>CM057450.1:878888026-883688026 GCA_016271365.2 Neoceratodus forsteri | reverse complement strand
ATGCTGAGAACGAGTTCAATGATCTGATAATGACTTCACTTTCTTTGCCACCAATTGGACACCTTTAGTGAAGGCTTTTTCCAAAAAATTCATTGCTTTCGACACATGCCATCAAGCTTACAGTTAACAGCTCCATGCTCTCTATCATAGATTATGGAGTGGTAGTCTACAAAGCCGGTACCGATACAGCACTTAGGCGAATCAAGATTGTCTTAAACAAAGCCTTTCTAGAAAGAGGGCATCAGATTTATTTATTTAGTCAGTCACAGGAATTACAACCCTTTGAGCCAGACTCATTTACAAAGGCTCCACGTCAGCATAGTCATACATTCAGAAATAGTACATTAGTGATACATCACATTACAAAGTATTTACTTATAATAGCCATGGTGGCTGAAGATCTATACATGTAGTAGGTAGGGTAGTGATATTAGTACAGAGGAACAATTACAGAGTAAGTGCAGCCTCTGGGACATTGTCATACAGTAGGAACAGTGATCAGTACCTTAGTGAGACAACACAGTTTAAGCAAAGTATTTATATATAATAGCCTGGGTGACTGTTGACCTATCATGTAGTAGCTAGGTAATGATATTAGCACAGGTGATAGTTACAGATCCCAACATACGTTTTTAGGGATAGAAAGAGTTTATAAAAACAATAGAGGAGGGAATTATAATGAAAAATTACTCCTAAGAGAAGCAACATTTATTAATTATTTTGAAACTAATAACCAGTGACGCTCAGAAAAAGGCTTGCTACTGCCTTTATTAATTGCTGCACCCTCCTCTGTCTCTCTCCAGCCTGCTTCCTTCAGCCCACAGCAACCAGCTGAGCTCCGGGGCTTCGCTCCGCCAGCGGGCGGTCGGCGGCACCTAGCTGAACTTGGGAACCACAAGGCCGGGAGGAACAGCGAGGGAGCAGTCGGGAAAGGCGCAAAATTTTTGCCCACCCGCCTTCCCCTTCCTGTGTGTTAATTTATAGGCATCTTCCCCGAAATCTCTCCCCGCCCACAGCACTTTTCTCTAAACCAATAGACAGTCACACCAGCTTGCTGACCCAACCAATCAGCAATTTGCTACTCCCTATTGCCAACTATCAATATCCCTCAGAATGGGGAGCTTGCTACTGATACTCCTGTCACTAATAGCCATAGGGTTCCACAATGAAGATGACCCTATTATACAATCTAAAGTGGTCAACCCGCCTAGTTTCTCTGGAACATCCCGTGGCTGACACCCATACCCTCATATATGTCTTGCCATTGCTGCATCGACTACAGTGGTACAATCACCATAAAGTTACACACATCCACATATATGTCTCAGACAAGGCCCCACACTGGGTATATAGATCCCCACTAAGCCTAGTCATCAAACTGCTAATTGGTATCCCGACACACTACCTTAAATCCACAGGAGCACCCAAAACAAAGGTGGCAGCGGAATAAAAGAAGGACCAAAGACAGCCCCTCTCCCTATCACTGGCAGCCCTTATGAAATTACTGATCTTCCTATTGCTCTGTATTGGTAATGTAGAAATCAACCCTGGACCTCTTGAAAGCATCACCTCTCCCTCAGACCTATCCTCAATTAAAGGCCTCAGTTTCCTGCATATTACTGTATGCAGTCTGTTGAAAAAATTTACATTGCTACAATCCTGGGTTGCCCATACCTTGCCAGACTTTCTTGTGATAAGTGAGACATGGCTCAAGACCACCACAATGGACAGGGAAGTTAACCTACCTAACTATCAGCTATTCAGAGCTGATCGCCAAACAAGGGGAGGCGGAGTAGCCATATAAGTAAAAGCTGGTTTAGTTGTATCCTGTACTGCTGCAACATCTATGCCCAAGGAATTTGAGTGTCTATCTCTAAAAGTCTCTCTCCCCAATACAGCAGCTTTCCATTTAATTGGATGCTACAGACCCCCCCTCTGCTGAACACAAGCTCTTATCCCACCTGGGAAGCCTGGTCAAGTCCTGTACTGAAGAAGTCATTATCATAGGGGACCTGAATTTCAACTGGCTCACCCAGGCAGCTACACCTCTGGTATCATTCTGTGACACCTATGGGCTCACACAGTTAATTAATGAACCAACAAGATTAAATGCAAGGAAAAGTAGTAACAGTACTCTACTTGACACCTTACTAGTGAGTAAACCACATCTAGTCACACACGCTGGAGTGCTCCTATGCGACATAAGTGACCACTGCCCCATCGCAGGGGTAAGATCCAACAGCATTAAAACAGATCCTGCAAAATTCCTCATGAGGAGATCCAAGAAAAACATAAATATTGAAGGATATCTGCATGATCTAGCCTACTCTACACACTGGCAAAAGTTCTATCTTGCACATTCTGTAGAAAAAGCTCAGCAGGTGCTAAATAGCATTATATTAAATGCCCTTAACACCCACGCCCCAATCTCTAGTATCTGAATAAAAAACAAATCCTGTCGCTGGTTTTCAGCTGACCTCAAAGCTGCACTGCTGGAGAGAGATAAACTTTGGAAAGTAGCAAGAAAAACTAAGAATATCATGGACTGGATGATCTTTAGGAAAGCCAGGAATAAATGCACTAGGAAAGTTAGGGATGCAAAGGCTGCTTACTACCTGGCCCAGCTCGACTCCTCTACCATAATACTGCTAGATTTTTGGGGCACCATCAAGGGGATGATGGGCCAGGATGTTAACAACCCCCTTCCAACCCATTTACACAGTAACTATGGCCCCATTACTGGCACATTGGAAATCCTGGATGCATTCAACAACCACTTCATAACAGCTGGCCTTGCCTTTGACTCCTCCCCAGCTAACCTATTAAGGGATCATTTAAGCTCCCACTATACTGGTGAACAAAGAGTTGACTCCTCCTTTAGCTTCAAACCTATACTGTTGAAACAAGTTGAGGATCTATTATGGCATCTAGATACCAAAAAAGTGCAGGAGCAGATCTTCTGGACCCATTCTTTCTAAAGATTGCGTGTCATGTGCTTGCAGTCCCCCTAACTCACCTCTTTAACCTTTCCCTAAACTCTGGCTCTATTCCCACGCTGTGGAAGACAGCCCAAGTGGTCCCCCTTCTAAAATCAGGGGACCCTATGGATCTTAATAACTATAGGCCCATTTCCATCCTACCTGTGTTATCCAAGATGCTGGAGAAATTAGTGAGTATTCAGTTAAGGGAATATCTGGACAATGCTAATCTATTAAACCCAGCTCAATCTGGATTCAGGGCCAAACACAGCGCTATCACTGCATTAGCCAAGGTCACCAATGATTGGCAAACCGAACTGGATAAAAAGAACAATGTCTGTGCAGTATTCCTGGACTTGAGCAAAGCGTTCGACACTGTGGACCATGAACTGCTACTCTCATCCCTACACTCCATTGGCCTAGTTCCATCCTCCCTTAAGTGGTTCAGATGCTACCTCTCCGGTAGATCACAGCAGGTAAAAGCTGAAGGTGACCTCTCCCCATTAAGACCACTGTCAAGAGGAGTCCCCCAAGGTTCTATTCTGGGTCCTATCCTTTTTGCCATTTATATAAATAAAATTGATTCAACCCTTACCAAGTCCTCAGTACATCTCTTTGCTGATGACACTGTACTGTATGTCAGCAACCCTTCACCTAAAGTTGCTCATGAAATCCTACAAGCAGAATTCTCCTGTTACAACATCAGCTTCTCGAGAAAAGCTTCTGCTAAATGCAAAGAAAACCAAAGCAATGATGTTCACAACCCAAAACTCCACCAACACATCCTCTTCAATCAGTCTCCCCCAGATATGCACTATACTTGGAGAAAATCTGGCGTATGTTGAAAATTTCAAATACTTAGGTGTGTGGATTGACAACAGACTTGACTTTACTCAGCATCTAGAACAACTGCTGAAAAAGCTTCACCTAAGGCTTGGCCTCCTCTACAGATTAAAACCCTTCCTTAATAGAGATTCAAAGATGAGATTAGTCCAGGCCATCTTTCTATCAGTCATTGACTACGCAGATTTCCTCTATAGTCACTGCTCCACTCCCTACCTTCAAAAGTTGGATACCTTATACCATAGAGCAATAAGGTTCATTACAGACCTGCCATATAATACTCACCATTGTTCTCTCTATGATTCAGTTGGATGGGCTTCCCTTCATGTCAGGAGGAGCAGAAATGCAGCTCTATGGATCTACAGAGCTTTATCAAAAAACTCCCAAGCTATATCCTGGACTGCTTCAACCTGACCTCCCAGCTCCTATGCCTAAAGCAACAATATCATCCTGCTCAAATTGCCCAAAGTCAACACCAAAATAGGGAGGGCAGCAATCAGCTACTCTCTAGCCATAGCATGGAACACCCTACAAAATCCTAAAACTATCCATTATTATTCCATTTACATCCTTCAAGCAGCACTGTACAGCCTTCTTCACAGAGAAATGCAGTTGCTACCGCTAGAGATAGAATAGTCATCCCACAAAACCTTATTCCAATCACATATGGCATATTCCTTCCAGCCAGACACCGCCAGTATATGGCACCAATATTCCTTCACCATCCTTGTACTCATTCGTGAGTGACTGTCATGGCCCTCATTGTGATATGTATGTATTGTACATATTGTAGATGTTAGTTTAACTTCCTCTTGCCAAACTTTAACATGTGAATTCTCTGTATATTATTGTGTTATAAATAACATTTTCTTGTTTCTGTATGTATAACTGTTTCATAAGTATGTGATGTAATTGCTGTGCACCAACTCGAACCTTGACCTTATCAGGTCCATCTTGTACATGAGCCTTGCTCAATGATGATCGCCTGAATAAATAAAAATTTGATTTGATTTGAACCCTAGACATGGCCTCAGTGAATTAACTGAATGGCTGTCAATCTTATAAGAATACAATACAGCACACAAATGGGTTTCACAAACAAAAGAAGTGAAGTTACGTACCAACTTCCAGGATGTGGACGACTCCTAGTGGGTGTTTATTATGTTACATAATAGGTACTTATTTTAACAAATGAATAGATGTAAGAGAACATTTTGCTGACACCTCTGACATCAAGAAATCAGATGCTAATGCCGCAGTGAAGTGGGTCTGGCACTTCAGTGGGCAATTAGCCTGCATATGACATCTATTTATTAGCCAGATTTGCAGCTGGAGCTTCCTTTATTTAAACAGAGAAATAAGACCCAGTGTTTCACTCCCACCAGGAAGTCTCCAAAGAAACACCTCGCAGTATGTACAGATTAAGCTGTGTGAGCTCAGAATCTTTATACTGTGGTCTTGAGAAAATAGCTATGGAAGTAACTGTTAACTTGTGTAGAGTTCACCTCTGATGAAAACTGAAATTAAGAAATAAAGCTAATAAGATACAAAAGAAGTGATAAACAGGTTGGTGTGGCAGTGTGGATACAGTAGGTTAAAATGTTTGTTACAAAGAAAAACATAATTATAAGGCGTTACTTTTTGTTTTTGTTGTTAACAGAAATCTAGCCTTGAGGAGGTGTGGAGTTAAGAGAAGTAAGAACAGTTATATAAGAACTTACCGTAACAGCAGATCTTGAGAAGGCTCTTGCAGTAAGTAATTACAAATAGAGACGACCCTTCGACTGGCGGCAGGACCCATAGAAAAATTTCTGCTAGCAGTCCCTGGCGAGAACCGCCCTCCGTCAGGTGACCGGCATCATACGACATCAGCATAAAGAGGCGGCCCCGGATGCTCGCCTTCCAGTTCTTTCCCGCCACAGGCCCGGAAGGCCAGGATGAGAGAGAAGCAGATGTTTCCATTCCTGGAAAAGGAGCTGAAAAAGCCTAGGGGGATGGAGGGTGGGAAGGTATTACCTACTGCAAGAGCCTCTCTCGAAGATCTGCTGTTACGGTAAGTTCTTACGTAACTGTACTATCTTACTTCAAGAGGGCTCTTGCAGTAGGTAATTACATATAGGACTGAATTCCAAACAGTCTGAAACAAAGAAAAGGCGCCGGGAGGAGGAAACTACTCCAGAAGGTAGCACTAGCCTTGCAAGCCTCAAGACAGGAGGCCTTGCAAAACAGCCAGCCCGAAGCCTGCTCTACGGCGAGAGGCAATGTCCAAACTGTAGTGTTTTGTAAAGGTATGGACGGAAGTCCAGGTGGTGGCAGCGCATACAGTATGTCTGCTGCAGACACATTCTTGAAACAAGCCGCAGAGGCCGCTACTCCTCTTGTGGAGTGGCCTCTAACCTGACCCGGAAGGGTCTTGTTGTACTTGTCATAACAGAAAGTGATGCAATGAGCCAACCACTTTGACAGACATTGCTTGGAAACAGCATTGCCTTCTCTTTTGAGAGCAAAAGAGACTAACAACTGATGAGTCTTTCTGAGATCCTTCATCCTGTTGGTGTAGTATCTCAGAATCCGGTGAACATCCATGGTATGGAGTAAATATTCCCTTTGATTAGAGTACTACGTAAAAAAGGCAGGTAGCTCTATGGACTGATTTAAGGTAGACTCTGCTACTACTTAAGGTAGAAAATTAGGATTCGTGCGAAGAGCAACTCGTTCTTTGTGAAAAATCAAATAGGTGATTTTACACATAAGGGCCTGGAGCTTGGAAATTCTTCGAGCCGAAGTAATGGCCACCAAGAAGAGCGTCTTCCATGAAAGAAACTTCAGATCTGCAGAAGCTGCAGATTCGAAGGGAGGGAGAATAAGTTTCTAGAGAACAAAATTCAAGTCCCAAAGGGGAGCAGGGGTACGGATGGGGGGCCTTAGATGAAGGACCCCTCTGAGAAAGGTCGTAGAGACTTCCAGTTGAGCGAAAGCTTTATCTGCGAAGGGAACATGGTAGGCTGAGATAGTTGCCATGTGAACCTTCAAGGAGGAATGACTGAGACCCAGGTCGAAGAGATGACATAAGTACTCCAGCGGAAAAGCCACTGAACAGGAGAAAGGCTCCACGTTCTTGGAGGCTGCCCAAATAGAGAATCTCTTCCACTTCATGGCATAAGTGGACCTGGTGGAGGGTTTTCTAGCCTCCACTAAAATCTCTGCCACTTTTGGAGAGACGCCAAAACGGGATCGGGCTAGGTCTGCAGGAGCCATGCATGTAGTTGAAGGGATTTGAGGCCTGAGTGGACCAGGGTCCCCTGATCCTGGGTCAGCAAACCTCGAGACAGAGGAAGAGAAAGAGGAGGAACCTCTGAATATTGTTGTAGAAGAGAGAACCAGATTTGCCTGGGCCAGAAAGGAGCGATCAGAATCATTCTCGCTCCTTCTGTGGTTAGTTTCTGCAGTACTCGTGGGATCAGAGGAATTGGTTTCAAATAAGCATGGAGGGAGTGGGGGTGAGATCTAGGACACTGGCAGTGGACTTCAGGGGGGCAGACTTTATGGGCATGGGAAATATTCTCAAGGATCACTTGAAGGGATTACCTCAACGACAAATGTGGAAAGGAGATGGGAGGTCATAAAGCGGGACTTCATGAGGCAGTCAGGATCTGCGCTAAGTTGAAAGCGTAAGAGCAAGGTCACATAAACCATGCTGGTGGTCCAGTGAGGTACAGGTAGCAGTCAGAGAAAAGAAGGCAGCCTACAAAAAATATAAAACAACAAGAGGGGATAGGGATAAGGAAATGTACCAGCTTGCATCTAGAAAAGTCACCCATATGGTGAGGGAAGCAAAGTCCAGTAAAGAGCAGCGGCTGGCACAGGGAGGGGAAAAGGGGTTCTTCCGGTACATTGGGAAGCAGAGAAAAACTAAGGGCCATCTCAGCAGATTGAGATCAGAAGGAGGGTGGGTGGAAGAGGCGAGGGACCAGGCAGAGGTATTTAACGAGTACTTTGCCTCTGTGTTCACTAGGGAAGGGGATGGGATATCTACAAAGCAAGGCACGAAGGGGATAGAAGTGGCAGGGAGTGGGATCAGGGGAGCAACAGAAATAGAGCAAGAGGGACGGAAAGGTACCCCAGGGGTGTCACATCTGGATAAGGATAAAAAGACCAGTAAGCTGGAGGGGACGGATGATGCTATCTCCGCCAAAAGGGTGTGGTTAGCCCTCAAGGCCCTAAAGAAAGACAAATCTCCTGGGCCGGATGGCATTCATCCGAGAGTGCTATGGGGAATTGGCGGACATACTGGCTGCACCCCTGGCGGAGCTTTTCAGCAGGTCACTTGAGACAGGGAGGGTACCTAGGGATTGGCGAGAGGCACATGTGGTACCAATCCATAAAGGGGGGTCGAGGGAAGTACCAGGGAACTATAGACCCATCAGTTTGACCTCGGTGGTGGGAAAATTAATGGAGAGTATACTAAAGGAACGATTGGGGGTGTACTTGGAGGAGGTGGGAGGTCTGGATAGTCGGCAACATGGGTTTGTTCAGGTAGATCATGTCAAACCAACCTTGTGGAGTTCTATGAATGGGTAACATCAGAACTGGACTGGGGTAAGCCTGTGGATGTATTATTCTTGGACTTCAGCAAGGTGTTTGACTCTGTCCCACAATGGTCTGGTGGAGAAACTGATGGGGTTAGGAGTAGGCCCTTGATGGTCAGATGGATTGAAAACTGGCTAGCTGGACGCACTCAGAGAGTAGTGGTCTGTGGGGAGCTCTCGAACCCTAGAGGTGAGTAGTGGGGTACCACAGGGCTCGGTCCTGGGTCGATCCTGTTTAATGCATACATATCGGACATCAGGAGGGTATAGGGTGTGAAATGAGTCTATTCGGGATGACTCCAAGATGGGAGCAATAGTTGAGGGAGAAGAGGGAGGCTGGCCTGCAAGAGGACCTGGACACCCTGGAAGCTGGGCTCACACATGGAATTAAATTTCAATATCACCAAGTGCAAAGTGTTGCATCTTGGTGGGAAACCCTAAACACAGGTACACCCTGGGAGGGAGGCGCTGGAGGCCTCAATAGAGAAAAAGACCTAGGGTCATGGTGGATACATGTATGAATAACTCTGAGCAGTGCAGAAGAGCAGCTAGCAAGGCAAACAGGATGTTGGGATGCATCATAAGGGATCACCTCTAGGAGCAAGGAAGTGATTCTGCCGCTGTACAATGGACTGGTTAGACCACACCTTGAGTACTGTGTACAGTACTGGAGACCACACTTGAAGAGGGACATACAGCTCCTGGAGAGGGTACAGAGGAGGCAACAAAGATGACACGAGGGCTAGGGATTTGACTTATGAGGACAGGCTTGAGGAGCTCTGCCTGTTTTTATTGGAGGAGAGGAGACAGGGGGACATGATTGAGGCCTGCCACCTCAAGGGAATAAATAGGGTAAACATGGAGGGATCTTAGACTAAAGCAGGGAGGTATCACCAGAGGGCATGGTTTGAAGTTGGAAGGTGGAAGGGTGAGGGGGGAAAAGAGGAGGAGGTTTTTCACTGAGAGGGTGGTGGACCCTTGGAATGCACTGCCTGGTGAGCTGGTTCAGAGATCCACAGTGGAGGGCTTCAAGAGAGGGTGGGACAGACACAGAAAGTGGATGTATCAGATGATGGCCTGTCCTGGGGGGGTGGGGATGGATGATAGGAGTTTCTGGAGCACAAGGGATGGGAGGGTCTCGGCACCCAACTAAGGATCTAGGTTCGAGCAGACTCGATAGACCGTAGGCCTAATCTGCTGGCAAATAGTATGTTAGTATGTTAATTGGGGAAAAGCATAGACGATCTGTCCTTCCAGTCTAGAGACACAGCGTCGCTCCAGAAAGCGCCTCGCTCTGGAACGAGTGAGCAAAAGGTGGGAAGTTTTGCGTTTTGGGGAGAGGCGAACAGGTCTACCTGCGGAGTCCCCCAAAGCTGAAAGATATCGTCTAGCACCCCTTGGTCCAATTCCCACTCATGTGCCAGAGCAGAGGAGCAGCTTAGCTTGTCTGCCAGAGTGTTGTCGACTCCTGGAACATGAATCGCCGTGAGGTAAAGGTCGTGTCGAGTTGCCCAATCCCAAACCCTCATTGTTTCCCTGCATAGAGGGCAGGAGCGAGTTCCTCCCTGTTTGTTGATGTACCACACTACGCAGATGTTGTCCGCCTGGACGGCTAGGTGGCCGGGAAGAATGTATTGGTGAAGGACTTGGAGAGCGTATAGCACAGCTCGAAGCTCGAGCACGTTGATGTGGAGAGCTTGTTCCAGTCTGGACCATAAGCCCTGGGTACGATGAGGGCCTAGATGGGCTCCCCAACCTTCACCTGATGAGTCTGTAGTCAGAGTCTGGGAGGGGGGAGGATGAAAGAAGGGAACCCCCCAAAACAGGTTCTCTCGAACCATCCACCATTGCAAGTCTCGTACCATCGGCAATGAGATCAGAACTAACTGATCTAGGTCATCCACAAGTTGATCCCACTGGGAGCGAAGAGTCCACTAAGAGATCCTCATGTGGAGTCGAGCTCGGGGGACCATCGGAATAGCGGCCGCCATGAGCCCCAGAAGACGGAGGACCAACCTCGCCAGGACCCTCCTGCATTCTGACAGCAGGGAAATCTGGGACTGAAGACAGGCCGCCCTGTCTGGAGGCAGGAAGGCCTTGCTCACAGTCGTATCGAGGACAGCCCCGATGAACTGTAACCTCTGGAAAGGGTCCAGATGAGACTTTGAATGGTTGATGGTAATACCCAGACAAGTGAAAACCTGCTGGGTGAGGGAGAGAAAATGAAGGAGTTCCTCCCTGGACGAGGCCGCCAGGAGCCAGTCATCCAGGTAAGGGAACACCTGTACTCCAACTGTATGCAGGAGGGCCGCTACCACAGCCAGGCATTCGGTAAATACTCGGGGGGTCGAGGATAGACCAAAGGGGAGCGCCTTGAATTGGTAGTGGTCCCCCTGAAACGCAAAACGAAGATATCTGCGATGGGAAAGGCGAATGGGAATGTGCAGATAGGCATCCTGCATATCCAGGGCACAAAGCCATTGACCCGGCCGAAGGAGGGGCAGAAGGCTCTGCAGAGAGAGAGCATCCTGAACCTTTTGTATTCTACATAAAGATTCAGGGAACTAACATCTAGAATGGGTCTGAGATCTCTCATCTTCTTTGGGACCAGGAAGAAATGGGAATAATAACCCATCCCTTGAAGATGAGGGGGGACGGGTTCTATCGCCTGCTTCGTGAGAAGAGTCGAGATTTCTTCCCGGACCAAAGAAAGGTGTTCCCTTGAACAGGACGACTTCAGAGGGGGGTGGCGGGTGGTTTCTGAAGAAACTCTATGGAGTGTCCTTCTGCTATAAGCTGGAGCACCCAAGAATCCGTGGTTATCCTCTCCCATCCCAGAAGGTGGAGGGAAAACCTCCCTCCTACCAGTTCCTCCGGGGAGTCCGGAGGCGGTGGGAGAGGAAAGGAGTCAGGTGGTGTGGGGCAGCGCCGCAGCTGAGGCACCCGCTGCTTTTTTGGGCGGAGGGGGCCTGGCAGCTGCGGGGGCCCGACGTTTAGTGGCCCGCCTTCCCTGGGGTTTCGCTTGTGGCCGATTCAGTCTGCGAAAGGGACGGTGCTGCTGGTGTTGGGAACAGTACATGGAATCCACTGATTTCAGAACCATCCCCTTCTCTTGCAAGTCAGTGATGATGTCTTTGACATCACCGCCGAAAGGCACCGACCCCCTGAAAGGTGCCTCCTGAACAACGGATTGCACCCCTGGAACCAAACCTGACATGCAGAGCCAGGCATGACACTGTAGACTCAAGGCGAAAGCGGAGCTCCGTCCAGCAGTGTCCACTGCATCGTACGTCGCCCACAAAATGTGGTGACTGGTCGAACAAGCAGAACGGACGAGGTCGGCTAACTCCTGTTTGACTTGGGAGTCAGGTAAGGAGTCCAGCTTGGATTCCGCCTGGGTAAGGATAGCCTTCTGGTAATCCCCCATATGGGCGACGTAATTCAGGGCCAGAATTTCCAGTGTGGAGGAAACATAGATCTTTCTTCCATACTGGTCCAGGAGGCGAGATTCCTTATCCGGAGGAGACAAGCTCAGATGTTTTGGATGTGCCGACCGGCCGTAAGGGGCGCTAATCACGGCTAAGTCGGCACGAGGGTGAGAGTGAAGGTAGTCTACACCCTCGGGAGCCTGGTATAGCCTGTTAGACTTCCTGGGAAGTGGGGCTAATGGCGACGGTTTCCAAATCGTGGTAACAAGGTGGGCGTGAGGCTCGATCCAGGGTGGCACTAAAGTTGGAGCTGTCACAGGCAGATCCAGATGTTCAGCGAGTTTAAGTCGCTGAGGATCTGGTTCCAAAGAGTGCCACTGGTGGACTTCCTGGATTTTTCTAAGCAACTCCGTGAAAGATGGATCCTCCGGAGGGGTCCTTAGCCGGGGTTTAGACGGAGAGCGGGGCTCGTCGTCTCTCTCGGAGCATCCCTCGGAAGAGTACGAGGAATCTGGGAGGGAAGAAGAGGAGGAAGAAGAATAAGACTACCTTAGGCGACTAGGGGGAGGAACAGGTTCCTTGGGTGGTACCCCTAAACGCGTGTCCTGCCCCTCTCTGGACCCAGAGGGAAGAGCCCTGGAGTCGGGAGGCGGTGAGGGAGTGTGCCATCTCGGACGTACGGGAGCCGTTGGCGGCACCGTCGTCGTAAGGCGGCTCTCTACCTCCTTGGTGAGTTTAGCCTTGGGCCTCAGCCCACCAAGAGGCCAGAGTCTCCTGCAGATCCACCGGCAGCCGTGGGGGCGGTGGAGGTGGAGGAGGAGGGGAAAGGTGCACAGGTTGTACCGGTAAGGCGAGTATCCAAAACCCCGCTGCGGGAAACCCGGCGTCAGTTACTGTGGCGTCAGAAGGACCGGCGTTGGGTACTGCAGCGCTGGATACTGTGGTCCCGGGTACGACAGCGGGTACCCAGGAGCCAGGGGGCTGCGAGAGCAGGCGGCCCGATCGGGCGGCCCTCACGGGCGAGCACATTAGGGGCCGGAGGCCAGCCGAAGTGGGATATCCCCTGCCAGCGTCAGAGGTACCAGGGTGGTACCAGCTGGGGCCACGCTAGATCTGGTCCGGCCAGAGGAGGGTCTGACGGAGGAGGAAGATCCCACGCCTCGCCCGGGGATGGAGGAGAGAAATCCCCGGGGTCAGGCTGGGGTGACTCAGGCTCCCCAGACGGCAGCGAAGGCAATCCAGCGGGAGACGCGGTAGACGAGGACTTCTCCCGGTGCCTCTCCTTGTCCTTTTTCCGATGTCCTTTGGGGGAAGTGGATGCCTGCCTCAACTTTTTCAACTCTTTTTCGATAGAAAACATCTTTTTCTTGAGGAGATGGGCTTCCAGGGACTGTTGGTGCCGTTTACAGGTAGCCACGTTGAAGTTGGCAATGCTGGCACTTCTCAACCGGGTGATCGGAGCCTAGGCAGAAAAGGCACAGGGAATAGCCGTCCTTGTGTGGTAGCTGGGTGCCGCACGAGTCGCACTTGTTTTTGTACTTGGAGGGTGTAGGGGCTGACATACACAGACGATATACCTGACAATTTGAAAAAAAAAAAACATTTTTCAGTAAAAACAGACGAAAGGTAGGGCTGATGAAGCATGAACTTTACCGCGAGGCGCTGCCCGAGCTAATGGCGGGAAAGAACTGGGAGGCGGGAGTCCGGGACCGCCTCTTTATACCGACGTCTTATGACGCCGGTCACCTGACATGGGGGCAGTCCCTCGCCAGGGACTTCTAGCTAGAAATTTTTCCGTGGAGTCCTGCTGCCGGCCGGCGTCAGTCCTATATGTAATTACCTACTGCAAGAGCCCTCTCGAAGTAAGATCTCCTTTAATCTCAAAAGGTTAGCAAAATGATGTAAAAATTTATGGTGAAATGACAATAATGAGAGTTTTGAGTCAGCAGTTGGAGGCATATCTTTTTACTGTTGTCTATTAGGAGAAAGTGGTGGGAGTCGGACTTGCCTACATACAAGAGAAGGACCACATATGTGAGAGGATTAATGTATACATGTAAGGGTCTTGATTTAATTCATTGCATGATTATATTTATAACCATATTGATGGAAATATATCTTTTATATAAAAAATTATTTGTTTTTAAAGGTAACCAGTTTTTCTGATGAAGGGTGTATTCCTGAAACGTAAAACTGACTACTGGATGTTAGTTAGTGAAATAAATGGAGAATGTGGAAAACACATTTTATTAGTTACTGTGTCTACTTTTTGAGGGGTGAGTGGGCTAGCATACCAGTATACTGTGTTTTTGATAATAAAACTGACTAAGCAAAGTCAGAAATCCATGTCTGGGAAGGCCAAAGAAAACAAGTGGGCCTTAAAGGTCTCGACCGATGGGACCTCCCTGACAGAAAATGGCAACGCGTTCCACAGGACTGGGCTGGTGACACTAAATGCCCTGTCACCAGCAGTTCTAAGTCTAGTCCTGGGAACCTCAAGGGGACCCCTAGAAGAGGAGTGGAGGGAGTGGACTGAAGTGGCCAGTGTTAGAAGATCTATCAGGTAGCAAGGGCCTAGCCTATGCAGGGCCTTAAAGGTGAGTAAACCTACCTTGAAGATAACCCTCCACCTGACCAACACACAGTGCAGTTCCTGCAGCACCAAGGTTACATGGCAGAACCTCGAATGTCCTGTCACCAACCAGGCAGTTGCATTTTGCACCAGCTGCAGTCAGCGAACGGTACCTGCTGAGACTCTGTAGTAGAGAGTGTGACGCTCTGCCTATCTGCTTGTTATTATATTGTATCATATTTGTGATATGTAAATTTCTTTAGAAACTCTGCTGGGAAAATATGACAGACAGCAGGGCACCCTGGGGTGTTAGGTTTTTGAAAATGTACTGGCTGCAGGTTACCTCTGGCTTGAAGAAAAAAAAAAAAAAAAAAAACTTCCTGGGACTATAAGGACACCAGGTCATAACACAGTGTAAATCATCAATTTACTTTCAAGTCCAGGAAGCCACAGAAGCCTGCATTTTTAACAACATCTTAGGAAGCAACAATTTCTAACAGATACCAGTTACATTTCTCACCACTAGGAGATGTTTTTCTGAAGATCAAAGGGAATGCTCTGATAGGAACAAGACTGTCATAATTTGATATTGCTATCTTTGCAGATTTCAAGCAAGCAGTAAAATGACACTCTTCATGAAATACTTGGTCATGTTACAAATTAATTACAGGACTAACAGTGACCTCTTGCCAACAGCCCAGAGCTGTGACCTCACAGGATGAGAGGGATCTTTGACCCCTATTATCAATCTGGCTGAAAGAAGTGGAACCATCTATCTCTGGACTCCTATGAGAACACACACTGTGTTCTGGACTGAAAAGGCACTGCTGTCAAGAATAGGTAGCCCCCAACTGAAAACTAAGTTAGAACTAGAAATTCAAGTACAAGGCATTTTGTTTCTGTAATTTCCATTTCTTTTGGACTGTAAACATTTATGTATATATGCTTGATGCTTTATATGTTTCTTATTTTTTTATTTTAGTAAACATTTTGGTTTCCTTAATTCTGCCAGAGTCTTTTCCCATTCTGCTTGTGAATGCTGGACCAGTGTTGATAATTCTGACATAACTGTTAAAGGGATTATAGTGTGTTACCATATGCACAAAAGGTAAAAAAAAAAAAAAATACTTTGGTCTCAATTGAGTCAAAAAAGGGGAACTGCAAACCAGGCTGGGCACCCACTGGAATAAGTATTGCACTGCATTTCCCCGAAGAGGGTGTGATTTTTGATCCTGTTAAGTGGGTATGCTAGCAAAAAGGGTTCATACTTGACCTTAGGACTCGAGACTAGTAGGTGTTTCAGACCCAAAACAGACAGGAGGGTTACCCTGTTTGTCTTCTGTTCACATATTGCACTTCAAGGTTTGTAGAAGCAGAGGGCCTGACCTGCGGAGTGCGTTTGTGACAGATCTGGTTGGCAGCAATGCGATTTAAAAATATTTGGTAACATGAGCATTAACAGTCCAGTGTGTCAGTTTGATAACTGTGACCGCGCACATGCAAAATAAGGCAGTGATTTAAAAATAAAGAACAGGGCTTGAAATTCCTATTGAAATGCTGTTCCGTGTACAAAAACCAAGCACGGAAAACCAGATTCAGCCCCCTGGTAAACCGAAGTGTATACCCCTTTATGGAATGAGGTTCGAGCAGGCACCATTTTATTTCAGGCGCCTGCTTTGCCTCCAAGTGTGGTTTTCAGCTCCGGAGACTGGTGCCTTCTAAGACGATCCAGCCAACCGGAATGCCACATTCTGTTTGCCCAGTTCAAGACCAATCGAAATCTCACGTTCACTAACGAGATGTCGGTCTTGGGCGGAACCATTGCGCACTTGCTTTCCCTGACTACCGAGGTGGTAACCACGCTGACAGGACTCTCTCGCTCTAGCTCCGCACTCCGGACATCACTGTTGCACCATGGTGGTCTGCCAAATTGGGAAGGGGAGGTGACAAATGGGAAGGTGAAGGGAAAGTGAACAGTACAGTTAGGATTTTGGGAGGGGGGGGTTGTGGATATCGGGAGAGAAGATTTTCTGCGACTGATGAGCATCGGTGAGCTTCAAGAAAACAGTCAGAGGGGGGATCTTGAAATAAACGGAGGGCAAATATGTTATTTTGCTGTGTTGTGCAGACTTAGCCAATTTCTTTTCAAAAATTAGGCAGACTGCCTAAAAAAAACTAGGAGGAAGAAAATGAAAAAGGCCAACAAGGGAAAACTTTTACAGGGCGGCCACTGCCTAGAAAAAAAAGGCAACAAGCCTGTAAAAAAAAAAAAAT
The DNA here is from genome assembly GCA_016271365.2 of Neoceratodus forsteri. NCBI lineage: Eukaryota > Metazoa > Chordata > Ceratodontiformes > Ceratodontidae > Neoceratodus > Neoceratodus forsteri. The sequence continues at coordinate 883,671,342 of CM057450.1, read as the reverse complement.
GTAGCCGTTTTGGACACATTCCCTGCCTGGCACAGACAACACAAAACAGGCAAGAAGGGAACTAAATGCCAAAAGAAAACCAACTTTGCCTTAGTACTTGGGGCATTAAGTTGCCAGCCCAGAGACAGATGTATTGCCTAGTTTCAGGGAGGGGCACTGGGCCAAAAATAACTGAAGGCAACAAACAAGGATAAAATCTGCCTTGGCACTATACAATCATGCCGTAATCTCCCTGATTTGGCAAGGCAAGAAAGTCCTGATGTTCTCCCTTGTTTTTGGGACCCCCAAACAAGACACCAGACGTTTCTTTTATTGAAGGAAAAAAAAAGACATTAGGCTGTAAGGTACTTCATGAAGTAGCTTTAATTTGTGCAGCTTGCTCATTTTTTTTTCTGGGCAAACTTCACCCTGTGGAAAAACAAATCGGAAATTAAACTCTGGGTAGTTCACAAATTTGCAATTGGCCAAGAATATATACATTTTCTTACCTGGTCTGAGAACGAACAACAAAACTCAACACTGTCACTCCCCTCACATCTACCTGCGGCTGAATCTGCAACACAGCGAGAACATTTCAGCGAGGCACAGGGCTAAAAATATTGATTGGTCGAATAAGTCTGCTTGACACTTACCTTCAACAGAAAATTCTTGATTGCTGTGGGGACTCATCTCTCTCTCTGGGGTGTCATGGAATGGATTTATTCCCACTAGTTAGTTCTGCATCCACTGGTCCTTGCCTGTTTGGTCAGGTGTTTCTTTGCTGGCAAAATTAATAAAACTGCCAGAACTCTGTCAAATTGTTGTGTAGGGTATCTTGCTGACAGGAAGGCACTCATCGCAGCGGTGGGTGAGAGCTTTTAGTCAATTGTTTTGTGAGGACACAGTTTAGGCCCAACCCTTCCACCCTCACCCCACCAACTCGAAATAGTTCCTTTATACCTGAGGTTCTGACATAATTTCCTCGAGTGCAAGGTGCATTTCTCTGTCATATCCTCTCTAGCACACTGCACCGATAATATAAGCATACACGTTGTATAATATATATATATATATATATATATATATATGACAAATCACACACACACACACGCACACACACACAAATACAATAATAAAAAACAAAAATAAACTAGATAAACATGTGGGGAGTAGTGCAATGTAATGGCTGTGGGGCAGCAGTCTTCCGGGAGTCTTTCTGGAGGCTGAGATGCTGCCTGTTGCAGACAACTGTCTGCCCTGAGGGAGAGCGTTGCCCGTCTTCAGCCACACTGGACAGTAGTAAAGGGAAACCTTCCCCAGGCCGCACTGGACAGTATGAAACCTTCCCCAGGCCACACTGGACAGTGAAGGAACCTCCCCATCCAGGGTGCACTAAGCCACCACCACTACCTCAGAGGTTGAGAAAGCACAGCAGTTGGACCACAGTGGGCTCAGGAGGGTGAGGAGAGGTGGAAAGACACCCAGTCAGATTGTTCCCTCCACAATCCATACCACCATTCTGGGGAGCATAGCTCCCCTATGGATGCACTCCATGAAAAGACTGATGATACCTGTCACAAGGGAGGCCCACAGAAAGGAGGCAGAGGGCACCAAAGGGAAAGGGAAGCAGCTCCTGGTGGGGGACTCAAGTATGGAGTATAGAACTGGGGAGCTGGGAAAAATGAAGTAAGATGCCTGCCTGGTGCCATGGCTTGAGGAGGACAGGAAGCATCCTCAGGATCACGAGAACAGCTGCAAGGGATTCCGAGCTGGATATTAAGGTGTCCACCTAGGGACAAATGACTTGGTTCATCATGAGATTAGAGCAGTGCAGGAGGACATTGCAGAGTTGGGGAGGGACCAAGGCAGAGTAGCACACACAGTATCCTTCTCAGAGGTGCTGCGCCTGTCAAAAGCATGGGGAGGCAAGGGCAATTGGCACCATGCAGTTTAATGAATGTTTGAAAAAATGGTAGGAGCACAGGTTTAGCTTCATTGGGGACTGGGGTTCCACCTGGAGGGACACCAGCCTATACGAGCAGGATGGTCTGCATCTGTCCAGGAAGGAACAAGTCTTTGAGCAATCGGTTTAAATGCTTCATTGGCAAGCTTGTCAAACTAGTCAAAGGGAGAACACTGACAAGCAGCAGGAAAATCCCAGCCTCTCCTACAAACAGGGTACTAAATGAGAAAAAGACTGAGGTGAAACGGTCAGTGGGGATGCTGCAACAGAAAGGTAAAGCCATCAAAAATGGAGAGCAATGAGTACTAATGCCCATAGTCTGGGTAACAAGCTTCCTGAATTAGTGGCCTTGATGGAGGAGGAACATCTGGATATCGTGGCAGTCACAGAAAAATGGTACACACACAACCAGGACTGAAACACAACCAGGACTCACTGTCTACAGGAGGGACAGGGAGGATAAAAGAGGAGGAGGAGTAGTTCTTTACATAAGGAAGAATAAAAGCAACAAAACAAAGGTAAACAGGAGGAGGAGAAAAGCACTGTGGTAAAATTGGAGACAGGCAATGGCACCAAATACTCACAGGGTTATATACAGAACCCCCTTCTCAGGGGAGGGAAATGGACAGGGAAATGATAAGAAAGTATACTTAGAATGGCAGAAAAGGGAGATATTGCTGATGGGTGATCTGAATGACGCAGATGTTAACTGGAGTGCAGTTGCAGCTGCCACTTGAAAAGTGCAGTTATTCTAGATGCCCTACAGGGGCATGCTCTAGACAACTAGTACTGGAGCCCACGAGAGAGAGAGCAATGTAGGACAATTCTCTCAAATGGAGATGGAGAGGATTACAGATGTAGAGTGGGTAGCCATCTAGAACTGGCGACCATCGAACAGTATGGTTCACAATAAACACAGCAATAGAGTCAAGCCATACAAAGACAAAAGTACTGGATTTTAGGAGGGCTGCTTTGCAAAATGGGTGAGTGCTAAAAAGAATACACTAGCAAATGGGCAGGAAGGAGGGTGGAAGAACAATAGGGAATAATAAAAGCTGCCATCACAGAGTAATGAGCCTTGTGTGAAGCAAATAAACAAAACAAGGCGATGTAAGAAACCACTATGGTTCTCAAAGGAAGTGACAGTGAAGCTTCAAGAAAAAAGAAAGCATTCAAGGAAGTACGAAAGATCACAGAAGGAGCAGAACAGAGAACATATCAGTTAAAGCAAAGGAAGCTGGAAGGCAGTCAGAACAGCAAAGGCCCAAACCGAGAAAAAAGATAGCCAACTCAGTTAAAGAGGATAAGACAGCACATAGGTACATCAGGGAGCGAAGGAAGACGAGGAGGATAGTGAGGCATAATAAAGGGGTAGGAGGGTGGGCAGAGGAGACTGTGAAAGGCAGAGATACTAAACAAATATTTTGCTCAGTATTTACAAAGGAAGAGGGGGTACATAAAACAAACAGTAGTAACACGCTGGATACAGAAGTTGATACCGCCCATTTACAGAAGAAAGGGTTCTGAAAGAACTCTGAAAACTGAAGATGGACAAAACAATGGGGCCCTGATAAGATTCATCCCAAATTCTAAAAGAACTAAAGGGTAGAACTAGTGACACCACTGACTACCCTTTTAACAAATCATGGGAGGATGGGGTGGTACCCAAGGACTGGAGGAGGGCAGATGTGATTCCCTGTCAAAAGTGGGAGCAAGGCAAGAAGCAGAAACTATAGACCTGTTAGTTTAACCTCAGTGATAGGAAAATAATGGAATCACTTCAAAGGAAAGAACTGTTCAGTATCTAGAGGCCAGAGGGCTGGCACCTAGGCAGCATGGATTCACAGCAGGAAGGTCATGCCAAAAGAATCTGATAGATCTTTGACTGGGTGACTAAAGTAGTAGATCAAGGAGGGGCTGTGGACATGGCCTACCTAGACTTTAGCAAGGCATTTGACACAGTCCCACACAAAGATCTAAAGATTAGCCAGCCTGGGTGATGGGTCCCAAGATGACAGCCTGGGTAAAGAATTGGCTGGAGAATGGGACACAGACAGTAATAGTAAATGGAGTCCACTCAGAAGAAAAGAGGTTACTAGTGGGGTACCGCAGGAGTTCAGTAGGACCGGTCCTCTTCAATGTCTTTATGCGACATTGCAGAAGGACTGGAAGGAAAATATGTCTCTTTGCAGATGACACAAGATCTGCAACAGAGTTGATGACACAGGGTGGGTGGGAAAGGATGAGAAGGGACTTGGCAAGGTTAGAGGAATGGTCAATGTATGGCAAGCTAGATTCACGTGCTAAGAAGGCAAGGTAATGCACTTGGGAAACAAAACCCAGGGAAGAGTACATAATGGGGGGTGAGATACTAACAACAACAAAAATGGAGAGGACCTAGGGGTAGTCATATCAGATGACCCAAAGATGGGCAAGCAATAAGTGAGAGGGCAGCAAGGAGGGCTGGGGGGGGAAAACTGGGATGCATGGAGGCATCACCCAGTAGAAAACAGAAGTTATTATCCTCTGTACAGACAGCTGGTAGGACACCATCTGGAGTACTGTGTGACTTCAGAGGACCTAATCTCCAGCGAACATAGACAGGATGGAAGCTGTCAGAGGAGGCAACTAAAATGGTGCAGGGTCTGCACCGAAGTCATAGGAAGAGAGACTTAAGGAGCAATATGTATAGCCTCGAGGAAAGGAGGAGAGGAGGAACATGATAGAAACTTTCAAGTACCTCAAGGAATCAACAAAGTCCAGGGTAGCATCTTTCAAAAGAAGTGTGCAAGAACAAGAGGGCACAATTTGAAGACAGAGGAGGCTCAGAGGTAATTTAAGAAGTATTTTTTCAGAGAGGTTGTGGATGCATGGGCAGCCTTCCGGAGAAGGTTGTGGAGTCAAAATCAGTGAAAAATTCAAACACGCATGGGATAGTCATAAGGCAGTTCTGGGGGGTGGGGGTAGGAAGAAGTAGGCTGCTGGTTAACTAGGATCTGCAGCTTATCCAGTAGGTAGGGAAATGGGCAGACTGGGTGGGCCAAGCGGTCCTTATCTGCCATCAAATTCTATGTTTCTATGTAACTGCCAAGATGTAGTGTTTTTGGAATGGAGTAAAGAACCCTAAGACCATAGCAGCAGAGAAGGCGGCTCTTAGGAAAAAGGAGAGAGATGCTGCTTATGACAAAAGTAAACATCTGCATACTTTTCAAGAACTCTGTGTAACAAAGTGCGCTTGGGTTGAGCTTGACCTTGAGAAAAACGTAATGTTTTGTAAATCATGTAGGAAATTCACAGACATTGCAGATACAACATCAGCATATTATGAAAGGACTGCAATAACTTCACACAAGCAGCCTTACAAAAACATGCCAAATATATAAGCACTCCTTTGCTGATGCCGATCTGCAGCCGAATCATGAGCATCTGCTGGTCACACAGCAATGGAAATGCTCAATTCAAGATGGTACATAAGTATACAGTTCTTAATTAAAATGCACACCCCAGCCAAATACACTAGGACATAAAGACTTCCAGTGGATGTATGACCTTGACAAATGTAAAGGGTTGATATTGAAACCTATCACAATGACAAATCATGCCACATGTTCATTAGTAATATCGATAGAATGGGCGTAAGAAGCTGGTGGATGTGGTGAAACATAAGAGCTTCATAATACCGTAATGATAAATGGTGCTACAGATTCCAGTATAAAAGGACAGGAAATAATTTACATGAAACAGGTAAACAAGGTGGTGCCAAAGTGCTCTGTTTGTGTCCCTAGAAAATCCACACAAAGCTAAAGAGCCTTACCACAAATTGGGCAGCAGTGACCAGTAGTAGAGGTAGCTGCACTACTGAAAGGATCGTCCTATTAGTCACATCCACTGAAATACACATAGCTAGAGTTAGCTGAAGGATATCTTAAAATCACGTCATAAAAAACAGACCAATTACTGCTAGGGATATAGCAGTTCGTAAACACTAACAGTAGATCTTGAGAGGTTCCTGCAGTAGCTCTTCACATATAGGACTGGCGTCTGGTCCACACGGCAAACTTAGCTAGCAGTCATCGGGGACCCCCCCCCAGCATCAGGTAACATGATGTGTCAGCATGGCTATAAAAGGCACACCAGCCTTTCAGTTCTTTCCACGAGAACTAAATAAGGAGCAGAAAGAGGTGACAACTCCTGGTACCTGCTGAAAACCAGAGCTACTGGGAAAAAAGGAAAATAATGGAGCTGGTGAAAAGGTGGGTGGAACTAGACCTACAGGAACTCTCAAGGTCTACTGATACAATGATCTTATAACTACCATATCTTACTCAAGAGTTCCTGCAGTAGGTCTTCACATATAGGACTGAATATCAAGCAGTCTAACACAATAAAAGGTTGGAGAAAGGTTCGGGAGGAGAGATATCTACCAATGAGGTCTATTCAAGTCAGAGACCTTGCAAAACTACAAGCCCAAACAAGCCAGCTCAATGCCTAGAGGCAATGTCAGACTATAATCTTAGTGAAGGTGAAAAGAAGAAAGAGACCACTGCTGCACAGATATCACAGTACTTTCCTGAAAAAGGTGACAAGTGGCCACACTCCGTGACAACCCGCCCCAGGTCAGTTTTGAACTTCTACTAAGTATAATGAATTCCAAGCTGTGCCTTAAAACACAGGACCGGCAACACATAGAAGTAGCTGGTTTGCTACTTAACCGTGTACTGTTGTATTGTTGCTACTGTTATGGACCACAAAGTTGGATATGTAAAAAGCACTCCACTCCTCAAATAAAGTGCAAAAGTATTTATTATGTATCCAACTTAGCAATTCAACAAACAACAGAAAAATCACAATGGTCTACAGTAGCACAAGAGAGAGTAAAGCAATGCAACACCTAGATGTACAGACATGCTCAGCAGGCGACACGTGCACAAACAAACAGTAACCAACATTATTAAAAAGCACACCACACTTTAAAGATCCAGGGTTAAAGAACTCTCAATGGATGGGCTAAGTAGCATACAGAAGAGTACACACTCAAGGATATTTTGGTACACTCTGTTGGACCAGTAGCTATACACAAGTATGTAGCTACAAAGAGAAAGTGACATCACAGAGTAGTAACTATAAAGGTACAATGGTTACAGATACCCAAAACTTTTAACCCCCATTACATGAGGGAAATTCCTGTAAGAGGATTTACGACTTCCGCTATGAATGGCATTATCTATTTGGCAACATGCAATTGTGGCATTTCATTGAAAAAACCAAGGAAGCCTTTAAGTGTCGGACTGAACACTCAAAAACACAGATAATCTAGATGTAAAATGCACTAGCAGTGCATGTCATAAACAAGCAGTGACCTCTAGCCACATGTCTGTTGTTTGAGGTTAGAAACCAGTGTTGTCTACGCAAGTGAAATTATGCCTCTCCTCGAACCAGAAATATGGATTTTCTCTTTTAAAAGTATATAAGCAGAGGTCTGAATAGGAGCTGGAAATTAAACCATTCTCAAAAAAAATAAATGCAACTGTTGCTGGACTGACTGGACAGCGTTTGTGTGTGATATGTAATGCTGCAGTCACACTAACCCGTGGGTATACATGTGAGAGTTATCTCAGCCTAGTAAACTTTATTTAAAACAATGAAGTTAATCAAAAGATTTTAACTTTTTGTTTTCTCAACAGATATACACTGTGCATATGATGCTCTTGTGTCTATCACCAGTATTTATATTACTTAATATAAATGGGCAGATGATTATAAAATAAGGGCCATAATACTCATTTAGTATTGGTTGCACAGTTCGATCACTAGGCGTATGAAATAAGCGTAAGAGGTTAACATACTATTTCCCTTGCAATTAAGAAATTTAAACAGTTAATTGTCTAATACTGGTAGATTAAGGCAGACTCTTATAAGAATATTGATTGTATATTATGAATTTTGTTTTGTTGTTATACATTATGTTCTAATGCTGACTAATAAAGCACTGTCTTTAATGTCGAGTTCAGGGACTGCATGTCACATCCTTCACCTTTGAAAGCTAGAAGAACAAACATGTCAAGTGACCGACATACACATCTACTTCCTGGTTTACACTGTGCGGTGAGTGGGATTGTGCTGCGGGACCATTGTGGATTTTATCAGGTTGTTTGCTCCAATTCATTTAAGTTGGATACGTGGATACATAGTTAAATACTGTAGGTAATAAATGTTGCCATCTGTTTATTTGCTATTTTGTGTTGGCGAAACAGACGATCGCGACATAATCAAACACAAATACCAGTGCAGCTCCGCGTATTACAAAACACACAAAGAAATCCTTTTCATGATGGTGCTTGTTATAGCCCCCAGTCTGGATACGGGCATGTTGCAACAGTATGACCCATGAGGTGTATTACAAAAAGCAGTACTTATTTTGGCTGTTTTATGAAATTAAAAACATCTCAAAAACACATAAATCCTTATCCTTCCTTCTTCATATCATGGTTCCCTAGGTAGAACTGTATTCTGTAAAAAGGAGTCATGGTATACCCTCTAACCACACAGCTATGTCATAACAAACATGATAAAGTTTAAGTTAAAGTCAAACACATATGAAAGAAGTAAGGTCGGCGTCCATTATTCAGCTTGTCTGAAGCCACGAACAATGTCTTCATGCGTGTTTGCAGAGCACTGAAATGGACTCAGACATCGAGCATGATGCTCCTTTGGGTCACAGTTTAAATCAATCTTAAATTCTTGCTCCCGCAGCAATTTCCTGGACAAATGCATACCACACAGTAAATTTTCTTAGCAAGTCTGAAAAATTTTAATTTGCAAACAAGCGGGGTTGTAAGCCATCAGTGCAAGAGGCTGGGACATTAATGGAATGATAGCACTCCTCGAGTTTCTTCAAAACTACATCTGTGCTGTAACTCGTAAAGATCGGTATCAGCAGACACTTTACTCGTTGGTAGTCAAAGATTTAATACTTTCTTAAAATGGGACAATCACATAAAAGTCTACAATGTTGTCTCATTTTAATAGTTAATTGACTGGGTTACAACCTAACTGGAAATTTGTGAAGGGTACAGGCTGTTTGCCTTATAGATTATTTGAGTGCCTTTTTGTCACCAAGCCCTGCAAGAGAGACTTGCAGTCAGTTGCTTCCATCGTCTACTCGGACACTGGCACCATATTGCCAGTCTTATCACAACAGCACCTTGATCCTATTCACAATGGCACCTTCAGCTCTTAATGAACGGACATTTCTTTGCCTGCTCCTCAAGTCATCCATTAAATATGCTGGTCTCCTGGATTTTCAGGAAAAGAAGTGAAGTATAGTTGGATCCAGAGTCTTTTTACAACTGTCAAATAATACAACAAACACGGACTGTACTTTCATTACTACAGACCCAGAGTTGAAACAAAGCGGACAGCTGCCAGCTCACATGCCCAAGTTGAAATCTAATTTCTGGGGTGTAATTATCATATGAGCTAGATAAGCTCATTTAGTAGGAGAGGAAAGCGGCCAATTCTTACAACGAGCGGAACATAGCTCAACCCCAGAACAATGGCTAATTCATCTGAATCAAGTGAGTTAGCCCCAGTGGATATTTCATCTTTTGCTGCCCAGTTCTAAGCCACATAACAGGACATGATGCTGCTAACAGCACAGTCAAGTCGGCCACTGTTCTACAGTAGTGGAGAGCAGATGTGTCTGCAGGTGTCAAGTAGGATCGTCAGGTTGATTATTACTGTAATTATTCAATTACATTTGAAACACATCAACCCTAAAACAGGGTGCTTGGATGGCTCAGCAATTCAATAAAGTATACATATAATGCGAAAACTATCAATAGTAATTAATACACAGACGCCAGCGCAGAACCTGGGAAAGAAAAATCCACTGGTTCTACAATACTTTTGCACTTTATTAGAGGGTGGTGTTTTTTATATAACACAGCATTATGGTCCACCAACAGTAGCAACAATACAATAGTACATAGCTAAGTAGCAAAACTAAGCGTGGGCCTAGTGTGTGCCAGTCCCTGTGTTTTAAGGCACCGCTTTGGAATTTGTCGTTTCTGACCTGGCACCTACTCCTAGTGCGCTACCTGTCTCTTGCCATATGTATAATGAATACAGTTAGTCAGCCCCTAGACAGTCTGTTCAGTGATTACCTTGCCCGACACTGGGAGATGAAGGCAACAAAACTGGTTCAACACAAACCTACTCCGAGGAACTAATGCGCCAATATCTGTACATCAAATGTATGCGAGAAATCATCCCCTCTTGGAGTGCTCTGGGGAAAAAATAAATTCAACATTCGATTTACAATCATCTCCAAAACCACTTTAGGAGAAATGAAGGATTAGTCCCAGAACCACCGGTCTCTGTGGAAAATTAAATAAGGCTCTCTACAAACTAGGCATGAGCTCCAAAACCCTTCAAGCTGAAATGATATCAACTAAAAGACTATTTTCACACTAAAGCATATATCACACTTGTGCCAGTTCAAAGTGGAGAAAGAAACTTTCCAGCATAAAATTGATATCCCAGAGAGGAACAGGACTGGAGGTTTACATGAGGATTCCCTTCAAAGCCTTTGACTCTTGCTGAGCTAAGTTTTGCCTCACCGAAGATGGTAGACCGGACACAGAGATGGACCTTCAGTGAGAATAACGAGGCCGACTCCAACAGATGCAGGGTGCTCAACACCTGGTGCCGAGCAGAAAAGGAGTCCAAGCCTTTGCAGCGGACCAACAGAAAATCATGTCTATTGCATGGCACAGGAATCAAGTAAAGCTGGCTTCCACTAAGACTTAAGCCACCTGTGGAGACTCCAGACAAATCACATACCCACAGGGCTACACATAAACATCCAGAACTAGACTCAGATGTACCGGTCCCTGCTCCTGGGACAGAAGGTCAGAGAGGCGCGAGGTACTGGGGTTCAAACAAGCTGCTGCAACAGCAGGAACCACATCTGCCGAGGCCACAAAGGCAATGAGAATCATGAGTCCCCTCTCCTTGCAGCTTCGCAGGAACCTTCTGCAGAACTGGAAAGGAGGAAATAGTTAAAACCTCCCTGTCCATGATAGAGACAGTGTGTCTTGCCAATAAGCACCATGCCCAGAGCAGGCGAGCAAAGCTGGGTAATTTCTTGTACAGGGACAGCAAACAGATCTGGCCAACCACTGAAACAGATCTCTATTACCTCTGCAGTTCCACTGATGAGCCCCGGCAACTGATCATCTGACCCGTCCACCAGGATGTGAACTCCCAACAGTGGACTGCTGTCAGGAAAACCGTGCTGGATTGCTCAGTACCACACCATAGCCTTCCGTGCAGAGAGGGTATGATCAATTGCCTCCCTCTTTGTTTAGATACAGGCCATGGCCACATTGTCTGTCTGGATTAAAGTGTTCCCAGGTTAGAAGAGCTGGAATGCCTGAGCAAACCAGCACCGCTCTGGTCTCAGAATGTTAATGTGCAGGTTCTCCCCTCCAAGGGAGGTCAAGAGCCCTGGGTTCATGGTCCCCAGATGCCTCCTCAACCCGAGTTAAGCATCTAGTGAGGTTTGGGGAGACTGAGGTAAATGGTACCTGCCAAAGATTGACAGGTCCTTCACAAGGAGATCCTACAGGCTGCTGGAGACAAGACTCTCTGGTCCATCATCCAGCCTGGACCAAGTGGCTCAGAGACCACTGGGTGAACCTCATGTGCAGCCTGACCAAGGAACTGTGGTATGACAGCAGCCATCAGACAAAAAGTCGTGGGACACGATCGAGCTGTGGTCCACTGAGAGGGCGCCAGGTGGCCTGTGAAATAAAGTCACTCAGTGACTGGAAGAATGCACTCTGGACCATATCCGCTGCTCCAATAAATTGGAGGCGCTGGGAGGAGTACTAGCTGGGATTGGGCATGATAGGGGCCAAGACTAGGCAGTCTAGAGTGAAGGAGAGGCAATCTCAAGGCTATCAGTGAGGACTAAAAAGAACCAGTCGTCCAGATGCAGGGAACACATAAACGCCCCTCGACATATGCATGTGGCAACACTGAAGCCTTGGTGAAAACCGGGGTGCGAGGAGGGCAAACGGGGCTCAATTGAGTGATCAGCAGAAGGAGAATCTGAAGAAGTGGCGGAAGTGGGAAGAATGAGATCAGGGGGCATCCTGCATGTCCAGGAGCCAACCAAGTGTTTGAGGAACAGGACTGGGTCCCTGGAGAGTCAGCGAGAAATCTCTTATATTCCATAACAGATTGAACAACAAGATCTAAGATGGTCTTGATCCCCTATCTTTGGAACCAGGAAGAATAGCAGTAAATCTCCTTCCTGCTTGTTCGGAGAACAGGCTCTATAACAAACATGTAAGGCCTGTATTTCCTGCCTGACCAACTGAAGTTGGTCAGAGGGACGCTTCAGAGGGGCTGGGAGGAGGTCTCCGGGAACTCTTGTCAGTGACCTCTTTCGATGAGTTGAAGAACGTGCATCTGCGGTACAGCCTACCTGTCAGGTGAGCCAAACCTCCCCTACGGTTTCTCCGATGGAGACCGAAGGAACGGGAGAAAGCGAAGTCACATGCAGAGGAGAGATGCCTCCTGTGGTGGCCCTGGCAAACTTTGCCTGAGGGCGGACGCCTGAACCAGTGGCGTTGTTTGGTTTCATACTTGCTGGTTCTTGTTCAATTCAATCTGCAGCAAAAAGCTGCTGTCGTGTCTTTAGCTGGGCGATACATACAGAGAATGTCGTTGGGACATATCTCCTGCAGCTCTGTGATTATATCTTTGGGTCACACGAACAGGACTGGGCCCTAAAAAGTCAAAGGATGGTGGGCATCTACCAAACCTCCCATCGCAGCCAGGCTAAGCGATGCGCAGCCTAAACCACGGAATCTATGGAATTGTAGGTGGCAAGTGCGTGATAACAGATGTTGTTCATCTGCACCTTCAGGGTTCAGCCCCGAGTTGCTCGTCAGGGATCTCTGAAGATCCTTCTCAGATCGATAATACAGACTGCGAAGACACCTGTGTGAACACAGTTCAACAACAGATGGCACAGGTGGATGATGCACAGATTTTTTGCCCGAACTAACTGTCTGGGTCCTTATCCGAGGAGAGCCTCAGGTGTCTAGACTGAGCCAACCTGCATGGACGTAGTAGCCATGCAGTCAGCCTTAGGTTGTGCGGTGAGGTGAAGACACCTTTCATGGAATAAATCCTCAACTTTGCGGAAACAGCGCGGGATGGATGAGGCTGCTGCAAATGTGGCCTTAAGATCCTCATGGTCCCATCCAGGGGATGGGGAGGATCCACACTCGAGATCAAGTATCGCAGCCTCTTGCGCTGAGGTCCAGTTCATGGACGCCAGCCACAAGCATTGAATGGTCCTCAAGCTCCCTGAAGAAGGTCTCAGTGGGAGACTTAGGGGCGCCTTCAGTTATGGTACGACCAGAATGGGTTCATCGATGTCAGTCTTCACCGGACTCTAAGACTCAACCTGCTAGGCACGGAGGGTCAGCATAGTTCCCTACCTTGGAGACGTGTGTCAGGGCTTGGCTAGAAATGGACCGGGAGGGTACCCTAGAAACAAGGTCCCATGCCGAGGCTGCAGCTGCAAAGATCCAACAGGAGCTGCGACGGCATCAACCCACCATACCATGAATGGACTCATAGTCTGGCATGGAGGCGGGGGCGGAGCTGGTATCCTGGAAACCCTGGAAGGGTAACTGGTTGGCTGGTGCCAGTAAGGGTAGTAGTAAATACCTGCCCCTGAAAGCCAGGTGCAGAATTCCTGGCCCTGGATATCCCAGTGATGGATAGCCTAGCGTCAGGCAACCCAGTGTTGGCGGAACAGCAGCGTCAGAGGATATTGTCAGCAGAGGACCTCCCAGCAGCGGAAGTAGGGACCGGATGAAATCCAGAAAATGCAGGGCCCGGGAGAACTGAGGCTGGCCAGGAAACAATGAGCCACTGGGGAGGCGGTAAGGCGAGCAGACACAGAACCCCTAAGTCCTGTGGGAGGAGATCCACACCTGGTCCACCAAGGTCTGGCAATGGATCCCAGAGGAAAGTCAACCAGTGGATGGAACCTGGCGAAGGAGAAGGTCCGGGTCCCCAACAAAGGTCCGGAAGGTATCTGGCGGGAGTAAAAGTCTGATACAGTCGCGAATCCCTGGGGGTAGAGACCAGCAGGGATGAAGATCCACAGACCACATTATTCCCACGCTGAGGTCCAAAAGAGCCCAACAGTAAGTGGACATCTCACATGAACCATCCCGACTTATTGAATGGCAGGCTAATAGTGGAAACTGTAGTCATCTCATCAGCCTGGGCTGGGCGTCTGGCGAGCGGGCCGGAGGCGGCTTAACGGCGTGCCTCTGGCAGGATCAACAACTACCTCTAGACTGCCCACCCACCTCTGCTGGGGCACAGTCCGCAAACGGACACAGGCCCAGCAGGTGGGGTACTCACCAGTAAGGACCTTGATCACCCGGTTCTTACTGGTCTTCACCTGGGAGAACAGCTCTGTTCTAGCATCTCTCATGTCCTTTTCCTCTCTCTTTTGAGGGGTAGTGAGAGACCTTTCTCTCAGCTCCTGAGTTCCCTTCCTGGAAGCCAGTCTCTGAGTGAAGCTGGGCCTAGAGGGTCCCTTGCGGCCAGGTAGCCTGGTTGAACCCACAGCAATAGCACCTCAGCTGAGGTTCCCATGGGAGGCCCAGGCAGAGGACACAGTGAGAATGGTCATCCCCATACAGGATCTGTCCCACTTGGAGTACTTTTGATCGAGACAACACCACCATTAGGATGGTTAGAAATTCAAAAAGTACTGACATCAGAAAAACTGAAGAAAACTATGGCGGGTGACGGTATTCTACATCTGCTGAATGGTACTGGTGACAGTGAGAACTGGAGGGCAGGCGGGGACCACACCTATACTCATGCTGGCGTTAAGTCACCTGATAACGGAACAGTACCACTGATGATTGTAGCTACAAGTTTGCAGTCGGACCGGATGCCAGGGCGCAGTCTATATGAGAAGACCTAGGAACCTTCTCAAGTAGATCTAGTAATCATTTTACCACTAAACGTGAAATCTGAAGTCCCGTCAGGCAGTGGGAGTAAGATGCCTTATTCAACAAGAGTGGGAGGGACAGATGGGCACACACATTAAAAGCACTGAGAGTTCTCATCACAGACTACCCTGGGATCCTGATGCACTTCAGCAGATATGTACTAGTGTCCCCCATTTTAGCACAGTCTTCTAGATTGTTTCAAACTGAACTACTAAGCAACAACTTGTCCCATTTTTGTCTTCTCAGAAACCAAAGACGGATCTAGGGACCAAGCAGTGAAGGCCAAGGCTACCTGAGACCATGCAGGCTGGAGATATCACCTACATTCACCTGATGGCAGACATCCTGGAAGAGTTTACAAAATCATCCTACTTCTTTAAGCAAATGATACTTCAATGGGGAGGTATTTAAATCACTTCAGGACCTGAAGGACTGCCTTGCAAAGCTGAAAAACAAACCAATTTGCTTTCCAGATGCTTAAGTTTTAAGAAGACTATTTCCTCCACCTAGCCAGAAACAAAACCAGTTAGTATCTCTCTATCAGAACAAGTTAGGGCCAGGCCAGAGATAAATGTTTTTTTTTCTTTGTTCTTGTTTCCTGACCTGAAAGCACGCGAAATCGTCGTTGGAAGACAGAATTCACTGACACCTATTTCGACAAAGCAAATGAGTTTCCAATGACTGAGATACTACTGACCATAATCCTAAATGTCATGGACAGGTTTGGAGACATGCATCAGCTGAACTACATTATGGTGGCCATGAACTAATTAGTTTTAAACAGTGGCCAACAAGAAACAGACTTGACGGTGTGTTAGGTGGGAAAATAACGACTAGGTAGCACTCACTGGGAGAATCATCTTTAGCTTAGTGGGTGGAGGTGAGACAGTTGTTCCATTTGTTTCAGATTATGCAGAGGATACAGTAGCTGGTGCCATAGAGGAGTTCAGACCAGGCCTCATACAACAAGAACATAGATCAAGGCGTGTAGCAGGTGGACCAAGTAAAAAAAAAAAAAATTCACAAAAAGGTGAATTTTCTTCTAACTAACAATCAGCAAATTCTCAATGTACTGTCAGGCCGTAGATCAGGTCAGGGTACATCATGTATGTTTCTCTCCCCAAAAGAGTGCAATGTTGTAAAAAAAGTGGCCAGATATTCTCAGCTTGCCAAGCCAGATACACAACATTTTGGGACTAATAACCTAAATTTATACTCTACCATCAGTACAGCTGTTTGTGAATGTGAGTTGCTAATGAAGAATAAAATCCAATTGGAAGTTCATTAAGAAAGGACAGTCTGAAATAAAAGCCTCGTACAACACTATGTGAACGGAATTTGATCCAATTCAGTCGTTTAGTACTGGTTAAAGTAGTGAACGAAAAAGGCCATTTTGCAGCCATATGGTCCATGGACAAAAGAAAAATTACTCACCCTTAATGTTGTTTCTTCTAATGAGTCTTGCTGTATTCTGACATACTGTTAGGTCCTGCCTTTCAACTGCCCGGAGGCAAAGTTAAACTTTCCATAGCCAGCATGGATGTTCACATAAGCTTAGCTGGCCCCTATCTGCTGTTATTTAAATAGCCGTCAGATCTGAGCAATACTCACTAGAGTTCTGTGTGGAAAAATGTAAAACTCAAACTAACAACTAGCAACTACATTTTATAAGAGGGTTTATAGTTTCAAAGCAAAACTCGTCAGGAAAACTAAAAAAAAACACATCCCAAAACACAAAGTCACCCAAAATAAAGGAAGGTAAAGGACACCTAGAATTATCCACTACTCCTGCCCCATCCAAATCAAGGTTCTGAGAGGGAGGCGGGGTAGGTCAGAAAAAACAAACTCCATTAGAAGAAACAACATACTAAGGTAGTGTTTTCTTCAAACAACATAAGTCTTGCTTATTCTGGTATATCTGAACTCCAGAAGTACTGCTCCATGGAGGAAATGGAACTACTTTGAAACGAACACGAAGTACTGCTGATGAGGAGCATCACTCCTAGCCTGGATATCCAAGGTAATGATTAATGAATGTGGACTGTTTTCCAGGTGGTATGACAGATTTCCAAGATAGAAATATCCCAGCAACCAGAAGCAACTCTATAATGGAAGTAACCCTCAGGCCAGAGGTGGAGTTCTGCCCAGCTTCTCATAGCAGAGTGTAGCGAAAAGCCACCTGGCAACAGACCTCTTAGTGGCAAGTTTGCCCTTACCAACTTCTCCACACGTGAGGACTCAAACCTGTGACCTTTAGTCGCTCTATAGTAATAAGGCCCTTTTGACATCAAGCTGTGCAGCCTCCTCTCCAGAGGAGAATGTTCAAGAAAAGAAACAGGGAGAGACACAGGTGGTTGGTGGTCTAAAACCACTAGGCAAAAACTCCTGTTAGTCCTTAGGACCACCTTATCTCTATAGAAGGAGATAAAATCAGGTTCCACTGACAAAGCCACCAACTCACACAATCCGACTGGCAGGATATGGCAAAAATACAGTTTTCAAATCAAATACTTAAGCTCTGCAGACACAGCTCAAGGGGTTGCATAAGCTCAGCAATGCAAACATTAAGGTCCAAACAGAACAGGATCCAAAAGGATTAGTTGCAGCAATCCCTGAAAATTTACAAAACAAAGGATGGGCTGACAGAGGAAAACCTACTGACAGGAAAGCAGAAACAGCTGCCAAATGCACTGAAGTGTAGCTGGCTAAGCCTAGGCCATTGGATAGACCATATAGTTCAGAACCGTGGCAACAGCAGAATCACAAGTAATATTCTTGGAACACCAAATGGTAGACCTTTCCATTGGAATTATGAATCAACTGGTGGAAGGCTTCGAAAAGATGGGATACCCAGAACCAATGGGAAAGATACAGGTCAGCAACTCACTCTTCAAGAGCCATGCCTTGAGATTGAGAGATCGAAATGCAGTACAAATCCTCCCTGAGAGGATGTCAGCAGGTTGTAATTCATGGGAAGAGATAGGGAAGGTGGACTGCTAAAGACAGCAACAAGGGTACCAGGGCTGTCTGGCCATCTGGGCAATCAGAATCACTTTGCATAGTTGTGACATATCCAGACTAACACTTTGAACAGGGCGAGAGGAAAAGCATACAGAATTTCCTTCCAATTCGGATCAAACATCCAAGGGACTGACAAGACTGGGGTCTGCAACAAAAGAAGTGATGATTGTCTGCAGCGCTGCAAAAAGATCTACCTGGGTGCCCATCTCAAAATCATTTTCAAAACTAGGGATCTAGGGTCCATCCATGATGGCACTGAGAAATTCTGCTCAGAGACATCTGCTAGGACATTGTCCTTCCTGGGAGTGAACTGCTATCAGAGGTTGCAAGGAACAGGCCGGGACCACAACTTCATTGCATCTGTGCACAAGGCCGTAGACCAGTGCCTCCTTGCTGTGATGTACCACATGGTGGTGGTGGTGTTATCTGTTCTGACTGGACCACCTTGTTCTGTACAGATGTGGAAAGCTTGCAGTGCCAGAAACACTGCTGTGAGTTCAAGAGACTGATGTGAGCAGAGATTCCTGAGGTGTCACAGTCCTTGGGTGGTAGATCCCAGATGGGCTCCCCAGCTAGCAGGAAGCATCTATGGAGAGTATCACTGATGAACTGGTGAAATGAGACTCCTTATCTCAAATTGTCTACTCCACCACCACTGCAAGGCCGGATCAGGGTTCAAAATATAGGACTAGTTTAGTAAGAGATCCTTTCTTTGGGACAGAAGCTTTAGATGGACAGATGTCCTCATCAGGATCTTGCTCCTGGATCACTGCTGTGGAAGCTGACATGGCACAGAAGCTGAAGGAAATGCCTTGCTGGTGGTAGGACCTGTAGGGTGAAAGAGAAGTGGCTCATGAGGGTCCATGCCTGTCCAGGAGGAGGCTCTTGCCCTTAATGTTTCAACTCCACCCCTGAAGGTGAGGAGCTGTACTGGCCTCGAGACGACTTTGGAAGGTTGAGAGGAATCCTGAGTGAGCACTTGGAGTTACTGCAAATGTGACCAACTTGGTCTGGAGACGGACCACTATGAGCCAATCGGCCAAGTATAGAAGATGGAGATCTTTTTCTCCTTAGGAAAGCAACCACTACTGCAGGCACTTTGTGAAAACCCTTGGGGCTGATGTTAAGCCAAGGCATTACTCTGATGATAGTGGCCTGAGGCAACTCGAACTAAGGTACTCTGTGGGGCACCTGGTAGGAATGTGAAATAAGCACATCAGCGTCCAGAGCTAACCATCCCTAGGAAGAATTATTCCCAGTCCCATTTTGAACTTTGGTTTTAAGGTGCTTGTTCAGATATCTAGGTCCAGGATGGGCGCCATTCTCCTGCCTTTTCGGGGTTAGGAGCCCTGGTACAATACTTGCCCTTATGTGGGTGGGAACCCTTTCTATAACTCTGAGAGCTAGAAGGAAAAACCTCGACTCTAAGGCAAGGGTCTCGCTGAGATCTGCAGGTGGAAAGGATCTGGTTCTCATCTTGGGAATTTTTTTAGCTGAGAACCAGTCCTAAAACTACTTCAGGACCCACTTGTCTGATGTCAGACTTCATCCTGGATGAAGTAAGCCAGCCTGCCCCCTACAGGTGGAGAATGGCCGGGCAGACACATCAGGGTGTCTCTTTGGGGAGCTTTAGGCTGGGGTGGATGCAGGCCTGCTCATCCCGTCTCCCCTGAAGAACCCCTGCTGAGAATAAGAGGAGGCCTGAGCTTGGTAAAGACACTGAAAAACCTGCCCCTACCCCTGGACTGCTGCCTTTGAGAGTAAACCTTTCTTTAGCCACAGCATATAAGTGTGTCTGCTCATCCATCTTTTCATGTAGTTCTCTGTTTGCTCCCCAAACAGGGGTACCAACAGGAAATCATGGCTTAGCCTGGGCATCCTGTGATAGGCTAGGCACCTAGGCAAAACCATCCGAGAAGGACACAGATGTAGCCATGACTCTTGATAAAACATCATTGGAGTCCACAGCAGAAAGTACCTTGGATGCCTCAATACATCTGCAGCCACCTGCTCCAGCTCCTTGGCAAGCTGGTCAGAGGCCTGTTTAACCAAACCAGCACAGTGTCACACCTGGACCTGATCTAGCACATAGAAGACCATATAGTTAGCCTGCCTGGTCCAAGATGCTGCCATGCTGTTTCTTTGCCATTGTCAATCTTCCTGGAGTCATATCACGAAGTATGATGCCAGGATTGCCTTATCACAGCAGCAGCCTGCTACCAACATACTGCTGCCAGGAAAAGACTCCGTGTCTGAGCCTGACAAAGTATACCTATTGTCCATTCATCTGTCCACAGGGTATGGAATAAAGTAATAAAATTTTGTGTCTGTTCCCAAAAGGATTTGTGGAGGAATAGACAGTCTCCTGAATTCTAGGATCATTTCAACAAAATCAAACTCCTCCCAATCCTCATCTGCTTCTTCCATAGGAGCTGGAGTTTCAACCACTTTTTATGGAAACATAAAGTAAGAGGACTCAAACTAGGAGGAGAAACACAAGAGGCCTGTCTGGGGAAATGTCTGGGTCTCGGAGGATCCAGACTTGCATAAACATATCATCATCTTACTCTCCTCCTCCTCATCCGGTTCACAAAATTCTTCAGCATAATCCAGACAGGGAACCAACTAACCGAGCCTGCAAGATGGTGCCAGTTAAACGAACGAAATAAGAGTACACTATTCTTCGCCTTGACCATCTCTCAGCAGTCGAATATAATTTCTGAGTCGGATCAAACGATTTTTCTCTTTTTCACTAAATAACCGGCTCCTCAGAATCGGCTCTCCTCTTGCCCATATAACCCCTGGTCAGAGGCACCCTTCAAGTCCGGTGAACCCGAACCGGGCTGGACATCAGGTCAGCGGACTTCCCAACCTCCCCTCAGCCTACCTAATCTCTTTTCCAGGGTAGCTCTGGGAAGAATTCTTACAAATTGGCAGTCTGAATCGAGGTGGACAAACCCCAGACAATAAACACAGGTGGTGTGGGGATCAGCCTTAGCAAAGACTTTACACACACTGCAGTGTGAAACAGTGGGCCTGGTTTTCTTTTGGAGTTTCTCAGACATAGCAATCCTAAGAAACACCTTTTTGACAATCCAGGCAAGCTCTTCGGTTCCTGACATTACCCATCTTGGAAAATTAATTAAAATCTATTTTTTTTTTTTTTTTAATAGATACGGACGGATACCTCTTAAGTCAATATACAGTTTTACTGAAACTGATCAGTTCAACCAAACCGATCCGATTGCAAGTTCCACACAGAAACTAAAAGAAAAAACCTATCTAGCTCACGCTACACAGACAGAACCATGATGAATCGAAGCAACCAAGAAACCGGAAGAAAAAGAACACTTTGACCGACTTTTGAACCGAGCAAAGGAGAAATCTCAGAACAACTGTTCAGTGGGAGATAAAGAATCTGGCAGCTAGGTTTAAACAACAGACAGGGGCTTCGAAGCTACGATGAACATTCCTACTGGCCATGGAAAGTTGAACTTTTATTCTCTGGGGCAGTTGAAGGCAGGACCTAATTGCATATGTCAAACGGCAAGACTTCATATTGTTTTGAAAACAAGCACTCGGACATCAGTTCTGCCTCCAAGGTTGATGGCTGCGTAGGCGACTCCTCGTCTGACCTCCAGCATTCACACACCATCAAATCCTTTCAAACTAAAGGTTCTAAACATGACTAGGAAACAAGGCACCGGTCGGTGGCGAAAACCTGAAGAACTCCCCATGGAAGAGCAATCAACTCAAATGTAATGGACACAGATAGTCGCTCCCCACCCAGCTGGCCCCTCAAGTCAGCCAGTGCAGAAGACCCTAAGACAAAAGCGATCAAACTAGATACATTCCAGCAAACTCTAGCATTAGGCGGACATTAAACATCTATGGTGGCCCAAGGCGCTGAGGTTGAGGCGCTGGACGCCACACCGCCACACGGCGACCCGGTTCAGGAATGAGCCGGGCCGAGAGGTCAATAGGGGAAAGGCAGGCAGCCAGCTCTCCTTCTCCAGAGTTCACTGGCTCCATACAATGCTGCCACCTAGAAGCCGGGTGGATAGCAGGAGAGAAACAAAGCAGTTGGTGGCGATCGACAGAGGTAGGCAGGAGGCACGTCTCAAGCGTACTCTTACCACCACCCTCTGTCTCGTGTCTGTTAACCAGTTCCTAACCCAGTTCACCGCCTTGTCTTCCATGCCCAGACTACTCATCTTGTTAATCAGTCTTCTATGTGGGACAGTGTCAAAGGCTTTGCTGAAATCCAGGTAGGTGACATCTACTGTCCCTCCCTGATTAAGTTCCCTTGTCACCCAACCAAAAAAAAACTATTAGGTTCATTTGACATGACCTTCCTGCTGTGAATCCGGGTTGCCTCAGATCCTGTGCACCACTGGATTCCAAATATGTCACTATCCTTTCAGCAGTGTCTCCATGATCTTTCCCACCACTGAGGTGAGGTGAGGCTGACTGGCCTGCAGTTCCCCGCCTCCTCCCTACTGCCACTTTTGTGCAGTGGGACTACATGTGCCCTCCTTCAGTCCTCTGGAACGATACCTGTGATGAGTGACTCTGTGAACAGGGCTGACAGAGGCGCTGCTAGTTCCTTTCACAGCTTCTTTAATATCCTCGGGTGGATGCCATCTGGCCCCATGGCCTTATCCACCTTCAGCTTTGTGAGTTCTTCCAGAACTCTCTCCACTGTAAATGGACTGGTGTTCACTTCTCCCCACCCACTGCTTCTGCACACCAACTGTGATCCTTGATCTGCCCCCTCCTTAGTGAATACTGAGCAGAAGTATTTGTTCAGTATTTCTGCCTTGTCCAGATCCCCCTCCTTACACTCTCCCTCCTCCCCCTTGAGTCTCACAACCCCCCTTGGTTTTCCTTCTTTCACTAATATACCTATAAAATGCCTTATCCCCTTTGTTTACAGACTGTGCTAAGCTCTGTTCTGTCTGTGCCTCGCCTTCCTAACAGCCTTCCTGCTTCCCTTAGACATTCAAGGTACACCTCCCTGTCTTCCTCCCTTTGGCTCCCTTATATTTCCTGAAACTCAGCTTTTTAGCCCTGACTTTGTCCCTCACCTCTTTGGAGAACCATAGTGGTTTCCTTCTTATTTTCCCTTTGGTCACTATCCTAATGAACTGGTTTGTTATATCCACTGTGGCTCCTTTCAGTTTCTTCCATTGTTTTTCCACCCCCTCTACTATCTCTCCTTTCACCAGGACTGCTTGAATACATCTACCCATTTCAGTGAAATCTGCCCTCCTGAAATCTAATACTCTTGCCCTTGTATGTCTTGATTGAGTCCATGTCTTCATGCTGAACCACACCATGCGGTGGTCACTGGGCCCCAGCTGCCCTTCCACCTGTATTTCTTAGACTCTGTACCCATTGGTCCATACCAGGTCCAGAACTGACTTATCCCTGGTTGGCTCATGCACCAGCTGCCTGACTCCAGCCCCTGCAGGGATTCTAGGATGGCTGTGCTTCTGGCTGAAACAGCCATCTGGGTGGCCCAACCCACGTCCGGCATATTGAAATCCCCCAGTAGCAGGATTTTGCCATTAGTTGCCATGTCATGTATGTTCTCCACTAGTTCCCTGTCCGCTTCCTCCCTCTGTGCTGGAGGGCTGTAGATCACCCCACTGTGTATTGCTGTTCCATTCTTTGGCTCCAGGATGACCCACATTATCTCGGCCTCCCCCTGTCTTCCCAGAACTTCTGTACCTTTATACCATCTCTGATGTACAGGGCCACTCCCCCACCCTTTTTACCCTCCCTGTCCCTCCTGAAAAATGTATAGCCTAGTACACTGACTTCCCAGCCATGATTTGCAGAGTACCATGTCTCTGTTATTGCTGCTATGTCAAGGTCTTCATCTGCCAACAAGGCCTCCAGGTCTGGAACCTTATTTGCCAGGCTACGGGCATTTGTTAGCATGACCTTCCATGTTTTACAGTCTGCCCTCCCTCTGCTCTTGTTCTTCCTATCCAGCATCTTCCTCCCATCCCAGTTTCATTTCCTATGTGCTCCTGCTGCCCTTATAGTACTCATTATACATTCTTCACCTGCCTGCCCCTCCCTGTCTATTTTCGCTGTTCCCATAGTTGACTTTATGTTCCTGCATGTTCTCATGGGGGGGGGGTCCTAAGCCTCCTGGCTCCCCCCCCCTTGGTCAGTTTAAATGCTCACAGCTGAAGCATTTAAACTTCTCACAAAGGACCAAGGTCCCCTTCTCGGACAGATGCAGGCTATCATCCTTATATAAGCTTGCATCTGCCCAGGTCAGGCCCCAGTCCCCTGTGAAGCCAAAACCCTCCCTTCCACACCAATCCTTCAACCAGGAGTTGAATGTACAGATGTGGAGTGCCTAGCTTCCGTGCCCTGGATGAGTAGCAACTCTGAGAATGAGACAGAGCGTGCTATCTGTTTCAGATTTCCCCCAAGTTTCCTAAAATTATCCTGGACTCTGGCTAACTCCACTCTTCTCCTGGCCAGGTCATTGGTCCCCCGGTGGACAATGACATCCAGCTGCTCTCTCCTTGCTATTGCCATAGCGATTCTATGGATCTGCTTCCCATCCCTCCATGCAGTGCTTCCTGGGAGGCACTTGACCTCCCTCTCTCCCCTGCTAGGTGACCCTAACTCCACTCCCCAAACAACAGAGTCCCCCACTAGGAAAAGCTCCCCCCCATCCTCCAGATTTCCCTGCTTCCCTTCCATAGGGCTCCATCCTGGATGACCCTCCCATCCTCCCTGGATGCAGCCTCTGATTCCTGAGTGGGGCTTTCCTGCTTCTTTAAAACAGTGTAGGAGTTTGTAAGTGGGACCAGTTGGGGGATGTGCTTTCGACCCCTCCCTTATCCTCCCTGATCCCACTGTAGTCCAATTTCTCTTCATCTGTGGCATCCTTTGAGGCAAAGGTTGTGGATCCGGTGGTCTCTGGGTGGGGCTGGATGCCGCCTTTAGTTTGGCCAACTCTGCTCAGAGACAGGCGACCTCCTCCCTCAGCCCAGAGAGGTGCCTGCAGATAGGGCAGCATCGCAGCCTCCAGAATGTCTCCCTGAAGACTGCCGCTCCACAATCACTGCACTGCACCACTCCCATCATGTCTGATTCCCTCCTCAATTGCCTGCTTACATAAGATGGCTATTTGATATCCCCCACATATATGTTTTGTTTCTGTTGTGTTTTGTTATGTTATGCGTCCTCTTTTACCTTCTTCCTGTATGGATGCAGGATGTTGCAAGGCCTTATGGGACCCACTCAATAAATGTAGGGCGAGTCCTGGGGTGGGATTACACCACAGGCTCTGTCAAAACACAATCAGCCAAGGAGTCCTTTGGCAGTGACACCTCACACAATCACCAACTTGTCTGCTAGAATCCCTTAATCCTGCCCAAACTAAATGTAAAAGCATAATAATGGCAGTTAAGACCAGCCCTCAGATACAATTACAAACCCACAGAAATACCAGCTAAGAAAAAATTTCAGATCCACTTACACTCACAGCTACCAGCTAAAGCTTGACTTATGCAGCAGGTTAGCCAGCTGGGTTAAGCTACCCCGGAGATAGAATGTATGCTAATGAAGGAATGGCATTCACCAAGCAGGCTGTAGTTGAAGACTGCTGCCTATAGGTGCAACTGTTAGATTCATTTTGTAGCCTGAGGGGCAAAAGGCCCCAAACCTTAACAATATTCTACAACTATGAAAAAGGAAAAGAAAAACAAACCACCTACAGGCGAACAGTACACACAGCAATGCTTCACTGTGACACATCACACATGTTGTGGTCCCTCAGCAAGAAATCTGGCCTGTGGCAGGGACTGCAGAACTGTTTACTGCGAGGTTATGTAAGGGGAGGTAGGGTGGGAGGTCAAGCATTTATTTATTTATTTCAGATTGCAGATTAATACCTTTGAGCCGGGAGAGCACTTTTACAAAGGTTCCATGTCAAATTGACGAGAGACAAATGTACATAAACTCATTACAGAACAGTGGGAGTACGCAATAAGTTACAGGACATTAGGGGTACATAACAGGTTACTGAGCATTCGGGGTACACAACAGGTTTCTGAACATTCGGAGTACACAATAGGTTACAGGCAATCCAGGTAGCAGGCAAATAAGCCTCAGTTAAATAAAAATAAAAAACAAAAAAAACATGGAAGGAGACAATCAGATATTATTCACATGGAAATGTGGAAGCAGCCTGGGAGGGCTTTGTCACAGAGTGCAGAAAGTGGAGGTGAGGGGAGAGTAGGGTTAGGTGGGCAGTGGCCATAGGGCTTTGTCAGGGAGGGGGGTGGAAAGAAGTGGGTGGAGGAAGAAGGCAAAGGGAGGTGAACAGAGGGGTGTAAGGTTATGAAGGGGAGCAGTCCTGGAAAAATTTTTTACCTGCAATCACAAGTGTTATTTCAGGCCAGAAGGGTTAGTAGTTCTCTTTTGAAAGGTTCAATTTTTGTGTGCTCCATGGTGGAAGTAGGGAGTTCATTGAGCCAGGTGGGCCCTCAATAGTAGAGAGCAGCTGTGCAAGGCAGGTTCTTCTGAGCAGGACATGTAGAGCACCCTTAGTTGAGCTCCTGGTGACTTTGAGGAGTTGGCATGCTGGAACAGTGTGGCGGTGGAGTTGGGAGTGAGTCCCAGTAGGGCTTTTTGCCAATAAGGCATGCTTGATACTGCTCTAAGGTGTAGCAGGAGCCAACAGAGGAGTAGAGGGCACAAGAATGAGTTCAGTGTTTAGCCCCCAGGACCAGGCGGCAGGCCTTATTGATTACTACTTTTACTCGATTTAGGGCCGAGTCATTGGCAGCACTGTAAATGACGAGGGCATAGTCAATGACTGACAGAATTGAGCTCTGAGTAACTAGGCTTAGAGTTTTATGAGTCATGGCTTGCCTGTGTCTATAGAGGATTCCTAGTCTAATAATAGTAAATTTGACAACATGGTCTATATGGTGCACGAAGGAGAGAGTGTCATCAATGTGTACCCTGAGATACT
The DNA here is from genome assembly GCA_016271365.2 of Neoceratodus forsteri. Taxonomy (NCBI): domain Eukaryota; kingdom Metazoa; phylum Chordata; order Ceratodontiformes; family Ceratodontidae; genus Neoceratodus; species Neoceratodus forsteri. The sequence goes on along the minus strand of CM057450.1, from coordinate 883,644,308 downwards.
TAAATGTTGAGACTTGTTCAATACGATCCCCTTTATTACTGTAGATAGCTAGGGGCTCAGCCTTCCTCTTGGCATGTGGTAAAGTTAGGTGCATAATTTTTGTTTTTTTTATAGTTTAGAAGGAGTCTGTTGTTGGTGAACCAGTTCTCGAGCATAGCAAAGCAATGTTGTAGGTTTTGTGCTATTTCTGGTGAGCTGCTGCCAGGTACCGAGATAACAGCATCATCTGCATAGAGCAGCATTTTAGTGGGACAGGCATAGGGGAGGGAGTTAATGAAGAGGCAGAAGAGAAGTGGTCCTAGGATCGATCCTTGGGGAACTCCAAGGGTTACCTTTTTGAGTTCAGAGGTAACCCCCCTATCTTCACACACTGCATCCTGTGTGAGAGGTAGCTGTTAAGCCAAGAAATGGTATCTACAGACAGGCCCAGGATCCTTAAGTGTCTAAGCAGGATTTGGTGGTTAACGGTGTCAAAGGCTTTAGTGAGGTCTATAAATATTGACCCCATCGTTTTTCCCGTGTCAAGGGCTTCATAGATATGGGAGGTATAGTCGATTAATGCTGTAATGGTGCTATGTCCGATACAAAACCCATGTTGCTGCGGACAGAGCAGATTGTACTTGTTTAAGTATTCAGTGAGCTGGTCAAAAACAACCCTTTCAAGCGCTTTAGAGAGGTGGAAGTATTGAGATTAGTCAGTAGTTTCCCAGGTTAGTTCTGTCCCCATTTTTAAACACCGGGGTGACCAAGGCAGTCTTCCACCTAACTGGGAAGATTCCGGAGCACAGGGAGATGTTGAAAATTAGGGTCATCGGGTAGGCAAGTTCGTCCATGGCTAGAGCTAGTAACTTCATGTCTATAGAGTCACTCCAGACCTTTGTTTAGTTTAGGACTTTTTTTTTTTTTACATATCTAATGGTCTGGGCCCTAGTAATTTGCCTAAAGTAGAATGGCAGTTGGCCTGGTTTGAGGATGTATGGAGGGTTAGGGTCTGTAGAGTCCGTGGTTGGCGGGGTCTGGAGACATTCAGGTAGGAGGACTGGAGACATTCAGGTAGGAGGACGGAGCTGAGATCAGTGAAGGCATTATTAAAGGCATTAGCCAGGTCAATAGGTTGCTCTAAGGGGCCCGCTGTTGTTACTATAAGATGTGGTGGAGCTGTGGATTCTTTGCCAGTGAGGGACTTAATGCTTTTCCAGAATTCTCTGCCATTGCCTTGATTTCTATTAAGTTGTTCTCTCTATAGTAGGTAGCTTTGGCATTTCTTATTAGTCTGGTGCACTTGTTCCTAGTCTCTTTACAAGCAACAATGTCAGTAAGCCTGCCTGTCTCCCTGGCAATGTGCCAGAGGTTGTCTCGCTGTTTCATCAGGCCAATTAGGGGGCCCGTGAGCCAGGGGTTAACAGCTCCTTTTATTTTGACAGTCCCTGACAGGGGCCAAAATGTCACAAGCTTTGTTGAAGGTAGATATTAGGTAGTCCAGGGCTTTATTAGTGTCTAAGCAACCAGCAAGTGGGGACCAGTTTGCATCCTTCAGATACCTCTTAAAGTTGCCCACAAGCCCCCTTTTGAGAAAGCTGCTTTTGAAGATCTGGGGGGGGGGTCTTTAATGCCCTTATTAGTCCAGGAGCAGACTACAGGTGAGTGATTGCTTAAGGTGTTGGGCAGATCAGAAACGTTTTTGATGTGCTCAGGGTTGGTGGCAAGAAGCCAGTCTACGAGTGTGCTTGTGCCAGTGTGGTAATTCAGCCTTGTAGGCTGCGTAACCATCTGAGTAAGGTATAGGCCATGGATACGGTCCCTTGTGGTAGCAGAATTTTGGGCAAGCCAGTTAGTGTTGAAGTCCCCAAGAATAACCTGTTCACAGTCAGTACTGAACTTGCTATGATGGTTGAAGAAAAGGTCCAGCCTAAGGGCTTGTTTGCCAGGGGGTATGTAAACTGTGGTCAGATACACTGTTTTCCCCTGTCGCCAGATAGCTAGTTTGATGGAAAGGAGCTGGGCTTCGACTGTGTTTACACTGTGTGGCATGACCTGGCCACTAATTATGTTACTCAGATAGACCAGGCACCCACCCCCGCGCCTGGATTGTCTATCAAGCCTGTAGGAGGTGTATCCATCAAGCGAGATGGAGGAGTCAGAGGTTTTCTGAGACAGCCACGTTTCCGTGAGCGAGATGATGTCCGGTTTGTGGACAGCAACCCATGCCTGGAATAGGGGTAGTTTGGGTAGGAGACTCCCAATATTGATTGATGCAATTTTTAGGCATCCGTGGGTTAATGGAAACCCAGTGCCAGGAGGTCCAGGGTTGGGGTGAATATTTCCGGAAATCAATAATAGAATAATGATAACCCTGGAAGGATGTTGTTTCCACCTGGATTTAATGACATGATACTTTTTGCGCCTCAAATTGACCTGGTTTGGGCAAAGCAGCATAATGTTATTTGCGCACATCAGGGCCAAGGCATCCTCCAGGGTTAAGGGGGGGTGGCTGTTTCAGTCTTACCAAGTAAGTGAACATCCTGGGGTTACTGGATGCAGGATCCTGGTGCTCCAGAGTACCATATTTGTGAGGTATGGTGCCAATTTGTGTAAGTGAGACTCTACGCTGGGCTCATTAGGTTTGCCATTTGTAATACCAGCCTGGGGGAAGGTAAGAATGGCCAGGAGGTAAATGAGCCAAGGAGAGTTATGTATATGGCACAATATTAATCATAGTGCCAGTATTTGAGAGATGCTTTAAGAGATGGAAAGAGATTCTGGGGATGTCAGAACTGTGACATTAATTAACAGTAAATCCAAGGAACAAGACTAGTGGAGGTGGGGTGGAAGGCAGATTAATATAACACAAAGGGCTGTAGGGGAGTCACTTAGGTTTAACTGTAAGGTGGAGCAGAGACCTGAGATTCTTGCTCACAATAGAACAACCGTGAAGACTCAGTGAGCTGAGCAGCCTCTAGTGGCGAAGAGCTATAGGCTGCAAATGGGGCGATGGACTGATTGGTTCAGCAGCAGCCGCCTCTATAAAGGCGTGCTCACCAAGGGTGGTGGTGGTGGGGAGCCGACACGAGTGTCACAGGGCCAACACTTTGCCTCAGCAATTCCTTATTTTGTTTGTACAGCTCCGCGTAATCACTAGCTGCATACCTGGCGTTCCTTTTCTGTGGGGTAGGGGAAGGCGAGATCACCGTAGCCCTCACGACCTCTGCGGCATACTGAGGGATCCCCTGGAAGAAACAACATTACTATGGTAAGTCATTTTTTCCTCTCACCCCAGGAATCCCTCAGTATGCTTGACTTATACAGATTATAAAGCAGTGTCATTGGGAGGAGGGAACAGAACCCTACTTTGGAAAAGGTTCTGCAGCACTGCAGTGCCAAATCTGGCATCTGATCTGGACTCTACATCTAGGCAGTAATGCTTTGTGAAGTGTGTACCGTCTTCCAAGTAGATGCTTTGCAGATGTCAAGCAAAGATATGTCCCTTTGTGCTGCCACTGAGTCTGCAATCCCCCTAGTAGAGTGAGCCTTAAGGTGGTTGTTTGCTAGCCCTACTATAGCAGAACTGGATGCAAGAGACTGTCCAGTGATGGTTCTTTTAGAAGTTGGTCTGCCTTTGCCTACCTCGCCATAGGTGAGGAACAGTTGGGTGTGGGAGGACTAGAGCTGCTTGGTGTGCTCTAGATAGTACAGTAGGTCAGTGCCCTTTTGACATCCAGGCTGTGGAGCCTGCGCTCACCAGGAGTGGATTTGTCTGTTAAAAAAAAAAAGGGAGAGTTATAGACTGGTTGAGGTACAATTCAGACTCCACTCTGGAAAGAAACTTCCTGTCGGTCCTAATAACTACTTTATCCCTGTGGGAAATAATGTAGCTATGTTCAGTGCAGAGGGCTTACAACTCTGAAATTCTCCTAGCTGATGTGATCCACTACGGAACTCCAAAGCCGAGCTGGTAGGGTGGGACTGTTCCTCAGAGGCACCCGAGTTAGTGGCTGGGATGGATGTGGGGGTCCTCCATGGTGCAACCCCAAGTAGGGAGGCAGAGGGAGGAAGCCGAATCCTGGTGGGGACTCGATAGTAGGGGATACAGTTGGGGACAGGCAGAATGAGGAGAAGGTGGTAGGTGCCTTTCGGTGCCACGGCTCACTGGGATGGAAGGAGGATCCTGAGGATCGCTGGAGAGGGAGGGAGGAGAGCTAGCGTCATTGTCCACTTGGGGACAAATGACCTGGCTGGGGAGAGGCCAGATACAGTTCAGGAACAGTTCAGGAAACTGGGAGGGTTTTAGGCAAGTAACACAATCTGTTAGATTCTGGGAGGTGCTACCTGTCCATGACAAGGGGACAGGAGGCGCCACACCAGGGAATTCAACTTATAGATGAAGAAATAGTGAAACGCAGAGAGATTTGGATTCTCTGGGGACTGGGGCTCCACCTAGAGGGACAGAAGCCTGTATAGGTAATTAGTAATTCATTTATTATTTCTCAGGCACCCAATCCCAGAGGTTCTGGGTGCTGTACAGTACAGAGATTTTACAGAGTTACAAAATATTAAAAAACAATATAAATGACAAAGTAAACTCAGGTTTGTTTTTTTTATATTCTTAAATAATGTCAGTAGGAAAAGCCAGACTAAACAGGTGAGTCTTTAGGCCCCTCAGAAACCCCTCCACTGTAGGGGCCTCCCTCAAAGGTCTTGACAGCAAGTTCAAGAGGACTGGGCCACCCACCCCAAATGAACAATCACTCAGGGTTTTCAGCCTGGTCCTCGGAACCACCAGGATGGCCTGCATTCCTCCACGAGGGGAACTGTGAGATCTTTAGAGAACAGTTTAAATGCTACATCAGTAAGTATTTAAACAAGCCAAGGGAGGGGGAGCAGAATAAGGCAGGAGGACACAGTCCGCCCCCCCCCCCCACAAGCCTACAGGGTCAGACGTAGGCCCAAGGGGAACATACACATGTAGGTAACCAAGGGAAAGAGGAAAGAAAATAGTGGAGGAAAAGAGGAAGGGGAAAGGAGCAAAAAGAGGGGAGGTGGCAGTAAAAAAATGGACAGCTATGTGTGCAAATACTCCAAGTCTGGGCAACAAAATGGCAGACAGAGGCCACCATGACTGCAGGAGACTTGCACATAGTAGCAATCACTGAGACCTGGTGCAATGAAAATCAGGACTGGGAAATAGCCATACCAAGGTATGCGCTATTCAGGAAGGACAGGGTGGGGGGAAAAAAGGAGATGGGGTGGCTCTTTACATTAGGGAGACCATAAAGAACATGGTAATACAGGGGTGACAGAGTAAAGCAGAGGTACTATGGGTCACCCTGGAGACAGGGTGGTGGCCAGCTATTAGAATGGGGGTGGCCTACAGACCTCCAGCCCAGGGGGAGTCGGGAGATAACGAGATGACAGAAGAAATTCAAGTGATGGCTAACACAGGTGAGGAACTAGTAGTGGGAGACTTCAATCTACCAAATGTGGATTGGAGTCTCCCTGCTGCGGCATCAGTTAGAAGTAGGTAGGGGTCCAGATAAGATTTGGGGCTGAGAACTATTTACTGCTAGCTTCTTCAGCCTAGTAGTATTTTCATCTAAAAGGTAGTAATGCTATCGGCTGACCAGTCTGAAACCCCTGCCTCTAAACGAAGTCTCAAACCCACTGGGAACCGCAGCCACTGACTCTCTTTGACTGGTGCTGCCATGGAGTTTGAGATACCCTCCTGATGCTACATAATGTTGTGGCCTTATTTTATAACATGATGTCAGGCTACAACCCTTCTGGTCAGGAAGTTAACAACTTCTGACACTGTCTCCTGTACTGCAGTCCCAACCGATACTCATGCTCTTTTCTTTTGTACTTTGTTTATTGCATTTTTAATAAAAATACAAAAAACAGTACAGCATATGTAAGACATCAGAGAGAATTCACAAGATCCATCCAATGGTTTAGGAAAAGGAAATCTTACATACAAAGTTACGGATAAGAGGATAACCAAGTATTTAAATACAGCCAATATATCTAAACAAATAGCTTCACCCTGCAAGACTATGGAGGTGAGTGCAAACATGTAAAGTCCAAACATTTGATAATAATCAGCAAAACTTGCCAATGTGACCCATCCTAAACAACGTGATGTCCAAAATGATTGGTGCTTCTTGTTTACTGCACTCAAAGGAGACAGTATCTAATAAAAACTGTAAATATAGAGTTACATACATGACATAAGTAAGCTTAGGCGCTAGAAACTGTAGCAAACAGCAAAACAAACATAAGAAAAATAACTACAGATCCTTAGAATTATTTCAAATCAACAGAGAATATTAAACATATGAAAGAGAGGATCAAATGCAGCCTGAAAAGTCCCAGAGTCTTTTAACTAATTTCTCTCTCTTCTAAAATAGTCCAAGGACCACATTTTAAGTTAAAGAGCTAGAGTACTGCTTGGAATTAATACTAATTTTCAGATGCAGTTAGCTTCACTTTCGGGATCTGAAGCATTTTTTTTATTTTCTGTTTGCTAATTAGAACATTTTTCCACCTGGCAGTACTGGGGTGATGTGTGGAGCAGCACTCTGTCTGAAGGAAAAAAAAAGTCATTTCTGTTCCTCCACTACATCATCAGAAATGAGACCAAACACCTTGACACACCACAGTCCTTGCAGCCGGAGCAGTGACTTTCACAAGCTACCAATCAAAATGCAGGACATTGTGACATCACTAATAACCAAGGACAGCCAGTTCCTGCTGCTTCATGTGAAAGTGAAGCCTGGTAATAAAAAATGGTTCTCAATGGTTACTAGTGATGTCATAGTCAGTATGGTTCCAGTGTTGATGCAGTGGGAGGAACAGAAATGACTTTTTTTCCCTCCAGACAGACTACTCCTCCACACACCATCCCAGTACTGCCAGGTGAAAAAATCTTCTAATTAGCAAACAGAAACGAATAAATACTTGAAATATAAGAAGTGATAGCTGATTACATCTGAAAGTTACAATTAATTGCAGGCAGTTTCCAGGCAGTACACTAGCTCTTTAAGAAAGAAGGAAAGAACAGTCCAGCACCTCTGATCAGTAGGCATTAAAGTACAGTCCGGATCATCAGGGTAGCAGATCCTCACCACTTCAGGTATCCTCTTCTTTGAATCCAACACAGGATCCGGAACAACATTCCCTCTGGCCGCCTCAAATTAGTTTTCTATTTGCTGAACCCATTTCCCAGCCAGCTCAGGGTCTGTGAATTGGAAAGTGTGTCCACCATAGAATATGCGGAAACAGACCAACATTGGCAACAAGTGTGCCACCCGCAGACTACAGAGGTTGGCCCGAACACAATCAAATTTCTTGCAGCACGCCCTCATGGCAAAGGACAGATCTGGAAACAAATGGATGGTGTGCCCATTAAAGCTCAGCTGATGGTGAAGCTCAGTATGGGCCGCCAGCAGGATTGTGTCCCAAGTAGCCACTCCATCTGTGATCAGCAGCACTGTCTGTGGAGCCTCCCGCTGGGCCTCTGCAGATCTAAGTGAGATATGGTAGGCTTGGCAAAAGTCATCAGCAAATTCCACAGCCAGATGAAGCATCTCAGATAACCATCGCTTAAAAAATGTTAAACAGATCTGGATCCTCTTGCCCATAAGGGAAGCCGACTACCCGAACTTTGGAGTCTTGATGGGCATTCCTGAGAGTCTACAACCTATATATAAGCTGTGCATTCTCCTGGACAATCTACAAGAACATACGAAATTTGTCAGCAGAAAAAGGCCATTTGGTCTATCGAGTCTACTCGACTATGCAGCTAGCAGCCCTATTCCTTAACTGCCCATCCCTCCTTGCCCCCCTTCCCTTTATCCTTATCTTGCCCTGTCCCAGCCCCTTTTGAAGCAGCCCACCATTTTACAGGCTACTACCTCCGCTGGTAACACGTTCCACCCTGCCACCACCCTCTCTGTGAAAAAGTGTCTCCTCATTTCCCTCCTGAACGTCCCCCCCTCTAATCTCATGTCATGTTCTCGAGTGTCCCTCCCCACTCTTACCCTGAATAACCCCTCCGTACCAGTCCTGTTTATGCCGCTCATGTACTTAAATGTCTCGTTAGTATCCCTCTGTCCCTCCTCTGCTCCGAGTACATGTCCACCTCCTTTAGCCTACTTTCGTATGGTAAGTCCCCCAGCCCCTGCAACATCTTAGTTGCTCTGCACTGCACCCCCTCCAGCAAATGAATGTCCCTTACAGGTACGGCTGCTGGAAATACACTCAGTATTCGAGAGGAGGTATAACCAGTGATCTATACAGCGGCAGAATCACCCCCCATCCTCAACGTTATTCCCCTTGCTATACATTCCAGCATCTTGTTGGCCATTGCTGCTGCCTTCCTACACTGTGCCGAGTTGCTCATTGATCCCATGATGACCACCCCAGATCCTTCTCCTCCTCAGTTTCCACCAGCTGCACACCCCCAGTTGGTAGCTGCTTCTTGATTTGTACTCCAAAATACAGTACCTTACATTTTTGGCATTGAACCTCAGCTGCCAAGAGCCCGACCAAGTCTCCACCTTATTCAGATCTTCCTGCAGACCCTGCCACCCTGTATGTCATCCACCACTGCCCCCATCTTGGTGTCGTCACCAAACAGGCTGATCCTGCTCTTGATTCCCATGGAAATGTTTGCAAAAATACCCCAAATAACACTGGATCAGCGCCAAAGCCTGTGGTACCCCACTCATTATTGCCCTCGGGGATGAGAGTTCCTCTTCCACCACCACCCTTTCCTGTCTCCCCTGCAGCCAGTTGGTCGCCCACTCCACCATTTTAGATCCCGCCCCTGTGCCTTCAAGTTTTATTCCCAGTCTCCCATGTGGCACCAAATCGAATACCTTGTTTAAGTCCAGGTACAGTATCCACGGCACAGCCCTTGTCTATCTACCTAGTCACCCAGTCATAGTAACCTACCAGGTTGGTTTGGAAGGATCTGCCCATGACAAAGCCATGCTGCTTGCTGTCCTGCATCCCACTGAACTCCAGTAGGGACACCAGCCTCTCTTTCAGGATCGTTTGCATTAGTGTCCCCACGATGGACTTGAGGCTCACCGGTCTATAGTTCCTGGTTCATCTTTGGGGCCGCTCTCTTCTACAAAGGGAACACGTGTGAGCCAACCTCCAGTCCATGGGTATGCATCCGAATTCAGTGAAACACTGAATAGACATGCTAAGGGCCCCGCCAGGATCTCTGCTAGCTCCTTCAACACCCTGGGGTGAATGCCATCCGGCCCTTGTGCCTTGTTCACCCTCAGTGCTTTCAATCCCTCCAGGACTCTACCTTCCGTGATCACCCTATCCGTCCATCCCTCCCCAGCCTGAACTGCCCCCCCCTTGGGTAGCGCTTCCCCTCTCTCCTTCATAAATACCGAACTGAAGTAGCCATTGAGTGCTTCTGCCTTTTCCCTCCCCCTTCTCTACCCATCTCCCGTCCTTCTTAATCCTTACTATCTGTTCTTTACAGCTCCTTTTCTCCCTGATGTACCTAAAAAAGCTCTTCTCCCCCTCTTGCCTTGAGCCAGCCTTAGCTCTTTGATGGTTTTTGCTCTTCTTACTATCCTCGTCACTTCCCTTGCCTCCTGCAGGTACTCCTCCCAACCCCCCCCCCGTGTCCTCTATCTTCTAAAGGCCACACTTTTCTCCTCACCTTATCCACAACACCCTTAACATCCAGCTCGGCTTTTTGCCCTGGCCTTTTACTCAGTCCTGCTAAAGGGAATGGCAGGTCCAGTATCCTCTTCTTAAGAGCTCCCATCTCTGGTCCATGACCCTCTTAGGCTGGATCCCAGCCAGGTACCCACTCACTACCTCCCCATCTTTGCAAAATTCACCCACCAGAAATCCAGCACCTTCATATTGGTTGCCACCCCCTCTTTGCTCATAATCAACCTGCACCATACTGAGTGATGGTCATTCCCTGCTAGTGGTTCGTCTACCTTAATATCAATCATAAATTTCACATTTGTGAACACTAGGTCTATGGTGTGCCCCCCAGCGGTTCTCTAATCACCTGTGTCAGGAAGCTTTCCTGAAAGGTATTCAGTGTACCTGCTCCTTTTACTGCTGGTAGACAGGGTTCCCCAGTCTAACCCGGCAGGCTGAAGTCTTCCACAGGGCTCAAATAACCGGCTGTCCGCCTGTCTGGGACAGCTGGTTTTCACTTGGGACAGCTGATTGTGGTCTCATGCCTGCCCCTGGGACAGGCGCTTACTAACAAGCACTTTACTAGCGTTGAATTGCGGTTTACTAGCGCTGAATCACTGAATCCCCGGATCTCCGTCTTTACTGCAGCAAGAGGATGTGCTGGGCACTAGGACCCAGTTGAGATCAGAGCCGAGGAGGAGTCATGGAGGAGTAGCGCGCATAGTCTGCCCGACCACCCGCCCTGCCCATCAGTGCCAATGTCAGGTGACTTACCATTGCCTCAGTCACCTGACGTCTGTCTCTCTGCTCTGGTGGTCGTTGGAGTGGTGCGGGCAGGAAGAGCTGATGCAACAACGGGCATTCTCGTCAACCGCGCATGCGCAGATCACTGTTGCACATGCACAGGTGACGTTTCAGTACTCGCTCTGCTCATTTTCAGCACAGATCTCGTAGGAGACGGACGGAGAGCAGAGCGAGTGTTTAGCTAGGGCCAGCCAACGCTGTAATTCACTGCCATTCTACCAGGCAAAAAAAAAGCATTTGACTGAGCCAGTGAGCCTGATACAGATATTGTCCACAAGCGACTGTACAAGAAAAAAGAATTAGCTCTCTTAGGCTAGCACATGGGCGAAGGAGGGGGAATAGCATTGTTAGTCTGACAGCTTGAACTTACTACCTTTACCTCTACACTTATAAAAGGGGGAAAAGCCTACAAATAGCAGGGCTGTTAATAAAAATAACGTTGTTGATGAAAAAACACAGAGTAGAGGTAGGGCTGCCTTGAAATCTGATTAATTAGGCAAGCTGTTCTCTCCACGTGGTTGAGGAGGGGGAAAGTGCCCTGTCTGGGACTGAATTAAGAATGATCTCTCAATCAGAGGGGAACATATAAAAGAATATTCTAACTCTGAATTTGGGGAAAAATTAAGGGAACATCCACCAAGAAAGAGCCCTGAGTCTTACTTAATCAGAGGGACTATATGAAAAAAATTAAGGGAACATCCACCTGCATCTACCTTGAGGGCTGGTGTGTACTAGGCTCTCTGGTGAAGAGGGAGAGGGATTGAATTGAGATGTACAATAAATTAAAGAAAGAAAAGAACTATAAGAAGGTATTAGGCAGGGACACATATTTCAGATTTCACCTCACTACCATGGGGACAGGCAAAATTTACAACACACATGTCCCTCGGACAGGCATCTCAAAAAAATTATTTCAAGCCCTGCTCCCACAACCAGCACGCTCCCCTTCCTGCATGCCTTTTTAATCTGCCTTACAAGTTCCTCGTCCAACTCTTCTGAGTGGGAGGGTAGCCTGTACACCACTCCCGACCAGACTGTTTCACCCTCCTCCTCCCTAATGCACTTTAAGCCTTCCCTTATGTATAATGCCACCCCTCCTCCTGTTTACCCTATCCCTGTGAAATACTCTGTACCCAGGGACCGCCAGGTCTCAGTCATGAGTTCAGTTGCCCACGCTCTGACTGCTGCCATGTCCACCTCCCTTTCCACCATGGTGGCCTGTATAGCATTCATTTTATCCCCAGGCTCCTAACATTCATGGTGACCACCTTCCATCCCTTCCCGACCTTCTGCCCTCCCTTCCAGCATCCCCTTCATCGCTTCTACCTAGTACATCGCCCTTGTTCTGGGGGCTAAGCCTGCTCTGCTTCCCATCTTGTGGTAACTGTATGCCCTCCTGTCACTCCCCCTTCCTAATTTAAATGATCAGTTGCCTCAATCTACTCCACAAGCTTCCGTTTTAGCACCTTCCTGCCCTCTTCATTTAGGTGCAGTCTAGCCTTAGCATATAGACTACTGTCTTCCTAGGTCTGTCCCACCCTCCCCCACTAGCCAGATAAAACTCAGATGAATAGCACACTTAAGCCCGTTGCAGGAAAACCAGGTCCAAACGATAAATGAAATAAGAAAAGTATTTATTGTATCAAAAAGACACAAAGTGAACCAACAGGGCTAAGACTCCTCTGCTCCCGCTCTTGTAGCAACTGTATGCCCTCCTGCCAACCCCTTCCTAATTTATATGACCAGTTGCCTCAATGTACTCCACAGCTTCCGCTTTAGCACCTTCCTGCCTCTTCATTTAAGTGCGGTCTATCCTAGTGTATAGACTACTGTCTTCCTAGGTCTGTCCCCACCCTCACTAACCCCTACCCTTTGGTGTGACACCATTTTCCTAACCATTCGTTAAACTCCTTGATCCTTTGTTTTCTGGCTGTGCTTGCCTTGGGCACTGGCAAGACCTCAGAAAAAGTTACTGATCTATCCTCCTCCTCGCTAAAGTTCCCAGCTCCTCAAACCTCTTTTGGACTACCTCTAATAAGCTATCAGCCAGCTCATTTGTCCCCAGATGTAGAATTAAATGAGGCCTCTCCCTTCCCCTTCTAGCATATTTCAGGACTGAATGACCCACGCTTTTAGCTGTCATCACTAGCATGGCCTCCATCCATATTCTTCTCCCCTGCTACCCCACCTTACCCCTTAAGTATCGAATCCCCCAGTACTAGTATTCCCCCCATATTTCCATCTGCCTGCTTCCCCGTTCCTCTCCTGTCTGACTCTTCCTTCACAAGCACATACTTCCCCCATTTGCATTTTCCTCCTGCCTGCCTCTCTTCTCCTCCTCCAGCACAAATTTCTCCCTCCTGTCCCTGTCGTAGTACCTCTCCTCCCTGTCTCCTCCTCCTGCATGATTCCCCCGCCTGTCCCTGCTCCTCTCCTGCATACAATTCTCCCATCTGTTCCCCTTGCCTTTTCCCTATCAGTCCACCCCCCTGCCACCTCTATGCTGCTGACATCTTTTCTATCCTCCCTGCTCCATTCCCCCATATCCCTTCTTCATTCGACTGTCCCTCCTGCCGTGCCCCTCCACTCTTCACCCAGAGCACCCCCCCCAGTCAGACTACCGTCCCTTGCACACATCCCACCCTTTCCCTCCCCTGCCCCCTCCTGGGTATCCTGCACCCCTCCTCCACCACCAATGTCGCTAGCACTGTAAGCCTATTCCCTGCCCCCTCTGTAGTGCTCCACCCTGGTTCCTCCCTCCTGACTTGAGCCTTCCCTCCAGTGCTAGGCCCCTAGTTCATTATGCTCTCACTTACCCTCCCACCCCTTCCTCGATTCAAATACTCCCATGTTGTGTCCTTATGATTCTCCCTGGGGGAGGTCCTCCTGTCCTAGGCACTTTCCTCCCACCCCCATCCTCTCCAACTCCCTCCCAGGCCACAGCACTTCTTCCTCGAGACTCCTCAGCCTGTGACAGACTGGACACTCTCCTAGCTTCCACAAAATGTTCATCATAACCTCGCCCCACATCCACTTCAGCCCACTATTCTACCTATTCTTAAGCAGTATCATCTAGAAAATATAGTTCTAACTACCAACCCAGGCTGAGAGGTATAGTCAGAATACAGATTACCTACCTGGTTACTTACTAACACAGCCCTTACTAAACTGCAATATCAACTGGATGGAAAAAATAGCTTTTCTGAGGAACAAGACAATGCAAAGCAAGGAGGACAGGCAAGAATACCTGAAAAACAAAAGGAAGAGAACAAGGCAGTAAGGGCAGCAAAGGCGAAATCGAGGAAAAGCTAGCTAAATCCGGTGAGGGAAGGCATTCTTTATGTATATTAACAAGACAGGAGGGATTGTGAGACTTAGGGAAGAGGGAGGCAGGGTAGTGGAGAAAGACACTGACAAGGCAACCATCCTCAACAAATACTTCTGCTCTGTATTCACAGAAGAAGACAATGCGGATGGTCCCCCATTAATGGAGAAGGGTTAAACATGGAAAAGGGGTGGACATTAGACCTTTTTCAGAGGACAGAGTAAAAAGAGCCCTAGAACAGCTTAGAGTGGATACAGCTATGGGGCCAGACAGGATACACACAAGGATCATAAAGGAGCTCTGGGAGGAACTGGCTAAGCAGTTCAACAGAGCGCTAGAAACAGGCATGGTTCCAGAGGAGTGGAGGAGGACACAAGTGGTACCTCTGCACAACAGTGGTAGCAAGGAGGAGGCAGGGAACTAACGCCCCATCAGTCTGACCTCGATAGTAGACAAAGTGATGGAAACCCTACTTGAGGAAAGGCTGGTGCACCACCTAGAGACAAGGGGGCTGCTAGAACCAAGGCAACATGGATTCACTACAGGGAGGTCATGCCAGACCAACCTGATTGATTTCAAGTGGGTGACAAAGGAAATAGACCAGGGCACAGCAGTAGATGTGGCCTATCTGGACTTCAGGAAGGCCTTCGACACAGTCCCGCATAGGAGACTAATCCTCAAACTGGCAAATCTGGGGGTGGGGACAGAGGTGGTCACATGGGTTAGAGACTGGTTGAGTAACAGAACATAAAGAGTGATGGTAAATTGGGTTATCTCACAGGAGGGATGGGTAACAAGTGGCGTACCACAGGGATCAGTGCTCGGACCGGTGCTCTTCAATGTCTTCATAAGTGATATGGCAGAGGGTCTAGAAGGGAGGGTTAGCCTGTCTGTGGATGATACAAAGCTATGTAACAGGGTAGATACACAGGAAGGTATAAAAAAAATGAGGAGGGATCTGAACAGGCTAGAAAACTGGTCCAAGGAATGGCAGTTGTGTTTCAATGCAAAGAAGTGCAGATCATGCACCTAGGAGAGGAATCTGGGGCAGGAGTATGGACTAAATCGGGTAACACTGGAGGCCACCACAGAGGAAAGGGTTCTGAGGGTAGTCATAGAAGACAACCTCAAAGTGGCTAAACAGTGTGACAAAGCAGTTCGAAAGGCTAACAAAATGCTATGGTCACAGGAGGGTATAACAAGTAGAAGGAGGAAGTGGTGGTACCGCTGTACAACTCCTAGTAAGGCCTCATCTGCAGTACTGTGTTCAGTTTTGAGGCCCCATCTCCAAGAAGACAGACAGGATGGAGACGGTACAGAGGAGGACGACAAAAATAGTGTTGAGGATGCAGCATAAGTCGTCTGAGGAAAGACTCAGAGCTCTAAATATGTACTCCCTGGAGTAAAGGAATGGGAGGGGGACATGACAGAGACCTTCAAATATCTAAAGGGGATTAACAGGGTACCAGAGGGGTGTATCTTTCACATGAAGGGAAACAGCAGAACAAGGGGACACAGCATGAGACTAAAAGGTGGAAATCTTAGAGGAACTTGAGGAACTTCTACTTCACTGAAACAGTGGTGGAGAGATGGAACAGTCTCCCCAGGAAGTGGTGGGGTGGCCACAGCTCAGGATTCAAGAATGTGTGGGACAGGCACATGGGAATTATCAAGCTAGGATGAAAGCGGGGTCTTGTAGCATCTAGGGTACCTTAAGCATTAGAAAGAGGGATAGGGAGACTGGATGGGCCACAAGGCCTATCTCTCGACAACATCTATGTATCTGTGCAACTGTAATTTCAATGTACAGATACCATACCACTGTACACCTCAAAAAGCCTAAAGCAGTATCATCTATATCCTTTTACCACTAGAGATTGAGATGCTGTACCTTTACTCACCCCCACAACAGTACTGCCAAAGAATACTTATCACTAGTTTGTAGTCCAACTAGTGATCAGCTCCTTCTGGCTTGTTACTGCCCTGTGCATAAAAGCCCTGGCCCCTAGATGGCATCACCCCAACTTGATCCTACTTGCCTGGTTTGCCCTCCTCTGATCCACTTGCTCCCTCCATCGAGGAGCATTTAATAGAGGTCGGGGTTGAGCGGAGAGGGAGGGTGGGTGGGACAAAAGAAAAAATTACTCACCTTAGTAATGTTGTTTCTTCTAATGGAGTCTTGCAATATTATGACATATGCAGTGAGTCCCAACCTTCGAACTGCTCCGGAGGTGAAAGAGTTAACTTTCCATGCCAGGCATGGAATGCTGAACTCGAGCTCGGTTGAAAACTCTGTCTGTTGTTCTTCAAACTCAAACTGTCAGATCTTTACGAGCTAAACTCACTAAGGTCCTGTGTGGAAGCTGTAAACCTACACTAGCCAACTGGCTACTAAACATAGGAACACATTTTTTGGTCCCAAAGCAAAGACTCAAGTCAGGAAACCCAAAAAATGAAAAACACAACACCAAGTCACCCTAAAAAGGAGGGATGAAACAACAAGGTGGGCATCTACTAAGTGCCAAAACTTCACTGCCCACCCACATCCCAAAAACAAGGTTCTGAGAGGGGCAGGCGGGGAGGTCATAATAAAGCAAGACTCCATTAGAAGAAACAACATTACTAAGGTGAGTAATTTTTTCTTCAAACAACATGAAGTCTTGCTGTATTATGACATATGCAGACTACACAGCAGTACCTCCATGGAGGAGGGTCAGAACCTACTTAGGAAATAGGCTCTGCAGCATAGCTGTGCCAAACCGAGCATCACTCCTAGCCTGGATGTCCAGGGAGTAATGCTTGGTAAAATTGTGAAATGTCTTCCAGGTAGCTGCTTGACATATCTCTAAAATAGGGATGTCCCTGGCAGCAGCTAGGGAAGCAGCTGTACCTCTAGTAGAGTGAGCCCTCAGGCCTCAGGGAGGAACCTTACCCAGTTTTTCATAACAGAATTGGATACAAGAGACAATCCACCTGGCAATGGATCTTTTACTGGCAGGTTTCCCTTTACCAACCTCACCATAAGTGAGGAACAGTTGGAGGGAGTCAAACCTATGATCCTTGGTACGCTCTGTGTAGTAACTAAGGGCTCTTTTCACATCTAAGCTGTGCAACCTCCTCTCGCCAGAGGAGGAATGGTCAGTGAAGTACACTGGAAGAGATATAGATTGATTAAGGTGGAAATCTGAAACCACCTTAGGCAAGAACTTCCTGTTAGTCCTGAGGACCACCTTATCTCTATGAAAGGAGATAAAATCATGCTCCACTGACAAGGCTTGTAATTCACTTATGCGTCTGGCAGAAGTGATGGCTACTAGAAACACAGTCTTCCAAGTCAAGTACTTAAGCTGTGCTGAAGACAAGGGCTCAAAGGGAGGTTGCATAAGCTGAGCAATGCAAACATTAAGATCCCAGGCAGGGGCAGAGTCCCTGAATGGAGGGTTGGTGTGAAGCAATCCCTTAAAAACTTGGAAAATACAGGATGAGCTGAAAGAGAAGAGGGTTTACCTGCTAAAATAAAAGCAGACACAGCTGCCAAATGCACCTTTAGGGTAGCTGGTCTCAGCCCCAAAGTGTTTAAATGGACCATATAATCTAGGACTGTGGTTAAATCAGCAGAATCTGGGGAAATATGCTTCCCAGAGCACCATATGGAAAACCTTTTCCATTTGGAATTGTAAGTAGCCCTAGTGGAAGGTTTACTCGAAGCCTTCAATATATCCATTACACCTTGGGAGAGGTGTAGATCAGCAAACTCTAACTCTTCAAGAGCCAGGCCTTGAGATTGAGAGATTTGAGGTTCGGGTACCAAACCCTTCCCTGGGCACAGGTTAGCAGATTGTGATTCCTGGGAAGACACAGGGGAAGATGGACTGCTAAAGACAGTAGGAGTGGATACCAGGGTTGTCTGGCCCAATCTGGAGCAATCAGAATTACTTTGCAGGATTGAGATCTGATTTTGACTAATACTTTGAACAGGAGAGGGAAGGGGGGGAAAGCATAGAGAAACTTCCCTTCCCAATTGAGATCTAAGGCATCCAGAGGGACTGAGCCCAACATTGGGGGCCTGCAGCAAAAAAGGGGAAGTTGGTGATTGTCTGGGGCTGCAAAAAGATCTATCTGCAGGTGCCCCATCTGACAAATATTACCCCCAGGACCAGAGGATCCAGTGACCATTTGTGATGGCCCTGGGAAATCCTGCTGAGAGCATCTGCCAGGACATTGTCCTTGCCTGGGAGGTGAACTGCCGTAAGGGAGGTGTTCAGGAAGTAAGCCAGAGACCACAACTTCATTGCTTCGGTGCACAAGGCTGTAGACTGAGTGCCTCCCTGCTTGTTGATGTACCACATTGTAGTGGTGTTGTCTGTTCTGACCTGTACAACTTTGTTCTGAACAGATCTGGAAAAAGCTTGAAGTGCTAGAAAAACTGCTCTGAGCTCCAAAAGGTTGATGTGGAGCAGAGATTCCTGAGAGGACCACAATCACTGGGTAGTGAGGTCGCCCATGTGAGCTCCCCAACCCAAGAGGGATGCATCTGTAGTAAGGATTAAAGAGTAAGACTGAGTGACAAAGGGAACCCCTTGTCTCAGACTGCTCTGATCCTGCCACCACTGTAGGGCTTGGATCAGGGTTCGAGTTACTGGGATCAACTTGGTTAGAGGGTCCTTTCTTTGAGACCAAAAGGCTCTCATATGGAACTGGATGTCCCTCATTTGAAATCTGTCTCCTTGCACCACTGCTGTAGAAGCAGCCATGTGTCCCAGGAGCTGCAGAAAATGCCTTGCTGGACGAGAGACCTGCAGGGTGAATGAGGAGGCCAGAGAGACCAGGGTCCTTGCCCTGTCCAAAGGAAGGAAGGCTATGGCTTCCTCTGTGTTCAGTTCTGCGCCTATGAAGGTGAGAAGCTGGACAGGTTCTAGGACTGACTTTGGAAGATTCAGAAGGAAACCTAGAGAGGTAAGCAGTTGCTGAGTTATCTGAAGATGTAACTTGACTTGGTCTGGAGACTGGCCTACTATGAGCCAGTCGTCCAGGTAAGGAAAGATGGCAATTTTTTGCCTTCTTAGGTAGGCAACTGCTACTGCCAGGCATTTTGTGAATATCCTTGGGGCAGAGGTGAGGCCAAAGGGCACTGCTCTGAACTGGTAATGGCCTGAGGGCAGCTCGAACCTGAGGTACTTTTGATGGGAGCTTCTGATGAGAATATGGAACTAGGCATCCTTGAGGTCCAGGGACGCTAACCAGTCCCCTGGCCTTAGAGAGGGTAAAATTATTCCCAGAGTCACCATTTTGAATTTTGGTTTAAAAGGTGCTTGTTTAGGTATCTGAGATCCAGGATGGGCTGCCATTCTCCTGTCTTTTTGGGGTAAGGAAGTACCTGGAGTACAATCCTTTGCCCTGGTGTAGGGTGGGACCTTTCCACGGCTCTGAGCCAGGAGGGTAGAGACTTCTGCCTCTGAGGCAAGTGCCTCTGATGTATTTGCAGGTGGAAAGGATATGATTCTCATTTTGGGAATTTTTGAAGCTGAGAACCAGTCCCTAGCTCACTACCTCCAGGACCCACTTGTCTGATGTTAGAGACTTCCAGTCCTGGACAAAGTGAGCCAGCCTGCCCCCTACAGGAAGTTGAGAATCGGCCCTGGCAATCCCATCAGGGTGCCTGCTTGGCAGGGGCTTTAGGCTGAGGGGTGGAAGCAGGCCTGCTTGTACCCCGTCTGCCTCTCCCTCTAAAGAACCCCCTCTGGGCATAAGCTGAAGAGGAGGCCTGGGCTTGGTAAAGGCCTATGAAAAGGTCTGCCCCTGCCCTGGAAAGCTGCCTTTGAGGAGTGGCCTGCCTTTCCTTGGCCTGTGCACTCCTATAGGTGGTCCTATACTCATCCATTTTCTTCATGTAATTCTCTGTCTGCTCCCCAAACAGAGAATTACCCACAACAGGATAATCCATGGCCTTAGTCTGGGTATCCTGTGACAGGCTAGTACATCTGAGCCAAGCCATTCTGCGAAGTGCCACAGATGTAGCCATGACTCGATGACATCATTAGAGTCCACTGCAGCATGGAATTGCACCTTAGATGCCTCAACCATCAGCAGCCACCTGCTCCAGCTCCTTGGCAAGCTGGCCAGGGACTTGCTTGGCTAGAGCCATAACAGTATCCCATCTGGATTTCTGGTATCTAGCAACATAAGCTATATAATTTGCCTGTCTGAGTCCCAAGGATGCTGCCATGTACTGTTTCTTTGCCATGGCATCAATCCTCCTGGAGTCCTTGTCAGGGGTGTGAAGTCAAGGGAATATTTGCCTTGTCACAGGCTGCAGCCTGCACTACCCCAACATGGCTGCATTGTTGTGTAAGGAACTCCGTATCAGAGCCTGACAATGTGTACCTATTGTCCATTCTTTTATCCACAGGAGGTATAGTGTGAGGAGTTTTTAGAATTTTTACTGTCTGTTTCCCAAAAGATTTATGCAAAGGAACAGACAGTCTCCTAGACTCTGGGATATCCATCATTTCCACATAGTCAGGCTCCTCTTGTTCATCTACAGCTTCCTCCATGGGGAGCTGGAGGGTTTCAGCCACTTTTTTATAAAACGTAAAATGAGAAGGGGACTCAGAAAGCCTAGGAGAAGACACTCCTGAAGGTCTGTCTGGGGAGATGTCCGGTTCAATGGGCACATCCAGACTCTCAAATCCACATTCACTCTCCTCATACTCCTCTTCCCCCTCCTCCAGTTCATAAAAATCCTCAAAATCAAACTCTTGAACCGGTGGAACCTGCCGAACCGTACGCTTCCCTGATGGTGCCGGTTCGGTCGGAACCGGGGAAAGCGACTGGACAATTTGAATCGCTTTGGCTATTTCTTCAGCAGTTGGAGAGGGAATTTTTGGCTCCACACCAGCTGATTTTCTAGTCCTTTTTGCTGGAACCGGCTCCTCCGAGCCGGCTCTCCTTTTGCCAAGAAGTCTCGCCCTGGTCAGAGCACTCCTTCGGTTCGGTTGGAACTGAACCGGCTGGCCATCCGGTCGGCGGACTTCTGGCCTCCTTTCCTGAGCCTACCAACTCTCTTTTCTATGGTGGCAGCAGGAAATTCTTACAAATCTGGCAGTCTGCATTGAGGTGGTCAAACCCCAGACAATAAACACAGGTGGTGTGGGGGTTAGCCTTAGCAAAGGCTTCCCCACAGACACTACAGTGCTGAAACAAAGTGGGCCCGGTTTTTCTTTTGGGTTTCTCAGACATAGTACCAGTCCTAACCAAACTTGCCCGTTAATGGCAATCCGCCAAGCAAGACTCTCTTATCGGTTCCCAACCGTGTCACGGGTCGTGGAAAAAAGCGTAATAAATTCTGTTTATTTTAGAACCGATAAGAACTGGGAACCGCACTCTAAAAGACAGATTAATAAGTTTTTAAAGCAATCTGATTGGTTCAAACCGAACCGATGACCGTTTACAAGTTCCACACAGAATAGCAAATGTAAACCTATCTATTACTTACAATACCACAGAGACAGCTTGAACCGACCGGTTGCGGTTTAAATCGTCAAAAAAAGCGAAAACAATACTTTAACCGACATAATGAACCGAGCAGAAGGAGAAATCTACGGAGCGACTGTTCAGTGAGGCGAAGTAAAGAATCTGACAGTTTGAGTTTGAAGAACAACAGACAGAGTTTTCAGCCGAGCTCGAGCTCAGCATTCCATGCCTGGCATGGAAAGTTAACTCTTTCACCTCCGGAGCAGTTCGAAGGTTGGGACTCACTGCATGTGTCATAATATAGCAAGACTTCATGTTGTCTGAAACAGGCTCCTTCTTCTGCTGCTCCTCCTCCTCCGATAGGAGACTCCCATTTTCCATTAGCGGTGAAGGCTGCGGCTACTTCCCTGGCTCCACAGACTCCCTCCCGACTCTTGCAGTGAGAGCGAGGTCGCAGACAGAGCCCAAAGAACTTGCAACTCCGCAGCCACCGTTGTTTCATTTGTGGCTTCAGTTTTAATATCATGCTCTCTGATCTGCCTCAGAATGGTTTCAACTTTAGTGCTGATGGCCTGCATCGACAGCTGGACAGCCTTCCATGGAGGTTCCACACCCACTGACTCAAGTGTTGGGGCCGAGGCCTGTGCCTCCGATGGTGGCTGGAGCTTCATTCCACCAGAACTTCCTTTATTATTGCTATTATCTGTTACCAAACTGCTCTATTCGACAAGCTGTTGTAAGCTGCAGTAGTTCAGTAATATAATGCACTGTAACAGCAAATTATTTAAAAATACTGTTTCAAGTGCAGAGCTATACAGAAAATACAGGTTACTCACCTGTAACAGGAGTTCTAGGAATGGTATATGTTGTTCATCCACAGTCTGGCAGGTTCCTTGCCGCTTTAAATCTTGCCGGAAGGTCTTCAAGCTGGCTCCTCCCACCCACCCGGGTGGTAAAACTCTTGGCTCCGCCCCATGACGCCAGATCTACCCTGCTGGAAGCCAGGTTGTGCGTCGAAGCCGGGGAGGTCGGGTGGGTCATGTGGATGAACAACATACACCATTCCTAGAACTCCTGTTACAGGTGAGTAACCTGTATTTCGAGGGACATGGATATGTTGTTCATCCACACTGTCTGGCAGACTCCTAGCAGTTCTCCGGGAGGAGAGAGGCAAGGTGCACACCCCCTACTTAGGGAATAAAGACTGGAGAACCGAGGCCCCAAAACCAGCATCCCAGCGTGACTCAAGGTCGATGTGGTAGTGGGTGATGAATGTATCTGCTGACTTCCAGGTAGCAGCCCTGCAGATTTCCTGGATAGGGACGTCCCTGGAAGCAGCTACCAATGCAGCGGTATGGCGGGTAGAATGAGCTCTTATCCCTCTGGGAGGCTCCATGCCTGCCAACCTATAGCAGAGATCTATGCAGGAAGTGACCCACCTGCCTATTGTCTGCTTGGCTGCAGGTCTGCCAGGTGCGGCTTCAGTGTAGGTGACAAACAGCTGGCGAACCTCTCCCCGAACTTCAGCCGTCTGCTCCTTATAATAAGTGAGCACTCTTCTAGGGTCCAAAGTATGGAGCCTATATTCGGCCTCCGAGGTGTGATTGGAGTAGAACACCGGCAGAGTCAACACCTGGTTAAGGTGAAACTCCGACACCACCTTTGGAAGGAATTTCGGGTGGGGGCCCAGGACAACCTTGTCCCTGTGGAAGACCAGATAAGGAGACTTGATGGAAAGCACCAAGAAGGCGGTCTTCCAAGACAAGTGAGAGATGTCACACCTGTGCATCGGTTAGAATAGCCTGCCCAGAGCTTAGCCAATACCAGCAGTAGATCCCACGGAGGTGGGTTCTACGCACCTGAGGATATGTGATCAAGGCCTTTGAAAAAGCGCCGACCACCTTCTCCTGTGCCACCGACTGCTTCTCAGCCCGCGCCCGGTAAGCAGAGACGGCTACCAGGTGCACCTTAAGGGTCGTCGACCGAAGCCCTTGCTGAGAAAGGGACCACAGGTAGTCCAGAATGCTTGCCAAGGAACAGGAGGAAGGGTCCAGGCGCTTGCCCTGACACCAAATGGAAAATCTCTTCCATTTGAAGGCATAGCATTTTCTGGTCGACTCCTTACAGGACGCCTCAACAATGTTGAGGACCTCATCAGAAAGACCCAAGGCCTGGAACTCTAGCCGCTCAGGAACCAGGCCGTCAGGTGCAGGGATTGAAGGTCCGGATGGAATACCTTCCCCTGACTGACTGAGATCAGGTCCAGATGGGCTGGAAGCTGCCTCCGGAGCCTGGAGCTGAGACTGAGGAGATCTGGATACAAGAACTGATGAGGCCAGTATGGGGCTACTAGAATCACCTGTGCCTTGTCCCTCCTCACCTTGAAAAGCACCTTGTGGATCAAGGGAAATGGGGGAAAGACATAGAAGAGGCCCGGGGTCCACGGCCTCGAGAAGGCATCCCCCTGCAGCGAGCCCTGCTGAGAGGGGCGGGCATGAGACAGTCTCAGCTTCGCATTCTCCCTTGAGGCAAACAGGTCCGCCTGAGGCGTGCCCCAGTGGGAGAAGAGATCTTGTACTACCTCCGGCAGGAGAGACCACTCATGAGACGCAGCCCCTATCCGGCTTAGGGCATCGGCCAGGGTGCTGGAGGCTCCTGCCATGTGAATGGCAAGGAGATCCGCCTCCAGGCTGCGTACAAGTGACCAAATGCGGAGAGCTTCCCTGCACAGAGGCATGGAGCGCGTCCCGCCCTGGCGGTTTAGATAGTACATGGTTGTGATATTGTCCGTTTGGACCTGAACCACTTGACCCCGTAGAAACGGAGCAAAGGCGGTGAGAGCTAGATGAACCGCTCGAAGCTCCAGCAGGTTGATGTGGCATCAGGACTCGCGAGGGGACCAGAGGCCGTGCGCTCTGTGCTCCCCCAGATGGGCACCCCAACCCATCAGAGAGGCATCGGTCAATAGAGAGACCGTCGGCTAGGGGTGGACAAACGGGATGCCCTCCTGTAGATGTGCTGGAACGGTCCACCACTGGACAGCATTCCACATCCCCTGGGTCACTGTCACTAGCTGATCCAATGGATCGAAGCGCTGTGACCACTGGCTGGCCAGTCCCATTGAAGGGACACATGTACCAAGCGCCCAACAGACCACGCTGGTGCAGGCATGCATGAGCCCAGGAGGCGCAGGAAGTCCTGGGCAGGGTGCGATTGCCCAACCAGAAATGATTGGGCAAAGGAGGAAAGAACCTCGGCCCTGTCCACCGGGAGCTGTGCTCTGGCTCAAAGAGAGTCGAGCTCTGCCCCGATGAAATGTATCACCTGCTTTGGCACGAGTTCCGACTTGGCCTTGTTGATGAGGAGGCCAATCTGAGAGCAAACCTGGAGGACCAGGTCTCTGGACTGCTCCACCTCTGCTCTGGAGGGGGCTGCAATCAGCCAGTCGTCCAGGTAGGGGTACACCCGGACCCTTCGGTGCCGCAGGAATGCTGTCACCACTGCCATGCATTTGGTGAAGACCCTGGGAACTAGGGAGAGGCCGAAGGGCATGGCCCGGAACTCGTAAAGGGATCCCTCCGCTCTGAAGTGGAGGAATCTCTGATGAGATGGACGGATTGGGACGTGAAAGAACACATCCTGGAGGTCCAGGGAACAGAACCACACGCCTCGTTCCAAGGATGGGATTATCTGAGCCAGAGGGACCATCCTGAAGGTCTGAGACCTTAGGAACCTGTTCAGGTCGTGTAGGTCGAGAATGGGGTGCCAGCCCCCCGTCCGTTTTGGGACCAGGAAATACCTGGACACACACCCTGGGTCTGGAGGAGGATCCACCACCTTCCTGATCACCTCTTTTTCGAGGAGCAGGGCAATATCAGCTCAGCGGACCGACAGCGAGGCTGCGGACCCTGTGGCCCCCCGAGGGGTGATGGCTCAAAAGGGTGGGGTCTGCTCGAACTCCAGAGGCAGACCCTTTCCTACCACCTCCAACACCCAGCAGTCCGTGCTAATAGCGAACCAGGTGGAAAGGAAGTGGCGGAGCCGTTCCCCCCATGGGGGAACCCAGGGGGGAGTGACGAGGCTGGGGATGACACCCCTCAACCCGTCACTGGGCAGGCTTGGAGGAGGGACTGGCCGAGGGACCTCCTGGGCCTTTACCTCCCTGCTTCCTGTTGGAGGAAGCCACGGGCTTGATTTTGGGATGCCAAGCGCGAGCCTGCTGGCCCTAATGCTGGTGCTGTTGGGCCGGACATGCCGCAGGCACAGAAGGACGAAAGGGCTTGTGCTGCTGCTGACGGGGGCCTTTGTCCTTCTGGGTGGAGGTGACCGAGTCCAGGGTGGCATTGGACTTTTCAATCCGCTGGAGGTGACCTTCCACTCCAGGGCCGAAGAGGTCGGTCCCCAAGAAGGGGACATCCGCCAGATTGTGCTGGGTATCTGCCGTAAAGGTAGATATCCTCAGCCATGCTCTGCGGTGCATGGCCACTGTGGCCACAACCGATCTGGCACAGGAGTCCCCTATGTCCAGAGCTGTTTGGAGCTGCTGCTTTGCCACCGCCCTACCCTGGTCCCGAACCTGCCGGACCGTGGTCTGCAGGTCGGCCGGGAGATGAGGGATCACATCACCCAGGGAGCCCATAAGGGCGTGGGAGAAGTGTGCCATCAGCACGGCCGAGCTGGCCCAGTGGAGGCCAAGGGAGGACGCAGCGTACACCCTCCACCCGGCGTAGTCCAGCTTTTTGGACTTCTTGTCGGGGAGGGCTTGTCCACGTCCCTAGCATTCCCAGAACACCGGAAAACACTATCGGTGACCAACCCCTCGGCAGAGGGGTGCTCCGAAAACCCGGGCCAAGAGCCGGTAGGGACCACATACTTCCTGGCCATCCTGGCCGAGGGCACAGGACAGGAAGCAGGCCACTGCCAAAGCTCCAAGGCTGGGCCAACAATGGCCTCAGCCACAGGAAAGGCCTCCGTGGGTGAATCCCCTCGGTCCAGTATCTCCGTCAGGGGATACTTGGCCCGTTTGTATACGGGCTCGAGCTGCATCCCGGTGGACTCCGAGATGAGCCGAAGCAGACCCATGAAGGACGATGGGCTTTCATCCAGAAACTGGCCCCGGGAGGACTCCAGGTCAATCTGCCTGGAGAACAGGCAGGAGTCGTCGTCGGACTCAAGGAGTCCGCGAAGAGCTGCCTAGGGCCTGAGCCACCCTGCACCTGCCGAGGACGGTCGGGAGTGAGGGTGACCAACAACCTGTGGGGCAGGCTTTGACCCGACCGAGAGTCCTTGGTCGGTGCCCCTGATTTCGGTTGTGGAGGCGGAGGTTCCACCACGATCGGTGGGGCAGCAGGTTTCAGCCAAACAACCGGCCCAGGCTTGGGCATCTCCACTGCAGCAAGAGGCTGTTTCGGCTGTTCGGGTGACAGCCACTTGATCGGCCAGGGAGGGCGTCGGTGTCGACTTGGTCCCAGAGAAAAGTAAGTGCTGCCACATCAGCTCCTCGTAGTGTCGAGGCAATTTGCGCTGAAGCCTCTCCTCATCCGAGGAGGAGCAGCGTCGCCGCTTACCTCGGTGCCGAGACCAAGACCGCCAATGTCAGCGGGATCGGCTGGACCGAGAAGAGGTCCGAGACCGAGACCAAGAACCTCGGTGTGTCCGAGGGCGGGCCTGGGAGGAGGGGACCCCGCTCTTCCCTCGGCTCGGACGCCTTAACCGGGGACTGCTGCACCGATGGCGTAGGCAAATCCTCGGTTTCCACCGGGGGAACCGGCAAAGAATGGTTGTCGGCTTCATCGAGAAAAATCTCAACCGCGTTGACAGCTGTCTCGGATGGCTGACCTGACGGGGACGCCGTGAAGCCAGCAGCCTTAGCCGCAACCTCGACCGAAGTCAACGGTCGGCTGTCCAGGGAGCGGGACCTCTCCGCTCCTGAGCAGACGATGAAATTACCCTTAGGATCCTTCTTTTTGGACCAAGAGGAATGTCCGATGGCCCCTCTCCCTTAGTGGAAGGGAATGACAAAGCTCTGAGCGAAGCGAAATAAAGGTACCCAAAGAGGCGGGATAAATGCCGCGACGAGGGAGGAAGATGCGGCCTGGGCGCCTCCTCCTCAAGGCGATCATCTGCTCGAGCTGCTCAGCCGAGACAGCAGCAGCAGCCCAGCGGGCCTCTTTCGACTTTACTGGCGGGTAGCGCTTCCGGGCGTAAGCTTCAACTGGGCAGTGCGGTCCTCCAAGGCGTTGGCCGAGCGAACAGCATGACTCGCAGGCCTGCGGTCGTGTTCTAAACCAAGGCAGTAGACGCGCGCAGAGTGCGGATCCGTCTCGGACATCTTCTGCCCACAAGGTACCGCGAAAACCGGGAGTCGGTTTGTCCATCGCGGCAGCGAAAATGAACGAGAAGTCTTGAAATTTTAAAACGAGTTTCGGACGAACCGAAGAGTTAGGACCCAGTCTATCACGCAGAGCGTTAAGGAGGGAACCTGAGCTTCCCAGCGGTAAGGAAGATCTGACGTCATGGGGCAGAGCCAAGAGTTTTACCACCCGAGTGGGTGGGAGAAGCCAGCTTGAAGACCTTCTGGCAAGATTTAAAGCGGCAAGGAACCTGTCAGACAGTGTGGATGAACAACATATCCATGTCCCTAGAACATGTCCTATTGGTAGGTGTATTTAATAAAGTATTTTGTAAACATATACAAATCAGGATGGACTGATACATACTATCGATAATGGGGGCTCTGAACTTATTCATTTTATACTAAGTGATATCGAAGAAAGAAAATTACAAAAGGAAAACCAGTACTGGACCTGATTATGTTTCTGGCCACCTACTATTTCTACTATCAGGATGCTTATTGCTTCCTCTTAAATTACTTTTTGAGTCCTGTTTGAAGGAAGGTTTTGTTCCTACTCAAGGTAAGATTGCTTAAGTCATTCCTATATATAAAAATGGTTTAAAATCTGACTGCTTTAACTATAGACCGATAAGTCTTACATCACCTCTTGTAAGATTTTTGAGAGTCTAATTAGGGACATATTAACTCCTATATTGAATACGGCAGATTCTGAACAGTACAGTTTCAGAAAGGGTTGAGGATGCTTATCTAACTTACTATGCTTTTATGAAAACATAAGCTCACTGGTTGATGCCCGTATTCCTTATGATGTTATCTTCTTGGATTTTAGTAAAGCATTCGATGCTATGCCACATTGGGCTCTAGTAGTCAAATTGGAGAAATTAAAAGTTAATCCATATATAATAACTTGGATTAAAAGCTGGTTATCCAACCACACTCAAAAAGTCAGTATACATGGTAGCTTGTCTGATGTTGGCAGTGTCACCAGTGGTGTTCCCCCCAGGGCTCAGTACTTGGACCTTGCTTATCCCAAGCATTTGTTTCTGACTTAACATCAAATTGCTTATCATCAACTATCAAACATGCAGATGACATAAAAATTGGTGATCCCTGTACCAGCGAATTCTTTTTTGATACTATACAACGTGATCCTGATAAGATTTCAGAATGGGTTAATAAATGGGGTATGAGGCTTAATAATTCCAAGTGTAAGGTTATGCACTTGGGTAACACCAACCCTAAGAAAACATATATATTAAGACAAATGCCTCTTAGTATAACGACTGATGAAAAAGATCTGGGCATCATGGTATCAAATGACATGGATTTCTCTCACCACATTAATGCATCTGTTAATAAAGCTAATAGGGTAGTTTGGTCTATCAGACAGAATAATACCTCTAGAGATCCCAAGGTTGTAATGCCCTTGTTTAATGCTTATAATAGGCCTCATCTAGAATCGATGCAACTCTGGTGTCCCTATAAGAAATCTAATATCCATCAATTAGCAGAAGTTCACGGAGATTTACTAAATATTTGAATGGTATGAATCATCTATCTTATGAGTCTAGCTGTATAATCTAAACTTATTTTCCTTGGAAACTGGTAGGTTACGTGAAGATTTATTACAACTCTATGATATAATTCAGGATCCTGTTTAATGGCAGTTTTGGGTTTAAGCTTTAAGGACTCACCATATAATATCAGAGGTCATCCTCTCAGTTGGCATGTAAATATTCAATTAAAGGAAACATTTTTCACTAATAAGAATGATCAAACATTGGAATAAGTTACTATTAAATGTTATAATAAGTAAGAATAAAGAGACTTTTAAAGCTAGATTGGATAATTACTTATAATCCACCAAACATTTAATCTGTTATTAAACTTGGTTGGTATGTGAGCCTTCATGAGCTATGTAGCTTTCTTGCTCACCTATCACCTTAGTAGTATGCTACATAGAAACATAGACTTTGATGGCAGATAAGGACCGCTTAGCCCATCTAGTCTGCCCATTTCCCTACCTACAGGATAGGCCGCAGATTCTAGTTAACCAGCAGCCTATTTCTTCCTACCCCCAACAAGAATTGCCTTATGTCTGTCCCATGCATTCTTGAATTCTCCCACAGTTGTAGACCCCAAAACCTCCTCAGGAAGGCTGTTCCATGCATCCACTACTCTCTCTGTGAAATAATACTTCCTCACATTGCCCCATAACGCCCCCTTCTGTCTTTAGATTGTGTCCCTTGTTCTTGCACATCTCTTTTCTGAAAGATGCTACCCTCTTGGACTTTGTTGATTCCATTGAGGTACTTAAAAGTTTCTATCATGTCCCCTCTACCTTCTTTTCCTCAGGGGTATACATATTAAGCTCCTTAGTCTCTCCTCTATGGCTTCTCTTGCAGACCCTGCACCATTTTAGTGCCTCCTCTGGACTGCCTCTATCCTGTCTATGTCCTTGCTGGAGATGGGGTCTCCAGAACTGGACGCAGTACTGCAGATGGGGTCTCACCAACTGTCTGTACAGAGGGATAACAACTTCCTGTTTTCTGCTGCTGATGCCTCCCATACATCCTAGTATACCCCCAGCCTCCCTATTGCCTCTCACATTGTTTGCTAACCTAAGGTCGATCTGATATGATTACCCTAGGTCCCTTTCTTTGTTGTTGTTACTACCTCCCAACCCATTGTGTATTCTTCCCCAGGTTCTTGTTTCCCAGGTGCATTATTTTGCACTTCTTTGCACTGAATCCTAGATGCCATACTTCTGACAATTCCTCCAACCTTGCCAAGTCCCTTTTCATCCTTTCCACGCCTCCTTGTGTATCAACCCTGTTGCAGATCTTTGTGTCATCTGCAAAAAGGCATACTTTCCCTTCCAGTCCCTCTGCAATGTCATTGATTAAGACATTAAAAAGGACTGGACCCAATACTGAACCCTGCGGTACCCCACCAGTAACCCCTTTCTTCAGAGTGGACTCCATTTACAATTACCTTCTGTGTCCTGTTGTGCAGCCAATGTTTTACCCAGGCTACCACCCTGGGACCCACTCCCTGGCTGGTTAATTTGACTAATAATCTTTTGTGTGGGACTGTGTCAAATGCCTTGCTAAAGTCTAGGTAGGCCATGTCCACAGCCCTCCCTGGTCTACTACTTTGGTCATCCAGTCAAAGAAATCTATTAGATTTGTCTGACATGACCTTCCCGAGTGAACCCATGCTGCCTTGGGTCCTGTGCCCCACTGGCCTCTAGGCTACTCAACTATTCTTTCCTTCAGAAGTGACTCCATCACTTTCCCTACCACAGAGGTCAGACTGACAGGTCTGTAGTTTCCTGCCTCTGTCTTGGTCCCACTTTTCTGAAGGGGAACCACATCTGCCTTCCTCCAGTCCTCGGCACCACACCATCCTCCCATGATTTATTAAAAGAGTGGCCAGTGGTTTCACTAGTTCCTCCCTTAATTCTTTTTAGAATTCTGGGGTGAATCCATCAGACCCATTGCTTTGTCCACCTTCAGTTTCAGAATTCTTGCAAAACCCTTTCTTCTGTTAAAGGACTGGGATCGACCCCCTATCAAGAGTGCTTCTGTTAATTGGATTAGGCACTTCCCCTCCTCTTTGTGAATACTGAGCAGAAATATTAGTTCAGTATCCCTGCTTTTTCACTGTCCCCTCTGCCCACCCACCCACCGCTCATTCTATTCAGCCTCACTATCCCTCCCTTTGTCTTTCTATGCTTGCTGATGTACCTATAAAGGGTTTACTTCCTTCTTAACTGAGTTGGCTATCTTTTCCTCAGTTTGGGCCTTTGCTATTGT
The DNA here is from genome assembly GCA_016271365.2 of Neoceratodus forsteri. Classification (NCBI taxonomy): domain Eukaryota; kingdom Metazoa; phylum Chordata; order Ceratodontiformes; family Ceratodontidae; genus Neoceratodus; species Neoceratodus forsteri. The sequence goes on along the minus strand of CM057450.1, from coordinate 883,612,855 downwards.
GACTTCCCTCCCTGCTTCCTTCTGCCTTAACTGGTACAGCTCTCTGTCCTGCTCCTTCTGTGTTTCCTTATACTTCCGGAATTGTAAATGGAGTCCACTCTGAAGAAAGGGGTTACTGGTGGGGTACCGCAGGGTTCAGTATTGGGTCCATCCTTTTCTTCCTGACTTTCACAGCCGCCTCTTTTGAGAACCATAGTGGCTTTTTTTTTCGTTTTGATTTGTTTATTTGCTTCACACAAAGGCTTGCTGCCTCTGTGATAGCAGTTTTGATGATTCCCCATTGTTGCTCCACACCTCCTTCTAGCCTGTTTGCTAGTGCTTTTCTGAGGCACTCTCCCATCTTGCAAAAGTCAGTCCCTAAAGTCCAGTACCTCACTTTGTATGGCTTGACTCTGTAGCTGAGTTTAATGTGAACCACACTGTTTGATGGTCACTGTCCCCAGATGGCAAACCACTTCTAGATCTGAGATCCTCTCACTGCCCCGCTTGAGATCACGAGGTCTAAGACTGTCCCTCAGGGTGGGTTCCAAACTAGCTGTCTGAGGCCTGCCACCTGTGGCATCAGAATAGCTCTGCTCTTGGATGTGGATGCAGCAAATGTGCTCCAGTTAACATCTGGCATATTCAGGTCTCCCATCAACAGTATCTCCCTTTCTGTCATTCTAAGAATGCCTTCTATCATATCCTTGTCCATTCCTCCTCCTGACATGGGTCTGTACACAACCCCTGTGTGGACTGTGGTGCCCTTCCAGTCTCCAAGGTGACCACAGTGCCTCCTCTCCTCCTGTTTACTCTTGTTCAGTTGCTTTATCCCTCTTTACATGAAAGCTACTCTCCCTCTTCTCCCTTGCCTGTCTCTCCTGTAGGTTATGTACCCTGGTATGTTAACATCCCAGTCATGGTTCTCTGTGTACCATGTTTCTGTGACTGCTACGATATCCAGGCATCCCACTTCCATCAAGGCCACCAGCTCAGGGAGCTTGTTGCCCAGACTACGGGCATTGGTACTCATTACCCTCCATTTCCTGATGGCCTTACTCCCTTTTGCCCCATCCCTGTCCTTCTTGCCTTTGTCACTTTCTCCATTTACCCCAGCCCTTCTCCCTATCGACACCTCTATGTTGGTGTTTGCCACACTTACTACCGTAATTATTTTGGGGGGGCTCGGATTTCCCTGCTCCTTTCCAGTGCCTCCCCCCTTGGCTAGTTTAAATGCTTGCCAATGAAGCATTTAAACCTGTCACCTAGGATCCTGGTTCCTCCCAGACAGATGCAGCCCATCACGCCAGTATAGGCTTGCATCACTCAGGTGGACCCCAGTCCCCAATGAAGCCAAATCCCTGAGCTCCACACCAGTTTTTCAACCACTGATTGAATCCCATGATGCGGAACACCTAGCCTCTCCTATGCCATAGATGGGTAGCACCCCGAGAAGGTTACCATGTGGCTACTTGACCAAGGCCCCTCCCCAATTCCACAAACTCTTCCTGTACTTCTCTAATCCTTTCTTAGCCAGGTCATTTGTCTCTAAGTGGACAATGACATCCAGCTCCTCCCTGTGCAGCTGCTCCAGCAATCCTGAGGATTCGCCCCTGTCCCTCCAAGCCATGGCGCCAGGCAGGCACCTCACCTCCTCTCCCAGTTCTACCTTCCTAACAATGGAGTCCCCCACCAGGAGTTGTTTCTTCCACTGCAGGGTCCCCTGCCACCTCCTGTGGGTCTCTTTGTGGAGGTTCCCAACATCCTCCTTGGTCTCACTGCGGGTGCCTCCAGAGGAACCACACTTTGCCAGAATGGCATAGGAATTGTGGAGAGGTACAACTGGAGGGATGCGCCTCTGTTCCACCACCCTCACCCTCCCTGAGCCCACTGTGGTCCAACCGCCTCTTTCTTGGCAACCTCTGAGGCAACGGCAGTGGCACTGGTGGTCCCTGGATGGAAGAGGAGGTCCCACAAATCCTGGCCAACTCAGCCTGGAGATGAGCAACCTCCTCCCTCAGCACAGAGAGGTGCCTGCAGATGGGACAACACTACATCCTCCAGAACGTCTCCCGGAAGACTGCTGCACCACAGCCTCTGCACTGCACCACTTCAATCATGTCTTATTTTTGGCCCCTTAACTGTCTGCAATCCTTACTCTTTCCTCTGTTTTATTTCTCTCTCTCTCTCCCTTACTTTCTGCCTGTGTGCCCTTTAAGTTCCTGAATGTCCTGTTCTGAGACAAGAATATCCTATATTTCTCAGTAGACCCCTTACTTGCTCAGAGGCAGACCTCCAGCAGCTAGAGGGGGGCCGGAGAGCTACTCTTGCCATTCTAGGATAGTGGGTCTTTGGTGGTTCTGTGATCACTCACTTCCTGCTCCCAAACAGGAAGTTCCTGTTGTCAGTCAAATCCTGTGCCTATAAAAATAGAACTAGCTTTGAGTGGAGGGGAAGGAAGGAGGGCAATATAGTCCCAGTACAGAAGTCCAGTCACACAGCAGTCCTTTCTCCTGGTGTCTTCTGCCAAGCTATTAGCAGAATCTTTCTAAGGCAGTCTTTAAATGTAGCTTCCTTCTAGCTAAGCCACTCCCCCTACTTACTAGATCTTTCTACAAGTAATTTAAACCTCACAACTATTAAGTCCTTTCAATCACCTGAGATTTACACCTAGATAACTATTCAGATAAGCATTCAGTTCAGTTAACTAGCCCTTGTATGTTTTCTCTTTTCCCCAGGGTCGAGAGGGCTACGGTTGTTGAAAAGCCCTCCCCAGCTCCCCTCGGTTCCCTGAAGCTACAAGGCTGGCACAGCAGGAAGGGTCGAGAAGGCTACGGTTGTTGAAAAGCCCTCCCCAGCTCCCCTCGGTTCCCCGGAGCTACAAGGCTGGCAGCAGGAAGGTACGCGATCTCAAGACTGCGCTCAGTTTTAAACCTTGGTGCCTTTTTTCTGCTCAGCTCCCTGGCGCTGTAGTACTCGCTGCTGCAGCCACTTTAAACCTAAGGAAATTAATGTATTTTGACTCACAATACTGTACCTAAGACTGTGCCTACGATACACTCTAGCCTGCTTACCTTGATTTAATTAACTTTTGCTGATTCTGGTACACTGCAGCTGCTGTTTTAATTAATTTTAGCATATCCTCTAACACAGCAGCTGCTTGCAGGCTTGAAACATATTATTAGTAGAGTTCTAGTTATTACATGTTTGTTTGCACTATAAGCTAGTGTACTGTTGGGGGACGGTGGCTGGTGTGTGCATATTATTAGTAGAGTTCTAGTTATTACATTGTTTGCACTACAAGTTAGTGTACTACTGGGGGACAGTGGCTGGTGTGTGCATATTATTAGTAGAGTTCTAGTTATTACATTGTTTGCACTACAAGTTAGTGTACTACTGGGGGACAGTGGCTGGTGTGTGCATATTATGAGTAGAGTTCTAGTTATTACATTGTTTGCACTATTAGCTAGTGTACTACTGGGGGACGGTGGCTGGTGGTACACTGCAGCTGCTGTTTAATTAATTTGAATTGAATTTAAATTGACATTTTCGCTGTTTTTCCAGTTACCCAAATATAAAACTGAGCTGAAAGTGTGCCTTTTACAATTTCTATTTCATTCCTACTGATTTGTTCTGTTTGCTTCGCACTTGCTGCTAAGTTCTAATCCCCCCTTCCCCATCCCCCTGATTAACTCCTTTGTGCATATTCACTGTCTGACCCAGCCCTGATTTTCAATGTATTTAAGCCCTTGTATGTTTGCTCTTTTTCCCAGGGTCGAGGGGCTACGGTTGTTGAAAAGCCCTCCCAGCTCCCTCGGTTCCCCGGGTTGCTCAGCAGGAAGGTATTATCTCAAGACTGCGCTCGGTTTTAAACCTTGGCGCCTTTTTTTCTGCTCAGCTCCCTGGCACTGTAGTACTCGCTGCTGCAGCCACTTTAAACCCAAGGAAATTAATGTATTTTGACTCACAAGACTGTTCCTAAGACTGTGCCTACGATACACTCTAGCCTGCCTATCTTGATTTAATTAACTTTTGCTGATTCTGGTACACTGCAGCTGCGGTTTTAATTAATTTTAGTATATCCTCTAACACAGCAGCTGCTTGCAGGCTTGAAATTTTCGCCCACCCCCTCCTCCACCATTAATTAAATACGCTGGTAATCCCGCCCACTTTTGTTCCAACCTATAAACTCACTTGGAGGGCAGTCCTACCCTCCCTTTGCTGCATCAGTCCTAATTCAAACCAGCGAGGCAGTCCTTTTCCTTTTTTTTTCTCCACTCACTCTTGCCTATTCTCTATGTTTGCCTCTGTTCTACACTTATTTTGTATGGAAAAATAACTCAGACTGAGGGTATCCCAGTTTTATCTTTTTCCCTCACCTTTTCAAATTCCCCCTGCTCCTGTCCACTCCCCATAAACTGCACTCTATTGGAATACCTGCCTCTTGTGAATAACTTGTATAATTGACTGCCAACCTCTGGCCACTAAGGGTCTCCTCAAACTGCCCTCACTATAGGTGTCACCCTGCCCTTAAGTCACCATTTCTGTCACTTATATTCTACTCTTATAAGGGACAATTTACTTCTGATTTACAGAGGTTTCATACAAGGCATACATAATGTTCTCTCTTGCATGCCCAAGATCACTTCTGGTGGTATCAGGATTACTACCCACCATAATCATCCTTTCCTATCTCTCATGTAACATACCAGCTGGATACCCTGGGTCCCAATGCCATGAAGAATTCTCCTTTGTATTCTCCAACCTTATACCAACTAGAACCTTGCTCCCTTCTCCTAACCTGTACCTCCATATAACTCATCCTTCCAAATTGGGGCATTTCCTTCTCTATCACCCCCCTAGCATGCCCAAATACCTCAAGCGCAATTACAGATTCTACAAAGAAGTTTGGGTGATGCTTGAGCTTATGCTTGTCAGGAGACATAGAATCTAACCCTGGCCCCCATTGGAATGCCAGGTCCATGGATGACTCTTCTTGGTTTTCCACTAAGGGCATGAAAATTGCCCACATGAATATCGAAGTTTACCAGCAAACTTTCCTGAACTTGAAGCCTGGATAGCCTGTACTGTCCGGACATACTTGGACTAACTGAAACATGGCTCAGGCCAGAGATGCCCGATTCCATGTACAAAATACCTGGCTACAGCTTGTCCAGATTCGATCGCCCCACCAAACAAAAGGGTGGAGGAGTTGCCCTTTATTATAAAGAGCATCTCAAAGTCTCTGTACTCCAGTTTTGGATAACAAATCACTGTGAAGCTCTGCATACAGTTCTACAACTAGGTGGTGATAAAAGGCTAAATCTGATCTGTGCCTACAATCCTCCAAAGGGGGCTCTCCCTGGCTTAAATGGGCTCTTGGATAATCTGGCCACTCTAAACGGTAGATCTGAAGTCATACTAATGGGAGACTTCAACCTAGACCTATCAGGAGTCACGCCCGGTACATATACTGAAGCTCTGCACCGACTTAACCTCGCTCAACTTATCTCTCTAGCCCCACACGCATCTCTTCCAACTCGGAACACCAATCTCTCCTGGACTGGATGGCTACAAATAGAGCAAATAAAATAATTGCTGCAGGGACCTTTTCGGATTCTATTAGTGATCACCTGCCTACGTTCTGTACCTGGAATGGCCACTGCCTTAAACCCCCCCCCCAAAGAATAATTCAATTTCGGGATTTTGCCAAACTAAACCGAAATGCACTTCTCGAGGATATTAATAATATAGACTGGTCTCCCATCTATCACACTGATGATGTAAACACAGCACTTGAATACCTGATGTCTCAGCTTCTGGCCCTTCAGGATCTGCACATCCCTCTGAAAAAAAGGCGTCTTAGGGACTCCCCTAATAAATGGCTTAAAAAAGACCTCCTTCGAGCCATGATAAAAAGAGACAAGGTCTGGACCTTGGCAAAGAAGTCCCAACAATCAGAAGACTGGGTTAACTATAAACAACTGAGAAATGCCTGCAAAAAAGATATTTGGAAGGCTAAAAGGAGCTACTGCCTTAAGCTTCTCAATCTTCAGCGGGTGATACCAGGGTTTTGGAACCACATCAAAATTTAATGGGTCAAAGGCCCAAGGCCGGCCATTACCGACATGACACTGAATGACGCAAACTGTAACAAGTTACCTACTATTGCTAATGCTCTTAATGCACAATTCTCGGATCTCTCCGAATCACACTGAGAAATTCAACTAACCCTTTCACCTCCTCCTGAGGTGCAACTCGATGAAACCCCTTTCGTCTCACATTAGTCTCCTCCACCAAGTGCTGCATCTCCTCAAATCAGTATCCACCTATGGATCTGCTGGCCCGGATGGGCTACTGCGCTTCTTGAAGCAGGCAGCCCCGCCCTTGCTGTTCCTATTGCAAGAATCTTAATCTTTCCATAATAACCCAAACGGTACCAACATTGTGGAAAACCACTCGCGTTGTCCCTGTTCACAAAAAAGGGGATACCAAAAATATGTCAAACCATAGACCGACTGCCATTCTCTCTACCCTAAATAAACTTCTCGAGAAGGCCATCGCTACTCGGGTCACAAATTACCTGCACCATAACAACCTTATATCCCTTACCCAGCACAGATTCTGAACAGGACACAGCACCACAACTGCTCTACTTCAGCTGACAAATGCAGTCCTTACAGCGATGGATAAGAGCTTGCTCACTGGGGCCATATTTATCGATCTCGCAAAGGCATTTGACCTTGTGAATCACCTCTGCTACTTTCCAAACTGTCCACTTGGTTTTGACCTGTCGTCCATCTCCTGGTTGATAGCTACCTCTCAGGAGGTTGCAATTTGTCAAATTGAATCCACCGTCTCAAATCTTTCCCTACCTCTGTTGGAGACCCCAAGGATCTATTCTTGGCCCTACCTTTTCTCCTTTTCATTAACAACTTGCCCTCCCTTCCCTGCTCCTCCTCGTTAATCCTTTATGCCAATGACATGGTGCTTCTCTCCAGTGGTAAAGATCCCTTATCAGTAAGAGCACATCTTCAAGCAGACTTCAACTGCTTGCAGGAGTGGTTACTACAGAACAGGCTCCTAATGAATGCTAAGAAAACTGTAACTATGCTTTTTGGCCACCGTCAAGAATCAGATCTCTTACTCCAGACTTATTGATACATTCTCTAGATGACTCCCCTCTTGAATTTGTTACCTCCTTCAGGTATCTAGGAGTCACTCTCAACCCATCTCTTGACTTTAACCTCCACATTACGGCTACATGTAAGACAGTTTACTCAAAACTTGGTCTTGCCTTTAAATTAGGTCCTCCCTCAATGATGCTGCCCGGCTTGCTATTGCACAAGGATTTCTCCTCCCTGCTCTAACATATTGCTCTCAGGTTTACCTTAAAGCTAGCAAAGGAGCACTCCAGAAATGGAGCACCTGCTATAACAGTATATGCAGATTTGCTCTCTCTGCTCACAGACTTACCCATCACTGCCTGCTCTACTCAAAACTAAATTGGCTCTCCCCAGACTCGCTCAGACACTATTCTGCAGGCTGTACAATTGACAATATGATCAGAACGGGGTTCCCTAAATACCTTGCCGAACTATTAACTCAGCCCTCCCAAGCATACCTCCTCAGGGCATCTGCTCAAACCCAACTTGAAATTCCCAGATATCTCACACAAAAAGGAGAACGATCCTTTGCCATATCTGCCCCCGCTCCTGGAATTCCATTCCCTCCCACATCAAACTCTCCAAATCCCACAAGGCCTTTAAACTGAGTCTTCGGGCACACCTATTAGAATCCGACTGCTGCTCTTGTGCTGTAACTTGAGCTTCTCTCCTAGCATTTTCTCCTCCCTATGGCACTTACTGATTTCCAGCTGGTCTCCAAAATCTGAAAGTTTCCCACATCCAGCAGAAATCCTATTGTTATAATGCTACTTCATTTAAGTTTTGTTTGCTGTTTGTCGTTTCAATTTAGTCACTGATGTATCATCAGATGAAAATAATTAATGTAATGTTATCTGTTTCTCTTTGTCATTACTGATAATGACTGTACCTGGCTGTATACTGTTCAAATGTTTGTTCTCACTTCATGCTGCATCATGAAATACTCTTTAATGTTGACTCTGGTCTCCCCTGTCTGTACTCTCCCGGGTCGTGCCTGAATATAGGCAACATTGCTGTCTAGTGTACTTACCCGGTAAACAAAAACCAAATAAATAAATAAACTCAGACACACTTTTTTTTGTTTTATTTTATTTTTTTTTACCCTAAATTAAAGGTCCAAGTGCAAAAGTTCTTCTTCTTTAGTCCCAGTAGAGAAGTCCAGTCACACAGCAGTCCTTTCTCCTGGTGTCTTCTGCTAAGCTACTAAGAACCAAAGTTAAATATAGTCAGAAAGCATTGCCCCCTTCATGCTCTTTTCTGTCTCCACTCCATATGCTTCCACTCTTAGTGCATGGTGTAGGGGCTGCTAGCACTGCATGGTGCTGCCAGTATTGTGCATGTGTAGCAAATATGCTTCAAATATCTAGGGTGGGAAATTCTTACAATCAGAAAGTGGTAGTAAAGCAGGCAAAAATGGGAGTAAAATACTCCTTTACTCCCCTTATCTGTTTCCCTGAGTTGCACCTCACCCAGTTTTTTAAAAATGGTAGGACCAGTTCTTCTTTTGGGTCTATGGGATAACAGATGGATCAGACACCAAACTTCAAGTTCAACACACAATCTCTGTGTGATGTTTATTCAATATGTAAGAGATAACCCTAAGCAATGGCATATCCCTTCTTCAGTACATCAGTTTGCAGCAACAGACTATGTATGTCCTTTCTCTGTACTTAGCCAGCACCTACTGACACTGATCTCTGATGTAACTCAGCAGTTGAGATTCAGCCTCCACCCCTATGTGGGCCATGTTTGCTTGGGTGGTGGGGGCTCAAATAAAAAAAAAAAAGCTAAAGGCAAAGAACCTCAGTGCAGAAGCACTGAAACATGGGTTACCACAAAGAGCACTGACAATAAACCAAGTTTCAAAGAAACACAACATCACACATACTTCCATAATGCAAAGCATCATGGGATATATGCAAATCACCATGACATTTCAGACATGTTCAGTTTACAGCAATTTACATGCATTTTAAATAGCACAACTAACTTAATTTTTATAACAGTCACCTAGTACTTTTTATCATTATCAAAAACATCTAGTGCCATGGTATTTTCAACATTTACAGGTTTCATAAAGATAAGTTATATACATCAAGATATTTTATGACATAGTGCCACTATATACTAAATCCAACAACAATAAACACAGCCAGTTTTAATACGCTTGGAGGTCACCACAACAGCCTCCTTGTACGAGGACCTAAAAGGAAAAAGAAAATTAAAGAGAACATTGTAGCATAGTCAAGAAAGGGAAGGGGTGCCCATAGGTGGCAAACCTTTGGACTAGAAATTGTAAAGGACAGATTAAGCTAAGAAACAGAAGAACTGTTGCAACAGATTTAAGAAAAGGTTGGTCCTCAAGAGTGGCAGGAGCTCCCTGTCACAGGGTCTATCTGACATGCCAACTTGTCAGAAGACCTAAGAAAAATACTCCCAAATGGGAGATAGTACTGAAATGTGGTCAGTTCCCAAGCGCTATTGAACAGTGGAAAACAGTTCCACAAAAGTACTAAAAATGAAAGGTTTGGTGAAAAATTGGGGTTCCAATAAAAATAGGCAGTCGTGGAATAAACTAAGAACCAAAGTTAACAATAGTCAGAAAGCATTCAAAATTCTCCTCAGAAAAGGGTGGGAGCCATGGGAAGAACCCTGAGGGAGAAATTACGATTCCTGTGAACCGAGGTATAAACAGTAAGTAGTAGTAATAAAATGTTATTCTAAGACATTAGAAAGGGATAACCCAGTTTAACCAGATCTCATTCTCAATGGGGTCCCACTGTACAAAAATAGCAATTCCATAGTAAAATGTACAGAACATACAGTGCAAATACAGCAAAAACACACATTTAACAATAAATAACAAACATTGCTCAGCCACAGCAAATATTAGGAGATTTAGCAACAGCTATAAACCAAGATCTTATAGTATTCCAAGATAAGATACTATTACTTTGCCTCAAATGACCTGGCAGACTATTCCAGAGCCTCTGGTCCATATGCACAAAACTAGAGTTACCCCTCAGTTTTTACCACTGGCACAGTGTACTCTACTGCCCCTGTATAAAAAAACGCAACACTAAGAAAAGTACCTACAAATCACCAAAGCAGCACAAACAAATAATTTTACCAACTTTAAGAAAGAAATTAACTTCTTCAAGCGAAGTTATCAAAAGAGGACTCCAGGCAGTATTGTCCAGTCAGCAGAGAAATGAATCTGACTGACCTCCCCCACTCTAGCTCAGGCAGCATTCTCTCTTCCTGCTCTCGGACTGGCTGATGCCAAAAATCATTAGCATTAACTACTCCGTGGCAGCTGAACCCAGTTGGCACACTGCACTGTCAAGCATGCTGAAGAATTCCTGGGGTGAGAAAATTAATGTTCCCCTGTGTTTTCCCTTAGAAAAAGAGCAGACCAACACAGTATTATGTCTAAAATGGGCTAACTTGATATGTTTGTCAAGGGTAACTTCTGCATAAAAATAACAACCAGCAGCTGGCCCAGTGGTGTGTAGGGATAAGGTGACTTGCATCTTACCTCCTGCCATGCCAGTCACCCAAATTTGGGGAACAGTCTTCTCCCTCAGGCTGCCTGTGCCAGTTAACCTCCCACTCTCAACAGACTCTTGGAAGCTGCGCAGCAAGCAGAAGGTAGTGGACCTCTCTCTTCTACTTCATTGTCTGCAGAGCTACACTACGTGGCTTACTGTAGTAGCCCACCCACCATGCCCCTAGAGTGGCTCAAGTTTTGTAGTCTTGTTGACCAATAAGATAATTTCCCATTAGTTCCTTATACTGATCACCCACCAGGTGTCGTTGTCTACCCCTCTCTGAACTCATCCATCACATGACCAACATTCTGAACCTATCTCATAATTTACCACCTGCAGCTTGTACTCTGCAGCCAGTAGGAGTCGCTGCTATGCCAGTAAATAACACTAGAACTCCAGCTAGAGTTCCTTCACCTGTACTGTGCCAAGTCATGTTTTACCATTGTCACCTACTATCAGCCTCCAACATCAAACAGCCCGACAGATTTCTCCATTAAGCAGAGCAGTGATTGAACCTCTAACCCTCTGCACCAGAGACAGCAACACTACCGCTGAGCTATCAAGGCAGCACCTACTCATTAATGTTTTTATTATACCTTATAAATAAATGTCCCCCCCATGGCAAAAAAATTCACAAACTGCCTGGACATGCAAGCCCGCGATATATGGCAACTATCCGCTGGCTCCCTAAACAGACTGCCCAACTTGGGTCAACACTTTTTTGAACATCCAAGTGTACCACACTCTCACTCATCCTACTCATGATCACTCTAAATGGGATGGATGATGGGAAACCCATGGCAACACCCTTGCCATACCAGTTTTCTACCCCAAACACCATACTACAGCCTCCTAGTACAACAAGGGGACTGGATGCTAACCTACTCAACGTACTCATTTACAAACAACCATCACTACCCTACAGGTCACCTACCCTCTCACATATATCTATCGCTACACTGCTCCACGCCGCACCCTAACTGATAACACCCAGAGGATCAGGCTAACCCACTGCAAACACTCCTGCAGCCAATGGCTTACTGAAAACACTCCATCAGAAAACTGACAATCATCCTGCTCCCCTGTCTGGGAACATGCATCCAAATCCTGGTCCCCAGGGACTGTTAATACAAAAGGACAGGACCATTTCAAAACTGCCTCAATCAACACACTGTAGGTAGCCTGCTACCCATATTTGCTCAACCCAGGATTGGAATGCACTGCACAAGCCTGCCATAATCTCGCTCACAGAAACCTGGCTCTCCCTAAGATCAGGGATGTCACCAGGTTCCTTGCAGGCTACATCACCTTCCGACAGGACAGACTGTCCAACGTGGGGGTGGATGCCCGATTTAGCGGAGTAATGAATCAAAGGTCAGGTGCTGCCCAAAAGTCTAATAACAAAAGAGGCACAGATATTGTCTATTAAGCTATCCATAGGCCGCCAGAACAAGACAATGGTGCTCTCCACAGTCTACATACCCCCAGGGAAACTAGCAACAGGCGTAGAGCAGTTTATAGACCACATAAAACAGGTCAAGTGGACCTGGGAATTGGTTGCTGTTGGAGACCTCAACACAAAACTGTCTGGCTCAAGTTACATCCACCATAAAAGACCAAATCTCTAGCCTCTATCTCACACATATGGTAACCCATACCACTAGACGAAACTACCATACTGGCACAAGCGCTGCTAATAACTGGCTACTCTCCAACTGCCCCCGAGCACATCACAGACGTATCTGTCCTACCAAACTCACTAAGTGACCACTCCACTGTGATGTGCTCATGGACAAATGGAGGCAGTATAGCACAGTGGTTTAAGGCTCTAAGCTGCAAACCTGGAGACATGGGTTTGAATCCCACAGCCCCACTTGCATACTGTGTGACCCTGAGCAAATCACTTAACTTCCTTGTGCTCCCAGGTCGCCTCTGTAAACAAGCTTTCAGCTTAATGTCTCTCTCCTGGTAAAAAACATTGTAAATGAATTAATGAAGCGCACCCCTAAACTTACAAAAAAAAGTTCTGAACATAAGAAATTTCCAGCAGAAACAGGCCTCATGGTCTATCGAGTCTGCTCGAGTGTGCAGCTACCCCCCTCATCTTCGCATCTCAAGTTCAATAAGGAACGGACAGCTCAAGCCATTTAAACAATATCTAAATAGGGCTGACTGGACCACCCTTGACAGTGCTAGTAATGCAAATCTGGCCCTAGACTACTATCTTCACCAATGCCTGTAACATCTTTGTCCAAATCAAACAAAGTTAAAGGGTCTAGCCAGTTCCATGGCGCCGAGCAAAGGGGTTTGCTCGGCATGCTGGCGACCCAGATTCACGCCCCAAGACCGGGTACCAGAAGTTGAGACTGGCAGGAAGGGATTGCACAAGCATTCACTGGACCCTCCCGGGGGGGGTCTGCCTTGGCACCTCCAGGTGGACTGGGCAACCCACCGCCTGCACGCCCCCACCCAAGGTGGCCACCCATGTAAGGCCAAGAACTTGATGGGGTGGGGCAGAAAACCAGGAGCATGGTGTCTTGGCAGGCAGGATGACGGCTGCCGGACCCTCAGCACTACAGAGACCCTGGGCAGCGGAACAGACCTCAGCAGCACTCTGAGCCAAGCAGGTAAACTGGGCTCATTCTCTCGGGCGGACCCGCCGGCCAGAGGATACATTGGGTTACCTGGGGGACTGCAATATAGGGCAGCAGTTGGTGCCAGGGTGAGATCAGTTCTTGGCGGCCCAAAGGAGAGGCCAGCTGAGATGCGGGGGGGCACGAAAACAAAAAATACAAAAAAGTTAAAAGAGAATATCAGCCAATGGCTCTTGGGATCCTCATTGAGCTTATGCATTACCATGACAACCTCTGGCACAAAGCAAGGGTAACTGGTAAGCGAGCTGAGTACAATGCATATAAGTTGGCCAGAAATAAGTGCACTCAGCTAATAAAGAAGGCCAAAGCCAAATACTATAAAGAACTACTGGACAGGAGCTGGGGTAGTGAAAGAGATTTCTGGAATTCCACAAAAACGCTTACTGGAAGGGACCTCAAAACACCACCAGAACTGATCATCACTGCATCCAGCACACTACAAGAACCAAAAGAAACAGCAGACATCTTTAATGTAGCCTTAACTGACAAGCATCGTGACTGCCCCTGACTACCTATCCACTCAGCCCCTGTGAAACTCCCGAACGCGAACCCCCCAAAAACTCTTAGCATACCCCCATTTTATTTCAAGCAAATCTCCAAGGCTAATACTATAAAATACATTATGCAGGTCTTAGGGAAAGCCAGGATTGGAGGCAATCTGATCAACGTGAAGCTTGTAGCACTTACACTTAATGAACTAGCTTTACTCCTTACAAAAATGTTCAACCTATCCCTAAGAACAGGGATATTCCCAGATAGGTGAAAGTCAATGCTCGTCACTCCCATATTCAAAAACAGCGACAGAACCTGTCTGGCAAACTATATGTCCATATCCATACTATCCCCTCTCCCAAAAGCCACTGAGCAGATTGTATCCGAACAATTAACTGACTAGGAATTTTGGGGGGGGGCTACAATTTGGCTATATGTGCTCACATCCAGGGAGTGCTATTTATATGCAACACAGAATTCAGCAGAACTGAAGTGGAGGGCACTCAAAAAGAAGCAATAGTTACTTCAAGTAAAACTTCTTTTATTTTGGAATATCAGTAAAAAAAAAAAAAGAGAGAGCACCTAATGGAAGTCCAGAGCACACATTGGGCTTACTGCAGCATATCTCGGCACAAGAAAAGTCTGAAAGAACAGATGCTTGCACTGCCCGTAGTACGCACAGAAACCTTTTGAACTGCCAGCAGCACCTTTCGCAGAAATGGCAGGAGCGTCTGGCTGGGCGCAGTCCCAAACCGACCAGTAGCTTCTTGGTTCCTGGTAGCAAATGTGCTTATGTTTTGAACAAGTGGTTCATCATCACAGCGTGCTGTGTCTACAAGGGTGAATCTTTGAAAGGGTTCAATTTAAAAGCATAAACACCCAAAACCAGAACAAGATGTGCAAGAAAGTGTTTTGCATTTAAATACTTATTGTTAAAACATAACCTTACCAAACATGCCAAACAATTACAAAAGTGCAAAGTGCTATCCTGTATAACAAGGACTCACTGACTACACATAAAGTGCTCAAAAATGTCAAAATGGAATAGTGCAAAATGAGCAACACATAATAATAGAGATAGAAAACATGCTGGCAATACATTGCAAAAACCATTAGTAAAGGTAATAAATACCTGCTGACAACTTGCAGGGCTCATATAAGATAAAAACATAGGCTAGCAGAGCTGACAAGTCGTGCTGCCTGACATAGCAGAGCCGAAAAAGTCATCCTATGTTAAAAAAGGGGGCAGCAGAGCCAAAAAGTCATGCTGTCCAACATAGCGGAGCCGGCAAGTCATACTACGTCAAAAAAAAAATAAAGGGGGGGGGGACTTTTTACAAGGCACAAGAGGTACTAAGAAAGACACATCATACTATATCTTTAAAGGAGAAAGGGCCACACTCAGGCAGTAGAGCCGGAAAATCACGCTGCCTGGCATAAAGAAACGACTTAAAGATGGCACATATGCAGTGGTTAAATAAGAACTGTTTAGGAAGTGGAACTGTAACCTCTAAATTTGTAGGACATGGAACTGTAATCCCTAGGTGGTGGAATTCTCTGTAGTGTTCAATGGAGAAAGAGCGTAGAGGAGGTGGAACAGAGTTTCAGTGAGTTCCTGCACAATTTAACCCCTGTACATATGTATTAGATGGCTATTACTATTATAAATAACTGTACATTGGGGATGCCATCATTCAGCCCTAACCGGCTAAGTGTTTCCGAGGTAAAGCTCCAGAAGGATTCATGTTGGAGCAGTTTCTGTTTCCTACTTTCTCCATCAGGGTTTATTGTAACTTTTTCCAATCCAACAAATTTAAGAGACGCAGCAGACCGATGTCTGGATTGTTTATAATGTTTAGCCATAGCATAGGTCTAATTTTCATTCCTAATCACGGCTTTGTGTTCTCCTACTCTTGATTTCAAAGAATGTTTCGTCTGCCCCACATACAGTATCCCAATCCACATGGACAAGTCAACAGGTATATTACCCCACGAGTGCTACAGTTAATGAACTGCTCGATGTCACATCTCTTCCCTGATCTTGAATGCACAAAATGTTTAGTGTCCATAGTATTAAAGCAGTGGGTATCGTGTCCGCAACGACAGTTACCTTTAGGGGGTTTTGGTAGCCAAGTTTCCGAACGTGGTTTTGACTCCACTAGGGGTGTACAGACTATCCTGAAGATTCTTCCCCCTACAATAAGTGATTCTAGGTTTAGTGTATGCCAATTTTTTCAATTTGGGATCCACATTTAGAAGTGACCAATGTCTCTTAATAATGTTTCCAATTTCTGGTGCAATTGGATTAAACTGAATCACAAATGAGAGGGAAGTAAGGTTCAATCTGCAAGCACTCTCGACTGTTTATTCAGTAAAGCACCTCTATCCATTTGTTTTATTTTACTTGCTACAGCTTTTACTTGAGATGGCGAGTACCCTCGTGAAATGAATCTCTCTGTAAGGTCTTTGGATGCTTTTTCATAGCCATCTACAGCAGAACATACCCTTCGACCCCTAATGAACTGTCCCCTAGGGATATTCAAGTTGTTTGGGTGGCAGCTGTCCATTCTGAGCAATGTATTACATGCTAGAGGCTTTCTATACAATTTCATTTCTAGTCTCCCATTTTCTTAATACAGCATTATGTCCAAACAAGAAACCAAGTATAAATCAACACAATGTGTAAAAGGCAAATGTTCCGAGGTTCAGTTTATATACAGAAGGAATCTATGCAGACTTTCTAGACTACCTTCCCATATTAGAAGGCAGTCATCAATTAACCGTTTCCACAGTCTTATGTTGTCAACAAATTCACTGTTGTTCATGTCAAAAGTCTACATATCCTCCCACTGTCCCATATACAGGTTGGCCAGACTTGGGGCAAAGGTAGTGCCCATAGGTTGGCCAGACTTGGGCTAAACGTAGTGCCCATAGCTGTTCCTTTATGTTGGGCATAATAGCGCAACTCAAATATAAAGTAGTCTGCTTCTAACACAAATCTAGCCAAATCATTAAGATATTGGTTTGGTGGGAGCATTCCAAACCTATATTCCAAGGCTGATTCAAGTGACTCAAGTCCTTACCTCTGCCCTACACAATTACCTTTCCCTCAACTGTTCCACCCACCTTAATACCTATTCCTAGTTTCTGCCTTCCTACCATGACCCCCACCCTTGCAGGGTTCTCAACATCCTGAAGGGGAATCAGGAAATGGCTACCCCTTCTCCTCATATTCAGTTCTTGCCTCTCCCATCTCTTCTCCACCTGCCCTTCTGGGTCAGCAGTGTGCACAGCCTAACCCCATCCTTTTACTCCAACAGCCCTTGCGTACTACCTCGAGCCTGCTTCTGGTACAATCATGCACTATAAATGGTTCTATCGCATTATTACAGTTTTATGCGTTCATATGTTCTCTTGTATGATTTTGGACATATATTGTAAATTATTCAATGTTCCACTACTGTTTATTGTACAATACCTTGTGTTCCAACTGCTGCACAATCTTACAATGTTGTATTGTTTGTACTACCCACATACTATTGTAACTGATCATCCTTCACAACCCTATGTAACCCTCCTCCCAGGTTGCACGTGAGAAGAGCAACTTGTTGTTCAGTGTGCCCTCCTGGTGAAACATTTCAATAGATAAATGTGGAATATTTGAATAAAGGCTTTCAACATCAATGATCACAAGCCAATAGGTCTCAGGCACTACAACATCTTTCAGAATTGTAAGCATATGGTTAGTGTCCCTAATGTAACATTTTAGTTCAGAAACAAGTTTATGTATGTAGAAATCAACAAACTTAGATATTCAGTGACACAGCCAATGGCAGATACAACTGACCCACCGGGCACAGGGTGTGTATTTTTATGAATTTTGGGAAGGAGATAAAGAGCAAGTCTTTTGAGGTCTGTTACGTTAAGGAAGTCGGCTTCCGATTCAGTTACCCATTCTCTCTCCATGCTCTTCTGAATAAGGCTTTGTGCTTTGTCTTGAATTCTGCTGTAGGATCTTTATTCAATTACCTATAGAAGTTTACACTGGCTAGTTGTCTATTTGCCTCCCTTATATAGTCTTCTCTGCCCCATACCACCACAGCACCCCCTTTGTCAACTGGCATTATAATAATCTCATGAATATCTTGTAATTCTTTATGCATTTCCTTTGGCTTTAGTGACATTCTGTCTAATATTGGAATGATTTTTATCCATTAAGGTTTTAACATCTTCTTTTACCATATTACAGAATGTCATATAGGTGGGGTTATTAGAACTAGGGCAAAATAAAGATTTAGGTCTAAAAGGGGAAGGTTCTCTATTTTCAGATGACTGAATCACTCTCGTTTGACTTTCATCTCCAAAGATTTCCTGTAACTGCAATCTTCTAAAGAATCTGAACAAGTCAACTTTCACTTGAAACTGGTTAACTTGATTAATTGGCACAAAAGTTAAACCGTTACTAATGACACAAATCTGCTCATTGGTAAGAGTCACATTACTTGTATGTATGACTGCCAACTGCACCAGAAACTGGAAACAACATTAAGAGACATTGGTCACTTCCAGGTGTGGATCCCAAATTAAAAAAAAAACTGGCATACACTAAACCTAGAATCACTTATCGTAGGGGGAAAAATCTTCGGGACAGTCTGGTATACCCCGTAGTGGAGCCAAAATCACATTCAGAAACTTGGCTACCAAAACCATCTAAACGTAACTATCACTGCAAACACTGTACCCCACTGCTCTAATACTATGGACACTAAACATTTTGTGCATCCAAGATCAGGGAAAAGATGTGACACTGAGCAGTTCATTAACTGTAACCCTTGTGAGGTAATATACCTGTTGACTTGTCAGTGTGAATTGGGATATGTGGGGCAGACAAAACATTCTTTGAAATCAAGAGTAGGAGAACACAAAGCTGCAATTGGAAATGAAAATTTGACCCATGCCATGGCTAGACATTATAAATAAGCCAGACATGGGTCTGCTGCGTCTCTTAAATTTCTTGGATTGGAAGAAGTTACAATAAACCTTCATGGAGGAAGTATGAAACAGAAATTGCTTCAACATGAATCCTTCTGGACCTTTACCTTGTAAACACTTCACCAGTTGGGCCGAATTATGACATCCCAATGTACAGTTATTTATAATAGTAATCTAATCTCCATCTAATACATATGTGCCACCTTTAAGTTGTTTCTTTATCCCAGGCAGCATGACTTTCTGGCTCTACTGCTTGAGTTTGCCCCTTTCTCCTTTTAAGATATAGTATGATGTGTCCTTGTTATTACCTTCTGTGCCTTGTAAAAAGTCCCCCGCCTCCTGTTTTTTGACATAGTATGACTTGCTGGCTTTATTAAGTTGGACTGCATGACTTTCTGGCTCTGCTGCCCCCTTTTTAAGTTTGCCATGTGTGCACGCGCAGTGAACGTCTTGCGGTAGAGTGACTTTTGATGGGTATGACACTGTCCAATGCAGAGTACTCTGCAAGGCGCTCAACAGTATCATGCCAATCATTAGCCAGGCTGATCATGACAGTTTTTTGCCAAAAACGTCCTCTATTTGAAAAGAAAAAGCCGCACCAATCATACAGCAGCTTTTTCCTATCATCTGCAGGACACCGTCCAGCAAACAGCTGTTTGGTGTCCTGATCAACCTCGCTGATGTTCTCTCTCTCCCTGCTGCCTCCTTACCAGCCCTCTTCTCTCTCTACAATACCATACCCCCCAGCTTTGCTTTCTCCGTGTTAACTGCACTTGGAAGACCATACTAGGAGAAAATCACAAATAACAGAAAACCCTTAACTTTACGGAATTACTGTAATAGCCTGATTACTTTTATTTACCTGTTCTGTAAAATCTGCTACACTGACCATACCTTTCCAGTGGGCTGAGCCTCCTGGTTAATGTGGTGATTTTGCTTACAAAATCCAGGTCCTTTAATTTACCAAGTTGAAAACATTTTCCACTTAGTTGCATAGGTTTTCTTTGAGCTTGGCTTTTTGGCCATGCGAAGTATTTTCAGAACTTGTTCTGAATACTGAGAATCTGGGAATTCTAACTCCTCAAGAACCAGGCTCTGAGGTGAAGAGACTTTAGACCTGGATAGGTCACCCCTACTTGTGGAAGGGTGAGGAGATCGACATTCAGAGGAAGTCGAAACGGATTCCTGTGGGACATGGCCAGTAGTAGAGGATACCACGCTTGCCTTGGCCAATCTGGGGCTATGAGGATTATGGCTGCTGGTAGATCCCAAAGCTTCAGAAGCACTCTGTGCAACAGGGGAAATAGAGGGAAAGCATACAGAAATGCCCCTGTCCAGTTCAGTGCTAAGGCGTCTGCTGGGAGGGTGCCCACTGCGCGGGGCCTGCAACAGTACAAGGAAAGCTAGTGGTTTAAGTGGGATGCAAACAGTTCCACTTCTGGTGTGACCCATTTTCTAAAGAATGTGGCAAGTACTTGTCTGTTCAGAGTCCGCTTGTTGTGACCTTGACTGATGCGGCTCAAAGCCTCTGCCAATGTGCTGTCCTTGCCTGGAAGGTGTATGGCAGAGAGACTTACCTCAAGGAATAGGCCAGGGACCAGATTCTCATGGCCTCTGTGCATAGCACAGTCGACCTTGTGCCACCCTGCTTGTTTATGTAAAACATGGCAATGGTGTTGTCTGTTCCGATCTGCACAGTGTGACCCTTAACCTGTACAGCAAAAGCTTTCAGTGCCAGGTACACAGTTCTGAGTTCCAGAAGGTTTATGTGACAACTGGATTCCTTTGAGTCCAGTGCCCTGACTGAGGAGCTGTCCAGATCAGCTCCCCAACCCAGTAGAGATGAGCCTCTATTAATGATTTTTGAGGGACAGGCTAACTGGAATGGAATACCTACTAAGAGTTTTCCTCTTCTTTCCATGAGTCTAGAGCCTGAAGCAGTGTTTTGTCATTGGGACAAGCTTGGACAGAGAGTTTTTCTTTTGCAACAATAAGCTGCAGACAATACTGAAAGTCCCTCATCTGAAATCTTACTCTTGAAACCACAGCAGTCATGGAATCCATGTGACCCAGAAGCACTGGAAAATGTCTTGCTGGCCTAGGAGAAATGATTTTTCTAAAGTTAGAAAATTTTGGATTCTGTCCTGAGGAAGGAAGGCTCTTGTCTGCTGAGTGTCCAAGTCTGTTCCTATAAATTTGAGGAGCTTAGATGGTTCTAGGTGGGTTTTCTTTTCACTGATTAGAAACTCCAGGGAGAACAGAGTCTGTTTTGTGCAGTTTAGAGCCTCTCTGACTTGCTGAGGGGTCTTGCCCACTATGAGCCAGTCATCCAGATATGGAAAGACTGAAATGCCCCGTTTCCTTAAGTGGGCTTCCACTACAGACAGGCACCGCCAACACTCTGGGAGCAGAAGTCAGACCAAAGGGCATGGCGGCAAACTGGTAGTGACCTGAATGCAGCCTGAAACTCCAAAACATTCTGTGGGACTGCCTTATTGGTATGTGGTATGTGGGTGTCCTTGAGATCCAGGAAGGCTAGCCAGTCCAACTACTGCAAACAATGCATCACCATCTGAAGGGTTACTATCTTGAATTTTGGTTTGAGTAAGTGCTCATTAAAAAAATCTCTTAAAGGCACACCTCTGGGGCAACTGCACTCATCAATAACAAATGCCAAATTTGGTAAAAGGTGACGTAAGAGCCATTCTCCGACAGGTGAACCAGGGAGGAAGAGTGGGAGCTTACTGATGCTAAAGGACCCCATGGAAGAAAGAAGATTACTGCGGTGAGTAATTTTTCTTCTTACCCCAGGAGTCCTTTGGCATCAGTAACTTTCTGCACTTAGCTGGCTAGGTGCAATTGCCCCAGAGAGGTGGATCTTCTTTGGCCCTTTCTGCCCCAGCCTCTGAAAGACCCCCTGTACTGGCTAAAGTCAGATTGGGGATAGGGACTGTAAGTCCTGGGAACAAAACTTCTGCCCTACTGCCCTGGAAGACTGATTTTGTTCTGATCCGTAGTACCTCCTCTAGACTACCTCGGATCACAGGGTGTTCACAGCACAGCTGTATCCGCCACCTATTCCACATACCTTTTCCTTATTAGGCACTATAGTGCCAAAAGCCCGGGATTCTCTAGGGCCTTTGAGGTAAGGATCTATCCTTACCGCAAGATCAGGGCTTTCCCTGATCAATGGAAGTACCAGTTTGTTAATTCTTGTTAGAGAGACCATGTTGGTCACCTCGCTGACCCGAACGTGTTTGTTCGTAAAAGTTTTTGAATGTCAAAGTCTATGGTTATATTGTTGTTATTGTCTTAAAAATGTCATCAGGTTCACTCAAAACTGTTTGCAAATTCTTAACCTAAACTGGATAAGAGAGAAACTTCAAATAAGTGAGGAAGGGTTGGGTGAAGCAGGTTGTTTGAATCTCTGTAATGCACACCCCTAAACTGAAACTACTGTCCCTGAATATTAATGGCCTAGCCTCACCTATTAAACGATCAAAGATGCTAGCCTTTATTAGAAGGTCAACATCAGACCTAATATACCTCCAAGAAACGCACATGAACGCCACTGAACAAGCAAAGCTTGCCAAGCTAAGCAGGGGGCAGGTCTACTACTCCTCCAGTAAACAAGGTAGATGAAGGGGTGTGGCCATAATAGTATCTCCGCACACCCCATTTAAGGCAGAATCCACTTGGTCAGAGCCGGAAGGTAGACTCGTAATCGTACAGGGGATGCTCAATGACGAATAAGTTACCCTAGCAAATATGTATCTACCCCCGGGCATTTCTGTCTTCCACCTGAAGCCCTTGTTAGACAAGGTAATACAAAAGACCACGGGAGTTCTCATGATGGTGGGTGATTTTAATCTGACGGTTGATCCCTCGATTGACACCTCCAACAGGAGACCTCCTACGCAAACAGCTATGCAGAAGTTCTTTAAAAAATCTGTGGTGGAGGTGGGATAGTGTGATGTATGGCGGAGGCTACATCCCCAAACGAGGAACTATACTTATTCCTCCTCGGTACACCACACCTACTCATGCACAGACCATACATATACCCAGGTGGAAAATCTGGGATTCTTACAAGATACCCAGCCAGGAGATATTTCTATCTCAGAACTCGCCCCCCTGATTTCCTTGTGGGATTTTGGACTTCAGCCCAAGAAAACGTAATGGAGACTAAACCCATACTATTTTCACAGAAAAGATCACCGAAATTATAGCCGACAATCCTCTTACAGATGTCACCCCGACGATTCATTGGGACACGATCAAGGCGGTACTCCGAGGACACATAATAAAGCATACTGCAGAATTGGGAAGGCAACGAAAGAGCCAAGTTAGAGGATACCTCCACTTTCTGCAAATGGCTCACAAACAAGGGACACGTCAATATTTCCTAATTACAATAAAGTAGTTCGAACTGGATCGCTTGATCCAACAACAAACCGAGATAGCCTTGAATTTTTTAAGACAGAGGTTCTATAAGTGGGCCTAAGAGCCACACGGCTGTTGGCCTACCAATCCAGTAACAAAAAAAGGCAGCCACGATCTCATCCATCTGCCACCTGACAGGAGGCCAACCCGTCACCAAAATACACGACATTGCGGAGGCTTTTACCTCATACTATAAGGCCCTATACACCCCCGAACATTCAGCATCCCCACAACAAATAGTGGATTACCTGCGATCAGTCACCCTACCACAACTTACAGAGGCACACAGGGAATCCCTTATAACCCCAATAATGGAATCGGAAGTAACCAATGCCATTGCTAATGCCAAATCCCTCAAATCGCCAGGACCGGACGGTTACGGTGCTGAGTTTTATAAAGTTACTAGGGCACAGGTCTCACCCGGTCTTCTTAACTTGTTTAACTCGGTTTTGGAGGGAAGTCCCCCCCAACCCCCATCCTGGTTACATGCAACCATCTCTGTAATCCCCAAACCAGGTAAGAATACACAAATCTGCGCCTCATACAGGCCCATATCAGTACTTAACCAAGACTACAAACTATTCATGAGTATACTAACGCACCGTATTGATCAGGTACTCCCTTTACTAATACATAGAGACCAAACCGGATTTGTGAGATCTCGTACCACCATCGATAACATTAAACGCACCCTTTATGTTGTCCATCAAATGCAAACAACTAAAGTCCCAACAGTACTGGTTAGCTTAGATGCCGAAAAGGCATTTGACAGAGTGGCTTGGCCATGTCTGTACTTAACACTTCATAAATTAGGAGTCCCCCGCCCTTATTAAGGTACTCCAGAACATATACTGCACCCCAAGCATGTGTGAAAGTGAATGGAGACCACTCTAGTTACTTCCAACTGCAAAGAGGGACCAGACAGGGGTGCCCACTATCCCCTCCATTATTCACAGCATTTACTGAACCGTTAGCGCAACAAATTCAGGAATCCCAGATAATTGAGGGAATAAGGATAGGCGACTCTGAGCACCGCATCGCACTGTATGCGGACGATATTCTCCTATACCTCCAAAACCCTGATCAATCACTCCCTATAGTAAAACAAATCCTGGACTCTTTCGGCTTTGTATCAGGATACAAGCTGAACTTTGCCAAAACAGAACTACTCACCTTTCATTACTCCCCTCCACCAAGTATACAAGACAACATCCCACGTAAGTGGAACTTGCAAAAATTGAAATATCTAGGCATATATATTCCCCAATCACCCACAGCATAGTACAAATAAAACCACATACTCTTTATGACACATCTGAAATCAGACTTAATATCATGGGCGACCTTACCTTTAAGTCTAACCAAGAGAATAGACCTGATCAGAATGATTATTCTCCCGAGGGCTTTAAACTTATTCCAAAATATCTCCATACATCTTCCGCTAAAGACCTTTCGAGAACTGAATCATCTTATAGCAAATTTTATATGGGCTAACCAAAGGCCCCAAGTTCGCCTAAAGATTCTCACCCTTCCACGTCAAGAGGGAGGCTTAGCACTCCCGTATCTAAAACTCTACCGGCAGGCGACTACTTTGATGCATGTAATGGCCCGGCAAACTAGAACCTCCAGCCCGCATTGGCTGGAGATAGAGAGAATTTTGATGAGCAAACACGTTTACTTCCAAATTGTGCACCAACAAGCGGCAACTAGGGGAGCGCACCTGCACATAAATCCCTGGCTCGCAGATCCTTTCAAAAACTGGCAATCTATAAAAAAAACAGCAATTGACACCTTTCCAATCACTCATATGCCCAATCTCTAGCCTTAGCGACTTCCCTCCGAACAATATAGATAACAGCTTCCAGCAATGGGAGAGGTATGGCCTAAAATACCTGTTGCAGATAATGACACTGGGCAGCTTATGGTCATATGCAGACATCGCAAAAAAATACCAACTGCCTCACCGAGATTTTTACCGCTACCTACAACTCCAACACTACGTTGAAAGCCTCCCAAAGACACCCTGGAACACTGAACAATACCCAACCTTAATTCACAGTGAAATCCGCCTTGACAAAACTTTGAAACAAGACCACCTGGTATCACTATACTATCAAGCACTAAATTCTCAGAGTGGCTCTCTCACTATGAATATACGTTTACAACGAAGCCAGGAATCGGGATACCAGGTATTGCTCGAGGACTGGCGTCGAGCCTGCAGTCACTCAGCCCGAGTGACCCGTTCACACCAGTGGCGTGAATACACGTGGAAGAATCTGGTCAGATATTTCAGAACCCCAGCAGTCACATGTCACTACTCCCCAACCAACCCAGCAATACGTTGGCACTTATGTGGAAAGCCCAAGGCGAACCAAACCCACATTTTGTGGTCCTGCCCGGCCCTTAAACCATTTCTCTTACTTCTCCAGACTCACCTACAAGAAATACTAGACCCCCAACTTCAACTGACATTGGAGATGTTCCTATTCCTCATCCTCCCTAAAACACTAACGGGCCCCAACACCAGATACCTACTACTTCTCATTACTGCAGCAAAGAAAGCAATCACGAAACTATGGCTAACCACTAAAACCCCCATGATACAAGATTGGTGGGACATCACAAAACAGATCTATAACATGGAAATGATAACACACAATTTAAACAGACTAGAAGAGAAGTTTACCACCAGATGGATTAGATGGCAGATATACTATATGTTAAAGGATCCCACTTTCACCCCTAGGGAACATAAATCTAACTAACTAAGTCCCCCCCCCAGATTAAAACACCAAAGTACTTGCTCTAGGGGTACCCCATCAAGCCTCTTTTTCTCTCTAGACGAGGAGAAACCAGTATAACATTCACTTGGTGGAACATGAGGAAGTACGCAGAGGGGAGGGGGATGGGAGATCTCGAGATATAGGTATGCGTAAAATCACCTGAACTCACCACCTATAGATTGTAACCCGAAATGGGAGCTGCTATTGGAGAACTCAGTTATCTTTAACAGATATAATTTCTGCAGATTTACCTGAGGAGGAAAAAAACAGGGTGCTAATGGGTATTAATTAATCAATTAAGATGTGTAGGCCTAAATGGTGAGCAATTAAGATCAAACTACTTGTTAATACAAACTTTAGAATGGACCTTAGCCTTGAAGACTAACTAACAGGGACCCAAGATCCTGAAGAGAACTTTCTTTCATTATTGAACTGCGATCAAGTCTTTGATAACCCAACCCCCATAAGTGAAGTAAGAAATATATAAACCCATATATGCAAGTTATCTTTTTATATACTCCTGTTGTAAGTTAAAGAACTGTATAAATGAAATAAGCTATGTGAAACCTGATGACAAGTATGTATATATGTTGAAAACTAATAAAAAGGATATTTAAAAAAAAAAGAAAAATGGTGCAGCGCAGAGAATTTCATATTCACTGAGACTGGGGCTCCACCTGGAGGGAAAGAGGCCTGTATAGGTAATTAGTAAGAAATTCATTTATTATTTCTCAGGCACCCAATCCCAGAGGTTCTGGGCGCTGTACAGTATAGAGATTTGACAGAGTTACAAAGCATTAAAACAGCATAAATCACAAATTAAACTCAAGTTTTTATATTCTTAAATAATGTCAGTAGGAAAAGCCAAACTAAACAGGTGAGTCTTTAGGCCCTCAGAAATGCCTCCGCTGTAGAGGCCTCCTCAAGGTCTTGACAGCGAGTTCCAGAGGACCAGGACATCCACCCCAAATGAACAATCTCCCAGAGTTTTCAGCCTGGTCCTCGGAACCACCAGGATGGCCTGCATCACTCCACTGGGGAACTATGAGATCTTTAGAGAACAGTTTAAATGCTACATCAGCAAGCATTTAAACTAGCCAAGGGGAGAGGCAGAATAAGGCAGGAGGACACAGTCTGCACCCCCCCCCCCCAACATGCTTACAGGGTCAGAAGTGGGAATCCAGAGGGTGGGAAGGCCCAAAGGGAATATACACATGCAGGTAACCAAGGGAAAAGGAAAGAGGAAAGAAAACAGTGGAGGAAAAGGGGAAAGGGAAAGGAGCAAAAAGAGGGGTGGTGGCAGTAACAAAATGGTGAGCTATGTGTGCAAATGCTCCAAGTCTGGGCAACAAAATGGCAGACAGAAAGCCCACCATGACTGCAGGAGACCTGCACATAGTAGCAATCACTGAGACCTGGTGCAATGAAAACAAGGACTGGGAAGTAGCCATACCAGGGTATGCACTATTCAGGAAGGACAGGGTGGGGAGGAGGGGTGGCTCTTTACGTTAGGGAGACCATAAAGGCCATGGTCATATAGGGGGGACAGAGTAAAGCAGAGGTACTATGGTCACCCTGGAGACAGGGTGGGGGCCAGCTATTAGCATGGGGTGGCCTACAGACGTCCTGCACAGGGGGAGGAGGGAGATAAGGAAATGATAGAAGAAATTCAAGTGATGGCTAACAAGGGTGAGGAACTAGTAGTGGAAGACTTCAATCTAAGAAATGTGGATTGGAGCCTCACTGCTGCAGCATCAGTCAGAAGTAGGCAAGGGTCCAGATAAGATTTAGGGCTGGGAAGTATTTACTGCTAGCTTCTTCAGCCTGGTAGTATTTTCATCTAAAAGGTAGCAACGCTATCGGATAACCAATCTCAAACCCTTGCCTCTAAACCAGGTCTGAAACCCACTGGGAACCTGCAGCAACTGACTCTCTGACTGGTGCTGTCATGGAGTTTGAGAAACCCTCCTGATACTACATAGTGTTATGGCCTTATTTATAACATGTCAGGTTACAACCCTTCTGGTCAGGAAGTTAACAACTTCTGACACTGTCTCCTGTACTGCAGTCCCAACCGATACTCATGTTCTTTTCTTTTGTACTTTGTTAATTGCATTTTTAATAAAAATACAAAAATAAAAGTACAGCATATGTAAGACATCAGAAAGAATTCACAAGATCCATCCAATGGTTTAAGAAAAGGACATCCTACATACAAGTTACGGATAAGAGGAATAACCAAGTATTTAAATACAGCCAATATATCTAAACGAATAGCTGCATCCTACAAGACTATGGAGGTCAGCGCTAACATGTAAAGTCCAAACATTTGATAATAATCAGCAAAACTTGCCAATGTGACCCCATCCTAAACATTGTGATATCCAGAAATCTCCACATCATCCCAGTACTGCCAGGTGAAAAATCTTCTAATTAGCAAACAAACAAATAAATACTATGTGATAAGAAGTGATAGCTGACTACATCTGAAAGTTACAATTAACTGCAGGCAATTTCCAGGCAGTACACTAGCTCTTTAGGAAAGGAGGAAAGAACAGTCCAGCACCTCTGATCAGTAGGCATTAAAGTACAGTCTGGATCATCAGGGTGGCAGATCCTCACCACTTCAGGTACCCTCTTCTTCTGAATCCAACACAGGATCCAAAGCACCATTCCCTCTGGCCGCCTCAAATTCCTTTTTCTATTTGTTGGACCCCGCTTCCCAGCATCCTCAAGGTCTGTGAATTGGAAAGTGTGTCCACCATAGGATATGCGGAGACAGACCGGCATTAGCAACAAGTGTGCCACACCCAGACTACAGAGGTTGGCCCGAACACAATCTGATTTCTTGCAGCACACCCTCAAGGCAAAGGACAGATCCTGAAACAAATGGATGGTGTGCCCATTAAAGCTCAGCTGATCTGTAGTATGGGCCGCCTGCAGGATTGTGTCCCAAGTAGCCACTCCATCTGTGATCAGCATCTCGGATAACCACCGCTTACAAAATGTTAACAGATCTGGATCCTCTTGCACCTAAGGGAAGCCGACTGCCCAACTCTGGAGTCTCAATGAGCATTCTTGAGAACCTCCAACCTATATAGAACCCGTGCATTCTCCTGGACGATCTACACAAACATATGAAATTTGCCAACAGAAAAAGGCCGCTTGGTCTATTGAGTCTGCTTGATTATGCAGCTGGCAGCCATATCCCTTAGCTGCCCATCCCTCCTTGCCCCTTCCCTTTATTGTTCCCTTGCCCTGTCCCAGCCCCTTTTGAAGCAGCCCACCATTTTACAAGCTACTACCTCCGCTGGTAATGCGTTCCACCCTGCCACCACCCTCTCTGTGAAAAAGAGGCTCCTCATTTCCCCTCCTGAACTTCCCCTCTCCAAACTCATGTTACGTCCTTGAGTGTCCCTTCCCACTCTTGCCCTGAATAGCCCCTCCGTACCAGTCCTATTTATGCCTCTCGTATATTTAAATGTCTCGATCATATCCCTCTGTCCCTCCTCTGCTCCGAGTACATGTCCAACTCCTTTAGCCAATTCTCGTATGGTAAGTCCCCCAGCCCCTGGATCATCTTGGTTGCTCTGCACTGCACCCCTCCAGCAAATGAATGTCCCTTTTCAGGTACGGCTGCCAGAAACTGCACGCAGTATCTGAGATGAGGTCTAACCACTGAACTATACAGTGGCAGAATCCCCCCTTCCCCATCCTCAACGTTATCCCCCTTGCTATGCATCCCAGCATCTTGCTGGCCATTGCTGCTGCCTTCCGACACTGTGCAGAGTTGCTCACTGATCTCATAATGACCACCCCAGATCCTTCTTCTTAGTTTCCACCAGCTGACACAGACACACACACACTCCAGTTGGTAGCTTCTTCTTGGATGTTTTCTCCAAATGCAGTACTTACATTTTTTGGCACTGAACCTCAGCTGCCAAGTATCTGACCAAGTCTCCATCTTATTCAGATCTTCCTGCAGACCCTGCCACCCCTCTATGTCATCCACCACCGCCCCCATCTTGGTGTCATCACCAAACAGGCTGATCCTGCTCTTGATTCCCATGGAAATGCCTGCAAAAATACCCCAAATAACACTGGACCCAGCACCAAACCCCATGGTACCCCACTCGTTATTGCCCTCAGGGATGAGAGTTCCCCTTACACCACCACCCTTTGCTGCCTCCCCTGCAGCCAGTTGGTCACTCATTCCACCATTTAAGGTCCCGCCCCTGTGCCTTCAAGTTTTATTCCCAGTCTCCCATGTGGTACCAAATCGAATACCTTGTTGAAGTCCAGGTACAGGATATCCATGGCACAGCCCTTGTCCATCTGCCTAGTCACCCAGTCACAGTAATCTACAAGGTTGGTTTGGCAGGATCTGCCTGTGACAAAGCCATGTTGTGTGCTGTTCTGCAGCCCTCTGTACTCCAGCAGGGACACCAGCCTCTCTTTCAGGATCGTTTGCATTAGCTTCACCACGATGGACGTGAGGCTCACCGGTCTATAGTTCCCTGGTTCATTTTTGGGGTCACTCTTCCTAAAGGGAACCACGTGAGCCAAACTCCAGTCCATGGGTACGCATCCCGAATTCAGTGAAGCATTGAATAGACATGCTAAGGGTCCTGCCAGAATCTCTGCTAGCTCCTTCAACACCCTGGGGTGAATGCCATCTAGCCCTGGTGCCTTGTCCACCCTCAGCGCTTTCAATCCCTCCAGGACTCTAGCTTCCAAGATCACCCTACCTGCCCATTCCTCCCCAGCCTGAACTGCCCCCCCCCCTTGGGTAGCGCTCCCCCTCTCTCCTTCATAAATACTGAGCAGAAGTAGTCACTGAGTGCTTCTGCCTTTTCCCTCCCCGTCTCTACCCATCTCCTGTCATTCTTAATCCTTACTATCTGTTCTTTACAGCTCCTTTTCTCCCTGATGTACCTGAAGACGCTCTTCTCCCCCTCTTTTATGCCTTGTGTCAGCTTTAGCTCTTTGATGGCTTTTGCTCTTCTTACTGTCCTTGTTACCTCCCTTGCCTCCTGCAGGTACTCCTCCCAATCTTTCCCCCTCTCCACTGCTTCCTGTATCCCCTAAAGGCCACCCTTTTTTTCTCCTCACCTTATCCACAACCCCCTTGCACATCCACCTCGGCTTTTTTGCCCTGGCCTTTTACTCAGAGTCCTGCTACAGGAATTGGCAACCCCAGTAACCCCTTCTTTATGAGCTCCCATCTCTGGTCTGGTCCCTCTTAGGCTGGATCCCAGCCAGGTACCCACTCACTACCTCCCCATCTTTGCAAAATCCACCACCAGAAATCCAGCACCTTCATATTAGTTGCCACCCCCTCTTTGCTCATAATCAACCTGCACCATACTGAGTGATGGTCACTCCCTGCTAGTGGTTCGTCTACCTTAATATCCCTCACAAACTTCCCATTTGTGAGCACTAAGTCTAGGGTGTGTGTCCCCCCCCCACCCCCCAGTTGGTTCTCTGATCACCTGTGTCAGGAAGCTTTCTTGAAAGGCGTTCAGTAGTACCTGCTCCCTTTCACTGCTGTTGGCCAGGGCTCCTCAGTCTAACCCCGGCAGGGTGAAGTCTCCCACAACCACCACGTTCCCCTTCTTGCATGCCTTTTTAATCTGCCTTGCAAGTTCCTTGTCCAATTCTTCTGACTGGGAGGGTGGCCTGTACGCCACTCCCAACTGGAGAATCCCAATCCTGGATTAGTAGCCATAATGACTGTTTCACCATCCTCCTCCCTAATGCACTTTAACCCTTCCCTTACGTATAATGCCTTCCCTCCTCCTGTTTACCCTATCCCTGTGAAATGCTCTGTACCCAGGAACCACCAGGTCCCAGTCATGGTATTCGGTGGCCACGTTTCCATGACTAATACCATGCCCACCTCCCTTCCCACTATGATGGCCTGCACAGCATTCAATTTATCCCCCAGGCTCCTAGCATTCATGGTGACCACCATCCATCCCATCCCCTTTCCTTCCCCAACCTTCTGCCTGGGGCTAAGACTCCTCTGCTTCCCGTCTTGTGGCAACTGTATGCCCTCCTGCCAACCCCTTCCTAATTTATATGACCAGTTGCCTCAACGTACTCCACAAGCTTCCCTTTTAGCACCTTCCTGCCCTCTTCATTTAGGTGCAGTCTATCCTTAGCGTATAGACTACTGTCTTCCTAGGTCTGTCCCCACCCTCCCACTAATCCCTACCCTTTGGTGTGACACCATTTTCCTAACCATTCGTTAAACTCCTTGATCCTTTGTTTTCTGACTGTGCTTGCCTTGGGCACTGGCAATACCTCAGAAAAGTTACTGATCTATCCTCCTCGCGTAAGTTCCCAGCTCCTCAAACCTCCTTTGGACTACCTTTAATAAGGTATCAGCCAGGTAGTCTGTCCCCAGATGAAGAATTAAATGAGGTCTCTCCCTTTTCTTCTAGCATATTTCAGGACTGATTGACCCACTCTTTCAGCTGTCATCCCTGGCATGGCCTCCATCCATATATGACTGTGCAGTTCTCCCTTGCTACCCCACCACACCCTCCTTAAGTAATGAATCCCCCAGTACTAGTATTCCCCCCAATATTTCCATCTGCCTGCTTCCCCTTCCCATTCCTCTCCTATTTGACTCTTCCTCCACAAGCACATACTTCCCCCATTTTCCCCATTTCCATTTTTCTCCTACCTGCCTCCTCCTCCTCCAGCACAAATTTTCCCCTTCTGTCCCTGTTGTAGCACCTCTCCTCCTCCTGCATGATTCCACCTGCCTGTCCCTGTTACTCTCCTGCCAGACTCCCCCTCCTGTACACAATTCCCTCATCTCTTCCCTTTGCCTTTTCCCCATCAGTTCTCCCCCCTGCCACCTCTGCTATGCTGCTGACATCTTTTCTATCCTCCCTGCTCCATTCCCCCACATCCCTTCTTCATTCAACCATCCCTCCTGCTGTGCCTCTCCACCCTTCAGCCATAGCACCCCCCCTTAGTCAGACTACCACCCATTGCACACATCCCTCCAGTTCCCTCTCCTAGGTATCCTGCACCCCTCCTCCACCACCAATGTCGCTAGCACTGTAAGCCTATTCCCAGCCCCCTCTGTAGTGCTCCACCCTGGTTCCTCCCTCCTGACTTGAGCCTTCCCTCCAGTGCTAGGCCCCTTGTTCATTATGCTCTCACTCACCCTCCCACCCCCCTTCCCTCGATTCAATATACTCCCATGTTGTGTCCTTATGATTCTCCCTGGGGAGGTCCTCCTGTCCTAGGCACTTTCCTCCCACCCCCAACCTCTCCAACTCCTCCCAGGCCACAGCACTTCTTCCTCGAGACTCCTCAGCCAGTGACAGACTCGACACTCTCTAGCTTCCACAAAATGTTCATCATAACCGCTGCCCCACATCCACTTCAGCCCACTATTCTACTCATTCTTAAGTATTATCTAGAAAATATAGCTCTAACTACCAACCCAGGCTGAGAAAGTATAGTCGTAACACAGATTACCTACCTGGTTACTTACTAACACAGCCCTTACTAAACTGCAATATCAACTGGATGGAAAAAAATAGCTTTTCTGAGGAACAAGACAATGCAAAGCAAGGAGGACAGGCAAGAATACCTGAAAAAACAAAAAGGAAGAGAACAAGGCAGTAAGGGCAGCAAAGGCCGAAATCGAGGAAAAGCTAGCTAAATCGGTGAGGGAAGGCATTCTTTATGTATATTAACAAGACAGGAGGGATTGTGAGACTTAGGGAAGAGGGAGGCAGGGTAGTGGAGAAAGACACTGACAAGGCAACCATCCTCAACAAATACTTCTGCTCTGTATTCACGGAGGAAGACAATGGAGATGGTCCCCCATTAATGGAGAAGGGTTAAACAGGGAAAAGAGGTGGACATTAGACCTTTTTCAGAGGACAGAGTAAAAAGAGCCCTAGAACAGCTTAGGGTGGATAAAGCTATGGGGCCCAATGGGATACACACAAGGATCATAAAGGAGCTCTGGGAGGAACTGGCTAAACCTCTGGCTAAGCAGTTCAACAGAGCACTAGAAACAGGCATGGTCCTGGAGGAGTGGAGGAGGACACAAGTGGTACCTCTGCACAACAGTGGTAGCAAGGAGGAGGCAGGAAACTAACGCCCCATCAGTCTGACCTCGATAGTAGACAAAGTGATGGAAACCCTACTTAAGGAAAGGTTGGTGGACCACCTAGAGACGAGGGGGCTGCTAGACCCAAGGGAACATGGATTCACTACAGGGAAGTCATGCCAGACCAACCTGATTGATTAGACCAGGGCACAGTGGTAGATGTGGCTTATCTGGACTTCAGGAATGCCTTCGACACAGTCCCACACAGGAGACTAATCCACAAGCTGCCAAATCTGGGGGCGAGGACAGAGCTGGTCACATGGGTTAGAAACTGGTTGAGTAATAGAACACAAAGAGTGATGGTAAATGGGGTTACTCACAGGAGGGACGGGTAACAGGTGGTGTACCCCATGGATCAGTGCTGGGACCAGTGCTCATCAATGTCTTCATAAGTGATATTGCAGAGGGTCTAGAAGGAAGGGTTAGCCTGTTCGTGGATGATACAAAGCTATGTAACAGGGTAGATCACAGGAAGGTATAGAAAATGAGGAGGGATCTGAAGAGGCTAGGAAACTGGTCCAAGGAAT
The DNA here is from genome assembly GCA_016271365.2 of Neoceratodus forsteri. NCBI lineage: Eukaryota > Metazoa > Chordata > Ceratodontiformes > Ceratodontidae > Neoceratodus > Neoceratodus forsteri. The sequence continues at coordinate 883,578,125 of CM057450.1, read as the reverse complement.
GGCAGCTGGGTTTCAATGCAAAGAAGTGCAAGATTATGCACCTAGGGAGGGAATCCTGGGCTGAGCATGAACTAGATGGGGTAACACTGGAGGCCACCACAGAGGAAAGGGATCTAGGGTAGTCATAGAAGACAACCTCAAAGTGGCTGAACAGTGCAACAAAGCAGTTGGAAAGGATACGAAAATGCTATGGTCACGAGGAGGGTATAACAAGTAGAAGGAGGAAGTGGTGGTACCGTTGTACAACTCCTAGTAAGGCCTCATCTGGAGTACCATTGCCTGCTCTGGAGGCCCCATCTCCAAAAGACAGACAGGATGGAGACAGTACAGAGGAGGCTAAAAATAGTCTTGGGGATGCAGCACAAGTCATATGAGGAGAGACTCAGAGCTCTAAATATGTACTCCTGGAGGAAAGCAGTGTGGGGAAACATGACAGAGACCTTCAAATATCTAAAGGAATCAACAGGGTACCAGAAGGAGCATCTTTCACATGAAGGAAACAGCAGAACAAGGGGCACAGCATGAGACTAAAGGTAGAAATCTTAGCGGAACTTGAGGAAATTCTACTTCACTGAAAGAGTGGTGGAGAGATGGAACAGTCTCCCAGGAAGTGGTGGGGTGGCCACAGTTCAGGGGTTCAAGAATGTGTGGGATAGGTACATGGGAATTATCAAGCTAGGATGAAAGCGGGGGCTTGTAGCATCTAGGGTACCTTAAGCATTAGAAAGAGGGATAGGGCACACTGGATGGGCCACAAGGCCCTTGTCTGCCGACAACATCTATGTAACTGTACTTTCAACGTACAGATATCATACCACTGTACACCTCAAAAAGCCGAAAGCAGTATCATCTATATCCTTTTTACCCACTAGAGATTGAGATGCTGTACCCCTTTTACTCACCCCCCACAACAGTATTGCCAAAGAACAGTCTTACCACCAGCTTGTAGTCCAAGTAGTGATCAGCTCCTTCTGGCTTGCTTACTGCCCTGTGCACAAATCCCTGGCTCCTAGATGGCGTCACCCCAACTTGATCCTCCTTGGCCTGGTTTGCTCTCCTCTTATCCACTTGCTCCTCCTCGACCCAGGAGCATTTAACAGAGGTCGGGGTTGGGGCCAGAGAGGGTGGGAGGGACAAAAAGCAGACTCCTTCTCCTGCTCCACCTCTAATGGGCGACTCCCATTTTCCATTAGCGGAGAAGGCTGCGGCTACCTCCCTGGCTCCACAGACTCCCTCCCGAGTTTTGCAGTGAGAGCGAGGTCGCAGATAGGGCCCAAAGCACTTGCTACGCCGCAGCCACCATTGTTTTGTTTGTGGCTTCAAATTTAATATCTTGCTCTCTCATCTGTCTCAAAATGGTTTCAACTTTAGTGCTGATGGCCTGCATCGACTGCTGGAAGGCCGTCCATGGAGGTTCCACACACCCACTTGTCAAGCATTGCGGCCGAGGCCTGTGCCTCCGATGGTGGCTGGGGCTTAATTCCACAAGAATTTCCTTTATTATTGCTATTATCTGTTACCAAACTGCTCTATTCCTGACAAGCTGTTGTAAGCTGCAGTAGTTCCAGCAATATAATGAACTATAACAGCAAATTATTTAAAAAAATATTGTTTCAAAGTGCAGAGCTATACAGAAACACGTCCTATTGGTAGGTGTGCTCCACATTGCCCCCTTCATGCTCTTTTCTGTCTCCACTCCATATGGTTCCACCTTTAGTGTGCGTGGTGCAGGGGCTGCTAGCACTGCATGGTGCTGCCAGTATTGTTCATGTGTAGCAAATATGCTTCAAATATGTAGGGTGGGAAAAAAAATTCTTAAAATCAGAAAGTGGTAGTAAAGCAGGCAAAAATTGGAGTAAAGTACTCTTTACTCCCCTTATCTGTTTCCCTGAGTTACACCTTACCCAGTTTTTATAAAATGGTAGGACCAGTTTCTTCTTTTGGGTCTGTGGAGGGTTGTGGGATAACAGATGGACCAGACACCAAACTTCAAGTTCAACACAATCTCTGTACGATGTTTATTCAAAATGCAAGAGATAACCTTAAGCAATGGCATATCCCTTCTTCAGTACATCAGTTTGCAGCAACTGACTTTGTAACATGACTAAAATAAGAGGACCGCAGGCAACAGAAACCATTGGTCCAACTGAGTCAGTTGGTACAAGAGCAACACGGCATTATTCCAGCACAAATGCCGTGGTGCTTTTGAAGTGAGCATGCACAGGAACGGATAGAGCACCCTTGGTGCTGTGGACAAGCCGCGAAATCTGGAGCGCACTGCCTGGCCGACCAGAGTAAACCCATGGGCAGCGAGGCAGAGGGAGGTATGTGCCCAAGGACTATTAAATGCTTGGGACCAATGTCAGTAAGCGATACAGTCCTTGAAGGACAAGGACGTCAAAAAGCATACTGTGAGTGTTTTTTCCGTACTGAGACGGCGATCAGCGTTTCCGGCTAAGACGTAGAAATCATCAGTGCATTGTGGGGACATAAGGAATATTTGCATACCTTGCTATCCTGAATGAAGTGAAATGGGAGATATGTAAATATTCCTTATGTTCCCAGAATGCTGTACTGAAGCAGAAATGTCAACGAACGAAACGAGTGAAAACAGACGCGTAAGTAGCAAAGAAAGGTACTGTGGCAGGTTATATATTGCGCAATGGTGGTGTTAAACATGAGTTGTAAACATGCAAAACACAGCAATCACACTATAAATAGATAGTGATTTCTGAAGGTGCACACGCCCGTAGGAGATGGACGTCTACTCACAGAAGTACAGAGTTGAACAGCAGTAAATACTGTATTAAACAATAAAATAAGTAACTGTTCACCTGAGTGGCATATCATAGTGACGTGTCACACTAGTAAATTAGCTTGCCATGTTACAGCGTATTAATCCACTCAAAGTCAGGCTCTACTTGGAAATAATGCCTGCTAGTAGTTAACGACGGCCCGCGGCCCTGCACTCCCAACCCCAACCACCAACCAGGCCTTTGTCGTGGATTAATGCTTACATGTATGTCCTTTCTCTGCACTTAGCCAGCACCTACGGACACTGATCTCTGATCTAACTCAGCAGTTGAGATTCAGCCTCCACACCAATGTGGGCCATGTTTGCTTGGGTGGTGGGGGCTCAAATAAAAAAATTTGAAAAAAAGCTAAAGACAAAGAACCTCAGTGCAGAAGCACTGAAACATGGGTTACCCCAAAGGGCACTGACAATAAGCCAAGTTTCAAAGAAACACATCACACATACTTCCATAATGCAAAGCATCATGGGATATATGCAAATCACCATGACATTTCAGACATGTTCAGTTTACAGCAATTTACATGCATTTTAAATAGCACAACTAACTTAATTTTTATAACAGTCACCTAGTACTTTTTATCATTATCAAAAACATCTAGTGCCATGGTATTTTCAACATTTACAGGTTTCATAAACATAAGGTATATACATCAAGGTATTTTATCACACAGTGCTACTACATAATAAATCCAACAACAAAAACACAACCTGTTTTACATATGCTTGGAGGTCACCACAAAAAACTCCTGTATGGGGACCTGAAAGGGAAAAGGAAAATTAAAGAGGACACTATAGCATAGTTAAGAAAGGGGAGGGAGTGCCCATAGGTAGTAAACCTTATGGACTAGAAATTGTAAAGGATGGATTGCTAAGAAACAGAATAACTGTTGCAACAGATTTAACAAAAGGTTGGTCCTCAAGAGTGGCAGGAGCTCCCCGTCACAGGGTCTATCTGACATGCCAACTTGTCAGAGGACCTCAGAAAAATACTCCCAAATGGGAGAAAGTACTGAAATGAGGTCAGTTCCCAAGCGCTATGGAACAGTGGAAAACAGTTCCACAAAAGTACTAAAATGAAAGGTTTGGTGAAAATTGGGGTTCCAATAAAAATAGGCAGTCATGAAATAAACTAAGAACCAAAGTTAACAATAGTTCAGAAAGAATAAAATTCTCCTCAGAAAGGAGTGGGAACTGTCGGAGGAACCCTGAGGGGAGAAATTTGCAATTCCTGGGAACTGAGGTATAAGTAGTAGTAGTACACATTTTATTCTGAGACACATCAGAAAGGGATAACCCCATTTAACCGGATCTCTTTCTCAACGGGGTCCCATTGTACAAAAATAGCAATTCCACAGTAAAATGTACAGAACATATAGTGCAAATACAGCAAAAACACACATTTAACAATAAATAACAAACATTGCTCAGCCACAGCAAGTATTAGGAGATTTAGCAACAGCAATAAACCAAGATCTTATAGCATTCCAAGATAGGATACTATTACTTTGCCTCAAATGACCTGGCAGACTATTCCATAACCTCGGCCCCTATGCACACAAATAGAGTTACCTCACAGTTTTACCATTGACACAGTGTACTCTACTGCCCCGTGATGAAAAACACAACACTAAGAAAAGTACCTAAAAATCACCAAAGCAGCACAAACAAATAATTTTACCAACTTTAAGAAAGAAATTAACTTCTGCGAAGTCAAAAGAGGACTCCAGGGCAGTATTGTCCAGTCAGCAGAGAAATGAATCTGACTGACCTCCCACTCTAGCTCAGGCAGCACTCTCTTCCTGCTTTCTATTGGCTGATGCCAAAATCATTAGCATTAACTCCTCCGGGGCAGCTGAACCCAGTTGGCATACTGCACCGTGTCAAGCATGCTGAAGAATTCCTGGGTGAGAAAATGAATGTTCCCCTGTGTTTTCCCACCAGAGTATCATGTCTAAGATGGGCTAATTTGATATGTTCCTCAAGGGTAACTTCTGCATAAAATAACATCCAGCAGCTGGCCCAATGGTGTGTAGGGCTAAGGTGACTTGCACCTTACCTCCTGCCATGCCAGTTGCCCAAATTTAGGAACAGTCTTCTCCCTCAGGCTGCCTGTGCCAGTTAACCCCCACCTCAAAAGACGCTTGAAGCTGCACAGCAAGCAGAAGGTAGTGGACCTCTTCTACTTCATTGTCTGCAGAGCTACACTACCTGGCTTACTGTAGTAGCCCACCACTGTGCCCCTGATTTGGCTCAAGTTTTATAGTCTCGTTGACCAATCAAGTCATTTCCCCACTAGTTCCTTACACTAATCACCCACCAGGTGTCGTCTCTCTCTCTGAACTCATCCATCACATGACCAACATTTCTGAACCTATCTCACAATTTTACCAGCTGCTAGTACACTGTAGGAGTCACTGCTGTGCCAGTAAATTACACTAGAACTCCAGCTAGAGTTCCTTCAGCTGTACTGTTCTAAGTCATGTTTTACCACCTACTGTCAGCCTGCAACATCAACCAGCCAGACACATTTCTTCATTAAGCAGAGCAGTGATTCGAACCTCTAACCCTCTGCACCAGAGACAGCAAAACTACCATTGTGCTATCAAGGCAGCACCTATTCATTAATGTTTTTATCATACCTTTTAACCAAATGTCCCCCATTGGCAAAAAATACACAAACTGCCTGGACATGCAAGCCCACGATATATGGCAGCTATGCGCTGGCTCCTCAAACAGACTGCCCAATTTGGTCAACACTTTTGAACATCCAAGTGTACCACACCTCACTCATCCTACTCATGATCACTCTAAATGGGATGGATGATGGAAACCCATGGCAACACCCTTGCCATACCAGTTTTCTACCCCAAACACCATACTACAGCTTCCTGGTACAACAAGGAGACCGGATGCTAACCTACTCAACGTACTCATTTACAAACAACCATCGCTACCCTACAGGTCACCTACCCTCTCACATATATCTTTCGCTACACTGCACCACGCTTGCACCCCAACTGATAACACCCAGAGGATCAGGCTAACCCACTGCAAACACACCTAAAGTCAATGGGCTTACTGGAAATGCCCCATCAGAAAACTGACAATCATCCTGCTCCTCCTGTCTGGGAACATACATCCAAATCCTGGTCCCCCAGGGACTGTTACTACAAAAGGACAGGACCATTTCAAAATTGCCTCAATCAACATACTGTAGGTAGCTTGCTACCCATATCTCCCCAACTCCAGGCCTGGAATGCGCTACACAAGCCTGACATAATCTCGCTCACAGAAACCTGGCTCTCCCCTAAGATCAGGGATGTCACCATGTTCCTTGCTGGCTACATCACCTTCCCGACAGGACAGACTGTCCAAACGGGGGTGGATGCCTGGTTTACCTGAGTAATGAAATCAAAGGTCAGGTGCTGTCCAAAAGTCTAATAACAAAAGAGGCACAGATATTGTCTATTAAGCTATCCATAGGCTGCCAGAACAAGACAATGGTGCTCTTCACAGTCTACATACTCCGGGAAACAAGCAACAGGCGGAGCAGTTCATAGACCACATAAAACAGGCAAGCAGACCTGGGAACTGGTTGCTGTTGAGACTTTAACACAAAGTTGCTGGTTCAAGTTACTTCCACCTTAAAAGATCAAATCTCTGCCCTCCATCTCACACATATGGTAACCCATGCCCTAGATGAAACTACCATACTGGCACAAGCTACCCTACTGACTGACTACTCTCCAATTGCCCCCAAGCACATCACAGAAGTATCTGTCCTACCAAACTACGCTAGGACCACTCCCCATGATGTGCTCATGGACAAATGGAGACAGTATACACGATGGTTTAAGGTTCTGAGTTGCAAACCTGGAGACCTGGGTTTAATCCCACAGCCCCACCTGCATACTGTGTGACCCTGACAAGTCACTTGACTTCCTTGTGCTCCCAGGCTCCACCTGTAAACAAGTTTTCAGCTTAATGCATCTCTCCTGATAAAAAATTAAATGAATTAATGAAGCACACCCTAAACTCACAAAAAAAAGTTATGAATACACAAAATTGCCAGCAGAAACAGGCCTCATGGTCTACAGAGTCTGCTCAAGTGTGCAGCTAGCCCCTCATCTTCACATCTCAAGTTCAATCAGGAACGGACAGCTCAAGCCTTTTAAACAATATCTAAATAGGGCTGACTGGACCACCCTTGACAGTGCTAGTAATGCAAATCTGGCCCTAGACTACTTTACTACTATCTTCACCAATGCCTGTAACATCTTTGTCCAAATCAAACAAAGTTAAAGGGTCTAGCCAGTTCCATGGCGCTGAGCAAAGGGGTTCGCTCAGCACACTGGTGATCAGATTCACGCCCCAAGCCCAGGTACCAGAAGTGGAGACTGGCAGGGAGGGGTTGCACAAGCATCCACTGTACCTCCCCGGGGGGGGGGGGGTCTGCCTTGGCACCTCTGGGTGGACTGGCATGTGCTTATGGGACGGAGGCTCACACATGCCCCTTGCATGCCCCCACCCAAGGAGGCCACCCATGCAAGGCTAAGAACTTGATCGGGCAGGGCAGAGAAAATCAGGAACATGGCGTCTTGGCAGGCTGGATGATAACAGCCGGACCCTCACCACTACAGAGCCCCTGGGCAGCTGGGACTGACCTCAGCAGCACTCAGGGGCCATGCAGGTAAGCCACAAGGCTCATTCTCTGTAAGGGATACAGCTCGGGTTACCCTGGGGGACTGCAATATGGAGCGGCAGTTTGCCATAGGGTGTTAGCTTAGATTAGTCCTGGCCCAAAGGAGAGGCCAGCTGAGATGTTGGGGGGCGATAAACAAAAATACAAAAAAAAGAAGAGAATACCAACCAATGGCTCTTGGGCTCCCTCATTGAGCTTATGCATTACCGTGACAACCTCTGTCACAAAGCAAAGGCGACTGGTAAGCAAGCTGACTACATGCATATAATGTGACCAGAAATAAGTGCACCAAGCCAATAAGGAAGGCCACAGCCATGTACTATAAAGAACTACTGGACAGGAGCTGGGGTAGCGGAAGAGATTTCTGGAACTCCATAAAAATGCATACCGGCAGGGACCCCAAAACACCACCAGAACTGATTGTCACTGCATCCAGCACACTACAAGAACCAAAAGAAATAGCAGACATCTTCAATGTTGCCTTAACTGACTTACAGTAAGCACTGTACTGCCCCCTGACTACCTATCCACTCAGCCCCCTGCGAAACTTCCCAACACAAACTCCCCCTCCCAAAACTCTACCATACCTCCATTTTATTTCAAGCAAATCGCCTGGGCTGATACCATAAAATACATTACGCAGGTCGTAGGGAAAGCCAGGATTGGAGGCGACCTAATCGACATGAAGCTTGTAGCACTCACACTTGATGAACTAGCTTCACTCCTTACAAAAATGTTCAACCTATCCCTAAGATCAGGGATATTCCCAGATAGGTGGAAGTCAGCGTTCATCACCCCCATATTCAAAAACGGGACAGAACCTGTCGGCAAACTACAGGCCCATATCCATACTACCCTTTCTCAAAGCCCTTGAGCGAATTGCATCTGAACAATTAGCTGACTAGGAATTGGGGAAGCGGATACAACTTGACTATATGTGCTCACATCCAGGAGTGCTATTTATATGCAACACAGAATTCAGCAGAATTGAAGTGGAGGCACTCAAAAAGAAGCAACAGTTACTTTAAGTAAAACTTTTTATTTTGGAATATGAGTAAAAAGAAGAGAGCTCCTAGTGGAAGTCCAGAGCACACATTGGGATTACTGCAGCGTATCTTGGCACAAGAAAAGCCTGAAGGAACAGGCAGCTTACACTGCCGTAACCGTATAGAAAAAATTAAGCTCTAAACAACCTAAGTTACCTTTTGAACTGCCAGCAGCACCAGTCACAAAACGGCAAATGGCAGGAGCGTCTGGCGAGTCCTAAACCAACCAGTAGCTTCTTGGTTCCTGGTAGCAGACTTGCTTATGTTTTGAACATGTGGTTCATCATCAGAGCTGCTGTGTCTACAAGGGTGAATCTTTGAAAGGGTTCAATTTAAAGGCATAAACACCCAAAACCAGAGCAAGATGTGCAAGAAAGTGTTTGCATTGAAATACTTATTGTTAAACCATAACCTTATCAAACATGCCAAACAATTACAAAAGTGCAAATTGCTATCCTGGCTGTATATCAAGGACTCACTGACTACACATAAAGTGCTCAAAAATGTCAAAATAGATTAGTGCAAAATGAGCGACACATAATAATAGACAGAAAACATGCTGGCAATACATTGCAAAAACCATTAGTAAAGGTAATAAATACCTGCTGACAACTTACAGAGCTCATATAAGATAAAAACATAGGCTAGAAGAGCTGGCAAGTCATGCTGCCTGACATAGCAGAGCCGAAAATTCATGCTGTCCAACACAGTAGAGCCGGCAGGTCATACTATGTAAAAAAAAAAAAAGGGGGCTTTTACAAGGTACAAGAGGTACTAACAAAGACGATCATACTATATATCTAAAAAGGAGAAAGGGCAACTCAGCAGTAGAGCCAGAAACTCACGCTGCCTGGCATAAAGAAACGACTTAAAAATGGCACAAATGCAGTGGTTAAAAAAAGAACTGTTTACGAGGTGGAACTGTAACCTCTAAATGTGTAGGACATGGAACTGTCATCCCTAGGTGGTGGAATTCTCTGTAGTGTTCAATGGAGAAAGGTGTCAGAGAAGGTGGAACAGAGTTTCAGTGAGTTCCTGCCCAATTTAACCCCTGTACATATGTATTAGATGGCTATTACTATTATAAATAACTGTACATTGGGATGTCAGCATTCAGCCCTAACAGGCTAAGTGTTTCCGAGGTAAAGATCCAGAAGGATTCATGTAAGAGCAGTTTCTGTTTCATACTTCCTCCTTGAGGGTTTATTGTAACTTTTTCCAATCCAACAAATTCAAGAGATGCAGCAGACCCATGGCTGGCTTGTTTATAATGTCTAGCCATTGCATAGGTCAAATTTTCATTTCTAATCGCAGCTTTGTGTTCTCCTACTCTTGATTTCAAAGAATGTTTTGTCTGCCCCACATACAGTATCTCAATCCACACGAACAAGTCAACCGATATATTACCCCACAAGTGGTACAGTTAATGAACTGCTCGATGTCACATCTTTTCCTTGATCTTGCATGCACAAAATGTTTAGTGTCCACAGTATTACAGCAATGGGTACAGTGTCCGCCACGTCAGTTACCTTTAGGGGGCTTTGGTAGCCAAGTTTCTGAACGTGGTTTTGACTCCACTAGGGGTGTACCAGACTATTCTGAAGATTCTTCCCCCTACGATAAGTGATTCTAGGTTTAGTGTATGCCAATTTTTTCAATTTGGGATCCACATTTAGAAGTGACCGATGTCTCTTAATAATGTTTCCAATTTCTGGTGCAAATGGATTAAACTGAATCACAAATGAGAGGGAAGCAGGGTTCCCATCTGCAAGCACTCTCGACTGTTTATTCAGTAAAGCACCTCTATCCGTTTGTTTTGTTTTACTTGCTACAGCTTTTACTAGAGATAGCGAGTACCCTCGTGAAATGAATCTCTCTGTAAGGTCTCTGGATGCTTTTTCATAGCCATCTATAGCAGAACATACCCTTCGACCCCTAATGAACTGTCCCCTAGGGATACTCTTGACCAAGTTTTTTGGGTGGCAGCTGTCCATTCTGAGCAATGTATTACGTGCTAGAAGCTTTTGATACAATTTCATTTCTAGTCTCCCATTTTCTTTATAGAGCAGTATGTCCAAAAAAGAAACCAAGTATAAATCAACACAATGTGTAAAAGACAAATGTTCCGAGGTTCAGTTTACATACAGAAGGAATCTATGCAGACTTTCTAGACTACCTTCCCATATTAGAATTCAGTCATCAATTAACTGTTTCCACAGTTTTATGTTGTCAACAAATTCATTGTTGTTCCTGTCAAAAATCTACATGTCTTCCCACTCTCCCTCATACAAGTTGGCCAGACTCGGGGCAAATGTAGTGCCCATAGCTGTTCCTTTATCTTGGGCATACTAGTGCGACTCAAATATAAAGAAGTTTGCTTCTAGCTCAAATCTAGCCAAATCAGTAACATACTGGTTTGGTTGGATCATTCCAACCCTATATTCCGAGGCTGATTCAAGTGCCTCAAGTCCGCCTCCTGTGGAATATTTGAACAAAGGCTTTCAACACCAATCGTCACAAGCTCAATAGGTCTCAGACACTACAACATCTTTCAGAATGGTAAGCATATGGTTAGTGTACCTGATGTAACATTTTAGTTCAGAAACAAGTTTATGTATGTAGAAAATCAACAAATTTAGATATCGATTCAGTGACAGAGCCAATGGAAAATACAACATGCCTACCGGGCACAGGGTGTGTATTTTTATGAATTTTGGGAAGGAGATAAAGAGCAAGTCTTTTGAGGTCTGTTACGTTAAGGAAGTCGGCTTCCGATTCAGTTACCCATTCTCTCTCCAGGCCCTTCTGAATAAGACTTTGTGCTTTGTCTTGAACTCTGCTGTAGGATCTTTATTCAATTACCTATAAAAGTTTACATTGGCTAGTTGTCTGTTTACTTCCCTTATATAGTCTTCTCTGCCCCATACCACCACAGCACCCCCTCTGTCAAATGGCATTATAATAATCTCATGCATATCTTGTAATTCTTTTATGCATTTCCTTTCGGCTTTAATGACATTCTGTCTAGTATTGGAATGATTTTTATCCATTAAGGTTTTATTTTTTAATTCAAGTTTATTGCATATTTAGGCACTATTACATGTTTCTTAAAAACATTTCATCTTATACAATTTTTACTTTAGGTTAGACAGGAATTAGCAAACATTTCATCACATGTCCTGAGAGTATACATTACTTTAGAATCTGAAATCTTGACCCAAGATGTGCCATTCTCCGGTTCCTCTCTCTCCATTAAACAGTATGAATAACATTTACTCTCTCTGATTGCAGCAGACCTTCTGGTTCCCTCACTCCCTTCCTAGTGTTTTCAATATTCTCCTCTAGTCCTATGAGGTAACATTTTATCCCTCCAATGAATCTGATTTCATTTCTGTGTCATCATCCAGGGTGCCCATCAAGCATGAATTTTGGTATTTTAAAGTTTATCTTATGGGTCAGCTCTTCTCAGGTCTGGATCTCCTGGACAATTTTCACCCATTGTTGTGAGATGGGGGATTGCTGTAAGTTATTTTCTTAAACGCTTTATGAGCTGATGTCGTTAGTATGTTCCATAAGTACATCTAGTCACCTCCTTCACCTCTCGGGTAGAATCCCCAGCACTAAGTGTTTTGGGACTATGGGCTCTGTAACTGAAAACATAGCTCCCAGTTGTTGTATTATTTCTCTGCAAAATTATTCTAGTTTCGGGCATGACCAAAATATATAGTTGTTTCGCCTCTTATCTCCTGGCAGTCCCTCCAGAGGGGTGGGCAATTTTTTGTCCCATTTAATTTTAACAATCTGGGTGATGAAAAATCTCAATCTAATTTTCCACTTGAATTCCCTCCAAAAGGGGGAGTATGTGATCTTATATGTTTGTGTATAACTGATTTTCCACTCTTTATCCGAAACTTGCTCACCTAGTTCCATCTGCCATTTTAATTCAGATTTTATGGCCTGATTACCTCCCCATCCCTCAAAGACCCATACTGGGCAGAGATGTGGCCTTTCTATCTCTGTGAGTGCATTATGTCCTCTAGCACCCTTTGTAGCTCTGATGGGGTCTGTTTTTGGTCCTGATAACGCTGAAGGGCCTGTATGTATGTTCTGACTTGGAGATATCTATAATGGTCTATCTGTCTGAGGGTGTATCTTCTCTGAGTTGGGCAAATTCCATTACCTATGTCCCATCCAGAAACTGACCAGGGCGTATAGACCTAACCTTCCCACCTTTGGAATGTGAGGTCTTGTGTTGCAGGGTGAAAACTCTATCCCAGGCAAACCATCTCATAGACCATAGCTCTCTGTTAATTTATGCTTTGACCATAATCTCCGTAGAGCCCTGCAAGGTGTTTCTTACATTAAATGGTAATCTTGCATGGTCCTGATCTAGAATTTCTGGCATTGCTAATCTGGCTCCTAGGGTATCCCTCCGTGGAAACTATCTCCAGCATTTTCCAATGTGCAGAGTAGTTTTAGCTGCACAGCAGGGCCCATCTTAACTGGGTCACTAAATAGTAGTCCTCCAGGCTGGGAACCTCTTCCATATTTTTGCTGGACTGCAGGATTGACATTTTGATTCTGGGTTTCTTATAATTCCAAATAAATTTAGAGATCATCATTTGCCAAATTTGAAATTGGTTATGGTGAATTTTCATTGGGAGGCATTGAAAAAGGTAGAGAAAGCGGGGCAGTATGGTCATAGTCACTGACTGAATTTTCGAATACAATGGCAGGTTCAGCAGTTTCCAAGTCTGGATATCCTGCTTAGTCTGTTTTACCTGGGGGTCAAAATTAAATTCAGAAAGATCTGTCAGGTGCCTTGGGATTTGAGCCCCCAGATACTTTATTCTGAGGGCATTCCATTTCAGAGGGAGTATCTGTTTTACTTCAGGGGAGGGGTTATAGTTAAATTTGAGTAGCTCTGTTTTCTATTTATTAAGGAAGTAGCCAGAGTGTTGTCCAAACTGGTCTAGGATGGTCCATAGTCGAGGGATAGATTTGTCCGGGTTAGTTATGTACAACAGGACATCATCAGCGTACATAGATATTTTGTGTTCCTCTCCCCCTACCACTTCTCCCCGTATCTCTGGATCCTGTCTCACAACTCGAGCCAAAGGTTCGATGCAGAGGGCAAACAGCAAGGGGGATAGTGGGCAGCCCTGCCTGGTGCCCCTGTCCAGTTCAAACCTCTGTGCGAGCCCTCCATTCATGCTTATGCAAGCCTGTGGTTTAGCATATATTGATAGCGCCTAAGAGAGTCAGGGAATGCCATCTTATTTAGAACTGCAGACAAGAAATTCCACCCTACTCCTGTCAAACGCCTTTTCACGCCAAGGCTCATGATACATGTGGGGATGCAATTTTGCTTACTATATCTACTATATTCATGGTACATCTAACCCCACTCCGGGCCTGTCTGGTTGCTATGAAACCCGTTTGGTCTGGATGGACTAAGTTGATCAGGATGGGTTTAAGTCTGGCTGCAATTATTGCCGTAAAGATTTTATAATCTACATTCAGGAGGGATATCGGTCTATAAGAGCTCACTCTTTCAGGTCTTTTCCCTCTTTGGGAATCAGGGAAATGGTGCTATAGTTCCACGAGGGAGGGACCTTTTCATCCTCTTGCCATACCCGATTATATATGCTTTTAAGTAAGGGTGTTGTTTCAGTGGTGAAGGTTTTGTATAGTTCGCTACCGAATCCATCAAGGTCCGAGCATTTACCAACTTTGAGGTTTTTAATGTTTTAATTATCTCAGCCTATGAGATCGGAGCTACTAGCCCCGTCTCTGGTGCTCAGAGAGCCTAGACAAATTTAGTCCTTCTAAAAAACTCCTCATCTCCCCCAAGGAGGTGTGTTCCTGAGCCTAATATAGTTGTCTGTAATATGTCACCATGGACTCCACTACCCGATCCCATCTGTGGGAGACCTGTCCTGTGACCGGATGTTTGATGGTTGTAATGTTGGCTCTAGCTGCCCTCTACTTTAAATGGTAGGCTAACAACCTAGTGGCCCTGGGGTCTCCCTCATAATAGTTTTTCTTTAGGTAGTATAGGGCTTTTTCTATTTCGGCTTTCTGTATTTTTTGTATTTTGTTTGTAATTTCTTTAATCTATTTTACTCTGTTATGGCAGATCCTGAGCTTCTGCTGATCTTCTGGTGTCTTTACTTGTTCTGTGAGTAGCTCTAATTGTTTAACCCTTTCCCTCTTTTTATATGTTGCAATGGATATTAATTTCCCTCTGATCATCGTTTTTACTGTATCCCACAGTATTTGTGGGGTTGTATCTGGATCACTACTGAGTTGGACTGTTTGTTGTATTACTTTCTTGATTTCGTCTTTCACCTCCTCACTTCTCAGCAGGCTAGTATTTAATCTCCATTGTGTTGGTTTTCTTGGGAGCTGAAGGTCTATGTCCGCTATTATGGGCTGATGGTCGGATAATGTGTCGGCTCCCACCCACATAGAATTAAATATATTCAGGTCTCTGGTAAAGGCCAGGAACATATCCAACCTCGAGTAGATCTTATGCCTTGGGGAGTAATAGGTGAAGTCTTTTGCTATCGGGTACTTCTCTCTGCAGACATCAACCAAACCTATATCTGTCATTAATTTCCCCAGCAATCTAGCAGTCCTAGTGTTTGGTGTTGGAATCTGGGATGTGGAGTCCAGTGTTCTGCTTAATATGACGTTCCAATCCCCCACACTATCAGAACTCCCCTTGTTTTTTCCATTATTATTTTAAAGAGTTCTGCAAAGAAGGAGACAGGCTAAACTGGGGGTGAGTAACATTTACCAGGGTGGCAATCATATCTTGTAGTCTTCCACCACTAATATTATATTTAACCCCAGCGTCTGCCACTACCTCTTCCTCCTCAAAAGGAGTGTTTCAGACAACAGAATGGCCACACCCTTTTCTTCCCCTCTCCAGAGATGCTTGGAACAATTTGGAAATCTTTTATTTTTTAACTTCTAGCTCTCTACTGAGGACAAATGTGTTTCTTGGATAAAGTTAATTCCACATTTCTGGTCCTTTAGAATATTTTGCACTTGTTTCGTTTAATGGGGTGGTTAATTCCATTTACACTATACAACATCATTCTGGAGTTAACTTGGGCCATGTTTACATTCTGTAGTTTCATTTGTTGGAGTATTCTTTCTTACCCATGTGTTTGTGATTCCTTTATCTGTAAGATTTATCAGAGGACTGTCCTTCGTCCCAGATCTGATGTCCTGCTTAGCCAATCCCCGTCCCTTTCCCATCATAGCAGTCTTTCTCATCCTCCCAAAATAGTGGCATTCTTCAAACAACATTGATAATAAGAGACAATTAGCTCCCAGCTGTGAGCCATCTTTAGTTCTGTATAATACCACTTTCAACTTTTTCCCACTAGGTGGAGGTATAACCTTTATCTTAACATTGAACTGATGTAAGTTAAAAATTGAACAAACATAACTTTTAACTTGGTATTTAGCATTATGAATCATGGTTTGGTTTGGTCCTACCCACTCGGCCCCCAGGGAGCCCAGGAGGAGGTGCTCCCTCAGCTCTGAGAAGTTTAAAACTCCCCACATGCATCCAACTTCTGTGGTGCAGTCTTTTAGGTTGGATCCTAGGTGTCCAGGCTTCTAGGTATCCTCTGGACACCCCCGTACTTCCCAGGTCAGCCCGTGTTGTTGTACTGGGGCTGGTGTATGTCCCCTCTGGGTTGCTTAGTCCTTTCAGGTGATCTGGACCTTGGCTCTTATGTGGGCAACTATCGGATCTTTGTCCTAGCCCCAAAGAGATTAACAACGTCAGCAGTAACAACATCACTTCCCTCTTTTCCTTGAGGTGATCTCCATTTTTGCACCTCTCTCCTATCCCATTTATTTCAACGAGGACATATTCCTCAAGTAATCCTTTTATGTAAGCATCCATAATAACGTTTTAGCTTTAAGGACTATGAGGCTTAGGTCTGGCCCACGTATTAAGTGAGGAAGCCCCGCCACGACCTCCGGTGCGTCCGCAGGAATGGGACCTTATCGGTTGACTGGCACAATGGTAAGGGTCTCCGTTTCCCACCCTTCAACCCCTGCTCACGTCTGCATCGTTATGGAGAGCATTCAGTTAACAGTTCGTCTGGCCCAGTCATCTGTTTTATGAGGCACTTACCTGAGGGGTCTCCACTGTTATTTCTCTCCACAGCGAAAATATTAGCCAGACCTATTCAGTTGGTAATGCCTCTCTCTTTCCTTCCCTCCATCATTCCCTTCTCTCCCCCCTCCAAGCCCCGTTCCCATGACAATTAAGTTCAGCTTGAAAAAGGGGCCATTCTGTTCCTCAGGCCTTTTAACTATTCACAGTAATCCTAGTCCTTTCTTGTCTTGCGGTGGTGGTTTTAGCAGTCCTAACATTTTACAAAGAGGGACAGGGTCCATAGTTGTCGAGGAGCCTCCCTCCCTCAAATCAGACACAGGTCTATGGTCAACAATGCTGCGTTATTCGGTCTTTCCTCTGGGATATAATCATCAGCGACCAAATATCCACCCCGATTCGGGCCAGTGCCCTGTACTAACTCTCTAAGCAGGGGAAAGAATAAAATCAACATTTTTTTGGAGGAAGTTGAAACATTCAGTACCTCCATTTTCAATAAGTATTGCATTGGGGGCCCTCCATAGCACTGCATGTCTCAAGTCAGCAAGAACAGCTCTCTTCAGGACTCTGTATTCATGGAGCGTCTCCTTCATCTTCCTGGGTGGTTATCTCATCAGCAGCTCGGAAAGGATTCCCTCAAGTTGGAGTCGGAAGTGTATGGTTTCAATAGTGCGCATATGTCAGCTCTCACAGACATTGACTGGTTTCCTCCAGGTTGGTGCATTGTAGCCGTTCCACTGCGGGCCACTGTCCATGCTGCCCATCACAGTTCTTTTTCTAGACGTTCTTTGCCAAGGTATGGCACCATGACACCAATCTCCTCCAAAACTTAAACTGCTTGAAGTCCATAAACATTTGACTCCCTTACGGTCTCGACTCTTAGTGCGCGCTGGATATAGCATTTGTGCCTTCATATTTTTGGCTCCTTATCTGTTTTAACACTGGCCATAACATCGTCTGGCCTCTTGCATTTCGCAGTGTAGTCATCATCGATAGTCAGCCTGGCCTTCCCAAACATCACAGATCCCATTCTCCATGCTCTACAGAGCAGTTCTTCCTTGCTACTGTAGTTAGTCATTTTGACAGCAAATGACCGTGGGCAGGCATTAGGATTAGAGGACCTTTGTGCTAGTGATTGATGTGCTTGATCCATAGACAGGTCAAAGTCGTCTGGAAGCTTCAAGATTTCCCTAAGGACCTTCTGCAGAAAAATAATTGCGTCTTTCGTATTCTTCTCTGCCCCCTGAGGGATTCCATAGATCCTCAGGTTCTGACACCTGCTTCACCTTCCAGATCATCCAATTTATGCAGCAACTCCCTCTCTCTTGCCATGAGGAACAGCAGGAGTTGGTCGTGTCTGTCTGTCTGCCCCATTACTGTGGTGAGGCTCAGTTCAAGTTCATCTGTGCGGTGCTCAATTTTCCCGATGTCCACTCTCAATGCTGTCAGCGAGTGATCTATTTTAGATACTGTTTTGGCTGTCTGGAGTATAGTTTCAGCTAAGTGAGAACAGCCCTCTTCTGAGTTGGCCGTGAACGCCATGCTGTCTTCGTCTTCGAAGGGGCACGGCAGTCATATAATTTTTCTCCGCTAGCATCGTTTGTAGCTTCTGTGCTGTGGTATGTGGACCCTTCATTAGGATTGCCTTTGATCGCGTCGCTTTTGCTGGCAATTGCATTTTGTTTTCTTGTATATGCCTTTTGATTCAGAAGTTGGGAGTAGAGCGAGACGTGAGTTAAGCTGCCATCAAGCTGCTGACGTTACCAGAAGTCCTCATCCATTAAAGTTTTAACTTCTTTTTTTACCATACTACAGAATTACATATAGGTGGGGTTATTAGAACTAGGGCAAAATAAAGATTTAGGTCTAAAAGGGGTAGGTTCTCTATTTTCAGATGACTCAATCACTGTCGTTTGATTTTCATCTCCAGAGATTCCTGTAACTGCAGTCTTCTAAAGTCTGAACAAGTCAACTTCCATTTGAAACTGGTTAAATTGATTAGTTGGCACAAAAGTTAAACCTTTACCAATGACATAAATCTGCTCATTGGTAAGAGTCACATTACTTATAAGTACGACTGCCAACTGCACCAGAAATTGGGAACAGTATTAACAGACATTGGTCAGTTCCAAGTGTGGATCCCAAAATTAAAAAATTGGCATACACTAAACCTCGAATCACTTATCGTAGGGGGAAAAATCCTCGGGATAGCCTGGTATACCCCCTAGTGGAGCCAAAATCATATTCAGAAATTTGCTACCTAAACCACCTAAACGTAACTATAGTTGCAAACACTGTACCCACTGCTCTATTACTATGGACACTAAACATTTTGTACATCCAGGATCAGGGAAAAGATATGACATCGAGCAGTTCATTAACTGTAGCACTTGTGGGGTAATATACTTGTTGACCTGTCTGTGTGAACTGGGATATGTGGGGCAGACAAAACATTCTTTGAAATCAAGAGCAGGAGAACACAAAGTTGCAATTAGAAATTAAAATTTGAGACTTCCGGTGATGTCATGGAACTAGCAGCTAGCGAGTGAAACAAGCTCCCTACCCCAATTGCTCAGGAAAACAGAATTTATTTGCAATACTACATCAAAAGTATTAAAATGGCATCTACAAGTCGTACAAAGTATAAACCTGGTTGGGACAAGCCAAAACTAAATTAAACTCACAGGATGAAAGGAGATTGCACTTATCCACCAGAAGGCCAGTGCAGCCCTTCACCTGCCAATCGGCTGACACGGAGGAAGAAACCAATCAGCTATGTAAACTACGTTTTGAGCAACTTTTAAAGAAATCAGAGATAAAAGCTGAGACAAGGCAGGAATTTAGAAATCTAGACCAAAAGTTGTCTGGGTTGGAGCAACGTTTGGAAAGGACGGAAGAGCGGATTGCAAAGACTGAGGACGGCGCAGTCCAAAATGGGAAAATACTGCAAGAGCTAATTGTCCAGACAGAAAAATTACATGAGAAATGCATCGACCTGGAGAGTCACTCGCGATGAGAGAACATCAGACTGTACGGTCTCCCTGAAGGCTTGGAAACGGACCTGACGCACGAGTTTCTTACTGATTTGCTAATGGACGTTCTACAACTGCCTACCGGATACCAACTGAACATCGAGAGAGCACACTGGGCACTTCAGCCAAAGCCCATAGAGGAAGGAGCGAGGCCTCATTCTATAATTATCAAATTTAATAGTTACAAGATAAAGGAAGACATTCTAATAAGGGCATGGAGACAGAAGGAGGTCACATACTTAAATTACAGGCTATATTTCGACCACGATTATCCACAAGAGATCCAAAGGCAACGTTCCCAATATTCTGACATAATTAAATTGTTAAAAGTCAAGGGGCTTCGTTTCCACACGCCTTACCCTGCAAAAATTAGCATCTTTTGGCCAGAAGGTGTCAAAACATACAGCTCATCTGAAGAAGCCAGAGGAGTACTTATCGAAAAAGCTTTGATGGAACCCTGCGCACCCCTCGATAAAAACTCTACTTCCCAGAAGGCATCGGGGAGCTCACTGGATTGGGCAATCTCTTTGGGCAGAAGGAGGAGAGGACGCACCAAGGAGACGTCATCAATTGCACCCCTTCAATCGATGAAAATCTTGCTCCAGAAGATCCAAGAAAGTCGCGATGGCCTACAAAATGACTCCCGGGACTGAACAGAAATGCCAGGCTCTCTGCAGGTTATGCACGCCATCTCATAGCAGGAAACAAGATGAAACCAGGTCTGAGTTGAGGAGGTACAGTATACTTTTCCTTCTCTCTTGTGTAATGAATAAGGACTGGGCTTATGGCTGACTCGAAGAGAAGTTTTGAAGGACTTTTTCTCTGAAGGTACAATGCAGCGCCTTTTTA
The DNA here is from genome assembly GCA_016271365.2 of Neoceratodus forsteri. Lineage (NCBI taxonomy): Eukaryota > Metazoa > Chordata > Ceratodontiformes > Ceratodontidae > Neoceratodus > Neoceratodus forsteri. Next base: position 883,557,538 of record CM057450.1, on the reverse strand, counting down.
GAGTTGTTCCGTTGGGCACATTTTGACTACAGTCAGAAACTTCTAACTCGGGTTTGACCTCCTTTCAAGAACCGGCTAGTAGAAGGAGCTTTCGGGACTAGAACTCATGCTGTGCCCTTTCAAGTTATTAGTAATACTTTTATTATAATTACAGTTATTATTTTTACAAACCATTAGTACCTTAACAAAAACAGTATTGCGGATTTACTTTTCGTATTAGAAAAAGAATCACAATGATATGTCTTCATTGGGCGGAGGGGGTACTGACAGTGCCTTCAAAGGGTTCGTCTTGGTTGCCTCTGGTTAAGTGACGTCACAAGTACACTTAATTGTGTAAATACGAGCCTGGCAACACTCTTTCAGGCTCGCGAGGAATATCACACTGTGTGTGGTAAGGATTACTCCTCGTTCCGGTGATCCCCCAGTAGAGGGTGATTACAGGTCAGAAACCCTGTATGGCACTAAGGGGATTCCACATCTGGAAGTACAAGTTTATTGTTATTTTTGCAAATTTTAAGTGTTTCCACATTCAGGGTTTTGATGTGGTACTGTTTTAGCAGTTACAGTTCATAAATAGTTTTGGGGACTTTGTTTTAGCTGTTTTGTGGAGTGTGCTGTGGGGAGAGGTGGGGAATAAATATCCTAATAGGGAGTGTTCAGAAGATCATCATCATCTATCCCAAATAGACAATGGATAAGTCAGAATTAATAACTTTATCTTTTAACGATGGCCAAATGCATGATCCGATTAAAAAGCAGAATAATGTCCTTCTTCGGAAATTGCAAGCAACATTCATAATGCTCCAAGAATCTCAATTTAAATCAGTCATATCTTCATCATATAAGAAGGCAGAAGGCGGGGGTAAATCCTGTTCCTAACAAGTGCCCTTGTGAGGTACTGGACACTATTAAAGACAGAGAGGGCTGTTACATGGGCTTAAAGGCGAATACAAAGGCACTACTGTCTCTTTGGTTTGGTGTACACCCCTCCAGGTTCAGACTTTCCCTTTTATAGAGTTCCTTCTCAAAATATCCAATTGGCGAAAAGGTCATTTTAATTATAGGGGAGGACCTAAACCTACGACTCAGTGCTCATAAGGATAAATCTGGGGAGTAGTCCGGCAAGAAAGTGGAACGACTAAGAAAGTAGTTAAACTAATGGGGAACTTGGCCTTCTAGATATCTGGAGACAGATTCATAAAGGTAGTAGACAATATACATTTTTTCTTCAGCACATCAGTCATATTCACGACTGAGACTACTTTATAATGCCTAAAGATTTGATGACTTTGTGCATTGACTCCTGGCTAGGGACAGAGTATTGTCAGACCACTCCCCAATCTTTATGAAACTTAAGATAGGTCCTACTAGACACACTACTTTTGGGAGACTGAACCTTTCTTTACTACACAATGAGAAACCAAGGAGACAATATAAAAAGTAACAGAACAAGCGGTAAGGATAATAATGACCCAGAAATATCCCCAGGATTTTATGGGACACAGTAAAAGCGATAGTACGAGGTAAATTCATAGAAATCTCGTCCAGAAACAAAAATTAAGAGAGGCCAGAAGGATCCAGTTACAGAATCAAATAGCCACTTTGGAGTATCAACAACAGCAGCAGTTGGGCAGGAGAGGAAAAGTATTAAAAAGCTGAAGTGGGAGTTCTTAGAAATACTGGACTATCAAGTGGAACAGAAATTGATTTATTTAAAGGCAAAAGATATTACTGAAGGGGTCCAAGGCGTTAAGACTTTTATCCTGTAGGCTCAGACAATGGAAGACCAAAGCTTGCACTCCAAAATCTTAGACCCAAAAACTAAGACATGAAATCCAATGTGGAGGAATATCTGAATCATTCAAGCAATTTTACTAGGTAGTATATCGTAAAAGGCTAACCCTACACCAGAGATAATTGAAAGATATCTGGCACCTCTCCATTTACCTGAAATTTCTAATCAACAACAAAAACCTTAACCTCTCCTTCTCGGTAGAGAAACACAAACAGAAATATCCGTCTGAAGGAAAATGTCCTGGCACGATGGCCTCTCAAATGAGTTTTATAAGACATTTAGGGATGTTATAGTGCCTTGATAAAGGAAGCATATAACAGTTTCTGGAGGGAGGAGGATGAGGTGCCCCATCCTGGGCTCAAGCTCTAATCTCGGTTTTGCCAAAGCAGCTAGGGACCCACTATATGCACTTCCTACCATCCTATCTCTATATCATCAGGACTATAAAATAACAACAGGGACTATAGCCAGACGGCTTGAAAATTTACTACGGAATTAACTAACTTGGACCAGACAGGCTTTGTGCTGGGAAGGCAAACCTTAGATAATACAAGAAGGTCGGTGAATATAATTGAACACTTGCAAAAATCAGGAACCCCAGCTTATTTAATGAGTCTCGATGCTGAAAGGCCTTTGATCAAGTATCTTGGTCTTTTTGTGGGGTACCCTGGCTGGCTTTGTTTTTCGGCACCTTTCTTGAGTTTTTAACCAAGTTATATGAGCATCCTATAGCATACATTAAGGCAACGGTCATGTATCCAGCTCCTTCAAGCTGGAGGGAGGCACCAGACAAGGTTGCCCCTGTCCCTCTACTTTTGCTCTGTATAGAGCCCTGGCACAGAGTATTCGGATTAATAGCAAGATTAAGGGGTAACTATAGGAAATACCACTCACAAAATGGCTCTTTATGTGGCGACATCCTCTTGTACCTGATGAACCCTACTGAAAGCTGCCTGAGGTTTTAAGCAAATCAATCTTTTTCAGCTCTCTCTGGTTATACCCTTAATTGGTCAAAAGCGGAGGTATTAGTGCTGTCTGCCGTGGTACCAGAAGACATTAAATCTAAGTATCCCATGAAGTGGGACTGTGGAGACCATTAAATATTTGGGAGTCAAACTAGGTAAATCCCCATCTACTATATGTTGACAACTACCCACTTTGATTAAACAACTGTGAGCAGACCTCCAGAGATGAAACTGTATACCCTTTCCATTTTACTCAAGACTACAAATAGTTAAAACGAACATCATGCCGAGACTTTTATATCTATTTCAAACAGTCCCATGCATAATTCCACAAAAGGAAATTAGCGGATGGCAAAGCTGCGTTATGACTTTTATATGGGGTAAGCACCCTAGAATAGCCAAAAATACACTGTTTTACAGAAACAAGGCAGGGAGAACCTGCCCATCGATAACAGACTACTGGATTGCAGCCCAGATGAAAACAGCATTGTTATGGGCCCACCAGAGTTATAGGGCACACTGGCAGCAGTTAGAGCTGCAGCGGTAGGGAGGACACAACTATGCTCTGGGCTGTTTGATCTACATGGTAGAGCCCATGACTTAGGCACGTCCCCGACCGTGGTCAGGGTGACCTTGTATGGTTAGTACCAGGGTATCAGAAGGGGTTACATAGCTAGATATATTTGGTGGTCTGCAGATAAAAATTTTACCCCAGCTAGGTTCTCTAATTGGTATAAAAAGCAGGCAGAAAGGAGTACATGTGCTGCTTGGCAGTTACTCCACGGCTCGACAATCTTACCGTTCGAAAGAGTTAGGGCCCTTTACAACTGGGCAGAGAAGGATCTTTTGCACTACTATCAATTAAGGAATTTTATCAATGATAGGCTGCAAAAGAATTTACAATATGAGGATTTGAGACCTTTCCCTAGAGTTTTTGAACTTACATGGGGCTCAACCCATGGTAAGGGAGCAATAACAATGCTATACTGGAATTTAATAGCAGATCGAGCACACAACACATGCCCTTTACAGTAGCGATGGGAACAGGAGCTGGGGATCTAACTAAATCAAACACAATGGTGTCAGGTGTTTAGGAGTAGCTGGCGTACTACATCTTCCCCGATGTGGCAAGAATTTGCCTGGAAGATAAAAGTCAGATACTTCCTAACTCTAAGACAGGTACGAATGGGAATGAGAACCAATGCTGAATGCTGGCTAGGATGTGGATATTTAGAGGCTGATATGGCTCATATTTTCTGGTCGTGTCCGCTACTTCAGGAATACTGGAGGGGTGTAATGTACCACCTCAATAACCTGTTTACTTCAGACACCAGGATAGGCCCAGAAAATATAATTTTAGGACTGTATACTTTAGAAATTAAGGGTAAAGGTGAACGTTACCTATGGGCAGTATTGTGTGCTGCTGCTTTGAAAACTATTACAAAGAAATGGTTGCAGTAATCATTGCCGGAGCTTACTGATTGGTTCCAGATAATTCATCAAATGCAAGTAATGGAAAATTACTTGCTGCAAACCACAGTATAACTTTATACCTGAACAGATGGATCGTTGGGATCTATATAAAGATCATGTGAGTAAATTATTAATTAATTGAGATAGGGCCCCCTCTCTCCTCCTTTTTCTCTCTCTCCCTTCATTTTCCCCTTTCCTCTCTCTCCTCTCTTAATTTTGCTTTTTAACCAGATATCTGCTTAACAAGCTGTTACATGTCCCCTAGAAACAGTTTTATAAAGTTCTGAGTTGAGAATATGTTAACTGTTTTAATGTATGTAAGAAGACATGTACTTAATAGTTATGGAATGTAATTATTTTCTTTGTAAAAGAAACAAAGCATTTCATCTACAATAATTGTAACTAAGTACTTAAGCTGTAATGTGATAATGAAATGTTTAAATAAAGTATACAAAAAGAAATGAAAATTTGACCTATGCCATGGCTAGACATTATAAACAAGCCAGATATGGGACTGCTGTGTCTCTTAAATTTGTTGGATTGGCAAAAGTTACAATAAACCCTCGTGGAGGACATACAAAACTGAAACTGCTCCAATGTGAATCCTTCTGAATTTCTACCTTGAAAACTCTTAGCCCGTTAGGGCTGAATGATGACATCCCAATGAATAGTTATTTGTAATAGTAATCTCCATCTAATACATATGTGCTATCTTTAAGTCGTTTCTTCATCCCGGGCAGCATGACTTCCTGGCTCTACAGCCCGAGTTTACCCTTTCTCCTTTAAAGATATAATCTGATGTGTCCTTGTTAGTACCTCCTATGCCTTGTAAAAGTCCCCCACATTTTTTACATAGTATGACTTGCTCGTTCTACTATGTTGGACCGCATGACTTTCTGGCTCTGCTGCCCCTTTTAAGTTCAACACGCAGCACGCCGCAGCTTAAATCCCAGCGGTAGAGTGACTTTTGAAGAGTGTGACACTGTCAATGCAGAGTGCTCTGCAGGGGCTCAACAGTATCATGCCAATCATCAGCCAGGCTGATCATGACAGTGTTTTGCCAAAAACGTCCTCTACTGGGAAAGAAAAAGCCACATCAATCATACAGCAGCTTTTTCCTTTCATCTGCAGGACACTGTCCAGCAAACAGCTGTTTGGTGTCCTGATCAACCTCGCTGATGCTCTCTCTCTCTCTCTCTCCCTGCTGCCTCCTTACTCGCTCTCTTCTCTCTCTACAATACCACACCCCCCAGATTTGCTTTCTCCGTGTTTACTGCACTTGGAAGACCATACCAGGAGAAAACTACAAGCAACAGAAAACCCTTAACTTTCAAGGAACTACTGTAATAGCTTGTGTAACCCTAGGTGGCGCTATCCCAAGGCTACCCTTCCTGCTTGGCTAGTAGCAGGTTAAGGGGCCTGAGTTCTGAAGCAGGTGCCTCCACCCGAGGTCAGGGTTTGTAGTGGTCAAGCTAACCTGGACACAGCCCTCCAGGACACTGTAACCCCCTCTTCCCCTCTAGTGGCCTGAACAGTGTACAATAATGACTTTCACAATACCACTGGTACACCACACAAGTACCCACATTGTTTGCACTTACCACCAGGGCTGGTTCATCCGACTCAACCCTGGGACCCCCTGTAAAACAAGGTTAAGCACAGCAAATAGCAACAGTACAGTACTTTGAGCACAAACTGGAACCACAGTCAGATTACATGCAGAAAAAGTTAGATCTGATTTATTCAGGGGATTTGAACAAGGGAGGGGCAAAATCAGGTTAATTAGCTTAAAGGTTATATCAATCAAGCAGTTATGCATGCGCTTTGAGTCCCCCCACACAGTCCACCTCTGGGTACCCAGGTAGAGAAGAGATGGGCTAGCCAGGACAGTTGCCGGGGTTGCAACTGGTTGGGGCCCTGTGATGGAAAACACAACATGCACAGTACACAATATTTGTAATCCGAGCGAGAGGCTCAGTTAAGTAAGGAAGCGAAACAACAAGACAATCAGATGACACACTCAGATTAAGCTGTTGTTGTAGGTGCTACCCTAGTATTTACTCATGATACCCAAGACTGGACACAGGCTGGGCGAAATCGAGACTGCAGGTGGTTGATCTGGAATGCCAGGAGAAGCAGGACCCACACAAGTTGCAGAGGTGTGTTCCTGTTCAAGCGTGAAGCAGGGGCTGATCCCCAGGCAGGTCTCTCATCGATGGCTTGTCTGTGCAGTGGGTAGTCTGGCTGGGCCAGCCTGGCAAAGCCCAGACCACAAGGAGACAAGTTGGAAGCAGTCCGTTTTGGGCAGGATACAGCTTCCAGCAAGCAGAACACAGTTCACACAGTGGGGAACTGACTCGCAACCCACTAGCAGCTCATAGCACATTTACATGTGCGAAATTCTACTGTACCAGGCAAAGCGCTCCCGAACTGTCCCTTAAAGTCTCTGCACACACTGGGAGCTTAGGGGTAGCTGGAACTCCTGACAGGCCGATCGCATTCAGCAAAAATATTCGGTCTTCTTCAGGTTGAGCCTGGCCCACTTCAGTAGCTTACTTTAGTCACACAAACTTGGATTTAGACCAAAATAATTCTCTTCTCTCCCTCTCAGGAGCAGCTCACCGGCATGCAGACCAAAAACTTAGCCTTTTCAGAGTTCTCCCATGCGAATCCACTCAGGATAGCTGCACAGAAACACTTCAGCTCCTTCTTGCTCAGCTTCCAGCTCAGTTCTAACTGAAATACTGAAAGCAGCCGGGACTTCCCAAGATCCAAAAGATTTGGTTGGCTGATTTGGCTGTCAGTCACAGAGAGCTCCCCTTCAGTTGCAAAAAGGTGCAAAAAGTTCAAACTGCAGTTCCTATAGATTTTGAATTCAGACAGCTCCTGCAGTCCAGCTACATTTTAGGTCCCACCAGAACTGATTGGTCCAATTTGCAGTCCAGGACCAAGATAGTAGAGACAAACAAAACAGTCCTTACTACAAAGAAAACATGTTAGACAAACTATATTATCATTATCATTCTAAATGGTTTTCAGTAAATAGTTACATCTTTCAACAGAGCTCCCTCTCAGATTACTTAAGCTGCAATTAGGCAGCTCTTAAAGAGACAGTACACAGAGGCTATACAAGCTCTGGTAATCACATTTAAACTGCTAAAACACAGGACACCAGCCTGGCAGTGAGCATTTAGGCAAGCTCAAGGAAGACTTTTTTGGGAACCCCCATTTGTAGGGGGTTACACTTGATTACTTTTTATTTACCTGTTCTGTAAAATCTGTGTTGCACTGACCAAACCTTTCCAGTGGGCTCAGCCTCCCGGTTAATGTGCTGACTTTTCTTACAAAATCCAGGTCCTTTAATTTACCAAGTTGAAAACCTTTTCCACTTAGGTTTTCTTTGTGCTTGGCTTTTTGGCCATGCAAAGTATTTTCAGAACTTGTTCTGAATACTGAGAACTCCTCAAGAACCAGGCTTTGAGGTGAAGAGACTACATCTGGATAAGTCACCCCTACTTGTAGTAGGGTGAGGAGATTGTCATTCAGAGGAAGTCGAATTGGATTCCTGTGGGACATGGCCAGTAGTAGAGGATACCAAGCTTGCCTTGGCCAATCTGGGGCTATGATGATTATGGTTGCTGGTTGATCCCAGAGCTTCAGAAGCACTCTGTGCAACAGGGGAAATGGAGGGAAGGCATACAGAAACTTCCCTGTCCAGTTCAGTGCTAAGGCGTCTGCTGGGAGGGTGCCCACTGCTGGGGGCCTGCAATAGTACAATGGAAGCTGATGCTTTAAGTGGGATCCAAACAGTTCCACTTCTGGTGTGCACCATTTTCTGAAGAATGTGGCAAGTACTTGTCTGTTCAGAGTCCATTTGTTGTGACCTTGGCTGATGCGGCTCAAAGCATCTGCAATGTGCTGTCCTTGCCTGGAAGGTGTAGTAGAGACTTAACTCCATGAAATAGGCCACGGACCAGATTCTCATGGCCTCTGTGCATAATACAGTCGACCTTGTGCCACCCTGCTTGTTTATATAAAACACGGCAGTACTGTTGTCTGTTCTGATCTGAACAGTGTGACCCTTAACCTGTACAGCAAAAGCTTTCAGTGCCAGGTACACAGCTCTGAGTTCCAGAAGGTTTAGGTGACATGCAGTTCCTTTAGAGTCAATTGTCCCTGACTGAGGAGCTGTCAGATGAGCTCCCAACCCAGTAGAGATGAACCTGTAGTAATGATTTGTGAGGGACAGGACAACTGGAAGGGAATACCTACTGAGAGGTTTTCCTCTTCTTTCCACCAGTCTAGAGCCTGAAGCAGTGTTTTTGTCACTGGGACAAGCTTGGACAGAGAGTTTTTCTTTTGCAACCAATAAGCTCGCAGACTATACTGAATGTCTCTCAACTCAAATCCTACTCCTGAAACCACAGCAGTCATGGAATCTATGTGACCCAGAAGCATTAGAAAAATGTCTTGCTGGCCTAGGAGAAATGAATTTTCTAAAGTTAGGATATTTTGGATTCCATCCTAAGGAAGGAAGGCTCTTGTCTGCTGAGTGTCCAAGTCTGCTCCTATAAAACTGAGGAGAGTAGAGGGTTCTAGGTGGAATTTATTTTCACTGATTAGAAACTCCAGGGAGAATGGTCTGTTTTGTGCAGTTTAGAACCTCTCTGACTGGCTGAGGGGTCTTGCCCACTATGAGCCAGTCATCCAGATATGGAAATACCGAAATGCCCTGTTTCCTTAAGCGGGTTTCCACTACAGACAAGCACTTCATGAACACTCTGGGAGCAGAAGTCAGACCAAAGGGCATGGCGGCAAACTGGCAGTCACCTGAATGCTGCCTGAAACACAAACTTTCTGTGGGACTTCCATATTGGTATGTGGTATGTGGGTGTCCTTGAGATCCAGGAAGGCTAGCCAATTCCCTGTGCAAAGAATGTATCACCATTTGAAGGGTTACCATCTTGAATTTTGGTTTCAGTAAGTGCTTGCTTAAGTACCTGAGTCTAAAATAGGTCACCACTCCCATTTTCTTTAATGTCAGGAAGTATCTGGATGAGACCTTTTCCATGTTGTAAAGGGAACTCCCTCCACCACACTGGCTGATAGAGTGTTTACCTCCATCTCCAACAGATTTTCTGTTGGGGATAGGGATTTTGATAATGATGGACCCAGATTTTTAAACCTGTTGGTCCAGTTCTCTTTATTAGCTTTTGACATGGCACTTTGTCAGAAAAGAAAAAATGACTCACCTTAGTAATGTTTCTTCTAATGGAGTCTTGCTGTATTCTGACAACAGCAGTCAGTCCCAACCTTCGAACTTCCCCGGAGATGAAAGAGTTAACTTTCCATGCCAGGCATGGAACGCTGAACTCGAGCTCAGTTGAGACTCTGTCTGTTGTTGTTGAAACTCAAACCGTCAGATCTTTACGAGCTAAACTCACTAAGGTCCAGTGTGGAAGCTGTAAACCCATACTAGCCAACTGGCTACTAAACATAAAACACATTTTTGGTCCCAAAACAAACACTCAAGTCAGGAGACCCAAAAAATGAAAAACAACACCCACTCACCCCAGAAAAGGGGGTGAAAACAACAAGGTGGGCACCTACTGAGTGCCAACACTGCACTGCCCACCCACATCCCAAAAACAGAAGTTCTGAGAGGGGCAGGCGGTGGGAGATCAGAATACAGCAAGACGCCATTAGAAGAAACAACATTACTAAGGTGAGTAATTTTTCTTCAAACAACATGAAGTCTTGCTGTATTCTGTTCAATAACGAACTACTAAGCAGTACCTCCATGGAGGAGGGACAGAACCTACTTAAGGAATAGGCTCTGAAGCACAGCTGTGCCAAACCGAGCATCACTCCTAGCCTGGATATCCAGGGAGTAATGCTTGGTAAAAGTGTGAACAGTTTTCCAGGTAGCTGCTTGACAAATCTCTAGAATAGGGATGTCCCTGGCAGCAGCCAGGGAAGCAGCTGTACCTCTGGTAGAGTGAGCCCTCAGGCCTGAGGGTGGAACCTTACCTAGTTTTTCATAACAAAATTGGATACAAGAGACAATCCACTGGGCAATGGATCTTTTAGTGGCAGGTTTCCCTTTACCAACCTCGCCATAAGTGAGGAACAGTTGGAGGGAGTTAAACCTGTGACCTTTGGTACGCTCTATGTAGTAGCTAAGGGCTCTTTTCACATCTAAACCGTGCAGCCTCCTCTCGCCAGAGGAGAAGTGGTCAGTGAAGTACACAGGAAGAGACATAGATTGATTAAGGTGGAAATCTGAAACCACCTTAGGCAAGAACTTCCTGTTAGTCCTGAGGACCACCTTATTTCTATGAAAGGAGATAAAATCAGACTCCACTGACAAAGTTTGTAATTCACTTATGCATCAGGCAGAAGTGATGGCTACAAGAAACACAGTTTTCCAAGTCAAGTACTTCAGCTCTGCTGAAGACAAAGAGCTCAAAAGGGGTTGCATAAGCTGAGCAATGCAAACATTAAGGTCCCAAGCAGGGGCAGGGTCCCTGAATGGAGGGTTGGTTGAAGCAATCCTTGAAAAACTTGGAGAATACAGGGTGAGCTGAAAGAAGATGGCTCACCTGCGAAATAAAAGCAGAAACAGCTGCCAGGTGCACCTTCAGTGTAGCTGGTCTCAGCCCAAGCTATTTAAATGGACCATATAATCAAGGACTGTGGGCAGATCAGCAGACTCTGGAAATATACTTCCCAGAGCACCATATGGTAAATATTTTCCATTTGGAATGATAAGTAGCCCTAGTGGGAGGTTTCCTAGAAGTCTTCAGAATATCCATTACACCTTGGGAGAGGTGTAAATCAGCAAACTCTAACTCTTCAAGAGCCAGGCCTTGAGACTGAGAGATTTGAGATTCGGGTACCAAACCCTCCCCTGAGCACAGGTTAACAGGTTGTAATTCCTGGGAAGACACAGGGGAAGATGGACTGCTAAGGACAGTAGGAGTGGATACCAGGGCTGTCTGGCCCAGTCTGGAGCAATCAGGATCATCTTGCACGGTTGAGATCTGGTTTGACTAGCACTTTGAACAGGAGAGGATGGGGAAAAGCATACATGAACTTCCCTTCCCAACTGAGAACTAAGGCATCCAGGGGGACTGAGCCCAACACTGGGGGCCTGCAGCAAAAAAGGGGGAGTTGGTGATTGTCTGGGGCTGCAAAAAGATCTAACTGCGGAGTGCCCCATCTGGAAAATATCACCTCCAAGACCAGTGGATCCAGTGACCATTCGTGATGGCCCTGGGATATCCTGCTGAGAGCATCTGCCAGGACATTGTCCTTGCCTAGGAGGTGAACTGCCATGAGGGAGGTGTTCAGGGAGTAAGCCAGAGACCACAACTTCATTTCTTCTGTGCACAAGGCCGTAGACCGAGTGCCTCCTTGATGTTGTGTACCACACTGTGGTGGTGGTGTCTGTTCTGACCTGAATAACTTTGTTCTGAACAGATTTGGAAAAAGCTTGAAGTGCTAGAAAAACTGCTCTGAGTTCCAACAGATTGATGTGAAGCAGAGATTCCTGGGGACCACAACCCCTGGGTGGTCAGGTCGCCCATGTGAGCCCCCACCCCAAGGGAGGCATCTGTAATAAGTTAAAGAGTGAGACTGAGTGACAAAGGGAACCCCTTGTCTCAGATTGTTCTGATCCTGCCATCACTGTAGGGCCTGGATCAGGGTTGAGTTACTGGGATCAGTTTGGTCAGAGGGTCCTTCCTTTGAGACCAGAAGGCTCTCAAATGGAACTGAATGTCCCTCATCTGAAATCTTGCTCCATGCACTACTGCTGTGGAAGCAGCCATGTGCTCCAGGAGCTGTAGAAAATGCCTTCCTGGTCGAGACACCTGCAGGGTGAATGAGGAGGCCAGAGAGACAAGGGTCCTTGCCCTGTCCAGGGGAAGGAAAGCTCTGGCCTTTTCTGTGTCTAGCTCTGTGCCTATGAAGGTGAGGAGCTGGACAGGCTCTAGAACTGACTTGAAAGATTCAGAAGGACCCAAAGAGGTGAGCAGTTGCTGAGCTATCTGTAGCGTAACCTGACCGTCCGGGGACTGGCCTACTATGAGCCAGTCATCCAGGTAAGGGAAGATGGCAATCCTTGCCTTCTTAGAGAAGCAACTACCACTGCCAGGCATTTTGTGAATACCCTTGGAGCAGAGGTGAGACCAAGGGCATTGCTCTGAACTGGTAATGGCCTGAGGGCAGCTCGAACCTAAGTGCACAGTGGGAGCTTCTGATGAGAATATGGAAGTAGGCATCCTTGAGGTCCAGGGACACTAGCCAGTCCCCTGGTCTTAGAGAGGAGTAGAATAATTCCAGAGTCACCATTTGAAAAAAAACCTGGTTCTCATCTTGGGAAACTTTTTGAAACTGAGAACCAGACCCTGCTTACTACTTCCAGAACCCACTTGTCTGAGGTTAAAGATGCCCAGTTCTGACTGAAGTAATCAACCTGCCCCCTACTGGTAAGGAGATCGGCCCTGGGCACCCCATCAGGGTGCCTGCTTTACAGTGCTTTAGGCTGAGGGGTGGGAGCAGGCCTGCCCACACCCCGTCTGCCTCTGCCTCTGAAGAAGCCCCTCTGAGCATAAGCAGAGGAGGCCTGAGTCTGATAAAGGCCTGTGAAAGGCCTACCCCTGCCCCTGAGTGCATGCCTCTGGGAGTGGCTTGCCACTCCTTAGCTTAGGCACTTTTGTAAGTAGTCCTATATTCATCCATCTTTTTGATGTAATTCTCTGTCTGCTCCCAAACAGAATTTCCCACCACAGGAAAATCCATAGCCTTAGTCTGGGAATCCTGTGACAGGCTAGTACACCTGTGCCAGGCCAACCTCTGAAAAGCTACAGATGTGGCCATGACTCTAGAGGAAACATCATTAGCATCCACAGCAGCATGAAACTGCACCTTAGAAACCTCAATGCCATCGGCAGCCACCTGTTCTAGTTCGCTAACCAGCTGGCCATGGAGCTTGTTGGCTAATGCCATAACAGTATCCCATCTAGATTTCTGATACCTTGCTACATAAGCCATATAATTTGCTTGCCTGAGTCCCAAGGAGGCTGCCATATACTGTTTTTTTTTTTGCCTTGGCATCAATCTTCCTGGAATCCTTGTCAGGAGGATGTGAAGCCAGAGGAATATTAGCTATCACAGGCTGCAGCCTGAACTACCTAATATGACTGCATTGCTGAGAAAGGAATTCTGTATCAGGACCTGACAATGTGTACCTTCTGTCCATCTTTTTATCTACAGGAGGCACAGAATTAGGAGTTTTAAAATTTTATTGTTTGTTTCCTAAAAGACTTATGCAAAGGAATAGACAATCTTACAAAATCAGGTTCCTCTTGCTCATCCACAGCTTCCTCCCATGGGAGCTGGAGGATTCAACAACCCTTTTATAAAACAGAAAGAGAGAGGGACTCAGAAAGCACAGGGGGAGATTGTAAGGGTCTGTCTGGGGAGATGTCCGGTTCAGTGGGCACATCCAGACTCTCTCAGTCACATTCACACTGATCATCATCATCCCCCCCATGCTCTTGATCATCTTCTTGAACTGGTGGAACCGGCCGAACCAACCTTTTACCAGACAGTGGCGGTTCGGACGGAATCGGAGAAAGTGACTGTACAATTTGTATAGCTTTTGCTAGTTCTGCAGCAGTTGGAGAAGGAATTTTGGACTCCATACCTGCTGATTTTCTCCTTTTTTTTTTTTTTTTTAAGTTTACTTTTGCCCGAGGAAGTCTCGCCCTGGTCAGAGGGCACTCCCTCCGGTTTGGTTGGCACCGAACCGGGCTGGCCATCCGGGTCAGCGGACTTTTTGGCCTCTCGTTCCCTGAGCCTGCCCTCTCTCTTATCCAGGGTGGCTGCAGGGAAATTTTTACAAATCTGGCAGTCTGAAATGAGGTGGTCAACCCCAGACAATAAACACCTGTAGTGTGTGGGTCAGCCTTGGCAAAGGCTTCCCCACAGACACTACAGTGTTGAAACCCAGTGGGCCCGGTTTTTTCTTTTGGGTTTCTCAGACATGATGCCAGCCTAACCAAGAAACTTGCCCTTTTAACGGCAGTGCCAGGCAAGACACCCTTATCGGTTCCCAACCGTGTCACGGGTCATGGAAAAAATCGTAATGAAATCCGTCTTTTTTAGAACCGATAAGAACCGGGAACCGCACTCTAAAAGCTTTAAAATGCTTACTCTTTAAGGTTTAACCAACCTGATCGTTTCGAACCGAACCGATAAACATTTACAAGTTCCACACAGAATAAAACCTGTCTATTACTTACAATACCACAGACAGAGCTTGAACCGATCGGTTTGCGGTTAAAATAATTATACTCGCGGTTTAATTTAACCGAGAAAATACTGTTTAAACCGAGAAATGAACAAAGCAGTAGGGAGAAATCTCCGAGCGACTGTTCAATGAGGCGGAGTAAAGAATCTGACAGTTCAGGTTTAAATCTCCACAGACAGAGCTTCTATTTTAGAGCTTGTGCTCAAAGTTCCATTCATGGAATGGAGTTAACTATTTCACCTCCAGAGCAGTTCTAATGGTGGGACAAACTGCAATTGTCATAATATAGCAAGACTTCATGTTGTTTGAAAAGTAGTTTTCTCAACATGAAGAGAAACACCTCAGAGGCAGTGTTTCTCAGTCAGTCGGAAAAAAATAATTTGGGTGCCTTCTGGGCAAGCTCCCTCAGCACACCATCCTGCATGATTCTGATTGGCCACTTCGTTATATGCATTATTAATGCCTCCACCTCAAGGCAGCTTAGCTTGGTCAGCTTGCTGCTATTGCTACTGATGCTAAAAGACTCCTACTCCTTTTTCTAGATTGGCTCGGGGGCAGAGGAATTGAGCATGAGGCGGAGATCCCATGGTGCGATGTGCAACCTCGTGTGGATGGATTGTCTCTGCTGCCTTGAGGAACCTTAAGGCATCTGGATATGAACCCAGTAAGGATTACCCAACCTGACCCACTGCTGTGCCTATGGCTGACAGCTGCACTCTTAGCAAGGCCGACGGTGACCCTCATACAAGCCTTATTGAAGGTATAAAAAGATTAGAGTCATATCTGCCTTTCCTGGATCCACTCCTTTGTCTTTAATCCATGCCAAGAATATATTCCATTGTCTGTCATAAGTGGAGGTGGTGGACAGCTTTCTGAACTGTAGAATGGTTGCAATCATCGAATAATGGTAAAAGCTTTTAGCAGTCTCTGCCTTTCAAGAGAAAGGCCAAGAGCTTGAGTGTCCTAGATCTGGATGCTGTATGGGCCCCTGAAAGAGAATGCCGCATTTGGGTGGGAGGCGCCAGATATCTAGCACCACTGCTGTAACTGTTGCACACAGGTCCTTCTCAGCCAGTATGGGGTATCAGGATTACGAGTCTCCTTGAGTGCCGTATTTTGACAAGGACTGGTGGAATCCAAGGATGGGGGAACACATATGACCAATCCAGTGTCCAGTCCTGTGACAGTGCATCGATCCCGTAATGGGAGAAGTATTTTTGGACCTGTGTATTGGTCTTGGATGCCATCAAGTCTATGGTCACTGGTCCCCACTTCCTGTCTATGGAGTGGAAGGACTCAGGGTGTAGTTGCCACTCTCTGGGATGAAGCCTCTGCTGCTGAGCCAGTCTACCCTGACGTTTAGCTTCCCGGGGTAAGTGTACTGCATGAATCTGGATAAGGTATCTTGGGGATAGCAACGTCTGCTACCTGAGGGCACTGTGAACCCAATGATTCTGCCAGCTCTCCTTCTTTAATGTCATTTCTTTCTGGGCTGTTAAACCACTGTTCCTACGGGCACTCACTCTTAGTGGTGCATTGTTCCTTAACGCGCACTCTCGGTATAAGCTGCAGACCACAATGTACAAGTTCACCCTATCTGCCCTCCCCCACTTTCACATCCTCTCATTCTTACTTACTTACTCACCCGCGCAACCCTGACCCTAATAATGCTCATCCATTGATATGGATATCGGATTAAACCTTCATTACAACAAAGGGTGGACCTCTGGAAAAAAATTTTTTCAGCATCACAAATGGGCCTTGGTCTCCCCTCTTTTTAGCCATCCTCGCCATCATACTGGTACATCCTATTGGTTGCCTGTTCACTGCAACACCTACCCAGATGCCATCATTTTCCTCTCTCTCTGCAAGAAAATGAAAAGGCATCACAGCAGCCATAGAACTGTTAAACTCTCGTCAAGGCTGCTAAGAGAACAACTCCTAGGATCGCCCTCCTGTTACTTCTGCTATCAGGTAATATCCACCCCAATCCAGGACCGGGAGGTTTGCCTACAAATGGGGCCCACCGCAAGGGTGAACACTAAACGTACACAATCAACATCTGCAAAACTGACTCCCTTAAAGCCTGGGTCTCACAGCATGACCCAGATGTACTCCCTGTCGTGGAAACATGGCTATCCCCCAAAATACCTGACACAGCAGCTGCACTACCTGGCTATACAATTTTCAGGCTGGATAGGTCTTCCAAGCGTGGTGGTGGTTGTCCCATCTACCTAAAAAACTCTCTTAAGGGTCTGTCATTGCCTGTGGCAGACCTAGGCTGCCCCACCCAGGCCCTGGCAATTAAAGTACTTCTGGGGACTCATCACAAGATACTCATAATACTACCTGTTTATATACCCCCTACAGATCCAGCCATAGGCCTCTTCAAAGTCCTGGACTATCTACGAGCCCAAAATCATCTAGCTGAGACAACAGTCCTACGTAATTTCAATACAAACTGGCTGTCACCTGCCAGCGGCACTATAAAAGATGCGTTGTAAGCGCTTCACCTTACACAACTCATCAGCTCCCCCACCAGAATTAATTACAAGACTAGGACAAGCACCTCTCTTGACTGGATACTTTCAAATCGACCTGCTCGTATCTATAATGTAACTGTACACTCTGACTCGCTTAGTGACCCCTCACCCATTACCTGCTGCTGGTCAACCAAATTCCATACTCTCCCACCACAAACCATTTTCCACAAGGTGCTAAAGCGAGGCCATCAGGAACTCCTAAAACTATGACTGTGCTGCCAGGATTGGTCTCTGTTGAATTGCATTGATGGCTTTAGCAGGCGCATAAGCACTTCATTAAAACCTTCAATGTGACATACCGCACCTCTCAAGAAGGTGAAGCTGCAGAGCACAGTTTACCCCTGGATTACACCTGAACTAATAGATAACATGAAACTGCAGGAACACCTCTGGCACTGTGCCAAATCTGGTAAACTACAAGAACTGCAAGCTATAAAGCTGCAAGAAATTCCTGCAGCGGGCTAATAGACAGGCATAAAATAAATACCATAGAAGTGCCTGACCAATACTTGGGAAGACAGTGAAAACTTTGATCTAATATCAAAGTTATCATTAACCAAAGACCAAAGTTGCCACCTGCTATGTTGAGCGTTGAGGAACCCCACCCTCGACCAGCTTAAAATTGCTAATATTTTTAATGATGCTTTTACCAACCTGGCAGTGTCCTTCCTCAAAACTTCTTTGAGGACATCCATGAACAGTCAGCTTGCCACCCTGAGCACACGACCCTTATGCATCCTCCTTCTATTTTAAGAAGGTCTCAATAACCCTAGTTAAAATTCTGAACAAGGTGTTGGGAAAAGTACAACATAGTGGCAATTCTCTCAATCTCAAACTCACTTCACTTACCATTGAAGAAGTTCTCACCCATTTAGCCCAGAGGCTAAACCAGACATAGTAGCCATTAGCGAGACATGATTTCCCAGTAACCACACTTGGGAGAATTCAGTACCTGGGTACGTACTGTTCAGAAGAGACAGAGGTTCAAAAAAAAGGGGGGGTGGAGTGGCCCTTTATGTCAATGAAAATATCAAAGCTACAGAAATTCAGAATACACATAAGGAGCCAGAAGAACTGTGGGTCATCCTGGAAATAGGACATGGGACAGCCATACGAACTGGGGTTATCTACAGGCCTCCAGACCAAGTGGAGAACATAGACACATTACTGTTAGAAGATATACAAAACATGACAGCTAATGGGAGGTTCTGATAATGGAAGACTTCAATATGCCAGATAAAGATTGGTCAATACCAGCAAGCATATTTGCCAGAACTAGACACAAAATGGATTCCTTGCAGGGAGGCCTCAAACAACTGGTACAACAACCCACAAGAGACAGGGCTATCCTAGATCTAGTACTGCCTAACAGGAAAGGATCACAGATCTCGAGGTAGAAGGTCACTGAAAGTACAGTTACATAAGAACTTACTGTAACAGTAGATCTTCGGAGAGGCTCTTGCTGTAGGTATTCACAGATAAGACTACACTGCCAGGCATCAGGACCCACGGAAAACCTCTAGCTAGTAGTCCCTGGCAGGACCGCTCCCAGGTCAGGTGACCAGCGTCAGACAACGTTGGTATAAAGGGGCAGTCCTCCGTTCACCTTCCATTTTTTCCACCAAAGGCCAAAAGAGGCAACTTGAGAGAGAGGATATGCCCACATGGAAAGGAAGAAAAGAGACTTATGGGGACAGAGGGCGGAAGGTAATACCTACTGCAAGAGCCTCTCTTGAATATCTACTGTTACGCACGCTCTTACGTAACTGTACTATCTTACTTCGAGAGGGCTCTTGCAGTACATATTCACAGATAGAACTGAGTCCCAAGCAGTCTGGAACAAAAAGAAAACCGGGAGGAGGACTGTCATCCACAACATAAGCCTCAGGGCTGAGCAGGTCTCATGAAAGGAGACCTTGCAGAACAGCCAACCCGAAGCCTGCTCTGTGGTGAGAGGCAATGTCCAAACTGTAGTGTTTCATGAAGGTATGGACCGAAGTCCAGGTTGCAGCTGCACAGATGTCTGCCACAGACACATTTCTAAAACGAGCAGCCGAGGCAGCTACTCCCCTAGTGGAGTGACCCCTGACCTGACCCGGAAGGGTCTTACTGTACTTATCGTAACAGAAAGTGATACAATTCGCCAACCACTTAGACAGGCTTTGCTTGGAAACAGCATTGCCTTCTCATTTGCGAAAGAAACAAACAAAAAGCTGATCGGTCTTCCTGAGATCCTTAGCCCAATTGGTGTAGTATCTCAGGATTCTGTGAACATTTAGCATATGTAAGAGGTACTCCCCTTGACTGGAGTGTTGCATAACTAAAGCCAGCAACTCAATGGATTGATTCAGAGTAGATTCAGCCACCACCTTAGGGAGAAACTTAGGGTTGGTGCATAGGGCCATACGTTCCTTGTGGAAAATCAAATATGGGATTTTACACATCAAAGGCTTGGAGCTCAGAAATACACCAAGCAGAAGTGATGGACACTAGGAAGAGTGTCTTCCAGAAAGGAACTTTAAGTCTGCCTCTGCTGCAGGCTCGAAGGAGGTAGCGTGAGCTTCTCCAGGATAAAATTCAAGTCCCATGGGGGGGGGGGGGACAGGATTGTGGACTGGGGGTCTCAGGTGGAGAACCCTTTAAGAAAAGTCTTAGAGACTTCCAACTGAGCAAAAGTCGTGTCTCCAAAGGGAATGTGGTAGGCTGAGATAGCTGCCATATGGACTTTTAGAGAGGAATGGCTGAGACCTAGGTCGAAGAGGTGACGCATGTAGTCCAGGACTTTGTTGGCTGGGCACGAGAAACGCTCTAAGTCTTTAAAATATGCCCAGATGGAAAACCACTTCACAGCATAGGTGGACCTGGTGGAAGGCTTCCTCGTCTCCACCAAAATGTCTGCTGCTGAAGGAGAGACTCTGAAGCGGGCTTTAGCTACATCTGCAGGAGCCATGCATGAAGATGAAGGGATTTGAGGCCTGGGTGAAAAAGGGTCCCCTGATCCTGGGTCAACAAGTGTTGCAAACAGAGGAAGAGGAGGTTCCTCTGAAAACTGTTGCAGAAGAGAGAACCAAACTTGCCTGAGCCAGAAGAAGGCGGTGAGAATCATCCGAGACCCTTCTAATCTGAGAGTTTGCAGGACCCTCAGAATCAAAGGAATGGGAGGAAGGCAAAATCTGTCCCTCCAGCAGAGACACAGAGTGTCCCGCCAAAAAATGTCTCACCCTGGAGCGAGTGAGCAAAAGGCGGAAAGTTCTGCATTTTGGAGGAGGCGAAGAGGTCTACCTGAGGTGTCCCCCACTGCCGAAAGATGTCATTTATGACCTGTTGGTCTAACTCCCATTGGAGAGCCCTTGCTGAGGATCAACTGAGTTCATCTGCCAGGGTGTTTTCCACTCCTGGAATGTGAACTGTGGTCAGGTGAAGGTTGTGCTGGGCTGCCCAATGCCAGACTCTCATCACCTCCCGGCACAGGAGATAGGAATGCGTTCCTCTCTGTTTGTTGAGATACCACACTACACACATTGTCTGACTGGATGAAAAGATGACCAGGAAGAATGAAGGGAAGAAGAGCCTGTAGGGTATATAGGACTGCTCTCAGTTCGAGCACATTTATGTGCAGTTTCTGCTCGAAAAAGGACCAGCTGCCCTGAGTCCTGTAAAACTCTAGGTGGGCACCCCAGCCTTCCCCTGACACGTCTGTTGTCAACGCCTGGGAAGGAGGAGCTACGTAAAACAGAACTCTTAGACACAGGTTCTCCTGAACCATCCACCAGTGCAAGTCCCTTATCATGGGATCCAACACTAGCAATTCTTGGTCTAGATCATCCGTGGTTTGGTCCCAATGCAACTGAAAAATCCATTAAGAGATTCTCATATGGAGCTGAGTGAACGGAACTGTCGGAATGGCAGCCGCCATGAGCCCAAGGAGGCAGAGGACTGACCTGGCTCCGACCCATCTGCGACCGGACAGAAGGTGAGCTAGATTCTGAAGGGTCTCAACCCTGTCCAGAGGCAAAAAGGTTTTGTCTATGGTCATGTCCAGTTTTGCTCCTATAAATTGTAGACGTTGGCAAGGGACCAAGTGGGACTTGGCCTGGTTGATGGTAATACCCAGGCTGGTAAAAACCTGCAGGGTAAGGGAAAGGGGGTGCAGGAATTCTTCCTTGGATGGGGCATGGAGGCCAATCATCCTGGTACAGGAAGACCTGCACCCCTGGGTAAGCAGGTGGGCTGCTACCACCGACAGGAATTGGTAAATACTCGAGGAGGGGGCTGAGGAGAGACCAAATGGGAGGGCCTTGAACTGGTAGTGGTCCCCCTGAAAACAGAAACAGAGGTATTTGCGGTGGGAAGGGCATATGGGGATATGCAGGTACGCATCTTGCATATCCAGAGCACACAGCCACTGTCCCAGACAGAGTAAGGGTAGAAGACTCTGCAAGGAGAGCATTCTGAAGCATTTGTACTCCACAAACATGTTCAGGGAGCTGTGGTCTAGGATTGGCCTCAAGTCTCCCATCTTCTTTGGAACTAGAAAGAAATGGGAATAGTGACCCATCCTCCAAAGATGAGTGGGGACTATCTCTATCGCCACCTTCGACAGAAGGGATAGGATTTCTTCTAGAACCAGAGGAAGATGTCGCAGGGAGTAAGATGACTGAGGGGTGGTTTTTGAGGCAGTTTCTGTGAAGACTCTATCGAGGGTCCGGCAGATATTAGCTGGAGCACCCAAGCATCTGATGTTATTCTCTCCCAACCCGGTAGATGGGAGGAGAATCTCCCCCTAACCGGTTCCTCTGGAATGGCCAGAGGCAGAGGGAGAGGCAGGGAGTCAGGAGGTGTGGGGCAGAGCAACAGCCCAGGCTCCCGTGAACTTCTGTTGGGGTGAGTCTTAATTGCTGGGGGGGCCCAATGTTTGTTGGCGTGCTTTCTTTGATTGGGCTTTTGTTTTTTGTCAGGTTTGGCAATGAAAAGGATGTCACTGCCCCGAGGGGGCCTGTACAAAGTCTGGACCAACTTTAGTGCAGTGCCCTTCTCCTGTAGTTTGGTTATAATGTCCTTGACATCACCCTTGAACAGCACCGAACCCCTGAAGGGAGCATCCTGTATGGCAGACTGTACTTCAGGGACCAATCCTGACATGCGGAGCCAGGCATAACAGTGTAAGCCTACGGTGAAAGCTGAGCTCCTGCCAGCTGTGTCCACCGCATTGTAGATGGCACAAAGCATCTGCCTACAGGTCGAATGAGTGGAACGGACCAAGTCTCCCAGTTCCTGCTTAGTTTGAGAATCAGAAAGGGAGTCCAGCATGGATTCCACCTGGCTAAGGATGGACTTCTGGAAATCCCCCATGCCTCCGACATAGTGAGGGCCCCAATGCCTAGGGTTGAAGAAGCATAAATCTTCTTCCCATACTGATTCAGAAATCAGGATTCCTTGTCAGGTGGGTATGAGCTCAGGTGTTTGGGGTTGGCGCAGTGGCTGTGGGCAGCACTTATCACAACCGAGTCCACCTTGGGGTGAAGACTAAGAAAGTCTTTACCCTACAGAGCCTGGTACAGCCTGTCTGCCTTCCTTGGAAGGGGGCCTAGCGCGGATAGTTGTTTCCAAATAGTGGAAACAAGATCGGCATGAGGCTCTATCCAGGGTGGAATCAGTGTGGGAGCGGTCTTGGGCACATCCAGATGAGCAGCAAGCTTTTTAGGCTGTGGGTCTGGCACCAATGATCGCCACTGACATGTCTCCTGGATCTTTCTCAGGAGCTCCAGAAAGGAACAGTCCTCTGGAGGGGACTTCAGAGGTTCCCTCTGCCTTGGGCGTCCTGGAGTATAGGGCTCGTCTCCATGTTCAGAGTGGTCTGACTCAGATTCACAGTCAGATGGCCCTGAGGTAGAGAAAGAAGACTCCTCCCTGGAAGGGGGAGGAACGACCCCTCTAGGGAGTCCCTGGGGGGTGCATGTCCTCCCCACCTCAAGCAACAGATGGTTCACCTCTGGCATCGGGTAAAGGGGAGGGGGTCTCCCATCTCCAGCGTAGGGGATCCAGCATAGGGACTGACGTCGGTAGATGACTCTTGACCTCCTTGGTGAGCTGAGCCTTGGCCTCAGCCCACCAGGAGGCCAAGGTCTCCTTCAGGTCTGCCAGCAGCTGCGAGGAAGGTGGCAGAGGAGGAGGAGGGGGGCTTGGATACGGGTAGTGAGGATACCCAGAATAAGAGTATCCATAACCAGACAGCGGGAAGCCCGGTGTCGGGTATTGAGGCGTCAGGTACTGCGGCGGCAGGTAATGGGGCGTCAGGTACTGCAGTGACGGATACTGTGGAGCCGGGTACTGCAGCACCAGGTATTGTGGTGTCGGGTACCCTGACGCCAGGGGCTCTGACGGGGCAGAAGGTCCTGGCAAAGGCCCTGCTGGCGGACCAGATGGTGGGAAAGTCAGTTCGGCGGGTGTCGGGTCCAGTGTAGGAAGACCACTGAACAGATCCAATGGTTCTGACGGAGGAGCGGGTCCCCCTGTTGGGCAAAGGAAAACCGGAGGGTGGCACTGGGTCAGCCAGCGTCGGATCTGGCTTCTGAGGGTCCAGCGTAGGTGGGGAACCCAGGCGGCAGTCCGCGGTCCTTGGTCTCAGCCAGGGAAGGAGTGTTGAAATCCATGGGTGGGATCCCAGTGGATGCGGGGCCTCAGCGGGCATAGGACGTATCCATTGCAGAGAGCCTGGGGCGTCAGGCATGATGACAGGGTCGGACGCAGGCAGGTCTACTGGGAGGTCGTTGGAGGTGCCAACGGACATTTTATCAGCAGCGTCCAGGTGGACGTCAGGCGGGCCGGCGTCTGGCTTATTGGACTCCCTATTAGAGGAAGGCCAGGAGGGAGGGACAGCCTTGTTGGAAGGGTGGCGGGCTGAGCGATCACCCGAAGAGGTGAGCGGCTTATCAGCCCTGTCCGGGCAGGCGTTGGTGGGACCGGCGTCTGACTTACCGGACCCGCTCGGACCGGAAGGCCATGATGGAAGAGTGGCCTTGTTGGAAGCGGAGGCCTCCTTTACCCCAGAGGTTCCCGAGAGGCCTGAGCGTGAGCCCGATGGGAGGGGCCACGCCTTCTTGGTAGCCACCAAGACGTCCGTTGAGGAGCAATCCTCCAGAGGGGATGATACCTGTAAGGCCGTGACTCCAGCCGAAGTCGTGGCTGCTGTACATGAAGAATCCCGCTCCCGGTGTTTCTCCTTCTCATGTTTCTTTTTATGGCTTTCTGGGGAGCTTGACGCCTGCCTAAGTTTCTTCAACTCCTTCTCCATGGATGCCATTTTCTTTTTAAGGAGATGGTCCTCCGGGGACTGCTGCCTTCTCTTGCAGGTAGCAGAGTTGAATTTCTGGCAGTGCTGGCACTCCTCCACGTGGTGGTACGGGCCTAGGCAGAAGAGGCACAAGGAGTGGCCATCCTTGTGTGGAAGCTAGGAACCACATGAGTCGCACTTATTTTAATGTGACTCAGAGGGCATCGGGGATGACATACACAGCTGATGGTATGAAGAAAATGAGAAGAAATTCAAGAAAAAGGTAGAAAAAGTCGAGACTTTTAATCGACGAAGGTACTGACGAGCGCTGTTCTACCGCGAGGAACTTTCACAAGCCAATGGTGGGAAAGAACTGGAAGGCGGCGTGGGGGACCATCCTTTTATACCGTCATCTGACGCTGGTCACCTGACATGGGGCGGTCCCCCGCCAGAGACTGCTAGCTAGAAGTTTTCTGTGGGGTCCTGACACCTGGTGGCTTAGTCCTATCTGTGAATACCTACTGCAAGAGCCCTCTTGAAGTAAGATTCAAATCTTCCCATTCCAAGGCAAAAATATGGGACTTCAGAGGAGGCGACCTTGATAAGATGGCCAAACAGAGTTAAGCTAGCCCTGGCAAAAAGAAATACAGGTGAGAGGGTACAGGAAAAGTGGGCAAGCAGTAAGGATGCAATACTTGAAGCAACATTCCATTGTGTTAGAGAGAAAAGGAAGTGCAAAAGAAGGAGGAAGCCACTTTGGTTCTCAAAAACAGTAGCAGAGGCTGGCCCACCGGTGCAGCGGTAGGGCTACCACTCATAGCACCAGCGACCCAGGTTTGGGAACAGACTCAGACTGCTGGAGGGTCAGCCAGGGGGGAGGACTGAGCACCCAGAGGCCACTCTCCTCTCCAAGGTGGGGTGGGAAGCTTGTCCCGCCAATTTACCACCACCTGGGTGACCTTGGGTGGAGGTGCAGCAGGACTGCAGAAAGAAGGGAGGGGGAACGTTGGCCGGGGGGCAGAGCGCTCGCACATCCTGATGTGCGCCGCCCCTAGGCTCCCCTAGCATGCTGATGTTCTGTGGGATGGGTCAGAAAAACGGAAAAACTCCTCAATGCTCCCTGTGGACGGAGCTCCAGGCCCCAATCCCAGTGCCCCTGCGAAGGCCTGATGACAGCATCCCCCCAATGAAAGACAGACACGTTGGGATGGTAAGGGGGTCTCGTCCCGTACCTGCCTGGGGGGGGGGGATGGACTGCACCGAAACCTGGCACGACGAGCAGGGATGTACAAGGCCATAAAGGAGTCTCACAAAGAAAGGGAGCAACGTGGCAAGAAACAGTAGCAGAAAAGGTCACAGCCAAAAGGCTGACCTTCAGGAAATATAAGGGAACACAGCGGGATGAAGCTAGGGAGGCATACCAAACTTCCCTAATGGAAGCAGGGAAGGCAGTAAGGTAGACAAAGGCCCAAACCGAGGAAACACTAGCACGACCAGTAAAAGAAGGTGACAAGACTTTCTATAGATAAATTAGTGAAAGGAGAAAGTCCAGAAGGGGTATTGCTAAGATTAAAGGGGATAAGGGAGCGTGTAGGAGGACCATGTAAAAGCATCTATCCTAAATAGTTATTTCACCAGTATTTATCTACTCAGTATTTACTGAAGAGAAGGTAGGGCAGGGCCCACAGCTCAGCACCTTGGACACAGGGCGGGAGGAAGTGTGCAAAGTCCTTCACAAAAGAAAGGGTCCTACAAGAGCTCGATAAGCTCAGGTGGACAAGGCAATGGGACCTGATGGCATACATCCCAGGGTACTAAAGGAGCTAAGGGTAGAACTAGCAGAGTCATTATCAGAACTGGTTAGTGAGTCTCTGAGCACAAGAGAGGTCCCAGAAGACTGGAGAAGGGTTCATGTGATCTTGCTCCACAAGAGTGGTAGCAGGGAGCAGGCAGGGAACTACAGACCAGTCAGTCTTACTTCTGTAGTGGGCAAGGTTATGGAGACACTCCTTAAGGAAAGGATAGTGCAACACCTGCAATCCATAGGAGCACATGATCTAAGACAGCATGGGTTTACAATAGGGAGGTCCTGTCAAACTAATCTCATAGATTTCTTTGACTGGGTAACCAGACTGGTGGACTAAGGGGGAGCAGCTGATGTCGCCGACCTTGACTTCAGCAAAGCCTTCGATACTATTCCACATAGAAGATTAATAAGCTAGGTAGGCTTGGGGTGGGTCAGAAGTTGGTCTATTGGGTGGCAAACTGGTTGATGGGCAGAAAACAGAGAGTGGTGGTACGGTATAGTGTCAGAAGAGATGCAAGTCACAAGTGGGGTACTTCAGGGACGAGTCCTGGGGCCAGTCCTCTTTGATATTTTCATCAGTGACATTGCAGCTGGACTGGAGGGTAAGTTTGCCTGTTTGCAGATGACACCAAGATCTGCAACAGAGTGGATGATCTAGATGGGGTAGGCAGAATGAGCAGAGATCTGGATAAACTGGCAAAATGGTCAGAAGAGTGGCAACTGGGGTTTAACGCAAAGTGGTGCAAGATCATGCACATAGGGAAGAGAAACCCCTGAAGTCACCTATAGGCTGGGAGGGGAGTTGCTGGCAGTCACAAGGGGAGAAAGAGACTTGGGCATCATCATCACAGATGACCTGAAATCATCCAAGCAGATCACTAAAGCAGTAGGTAAGGCTAGGGGGATGTTGGGGTGTATTAGTAGGGGTATCACAAGTCGCAAGAGGGAGGTAAATACAGGTTACTCATCTGTAACAGGAGTTCTAGAAGTGGTATATGTTGTTCATCCACACTGTCTGGCAGGTGCCTTGCTGCTTTAAGATGGGCCGGAAAGTCTTCAAGCTGGCTCCTCCCACCCACCCGGCTGGTAAAACCCTCGGCTCCAACCCATGACACCAGATCTAACCCACTGGAAGCCAGGTTGCGCGTCGAAGCCGGGGAGGTCGGGTGGATGAACAACATATACCACCCCTAGAACTCCTGTTACAGGTAAGTAACCTGTATTTCTAGGGATGTGGATATGTTGTACAATCCACACCATCTGGCATACTCCTAGCAGTTCTCCGGGAGGAGGGAAGCAAGGCGCGTACCCCCTTATACTCACTTGAGGAATAAGGACTGGAGAACAGAGGTCCCAAAACTAGCATCCCAGCATGACTCTAGGTCAATGTGGTAATAGGAAATAAAGGTGTGTACTGATTTCCAGGTAGAAGCCCTGCAGATTTCCTGGATAGGGACGTCCCTAGAAGCAGCCAATGAAGCAGCAGTATGGCGGGTTCAATGAGCTCTTATCCCTTTGGGTGGCTCCATGCCCGCCAACCTATAGCAGAGATCTATGCAGGAGGTGACCCACCTGCCAATCGTCCGCTTGGCTGCAGGTCTGCCAGGTGCGGCTTCAGTATAGGTGACAAACAGACGGCCAACCTCTCCCCAAACTTCAGCCGTCTGCTCCTTGTAATAAGCGAGTGCTCTTCTAGGGTCCAGAGTATGGAGCCTCTATTCGGCCTCCGAGGTGTGATTGGGGTAGAACAGAAAACTGGCAGAGTCAACGCCTGATTTAGGTGAAACTCTGACACCACCTTCAGAAGGGATTTTGTGTGGGGGCAAAGGACAAGCTTGTCCCTGTGGAAGACCAGATAAGGAGACTCGATGGAAAGCTTGAGCTCTACCATCCTTCTGGCTGACGTGGACAGCCACTAAAAAGGCAGTCTTCCATGACAGGCGGAGATGTCGACCTGTGCAATGGTTCAAATGGCTTGTCCATTAGCTTAGCCAATACCAGCAGTAGATCCACGGAGGTGGAGGTTCTTGCACGGAGGATATGTGATCAAGGCCTTTGAAAAGCACCCCACCACCTTCTCCTGCACCACCGACTGCTTGCCGGCCCCGCCCAGCAGGCAGAGATGGCTGCCAGATGCATCTTAAAAGTCGTCAACCAAAGCCATAGCTGAGAAAGGGACCACAGGTAGTCCAAAATGCTAGACAACGGACAGGAAGAGGGGTCCAACCCCTTGTCCGGACACCAAATGGTGAATCTCTTCCATTTAAAGGCATAGCATTTTCTGGTCAACTCCTTACGGGATGCCTCAACAACGTTGAGGACCTCGTCGGAAAGACCCAAGGCCTGGAACTCTAGCCCCTCAGAAACCAGGTTGTCAGGTGCAGGGATTGAAGGTCTGGATGGAGCACCTTCCCCCTGTTGACTGAGATCTGGTCCGGGTGGACTGGAATCCACCTCTGGAGCCTGGAGCTGAGGCTGAGGAGATCTGGGTACCAGAACTGGCAAGGCCAGCCTGGGGCTACCTGAATCACCTGCGCCTTGTCCCTCTTCGCATTGAGAAGCACCTTGTGGATCAACGGAAATGGAGGGAAGGCGTAAAAGAGGCCCGGGGTCCACAGCCTCGAGAAGGCATCCCCCTGCAGCGAGCCCTGCTGAGGGGGGCCGGCATGAAACAGCCTCAGCTTCACGTTCTCCTTGGAGGCGAATAGGTCCACCTGAGGGGTGCCCCAATGGGAGAACAGGTCTTGAACTACCTCCGTCAGGAGAGACCACTTGTGAGATGCAGCGCCTATCCGGCTGAGGGCACTGGCCAGACTGTTCGAGGCTCCTGCCACATGGATGGCGAGATTCACCTCCAGGCTGATTACGAGACCAAATGCGGAGAGCTTCCTTTGCACAGAGGCAAGGAGTGCGCCTCACCCTGACAGTTGAGATAGTACATGGTAGTGGTGTTGTCCATCTGGACCTGAACCACCTGACCCCGTACAAATGGAGTGAAGGAGGTGAGGGCTAGCCATACTGCTCGAAGCTCCAGCAGGTTGATGTGGCATCGGGAACTCCTGAGGGGACCAGAGGCCATGGGCCTGGAGCTCCCTCAGATGGGCACCCCAACCCATCAAAGAGGTGCTGGTCATAAGTATGACCGTCGGCTCGGGCGGACAAACGGGATACCCTCCTGCAGATGAGCTGGGACGAGCCACCACTGCAAGCCACCCATCTTCTGGGTCATAGTTACTGGCTGGAAAAAAGGACCGGAGCACTGAGACCACTGGCGGGCCAGCCCCCATTGCAGGGGAAACATATGCCAGCAGGCCCAACGGATCACACTGGTGCAAGCCGCCATTAGACCCAGAAGGCACAGAAGTCCCGGGCAGGGCGCAATTGCCCAACCTGAAATGACTGGGCAAAGGAGGAAAGGACCTCGACCCTGTCTGCCGGGAGCCAGGCTCTGGCTTGAAGAGAGTCGAACTCTGCCCCGATGAACTGAATCATCTGCGATGGCACAAGTTCCGATTTGGCCTCGTTGATCAGGAGCCCAATTTGAGAGTAGACCTGGAGGGCCATATCTCAGGACCGCTCCACCTAAAACCTGGAGGGGGCTGCTAACAGCCAATCATTCAGATAAGGTACACCCAGACCCCTTGGCGCTGCAGGAATGCTGTCACCACTGCCATGCATTTGGTGAAGACCCTGGAAGCTGAAGAAAGGTCGAAGGGCATGGCCCGGAACTCGTAGAGGGCTCCCTCCACTCTGAAGCGGAGGAATCACCGATGTGAAAGACGGTTTGGGACATGAAAGAATGCATCCTGGAGATCCAGAGAACACAACCACATGCCTAGTTCCAAGGATGGAATGATCTGAGCCAGAGTGACCATCCTGAAGGTGCGGGCCTTAGGAACTTGTTCAGGTCGTGCAGATCAAGAATGGGCGCCAGCCCCCTCCGCTTTGAGACCAGAAAGTACCTGGACACAAACCCTGGGCTTGGCGGAGGATCCGCCACCTTACTGATCACGTCCTTTTGGAGGAGCAGAGCTACGTCGGCTCGACGGGCCAACAGAGAGGCTGCGGAACCGGTAGCCCCCTGAGGGGCGATGGCTCAAAAGGAAGGGATCCGCTGGACTGCCAGAGGCAGACCCCTGCCGACCACTTGCAACGTCCAACGGTCCGTGGTGATAGCGGACAAGACGGAAAGGAAGTGGCTGAGCTGCCCCCCACAGGTGGACCTGGACCCAGGGAGGAGGACGAGGTTGGGGAGGCACCCATCAACCCATCACTGGCAGGCTTGGAGGAAGGGCTGGCCGAGGACCTGCCTGGACCTTTCCTTCCAGGCTTCCTGTTGGAGGAAGCAGCAGGCTTGGCCTTGGGGCACCAAGCGTGAGCCTGCTGGCCCTTCTGCTGGTGCTGCTGGGCCGGACATGCCGCAGGGGATGAAAGGGTGAAAGGGCTTACGCTGTTGCTGGTGGCCTTTGTCCTTCTGGGCAGATGTAACCGAGTCCAACATGGCATTGGACTTCTTGATCCTCTGGAGATGGCCCTCCACCCCGGGCCCGAACAAGTCGGTGCCCAAGAAAGGGACGTCAGCCAGCTTGTGCTGGGTATCTGCCGTGAAGGTAGAGATCCGCAGCCAAGCTCTGCGATGAATGGCTACTGCGGCCACTACTGACCGGGCACAAGAGTCTCCAATGTCCAAAGCAGACTGGAGCTGTTGCTTGGCTACCGCCCTTCCCTGATCCCGCATCTGCTTGACCGTCGTTTGAAGGTCAGCCGAGAGATGAGGAAGCACCTCATCCAAAGAGCCCAAAAGGGAGTGAGAAAAGTGCGCCATCAGTAGAGCCGAGCTAGCCTGTCAAAGGCCTAGGGAGGAGGCAGCATAAACTTTGCGCCCGGAGTAGTCCAGCATTTTGGACTCCTTGTCCAGGAGCTTCTCTGCGCCCCTGGTGTTTCCGGAGCACCAGAAAATGCTATCGGTTACCATCCCTTCAGCCTAGGGGTGCTTCAAAAAACCGAAAAGGGAACTGGTTGGGACTGTGTACTTGCGGGCCATCCTGGCCGAAGGTGCAGGACAGGATACAGGCCGCTGCCACAACTCCAAGGCCAGACCAACAATGGACTTGGCCACAGGGAAGGCCTCCGTGGAGGAATCCTCTCGGTCCAAAGTCTCCGTGAGGGGATATCTGGCCCATTTCTGCACGGGTTCCAGCTGCATCCCAGTAGATTCTGAGATGAGCCGAAGAATACCGAGGAACGAGGATGGGCTCTAGTCCACCAACAGACCCCTGGAGGATTCCAGGTCGAGGGGCCTGGAATACAGAGAGGAGTCATCTGACTCCAAGGAGTCTGCAAACAGCTACCGACCACCTGAGCCACCCACCACTCGCTGAGGACGATCGGGGGTGAGGGTGACCGACAACCTGTGGGGCAAGTCCTGACCCAACCAAGAATCCCGGGGCGGTGGTTCCACCACAATGGGTGGAGCAGCCCGTTTCAGCTGAGCAATCAGTGCCAGAGTCGGCTCTCACCAAAGTGCCGAGGGCAGAGGTTGCTTTGGACGCTCGCGCGACAGCCACTTTAATTGCCGGAAGGCGACGGAGTCGCTTGTTGCCGGGCCATCAAGAGCTGCTGCCACATCATATCCTTATAGGCTGACACAACTTTGCCCGGAGCCTATCCTTTGAAGAGGATGATGAGGAAGAGCGCAGCGCCGCCTTCCGTGATGTCGGGACCGAGACCGCTGATGTCAGCACGACTTACCAGACACAGAGGAGGACAGAGACCATCAGGGCCACCAACAGTGGGTCGAAGAGGGGCGGGGGAAACCCGCTTTTCCCCCCGGCTCATGGTCCTTGACCGGGGAATTCTGCTCGGGAGGCCGAGGCAAGTCCTCGGTAACCACCGGGGGTACTGCTGAAAGACGGTTATCGGCCTCTCTAGTTGGCAGCCCATCCAACGGGTCGATAAAAATCTCAACCGCATCGACCGGTGTCTCAGCCGACTGACCTAACGGGGACACCGAAAAGCCAGTGGCCTTAGCCGCAACCTCGACCGAAGTCGATAAGAGACGCTCCGGGGAGCGAGATCTCTCCCGCTCCCACGAACATCGACAGTGGAGCTTACCATTCGGTTCCCGTTTCTCTGACCAACTGAAGTGAGTCCCTGAGGGCCCCTCTCCCTTTGTGGAGAGGGACTGACAAAGCTCCTTAAAGGAAGCAGAATAGGAGGAGCCCAAGGAGAGCGGGATAAACACAGACGGCGAGAAAAAAGAGACACGGCCTCGCCGCCTTTCCTCAAGGGCGATTAACTGCTCCAGCTGCTCCAAGAGCCCACAGCCATGGACACTGCCCAACGGGCCTCCTTCGACTACACCGTGGAAACTGCGTGGCGCCCAGTTGGAGTCGGGCAGCGGTCTTCAAGAACCGGCTATAAAGGACTTGCAAAGATCGCAGGCCTGAGGATCATGGTCAAGCCCAAGGCAGTAGACGCAAGTGGCGTGTGGGTCTGTCCGAGACATCTTCTGCCCACAAGGGCACCGACGGAAGCCAGGAATAGATTTAGAATCCATCACAGCGTCGAGGGAAGGAGAAGACTTAAGTCTCGTGAATTTAAGCACGATTTTTGGTAAAACTGAAGGTTTAGGATCTAGGCCTAGACACACAAGAGTGCTAAGGAGGGAACCTGAGCTTCCAAGTGGTAAGGAAGATCTGGCATCATGGGGCGGAGCAGAGGGTTTTACCACCCGGGTGGGTGGAAGGAGCCAGCTTGAAGACTTTCCGGCCCATCTTAAAGTGGCAGGAACTGCCAGACAGTGTGGATTGGACAACATATCCAAGTCTCTAGAATAATCCCTCTTTACAAGACACTTGTTATGCCTCATCTGGAGTACTGTGTGCAGTACTGGAGGCCACACCTTCACAAGGACATTAACCAAACTGAGGCAGTCCAGAGAAGGGCAACCAAAATGGTGCAGGGACTGCATCAGAAAACATATGAGGACAGATTAATGGAGCTCAATATGTATACCCTAGAGCAAAGGAGAGAGAGAGGTGATATGATCGAAACATTCAAACACCTTAAGGGCATTAACAAGTTTCAACATAAGAAAAATAGTAGGACAAGAGGACACAGCATGAGATTAGAGGAGGTGGCCCCATCTAGTTCTCGGCTTTGGTCTTAGACCTATCTGGGAGCCGAGCATTGTATTGTGTGTCAGTGCGAATATTTAAGAAAATATTTCTGAGCCGCCAGGTTCGGCCTGTGTATCGGAGCCCGATTCCTCTGTTCAGATGCACTAAAATGCGGCTTTCCCTCTCCTTTGGAGCATACTTGCTCCATTTAGATATTCTACAAACACACCCGAACGGGTGCTTACTTGCTTGCTCTCCACAAATGGCTAACTTTGGAGATGCGGTGAGTACTTTATTTCCACCTGCTATCTTCCTTAACAACCTCTCTCATGCCACCGGAGCAGCAGGCAGGCTTCACAAATCTTTTATTTCTGCTTCGGCCGCATGAAATGGCAAAACCTCTCAATACTGCCGCAAGTAGCAGCTGCATGCTTTAAGCAAATTATTGCTGCTAACAGCAGAATGGCTACTGGGGTGCCTTTATCAATTGCATATGCACCCCTGTAGCAGTAAAGGGCACTCTGCCTTTTTAAACTGTGGCAGCTTTTTATGAACAATTGCGCATGGCTGCTGTATTTCATTTATTACCATTTTCCTCTGCAGGAGAGGACAGGGCACCAGTTTATACTCGTGTAGCTTGAGTATGACCTCACAGGTGTCCCTGTAATTATTACTGTGCCCTTATACATACGTAGCTGCTACGCTCCTTGGACAATGGTGCTCAACTCTACCATTAATCGCAGAGTTTGACCCTTAGTCTCGGTCTTTCTAGGGCAGACCACACGTATTCATATAACAGCCCATTACTCAAGGCGTAGTGGGGATTGGAATATTTCTTTACTGCCTACTAGCCTTGGGCCATGTTTTCTTGATAGGAGGCATTTCATAGCCTCTACCTCATCACCATCAAGGATGGAAAACACAGAAATACAGCAGGGAAAAAAACAGATAAAGATACCCCAATGGGAGGACACCCCATCGGAGTAGAAAAAGTGAAAACAGGGTCAAAGTACACCCAAAGAAAAAGAATGCTGCTACAGTAGGCTTAAGAGAGGGGGTAGATAAGAGGGAATGTCCTGGTCATATTCAAAGTTCCATTGGGTGCTGGGGAGGGGGGGTTCAAAACTGCCACAGGGCAAAGAGAGAGAGAGAGAGAAGTAGGAACTGAGCCAAGGGGAATCAGATAATGCAACAACAAGCTCTCAGTGTGGGCTACAACACAGAGGTATCAATTAACACCACTGTAGTAATTATGAGATAAGGTGGTGGTGGTGGTTGGTCAGGGTGGTCCCTTGCAGTAAGCAGAGGTACTTATCCTGGCAACCAACTTTTCACTGAGGCGGAGGATTTATTTGACTGCCCCTACAGCTGTAATAGGTGCTGGGGCGTCCATGCATTTTCCATCACTCGAGTCTGTAACCATATATTACTCCACCTATGTTTTCCCCTTATAACACTTTTCCCCTCATAAAAAATTCAGCAATGCTTGAGGCTAAAGCGATGCTTAAGGCACTATACAGGATCATTAAAAAAAGGCAGTGTATGGCCTTTCAGAGGTTCTGTTTGATTCGACCTCCCTAAGACAGCTGCTGATGCTATGCGGATGCACGGTCGCTCCTACCACCCTAAGATGGTGGGGTCTGATCATGCATGCGCAAGCTCCTGCTAGTTAAACGGCAGCTGAGCTGCCACGTATGCACAGACTAGGTCGCTGAAAAGTGGCCACGAGGAGCAAATATGGATTAGGGTGGGAACTGAACACGATACTTGATTTGCCCAAACCTGGCCCTCCAACAAAATGGAGATGCCGACTGTCCAGTTGTTTGGAAGCATAAACATATATCCTGTTTTCCTTAAACCCCTGACAGTATCTGTGGATATTTGATTATTCAAACAACATGAAGTCTTGCTCTATTCTGACTATATGCAGTTAGCCCCAGCACTTGAAGTGCCACAGAGAAGAAAGGGTTAACTCTATGCAGCAGCATAGAACGTTGAGCTCGAGCTCGCTTTTCAAACCTCTTTCTCTAGTACACCTCAGTGTACCCGTCAGATTCTTTACTCCACCCAACTGTGAAGTCGCTTCAGAGATTTCTCCTTTGCTTCGGTTTAAGTAAAAATCGTTCGGTTTCATCAACCGATTTATTTTTTTTCGGCATCGAATCTCTGTCTATGGTACAGGTAGTGTAAGCAGATAGGTAGTAGAATATAACTGTTTGGAAACTGTTATCCTCGGTTGGATGAACTCGCACAGACATACTATTACAGCAAAGAAGACTGAAAAACCAGTGGGGCACCACTTCTCCCAGCCTGACCACTCAATCTCAGATATGTCAGTAATGGTCTTAAAAGGAAATCTTAAAAACACACAACAGAGACGAGCTTTTGAGATTAAACTTATTTTGCATCTCAATATGGTAGCAGATGGGATGAACGTTGATCTTGGTTTTATGGGACACTACAGAAACTAACACCCACAGACCTCTTCTTCTTCAAACTGACATATAATAGGACTTCAGCATGTGTGGGATGTGGGTGCGTGTGTGTATGTATGTGTGTGGGTATGTGTTGTGAGGTATGTGATATAACAGATGTGGGGCCTGCTGTCACATTGAGGTAGGTCTCTATTTAGATATATGGAGTTATAATGTGTTACTATTCTTACTTCACACACGTAATGAATATTAATTCCTCCTTACTTTTCATCTTTGCCTGGGGGTGGGATTGATTCCATTGCACCATATTCAGATTACCTAGCCTGCTACTGTACACACAGGAGTGTTATCATATACTGTCACATATAATTTGTGTAACTCTGTACGTATTGGGGTGTGTGATCTCATTTGCATGGGGGTCCTGCACATATCTTTTTACATTAGCCTAATACTGTAGTAATTTGTGGATATGTAGGTATGTTAGACCTCTGGTCTTACACACATACTTTATATTTACTTCTAGTTACCTTATCCTGGGGAGGGTGGCAGGTTTATTTCATGGTAGTTCTATCCAGAACCCTTGGAAATGTTACTATGCAGATAGTAGTATGGTTAAATAGTGTCATATTTTTGCTCTGTAGGTATTAGGAGACATAAGCCTTTTACTCAGGATTTCATGACAAGTTGAATTCCTTTGGGAACAATTGCAGTGACTGAGGTGAATAAAGGTTCGCTAGGAGAGAGAGTGTGTGTGTGTGTGTGTGTGTGTGTGTATCTGAGAGAGAGAGAGAGAGAAAAAAAGGGGGGAGAGACAGACATCTCCTTAAAGCTATGTATCTCCCCCACCCGCATTATGGTGATGTGGGGTGGGTTAGGGTGTATTGTTTGTATGAAGAGGAGGAGAGAAGAAAAAATTACTCACCTTAGTAATTGCTTTTCTTCTCATGGAGTCTTGCTATATTATAACATTAGCAGTCAGCCACTGCAGCTGAACTGCCCCGGAGAGGAAGGAGTTAACTCCAGAGGATCTGGAGTTCTACAGCGCGAGGGCGCTGTGCCCAAAGTTTCATCTGGCAGTTTCAAATGAAACTGTCAGATCTTTACTAAGCTAACATCAAAGAACAGAAAGTCTGTGTGGAAAACTACACTAGCCCATGGCTACCTACTAGTAGTAGTAACAACAATATAAACAACAAAGAAACACCCAGAACCATAATAACAAAATTGATGGTATTATGGTTCGTTTACCACCCTTGACAAGCACATTATGAACCCCCTTCCCCCAAGACTCAAGTCCAGGAAGGGGCAATATAAATAACCTAAATGAAAGCAACCAGATCCCTAACCCAAAGGAAAGAGGGTAAGGGATAACTACAATGGCATGACACAGGCTTGCACCAATTGCAACCCCTACCCAGAAGTGGTTCTGAGAGGGCAGGAGGGAGGGTGGTTATAATATGCAAGACTCCATGAGAAGAAAAGCAATTACTAAGGTGAGTAATTTTTTTTCAAACACCATGAAGTCTTGCTATATTATAACATTAGCAGATTACACAGCAGTACCTCCATGGAGGAGGGTCAGAACCTACTTAGGAAATAGGCTCTGAAGCACAGCTGTGCCAAACCGAGCATCTCTCCTGGACTGGACATCCAGGGAATAATGCTTGGTAAAGGTGTGAACTGTCTTCCAGGTAGCAGCTTGACAAATCTCCAGAATGGGAATGTCCCTAGCAGCCGCTAGAGACGCAGCTGTACCCCTGGTGGAGTGGGCCCTCAATCCTGAGGGGGGTACTCTACCTAGTTTCTGATAACAGAATTGGATACA
The DNA here is from genome assembly GCA_016271365.2 of Neoceratodus forsteri. NCBI lineage: Eukaryota > Metazoa > Chordata > Ceratodontiformes > Ceratodontidae > Neoceratodus > Neoceratodus forsteri. The sequence goes on along the minus strand of CM057450.1, from coordinate 883,519,983 downwards.
AGAAACAATCCACCTTGCAATTGTTCTCTTAGTGGCAGGTTTTCCTTTGCCAACCTCGTTATAGGTAAGAAACAGTTGGAGGATTCAACCTATGACCTCTGGTGCGCTCTAAATAGTAGCTTAGGCTCTTTTGACATCCAAGCTGTGCAGTCTCCTCTCACCTGAGGAAGAATGCTCAGTGAAAAATACTGGGAGAGAGATAGATTGATTCAGGTGGAAATCAGAAACCACCTTAGGCAAAAACTTTCTATTAGTCCTAAGGATCACCGATTCTGTGGAAAGAGATAAAATCTTCCACTGACAGGGCCTGTAACTCACTTATGCCTGGCAGAGGTGATAGCTACTAGGAAAACGGTTTTCCGTTAAATACTTGAGCCTGCTGAAGACAGAGGCTCAAAGCGAAGGTTGCATTAACTGAGCAATGCAAATATTCAGGTCCCAGGCGGGAGCTGGTTCCCAAAAAGGAGGGTTAGTATGAAGTAACCCTTTAAAAACTTGGAGAACACAGGGTGAGAAGAAAGGAGGCAGGCTTCCTGCTGACACAAAAGCAGAGACAGCTGCCAGATGAACCTTCAGGGCAGCTGGTCTAAGGCCTAGGGAATTCAGATGGACCAAATATTCCAGAAGAATGGGAAGATCAGCAGATTCTGGGATAATCTGCCTCAGAGCACCAGATGGAAAACCTCTTCCACTTAGAATTATAAGTGGTTCTAGTGGAAGGCTTCCTAGAAGCCTTTAAAATATCCATGACACCTTGAGAAAGGTGTAAGTCAGCAATTCTAGCTCCTCAAGAGCCAAGCCTTGAGGTGGAGGGATTTGAGGTCCGGATACCACACTCTCCCTGTGCACAGGCCAGTAAGTCGTGGACTCTGGCAGGCTCAGGGCAGGGTGGACTGCCAGGACAGAAGCAGAGGGTACCAGGGCTGTCTGGCCCAATCTGGGGCAATCAGAATCACTCTGCAAGGTTGAGATCTGATTTTACTAGTACCCTGAAAAGAAGAGGAAAGGGAGGAAAGGCACAGGAACTTCCCTTCCAGTCCAACCAAAGGCGCCCAGAGGGACTGAGCACAGTACTGGAGGCCTGCAACAGAAAAGAGGAAGGTGATGGTTGTCTGGGGCTGCGAAAAGATCCATCTGAGGAGTGCCCCATCTGGCAAAGACGGACCCCAGCACTTGTGGATTCAGAGCCCATTCGTGATGGCCCTGAGAAATTCTGCTGAGGGCGTCCGCCAGGACATTGTCCTTCCCTGGGAGGTGAACCGCTATCAGGGAGGTGTTCAGGGAGTAGGCCAGAGACCACTTGCTTCGTGCACAAGGCTGAAGACCGAGAGCCCCTTGCTTGTTGATGTACCACATTGTGGTGGTATTGTCTGTCCTGACTTGAACCACTTTGTTCTGGACAGAATCTGAAAACACCAAGAGCTAAAAGACAGCTCTGAGTTCCAACAGATTGATGTGGAGCAGAGATTCCTGAGGAGACCACACCCCTGGGTGGCAAGATCGCCCAGGTGAGCCCCACCCTAAGAGGGAGGCATCCGTGGTGAGGGTGAGGGAGTGAGAAATGGGAATGAAGGGAACCCCTGTCTTAAATTGCTCTGGACCTGCCACCAGTGGAGGGCTAGGATCAGAGTTTGAGTAACTGGAACCAGCTTGTAGGGGTCCTTCCTTTGAGACCAATAGGCCCTCAAATGGAACTGAATGTCCCTCATCTGAATCTTGCTCCTGCACGACAGCTGTGGAAGCAGCCATGTGCCCAAGGAGTTGCAGAAAATGCCTTGCCGGTCGAGAGACCCGCAGGGTAAAGGAGGATGCAGGGCGATGAGTCTGTCCACCCTTTCCGAGGGAAGAAAAGCCCTGGCTAACCTTTTTGTGTTCAATTCTGTGCCTATGAAAGTTAGACCTGAACCGGTTCCAGAACTGACTTTGCAAGTTTAGCAGGAATCCCAGGGAAGTGAGAAGCTGCTGGGTGACTTGCAGATGGAGCCACCTGACCTGGAGACTGACCCACAATGAGCCAGTCGTCCAGGTAGGGAAACACAGCAACCCTTGCCTTCTTAAGTGAGCCACTACTACAGCGAGACATTTTGTGAATACCCTTGTGCAGAGGTCCGCCAAGGGCATTGCCCTGAACTGGTAGTGGCCTGAGGGCAGTTCGAACCTGAGGTACTTTCGTGAGAAGGCCTGATCAGAACATGAAAATAGGCATCCTTGAGGTCCAGGGAAGCTAGCCAGTCCCCTGGCCTTAGGGAAGGCAATATCATTGCCAGAGTCAACATTTTGAACTTTGGTTTCAAAGATGCTTGTTCAGGTACTTAAATCTAGAATGGTCTCCATTCTCCTGTCTTTTGGGGTAAGAAAGTATCTTGAATAAAGCCCTTGCCCTGATGGCAAGGAGGAACCCTTTCACTGCTTTGCAGTCCAGAAGAGAAGAAACCTCTGCTTCCAAAGCAAGGCTTCTGAAGGATTTACAGGTGGAAAATGTCTGGCTCTCATCTTTGGAAAGTGTTTGAAGCTGAGAACCAGACCTGGCTTACCTCCAGAACCCATCTGTCCAGAAGTTAGGGGACAGCCAGTTCGCTGAAATAGGCCAACCTGCCCCCCACTGGTACAGGAGAACGGCCCTGGGCACCCCATCAGGGTGCCTGCTTAGCAGCAGCCTTAGGCTGAGGGGAGGGGACGGCCCACTTGTGCCTCGCCTACCCTGCCTCTGAAGAAACCCTCTCAGTAGACAGCAGAGGAGGCTTGAAATTGGTAAAAGGCCTGAAAAAGCCTGCCCCTACCTCTGGGAGCATGCCTTTGTGGCATGGCATGCTTCTCCTTAGCCTGGGCACTTTTGTAGGTAGTTCTGTATTCATCCATCTTTTTCATATAGTTTTCTGTTTGCTCCCCAAACAGAGAATTTCCCACTACAGGAAAATCCATAGCCTTTGACTGGGTATCTTGGGACAGATTAGTGCATCTGAGCCATGCCAACCTACGGAAAGCTACAGAAGTGGCCATGACCCTAGAGGAAACATCATTAACATCACCAGCAGTATGAAATTGAACTTTAGAGGCTTCAATGCCATCAGCAGCCACCTGTTCCAACTCACTAGCCAGCTGGCCATGGGCCTGCTTGGCTAACTGCAATACTGTGTCCCACCTAGATTTCTGATATCTAGCCACATAAGCCATATAATTTGCCTGCCTGAGTCCCAAAGAAGCTGCCATATACTGTTTCTTCGCCATGGCATCAATCTTCCTGGAATCCTTATCAGGAGGATGTGAGGCCAGAGGAATATAGCCTTGTCACAGGCTGCAGCTTGTACCACACCTACATGACTACACTGTTCAGTAAGGAAGTCTGTATCCGAGCCTGACAAAGTATACCTTCTGTCCATTTTTTTATCTACAGGAGGGACAGAATGAGGATTTTTTAAAATCTTTGTTGTTTGCTTCCTAAATGACTTATGCAAAGGAACAGACAACCTCCTAGACTCTGGAATATCCATCATTTCCATATAATCAGGCTCCTCTTGCTCATCCACAGCCTCCTCTAAAGGAAGCTGGAGGGTTTCTGCAACCTTTTTGTAAAAAATAAAGAAAGAAGGGGACTCAGACAGAATAGGAGGAGATTCTAAAGGTCTGTCTGGAGAAATGTCCGGTTCAATGGGCATGTCCAGACCCCCCCAGCCACACATATATTGATCAAATTCTCCTCCCTCCTGTGGTTCATAAAAATCCTCAACTTCAAAATCCTGAACCACTGGGACTGAACGAACCAACCTTTTACCAACTGTTGGTGGTTCTACAGATCCCTGAGACAGTGACTGGACAATCTGAATGGCTTTAGCTATCTCTGCAGCAGTTGGAGACACAATTTTGGACCCCAAACCTACTGATTTCCTTGTCTTTTTTCTTCGGGACTGGTTCCTCTGAACCAGCCTTCCTTTTGCCCGAGGAAGTCTCGCCCTGGTCAGAGGGCATTCTCTGGTCCAGTGGGTACTGGACCGGCTGGCCATCCGGTCAGCGGACTTTTTGCCTCTCGCTCCCTGAGCCGCCCAATCTCTTTTCCAGGGTGGCTGCAGGAAATTTTTACACACCTGGCAGTCTGACAGGAGGTGGTCAGCACCAGACAATAAACACAGTGGTGTGGGTCAGCCTTGGCAAAGGCCTCCCCACAGACATCACAGTGTTGAAACCCAGTGGGCCCGGTTTTTCTTTTGGGTTTCTCAGACATAATGCCAGCCTAACCAAAACTTCCCTTTGATGGCAGTGCCAGGCAAGACACCCTTATCGGTTCCTAACCGTGTCACGGTATTTGAAAAACCGTTATAATTCTGTATTTTTAGAACCGATAAGAACTGAACCGCACTCTAAAACCCACTGTACACTTTTAAAATGTAGAAATAACAAACCGATCGGTTCAAAACCGAACCGATAATTAATTTTCCACACAGACTTAAAATTTAGTACTTACGGTTACCAGATAGAGCTTTAAACCGAAATGCGTAAAATAATGACTTTTGCCGGTTCAAATGACCGAAAAATACTGCTTGAACCGAGAATGAACCGAGCTGAAGGAGATGATCTCCGAGCGACTGTTCAGTGAAGCGAGTAAAGAATCTGACAGTTTCATTTGAAACTGCCAGATAGAGTTTTGGGACAGCGACCTCGCGCTGTAGAACTCCAGATCCTCTGGAGTTAACTCCTTCCTCTCCGGGGCAGTTCAGCTGCAGTGGCTGACTGCTAATGTTATAATATAGCAAGACTTCATGGTGTTTGAAATTACATTTTTATCTCTTTTTCAGATTCCTTAGACACGAGTTTTTTGACACTAATATTGTCAATTTATATTTAAATTATCATTTATATAGTCCTGAGGTTTTTGAAATTTCTTGGGCCTTCTATCTAGCTTGAGAGTACAGCTGGGTGACAGGTCCAGCTAGGTTTTACACATCACACAGTGTGTACCCATGTTTTTAAGACAACTTTACTGGTAAAATTCTTGTCTATAATGCAGACATTGAAACTTCATGAGCCCTATAACAATCTTAGTTTGTCTCTAATCTGGGTGGGGGTTGCCTTTCAGTAATCACATCCTTATACAAACTGTGACACTCATAACTTGATTTAGGACTTATCTGCTTCAGCAGTGTTATGTCAATTAAATTTATATGCAGTAGGATTCTTTGTATGTGTGTTCCACCTGGCTGAAGGCAGTATGGTACTGTTAAACTTCTCTGACATCATTTTCTTTTTAAATGAGTATTTTTAACCAATGGGGATTTTTTCCTGTTTTTCTTTGCATTATCTAGCTGTCATAAGTATTGTATTTTCTAAACAACTGCCATGAGCTTCTGAAGAAGGACTGGTTGGTCCGAAAGCTAGAGCACTTTGTTCTTGTTGTTACATCTATGTTGGTCCATTAAAAGGTATCAAATCATTTGCTTCTGTATCTATTCTTGCAAGGACCAATACGGCAACTACTAAATCCAGATTATTACCCCAACACGAAAATCCCTCCCCCCTTCAGCTCTCTCACAGCAAAGGTGAGGGGAAAAACAATCTTAGCATTCTCACTGCAAGATAAAATAAAAATCACATACAAACAAATAAAACAAACAACATGGGTCAGAAGCTGTCATACTACTAAAAGCCCCCACTAAAAAGACTTTAAGCTTAATAAAGTTAATCATAAGCCCGACATAACAAATGTTCATAAAGTCTCAGAGTCAGTACACTTTCTTCATACTCCTGGCATTCAACCATTCATAAAATTCCACCTGGAGGGAAGCACTCTTCACCCAATGAACCCCAAGAGGGCGCGGATATGCAAACTGTCCCCCCTACTTGGGATGCCAGACACAGCCTGACCTCTGCCAGGCTATTCCGGCACCACCCGGAGGCCCCGAGAACACCGACCCACCGGCAGGTACTCTCGGCCCTCCCAGGTACAGACAGCAGCACCCCGCACCCACCTCTGGAACAACTGGGCTAATTACTTCAGATCTTTCTTCCTCCTTCTTCCATCCCCAACACGATTCCACAGCCAAATATTCTGCTTTAAATCCTACGGTCCACTGAGTCCAAACAGGGAGCAGGCAGAATAAACAGCGAATAACACACTCTTTTTCAATCCCCAGCGTCACAATTCATATGCATCAGTCAAAATAATCAAAAACCCAAAAAAGGTTCACTCCTTGGATCCACTCAGTATCCAAAAGTTTCAGTTCCAAGTTTAACAAAACCTCCTTCAGTCTTTCTCGTCTCCACACCCCTTCACGCTGTGACCGAAAAGACCCTCAGGTCAATAAAGCAGCACAGTGTCACTAGGGACAAAACAAAGTCAGTGTTCCAGTATCTCAAATAAAATCTTCTCCACAGTTGCTCCCACTCCTCAATACCACAGCTTCCACGTCGCAAGTCCAAACAAAATTCAGGCATAGTCATACAAACTCACCGGGGGCAAACAATATAGTACTTTCAGCAAAGTCTTACTTTTCTTGCTTCCTTGCTACTGCCAAAAGCCCCCCCCCCCCCGACTCCTTTTTTTTAAATTGCCACAATATTATCAATACAAGATAAAACAACTATCCTCTGTGGTATACTAATACATTTCTTGGCTTACCTTATAATGAGTATCAGAATCACGAGGGACTCCTTTGTGCAATTAGCCTTCAAATGCACATAAAGAATTGAGAGCGGAGCCCTGGGACCTAGGTAGATCCATGAAATTTGACCCTGGGACACTTGTGCATCATATAGCCCATCAGGTGTGCTTTGACCCATGACGTAATGATTGAAGTGCCATGGATATAAACATAACACAATCGCTTGTACTGACTTTACCTTGTCCATCCTCCCCCAGTAACTGTAAACATGTTATAAAGCCTAGTGTTACTTGCTGGGTAACCAAAGAAAACTGTTTACCCGAATGATGATACAAAGCATTTCTGTGATGTTGCCCCTGGAACCTCTGTACAGTTTTCTTCAATGGCCCATCCATGACCGCCATCTGTCTTTTGCCAGTGTTGAAATCCATCTGCCGATATAAAGAAAAACTTTGTAAATAATACAGTCTTTCTGTCAGAAAGATATGAAAGGATTAGTACTTATCACTAAGACCACTCAAAAACTATGTGATCATTGAGATTAACTTTGTCTTATTTTCAAAAGAAAGATTTAAAGCAGCAGTATTTGTTAGAAAAAAAAATGTCACTGTATAACTGTTTAGCAAAAATGTATTTCTAATATCGTAAGGTTCACGCTCAGTGTGTCTTTAGTTCTCAGATACTCTTAAAACAGCTTTTACATCATATTTTGTATTAAATGACTCACATCATTAAAGATGGCCACTACTCACAATTTTTAAAAATCTCTTCCGCTGAGGTTATCTGTTGAATGTACATGCTACAGCCTTATTATTATATGTATTAGGATGATGTTATAAAATGGGCACAAAAGTTGGTGATTTCTGATTGGCAGAAACAGGTTTTCAGACGCGTCTTTATCAGGACATAACTTTTACAACTGTCACTAAATGTGCCACCCTGAGCACCAGAACTCCAGCGTATCACTGTGCCATTGCCAGTCACAGTCGTTACAACCTAGCATCACCAGCCATAAGAAGTGCCAGCCTAGGATCAGCAGCCTACAACAGCTGCACAACAGCCCCCTCATCCAAGACACATACATACACACACACACACACACATAATCTGTTACAAAACACAAACTCTGACCTCTGCTGTAATTAAACTGACCGCAATGAAGTGAGTGAAGCACATTCTGTGGCTTTTAAATCCCACTACAGATCCACCAACCCTCTTCCATCAATGATCCAGGGAATGGAGCAGCACTTAAAAACCAAAACCCTCACCAGGTGTCAGGGAAGAGCTTACTAGAAATTGCTTCCTTTCCTTTATTTGGGTGACATGACAGATTTTTCAATTGCCACATACAATGTTAAGGGCCTTAATGGTCATATTAAGCGGGCCCACATTCTGCAGGAGCTGGGAAGGCTGAGGGTCTCGGCAGCCTTTTTACAAGAGACCCACCTTTCATAGGATGAGCACAGGAAATTAAAACGATCTTGGGTGGGGGAGGTTTATGCAGCTCATTGGCTGGAGCACTCACAGAGGAGAGGAACCTCCTTCCTTATCAAACATGATGACCCTTCTAGAGTTGTTCATGTGGATCTAGATCCCAGAGGTAGGTACGAGACTCAAAGCCCTATTTTTCGACAGTGTTTTTTTTTTTCAATCTTTACACTCCAAATGAGGACAGGGAAAAGCAGACCCATCTCAAAAAGTCCTCCTGAGTACATATCTGACACTCATGTTTTGCATATTATAGGGAGACTTCAACATGGTTATGTCCTCTCAGGGACAGAAGGGTGCTCGTCTCCATTGGGGGCCAGGCCGCAGCCAGTTTACTAAGACGCCTGATGGGAGAGACTGGCATGGTGGACGCCAGGAGGGCAACTCATCTCTTGAGGATGAATATACATTGTTTTCTCATCGCCATGGCAGCTTCTCCTGATAGACATGTTTTTCCTCCCTGAAGAAAAGATGTTTATGTTCAAGGATTCTCAGATATTAACCATGACCTGGTCAGACCATTCCCCTGTATTGTTGAAATTAATGATCTCACCCTCCCCAAGCAAATCTACGTGGCATTTGTACGTGGGCCTATTAAATGAGGAGAAGTTTAAACGGGAAGTGAATACCGCTTCACTACACAGGACTTTCTAGCCCATAACCCCCAAATTGCGACCTCCCCATCTCTACGGTGGATGTCTTAAAGGTGTCCTTGTCAGGATCATCATTAGCTATAGCTCCCACCAAGAACAACTGCGCTTACAGTGTCAGCGACAGAAGCTGAGTTGAAAGAAACAGATTTCTACCATAAATTATCCTAGCGCCCGGAGGATAAGAAACTATGGCAAGGTGGGTATAATCCATAAGATGGAACAACACCCGCCTTTGTTCCCAAAGTATTTCTTTTGCCCTCCTGATCGAGAACAAGTTATACAATAAATTGAATGTATAAACTGTACAGATTGAAATAACTGTACTCGATGTTTACCAACTGTGAATCAACTTTAAAATGACCACGCTATGTATGAACTCCTGTATGTATGAAATGAATGTTATCACTAAACAAAAATGCTAAATATGTATTTAAAAAAAAAAGAAACTATGGCAAGAGAAAAAGAGAGCCCTGGAGACTCTGCTAGCCTGCCAGGTAGATGGCCTCCTCAGAAGGACATCTCAGAAATATTACGAAGGCGGTAAACAGAACTGGTAGGCTTCTGGCTCATGCCCTGAGAAAGCAGACAGTTTCTTGGGCAGTTCTTAGGAGACGGCATCAAGATGAGGGTGGGGGGCTGCTCTCAGACACCTTGGGGATCTCTACGGCCTTTGTTATTGCCAGATGTTATAATCCCCAAATCTCATAAACAATTATGACATGAAGGCTGACAGCTTTTTGGGCTGGATGGCTCTGCTGACCCTTCAGGAAGAAGACAGAACCTTACTGGAGAGGCCCATCTCATAGATACATAGACAGTGTCGGCAGATAAGGGCCTATGGCCCACCCAGTCTGCCCATTTAAGTTTCTAAGTTCAGTTTATGTTTTCCAAGAAGTCTGTTGCCCCTTACCCCTGACCTCTAGCCAGGAGTTACTGAATAAGATAAAGCAACTAAAGGTAGGCAAGTCCCCTGGGCTGATGGCCTACCTCATAATTTTATAAATCATTTATGGAGGGTTTATCCCAGTCATGTCTAGACTGCCTTCATCATATCCAATCCCGTGGCTGGGGGCGGGTTCCGCCCTCCTGAGATATGCCCAGATAGCGGTCTTGCCCAAGGAGGGTAAAATGCAGATTATTGCAGTTCCTATTGCCCATATCCCTGCTCAACGTCGATATGAAAATCTTCACAGGGATCCTGGCAGATTTCCTCCAGTGAGTGGTTGGGAGCGTTGTCCAACTGGACCTGACAGGTTTCCTGGTGGGCAAGTGCCTCTCCAATAACATCAGAAGGCTGCTGAACATTATTACCCTCACAGCGGAAGGACAGATTTCTTTTACAAAAAAACATGGAGAAAATGCACCGCCATAAATGTCTCAACATTTTCTCTTATACCATTCCCCTTATGCCCAGGTCAGGGTTAATGGTGTTAATTCAGGCAGATTTCCCCTACATAGAGGCACTCGTCAGGGCTGTCTTCTATCACCGCTGTTATTTACACTTTGTCTGCGGCCCCTGGCTATGGCAGTCCACCAGGATACAGATATAGTGGGGGTCATGGCAGGCGACAGGGAGCACAAGGTCCCCCTGACTGCCAATGATTATACATTATTTTTGGGGTCCCCAGAAACAATGGTTCCCCAAATGCTGGCACTTTTGGGAAGTTCTGGTGCCCTGTCAGGCTACAAAATTAATTATGAAACATCAGAGACCCTGCGACTGAGTGGAACCTGCCCAGCAAATTTAAAAATCCATGTTCCTATTTGTCTGGGCCAAAAACAATCAAATTAGGTACCTGGGAATCCAGATTAACGTGGATACTGCAAAACTGTTTGAGGCTAACTACAAAAAGATTTGGGGAGCCATGCAGCAGGACCTCGCCAGATGGTCGCTACTCCCCTTGACAACTGCAGGCAGGATTGATTCCATCAAAATGAACCTCTTGCCCCATTTTCTTTTTTTATTTAGTAATTTTCCCTTACCCATTCCCCCCACGTACTGGTGTATGGTTCATATGGGCATTAATAGGTTTATCTGGGTGGTGGTCGCCCTCGATCTCCCAGAGATCCTCCAGCTACCTAGGAGGGGGGAGGAATGGCTATGCAGCTATTATTTGGCTTATCAGATGCAGGCAACACACACCAGGGTCACCCAGCATGAGGAGGCTTTGGGCTGGTAAGTAATTGAGAAGTGGATTGTTTGATGTCCTTTTGTTCCCACTGGCTCATACAGAGACCAGGGATACCATTCCCTCATGCCACAACCCATGGTCCCAGCACACTCTCAGAGTACTGCAGCGGGTCAAGCACTCTTTGAAGTCAGTGGAGACTTTAGGGCCGCTTTTCCTTATTCAACACCATCCTTCCTTTCTCCCGCCCAGGTTGGATCTGGGTTATGTTGCATGGGATCACAAAGGCCCAACTCCATTTGAACAATTTCTGGAGGGGAATATTTTTTTTAATTTTTTATTTTAGTCTTTGGTAACCGGGTAAGGCCCTCTAGACACAACTGCCTGTTTTCAGGGGCGACCTGGGAGCACTGGGTGGTTAAGTGACTTGCTCAGCCACACAGTACGCAAGTGGAGGTTGTGAGATTCAAACTCAGGTCTGGTCTGCTGATGTATCAAGCATGTTCACACCTCGTTCCTCTAGCCTCTTTGCTATACTGCCAGCCCAATATCTGTCTATCTTTTTAGCAGCTTAAGACTAAATATGGCCTGCAGGCCACGATTTCAATAAATACCTTCAAGTGAGGCACTTGTTGCTCGACCATATTACCTCCCTCACCCATTCACTCAATGTTTTGGAGGATTTTATCCAAAACATATCCACCCCATGGGGGAAAATGAAGTTTATTTCTCGCCTTTACGGCCTTTTGAGACCCATGGACTGTAGAACTCTGGAAAAAAATTTAAACTGTCCTGGGAGAGGGAGATTGAGGAGGAAATTTCTTAGAATGACTGGACCCGCATACTAAAGTTGGGATGGAGGGTGACATCCTCCCAAGTGTGGAGGAAATTTTATTGGAGGATCCTGGTCCAGTTTTTCTGAACTCCTATCGTAACTAAGCATTTCCAAACTACTAATACAGCAGACTGTTGGAGGGCCTGTGGAATTATAGGTTCCCAGTGGGCATATTTTTTTGGGGGGGGTGCTCAAAGTTAGCCCACTTTTGTTCAGAGGTGCAAGCGGCAACCCAACAGGTACTGTCCATGACCATACCTAATAATTTTACAGACTGGGTTCTGGGGTTCCCAGTCTTTTTGTCACAATCTTCTTCTTCCAGACAGAAACTCACCCAGATTCTCTCTGTAGCAGCCCTCAAGTGCATTTCTGCTCACTGGCTGCAGAAAGAGCCTCCAGTGTTGCAGGAATGGGTGAACAGAGTTAACCGCATTTCAGAGTCAAAGGCTATAACAGCTAAGTTGCGTGAGGACTCCTATCGTAATATCTGGAATCCATGGATACCATGGGAGGCAGAGCAGAGTGCGCCCTTTGCACAGTAGGTGCCTCATCCCCTTTATGGGCTCTGACACACCACAGAGGCAGGAGAATATCTTTCTGCCTTCCTGCTTACCAGCTTGGGTCTTCTGTGCATTTCACTTCTCACTATTAAACCTATCTGGGGGTCCTGTTGCCAGATCCTTCATAGATCTCCTATCAACTTTTTTACGACAGCTCCATCCCATACTTCATCCCTTACAGCATTAGCAATCAATAAACTAAGAATTACATGCTTTATCAGCTCTCTCCTACCACAGCCGGAAACATCCCTCTTCTTTCCTTTACCTCTGTTCTTCCTTTACCCATCAGAACCTGTTTTAGAGGTATTACTTAAAATATTACTAAAAGGTTCCAAACAATGCACAACCTCAGTCTAATGGTTAGATGATGTTCTAAAACCTTTTTTTCAGATTTATGTGATTTTCACTGACCATGTTTGTAAGGCTTGCTTATTAGTAGAACTTTGCTATTACTAGATTAATATAGTTCAGTCCTAGAGTCTCATCAGAGGTTGCAGTGGGGCGGACTACAGTACCTTAGTTGCATCTGTTGCACCTCAGGGTAAATGTTGTGCTTTCTGCTGTTTGATGCAGGTTATTATACAATATCTAGGTATGCTAACGCTTGCTTATCAAATGCTCAGGTGCACTTTCCCATTGCACTTGTACTTATCTATTTTCTTGAATAAACACAAGTTAAAAAGAAAGAAAGAAAGAAAAACAGCCCTTCAACGTTACTTTACGCCTAGGTCATTTAAAAAAAAAAAAAACACTGCATTTAGTGAGCGCCCGATGTTACAACCAACATCTCAAAAGTGCTATCTGAAAACCTCCTTCTCCTCCTCCTACCCCAGATAATTTTCACTTCTCCCGACACAACCCAGGAGGCTTTCCGAGCGCTCCAATCCCTAAACCCATGTAAATCCACTCCTGACGTGTTCGACCACCTCTTTCTCCAGATATCTGCCATTGCCCACCCCCTGTCACATTTTCTCAATATCTTCTTCACCCATGGCTCCACCCCACAGGTCTGGAAATCTGCAAAAGTAATCCCCTTCACAAAGGCAGAGACCAGACCAGGCTCTACCAGGAAACTATTGCCCCATCTCCTTCTTCCTGTCTTAGCTAAGCTCCAAGAGTCCCTTGTATTAACCAGCTCTCCCATTTCTCACCTCCTCAGATGTCCTGTTCCCTTACCAGTCGAGTTTTAGAAAGAATCACTCCACGGTTTCCTGTCTACTCCAGGTGACTGATGCCATCCTCCTGGTATGGAGCTAGGCCACCTCACCTCTGCCATATTTATAGACCTAGTTAAGGCCTCTGATTCTGTATTCCATCTGCTCCTTCTTACCAACCTTGAACTAGCTGAACTCTCGCCTTTATCAGTCCAATGGTTCTTTTTGTGTGTTTCCGGCAGCTCCCAACGCATCCAGGCTGGTAATACCCTCCCCCAGCCCAGCAGGCATCCCAAAAGGCTCCATCTTGGGCGCCATACTTTTTTCCATTTTCCTCAACGATCTCCCCCTCATATGCCATCTCTCCCATAATCACCTATACGAAGACGACACCATCCTCCACACCTCTGGCCTGTCAGATGCCGAGGTTTCCTTCCGACTACAATCAGATTTCAATCGCATCCTGAACTGGTTGCAGGACAACCAGCTAAAAGTAAACACTACAAAAACTGTATCCATGAACTTCGGCACACCCCAAATACTCACCAAACTCCACCTCCACTCAATTCTCCATTCTCAACGGCACTACTTTAAACATAGTCCCAGCACACAAATACCTAGGTGTCTGGCTTGACATCCGCTTAGACTTCACCACGTTTATCAACCACATTCACTCCAAGCTCTACCCAAACTAGGTGCTCTTACTAGAAATACAGATGTCCTTTCCTCCCCATTTGCTAGATCCTCCTTACCAGGACAATCCTTCCTCTTTTCGAATACACAGATGTCATTTACAGGTCTGCCTCGCATCCACCGCTTCCAGAATGGATGTCCTTACAAATCTTTTCTGTCGCTTCGCCTTACACGCCTCTCCCAAGACTCATCACTGCACTCTCCTTCCATTATCACGTGTACAATTGAATACAGTACCGCATAAATTCTTAATTTATCTCTCTAGGTTATTAGTAATGAAACCATTTGATTTTCTATCGATACAGATTTTCCTATGCTCTTGTCCTTTTAAAGTTGCCACGCAATATTTTATCAGGTTTATCACCCTCAGCAAAGCATTTACTCTATGTAAGAAGTCACTGGCATTCCACTTCCATCTTTTCCAATTTGTTCGTTCTGACTTATCTAGCCTTTTTCTGTTTGGTGTTAAAAGCTATTGAAACTCCACAAATATATGCTTTTAACACATCCTACACCCAGATCAGTAATGTCTCCAAGTTTTAATTATTTTTCTGTGATTTCTTGTTTTATTTACATAATGTTCATATCTTTCAATGATATGGAGTAAAATCTGAATGTATTTTTATTGATTTCCCTTATGAACTGAAAGTGTTAAAATCACCAGTGCATGATCTAAAATGATGATGTTTTTGTAGGTGTTTTTTTTCACCACGTGCCCCAAAGAATCTGAAACTAGAAAGAAATTAATTCTTGAAAAGCTCTGGTAGACAGGTGTTAAATAAGAGTATTATTTAAATAGTGAATAAGCTTGTCTCCATGGGTCGGTCAATTTGAAATCGGTCATGAAATCAATAACTTTGGAGGCACCTGAGGTGATTCTCCCCTAGGTTAATACCAGATAGATCTAGTATATTATTTAAGGTCAAATTGAAATTGTCTCCTATTATCCAGGGGAATTTGTATGTCACTAAGTTTAAATGCTGGTGAATTCTCATTAGCACAATATATAGTAACCAGTGAATAGGTCTGACCTAACAAGGATCTCTCACATATTGTATAATGTCTGTCCTCATCTATTATCAATCAATTAACAAAAGATATATCTGCATTTTTCTTAAAGAATATTGCTACCCCTCTGGTGTTGTTTCTAAATGGTGAACTGATCCCTGTTCCCCACCATTGACATAAATACTGTAATTCTTCTTGAAACAGATGTCATTCGCACCCCAGGAATCCCTCAGTATGCTTGACTAATGCAGTCATGCCAGCTGGGTTCGGCTATCCCAGACGTGAAGTTTATAATGATAGAAAAGAATTAGCCAGTCAGCTTGTAGTAGAGTGCTGCCTGTAGGTGCTCCTGTAAGCCAAAGAGAGTCATTTCTCCGCTGACTGGACAAGTCTGCCCCTGGAGCTCTCGTCTCACACCTTTGCTTGAAGAAGTTTATTTCTTCTAAAGTGTGTATTTTCTTAGTGCTGCTTTTAGTGCTTTTTCTATCTTTTCTAAATATTTTACTGTGTTTTCCATGGTTCCATTTGGTACCTAGGAATTGCAGAATCTCCTCTGAGCGGTTCCTCCCGCAGTTCCTGTGCTTTTTTTTTCTGAAATAAAGTACAGCTTTTGAGGTAAATTTCCCACAGTTCTCTGTATTTTAGTGGAACCGTGTTTTCTTCTGCTTTTTACTTTATTTTTACTCAGTTAGGAACTGTTTCTCATGGTTCGACACCACTTGGGAACCGACCAAAAAAATGTTTTTCCATTTGGGAACCATTTTACAAGGTCTTCTGATGGATAGGCGTGTCAGATAGACCCAAAAAGGAGGACTGGACCCACTGGTTTTAAAAACGCATTTAAATGTTTCAAATATTGGTCAAGGCAGACAGCCACCACCTTTGCTTTTATTTTTGTCCCAGTCACACCTCTGCTAACTGAACTTTGCATGAAATTTAGCTCAAAAACAAGCAAAAGGCTGGATATTATGGCCTCTCACTCTGCCTCCCTTCTAATACAACTTCATAACAAGGTCCCTCTCACAGTAATCTAAAGGCAGGTCCTCCAAGGACCCCATAGAAAATAAGTCTGATAAAAATAATAATGACCAGGCCAACAAAAAACATGCTGAGCAGGTTTCTGATTCAGTGCCTGCTAAAAATAAACACATATCACTGCCCCTAATGCTAAAAAGCAAAGGGAGACCCCAGTGTCACAAAAGATATACACTCATGGAGGGAATGGCTAAGGCGTAAATTATATCAAACTTTTCAGGCTGTGGGCAGCCTCCTCAGTGCCCCAGCTAGTCCTCACCACACCTGTTCCTCTGACCCTGGTCTTGGCCAGTGTATTTTCTTTGAGGAAGGTGATGATGAAGAGGAGGGTGAACCCTTGGAACCAGATGTGTTCCCTGACAAGGACTCTGGCTCTCCTTCCCATGGCCAGGAGGATATTTCACCTCATTATACCTTTGTCCAACATATCCAAGGGACTACTGAAGAAGACGAGGGCAGACTTTTGGATACAATGGGTCTCCCTCTAAAAGCTACTCCTTCCAGTTCACAAGTCCCTTTGCAGGACTACTCTCAAGTTACTCAGAATCCCACCGTTATCCCAGGAGGATAAGAAGATAGAGAAAAGTGCCAGCTAGATAAAACTAATGCTGAGTACCTTGACACACATCCAGACCATAAAGGAGTAGTGCAGGGTGCAGCCTGTGAAAAAGCTAACTTGTCCATTTGATCCCAGCCTCCAGAAAAAGAATCTAGGAAGCTGGATACTATGGCTAAGAAATTTTATACCACAGCCTCTCTGCTGCTCCACCTCTCTCCCTACATGGCATACACAGCTCAGTACCAGAAGGCTCCCTTGGCTGCTGCCCTGGCTATCAGCCAGCAAGCCCTAGAAAAAGTGGTTTAGAATCTGGCGGAAACTGTTAAAACCACCTTGGAAGCCACAGAATATCAGTTTTACATGACTAAATGCCAGTGACCCTGCCTCCAAAGCTATGGCCTAGGCCAACTTTCTCAGGCGGTTTGCCCGGCTGAGAACTGCTAATCTTGTCAAGATACCCAGACTAAAGCTATGGACTTCCCTGGGAACAATTTCTTCTGGGACAAAACAAAGGCATAAATGAAAAAGGTGGAGGAATGCAAAACCACCTATCTGAGCAATGCAGCTAAAGAGAAAGCCTCTACTTCCTACAAACCCCACGGTAGAGGAGGCAGAGGTAGGGGTTGCTCTCCCAGGGCCTTTTACCCCATGCCAATGTCCATGCCCTTGGATTACTCTCAGATGAGAGGATTCTTTAGGCGAAGAGGCAGAATACGAACATACGAAATTTGCCAGCAGATAAAGGCTTAGAGGTCTATCAAGTCTGCTCGAATGAGCAGCTAGCACCTCTTATCCTGCAGCCGCCTCCCTTCCACCCTTCCCTTCATTAACCCTCCCTTGTCCTGTCCTATTCTCGCTTGAAGCAGTCCACTGTTCTACTGCATACCACTTCAGCAGGTAACGCATTTCACCCAGCCACCACCCTCTCTGTAAAAAAGTGTCTTCTCATCTCCCTCCTGAACCTTCCTCACTCCAGTCTCATATCATGGCCCCTGGTGGCCCTCCCCTCCCTTACTTTGAACAGCCCCTCTGTACCAGTCTTGTTTATTCCTTTCATGTATTTAAAGGTTTCTTTTTTTTTGTTTTTTTGTGTCTTTATTTTTTCGGCCCCCTTCCCAGATCTGCCTCTAGAGTGCCTCTACCCTCCTCTCCTGCACAGCGGGGTCTGTCCTGGGGATCGAGGTCCCCACCCGTATTTTTCCGATAGCCCCGGGGCGTCGGCACAAGGGGCCATAGGCGTCAGAGAAGCGACATGCGAGCGCGTCTCTCTCAAGTGCCACCAACGCCCCCACCCCGACTCTGCGAATAGAGCCCTTCAGCCCGAGTGCCAGTGCTCCCACTGGCATTATCGGGGTTGGCTCCCCGAGGGAGGAGAGCATCTGTTGGGACACTCAATCCTCCCTCCCCGCCGACCCCCGCAACCTGAGTCCATTCCTGAGTCCGGTCCGAGGCAGTGCGAGGTGTGGCGCCCAGCGCCAACCTCAGCGCCACCGGCCGGGCAGTATTTAAAGGTTTCAATCATGTCACCCCTGTCTCTCCTCCGTGAGTACATGTTTAACTCCTTCAACCTCCTCTCGTATGATAAGTCCCCAGCCCCTTGATCATCTTTTGTCGCTCTGCGCTGCACCCTCCAGTAACTTAATGTCCCTCTTCAGATACGGACGCCAATACTGCACGCAGTACTCCAGGTGTGGTCTAGCTAATCACCCATACAGTGGCAGAATCACCTCCTCCTCCTCAAGGATATACCCTTGCAATACAACCCAGCATTTTGTTGGCCTTTGCAGCTGCATTCCTACATTGTGCCGAGATTGTTCATTGACCCTGTAATGAGCACACCCAGATCCTTCTCCTCCTCTGTCTGGGCTAGCTGCACTCCCTAGCTGGTAACTCCTCCTTGGTTCTTCATTCCAAAATGCAGCACCTTGCACTTTTTGGCATTAAAGCCCAGTTGCCAGGTGTCTGACCAGGTTTCAAGCTTTGCCAAATCATCCTGCAACCCCTGCCATCCCCCTAGGCCATCCACCACTGCGCCTACCTTGGTATCATCAGCAAACAGACTGATCTTGCTTTTGATGTCCCATGATATGTCTGCAATGAATATCCCAAACAACACTGGACCCAACACTGAGCCCTGTGGAACACCGCTCGTCACTGCCCTTGGGTGTGAGAGCTCCCCACCCACCACCACCACCCTCTGTTGCCTTCCTTGCAGTCAGTTTCCTACCCATCTCACCAGCTTTGCACCTGCCCCTGTGCCTACTAACTTCCTTCCCAGCCTTTCATGTGGCACTGAGTCGAATGCCTTACTGAAGTCCAGATACAGGACATCCACTGCATGGTCCATCCAGTTGCCTAGTTACCCAGTCATAGAACTCGACCAGGTTGGTTTGGCAGGATCTGCCACGTATGAAGCCATGCTGTCTGCTGTCCTATAGTCCTTTGGCCTCTAGGAGGGCCACCAGCCTCTCCTTCAGGATAGTCTCCATTAGCTTACCCATGATGGATGTGAGGCTCACTGGTGTGTAGTTTCCCGGTTCATCCTTGGGGCCACTCTTGTGGAGGGGCACCACATGAGCCATCCTCCATCCTGAGGTACACACCCCAAATGTAGTGAGGCATTAAACAGGTCTGCCAAAGGTCCTGCAAGGACCTCTGCCAGCTCCTTCAGTACCCTGGGGTGGATGCCATCTGGGCCTGGCACCTTGTCCACCCTCAGTGCCTTCAAACCCTCTCGAACTCTGCTCTCCATGATTTCCCCATCTGTCACCACTCCCCCCCCCCTGCCATTTCTCCCACCTTGGGTGTCACCCTCTCTTCTCTTTATTAAATACTGAGCAGAAGTACTCATTTAGTGCTTCCACCTAATCGCACTCAAGCTTCCACCCAACCCCTCCTTCCTAATCCTTACTATGGTCCTTACAGCTCCTTTTCTCCTGATGTACTTAAAGAAGTCCTTCTCCCCCTTCTTAATGCTTTGTGCCAGCCTGAGTTCTGTAGATGCTTTGGCTCCCCTTACTGCCCTTGTCACCTCCTTCGATTCTGTCAAGTACTCCTCCCTGTCCTCCCCCCTCCCTGTTTTCTTGTACTTCCTAAAGGCAGCTCTTTTCCTCCTTACCTTTTCCACGACCTCCTTGCTCAACCAGATCGGTTTCTTAGCCCTAGCCTTCTTGCTCTGGGCTTTGCAGCAGGTTTTGGTCGCCTCCACTATCCCCAGCTTTATGAGCTCCCACCTCTGGTTAGTGTCCATACTAGATTGAATTCTGGCCAGGTACCCTTTACCAGTTCCCCATCCTCCCAAAGTCGGTCCTCCTGAAGTCCAGCACTATTGTGCCAGATTCCATTCCTTCCTTGCCCATATCCAATGTGAGCCATACTGAGCGGTGGTCACTCCTGACAGCGGTTCCTCCACTGTAAGTTCTCTCACAAGTCCCCATTTGCCAACACAAGGTCAAGGGTATTTCCTAACCTGGTTGGTTCGCTGACCATTTGCAGCAGGAAGCTGTCCTGAAGGCATCCAGCAGTACCTGCTCCCTTCTGTTCCATTCTGAATAGCTCAGAAACATCCTGATCCTACCCCATCAATAAAAATGCAGTCTAAACAAACCCCTGACTGGAAGGCCAAGGTCGCCTCCCCTCTGCCAGTAGTGGGAAGGCTGACCTACTACTTCCACCAGTGGCAGCTGATCACCACTGACAAGCTGCAGTGTAGAAGTGGTGGGTCACCAATTTCCATGCAGTTCAAAACATTTCCCACTCAGCAGGGCCACAGGAGACTAAAACCCCTAACTCCCATAAAAAGAATCAGTCTCTGTTGTCAGCAAATACAGTGGAAAGAGTTCCTCTCTCCCAATGGAGGAAAGGTCTTTATTCCAGGTACTTTCTCATCCAAAAGAAAAACATGGACTGGCGACCCACTCTAGATCTCAGGTACCTCAGATTTGTCTGCTCTCAACCTACAGTCTCCTGACCCTTCTCCAGACAGGGAGAACATACCCCAACATAGAGTCTTTTTGCCTCAAAGCTTGGTACTTGAGGAGCTAGAGTTCCCAGACTCTCAGTATTTAGAACAAGTCCTGAGAATCCTTCGACTGGCCAAGAAGCCAATTACCAAAAAGATTTCTGCTTCCAAACGTAAGCAATTATTTTTCTGTTGTACAGACAAGTAGATTGACCCACTGCAAGCTAGCCTTTCTTCTATACTAGAGTATATGGTACACTTACAAGCATCCAGGCCTTACAGCGTTCCATTAAATTTAACTCTCCTCAGGGAATGCCTGGCTGAATAGATAGGTTATCACTACAGCTTTAGAGCTGTTAGTGGTCTGACACACTCTAATCCAACAAGGTAGAGCACTACACAGGGTAGGGGCTACAAAAACAAACATACGCATCCCAGAGATCTTTAAACGGACCCTGGGAACCTCTAGCTATCCCTCGACAACAGATTCTCAGGACCAACAGGAAATTTCTTCCTAAGGTGTTGTCCTGAGTTTCACCTGAATCAATCTGTAACACTTCCTGTCTTTTTCATAGACAAATTCTCTCCTGGTGAGCACAGACTTCACAGCATGGATGTAAAAGGGCACTAACCTACTACCTGGAGCATACTAAGCAGCTCCCCGCCTCTCCTACACAGCAGTTCCTCATCTATATAAAGGCGGGCCAGACTCTAAGAGAACTATCGCTGGATAGTCTCTTGAATCCAGTTCTGTTACAATAAGGCTGGCAGACAACCACCTCAAGGACTCAGGACACACTCCACTAGGGGCAACACAGCCTCAGTGGCAGCAACAAGAGATATTTCCCTACTCGACATCTGCAAAGCAGCTGCTTGGAAGACTGTACATACCATCACAATGCACCACTACCTGGATGTACAGTCCAGATCAGATACCAATTTTGGCACTGCAGTCCTGCAGAACTTTTCCCAAAGTACATTCTGTTCTGTTCCCTCCTCCATGCTGCACTGCTTTGTAATCTTCACTAGTCAAGCATACTGAGGGATTCCTGGAGTGAGAAGAAACCATTACTTACCACAGCAATGTTATTTCTTCCAGGGGATCCCTAAGTATGCCTGACCTTCCACCCATCCTCTCCTCACATAACCTTGCTGAAACTAGTTCTGAAGTCCTTACCACAGGCCAAATTTCTTACTGAAAAGCCTTAATACGTAGAATGTTCTACAGTTTAGCATGGTGTATATAGTTCACCTGAAGCAATTTTCTTTTTTTCCTAGTTTTTATCATTTTTACATTGGCTATGCTTGTGCATACAACGCTTATGCAAGGATAGCGGATTTTGGGGAGGGAGGGTCACCGAGAGCCCGCTGCAGTTCACAAAAGCAAGGGTTTAGCAGTTCACACTAATGACCATGGGCTGTGGTCCTGAGATTACTTTCCGCTTAGTGGCTGAAACTTTGGTATTTCAAAGGATCGAGCTGCCCAATCAGAGAGGGCTTCGTCCTTGATTTGCATGAAGCCATCAGCAAACAACTGAGCAGCTTTCAATTGCAAAATAAATAAATAAATAAATAAAGTCCATCGATGTCTGTTTTGCCCCAATAACTGACTCACCCACCCAACCCTGCCTCTTAGCACTCTCGCCCTCCCAAATATAACACTGACAGTGGGAATGCCAGATTCCCCAGTGTCATCACCAGAAGATTTTTCTTTTATTTTATTCATATATTGCCTGTAACAAAGCAAACCATCCCTTGATGTCTGTAGTTGGCGCCCTGTAGCTCTTCCCCACTCGACCTCCAAGCACCCCACATCCAACAACATTATACGGACACTGGTGGTACCCAATCACCAGTGTCGGTCCTCATAGTTTTGTTTTTCTTTAGTTGTTACCACCACCCAACCCTTCCTCTCAGCAACCCCCCATAATGTAACACTGACACTTTGGGTGCCTAATCCCCAGTGTCATCACCTGAAATATAGAAAATCATCTCTCGTCATTTTGTTGCTTATTTTTTTTTAATCCTGTAAAACAGAAAACTGTCCATCATTGTCTATTGCGCTGTTAGTCCCTCCTCCCACCTGACCCTCCCACTCAGCACCCATCACACCCCCAAGCCCTTACTTACCCAGTGGGGACCCAATGCAGTGATCATCTCCAGACTGCAAAGACATCTTCACTCTTCAACACCGGACCACAGACTGAGGAAATCAGATATGCTGTTCAATGTATTTCAATGGTGTTTTGAACTTAGTACCATAACTTGGGCATTTTTAATATTTTGCCCCACATTTTTCAACATACCATTTTTGGGACACCACCTCATGAACAATGCAAATGGTGTTAGGTAAATCTGTCCTGAAAGGTGATTTCCTGGTCACTATGTGAAATCACTTTTCAGGTAGGAGTTGAAAATTTTCTCCACCATTGTTCATGAGTTTGGGTCATAAGAAGGCTATCTTGGCATAAAATATAAAAAAAAAAAGTTATGAGCATACGTTGAAGATTGCGAACGCAGGCTCGTAACTTTGGTAATTTTCAATATTTTGACCCAAAATGTTCTACGTAGCCATTTCTTGATAGCACCTCATGAATATGATTGCTATAATTTTTCAAATTCTGGCCAGAATGCGTTTTTGCATCCCATAAAGTGATTTTGCAGTCACTGCATAAAATCAAATTTTAGGCAGGAGTTAACAATCTTCTCCCCTACCATTCATGGGGTGAGGTCATCATAAGAAGGCTATGTTGTAAATTTGAGGCACAAATGTTAAACAAACAAATCAAGAGACTATGCTGAAATTTACCATCACATGCTCTTTTGCTAATTTTCAATTTTTGACCCCAATCTTTCAACATATCCATTTCTTCCCAGCACATCACGAATGTGACAGATGAAATTTTGAAATCCTGGCTAAATTTTTCACATCCTGAATGGTGATTTCAGTCACTGCACAAAATCATCTTTCAGGCAGGAGTTGAAAGTTTCCCACACTATCGCTCATGAGGAGGGGTCATAAGAAGGCTATGTTGAAAATTTTCCATAAAAATTCTAAAATCGACAACATTATGAGCCTACATTGAAGTCTGCAAATACAGCCTTGTAACTTTGGGGAATTTCAATATTTTCACCCCAAATTTTCAACATAGCCATTTCTCCACAGAATCCCATGAATGTGACAACTGTCATTATTCAGATCCGAGCCAAGTGTGTTTTCGTACTGTGCAGGAAATTTAGTTTTGTCAGGATTTGGACATTTTCTCCTACTGCGATAATTAGGTGGGCTAATTGGAAGGCTATGCTTAACATCTGGTGTACAAATACGGTAAAATGCCCAGGTTATGATTTAATGTTGCTCAATTGCAACACTCACTCACAACTTCACTCATTTTCAATACTTTGACTCCAATCTTTCAACATACTCATTTTTCCACAACACCTCATAAACGTGACGTGTCATTTTTAAAATCCTGGATGAGATGCGTTTTCGTACCTCTGGTGTGAACGACATTTTGGCCAATATACCATAAATGGTACATGTCATGTCTAAAAGGTGAATCTTAAAACAAGTATTTTCAAAATCTGAGGTCAGAATTGCAAAAAAACAAATTGTTTAACAAGCAGCCAATGTTCTGCCTTGACAAATGCTCATTTCTATAGTTCTAGGTTAGAATTAGGATTTGGGATCTTTTGCCTTTCAGGCTACCAAATGAATCTGACTGGCTTACAGTAGCACCTACAGGCAGCACTCTCTTACTACAAGTTGATTGGCTAATTCTTTTCTATCATTAGCATAAACTCCACTTCCGGAGCAGCTGAACCCAGCTGGCATCATTGCATTAGTCAAACATACAGAGGGATCCCTTGGAAGAAACAATATTACTATTGTAAAAATTTTTTGGTTCTTGTACCATTAAGCAACTGATGCATTGTTTATCCATGTAATTAAAATTTTTCTAGCTTTAACCCTGTCTTTTATACCCTTTCCATTCCATTACATCATTTTTATATATTTATCCACTGTTGTTCTTATGAAAGTGGTCTAATATAACCGTTGTCACCCTTTTATAGACTAGTCCAATGCATTTTATCACACTGTTTAAATTACTTAAGTGCCTATTGTGCTTTTCACATAACTTGCCCTAACAAATCCCCCCTCAAAAGGAGAGGAAGCCCCCCTCAGTAAAATGTCCCCACAGTGAACCATCACCAAGTAGTGATTTACTATTCTTATTAGTCCCTTACTAACCCTCCCTACACCGCCCCCTCCAAGTGCTCTACCCCATCCCTCCTATATGCATTAGCCCAGGCATCATATTGTAGAAGTTCAATTCTTTTTTGGTGAGTTGCACCAATGTTTTCCCTTCTTTTATAAATTCTGAAAAAGATCACCAAATTCAGGCAAAGATTTGTCTTGAAAGCCAATAGATATGATTTACATCTCACAATTAAGTTAATGAATACTGTAAAAATATGTCATTTATACTCCCCCGTCCCACATCCATCTATGAAGAGAGACACTACAGAAGGTGGCTGCGATGCTACACTGCTGGCTGGACTCTGCATTGGGCCCCTTTAAAAAATACAGCAAATGGGCACCTATCCCCATTTCCTTGACTTAGAGGGTGGAGGCGATAAAAAAGGTAATCCTTCCTAAATTTTATACTTGGTCCAAACAATTCCCATCAGAGTACCGGACTCCCTATTTTAACTCGTTTAAAAGGGCAGTCTCCCGTTTCTTGTGGGGCTCACATAAACCTAGGATTAGGCTCTCGGTTCTTCAGATTTCGAAGAGAAAGGGAGGTCTGTCATTACCTAATTTTAAGCTATACTACCAGGCTGCACAGCTACGGACAATTATGTATTGGTTAGACCAAATATATCTTTCCAAATGGAAAAATTTAGAGCTTAGAGAAGGGGCCCTCTCGAATTTAAACAGCTCACTTCTCAGACAGAGGAAGAGACCTAATACATGGCAGGTGGAGAATCCTTTTACAGCTCTCACATTAGACATATGGGATGATATTTTGAAAGACAAAAGAGCTAGCAGTTGAGATGTCTGCTAATATCCATCCCATACCTTTTTCCTGGTGCGTGATGTGGGTTTAGAAGGTGGGAAGCAAAGGGCTTACACTTAGTATGGCACTTTCTAGAGAAGGAGAGATTGTTCCCTTTGAAACATTAGTTAACAGATATGAAATTCCTTGGCAGGACAGATTCAGATATTTTCAAATGGGAAATTGTATTAGAAGCCTCATCACATAATCTGGCACAGGGACCTCAACACCCCCAGGTTGCTTTTACTCTCAAAAATGCGACAGAAGGTGCTCCTATTAGAACACATATTATCTCTAATCTCTATCAAGACATGTTAGTATGGAAAGGTGACACCACTAACTCCATAAAAAAGGCGTAGGGACTTGATATGGGGAGCCAGATTTCAGAGGAACTGTGGACATGGACCCAAACTAAAATCCACTGGAGCCTGTCAGCAGTCAGCTGGCAGGAATTCTCCTGAAAAATTTTTATCAGGTATTTTCGGGCCCCAGTGATCCTGGGGGAAGTTCCTAAGCAATAGCTCCTCAAACTGTTGGAGAAATTGTTGCCATGCACAGGCAACATATGTACACATGCTGTGGAGCTGCCCTGCACTCTCCACTTTTCTCTGTGACCTGCAATGTGCTCTAAGAATAATAACTGACCCAGGATTGATACCGACTCCCTCCTGTTATTTTTCCTAGAAATACCAAAGGAATTCAGAGACCCGCTTACAATTAAGTTCCTGAAAATAACATTCTTAGCAGCCCAGAAGGCCATAACTAAAAACTGGCTGACCCAAAATCCTATCACTTTAAGCAAATGGCAAGAGATTATGATTAATATCTACAGGATGGAGGCGTTAACAGCCTCACTGAAAAAAACGCTATCCCAGTTTGAAATTTTGTGGAGGCGTTGGGTTCTATACATGGCAGGGGGAGAGACCTGACTTTATTCCTTAGCAACTTGAGTCCCCATGATATTAGGTCAGGTCTTGCTTAGAAAACTCAGGAATATATCAAATATGCTGGACCTTAGTATTTGCAGAAACAGTTTATTCCTAGTATTTTAGTTAGCTAGTGAATGAAGTCAACGAGAAACTATGCTGGTCTCCTCCTATTTGTATGACAGAAGGTGAGGTGATCTACACATGTAATAATAATGATGAAATTATTGTGCACATAACTCTGCTACTAGATAACTGAATCAGTAAGTGAGTAAATGAATTTGCCTATGAAACCTCTGTGATTAAGAGATATGTTATATGGTTGTATGTAAGCTGTATGTGTCCTGTTCGACTGGAACTAAAACAATAAATAAATAAAGTTTTAAAAAAATAAATAAATAAAGCAAAACCCCTTAGGTTGGTCCTGGTTTCCTTATTATCTCTAACAGTAAAGTACAATTACGTAAGAACCTACCGTAACAGTAGTTCTTCGAGAGAGGCTCTTGCAGTAGATAATTCAATCAATCAATCAATCAATCAAAAATCTTTATTTAATCAGGCGAACATCATTGAGCATAGCTCATTTACAAGATGGACCTGAGTGGTCAAGAAGTGCAAGTGTTATTACATTGACAAGGGTATCATATACAGTAATACAATGACATGGGTAACAAAAACAGAAATACAATGACATAAGTGCTAGTATATAACAATATACATATGTACAAGGCATTAACACTTTTAATCTGTCAGACAATAGGCAGTTGGCACATCAGAGTTAATATGTAGATTATAGGACCCAGCAGGCATTTTGAGGGTGAATCTTGGGACTGGGAACTGGAGTTTTCAGCATATAGAAACACGAGCAGAAAAAGGGGGTAGATAGGGTAGTGAATTAGGCCTTGTGGAAGCAGTTGCAGAGTTCTGGGAATAGGGTGGTGAATAATCTTTGAAGGATATTAAGGGTGGAGGTTATTTAGCTTCATGGTTTTTGGAGTGAGTTCAAACAATTGCTAGTGAGTGGCTGATAGCAGCCCTCCCAAGCTGGGTGCAGGCAAAGGACCTTAAGAATGATAATTTTGCTGATCCTTAGGTTGTATGGCCTAGAAGTGATTTGAGTAAAACAGTCCGAGATGTAGGTAGGTAGCTTGCCTGATAAAGCTTTTGAAAATCCAAATTGCAGCATTCCTGTTTCTTCTGTGTTGTAATGATGACCAGTTAACTGCCTTATAAAGGGAACAATGGTGGGTGCTGAAGGAAGGTCAGTAATGAATCTGATGGACCTGTGTATAAGGTGTCCAGTTTATTTAAGAGGGGAGTGAACAGTGTCCATACAGAAAGTCAGCATAGTCAATGAGGATAGGAATGAAGCCTGGATTAATCTTTTTGGAGTCTCTGTTGAGGTAGTGCTTTATTCTAAAAATAAACCAAGCCTTTGTCTCAGTTTCTTTAGTAGCTCCTCAATATGTACGGAAAAGTCAAGTTTGTTATCAATCCAGACACCAAGATATTTGAAGTTATCAACGATTCCAGCTTTCCAAGTAATGTGGTTAGTTGTAGGTGGTAGATGATGGGGTAGTGGCAGAGCAACTTTGTGAGGAAAAGAGCATAGCTTTTGTTTTTTGGCATTTAGAAGTAGTTTTATCCAGCAAGTTGTGTTGTAGGATGGAGAATTCAGATTGTAGCAGTTCACAGGCTTTAGACAATGAAGGATTGCTAACATATAGCACAGTATCATCAGCAAACAGATGGATGTTTGATTGAGTGAGGTTAGCATCAATATTATTAATATAGATGGCAAAGAGGATGGGGCCAAGAATAGAGCCTTGCGGTACACCTCTTAGCAGAGGTTTTAAAGTGGATAGGTAGTTTCCATTTTTACCAGTTGTGATCTGTCTGATAGATAGCACTTGAACCAATTGAGTGAAGGGAATCCAACCCTATTGAACCAAGGGAGGTGATCAGTGATTCATGATCCACTGTGTCAAAT
Source organism: Neoceratodus forsteri (assembly GCA_016271365.2). Taxonomy (NCBI): domain Eukaryota; kingdom Metazoa; phylum Chordata; order Ceratodontiformes; family Ceratodontidae; genus Neoceratodus; species Neoceratodus forsteri. The sequence goes on along the minus strand of CM057450.1, from coordinate 883,491,339 downwards.
GCTTTGCTCAAATCCAGGAACACAGCACAGGTACTATTCTTCTTATCCATAGCAGTCTGCCAGTCGTTGGTTACTTTGGCTAGGGCTGAAATGGTGCTGTGCCTTGATCTAAATCCTGATTGTACTGTGTTTAGGAGGTTATTGTTATCCAGGTAGACCCTTAATTGTGAGTTTACTAACTTTTCGAGCATCTTGGACAGAACTGATAGGATGGAAATGGGCCTGTAATTATTGAGATCCATGGGATCACCAGATTTGAGTAAAGGAACTACTTGAGCTGTTTTCCAAGTGGAGGGAATGGATCCAGTGGTGAGGGAAAGATTGAAGAGATGAGTAAGGGGGGCAGATAAGACTTGAGATGCAATCTTGAGGAAGTAGGGGTCCAGGGAGTCTGTACCTGCACTTTTTGAAGTATCCAAGTTGGAGAGGAGATCTTCCACTTCTTTCAATGTTATTGGGTTGAAAGAGAAGGTTGATATAGCCTTTTGGCCCACGGTGGATTGAAGATTCAAGGAAGATCTCAGGAGATTTGCAGGTGAAGAGTCAAATGCTAGTCCAGCTGTGGTGAAGTGGTCATTGAAGGTATTTAGAATTTCTTGTTTATCCGTAATTTCTGTGTTATTTAGTAGCAGTTTGCAGGTTAAGGCAGGAGTAGAGTTTTGACCAAGATACCCTTTATAGTTCCCCAGAGCCTGGTAGGGTTATTATAGGAGCATCCAATTCAGCTCTATAATAGGCTGCTTTGGCAGATCTTATTTTGTTGTACATGAATTTCTTGCTTTTCTGAAATTTAGCCAATCTATGGAGTCCTTAGTTTTTCTTGCCTTTTTCCACAGTTTGTCTCTGGATAGCAAGGCTGTTTTAAGATCAGTGGTGAACCAGGGCAGGACCTTGCTTTAGTTCTGATATTGGTGAATGGTGCATGAATATTTAGAGCATTAGTGATAATGTCCTTTAAGATCTGGAGAGCTATTTCCACTGAGGTTGTAAGGTAGAAATCTTGCCAGTATATTGTGTTACTCAGGTCATGGAGGTAACCTGGTATGTTAAACTTCTTTTTGACCTTTTGGGACAAATTCAGCAGGGTTGGATGGTTTGGGTGAATATCTTATGCCAGCTATGGGACAATGGTCACTTACATCATTCGGTAGTACTCCTGCATGAGTATATAAGGAGGCTTATTTACCAACATAATATCCAGGAGTGAGCTGTTGCTGGATTTTTTAGGTTAATCCTGGTTGGGTCTTTTATTAGCTGTGTAAAGCCATAGGTGTCACAGAATGTTACCAATGGAGCAGATGCATTAGATAGCCAGTTTAAATTCAAATCACCAAGGATGATGGTATCTTCAGGGCCTAGATTGGTTATTGACCCCAGGTGAGATAGTAATTTGAGGCCTGCTGAGGGGGGCCTATAGCAGCCAATCAATTTAAATGGAGACAAGTTTGGAAGGGATATTTTGATTGATAAACATTCAAATTCCTTTGGTTCGGATGTGATGATGAGGCAGGTAGCAGAGATGGTGTCCTTAATGTATATGGCCACCCCACCACCCCTTGAAGAGCGATCTGCTCTGAAGAGCTGATAGTTGGTAAGGTTTACAACACTGTCTTTGGTCGATGGTCTGAGCCAAGATTCAGAGATGACCAGAAAGTCAGGCAAAGTATGTGCCACCAGGCCTGTATTACGGAGAATTTTTAAAAGGCTGCAGGCATTGATATGTAGGAAACTTAGGCCATTTATAGAGGATAAATCAGCAGGGAAAAATACTTTCAATGGGGCCAGGATTTATTTCAATGGTACCAAAATTACATATAGGACTGAAGCCGGCAGGCGTCAGGCCCGCATGGAAACATTTCTAGCTAGCAGTCTCTGGCGGGGTACCGTCCCACGTCAGGTGACCGACATCATGCGACATCAGTATAAAGGGGTGTCCCCCAAGACCGCCTTCCAGTTCTTTCCCACCAAAGGCCAAAAGGCAAGATGAGAGAGAAGTGGATGTTTCCTTCTCTGGAAAAGAAGCTGAAAAAGTTTAGGGGGATGGAGGGCGGGAAGGTATTACCTACTGCAAGAGCCTCTCTCGAAGATCTACTGTTACGATAAGTTCTTATGTAACTGTACTATCTTACTTCGAGAGGGCTCTTGCAGCAGGTAATTACATATAGGACTGAGTCCCAAGCAGTCTGGAACAAGGAGAAGCAACAGGAGGAGGAAAACTACTCAGATGTAGACCCTCTGGCTGTGAAGATCTTAGGAAAGAAGACCTTGCAGCACAGCCAACCCGAAGCCAGTTCTGCGGCGAGAGGCAATGTCCAAACTGTAATGTTTTGTAAAGGTATGGACAGAAGTCCAAGTTGTGACTGCACAGATGTCTGCCGCTGACATTCTTGAAACAGGCAGCAGAGGTAGCAACACCTCTGGTGGAGCGGCCTCTGACTTAACCCGACAGGGTCTTCTGGTACTTGTCGTAACAGAAAGTGATATAATGAGCCAACCATTTAGATAGGCATTGCTTGGAAACAGCATTGCCTTCTCTTTTACGAGCAAGAGAGACAAACAGTTGATCAGACTTTCTGAGATCCTTCATCCTGGTGGTGTAGTATCTCAGAATTTGGTGAACATCCAAAGTATGCAAGAGGTACTCCCCTTCACTGGAGTGCTGCATAAAGAAAGTAGGCAACTCAATGGATTGATTCAGCGTAGAGTCCACTACCACCTTAGGGAGAAACTTAGGGTTGGTACGCAGAGCCACACGTTCCTTGTAAAAAAATCAAATACGGGATTTTGCACATCAAGGCCTGGAGCTGGAAATCCTCGAGCAGAAGTAATGGCCACCAGGAAGAGAGTCTTCCAGGAAAGGAACTTTAGATCTCCTGAGGCTGCCGCTCGAAAGGAGGCAGGTAAGCTTCTCAAGAATAAAATTTAAATCCCAAGGAGGAGCAGGAATGCGAATAGGGGTCTCAGGTGGAAAACCCTCCAAGAATAGTCTTAGAGACTTCCAACTGCGCAAAAGTTCTGGAACATGGTAAGCGGAGATGGCCACCATGTAAACCTTCAGAGAAGAATGACTAAGACCCAGATCAAAGAGATGGCACATGTAGTCCAGAAGTCTCCCAACAGAGCAAGAGAATGGCTCGAAATCTTTGGAAGAGGCCCAAATAGAGAATCGTTTCCATTTCATTGCATAGGTAGATCTAGTGGAGGGCTTTCTGGCCTCCACCAGAATCTCAGCCACAAGCGGGGGAAACCCCGAATCAGGCTTGAGCTACGACTGCAGGAGCCACACATGCAACTGAAGGGACCTGAGGCCTGGATGGACCAGGGTCCCTGATCCTGGGTCAGCAAAAGTTGCGACAGTGGAAGAGGAAGAGGAGGTTCCTCTGAATACTGTTGCAGAAGAGAGAACCCAACTTGCCTGGGCCAGAAAAGAGCGATTAGTATCATGCAAGCTCCTTCTGAGTTGAGTTTCTGCAAGACCCTCGGGATTAAGGGGATTGGGGGCAAGGCATAGACTAATCTTCCCTTCCAGTCTAGAGACAGGGCGTCTCTCCAAAAAATGCTGTGCCCTGAAGCGAGCAGAAGGCAGGAAGTTTTGCGTTGAGGGGAGACGCGAATAGGTCTACCTGGGGGGATCACCAACGCAGAAAGATATTGTCTGCTACCCCTGATCCAGTTCCCACTCGTGAGTGTGAGCAGACGACTGGCTGAGGTGGTCTGCCGTGTTCTTGACCCCTGGGACGTGAACTGCCATGAGGTGAAGGTTGTGCTGCACTGCCCCATCCCAAACCCGCATCGCCTCCCTGCAGAGAGGGTAGGAATGAGTTCCTCCCTATCTGCTGATGTACCAGACTATGCACATGTTGTCCGTCTGGACAGCCAGAAGACCCAGGAGCAGATACAGATGCAGAGCTTGTAGAGCATACAACACAGCCCGGAGCTCGAGCACATTTATATGAAGTGCCTGTTCGAGCCTGGACCCGAAGCCCTGGGTCCTGCGAGACCCCAGGTGGGCTCCCCAACCCTCGCCCGAGGCTTCTGTTGTCAGCATGTGGGAGGGGGAGAAAGGCAAAGGAACTCCCCGGCAAAGGTTCTCCTGAACCATCCACCACTGCAAGTACCGAACCATCGGATTGGAGACCAGATCCTGTAGGTCTAGGTCGTCCACCAGCTGATCCCACTGAGACCGAAGCATCCACTGAGAGATTCTCATGTGGAGCCAAGTGCGAGGGACTGTCGGAATAGCAGCTGCAATAAGCCTGAGGAGGCACAGGATTGACCTGGCGCTGACCCGTCTGCGGCTGCACAACAGGCTGACCTGAGCCTGGAGGGTGGCCACCCTGTCCAGTGGCAGGAATGCCATGCCAGAGGTCATATCCAGGATCACCCTGATAAACTGGAGCCTCTGGGACAGGATCAGATGGGACTTGGCCTGGTTAATGGTAATACCCAGGCTGGTAAAAACCTGCAGGGAAAGAGAAAAGAAGAGCAGGAGTTCCTCCCTGGATGGGACCGCCAGGAACCAGTCATCCAGGTACGGGAAATCCTGAACCCCCGGGTAGGCCGCTACCACCAAAAGGCATTTGGTGAACACTTGGGGCACCAAGGAAAGACCACATGGAAGGGTCTTGAACTGGTAGTGGTCCCCCTGGAATGCAAAACAAAGGAATTTGTGGTGGGAAGGGCGAATAGGGATATGCAGGTAGGCATCCTGCATGTCCAGAGCACACAGCCACTGTCCCGGCCAAATGAGGGGCAGAAGACTCTGCAGAGAGAGCATTCTGAACCTTTTGTAGTCCACAAACACAATCAGTGAGCCGAGGTCTAGAATTGGCCACATATCTCCTGTCTTCTTCGGGACCAGGAAGAAATGGTAGTAGTAACCTGTCCCCCAAAGGTGGGATAGGACGGGCTCTAACGCCTCCTTTAGAAGAAGGGAGGATATCTCTTCCTGGACCAGAAGGAGGTGTTCTGGGGAGTAAGATGACCTGGGGGGGGGTTGGGGGTGTTTCGTGGTGGATTCTGAAGAAACTTTATTGAGTGTTCTTCTGCTATCAGCTGGAGCACCCAAGTGTCTCAAGTGATCCTCTCCCAATCCGGTAGATGGAAGGAGAATTTCCCTCCTACCAGATCCTCTGGGAGGCCCAGAGGCTGTGGGAGAGGAAAGGCATCAGGAGGTGTGGGGCAGCGTCGCGGCTTAAGATCCCGCCGCTTTTTGGGGCGTGGGGGGCTTGGCAGCTGGAGGGGCCCAACGTTTGTTGGCCCGCTTTCCCTGAGGCTTCGCTTTGGGCTAAGACCATCTGTGAAAGGGAGGACGCTGAGCCTGAGGAGGCCTGTACAAATAGTCAACTGACTTAAGTGCAGTACCCCTCTCCTGCAGATTGGTGATGATGTCCTTGACATCACCACTGAAAAGCACTGAACCGCTGAAGGGCGCGTCCTGAATAGCAGACTGCACCTCCTGGACAAAACCTGACACCCGGAGCCAGGCATGACACCGCAAACCCACGGCAAAAGCTGACCTCCGACCAGCAGCATCCACTGCATCGTACATGGCACGAAGCATGTGCCAACTGGCGAACGCGCAGACCAGACTAAGTCAGCCACTTTCTGCTTTGTTTGAGACTCAGGAAGGGATTCCAATTTAGTTTCCACCTCGCTGAGGATTGTCTTCTGGTAATCCCCCATGTCAGCAACATAGTTCAGGACCCTAATACCCAGAGTGGAAGAAGCAAAGACCTTCTTCCCATACTGGTCCAGAAGAAAAAATTACTCACCTTAGTAATGTTGTTTCTTCTAATGGAGTCTTGCTGTATTCTGACATATGCAGTGATGTCCAACCTTTGAACTGCCCCAGAGAGGAAGGAGTTAACTTTCCATGCAAGGCATGGAACGCTGAGCTCAAGCTCAGTTGAGACTCTGTCTGTTGTTGTTTGAACTCAAACCGCCAGATCTTTACGAGCTATACTCACTGGGTGTCCTGTGTGGAAACTGTAAACTTACACTAGCCAACTGGCTATTAAATATAATAAAAAGATTTTTTGGTTCCAAGTCAAAGACTCAAGTCAGGAAACCCAAAAAATAAAACAAAACACAACACACACACCCAAATTAAGAGGGTGAGAAAAAGGGGGCACCTCCAGAGTGCCAACACTGTTGTTGCCCACCCACATCCCAAAACCCAGGTTCTGAGAGGGGAGGCGGGGGGAGGTCAGAATACAGCAAGACTGCATTAGAAGAGACAACATTACTAAGGTGAGTAATTTTTTCTTCAAACAACATGAAGTCTTGCTGTATTCTGACATATGCAGACTACCAAGCAGTACCTCCGTGGAGGAGGGACAGAACCTACTTCGGGAATAGGCTCTGAAGCACTGCTGTGCCAAACCGAGCATCACTCCTAACCTGGATATCCAGAGAGTAATGCTTGGTGAAAGTATGTACTGTTTTCCAGGTGGCTGCTTGACAAATCTCTAAGATAGGAATATCCCTGGCAGCAACCAAGGAAGCAGCTGTACCTCTAGTAGAGTGAGCCCTCAGGCCTGAGAGTGGCATCCTACCTAATTTTTCATAGCAAAATTGTATGCAAGAGACAATCCACCTGGCAACAGATCTCTTAGTGGCAGTTTTTCCCTTACCAACCTCACCATAAGTGAGGAACAGCTGGAGGGAGTCAAACCTGTGACCCTTGGTGTGCTCTATGTAGCAGCTAAGGGCCCTTTTCACATCCAAGTTGAGCAGTCTCCTCTCCCCAGAGGAGGAATGGTCAGTGAAGAAAACAGGAAGAGACAGACTGGTTAAGGTGGAAATCTGAAACCACCTTAGGCAAAAACTTCCTGTTAGCCCTGAGGACCACCTTAGCTCTATGGAAAGAGATAAAATCAGTCTCCACTGACAGGGCCTGTAACTCACTTATGCGTCTGGTAGAAGTAATGGCTACCAAGAACACAGTTTTCCAAGTCAAGTACTTAAGCTCTGCTGAGGACAAAGGCTCAAAGGGTTGCATAAGCTGAGCAATGCAAACATTAAGGTCCCAAGCAGGAGCAGGGTCCCTGAAGGGAGGACTGATATGCAGCAATCCTTTGAAGAACTTACAGAAGACAGGATGAGCTGAAAGGGAAGAGTGCTTGCCTGCTGACAAGAAAGCAGAGACAGCTGCCAGATGCACTCTAACTGTAGCTTGTCTGAGTCCCAAGCTATTGAGATGAACCATATAGTCAAGGACTGCAGGCAACCCAGCAGACTCTGGAGAAATATGCTTCCCAGAGCACCAAATAGTAAACCTTTTCCATTTTGAGTTGTAAGTCTTTCTGGTGGAAGGCTTTCGAGAAGTCTTTAAAATATCCAGAACACCTTCAGAAAGATGCAAATCCGCAAATTCTAACTCTTCAAGAGCCAGGCCTTGAGATTGAGAGATTTGAGATTCGGATACCAGACCTTCCCCTGAGAACATGTTAACAGGTTGTAATTCCTGGGAAGAGACAGGGGAAGGTGGACTGCTAAGGACAGCAAGAGGGGGTACCAGGGCTGTCTGGCCCAGTCTGCAGCAATCAGAATCACTTTGCAGGGTTGAGACCTGATTTTGACTAGTACCTTGAACAGGAGAGGGAAGGGGGGAAAAGCATACAGGAACTTCCCTTCCTAATTGAGAACTAGGGCGTCTAGGGGGACTGAGCCCAACACTGGGGGCCTGCAGCAAAAAAGGGGAAGTTGGTGATTGGCTGGGGCTGCAAAAAGATCTATCTGTAGAGTGCCCCATCTGGAGAAGATCACCTTCAAAATTGGGGATCTAGGGACCATTCGTGATGGCCCTGAGATATCCTGCTGAGAGCATCTGCCAGGACATTGTCCTTTCTCTGGAGGTACACTGCTATGAGAGAGGTATTCAGGAATAGGCCAGAGACCACAACTTCATTGCCTCTGTGCACAAGGCCGTAGACAGAATGCCCCTTGCTTGTTGATGTACCACATTGTGGTGGTATTGTCTGTCCTGATCTGAACTACTTTGTTCTGAACAGACTTGGAAAGAGCTTGAAGTGCTAGAAACACTGCTCTGAGTTCTAAGAGATTGATGTGAAGCAGAGATTCTTGAGGTGACCACAACCCTTGTGTGGTCAGGTCCCCCAAGTGGGCTCCCCATCCCAAGAGGGAGGCATCTGTAGTAAGGATTAGAGAATAAGATTGAGTAACAAAGGGAACTCCTTGTCTTAGGTTGTCCTGATCCTGCCACCATTGCAAAGCCTGGATCAGGGTTCGAGTCACTGGGATTAGTTTGGTCAGAGTATCCTTTCTCTGAGACCAGAAGGCTCTTAAGTGGAACTGAATGTCCCTCATCTGAAATCTTGCTCCTTGAACCACTGTTGTAGAGGCAGCCATGTGGCCCAGGAGCTGCAGAAAATGCCTTGCTGGTCGAGAGACCTGGAGGGTGAATGAAGAGGCCAGTGTAACAAGGGTCCCTGCCCTGTCCAGGGGAAGGAAGGCTCTTGCCTTTAATGTATCCAGCTCTGCCCCTGTGAAGGTGAGGAGCTGCACAGGCTCTAGAACTGACTTTGAAAGATTCAGAAGGCATCCTAGAGAAGTGAGCAGTTGCTGAGTTATCTGTAGGTGTGACTTGACTTGGTCTGGAGACTGACCTACTATGAGCCAGTCGTCCAGGTATGGAAAGATGGAGATCTTTTTTCTCCTTAGGAAAGCAACCACTACTGCCAGGCATTTTGTGAACACCCTTGGAGCTGAAGTTAGGCCAAAGGGCATTGCTCTGAATTGATAGTGGCCTGAGGGCAACTCGAACCTGAGGTACTTTCGGTGGGAGCTTCTGATGAGAATGTGGAAATAGGCATCCTTGAGGTCCAGGGAAACTAGCCAGTCTCCTGGCCTTAGAGAGGGTAGAATTATTCCCAGAGTCACCATTTTGAACTTTGGTTTTAAAAGGTGCTTGTTTAAATATCTGAGATCCAGGATGGGCCACCATTCTCCTGTCTTTTTGGGAGTTAGGAAGTACCTGGAGTACAATCCTTTTCCCTTGTGCAGGGGTGGAACCCTTTCTATGGCTCTCAGAGCCAAGAGGGAAGAGACCTCTGCCTCTAAGGCAAGTGCCTCTGAAGGATCTGCAGGTGGAAAGGATCTGGTTCTCATCTTGGGAAATTTTTTGAAGCTGAGAACCAGTCCGTGGCTTCACTACTTCCAGGACCCATTTGTCTGATGTTAAAGACATCCAGTCCTGGACAAAGTAAGCCAGCCTGCCCCTACAGGTGGTGGAGAATCGCCCTGCAAACCCATCAGGTGCCTGTTTGGCAGGGGCTTTAGGCTGAGGGGTGGTAGCAGGCCTGCTTGTACCCGTCTGCCTCTCCCTCTGAAGAACCCCTTCTGGGCAAAGGTGGAAGAGGAGGCCTGGGCTTGGTAGAAAGGCCTGCCCCTGCCCCTAGAATGCTGTCTCTGGGGAGTGGCTTGCCTTTCCTTGGCCTGAGCACTCCTATAGGTGGTCCTGTATTCATCCATATTCTTCATGTAGTTCTCTGTTTGCTCCCCAAACAGAGAATTACCCACAACAGGAAAATCCATGGCCTTAGTCTGGGTATCCTGAGACAGGCTAGTACATCTGAGCCAAGCCATCCTACGAAGGGCCACAGATGTAGCCATGACTCTAGATGAAACATCACTGGAGTCCACAGCAGCATGAAACTGCACCTTGGATGCCTCAATACCATCTGCAGCCACCTGCTCCAGCTCCTTGGCAAGCTGGCCAGGGACCTGTTTAGCCAGAGCCATTACAGTGTCCCATCTAGACTTCTGGTATCTAGCTGTATAGGCCATATAATTAGCCTGCCTGAGTCCCAAAGATGCTGCCATGTACTGTTTCTTTGCCATGGCATCAATCCTCCTGGAGTCCTTATCTGGGGTGTGAAGCCAAGGGTATATTTGCCTTATCACAGGCAGCAGCCTGCACTACCCCAACATGGCTGCATTGCTGGGTAAGGAACTCCGTATCTGAGCCCGAGAGAGTATACCTCTTGTCCATTCTCTTGTCCACAGGAGGTATAGAATTAGGAGTCTTTAAAATTTTTATTGTCTGTTTCCCAAAAGACTTATGAAGAGGAACAGACAGCCTCCTGGACTCTGGGATATCCATCATCTCAACATAATCAGGCTCCTCCTGATCCTCTACAGCTTCTTCCACAGGAAGCTGAAGAGTTTCAGCCACTTTTTTGTAAAACATAAAAAGGGAAGGGGACTCAGAAAGCCTAGGAGGAGAAACCCCTGAAGGTCTGTCTGGGGAGATGTCCGGGTCAATAGGCACATCCAGACTTTCATAATCACCATCACTATCCTCATACTCTCCTTCCTCCTACTCCGATTCATAAAAATCCTCTAAATTATAATCTGGAACCGGGGGAACAGACTGAACCAAGCCCCTAACCGATGGTGCCAGTTCAGTCGGAACCGGGGTTAGCGACTTGAACAATCCTTATCGCTTTGGCTATTTCATCAGCGGTCGGATAAAGAATCTGTGGATCCGCACCGGCTGATTTATCCCTTCCTTTTCTTTTAACCGGAACCGACTCCTCTGAGTCGGTTCTCCTTTTGCCGAAAGAAGTTTCACCCTGGTCAGAGGGCACTCCTTCTGGTTCGGTTGGAACCGAACCGGGGTGGCCATCCGGGTCAGCGGACTTTTTGGCCTCCCTTTCCCTGAGCCTACCAACTCTCTTTTCCAGGGTAGCTGCACGAAAATTCTTGCAAATCTGGCAGTCTGAATCGAGGTAGTCAAACCTCAGACAATAAACACAGGTGGTGTGGGTCAGCCTTAGCAAAGGCTTCCCCACACACACTACAGTGCTGAAACCCAGTGGGCCCGGTTTTTCTCTTGGGTTTCTGAGACATGGCCAGTCCTAACCAAACTCTACTTTTATCGGCAATCTGCCAGGCAAGACACCCTTATCGGTTCCTGACCATGTTACGGTCGTGGAATAAACCGTAATGAAATCCATTTTTGTTAGAACCGAAAGGACCGTTACCACACACTAAAAAGCAGAACAAACTTTTTGAACAAGCCTGATTGGTTCAAACCAAACCGATCCAACGCTTACAAGTTCCACACAGAATAATAACCTATCTAGTACTCACGATACCACAGACAGAGACTGAACCGACAGGTTAAACGGATTAAATTTGGTTAAAACCAAGAAAACGACACTTTAACGACTAAATTGAACCGAGCAAAGGAGAAATCTCGGAGCGACTGTTCAGTGAAGCGGAGTAAAGAATCTGGCAGTCTGAGTTCAAACAACAACAGACAGAGTCTCAACCGAGCTCGAGCTCAAGCGTTCCATGCCTTGCATGGGAAGTTAACTCTTTCCTCTCCGGGGCAGTTCAAAGGTTGGACATCACTGCATATGTCAGAATACAGCAAGACTTCATGTTGTTTGAGGGAGAGATTCCTTGTTGGGTGGGGACAAGCTCAAGTGCTTGAGGTTAGCCGAATGGCCGTAAGTGGCGCTAATCATGACCAAATCAGCCCTGGGGTGTGAATTCAAAGAATCAACACCTTCCGGAGCCTGGTACAGCCTGTCTGACTTCCTCGGAAGGGGGGACTAATGCCGGCGGTGGTTTCCAAATAGTGGTCACAAGGTCGGCATGAGACTCAATCCAGGGCAGAACCAGAGTAGGAGCGGTATCGGGTAGATCCAGGTGCGCAGCGAGTTTTTTACGCTGTGGATCCAGCTCCAAGGAATGCCACTGATGAACAGCCTGGATTTTGCGCAGCAACTCTAGGAAAGAAGGATCCTCCAGAGGGGACTTTGGAGGAGTCCTTGGCCTGGGCTTGTCTGGAGCGCTGGGCTCGTCGCCTGGATCGGAGCGATCATCAGAGTCATCCGAGATCTCCGAGGAGGATGAAGAAGAGGACCTCCTCCTGGAATGGAGGAGGAACGGACCCCTGGAAAGCCCACGGAGCGATCCTCCCTGCCCTGGAACTGGAGGGCTCGCCTGGTGTCGGGAGGGGGAGTCTCTTGCCTCCGATGTCACGGGTCCAGAACTGGGTCTGGCATCGTGAAGACAGTTTTCTACCTCCCTGGTGAGCTGAGCCTTGGCCTCAGCCCACCAGGAAGCCAGAGTCTCTTCAGATCCACCGCGCTGAGGGGCGGTGGAGGAGGAGGAGGGGAGGTACGGATACTGGGGATATCCGTACGGTGCATATCCGTAACCCGGCGTCGGATACTGGGGCACCGTGTACTGCGGCGTCGGGTAGGCTGGTGTCGGGTACTGGGGTGCTGAATACTGTGGACCTGGGTATGACGGCGTCAGATATGACTGCGTCGGATACCCCAGCATGAGGGCGTCTGAAGGAGCAGAAGACCCTGGGAATGGCCCAGTAGGCGGGTCTGAGCGGGAGGCCCGCGGCCCGCATAGGGTCGGCGCCTGGCAAGGGACGCGTTCGCATCTGGTAGGCCGGGCGCCAGTGCGGCATCCGAGGGTCCGACGCCGGGTTCTCCAGCCCAGCAGGAGGGAGACCCGAAAACAGCGTGCCAACATCCTCTGTGTCGCCCGGGGAAGGGGGGTTAACCTCTCCGGGGTCAGGCAAGGGAGACGTTGGAGCCTCGGAATGCAACGAATGTTGCGGCAAGCTCGGGACGACAGACAGGCCTGAAGGGTCTGGCGTCGGCTCTGACGCCGAGCAGCTCGGAGGGGCCGACGTCCGGCTTACCGGCAGGATTCTGACTTATTGGACCCTGCGCTCGACGAAGGCCGCGACAGAGGGGTGGCCTTGGCGGACACTTTGGAGGTCGTGCGCTGCCTCGAAGGGTCGGGCGTCTTATCAGCCTTACCCAGGCAGAGTCAGAGAAGCTGACATCCGGCTTACCGGGCCGCTCTGACCAGAAGGCCACCGGTGGCGAAGCTTACTGGGAGCGACTGCCTCCTTTGACCAAGGCTCCTGACTGGGAGACACCACGCTGGAAGCGTTAATAAGACGGCTCGCCGAGAACGGTCCCCTGAAGGACGTTACTTGCAGCACTGGCGACTCCCCAGCCGAGGGTCACGGGCAACCGTAGTAGAGGAGTCCCGTCCTGGTGCTTTTCTCGATGGCCTCCAGAGAAGTAGAGGTCCCATGAGTTTTTTCAGCTCTTTTCCATGGAGGTCATTTTAAGTTAAAAAACGTGGCCTCCAGAGACTGCTGCCTCCACTTTCAGGTGGCCACGTTAAACTGCTGGCAGAGCTGGCACTTCTCGATGGGGTGGTCAAGGCCCAGGCAAAAGGCACTGGGAATGTCCGGCCTCAGCGGGAGCTGAGCCGTAGGAATCGCAATTGTTCTTGTGCTCGGAGGAGTCGGGATGACATACACAGCAGCTGAGGTAAAAGCTGATAAAAATTGAAGTAAAAAACGCAAAGAGATGGTAAAACTACCGATGACAGACTGATGAAGCAGTGAACTTAACCGCGAGGCACTGCACGAGCTAACGGCAGGAAAGAACTGGAAGGCGGGCGTGGGAGACTGCCCCTTTATACTGACGTCGGTCACCTGACGTGGGACAGTCCCCCGCCAGAGATTGCTAGCTAGAAATTTTTCTGTGGGGACCTGACCTGCCGACTTCAGTCCTATACGTATTACTTACTGCAAGAGCCCTCAAGTAAAATCTACAGTTGTGGTACATACCCCTACCCATTTCTTATTTACTTGCTCGAGGAATCTTACAGTTATCTTCTTTACCTACAGAAAAATGAATATAAAAGAACACGAAAAAAGGAGAAAAGAAAAATTTTCCCAATAGTTAATTGGTAAATTGAGAGTTTCTTTTACAGCCCACTAGGAATAAAATTAGCTCCATTCTAGTTTGTTTTGGTATTTTAATATTTAAATGTCTTCCATCTTTTGACAGAGCAGGATGTAATTCTGTAGGACACTTTAGTACTGTTCTGAAAAAAAAGGAGTTCCTCCGAACTTAAGCTGCTAGTAATGTATAAATAATTTGGGTTATCCCAACTCAAACAGGGTAAGGTACAAAACCATGGAAATCTTTCTCATGTCTTTTATGTAGAGCATTTCTCATTTCTTCTAGTGTTATATCCGCTGCTAGTTTTGTAACAGGTTGGGTTTCTTCCATAGCAGATGTAGCAGAATTCCACCCATGGTTTTAAATCCTATTTCCATCACTGGAAATAGTGATGGCCTGCTCCACAAGTCGAGGTATGGTACTTCTCTTTGTCTCAACTTTACAGCGCTATTCGGTTGTGACATATTCTGGAAAGCCACATTTTAAAGTGGCTGGTTTGGGTTAATATTAGACATCAAGAGTTCTTCTGCCTTCCTTTGGCCTGTAAAATAGTGTATTTGACCGTGCACAGAAAAGCAAAGTCTAGCTGGTGGTAAAAGGCATGGTTGATACCTATATCTCTTAGTATAGCTTTGGACTTGTTGAATGATTTTCTGGTCTGTGCGGTTTTGACACTGAAGCCAGGAAAGACAGGAAATGTGGTTCCTTCAAAATGCAAGCCTTTCTCCATACATGCTTTCTGTAGGATTCTGCCATGGCCAGTGTAGTAATGGGGCTTAATTTATATAGGCCTGGAGAATTTCTCAGTACTTTTAGTGTCTGATGGTTCTCTTAAAGAGCAGCTGACACCTTCAACAGAACTTTTAAAAAACATAATATTTAGACACAGTTCAGCTTGTATTAAACATTAGTTCTGCATTTCCCCTTCCCATTATTTATTACTGAGGACATCTGCGTGAAAACAGGAGCACTGCTCTGAAACATTTAATCTATTACAGTTGCTTTCTCCCTACCTGAAGTCATAACGCACTGCTGGTGATATCACAGTTATTCCCATGGCAACAGATTGTGATATAACAAAGGATTGTGACTTGAAGTTAGGAGTAAGCTACAGAGGCAGACAGATGAACTCTAAAGGATAAAGATCATGTATTCATGCACATTTCCTCAGTGATAAATAAATGAGAGGAAATATATGTAGAATGTATATAGAATGCAGGCTGAATTGTACCCAATTATTATGTTTTCCAAAGTTATCTTGGAGGCGTCAGCAGCTCTTTAATCCCCACCTCAGTGCACTCTGCAGCTCTTTAATCCCCCACCTCAGTGCACTCTGTTAATTAAAACTTTTTCTTCAGGGAACCTCAGACCCATAACCATGGTAAGGAACTTTTCAGAGAAGGGAAAGGGATTCCCACACCCTTCCATCCCTTTTGGGCGTGAATTAGCTTCAAGTTATTTCTCCTACAATGATCCTCCAATTACAGAATTTGTTTCTGGAGAAGCCAAATGAAGAAAGACTAAAGCAGCTTAATATGTATACCCTCGATGAAAGGAGGGAGAGGAGGGACATGATAGAAACTTTAAAGTACCTCAAGGGAATCAACAAAGTCCAGGAGGGTAGCACCTTTCAGAAAAAGAGATGCACAGGAACAAGGCGTCACAATCTAAAGATAGAGGGGGAACAGCTCAAGGGCAACGTGAGGAAGTATTTTTTCTTGGGGAGAGTAGAAGGTACATGGAACGGCCTTCCTGAGGAGATTGTTGGGTCAAAATCAGTGGGAGAATTCAAGCATGCATGAGACAGACATAAGGCAATTCTGGTGGGGATAGGAAGAAGTAGGCTGTTGGTTAACTAGGATCTGCAGCTTATCCAATAGATAGGAAATGGGCAGACTTGGTGGGCTAATTGGTCCTTATCTCGTCAAAGTCTGCTTCTATGTTTCAGTTGTTCCATTTGATTTAGCATCTTTTGTTTAATGGGTGTACTTTATCATCTAGGGTGCTAATTCTGTTTTCAATCTCATTTATTCGCAATGTTAGGAGTGCCATGTTCTCTCCTAATTTATTTATTTATTTAGTTTTTGTTGACTGGGTAAGTGCACTACACAAATCCTGCCTATTTTCAGGCACGACCGGGGGATACAGATGAATGCCGACTGACCTTGAACCAGATTAAGCTGTTGGTGGTATTTTTAGTGAATGAGGGAAATTTGGCCAGGACACCGGGGAAATTCCCCTACTCTTTTCGATAAGTGCCATGGGATCTTTAGCATCCACCTGAACTACCACCAATCCAGGCAGATGGGACCTCGGTTTAATGTCTCATCCGAAAGACGGCACCTCAGAAGTCCAGCACCCCTCTCATGCTGCACTACAGTGTCAGTACTGGGATATTAACCCAAGTGCCAGATGTGGGAACTGAACCCACAGCCCTCTGATCTCCCGGCCTCAGAGGTGAACCAGAGACTGTCTAGTTTAGCATATGCAGGGAAGAGTTTATCATGTCAAATCCTCTCTGGATATCCACTTTTTAACTCTTTTTTTAAATTGAAGTAATAGGGCAGCTGTGGAATCCACTGTATTCAATGGTGTGCTGGATCGCCTTCCCTCACTATTACCAGGGTGTGAGCCATTGATTACAATTGTGCTGGAATGCCGGACAGCTGTAACTGACATGTCCTGTGTCAGGGAGTTTCCTGAGGTGTTTGGCTGACTTGTAACAGGTACCAAAAACCGACTGGATTTTTCAGTTTTAGTATTCTTTATATTGGTTGCAAGCTTTAGAATATCCCCAGGTTCATTTGTCATATATGTCACAGTAGCAGAGGGACTGATCTTATGGGAGTTCTCCAACTCCACTGATGAAACTGCAGGATGAGTTGTTTTGGGACTTATAAATGGTACTTCTTCCATCTCTGTTTTTGTTCCACTGACTACTATGGCTTGGTGCTGTGTCGTTGAGTCTCTCTGAGCTTCGGTTTTATCCATGTGAGGATTGCCTATTTCAGTGATACAGTCGGCTTCTGTAGGAGACAGTAAGTGTGATAGGTGCTTGGAAAACGTGGGTCCAGGCAGCACAGCCTCCAAAGTGCTAGACAGTTGCAACTATTTCAGTTGCATTCTTGACCTCACCAGACATTTCTACCTGTTTTAGGTATATGCTCTAAGCTTTTTATTTTTTATTTATTTAAAGTTTCAGAATTACAACCTTTGAGTCAGCGACTCGTTTACAAAGGCTCCACGTCAGGGCAAACAGACAACAACAACAATAGTTAAATATTAGTGCACATAGGTGATTACATGAAGACAGAAGACATAATTCCATGGATTGGTAGTTACATTTTGGGATTGCTATTGCAGCCCAAATCAGTTATACAGTGCACCATTTAAGAACCTGAATACTATCCAGAAGTGTGGTTCACTTTGCAATCAAAGGACCTTATCTCAGGTTGGATGTACAACCCAGCATCTAAGAGGCGTAATGTGTTCAGGTGCAGCAACAGGTCTCGGAGTCTAGCAGGTGCATCTTGATGCTGGCTTTGAACTGTCTAATGCTTGGGGCATGTGCTATGGATGGGGGGAGTTCATTGAGCCAGGTGGGTGCCCGATAAGCAAAAGACGATTGGCCTAGCGTGGTCCTTCTTAGGGGGACTAAGGTATGTGTATTCGCTGGGTGTCTTGGGGAGATCCTGTGAGTGTTGAGTTTTATTAGTGGGTCTAGTCCAATGGGTGTAAAACCCATTTGGATTTTTTTGGCCTGGAGGCAGGTGTGGTATTTTTAACCTGCCTGAGAAAGTCAGCCAGTTAGCTTTTTTGTAGAGATCGCAGGTATGGGTTAGCTTGTCACTATCCATAATCAGCCGGCTAGCTTTGTTAAGGGCCAGATTGATTCGCTTTAGTGCCGTGGGGTCAGCTGCTCCATAAATTGTTATTCCATAGTCTACCAGAGATAGGACCGCGCTGCTTACTGCCAGCCGTAGGGCACGGGGCGGGAGGCATTGTCTGTGCCTGAAAAGGGTCCCTAATCTGGCATTTACTGAGGCTGAGAGTTGGTCTACGTGCATGTGATAGGTCAGTGATGAGTCTAGTGTGATGCCCAAATATTTGAATTGTGTTATTTGATCAATTATGGTGCCCTGGTGGTTGGTTATGTTTAGTTGGGAGCCATAGTAAGGGCTTTGTCTATGCATAAAGATCAAGGATTTGTTTTGCTGAGATTTAGTACCAACCTTTGTTTCATGAACCAGTGTTCTATTTCCTGGAAATTAGTCTGGAGAGTTTGCTGAAGAGCATTCAGGGTGGAGTCTTTCCAAAAGATTACTGCATCATCTGCATATAGTAGGAGCTTACAGTTGCAGGCGCTAGGGATGGCATTCAGGAATAGGGTGAATAGGAGCGGGCCTAGAATTGATCCTTGAGGTATGCCTGATTTTACTGCGAGTTTGAGGATAGAGTGGAATTTATTTTACTTCTTGTGTCCGGTCTGCAGGTAGTTCTTGAACAGAGTAAGGCCTCTGGGCCTAGGTTGAGTGAAGGGAGTTGGTGTAAAAGTAAATCATGATTAACTGTGTCGAAAGCTTTAGTCAGATCTATGAAAATTGCTCCTGCTAGGTCACCCGCATCGAGAGCTTCATGGATATATGACGTAAGCGAGAGGAGAGCCGTGGTGGTGCTATGACCTGCTCTGAAGCCATGTTGTTCTTGGCAGAGTAGGGAGTGATTTGCCAGGTATTCAGTGAGTTGGTCTGAAACTATTCTTTCGAGGGCTTTTGAGAGAGGAGGGAGAATTGTGATAGGCCTATAGTTCCCAGGGTCAGTTGGATCACCCTTTTTTAGTAGAGGGGTGATGATACCCCTTTTCCAGGGAGTTGGGAACTGCCCTAGGCGAAGTGATAGGTTGAATATTTTAGTTAGGTGAGGGATGATTACATTTAGTGTTAGTCGCAGGATCTTTAGGTCAAGGCTATCACTGCTGTGTCTTTTGTTTTTTAAGGCTTGTGTGAGGTAGCGTTTGGTTTTATTACATGAGATGGGTTTAAACCGAAAAGGTAGGCTGCTGATCTTCGTGAGGTGTGTGTGGTGCTGAAGTGGTGGGCTAAAAGGTTTGGCAGGAGTATGTAGCTGAGGTCTGAGAAGGAGTTATTCAGAGTATTAGCTATTAATGTAGGGTCTTGTGAGGGTGTGCCATTTAGAGTTATTTGGGTAGGCGGTTGGTTATCTGATTTCCACATAGTTCTTTGATGTTGCTCCAGAACTTGCTCCTGTACCCCAGGACTCTGTTAGGGCTTGTTTGTAGTGGTGGCCTTGGCTAGCCAAATGGCCCTGATCGTTTATTTCTGGCTTCCTGTAGAGCTGTCTGTCATGGGGACTTTTGAATTGAGGGCTTTGTACCACAGACTGTCTCTATGTGACATCTGGTCCAGTAGGGATTGTGTTATCCACGGAGTATCCCTTGCTTTTATGAACTTTTTGGCAAGGGGGGCATGTTTGTCACAGGCTGCACTGAAGATATTAATAAAGGAGGTCAGTGCTCCATCGACAGATATGGCACTATGGACTGGGGACCAGTCACTGGTGGAGAGGCTATGGATAATCTTGGATAATGCTCCCTGTTTGAGGTGTCTTTGGTAAGATAATTTAGGGCATTTGTGGGGGCTCCTGTTGGACCAGGTGCAGGAGAGGGGAGAGTGGTCACTAAAGACGTCTGGGAGGACTTTGACGTTAGATAGGTGTTTGGGGGAGTTTGTCAGGATGAGATCAAGGAGCGTATGTGCACCTGTTCTTGGGTCTAGACGCGTGGGGGTTTGGACAACCCGAGTCAGATCTTGTGCAGTTGCTGCGTCTTTAGAGGGATCTGCTCCTTTTGATAGCCAATTTACATTAAAGTCGCCCATTACTATGAGATCACTTTTGTGGGTAGCTTAGCTATATTAGCCAGTATAGAATCAAAAGCTGCTCTCTGGTTGTTGGGTATATAAACTGACATTATATACAGCAGTTTCGAGGGAGCCTAATGTAATCCTGATGGTGACTGCTTGTGCACCGTATTCGGGTTTGGCAAGGGGATTAGTAGAGGCTTAAATTTTGCTCTGGCATAGATTGCACCCACCCCCTCTTTCCTCCCTATCATCTCTAAATATGATGTAGTCATTTAGTGCAACAGCGAGTCAGGGATAAGAGTACTTAGCCATGTTTCAGATAGGACAAGAATGTCTGGAGGTGTTGTGCGACCCACCCTTGGAGAAGAGTTAACTTTTTGGTAGGCTATGTATGTTTAGGGAAGCCAGCGTCAGACCTACTTTGTTTGGGTTTCTATCAGTGGTAGCTGATGCCGGCCCCGGGTTAGGGTGTATATCCCTTGCTAATAGTAGTAGTAGCATGAGCGCATGTCTGAGTACAGTTAGCTGTAGCCGTTTTGTGAGTCTTTTATTGTTGCATGTATTTATATTGTTATTTGGAGATTTGCATGGAACGGGGAGTGTATGTATCAATAGGGCTTTTTGCAAATGTAAAAGGAGAGGGTTGGGAGTATAGAGGAGGTGTGTGTTGGGTAGTGGAGCTTGAGATACCTTCGTTAACCCATTTGTGGTGTAGCTAAGGTTCAGAATTATGGTAGAGAAGGGATGTAGGTTCATATGGCCATTAGCTGGAAAGTGGTTACTTGGAGGTATAGGTAGGAATGTGTAGGAGACCAAAGCTAATGATAGCATAATTTGTATTAGTATCATTTGACTGCCAAACATGTTTTTTTTTTTTTTTTTATTATGTGTGTTTTTTCCTTTCTTTCTTCTGTTTTTAGACGTGAGCCCCCTACTGTTCAGTTAGTATAACCAGCAAATGGAAAAGTGAGCTGATAGGATATTCCGCTCACATGATGCACCCTATATATCTGAGAGTCGACCAAGGGTGGTGGTGGGGGTGGTGGGGAGCCAGTGCGCAGAGCCCGCGGGGCCTAAATCGCGCTGGAAAGAGGAGCTGTCCTGCAGTGGTGAGCTGCCTGCCAGTGAGACTTACACAGTAGTTCTGGGCTGATGGGGGGATTCCAACTCGGTCCCTCGCGACCGCCCGCGACCTTGCTTTGGGGGGAGGGCTTCAGGAAAGTGCCCCTCTCGACCTCCTGGTCCTCGGTCTGTAGACAAGGAGAGAGGGTTAGTGAGCAGGGTTAAATAGCACACTAAAAGGGGGTTTCAGAAAGGGGCTGGGCTACTAACTCGTACAGGTCAGCTTATCTTTTAAAATGCTGTCTCTGTTACAGCTGAATAGCTCGAGAGTTGAGAGCTTTTTTTGTAATGCTGAGGTTACTTGTGCTTCTGTGGGCTCGTTGCCACAACTTGCAGTGTTGGGCTAGGAATTTCAGAAGTGGCGCCTGCAGATTACAGGGAGCCCTGGACTGCACACAACCCTGCCGTTTAAATTTAAATCAGTTAAGGCGCCAGAAAGGCGCTTCCAAACTCAGGTTCTGTTTAACATTGAGCAAGCGGTAGCAGTGGTAGAACTACAGTTTTACACAGTACTGTGGCAATTTTGCTGTTTTGGCACCAGAATCAGCCTAAGTCCTCTACAATTTAACAATCTCTACGAATATGGCAAACAAAATCAGTAGCAAGTTTCCTGCAATATTCAACTCGTGCTGGAAAGAGGAGCTGTCCTGCAGTGGTGAGCTGCCTGCCGGTGAGACTTACACAGTAGTTCTGGGCTGGAGGGGGGATTCCAACTCGGTCCCTCGCGACCGCCCGCAACCTTACTTTGGGGGGGGCTGAGGAAAGTGCCCCTCTCGACCTCCTGGTCCTCGGTACAGTAGTTCTGGGCTGGAGGGGATTCCAACTCGGTCCCTCGCGACCGCCTGCAACCTTGCTTTGGGGAGGACTTCAGGAAAGTGCCCTCTCGACCTCCTGGTCCTCGTACAATAGTTCTGGGCTGGAGGGGATTCCAACTCGGTCCCTCGCGACCGCCTGAACCTTGCTTTGGGGAGGCTTCAGGAAAGTGCCCTCTCGACCTCCTGGTCCTCAGTCTGTGGACTGCTTGTCCATCGGTCCCTCTCTTTTACTCCTCCCCAACACGAAGTGTCAGTAAGATCCCTGGCACAACGGACTGCTTTAGACATATTAGAGATAGTAGCTTACTTGAAATTAGTGCATTTTATCATTTAAAGTGCCATTTTAATATTGCATATAAATCTTTTCTTACTCTAAAACGAGTGGCTAGCCATAAACGGGTTAGTAGTCCAACATCGCAGGAGCCAGGGTTTACAGCATTGCAGCCATTCCCCATGCAGCCACTGTGGTATTGTTGCTTCTCCCCGATGTTCGGGAATTTCCTGACCAGAACAAGTTACTTCATGAGATGATCCTTCTGAGGAGGAGGAGCACGGGGGGTGGACGGAGCCAAAGAGGGAGGAGGATTAATATTTTATTTTTTTTTTTTTTTGTTGACCATATCCCTCCCTGTTTGATTCCAAGTCTGTGCCCTACCCAGTAACTGAAGTGTGTAGGTCTTTTCAGCTCAGGAAGTTGCTTGGAGGCACGGAAGTCAACTTATCCTGTCCACATCCTTCTCCTTTCCAAAGAGAATATCCGACGAGACCCAAGGTGTGGCGTTTTTCCTTTTTTTGGAAGAAAATGCTCGCAAGTGGGAAACTCCTCCTCTGGCAGATGGAGTGGTTCATAATTCTGTCAGATAACACTGCTATTCCTTATAGAAGGAACCTTGCCCTAAAGCATTCTCATGTCCAGTGAGTGGATGCTGCCTGCAGAAGAGCCTTTGCCTCCCGTGGGGTAATCCTGCATACTTCCTATGTCTCCTTTATTACTGCTAGAGCCTTGATCTTCGGATTTATAACCCTGGGCAGCCTCTTCCCCCTCACTTGGAGGGGATGAGCATTTTGCAAATATTTTCTCTGGCTTCCACCTTCCTAAAGGGCACACTTTCGAAACGTTTGTGCACGTCAACTCACTCAGCCTATCATATTGTGTCAGCTATGCAAAATGTATGTGGCTTTGGAAGTGAGTAGCTGGTCAAGCTTCAACACCAAGCTGTTTGTCTTGGCCTTTGAGGTAAGCTTGTTTGGTTTTGGGCCTGGATGATACTCTGAAAGATATTCCAGATAAAGGGCCACCTTCCAGTGTCAAACACAGCAAAGGCTGTTTTTATCTCCAGAAGGGCAAGGAGGTGGCTGTCAGAGGCAGACCTGAGGGTTTTCATCCCTTTTCAGAACTTAGGGAACCAGGTGACTCGAGGAGCCTACTCTATTTTCAAGAGCAGTAGTAGCTGAGGAGCTCTGGCCCAAAGGCGAAAGGCAGCCACAGGGCAAAAAGCAAGCTCCTTACACTAAAGGGCATGTGTGTGGGCCCATCTCTGCCTTACTTCTCTTTGTGGAAGACTGCACAGTTTGTTCTCTCTAAATGGACCCAGAAACCATCAGATGCTTTAACTTTGAAAATGCTGTCCTTAGCTTATACAACAAAGTTTTCAATATTACCTCAAAGGGCATTTTTGCCGTTCTCGGTTCCAAGGGACCTCACGAAGAAACAAGCAGTGCCGCAGACCCAGGACTGCCTATGTCATTCACGGCTACTGTTTCCGGGCTCTCCTCCCCAGCGAGCAATGCTAGGGGTTTTACTCAACTCTATCTGTAGTTCCCTATCCTGGATATGAGGCTTCTAAACTAGTTCTTCACCACGTGACCTTCAGCTGGAGTCCCTGCATTCAATCATCTGGGCTGTCCAGCCATGGAACTATCTTAACATCCCCGAAAGCTCTGAGGGTTGTGCATCTCCACATTCCCCTCTTAAGCCTCAGACGTTCATCCGGTTTTCAACCCTGGGACAGCACTTACAGGTATGGGGAGATTCCTTTGGCCTCATTTCAGTCCATAGGGTTTTCTTGAGGGTGTTCCTAGTCTTGGTGTGAATGGTCTCCAGAATTAGGGGCCTGCAACAGTATAGGGGTAACTGATGGTTCAGATGGTTCAGACTGGATGCGAAGAGGTCCAGATCTGGGACGCCCCATCTCCCAAACACCGTGTCAAGGACTTGCTTGTTGAGGTTCCACCTGTGGCCCTGACTGATGCGGCTTACGGCATCTGCCAAAATGTTATCCTTGCCCAGGAGATGGATGGCAGACAGAGACATGTCCTCATGGCTTCCATGCAGAATTAGGTTGATAGAGTCCCTCCTGCTTGTTGATGTAGAACATGGCCATCGTGTTGTCTGTCCTTACTTGCACAGACTGACCCCTGAGCTGAGATGCGAAAGCCTTGATGGCAAGGAGCACAGCTCTCAATTCCAGAAGACTGATGTGAAGGAAAGACCCCCTTGGTGTCCACGTCCCGCTTATGGACAAGTCCCCCAGATGTGCACCCCATCCCAGGAGGGAAGCATCGGTAGTTAAAATTTGGGAAGGTTGGGGAGTTAAAAAGGATGCCCCAACCCTGAGATTGTCTGCATCTTTCCACCAGTCCAGGGATCGCAGAAACAGCTCTGTGACTGGAATGAAGTTTGTAAAGGGATCTCTTCTCTGGGACCAATGAGACCAGAAGTAAAACTGAATGTCCCTCATCTGGAATCTGGCCCCTGGCACTACCGGTCATCGAGGCCAGATGACCGAGAAGTTTGAGGAAATATCTGGCTGGTGTTGGTTGGCCTAGACTGAATGAGTTTAGCAGAGAAAGTAGAAGGTTGACCCTGTCTGAAGGAAGGAAGGCCTTTCCCTGCAGGGTGCTGGGCTCTGCCCCTATGAACTGCAGAATTTCGGCAGGCTGAAAATGCAACTTTTTGTTCGTTGATAAGAAAGCCCAGGGAATCTAGGGTACGCCTTGTCTGAATTAGGGCATCTGAAACAGACTGGGACGAGTCAGCCACAATTAGCCAATCGTCCAGGTAGGGACAGACTGAAATTCCCTGTCTTCCGAGATGAGCTGCTACCACTGACAGGCACTTGGTGAATACCCTGGGAGCAGAAGTGAGTCCGAAAGGCATGGCTGCAAACTAATAATGACCGGAGGGCAGATGGAATCTAAGGAACTTTCTGTGGGATTGCCTTATTGGTACATGAAAATAGGCATCCTTCAGATCCAGGGAGACTAGCCAGTCCCCTTGTTTTAGTGAGTGGATGACCCGAGTCAAGGTTACCATTTTGAACTTTGGTTTCATCAGGTGCTTGCTCAGGTACCTTAGGTCCAGAATAGATTGCCATTCCGCCCGTTTTCTTGAAGGTCAGGAAATATCTGGAATAAAGACCCTTTCCCCATTGGGGAAGTGGCACTCCTTCAATGGCCTTGGCCCTCATGAGATTCTTGACCTTTAACTCCAGCAGCAATCATTCTGCAGGGGAGGAAGGTTTTGGTTGTAAGGGCCTGTGGAGGAGGGGACATTTTTCGAACTGAAGGGATAGGCCCAGCTCCACTACCTCCAGAACCCACTTCATAGGACCATAGCATATTACAAGCTCAGGACCCATAGCCTTTGTATGAGCTCGCCACCATAGGGTGGGGGTATTTTTATATGCATTCAAATGTTGTATTACCCATATGTTGGTCTGACATTTGAATGTCTCTATAGTGTTACTTTCAACAATTTAACATGGTAGTGTATTCCATATGTTGACTATTCATTGTGTATACTACTGGCTTCTCTTTTTTTGTTCTACAGTGATCACCTCTTAATTTAAGATTATGAGACCTTGTTTGAGTTCTGTTAAAGTTTGTCTCTAAGCCAAGTGTTTCTATGAGGACAGGGTCTCTTATAGCTTTATATGTTAAACAAAGGTCTCCTTGAAGTTGTCTATAATTCATGGAGTATAGTTCCAGTTGTTGCAACCTTTCCCCATAGGTCTCATCTACCATACCCAAAATTCTTTTTGTCATTTTTCTTTGAACACCCTCAATTAATTGGCTTCCTCTGTTTGTGTTAGGCGCACAAAAAGGTGCACAGTAATGTAAGTGTGATCAAACTAAACTCGTGTAAAGTGGCAAAATGACTCTTGGTTGTCTACTCTTTATATGTTTCAAGATACATCCCAGGATTCGTTGACATTTCTTAACTTTTATTATTGCGTTATCAAAATTAATTTTATTATCTATAATTACTCCCAAGTCTCTTTCATTATCAGTTTCTTAATTATTTTTTAAGTTATTATGTCCCACATGCATTACCTTGAACTTCTGAACACTGAGTGCCATTTTGTTCTTTTCAGCCCATAATTCCAGTGATGCTGTCTCTTAATGAAAGTTTACTATTGCCTCATGGGAGTTGACTATACAGCCTATCTTGCAGTCATCTGCATACTTTACATAGATACATAGACAGTGTCGTCAGATAAGGGCCTATGGCCCACCCAGTCTGCCCATTTGAGCTTGTAAGTTCAGTTTGTTTTCCTAGAAGTCTGTTGCCCCTTACCCCTGACCTCCAGAATTCCTTTATGTCTATCCCATGCATTCTTAAATCCCGTGATTGTTTCAGCCCCCACCACTTCCTCTGGCAGAGTGTTCCACTTGTCCACCACCCGTTCTGTGAAGAAATTCTTTCTCATGTTTCCTCTGAATCGTCCTCCTCCAACTTCATCCCATGCCCTCTAGTCCTGGAACATCTTTTTCGCTTAAAAATAGTGTTTTCCTGCACCCTGTTCCTCCCTGTAAGATACTTGTATGTCTCTATCATATCCCCTCTCTCCCTTCTCTCCTCCAGGGAGTACATGTTCAGTTCCTTCAACCTGTCTTCACAGGATTTGTGATGCAATCCATGCACCATCTTTGTTGCCCTCCTCTGAAACTTCTCTACCCTGTCTATGTCCTTACGTAGGTATGGTCTCCAGAACTGTACACTGTACTCCAGGTGGGGCCTCACTAGTGTCTTGTATAGCGGAATTATGACCTCCTTTTCCTGCTGGTGATGCCCTGCCTATACATCCCAGCATCCTATTTGCTTTACCTGCTGCCTTGTCACACTGTTTCCTATTTTGAGGTCATCAGAGATGACAACCCCAAGATCCTTTTCCTGCTTGGTGCATGCTATATCCTCACCCCCAACTGATATATTGTGCCAGGGTTTTGTGCCCCATATGCATTATCTTGCACCTTTGCATTGAATTTCAACTGCCAAACCCCTGACCATTCTTCAAGTTTCTGCGGTCGCTTCATTCTGTCTACACCTCTGGTGTGTCTACTTGTTACAGAGCTTTGTCATCAGCGAACAGTGAAATTCTGCCTTCTAGGTCCCATGCATGTCACTGATGAAGATGTTGAATAGAACCGTCCCAGCACTGATCCCTGTGGTACCCCACTGGTCACTCTTCCTCTGTGGAGTGACAGCCATTTACCACCACCCTCTGTGTCCTGCCACCCAGCCAGTTACCTACCCACCACACTACTGTCCTGCCCACACCCATATTCCCCAGTTTGTGTAATAGTCTTCTATGTGGCACAGTGTCAAAGGCTTGCTGAAGTCCAGATAGGCCATGTCCACTGCCCTCCCTGATCCACCTCCCTCAGTCACCCAGTCAAAAATTCAACGAGGTTGGTCTGACATGACCTCCCTGGTGAAACCATGCTGCCTTGGGTCCTGTAGTCCATTGACAACCAGATGTTCCACCAATCTCTCCTTCAGTAGTGCTTCCATGATCTTTCTCCTCACTGAGGTGAGGCTGACTGGTCTGTAGTTCCCTGCTTCCTCTTTGTTCCCACCTTTGTATAAGGGACTACATCTGCTGTCCTCCAGTCTTTGGGTACCTCCTGTTTCCAGTGATCGGCTAAACAGGATAGCCAGAGGTTCAGCCACCACCTCTCTTAGTTCTTTAAGGACCCTGGGGTGCACCCCATCTGGCCCCATTGCTTTATCAACTCTTATTACTTCCAGTCCTTCAGGACCCTTTCTCGTGTAAAGGGACTTGTGTCCATTTCTGCACCATTCTCACCCCTTGTACTCCCTCCAGACCCATTACCCTCCTCTTCCTCAGTAAAGACTGAGCAGAAATACCTGTTCAATATGTCAGCTTTACTGTTGTCATCTTCCACGCGCCCATCCTCCCCTTCAGTCTCACTATCCTCCCCTTTGTCTTTCTTTTTTCACTTATGTACCTGTAAAAGATTTTGTCCTCTACCCACTGATTTTGCAATGTGTTCTTCTGTCTGAGCTTTGGCTTCCTTACTGACCTCCCTGCCTCCCTTTGCTTCTCCTGGTATTTCTCCCTATCTTCTGCCTGTGTCTTTTTGTATTGCCTGAATGCAATCTTTTGGCTTTCACTTTTTGCTACCACTTTGGAAACCATAATGGTCTCCTCTTCCTTTCCTTTTGCTAACCTGCTTAATACATAATTTGTTGTTCTTGTAATCCCATTTTAAATACTGCCCACTGTTCCTCAACCCCTGATTCCTGTCCCATTCCCCATAATGCCTCTTTCAAGTATCTCCCCATTTTCCCAAAGTCTGCCCCCTAAAATCCAGGATACGTGTTTTTGTGTGGTTTGGTTCTGCTCTTTCTGTGATTTCAAACCACAATGACTGGTGGTCACTGTTTCCCAGGTGCTCCCCCACTGTTACCCCCATCACACTGTCCCTGTTTGTGAGCACAAGGTCCAGTATTGCCTTCTGCCGAGTTGGTTCCATGACCAGTTGCTTGAGGAAGGCACCCTGAAGGGAGTCCTGGATAAATCTGCTCCTTGTTAATGCTGCTGCTGGGATGCTCCAGTCCACGTCTGGAATACTGAAGTCTCCAACCAGTACTACTCACTTTGTCTGCCATCCTTGGATGGCTATCATCAGCTCCTATCTGTTTCTTCCTCCTGGGCTGGTGGTCTATAGACACACCTAAGCGGATGGCTGTCCCCATTTTCCTTTCCAGCTTAACCCACAGTATCTCTCCCCATTTTGTTCCTGTTGGATCTCTGTGGCCCTTATGTCATTTTTCACATACAGTGCCACCTCCTCCCTTCCTGCCTGGTCTGTCTCTTCTGAATATGTTGTAGCCAGGTATGGCCATCTCCCAGTCATGGTTATCATTACACCAGGTTTCAGTAATGGCCACAATACCCAGGTCTGACTGTACCGTATAGCCTCCAGATCTTCCATCTTGTTGCTAAGGCTCCTGGCATTTGCACACATGGCTTTCCATGATTTGACCTCCTAGACTGTTTCACTGTTCTACTCAGCCCTTCCTTGGTTGTCATTTATCCTGGTTCTTCCTTGCTGTCTGCCCTTCTGCTGAATTTTGCCCTTTTCTGCTTATCCACCTCTTGGGCACTAATCTCCATCTTTTGCACACTGCTTTGTAGAGATAGCCACTCCTCTGGTTCACTGGTTCCGGCTAGCTGTGGGGGTGAGCAAGTAGGTACCATCCTTGCTGGCCTGCCACCCCTTTGCTAGTTTAAATGCTTGTCAATGTAGCATTTAAACTTATCATTGAGTGTTTGATTCCTCCAGGATGGATGCAGGGCTCAGGCTGAACAAACCCTCCATCCCCTCCAGGTGGGTCCCCAGTCACCAATGAATCCAAACCCTTCCTCACAGCACCAGTTCTTCAACCATGAGTTAAAGTTCCTGCATGCACTCCTATGTTTCTTCTTGCTCTCACAGGTAGTACTCTGAGAAAGTGACAGAAGTAGCTACTTGCTTGAGACCCTCCCCAGTTTCCTAAACTCTTCCTGAACTTCCTTTGGCTCCCCATTTGCCAGGTCATTAGTACCTGAGGTGGATAATGACATCCAGCTCACCTCCCATCTTGCCTTCCCAGTGATCCACAGGATCTTCCTTCCATCCCTCCATGCCGTGGCACCTGGTAGGCACCTCACCTCCTGTCCTCCCCTCCTGTGTTCCTAGCTGGATCCTCTTATGATGGAGTCCCCACCAGGATTCGCCTCCTCCTCTGGGGTCCACTGCTTTCCCGCTGAGGTCACCTCCTGGCTAACCTCCACATCCTTTCCTTCCACTTCTCTGGGTACCTCTATTTGGTTGTCCTCATTTGCCAGTGTGGCATATGAGTTCTTGAGTGGAATAGGATCTGGGATGTGCCACTTTGACATCCAAACATTGTTCGATGACTGCACTGATGATATCAAGATGTTAAACAATACAGGGCCCCACTCGTCACTTCAGCCCAAGCAGATGAATACCCCTTTATTGAGGTGCATTGTCGGAGATTATTTAGCCATGATTCTATCCAGGTTATTAGATTTTGGGGAAATTCCAGCTTTATCAAATGCTCTAATATAATTTTTGGGGAGACTTTGTCGAATGCCTTCGCAAAATCTAAAAAACTATGTCCACTGGTAGGCCTGCATCTACTGATGAACTAACATTTTCAAAGAAATGTAAATGATTAGTCAAACATGACCTTCCTCGAGTAAACCCATGCTGTGTAATATCTTGTAGGTTATTGAGATTTATATGTTGTTCTAATCTATGTAAGATTAACCTTTCTAAAGCTTTCCCTATAACAGATGTTAAGCTTATTGGTCTGTAATTTGATACTTCTGATTTGTTTCCTGATTTATATATAGGGATGACCACAGCATCTTTCCATGATATGGCACTTTCACCTATATCTAAGGGTAGATTAAATAATTTTCACAATGGGCCTGAAATCTGTGTAGCAATTTCCTTAAGGAACCTGGGATGATTCCATCAGGACCAGCTGAGGAATTAGCATTTAGATTTTGTAGTGCCCTCAAAGTTTTTTCAATAGTGATTGAAGCAGCTATTGAGTTACTTCAGTTAGTTATGGTACCATTAAAGTCTTCCTTTGGGGTAAAGATGGTAAGAAAATAGTTATTAAGTTCCATTGCCATTTGTGTTTCATTATTAGTAAGTCCTGCTTTTAGTCTGAATGGGTCCTAATGTGGTTTAGTACTCTGAGTGAACCTATATAATTATAGAACTTTTTTTTTATTGTCCACTGTGTCATTTGCTAATCTGTTTTCTATTTCCAGCTTTGCTTTTCTAATTTGTTGTTTTACTTTATTAGAATGCTTTTTATAGGTATTCCATTTGGTTAATGATGGGGTTTTTTTGTATTTTTTATAGCTCTTATGTTTTTTATTAATTGATCTTTTAATTTTGTTATTCCATCAAACTGGAGTTCTTTGCCCATTAATGTATTTTTTTCTCTTTGGGGCCCAAGTATCTAGGCAGTGATTGTCTGAAGTGGCCTGACACCAACAAGGAAGGTAGTGTGAGAGCATGCCCCATGTGCGGGGAGGGGAGGCGACCATCAAGGAGTCAGGAAGATTGCTGTCTAGACTGAGTAGAAGTAACAGGAGTGGGGTTAGCTCTTCTTTGGCCCTCCTGCCCTTACCCCTATCCCTGAAAAAAAACTCATCTGAGAAAATCCATGTTATATGACATGGGAAGAAATGTCCTAGGGAAATAACCCCTGCCCCCACCCCTACCCCCATGGTGAGCTCTCTGAGAGTGAGGGGGCATTTCTTCTCATGAATTACCCTTTGTACGGTGTTTGAACTCGTCCGTTCTTTTCATATAGACTTCAGTATGATCCCAAAAGAAATAGTTATTCTCAAAGGGAGAATTTAACGCCTGGGCTTGTACATCCTGCGTAAGCTTAGTAGTTCTCAACCAAGCAAAACGTCTGAGGGAAATAGCCTGAGCCATGACCCTCGAGGCTGTGTCATTACTATCTACGGCCTTGTGAAACTCATATTTTGTGGCAGCCACAGCTCGTTTAACAGTTTTGGAAACATCTTTGAGCATAGCGTCCCCCCATGTTGCACTATGGCCAGTAAAGTTTTTAATAGAGCCCTCTGATATCTATCTGTGTATGCCATGAAAGAAGACATGCGCAGCAAGAGAAAGGCGGTAGCATAAGATTTCTTACCTGTAAGATCTATTTTTCTAGAGTCTTTAACTGGTGGGAGCACAGATAGCTTACACATTAGCTTTTGTCACAGGCTGCTGTCTGAACTACCCTCTGTGATCTGGATGTGCATAAAGAAAATCAGTAGTAGACTTACCGAGCTGGTATTTCTCTCAATCCTTCTGTCTACCCGTAGAAGTTGATGGGGTTTCAGAACCTTAAGAGCACTTCTCTTCAAAGTGTTGTGGATGGGGAGGATGAAATGCCCATTATCTCCACATAGTCGCCTTCCATCTCCTGATCAGTGTCATCCTGGATAGGCAAGTCTAGGGTGTCCACATCTGTTTCACAAATGTAAAAAGGAAGAGACTTCTTCATTTGTATCAGTATCATCATTAACACCAGCCCCAGGATGGCAGTCAGAATAAAGATGGTCCCCTGAGGCGCCATCACCATGGTCCTCCCTCATCAAAATAAAAACCCAGGCGTAGGGGATCAAGGAAAGGATCACTTGGTCCAGCAGGAGCTAAGAAAATATCGCCTCATAGATTGTAAAGTCTAAAATAAATGCCCAGCTTTAGCTAAATCATCTGCAGAGGGCACATTTTTATCAGCTACTGTTGTCTCCGATGCCTTTCAAGAGCAGGGACAGTAGTTTTAATTATCTTTTAGACTTCTTAGTAGGGGCAGGATCCAAACTCGCTCGTAGTTCTTTTAGAGTCTTGGCTAGAATTTTATTTCTACCAGACTTAGTTTCACTGGGGTCCCTAAAGGACTTGTTATTAATTCTGTGTTGATTTGATGGTACCTCCTCAGTGCTTTTTAGAGGAGGAGGAGGTAGACTGAGAGGCAATGATAAAGGAATAGACCAAAATTAACCTTACTAGAGGTAAAGAGATTTTTTTCCCCCAACAGTGGAAAGAACAGAAACCACCTCCACACCTCTTGTCAAAAGAAGCCAACTGCCCAGTCAAACAAAAGGTGTCTCTCCAGAAAAAGAGATCACCCTTCAAATACAGTAAAACTTAGATAAGATAAAGAAAAAGGAGGGTTCCAGAAATTCATGCAGGTGAGCAGCGGAAATTAGCGCACGTGCGCAAAAAAAACCAATTCAATGATTTCAACGCAAAAGCGGCAAAAATCACTGATAAAATACTGAAACTAACAATTTAAATAAAAATGACGTAATTTATCACGCACGCGGGCGACTTTTACCTCAGAAAAAAATGCAGAAGAAGTAAAACTATGGAAAAAAAAACACGACTGCATGGAACCCAGCGCAGGTGTGGTAAAAACAGATAAAATGAGAAAAATATACAAAATACCTTGAAAGCAGCACTCAAAAAGGAAGAAAATGGCACAGGAAGATCTCTGAAGAGGAGAGCTCGGGGCACTGTTGCCAGTTCAGCGGAGAAAAGTTCTGAGGTCCCTCGCTGACTGCAGGCAGCACTCTATCTCTATCTCTATCCTGATTGGCCAATGCCTTCCTCATTTGCACTGACTCCTCCTCTCCAGGGCAGCTGAACCCAGCTGGCATACCGCATTGTCAACAGATGCTAAAGAATTCCTGGGTGAGAAAGGAGGAACTTTTGCAACTGGCCTTCTTTTAAGAAGCTGGTGGACTCTGATGGATGCCTGAAGAATCCCACATCACCAGCTTATGCTTGCATATGGACCACCTCTCAGCTTGGGCTAGGAACAAAATATCCAGCCTTGCAAACCACTGCCCTACTGTCTTGGTTTTCTTGCAGGAAAGAGTGGGTAAAGGTTTGGCCTGGAGCACCCGAGAGGTCAGGTGTCGGGCCTGAGGCTCCTTGGATGTAGTCGACAGGTCGAGCTGACTGGCACCCATGTTTAATAAAAAACAAAAACTTGGCTATTGGTGGACAGATCGTGGGCTGAACATGTATGCTAGTCAAGAGGCTCCTTCCCTCGCTCCTGTGGTTTGTTGTTGATGGAGGACATAGAGCAGGCTGAGACGACTGGAACACGCTTAAAAAAAAATTGTTCTGGCCTCAGAAGAAGAATCAGCATTTATATATTGTTTTTCATACAGTGTATCCCCAAAGCACTTTACAAGCAATGCTAGACTGGTAGTGAAGTGACTGAATGTGAAGTGGCGGCTATATCGCACATCAACACCCGCACACAGCCTGGACAATTGCATGAACCGATTTATGGGAAGGGGAATGTTGGCCAGGACACTGTGAATGTCCGCTTGTTTTTTTTTTTTTTTTTTGTTTACTTCCACCTGGACACCCACCAGGAAGGATAGAATGGATCTCGGTTTAATGTCTCATCTGAAGGACGGCACACCCCAGCAGTATAGCACCCCCCCCACCCCAGTACTGCACTCTGATGCCAATGTTTCAGGTGCAAGTTCCATCCCAGTGTGGGATGAGAACCCACAACCTTCTGGTCCAAAGGTGTATGCTACCAACTGAGCTACGCCCACACCTTAATGGTGTCTCGGTTAATGGTGGTGGATTATGGGCTGAAACCAACTGGTACAGAAATACAGGTTACTCACCTGTAACAGGAGTTCTAGGAATGGTATATGTTTTCATCCACACTTACTGGCAGGTTCCTTGCCACTTTAAATCTTGTCAGAAGGTCTTCAAGCTGGCTCCTCCCACCCACCCGAGTGGTAAAACCTCTTGGCTCCACCCCATGAAGCCAGATCTAGCCCGCTGGAAGCCAGGTTGTGGGTTGGCCGGTCGATGAGGTCGGTGGGTTATGGATGAATCGAGCATACATTCCTAGAACTCCTGTTACAGGTGAGTAACCTGTATTTCTAGGGACATGGATATGTTGTTCAATCCACACTTACTGGCAGACTCCTAGCAGTTCTCTGGGAGGAGGGAGGCAAGGCAACATCCCCTACTTGGGAAATAAGGACTGAGAACAGAGGTCCCAAACCAGCATCTCGATGTGACCTGGGTCGATGTGGTAGTGGGTAATGAAGGTGTGCTGACTTACAGGTAGTAGCCCTGCAGATTTCCTGGATAGGGACATCCCTGAAAGCAGCGATCGATGCAGCGTATGGCGGTAAATGAGCCTTATCCCTTGGGAGGCTCCATGCCCACCAACATGTAGCAGAGATCCATGCAGGAGGTGACCCACCTGCCTATCGGCCTGCTTGGCTGCAGGTCTGCCAGGTGCAGCTTCCAGCGTGGGGTGACAAACAGCTGAGTGAACCTCTCCCGAACTTCAGCCGTCCGCCTCCTTGTAATAAGAGAGCGATCTTCTAGGGTCCAAAGCATGGAGCCTATATTCGGCCTCCAAGTGTGACTGGGGTAGAACACCGCAGAGTCACCACCTGATTAAGGTGAAACCCTGCACCACCTTTGAAGGAATTTCGGTGGGGCGAGGATAACCGTGTCCCTGTGGAAGACCAGATAAGGAGACTCGATGGAAAGTGCCTGAACTCTCCCATCCTTCTGGCTGGACGGATAGCCAACAAGAAGGTGGTCTCCACTACAGGTGAGAAATATCACACCTGTGCATCTGTTCAAATGGCTTGCCCATGAGCTTAGCCAGTACCAGCAGCAGATCCCATGGAAGTGGAGATTCTTGAACCGGAGGGATATGTGATCAAGGCCTTTAAAAGCACCTACCACCTTCCTCCAGACCACAGACTGCTTTCCGCCCGCGGCTCGTAAGCAGAGATGGCTGCCAGGTGCACCTTAAGGGTCGCCGACCAAAGCCCTAGCTGAGAAAGAGACCACAGGAAGTCCAGAATGCTGGCTCAGGAACAGCAGGAAGGGTCAAACCCTTATCCTGACACCAAATGGAGAATCTCTTCCATTTGAAGGCGTGAGCATTTTCTGTCGACTCTTACGGGATGCCTCAACAACACTGAGGACCTCAGAGGAAAGACCCATGGCCTGAATCTCAGCCAGCAACCAGGCCATCAGGTGCAGGGATTAAAGGTCCAGGTGGAGTACTTTCCTCTGGTTGACTGAGATCAGGTCCGGGTGGGCTGGAAGCCACCTCGGGAGCCTGGAGCTGAGGCTGAGGAGATCTGGGTACCAGAACTGGCCGGGCCAGTCTGGGGCTACCAGAATCACCTGCGCCTTGTCCCTCCTCGCCTTGAGAAGCACCTTGTGGATCAAGGGAAATGGGGGAAAGGCACAGAAGAGGCCCAGGGTCCACGGCCTCGAGAAGGCATCCCCCTGCAGCGAGCTCTGATGAGGGGTGGACATGAACAGCCTCAGCTTCAGATTCTCATTGAGGCAAACAGGTCCACCTGAGGAGTGCCCCAGTGGGAGAACAGATCGGTACTACCTCCGCAGGAGAGACCACTGTGAGATGCAGCACCCATCCGCTTAGGGCATCAGGCCAGAGTGTTGGAGGCCCTGCCCATGGATGGCTAGGAGATCTGCCCAGTCTGCTCACAGAGACAGTGCGGAGAGCTTCCTTGCACACAGGCAAGGAGCGCTGGCCCTGCCCTGGGCGGTTTAGGTAGTACATGGTCCGGGTATTGTCCATCTGGACCTGAACCACTTGACCCTGCACAAACGGAGTGAAGGTGGTGAGGGTAGTCGGACCGCCCAAAGTTCCAGCAGGCTTGATGTAGCATTGAGACTCTGAGGGACCAGAGGCCATGCGCCTGAGCTCCCAGATGGGCACCCCAACCCATCAGAGAGGCATCGGTCGTTAGAGTGACCGTCGGCTCTGGGCGGACAAATGGGATACCATCCTGCAGATGAGCTGGAACGATCCACCACTGGAGAGCGTTCCCCATCTCTTGGGTCACTATCACTGGCTGGTCTAGGGGACCGGAGCACTGTGACCACTGGCAGGCCAGCCCCCATTGCAGGGGACGCATGTGCAAGCGGGCCCAATGGACCACGCTGGTGCAGCGCCATGAGGCCAAGAAGTCCTGGGCAGGCGTAATTGCCCAACCAGAAATGATTGGGCAAAGGAGGAGTGAACTCAGCCCTGTCCACGGGAGCTGCGTTTGGCTCAAGAGAATCAAGCTCTGCCCGATGAATTGAATCACCTGCGTTGGCATGAGTTCCGATTTGGCCTCGTTGATGAGAAGGCCAATCTGAGAGCAGGATGGACAGATCCCTGAACCGCTCCACCATCAGCCAGTCGTACAGGTAAGGGTACACCCGGACCCTTCGGCGCCGCAGGAATGCTGTCACCACTGCCATGCATTTGGTGAAGACCCTGGGAGCTGGAGAGAGAGGCCGAAAGGCATGGCCCGGAACTCATAAAGGGATCCTTCTGCTCTGAGGCGGGGGAATCGCTGGTGAGACAGATGGATCGGGACGTGAAGGAACACGTCCTGGAGGTCCAGAGAACAGAACCACGTGCCTTGTTCCAAAGATGGAATGATCTGAGCCAGAGTGACCATCCTGAAGGTTTGAGACCTTAGGGACTTGTTCAGGTTGTGTAGGTCTAGAATGGGGCGCCAGCCCCCTGTTCGTTTTGGGACCAGGAAGTACCTGGACACAAACCCTGGGTCTGGTAGAGGATCCGCCACCTCCCTGATCACCTACTTCTGGAGGAGCAGGGCAATGTCGGCTCGATGAGCCGACAGAGAGGCTGCAGACCCCGTAGCCCTCCCGTGGGGTGACGGCTCGATAGGGTGGGGACTGCTCGAACTCCAGAGGCAGACCCTTTCCTACCACTTCCAGCACCCAGCGGTCCGTGGTGATATCGGACCAGGCGGAAAGGAAGTGGTGGAGCCGCCCGCCCCCCCACGGGGGGAACCCAGGGAGGTGTGACGAGGTTAGGGGCAACACCCCTCAACCTGTCACTTGACAGGCTTGGAGGAAGGACCAGCCGAGGAGCCTCCTGGACCCTTCCCTCCCGGCTTCCTGCTGGAGGAAGCAGCAGGCTTGGCTTTGGGGTGCCAAATGCGAGCCCGCTGGCCCTGATGCTGGTGTTGCTGGTCCGGACGCGCCGCAGGGGCTGAAGGCCGAAAGGGCTTACACTGCTGCTGGCGACCTTTGTCCTTCTGGGCAGATGTGACTGAGTCCAAGGTGGCGTTGGACTTCTCGGTCCTTTACAGATGACCCTCCACTCTGGGACCGAACAAGTTGGTACCCAAAAAGGGAACATCTGCCAGCTTGTGCTGGGTATCCGCTGTAAAAGTGGAGATCCACAGCCAAGCTCTGCGGCGCATGGCCACTGCGGCCCGCTATTGACCAGGCACACAAGTCAGCTATGTCCAAGGAAGTTTGGAGCTGCTGTTTGGCCACTGCCCTTCCCTGATCCGGCACCTTCTTGATCGTTGTCTGGAGGTTAGCCGGGAGATGAGAAATCACCTCATCCAGGGACCCCAAAAGGGCGTGTGAAAAGTGTGCCATCAGAACGGTCGAGCTGGACTGACGAAGGCCTAAGGAGGAAGCAGCATAGACTTTCCACCTGGAGTAGTCCAGTTTCTTAGACTCCCTATCGGGTGGCTTGTCCACATCCCAAGCGTTTCTGGATCGCTGGAAAACGCTGTCAGTCACTAGCTCCTCTGTGGAGGGGTGCTCCGAGAAACCAGAGAGTGAACCAGTGGGAACAGCATACTTTCGAGCCATCCTGGCCGAAGGTGCTGGACAAGAAGCTGGCCGCTGCCATAACTACAGGGCCAGGCCAACAATGGCTTCAGCCACCGGGAAGGCCTCCGAGGGGGAATCCCCTCAGTCCAGTATCTCCGTGAGAGGATACTTGGCCCACTTTGAAACGGGTTCGACCTTCATCCCAGTGGACTCTGAGACGAGCTGAAGCATTCCAAGGAACGAGGATGGGATCTCGTCCACCGACTGACCCCCAGTGGACTCCAGGTCGAGAGGCCTGGAGAACAGGGAAGAGTCATCGTCAGACTCCGAGGAGTCTGCAAACAGCTGCCGAGGGCCTGAACCACCCTCCACCTGCCGAGGTCGATCGGGAGTGAGGGTGACCGACAACCAATGGGGCAAGCCCTGACCTGACCGAGAATCCTTGGTCAGGGCCCCAGTTTTAGGTTGTGGAGGCGGAGGGTTCCACCACAATCGGTGGCACAGACGGTTTCGGCTGAACAACCAGTGCCAGCTTCAGCTCCTCGATAACTATGAGGGGTTGTTGCGGCCGCTCTGGTGACAGCCACTTAATGGCCGGGGAAGGCGACAGAGTCAGCTTGTTCCCGGTCAAAAGGAGCTGCTGCCACATCAGATCCTCATAGCGCTGATGCAATTTGCGCCGGACCGTATCCTCCAAAGAGGACAAAGATGAGGATGAGCAGCACCGCCACTTTCCATGGTGCCAAGACCGCCGATGTCGGCTGGATCGGCTGGACCGAGAAGAGGTCAGAGACCGAGACCCTCAGTGTTTCCGAGGGTGGGTCTGAGAGGGGGCGGAGGAAACCTGCTCCTCCCTCGGTTCGGGGACCTTAACCGGGGACTCCCGCACAGGAGGCACAGGCAAGTCCTCGGCTTCCACCGGGGAACGTGTGAAGAAGGTTGTCGGCTCCGGCCGACAGCCCATCCGACGGGTCGAGAACAATCTCGTGTCAACAGGTGTCTCGGCCGCTGACCTGACAGGGACAATGTGAAGCCAT
Source organism: Neoceratodus forsteri (assembly GCA_016271365.2). Classification (NCBI taxonomy): domain Eukaryota; kingdom Metazoa; phylum Chordata; order Ceratodontiformes; family Ceratodontidae; genus Neoceratodus; species Neoceratodus forsteri. The sequence continues at coordinate 883,452,235 of CM057450.1, read as the reverse complement.
CAGCCTTAGCTGCAACATCGACCAAGTAGAGCATCGACTATCCGGGGAAGGGACCTCTCCCGTTCCCACGAACATCGACGGTGGGACTTACCCTTAGAGTCCTTCTTTTTGGACTGAGAGGAATGTCCCAAAGGCCCCTCTCCTTTGGTGGAGAGGGAGTGCCAAAGCTCCTTGAACAAAGCCGTGGAGGAGGAGCCCAAAGAGAGCGGGATAAATGCCGCGACCAAAGAAGATGATGATGCGGCATGGGCCACTTCCTCCTCGAGGGCGATCATCTGTTCGAGCTGTTCAGCCGAGCCCGCCGCCGCGGACACCGCCCAACGAGCCTCCTTCGACTTGATCGGAGGATAACGTTTCTCGGGGCGCCCAAGTTGCAATCTGGCAGCGCGATCCTCTAGAACCGTAGCCGGAAAGGACTTGCACAAGTCGCAGGCCTGCGAATCGTGCTCAAGCTCAAGGCAGTAAATGCACATGGACTGCGGATCAGTCCGGGACATCTTCTGCCCACAGGGGCACTGCCGAAATCCAGGAGTCGATTTGTCCATCGCAACCGCGAGGGAAGATAAAGACCTAAGTCTTGTAAATTTTAAAATTAGTTTCAGGTTAACCGAAGAGTTTGGATCCAGGCCTAAAATGCAGAGCGCAAAGGAGGGAACCTGAGCTTCCAAGCGGTAAGGAAGATCTGGAGTCATGGGGCGGAGCCGAGAGTTTTACCACCCGGGTGGGTGGGAGGAGCCAGCTTGAAAACCTTCTGGCATGATTTATAGCGGCAAGGAACCTGCCAGTAAGTGTGGATTGAACAACATATCCATCTCCCTAGAACAATTTTTTTTTTTTAGCATGTATGCCAGCCAGCCTGGTGGCGCCGAGCGTTGAGGCACTGGACGCCACACTTTGCACCACATCAGCAACCCAGGATCGGGAACGGACTCTGGTCGTTCGGCGGTCGGCCAGGGGAGGATAGGACAAAGCATCCAGATGACTGCTGTCCTTCCTCGGGGGGAGGGAGTCGTGCTGTGCGCTGTCAAGTGCGGACACAAGAGCAAAAAGGGGTTGGCCCATTCCCACAGCAATTGGTTGCCTCCGCTGAAGTGGAGGCAGTCGCCCCACCCATTGCACAGGCGTATGGTTGTGGGAGAAAAACAAAGGAAAAACTGGGACCTAGCAGGACCCATGATGGCAGCAATTGCTCCTGTGCAGCAGCCCCCAATTCTGTATTGCTGTGTTCGGGCGGAGTTCACCGGCATTCCTTGCCCTGGCCCGCCAAGGGGGTGGGGGCTTGCGGGCAGGAGCGGTCAGACAGCCAGAGGATGTACCTCTCTGAGGGAGGACTCATAGCCCATCGGGTCTGTGGAGTTTATATAAACAAACAAAAAAAAAAACACAAGTATGCCAGCCCACAGAATCGGTCCCTCACCTCTGTGCTTTGTTTTTTATGGAGAATGCAGTTGGGGCAGGCCGAGCCAACTGGCACACATTTAAAAAAAAATAAATAAATAAATAAAATTGTTCTGGCCTCTGGTTAATGATGGGCAGATCGTGAGCCATGGGTAGAACTGACGGGCACAGAAGAAAAAATTACTCACCTTAGTAACTGCTTTTCTTCTCATGGAGTCTTGCTATATTAGGACCATTGCAGTCATTCCCCACACTTGAACTGCCCGGAGAGAAACAGTTAACCCAGAGTGATCTGGGTTCCACAGCGAGGGCTGTTCAAAGCTCTATCTGGCTAGTTTCAAATGAAACTGTCAGGTTCTTTACTGGAGCTAAACTAACATAGCAAGTCTGTGTGGAAAAGTCTACACTAGCCATTGGCTACCTACCATTAGTAGAATAAGAACAATCACAGAATAATAACAATATTTATTGTTAGGATCACCCATAAGCACTAGTAGGCCCCTCCCCCAAAAGACTCAAGTCCAGAGAGGGATCATCTACCACTTAACAAAAACAGAAATACCTCAGTTCCCAACCCAAGGAAACAAGGGGAACTAGAGAGACTAAAATGGCATGACACAGTGCTTGCACTAATTTGCCAACCCCATACCCAAGTAGGAGTTCTGAGAGGGGTAGGAGGAGGGTTGTCTAATATGCAAGACTCCATGAGAAGAAAAGCAATTACTAAGTGAGTAATTTTTCTTCAAACACCATGAAGTCTTGCTATATTAGGACCATTCAGATTACACAGCAGTACCTCCATGGAGGAGGTCAGAACCTACTTAGGAAATAGGCTCTGAAGTACAGCTGTGCAAAACGAGGCATCTCTCCTGAACTGGACGTCCAGGAATAATGGTTGGTAAAGGTGTGAACTGTTTTCCAGGTAGCAGCTTGACAAATTTCCAAATGAGAATATCTCCAGCAGCCGCTAGAGATGCAGCTGTACCCTGGTGGAGTGAGCCTCAGTCCTGAGGGGTTCCCTACCTAGTTTTTGGTAACAGAATTGGATACAAGAGACAATCCACCTTGCAATTGTCCTCTGTGGCAGGTTTCCTTTGCCAACCTCTCCATAGGTAAGGAAGAGTTGGAGGATTCGAACCTGTGACCCTTGGTACGCTCACATAGTAGCTTAGGGCTCTTTTGACGCCCAAGCTGTGTGGTCTCCTTTCACCCGAGGAAGAATGCTCAGTGAAAAATACTGGGAGAGAATGGACTGGTTCAGATGAAAATCTGAAACCACTTTAGGTAAAAACTTTCTGTTAGTCCTGAGGACTACCTTATCCCTGTGAAAAGAAATAAAATCCTTTTCCACTGAAAGGGCTTGCAACTCACTCTATACGTCTGGCAGAAGTGATAGCTACTAGAAAAACAGTTTTCCATGTTAAAACCTTGAGATCTGCAGAAGAAAGGCTCAAGGGAGATTGCATTAACTGAGCAATGCAAACATTCAGGTCCCAGGCAGGGGCTGGTTCCCAAAGGGAGGGTTAGTGTGAAGTAACCCCTTAAAAACTTGGAAAACACAGGGTGAGAGGAAAGAGAAACAGGCTTCCTCTGTGAAACAAAGGCAGAAACAGCTGCCAGATGGAACCTTCAAGGTAGCTGGTCTAAGGCCTAGGGAATTTAGATGGGCCAAATAGTCCAGTAAAGTGGCCAAGCAGTGATTCTGGTACAATTTGTTTCTCCTAACACCAGAAGGAAAACCTCTTCCACTTAGAATTGTAAGGTGGCTTCTAGTGGAAGGCTTCCTAGAAGCCTTTAAAATATCCAGGACCCTTGAGAAAGGTGCAAATCAGCACTCCTAATTCCTCAAGAACCAAGCCTTGAGGTGGAGGGATTTGAGGTCCGGTACTACACTCCCCTGTGCACAGGTCAGCAAGTCGTGGGTCCTGGGCAAGGTCAGGGAGGGTGGATTGTCAGGACAGGAGGAGAGGATACAGGGCTGTCTGGCCCAGTCTGGAGCAATCAGAACCACTTTGCAGGGCTGAGTTCTGATTTTACCAATACCCTGCAGAGGAGAGGGAAGGTGGAAAAGCATATAGAATTTCCTTTCCAATCCAGCAGAAAGGCATCCAGGGGACTGAGCCCAGCACTGGAGGCCTGCAACAAAATAGAGGAAGTTGATGGTTGTCTGGGGCTGCGAAGAGAGCTATCTGAGGGGTGCCCCATCTGGCAAAGACCGACCCTAATACCTGAGGATTCAGAGACCATTCGTGATGGCCTGGGAAATCCTGCTGAGAGCATCCGCCAGGACATTGTCCTTTCCTGGAAGGTGAATTGCGATCAGGGAGGTGTTTAGGGAGTAAGCCAGAGACCACTAACTTATTGTTTCGTGCACAAGGCTGATGACCGAGTGCCCCTTGTTGTTGATGTACCAATTGTTGTGGTGTTGTCTGTCCTGATTTGAACTACTTTGTTCTGGACAACAGTTGAAAAAGCCTGAAGAGATAAAAGAACAGCTCTGAGTTCCAAAAGATTGATGTGGAGCAGAGATTCCTGGGGGGACCACACTTTTAGTGGAAAGGTCGCTTAGTGAGCCCCCACCTCAACAGGGAGGCATCCGTGGTGAGGGTGAGGGAGTAGAACGGTATAAAGGGAACCCCTTGAGAAGATTGCTTTGATCCTGCCACCACTGAAGGGCCAGGATCAGGGTTTTGGTCACCAGGACTAATTTGGTAGGGGTCCCTCCTTGAGACCAATAGGACCTCAAGTGGAACTGGATGTCCCTCATCTGAAATCTTGCTCCCTGCACGACAGCTGTGGAAGCAGCCATGTGCCCTAGGAGTTGCAGAAAAATGCCTTGTTGGTCGAGAGACCGCAGGGTAAAGTAGGATGCCAGGCAATGAGCCTGTCCACTCTTTCCCGAGGGAGAAATGCCCTGGCTAACTTTGTGTCAATTCTGCACCTATGAAAGTTAGAACCTGAACAGGTTCCAGAACTGACTTGGTAAGTTCAGCAGGAATCCCAGGAAGTAAGAAGCTGCTGGGTGACTTGCAAGTGGGATTTACTGATCTGGAGACTGACCCACTATGAGCCAGTCGTCTCAGGTAGGGAAACAGCAATCCTTGCCTTCTTAAATGAGCCACTACCAGCTAGACATTTTGTGAATACCCTTGGAGCGAGGGTTAGGCTAAGGGCATTGCTCTGAACTGGTAGTGGCCAGAGAGCAGTTCGAACCTGAGGTACTTTCGGTGAGAAGGCCTGATCATGACATGAAAATAAGCGTCCCTGAGGTCCAGGAAGTCAATCAGTCCCTCTGGCCTCAGGGAAGGCAAAATCATTGCTAGAGTTAACATTTTGAACTTTGGTTTCAATAGATGTTTGTTCAGGTACCTTAAGTCTAAGATGGGCGCCATTCTCCTGTCTTTTTGGGGTAAGAAAATATCTTGAGTACAGTCCTTGCCCTGATGGCAAGGGGGACTCTTTCCACTGCTTTGCAATCCAGAAGGAAGAAACCTCTGCTTCCAAAGCAAGGGCTTCTGAAGAGTTTGCAGGTGGAAATTGCCTGGCTCTCATCCTTGGGAACTGTTTGAAGCTGAGAACCAGGCCCTGGCTTACTACTTCCAGAACCCACCTGTCCGGGTTAGGACAGCCAGTTCGGGCTGAATAAGCCAACCTGCCCCCACTGGTACAGGAGATCGGCCCTGGGCACCCCATCAGGGTGCCTGCTTGGCAGCAGCTTTGGCTGAGGAGGCGACTGTCTACCTGTGCCCTGCCTACCTCTGCCTCTGAAAAAACCCTCTGTGAAAAGCAGAGGAGGCTTGAGATTGGTAAAGGCCTGTGGAAAGGCCTACCTCACCCCTGGGGTATGCTTTGTGGAGTGGCATGCTCTCCTTAGCTTGGGCACTTTTTGTAGGTAGTTCTGTATTCATCCATCTTTTCATATAATTTTCCGTTTGATCACTAAACAGAAATTTCCATGGAAAATCCATAGCCTTTGACTGAGTATCTTGGGACAGATTAGTGCATCTGAGCCATGCCAACCCACGGAAAGCTACAGAAGGGCGATGACCTAGAGGAAACATCATTAACATCAACAGCAGTATGAAATTGAACTTTAGAGGCTTCAATGCCATCAGCAGCCACTTGTTCCAATCCTCACCAGCCAGCTGGCCCTGGGCCTGCCTGGCTAACTCAATATAGTGTCCCATCTAGATTCTGATATTCTAGCCACATAAGCTCATATAATTAGCCTGCCTGAGTCCCAAAGAAGCTGCCATATTGCTTTTTTTCGCCATGGCATCAATCTTCCTGGAATCCTTATCATGGGAGGATGTGAGGCCAGGGGAATATTAGCCTTGTCACAGGCTGCAGCTTACACCACACCTACATGACTACACTGCTCAGAGAGGAAGTCTGTATCAGGGCCTGATAAGGTATACCTTCTGTCCATTTTTTTATCTACAGGAGGGACAGAATGAGGATTTTTTAAAAACTTTGTTGTTTGCTTCCTAAATGACTTATGCAAAGGAATAGACAACCTCCTAGACTCTGGAATGTCCATCATTTCAACATAATCAGGCTCCTCTTGCTCATCCACAGCCTCTTCTAAAGGAAGCTGAGGGTTTGCAACCTTTTGTAAAACATAAAGAGAAGGGACCTCAGACAGCATAGGGGAGATTCTAAAGGTTCTGTCTGGAGAAATGTCCGGTCTCAATGGGCACGTCCAGACCTTCCCAGTCACAAACATACTGATCAAATCCCTCCTCCTCTCGTGGTTCATTACAAATCTCAACACCATAATCCTGAACCACTTGGACTGAACGAGCCACCCTTTTCCCAGATGCAGGGGTCTGCACAGATCCCTGAGAGACAAAGATTGGACAATCTGAATGGCTTTAGTTATCTCTGCAGCAGTTGAGAGACAATTTGACATCCAGACCTGCTGATTTCTTTTGTCTTTTTTGCTGGGACTGGTTCCTCTGAACCAGCCTTCCTTTTGCCCGAGGAAGTCTCGCCCTGGTCAGAGGGCACTCCCTCTGGTCCAGTGGGTACTGGACCGGCTGGCCATCCGGTCAGCGGACTTTTGGCCTTCCTGCCCTGAGCCGCCCAATCTCTTTCCAGGGTGGCTGTAGGGAAATTTTACACACCTGGCAGTCAGACAGGAGGTGGTCAGCCTCAGACAATAAACAGAGCAGTGTAATGGTCTTGGCAAAGGCTTCCCACAGACATCACAGTGTTGGAAACCTAGTGGGCTGATTTTCTTTGGTTTCTCAGACATAATGCCGCTTCAACTAAAAAACTTGCCCTTTAGATGGCAGTGTCAGGAAGACACCATCTCTTTTGCTCCTAACGTGTCACGGGTATTTGAAAACCCCAAATAAAGTTAGGTTTTTAGAACCGATAAGAACCGGGAACCGTCTTAAAAGCCCAACCAAACAGTTTGACACATATATTTTACTGAACCGATCGGTTCAAAACCGAACCGATAATGAATTTCCACACAGACTTAATTTCTTGTACTTACGGTTTACCAGATAGAGCTTTTAACCGAAATGCGGTAAAATAAATACTTTTGCCAGTTCCAATGAACTCAAAAATACCGCTGAACCGAGAAATGAACCGAGCTGAAGAGCTGATCTCGGAGCGACTGTTCAGTGAAGCGGAGTAAAGAATCTTGACAGTTTCATTTGAAACTAGCCAGATAGAGTTTTGAACAGCGCCCTCGCGATGTGGAACTCCAGATCACTCTGGAGTTAACTGTTTCCTCTCCGGGGCAGTTCAAGTGTGGGGAATGACTGCAATGGTCCTAATATAGCAAGACTTCATGGTGTTTGAACAATTATTTATTTTTTTTTTTTTAACATGTATGCCAGCTGACACAGTCCGTTCCTCGCTCCTGTGGTTTTGCTCATGTGCCTGCTCCTGTGGTTCCTATTTGAAGGGTGGCTCTGGACATGCTGAACAAACTGTTCTGGCCTCTGATGGCGGAGAGTGTGGGGTGGTCACAGGTTGAGCACAGAACAACTGTCTTCAAACATATGCCAGTTGACTGGGTCCATCCGTCATCCTGTGGTTTCTTCATGCGTTTCCTGTGGTCTGTTGTTGATGGAGGGTGGACCAACCAACTGGCACACACATTAGATAAAATTGTTCTGGCATCTGGCACAAAAGAATTTGTTTTTTATTTATGTAGTCGGTTGGGTTCTATCCAGCCTCCTGTGGTTTGTTGATGGGGTGGAGCGGCTGGGCTGACTGCACACTTGTTTGATAAAATTGTTCTGACCTCTGACACAATGATTTTTTTACATGCATGCCAATCAGCTTGGTCTGTCCCTTGCTCATGTGATCTGTTGATGATGTAGAATGTATGTACGGGCCAAGGGAATGGTCACACGTGCACACTGGTTCCTGTGGTATATATAGCACCCAGATAAAAAAAAATAAATAAATACAAAATAAAGGTAGCAAGAAATAGCAAGAAAAAACAATTTCTGGAGTCTTTGGTTCCATGGATACTAGCAGAGTCCACCCTGGGCAAGCTCCATGCCACAAGAAGACAGCTCAAAGAGCTAAGGTTTTGAAACAAAACTGCCCAGCTTAAAACAGCATGGGATACAAGCCAGTGATGTGATACGGGAGGACAGAGCATTCAAGGAAAGCTTTCCTCCATTTGTGCAGTGACTCTATTTCAACACTTACTTGTTTTTTATGGTAAATTGTTTTTTTAGCTAATAAAACTACACCATGTCCACACCAGCATCACCAAAGCGCCTCCATCTTTCACGGGAAGAGGCCAAGGAGCGCCATGTCTCCTATGTTGTGTGCGACCATGATCAGGTCAAGTTGTATCCAGAGAATCTTTACAAGGATGGAGGACTGCTGTTTTGCTGTGCTTGTGCCCACACCATTGAGTTTGTGTGTAAACATACAGTGGACACGCATATGAAGTCGCAGAAACATCTGGAGAGAAAAGAAGTAGCAAAGAAAAACAAGCAAGGCAAGTACTACTCACGCAGATATTTGCATTTCATTTTATTTTTTCATATTCTGTTTTTCTGTGGAACCCCAATCTTCCACCCCCTTCCCTGTGGTGAGGCCTGAAGGCAAGGGCTGTCCTTCTCCCTCCTAGTGCATGTAATCCAGTCTGGTGTCTCCATTAGCCAGTGACAGAGTTGGATGAGGGCATGCAGGCAAGCCCACAATCACCATTAATTGCCTCCCGAACAGAGTTCGCCAATGTGGCAGGATGTAAGGCACACAGCACCTCTTCCCTCCATGCCACTAGGCCGCCCTGCAGTTTATTCTTCCATGTAACACATTAAATCTTGATTTGCCTTTTTTTTTCCAGGTACAGCTCTACGCCAGCAGTCACTGACGTCCTGTGTGGCAGAAGGTAATGCACACAGCGCCTCAGCCCTTTATGCCACAGGGCTAGCTTGTAGTTTATTTTTCCCTGTAACATGAGTATCTTGATCTTTTTTTTTTTTTTTCCAGGCACACCTCTTCGCCAGCAGTCAATGACGTCTTGTTTCAGCCGAGAAGCAGATTCTTCAATGGAACAGAAAGCATTTGTGCTGGACTTTGATCACTGTTTGACCTTGTGCAGACATCCCACTGGAAAAAATTCTGGATTTCAAGATTTCTAAAGAAGTATACAAAGGGCAGCAGTTGTCTTCTGGCCAGCACAACTGGCTCATACCTCCAAGAATTTCGCCCAATCATGAAAGGCCTCTGTAGAGTATCCGAAGATCAAGACCTCATTTTTCTGGACGAGACAACAGATGCCAGTGACTCGCAGCGCAGGCTCTTCGACCAACCTTTTCGGAATGCTGGGAGAAGCCTCCTAATTGTGTAATTTTTGGACTGTGTGAATACACCACTGTTTCCCCAAGCACTACTGAAAGTGTTAAACACCAATGGAGTGAACCTCAATAAAGTCTTTGCCATAGTAACGGACAGTGCAATTTACATGCACAAGGCTTTTGCAGTTGTGCTGTCCTGTGTCCTACCAAATGCAGTGCATGTCACTTGCCTTGCCCACCTCCTCAATTTAGTGCTGGAGGTCTGGGCTGATGCACTGAAAGACTTGAACATTGTTGTTTCCCTGGTTAAGAAAATCTTCTGCCAGAGCCCAATGCATAGGCATCAGTACTGGCACTCATGGAAGCAGAGCTGGGAATTGTTCCCAAGATGCCAGTGTACGCAGTGCAAACTCTGTGGTGCTCCTGGGTCAATGCTGTTCAGTATTTGACAGAATATTTTCCTGTTTTAGCAGAATTTCTTGAAACTGTGCCATCTGATGCAGCAACCTTAAAACGCCTGAAGTGCTTGTTAAACGGCAAAGCAACAGAGCTGGTGACACAAGCGACTTTTGTGTCAGAACATTCTTCTGAACTAGTCAACATTATAGAACAGTTACAGTCAAACAGCCAACCAGGGACACTCCATATTTGGAAGAGTGGAAAATGTGCACATAGCTTTTGACTTCTGTGCTACAGTGAGGAAAAACACAATTCAGAGCAATATAGCAGAAATGTTGTCCAGATATTCGGCACAGAAAACAAACCTGTGTCAACTTTTCAAAAGGTTATGATGGACAGCAGTTAAAAGTTGATAAATTTAAAATCTCATCCTCAGCTGTACACGCTTAAGCTTCCCGACCTTTGACCCCAAGCAGCTGCCAACACTGGATAAAGACAAGTCAAAATACACCCAGGAGCTACCAGGTCTTGCCATGGTCTCACACCGAGTGGCATGGGTACAGAACTGGGTACTACCAAGTAACGATTTTAATATTGCTGAGTGGTGGAAGGTACAAAGTGATACACTGCCACATCTTGCTGCTGTGGCAGAAAGATATTTATGCTACCTGTAAGCACAAAGGATGCTGAGCGGACGTTTTTGCTGCACTCTAACCTTTTAAAAGATAATCGGCAAAGTTTAACAGGTGATAAAGTGAGGCTGCTTCTTATGTTGAAGTACAATAAGAAGTTCTAAGGCAGTCTGGGTAGGATAAGAGTTGCTGCTTTTTCTGTGATGTCAAAATACTTTCTTGATCTCTTAACAGCTGAGGCGTATGTGGGGTGGTGGAAATTATACGGTTATGGATCTATTTACTTTGCTATGTGTAATAGTGACTCCACATTTACTTTACTATGTAAAGTATGACCTATATTTACTTTACTAAGTAAGTAGTAGGTACTTTACTAGAACTACAGTATTGAAGTATTAAAAGTACTTTAGTGTTACTGTCCAAGAGTAGTAAAGAAATGGGTCTGGGTATCAGAAAGAAGGAAAGGGCTTAGTGGCAGACCACCACAAACACTATAAACCACATGGGCATTGAGGTAATACTGATTTCTGCCTCTCTTCTGAATGCAAGCCAGATAATTCAAAGCATGTTAACTAATAATATGGAAATGATCTAAAGGTACTGGGTCGTCAGGTAGGTTTACTGTAGTTTTTTTGGCCACTTTTCATGAGAAAATCCAGTTTTAATAGGAGACAGCTATTTAATGTAAATAAATAATTGTTACTCGATACCTAGTGCAATATACAGTAACTATAATATGAGATAAACCTCAATATCACACGAGGAACCCGACCTGAGAAAGTATATAATCAGTGATGTATTTTAATTTTGTCCCAAGTTTTTACTGTGGATGGACTGTATGATTTTATAAATGCCACTGTATATACTAGATTATGTATTTTATCACTTACATTATTGTCACCACCTATGAACTTCAGGGCTACTTTACTTTCCGGAAGGGATATGTACTCCAGCACATCGGGGCTATGGGTCCTGCTGGTCCCAGTATTTTACTGTTTTTTTCTCCTGCACCATGCAGGGCTAGGTGCCAAGCACCCTGGGTGGCTAACCTTCTATTCTGTTGACACAGCACAACCTCTCAAGGGAAGGAGAGCGGTCATCCAGAGCTAACTTCCTCCCCGGACCCCTAACAACCAGAGCCCATTCCTGAACCTGCCCAGCTGGTACTAGGTATGGCATCCAGTGCCTCAACCTCAGCCTACTGGGCCTGTGATTGTGTATTTTCATGTTTTTTCTTTTCTGTATTTTAATGGCAATTAATTAATAACCATTGACTTGACTACTAACAGCAAGTCTTTTTCAGAGGCACACTAAGGACTGTGTCTGTAATATGGTGTTATGTATAAAAGGGTAAGAATTTACATCTAAGATAATTACTGTATTTTCTGAACTTGGCATTCACAGGACAGTTACAGTGCAAGATCTGTCCACTAAGGAACTGACTCTTAAGTAACAGTTCATCTTCCTTGGCAATTTTTTAAACTAGCTATGTGGTGCTAAGAAGTAGGACTCCAAGCCTCCCCACAAACATGGCAGGTAGTAAACACTGCGTACAGAGCCAATAGAGGCAGGATAGGAAAATAGATAAGGCAATAAGAGTAGGATGGGGGAAAAGGATAAAGCCAACATTAAATGGAGGGCAATGAGTACCAATGCCGAGTTGGGAAATAAACTCATGAGCTAGTGCCCTGATGGAGGATGAAATTGATATTGTGTAGTCACAGAAACATGGTACACAGAGAATCATGACTGGGATGTCAACACTGGGTACAGTCTGCAGAAGGGACAGGAGGGTAAAAGAGGAGGTGGAGTAGCTCATACATAAGGGAAGGATCAAAGCTGTAGAACTAAAAAGTGGCGGGGAGACAAGAGGCACCTGGGTCACCTTGAGACAGGGAATGGCATCATGTCCGGACAGGGTTGTATACAGACCCCGCCTGGTGGGAGGAAACGATATGAAAATGATGGAGGACATTCTCAAAATGGTTGAAAAAGGGGAGAGATTGTTATGGGAACCTGAATATTCCAGATGTTAACTGATGACAGTATTGCAGCCACATCCAGAGCAGGTCATTCTTGATGCTCTGTAAGTAGCTTTAGACAGCTAGTGTGGAACCTACTCGGAAGGAGCACATTAGACCTGGTACTCTCTCGTGGAGAGAGGGGATCACAAATTTAGAAGTCAGTAGACATCTGGGAACAAGGACTGCACAGTGTGCTTCATAATAAGCACAACCATGGAGATGTGTCATACAAAAAAGGATACTGACTTTAGAAGGCCGATTCAAATGGGTGAATACCTGAGGAATGCACTATCAAGCCAAAAAGGAGGTGGAAGAACAATGGAGGAAAATCAAAATCTATCATAGAGCAATCTTCCTTGTGTGAAACAAATAAAGAAATAAAGCGGAGTAAAAACATTATGGTTCTCAAAAGAGGCAGGAAGGCTAAGGAGAAAAGCTGTATTCAAAAGTATAAGGAATCACAGAAGGAGCACGACAGGAACTGTATCAATTAGCAGAAAAAGTGGGCAGTCAGAATAGCAAAGGCCCAAACCGAGGAAAATAGCCAACCTGTTAAGAAGGGGATAAACCATCTATAGCCACATTAGAGTATAGAAAGTTAAGGAATAGTAAGATTAATAAAGAAGAGGGAGGTGGGCAGAGGGAGACAGTGAAAGAGAGATATTGAATGAATACTTTGCCTGTATTCACAAAGAAGAGAGAGGAGTTACTTAACCAGATAATAGAAGCACTTTGGAGTGGGTTGGCTTTCAGTCCATTTATAGAAGAAAGAGTCCGAAGAACTCCTAAAACCAAGGTGACAAAGCAACGGACCTGATGGATTCACCCAGAACCTTAAAGAACTAAGGAAGGACCTAGTGACACCACTGACCACACTTGTGTCAAATCGTGGAGGATGGGTGGTAACTGAGGACTGGGTGAGGGTAGATGTGATTCTTCACAAAAGTGGGAGAAAGGCAGAAGAGGAACCATAGACCTGAAGTTTGACCTCTGTGGTAGGGAAATGATAATCACTCTGAAAGAAAGAAATTGTTGAGTACCTAGAGGTCAGCGGGCACAGGACCCAAAGCAGTGTTGATTTACAGGAAGGTCATGTCAGACAATCTAATTGATTTCTTTGACTGGGTACTGTGTACAGACCAGGAGGGGCTGGATATGGCTCACCTAGACTTTAGCAAGATTTGACACAGTCCCACAAAGACTACAATCGGGTTAGTAGCCTGGGAGTGGGTCCAGGGTGGTAGCCTGGAGCAAACTGGCATCACAACAGGACACAGAAGGTACAGGAATGGGACACATTCGAATAGGGTGTATTAGTTAGTACCTCAGGCCTGCGTTGTCCAGTCCTCTGTAATATCTTTATAGGTGACATTGCAGAGGTTTAGGGGAGGTATGCCTTGCAGATGACAAAGATCTGTACAGAGTTGAGCACAAGGGGGTAGAAAGGATGAGAAGGACTTGGCAAGGTTGAGGAATGGTGACATATGGCAACTTAGTGTCACTGCAGTAATGCACTGGGAAACAAAAACCCAGAGAAGAGTACACATAGCAGGAGGTACAATAACAAATAAATGGAAAGGGACTTGGGGTAGTCGATTGATGACCTAAAGGTGGTAAGCAATGAGAAGTCAGTAAGGAGAGTAGATACTGGGACAGTGACGGGCATCAAGTAGAAAAAGGAAGTGTTATCCCTCTGTGCTGACAGTTGGTGAGACCCCATCTGAATACTGTTGCAGTTTTGGAGACCCCATCTACGCAAGGACATAGACAGATGGAAGCAGTCCAGAGGAGGCAACTAAAATGCAGTCTGTATTACAAACCATATGAAAAGAGACAGAGAGCTATTATGTATACCCTTTTAAAGGAGGACGGGGATAGAAACTTTAAGTACCATGGAATCGATAAAGTCCAGGAGGGTGCATCTTCAGAAAAAGAGGATGTAAGAACAAGAGGGGCAATTTCAAGATAGAGGGGGACGGCTCAGAGGTAATGTGTGGGAAATTCTTTTCACAGAGAGAGTGGTGGATGCTGTAACAGTCTTCCTGGGGAGGTTGTTGTCTAAAAGTGGGGAATTCAAAGCATGGGGGAGATATAAGGTAATTGTAGGGGGATTGCAAGTAGGCTGTTGGTTAACTAGAATCGTAGTTTACTAATAGGAGGGAATGGGTAGACTGGTGGTAAGGGTCCTTATTCGCCAAAGCTATGTTTCATGTTTCTAAGATATTTAGGAAAAGTACTAGGTGATGTAGCTACTTAAGTGTGTATACTATTATTCAGATTTGTCTTTTAAATGTACCTGATTTAATTTTTTTGATTAAATAAGAAGATCAAGAAGGTTTGTGATTTAGGTATGTAATATAGAGGAATAACAGGACTGATATAGTATTAATGGAACAATGGTAAGGGTCTCCGCTTTCCCACCCTTCAACCCCTGCTCACGCCTGCATCGTTATGGAGAGCATTCAGTTAACAGTTCGTCTGGCCCAGTCATCTGTTTTATGAGGCACTTACCTGAGGGGTCTCCACTGTTATTTCTCTCCACAGCGAAAATATTAGCCAGACCTATTCAGTTGGTAATGCTCTCTTCCTTCCTCCATCATTCCTTCTCTCCCCTCCAAGCCCCGCTCCCATGACAATTAAGTTCAGCTTGAAAAAGGGGCCATTCTGTCCCTCAGGCTTTTAACTATTCACAGTAATCCTAGTCCTTTCTTGTCTTGCGGTGGTGGTTTTAGCAGTCCTAACATTTTACAAAGAGGGACAGGGTCCATAGTTGTCGAGCCTCCCTCCTCAAATCAGACACAGGTCTATGGTCAACAATGCTGCGTTATTCGGGTCTTTCCTCTGGGATATAATCATCAGCGACCAAATATCCACCCCCGATTCGGGCCAGTGCCCTGTACTAACTCTCTAAGCAGGGAAAGAATAAAATCAACATTTTTTGGAGGAAGTTGAAACATTCAGTACCTCCATTTTCAATAAGTATTGCATTGGGGCCCTCCATAGCACTGCATGTCTCAAGTCAGCAAGAACAGCTCTCTTCAGGACTCTGTATTCATGGAGACGCTCCTTCATCTTCCTGGTGGTTATCTCATCAGCAGCTCGGAAAGGATTCCCTCAAGTTGGAGTCGGAAGTGTATGGTTTCAATAGTGCGTATATGTCAGCTCTCACAGACATTGACTGGTTTTCCAGGTTGGTGCATTGTAGCGCTCCACTGCGGGCCACTGTCCATGCTGCCCATCACAGTTCTTTTTCTAGACGTTCTTTGCCAAGGTATGGCACCATGACACCAATCTCCTCCAAAAACTTCGAAGCTGCTTCGAAGTCCATAAACATTTTGACTCCCTTACCGGTCTCGACTCTTAGGCGCGCTGGATATAGCATTTGTGCCTTCATATTTTTGGCTCATATCTGTTTTAACACTGGCCATAACATGCGTCTGGCCTCTTGCATTTGCGAAGTGTAGTCATCATCGATAGTCAGCCTGGCCTTCCCAAACATCACAGATCCCATTCTCCATGCTCTACAGAGCAGTTCTTCCTTGCTACTGTAGTTAGTCATTTTGACAGCAAATGACCGTGGGCAGGCATTAGGATTAGAGGACCTTTGTGCTAGTGATTGATGTGCTTGATCCATAGACAGGTCAAAGTCGCCTGGAAGCTTCAAGATTTCCTAAGGACCTTCTGCAGAAAAATAATTGCGCCTTTCAGATTCTTCTCTGCCCCTGAGGGATTCCATAGATCCTCAGGTTCTGACACCTGCTTCACCTTCCAGATCATCCAATTTATGCAGCAACTCCCTCTCTCTTGCCATGAGGAACAGCAGGAGTTGGTCGTGTCTGTCTGTCTGCCCCATTACTGTGGTGAGGCTCAGTTCAAGTTCATCTGTGCGGTGCTCAATTTTCCCGATGTCCACTCTCAATGCTGTCAGCGAGTGATCTATTTTAGATACTGTTTTGGCTGTCTGGAGTATAGTTTCAGCTAAGTGAGAACAGCCCTCTTCTGAGTTGGCCGTGAACGCCATGCTGTCTTCGTCAAGGCACGGCAGTCATATAATTTTTTTCTCCCGCTAGCATCGTTTGTAGCTTCTGTGCTGTGGTATGTGGACCCTTCATTAGGATTGCCTTTGATCGCGTCGCTTTTGCTGGCAATTGCATTTTGTTTTCTTGTATATGCCTTTTGATTCAGAAGTTGGGAGTAGAGCGAGACGTGAGTTAAGCTGCCATCAAGCTGCTGACGTTACCAGAAGTCCTCATCCATTAAAGTTTTAACTTCTTTTTTTACCATATTACAGAATTACATATAGGTGGGGTTATTAGAACTAGGGCAAAATAAAGATTTAGGTCTAAAAGGGGTAGGTTCTCTATTTTCAGATGACTCAATCACTGTCGTTTGATTTTCATCTCCAGAGATTCCTGTAACTGCAGTCTTCTAAAGAATCTGAACAAGTCAACTTCCATTTGAAACTGGTTAAATTGATTAGTTGGCACAAAAGTTAAACCTTTACCAATGACATAAATCTGCTCATTGGTAAGAGTCACATTACTTATAAGTACGACTGCCAACTGCACCAGAAATTGGGAACAGTATTAACAGACATTGGTCAGTTCCAAGTGTGGATCCCAAAATTAAAAAATTGGCATACACTAAACCTCGAATCACTTATCGTAGGGGGAAAAATCCTCGGATAGCCTGGTATACCCCTAGTGGAGCCAAATCATATTCAGAAATTTGCTACCTAAACCACCTAAACGTAACTATAGTTGCAAACACTGTACCCACTGCTCTATTACTATGGACACTAAACATTTTGTACATCCAGGATCAGGGAAAAGATATGACATCGAGCAGTTCATTAACTGTAGCACTTGTGGGGTAATATACTTGTTGACCTGTCTGTGTGAACTGGGATATGTGGGGCAGACAAAACATTCTTTGAAATCAAGAGCAGGAGAACACAAAGTTGCAATTAGAAATTAAAATTTGAGACTTCCGGTGATGTCATGGACTAGCAGCTAGCGAGTGAAACAAGCTCCCTACCCCAATTGCTCAGGAAAACAGAATTTATTTGCAATACTACATCAAAAGTATTAAAAATGGCATCTACAAGTCGTACAAAGTATAAACCTGGTTGGGACAAGCCAAAAACTAAATTAAACTCACAGGATGAAAGGAGATTGCACTTATCCACCAGAAGGCCGAGTCGCAGCCCTTCACCTGCCAATGCGGCTGACACGGAGGAAGAAACCAATCAGCTATGTCGCTTACGTTTTGAGCAACTTTTAAAGAAATCAGAGAGATAAAAGCTGAGACAAGGCAGGAATTTAGAAATCTAGACCAAAAGTTGTCTGGGTTGGAGCAACGTTTGGAAAGGACGGAAGAGCGGATTGCAAAGACTGAGGACGGCGCAGTCCAAAATGGGAAAATACTGCAAGAGCTAATTGTCCAGACAGAAAAATTACATGAGAAATGCATCGACCTGGAGAGTCACTCGCGATGAGAGAACATCAGACTGTACGGTCTCCTGAAGGCTTGGAAACGGACCTGACGACGAAGTTTCTTACTGATTTGCTAATGGACGCTCTACAACTGCCTACCGATACCAACTGAACATCGAGAGAGCACACTGGGCACTTCAGCCAAAGCCCATAGAGGAAGGATGAGGCTCATTCTATAATTATCAAATTTAATAGTTACAAGATAAAGGAAGACATTCTAATAAGGGCATGGAGACAGAAGGAGGTCACATACTTAAATTACAGGCTATATTTCAATACGATTATCCACAAGAGATCCAAAGGCAACGCTCCCAATATTCTGACATAATTAAATTGTTAAAGTCAAGGGGCTTCGCTTCCACACGCCTTACCCTGCAAAAATTAGCATCTTTGGCCAGAAGGTGTCAAAACATACAGCTCATCTGAAGAAGCCAGAGGAGTACTTATCGAAAAGCTTTGATGGAACCTCGCACTCCTCGATAAAAACTCTACTTCCCAGAAGGCATCGGGGAGCTCACTGGATTGGGCAATCTCTTTGGGCAGAAGGAGGAGAGGACGCACCAAGGAGACGTCATCAATTGCGCCCCTCCAATCGATGAAAATCTTGCTCCAGAAGATCCAAGAAAGTCGCGATGGCCTACAAAATGACTCCCGGGACTGAACAGAAATGCCAGGCTCTCTGCAGGTTATGGCACGCCATCTCATAGCAGGAAACAAGATGAAACCAGGTCTGAGTTGAGGAGGTACAGTATACTTTTCCCTTCTCTCTTGTGTAATGAATAAGGACTGGGCTTATGGCTGACTCGAAGAGAAGTTTTGAAGGGACTTTTTCTCTGAAGGTACAATGCAGCGCCTTTTTAGAGTTGTTCTGTTGGGCACATTTTGACTACAGTCAGAAACTTCTAACTCGGGTTTGACCTCCTTTCAAGAACCGGCTAGTAGAAGGAGCTTTCGGGACTAGAACTCATGCTGTGCCCTTTCAAGTTATTAGTAATACTTTTATTATAATTACAGTTATTATTTTTACAAACCATTAGTACCTTAACAAAAACAGTATTGCGGATTTACTTTTCGTGATAGAAAAAGAATCACAATGATATGTCTTCATTAGGCGGAGGGTACTGACAGTGCCTTCAAAGGGTTCGTCTTGTTGCCTCTGGTTAAGTAGCGTCACAAGTACACTTAATTGTGTAAATCTGAGCCTGGCAACACTCTTTCAGGCTCATGAGGAATATCACACTGTGTGTGGTAAGGATTACTCCTCGCTCCGTGATCCCCAGTAGAGGGTGATTACAGGAGTCAGAAACCCTGTATGGCGACTAAGGGGATTCCACATCTGGAAGTACAAGTTTATTGTTATTTTGCAAATTTTAAGTGTTTCCACATTCAGGGTTTTGATGTGGTACTGTTTAGACAGTTACAGTTCATAAATAGTTTTGGGGACTTTGTTTTAGCTGTTTTGTGGAGTGTGCTGTGGGGGAGAGGTGGGGGAATAAATATCCTAATAGGGAGTGTTCAGAAGATCATCATCATCTATCCCAAATAGACAATGGATAAGTCAGAATTAATAACTTTATCTTTTAACGTAAATGGCCAAATGCATGATCCGATTAAAAGAAGCAGAATAATGTCCTTCTTGCGGAAATTGCAAGCAACATTCATAATGCTCCAAGAATCTCATTTAAATCAGTCATATCTTCATCATATAAGAAAGGCAGAAGGCGGGGAGTAGTAATCCTGTTCCCTAACAAGTGCCCTTTTGAGGTACTGGACACTATTAAAGACAGAGAGGGCTGTTACGTGGGCTTAAAGGGCGAATACAAAGGCACTACTGTCTCTTTGGTTTCGGTGTACACCCCTCCAGGTTCAGACTTTCCCTTTTATAGGGAGTTCCTTCTCAAAATATCCAATTGAGCGAAAGGTCATTTAATTATAGGGGGAGGACCTAAACCTACGACTCAGTGCTCATAAGGATAAATCTGGGGAGTAGTCCGCAAGAAAGTGGGACGGCTAAGAAAGTAGTTAAACTAATGGGGAACTTAGCTTCTAGATATCTGGAGACAGATTCATAAAGGTAGTAGACAATATACATTTTTTTCTTCAGCACATCAGTCATATTCACGACTAGACTACTTTATAATGCCTAAAGATTTGATGACTTTGTGCATTGACTCCTGGCTAGGGACAGAGTATTGTCAGACCACTCCCCAATCTTTATGAAACTTAAGATAGGTCCTACTAGACACACTACTTTTGGGAGACTGAACCTTTCTTTACTACACAATGAGAAACCAAGGAGACAATATAAAAGTAACAGAACAAGCGGTAAGGATAATAATGACCCAGAAATATCCCCAGGGATTTTATGGGACACAGTAAAAGCGATAGTACGAGGTAAATTCATAGAAATCTCGTCCAGAAACAAAAAATTAAGAGAGGCCAGAAGGATCCAGTTACAGAATCAAATAGCCACTTTGGAGTATCAACAACAGCAGCAGTTGGGCAGGGAGAGGGGAAAAGTATTAAAAAAGCTGAAGTGGGAGTTCTTAGAAATACTGGACTATCAAGTGGAACAGAAATTGATTTATTTAAGGCAAAGATATTACGAAGGGGGTCCAAGGGCGTTAAGACTTTTATCCTGTAGGCTCAGACAATGGAAGACCAAAGCTTGCACTCCAAAAATCTTAGACCCAAAAACTAAGACATGGAAATCCAATGTGGAGGGAATATCTGAATCATTCAAGCAATTTTACTAGGTAGTATATCGTAAAAGGGCTAACCCTACACCAGAGATAATTGAAAGATATCTGGCACCTCTCCATTTACCTGAAATTTCTAATCAACAACAAAAAACCTTAACCTCTCCCTTCTCGGTAGGAGAAACACAAACAGAAATATCCCGTCTGAAAGCAGGAAAATGTCCTGGCACCGATGGCCTCTCAAATGAGTTTTATAAGACATTTAGGGATGTTATAGTGCCCTTGATAAGGGAAGCATATAACAGTTTCTGGAGGGAGGAGGATAGAGGTGCCCCATCCTGGGCTCAAGCTCTAATCTCGGTTTTGCCAAAGCCGGCTAGGGACCCCACTATATGCACTTCCTACCATCCTATCTCTATATTAAATACGGACTATAAAATAACAACAGGGACTATAGCCAGACGGCTTGAAAATTTACTACCGGAATTAACTAACTTGGACCAGACAGGCTTTGTGCTGGGAAGGCAAACCTTAGATAATACAAGAAGGTCGGTGAATATAATTGAACACTTGCAAAAATCAGGAACCCCAGCTTATTTAATGAGTCTCGATGCTGAAAAGGCCTTTGATCAAGTATCTTGGTCTTTTTTGTGGGGTACCCTGGCTGGCTTTGGTTTTCCGGCACCTTTCTTGAGTTTTTTAACCAAGTTATATGAGCATCCTATAGCATACATTAGGCCAAACGGTCATGTATCCAGCTCCTTCAAGCTGGAGGGAGGCACCAGACAAGGTTGCCCCCTGTCCCCTCTACTTTTTGCTCTGTATATAGAGCCCCTGGCACAGAGTATTCGGATTAATAGCAAGATTAAGGGGGTAACTATAGGAAATACCACTCACAAAATGGCTCTTTATGTGGACGACATCCTCTTGTACCTGATGAACCCTACTGAAACGCTGCCTGAGGTTTTTAAGCAAATCAATCTTTTTTCAGCTCTCTCTGGTTATACCCTTAATTGGTCAAAGACGGAGGTATTAGTGCTGTCTGCCGTGGTACCAGAAGACATTAAATCTAAGTATCCCATGAAGTGGGACTGTGGGGCCATTAAATATTTGGGAGTCAAACTAGGTAAATCCCCATCTACACTATATGTTGACAACTACCCCACTTTGATTAAACAACTGTGAGCAGACCTCCAGAGATGAAACTGTATACCCTTTCCATTTTACTCAAGACTACAAATAGTTAAAACGAACATCATGCCGAGACTTTTATATCTATTTCAAACAGTCCCATGCATAATTCCACAAAAGGAAATTAGCGGATGGCAAAGCTGCGTTATGACTTTTATATGGGGTAATAAGCACCCTAGAATAGCCAAAAATACACTGTTTTTACAGAAACAAGACGGGGGGAGAACCTGCCCATCGATAACAGACTACTGGATTGCAGCCCAGATGAAAACAGCATTGTTATGGGCCCACCAGAGTTATAGGGACACTGGCAGCAGTTAGAGCTGCAGCAGGTAGGGAGGACACAACTATGCTCTGGGCTGTTTGATCTACATGGTAGAGCCCATGACTTAGGCACGTCCCCACCGTGGTCAGGGTGACCTTGTATGGTTAGTACCAGGGTATCAGAAGGGTTACATAGCTAGATATATTTGGTGGTCTGCAGATAAAAATTTTACCCCAGCTAGGTTCTCTAATTGGTATAAAAAGCAGGCAGAAAGGAGTACATGTGCTGCTTGGCAGTTACTCCACGGCTCGACAATCTTACTGCTCGAAAGAGTTAGGCCCTTTACAACTGGGCAGAGAAGGATCTTTGCACTACTATCAATTAAGGAATTTTATCAATGATAGGCTGCAAAAGAATTTACAATATGAGGATTTGAGACCTTTCCTAGAGTTTTGAACTTACATGGGCTCAACCCATGGTAAGGGAGCAATAACAATGCTATACTGGAATTTAATAGCAGATCGAGCACACAACACATGCCCTTTACAGTAGCGATGGGAACAGGAGCTGGGGATCTAACTAAATCAAACACAATGGTGTCAGGTGTTTAGGAGTAGCTACTGTCTACATCTTCCCCGATGTGGCAAGAATTTGCCTGGAAGATAAAAGTCAGATACTTCCTAACTCTAAGACAGGTACATGAATGGGAATGAGAACCAATGCTGAATGCTGGCTAGGATGTGGATATTTAGAGGTTGATATGGCTCATATTTTCTGGTCGTGTCCGCTACTTCAGGAATACTGGAGGGTGTAATGTACCACCTCAACCTGTTTACTTCAGACACCAGGATAGGCCCAGAAAATATAATTTTAGGACTGTATACTTTAGAAATTAAGGGTAAAGGTGAACGTTACCTATGGGCAGTATTGTGTGCTGCTGCTTTGAAAACTATTACAAAGAAATGGTTGCAGTAATCATTGCCGGAGCTTACTGATTGGTTCCAGATAATTCATCAAATGCAAGTAATGGAGAGAATTACTTTTGCTGCAAACCACCGTATAACTTTATACCTGAACAGATGGATACGTTGGGATCTATATAAAGATCATGTGGAGTAAATTATTAATTAATTGAGATAGGGCCCCCCCCCCCGCTCTCTCCTCCCTTTTTTTCTCTCTCTCCCCTTCATTTTTCCCCCTTTCCTCTCTCTCCTCTCTTAATTTTGCTTTTTTAACCAGATATCTGCTTAACAAGCTGTTACATGTCCCCTAGAAACAGTTTTATAAAGTTCTGAGTTGAGAATATGTTAACTGTTTTTAATGTATGTAAGAAGACATGTACTTAATAGTTATGGAATGTAATTATTTTCTTTGTAAAAAGAAACAAAGCATTTCATCTACAATAATTGTAACTAAGTACTTAAGCTGTAATGTGATAATGAAATGTTTTAAATAAAGTATACAAAAAAAAAGAAATGAAAATTTGACCTATGCCATGGCTAGACATTATAAACAAGCCAGATATGGGACTGCTGTGTCTCTTAAATTTGTTGGATTGGCAAAAGTTACAATAAACCCTCGTGGAGGACATACAAAACTGAAACTGCTCCAATGTGAATCCTTCTGAATTTCTACCTTGAAAACTCTTAGCCCGTTAGGGCTGAATGATGACATCCCAATGAATAGTTATTTGTAATAGTAATCTCCATCTAATACATATGTGCTATCTTTAAGTCGCTTTCTTCATCCCGGCAGCATGACTTCCTGGCTCTACAGCCGAGTTTACCCCTTTCTCCTTTAAAGATATAGTACGATGTGTCCTTGTTAGTACCTCCTATGCCTTGTAAAAGTCCCCCACATTTTTTTCATAGTATGACTTGTCGTTTACCATGTTGGACCGCATGACTTTCTGGTTCTGCTGCCCCTTTTAAGTTCAACACGCAGCACGCCGCAGCTTAACTTCCTAGCGGTAGAGTGACTTTTGAAGAGTGTGACACTGTCCAATGCAGAGTGCTCTGCAGGGGCTCAACAGTATCATGCCAATCATCAGCCAGGCTGATCATGACAGTGTTTTGCCAAAACGCCCTCTACTGGGAAAGAAAAGCCACATCAATCATACAGCAGCTTTTTCTTTCATCTGCAGGACACTGTCCAGCAAACAGCTGTTTGGTGTCCTGATCAACCTCGCTGATGCTCTCTCTCTCTCTCCTGCTGCCTCCTTACTCGCTTCTCTCTCTCTACAATACCACACCCCCAGATTTGCTTTCTCCGTGTTTACTGCACTTGGAAGACCATACCAGGAGAAAACTACAAGCAACAGAAAACCCTTAACTTTCAAGGAACTACTGTAATAGCTTGTGTAACCCCTAGGTGGCGCTATCCCAAGGGCTACTACCCCTTCCTGCTTGGCTAGTAGCAGGTTAAGGGGCCTGAGTTCTGAAACGGGTGCCTCCACCCCGAGGTCAGGGTTTGTAGTGGTCAAGCTAACCTGGACACAGCCCTCCAGGACACTGTAACCCCCCTCTTCCCCTCTAGTGGCCTGAACAGTGTACAATAATGACTTTCACAATACCACTGGTACACCACACAAGTACCCACATTGTTTGCACTTACCACCAGGGCTGGTTCATCCGACTCAACCCTGGGACCCCCTGTAAAACAAGGTTAAGCACAGCAAATAGCAACAGTACAGTACTTTGAGCACAAACTGGAACCACAGTCAGATAACATGCAGAAAAAGTTAGATCTGATTTATTCAGGGGATTTGAACAAGGGAGGGGCAAAATCAGGTTAATTAGCTTAAAGGTTATACCAATCAAGCAGTTATGCATGCGCTTTGAGTCCCCCCACACAGTCCACCTCTGGGTACCCAGGTAGAGAAGAGATGGGCTAGCCAGGACAGTTGCCCGGGGTTGCAACTGGTTGGGGCCCTGTGATGGAAAACACAACATGCACAGTACACAATATTTGTAATCCGGAGCCAGAGGGCTCAGTTCGTAAAGGAAACGAAACAACAAGACAATCAGATGACACACTCAGATTAAGCTGTTGTTGTAGGGTGCTACCCTGGTATTTACTCATGATACCCAAGACTGGACACAGGCTGGACGAAAATCGAGACTGCAGGTGGTTGATCTGGAATGCCAGGAGAAGCAGGACCCACACAAGTTGCAGAGGTGTCGTTCCTGTTCAAGCGTGAAGCAGGGGG
Source organism: Neoceratodus forsteri (assembly GCA_016271365.2). NCBI lineage: Eukaryota > Metazoa > Chordata > Ceratodontiformes > Ceratodontidae > Neoceratodus > Neoceratodus forsteri. Next base: position 883,427,143 of record CM057450.1, on the reverse strand, counting down.
CTGATCCCCAGGCAGGTCTCTCATCGATGGCTTGTCTGTGCAGTGGGTAGTCTGGCTGGGCCAGCCTGGCAAAGCCCAGACCACAAGGAGACAAGTTCGGAAGCAGTCCGTTTTGGGCAGGATACAGCTTCCAGCAAGCAGAACACAGTTCACACAGTGGGGAACTGACTCGCAACCCACTAGCAGCTCATAGCACATTTACATGTACGGGAATTCTACTGTACCAGGCAAAGCGCTCCCCGGGCACAATCGCAAAGTCTCTGCACACACTGGGAGCTTAGGGGTAGCTGGAACTCCTGACAGGCCGATCGCATTCAGCAAAAATATTCGGTCTTCTTCAGGTTGAGCCTGGCCCACTTCAGTAGCTTACTTTAGTCACACAAACTTGGATTTAGACCAAAATAATTCTCTTCTCTCCCTCTCAGGAGCAGCTCACCGGCATGCAGACCAAAAACTTAGCCTTTTCAGAGTTCTCCCATGCGAATCCACTCAGGATAGCTGCACAGAAACACTTCAGCTCCTTCTTGCTCAGCTTCCAGCTCAGTTCTAACTGAAATACTGAAAGCAGCCCGGGACTTCCCCAAGATCCAAAAGATTTGGTTGGCTGATTTGGCTGTCAGTCACAGCGAGAGCTCCCCCTTCAGTTGCAAAAAAGGTGCAAAAAGTTCAAACTGCAGTTCCTATAGATTTTGAATTCAGACAGCTCCTGCAGTCCAGCTACATTTTAGGTCCCACCAGAACTGATTGGTCCAATTTGCAGTCCAGGACCAAGATAGTAGAGACAAACAAAACAGTCCTTACTACAAAGAAAACATGTTAGACAAACTATATTATCATTATCATTCTAAATGGTTTTCAGTAAATAGTTACATCTTTCAACAGAGCTCCTCTCAGATTACTTAAGCTGCAATTAGGCAGCTCTTAAAGAGACAGTACACAGAGGCTATACAAGCTCTGGTAATCACATTTAAACTGCTAAAACACAGGACACCAGCCTGGCAGTGAGCATTTAGGCAAGCTCAAGGAAGACTTTTTGGGAACCCCCATTTGTAGGGGGTTACACTTGATTACTTTTATTTACCTGTTCTGTAAAATCTGTGTTGCACTGACCAAACCTTTCCAGTGGGCTCAGCCTCCCGGTTAATGTGCTGACTTTTCTTACAAAATCCAGGTCCTTTAATTTACCAAGTTGAAAACCTTTTCCACTTAGGTTTTCTTTGTGCTGGCTTTTTCCATGCAAAGTATTTTCAGAACTTGTTCTGAATACTGAGAACTCCTCAAGAACCAGGCTTTGAGGTGAAGAGACTACATCTGATAAGTCACCCTACTTGTAGTAGGGTGAGGAGATTGTCATTCAGAGGAAGTCGAATTGGATTCCTGTGGGACATGGCCAGTAGTAGAGGATACCAAGCTTGCCTTGGCCAATCTGGGGCTATGATGATTATGGTTGCTGGTTGATCCCAGAGCTTCAGAAGCACTCTGTGCAACAGGGGAAATGGAGGGAAGGCATACAGAAACTTCCCTGTCCAGTTCAGTGCTAAGGCGTCTGCTGGGAGGGTGCCCACTGCTGGGGGCCTGCAATAGTACAATGGAAGCTGATGCTTTAAGTGGGATCCAAACAGTTCCACTTCTGGTGTGCACCATTTTCTGAAGAATGTGGCAAGTACTTGTCTGTTCAGAGTCCATTTGTTGTGACCTTGGCTGATGCGGCTCAAAGCATCTGCAATGTGCTGTCCTTGCCTGGAAGGTGTAGTAGAGAGACTTAACTCCATGAAATAGGCCACGGACCAGATTCTCATGGCCTCTGTGCATAATACAGTCGACCTTGTGCCACCCTGCTTGTTTATGTAAAACACGGCAGTACTGTTGTCTGTTCTGATCTGAACAGTGTGACCCTTAACCTGTACAGCAAAAGCTTTCAGTGCCAGGTACACAGCTCTGAGTTCCAGAAGGTTTAGGTGACATGCGGATTCCTTTGGAGTCCAATTGTCCCTGACTGAGGAGCTGTCCAGATGAGCTCCCCAACCCAGTAGAGATGAACCTGTAGTAATGATTTGTGAGGGACAGGACAACTGGAAGGGAATACCTACTGAGAGGTTTTCCTCTTCTTTCCACCAGTCTAGAGCCTGAAGCAGTGTTTTTGTCACTGGGACAAGCTTGGACAGAGAGTTTTTCTTTTGCAACCAATAAGCTCGCAGACTATACTGAATGTCTCTCAACTCAAATCCTACTCCTGAAACCACAGCAGTCATGGAATCTATGTGACCCAGAAGCATTAGAAAAATGTCTTGCTGGCCTAGGAGAAATGAATTTTCTAAAGTTAGGATATTTTGGATTCCATCCTAAGGAAGGAAGGCTCTTGTCTGCTGAGTGTCCAAGTCTGCTCCTATAAAACTGAGGAGAGTAGAGGGTTCTAGGTGGAATTTATTTTCACTGATTAGAAACTCCAGGAGAAGGTCTGTTTTGTGCAGTTTAGAACCTCTCTGACTGGCTGAGGGTCTTGCCCACTATGAGCCAGTCATCCAGATATGGAAATACCGAAATGCCTGTTTCCTTAAGCGGGTTTCCACTACAGACAAGCACTTCATGAACACTCTGGGAGCAGAAGTCAGACCAAAGGGCATGGCGGCAAACTGGCAGTCACCTGAATGCTGCCTGAAACACGCAAACTTTCTGTGGGACTTCCATATTGGTATGTGGTATGTGGGTGTCCTTGAGATCCAGGAAGGCTAGCCAATTCCTGTGCAAAGAATGTATCACCATTTGAAGGGTTACCATCTTGAATTTTGGTTTCAGTAAGTGCTTGCTTAAGTACCTGAGGTCTAAAATAGGTCACCACTCCCATTTTTCTTTAATGTCAGGAAGTATCTGGATAGAGACCTTTTCCATGTTGTAAAAGGGAACTCCTCCACCACACTGGCTGATAGAGTGTTTACCTCCATCTCCAACAGATTTTCTGTTGGGGATAGGGGTTTTGATAATGATGGACCCAGATTTTTAAAACCTGTTGGTCCAGTTCTCTTTTATTAGCTTTTTTGACATGGCACTTTGTCAGAAAAGAAAAAATGACTCACCTTAGTAATGTTTCTTCTAATGGAGTCTTGCTGTATTCTGACAACAGCAGTCAGTCCCAACCTTCGAACTTCCCCGGAGATGAAAGAGTTAACTTTCCATGCCAGGCATGGAACGCTGAACTCGAGCTCAGTTGAGACTCTGTCTGTTGTTGTTGAAACTCAAACCGTCAGATCTTTCTGAGCTAAACTCACTAAGGTCCAGTGTGGAAGCTGTAAACCCATACTAGCCAACTGGCTACTAAACATAAAACACATTTTTTGGTCCCAAAACAAACACTCAAGTCAGGAGACCCAAAAAATGAAAAACACAACACCCACTCACCCCAAGAAAAAGGGGGGTGAAAACAACAAGGTGGGCACCTACTGAGTGCCAACATTGCACTGCCCACCCACATCCCAAAAACAGAAGTTCTGAGAGGGGCAGGCGGGGGAGATCAGAATACAGCAAGACGCCATTAGAAGAAACAACATTACTAAGGTGAGTAATTTTTTCTTCAAACAACATGAAGTCTTGCTGTATTCTGACAATAGCAGACTACAAAGCAGTACCTCCATGGAGGAGGGACAGAACCTACTTAGGGAATAGGCTCTGAAGCACAGCTGTGCCAAACCGAGCATCACTCCTAGCCTGGATATCCAGGGAGTAATGCTTGGTAAAAGTGTGAACAGTTTTCCAGGTAGCTGCTTGACAAATCTCTAGAATAGGGATGTCCCTGGCAGCAGCCAGGGAAGCAGCTGTACCTCTGGTAGAGTGAGCCCTCAGGCCTGAGGGTGGAACCTTACCTAGTTTTTCATAACAAAATTGGATACAAGAGACAATCCACTGGGCAATGGATCTTTTAGTGGCAGGTTTCCCTTTACCAACCTCGCCATAAGTGAGGAACAGTTGGAGGGAGTTAAACCTGTGACCTTTGGTACGCTCTATGTAGTAGCTAAGGGCTCTTTTCACATCTAAACTGTGCAGCCTCCTCTCGCCAGAGGAGAAGTGGTCAGTGAAGTACACAGGAAGAGACATAGATTGATTAAGGTGGAAATCTGAAACCACCTTAGGCAAGAACTTCCTGTTAGTCCTGAGGACCACCTTATTTCTATGAAAGGAGATAAAATCAGACTCCACTGACAAAGTTTGTAATTCACTTATGCATCAGGCAGAAGTGATGGCTACCAGAAACACAGTTTTCCAAGTCAAGTACTTCAGCTCTGCTGAAGACAAAGGCTCAAAAGGGGGTTGCATAAGCTGAGCAATGCAAACATTAAGGTCCCAAGCAGGGGCAGGGTCCCTGAATGGAGGGTTGGTGTGAAGCAATCCCTTGAAAAACTTGGAGAATACAGGGTGAGCTGAAAGAGAAGATGGCTCACCTGCCGAAATAAAAGCAGAAACAGCTGCCAGGTGCACCTTCAGTGTAGCTGGTCTCAGCCCCAAGCTATTTAAATGGACCATATAATCAAGGACTGTGGGCAGATCAGCAGACTCTGGGGAAATATGCTTCCCAGAGCACCATATGGTAAATATTTTCCATTTGGAATGATAAGTAGCCCTAGTGGGAGGTTTCCTAGAAGTCTTCAGAATATCCATTACACCTTGGGAGAGGTGTAAATCAGCAAACTCTAACTCTTCAAGAGCCAGGCCTTGAGACTGAGAGATTTGAGATTCGGGTACCAAACCCTCCCCTGAGCACAGGTTAACAGGTTGTAATTCCTGGGAAGACACAGGGGAAGATGGACTGCTAAGGACAGTAGGAGTGGATACCAGGGCTGTCTGGCCCAGTCTGGAGCAATCAGGATCATCTTGCACGGTTGAGATCTGGTTTTGACTAGCACTTTGAACAGGAGAGGGATGGGGGGAAAAGCATACAGGAACTTCCCTTCCCAACTGAGAACTAAGGCATCCAGGGGGACTGAGCCCAACACTGGGGGCCTGCAGCAAAAAAGGGGGTTGGTGATTGTCTGGGGCTGCAAAAAGATCTATCTGCGGAGTGCCCCATCTGGAAAATATCACCTCCAAGACCAGTGGATCCAGTGACCATTCGTGATGGCCCTGGGATATCCTGCTGAGAGCATCTGCCAGGACATTGTCCTTGCCTAGGAGGTGAACTGCCATGAGGGAGGTGTTCAGGGAGTAAGCCAGAGACCACAACTTCATTTCTTCTGTGCACAAGGCCGTAGACCGAGTGCCTCCTTGCTTGTTGATGTACCACACTGTGGTGGTGGTGTCTGTTCTGACCTGAATAACTTTGTTCTGAACAGATTTGGAAAAAGCTTGAAGTGCTAGAAAAACTGCTCTGAGTTCCAACAGATTGATGTGAAGCAGAGATTCCTGAGGGGACCACAACCCCTGGGTGGTCAGGTCGCCCATGTGAGCCCCCACCCCAAGAGGGAGGCATCTGTAGTAAGGATTAAAGAGTGAGACTGAGTGACAAAGGGAACCCCTTGTCTCAGATTGTTCTGATCCTGCCATCACTGTAGGGCCTGGATCAGGGTTCGAGTTACTGGGATCAGTTTGGTCAGAGGGTCCTTCCTTTGAGACCAGAAGGCTCTCAAATGGAACTGAATGTCCCTCATCTGAAATCTTGCTCCATGCACTACTGCTGTGGAAGCAGCCATGTGCTCCAGGAGCTGTAGAAATGCCTTCCTGGTCGAGACACCTGCAGGGTGAATGAGGAGGCCAGAGAGACAAGGGTCCTTGCCCTGTCCAGGGAAGGAAAGCTCTGGCCTTTTCTGTGTCTAGCTCTGTGCCTATGAAGGTGAGGAGTTGGACAGGCTCTAGAACTGACTTTGAAAGATTCAGAAGGAAACCAAAGAGGTGAGCAGTTGCTGAGCTATCTGTAAGCGTAACCTGACTTCGTCCGGGGACTGGCCTACTATGAGCCAGTCATCCAGGTAAGGGAAGATGGCAATCCTTTGCCTTCTTAGAGAAGCAACTACCACTGCCAGGCATTTTGTGAATACCCTTGGAGCAGAGGTGAGACCAAAGGGCATTGCTCTGAACTGGTAATGGCCTGAGGGCAGCTCGAACCTGAGGTACTTTTGATGGGAGCTTCTGATGAGAATATGGAAGTAGGCATCCTTGAGGTCCAGGGACACTAGCCAGTCCCCTGGTCTTAGAGAGGGTAGAATAATTCCCAGAGTCACCATTTTGAAAAAAACCTGGTTCTCATCTTGGGAAACTTTTTGAAACTGAGAACCAGACCCTGGCTTACTACTTCCAGAACCCACTTGTCTGAGGTTAAAGATGCCCAGTTCTGACTGAAGTAAGTCAACCTGCCCCCTACTGGTAAAGGAGAATCGGCCCTGGGCACCCCATCAGGGTGCCTGCTTAGCAGGTGCTTTAGGCTGAGGGGTGGGAGCAGGCCTGCCCACACCCCGTCTGCCTCTGCCTCTGAAGAAGCCCTCTGAGCATAAGCAGAGGAGGCCTGAGTCTGATAAAAGGCCTGTGAAAAAGGCTCACCCCTGCCCCTGGGGTACGGCTCTGGGGAGTGGCTTGCCACTCCTTAGCTTGGGCACTTTTGTAAGTAGTCCCATATTCATCCATCTTTTTGATGTAATTCTCTGTCTGCTCCCAAACAGAGAATTTCCCACCACAGGAAAATCCATAGCCTTAGTCTGGGAATCCTGTGACAGGCTAGTACACCTGTGCCAGGCCAACCTACTTAAAAGCTACAGATGTGGCCATGACTCTAGAGGAAACATCATTAGCATCCACAGCAGCATGAAACTGCACCTTAGAAACCTCATGCCATCGGCAGCCCTGTTCTAGTTCGCTAACCAGCTGGCCATGGGCTTGTTTGGCTAATGCCATAACAGTATCCCATCTAGATTTCTGATACCTTGCTACATAAGCCATATAATTTGCTTGCCTGAGTCCCAAGGAGGCTGCCATATACTGTTTTTTTTTTGCCTTGGCATCAATCTTCCTGGAATCCTTGTCAGGAGGATGTGAAGCCAGGGAATATTAGCTTATCACAGGCTGCAGCCTGAACTACTAATATGACTGCATTGCTGAGAAAGGAATTCTGTATCAGGACCTGACAATGTGTACCTTCTGTCCATCTTTTTATCTACAGGAGGCACAGAATTAGGAGTTTTAAAATTTTATTGTTTGTTTCCTAAAAGACTTATGCAAAGGAATAGACAATCTTACAAAATCAGGTTCCTCTGCTCATCCACAGCTTCCTCCCATGGGAGCTGGAGGATTCAGCAACCCTTTTATAAAACAGAAAAGAGAAGGGACTCAGAAAGCACAGGGGAGATTGTAAGGGCTGTCTGGGGAGATGTCCGGTTCAGTGGGCACATCCAGACTCTCTCAGTCACATTCACACTGATCATCATCATCCCCCATGCTCTTGATCATCTTCTTGAACTGGTGGAACCGGCCAACCAACCTTTACCAGACAGTGGCGGTTCGGACGGAATCGGAGAAAGTGACTGTACAATTTGTATAGCTTTTGTTAGTTCTGCAGCAGTTGGAGAAGGAATTTGGACTCCATACCTGCTGATTTTCTCCTTTTTTTTTTTAAGTTTACTTTTGCCGAGGAAGTCTCGCCTGGTCAGAGGGCACTCCTCCGGTTGTTGGCACCGAACCGGCTGGCCATCCGGGTCAGCGGACTTTTGTCTCTCGCTCCCTGAGCCTGCTCTCTCTTATCCAGGGTGGCTGCAGGAAATTTTACAAATCTGGCAGTCTGAAATGAGGTGGTCAACCCCAGACAATAAGCACCTGTAGTGTGTGGGTCAGCCTTGGCAAAGGCTTCCCACAGACACTACAGTGTTGAAACCAGTGGGCCCGGTTTTCTTTGGGTTTCTCAGACATGATGCCAGCCTAACCAAGAAACTTGCCCTTTTAACGGCAGTGCCAGGCAAGACACTTTATCGGTTCCCAACCGTGTCACGGGTCATGGAAAAATCGTAATGAACCGGCTTTTTAGAACCGATAAGAACCGGAACCGACTCTAAAAGCTTTAAAATGCTTACTTTAAGGTTTTAACCAACCTGATCGTTTCGAACCGAACCGATAAACATTTACAAGTTCCACACAGAATAAAACCTGTCTATTACTTACAATACCACAGACAGAGCTTGAACCGATCGGTTTGCGGTTAAAATAATTATATCATGGGTTTAATTTAACCGAGAAAATACTGTTTAAACCGAGAAATGAACAAAGCAGTAGGAGAAATCTCCGGAGCGACTGTTCAATGAGGCGGAGTAAAGAATCTGACAGTTCAGGTTTAAATCTCCACAGACAGAGCTTCTATTTTAGAGCTTGTGCTCAAAGTTCCATTCATGGAATGGAGTTAACTATTTCACCTCCAGAGCAGTTCTAATGGTGGGACAAACTGCAATTGTCATAATATAGCAAGACTTCATGTTGTTTGAAAAGTAGTTTTCTCAACATGAAAGAGAGCACCTCAGAGGCAGTGTTTCTCAGTCAGTCGGAAAAAAATAATTTGGGTGCCTTCTGGGCAAGCTCCACTCAGCACACCATCCTGCATGATTCTGATTGGCCACTTCGTTATATGCATTATTAATGCCTCCACCTCCAAGGCAGCTTAGCTTGGTCAGCTTGCTGCTATTGCTACTGATGCTAAAAGACTCCTACTCCTTTTTCTAGATTGGCTCGGGGGGGGCAGAGAGGGAATTGAGCATGAGGGCGAGATCCCATGGTGCGATGTGCAACCTCGTGTGGATGGATTGTCTCTGCTGCCTTGAGGAACCTTAAGGCATCTGGATATGAACCCAGTAAGGATTACCCAACCTGACCCACTGCTGTGCCTATGGCTGACAGCTGCACTCTTAGCAAGGCCGACGAGTGACCCTCATACAAGCCTTATTGAAGGTATAAAAGGATTAGAGTCATATCTGCCTTTCCTGGATCCACTCCTTTGTCTTTAATCCATGCCAAGAATATATTCCATTGTCTGTCATAAGTGGAGGTGGTGGACAGCTTTCTGAACTGTAGAATGGTTGCAATCATCGAATAATGGTAAAAGCTTTTAGCAGTCTCTGCCTTTCAAGAGAAAGGCCAAGAGCTTGAGTGTCCTTAGATCTGGATGCTGTATGGGCCCCTGAAAGAGAATGCCGCATTTGGGTGGGAGACGCCAGATATCTAGCACCACTGCTGTAACTGTTGCACACCAGGTCCTTCTCAGCCAGTATGGGGTATCAGGATTACGAGTCTCCTTGAGTGCTGTTTGACAAGGACTGGTGGAATCCAAGGAATTGGGGAACACATATGACCAATCCAGTGTCCAGTCCTGTGACAGTGCATCATCCCGTAATGGGAGAAGTATTTTGGACCTGTGTATTGGTCTTGGATGCCATCAAGTCTATGGTCACTGGTCCCCACTTCCTGTCTATGGAGTGGAAGGACTCAGGGTGTGAGCCACTCTCTGGGATGAAGCCTCTGCTGCTGAGCCAGTCTACCCTGACGCTAGCTTCCGGGTAAGTGTACTGCATGAATCTGGATAAGGTATCTTGGGGATAGCAACGTCTGCTACCTGAGGGCACTGTGAACCCAATGATTCTGCCAGCTCTCCTTCTTTAATGTCATTTCTTTCTGGGCTGTTAAACCACTGTTCCTACGGGCACTCACTCTTAGTGGTGCATTGTTCCTTAACGCGCACTCTCGGTATAAGCTGCAGACCACAATGTACAAGTTCACCCTATCTGCCCTCCCCCACTTTCACATCCTCTCATTCTTACTTACTTACTCACCCGGGCAACCCTGACCCTAATAATGCTCATCCATTGATATGGATATCGGATTAAACCTTCATTACAACAAAGGGTGGACCCTGAAAAAATTTTTCAGCATCACAAATGGGCCTTGGTCTCCCTTTAGCCATCCTCGCCATCATACTGGTACATCCTATTGGTTGCCTGTTCACTGCAACACCTACCCAGATGCCATCATTTTCCTCTCTCTCTGCAAGAAAATGAAAAGGCATCACAGCAGCCATAGAACTGTTAAACTCTCGTCAAGGCTGCTAAGAGAACAACTCCTTAGGATCGCCCTCCTGTTACTTCTGCTATCAGGTAATATCCACCCCAATCCAGGACCGGGAGGTTTGCCTACAAATGGGGCCCACCGCAAGGTGGGTACACTAAACGTGGCCACAATCAACATCTGCAAAACTGACTCCCTTAAAGCCTGGGTCTCACAGCATGACCCAGATGTACTCCCTGTCGTGGAAACATGGCTATCCCCCAAAATACCTGACACAGCAGCTGCACTACCTGGCTATACAATTTTCAGGCTGGATAGGTCTTCCAAGCGTGGTGGTGGTTGTCCCATCTACCTAAAAAACTCTCTTAAGGGTCTGTCATTGCCTGTGGCAGACCTAGGCTGCCCCACCCAGGCCTGGCAATTAAAGTACTCTGGGGACTCATCACAAGATACTCATAATACTACCTGTTTATATACCCCACAGATCCAGCCATAGGCCTCTTCAAAGTCCTGGACCATCTACTGCCCAAAATCATCTAGCTGAGACAACAGTCCTACGTAATTTCAATACAAACTGGCTGTCACCTGCCATCGGCACTATAAAAGATGCGCTGTAGCGCTTCACCTACACAACTCATCAGCTCCCCACCAGAATTAATTACAAGACTAGGACAAGCACCTCTCTTGACTGGATACTTTCAAATCGACCTGCTCGTATCTATAATGTAACTGTACACTCTGACTCGCTTAGTGACCCCTCACCCATTACCTGCTGCTGGTCAACCAAATTCCATACTCTCCCACCACAAACCATTTTCCACAAGGTGCTAAAGCGAGGCCATCAGGAACTCCTAAAACTATGACTGTGCTGCCAGGATTGGTCTCTGTTGAATTGCATTGATGGCTTTAACGAAGCGCACAAGCACTTCATTAAAACCTTCAATGTGACATACACGCACCTCTCAAGAAGGTGAAGCTGCAGAGCACAGTTTACCCCTGGATTACACCTGAACTAATAGATAACATGAAACTGCAGGAACACCTCTGGCACTGTGCCAAATCTGGTAAACTACAAGAACTGCAAGCTATAAAGCTGCAAGAAATTCCTGCACGCGGGCTAATAGACAGGCATAAAATAAATACCATAGAGAGTGCCTGACCAATACTTGGGAAGACAGTAGAAAACTTTGATCTAATATCAAAGTTATCATTAACAAAGACCCAAAGTTGCCACCTGCTATGTTGAGCGTTGAGGAACCCCACCCTCGACCGCTTAAAATTGCTAATATTTTTAATGATGCTTTTACCAACCTGGCAGTGTCCTTCCTCAAAACTTCTTTGAGGACATCCATGAACAGTCAGCTTGCCACCCTGAGCACACGACTCTTATGCATCTCCTTCTATTTTAAGAAGGTCTCAATAACCCTAGTTAAAATTCTGAACAAGGTGTTGGGAAAAGTACAACATAGTGGCAATTCTCTCAATCTCAAACTCACTTCACTTACCATTGAAGAAGTTCTCCCACCCATTTAGCCCAGAGGCTAAACCAGACATAGTAGCCATTAGCGAGACATGATTTCCCAGTAACCACACTTGGGAGAATTCAGTACCTGGGTACGTACTGTTCAGAAGAGACAGAGGTTCAAAAAAAAGGGGGGGTGGAGTGGCCCTTTATGTCAATGAAAATATCAAAGCTACAGAAATTCAGAATACACATAAGGAGCCAGAAGAACTGTGGGTCATCCTGGAAATAGGACATGGGACAGCCATACGAACTGGGGTTATCTACAGGCCTCCAGACCAAGTGGGAGAACATAGACACATTACTGTTAGAAGATATACAAAACATGACAGCTAATGGGAGGTTCTGATAATGGAAGACTTCAATATGCCAGATAAAGATTGGTCAATACCAGCAAGCATATTTGCCAGAACTAGACACAAAATGGATTCCTTGCAGGGGGAGGGCCTCAAACAACTGGTACAACAACCCACAAGAGACAGGGCTATCCTAGATCTAGTACTGCCTAACAGGGAAAGGATCACAGATCTCGAGGTAGAAGGTCACTAGAAAGTACAGTTACATAAGAACTTACTGTAACAGTAGATCTTCGGGAGAGGCTCTTGCTGTAGGTATTCACAGATAAGACTACACTGCCAGGCATCAGGACCCCACGGAAAACCTCTAGCTAGTAGTCCCTGGCAGGGGACCGCTCCCAGGTCAGGTGACCAGCGTCAGACAACGTTGGTATAAAGGGGCAGTCCTCCACGTTCACCTTCCATTTTTTTCCCACCAAAGGCCAAAAGAGGCAACTTGAGAGAGAAGAGGATATGCCCACATGGAAAGGAAGAAAAGAGACTTATGGGGACAGAGGGCGGGAAGGTAATACCTACTGCAAGAGCCTCTCTTGAATATCTACTGTGACGGTACGCTCTACGTAACTGTACTATCTTTCGAGAGGGCTCTTGCAGCACATATTCACAGATAGAACTGAGTCCCAAGCAGTCTGGAACAAAAGAAAACCGAGGAGGACTGTCATCCACAACATAAGCCTCAGGGCTGAGCAGGTCTCATGAAAGGAGACCTTGCAGAACAGCCAACCCGAAGCCTGCTCTGTGGTGAGAGGCAATGTCCAAACTGTAGTGTTTCATGAAGGTATGGACCGAAGTCCAGGTTGCAGCTGCACAGATGTCTGCCACAGACACATTTCTAAAACGAGCAGCCGAGGCAGCTACTCCCCTAGTGGAGTGACCCCTGACCTGACCCGAAGGGTCTTACTGTACTTATCAAACAGAAAGTGATACATCGCCAACCACTTAGACAGGCTTTGCTTGGAAACAGCATTGCCTTTCTCATTTATGTAAAGAAACAAACAAAAGTTGATCGGTCTTCCTGAGATCCTTAGCCCAATTGGTGTAGTATCTCAGGATTCTGTGAACATTTAGCATATGTAAGAGTACTCCCTTGACTGGAGTGTTGCATAACTAAAGCCAGCAACTCAATGGATTGATTCAGAGTAGATTCAGCCACCACCTTAGGGAGAAACTTAGGGTTGGTGCATAGGGCCATAGTGCCTTGTGGAAAATCAAATATGGGATTTACACATCAAGGCTTGAGCTCAGAAATACACCAAGCAGAAGTGATGGACACTAGGAAGAGTGTCTTCCAAGAAAGGAACTTTAAGTCTGCCTCTGCTGCAGGCTCGAAGGAGGTAGCGTGAGCCTCCAGGATAAAATTCAAGTCCCATGGGGGGGACAGGATTGTGGACTGGGGTCTCAGGTGGAGAACCCTTTAAGAAAAGTCTTAGAGACTTCCAACTGAGCAAAAGTCGTGTCTCCAAAGGGAATGGTAGGCTGAGATAGCTGCCATATGGACTTTAGAGAGGAATGGCTGAGACCTAGGTCAAGAGGTGACGATGTAGTCCAGGACTTTGTTGGCTGGGCACGAAAACGCCTAAGTCTTTAAAATATGCCCAGATGGAAAACCACTTCACAGCATAGGTGGACCTGAGGAAGGCTTCTCGTCTCCACCAAAATGTCTGCTGCTGAAGGAGAGACTCTGAAGCGGGCTTTAGCTACATCTGCAGGAGCCATGCATGAAGATGAAGGGATTTGAGGCCTGGGTGAAAAAGGGTCCCCTGATCCTGGGTCAACAAGTGTTGCAAACAGAGGAAGAGGAGGTTCCTCTGAAAACTGTTGCAGAAGAGAGAACCAAACTTGCCTGAGCCAGAAGGGGGGCGATGAGAATCATCCGAGACCCTTCTAATCTGAGTTTGTTCAGGACCCTCAGAATCAAAGGAATGGGAGGGAAGGCAAAAATCTGTCCCTCCAGCAGAGACACAGAGTGTCCCGCCAAAAAATGTCTCACCCTGGAGCGAGTGAGCAAAAGGCGGAAAGTTCTGCATTTTGGAGGAGGCGAAGAGGTCTACCTGAGGTGTCCCCCACTGCCGAAAGATGTCATTTATGACCTGTTGGTCTAACTCCCATTGGAGAGCCCTTGCTGAGGATCAACTGAGTTCATCTGCCAGGGTGTTTTCCACTCCTGGAATGTGAACTGTGGTCAGGTGAAGGTTGTGCTGGGCTGCCCAATGCCAGACTCTCATCACCTCCCGGCACAGGAGATAGGAATGCGTTCCTCTCTGTTTGTTGAGATACCACACTACACACATTGTCTGACTGGATGAAAAGATGACCAGGAAGAATGAAGGGAAGAAGAGCCTGTAGGGTATATAGGACTGCTCTCAGTTCGAGCACATTTATGTGCAGTTTCTGCTCGAAAAGGACCAGCTGCCCTGAGTCCTGTAAAACTCTAGGTGGCACCCCAGCCTTCCCCTGACACGCCTGTTGTCAACGCCTGGGAAGGAGGAGCTACGAAACAGAACTCTTAGACACAGGTTCTCCTGAACCATCCACCAGTGCAAGTCCTTATCATGGGATCCAACACTAGCAATTCTTGGTCTAGATCATCCGTGGTTTGGTCCCAATGCAACTGAAAATCCATTAAGAGATTCTCATATGGAGCTGAGTGAACGGAACTGTCGGAATGGCAGCCGCATGAGCCCAAGGAGGCAGAGGACTGACCTGGTCCACCCATCTGCGACCGGACAGAAGGTGAGCTAGATTCTGAAGGGTCTCAACCCCGTCCAGAGGCAAAAAGGTTTTGTCTATGGTCATGTCCAGTTTTGCTCCTATAAATTGTAGACGTTGGCAAGGGACCAAGTGGGACTTGGCCTGGTTGATGGTAATACCCAGGCTGGTAAAAACCTGCAGGGTAAGGAAAAGGGGGTGCAGGAATTCTTCCTTGGATGGGGCCGCCAGGAGCCAATCATCCTGGTACAGGAAGACCTGCACCCTGGGTAAGCAGGTGGGCTGCTACCACCGACAGGAATTGGTAAATACTGAGGAGGGGGCTGAGGAGAGACCAAATGGGAGGGCCTTGAACTGGTAGTGGTCCCCTGAAAACAGAAACAGAGGTATTTATGTGGAAGGCATATGGGGATATGCAGGTACGCATCTTGCATATCCAGAGCACACAGCCACTGTCCCAGACAGAGTAAGGGTAGAAGACTCTGCAAGGAGAGCATTCTGAAGCATTTGTACTCACAAACATGTTCAGGGAGCTGTGGTCTAGATTGGCCTCAAGTCTCCCATCTTCTTTGAACTAGAAAGAAATGGGAATAGTGACCCATCCTCCAAAGATGAGTGGGGACTATCTCTATCGCCACCTTCGACAGAAGGGATAGGATTTCTTCTAGAACCAGAGGAAGATGTCGAGGGAGTAAGATGACTGAGGGTGGTTTTGAGGCAGTTTCTGTGAAGACTCTATCGAGGTCCGGCAGATATTAGCTGGAGCACCCAACATCTGATGTTATTTCCTCCCAACCCGGTAGATGGGAGGAGAATCTCCCAACCGGTTCCTCTGGAATGGCCAGGAGGCAGAGGGAGAGCAGGGAGTCAGGAGGTGTGGGGCAGAGCAACAGCCCAGGCTCCCGTGAACTTCTGTTGGGGTGAGTCTTAATTGCTGGGGGCCCAATGTTTGTTGGCGGCTTTTGATTGGGCTTTTGTTTTTGTCAGGTTTGGCAATGAAAAGGATGTCACTGCCCCGAGGGGGCCTGTACAAAGTCTGGACCAACTTTAGTGCAGTGCCCTTCTCCTGTAGTTTGGTTATAATGTCCTTGACATCACCCTTGAACAGCACCGAACCCCTGAAGGGAGCATCCTGTATGGCAGACTGTACTTCAGGGACCAATCCTGACATGCGGAGCCAGGCATAACAGTGTAAGCCTACGGTGAAAGCTGAGCTCCTGCCAGCTGTGTCCACCGCATTGTAGATGGCACAAAGCATCTGCCTACAGGTCGAATGAGTGGAACGGACCAAGTCTCCCAGTTCCTGCTTAGTTTGAGAATCAGAAAGGGAGTCCAGCATGGATTCCACCTGGCTAAGGATGGACTTCTGGAAATCCCCCATGCCTCCGACATAGTGAGGGCCCCAATGCCTAGGGTTGAAGAAGCATAAATCTTCTTCCCATACTGATTCAGAAATCAGGATTCCTTGTCAGGTGGGTATGAGCTCAGGTGTTTGGGGTTGGCGCAGTGGCTGTGGGCAGCACTTATCACAACCGAGTCCACCTTGGGGTGAAGACTAAGAAAGTCTTTACCCTACAGAGCCTGGTACAGCCTGTCTGCCTTCCTTGGAAGGGGGCCTAGCGCGGATAGTTGTTTCCAAATAGTGGAAACAAGATCGGCGTGAGGCTCTATCCAGGGTGGAATCAGTGTGGGAGCGGTCTTGGGCACATCCAGATGAGCAGCAAGCTTTTTAGGCTGTGGGTCTGGCACCAATGATCGCCACTGACATGTCTCCTGGATCTTTCTCAGGAGCTCCAGAAAGGAACAGTCCTCTGAAGGGGACTTCAGAGGTTCCCTCTGCCTTGGGCGTCCTGAAGTATAGGGCTCGTCTCCATGTTCAGAGTGGTCTGACTCAGATTCACAGTCAGATGGCCCTGAGGTAGAGAAAGAAGACTCCTCCCTGGAAGGGGGAGGAACGACCCCTCTAGGGAGTCCCTGGGGGGTGCATGTCCTCCCCACCTCAAGCAACAGATGGTTCACCTCTGGCATCGGGTAAAGAGGAGGGGGTCTCCCATCTCCAGCGTAGGGGATCCAGCATAGGGACTGACGTCGGTAGATGACTCTTGACCTCCTTGGTGAGCTGAGCCTTGGCCTCAGCCCACCAGGGAGGCCAAGGTCTTCCTTCAGGTCTGCCAGCAGCTGCGAGGAAGGTGGCAGAGGAGGAGGAGGGGCTTGATACGGGAGTGAGGATACCCAGAATAAGAGTATCCATAACCAGACAGCGGGAAGCCCGGTGTCGGGTATTGAGGCGCCAGGTACCGCGGCGGCAGGTAATGGGCGCCAGGTACTGCAGGACGGATACTGTGGAGCCGGGTACTGCAGCACCAGGTATTGTGGTGTCGGGTACCCTGACGCCAGGGCTCTGACGGGCAGAAGGTCCTGGCAAAGGCCCTGCTGGCGGACCAGATGGTGGGAAAGTCAGTTCGGCGGGTGTCGGGTCCAGTGTAGGAAGACCACTGAACAGATCCAATGGTTCTGACGGAGGAGCGGGTCCCCCTGTTGGGCAAAGGAAAACCGGAGGGTGGCACTGGGTCAGCCAGCGTCGGATCTGGCTTCTGAGGGTCCAGCGTAGGTGGGGGGAACCCAGACGGCAGCGTCCCGTGGTCCTTGGTCTCAGCCAGGGAAGGAGTGTTGAAATCCATGGGTGGGATCCCAGTGGATGCGGGGCCTCAGCGGGCATAGGACGTATCCATTGCAGAGAGCCTGGGGCGTCAGGCATGATGACAGGGTCGGACGCAGGCAGGTCTACTGGGAGGTCGTTGGAGGTGCCAACGGACATTTTATCAGCAGCGTCCAGGTGGACGTCAGGCGGGCCGGCGTCTGGCTTATTGGACTCCCTATTAGAGGAAGGCCAGGAGGGAGGGACAGCCTTGTTGGAAGGGTGGCGGGCTGAGCGATCACCCGAAGAGGTGAGCGGCTTATCAGCCCCTGTCCGGGCAGGCGCTGGTGGACCGGGCGCCTGACTTACCGGACCCGCCGGACCGGAAGGCCATGATGGAAGAGTGGCCTTGTTGAAGGGAGGCTCCTTTACCCCAGAGGTTCCCGAGAGGCCTGAGCGTGAGCCCGATGGAGGGCTACGCCTCTGGTAGCCACCAAGATGTCCGTTGAGGAGCAATCTCCAGAGGATGATACTGTAAGGCCGTGACTCCAGCCGAAGTCGTGGCTGCTGTACATGAAGAATCCCGCTCCCGGTGTTTCTCCTTCTCATGTTTCTTTTTATGGCTTTCTGGGGAGCTTGACGCCTGCCTAAGTTTCTTCAACTCCTTCTCCATGGATGCCATTTTCTTTTTAAGGAGATGGTCCTCTGGGGACTGCTGCCTTCTCTTGCAGGTAGCAGAGTTGAATTTCTGGCAGTGCTGGCACTCCTCCACGTGGTGGTACGGGCCTAGGCAGAAGAGGCACAAGGAGTGGCCATCCTTGTGTGGAAGCTAGGAACCACATGAGTCGCACTTATTTTAATGTGACTCAGAGGGCATCGGGGATGACATACACAGCTGATGGTATGAAGAAAATGAGAAGAAATTCAAGAAAAAGGTAGAAAAAGTCGAGACTTTTAATCGACGAAGGTACTGACGAGCGCTGTTCCCATCATGAACTTTCGCTGCCACTGGTGGGAAAGAACTGGAAGGCGCGTGGGGACCATCTCTTTATACCGCTATCTGACGCTGGTCACCTGACATGGGGCGGTCCCTCTACCAGAGACTGCTAGCTAGAGTTTTCTGTGGGGTCCTGACACCTGGTGGCTTAGTCCCATCTGTGAATACCCACTGCAAGAGCCCTCTTGAAGTAAGATTCAAATCTTCCCATTCCAAGGCAAAATATGGGACTTCAGAGGAGGCGACCTTGATAAGATGGCCAAACAGAGTTAAGCTAGCCCTGGCAAAAAGAAATACAGGTGAGAGGGTACAGGAAAAGTGGGCAAGCAGTAAGGATGCAATACTTGAAGCAACATTCCATTGTGTTAGAGAGAAAAGGAAGTGCAAAAGAAGGAGGAAGCCACTTTGGTTCTCAAAAACAGTAGCAGAGGCTGGCCCACCGGTGCAGCGGTAGGGCTACCACTCATAGCACCAGCGACCCAGGTTTGGGAACAGACTCAGACTGCTGGAGGGTCAGCCAGGGGGGAGGACTGAGCACCCAGAGGCCACTCTCCTCTCCAAGGTGGGGTGGGAAGCTTGTCCCGCCACTTTACCACCACCTGGGTGACCTTGGGTGGAGGTGCAGCAGACTGCAGAAAGAAGGAGGGGAACGTTGGTCAGCAGAGCCAGACATCCTGATGTGCGCCGCCCTAGGCTCCCCTAGCATGCTGATGTTCTGTGGGATGGGTCAGAAAAACGGAAAAACTCCTCAATGCTCCCTGTGGACGGAGCTCCAGGCCCCAATCCCAGTGCCCCTGCGAAGGCCTGATGACAGCATCCCCCCAATGAAAGACAGACACGTTGGGATGGTAAGGGGGTCTCGTCCCGTACCTGCCTGGGGGGGGGGAGATGGACTGCACCGAAACCTGGCACGACGAGCAGGGATGTACAAGGCCATAAAGGAGTCTCACAAAGAAAGGGAGCAACGTGGCAAGAAACAGTAGCAGAAAAGGTCACAGCCAAAAGGCTGACCTTCAGGAAATATAAGGGAACACAGCGGGATGAAGCTAGGGAGGCATACCAAACTTCCCTAATGGAAGCAGGGAAGGCAGTAAGGTAGACAAAGGCCCAAACCGAGGAAACACTAGCACGACCAGTAAAAGAAGGTGACAAGACTTTCTATAGATAAATTAGTGAAAGGAGAAAGTCCAGAAGGGGTATTGCTAAGATTAAAGGGGATAAGGGAGCGTGTGAGGAGGACCATGTAAAAGCATCTATCCTAAATAGTTATTTCTACTCAGTATTTACTGAAGAGAAGGTAGGGCAGGGCCCACAGCTCAGCACCTTGGACACAGGGCGGGAGGGAAGTGTGCAAAAGTCCCTTCACAAAAGAAAGGGTCCTACAAGAGCTCGATAAGCTCAGGGTGGACAAGGCAATGGGACCTGATGGCATACATCCCAGGGTACTAAAGGAGCTAAGGGTAGAACTAGCAGAGTCATTATCAGAACTGGTTAGTGAGTCTCTGAGCACAAGAGAGGTCCCAGAAGACTGGAGAAGGGTTCATGTGATCTTGCTCCACAAGAGTGGTAGCAGGGAGCAGGCAGGGAACTACAGACCAGTCAGTCTTACTTCTGTAGTGGGCAAGGTTATGGAGACACTCCTTAAGGAAAGGATAGTGCAACACCTGCAATCCATAGGAGCACATGATCTAAGACAGCATGGGTTTACAATAGGGAGGTCCTGTCAAACTAATCTCATAGATTTCTTTGACTGGGTAACCAGACTGGTGGACTAAGGGGGAGCAGTTGATGTCGCCGACCTTGACTTCAGCAAAGCCTTCGATACTATTCCACATAGAAGATTAATAAGCTAGGTAGGCTTGGGGTGGGTCAGAAGTTGGTCTATTGGGTGGCAAACTGGTTGATGGGCAGAAAACAGAGAGTGGTGGTACGGTATAGTGTCAGAAGAGATGCAAGTCACAAGTGGGGTACTTCAGGGACGAGTCCTGGGGCCAGTCCTCTTTGATATTTTCATCAGTGACATTGCAGCTGGACTGGAGGGTAAGTTTTGCCTGTTTGCAGATGACACCAAGATCTGCAACAGAGTGGATGATCTAGATGGGGTAGGCAGAATGAGCAGAGATCTGGATAAACTGGCAAAATGGTCAGAAGAGTGGCAACTGGGGTTTAACGCAAAGTGGTGCAAGATCATGCACATAGGGAAGAGAAACTCTGAAGTCACCTATAGGCTGGGAGGGGAGTTGCTGGCAGTCACAAGGGGAGAAAGAGACTTGGGCATCATCATCACAGATGACCTGAAATCATCCAAGCAGATCACTAAAGCAGTAGGTAAGGCTAGGGGGATGTTGGGGTGTATTAGTAGGGGTATCACAAGTCGCAAGAGGGAGGTAAATACAGGTTACTCATCTGTAACAGGAGTTCTAGAAGTGGTATATGTTGTTCATCCACACTGTCTGGCAGGTGCCTTGCTGCTTAAGATGGGCCGGAAAGTCTTCAAGCTGGCTCCTCCCACCACCCGGCTGGTAAAACCCTCGGCTCCAACCCATGACACCAGATCTAACCCACTGGAAGCCAGGTTGCGCTTCGAAGCCGGGGAGGTCGGGTGGATGAACAACATATACCACCCCTAGAACTCCTGTTACAGGTAAGTAACCTGTATTTCTAGGGATGTGGATATGTTGTACAATCCACACCATCTGGCATACTCCTAGCAGTTCTCCGGGAGGAGGGAAGCAAGGCGCGTACCCCCTTATACTCACTTGAGGAATAAGGACTGGAGAACAGAGGTCCCAAAACTAGCATCCCAGCATGACTCTAGGTCAATGTGGTAATAGGAAATAAAGGTGTGTACTGATTTCCAGGTAGAAGCCCTGCAGATTTCTTGGATAGGGACGTCCCTAGAAGCAGCCAATGAAGCAGCAGTATGGCGGGTTCAATGAGCTCTTATCCCTTTGGGTGGCTCCATGCCCGCCAACCTATAGCAGAGATCTATGCAGGAGGTGACCCACCTGCCAATCGTCCGCTTGGCTGCAGGTCTGCCAGGTGCGGCTTCAGTATAGGTGACAAACAGACGGCGAACCTCTCCCCAAACTTCAGCCGTCTGCTCCTTGTAATAAGCGAGTGCTCTTCTAGGGTCCAGAGTATGGAGCCTCTATTCGGCCTCCGAGGTGTGATTGGGGTAGAACAGAAAACTGGCAGAGTCAACGCCTGATTTAGGTGAAACTCTGACACCACCTTCAGAAGGGATTTTGTGTGGGGGCAAAGGACAAGCTTGTCCCTGTGGAAGACCAGATAAGGAGACTCGATGGAAAGCGCCTGGAGCTCTACCATCCTTCTGGCTGACGTGACAGCCACTAAAAAGGCAGTCTTCCATGACAGGCGGGAGATGTCGCACCTGTGCAATGGTTCAAATGGCTTGTCCATTAGCTTAGCCAATACCAGCAGTAGATCCACGGAGGTGGAGGTTCTTGCACCGGAGGGGATATGTGATCAAGGCCTTTGAAAAAGCACCCCACCACCTTCTCCTGCACCACCGACTGCTTGCCGGCCCTCGCCCAGCAGGCAGAGATGGCTGCCAGATGCATCTTAAAAGTCGTCAACCAAAGCCATAGCTGAGAAAGGGACCACAGGTAGTCCAAAATGCTAGACAACGGACAGGAAGAGGGGTCCAACCCCTTGTCCGGACACCAAATGGTGAATCTCTTCCATTTAAAGGCATAGCATTTTCTGGTCAACTCCTTACGGGATGCCTCAACAACGTTGAGGACCCCGCGGAAAGACCCAAGGCCTGGAACTCTAGCCCCTCAGAAACCAGGTTGTCAGGTGCAGGGATTGAAGGTCTGGATGGAGCACCTTCCCCCTGTTGACTGAGATCTGGTCCGGGTGGACTGGAATCCACCTCTGGAGCCTGGAGCTGAGGCTGAGGAGATCTGGGTACCAGAACTGGCAAGGCCAGCCTGGGGCTACCTGAATCACCTGCGCCTTGTCCCTCTTCGCATTGAGAAGCACCTTGTGGATCAACGGAAATGGAGGGAAGGCGTAAAAGAGGCCCGGGGTCCACAGCCTCGAGAAGGCATCCCCCTGCAGCGAGCCCTGCTGAGGGGGCCGGGCATGAAACAGCCTCAGCTTCACGTTCTCCTTGGAGGCGAATAGGTCCACCTGAGGGGTGCCCCAATGGGAGAACAGGTCTTGAACTACCTCCGTCAGGAGAGACCACTTGTGAGATGCAGCGCCTATCCGGCTGAGGGCACTGGCCAGACTGTTCGAGGCTCCTGCCACATGGATGGCTAGGAGATTCGCCTCCAGGCTGATTACGAGAGACCAAATGCGGAGAGCTTCCTTGCACAGAGGCAAGGAGTGCGTCTCACCCTGACAGTTGAGATAGTACATGGTAGTGGTGTTGTCCATCTGGACCTGAACCACCTGACCCCGTACAAATGGAGTGAAGGAGGTGAGGGCTAGCCATACTGCTCGAAGCTCCAGCAGGTTGATGTGGCATCGGGAACTCCTGAGGGGACCAGAGGCCATGGGCCTGGAGCTCCCTCAGATGGGCACCCCAACCCATCAAAGAGGTGCTGGTCATAAGTATGACCGCCGGCTCGGGCGGACAAACGGGATACCCTCCTGCAGATGAGCTGGGACGAGCCACCACTGCACCACCCATCTTCTGGGTCATAGTTACTGGCTGGAAAGGACCGAGCACTGAGACCACTGGCGGGCCAGCCCCATTGCAGGGGAAACATATGCCAGCAGGCCCAACGGATCACACTGGTGCAAGCCGCCATTAGACCCAGAAGGCACAGAAGTCCCGGCAGGGCGAATTGCCCAACCTGAAATGACTGGGCAAAGGAGGAAAGGACCTCGACCCTGTCTGCCGGGAGCCAGGCTCTGGCTTGAAGAGAGTCGAACTCTGCCCCGATGAACTGAATCATCTGCGATGGCACAAGTTCCGATTTGGCCTCGTTGATCAGGAGCCCAATTTGAGAGTAGACCTGGAGGGCCATATCTCAGGACCGCTCCACCTAAAACCTGGAGGGGGCTGCTAACAGCCAATCATTCAGATAAGGGTACACCCAGACCCCTTGGCGCTGCAGGAATGCTGTCACCACTGCCATGCATTTGGTGAAGACCCTGGAAGCTGAAGAAAGGTCGAAGGGCATGGCCCGGAACTCGTAGAGGGCTCCCTCCACTCTGAAGCGGAGGAATCACCGATGTGAAAGACGGTTTGGGACATGAAAGAATGCATCCTGGAGATCCAGAGAACACAACCACATGCCTAGTTCCAAGGATGGAATGATCTGAGCCAGAGTGACCATCCTGAAGGTGCGTTGGCCTTAGGAACTTGTTCAGGTCGTGCAGATCAAGAATGGGGCGCCAGCCCCCCCCGTCCGTTTTGAGACCAGAAAGTACCTGGACACAAACCCTGGGCTTGGCGGAGGATCCGCCACCTTACTGATCACGTCCTTTTGGAGGAGCAGAGCTACGTCGGCTCGACGGGCCAACAGAGAGGCTGCGGAACCGGTAGCCCCCTGAGGGGCGATGGCTCAAAAGGAAGGGATCCGCTGGACTGCCAGAGGCAGACCCCTGCCGACCACTTGCAACGTCCAACGGTCCGTGGTGATAGCGGACAAGACGGAAAGGAAGTGGCTGAGCCGTCCCCCCCACAGGTGGACCTGGACCCAGGGGAGGAGTGACGAGGTTGGGGGAGGCACCCCCATAACCCATCACTGGCAGGCTTGGAGGAAGGGCTGGCCGAGGACCTGCCTGGACCTTTCCTTCCAGGCTTCCTGTTGGAGGAAGCAGCAGGCTTGGCCTTGGGGCACCAAGCGTGAGCCTGCTGGCCCTGCTGCTGGTGCTGCTGGGCCGGACATGCCGCAGGGGATGAAAGGGTGAAAGGGCTTACGCTGTTGCTGGTGGCCTTTGTCCTTCTGGGCAGATGTAACCGAGTCCAACATGGCATTGGACTTCTTGATCCTCTGGAGATGGCCTCCACCCCGGCCCAACAAGTCGGTGCCCAAGAAAGGACGCCAGCCAGCTTGTGCTGGGTATCTGCCGTGAAGGTAGAGATCCGCAGCCAAGCTCTGCGATGAATGGCTACTGCGGCCACTACTGACCGGCACAAGAGTCTCCAATGTCCAAAGCAGACTGGAGCTGTTGCTTGGCTACCGCCTTCCCTGATCCTCTAGATCTGCTTGACCGCTGCTTAGTGGTCAGCCGAGAGATGAGGAAGCACCTCATCCAAAGAGCCCAAAAGGGAGTGAGAAAATGCGCCATCAGTAGAGCCGAGCTAGCCTGTCAAAGGCCTCAGGAGGAGGCAGCAAACTTTAGCGCCCGGAGTAGTCCAGCATTTTGACTCCTTGTCCAGGAGCTTCTCTGCGCCCCTGGTGTTTCCGGAGCACCAGAAAATGCTATCGGTTACCATCCCTTCAGCCTAGGGGTGCTTCAAAAACCGAAAGGGAACTGGTTGGGACTGTGTATCGGGGCCATCCTGGCCAAGGTGCAGGACAGGATACAGGCCGGCAGCACATAACCCAAGGCCAGACTAACAATGGACTTGGCCACAGGGAAGGCCTCCGGGAGGAATCCTCTCGGTCCAAAGTCTCCGTGAGGGGATATCTGGCCCATTTCTGCACGGGTTCCAGCTGCATCCCAGTAGATTCTGAGATGAGCCGAAGAATACCGAGGAACGAGGATGGGCTCTAGTCCACCAACAGACCCCTGGAGGATTCCAGGTCGAGGGGCCTGGAATACAGAGAGGAGTCATCTGACTCCAAGGAGTCTGCAAACAGCTACCGACCACCTGAGCCACCCACCACTCGCTGAGGACGATCGGGGGTGAGGGTGACCGACAACCTGTGGGGCAAGTCCTGACCCAACCAAGAATTCGGGGGCGGTGGTTCCACCACAATGGGTGGAGCAGCCCGTTTCAGCTGAGCAATCAGTGCCAGAGTCGGCTCCTCGACCAAAGTGCCGAGGGCGAGAGGTTGCTTTGGACGTTCGCGCGACAGCCACTTAATTGCCGGGGAAGGCGACGGAGTCGGCTTGTTGCCGGCCAATAAGAGCTGCTGCCACATCATATCCTTATAGCGCTGACACAACTTGCGCCGGAGCCTATCCTTTGAAGAGGATGATGAGGAAGAGCGGCAGCGCCGCTTTCCGTGATGTCGGGACCGAGACCGCTGATGTCAGCACGACTTACCAGACACAGAGGAGGACAGAGACCATCAGGGCCACCAACAGTGGGTCGAAGAGGGGCGGGGGAAACCCGCTCTCGGCTCATGGTCCTTGACCGATTAAGCTCGAGGCCGAGGCAAGTCCTCGTAACCACCGGGGTACTGCTGAAAGACGGTTATCGGCCTCTAGTTGGCAGCCCATCCAACGGGTCGATAAAAATCTCAACCGCATCGACCGGTGTCTCAGCGACTGACCTAGGGACACCGAAAAGCCAGTGGCCTTAGCGCAAGCCTGGGCCGAGAGTCGATGAGGCGCTCAGCGAGATCTCTCCCGCTCCCACGAACATCGACAGTGGAGCTTACCATTCGGTTCCCGTTTCTCTGACCAACTGAAGTGAGTCCCTGAGGGCCCCTCTCCCTTTGTGGAGAGGGACTGACAAAGCTCCTTAAAGGAAGCAGAATAGGAGGAGCCCAAGGAGAGCGGGATAAACACAGATGGCGAGAAAAAAGAGACACGGCCTCGGCCGCCTTCTCCTCAAGGGCGATTAACTGCTCCAGCTGCTCCGCAGAGCCCACAGCCATGGACACTGCCCAACGGGCCTCCTTCGACTACACCGGTGGAAACCGTTTTTCGGGCGCCCCAGTTGGAGTCGGGCAGCGCGGTCTTCAAGAACCGAAGCCATAAAGGACTTGCAAAGATCGCATGCCTGAGGATCATGGTCAAGCCCAAGGCAGTAGACGCAAGTGGCGTGTGGGTCTGTCCGAGACATCTTCTGCCCACAAGGGCACCGACGGAAGCCAGGAATAGATTTAGAATCCATCACAGCGTCGAGGGAAGGAGAAGACTTAAGTCTCGTGAATTTAAGCACGATTTTCGGTAAAACTGAAGGTTTAGGATCTAGGCCTAGACACACAAGAGTGCTAAGGAGGGAACCTGAGCTTCCAAGTGGTAAGGAAGATCTGGCATCATGGGGCGGAGCAGAGGGTTTTACCACCCGGGTGGGTGGAAGGAGCCAGCTTGAAGACTTTCCGGCCCATCTTAAAGTGGCAGGAACCTGCCAGACAGTGTGGATTGGACAACATATCCAAGTCTCTAGAATAATCCCTCTTTACAAGACACTTGTTATGCCTCATCTGGAGTACTGTGTGCAGTACTGGAGGCCACACCTTCACAAGGACATTAACCAAACTGAGGCAGTCCAGAGAAGGGCAACCAAAATGGTGCAGGGACTGCATCAGAAAACATATGAGGACAGATTAATGGAGCTCAATATGTATACCCTAGAGCAAAGGAGAGAGAGAGGTGATATGATCGAAACATTCAAACACCTTAAGGGCATTAACAAGTTTCAACATAAGAAAATAGTAGGACAAGAGGACACAGCATGAGATTAGAGGAGGTGGCCCATCTAGTTCTCGGCTTTGGTCTTAGACCTATCTGGGAGCCGAGCATTGTATTGTGTGTCAGTGCTGAATATTTAAGAAAATATTTCTGAGCCGCCAGGTTCGGCCTGTATCGGAGCCTGATTCCTCTGTTCAGATGCACTAAATGCGGCTTTCTCCTTTGGAGCATACTTGCTCCATTTAGATATTCTACAAACACACCGAACGGGTGCTTACTTGCTTGCTCTCCACAAATGGCTAACTTTGGAGATGCGGTGAGTACTTTATTTCCACCTGCTATCTTCCTTAACAACCTCTCTCATGCCACCGGAGCAGCAGGCAGGCTTCACAAATCTTTTATTTCTGCTTCGGCCGCATGAAATGGCAAAACCTCTCAATACTGCCGCAAGTAGCAGCTGCATGCTTTAAGCAAATTATTGCTGCTAACAGCAGAATGGCTACTGGGGTGCCTTTATCAATTGCATATGCACCCCTGTAGCAGTAAAGGGCACTCTGCCTTTTTAAACTGTGGCAGCTTTTTATGAACAATTGCGCATGGCTGCTGTATTTCATTTATTACCATTTTCCTCTGCAGGAGAGGACAGGGCACCAGTTTATACTCGTGTAGCTTGAGTATGACCTCACAGGTGTCCCTGTAATTATTACTGTGCCCTTATACATACGTAGCTGCTACGCTCCTTGGACAATGGTGCTCAACTCTACCATTAATCGCAGAGTTTGACCCTTAGTCTCGGTCTTTCTAGGGCAGACCACACGTATTCATATAACAGCCCATTACTCAAGGCGAAGTGGGGATTGGAATATTTCTTTACTGCCTACTAGCCTTGGGCCATGTTTTCTTGATAGGAGGCATTTCATAGCCTCTACCTCATCACCATCAAGGATGGAAAACACAGAAATACAGCAGGGAAAAAAACAGATAAAGATACCCCAATGGGAGGACACCCCATCGGAGTAGAAAAAGTGAAAACAGGGTCAAAGTACACCCAAAGAAAAAGAATGCTGCTACAGTAGGCTTAAGAGAGGGGGTAGATAAGAGGGAATGTCCTGGTCATATTCAAAGTTCCATTGGGTGCTGGGGAGGGGGGGTTCAAAACTGCCACAGGGCAAAGAGAGAGAGAGAAGTAGGAACTGAGCCAAGGGAATCAGATAATGCAACAACAAGCTCTCAGTGGGCTACAACACAGAGGTATCAATTAACACCACTGTAGTAATTATGAGATAAGGTGGTGGTGGTGGTGGTTGGTCAGGGTGGTCCCTTGCAGTAAGCAGAGGTACTTATCCTGGCAACCAACTTTTCACTGAGGCGGAGGATTTATTTGACTGCCCCTACAGCTGTACAGGTGCTGAGCGCCCATGCATTTTCCATCACTCGAGTCTGTAACCATATATTACTCCACCTATGTTTTCCCCTTATAACACTTTTCCCCTCATAAAAAATTCAGCAATGCTTGAGGCTAAAGCGATGCTTAAGGCACTATACAGGATCATTAAAAAAAGGCAGTGTATGGCCTTTCAGAGGTT
This sequence comes from Neoceratodus forsteri, assembly GCA_016271365.2. Lineage (NCBI taxonomy): Eukaryota > Metazoa > Chordata > Ceratodontiformes > Ceratodontidae > Neoceratodus > Neoceratodus forsteri. Next base: position 883,398,804 of record CM057450.1, on the reverse strand, counting down.
CTGTTTGATTCGACCTCCCTAAGACAGCTGCTGATGCTATGCGGATGCACGGTCGCTCCTACCACCCTAAGATGGTGGGGTCTGATCATGCATGCGTGCAAGCTCCTGCCAAGTTAAACGGCAGCTGAGCTGCCACGTATGCACAGACTAGGTCGCTGAAAAAGTGGCCACGAGGAGCAAATATGGATTAGGGGTTGGGGAACTGAACACGATACTTGACGGCCCAAACCTGGCCCTCCAACAAAATGGAGATGCCGGACTGTCCAGTTGTTTGGTAAGCATAAAACATATATCCTGTTTTCCTTAAACCCCTGACAGTATCTGTGGATATTTGATTATTCAAACAACATGAAGTCTTGCTCTATTCTGACTATATGCAGTTAGCCCCAGCACTTGAAGTGCCACAGAGAAGAAAGGGTTAACTCTATGCAGCAGCATAGAACGTTGAGCTCGAGCTCGCTTTTCAAACCTCTTTCTCTAGTACACCTCAGTGTACCCGTCAGATTCTTTACTCCACCCAACTGTGAAGTCGCCTCAGAGATTTCTCCTTTGCTTCGGTTTAAGTAAAAATCGTTCGGTTTCATCAACCGATTTATTTTTTCGCATCGAATCTCTGTCTATGGTACAGGTAGTGTAAGCAGATAGGTAGTAGAATATAACTGTTTGGAAACTGTTATCCTCGGTTGGATGAACTCATGACATACTATTACAGCAAAGAAGACTGAAAAACCAGTGGGGCACCACTTCTCCCAGCCTGACCACTCAATCTCAGATATGTCAGTAATGGTCTTAAAAGGAAATCTTAAAAACACACAACAGAGACGAGCTTTTGAGATTAAACTTATTTTGCATCTCAATATGGTAGCAGATGGGATGAACGTTGATCTTGGTTTTATGGGACACTACAGAAACTAACACCCACAGACCTCTTCTTCTTCAAACTGACATATAATAGGACTTCAGCATGTGTGGGATGTGGGTGCGTGTGTGTATGTATGTGTGTGGGTATGTGTTGTGAGGTATGTGATATAACAGATGTGGGGCCTGCTGTCACATTGAGGTAGGTCTCTATTTAGATATATGGAGTTATAATGTGTTACTATTCTTACTTCACACACGTAATGAATATTAATTCCTCCTTACTTTTCATCTTTGCCTGGGGGTGGGATTGATTCCATTGCACCATATTCAGATTACCTAGCCTGCTACTGTACACACAGGAGTGTTATCATATACTGTCACATATAATTTGTGTAACTCTGTACGTATTGGGGTGTGTGATCTCATTTGCATGGGGGTCCTGCACATATCTTTTACATTAGCCTACTGTAGTAATTTGTGGATATGTAGGTATGTTAGACCTCTGGTCTTACACACATACTTTATATTTACTTCTAGTTACCTTATCCTGGGGAGGGTGGCAGGTTTATTTCATGGTAGTTCTATCCAGAACCCTTGGAAATGTTACTATGCAGATAGTAGTATGGTTAAATAGTGTCATATTTTTGCTCTGTAGGTATTAGGAGACATAAGCCTTTTACTCAGGATTTCATGACAAGTTGAATTCCTTTGGGGAACAATTGCAGTGACTGAGGTGAATAAAGGTTCGCTAGGAGAGTGTGTGTGTGTGTGTGTGTGTGTGTGTATCTGAGAGAGAGAGAGAAAAAGGGGGAGAGACATCTCCTTAAAGTATATATCTCCCCACCCACATTATGGTGATGGGGTGGGTTAGGGTGTATTGTTTGTATGAAGAGGAGGAGAGAAGAAAAATTACTCACCTTAGTAATTGCTTTTCTTCTCATGGAGTCTTGCTATATTATAACATTAGCAGTCAGCCACTGCAGCTGAACTGCCCCGGAGAGGAAGGAGTTAACTCCAGAGGATCTGGAGTTCTACAGCGCGAGGGCGCTGTGCCCAAAGCTCTATCTGGCAGTTTCAAATGAAACTGTCAGATCTTTACGAAGCTAACATCAAAGAACAGAAAGTCTGTGTGGAAAAAACTACACTAGCCCATGGCTACCTACTAGTAGTAGTAACAACAATATAAACAACAAAGAAACACCCAGAACCATAATAACAAAAATTGATGGTATTATGGTTCGTTTTACCACCCTTGACAAGCACATTATGAACCCCCCCTTCCCCCCAAGACTCAAGTCCAGGAAGGGGGCAATATAAATAACCTAAATGAAAGCAACCAGATCCCTAACCCAAAGGAAAGAGGGTAAAGGGATAACTACAATGGCATGACACAGTGCTTGCACCAATTCGCCACCCCTACCCAAGTAGAGGTTCTGAGAGGGGCAGGAGGGAGGGTGGTTATAATATAGCAAGACTCCATGAGAAGAAAAGCAATTACTAAGGTGAGTAATTTTTTCTTCAAACACCATGAAGTCTTGCTATATTATAACATTAGCAGATTACACAGCAGTACCTCCATGGAGGAGGGTCAGAACCTACTTAGGAAATAGGCTCTGAAGCACAGCTTGCTAAACCGAGATCTCTCCTGGACTGGACGCCCAGGGAATAATGCTTGGTAAAGGTGTGAACTGTCTTCCAGGTAGCAGCTTGACAAATCTCCAGAATGGGAATGTCCCTAGCAGCCGCTAGAGACGCAGCTGTACCCCTGGTGGAGTGGGCCTCAATCCTGAGGGGGTACTCTACCTAGTTTCTGATAACAGAATTGGATACAAGAAACAATCCACCTTGCAATTGTTCTCTTAGTGGCAGGTTTTCCTTGCCAACCTCGTATAGGTAAGAAACAGTTGGAGGGATTCGAACCTATGACCTCTGGTGCGCTCTAAATAGTAGCTTAAGGCTCTTTTGACATCCAAGCTGTGCAGTCTCCTCTCACCTGAGGAAGAATGCTCAGTGAAAAATACTGGGAGAGAGATAGATTGATTCAGGTGGAAATCAGAAACCACCTTAGGCAAAAACTTTCTATTAGTCCTAAGGACTACCGTATCTCTGTGGAAAGAGATAAAATCTTCTTCCACTGACAGGGCCTGTAACTCACTTATGCGTCTGGCAGAGGTGATAGCTACTAGGAAAACGGTTTTCCGTTAAATACTTGAGCCTGCTGAAGACAGAGGCTCAAAGAAGGTCATTAACTGAGCAATGCAAATATTCAGGTCCCAGGCGGGAGCTGGTTCCCAAAAGGAGGGTTAGTATGAAGTAACCTTTAAAAACTTGGAGAACACAGGGTGAGAAGAAAGGGAGGCAGGCTTCCTGCTGACACAAAGCAGAGACAGCTGCCAGATGAACCTTCAGGGCAGCTGGTCTAAGGCCTAGGGAATTCAGATGGACCAAATATTCCAGAAGAATGGGAAGATCAGCAGATTCTGGGATAATCTGCCTCTCAGAGCACCAGATGGAAAACCTCTTCCACTTAGAATTATAAGTGGCTCTAGTGGAAGGCTTCCTAGAAGCCTTTAAAATATCCATGACACCTTGAGAAAGGTGTAAGTCAGCAATTCTAGCTCCTCAAGAGCCAAGCCTTGAGGTGGAGGGATTTGAGGTCCGGATACACACTCTCCCTGTGCACAGGCCAGTAAGTCGTGGACTCTGCAGGCTCAGGGCAGGTGGACTGCCAAGGACAGAAGCAGAGGGTACCAGGGCTGTCTGGCCATCTGGGGCAATCAGAATCACTCTGCAAGGTTGAGATCTGATTTTACTAGTACCCTGAAAAGAAGAGGAAAGGGAGGAAAGGCATACAGGAACTTCCTTTCCAGTCCAACCCAAAGGCGCCCAGAGGGACTGAGCACAGTACTGGAGGCCTGCAACAGAAAAGAGGAAGTTGATGGTTGTCTGGGGCTGCGAAAAGATCCATCTGAGGAGTGCCCCATCTGGCAAAGACGGACCCCAGCACTTGTGGATTCAGAGCCCATTCATGATGGCCCTGAGAAATTCTGCTGAGGGCGTCCGCCAGGACATTGTCCTTCCCTGGGAGGTGAACCGCTATCAGGGAGGTGTTCAGGAGTAGGCCAGAGACCACAACTTCATTGCTCTGCACAAGGCTGAAGACCGAGTGCCCCTTGCTTGTTGATGTACCACATTGTGGTGGTATTGTCTGTCCTGACTTGAACCACTTTGTTCTGGACAGAATCTGAAAACACCAAGAGCTAAAAAGACAGCTCTGAGTTCCAACAGATTGATGTGGAGCAGAGATTCCTGAGGAGACCACACCCCTGGGTGGCAAGATCGCTCAGGTGAGCCCCACCCTAAGAGGGAGGCATCCGTGGTGAGGGTGAGGGAGTGAGAAATGGGAATGAAGGGAACCCCTGTCTTAAATTGCTCTGGACCTGCCACCAGTGGAGGGCTAGGATCAGAGTTTGAGTAACTGGAACCAGCTTGGTAGGGGTCCTTCCTTTGAGACCAATAGGCCCTCAAATGGAACTGAATGTCCCTCATCTGGAATCTTGCTCCCTGCACGACAGCTGTGGAAGCAGCCATGTGCCCAAGGAGTTGCAGAAAATGCCTTGCCTGTCGAGAGACCTGCAGGGTAAAGGAGGATGCCAGGGCGATGAGTCTGTCCACCCTTTCCGAGGAAGAAAAGCCCTGGCTAACCTTTGTGTTCAATTCTGCGCCTATGAAAGTTAGGACCTGAACCGGTTCCAGAACTGACTTTGGTAAGTTTAGCAGGAATCCCAGGGAAGTGAGAAGCTGCTGGGTGACTTGCAGATGGAGCCACCTGACCTGGAGACTGACCCACAATGAGCCAGTCGTCCAGGTAGGGAAACACAGCAACCTTGCCTTCTTAAGTGAGCCACTACTACAGCGAGACATTTTGTGAATACCTGGTGCAGAGGTCCGCCAAGGGCATTGCCCTGAACTGGTAGTGGCCTGAGGGCAGTTCAACCTGAGGTACTTTCGGTGAGAAGGCCTGATCAGAACATGAAAATAGGCATCCTTGAGGTCCAGGGAAGCTAGCCAGTCCCCTGGCCTTAGGGAAGGCAATATCATTGCCAGAGTCAACATTTTGAACTTTGGTTTCAAAAGGTGCTTGTTCAGGTACCTTAAATCTAGAATGGGTCTCCATTCTCCTGTCTTTTTTGGGGTAAGAAAGTATCTTGAATAAAGCCCTTGCCCTGATGGCAAGGAGGAACCCTTTCCACTGCTTTGCAGTCCAGAAGAGAAGAAACCCTGCTTCCAAAGCAAGGGCTTCTGAAGGATTTACAGGTGGAAAATGTCTGGCTCTCATCTTTGGAAAGTGTTTGAAGCTGAGAACCAGACCTGGCCTATTACCTCAGAACCCATCTGTCCAGAGTTAGGGGACAGCCAGTTCGCTGAAATAGGCCAACCTGCCCCCCACTGGTACAGGAGAATCGGCCCTGGGCACCCCATCAGGGTGCCTGCTTAGCAGCAGCCTTAGGCTGAGGGGAGGGGACGGTCTCCACTTGTGCCTCGCCTCACCCTGCCTCTGAAGAAACCCTCTCAAGTAGACAGCAGAGGAGGCTTGAAATTGGTAAAAGGCCTGAAAAAGCCTGCCCCTACCTCTGGGAGCATGCCTTGTGGCATGGCATGCTTCTCCTTAGCCTGGGCACTTTGTAGGTAGTTCTGTATTCATCCATCTTTTTCATATAGTTTTCTGTTTGCTCCCAAACAGAGAATTTCCCACTACAGGAAAATCCATAGCCTTTGACTGGGTATCTTGGGACAGATTAGTGCATCTGAGCCATGCCAACTCACGAAAGCTACAGAAGTGGCCATGACCCTAGAGGAAACATCATTAACATCACCAGCAGTATGAAATTGAACTTTAGAGGCTTCAATGCCATCAGCAGCCACCTGTTCCAACTCACTAGCCAGCTGGCCATGGGCCTGCTTGGCTAACTGCAATACTGTGTCCCACCTAGATTTCTGATATCTAGCCACATAAGCCATATAATTTGCCTGCCTGAGTCCCAAAGAAGCTGCCATATACTGTTTCTTCGCCATGGCATCAATCTTCCTGGAATCCTTATCAGGAGGATGTGAGGCCAGAGGAATATTAGCCTTGTCACAGGCTGCAGCTTGTACCACACCTACATGACTACACTGTTCAGTAAGGAAGTCTGTATCCGAGCCTGACAAAGTATACCTTCTGTCCATTTTTATCTACAGGAGGGACAGAATGAGGATTTTTAAAATCTTTGTTGTTTGCTTCCTAAATGACTTATGCAAAGGAACAGACAACCTCCTAGACTCTGGAATATCCATCATTTCCATATAATCAGGCTCCTCTTGTTCATCCACAGCCTCTAAAGGAAGCTGGAGGGTTTCTGCAACCTTTTTGTAAAAAATAAAGAAAGAAGGGGACTCAGACAGAATAGGAGGAGATTCTAAAGGTCTGTCTGGAGAAATGTCCGGTTCAATGGGCACGTCCAGACCCCCCCAGCCACACATATATTGATCAAATTCCTCCTCCCCCTCCTGTGGTTCATAAAAATCCTCAACTTCAAAATTCTGAACCACTGGGACTGAACGAACCAACCTTTTACCAACTGTTGGTGGTTCTACAGATCCCTGAGACAGTGACTGGACAATCTGAATGGCTTTAGCTATCTCTGCAGCAGTTGGAGACACAATTTTGGACCCCAAACCTACTGATTTCTTGTCTTTTTCTTGGGACTGGTTCCTCTGAACCAGCCTTCCTTTGCCCGAGGAAGTCTCGCCCTGGTCAGAGGGCATCTCTGGTCCAGTGGGTACTGGACCGGCTGGCCATCCGGTCAGCGGACTTTTGGCCTCTCGCTCCCTGAGCCGCCCAATCTCTTTCCAGGGTGGCTGCAGGAAATTTTTACACACCTGGCAGTCTGACAGGAGGTGGTCAGCCCCAGACAATAAACACAGTGGTGTGTGGGTCAGCCTTGGCAAAGGCCTCCCCACAGACATCACAGTGTTGAAACCCAGTGGGCCCGGTTTTCTTTTGGGTTTCTGACATAATGCCAGCCTAACCAAAACTTCCTTTGATGGCAGTGCCAGGCAAGACACCCTTATCGGTTCCTAACTGTAGTCACGGTATTTGAAAAACCGTTATAATTCTGTATTTTAGAACCGATAAGAACCGGAACCGCACTCTAAAACCCACTGTACACTTTTAAAATGTAGAAATAACAAACCGATCGGTTCAAAACCGAACCGATAATTAATTTTCCACACAGACTTAAAATTTAGTACTTACGGTTACCAGATAGAGCTTAAAACCGAAATGCAGGTAAAATAATGACTTTTGCCGGTTCAAATGACGAAAAATACTCGCTTGAACCGAGAATGAACCGAGCTGAAGGAGATGATCTCCGGAGCGACTGTTCAGTGAAGCCGAGTAAAGAATCTGACAGTTTCATTTGAAACTGCCAGATAGAGCTTTGGGCACAGCGCCCTCGCGCTGTAGAACTCCAGATCCTCTGGAGTTAACTCCTTCCTCTCCGGGGCAGTTCAGCTGCAGTGGCTGACTGCTAATGTTATAATATAGCAAGACTTCATGGTGTTTGAAATTACATTTTTATCTCTTTTTCAGATTCCTTAGACACGGGTTTTTTGACACTAATATTGTCAATTTATATTTAAATTATCATTTATATAGTCCTGAGGTTTTTGAAATTTCTTGGGCCTTCTATCTAGCTTGAGAGTACAGCTGGGTGACAGGTCCAGCTAGGTTTTACACATCACACAGTGTGTACCCATGTTTTTAAGACAACTTTACTGGTAAATTCTTGTCTATAATGCAGACATTGAAACTTCATGAGCCCTATAACAATCTTAGTTTGTCTCTAATCTGGGTGGGGGTTGCCTTTCAGTAATCACATCCTTATACAAACTGTGACACTCATAACTTGATTTAGGACTTATCTGCTTCAGCAGTGTTATGTCAATTAAATTTATATGCAGTAGGATTCTTTGTATGTGTGTTCCACCTGGCTGAAGGCAGTATGGTACTGTTAAACTTCTCTGACATCATTTTCTTTTTTAAAATGAGTATTTTTAACCAATGGGGATTTTTTCCTGTTTTTCTTTGCATTATCTAGCTGTCATAAGTATTGTATTTTCTAAACAACTGCCATGAGCTTCTGAAGAAGGACTGGTTGGTCCGAAAGCTAGAGCACTTTGTTCTTGTTGTTACATCTATGTTGGTCCATTAAAAGGTATCAAATCATTTGCTTTTGTATCTATTCTTGCAAGGACCAATACGGCAACTACTAAATCCAGATTATTACCCCAACACGAAAATCCCTCCCCCCTTCAGCTCTCTCACAGCAAAGGTGAGGGGAAAAACAATCTTAGCATTCTCACTGCAAGATAAAATAAAAATCACATACAAACAAATAAAACAAACAACATGGGTCAGAAGCTGTCATACTACTAAAAGCCCCCACTAAAAAGACTTTAAGCTTAATAAAGTTAATCATAAGCCCGACATAACAAATGTTCATAAAGTCTCAGAGTCAGTACACTTTCTTCATACTCCTGGCATTCAACCATTCATAAAATTCCACCTGGAGGGAAGCACTCTTCACCCAATGAACCCCAAGAGGGCGCGGATATGCAAACTGTCCCCCCTACTTGGGATGCCAGACACAGCCTGACCTCTGCCAGGCTATTCCGGCACCACCCGGAGGCCCCGAGAACACCGACCCACCGGCAGGTACTCTCGGCCCTCCCAGGTACAGACAGCAGCACCCCGCACCCACCTCTGGAACAACTGGGCTAATTACTTCAGATCTTTCTTCCTCCTTCTTCCATCCCCAACACGATTCCACAGCCAAATATTCTGCTTTAAATCCTACGGTCCACTGAGTCCAAACAGGGAGCAGGCAGAATAAACAGCGAATAACACACTCTTTTTCAATCCCCAGCGTCACAATTCATATGCATCAGTCAAAATAATCAAAAACCCAAAAAAGGTTCACTCCTTGGATCCACTCAGTATCCAAAAGTTTCAGTTCCAAGTTTAACAAAACCTCCTTCAGTCTTTCTCGTCTCCACACCCCTTCACGCTGTGACCGAAAAGACCCTCAGGTCAATAAAGCAGCACAGTGTCACTAGGGACAAAACAAAGTCAGTGTTCCAGTATCTCAAATAAAATCTTCTCCACAGTTGCTCCCTCCTCAATACCACAGCTTCCACGTCATAAGTCAAAACAAAATTCAGGCATAGTCATACAAACTCACGGGGCAAACAATATAGTACTTTCAGCAAAGTCTTACTTTTCTTGCTTCCTTGCTACTGCCAAAAGCCCCGACTCCTTTTTTAAATTGCCACAATATTATCAATACAAGATAAAACAACTATCCTCTGTGGTATACTAATACATTTCTTGGCTTACCTTATAATGAGTATCAGAATCACGAAGGGACTCCTTGTGTGCAATTAGCCTTTCAAATGCACATAAAGAATTGGAGAGCGGGAGCTCCTGGGACCTAGGTAGATCCATGAAATTTGACCCTGGGACACTTGTGCATCATATAGCCCATCAGGTGTGCTTTGACCCATGACGTAATGATTGAAGTGCCATGGATATAAACATAACACAATCGCTTGTACTGACTTTACCTTGTCCATCCTCCCCCAGTAACTGTAAACATGTTATAAAGCCTAGTGTTACTTGCTGGGTAACCAAAGAAAACTGTTTACCCGAATGATGATACAAAGCATTTCTGTGATGTTGCCCCTGGAACCTCTGTACAGTTTTCTTCAATGGCCCATCCATGACCGCCATCTGTCTTTTGCCAGTGTTGAAATCCATCTGCCGATATAAAGAAAAACTTTGTAAATAATACAGTCTTTCTGTCAGAAAGATATGAAAGGATTAGTACTTATCACTAAGACCACGACAAAAACTATGTGATCATTGAGATTAACTTTGTCTTATTTTCAAAAGAAAGATTTAAAGCAGCAGTATTTGTTAGAAAAAAAAATGTCACTGTATAACTGTTTAGCAAAAATGTATTTCTAATATCGTAAGGTTCACGCTCAGTGTGTCTTTAGTTCTCAGATACTCTTAAAACAGCTTTTACATCATATTTTGTATTAAATGACTCACATCATTAAAGATGGCCACTACTCACAATTTTTAAAAATCTCTTCCGCTGAGGTTATCTGTTGAATGTACATGCTACAGCCTTATTATTATATGTATTAGGATGATGTTATAAAATGGGCACAAAAGTTGGTGATTTCTGATTGGCAGAAACAGGTTTTCAGACGCGTCTTTATCAGGACATAACTTTTACAACTGTCACTAAATGTGCCACCCTGAGCACCAGAACTCCAGCGTATCACTGTGCCATTGCCAGTCACAGTCGTTACAACCTAGCATCACCAGCCATAAGAAGTGCCAGCCTAGGATCAGCAGCCTACAACAGCTGCACAACAGCCCCCCCTCATCCAAGACACATATACACACACACACACACACACATAATCTGTTACAAAACACAAACTCTGACCTCTGCTGTAATTAAAACTGACCGCAATGAAGTGAGTGAAGCACATTCTGTGGCTTTTAAATCCCACTACAGATCCACCAACCCTCTTCCATCAATGATCCAGGGAATGGAGCAGCACTTAAAAACCAAAACCCTCACCAGGTGTCAGGGAAGAGCTTACTAGAAATTGCTTCCTTTCCTTTATTTGGGTGACATGACAGATTTTTCAATTGCCACATACAATGTTAAGGGCCTTAATGGTCATATTAAGCGGGCCCACATTCTGCAGGAGCTGGAAGGCTGAGGGTCTCGGCAGCCTTTTACAAGACCCACCTTCATAGGATGAGCACAGGAAATTAAAACGATCTTGGGTGGGGAGGTTTATGCAGCTCATTGGCCGGAGCACTCACAGAGGAGAGGAACCTCCTTCCTTATCAAACATGATGACCCTTCTAGAGTTGTTCATGTGGATCTAGATCCCAGAGGTAGGTACGAGACTCAAAGCCCTATTTTTCGACAGTGTTTTTTTTTTTCAATCTTTACACTCCAAATGAGGACAGGGAAAAAGCAGACCCATCTCAAAAAAGTCCTCCTGGAGTACATATCTGACACTCATGTTTTGCATATTATAGGGGGAGACTTCAACATGGTTATGTCCCCTCTCAGGGACAGAAGGGGTGCTCGTCCTCCATTGGGGGGGCCAGGCCGCAGCCAGTTTACTAAGACGTCTGATGGGAGAGACTGGCATGGTGGACGCCAGGAGGGCAATTCATCTCTCTGAGGATGAATATACATTGTTTTCTCATCGCCATGGCAGCTTCTCCCTGATAGACATGTTTTTCCTCCCTGAAGAAAAGATGTTTATGTTCAAGGATTCTCAGATATTAACCATGACCTGGTCAGACCATTCCCCTGTATTGTTGAAATTAATGATCTCACCCTCCCCAAGCAAATCTACGTGGCATTTGTACGTGGGCCTATTAAATGAGGAGAAGTTTAAACGGGAAGTGAATACCGCTTCACTACACAGGACTTTCTAGCCCATAACCCCCAAATTGCGACCTCCCCATCTCTACGGTGGGATGCCTTAAAGGTGTCCTTGTCAGGGATCATCATTAGCTATAGCTCCCACCAAGAACAACTGCGCTTACAGTGTCAGCGACAGAAGCTGAGTTGAAAGAAACAGATTTCTACCATAAATTATCCTAGCGCCCGGAGGATAAGAAACTATGGCAAGGTGGGTATAATCCATAAGATGGAACAACACCCCGTCTTTGTTCCCTAAAGTATTTCTTGCCCTCCTGATCGAGAACAAGTTATACAATAAATTGAATGTATAAACTGTACAGATTGAAATAACAACTGTACTCTCGATGTTTACCAACTGTGAATCAACTTTTAAAATGACCCAAGCTATGTATGAACTCCTGTATGTATGAAATGAATGTTATCACTAAACAAAAAATGCTAAATATGTATTTAAAAAAAAAAAGAAACTATGGCAAGAGAAAAAGAGAGCCCTGGAGACTCTGCTAGCCTGCCAGGTAGATGGCCTCCTCAGAAGGACATCTCAGAAATATTACGAAGGCGGTAAACAGAACTGGTAGGCTTCTGGCTCATGCCCTGAGAAAGCAGACAGTTTCTTGGGCAGTTCTTAGGAGGCGGCATCAAGATGAGGGTGGGGCTGCTCTCAGACACCTTGGGGATCTCTGACCTTTGTTATTGCCAGATGTTATAATCCCCAAATCTCATAAACAATTATGACATGAAGGCTGACAGCTTTTTGGGCTGGATGGTTCTGCTGACCCTTCAGGAAGAAGACAGAACCTTACTGGAGAGGCCCATCTCATAGATACATAGACAGTGTCGGCAGATAAGGGCCTATGGCCCACCCAGTCTGCCCATTTAAGTTTCTAAGTTCAGTTTATGTTTTCCAAGAAGTCTGTTGCCCCTTACCCCTGACCTCTAGCCAGGAGTTACTGAATAAGATAAAGCAACTAAAGGTAGGCAAGTCCCCTGGGCTGGATGGCCTACTCTCATAATTTTATAAATCATTTGCGGAGGGTTTATCCCAGTCATGTCTAGACTGCCTTCATCATATCCAATCCCGGTGGCTGGGGGCGGGTTCCGTCCCTCCTGGAGATATGCCCAGATAGCGGTCTTGCCCAAGGAGGGTAAAATGCAGATTATTGCAGTTCCTATTGCCCTATATCCCTGCTCAACGTCGATATGAAAATCTTCACAGGGATCCTGGCAGATTTCCTCCAGTGAGTGGTTGGGAGCGTTGTCCAACTGGACCTGACAGGTTTCCTGGTGGGCAAGTGCCTCTCCAATAACATCAGAAGGCTGCTGAACATTATTACCTCACAGCGGGAAGGACAGATTTCTTTTTACAAAAAAAAAAAAAACATGGAGAAAATGCAATTCGGCCATAAATGTCTAAACATTTTCTCTTATACCATTCCCCTTATGCCCAGGTCAGGGTTAATGGTGTTAATTCAGGCAGATTTCCCCTACATAGAGGCACTCGTCAGGGCTGTCTTCTATCACCGCTGTTATTTACACTTTGTCTGCGGCCCCTGGCTATGGCAGTCCACCAGGATACAGATATAGTGGGGGTCATGGCAGGCGACAGGGAGCACAAGGTCCCCCTGACTGCCAATGATTATACATTATTTTTGGGGTCCCCAGAAACAATGGTTCCCCAAATGCTGGCACTTTTGGGAAGTTCTGGTGCCCTGTCAGGCTACAAAATTAATTATGAAACATCAGAGACCCTGCGACTGAGTGGAACCTGCCCAGCAAATTTAAAAATCCATGTTCCTATTTGTCTGGGCCAAAAACAATCAAATTAGGTACCTGGGAATCCAGATTAACGTGGATACTGCAAAACTGTTTGAGGCTAACTACAAAAAGATTTGGGGAGCCATGCAGCAGGACCTCGCCAGATGGTCGCTACTCCCCTTGACAACTGCAGGCAGGATTGATTCCATCAAAATGAACCTCTTGCCCCATTTCCTTTTTTTATTTAGTAATTTTCCCTTACCCATTCCCCCCACGTACTGGTGTATGGTTCATATGGGCATTAATAGGTTTATCTGGGGTGGTGGTCGTCCTCGCATCTCCCGAGAGATCCTCCAGCTACCTAGGGAGGGGGGAGGAATGGCTACGCAGCTATTATTTGGCTTATCAGATGCAGGCAATACACACCAGGGTCACCCAGCATGAGGAGGCTTTGGGCTGGTAAGTAATTGAGAAGTGGGATTGTTTGGATGTCCTTTTGTTCCCACTGGCTCATACAGAGACCAGGGATACCATTCCCTCATGCCACAACCCATGGTCCCAGCACACTCTCAGAGTACTGCAGCGGGTCAAGCACTCTTTGAAGTCAGTGGAGACTTTAGGGCCGCTTTTCCTTATTCAACACCATCCTTCCTTTCTCCCGCCCAGGTTGGATCTGGGTTATGTTGCATGGGATCACAAAGGCCCAACTCCATTTGAACAATTTCTGGAGGGGAATATTTTTTAATTTTTATTTTAGTCTTTGGTAACGGGTAAGCCCTCTAGACACAACTGCCTGTTTTCAGGGGCGACCTGGGAGCACTGGGTGGTTAAGTGACTTGCTCAGCCACACAGTACGCAAGTGGAGGTTGTGAGATTCAAACTCAGGTCTGGTCTGCTGATGTATCAAGCATGTTCACACCTCGTTCCTCTAGCCTCTTTGCTATACTGCCAGCCCAATATCTGTCTATCTTTTTAGCAGCTTAAGACTAAATATGGCCTGCAGGCCACGTACTTCAATAAATACCTTCAAGTGAGGCACTTTGTTAAGCCGACCATATTACCTCCCTCACCCATTCACTCAATGTTTTGGAGGATTTTATCCAAAACATATCCACCCAAGGGGGGAAAATGAAGTTTATTTCTCGCCTTTACGGCCTTTTGAGACCCATGGACTGTAGAACTCTGGAAAAAAATTTAAACTGTCCTGGGAGAGGGAGATTGAGGAGGAAATTTCTTAGAATGACTGGACCCGCATACTAAAGTTGGGATGGAGGGTGACATCCTCCCAAGTGTGGAGGAAATTTTATTGGAGGATCCTGGTCCAGTTTTTCTGAACTCCTATCGTAACTAAGCATTTCCAAACTACTAATACAGCAGACTGTTGGAGGGCCTGTGGAATTATAGGTTCCCAGTGGCATATTTTTTTGGGGGGGGTGCTCAAAGTTAGCCCACTTTTGTTCAGAGGTGCAAGCGGCAACCCAACAGGTACTGTCCATGACCATACCTAATAATTTTACAGACTGGGTTCTGGGGTTCCCAGTCTTTTTGTCACAATCTTCTTCTTCCAGACAGAAACTCACCCAGATTCTCTCTGTAGCAGCCCTCAAGTGCATTTCTGCTCACTGGCTGCAGAAAGAGCCTCCAGTGTTGCAGGAATGGGTGAACAGAGTTAACCGCATTTCAGAGTCAAAGGCTATAACAGCTAAGTTGCGTGAGGACTCCTATCGTAATATCTGGAATCCATGGATACCATGGGAGGCAGAGCAGAGTGCGCCCTTTGCACAGTAGGTGCCTCATCCCCTTATGGGCTCTGACACACCACAGAGGCAGGAGAATATCTTTCTGCCTTCCTGCTTACCAGCTTGGGTCTTCTGTGCATTTCACTTCTCACTATTAAACCTATCTGGGGTCCTGTTGCCAGATCCTTCATAGATCTCCTATCAACTTTTACGACAGCTCCATCCCATACTTCATCCCTTACAGCATTAGCAATCAATAAACTAAGAATTACATGCTTTATCAGCTCTCTCCTACCACAGCCGGAAACATCCTCTTCTTTCCTTTACCTCTGTTCTTCCTTTACCCATCAGAACCTGTTTTAGAGGTATTACTTAAATATTACTAAAGGTTCCAAACAATGCACACCTCAGTCTAATGGTTAGATGATGTTCTAAAACCTTTTTTTCAGATTTATGTGATTTTCACTGACCATGTTTGTAAGGCTTGCTTATTAGTAGAACTTTGCTATTACTAGATTAATATAGTTCAGTCCTAGAGTCTCATCAGAGGTTGCAGTGGGGCGGACTACAGTACCTTAGTTGCATCTGTTGCACCTCAGGGTAAATGTTGTGCTTTCTGCTGTTTGATGCAGGTTATTATACAATATCTAGGTATGCTAACGTTTGCTTATCAAATGCTCAGGTGCACTTTCCCATTGCACTTGTACTTATCTATTTTCTTGAATAAACACAAGTTAAAAAAAGAAAGAAAGAAAGAAAAAACAGCCCTTCACCGTTACTTTTACGTCTAGGTCATTTAAAAAAAAAAAAAAACACTGCATTTAGTGAGCGCCCGATGTTACAACCAACATCTCAAAAGTGCTATCTGAAAACCTCCTTCTCCTCCTCCTACCCCAGATAATTTTCACTTCTCCCGTCACAACCCAGGAGGCTTTCCGAGCGCTCCAATCCCTAAACCCATGTAAATCCACTCCTGACGTGTTCGACCCCCTCTTTCTCCAGATATCTGCCATTGCCCACCCCCTGTCACATTTTCTCAATATCTTCTTCACCCATGGCTCCACCCCACAGGTCTGGAAATCTGCAAAAGTAATCCCCTTCACAAAGGCAGAGACCAGACCAGGCTCTACCAGGAAACTATTGCCCCATCTCCTTCTTCCTGTCTTAGCTAAGCTCCAAGAGTCCCTTGTATTAACCAGCCTCTCCCATTTCCTCACCTCCTCAGATGTCCTGTTCCCTTACCAGTCGAGTTTTAGAAAGAATCACTCCACGGTTTCCTGTCTACTCCAGGTGACTGATGCCATCCTCCCTGGTATGGAGCTAGGCCACCTCACCTCTGCCATATTTATAGACCTAGTTAAGGCCTCTGATTCTGTATTCCATCTGCTCCTTCTTACCAACCTTGAACTAGCTGAACTCTCGCCTTTATCAGTCCAATGGTTCTTTTTGTGTGTTTCCGGCAGCTCCCAACGCATCCAGGCTGGTAATACCCTCCCCCAGCCCAGCAGGCATCCCAAAAGGCTCCATCTTGGGCGCCATACTTTTTTCCATTTTCCTCAAGATCTCCCCCTCATATGCCATCTCTCCCATAATCACCTATACGAAGACGACACCATCCTCCACACCTCTGGCCTGTCAGATGCCGAGGTTTCCTTCCGACTACAATCAGATTTCAATCGCATCCTGAACTGGTTGCAGGACAACCAGCTAAAAGTAAACACTACAAAAACTGTATCCATGAACTTCGGCACACCCCAAATACTCACCAAACTCCACCTCCACTCAATTCTCCATTCTCAACGGCACTACTTTAAACATAGTCCCAGCACACAAATACCTAGGTGTCTGGCTTGACATCCGCTTAGACTTCACCACGTTTATCAACCACATTCACTCCAAGCTCTACCCAAAACTAGGTGCTCTTTACTAGAAATACAGATGTCCTTTCCCTCCCCATTTGCTAGATCCTCCTTACCAGGACAATCCTTCCTCTTTTCGAATACACAGATGTCATTTACAGGTCTGCCTCCGCATCCACCGTTTCCAGAATGGATGTCCTTTACAAATCTTTCTGTCGCTTCGCCTTACACGCCCCTCCCAAGACTCATCACTGCACTCTCCCTTCCATTATCACGTGTACAATTGAATACAGTACCGTACAAATTCTTAATTTATCTCCTCTAGGTTATTAGTAATGAAACCATTTGATTTTCTATCGATACAGATTTTCCTATGCTCTTTGTCCTTTTAAAGTTGCCACGTCAATATTTTATCAGGTTTATCACCCTCAGCAAAGCATTTACTCTATGTAAGAAGTCACTGGCATTCCACTTCCATCTTTTCCAATTTGTTCGTTCTGACTTATCTAGCCTTTTTCTGTTTGGTGTTAAAAGCTATTGAAACTCCACAAATATATGCTTTTAACACATCCTACACCCAGATCAGTAATGTCTCCAAGTTTTAATTATTTTTCTGTGATTTCTTGTTTTATTTACATAATGTTCATATCTTTCAATGATATGGAGTAAAATCTGAATGTATTTTTATTGATTTCCCTTATGAACTGAAAGTGTTAAAATCACCAGTGCATGATCTAAAATGATGATGTTTTTGTAGGTGTTTTTTTTCACCACGTGCCCCAAAGAATCTGAAACTAGAAAGAAATTAATTCTTGAAAAGCTCTGGTAGACAGGTGTTAAATAAGAGTATTATTTAAATAGTGAATAAGCTTGTCTCCATGGGTCGGTCAATTTGAAATCGGTCATGAAATCAATAACTTTGGAGGCACCTGAGGTGATTCTCCCCTGGGTTAATACCAGATAGATCTAGTATATTATTTAAGGTCAAATTGAAATTGTCTCCTATTATCCAGGGGAATTTGTATGTCACTAAGTTTAAATGCTGGTGAATTCTCATTAGCACAATATATAGTAACCAGTGAATAGGTCTGACCTAACAAGGATCTCTCACATATTGTATAATGTCTGTCCTCATCTATTATCAATCAATTAACAAAAGATATATCTGCATTTTCTTAAAGAATATTGCTACCCCTCTGGTGTTGTTTCTAAATGGTGAACTGATCCTGTTCCCCACCATTGACATAAATACTGTAATTCTTCTTGAAACAGATGTCATTCGCACTCCTAGGAATCCCTCAGTATGCTTGACTAATGCAGTCATGCCAGCTGGGTTCGGCTATCCCAGACGTGAAGTTTATAATGATAGAAAAGAATTAGCCAGTCAGCTTGTAGTAGAGTGCTGCCTGTAGGTGCTCCTGTAAGCCAAAGAGAGTCATTTCTCCGCTGACTGGACAAGTCTGCCCCTGGAGCTCTCGTCTCACACCTTTGCTTGAAGAAGTTTATTTCTTCTAAAGTGTGTATTTTTCTTAGTGCTGCTTTTAGTGCTTTTTCTATCTTTTCTAAATATTTTACTGTGTTTTCCATGGTTCCATTTGGTACCTAGGAATTGCAGAATCTCCCCTCTGAGCGGTTCCTCCCGCAGTTCCTGTGCTTTTTTTTTCTGAAATAAAGTACAGCTTTTGAGGTAAATTTCCCACAGTTCTCTGTATTTTAGTGGAACCGTGTTTTCTTCTGCTTTTTACTTTATTTTTACTCAGTTAGGAACTGTTTCTCATGGTTCGACACCACTTGGGAACCGACCAAAAAAATGTTTTTCCATTTGGGAACCATTTTACAAGGTCTTCTGATGGATAGGCGTGTCAGATAGACCCAAAAAGGAGGACTGGACCCACTGGTTTTAAAAACGCATTAAAATGTTTCAAATATTGGTCAAGGCAGACAGCCACGACCTTTGCTTAAGTTATTTTTGTCCCAGTCACACCTCTGCTAACTGAACTTTGCATGAAATTTAGCTCAAAAACAAGCAAAAAGGCTGGATATTATGGCCTCTCACTCTGCCTCCCCTTCTAATACAACTTCATAACAAGGTCCTCCTCTCGTCAAAAATCTAAAGGCAGGTCCTCCAAGGACCCCATAGAAAATAAGTCTGATAAAAATAATAATGACCAGGCCAACCAAAAAAACATGCTGAGCAGGTTTCTGATTCAGTGCCTGCTAAAAATAAACACATATCACTGCCCCTAATGCTAAAAAGCAAAGGGAGACCCCAGTGTCACAAAAAGATATACACTCTTCGGAGGGAATGGCTAAGGCGTGGCAATTATATCAAACTTTTCAGGCTGTGGGCAGCCTCCTCAGTGCCCCAGCTAGTCCTACCACACCTGTTCCCTCTGACCCTGGTCTTGGCCAGTGTATTTTCTTTGAGGAAGGTGATGATGAAGAGGAGGGTGAACCCTTGGAACCAGATGTGTTCCCTGACAAGGACTCTGGCTCTCCTTCCCATGGCCAGGAGGATATTTCACCTCATTATACCTTTGTCCAACATATCCAAGGGACTACTGAAGAAGACGAGGGGGCAGACTTTTTGGATACAATGGGTCTCCCTCTCTAAAAAGCTACTCCTTCCAGTTCACAAGTCCCTTTGCAGGACTACTCTCAAGTTACTTCAGAATCCCACCGTTATCCCAGGGAGGATAAGAAGATAGAGAAAAAGTGCCAGCTAGATAAAACTAATGCTGAGTACCTTGACACACATCCAGACCATAAAGGAGTAGTGCAGGGTGCAGCCTGTGAAAAAGCTAACTTGTCCATTTGATCCCAGCCTCCAGAAAAAGAATCTAGGAAGCTGGATACTATGGCTAAGAAATTTTATACCACAGCCTCTCTGCTGCTCCACCTCTCTCCCTACATGGCATACACAGCTCAGTACCAGAAGGCTCCCTGGGCTGCTGCCCTGGCTATCAGCCAGCAAGCCCTAGAAAAAGTGGTTTAGAATCTGGCGGAAACTGTTAAAACCACCTTGGAAGCCACAGAATATCAGTTTTACATGACTAAATGCCAGTGACCCTGCCTCCAAAGCTATGGCCTAGGCCAACTTTCTCAGGCGGTTTGCCCGGCTGAGAACTGCTAATCTTGCCGAAGATACCCAGACTAAAGCTATGGACTTCCCCTGTGGGAACAATTCTCTTTCTGGGGACAAAACAAAGGCATAAATGAAAAAGGTGGAGGAATGCAAAACCACCTATCTGAGCAATGCAGCTAAAGAGAAAGCCTCTACTTCCTACAAACCCCACGGTAGAGGAGGCAGAGGTAGGGGTTGCTCTCCCAGGGCCTTTTACCCCATGCCAATGTCCATGCCCT
The DNA here is from genome assembly GCA_016271365.2 of Neoceratodus forsteri. Taxonomy (NCBI): domain Eukaryota; kingdom Metazoa; phylum Chordata; order Ceratodontiformes; family Ceratodontidae; genus Neoceratodus; species Neoceratodus forsteri. The sequence goes on along the minus strand of CM057450.1, from coordinate 883,378,656 downwards.
TGGATTACTCTCAGATGAGAGGATTCTTTAGGCGAAGAGGCAGAATACGAACATACAAAATTTGCCAGCAGATAAAGGCTTAGAGGTCTATCAAGTCTGCTCGAATGAGCAGCTAGCACCCCTTATTCTGCAGCCGCCCCTCCCTTCCACCCTTCCCCTTCATTAACCCTCCCCCTTGTCCTGTCCTATTCTCGTTTGAAGCAGTCCACTGTTCTACTGCATACCACTTCAGCAGGTAACGCATTTCACCCAGCCACCACCCTCTCTGTAAAAAAGTGTCTTCTCATCTCCCTCCTGAACCTTCCTCACTCCAGTCTCATATCATGGCCCCTGGTGGCCCTCCCCTCCCTTACTTTGAACAGCCCCTCTGTACCAGTCTTGTTTATTCCTTTCATGTATTTAAAGGTTTCTTTTTTTTTGTTTTTTTGTGTCTTTATTTTTTCGGCCCCTTCCCCAGATCTGCCTCTAGAGTGCCTCTACCCTCCTCTCCTGCTGTGGGGGTCTGTCCTGGGGATCGAGGTCCCCACCGTATTTTTCCGATAGCCCCGGGGCGTCGGCACAAGGGCGCGGAGCGTCCAGAGGCTGACATGCAGGACTGCGTCTCTCTCAGTACACAACGTCCCCCACCCCGGACTCTGCGAACAGAGCCCTTCAAGCCAGTGCCAGTGCTCCCACTGGCATTATCGGGTTGGCTCCCCGAGGGAGGAGAGCATCTGTTGGGACACTCAATCCTCCCTCCCCGCCCGACCCCGGCAACCTGAGTCCATTCCTGAGCCCGGTGCCAGGCGCAGTGCGAGGTGGGCGCCCAGCGCCAACCCTCAGCGCCACCGGGCCGGCAGTATTTAAAGGTTTCAATCATGTCACCCCTGTCTCTCCCCTCCTCCGGTGAGTACATGTTTAACTCCTTCAACCTCCTCTCGTATGATAAGTCCCCCAGCCCCTTGATCATCTTTGTCGCTCTGCGCTGCACCCCTCCAGTAACTTAATGTCCCTCTTCAGATACGGACGCCAATACTGCACGCAGTACTCCAGGTGTGGTCTAGCTAATCACCTATACAGTGGCAGAATCACCTCCTCCCTCCTCAAGGATATACCCCTTGCAATACAACCCAGCATTTTGTTGGCCTTTGCAGCTGCATTCCTACATTGTGCCGAGTTGTTCATTGACCCTGTAATGAGCACACCCAGATCCTTCTCCTCCTCTGTCTGGGCTAGCTGCACTCCCCTAGCTGGTAACTCCTCCTTGGGTTCTTCATTCCAAAATGCAGCACCTTGCACTTTTGGCATTAAAGCCCAGTTGCCAGGTGTCTGACCAGGTTTCAAGCTTTGCCAAATCATCCTGCAACCCCTGCCATCCCCCTAGGCCATCCACCACTGCGCCTACCTTGGTATCATCAGCAAACAGACTGATCTTGCTTTTGATGTCCCATGATATGTCTGCAATGAATATCCCAAACAACACTGGACCCAACACTGAGCCCTGTGGAACACCGCTCGTCACTGCCCTTGGGTGTGAGAGCTCCCCACCCACCACCACCACCCTCTGTTGCCTTCCTTGCAGTCAGTTTCCTACCCATCTCACCAGCTTTGCACCTGCCCCTGTGCCTACTAACTTCCTTCCCAGCCTTTCATGTGGCACTGAGTCGAATGCCTTACTGAAGTCCAGATACAGGACATCCACTGCATGGTCCATCCAGTTGCCTAGTTACCCAGTCATAGAACTCGACCAGGTTGGTTTGGCAGGATCTGCCACTATGAAGCCATGCTGTCTGCTGTCCTATAGTCCTTTGGCCTCTAGGAGGGCCACCAGCTCTCCTTCAGGATAGTCTCCATTAGCTTACCCATGATGGATGTGAGGCTCACTGGTGTGTAGTTTCCGTTCATCCCTGGGCCACTCTTGTGGAGGGGCACCACATGAGCCATCCTCCATCCTGAGGTACACACCCCAAATGTAGTGAGGCATTAAACAGGTCTGCCAAAGGTCCTGCAAGGACCTCTGCCAGCTCCTTCAGTACCCTGGGGTGGATGCCATCTGGGCCTGGCACCTTGTCCACCCTCAGTGCCTTCAAACCCTCTCGAACTCTGCTCTCCATGATTTCCCCATCTGTCACCACTCCCCCCCCCCTGCCATTTCTCCCACCTTGGGTGTCACCCCTCTCTTCTCTTTATTAAATACTGAGCAGAAGTACTCATTTAGTGCTTCCACCTAATCGCACCAAGCTTCCACCCAACCCCCCTCCTTCCTAATCCTTACTATGTGGTCCTTACAGCTCCTTTTCTCCCTGATGTACTTAAAGAAGTCCTTCTCCCCCTTCTTAATGCCTTGTGCAGCCTGAGTACCGTAGATGCCTTGGCTCCCCTTACTGCCCTTGTCACCTCCTTCGATTCTGTCAAGTACTCCTCCCTGTCCTCCCCCTCCCTGTTTTCTTGTACTTCCTAAAGGCAGCTCTTTTCCTCCTTACCTTTTCCACGACCTCCTTGCTCAACCAGATCGGTTTCTTAGCCCTAGCCTTCTTGCTCTGGGCTTTGCAGCAGGTTTTGGTTGCCTCCACTATCCCCAGCTTTATGAGCTCCCACCTCTGGTTAGTGTCCATACTAGATTGAATTCTGGCCAGGTACCCTTTTACCAGTTCCCCCATCCTCCCAAAGTCGGTCCTCCTGAAGTCCAGCACTATTGTGCCAGATTCCATTCCTTCCTTGCCCATATCCAATGTGAGCCATACTGAGCGGTGGTCACTCCCTGACAGCGGTTCCTCCACTGTAAGTTCTCTCACAAAGTCCCCATTTGCCAACACAAGGTCAAGGGTATTTCCTAACCTGGTTGGTTCGCTGACCATTTGCAGCAGGAAGCTGTCCTGGAAGGCATCCAGCAGTACCTGCTCCCTTCTGTTCCATTCTGAATAGCTCAGAAACATCCTGATCCTACCCCATCAATAAAAATGCAGTCTAAACAAACCCCCTGACTGGAAGGCCAAGGTCGCCTCCCCTCTGCCAGTAGTGGGAAGGCTGACCTACTACTTCCACCAGTGGCAGCGTATCACCACTGACAAGCGTGTGCTAGAAGTGGTGGGTCACCGAATTTCCATGCAGTTCAAAACATTTCCCACTCAGCAGGGCCACAGGAGACTAAAACCCCTAACTCCCATAAAAAGAATCAGTCTCTGTTGTCAGCAAATACAGTGGAAAGAGTTCCTCTCTCCCAATGGAGGAAAGGTCTTTATTCCAGGTACTTTCTCATCCAAAAGAAAAACATGGACTGGCGACCCACTCTAGATCTCAGGTACCTCAGATTTGTCTGCTCTCAACCTACAGTCTCCTGACCCTTCTCCAGACAGGGAGAACATACCCCAGCATAGAGTCTTTTTTGCCTCAAAGCTTGGTACTTGAGGAGCTAGAGTTCCCAGACTCTCAGTATTTAGAACAAGTCCTGAGAATCCTTCGACTGGCCAAGAAGCCAATTACCAAAAAGATTTCTGCTTCCAAACGTAAGCAATTATTTTTCTGTTGTACAGACAAGTAGATTGACCCACTGCAAGCTAGCCTTTCTTCTATACTAGAGTATATGGTACACTTACAAGCATCCAGGCCTTACAGCGTTCCATTAAATTTAACTCTCCTCAGGGAATGCCTGGCTGAATAGATAGGTTATCACTACAGCTTTAGAGCTGTTAGTGGTCTGACACACTCTAATCCAACAAGGTAGAGCACTACACAGGGTAGGGGCTACAAAAACAAACATACGCATCCCAGAGATCTTTAAACGGACCCTGGGAACCTCTAGCTATCCCTCGACAACAGATTCTCAGGACCAACAGGAAATTTCTTCCTAAGGTGTTGTCCTGAGTTTCACCTGAATCAATCTGTAACACTTCCTGTCTTTTTCATAGACAAATTCTCCCCTGGTGAGCACAGACTTCACAGCATGGATGTAAAAGGGCACTAACCTACTACCTGGAGCATACTAAGCAGCTCCCCGCCTCTCCTACACAGCAGTTCCTCATCTATGGCAAAGGCGGGCCAGACTCTAAGAGAACTATCGCTGGATAGTCTCTTGAATCCAGTTCTGTTACAATAAGGCTGGCAGACAACCACCTCAAGGACTCAGGACACACTCCACTAGGGGCAACACAGCCTCAGTGGCAGCAACAAGAGATATTTCCCTACTCGACATCTGCAAAGCAGCTGCTTGGAAGACTGTACATACCATCACAATGCACCACTACCTGGATGTACAGTCCAGATCAGATACCAATTTTGGCACTGCAGTCCTGCAGAACTTTTCCCAAAGTACATTCTGTTCTGTTCCCTCCTCCATGCTGCACTGCTTTGTAATCTTCACTAGTCAAGCATACTGAGGGATTCCTGGAGTGAGAAGAAACCATTACTTACCACAGCAATGTTATTTCTTCCAGGGGATCCCTAAGTATGCCTGACCTTCCACCCATCCTCTCCTCACATAACCTTGCTGAAACTAGTTCTGAAGTCCTTACCACAGGCCAAATTTCTTACTGAAAAGCCTTAATACGTAGAATGTTCTACAGTTTAGCATGGTGTATATAGTTCACCTAGAAGCAATTTTCTTTTTTTCCTAGTTTTTATCATTTTTACATTGGCTATGCTTGTGCATACAACGTTTTGCGGCAAGGATAGCGGATTTTGGGGGGAGGGGAGGGTCACCGCAGAGCCCGCTGCAGTTCACAAAAGCAAGGGTTTAGCAGTCTACACTAATGACCATGGGCTGTGGTCCTGAGATTACTTTCCGCTTAGTGGGCTGAAACTTTGTGTATTTCAAAGGATCGAAGCTGCTCCAATCAGAGAGGGCTTCGGTCCTTTGATTTGCATGAAGCCATCAGCAAACAACTGAGCAGCTTTCAATTGTAAAAAATAAATAAATAAATAAATAAAGTCCATCGATGTCTGTTTTTGCCCCCAATAACTGACTCACCCACCCAACCCTGCCTCTTAGCACTCTCGCCCCCTCCCAAATATAACACTGACAGTGGGAATGCCAGATTCCCCCAGTGTCATCACCCAGAAGATTTTTCTTTTATTTTATTCATATATTGCCTGTAACAAAGCAAACCATCCCTTGATGTCTGTAGTTGGCGCTCCTGTAGCTCTTCCCCCACTCGACCCTCCAAGCACCCCACATCCAACAAACATTATACGGACACTGGTGGTACCCAATCACCAGTGTCGGTCCTCATAGTTTTGTTTTTCTTTTAGTTGTTACCACCACCCAACCCTTCCTCTCAGCAACCCCCCCCCCCCATAAATGTAACACTGACACTTTGGGTGCCTAATCCCCCAGTGTCATCACCTGAAATATAGAAAATCATCTTCGCCATTTTGTTGCTTATTTTTTTAATCCTGCAAAACAGAAAACTGTCCATCATTGTCTATTGCGCTGTTAGTCCCTCCTCCCACCTGACCCTCCCACTCAGCACCCATCACACCCCCAAGCCCTTACTTACCCAGTGGGGACCCAATGCAGTGATCATCTCCAGACTGCAAAGACATCTTCACTCTTCAACACCGGACCACAGACTGAGGAAATCAGATATGCTGTTCAATGTATTTCAATGGTGTTTTGAACTTAGTACCATAACTTGGGCATTTTTTAATATTTTGCCCCACATTTTTCAACATACCATTTTTGGGACACCACCTCATGAACAATGCAAATGGTGTTAGGTAAATCTGTCCTGAAAGGTGATTTCCTGGTCACTATGTGAAATCACTTTTCAGGTAGGAGTTGAAAATTTTCTCCACCATTGTTCATGAGTTTGGGTCATAAGAAGGCTATCTTGGCATAAAATATAAAAAAAAAGTTATGAGCATACGTTGAAGATTGACATGAGCCAGTAACTTTGGTAATTTTCAATATTTTGACCCAAAATGTTCTACGTAGCCATTTCTTGATAGCACCTCATGAATATGATTGCTATAATTTTTCAAATTCTGGCCAGAATGCGTTTACGCATCCCATAAAGTGATTTTGCAGTCACTGCATAAAATCAAATTTTAGGCAGGAGTTAACAATCTTCTCCCCTACCATTCATGGGGTGAGGTCATCATAAGAAGACTATGTTGTAAATTTGAGGCACAAATGTTAAACAAACAAATCAAGAGACTATGCTGAAATTTACCATCACATGCTCTTTGCTAATTTTCAATTTTTTGACCCCAATCTTTCAACATATCCATTTCTTCCCAGCACATCACGAATGTGACAGATGAAATTTTTGAAATCCTGGCTAAAATGTTTTCACATCCTGAATGGTGATTTCACAGTCACTGCACAAAATCATCTTTCAGGCAGGAGTTGAAAGTTTCCCACACTATCGTTCATGAGGAGGGGTCATAAGAAGGCTATGTTGAAAATTTTCCATAAAAATTCTAAAAATCGACAACATTATGAGCCTACATTGAAGTCTGCAAATACAGCCTTGTAACTTTGGGGAATTTTCAATATTTTCACCCCAAATTTTCAACATAGCCATTTCTCCACAGAATCCCATGAATGTGACAACTGTCATTATTCAGATCCGAGCCAAAGTGTGTTTTCGTACCTGTGGCAGGAAATTTAGTTTTGTCAGGGATTTGGACATTTTCTCCTACTGCGATAATTAGGTGGGCTAATTGGAAGGCTATGCTTAACATCTGGTGTACAACTACGGTAAAATGCCCAGGTTATGATTTAATGTTGCTCAATTGCAACACTCACTCACAACTTCACTCATTTTCAATACTTTGACTCCAATCTTTCAACATACTCATTTTTCCACAACACCTCATAAACGTGACGTGTCATTTTTAAAATCCTGGATGAGATGCGTTTTCGTACCTCTGGTGTGAACGACATTTTGGCCAATATACCATAAATGGTACATGTCATGTCTAAAAGGTGAATCTTAAAACAAGTATTTTCAAAATCTGAGGTCAGAATTGCAAAAAAACAAATTGTTTAACAAGCAGCCAATGTTTGGCCTTGACAAATGCTCATTTCTATAGTTCTAGGTTAGAATTAGGATTTGGGATCTTTTGCCTTTCAGGCTACCAAATGAATCTGACTGGCTTACAGTAGCACCTACAGGCAGCACTCTCTTACTACAAGTTGATTGGCTAATTCTTTTCTATCATTAGCATAAACTCCACTTCCGGAGCAGCTGAACCCAGCTGGCATCATTGCATTAGTCAAACATACAGAGGGATCCCTTGGAAGAAACAATATTACTATTGTAAAAATTTTTTGGTTCTTGTACCATTAAGCAACTGATGCATTGTTTATCCATGTAATTAAAATTTTTCTAGCTTTAACCCTGTCTTTTATACCTTTCCATTCCATTACATCATTTTATATATTTATCCACTGTTGTTCTTATGAAAGTGGTCTAATATAACCGTTGTCACCCTTTTATAGACTAGTCCAATGCATTTTATCACACTGTTTAAATTACTTAAGTGCCTATTGTGCTTTTCACATAACTTGCCTAACAAATCCCCCTCAAAGGAGAGGAAGCCCCCCTCAGTAAAATGTCCCCACAGTGAACCATCACCAAGTAGTGATTTACTATTCTTATTAGTCCCTTACTAACCCTCCCTACACCGCCCCCTCCAAGTGCTCTACCCCATCCCTCCTATATGCATTAGCCCAGGCATCATATTGTAGAAGTTCAATTCTTTTTTGGTGAGTTGCACCAATGTTTTCCCTTCTTTTATAAATTCTGAAAAAGATCACCAAATTCAGGCAAAGATTTGTCTTGAAAGCCAATAGATATGATTTACATCTCACAATTAAGTTAATGAATACTGTAAAAATATGTCATTTATACTCCCCGTCCCACATCCATCTATGAAGAGACACTACAGAAGGTGGCTGCGATGCTACACTGCTGGCTGGACTCTGCATTGGGCCCCTTTAAAAAATACAGCAAATGGGCACCTATCCCCATTTCCTTGACTTAGAGGGTGGAGGCGATAAAAAAGGTAATCCTTCCTAAATTTTATACTTGGTCCAAACAATTCCCATCAGAGTACCGGACTCCCTATTTTAACTCGTTTAAAAGGGCAGTCTCCCGTTTCTTGTGGGGCTCACATAAACCTAGGATTAGGCTCTCGGTTCTTCAGATTTCGAAAAGAAAGGGAGGTCTGTCATTACCTAATTTTAAGCTATACTACCAGGCTGCACAGCTACGGACAATTATGTATTGGTTAGACCAAATATATCTTTCCAAATGGAAAAATTTAGAGCTTAGAGAAGGGGCCCTCTCGAATTTAAACAGCTCACTTCTCAGACAGAGGAAGAGACCTAATACATGGCAGGTGGAGAATCCTTTTACAGCTCTCACATTAGACATATGGGATGATATTTTGAAAGACAAAAGAGCTAGCAGTTGGAGATGTCTGCTAATATCCATCCCATACCTTTTTCCCTGGTGCGTGGGATGTGGGGTTTAGAAGGTGGGAAGCAAAGGGCTTACACTTAGTATGGCACTTTCTAGAGAAGGGAGAGATTGTTCCCTTTGAAACATTAGTTAACAGATATGAAATTCCTTGGCAGGACAGATTCAGATATTTTCAAATGGGAAATTGTATTAGAAGCCTCATCACATAATCTGGCACAGGGACCTCAACACCCCCCCCCCCAGGTTGCTTTTACTCTCAAAAATGCGACAGAAGGTGCTCCTATTAGAACACATATTATCTCTAATCTCTATCAAGACATGTTAGTATGGAAAGGTGACACCACTAACTCCATAAAAAAGGCGTAGGGACTTGATATGGGGAGCCAGATTTCAGAGGAACTGTGGACATGGACCCAAACTAAAATCCACTGGAGCCTGTCAGCAGTCAGCTGGCAGGAATTCTCCTGAAAAATTTTTATCAGGTATTTTCGGGCCCCAGTGATCCTGGGGAAGTTCCTAAGCAATAGCTCCTCAAACTGTTGGAGAAATTGTTGCCATGCACAGGCAACATATGTACACATGCTGTGGAGCTGCCCTGCACTCTCCACTTTTCTCTGTGACCTGCAATGTGCTCTAAGAATAATAACTGACCCAGGATTGATACCGACTCCCTCCTGTTATTTTTCCTAGAAATACCAAAGGAATTCAGAGACCCGCTTACAATTAAGTTCCTGAAAATAACATTCTTAGCAGCCCAGAAGGCCATAACTAAAAACTGGCTGACCCAAAATCCTATCACTTTAAGCAAATGGCAGAGATTATGATTAATATCTACAGGATGGGCGTTAACAGCCTCACGAAAAAAACCTATCCCAGTTTGAAATTTTGTGGGCGTTGGGTTCTATACATGGCAGGGAGAGACCTGACTTTATTCCTTAGCAACTTGAGTCCCCATGATATTAGGTCAGGTCTTGCTTAGAAAACTCAGGAATATATCAAATATGCTGGACCTTAGTATTTGCAGAAACAGTTTATTCCTAGTATTTTAGTTAGCTAGTGAATGAAGTCAACGAGAAACTATGCTGGTCTCCTCCTATTTGTATGACAGAAGGTGAGGTGATCTACACATGTAATAATAATGATGAAATTATTGTGCACATAACTCTGCTACTAGATAACTGAATCAGTAAGTGAGTAAATGAATTTGCCTATGAAACCTCTGTGATTAAGAGATATGTTATATGGTTGTATGTAAGCTGTATGTGTCCTGTTCGACTGGAACTAAAACAATAAATAAATAAAGTTTAAAAAATAAATAAATAAAGCAAAACCCTTAGGTTGGTCCTGGTTTCCTTATTATCTCTAACAGTAAGTACAATTACGTAAGAACCTACCGTAACAGTAGTTCTTGAGAGAGGCTCTTGCAGTAGATAATTCAATCAATCAATCAATCAATCAAAATCTTTATTTAATCAGGCGAACATCATTGAGCATAGCTCATTTACAAGATGGACCTGAGTGGTCAAGAAGTGCAAGTGTTATTACATTGACAAGGTATCATATACAGTAATACAATGACATGGTAACAAAAACAGAAATACAATGACATAAGTGCTAGTATATAACAATATACATATGTACAAGGCATTAACACTTTTAATCTGTCAGACAATAGGCGGTTGGCACATCAGATTAATATGTAGATTATAGGACCTAGCAGGCATTTTGAGGGTGAATCTTGGGACTGGGAACTGGAGTTTTTCAGCATATAGAAACACGAGCAGAAAAGGGGGGTAGATAGGGTAGTGAATTAGGCCTTGTGGAAGCAGTTGCAGAGTTCTGGGAATAGGGTGGTGAATAATCTTTTGAAGGATATTAAGGGTGGGAGGTTATTTAGCTTCATGGTTTTTTGGAGTGAGTTCCAAACAATTGCTAGTGAGTGGCTGATAGCAGCCCTCCCAAGCTGGGTGCAGGCAAAGGGGACCTTAAGAATGATAATTTTGCTGATCCTTAGGTTGTATGGCCTAGAAGTGATTTGAGTAAAACAGTCCGAGATGTAGGTAGGTAGCTTGCCTGATAAAGCTTTGAAAATCCAAATTGCAGCATTCCTGTTTCTTCTGTGTTGTAATGATGACCAGTTAACTGCCTTATAAAGGGAACAATGGTGGGTGCTGAAGGGAAGGTCAGTAATGAATCTGATGGACCTGTGGTATAAGGTGTCCAGTTTATTTAAGAGGGGGAGTGAACAGTGTCCATACAGAAAGTCAGCATAGTCAATGAGGGATAGGAATGAAGCCTGGATTAATCTTTTTTTGGAGTCTCTGTTGAGGTAGTGCTTTATTCTAAAAATAAACCAAGCCTTTGTCTCAGTTTCTTTAGTAGCTCCTCAATATGTACGGAAAAGTCAAGTTTGTTATCAATCCAGACACCAAGATATTTGAAGTTATCAACGTATTCCAGCTTCTCCAAGTAATGTGGTTAGTTGTAGGTGGTAGATGATGGGGTAGTGGCAGAGCAACTTTGTGAGGAAAAGAGCATAGCTTTGTTTTTTGGCATTTAGAAGTAGTTTTTATCCAGCAAGTTGTGTTGTAGGATGGAGAATTCAGATTGTAGCAGTTCACAGGCTTTAGACAATGAAGGATTGCTAACATATAGCACAGTATCATCAGCAAACAGATGGATGTTTGATTGAGTGAGGTTAGCATCAATATTATTAATATAGATGGCAAAGAGGATGGGGCCAAGAATAGAGCCTTGCGGTACACCTCTTAGCAGAGGTTTTAAAGTGGATAGGTAGTTTCCATTTTTACCAGTTGTGATCTGTCTGATAGATAGCACTTGAACCAATTGAGTGAAGGGAATCCAACCCTATTGAACCAAGGGAGGTGATCAGTGATTCATGATCCACTGTGTCAAATGCTTTGCTCAAATCCAGGAACACAGCACAGGTACTATTCTTCTTATCCATAGCAGTCTGCCAGTCGTTGGTTACTTTGGCTAGGGCTGAAATGGTGCTGTGCCTTGATCTAAATCCTGATTGTACTGTGTTTAGGAGGTTATTGTTATCCAGGTAGACCCTTAATTGTGAGTTTACTAACTTTTCGAGCATCTTGGACAGAACTGATAGGATGGAAATGGGCCTTAATTATTGAGATCCATGGGATCACCAGATTTGAGTAAAGGAACTACTTGAGCTGTTTTCCAAGTGGAGGAATGGATCCAGTGGTGAGGGAAAGATTGAAGAGATGAGTGAGGGGCAGATAAGACTTGAGATGCAATCTTGAGGAAGTAGGGTCCAGGAGTCTGTACCTGCACTTTTGAAGTATCCAAGTTGGAGAGGAGATCTTCACTTCTTTCAATGTTATTGGGTTGAAAAGAAGGTTGATATAGCCTTTTGGCCCACGGTGGATTGAAGATTCAAGGAAGATCTCAGGAGATTTGCAGGTGAAGAGTCAAATGCTAGTCCAGCTGTGGTGAAGTGGTCATTGAAGGTATTTAGAATTTCTTGTTTATCCGTAATTTCTGTGTTATTTAGTAGCAGTTTGCAGGTTAAGGCAGGAGTAGAGTTTTGACCAAGATACCTTTATAGTTCCCAGAGCCTGGTAGGGTTATTATAGGAGCATCCAATTCAGCTCTATAATAGGCTGCTTTGGCAGATCTTATTGTGTTGTACATGAATTTCTTTTTTTCTGAAATTTAGCCAATCTATGGAGTCCTTAGTTTTTCTTGCCTTTTTCACAGTTTGTCTCTGGATAGCAAGGCTGTTTTAAGATCAGTGGTGAACCAGGGCAGGACCTTGCTTTAGTTCTGATATTGGTGAATGGTGCATGAATATTTAGAGCATTAGTGATAATGTCCTTTAAGATCTGGAGAGCTATTTCCACTGAGGTTGTAAGGTAGAAATCTTGCCAGTATATTGTGTTACTCAGGTCATGGAGGTAACCTGGTATGTTAAACTTCTTTTTTGACCTTTTGGGGACAAATTCAGCAGGGTTGGATGGTTTGGGTGAATATCTTATGCCAGCTATGGGACAATGGTCACTTACATCATTCGGTAGTACTCCTGCATGAGTATATAAGGAGGCTTATTTACCAACATAATATCCAGGAGTGAGCTGTTGCTGGAATTTTTAGGTTAATCCTGGTTGGGTCTTTTATTAGCTGTGTAAGCCATAGGTGTCACAGAATGTTACCAATGGAGCAGATGCATTAGATAGCCAGTTTAAATTCAAATCACCAAGGATGATGGTATCTTCAGGGCCTAGATTGTTATTGACCCCAGGTGAGATAGTAATTTGAGGCCTGCTGAGGGGGCCTATAGCAGCCAATCAATTTAAATGGAGACAAGTTTGAAGGGATATTTTGATTGATAAACATTCAAATTCCTTTGGTTCGGATGTGATGATGAGGCAGGTAGCAGAGATGGTGTCCTTAATGTATATGGCCACCCCACCACCCCTGAAGAGCGATCTGCTCTGAAGAGCTGATAGTTGGTAAGGTTTACAACACTGTCTTTGGTCGATGGTCTGAGCCAAGATTCAGAGATGACCAGAAAGTCAGGCAAAGTATGTGCCACCCAGGCCTGTATTACGGAGAATTTTTTTAAAAGGCTGCAGGCATTGATATGTAGGAAACTTAGGCCATTTATAGAGGATAAATCAGCAGGGGAAAAAATACTTTCAATGGGGCCAGGATTTATTTCAATGGTACCAAAATTACATATAGGACTGAAGCCGGCAGGCGTCAGGCCCCCATGGAAACATTTCTAGCTAGCAGTCTCTGGCGGGGTACCGTCCCACGTCAGGTGACCGACATCATGCGACATCAGTATAAAGGGGTGTCCCCCACGACCGCCTTCCAGTTCTTTCCCACCAAAGGCCAAAAGGCAAGATGAGAGAGAAGTGGATGTTTCCTTCTCTGGAAAAGAAGCTGAAAAAGTTTAGGGGGATGGAGGGCGGGAAGGTATTACCTACTGCAAGAGCCTCTCTCGAAGATCTACTGTTACGATAAGTTCTTATGTAACTGTACTATCTTACTTCGAGAGGGCTCTTGCAGCAAGTAATTACATAGGACTGAGTCCCAAGCAGTCTGGAACAAGGAGAAGCAACAGGAGAGGAAAACTACTCAGATGTAGACCCTCTGGCTGTGAAGATCTTAGGAAGAAGACCTTGCAGCACAGCCAACGAAGCCAGTTCTGCGCGAGAGGCAATGTCCAAACTGTAATGTTTTGTAAAGGTATGGACAGAAGTCCAAGTTGTGACTGCACAGATGTCTGCCGCTGACATTCTTGAAACAGGCAGCAGAGGTAGCAACACCTCTGGTGGAGCGACCTCTGACTTAACCCGACAGGGTCTTCTGGTACTTGTCGTAACAGAAAGTGATATAATGAGCCAACCATTTAGATAGGCATTGCTTGAAACAGCATTGCCTTCTCTTTCTGAGCAAGAGAGACAAACAGTTGATCAGACTTTCTGAGATCCTTCATCCTGGTGGTGTAGTATCTCAGAATTTGGTGAACATCCAAAGTATGCAAGAGGTACTCCCCTTCACTGGAGTGCTGCATAAAGAAAGTAGGCAACTCAATGGATTGATTCAGCGTAGAGTCCACTACCACCTTAGGGAGAAACTTAGGGTTGGTACGCAGAGCCACACGTTCCTTGTAAAAAAATCAAATACGGGATTTTGCACATCAAGGCCTGGAGCTGGGAAATCCTTCGAGCAGAAGTAATGGCCACCAGGAAGAGAGTCTTCCAGGAAAGGAACTTTAGATCTCCTGAGGCTGCCGGCTCGAAAGGAGGCAGGGTAAGCTTCTCAAGAATAAAATTTAAATCCCAAGGAGGAGCAGGAATGCGAATAGGGGGGTCTCAGGTGGAAAACCCCTCCAAGAATAGTCTTAGAGACTTCCAACTGCGCAAAAGTTCTGGAACATGGTAAGCGGAGATGGCCACCATGTAAACCTTCAGAGAAGAATGACTAAGACCCAGATCAAAGAGATGGCACATGTAGTCCAGAAGTCTCCCAACAGAGCAAGAGAATGGCTCGAAATCTTTGGAAGAGGCCCAAATAGAGAATCGTTTCCATTTCATTGCATAGGTAGATCTAGTGGAGGGCTTTCTGGCCTCCACCAGAATCTCAGCCACAAGCGGGGGAAACCCCGAATCAGGCTTGAGCTACGACTGCAGGAGCCACACATGCAACTGAAGGGACCTGAGGCCTGGATGGACCAGGGTCCCTGATCCTGGGTCAGCAAAAGTTGCGACAGTGGAAGAGGAAGAGGGAGGTTCCTCTGAATACTGTTGCAGAAGAGAGAACCCAACTTGCCTGGGCCAGAAAAGAGCGATTAGTATCATGCAAGCTCCTTCTGAGTTGAGTTTCTGCAAGACCCTCGGGATTAAGGGGATTGGGGGCAAGGCATAGAACTAATTTCCCTTCCAGTCTAGAGACAGGCGTCTCTCAAAAATGCTGTGCCCTGAGGCGAGCAGAGGCAGGAAGTTTTGCGTTGAGGAGAGACGAATGGGTCTACCTGGGATCAACCGCAGAAAGATATTGTCTGCTACCCTGATCCAGTTCCCACTCGTGGTGTGAGCAGACGACTGGCTGAGGTGGTCTGCCGTGTTCTTGACCCCTGGGACGTGAACTGCCATGAGGTGAAGGTTGTGCTGCACTGCCCCATCCCAAACCCGCATCGCCTCCCTGCAGAGAGGGTAGGAATGAGTTCCTCCCTATCTGCTGATGTACCAGACTATGCACATGTTGTCCGTCTGGACAGCCAGAAGACCCAGGAGCAGATACAGATGCAGAGCTTGTAGAGCATACAACACAACCCGGAGCTCGAGCACATTTATATGAAGTGCCTGTTCGAGCCTGGACCCGAAGCCCTGGGTCCTTCGAGACCCCAGGTGGGCTCCCAACCCTCGCCCGAGGCTTCTGTTGTCAGCATGTGGGAGGGGGAGAAAGGCGAAAGGGAACTCCCCGGCAAAGGTTCTCCTGAACCATCCACCACTGCAAGTACCGAACCATCGGATTGGAGACCAGATCCTGTAGGTCTAGGTCGTCCACCAGCTGATCCCACTGAGACCGAAGCATCCACTGAGAGATTCTCATGTGGAGCCAAGTGCGAGGGACTGTCGGAATAGCAGCTGCAATAAGCCTGAGGAGGCACAGGATTGACCTGGCGCTGACCCGTCTGCGGCTGCACAACAGGCTGACCTGAGCCTGGAGGGTGGCCACCCTGTCCAGTGGCAGGAATGCCATGCCAGAGGTCATATCCAGGATCACCCTGATAAACTGGAGCCTCTGGGACAGGATCAGATGGGACTTGGCCTGGTTAATGGTAATACCAGGCTGGTAAAACCTGCAGGAAGAAAGAAGAGCAGGAGTTCCTCCTGGATGGGACCGCCAGGAACCAGTCATCCAGGTACTGGAAATCCTGAACCCCGGTGAGCCGCTACCACCAAAAGGCATTTGGTGAACACTTGGGCACCAGACCACATGGAAGGGTCTTGAACTGGTAGTGGTCCCCTGGAATGCAAAACAAAGGAATTTGTGGTGGGAAGGCGAATAGGGATATGCAGGTAGGCATCCTGCATGTCCAGAGCACACAGCCACTGTCCGGCCAAATGAGGCAGAAGACTCTGCAGAGAGAGCATTCTGAACCTTTTGTAGTCCACAAACACAATCAGTGAGCCGAGGTCTAGAATTGGCCACATATCTCCTGTCTTCTTGGACCAGGAAGAAATGGTAGTAGTAACCTGTCCCCAAAGGTGGGATAGGACGGGCTCTAACGCCTCCTTTAGAAGAAGGAGGATATCTCTTCCTGGACCAGAAGGAGGTGTTCTGGGAGTAAGATGACCTGGGGGGTGGGGGTGTTTGTGGTGGATTCTGAAGAAACTTTATTGAGTGTTCTTCTGCTATCAGCTGGAGCACCCAAGTGTCTCAAGTGATCCTCTCCCAATCCGAGATGGAAGGAGAATTTCCTCCTACCAGATCCTCTGGGAGGCCCAGAGGCTGTGGGAGGAAAGGCATCAGGAGGTGTGGGGCAGCGTCGCGGCTTAAGATCCCGCCGCTTTTTGGGGCGTGGGGGGCTTGGCAGCTGGAGGGGCCCAACGTTTGTTGGCCCGCTTTCCCTGAGGCTTCGCTTTGGGCTGAGACCATCTGTGAAAGGGAGGACGCTGAGCCTGAGGAGGCCTGTACAAATAGTCAACTGACTTAAGTGCAGTACCCCTCTCCTGCAGATTGGTGATGATGTCCTTGACATCACCACTGAAAAGCACTGAACCGCTGAAGGGCGCGTCCTGAATAGCAGACTGCACCTCCTGGACAAAACCTGACACCCGGAGCCAGGCATGACACCGCAAACCCACGGCAAAAGCTGACCTCCGGACAGCAGCATCCACTGCATCATTACGCCTTCGTGAGCATGTGCCAACTGGTGACAGCGCAGACCAGACTAAGTCAGCCACTTTCTGCTTTGTTTGAGACTCAGGAAGGATTCCAATTTAGTTTCCACCTCGCTGAGGATTGTCTTCCTGGTAATCCCCCATGTCAGCAACATAGTTCAGGACCCTAATACCCAGAGTGGAAGAAGCAAAGACCTTCTTCCCATACTGGTCCAGAAGAAAAATTACTCACCTTAGTAATGTTGTTTCTTCTAATGGAGTCTTGCTGTATTCTGACATATGCAGTGATGTCCAACCTTTGAACTGCCCAGAGAGGAAGGAGTTAACTTTCCATGCAAGGCATGGGCAGCTGAAACTCAAGCTCAGTTGAGACTCTGTCTGTTGTTGTTTGAACTCAAACCGCCAGATCTTTCTGAGCTATACTCACTGGGTGTCCTCTGTGGAAACTGTAAACTTACACTAGCCAACTGGCTATTAAATATAATAAAAGATTTTTGGTTCCAAGTCAAAGACTCAAGTCAGGAAACCCAAAAATAAAACAAACACAACACACACACCCAAATTAAGAGGGTGAGAAAGGGGCACCTCAGGTGCCAACACTGTTGTTGCCACCCACATCCCAAAACCCAGGTTCTGAGAGGGGGCGGGGAGGTCAGAATACAGCAAGACTGCATTAGAAGAGACAACATTACTAAGGTGAGTAATTTTTCTTCAAACAACATGAAGTCTTGCTGTATTCTGCTATATCTGAACTACAAGCAGTACCTCCGTGGAGGAGGGACAGAACCTACTTCGGGAATAGGCTCTGAAGCACTGCTGTGCCAAACCGAGCATCACTCCTAACCTGGATATCCAGAGAGTAATGCTTGGTGAAAGTATGTACTGTTTTCCAGGTGGCTGCTTGACAAATCTCTAAGATAGGAATATCCCTGGCAGCAACCAAGGAAGCAGCTGTACCTCTAGTAGAGTGAGCCCTCAGGCCTGAGAGTGGCATCCTACCTAATTTTTCATAGCAAAATTGTATGCAAGAGACAATCCACCTGGCAACAGATCTCTTAGTGGCAGTTTTTCCCTTACCAACCTCACCATAAGTGAGGAACAGCTGGAGGGAGTCAAACCTGTGACCCTTGGTGTGCTCTATGTAGCAGCTAAGGGCCCTTTTCACATCCAAGTTGAGCAGTCTCCTCTCCCCAGAGGAGGAATGGTCAGTGAAGAAAACAGGAAGAGACAGACTGGTTAAGGTGGAAATCTGAAACCACCTTAGGCAAAAACTTCCTGTTAGCCCTGAGGACCACCTTAGCTCTATGGAAAGAGATAAAATCAGTCTCCACTGACAGGGCCTGTAACTCACTTATGCGTCTGGTAGAAGTAATGGCTACCAAGAACACAGTTTTCCAAGTCAAGTACTTAAGCTCTGCTGAGGACAAAGGCTCAAAAGGGGTTGCATAAGCTGAGCAATGCAAACATTAAGGTCCCAAGCAGGAGCAGGGTCCCTGAAGGGAGGACTGATATGCAGCAATCCTTTGAAGAACTTACAGAAGACAGGATGAGCTGAAAGGGAAGAGTGCTTGCCTGCTGACAAGAAAGCAGAGACAGCTGCCAGATGCACTCTAACTGTAGCTTGTCTGAGTCCCAAGCTATTGAGATGAACCATATAGTCAAGGACTGCAGGCAACCCAGCAGACTCTGGAGAAATATGCTTCCCAGAGCACCAAATAGTAAACCTTTTCCATTTTGAGTTGTAAGTCTTTCTGGTGGAAGGCTTGAGAATCTTTAAAATATCCAGAACACCTTCAGAAAGATGCAAATCATAAATTCTAACTCTTCAAGAGCCAGGCCTTGAGATTGAGAGATTTGAGATTCGGATACCAGACCTTCCCTGAGAACATGTTAACAGGTTGTAATTCCTGGGAAGAGACAGGGGAAGGTGGACTGCTAAGGACAGCAAGAGGGGTACCAGGGCTGTCTGGCCCAGTCTGCAGCAATCAGAATCACTTTGCAGGGTTGAGACCTGATTTTGACTAGTACCTTGAACAGGAGAGGGAAGGGGGGAAAAGCATACAGGAACTTCCCTTCCTAATTGAGAACTAGGGCGTCTAGGGGGACTGAGCCCAACACTGGGGGCCTGCAGCAAAAAAGGGGAAGTTGGTGATTGGCTGGGGCTGCAAAAAGATCTATCTGTAGAGTGCCCCATCTGGAGAAGATCACCTTCAAAATTGGGGGATCTAGGGACCATTCGTGATGGCCCTGAGATATCCTGCTGAGAGCATCTGCCAGGACATTGTCCTTCTCTCGGAGGTACACTGCTATGAGAGAGGTATTCAGGGAATAGGCCAGAGACCACAACTTCATTGCCTCTGTGCACAAGGCCGTAGACAGAATGCCCCCTTGCTTGTTGATGTACCACATTGTGGTGGTATTGTCTGTCCTGATCTGAACTACTTTGTTCTGAACAGACTTGGAAAGAGCTTGAAGTGCTAGAAACACTGCTCTGAGTTCTAAGAGATTGATGTGAAGCAGAGATTCTTGAGGTGACCACAACCCTTGTGTGGTCAGGTCCCCCAAGTGGGCTCCCCATCCCAAGAGGGAGGCATCTGTAGTAAGGATTAGAGAATAAGATTGAGTAACAAAGGGAACTCCTTGTCTTAGGTTGTCCTGATCCTGCCACCATTGCAAAGCCTGGATCAGGGTTCGAGTCACTGGGATTAGTTTGGTCAGAGTATCCTTTCTCTGAGACCAGAAGGCTCTTAAGTGGAACTGATGTCCTCATCTGAAATCTTGCTCCTTGAACCACTGTTGTAGAGGCAGCCATGTGGCCCAGGAGCTGCAGAAAATGCCTTGCTGGTCGAGAGACCTGGAGGGTGAATGAAGAGGCCAGTGTAACAAGGGTCCCTGCCCTGTCCAGGGAAGGAAGGCTCTTGCCTTTAATGTATCCAGCTCTGCCCTGTGAAGGTGGAGCTGCACAGGCTCTAGAACTGACTTTGAAAGATTCAGAAGGCATCCTAGAGAAGTGAGCAGTTGCTGAGTTATCTGTAGGTGTGACTTGACTTGGTCTGGAGACTGACCTACTATGAGCCAGTCGTCCAGGTATGGAAAGATGGAGATCTTTTTCTCCTTAGAAAGCAACCACTACTGCCAGGCATTTTGTGAACACCCTTGGAGCTGAAGTTAGGCCAAGGGCATTGCTCTGAATTGATAGTGGCCTGAGGGCAACTCGAACCTGAGGTACTTTCGGTGGGAGCTTCTGATGAGAATGTGGAAATAGGCATCCTTGAGGTCCAGGGAAACTAGCCAGTCTCCTGGCCTTAGAGAGGGTAGAATTATTCCCAGAGTCACCATTTTGAACTTTGGTTTTAAAAGGTGCTTGTTTAAATATCTGAGATCCAGGATGGGCCACCATTCTCCTGTCTTTTTGGGAGTTAGGAAGTACCTGGAGTACAATCCTTTTCCCTTGTGCAGGGGTGGAACCCTTTCTATGGCTCTCAGAGCCAAGAGGGAAGAGACCTCTGCCTCTAAGGCAAGTGCCTCTGAAGGATCTGCAGGTGGAAAGGATCTGGTTCTCATCTTGGGAAATTTTTTGAAGCTGAGAACCAGTCCGTGGCTCACTACTTCCAGGACCCATTTGTCTGATGTTAAAGACATCCAGTCCTGGACAAAGTAAGCCAGCCTGCCCCCTACAGGTGGTGGAGAATCGGCCCTTGCAAACCCATCAGGGTGCCTGTTTGGCAGGGGCTTTAGGCTGAGGGGTGGTAGCAGGCCTGCTTGTACCCCGTCTGCCTCTCCCTCTGAAGAACCCCTTCTGGGCAAAGGTGGAAGAGGAGGCCTGGGCTTGGTAGAAAGGCCTGCCCCTGCCCCTAGAATGCTGTCTCTGGGGAGTGGCTTGCCTTTCCTTGGCCTGAGCACTCCTATAGGTGGTCCTGTATTCATCCATATTCTTCATGTAGTTCTCTGTTTGCTCCCCAAACAGAGAATTACCCTCAACAGGAAAATCCATGGCCTTAGTCTGGGTATCCTGAGACAGGCTAGTACATCTGAGCCAAGCCATCCTACGAAGGGCCACAGATGTAGCCATGACTCTAGATGAAACATCACTGGAGTCCACAGCAGCATGAAACTCACCTTGGATGCCTCAATACCATCTGCAGCCACCTGCTCCAGCTCCTTGGCAAGCTGGCCAGGGACCTGTTTAGCCAGAGCCATTACAGTGTCCCATCTAGACTTCTGGTATCTAGCTGTATAGGCCATATAATTAGCCTGCCTGAGTCCCAAAGATGCTGCCATGTACTGTTTCTTTGCCATGGCATCAATCCTCCTGGAGTCCTTATCTGGGGGGTGTGAAGCCAAGGGTATATTTGCCTTATCACAGGCAGCAGCCTGCACTACTCCAACATGGCTGCATTGCTGGGTAAGGAACTCCGTATCTGAGCCCGAGAGAGTATACCTCTTGTCCATTCTCTTGTCCACAGGAGGTATAGAATTAGGAGTCTTTAAAATTTTTATTGTCTGTTTCCCAAAAGACTTATGAAGAGGAACAGACAGCCTCCTGGACTCTGGGATATCCATCATCTCAACATAATCAGGCTCCTCCTGATCCTCTACAGCTTCTTCCACAGGAAGCTGAAGAGTTTCAGCCACTTTTTTGTAAAACATAAAAAGGGAAGGGGACTCAGAAAGCCTAGGAGGAGAAACCCCTGAAGGTCTGTCTGGGGAGATGTCCGGGTCAATAGGCACATCCAGACTTTCATAATCACCATCACTATCCTCATACTCTCCTTCCTCCTACTCCGATTCATAAAAATCCTCTAAATTATAATCTGGAACCGGGGGAACAGACTGAACCAAGCCCCTAACCGATGGTGCCAGTTCAGTCGGAACCGGGGTTAGCGACTTGAACAATCCTTATCGCTTTGGCTATTTCATCAGCGGTCGGATAAAGAACTGTGGATCCGCACCAGCTGATTTATCCCTTCTTTTTCTTTTAACCGGAACCGACTCCTCTGAGTCGGTTCTCCTTTAGCCGAAAGAAGTTTCACCCTGGTCAGAGGGCACTCCTTCTGGTTCGGTTGGAACCGAACCGGGGTGGCCATCCGGGTCAGCGGACTTTTTGGCCTCCCTTTCCCTGAGCCTACCAACTCTCTTTTCCAGGGTAGCTGCACGAAAATTCTTGCAAATCTGGCAGTCTGAATCGAGGTAGTCAAACCTCAGACAATAAACACAGGTGGTGTGGGTCAGCCTTAGCAAAGGCTTCCCCACACACACTACAGTGCTGAAACCCAGTGGGCCCGGTTTTTCTCTTGGGTTTCTGAGACATGGCCAGTCCTAACCAAACTTACTCTTTTATCGGCAATCTGCCAGGCAAGACACCCTTATCGGTTCCTGACCGTGTTACGGGTCGTGGAATAAACCGTAATGAAATCCATTTTTGTTAGAACCGATAAGGACCGGTTACCACACACTAAAAGCAGAACAAACTTTTTTGAACAAGCCTGATTGGTTCAAACCAAACCGATCCAACGTTTACAAGTTCCACACAGAATAATAACCTATCTAGTACTCACGATACCACAGACAGAGACTGAACCGACAGGTTAAACGGATTAAATTTGGTTAAAACCGAAGAAAAACGACACTTTAACCGACTAAATTGAACCGAGCAAAGGAGAAATCTCCGGAGCGACTGTTCAGTGAAGCGGAGTAAAGAATCTGGCAGTCTGAGTTCAAACAACAACAGACAGAGTCTCAACCGAGCTCGAGCTCAAGCGTTCCATGCCTTGCATGGGAAGTTAACTCTTTCCTCTCCGGGGCAGTTCAAAGGTTGGACATCACTGCATATGTCAGAATACAGCAAGACTTCATGTTGTTTGAGGGAGAGATTCCTTGTTGGGTGGGGACAAGCTCAAGTGCTTGAGGTTAGCCGAATGGCCGTAAGTGGCGCTAATCATGACCAAATCAGCCCTGGGGTGTGAATTCAAAGAATCAACACCTTCCGGAGCCTGGTACAGCCTGTCTGACTTCCTCGGAAGGGGGACTAATGCGCGGTGGTTTCCAAATAGTGGTCACAAAGGTCGGCATGAGACTCAATCCAGGGCAGAACCAGAGTAGGAGCGGTATCGGGTAGATCCAGGTGCGTAGCGAGTTTTTACGCTGTGGATCCAGCTCCAAGGAATGCCACTGATGAACAGCCTGGATTTTCGCAGCAACTCTAGGAAAGAAGGATCCTCCAGAGGGACTTTGGAGGAGTCCTTGGCCTGGAGCTTGTCTGGGCGCGTGGCTCGTCGCCTGGATCGGAGGCGATCATCAGAGTCATCCGAGATCTCCGAGGAGGATGAAGAGGACTCCTCCTCCTGGAATGGAGGAGGAGACCCTGGAAAGCCCACGAGGAGCGTATCCTCCCTGCCCTGGAACTGGAGGCTCGCCTCTGGTGTCGGGAGGGGAGTCTCTTGCCTCCGATGTCACGGGTCCAGAACTGGGTCTGGCATCGTAAGACAGCTCTCTACCTCCCTGGTGAGCTGAGCCTTGGCCTCAGCCCACCAGGAAGCCAGAGTCTCCTTCAGATCCACCGGCGGCTGAGGGGGCGGTGGAGGAGGAGGAGGGGATGTACGGATACTGGGGATATCCGTACGGTGCATATCCGTAACCCGGCGTCGGATACTGGGGCACCGTGTACTGCGGCGTCGGGTAGGCTGGTGTCGGGTACTGGGGTGCTGAATACTGTGGACCTGGGTATGACGGCGTCAGATATGACTGCGTCGGATACCCCGGCATGAGGGCGTCTGAAGGAGCAGAAGACCCTGGGAATGGCCCAGTAGGCGGGTCTGGAGCGGGAGGCCCGGCGGGCCCGGCATAGGGTCGGCGTCTGGCAAGGGGACGTTGCCCGGCATCTGGTAGGCCGGCGTCAGTGCCGGCATCCAAGGGTCCGACGTCGGGTTCTCCAGCCCAGCAGGAGGGAGACCCGAAAACAGCGTGCCAACATCCTCTGTGTCGCCCGGGGAAGGGGGGTTAACCTCTCCGGGGTCAGGCAAGGGAGACGTTGGAGCCTCGGAATGCAACGAATGTTGCGGCAAGCTCGGGACGACAGACAGGCCTGAAGGGTCTGGCGTCGGCTCTGGCGCCGAGCAGCTCGGAGGGGCCGACGTCCGGCTTACCGGCAGGATTCTGACTTATTGGACCCTGCGCTCGACGAAGGCCGCGACAGAGGGGTGGCCTTGGCGGACACTTTGGAGGTCGTGCGCTGCCTCGAAGGGTCGGGCGTCTTATCAGCCTTACCCAGGCAGAGTCAGAGAAGCTGACATCCGGCTTACCGGGCCGCTCTGACCAGAAGGCCACACGGTGGCGAGCTTACTGGGAGCGACTGCCTCCTTTGACCGAAGGCTCCTGACTGAGAGACACTACCTTGAAGCGTACAAGACGGCCGTCGCAGAACGGTCCCCTGGAAGGGACGTTACCTGCAGCACCGCGACCCCAGCCGAGGTCACGGCAACCGTAGTAGAGGAGTCCCGGTCCTGGTGCTTCTTCTTGCGATGGCCCTCCAGAGAAGTAGAGGTCCGCCTGAGTTTTTTCAGCTCCTTTTCCATGGAGGTCATTTTAAGTTAAAAAAACGTGGCCTCCAGAGACTGCTGCCTCCACTTTCAGGTGGCCACGTTAAACTGCTGGCAGAGCTGGCACTTCTCGATGGGGTGGTCAAGGCCTAGGCAAAAAAGGCACTGGGAATGTCCGTCCTTGTGCGGGAGCTGAGCGCCGCAGGAATCGCAATTGTTCTTGTGCTCGGAGGGAGTCGGGGATGACATACACAGCAGCTGAGGTAAAAGCTGATAAAAATCGTAAGTAAAAAAACGCAAAAGAGATGGTAAAACTACCGATGACAGACTGATGAAGCAGTGAACTTAACCTCGAGGCACTGCACGAGCTAACGGCAGGAAAGAACTGGAAGGCGGGCGTGGGGACTGCCCCTTTATACTGACGTCGGTCACCTGACGTGGGACAGTCCCCCGCCAGAGATTGCTAGCTAGAAATTTTTCTGTGGGGACCTGACGCCTGCCGACTTCAGTCCTATACGTAATTACCTACTGCAAGAGCCCTCTCGAAGTAAAATCTACAGTTGTGGTACATACCCCTACCCATTTCTTATTTACTTGCTCGAGGAATCTTACAGTTATCTTCTTTACCTACAGAAAAATGAATATAAAAGAACACGAAAAAAGGAGAAAAGAAAAATTTTCCCAATAGTTAATTGGTAAATTGAGAGTTTCTTTTACAGCCCACTAGGAATAAAATTAGCTCCATTCTAGTTTGTTTTGGTATTTTAATATTTAAATGTCTTCCATCTTTTGACAGAGCAGGATGTAATTCTGTAGGACACTTTAGTACTGTTCTGAAAAAAAAGGAGTTCCTCCGAACTTAAGCTGCTAGTAATGTATAAATAATTTGGGTTATCCCAACTCAAACAGGGTAAGGCACAAAACCATGGAAATCTTTCTCATGTCTTTTATGTAGAGCATTTCCTCATTTCTTCTAGTGTTATATCCCGGCTGCTAGTTTTGTAACAGGTTGGGTTTCTTCCATAGCAGATGTAGCAGAATTCCACTCCATGGCTCTTAAATCCTATTTCCATCACTGGAAATAGTGATGGCCCGTTCCACAAGTCGAGGTATGGTACTCTCTCTTTGTCTCAACTTTACAGCGCTATTCGGTTGTGACATATTCTGGAAAGCCACATTTTAAAGTGGCTGGTTTGGGTTAATATTAGACATCAAGAGTTCTTCTGCCTTCCTTTGGCCTGTAAAATAGTGTATTTGACCGTGCCAGAAAAAGCAAAGTCTAGCTGGTGGTAAAAGGGCATGGTTGATACCCATATCTCTTAGTATAGCTTTGGACTTGTTGAATGATTTTCTGGTCTGTGCGGTTTTGACACTGAAGCCAGGAAAGACAGGAAATGTGGTTCCTTCAAAATGCAAGCCTTTCTCCATACATGCTTTCTGTAGGATTCTGCCATGGCCAGTGTAGTAATGGGGCTTAATTTATATAGGCCTGGAGAATTTCTCAGTACTTTTAGTGTCTGATGGTTCTCTTAAGAGCAGCTGACACCTTCAACAGAACTTTTAAAAAACATAATATTTAGACACAGTTCAGCTTGTATTAAACATTAGTTCTGCATTTCCCCTCCCCATTATTTATTACTGAGGACATCTGCGTGAAAACAGGAGCACTGCTCTGAAACATTTAATCTATTACAGTTGCTTTCTCCCTACCTGAAGTCATAACGCACTGCTGGTGATATCACAGTTATTCCCATGGCAACAGATTGTGATATAACAAAGGATTGTGACTTGAAGTTAGGAGTAAGCTACAGAGACGAGACAGATGAACTCTAAGGATAAAGATCATGTATTCATGCACATTTCCTCAGTGATAAATAAATGAGAGGAAATATATGTAGAATGTATATAGAATGCAGGCTGAATTGTACCCAATTATTATGTTTTCCAAAGTTATCTTGGAGGCGTCAGCAGCTCTTTAATCCCCCACCTCAGTGCACTCTGCAGCTCTTTAATCCCCCACCTCAGTGCACTCTGTTAATTAAAACTTTTTCTTCAGGGAACCTCAGACCCATAACCATGGTAAGGAACTTTTCAGAGAAGGGAAAGGGATTCCCACACCCTTCCATCCCTTTTGGGCATGAATTAGCTTCAAGTTATTTCTCCTACAATGATCCTCCAATTACAGAATTTGTTTCTGGAGAAGCCAAATGAAGAAAGACTAAAGCAGCAATATGTATACCCTCGATGAAGAGGAGGAGAGGAGGGACATGATAGAAACTTAAAAGTACCTCAAGGGAATCAACAAAGTCCAGGAGGGTAGCACCTTTCAGAAAAAGAGATGCACAGGAACAAGGCGTCACAATCTAAAGATAGAGGGGGAACAGCTCAAGGGCAACGTGAGGAAGTATTTTTTCTTGGGGAGAGTAGAAGGTACATGGAACGGCCTTCCTGAGGAGATTGTTGGGTCAAAATCAGTGGGAGAATTCAAGCATGCATGAGACAGACATAAGGCAATTCTGGTGGGGATAGGAAGAAGTAGGCTGTTGGTTAACTAGGATCTGCAGCTTATCCAATAGATAGGAAATGGGCAGACTTGGTGGGCTAATTGGTCCTTATCTGCCGTCAAAGTCTGCTTCTATGTTTCAGTTGTTCCATTTGATTTAGCATCTTTTGTTTAATGGGTGTACTTTATCATCTAGGGTGCTAATTCTGTTTTCAATCTCATTTATTCGCAATGTTAGGAGTGCCATGTTCTCTCCTAATTTATTTATTTATTTAGTTTTTGTTGACTGGGTAAGTGCACTACACAAATCCTGCCTATTTTCAGGCACGACCCGGGGGGGGGGGATACAGATGAATGCCGACTGACCTTGAACCAGATTAAGCTGTTGGTGGTATTTTTAGTGAATGAGGGAAATTTGGCCAGGACACCGGGGAAATTCCCCTACTCTTTTCGATAAGTGCCATGGGATCTTTAGCATCCACCTGAACTACCACCAATCCAGGCAGATGGGACCTCGGTTTAATGTCTCATCCGAAAGACGGCACCTCAGAAGTCCAGCACCCCTCTCATGCTGCACTACAGTGTCAGTACTGGGATATTAACCCAAGTGCCAGATGTGGGAACTGAACCCACAGCCCTCTGATCTCCCGGCCTCAGAGGTGAACCAGAGACTGTCTAGTTTAGCATATGCAGGGAAGAGTTTATCATGTCAAATCCTCTCTGGATATCCACTTTTTAACTCTTTTTTTAAATTGAAGTAATAGGGCAGCTGTGGAATCCATTGTATTCAATGGTGTGCTGGATCGCCTTCCCTCACTATTACCAGGGTGTGAGCCATTGATTACAATTGTGCTGGAATGCCGGACAGCTGTAACTGACATGTCCTGTGTCAGGGAGTTTCCTGAGGTGTTTGGCTGACTTGTAACAGGTACCAAAACCGACTGGATTTTTCAGTTTAGTATTCTTTATATTGGTTGCAAGCTTTAGAATATCCCCAGGTTCATTTGTCATATATGTCACAGTAGCAGAGGGACTGATCTTATGGAGTTCTCCAACTCCACTGATGAAACTGCAGGATGAGTTGTTTTGGGACTTATAAATGGTACTTCTTCCATCTCTGTTTTGTTCCACTGACTACTATGGCTTGGTGCTGTGTCGTTGAGTCTCTCTGAGCTTCGGTTTTATCCATGTGAGGATTGCCTATTTCAGTGATACAGTCGGCTTCTGTAGGAGACAGTAAGAGTGATAGGTGCTTGGAAAACGTGGGTCCAGGCAGCACAGCCTCCAAAGTGCTAGACAGTTGCAACTATTTCAGTTGCATTCTTGACCTCACCAGACGTTTCTTACCTGTTTTAGGTATATGCTCTAAGCTTTTTATTTTTTTATTTATTTAAAGTTTCAGAATTACAACCTTTGAGTCAGCGACTCGTTTACAAAGGCTCCACGTCAGGGCAAACAGACAACAACAACAATAGTTAAATATTAGTGCACATAGGTGATTACATGAAGACAGAAGACATAATTCCATGGATTGGTAGTTACATTTTGGGATTGCTATTGCAGCCCAAATCAGTTATACAGTGCACCATTTAAGAACCTGAATACTATCCAGAAGTGTGGTTCACTTTGCAATCAAAGGACCTTATCTCAGGTTGGATGTACAACCCAGCATCTAAGGGCGTAATGTGTTCAGGTGCAGCAACAGGTCTCGAGTCTAGCAGGTGCATCTTGATGCTGGCTTTGAACTGTCTAATGCTTGGGGCATGTGCTATGGATGGGGAGTTCATTGAGCCAGGTGGGTGCCCGATAAGCAAAAGGCGATTGGCCTAGCGTGGTCCTTCTTAGGGGACTAAAGTATGTGTATTCGCTGGGTGTCTTGGGGAGATCCTGTGAGTGTTGAGTTTTATTAGTGGGTCTAGTCAATGGGTGTAAAACCCATTTGGATTTTGGCCTGGAGGCAGGTGTGGTATTTTTAACCTGCCTGAGAAAGTCAGCCAGTTAGCTTTTTGTAGAGATCGCAGGTATGGGTTAGCTTGTCACTATCCATAATCACCGGCTAGCTTTGTTAAGGGCCAGATTGATTAGCTTTAGTGCCGTGGGGTCAGCTGCTCCATAAATTGTTATTCCATAGTCTACCAGAGATAGGACCGCTGCTTACTGCCAGCCGTGAGAGCCGCAGGCGGAGGCATTGTCTGTGCCTGAAAGGGTCCCTAATCTGGCATTTACTGAGGCTGAGAGTTGGTCTCGTGCATGTGATAGGTCAGTGATGAGTCTAGTGTGATGCCCAAATATTTGAATTGTGTTATTTGATCAATTATGGTGCCCTGGTGGTTGGTTATGTTTAGTTGGGAGCCATAGTAAGGGCTTTGTCTATGCATAAAGATCAAGGATTTGTTTGCTGAGATTTAGTACCAACCTTTGTTTCATGAACCAGTGTTCTATTTCCTGGAAATTAGTCTGGAGAGTTTGCTGAAGAGCATTCAGGGTGGAGTCTTTCAAAAGATTACTGCATCATCTGCATATAGTAGGACTTACAGTTGCAGGCGCTAGGATGGCATTCAGGAATAGGGTGAATAGGAGCGGCCTAGAATTGATCCTTGAGGTATGCCTGATTTTACTGCGAGTTTTGAGGATAGAGTGGAATTTATTTTACTTCTTGTGTCCGGTCTGCGGTAGTTCTTGAACCAGAGTAAGGCCTCTGGGCCTAGGTTGAGTGAAGGGAGTTGGTGTAAAGTAAATCATGATTAACTGTGTGAAAGCTTTAGTCAGATCTATGAAAATTGCTCCTGCTAGGTCACCCGCATCGAGAGCTTCATGGATATATAGCGTGAGCGAGAGAGCCGTGGTGGTGCTGTGACCTGCTCTGAAGCCATGTTGTTCTTGGCAGAGTAGGGAGTGATTTGCCAGGTATTCAGTGAGTTGGTCTGAAACTATTCTTTCGAGGGCTTTTGAGAGGAGGGAATTGTGATAGGCCTATAGTTCCCAGGGTCAGTTGGATCACCCTTTTTAGTAGAGGGTGATGATACCCCTTTTCCAGGAGTTGGGAACTGCCCTAAGCCAAGTGATAGGTTGAATATTTTAGTTAGGTGAGGGATGATTACATTTAGTGTTATGCGGGATCTTTAGGTCAAGGCTATCACTGCTGTGTCTTTGTTTTTAAGGCTTGTGAGGTGGCGTTTGGTTTTATTACATGAGATGGGTTTAAACCGAAAAGGTAGGCTGCTGATCTTGGTGAGGGTGTGTGTGGTGCTGAAGTGGGTGGGCTAAAGAAGTTTGGCAGGAGTATGTAGCTGAGGTCTGAGAAGGAGTTATTCAGAGTATTAGCTATTAATGTAGGGTCTTGTGAGGGTGTGCCATTTAGAGTTATTTGGGTAGGCGGTTGGTTATCTGATTTCCCACATAGTTCTTTGATGTTGCTCAGAACTTGCTCCCTGTACCCCAGGACTCTGTTAGGGCTTGTTTGTAGTGGTTGGGCTCAGCTAGCCAAATGGCCCTAATCGTTTATTTCTGGCTTCCCTGTAGAGCTGTCTGTCATGGGGGACTTTTGAATTGAGGGCTTTGTACCAGAGACTGTCTCTATGTGACATCTGGTCCAGTAGGGATTGTGTTATCCACGGAGTATCCCTTGCTTTTATGAACTTTTTGGCAAGGGGGGCATGTTTGTCACAGGCTGCACTGAAGATATTAATAAAGGAGGTCAGTGCTCCATCGACAGATATGGCACTATGGACTGGGGACCAGTCACTGGTGGAGAGGCTATGGATAATCTTGGATAATGCTCCCTGTTTGAGGTGTCTTTGGTAAGATAATTTAGGGCATTGTGGGGGCTCCTGTTGGACCAGGTGCAGGAGAGGAGAGTGGTCACTAAAGACGTCTGGGAGGACTTTGACGTTAGATAGGTGTTTGGGGGAGTTTGTCAGGATGAGATCAAGGAGCGTATGTGCACCTGTTCTTGGGTCTAGACGCGTGGGGGTTTGGACAACCCGAGTCAGATCTTGTGCAGTTGCTGCGTCTTTAGAGGGATCTGCTCCTTTTGATAGCCAATTTACATTAAAGTCGCCCATTACTATGAGATCACTTTTTGTGGGTAGCTTAGCTATATTAGCCAGTATAGAATCAAAAGCTGCTCTCTGGTTGTTGGGTATATAAACTGACATTATATACAGCAGTTTCCCGAGGGAGCCTAATGTAATCCTGATGGTGACTGCTTGTGCACCGTATTCGGGTTTGTAGGGGATTAGTAGAGGCTTAAATTTTGCTCTGGCATAGATTGCACCCACCCCCTCTTTCCCTCCTATCATCTCTAAATATGATGTAGTCATTTAGTGCAACAAGGAGTCAGGGATAAGAGTACTTAGCCATGTTTCAGATAGGACAAGAATGTCTGGAGAGTGTTGTGCGACCCACCTTGGAGAAGAGTTAACTTTTTGGTAGGCTATGTATGTTTAGGGAAGCCAGCGTCAGACCTACTTTGTTTGGGTTTCTATCAGTGGTAGCTGATGCGGCCCAGGTAAGTGTATATCCCTTGCTAATAGTAGTAGTAGCATGGCGCATGTCTGAGTACAGTTAGCTGTAGCCGTTTTGTGAGTCTTTTATTGTTGCATGTATTTATATTGTTATTTGGAGATTTGCATGGAGCGGGAGTGTATGTATCAATAGGGCTTTTGCAAATGTAAAAGGAGAGGGTTGGGAGTATAGAGGAGGTGTGTGTTGGGTAGTGGAGCTTGAGATACCTTCGTTAACCCATTTGTGGTGTAGCTAAGGTTCAAATTATGGTAGAGAAGGGATGTAGTTCATATGGCCATTAGCTGGAAAGTGGTTACTTGGAGGTATAGGTAGGAATGTGTAGAGACCAAAGCTAATGATAGCATAATTTGTATTAGTATCATTTGACTGCCAAACATGTTTTTTGTTTTTATTATGTGTGTTTTCCTTTCTTTCTTCTGTTTTTAGACGTGAGCCCCCTACTGTTCAGTTAGTATAACCAGCAAATGGAAAAGTGAGCTGATAGGATATTCCGCTCACATGATGCACCCTATATATCTGAGAGTCGACCAAGGGTGGTGGTGGGGGTGGTGGGGAGCCAGTGCGCAGCGCCCGCGGGGCCTAAATCGCGCTGGAAAGAGGAGCTGTCCTGCAGTGGTGAGCTGCCTGCCAGTGAGACTTACACAGTAGTTCTGGGCTGATGGGGATTCAACTCGGTCCCTCGCGACCCGCCCATGACCTTGCTTTGGGGGGAGGGCTTCAGGAAAGTGCCCCTCTCGACCTCCTGGTCCTCGGTCTGTAGACAAGGAGAGAGGGTTAGTGAGCAGGGTTAAATAGCACACTAAAAGGGCGTTTCAGAAAGGGGCTGGGCTACTAACTCGTACAGGTCAGCTTATCTTTTAAAATGCTGTCTCTGTTACAGCTGAATAGCTCGAGAGTTGAGAGCTTTTTTTTTTGTAATGCTGAGGTTACTTGTGCTTCTGTGGGCTCGTTGCCACAACTTGCAGTGTTGGGCTAGGAATTTCAGAAGTGGCGCCTGCAGATTACAGGGAGCCCTGGACTGCACACAACCCTGCCGTTTAAATTTAAATCAGTTAAGGCGCCAGAAAGGCGCTTCCAAACTCAGGTTCTGTTTAACATTGAGCAAGCGGTAGCAGTGGTAGAACTACAGTTTTACACAGTACTGTGCAATTTTGCTGTTTGGCACCAGAATCAGCCTAAGTCCTCTACAATTTAACAATCTCTCGAATATGGCAAACAAAATCAGTAGCAAGTTTCCTGCAATATTCAACTCGTGCTGGAAAGAGGGCTGTCCTGCAGTGGTGAGCTGCCTGCGGTGAGACTTACACAGTAGTTCTGGGCTGGAGGGATTCCAACTCGGTCCCTCGCGACCGCCCGCAACCTTGCTTTGGGGGGAGGGCTGCAGGAAAGTGCCCCTCTCGACCTCCTGGTCCTCGGTACAGTAGTTCTGGGCTGGAGGGGGGATTCCAACTCGGTCCCTCGCGACCGCCTGCAACCTTGCTTTGGGGGGAGGACTTCAGGAAAGTGCCCCTCTCGACCTCCTGGTCCTCGGTACAATAGTTCTGGGCTGGAGGGGGGATTCCAACTCGGTCCCTCGCGACCGCCCGCAACCTTGCTTTGGGGGGAGGGCTTCAGGAAAGTGCCCCTCTCGACCTCCTGGTCCTCAGTCTGTGGACTGCTTGTCCATCGGTCCCTCTCTTTTTACTCCTCCCCCCCCAACACGAAGTGTCAGTAAGATCCCTGGCACAACGGACTGCTTTAGACATATTAGAGATAGTAGCTTACTTGAAATTAGTGCATTTTATCATTTAAAGTGCCATTTTAATATTGCATATAAATCTTTTCTTACTCTAAAACGAGTGGCTAGCCATAAACGGGTTAGTAGTCCAACATCGCAGGAGCCAGGGTTTACAGCATTGCAGCCATTCCCCATGCAGCCACTGTGGTATTGTTGCTTCTCCCGATGTTGGGAATTTCCTGACCAGAACAAGTTACTTCATGAGATGATCCTTCTGAGGAGGAGGAGCACGGGGTGGGCCGGAGCCAAAGAGGGGAGGAGGATTAATATTTTATTTTTTTTTTTGTTGACCATATCCCTCCCTGTTTGATTCCAAGTCTGTGCCCTACCCAGTAACTGAAGTGTGTAGGTCTTTTCAGCTCAGGAAGTTGCTTGGAGGCACGGAAGTCAACTTATCCTGTCCACATCCTTCTCCTTTCCAAAAAGAATATCCGACGAGACCCAAGGTGTGGCGTTTTTCCTTTTTTTGGAAGAAAATGCTCGCAAGTGGGAAACTCCTCCTCTGGCAGATGGAGTGGTTCATAATTCTGTCAGATAACACTGCTATTCCTTATAGAAGGAACCTTGCCCTAAAGCATTCTCATGTCCAGTGAGTGGATGCTGCCTGCAGAAGCCTTTGCCTCCCGTGGGGTAATCCTGCATACTTCCTATGTCTCCTTTATTACTGCTAGAGCCTTGATCTTGGTTTATAACCCTGGGCAGCCTCTTCCCCTCACTTGGAGGGGATGAGCATTTTGCAAATATTTTCTCTGGCTTCCACCTTCCTAAAGGGCACACTTTCGAAACGTTTGTGCACGTCAACTCACTCAGCCTATCATATTGTGTCAGCTATGCAAAATGTATGTGGCTTTGGAAGTGAGTAGCTGGTCAAGCTTCAACACCAAGCTGTTTGTCTTGGCCTTTGAGGTAAGCTTGTTTGGTTTTGGGCCTGGATGATACTCTGAAAGATATTCCAGATAAAGGGCCACCTTCCAGTGTCAAAACACAGCAAAGGCTGTTTTTATCTCCAGAAGGGCAAGGAGGTGGCTGTCAGAGGCAGACCTGAGGGGTTTTCATCCCTTTTCAGAACTTAGGGAACCAGGTGACTCGAGGAGCCTACTCTATTTTCAAGAGCAGTAGTAGCTGAGGAGCTCTGGCCCAAAGGCGAAAGGCAGCCACAGGGCAAAAAGCAAGCTCCTTACACTAAAGGGCATGTGTGTGGGCCCATCTCTGCCTTACTTCTCTTTGTGGAAGACTGCACAGTTTGTTCTCTCTAAATGGACCCAGAAACCATCAGATGCTTTAACTTTGAAAATGCTGTCCTTAGCTTATACAACAAAGTTTTTCAATAATTACCTCAAAGGGGCATTTTTTTGCCGTTCTCGGTTCCAAGGGACCTCACGAAGAAACAAGCAGTGCCGCAGACCCAGGACTGCCTATGTCATTCACGGCTACTGTTTCCGGGCTCTCCTCCCCAGCGAGCAATGCTAGGGGTTTTACTCACTCTATCTGTAGTTCCCTATCCTGGATATGAGGCTTTTAAACTAGTTCTTCACCACGTGACCTTCAGCTGGAGTCCCTGCATTCAATCATCTGGGCTGTCCAGCCATGGAACTATCTTAACATCCCGAAAGCTCTGAGGGTTGTGCATCCCACATTCCCTCTTAAGCCTCAGGCGTTCATCCGGTTTTCAACCCTGGGACAGCACTTACAGGTATGGGGAGATTCCTTTGGCCTCATTTCAGTCCATAGGGTTTTCTTGAGGGTGTTCCTAGTCTTGGTGTGAATGGTCTCCAGAATTAGGGGCCTGCAACAGTATAGGGGTAACTGATGGTTCAGATGGTTCAGACTGGATGCGAAGAGGTCCAGATCTGGGACGCCCCATCTCCCAAACACCGTGTCAAGGACTTGCTTGTTGAGGTTCCACTCGTGGTGGCCCTGACTGATGCGGCTTACGGCATCTGCCAAAATGTTATCCTTGCCCAGGAGATGGATGGCAGACAGAGACATGTCCTCATGGCTTCCATGCAGAATTAGGTTGATAGAGTCCCTCCCTGCTTGTTGATGTAGAACATGGCCATCGTGTTGTCTGTCCTTACTTGCACAGACTGACCCCTGAGCTGAGATGCGAAAGCCTTGATGGCAAGGAGCACAGCTCTCAATTCCAGAAGACTGATGTGAAGGAAAGACCCCCTTGGTGTCCACGTCCCGCTTATGGACAAGTCCCCCAGATGTGCACCCCATCCCAGGAGGGAAGCATCGGTAGTTAAAATTTGGGAAGGTTGGGGAGTTAAAAGGATGCCCCAACCCTGAGATTGTTCATGCTCTTCCACCAGTCCAGGGATCGCAGAAACAGCTCTGTGACTGGAATGAAGTTTGTAAAGGATCTCTTCTCTGGGACCAATGAGACCAGAAGTAAAACTGAATGTCCCTCATCTGGAATCTGGCCCCTGGCACTACGGTCATCGAGGCCAGATGACCGAGAAGTGAGAAATATCTGGCTGGTGTTGGTTGGCCTAGACTGAATGAGTTTAGCAGAGAAAGTAGCAGGTTGACCCTGTCTGAAGGAAGGAAGGCCTTTCCTGCAGGGTGCTGGGCTCTGCCCTATGAACTGCAGAATTTCGGCAGGCTGAAAATGCAACTTTTGTTCGTTGATAAAAGCCCAGGGAATCTAGGTACGCCTTGTCTGAATTAGGGCATCTGAAACAGACTGGGACGAGTCAGCCACAATTAGCCAATCGTCCAGGTAGGGACAGACTGAAATTCCCTGTCTTCCGAGATGAGCTGCTACCACTGACAGGCACTTGGTGAATACCCTGGGAGCAGAAGTGAGTCCGAAAGGCATGGCTGCAAACTAATAATGACCGGAGGGCAGATGGAATCTAAGGAACTTTCTGTGGGATTGCCTTATTGGTACATGAAAATAGGCATCCTTCAGATCCAGGGAGACTAGCCAGTCCCCTTGTTTTAGTGAGTGGATGACCCGAGTCAAGGTTACCATTTTGAACTTTGGTTTCATCAGGTGCTTGCTCAGGTACCTTAGGTCCAGAATAGATTGCCATTCCGCCCGTTTTCTTGAAGGTCAGGAAATATCTGGAATAAAGACCCTTTCCCCATTGGGGAAGTGGCACTCCTTCAATGGCCTTGGCCCTCATGAGATTCTTGACCTTTAACTCCAGCAGCAATCATTCTGCAGGGAAGGAAGGTTTTGGTTGTAAGGGCCTGTGGAGGAGGGGACATTTTTCGAACTGAAGGGATAGGCCCAGCTCCACTACCTCCAGAACCCACTTCATAGGACCATAGCATATTACAAGCTCAGGACGCATAGCCTTTGTATGAGCTCGCCACCATAGGGTGGGGGTATTTTTATATGCATTCAAATGTTGTATTACCCATATGTTGGTCTGACATTTGAATGTCTCTATAGTGTTACTTTCAACAATTTAACATGGTAGTGTATTCCATATGTTGACTATTCATTGTGTATACTACTGGCTTCTCTTTTTGTTCTACAGTGATCACCTCTTAATTTAAGATTATGAGACCTTGTTTGAGTTCTGTTAAAGTTTGTCTCTAAGCCAAGTGTTTCTATGAGGACAGGGTCTCTTATAGCTTTATATATTAAACAAAGGTCTCCTTGAAGTTGTCTATAATTCATGGAGTATAGTTCCAGTTATTTGCAACCTTTCCCCATAGGTCTCATCTACCATACCCAAATTCTTTTGTCATTTTCTTTGAACACCCTCAATTAATTGGCTTCCTCTGTTTGTGTTAGGCACAAAAGGTGCACAGTAATGTAAGTGTGATCAAACTAAACTAGTGTAAAAGTGGCAAAATGACTCTTGGTTGTCTACTCTTTATATGTTTCAAGATACATCCAGGATTCGTTGACATTTCTTAACTTTTATTATTGCGTTATCAAAATTAATTTTATTATCTATAATTACTCCCAAGTCTCTTTCATTATCAGTTTCTTAATTATTTTTTAAGTTATTATGTCCCATGCATTACCTTGAACTTCTGAACACTGAGTGCCATTTTGTTCTTTTCAGCCCATAATTCCAGTGATGCTGTCTCTTAATGAAAGTTTACTATTGCCTCATGGGGAGTTGACTATACAGCCCTATCTTGCAGTCATCTGCATACTTTACATAGATACATAGACAGTGTCGTCAGATAAGACCTATGGCCCACCAGTCTGCCCATTTGAGCTTGTAAGTTCAGTTTGTTTCCTAGAAGTCTGTTGCCCTACTGACCTCCAGAATTCCTTTATGTCTATCCCATGCATTCTTAAATCCTTGATTGTTTCAGCCCCCACCACTTCCTCTGGCAGAGTGTTCCACTTGTCCACCACCCGTTCTGTGAAGAAATTCTTTCTCATGTTTCCTCTGAATCGTCCTCCTCCAACTTCATCCCATGCCCTCTAGTCCTGGAACATCTTTTCGCTTAAAAATAGTGTTTTCCTGCACCCTGTTCCTCCCTGTAAGATACTTGTATGTCTCTATCATATCCCCTCTCTCCCTTCTCTCCTCCAGGGAGTACATGTTCAGTTCCTTCAACCTGTCTTCACAGGATTTGTGATGCAATCCATGCACCATCTTTGTTGCCCTCCTCTGAAACTTCTCTACCCTGTCTATGTCCTTACGTAGGTATGGTCTCCAGAACTGTACACTGTACTCCAGGTGGGGCCTCACTAGTGTCTTGTATAGCGGGATTATGACCTCCCTTTTCCTGCTGGTGATGCCCTGCCTGTACATCCCAGCATCCTATTTGCTTTACCTGCTGCCTTGTCACACTGTTTCCCTACCTTGGGGTCATCAGAGATGACAACCCCAAGATCCTTTCCTGCTTGGTGCATGCTATATCCTCACCCCAACTGATATATTGTGCCAGGGTTTTGTGCCCCATATGCATTATCTTGCACTTCTTTGCATTGAATTTCAACTGCCAACCCCTGACCATTCTTCAAGTTTCTGCAGGTCGCTTCTCATTCTGTCTACACCCTCTGGTGTGTCTACTCTATTACAGAGCTTTGTGTCATCAGCGAACAGTGAAATTCTGCCTTCTAGGTCCTGCGCAATGTCACTGATGAAGATGTTGAATAGAACCGGTCCCAGCATGATCCCTGTGGTACCCCACTGGTCACTCTTCCCTCTGTGGAGTGACAGCCATTTACCACCACCCTCTGTGTCCTGCCACCCAGCCAGTTACCTACCCACCACACTACTGTCCTGCCCACACCCATATTCCCCAGTTTGTGTAATAGTCTTCTATGTGGCACAGTGTCAAAGCTTTGCTGAAGTCCAGATAGGCCATGTCCACTGCCCTCCCTGATCCACCTCCTAGTCACCCAGTCAAAAATTCAACGAGGTTGGTCTGACATGACCTCCCTGGTGAAACCATGCTGCCTTGGGTCCTGTAGTCCATTGACAACCAGATGTTCCACCAATCTCTCCTTCAGTAGTGCTTCCATGATCTTCCCCACTACCGAGGTGAGGCTGACTGGTCTGTAGTTCCCTGCTTCCTCTTTGTTCCCACCTTTGTATAAGGGGACTACATCTGCTGTCCTCCAGTCTTTGGGTACCTCCCCTGTTTCCAGTGATCGGCTAAACAGGATAGCCAGAGGTTCAGCCACCACCTCTCTTAGTTCTTTAAGGACCCTGGGGTGCACCCCATCTGGCCCCATTGCTTTATCAACTCTTATTACTTCCAGTCCTTCAGGACCCTTTCTCGTGTAAAGGGACTTGTGTCCATTTCTGCACCATTCTCACCCCTTGTACTCCCTCCAGACCCATTACCCTCCTCTTCCTCAGTAAAGACTGAGCAGAAATACCTGTTCAATATGTCAGCTTTACTGTTGTCATCTTCCACTCGGCCCCCATCCTCCCCCTTCAGTCTCACTATCCCTCCCTTTGTCTTTCTTTTTTCACTTATGTACCTGTAAAAGGTTTTGTCCCCTCTACCCACTGATTTTGCAATGTGTTCTTCTGTCTGAGCTTTGGCTTCCCTTACTGACCTCCCTGCCTCCCTTTGCTTCTCCTGGTATTTCTCCCTATCCCCTTCTGCCTGTGTCTTTTTGTATTGCCTGAATGCAATCTTTTTGGCTTTCACTTTCTTTGCTACCACTTTGGAAAACCATAATGGTCTCCTCTTCCTTTTCCTTTTGCTAACCTGCTTAATACATAATTCTGTTGTTCTTGTAATCCCCATTTTAAATACTGCCCACTGTTCCTCAACCCCTGATTCCTGTCCCATTCCCCATAATGCCTCTTTCAAGTATCTCCCCATTTTCCCAAAGTCTGCCCCCCTAAAATCCAGGATACGTGTTTTTGTGTGGTTTGGTTCTGCTCTTTCTGTGATTTCAAACCACAATGACTGGTGGTCACTGTTTCCCAGGTGCTCCCCCACTGTTACCCCCATCACACTGTCCCTGTTTGTGAGCACAAGGTCCAGTATTGCCTTCTGCCGAGTTGGTTCCATGACCAGTTGCTTGAGGAAGGCACCCTGAAGGGAGTCCTGGATAAATCTGCTCCTTGTTAATGCTGCTGCTGGGATGCTCCAGTCCACGTCTGGAATACTGAAGTCTCCAACCAGTACTACCTCACCCTTGTCTGCCATCCTTTGGATGGCTATCATCAGCTCCCTATCTGTTTCTTCCTCCTGGGCTGGTGGTCTATAGACCACACCTGTGCGGATGGCTGTCCCCATTTTCCTTTCCAGCTTAACCCACAGTATCTCTCCCCCATTTTGTTCCTGCTGGATCTCTGTGGCCCTTATGTCATTTTTCACATACAGTGCCACTCCTCCTCCCTTCCTGCCTGGTCTGTCTCTTCTGAATATGTTGTAGCCAGGTATGGCCATCTCCCAGTCATGGTTATCATTACACCAGGTTTCAGTAATGGCCACAATACCCAGGTCTGACTGTACCGTAATAGCCTCCAGATCTTCCATCTTGTTGCTAAGGCTCCTGGCATTTGCACACATGGCTTTCCATGATTTGACCTCCCCTAGACTGTTTCACTGTTCTACTCCAGCCCCTTCCTTGGTTGTCATTTATCCCTGGTTCTCCTTGCTGTCTGCCCTTCTGCTGAATTTTGCCCCTTTTCTGCTTATCCACCTCTTGGGCACTAATCTCCATCTTTTGCACACTGCTTTGTAGAGATAGCCACTCCTCTGGTTCACTGGTTCCGCTGCTAGCTGTGGGGGGTGAGCAAGTAGGTACCATCCTTGCTGGCCTGCCACCCCCCCCTTTGCTAGTTTAAATGCTTGTCAATGTAGCATTTAAACTTATCATTGAGTGCTTGGATTCCCCTCCAGGATGGATGCAGGCCGTCCAGGCTGAACAAACCTCCATCCTCCAGGTGGGTCCCAGTCACCAATGAATCCAAACCCTTCCTCACAGCACCAGTTCTTCAACCATGAGTTAAAGTTCCTGGTGCATGCACTCCTATGCTCTCCCTTGCCTCTCACAGGTAGTACTTCTGAGAAAGTGACAGAAGTAGCTACTTGCTTGAGACCCCTCCCCAGTTTCCTAAACTTTTCCTGAACTTCCTTTGGCTCCCCATTTGCCAGGTCATTAGTACCTAGGTGGATAATGACATCCAGCTCACCCTCCCATCTTGCCTTCCCAGTGATCCACAGGATCTTCCTTCCATCCCTCCATGCCGTGGCACCTGGTAGGCACCTCACCTCCCTGTCCTCCCCCTCCTGTGTTCCTAGCTGGATCCCTCTTATGATGGAGTCCCCCACCAGGATTCGCTTCCTCCTCCTCTGGGGTCCACTGCTTTCCCCGCTGAGGTCACCTCCTTGGCTAACCTCCACATCCTTTCCTTCCACTTCTCTGGGTACCTCTATTTGGTTGTCCTCATTTGCCAGTGTGGCATATGAGTTCTTGAGTGGAATAGGATCTGGGATGTGCCACTTTGACATCCAAACATTGTTCGATGACTGCACTGATGATATCAAGATGTTAAACAATACAGGGCCCCACTCGTCACTTCAGCCCAAGCAGATGAATACCCTTTTATTGAGGTGCATTGTCGGAGATTATTTAGCCATGATTCTATCCAGGTTATTAGATTTTGGGGAAATTCCAGCTTTATCAAATGCTCTAATATAATTTTTGGGAGACTTTGTCGAATGCCTTCGCAAAATCTAAAAAACTATGTCCACTGGTAGGCCTGCATCTACTGATGAACTAACATTTTCAAAGAAATGTAAATGATTAGTCAAACATGACCTTCCTCGAGTAAACCCATGCTGTGTAATATCTTGTAGGTTATTGAGATTTATATGTTGTTCTAATCTATGTAAGATTAACCTTTCTAAAGCTTTCCCTATAACAGATGTTAAGCTTATTGGTCTGTAATTTGATACTTCTGATTTGTTTCCTGATTTATATATAGGGATGACCACAGCATCTTTCCATGATATGGCACTTTCACCTATATCTAAGGGTAGATTAAATAATTTTCACAATGGGCCTGAAATCTGTGTAGCAATTTCCTTAAGGAACCTGGGATGATTCCATCAGGACCAGCTGAGGAATTAGCATTTAGATTTTGTAGTGCCCTCAAAGTTTTTTCAATAGTGATTGAAGCAGCTATTGAGTTACTTCAGTTAGTTATGGTACCATTAAAGTCTTCCTTTGGGGTAAAGATGGTAAGAAAATAGTTATTAAGTTCCATTGCCATTTGTGTTTCATTATTAGTAAGTCCTGCCTTAGTCTGAATGGGTCCTAATGTGGTTTAGTACCTCTGAGTGAACCTATATAATTATAGAACTTTTTTTTTATTGTCCACTGTGTCATTTGCTAATCTGTTTTCTATTTCCAGCTTTGCTTTTCTAATTTGTTGTTTTACTTTATTAGAATGCTTTTTATAGGTATTCCATTTGGTTAATGATGGGGTTTTTTTGTATTTTTTATAGCTCTTATGTTTTTTATTAATTGATCTTTTAATTTTGTTATTCCATCAAACTGGAGTTCTTTGCCCATTAATGTATTTTTTTCTCTTTGGGGCCCAAGTATCTAGGCAGTGATTGTCTGAAGTGGCCTGACACCAACAAGGAAGGTAGTGTGAGAGCATGCCCCATGTGCGGGAAGGGGAGGCGACCATCAAGGAGTCAGGAAGATTGCTGTCTAGACTGAGTAGAAGTAACAGGAGTGGGGTTAGCTCTTCTTTGGCCCCTCCTGCCCTTACCCCTATCCCTGAAAAAAACTCATCTGAGAGAAATCCATGTTATATGACATGGGGAAGAAATGTCCTAGGGAAATAACCCCTGCCCCTACCCCTACCCCTCTATGGTGAGCTCTCTGAGAGTGAGGGGGCATTTCTTTCGCTGAATTACCCTTGTACGTGTGTTTGAACTCGTCCGTTCTTTTCATATAGACTTCAGTATGATCCCAAAAGAAATAGTTATTCTCAAAGGGAGAATTTAACGCCTGGGCTTGTACATCCTGCGTAAGCATAGTAGTTCTCAACCAAGCAAAACGTCTGAGGGAAATAGCCTGAGCCATGACCCTCGAGGCTGTGTCATTACTATCTACGGCCTTGTGAAACTCATATTTTGTGGCAGCCACAGCTCGTTTAACAGTTTTGGAAACATCTTTGAGCATAGCGTCCCCCCATGTTGCACTATGGCCAGTAAAGTTTTTAATAGAGCCCTCTGATATCTATCTGTGTATGCCATGAAAGAAGACATGCGCAGCAAGAGAAAGGCGGTAGCATAAGATTTCTTACCCGTAAGATCTATTTTTCTAGAGTCTTTAACTGGTGGGAGCACAGATAGCGACACATTAGCTTTGTCACAGGCTGCTGTCTGAACTACCCCTCTGTGATCTGGATGTGCATAAAGAAAATCAGTAGTAGACTTACC
The DNA here is from genome assembly GCA_016271365.2 of Neoceratodus forsteri. Classification (NCBI taxonomy): domain Eukaryota; kingdom Metazoa; phylum Chordata; order Ceratodontiformes; family Ceratodontidae; genus Neoceratodus; species Neoceratodus forsteri. The sequence continues at coordinate 883,335,649 of CM057450.1, read as the reverse complement.
GAGCTGGTATTTCTTCTCAATCCTTCTGTCTACCCGGTAGAAGTTGATGGGGTTTCCAGAACCTTAAAAGCACTTCTCTTCAAAGTGTTGTGGATGGGGAGGATGAAATGCCCATTATCTCCACATAGTCGTCTTCCATCTCCTGATCAGTGTCATCCTGGATAGGCAAGTCTAGGGTGTCCACATCTGTTTCACAAATGTAAAAAAGGAAGAGACTTCTTCATTTGTATCAGTATCATCATTAACACCAGCCCCAGGATGGCAGTCAGAATAAAGATGGTCCCCATGAGGCGCTTCATCACCATGGTCCTCTCCCTCATCAAAATAAAAAACCCGGGCGTAGGGGTCATCAAGGAAAGGATCACTTGGTCCAGCAGGAGCGAAGAAAATATCGCCCATAGATTGTAAAGTCTAAAATAAATGCCCAGCTTTAGCTAAATCATCTGCAGAGGGCACATTTTTATCAGCTACTGTTGTCTCCGAATGCCTTTCAAGAGCAGGGACAGTAGTTTTAATTATCTTTTTTAGACTTCTTAGTAGGGGCAGGATCCGAAACCTGCTCCGTAGTTCTTTTAGAGTCTTGGCTAGAATTTTTATTTCTACCAGACTTAGTTTCACTGGGGTCCCTAAAGGACTTGTTATTAATTCTGTGTTGACTTGCGGTACCCTCCTCAGTGCTTTTAGAGGAGGAGGAGGTAGACTGAGAGGCAATGATAAAGGAATAGACCAAAATTAACCTTACTAGAGGTAAAGAGATTTTTTTCCCCCAACAGTGGAAAGAACAGAAACCACCTCCACACCTCTTGTCAAAAGAAGCCAACTGCCCAGTCAAACAAAAGGTGTCTCTCCAGAAAAAGAGATCACCCTTCAAATACAGTAAAACTTAGATAAGATAAAGAAAAAGGAGGGTTCCAGAAATTCATGCAGGTGAGCAGCGGAAATTAAGCGCAGTACTAAAAAAAACCAATTCAATGATTTCAGCATAAAAGCGGCAAAATCACTGATAAAATACTGAAACTAACAATTTAAATAAAAATAGCGTAATTTATCACGCACGCGGGCGACTTTTACCTCAGAAAAAAATGCAGAAGAAGTAAAACTATGGAAAAAAAAACACGACTGCATGGAACCCAGCGCAGGTGTGGTAAAAACAGATAAAATGAGAAAAATATACAAAATACCTTGAAAGCAGCACTCAAAAAGGAAGAAAATGGCACAGGAAGATCTCTGAAGAGGAGAGCTCCGGGGCACTGTTGCCAGTTCAGCGGAGAAAAAGTTCTGAGGTCCCTCGGGCTGACTGCAGGCAGCACTCTATCTCTATCTCTATCCTGATTGGCCAATGCCTTCCTCATTTGCACTGACTCCTCCTCTCCAGGGCAGCTGAACCCAGCTGGCATACCGCATTTGTCAACAGATGCTAAAGAATTCCTGGGGTGAGAAAGGAGGAATCTCTTGCAACTGGCCTTCTTTAAGAAGCTGGTGGACTCCCTGATGGATGCCTGGAAGAATCCCACATCACCAGCTTATGCTTGCATATGGACCACCTCTCAGCTTGGGCTAGGAACAAAATATCCAGCCTTGCAAAACCACTGCTCTACTGTCTTGGTTTTCTTGCAGGAAAGAGTGGGTAAAGGTTTGGCCTGGAGCACCCCGAGAGGTCAGGTGTCGGCCCTTGGAGGCTCCTTGGATGTAGTCGACAGGTCGAGCTGACTGGCACCCATGTTTATAAAAAAAAAAAAAAACTTCGGGCTAATGGTGGACAGATCGTGGGCTGAACATGTATGCCAGTCAAGAGGCTCCTTCCCTCGCTCCTGTGGTTTGTTGTTGATGGAGGACATAGAGCAGGCTGAGACGACTGGAACACGTTTAAAAAAAAATTGTTCTGGCCTCAGAAGAAGAATCAGCATTTATATATTGTTTTTCATACACAGTGTATCCCAAAGCACTTTACAAGCAATGCTAGACTGGTAGTGAAGTGACTGAATGTGAAGTGGCGGCTATATCGCACATCAACACCCGCACACAGCCTGGACAATTGCATGAACCGATTTATGGGAAGGGGAATGTTGGCCAGGACACTGTGAATGTCCGCTGGCTTTTTTTTTTTTGTTTACTTCCACCTGGACACCCACCAGGAAGGATAGAATGGATCTCAGTTTAATGTCTCATCTGAAGGACGGCACACCCCAGCAGTATAGCACCCCCCCCACCCCAGTACTGCACTCTGATGCCAATGTTTCAGGTGCAAGTTCCATCCCAGTGTGGGATGAGAACCCTCAACCTTCTGGTCCAAAGGTGTATGTGCTACCAACTGAGCTACGCCGACACCTTAATGGTGTCTGGTTAATGGTGGGTGGATCATGGGCTGAAACCAACTGGCACAGAAATACAGGTTACTCACCTGTAACAGGAGTTCTAGGAATGGTATATGTTTTTCATCCACACTTACTGGCAGGTTCCTTGCCACTTTAAATCTTGTCAGAAGGTCTTCAAGCTGGCTCCTCCCACCCACCCGAGTGGTAAAACTCTTGGCTCCACCCCATGAAGCCAGATCTAGCCCGCTGGAAGCCAGGTTGTGGGTTGTGCGTCGAAGCCGGGGAGGTCGGGTGGGTTAAGTGGATGAACGACATATACATTCCTAGAACTCCTGTTACAGGTGAGTAACCTGTATTTCTAGGGACATGGATATGTTGTTCAATCCACACTTACTGGCAGACTCCTAGCAGTTCTCTGGGAGGAGGGAGGCAAGGCGCACATCCCCTACTTGGGAAATAAGGACTGGAGAACAGAGGTCCCAAAACCAGCATCTCGATGTGACTCAAGGTCGATGTGGTAGTGGGTAATGAAGGTGTGTGCTGACTTACAGGTAGTAGCCCTGCAGATTTCCTGGATAGGGACATCCCTGAAAGCAGCGACCGATGCAGCGGTATGGCGGGTAAAATGAGCTCTTATCCCTTTGGGAGGCTCCATGCCCACCAACATGTAGCAGAGATCCATGCAGGAGGTGACCCACCTGCCTATCGTCTGCTTGGCTGCAGGTCTGCCAGGTGCAGCTTCAGCGTAGGTGACAAACAGCTGGTGAACCTCTCCCCGAACTTCAGCCGTCCGCTCCTTGTAATAAGAGAGCGATCTTCTAGGGTCCAAAGCATGGAGCCTATATTCGGCCTCCAAGGTGTGACTGGGGTAGAACACCGGCAGAGTCACCACCTGATTAAGGTGAAACTCCTGCACCACCTTTGGAAGGAATTTCGGGTGGGGGCGCAGGATAACCGTGTCCCTGTGGAAGACCAGATAAGGAGACTCGATGGAAAGTGCCTGGAACTCTCCCATCCTTCTGGCTGACGTGATAGCCAACAAGAAGGTGGTCTTCCACGACAGGTGAGAAATATCACACCTGTGCATCTGTTCAAATGGCTTGCCCATGAGCTTAGCCAGTACCAGCAGCAGATCCCATGGAAGTGGAGATTCTTGCACCGGAGGGGATATGTGATCAAGGCCTTTGAAAAAGCACCCTACCACCTTCTCCTGCACCACAGACTGCTTTCCGGCCCGCGCCCGGTAAGCAGAGATGGCTGCCAGGTGCACCTTAAGGGTCGTCGACCAAAGCCCTAGCTGAGAAAGAGACCACAGGAAGTCCAGAATGCTGGCCAAGGAACAGCAGGAAGGGTCAAACCCCTTATCCTGACACCAAATGGAGAATCTCTTCCATTTGAAGGCGTAGCATTTTCTGGTCGACTCCTTACGGGATGCCTCAACAACACTGAGGACCTCGTAGGAAAGACCCATGGCCTGGAACTCTAGCCGCTCAGCAACCAGGCCATCAGGTGCAGGGAGTGAAGGTCCAGGTGGAGTACTTTCCTCTGGTTGACTGAGATCAGGTCCGGGTGGGCTGGAAGCCACCTCGGGAGCCTGGAGCTGAGGCTGAGGAGATCTGGGTACCAGAACTGGCGGGGCCAGTCTGGGGCTACCAGAATCACCTGCGCCTTGTCCCTCCTCGCCTTGAGAAGCACCTTGTGGATCAAGGGAAATGGGGGAAAGGCACAGAAGAGGCCCAGGGTCCACGGCCTCGAGAAGGCATCCCCAGCGAGCCCTGATGAGGGGTGTGGACATGAAACAGCCTCAGCCGCATTCTCATTGGAGGCAAACAGGTCCACCTGAGGTGTGCCCCAGTGGGAGAACAGATCGTGTACTACCTCCGGCAGGAGAGACCACTCGTGAGATGCAGCACCTATCCGCCTTAGGGCATCAGCCAGAGTGTTGGAGGCTCCTGCCACATGGATGGCTAGGAGATCTGCCTCCAGTCTGCTCACAAGAGACCAAGTGCGGAGAGCTTCCTTGCACACAGGCAAGGAGCGCGTCCTGCCCTGGCGGTTTAGGTAGTACATGGTCGTGGTATTGTCCATCTGGACCTGAACCACTTGACCCCGTACAAACGGAGTGAAGGTGGTGAGGGCTAGTCGGACCGCTCAAAGCTCCAGCAGGTTGATGTAGCATTGAGACTCCTGAGGGGACCAGAGGCCATGCGCTCTGAGCTCCCCCAGATGGGCACTCCAACCCATCAGAGAGGCATCGGTCGTTAGAGTGACCGTCGGCTCTGGGCGGACAAATGGGATACCATCCTGCAGATGAGCTGGAACGATCCACCACTGGAGAGCGTTCCCCATCTCTTGGGTCACTATCACTGGCTGGTCTAGGGGACCGGAGCACTGTGACCACTGGCAGGCCAGCCCCCATTGCAGGGAACGCATGTGCAAGCGGGCCCAATGGACCACGCTGGTGCAGGCCGCCATGAGGCCCAAGAAGTCCTGGGCAGGACGCAATTGCCCAACCAGAAATGATTGGGCAAAGGAGGAGTGAACCTCAGCCCTGTCCACCGGGAGCCGTGCTCTGGCTCGAAGAGAATCAAGCTCTGCCCGATGAATTGAATCACCTGCGTTGGCATGAGTTCCGATTTGGCCTCGTTGATGAGAAGGCCAATCTGAGAGCAGGATGGACAGATCCCTGAACCGCTCCACCATCAGCCAGTCGTACAGGTAAGGGTACACCCGGACCCTTCGGCGCCGAAGGAATGCTGTCACCACTGCCATGCATTTGGTGAAGACCCTGGGAGCTGGAGAGAGGGGCCGAAAGGCATGGCCCGGAACTCATAAAGGGATCCTTCTGCTCTGAAGCGGGGGAATCGCTGGTGAGACAGATGGATCGGGACGTGAAGGAACACGTCCTGGAGGTCCAGAGAACAGAACCACGTGCCTTGTTCCAAAGATGGAATGATCTGAGCCAGAGTGACCATCCTGAAGGTTTGAGACCTTAGGGACTTGTTCAGGTTGTGTAGGTCTAGAATGGGGCGCCAGCCCCCTGTTCGTTTTGGGACCAGGAAGTACCTGGACACAAACCCTGGGTCTGGTAGAGGATCCGCCACCTCCCTGATCACCTACTTCTGGAGGAGCAGGGCAATGTCGGCTCGATGAGCCGACAGAGAGGCTGCAGACCCCGTAGCCCTCCGTGGGGTGACGGCTTCGATAGGGGTGGGGACTGCTCGAACTCCAGAGGCAGACCCTTTCCTACCACTTCCAGCACCCAGCGGTCCGTGGTGATATCGGACCAGGCGGAAAGGAAGTGGTGGAGCCGCCCCCCCACGGGGGGAACCCAGGGAGGTGTGACGAGGTTAGGGGCAACACCCCTCAACCTGTCACTTGACAGGCTTGGAGAAAGGACCAGCCGAGGAGCCTCCTGGACCCTTCCCTCCCGGCTTCCTGCTGGAGGAAGCAGCAGGCTTGGCTTTGGGGTGCCAAATGCGAGCCCGCTGGCCCTGATGCTGGTGTTGCTGGTCCGGACGCGCCGCAGGGGCTGAAGGCGGAAAGGGCTTACACTGCTGCTGGCGACCTTTGTCCTTCTGGGCAGATGTGACTGAGTCCAAGGTGGCGTTGGACTTCTCGGTCCTTTACAGATGACCCTCCACTCTGGGACCGAACAAGTTGGTACCCAAAAAGGGAACATCTGCCAGCTTGTGCTGGGTATCCGCTGTAAAAGTGGAGATCCACAGCCAAGCTCTGCGCGCTATAGCCACTGCGGACGCTATTGACCAGCACACAAGTCAGCTATGTCCAAGGAAGTTTGGAGCTGCTGTTTGGCCACTGCCCTTCCCTGATCCGGCACCTTCTTGATCGTTGTCTGGAGGTTAGCCGGGAGATGAGAAATCACCTCATCCAGGGACCCCAAAAGGGCGTGTGAAAAGTGTGCCATCAGAACGGTCGAGCTGGACTGACGAAGGCCTAAGGAGGAAGCAGCATAGACTTTCCACCTGGAGTAGTCCAGTTTCTTAGACTCCCTATCGGGTGGCTTGTCCACATCCCAAGCGTTTCTGGATCGCTGGAAAACGCTGTCAGTCACTAGCTCCTCTGTGGAGGGGTGCTCCGAGAAACCAGAGAGTGAACCAGTGGGAACAGCATACTTTCGAGCCATCCTGGCCGAAGGTGCTGGACAAGAAGCTGGCCGCTGCCATAACTACAGGGCCAGGCCAACAATGGCTTCAGCCACCGGAAGGCCTCCGAGGGGGAATCCCCTCAGTCCAGTATCTCCGTGAGAGGATACTTGGCCCACTTTGAAACGGGTTCGACCTTCATCCCAGTGGACTCTGAGACGAGCTGAAGCATTCCAAGGAACGAGGATGGGATCTCGTCCACCGACTGACCCCCAGTGGACTCCAGGTCGAGAGGCCTGGAGAACAGGGAAGAGTCATCGTCAGACTCCGAGGAGTCTGCAAACAGCTGCCGAGGGCCTGAACCACCCTCCACCTGCCGAGGTCGATCGGGAGTGAGGGTGACCGACAACCAATGGGGCAAGCCCTGACCTGACCGAGAATCCTTGGTCAGGGCCCCAGTTTTAGGTTGTGGAGGCGGAGGGTTCCACCACAATCGGTGGCACAGACGGTTTCGGCTGAACAACCAGTGCCAGCTTCAGCTCCTCGATAACTATGAGGGGTTGTTGCGGCCGCTCTGGTGACAGCCACTTAATGGCCGGGGAAGGCGACAGAGTCAGCTTGTTTCCGGTCAAAGAGCTGCTGCCACATCAGATCCTCATAGCGCTGATGCAATTTGCGCCGGACCGTATCCTCCAAAGAGGACAAAGATGAGGATGAGCAGCGCCGCCACTTTCCATGGTGCCAAGACCGCCGATGTCGGCGGGATCGGCTGGACCGAGAAGAGGTCAGAGACCGAGACCCTCAGTGTTTCCGAGGGTGGGTCTGAGAGGGGGCGGAGGAAACCTGCTCCTCCCTCGGTTCGGGGACCTTAACCGGGGACTCCCGCACAGGAGGCACAGGCAAGTCCTCGGCTTCCACCGGGGGAACCGGTGAAGAAGGGTTGTCGGCTTCTCCGGTCGACAGCCCATCCGACGGGTCGAGAACAATCTCGGTGTCAACAGGTGTCTCGGCCGGCTGACCTGACAGGGACAATGTGAAGCCATCAGCCTTAGCTGCAACATCGACCGAAGTAGAGCATCGACTATCCGGGGAAGGGGACCTCTCCCGTTCCCACGAACATCGACGGTGGGACTTACCCTTAGAGTCCTTCTTTTTGGACTGAGAGGAATGTCCCAAAGGCCCCTCTCCTTTGGTGGAGAGGGAGTGCCAAAGCTCCTTGAACAAAGCCGTGGAGGAGGAGCCCAAAGAGAGCGGGATAAATGCCGCGACCAAAGAAGATGATGATGCGGCATGGGCCACTTCCTCCTCGAGGGCGATCATCTGTTCGAGCTGTTCAGCCGAGCCCGCCGCTCGTGAGACACCGCCCTAATGAGCCTCGCCGACTTGATCGGAGGATAACGCTTCTCGGGGCGCCCAAGTTGCAATCTGGCAGCGCGATCCTCTAGAACCGTAGCTGAAAAGGACTTGCACAAGTCGCAGGCCTGCGAATCGTGCTCAAGCTCAAGGCAGTAAATGCACATGGACTGCGGATCAGTCCGGGACATCTTCTGCCCACAGGGGCACTGCCGAAATCCAGGAGTCGATTTGTCCATCGCAACCGCGAGGGAAGATAAAGACCTAAGTCTTGTAAATTTTAAAATTAGTTTCAGGTTAACCGAAGAGTTTGGATCCAGGCCTAAAATGCAGAGCGCAAAGGAGGGAACCTGAGCTTCCAAGCGGTAAGGAAGATCTGGAGTCATGGGGCGGAGCCGAGAGTTTTACCACCCGGGTGGGTGGGAGGAGCCAGCTTGAAAACCTTCTGGCATGATTTATAGCGGCAAGGAACCTGCCAGTAAGTGTGGATTGAACAACATATCCATGTCCCTAGAACAATTTTTTTTTTTTAGCATGTATGCCAGCCAGCCTGGTGGCGCCGAGCGTTGAGGCACTGGACGCCACACTTTGCACCACATCAGCAACCCAGGATCGGGAACGGACTCTGGTCGTTCGGGAGTCGGCCAGGGGAGGATAGGACAAAGCATCCAGATGACTGCTGTCCTTCCTCGGGGGGAGGGAGTCGTGCTGTGCGCTGTCAAGTGCGGACACAAGAGCAAAAAGGGGTTGGCCCATTCCCACAGCAATTGGTTGCCTCCGCTGAAGTGGAGGCAGTCGCCCCACCCATTGCACAGGCGTATGGTTGTGGGAGAAAAACAAAGGAAAAACTGGGACCTAGCAGGACCCATGATGGCAGCAATTGCTCCTGTGCAGCAGCCCCCAATTCTGTATTGCTGTGTTCGGGGGGGGGGGGGCGGAAGTTCACCGGCATTCCTTGCTCTGGCCCCGCCAAGGGGGTGGGGGCTTGCGGGCAGGAGCGGTCAGACAGCCAGAGGATGTACCTCTCTGAGGGAGGACTCATAGCCCATCGGGTCTGTGGAGTTTATATAAACAAACAAAAAAAAACACAAGTATGCCAGCCCACAGAATCGGTCCCTCACCTCTGTGCTTTGTTTTTTATGGAGAATGCAGTTGGGGCAGGCCGAGCCAACTGGCACACATTTAAAAAAAAAAAATAAATAAATAAAATTGTTCTGGCCTCTGGTTAATGATGGGCAGATCGTGAGCCATGGGTAGAACTGACGGGCACAGAAGAAAAAATTACTCACCTTAGTAACTGCTTTTCTTCTCATGGAGTCTTGCTATATTAGGACCATTGCAGTCATTCCCCACACTTGAACTGCCCCGGAGAGGAAACAGTTAACTCCAGAGTGATCTGGAGTTCCACAGCGCGAGGGCGCTGTTCAAAGCTCTATCTGGCTAGTTTCAAATGAAACTGTCAGGTTCTTTACGGAGCTAAACTAACATAGCAAGTCTGTGTGGAAAAGTCTACACTAGCCATTGGCTACCTACCATTAGTAGAATAAGAACAATCACAGAATAATAACAATATTTATTGTTAGGATCACCTCACAAGCACTAGTAGGCCCCTCTCCCCAAAAGACTCAAGTCCAGAGAGGGATCATCTACCACTTAACAAAAACAGAAATACCTAGTTCCCAACCCAAGGAAACAAGGGAAGTAGAAGAGACTAAAATGGCATGACACAGTGCTTGCACTAATTTGCCAACCCCATACCCAAGTAGGAGTTCTGAGAGGGGTAGGAGGAGGTTGTCCTAATAGCAAGACTCCATGAGAAGAAAAGCAATTACTAAGGTGAGTAATTTTTTCTTCAAACACCATGAAGTCTTGCTATATTAGGACCATTACAGATTACACAGCAGTACCTCCATGGAGGAGGGTCAGAACCTACTTAGGAAATAGGCTCTGAAGTACAGCTGTGCTAAACGAGGCATCTCTCCTGAACTGGACGTCCAGGAATAATGGCAGTGAAGGTGTGAACTGTTTTCCAGGTAGCAGCTGACAAATTTCCAAATGAGAATATCTCCTAGCAGCCGCTAGAGATGCAGCTGTACCCCTGGTGGAGTGAGCCTCAGTCCTGAGGGGTTCCCTACCTAGTTTTTGGTAACAGAATTGGATACAAGAGACAATCCACCTTGCAATTGTCCTCTTAGTGGCAGGTTTCCTTTGCCAACCTCTCCATAGGTAAGGAAGAGTTGGAGGATTCAACCTGTGACCCTTGTGCGTTCCACATAGTAGCTTAGGGCTCTTTTGACGTCCAAGCTGTGTGTCTCCTTTCACCCGAGGAAGAATGCTCAGTAAAAATACTGGGAGAGAATGGACTGGTTCAGATGAAAATCTGAAACCACTTTAGGTAAAAACTTTCTGTTAGTCCTGAGGACTACCTTATCCCTGTGAAAAGAAATAAAACCTTTCCACTGAAAGGGCTTGCTAATTCACTTATACGCCTGGCAGAAGTGATAATACTAGAAAACAGTTTTCCATGTTAAAACTTGAGATCTGCAGAAGAAAGGGCTCAAAGGAGATTGCATTAACTGAGCAATGCAAACATTCAGGTCCCAGGCAGGGCTGGTTCCCGAAAGGGAGGGTTAGTGTGAAGTAACCCTAAAAACTTGGAAAACACAGGGTGAGAGGAAAGAGAAACAGGCTTCCTCTGTGAAACAAAGGCAGAAACAGCTGCCAGATGAACCTTCAAGGTAGCTGGTCTAAGGCCTAGGGAATTTAGATGGGCCAAATAGTCCAGTAAAGTGGCCAAGTCAGCAGATTCTGGTACAATTTGTTTCTCCGAACACCAGAAGGAAAACCTCTTCCACTTAGAATTGTAAGTGGCCCTAGTGGAAGCTTCCTAGAAGCCTTTAAAATATCCAGGACCCTTGAGAAAGGTGCAAATCAGCAATTCTAATTCCTCAAGAACCAAGCCTTGAGGTGGAGGGATTTGAGGTCCGGGTACTACACTCTCCCCTGTGCACAGGTCAGCAAGTCGTGGGTCCTGGGCAAGGTCAGGGGAGGGTGGATTGTCAGGGACAGGAGGAGAGGATACCAGGGCTGTCTGGCCCAGTCTGGAGCAATCAGAACCACTTTGCAGGGCTGAGTTCTGATTTTACCAATACCCTGCAGAGGAGAGGGAAGGTGGAAAAGCATATAGAATTTCCTTTCCAATCCAGCAGAACATCCAGGGGACTGAGCCCAGCACTGGAGGCCTGCAACAAAATAGAGGAAGTTGATGGTTGTCTGGGGCTGCGAAGAGATCTATCTGAGGGTGCCCCATCTGGCAAAGACCCGACCCCAATCCTGAGGATTCAGAGACCATTCGTGATGGCCCTGGGAAATCCTGCTGAGAGCATCCGCCAGGACATTGTCCTTTCCTGGAAGGTGAATTGCGATCAGGGAGGTGTTTAGGGAGTAAGCCAGAGACCACAACTTCATTGCTTCGGTGCACAAGGCTGATGACCGAGTGCCCCCTTGCTTGTTGATGTACCACATTGTTGTGGTGTTGTCTGTCCTGATTTGAACTACTTTGTTCTGGACAACAGTTGAAAAAGCCTGAAGAGCTAAAAGAACAGCTCTGAGTTCCAAAAGATTGATGTGGAGCAGAGATTCCTGGGGGGACCACACTCCTTGAGTGGAAAGGTCGCCCAAGTGAGCCCCCCCCCTCCTAACAGGGAGGCATCCGTGGTGAGGGTGAGGGAGTAAAAGCAGGTATAAAGGGAACCCTTGATGAAGATTGCTTTGATCCTGCCACCACTGAAGGGCCAGGATCAGGGTTTTGGGTCACCAGGACTAATTTGGTAAGGGGTCCCTCCTTGGAACAATAGGACCTCAAGTGGAACTGGATGTCCCTCATCTGAAATCTTGCTCCCTGCACGACAGCTGTGGAAGCAGCCATGTGCCCTAGGAGTTGCAGAAAATGCCTTGCTGGTCGAGAGACCGCAGGGTAAAGGAGGATGCCAGGCAATGAGCCTGTCCACTCTTTCCCGAGGGAGAAATGCCCTGGCTAACTTTGTGTTCAATTCTGCACCTATGAAAGTTAGAACCTGAACAGGTTCCAGAACTGACTTTGGTAAGTTCAGCAGGAATCCCAGGGAAGTAAGAAGCTGCTGGGTGACTTGCAAGTGGGATTTTACTGATCTGGAGACTGACCCACTATGAGCCAGTCGTCCAGGTAGAGGCTACAGCAATCCTTGCCTTCTTAAATGAGCCCACTACAGCTAGACATTTTGTGAATACCCTTGGAGCCGAGGTTAGGCGAAGGGCATTGCTCTGAACTGGTAGTGGCCAGAGAGCAGTTCGAACCTGAGGTACTTTCGGTGAGAAGGCCTGATCATGACATGAAAGAAGAAGTCCCTGAGGTCCAGGAAGTAACCAGTCCCTCTGGCCTCAGGAAAGGCAAAATCATTGCTAGAGTTAACATTTTGAACTTTGGTTTCAATAGATGTTTGTTCAGGTACCTTAAGTCTAAGATGGGCGCCATTCTCCTGTCTTTTGGGGGTAAGAAAATATCTTGAGTACAGTCCCTTGCCCTGATGGCAGGGGGACCTTTCCACTGCTTTGCAATCCAGAAGGAAGAAACCTCTGCTTCCAAAGCAAGGGCTTCTGAAGAGTTTGCAGGTGGAAATTGCCTGGCTCTCATCCTTGGGAACTGTTTGAAGCTGAGAACCAGGCCCTGGCTTACTATCCCAGAACCCACCTGTCCGGGTTAGGACAGCCAGTTCGGGCTGAAATAAGCCAACCTGCCCCCACTGGTACAGGAGAATCGGCCCTGGGCACCCCATCAGGAGTGCCTGCTTGGCAGCAGCTTTAGGCTGAGGAGGCGACTGTCTACCTGTGCCCGTCTACCTCTGCCTCTGAAAAAACCCTCTGTGAAAAAGCAGAGGAGGCTTGAGAGTGGTAAAGGGCCTGTGGAAAGGCCTACCCCACCCCTGGGTATGCCTTTGTGGAGTGGCATGCCTCCCTTAGCTTGGGCACTTTTGTAGGTAGTTCTGTATTCATCCATCTTTTCATATAATTTTCCGTTTGATCACCAAACAGAGAATTTCAACAGGAAAATCCATAGCCTTTGACTGAGTATCTTGGGACAGATTAGTGCATCTGAGCCATGCCAACCCACGGAAAGCTACAGAAGTGGCCATGACCTAGAGGAAACATCATTAACATCAACAGCAGTATGAAATTGAACTTAGAGGCTTCAATGCCATCAGCAGCCACTTGTTCCAATCTCACTAGCCAGCTGGCCCTGGGCCTGCCTGGCTAACTACAATATAGTGTATGTGCTGCAAGAGCCCTCTCGAAGTAAGATAGTACAGTTACGTAAGAGCGTGCCGTAACAGTAGATATTCAAGAGAGGCTCTTGCAGTAGGTATTACCTTCCCGCCTCTGTCCCCATAAGTCTCTTTTCTTCCTTTCCATGTGGGCATATCCTCTTCTCTCTCAAGTTGCCTCTTTTGGCCTTTGGTGGAAAAAATGGAAGGTGAACGTGGAGGACTGCCCCTTTATACCAACGTTGTCTGACGCTGGTCACCTGACCTGGGAGCGGTCCCTGCCAGGGACTACTAGCTAGAGGTTTTCCGTGGGGTCCTGATGCCTGGCAGTGTAGTCTTATCTGTGAATACTACAGCAAGAGCCTCTCCGAAGATCTACTGTTACAGTAAGTTCTTATGTAACTGTACTTTCTAGTGACCTTCTACCTCTAGATCTGTGATCCTTTTCCTGTTAGGCAGTACTAGATCTAGGATAGCCCTGTCTCTTGTGGGTTGTTGTACCAGTTGTTTGAGGCCCTCCCCCTGCAAGGAATCCATTTTGTGTCTAGTTCTGGCAAATATGCTTGCTGGTATTGACCAATCTTTATCTGGCATATTGAAGTCTTCCATTATCAGAACCTCCCCATTAGCTGTCATGTTTTGTATATCTTCTAACAGTAATGTGTCTATGTTCTCCCACTTGGTCTGGAGGCCTGTAGATAACCCCAGTTCGTATGGCTGTCCCATGTCCTATTTCCAGGATGACCCACAGTTCTTCTGGCTCCTTATGTGTATTCTGAATTTCTGTAGCTTTGATATTTTCATTGACATAAAGGGCCACTCCACCCCCTTTTTTGAACCTCTGTCTCTTCTGAACAGTACGTACCCAGGTACTGAATTCTCCCAAGTGTGGTTACTGGGAAATCATGTCTCGCTAATGGCTACTATGTCTGGTTTAGCCTCTGGGCTAAATGGGTGGGAGAACTTCTTCAATGGTAAGTGAAGTGAGTTTGAGATTGAGAGAATTGCCACTATGTTGTACTTTTCCCAACACCTTGTTCAGAATTTTAACTAGGGTTATTGAGACCTTCTTAAAATAGAAGGAGGATGCATAAGGGTCGTGTGCTCAGGGTGGCAAGCTGACTGTTCATGGATGTCCTCAAAGAAGTTTTGAGGAAGGACACTGCCAGGTTGGTAAAAGCATCATTAAAAATATTAGCAATTTTAAGCGGTCGAGGTGGGGGTTCTCAACGCTCAACATAGCAGGTGGCAACTTTGGTCTTTGTTAATGATAACTTTGATATTAGATCAAAGTTTTCTACTGTCTTCCCAAGTATTGGTCAGGCACTTTCTATGGTATTTATTTTATGCCTGTCTATTAGCCGCGCAGGAATTTTGCAGCTTTATAGCTTGCAGTTCTTGTAGTTTACCAGATTTGGCACAGTGCCAGAGGTGTTCCTGCAGTTTCATGTTATCTATTAGTTCAGGTGTAATCCAGGGGTAAACTGTGCTCTGCAGCTTCACCTTCTTGAGAGGTGCGTGTATGTCACATTGAAGGTTTTAATGAAGTGCTTGTGCGCTTCATAGCCATCAATGCAATTCAACAGAGACCAATCCTGGCAGCACAGTCATAGTTTTAGGAGTTCCTGATGGCCTCGCTTAGCACCTTGTGGAAAATGGTTTGTGGTGGGAGAGGTGGAATTTGGTTGACCAGCAGCAGGTAATGGGTGAGGGTCACTAAGCGAGTCCAGAGTGTACAGTTACATTATAGATACAGAGCAGGTCGATTGAAAGTATCCAGTCAAGAGAGGTGCTTGTCCTAGTCTTGTAATTAATTCTGGTGGGGGAGCTGATGAGTTGTGTAAGGTGAAGCGCTTACAACGCATCTTTTATAGTGCCGCTGGCAGGTGACAGCCAGTTTGTATTGAAATTACGTAGGACTGTTGTCTCAGCTAGATGATTTTGGGCTCGTAGATAGTCCAGGACTTTGAAGAGGCCTATGGCTGGATCTGTAGGGGGTATATAAACAGGTAGTATTATGAGTATCTTGTGATGAGTCCCCAGAAGTACTTTAATTGCCAGGGCCTGGGTGGGGCAGCCTAGGTCTGCCACAGGCAATGACAGACCCTTAAGAGAGTTTTTAGTAGATGGGACAACCACCACCACGCTTGGAAGACCTATCCAGCCTGAAAATTGTATAGCCAGGTAGTGAGCTGCTTGTCAGGTATTTTGGGGGATAGCCATGTTTCCACGACAGGAGTACATCTGGGTCATGCTGTGAGACCCAGGCTTTAAGGGAGTCAGTTTTGCAGATGTTGATTGTACACGTTTAGTGTACCCACCTTGCGGTGGGCCCCATTTGTAGGCAAACCTCCCGGTCCTGGATTGGGGTGGATATTACCTGATAGCAGAAGTAACAGGAGGGCGATCCTAAGGAGTTGTTCTCTTAGCAGCCTTGACGAGAGTTTAACAGTTCTATGGCTGCTGTGATGCCTTTTCATTTTCTTGCAGAGAGAGAGGAAAATGATGGCATCTGGGTAGGTGTTGCAGTGAACAGGCAACCAATAGGATGTACCAGTATGATGGCGAGGATGGCTAAAAAGGGGAGACCAAGGCCCATTTGTGATGCTGAAAAAATTTTTTTCCAGAGGTCCACCCTTTGTTGTAATGAAGGTTTAATCCGATATCCATATCAATGGATGAGCATTATTAGGGTCAGGGTTTGGTGAGTAAGTAAGTAAGAATGAGAGGATGTGAAAGTGGGGAGGGCAGATAGGGTGAACTTGTACATTGTGGTCTGCAGCTTATACCGAGAGTGCTAAGTATAAACAATGCACCACTAAGAGTGAGTGCCCAGAGGAACAGTGGTTTAACAGCCCAGAAAGAAATGACATTAAAGAAGGAGAGCTGGCAGAATCATTGGGTTCTACAGTGCCCTCAGGTAGCAGACGTTGCTATCCCCAAGATACCTTATCCAGATTCATGCAGTACACTTACCCCGGAAGCTAAACGTCAGGGTAGACTGGCTCAGCAGCAGAGGCTTCATCCCAGAGAGTGGCAACTACACCCTGAGTCCTTCCACTCCATAGACAGGAAGTGGGGACCAGTGACCATAGACTTGATGGCATCCAAGACCAATACACAGGTCCAAAAATACTTCTCCCATTACGGGGATCGATGCACTGTCACAGGACTGGACACTGGATTGGTCATATGTGTTCCCCCCAATTCCTTGGATTCCACCAGTCCTTGTCAAAATACGGCACTCAAGGAGACTCGTAATCCTGATACCCCCATACTGGCTGAGAAGGACCTGGTGTGCAACAGTTACAGCAGTGGTGCTAGATATCTGCTGCCTCCCACCCAAATGCATTCTCTTTCAGGGGCCCATACAGCATCCAGATCTAAGGACACTCAAGCTCTTGGCCTTTCTCTTGAAAGGCAGAGACTGCTAAAAGCTTTTACCATTATTCGATGATTGCAACCATTCTACAGTTCAGAAAGCTGTCCACCACCTCCACTTATGACAGACAATGGAATATATTCTTGGCATGGATTAAAGACAAAGGAGTGGATCCAGGAAAGGCAGATATGACTCTAATCTTTTTATACCTTCAATAAGGCTTGTATGAGGGTCACCTGCCGGCCTTGTTAAGAGTGCAGCTGTCAGCCATAGGCACAGCAGTGGGTCAGGTTGGGTAATCCTTACTGGGTTCATATCCAGATGCCTTAAGGTTCCTCAAGGCAGCAGAGACAATCCATCCACACGAGGTTGCACATCGCACCATGGGATCTCGCCTCATGCTCAATTCCTCTGCCCCGAGCCAATCTAGAAAAAGGAGTAGGAGTCTTTTAGCATCAGTAGCAATAGCAGCAAGCTGACCAAGCTAAGCTGCCTTGAGGTGGAGGCATTAATAATGCATATAACGAGTGGCCAATCAGAATCATGCAGGATGGTGTGCTGAGTGGAGCTTGCCCAGAAGGCACCCAAATTATTTTTTTCCGACTGACTGAGAAACACTGCCTCTGAGGTGCTCTCTTTCATGTTGAGAAAACTACTTTTCAAACAACATGAAGTCTTGCTATATTATGACAATTGCAGTTTGTCCCACCATTAGAACTGCTCTGGAGGTGAAATAGTTAACTCCATTCCATGAATGGAACTTTGAGCACAAGCTCTAAAATAGAAGCTCTGTCTGTGGAGATTTAAACCTGAACTGTCAGATTCTTTACTCCGCCTCATTGAACAGTCGCCCGGAGATTTCTCCTACTGCTTTGTTCATTTCTCTGTTTAAACAGTATTTTCTCAGTTAAATTAAACCGTTAGTATAATTATTTTAACCAAACCGATCGGTTCAAGCTCTGTCTGTGGTATTGTAAGTAATAGACAGGTTTTATTCTGTGTGGAACTTGTAAATGTTTATCGGTTCGGTTCGAAACGATCAGGTTGGTTAAAACCTTAAAGAGTAAGCATTTTAAAGCTTTTAGAGTGCGGTTCCCGGTTCTTATCGGTTCTAAAAAGAACGGATTTCATTACGTTTTTTTCCATGACCCGTGACACGGTTGGGAACCGATAAGGGTGTCTTGCCTGGCACTGCCGTTAAAAGGGCAAGTTTCTTGGTTAGGCTGGCATCATGTCTGAGAAACCCAAAAGAAAACCGGGCCCACTGGTTTCAACATTGTAGTGTGTGTGGGAAGCTTTGCCAAGGCTGACCCACACACTACAGGTAAGCTTATTGTCTGGGGTTGACCACCTCATTTCAGACTGCCAGATTTGTAAAATTTCCTGCAGCCACCCTGGATAAGAGAGAGGCAGGCTCAGGAACAGAGGCCAAAAAGTCCGCTGACCCGGATGGCCAGCCCGGTTCGGTGCCAACCAAACCGGAGGGAGTGCCCTCTGACCAGGGCGAGACTTCCTCGGGCAAAAGTAAACTTAAAAAAAAAAAAAAAAAGGAGAAAATCAGCAGGTATGGAGTCCAAAATTCCTTCTCCAACTGCTGCAGAACTAGCAAAAGCTATACAAATTGTACAGTCACTTTCTCCGGTTCCGTCCGAACCGCCACTGTCTGGTAAAGGTTGGTTCGCCGGTTCCACCAGTTCAAGAAGAATGATCAAGAGCATGGGGGATGATGATGATCAGTGTGAATGTGACTGAGAGAGTCTGGATGTGCCCACTGAACCGGACATCTCCCCAGACAGACCCTTACAATCTCCCCTGTGCTTTCTGAGTCCCTTCTCTTTCTGTTTTATAAAAGGGTTGTGAATCCTCCAGCTCCCATGGGAGGAAGCTGTGGATGAGCAAGAGGAACCTGATTTTGTAAGATTGTCTATTCCTTTGCATAAGTCTTTTAGGAAACAAACAATAAAAATTTTAAAACTCCTAATTCTGTGCCTCCTGTAGATAAAAGATGGACAGAAGGTACACATTGTCAGGTCCTGATACAGAATTCCTTTCTCAGCAATGCAGTCATGTTGGGTAGTTCAGGCTGCAGCCTGTGATAAGCTAATATTCTGGCTTCACATCCTCCTGACAAGGATTCCAGGAAGATTGATGCCAAGGCAAAAAAAAAACAGTATATGGCAGCCTCCTTGGGACTCAGGCAAGCAAATTATATGGCTTATGTAGCAAGGTATCAGAAATCTAGATGGGATACTGTTATGGCATTAGCCAAACGCCCATGGCCAGCTGGTTAGCTAACTAGAACAGGTGGCTGCCGATGGCATTGAGGTTTCTAAGGTGCAGTTTCATGCTGCTGTGGATGCTAATGATGTTTCCTCTAGAGTCATGGCCACATCTGTAGCTTTTCGTGAGGTTGGCTGGCACAGGTGTACTAGCCTGTCACAGGATTCCCAGACTAAGGCTATGGATTTTCCTGTGGTGGGAAATTCTCTGTTTGGGAGCAGACAGAGAATTACATCAAAAGATGGATGAATATAGGACTACTTACAAAAGTGCTTAAGCTAAGGAGTGGCAAGCCACTCCCCAGAGGCATACCCCCAGGGCAGGGGTAGGCCTTTCACAGGCCTTTATCAGACTCAGGCCTCCTCTGCTTATGCTCAGAGGGGCTTCTTCAGAGGCAGAGGCAGACGGGGTGGGCAGGCCTGCTCCCACCCCTCAGCCTAAAGCACTGCTAAGCAGGCACCCTGATGGGGTGCCCAGGGCCGATCTCCTTTACCAGTAGGGGCGGGTTGACTTACTTCAGTCAGAACTGGGCATCTTTAACCTCAGACAAGTGGGTTCTGGAAGTAAGCCAGGGTCTGGTTCTCAGTTTCAAAAGTTTCCCAAGATGAGAACCAGGTTTTTTTTCAAATGGTGACTCTGGGAATTATTCTACCTCTAAGACCAGGGGACTGGCTAGTGTCCCTGGACCTCAAGGATGCCTACTTCCATATTCTCATCAGAAGCTCCCATCAGTGCACTCTAGGTTCGAGCTGCCCTCAGGCCATTACCAGTTCAGAGCAATGCCCTTTGGTCTCACCTCTGCTCCAAGGGTATTCACAAAATGCCTGGCAGTGGTAGTTGCTTCTCTAAGAAGGCAAAGGATTGCCATCTTCCCTTACCTGGATGACTGGCTCATAGTAGGCCAGTCCCCGGACGAAGTCAGGTTACGCTTACAGATAGCTCAGCAACTGCTCACCTCTTTGGGTTTCCTTCTGAATCTTTCAAAGTCAGTTCTAGAGCCTGTCCAGCTCCTCACCTTCATAGGCACAGAGCTAGACACAGAAAAGGCCAGAGCTTTCCTTCCCTGACAGGGCAAGGACCTTGTCTCTCTGGCCTCCCATTCACCCTGCAGGTGTCTCACCAGGAAGGCATTTTCACAGCCCTGGAGCACATGGCTGCTTCCACAGCAGTAGTGCATGGAGCAAGATTTCAGATGAGGGACATTCAGTTCCATTTGAGAGCCTTCTGGTCTCAAAGGAAGGACCTCTGACCAAACTGATCCCAGTAACTCAACCCTGATCCAGGCCCTACAGTGATGGCAGGATCAGAACAATCTGAGACAAGGGGTTCCCTTGTCACTCAGTCTCACTCTTTAATCCTTACTACAGATGCCTCCCTCTGGTGGGGGGGGCTCACATGGGCGACCTGACCACCCAGGGGTTGTGGTCCCCTCAGGAATCTCTGCTTCACATCAATCTGTTGGAACTCAGAGCAGTTTTTCTAGCACTTCAAGCTTTTTCCAAATCTGTTCAGAACAAAGTTATTCAGGTCAGAACAGACACCACCACCACAGTGTGGTACATCAACAAGCAAGGAGGCACTCGGTCTACGGCCTTGTGCACAGAAGAAATGAAGTTGTGGTCTCTGGCTTACTCCCTGAACACCTCCCTCATGGCAGTTCACCTCCCTAGGCAAGGACAATGTCCTGGCAGATGCTCTCAGCAGGATATCCCAGGGCCATCACGAATGGTCACTGGATCCACTGGTCTTGAGGTGATATTTTCCAGATGGGGCACTCGCAGATTAGATCTTTTGCAGCCCCAGACAATCACCAACTCCTTGCTGCAGGCCCCAGTGTTGGGCCCAGTCCCCTGATGCCTTAGTTCTCAGTTGGGAAGGGAAGTTCCTGTATGCTTTTCCCCCATCCTCTCCTGTTCAAAGTGCTAGTCAAACCAGATCTCAACCGCAAGATGATCCTGATTGCTCCAGACTGGGCCAGACAGCCCTGGTATCCACTCCTACTGTCCTTAGCAGTCCATCTTCCCTGTGTCTTCCCAGGAATTACAACCTGTTAACCTGTGCTCAGGGAGGGTTTGGAACCTGAATCTCAAATCTCTCAGTCTCAAGGCCTGGCTCTTGAAGAGTTAGAGTTGCTGATTTACACCTCCCAAGTGTAATGGATATTCTGAAGACTTCTAGAAACCTCCCACTAGGGCTACTTATCATTCCAAATGGAAAATATTTACCATATGGTGCTCTGGGAAGCATATTTCCCAGAGTCTGCTGATCTGCCCACAGTCCTTGATTATATGGTCCATTTAAATAGCTTGGCTGAGACCAGCTACACTGAAGGTGCACCTGCAGCTGTTTCTGCTTTATTTCGCAGGTGAGCCATCTTCTTTCAGCTCACCCTGTATTCTCCAAGTTTTTCAAGGATTGCTTCACACCAACCCTCCATTCAGGGACCCTGCCCTGCTTGGGACCTTAATGTTTGCATTGCTCAGCTTATGCAACCCCTTTGAGCCTTTGTCTTCAGCAGAGCTGAAGTGACTTGGAAAACTGTGTTTCTGGTAGCCATCACTTCTGCCTGATGCATAAGTGAATTACAAACTTTGTCAGTGGAGTCTGATTTTATCTCCTTTCATAGAAATAAGGTGGTCCTCAGGACTAACAGGAAGTTCTTGCCTAAGGTGGTTTCAGATTTCCACCTTAATCAATCTATGTCTCTTCCTGTGTACTTCACTGACCACTTCTCCTCTCTGGCGAGAGGAGGCTGCACGGTTTAGATGTGAAAAGAGCCCTTAGTTACTACATAGAGCGTACTAAAGGTCACAGGTTTAACTCCTCCAACTGTTCCTCACTTATGGCGAGGTTGGTAAAGGAAACCTGCCACTAAAAGATCCATTGCCCAGTGGATTGTCTCTTGTATCCAATTTTGTTATGAAAACTAGGTAAGGTTCCACCCTCAGGCCTGAGGGCTCACTCTACCAGAGGTACAGCTGCTTCCCTGGCTGCTGCCAGGGACATCCTATTCTAGAGATTTGTCAAGCAGCTACCTGGAAAACTGTTCACTTTACCAAGCATTACTCCCTGGATATCCAGGCTAGGAGTGATGCTCGGTTCTGCCAGCTGTGCTTCAGAGCCTATTCCTTAAGTAGGTTCTGTCCCTCCTCCATGGAGGTACTGCTTTGTAGTCTGTTATTGTCAGAATACAGCAAGACTTCATGTTGTTTGAAGAAAAATTACTCACCTTAGTAATGTTGTTTCTTCTAATGGCGTCTTGCTGTATTCTGATCTCCCACCGCCTGCCCCTCTCAGAACTTCTGTTTTTGGGATGTGGGTAGGGTGCAATGTTGGCACTCAGTAGGTGCCCACCTTGTTGTTTTCACCCCCTTTTCTGGGGTGAGTGGGTGTTGTGTTTTCATTTTTGGGTCTCCTGACTTGAGTGTTTGTTTTGGGACCAAAAATGTGTTTTATGTTTAGTAGCCAGTTGGCTAGTATGGGTTTACAGCTTCCACACTGGACCTTAGTGAGTTTAGCTCAGAAAGATCTGACGGTTTGAGTTTCAACAACAACAGACAGAGTCTCAACTGAGCTCGAGTTCAGCGCCCATGCCTGGCATGGAAAGTTAACTCTTTCATCTCCGGGAAGTTCAAGGTTGGGACTGACTGCTGTTGTCAGAATACAGCAAGACTCCATTAGAAGAAACATTACTAAGGTGAGTCATTTTTCTTTTCTGACAAAGTGCCATGTCAAAAAGCTAATAAAGAGAACTGGACCAACAGGTTTTAAAATCTGGGTCCATCATTATCAAAACTCTCTATCCCCAACAGAAAATCTGTTGGAGATGGAGGTAAACACTCTATCAGCCAGTGTGGTGGAGGGAGTTCCCTTTACAACATGGAAAAGGTCTCTATCCAGATACTTCCTGACATTAAAGAAAAATGGGAGTGGTGACCTATTTTAGACCTCAGGTACTTAAGAAGCACTTACTGAAACCAAAATTCAAGATGGTAACCCTTCAAATGGTGATACATTCTTTGCACAGGGGAATTGGCTAGCCTTCCTGGATCTCAAGGACACCCACATACCACATACCAATATGGAAGTCCCACAGAAAGTTTCGGTGTTTCAGGCAGCATTCAGGTGACTGCCAGTTTGCCGCCATGCCCTTTGGTCTGACTTCTGCTCCCAGAGTGTTCATGAAGTGCTTGTCTGTAGTGGAAACCCGCTTAAGGAAACAGGGCATTTCGGTATTTCCATATCTGGATGACTGGCTCATAGTGGGCAAGACCCCTCAGCCAGTCAGAGAGGTTCTAAACTGCACAAAACAGACCGTTCTCCCTGGAGTTTCTAATCAGTGAAAATAAATTCCACCTAGAACCCTCTACTCTCCTCAGTTTTATAGGAGCAGACTTGGACACTCAGCAGACAAGAGCCTTCCTTCCTTAGGATGGAATCCAAAATATCCTAACTTTAGAAAATTCATTTTCCTAGGCCAGCAAGACATTTTTCTAATGCTTCTGGGTCACATAGATTCCATGACTGCTGTGGTTTCAGGAGTAGGATTTGAGTTGAGAGACATTCAGTTAGTCTGAGAGCTTATTGGTTGCAAAGAAAAACTCTCTGTCCAAGCTTGTCCCAGTGACAAAAACACTGCTTCAGGCTCTAGACTGGTGGAAAGAAGAGGAAAACCTCTCAGTAGGTATTCCTTCCAGTTGTCCTGTCCCTCACAAATCATTACTACAGGTTCATCTCTACTGGGTTGGGAGCTCATCTGGACAGCTCCTCAGTCAGGGACAATTGACTCCAAAGGAATCCGATGTCACCTAAACCTTCTGGAACTCAGAGCTGTGTACCTGGCACTGAAAGCTTTTGCTGTACAGGTTAAGGGTCACACTGTTCAGATCAGAACAGACAACAGTACTGCCGTGTTTTACATAAACAAGCAGGGTGGCACAAGGTCGACTGTATTATGCACAGAGGCCATGAGAATCTGGTCCGTGGCCTATTTCATGGAGTTAAGTCTCTACTACACCTTCCAGGCAAGGACAGCACATTGCAGATGCTTTGAGCCGCATCAGCCAAGGTCACAACAAATGGACTCTGAACAGACAAGTACTTGCACATTCTTCAGAAAATGGTGCACACCAGAAGTGGAACTGTTTGGATCCCACTTAAAGCATCAGCTTCCATTGTACTATTGCAGGCCCCCAGCAGTGGGCACCCTCCCAGCAGACGCCTTAGCACTGAACTGGACAGGGAAGTTTCTGTATGCCTTCCCTCCATTTCCCCTGTTGCACAGAGTGCTTCTGAAGCTCTGGGATCAACCAGCAACCATAATCATCATAGCCCCAGATTGGCCAAGGCAAGCTTGGTATCCTCTACTACTGGCCATGTCCCACAGGAATCAATCGACTTCCTCTGAATGACAATCTCCTCACCCTACTCAAGTAGGGTGACTTATCCAGATGTAGTCTCTTCACCTCAAAGCCTGGTTCTTGAGGAGTTCTCAGTATTCAGAACAAGTTCTGAAAATACTTTGCATGGCCAAAAGCCAAGCACAAAGAAAACCTAAGTGGAAAAGGTTTTCAACTTGGTAAATTAAAGGACCTGGATTTTGTAAGAAAAGTCAGCCATTAACCGGGAGGCTGAGCCCACTGGAAAGGTTTGGTCAGTGCAACACAGATTTTACAGAACAGGTAAATAAAAGTAATCAAGTGTAACCCCCTACAAATGGGGGTTCCCAAAAAGTCTTCCTTGAGCTTGCCTAAATGCTCACTGCCAGGCTGGTGTCCTGTGTTTTAGCAGTTTAAATGTGATTACCAGAGCTTGTATAGCCTCTGTGTACTGTCTCTTTAAGAGCTGCCTAATTGCAGCTTAAGTAATCTGAGAGGGAGCTCTGTTGAAAGATGTAACTATTTACTGAAAACCATTTAGAATGATAATGATAATATAGTTTGTCTAACATGTTTTCTTTGTAGTAAGGACTGTTTTGTTTGTCTCTACTATCTTGGTCCTGGACTGCAAATTGGACCAATCAGTTCTGGTGGGACCTAAAATGTAGCTGGACTGCAGGAGCTGTCTGAATTCAAAATCTATAGGAACTGCAGTTTGAACTTTTTGCACCTTTTTTGCAACTGAAGGGGAGCTCGCAGTACTGACAGCCAAATCAGCCAACCAAATCTTTGGATCTTGGGAAGTCCCGGGCTGCTTTCAGTATTTCAGTTAGAACTGAGCTGGAAGCTGAGCAAGAAGGAGCTGAAGTGTTTCTGTGCAGCTATCCTGAGTGGATTCGCATGGGAGAACTCTGAAAAGGCTAAGTTTTTGGTCTGCATGCCGGTGAGCTGCTCCTGAGAGGGAGAGAAGAGAATTATTTTGGTCTAAATCCAAGTTTGTGTGACTAAAGTAAGCTACTGAAGTGGGCCAGGCTCAACCTGAAGAAGACCGAATATTTTTGCTGAATGCGATCGGCCTGTCAGGAGTCTAGCCCCTAAGCTCCCAGTGTGTGCAGAGACTTTATGACAGTTCGGGAGCGCTTTGCCTGGTACAGTAGAATTTCGCACATGTAAATGTGCTATGAGCTGCTAGTGGGTTGCGAGTCAGTTCCCCACTGTGTGAACTGTGTTCTGCTTGCTGGAAGCTGTATCCTGCCCAAAACGGACTGCTTCCAACTTGTCTCCTTGTGGTCTGGCTTTGCCAGGCTGGCCCAGCCAGACTACCCACTGCACAGAGAAGCCATCGATGAGAGACCTGCCTGGGGATCAGCCCCTGCTCCACGCTTGAACAGGAACGACACCTCTGCAACTTGTGTGGGCCCTGCTTCTCCTGGCATTCCAGATCAACCACCTGCAGTCTCGATTTCATCAGCCTGTGTCCAGTCTTGGGTATCATGAGTAAATACCAGGGTAGCACCCTACAACAACAGCTTAATCTGAGTGTGTCATCTGATTGTCTTGTTGTTTCGCTTCTCACTAACTGAGCCCTCTGGCTCCGGATTACAAATATTGTGTACTGTGCATGTTGTGTTTTCCATCACAGGGCCCCAACCAGTTGCAACCCCGGGCAACTGTCCTGGCTAGCCCATCTCTTCTCTACCTGGGTACCCAGAGGTGGACTGTGTGGGGGGACTCAAAGCGCATGCATAACTGCTTGATTGGTATAACCTTTAAGCTAATTAACCTGATTTTGCCCCTCCCTTGTTCAAATCCCCTGAATAAATCAGATCTAACTTTTTCTGCATGTTATCTGACTGTGGTTCCAGTTTGTGCTCAAAGTACTGTACTGTTGCTATTTGCTGTGCTTAACCTTGTTTTACAGGGGTCCCAGGGTTGAGTCGGATGAACCAGCCCTGGTGGTAAGTGCAAACAATGTGGGTACTTGTGTGGTGTACCAGTGGTATTGTGAAAGTCATTATTGTACACTGTTCAGGCCACTAGAGGGGAAGAGGGGGTTACAGTGTCCTGGAGGGCTGTGTCCAGGTTAGCTTGACCACTACAAACCCTGACCTCGGGTTGGAGGCACCCGTTTCAGAACTCAGGCCCCTTAACCTGCTACTAGCCAAGCAGGAAGGGGTAGTAGCCCTTGGGATAGCGCCACCTAGGGGTTACACAAGCTATTACAGTAGTTCCTTGAAAGTTAAGGGTTTTCTGTTGCTTGTAGTTTTCTCCTGGTATGGTCTTCCAAGTGCAGTAAACACGGAGAAAGCAAATCTGGGGGGTGTGGTATTGTAGAGAGAGAAGAGAGCGAGTAAGGAGGCAGCAGGGAGAGAGAGAGAGAGAGCATCAGCGAGGTTGATCAGGACACCAAACAGCTGTTTGCTGGACAGTGTCCTGCAGATGAAAGGAAAAAGCTGCTGTATGATTGATGTGGCTTTTTCTTTCCCAGTAGAGGACGTTTTTGGCAAAACACTGTCATGATCAGCCTGGCTGATGATTGGCATGATACTGTTGAGCCCCCTGCAGAGCACTCTGCATTGGACAGTGTCACACTCTTCAAAAGTCACTCTACCGCTAGAAGTTCGCTGCGGCGTGCTGCGTGTTGAACTTAAAAGGGGCAGCAAACCAGAAAGTCATGCGGTCCAACATAGTAGAGCGAGCAAGTCATACTATGTAAAAAATGTGGGGGACTTTTACAAGGCATAGGAGGTACTAACAAGGACACATCAGTACTATATCTTTAAAGGAGAAAGGGTAAACTCGGCTGTAGAGCCAGGAAGTCATGCTGCCCGGGATGAAGAAACGACTTAAAGATAGCACATATGTATTAGATGGAGATTACTATTACAAATAACTATTCATTGGGATAAACATCATTCAGCCCTAACGGGCTAAGAGTTTTCAAGGTAGAAATTCAGAAGGATTCACATTGGAGCAGTTTCAGTTTTGTATGTCCTCCACGAGGGTTTATTGTAACTTTTGCCAATCCAACAAATTTAAGAGACACAGCAGTCCCATATCTGGCTTGTTTATAATGTCTAGCCATGGCATAGGTCAAATTTTCATTTCTTTTTTTGTATACTTTATTTAAAACATTTCATTATCACATTACAGCTTAAGTACTTAGTTACAATTATTGTAGATGAAATGCTTTGTTTCTTTTTACAAAGAAAATAATTACATTCCATAACTATTAAGTACATGTCTTCTTACATACATTAAAAACAGTTAACATATTCTCAACTCAGAACTTTATAAAACTGTTTCTAGGGGACATGTAACAGCTTGTTAAGCAGATATCTGGTTAAAAAAGCAAAATTAAGAGAGGAGAGAGAGGAAAGGGGGAAAAATGAAGGGGAGAGAGAGAAAA
This sequence comes from Neoceratodus forsteri, assembly GCA_016271365.2. Taxonomy (NCBI): domain Eukaryota; kingdom Metazoa; phylum Chordata; order Ceratodontiformes; family Ceratodontidae; genus Neoceratodus; species Neoceratodus forsteri. The sequence continues at coordinate 883,308,126 of CM057450.1, read as the reverse complement.
GGAGGAGAGAGCTGGGGGCCCTATCTCAATTAATTAATAATTTACTCCACATGATCTTTATATAGATCCCAACGATCCATCTGTTCAGGTATAAAGTTATACGGTGGTTTGCAGCAAAAGTAATTCTCTCCATTACTTGAATTTGATGAATTATCTGGAACCAATCAGTAAGCTCCGGCAATGATTACTGCAACCATTTCTTTGTAATAGTTTTCAAAGCAGCAGCACACAATACTGCCCATAGGTAACGTTCACCTTTACCCTTAATTTCTAAAGTATACAGTCCTAAAATTATATTTTCTGGGCCTATCCTGGTGTCTGAAGTAAACAGGTTATTGAGGTGGTACATTACACCCTCCAGTATTCCTGAAGTAGCGGACACGACCAGAAAATATGAGCCATATCAGCCTCTAAATATCCACATCCTAGCCAGCATTCAGCATTGGTTCTCATTCCCATTCGTACCTGTCTTAGAGTTAGGAAGTATCTGACTTTTATCTTCCAGGCAAATTCTTGCCACATCGGGGAAGATGTAGTACGCCAGCTACTCCTAAACACCTGACACCATTGTGTTTGATTTAGTTAGATCCCCAGCTCCTGTTCCCATCGCTACTGTAAAGGGCATGTGTTGTGTGCTCGATCTGCTATTAAATTCCAGTATAGCATTGTTATTGCTCCCTTACCATGGGTTGAGCCCCATGTAAGTTCAAAAACTCTAGGGAAAGGTCTCAAATCCTCATATTGTAAATTCTTTTGCAGCCTATCATTGATAAAATTCCTTAATTGATAGTAGTGCAAAAGATCCTTCTGCCCAGTTGTAAAGGGCCCTAACTCTTCGAACGGTAAGATTGTGTCAGTGCGGAGTAACTGCCAAGCAGCACATGTACTCCTTTCTGCCTGCTTTTTATACCAATTAGAGAACCTAGCTGGGGTAAAATTTTTATCTGCAGACCACCAAATATATCTAGCTATGTAACCCCTTCTGATACCCTGGTACTAACCATACAAGGTCACCCTGACCACGGTCGGGGACGTGCCTAAGTCATGGGCTCTACCATGTAGATCAAACAGCCCAGAGCATAGTTGTGTCCTCCCTACCTGCTGCAGCTCTAACTGCTGCCAGTGTGCCCTATAACTCTGGTGGGCCCATAACAATGCTGTTTTCATCTGGGCTGCAATCCAGTAGTCTGTTATCGATGGGCAGGTTCTCCCCCCGTCTTGTTTCTGTAAAAACAGTGTATTTTTGGCTATTCTAGGGTGCTTATTACCCCATATAAAAGTCATAACGCAGCTTTGCCATCCGCTAATTTCCTTTTGTGGAATTATGCATGGACTGTTTGAAATAGATATAAAAGTCTCGCATGATGTTCGCTTTAACTATTTGTAGTCTTGAGTAAAATGGAAAGGGTATACAGTTTCATCTCTGGAGGTCTGCTCACAGTTGTTTAATCAAAGTGGGTAGTTGTCAACATATAGTGTAGATGGGGTTTACCTAGTTTGACTCCCAAATATTTAATGGCTCCCACAGTCCCACTTCATGGGATACTTAGATTTAATGTCTTCTGGTACCACGGCAGACAGCACTAATACCTCCGCCTTTGACCAATTAAGGGTATAACCAGAGAGAGCTGAAAAAGATTGATTTGCTTAAAACCTCAGGCAGCGTTTCAGTAGGGTTCATCAGGTACAAGAGGATGTCCCACATAAAGAGCCATTTTGTGAGTGGTATTTCCTATAGTTACCCCTTAATCTTGCTATTAATCCGAATACTCTGTGCCAGGGCTCTATATACAGAGCAAAAGTAGAGGGACAGGGGCAACCTTGTCTGGTGCCTCCTCCAGCTTGAAGGAGCTGGATACATGACCGTTTGCCCTAATGTATGCTATAGGATGCTCATATAACTTGGTTAAAAAACTCAAGAAAGGTGCCGGAAAACCAAAGCCAGCCAGGGTACCCCACAAAAAAGACCAAGATACTTGATCAAAGGCCTTTTCAGCATCGAGACTCATTAAATAAGCTGGGGTTCCTGATTTTTGCAAGTGTTCAATTATATTCACCGACCTTCTTGTATTATCTAAGGTTTGCCTTCCCAGCACAAAGCCTGTCTGGTCCAAGTTAGTTAATTCCGTAGTAAATTTTCAAGCCGCCTGGCTATAGTCCCTGTTGTTATTTTATAGTCCGATTTAATATAGAGATAGGATGGTAGGAAGTGCATATAGTGGGGTCCCTAGCAGGCTTTGGCAAAACCGAGATTAGAGCTTGAGCCCAGGATGGGGCACCTCATCCTCCTCCTCCAGAAACTGTTATATGCTTCCTTATCAAGGGCACTATAACATCCCTAAATGTCTTATAAAACTCATTTGAGAGGCCATCGTGCCAGGACATTTTCCTGCTTTCAGACGGATATTTCTGTTTGTGTTTCTCCTACCGAGAAGGAGAGGTTAAGGTTTTTGTTGTTGATTAGAAATTTCAGGTAAATGGAGAGTGCCAGATATCTTTCAATTATCTCTGGTGTAGGGTTAGCCCTTTTACATATACTACCTAGTAAAATTGCTTGAATGATTCAGATATTCCTCCACATTGGATTTCCATGTCTTAGTTTTTGGGTCTAAGATTTTTGAGTGCAAGCTTTGGTCTTCCATTGTCTGAGCCTACAGGATAAAAAGTCTTAAGCACTTTGGACCCCTTCGTAATATCTTTGCCTTAAATAAATCAATTTCTGTTCCACTTGATAGTCCAGTATTTCTAAGAACTCCCACTTCAGCTTTTTTAATACTTTTCCCCTCTCCCTGCCCAACTGCTGCTGTTGTTGATACTCCAAAGTGGCTATTTGATTCTGTAACTGGATCCTTCTGGCCTCTCTTAATTTTTTGTTTCTGGACGAGATTTCTATGAATTTACCTCGTACTATCGCTTTTACTGTGTCCCATAAAATCCCTGGGGATATTTCTGGGTCATTATTATCCTTTACCGCTTGTTCTGTTACTTTTTATATTGTCTCCTTGGTTTCCTCATTGTGTAGTAAAGAAAGGTTCAGTCTCCCAAAAGTAGTGTGTCTAGTAGGACCTATCTTAAGTTTCATAAAGATTGGGGAGTGGTCTGACAATACTCTGTCCCCTAGCCAGGAGTCAATGCACAAAGTCATCAAATCTTTAGGCATTATAAAGTAGTCTAGTCGTGAATATGACTGATGTGCTGAAGAAAAAAATGTATATTGTCTACTACCTTTATGAATCTGTCTCCAGATATCTAGAAGGCCAAGTTCCCCCATTAGTTTAACTACTTTCTTAGCCGTCCCACTTTCTTGCCGGACTACTCCCCCAGATTTATCCTTATGAGCACTGAGTCGTAGGTTTAGGTCCTCCCCCTATAATTAAATGACCTTTCGCTCAATTGGATATTTTGAGAAGGAACTCCCTATAAAAGGGAAAGTCTGAACCTGGAGGGGTGTACACCGAAACCAAAGAGACAGTAGTGCCTTTGTATTCGCCCTTTAAGCCCACGTAACAGCCCTCTCTGTCTTTAATAGTGTCCAGTACCTCAAAAGGGCACTTGTTAGGAACAGGATTACTCCCCCGCTTTCTGCCTTTCTTATATGATGAAGATATGACTGATTTAAATGAGATTCTTGGAGCATTATGAATGTTGCTTGCAATTTCCGCAAGAAGGACATTATTCTGCTTCTTTTAATCGGATCATGCATTTGGCCATTTACGTTAAAAGATAAAGTTATTAATTCTGACTTATCCATTGTCTATTTGGGATAGATGATGATGATCTTCTGAACACTCCCTATTAGGATATTTATTCCCCCACCTCTCCCCCACAGCACACTCCACAAAACAGCTAAAACAAAGTCCCCAAAACTATTTATGAACTGTAACTGTGCTAAACAGTACCACATCAAAACCCTGAATGTGGAAACACTTAAAATTTGCAAAAATAACAATAAACTTGTACTTCCAGATGTGGAATCCCCTTAGTGCGCCATACAGGGGTTTCTGACTCCTGTAATCACCCTCTACTGGGGGATCACCGGAACGAGGAGTAATCCTTACCACACACAGTGTGATATTCCTCGCGAGCCTGAAAGAGTGTTGCCAGGCTCGTATTTACACAATTAAGTGTACTTGTGACGTCACTTAACCAGAGGCAACCAAGACGAACCCTTTGAAGGCACTGTCAGTACCCCTCCGCCCAATGAAGACATATCATTGTGATTCTTTTTCTAATACAAAAAGTAAACCCACAATACTGTTTTTGTTAAGGTACTAATGGTTTGTAAAAATAATAACTGTAATTATAATAAAAGTATTACTAATAACTTGAAAGGGCACAGCATGAGTTCTAGTCCCGAAAGCTCCTTCTACTAGCCGGTTCTTGAAAGGAGGTCAAACCCGAGTTAGAAGTTTCTGACTGTAGTCAAAATGTGCCCAACAGAACAACTCTAAAAAGGCGCTGCATTGTACCTTCAGAGAAAAAGTCCCTTCAAAACTTCTCTTCGAGTCAGCCATAAGCCCAGTCCTTATTCATTACACAAGAGAGAAGGGAAAAGTATACTGTACCTCCTCAACTCAGACCTGGTTTCATCTTGTTTCCTGCTATGAGATGGCGTGCCATAACCTGCAGAGAGCCTGGCATTTCTGTTCAGTCCCGGGAGTCATTTTGTAGGCCATCGCGACTTTCTTGGATCTTCTGGAGCAAGATTTTCATCGATTGGAGGGGTGCAATTGATGACGTCTCCTTGGTGCGTCCTCTCCTCCTTCTGCCCAAAGAGATTGCCCAATCCAGTGAGCTCCTCGATGCCTTCTGGGAAGTAGAGTTTTTATCGAGGGTGCGAGGGTTCCATCAAAGCTTTTTCGATAAGTACTCCTCTGGCTTCTTCAGATGAGCTGTATGTTTTGACACCTTCTGGCCAAAAGATGCTAATTTTTGCAGGGTAAGGCGTAGAAACGAAGCCCTTGACTTTTAACAATTTAATTATGTCAGAATATTGGGAACGTTGTTTGGATCTCTTGTGGATAATCGTGGTCAAATATAGCCTGTAATTTAAGTATGTGACCTCCTTCTGTCTCCATGCCCTTATTAGAATGTCTTCCTTTATCTTGTAACTATTAAATTTGATAATTATAGAATGAGGCCTCGCCCTTCCTCTATGGGCTTTGGCTGAAGTGCCCAGTGTGCTCTCTCGATGTTCAGTTGGTATCCGTAGGCAGTTGTAGAACGTCCATTAGCAAATCAGTAAGAAACTCGTAAGGCCAGGTCCGCTTCAAGCCTTCAGGAGACCGATAGTCTGATGTTCTCTCATCGCGAGTGACTCTCCAGGTCGATGCATTTCTCATGTAATTTTTCTGTCTGGACAATTAGCTCTTGCAGTATTTTCCCATTTTGACTGCGCCGTCCTCAGTCTTTGCAATCCTCTTCCGTCTCTTTCCAAACGTTGTTCCAACCCAGACAACTTTTGGTCTAGATTTCTAAATTCCTGCCTTGTCTCAGCTTTTATCTCTGATTTCTTTAAAAGTTGCTCAAAACGTAAGCGACATAGCTGATTGGTTTCTTCCTCCGTGTCAGCCGCATTGGCAGGTGAAGGGCTGCACTCGGCCTTCTGGTGGATAAGTGCAATCTCTTTCATCCTGTGAGTTTAATTTAGTTTTGGCTTGTCCCAACCAGGTTTATACTTTGTACGACTTGTAGATGCCATTTTAATACTTTTGATGTAGTATTGCAAATAAATTCTGTTTTCCTGAGCAATTGGGGTAGGGAGCTTGTTTCACTCGCTAGCTGCTAGTCCATGACATCACCGGAAGTCTCAAATTTTAATTTCTAATTGCAACTTTGTGTTCTCCTGCTCTTGATTTCAAAGAATGTTTTGTCTGCCCCACATATCCCAGTTCACACAGACAGGTCAACAAGTATATTACCCCACAAGTGCTACAGTTAATGAACTGCTCGATGTCATATCTTTTCCCTGATCCTGGATGTACAAAATGTTTAGTGTCCATAGTAATAGAGCAGTGGGTACAGTGTTTGCAACTATAGTTACGTTTAGGTGGTTTAGGTAGCAAATTTCTGAATATGATTTTGGCTCCACTAGGGGGTATACCAGGCTATCCCGAGGATTTTTCCCCCTACGATAAGTGATTCGAGGTTTAGTGTATGCCAATTTTTTAATTTTGGGATCCACACTTGGAACTGACCAATGTCTGTTAATACTGTTCCCAATTTCTGGTGCAGTTGGCAGTCGCATTTATAAGTAATGTGACTCTTACCAATGAGCAGATTTATGTCATTGGTAAAGGTTTAACTTTTGTGCCAACTAATCAATTTAACCAGTTTCAAATGGAAGTTGACTTGTTCAGATTCTTTAGAAGACTGCAGTTACAGGAATCTCTGGAGATGAAAATCAAACGACAGTGATTGAGTCATCTGAAAATAGAGAACCTACCCCTTTTAGACCTAAATCTTTATTTTGCCCTAGTTCTAATAACCCCACCTATATGTAATTCTGTAGTATGGTAAAAAAAGAAGTTAAAACTTTAATGGATGAGGACTTCTGGTAACGTCAGCAGCTTGATGGCAGCTTAACTCACGTCTCGCTCTACTCCCAACTTCTGAATCAAAAGGCATATACAAGAAAACAAAATGCAATTGCCAGCAAAAGCGACGCGATCAAAGGCAATCCTAATGAAGGGTCCACATACCACAGCACAGAAGCTACAAACGATGCTAGCGGGAGAAAAAAATTATATGACTGCCGTGCCCCTTCGAAGACGAAGACAGCATGGCGTTCACGGCCAACTCAGAAGAGGGCTGTTCTCACTTAGCTGAAACTATACTCCAGACAGCCAAAACAGTATCTAAAATAGATCACTCGCTGACAGCATTGAGAGTGGACATCGGGAAAATTGAGCACCGCACAGATGAACTTGAACTGAGCCTCACCACAGTAATGGGGCAGACAGACAACCGACCAACTCCTGCTGTTCCTCATGGCAGAGAGAGGAGTTGCTGCATAAATTGGATGATCTGGAAGGTGAAGCAGGTGTCAGAACCTGAGGATCTATGGAATCCTCAGGGGGCAGAGAAGAATACGAAAGACGCAATTATTTTTCTGCAGAAGGTCCTTAGGGAAATCTTGAAGCTTCCAGACGACTTTGACCTGTCTATGGATCAAGCACATCAATCACTAGCACAAAGGTCCTCTAATCCTAATGCCTGCCCACGGTCATTTGCTGTCAAAATGACTAACTACAGTAGCAAGGAAGAACTGCTCTGTAGAGCATGGAGAATGGGATCTGTGATGTTTGGGAAGGCCAGGCTGACTATCGATGATGACTACACTTCGCAAATGCAAGAGGCCAGACGCATGTTATGGCCAGTGTTAAAACAGATATGAGCCAAAAATATGAAGGCACAAATGCTATATCCAGCGCGCCTAAGAGTCGAGACCGGTAAGGGAGTCAAAATGTTTATGGACTTCGAAGCAGCTCCGAAGTTTTTGGAGGAGATTGGTGTCATGGTGCCATACCTTGGCAAAGAACGTCTAGAAAAAGAACTGTGATGGGCAGCATGGACAGTGGCCCGCAGTGGAACGGCTACAATGCACCAACCTGGAGGAAACCAGTCAATGTCTGTGAGAGCTGACATATGCGCACTATTGAAACCATACACTTCCCGACTCCAACTTGAGGGAATCCTTTCCCGAGCTGCTGATGAGATAACCACCCAGGAAGATGAAGGAGACGTCTCCATGAATACAGAGTCCTGAAGAGAGCTGTTCTTGCTGACTTGAGACATGCAGTGCTATGGAGGGCCCCCCCCCCCCAATGCAATACTTATTGAAAATGGAGGTACTGAATGTTTCAACTTCCTCCAAAAAAATGTTGATTTTATTCTTTCCCCTGCTTAGAGAGTTAGTACAGGGCACTGGCCGAATCGGGGTGGATATTTGGTCGCTGATGATTATATCCCAGAGGAAAGACCGAATAACGCAGCATTGTTGACCATAGACCTGTGTCTGATTTGAGGGAGGGAGGCTCCTCGACAACTATGGACCCTGTCCCTCTTTGTAAAATGTTAGGACTGCTAAAACCACCACCGCAAGACAAGAAAGGACTAGGATTACTGTGAATAGTTAAAAGGCCTGAGGAACAGAATGGCCCCTTTTTCAAGCTGAACTTAATTGTCATGGGAACGGGCTTGGAGGGGAGAGAAGGAATGATGGAGGAAGGAAGAGAGAGGCATTACCAACTGAATAGGTCTGGCTAATATTTTCGCTGTGGAGAGAAATAACAGTGGAGACCCCTCAGGTAAGTGCCTCATAAAACAGATGACTGGGCCAGACGAACTGTTAACTGAATGCTCTCCATAACGATGCAGACGTGAGCAGGGGTTGAAGGGTGGGAAACGGAGACCCTTACCATTGTGCCAGTCAACCGATAAGGTCCCATTCCTGCGGACGCACCGGAGGTCGTGACGGGGGCTTCCTCACTTAATACGTGGGCCAGACCTAAGCCTCATAGTCCTTAAAGCTAAAACGTTATTATGGATGCTTACATAAAAGGATTACTTGAGGAATATGTCCTCGTTGAAATAAATGGGATAGGAGAGAGGTGCAAAAATGGAGATCACCTCAAGGAAAAGAGGGAAGTGATGTTGTTACTGCTGACGTTGTTAATCTCTTTGGGGCTAGGACAAAGATCCGATAGTTGCCCACATAAGAGCCAAGGTCCAGATCACCTGAAAGGACTAAGCAACCCAGAGGGGACATACACCAGCCCCAGTACAACAACACGGGCTGACCTGGGAAGTACGGGGTGTCCAGAGGATACCTAGAAGCCTGGACACCTAGGATCCAACCTAAAAGACTGCACCACAGAAGTTGGATGCATGGGGAGTTTTAAACTTCTCAGAGCTGAGGGAGCACCTCCTCCTGGGCTCCCTAGGTGAGTGGGACCAAACCAAACCATGATTCATAATGCTAAATACCAAGTTAAAAGTTATGTTTGTTCAATTTTAACTTACATCAGTTCAATGTTAAGATAAAGGTTATACCTCCACCTAGTGGGAAAAAGTTGAAAGTGGTATTATACAGAACTAAAGATGGCTCACAGCTGGGAGCTAATTGTCTCTTATTATCAATGTTGTTTGAAGAATGCCACTATTTTGGGAGGATGAGAAAGACTGCTATGATGGGAAAGGGACGGGGATTGGCTAAGCAGGACATCAGATCTGGGACGAAGGACAGTCCTCTGATAAATCTTACAGATAAAGGAATCACAAACACATGGGTAAGAAAGAATACTCCAACAAATGAAACTACAGAATGTAAACATGGCCCAAGTTAACTCCAGAATGATGTTGTATAGTGTAAATGGAATTAACCACCCCATTAAACGAAAACAAGTGCAAAATATTCTAAAGGACCAGAAATGTGGAATTAACTTTATCCAAGAAACACATTTGTCCTCAGTAGAGAGCTAGAAGTTAAAAAAATAAAAGATTTCCGAAATTGTTCCAAGCATCTCTGGAGAGGGGGAAGAAAAGGGGTGTGGCCATTCTGTTGTCTGAAACACTCCCTTTTGAGGAGGAAGAGGTAGTGGCAGACGCTGGGGTTAAATATAATATTAGTGGTGGGAAGACTACAAGATATGATTGCCACCCTGGTAAATGTTTACTCACCCCCAGTTTCGCCTGTCTCCTTCTTTGCAGAACTCTTTAAAATAATAATGGAAAAAACAAGGGGAGTTCTGATAGTGTGGGGGGGGGGATTGGAACGTCATATTAAGCAGAACACTGGACTCCACATCCCAGATTCCAACACCAAACACTAGGACTGCTAGATTGCTGGGGAAATTAATGACAGATATAGGTTTGGTTGATGTCTGCAGAGAGAAGTACCCGATAGCAAAAGACTTCACCTATTACTCCCCAAGGCATAAGATCTACTCGAGGTTGGATATGTTCCTGGCCTTTACCAGAGACCTGAATATATTTAATTCTATGTGGGTGGGAGCCGACACATTATCCGACCATCAGCCCATAATAGCGGACATAGACCTTCAGCTCCCAAGAAAACCAACACAATGGAGATTAAATACTAGCCTGCTGAGAAGTGAGGAGGTGAAAGACGAAATCAAGAAAGTAATACAACAAACAGTCCAACTCAGTAGTGATCCAGATACAACCCCACAAATACTGTGGGATACAGTAAAAACGATGATCAGAGGGAAATTAATATCCATTGCAACATATAAAAAGAGGGAAAGGGTTAAACAATTAGAGCTACCACAGAACAAGTAAAGACACCAGAAGATCAGCAGAAGCTCAGGATCTGCCATAACAGAGTAAAATAGATTAAAGAAATTAAAACAAAATACAAAAAATAGAAAGCGAAATAGAAAAGCCCTATACTACCTAAAGAAAACTATTATGAGGGAGACCCAGGGCCACTAGGTTGTTAGCCTACCATTTAAAGTAGAGGGCAGCTAGAGCCAACATTACAACCATCAAACATCCGGTCACAGGACAGGTCTCCCACAGATGGGATCGGGTAGTGGAGTCCATGGTGACATATTACAGACAACTATATTAGGCTCAGGAACACACCTCCCTGGGGGAGATGAGGAGTTTTTTAGAAGGACTAAATTTGTCTAGGCTCTCTGAGCACCAGAGACGGGGGCTAGTAGCTCCGATCTCATAGGCTGAGATAATTAAAAACATTAAAAACCTCAAAGTTGGTAAATGCTCGGGACCTTGATGGATTCGGTAGCGAACTATACAAAACCTTCACCACTGAAACAACACCCTTACTTAAAAGCATATATAATCGGGTATGGCAAGAGGATGAAAAGGTCCCTCCCTCGTGGAACTATAGCACCATTTCCCTGATTCCCAAAGAGGGAAAAGACCTGAAAGAGTGAGCTCTTATAGACCGATATCCCTCCTGAATGTAGATTATAAAATCTTTACGGCAATAATTGCAGCCAGACTTAAACCCATCCTGATCAACTTAGTCCATCCAGACCAAACGGGTTTCATAGCAACCAGACAGGCCCCGGAGTGGGGTTAGATGTACCATGAATATAGTAGATATAGTAAGCAAAAATTGCATCCCCACATGTATCATGAGCCTTGACGTCGAAAGACGTTTGACAGGGTAGGGTGGAATTTCTTGTCTGCAGTTCTAAATAAGATGGCATTCCCTGACTCTCTTATGAGTGCTATCAAAGCCATATATGCTAAACCACAGGCTTGCATAAGCATGAATGGAGGGCTCGCACAGAGGTTTGAACTGGACAGGGGCACCAGGCAGGGCTGCCCACTATCCCCCTTGCTGTTTGCCCTCTGCATCGAACCTTTGGCTCGAGTTGTGAGACAGGATCCAGAGATACGGGGAGAAGTGGTAGGGGGAGAGGAACACAAAATATCTATGTACGCTGATGATGTCCTGTTGTACATAACTAACCCGGACAAATCTATCCCTCGACTATGGACCATCCTAGACCAGTTTGGACAACACTCTGGCTACTTCCTTAATAAATAGAAAACAGAGCTACTCAAATTTAACTATAACCCTTCCCCTGAAGTAAAACAGATACTCCCTCTGAAATGGAATGCCCTCAGAATAAAGTATCTGGGGGCTCAAATCCCAAGGCACCTGACAGATCTTTCTGAATTTAATTTTGACCCCCAGGTAAAACAGACTAAGCAGGATATCCAGACTTGGAAACTGCTGAACCTGCCATTGTATTCGAAAATTCAGTCAGTGACTATGACCATACTGCCCCGCTTTCTCTACCTTTTTCAATGCCTCCCAATGAAAATTCACCATAACCAATTTCAAATTTGGCAAATGATGATCTCTAAATTTATTTGGAATTATAAGAAACCCAGAATCAAAATGTCAATCCTGCAGTCCAGCAAAAAATATGGAAGGAGAGAGGTTCCCAGCCTGGAGGACTACTATTTAGTGACCCAGTTAAGATGGGCCCTGCTGTGGCACGCTTAAAACTACTCTGCACATTGGAAAATGCTGGAGATAGTTTCCACGGAGGGGATACCCCTAGGAGCCAGATTAGCAATGCCAGAAATTCTAGATCAGGACCATGCAAGATTACCATTTAATGTAAGAAACACCTTGCGGGCACTACGGAGATTATGGTCAAAGCATAAATTAACCAGAGAGCTATGGTCTATGAGATGGTTTGCCTGGGATAGAGGTTTTCACCCTGCAACACAAGACCTCACATTCCAAAGGTGGGAAAGGTTAGGTCTGTACGCCCTGGGTCAGTTTCTGGATGGGACATAGGTAATGGAATTTGCCCAACTCAGAGAAAGATACACCCTCAGACAGATAGACCATTATAGATATCTCCAAGTCAGAACATACATACAGGCCCTTCAGCGTTATCAGGACCAAAAACAGACCCCATCAGAGCTACAAAGGGTGCTAGAGGACATAATGCACTCACAGAGATAGAAAGGCCACATCTCTGCCCAGTATGGGTCTTTGAGGGATGGGGAGGTAATCAGGCCATACAATCTGAATTAAAATGGCAGATGGAACTAGGTGAGCAAGTTTCGGATAAAGAGTGGAAAATCAGTTATACACAAACATATAAGATCACATACTCCCCCTTTTGGAGGGAATTCAAGTGGAAAATTAGATTGAGATTTTTCATCACCCAGATTGTTAAAATTAAATGGGACAAAAATTGCCCACCAGCCTGCTGGAGGGACTGCCAGGAGATAAGGGCGAAACAACTGTATATATTTTGGTCATGCCCGAAACTAGAATAATTTTGCAGAGAAATAATACAACAACTGGGAGCTATGTTTTCAGTTACAGAGCCCATAGTCCCAAAACACTTAGTGCTGGGGATTCTACCCCGAGAGGTGAAGGGAGGTGACTAGATGTACTTATGGAACATACTAACGACATCAGCTCATAAAGCGTTTACAAGAAAATAGCTTAACAGCAATCCCCCCATCTCACAACAATGGGTGAAAATTGTCCAGGAGATCCAGACCTGAGAAGAGCTGACCCATAAGATAAACTTTAAAATACCAAAATTCATGCTTCGATGGGCACCCTGGATGATGACACAGGGAAATGGAATTCCAGATTCATTGGAGGGATAAAATGTTACCTCATAGGACTAGAGGGAGAATATTGAAAACACTAGGAAGGGAGTGAGGGAACCAGAAGGTCTGCTGCAATCAGAGAGAGTAAATGTTATTCATACTGTTTAATGGAGAGAGAGGAACCGGAGAATGGCACATCTTGGGTCAAGATTTCAGATTCTAAAGTAATGTATACTCTCAGGACATGTGATGAAATGTTTGCTAATTCCTGTCTAACCTAAAGTAAAAATTGTATAAGATGAAATGTTTTTAAGAAACATGTAATAGTGCCTAAATATGCAATAAACTTGAATTAAAAAATAAAACCTTAATGGATAAAAATCATTCCAATACTAGACAGAATGTCATTAAAGCCGAAAGGAAATGCATAAAAGAATTACAAGATATGCATGAGATTATTATAATGCCATTTGACAGAGGGGGTGCTGTGGTGGTATGGGGCAGAGAAGACTATATAAGGGAAGTAAACAGACAACTAGCCAATGTAAACTTTTATAGGTAATTGAATAAAGATCCTACAGCAGAGTTCAAGACAAAGCACAAAGTCTTATTCAGAAGGGCCTGGAGAGAGAATGGGTAACTGAATCGGAAGCCGACTTCCTTAACGTAACAGACCTCAAAAGACTTGCTCTTTATCTCCTTCCCAAAATTCATAAAAATACACACCCTGTGCCCGGTAGGCATGTTGTATTTTCCATTGGCTCTGTCACTGAATCGATATCTAAATTTGTTGATTTTCTACATACATAAACTTGTTTCTGAACTAAAATGTTACATCAGGTACACTAACCATATGCTTACCATTCTGAAAGATGTTGTAGTGTCTGAGACCTATTGGCTTGTGACGATTGGTGTTGAAAGCCTTTGTTCAAATATTCCACAGGAGGGCGGACTTGAGGCACTTGAATCAGCCTCGGAATATAGGGTTGGAATGATCCAACCAAACCAGTATGTTACTGATTTGGCTAGATTTGAGCTAGAAGCAAACTTCTTTATATTTGAGTCGCACTAGTATGCCCAAGATAAAGGAACAGCTATGGGCACTACATTTGCCCCAGTCTGGCCAACTTGTATGAGGGAGAGGGAAGACATGTAGATTTTGACAGGAACAACAATGAATTTGTTGACAACATAAAACTGTGGAAACAGTTAATTGATGACTGAATTCTAATATGGGAAGGTAGTCTAGAAAGTCTGCATAGATTCCTTCTGTATGTAAACTGAACCTCGGAACATTTGTCTTTTACACATTGTGTTGATTTATACTTGGTTTCTTTTTTGGACATACTGCTCTATAAAGAAAATGGGAGACTAGAAATGAAATTGTATCAAAAGCTTCTAGCACGTAATACATTGCTCAGAATGGACAGCTGCCACCCAAAAAACTTGGTCAAGAGTATCCCTAGGGGACAGTTCATTAGGGGTCGAAGGGTATGTTCTGCTATAGATGGCTATGAAAAAGCATCCAGAGACCTTACAGAGAGATTCATTTCACGAGGGTACTCGCTATCTCTAGTAAAAGCTGTAGCAAGTAAAACAAAACAAACGGATAGAGGTGCTTTACTGAATAAACAGTCGAGAGTGCTTGCAGATGGGAACCCTGCTTCCCTCTCATTTGTGATTCAGTTTAATCCATTTGCACCAGAAATTGGAAACATTATTAAGAGACATCGGTCACTTCTAAATGTGGATCCCAAATTGAAAAAATTGGCATACACTAAACCTAGAATCACTTATCGTAGGGGGAAGAATCTTCAGAATAGTCTGGTACACCCCTAGTGGAGTCAAAACCACGTTCAGAAACTTGGCTACCAAAGCCCCTAGGTAACTGACGTGCGGACACTGTACCCATTGCTGTAATACTGTGGACACTAAACATTTTGTGCATGCAAGATCAAGGAAAAGATGTGACATCGAGCAGTTCATTAACTGTACCACTTGTGGGGTAATATATCGGTTGACTTGTTCGTGTGGATTGAGATACTGTATGTGGGGCAGACAAAACATTCTTTGAAATCAAGAGTAGGAGAACACAAAGCTGCGATTAGAAATGAAAATTTGACCTATGCAATGGCTAGACATTATAAACAAGCCAGCCATGGGTCTGCTGCATCTCTTGAATTTGTTGGATTGGAAAAAGTTACAATAAACCCTCAAGGAGGAAGTATGAAACAGAAACTGCTCTTACATGAATCCTTCTGGATCTTTACCTCGGAAACACTTAGCCTGTTAGGGCTGAATGCTGACATCCCAATGTACAGTTATTTATAATAGTAATAGCCATCTAATACATATGTACAGGGGTTAAATTGGGCAGGAACTCACTGAAACTCTGTTCCACCTTCTCTGACACCTTTCTCCATTGAACACTACAGAGAATTCCACCACCTAGGGATGACAGTTCCATGTCCTACACATTTAGAGGTTACAGTTCCACCTCGTAAACAGTTCTTTTTTTAACCACTGCATTTGTGCCATTTTTAAGTCGTTTCTTTATGCCAGGCAGCGTGAGTTTCTGGCTCTACTGCTGGAGTTTGCCCCTTTCTCCTTTTTAGATATATAGTATGATGCGTCTTTGTTAGTACCTCTTGTACCTTGTAAAAGGCCCCCCCTTTTTTTTTTTTTTTTTACATAGTATGACCTGCCGGCTCTACTGTGTTGGACAGCATGAATTTTCGGCTCTGCTATGTCAGGCAGCATGACTTGCCAGCTCTTCTAGCCTATGTTTTTATCTTATATGAGCTCTGTAAGTTGTCAGCAGGTATTTATTACCTTTACTAATGGTTTTTGCAATGTATTGCCAGCATGTTTTCTGTCTATTATTATGTGTCGCTCATTTTGCACTAATCTATTTTGACATTTTTGAGCACTTTATGTGTAGTCAGTGAGTCCTTGATATACAGCCAGGATAGCAATTTGCACTTTTGTAATTGTTTGGCATGTTTGATAAGGTTATGGTTTAACAATAAGTATTTCAATGCAAAACACTTTCTTGCACATCTTGCTCTGGTTTTGGGTGTTTATGCCTTTAAATTGAACCCTTTCAAAGATTCACCCTTGTAGACACAGCACGCTCTGATGATGAACCACATGTTCAAAACATAAGCAAGTCTGCTACCAGGAACCAAGAAGCTACTGGTTGGTTTAGGACTACGCCAGACGCTCCTGCCATTTGCCGTTTTTGTGACTGGTGCTGCTGGCAGTTCAAAAGGTAACTTAGGTTGTTTAGAGCTTAATTTTTTTCTATACGTGCTACGGGCAGTGCAAGCGTCTGTTCCTTCAGGCTTTTCTTGTGCCAAGATACGCTGCAGTAATCCCAATGTGTGCTCTGGACTTCCACTAGGAGCTCTCTCTTCTTTTTTTACTCATATTCCAAAATAAAAAAGTTTTACTTAAAGTAACTGTTGCTTCTTTTTGAGTGCCCTCCACTTCAATTCTGCTGAATTCTGTGTTGCATATAAATAGCACTCCCTGGATGTGAGCACATATAGTCAAGTTGTATCCCGCCTTCCCCCAATTCCTAGTCAGCTAATTGTTCAGATGCAATTCGCTCAAGGGCTTTTGAGAAAGGGGGTAGTATGGATATGGGCCTGTAGTTTGCCCGACAGGTTCTGTCCCGGTTTTTGAATATGGGGGTGATGAACGCTGACTTCCACCTATCTGGGAATATCCCTGATCTTAGGGATAGGTTGAACATTTTTGTAAGGAGTGAAGCTAGTTCATCAAGTGTGAGTGCTACAAGCTTCATGTCGATTAGGTCGCCTCCAATCCTGGCTTTCCCTACGACCTGCGTAATGTATTTTATGGTATTAGCCCAGGCGATTTGCTTGAAATAAAATGGAGGTATGGTAGAGTTTTGGGAGGGGGAGTTTGTGTTGGGAAGTTTCGAAGGGGGCTGAGTGGATAGGTAGTCAGGGGGCAGTACAGTGCTTACTGTAAGTCAGTTAAGGCAACATTGAAGATGTCTGCTATTTCTTTTGGTTCTTGTAGTGTGCTGGATGCAGTGACAATCAGTTCTGGTGGTGTTTTGGGGTCCCTGCCGGTATGCATTTTTATGGAGTTCCAGAAATCTCTTCCGCTACCCCAGCTCCTGTCCAGTAGTTCTTTATAGTACATGGCTGTGGCCTTCCTTATTGGCTTGGTGCACTTATTTCTGGTCACATTATATGCATGTAGTCAGCTTGCTTACCAGTCGCCCTTGCTTTGTGACAGAGGTTGTCACGGTAATGCATAAGCTCAATGAGGGAGCCCAAGAGCCATTGGTTGGTATTCTCTTCTTTTTTTTTTGTATTTTTTGTTTATGCGCCCCCAACATCTCAGCTGGCCTCTCCTTTGGGCCGCCAAGGACTGATCTCGCCCCCAACAACCCCTGTCGCCAACTGCCGCCCCATATTGCAGTCCCCCCCCCAGGGTAACCCGATGTATCCCTTACAGAGAGAATGAGCCTTGTGGCTTACCTGCATGGCCCTGAGTGCTGCTGAGGTCAGTCCCAGCTGCCCAGGGGCTCTGTAGTGGTGAGGGTCCGGGCTGTTATCATCCAGCCTGCCAAGACGCCATGTTCCTGATTTTCTCTGCCCTGCCCGATCAAGTTCTTGGCCTTGCATGGGTGGCCTCCTTGGGTGGGGGCATGCAAGGGGCATGTTGAGGCCTCACGTCCCATAAGCACATGCCCAGTCCACCCAGAGGTGCCAAGGCAGACCCCCCGGGAGGGTACAGTGGATGCTTGTGCAACCCCTCCCTGCCAGTCTCCACTTCTGGTACCTGGGCTTGGGGCGTGAATCTGATCACCAGTGTGCTGAGCGAACCCCTTTGCTCAGCGCCATGGAACTGGCTAGACCCTTTAACTTTGTTTGATTTGGACAAAGATGTTACAGGCATTGGTGATAGTAGTAAAGTAGTCTAGGGCCAGATTTGCATTACTAGCACTGTCAAGGGTGGTCCAGTCAGCCCTATTTAGATATTGTTTAAAAGGCTTGAGCTGTCCGTTCCTGATTGAACTTGAGATGTGAAGATGAGGGGCTAGCTGCACACTTGAGCAGACTCTGTAGACCATGAGGCCTGTTTCTGCTGGCAATTTTGTGTATTCATAACTTTTTTTTGTGAGTTTAGGGGTGTGCTTCATTAATTCATTTAATTTTTTATCAGGAGAGATGCATTAAGCTGAAAACTTGTTTACAGGTGCGACCTGGGAGCACAAGGAAGTCAAGTGACTTGTTCAGTTTCACACAGTATGCAGGTGGGGGCTGTGGGATTCAAACCCAGGTCTCCAGGTTTGCAACTCAGAACCTTAAACCATCGTACTATACTGCCTCCATTTGTCCATGAGCACATCATGGGGGAGTGGTCGCTTAGCGAGTTTGGTAGGACAGATACTTCTGTGATGTGCTTGGGGGCAATTGGAGAGTAGTCAGTCAGTAGGGTAGCTTGTGCCAGTATGGTAGTTTCATCTAGGGGCATGGGTTACCATATGTGTGAGATGGAGGGCAGAGATTTGATCTTTTAAGGTGGAGGTAACTTGAACCAGCAACTTTGTGTTAAAGTCTCCAACAGCAACCAGTTCCCAGGTCTGCTTGCCTGTTTTATGTGGTCTATGAACTGCTCTACGCCTGTTGCTTGTTTCCCCGGGAGTATGTAGACTGTGAAGAGCACCATTGTCTTGTTCTGGCAGCCTATGGATAGCTTAATAGACAATATCTGTGCCTCTTTTGTTATTAGACTTTTGGACAGCACCTGACCTTTGATTTCATTACTCAGGTAAACCAGGCATCCACCCCCACGTTTGGACAGTCTGTCCTGTCGGAAGGTGATGTAGCCAGCAAGGAACATGGTGACATCCCTGATCTTAGGGGAGAGCCAGGTTTCTGTGAGCGAGATTATGTCAGGCTTGTGTAGCGCATTCCAGGCCTGGAGTTGGGGAGATATGGGTAGCAAGCTACCTACAGTATGTTGATTGAGGCAATTTTGAAATGGTCCTGTCCTTTTGTAGTAACAGTCCCTGGGGGACCAGGATTTGGATGTATGTTCCCAGACAGGAGGAGCAGGATGATTGTCAGTTTTCTGATGGGGCATTTCCAGTAAGCCCATTGACTTTAGGTGTGTTTGCAGTGGGTTAGCCTGATCCTCTGGGTGTTATCAGTTGGGGTGCAAGCGTGGTGCAGTGTAGCGAAAGATATATGTGAGAGGGTAGGTGACCTGTAGGGTAGCGATGGTTGTTTGTAAATGAGTACGTTGAGTAGGTTAGCATCCGGTCTCCTTGTTGTACCAGGAAGCTGTAGTATGGTGTTTGGGGTAGAAAACTGGTATGGCAAGGGTGTTGCCATGGGTTTCCCATCATCCATCCCATTTAGAGTGATCATGAGTAGGATGAGTGAGAGTGTGGTACACTTGGATGTTCAAAAAAGTGTTGACCCAAATTGGGCAGTCTGTTTAGGGAGCCAGCGCATAGCTGCCATATATCGTGGGCTTGCATGTCCAGGCAGTTTGTGTATTTTTCGCCAATGGGGGGACATTTGGTTAAAAGGTATGATAAAAACATTAATGAATAGGTGCTGCCTTGATAGCACAATGGTAGTTTTGCTGTCTCTGGTGCAGAGGGTTAGAGGTTCGAATCACTGCTCTGCTTAATGAAGAAATGTGTCTGGCTGGTTGATGTTGCAGGCTGACAGTAGGTGGTAAAACATGACTTAGAACAGTACAGCTGAAGGAACTCTAGCTGGAGTTCTAGTGTAATTTACTGGCACAGCAGCGACTCCTACAGTGTACTAGCAGCTGGTAAAATTGTGAGATAGGTTCAGAAATGTTGGTCATGTGATGGATGAGTTCAGAGAGGGAGTAGACAGCGACACCTGGTGGGTGATTAGTGTAAGGAACTAGTGGGGAAATGACTTGATTGGTCAACGAGACTATAAAACTTGAGCCAAATCAGGGGGCACAGTGAGTGGGCTACTACAGTAAGCCAGGTAGTGTAGCTCTGCAGACAATGAAGTAGAAGAGAGAGGTCCACTACCTTCTGCTTGCTGTGCAGCTTCCAAGCGTCTTTTGAGAGTGGGGGGTTAACTGGCACAGGCAGCCTGAGGGAGAAGACTGTTCCCCAAATTTGGGCAACTGGCATGGCAGGAGGTAAGGTGCAAGTCACCTTAGCCCTACACACCATTGGGCCAGCTGCTGGATGTTATTTTTATGCAGAAGTTACCCTTGAGGAACATATCAAATTAGCCCATCTTAGACATGATACTCTGGTGGGAAAACACAGGGGAACATTCATTTTCTCACCCCAGGAATTCTTCACTATGCTTGACCGGTGCAGTATGCCAACTGGGTTCAGCTGCCCCGGAGGAGTTAATGCTAATGATTTTTGGCATCAGCCAATTAGAAAGCAGGAAGAGAGAGTGCTGCCTGAGCTAGAGTGGGGAGGTCAGTCAGATTCATTTCTCTGCTGACTGGACAATACTGCCCTGGAGTCCTCTTTTGACTTCGCTTGAAGAAGTTAATTTCTTTCTTAAAGTTGGTAAAATTATTTGTTTGTGCTGCTTTGGTGATTTTTAGGTACTTTTCTTAGTGTTGTGTTTTTTCATACGGGGCAGTAGAGTACACTGTGTCAATGGTAAAAACTGTGAGGGGTAACTCTATTTGTGTGCATAAGGGGCCGAGGTTATGGAATAGTCTGCCAGGTCATTTGAGGCAAAGTAATAGTATCCTATCTTGGAATGCTATAAGATCTTGGTTTATTGCTGTTGCTAAATCTCCTAATACTTGCTGTGGCTGAGCAATGTTTGTTATTTATTGTTAAATGTGTGTTTTTGCTGTATTTGCACTATATGTTCTGTACATTTTACTGTGGAATTGCTATTTTTTGTACAATGGGACCCCGTTGAGAAAGAGATCCGGTTAAATGGGGTTATCCCTTTCTGATGTGTCTCAGAATAAAATGTGTACTACTACTACTTATACCTCAGTTCCCAGGAATTGCAAATTTCTCCCCTCAGGGTTCCTCCGACAGTTCCCACTCCTTTCTGAGGAGAATTTTTATTTCTTTTTTAACTATATTTAACTTTGGTTATTAGTTTATTTCATGACTCCCTGTTTTTATTGGAACCCCAATTTTTCTCGAAACCTTTCATTTTTAGCACTTTTGCGGAACTGTTTTCCACTGTTCCATAGCGCTTGGGAACTGACCTCATTTCAGTACTTTCTCCCATTTGGGAGTATTTTTCTGAGGTCTTCTGACAAGTTGGCATGTCAGATAGACCCTGTGACGGGGAGCTCCTGCCACTCTTGAGGACCAACCTTTTTGTTAAATCTGTTGCAACAGTTATTCTGTTTCTTAGCTTAATCCATCCTTTACAATTTCTAGTCCATAAGGTTTACTACCTATGGGCACTCCCTCCCCTTTCTTAACTATGCTATAGTGTCCTCTTTAATTTTCCTTTTCCCTTTCAGGTCCCCATACAGGGAGTTTTTTGTGGTGACCTCCAAGCATATGTAAAACAGGTTGTGTTTTTGTTGTTGGATTTATTATGTAGTAGCACTGTGTGATAAAATACCTTGATGTATATACCTTATGTTTATGAAACCTGTAAATGTTGAAAATACCATGGCACTAGATGTTTTTGATAATGATAAAAAGTACTAGGTGACTGTTATAAAAATTAAGTTAGTTGTGCTATTTAAAATGCATGTAAATTGCTGTAAACTGAACATGTCTGAAATGTCATGGTGATTTGCATATATCCCATGATGCTTTGCATTATGGAAGTATGTGTGATGTGTTTCTTTGAAACTTGGCTTATTGTCAGTGCCCTTTGGGTAACCCATGTTTCAGTGCTTCTGCACTGAGGTTCTTTGTCTTTAGCTTTTTTTCAAATTTTTTTATTTGAGCCCCCACCACCCAAGCAAACATGGCCCACATTGGTGTGGAGGCTGAATCTCAACTGCTGAGTTAGATCAGAGATCAGTGTCCGTAGGTGCTGGCTAAGTGCAGAGAAAGGACATACATGTAAGCATTAATCCACGACAAAGGCCTGGTTGGTGGTTGGGGTTGGGGTACGAGGCCGCAGGCCAAGTGCGTCCAACTACCAGCCAGGCATTATTTCCCAAGTAGAGCCTGACTTTGGAGTGGATTAATGCGCTTGTAACATGGCAAGCGCTAATTTACTAGTGTGACACGTCACTATGATATGCCACTCAGGTGAACAGTTACTTATTTTATTGTTTAATACAGTATTTACTGCTGTTCAACTCTGTACTTCTGTGAGTAGACGTCCATCTCCTACGGGCGTGTGCACCTTCAGAAATCACTATCTATTTATAGTGTGATTGCTGTGTTTTGCATGTTTACAACTCATGTTTAACACCACCATTGCGCAATATATAACCTGCCACAGTACCTTTCTTTGCTACTTACGCGTCTGTTTTCACTCGTTTCGTTCGTTTACATTTCTGCTTCAGTACAACATTCTGGGAACATAAGGAATATTTACATATCTCCCATTTCACTTCATTCAGGATAGCAAGGTATGCAAATATTCCTTATGTCCCCACAATGCACTGATGATTTCTACGTCTTAGCCGGAAACGCTGATCGCCGTCTCAGTACCGAAAAAACACTCACAGTATGCTTTTTGACGTCCTTGTCCTTCAAGGACTGTATCGCTTTACTGACATTGGTCCCAAGCATTTAATAGTCCTTGGGCACATACCTCCCTCTTGCCCTCGCTGCCCATGGGTTTACTCTGGTCGGCCAGGCAGTGCGCTCCAGATTTCTACGGCTTGTCCACAGCACCAAGGGTGCTCTATCCGTTCCTTGTGCATGCTCACTTCAAAAGCACCACGGCATTTGTGCTGGAATAATGCCGTGTTGCTCTTGTACCAGCTGACTCAGTTGGACCAATGGTTTCTGTTGCCTGCGGTCCTCTTATTTTAGTCATGTTACAAAGTCAGTTGCTGCAAACTGATGTACTGAAGAAGGGATATGCCATTGCTTAAGGTTATCTCTTGCATTTTGAATAAACATCGTACAGAGATTGTGTTGAACTTGAAGTTTGGTGTCTGGTCCATCTGTTATCCCACAACCCTCCACAGACCCAAAAGAAGAAACTGGTCCTACCATTTTATAAAAAACTGGGTAAGGTGTAACTCAGGGAAACAGATAAGGGGAGTAAAGAGTACTTTACTCCAATTTTTGCCTGCTTTACTACCACTTTCTGATTTTAAGAATTTTTTTTTCCCACCCTACATATTTGAAGCATATTTGCTACACATGAACAATACTGGCAGCACCATGCAGTGCTAGCAGCCCCTGCACCACGCACTAAAAGAGTGGAACCATATGGAGTGGAGACAGAAAAGAGCATGAAGGGGGCAATGTGGAGCACACCTACCAATAGGACGTGTTTCTGTATAGCTCTGCACTTTGAAACAATATTTTTTTAAATAATTTGCTGTTATAGTTCATTATATTGCTGGAACTACTGCAGCTTACAACAGCTTGTCAGGAATAGAGCAGTTTGGTAACAGATAATAGCAATAATAAAGGAAATTCTTGTGGAATTAAGCCCCAGCCACCATCGGAGGCACAGGCCTCGGCCGCAATGCTTGACAAGTGGGTGTGTGGAACCTCCATGGACGGCCCTCCAGCAGTCGATGCAGGCCATCAGCACTAAAGTTGAAACCATTTTGAGACAGATGAGAGAGCAAGATATTAAATTTGAAGCCACAAACAAAACAATGGTGGCTGCGGCGTAGCAAGTGCTTTGGGCCCTATCTGCGACCTCGCTCTCACTGCAAAACTCGGGAGGGAGTCTGTGGAGCCAGGGAGGTAGCCGCAGCCTTCTCCGCTAATGGAAAATGGGAGTCCCATTAGAGGTGGAGCAGGAGAAGGAGTCTGCTTTTGTCCCTCCCACCCTCTCTGGCCCCAACCCCGACCTCTGTTAAATGCTCCTGGGTCGAGGAGGAGCAAGTGGATAAGAGGAGAGCAAACCAGGCCAAGGAGGATCAAGTTGGGGTGACGCCATCTAGGAGCCAGGGATTTGTGCACAGGGCAGTAAGCAAGCCAGAAGGAGCTGATCACTACTTGGACTACAAGCTGGTGGTAAGACTGTTCTTTGGCAATACTGTTGTGGGGGGTGAGTAAAAGGGGTACAGCATCTCAATCTCTAGTGGGTAAAAAGGATATAGATGATACTGCTTTCGCCTTTTTGAGGTGTACAGTGGTATGATATCTGTACGTTGAAAGTACAGTTACATAGATGTTGTCGGCAGACAAGGGCCTTGTGGCCCATCCAGTGTGCCCTATCCCTCTTTCTAATGCTTAAGGTACCCTAGATGCTACAAGCCCCCCGCTTTCATCCTAGCTTGATAATTCCCATGTACCTATCCCACACATTCTTGAACCCCTGAACTGTGGCCACCCCCACCACTTCCTGGGGGAGACTGTTCCATCTCTCCACCACTCTTTCAGTGAAGTAGAATTTCCTCAAGTTCCCGCTAAGATTTCTACCTTTTAGTCTCATGCTGTGCCCCCTTGTTCTGCTGTTTCCCTTCATGTGAAAGATGCTCCCTTCTGGTACCCTGTTGATTCCCTTTAGATATTTGAAGGTCTCTGTCATGTTTCCCCCCACACACTGCTTTCCTCCAGGGAGTACATATTTAGAGCTCTGAGTCTCTCCTCATATGACTTGTGCTGCATCCCCAAGACTATTTTTGTCGCCCTCCTCTGTACTGTCTCCATCCTGTCTGTCTTTTTGGAGATGGGGCCTCCAGAGCCGAACGTAGTACTCCAGATGAGGCCTTACTAGGGAGTTGTACAACGGTACCACCACTTCCCTCCTTCTACTTGTTATACCCCTCCTCGTGACCATAGCATTTTCGTATCCTTTCCAACTGCTTTGTTGCACTGTTCAGCCACTTTGAGGTTGTCTTCTATGACTACCCCTAGATCCCTTTCCTCTGTGGTGGCCTCCAGTGTTACCCCATCTAGTTCATGCTCAGCCCTAGGATTCCCTCTCCCTAGGTGCATAATCTTGCACTTCTTTGCATTGAAACCCAGCTGCCATTCCTTGGACCAGTTTCCTAGCCTCTTCAGATCCCTCCTCATTTTTTCTATACCTTCCTGTGTATCTACCCTGTTACATAGCTTTGTATCATCCACGAACAGGCTAACCCTTCCTTCTAGACCCTCTGCAATATCACTTATGAAGACATTGATGAGCACTGGTCCCAGCACTGATCCATGGGGTACACCACCTGTTACCCGTCCCTCCTGTGAGTAACCCCATTTACCATCACTCTTTGTGTTCTATTACTCAACCAGTTTCTAACCCATGTGACCAGCTCTGTCCTCGCCCCAGATTTGGCAGCTTGTGGATTAGTCTCCTGTGTGGGACTGTGTCAAGGCATTCCTGAAGTCCAGATAAGCCACATCTACCACTGTGCCCTGGTCTAATCAATCAGGTTGGTCTGGCATGACTTCCTGTAGTGAATCCATGTTCCTTGGGTCTAGCAGCCCCTCGCCTCTAGGTGGTCCACCAACCTTCCTTAAGTAGGGTTTCCATCACTTTGTCTACTATCGAGGTCAGACTGATGGGGCGTTAGTTTCCTGCCTCCTCCTTGCTACCACTGTTGTGCAGAGGTACCACTTGTGTCCTCCTCCACTCCTCCAGGACCATGCCTGTTTCTAGTGCTCTGTTGAACTGCTTAGCCAGAGGTTTAGCCAGTTCCTCCCAGAGCTCCTTTATGATCCTTGTGTGTATCCCATTGGGCCCCATAGCTTTATCCACCCTAAGCTGTTCTAGGGCTCTTTTTACTCTGTCCTCTGAAAAAGGTCTAATGTCCACCTCTTTCCTGTTTAACCCTTCTCCATTAATGGGGACCATCTCCATTGTCTTCCTCCGTGAATACAGAGCAGAAGTATTTGTTGAGGATGGTTGCCTTGTCAGTGTCTTTCTCCACTACCCTGCCTCCCTCTTCCCTAAGTCTCACAATCCCTCCTGTCTTGTTAATATACATAAAGAATGCCTTCCCTCACCGATTTAGCTAGCTTTTCCTCGATTTCGGCCTTTGCTGCCCTTACTGCCTTGTTCTCTTCCTTTTTGTTTTTTCAGGTACTCTTGCCTGTCCTCCTTGCTTTGCATTGTCTTGTTCCTCAGAAAAGCTATTTTTTTCCATCCAGTTGATATTGCAGTTTAGTAAGGGCTGTGTTAGTAAGTAACCAGGTAGGTAATCTGTGTTACGACTATACTTTCTCAGCCTGGGTTGGTAGTTAGAGCTATATTTTCTAGATAATACTGCTTAAGAATGAGTAGAATAGTGGGCTGAAGTGGATGTGGGGCAGCGGTTATGATGAACATTTTGTGGAAGCTAGGAGAGTGTCGAGTCTGTCACTGGCTGAGGAGTCTCGAGGAAGAAGTGCTGTGGCCTGGGAGGGAGTTGGAGAGGTTGGGGGGTGGGAGGAAAGTGCCTAGGACAGGAGGACCTCCCCCAGGGAGAATCATAAGGACACAACATGGGAGGTATATTGAATCGAGGGAAGGGGGGTGGGAGGGTGAGTGAGAGCATAATGAACAAGGGGCCTAGCACTGGAGGGAAGGCTCAAGTCAGGAGGGAGGAACCAGGGTGGAGCACTACAGAGGGGGCTGGGAATAGGCTTACAGTGCTAGCGACATTGGTGGTGGAGGAGGGGTGCAGGATACCTAGGAGAGGGAACTGGAGGGAGTGTGCAATGGTGGTAGTCTGACTAAGGGGGTGCTATGGCTGAAGGGTGGAGAGGCACAGCAGGAGGATGGTGGTTGAATGAAGAAGGGATGTGGGGGAATGGAGCAGGGAGGATAGAAAAGATGTCAGCAGCATAGCAGAGGTGGCAGGGGGGAGAACTGATGGGGAAAAGGCAAAGGGAAGAGATGAGGGAATTGTGTACAGGAGGGGGAGTCTGGCAGGAGAGTAACAGGGACAGGCAGGTGGAATCATGCAGGAGGAGGAGAGGTGCTACAACAGGGACAGAAGGGGAAAATTTGTGCTGGAGGAGGAGGAGGCAGGTAGGAGAAAAATGGAAATGGGGAAATTGGGGGAAGTATGTGCTTGTGGAGGAAGAGTCAAATAGGAGAGGAATGGGAAGGGGAAGCAGGCAGATGGAAATATTGGGGGGAATACTAGTACTGGGGGATTCATTACTTAAGGAGGGTGTGGTGGGGTAGCAAGGGAGAACTGCACAGTCATATATGGATGGAGGCCATGCCAGGGATGACAGCTGAAAGAGTGGGTCAATCAGTCCTGAAATATGCTAGAAGAAAAGGGAGAGACCTCATTTAATTCTTCATCTGGGGACAGACTACCTGGCTGATACCTTATTAAAGGTAGTCCAAAGGAGGTTTGAGGAGCTGGGAACTTTACGCGAGGGGGAGGATAGATCAGTAACTTTTTCTGAGGTATTGCCAGTGCCCAAGGCAAGCACAGTCAGAAAACAAAGGATCAAGGAGTTTAACGAATGGTTAGGAAAATGGTGTCACACCAAAGGGTAGGGATTAGTGGGAGGGTGGGGACAGACCTAGGAAGACAGTAGTCTATACGCTAAGGATAGACTGCACCTAAATGAAGAGGGCAGGAAGGTGCTAAAAGGGAAGCTTGTGGAGTACGTTGAGGCAACTGGTCATATAAATTAGGAAGGGGTTGGCAGGAGGGCATACAGCTGCCACAAGACGGGAAGCAGAGGAGTCTTAGCCCCAGGCAGAAGGTTGGGAAGGAAAGGGATGGGATGGATGGTGGTCACCATGAATGCTAGGAGCCTGGGGGATAAATTGAATGCTGTGCAGGCCATCATAGTGGGAAGGGAGGTGGGCATGGTATTAGTCATGGAAACGTAGCCACCGAATACCATGACTGGGACCTGGTGGTTCCTGGCTACAGAGCATTTCACAGGGATAGGGTAAACAGGAGGAGGGAAGGCATTATACGTAAGGGAAGGGTTAAAGTGCATTAGGGAGGAGGATGGTGAAACAGTCATTATGGCTACTAATCCAGGATTGGGATTCTCCAGTTGGGAGTGGCGTACAGGCCACCCTCCCAGTCAGAAGAATTGGACAAGGAACTTGCAAGGCAGATTAAAAAGGCATGCAAGAAGGGGAACGTGGTGGTTGTGGGAGACTTCACCCTGCCGGGTTAGACTGAGGAGCCCTGGCACAGCAGTGAAAGGGAGCAGGTACTACTGAACGCCTTTCAAGAAAGCTTCCTGACACAGGTGATCAGAGAACCAACTGGGGGTTGGGGGGGGGACACACACCCTAGACTTAGTGCTCACAAATGGGAAGTTTGTGAGGGATATTAAGGTAGACGAACCACTAGCAGGGAGTGACCATCACTCAGTATGGTGCAGGTTGATTATGAGCAAAGAGGGGGTGGCAACTAATATGAAGGTGCTGGATTTCTGGTGGTGGATTTTGCAAAGATGGGGGAGGTAGTGAGTGGGTACCTGGCTGGGATCCAGCCTAAGAGGGACACAGACCAGAGATGGGAGCTCATAAAGAAGGGGTTACTGGAGGTTGCCAATTCCTGTAGCAGGACTCTGAGTAAAAAGGCCAGGGCAAAAAAAGCCGAGGTGGATGTGCAAGGGGGTTGTGGATAAGGTGAGGAGAAAAAAAGGGTGGCCTTTAGGGGATACAGGAAGCAGTGGAGAGGGGGAAAGATTGGGAGGAGTACCTGCAGGAGGCAAGGGAGGTAACAAGGACAGTAAGAAGAGCAAAAGCCATCAAAGAGCTAAAGCTGACACAAGGCATAAAAGAGGGGGAGAAGAGGGTCTTCAGGTACATCAGGGAGAAAAGGAGCTGTAAAGAACAGATAGTAAGGATTAAGAATGACAGGAGATGGGTAGAGACGGGGAGGGAAAAGGCAGAAGCACTCAGTGACTACTTCTGCTCAGTATTTATGAAGGAGAGAGGGGAGCGCACCCAAGGGGGGCAGTTCAGGCTGGGGAGGAATGGGCAGGTAGGGTGATCTTGGAAGCTAGAGTCCTGGAGGGATTGAAAGCGCTGAGGGTGACAAGGCACCAGGGCTAGATGGCATTCACCCCAGGGTGTTGAAGGAGCTAGCAGAGATTCTGGCAGGACCCTTAGCATGTCTATTCAATGCTTCACTGAATTGGGATGCTACTCATGGACTGGAGTTTGGCTCACGTGGTTCCCTTTAGAAGAGTGACCCCAAAATGAACCAGGGAACTATAGACCGGTGAGCCTCACGTCCATCGTGGTGAAGCTAATGCAAACGATCCTGAAAGAGAGGCTGGTGTCCTGCTGGAGTACAGAGGGCTGCAGAACAGCACACAACATGGCTTTGTCACAGGCAGATCCTGCCAAACCAACCTTGTAGATTACTGTGACTGGGTGACTAGGCAGATGGACAAGGGCTGTGCCATGGATATCCTGTACCTGGACTTCAACAAGGTATTCGATTTGGTACCACATGGGAGACTGGGAATAAAACTTGAAGGCACAGGGCCGGGACCTTAAATGGTGGAATGAGTGACCAACTGGCTGCAGGGGAGGCAGCAAAGGGTGGTGGTGTAAGGGGAACTCTCATCCCTGAGGGCAATAACGAGTGGGGTACCATGGGGTTTGGTGCTGGGTCCAGTGTTATTTGGGGTATTTTTGCAGGCATTTCCATGGGAATCAAGAGCAGGATCAGCCTGTTTGGTGATGACACCAAGATGGGGACGGTGGTGGATGACATAGAGGGGTGGCAGGGTCTGCAGGAAGATCTGAATAAGATGGAGACTTGGTCAGATACTTGGCAGCTGAGGTTCAGTGCCAAAAAATGTAAGGTACTGCATTTTGGAGGAAAACATCCAAGAAGAAGCTACCAACTGGAGTGTGTGTGTGTCTGTGTGCAGCTGGTGGAAACTAAGAAGAAGGATCTGGGGGTGGTCATTATGAGATCAGTGAGCAACTCTGCACAGTGTCGGAAGGCAGCAGCAATGGCCAGCAAGATGCTGGGATGCATAGCAAGGGGGATAACGTTGAGGATGGGGGAGGGGGGATTCTGCCACTGTATAGTTCAGTGGTTAGACCTCATCTCAGATACTGCGTGCAGTTTCTGGCAGCCGTACCTGAAAAGGGACATTCATTTGCTGGAGGGGTGCAGTGCAGAGCAACCAAGATGATCCAGGGGCTGGGGGACTTACCATACGAGAATTGGCTAAAGGAGTTGGACATGTACTGGAGCAGAGGAGGGACAGAGGGATATGATCGAGACATTTAAATATACGAGAGGCATAAATAGGACTGGTACTGGAGGGGCTATTCAGGGCAAGAGTGGGAAGGGACACTCAAGGACGAACATGAGTTTGGAGAGGGAAGTTCAGGAGGGAAATGAGGAGCCTCTTTTCACAGAGAGGGTGGTGGTAGGGTGGAACGTGACACAGCGGAGGTAGTAGCTTGTAAAATGGTGGGCTGCTTCAAAGGGGCTGGGACAGGGCAAGGAACAATAAAGGAAGGGGCAAGGAGGATAGGCAGCTAAGGGATATGGCTGCCAGCTGCATAATCAAGCAGACCTAATAGACCAAGCGGCCTTTTCTGTTGGCAAATTTCATATGTTTGTGTAGATCGTCCAGGAGAATGCACGGTTCTATATAGGTTGGAGGTTCTCAAGAATGCTCATTGAGACTCCAGAGTTGGGCAGTCGGCTTCCCTTAGGTGCAAGAGGATCCAGATCTGTTAACATTTTGTAAGCGGTGGTTATCCGAGATGCTGATCACAGATGGAGTGGCTACTTGGGACACAATCCTGCAGGCGGCCCATACTACAGATCAGCTTGAGCTTTAATGGGCACACCATCCATTTGTTTCAGGATCTGTCCTTTGCCTTGAGGTGTGCTGCAAGAAATCAGATTGTGTTCGCCAACCTCTGTAGTCTGGGTGTGGCACACTTGTTGCTAATGCCGTCTGTCTCACATATCCTATGGTGGACACACTTTCCAATTCACAGACCTTGAGGATGCTGGGAAGCGGGGTCCAACAAATAGAAAAAGGAATTTGAGGCGGCCAGAGGGAATGGTGCTTCGGATCCTGTGTTGGATTCAGAAGAAGAGGGTACCTGAAGTGGTGAGGATCTGCCACCCTGATGATCCAGACTGTACTTTAATGCCTACTGATCAGAGGTGCTGGACTGTTCTTTCCTCCTTTCCTAAAGAGCTAGTGTACTGCCTGGAAATTGCCTGCAGTTAATTGTAACTTTCAGATGTAGTCAGCTATCACTTCTTATATCGCAAGTATTTATTTGTTTGTTTGCTAATTAGAAGATTTTTTCACCTGGCAGTACTGGGATGATGTGTGGAGATTTCTGGATATCACAATGTTTAGGATGGGGTCACATTGGCAAGTTTTGCTGATTATTATCAAATGTTTGGACTTTACATGTTTGCGCTGACCTCCATAGTCTTGTAGGATGCAGCTATTCGTTTAGATATATTGGCTGTATTTAAATACTTGGTTATTCCTCTTATCCGTAACTTGTATGTAGGATGTCCTTTTCTTAAACCATTGGATGGATCTTGTGAATTCTTTCTGATGTCTTATATATGCTGTACTTTTATTTTGTATTTTTATTAAAAATGCAATTAACAAAGTACAAAAGAAAAGAACATGAGTATCGGTTGGGACTGCAGTACAGAGACAGTGTCAGAAGTTGTTAACTTCCTGACCAGAAGGGTAGTAACCTGACATGTTATAAATAAGGCCATAACACTATGTAGTATCAGGAGGGTTTCTCAAACTCCATGACAGCACCAGTCAGAGAGTCAGTTGCTGCAGGTTCCCAGTGGGTTTCAGACCTGGTTTAGAGGCAAGGGTTTGAGATTGGTTATCCGATAGCGTTGCTACCTTTTAGATGAAAATACTACCAGGCTGAAGAAGCTAGCAGTAAATACTTCCCAGCCCTAAATCTTATCTGGACCCTTGCCTACTTCTGACTGATGCTGCAGCAGTGAGGCTCCAATCCACATTTCTTAGATTGAAGTCTTCCACTACTAGTTCCTCACCCTTGTTAGCCATCACTTGAATTTCTTCTATCATTTCCTTATCTCCTCCTCCCCTGTGCAGGACGCCTGTAGGCCACCCCATGCTAATAGCTGGCCCCCACCCTGTCTCCAGGGTGACCATAGTACCTCTGCTTTACTCTGTCCCCCTATATGACCATGGCCTTTATGGTCTCCCTAACGTAAAGAGCCACCCCTCCTCCCCCACCCTGTCCTTCCTGAATAGTGCATACCCTGGTATGGCTACTTCCCAGTCCTTGTTTTCATTGCACCAGGTCTCAGTGATTGCTACTATGTGCAGGTCTCCTGCAGTCATGGTGGGCTTTCTGTCTGCCATTTTGTTGCCCAGACTTGGAGCATTTGCACACATAGCTCACCATTTTGTTACTGCCACCACCCCTCTTTTTGCTCCTTTCCCTTTCCCCTTTTCCTCCACTGTTTTCTTTCCTCTTTCCCTTGGTTACCTGCATGTGTATATTCCCTTTGGGCCTTCCCACCCTCTGGATTCCCACTTCTGACCCTGTAAGCATGTTGGGGGGAGACTGTGTCCTCCTGCCTTATTCTGCCTCTCCCCCTTGGCTAGTTTAAATGCTTGCTGATGTAGCATTTAAACTGTTCTCTAAAGATCTCATAGTTCCCCTCGTGGAGTGATGCAGGCCATCCTGGTGGTTCCGAGGACCAGGCTGAAAACTCTGGGAGATTGTTCATTTGGGGTGGATGTCCTGGTCCTCTGGAACTCGCTGTCAAGACCTTTGAGGGAGGCCTCTACAGCGGAGGCATTTCTGAGGGGCCTAAAGACTCACCTGTTTAGTTTGGCTTTTCCTACTGACATTATTTAAGAATATAAAAAACTTGAGTTTAATTTGTGATTTATGCTGTTTTTAATGCTTTGTAACTCTGTCAAATCTCTATACTGTACAGCGCCCAGAACCTCTGGGATTGGGTGCCTGAGAAATAATAAATGAATTTCTTACTAATTACCTATACAGGCCTCTTTCCCTCCAGGTGGAGCCCCAGTCTCCAGTGAATATGAAATTCTCTGCGCTGCACCATTTTTTCTTTTTTTTTTTTAAATATCCTTTTTTATTAGTTTTTCAACATATATACATACTTGTCATCAGGTTTCACATAGCTTATTTCATTTATACAGTTCTTTAACTTACAACAGGAGTATATAAAAAGATAACTTGCATATATGGGTTTATATATTTCTTACTTCACTTATGGGGGTTGGGTTATCAAAGACTTGATCGCAGTTCAATAATGAAAGAAAGTTCTCTTCAGGATCTTGGGTCCCTGTTAGTTAGTCTTCAAGGCTAAGGTCCATTCTAAAGTTTGTATTAACAAGTAGTTTGATCTTAATTGCTCACCATTTAGGCCTACACATCTTAATTGATTAATTAATACCCATTAGCACCCTGTTTTTTTCCTCCTCAGGTAAATCTGCAGAAATTATATCTGTTAAAGATAACTGAGTTCTCCAATAGCAGCTCCCATTTCGGGTTACAATCTATAGGTGGTGAGTTCAGGTGATTTTACGCATACCTATATCTCGAGATCTCCCATCCCCCTCCCCTCTGCGTACTTCCTCATGTTCCACCAAGTGAATGTTATACTGGTTTCTCCTCGTCTAGAGAGAAAAAGAGGCTTGATGGGGTACCCCTAGAGCAAGTACTTTGGTGTTTTAATCTGGGGGACTTAGTTAGTTAGATTTATGTTCCCTAGGGGTGAAAGTGGGATCCTTTAACATATAGTATATCTGCCATCTAATCCATCTGGTGGTAAACTTCTCTTCTAGTCTGTTTAAATTGTGTGTTATCATTTCCATGTTATAGATCTGTTTTGTGATGTCCCACCAATCTTGTATCATGGGGGTTTTAGTGGTTAGCCATAGTTTCGTGATTGCTTTGCTGCAGTAATGAGAAGTAGTAGGTATCTGGTGTTGGGGCCCGTTAGTGTTTTAGGGAGGATGAGGAATAGGAACATCTCCAATGTCAGTTGAAGTTGGGGGTCTAGTATTTCTTGTAGGTGAGTCTGGAGAAGTAAGAGAAATGGTTTAAGGGCCGGGCAGGACCACAAAATGTGGGTTTGGTTCGCCTTGGGCTTTCCACATAAGTGCCAACGTATTGCTGGGTTGGTTGGGGAGTAGTGACATGTGACTGCTGGGGTTCTGAAATATCTGACCAGATTCTTCCACGTGTATTCACGCCACTGGTGTGAACGGGTCACCCGGGCTGAGTGACTGCAGGCTCGACGCCAGTCCTCGAGCAATACCTGGTATCCCGATTCCTGGCTTCGTTGTAAACGTATATTCATAGTGAGAGAGCCACTCTGAGAATTTAGTGCTTGATAGTATAGTGATACCAGGTGGTCTTGTTTCAAAGTTTTGTCAAGGCGGATTTCACTGTGAATTAAGGTTGGGTATTGTTCAGTGTTCCAGGGTGTCTTTGGGAGGCTTTCAACGTAGTGTTGGAGTTGTAGGTAGCGGTAAAAATCTCGGTGAGGCAGTTGGTATTTTTTTTCGATGTCTGCATATGACCATAAGCTGCCCAGTGTCATTATCTGCAACAGGTATTTTAGGCCATACCTCTCCCATTGCTGGAAGCTGTTATCTATATTGTTCGAAGGGAAGTCGCTAAGGCTAGAGATTGGGCATATGAGTGATTGGAAAGGTGTCAATTGCTGTTTTTTTTTTTTTTATAGATTGCCAGTTTTTGAAAGGATCTGCGAGCCAGGGATTTATGTGCAGGTGCGCTCCCCTAGTTGCCGCTTGTTGGTGCACAATTTGGAAGTAAACGTGTTTGCTCATCAAAATTCTCTCTATCTCCAGCCAATGCGGGCTGGAGGTTCTAGTTTGCCGGGCCATTACATGCATCAAAGTAGTCGCCTGCCGGTAGAGTTTTAGATACGGAGTGCTAAGCCTCTTGACGTGGAAGGGTGAGAATCTTTAGGCTAACTTGGGGCCTTTGGTTAGCCCATATAAAATTTGCTATAAGATGATTCAGTTCTCGAAAGGTCTTTAGCGGAAGATGTATGGAGATATTTTGGAATAAGTTTAAAGCCCTCGGGAGAATAATCATTCTGATCAGGTCTATTCTCTTGGTTAGACTTAAAGGTAAGGTCGCCCATGATATTAAGTCTGATTTCAGATGTGTCATAAAGAGTATGTGGTTTTATTTGTACTATGCTGTGGGTGATTGGGGAATATATATGCCTAGATATTTCAATTTTTGCAAGTTCCACTTACGTGGGATGTTGTCTTGTATACTTGGTGGAGGGGAGTAATGAAAGGTGAGTAGTTCTGTTTTGGCAAAGTTCAGCTTGTATCCTGATACAAAGCCGAAAGAGTCCAGGATTTGTTTTACTATAGGGAGTGATTGATCAGGGTTTTGGAGGTATAGGAGAATATCGTCCGCATACAGTGCGATGCGGTGCTCAGAGTCGCCTATCCTTATTCCCTCAATTATCTGGGATTCCTGAATTTGTTGCGCTAACGGTTCAGTAAATGCTGTGAATAATGGAGGGGATAGTGGGCACCCCTGTCTGGTCCCTCTTTGCAGTTGGAAGTAACTAGAGTGGTCTCCATTCACTTTCAC
Source organism: Neoceratodus forsteri (assembly GCA_016271365.2). Classification (NCBI taxonomy): domain Eukaryota; kingdom Metazoa; phylum Chordata; order Ceratodontiformes; family Ceratodontidae; genus Neoceratodus; species Neoceratodus forsteri. The sequence goes on along the minus strand of CM057450.1, from coordinate 883,272,370 downwards.
ACATGCTTGGGGTGCCGAGTATATGTTCTGGAGTACCTTAATAAGGGCGGGGGGGGGGACTCCTAATTTATGAAGTGTTAAGTACAGACATGGCCAAGCCACTCTGTCAAATGCCTTTTCGGCATCTAAGCTAACCAGTACTGTTGGGACTTTAGTTGTTTGCATTTGATGGACAACATAAAGGGTGCGAATGTTATCGATGGTGGTACGAGATCTCACAAATCCGTTTGGTCTCTATGTATTAGTAAAGGGAGTACCTGATCAATACTGCGTTAGTATACTCATGAATAGTTTGTAGTCTTGGTTAAGTACTGATATGGGCCTGTATGAGGCGTAGATTTGTGTATTCTTACCTGGTTTGGGGATTACAGAGATGGTTGCATGTAACCAGGATGGGGGTGGGGGGACTTCCCTCCAAAACCGTTAAACAAGTTAAGAAGACCGGGTGAGACCTGTGCCCTAGTAACTTTTATAAAACTCAGCACCGTGAACTGCCGGTCCTGGCGATTTGAGGGATTTGGCATTAGCAATGGCATTGGTTACTTCCGATTCCATTATTGGGGTTATAAGGGATTCCCTGTGTGCCTCTGTAAGTTGTGGTAGGGTGACTGATCGCAGGTAATCCACTATTTGTTGTGGGGATGCTGAATGTTCGGGGGTGTATAGGGCCTTATAGTATGAGGTAAAAGCCTCCGCAATGTCGTGTATTTTGGTGACGGGTTGGCCTCCTGTCAGGTGGCAGATGGATGAGATCGTGGCTGCCTTTTTTTGTTTACGGATTTGGTAGGCCAACAGCCGTGTGGCTCTTGGGCCCACTTCGTAGAACCTCTGTCTTAAAAAATTCAAGGCTATCTCGGTTTGTTGTTGGATCAAGCGATCCAGTTCGAACTTGCTTTATTGTAATTGGGGAAATATTGACGTGTCCCCTTGTTTGTGAGCCATTTGCAGAAAGTGGAGGGTATCCTCTAACTTGGCTCTTTGCGTTGCCTTCCCAATTCTGCAGTATGCTTTATTATGTGTCCTCGGAGTACCGCCTTGATCGTGTCCCAATGAATCGTCGGGGTGACATCTGTAAGAGGATTGTCGGCTATAATTTCGGTGATCTTTTCTGTGAAAATAGTATGGGTTTAGTCTCCATTACGTTTTCTTGGGCTGAAGTCCAAAATCCCACAAGGAAATCAGGGGGGTGAGTTCTGAGATAGAAATATCTCCTGGCTGGGTATCTTGTAAGAATCCCAGATTTTCCACCTGGTATATGTATGGTCTGTGCATGAGTAGGTGTGGTGTACGAGGAGGAATAAGTATAGTTCCTCGTTTGGGGATGTAGCTCCGCCATACATCACACTATCCCACTCCACCACAGATTTTTAAAGAACTTCTGCATAGTTGTTTGTGAGGAGGTCTCCTGTTGGAGGTGTCAATCGAGGGATCAACCGCAGATTAAAATCACCACCATCATGAGAACTCCGTGGTCTTTGTATTACCTTGTCTAACAAGGGCTTCAGGTGGAAGACAGAAATGCCCGGGGTAGATACATATTTGCTAGGGTAACTTATTAGTCATTGAGCATCCCTGTACGATTACGAGTCTACCTTCCGGCTCTGACCAAGTGGATTCTGGCCTTAAATGGGGTAAAGTGGAGATACTATTATGGCCACACCCCTTCATCTACCTTGTTTACTGGAGGAGTAGTAGACCTGCCTTTGCTTAGCTTGGCAAGCTTTGCTTGTTCAGTGGCTCATGTGCGCTTGGAGGTATATTAGGTCTGATGTTGACCTTCTAATAAAGGCTAGCATCTTTGATCGTTTAATAGGTGAGGCTAGGCCATTAATATTCAGGGACAGTGTTTCAGTTTAGGAGTGTGCATTACAGAGATTCAAACAACCTGCTTCACCCAACCCTTCCTCACTTATTTGAAGTTTCTCTCTTATCCAGTTTAGGTTAAGAATTTGCAAACAGTTTTGAGTGAACCTGATGACATTTTTAAGACAATAACAACAATATAACCATAGACTTTGACATTCAAAAACTTTTACGAACAAACACGTTCGGGTCAGCGAGGTGACCAACATGGTCTCTCTAACAAGAATTAACAAACTGGTACTTCCATTGATCAGGGAAAGCCCTGATCTTGCGGTAAGGATAGATCCTTACCTCAAAAGCCCTAGAGAATCCCGGGCTTTTGGCACTTATAGTGCCTAATAAGGAAAAGGTATGTGGAATAGGTGGCGGATACAGCTGTGCTGTGAACACCTCTGTGATCCGAGGTAGTCTAGAGGAGGTACTACGGATCAGAACAAAATCAGTCTTCTTCCTGGACAGGGAAGGTACAAGTCTGGGAGTTTGGCGGCGTTCCCCTCCTCCCATCCAGACCAAGCACGAGAGGGGGAGGTGGGGACATGCAGGGCCCGTGCCCCAAGAGTGAGGTGAGGTCCCGATAGCCCACCCCCGTCCCCACCGCACAATCTATAACCTTTGGACTGGGTAAACTCCTCTTAATATGGATGGGGGACCAGGTCTCAGTCCACCCTCCCCCACTCCGCTGCCCCAACAGAGCTATGCCCTCCTGCCCTCCACCCGCGGGCTCTTATTTTTGTACATAAAGTGATGGTTGTGAACTCATTGTTGAGAGCCACGAGGTAAAGGCAGTCAGCCCAACTCTTATGCCTTCCGTTGTTTAATGTGTCTGGTATCAAGGCCCATCTCGATTGTGACTCCTCATGGCCACTTCATATCAAGTCCCCAGGTTGCCCGTCTCCTCAGTAATTCCTGGGGGTTTTTCCCCCCCTTCCCCATCCCTGTCTGGCAACTTCTGGAGTGCCGGCCTAGTTAGCGACAAGCTTCAGGAGTCACCTTGATACAGTTCGTCCCCCCCCAACCAGGGAACCGGCCCGAGGGCTCGTGACGCCGGGTCTCACTCCATCATATGAGCAGCTCAGGGAGTTCTCGGGTAGCAGTTCCAACCTGGCATGGAGATCCCGCCCACCAGGCCCCCCGCCCGTCTCCGTGGTATTTTTTCACCCAAAAACAGCGATTCTGAAAGGGTCGGTTGAATGTGCGAGCAGTCAGGAGGCAGCTCCCTCTCCGATCCCCCAAGTAATGGAGTCAAAGCAGAGTCGCATGAAACTGGGCATCACTCGGGGTAATGTATAATTCAGGGAGCCAGCAACTGAATAATCAAACAGATTGGGGCCTTCCGCCCACCCCTTATTCCTCCACCCCCCATCCCCCATTTCTCCACTCCTCCCTCCCCTCTATTGGACTAAGTTCAGCTTTAGGGATGGTGCCATTTGCAGAGACAACCCAGAGAGGACATCCAGCTCAGTCCACACGCTCCCTCACACCCGAGGCCCGACGTCCCGGACCATCTCAGCCGAGGCAATATAGGGCCACTTTGCACCAGGCCTCCACACTGTCCAATCCCCCCACTGACCCTACAGTGTTTCCCCCTCTCTCCCAGCTCCCGCGACCTCAACAGAGTCAGCCCAATGGCCACGTACATACAATCGGCTGAGACACAGGTCGCTCCTCCCTGCCTCCCTCCCAAATCCATGGAACAGGCCTGAGGTCCCATGGAGCTAGGCCTCACTCTGTTGTCTCTGCCTCTCTGTGAGTCCCCTAGAACCAACCATGGTAATCCCGCAGATATCTCTGGCCCCGAGCTCCCCAGCCCATCCCAGGTTATCCCCCAGATGCAGAAACTTCCACGAGGCCCACCAGCAAGCGAGTATTCAATCGGGCAACTAAATAAATTTTACTCCCTCCTTCCTCATGCTGTGGGAGCCGGGCCTAAAGTTCAGTAGTGTTAGGCCTTGCTCTTACTAATCTACAACTCAGTCGGCCTTGGGGAAAGAAAAGTCAGCCGAGCCCCCCCTCCTGCCCCCCCCAGAACGCACCCTGGGCAGCTGTTCCCAAACCTGACTTAACTGCTACGCTACTAGCTGGTCAGGTTAGACAAACTTAATTTGTGTCCTTAGATTATGCTTGCAGCTCTTCAGGTTTCTGCCGCTTGTGTTTCGTCCTCTGCATCCTTCGAAGTGGATTGTCTGGCCTTCAGCGTGCCGATGATCTTCTGAATTGTCTCCATCCCTTGTCGACGTCTGGAGTCTCTCTGGCTATTACTCCAGGCCTTTTGGGCAAGCTTTGTGGCGATCGATGTTTTGGAACTGAGGCGCTGCTGGATTACATAAATGTTGCTCTTTTTCAGCTCAGTAATCACTGCCAACACATTGTCGAAAGTGAGTGGGCCTTCCGTGAAGAAAATCGTCATCCTGCAGGGATGGGGGTCCGGAATCATATGCCTGCTGCTTTAAGGGCTCTCATTGCTGGAATATACGCTTTCCTTCGTGCCATCACTTCAGGGGCGTAATCATTATCAAAATACAGCCTCTGGGATTTAAAGTGGACCACACCGCATTTCCAGGCTGTATGTAGCACAGTTTCTTTATCTTGGTGTTGCAGGAATTTTATTAAGATTGTGCGAGGTTGGGCTCCCGGTGCCGGCTTGGGACCCAGGGTGTGGTGAGCTCGTTCTATCTCCAGGGATATTGACTCTGGTAAGTGGAGTAATTATCTAAGGGTCTTCTGAATAAATGTAATTATCTCTGTGCCTTCAGCCCCCTCAGATACACATGATAGCCTGATGTTGTTTCGGCGGTTCCTGCTTTCAGCATCCTTTGCTCGGTCCTGTAAGGCTTTTATACTGCTTTGTAGCTGTATGATGGCCCGCTCTGCTTCCTCCAGCCGCCTGTCTGTCTCTGCTGCCTGAGCTTTGCTGGCATCCTGGCGTCTTTCAAGTTTGCTAATATCAGTGCGGAGGGCAGTCGCAGTGGACTTCATTTCTTTTCGAAAATCCCGGATTTCTGTGAGCATTTGTGCCATTTGTTTCTGTAATATTGTGTATGGCACTTGGTTAGTAGTTGCAGTGCTGTGTCGAGAGGCTGACAAGGCCTGGGAATCCCCCGCTCTCAGATTCTTCATCTTGCGATCTCTCCCCATCCAGGTGATCCGGAGGTCTGTATTTGGGATCTTCTCTCTTTTTTGGCATTTTGCTACCTCCTACGGCTATTAAGGGGGTTATTTGGAGGGTAAACGCTGTATTTAGTAGGCGATTTAAGGGATCAAAGGGGTAGCCTCTTACCTTAGGCTGCAGCTCGGTCCATGATGTCACCGGAAGCCCCCAGCACCATTTTTTTCAACCGTAAGTTGAATTCCCTGGTGCGGAACCTCCTGTCCTGCTCCTTGTTATGGACAGGTAGCACTTCCCAGAATGTAACAGATTGTGTTACTTGCCTAAGAACCCTCCCCAGTTTCCTGAACTGTTTCTAGACTGTATCTGGCATCTCCCCAGCCAGGTCATTTGTCCCCAAGTGGAAAATGACATCTAGCTCTCCCTCCCTCTGTCCCTCTCCAGCGATCCTCCTTCCATCCCTGTGAGCCGTGGCACCGGAAAGGCACCTTACCACCCTGTAAAGAAAATTAAAAAATCAGCAGGTATGGAGTCCAAAATTCCTTCTCCAACTGCTGCAGAAATAGCAAAAGCTATACATATTGTACAGTCACTTTCTCCGGTTCTGTCCGAACCGCCACTGTCTGGTAAAAAGTCGGTTCGGCCGGTTCCACCGGTTCAAGAATATGATATTGGAGATTTTTATGAACCAGAGGAGGGGGAGGAGGATTATGAACAATGTGAATGTGACTTTGAGAGTCTGGATGTGCCCATTGAACCGGACATCTCCCCAGACAGACCTTTAGAATCCCCATGCTTTCTGAGTCCCCTTCTCATTTTCTGTTTTATAAAAAGGTTGCTGAAACCCTCCAGCTCCCATTAGAAGAAGCTGTGGATGAGCAAGAGGAACCTGATTTTGTGGAAATTATGGATATCCCAGAGTCTAGAGATTATCTATCCCTTACATAAATCTTTTAGGAAGCAAACAATAAAAATTCTAAAGCCCTAATTCTGTGCCTCCTGTTGACAAAAAGATGGACAGGAGGTACACTTTGTCAGGTCCTGATACAGACTTTCTTTCACAGCAATGCAGTCATGTTGGGGTAGTTCAGGCAGCAGCCTGTGATAAAGCTAACATTCCCCTGGCTTCACATCCTCCTGACAAGGACTCCAGGAAGATTGATGCCATGGCTGGAAAACAATACATGGCAGCGTCTTTGGGACTCATCAAGCAAATTACATGGCTTATGTGGCAAGATACCAAAAATCTAGATGGGACACTGTCATGGCTTTGGCCAAACAGGCCCCTGGCCAGCTTGCCAAGGAGCTGGAGCAGGTGGCTGCTGGTGGTATTGAGACATCCAAGGTGCAATTCCATGCTGCAGTGGATTCTAATGATGTATCCTCTAGAGTCATGGCTACATCTGTGGCCTTTCGTAGGTTAGCTTGGCTCAGGTGTACTAATTTGTCACAGGATACCCAGACTAAGGCTATGGATTTTCCTGTGGTGGGGAATTCTCTGTTTGGGGAGCAGACAGAGAATTACATGAAGAAAATGGATGAATACAGAACAACTTATAGGAGTGCACAAGCCAAGGAGCGGCAAGCCACTCCTCAGAAGCAGACCCCCAGGGGTAGAGGTAGGCCCTTTCACAGGCCTTTTTACCAAGCCCAGGCTTCTTCTGCTTATGCTCAGAGGGGGTTCTTCAGAGGCAGAGGCAGGCCAGGGGTGCAAGTGGGTCTGCTCCACCCCTCAGCCCTAAAGCCCCTGCCAAACAGAGGCACCCTGATGGGGTGCCCAGGGCAGATTCTCCATTACCTGTAGGGGGCAGGCTGGCTTACTTCGTTCAGGACTGGGAGTCTCTGACATCAGACAAATGGGTCCTGGAAGTAGTAAGCCAGGGTCTGGTTCTCAGCTTCAAAACATTTCCAAAGATGAGAGCCAGATTTTTTCCTCCTGCAAACGCTCTAGAGACCTTTACCTTAGAAACAGAAGTCTCAACCCTCCTAGCTCTCAGAGCTGTGGAAAGGGTTTCCCCCCTACACCAGGGCAAGGGTCTGTACTCCAGGTACTTCCTTACCCCAAAAAGACTGAGAATGGCGCCCATTTTAGACCTAAGATATCTGAACAAACACCTTTGAAACCAAAGTTCAAGATGGTGACTCTGGCAATGATTTTACCTTCTCTAAGGCCAGGGGACTGGCTAGCTTCCCTGGACCTCAAGGATGCCTATTTCCATGTTCTAATCAGAAGCTCCCACCAAAAGTACCTCAGATTCGAACTGCCCTCAGGTCATTACCAGTTCAGAGCAATGCCCTTCGGCCTCTCCTCTGCCCCAAGGGTATTCACAAAATGTCTGGCAGTAGCAGTTGCTCATTTAAGAAGGCAAAGGATTACTATTTTTCCCTATCTAGACGACTGGCTCATTGTAGGCCAGTCTCCGGAACAGGTCAAATCGCACCTGCAAGTTACCCAGCCGCTGCTCACCTCTCTGGGCTTCCTGCTCAATCTTCCAAAGTCAGTCCTGGAACCTGTTCAGGTACTCACCTTCAAAGGTGCAGAATTGGACACAAAGCAGGCCAGGGCCTTCCTACCCTTAGAGAGGGTAAGGAACCTGGTGGCCCTGGCCTCCTCCTTCACTCTGCAGGTCTCTCGACCAGCAAGGCACTTCTTACAGATCCTAGGACACATGGCTGCTTCCACAGCTGTAGTGCAAGGAGCAAGATTTCAGATGAGGGACATTCAGTTTCACTTGAGAGCTTTTTGGTCTCAGAGAAAAGATCCCCTTTCCAAGTTGATCCCAGTGACTCGAACCCTGATCCAGGCCCTTCAGTGGTGGCAGGATCAGAGCAATTTAAGACTAGGGGTCCCCTTCATCCCTCTATCTCATTCCTTGACCCTCACTATGGATGCGTCCCTTCTGGGATGGGGAGCTCACATGGGCGACCTCTCCACCCAGGGAGTGTGGTCCCCTCAGGAATCTATGCTCCACATCAATTTACTGGAACTCAGAGCTGTCTTTCTAGCACTTCAAGCGTTTTCTGTATCTGTTCAGAACAAAGTGGTACAAGTCAGAACAGACAACACCACAGCAATGTGGTACATCAACAAACAAGGGGGCACTCGGTCTTCGGCCTTGTGCACCGAAGCAATGAAGTTGTGGTCTCTGGCTTATTCCCTGAACACTTTCCTCATGGCAGTTCACCTCCCAGGAAAAGACAATGTCCTGGCAGATGCTCTCAGCAGGATTTCCCAGGGCCATCACGAGTGGTCACTGGATCCCCAAGTTCTGGGGATAGTTTTTGCCAGATGGGGCACCCCTCAGATAGACCTTTTCGCAGCCCCAGACAATTACCAACTTCCACTGTTTTGTTGCAGGCCCCCAGTGATGGGCTCAGTCCCTCTGGATGCCTTTCTCCTAGATTGGGAAGGGAAGTTTCTATATGCCTTTCCCCCCTTCCCTCTCCTATTCAAGGTGCTAGTCAAAATCAGATCCCAGCCTTGCAGGATGATCCTGATTGCTCCAGATTGGGCCAGGCAGCCCTGGTACCCCTCCTTCTGTCCTTAGCAGTCCATCTTCCCTGTGCCTCCCAGGAGGCACAATCTGTTATCTTGTGCCCAGGGAGAGTTTGGTATCTGAGCCTCAAATCCCTCAACCTCAAGGCCTGGTTCTTGAGGAGTTAGAGTTTGCTGACCTACACCTTTCTCAAGGTGTTCTCGACATCCTGAAGGCTTCTAGGAAGCCTTCCACTAGGGCTACTTATAATTCTAAATGGAAAAGGTTTTCCATCTGGTGCTCGGGGAAGCATATTTCCCCAGAATCTGCTGATTTGCCCATTGTTTTGGACTATATGGTCCATCTTAATTCTTTGGACCTGAGACCAGCTACCCTGAAAGTACATTTGGCAGCTGTTTCTGCTTTTATTTCAGCGGAAAGCCCTCTTCCCTTTCCACTCACCCTGTATTTTCCAAGTTTTCAAGGGATTACTTCATACTAATCCGCCTTTCAGGGACCGGCCCCTGCCTGAATCTTAATGTTTGCATTGCTCAGTTGATGCAACCCCTTTGAACCTCTGTCTTCTGCAGAGCTCAAGTATTTGACTTGGAAAACTGTTTTTCTAGTAGCCATCACTTCTGCCAGGCGCATAAGTGAGTTACAAGCCTTGTCAGTGGAGACTGACTTTATTTCCTTTCACAGGGATAAAGTAGTCCTTAGGACTAACAGGAAGTTTTTGCCTAAGGTGGTTTCAGACTTCCATCTTAACCAATCTATCTCCCTTCCAGTGTTCTTCACTGACCATTCCTCCTCTGGTGAGGAGGCTGCACAGTTAGATGTTAGAGGCCCTTAGTTACTATATAGGCGTACCAAGGGTCATAGGTTGAATCCTCAACTTTTTCTCACTTATGGTGAGGTTGGGAAAGTAAACCTGCCACTAAGAGATCCATTGCCAGGTGGATTGTCTCTTGTATCCAATTTTATCAAAAACTGGGAAGGTTCCCCTTCAGGCCTGAGGGCTCACTCTACCAGAGGTACAGCTGCGTCTCTAGCTGCTGCAGAGACATCCCTATTTAGAGATATGTCAAGCAGCTACCTGGAAAGCGGTACACACTTTCACTAAGCATTACTCCTTGGATGTCCAGGCCAGGAGGGATGCTAGATTTAACACAGCTGTGCTTCAGAGCCTATTCCTAAGTAGGTTCTGTCCCTCCTCCATGGAGGTACTGCTGTGTATTCTGCAATTGTCATAATATAGCAAGACTTCATGTTGTTTGAAGAAATTACTCACCTTAGTAATGTTGTTTCTTCTAATGGAGTCTTGCTATATTATAACCTCCCAACCTGCCCCTCTCAGAACTTCTACTTGGGTATGGGGTGGGCAGTCCAGTGTGGGCACCGGGTATGCCCATTATATGTTTTTCACCCCTTCTTGGGGTTTTAGGATGTGGTGTTTTATTTTACCTTATTTTATTATTTTCTGGTTCCCTGACTTGAGTCTTTGTGTTGGGTCCAGGAATATGTGTTAATATTTAGGTAGCCAGTTGGCTAGTGTAGGTTACAGCTTCCACACAGAACCTTGGTGAGTTTTTGCTCGTAAAGATCTGACAGTTTCAGTTTGAAATTATCCAGACAGAGCTTCTCTAACCGAGCTTGCGCTCTAAACTCCATTCTTAGAATGGTAGTTAACTCTTTCACCCCCGGGGCAGTTCTAATGGTGGGACAAACTGCAATTGTCATACTATAGCAAGACTCCATTAGAAGAAACAACATTACTAAGGTGAGTAATTTTTTCTTCCAGTCAGAATTCCCACCTGTAGAGCAACAAACATCTGCCTCTTATTTTAAAAAAAGAAAGATGAAATACACCCAAATCAACACAGAGTAACTATGCCACAATCTTACTGATTTAAACTGCTCCAGGCAAGTGCCCTGCTGAGATATGGTGGAACAGGCCGTTAGTCGACACAGTGTATTCCAGTGAACTTGTCTGTTAAGGGCACTTTTTCCATAGTCTGTTTTCCATCTGATTCTTCTCAGCAGCCCCATTCTGACTGCCCCCAGCCAGGTCACCCGGCTCCTCCGGGACTTACCTGTACTGTCATCCTCTGCTGCAGGACTGTGGTCATGCCTGGCCATCGTGCAGGATCTGTGGAGGTTGTTTTCATCCTGCCACCTGGGGGATTTTCCTTCTGGTTTTTCACCCTGGGCCACGGATGTGCAATAGGTGTGATGTCTGAGCTCCTCCTCCGTGGAGACAACCCAGCACCCTGAATGTGAGGTCCCTTCCCCACAGCATGGTATGCATGAGCAGAGCCAGACCAACAATGGACCCTCCGAACACTCCACCCACCTTCTGCCTTAAAAGGGTGACTGTGAAGGAGACACTAACTAAGGTCAGGAAAGTACTGGGCAAGACAAGACAGGGTAGCGATGGGATCGACATGAAACTGCTATCCCGCACCCTGAACGTCCTCATTGTGCCCATCACCAAGCTGTTCAACAAATCTCTGACTCTTGCTCAATTCCCGGAGGTCTGGAAGCAGGCCCTAGTCACACCTGTGCATAAGGGAGGTGACAAATCCTTGGTAGCCAACTATAGGCCCATTTCAATACTCTCTCTGCTGTCCAGAGCACTGGAAAAGATTGTGGCTGGCCAGCTCATTGACTACCTCAACAAATATAACCTACTCTGCCCTAACCAGCATGGTTTCAGACAAAGCCACAGCACAACCACTTTCGAACTATGCACACAAGGCCCTGGATGAAGGCAAACTGATGGGGTCTATCTTCATAGACCTCACCAAATCCTTCGACACAGTCAGTCAACCCCCTGTTACTGACCAAAATGTCAGACTTGGGTGTGGCACCTAGTGCACTATGTTGGTTCCAAGACTACCTTACAAGCAGAACTCAATGTGTCAAAATTGATCATACAGTTTCTAGTGCAAGAGAGGTATCGCTGGGGGTGCCCCAGGGATCAATCCTTGGACCCCTACTCTTCAGTATCTTCCTAAAATGACCTCCCCACTGCCTGCAAATCCAAACTAATACTCTTCGCTAATGATGCGGTGCTCCTGGGAAGCGGAAAGTCCCTTGCTAATCTGCAAATTGTGCTTCAGGCATCCTTCTTCTCATCAGAGACATGGTTTTGCAGACATAAGCTGCTACTGAATTATAAAAAGACCAAGGCCATGCTTATTACCAGTGCACACAAAAAAATCAAACAAAACCCTCTCATCATTACAAACTCCTGCAGTGAGCCACTGGAACAAGTCTGCACGTTCAAGTATCTGGGGATCACACTGGATGAAACCCTTACATTTGCTCAACATATTGACTCCCTGGTCAAGACCATCAGCATTAAGATTGGTGTCCTTTACAGGCATAGGAAATACCTATCGCCTGAGGCCCTTCACCTTGCAGTACACAGCTCCATACTATCACATATCAACTATGGAATACTGATATACGGGGTGGCAACAGACACTGCATTGAAACAGGTACAGGTCGCTCTAAACAAGGCCTGTAGGCTAGCCCTAGATTTACAGCATGATACACACACCAGTACACTATATGAACTTACAAATTGGCTATCCCTGAAAAACAGGGCCATTCATCAGACGTGCACCCTAGGGGAAAAAAGTGCTTATGGGGAAAACACCACCCTGCATTGGCAATCTGTTAGTGGCTGCAGACACACCACAGGCCACTAGGGGGAGGACAAGAGGGGCCCTGTCCATCCCCTTCCGCCATACCTCGCTCGGGCAGCGGGCATTTGCCTACTGTGCTCTCTTGTGGCTGAATGAATTACCTGAGCACCTCCTTGCCACCACCTCTCTAGCCAAATTCAAAACTAACCTCAATCAACATCTAAGTACAATCTTTTAAATGTTCCTGCAACTAATCTCGGGTATCTCAATCCTCTGCCAATTTATGATTGATGTAGCATTTGTCTCTCCTTGTCTCACACCCCCCTGGCTGCACTTTAAGACAAGACCCCTACAGCCTACCTTTAAACCCCCCCTGGCTGCACTTTAAGACAAGGCCCCTACAGCCTACCTTTAACACCCACCTATTGCTGTACAACCTCCCTGACCATTCCCCTTCCCCCCACCTGATGACAAGGCTCCTAGATGGCTGTACTATTCTCTGCCGCTATAACTGTGCACATATTGCTCACCACCCTGTCTTGTAATCCATAATGTTTTTGTGCATATGTTAAACAGGATGCTGTTTTAATATGTTTTTTTCTTGATTACTACTGTGTACCTTGTCTTTTCACTAACATGGAACCTTTGTAAAACAGCTTGGGCTCAAAAGTATCTTCTGAATCAAATAAAATTGAAATTGAATTGATGTGGCGTCACCCAGCCACCACTTGGTAGCAGGCAAGCGGCATTCCACACTAGCCCCCTACCTGGGAAAGGAGAGCTGTCCTAGGGACGCTTGATCCTTCCTTTCCCCACCAACTCCCAGTCAGCCTGAGTCTGTTCCCGACCTCAGGTAGCCAGCATAGCAGGAGGTAAGATGCCCAGGGCCTCAGCCCTCCATGCCACCATGCCAGAAAATTAAGGACACCTTCTTCACCGAATTCTGTCCATAATATAAATTTGTCACCAATATACAGCCTGCACGTTGCTTAACAAATTACATTCAAGAATTGTCTACTGTGGTGTCCTTAATATGGAGGGTGCTTGTGATAGGGCTGAATAAGGTCCTGTCCCATTTGTTATGCAGAAAGAGTTTAAACATAAGGGTCTGTTAGATCCTCTCCTTTTCTGTCTCTTCTCTGTCTGGTTGTGCAACCAGATTTTCTTGTGAGACCTAGGAACTGATCACTCCAATGGTTTCACAATTCTCCACCTCTCGCTATCTCTCGGCCTTCCCATGCTATTTCTGTCTTTTCTTCCCCCTTGCATATCTGTGGGTATAAAAACATATGTGAATCTTTATGTGGAAATGTCACTGATATTGGGATCCCTCTGTTTAAAACTGTATATAGTTATACTGTTGAAATGATTGCAAAGCTAAAACTATATATAGTTTTACTGTTGAAATTATTGAAAAAGGCTATTTGGAACTCAAGGAGTTAACCTGAGAAGCTGTCAACAAGATGTCAGTTCTGGTTCACAGTGTTCTTTTTGCTGCACCTGCTGAAACTGACAACACAATGTGAGAAGCAGAATGTTCTCTTAACAAGCTCCCTGCAAAGACTGGTTATAAAAAGAGCAGCAGTCTCTGTCTTGCTTGAAAAAATTGAGATTTGAAACTGAGAAGAAAAAATTCAGAAAAAGGACTCTTGTTTTCTATGTTTGTACTGCCTATGTAAACAGTTATAGTGAACAATTGTAATTTTTTATTTTGTTGTTATTAATAAACACTATTTGCAAATGTTTTAATTGCTCCTGGTTTCCTATGCTTCCTGACCTGTGCCTCAACCACTGATGGTATCTGAAGTGGGATTCGCTATGCATACTCTAAGACAGGAGTTTTGTGCAGGGGTACTAGACCTGATACCAGGGAAGCATAGCAGAAAGGTATGGATTCTGCAGCAGCAGCAAATGAAAAATGATCACTGGAAGAATGGCAACCAAACTTATCAGAGGCAGAAGTCCAAGCTGAGACTGTACAGCCAATACCAGCGATGGAAGGAAAAAAAAGAACAGGCAGTGACGGAACCAGAAAGCCTGACTGCCTTTTTCAAATGGTGGGCAATACAACAAACAGAAACTGAGAAACATAAAAGAGAAGATGCAGCAGAGAAAAAAATTCATTGTTTAGAGGCCCAGAAAGAGAAGAAATGCAACAATTAGAAGCAGACAGAAGAAGAGATGCAGCAGTGAATGGATGCCTTGCAAGTTATCAAAGCTGGAGGTTCTGGCACAGGTCCAGCAGAGCAACAAAACACAAGCAGCTTAAAAGACATTACATTTACAAAGCTGTGTCCCTCGGATGATATCAAAGCATACTGACAACTTTTGAAAGGGGTGCTTCAGCTGGCCTGCAGCCAAAGCAGCAGTGAGTAATCTGACTGGTACCTTACCTGACAGGGAAAGCCCAACTTGCCTACAGCAATATGGACACTGCACAGTCAGAAAACTATGACCTGGTGAAAAGTGAAATCCGGAAAAGGTAATGGTTCCGGTCTCTGAAGTACAACGAATGCTAGGAAATATTCATATACTGTTACAGTGGTAAATCTGTGGAATTCGTTGCCACTGTACATTATAATAGCAGAAACTAAGAGTACATTTAAAAAATAAGTTAGATAAATATATTCTTTTTTTTTATATTTTCTTTTTATTGATTGTTGGTTATTTCATTTTGTACAGTTAATTACATGCTTTCAGAAATCATCATATTACAAGCATAGATCATACTTCAATGTACCATTTTGTATTACTGTACCATACTTTAATATAATATTTTATTAGGGCAAAGAGACTTCCAACCTATCTGTCTAGTAACCTTCCATGAGGGTACAGCTGACCACCCCCTGTCCCTCTCCTTTCAAGGCTCTGGCTTTCCTCCTATATTTGACTCATCTGTCAAGATACATAAATAGCCTCAAGATCCGTTATCTATTTCATTTTGTATACAATAGAATACCCATGGTTGCCATAATGGTTCTATTAACAGTTGCTTATTATGAATTTTAGCTGTTAAAGTTTCCATCTGGTAAATATCTACCACCAGTCTCCTCCATTCATGTACCGATGGGATAGTTGGAAAGTACCATCTTTTTCTTATAGCTTTTTTAGCTGCTAATATTAAAATCGGAAACAAAGTCCGATGCCATGAAGGGTCATGATAAGGGTAAATTGAAAGCAGCACTATCTCTGCTGTAAGTTCCACTGTCTCCCCTAGACATTCCGAGATTTCTTTTTGTAATGTATACCAGTATGGCATCAGTAAGGGACATAACCAAAAAATATGGCCTTGATCGGCCAATTTACAACGATGCTTTCTCCAACACTCCCCAGCCGGTTGTGAATGGTATTTAGCTTGTACTGTTGGAGTACGAAAGAAACAGCTTCTACATTTCCATGCAAATTCACGCCATCTAGTAGCATGAGTAATCTTGTAAGCCTGAATAGATGCTCAAAGCCATTCCTGTTCCTGTCGTCCATCTCCAGATCTCTATTCCAACTATTTAATATTGAGATAGCGAGTCCCCATTCCCTCCCTCAAGATTTTATATAAAAACCTATCTGATGGGGCCATAACTGCCTTTGATATGGTCTTCAATATACCTCCAAGCCAAGGGAAGGGGGCAGGTAGCTTGGCCTCTGCCTCTCTTTGTCGTAGTAAATAGTTCTTGACTTGGTTGTATCTGAAGACGTCTCTTTCCGATAAACTGAAATTAGTCTGAAGTGTTTCGAATGGAATAATCCCTGTATGAGACAGAAACTGTCTATAAAATTGCAACCCTACTTGTCTCCAACTAGAGAATGTATGGTCTAAAAGTGCTGGTAAAAACAGGGAATCCTCTGAAATTAAGGTGTAGTGAAAAAAGAGTTCTCTGAAGGCCTTCTGTTTTTTTATTTTATACCATGTTTTTAATATATGAGCTGTATATCCGGTAAAGCCTTGGAGTTAGGCGGATTAATCGAGGCCATAGTGATCTTTATAATATCATACAGGTCATTTATTGCAAACTCCAAGTCTTTCAAGGGGATTGGTAAGTAGTTATGAGCCACAAAGAGAGTTCTCAAAAGTGATGCCTGAGTGTATAATCTTAAATTGGTAGGTTTACTCCACCTGATGAGCCTGGGAGTTGAAGAAGTGAAAGCCTTATTCTTGGTCTTTGGTCTGTCCAAATAAAGTTTGATATTAGCTTGTCCCATGATTTAAAGTAAAAGTTTGATGGTAGGGTGGGCAAATTCTGAAAAAGATATAATAGCTTAGGGAGGACTATCATTCGGATTGTCTCGATTCTTTGAAAAAAGGAAAGCGGTAATAATGACCATGTGGACAAATCTTTTTGCATCTGATTAGATAAGGGCTCATAAGTTAGTAATTCTAGCATCTCCAAATTTTTAGGGATTGTTATACCTAGATATTTAAATTTTGTTTTATTCCATTTAATAGGATATTTATCCTTTAAATCTTGAGGTGGAGCAAAAAATAAGGGCATCAGGTCTGTTTTAGTTATATTTAACTGAAATCCCGCTATTTCTCTGAAATTCTCTAATGTTTGCCAAAGGGCCGGTAAAGACTTCTCCGGGGAAAGGGCGGTTATCAGGATGTCATCTGCAAATAAAGCTATCTTGTATTCTCTTTGACCTACAGAGACCCCCCTCTAGCTCCGTATTTTTTCAATCATTTCAGCCAGTGGTTCTAGATAAATGGCAGATAGTAATGGAGACAGTGGGCATCCCTGTCTTGTTCCCCTCTGAATTTGGATTGGTTGGGTTAATGCTCCATTCACCCGGATATAAGCTTTAGCATGCTCATATAAATTTTTATACAGTCGATGACAGCTTGAGGAAAGAAATTTGATAGGATTATCCACAAATATTTCCAGCTCACCCTATCGAATGCTTTATCAGCGTCTAAGCTAAGAATAGTGGATGGAATTTTTCTGGTATTGATGTATTCTAGGAGGAGTGTAAGATGGCGTAGATTATCAGAAGTATTTCTGTGTTTTATGAAGCCCGATTGATCTTGGTGTATTAATGTAATAAGAACTGTTTCTAGTCTTTTGGCCCAAATGCCCATGAATATTTTATAATCTACGTTTAAAATTGAAATAGGACGATATGATGAGGAAGAGAGGATCTTTGGTTTTAAAATTGGGGAAAGGACTGCATAGTTCAAGAGGGAGGAGGTTCCCCTCTCTTTACCTCTCTGAATGTTGATAATAGACTTGGAAGAAGCTGGGGGCAGAAAGTCTTATACCATTCTGAACCAAATCCATCTGGGCCTGGACATTTTAAGGGTTTTAATTGTTTTATTTGGTAGTGGATTTCTTCCTGACTTATAGGTTGCTCCAGTTTTCTCTTCATAGGGTCTGTCAGCTTAGGTAGCTTAAGGCTTTTAAAAAAGTCTGCAGTTCATTCTCTCTGATTCTGGGTGGGGAGGGGGGCAGTATATAGAGTTTCATAGAATTGTTGAAATGCCTGTTTTATATGTTCTTCTTTATAAGAGAGGAAATTTGTAGTTGGGGACTTTATTTTTAGAATTGTGGATGCCCTCTTTCTAGCCCTTAATTTTCTTGCCAATAGTTTAGCTCCCCTCACCCCGCCCTCGTATGAAGATTGTCGGAGATAGGTCAGACTCTGTAGAGTCTTATAGTCCATTACTTCTTGGATAGCTTGCTTCAGGGCCTTTATCTTAGTTGCAAGAACTCTATCTCCCTCTCTATATAATAGTTGGTGTGATGATAGTAATTCTATTAGAGACCTCAATTTTGTTTGTGTTTTTTTTTTGTTTATAGGATGCATATGACAAGATTTCACCACAAAGAACCGCCTTCAGGGTGTCCCATTGAATTACGAAGGATATCTCAGGGGTTTTGTTATCCTGAATTATTTGGGGGATACGTTTTGTAAAATGTTCCAATAATTTTTGGTCTTGTAATAAAGAATTAGTCATTCTCCACAGTTTTATTTTTCTGTTTCCCAAATTAACTTTAAGAATTAAAGGGTTGTGATCAGAAAGAACTCTGGGGTCTATTTGTATATCCTGTACTAGGGTGAGATGCTCTCCCATTATGAGAAAAGTAATCAAGTCAGAGTATGTTTGTGTCTCCCTGAGAAAAGGTAAATCCTGGATTAGAAGGAATATCTTTCTCCATACATCTTCTATTCCATAAAGATAAATTATCTTTTAAATATTTTGCTGCCCTAGATAGCCTCAGCGGCTTTGGGTTCGATGAATCTAAATGAGGGTGTAAAGTTATGTTAAAGTCGCCCCCCATTATAAGAATTCCTTTGATCTTTTCTAAGACCCTTTGCAAAAACATCTTCACAACCGCAAGTGGGGTTTGGGGTGGAAGGTATGTGTTTACCAAGGTAACTGTTTGTGAAAAAAGAATACCTGTTGTAATCACATACCGACCGTGGGGATCTATATAGGTATCTTGTATTTCAATCGGGGTTGAGGTGGGAATTAAAGTGACAGTACCCCTTTTATGGCCACTTGAATGGGAAGATGCATAAACTTGGTAACGTCCCCCAATGTAGTTTTAAATGTTCCATAGTGGAAAGATGGGATTCCTGAAGAAAATAGATATCCGCACTTTGTTTACCCAGATGACGCATTCTTATATCACTTGATTGGGGAATGTAGGCCATTTACATTCTGTGAATAGATTTTTGCAGGTATGTCAGCCATTATCCCAGGAAGAGTAACATTTTCTGTGTTTTGGTGCAACTCGGAGGATGAAGAGCGGAGGAACTATATTGATTTCTATGGGAAATTTCCCTTTTCTTATCGGTAGCCAAATCGATCTTGATTCCATATTCCTGGATATTATTAAGAATTTGCTTCCTCCATTTCCTGCCTCTCCAAAGCCCGTCACCAAAGTTGGAAGTCTCCGCCCCATTTTACTTAATTTAACACCAACATTTTTTTTCAGTAGTAAAACAAGTAAATATGTTAACCATAATATTTCTAAACCTAAAACCTCAAATCTCTAATGGAAACAACTATATACATATGGTCTTCCACAAGTGGGGAGATATGTTCATCTCCAACCCAGGTCCCAGGGAAAAGAAAAAGGGTGAAAATGGAGGGAGATAAATTTGCCTTTCCCTCTCTTATCCCCTGGGTAAGTGGGGGGTAATCCACAGATCATGGATCTATGCCCACTTGAGAGGGAACTCCCTCTCTAGAGACTAGTTTCTATCTATCACTAGTCCTAATATGGTGGGACTAAGTATTTATCCATTCACAACATTTTCTATCTATCTAGTGCTAAAAGGAAGGGCTCCTCTTTGCCCCAGTCATGTTTAACAAGTACTGAAAGAGGAAAGAAAGGGAAAAAAATGTTTATGTTTTCCCCCTTTCCCTTGGGTAGTCATTTAAGTATTGATATTTTCTGGTCTCCTCCTTTGAAAATCGTCCTGACCTCCCTTCAACGCCTACTCTAGGGAGATTTCTAAGTTAAGGTTTCCTGAGGATGAACTCAAAGTTTTATAACCAGAAGTTTGACTTAAGATGTCAGCTTCTCTGTACTCCTTCCTAATATGTAAGTGCTGGTTTTTAATCCGTTGATTCCCTAGATAGTGTTCTTCTCGGTTTCCAATCGAGTGGGGGGACTCCTCCACAGGGTAGTGGAGGCGAGGCCTAAAGGGAAAGAAAAACAAAGAACTCCACAGTCTAGTAGTGGACCAGTGAAGGACGATCATTCTCATGCTTCCTGATTTGGAGTCTTCTTGTTTCACTAGTTCTTTTACTGCTCTATCAAATATGTCTCTGGTAAAATGTCTTACTTCACTCATTCTCTCCATTGTAGCACTGTCGTTTCTTCCTTATTCGACCCCGAGGACTTCTCTGCTTAGGAATACATTAGCCAAACTCCTCATGGAAGTTGTAGAGTGGGGTTTCTCAATACTTTTTCTTATCCAGTAAAGCCTGCAATCCTCGTTCTCCACTCTCCCGAACTGCATCTCAAGTGGGAGATCCCAACTGTAGTTGCCAGTTCTTTATTGTAGCTTGGGATCAGCTTTTGAAATTATGCCCTTATGAATTAAATCATTTTTTGCCTCTAGTGCTGTATTATATGTGATAGGACCGTTTGGTAGTAGTACTGTTAATTTCACAGGGTAAGGAGTCTGGAACCTTATGTTTGAAGCTCGCAGTATAGGGAACAAGGATGAGTATTCTCGTCTTAAGCGTTGTGTAGCTGGCGCATAATCGTTGTCAAAAATAATTCGATGTTTCCCCAACATAACTTTCTGCTTATGCCACGCCTTTGATAGGATTTGGTCTTTCTGGTAGTAGCTATTGAATCTAATTACAAAGGACCTGGGTCTGGCATCAGGTTTTGATGGACGAATTCCCAATGCATGATGTGCCCTTTCTATATTAATCTGCATTTCTGGGCCCAGATCCAGGGTCAAGCGTAGAAAGTAGTCCGCGAAAGCCACAGCGTTGTTTCCCTCTTCTCCCTCAGGTATGCCATATAGCTGTATATTTTTCCTTCTCCCTCTGTTTTCCATATCTTCTTGTCTCATTGATTGA
The DNA here is from genome assembly GCA_016271365.2 of Neoceratodus forsteri. NCBI lineage: Eukaryota > Metazoa > Chordata > Ceratodontiformes > Ceratodontidae > Neoceratodus > Neoceratodus forsteri. The sequence continues at coordinate 883,251,733 of CM057450.1, read as the reverse complement.
TAAAACTGTTCCTCTGCGATCGTATGTATCACTTTCTCAATTTCACATATTTTGCTCGTATTTTCTGCCATCTGTGTTTCTGTCTCGCTTACTCTATTTTGAAGCTCTCCCAAGTCAGTGCGAATCTCTTTTAAAGCGTCCCTCATTTCTGCTCGGAATTCTATAATAGCTTGCAGTATTGTCTCGGTAGAAACGTTCTCCGGTATTGATTTTTTTTTATTATTATTATCTCCTCTTTTCCCACCTTTTGGCTCTGGCGGTTGGGAAGCTGGAATGGTTGATTCAGAGTCTAACAGGCCGCTTTCGTCGGCATCTTGGAGCTCTTGCAGTGGGTGAAGCGGTTCTTTTTTAAGCGTGCCATTCCCTCATTTGGTGTTTTTGTTAAGTCTAGGAGGTTTCCACATCGATCAAGTCCTCTTAACTACTGATTTTCAATTTACTTTATCTTTTTAAACGAGGAAAAACTGCTGTTCTGAGATAAGGCTTTAGAGCCGAGCCCTGCGTGTTCACGCCGCCATGTCCCAACTGGAAGCCCCGATAAATATATTCTTGATGGTGCTGACTTAAGATATTACAGATGATGTTGGAAAACAAATGGGCTGTGGCCTTTATGTTCCTATTTCTACCTTAGTATGAACCTTTAGTATGAACAACTTGGTCGACAATCCTTGAGAAGTCTTCACCCATCTCAGAGAACTCCTTATGAAATGGCGTCAACCAGAGAGCAAAACAATCCCACAGATCATGAAAACATTTGTAATAGAGCAGTTCATCAACCTCCTACCCACAGATGCACAGCTTTGGGTAAAGGAACACTGACCAGAAAGTGGGGAAAAGGCTGTTTCTTTGGCTGAAGATTACCAAATGGCCAGACAGATGCCACAACAGCGAGGTAATAGCCAAGCACCGGTAAGGCACTCTTTTTTCCCATTTAAACTCCAAGTCTGATAAGAACTCTAGTGGTGGTAACAAATCTGCACCCAAAGACTTTATTTGCTATAACTGTAATAAGCCAGGTCATGTTGCAAGAAATTGCTATAGTAAGAAGAGTGACACTGGAGCAGATTTGTCCTTAGCAAACTGGGGCAAGTACATAACAGATGTGAAGGTGGGAGACAAGACTGTGAAGGGACTTACACATTCGAAAGCAGACAGAACCTACTGCATATTGAAGTGCTGGGAAAACAGTGTCCAAAGAACAAGGTATTGGTGTCATCTGCATCCACAGGGACACTCAATACTATCCCACCAGCCAAGTGACTCTATTAATGGGGTGTCACACCAAATGGAAGTGGGGGTAGTATCTAAGTTACCTGTACCTGTGATTATTGTAAATTACTTTCTATGATTTACTGAGTTAATCAAAGGGAGTAAATCCTGATGCTTCAGCAGCTGTGGTGACAAGAGCTCGGGCAAACAAAATCTCAAATGGTGGGGACTCTTTTCCTTTGCTGATTTTGATTCAGACTTGTTTGAGCACAATTTCAAGATCCAGAAGTCCAGGAAGAGACATCAGCTGAAGAGACAGTGGCAACAAAAGACTGATGGACATAAGGGGTTAACATATGAAAATGCTGAATGTAAACTGATCACTGATTGTTATTTTCTTTCAGAACAAGCTCACAATGTTCCTGTCCAGGGTTATTTTAAGCAGCTGGGAGTGAAACCAAAATGGGGTGAACCTATGTTTAAAACATAATGGATAATTGTCAAATTCTGACACTTGATTAAGTTTCTGTTATACTGTTGAAATGATTGCAAAGCTAAAACTGTATATAGTTTTACTGTTGGAATGATTACAAAAAGCTATTTGGAACTCAAGGGGTGAACCTGAGAATCTGGTTTGTAAACTCTCTGAGAAGCTGTCAACAAGTGGTTAGTTCTGGGTCACAATATTCCTTTTGCTGCACCTGCTAAAACTGACAAGAACACTGTGTGAAAAGCAGAGTGTCGTCTTAACGAGCTCCCTGCAAAGACTGATTATAAAAAGAGCAGCAGTTTTTTGCAGGAGAGACAGAGACTGAGATTTGAAATTGAGAAGAAAAAACTCAGAAGGACTCTGTTTTCTGTGTTTGTATTGCCATTGTAAATAGTTATACTGAACAATTTTTTATTTTTTTATGTTGTTAATAATTGTCACAAACGCACTCAGCAGGTCAGGTCCTTTGCTCCCATAGTGCTAACCTCTGAGCGCAATAGTGTGAACAGGTAACAGACAGGGTGACCCTCCTGTCTACTTTTGGGTCTGAATCACTTTTAGTCTCACGTTCTGGGGGGATTTAAACTATGAACCATATGCTAGCACACCCAAATGTACAGGCTCAGATACGTACTCTCTTCGGGGATTGTGGTACAATCTTTCGCCAGGGGCACCCAGCCAGGCTTCCAAAATGAACCCTTTTAACTCTATAAGAGACTTTAGGTATATTCTTACCTTTTCCCAGTTTAGTAATGCCATCAAGCCCTTCAAACAGCTGTCAGACTTAATCACGTGCACATCACATGCAAAAGAACTTGGAAGACACACCCAGGCAGTATCTTAAGAAAATGTATTTTACTAAAGATTATAAAAATATGGCAATAAACACAGAACAATATATCAGAGCTCACAATCGCATAAAGAACAAGGGTAAGTACAAAACAAAAACTCCTACCACAATACATTTAGACCTTTGCTGTCTAAGGTATTACCTCTGGAAGTGTGTTTTTAAGTTAGATCAGAAGACTGTGTCTCTCTAGAGTTCCAAGATGATAGAACAGCATTTTGGACACAAGTAGTTTAAACTCTGTCTCCACACCCCTTCTGTGAGTCATCTAGCTCCCCTTTTAGAATATAAAATTACAAAAAATGATTTCTTCTCAGGAGGTATTTTAAATAAGGTACCATCAGAAGAAGAAAACAGACATTTCCTATATATAACTCTTTAATTACATGTTTCCTTTGACCTTAGCAATCCCACACTGGTACCAAGGTGTTAAAACAAAAAATGCAACAGGTATTTTGGGGGATAGCCATGTTTCCACGACAGAGAGTACATTTGGGTCATGATGTGAGACTCAGACTTTAAGGGAGTCAGTTTTGCACAACAGGCTACAGATGTTGATTGTGGCCAAGTTTAGTGTACCCACCTTGTGGTGGGTCCCATTTGTAGGCAGACCTCCGGTCCTGGATTGGGGTGGATATTACCTGATAGCAGAAGTAACAGGAGGGCAATCCTAAGGAGTTGCTCTCTTAGCAGCCTTGACGAGAGTTTAATAGTTCTATGGCTGCTGTGATGCCTTTTCATTTTCTTGCAGAGAGAGAGGAAAATGATGGCATCTGGGTAGGTGTTGCAGTGAACAGGCAAGCAATAGTATGTAACATTATGATGGCAAGGAAGGCTAAAAAGGGGAGACCAAGGCCCATTTGTGATGCTGAAAAAAAAACATTTCCAGAGGTCCACCCTTTGTTGTAATGAAGGTTTAATCCGATATCCATATCAAATGGATGAGCATTGTTAGGGTCAGGGTTGCAAGGGTGAGTGAGTAAGAATGAGAGGATGTGAAAGTGGGGGAGGGCAGACAGGGTGAACTTGTACATTGTGGCCCCAGCTTATACTGAGAGTGCCGTTAAGGAACAATGCACCACTAAGAGTGCGTGCCGCAGCAACAGTGGTTTAACAGCCCAGAAAGAAATGACATTAAGAAGGAGAGCTGGCAGGATCATTGGGTTCACAGTGCCCTCAGGTAGCAGGCGTTATTATCCCAAGACACCTTATCAGATCCCCAACCTTATCCACATTCACGCAGTACACTTATCCGGGAAGCTGAGCGTCAGGGCAGACTGGCTCAACAGACAGAGGGTGCATCCCAGAGAGTGGCAACTACACCTTGAGGCCTTCCACTCCATAGACAGGAGGTGGGGACCAGTGATCATAGACTTGATGGCATCCAAGACCAATACACAGGTCCAAAATTACTTCTCCCAGTATGGGGAGCAGCAATCATTGGGGAGTGATGCACTGTCACAGGACTGGACACTGGATTGGTCATAAGTGTTTCCCCCATTTCTTTTGATTCCACTAGTCCTTGTCAAAATACGGCACTCAAGGAGACTTGTAATCGTAATAGCCCCATACTGGCCGAGAAGGACCTGGTTTTGACAGTTACAGCAATGGCGCTAGCCATCTGGCATCTCCCACCCAAATGTGGCATCCTCCTTCAGGGCCCAGTACAGCATCCAGATCTAAGGACACTCAAGCTCTCTGCCAGTCTCTTGAATGGCAGAGACTGCTAAAAGCTTTTACCATGATTCGATGATCACAACCATTCTACAGTTCAGAAAACTGTCAACCACCTCCGCTTATGACAGACAATGGAATATATTCTTGGCATGGATTAAAGACAAAAGAGTGGATCCAGGAAAGGCAGACATGACCCTAATCCTTCTATACCTTCAACAAGGCCTGGATGAGGGTCTCTCACTCTGAGTGCAGCTGTCAGCCATAGGCGCAGCAGTGGGTCAGGTTGGGCAATTCTTACCGGGCTCACATCCAGATGCCTTAAGGTTCCTCAAGGCAGCAGAGACGATCCATCCAAGCAAGAGTTTGCACATCACACCATGGGATCTCACCCTCATGCTCTATTCCCTCTCTGCCCCCCACCCACTTCCGAGCCAATCCAGGAAAAGCAGCAGGAGTCCTTTTGCCGGTAACAATAGCAGCAAGCTGTCCAGGTCAAGCTGCCTTGGAGGTGGAGGCATTCATAATGCATATAATGAAGTGGCCAATCAGAAGCATGTTAGCTTGCCCAGAAAGGCACCCAAATTTTTTTCCGACTGACTGAGAAACACTGCTGGTGCTCTCTTTCATCTTGAGAGAACCTTTTTGTGCCAAAAATGTTTCTTTTGTGCTGAGTTTGTGAGCATTTATTCTTGTTCACATTCATAAGGGGCTTTTAGCTGTTCCTGACTGGTTCCCAGGAAGCGCGTTTTTCTGTTCTTTCCACGGTTCCCCGTGGTTCCTTTTTCACTTTCCTGAGGTAAACTTAATCACATTTGGTATTATTCAATGTTTTTTAAGGTTATTTTAATAACAGTTCCCTTATTTTACCTGGAACTGCTATTTTCTTTGTTTTTCTTCATATTCTTACTGTTTTAAATTGCGATTCTTTACCTCGAGGGAACCAACCGTATTTTCAGTACTTCCCTATTGAGAACCGATAATAAACGCTTTTCTGACAAGCGGCCATGTCAGAAAAGCCAAAAAGAACTGGACCAACAGGTTTTAAAATCGGGGTCCATCATTGTCAAAACCCTATCCCCAACAGAAAATCTGTTGGAGCTGGAGAGTAAACACTCTGCTGTCAGCCAGTGTGGTGGAGGAGTTCCCTTTCACAACATGGAAAGGTCTCTCTCAAATATTTAATGACAGTGGGAGTCATGACCTATTTTAGACCTCAGGTACTTAAACAAGCATAGGGCCAGCCAATCAAAAGACAGGAGGGGTGTGAACTGAGTGAGAGCTGTTGACTGCTTCAGAATTTTTCTCTGCTGGACTGAGCATATTGCCTCTGAGGTGTCTCCCAACTTTCCTTGTTGACAGCCTCCTAGTGCTATCTGGGTAAAGTTTTCCTCATAAATCATTTCCTTTAGTGTGTGCTGGTGACAACTTTTACTTTTTCATTAGTGCTTCATAATTTTTTTAATTTTTAGTGCGACGGCGCTATTTAGACTTTATTTTTACCGTGACTATTTACTTTAAAGCCTAATTTTATAGCAGGTGTTTATTTTCAACGGTTTCCTTCATTTTTGACTAATTTCTTGTGGGAACCGTCGAATTGGGGACAGTTGCCTTGTTTTTTACCTCGGACTTCGGGGTTTACCGCGAGGCACCTGCAGTAGATTTCAAACTTAAACAGTGCCTAGGGGTTTTCTGTTTAGATTGGCAATTCAGAGAAACCTTTTTGTTATATTACTGGACCTTAGTATCATCTGTGTCAGGACTGTCCGTAGGGTCCAGCAGCCTCCTATCATGAGTTGAGTATTACTGGTTTCTATTAAGATTGGCACTGGTATAGATCCTAGTTTTACAACCAAAAATAAATTAATTAAATAAAGGCACTGGTAACAGTTTATTAACTGGGGCAGGACGGGCTGGTGGCATTTTCACAGAAACCTGCACTCAGTTTATAGGTCCAGAACTGGTTTGCTTTGCTTAAATTGGTGAACATAGCAGACAAATCTTTGATAATTATGGCTGAGGATGAATCCAAGGTTTCTAACGAGGGGCCATTCAAAAAATACTAATACCAAAAGCAGAGGTGCTGAGGAACCCTCCAGATCCCAGTCAAAAAATAAAGCTTCCAAAGATGAAGTTCCTCACAAATTGAAAAATAATAAAGAGTGACGAAAAAGGAAGCTTGATCAAGCCTCTGATGAAGTGGCTGAAAAAACTCTGTCAAGACAGATATGCTTCCATTGCTCCTGGAAAGCCAATAGTTTAAAGCATTCAGAAAAACAAAGCACTTACAAACTACTGAGTTCTTCGGTCAGTGCAAGATATGGAAAAAGCATGGCAACTGTTTCAGACCCTTCAAAAGATGGGTCCTCTATTTACTGGGGCTGGCAAGCACTCTTCCACAGTTCTCTGTTCTGTAGACTGTGAGGGTGACGCAGATGATGATCAATTCTATGATGCCCCTGACATGGATTTTGAGGGCCTTGAGCCCCAGGAGTCCCTGGACCCTCGCCTTGGGGATCCCCCGGGTGATCACGAGGATCCTTCCTTTATGTTTTCATTTATACAAAATATGCTGGATACCCGGGACCTCCCTGCACAGGAGCCCAACCAGGATGTCGATGAAGATTATAGGGAGATGAAGGGTCTTTCATCCTCAAAAACCCTGGTCATCCCTATCTATAATGCATTTAGAAAAAATACCATGAAGGTGCTTCAACACCTCACTTCAGTTCTAGGGGTTGATAAGTGGCTTGAGAGAAAATATAAATTGTCTAAAAATGGTACTGAGTTCCTGTCAGCACATCCTAGCCATGAGAGTATAGTGCAGCAGGCAGCTTGTGAGAAAACTGGAGTCTCCTTGTCCCCCGACAAGGATTCCAAGAAAATTGACTTTATAGCAAAGAAAATGTATGCCACAGCTTCCCTGCTTCTCAGGCTTTCTTCTTACATGGCACTCACAGCCAAATATCAGAAAGCCCTTCGGAAATCTGTCCAGGCTATCGCCCGCAATGGATCAGATTCTATGGTACAGGAGCTGGTGGATACGTCAAAAACTGCCTTGGAAGCTACGATGTACCAATTCCACATGGCAGATGACAGTAATGATACAGCCTTTAGGGCGGTGGCCCATACCATATTTCTGAGATGCTTCGTCTGGCTTAGAACAATCAGTCTGACCGCAGACACTCAGAACAAGGCCATGGACTTTCCCTGTGATCAAAATATGTTGTTTGATTACAGAACCACTGACTACATGAAAAAGGTCGATGAGTACAAGGCCTCCTGGGAAACCATTCATCAAGCCTAAACCCGCCACCTAAAGATCCCGTCCAGGGGCAGTAGGGGCAAGTTTTGTTCCCAGGACTTACAGTCCCTATCCCCAATCTGACTTAGCCAGTACAGGGGTCTTTCAGAGGCTGGGGCAGAAAGGGCCAAAGAAGATCCACCTCTCTGGGGCAATTGCACCTAGCCAGCTAAGTGCAGAAAGTTACTGATGCCAAAGGACTCCTGGGGTAAGAAGAAAAATTACTCACCGCAGTAATCTTCTTTCTTCCATGGGGTCCTTTAGCATCAGTAAGCTCCCACTCTTCCTCCCTGGTTCACCTGTCGGAGAATGGCTCTTACGTCACCTTTTACCAAATTTGGCATTTGTTATTGATGAGTGCAGTTGCCCCAGAGGTGTGCCTTTAAGAGATTTTTTTAATGAGCACTTACTCAAACCAAAATTCAAGATAGTAACCCTTCAGATGGTGATGCATTGTTTGCAGTAGTTGGACTGGCTAGCCTTCCTGGATCTCAAGGACACCCACATACCACATACCAATAAGGCAGTCCCACAGAATGTTTTGGAGTTTCAGGCTGCATTCAGGTCACTACCAGTTTGCCGCCATGCCCTTTGGTCTGACTTCTGCTCCCAGAGTGTTGACGAAGTGCCTGTCTGTAGTGGAAGCCCACTTAAGGAAGCAGGGGCATTTCAGTCTTTCCATATCTGGATGACTGGCTCATAGTGGGCAAGACCCCTCAGCAAGTCAGAGAGGCTCTAAACTGCACAAAACAGACTCTGTTCTCCCTGGAGTTTCTAATCAGTGAAAAGAAAACCCACCTAGAACCATCTAAGCTCCTCAAATTTATAGGAACAGACTTGGACACTCAGCAGACAAGAGCCTTCCTTCCTCAGGACAGAATCCAAAATTTTCTAACTTTAGAAAAATCATTTCTCCTAGGCCAGCAAGACATTTTCCAGTGCTTCTGGGTCACATGGATTCCATGACTGCTGTGGTTTCAAGAGTAAGATTTCAGATGAGGGACTTTCAGTATTGTCTGCGAGCTTATTGGTTGCAAAAGAAAAACTCTCTGTCCAAGCTTGTCCCAATGACAAAAACACTGCTTCAGGCTCTAGACTCATGGAAAGAAGAGGAAAACCTCTTAGTAGGTATTCCATTCCAGTTAGCCTGTCCCTCAAAAATCATTAATAGAGGCTCATCTCTACTGGGTTGGGGAGCTGATCTGGACAGCTCCTCAGTCAGGGGCACTTGGACTCCAAAGGAATCCAGTTGTCACATAAACCTTCTGGAACTCAGAACTGTGTACCTGGCACTGAAAGCTTTTGCTGTACAGGTTAAGGGTCACACTGTGCAGATCGGAACAGACAACACCATTGCCATGTTTTACATAAACAAGCAGGGTGGCACAAGGTCGACTGTGCTATGCACAGAGGCCATGAGAATCTGGTCCCTGGCCTATTCCTTGGAGGTAAGTCTCTCTGCCATACACCTTCCAGGCAAGGACAGCACGTTGGCAGAGGCTTTGAGCCGCATCAGTCAAGGTCACAACAAACGGACTCTGAACAGACAAGTACTTGCCACATTCTTTAGAAAATGGGTCACACCAGAAGTGGAACTGTTTGCATCCCACTTAAACCACTAGCTTTCCTTGTACTGTTGCAGGCCCCGGCAGTAGGCACCCTCCCAGCAGCGCCTTAGCACTGAACTGGACAGGGGCATTTCTGTATGCTTTCCCTCTATTTCCCCTGTTGCACAGAGTGCTTCTGAAGCTTTGGGATCTACCAGCAGCCATAATCCTCATAGCCCCAGATTGGCCAAGGCAAGCGTGGTATCCTCTACTACTGGCCATGTCCCACAGGAATCCGTTTCGACTTCCTCTGAATGTCGATCTCCTCACCCTTCCACAAGTAGGGGTGACCTATCCAGGTCTAAAGTCTCTTCACCTCAGAGCCTGGTTCTTGAGGAGTTAGAATTCCCAGATTCTCAGTATTCAGAACAAGTTCTGAAAATACTACGCATGGCCAAAAAGCCAAGCTCAAAGAAAACCTATGCAACTAAGTGGAAAATGTTTTCAACTTGGTAAATTAAAGGACCTGGATTTTGTAAGCAAAATCACCACATTAACCAGGAGGCTCAGCCCACTGGAAAGGTATGGTCAGTGTAGCACAGATTTTACAGAACAGGTAAATAAAAGTAATCAGGCTATTACAGTAATTCCGTAAAAGTTAAGGGTTTTCTGTTATTTGTGATTTTCTCCTAGTATGGTCTTCCAAGTGCAGTTAACACGGAGAAAGCAAAGCTGGGGGGTATGGTATTGTAGAGAGAGAAGAGGGCTGGTAAGGAGGCAGCAGGGAGAGAGAGAACATCAGCGAGGTTGATCAGGACACCAAACAGCTGTTTGCTGGACGGTGTCCTGCAGATGATAGGAAAAAGCTGCTGTATGATTGGTGCGGCTTTTCTTTTCAAATAGAGGGCGTTTTGGCAAAAACTGTCATGATCAACCTGGCTAATGATTGGCATGATACTGTTGGCGCCTTGCAGAGTACTCTGCATTGGACAGTGCATACCCATCAAAAGTCACTCTACATAAGGCGTTCACTGCGCGTGCACACATGGCAAACTTAAAAGGGCAGCAGAGCCAGAAAGTCATGCAGTCCAACTTAATAAAGCCAGCAAGTCATACTATGTCAAAAACAGGAGGCGGGGACTTTTACAAGGCACAGAAAGGTAATAACAAGGACACATCATACTATATCTTAAAAGGAGAAAGGGGCAAACTCAAGCAGTAGAGCCAGAAAGTCATGCTGCCTGGGATAAAGAAACAACTTAAAGGTGGCACATATGTATTAGATGGAGATTAGATTACTATTATAAATAACTGTACATTGGGATGTCATAATTCGGCCCAACTGGTGAAGTGTTTACAAGGTAAAGGTCCAGAAGGATTCATGTTGAAGCAATTTCTGTTTCATACTTCCTCCATGAAGGTTTATTGTAACTTCTTCCAATCCAAGAAATTTAAGAGGCAGCAGACCCATGTCTGGCTTATTTATAATGTCTAGCCATGGCATGGGTCAAATTTTCATTTCAATTGCAGCTTTGTGTTCTCCTACTCTTGATTTCAAAGAATGTTTTGTCTGCCCATATCCCAATTCACACTGACAAGTCAACAGGTATATTACCTCACAAGGGTTACAGTTAATGAACTGCTCAGTGTCACATCTTTTCCTGATCTTGGATGCACAAAATGTTTAGTGTCCATAGTATTAGAGCAGTGGGTACAGTGTTTGCAGTGATAGTTACGTTTAGATGGTTTTGGTAGTAAGTTTCTGAATGATTTTGGCTCCCACTACGGGGTATACCAGACTGTCCCGAAGATTTTTCCCCTCGATAAGTGATTCTAGGTTTAGTGTATGCCAGTTTTTAATTTGGGATCCACACCTGGAAGTGACCAATGTCTCTTAATGTTGTTTCCAGTTTCTGGTGCAGTTGGCAGTCATACATACAAGTAATGTGACTCTTACCAATGAGCAGATTTGTGTCATTAGTAACGGTTTAACTTTTGTGCCAATTAATCAAGTTAACCAGTTTCAAGTGAAAGTTGACTTGTTCAGATTCTTTAGAAGATTGCAGTTACAGGAAATCTTTGGAGATGAAAGTCAAACGAGAGTGATTCAGTCATCTGAAAATAGAGAACCTTCCCCTTTTAGACCTAAATCTTTATTTTGCCCTAGTTCTAATAACCCCACCTATATGACATTCTGTAATATGGTAAAAGAAGATGTTAAAACCTTAATGGATAAAAATCATTCAATATTAGACAGAATGTCACTAACTGAAAATGCATAAAGAATTACAAGATATTCATGAGATTATTATAATGCCAGTTGACAAAGGGGTGCTGTGGTGGTATGGGGCAGAGAAGACTATATAAGGAGGCAAATAGACAACTAGCCAGTGTAAACTTCTATAGGTAATTGAATAAAGATCCTACAGCAGAATTCAAGACAAAGCACAAAGCCTTATTCAGAAGAGCATGGAGAGAAATGGGTAACTGAATAGGAAGCCGACTTCCTTAACGTAACAGACCTCAAAGACTTGCTCTTTATCTCCTTCCCAAAATTCATAAAAATACACACCCTGTGCCCGGTGGGTCAGTTGTATCTGCCATTGGCTGTGTCACTGAATATCTAAGTTTGTTGATTTCTACATACATAAACTTGTTTCTGAACTAAAATGTTACATTAGGGACACTAACCATATGCTTACAATTCTGAAAGATGTTGTAGTGCCTGAGACCTATTGGCTTGTGATCATTGATGTTGAAAGCCTTTATTCAAATATTCCACATTTATCTATTGAAATGTTTCACCAGGAGGGCACACTGAACAACAAGTTGCTCTTCTCACGGTGCAACCTGGGAGGAGGGGTTACATAGGGTTGTGAAGGATGATCAGTTACAATAGTATGTGGGTAGTACAAACAATACAACATTGTAAGATTGTGCAGCAGTTGGAACACAAGGTATTGTACAATAAACAGTAGTGGAACATTGAATAATTTACAATATATGTCCAAAATCATACAAGAGAACATATGAACGTACAAAACTGTAATAATGCGATAGAACCATTTATAGTGCATGATTGTACCAGAAGCAGGCTCGAGGTAGTACGCAAGGGCTGTTGGAGTAAAAAGGATGGGGTTAGGCTGTGCACACTGCTGACCCAGAAGGGCAGGTGGAGAAGAGATGGGGAGAGGCAAGAACTGAATATGAGGAGAAGGGGTAGCCATTTCCTGATTCCCCCTTCAGGATGTTGAGAACCCTGCAAGGGTGGGGGGGTCATGGTAGGAAGGCAGAAACTAGGAATAGGTATTAAGGTGGGTGGAACAGTTGAGGAAAGGTAATTGTGTAGGGCAGAGGTAAGGACTTGAGTCACTTGAATCAGCCTTGGAATATAGGTTTGGAATGCTCCCACCAAACCAATATCTTAATGATTTAGCTAGATTTGTGTTAGAAGCAGACTACTTTATATTTGAGTTAGCTATTATGCCCAACATAAAGGAACAGCTATGGGCACTACGTTTAGCCCAAGTCTGGCCAACCTATGGGCACTACCTTTGCCCCAAGTCTGGCCAACCTGTATATGGGACAGTGGGAGGATATGTAGACTTTTGACATGAACAACAGTGAATTTGTTGACAACATAAGACTGTGGAAACGGTTAATTGATGACTGCCTTCTAATATGGGAAGGTAGTCTAGAAAGTCTGCATAGATTCCTTCTGTATATAAACTGAACCTCGGAACATTTGCCTTTTACACATTGTGTTGATTTATACTTGGTTTCTTGTTTGGACATAATGCTGTATTAAGAAAATGGGAGACTAGAAATGAAATTGTATAGAAAGCCTCTAGCATGTAATACATTGCTCAGAATGGACAGCTGCCACCCAAACAACTTGAATATCCCTAGGGGACAGTTCATTAGGGGTCGAAGGGTATGTTCTGCTGTAGATGGCTATGAAAAAGCATCCAAAGACCTTACAGAGAGATTCATTTCACGAGGGTACTCGCCATCTCAAGTAAAAGCTGTAGCAAGTAAAATAAAACAAATGGATAGAGGTGCTTTACTGAATAAACAGTCGAGAGTGCTTGCAGATTGGAACCTTACTTCCCTCTCATTTGTGATTCAGTTTAATCCAATTGCACCAGAAATTGGAAACATTATTAAGAGACATTGGTCACTTCTAAATGTGGATCCCAAATTGAAAAAATTGGCATACACTAAACCTAGAATCACTTATTGTAGGGGGAAGAATCTTCAGGATAGTCTGTACACCCCTAGTGGAGTCAAAACCACGTTCGGAAACTTGGCTACCAAAACCCCTAAAGGTAACTGTAGATTTGGGACCGATACCCACTGCTTTAATACTATGGACACTAAACATTTTGTGCATTCAAGATCAGGGAAGAGATGTGACATCGAGCAGTTCATTAACTGTACTTTTCATGGGGTAATATACCTGTTGACTTGTCCATGTGGATTGGGATACTGTATGTGGGGCAGGCAAACATTCTTTGAAATCAAGGTAGGAGAACACAAAGCCGTGATTAGGAATGAAAATTAGACCTATGCTATGGCTAAACATTATAAACAATCCAGACATCGGTCTGCTCGTCTCTTAAATTTGTTGGATTGGAAAAGTTACAATAAACCCTGATGGAAAAGTAGAAACAGAAACTGCTCCAACATGAATCCTTCTGGAGCTTTACCTCGGAAACACTTAGCGGTTAGGGCTGAATGATGGCATCCCAATGTACAGTTATTTATAATAGTAATAGCCATCTAATACATATGTACAGGGGTTAAATTGTGCAGGAACTCACTGAAACTCTGTTCCACCTCCTCTTACGTCTTTCTCCATTGAACACTACAGAGAATTCCACCACCTAGGGATTACAGTTCCATGTCCTACAAATTTAGAGGTTACAGTTCCACTTCCTAAACAGTTCTTATTTAACCACTGCATATGTGCCATCTTTAAGTCGTTTCTTTATGCCAGGCAGCGTGATTTTCCGGCTCTACTGCCTGAGTGTGGCCCTTTCTCCTTTAAAGATATAGTATGATGTGTCTTTCTTAGTACCTCTTGTGCCTTGTAAAAGTCCCCCTTTATTTTTTTTTGGCGTAGTATGACTTGCGGCTCCGCTATGTTGGACAGCATGACTTTTGGCTCTGCTGCCCCTTTTTAACATAGGATGACTTTTCGGCTCTGCTATGTCAGGCAGCACGACTTGTCAGCTCTGCTAGCCTATGTTTTATCTTATATGAGCCCTGCAAGTTGTCAGCAGGTATTTATTACCTTTACTAATGGTTTTGCAATGTATTGCCAGCATGTTTTCTATCTCTATTATTATGTGTTGCTCATTTTGCACTATTCCATTTTGACATTTTTGAGCACTTTATGTGTAGTCAGTGAGTCCTTGTTATACAGGATAGCACTTTGCACTTTTGTAATTGTTTGGCATGTTTGGTAAGGTTATGTTTTAACAATAAGTATTTAAATGCAAAACACGTTCTTGCACATCTTGTTCTGGTTTTGGGTGTTTATGCTTTTAAATTGAACCCTTTCAAAGATTCACCCTTGTAGACACAGCACGCTGTGATGATGAACCACTTGTTCAAAACATAAGCACATTTGCTACCAGGAACCAAGAAGCTACTGGTCGGTTTGGGACTGCGCCCAGCCAGACGCTCCTGCCATTTCTGCGAAAGGTGCTGCTGCAGTTCAAAAAGGTTTCTGTGCGTGCTACGGGCCGGTGCAAGCATCTGTTCTTTCAGACTTTTCTTGTGCGAGATATGCTGCAGTAAGCCCAATGTGTGCTCTGGACTTCCATTAGGTGCTCTCTCTGTTTTTTTACTGATATTCCAAAATAAAAAGTTTTACTTGAAGTAACTATTGCTTCTTTTTGAGTGCCCTCCACTTCAGTTCTGCTGAATTCTGTGTTGCATATAAATAGCACTCCCTGGATGTGAGCACATATAAAATGTAGCCCCCAAAATTCCTAGTCAGTTAATTGTTGGATACAATCTGCTCAGTGGCTTTTGGGAGGGGATAGTATGGATATGGACATATAGTTTGCCAGACAGGTTCTGTCGCCGTTTTTGAATATGGGAGTGACGAGCATTGACTTTCACCTATCTGGGAATATCCCTGTTCTTAGGGATAGGTTGAACATTTTTGTGAGAGTAAAGCTAGTTCATTAAGTGTAAGTGCTACAAGCTTCCGTTGATCAGATTGCCTCAATCCTGGCTTTCCCTAAGACCTGCATAATGTATTTTATAGTATTAGCCTTGGAGATTTGCTGAAATAAAATGGGGTATGCTAAGAGTTTTTGGGGGGTTCGCGTTCGAGAGTTTCACAGGGGGCTGAGTGGATAGGTAGTCAGGGGGCAGTACGATGCTTGTCAGTTAAGGCTACATTAAAGATGTCTGCTGTTTCTTTTGGTTCTTGTAGTGTGCTGGATGCAGTGATGATCAGTTCTGGTGGTGTTTTGAGGTCCCTTCCAGTAAGCGTTTTTGTGGAATTCCAGAAATCTCTTTCACTACCCCAGCTCCTGTCCAGTAGTTCTTTATAGTATTTGGCTTTGGCCTTCTTTATTAGCTGAGTGCACTTATTTCTGGCCAACTTATATGCATTGTACTCAGCTCGCTTACCAGTTACCCTTGCTTTGTGCCAGAGGTTGTCATGGTAATGCATAAGCTCAATGAGGGAGCCCAAGAGCCATTGGCTGATATTCTCTTTTAACTTTTTTTTGTATTTTTGTTTATCGTGCCCCCCCGCATCTCAGCTGGCCTCTCCTTTGGGCCGCCAAGAACTGATCTCTCCTGGCACCAACTGCTGCCCTATATTGCAGTCCCCAGGGTAACCAATGTATCCTTACGCCGGCGGGTCCTCGCCTTCGGAGAGAATGAGCCTTGCAGTTTACCTGCTTGGCTCAGAGTGCTGCTGAGGTCTGTTCCGCTGCCCAGGGTCTCTGTAGTGCTGAGGGTCCGGCAGCCGTCATCCTGCCAAGACACCATGCTCCTGGTTTCTCTGCCCCACCCATCAAGTTCTTGGCCTTACATGGGTGGCCACCTTGGGTGAGGCGTGCAGGCGGTGGGTTGCCCAGTCCACCTGGAGGTGCCAAGGCAGACCCCGGGAGGGTCCAGTGAATGCTTGTGCAATCCCTTCCTGCCAGTCTCAACTTCTGGTACCGGTCTTGGGGCGTGAATCTGGGTCGCCAGCATGCCGAGCAAACCCCTTTGCTCGGCGCCATGAGACTAGCTGAGACCCTTTAACTTTGTTTGATTTGGACAAAGATGTTACAGGCATTGGTGAAGATAGTAGTCTAGGGCCAGATTTGCATTACTAGCACTGTCAAGGGTGGTCCAGTCAGCCCTATTTAGATATTGTTTAAATGGCTTGAGCTGTCCGTTCCTTATTGAACTTGAGATCGAAGATGAGGGGTAGCTGCACACTCGAGCAGACTCGATAGACCATGAGGCCTGTTTCTGCTGGAAATTTCTTATGTTCAGAACTTTTTTGTAAGTTTAGAAGTGCGCTTCATTAATTCATTTACAATGTTTTTACCAGAGAGAGACATTAAGCTGAAAGCTTGTTTACAGAGGCGACCTGGGAGCACAAGGAAGTTAAGTGATTTGCTCAGGGTCACACAGTATGCAAGTGGGGCTGTGGGATTCAAACCCATGTCTCCAGGTTTGCAGCTTAGAGCCTTAAACCACTGTGCTATACTGCCTCCATTTGTCCATGAGCACATCACAGTGGAGTGGTCACTTAGTGAGTTTGGTAGGACAGATACGTCTGTGATGTGCTCGGGGGCAGTTGGAGAGTAGCCAGTTATTAGGGGCGCTTGTGCCAGTATGGTAGTTTCGTCTAGTGGTATGGGTTACCATATGTGTGAGATAGAGGCTAGAGATTTGGTCTTTTATGGTGGATGTAACAGGCCAGACAGTTTGTGTTGAGGTCTCCAACAGCAACCAATTCCCAGGTCCACTTGACCTGTTTTATGTGGTCTATAAACTGCTCTACGCCTGTTGCTAGTTTCCCTGGGGGTATGTAGACTGTGGAGAGCACCATTGTCTTGTTCTGGCGGCCTATGGATAGCTTAATAGACAATATCTGTGCCTCTTTTGTTATTAGACTTTTGGGCAGCACCTGACCTTTGATTCATTACTCCGCTAAATCGGGCATCCACCCCCACGTTTGGACAGTCTGTCCTGTCGGAAGGTGATGTAGCCTGCAAGGAACCTGGTGACATCCCTGATCTTAGGGGAGAGCCAGGTTTCTGTGAGCGAGATTATGGCAGGCTTGTGCAGTGCATTCCAATCCTGGAGTTGGCGAAATATGGGTAGCAGGCTACCTACAGTGTGTTGATTGAGGCAGTTTTGAAATGGTCCTGTCCTTTTTGTATTAACAGTCCCTGGGGGACCAGGATTTGGATGCATGTTCCCAGACAGGGGGAGCAGGATGATTGTCAGTTTTCTGATGGAGTGTTTTCAGTAAGCCCATTGGCTGCAGGAGTGTTTGCAGTGGGTTAGCCTGATCCTCTGGGTGTTATCAGTTAGGGTGCGAGCGTGGAGCAGTGTAGCAATAGATATATGTGAGAGGGTAGGTGACCTGTAGGGTAGTGATGGTTGTTTGTAAATGAGTACGTTGAGTAGGTTAGCATCCAGTCCCCTTGTTGTACTAGGAGGCTGTAGTATGGTGTTTGGGGTAGAAAACTGGTATGGCAAGGGTGTTGCCATGGGTTTCCCATCATCCATCCCATTTAGAGTGATCATGAGTAGGATGAGTGAAGTGTGGTACACTTGGATGTTCAAAAAGTGTTGACCCAAGTTAGGCAGTCTGTTTGGGAGCCAGCGGATAGTTGCCATATATCAGCGGGCTTGCATGTCCAGGCAGTTTGTGAATTTTTTGCCATGGAGGGGACATTTATTTATAAGGTATAATAAAAACATTAATGAGTAGGTGCTGCCTTGATAGCTCAGCGGTAGTGTTGCTGTCTCTGGTGCAGAGGGTTAGAGGTTCGAATCACTGCTCTGCTTAATGGAGAAATCTGTCGGGCTGTTTGATGTTGGAGGCTGATAGTAGGTGACAATGGTAAAACATGACTTGGCACAGTACAGGTGAAGGAACTCTAGCTGGAGTTCTAGTGTTATTTACTGGCATAGCAGCGACTCCTACTGGCTGCAGAGTACAAGCTGCAGGTGGTAAAATTATGAGATAGGTTCAGAATGTTGGTCATGTGATGGATGAGTTCAGAGAGGGGAGTAGACAACGACACCTGGTGGGTGATCAGTATAAGGAACTAATGGGGAAATTATCTTATTGGTCAACAAGACTACAAAACTTGAGCCACTCTAGGGGGCATGGTGGGTGGGCTACTACAGTAAGCCACGTAGTGTAGCTCTGCAGACAATGAAGTAGAAGAGAGAGGTCCACTACCTTCTGCTTGCTGCGCAGCTTCCAAGAGTCTGTTGAGAGTGGGAGGTTAACTGGCACAGGCAGCCTGAGGGAGAAGACTGTTCCCCAAATTTGGGTGACTGGCATGGCAGGAGGTAAGATGCAAGTCACCTTATCCCTACACACCACTGGGCCAGCTGCTGGTTGTTATTTTTATGCAGAAGTTACCCTTGACAAACATATCAAGTTAGCCCATTTTAGACATAATACTGTGTTGGTCTGCTCTTTTTCTAAGGGAAAACACAGGGGAACATTAATTTTCTCACCCCAGGAATTCTTCAGCATGCTTGACCAGTGCAGTGTGCCAACTGGGTTCAGCTGCCACGGAGTAGTTAATGCTAATGATTTTTGGCATCAGCCAGTCCGAGAGCAGGAAGAGAGAATGCTGCCTGAGCTAGAGTGGGGAGGTCAGTCAGATTCATTTCTCTGCTGACTGGACAATACTGCCTGGAGTCCTCTTTTGATAACCGGCAAAGTTAATTTCTTTCTTAAAGTTGGTAAAATTATTTGTTTGTGCTGCTTTGGTGATTTGTAGGTACTTTTCTTAGTGTTTCGTTTTTATACAGGGCAGTAGAGTACACTGTGCCAGTGGTAAAACTGAGGGTAACTCTAGTTTTGTGCATATGGACCAGAGGCTCTGGAATAGTCTGCCAGGTCATTTGAGGCAAAAGTAATAGTATCTTATCTTGGAATACTATAAGATCTTGGTTTATAGCTGTTGCTAAATCTCTAATACTTGCTGTGGCTGAGCAATGTTTGTTATTTATTGTTAAATGTGTGTTTTTGCTGTATTTGCACTGTATGTTCTGTACATTTTACTATGGAATTGCTATTTTTGTACAGTGGGACCCCATTGAGAATGAGATCTGGTTAAACTGGGTTATCCCTTTCTAATGTCTTAGAATAACATTTTTATTACTACTACTTACTGTTTATACCTCGGTTCACAGGAATCGCAAATTTCTCCCCTCAGGGTTCTTCCCATGGCTCCCACCCTTTTCTGAGGAGAATTTTGAATGCTTTCTGACTATTGTTAACTTTGGTTCTTAGTTTATTCCACGACTGCCTATTTTTATTGGAACCCCAATTTTTCACCAAACCTTTCATTTTTAGTACTTTTGTGGAACTGTTTTCCACTGTTCAATAGCGCTTGGGAACTGACCACATTTCAGTACTATCTCCCATTTGGGAGTATTTTTCTTAGGTCTTCTGACAAGTTGGCATGTCAGATAGACCCTGTGACAGGGAGCTCCTGCCACTCTTGAGGACCAACCTTTTCTTAAATCTGTTGCAACAGTTCTTCTGTTTCTTAGCTTAATCTGTCCTTTACAATTTCTAGTCCAAAAGGTTTGCCACCTATGGGCACCCCCTTCCCCTTTCTTGACTATGCTACAATGTTCTCTTTAATTTTCTTTTTCCCTTTTAGGTCCTCGTACAAGGAGGCTGTTGTGGTGACCTCCAAGCGTATGTAAAACTGGCTGTGTTTATTGTTGTTGGATTTAGTATATAGTGGCACTATGTCATAAAATATCTTGATGTATATAACTTATCTTTATGAAACCTGTAAATGTTGAAAATACCATGGCACTAGATGTTTTGATAATGATAAAAGTACTAGGTGACTGTTATAAAATTAAGTTAGTTGTGCTATTTAAAATGCATGTAAATTGCTGTAAACTGAACATGTCTGAAATGTCATGGTGATTTGCATATATCCCATGATGCTTTGCATTATGGAAGTATGTGTGATGTTGTGTTTCTTTGAAACTTGGTTTATTGTCAGTGCTCTTTGTGGTAACCCATGTTTCAGTGCTTCTGCACTGAGGTTCTTTGCCTTAGCTTTTTTTTTTATTTGAGCCCCCACCACCCAAGCAAACATGGCCCACATAGGGGTGGAGGCTGAATCTCAACTGCTGAGTTACATCAGAGATCAGTGTCAGTAGGTGCTGGCTAAGTACAGAGAAAGGACATACATAGTCTGTTGCTGCAAACTGATGTACTGAAGAAGGATATGCCATTGCTTAGGGTTATCTCTTACATATTGAATAAACATCACACAGAGATTGTGTGTTGAACTTGAAGTTTGGTGTCTGATCCATCTGTTATCCCATAGACCCAAAGAAGAACTGGTCCTACCATTTTTAAAAACTGGGTGAGGTGCAACTCAGGGAAACAGATAAGGGAGTAAAGGAGTATTTACTCCCATTTTGCCTCCTTTACTACCACTTTCTGATTGTAAGAATTTCCCACCTAGATATTTGAAGCATATTTGCTATACATGCACAATACTGGCAGCACCATGCAGTGCTAGCAGCCCCTACACCATGCACTAAGAGTGGAAGCATATGGAGTGGAGACAGAAAAGAGCATGAAGGGGGCAATGCTTTCTGACTATATTTAACTTTGGTTCTTAGTAGCTTGGCAGAAGACACCAGGAGAAAGGACTGCTGTGTGACTGGACTTCTCTACTGGGACTAAAGAAGAAGAACTTTTGCACTTGGACCTTTAATTTAGGGTAAAAAAAAATAAAATAAAACAAAAAAAAGTGTGTCTGAGTTTATTTATTTATTTGTTTTTTGTTTACCGGGTAAGTACACTAGACAGCAATGTTGCCTATATTCAGGCACGACCCGGGAGAGTACAGACAGGGGAGACCAGAGTCAACATTAAAGAGTATTTCATGATGCAGCATGAAGTGAGAACAAACATTTGAACAGTATACAGCCAGGTACAGTCATTATCAGTAATGACAAAGAGAAACAGATAACATTACATTAATTATTTTCATCTGATGATACATCAGTGACTAAATTGAAACGACAAACAGCAAACAAAACTTAAATGAAGTAGCATTATAACAATAGGATTTCTGCTGGATGTGGGAAACTTTCAGATTTTGGAGACCAGCTGGAAATCAGTAAGTGCCATAGGGAGGAAAATAGCTAGGAGAAGCTCAAGTTACAGCACAAGAGCAGCAGTCAGTTCTAATAGGTGTGCCGAAGACTCAGTTTAAAGGCCTTGTGGGATTTGGAGAGTTTGATGTGGGAGGGAATGGAATTCCAGGAGCGGGGGCAGATATGGCAAAGGATCGTTCTCCTTTTTGTGTGAGATATCTGGGAATTTCAAGTTGGGTTTGAGCAGATGCCCTGAGGAGGTATGCTTGGGAGGGCTGAGTTAATAGTTCGGCAAGGTATTTAGGGGACCCCGTTCTGATCATATTGTCAATTGTACAGCCTGCAGAATAGTGTCTGAGCGAGTCTGGGGAGAGCCAATTTAGTTTTGAGTAGAGCAGGCAGTGATGGGTAAGTCTGTGAGCAGAGAGAGCAAATCTGCATATACTGTTATAGCAGGTGCTCCATTTCTGGAGTGCTCCTTTGCTAGCTTTAAGGTAAACCTGAGAGCAATATGTTAGAGCAGGGAGGAGAAATCCTTGTGCAATAGCAAGCCGGGCAGCATCATTGAGGGAGGACCTAATTTTAAAGGCAAGACCAAGTTTTGAGTAAACTGTCTTACATGTAGCCGCAATGTGGAGGTTAAAGTCAAGAGATGGGTTGAGAGTGACTCCTAGATACCTGAAGGAGGTAACAAATTCAAGAGGGGAGTCATCTAGAGAATGTATCAATAAGTCTGGAGTAAGAGATCTGATTCTTGACGGGTGGCCAAAAAGCATAGTTACAGTTTTCTTAGCATTCATTAGGAGCCTGTTCTGTAGTAACCACTCCTGCAAGCAGTTGAAGTCTGCTTGAAGATGTGCTCTTACTGATAAGGGATCTTTACCACTGGAGAGAAGCACCATGTCATTGGCATAAAGGATTAACGAGGAGGAGCAGGGAAGGGAGGGCAAGTTGTTAATGAAAAGGGAGAAAAGTAGTGGGCCAAGAATAGATCCTTGGGGGGTCTCCAACAGAGGTAGGGGAAAGATTTGAGACGGTGGATTCAATTTGGACAAATTGCAACCTCCCTGAGAGGTAGCTATCGAACCAGGAGATGGACGACAGGTCAAAACCAAGGGCGGGACAGTTTGGAAAGTAGCAGAGAGTGATTCACAAGGTCAAATGCCTTTGCGAGATCGATAAATATGGCCCCAGTGAGCAAGCTCTTATCCATCGCTGTAAGGACTGCATTTGTCAGCTGAAGTAGAGCAGTTGTGGTGCTGTGTCCTGTTCAGAATCTGTGCTGGGTAAGGGATATAAGGTTGTTATGGTGCAGGTAATTTGTGACCCGAGTAGCGATGGCCTTCTCAGAAGTTTATTTAGGGTAGAAGAATGGCAGTCGGTCTATGGTTTGACATATTTTGGTATCCCTTTTGTGAACAGGGACAACGCGAGTGGTTTTCCACAATGTTGGTACCGTTTGGGTTATTATGGAAAGATTAAGATTCTTGCAATAGAACAGCAAGGGCGGGGCTGCCTGCTTCAAGAAGCAGCAGTAGCCCATCCGAGCCAGCAGATCCATAGGTGGATACTGATTTGAGGAGATGCAGCACTTGTGGAGGAGACTAATGTGAGACGAAAAGGGTTTCATGCAAGTTGCACCTCAGGAGGAGGTGAAAGAGGTTGGTTGAATTTCTCAGTGTATTCGGAGAGATCCGAGAATTGTGCATTAAGAGCATTAGCAATAGTAGGTAACTTGTTACAGTTTCGTCATTCAGTGTCATGTCGGTAATGGCCGTCCTTGGGCCTTTGCCCAATTAAATTTTGATGTGGTTCCAAAAACCCCTGGTATCACCCGCTGAAGATTGGAGAAGCTTAAGGCAGTAGCTCCTTTTAGCCTTCCAAATATCTTTTTGCAGGCATTTCTCAGTTGTTTATAGTTAACCCAGTCTTCTGATTGTTGGGACTTCTTTGCCAAGGTCAGACCTTGTCTCTTTTATCATGGCTCAAGGAGGTCTTTTTAAGCCATTTATTAGGAGTCCCTAAGACGCCTTTTTTCAGAGGGATGTGCAGATCCTGAAGGGCCAGAAGCTGAGACATCAGGTATTCAAGTGCTGTGTTTACATCATCAGTGTGATAGATGGGAGACCAGTCTATATTAATATCCTCGAGAAGTGCATTTGGTTTAGTTTGGCAAAATCCGAGTTGAATTATTCTTTGGGGGTTTAAGGCAGTGGCCATTCCAGGTACAGAGACGTAGGCAGGTGATCACTAATAGAATCCGAAAAGGTCCCTGCAGCAATTATTTTATTTGCTCTATTTGTAGCCATCCAGTCCAGGAGAGATTGGTGTTCGAGTTGGAAGAGATGCGTGTGGGGCTAGAGAGATAAGTTGAGCGAGGTTAAGTCGGTGAGAGCTTCAGTATATGTACCGGGCGTGACTCCTGATAGGTCTAGGTTGAAGCTCCCCATTAGTATGGACTTCAGATCTACCGCTTAGAGTGGCCAGATTATCCAAGAGCCCATTTAAGCCAGGGAGAGCCCCTTTGGAGGATTGTAGGCACAGATCAGATTTAGCCTTTATCACCACCTAGTTGTAGAACTGTATGCAGAGCTTCACAGTGATTTGTTATCCAAAACTGGAGTACAGAGACTTTGAGATGCTCTTTATAATAAAGGGCAACTCCTCCACCCTTGTTTGGTGGGCGATCGAATCTGGACAAGCTGTAGCCAGGTATTTTGTACATGGAATCGGGCATCTCTGGCCTGAGCCATGTTTCAGTTAGTCCAAGTATGTCCGGACAGTACAGGGCTATCCAGGCTTCAAGTTCAGGAAAGTTTGCTGGTAAACTTCTGATATTCATGTGGGCAATTTTCATGCCCTTAGTGGAAAACCAAGAAGAGTCATCCATGGACCTGGCATTCCAATGGGGGCCAGGGTTAGATTCTATGTCTCCTGACAAGCATAAGCGCAGAAGCATCACCCAAACTTCTTTGTAGAATCTGTAATTGCGCTTGAGGTATTTGGGCATGCTAGGGGTGATAGAGAAGGAAATGCCCAATTTGGAAGGATGAGTTATATGGAGGTACAGGTTAGGAGAAGGGAGCAAGGTTCTAGTTGGTATAAGGTTGGAGAATACAAAGGAGAATTCTTCATGGCATTGGGACCCAGGGTATCCAGCTGGTATGTTACATGAGAGATAGGAAAGGATGATTATGGTGGGTAGTAATCCTGATACCACCAGAAGTGATCTTGGGCATGCAAGAGAGAACATTATGTATGCCTTGTATGAAACCTCTGTAAATCAGAAGTAAATTGTCCCTTATAAGAGTAGAATATAAGTGACAGAAATGGTGACTTAAGGGCAGGGTGACACCTATAGTGAGGGCAGTTTGAGTGAGACCCTTAGTGGCCAGAGGTTGGCAGTCAATTATACAAGTTATTCACAAGAGGCAGGTATTCCAATAGAGTGCAGTTTATGGGGAGTGGACAGGAGCAGGGGGAATTTGAAAAGGTGAGGGGAAAAGATAAAACTGGGATACCCTCAGTCTGAGTTATTTTTCCATACAAAATAAGTGTAGAACAGAGGCAAACATAGAGAATAGGCAAGAGTGAGTGGAGGAAAAAAAAGGAAAAGGACTGCCTCGCTGGTTTGAATTAGGACTGATGCAGCAAAGGGGAGGGGTAGGACTGCCCTCCAAGTGAGTTTATAGGTTGGAACAAAAGTGGGCGGGATTACCAGCGTATTTAATTAATGGTGGAGGAGGGGGTGGGCGAAAATTTCAAGCCTGCAAGCAGCTGCTGTGTTAGAGGATATACTAAAATTAATTAAAACCGCAGCTGCAGTGTACCAGAATCAGCAAAAGTTAATTAAATCAAGATAGGCAGGCTAGAGTGTATCGTAGGCACAGTCTTAGGAACAGTCTTGTGAGTCAAAATACATTAATTTCCTTGGGTTTAAAGTGGCTGCAGCAGCGAGTACTACAGTGCCAGGAGCTGAGCAGAAAAAAGCGCCAAGGTTTAAAACGGCGCAGTCTTGAGATAATGACTCTTCCTGCTGCCAGCCGAGCGGAACCGAGGGGAGCTGGGGAGGGCTTTTCAACAACCGTAGCCCCCTCGACCCTGGGAAAAAGAGCAAACATACAAGGGCTTAAATACATTGAAAATCAGGGCTGGGTCAGACAGTGAATATGCACAAAGGAGTTAATCAGGGGGATGGGGAAGGGGGGATTAGAACTTAGCAGCAAGTGCGAAGCAAACAGAACAAATCAGTAGGAATGAAATAGAAATTGTAAAAGGCACACTTTCAGCTCAGTTTTATATTTGGGTAACTGGAAAAACAGCGAAAATGTCAATTTAAATTCAATTCAAATTAATTAACAGCAGCTGCAGTGTGACCACCAGCCACGTCCCCCAGTAGTACACTAGCTAATAGTGCAAACAATGTAATAACTAGAACTCTACTCATAATATGCACACCAGCCACTGTCCCCAGTAGTACACTAACTTGTAGTGCAAACAATGTAATAACTAGAACTCTACTAATAATATGCACACACCAGCCACTGTCCCCAGTAGTACACTAAACTTGTAGGCAAACAATGTAATAACTAGAACTCTACTAATAATATGCACACACCAGCCACGTCCCCCAACAGTACACTAGCTTATAGTGCAAACAAACATGTAATAACTAGAACTCTACTAATAATATGTTTCAAGCCTGCAAGCAGCTGCTGTGTTAGAGGATATGCTAAAATTAATTAAAACAGCAGCTGCAGTGTACCAGAATCAGCAAAAGTTAATTAAATCAAGGTAAGCAGGCTAGAGTGTATCGTAGGCACAGTCTTAGGTACAGTATTGTGAGTCAAAATACATTAATTTCCTTAGGTTTAAAGTGGCTGCAGCAGCGAGTACTACAGCGCCAGGGAGCTGAGCAGAAAAAAGGCACCAAGGTTTAAAACTGAGCGCAGTCTTGAGATCGCGTACCTTCCTGCTGCCAGCCTTGTAGCTTCGGGGAACCGAGGGGAGCTGGGGAGGGCTTTTCAACAACCGTAGCCTTCTCGACCTCTTCCTGTTGTGCCAGCCTTGTAGCTTCAGGGAACCGAGGGGAGCTGGGAGGGCTTTTCAACAACCGTAGCCCCTCTCGACCCTGGGAAAGAGAAAACATACAAGGGCTAGTTAACTGAACTGAATGCTTATCTGAATAGTTATCTAGGTGTAAATCTCAGGTGATTGAAAGGACTTAATAGTTGTGAGGTTTAAATTACTTGTAGAAAGATCTAGTAGTAGAAGGGGGAGTGGCTTAGCTAGAAGGAGCTACATTTAAAGACTGCCTTAGAAAGATTCTGCTAATAGCTTGGCAGAAGACACCAGGAGAAAGGACTGCTGTGTGACTGGACTTCTGTACTGGGACTATATTGCCCTCCTTCCTTCCCCTCCACTCAAAGCTAGTTCTATTTTTATAGGCACAGGATTTGACTGACAACAGGAACTTCCTGTTTGGGAGCAGGAAGTGAGTGATCACAGAACCACCAAAGACCCACTATCCTAGAATGGCAAGAGTAGCTCTCCGGCCCCCCTCTAGCTGCTGGAGGTCTGCCTCTGAGCAAGTAAGGGGTCTACTGAGAAATATAGGATATTCTTGTCTCAGAACAGGACATTCAGGAACTTAAAGGGCACACAGGCAGAAAGTAAGGGGAGAGAGAGAGAGAGAAATAAAACAGAGGAAAGAGTAAGGATTGCAGACAGTTAAGGGGCCAAAAATAAGACATGATTGAAGTGGTGCAGTGCAGAGGCTGTGGTGCAGCAGTCTTCCGGGAGACGTTCTGGAGGATGTAGTGTTGTCCCATCTGCAGGCACCTCTCTGTGCTGAGGGAGGAGGTTGCTCATCTCCAGGCTGGGTTGGCCAGGATTGTGGGACCTCCTCTTCCATCCAGGGACCACCAGTGCCACTGCGTTGCCTCAGAGGTTGCCAAGAAAGAGGCCGGTTGGACCACAGTGGGCTCAGGGAGGTGAGGGTGGTGGAACAGAGGCGCATCCCTCAGTTGTACTCTCCACAATTCCTATGCCATTCTGGCAAAGTGTGGTTCCTCTGGGAGGCACCCGCAGTGGAGACCAAGGAGGATGTTGGGAACCTCCACAAGGGAGACCCACAGGAGGTGGCAGGGGACCCTGCAGTGGAAGAAACAACTCCTGGTGGGGGACTCCATTGTTAGGAAGGTAGAACTGGGAGAGGAGGTGGTGCCTGCTGGCGCCATGGCTTGGAGGGACAGGGGAGAATCCTCAGGATTGCTGGAGCAGCTGCACTGGGAGGGAGCTGGATGTCATTGTCCACTTAGAGACAAATGACCTGGCTAAGAAAGGATTAAGAAGTACAGGAAGAGTTTGTGGAATTGGGGAGGGGCCTTAGTCCAAGTAGCCACATGGTAACCTTCCTCGGTGCTGCCATCTATGGCATAGGAGGCTAGAGTGTTCCGCATCATGGGATTCAATCAGTGGTTGAAAAACTGGTGTGGAGCTCAGGAGTTGGCTTCATTGGGGACTGGGGTCCACCTGGAGTGATGCAAGCCTATACTGGCGTGATGGGCTGCATCTGTCTGGGAGGGGAACCAGGATCCTAGGTGACAGGTTTAAATGCTTCATTGGCAAGCATTTAAACTAGCCAAGGGGGGAGGCACTGGAAAGGAGCAGGGAAATCCGAGCCCCCAAAATAATTACGGTAGTAAGTGTGGCAAACACCAACATAGAGGTGTCGATAGGGAGAAGGGCTGGGGTAAATGGAGAAAGTGACAAAGGCAAGAAGGACAGGGATGGGGCAAAAGGGAGTAAGGCCATCAGGAAATGGAGGTAATGAGTACCAATGCCCGTAGATCTGAACAACAAGCTCCCTGAGCTGGTGGCCTTGATGGAAGTGGGATGCCTGGATATCGTAGCAGTCACAGAAACATGGTACACAGAGAACCATGACTGGGATGTTAACATACCAGGGTACATAACCTACAGGAGAGACAGGCAAGGGAGAAGAGGGAGAGTAGCTTTCTATGTAAAGAAGGGATAAAGCAACTGAACAAGAGTAAACAGGAGAGGAGGCACTGTGGTCACCTTGGAGACTGGAAAGGGCACCACAGTCCACACAGGGGTTGTGTACAGACCCCCATGTCAGGAGGAGGGAATGGACAAGGATATGATAGAAGGCATTCTTAGAATGACAGAGAAAGGGGAGATACTGTTGATGGGAGACCTGAATATGCCAGATGTTAACTGGAGCACATTTGCTGCATCCACATCCAAGAGCAGAGCCATTCTGATGCCCAGGTGGCAGGCCTCAGACAGCTAGTTTGGAACCCACTCCTGAGAACAGTCTTAGACCTCGTGCTCTCAAGCGGGGCAGTGAGAGGATCTCAGATCTAGAAGTGGGTTGCCATCTGGGGACAGTGACCATCAAACAGTGTGGTTCACATTAAACTCAGCTACAGAGTCAAGCCATACAAAAGTGGGTACTGGACTTTAGGGGACTGACTTTTGCAAGATGGAGAGTGCCTCAGAAAAGCACTAGCAAACAGGCTAGAAGGAGGTGTGAGCAACAATGGGAATCATCAAAACTGCTATCACAGAGGCAACAAGCCTTTGTGTGAAGCAAATAAACAATCAAAACGAAAAAAAGCCACTATGGTTCTCAAAAGAGGCTGTGAAAGTCAGGAAGAAAAGTTGGACCCAATACTGAACCCTGCGGTACCCACCAGTAACCCTTTCTTAAGTGGACTCCATTTACAATTCGGAGTATAAGGAAACACAGAAGGAGCAGGACAGAGAGCTGTACCAGTTAAGGCAGAAGGAAGCAGGAGGAAGTCACAATAGCAAAGGCCCAAACTGAGAAAAGATAGCCAACTCAGTTAAGAAGGGAGATAAAACCTTTTATAGGTACATCAGCAAGCATAGAAAGACAAAGGGAGGGATAGTGAGGCTGAATAGAATGAACGGTGGGTGGGTGGGCAGAGGGGGACAGTGAAAAAGCAGGGATACTGAACTAATATTTCTGCTCAGTATTCACAAAAGAGGAGGGGGAAGTGCCTAATCCAATTAACAGAAGCACTCTTGATAGGGGGGGTCGATCCCAGTCCTTTAACAGAAGAAAGGGTTTTGCAAGAATTCCTGAAACTGAAGGTGGACAAAGCAATGGGTCTGATGAATTCACCCCAGAATTCTAAAAAAAATTAAGGGAGGAACTAGTGAAACCACTGCCACTCTTTTAATAAATCATGGGAGGATGGTGTGGTACCGAGGACTGGAGGAAGGCAGATGTGGTTCCCCTTCAGAAAAGTGGGACCAAGACAGAGGCAGGAAACTACAGACCTGTCAGTCTGACCTCTGTGGTAGGGAAAGTGATGGAGTCTTCTGAAGGAAAGAATAGTTGAGTACCTAGAGGCCAGTGGGGCACAGGACCACAAGGCAGCATGGGTTCACTGCAGGAAGGTCATGTCAGACAAATCTAATAGATTTCTTTGACTGGATGACCAAAGTAGTAGACCAGGGAGGGCTGTGGACATGGCCTACCTAGACTTTAGCAAGGCATTTGACACAGTCCCACACAAAGATTATTAGTCAAAATTAACCAGCCAGGAGTGGGTCCCAGGGTGGTAGCCTGGGTAAAACATTGGCTGCACAACAGGACACAGAAGGTAATTGTAAATGGAGTCCACTCTGAAGAAAGGGGTTACTGGTGGGGTACCTGAGGGTTCAGTATTGGGTCCAGTCCTTTTTAATGTCTTAATCAATGACATTGCAGAGGGACTGGAAGGAAAGATGCCTTTTGCAGATGACACAAAAGATCTGCAACAGGGTTGATACAAAAGGAGGCGTGGAAAGGATGAAAAGGGACTTGGCAAGTTGGAGGAATTGTCAGAGTATGGCATCTAGGATTCAGTGCAAGAAGTGCAAAATAATGCACCTGGGAAACAAGAACCTGGGGAAGAATACAATGGGTTGGGAGGTAGAAAACAACAAAAAGAAAGGGACCTAGGGTAATCATATCAGACCGACCTAAGGTTAGCAAACAGCAATGTGAGAGGCAATAGGGAGGCTGGGGGTATACTAGGATGTATGGGAGGCATCAGCAGCAGAAAACAGGAAGTTGTTATCCCTCTGTACAGACAGTTGGTGAGACCCCATCTGCAGTACTGCGTCCAGTTCTGGAGACCCCATCTCCATAAGGACATAGACAGGATAGAGGCAGTCCAGAGAGGCAGCTAAAATGGTGCAGGGTCTGCAAGAGAAATCATGAGGAGAGACTAAAGGAGCTTAATATGTATACCCCTGAGGAAAAGAAGGTAGAGGGGGACATGATAGAAACTTTAAGGCACCTCAATGGAATCAACAAAGTCCAAGAGGGTAGCATCTTTCAGAAAAAGAGATGTCAAGAACAAGGGACACAATCTAAAGACAGAAGGGGGCTAGTATGGGGCAATGAGGAAGTATTATTTCACAGAGAGAGTAGTGGATGCATGGAACAGCCTTCCTGAGGAGGTTTAGGGTCTGCAACTGTGGAGAATTCAGAATGCATGGGACAGACAAGAAGCAATTCTTGTTGGGAGTAGGAAGAAATAGGCTGCTGGTTAACTAGAATCTGGGCTCATCCTGTAAGTAGGGGAATGGCAGACTAGATGGGCTAAGCGTGTCCTTATCTGCCATCAAAGTCTATGTTTCTATGTAGCATACTACTAAGGTGATAGGTGAGCAAGAAAGCTACATAGCTCATGAAGGCTCACATACCAACCAAGTTTAATAACAGATTAAATGTTTGGTGGATTATAAGTAATTATCCAATCTAGCTTTAAAAGTCTCTTTATTCTTACTTATTATAACATTTAATAGTAACTTATTCCAATGTTTGATCATTCTTATTGTGAAAAAATGTTTCCTTTTAAGGAAATTGAAATATTTACATGCCAACTGGAGAGGATGACCTCTGATATTATATGGTGAGTCCTTAAAGCTTAAACCCAAAACTGCCATTAACACAGGATCCTGAATTATATCATAGAGTTGTAATAAATCTTCACGTAACCTACCAGTTTCCAAGGAAAATAAGTTTAGATTACACAGCCTAGACTCATAAGATAGATGATTCATACCATTCAAATATTTAGTAAATCTCCGCTGAACTTCTGCTAATTGATGGATATTAGATTTCTTATAGGGACACCAGAGTTGCGATACGTATTCGAGATGAGGCCTAATATAAGCATTAAACAAGGGCATTACAACCTTGGGATCTCTAGAGGTATTATTCTGTCTGATAGACCAAACTACCCTATTAGCTTTATTAACAGATGCATTAATGTGGTGAGAGAAATCCATGTCATTTGATACCATGATGCCCAGATCTTTTTCATCAGTCGTTATACTAAGAGGCATTTGTCTTAATATATGTTTTCTTAGGGTTATGTTACCCAAGTATAACCTTACACTTGGAATTATTAAGCCTCATACCCCATTTATTAACCCATTCTGAAATCTTATCAGGATCACGTTGTATAGTATCAAAAGAATTACAAGTACAGGGATCACCAATTTTTATGTCATCTGCATGTTTGATAGTTGATGATAAGCAATTTGATGTTAAGTCAGAAACAAATGCTTGGGATAAGCAAGGTCCAAGTACTGAGCCCTGGGGGAACACCACTGGTGACACTGCCAACATCAGACAAGCTACCATGTATACTGACTTTTTGAGTGTGGTTGGATAACCAGCTTTTAATCCAAGTTATTATATATGGATTAACTTTTAATTTCTCCAATTTGACTACTAGAGCCCAATGTGGCATAGCATCAAATGCTTTACTAAAATCCAAGAAGATAACATCATAAGGAATACGGGCATCAACCAGTGAGCTTATGTTTTCATAAAAGCATAGTAAGTTAGATAAGCATCCTCTACCCTTTCTGAAACTGTACTGTTCAGAATCTGCCGTATTCAATATAGGAGTTAATATGTCCCTAATTAGACTCTCAAAAATCTTACAAGAGGTGATGTAAGACTTATCGGTCTATAGTTAAAGCAGTCAGATTTTAAACCATTTTTATATATAGGAATGACTTAAGCAATCTTACCTTGAGTAGGAACAAAACCTTCCTTCAAACAGGACTCAAAAAGTAATTTAAGAGGAAGCAATAAGCATCCTGATAGTAGAAATAGTAGGTGGCCAGAAACATAATCAGGTCCAGTACTGGTTTTCCCTTTTTGTAATTTTCTTTTCTTTTCGATATCACTTAGTATAAAATGAATAAGTTCAGAGCCCCCATTATCGATAGTATGTATCAGTCCATCCTGATTTGTATATGTTTACAAAATACTTTATTAAATACACCTACCAATAGGACATGTTCTAGGGACATGGATATGTTGTTCATCCACACTGTCTGACAGGTTCCTTGCCGCTTTAAATCTTGCCAGAAGGTCTTCAAGCTGGCTTCTCCCACCCACTCGGGTGGTAAAACTCTTGGCTCTGCCCCATGACGCCAGATCTTCCTTACCGCTTGGAAGCTCAGGTTCCCTCCTTAACGCTCTGCGTGATAGACTGGGTCCTAACTCTTCTGTTCGGTCAGGCTTCGCTTTAAAATTCTCAAGACTTGGTCTTCATTTTCCCTCCGCTGCCGCGATGGACAAATCGACTCTCGGTTTTCCGCAGTACCTTCAGGGCAGAAGATGTCCAGGACGGATCCGCGCACTTCCGGCGTATGCCTACTGCCTTGGCTAGACACGACCGCAGGCCCGCGAAGTCATGCTGTTCGCTCGCCAACGCCTTGAGGACCGCATCGCCCAGTTGAAGCTAGGCGCCCGGAGCGCCACCCGCCAGTAAAAGTCGAAAGAGGCCCGTTGGGCGGTTTCCATAGCGGCTGTCTACTGAGCAGCTCGAAAGCAGATGATCGCCATGAGGAGGAGGCGGCCCAGGCCGCATCTTCCTCCTCCTCGATCGCGGCATCTATCCCGCCTCTTTGGGTACCGTATTCTGCTCGCTTCGGGCAGAGCTTTATCAGCCCCTTTCCACGACGGAGAGGGGCCATCGACATTCCTCTGGTCCAAAAGAAGGATCCCAAGGGTAATTCTCATCGTCGGCGTTCGTGGGAGCGGGAGAGGTCCCGTTCCCCGGACAGCCGACCGTTGACTTCGGTCGAGGTTGCGGCTAAGGCTGCTGGCTTCACGGCGTCCCCGTCAGGTCAGCCATCCGAGACAGCTGTCAACGCTGTTCGAGATTTTTCGATGAAGCCGACAACCATTCTTTGCGGTTCCCCGGTGGAAACCGAGGATTTCTCGCCCATCGGTGCAGCAGTCCCGCGTTAGGCGTCCGAGCCGAGGGAAGAGCGGGGTCCCTCCTCCCAGACCCGCCCTCGGACACACCGAGGTTCTTGGTCCCGGTCTCGGACCTCTTCACGGTCCAGCCGATCCCGCTGACATTACGGGTCTTGGTCTCGCACCAGGTAAGCCGGGCGACGCTGTTCCTCCCCGATGAGGAGAGGCTTCAGCGAAAATTGCCTCGACACTCACGAGGAGCTGATGTGGCAGCACTTACTTTCTCTAGGACCAATTCAACACCGACGCCTCCCTGGCCATCAAGTGGCTGTCATCCGAACAGCGAAACAGCCTCTTGCTGCAGTGGAGATGCCCAAGCCTGGGCGGTTGTTTGGTTGAACCTGCCTTTCACCGATCGTGGTGGAACCTCCGCCTCCCACAACCGAATCAGGGCACGCACCAAGAGACTCGGTCGGGTCAAAGCCTACTACAGGTTGTTGGTCACCCTCACTCCCGACCGCCCTCGGCAGGTCAGGGTGGCTCAGGCCCTAGGTAGCTCTTCCGGACTCCTTGAGTCCGGACGACGACCTGCCTGTTCTCCAGGCAGATTGACCTGGAGTCCTCCGGGGCCAGTTTCTGGATGAAAGCCCGCCGTCCTTCATGGAAGTCTGCTCGGCTCATCTCGAGTCCACGGGATGCAGCTCGAAACCCGTATACAAATGGCCAAGTATCCCCAGCGGAGATACTGGACCGAGGATCACCCACGGAGGCCTTTCCTGTGGCTGAGGCCATTGTTGGCCCACCTTGAGCTTTGGCAGTGGCCTGCTTCCTGTCCCAGCCCTCGGCCAGGATGGCCAGGAAGTATGTGGTCCCACGGCTCTTTGTCGGATTTCAGACACCCCTCTGCCGAGGGGTTGGTCACCGATAGTGTTTTCGGTGTTCTGGGAATGCTGGGAATGGGACAAGCCCTCCCGACAAGAAGTCCAAAAAGCTGGACTCACCGGGCAGGGTGTACGCTATGCGCCCTCCTTAGCCTCCACTGGGCCAGCTCGCCGTGTGATGGCACACTTCTCCCACGCCTCATGGGCTCCCAGGTGATGTGATCCCCTCATCTCCCGCCGACCTGGCAGACCCACGGTCCGGCAGGTTCGGGACCAGGGTAGAGCGGTAAGCAAAGCAGCAGCTCAAACAGCTCTGGACATAGGGGACTCTGTGCCAGAATCGGTTGTGCCACAGTGAAAGGCACGCAAGCAGAGCATGGGAGGATATTCACTCACGCAGATACCAGCACAATCTGAGCGGATGTCCCTTCTTGGGACCGACCCTTCGGCCCTGGAGGAAGGTCACCTCCAGCGATTGAAAAGTCCAATGCCACCCCTGAACTCGGTCACCCCACCCAGAAGGACAAAGGCCAGCAGCAGCACAAGCCCTTTCGTCTCTTCTGTGCTCGCGGCATGTCCGGCCCAACAGTACCAGCATTAGCCAGCAGGCTCGCTTGGCATCCTGGGGCACCAAGCCTGTGGTTTCTCTCCAACAGGAAGCAGGGAGGTAAAGCCCAGGAGGTCCCCGCCATCCTCTCCAAGCCTGCCCAGTGACGGGTTGAGGGGTGTCATCCCAGCCTCGCTCCTCCCCTGGGTTCCCCATGGGGAACGGCTCCGCCAATTACCTTTCCACCTGGTTCGCTATAGTACGGACTGCTGGGTGTTGGAGGTGGTAGGAAAGAGTCTGCCTCTGGAGTTCGAGCAGACCCTACCCTTTTTGA
Organism: Neoceratodus forsteri; assembly: GCA_016271365.2. Taxonomy (NCBI): domain Eukaryota; kingdom Metazoa; phylum Chordata; order Ceratodontiformes; family Ceratodontidae; genus Neoceratodus; species Neoceratodus forsteri. The sequence continues at coordinate 883,216,275 of CM057450.1, read as the reverse complement.
GCCACACCGGGGGCCACAGGGTCCGTAGCCTCGCCTGTCGGTCCGCTGAGCTGATATTGTTCTGCTCCGAAAAAGAGGTGATCAGGAAGGTGGTGGATCCTCCTCCAGACCCGGGTGTGTGTCCAGGTATTTCCTGGTCCCAAACGGACGGGGGCTGGCACCCCATTCGACCTACATGACCTGAACAGGTTCCTAAGCAATCAGACCTCCAGGATGGTCCTCTGGCTCAGATAATCCCATCCTGGAACGAGGCGCAGGTTCTGTTCCCTGACCTCCAGGATGTGCTCTTCTCACCGCCCCAATCCGCCCATCTCATCAGAGATTCCTCCACTCAGAGCGGAGGGATCCTTGCACGGCTCTCCGGCCATGCCCTTCGGCCCCCTAGTTCCCAGGGTCTTCACCAAATGCATGGCAGTGGTGACAGCATTCCTGCGGCATCAAGGGTCCGGTGTACTTACCTGGACGGCTCGGTTGATTGCAGCCCTCCAGAGCAGAGGTGGAGCAGTCCAGAGACCTGGTCCTCCAGGTTTGCTCAGATTGGCCTCCTCATCATCAACAGCCAAGTCGGAACTCGCGGCCAAAGCAGGTGATACATTTCACCGAAGCAAGCTCGACTCTCTTTGAGCCAAGAGCACAGCTCCCATGGACAGGGCCGAGGTTCTTTCCTCCTTTGCCCAATCATTTCTGGTTGGGCAATCGCACCCTGCCCAGGACTTCCTGCGCCTGGGCCTCAGGCGGCCTGCACCAGCGTGAGTCTGTTGGGGCACGGTACATGTGTCCCTTCAATGGGACTGCACAGCCAGTGGTCACAGCTCGATCCATTGGATCAGCTAGTGACAGTGACCCAGGGGATGTGGAATGCTGTCCAGTGGTGGACCGCTCCAGCATACCCACAGGAGGGCATCCCGTTTGTCCACCTCGACAAGACGGTCTCTATTGACCGATGCCTCTCTGATGGGCTAGGGGTGCCCATCTGGGGAGCCAGAGCGCACGGCCTCTGGTCCTCAAGCGAGTCCTGATGCCACATCAACCTGCAGGAGCCGAGCGGTTCATCTAGCTCACCGCCTTTGCTCCGTTCTACGAGGTCATGGTTCAGGTCCAAACGGACAATATCACAACCATGTACTATCTAAACCACCAGGGCGGGACCAGCTCCCATGCCCTCTGCGCGGGAAGCTCGCAGTTGGTCACTTGTCACGCACAGCCTGGAGGCGGATCTCCTTGCCATTCACATGGCAGGAGCTCAGCACCCTACCACGATGCCCTAAGCCGGATAGGGCTGCGTCTCATAGATGGTCTCTCCTGCGGAGGTAGTACAAGATCTCTTCTCCCACTGGGGCCGCCTCAAAGCGGACCTGTTTACTCCAGGAGAAATGCGGCTAGAGACTGTCTCATGCCCGCCCCTCTCAGCAGGGCTCGCTGCAGGGATGCCTTCCACGCGCCGTGGACCCCGGCCTCTACAGTCTTCCCCATTTCCTTGATCCACAAGGTGCTTTTCAAGGTGAGGAGGACAAGGCACAGGTGATTCTAGCAGCCCATACCGGCCTCATCAGTTCTTGTATCAGATCTCCTAGTCTCAGCTCCAGGCCCGGAGGCAGCTTCCAGCCCATCTGGACCTGATCTCAGTCAGTCAGGGAGGTATTCCATCCGGACTCAATCCCTGCACCTGATCGCCCTGGTTCCTGAGCGGCCAGAGTTCCAGGCTTGGGTCTTTCTGATGAGGTCCTCAACATTGTTGAGGCGTCCCGTAAAAGTCGACCAGAAAAAATGCTATGCTTCAAATGGAAGAGATTTTCCATTTGGTGTCAGAACAAGCGCCTGGACCCTTCCTACCTGTTCCTTGGCAGCATTCTGGACTGCCTGTGGTCCCTTTCTCAGCAAGGGCTTGATGGCGACCCTTAAGGTGCACCCTGGTAGCCGTCTCCTGCTTACGGTAGCGGGCTGAGGAAGCAGTCGGTGGCACAGGAGAAGGTGGTCAGGCGCTTTTTCAAAGGCCTTGATCACATATCCTCAGGTCGTAGAACCCACCTCCGTGGGATCTACTGCTGGTATTGGCTAAGCTCTTGGGCAGGCTATTCGAACCGATGCACAGGTGTGACATCTCTCACTTGTCTTGGAAGACCGCCTCTGGTGCTTTCCATCAAGTCTCCTTATCTGGTCTTCCACAGGGACGGTTGTCCCTGCGCCCCCACCCAAATTCCTTCCAAAGGTGGTGTCGGAAGCCACACCAACCAGGTGTTGACTCTGCCGGTGTCTCTACTCCAATCACACTCGGGCCGAATATAGGCTCCATACTTTGGACCCTAGAAGAGTGCTCACTTATTATAAGGAGCAGACGGCTGAAGTTGGGGAGAGGTTAGCCAGCTGTTTGTCACCTACACTGAAGCCGCACCTGGCAGACCTGCAGCCAAGCAGACAATAGGCAGGTGGGTCACTTCCTACATAGATCTCTGCTATAGGTTGGCAGGCATGGAGCTCCCAGAGGATAAGAGCTCATTCTACCACTTAATAGCTGCATTGGTAGTTGCTTCCAGGACGTCCCTATCCAGGAAATTGCAGGGCTGCTACCTGGAAGTCAGCAGATACATTCATCACCCACTACCACATCGACCTTGAGTCACGCTTGGGATGCTGGTTTTGGGGCCCGGCTCCAGTCTTTATTCCCCAAGTAGGGGTGTGCACCTGGCCTCTCTCCTCCGGAGAACTGCTAGGAGTCTGCCAGACAGTGGATGAACAACATATCCATGTCCTCGAATACAGGTTACTCACCTGCAACAGGAGTTCTAGGACGTGGCGTTGTTCATCCATGACTCCACCCGACTCTCCGGCTTCGACGACAACCTGGCTTCCAGCAGGGTAGATCTGGCGCCATGGGCGGAGCTAAGAGTTTTACCACACGGGTGGGAGGAGCCAGCTTGAAGACCTTCCCGCAAGATTTAAAGCGGCAAGGAACCTGCCAGACTGTGGATGAACAACATATACCATTCCTAGAACTCCTGTTACAAGGTGAGTAACCTGTATTTTCTGTATAGCTCTGCACTTGAAACAGTATTTTTTAAATAATTTGCTGTTACAATGCATTATTATTATTGAACCACGCAGCTTACAACAGCTTGTCGAATAGAGCAGTTTGTAACAGATAATAGCAAAAAAAGGAAGTTCTGGTGAATGAAGCTCCAGCCACCACCGGAGGCACAGGCCTGCCCCAACACTTGAGTCAGTGGGTGTGGAACCTCCATGGAAGGCTGTCCAGCTGTCGATGCAGGCCATCAGCACTAAAGTTGAAACCATTCTGAGGCAGATCAGAGAGCATGATATTAAAACTGAAGCCACAAATGAAACAACCGTGGCTGCGGAGTTGTAAAGTTCTTGGCTCTGTCTGCACACTCGCCCTCACTGCAAGAGTGGGAGGAGTCTGTGGAGCCAGGAAGTAGCCGCAGCCTTCACCGCTATCGGAAAATGGGAGTCTCCTATCGGAGGAGGAGCAGCAGAAGAAGGAGCTCGTTTCAGACAACATGAAGTCTTGCTATATTATGACACATGCAGTGAGTCCCAACCCTCCAACTGCCCGGAGGTGAAAAGTTAACTTTCCATACCAGGCATGGAATGCTGAGTCGAGCTGATTGAAAACTCGTCTATTGTTCTTCAAACTCAAACTGTCAGATTCTTACCACCACTGAACAGCCGCCTGGGTTCTCCTTCTACCGGTTCATTATAACGGTTAAGTATTGTTTTCGTTTTTGACCGAATTAAACCACAACAGGCAGTTCGCTATCTCTGTAGTATAGTAAGAGATAAGTTTACTTATTCTGTGTGGAACTTATAACGGTCATCGGTTCGGTTCGAACAATCAGATTGCTAAAAAACTTATTAATCTGTCTTTTAGAGTCCGGTTCAGTTCTTATCGGACCTAAAATAACGATGTCATTTTTCACGACCCGTGACAGGTTGGGAACCCGAGAAGAGACTCATTGGCGGATTGCCATTAACAGACAAATTTGGTTGGGACTGGTACTATGTCTGAAAACCCAAAGAAAAACCGGCCCACTTGTTTCAGCACTGCAGTGCCTGTGGGGAAGCCCTTAACAGCTAACCCCACACCACCTAATTTATTGTCTGGGGTTTGACCACCTCAATAAGACTGCCAGATTTGTAAGAATTCTCCTGCCACCATAGAAAAGGCTGGTAGGCTCAGGAAAGGAGGCGAGTCCACTGCCGGACAGCCAGCCGGTTCTTAACCGAACCGAAGGGTGCTCTCTGACAGGCGAGACTTCGGGCAAGGAGAGCCGGCTGGGCGGTTCCAACAAAGAACTAGAAATCAGCTGGTGGAGCCAAAAATTCCTCTCCAACTGCTGAAAAAATAGCCGATTCAAATTGTCCAATCGCTTCCCGGTTCCCGGAACCGCACCACGGGAAGCGTCAGTTCGGCCGTTCCACCGGTTCAAAGTTTGATTTGGGGTTACATGACTGGAGGAGAGGGAATAGGAGAGTGAATGTGGATGAGAGTCTGATGCCCATTGACGGACATCTCCCCAACAGACCTCAAGCACCTTCTCCCAGGCCTTCTGAGTCCCTTCATTTCGCTTATAAAAGTGGTTCAAACCTCCAGCCCCCATGGAGGAAGCTGTAATGAACAAGAGGAGCCCATGTGGAAATGAGGATATCCAGAGTTAGAGCTGTCTGTCCCTTTACAAAACCTTTGGGAAACAGTAAAATTCAAAACTCTCACACTATCTCCTCCAGATAAAGAATGGACAATAGGTACACATTGTCAGGCCCAATACGGAGTTCTTACACAACAATGCAGCCATGTTGGGTAGTGCAGGCCAGCCTGTGAAACAAACACCCATGACTTCACAACTGACAAGGACTCAGGAGGATTGTGCCATGGAAAGAAACATATAGCAGCATCCTTGGACTCAGACAGCCAAATTCATAGGATGTTGCAGATACCAGAAATCCGATGGATATATTATGGCTCTAGCCAGCAGTCCCTAGCCAGCACCAGAGCTGGAGCAGGTGGCTGCTGATGGTGAGGCATCTAGGTGCAATTCCATGCTGCAGTGGACTCTAATGATGGCATCGACAAGTGGCTACATCTGTGGCACCGCAGAATGAGCAGCTCAGATGTACTAGCTGTCACAGACACCCAGACTAGGCTTGGATTATCCTGTTGGAGTAATTCTCTGTTTGGGGAGCAGACGAAATTACATGAAGAAAATGGATGAGTATAGACCACCATAGGAGTGCACAGGCCAAGAAGGCAGGCCACCCTCAAGGCAGCTTCCAGGGCAGGGCAGAGTCACTTCAAGGCCTTTGCAAGCCCAGGCCTCCTCTTCAGCTATGCCCAGAGGGGGTTCTTTGAGGGAGGCAGACGGGGCAACAGGCCTGCTTCACCTCAGCCTAAGCCCCGCAGCAGGCACCCTGATAGGACTGCCAGGCCGATTCTCAACCTCCCATAGGAGAAGGCTCACTTTAACCAGACTGGAAGTCTCAACACAGCAAGTGGGTCCTGGAGTAGTGAGCTAGACTGGTTCTCAGCTTCAAAAATTCAAAAATGAGAATCATATCCTTTCACCTGCAACACATCAGAGGCACTTGCCCAGGCGAAGTCTCACCCTCCTGGCTCTCAGACATGGAGGTCCACCCTACACCAGGGCAAAGTTGCTCCGTACCTCCTTACCCCAAAAGACAGAATGGCAGCCCATCCTGATCTCAGATACCAAACAAGCACCTTTAAACCAAAATTCAAAATGGTGACTTGGGAAATACCTACCTCTCTAAGGCCAGGGACCAAGAAGCCCCTGGACCTCAGGATGCCTGTTCCATTCTCACCAGAGCTCCCATCAAAAGCACTCAGGTCAAGGCTGCCCTCGGCCATACCAGTTCAGGCAGTGCCCTTAGCCCACCTCTGCCCAAGGATATTCACAAAATGCCTGGCAGTAGCAGTTGCCTACCCAGAAGGCAAATTGCCATCTTTCCTCACCTGACCACTGGCTCATAGTAGGCCAGTCTGCTGACCTACACCTTTCTCAAGGTGTTCTCGACATCCTGAAGGCTTCTAGGAAGCCTTCCACTAGGGCTACTTATAATTCTAAATGGAAAAGGTTTTCCATCTGGTGCTCGGGGAAGCATATTTCCCCAGAATCTGCTGATTTGCCCATTGTTTTGGACTATATGGTCCATCTTAATTCTTTGGACCTGAGACCAGCTACCCTGAAAGTACATTTGGCAGCTGTTTCTGCTTTTATTTCAGCAGGAAAGCCCTCTTCCCTTTCCACTCACCCTGTATTTTCCAAGTTTTTCAAGGGATTACTTCATACTAATCCGCCTTTCAGGGACCCGGCCCCTGCCTGGGATCTTAATGTTTGCATTGCTCAGTTGATGCAACCCCCCTTTGAACCTCTGTCTTCTGCAGAGCTCAAGTATTTGACTTGGAAAACTGTTTTTCTAGTAGCCATCACTTCTGCCAGGCGCATAAGTGAGTTACAAGCCTTGTCAGTGGAGACTGACTTTATTTCCTTTCACAGGGATAAAGTAGTCCTTAGGACTAACAGGAAGTTTTTGCCTAAGGTGGTTTCAGACTTCCATCTTAACCAATCTATCTCCCTTCAAGTGTTCTTCACTGACCGTTCCTCCTCTGGTGAGAGGAGGCTGCACAGTTTAGATGTTAAGAGGGCCCTTAGTTACTATATAGAGCGTACCAAGGGTCATAGGTTCGAATCCCTCCAACTTTTTCTCACTTATGGTGAGGTTGGGAAAGGTAAACCTGCCACTAAGAGATCCATTGCCAGGTGGATTGTCTCTTGTATCCAATTTTATCAAAAACTGGGAAAGGTTCCCCCTTCAGGCCTGAGGGCTCACTCTACCAGAGGTACAGCTGCGTCTCTAGCTGCTGCCAGAGACATCCCTATTTTAGAGATATGTCAAGCAGCTACCTGGAAAACGGTACACACTTTCACTAAGCATTACTCCTTGGATGTCCAGGCCAGGAGGGATGCTAGATTTGGCACAGCTGTGCTTCAGAGCCTATTCCCTAAGTAGGTTCTGTCCCTCCTCCATGGAGGTACTGCTGTGTATTCTGCAATTGTCATAATATAGCAAGACTTCATGTTGTTTGAAGAAAAAATTACTCACCTTAGTAATGTTGTTTCTTCTAATGGAGTCTTGCTATATTATGACCTCCCCTCCAGCCTGCCCCTCTCAGAACTTCTACTTGGGTATGGGGTGGGCAGTCCAGTGTGGGCACCGGGTATGCCCATTATATGTTTTTCACCCCTTCTTGGGGTTTTAGGATGTGGTGTTTTATTTTACCTTATTTTATTATTTTCTGGTTCCCTGACTTGAGTCTTTGTTGGGTCCAGGAATATGTGTTAATATGTAGGTAGCCAGTTGGCTAGTGTAGGTTACAGCTTCCACACAGAACCTTGGTGAGTTTTTGCTCGAAAAGATCTGACAGTTTCAGTTTGAAATTATCCAGACAGAGCTTCTCTAACTGAAGTCATAGCTCTAAACTCCATTCTTAGAATGGTAGTTAACTCTTTCACCCCCGGGGCAGTTCTAATGGTGGGACAAACTGCAATTGTCATACTATAGCAAGACTCCATTAGAAGAAACAACATTACTAAGGTGAGTAATTTTTTCTTCCAGTCAGAATTCCCACCTGTAGAGCAACAAACATCTGCCTCTTATTTTAAAAAAAGAAAGATGAAATACACCCAAATCAACACAGAGTAACTATGCCACAATCTTACTGATTTAAACTGCTCCAGGCAAGTGCCCTGCTGAGATATGGGTGGAACAGGCCGTTAGTCGACACAGTGTATTCCAGTGAACTTGTCTGTTAAGGGCACTTTTTTTTCCATAGTCTGTTTTTCCATCTGATTCTTCTCAGCAGCCCCATTCTGACTGCCCCCCCAGCCAGGTCACCCGGCTCCTCCGGGACTTACCTGTACTGTCATCCTCTGCTGCAGGACTGTGGTCATGCCTGGCCATCGGTGCAGGATCTGTGGAGGGTTGTTTTTCATCCTGCCACCTGGGGATTTTCCTTCTGGTTTTTCACCCTGGGCCCACGGATGTGCAATAGGTGTGATGTCTGAGCTCCTCCTCCGTGGAGACAACCCCAGCACCCTGAATGTGAGGTCCCTTCCCCACAGCATGGTATGCATGAGCAGAGCCAGACCAACAATGGACCCTCCGAACACTCCCACCCACCCTTCTGCCTTAAAAGGGTGACTGTGAAGGAGACACTAACTAAGGTCAGGAAAGTACTGGGCAAGACAAGACAGGGTAGCGATGGGATCGACATGAAACTGCTATCCCGCACCCTGAACGTCCTCATTGTGCCCATCACCAAGCTGTTCAACAAATCTCTGACTCTTGCTCAATTCCCGGAGGTCTGGAAGCAGGCCCTAGTCACACCTGTGCATAAGGGAGGTGACAAATCCTTGGTAGCCAGCTATAGGCCCATTTCAATACTCTCTCTGCTGTCCAGAGCACTGGAAAAGATTGTGGCTGGCCAGCTCATTGACTACCTCAACAAATATAACCTACTCTGCCCTAACCAGCATGGTTTCAGACAAAGCCACAGCACAACCACTTTCGAACTATGCACACAAGGCCCTGGATGAAGGCAAACTGATGGGGTCTATCTTCATAGACCTCACCAAATCCTTCGACACAGTCAGTCAACCCCCTGTTACTGACCAAAATGTCAGACTTGGGTGTGGCACCTAGTGCACTATGTTGGTTCCAAGACTACCTTACAAGCAGAACTCAATGTGTCAAAATTGATCATACAGTTTCTAGTGCAAGAGAGGTATCGCTGGGGGTGCCCCAGGGATCAATCCTTGACCCCTACTCTTCAGTATCTTCCTAAAATGACCTCCCACTGCCTGCAAATCCAAACTAATACTCTTTCGCTAATGATGGGTGCTCCTGGGAAGCGGAAAGTCCCTTGCTAATCTGCAAATTGTGCTTCAGGCATCCTTCTTCTCATCAGAGACATGGTTTTGCAGACATAAGCTGCTACTGAATTATAAAAGACCAAGGCCATGCTTATTACCAGTGCACACAAAAAAATCAAACAAAACCCTCTCATCATTACAAACTCCTGCAGTGAGCCACTGGAACAAGTCTGCACGTTCAAGTATCTGGGGATCACACTGGATGAAACCCTTACATTTGCTCAACATATTGACTCCCTGGTCAAGACCATCAGCATTAAGATTGGTGTCCTTTACAGGCATAGGAAATACCTATCGCCTGAGGCCCTTCGCCTTGCAGTACACAGCTCCATACTATCACATATCAACTATGGAATACTGATATACGGGGTGGCAACAGACACTGCATTGAAACAGGTACAGGTCGCTCTAAACAAGGCCTGTAGGCTAGCCCTAGATTTACAGCATGATACACACACCAGTACACTATATGAACTTACAAATTGGCTATCCCTGAAAAACAGGGCCATTCATCAGACGTGCACCCTAGGGGAAAAAAGTGCTTATGGGGAAAACACCACCCTGCATTGGCAATCTGTTAGTGGCTGCAAACACACCACAGGCCACTAGGGGGAGGACAAGAGGGGCCCTGTCCATCCCCTTCCGCCATACCTCGCTGGCAGCGGGCATTTGCCTACTGTGCTCTTTGTGGCTGAATGAATTACCTGAGCACCTCCTTGCCACCACCTCTAGCCAAATTCAAAACTAACCTCAATCAACATCTAAGTACAATCTTTTAAATGTTCCTGCAACTAATCTCGGTATCTCAATCCTCTGCCAATTTATGATTGATGTAGCATTTGTCTCTCCTTGTCTCACACCCCTGGCTGCACTTTAAGACAAGACCCCTACAGCCTACCTTAAACCCCCTGCTGCACTTTTAAGACAAGGCCCCTACAGCCTACCTTTAACACCCACCTATTGCTGTACAACCTCCCTGACCATTCCCCCTTCCCCCACCTGATGACAAGGCTCCTAGATGGCTGTACTATTCTCTGCCGCTATAACTGTGCACATATTGCTCACCACCCTGTCTTGTAATCCATAATGTTTTTGTGCATATGTTAAACAGGATGCTGTTTTAATATGTTTTTTTCTTGATTACTACTGTGTACCTTGTCTTTTCACTAACATGGAACCTTTGTAAAACAGCTTGGGCTCAAAAGTATCTTCTGAATCAAATAAAATTGAAATTGAATTGATGTGGCGTCACCCAGCCACCACTTGGTAGCAGGCAAGCGGCATTCCACACTAGCCCCCTACCTGGGAAAGGAGAGCTGTCCTAGGGACGCTTGATCCTTCCTTTCCCCACCAACTCCCAGTCAGCCTGAGTCTGTTCCCGACCTCAGGTAGCCAGCATAGCAGGAGGTAAGATGCCCAGGGCCTCAGCCCTCCATGCCACCATGCCAGAAAATTAAGGACACCTTCTTCACCGAAGATTCTGTCCATAATATAAATTTGTCACCAATATACAGCCTGCACGTTGCTTAACAAATTACATTCAAGAATTGTCTACTGTGGTGTCCTTAATATGGAGGGTGCTTGTGATAGGGCTGAATAAGGTCCTGTCCCATTTGTTATGCAGAAAGAGTTTAAACATAAGGGTCTGTTAGATCCTCTCCTTTTCTGTCTCTTCTCTGTCTGGTTGTGCAACCAGATTTTCTTGTGAGACCTAGGAACTGATCACTCCAATGGTTTCACAATTCCACCTCTCCGCTATCTCTCGGCCTTCCCATGCTATTTCTGTCTTTTCTTCCCCCTTGCATATCTGTGGGTATAAAAACATATGTGAATCTTTATGTGGAAATGTCACTGATATTGGGATCCCTCTGTTTAAAACTGTATATAGTTATACTGTTGAAATGATTGCAAAGCTAAAACTATATATAGTTTTACTGTTGAAATTATTGAAAAAGGCTATTTGGAACTCAAGGAGTTAACCTGAGAAGCTGTCAACAAGATGTCAGTTCTGGTTCACAGTGTTCTTTTTGCTGCACCTGCTGAAACTGACAACACAATGTGAGAAGCAGAATGTTCTCTTAACAAGCTCCCTGCAAAGACTGGTTATAAAAAGAGCAGCAGTCTCTGTCTTGCTTGAAAAAATTGAGATTTGAAACTGAGAAGAAAAAATTCAGAAAAAGGACTCTTGTTTTCTATGTTTGTACTGCCTGTGTAAACAGTTATAGTGAACAATTGTAATTTTTTTATTTTGTTGTTATTAATAAACACTATTTGCAAATGTTTTAATTGCTCCTGGTTTTCCTATGCTTCCTGACCTGTGCCTCAACCACTGATGGTATCTGAAGTGGGATTTACGCTGTGCATACTCTAAGACAGGAGTTTTGTGCAGGGGTACTAGACCTGATACCAGGGAAGCATAGCAGAAAGGTATGGATTCTGCAGCAGCAGCAAATGCAAAAATGATCACTGGAAGAATGGCAACCAAACTTATCAGAGGCAGAAGTCCAAGCTGAGACTGTACAGCCAATACCAGCGATGGAAGGAAAAAAAAGAACAGGCAGTGACGGAACCAGAAAGCCTGACTGCCTTTTTCAAATGGTGGGCAATACAACAAACAGAAACTGAGAAACATAAAAGAGAGAAGATGCAGCAGAGAGAAAAAGAAATTCATTGTTTAGAGGCCCAGAGAAAAGAAGAAATGCAACAATTCGAGAAGCAGACAGAAGAAGAGATGCAGCAGTGAATGGATGCCTTGCAAGTTATCAAAGCTGGAGGTTCTGGCACAGGTCCAGCAGAGCAACAAAACACAAGCAGCTTAAAAGACATTACATTTACAAAGCTGTGTCCCTCGGATGATATCAAAGCATACTTGACAACTTTTGAAAGGGGGTGCTTCAGCTGGCCTGCAGCCAAAGCAGCAGTGAGTAATCTGACTGGTACCTTACCTGACAGGGAAAGCCCAACTTGCCTACAGCAATATGGACACTGCACAGTCAGAAAACTATGACCTGGTGAAAAGTGAAATCCGGAAAAGGTAATGGTTCCGGTCTCTGAAGTACAACGAATGCTAGGAAATATTCATATACTGTTACAGTGGTAAATCTGTGGAATTCGTTGCCACTGTACATTATAATAGCAGAAACTAAGAGTACATTTAAAAATAAGTTAGATAAATATATTCTTTTTTTTTATATTTTCTTTTTTATTGATTGTTGGTTATTTCATTTTGTACAGTTAATTACATGCTTTCAGAAATCATCATATTACAAGCATAGATCATACTTCAATGTACCATTTTGTATTACTGTACCATACTTTAATATAATATTTTATTAGGGCAAAGAGACTTCCAACCTATCTGTCTAGTAACCTTCCATGAGGGTACAGCTGACCACCCCTGTCCCTCTCCTTTCAAGGCTCTGGCTTTCCTCCTATATTTGACTCATCTGTCAAGATACATAAATAGCCTCAAGATCCAGTATTCTATTTCATTTTGTATACAATAGAATACCCATGGTTGCCATAATGGTTCTATTAACAGTTGCTTATTATGAATTTTAGCTGTTAAAGTTTCCATCTGGTAAATATCTACCACCAGTCTCCTCCATTCATGTACCGATGGGATAGTTGGAAAGTACCATCTTTTTCTTATAGCTTTTTTAGCTGCTAATATTAAAATCGGAAACAAAGTCCGATGCCATGAAGGGTCATGATAAGGGTAAATTGAAAGCAGCACTATCTCTGCTGTAAGTTCCACTGTCTCCCCTAGACATTCCGAGATTTCTTTTGTAATGTATACCAGTATGGCATCAGTAAGGGACATAACCAAAAAATATGGCCTTGATCGGCCAATTTACAACGATGCTTTCTCCAACACTCCCCAGCCGGTTGTGAATGGTATTTAGCTTGTACTGTTGGAGTACGAAAGAAACAGCTTCTACATTTCCATGCAAATTCACGCCATCTAGTAGCATGAGTAATCTTGTAAGCCTGAATAGATGCTCAAAGCCATTCCTGTTCCTGTACGTCCATCTCCAGATCTCTATTCCAACTATTTAATATTGAGATAGCGGAGTCTCCCATTCCCTCCCTCAAGATTTTATATAAAAAACCTATCTGATGGGGCCATAACTTGCCTTTGATATGGTCTTCAATATACCTCCAAGCCAAGGGAAGGGGGGCAGGTAGCTTGGCCTCTGCCTCTCTTTGTCGTAGTAAATAGTTCTTGACTTGGTTGTATCTGAAAACGTCTCTTTCCGATAAACTGAAATTAGTCTGAAGTGTTTCAATGGAATAATCCCTGTATGAGACAGAAACTGTCTATAAAATTGCAACCCTACTTGTCTCCAACTAGAGAATGTATGGTCTAAAAGTGCTGGTAAAAACAGGGAATCCTCTGAAATTAAGGTGTAGTGAAAAAAGAGTTCTCTGAAGGCCTTGTGTTTTTTTATTTTATACCATGTTTTTAATATATGAGCTGTATATCCGGTAAAGCCTTGGAGTTGGGGCGGATTAGCAATCGAGGCCATAGTGATCTTTATAATATCATACAGGTCATTTATTGCAAACTCCAAGTCTTTCCAAGGGGATTGGTAAGTAGTTATGAGCCACAAAGAGAGAGTTCTCAAAAGTGATGCCTGAGTGTATAATCTTAAATTCGGTAGGTTTACTCCACCTGATGAGCCTGGGAGTTGAAGAAGTGAAAGCCTTATTCTTGGTCTTTGGTCTGTCCAAATAAAGTTTGATATTAGCTTGTCCCATGATTTAAAGTAAAAGTTTGATGGTAGGGTGGGCAAATTCTGAAAAAGATATAATAGCTTAGGGAGGACTATCATTCGGATTGTCTCGATTCTTTGAAAAAAGGAAAGCGGTAATAATGACCATGTGGACAAATCTTTTTGCATCTGATTAGATAAGGGCTCATAAGTTAGTAATTCTAGCATCTCCAAATTTTTAGGGATTGTTATACCTAGATATTTAAATTTTGTTTTATTCCATTTAATAGGATATTTATCCTTTAAATCTTGAGGTGGAGCAAAAAATAAGGGCATCAGGTCTGTTTTAGTTATATTTAACTGAAATCCCGCTATTTCTCTGAAATTCTCTAATGTTTGCCAAAGGGCCGGTAAAGACTTCTCCGGGGAAAGGGGCGGTTATCAGGATGTCATCTGCAAATAAAGCTATCTTGTATTCTCTTTGACCTACAGAGACCCCCCTCTAGCTCCGTATTTTTTCAATCATTTCAGCCAGTGGTTCTAGATAAATGGCAGATAGTAATGGAGACAGTGGGCATCCCTGTCTTGTTCCCCTCTGAATTTGGATTGGTTGGGTTAATGCTCCATTCACCCGGATATAAGCTTTGGCATGCTCATATAAATTTTTTATACAGTCGATACAGCTTCGGGGAAAGAGAAATTTGATAGGATTATCCACAAATATTTCCAGCTCACCCTATCGAATGCTTTATCAGCGTCTAAGCTAAGAATAGTGGATGGAATTTTTCTGGTATTGATGTATTCTAGGAGGAGTGTAAGATGGCGTAGATTATCAGAAGTATTTCTGTGTTTTATGAAGCCCGATTGATCTTGGTGTATTAATGTAATAAGAACTGTTTCTAGTCTTTTGGCCCAAATGCCCATGAATATTTTATAATCTACGTTTAAAATTGAAATAGGACGATATGATGAGGGAAGAGAGGGATCTTTGGTTTTAAAATTGGGGAAAGGACTGCATAGTTCCAAGAGGGGGGAGGAGGTTCCCCTCTCTTTACCTCTCTGAATGTTGATAATAGACTTGGAAGAAGCTGGGGGCAGAAAGTCTTATACCATTCTGAACCAAATCCATCTGGGCCTGGACATTTTAAGGGTTTTAATTGTTTTATTTGGTAGTGGATTTCTTCCTGACTTATAGGTTGCTCCAGTTTTCTCTTCATAGGGTCTGTCAGCTTAGGTAGCTTAAGGCTTTTAAAAAAGTCTGCAGTTCATTCTCTCTGATTCTGGGTGGGAGGGGAGTATATAGAGTTTCATAGAATTGTTGAAATGCCTGTTTTATATGTTCTTCTTTATAAGAGAGAAATTTGTAGTTGGGGACTTTATTTTTAGAATTGTGGATGCCCTCTTTCTAGCCCTTAATTTTCTTGCCAATAGTTTAGCTCCTCACCCCGCCCTCAGATGAAGATTGTCGGAGATAGGTCAGACTCTGTAGAGTCTTATAGTCCATTACTTGGATAGCTTGCTTCAGGGCCTTTATCTTAGTTGCAAGAACTCTATCTCCCTCTCTATATAATAGTTGGTGTGATGATAGTAATTCTATTAGAGACCTCAATTTTGTTTGTGTTTTTTTTTTTGTTTATAGGATGCATATGACAAGATTTCACCACAAAGAACCGCCTTCAGGGTGTCCCATTGAATTGCGAAGGATATCTCAGGGGTTTTGTTATCCTGAATTATTTGGGGGATACGTTTTGTAAAATGTTCCAATAATTTTTGGTCTTGTAATAAAGAATTAGTCATTCTCCACAGTTTTATTTTTTTCTGTTTTCCCAAATTAACTTTAAGAATTAAAGGGTTGTGATCAGAAAGAACTCTGGGGTCTATTTGTATATCCTGTACTAGGGTGAGATGCTCTCCCATTATGAGAAAGTAATCAAGTCGAGAGTATGTTTTGTGTCTCCCTGAGAAAAAGGTAAATCCTGGATTAGAAGGGAATATCTTTCTCCATACATCTTCTATTCCCATAAAAGATAAATTATCTTTTAAATATTTTGCTGCCCTAGATAGCCTCAGCGGCTTTGGGTTCGATGAATCTAAATGAGGGTGTAAAGTTATGTTAAAGTCGCCCCCCATTATAAGAATTCCTTTGATCTTTTCTAAGACCCTTTGCAAAAACATCTTCACAACCGCAAGTGGGGTTTGGGGTGGAAGGTATGTGTACCAAGGTAACTGTTTGTGAAAAAAGAATACCTGTTGTAATCACATACCGACCGTGGGGATCTATATAGGTATCTTGTATTTCAATCGGGGTTGAGGTGGGAATTAAAGTGACAGTACCCCTTTTATGGCCACTTGAATGGGAAGATGCATAAACTTGGTAACGCCCCCCAATGTAGTTTTAAATGTTCCATAGTGGAAAGATGGGATTCCTGAAGAAAATAGATATCCGCACCTTGTTTACCCAGATGACGCATTACTTTATATCACTTGATTGGGGAATGTAGGCCATTTACATTCTGTGAATAGATTTTTGCAGGTATGTCAGCCATTATCCCAGGAAGAGTAACATTTTTCTGTGTTTTGGTGCAGCTTCGGAGGATGAAGAGCGGAGGAACTATATTGATTTCTATGGGAAATTTCCCTTTTCTTATCGGTAGCCAAATCGATCTTGATTCCATATTCCTGGATATTAAGAATTTGCTTCCTCCATTTCCTGCCTCTCCAAAGCCCGTCACCAAAGTTGGAAGTCTCCGCCCCATTTTACTTAATTTAACACCAACATTTTTTTTCAGTAGTAAAACAAGTAAATATGTTAACCATAATATTTCTAAACCTAAAACCTCAAATCTCCTAATGGAGACAACTATATACATATGGTCTTCCACAAGTGGGGGAGATATGTTCATCTCCAACCCAGGTCCCAGGGAAAAGAAAAAGGGTGAAAATGGAGGGAGATAAATTTGCCTTTCCCTCTCTTATCCCCTGGGTAAGTGGGGGGTAATCCACAGATCATGGATCTATGCCCACTTGAGAGGGAACTCCCTCTCTGAGACTAGTTTCTATCTATCACTAGTCCTAATATGGTGGGACTAAGTATTTATCCATTCACAACATTTTCTATCTATCTAGTGCTAAAAGGAAGGGCTCTCTTTGCCCCAGTCATGTTTAACAAGTACTGAAAGAGGAAAGAAAGGAAAAAATGTTTATGTTTTCCCTTTCCCTTGGGTGTCATTTAAGTATTGATATTTTCTGGTCTCTCCTTTGAAAATCG
The DNA here is from genome assembly GCA_016271365.2 of Neoceratodus forsteri. Taxonomy (NCBI): domain Eukaryota; kingdom Metazoa; phylum Chordata; order Ceratodontiformes; family Ceratodontidae; genus Neoceratodus; species Neoceratodus forsteri. The sequence goes on along the minus strand of CM057450.1, from coordinate 883,199,326 downwards.
TCCCTGACCTCCCTTCAACGCCTACTCTAGGAGATTTAAGTTAAGGTTTCCTGAGGATGAACTCAAAGTTTTATAACCAGAAGTTTGACTTAAGATGTCAGCTTCTCTGTACTCCTTCCTAATATGTAAGTGCTGGTTTTTAATCCGTTGATTCCCTAGATAGTGTTCTTCTCGGTTTCCAATCGAGTGGGGGGACTCCTCCACAGGGTAGTGGAGGCGAGGCCTAAAGGGAAAGAAAAACAAAGAACTCCACAGTCTAGTAGTGGACCAGTGAAGGACGATCATTCTCATGCTTCCTGATTTGGAGTCTTCTTGTTTCACTAGTTCTTTTACTGCTCTATCAAATATGTCTCTGGTAAAATGTCTTACTTCACTCATTCTCTCCATTGTAGCACTGTCGCTTCTTCCTTATTCGACTTCTGAGGACTTCTCTGCTTAGGAATACATTAGCCAAACTCCTCATGGAAGTTGTAGAGTGGGGTTTCTCAATACTTTTTTCTTATCCAGTAAAGCCTGCAATCCTCGTTCTCCACTCTCTCCCCGAACTGCATCTCAAGTGGGAGATCCCAACTGTAGTTGCCAGTTCTTTATTTGTAGCTTGGGATCAGCTTTTGAAATTATGCCCTTATGAATTAAATCATTTTTTGCCTCTAGTGCTGTATTATATGTGATAGGACCGTTTGGTAGTAGTACTGTTAATTTCACAGGGTAAGGAGTCTGGAACCTTATGTTTGAAGCTCGTGATATAGGAACAAGGATGAGTATTCTCGTCTTAAGCGTTGTGTAGCTAGCATAATCGTTGTCAAAATAATTCGATGTTCCCCAACATAACTTTCTGCTTATGCCACGCCTTTGATAGGATTTGGTCTTTCTGGTAGTAGCTATTGAATCTAATTACAAAGGACCTGGGTCTGGCATCAGGTTTTGATGGACTAATTCCCAATGCATGATGTGCCCTTTCTATATTAATCTGCATTTCTGGGCCCAGATCCAGGGTCAAGCGTAGAAAGTAGTCCGCGAAAGCCACAGCGTTGTTTCCCTCTTCTCCCTCAGGTATGCCATATAGCTGTATATTTTTCCTTCTCCCTCTGTTTTCCATATCTTCTTGTCTCATTGATTGATAAAACTGTTCCTCTGCGATCGTATGTATCACTTTCTCAATTTCACATATTTTGCTCGTATTTTCTGCCATCTGTGTTTCTGTCTCGCTTACTCTATTTTGAAGCTCTCCCAAGTCAGTGCGAATCTCTTTTAAAGCGTCCCTCATTTCTGCTCGGAATTCTATAATAGCTTGCAGTATTGTCTCGGTAGAAACGTTCTCCGGTATTGATTTTTTTTTATTATTATTATCTCCTCTTTTCCCACCTTTTGGCTCTGGCGGTTGGGAAGCTGGAATGGTTGATTCAGAGTCTAACAGGCCGCTTTCGTCGGCATCTTGGAGCTCTTGCAGTGGGTGAAAGCGGTTCTTTTTTAAGCGTGCCATTCCCTCATTTGGTGTTTTTGTTAAGTCTAGGAGGTTTCCACATCGATCAAGTCCTCTTAACTACTGATTTTCAATTTACTTTATCTTTTTAAACGAGGAAAAACTGCTGTTCTGAGATAAGGCTTTAGAGGAGCCCGAGCCTTTGCGTGTTCACGCCGCCATGTCCCAACTGGAAGCCCCGATAAATATATTCTTGATGGTGCTGACTTAAGATATTACAGATGATGTTGGAAAACAAATGGGCTGTGGCCTTTATGTTCCTATTTCTACCTTAGTATGAACCTTTAGTATGAACAACTTGGTCGACAATCCTTGAGAAGTCTTCACCCATCTCAGAGAACTCCTTATGAAATGGCGTCAACCAGAGAGCAAAACAATCCCACAGATCATGAAAACATTTGTATAGAGCAGTTCATCAACCTCCTACCCACAGATGCACAGCTTTGGGTAAAGGAACACTGACCAGAAAGTGGGGAAAAGGCTGTTTTTGGCTGAAGATTACCAAATGGCCAGACAGATGCCACAACAGCGAGGTAATAGCCAAGCACCGTAAGGCACTCTTTTTTCCCATTTAAACTCCAAGTCTGATAAGAACTCTAGTGGTGGTAACAAATCTGCACCCAAAGACTTTATTTGCTATAACTGTAATAAGCCAGGTCATGTTGCAAGAAATTGCTATAGTAAGAAGAGTGACACTGGAGCAGATTTGTCCTTAGCAAACTGGGGCAAGTACATAACAGATGTGAAGGTGGGAGACAAGACTGTGAAGGGACTTACACATTCGGGAAGCAGACAGAACCTACTGCATATTGAAGTGCTGGGAAAACAGTGTCCAAAAGAACAAGGTATTGGTGTCATCTGCATCCACAGGGACACTCAATACTATCCCACCAGCCAAGTGACTCTATTAATGGGGTGTCACACCAAATGGAAGTGGGGGTAGTATCTAAGTTACCTGTACCTGTGATTATTGTAAATTACTTTCTATGATTTACTGAGTTAATCAAAGAGGGAGTAAATCCTGATGCTTCAGCAGCTGTGGTGACAAGAGCTCGGGCAAACAAAATCTCAGATGGTGGGGACTCTTTTCCTTTTGCTGATTTTGATTCAGACTTGTTTGAGCACAATTTCAAGATCCAGAAGTCCAGGAAAGAGAGACATCAGCTGAAGAGACAGTGGCAACAAAAGACTGATGGACATAAGGGGTTAACATATGAAAATGCTGAATGTAAACTGATCACTGATTGTTATTTTCTTTCAGAACAAGCTCACAATGTTCCTGTCCAGGGTTATTTTAAGCAGCTGGGAGTGAAACCAAAATGGGGTGAACCTATGTTTAAAACATAATGGATAATTGTCAAATTCTGACACTTGATTAAGTTTCTGTTATACTGTTGAAATGATTGCAAAGCTAAAACTGTATATAGTTTTACTGTTGGAATGATTACAAAAAGCTATTTGGAACTCAAGGGGTGAACCTGAGAATCTGGTTTGTAAACTCTCTGAGAAGCTGTCAACAAGTGGTTAGTTCTGGGTCACAATATTCCTTGCTGCACCTGCTAAAACTGACAAGAACACTGTGTGAAAAGCAGAGTGTCGTTCTTAACTAGCTCCCTGCAAAGACTGATTATAAAAGAGCAGCAGTTTTTGCAGGAGAGACAGAGACTGAGATTTGAAATTGAGAAGAAAAAACTCAGAAGGACTCTGTTTTCTGTGTTTGTATTGCCATTGTAAATAGTTATACTGAACAATTTTTTATTTTTTTATGTTGTTAATAATTGTCACAAACGCACTCAGCAGGTCAGGTCCTTTGCTCCCATAGTGCTAACCTCTGAGCGCAATAGTGTGAACAGGTAACAGACAGGGTGACCCTCCTGTCTACTTTTGGGTCTGAATCACTTTTAGTCTCACGTTCTGGGGGATTTAAACTATGAACCATATGCTAGCACACCCAAATGTACAGGCTCAGATACGTGATTTCTTCGGGATTGTGGTACAATCTTTCGCCAGGGGCACCCAGCCAGGCTTCCAAAATGAACCCTTTTAACTCTATAAGAGACTTTAGGTATATTCTTACCTTTTCCCAGTTTAGTAATGCCATCAAGCCCTTCAAACAGCTGTCAGACTTAATCACGTGCACATCACATGCAAAAAGAACTTGGAAGACACACCCAGGCAGTATCTTAAGAAAATGTATTTTACTAAAAGATTATAAAAATATGAAAAACGTAAACACAGAACAATATATCAGAGCTCACAATCGCATAAAAGAACAAGGGTAAAGTACAAAACAAAAACTCCTACCACAATACATTTAGACCTTTGCTGTCTAAGGTATTACCTCTGGAAGTGTGTTTTTAAGTTAGATCAGAGAGCTGTGTCTCTCTAGAGTTCCAAGATGATAGAACAGCATTTTGGACACAAGTAGTTTAAACTCTGTCTCCACACCCCTTCTGTGAGTCATCTAGCTCCCCTTTTAGAATATAAAATTACAAAAAATGATTTCTTCTCAGGAGGTATTTTAAATAAGGTACCATCAGAAGAAGAAAACAGACATTTCCTATATATAACTCTTTAATTACATGTTTCCTTTGACCTTAGCAATCCCACACTGGTACCAAGGTGTTAAAACAAAAAATGCAACAGGTATTTTGGGGGATAGCCATGTTTCCACGACAGAGAGTACATTTGGGTCATGATGTGAGACTCAGACTTTAAGGGAGTCAGTTTTGCACAACAGGCTACAGATGTTGATTGTGGCCAAGTTTAGTGTACCCACCTTGTGGTGGGTCCCATTTGTAGGCAGACCTCCCGGTCCTGGATTGGGGTGGATATTACCTGATAGCAGAAGTAACAGGAGGGCAATCCTAAGGAGTTGCTCTCTTAGCAGCCTTGACGAGAGTTTAATAGTTCTATGGCTGCTGTGATGCCTTTTCATTTTCTTGCAGAGAGAGAGGAAAATGATGGCATCTGGGTAGGTGTTGCAGTGAACAGGCAAGCAATAGTATGTAACATTATGATGGCAAGGAAGGCTAAAAAGGGGAGACCAAGGCCCATTTGTGATGCTGAAAAAAAAACATTTCCAGAGGTCCACCCTTTGTTGTAATGAAGGTTTAATCCGATATCCATATCAAATGGATGAGCATTGTTAGGGTCAGGGTTGCAAGGGTGAGTGAGTAAGAATGAGAGGATGTGAAAGTGGGGGAGGGCAGACAGGGTGAACTTGTACATTGTGGCCCACAGCTTATACTGAGAGTGCACGTTAAGGAACAATGCACCACTAAGAGTGCGTGCCCGCAGCAACAGTGGTTTAACAGCCCAGAAAGAAATGACATTAAAGAAGGAGAGCTGGCAGGATCATTGGGTTCACAGTGCCCTCAGGTAGCAGACGTTATTATCCCCAAGACACCTTATCCAGATCCCCAACCTTATCCACATTCACGCAGTACACTTATCCGGGAAGCTGAACGTCAGGGCAGACTGGCTCAACAGACAGAGGGTGCATCCCAGAGAGTGGCAACTACACCTTGAGGCCTTCCACTCCATAGACAGGAGGTGGGGACCAGTGATCATAGACTTGATGGCATCCAAGACCAATACACAGGTCCAAAATTACTTCTCCCAGTATGGGGAGCAGCAATCATTGGGGAGTGATGCACTGTCACAGGACTGGACACTGGATTGGTCATAAGTGTTTCCCCCATTTCTTTTGATTCCACTAGTCCTTGTCAAAATATACGGCACTCAAGGAGACTTGTAATCGTAATAGCCCCATACTGGCCGAGAAGGACCTGGTTTTGACAGTTACAGCAATGGCGCTAGCCATCTGGCATCTCCCACCCAAATGTGGCATCCTCCTTCAGGGCCCAGTACAGCATCCAGATCTAAGGACACTCAAGCTCTCTGCCAGTCTCTTGAATGGCAGAGACTGCTAAAAGCTTTTACCATGATTCGATGATCACAACCATTCTACAGTTCAGAAAACTGTCAACCACCTCCGCTTATGACAGACAATGGAATATATTCTTGGCATGGATTAAAGACAAAAGAGTGGATCCAGGAAAGGCAGACATGACCCTAATCCTTCTATACCTTCAACAAGGCCTGGATGAGGGTCTCTCACTCTGAGTGCAGCTGTCAGCCATAGGCGCAGCAGTGGGTCAGGTTGGGCAATTCTTACGGGCTCACATCCAGATGCCTTAAGGTTCCTCAAGGCAGCAGAGCGATCCATCCAAGCAAGAGTTTGCGCATCACACCATGGGATCTCACCCTCATGCTCTATTCCTCTCTGCCCCCCCACCCACTTCGAGCCAATCCAGGAAAAGCAGCAGGAGTCCTTTTGCTTGTAACAATAGCAGCAAGCTGTCCAGGTCAAGCTGCCTTGGAGGTGGAGGCATTCATAATGCATATAATGAAGTGGCCAATCAGAAGCATGTTAGCTTGCCCAGAAGGCACCCAAATTTTTTTTTTCCGACTGACTGAGAAACACTGCTGGTGCTCTCTTTCATCTTGAGAGAACCTTTTTGTGCCAAAAATGTTTCTTTTGTGCTGAGTTTGTGAGCATTTATTCTTGTTCACATTCATAAGGGGCTTTTAGCTGTTCCTGACTGGTTCCCAGGAAGCGCGTTTTTCTGTTCTTTCCACGGTTCCCCGTGGTTCCTTTTTCACTTTCCTGAGGTAAACTTAATCACATTTGGTATTATTCAATGTTTTTTAAGGTTATTTTAATAACAGTTCCCTTATTTTACCTGGAACTGCTATTTTCTTTGTTTTTCTTCATATTCTTACTGTTTTAAATTGCGATTCTTTACCGCGAGGGAACCAACCGTATTTTCAGTACTTCCCTATTGAGAACCGATAATAAACCGCTTTTCTGACAAACGGCCATGTCAGAAAAGCCAAAAAAAGAGAACTGGACCAACAGGTTTTAAAAATCGGGGTCCATCATTGTCAAAACCCCTATCCCCAACAGAAAATCTGTTGGAGCTGGAGGTAAACACTCTGCTGTCAGCCAGTGTGGTGGAGGGAGTTCCCCTTTCACAACATGGAAAGGGTCTCTCTCCAAATATTTAATGACAGTGGGGAGTCATGACCTATTTTAGACCTCAGGTACTTAAACAAGCATAGGGCCAGCCAATCAAAAGACAGGAGGGGGTGTGAACTGAGTGAGAGCTGTTGACTGCTTCAGAATTTTTTCTCTGCTGGACTGAGCATATTGCCTCTGAGGTGTCTCCCAACTTTCCTTGTTGACAGCCTCCTAGTGCTATCTGGGTAAAGTTTTCCTCATAAATCATTTCCTTTAGTGTGCTGAGTGACAACTTTTACTTTTTCATTAGTGCTTCGCAATTTTTTTTATTTTTAGTGCGACGGCGCTATTTAGACTTTATTTTTACCGTGACTATTTACTTTAAAGCCTAATTTTATCGCAGGTGTTTATTTTCAACGGTTTCCTTCATTTTTGACTAATTTCTTGTGGGAACCGTCGAATTGGGGACAGTTGCCTTGTTTTTTGCCTCGGACTTCGGGGTTTACCGCGAGGCACCTGCAGTAGATTTCAAACTTAAACAGTGCCTAGGGGTTTTCTGTTTAGATTGGCAATTACGAGGAAACCTTTTTTTGTTATATTACTGGACCTTAGTATCATCTGTGTCAGGACTGTCCGTAAGGGTCCAGCAGCCTCCTATGCGCAGTTGAGTATTACTGGTTTTCTATTAAGATTGGCACTGGTATAGATCCTAGTTTTACAACCAAAAAATAAATTAATTAAATAAAGGCACTGGTAACAGTTTATTAACTGGGGCAGGACGGGCTGGTGGCATTTTCACAGAAACCTGCACTCAGTTTATAGTACCAGAACTGGTTTGCTTTGCTTAAATTGGTGAACATAGCAGACAAATCTTTGATAATTATGGCTGAGGATGAATCCAAGGTTTCTAACGAGGGGCCATTCAAAAAATACTAATACCAAAAGCAGAGGTGCTGAGGAACCCTCCAGATCCCAGTCAAAAAATAAAGCTTCCAAAGATGAAGTTCCTCACAAATTGAAAAATAATAAAGAGTGACGAAAAAAGGAAGCTTGATCAAGCCTCTGATGAAGTGGCTGAAAAAAAACTCTGTCAAGACAGATATGCTTCCATTGCTCCTGGGAAAGCCAATAGTTTAAAGCATTCAGAAAAAACAAAGCACTTACAAACTGCGCAGGTTCTTCGGTCAGTGCAAGATATGGAAAAAGCATGGCAACTGTTTCAGACCCTTCAAAAGATGGGTCCTCTATTTACTGGGGCTGGCAAGCACTCTTCCACAGTTCTCTGTTCTGTAGACTGTGAGGGTGACGCAAATGATGATCAATTCTATGATGCCCCTGACATGGATTTTGAGGGCCTTGAGCCCCAGGAGTCCCTGGACCCTGCCTTAGGGATCCCGGGTGATCACGAGGATCCTTCCTTTATGTTTTCATTTATACAAAATATGCTGGATACCCGGACCTCCTGCACAGGAGCCCAACCAGGATGTCGATGAAGATTATAGGGAGATGAAGGGTCTTTCATCCTCAAAAACCCTGGTCATCCCTATCTATAATGCATTTAGAAAAAATACCATGAAGGTGCTTCAACACCTCACTTCAGTTCTAGGGGTTAAGTGGCTTGAGAGAAAATATAAATTGTCTAAAAATGGTACTGAGTTCCTGTCAGCACATCCTAGCCATGAGAGTATAGTGCAGCAGGCAGCTTGTGAGAAAACTGGAGTCTCCTTGTCGCCCCCCCCCCGACAAGGATTCCAAGAAAATTGACTTTATAGCAAAGAAAATGTATGCCACAGCTTCCCTGCTTCTCAGGCTTTCTTCTTACATGGCACTCACAGCCAAATATCAGAAAGCCCTTCGGAAATCTGTCCAGGCTATCGCCCGCAATGGATCAGATTCTATGGTACAGGAGCTGGTGGATACGTCAAAAACTGCCTTGGAAGCTACGATGTACCAATTCCACATGGCAGATGACAGTAATGATACAGCCTTTAGGGCGGTGGCCCATACCATATTTCTGAGATGCTTCGTCTGGCTTAGAACAATCAGTCTGACCGCAGACACTCAGAACAAGGCCATGGACTTTCCCTGTGATCAAAATATGTTGTTTGATTACAGAACCACTGACTACATGAAAAAGGTCGATGAGTACAAGGCCTCCTGGCAGAGCCATTCATCCAAGCCTAAACCCGCCACCCCTAAGAGATCCCGTCCCAGGGGCAGTAGGGGCAGAAGTTTTGTTCCCAGGACTTACAGTCCCTATCCCCAATCTGACTTTAGCCAGTACAGGGGGTCTTTCAGAGGCTGGGGCAGAAAGGGCCAAAGAAGATCCACCTCTCTGGGGCAATTGCACCTAGCCAGCTAAGTGCAGAAAGTTACTGATGCCAAAGGACTCCTGGGGTAAGAAGAGAAAATTACTCACCGCAGTAATCTTCTTTCTTCCATGGGGTCCTTAGCATCAGTAAGCCCACTCTTCCTCCCTGGTTCACCTGTCGAGAATGGCTCTTACGCTCACCTTTTACCAAATTTGGCATTTGTTATTGATGAGTGCAGTTGCCCCAGAGGTGTGCCTTTAAGAGATTTTTTAATGAGCACTTACTCAAACCAAAATTCAAGATAGTAACCTTCAGATGGTGATGCATTGTTTGCAGTAGTTGGACTGGCTAGCCTTCCTGGATCTCAAGGACACCCACATACCACATACCAATAAGGCAGTCCCACAGAATGTTTTGGAGTTTCAGGCTGCATTCAGGTCACTACCAGTTTGCCGCCATGCCCTTTGGTCTGACTTCTGCTCCCAGAGTGTTGACGAAGTGCCTGTCTGTAGTGGAAGCCCACTTAAGGAAACGGGGCATTTCAGTCTTTCCATATCTGGATGACTGGCTCATAGTGGGCAAGACCCCTCAGCAAGTCAGAGAGGCTCTAAACTGCACAAAACAGACTCTGTTCTCCCTGGAGTTTCTAATCAGTGAAAAGAAAACCCACCTAGAACCATCTAAGCTCCTCAAATTTATAGGAACAGACTTGGACACTCAGCAGACAAGAGCCTTCCTTCCTCAGGACAGAATCCAAAATTTTCTAACTTTAGAAAATCATTTCTCCTAGGCCAGCAAGACATTTTCCAGTGCTTCTGGGTCACATGGATTCCATGACTGCTGTGGTTTCAAGAGTAAGATTTCAGATGAGGGACTTTCAGTATTGTCTGCGAGCTTATTGGTTGCAAAAGAAAAACTCTCTGTCCAAGCTTGTCCCAATGACAAAAACACTGCTTCAGGCTCTAGACTCATGGAAAGAAGAGGAAAACCTCTTAGTAGGTATTCCATTCCAGTTAGCCTGTCCCTCAAAAATCATTAATAGAGGCTCATCTCTACTGGGTTGGGGAGCTGATCTGGACAGCTCCTCAGTCAGGCACTTGGACTCAAAGGAATCCAGTTGCACATAAACCTTCTGGAACTCAGAACTGTGTACCTGGCACTGAAAGCTTTGCTGTACAGGTTAAGGGTCACACTGTGCAGATCGGAACAGACAACACCATTGCCATGTTTTACATAAACAAGCAGGGTGGCACAAGGTCGACTGTGCTATGCACAGAGGCCATGAGAATCTGGTCCCTGGCCTATTCCTTGGAGGTAAGTCTCTCTGCCATACACCTTCCAGGCAAGGACAGCACGTTGGCAGAGGCTTTGAGCCGCATCAGTCAAGGTCACAACAAACGGACTCTGAACAGACAAGTACTTGCCACATTCTTTAGAAAATGGGTCACACCAGAAGTGGAACTGTTTGCATCCCACTTAAACCACTAGCTTTCCTTGTACTGTTGCAGGCCCCCGGCAGTGGGCACCCTCCCAGCAGACGCCTTAGCACTGAACTGGACAGGGGCATTTCTGTATGCTTTCCCTCTATTTCCCCTGTTGCACAGAGTGCTTCTGAAGCTTTGGGATCTACCAGCAGCCATAATCCTCATAGCCCCAGATTGGCCAAGGCAAGCGTGGTATCCTCTACTACTGGCCATGTCCCACAGGAATCCGTTTCGACTTCCTCTGAATGTCGATCTCCTCACCCTTCCACAAGTAGGGTGACCTATCCAGGTCTAAAGTCTCTTCATCTCAGAGCCTGGTTCTTGAGGAGTTAGAATTCTAGATTCTCAGTATTCAGAACAAGTTCTGAAAATACTTCGATGGCCAAAAAGCCAAGCTCAAAGAAACCTATGCAACTAAGTGGAAATGTTTTCAACTTGGTAAATTAAAGGACCTGGATTTTGTAAGCAAAATCACCACATTAACCAGAGGCTCAGCCCACTGGAAAGGTATAGTCAGTGTAGCTCAGATTTTACAGAACAGGTAAATAAAAGTAATCAGGCTATTACAGTAATTCCGTAAGTTTAAGGGTTTTCTGTTATTTGTGATTTTCTCTAGTATGGTCTTCCAAGTGCAGTTAACACGAGAAAGCAAAGCTGGGGTATGGTATTGTAGAGAGAGAAGAGGGCTGGTAAGGAGGCAGCAGGAGAGAGAGAACATCAGCGAGGTTGATCAGGACACCAAACAGCTGTTTGCTGGACGGTGTCCTGCAGATGATAGGAAAAAGCTGCTGTATGATTGGTGCGGCTTTTCTTTTCAAATAGAGGCGTTTTGGCAAAAACTGTCATGATCAGCCTGGCTAATGATTGGCATGATACTGTTGGCGCCTTGCAGAGTACTCTGCATTGGACAGTGTCATACCATCAAAAGTCACTCTACATAAGGCGTTCACTGCGGCGTGCACACATGGCAAACTTAAAGGGGCAGCAGAGCCAGAAAGTCATGCAGTCCAACTAATAAAGCCAGCAAGTCATACTATGTCAAAAACAGGAGGCGGGGGACTTTTTACAAGGCACAGAAGGTAATAACAAGGACACATCATACTATATCTTAAAAGGAGAAAGGGGCCAACTCAAGCAGTAGAGCCAGAAAGTCATGCTGCCTGGGATAAAGAAACAACTTAAAGGTGGCACATATGTATTAGATGGAGATTAGATTACTATTATAAATAACTGTACATTGGGATGTCATAATTCGGCCCAACTGGTGAAGTGTTTACAAGGTAAAGGTCCAGAAGGATTCATGTTGAAGCAATTTCTGTTTCATACTTCCTCCATGAAGGTTTATTGTAACTTCTTCCAATCCAAGAAATTTAAGACGAGCAGACCCATGTCTGCTTATTTATAATGTCTAGCCATGGCATGGGTCAAATTTTCATTTCAATTGCAGCTTTGTGTTCTCCTACTCTTGATTTCAAAGAATGTTTTGTCTGCCCATATCCCAATTCACACTGACAAGTCAACAGGTATATTACCTCACAAGGGTTACAGTTAATGAACTGCTCAGTGTCACATCTTTTCCCTGATCTTGGATGCACAAAATGTTTAGTGTCCATAGTATTAGAGCAGTGGGTACAGTGTTTGCAGTGATAGTTACGTTTAGATGGTTTTGGTAGCCAAGTTTCTGAATGTGATTTTGGCTCCACTACGGGGTATACCAGACTGTCCCGAAGATTTTTCCCCCTACGATAAGTGATTCTAGGTTTAGTGTATGCCAGTTTTTTTTAATTTGGGATCCACACCTGGAAGTGACCAATGTCTCTTAATGTTGTTTCCAGTTTCTGGTGCAGTTGGCAGTCATACATACAAGTAATGTGACTCTTACCAATGAGCAGATTTGTGTCATTAGTAACGGTTTAACTTTTGTGCCAATTAATCAAGTTAACCAGTTTCAAGTGAAAGTTGACTTGTTCAGATTCTTTAGAAGATTGCAGTTACAGGAAATCTTTGGAGATGAAAGTCAAACGAGAGTGATTCAGTCATCTGAAAATAGAGAACCTTCCCCTTTTAGACCTAAATCTTTATTTTGCCCTAGTTCTAATAACCCCACCTATATGACATTCTGTAATATGGTAAAAGAAGATGTTAAAACCTTAATGGATAAAAATCATTCCAATATTAGACAGAATGTCACTAAAGCCGAAAGGAAATGCATAAAAGAATTACAAGATATTCATGAGATTATTATAATGCCAGTTGACAAAGGGGGTGCTGTGGTGGTATGGGGCAGAGAAGACTATATAAGGGAGGCAAATAGACAACTAGCCAGTGTAAACTTCTATAGGTAATTGAATAAAGATCCTACAGCAGAATTCAAGACAAAGCACAAAGCCTTATTCAGAAGAGCATGGAGAGAGAATGGGTAACTGAATCGGAAGCCGACTTCCTTAACGTAACAGACCTCAAAAGACTTGCTTTTATCTCCTTCCCAAAATTCATAAAAATACACACCCTGTGCCGTGGGTCAGTTGTATCTGCCATTGGCTGTGTCACTGAATATCTAAGTTTGTTGATTTCCTACATACATAAACTTGTTTCTGAACTAAAATGTTACATTAGGGACACTAACCATATGCTTACAATTCTGAAAGATGTTGTAGTGCCTGAGACCTATTGGCTTGTGATCATTGATGTTGAAAGCCTTTATTCAAATATTCCACATTTATCTATTGAAATGTTTCACCAGGAGGCACACTGAACAACAAGTTGCTCTCTCACGGTGCAACCTGGGAGGAGGGTTACATAGGGTTGTGAAGGATGATCAGTTACAATAGTATGTGGGTAGTACAAACAATACAACATTGTAAGATTGTGCAGCAGTTGGAACACAAGGTATTGTACAATAAACAGTAGTGGAACATTGAATAATTTACAATATATGTCCAAAATCATACAAGAGAACATATGAAGCGTACAAAACTGTAATAATGCGATAGAACCATTTATAGTGCATGATTGTACCAGAAGCAGGCTCGAGGTAGTACGCAAGGGCTGTTGGAGTAAAAAGGATGGGGTTAGGCTGTGCACACTGCTGACCCAGAAGGGCAGGTGGAGAAGAGATGGGGAGAGGCAAGAACTGAATATGAGGAGAAGGGGTAGCCATTTCCTGATTCCCCCTTCAGGATGTTGAGAACCCTGCAAGGGTGGGGGGGTCATGGTAGGAAGGCAGAAACTAGGAATAGGTATTAAGGTGGGTGGAACAGTTGAGGGAAAGGTAATTGTGTAGGGCAGAGGTAAGGACTTGAGTCACTTGAATCAGCCTTGGAATATAGGTTTGGAATGCTCCCACCAAACCAATATCTTAATGATTTGGCTAGATTTGTGTTAGAAGCAGACTACTTTATATTTGAGTTGCGCTATTATGCCCAAATATAAAGGAACAGCTATGGGCACTACGCTTAGCCCAAGTCTGGCCAACCTATGGGCACTACCTTTGCCCCAAGTCTGGCCAACCTGTATATGGGACAGTGGGAGGATATGTAGACTTTGACATGAACAACAGTGAATTTGTTGACAACATAAGACTGTGGAAGCGGTTAATTGATGACTGCCTTCTAATATGGGAAGGTAGTCTAGAAAGTCTGCATAGATTCCTTCTGTATATAAACTGAACCTCGGAACATTTGCCTTTTACACATTGTGTTGATTTATACTTGGTTTCTTGTTTGGACATAATGCTGTATTAAGAAAATGGGAGACTAGAAATGAAATTGTATAGAAAGCCTCTAGCATGTAATACATTGCTCAGAATGGACAGCTGCCACCCAAACAACTTGAATATCCCTAGGGGACAGTTCATTAGGGGTCGAAGGGTATGTTCTGCTGTAGATGGCTATGAAAAAGCATCCAAAGACCTTACAGAGATTCATTTCGAGGTACTATGCCATCTCAAGTAAAAGCTGTAGCAAGTAAAATAAAACAAATGGATAGAGGTGCTTTACTGAATAAACAGTCGAGAGTGCTTGCAGATTGGAACCTTACTTCCTCTCATTTGTGATTCAGTTTAATCCAATTGCACCAGAAATTGGAAACATTATTAAGAGACATTGGTCACTTCTAAATGTGGATCCCAAATTGAAAAAATTGGCATACACTAAACCTAGAATCACTTATTGTAGGGGGAAGAATCTTCAGGATAGTCTGTACACCCCTAGTGGAGTCAAAACCACGTTCGGAAACTTGGCTACCAAAACCCCCTAAAGGTAACTGTCGTTGCGGACACGATACCCACTGCTTTAATACTATGGACACTAAACATTTTGTGCATTCAAGATCAGGGAAGAGATGTGACATCGAGCAGTTCATTAACTGTAGCACTCGTGGGGTAATATACCTGTTGACTTGTCCATGTGGATTGGGATACTGTATGTGGGGCAGACGAAACATTCTTTGAAATCAAGAGTAGGAGAACACAAAGCCGTGATTAGGAATGAAAATTAGACCTATGCTATGGCTAAACATTATAAACAATCCAGACATCGGTCTGCTGCGTCTCTTAAATTTGTTGGATTGGAAAAAGTTACAATAAACCCTGATGGAGAAAGTAGGAAACAGAAACTGCTCCAACATGAATCCTTCTGGAGCTTTACCTCGGAAACACTTAGCCGGTTAGGGCTGAATGATGGCATCCCCAATGTACAGTTATTTATAATAGTAATAGCCATCTAATACATATGTACAGGGGTTAAATTGTGCAGGAACTCACTGAAACTCTGTTCCACCTCCTCTTACGTCTTTCTCCATTGAACACTACAGAGAATTCCACCACCTAGGGATTACAGTTCCATGTCCTACAAATTTAGAGGTTACAGTTCCACTTCCTAAACAGTTCTTATTTAACCACTGCATATGTGCCATCTTTAAGTCGTTTCTTTATGCCAGAGTGATTTTCGGCTCTACTGCCTGAGTGTGGCCCTTTCTCCTTTAAAGATATAGTATGATGTGTCTTTCTTAGTACCTCTTGTGCCTTGTAAAAGTCCCCCCTTTATTTTTTTTTGGCGTAGTATGACTTGCAGGCTCCGCTATGTTGGACAGCATGACTTTTTGGCTCTGCTGCCCCTTTTTAACATAGGATGACTTTTCGCTTGCTATGTCAGGCAGCACGACTTGTCAGCTCTGCTAGCCTATGTTTTATCTTATATGAGCCCTGCAAGTTGTCAGCAGGTATTTATTACCTTTACTAATGGTTTTTCAATGTATTGCCAGCATGTTTTCTATCTCTATTATTATGTGTTGCTCATTTTGCACTATTCCATTTTGACATTTTGAGCACTTTATGTGTAGTCAGTGAGTCCTTGTTATACAGGATAGCACTTTGACTTTTGAATTGTTTGGCATGTTTGGTAAGGTTATGTTTTAACAATAAGTATTTAAATGCAAAACACTTTCTTGCACATCTTGTTCTGGTTTTGGGTGTTTATGCTTTTAAATTGAACCCTTTCAAAGATTCACCCTTGTAGACACAACACGCTGTGATGATGAACTCACTATTCAAAACATAAGCACATTTGCTACCAGGACCAGAAGCTACTGAGTCGGTTTGGGACTGCGCCCAGCCAGGCGCTCCTGCCATTTCTGCGAAAGGTGCTGCTGGCAGTTCAAAGGTTTCTGTGCGTACTACGGGCAGTGCAAGCATCTGTTCTTTCAGACTTTTCTTGTGCGAGATATGCTGCAGTAATCCCAATGTGTACTAGTGTGCTCTGGACTTCCATTAGGTGCTCTCTCTTGTTTTTTTACTGATATTTCAAAATAAAAGAAGTTTTACTTGAAGTAACTATTGCTTCTTTTTGAGTGCCCTCCACTTCAGTTCTGCTGAATTCTGTGTTGCATATAAATAGCACTCCCTGGATGTGAGCACATATAGCCAAATTGTAGCCCCCCCCCCAAAATTCCTAGTCAGTTAATTGTTCGGATACAATCTGCTCAGTGGCTTTTGGGAGAGGGGATAGTATGGATATGGACATATAGTTTGCCAGACAGGTTCTGTCGCCGTTTTTGAATATGGGAGTGACGAGCATTGACTTTCACCTATCTGGGAATATCCCTGTTCTTAGGGATAGGTTGAACATTTTTGTAAGGAGTAAAGCTAGTTCATTAAGTGTAAGTGCTACAAGCTTCACGTTGATCAGATTGCCTCCAATCCTGGCTTTCCCTAAGACCTGCATAATGTATTTTATAGTATTAGCCTTGGAGATTTGCTTGAAATAAAATGGGGGTATGCTAAGAGTTTTTGGGGGGTTCGCGTTCGAGAGTTTCACAGGGGGCTGAGTGGATAGGTAGTCAGGGGGCAGTACGATGCTTGTCAGTTAAGGCTACATTAAAGATGTCTGCTGTTTCTTTTGGTTCTTGTAGTGTGCTGGATGCAGTGATGATCAGTTCTGGTGGTGTTTTGAGGTCCCTTCCAGTAAGCGTTTTTGTGGAATTCCAGAAATCTCTTTCACTACCCCAGCTCCTGTCCAGTAGTTCTTTATAGTATTTGGCTTTGGCCTTCTTTATTAGCTGAGTGCACTTATTTCTAGCCAACTTATATGCATTGTACTCAGCTCGCTACCAGTTACCCTTGCTTTTGTGCCAGAGGTTGTCATGGTAATGCATAAGCTCAATGAGGGATCCCAAGAGCCATTGGCTGATATTCTCTTTACTTTTTTTGTATTTTTGTTTATCGTGCCCCGCATCTCAGCTGGCCTCTCCTTTGGGCCGCCAAGAACTGATCTCACTCCTGGCACCAACTGCTGCCCTATATTGCAGTCCCCCCAGGGTAACCCAATGTATCCCTTCGTCGGGCGGGTCCTCGCCTTCCGGAGAGAATGAGCCTTGCAGTTTACCTGCTTGGCTCAGAGTGCTGCTGAGGTCTGTTCCGGCTGCCCAGGGTCTCTGTAGTGCTGAGGGTCCGGGCAGCCGTCATCCTGCCTGCCAAGACACCATGCTCCTGGTTTTCTCTGCCCCACCCCATCAAGTTCTTGGCCTTACATGGGTGGCCACCTTGGGTGGGGGCGTGCAGGCGGTGGGTTGCCCAGTCCACCTGGAGGTGCCAAGGCAGACCCCGGGAGGGTCCAGTGAATGCTTGTGCAATCCCTTCCTGCCAGTCTCAACTTCTGGTACCCGGTCTTGGGGCGTGAATCTGGGTCGCCAGCATGCCGAGCAAACCCCTTTCCGGCGCCATGGAACTAGCTAGACCCTTTAACTTTGTTTGATTTGGACAAAGATGTTACAGGCATTGGTGAAGATAGTAGTCTAGGGCCAGATTTGCATTACTAGCACTGTCAAGGGTGGTCAGTCAGCCCTATTTAGATATTGTTTAAATGGCTTGAGCTGTCCGTTCCTTATTGAACTTGAGATACGAAGATGAGGGGTAGCTGCACACTCGAGCAGACTCGATAGACCATGAGGCCTGTTTCTGCTGGAAATTTCTTATGTTCAGAACTTTTTTTTGTAAGTTTAGAAGTGCGCTTCATTAATTCATTTACAATGTTTTTACCAGGAGAGAGACATTAAGCTGAAAGCTTGTTTACAGAAGGCGACCTGGGAGCACAAGGAAGTTAAGTGATTTGCTCAGGGTCACACAGTATGCAAGTGGGGCTGTGGGATTCAAACCCATGTCTCCAGGTTTGCAGCTTAGAGCCTTAAACCACTGTGCTATACTGCCTCCATTTGTCCATGAGCACATCACAGTGGAGTGGTCACTTAGTGAGTTTGGTAGGACAGATCGTCTGTGATGTGCTCGGGGCAGTTGGAGAGTAGCCAGTTATTAGGGCGCTTGTGCCAGTATGGTAGTTTAAGTCTAGTGGTATGGGTTACCATATGTGTGAGATAGAGGCTAGAGATTTGGTCTTTTATGGTGGATGTAACTGAGCCAGACAGTTTTGTGTTGAGGTCTCCAACAGCAACCAATTCCCAGGTCCACTTGACCTGTTTTATGTGGTCTATAAACTGCTCTCGCCTGTTGCTAGTTTCCCTGGGGTATGTAGACTGTGGAGCACCATTGTCTTGTTCTGGCGGCCTATGGATAGCTTAATAGACAATATCTGTGCCTCTTTGTTATTAGACTTTTGGGCAGCACCTGACCTTTGATTCATTACTCCGCTTCAATCGGGCATCCACCCCCACGTTTGGACAGTCTGTCCTGTCGGAAGGTGATGTAGCCAGCAAGGAACCTGGTGACATCCCTGATCTTAGGGGAGAGCCAGGTTTCTGTGAGCGAGATTATGGCAGGCTTGTGCAGTGCATTCCAATCCTGGAGTTGGCGAAATATGGGTAGCAGGCTACCTACAGTGTGTTGATTGAGGCAGTTTTGAAATGGTCCTGTCCTTTTGTATTAACAGTCCCTGGGGGACCAGGATTTGGATGCATGTTCCCAGACAGGGGGAGCAGGATGATTGTCAGTTTTCTGATGGAGTGTTTTCAGTAAGCCCATTGGCTGCAGGAGTGTTTGCAGTGGGTTAGCCTGATCCTCTGGGTGTTATCAGTTAGGGTGCGAGCGTGGAGCAGTGTAGCGATAGATATATGTGAGGGTAGGTGACCTGTAGGGTAGTGATGGTTGTTTGTAAATGAGTGCGTTGAGTAGGTTAGCATCCAGTCCCTTGTTGTACTAGGAGGCTGTAGTATGGTGTTTGGGGTAGAAAACTGGTATGGCAAGGGTGTTGCCATGGGTTCCCATCATCCATCCCATTTAGAGTGATCATGAGTAGGATGAGTGAGTGTGGTACACTTGGATGTTCAAAAGTGTTGACCCAAGTTGGGCAGTCTGTTTAGGGAGCCAGCGGATAGTTGCCATATATCGCGGGCTTGCATGTCCAGGCAGTTTGTGAATTTTTTTGCCATGGGGGGGACATTTATTTATAAGGTATAATAAAAACATTAATGAGTAGGTGCTGCCTTGATAGCTCAGCGGTAGTGTTGCTGTCTCTGGTGCAGAGGGTTAGAGGTTCGAATCACTGCTCTGCTTAATGGAGAAATCTGTCGGGCTGTTTGATGTTGGAGGCTGATAGTAGGTGACAATGGTAAAACATGACTTGGCACAGTACAGGTGAAGGAACTCTAGCTGGAGTTCTAGTGTTATTACTGGCATAGCAGCGACTCCTACTGGCTGCAGAGTACAAGCTGCAGGTGGTAAAATTATGAGATAGGTTCAGAATGTTGGTCATGTGATGGATGAGTTCAGAGAGGAGTAACAACGACACCTGGTGGGTGATCAGTATAAGGAACTAATGGGAAATTATCTTATTGGTCAACAAGACTACAAAACTTGAGCCACTCTAGGGGGCATGGTGGGTGAGCTACTACAGTAAGCCACGTGTGTAGCTCTGCAGACAATGAAGTAGAAGAGAGGTCCACTACCTTCTGCTCTGCGCAGCTTCCAAGAGTCTGTTGAGAGTGGGAGGTTAACTGCACAGGCAGCCTGAGGGAGAAGACTGTTCCCCAAATTTGGGTGACTGGCATGGCAGGAGGTAAGATGCAAGTCACCTTATCCCTACACACCACTGGGCCAGCTGCTGGTTGTTATTTTTATGCAGAAGTTACCCTTGACAAACATATCAAGTTAGCCCATTTTAGACATAATACTGTGTTGGTCTGCTCTTTTCTAAGGAAAACACAGGGAACATTAATTTTCTCACCCAGGAATTCTTCAGCATGCTTGACCAGGTGCAGTGTGCCAACTGGGTTCAGCTGCCACGGAGTATTAATGCTAATGATTTTGGCATCAGCCAGTCCGAGAGCAGGAAGAAATGCTGCCTGAGCTAGAGTGGGAGGTCAGTCAGATTCATTTCTCTGCTGACTGGACAATACTGCCTGGAGTCCTCTTTGATAACTCGCTGAAGAGTTAATTTCTTTCTTAAAGTTGGTAAAATTATTTGTTTGTGCTGCTTTGGTGATTTGTAGGTACTTTTCTTAGTGTTGCGTTTTTATACAGGGCAGTAGAGTACACTGTGCCAGTGGTAAAACTGAGGGGTAACTCTAGTTTTGTGCATATGGACCAGAGGCTCTGGAATAGTCTCATTTGAGAGCAAAGTAATAGTATCTTATCTTGGAATACTATAAGATCTTGGTTTATAGCTGTTGCTAAATCTCTAATACTTGCTGTGGCTGAGCAATGTTTGTTATTTATTGTTAAATGTGTGTTTTGCTGTATTTGCACTGTATGTTCTGTACATTTACTATGGAATTGCTATTTTTGTACAGTGGGACCCATTGAGAATGAGATCTGGTTAAACTGGGTTATCCCTTTCTAATGTCTTAGAATAACATTTTTATTACTACTACTTACTGTTTATACCTCGGTTCACAGGAATCGCAAATTTCTCCCCTCAGGGTTCTTCCCATGGCTCCCACCCTTTTCTGAGGAGAATTTTGAATGCTTTCTGACTATTGTTAACTTTGGTTCTTAGTTTATTCCACGACTGCCTATTTTTATTGGAACCCCAATTTTTCACCAAACCTTTCATTTTTAGTACTTTTGTGGAACTGTTTTCCACTGTTCAATAAGCGCTAGGAACTGACCACATTTCAGTACTATCTCCCATTTGGGAGTATTTTTCTTAGGTCTTCTGACAAGTTGGCATGTCAGATAGACCCTGTGACAGGACTCCTGCCACTCTTGAGGACCAACCTTTTCTTAAATCTGTTGCAACAGTTCTTCTGTTTCTTAGCTTAATCTGTCCTTTACAATTTCTAGTCCAAAAGGTTTGCCACCTATGGGCACCCCCTTCCCCTTTCTTGACTATGCTACAATGTTCTCTTTAATTTTCTTTTTCCCTTTTAGGTCCTCGTACAAGGAGGCTGTTGTGGTGACCTCCAAGCGTATGTAAAACTGGCTGTGTTTATTGTTGTTGGATTTAGTATATAGTGGCACTATGTCATAAAATATCTTGATGTATATAACTTATCTTTATGAAACCTGTAAATGTTGAAAATACCATGGCACTAGATGTTTTTGATAATGATAAAAAGTACTAGGTGACTGTTATAAAAATTAAGTTAGTTGTGCTATTTAAAATGCATGTAAATTGCTGTAAACTGAACATGTCTGAAATGTCATGGTGATTTGCATATATCCCATGATGCTTTGCATTATGAGAATATGTGTGATGTTGTGTTTCTTTGAAACTTGGTTTATTATCAGTGCTCTTTGTGGTAACCCATGTTTCAGTGCTTGCACTGAGTTTCTTTGCCTTTAGCTTTTTTTTTTTTATTTGAGCCCCACCACCCAAGCAAACATGGCCCACATAGGGGTGGAGGCTGAATCTCAACTGCTGAGTTACATCAGAGATCAGTGTCAGTAGGTGCTGGCTAAGTACAGAGAAAGGACATACATAGTCTGTTGCTGCAAACTGATGTACTGAAGAAGGATATGCCATTGCTTAGGGTTATCTCTTACATATTGAATAAACATCACACAGAGATTGTGTGTTGAACTTGAAGTTTGGTGTCTGATCCATCTGTTATCCCATAGACCCAAAGAAGAACTGGTCCTACCATTTTAAAAAACTGGGTGAGGTGCAACTCAGGGAAACAGATAAGGGAGTAAAAGTATTTACTCCCATTTTGCCTGCTTTACTACCACTTTCTGATTGTAAGAATTTCCCACCCTAGATATTTGAAGCATATTTGCTATACATGCACAATACTGGCAGCACCATGCAGTGCTAGCAGCCCTACACCATGCACTAAGAGTGGAAGCATATGGAGTGGAGACAGAAAAGAGCATGAAGGGGGCAATGCTTTCTGACTATATTTAACTTTGGTTCTTAGTAGCTTGGCAGAAGACACCAGGAGAAAGGACTGCTGTGTGACTGGACTTCTCTACTGGGACTAAAGAAGAAGAACTTTTGCACTTGGACCTTTAATTTAGGGTAAAAAAAAATAAAATAAAACAAAAAAAAGTGTGTCTGAGTTTATTTATTTATTTGGTTTTTGTTTACCGGGTAAGTACACTAGACAGCAATGTTGCCTATATTCAGGCACGACCGGAGAGTACAGACAGGGAGACCAGAGTCAACATTAAAAAGTATTTCATGATGCAGCATGAAGTGAGAACAAACATTTGAACAGTATACAGCCAGGTACAGTCATTATCAGTAATGACAAAGAGAAACAGATAACATTACATTAATTATTTTCATCTGATGATACATCAGTGTACTAAATTGAACGACAAACAGCAAACAAAACTTAAATGAAGTAGCATTATAACAATAGATTTCTGCTGGATGTGGAAACTTTCAGATTTTGGAGACCAGCTGGAAATCAGTAAGTGCCATAGGGAGGAGAAAATGCTAGGAGAAGCTCAAGTTACAGCACAAAACAGCAGTCAGATTCTAATAGTGTGCCGAAGACTCAGTTTAAAGGCCTTGTGGGATTTGGAGAGTTTGATGTGGGAGGAATGGAATTCCAGGGCCGAGGGGCAGATATGGCAAAGGATCGTTCTCCTTTTTGTGTGAGATATCTGGGAATTTCAAGTTGGGTTTGAGCAGATGCCCTGAGGAGGTATGCTTGGGAGGGCTGAGTTAATAGTTCGGCAAGGTATTTAGGGGACCCCGTTCTGATCATATTGTCAATTGTACAGCCTGCAGAATAGTGTCTGAGCGAGTCTGGGGAGAGCCAATTTAGTTTTGAGTAGAGCAGGCAGTGATGGGTAAGTCTGTGAGCAGAGAGAGCAAATCTGCATATACTGTTATAGCAGGTGCTCCATTTCTGGAGTGCTCCTTTGCTAGCTTTAAGGTAAACCTGAGAGCAATATGTTAGAGCAGGGAGGAGAAATCCTTGTGCAATAGCAAGCCGGGCAGCATCATTGAGGGAGGACCTAATTTTAAAGGCAAGACCAAGTTTTGAGTAAACTGTCTTACATGTAGCCACAATGTGGAGGTTAAAGTCAAGAGATGGGTTGAGAGTGACTCCTAGATACCTGAAGGAGGTAACAAATTCAAGAGGGGAGTCATCTAGAGAATGTATCAATAAGTCTGGAGTAGAGATCTGATTCTTGACGGGTGGCCAAAAGCATAGTTACAGTTTCTTAGCATTCATTAGGAGCCTGTTCTGTAGTAACCACTCCTGCAAGCAGTTGAAGTCTGCTTGAAGATGTGCTCTTACTGATAAGGGATCTTTACCACTGGAAGAAGCACCATGTCATTGGCATAAAGGATTAACGAGGAGGAGCAGGAAGGGAGGGCAAGTTGTTAATGAAAAGGGAGAAAAGTAGTGGGCCAAGAATAGATCCTTGGGGTCTCCAACAGAGGTAGGGAAAGATTTGAGACGGTGGATTCAATTTGGACAAATTGCAACCTCCTGAGAGGTAGCTATCGAACCAGGAGATGGACGACAGGTCAAAACCAAGGGACAGTTTGGAAAGTGCAGAGAGTGATTCACAAGGTCAAATGCCTTTGAGAGATCGATAAATATGGCCCCAGTGAGCAAGCTCTTATCCATCGCTGTAAGGACTGCATTTGTCAGCTGAAGTAGAGCAGTTGTGGTGCTGTGTCCTGTTCAGAATCTGTGCTGGGTAAGGGATATAAGGTTGTTATGGTGCAGGTAATTTGTGACCCGAGTAGCGATGGCCTTCTCGAGAAGTTTATTTAGGGTAGAGAGAATGGCAGTCGGTCTATGGTTTGACATATTTTTGGTATCCCCTTTGTGAACAGGGACAACGCGAGTGGTTTTCCACAATGTTGGTACCGTTTGGGTTATTATGGAAAGATTAAAGATTCTTGCAATAGGAACAGCAAGGGCAGGGGCTGCCTGCTTCAAGAAGCTTGGCAGTAGCCCATCCAGACCACAGATCCATAGGTGGATACTGATTTGAGGAGATGCAGCACTCGGTGGAGGAGACTAATGTGAGACGAAAGGGGTTTCATCGAAAGTTGCACCTCAGGAGGAGGTGAAAGAGGTTGATTGAATTTCTCAGTGTGTCGGAGAGATCCAGAATTGTGCATAAGAGCATTAGCAATAGTAGGTAACTTGTTACAGTTTGCGTCATTCAGTGTCATGTCGGTAGGCCGGCCTGTGGGCCTTTGCACCAATTAATTTTGATGTGGTTCCAAAACCCCTGGTATCACCCGCTGAAGATTGGAAGCTTAAGGCAGATAGCTCCTTTTAGCCTTCCAAATATCTTTTTGCAGGCATTTCTCAGTTGTTTATAGTTAACCCAGTCTTCTGATTGTTGGGACTTCTTTGCCAAGGTCAGACCTTGTCTCTTTTTATCATGGCTCGAAGGAGGTCTTTTTAAGCCATTTATTAGGGAGTCCCTAAGGCGCCTTTTTTCAGAGGGATGTGCAGATCCTGAAGGGCCAGAAGCTGAGACATCAGGTATTCAAGTGCTGTGTTTACATCATCAGTGTGATAGATGGGAGACCAGTCTATATTAATATCCTCGAGAAGTGCATTTGGTTTAGTTTGGCAAAATCCGAAGTGAATTATTCTTTGGGGGTTTAAGGCAGTGGCCATTCCAGGTACAGAGCGTAGGCAGGTGATCACTAATAGAATCCGAAAAGGTCCCTGCAGCAATTATTTTATTTGCTCTATTTGGTAGCCATCCAGTCCAGGAGAGATTGGTGTCCGAGTTGGAAGAGATGCGTGTGGGGCTAGAGATAAGTTGAGCGAGGTTAAGTCGGCGAGAGCTTCTAGTATATGTACCGGGCGTGACTCCTGATAGGTCTAGGTTGAAGTCTCCCCATTAGTATGACTTCAGATCTACCGCTTAGAGTGGCCAGATTATCCAAGAGCCCATTTAAGCCAGGAGAGCCCCTTTGGAGGATTGTAGGCACAGATCAGATTTAGCCTTTATCACCACCTAGTTGTAGAACTGTATGCAGAGCTTCACAGTGATTTGTTATCCAAAACTGGAGTACAGAGACTTTGAGATGCTCTTTATAATAAAGGGCAACTCCTCCACCCTTTTGTTTGGTGGGGCGATCGAATCTGGACAAGCTGTAGCCAGGTATTTTGTACATGGAATCGGGCATCTCTGGCCTGAGCCATGTTTCAGTTAGTCCAAGTATGTCCGGACAGTACAGGGCTATCCAGGCTTCAAGTTCAGGAAAGTTTGCTGGTAAACTTCTGATATTCATGTGGGCAATTTTCATGCCCTTAGTGGAAAACCAAGAAGAGTCATCCATGGACCTGGCATTCCAATGGGGGCCAGGGTTAGATTCTATCTCCTGACAAGCATAAGCAGAAGCATCACCCAAACTTCTTTGTAGAATCTGTAATTGCGCTTGAGGTATTTGGGCATGCTAGGGGTGATAGAGAAGAAATGCCCCAATTTGGAAGGATGAGTTATATGGAGGTACAGGTTAGGAGAAGGAGCAAGGTTCTAGTTGGTATAAGGTTGGAGAATACAAAGGAGAATTCTTCATGGCATTGGGACCAGGGTATCCAGCTGGTATGTTACATGAGAGATAGGAAAGGATGATTATGGTGGGTAGTAATCCTGATACCACCAGAAGTGATCTTGGGCATGCAAGAGAGAACATTATGTATGCCTTGTATGAAACCTCTGTAAATCAGAAGTAAATTGTCCCTTATAAGAGTAGAATATAAGTGACAGAAATGGTGACTTAAGGGCAGGGTGACACCTATAGTGAGGGCAGTTTAGTGAGACCCTTAGTGGCCAGAGGTTGGCAGTCAATTATACAAGTTATTCACAAGAGGCAGGTATTCCAATAGAGTGCAGTTTATGGGAGTGGACAGGAGCAGGGGAATTTGAAAAGGTGAGGGAAAAGATAAAACTGGGATACCCTCAGTCTGAGTTATTTTCCATACAAAATAAGTGTAGAACAGAGGCAAACATAGAGAATAGGCAGAGTGAGTGGAGAAAAAAAAAAGGAAAAGGACTGCCTCGCTGGTTTGAATTAGGACTGATGCAGCAAAGGAGGGGTAGGACTGCCCTCCAAGTGAGTTTATAGGTTGGAACAAAAGTGGGCGGGATTACCAGCGTATTTAATTAATGGTGGAGGAGGGGTGGGCGAAAATTTCAAGCCTGCAAGCAGCTGCTGTGTTAGAGGATATACTAAAATTAATTAAAACCACATGGCTACAGTGTACCAGAATCAGCAAAAGTTAATTAAATCAAGATAGGCAGGCTAGAGTGTATAAGTGAAGCACAGTCTTAGGAACAGTCTTGTGAGTCAAAATACATTAATTTCCTTGGGTTTAAAGTGGCTGCAGCAGCGAGTACTACAGTGCCAGGAGCTGAGCAGAAAAAAGCGCCAAGGTTTAAAACGGCGCAGTCTTGAGATAATGACCTTCCTGCTGCCAGCCTTAAGCCGGGAACCGAGGGAGCTGGGAGGGCTTTTCAACAACCGTAGCCCCTCGACCCTGGGAAAAAGAGCAAACATACAAGGGCTTAAATACATTGAAAATCAGGGCTGGGTCAGACAGTGAATATGCACAAAGGAGTTAATCAGGGGATGGGGAGGGGATTAGAACTTAGCAGCAGAGTCTGAAGCAAACAGAACAAATCAGTAGGAATGAAATAGAAATTGTAAAGGCACACTTTCAGCTCAGTTTTATATTTGGGTAACTGGAAAAACAGCGAAAATGTCAATTTAAATTCAATTCAAATTAATTAAACAGCAGCTGCAGTGTGCCACCAGCCACCGTCCCCCAGTAGTACACTAGCTAATAGTGCAAACAATGTAATAACTAGAACTCTACTCATAATATGCACACACCAGCCACTGTCCCCCAGTAGTACACTAACTTGTAGTGCAAACAATGTAATAACTAGAACTCTACTAATAATATGCACACACCAGCCACTGTCCCCCAGTAGTACACTAACTTGTAGTGCAAACAATGTAATAACTAGAACTCTACTAATAATATGCACACACCAGCCACCGTCCCCCAACAGTACACTAGCTTATAGTGCAAACAAACATGTAATAACTAGAACTCTACTAATAATATGTTTCAAGCCTGCAAGCAGCTGCTGTGTTAGAGGATATGCTAAAATTAATTAAAACAGCAGCAGCAGTGTACCAGAATCAGCAAAAGTTAATTAAATCAAGGTAGGCAGGCTAGAGTGTATCGTAGGCACAGTCTTAGGTACAGTATTGTGAGTCAAAATACATTAATTTCCTTAGGTTTAAAGTGGCTGCAGCAGCGTACTACAGCGCCAGGAGCTGAGCAGAAAAAAAAGGCACCAAGGTTTAAAACTGACGCAGTCTTGAGATCGCGTACCTTCCTGCTGCCAGCCTTGTAGCCTGGGGAACCGAGGGAGCTGGGGAGGCTTTCAACAACCGTAGCCTTCTCGACCTTTCCTGTTGTGCCAGCCTTGTAGCTTCAGGGAACCGAGGGAGCTGGGAGGAAGCTTTTCAACAACCGTAGCTCCTCTCGACCCTGGGAAAGAGAAAACATACAAGGGCTAGTTAACTGAACTGATGCTTATCTGAATAGTTATCTAGGTGTAAATCTCAGGTGATTGAAAGGACTTAATAGTTGTGAGGTTTAAATTACTTGTAGAAAGATCTAGTAAGTAAGGGGGAGTGGCTTAGCTAGAAGGAAGCTACATTTAAAGACTGCCTTAGAAGATTCTGCTAATAGCAGCAGAAGACACCAGGAGAAAGGACTGCTGTGTGACTGGACTTCTGTACTGGGACTATATTGCCCTCCTTCCCTCCCCTCCACTCAAAGCTAGTTCTATTTTTATAGGCACAGGATTTGACTGACAACAGGAACTTCCTGTTTGGGAGCAGGAAGTGAGTGATCACAGAACCACCAAAGACCCACTATCCTAGAATGGCAAGAGTAGCTCTCCGGCCCCCCTCTAGCTGCTGGAGGTCTGCCTCTGAGCAAGTAAGGGGTCTACTGAGAAATATAGGATATTCTTGTCTCAGAACAGGACATTCAGGAACTTAAAGGGCACACAGGCAGAAAGTAAGGGGAGAGAGAGAGAGAGAAATAAAACAGAGGAAAGAGTAAGGATTGCAGACAGTTAAGGGGCCAAAAATAAGACATGATTGAAGTGGTGCAGTGCAGAGGCTGTGGTGCAGCAGTCTTCCGGGAGACGTTCTGGAGGATGTAGTGTTGTCCCATCTGCAGGCACCTCTCTGTGCTAAGGGGAGGAGGTTGCTCATCTCCAGGCGGAGGTTGGCCAGGAGTTGTGGGACCTCCTCTTCATCCAGGGACCACCAGTGCCACTGCCGTTGCCTCAGAGGTTGCCAAGAAGAGGCGGTTGGACCACAGTGGGCTCAGGGAGGTGTAGGGTGGTGGAACAGGCGCGCATCCCTCAGTTGTACCCTCCACAATTCCTATGCCATTCTGGCAAAGTGTGGTTCTCTATGGA
The DNA here is from genome assembly GCA_016271365.2 of Neoceratodus forsteri. Classification (NCBI taxonomy): domain Eukaryota; kingdom Metazoa; phylum Chordata; order Ceratodontiformes; family Ceratodontidae; genus Neoceratodus; species Neoceratodus forsteri. Next base: position 883,170,684 of record CM057450.1, on the reverse strand, counting down.
GGCACCGCAGTGAGACCAAGGAATGTTGGGAACCTCCACAAAGAGACCCACAGGAGGTGGCAGGGGACCCTGCAGTGGAAGAAACAACTCCTGGTGGGGACTCCATTGTTAGGAAGGTAGAACTGGGAGAGGGAGGTAGGTGCTGCCTGGCGCCATGGCTTGGAGGGACAGGGGCGAATCCTCAGGATTGCTGGAGCAGCTGCACAGGAGGGAGCTGGATGTCATTGTCCACTTAGAGACAAATGACCTGGCTAAGAAAGGATTAGAAAGTACAGGAAGAGTTTGTGGAATTGGGAGGGGCCTTAGTCAAGTAGCCACATGGTAACCTTCCTCGGGGTGCTACCCATCTATGGCATAGAGAGGCTAGGTGTTCCGCACCATGGGATTCAATCAGTGGTTGAAAAACTGGTGTGGAGCTCAGGAGTTGGCTTCATTGGGGACTGGGGTCCACCTGGAGTGATACAAGCCTATACTGGCGTGATGGGCTGCATCTGTCTGGGAGGAACCAGGATCCTAGGTGACACAGGTTTAAATGCTTCGTTGGCAACATTTAAACTAGCCAGGGAGGCACTTAGAAAGGGCGGGAAATCCCGAGCCCCCCAAAATAATTCGGTAATATGTGTGGCAAACACCAACATAGAGGTGTCGATAGGAGAAGGGCTGGGGTAAATGGAGAAAGTGACAAAGGCAAGAAGGACGAGGGATGGGGCAAAGAGGAGTAAGGCCATCAGAAATGGAGGTAATGAGTACCAATGCCGAATGATCTGAGCAACAAGCTCCCTGAGCTGGTGGCCTTGATGGAAGGGGATGCCTGGATATCGTAGCAGTCACAGAAACATGGTACACAGAGAACCATGACTGGGATGTTAACATACCAGGGTACATAACCTACAGGAGAGACAGGCAAGGGAGAAGAGGAGAGTAGCTTTCTATGTAAAGAAGGGATAAAAGCAACTGAACAAGAGTAAACAGGAGAGAGGAGGCACTGTGGTCACCTTGGAGACTGGAAAGGGCACCACAGTCCACACAGGGGTTGTGTACAGACCCCATGTCAGGAGGAGAGAATGGACAAGGATATGATAGAAGGCATTCTTAGAATGACAGAAAGGGAGATACTGTTGATGGGAGACCTGAATATGCCAGATGTTAACTGGAGCACATTTGCTGCATCCACATCCAAGAGCAGAGCCATTCTAGATGCCTAGGTGACAGGCCTCAGACAGCTAGTTTGGAACCCACTCCTGAGGACAGTCTTAGACCTCGTGCTCTCAAGCGGGGCAGTGAGAGGATCTCAGATCTAGAAGTGGGTTTGCCATCTGGGGACAGTGACCATCAAACAGTGTGGTTCACATTAAACTCAGCTACAGAGTCAAGCCATACAAAGTAGAGGGTACTGGACTTTAGGAGACTGACTTTTGCAAGATGGGAGAGTGCCTCAGAAAAGCACTAGCAAACAGGCTAGAGGAGTGTGGAGCAACAATGGGGAATCATCAAAACTGCTATCACAGAGGCAACAAGCCTTTGTGTAAGCAAATAAACAAATCAAAAGCGAAAAAAAAGCCACTATGGTTCTCAAAAGAGGCTGTGAAAGTCAGGAAGAAAAGTTGGACCCAATACTGAACCCTCAGTACCCACCAGTATACCCTATTTCAAGTGGACTCCATTTACAATTCCGAAGTATAAGGAAACACAGAAGGAGCAGGACAGAGGCTGTACCAGTTAAGGCAGAAGGAAGCAGGAGGGAAGTCACAATAGGAAGGCCCAAACTGAGAAAAGATAGCCAACTCAGTTAAGAGGAAGTAAAACCTTTATAGGTACATCAGCAAGCATAGAAAGACAAAGGGAGGATAGTGAGGCTGAATAGAATGAGCAGGGTGGGTGGGCAGAGGGACAGTGAAAAAGCAGGGATACTGAACTAATATTTCTGCTCAGTATTCAAAAAAGAGGGGAAGTGCCTAATCCAATTAACAGAAGCACTCTTGATAGGGGGTCGATCCCAGTCCTTTAACAGAAGAAAGGGTTTTGCAAGAATTCCTGAAACTGAAGGTGGACAAAGCAATGGGTCTGATGGATTCACCCCAGAATTCTAAAAGAATTAAGGGAGGAACTAGTGAAACCACTGGCCCTCTTTTAATAAATCATGGGAGGATGGTGTGGTACCGAGGACTGGAGGAAGGCAGATGTGATTCCCCTTCAGAAAGAGTGGGACCAAGACAGAGGCAGGAAACTACAGACCTGTCAGTCTGACCTCTGTGGTAGGGAAAGTGATGGAGTCACTTCTGAAGGAAAAATAGTTGAGTACCTAGGAGCCAGTGGGGCACAGGACCCAAGGCAGCATGGGTTCACTCATGAGAAGGTCATGTCAGACAAATCTAATAGATTTCTTTGACTGGATGACCAAAAGTAGTAGACCAGGGAGGGCTGCGGACATGGCCTACCTAGACTTTAGCAAGGCATTGACACAGTCCCACACAAGATTATTAGTCAAATTAACCAGCCAGGAGTGGGTCCCAGAGGTGGTAGCCTGGGTAAAACATTGGCTGCACAACAGGACACAGAAGGAATTGTAAATGGAGTCCACTGAAGAAGGGGTTACTGGTGGGGTACACTTGAGGGTTCAGTATTAGGTCCAGTCCTTTTAATGTCTTAATCAATGACATTGCAGAGGGACTGGAAGGAAAGTATGCCTTTTGCAGATGACACAAAGATCTGCAACAGGGTTGATACACAAGGAGGCGTGGAAAGGATGAAAAGGGACTTGGCAGGTTGGAGGAATTGTCAGAGTATGGCATCTAGGATTCAGTGCAAGAAGTGCAAAATAATGCACCTGGGAAACAAGAACCTGGGGAAGAATACAATGGGTTGGGAGGTATGATAACAACAAAAAGAAAGGGACCTAGGGTAATCATATCAGACCGACCTAAGGTTAGCAAACAGCAATGAGAGAGGCAATAGGGAGGCTGGGGGTATACTAGGATGTATGGGAGGCATCAGCAGCAGAAAACAGGAAGTTGTTATCCCTCTGTACAGACAGTTGGTGAGACCCCATCTGCAGTATCTGCGTCCAGTTCTGGAGACCCCATCTCCGCAAGGACATAGACAGGATAGAGGCAGTCCAGAGGAGGGCAACTAAAATGGTGCAGGGTCTGCAAGAGAAGCCATATGAGGAGAGACTAAAGGAGCTTAATATGTATACCCCTGAGGAAAGAAGGTAGAGGGGGGACATGATAGAAACTTTTAAGTACCTCAATGGAATCAACAAAGTCCAAGAGGGTAGCATCTTTCAGAAAAAGAGATGTGCAAGAACAAGGGGACACAATCTAAAGACAGAAGGGGGGCGGTTATGGGGCAATGTGAGGAAGTATTATTTCACAGAGAGAGTAGTGGATGCATGGAACAGCCTTCCTGAGGAGGTTTTAGGGGTCTACAACTGTGGGAGAATTCAGAATGCATGGGACAGACATAAGCAATTCTTGTTGGAGAGGTAGGAAGAAATAAGGCTGCTGTTAACTAGAATCTGGGCTCATCCTGTAGGTAGGGGAATGGCAGACTAGATGGGCTAAGCGTGTCCTTATCTGCCATCAAAGTTTATGTTTCTATGTAGCATACTACTAAGGTGATAGGTGAGCAAGAAAGCTACATAGCTCATGAAGGCTCACATACCAACCAAGTTTAATAACAGATTAAATGTTTGGTGGATTATAAGTAATTATCCAATCTAGCTTTAAAAGTCTCTTTATTCTTACTTATTATAACATTTAATAGTAACTTATTCCAATGTTTGATCATTCTTATTGTGAAAAAATGTTTCCTTTTAAGGAAATTGAAATATTTACATGCCAACTGGAGAGGATGACCTCTGATATTATATGGTGAGTCCTTAAAGCTTAAACCCAAAACTGCCATTAACACAGGATCCTGAATTATATCATAGAGTTGTAATAAATCTTCACGTAACCTACCAGTTTCCAAGGAAAATAAGTTTAGATTACACAGCCTAGACTCATAAGATAGATGATTCATACCATTCAAATATTTAGTAAATCTCCGCTGAACTTCTGCTAATTGATGGATATTAGATTTCTTATAGGGACACCAGAGTTGCGATACGTATTCGAGATGAGGCCTAATATAAGCATTAAACAAGGGCATTACAACCTTGGGATCTCTAGAGGTATTATTCTGTCTGATAGACCAAACTACCCTATTAGCTTTATTAACAGATGCATTAATGTGGTGAGAGAAATCCATGTCATTTGATACCATGATGCCCAGATCTTTTTCATCAGTCGTTATACTAAGAGGCATTTGTCTTAATATATATGTTTTCTTAGGGTTGGTGTTACCCAAGTGCATAACCTTACACTTGGAATTATTAAGCCTCATACCCATTTATTAACCCATTCTGAAATCTTATCAGGATCACGTTGTATAGTATCAAAAAGAATTAAGCTGGTACAGGGATCACCAATTTTTATGTCATCTGCATGTTTGATAGTTGATGATAAGCAATTTGATGTTAAGTCAGAAACAAATGCTTGGGATAAGCAAGGTCCAAGTACTGACCCTGGGGAACACCACGGTGACACTGCCAACATCAGACAAGCTACCATGTATACTGACTTTTTGGTGTGGTTGGATAACCAGCTTTTAATCAAAGTTATTATATATGGATTAACTTTAATTTCTCCAATTTGACTACTAGAGCCCAATGTGGCATAGCATCAAATGCTTTACTAAAATCCAAGAAGATAACATCATAAGGAATACGGGCATCAACCAGTGAGCTTATGTTTTCATAAAAGCATAGTAAGTTAGATAAGCATCCTCTACCCTTTCTGAAACTGTACTGTTCAGAATCTGCCGTATTCAATATAGGAGTTAATATGTCCCTAATTAGACTCTCAAAAATCTTACAAGAGGTGATGTAAGACTTATCGGTCTATAGTTAAAGCACAGATTTTAAACCATTTTTATATATAGAATGACTTAAGCAATCTTACCTTGAGTAGGAACAAAACCTTCCTTCAAACAGGACTGAAAAGTAATTTAAGAGAAGCAATAAGCATCCTGATAGTAGAAATAGTAGGTGTCAGAAACATAATCAGGTCCAGTACTGGTTTTCCTTTTTGTAATTTTCTTTCTTTTCGATATCACTTAGTATAAAATGAACAGTTCAGAGCCCCCATTATCGATAGTATGTATCAGTCCATCCTGATTTGTATATGTTTACAAAATACTTTATTAAATACACCTACCAATAAGAGCAACACGTAACTAACCCCTCCCCAAAAAAGAGCTCCTCATGAGCTGTGACTTCCAGCCACTAACCATGTGATGAATGGTGAAGATACACAGAAAGATCAAGTATTACGGTAGGCATGTCATTTTAATTTCTTGACCTCTCTTCTCCCTCCTCCCAGGATGCATCTGAAATTAACTAATATTAGCTCAGTATGTCTTTCCTGGTGAAGCTTTTGAACTAAATAAATAAATGATGAAAGTGGCAGTGATCTCTATGAGTGGGGTTTGCCTTCCATCTGTACCCTCTCTTCCTGTATCAAGGACTCTCTGGTATCTACCCTGAGAGCTCATCTTGAGGATCACCCTTTTCAGGCTTTACTCAGAATGTTATAGGATTTGAAGCTGAATTCAAGTTAACAACAATTTAATGGAGTTTTTGGAAGTTCCGATTACACACTTCATTGCGGTTCCTCCTGTATGGTCCTGCCTTAGAAGATGCTACCTTTGCTACTTGGCATAGGCTTAATACCTTGCCTGCTGTGCCTAGGAAGGCTAATAAACAGTACCCTTCTCCATCTGTTAAGCCTTATTATGCTTCCCAACCTGAAACAGATTTATTGGTTATAATGGCTGCAGGACTGCTCTAGGGCCGCTAGATACATGAGCTTTTGCTTCCTGACAAAAGAATCCAGGAGGCTGAATGTTATGCATAGAATATTGTATGCCTCTGCATTCTTGGCTTAGGAATTGCAAATTACCAGACATACATGAATAGATATCAGAATAGCCTATGGAAATCTGCTTGTTTTACCATTCAGGCTCTGCCTGATGGTCCTGGCAAGACTGACTTAATTAGTACCACCTCAGTTGGGTGGATGCTGGAAGGCATTTTTTACTTTTTACATGATACTTCTGCCTGGGCTGCTGCCTCCGACATCTGCCATTGAAGATACCCCTTGCTTAGGGTAGCTGGATTTGCTACTGATGTGCAGCAGGCTGTGCTGAATGCTACTTTCAGAGGCTCCAGGCTGTTTGTGAGTGATGCTGAAAATGCTTTATCTGAGCTTCAATCCTCCAGAATGACTGTAAGGTCACTCAGATTTCTGACCCCTCAACTTGCATGGGAGTGTGGGGCTTGTTTTGCAGGCTTGCTGCCAGTGGTGGCCATGGCTCCTGACAGCAGCCTTGGGCTTAAACTGTTGTGGTGGTCCCTCCCAGGTCCTTTATTGCCCGGTGCATATGCAAAGGCTCTAAAAGTTATCACTCAAGATAGTGCCTCTGCCACCCCTAACACCTTCTGACTCCCAACTTCCTCCTCCTCCACTGTTGCCTCTAGGGGTGCAAGTGATGGACTAGATCTCCCGTCATCTGTCAAAATGAAGAGAGGTCAAGCCAGTACGGTGGCGCTGAGGGTTAACGTGCTGCACACTACACCTTGTGCCATGCTGGCAACTCGGGTTTGGGAGCAAGCTTAAGTCACCAGGGGTTGACAGTGGACAGCTGGGAGATGATTGTAGCAGTACCTGGGCTACTCTTGTTGCCTGGATTGTGGAGGCAAGTTTCCTTGCTCTTTTCTGACACCCAGTGGAGGCTGGGTGTCAGAATAGAGGTCTGGGTGACTGATGTTTTGTTGGTAGAGTAGAGGGAGCATGTGCTTCTGGGAGCACATGCTCCTGCTGTATAAGCCATAGCTCTGCATAGGGATGGGGAAAAAACACAGAAAAGCCTATGTTTCTCCGTTGCCATGTGTGATGGCTCCTGACACTCTCAGACCCTGCTCTTTATGGATCCCCACTGGAAAGACGATGGGGGGAGTGGCTGACAGGGTTGGGAGCTGAAGGGAGCCCAATGGAAGGCGTAGGTGGAAACGGAGGAGCTATATGAAAAAAAAAAAGTGGAGGGAGATCACAAAGCATGAGTGGGTCCTGGAAATAGTAGAAGGGGCATGCTCTGGAGTTGCTGTCTGCACCTCTAGTTTACCCTCCTCCTCCTTGTTGTTATGCTCCAGGCCACTTGTCCCGTTTGTTGGAAGAGGTTCAGTCACTTATAACCAAGTGGGCTATTGAACCCATTCCTCCCCACAAAAGAAAGGGTTTTGTTGCAGATACTTTTGGTTCCCAAGTGGACAGGAGATCTGAATCTTGTACTGGACCTCAGAGGACTAAACCTGTTCATCAAATACAAAAAAATTTCAAATGGTGTCTTGTCAGACTCTCATCCCCTTCCCCTCCAGTTACCAAAGGGGGACTGGCTTAATCGCACCATCATGTTTTTGCTCTTTTCTCCATCAGAGCCAGTCGAGTGAGCCAATAAGGAGGTAGGACAAGGTTGAAAAGTTGTACTATCAATGTAATATCAGAACAATAGTACAACAACTTTTTTGACCTTTGAACTGCCCTACAACAAGATTTCGAAAGCCATGGATTTCCATCTACAATAAGCCCTGTCATTTACTCCTGGCTGGTTTCAGGTTTCTTTTTGCCTACTGTCTCGAGAGCCCTCTGCTTCGAGAACACCAGTCTAGGCAGCTGACAACCCTGGTTGGTCCCTGCGGAAGTCGTCTATAAGAATGAACCAGCACATGATATTATTTCTTCTTAGAAATTGGTTAAAGTAAATCCTCTCCCCTGATTGGCTGAGAGACGTTTTTAGGTGGGCATCTATCAGACAACAGATGCCCACCTAAAAATGAGAGCCAGCCAACAGTGCCCCTTTTCCCACCCAGCACCCAGTCTGTTTCCCAGTTGGCCAATGTGTAAAAAAAATAATTTCAAACTTGGCGCCATTTTTCCATTCAAGTTAGCGAGTGATTTTACACAATTCAGTACACCCAACAGTTGCTGTAATTAAATCAAAATCTAGCGGTTTTACCAGTGGTCCCGACACAAAGAAGTCCACACAAGTCAAAAATCAGAAAGTAACTAACCTGTTCAGCACAGCAGACCGCATAGATAGAAATAACTGCAGTGCATGAACGGGGCATCTCCTGACATCCTGTGCCCGTAAACGGCATTTAGAAAATGAAAAATTTCCCTGCTCACCAATATAGCCCAAAAAATAGCGGGCAGGCCATCATGCTCCCTTGACCCTAAACCAAACAAAACATGCCTTACTTGGGCAGATGCAATATTGTCTAGCCACAGAGACATATCGATCCCCAAAACGTAGACAGTGACACCTGTAGCAGCATGTTATCAGTAGCACTGCAACCGAACATGAGAGCAGCGGCATTTTCTTGATTTCCCATACTGCAGATGGACGTCCATCGGCGGTATGGAAATTCAAGAAAATACCGGCCCTCTCATGCTGCAGTATCGGCATCTGGTGTAACTCACTGCCTAACTGAAACCACCATGCGTTGCAGGCAGTTAAACGTAATGCATTAAAATGAAAAATAAATAAAGCCCCACAACAAATAAGCAACAAAATCAAACTTCCTTTCTTTTTTCCATGGCAGAACTTTCTGATCTTCTCACCAGCAGCCTGAAAACTCCCTTCTTGACTACGCTCACCCTCCCAAATGCCATCATCAGTCCAGACCACGCTTTCTTGAACCACAACAGCTCCTTGACCAGCTATATATATATTTGTCATTAAATAACTATCCTCTGCCACAGACTTTGCTCACACTCTCTCTCTCTCTCCTTCGTCATGCTGCGATTGCAAAAACTTCAGTTGGGGGGGAGTAAACAAGATGAAAGTTAGAAACCAACTCCATGAAACACACACTGCACACTTGGGGGTATATACAGACGACCCCAGACGGGTGTAACTGCATTTAACCATTTTTATTTCAATTTAAAGTATAGATTCTTCAGTAGTACTAAACTCCATAGCTCATGCAGGCGGAGGAACTATTTTATTACAGACAGATATTAAACTAAATATTCATAATCAAATTATTATTATTTTTTTTTACAGTGCCCATTTTCTAAGTGCAATAATACCCTCCTGGGTGGGCGGTATAGCCCAATACTACCCACCCTGTTGGGTATTATTGATTACTTATGTCCACCTTGCCACTACTCTACCTGTCTATGCTTATAGTACCCCTAGCTGAATCTGCTCTCCTAACTTCATGCCTCATGATTACTACTACTCTAACATCTTATTGCTTCCCTCTTACCACTGTGACCCCACACCAATATTACTACGTAGAGTATGGATTCACATGGTTGCATATGCCCAAAATAAATGTCACCAGTATCTACATACCCTATGCCCCTTCTTGCGTCGCAAGCTCTGGTACCTCCTCCTACTTGCTATCCTGCTCTCTGGTGATGTGCAACTAAATCCAGGATCAGCAAATACTATACCTGACTCAATTAGTAACGTTAAAGGCCTTATTGTAGCACACCATAACGTGAGGAGCTTTGCACACAATCTAGCTGAACTGGAATCCTGGACGTCCCTCTATAAGCTAGATATCATATGCCTTACTGAAACCTGGCTAAAACAATCCATGCCTGACTCTGTATGCACCCTTCCATCATACAATCTGTTGAGACTCTATAGAGCTGCACCCAAAACGGGGTGGTACAGCTGTCTATTTTAAAGATCATCTCCATGTCACTCCCATCAAATCATCTAATCTGGTTCATTGTGAGGCATTTCATGTCCTTCTCACCCTCAGTACAAAAAAACTTCATATTGTATGTGCCTACAATCCCCCATCCAATGGCATGAAAGGACTTGATGAGTTGATGGAGGAAATCTTATGCCTCGCTGGGAGAAATTTGGTCCTTATACTTGGGGACCTAAACATTAATTGGCTAGGCAGTACCCAGTCCACAACAATGACCAAACTGCAGTGTTATAACTTACACCAGCTGATACGGGAACCCACCAGAATCACTCCAATATGAACACTCTACTTGACTGGATAATGACCAACCACCTTGAAAATGTGATAGCTTCTGGTGTACTACCAGACGCTATCACTGATCACTCCCCAACCTGCTTTGTATGGGGCAAAACCAGACTCACCCCATGTGGGCCTCGCTTAATTACCTTCCGTAACTATGCAAATTTCTACTCACAACTTTTTCTACAAGACATTGCTGCCACTGATTGGTCCTCTCTTCTCTTAACCAATGATGCTCTGTCTGCTCTTAATATATTCCTGACCCACTTCCTTGCACTACAGGACAAGCACTGCAAACTTGTGACCTGCCATGCAAAAAATAGGCAAACATGCTGGCTTAAATCTGACCTACTGTCTAAACTAAAACAAAGGGACAAAAGTTGTCTCCATTACAAAAGATCAGGGTTATCCTCTGACCTTAATACTTACAGGGCGCTGCACAATTCTTGCAGAAAAGGATATCAAAAATGCTAAGAGCTCCTACTGCAAAGATCTATTAACCAACTCTTATGGTGATTCTAAAATTCTGGTCCCATTTTAAGTCCTTTCTTGGGTCGAATCAGGCATTCACCCCCTAATAACATATCACTTAATGGAGTTCACTACAATAATCCTAGAACCATTGCAAACTTTTTTAATAACAAATTCTCTGACCTAACTAGCTATGCCTCCTCTTCCTCTGCCCAACCGAACATATCCACTCCGTTAGTTGTCAATGGTCCTCATTTTTTCTTCAAGGCAGTCTCAAGAAGTGATGTGGTTAGATTACTGAACAAGATCTTAGACCACACTGCAGCAGGCTCTGATAATCTAGAACCCAAGCTTTTAAAGCTAGCTGCCCCTTACATTTCTGCTCCCCTAGCCAAGAAATTCATGCTCTCCTTGTTACAGAGCTACATCCCTGATATATGGAAGGCAGCAAGGGTTACCCCTGTTTTTAAAAAAGGAGATTGCAAAGATCCCTCTAATTACAGGCCCATAACCATCCTTGCAGTCCTCAATAAAATTGTGGAGAAACTGGTTGCTGCCCAAACTACTGATTTCCTCCAGAAACATGAACTACTTACCTCTGCCCAGCATGGATTTAGCAAGGGCCATAGCACTACTACTACTACTACCCTTCTCAAATTTACGTCTGATACCCTAGTGGTCATGGACTCTGGTCTTCTCACAGGGGCCATTTTCATCTATATGACCAAGGCATTTGACCTAGTTGATCACTCCATCCTCCTTATCTCCCTTAGATCACTAGGCCTCTCTGCTACCGTTGTTAGATGGTTTGGTAGCTACCTGTCTGACAGGACTCAAACTGTGAAATACAACTACCCTCTTGGACAAGACCACTACAAACATTGGGGTGCCACAAGGCTCCATTCTTGGGCCTCTGCTTTTTTCCGTCTTCATTAATAGCATCACCTCTAACCTCCTTAGGACAGCCTCTCTGTTATATGCTGATGACATTCTGCTTTACACTAGTGCAAAGAGCATTAATGATATAAATCGGCAACTCTCTCTTGATTTTCAGCTAATCCAGCAGTGGCCATCTACTCACAAGCTTGTCCTAAATGAGTCTAAAACTCAGTCTATGCTCTTTGGATCACATGCAAACTCAAACTCGCCCACTCAAATTTCAAAGTCTCCTCCATATATGGTTCAACAGTTGGGGTGGTTAATTCTTTTAATTATCTGGGTGTCACATTAGACCCATCACTAAACTTTGACCTTCACATCCAGCAGAACTGCAAGCTGGTCAACTGCAAACTGGGAATAGCCTACCGAATTAGCTATGTACTCATGCCCTCTGCTAGGCTTGTCATTGCCCGTGGCATTTTCCTGCCCTCACTTACTTACGGTGTTGCTACATTTAACTCTGCATGCAAATCTAGCCTTCAGAAGTGGGATGTCATTTATGACAATGTATGTCGCTATGCATCCTCCTCTCATCAGCTGAAACACTGCTGTCTTCTCTATTCAGACATGGGTTAGCTTCCTCCCCCTGAGGCTGGGCTTTATGCTTATGGCCCTGTCATTGACAATATTATCTGACAACAAATACCCAAACCCCTGGCTGACCTCTTCCAAAATCTGACACCTTATTATGGGCTGCGGTCTGCTGACAAAGCCCCCATCTTCATCCCCAGACATAACACCTTCAAAGGAGCATGCACGTTTGCCTGTCATGCCCCCCCCCCCAAATACTGGAACACCCTCTCACTAGTCTTACGCCAATCCATGTCCCACGCATCTTTTAAGAAAGAGTTGTGTAACCATCTCAGTACTTCTTGCAAGTGCTCCTGTTTCAAACCACCCTAGCTTATATTTCCCTACTAGACTTATCTGTCTTTCCTACTTCTTATTTTGCCATACTAAAGCCTAAGCACTTTTCTCTACTTGGTTTTTCCCTACCTCTCACCTTGCCTCATCCTAAACACCATTTCTGGCCTCTTACTTCTATCTCCCTTACTCGTATCCCTCCCTTAAATTCCTATTTTCAATCCCAATTGAATACTATAATATTTACAATTGTTTCTTTTTTCCCTCAAATCATTTACGTGACGTAGCCTTGATAATTGAACTGTTCTTCTGCATATCTTTTTCTTACACTGTTAATGCATCTACTTTGTCAGTAACTATGTTTTCTGTAATATAGTGTCAACAATGTCTAACCTATTTTGTAATGTTTTTACCTGTATTTGTTGTACTGTACCCTCCTGGGTTGTGCCCGAAAATAATTGTTGCTATAGCTAGTACACTTACCCAGTAAACAAAAACTAAATAAATAAAAATATACTATAAAAAATTTAAATGGTGTCTTGTCAGGCTCTCATCCCCTTATTACAAAAGGGGAACTGGCTTTATGATAACAAAAAATGTATCCATGAAGAAATGGCAGGTTTCAATTAATTTACTGAAGGTAATGAACACTCAGGAGATATATAGCAGTGTGAGTCAACCCAGATATATTAAAAAAAAAATGATTTCACTCAGTAAGTCAGTTTCAATGCTTTATTAATTCTTCACATTCAGTTCTTAATAATGCTCAAACATTTTGCCTGTATTTTCCAGGCTTTTTCAAGAGGAAATGTTTTAAATTCTCTGACATAAATATAGTAAGAAATGTATACATATTAATTCACTTATGGTTTTCAAGGAAAGTGTTTAACATTTTTTTTTACATAAAACACTACCTTAAATTTGCTTGTGCTGGACAGTAATTGCATATTTCTCATAAAACAATTCCAAATAATGCACTTGTGTATTACATAATTTAATCAATTAAATTAATTTCTGGTAATTTGAATCAGTTTCATGCCCTTTTACACCATTTTTACAGCTGCATGGGCGGCGCAATGCTGATGTATTGCTATGATGTAGGAGAGAGAAGAAACTGTGGACACACATGACCGGATACCTAGACTGTGTCTTTCCACAGTGGAATCAAAGCACATGTGGTCCTGGCCATGCACCACAGTGCTGTTCACCCCCTCCCCTGCGCACAGTTTTTTTTGCTCCGCACTCACTTCAGGTTCATATACTACATAATAGCGGCATTGTTTTCTTTATTCAGTAAAACTATCCTTTTAGTCTAGCAAGTACTGCAAGGGTTTTGCAAACAGAAACCCTGTAGCATCATTGTCTCTCTGTCAGTCTGCTTGTATTGCTGACAGCAAGGGAAAAAAAAGTCAGAGATAGCTCTGTACCCATGTCTCTGTTGCTCTTACTTTATCATTTTCTTTCTGTTTCCTCCATGTGCAATGCTGACTGCATGAGAAAACAAACTCTGTGCTGAGGAAAGCTTTTAGGAGTGGCAAGAGTGCTGAAATAAAGAGTATGTGGTGCTGTTGCTGCACCAGAGTCAGCCTGCCACCTGCTGAAGGATGTAGCATAGCTGATGCAGCTACAATGAGAGAAGGTGGGGATGTGACTGACGTCTGTATAAGACACTCATGAGAGCGCACCTGGAATGCTGCATCCAGTTCTGAAGGTCCCATCTGAGTAAAAAACATAGCCGAGGTGGTACAGTGGAGGGCAACTACAATGGCGCAGGGCATATGGGATAAGACCTATGAGGAAAGATTAACCAAGACAATATTTAAAATATTTATTTCATTTGGGTAAAGCATTTAAACCATTTTATATATTGAATTTTTACAAGATATGCCAGTTGAGATTCAATATGTGATGTATCGAATCTCAACTGGGATATCCTGTAAAATACCATTATTTTTAATGAATTTGCACATTGCAGATCTGCTCAGAGGCAGTTTCAGTGCGGTCTTCCTTTTACACAGTTATACAGTGTGTTTTCCTAGAATATGCCTGCTGATTGCTATATACTGTATTTAGCCTGGATAGTTTACAGAAGAACTGGCATCTTATTTTCAGTGGGGCTCTACATCTACACAATATTATGATGCATTGTGTAAAATCAGAATGCACTAAAAACAATATTTTACATCTGGGCTAGGCTACCCTGAATAAATGCATTGTACAAATGGTATAATCATGACCACACAGAAAACAATATATTGGATCTAATCTGGGACATCCTAGTAAATATAGTGCAAAATATGTGTAAATGAAGATCCCTATGAGAATGAGATGCAACACCTCCCCTTTACTATCCAGGATACAAAATATAGGATAAGAAATATTTAAAGGAAATCTACTGTAAACTGAACTTCATTGTGTTCCACATAACCAACAGTTTCTTTACTGTTTTATAACATATTAGATTGCAGTATTTGTTTTGAATGTTGTGGCCATAAAGATGGTGTGTAGTGTGTTTGTGTGTGTGTGTTTGCTGTATATAATAAACTGTATCTGAGACGGTGCTTATCAGATAGTGTCTTAAGAGATTAAAAAAGCATTGAATCTCAACTGGCAAATCCTGTAAAATATCACTTACAGTGTGGTCATGCTTTTACCCATTATTTCTAATGAATTTGCACAAAGCAGATCTGCTCAGAGGCAGTTCCAATGCAGTCTTCCTTTTACACAGTTATACAATGTGTTTTCCTAGAATATGCCTGCTGATTGCTATATACTGTATTTAGCCTGGATAGTTCACAGAAGAACTGGCATCTTATTTTCAGCTTTGCTCTACATCTACACAATATTATGATGCATTGTGTAAAATCAGAACGCACTAAAAACAATATTTTACATCTGGACTAGGCTACCCTGAATAAATGCATTGTAAAAATGGTATAATCATAACCCCACTGAAAACAATATATTGGATCTAATCTGGGACATCCTAGTAAATACAGTGCAAAGAATGTGTAAAATGAAGATCCCTATGAGATTGAGATGTAACACCTCCCCTTTGCTATCCAGGATACAAAATATAGGATAAGAAATATTTAAAGGAAATCTACTATAAACTGAACTTCATTGTGTTCCACATAACCAAGGATGACATAAACAGTTTCTTTATTGTTTTATAACATATTAGATTGCAGTATTTGTTTTGAATGTTGTGGCCATAAAGATGGTATGTAGTGTGTGTGTGTGTGTGTGTGTGTGTGTGTGTGTGTGTTTGCTGTATATAATAAACTGTATCTGAGACAGTGCTTATCAGATAGTGTCTTAAGATATTAAAAAAACATTGAATCTCAACTGGCAAATCCTGTAAAATATCACTTACAGTGTGGTCATGCTTTTACACATTATTTCTAATGAATTTGCACAATGCAGATCTGCTGAGGCAGTTGCTTCCCTTTTTTTTTTTCCTTTTTTTACAGTTAATTGTTTTACTCACCTGGTCGCTGGCGGTGTTGCATCCTGTCGGATCCCTCAGCGCCGCCTGTGCTCACAGCCTACCCTTTCAGCTGCCCCATGGTGGGGCAGCGGGGATCCCTCAACCTACCTAACTCCTGATCCGGTGCTGGAAGGATTACTGCCCATCCTGGGGGCAGTGACTGCAGGGACCAACCATCATTCATGCAGCGCCAGTACCCTTTTTCCTCCTGGTAATTTTGGTCCCTAAGGTGAGACATGCAGTGACGCTGCAAGCAGTGAGCACTCACGGTTCCGTACGTGCTCCACTGAGGATCTGCCTCGTCTCCCCCCTTCTGTAGCTTCAGCGCGCCAGCCCCTAGCTCCGCCAGGGACCAGTCACAAACCGAATGCTGGTATCCCCCCTCCCCAGAGAAGGAGAGCAGTCCTGCGGATGCTTGATCCCTCTCCTCCCCTGGCGGCCTGTGCTCATTCCTGAACACTGGTCGCCGGCGTAGCACAAAGTAAGGCAACCAGCACCTGAGTCCTCACTGCAGTCTTCCTTTTACACATTTTTACTATGTGTTTTCCTAGAATATGTCTGCTGATTGCTATATACAGTGTTTAACCTGAATAGCCCACAGAAGATGTGGCATCTTATTTTCAGTAGGGCTCCACATCTACACAGTATTATGATGCATTGTGTAAACTCAGAACATGCTGAAAAGGATATTTCACAACTGGACTAGGCTACCCTGAATAAATACATTATAAAAATGGCAAATTCATAACCCCACTGAAAACAAGATATTGCATCTAATCTGGAATATCCTGAGTAAATGCAATGCAAAAATGTGTAAAATGAAAATCCCTATGAGAATGAGATGTAGCATCTCCCCTGTGCTATCCAGGATACAAAGTATAGGATAAGAAATAACGTATTTAAAGAAATCTACTGAAAACTGAACTTCTCTGTGTTCCACATAACCAAAGCTGACATAAACAGTTTCTTTATTGTTTTATGATATATTAGATTACAGTATTTATTTTGAATGTTGTGGCCATAAGGATGGTGTGTGTGTGTTTGTGTTTTCTGTATATAATAAACTATGTCTGAGACAGTGCTTATCAGATAGTGTCTTAAGAGGTTAAAACACAGTGTAAAATCTTGGACATTCCTTGATGAGAATGGGTGACATTTATGAGGTATAAATCTTTCTTGAAAGAGAATACCTGTCCCACTTAAACAAGTAGCAAGAAAATGCTTAAATGCTAAGTATTGAAATGTGCAATTTGTTGCATTTCTAAGGGGGTAAACAAATCTCCAGTTTAATAGGCAACCAGTACTTAAGAAACTGTTTCAGTTTCCTAATGGCCATCTGATAAGCAGCTGTGAGTTCTGTCTACAACATCTGAAACAGAAAGAAGGGATTATCTAACTGGCATGGTGATTTTTACTTATGGAAGGATACACTGAAAACTCCTAAAAGATGTGTTCCACAGAAACACCTTTTTTCAAGGGAAAGCAGGATGGCTGTAGGCTCCGACCATAGCCATAAAAAGTGCTATTAGCAATTCGATCATACAAAGGGGGACAGAGAGAGTGTGTAAGATGGGGGTAGAGAGAGGACTATCTCTGTCCGTTTAGTTTTTATGCTTACAGCTGTGTAAGTTGAGATGGGGGGGGAGAGAGAGAGATGCAGAGAGTTGCTGTCCCAACGTGTAGCAGATTGAATCCATGCATATTTTGTCAGGTTGTATTGAATAAGCATGATTTATTTCAAGCAGGAGATGTTTTACTATGGACTGGTGACTTTATAACATATGTTTCAACCCAGTAGGATGAAAAGCGATCCTTAAGGTATGTGGAGCCCCTAGGTACGCTTGGAAAACATCTCTTCTCCCCAACCCACCCAGGAAGATTTATAACTCTGTCTCCCCTACCCTGAAATGGTTCCATTCAATATGGCATGGAAACACTTTCATCCTCACTCAAATAATTTCCCAGCAGTGGTCCCAAGCCCATGTGGTATACATGCACACTTCCACCAATAAGCATTATATTGCCACAGCTAGATAACCTAAAACATGTCAATCAATCAGTATCTTTATTTATCCAGGTGGGCACCACTGAGCAAGCTCATTTACAAGGTGAACCTGCGGTCCTACAGTAATAATACAGAAAGACAAGTTACAATAGTACAAACAGTAAAAATAGCTGCTATTATAGTAAACATGCACATTTACAGGTAATATACATTGAACATAGATCTACAAGGAGTCGTGGATAATGAACTTGTGCTGGATCCAAGCCCCAAAACTGCATTTTGTAGTGGGAAATGTTAGGGAGAGGGTAGGCATACCAGATGGAAGATGTCAAGCGTATAATGTAGGGAGAGGTGGGGAATAGGGGTGCAAGCAAAGAGGACCCAATTGTTAGAGCAGAGTGAGGAACTGGGAAGGCGGAGGACCGCATGAAAGGTGACAAATCGATGTTTGCCCCAAAACGCGGCGACATATGGAGGAGAAAAGTTGCCATTGTGTTAAGTGCAATAGGAGGAATATAGTAGCAGGGGCATAACTGGGAGGGTCTTGGAGGTTGGGGCAGAGGGAGGTGTTGGGTGGACGAGGGACCGAATATTTTTGGGGCAAAAGACAATAATTATCCCCAAGTGCGGTAGCATGTGCTAGAATCGGGCTGCAGCTGTTCAGAGTGTCAAAGAATAAGATATGGGAGTTCGGCAACAAATCCTGTGGATCTGTTGGTGGGCATGCTAGAGGCAGAAGCACACATTTCAGCTGAGGTGCTGCCGTTTGCGGGACGCCATTTGAGGGAGGGAGGATAGTTAGTGTCTAGTAAAGCAGTTGCAAATTTCCGTAATGCCATCATGGTAAAGCCTTTCGAACAAAAGGGTACTTACTGGGATTTTCAGCTTCAGTATTTTTTGGGTTTTATTCCATATTAATGGGAGTGAGAATCCAAAGGCGGCTCTCCCAACTTGTGTAAGTGCCCCAGGTATATTTAGCAGGAGTTGTGAGCAGCTTCTAAGGGAATAATTCCTCTGCACAATCGGAGACAGACGGTCGATGATATATTGTGGGAGTTTGCCACTGAGGGCTCTAAGTGTCCAGAGTGCTGCATTAAAGTTGTGCCTATAGTGAAGTGAGGTCCAGCCCATGGCAGCATATAGTGCACAATGATGGGTAGAGAAGGGGAGGTCATTGATGAAGCGTATAGCTCTGTGGTAGAGCGTATCCAATTTTCCAGATAGGAAGCCGCACAGCTACTGTATATGAAGTCTGCATAGTCAATTAAGGACAGGAACGTGGCTTGGACTAGTCATTTCTTTGCGTCTGCTGTAAGAAGTCTTCTTATCCTGTAAAAAAGGCCAAGTCTTTACCTTAATTTTTTCAACAAGTCTTCCAGATGGTCAGTAAAGGAAAGTTTACAGTCGATCCAGACCCCAAGATATCTGAATTTCAGAACATACTCTAAGCACTCTCCCAGCATCATGGTTTTTGGGGGGAGGGAGTCAGTAGTGCTTGTGTAGTTTTCGGGGGAAAATAACATGGCTTCAGTTTTCTTAGCGTTTAATAGCAGTTTTTTATTGATTAGTTGGAGTTGCAAGAGGTTGAAATCTGTTTGTAGGTCAGTACAAGCTTCTTTTGGTGTGGGATGACTCAGGTAAAGCACTGTGTCATCTGCGAATGAGTGAATACTTGCATCCTTGATTCCCTCAACAATGTTTTTGATATACACTGTGAAGAGGAGGGGACCTAATATGGATCCCTGAGGAATACCTCTTTGTAAGAGTTTTAGGGC
Source organism: Neoceratodus forsteri (assembly GCA_016271365.2). Lineage (NCBI taxonomy): Eukaryota > Metazoa > Chordata > Ceratodontiformes > Ceratodontidae > Neoceratodus > Neoceratodus forsteri. The sequence goes on along the minus strand of CM057450.1, from coordinate 883,151,032 downwards.
AGATAGTTCGCCATCTGCTTTCACCTGCTGGTATCTGTCTGTCAGATATTCAGAGAACCAGTTTAGAGAAGTAGCATCCAGTCCTAGTGTTTTTAGCGAGTCGAGGAGCAGGTTGTGGTCGAATGTGTCAAATGCTTTGCTGAGTTCAAGAAACACAGCACATACTGACTTTTTGTGCTCCAACTCCAGTTGCCAGTCATTGGTTACTTTAGCTAATGCCGAGACTGTACTGTGGTTGGCTCTGAGTCTGGATTGAAGGGGGTTTAGTCATTTTTCTCTGTCAATGAAGGATCTTAGTTGGCCATTTACTATTTTTCTCCAGTTGCTTCGAGAGTGTGGGTAGGAGAGAAATTGGCCTATAGTTATTAAGGTCACAAGGGTCTCCAGATTTAAATAGCGGATAACGGTGCGATCTTCCATATTTGAAGGAGGGTACTTTGTGTTAGCGACAGGTTGAATAAATGAGTAATAGGCACTGCCAATACGTGGCATGCTATCTTTAGGAAGTATGGTTCAAGTGTATCTGTGCCGGCACTTTTCTTAGTATTCAGGTGGAGAATCAAGTCTTCCACTTCGTTGAGGGAAACCGATGAGAATGAGAAATGTTGACTAACAGAGCCAACATTTGGTGGGGTCATGCCAAGTTGGGTGCGCAGGCTACATGCAGGCGAGTTATCGAAGGCTAAGCCTGCTGTGGCGAACTGCGTGTTGAATGCCTGCAGTATCTCTTTTTTGTCATTGATTACTGTATTGTCAGAGGTAATTTTTGTAGGGAGCATATTTTGTGACGTGGCTCTCACCAGTTCTTTGATTGTGGCCCAGAATTTGGAGGGACAATTGGCTGCAGTATCTAGTTCTACTTTTTAATAGCAAGCTTTAGCTTCCCTAATCAGTTTGGTGCAGTGAGTTCTGGCTGTTCTAAAGAGGCGCCAATCTTCCTCTTTTTGGGATTTGCGGGCAGTTTTCCAGAGTTTATCCCTGGACAGTAGTGCAGCCTTGAGATCTTGAGTGAACCAATGGCATTTCCTAGCCTTTATGCGTATATTTGACAGAGGCGCATGTAGATTCATGGCGAGGTAATGATGATTTCATGTAGTATAGAATATGCAGTTTCTCACTGTTTTAGCAAGGTAAAAATACTGTCACAAGGGGGAGTTTTTTAGGTCAAGTAGGTATGCCTTTGGATTGAATGACCTGGTTGACCTTTGGCGGAGAATTTGGCCATAGTTGGCACTTTGCTGGCTGCCCAAACTCCAGCTATTAGGCAGTGGTCGCTAATATACATGCCATGCCAGTTGTCACTCCTGTTGGCAACTGCTTTCAAGTTTATGAGTAGTCTGCTGGTAGATGCCTAAACCCAAACCCCTTTGAGTTATGATTACTGGCAAAGGCCAGTGTAGTGATTGCCTCTGGTTTCAGAAAGCTATTAACTAGAGGAACCAAGCCACTACGGTTGGCTGGGTAGCTTTTTTTAATCATTTGCACTCGTGATTATTTCCTTTGACTCTCAAAAAAACTTCACTTCCAACTGAACGTAGCTTGTGCTTTAGTGACAATGGCTGCATGGACTAACTGTGACTGCATCTGCATGTTTGATGCTGAAACCATCTGTTAGGTGTGCATCGTGGGGGTGGTGCAGACTGAGCTATTATGTGTTGTACTGCTATGCTATTGGCTACTGGACATCAACATTCATCCAAATCTCCAGGCATCCAGGAATGTCATGTTGTCTGGGCAAAAAAGACTTAGTCATGGCACTCAGCCTTCACTGTTCTCCTCACTTCACCCCTCCCACCACACACAGGAATTACAGTGGATAGGACTCAATATATTTAAAAAAAATGCATTTATTTATTTTGGCAATGTATTTTCTCTGCCACCTACTGTTGGGTGGCCTATGCTAGCCATGGTAGGATGAATAACATATTAACTGTATTCGTCTTCCCCCTGCCATGCCCCATAAGAGTTTTCTAAAATGATACACACAGTGTGGGATTTCTTTGGTTTTGCCTTTTTTTTTTTTTTGTTACAATGTATGAGTCTAATACCACCAAAACCGCTATCCTTTCCATCCACCACCAGCAGCAGACATTGGACAGAACCTCACTGAAAAGAGATGTTGTATCTGCTATGCTGTGCTGGGTAAATATTAAAGTAGTACTTTGCTAACCATACAATAAGCTCTTGTGTCCTCCTAAACATTTTCTAAGTGGTTCCACCTCTGGTAAAAGTCTATCTCCATCTTGTCTTGTGGGTTCTGATCTCTGTTTAGAAAATGTAAATTGGGATTTTCGTATTGCCCAAGGGTTTAGTTGACATTCTTATAACAAATGTCAGCACGGTGGCTGCTGTCTCATATGAGTTAATGGTATATTGGGTAATCCCCCCCCCCCACTTCATCTGAACTATTTAAGGTATGTATGTGTATAGTTAAGCAAGAATAAGAAAGAACAGCACAATTAAACAGAAATGTGACTAAGTACGAGGGAAGAAGCATATACTGTTGAAACTGTGTGTGTACCTCAGACAGATCCACAGCTTCCTCAGTCAGTGAGGATTCTGTCAAGCATACCCCTAGGTCTCCTGAGGACCCCACATTTTCAGGGTGATGAAACAATTGTCCTCATCAGTGGGTTTCCATTCTGAAGAGGAGGATGTCACCAGAAAGATCTGGTAGACTTTCTGGAGATCCAGTGTCTTCCCAAGATCATTCCTCCTATTCTGCCTGCCTTATGGAATGCTGCTACTAGAGCCTGGAACAGGCCGGACATCATGCCAGCTATGCCCCACAGGGTGGATAAGCTTTACCATGCCCCTCAGGGGCTCCCCTACTATGCCGCCCAGCCTGGAACAGATTCGTGGTCATAAAGGCAGCTCATGACAGGTCTAAGGCACCTAAGCACCTTAGTTTCTCCCCTTGACAAAGAGACATGCAGAATTGACCTTTGGGGCAAGAGGATTACGCCTTCTCACACTTGGCTAAGGATTGCCAGTTACCTGTCACATATGGTAAAATACCAGAATTCCAACTGGAAGAAGGGCAAGGCTGCCACCAGGCCCTCCCAGAAGGGTCACAGAAGCAAGAGGTTCTCATGCTTGCAGACCGCTGAGGATGTTTTTATTTTTTATTTTTCATTTTCCTATTTTTGGTCCAGCCCCTTTCTTCCATCAGGTCCCATCCATCCGTCTCCCATGCCTAGGCATTTCTGGGCAGGGCCGCCAAGGAGGCTTCCCACTCCCCTAATGGACATTGTGGGCAAGCCCCGGATTATCCTCCCGGGTCGAGGCCATGAGATCGGGACCCCCCTAGTGGGCGGCGGAGGCAGTGGTGGCAGAACGGAACAGGCCATCATGATGGGCTGGCTTATTTTATTTTTTTTTTTGCTGCCCTGGGGCCGGGGACGTGCAATGATGTCCATTGTCCACCCCACCACCCTGAATGTGCTGGCGCCAGTTGCTGCAGTACCCCCGGCCTCCGCCAGGGGTCTGTCAAACACTGGACATCCTTCCTCCCCCTGCCTCACGGAGAAGGAAAGCAGTCCTCAGTACGCTTCATCCTTCTCCCTCGGCCAGCCCTCCAATGCCCTGGGTCCATTCCCAAACCCAGGTCACCGGTGTTGCAAGCAAAAATCTAACCGTTGCTGCTGAGGATGTTAGCAAGCACCTGCTCAGGGCCCTGCTGACATCTCGGACACTATTGCCAGGGCTGCTGCCACTGATATCTGCCTGCATAGGCCATCCTAGCTGAGGGTCATTGGCTTTGCTGCTGATGTTCAGCAGAAGGTGCTTAATTTCCCCTTTCAATGGCACTAAGCTTTTTGGGCCTGATGTCCAGGACATCATTAATGATTTGCAGGCATCCAGCAGGACTGTCAAATCTGTCCACTCTCTCTGCCACACGCAGCCTAAGGGCAGTCAGTGCCCTCCCTTTTGCAAGGCATCCAGTAGACCTGGTGTAGCCTTTTGGCCCAAGGCAAACACAGAACCTCCCTTGCTGGCCCTCCAATGCTGGAGCTATATCATCCCAGAGGTGATGAACCAGCCCCAGTGGCTGGATCCACCTTTCTGACTTCTTTCAACCCCCCACTCTGGTCCCCACCAAGAGGTGGTGGTTGGATGTCTATTCTCCCTCCATCTCAGTCAGTGGAGAACCATGACTTTGGATGCCTGGATTATGTAAATTATAGAAAAGGGTCACACATTGGAGTTCATCGAACAGCCACCATAAACCCCTCCTCTGCCCTCCAGCTACCCCTCGGCTCACTTGTCTGTATCCGGGAGGAGGTACAATCCCTTCTGCACAAGCAAGCCATCAAGCCAGTGCCCAGGCACCAGAAAGACAAGAGGTTCTATTCCAGGTTCTTCCTGGTCCCCCAAAAGACCAGAGATTTAAGGCACATTCTACATCTAAAGGACCTCAGCCAGTACATCCAGTACAACAAATTCCAGATGGTAACTTTGCCAGGCCTAATGTTTCTTTTGAAGACAGGAGACTGGCTGTGTTCTCTGGTCATGCATTTTGGTCTTTTCTCCTCCCAGGAGGTTTCTCCATTTTGTATTTCAGGGTGAGCATTACCAGTTCAAGGTGCTGCCCTTTAGCTTGTCCTCTGCATGGGTCTTTACCAAGTACTTGGCAGCAGTAGCTTCAGCTCTCAGAAGGGAGTGACTACAAGTTTTCCCTTATCTGGTTGATTGACTCTTAAAGGCTCCATCCAGGGAGCAGCTGCTAGGCACTTCGGAGAGAACTCTCCAGCTGTTCCCCTCCCTGGACATTACTGTCAGTCTGCCTGAGTCTGTCCTGGTGCCATCACAAAGGCTGTAATATACAGGGGTGGTTCTAGACTCAGCACTGGGGAAGGCTTTCCTGCCTCAGAACAGGGTGGAGTTTCATATAACACAGGCTCATAGGTGGTCCAGAGCCATCACATTCCTGCCAGAGTATACCTGAGACTGTTGAGTCTGATGATGCCTGCTATTCCCACTGTGCCACTGGCCAGACTCCACATGGGCATTCTCCAATGGACTCTCTGAGTACAGTGGGACCAGTGCATGGATGAGTTGGATCAGTTAGTGCTGCTCTCTTCTCCAGTCCGCAGGGTGTTCCAGTGGTGGATGGACCCCTTGAACCTGCTGCAAGGAGTCCCATTCCAGATTTTCTGTACACAGCAGATCCTCACCATGAATGCTTCCAGTTTGGGCTGGGGAGCACATCTGGGTCCCATTCAAACCCAGGACTCTTGGTCCCAGGTCAAGGTCTCCCTGCATATCAATGTTCTGGAGATGTGGGTGGTTCTGTATGCCATGCAGTCCTTTCAGAACCATCCTTTTGCAGGTCATCTGCTGGTGCAGACAACCTCAGTGTTGTGTACTACATTAACAAGCAGGGGGATCTCATTCATATCCCCTGTACAGGGAGGCCATGAGAGTGTGGTATTGGGCGCTAGACCACAGCCTGACCTTCTCTGCAGTACATGTCCTAGGAGTGCTAAACACTCTGGCAGACAGCCCCAGCCGGACTCAGTCCAGCATGCACCAGTAGGAGTTCTCCTCGACTGTTGCAGAAGATCTTGCAACAGATCGGCTCATCCAGAGTTGGACCTCTTTATGTCCCCACTCAACACAAAACTGCCCAGTTTTTGCTCGCCTCGACAGGGCCTGGAGTTTTCTGGCAGATGTGTTGTCCCTCTCTGGAGCAGGAGTTTTTACGCATTCCTCTGTTCCCTTTAGTTCAGAGGGTGCTCATCGAATTACAGATGGAGGGGTCCAGCATGATCCTGGATGCTCCATTCTGGCTTTGCCAGATATGGTTTGCTCTTCTACAACAGCTGGTTAGGAAAGTCCAGTACCTCTCCCCCTCTGCAGGAATCTGCTGACTCAGGCTCAGGGGACCCCAGTCCATCCCAACCTCAAGTCCCTCCATTTGCATGCTTGGATCCTGAGGACATAGCCATTGCCAGATTTGGAGTCTCCAGTAGAGTAGCAGATGTCCTATTGGCAGTCTGAAAGCCTTCCACTCAAGCTCCTTGTGCCATGAAGTGGAAACGGTTTGCTATTTAAGTTGCCAAGCATAATCTGGACCCTTTCATCTGTCCTGTGAGCCAGGTTCCTCCACCAGTTTGCTAGTGCTTTTCTGAAGCACTCTCCCATTTTCCCAAAGTCAGCCCTCCTAAAATCCAACACCCTTGCTTTCGTATGGCTCGACTCTATCGCTGTGTTTATTATGAACCACACTGTTTGGTGGTCACTTGTTCCCAGATGGCTACCCACTTCTAAATCTGAGATCCTTTCTCCATCCCCATTTGATAGTACCAGGTCTAAGAGTGCTCCCTCCCTAGTGGGAGTGCTTGTGTTACCAACTGCTTGTTACCCCCTCTGAAGCCTCATGGAGAGGTGAGGCACTAGGGGTTTTCCCACCACGGTGAATGTAAACGGTTGCTTGCTTTGCTGAAAAGAAAGTGAAGAAAATAATTCAGCTGAAGAAGAAAGTATTCAGAGAGTTGTTCCCATGTTCCTTCCTACATATGCCAACTGGCACGGGCACCAGATAATGTACCTAACAAATGTGGTATCACATGTTATCAAGTCCTTAACGATAACATTACTGTTTTGTTTACATCCACTTAGGTTATTCCCCTCATTCACATATTGGCATATATTGCATCTTTTACATTTATGCATCCCCCTTTAGTCTTTTTTGGAATCCATGTTTCTTTTGGTTTATTAAGAATGCTAAAATGGCTATGAACCAATCTGTCTTTTAAATCTGGTGCCTTCTTAATTGATACCCTAGGATCAGGGCCTACAGCCTGCCCTACTTTATCATCTGACAATAATATTTGCCAGTTCTTCCAAATCACATTGCCTATGGCTCCAGCTATGTTGTTACATCCCAGAGTCATAGTTATGGGGCCATACTGGGAGGTTTCCTGTTCAGTATATCCTGTCGTACACAATTCTCTTTGTGTCTTACCTCTTACATCAATTCTTGCTTTATTAATGGTTTCTTTATTGTGCCCCTTATTTCTAAATCTGTTTTCTAGTTTGTTTGCTTGTTCCTCAAAATCTGATTGCTCTGTAAAATTCCTACATATCCTAAGCATTTGGCTATAGGGAATTTAATTTTTCAATTTTCTAGCTTGTGCACTTTTATTGTTCAAGAGGGCATTCATGGCCGTATGTTTTCTATAGCCTTTGGTTGTAACTCTTTTAAGGTATGGGTCTCCTATTATAGTGATATCCAAAAAGTTAATCTTCAGTCCACCTATGGGTGAATCATAAGTTCAGATCATTCATATTCAGTTTTTCAATAAACTGTTTTGCCATTTCCTCAGTACCTTTCCACAGGCAGAGGCAATCATCTATGTAACAAAACCATTTAACTACATTATTACTATAAGGGTTGTTGTTCTCATTATATATCTGTTGCAACTCCCAAAAACCCATAAATAAATTGGCATATGCTGGTGCCATAACTGCCCCCATCGCTGTGCTACATGACTTGACAATTTATTGTTGAAAGTGAATGCATTATGTGTCAAAATAAATTCAGGTGCTGTAATAATGAATTCATTTGGTGTTATTTCCTGGTATTTGCTATTCTCCAGATAGAATTTGCATACCCTAACTCCTTGATCATGTTTGATACTTGTATATAGGCTTTCCACATCGATTAAGAGCCAGATATAATCATTCTGCCAGTCTGTTTGTGTAACTTATTAATGATGTCCCCTGTGTCTCTAATGTAGGATGAAAGTTCTAATACTAACTTTCCAAGAATAAATTCACAAATCTGCCTAAATTTCAGTGATGGAGCCCAATTTCTGAAATTATTGGGCCTAGGTGGATTCAAGATATTTTATTGCTTTTTGGGAGGGTATATAGTGTGGGCATCACTGGATGTTCTTCCACATATACTTATATTCTTCTGCTGTAATCTCTCCATTTATCACTGCTTGGCTCAAAATTTGGTTGCTCTCTCCTATAATTAAATATAGGTTGACCGCAAGTTTTTATAATTATTATCTTCATCCAGTAATTTCATCACCATCTCCTAGAAGACGCACAAGTAGGACAAGCATCAGGACTAGGAATGGTCTGCCTCAAGGCCTCATTTACCTCTGGGGCTGCCACTGACATTGGGAACTCTCCCTGCAAGGGGTTAGTTCTACCAGCCAAGTCAGCCCTCTCTTCCTCTGGTCCCACCGCCTGCTCTGATCACAGTGTTGGGTGGTGCCTCTGCTGGTTTAGGGGACTCTTCCTTTGTCTCACCACCCCTGTCGCTCAGGCCCTGTACCCCTCAACAGGGCTCTCAGCCAGGGAGTTTGTCCAGTTCTCAGGGTGTCAGTACCTTTACTGATGCCCGCTCAGCCCTGGCGCCTTCACCGGATCTCTTCCCGGGGTCCTATGACGGTCCTACGGACCAGCGACAGCTATTGCCTGCCCTTGCGCAGGCACAGCCCTAGCCCTCACCTGGGGGAAGGAACCTCCTGAACCTCAGCCATCGCAGGTGGGACATGCTTCAGGCACCTCCCATCCGATGCCAGTCTGGCCGACGCCCGCCAGCCCCCTGTAGTTGGGCCTAGTGACTGGCCACATGATGCATGGACCCGCTAACCTTCCTCCGGACCTGGTGCCAGTAGTTCTAATGTATCTGAACCCTCCGGCAGCCCCCTTGACTCTCTCAGGTGCCCTGTCCAACTTGCAACTGTCATCAGGCCTGGCGCTTGGCCACCCTTCAGGTCTGCAACCCGACTCTGTCATCAGGGTGTTGGTCCAGGCCAAGAACCATCTCCCGGTCATTCGGGACCATCATCTGTTCCTTCTCGGGGCTACTTGATGCATGTCCTGTCTGACGCCAGGGAGCTCTTTCCCACAGACATCCAATTGTGGGGCCTTATTTAGTTCTTGGGTGTTCTAACATCATCTGATGCCAGCCCCAGTGGCACACACGTCAGTCCCTGCTCCTGCGTAGGACCCTCCCCAGTTCCTTTATAGGGCTCTTCCTTCTCCCCAAGAGTGACCACCCGATGCTAGGGTGGATGCCAGTACTGGTCCAGGTCCTGCTTTTCGCCCGACGCCAGGCTCATTTTACTTGGAGGATGGGGAGTCGGACTCCGTTGAGTCCCTTGGCTCACCCTCTCACTTCTTTCTTGAGGAGTTTTGGAATAGGGAAACTCCTAAATCCCTCCCCCCAGACCCTTCCTTTCTGGAGGTGATCAGGTTTATCTAGGAGTCCCACAGTTGGCGTGTTCGGAACAGGACCTCAAAGGTGTCGCCAAGAGCACCTGCTCTTCCTGTCACCACCTTGGTGATAATCCTGCCTCTTGCGGTGCCTCACAATGATATCACCTCCACTGTTTGGCAGCAACTGGCGTCAGTCCCTCCCTTGTCCAAGAAGGCAGATCGGCTGTAGCACACCCTGGAGGGTAGGTCTACTTTTGAGACACACCCCAAGACTGACTTCTCTGTCTTGTCGATGGGCACAGTCGGAGCTTCTCAGCCTAAACACTTGGGGGACTCCCCTGTAAATAGGGAGTCTAGACAATTAAAGCATCTCAGTCGCCGGGTGTATGCCTTTTCTACCCTAGCTCTGCACACCTAGAACTATTTGGCGCACATGGTGGGCCATCGGCAATCGCTCCTGGGCTAGGTTAATGGCATTCTTGACAGCCTTCCAGATTCATTTTCCAAAGCTCAGCTGGAGCAGTTACTTTATTCTACCTCCAAGGTGAATATTTACGTACTCCTCCTATGACACTGTAGATGGGTCAGCATAGAGCACGGCAGTGGTTGTTTCTCTCCGTCACCATGCCTGGCTTCACCTCTCTGGCTTCATTCTGGAAGTCCAGGCTTCTATTAAGGATGTTCACTTCTGGGAATCTGTCCTTTTTGGAGGCGATGTCCAAGACATGCTCACCTCCCTTCACAGCTCGGGCAGGGCCCTGCGGTTCAGGGCACCTTCCCTCCCATACCCCACAAGGCAGGGTGTGGTGGACCTCTCTTAGGTGCCAAGTGCAGGGACTGGTACACTAGCTGCTGTCTCAGCCTAAACAAAAGCGTTGGGCTTCTTCCACCCCTGACGCCACAGCTCCAAAAACTTGCAGGAGTCGGGGTGGCCGCCGCGTTCTGTAGCCTGAGTCAACCCTTAATTCTCAGCGATCCCCATTCCCTAGCAGGGTGCTAGAGGAGTTATTTGGGGGTCATCTTGCCCTCTCCCAGTGGTTGGAGGTTCAGTCCGTTATCTCTGTTGTTGCTTTCTCCCATTCTGGCTCCCTGGCCACGTTGTTACTCTTTACGTGGTCACCCAGACTCTCCTAGAGGGTTCCTTTGTCATTGCCGCCAGGAGAGGTGTCATGTATTTCCATCCAGTCTTGAGGTCTGAGACTTTTCTATTGGTCCACAGAATGTTACCACGCTTGGCATGGAGGTCTTCTGGCGTGTTCCTCATCCCTGGTCCTCTTAGGAACCCGGGTCTCTATGCCATTTCCTGGCATGACACGCTCCTCCCTTCTGATCCCCAGCCTCCTGTTTTCCTCCGCCTTTACTTCCAGGTGGTATTTATCCAGGGGAACTGCGATTGGCCTCCCCAGGCCCTTGCCAGACATTGGGCGGGAGAGTGGACCATAGCTCTGAGGCGGCAGGGATATTTGGTCCCCACCCCCGCCTTCCTGGTTGGGGACATTTGGTCTCTTCCAGAGCCCTCTGCTCCCCCTGCAGTAACTACTTACTCTCGGGATCATAATAACCTTTCCTCAGTCCCTCCTGTCTGCCACTGGCTTTACCCCATCGTGGTTGTGTGGTGTTCCTATAAGGACACCCTTTTTTCTCCCTCCTAAAGGAGTTTCCTCTGAGAGACAGGCTTGGACAGTTGTGTCCGGCTGCAGGTTTTCATCCTGCTCCTTCCCTTGGCTGTTGTGGCTTTTTGTGACGGTGTTTCCTGCAGTCCTTCTGTCCTCCACCCCAGGTTCCCACCTTGGACCCTGAGGCTCGAGGTGTATCGGGGATTGCACTTCTGTAGTCCCTCGGTGTTGCTTCCACACTAGTTACGGACTATCTTCTCGGGTGTACTGGTCTCTGAACAGAGTTATTTCATCCCTCTGAGTACCAAGACAGTGAGTGTTTTGTTTGCCGCCCCAAATTCTGAGAGGATAAGAGAGTGCAGTCTTGAGCTGTACAGTATGGATGTTGTCTCTCGGTGGAATTGTCTCCGGGCACTCAGCCTATCTTAGGGGCTGGCCTTCTCCAAAAGTGGGCTCAGCCTCAACAACACTTTTGTGTTCCACCAGGTAGGGAGGACAAGAAGAACATTGGCTGGGTTCCCACCCAATGTCAGCCCTCCCAACCCTCTCTGGCTCCCCTCAGGGTTTGATCTTTGAACAAGGCATGTTTCCTTTCCTGGTTTGGGGTGGGGCCTCCGTCAGTTGCCCCTCTTTTATTCCTGCTGCTCTGGAGGGTCTCCTCCGTGGGCTTTTTCAGGGTAGGATATTCAGCATCGAACCCTTAGGCTGTGCCACACAGAAACTCCTTCATTCCAACCTTCGGCAGTGGTCCCTCCCCATCCCTACCCTTGATTCAATCTGTTTTCCCAGTCCAGAGCACCTTGGGACCTCTAGTTCCTTTGCCTCTCTCATGGCTCCTTCCCTTGGGACCCTTTCTTTCCCAGGTTTCCTGGGAGCTCTTGGGGTCAGCCTGCTGTTCTCCGATCGCATATCATCTGGGTGGAGGGATTTCATGCCACTCTATATGACTCCTGAGAGGAAGTCCTTCTTCCATCCAGTTCTCCACCCTGGATGATTTACCATCCCTGTGGGACTAAGGCCTTGGTTCTTCATGGTGGTCACCCCATTCTCTGCCATTCCCCTGTTCACTTCCCTGAAGGATGTGGCACTTGCTCTGGCGAGACTCCCCTTTTCTTTTGCGGGACATTCCCCAGGTCTCTCAACAGATTTGGACTGGCTGGCTGTCCTGTTTGGATTGTTTCCCCCAAGCTTCAGCTTCTCTTGGGTTTGGAGAGCTTCTCCCGTTTCCCAAAGAGGAGTCGATTCCAATTTCAGCCCCTACACTGGGTAGGGTCCGAGTTTCTTCTATTCCGGCATTCTCTCCTTCATAGGTGTTATCCCAGTTTCTGTAGTTAAGAGGATACACTTCTCCTTACACTGGTTGTAAGTCATATCCTCAGAGCCTCTCCCCTTTGGTCCAGTCTCTCTCTTAGAGCCTTTTTATACTTGTTTTATTGTGCAGTTTAGATCAGCAAAACTGTTACGGAAACCATATATCTCAGATTCTCAGTTTCTACATATACAAAATACCATTATAAAATATAAACTACAGTTACATAACTCATGGTCTCAATCATAAAAAGAGACAAATATAAGAAAAGAAGGAAAAATAAACAACTGCTAAATATAAAATATAACATATATCCATCCACACTAAGTCTAATAAAAACAGATGAGCATGTTGAAAATCAAAGCATTAATTGGTAAAGTAAATGCATAAGTAAAAATGTACACCAGTATGTAAACTCAATTAAAAACCATGGTATTGAGAAAAGAACACTTGAATACTTCCCTCAAGTAGTTAATAGCCGTTAAGTACTTAGACACTTGATTTTCTGATTACTGTGCTGCACTCCACCTCTCCTGTCTCAATCCATAAGGTTTATTAAGGCACACAGCATCCTCCCCAGCCACTCCGGTTACATTGGTTCCATCTATTAAAGTATTGTTCTAGTTTTGAGCTAAGCTAAAAGTCAAGTCATTCCATCCTTTGAAAATTTTGTACTATTAAAGTCCATTCTACAAGGGTTGGTGAGGCACCCTGCCTCCATATTTTAGTTATTGATTTTAATGCAGCTGTTGTTGGTATAGAGTTACACCAAAGGTATTTTTCTTCTTTCCCTTTCAAATCTTCTGGGATGAGACTAAATATTCATTGCTGTGGGCCTTTTGTAGTCTGTATTATGAATACGTGTTTCAGTTTCACAATTATTTGGGACCAGAACTGCAGGGCACTGCCAAAAAATATATGCCTGAGTGGCAAAAGCAGTTCCACACCCTCTCCAATAGTCCAGAAGGACCTGAGGGTGATAATGCGAAAATTGTTTAGGGACCAAGAAGAAGCAAACTCTTGCTTTCCAGCAAAACTCCCTGTACACAGGAGAGAATGAGGTACCCCAAGTGCCCCTTCAGATTCCAAGCCACTGCTTCTGAGAGATGGGGATCCCAAGCTGTGCCTCCCATTTTTGCTTAAGGCACAGTGAAGAAATTTCTAGATCAGCAATATGGTCATATAGAATGGTAATGGCTTTCTCCTCATGTGATGAGTTCCAAATCTGGAGAAAGGGCACCGCCTGAGGTCCCCACCCTCCCAAATGTCACTGTGTATATAATCTCATATTTGATAGAACTTCAGTATATCCATCTGGGTCCATTTAAAGCTGTTCTGGGCATCTGCAAATGTGATTACCGAATTATTATGAGATTAATATGGGGAAGTAATCCCCCTATCCACTTGACGCAGCAACCAATTATCCTGTTTTGCTGGGGTAAATTCAGGATCAGAAGCCCACCATCTGAAAAGCCATAGTTGTTCCTTAGTTTGGGCCTTAGCAACTCCCCTTTTCCACCCATCCAAAACTGTCTATACTCCAGAGAAATAAGAATTACATGCTGTTCTGCTAGAATTATAGAACAACAGGGCCTGTAAAGGCATCACTGTTGGGATTAAGTCTATTCTTTTCCAGTGGGAATCATATTGCTCAATTGCCCCACAATAATGCTGTATGAATCTGGACTGCTATCCAATACCCTGTTAACTCTGGAAAGGCAAGTCCCCCCTGACATTTAGGTAAATAAAGTATTTCCTTTCTAACTCTGGGACAAGTTTTTCCCTATGCGAAAGAGAAGAACAGCCCATGCCATGTTTTAAGAATGTTTTGTGGTAGTTGGCAGGGCACAAATTGAAATAAATATAATAATCTTTGAAAGGGGTTCATTTTTAGGGTGTGCGCTTGTACCAAGAGAGAAAGAGATAATATGGACCATCTCACAAAATCAGTTTTAAGTAGAGAAACTATGAGGCAAAGGTTAACTCAGATAATTAGTCTGATTTGGTTCCTATATTAATACCTAAATATTGCATTTTGGAGAGGTTCCATCTCATCGAGAATCTCCAGAGGGCATCTGGAGAAGGGAAAAAAAAACAGGTAAAGGACTTCTGTTTTTGTCTTATTTAAGGAGTAGCCCTAGAGGACAGAGAACCATTCCAGCAGTGTGAACACTGCATGGAGAGAGGAATCTGGGGTGGACAGATATAGCAAGATATCATCCGCATAAAGAGTGGCCTTGTGTTGTGTTCCACTCACCTGGATTCTTGTCTAATACTCTCAGTTAAGGATTCTATATATAACACAAATAGCAAAGGGGAGAGGGAGCACCCTTGCCTCGTCCCTCTCCCCAAAGCAAACCTAGTGGAATATGCTCATTTACATGGACAAATCCCTCCGGGCTTTTGTATAATTTAAACAAGCTGTCTGTAAAAGATTTCGGGAACCCAAACCCAGAAAGGACCTACTACAGGAAAGACCAGGAAACTTTATCAAATGCCTTTTTGGCATCTAAACTCATCAGCAGGGATGGGGTCTTCGTGTCATTTATATGATCTAGAAAATTAATTGTGTGATGCAAGTTATCCTGTGCCTGTCATCCTGGATAAATCCCATCTGATCCAGATGGACATGCCCTAGAAGAAATTCCTGAAGACGGTGTGCCAGGACAGATGTGTATATTTTGTAGTCGTTGTTTAGCAAAGATATGGGGTGATATAAGGGGCATCTGGAAAGGTCCTTTCCGGGCTTGGGCACCACTGACACTACTGCCTGCACCAAGATGGTGATTATCTGCCTACCTCAATGTGTATGTCATGGTACACTCATAAAAGCAGTGGTCGAACTGTATCAAGAAAACATTTATAAAATTCCGCTGGCAGGCCATCATTGCCCAGGCATTTGTCCTTTTTCAATCTAGCCACCTCCGCTTTTAATTCAGATATAGTTATAGGGTGCAAAAGTGCCTCACCTTGAGTCTCAGTTAATTTAGGAATGTTTAACCATTGCAGAAAGGATTGTATATCTACCTCCTGCATAGTAAGCCCCAAGGAATAGAGTTCTGCATATTAGGACTTAGAAGCATCTGCTATTTTAGGGGTCTAATGTAGTATTTGTCCTGTGTGTGGATGAAATAAAGTTGTGATCATGGCCCTTGCCCTCTGCATCTGAAATCTGCTGGCAAGTAGCCACGGAGACCTAGGTCCCCCCCTCCCCCATAGAATTTCTGATGAAGAAAAAGCATCTTCTGTTCATGTTCAGCTTGATGGCCTAAGATGTCTCCTAGTTTGTTTTAAGTCCTCCAACCTCCTCTCTGCTTCTCATCTGTATTTCTCTTTCTGACTACTCTCCAACAACCTAATCTGTTCTTGAAGCTTAACTTTTTCTCTCTCTCTCTCTCTCTTCCTTTGACTAGAGAGTTCAATTCATTTTCCCCTAACAGCTGACTTTGTCGCATCCCAGAGAATCCTAAGGTGGAGATCTGGATTGTCATTTTCTGCTAAATACAATTTATGTGTGTCCTGTATTACTTTCTTAATTTCAGGATCCTGTAGCAGGGGTACATTGAGATGCCACAGGGTGGTCTTATGGTTGTCTCCTAGGTGTGATTTTAAGAAAATGGAGAATGATCCAATAAGACCATATCCCCAATCCACATATCATCTACTCTGTACATCTCCTCTTCCGGCAAAAAGAAATAATCTAATCTCAAGTACGCCTGATATGGGGCAGAATAGAAATATAGTCCTCCACCCCATGCATGTGCCTCCATACATCTATCATTCCCATCTCTGTCAAAAGACGACCTATCTGTTTGGCCACTTTATGCATCCTTCTTAGGATGCCAAAGGAAGTATCCAGGGTTGGATTAAAAGCTAAATTGAGATCGTCCCCACAGATTACAATCCCTCTCCAGTCCTGGAGTAGTGTGAAGAATGAGGTGAGTCCAGAATAGGCTGAGTCTAGTGGGAAGTACACCAAGGCCAATGTTGGTCTAAGACCTTTGTAAATTCCTTCACCAGGGCATATCTGCCATCTCTGTCCATCAGGGTATCCTCCAGTTGAAACAGCACCCTGGCAGGGATCAGTACAGCCACCTCCTCGTCTACCTTTTTATGAAGAGGTAGCCAAACAGCTGAATCCCATTTTACTAGTTTCTCGTGTTCATGTTTAGAGGTGAGTCTCCAGAGGGGCAAAATCTGCTCCTGATTTCTCAGAAAACTCAGCACCTTACTATGTTTGATGGGACATGTAAGATTGTGTACATTGTATAAACAAATATTTGTTAGTTGTTCAGCCATAACCTGATCCTTTTAACAGCAGTGCAAAGATATGCACAACTATCTCCAAAACATCCTGAACTGGATATACGCTCAGCTTGTGTGGCAAATAAATGGCATCTCAAAACAAAATAGAAAGAGACCCTAACACCACAACTTGTATAAGCCAACAGGGCTAACTGACTATGTTAAATATATACAAGAAACTCCCAAGATAGAAAACCTACAAAATTTTTAATTTTATTCCTATCCAGGATCTCTACATAGACCCTGCAAAGGGACGGGTAGATGTTAATACTAGCTTCACTGAAGGACCGTCCCCTCAAGCCGTTCGATATTTGTTTTGGCTCCAAGTAACACACCACAGCCTCTAAAATATGTGCAGTGTAAAGGACATTACAACCTCTCATAGAATAATGCCCCAGCTTCCATGTACAAAAAACAATTTCTTCAGAACAATTTCCCCAATAATATATAATGCAGCGTTTGAGGATCAGAACATAATTTACAAGATTTTCAGTAGTCTTCCCTACCAGCTATTTCTCAGTTGTTAGAAATCCCAAAAGGGAACAAACAAGACAACAGTGTGAACTGGGCCGACAGTTTGCTGAACTCGATATCATAAAATTCTTGTTAGTCCTAGATTGACACACAACTATTATCTCCAGTTTTTTCAGCAGAACCTGACAAAACAAAATTCTTGAAACAGGAAATCCCTATTCTACTGGTGGACACAGGCAGCTCTGGGTTCTTTAAGAAGTATTACCTTATTCCATCGGTAGAGACAGTCATATCCTGGCACTCTAATCTTTTCCAAAGGTAGATAGAAGAAAAAAACAGTCTCGATACGTGTAATTTACTGTGGTCTGTAGCATAACAGACCAAGTCTCAATCTAGAGCAATTCGGTTAATATTTAGAAACGTACTGTTCAAAGTTCGGTCTCTTGCTATACATTTATGAGAGCACTAATGCTGTTAGGGTCCCACAGCTTGTAAATAAACACTGTACCTGTTCTGCTTTCTTTCAGGTGTCTGTGGACGGCTGGTTTTTCCCTGATTCTTTAGTCTTCGCCATCACCTCTGTTACTTTCTGGACAGCCTCTTGTACTGACATCCTCTGTCCTCTGGTCTGCTTCCTGCTCAAATCAGCTGCCAGTCCAGGTGGAAAAGATGCCTAGCAAGGGTTCCTTCCACAGGCAGTCTCAGAACCTAAAACCATTTCTGAATAAATGCTTCTTTGGCCTCTGTCACTGTTGAGTACACGACAGCCCCCTCCTGCCAGAATACTCACAAATGTGCCGGGAAGGGTATCTGGAAGTAGATTCCTTGTTTTTTTAAAATTTTCAGCAAAGGTGTGTACTGTTGTCTAGCAGTCTGAAGCTTGGGGGGCGGGGGAGTCATGGTCAATTGTGCACTTTGAGGAGAGATAAACCAGACTTTTCTTCGGCCAGGCTCTCCTTAGTAGATCTTCCTTTGTTCGATAGCTGGAACATTTTATGATGACAGAGTGTGGACATGCCCCCAAGTCAATAGGCTTTTGGACCAGAGAGCAATGGGCCCACTGTATAGTAAGTACATAGCCAGCTGGGAGGTTAAATACATCCCTTAGCAGATTTTCCATAAATTGGGCCATAGGATAGGTCTCAGCCCCCTCAGCTAGCCTGTAAATATGAAGATTGTCCCTCCTGGACCAACACTCAAGGTTCAGAGTTTTGCATATAGTGTAGAAGTCTGGGCAAGGAACACCTCCAATGCTCCTCCTAGGCAGTGTGTCTGATCTTTACAGAGGCAATGCTCTTCAGCTGTGTCCAAACGTTGGTCTAGTTTTTAAGTTTATCTGTAATTTTCTTGAACTCACTCCTATTTTCTAATCATGAATCCTTGATTTCTTAGAGTAAAATCTTGACACGGCTCTGAGATAAGTGCTCCATTTCCCTGTCTGTGTTGAAGTCCAAGCCCCTGTTAGTGGCTGAAGATGAGCCCTGTGTGCATTGCAGAAGGCCCCTCTCAGATCTGCCGCCATCGGATCGCTTAACATTAGCAATCTTGGATGATTTCGGACCCCAACTACTACGCAAACTGCCACCTGTCATTTTTAGTACTTTTGGTAGAAGTAAAGTGGGGAAATACTAGGTTTTATTTGTGGAGAGCAGGGACTTGGCACTCAAGCTGCACAGCAAGTCGTGGCAGAACTGAAAGGCCCCTCTTTGATTCTATACCTTTTAATCCTTTGCTCCTAGAAAGCTGACACTTAGGTGATTTTCTGTTGTCACTCCTGGAAGGTTACTTCTGTGTTTGTTACTAGTTTTGGTGCCACAGCTACCCCTCATGGAGTTGTTTGTTTTCTCGCCCAAGAGCTCTTTCATAGGTTCATAGATTAAGGTACAAATCATGTAGCTTTGGGCCATTATTATGACTTGCCACGTATCAGTGGTAAAAATTAATTTTGTCCTGACCCATGTGTTTGTCAAAAGGCCTCTTAAAGGACTCCATACTAGGACATGTTACGACATATTCAGGAAGGACATTCTAAGCATCCACCACTCTTTGACTGAACCATTTACTCCTAGAGGTACAATAGAATTCTCCCTTCAGTTGTAAATTATGGAACCTCGATGTCTTGTTACCATTTTTCTTGTCCAACCTTGATGATGCCCAAATAGTTTAGTCTGAAAGGCCCCATACACATAACATGGGTCTCCTCTGAGCCTTCTGTATACTAGAGAATGCAAACCAAGTTCTTTCAATCTATCCTCATATTTTATTTCTGTTAATGTATTTTATCTCAGTCCTCAGACCTTTTCAAGCTTGTGTCTGCCGCAGCATCTGTGTGAGGCTTCCTACAGCTCTGCCAATGTTTTAGAGCCATTCTAGATGGTTTTCACCTTGGGGTTCAGGACTGGCTTTGGACTAGCTGTCCTTCAGGGCCTCCTGTCCTAATTTGCCTGCAGCAGACTCTTCCCCCCTTCCTGCAGGGTCTTTGCTTGTTTCTTAGCACTGCTCGGAGTCAGTCCTAATGGTGTTGTTCACTGCAAGAGCCTCCTTGAAGTAAGATAGTACAGTTACGTAAGAACTTACTTTAACAGTAGATCTTCAAGAGGAGCTCTTGTAGTAGGCATATTTTCCCTCCCTCTATCCCCTTGCTCTCTATTTCACATGTGTTGGCCTTTACTGTGGCTCCAGGAGTTCCTCCTTCTCCTGTCACACCTTAGAGCAGGTCTCTGGCAGGAGAACTGAGAGGGAGCTGATGGACCACCCCCTTTATACCATAGGCAGATGTGGGTATGCTGACATTGGGGGCAGTCCCCCTCTGTAGACTGCTAACTAGAAATTTTCCACGTGGTCCTAGCGCCCGGTGACTTAGTCCTAATGTTGTTGCTTACTGCAAAATCTCCTTGAGGAGCTACTATTACGGTAAATTTTATGTAATTGTACTTTACAGTAAATCTTATGCAACTGTTCTTTTTTGTGACTTCTTCAAGCTCTCACAATGATCATTTAGTTTTGGTGGGGTTGAAACAGTGATCTGGCCATTTTCAAGCCAGTGCTCTAACCGCTAAAACCACACTGCTGTCATCGCCAGGTATCCACAATTCTTTAGTAAGAATGTAGTTGGGTAGCTGGAGGGGATACCTCCAGTGGTTTGCTTTCATTAACAAAATCTTTTTTTTTTTAAACTTTCCTCAGCTGGAAAATAGTAAAGGGATACATTGCCAAAGTATTGCTACAGCCAAAAAACAACAAACTTTTTCGGCATGGTGCTCTATAACAGACAAAAAATGAATTGTATCTGGACTTTGTATAAGTCAAACAGGAAAAAAAACCTTATGCTCAGAAACAACATTTTTATTCCACAAACCCTATTATTATGTTTTTATAAGACAGCTGAGTCAATCTGTCACAGCCCACCCTTTTAACCCTTTTGGGTGAACAGATTGACTCATTCTGACTAAAATGTGGCAAAAATTACAATTAAATCCTCTAGATGTCACAGTCAGATACATAAATATATGCATGTAATGGGGTGTACGTATGCCTATGGCATACTTACCAGATTCACAATTGGGGGGTTGAGGGGCCTAAAACAGGCGACTTTCTTGCTTTGCTGCTGTGCACACCATAGGATCCAGTAGCACCTTTGCCAGTCACCACACTACACAGCTGTACCCCGTAATGTTCTAATAATAAAACAAGCTGTAGTGTCATTGATGAAGTCAAACTTGAGTAGCCCTACTATAATTGACACCAGACTGAAATCTAAGCCGCGAGAATCACAGGGCATGCAGACAGTAGCTACAAAGTAATTCCTGGCTGCACTTTGAAACCAGAAAAGGAGCAGCATAAATAGAAGTTTATAGGTATAGGGCAGTTAATTTAGTAATGTCTCAGGTGTAAGCCCCCCGAGACTCGAACTCCTGTACCAGATATATCAGGTGAGGATTGATTGAACCGGATGAGACTGTTCCCAGTGCAAGTGTTTGCTTTTCCCTGTTTTACGGATCATAAAGGAAGAGACTGTATTACTGACTCCGGGGTAGTGTGCTAACTCTACTTTTGTTGTTGTTTGTGATCGCCTTGGGTCAGGTTTTGCAACACCTCTGTGTAATTTTTCCTAAATGTTGTTAGCAGCTGGCATTCTGCTTGTTCTTCTTATTAGTTTTGTAAATACAGCAGTAGACATCTTTATAGCAACTTTCTGCAAGCCCTGTCAGTCTCCTGGGGCACATAAAACATGGAATTGGGAGGAGTTGGACACTGGGGCTTGAATGTTCAAAGGTTTGCGCCATGCGCAACAGGGTTCTTGTACACAAGTCCTACATTGCGCCATTCTGCGATATTCAGCAGGAGGCAGTTGCTCCACTGGCAACAGGTTGCAAAAGAGCAATGCAAATGAATGCATGCTCAACAGGAGGGGAGGAACCATGCATAACCTGCACACCCGATATTCAGTCGGGTTGTGCAGGATGTGCATCATAACCAACCTGCGCCTGCACAACCTTGAGCCAAAAAAAAGGATCAAGTTGAGGGCCACCCACAGGTGAGCTGCTGTATTGCAGGGCCAACAGCAGCCACCACCCATGGCTGGCCCCAACTCAGTCCCTGCCCCCCACCAGCCCGATCGTGGGAGTCCACAGGTGCCTGAAACCCCACATCTCCCACAGCCCGATGGCGGGCAGTACAGTTACATGAACCCCCACACATCTCCACAGCCCGATCGCGGGCAGAATGTGTATGAACCCCCAGTGCCCAATCGCGGGCAGAATGTAACCCTCCCCAACCCGAATATCTCCCTGGTGGTGCAGTGGACCGAAGCCCGATTACGGGCAGAATGTCACATCACAACCCCCAAACATCTCCTGGTGTTAGTGTCCCCCACCCACCAACGAGCCTCCACCCGCCTCCCCGCAGCCGGCGGGCAACAGCATCTCACTGCCGCGCCTCGCCACTTAACCGACTGTCGTAGGCACGCTTATTGCGTAGAGTTACAGCCAATGGGCTGCAGTTCATATCAGAGATGACAGTTCAGATTTGTGAATGATGTTCATTCACAAATCTGGACTGTCATGTACGGTATGGGCTGCACACCCATTGGCTGTAGCTTTGCACCAATGGGCGGCAGCCCTACTCAGACAGTCAGTCAGCGGGGCGGCAGGCGGTGGATGCTGCCGCCGCTGGCTGCGGGGGAGCGGGTGGAGGGGCTTCGGGTGGGCGGGGGACACTAGACACCAGGGAGATGTTTGGGGGTCTGATGACATTCTGCCCGCGATCGGGCTTTACGGTCCACTGGACCACCAGGGAGATATTCGGTTGGGGGAGGGTTACATTCTGCCCGCGATCGGGCACTGGGGAGGGTTCATACATCGCCTGCCCGCAATGGGGCTGTGGGAGATGGGGGGTTCATGTAACTGTACTGCCCGCGATCGGGCTGTGGAGGTGTGTGGGGGTTTCATGTACCTGTACTGCCCGCGATCGGCTGTGGAGATGCGGGGGTTTCATAACTGTGATGCCCGCGATCGGTCTGCATTAGTGCCGGTCCTCGACGGCTGCTGCCTGGCAGGGTGGCCAGGAGCAAGTCCTCGATCGGGCGACCTACATGCAAATGGCATGCAAATGGGGGCTTGCAATAGATGCAAATGGCCCCCCACCTGCATAAATTATGGCCCCATTTGCATGTCACCTGTTGAATATCGGAAATTTGAGCATGGCGCAACGGTACTTCTGCGCCACCGCAGTTTAATGCTCAACTCTGGCAACTTGCGGTGGCGCAAGTTCCACTGTGCCATGCGCAAGTGCTGTGGCTGGGGGGTGATATTCAAAGGAGTTGCTCAATAGCGCAACTCCTTTGAATATCACCCCGGCCACACCCCTGCGCAACTATTTTGAGTAACGAGGGGCTTGCGCCTCAGAATGGCGCAGTTTGAAAATCTGGGCCTGGATGTTTGGGCTCAGGAAAGTTGGGAACTGGAGAGTATGGAACAGGAATGTTTGTAACAGAAGATTTGGGTATGGTTGGTGTAGCATGATCCGATGGTTTGGGTAGGTTGGATTGTCTTCCCCTCACCACCCCACTGCCGCCTCCGAGCTCTTGCAGTGAGTGCACAAGGTTGCTACATAGAAGTGTGTTGGTGAAGTAGCACAGTGGTTAAAGTCAGCAGCAGTGTATGAGTGTGTGACATGCAGGAGAGCTGGGTGTGAATCTTATATGCAGTCTGGACAGGTACTTGTGTTTTTTGCAGTGCTCTTGTCTCTTCCCTGCTTTCAGTATGTTTTTCTTTGGTTTTCAGGATTTTATTAATTATATATTACTTTGGTTTTGAGAATTTTTTATTATACTTTAGATAGTTTGTGACGTACATGACCCAAGTGTTTATAATTCAAAGCAGTATGACACAGCACAGGTTTAGTACATATTTAGCTTTTGTTAGTGATTGTCTTATGTCTTGTGCATTTCAGATCGTTACAACAAAGGAGAGGATTATAGCATATGTATACCTAGATCCATCATTAAAATATAATATACACATAGATAAGGTTACCCAGGGTTACATTCTAAAATTGGCACTCTTTATCGGCTTTCTAAATTTCTGACCAAAGATTCTCATAAAACTATTTCACAGTATTGTTTGCTACCGGTCCTAAATTATGCTTCTTTAATACCGATGCCTCATCTTCCTTTATTTCGGAAGGAAACATTGTTATATCAAGTTGGAAAGTTTGTATTAATGCACCTACCACACACATCACTATAGTATTTTACTAGCCTTGAATGGCTAGCCATTCAAAATACTTATAAAACTGGCCATGTCACATTTCGCTTTAAATACTACATACAGGTATTCCAACATCACTTTCAGCCCTTTTTGTATACTTATAGTTCCCCGTACAGTTCACAATCATCTACTAAGACCCAACTAACCCTTCTATTAGTCTGTACAAACTCAGGGAAAAGGTCCTTCGCTTATTGCGCCACAACAGTGTGGAACCCTTTACCTGATGAAGGGAAGTCTTCTTTATTAATCACCACTTTTTCCACTGCTGCTTCCATTCATTTGAAAAAAAAATGAATGTTATTGTGTAAAATGATGTGTTAACTGTTTATTGTATTTAATGGTTGATTAATGTATTCTATGTGGTTAGTTTGTCTGTTGAACCTACTGACTTCAGGTCATGCCTGAAAATGGGATCTTGTAACTCGGTGTACCTACCTGCAGTTACAAATAAATGAAGTGAAATGAAGATACTGCTTTTGTGTCACGTGAATTGGAGAGTTTCTCAAAAAATGAGAGGCCTGCTATATATTTGTACATGACAGAGCGTTACAAGAAGGGACAGCTTTACTACATATTTATCATACTTTGCCAGGAGTAGAGCTCATTAGGTTTTGTTAATTACGGAGTATTGTGGCACAGCAGAGGACTGACTGTCAGTTGATGTGCAGTGTGGCAAGCGTACAGCCGTGCAGGAAGCTGAGAAGCGGGTCTCCTCCTCTGCCTCCAAGTTGCAAGCGACCATGGCAAAAAGAGAAGAAAAAATGGAAATAACTGGAGATATTGAAGTGGTAGAAAACAAGGAAAACAACATCATGGTAATCATGGAGCAAGAAGGGCTGTAAAGTTGGCAAAGACATCATTGTGGAGACAGGTGCAGGTAAGTCACAAAAGCCCAAAGAAATAATTAGGAGGCAGTTGCAAAGAGAAGAAGAACTATTTAAAAGTAAAAAACGGGAGTTTATGAGGTAAATGAATGTACAGGAAGAAGAAGAAAAGGTAAAAGGCGCAACCTTCAAAATCAGCTGGCAAGCAATGATGCAGGTTCATCAGAAGATGCCGCACCCTTGAGTAAAAAGAAGTAGAAAATAAAGATAATATTGGAGAAACCCAGAAAGGAATGGCCATGAGGGGTCAGAAATGGCTTGGCCTAAGAAGGTGAGCAAAATTACTGGAGAAAAAGGGTAAAAGCAAAGAAAGAAATAAAAGCAAAGTACACCAACACTGTCTGAACAGAGCACAGAACTGGAAAAGGGGGCCCCAAAACAGTAATGTTACAGATATTGAGAAGGCATTATTGAATTTTCAAATGCACCAGAGTGGCTTTTAGAGGCCTTGAGAGGTACAGGGTGGAAAAAACAGAGGATGGAAAAGGCTGGGATCTAGATCAGCCTAGCACTTCTGCAGAAAGTCAGGTACAAAAGCCAAAAGATATAGGAAATATTGAAAATAAGCAGGAAAACCCTAAGAATACAGAGAAAAGAAACAGAAGAGATGATAGAACAAAGCAAGGAAAATAAAAATACCAGAAGAGGAAAATGATACAAAAGAAATAGAAGGTCTCACAGATGAGGAGGAATTGGATACTTCCATGGAAAGAGAGGACAAACATTGCAAACTGAAAAAGAGCGAAGTGGAAATGAAAGCCCTCAAAAGGAGAAAGTCTGGGGGAACGAAGAGGAAAAATTATTTCCAGAGGGAGCACAAAGGCTGAATGAGCCAGGAAAAAGGAGGAATGCAGTAAGACTTAAATACAGAGGTTCGGCAGCTGATGCACCAGATAGACTGTTTATAGGAAGGCAGCTTTTGAAAAACTGCATGAAATATTATGACTATAAAATATATGCACTTATTCATATACCCAAGGATACAGCATATGATGTGAGCTTTAAGCACCCAGTGGGCCTTGAAAGTTTCTGGAAAATATATTATGCGGTGAAAAACACTCCCTTATGGAAAGACTTTATTACTATCTCCTTAACCAAACTAGCTTTTAAAGTAGTAAAGGTCCTGTTCAGAAATGAAGGGTTAAATGTGGTAGATATTTCCTTTTGGTTAAAGCAAAAGTGTGAGATAAAAAGGTCCCCTGGAACAAATACAAGACAAAGAAAATTTACGGACTGGGGGATGGAAGTTAAAGGTGATTTTAAAACAGAAAAATGGAGAGTTTCAGCACCTACCAAACTTTTGTTTTTTTTAGGAAGAGACGGGGGGGTGGTCTTTTATGCTGGACAACCCTGTACGTGTTACAGATGTGGGGAGAGAGGTAATTTAAGTAATGCCTTTAAAAAAAGTAAAATGTGGGCTGTGTGGACAAATGGGACATCATAGAGCTATGTGTAAAAGTCAAATAAAGTGCAGCTTATGTGAAGAAAATGGTCGTACTTTTAACAGTTGCCCATGGGTTACACAAAATAGCCCAGATCCAACTGAACAGGCAGAGCAAGATGCGTATTTGGCATTGGCTGAAAAAGAGAAAACAAAAAAGGAAAAAATAATGGTAGAAACAAAACTACTGCAAAGGGAGAAAGGGAAAATGTAGGAAAATCCGCAGTCTACAATCCCCCACTCCCAGGAGGAGCAACAGGCAGGGCCAAGAGGACTGCACCATTGAAGGAGCACATGGTGGGGATGATGGAACAAATGCCCATCCGAAGACAGTCAAGAAGCATTCACAGTGGTAACCCGATCAAAGAAAAATGGATGAAAACTGCAAAACCAAAACAGGTTGGAAAGTAAAAGATGAAATGCTGTCACAAATAAATACACTATTCTTCAGGATAAAGAATGAACAACAGCGGATGAAGACTGATTCCTCATTATCAGACCCATCAGGAGATGGCGATGTGTCAGATAATGATTTAATAGACACTCATGCTTCAAGAAAGGAAACAAGACAGGATAGCCTAACAAGGAAAAATCCCTGTCTTATGATGCCTTCACTGAATTGTATTACTTGTAATGTAATAGTATCAAAAATAGGTCAAAATGACTAGTAACTTTTTCTTTATTAGAGAACTAAAAGGAGTTGTGGTTTACATGCAAGACACTAGACTGTATACAATTGCTGAACTGAATCAAGCAGAAGGATTGGAGATGGGCTCCATTTATATGGTCTCATGGGGAAAGAGAGATGTTCAGGGTGGGATTACTTTGCAACAGATGAGGTTAAATCCTGAAAATAGTGGACATAATCCCAGGGAGAACAATGATAGTAGATGCAATATTAAAAAGAACAACAATAAGATTAGTAGTGGTATATAATCCCCAAACTAAAGCAGATACGTAATAAAGTAATGAGTAAAATAGAACCCATTCTGCATACAGCTGTTAACTGGTAGAGATTTCAGCTGTGGCTGTCAAAAAGTTTGGGGAGAAAGTCAAGAAAAAATTTTATGACTCAAATGTTTACAGAACATATTAGCAACAGCTCATATGGAAGATGCATACAAAAGGGAAACCAGTAGAACACACTTTTTCTAAGGGAAAATTATCATTGAGGATAGATTTCTGGTTTGTTCTAAAAGAAAAACAAAATACAAAAGTTTACATAATCCCAATAGAAACATCAGATCCTGTGGCAGTATTTCTGAAAATAAACTTAAACAAAAATATAATCTTTGGGGAAGGCTATTGGAGAATGAACACTGAAAATCTAGATGAAGAGGCAGTGAAAGAAGAATTATTGGATATATTGGCAGCCAGAGGAACGGTCTGTAAACTTTATGATAATATAGCAGACTAGTGGGAAGACATGAAGAGAGATACAAAGGAGGCTATGATAATGGAATCTCAGAGAAGAGAAAGAACGAAATACCAGAAATATCTTGATTTAAGAGCAAAATTATATAGGGAAATGTTTAGCCAGCATAAAAGTGGTAAAGATCATAATGTGGAAATCAATTAGTTAAAGGACAGATGCAGAAGTATCAGTACGGTGGAATACATTCTGTAATAATGGAGCAGAAAAGTGGGACGCAAGGAACAAAAGCACAAACAAACCCCTTTGACAGGAATAGAGATAGGATAGAAAACAGAAACCTATACGAGTCAGGAGATAGTAATGGGGAGAACATACAGATATTAATAATCTGAAAATGATTGTACAAGACCATCTGAAGCAAAAATTTCAAAAACCAATAAAAGAGAAACAATCACAAGATAGCTCAGATAAGGGTCCCACAAATTTCAGAAACAGAAGCAAAATTACTTGAAGAACCAATTAAAGAAACAGAAGTGAGAGAAGCGATAAGAACACTGACAAACAACACAGCACCAGGAATAGATGGAATTCCAATTACGTTCTATAAAAAGTTTGAAGAATATATTACCCCGATGTTAACATTGATTTAGAGTAATATTTTGTTTACAGGAGAAGTAACTGGAAGAAAGAAGCAAGGAATCAGTCTTTTATATAAAAGGGTGATGGAACAAACATTAAAACTGGAGCCAATAAGCTTGTTAACAGCTGACTATAAAATCTTAGCCAAAATTATTAATAAAGGTTGGTTAGGTATGCACCAGATCTGATTATGGAAACATGAGCTTGTGCTATCCTGGGAGAGACATGAGACAGAATGTAATTTACATAAGGAAGTAATAAAGGAAAGAAGAAGAAGACTGGAAGGTTATCTATACGCAGACCAAGAAAGCGCTTTTGATGCAGTCAAACATGAATATATGTGGGGAATGTTAAGGAAATCTAATGTTCCACCAAAATTATTAAGTTAATCTAAGCATTATACAAGGAAGCACAAGTATGTTCAATGGTAAATGGTCATATGGGGACACCAATGTACACATTTGAGGAAAATAAACAGGATTTCTATAAATAAGGAAAAAGAATATATCCACTTAGTAGAGTTAACATTGAAAACAAAGGATACTAGAGGTAGCAGAAGGCAGCCTGAGATTCTAGGAATAATTTTAGAAGGCAGGAACCCATGCAAGAAAACGGGGAAAAAGTTTTAATATAGCTCAGCAAAAAGAAATAGATAGAAAAATGGCACATGACAAAAGAGAAAAGGATATACCTATTGAAAACTTTTATTGTTCCAGTTTTTTTGTATATTGCTTTTGTATTCCCAGTGCCGATGCAAACCAAAATATTAGGATTATTTTTTTTTCACTACTTTGGGGTAACAAACTAAAGGACAAAAAAGAGATATTGCAGGTATTTAACACATTCGCCACAGCAGGACTGGCCGACAACTTGCCTGCATGCAACTTGCACGCACCAACAGGCAGACCCCCAAATCCTGGTTCCGCAAGCCAGCCCTTCTCTTTCTCACCTGTTTCTCTCAAGGAAGTGGAAGACCTGCTTCTCCAGCCGGATATTAAGAAAAGCGCAGGTGCAAATACACTCGAACCATATTTCCTAAAGATAGCATATCATGTACTGGCTGTGCCTATCACCCATCTATTTAACCTGTCCCTATTACAAGGTACCTTCCCCCAAATATAGAAAACTGCACACCTTATCCTGCTATTCAAATCTGGAGACCCCTGTGACCTTAATAATTAAGGCCAATCTCTCTACTCCCCACACTCTCGAAACTCCTGGAAAAAATAGTAAATGGCCAATTGAGATCCATCATTGACAGCGAAAAACTCCTGAACCCCCTACAATCTGGTTTCAGAGCCAACCATAGCATGGTCTCAACACTAGCCAAAGTAACCAATGATTGGCAGCAAGAGCTGGAGCTAAAAAAATCTGTCTGTGCTGTGTTTCTTGACCTAAGCAAAGCATTTGACACAGCTTGCTACAAGAGGTAGAGCTGGATTTCACCTCTCTAAACTGCTTCCGTGAATACTTGACAGACAGATACCAGCAGGTAAAAGCGGATGGTGAACTTTCTGCTCCAAAACTTTTACAAAGAGGTGTCCCACAGGGATCTGTCTTGGGACCTCTCCTCTTCGCCGTATACATCAACAGTATAGACGAGGGAATCAAGGAGGCATGTATTCATCTATTTGCGGATGATACAGTGCTTTATCTGAGTCGCCAAACATCTGAAGAAGCCTGCGCTGATCTACAAAAGGACTTCGACCTCCTGCAACTCCAACTAATCAATAAAAAATTGTTAAATGCTAAGAAAACAAAAGCCATGTTATTTCCCCCCGCTATCCATCTGGCTCACCCAACTACGACTGCCCACCCCTCCAATCACCACGTTACTGGGAGAGAGCTTAGAGTTTGTTCCAAAATTCAAATACCTTGGGGTCTGGATTGACTGCAGACTTTCCTTCGCGGACCACCTGGAGGACCTGCTGAAAAAAACTAAAGCAAAGACTTGACCTTTTCTATAGGATAAGAAGACTCCTCACTGCAGACGCAAAGAAACTGCTAGTCCAAGCTACTTTCCTGTCCTTAATTGACTATGCGGACTTAATTTATAGTAGCTGTGCTGCATCTTATCTTGGAAAACTGGGTACGCTCTACGACAGAGCGATACACTTCATCACCGACCTCCCCCTCTCTACCCATCACTACTCACTCTATGCCACCATGGGATGGACCTCCTTCAATATAGGTGCAACATGAATGCAGCACTCTGGACACTCACTCAATACATAGCTGACTGTCTGACCCCGATTGTGTCCAAAAACTATACTCTCAGAAGCTGCCTCCTGCTCTTGCTCTATATACCCAAGGCTTTCACACACTTCGGGAGAGCCGCCTTCGGCTTCTCACTCCCATCGCTCTGGAACAAAACCCAGAAAATCCTTAAATTGAGGTCCCCAGTTAGTATTCACTTGTTCAAAACACTATCGAGATGGCATAATGGAAACCTGTAACTGCTTCGCTTGATGCTAGCCAACCGCCTTCCTCTACATAGCGGCACCCCTACTGTAAGTCCACCCCCTCTTGTGCTCCTACCTCTAGTTATGCATATCAACCCTTCTACGGCTCCCACCGCCAACCTCCCATACCATTACCAATCATGCTCAGTAAATCCTGCAGCTTTTACCCCTCCTTATGCTGCTGCACTTGTGGTTGCCGACTGTCTCACCCTCTAATGGCTTTTTTTTGTTCACTCTCTCTCTCTCTCTCTCTTCCTTCATCCCCATTCCACCCTGCCATGATTACCAGCTCCCCATTTTTCTTTTCACCACCGACCTCCTTTTTATCCTGAGTGCCTACCATTTCCTTAACTAATCCACCCACAATTGCACAGTTTTGGGCACGGAATCAGCACAAGCTTTTACTTATGACTGTTCTCTGTACTATGCATTACTGTCTATTACCTGTATATGTCTCATAATTACTGTAATAGCTAGCATCTTTACTGCTCATATAATTGTAATTTGACTAACTGTTTTATTGCTGTATGACCGCAGGTCCACCTTGTAAATGAGCTTGCTCAATGGTGTCCGCCTGGATAAATAAAGATATTGATTGATTGACTGAAATCCAGTGAAAAGGTCACACAGATATAGACCAATTGGAGAAGGAGGGTTAAATATGGTACAACCGATAGTATTTTTATGAATATATTTATATATGCCAGTATAAAACCAATTATACAGGGAGAAGACAAAATATGGATGCTCCTAGTTAAGAAATGGGAAGAAGTTCTTTAAGTAAATTAGGAAAAAAGGAAAGAATTCCTGATTATGTTAATACAAGTAGGAAATGTATAGCACAATGGAACATAATGGTGGATTTTTTTAACAAACAAGGAAGCAGTCATATACAGAAATAGTGAAGCAGAATTACTATGGAGATCCAGTGTTTAAAGTGGACACAATAGTAAATAAATCCCTAATCTTAGCAGTAACATTGGAAAAAGAATACCAAAACAATGAGAGAGGTAGTATGGTTGAGCAGTTATGGAAAATTGAATGTTAAGGACTCTAAACATAAGAGAGTAGAAGAAAGAATATGTTTGGATAAGGGCTGCATAAATCAGGAAGAAACCATGAGGCATTTGTTCTTTGAACGTGGATTTATAAAACCATTCTGGGGAATAGTGGCACAAGTATGGGGGATGGAATTATTAAAGGATATCACATATGTAACTTTATTATATGGACAGTTAACAAAAGCATGGGGAAAATGGGACAAGAATACGCTATATGTGGTATTTGCAATTCTGAAATGGACCATTTTTTAATTTTTATTTATTAGGTCTAGGATTACAATACCTTTGAGCCAGGGCTCTTTTACAAAGGTTCCACGTCAGGTTACAATTCAAAACATAAGGCATGTAAATCAGATTACAAATTCAGTACATAGGACACGGTTACAAAAGTGTAAGCTAAACGGAGTCACAAAGCATCTGAGAAACAGAACAAGTTATTGAGGTTAGGTTACAAGGAGATAGCTGATGAGGTGCAGAGAGGCTAGAGGACAAGAGAAAGGATGAGTAGAGTGGGTGGAGAGCTATAGAGGAGGAGCACAGCCAGAGGCATTGTCATAGACATAACATGGGGAAGTGCATGCTAAGGGGTAACCAAGTGCTAATAGGAGAGAGAACTGCATAAGGTTAGGCTTGTAAGCTTTGGCAGGTAAGATGTCAAAAATGTATTCAAAGTAAGGACCTTACAGTAAATGACCTTCTATATAAAATTCAAGCAGAAATTGATGGTCTATCAAAACAGATGTAAAATATATGGAGAGAAAAGGGCCTCAATAATATGGAAAAACTTTGATTGCAGAGGATGAATGTAAAAAATATGAAATGTGTTTGGTGATTTTATGTTGGAAAAGTACGTAATAAAATGTATGTTTTTGGTTTTAAATAAAAACTTCCCCTACTCTTTTTGAGAAGTGCCATGGGATCTTTTAACATCTACCTGAACAGGCGATGGGACCTCGGTTTAACGTCTCATCCAAAATGATACCTCAGCAGTGCAGCACCTCCTCATGCTACACTACAGTGTCAGTATTGGGATTTAACCCAAGTGCCTGTGTGGGATAGAACCCACAGTCTTCTGATCTCCTGGCCTCAGAGGCAATGTGCTACCTGCTGAGTCACTGACACTGACTTTATTTCTGATTTCAGGATGCTATTGAGGAGTAACTGCAAATTGTAGTGAAAATGTGCAGTTCTTGTAGTATGTTCTTCGTTAATGAGGCTGTTTATTTTGGCATTTGTTCATCAAGGGCGCCAGTGGCTGGTTACTGGTGATGTTGGCAATGGGTTTCCACCGTATATTGTGGCCAGCTCCTGAAATAAATTCTTAACTGGTTCTCGTGTGTTTTCTGTCTAGACACAGATTTAGGAATCGGGTTTGTAAATCTTTGTATACACTTTCATTCAGATTTGCGGCACTGCTCCATGTGCACTTATCATTAGTACTGTACTGACGGTGGCTGCAAATGCTGCCAGGCAGGGATTAGCTTCCAGATTGTGGTATGATTACGGGGTAGGAGTACTTCCACCCAGGTTCCTGCTGCTCGTGAGGTTATCATTCTGTGTTCACCATCTAGGGTTGCTTTGTGAAAGTTCCGTGATTTTGAGTGGGAACAGTGGTCGGCTGTGTCTTACAGTTACTGTTGGGAGCTCATCTTCTGTATTGTGATGGACAGTGACTTTTCAGAATGTGCCTGTGTGGTACATACACTGTAAAAATAATTCAAAAGTGGTACCATGCCTTTGGGAGTGTTGGCTTGTAAAAGTCTAGTCCTTCCTGAAGCTCTTGTGTAGGTAAGAGGGCTAAAGCACCTATCGTGCTGCAGAAGAGTTCTTTTCTGATTCCTTGTACCTTGTACTAATCCTAGGTCTTGTATTTTCGCCATGTACTTTTGTTCGTGAAAGAAGCAGCCATGTCAGCTACATATACACCAATTACATTATGTGTTGCTCACATTACTGCTATTCCAAAGTGAATTATCATGGGTGGATCTGTGTCATGCCCCAAGTCATGGCAGGTTGACATTTGTTTTATTACATTATTTCATAGGTCTCATGTGTGTTGTTTTTTGTGTATGAGGGCATACGTACATGAGATTTAGAATTGCTCTAGGGCATCTGATAATGTATAGTTATGCAAACCTTTGAGCGAGATGATGAAGTTTCCATCCAGAATCAGGTGTATGTATATGCTAAATGGCATGAGTGCTTCTTGGGTTGCAAAGATTATGATTCTTGCCTCTGATCCAGCACCACTGTCATAGACTAGAACATTTTCTGGGTTAGGTCCTGCGGTTTGTGTCCATTCAGTCAGTTTTAGGTCATCGAGATTTTCAGGTGTTTAGGTATTCTTGCAAGTCTGCAGTTCCGTAGGCAACATTTGATGGATTCCTCTTTCCCTAGTAAGGCTCTGGTGTTTATATCTGTGGCTGCTGCAGAGTGGGCACATATCTGTGTGGGCAGTTCCAAGCTGTTTGTTGCTTGCTGCTTCATTAGCTACATTTGGCAGCTTTTACAGTGTATTTGGATGGGTCATGGTTGTGGCTACATTCTAATGTAAGGTTTCCATTGTTAGTGTGATTGATAGGGCACGTTTACAGTCGGTGGTTCAGTTGATGCATCTCCATCAAATTTTCTTTTTCTGGTTACATGTTTTGTGTAGAGGTATCCATTGTAGCACAACTTTAAATGACAACTTATAGTCGTCATGAGCTCCATTGTGCAGGGATTAGGACTGTTTCAGTTGCTGCTGGTTTAAATACTTTGTTAATTTACTTTTTTGTAGGTGTGGTTGTTTAATTTTATGAGGTGATGATTTGTGAATGGGAGGCTCATGTTTTTGGGAGCATGATCATGGAAGTTTAATGACCTGATGTAGTTGGGGTAATAGGTGCTGCAAATATTTGTTAATTGACATACTGTTTTTCATGTGCTGTGTTAGCATTTTTACATTGTCAGTAATGTTTGTTTTTTTTTCCATATAGATATTTATCACCTTATGTCCCTTCCTGCCCCCTTCTGACTGACCCCCCAGCCCCATCACCCCAGTATCACCGGGACTTACCCAGAGTTCTTGCCCAGTCGCTGGGTGTGGAGCTTGCAGAGGGTCGGTTGTCATCCACAGCCAGGGGGATTTCCTTGATTTTCTCCCATCCCCGTTGCTGGGGCACGCATGCCAGTGTGTGTACATGGAGGCATGTGCACGTCCGTAGAAATCCTGAAGCACCTTCCCTTCCTTGGTGCCCTGCAGACCCACACTGCCCTTGGGGCTCTACCTGGGGGCAGTCATTCAGTGGGAGTGCCAATCCTCCTCCACCAGGAGAGGAGAACAGTCCTTGGACACTCGATACTCTTCCTCCCCAGCCGACCCCTGGCAGCCCGTTTTTACTGCAAACACAGGTCGCTGGCATGGCAAGAGGAAGGCATGGGTGCCTCAGCCTCCACACCACTGTGCCGGTTAATATGTTTTTTTTTTTTTTTTTTTATATTTATCTGTGCTCCTCACAAGACAGGCAGGGGCTTTGGCCTCTAGGGAGGGACACTCTCTCAGATCCCCACCACACTGCACTCACTGATCCTGGAGATTTCCCCATAGCTTGCCCCCCATGACAGGGCCAGGGAGGTAGCACCCCCTTCCCAGAGACCCAGTCCAGAGGCCAGGGTTAGCCCCCGGCATGGCAGACTGTCATGGAGGCCTGCCAGGATCCTTTTCCTGTTTTCTCCCGTTCCTCCTCCCCACCGATGTAATTATGTCAGAGTGCGCCTCCCAACCCGTATTGCCCTCCTGTCACCACCAGAGGGCATTCAGTGGGTGGGAAGATGTGATACCCTCCCCCTGAGAGAGGAGAGCAGTCCTCCGGATGTGCAATCCCCTCCCCTGGCAGCCCAGGCTCGTTCCTGAATCTGGTTAGCCGGTGTGGTGCCCAACACCTCAACCCTCAGTGCCACCAGGGCGGCTATAGTAATGTTTTTTTAATATGTTTTTATACTTAACTTTGTTCATTATTTAGTGTTTTTTTTTAGTCGTCGAACATGTGTTGGAATATGTTATCATGTACTGCTGTTCTGTAAGTGTATTTTTAAACTTACTTTCAAGAAGGCTCTTGCAGCAGGCCAACACCAAAGGACTAAGCCACCAGGTGTCAAGACCACATGGAAAACATTTTAGCTAGCAGTCTACACAGGGGACCGCCCACCACTGATGTCAGCCTATCCTATAAAGGCGGTGGTCCCTCCACACCTCCTCAGTTCTTTTCCCGTCGACCCGCGCACTTAACCTCAGTTGATGCCGAGCTACTGTTGACCGCCATTGCTCGTGCTTGCCATGCTTTATTTTTCTTTTCTTGAGTAGACTAACATCGACTTTTCAGTGTTTCAGCCGCTGAGTTTATCTTCCACCAGCTTCAGCTTCCAACTGTTTCACAAAGTGTGCCTGTGGGAAACGGATTAAAATGGTCACTCTGTGTGCATCATTTGCCTAGGCCCCAGCCATGACACGAAGTTTACCAGATTTGCCAAAATTAAATCAGGTCACTCAGTGATGTCGCCTTAAGATTCTGGAGTGCAGTCTTATAAAGCAGAAGTTGTATGGAGGAGAAGGAACTGCAGGCCGAGCTCTGCAGCTTCACTGGCACAGTCCTCCAGGGCTTCATCTTCTTCTCAAAATCTGGTGGAAGCTTACACTGGGACCAACACCAGAATCGGGACTGGTCTGCTTCCCACTTGTCGCCTGACAAACCCTCGGCCACGCCTGTTGTCTTCCTGCAGGGGGTCAGCTCTTCAGCCCTGCCAGCCCTTCCTCTGCCAGGCTTCCAGTGGTACAACTGACCACCCTCATTGTCATTTCAGATGGCGGCTCGGGCAGGAGACCTCATCTCTTGTCTCCCAGCCCCTGATGCTCAGGTCCATTTCATCCGTAGGCCTCAGCCAGGAGACTAAGGTAGTGTTTCAGGCCTGTTCCTCCACCATCGCCCGCCCCAGCCAAGGCACTGGCTACGTCAGTCCTCTCTACTTGGCTCAATGCCAGTCCTTCAGGTCAGCACCTGCAGCAGGCTACTGCCACTTCCTGTACTCTGGTACGCCTCCCTTTGCCTGAAAGGTATCCTCCCCTCGGCACCTACTCTGGTTCAGCCAGTACTGGCAGATCCTTCTCCCAGGTGCTCCTTTTGACGACTCCTCTGCTGCTGCCAGTACTGCTGTTGCCCCAGCCTATGGGCCTCGGTGCCAGCATCACCCCCCCCCACACACTGGATTCGGTGAGTCGGGGGATATTCTTTCCTCCTTGTATGATGACTGGAGATTCAGATATTCCATCCAAGCTGGAGGAGCCAGGATACCCCACAGTCTCCCCGGATGACCCAACTTTCATGGATATGAGGCATATCCAGGTTCTCATGCTAGAACACTGAAGAAGTGGACCCAAGTGATGTCGGCTAGCCACTTTGTTCCACAAGAAGGAGTCCTTGCACCTAGTGCCCCCACCATAGACTCCTTTAAAGATGTCAGTATGGTGGCCTGTAAGCACCTGTCCTCCTCATCAATCAGTGATGTCCAAAAGGCAGATTGCTTGACAGTGCCCCAAGGGTGTACCCTTCACGGGAGCACCTGGAGGCTGATTCGTCATATCAGCACGGCCCATGGCCATTCAAAATGACCCTGTTACCTCAGTACTCAGCCTCCGGATAAGGACTCTAGGCTGATAGACTATTTTCTTTTTTTTTTTTAACCAGGAGAGACACACTGCTGAAAGCTTGTTTGCAGGTGCGACCTGGGAGCACAAGGAACTTAAGTGATTTGCTCAGGGACACACAGAGTACAAGTAGGGGCTGTGGGATTTAAACCCAGGTCTCAAGATTTGCAGCTCAGAGCCTTAAACCACTGCGCTATACTGTCTCCTTACTACCATTTTGGCAAAAGGTCTACTGTTTGGCCACATGTGCCATCTGTTCCCTAAACTTCCTTGCCCACATGGTGCAGTATCAGAATGCCCTGTGGAAGAA
This sequence comes from Neoceratodus forsteri, assembly GCA_016271365.2. Classification (NCBI taxonomy): domain Eukaryota; kingdom Metazoa; phylum Chordata; order Ceratodontiformes; family Ceratodontidae; genus Neoceratodus; species Neoceratodus forsteri. Next base: position 883,113,520 of record CM057450.1, on the reverse strand, counting down.
GGCTTTTGAGGTGGCACAAGCTCAACCGGACCTCCTTGGAAAGGTTGAGCTGCTGCACTTACTCAAAGCAGGCTCTGATGTGGGGACCCACGCACTCCAGGCCTCCTATGAGTCTGTGGATTCTGCAGGAAGAGCTGCGGCTATGGGAATTTGCATACTGCCACCTGTGGCTGCTGGTTTCCAGGCTTGCCACAGACCTCCAGTTTGAAATTCTGGATGCCCCTTTAGAGGCTCTGTCTTGTTTGGTGAGGATTCTCAAATATAATCACTTGCCTGCAAGAATCTGGTAAGGCTGTCCTTTCAGTTCATACCCTCTCGTCTCCAGTGGCAGCCTTTTCATTGCAACCCCAAGCAGCAACCCAAAGGTCAGCAGCCCGGGTGTCTTTAAAGGCATGCTACTTTCCCAGTCACAAGAGGTTCAGTGCCCAGAACTCCTAGAACCTCACAGGTTGGTGCTGTCCTCGGTTCCTCTGCCTGACTCTTATCTGACCCCCCTCCAGCAGAATCCCTGGGAGAGGCGGTGGGGTCACTTCTCTTTACAAGAGAAGTTTGGGACAGAATAACCCTGACCTGTGGGCCCTACAGTTGGTAGAACAAGGACATATCAGAATTGTTGGGGATTCTCTGACAATCCTCTAGCTCCCTCCCATTACCCCAGGTCACTGACTGATCCAAGATCGATACAAGCGCTTCTACAAAACAGGCCATCAAACCCATTCTGCCAGCACAATGCAGGAAGGGTTTCTACCGATTTCAAGTTCAAGTTTATTGCAGGAAAACTCCGTTGAGCAAGCTCATTCACAAGAGGGTCCTGTGATATGTGCACAGGCAATTACATATAGCATATTAATAAAACATCACAGTAGTTAAGAACATAAAAACAGACATCACATTAGTTCAGTACAGTTTCAAGTAGTTCTGAAACATAATGCTCAAATTAGGGAATGGAAAGGTGGGTACAGGAAGCATAGGATGGTAAGAGGCATTGGGGTGGGGGATTACCAACCACCAAAATAAGATACATAAGAAAATGGGGGGATTAAGAAAAGGCGCTGGGGCCAGAGGGCTAGATGGAGTGGGGGGGGATAGGATATAGTGTAGGAAAGGGATGTAGTAGAGGAAGAGGACGGTGAAAGAGCAAGGGGTATAGTATAGAAAAAAGAGGGGAGAGAAGAGCAGGGAGAAGAATATAGATACCATTAGTTCCAAAGAAAATAGGAGATCTGCACCCCATTCCAGATCTCGGCCATCTGAACAAATTCATAGAGTACAAAAGGTTTAGGATGGTCACTCTTCCTGGTCTTCTCCCCGTACTTCATCAAGGGGATTGGCTCTGTTCCCTGGATATGCAGGACGATTACCTTCACATTTTGGTGTTTCCACCCCCACAGGAGGTTCCTGCGCCTCCGCTTCCAAGGAAACCACTACCAGTTTTGGGCCCTGACCTTCAGCTTGTCCTTGGCCCCATGAGCCTTTGCAAAATGCCTTGCAGTAGTGGCAGCTGCCTTAAGGAGGGAAGGCCATTATGTCTTTCCTTACATAGACGATTGGCTGCCTACAGCTCCTACCAAGGAGAAATTGCTCAGAACAATGGAGGCCACCTTTTTCCTGTTTTGGGATCTGAGGATAACACTCAGCCTTCCAAAATCATCCCATTGACCAAGCCAAAGACTCCAGTACATAGTGGTGATCCTAGAAACCAAGCAAGGCAAGACGTGTTTCCCACTGGACAGCAGAACACCTTCAGACTCCAGCTCAGCTGGTCTTGTTGTCTTGACACGTCCCAGGCAGAACGGTTCTATGACTGCTGGAACATATGGCACCGGCTGTTGCGACAGTACCCCTGGCTTGCCTACACATGAGGGTGACCCAGTGGAATCTCTGGGTCCAATGGGATTGACATTCAGATGACTTAGACCGCCCAGTGTCCATATCCAACTCTGTCCAACAGACCATGATGTGGTGACTGAACCCCTCCAACCTTTCCAAGGAGTTCCTTCCTATTGAAGTCACTTCAACAAATTCTGACCACAGACATGTCGGGCCAGGGCTAGTGCCCATCTGGCAGACCATCAGACTCGGGGTATTTGTTCTGCATTGGAACAACAGTTCCACCTCAATGTTTTGGAGATGTATGCTCTCCAAGCCTTTTGGATGCATCTGTTGCTGGGTCCTCCCATGATCCAGCATGACATGACAGCATGTCCGTGGTCTTTTATATAAACAAGCAAGGGGGCACGCATTCTTACCCCCTCTGCAGAGAGGCCATGAGAGTGTGATATTGGGTCATAGAGCATCACCTGAGCTTGACAGCTGTACATATTCCAGATGTTCAAAACACCTTAGCCGACAATCTAAGCTGTTCCTGGTCCAAGGTTCACAAATGGGAACTTCTTCCCGCAGTTGTTGAAGATCTCTTCAACAGGTGGGCTACCAGAGGTGGACCTGTTTGCGTCCACATCATATGCAAAACTGCCCAGTTTCTGCTTGCTTGATCCAGGGCCTGGTGTTTTCTGGTAAGACGTGCCATCCTTCTCTTGGACAGGAAAGCTTCTGTATGCCTTACCTCCCTGGTTTCCACTTCTCCAGCAGCTTGCAGTGGAACCCTCGATTCCCCTGCCTCTGTGCTCCGACCTGCTCTCACAGGAGCAGTGCACCCTGGTCCATCTGGATCTAAAGTCTCTGCACCTTTATGCATGGCTCCTTCAGACTTAGCAATTGTCTGCTTTGGGGTTCCCCCGGGGTGGCAGAGGTTCTAATGGCTACCAGAAAACCCTCCACTAGATCTACTTATGCCATAAAGTGGAAGTGATTTTGCATATGGGCCTCTGCTCATCAACTGGATCCCTTTACCTGTCTGGAGAATCTCACTCTAGAGTATCTCCTTTCCTTATCTAAGTCAGGCCTGAGTTACTTATGCATTAAGGTGCATCTTTCAGCCATCTCTGCATACCATGCACCTATTGAAGGCAAGACTCTTGTCTAACTTGGACCCCTTCTGGGTCAGTACTGCATGGAATATAGCGTGCTATTAACTGCACTGTGAAGAGCATGCTACAAATTACAGTAACAGGGATACAACAGCATTAGGGAATTACCGCTACCCCTGTCGCTGTATGCATTACTAGGAAGGCATTAAGTTACCGTGTGCTGGGTACCTGGTCCAGCCACTCTTGTGGTGGAGTGGTTATGGCATCAGCACACGGCATACTCGGGAGACCTGGGGCTGTAGTTATATTCCCTGCAGGTCCTCCCGTGCTAATTATTTTGCTGTCATTAAAAAAATTAAAAAGTTCCTCCCTCCCGACTTTCTTCCCATCTCCTGAGTCTACCCATCCCGGGAGTTTATTTTAAATCCGGGATGTGTGTGTGGGGCACAGCCCCCCGCAAAAAAAAGAGTAGCCTCATTTATTTCAACAGCATGCACTCTTTCTGTAGGTTGGTGCATTTCCAACCTTATTGAAGCGCATGCCGCTTTGCTTTCAGCATTTGTTGATGCTCTTTTATTCCATGGTTCATTATAGCTGTCTGTTTGACTTAATTGTAATTTTGGAGGTGTGACTAAATTTCTGAATGATGTTTGTGTAATTGTCCGTTCCCTTATGTCCAGGTCCACATTTTCTGGGGACGTAAGTTTACAGTGTCAGAGTATTCAGTTTCCTGTTTTCCTAGAACCCATTCTCCCATCAGTGCAGCAATTCAGGAATATCTGTGCTCATTAATTTTCTAAGTGCAGTGCCTAACTTATTGCTGTGGTCTGTAAGTCCTGTTATTCTCCGGCTGAGTTTCTGTCCAGGAGACACCAATCTAATTTCATCATTGAGACTACTGCTTTTCCCTTTTAATAGAACAGTATGGGGTACAGCGATGTAATGTGGTGGCTGTATTTGTTGTTGCAGGGGAATGTGCCATGGGGTCCTGTGGTGTTCACAGCAGCAATTCAGGAATGTCAGCAGTGTAAGTCCCTTGCCCCTAGTGTGATTCATAATCCAGTAAAAGATATGTCAGGTGTGGATCTTTCAAGCCAGATGGAACTGCTCATTTTGTCAGTCTGCTGTCCTGTAATATGCAGATCAGTGACATCTGAGACCTGGGGAGAAAGGTGTGCTTTCCAGCTCAGGGTGGATCACGACTGTGCAGACAGTGAGGAAAATCATACTGCTGGCATTGAGTCTAGCACTGAAACCAGTGATGCTGGATGACTGGACAGAAAGCAGTGGCCCTGGGTAGCACCTCTAAATGTAAGAGGAATACCTAGGGCAAAATGTGATGCGTTAATCAAACTGCCTGCTTTCCCACTTTTTCTTACAGGAATCCAAATGACTGTATTATGGACTCTGTGGTGATGTGGCAATGCTATGTTTTTTTTTAATTACATTGCTTTCCCTTGGGTCAGGTATTGGAGCTCCTGTCAACAGCCTATTCTGCCCCTTATTTTTTTGACTGCAGCAACTGACATCTTTTTAGCTCTGTTTGCAAGCCCTGAGATTTTCCCTGCCGAGATTTCTGTCCATTTTTAGTTTTCATATGCATGCTGATGTCCGATTTCATCAATCAGACTATGGCTTGTTTTTATAACTGAATAGTATAATGTACATCTGTGTAGTACCATGGCAATATTTTTGATCACTTTTGCAGGTACTATGAGGTCACATGTTGTACACAGTATCAGTGCAGGAATGTCTCTGGTGTAAGTACCCCTACCCGCCCATTGCCCGTGACTCCCATATCCATGTAATAGACACACATATAACACTGGTATGCATATGATGTCACATATCTCACACTTGCATGTAAAAGAATTGTTCAGACTAATGGACAGGTTGTAATCCTCTGCAGTGATTACTAAGCAAGGGGATGCACAGGACAGCACTATTTTCAGTAGGTATGTCTTCGCAGTCCCAGCATAAAGTTTTTTTTGGGGGGGTACAGGCAACCCAAATCGACACAAGGGAATAGATTTATATAAAGATTGTTTTGCAGTTTTCTTACTGTTTTTAGTATTGTTCTTTGGTCGGTATTAATCTTAATGTCTGCAAAGGCGACCATAGCAAGTATTGCAGCCCACATACAGAGAATAAAGTATGGGGTGGTGTGTGTAACGAGAAGTTTACACACACCCAAGGGGTAAGATACTAGCACACTAAAATGCCAGCAGAATAGGTCTAATGGTCTTTCGTGTCTGCTCGTTTGGTCAGCCCTCACCCTGGGTACTGACCTTGCTGCCCCCCTCGCCTTCTCTGGCTTCTCCCTTCCCAGTTCCGAATATTCTTGCTGCATTGGATTTTGCTTCCAGAACCCTTCCCCTTTACCTGTCCCACCCCCTCTTGAACCCCTCCATTGTCTCTGATGCTACATAAACCCTGAGAACGAAGCTTGAGGGGTTTGTGCAAGCATCTTACCCCTTGGGTGTGTGTAAACTTCGAGTTTATACACAACACTCTATATTTTATTTTATATAATTGCTGGGTTTGCCTTTTCACCACAACAGTCATATAAAATGAATGTAGGTTCCGGAGCGCTCCGAAGTCTGGTTTGCTTGCAGTATGCGGTCCATGGTGCCGTTTTCTATTTAAAACTTTTTTTTCAGTCAGCAGCGAGTTATGTTCCCCTCCGTTGTTGTAGAGTTTCTGTTTTTAAATGTACTTATTGCCGAGTCCGTGTGGCGGGTAAGGCACTTACAGAAGAAAAACCGTGCTGCTGAGGAGAAGGGCTGCAGCTGGCATAGCCAGTGAGGGAAATCGTAGGCGGTTTGCCGTTATAAACGCCCTTTATAACTGTAAATTACGCCACGGTTTCCTATGGGGAAAAAGGCAAGACGGTTATTATGTTACAATTAACATTTTTTAGGGGACACACACGTCATATGCAATTAGAAATACACGCCTGTATAATAAATCAACTGATATTTATCGTTAACTGTATTTATTGGTCAGTACTGCCTCTTTCAGATACATTGTATGACCTTGAGTATGGGACTTCCAGCTATGTACTATGGAACTGCAGCACAATGTCAAGGTTCTACACCCTATGAAGTGGCATACTTCATAGCAGGTTATCACATAAGGGTCATATTTTCCAGGGTTAGGGATGCAGTCAGCCTCCATTAGTCCTCTTCTGAGTGGGACCACTTTCTCACTTTCTGAACTTTGGTTAAAATGTTATCTTTTACCACCAACATTTCACACATTTTTCTGTATTTCACATTGTGCATTCATAGGGTTTTTTCCAAAACTGTTTCAACATGGTTTTTTTCATATAGTATCTGATATTGGATGAAATGGTCCATCTGTATAATGTACATATTTGTATCCTCTCAGTTGCATATTTACATATCTCTGGTGTGCAGTTGTCAATCCATCCACCATCACTCATCTGTCAAGGTCCAATAATTAAAAATTACTCGTGTCACTGGCCTGGTGGTGCTGAGGGTTGAGGCGCTGGATGCCATTTGGGCCACGCTAGCACCCGGGTTCGGATAGACCTGAGTTGTTAGGGGTTGGCAGGGGAGAAAAGATTGAGCATCCAGAGGACTGCTCTCCTTTCCTGGGAAGGAGGGGGAATGTTGATCCCATTGTCTGGCGACTCCCAGTGGAGACCAGGAGTTCAGCAGCAGTTGTGATCCCGCAGGGGTACTGATCATGGCGGTGCTCTAGTGGGCAGCCGTGCTGGGGCACATTGCATTGCCAGGCCAATGGGGACAGAAAAGGAAAACCCCAGCACCTGATAGGCGATAGGACCAGTGGTCTGCCCCACTCCCAATGCCAGGCCTTCCGGCATTGTCTCTCGCACTTCCTCCAACCCCTTGTTGCTCAGTTAGATTGCAGTTAGAGCACCAGGAGGAGTCGGTGTCCCACCCTGGGGGTCAGGTGATTGGGGATCTGGAGGAAGACAGCCCATGTTGGAGCGGAGCCTGGGGGCTTCAGGCGGCAGGAACAGGCCATGCTGAGTGTCCTAGCCAGAGAGAGTTCACATAAGCTGGCACTGAGGGGGCATAAAGAAATCTGAAAAAAAAAAACATATCGCTCATGTTCAGTGGTTACTCCACACCCATAAAATCATTTGTAATACAATATTCTACACATTACCATTGTCTGCTGGTCCTTTACCCCCATCGTACCTTCAGTGGTTCCTGGTACTCCATTTGTTTAAAACATCCTCCCTTTCAGCACTCTCCAACCAGCACCTCAATCAGCCATATCTTGCTGACATCTCACCTCCACACACACATCTCTCAACGTGATGGCTGTGGCTGTTGCCTGCTCAATAACAGTGATTGTCACATCCCCTATGTCACATCTGCTGTGTACTGTCATATGAGCAGACAGTGAGCAAGCGAATACATGCTGTACCCCATGAACTGACAGTTTATGTGTATGGTATCCATGGATGTGAGATTAAGGCTGTGACAGTCTCAGTTTGATTTGGCTGATCACACTCACTGTGGTGCTTGTTTGGTGCATGCTGATGGACCAACAGGGACTGCTAGTCTATGTTAGAAAGGAGATGGGTCTTACTAATAGACAACAGAGGGCATGTGCGCTATTGTGCTCCTGCTGGCTGAGTGGTGTGCCGTTTGGCATCAGTGATATGCGTTGAACAGTATCAGGTGACACTGGCGTCACATCTCGACACCAATGATATGTGTATTATTTCTCAAGCTGGGCGGGAACTTTGAGAAATGGCCCAAATCATCTTTCCACACCATTTGAAGTGAGTGTTTACAGATTAGCGATTTCTGTGGTTATGTTTTTTCCACCAGTAAAACATTTGCATAGATTTATTGCTTTCGAGTTGGGTACAGTATTACTTTCAGGTTGTATTAGTGCCATACTTAATTTGATGGGCCATGGCTAAGCTTTAAATGAAGGGTGGAAAACTCTTTGGCTTTGGCCCGACTCCATAGGAGCATAGGGTTCTTATCCAGAAATATAATAAAATAGCTCCTATGTCTTCAGAGGAGTTGAGAGAAACCTGCCCTGAAGTGTCCAGCTTACTCTTTTGCTAGCTTTGAGCCAGCCATGTTTGTGTGATTAGCGCCCACCCCAGAAAACAATTACAGGCAACAAATGTTTGCTCCTATGTCCCACTCAAAATATAAGAACATAAAATGATGTCTAAGTGTGAAGGGCAGGACTGTAACTCCATAAGTCAGTTAATGAAAGCCTTACTCCCTTACAGTTGATGTTCCCTTGTGTATTTCAAGTTAGTTAAGCCATTATCTATTTGATATATACAACATGTTCGGTACTAGAGAAAGGGTTTCCTCTGTGAATTCTTTCCATTTCCCACACTGAAAGCAGACTTCTTGTTAGCAGTCCACTGGATTTGGCCAAAAACAGGAAATGTGAAATTTGCTGTTTTAACCCCTCTGGGAGAGGAGGGTCAGCAGGGTGCCAACCACAGCACAGTTGTAATGCAGTGCTATAGATTGCATAGGAATCTCTGCCATTGCATACCAGCTGCTTGACGCCCCCAATCCCTTTTCAAGTAGTTCCTGTAGGGTAGCTGAATCCATGCCCCAAAACTTTTTACCTGTTGTCCAGTAAATGTGGAATTTTTATACAATACAAGTACATTATAACTCAGTAGCACATTATTTTGAATCCTTTAACAGGTTAATATATTTGCGGCCATATTGGCTCTGACCTGAGTTTGTTTACTATTCTGCAGGTTCTGAGCCTTTCAGTAACATTCATTTAATGTTCACTTCAGGGTTACTTCCCCATAGCTGTAGCTTAGGTACTGTGAGTTCTCTGTGCTGTCCGTCATTAAACATGAAATAAACTCAATGGACTCGGTTTTCAAAGGTCTGGGAATGACATACAGTGCTTGCATCAATAAGAAATGTCACACAGAGTACCTTGTGTCACACTGTGTGTCATTCCCAATTTTTGTACATAGCCTGCACCAGAAGGTGGGGCCATCTGCGCCAGTCAGGCTTGCACCAACCTTGCAGGAGACACATGGCTGCGCCATGGTGGATGGGAGCTTGCTCCACAAAAAGTGATGCAGCATTTCCTAATGTGGGGTTTACATATTCCCCCCCCCCCAAAGGTTGCAGATCACACTGGGGTTTAGACCAGCCAAAGTCTGGTCTAAAGGCCCCATGTGCCACCCATGTTCCAAGCCATTGGATGGCCAGAGAAATCGGCAAGGACTGGGAGCTGAGTATTGTTTTGGCTCACAGAAAAGACATACCCTGAGATGATGGTGGGTACTGCAACCGCATCATGTCATGATAGGGCATAGTAGTGTTGGCACATGTCCTTGTACAAGACAGCAGGACACGTATGTATCCTGCCTGTGTTGCTGAGGGGTCACTGTACAGCAGGATCTTGGCACTGGTGTGCTGTATGAAGGGTTGAAACCCTGATAGTTCCATGACATCCATGCCCTGGGCAGTGGCTGATGAAGGTAGCTGTGGCACTGTTGTCCAGGAGTGGGCAACTGTTATCAGTCACAGCTATAAGCTGCGGTCCTGGGATGACTGCTGTGAGCCAGAGAAAGCATTGGGGACCACTGGTGTACTGTAGGATGCATAGAAGGTGTGCTGCCTCAGCGGTAAAGTGCACTCCGTGAGGGCCAGCTGGGCTGTAGTGGGCACAGTGGGAGCACCACTTGTGCCTTGCCTGTGGCGCTGCTGTGGTTTGGTGTGATACTGTGAGGAGCACTGCACACTTGACGGTGTCATCCATCCAAGGCCCTGGGATGTCTGTAACCATTTCCATTACCTACTGCACAAGATCACCATGCCTGACATGCCAGGTTCTAGGTATAGTATGTCACCCACCCTATACCAGTTGCATTCTCTAGAGAACCCTCCAAGTGTCCCATGGCCGAATCAGGATTTGGTTGTGGCTTGCTGCAGGGAACTCCTGACACTAAGCAGTGGGAGACAGTACCAATGTGTGCGCACTTCACTGTGCCACATGGATACTTCACAATAAGGTCAACAGCACTGGCATCTGGAACAGATACTCTGGTGTGTACCACATTGTGCAGTCCCAGCACCACTGTACATGGTATATGCAAGGGTGCGATAGCTCTATAGTGCACCAACAGATGCAGGGGCTGTAGTGCAAGGTTACAGATGGATGTTGACAGCTCATCACACAGTAGAGGCAGGGCAGGCGCATATCACGTGTGGCACCACAGGTACACACCGCATGGGGATAGTGGTGTGGATGCAGCGGGACTGACATGTGGCAGTAGCCCTGGGACACTCACTGGCTTTTGTGAGTCTTAACATTTACAGGAGTGACATGTACACTGGGAGATTCCCCAGACATACATTGTGTGGTGCCTGCATCCACCTCTATGTTATGCCTTACTGGCACCTGCATCATGGAGTCATTCTGTTTCCACCATATGGACAACTGCTGTCACACCTCGGTGGCGGAAAATGTACTCAAGATGAAGAGGACTGCTCGTGAGGAGCAGGTTGGCATCTCGGCTACCTTTTCCATTAAGTACATAACCAGACATCTGTTGTATGGCGAGCCATCAGTTTCTTAGTTACACATCCACTGACAGCCTTTACCTTCCTGTTTGATATAGAGTTTAACCACTTCTGCAGTTACTGACAGTGAACATTTTCTGATCATGAACAGTGCTGTGCCACAATTTTACACCTGTTAGCTGCACACTTTAATACACCCCAAATAAAGCCAGCAATATAACTTGTAGCAACAGGAAGTACACTGACCACCATGCCCCTGATGCAGCATTTTGCACAACCCCTGCACTCTTGCACAACTCTCAAAATAACACATTGTAGTATGGAGTTGTGATGGTACATATGAGCACCAGTGTTTCAGGAGCTGCCTCCATCGTTGTGTGATAATTTGTAACATCACATATTTAAGCTCTTCAGGTGGTAGACTGGATGCATCCTGGCCTTATAAGCAAAGGGTCAGAGGTTTGATTCTAAGTGAGGGCACATATTTTATACAAGTTAGCCAGCCTTGGAGTGGGCCACAAGTTGGTAGCTTAGGTAAAAAATTGGCTGGAAAACAGGACAGAGGGTAACATAAAAACTGAGTTCACTCTGAAGTAAGGGGGGGTATCGCAGGGTTCAGTACTGGGACCAGTCCTGTTTAATGACTTTATAAGTGACATTGCAGATGGACTGGAAGAAAAAGTATGACTCTTTGCAGATGACACAAAGAACTGCAACAGGGTTGATACAGAAGGTGGGGTGGAAAGGATGCGAAGGGACTTGGCAAGGTTGGAGGAATGGTCAAATGTATGGCAGCTTAGATTCAAGCATAAAGAAGTGCAAAGTAATGCCCTGGAAACAAAAACCCAGGAAGAGTACACAATGGGGGTGAGATACTAACAACAACAAAAATGGAAAGGAACCTAGGGATAGTCATATCAAATGACCATAAGGTAGGCAAGCAATGTGAGAAGGCAGTAAGGAGGGCTAGTAGGATACTGGGATGCATAGGGAGAGGCATCACCAGTAGAAAACAGGAAGTTGTTATGCCTCTGTACAGACAGTTGGTGAGACCCCATCTGGAGTACTGTGTGCAGTTCTGGGGACCCCATCTCCACAAGGACATAGACAGGATGGAGGCAGTCCAGAGGAGGGCAACATAAATGGTGCAGGGTTTACACCAGAAAACATATGAAGAGAGATTAAAGGAGATTAATATGTATACCCTTGGGGGGGGGGGACATGATAGAAACTTTCAAGTTCCTCAAGGCAATCAACAAAGTCCAAGAGGGTAGCATCTTTCAGAAAAAGAGATGTGCAAGAACAAGGGGGCACAATTTGAAGATAGAGGATGGCTCAAAGGTAATGTGAGGAAGTATTTTTTCAAGGAGAGGGTTGTGGATACATGGAACAGCCTTTCTGAGGAGGTAGTGGAGTCAAAAACAGTGGGGGAATTCAAGAATGCATGGGACAGACATAAGGCAGTTCTAGTGGGGGGTAGGAAGAAATAGGCTGTTGGTTAACTAAGATCTGCAGCTTAGCCATTAGTTAGGGAAATGGGCAGACTAGGTGGGCCAAGTGGTCCTTATCTGCCATCAGATTCTATGTTTCTATGTCCCTTTGCATAACTACGAGGACTTACAGTGATTGTACTCTGGCTGGCTGCTCAATCTGGATGAAGTACAGGAGCTGTACACTGAGGAGAGTTTGCAGACACAGGAATCTGGTGACGGAGGGCGGATAGTGAGATAAGGAGATCTTACAGGACTGAAGTGGACATGTTTATCTGCCCTTTGTGGTTTGCGGGATATAGTACCTTAATGACAATACAATCTTTTGTGTGCTCTGTTTTTCAGACTGAAGTTTGTTACAGTGCATTGTGGACCTGCAGACACACAGCCTACTTACAAGTACTTTCCAACAGCAACCCTGTACACCTTACCCCAGATACTGTCAGTCTTCCATCCTGGTTCAGCATACCATTCTATACCTTACCTACACACACACACACACAGCCTGCTTTCTGTACATATCATACATCTTTTTGGCTAGCATCTTGTTGCTTCACCTCAGATAGCTCTGGCTCCATTTCTGCTACAACCTTCTGTACACATCTCCACTTAGTTATTTACTTTCACATTCATATATGCTACATGTATACCTTTTAGATACTTACACATATATGTTTGTTTTTTTTAGTACCCCTATATTTAAGGTTGAGCAGGGGTGGTCTATGTTAAAACTCAGATTTTCAACCTTAATATCTTTGCAACCGTTCAACAGAGTTGAACAACATTTTGCATGTGCAGTCTTGTGGGGGTAGATCTCTTGATGTGGTAAGTTTCATTCTGGTCAGATATGCAGATTCCAAGATGCACATAGCAATGACAAAAAAAAAAATGCTGTTTTTTGTTATCGCCTTGCACCCAGACTGTTTGGGATTTTGTCAGACATTTTCAGAGTAGAAAGAGCTTGGTTTACAGATGTGCCTTTTGCTTATTTGGTGAAAAAAATATTAATCTGCCAGCTCGGTGGTGCTGAGAGTTGAGGCGCTGGACACCACACCTCACGCCATGCCAGCAACCCTGGTTTGGGAATGACCTCAGGTTGTTGGAAGCAGGATCGAGTGCCCAATAGCAGCTCTCATCTAGGGTGGTTGTGCCCCCTCCCTGTAGTTCCGCTGCCAATGGGTGGAGGTCTGGAGGCAGCGTAGGTGAGAGGGGGCGACAAGTCGGGAGGCCATCTCTGAATCGGCATGCCTGTGCCTCTGAGAATGGGGCAGACAAAATGGGAAAAAACACATAACTGTATAATAGAAAAATATATTTTCCAAAGTTATTAAATTTTGTCTACAGAAAAGAAATGCAGAAGGACAAGAGGGCATAATATGAGACTGAAGGGGGACTCAGAGGTAATGTGAGGGAGTATTTTCACGGAAAGAGTGGTAGCACCCTGGAACAAATTACCAAACAAGTGGTGGGTGTAAACACCATAACTCTCAACCTTTGTCCCCAAATGTGGAACATTGTCTCAAATGTTCCACAAATGGGCAAAATGTGGAACACTTAAAATCAAATCTTTACCTAAGAAGCTCAGAACACTTAAAATGTTGCATTTTCAGAAATTCTGTTATTAACTGTATATATTTTTTGCATCATTTACTATGGAATTTTGCTTTAAAATGTTAACACTGAATGTGGAACAAGTCCTCACAATGCAGAACAGGGAGCTTTTGTGAAGCAGAATGAGGAAAATTCCTTGACATGTGGTACAGTTGACATGCATGGGATAGGCGCGAGGGACTTGTGGAGTCAAGAATGGGGGTGATCACAGATTTAACAGGATCTATCGTAAGAAAACAGGAACAAACTGAATCAGCCCTGCTCATACAGTACCCTCAACCATCCATCACTGAAATTAGGTAAATTGACATTCAAAATATGGGAGCATGAGGGACATTCTCAAACATGGAGATACAAGCTAGAACACTGTGAAATCTATTGTGTTTATCCGTCCAAAGTTTACTTTTGATAAAGCACCTTAGAATATTATAAACTTCTGCTTTTAAGTCTGATTTACTTCAGTGGGGCAACACCATTTCCATGCGGGACAGAAGAGGGACAGAGCAATTTTCAGGGTAAAATGAGAGAAGTCCCATCAGCACAGCGGGAGCGCTGCTGCTATGGCGTAATCAACCCAGGTTCGGGAACACACCTAGGGAGACTGAGGGTCGCCCGAGGGAGAGGAGGCTTGTGCATCAGAGGACCGCCACCTTCTCTGGGAGAGACGGGGATGAGGCTCGCGATTGACTTGCCTCTGACCACAGCAAGCACCAAACCACCAAGAAGTAGTGGCGTGATGGACATCAGCAAGTGCACCTTGACATCTGGGAGCATGTCATGCCCACCACAAGAACAGCGGAAAAAGCTCCCTGAGCACCGGAAAGACAGAGCACCTGCACAGATCTCTAAAACTCTCCCTGCCTGTCCTGCTTGGCATGGCCCAATGAAACAAAAAGCTTGGGTGTACAAGCCCCACCTCGTCCCCACTTAGGGGTAGAACCAAGGCTCCATGGGGACTACCCACGGCTCCAGGTAAGGGGAGAGGGGCAGATGCCATAGGAGATGCCTGATGGTGAGTGTCTCAGGAAGTAGGGGAGTATAAAGATAAAGTAAAAAAACAGGAAAGTTCCTCATAATCAGGGACAGCTGAAACATATAGCACTGTTTCCTCAGTGTGTGCTCGCACCCACCCACCCCAATTTGTGCCAATTACAATACAACCTAAGGAGAGAGAGGTTTCTACCAGTGCCAGAGAAAGACATAAGCCACCCCCGAGGACCGGGTTAAGGTTCTAGGCTTCAAAAGGGCAGCCCAACAGCACAGCAGAATTTGTCACAGATGGTCTAGATCTGCACAGAAGTTCCCCTGCAGTCAGGTTTCAGCGTAACAGCACTCAGTTCCCCAGTTTGTTTTCCCACAGCAGTCAGTCTTACCGCAGGCGTGCTTCTTGGTTTTTTCTGTGGCTCGCACACTGGACTCCTGGATCACAACTCCTGTCGACCACTCCCAGATCATGGTGCTCGACTCCCAACTGACCCGAGGCTCAGCATGATGCCAACAAGATCTCATCTTTCCCCTTGATGTGTGACAAAGGCCAGCACTTTCTTACTGGCTGTTGTACTTACGGTGTATTCACTTGACATGCAAAGCTCCTCCTTTCATGCGCCCAGTATCCAGAGCTCATTTTGGCAATTTTCAGCAGCTGCACTCTAGCGGCCATGCTCATCCCCCTCCTCCCAATTGTTTAACCAGGAGTGGCACACTGTTGAAAGTGTGTTTACAGGTGAGACTTGGGAGCACAGAGAAGTTAAGTGACTTGCTCAGGCTCACACAGTATGCAAGTGACGGCTGTGGATTCAATCCCAGTTCCCTAGATATGCAGCTCAGAGCCTTAAACCACTGTGGTATACTGCCTC
This sequence comes from Neoceratodus forsteri, assembly GCA_016271365.2. Taxonomy (NCBI): domain Eukaryota; kingdom Metazoa; phylum Chordata; order Ceratodontiformes; family Ceratodontidae; genus Neoceratodus; species Neoceratodus forsteri. The sequence continues at coordinate 883,098,101 of CM057450.1, read as the reverse complement.
CCAACTACAGCTATCAAGCTGTACAGTTCAAAATGGTCCTGGCTCACTTAAGGTGCCTGGGGTGCACAACACAGCAATGTTACCCGTCCGACTGGAAATCTACCAAAATTTGGCATGCAAGCACCACTTTCAAACCCTGGCGCCACCCCACATTTTAGCATGATTTATGATGTAATAGTTGGGAGAGCATGGGGGCGACCCATTGACTTTAATGGGTTTTCTTACTTATTTAATTTATTGAATTTTGTTGACTAGGTAAGCCAAATGAGACTAGAAGTCACTTATTCAGGGGCTGCCTGGGAGTGGGATACAGACGGTAACCAACTGAAACTGAACCAGATTAAGCTGTTGGTGGTGTTTCTAGTGAATGTAGGAAACTGGGTCAGGACACCGGGAAATTTCCCATCTCTTTTCAAGAAGTGCTATTGGATCTTTAACGTCCCACCTGAACAACCTCCAGAACAGGCAGACGGACCTCGGTTTAATGTCTCATTCAAAAGACGACACCTCAGGAGTGCAGCACCACTCATGCTGCACTACAGTGTCAGTACTGGGATATTAACCTGAGTGCCTGGTGGGGATAGAACCCACAGCCTTCTGATCTCCCAGTCTGAGAGGCAAGTGTGCTACCTGCTGAGCAAGCCACTGACACAGACTCTATTTAAAGACTTATTTTGATATTTTAATGGCTGGATATGAATTTGTCAAGGTCACTGCTCAAGTAAAAGGGTCCCACGAATTGAGCAGTGGCCTTGATTAATTCACATCGGACTACTAAAATATCAAAATAAGTCCTTAAATAAGAAGCCCCACTGAAGTCCAGGAGCTGCTCTCACAGCACGCCTCCTCACTATTACATCAGAAAGAAATCCTGCTAGTGCGGGAGCAGCGCTCCAATACGGAAGTGAAAAGGATCAGGCTCTGCTCCACAGAGTGAAAATATGATCCCTTTCCTCCTTAATGCCTGCTATCAGAAAATATTTTTTAAATTCAGCATGGAAGTCAGCGGAGCCTAAGCATACTTCTGGGGTTCTAGGTGGCAATTTTATAAAGGGCACAAGAGGTGTTCTTTAAAAAGAAGAAGAGGCGGAGGGAGGCTTTGAAGCTGAAGTTTAACTTGTGCCACTTTCATGCAATGCACAAGAACTATAAAAATACCAACACATATACAGAGAGAATACACCCAGCAAAAAGGGCTAACACATAAGACTGTATACTGTAGCAACTTGCTAGCTTTATTTGAAAATATAACCAATATCTGTTATACTGCAATAGTAATAAATATTATGTTCTCTGAAACAGTACATAAATATGGACATTAGAAGCTTCTTCACTGCGTGTTAACAAAAACGCACATCAAAGGAAGATTTTGAAACAGTTTCAAACAATGAAAACTAAGAAATGGATTCATGCCATAACAGTTCCCTTCCCATTCAGTCTGTGCTGCCATCTTAACCATCTTCATCATTTTCTTTAAAATACCCGACAACAACAAATTACGTTTACAGTGAAAAGTATCCTTCAGAAGTGGATGAGGAAAAGGGTGGGACCTTGTCAACCCAAGATGTCAGTATACCCCATTCACTGTGTTTGGTTTCCAGAAGCACTCCTTCCAATATTGGTGGTCTGAACTGTATCCGTAGTTATAATACTCTTGTTATAAAGGACTGCGCATTTTGTTTTCTGTGTCTAATTTTTAGTAACAAATGTAATAGCATGAACAAGGATTCCTTAGTATAAGGTGGCTTCTCTAACTGGAAATGTGCTTTAGATTCTTTCAAAGAACATGCCTCAAAATCTGGTTCCCATGACAATTGTACGCTCAATGTGGTTAGCATGTCAGCAGACTAAGTGCTTCTAATTCCAATGAAATTCAGAAACATAGAGCATACATGACGCGCCTAATAGAAGTCACTCGATTCTTACAGAGACATGGACTTGTCTTTAAGAAACATACTGAGGCAGGTGACTGCAATAAAGGAAACCTCTTGAATTAATATATTTGTTAAAGAGCACCTATCCAGCTCTTTTAACACTGCTCCCCAAGAACTATGAATGACCCTTACCTGACTCAGTCATGTGGTGCCAAAATTAGATTTTTTCTGATGTCTCTATACAGGAAGCGTGGGGGCTCCATAGATGCCACTGGTCCTCGTCAGTTGAGCAGTACCCTTGGTTGGTTCGGGATGGGCATCTAAAATATGTAAAACGGAGTTTAAAAACAGCCCCATTCACATCTATGGAACATGCCCCACACTCTCCATATAGTGAGATCAGAAAAGTGGGCAGATCGCAGTATCTGGAACTGGCAAGAGATCAGTGGCTCGGCTCCACTTAACCAAATTATATTCCCTTCCCTTCCAGAATAGGGCACATAAAATCTAATTCTGGCACCACAGGACTTGAAACCATGACCGCTACACAGATCAGGGCTTCACTCTACAAATCGCACCTGCAGTCACCCTATAAAAGAAACCATTCTTTGTGTTGCTTGCATGCATGTGCAAGAAACACATTGTGTCAGGTGTTCTTACAAGCGGGTTGTGGAGGCATGGCAGTGCTGTGCCGAATGGCAGCAGTTCATTCAGGGGCTGGTCTCTGTCTCGCCAACAGAGTAGCATGCTGTCATCACCCGCAGTTAACGAGCAGGACACTACATCAAAGTAGCTGAGCCGCTGCAATCAGAGAGCCGTGGCGCGCAATCAGCTGTTCACACAGCGGGCCTCCTGACTACAGCAGCCAATTACACAGCTCCATGGTGTTGTGTTAGTATGGCGGCAGGTGACTGCTTCTCCGTGCCCTCTCACAGTCCTCACAAAGCAGACGGAAAACCGCCCCACGCTCAGTGTGCCTTCCTGGTGAAACACCAATAAAATAAAAAGCAGACGGGTAGCCCACTCACCGTCAGCATAATGTCCCCATTTCTTTTGTGCCGAGGTGGGTGCCCAATCCCCTCGGCTCTTGACACCCTCAAACTATATATGCCGACAGGGTGCCCAATCCTCCTGTCGGCAGGCCCTTTCCTCGTCATTTTGCCGAGGGAGGAGCCCACTCCCTGTCAGCATAATGCCCCCAATTTCTTGTGTGCCGAGGGGTGCCCAATCCCCTATGTTTGTCCCCCCAGCACTCGATATGTGCTGTTGGGGGTGCCAACTCCCCCTGGCTACAGCCCTCCAAACACTCAGGTGGCATGCTGGGAGCCCACCCCAGCGTACAAAATGAATGTCCCTGTAAAAAGAAAAGCTTCCCACAATTTTTTTTTTTTTTGTTACCTGTAAACTGAGAAACGGTCCCTCGTCGATTCCAGTGGTCCTCCCCAACCCGCTCCACCCTCTGTGTACCCCACCTCCCACACGACACCTCACCCCATACTTATCTCCGGAGCCCAGTGCGACGATCTTCAGTGGACCGGAACATGTCTGCATTCTTCAAAGCCAAACGTGAACTGAAGAAATGCCGTAAGCTCTATAATGGCATAAATGGGTTTTTTCAACTTTGGTGCATAACTTCGGCCATTTTGGGGACTGTTTCACCAAATTTTCAACATGGGGTTATTGGGGCCCTCCTCATGAATTCAATCACTGTCATTTTATTATTCGGCCCGAAGGTGATTTTCGTTCACTAGGCGGAACCACCTTTCAGGACTGATTAACAAAATGAGTGTACTGATTCATGAAGTAGGCTCCCAAAACCCCATCTTGAAAATTTGGTAAAAACCTCAAATGACAGTTTTACGAGCATGCATTGCGAGCTCCTAAGCCCGCTCGAAACTTCGAGCATTTTTAATATTTTACTCCAGATTTTCAGCACTGCCATTTTACCACACCTCCTTATGAACAGTATAACTCATTTTTCACATCTCGCTTGAAATGCATTTTCCACATGTAGCGCATAATGGCGCAGTCGGTGTGCAAAATCAATGTTCGGGACAGGTTAAGAAAATCACAGTGACACTATTCATGAGCAGAGATCTTAAACTGGCTATGTTAAAAATTTGGTGACAAAAGTCCATAAAACGACTGTTCCAAGTGTGCATTGTGCAATTTCATGCATCCTCGATGCGTTCACAAATTTGTAATCTTTTCAGTCCAGATTTTCAACTCTGACATTTTTCCACCTCCTTATGAACAGTACAGCTATCATTTTTCACACCCTGGTTGAAATATGTTTTCGCACTTCATGCAGAAAAGCATGGTTACTGTGGGAAATCAGTGTTCGGGATAGAGTAAGAAAATCACAGTGACACTGTTCATAAGCAGAGGTCCCAAGATGCCTGTACTTAAAATCTGCTGAAAAAATCCCCTAAAAATTACATTACGGGTGTGCATTGCAGTTTCTACGCATCAATTCGCACTTCACCATTTTTTTTTATATTTTCATTCTAGATTTTCAACTTTGACATTTTTTACTCCCCATTAACAGTACAGCTGTCATTTTTCCACACACTGTCTAAAATGTGTTTTTGCACCTGTGGTGCCAAATGGCACAGTCGCTGTGCAAAATCACCTTCGCTAATGAACTGATTGTGATCCCACCGCATGAACAGAGACACTAAAAGGCCATGTTGAAAACTTGGAGTAAAAATACCAAGAAACGCCAGGGTGTTAGGGTTTCGACCATAATGCCCTCACCCTGTAGGGACTGACAGGCATCAGGGATGCGACTTGGGACTGTCGACTAGTATTACTCATGCCATTCCACCACCACCTTGCAGCCAGTGACAGGCATCGAGGTGCACCTTGGACTCTTTGGCCCCAGAGTTCATCCCATTCTCCTATACTGCACCCATTTCAGCATATTTCCTTATGGAATGAGATGAGTAAAGCCCAAACACTCACGGCACACCTCAACACTTGTCAGTGTCTGTGGGTAGGATGAGGTGAAATGTCATGACCGTGTATCAGAGATGACCCAAAGGCACACCCCAATGCCTATCCATCTCTGCAGGGTGGGTGGGATGGCATCAGTTCAGTACTTCACTGCTGTTCCTATACTGCATGGGCCTGATTCTCATAGGGCCTGAGTCTGGCACAAGCTGCAGCAAATAGCAGCCTGCACCAACGCCTGGTGCGCCAGGACCCTGCACCTGATTCAGGTACAGGAGAGGTCCCAGCGGCTAAGTCCCCATGCTTGCACTGACCGGGACCCTGTGGCAAACCCCGGCACATCGCAGAGATCCACCACAGGCCACCAGAGACTAACACAGGACCCCTGTCCCACTAGGTAATGGGCATGTGGACCCAACCTGATGGGTCGGTGTCCCCCACCATGTTTGGTGCAACTGATGCCTGACCACAGAGGTGAGTGGTGGGATGTGCTGGGGAGCAGTCGTGACTGGTGTGACGGGGTTTGGGCACCACCTGCTGGGGCAGGGTGGGCAACTGTAACACCATAAGTTGGTGCAGCGTAGCGCTGATGGGGCAGCCTGGGATCGGGAGTACCAACATGGTGCATAAGTGGCATCGGGAGCTGTGAGGGGTGCCACTGACCACTAGGATGGGGGCCACACATACGGGCCACACTTGGGGTGTATGGTAGGTGGACTGTCACCCATGGTGTGCCAGCACAGGCATGTCACCCAGGGGAGAATATCTAAGTCTCCTTATGCCTGCCCTGGCTGGTCTAAGGGCACTCAGAATTTTCTCCCACCAGGCGATGTCTGTGAATCGCAGGATGTAGCTTGATTGCCACAGTCCCCCGGCCATGCATTGCAGGTGCGAGCCTTGTTTGGGGCAGGTGGACTCAGTCGACAGGCCACCTTTGTGAATCAGACGGAGGGCAGTCATGGACGCAAGGTGCACCTTGGACCATATCCGCTCCCCACTGGCACCTTACGTCCGATGCAGGCTTTGAGAATCGGGCCCCATCTGTCAACTCCTGCACTTCCACTGCTAATGCCAGCATGCAAACATTCGGCATTGACAAATGCTTGTGTAGTAAGCTCTGGTCCATACGATGCTCACAGGTGACCAGTGGGAAGCTCATTAATTAGGAACAGACTGCACCTCCTTTTAATGTCTTTATAAGTGACACTGCAGAGAGACTGGAAGGAAAAGTATGCTCTTTGCAGATGACATGCAAGATCTGCACCAAGGTTGATACACAAAGAGGCGTGGAAAGGATGGGAAGGACTTGGCAAGGTTGGAGGAATGGTCAGAAGTATGGCAGCTTGATTCAATGCAAATAAGTGCAAAATAATGCACCTGGGAAACAAAACTCAGGGAAGATTACAATGCAGGGTTTTAAATAATTGATTAGCAGTTTTTTCTTGGGGCAATACTAACTGTACAGAAAGCATTTATATAGGTTTTCTAGAAGTGTTATGTTTGTTAAACACAGTGAGGCAAGTGATATGCATTTTCACAATGTTTTAGAACTTTATGAGCAAAACACTAATCAATTTTTAGAGTTAAATAAAACCCTGCAATGGGGGTAGTAACAATGACAAAAATGGAAAGGGACCTGGGGGTAATCCTATCAGATGACCTTAAGGTTAGAAAGCAATGTGAGAAGGCAGTAGGAGGGCTGGGGTATACTGGGATGCATAGGGAGAGGCAACACCAACAGAAAACAGGAACTTGTCATCCCTCTGTACAGACAGTTGGTGAGACCCCATCTGGAGTACTGCATCCAGTTCTGAGACCCCATCTCCGCAAGGACATAGACAGGATGGTGGCAGTCTGGGGCAACTAAAATGATGCAGGGTCTGCAAGAAAAGCCATATGAGAAGAGACTAGGGCTTTAATATGCATACCCTTGAGGAAAGGAGGAGAGGGGAAACACGATAGAAACGCTAAGTACCTCAAGGAATCAAAGTCCAAGAGGGTAGCATCTTTCAGAAAAAGAGGTGCAAGAACAAGGGAGTACAATTTGAAGATAGGGGGGACAGCTCAGGGCAATGTGAGGAGGTATTTTTTCACAGAGGGTGGTGGACGATGGAATAGCCTTCCTGAGGAGGTTGTGGGCTCTAAAACTGTGGGAGAATTCAAGAATGCATGGGACAGACATAAGGCAATTTGGTTTTACTTTACTGCAGCGACAGTAGTTACAGAGACATCCCACACAGCGATAGGCGCGTTGCAGATATCGGTGTCACGGTGTCAGAGATGCCTCCGTGTTTGCTGAGGGGCTGTGCCCCAAATCTCCTCCACACCCCTGTCTCTAGTATTCTAACTCCAAATCTGAGTTGGACTGGGGGTGAAACACCCGCAGGGCAATCCCCTGGCTATGAGATACCATCATAGCGGTACGTGGATTTTGGCCAAATCCTGTCGCTGTGATGGTCTTCGGCCATCAGGGAGTCGCTGACAACAGTATACCAAGGCAATTCTTGTGAGGGGTAGGAAGAAATAGCAGTTGGTTAACTAGATCTGCAGCTTATACTGTAAGTAGGGAAATGGGCAGACTAGGTGGGCCAAGCGGTTCTTATCTGCTGTCAAAGTCTATATTTTATGTTTCTCTTCTCCTGTATGCACGCCAGCCCAGGTTAACGTACAAAGACTTTATCATATTTCTTACGAGTCTTTCTTAAACATGTTTTATCTATTAACAGAATTGCACCTGATTTGAGGCCAAAATCAAAAGCAAATAGTTATAGTAGTAGAGCACACACACACACACACACACACACACACACACACACACACCCCAAAAGCCTGCAATTCATTCAAATCAATTCCATTTTCTTACTTAGTTGGGGTTGAATGCCAACAAGTGTGAAATCATGTACCTAGGGCATAGGAGCCCTGATGCTGAGTATAGGATGAGAGGAGGTACTGATACTCACTAGACATGAAAGGGTCCTTGAGGTTATTATATCAGAGGACCCTCAGGTGGCAGTACAGTGTGACAAGGCTATAAGCAGGGCAAATTGGATTGTGGGAGTGCACAAGGACTGACATCTCCAGTAGGAGGAGGAATGTTGTGCTGCTATTGTATCACTCCCTGGTATACCCCAGCTGAGTACTGTGTCCAATTTTAGAGTCCACACCTCAAAAGGACATAAGGTGGAGGTTTTCCAGAGGAGGGCAACTAAAATGGTTCAGGATTTAACAGGAATCCCTATAAGGAAAGGCTAAAGAATCTCAACATGTACACTCTGAAAGAGCAGCAGGCGAGAGCCAACATGATCAAGATCTACAAAGCACCTCACAGGGGGTAAACAGGGTACAGTTGAGGAGTTTCCTTCAAATGAGGATGAGCACCCAAACCAAGGACATTCAGTGAAGCTTGGGGGGTTCAGGACAGATGTGAAGAAATATTTTTACTGAAAGGGTGGTAGACGCTTTGAACAAACTGCCAGGAGAATCTGGAAGCTAAAATGGTAGGGGCATGAAGCATGCATGGAATAAACATAGGGATAGTAGAAAAGGGGAAGGAGGGGGTCAACGGAGATCAATAGGGCTATGGAGAGGAATAGGTTCAAATTAATTGCAGGAAAATCCATTGAACAGGCTCATTCACAAGGAAGTCCTGACAGACGCAGGTAGAACAAGACATGCAGTAACATATACAGGCAGTCTGCTGTAGAAGTGGAGAACACTTGGGCAGACTGGGTGGGCTGAGAGCGGTCCTTTTCTGCTGACAAATTCTATGTTTCTATGGCATCAAGTGTTCATTCAGGTGCAGTGTTTAAAGCTGGGCCTACCACACATCCAGATGTCAAGGTACAGTAAATTACCAGATTAGATGCAGCCCATTAACAGTACAATAAACAGAATCCTGGTGCTTTTAGCCTTTACTCTTCATGGCATGCTTAAAAAGTTGGAGTTCTATTTGCAGTGTCCAAACCAGTACGCTGATTATACTAAAGTTCAGATTATACTAATGTATTTGAGGCAAAGAGCCTTACAGCCCATAAAAGCTCACATACTAGTCAAGAGCAATAATATGCCAATTGTTTAACAGATAATAAACATTCATCTAGTCTTGCCTTGAATTGTTCTTTATCCTAGCTAATAATATGTAATGGCAATTGTCCCAGGTTTAATTACTCTTAAGGTAAAAAATATTTCCTCTGATATAATTATGGTTGATTTGCTTATCAATTGGAGAGGGTGACCCTAGTGTTGTGAGATGAATCCTTGAAATGTAGTCCCAACTCTGTCATTCATGCCGGGTCCAGGACTATGCCATAAAAAGAAAAAGTAAATCACCACGTAACCTCGAGTTTCTAGGATAACAGATTCCGATCAGATTGGTTCAGAAAAGATGGTTCATGCCACTCAGATGTTTAGTAAATCTTGGCTGAAGCTCTTTCTAATTAATTTATGTTGGTTTTCTTATAGGACACTAAAGCTAAGACACACATTCAAGAGGAGGCCTAACATATGCTCTAAATGAAGGCATTAAAACCTCTGGATCTCTTTGTAGTAATATTTCGCTTAATAGACCAGACAACCTTATTGCTTTATTTATGATTCATTTATGAGATAAAAAAAAATCTATATTATTGGAAATTGTTATGCCCAGGTCTCTTTCATCAGTAGTATCACTAAGTGGAATTGTCCCAACATATATGTTTTTGAAGGATTTGTGTTACCTAGGTTGCATAACCTTGCATTTGGACTTGTTTAATTTCATACCCATACAGGTACCCATTCAAAATGTTATTTAGATCCTGCTGAATGAGATTAGGATCATTGTTACCTGTACGTGTAACCCTAGATGGCTGCTATCTCAGGGCTACTACCCCTGCCTGATTTGCCACCAACAGGTTGAGGGCCTGGATCCAATGGCGGGTGCTCCACCCAGAGGTCAGGGTTTGCAATAGTTAAACTTGTTGTCACAGCCCTCTGGGACACTGCAACCCCCTTTCTTCCCACTATTGTGTTCACAATGTATCGAGAATTACCTTCACTGTATACTTACCCCCAGGACTAGTTCCGCACTGGGACCTCCTGTAGAACTAAGATACAGTGCAACAATCACAGTACAGTACTTTAACATAGACAAATACCTCAGGCAGTATAACTTTTGCTGAAACAAGCAGCTCTGATTTATTTAGGGGATATAACAAGGACAGGGGGAAATCAGGTCAATTAGCTTATCACTTTACTTATTCATTGTGGCTCTGTGACAGGCCTGTCCCACCAGTTACTGTCCCTTGGTACCCAAGCCTCAGTGGCTAGTCCAAACGTGGCAGCTGGTAGGCCCTTCACACAGAGAAGGAAAATTAAACAGTCAGCAAGTACAGTAATTCCATTTGATTTAATGTGGCATTCAACAGGAGCTACTCAATTAGTACTTCACGACCTCCAAACAAGATAGGGTCCTTCAATGTCAGTAGGGCTACTCTGAGCTCCAAGAGACCTCACACATTTATGATAAAAAAAGAAAGTACTATACCAGGCAGGCTGCTTCTCTATCCCGATCGCAATTACTGCACAATACCCGGGAGAACATAGGGATTCAGTTCCTGGACAGACCGAGTGCAATTCAACAATTCTCCGTCTTCTACAGGGTGAGCCTGGTTTCTACTCTTCAGAGATCCTTTGATTCTTTTCACAGGACGGATTCAGTCCTAACAAGCAGTTACACGCTGCAGACCGGAACTCTGGGCCTTACACGTTTTTGACTGAAACTGCGCTGAAGGAGCACAGGGTTTCTTTCCCTTCACTGCCAGATCTGAAACTGAAACTCCAACAGACAAACCGGGCACTTCCTTTGAGTTCCTCCCAGTTCTTGACTGAGATTGGCTGTCCACAATAGACTGCTGCTGTTGGTCCAAAAAGGCACTGAAGTCTAAACTACATCTCCCGGGAGTCACTGCCCATACAATCCTCTTGTGGCTGGCTCCAGATTATGAGTCCAAGTTCTGATGTGCCTCAAGGCAGCATTTTAGAGCTAGCTTACCCCACACTGATTGGTCCAGTTCAGCAGTTCAAAACCCAGAATGGGGAACTAGGCAGACACAGTTCTGACTGCAAAGAAAGCAGGTTAGACAAACTGTATTTTTCATTATTACTCTACATGATTTCTGGCAGTTACATCTTTCAGATAGTTCCTTTCACTCTAGTGACTGCAAAAATAGTGAATTGGCAGCAGCTCGAGTGGTACTCAACAGGAGCACACAGTCCCTCCATTATTAACTAATTATGTCTGCAAGCAGACAGCTCTTAAAGAGACAGTACCAGAGGCTCTAAAACACATACTGACAAATGGCTAAACGCTAAATTACACTTGGTTTGAGATCAAGCAAGCTCTGGAAGTCTTTTGGGAACCCCCATTTCAGGGGGTTACACCTTCCTGGTTTGGAAAAGCTTGACGTCTGCTACAAGTACTTACAAGTTTTAACTGGAACCATATACATTTGTATTAGTTTCACATGTAATTGTCAGTCAGTATATCATTTTACCAAGAACATTTCTGAAACATTGCAGTATATCTTACATAGTATTATACACACATTGTACCATAACTCAAGTATTACCTGTACATGAAACCTGAAGAGAGGGGCCTTTCCCTGATCAGTTGCCTTGGGCTGACGGGCAAGGGCACCATACCCAGAGGCAACACAAGTAACTGGAGTTAGCACTGATGCTCAGTTGGTAATGAGCTCGGGACACATACACTTTATGGACAAATTGGAGAGGCAAGTCTACAGGTTCAAGTGAATCATAACTGAGGTGCACCATATGTTACAGCTCGACCAGTCTTCTAGGGGAACTGTTACAGTCTGCACCTGAGCTCATTTTCAGCATTGTCCTCACTTGTCAGGAGCTCCATGGGGGTAGAGAGGCTAGAACTTGGGGCACTTTCAGCTCCAGGAGTTTTTCTGAGTCCACAACATTTGGCTCGCATGGAGAGCTGACACTGGCAGTGGACTGTCAGGGCACTCAAAATACTCTTCTTGTTCGGTATCACCAGTCTGCCCTAATCTATTCTTTTCTCCTGAAAGCTCAAACAGTTCAACCATGCACAATGATTCCATTTCATCTGATCTGATGCTTGTACACTTCTGGAGTATTGGGTCCAGGATGAAGTTGGGGCTTAGAACCAGAAGGCCCAGCTTGTTTCCAGTATTACTAGGGATTCCTAAACAATTGACCAGTTCGTATACTGATAGTATTCAAAGTCACTCACTTTCTTCTGATATGGACTGACAGTCGCTCAACTGGGACTTGTGCAGGGGAACACTTAACTTGCTTCTGTAGGTGCAGACTTCTTTGATCTTTCTTAGCAGCAGCTCTAGTCACTGTCCAGAGGCATCTTCTGGGGCTCAGACTCCATCAGATTTGTCCAATGGGCAGTAATGATTTCTATGCATTGTTTTTTACATCTTTTGAATTGTTCTCAGGCCTTGCACACTGGCAGATCATCTAGTTTGCCCACTACAATGTGAGGAGATGGTGTTATCTGTCAGCAATCTTGTGATTGCCATGCAGTCCCAGATTTCTTAGTACACCCGATCTCCTCCTGAGTTCCTGTGCTTTCACCTTTTATCATACCGCTCTTGTTGGCCAGATTTCTTTGGCAGCTGTTTGAGCCAGTTGGTACCATGAGTTAGCTGGGCCTTAACTTTGCACATACTGTAAATAGTTGTCAGTTTGAACCCCATCAGAGAGACCCTAAAACACATCTACTGGTAGTCAGCTTCTCCAACATCAGGCGTGTAGGGGAGAACCCAGTGGCATCATTTTTGGCAGTTATAAGCATGTACCAGGTGCTAATTTGTTGGCTCCTCTAGTCTTGTCCTTGGGTGCAGGGTGCCCAGTATATCTAGCAAAGTGTTGAAACGTTCAGGCTGTGGGTCCCCTGGGTGGTAAGGAGTGGTTCTGACTTTCTACCCCCAGAGAAAGCATCTTTGATCAGACGATCAAAGTTCTCCCTTGATCAGAATGGATTCTTTGGAGCCCCATAGTAACAAAGTTTTCTTACTTTTGGCCACAGTGGATGCTTTCTGTCTTGTGAAAGCTTGGCATATCTCGAAATGGTCAGACCACTTGCCATTACTGATGTTTCTTTGTCGACTCCAAACTCAGAAAATCACTACAGACCAGCCCATGGGTACTGGTGGTTAGTACATGAGCAGCCCTCTGGGGCAAAGCTTCTCTGTAAGCAGCAACTACAAGTTCGAATGTTGCTCCACATCAGCCCCCATCTTAGCCAACAGAATCTGATCCACTGCTGTGTTCTGTCTGTTTCAAGGTGTCCTATGGGTTGTAAGGACCTCACTATTGAGTCTCAAAAGGCAGGGCAGCACCAGTTGTTGTTTTTGTACTTGTCCTCCTCTGTCTACTGTTTCTGTATAACAGTTTATTGATCAGTTTCACTTAGGACCTTCTTTGTATAACAGTGCAGTTCTCAAATCAGTGGAGCGACTTGACACATCTTTTCCTGCATAGAGGGCTTCTGGGGCTGATTTGATCATAGATCGCGATTGGTTCCGCTAATACTGTCATTGTCCAGCTGGAGCAGCACCAATGTTCATTGCAGAAAAGTGGCACAAGCAGGTATGCAATTTTCAGAGGGTCCTGGGCAATCCACCATGCAGTCCACTGCGTCCTGGACATTTGTTCCTCCCTGTCAACTTATAGAGTTCCCGTCAGGTTCGCCAATCGACTCAATATCTTGTGAACAGGCTCGGGAGAGCACGCATCATGTGGTTCAGACCTGCCTATCGAGAGCATAGTCATATGTAGATAATGCAGAAAGCCACCTGTGTGTAGTGGCATCCAACTTATTGAGGTCTGCAATGTGTCAAAGGATATTGTCGGTTTGCTAGTATTTTAGCCCCATATAAGTACTCATGGAATTGGTCATCATTGCCCACTCAAAGCTAGGAACCTAACTTATGTACAGGATAGTTCTTCGATGGGGTCATTTTACTGGCAAAGGCCACTGGTCTCAGGCCATTCTCGTTCTTGGTACAACACAGCCCCCAACCCTTGGAAGCTAGCATCAGTGTGGATTAAGGTTTTCTTGATCGGCTAGCACTGGAGCATGGGTGTCGATATATGATCTCATGAAACAGTTCACATTAGAGTCCAGCGGCCCCAAATACCACTGGATGAAAATACACTCTTCAGTCTTGAGGACGCTGACTTTGGTATTTTTTGTGGGTTGGGGATACCTTGAGTAAGGTTAAGTAAAGGCGGATCGCCTTAGTAGTTCTTGATGAACACCGATCATAACTGGTGAATTCCAGGAATCTTGTGTTCTTTAGATTTGGCTGTGGGCCAGGTGGTCAAGGCTCAACTTTACTTGGGTCGGCCTATTCCTCGGTGGATACTATGTCCCACATACTTACTGATGTTTGAAAGAATTGACACTTATCACTGACAGTTTATCTGGGGTCCTCCAGTCGTCCACCTAAATAATCTGCCTCATGTTCCTCCAGTGAGCTGCCAAACACACAATATCATCTAGTATACTAGGCACTTAGTAAGTTCATGTCCTCACTGCACGCCTCCATCAACGTGAAAGTGGCTGCATCTGAAACCTTGAGGCATCCCCATGAATTCATAGAGCAAGCCGACAGATAAAGGCTGTCTTCTCATGTCCTCTGGGCCATCGTGATCTGGTAGTAGTACCCACCGCGGAGATCCAACACAGAGAACCACTTTGCCCTGCTTAGGTAGTCCAAAGTATCCTGAATGGGCAGTGTACTGATCAGGATATCCTTCCGTTTAAGTGTATAATCCACACACATCCTTGTACTGTTCCATTCTTTTTCTCACTACCACAATGGGGAAGCATAAGGGCTTGGATTCTTGTATTACACCAGCAGCTAACATCTCTTGCAGATGTCGTCTCACATCATCTATAGTCAGCAGGTGCCAGGCCGAGACCTCACTCTAAATGGTCTTTTCGTCATGCAGCCGGATATTGTGCTCAGCCCTTGCACGCATCTCACATCCCATTCCTTTAAAGAAAACACCTGGTGTCTCTGGGCAAGCTTCTCACTGATCCTCACTTTCCATTCAGCTGGCAGCGGGAGTCGCTAAATAAAACAAGTCGTATCCATTTGTCATTCTTCCTTGAACTCTTGCTGTGCAGCACTGCAGTGTCTGCACAATGCACAATAGCTGTGATGCAACCTCTTATTTACCGAATGTTCTTTCAGACACATTATGAACTTGGACCATTACCCTTCTGGCATAAGCATGGCTCGTGGCAAAATACTAGGCTTGACTAGCAGTCCCTCTGGCAATTTTCCATCGCCTGGGCATCCAATATTTATATTTATTCTAACATCCTTTCTGATAATGGACCTCTCCCTGTAAGGTACACTGGGCATTTGGCGCAGGATCAGAGACTCAGGATCCTTCTTCCATACAATTCGACCGTTCCTCTGGTTCTTTTTTCAGCATCTCTGTGCCTCATAGGCCTTCTTAATTAAAGCTGGAACTCTTAAAGCTCTACTAGTCTTTGACCCTGTTTTTCATAATGGCAACTGTGCCAGCCTTCCTAATTCATATGAGCATTTGTTCCAATCAACAAAGGGACATCATCATACAGTCCAGTGGGGACACACTAAGGCTAGGGTCTCACTTGTTCGGCCACTCCAGCCAATGGAGGTGGGGAAAGACAGCCAAATTCGGATATGTCCTGGAATAGGGATAGGCTTCTCACTTAACCTCATACATGCAGTCCTTCTAATGGTTTGTGAGGGTACGCCTGACAAATGTTTCTGATACCAATCTTGGGAACATAATTGTCACTTGGGAGCCACTGTTCATCACAGCTCTTGTAGACACTCCATTCACTTTTTACAGTGGTCTCCATGGAGGACCCACTATTCTGGACCAGTCTGGAGAGGCGGTAGTGGGGCCTGGGCAACTGACCTTGCCACAAAGGGCGTGAGTTAGCATTTTTGGTGCCCTCACTGGGATCATTCTCGCACCTCTTAACCACTGATTTGTTCTCCCAAGCTCTCCTTGTAGCCTATATGCAACTTTGTCAGTGTCTTTTGGGGACCTGCATTCCTTTCATGTGCCCATCTTTCCCACAATTATAGCAAAACATACTTTCTGGAGTTTGAGCTACGAGGCGCCACACTGGGATGCCAGTGCGGGTATTACTAACTGGAAACCTTGGTGCCATCTCTGTCTCGCGGCGTGATAAGCATTTGGAGACATCTCGTCCAGTTTCTCCACTTCCATGGTCAAGGAATTGAGTTTGGAGCTGTTATCAGCAGGAGATACATGGGTGGTACCCCCACCCCATAGCAGATGCAGTCGGATATAGGTCAGGGCCTGCATTTGCAGGCGTGGCCTTCATAAGGGACTGTTTTTGAATTACCGGATCTCTCTCAACAGTTCGCCCCATTGTGGCATATCTTTTTCCTTGTCAGAGCACTCATTGACTGCCAACCTCTGCCCCTGAACTTCACTTGATGGGCCACTCTCAGTCACTTGGGTCGTAGCCGCAGCTATTGGTGCAGGTCCCTCCCTAGGTTGCCTTTCTCAACTCTTCAATTTCTCTCATTAACTCATCATAGGAGGGTGGAGATTCCAGTCGAGTTGCCGTAACTGAAGCAACAGCAGTTCTTGAGAAGGGGTAGACTTAAGGATCCTGTCCGCCTTTGGTTGGTCCAGTTCAATCGCTGGCAAACTACCCTTTCTGAGGCATTCTTGCAACAATTTTTCCAGCCAGGATACATACACAGACAACAACTCCCCTTGGTACTGTTGTGCATTTCTTACTCTCCACCATAGATCCCTCATTACGAATCTGGGCTCCATACACATTCTCCAAGGCCTCAGATGAGGCCTGTGCAGTCACTTCAGGGTTACTGGCCGCTTAGCACGGATGGTAGCCAGGGCAGGACCTCGGAGGTTCTCACTAACCTCTTCGCTGTCTTCTGTTTACTGCCATTTCTAGCACTTGGGGGCAACATAGTCTCATCCAGGTCTCCCAGTCATCCTCCCTTGGGGGTGGGAGGGTGCCAGAGAAGATCCTCAACCTTCGTAAGAGTCGGATCTAATGGCAGGTGCAGAAATAGGGAGTCTGCATTGGTTCAGCCACCATTACGGGTACTGAGCGAAGAGGGTGTTGGGGAGGAACACTTTCAGGTGGCAGAATAGTTTCTTCAAGTCCTCCACGTTTTTCCTTCCCCAGCAACCATTTAGCAAATTTCTCCTCAAAAGTTTCAGATAGTGGTGGGGCTCATTCTCCACTGGTCTATACTGCACTTAGTTATCACTCTCCAGGCAGTGAGGGCTCCTCTGGGGTAATGGTCTGTGGCACTTTGGAGCCATCCATGTGATCCTTAAACTCTACTAGGGCCAGGAAAGTGTGGGTGAGCAGATTAGCATGCCGACCCACCACCACAGGGTTTTGTAAACCTTCCACCTTGGAAAGTACTCCTGTCATAGTGTCCGTATTGATACCCAGGGGATATCCAGGATAAGCATAGCATTTGGGGTCAATCTCTCCTAGTACACCACTCCACCAGCGGTTGCACAGCTACTTCTGTCGGGTACCCATTTTTTTCTTAACAGTGGTTCGAGAATATGGCCACTAGAGGACACACAATCCTAGCGTGAGCTCTCCAAGATGTAACCCTAGATGGTGCTATCCCAGGGCTACTACCCCTGGCCTGATTTGCCACCAACAGGTTGAGGGGCCTGGATCCAATGGCGGGGTGCCTCCACCCAGAGGTCAGGGTTTGCAATAGTTAAACTTACTTGGTCACAGCCCTCTGGGACACTGCAACCTCTTCTTCCCACTAGTGGCCCACACAATGTATCAGAATTACCTTCACTGTATACACTTACCCCCAGGACTAGTCTCCGCATGGGACCTCCTGTGAAATAAGATACAGTGCAACAATCACAGTACAGTACTCTTAACATAGACAAATACCTGTGGCAGTATAACTTTGCTGAAACAAGCAGCTCTGATTTATTTAGGGGGATATAACAAGGACAGGGGAAATCAGGTTAATTAGCTTATCACTTTACTATCTACCTATGGCTCTGTGCAGAGCCTATCTCTACCAGTGCTACTGTCCTTGGGTACCCAAGCCTCAGTGGCTAGTCCAAACCGCGGGCAGCTGGTAGGGGCCCTTCACTGAGAGAAGGAAAATTAAACAGTCAGCAGTACAGTAATTCCATTTGATTTAATGTGGCAATTCAACAGGAGCGACCTAATTAGTACTCACTGACCTCCAAACAAGATAGGGTCCTTCAATGTCAGCTAGGCTACTCTTCAGAGACTCTCACACATTTATATGGTGAAAAAGAAAGTACTTATACCAGGCAGGCTGCTCCTCTCTATCCCGATCGCAATTACTGACCTGTACCCGAGACACACAGCAGATTCAGTTCCTGACAGACCCAGTGCAACTAACAATTTCTCCAGTCTCTACAGGGTGAGCTCTGGTTTCTACTCTTCAGAGATCCTTTGATTCTTTTCACAGGACGGATTCAGTCCTAACAAGCAGTTACACAAGCTGCAGACCGAACTCTGGGCCTTACACACGCTTTTTGATTGAAACTCTGCACTGAAGGAGCTACAGGTTTCTTTCCTTCACTGAGATCTAAACTGAAAACTCCAACAGACAAAACGGGCACTTCCTTTGAGTTCCTCCCAGTTCTTGACTGGATTGGCTGTCACCACAATAGACTGCCGTGTTGGTCCAAAAAAGCACTCAAGTCTCAAACTACATCTCCAGAGTCACTGCCTATACAATCCTCTTGTGGCTGGCTCAGATTATGAGTCCAAGTTCTGATTCGCCCAAGGCACTATTTAGAGCTAGCTTACCTCACACTGATTGGTCCAGTTCAGCAGTTCAAAACTAGAATGGGAACTAGGCAGACACAGTTCTGACTGCAAAGAAAGCAGGTTAGACAAACTGTATTTCATTATTATTTACATGATTTCTGGCAAACAGTTACATCTTTCAGATAGGTTCCCTTTGCACTCTAGTGACTGCAAAAATAGAGTGAATTGGCAGCAGCTCGAGTGGTACTCAAACAGAGAAGCACACAGTCCCCATACAATCTAATTATGTCTGTAAAGCAGACAGCTCTTAAAGAGACAGTACCAGAGGCTCTTAAAACACTCACTGATAAATGGCTTAAACGCCAAACACTATTCAGGCTTGGAGCATTCAAGCAAGCTCCTGAAGTCTTTTGGGAACCTCCATTTGCAGGGGGTTACATGGACCACCGATTTTATAACATCTGCATACTTATAGCTGACGAAAAGCAATTTTGAAATTAAATCAGATATGAAAGCCTGACACAAACATGGGATCAAGCACCGAGCCCTGGGGGACTCCACTAGTGACATAACCAATGTCTGATAAGCCACTGATTGTAACTTTCGTTGAGTGCGATATCGATAAATATATTATTACATGGATCAAAAAATGGTTATTAATTTTAGATTTTTGTAACTTTATTTCTAAAGCCCAATGTGGCTTAGCATCAAAAGCCTTATTAAAATCCAAAAGATATCACATGGAACACGGTTATCAATCTAATAAACTGATGTTTTCATAAAACTCATTAAGTTTGACAGGCAGCCTCTACCTTTTTTAAAACCGAGTTGTTCCATATCTGAATTGTTCAATATAGGAGTTAATACATCCTTTATTAAACTTTCAAAGATCTTACAAATAGGTGACGAAGAGTAATTGGTCCGATAATTTGAGTAGTCCAATTTCAGGCCCTTTTATTATATGGAGACATTTTATGGTCTCCCATTGCTTTCGAACAAAACCCTTAAGCAGGTATAACTCTAAGAGTACTTTTAGGGAATCAATAAACAAACAGTGAGTAGAAAATACAGGTTACTCACCTGTAACAGGAGTTCTAGGAATGGTATATGTTGTTCATCCACACTGTCTGGCAGGTATCCTTGCCGCTTTAAATCTTGCCGGAAGGTCTTCAAGTTGGCTCTATAGCAGAGATCTATGTAGGAGGTGACCCACCTGCCTATCGTCCGCTTGGCTGCAGGTCTGCCAGGTGCGGCTTCAGCCGTGGGTGACAAACAGCTCAGCGAACCTCTCCCGACTTTCAGTCGGTTAAGCTCCTTATAGCTAAGCTAGCGCCCTTCTAGGGTCCAGAGTATGGAGCCTATATTCGCCTCCGAGGTGTGATTGGGGTAGAACACCGCAGAGTCAACACCTGATTAAGGTGAAACTCCGACACCACCTTCGGAAGGAATTTCGGTGGGGCGCGGACAACCTTGTCCCTGTGAAAGACCAGGTAAGGAGACTGGTGCAGAGCGCCTGGCGCCTCCCATCCTTCTGGCTGACGTAATAGCCACCAAGAAGGCGGTCTTCCACGACAGTGAGAGTTCACACCTGTGCATTGGTTCGAATGGCTTGCCCATGAGCTTTGCCAGTACCAGCAGTAGATCCCACGAGGTGGAGGTTCTCGCGACTGGAGGGGAAATGTGATCAAGGCCTTTGAAAAGCGCCAGACCACCTTTTCTCCCGCGCCACGAATGCTTCCTGGCCCGCGCCTGTAGCAGAGATGGCTGCCAGGTGCACCCTTAGGTCGTCGACTCCAAGCCCTTGCTGAGAAAGGGACCATAAATATCCAAGATGCTTGAAAAGCGGAACAGGAGGAAGGGTCCAAGCTCCTTGAGTTCTGACACCAAATGGAAAACCTCTTCCATTTGAAGGCATAGCATTTCCTGGTCAACTCCTACGGACGCCTCAACTACATTGAGGACCTCGTCGCGAAAGACCCAAGGCTTCAAACCCTAAGCTGCCCAGGAACCAGGCCGCTAGGTGCAGGGATTGAAGGTCCGGATGGAGCACCTTCCTCTGATTGACTGAGAGCAGGTCCGAGCAGCTGGAAGCTGCCTCGGGAGCCTGGAGCTGAGGCTGAGGAGATCTGGTACCTGTAACTGGCGGGCCAGTCTGGCTATCAGAATCACCTGGGCGCTTGTCCCTCCTTGCTTTGAGAAGCACCTTGTGTATCAAGGGAAATGGGGGAAGGCGTGAAGAGGCCCGAGGTCCACGGCGTTCGAGAAGGCATCCCCCGCAGCGAGCCCTGCTGAGGGGGCGGCATGGAACAGCCTCAGCTTCACGCTCTCCCTGGAGGAAAACAGGTCCACCTGAGGTGTAGCTGTAATGGGAGAACAGATCTTGCACTACCTCCAGCAGGAGAGACCACTCAGTGGGACACAGCCCGTATCCGGCTTAGGCATCGCTGAGGGTGTTGGAGGCTCCTGCCACATGAATGGCTAGGAGATCCACCTCCAGGCTGCGCACGAGTGACCCAATGCGAGAGTTTTGCATAGAAGCATGGAGCGCTGGCCCGCCTGGCGGTTTAGATAGTACATGGTCGTGGTGGTCGTCTGCCTGGACTGGACCACTTGACCCCGGAGAAACTGGAGCAGAGGCGGTGGAGAGCTAGGCGGACCGCCGCACTCCAGCAGGTTGATGTGGCATCGGACCTGTGGGGGGACCAGAGGCCGTGGCGCCTGTGTTCCTAGATGGGCACCCCTAACCCATCAGGAGAGGCATCGGTCAACAGAGAGACCGCGGCTCGGGCGGATTAAACGGGATGCCCTCCTGCAGATGAACTGAACGGTCCACCACCGGAGAGCTGTTCCACATCCCCTGGTCACGATCACTAGCTGGCCCAATGGATCGCAGCATTGTGACCACTGGCTGGGCCAGTCCCCACTGAAGAGGACCCATGCCAGCGGGCCCAACGGATCATGCTGGTGCAGGCCGCCATGAGACCCAGGAGGCGCAGGAAGTCCCGGAGATGCGATTGCCCAACCAGAAATGATTGGGCAAAGGAGGAAAGAACCTCGCCCCAGTCCGGGCCGGAGCCGTCGTTTTGCCTCAAGACAGTCGAGCTCTGTCCTGATGAAAAGAATCACCTGCTTCGCTCGAGATCCGTACTTGGCCTCGTGATGAGAAGGCCGACTTGAGAGCAAACCTGGAGGGGTCGTGATCTCTGACCGCTCCACCTCCTGTCTGAGGGGGGCTTGCTATCAGCCAGTCGTCCAGGTAAGGGCACCCGACCCTCGGACGCCGCAGGAATGCTGTCACCACTGCAGTGCATTTGGTGAAGACCCTGGGAGCTGGAGACAAGCCGAAGGGCATGGCTCGAATCGAAAGGGATCCCTCTGCTCGAAAGCGAAGGAATCTCTGATGTGACGGACGGATAGGACGTGAAAGAACGCGGTCCTGCAGGTCCAGAGAGCAGAACCACATGCGCTGCTCCAAGGATGGTATTATCTGAGCAGAGTGACTCATCCTGAAGGTCCGAGACCTTGGGAACTTGTTTAGGTCGTAGGGTCGAGAATGGGGCGCCAGCCTCCGTCCGCTTTCGGGAACCAGGAAGTACCTGGACACAAACCCGGTTCTGAGGGAGGCTCCACCACCTCCTGATCACCTCCTTCTGGAGGAGGAGAGCGATGTCGGCTCGGCAAGTCGACAAGTGAGGCTGCGGTTTTCGATGCCCCCCGAGGTGCGTGCGGCTCTGAAGCGGCGGGCTTGCCCGAATCAAGGGCAGGCCTTTTCCACCACCTCTAACACCCACCTGTCCGTGGTAATAACGGACCAGGCGGAAAGGAAGTGACGGTTCGTCTCTCCACGGGGAACTTGGGTGAGGTGGACGGGGTTGGGGCTACACCCCTCAACCCGTCACTGGGCAGGCTTGGAGTGAGGGACCGCCGAGGGACCTCCCTGGCCTTTGCCTCCCTGCTTCCTGTTGGAGAAGTCCCGGCTTGGTTTGGGATGCCAAGCTCGAGCCTGCTGGTCCTGACGCTGCTAGGCGGACGTGCCGTGGGCGAGAGGGACCAAAGGGTTTAGCTGTGGTTCGTGCCTTTGTCCTTCTGAGCGGATGAGACCGAGTCCATGTAGCATTGGACTTCTCGATCCTCTGTAGGTGACCTTCCACCCCAGGGCTGAAGAGGTCAGTCCCAAGAAGGGACATCCGCCAACTTGTGCTGGGTATCCGGTGAAGGTGGATATCCTCAGCCAAGCCTGACGACGCATAGCCACCTGCGGTCCGCTACAGACCTGGCACATGAGTCCCCAGTGTCCCAGAGCAGTCTGAAGCTGCTGTTTGGCCACTGCTCTGCTTCTGTCCCCGCACCTGCTAACCGTGATCTGCAGGTTCAGGAAGATGAGGGACAACCTCATCCAGGGAGCCCAACAGGGCATGAGAGAAATGTAAGTCGAGGACGGCCGAACTGGCCTGACGAAGGCAGAGGGAGGACGCGTGTAGACTTTTCGTCCGCATACTCCACTTCTGGACTCCTTGTCGGGAGGTTTGTCCACGCCCCTAGCGTCTCGGCATGCTGGAAAATGCTGTCGGTAACTAACCCTCGGCCGAGGGGTGTTCCAAAAACCGGACAAGGAACTGGTAGGGACCGCGATACTTCCTGGCCATCCTGGCCAAAGGCGAGGGCAGGAAGAAGGCCACCAGAGCTCCAAGGGCAGGCCCACTATGGCCTCAGCCACCGAAAGGCCTCAGATCCCCCGTCCAGAATCTCCGTGAGGGGATACCTGGCCGCCAGAGATGGGTTCGAAGCTTCATCCCGGTGGACTCTGAGATGAGCCAGGCAATCCCAGGTAGGACGCAGGGCTTGCGTCTACCGACTGTCCTCCAGAGGACTCCAAGTCCATTTGTCTGGAGAAAAGGAGGAATCGCCGTCGGACTCGGAAGAGTCCACAAAGAGCTGCCTCGGCTCTCAGCCACCCTCCACCTGCCGAGGACGATCGGGAGTGAGGTAACAGACAGCCTATGGGGCAGGCCCTGAGCCGACCGAGAATTCTTGGTTGGAGCCCCAAATAACGGCTGTGGAGGCGGAGGTTCCACCGGATCGGTGGAGCAGCTGGTTTTGGCCAACAACCGCTGGGAACAGGCCTCGGTAAGTCGAGGTTGTTTCGGCCGCCCGTGACAGCCACCTAACGGCCAGGAAGGCAACGGCATCGGCTTGTTCCCGGTCAGAAGGAGCCGTTGCCACATGAGGTCCTCGTAGCGTCGATGTAACTTACGTCGAAGCCTCCCTCGTCAGAGGAGGAGACGAGCGGCAACTCGCAGCGGTGCTGAGACCAAGACCCGCCTATGGCCGGAGGGATCGGCTGGACCGCGAAGAAGTCAGAGACCGAGACCAAGAACCTCGGCTTTCCCGAGACGGTGCAGGGAGGTGTCGGGGAACCGCACTCCCCTCGGTTCGGAGGTTCACCAGGCTCGGAACCGAGGCACT
The DNA here is from genome assembly GCA_016271365.2 of Neoceratodus forsteri. Classification (NCBI taxonomy): domain Eukaryota; kingdom Metazoa; phylum Chordata; order Ceratodontiformes; family Ceratodontidae; genus Neoceratodus; species Neoceratodus forsteri. The sequence goes on along the minus strand of CM057450.1, from coordinate 883,073,963 downwards.
GGCAAGCCCATGGGGTCCTCAGCTCCCCACTGGGGAACTGGGAGAGAAGATTCTCAGCTTCTCCTGTCGACAACTCGTCCAACGGGTCGAGAAAAATCGACCGTCCGAGCGGGAGTCTCCGGTCAACTGGCCTGGCCGAGGACACCGTGAGACCAGTGGCGAAGCTGAGCGGTCGACCAAAGTCGACGGCCGGCGACTCAGGAGAGGGATCTTTCCCGCTCCCAAGAGCGTTGACGGAGGACTTACCCTTGTCTCTTTTGGACCGAGAAAGGGTCCAGCAGAGGTTGGTCCCTCTCCTTAGTAGAGAGGGACAGACAAAGGTCCTTAAAGAAAGCTGAATAAGAGGCACCCAGAGAGAGCGGGACAAATGCAGCGTCGAGGTAGATGCCGCGCCGCCTCCTCTTCGAGGGCCATCATCTGCTCGAGCTGATCCGCCGAGCCCGCCGCCGCTGAAACCACCGATCGGCCTCTTTCGACTTCACCGAGGAAAACGCTTCTGGACGCCCCAGTTAAACGGCAGCACAGTCTTCGAGGACGTAGGTCGAGAAGAAAGAGCACAGGTCGCAAGCCCGCGGGTCATGCTCAAGGCCTAGACAGTAGACGCAAGTGGAGTGCGGATCCGTCCGAGACATCTCTGCCCGCAAGGGCATCTCCGGAAACTGGGAGTCGATTTGTCCATCGCAGCTCGGAGGGTAGAAGACCTAAGTCTATTTTAGCGAAAACTTTTAAATTCACAAAACCGAGAATTAGGAACCAGTCTTATACGCGAGAGCGTGCTAAGGAGGGAACCTGAGCTTCCAGCTGTAAGGAAGATCTGGCATCATGGGGGGAGCCGAGAGTTTTACCACCCGGTGGGTGGGAGGAGCCAGCTTGAAGACCTTCCGCAAGATTTAAATCGGCAAGGATACCTGCCAGACAGTGTGGATGAACAACATATCCATGTCCCTAGAACAGTAATTGTCCTGAAATATGGTCAGGCCCCATACTAGTTTTCCTTTTAGTAATTTCAATTTATTTTCAATGTCTGTAGCCTTAAAGCCTCATGGGTTCTAAACTAGTGTTTGCTTGATACGGCACAGGGTATCTGAAGTTTTATCATTTTACTGTATTCCTTATTGAATATGTCAGCCATTTCCTTTGAGTTTTGAATAATCTGATTATCCACTTGAATGGGACCCACCTTACATTTCGTTTTTTTTTTTTAAAGAATTTATATGAGAAAATTGCTGTTTGATTTTTTTTGCCAATTCAAATTCCTATTTCTTCTTAGTCTTCTTAATAACAGCTTTACATAGCTTTTGAGTGGATTATATATTTTGTCCAGATGAGTAGTTTTGATTTAAGATATCTGGCATATTTTATATTCTTTTGCTTTATAAATTTCTTTATAGATTTAGTCAGCCATTTAAGGCTGTAGTTTCCCATTGTGAAATTTAGTTTTTACATGGTATAGCGTCTTTAACATATATTAAAGTACCATACAGATGCTCCCAATATTCTTGTAATGTAAGGTCAGCATGCTCTTTATCCCAGTCTATCTGCCCAAAGACTTGTTCCAACCCAAGGATATTTGTTTTTACGTACATATAGACTGAGACAGACTCAGAATCAATTTCCCAAGCACATTTTAACTTAAAGGAAATAACATTATGGTCGCTATCACAGAGAGATGCCTCAACTGAAACTTTACAGACATCAAGACTATCCTCATGCAAAATTATGTCCAACAGGTTACTACCTCTGGGTGGATGAGAAACACTCTACTTTAAATGAAGCTGACAAGTGGCTAGAACTTTTTTACTATTTAAAGTATTAGCTATATTATCACACTAGTTTATATCTTCCAAATTTAAATCCCCCAGCTGAATGAGTATTTGATTCTTGCTCACTCCATTTCTTTCCCACTTTGAAAGCCACTTGTCCCGAGATTAGTTTTGGGCTGGCAGCGCCTGGCCTGTGATGGAAGATGACCAATAAGCGGCAATGAAGGACGCCAGACTTCACAGACTGTGAAGGCAGCTGCTCACTCACCATCTTGGCAAGAAGAAGGCTGCAGCTGTGGCCACTGATGACTGTTGGGGTGTGGGAATGGGGGACCAAAAGGGACAGACAAGGAGATAAAAAGTGTGAGACCTTCACCAGTTTCCAAAACGCTACCAGTAAAAGAACACTCTACTATGTTTTCAAATGGCAACATAATCTGGTGAGCCCTCTGTCTGGCATCAACCACTCATAAACTTGCCCAAAGAAGGAAGTGTGTGTCATGTGGTTACTGAAATACTAGAGACTACAGATTTATAAGAACAAAAGAATACCACACAGAGCTGGCACATGTGTCTATAGCAGCTGTCTCCTGCTTCTCAGTACAATATAAGCCACTTGTAGTGCCGTGGTTTAAATGGGCAGTCGGTTTAAAAAGGCAGATTCCGTTTTCCATTTGCCAAATCCATAGAATGTAATGTTAAAATGTTGGTTATAGCACTCTATGTCCGCCTTCTATTTGGGCAGATTAACTGCTACTGTAGTTAGTGTCAGCTCAAAAGTCTGCATGCCAACGTGTGAAATAACATTAACATTAATTAGCAGTTAATCTGCCCAGAATAATTTGATTATACACTTGAATGGGACGGGAGGCAGTATAGCGCAGTGGTCTAAGGCTCTGAGCTGCAAATCTGGTGACATCCAGCAGACCAGACCTGGGTTTGAATCCCAACTTCTACTTGCATACTGTGTGACCTAGACAAGTCACTTAATACTAACATACTAAAATGCCAGCAGAATAGGCCTAATGGTCTTTCGTGTCTGCTTTCGTTTGGTCAGCCCCACCCTGGGTGCTGACCTTGCTGTCCCCTAGCCTTCTCTGGCTTCTCCCTTCCCAGTTCCAGATATTCTTGCTGCATTGGATTTGTTCCAGAACCCTTCCCTGTACCTGTCCCACCCCTCTGAACCCCTCCACTGTCTCTGCCTCCACCAGCCCCCTAGGTAGTGCATTCCATGGCTCTACCACCCTCCTCAGTGAAGTAGCACCTCCTCCTTTCTCCCTGAATCTTCCCCTCCAGCTTCCACCCATGCCTCTAGTGGCCCCTTCCTCCTTCCTTGAAGCACCCTCACTGTTCCTCCCCTATTTACCCTCCTCTCATGTACCTGAAGACCTCTATCATGTCCCCCGGTCCCTTCTCTCTTCCAAAGTGTACATATTTAGCTCTTGAGCTCTCCTCATAGGTCCTGTCCCCAAGCCCCAAATCATTTTGGTTGCCCTCCTCTGACCCTCTCCAGGAGGTTAATGTCCCTCTTAAGTGTGGCCTCCAAAACTGCACGCAGTACTCCAGGTGCTGCCTCACTAAGTAGTTATACAGAGGAGTATCACTTCCTCCTTCTGGAGGTGATCCCTAGCGATGCATCCCAGCATCCTGTTGGCCTTGGCTGCTGCCTCCTACTTAACCTCCTTGTGCTCCCAGGTCACTCCTGTAAAAAGCTTTCTGTTTAGTGTGCTATACCTGGTTAAACAACTAAATAAAAAAAAAAAAAGAATAGAAGGCAAGCACAAGATTTATAAGCTGCTAGTCAGTCTGGGCTGCAGAGAGTCTCTAATGCCCAACTGTGCTTCCATGTCTCATGATTCTCTTAAAAAAAAGTCTCAAATTCGAGTGCTGCATCCCACCCCAGGCTCACAAACTCCCTCTAACTTGTCTAGAGGCTGCATGCAGGTTTGCTCCCTTTTCCCGTTGTACAGTCACGCGGTCTCTCGCTCCACGCTGTATCTGGTCTCCTATTCCTGGCTGTACGGTACTCAGTCTGTAGTCCCAGGCTCACAAAACTCCCTACCTTTTCTTGATGGACACGCATTACCCGGTTCCACTGCAATAATGTCTAAGGCTACTGTACTATACTTTAAGAGATGAGGCTAAAAATGGGTGACAGTTTGTTTTTATCGTTTTTCTTGATGGCCACTATGCAGGTTTCACTTCCGTCCCAGGCTAAAACAAACGGCCGTCAGTAATGCCTTTAAAAAAAAAAGCACTGCCTTTTGTTACAGTGCCCACTTCTATAACGGCACAAATCTGTTTACACAGATGCGCCCACTATAAGCGGCTTATACTGTAGTTATACTTTGAGGTACTTAAATGTTTCTAGCATATCCCCCTTCCTCCTCTCTTCCAGTGAGTACATATTGAGGTCCCTTAATTTCTCCCTCATAAGCCTTGTGTTGCAAGCTCTGTACCATCTCATTCACCCTTCTCTGGACCATCTCCAGCCTGTTAATATCCTTATGGAGGTGCGACCACCAGAACTGCACACAGTACTCCATGTGAGGCCTGACCATGGTTTTATATAATGGCATCACAACCTCCCTCTTTATGCTGGTGATACCCTGCCTATGCACCCTAGTATGTCACTGACCCTCCCAGCTGCCTTACCACTTAGACATTTTAAGGTCATCTGAATAAGAACCTGCAGGTCCTTTCCTTCTTTGTGACAGTAAGCAACTCCTCCCCCCATCCTGTAGCTTTCCTCAGGGTTTTTGTGTCCCAGGTGCATCATTTTGCACTTTTTGAATTAAACTTCAGTTTCCAGTCCTCGGACCATTTTTCAAGCTTCCCAGGTCCCTTTATTTTCTCCTTCCTCTGGGTTATCCACTGTGTTACAGATCTTGGTGTCATCTGCAAACAGGCAGACCTTTCCATTCAGCCCTTCTGCAATGTCACCATTAAGACATTGCAATCCCTCTGCATCCCACTGGTCACCCCTCTCCCCAGACTGCATCCCACTTACCACCACTCTCTGCCTCCTGTGTGTTAGCCAGTTTCTAACCCAGTTTGCCACCCTTTCCCCATGCCCAGCCTACTTAGCTAGTTTATCAGCCTCCCTATGTGGGACAATGTCAAAGGCTTTGCTTAAATCAAGGTAAGCGTTGTCCACTGCCCCACCCTGATTTACTTCCTTTGCCACCCAGTCAAAGAGATCAACCAGATTTGTCTGACATGACCTCCCCACTGTGAATCCATGTTGCCTATGGTCCTGGGCCGCCTTCTAGATGCACCACTATCCTTTCTTTAAGCAATGTCTCCATGATCTTCCCGCTACTGAGGTGAGGCTGACCCCCTACAGTTCCCTGCCTCCTCCTTACTGCTGGATTTGTAGAGAGACCACATGTACCTTCCTCCAATTTTCTGGTACCACCCCTGTGTTGAATGACTCGAGAACATGGCTGCCAGAGGTACTGCTATCTCCTTCACAGTTCTCTTAATATCCTTGGGTGTGTGCCATCTGGTCCCATCACTTTGTCCACCTTCAATTTAGTCACCTCCTGCAGGATTCTTCTGCCCTATGAATGAACTATTGTCCACCTCTTCACGCCTCTGCAACTACTGTACTGCTGTGGCCCTTGCCCCTCTCCTCTTCAGTGAATATGGAACAGAAAGACACAGTGGATGTCTGGGGAAGGCACATGACAGTTCTTAGATTTAATACTATCACTTCCAAATACCTAAACAGCATATATAAGCAAGCAACATTCGGCATTGACAAATGCTTGTTTACCTTTCTGCCCATAAAAATCTCAAATGCCTCCAGTGCAGGTTGCATTTTCTAATATGTTGCTTCTTGTCACCCTGCGCCTCACTGCTCATAATGCGAGAGGATAACGCACCACTGCCCATTCTGATTGGTCCCTCACATACAGAAATAAAATTAAAAAAAAAGTCCATATCTCCAATGCCCACTGATATTTTTAAAGTTTGTGCCTAAGATACTGTAGCCCAGTTGCGCTTGAGGGTTGAGGTGCTGGATGCCACACCCTGTGTATTTTGCCAGGATACAGATCTTCTGAAACAAATTCAAAAATGCATCCATATCCTCCCCTCTTTAAATTCCGCTATTAATTTGGAACTTAATTTATACCCCAGCCCTGGAATTTCAGGTCCATCTCTACTACTTACCACCTCTGGCGCTGGCTGTTGAGTCTCATTTTCTCCACTTCAATTCCTCTGGCACTCTTTTTTTGTTTCTGCATCTCTAGCTCAATCAATCAATCAATCAAAATCTTTATTTATTCAGGCGAACATCATTGAGCGTAGCTCATTTACAAGATGGACCTGAGTGGTCATACAAAGAAAGATAAGTTTTGTACAAAGACATGAAAATAACATAACATTAATACCATCAATTTGATGAGAGATATATACAAAATATACAGATATACAAGGCACAGTAACAATAACTTAAACCTGTAAAAATGAAGATGACATTCAATATAGAAGAGATAATATTCAGATAATAGGCTTCTACAGGCTTTTTATCAGCAAGTGATAACTGACTGGGTAGAAGAATGGAAACTAAATATAGTGGATTACAGAAGGGAGGGTGGAGGTTGGGTGGAGACTAGGCCTTATGGAAGCAGTTGCACAGTTCTGGGAATAGGGTGGTGTATAATTTTTGACGGATGGTAAGGGTAAGAGGGTATTCAGATTCATAGACTTTGGAGTGAGTTCCAGATAAATGCTAGGGAATAGCTGATAGCAGCCCTCCCAAACCGGTGCAGGTATTGGGAATCTTTAGCATAATGAGCTTATTGATCCTTAAGGTGTATGGCCTGGATGTGATTCGGTGAAACAGTCTGAGACATAGGAGGGAGTTTATCTGATAAAGCTTTAAAGATCCAGATTGCAGCATTCTTTTTCTTCTGTGCTGTAGGGATGTCCAATTGACTGCCATGTAAAGAGAGCAATGATGGGTGCTGGAGGGAAGGTCTGTAATAAATCTAATGGCTCTATGATACAGGGTGTCCAGCTTATTTAAGAGGGAGAGGGAGCAATAGTCGAGAGGAAATCAGCATAGTCAATGAGGGATAGGAATGATGCCTGGATTAATCTTTGTTTGGAGTCTCTGGTAAGGTAGTGTTTTATTCTGTAAAATAGGCCAAGTCTTTGTCTCAACTTTTTAGTAGCTCTTCAACGTGGACAGAGTAGTCAAGCTTATTGTCAATCCAGATTCCAAGATATTTTAATTTATCCACAAATTCCAGATTTTTCCAAATAAGGTGGATAATTGTGGGGTGGTGAATGATGGGGTAATGGAAGAGCAACTCTTGGTGGCAAAGAACATAGCTTTTGTTTTTATGGCATTTAGAAGTAGTTTTTTTCCAATAGGTTGTGTTGTAGGATGGAGAATTCTGACTGTAACAGTTCACAGGCTTTTGATGGTGAGGGATTGCTGACATATAGTACAGTATCGCCAGCAAACAGGTGAATGTTAGATTGAGAGAGGTTGGAGTCAATGTTATTAATATAAATGGCAAAGAGGATGGGGCCCAGGATAGAGCTCTTGCGTACACCTCTTAGCAGTGGTTTAGAGGTACATAGGCAATTTTCATTTTTACCAGTTGTAACCTTCCAGAGAGATAGCACCTAAACCAATTGAGAGAGAGGAATCAAGGCTCACGGAGCTAAGAGAGATATTAATGAGTCATGATCCACTGTATCAAATGCTTTACTCAAATCCAGGAACACAGCACAGATACTATTCTTTTATCCAAGGCAGTCTGCCAATCGTTAGTGACTTTGGCTAGGGCAGAGATGGTGTTATGCATTGATCTAAACCAGATTGTGCTGGATTTAGGAGGTTGTTGGTGTCCAGATAGGCCCTTAACTGCGAGTTTACTAATTTTTCAAGCATCTTGGACAGTACCGGTAAGATGGAAATGGGCCTGTAATTGTTAAGGTCCATGGGATCACCTGATTTAAGTAGTGGAACTACTTGAGCTATCTTCCATATAGAGGATGGAACCAGTAGCTAGGGAAAGACTGAAGAGGTGAGTGAGGGGCAGCTAAGGCGATGCAGTGCTACTTTAAGAAAGTAGGGATCCAGGGAGTCTGCACCTGCACTTTAGATATGTCTAAATTGGATAGAGGTCTTCTACTTTTAAGGATATTGGTTCAAGGAGAATGTTGAGGCAGCCTTTTGGCCCACAGTGGATTGAAGGTTTAATGATGATCTCAAGAGATTTGCAGGTGAAGAGTCAAAGGCTAGGCCAGCTGTAGTGAAATGGTCATTGAAGGCATTTAATATTTCTTGCTTGTCAGTGATTTCTATGTCACTTAGGAGCAGTTTGGAGGGTAAGGCAGGGTAGAATTTTGACCTAGAATTCCCTTTATAGTACCCTCAGAACCTGGATGGGTTAGTATAGGAGGCATCCAATTCAGCTCTATAGAAGGCAGCTTTGGCATTTCTTATTTGTTTGTGCATGAATTTCTTGCTTTTCTAAATTGAAGCTAGTCTCTAGGATCCTTTGTTTTCTTGCCTTTTTCCAGAGTTTGTCTCTGGCTATCAAAGCTGATTTAATGTCAGCAGTGAACCAACGACAAGATTTTACTTTGGTTCTGACACTGGTGAGTGGTGCATGTACATTGAGGGCATTTGTGATAATATCCCTTAAGATCTGAAGAGCTGTCTCAACTGAGGTTGTGAGGTAGAAATCTTGCCAGTGCTGTAAAGCACAAATCATGGAGATATCCGAGATGTTGAAATTCTTTTTGACCTTTTATGGAGAAATTTTACAGGATTGGATGGCTTGAGTGTAGCTCTTATGCCAGCTATGGGACAATGATCACTTATGTCACTGGGTAGCACTCCAGCATGAGAATATAAGTGAGGCTTGTTTACCATCATGATATCCAGAAGTGAACTGTTGGTAATATTTTTAGGTTAATCCTTGTTGATCTTTGATTAATTGAGTGAATCCATGGGTGTCACAGAAGGTTACTAGGGGTGCAGATGTATTAGATAACCAATTTAAATTCAAATCACCAAGGATGATGGTGTCTTCAGGGCCCTAGATTGAGTATTGTTCCCAGGTGGGATAGGAGTTTGAGGCCTGCAGAGGGGGCCTATAGCAGCCAATCAATTTAAAGGGAGACATGGAGACATGCTCAAACCTCCTCTGTTCTCTTTCTTGCTGATGCAGTTTCTCGCTTGCCTCTCTTCTTCTGAAGCTGTGCTTCAAACTTTCTCTGCTGGAATTCTAGCTCCAGTTCCCTTTCTCACCACTTTTCTGCAGGCTCCAATTTTCTCAACTCCAGCTGCAGCTTGATCCCTTCCAGCTCCAGCTCTGTAGTAGCCTTCACCTGGTGCTGTGGTTCTGGGCTCCATCTGGTCTCGCTGTCCTCCTCCATGGGACTGGACACTGCAACGCCTCTTAGCACCCCTATGCCCAAGGTCTGGTCCCTTTCAGTCACCGCTGCGACTCAAGATCCTGGGCAGTCGCTGCTCATCGTCTGCCACAAGAGCTTCCATAAGGTGCTTTAGCCCCTCATAATGGATCCCTTTTCCTGGCACAGCTGCTTCAACTCTTCTACCATGTAGTCGCTGTACTTGGAACTGTATGAGGGGACCACGTGGGCAGAGGGGTCTTGATTCAACTCGATGGAGTAGCCCTCACGTGACTATATCTAATACCCAACTGTCCATGGTAGTGTGGACCCATTCCTCGACAAAGTTGGAAAGTCTGCCCCCACCGAAGATGGGTCTGTGGCTCCTCATTGAGACTTTCTGGTGTCCCCTGTGATGTCTTGGGAGCTGCCCCTTCTTCCCGAGAGCCACGTTGGTTACAGGATGAAACCAAGGTTGTCTACCTTGAATTGTTTTGGACTGTCCCTGAATAACCTTGGTTCTGAAAATTCAGCCTGGACTTAGAAGACCATGCCCTGTTCCTGGTCCGGGATTGTGGCATATGGATCTTTGCATCCCCACCCCCACCGACTCCTTGGCTGCCTCCTTTAAAGCCGATCCAAAAGGAGGCATCCTTCGTGATGGGGCGTTGACCAGGTGCATCTTCAAGGAGGCGCCTGCCTGACAAGCCCGCAGCCACAGGTTGCGATGGGCTGAGGTCTAGTAACACATGGTTCGCACTGCACATCTGACCACCTCCTCCGACACATCTGCAGAGTAGGCAGAGGCTAGCCCCTCAAGTTAGACACTGTAGAGTGAACTTGTTTTTGTCTGGTTCATCAGCACACTGGAATGCCAGGTCAGTAGCCCATGACAGTGCCACTCGAACTGAAAACAAGTTGGCTGTAGCTGCCTTGACTGAGGTGGCGGTGGACTGGAAAGCCTTTTTGAGGGATGCGCCCACTGTCCTATCCACTGGATCCCCGAGGAGCCCCCACCCACGGATAACTGTTTTGTTTGGTTAGGTTGGAGATTTAAAGAGTAGATTTGGGGACATTCCAGCCATTGCTCCAAGAGCGTCCTGTCAAATTTCAGTAGCTTGGTGAGGCAGCGGGAACAGGATAGGTAGTTCGGACCCTGCCATTCTTCCTTTAACAAGTCCTCAATGGGCTGAGACATGGGGAATGACGGTGGCCAGTTTGGTGGCTGAAAGCAGTCTTATAACTGGCTTTGGGAGCTTGGGCTCCGGTCAGGATGATCCCAGGTGGAGCTCCTCCGTCCACCTGCTTGAGAATAAAAAATAAAGGTACAAACTAATGAAAACTCCTGAAACTCCAGACAGTGCAGCAACTGCTGCAAACTGATTTTTAATTTACCTGCTGCATCCACAATGTCTGCAGAGCCGCCTGCTGCCATCTCACACACCTCGCATGATGTCTGCTACACTGGTTATGCTGAGGGCTACCAAACAATGGCAGAGTTGTAGCCCTCATTAGCACAGCCTGTGCACCAGCAGGCATGCAGGGCTCACAAGGCGGTCATGGGTGGCTCTACAGACGTTATGGACAGCACAGTTGTCTAAAAAGTAAAATCCCAATGCAGCAGGTAAACTTTAAAAAAAAAAAATCACTTTCATGCTAACCAACCGTTTTTGCAGCATCTGCTGTTCTGGCTGGGATTTCAGGAGCTTCCCTTTAATACATTCACCTTTCACTATGACCCTTCACCAGAGATACCCAACTACCCGTTCTGTTGGGACATTACCACATTGAAATACTAAGGGATCAGTCTACCGAGAGCACCCTTCATATTCTTAACAACAACTATCATCCCTTCACAACACAGCTCCAGCAAGACCGCCGCTCTGGAGCACATTACCACTTTCTCTGTCACACAGAGTGGGAAGTCTCTAGAATGGCGGTACTACCCTGTGCAGTAGACCTCTTTTAAATGTACGGATACATGTGATATGTCCAACTTGCTTAAGAGGAGATTTGGGTCAAATTAGTAGGGAGATTGGCCTACTAGTAGGGAGATGCCTAGACGTCATGAGTTTGTCCTTAAATGGCATCAAAAATAAGAGTAAAAGCATTTAATATATTTCATTTTGTCAAAATAAGCACTAAAATGAATTAACAACTAGTTGTACAATGTTATTACTTACACTGTTCATCACTAATTTACTTTTTATGTGTGTCTATCTGCCAAAACAAACATGAATGGATATTTTGGACATAGTTTCACTTAAGCAGGAGATTTTGTTTCTGGGAGGGAGAGGGAGTTCAGTCAAAAAACAGGGTCTCCTGCGCAAGGGGAGATATCACATGTGTGTCGTTTACTCCTTCCAGAAATGATATGGTAACAATGGCAGCAGCTGATATCTAGATTTATCTAGGCTGGTCAGCGCCCATGTATACCATATCTAATTTTAACACTCAATGCTGCTAGAGGCCTTTCCTCCCAGATTTCTGTTACTACTATTGGGCAGTGTAGATGCGCTTACTTCTACTTAGACATATCATAGGCCCTGCTCCAAAATAAGCCATTATACAGCTTACCTTTGCATCCCTCAACCCTCTTTTTACTTCATGTCACCTGGTATATGGAAGCATTAAATAATCTAAACCTATGGTGCAGAAGTACGATTTTAGTATGGCACAAGATAAGGAAAGCTCTTCTCCCAAAGCCCTTTTTACCCCAGGTCAAAACTAGAACACTTTCAACCTACTTTGACAGATCACGTCATCAAACCTGGGAACATTATTCCGCCAACATATTTTCCAACTTTATACAGTCCCTATCTTCCTGAAAATCTGGCAGAAACATGGCATCAGTCAAACAAACGTATTATCTCCAGATTGTGAACAATGTTCAACACTCCCAATAGCAGCTCAGAATCCTACTAATATCTGCCCGTGGTTACCATTTTCCATAATTTTCACGGAGTTGAAACAAGCAACATATCCGCATCTCATATTTATCAGGTCCTGCAGGGTACCCAGAGCTCCTAGATGGAGGCAATAGCTAGCAGGTAAGTAGCAGAACTGGGTCAACAAATTCCCCTGAACAATGGGGTACGGCCTGCCAAATCTACTGACACAGCAGCCGGCCACACTTGGCGTGAATATGCAAGGACACACCTGATCTGTTATTTCCACAACCCAGTCCTCACAGATCACTCTAATACACCACATACAGCTGCTTGCTGGCACCTGTGTGCAAGCACAGGGCAACACATACCCTCATCTTTTGGGACTGCCCACCAGAAGCCACACCTTTGTGCTCTAGAACATGAACTGCATGTGCTTCTTTCAAAACTCAATAGTACTTTCTACAGAGATGTAACTACTGCTATACTAGAAACACAGAAATTGACATACTAACATACTATTTGCCAGCAGATTAGGCCTCACGGTCTACCGAGTCTGCTCGAACCTTAGATCCTTAGTTGGGTGCCGAGGCCCTCCCATCCCTTGTGCTCCAGAAACCCCCATCATCCATCCCCACCCCGGGACAGGCCATCATCTGATACATCCACTTTCTGTGTCTGTCCCACCCTCTCTGAAGCCCTCCACTGTGGATCTCTGAACCAGCTCGCCAGGCAGTGCATTCCAAGGGTCCACCACCCTCTCAGTGAAAAACCTCCTCCTCCTCTTTTCCCCTCACCCTTCCACCTTCCAACTTCAAACCATGCCCTCTGGGGATACCTCCCTGCTTTAGTCTAAAGATCCCTCCATGTTTACCCTATTTATTCCTTGAGGTACCATGAGACCTCAATCATGTCCCCGTCTCTCCTCTCCTCCAGTGAAAACAGGCAGAGCTCCTCGTCTGTCCTCATACGTCAAATCCCTAGCCCTCGTATCATCTTAGTTGCCCTCCTCTGTACCCTCTCCAGGAGCTGTATGTCCTTCTTCAAGTGTGGTCTCCAGTACTGTACACAGTACTCAAGGTGTGGTCTAACCAGTCCATTGTACAGCGGCAGAATCACTTCTTTGCTCCTAGAGGTGATCCCCCTTACAATGCATCCCAACATCCTGTTTGCCTTACCAGCCGCTGTCCTGCACTGCTCAGAGTTATTCATACATGCATCCACCAACCCCTAGGTCTTTTCCCCTATTGAGGCCTCCAGTGCCTCCCTCCCAGGGTGTACCTGTGTTTAGGGTTTCCCGACCAAGATGCAACACCTTGCACTTGGTGATATTGAATTTAATTTCCATATGTGAGCCCAGCTTTCCAGGGTGTCCAGGTCCCTTGCAGGGCCAACCTCCCTCTTCTCCCTCCACTACTGCTCCCATCTTGGAATCATCCATGAAGAGACAGTAGATTTTATTTATTTATTGGAATTTTGGAAACAACCTTTGAGTAAGAACACTTTTACAAAGGGTCTACATCTGTTAAACAGTACAAATACAGACATAATGGAATTCACAGTACAAATACAGACAGTCGAAATATCAGTACATAATTGAATTCAAAGTACAGTACAGACATAATTGAATTAGCAGTACAAGAAGTAGCAAAATATAGAAAGCAGTTAAGAGTTTCTTATAAGTTTCATAAAGGGTTTAATATTTAGTGCTGTATGGCATAAGAAAGTATATGAGAGAGAGAGAAAAATATAGGATAGGAGAGAGTGGTCAGTGAATAGAGTGTGGGGAAAGAGCAGCCCAGGAGGAGCACTGTCACACTGTATTATAGCTTTGAGGCGGAGGAGTTGGGGATGGTACATGTGAGAGTACATGGTAAGGTGAGAGAGGAGGAAGAGAGAACAAGCAGGGAGGCATCATGACAGTGGAGACTGATGGAGAAAAAGGGGATGGAAGAGGGGTGAGAGTGAGAGAGAGGGTCGATGAGGCACGGGACAAACAAGAGAGCACAACCACTAGCGAAATATGAGCTACGGAGCATGAGGTGCCAGAGTCTGGGGAGCAGGGGTAGGATGTGGGGAGGGGTGGCCCGTGGTGACTCCATGAGTAATTGCTGGCAGGCAGGGTTGGTGCAGGCTCTGGAGACCCGCTCTGAACAGTTTAGCACTCACATCTGTTTGCAGTAGAAGCTGCTAAAGTTCGACTTTGAAGGTTCTATGGTTGGCAGCATTTACAGTGTTAGCTGGGATCTCATTAAGCCACAGTGGGGCACGTAGTAGAAGGATCTTTGTCGAGAGCTGTCCTCTGCAGCGGGACACGAAATGGATATAGTTCTTTATTCCTGGTATTGTACATGGAGTTGGTTAAGGTTACCCAGTTAACAAAGATATACATGCATACATACATACATACATACATAAATAAATAAATAAACCAACCAACTAAGATAAGAACTGCTTGGCCCACCCAGTGCCCATTTTCCCTACATACTGTAATATTGCAGACCCTACTTGGTCACCGGTTTTACCCTCCTTTTCCTAGCTAATAAGTTCCCTTATGCCTATCCCATGCATTCCTGAATCCTGTTTTTGCCCGACTACCTTTGATGGGAGGCTGTTCCAGGCATCCATGACACTCTCATGTCAGAGTTAATGGTAGTAACTCATGCCACTTTCTGGTTGGCAGAGGAACTCAACAAGGTTGCCCCTGTAGCCTTATTCTTGGAGCTGCTGGCAGAGGCGGTCCGTCAGTACCCACAGATAGAGGGGTTGGGGGCTGGAGCATAAGGTGGCCCTTTAGGCCGGCGATTCTTTTTATTCGGCAACCAGAAACATCCTTACCCAGACAGTTAACATTCCTAGAATCCTTTAGCAACATATCTGATTATAAAATTAATTTAACCAAGTCTGAAGCCCTGATAACAAGTGGCGCTGCCCCTGCACTTTCAAAACTCCTTTCTCTTTATGTCTGCAAAAAAAAAAAAAAAAAGATACAATATTTGGGAATTCAAATTACCACAGTACATGATAATTTATTTCCTATTAACTTCAACAAACTTTGGAATAACATACAAATAGACATGACCAGATGGGCGCCCTTGCCACTCTCTGTGGCTGGTTGGAGTTGACTCCATCAAGATGAACCTTCTCCGAGATTCTTATTTCTCTTTTCAGCCCTCCCCATATCCACACCCACAATATTTTGAGCAAGGGTTACCTGACGTCTAATCTACAGACCAGACATTCTTTACAGATATTACACAAGGTAAGACAGAGATTTGCTTCACCATCATCCCTCAGCCCTTGTATCTAATTAGACATGATGCTGATTTCATTCCCCAAGACTAGATTCGGATACAGAAAATGGGAGGCTAAAGGCCTCACGAGGCTCTCTCAACCCACTGAGAGGAGCAAGTATGCGTCCTTTGATAGGGTAAAGAAAGATTTCAACTGGACAACACTGAGTTTTTCGATACCTTCAAATTAGGCACTTTGTTATGAGTGAGGGCAAGATGGTGCTTTGCAGAGACAAAAATCTGCCTGGGAGGATTTTATACATGGGGCCGTCACACTGAGGGCCAAAATAAGTTACACCTTTGTCCTATACGGGATGCTGGGAGACTAAAGCTTAGAGCCACTGAGCTCGGTTAGAGATGCATGGGAGACAGAATTAACCACTCCTATCCCGGATGATCCCAAGGACAACGATTCAGGATAGGGTGGAAAGTAACCTCCTCTCCAGATTGGACAGAATACAGTACTTCTGGAAAATCATAAGATTCTTCCACACCCACAGTTACCAAACATTTTCAAATAACCTTTTCAGATAAATGTTGGCAACAGTGTGGTAACAAAAAACTCACCCACATATATTCTGGAATGTCCAAATATTAAGGCTTTTTGGGATAAGGTTAAAGAAAAGGTGTTTCAGATACTGTCACTGGATATCCTTACAGACTTTCTGAACTGGGTATTAGGATTTTCATTGATCCTGGACCTTACCCCCACTCGAAGGAAGCTTGGCCATATTTTCATAGTGGCAGCCTTAAAATGCCTCACCTCCCGCTGGCTACAGCAGTGTCCCCAACCATACAGTAATGGTTTAACAGAATTAAACAGATTCAGGAAACTGAGAGGCTAATGGCCAGAATACAACTGAGAGAGGATAAACATCTGACGTTTGGGATCCCTGGTTGAAACTGTCCATGATCCATCTCCTAGCCTGAAAGGACTTCTGATGCAGGCCTTTTGGGACACAGGGATAGAGACCACTTATCACACTATAATTTGCCTAAGTGAGGCCCCTGGCGTGGAGGAAGATTAGACGGCAGCAAGTAGTGAGGTGGTTCATTAGGGACTTGGAGAATTCATGCCTCACTGCATCCCCAATAAGTGACAAAAGACTAAATCCTTAAACTATTCAATGAAAGGTAAAATAATTGAACAAATTCCCCGACCATAAATAATAAAATTAGAACACCCCAGGCAAAGTTTTGAAAGCTGTACCTTTTATTATTTTAATGGTTTATTCTTGGTTTCCATTTACTTATCAATGTGAAGTTACGACTGAAAAAAGTAAAAGTTGAACAAATGTTTGGAGCTTATTATACCTTTGTACTCCGTAGTCAGTGGCTGTAGACAAGAGTCTTGATCAGGCTTGGAAAACTTTTTTTTTTTTTTTTTTTTTAAATGTAACATTGAATGCAAAGATTCTACTACATGTCATCTTCAAAGTCCTGAATAAAGTTGAGTTTAAAAAAGTGACATGGCAACAATACATTTCACGGTAGGGCTACTGAGGAATATTTATACATGACCACAATAAATGAGTTAAGCAGGACTGTGGGTTCAGTTCCCACATCTGGCATGTGGGTTAATATCCCAGTACTGACACTGTAGTGTAGCATGAGAGGTGCTGTACTTCTGAGGTGCCGTCTCGGATGAGATGTTAAACCGAGGTCCCATCTGCTTGGATTGGTGGTAGTTCAGGTGGATGTTAAAGATCCCATGGCACCTATCGAAAAGAGTAGGGAATTTTCCGGTGTCCTTGCCAGATTTCCCTCATTCACTAAAATACCACCAACAGCTTAATCTGGTTCAAGGTCAGTTGGCATTCATCTGTATCCCCTCCCCGGTCGTGCCTGAAAATAGGCAGGATTTGTCTAGTGCACTTACCGGTCAACAAAAACTAAATAAATAAATAAAGCAATAGCACTGAATAATTGTACAGCAGTGCTATGGCAAATACATTATAGAAAGAGAGAATTCAGCTGCGGTACAGTGGTATAGACAGTTAAGAAGGGTCACAACAATATGATTCAATCGAGCCCAAGACAAAGACGATGAACAGGAAGGCCCAGAGCATACAAACAAAATGGGATTCAATTATGCACGGTATTAGGAACCAGGTTTAGCACACATTGTCACGTGGGGGAGCGAGTATCACAGGGTAATGCATTATCAGCCACATGACCATTTATCACTGTGCAGAAGGAACTTATGGAGTTCTTCTTAAAGATCATGTGCAATGGAGAAAGTCTTCGCTCTAGAGGAGAGAGTTCCTTGAGGCGAAGGCAGAGAAAAGCACTTTCTCCCATTTTTGATGCACCGATTAGATACCACCAAGAAAGACCTGTCATTTGATCACAGGGTATATGCAGGAGTGGACGGTTTGAGCATGCTGACCAAGGTAGCTGGTATACTGAAGTTTGAGATTGTGCCGATATGGCAGCAAGTGGTGTACCTCCGAAATGATGAGAGGAGAGCCATCTGAGACTTGAATAAAGCGAGCAGTGGTGCATAATTTTGGGTGCAGATAAAGCAAAGCGATGGAATATCTGCTACATCATCTAACTGTTCATTGATCCTTTACTGGACTCCTGACAAGCTCGTAGTCCATGGGAAAGGCTTGGACTGAGGACTCCCTGGGCAACAGCTAGTCTTGCAGCTGTGCTGCGATTATGTCCAATCTTGTAGGCAAGCCCAAGTTTAGAACAGACAGCTTTGGTGACATTTGACACGTGAAGGTTGAGATCCAAGGCAGGGTCAAGGGTCACTCCAAGGTATGAAGATCGACCTCGTTTAATGGTGAGCCAGCATGGCTATTGATGGTTGGCTGTGATGTGCAGGTTCTGATTTTGGGTTTAGAACCAAAGAGCATCGACACGGTCTTACTGCTATTTAAGATAAGCTTGTTTTAGCTGGCGCGTGGTGCTGAGGGTTGAGGCACTGGATGCCGCACCGTGCTACACCGGCAACCTCGGTTCTGGAATGAGCTCGGGTCCCCATGGGTCAGCAGGAGGAGAGGACTGGCGTCCAAGGACTGTTCTCCTGTCCTGGAAGGGAGGGACTCTGATCCCGTGCTCTGGTGGCTCCTAGTGGTGGCTGCGGGGCACAGCAGATCACAATCCAGCAACCAAGGGCATTGGCTGCAGCAGTGATCCTATAGCAGCTCCTGCTGGGCGCATTGCACATCAAGCCAAGAGGAAGGAAACAATACAGAAAAAACCCTGGTTCGCGGAGGAATTGATGGCGGCCTGCATGACTTGACCCACATCCCCAACACGGACATTCCTGGCTGATTCCCTCCTGTTCTGCCCTGCTCCTTGCCCGGCTGTCTAGATTTCAGATGAGGGTACCGGTAAGTGGATGGGTGGGGGTATAGATCTGGGAGCGGCTGTGGTCAGGAAGCTAGGGTGAGGTATTCCTCATCCAAGGGGTTTCAGGTGGGGTTTGGTGCTGTGGTCGGGTGGGTTTGCCTGAGAGATGCCCTGAGACAGTAACAGGTGACAAAGAGAATCAGGGAAGAAATACAAAAAGGATGAGCTTGTTTTGCTTCAGCCAGTGTTGGAGGATATCAAAGTCAATGTTCAGATTTTGGCTTACAGTATGGTGGACAAGTTAGCAAAGCTAGAATATAGCACCACGTCATTGGCATAACAATAAAGAGGTGCCATTCCCCAAGGGCAGATCATTTGTTTAGAGAACAGAAGTGGTCTGGATTGATCCTGTGGAACACCAACAATGGTGGAAGCAAGTGCAGATTTAGTGATGTCAATCTGTACACACTGCTGCCTTTTGAGAGGTAGTTATGAACCATGCAGTGGTGTCAGGGGTGCAGCCAAGAGCTGACAGTTTGGAAATTAGTAAGGAGTGGTTCACAAGGTCAAAAGCTTTTGACAGATCAATGAAAATGGCCCCTGTTAGCATGCCTTTGTCCATAGCTAATCTTATGTCATTGGTTAACTGAATGATGGCAGTGGATGTACGGTGTCCTATTCTGAAACTATGTTTAACTGGGAAGGTAGGTTGTGTTGTTGCAGGTGGTCCGCTACTTGAGTGGCCACCATTTTCCCAGTATTTTGTTTAACACTAGCGGTAGTTGTCAAAGTTCTTGGTATCCCTTTGTGGATGGGAACTACCCAGGCAGTCTTACAAGTGGACAAAACACAGCCAGTGGATATTGATAGGTTGAACAACCTTGTCACAGGAGCCATTATTTGAGGAGCAATGTTTTTAGGAATCTAGGAAGCAGTCCATCAGCTCCAGCTGACCTATAGGTGGTTATGGGCTTTATGAGGTGCTGCACCTCTGATGTGGTGACTGGCATAAGTTTAAGTGGGGTGAGGGTTAGCCATGCTCTTGCTTGCTGGTCGCTGAGTAGTGTCTAAATCAGGCACATCTGTGTACCCCTAGAGATACGGAAACAATGATTCAGGGCATTCTTAATTGTAGAGATGTTGTTGCAGGGTTTTTTGTGTGTTTTTTTTTTTTACCTTTGTTTTACCAAGTGAGACACTAAGCTGAAAGCTTGTTTACAGGTGCAACCTGGGAGCACAGGGAAGTTAAGTGACTTGCTCAGGGTCACACAGTATGCAAGTGGGGGCTGTGGGATTCAAAACCCAGGTCTCCACGTTTGCAGCTCAGAGTCTTAAACCACTGCGCTATACTGCTTCCCGTTCCATCCAAAGCCATTAGGATGCACTTGAATCCTTTGCCATCATGTAATTTATGTGACTCCAGAAGCCACACAAGTCTCTCACTGATGATTGACATAGCTGTTTACTGCAGTTACTTTTAGCAGAATTAATAGATTTTTGCACAGGTTCCTAAGGCATCTGTACTCATCCAGTCGCTGGGAGACTTGGATTGTTTAGGTTTGGGTCAGGATTTATCTCTCAGTCTGATGGTGGCAAGGAGATCACTATGCAACCATCTGGTTGCCGTGCCTTGGATTCTTCACTTCTTTAGCGGAAGACACTGTTCCTGCGGGTCCAGTAAAGTACATATGAAGAAAATGGCAGCCGTTTCAGTATCAGAGGTTTGCTACATAGGTGCTCTGTTGATTCTGCGTAGATCTGAAAATAATGTCCCCATATTCAATTTGGAGAAGACCCTGAACTGTATTTCTTTAGTTGGAGGCTTGGGAGCCCGGCATTGCAGAAACAGTAGAGTGGCATATGATTACTAATCGAGTCCGGCAGGATAGCAACAGAAGAGATTCTGTCAGGTCCATTTGTGACGATTTAGTCAGGCAGAGACTGCAGACTGCTACTAGTAGACATCCTTGGGCTGGTGACCAGCTGGGCAAGGCAGAGTCTCCCAAGTTCGGTGCAGTACAGCCCCAAGTTTTTCCCTATCCAAACAAGATTTAGATCGCCTATGAGCAGAAATGCCTTTTTCCCTTTTGAGATGCCAGATAATTACTGGCGTGTTTTGTGCCGGGTAAATCGCTCTTTGGTGGATTATAGGTACAAAGAATACTCAGGTTTCTGGACTGTCCTAAGATTAAGGCGATATGGATGGCTTCACACACACACCCAGTGTGCTCGTTGATAGGACAGTCACGTTAAGGTGCTCTTTACCGTACAACATAACCTCACCACCCCTCTTCGATGTGAGCGATCACTCCTAAGACGTTTGTAGCCTTTAATAGCACACACTATTGTCAGGAATGCTGGGTTTCAGCCAAGTCTCAGATATCCCTAGTAAGTCTGATGAGCATTGTGACATCCATGCCTCCAGCTGTGCAAAATCTGCTGTGATGCTTCTAATATTCACGTGTGCAATTTTGATAATTGTACTGGAGGACCACTGGGAGGGATAAACTGGTATTGCCATGGGCGGGGGCCTGGATTAGACTCAAGATCACCTGATAGTGAGAGGTGGCGGGAGCATAGCCAGAACTGAGAGAAGAAGCGTTTCAGGAGAGTGTTCGTTGGGGGTCCATGAAAGGTGGCAGAGGTTAAAAAGCAAGCTATTTTTACCATATGGATAAACTTTGTCGCCAGGTGCTTGACAAGGAGTGTCAGACATTGTCAGCAGATTTGAGAAGACAAAATTGATTGTATCATAGCGGACATTTCTGGGAGAATATTAAAGGGATCAGGTATAAGATCAGTGACAAATATTATGTCAACTAGTAGCAGCCCCACTCCAACCAAGTATAATAAGAAATTTAACAGACATGAGCGACAGCAGGTGTGGGTCAGTAGCAAAACCAATAGCAGTCAGTCGCAACCAAATGCCGGACACAACAGGGAGAAAATGTACACCACATAATAGCCTTAAGTACCTGACCAGAAATTCTGAGGAATTGCTGCAGAAAAAAATCATTGTGATACAGTAGCATAGCAAATTCCCAAAGGGCCTGGGTGCAAGGTGATGTTACAGGGCCCCTCCCAGTTTTGAATAAACATCAAAATTATGATTTAGGCCCCTCAAACCTCATGGGCCCGGTGCCACTGCACCCTCCACCTGTAGCTACGCCCCTGTTGTGATATCAAGTGCAGCAACTCCTAGACCAGCACAGAAATCACAGAAGGCTGTTAGACTCATCATCCTAAACTCTTATGTCAAGAAAAAAAAAAAAAACAATCACAGTACTCTTTCCTATACCAGATGGGCATCGATTCAGAAACAGTGCTTCTCAGACTATACCCTCTTTTATACACTAATGAAAATGATAGAGAAAAAGATAAACTGTTACACAAGACTATTTTGTTGGTCGATAGCTAGAGGGTAATGAGATCTTCCCATAGAGACTAAATAGCAGGGTGCTCCTTCTCTTGCTTATTTTACTTTCAATCCTAGTATATCTAGCGGTGCTCATTGCCTATTTAACAGATGGTGGAGGTCGGGGTGGGGGCAAAAAAGTCCCTGAAATTGGAGCATTCTCCTGCAATACTTGTAAAGCATTGAATTTGATTACAAATAAATGCCGTCATAAAAGTTTCAGAAGAAGTTCCAGAGCCGGCACATTGTCGCAGTGCTTGATTTCCACATGCCACGTTGGCGACTTGGGTTGGGAATGGACCCAGGGTGCCAGGCGAGGGGCTTGAGCATCTACCAAATGCTCACCTTCTTTTGGGGGTGATGGGAGGGGTGGAGATGGAGATGACCCGGCATTTGCGGACTCTGGCAGAGGCCAGGGAATGGCACGCATTGGATCCCACCTTGACTTTAGTGGCATGCCACACCCCCAGTAAGGAAATGGGAAAACAGTGCTCCATGGCTGACGGATGATGGTCGCCGGCTTCCGCTCCACAGAAGCCCTGAGACAGCCCCTGCCCAGGACAGACACAGCACCACCCAGGCCAAGAATGAGTGTGCCAACCCCCACTGGCACCTTTCTCCCTCAAATGAGGGAGACCCATCTGCCAAAGGATTACATGGGGGGGCTGCAATGTGGGGTGGTGGTGGCTGGTATTGGAGCAGGGTGCCAGTGGGGCCTAGGTGGCCCGGTGGCCGGCCAGAAGCCGAGGAGGAACAAAAAAAAAAAAAAGTTCTGATGTGGAGGAGGAAGACAGCCCAATCTTCAGCTGCTCCCCACAACTCCCGATTCCAGATATGGTCAGAATGAAGGAAGAAAGCTCCCGGTGGTTAAAGGAGCCGTTTGAGATTTTCAAAATTCCTCTTTGAAATTGGCATCTTTTCTAGTCGATGTCCCTTGGAAAAGAAAAATAAAATAATCCTTGTCTCTTCCCTACTTGATGGTTGTCAGTCCACTCCCATATCATGTACTCCGCCCTTGGTTTCTGTGCTCCAGGTCCATGATTCTGCAGTTCCTCGCACTGAATCTTAGTTGCCAGACTTGCATAATACCTTCCAGCATTCCACAGCCCTCATCCCGGTACCTACTAGGAATCCTAATAAGGAGTAGTTAAAAAAAATAAATAAATACAATAATGCAGTTATGGCCGACACCGACACTACACTACCATAAAGTCCTGGAGAACAACTCATCAAATCTGTAAGACAGAAAAGAAACACGTGTTCCTTAAATTACCATTTAGAATGATTCAACTGATGCTGGACAGGATGGGTGATCTATAACATATCCAGGGACCATAATTTTGTACCTTGATAATACCTTTGACATTCACGGGTAATACAGATGGACCCCCACCCCATCCACAGATTACTGGCCTAGATCCCAGGGATGAAACACAGGTTTTATTTACTTCTATTACCAGTTATTCGAATCGACTGTTCAGCAGATCTGGTCTTCTTGTATCTCTCCCACCCTGCCATGTTAGTTGGGCTACAGTTCAGAGA
This sequence comes from Neoceratodus forsteri, assembly GCA_016271365.2. Taxonomy (NCBI): domain Eukaryota; kingdom Metazoa; phylum Chordata; order Ceratodontiformes; family Ceratodontidae; genus Neoceratodus; species Neoceratodus forsteri. The sequence goes on along the minus strand of CM057450.1, from coordinate 883,050,376 downwards.
AGAGATTCAAACTAACGATTTCAATCATTTGCTCTACAGGAAAAAGCAGCTTACACCCTGAGTCCAAAGGCAGAATGCATCATGTTATGAACTCCTATACTGGAGCTACTTCTGGATGTACGATAGACAGCTAAACTTAGTTAATGTTTCCTGATGTCTGAATATCACTTACACCTGTAACTATGCATAACTGAATATGCCTTTACCATGCCAGTAAAATAAAAATATATTTACAAAATAAAAATTCAGATCTTACCAACTGTGCCAAAAGCAAAGAAAACAGTCTCCATGACCTCTGGCTCCAGCAGAGTCACCAGAGCTCTCCTCTCCTTCCATACCCTTGGCAATACAGCGCCTAATGATGTCTCCTTCTCCTTTAAGTACCTCAGGCTCTGGCTGGCCCGCCAGCCTGACTTCTCGGCGCACATCAATGCCATCCACCATAAGCTCCATCCCCAAACTGGGCGCACTCTACAGGAACAAAGCAGGTATCCTGCTTCTGGTCTGCAGAGAACTAACACTGAAGATATTCTCCCTATCTTTGACTATGGTGACACCATCCACAGCGCAGCTCCCAAGTCCACCCTTGCCAGACTGGCCACCCTCTTTCAATTCTTCTACAGCTGTCTTGGACTGCCCTCCCCATACCGGCTCTGCTTTCTGTACTCCTCCCTCTCCTTCCTTGATGTCATGCGCCTCACACACTATGCTTTCTTTTTAGCACCTCCCCTCCCAGCTCTGAAACTCTGCTTTCCATCCTACCCACCTCTCCAAACTCAACTGTGGGTCAGGCTGCCTTCTCATATAATTTCCCCAAGCTCCGGTCATCTTGGACTATCCACTACTTGGCCTCTTCTCTCTCCCTCAGGCTGTTCTTCACCACTCCATTACCCCCTCCTGCAATTGACTCCTGACCTTAGCCCCCGTCATGCAGAGTGCCCTCTTGTTTTAGAGCAATTTTGTCCACTTCAGGCATCTACACTGTGTGGTATTATCTGCTGCCAATATTGCCTTGCACATCAGTATGTTGCACTTGTACCTTACTGCATGCTACTTGCACATTTTGTTCTGTGGAGGCACAGGTCTACTTGCCTGAGTATTGTGGTTAACAAATGAAGTGTATTTTGATTAATTTTTCACTTTATTTTTGTGTAACCCCCCACTTTGGAAGGAGTCTTAACTGGACTGTTGTCAATGATGCTGCCCTCCCAACCATTGTTAATATTTACTGCGGCTCTCTCACTCATCTGCAGCTGTGGGCTGAGCGAGAGAGACACCGTCATGCTGCAACTTTGGCACCTCCTGCACCCTTCCTCTTCTGTGGCTGCTGCCACACTTTCAAGCTCTGGTTCACTGACCCAGGCAGTGGAGACCAGCAACAACAGGGAAACTTCCATGGTGGCACCTCTTGCACCACGACAAGCGAACTGAGGGAGGGAGAGGCATGCTGCAAAGGCTGCTTCCCAGCTGTATCTACCTCTCCTCCCACCCCAGCACACCGTGACTCGTAGACCCACTATCCCACCACCAAATAGATGGACGGATAACAGCCCAGAGGGACTGTTACATCCCTGGAGGACCAGCACACAAAAGGGGATAAATAAATAGAATAATAGGTGAGGTGTATTACAAGGGAGTAATACCATCGAGAGGTTCTGGGGACAAAGGAACCTCGAGCGAAACGCGAGTTTCCCTTCCCCAGAACCTCGAGATAATATTCCCAATATACTCTCACCCTATTTTTATGTTGTAATATAGGGATCTGAGTTTAAAATTGTGCAGCTTTTTGTGGCGAGTTATGAGGTGGATGGGCCATCGCTAGTCTGATGACTCGATCACTCAGTGTCAAAGAACGGCCCCTCGTTCCCCACCCTGCTACTTAGCCCTGCAGTCCGGTGATTTAGTTTGGTGGACAGTCCTACCTGGTAGCTGTTTTCATGTTAACTGAAGGGAGGAGCAATCAGCTAAGTTGTCCATTGAAGCGTTGAAAATACCGGGAAAGACCAAGCGAGATATACTCTTGCTAAGCGAAGAAACGCCGCCATTTTTTGAAAATGTTCAGCCCGCCCACCAACTGTAAGCAGCCAATCATGAGTCGCAGCCTGATAAGTTGTTCAAACTGAGTGGTGAAGAAGCTGGCTAGTGCTGAGTGTGAGGTGGCAGTGTGCGCTTGCGCTTTTGTGCAGGACTGACAATACTATAGTTCGTTGGAACGATAGTATTATTGGCAGTGAAGTGTAGTAGTATTATTGAGGCTGAAGTGTTCTGTTAAGGAGAACTGCTACATATTACAAAAAAATTTTTGAACCGATTTCAGTACTATTATTTTCATGATCCATATATTACAAATAAAATAAATAACAGGTCTCTGGAGGGAGCATTAGGGTGTCATCAAAACACGGGCAGGCACCTTTGTGCCTTGACCCCACCAGCCAACCAATGACAGAGCTTGAAAGCCCAGCAAGCACCCCAAAGGACAGTGGGAGGATGATGCAATCTGGGCCCCTCCCACATGGACAAGCAAGCGAAATCAGCTAATCAGAGGGCAGGACAGGGCAGAAGGACAGATGGGCAGCCTTGTCTTTACAATAAGACACTGAATGGAGGAAAGAAGTTTCTGTACTCTCAAGCGGCATGTGGCAATCAGACAGACACGGAGGTGTTCGGACCTGCTGCTGGTGAGAACAAGCGAGAGGCCTAGCTAGGCCAGTAATCCTGAGCCCTCACCAGGGTTCATTCAGTAATTTCACTGTGAGCCTTATCCTTGGCTTACATTGTTCAGAGACTGTGTAAAACAAGCAGCTGTGGGAAGAAATTGCTGAGAGTGTGAGCTTGTGAGCCACTGCTGCGTGCCACAGCTGCTGAGTTGTACTGAGCAGAGACAGAGCCTGCATCCTACCCAGGTTGCTCTGGAGCCAGGTAAGGGTTCTGCTAACCCTCATCTAGTGGAGTGGACTGGAGAACAGGGAGCCATGGGGCATGTGCCCAGAATACACTGCTACTCTCGATCCAGAGGGGAATCAGATCATGGAGGATCGCTCCAGGAATCTGGGCTTCTTGGGAACCAGGAAGCCGCTGTGTAGTCTTCTGTGACTGACAGCTGGGCCAGAAGGGCTGTATCCTGACAGGTGTGAACCAGAAGGGCTGTGCTGCTGCAGAACATCTGAGGAGTCAAGTGCTCCATCCCAGGCCACTGGGCCCGTTCCTGACTCCCACTTACTCTGTGGCTGTGTGCTGTCCACTGCCTCGTCTCAACTGCTACATCCATGGGTCACGTGAGTGCTGGCATTGCTGGCTGAGTCTTCTGTACTTTTCCAATTTTGGATTACCATTGTTGCACCTGAACTACAAGATGGTTTTCAATCATTTTCTCGATGGATTTCAAGTTCTTTAAATTGTGCTCGCACATTATGGCCTGTTGGGGACTGAACTGCAAGCTTGCTAACTTTCATCAAGTACACCATTGATTCGCGGCGACCGGGTTCGAGAGCGGACTCAGGTGGCTGGGGGTCGGCAGGGAGAGGAGGATCGGCGTCCCAGCGGATGCTCTCCTCCCTCAGAATGAGGGAACAGACGCATCTGCGTTCTGCATCCTCGCAGCCAGTGGAAGCACCGACAATTGAAGGGGGATGGAGGCAGCTCCGCTCGCCGGAGCCAGGGAGGGGACATCAGCGGCGCATGAGAGGTCTGGCATGCGTCAGCATCGCCACCACTCAGGACATACGTCCCTAGCACGCGACATCCCAGAGGAAGGGAAACCAGGAGAAAATGGAAAACACCTCTCGGCAGCCCTAGATGACAGCCTCTCGGATACCATCTGGACCACCAAGAAGGACAGACCCCACTGTGCAGGAGGAAAGGAGGCACTCTAGGGGCAGATCCTTCGGAAGGTGGAATGGGGGATGAGAGGAAGGAAGGAGAGGGCTCTGAGAGTAGGTAAGGACAGATAAAGAAATAAAGTAAAAAAAAAAAAAAAAAAAAGTACACCATCGAAACAACCCAGGCAAAGTAGCTACCAGGCGGCACCAGGACTCTAGTGTAATTCCTGGGTACCCAAAGTCATTGATTACTGTGACACATTTGAAAGTATAGTTTTACTACTGGCACCAGTTAAAGAGTCTACTGTACCCTGTGTGGTACAATTCCTCTTTTGTGCCCCTGATTCGACAGGTGCTTTACAGACTGTGTGGAATCTGAGAGGGTGGTAGTGGCCCACAGTACAGTGGCTCGCACAAGGCACTGTTACAGGGTGGAAGAGTTGAAGGTGAGTTGCAATTGGCTAACCCTTCTCTTTTCCAGCTTCCAGACCTCTGAATGTTGCTCCTGTGCATCCGTCCACTTTGCATAACCTGACTGAAGTGTTTACTGGTGAAGGTAACAACTGTCTTAGTGGTCCCCAGGGATGGTCCTGTCTAGTGTAGGAAATGGGTAGGTACTTTATTCCAGGGGTGGTACTGCATGCAACATCTGGCCCACTTATTCTCTGGGTGGAGCACCGCATTATTTCTTATTTGTTCTGAGACAACCCATACCACAGGAGGAAGAACGAACCCAAATACTTCAACCAGGTGGGCCCTGTATAGTCACTAGGTAAAGGTGTGAACCAAACATGGCAACCCGAGAGTCACATTTACTCAAGCACCTTACAGTGCTGTCAAGTCTCCCACCCCACCCACGGACACAGTCTAGAAACAAAGCTGTTACCAGTTCAGCGTGTCTTTGCTGGTGCAACTTTTGAAATAAAACAAATTTGGCGCACTGAGTACTGACATACCAGCACCAGAAGAAAAGTGCATGCGTAAGGTTTATTGTAAAAGTGGCATCACCACAGCGTGCAGTTCTGAGATGCTGGGGTGCCTGAAAAGGTGAGGTGGTGCACTGAAATAAAATGTGTGTGTTCCATCCGATTAACCCTCCCTATTGTCAGGTTAAATACAGAATAAAGTATGGGGTGCAGTGATGGCCCAGGTGTAGACCAGGATCACTGGGGTCAGCTGGGGAAGGTGGACTGAGCGCCCATAGGCAGCTCTCCTCCTTGAGGAAGGGTACAGCAATCTGCTACTTGCCTGCCACCCACTGGAGGCAGGAAATGCTTCCTAGAGGATCGAAGGGCACACCACGCCATGACATGACATGTATGCCCAACCTCGGGACAAAAAAAAAAAGAAAAACTCGATTGGCAGGTTGTTGGCCAGTGACCCTGCTCTGCCCCCATGGCACACAGTCACCTAACGAGGTAAGCAAGTAGTTGGGGTAAGGCCTGGGACAGTGAGAGATGGGGCTGGGGTTGTCCTTCAGAAGGGGGCTGCTCAGGGAGAGCAGGGGACAAATAAAGGAAGGGGAAAGAAATTCCTGATACAGTTACTGGGCACACCACTAGGGCACTGTGGCCCCTTGCGGCTTATTTCAGGTCCAGCTTGGCATTCAAAATCTGCTTGGCTGCTACCTGCAGTAAGAGCCATTTGTTCACTAAACATTACAGTCTGAACCTGCTCTTCTGTAGGAGACCTGACCTTAAACTGGTTGTACTGTGAGGCTGTCCTCCCTTGGGGAAGAGGGTAGTCTGACCCGCTGCTTGCCCGCACCTGGAAGTGTCTGGATGGTAGCGCAGTTCGTGTACAGTAAGACAAGTCACACACAGGCATTTGAGGACATCGCCATGGATGCAGAGTTCATTCGTTATGCCACTAAGAGCAGGAGGAAAACCCTCTAACCTGAAAGACATCCCGCTTCATGGGCCATAGCACCAGCAACCAGGCACCCTGCCATACTAAAGCATGAACGGTAAGTTCTCGGAAGTCGATTGACAGGGCTGAGAGGACAGGGTAGAAGTGGTCTGCCAGAGGGTAGGAAAATAAAATAATTAAAAAAAAAAAAAGCTAGCTGCATGATCACTCTTTCCACAACCTACTAATGCCTCCATGCCTCGCTACACCATTTTATGACATCTGTATAGGGAGAGCACGAGCTGCTTGCCATTGAGGTCTATAAAGCATCATTTTCATACACTGTTTTTGTCAGTTTAAGTGGAAATTACTTAAAACCAAACCGAATAGTCAGCTAACAAGAGGCCTGTTAGTAGACCAATGGCCCGATTTACAAAATGTTCACTTAAACAGCCAAGCAGTGCTTGAAACGGACCGCCCTGAGACTTCGATAGACCACTCCCCTTTTCAGCGATCATAAAACATTATGGTTGTTTTAATATTGTATATGCGCTTTGATTTTAAAAAGTGCTTTAAAAATAAAATTTGATTTGATTTAGAGCGTGGAGGCAGTGCCGTCTGATATGTAGTGGAAAGGGATCATGTGGCTAGCCCTTGGGGCAAATTATGATCCCTTCCTTGGGGGCTGTTTTAAAAATTAAACAAGTGCCACAGATGTACTCCAGCTAAAGTAATCGAGCTTCAATTATTTTTTTTTTTAGCATTTATACAGTATATTACGAACAGAAAAAGGATATTTGTTTCTATTTCCTTGTATTCGGTTATTTGCAATTAAGTGCGTTTTTTTCCTCCTTCTCTGGCACCCCTGCATCCTCTCCTTCAGAGTGTCAAGGCCACACACCCACATCACCATTCGCGACCCCCTATGTAGACTTACCACAGGGTAACCCGACCGATCCTGTCGGAGGTCCTCTCTTCTGAGTGAAAAGTGCCTGCAGGCGAACTCCGTATCCTGAGTGCTTCACTTGGGATCATTCCGGCTATTCTGGGGCTTTGTGGTGGTGCAAGCGGGGCGCTTCATCCGGTCGACAGGGAGCCAGTATTTCCTTTTTCTCCTCTTGGAGCACAGCGTGTCACGATGTCTAGGTGTACACTGGCGTCCTCGCCCCACCCAAGTCAGCATACTGCTGTACCTACAGTCTCCACTGGGGTCAGCAGACACTGACATCCCCATCCTCCCCAGGAAAGGCGAGCAGTCATCAGGCGCTCCAGCCTTCTCCCCAACCGACCCTCCAGCAACGGTCCATTCCGAACCTGGGTCACTGGCGTCGCAAGCGGAAATCCAACCGCTCACGGACGGGCCAGCCTCAAGCGTGTTTATTTTTTATCCCTAGCTCAGGATGACTGTCTGATTCCCTGTCAGACTCTTCACTTATTTCCTCTGCCAGTTCACTGTCACCACACACACACACACAATTGCTTAGTGGAAGGGCAGTGCGCCAGTGAGTAGGGCAAGTGGGATGTTGGAAAGGTATCACCAGTGAGGGAGGGAGGTGGTGTTGGCACTGTATTGCTCACTGGTAAGACTTCACCTGGAGTACTGGCATACAATGGAGCCTGCCACCGGGTGGGGTTGTCAGGAAGCATGCTGCTAAAGCTGTGTGGCCTCAGGATCCACCGACAGTCCTTCGAGAGAAACAAACAGAATTTGACAGCAGCTAAAGACCGCGGCCGACCTGGTCTGCCCATTTTCCCTAGCTGTTTCTTATACCGCAGATCCTACATGATCTGTGGCCCTCTCTTTCCTATCACTACCGTTCCTTTATGTCTGTCCCATACGGTTTTAGTTCCCTTACCTTTTGCCCCTACAACCTTGGCTGGGAGGCTGTTCCATTGCACCCTTTCCATGGAAAAATACTTTCTCATGTTACCCTAAGTCTACCCCTCTATTTTCATATCATGGCCCCTTGTTCTTGGAACACATTTTAAAATACTACCTTCTTGTACCTTATTTACACCTTGGCGTATCTAAAGTCTCTATCATCCCCCAGGAATACATATAAAAGATCCTCCAGTCTCCCCTCATATAACGTTTGATGCAGCCCGCCACCATTTTGTTGCCCTTCTCTGAACCGTTTCTACTCTCCGTGTCCTGGAGATGCGACCTCCAGATCTAGGATTACACCTCTGAGTCAGAGACTCTTTATAGAGGTTCCACATCAGAACAGACAGATTACAGCAGTCAAGAAAGTATTCCAGTGATACAGAACAAAGATTAGACAACAATGGATAAAAGGGAGTACATATCCAGAGATGTCTAAACACAATCCAATTAGTGTGTGCAAAGTTATGGATAGGACAAAAATAAAAAACAGCTAGAATGTGTAAAAATAGTAACAGTTCTATTGTCAAAGTGCAAGAAACCAAAGTACCAGACCATCCAAAGTTTTAAGACCTAATTAAAATCACACCTCTAGTCTAGCTTTTAAAAATGATATTTAATATGTCACTTTAACATTCATCTGTTGTTGAAATCTCTGGATTTTATAGATATTATGGTTCTTATGTGGTTTTATGTACAGGTGCCTTGAATTTTAGAAGGCGCCTTTTATATACAGTATAAAACTGAACTGAATTGAAAATAACTTGTTCAATATGTCTACCTTCTTCTGGTTGTCTTCCACACTCCCTTTTGACTTAGTACCCCTGCCTTGTTCTTTCTCTCTTCTGTCTTTATCCCTTTTTACTGAGTTGGCAGTGTTCTAATCTGTTTCTGCCGTGGTGCACACAAGACATGTCAAAGACAAGCATTTAATGACACCCAGGCGAGCTTGTTCATTTTGCCACTGAATGTGGGCAGCTACTGAAGGGGCAACAAAAGCAGGAGAAACACCTCCTCTGGCTGCAAGATGACTCCGGCCTCATAACCCCTGCACCACTGACCAGGCATCCTGCCATTCTAAGGCACATACAGTAAGTCCTGGGGGGTGACAGGGCTGAGAGGACCACCGGTATAAACACAGACTTTGACGGCAAATAAGGACCACTTGGCCCACCCAGTCTGCCCATTTCCCTACCTTTGGATAAGCTGCAGGTCCTAGTTAACAAACAGCTTACTTCCTCCTACCGCCCACTAGAATTGCCTTATGTCTGTCCCATGCATTCTTGAATTCCACCCCCACAGTTTCTGACCCTACTACTTCCTCTGGAAGGTTGTTCCATCGCCCACTACCCTCTCAGTGAAACAATACTTCCTCCGTTGCCCTAGGCTACCCCCCATCATCAAATTGTGCCCTCTTGTTCTTGTACACCTCTTTTTGTGAAATATGCTACCATCTTGGATTTTGTTGATTCCTTGAGGTACTTGAGTGTTTCTATCTTGTCCCCCTCCTTTCTTCTAGGGTATACATATTAAGCTCCCTTAGTCTCTCTTCATATGGCTTCTGGTGCAGACCTTGCACCATTTTAGTTGCCCTCCTCTGGACTGCCTCCATCCTATGTCCTTGCGGAGATGTGGTCTCCAGAACTGCATGCAGTACTCCAGATGGGGTATACTCTTCCCTTGATTTTTCTTTCTTAGGTGCATTACTTTGCACTTCTTTGCATTGAATCTAAGCTGCCATCATTTTGACCATTCCTCCAGCCTTGCCAAGTCCCTCTCATCCTTTTCACCCCTCTTGTGTATCAACCCTATTACAGATTTTGTGTCATCTGAAAAGAGGTATACTTTTCCTTCCAGCCAGAGGCATTGGTGGATAAAGAACATCGAAAAGTCAGGAATCCACCACTCTTTCTGTGAAAAAATACTTTCTCATCCTCCTGGTTTAACCCCCGTTTCAAGTGGTAGGGTAACAGAGGACCAGCCATGCTCCCACACTGCTGGAACGCCACACAGGCCAGCATTCCTCTTGCAGCTGGGCACCCACTCCCAAAGGACATACTGGCTATGTATCCCCACCTGTATTCTGGAATCCCCCTTCCTGCTGAGGAGGTTTGGCGGGCTGTAAAGGGTGGATGTCAATGACTAGCGGACAGTGAACAAACCAGACCCACTTCACAGCTAGAACCCTCCTTCTCATCAACCCACCACTGACCGGCTGGGCCGATATTCAAACTGCGCTATTTTGTGGCGTAAGCCCTTGCGCTGCACAAAATAGTTGCGCAGGGGTGTGGCCAGAGCAATATTCAAAGGAGTTGCACTACTGAGCAACTCTTTGAATATCACCCCAACCACAGCCACTGTGCATGGTGCAGTGGAACTTGCGCCACCGCAAGTGGTCAGAGTGGAGCATTCAACTTGCGGTGGCGCAGTACCATTGGCGCTTATCCTAAATTTCCGATATTCAAACAGTGACATGCAAATGGGGCCATAATTCATGCAAGGCGAGGGGACCATTGCATCTATTTATGGCCCCATTTGCATGCCATTAGCAAGCAGGTGCGCCGATCCCGAGGACTTGTGCCTGGCGCCTGCCCAGGCAACGCTGTCGGGACCGATGCCCTCCCAGCCGACTGCGGGCAAAAGAGTAAAATCCCCCCACCCCGCCAGCCCGATCGCGGGCAGCAAGTCACCCCGAACATATCCCTGGTGGCCCAGCGGACGATAAACCCGATCGCGGGCTGCAGAGTTGTAAAATAACCCCGAACTTATCCCTGGTGGTCCAGTGGACCTCGAAGCCGATCGCGGGCTGCAGAAGTATAATACAACCCCCGACACCTATCCCTGGTGGTCCAGTGGACCGATAAGCCCGATCGCGGGCTGCATAAAGTGGCGAACCCCGCCCCCAAGACCATATCCCTGGTGATCTAGTGTCCCCCACCCACAAAGCCCCACCACCCGCTCCCCGCGGCTGGCGGGCGGCGGCATCCACCCGCCTGCCGCCCACCACCACCTGACTGCCCAGTAGGGCTACCGCCCATTGGTGCAGAGCAAGAGCCAATGAGCGTGCAGCCACTTACCCGTACAAAGGCAGTCCAGATTTGTGAATTCACAAATCTGGACTGCCTGTCCTGAAATATGGGCTCTGCGCCCATTAGCTCTTGCCCTGCACCAATGGGCGGCAGCCAGTCGGGAGTCAGGCGGGCGGTAGGGATGCTGCCACCAGCCGCTGTGGGGGTGGGCCTTTGGTGGGTGGGGTGGGGACACTAGATCACCGGGATATGGTCTTGGGGGCGGGGGTTTCACCACCTTATGCAGCCCGCGATCGGGCTTATCAGTCCACTGGACCACCAGATATGTTCGGGAGGGGGTTTACAACTATGCAGCCCGCGATCGGGCTTATCGTCCACTGGACCACCAGGGATAGGTGTCGGGGTTTGTGTTATACTTCTGCAGCCCGCGATCAGGTTTAGCGGTCCACTGGACCACCAGGGATATGTTGGGGAACACTCTGCTGCCCGCAATCAGGCCAGTGGGGATTTCTTACACTCTTGCCAGCGATTGGGCTGCAGGAGCACAGGGAGTGGGTTGAGGCCAGCCACTGGTGGCAGCTGCTGTGTTAAGCCCTGCTGTGGCAACAGCTCACCTGTGGTAGGCCCTCGACTAGATCCTTTTTTGGCTCAAAGTTGTGCAGGTGCAGGTTTTGGTTGCGCCTGCACAACTCTGCAACCGGCTGAATATCAGGCTGTGCAGTTTATGCATGAGTTCCTCCCCTCAGTTCAACATGCATTCATTTGCATTGCGCTGTTGCTCAGCATGTTTTCAGTAGCGCACTGCCTCCTGCTGAATATCGCAGAATGGCGCAAGTTCGGACTGCTGCATGGCGCAACTTTTGAATATCTGGGCCGCTGTGTTCATTCCTGTTCCAAACCCCTTCCACAAAACGGCCACCCCTGCAGCAGATCACTCCCCTAGAGCAGACTTGCTGTGTGTCCTCCCTCGCACAGCTGGAACCCCATTCCTATGACTAGTCATCCCCACAGTGGGACACCTCCTCTTTTATTTTTATGTTATTTTATTATACTCTTTGGTAACGGGTAAGGCTCACTAGGCACAAGTGCCAGTTTTCTGGGGTGACCTGGGAGCACTGAGCAGTTAAGTGACTTGCTCAGAGTCACACACTATGCAAGTGGGATTGTGAGAATCAAACCCAGGGTTTATCTCACTCATAAATGATTGTATTTGTGCTTACTCAATATGTTTTTGTATACACTCTGTAACCTTTTCTTGTTATGACCACTCAGGTCCATCTTGTAAATGAGCTATGCTCAATGATGTTAGCCTGAATAATTAAAGATTTTGATTGATTGATTGATTGATCTGCTGGATGTATCTTGGCTCTAGCATGCATAACTTTGCATTTCTTGGCACTGAAGCCAAGCTGCCAGATCCTGGCCCACTTCCCCAGATTTCCAGATCATCCTGTAGGTCCACTATCCCTTCAGCTGTGTCCACTCTCCCACAGAGCTTGGTGTCCTCCACTAAATAGGCACATTGTGCTCATAATGCCATCCCCAATGGCACTGATGAATTCATTGAATGACACCAACCTCAGCACCGAGCCCTGTGGGATCCCACTGGTTACCTCCCTGGTGCCAGATAACTCTCCCCTCACACAACCACCCAATGTGTTCTGTCCCTATGCCAGTTTTCCACCCACCAGGTCATCGTATCTCCAACCCCAAAATCCACCAGCTTCCTGATCAACCATTTGTGGGGCACAGAGTCAAAAGTCTTGGTGAAATCCAGATAGCAGATGTCTACAGCTTGGCCACCGTCAACTGTCTTAGTGACACTGTCAAATAAGTCAATCAGACTCATCTGACACAGTCCCCCACCACCAATGAACCCATGCTGCCTCGCATCCTGGAGACCATGCTCCTCTAGATATTCTACCAACCTTTCTTTAGTATGGTCTCCATGAGCTTGCCCCAATTGAGGTCAGACTGACAGGTCTATAATTCCCTGGTTCATTCTTGGGACAGCTTTTGTGTTTTTTAACAATTATGTTCTGACATCAACATAGTTTTCTAGAAAACACTATATAGATGTAATACTTAAGAAAGCGGTGTTGGGCTTGCATATCAGAGTAGCGGGCACATCTGAAAATAGCATGCAAAATGTTTTAGGGTATATTGGTGACACAGACAGTAAATGCGCTACGGTGGTGATAATGGGGCTTTGATGGTAAATCATTTGAAAAACAAAGTTGTATGCTTTTGAAAAATTACAGAAATATTGCTTAACTATAAAAACTGCATATTTTTAGAAAACAGTGGGTGCATGTGCATGTCCGTCTGGGTATCACACAGGAAAACATTTTATTTTTAAAATGAGGAGAAACCGCTTTGTATGAGAAATAGCAAGCTCAAGAAAGTTCAACATAAAGTGGTAAAAGACTGAGGCAATTGTCCTAGCAATGTATGGGGTGGTGATATTTCAGTGCTGTGCTGTATGAAAGGAGCCCCCACCTCCCAGCTCTGTGGCGTGACCTCTCGCGTTGAAACCGGGTACTACAGATTCTTGTGAAACATAGCAACATTACGGGTAAATAGATGCCTGGATACTTCCTATTACGTCACGTTTCACCCAGTCACACTCAGAGATCTCCGCTCAGAGCGCAATTATGCATGTTTACAGAATGGGCATGTAAAAAGAAGCATTATGATTGACCAGAAAGGAAATGTCAAATAGGTATTACACATAGGGAAAAAAGCGCCAAGCAAATAAATCAAAGCACCCAAATGGAATGTTCAGATGTATCAGTGAAATGTTAATTTTTAAAGACCGCCATTGCTTTCAGTCTTGGTAAGCGAGGGGTGAATGTCATGCTGACAGTCCCGCTCCAAACCTCGTCTCCGTTAGAAGTAAAAATCGGAGACGCATAGCGTGCCAGCTTTTATCCTGCATAAAGCATTCTTCTAGTTTAGCGAGACTGGAAATAGCCAGAACGGGTGCCGCCTCATAGTAAACTGCACTTCCTCCCAGTACATTTAACTAAAACAACAAAAACAAATCTGCATCCCTTATTCTTTTTTTTAATTGCAAAAATGGCGCAACCTGTCGTGGAGAACCTGTTACTTCCTCTCCTAGCCACACTTGTTCTCTCGATCGGGACGTGGGGTTGAGAGGGGGCAACAACAGTACAAATGTCAATGTGTCAGAAGACAATGGTGTCATCACATAGTAGGAGGAAGGACTATTTTATCTCAAATAAGATTACAGTTTTTTCAGTTCAGTAATATTTTTAATGTTACAAATTAAAAAAAAAGAAGAACACCATTTTATAAGCACAATAAAACACTCCAGGGTATGTGTGTTGAACAGATATTACCGCACTTCCAGGAGCTGAAGGCACTCGACAGAACCTCGTGCCTTACTACGCCCCTGGGCAGGCGGTGATATCTGTTCAACACACACCCTGTCGTGTCTTACTGCTTACAAACGCACTAACTGTTGTACAAGTCAAACATTGTTATGGAAATCAGGATTTCAGTTCACAGACCCATAAACTGTCTTTATATTGCTGGTGTACGAATTTCAGTTCCGGTGTCAGTGGGAAGAAGTACATGAACTCAGTTCTGTTAACTGTCATCACTGATTACAAGTTTAGGACATGCAACATTTGGGTGGCGGCGGGGCAGGACAGTGCTGCAGGAATCAGGACTGCTGGCAACTCGAAACAAGACTGTGTGACTTACCCTCCCACATGAATTTTGATCAAATTCTTGCTGAAAGGCTTCTTCTCATACACCGCTGCCAATCGATGTGCATGGTCCCGGGTACCTGCGCATCCCCTCGGCACGCACCCCTCCCGCTCACACCACTGCTTCCACGGAGCCTGACTATATGTCTGACCCATCTCTCTCTCTCTCTCTTTTACGACACACCAGCCGGCAGTGTTGGAGGAGGCTGTCCGCGGGGATGAGGCTCAGCACCGGAAAACTCAAGTCCTGTGAAAAGCCGTTAGGTCTATTTTGGGACAGATGCACTACACACCAAAGTCCTCCAAAACGCGGCTCTAACGTCAAGCTGACGAATGACGTAGCCACTCCTTTCTTCCTGCTTATTTTGCTTTCACTTTCGGATCGCATTGCCTCAATTTCGCTGTATGTTTTTATTTATGTATTTCTGCTTTAAAGGGTCACACTGTCACTATCAAACAACTAGAAGGAAAGACGAGGTTGGAGATACCTTATTAAGGATCCCCTGCGCGCAGACATAAATACAGCACTGGCTTGCTCGCAGTATCGCCGCCCACAGCCACTGCTGCTCCGCCCACTGCCGTGACGTCACCAGAAAAAAAAAAACAGTCGACCATAATATTTTACCGATATTTTTTTTTTAAGAAAGGCAAAACATACAGAAATGCAAAGCATGGGGAATTGCAAGGAATTAAAACTAATACAGATGCAAAAAGCCTTAAAGGGGTGTCCCCAAAATACAATTGCAAATAGTCTGACAGCCGAGACATTGCAACAGACAAATAATAAACCATGTCCCCAAATACCAATACATACTATTAGAGCCACGATTACAAAATGCAAAATATAATGCTGAAATTCAAATGTATTCTTTGGGGTGGGGGTACAAAGAAATCAAACAAATGAAACAATTAAAAGGACTGTGGCCAGGTTGCCAGAAGCTGGGTGTGGTAGAAATTATGTGTAAGCTTGAAATAGATGGAGGTCTTTGTCTTTAAATACATGCACTGGGTGTTAATGGCATCTAATGGCCAGGTAGCCAGAGGTTTTTATGTTTGTGAGCCACATTAAAAGCTTAAGACAGAGCTGCAACGGCGATACGGATGATTAAGGATCCCTCCTGTACAAACATATGCGTTATGAATTGTCTATTATATTTCCACGAGTGCAATACAGTATAATTAACATGTCGTGGCAGGACTTGTCCTTGTTGAAAATGGGCTGTCGGAAGGGCTGGCGCAATGACAGTGAAATCAGTAATTACCGTAGCGCCTCAAGTTTTCAAATTCACGCACGAGGATCCTTAATCATCGGTATCGCCGACCAGGTTGAGGACGGAAATCTTAATATGCAACCTTGTCGGTCACCATTGAATTAAAATGACAACGCCACAAAATTAGTAAAAAGGTCTTTCTTTTCTAGTTCAATAGAATAACCTCTGCGCTGTGACTGTTGTCCATGAGCGCGCGCCTCCGTGAGATCGGTATGTATTACACCTGTTTTCCGTGACTGTCAAAAGCTGGTCTGCTGTAGTTCTGTGATGGGAGCACATTTCGCTTTCAAGGGAGTGGAGGTTACTTCCGTGACGCCCGGAACCGATGCAAGCCTAGTCCGTGAAGCTCTGAGCCAGGCAAGCCTAAAAACCCAAAACTTAAAAAAATCTAACCTAAATTGTCAAAAAGCTCAGGGGTCAATCTCAGAATTCAAACGAGGTAAATCTCAACAAGAATCCAGGATGAACAGCCAAGATGCAGCCAGATTGAAGTCAGGCCCTCCCAGCAGGTGCGTTCTCGCCACAGGGCCTCGGACCCCAGAATATGACACTGATGGAGAGTCTGAACAACTACCGCTCTAGATTTGAGAGGTTGCTGCACAAAATAACTGAGTCGAAGAAAGAAAATAAGCAGGAGTTCCGGCGGTACAGCAGCAGCTATCGGCTTTTGAGACTCGGGTAAATCAAGATAGAGGAGAGGCTCTCGGAGGCAGAAGACACAACTGCTAAGTGACAAAGGTTATTTATTCCTAATACAACAAACGGAAACTTTAAAAGCAAAATGTCTGGACTTGGAAGGTCGGTCCCAAGAGACAATCTAAGGCTGTATGGCCTCCCAGAGAATTCAGAAGTTGCCCCGTGCCTGCTTTTTTCAGAAAACCTACTGAAAGATGTGCTTGATCTCCCTTCCACAGTGGCGTTCCATATAGAAAGAGCACATCGGTACTCTAGGCAAAACCAATCGACCCTGCAGCACGTCCGAGATCTATAGTATTTAAAGTGAATTCATATTCTGCTAAGGAGGAAATAATACGACGAGCATGGGCAAAGAAAGACATTAGATACTCTAACCCATAGGCTGTATCTCGATCATGATTACTTATCTGAAATACAAGCGGAGAGAGTTAAGTATATGCCCATTTGAGAGCGCTTAGAGAAAAATCAATACGCTTTCATATGCCTTACCCTGCAAGGCTGAGGGTTTTGGGACGACGGACGAAGATCTACACTTCTGCAGATGAAGCTCTGGATGCCTTGGGAAAACGTGGTGTCATGGTCAAGAGAAGGAACCAAGAATGAACCTCTAACCAGCAAGTAGTTGACAGTAAGATAGGGAGAACTAGAAGAGGGATGCACACGGAATTGATGCGCAGTGTTCAGAAGCTCCTCGCAAGAAGGCAGTTCACCGAGAGTCTCCTCCTGAAGAAACTCTATCCACACGGAGCTTCAAACTTAGCCTTAAGAGAGTTCTCTTACTGACTTGGGCTTAGGGACTTTATTGTAGCTCTTGTCGTGTAGCTGCAGGATGAGTACAAAAATTAGTTTTAAGTGGGAATTTGAAAATGGAAACGGACAGCTGCCATATTCAAGAGGTCCTGTATTAAACATTAAAGTGGTGACTCAGAAGGGGAGCGGGTTATCTTTCTATCCCTTTTCCTCCTCTGAAGCTGTAAATAGTGAATAAATACCCTCAGAAAGTTTCTTTTTGGGGGCAAAGGAGGTTCCGGGGAATTTGTGAATGGAGCAGCCGGTCTTCATATGAGGGCTACGCGAAAGGGCAATGAAGGAGTCCTCAGCCAAATAAATGCACCAGAGATGGTCGGGTGCGGCGGACCTGCTTCACCAACTGTAGGTGGGGGATCTGCCCTGGGTCTGGATATTGATCAAGCTCATGTGTGTCTCAGTTCTTCTGGGTGGGTGATCTCAAATCCCAGCGCTTGTATGTAGAGGGATTAAGAAGTGCTGTTATTGTACTGATATATCTACCTGCCTGAGGAGTCCCCCGCTTTTGAACTAACAAATGACACAAACTGTGCAGTAAGCACATATAACGAGCAGGGTTTTGTTACCTATCGCACAGGAACTTCTCCTCCCCCATTCAGAGATTCCTAAGGATAATTCCCCGAGGGATTAAACTAAGCAAAATGGCTCTGATATGGAAGCAACTTGGCCCAAAAAGAAATAAGGCCTATTGTGCCGAGAATGAGCGAAAGTGTGAGGCCATGATAAGAGGTCTGGATCCGAGTTCCTCACTGGAACATATAAAGCCTTTCAGAGGCCTAGGCTGGGCCTGCCTGGTGAAGAGCAGGTGGCGACCTTAGTCTAAGGCGCATTGTACAGGAGCCCAATGACAGCGTGGCTCTAGGCGGGGTCCCCGGAAACGTAGGTGAAATATCTCCCCTGCTCTCCTACTTATAGGAAGACAAAGGGGCTACTCAATTTGTATAGCCCCAACCTTGAAAGTACATTTTGGTGCAAGTTTTATTGTTGAAGTGTTACTAAAGTTCAATGTTTTTGGAAATTTTGGGTTGAATTTGGCAGTGCAGGGCAATCGAAAAAGGCAGGCAGCAGGGATGTTAATGTAAAAGCAATGGAACAGAGGAAAAATGGGGCAGCCACCATGGGGGAAAGCTGTATAAGGGGAAGTAAATCAAGCCAGGGAGATGATTCTGAATTTATGAAATGACACAAAACTGGGTGGTGTGCACATATAACGTGCATGGTTTTACTAATCCCATTAAAAGGGCCAAGATACTTCAGTTGATGAGGCGTCAAGGAGCAAATATTCTATTGCTACAGGAGACCCACCTCTCACACGCTGAACATAAACAATTTGAGAAACTAGGTTTCTCCCAGGTGGTTGCCTCATCATATAAAGGAGGAAGGCGTGGGAACTGCAGTACTTATAAGAAAG
The DNA here is from genome assembly GCA_016271365.2 of Neoceratodus forsteri. Lineage (NCBI taxonomy): Eukaryota > Metazoa > Chordata > Ceratodontiformes > Ceratodontidae > Neoceratodus > Neoceratodus forsteri. Next base: position 883,031,880 of record CM057450.1, on the reverse strand, counting down.
GGTACCCCTTTGAAATTTCAGATAAAGTGGTGGACAAGGAGGGTAGGTTTGTACTGGTCAAGGGCTTATTGAAGGTCAGCAGTTAAGCTAGCATCAGTATATGTGCCCCGCCTCGAATTCTCAATCTACCAGAATTTCTTTACAAAACTGGCAGGATGGGTTGAGGGTAGACTGATCTGTGGGGTGACCTCAACTTGGACATAACAGGGGATGTGGTAGTTCTACCAAGGTAGAGCAGGTATGTTGGGTAGAAAAGTTCAGAAGCTGATGCAGGAGTTGGGTTTTGAAGATGTCTGGAGACATATACTGGGATCGGGTAGTCGACGCATGTTCTATTCGCAGGCTCATGATTTGTATTCCTGCCTGGACTACTTGATAACGCAGTAGGATCATCTAGGTTCTATTGGGGAGATTTGGCAGGAGACTTTCTGTCTGACCACAGGCCCATTTTTGTAAGATACACTCCTGATTCCCAAAAAGAACATTTTGGAGACTCAACCTATCATTACTTAGGGATAAGGAGACGCAGGAGAGATTAACAATACAATAATTCAGGCAGTACAGGATAATGACATACAGGGGACATCTGTATCAATACTGTGGGACACGATCAAAGCACTAGTGAGGAGAATTATTCCAATTTCCTCGCATAAGAAAAAACAGAGGGAGGAAAGGAGGCTTTCATTAGAAAATAAAATAGAGAAGCTGGAGGAGGAACAAAAGGTTAAACACTGTAAAAACCAAACCCGGAATTAGATGCTCTTAAAAACAGCTCAATAATATCTTAGATTATGAAGTAGAGCAAAATTGATGTTTTACGCCACAGATATTATGATGGGGCCCTAAGTTTACGAGAATGGTTGCAGCCCAATTAAGAATCCGAAAGGTAAAAGCTACTATTGTAAAATTAGACATCCGGTCACAAGCGACCTGAAACTACTACTAGGGCCATTTCAGAGGCCTTTCGGGACTACAACTCTGCCCTCTATACAGAGGGAAACAGATCCCCCGTGGAGAGATTAAAATTTCCTATCAGCCCTCAAACTTTCTGCCTTAACTCAAGAACAAGGGGAAAGTCTGCTAGCCCCAATCCTACCCAGTGAAATTACAACTGCAGTAGGATGCCTAAAAACAGAGTAAGTGTCCAGGAACTGATGGACTCCCTGGAGAGTTCTGCAAGATCTTTACTAAAACACTAACTCCCCTACTCACTAGGGTGTTCGCCTTTGTGACCTCCCAAAATGGAAGATCCCCCTCTTGGAATGAGGCGATAATTTCAGTCATACCCAAGGGGCAAAGACCAACGCTTTGTTCCTCATATCGCCTCATCTCTATTTTAAATACAGATTATGAGATATTGGCCACGATACTATCTAAGCGCCTCGCTGAATATGCCCAATCTTAATAAACATGGAACAATGTGGTTTCATCCCTGGATGTCAAGCCCAAGATAATGTGAGGCGACAGTCTATATCATAGAACAGATTATCGAAGCAGCTTAACTCCAGCAATTTTGCTGGGATTTGATGCAGAGAAAGCCTTTGATAAGGTGACATGGAAATATTTAAAAGAAGTCCTCCTTGAACTTAATTTCCCACCCATTAGTGGATACCATTTTCAAATTCTATAAAAGCCCAACAGGCTATATATGGGCAAATGGTCACATCTCAGAGAAGTTCACTTTGCTACAAGGGACTAGACAGGGATGCCCCTCTCCCCACTCTTGTTCGCTTATTATATAGAGCCTTTGGTCCAGAGTCTGAGACAATCACTGGAATTGCAGGGTGTTAGGGCGGGGAGTGGAACAAAGCTGGCCCTATTTGCAGATGATATCTTATTGTATGTCACCAACCCCGAAAAATCTTTAAAAACACTGTTTACATTAAACAAGCGATTTACCAATCTTTCAGATTCACCCTCAATGTGGGTAAATCAGAAGCTCTTATCTTAATTATAAACCGACTCCATCGATTAAAAAGAATCCCAATCAGGTGGGGTAAAGAAAGCATAAGATATCTGGGGATTCAAATCCTAGTAACTTGGGGAACTGTCCACTCAGAACTATGATCCACTAGTTCATAATATAAGACAGGATCTTAGGAAGTGGTCCATGCTCCCACACTTTCTGTTAGAACTTAACCTTAAAATTAACATTCTCCCAAGATTCCTATATTTATTCCAATGCGTCCCTTGTACCCTCACATCCAAGGAACTTTTGTCTTGGCAGAAACTGCTAAATAGTTACATGTGGAACTACAAAAGATCTAGAGTGGGCTTCATGAAGGTAATTCTTCCCAAAGATCGAGGGGACTAGCCCTCCTCCATCCGTGAATACTGGATGGCCTCACAAATGAGGTTAGCACTATTATGGGGCAGTAAAACCTATCAGGCAAGGTGGAAGCAGATAGACTTGGAAAGAGAAACATGGATCCCCCTCCGCATGCCTATTTTCTCCCAAGCACCTTAGTGAGATGCCCAGAATAGTTCTGTTCGTCATTGGCCATCCTGAGAGGATGGCAGATGGGCATGAAATATAAGACGCTTCAACAGCATTGCTGGAGATATAAATGGCTCATTCTAAATCAAGTATTCAATAATCAGTGGTACAAAACCCAAATCGAAGGGCTCGAGCCCCATGGCAACTAATGAGGGTAAGGATACCCTGAGTTTCGATGAGGCTAGAATAAATTGGTGGACAGAAAAGGACAGGTTATTTTTCTATCAAATAAAAGACTATATCTTGAAGCACCTAAGGCATCAGGAAAAGGATACCCTAGTGCTAGAGGAGGGCCCCCATTCGAATGAATATGGACCTCTGCAGTACGGTGAGAAAGCAATAATGGTCTTATATAAATACAACATACGTCAGGCCGCGAGTGCAATTGTCTCAGTGCAAGCTAAATGGGAGCAGGAGCTCAACCGCCCAACAACTGCTACAGAATGGGAAAGGATTTGGAGAGGCACTTGAGCGACCTCTTCCTCTCCGACGTGGGGGAATTTGTCTGGAAGGTACGGGTGAGATACTTCCTGGTTCCCTCAATGTTTTGGGTGGTGGCCGGGCTCCTCCCGTGCTGGAGGGAATGTGGAGAGGAAAATGCCTCACATAAACATATATTCCTGGAATGTCCAGTTATAGGGGATTCTGGTGCCAAGTCACGGAACGATAAAAGGGATTTTGGATGTACAAGATAAGATAGAACCTCATAATCTGATTTTGGGAGTACCACCGTTAGGGTTGAGGGATAATGCCCAAAGATATCTGTGGGCAATATTACTAGTTCAGCTTACAAATCAATAACTAGAAAGTAGCTCCAATCAACCCCACCTCACCTTAAAGAATGGAAAACAATAATCCAGCAAATCCAACAAACGAACAAATCTCCATGGACCTTCAAAATCGAAAAGAAACCTTTATATTAAGGTGGGCAGGTGGGAACTTTACCACGAAAAGTTGATTTAGCACCCTATAAGGATAGGAAAATTACTGTAGCTGTTCTCAGAGATGTAATGGTATAAGTTTACCTCTAGCTGCCTTGGAACCTATTAACGTAATGTATTAACAAACAGCCTGCATAAGAAGAAGACCCTGCTTGTAGTTGGTAATGACTGCCAAAGTTATGTTTTATGCTTTTTAGTTGTTATGCCAAGTATGTAAAAATTGGTAAATGTAAACAAAACAAAAAGAACTAATGCTTTGTGAATCTCAAAGTAAATGTGTTGTACTAAAGATGAGTGGTCTCAATAAAACAAGTATAAAAACAAAAGGGGTGGAAGCAACAACTGGTCAAGAGGGCTGTAGGGGGTGGGCAGGGCTGAAAAACAACAATGGCCTGGCCTGCAATGCGGGTGCAGTCCTGCTCCCTAAATGGCGCCTGTAAATCTGTGACCGTCCACGTTCCACACTGCTGCACAAGGACTGAGGGTATGCTGTACCAAACTTTAGTTTTATAGCGCCTTTCCAAACCAAGGCACTGTACATAAAATCAAACACAGAGTCAACAAAACAAAGTCAATCAATCAGTAAAACAATTTAACCATAATTAGGGAAGGCTAGATTAAATAAGTACCTTTTTAATTCAGTTTTAAATCTATCAATGGTCAGGCATTCTCTCAACCGATGAAGTAGAAAATTCCACAGGGTTGGAGCCGAAAAAGAACGATGATAGCTTTTTGTTTGGACTATGTGAATCAAGTGAATGCCATTTCTTAGAGACAGCCCTGCTCTTTTTCTTCTCTCCAGCTGCCTGCCCTTGAACGGGCTGCTTCAGCTCCCCCACGGTCGGCCGGCACCCAGCCAGCCACCGACCGAGACCAGGACACCCGCCTGCAGCTCCCTGGAAGGTACAGGACAGTGCAGTCAATCGAACATGGGCGCTCCAGCAAACCCGCTTCTGATTGGGCAGGACTTTTCCCTGCTTCTGCCACCTGGCACTTTTACAAATAGATTTTAGATAGAACTAAGCACATTTCAAGTGTCTAATAGAAGGGTTTTTTTTTTTTTTTTTTTTGTGGCTAGTTTTCCATTAGCAGGTTATACAGACCTGCCACTAGAAGGATTCTTGGTCTTTCATTAAAAAAAAGTATACCCTCTGAAAGACATGGTCCCTGGCTGCCTGGCCTTCCTGGCTGTATCCTCACTTCCCACTGATCCAGGTACTACTCTTCCGCCCCTTCTCCTAGCCCCACCAGCCTGTCTTAACCCTCTCCTCCGCACCTACCTCGAATCCTACCTTAATCATGCGCCCACCGCTCTCTACCCTCTATTTCTTCTTGCCTGTCTTCCTCCCCTACTGCATGCCCCAAAAGCCTACTTCTCCTCCCTCCCCACAGCTTCCACATTCTACATCCTTCCTCCACTTAGGCACGCTGCACACTGGTCACTACCCCTGCCCAGGGTCCATCCTACTGCCATGAAACTGTCCTACACCCACACTGGTCCTAGCCTCCACTCTGGTCCCCTGTCTATGCTTACCTCACCCACTATCGTTGATGCTCAGCAATTTCCCCGAGATGCTAGCAGGTGAAAGCATTCCCTTAAAGAAATACTCGTGCTCCTGAGGCTAGTCCTCTTCTCCTAATGCTGTCAGGCAACGTGCATCCAAACCCCTGGCCCATTCTGCTCTAAAGCCATTAATCTGAGCAAGCCTTCAGGTCCCTCTCATTCATATCAATCAACATCTGCAGCCTCCTTCCTAAAATGGATGCCCTACAGGCCTTCACCAGCCAGTACAGCTCTGACATCCTGGCAGTTGTCAAAACCTGGCTCACATCATCAGTACCGACCATGCAATCAGCCTTCCTGGCTACAACGCTCTTTAGGCTGGATCTCTCCAAAAGAGATGGGGCTGCGCCTTCTACCTAAAAGACTCCATACAGGGTACCACATCATTACCTCACTCCAACCCACAACTGCTCAGATACTGCCAGTGAGAATCCTCCTCGGAGCCCAAAACAAAACCTCACTGTTGCCACCATCTACATCCCTCCCAAAGAACAGGAACTGGTCTAACAGCTGTTCTTGACTTTGCAAGTCACTCCCACTGGACACCAAATCCATCCTCCTAGGCGACTTCAACATCAACTGGCCTGCAGCCGATGTTGGTGCACACAGGGATACCGTACTGTGCCAAACCCTACACAAATGGTTGACTCACCGACCAGGAAAGATTACAGGACCAGCACACTCTTGGACTGAATCCTTACCAGTGACCCATCGTGGATATGTAACACTAATGTCCTCCCTGACTCTCTCAGTGACCACTCCCTGTTAGCTGCACCTGGTCAAATAATTGTCAAACAACCACCAAAACTAGCACCAGCAGGGTTCTACCCAGTGGTCACCTTCCTCGACTCAAATCCCACCTCCTCCATCAAGACTGGTCCTCTATCATCAATGCAACCAACATAAACACTGCCCTTGACCACTTCATAAACATCTTCACTGTGGCCTGTGACAGTATGCTCCTATTAAGAAACACAAATTCAAATCACTCAGTAACCCTTGGCTCACAGGTGACCTCCTCAGGATGCTAAAACAAGAGACCACCTATGGGAGCTGGCCAGAAACCTGGAAGGCAAACGACATCCAAAACTACAAACGCTCCAATGACTGCAACAAAACCATCCGGCAAATGAAGTCTGCCTACTATAAGCATGCCCTCACAAACTCCTGGGCAATGGTCGGAATTCTGGAAGAACATAAAGGAACTCACCAGGAATCCACCCAAAACCCCCCATTAATTTTAACTCAACATCAATGGAACCACAACCTCAACCCAAAAACCATTGCCGACATCTTTAACAAAGCCTTTACCGACCTCAGCTGTCCTACCCCAGGACTACTTCAAAGATGGTGAAGCCTCTGTCCACAATGAACACTACTCCCAGCTCCCCCACTTCTACTTCAAAGCAGTCAAGGCTCACCAAGCACGCAAATATGTAACCAAAGCCCTTGATAAATCAAGATTCAGTAATGACTCCTCGATCTCAAAATCCTGTCTCTCACACTTGATGAAGTCCTTTGTCCTCTGACCAGAATTTTCAACCTCTCCCTCAGCCTTAGCCAGTTCCCAGACAGATGAAATCTGCCACTGTCACCCCAATCCATAAAAGTGGTGACAAAACTGCCCACCATAACAACAGACCTATCTCCCTACTACCCCCACTCTTCAAGGCACTAGAAGCATCGCCTTGGACCAGCTCACAGAATACCTAGATACGTACAACATCCTGTGCAAGCAACACGGGTTCTGCAAAGGTCACAGCACCTCCACAGCCCTACTTTGAATTCACCTGCGCAATCCACAACGCACTTGACTCCGTGACCTACTAGGCTCAATCTACATTGACTTAACTAAAGCCTTCGACATCGCCAATCACTGCCTCCTGCTTGTCCAGCTTCAGAACACTGGGCTGTCAACTGACTCCATTGGCTGGTTTAAGAGCTACCTTGAAGAACGGTCCCAAACAGTAAGAATCGCTGATACACTCTCACTCCTAGACCGGTCCGCTGGGAGTCCCCTAGGGCTCCATTCTGGACCCTCCTCTTCAGCCTATTCTTAAACTCACTACCAGACAGCTGCCCAGAACAAATAATTTCTACGCGACGATGCTGTGATCCTCACCTCGGACCCTGATCCAGTCCAATTACAAAATAAGCTTCAGCAGGCCTTCCTCCATTGAATCCTGGTTTCTAAATCATAACTGCTTCTCAATCAGAAAACAAGTCTGTGGTCTTCTGCAGCCCCACAACAAAAACAAACAACTCCACCTTTCCATTGCAACCAAACAAGGAGCCATCCTAGAGCAAACACAATCGCTCAAGTACCTCGCATCACCCTTGATCCCCACCTCTCATACGCTGTCCATATCAGCAATGTTGCTAAAGTTCGCAATGCGCAGGTTAGGCATATTATTCCGCACAGGAAACACTCTAACCCCAGAAGCACTGGCAGTGGCGTCCAAAGCTCCATTGTCAGCATCATAGACTATGGTCTTATCATATATGGGTCTGCAACTACCTCTGCTCTCAAACGATCGCAACCTCCCTGAATAAGGCCTGTCATCTCATCACTGGCTCACATCACTGTACCCACACATGTGACCTTTATTCCCAATCTGGATGGCTTCAGCTGGACAAACGCATAAAATACCAAACCTGCATCACGGCCAAGAAAATTATAATGGGTCTGGCCCCACCTGGTGTCTGTGCCCTCCTTAAGCCTAGACATAGGAACGCCACTACAAGGAGATCCAATTTCCATCTACTACATATCCCACAATGTTGCACGCACCCAAGGACAAAGATCATTCACCCATCGGGCATCCAACTGGCTCAACTTTCTTGGCAGCAACATAGTGACCGCCTCCAACACTCAGCCTCTTCAAGTCCAAGCTGCACTCTCACTGCTTGTATCCTGCGATTGCCCATCTTAACATTTCCACCGCTCCAGCTGCAAATGCCCCAGCACTTATAATCAGTCTTTGCACCCCTACCACCTTACCTGTCATATTCCTCGACAAAGCCTCCCCTGGCTGCACTGGCTCCCACCTCCCCTCCCGTATTTCCTCCTGCCCCGCCCCAACCACCTCCCATACTCCCTTAACCCTGCACCTCCTTCCCCGATCTCCTACCCTCACTTCCCCACCACCCCACTTCCCTTGTCTTGCTCATAGCTCAAGTCTTTGTACTGGTTATTACATGTCTGTAAGTCAATGACTATATGTTTGTAACTAAAAATGATGACTGTTGCACACACTGACGTGGAACCTTTGTAAAGAGCCTCGCTCAAAGGTATTGTAATCCTAGATTGAAATAAATAAATAAATAAGCCTGTCAGCCACGTTGAGGGCGTAAATACCAGTGGTGTTTTTCTTTGCAGACATCTGACGATTGGACACTCGCTCAGCCATGGAGCTGCCAAGAGACACTAGCGATGTTTGCTGCTGCTTGCCGAGGAGATCTAAAGTGTTTTGTAACATGGCAATGTTAAGAAGTAGTTAAAGGAGACAATTCATTGGACGAAATGAATCACATGTCCATATCTCAGCACGGCGTTGTTTAAGTAATAATGCCGTGTTCAAAGTGAAGTACCTTCAGAATCCACAGAAGGAAAAAGCAAGCTGACAGAATGATACAGTGTATAATAAAGTGCTTGTCTTTCCCATCCACCCAAATGCTCATAAGTGTTGCAACCCTATAAGAAACGCACAAGAAAAAGAGACAAGAAAATGCAGAAACATGAGAGCTGAACAAGTATTGTCAGAGAAAGCACAATCACCATCATTAAAAAAAGTCACACCTCAATCCAGTAGTAACACCACGGACAGGAGCACTCCACAACAAGCAACAGTCCCAGAGCACAGCGCGGAGCTAGAGGTGTGGCAGGCGGAAATGCTCAAGTCATTGCACTGTGAGTCATTCACGGTACACGGAATCGAAATTGTTATTGCGGCGCATAAACATAGCAGGCAGTCAAAAAGTAGGCAGAGAGAACGTTACAGAATATTGGGAAGCAGAAAGAAGCAAAATAAATTAATGCAAGCACATGACATGGAACGGACGCGAACAGGTGAACACAAGCTCAGACAGTATGCAGATAAGTGTGAAACCTAACTCTGTGAACAGACAGAGCAGCATATCAGAGATTTCCCAAACACACTATGAGAATAATAGCCATGCAGATTTACACAATGTACTTAAAGTTGGTTTAAATAAACCTCCTGTGCCAATATCTGAGTGTGTTTTTATAACATCTGTATGTAAATAAGCATTTCTTCACATGTTCAAAAGTACAGGAAATATTTCTCCAAACAAAACAGCGTCTCTATACTATTAGATAATTATATCTATATTTGTAATATAGTCAACTATTAGAAAACTATAGCGCAGACAAGCCATCCCAAGGTGGCATCTAGTGGTAATTAATGCTAGTTGGTTGTTGCAGGCACTTCCCAACCATGCATTAATTCCCCATTAGATGCCACCTTCTTCGTGGCTTAATGCTTACATGTTGGAGGGGTGGGGTGGGTAACCTGGTGTGCATTGGAAATGAATTTCAGGGGCACTGGCAGCATGGATTAAAAAATGTATGAGTTTTCTAGCATTAAGCCACTTGAAATGAGGCTTCTACTAGGGAACCTACATGGGAGGGGTTGGAGCATGAGGCCAAAGGCCCAGTGCCCAAGTCATGCATTAATTCCGTAGAGAAACATCCTTCGAGTGGCTTAATGCGCTTGTAACATGGCAAGCATTGTCCAATGTAGTATAAAATACAGAGAAATGTATATATTTTTGGTTCAGAAACATATTTTATGGAAATACATATATTTGATAGAAAAACAAAGTTTTCACTGGAACCATATTAATATGGTGGTATTTGTTTTTCAACATTATTACAATATGTTAGCTTTTAAGGCAACTATATGAGTATTTGCACATCATATTTAACCACTTGAAATGTGTAGAATATATGTTTAATATGCTTGAGAAGTAGTCATTTCGACTATGAACTGTGGGATACCAGCACAATAATTTTGCATACTGCTTTCTTTCTCAACTAGTATGACAAGTAAGACGCTCACACTGTCATTTAGAAACCACTATATAATTCAAGCAGTGCCGTGCATTGCAGATTTAAACATGGCACAATGTTAGATAGACTATATGTACTCCCCCACCAGCCCCTTGTCTAACCAGCAGGGCTGCTCCTCTCACCACAAATGTCTAGGGGTAACCGAGAGGCGTGGGGTTTACATACCAAAAGACACAGAGAAAACAGAGAAGAATGGCCACCATTAGTCTAGGTGGACCAGACTGCTAAGCCAAAACAGTCAGTCAAGTGGCAACTTCCTGGCACACACCTGGTGGGACCATTTACCATGGCCAGCAACCCAGGTCCCTGAGAGAAAACGCTTGCTCACAATTATGCCAGGTTTGCACTTCTGGACAGGGGCACCCAAGTAAATCCAGTCACAGGAAGCAATAACAATACTGTCCAAACCAGGTTGGGATTCTAGAGTGTGACATTTATTCACGTAACAAAGTAGAATAATCACAAAACAACATAGACCCCATGGGGCTACACATACTGGTGATGCAGATTACAGAGGTACAGAAATTCCTGCATTCCCATTTAGCATAGGCTGAAGAAACACATAAAACAGCAAACTCTCTGGTTATGAAATTGGAGATTGGCATACAGGTCAGGTACTGGTACACTTCCCATTGACTAACACACACAGCCAGTACTAGGACACTTTCCATATTTCATGAGGAATGATAGTGTACACACAGACCACAAAAGAGCACATCCAGGCTCAGAACTTCCAGAACCCACTAAACTGGGGTAGACTGAAGAAAACAACTCTGGCAAGCAGGAGTGTGCAAGGGACAGGGTTCAATTCCTTTAGCATCCCATCGTCAGCAGATCAAAATCCCTGAGGTCTGACCTGCAAATTGAAAACATTCTACAAAAAAAAGTTTTCTTCAATTTGCTGCAACCTCAGAGTTGATTATATTTATCTATGATTGTGGGAGGAAGCCCCAAAAAAAAAAATTGAATTATGTTGGTAAAGATTTGCCACAGGCATTTATGGCACTGGCGGGGTTCTGTTTTTTGTTTGCCATGATACCTGCAGCATAAACTGCAAACGCTCCACCAGGTACACTTTGATTTGTTATTCAGTTTTTGTGTGTAACTATATGATGCAAGCTAGGTCAGGGTTTTAAGCTGGTATACAGCTCATTTTTATGTATGAAGCACTGGATCTGTTCCACCCCTCCCCTAATATGCACATGCGAGGTACCCCACCAACTGGAAGAGCTGGCAGTGCAGTGGCTGGAGGGGACTCAAGACCCAAGAGTTCCCAGCCATTCCGTTTCCAATGGCAGTGACTTGGTGGATTGTCTGAAATTGAACAGCTTGAGACTACTGTATGCTGAGCAAAGAGACAGTGGAATGGCTATGGAGTAGTGACTGGAACAGAGGCTTCATGAGCAGGTGTAACAGGACAGAGTATGCAGCAGTTCATGTTTTTGTTTCTGGGTCAATGCGGTTTCCATTCAGGGTGGAGCACATTGTAAGTTCTGTGGTTTTTTTTTTTAAAGACTGAATTGATGGGAGACCAAGAGACTAGTACACTGGAAAGAGACTGGGTATGGGACCAACAGATAGCAGGAGCGGTGAGCAATAGGTGAGGTGGGTGTAAGCTGACCCGTGATGTGAAAGTGTTTGTTTATTTTTTTTTTGGGCTACTGGTACATCTTACTTATTTGTTTTGTAACCCTCCCAAGTTGGAAGCTTACCTGAGGGCTCCCAAGTCCTCCTGCCTCCCGATTTGGTCCAGTAGGCAGTGCTCACTTCTTGCTCCCCTGGCCTCCTGGACTTCTGACAGGGCCAGGAGCAGATTAACTTTAATGCAGCACCCCAAGCACCTGATCACTTATGGTTGGCAAGACATTTAGCCTTCCCACTCTTCCAGCTCGATACTTGACTGACGCCAGTGCCTGGGAGTGCACCACACTGTTGTAGGGTTCTAGGTGCCCAATAAGAATGTGTCCGGCAAGCCACTAGAGAGGTTGCTTCCCGCCCATCAAACTGCCACACAGCCGGGTGGGGAGCAGGAAAAAAGGGTGCAGACTGTTTCTTTGTGTTTCAAGTGCCCTCAAAAGCTGCAATAGAAGCATTACCACAACTCTCTCCCCAGCCCCATTGGATACCAGTGGGGCTGGGGGACTGAACAAACAAAAACTTTTACAAGTCTCCCCCAACCCAATCCAAGCCTCTAGTGGGTCGAGGAGTGCAGCTGACAACATGGTGCCCAGGGACTACAAGTCCCATAATGCATTGCGGTGAGTGCTGTTTTTCCAGAGACTGCTTCTGCTGGGGAGCTCACAAACAGCTCCTGATGGGGCTCCTGTCCCCCAAAGTATTCCTGGACCTAGTAACCCCAGATGGGACCTGGAGGGTCATAGCCATGCAGCCAGATGCTGCCAAGACTCTGTATTTTTATTTATAATATACTGAGATGAACAGTACTGTATGGGGCAGTCATATTGGACATGGTCTCCTGAAGACAGCGAGGAACCCTATTGGTAGCTGCAGTACAGCCAATCAGGTGTGGAGCTCGAGACTCCTGTGGACCAATGAGATGTGTGTAACCCTCAGGAATTGCTATCCCAAGGGCTACCACCCCTGCTTGTCTCAGCCGTGACAGGGTAAGGGCCCAGATCCATTGATGGGTGCCTCCACCCAGAGGTCGGAGTTAGGACAGTCTAGGTTGACTCGTCACAGCCCTCTAGGTTGCTGCAACCCCTTTCTTCCCACTAGTGGCTCAAATGGAGTAATTACAATGCTTTCCCTGAACACTTACCCCCGGCTCGAAACACTCAGCTCACTGGGACCCCTGGAAAGTAAGATACAGTTATCAAACATTCACTGTGCAATATGTCCTCAGTAAGACACAAACCAGCCGGCACAGTTGCAAGACAAACAATCTGATTTATTTGAAGGGGATAACAAGGACCGGGAAAATCAGGGTGATTAGCTTATCATTATTACCTATATTTAACTACCTCTGGCTCTGTGCATGAGTCTGAACCTATCAGTTATTGTCTATGGGTACCCAAGCCCTAATGGCTAGTTCCTCAATGAAGCTGGTTGGGGCCCTGACACAAGTGAGCATGTAATCCCGAGAAGATCAAATGGAGCAGAAAGCTCAATTAGTGCAGTCAGCAGTACAACAAAATGACTTTTGGCCACTGCTTGTAAGCTTAACAGGAGCTACCCTGATCCAATACTTACGCCCAGCAGACACCCGTCCTTCACTACTTGCAGGGCTGAGCCTGAACTTCAAAACCTCCTCACACATTTATATGGAAAACAACAGAGGGGTACCATACTAGGCAGCTGCTTCCAGGACCCAAACGAATTCACAGCAGTTTGGGTGTTACACTGCAACCTGACTTTCTGACAGACCGAGCACGATTCAGCAGATTCTCCAGTCCTCTACAGGTTGAGCCTGGTAGGTAGCTGTGCTTGCACACAGCCTCCTCTGACCGCACGCCGGCAGATTTAGTCCGATAAGCACTGGCAATGCAAGCGACTGCCTCAGGCCTTTCACGTGCTTTCGCGCGAACACTCAACAGCGCAGGAGCTCAGAGCTCCCTTCTCCTTCACAGTCTCAACGATCTGCCCTTCAGGCAGTGGGGACAACCTTTCACTTGCGCGCCACCCGCTCCCATAGGTGGGCTGCAGACACCAGGCTATAAGACCTGTCCGATTGGTGCAAAAGGCACCCTGGGCACACTTCCCTCCCAGGATTACTAGCGGTCCTCATTGGTCAGTTGGTTCCACGAAAGTCCCGGTCCTAATGGTCCAATGTGACAGTTCAGGACCAATATGGAGGAGATAATCACAACAGTCCTTGATGCAAACAAAAGCAGGTTAGAAGAACTACAATACCATTATTGCTCTAAGTTATTTTCCAGCACTGAGTCACATCCTTTAACAGAGCCCCTCTGCTTACTTAGCGATGGTAGAATGGAGCTATTTCCAGCATCCCAGGTAGGACTCGAGCATAGAAACACTCAAACCCCCCATTTGAACTAATTATCACAACAAGCAGGCAGCCCTTAAAGGGACAGTATGCAGAGGCTCTAAACACTCACAACATTGCCATTTAAAATGGCTTAACGCCGAATGCCAACCACCAGGGGTAACACTTAGGCAGCTCCTAGAGGGCTTTTTTGAACCCCCATTTATAGGGGGTTACATGTGGAATTCAAACTAAACATTCTGGGGTTGACAGTTTGACCCTGGGTCTGCTGTTATGAGTTTCTGAGAAAAACAACTGATTTTGACAGCTCCTGTTGCTGTTGCAGTCAAAATTAGAGAATGTGCCAAAACAAATGGGGGTTCTTCTGTGACAGTGTTTGAAGAGAAAACAACTGATTTCTGACAGCTCCTACTGCTCTCACAGCCTAAAACCAGTTTGTTTGCTTCAAATCAAAGAACTTTTAAGTCCTGTTGCCAACTGCCTGGCAATTCTGGACTGAACTGCTGCGTTTTGACAACCAAGATTGCCGAGACTGCTGAAAGAAGTATTTCTTTGTGCTTGGGTGAGGTAATAAATCCACTGCCTCACTTTTCTGTTACAATGCAAGAGTACAAGTGTCTGTAGTCACAGATGGTGTAGTGGTGCTTGAGTGAGGAGAGGCAGGACACAAATTTAGGAAATAAAAGCAGGTTTATCAGGTGCAAAGCAATCAAGAGGTCAAGCAGTATACAAACCAATCTATACTGTAACTTAGTATTCTGTAACTCTATAGTGATTCTTATACTCTATAGATATCTTATTCACTAAATGTTATAATGCCCCTATTGCTCTATTCCAAACTCTATGATAGACTTTATCACTATAAACTCTAGAATCATCCTTATAGTCTGTTTCATCACATAAGTACAACCTGTCAAGTAGAGACTAAAGAACATAGAGTCCTTCATAAGTCAATTGTGGTGCCACCAATGTGCTTTGTTGTCCAGCTTTTGGTTTGATAGGAAAAGCTGAAGGGTGAAAGGACTAGGACAAATTATAACCAAAGCAATGATGATTCTCCTGGCCAAAGAGGGCTCAGGGGAAATTGAACTGTGAAGAAACTGAATAAAACGATGCAGTGCAGGTGTGGGACCTCCTGGTCGGTG
Organism: Neoceratodus forsteri; assembly: GCA_016271365.2. Classification (NCBI taxonomy): domain Eukaryota; kingdom Metazoa; phylum Chordata; order Ceratodontiformes; family Ceratodontidae; genus Neoceratodus; species Neoceratodus forsteri. The sequence continues at coordinate 883,016,677 of CM057450.1, read as the reverse complement.
GAAGACCCAAGGAAATGAAAAAGGTGTAAACAGCTAAATGAAGACTCCTAGGCTGAAACTGGACTCCAGAAAACTCAGGATGCAAACAACTGGGCGAAGCTGGACTCCAGGGAAACTCAGGATGGAAACAACTGGGCTGAAGCTGGACTTCAGGGAAGCAGAGATACAGACAACTCTGCCAAAGTGGGACTCCAGGAAAACTCGGGATCAGAAACAACTGGGCCGAAGCTGGACTCCAGGAAACTCAGGATAGAAACAACTGAGCCTAAGCTGGTCTCCAGGGAAACTCAGGATGGAAACAACTGGGCAGAAGCTGGACTCCAGGGAAACGCAGGATACAGACAACTCTGCCAGTGGGACTCCAGGAAACTCAGGATGGAAACAACTAGTCTGAAGCTGGACTCCAGGAAACTTAGGATGGAAACAACTGGGCCTAAGCTGATCTCCAGGGAAACTCAGGATGGAAACAACTGGGCCTAAGCTGGTCTCCAGGAAACTCAGGATGGAAACAACTGGGCTAAGCTGGTCTCCAGGGAAACTCAGGATGGAAACAACTGGGCCTAAGCTGATCTCCAGGAAACTCAGGATGGAAACAACTGGGCCTAAGCTGGTCTCCAGGGAAACTCAGGATGGAAACAACTGGGCCTAAGCTGGTCTCCAGGGAAACTCAGGATGGAAACAACTGGGCTGAAGCTGGACTCAGGAAAGCGAGGATACACTCCTGTGAGACTCAATTAGCCTTGACTACTTCCTTACAAGGTTTGGATACCTACAGACACCCATGCCTTAGAGTCACTCGCCGCATATGGGAACACAAACAAGTGGCTACTAAGGACCTTCTTACTCAACTCAGGACAAGGGATAAAAGTTGGCGGCACTTTAAGGCCTCAGGGCTACAAGCGGATTTTAATGACTGTAGAGCAAAGAGAAATTCCTGTAAAAGGAATATTCATCTAGCAAAAACTCCTTCTGTAAGGACTTGTTAATGAAATCTGCGGTGACTCCAAGAAATTCTGGTCCGTCATAAAAACTCTCCTTGGAAAAACAATACTTATACCACAAATGACATGCTGATAAACAACACTCATTGTAATAATCCAGTGACCATAGCTAACACTAAACAACCATTTCTCGGATCTATCGAGTTTTTCGGCCTCCTTCCCCTTGTCCCTCCATTTACAGTTCTTCTGACACAGATCCGACTCTCTCTCATCCATCTTTCTGGCTCGGACCCTCACCAGACAAGAGGTCCTAAAGCTGTTACTATCCATCTCTGACAGCACTAGTACTGGTGCAGATGGACTGGAACCAAGGCTACTGAAAATGGCTGCTCCTCTCATTGCTTCCCCTCTTACGAAAATCTTTAACTTATCCATATGTCAGGGTTTGTTCCCAACATCTGGAAGATGGCCAGAATCACTCTATCCTTAAGAAAGGTGATCCTCAAATCATGTCTAACTATCGACCTGTTTCCATCCTCCCGTGCTCGGAAAAATTCTGGAAAAATTAGTAGCAACCCAAACCACAAAGTACCTCCAGAAGCATAACCTCCTTGCTGTTTCTCAGCATGGCTTCCAAAGGCCATAGTACTACCACTGCCATCCTAAAACTTACAAATGACATCTATGGTGCAATGGAATCTGGCTTTTGACAGGTGCTCTCTTTATTGACTTAACTAAGGCATTTGACCTGGTAAACCACACCCTTCTCCTTGCTAAACTCCAGTCGTTTGGTTTCTCCACTGAAACAGTTGCCTGGTTCAAGTGCTACTTATCCAACGGATGCAAGCTGTCACCTTCAACTCAGCCCTGTCCAATACTTCTCCCATATATATGGGAGTTCCTCAAACTCCATACTTGGCCCACTACTTTTTCTATTTTATAAATCACCTCCCATCGTGTGCACCTGACTGCTCTTCCTTGTTGTATGCAGGCAACCTTGTCATTATCGTAGTGCAAGTAGCATCGTGGACATAAACACTGGCCACTTACTAATGACTTCTTAAGTATTCAGTCCTACCTAATAGAAAACAATCTTGTTCTTAATACTAGCAAAACTCACTCTATGCTTTGCTCCCCAGCTAGACTTAAATCTAATCGAAACTCCTTTCAGATTTTGTATGCGGATGTTCCCGGTAGTTAGTACTAGCTCTTTTAAATACCTGGGTATCCTCCTTGATTAATCCTTGGGCTTTGACCTCCATGTCACCACCACCTTCAAATTGGTCAATGCAAAAATTGAAGGTGCATGCCATACTAGCTATGCCCCTTACACCATCTGCTTTCGGCTTGCAGTGGCTCAAGGCCTACTGCTCCCAGCCCTCGCTTATGTCTCAGTCACGTACCTTGGAGCATCAAAGACCTCCCTACATAAATGGGACACCACCTATAACAACATCTGCCACTATGCCTCTCGATCTCCATGTTTTAAACATCACTGTCAGCTGTATGCTGACTAAATGGCCCAACCCTTCTGCCCACTAGCTACTGGCCTTTGGCTCCCTATTAGATGGTATAACTAGATCAGGTCTCCCCACCCTCGCCTCCTTGCTACACCCCCAAACCCCTCCCATAGTCTCCAATCTAGTGACAATGCCCTCATCTTTATACCCAGACGTAAAACTTCTATAGGTACACGGGCTTTCTCCTACTCAGCCCTTAAGTATTGGAATTCTATCCTCAAACAATTTGCCTTGCTACTACCCATGCTGGTTTCAAGAAACTCCACCGTGAACACCCATTGGCCTCAAATCCTTGCTCATGCTTCCATCTACCTTGACCCATTTAATCCTTCCACCTTGTTCTTTCCTCACCTCCCTTTTCCCTCTCACCCCTTCTCAATTTCCTCCCATCTCCCCTCCCCTTCCTTTCTTTCTCTCTCTATATTTAAGCCTTGTAATGGAATTACTATTTCTAATGTACTTGTCAGCCAGTTCCAGTACAAATTTGTTAGCACTTGTTTTGTTTTTAATTACAGTACTGTTTACATTTTTGATATTATCTTACTCTGTTTGCCAGTTGTCAATTGTTTGTATTGCACTAAATTCCATTGTGTAATCTCTTCCTTGTGCTGTGTCACATTGTACAGTTTGTATATTTTTGTTCTCACTTGTATTCTCCCAGGTCGTGGCCTGAAAATAGGCATCTCTATGTCTAGTGCACTCACCAAGTTACCAAAAGCAAATAAATAAACTCTGCCAAGTGGATTCCAGGAAACTCAGGATGGAAACAACTGGGCCAAAGCTGGACCCAGGGAAACTCAGGATGGAAACAACTGGGCTCTAAACTGGTCTCCAGGGAAACTCAGGACGGAAACAACTGGGCAAGCTGGACTCCAGGAAATGCAGGATACAGACAACTCTGCAGAAGTGGGACTCCAGGAAAACTCAGGATGCAAACAGCTGGGCCAAAGCTGGGCTCCAGGAAACTCAGATTCAGACACTAAAAGAAAACCTCTGGGTTCTTGTGTCCAAGCCTGACCCTATTTTATGATGGATCCCTATCTGTGAATTGGGGTGGTTCCCTGCACTACCTAAACACTATTAGGAAGGGAATGGCCTAGTGTTCTGGACGTGGAAACAGGTGGCGGGAGTTATCAATGCTGTACCTGTGCTGGCGACTGTCCCCAACCTGATGGAGAAGGAAGATGGTATCAGTCTCTAATTGGTCACTGCAATCAACAGTCTATGAAGAGGATGATAATCAGGTGAAGATTAGCTTCAGGCTAGAGCATTCTTAAGCGAGCTGGCAGTTCAGTAACATGCAAGGCAGTTCTTAGGAGGAAAAGCTAGTGTAGGATTAATTCCATAGTCTCTGGAATAATCCAGTGGAAGCAAGCAGACTGGCATTTTATGTTTGCTTGCACGCATGTGCAAGAAACATAGTGCCATCATCTGAGTTTTTCAGAGGTGTGTCAGCATCTTCCAATTCAGTCAGTGTGTTTGCAGGCATGGTCACAGTTCTCCAATCACTGCTGGAGCTGTCTATGACAGCAGTTGAAAATGCAGTGGCATACAGTTGAAAGAGGGAGCTACGGCTCAGTGAGCAGCTCCTCCCCACACACACACACAGATCAACTGTGTTGGTTACCTGATAGGATGGTGTAGTCTTGTCTAGCTTAGAGAGACAAGCCCACATCATTACTTTAATAAACTGATCCCTGCCACAGCAGGACCACCAAAATGTGTGGTGCCTAACAGTCCTTACACATGTCAGCTCTCCAAAGCACACCTTCATGGACTCCATGGTTTCTAATCCTCCAGAAAAAATACCTCAGCATTTCATGGCAACTCAGACTTACGTTGTATGTGTGTAATTCCAAGCGTTTTCTCTTACTAGACTCTGTCAATGTGAACTCCCGCTGCTAAAACCTATGCAAACGAACTTGAGCGTACTGTACTACCTGCAGCTGAAGCAAAGAACAGCCAGAATGCACAAAGGAGAACATACTGCTATGCATTTCAGCAGCAGCCAGTGGGGAGGTTTCATGACTGAAGCACTTTAATGCGCCTTTTAGTGCTGTCATACACACCCTGTGTGGTAATTCACTAAACTGCACACTTAGTCTGGTAATGCAGCTTCAAAATATTTTTTTTCTCTGAATTGCCGTGAGCTGGCATTTAGATAGAATCACACATCTTTTCTCAAATCAGATGCTCAATGAAGTCACATCACCTTGTGACCCTAAACCATACCTCTCAACCTCATGCCTCATAAATCAGGGACAAGGCTTAAAAATCAGGGACAAAGACCTCAAATCAGGGACACATCTTAAAACTGGTACTATTCACTTAGAAAGCTGATAGAATAAAGGTTTGTGATAAGATGCATTTTCTGAAGAAGAACAAGTCTGCAACTTTAATGTTTGACATTATTTTGTGCTTTTAATCCCCAGTGTTCTATCACAGAAACACACATTTTACGAGGGACAGAGGAAAATGTTGAGGCCAAATCAGGGACATCCCTGAAAATCAGGGACAGTTGAGAGGTATGCCCTAAACATCTTAGGGTTGGACACGTGTCCTAACAAAACAGCGAAAACTAGGTAAAGAAAAAGAAAACACAAATTCAACCGTAGCTCACAATCAAATCCACCCTTTCCTCTGGCCGATCAAACGCCTAACAGCCCACACCCCTGGATGCTCATGCACTCCCTCCACCGCACAACATGTGGCCGACAGGGGTGCTGTTGCATTTATTTAATGATTTCCTGATCCCGTTGCTGCAACCATACTGATACAGTAATTCTTTTTATGGCTCGAAAACTGCTTGACATTAGCTGAATTATAAATGGCATCCCTGTTTGACGCTGTGGTGCGGAATATGGTGGTGCTCAAATTTTAAGCCAAGTATTACGTGGCAGATATGTTGTTATTGACTCATGTCACTTACCATTTTATACAGCTATTGATTTTTTCAATTCACATTTGCTGACAAATGTTGATCGTAGGGATTCTGGTGTCACAATTCAGTTCAGCGACGTGTAACATCTTAGTGCAGATGCTAAGTAACTGTTTTAAAATGCTGAAAAGGTAAACAGCCATGAAAATGCATGAACTTCTTTCTTTCAGTGTCTGGAGCTGTAGTGCTGTTATTGGCAAGGCATGTCCTTTGCTCCAGATCTATCAGTGAGATGTCTATTCTGTGCAATGGACAGTGGCTGAATGTTATCAGCTGACAGTTTTCATTTCATTACCAACAGATAAATATTCAGGGCTTTGCAAATGCAACTTTGCTGGTAGCACAGTTTCATGCCCCAAGTGTCTGTCATCAGTTAGTGGTTATATCTTAACCGATGATCACAAAAGTATGAAAAGATTTGCCGCTGAGTAATGTAAATGCTAATCCACCTAAGCACCTTTAGGCTGCAAACAGAATTTGAATGTATAGGGATTCTGGACCGTGTATAGCTCCGCAGCACAGCAACGTTAATAAGTTTAAGCACATTCTCAGGACATTGTTTCACTTGCCCCTCTCCCCACTACGATCCTGGTCACCTGAAATAAACCTGACATTTTAGTATCTGTTTTACATCTTGGCTCAGTTAGGCAATCAACGCTGTAAGAACATAAACGGACATATAAACGGGGACTATAAGAACATGGTCACCTGAAATAAACCTGACATTTTAGTATCTGTTTTACATCTTGGCTCAGTTAGGCAATCAATGCTGTAAGACCATAAAAGGACATATAAACGGGACTATAAGAACATGCCGTGGGTGCTTGTGCCTTAGTCCAGCTGTGCAACATCAGCCTGAAGCTCAGGTAGGGCTTACTGTCTACCACTTTGTTCAACCCCCATGTACCTGTATCATTTCACATCCTCACTTGCCTTAGTCCAGCTGTGCTACATCAGCCTGAAGCTCTGGTAGGGCTTACTGTCTACCACTTTGTTCACCCCCATGTACCTGCACCATTTCACATCCTCCTTGATCTACAGTGAGTGGATCCCTCATTCATATGTCACATATGCACACACAAAAAAAAACCCAGTCTTCAAAAATTAAGATATATTTATTATGTTTGTTATGTTTGCTTGCACGCATGTGCAAGAAACATAGTGCTATCATCCGAGATTTCGGAGGTGCACCCCTTCCAATTCAGTAGCTGTGTTGGCTGCCCTGTGGGTTATCGCATGCTGGAGTTCATGACAAGTCCAAATGCAGTGGCATACAGTTCAAAGGAGGAGCTACGCTTCAGTGAGCAGCGATAAGATATCCCTTGCTTATGCGCGGCTCCCCCACACACACACCGCATGGCGTCGCACCCCATGCATAGGCACACACTGTATAGCCGGCCAGGTGCCCAATCCCCATCAGCTGTGCTGCGCCCCCCGCCCCCAAAGCTTCCAAATGCCATGCTGCGCCCACCCCAGCGCGGCAATCCCCATGATATAGCCGGGACGGGGGGTGCCCAACTCGCCGGGCCCACTGTCCTCACCCCTCGAAGTACTGGGTGCCACGCTGGGAGCTCACCCCAGTGTGGCAATTGATGCTTTGGCCGACGGGGTGCCCAATCCCCCATCAGCTGAACGCCTTCAACCGTCTCTTGCTTCCAGCGTGGCAAACGCCCCGCCGCGTCATTGGAAACAAAAAGAACACCTGTAAAGAAACAGTCCCGTAGTCTCCTGGCCCCCCTCCACAACCCCACCCACCCACTCGCACCTGCCTCCCCACCCCCTCACCCCATACTTACCTCCGGACCTCGGCGTGGCGATCTTGCGTGGACGGGAATACGCCTGCACTCTTCAAAGCCGACCGCTAACTGAGGAAAAGCCGATAAGCTGTATAATGGGCTAGATAGGGGTTTCAACTTTGTTGCATATCTCAGGCATTTTTGGAATTTTTGCACAAATTTTCAACATGGGGTTTTGAGACCCCTTCTCATGAGTGATGTCACTGTCATGGCGTTATTCAGGCCCGAAGGTGATTTATGATCACTTCATGACATCACCTTCGGGACCGATTAACGAAATGACACTGCCAGTATTCTATAAGGTGGGCTCTCAAGAAGCCTATTTGAAAATTTGGTGGAAAATTTCAAAAACGATTGTTTTATTTAGCGCAAGGCTATGCGCAGTTCCTACGCACGCCGTAAGTTTGCAAATTTTTATATTTTCACTCCATATTTTCAACATTGCCATTTTATCACACCTTCTTATGAGTAGTATAGCTGTCATTTTTCACATCTCACCCAAAACGTGTTTCCGCCATATAGTGCAATGGCGCAGTCGGTGTGCGAAACCAATGTATGGGACAAATTAAGAAAACTACAGTGACACTGTTCATGAGCAGAGGTCTTAAAATGGCTATGTTGAAAATTTGGTGAAAAATTCTAACAATGACTGTTTTATTGAGCGCATTGCGCAGTTCCTTCGCACGCCTTCAAGTTCGCGAATTTTCAATATTTATACTCCAGATTTTCAACATTGCCATTTTACCACACCTCCTTATGAGCAGTACAGCTATCATTTTCACATCTTGCCCAAAATGTGTTTCCTATGTAGCGCTAAGCATGCAGTCGATGTCGCGAAATCAATGTATGGGACACATTAAGAAAATCACAGTGACACTGTTCATGAGCAGAGGTCTTAAAATGGCTATGTTGAAAATTTGGTGAAACATTCTAAAAATGACTGTTTTATGAGCGTATGCTGTGCAGTTCCCATGCATGCTCATAAGTTTGCAAATTTAATATTTTCACTCCAGATTTTCAACATTGCCATTTTATTACACTCCTTATGAACAGTACAGCTACCATTTTCATATCGCACATGTAGCACACAATGGTGCTGTTGGTGTCTGAAAGCAATGTTTGGGACAGATTAAGAAAATCACAGTTACCACTGTTCATGAGCAGAGGTCTTAAAATGGCTATGTTGAAAATTTGGTGACAAAAGTCCATAAAATTACTGTGTTACAGTGAGCATTGTGCAGTTTCTACTACCTACTGTAAGTTCATGACTTTGTAATATTTTAAGTCAGATTTTCACCAGTGGCATTTTCCACACTGCCTTATTTACAGTACAGCTGTCATTTTTCTCAACCATGGCGAAGTGTGTTTCACACTTTCAGCGCGGGGATGCTTGGTCGCTGTGGGAAATTATTGTTCGGGACAGATAAAGAAAATCACAGTGACACTGTTCATGATCGAGGCACCAAAACGCCTGAGTTGACGATCTGCTGTAAAAATCCCAACCTAATTATATTCCGGGTGTCGTTGCTCAGTTTCTATGTGCTCAGTGACTTCACCGCTTTTATATATTTTACTGCAGATTTGCAACATTGTCATTTTACACCTCCTCATGAACAGTACAGCTGTCATTTTTACATCCTGTTCGAATGTTTTTGCACCTGTGGTGCTAAATGCCGTAGTAGCTGTGCATAAGCAGCTTTCGGCTAAGAAACTGATATTCCCCTGTTCATGAGATGGGGTCACAAAAAACCATGTTGAACATTTGGAGTGAAAATACCAACGAATGCCTGAGGTGTTAGGGTTTCCAACCATAACGCCCAACCCTGTAGAGAATGACAGGCAGTGACTTGGGATTCTTGCCTGTAATGCTCATATCATTCCACACTCTGCAGCCAGTGAGAAGCATCGAGGTATGCCTTAGACTCTTTCGCCCCAAAGTTCACCCCATTCTCCTATATCACACCCATCTCACTGTATTTCCTAATGGAATGGGGTGCGCATAAGGACCAAAGACCCCAAGGAACACCGTGACACTTGCCAGTGTCTGCAGGGTGGGGTGTACTGAAATGGCGTGGCCGTTATGCCTGAAGACCCAAAGGCACACCCCAATGCCTGTCACTTTCTGCAGGGTGGTGGTGGGGTTGGCTTCAGTTCAATACTTCTCTGCCATTACTATTACGCAGCTCTGTAACTCTACACTACCACTGCCAATGCCAGCAAGCAAACATTCGGCATTGACAAATGCTTGTTATATAAGTGATAGTAGGGGTCTGGCAGAGGTTGTCTGAACCTTCTTTTGCTGAGCAGTTGGGGAAAGGATTTGGTTTCTGGATAAGCTTTACATTCTTTTTCAGTCTGTGGACTTTAGTGCAGTGGTGCTGGCTTGTTTAATAGTGTTGTGTGTGGTGGGGGATCCATAGTGGAAGCTGGATATTCAGTTATCTTTTCTACAGGTATTGTGAGCAGCTTTCTGGAAGATTCTGTCCTTCTCAGCCAGGATCAATTTACAGCTCATTGGGGCTTAAATACCAGGGCTTCTCACATAGCAGTACTGCAGAAACAGTTGGGGTCTGGCAGAGGTTGTATGATCCTTCTTTGCTGAGCAGTTGTGGAAAGGATTTAGTTGCTGGATACGCTTTAAATTCTTTTTCAGTCTGTGGACTTTAGAGCAGTGGTGCTGACTTGTTTAATACAGAGTGTGTGTGTGTGTGTGTGTGTGTGTGTGTGTATGAGACCTTCCTCCAGAGGAGGTTGCAGTGCTGGAGGTGCAGTGAGGGGTAGACACAGGGCTGATACCTCTCGTGAGGTCGGGTGTGGGCCCTAATCCCACCAGGCACAGCTCATTTATAGGGAACACCTGCCCTGCAACTGGAGGAAGGGGGCTGAGATGCAGCTCATGTAGTTCTATCCAATAATGCAGCCACAGGGCAGGCAAAAAGCATGGGTAGGTCTCAAAGGAGTACAGCATCCACAACAATTGCTGATTAGTGTGATAGGTAGATATTGTGGGGGCCTTCAACTGGACTATATCAGGTAAAACTTCTGTTAGAGGCTGGGCTAGGATTAGTTAATTCTACTTACTGTAGGGATAGTTAGTGTGGAGAGGCTGCATAGATAGTATGGACCATGGGTAGGATTGTTGGGTGCAATGGTTGTGGGCAGCAATGTGGATGAATGTACTGTGGAGGCTGGGAGGGTGCCCAATATGCCATAGGCTAAGGAGGCTCGAGAAAGAGGTTCAGTGGCTTGGCAGGGAGCTGGGGAGGTTGAAGGATGAGGGAGGACTGCGTCGGTGAGGAGGGCTGACATCTGAGAGTATTGTGGGGCACCACAAAGAAGAAGGAACAGGGGTCAAGGGGAGGGGCAACTAGACAGAAACCAGCTGATGAAGGTGGACTCTAGTAGGACCTAGGAAAAAGAGCAGCAGCAGGAGGGAGGAAAGAAGATATTAAAGGCAAGGGGACAGGAACATGTTTACTTTACTAGCAACACATGGGAAGAGGATGCAGGAGGTGACTGCACAAGGATAGCACTCACAAAGAAGAGAGTGGCCGGCTCATTGGTGCAGTGGCTGGATTTCGCTGCGGCGGCGACCTGGGTTGGGGAACAGACTCGATTAGTCGGGAGGCCGGCCGGGGAGAAGGCTGGAGCATCCATAGACAGCTCACCTTCTCCAGGGGAGGGCGGGGATGTGAGTGGACACCTGCTGGCCCCTGGCGAGAGGCAGGAGCATAGCAGAATGTCAAACTCAAAATAGCTGGGGGGAGTGGCGGACGTCGGCTTCACCATGACGCCACCTACGCTACTCTCCAGGGAAAAATGGAAATCGGCCCTGGCCAGCCAGATGATGGCCTTCTGGTTGTCTGACTGCCGCACGGCCCCACGGCCTCCATCCCAGCAGCACCTGGAGCCGATGCCACAGTGTGCTGGATGCCTTCTCCGCGGTGCCTTCCCTCAGTGGAGAGGGACCCACCCAGCAAGGGTTACACGGGCTACTCCAGGGAGCTGCGATCTGGGGTTGAGGCAGGTCGTGGGGATGGCGGACAGTCCAGGTAAGGACCTTGAGGGCCCGAAGGAGGTGCCAGCAGGGAGCAGAGGAGGAGGAATATAAAAAAAAAAAAAAAAAAAGAAGAGGGAGTGAGGGCATTACTAGTGGCGAGATTGAGCATGGTGTGGCAGAGAGAGGATAATACTCAGAAAGGTGAAGAGGAGAGGAGGATGGCAGTCACACAGGAGGAGGAGGGGTCTTAATCGGGAGGGATGGGGGAAGACACTGGGGCACATGGTAAAACACAGTCTCAAAATGAGAACCTGTGTGGGGGGGTGAGTGGTGGTGATGGGCACAAGGAAGGAGGATGGGGGGTGTGCTGGTGTTGGGGACTCCATATCAGGGGGATCAGATGGGGCAGTAGGGAGAGCACAGTCGGATATGGGTGGAGTCCATAACAGGATTAAAGGCAAACATGGCAGGACAGGCAATCCTAAAATGCATAAAGAGGATAGGAGGAAACCACACATTGTGGTACATGTGAGGACAAATGACCTAGTGGGGAAGCGATTGGAGGTAACAAGGAAGGGACTGAGGAAGTGGGAAGGTTGTGCGAGGGAGACTGGGGAGTCTGTGGCCTTCTGAAGTGCTCCCAGTACCTAAGAAAAGCACAGTGAGAAAGGAGAGGATTAGAGAACTGAGGAATATGGGGTTGTGGGTGGCTGGGGCAGTACCTGGGATAATAATCTGTTTGCAAAGGATAGACTGCACCTGGTGGGGGAGGGAAGGAGGTATTAAAGCAAAGACTGGGGAAGTGTATTGCGACAAGGGGGTTTAAACTAGATGGGGATAGCAAGTGGATAGCAGGCAGGCAATGATCCAATAGAGTGAGTCATAGCCTACCCCCAGGCTAGCAGGGAAGGACTCGGGTGGCCAAAAGGAGGGAGTAGAAGGAGGAGATGGAGGCTAGTGAAGGAAGGAGGCATTATGGACGGTGGTCTCATTGAATGTAAAAGCCTAGGAAACAAATCCGCTGAGCTACAGGCACTCTTAGCAGTGTCAGGTGGATATTGCAGCTGTCACAGAAACGTGGGCAACTGAGCACCAGGACTGGGATCCGGCAATCCCAGGATACAAATTATACAGGAAGGACCATAAATAGGGAGGAGTGGGTGACAGTCTATATGAGGGATGGGATCAAATGCAGAAGGGACGAGGGAGAAGAAAGGAGAACAGAGGCAATCTGACTGCAGCTCCTAGACTCAAGGGGTAGAAAATTGGACGCTTGAGTGGTATACAGGCGCCGTCCCAGTCTGAGGAACTTGACGGGAGCTGGCAGGACAAATCAGAAAGGTATGTAGAAAAGGGTAGGTGGTCATCGTGGGGGTTTCAACTTGCCAGGGTTGACGGAGCATTTCAGTCACCTCCAGTGCTAGGGAACAAGTGCCCTGACGAATCTAGAGGGTCTCCTGACACAGTTGGTTACTGTACCTACTAGGCTAAAGAACACTTTAGATCTGGTATTGTCGAATGAGGAGGAAGTGAGGGAAATAAGGTAGAGGACCCACTAGCAGACAGCGCCACTAAACAGTGTGGTTTAATATCACGATGTGTGGGGAGCCAGAGAAATCAGTTAATCGGGTGGTAAACTTCAGGCGGATTTTGGAAGGATGCAGGAAGTACTGAAAGGAAACTGGAGGGCATAAGACAGGAGATGGACGTGGTGCAGAAATGGATATTATTAAATGGGGGGTTACAGAGGCAACAGAAGCGTACACACAAGGCACAGAGTAAGAGGAGCAGAGCAAGAAAACCATCTAGTTGAACAGTGAGGTTGTGGAGGTGGTGAGGGCAAAATGAGTGGTGCACCAGAGGTTTAGGAGGATGAGGAAGGAAGTGGACAGGAGGAATATGCAAGATGGCCCAGGCAGGTGACCAGAAAAGTGAGAGAAGCCAAGGCCCAGAGGGCTGGGATTAGCACAGGGAATTAATGGGGGACTTTCTCAGATACATCGTGGAGAAAGGAAGTGCAGGAGACATCAGTGAGGGTAAAAGGGTGAGGTGGACGGAAAAGGGGAGGAGCAGGCAGAAGCACTGAATGAATACTTTTGCTCAGTGTTCATGGAAGAGAAGGAGGACCACTACCAACATGGGCTGGGAGGGTGGGGACAGGGGAGGCGACAGATGGAAGAGTGAGGCAAGAGAGTTCTAGAGGGACTGAGGGCACTGAAGGTAGAGAAGGCACCAGGGCTGGATGGTATCCACCCCAGGAGATGGTGGAGGTGTTGGCGGGCCGCTGGCGGATCTGTACAGCAACTCACTGGAGTTGGATATGTGCCACTGGACTGGAGGATGGCACATGTGGTGCAAACTACACAAGAGGGACAAGGGATGAAGTGGGTAATTATCATCCGATAAGTCTCACCAGAGTGTGCAAACTCATGGAAACAATACTAAAGGAAAGACTGAGTGTCATACCTGGAGGACAATGGCCTCCAGGATGTGAGGCAACATGGGTTTGTTTCAGGAAGTCTTGTCAAACCAACCTCATACAATATTATGACTGGGTGACAGGTGAACTGGATAAGGGTCATGCAGTGGATGTTCTTTACTTGGACTTCAGCAAGGTCTTCGATTCGGTCTCATGGGCAGCTTGGGGAAGCTAACTGGTGTGGGGTAGGGGCAAAATGATGAACTGGATTACAAGCTGGCTGAGTGGCAGGCTGCAATGGGTGGTGGTGAGAGGGCTCTCAACTCCAGGGCCAGTGATGAGTGGGTGCCTCTGTGTTGGGGACAGTACTGTTTGGGCTCTTCATATCAGACATTGCACACAGGGTGGTGAACAAGGTAAATCTATTCATTGATGACACCAAAATCGGAGCAGTGGTGGATGGAGAGGAGGGATGGAAGCAGCTGCAGGAGGACCTACATAAGCTAGAGGTGGTCGGAGAGGTGGCAGCTGGGGTTCAATGGAAAGAAATGTAAGGTTATACACTTTGGGGTGAAGAACCCAAGAGAGAATACTGGCTGGGGGTTTAAGCTGGGGATCACTGAGGAGGAGAAGGACCTCGGGTAATGATAACAGGGACCATGAACAACACTGCCCAGTGCAGGAGAGAGGCTGCAAAAGCGAACAAAATGCTGGGGTGCATAGCGGGGGTTTTCATCCAGGTGAAGAGATGATCTTGCCCTCTACAGGTTGCTGGTAAGGCCACACTTAGAGTATTGTGTGCAGTTTTGGAGGCCATACCTAAAGCGTGATATCAGGCTACTGGAGGGTGCAGAGGAGGGCAACAAAGATGATATGTGGAAAGGAAAGGACAGACTATGACAGCAGGCGGAGACCTGAATATGTACATCCTGGAGGATAGAAGGACGGGGGACATGATAGAGACATTCAGGTATCTGAGGGGAATCAGTAAGGATGGGGCAGGTGGGTCTTTAAGTTAAAGAGGAGGGGTCACCAGGGGCATGGGCTAAGAATAGAGGGGAAGATTTAGGAAGGAAATAAGGAGACACTATTTCACAAAGGGTGGTAGCAAATTCAACCCTACCAGAATGGGTGGTATCATGTAAATCTGTGAACAGCTTCAAGGGCATGGGACAGGAACAGGGAGAGTGAGGTGGGGAGGTGGGCGTGGCAGTGGGATGACAAAGGGAGGGGTGGGGCAGTTGCAAACTAGGGTGTTGGCTGCACTCTCAATCAGACTTAGATAGACAGTGGTCTGTTTCTGCTGGCACATTAAGTATGATGTTCGTAAGTCAAGCAAATGTAGGGTTAATCAATAGTTTCTTGCAGTAAAAACAGCTTGAACAGGAGAAGGCAGTTATAACATACAATTCAGGCACTGACTTTGTAAACACAGTCTCAATGTCTATAAAATGCTTCACCTTCCTCAACAGTTACAGTGTCACACAGAAATATTTTTTCAGGCAGGAGACTTTAGAAAGGAAATGCACTGGGAAACCAGCCAAAAGCTACGGGCTAGCATGCGGGGACCCTGGGGTATAAATTATTTTCACTTCCTCAGGTAATTAGCTCCAAAGGCACTCAATGGCAAAATTACCCTAAGGCAGAGGTAATCCGACTAGCTAAAGCACTTAGGGTCCCTTCCTAACTCCCCAAACTAGAGGCTACGGGAAGTTGCAGGGTTACTAGCCCTTGGACATGGAAACTGGCTACTAAGATGAAGGGTGGCTAACTGCCTGGTCCTCCCTTTCCTTCCTGCTGGCTACGTTAATAACAGAGTGCATTTCTAAGCCACAGGAGGCACTCTTTAAATAATTGCTTGACTTGTCTATTGGTGGCCACTTGGCTGTTGGCCAGTGGATTCCAATCTGGGGCACTATGCCTTATCTGGGGCTGATATCCCTCATTGACCCACCCAAGACTGGATAAATGGCACAGAATGGAGATAACACTGAGGAAGCCACCTTGGCTACCTAGCCCCAACTCACTGGCCCGCCTGGCTAATGTGGCTACCAAGACAACTGAGGGCCTCCTGCCTTGACTGGCCCTTTTTATTTAATAAAATAAACAGTAACTTTGGGCTACTAGCCCTTTCTTGTAACCCACTTGGCTAGCTGGCCTAAAGTGCTGAGAGCTTTCCTACTCTGTTATTGCACAGCTGGGCCTATTGCCCCTTTAAATCTATGAGACCTGGCAGGGGCCTCTGTTACTCAAGCAGGCCACCCGCCAATGCCCCCGGCCTGTTGCACCAAGCTGGAGCTAATTTAAATAAAATATCCCTGCTGTAATAGGATGTGGGATAACAGATGGACACAACAGACAGCTGTAAAGTTCAATGCACCATTGGCAAGGCGCAGTGTTTATTGTCAACACTAATAGAAAGGAACTGAAGTAAAGGCTCAAACTGCGAGCAAAATAAAGGCTATATAAAGTGAATAACATTCTGCACCATTGTGCAAACTTAAACATTCAGTTTCCACTTGTGTGATAAGGTCTTATCGACCCTTCTCACCCCCTGGTCAGAAAACACTGACCTTATCTCCGAATTGCTAAACAGGTTATACCTTTATACCCGCCCACACAGTCATGTGTGTTCAAGCATCATCATGTTCATATAGTTATGTTTTTAGAGCTTGATTTAATTTATACAATATAGGGAGCTCATATTAATATACACTATATATCAGGTCTGAGCAAACAGTACATATTCTTAGCCAGCAACAGCTTTAATTTCAAACAGAAAACATTTCATTCAGTTCTAAGGTAAAGTGTTCCAGTATAAAGGTAGACACTAGGGCCCTTGCCACCCTATAATAAGGACAGAGAATCAACATAGCAAAGGACCAGCTTAAAACTCCTGAAGGAGTTTTTCCCCGTCAGTGCAGCCTTTAGCAACCTGTAAGTTTCCTTTCTATGTTTGCTTGCGCATGTGCAGAAACATAATGCCATCATCGAGTTTTGGAGGTGTGGCAGTCCTCTTCAATTCAGTCAGTCTGTTTACAGGCACTGCGTAGTTCTCCAATGGCTGCTGGAGCTGTCTCGACAGCAGTGAAGAAAATGCAGTGGAGTACAGTTGAGAAAGGGGAGCTACGCGTCAGTGAGCAGTGATAAGATATCGCCTGCTCCATCGCACTCCTCACACACACACACACACCGCACGCATTATACTGCGTGCCGCTCCCACGCACACACTGTATAGCCCAGGGTGCCAATCCCCTGTCGGCTGGCTAACTCCCCTCCCAAACAGAGTTCCACATGCCGCGCTGGGTGCTCACTCCAGCGTGGCCACTATCGTATAGCGACGAGGTGCCTCAATCCCCATCGGCTCACTACTCCCCCAGAGAGTACAGGGTGCCATGCTGGGGAGCCCACCCCAGCGTGGCAACAGATATGCTACTCGCCGACAGGTGCCCAATCCCGCTCCATCACGCCCCTCAAACAGTCGTTCCTTGTGCCACTGGGAGCCCACCCTAGCGTGGCAAACGCCCAGCGTCGTCCTTTTTTAAAAAATACCCTGAAACACAAAAACGGTCCTCGCTGTCTCTGCCTCCACCCACGTGCACCCTGCCTCCCCACCCCCTCACCCGATACTTACCTCCAGACTCCGGTCGCGACGATTCGTGGACGGGAACACGCCTGCACTCTTCAAAGTCGACGCTGAACTGAGGAAATGCCGTAAGCTGCATAATGGGATAGATAGGGTTTTTCAACTTTGCTGCATATCTCAGGCATTTTGGAATTTTGACCAAATTTTCAACATAGGGTTTTGTGACCCTTCTCATGATGCTCACTGTCATGGCGTTAATGGGCCCGAAGGGTGATTTTGCAGTCACTGCGTGAAATCACCTTTCAGGATTGAGTAACAAAACGACACTGCCACTGTTCATAAGGTGGCTCTCAAAAAGCCTATGTTTAAGTTTGGTGGAAAAATTCAAAAACTGGCTGACTTTACAGGCGTTGCAGTTCCTACACATGCCTTTCGTAAGTTGTAATTTTCAATATTTTCACTCCAGATTTTCAACATTGCCATTTTACCACACCTCCTTATGAGCAGTACAGCTCATTTTCACATCTTACCCAAAACATGTTTCCACTACATGTAGCGCTACAATGGCTTGTCGTTATCTTGAAATTAATGTATGGGACACATTAGAAAATTACAGTGACACTGTTCCCTGAGCAGGGTCTTAAAATGGTGATGTTGAAATTGAGTGAATAATTCCTAAAAATTACTGTTTTACGAGCGTATGCTGCACAGTTCCCATACGCACGTAAAGTTTGCGAATTTTCAATATTTTCACTCCAGATTTTCAACATTACCATTTTATTACACTTCCTTATGAGCAATATGGCTGTCATTTTTCACATCTTGCCCAAAACGTATTTCCACCCATGTAGCGCATAATGAAGGAAAGTGGTGCGAAATCAATGTATGGGACCCATTGAAAAAATCACAGTGACACTGTTCATGAGCAGAAGTCTTAAATGGCTATGTTGAAAATTTGGTGAAAAAATTCCTAAAATGACTGTTCTGGCGTCGTTGCGCAGTTCCTAAACACGCTGGTAAGTTTCTTAATTTTCAATATTTCACTCCAGATTTTCAACATTGCCATTTTATTACACTTCCTCACGAACAGTACAGCTACTATTTTACATGTCACCCAAAATGTGTTTCTGCATATGTAGCGCACAATGGTGCAGTTGGTGTTGAAGCAATGTTTGGGACAGATTAAGAAAATCACAGTTACACTGTTCATGAGCAGAGGGTCTTAAAATGGCTATGTTGAAAATTCTGGTGACAAAAGTCCATAAAGTGACTGTGTTACGAGTGAGCATTATGCAGTTTCACGCACCTCATAAGTTCATGACTTTGTAATATTTCAGTCCAGATTTTCACCAGTGGCATTTTCCACACTTCCTTATGAACAGTACAGCTGTCATTTTTCACAACATGGCGAAATGTGTTTTCACACTTTGAGCACAGAGATGCGTGGTCGCTGTGGGAAATCATTGTTCGGGACAGATAAAGAAAATCACAGTGACACTGTTCATGATCGGAGGTCCCAAAATGCCTGTGTTGACAATCTGCTGTAAAAATCCCAAACTAATTACATTATGGGTGTCGTTGCACAGTTTCTATACAGCTCATGACTTCACCAGTTTTTTAATATTTTTACTGTAGATTTGCAACATTGACATTTTACACCTCCCCATGAACAGTACAGCTGTCATTTTCACATCCTGTTCAGAATGTGTTTTGCACCTGTGGTGCTAAATGCTGTGATGCTGTGCATAAGCAGCTTTCAGCTAACAAACTGATATTGCCACTGTTCATGAGGTGGGTCACAAAAAAACATGTTGAAAATTTGGAGTGAAAATACCAATGAATGCCTGGTGTTAGGGTTTCCAACCATTATAGCAATGGGATCCTGATTGGCAGCATTTCATTGGCTGACACAATGAAATCAGCCCAATGTTAATCTTTGATTAACATATCTCTGCAACCTTACTACAAAGCAGTGATACACACAGTGGAATCCCATATTTTAAAACATTCTACTAAAAATTCTAAAACAGTTTAGCTGTCCGCCATTGTTTTAGCGACCCGATCTGTAGTAGCGCTGACAGCCTCACTCAAACAATACGCTTTAGGCGAACAATCATAAAAAAAAAATCACATAAAAAATAATCATTTTGAAACTCACAGTGACTGAATAACGATTTGTAAAAGAAATTCATCTGTCTGGCATACATAAAAAATGGATCTCATTCGAGTTAATGGACACAGACATGGAGTTCTTTCTAAATAGCCTAAATGAAAATGACAGTCTCAACTCATCTGGGTTTGACAATTGGACAGCAGATGAAGCAGCGGCTGCATCAGTGAAAATGGAAGCAGTATCACAGTCACGGTCAGTCGGTGCTAAGCGATGTAGAAATAGAAAGGAGCCACCAGAGCGTACAGTACTTGATTTAATCACTGCAACCTCGGCCATAACAACACCTAACCCCAGTGACGTCCACAGATGAAATACCTGTATTTCAGCCGTCATCAAATGTGACATCTCAGTCCAAAATGAGTCGACACCTAAAACAGCACAGCAGCCCACAACCCCAGTAGCGAGTCCACACCTGGCACAATTGAAAATGTGTACATTGTACAAGTGTCTCAAACTCCAGTATTGTCACAACATCACGTATATTCAAACTTTGAGCTCTACTGGATGGCGCTTCCACAATCTCACATATTAAAACAGCCCATAAAGGAAAATATGCTACTCTTTAAGCTAACTGTCCACCGTGTTAAAATTACGCTGCGCTTTCTGTACCTTACAACACTGCATGACAATGATAGATTTTGTAGCGATTAGTGGCGCTACCTCCTACGATGCCATCCCTAGGTAACACACTCGCTGCGGACCTCAACACTGTGGAAGGACTATTTTACAAAGAAAAACATTAACAGTACACAAAACAGCTAATTAAACATAAAATTACACAAAATGTTGCTTCTGCCAATACCATAATAGCAATAAGGTATTTCTTAGGGTTATGTTAATGTCCTGTTAATCACACCCTGGGGGCATGGCACTCGGCTGCGCCTGCGGTGCCACAGCACCAGGGTATGATCTAAGGATGTCTTTTATAACAAAATACTGTAATAACAATAATCCTACCTGTAGAGAATGACAGGCATCAGGGGTGTGACTTGGGATTCTTGCCTGTAATGCTCATACCATTTCCACACCCTGCAGCCAGGAGAGGCATTGAGGTATGCCTTGGACTCTTGGCCCCAAAGTTCACCCCATTCTCCTATACGCACCCATCTCACCGTATTTCCTGATGGAATGGGGTGCACATAAGACCAAAGACCCCAAGGCACACCGTGACACTTGTCAGTGTCTGCAGGGTAGGGTGTGGTGAAATGGCATGGTTGTTATGCCTGCGTGACCCAAAGGCACACCCCAATGCCTGTCACTCTCTGCAGGGTGATGGTGGGGTTGGCTTCAGTTCAATACTTCACTGCCATTCCTATTATGCAGCTCTGTAACTTCTACACTACCAATGCCAATGCCAGCAAGCAAACATTCGGCATTGACAAATGCTTGTTTAAAGTACATTCATATTTTAAAATAATAGAGCAGCTTCTGCTGCATTTTAACCAACATTCTTTAGGTGACAAACATTTATTTAGCCCATTCCTGATGTCTTGTGTTTGGCTAACAACTTGAGTGTTACTCTCACACTCTAATGGGGCTACAACTTAGGATAACCTCTCCTGTTTCATTTCAGCAGGGGAATAGCATTATTTTATTTAAAAACCGTCACTAAGGCCCTGTCCACATTATGCCTCTGTAACATTACAGAGGGCCCAAACCGTGACATAGCGGTTTGTGTTTACACCTGTATACGTTACAGAAGGCGTTTCGTAACCATTGTTGAAACCACATATGAGGTGGTTTCAACAGCGGTTAAAACTGGTTATGCCTCAGTAACGTTACTGGCCGAGTGTGGACGCGTGGTAACTATCCCCTTACGCAGCGAGCTGCATTGTGGGATCGGGCCGCAGTAACGATCGCCTGCCCCGCAGTGTGAACCAGTGGTACGGTCCTGTAACGGACACTGCCACAGTGTGGACACACTGTACCACTCCCGGCTGTAACGGTTTGAATCCGTTACTAGGCCTGAGTGGTGTAGTGTGGATGGGACCTTAGCAGGAGTACAAGTGGGCTGCTTGGTCAAACAGTAACTAGGCACACAACAAAACACACACTCTGCCTGCAGGAATCTGTAAAGCTCCCTTGTTTTGGGAGTAAGTTTATCTTATTTTAAATTCTTTCTTTACTTCTTTAACTTTTATAATAGTGATAGACCAGCAAAAGGGCTCCCTAGGAGTAGACTGAAAGAATTGACAAAACAAGAGGTCCCAGTTTTATTATTACTACACTGGGATAACGCTATAAAGTGCCAAGCCTCTAATAAAACATCCTGAGCAGGGCTGAGAGGTTTCGACGCATAGGAACACACCCTTAGTTTGTGTTTTAGCACCAACCCTAGGTGTTATACTGACAGCTGACAGCTCAGGAACTAACAGGTTTTTAAGCACTTGTCAAGTGAAAAGGAATGCTTGCAGGTGGTTGGGGCATTTTCTTTTATTTCCAGAGCTCTGACCAACCTAACAAGTAAGTTCTTGTACTGGGACACTGAAGGCTGTTCAAAAGAATTCACAGCATTTGTTCAGCGTGGACCTGCACAGTGAGCATGAACTCTGCACAAACACTACAGCCAAGAGCCAGGGACAAAGTGACAAGGAATACTAGTCTTGCTGAGAGGGGTACTTTATTACTATTTTATGTCATTATTATACATGTCAGCAAAGTCCAGAAAATAGCGAGGCGATTACCAAGCGCCCAGGCTTCCCATTAAAAGGCACAAGCAATAATTCAAGGCACAAGCAAGTGCCGCAATGACTGCACTAAAGTGTTTTAGGCAATCACATGGGAGGAGCGGAAAATAAAGTGGGGAAGCATGAGTGCAGACTCATGCTGCACGTTTTCAGTTTTAGCTATACAAAAGGTCTTGCCAGTCTGTAGCAAGCAGGCATAAGTCCTTTGCTAAACTTGGCACGGACGTTCTTGTACAGGAGTTTTATTTAGAAAACAAATTGTATCCTATATGTAGAGCACGTATTTACTGGTTGCTATGTGCTTTTACTTGTGTATCATGACAAGTACCTATTTGAGGTTTGTTTGGTATAAACCCCAAACTATCAAAAGCTCAACACACTTAAAGGAATTCTTTCTCAAGACCCATTTCTAATAATATAGCACTAAATCTAGCTACTTCAAAGCTTTTAGCTACAAGTGAAATACCAATCTAGCTTTTTAAATGATGGCACTTGTCTAATACTGAGAGCTTCTAAATCCAAACATTTAAATATATAACAGTGCCAGGCGATTATACAGCGCTGGGCTCTTTTGTCTATTACCACATTCTGACTGCACCTAGCCTTATTGTGTGGACCACAGGAAAATTGAAAGACAGCGGAGACAGACAAGCTTTTTTTTGGGGGGTCCAGTGGTGGCCAACCATCTGAATTAAGAGCTATAGTACAGAGAGGAATATCAAGAAAGAACTGTTTCAACAGTAGATTTTATAGAATTAGAAGGTCCAACTAAAGGAAAGGCTTACTTTAACCAGTAGAAATCTGCAAACTTCTTTTCAAAGCTTTTATAATGTAGGCAGTACCATTCTATATTTTATCTATAAGAGCTCTGTACTCAACCTCTCCATTTCTAAGTGTTTTACTTAATAAGGCACTTTATGCACTTTAATCCCCTGCTCTCAAGCATTCCATAGCTGCCCATTTAATTCCTAACTCTGTATATGGAAAGTACAGTTGCACTAACTATTGCACCATTATTCATCTGCACTTCAATAATAGTTAGTACTTTCTTCTTGGGGGTTAAAGGGAAACAGAAAAGAAGAATTCAGCCTCCTACCCAGGGCCACCTTCTGACAGGAGTCACCTCTGACAGCCACCCATGGGTGGTCCCTTCACTAAGGGGCCTTGCCTTACCCTCTAAGCTTCCCCAGGCACCTGTTTGCGTGGAATAAACTATTTATTTTATTTAAAAGGACTGGCAGTCAGCACCTGCTATATGGTGCTGCCACTGACTCAACACCCGACCTGGGGAGAAGCACTGCTGAGAGGAGAAGAAAGCTGGAGGAGATGCTGCTGCTGAAGCAGGCGCAGATGAAACTTGCGGCAGGCAGTCGGCGGACAACTAAGGGGCCTTGCTGCTCAGCCCGACCTCCTCACTGGTACTGGCTACCTGGAAATGTAGCCCACTTGTTGGCACCGCTGCAGAAGAACACAATTGTACCCAATTAAAAATAAATAAACTGGGCTATACGAGCCCATGATGCAGTCGACTGCTGCAGCTTCACTTTCGAGAGCCCACCAGAGCACAACAGGATGTCACCACTGTCACACAGGAACCGTTGGAGAAACAGGGATGAGAGAGAGAAGGATTGCAGGTACGATTTACCAATTACGTTTACCTCCCTATACTCTCGCTCCCTGACTTGGCTGCCAACTCCTTCTTTGGTTGTTGGGGCATCTGAGAGCTCTCCCAACCAACACAACTGCTGGCTCCCCACAGAATCCTTTTTTTCCCCACCTCCCATGCTCGCTGGTCCCCACTCCTTCAGGCTCCACAGGCTCCCTCCAGCCCTGCTGTCCTTACCCAGCCCTCCTCTGGTCCTCCATATGGCAGCGATCCCGGGATATCCTGGCGTATCCTTCGCATGGCGGGTCCACCTCCTCTAAGGAAAAGGCACTGGGGAGAGGGATGACCCCAGCACACACTGCGGGCCCGGAGATGCTACTGAGGAGCAGGAGGCCCTAGGAAGGAGCCTGGAGGCACTCAGGGAACAGAGAGCTGTCATCCGTGGCCAGCGGCAATTTTCCCTTTTTCTATTGGGGCAGCGAGGTGACGTCGCGGCATCGCCGACATCCGCTCCTCCCCAGTTAGCACTGGGGCCATGCATCCTGTGATACTCCCAGCCTCCGCTAGGAGCCAGCAGGCACTGGACCAGTCCCCTCCCCTCCCTGGAGAAGGCTGTCCATGGGATGCTCAATCCTTCTCCCAGCCGGCCCTCCAGCGACCGTGCTCGTTCCCAAACCCAGGTCACTGGCGTTGTAAGCGGAAATCCAACCGCTGGCTGGCAGAATCCTTTTTAAAAAAGTGCCATTACTCACCACAGAAGCCCTCCCTGGCATTCGGGATGCGAGTCCCCAGCTACCAGGAGGCAACAGCTGTCCAGTGCAAGGGTGGCACTACCTCCTGCTAGGGCTGGGCAGGCTGCA
Source organism: Neoceratodus forsteri (assembly GCA_016271365.2). Lineage (NCBI taxonomy): Eukaryota > Metazoa > Chordata > Ceratodontiformes > Ceratodontidae > Neoceratodus > Neoceratodus forsteri. Next base: position 882,992,151 of record CM057450.1, on the reverse strand, counting down.
AGAGCAAAGAAAAAAAAAAAAACATTTTAAAACTGCAAGCTCGTTGAACTTTTACAGGGCTCCTGCACTTGGGATCTGGGAACAGGAGGACTAACTGGGGCACTGGTGACTAACAAGGAGCCCTATATTTGAGGTATTACATATTCAGCCCTGCTTAAAACATGTATGTCCCCATGTATGGCTCAAACCCTTTTTCATACCTTTTCTTAAGGTATTTTTATCTGCATTTTACTATATTTATTTTTCTTCACTTTATACTATATGTTTAATTATGAACTGGGGATCGTAATCGGCAAGCTGATTGGCGAGAGGTTTTGAAGCCGTGATATAATGGCTACATCATCACGGCTTCAGAAAACCTCAGTCACCAACCTCCTCACTTGACTGCGCAGTGTTCTTCATCTCTCGCAGTCTGTAAAGCAGTCAGAGTTTCAGTCGGTCAGTATTAAAAAAATAACATCCTCACAACTGTCGCCACAGCACACACTCTGCAAGACAAAGAAATATCCCTCTTCTTCTTCTGACAGCGCCAGGTACTTCATCACAGAAACTGCCCCTCCCTCGCTGCCATGTTGCCTCACGCCAAACCCGGTAGAATCTACAATCTGCTCCTTCAGAACACAATCGCATTAAATATAAACTGCAATGCCTTACGGCCTCGCTTTCCTCAAAAAGCAATGCAAGTAAAACACACTAAATCCAGACATAAAAAACAACTTCTGTCATCTTCTGGACCGTGGTGCACATTGGTAGGCAGTTTATAGTCCACCCAGATATATATTTTTCAGTTGACATCATGATTGTTCAACTCGTCAAACAAAAAAAGCAAAAACTAGCTTCAGTTACTCCATAACAGACAACGTGGTCGAGCAACTAAACTTTGGGGAGGGCACCAATACTATGGGAATGAAGACGTTCTAACAAAATCCACATGCAACAGCACCACCTACTGCCCAAAGCGTGACCTACACAAACTTTTTTTAAAATGTGCACCTACGCCTATAAAAACAACATTAAAATATTTTAAAATTTATTTTTTACATTAAATGCCTAAAATATCAATTGACCCAGTTCATAATAGCAATAAGGCACTCCAGGGTGTGGTATATCGTGGGATATCGTCACTTCTTGGACAGTTGGATGCACTTGGCCTGCGACTTCGTGCCCAACCACTCGCAGTGTGACAATATCCCATGATATACCACACCTGTCGTGCCTTATTGCTTAATTATACAATGGGATATGAAAATCCTGTAACCTCATTGGTCAAAACAGATCACATGACTGTGGTAAATCCTCCAGTATACCCACTGTAAAGTTTTATATCACTATAAAATCCAAAAGTTGAACATTGTATAATAGCAAAATACCATGACAGGGGCTAGGTATGGGTTTACCACTTCTGGTGTGGTAAAGTCAATCAGCTGTGCCTCATGACCAAACCACACAGGCGTGGTAAATCCACCCATATACCCACTCCCTGTCATGTGGTATATTGCTTGCTAAACAATCTTATACAACTGTACATATCTACATTTATTTCTATAATGCATTACTAACTACTGTTTGGATACCTCTCCTTTAGTTGGACTCTTCTATCAAGTGTCTGGGAAGCCAACCTTTATTGCTCGACTGGACCTTCTGATAGCTACACCATATGGTTCAGGACAGCTGAGGGATGTACTAGGTGCAGAATAGGTGAATGGAGTGCTATATATACTATTATACCATGGACCTCGGACACCGACCAATGGAAAAATGGCAGGCTGGCACCTTACCTCCATTGTAAATCCTCTGATAATCACCGCCAAAGCGTGCCAGCCAGTCGCATCTTGAAAAAAGCAATCCAATGGCAAAATCGCGGAACTCCGACTGCCATCTTGTTTCCCGATAGCGGAGACTGTAAAACAGCAGCTCCTGCATCACTAAAATGAAAGAAAACAAAAACTGCCTGGCTTATTAAAGCATTATACAAGTACTGCTTTTTAAAATAATAAAAAGCAGTACGCGGTATCGCAATAAAAAGCCACTGGCGAAGAATAATGAGTGATGGGAGGATTTACCACAGCTGCCACAGTTACCACGAGCGCAGTAAATCCCTCAATCACCCACACACCCTCGGGGCTTATTGCTTAAATGCCAGGCCACTGTGAGGGGGATTATCTTCAGGGGTACCAAAGGAAGTTTTCTCCTCTCATTTATGGAGAGTCTTCTTCATCCTCTGACTCATCCATATCTGCAGCTTGGAAGGTACATGGCTTGATCTGATTGCGATGCACTACCTTAGTGAAGAGTCCATTGGTTTCTGACCGGATCAATACAGGCAAATCATCATAGAGAATGTCCACTATTACAAATGACTTTGGTTTCCACCTGGTCACTAACCTGTGCCCATGGACATCCTGATTCCTTAACAGGACACGTGCGCCAATTGACAATGGTCTGGCTGAGGCGCTACAGTCATATTGTTCCTTCTGTTGAGCATGGTCCTGTCCATTCTTGGTTGTACCAGGCTGCCTGCTTTTCTGAGGCACTGATGATGCTCTTCCACCCACTGGTTTGAGTCAGAAATGTTTTTAGAGTTTCAACTTCAACATTCATCACCAGGTCTATAGGTAATCCTCTGTGTCTACGAAACACTAGAAAATAAGGTGTAAAACCTGAGGCACAATGGACTGTGTTATTATATACATAACTTAGTTATGGTGACAGATCAGGCCATAGAGGTTTCTGGTGTGCAGACAGTGCTCAAGCATTTCAGTTAGAGTATGGTTTTGCGCTTGCATAACCTATCTGTTTGAGGGTGGTATGGGGATGTTGCATTTTGTAACATCTATACAGGAACACAGTTCTTTAAACAACTGGGATTCAAAGCTCCTCCATTGTCAATCAGAATTTTAGTAGGGTAACCATATGGCTTGACAAAATACTTCCAGAATGCTTCAACTGTGCATCTTGCTGATAACTCTTTTACTGGAATGGCCACTACAGATTTTAATAATGATCTACTATAGTTAGAATCTGATTAGGTCCACTATGACTGTTCTCAACCTTCAAGCGATCCATTGCCACGATTTGTAAGGAGACTTGGTGAAAATGGGTTGCAGAGGTCCTGCTGAACATTGCTATCACCTTTCTTTAAACTACATGTCACACAGTCTCGCATCAACGCTCAATGTCCTCTCTCATGCCCACCCAGTAGAACCGCTGAGGAATGGTGCACTCTGTTTTCTTAGTTTAAAAATTTCCAGATGCATTGTGGTAGACATCTAACACTGGGTCAGCTTCCTGACAAGGAATTAGGATTTGTCAACGTTCTCCATGACTGGTAGGATCTCGGGTCACTCTGACAAGATGGTCATCCACAATTCTGAAGTATTCTCACTATCTTAGCAATTTAACCAGTTCTAGGGGCATGTTTGTTCTGTGCTGTTTATTTATCTTTCTTCCAGTCTGGAGAATATCTTTCAGTTCAGTTGTTACTGAACTCTGGTCCTAAGTTGCCTTCACATGTCTTCCTGCCCATCAGATATGAGACACCCGGGATGTCTGAAATCTGTTGAGGATCCACCTAGCGTGACAGCAAACTCTGACTATCTCAGTGGATACTCGCACAAAAGGTGGCATTTCAAGGTCTTCCTGCTCTGCCTCACTGTTTTCCGGCTCATCTGTGATAGGTAGTTGGGACAGGTGTTTATCTTTCCATTAGACTTTCCTGATCTGTACTTGATTGAGATGTTAAAACTGGAGAGGTGGGAGGCCCATTGTTGTTCTAATGCTGCTAGTTCGGCCAACCTGGCGTGAGAGAGGAGTTATTGTCTGTGTAAACAGTGAACTGTGTAGCTGCCAGATAATGTCAGAACTTTTCTGTTACCACCCACACTAAGGCCAGGAACTCCAACTTGAATGAGCTGTAGTTTTCATCATTTCTCCATCCCTTCAAGCCTCAACTGGTGTCAGCAATCACCCTCTCACCTCCATTCTGTTCCTGAGCCAGGACTGCCCCAAGACCATGATTGCTTGCATCTGTGTAAAGATGAAATGGACAAGCATAGTCTGGATAGGCCAAGATGGGTGCTGTCATCATACCTTCTTTAATAGATCAAAGCTTCTTGGCACTGAGGGACCACCTCACAACACTCAACTTGGCAGCTTCTTACCTTTTGGGTACCACAGTAACTCATGCAGAGATGAGGCATTTTTGCAAAATTCTTTATGAACCTGTGATGATACCCTACGAATCCCCAAAAATGTCTCATGTCTTGTATGGTTATAGGTCTGAGCCAATCCTTCACTGCCTCCACCTTACTGGGGTCTGGTGATATTCCTTCTGTTGACACTACATGTTGCAGGTAGTTTACTTGTTCTTTTAGAAAGTGGCACTTTGATGGCTTGACTTTAGTCCATCCTGTGTCAGATGACTGAAAACCATATCCAGATGCTTGAGGTGTGCCTCGAATGTCTTGGAGTACACAATTACGTCATCAAGGTAGAGTAATACTGTATCAAAATGTTCACTTCCCAGACAGTGCTCAATCAGTCTCTGAAAGGTCCCAGGTGCATTGCAGAGGCCAAATGGCATTCTGATGAACTCATACAGGGCCAGCGGGGTAATGAAAGCAGTTTTGTTGATCTTCCTGAGCCATAGGGACCTCCAGTAGCCACTAGCCAAGTAAATGGTGGAAAAGAAGGTTGGGGACTTCAGAGCAGTTAATGCATCCTCAATTCTAGGTAGAGGATAAGCATACTGTGTGATGTGATTCAGCTTGCATTAGTCTACACAAAACTTGATCTTGCTGTCTTTCTTCCTAACAAGCACAATCAAGCGCAGTCAGGGACTATGACTTTCCTTGATAACATCAGCATCTAGCATCTCCCTGATCAGTTGCTTGGTTGGTTGGTACAATGCCAGTGGAATGGGATGGAATCTCTGTTTCTGTGATTGGAGGTGGTTCCCTGTACTGATATAGTGTTTGAGCGTGAGTGGCACAGCCAAAATCCAAGGCGTGATGAGAAAATGCCTGCCGATGGCATGTACAGTGCCGTGGTGGGCTCTCTATTCTGCTGTCCCATGTCTATCTCCTGTACCCATGCTTCCTCTTGGTCATTGGTATTATTCTCACTGATGCTGGTCTGTAGGTAGGAGGAGTAGTTTGCCTTTGTCTCTGTCGGAGTGACAATTTTGTTCCAGTCTGTTGTGACAAGTCGTCCACTGCCTGTCATTTGTACAGTTTCACAGGTTGGGAACCATAGTTCAATAAGCAGACAGAATTCTCCCCTCTTTTACAGTCACAAGACTTCTGACTGCCATCACTGGGTCTCCCTCTCGAGTCCAAAGGGTTCCACCATGGCCACATAGTCTTTTCCTCCAAGACCCACTTTAGCTTTACATATCACCAGTGTCTCGTGCCAGGTTCAAGTTGAATAGGACAGCTATCCATCACTCACCTTTCCTATCTCCCCTGCTCATTGGTGAACTTTTGGTAATTCTGAAGATACTGGAGAGTAGTTTGCCAAACTTTCCTTTCTTGAACTTGCATGGATTGAGTTTGTTCCTTCATCACATTCATCGGAGCACACTGGTAATGTTGCAGTATGTTCATCTCCACGATACGGGCAGAACAGAAGGGTCATGGGTGTTGCTTCTGAGTATAACCTGCTGGCTGTGCTCACTGTCTCAATCTTCACAGAGGCCTCTGCATATCCAATTATTGGAATCGGGTACCATTGCTGGTGACTGGATTGATCCAGCTTTTGGGGGTTGCAGTAGCTGATCCCTGGACCAGTGCTCAAAGAATTTTCCACTCTGGATGGTGGTCACCTGAGATCCAGTGTCTAGAAGTACAGTTAGGGTTGCTCCATTTATCTGTATCAAAATGGTTGGGCAGTTACCCATGAATCTCAACCGTTCAGATATTTTGATGGACCTATTGCCTGACATCCCAGGACTTGGCCCTGTTCCAGGGACCCTGTTTAAAACCATCTCTCTACTATTGACTGGGAGCATCTCCATTCCACATGGCCTCTGATGCCACACCTTTGATAGATGGCCACTCTTGTGAGTCGAATTGGTCCACAGGCATCCATCCCATATTAGTCTTCTGACCATGTGCTCTAGGTTGATTCCAGTCCAAATTACCGGATGGGTTTGTCCTGGATACGTGATGGAGATCATCTATTAAGTTCTGGATTTCCGTCACATTTTGCTCATAATACAAGCCGTCAAGTCTGATTCAGGATTTTTCTGATCTTTCAGGTTGATTCAGCCTCCGCCATCCCTCTAGGTCAGCACCAGGGGTTCTTCTCATTTTCCTTGTTGCAGTCCTGGGAATTCACCATGCCATGGTGGGTTCATTCAGACAACAGCTCAATCACCTTTTCTTAAACTTCAGAAAGATTGCATCTGGGTTTGTCTAGATAATAGTCTTTGTGGTCACATTACTTCTGGCCCTCAATAAAATTATTTTTCAAAACCTGTTCTGAGTCCGTGCCTCTTCTGGGTCTATCCACTGGATAGCCTTCAGTGCCTCCTGTAGAGTGAGCACATGCTCTCTGAGGCTTTCAGTGGGTCCTTGGACATGAGAGAAGAATTTCATTTTAAATCATAATTGGTTCGGATGTCAGACATCCATCGCAGTCGGGTAAGATTCGGGTCACCATGGTCTTCTCTCCTTCTGGCTGGCACTGACTTCTCTGTGTGCAGCTCCTCCCAACTGTCCGATTAGGATTTCCACCTTCTGATGTTCAGGAATATCATAGAGGTGGAACATGGCCTGGATCTTATTTTGGAACTGCCCAAGGTTGGTGGATGCGGGGTCTGTTGCATCACCTGTAAATCGTGGAAGTCAAGGTGCACCAAAGTAATAGGGCATGGTGAGTGGTGTGCCCAGGTGTGCTGGGGACCCTCTCAGATCCTCCGCTGGTTGTGGAACTGCTGCTTGACTCTCTAGCTTCCATTCTGAATAAGCAGCTGCCTGCTTTGTACTCCTTTAAATCATGTCCGTGACACCAAATATTTTTGCAAAGAGCACAAGTGTCTATACTGCTGATGGTGTAGCGGTGCTTGAGTAAGAAAGCAAGAGGTAAACTCAGAGAATGAAAGCAGGTTTACTGTGTGCAAAGCACCAAACAGCTCAAGCAGCTTACAACCAATCTATACTGTAACTTAGTATTCTATAACTCTATAATGATTTTTATACTCTCTGGATGTCTTATTCACTAAACTTTATAATACCCCTTTTGCTCTATTCCAAACTCTATGAATGGACTTACCACTATAAACTCTAGAATCATCCTTATGCTCTATTTTATCACATAAGTACAACCTGTCGAGCAGAGAACCAAAGAACATAGAGTCCTTCATGAGTCAAGAATGGTGGCTACCAATGTGCTTTGTTGGCTGGCTTTTGGTTGGATCAGAAAAGTTGAAGGGTAAAAGGACTAGGACAAATTATAACTTAAGCAATGATAAGCCTCCTGGCTGAATACGGCTCCAGGAAATTGAACTGTGAAGAAACTGAAGAAAATGATGCAATGCAGATGTGGGACCTCCAGGTGGGTGGAAGACCTCAAGGAAATGAGAAAAGATGCAAACAGCTGAATGAAGACTCCTAGGCCAAAACTGGACTCCAGAGAAACTCAAGATGCAGACAACTGGGCAGTGGAACTCCAGGAAACTCAGGATACAAACAACTGGGCCAAAGCAGGACTTCAGGGAAACTCAGGGACGCAAACAACTTGGTCAAAGTGGGACTCCAGGAAACTCAGGATGCAAATAACTGGGCTGAAGCTGAACTCCAGGAAACTCAGGATACAAACAACTGGGCTGAAACTGGACTCCAGGAAAACTCAGGATGCAAACAACTGGGATGAAGCTGGACTCCAGGGAAACTCAAGATACAGACAACTGGGCCAAAGTGGGACTCCAGGAAACTCAGGATAGAAACAACTGTGCCAAAGCTGGACTCCAGGGAACCTCAGGATGGAAACAACTGGGCCTAAGCTGGTCTCCAGGGAAACTCAGGATGGAAACAACTGGACTGAAGCTGGACTTTAGGAAACTCAGGATACAGACAACTCTGCCAAAGTGGGACTCCAGGCAAACTCAGGATGCAAACAACTGTGTCAAAATGGGACTCCAGGAAACTCAGGATAGAAACAACTGGGCCAAAGTGGGACTCCAGGAAACTCAAGATGCAAACAACTCGGCCAAAATGGGACTCCAGGAAAGTCAGGATGCAAACAACTGGGCTGAGCTGGACTCCAGGAAACTCAACATGCAAACTACTGGGCCAAAACAGGACTCCAGGAAAGTCAGGATGCAAACAACTGGGCTGAAGCTGGACTCCAGAAACTCAGGATGCAGACACTTGAAAGAAGACATCTGGGTTATTGGGTCCAAAGCCCGCTCCTATTTTATGATGGATCCCTATCTGTGAACGGGCAGGTTCACTACCTAAACACTGTTAGGAAGGGAATGGCCTAACGTTCTGGACATGAAACGGTGGCCAGGAGCTATCTATGCTAGCTATGGGTCTCAATTTGTCAGAGAAGGAAGATGATATCTGTCTCTAATTGGTCAGTGTGATTAGAACTGGAAGGGGCAGGATCAGTTGTGTTCCAGGACAGTAGCTGCTGCTGCTGTTTCTCAGGGTTCTTGGGGATTTTACTAGGTAGGTTAGTTCTTTTCTTTCTTGCTTCTAAGGGGCTAGCAGGGTGTTGTTTTTGGGGATGCTGGATGTTTGTAAACTGATTTGGTGGCTGTAAGTGGGGCTCTTTTGTGGATGTTTCACTTTGTAACAGGCTGCGCTGGTAGAGGCCTGTTTCTTCTGATTTAAAACCTGTTTGGTGGGATTTGCTTGGGCCAGGTTCTTTAGCTGCAGGGCTTGGAGGGGAGACACAGGGCTGATACACTCTCTCTTGTCAGGTGTCTGCCCAAACCCACCCCTCCCCACCCCTCCTCCCAGAAGTCTGCAAATTTATAGGGAAGACCTGCCCTGCAATTGGAGGAAAAGGCTGCAGGTGCAGCTCGTGTAGTTCTAGCCACTGGGGGTTGGATTTAAAGGCGGGAGAGAGGAGCTTAGGGAGTTGTTCATTTTCCTTACAAGTTTAATGTGTTGTACTGCACCTAGTAACAGAGTTACTGGTGTACAGTGGGACTGTCTCTAAGATTAGTGGATAACCTGATTAGGCAGTAGGGGTATCTTGGACTAGAGGAACCTGGTGGCTCACCCAGGAAACCTATTTGAGAGGGATGGAACACACATCATTAGGGCCGGCATCTTTGGGAGGGTGGTGGGGTGCACAGGGTGTGGAGCAGCCATGATACTAGAGTGGGCTTGGAGTTTGGTGGTTGCCCAGTGTGCTACCAGCTAGCACAAAGCTAGGTGGAGGTTGCAGGGATGAGGAGAAAGCTGGGGAAAGGGGTGGCATGTTTGGGGAAGGGGCTGGAAATCTCCCACAGGGTTGCACCAAGCACTGGGGTGGGGGTATAGGGAAAGGTGCAGGAGAATACTCCAGGGTTCACATGGGACCCTGGCAGAGGGTCCAAAATGACACTACCAAGGAAGCAGGTAACTGGGGACCCTCACAAAGAGGGACGGAGGGACAACATTCTCAGGGAAGTAGGCAGATGGCCAGTGCTGGACAGAAGGAAGCAAGGCAGGGAGGTGGATCAGACATTATGTAGTAACCGCTTCAATTCTCTTCTTCTGCTCAAGGATGGGGGGATGTAGCCACGACAGAGGTGGTTAGAGATGGAAAGGTGTGGGAGTGGGGGCAGGAGGCAGGGTCCAGATAGCAGGAAGAACAGGGGGACCTGGAATGCAGGAGAATGGGGAGCAGTGAATCGGAACAGGAGGGGCAGGGGAAGAGGAGGAAAGCACAAGGAGAAGGACCAGTTGGGAGGAAAGGTAAAGAAGGACCAGAAGTACAAGGAGGATTCAGTAAGGGAACTGAGGGGTTAGGCCAGGGGAGCACGACGAGCAAGGAGGAACTAAATGGAGACAGGAAGGAAGGGAGGATGAGCGAGGCTAGTTTAGCAGAGGGGAGAAGGACCAGTTGTGAGCAGTGAGGGGATTTAACAAGGTACAGAAGGATACTCAGGAGGAGGAGGCATAGGATTGGAGGGAGGGAGTGGCCATGGTAAATAAGGAGGCGGGTGGCATGTGGCACCCAGATAGGGAGGAACAAGGAGCCAGCTGGGTGGAGGGGCTGGTAGAAAGGATGAGGGACATGGAAGGGGGATGGAGGAAAGGGAGTGATCAGAGTGCTCCTGCTGGGTGATTCTATGATCAGGGGTATCAAATGGGATAGGAGGAGAAGCCTGGCCAGTTAGAACAAGATGCTTCCCTGGACTAACGGTGCTGAGGGCTAAGCACGAGGTATATCAGCTGGCAAGGACTGTGGGGTTCCCAGACATACTGGTCCACCTGGGCACAAATGACATTGAGGAAATAGCGAGCTAGAGATACAGGCAAGATTCAGGAGCTCGCTAGGGTCTGTCATGACATAGGATGCAGCCGTTTCCTCTCAGAAATCCTGCCAGTGCCAAGGGCTAGTGGGGAACACAAAAGGAAAATTAGGGAGATAAACCAGTGGCTCAGGAGTGGTGTGAGGCCAGAGGGTATGGGTTGATGGGGGATTGGGGGAGACCTGGGAGGATAAGGAGCTGTATGCTAGAGATAGACTACATCTCAATTTGGAGGAGGGACTCCTTAAGTTGAAAATAGAGGAGTTCATTGGTGAAAAGTGGGGTTTAAACTTGTGAAGGGGGTGGGATGGGAGAAAAGGCAGTCAAGGGGTGCCGATAAAGGAGGACTCTGTCTCACCCCCTGGGGACCAGGAGGATTGCAGGAAAAGGCCAACTGGCAAAGTGCAGACCAGGAGAAAACAGAATCCCCATGGGAACACGAGCAGGGAAATGGAACTATAGGAAAGGGTGGAAGGTGGTCCTGCTAAATGCCAGGAGCTTGGGCAATAAAATGCCTGAGCTCCAGACGATGTTAACTGAGGGAGCAGTGGATGTGGCAGCGGTCACTGAGACTTGGGCCACTGCAAGACATGACTGGGACCTGAACCTGGAGGGTTACACTATGTTCAGGAAGGACAGAGGGGAGGGAAGGGAGGAGGGTAGCAATGATGAGCAAAAACTGCATTGGCATAGGGGGAGTAGAGGAGGCAGAGGAACCGTGAAGCGTTGGGTCACCTTGATAACAAAGGGGGCAAGAGAGTAAAATAGGAGTGGTGTATAGACCCCCTGCCCTGGCAGAGGAGCTGGAGGACAGTCTGGTGGCAGATGTTAGGAGACACTGCAGACTGGGCAGAGGAAAGGTGGTGGTGCTAGGGGACTTAAACATGACAGGAACAGACTGGGAGACTATGACATCCTCTGTTGTTGGATATCTTTCAAGCAGCGTTCCTAACTCAGCAGGTGAGGGAACCGACCAGGGAGGCATGGGTACTGGATGTGGTCCTGGCAGACAGTGACCAGATTGGGGAGCCTAGAGGTAAGGGACCCATTGGAGGGAGTTACCATGCCACGGTCTGGTTCTGCCTGGACATAGGAGGGTAGCTGCACAAAGACGGAAGTAACCGACTTGGGGGATTTAAGGAAATGGGAAGGATCCTTAAGGAGCATTTGGATGGGATTGGGTCAGACATGGACGCTGATAGTAGGTGGGAAATCATCAGGAGAAGGGTGCAGGATGCTACCAGCACCTGTGCAAGAGTAAGATGAAAATGCGGTGGGGCCAAAAACCCTGTTGGTGGACCAGGGAGGTCCAGGAGGTGGTAGCGGGAAAGAAAGCAGCCTATAAGAAATTCAAGTGCTCAAGGAGTGAAAGGGATCAAGGGGAGTATGGAGCTGATGGCTAGAAGGGCCACTAGAGTGGTGAGGCGGCTAAGGCAAGGAAGGAGCAGAACCTGGCCAGGAAATTAGGAGAGGAAAAGGGTTCTTTAGATACATTGGGGAAGGCGAAGGTGAAGGGCAGATTAGCAGGATTAAATCAGGGAGAGATGGGCACAAGACCCAGGGGAGCAGGCTGAGGTACTAAACAGAGTACTTCACCTCAGTTTACCAGGAAAATGGGGATGCTGCATCATACATGGGAGGACAGAGATAATGAGGAGGGCCCCTGCCAATCGGCAGGTCTGGGGAGAGGGGGCATCACTGGCAGGTGGGGGAGGGCTAAGCAAGGAGAAGAGGTACTGGAAGTGGAAATCACAGCAGAGAGAGTGAGGAAGCCTCAGCTCCCTTAAGACGGAGAAAGCACCGGGGCCAGATAAATTACATCCTAGAGTGCTGAAGGAACTTGCAGATGTCCTGATGAAACCCCTGGCAGAGCTTTCACCATCTCTCTGAGGACAGGGTGGGTGCCCCAAGACTGGAAGGTGGCGCATGTAGTGCCTATCCACAAGGGGATCAAGGGAGGTGGCAGGGAACTACAGGCCTGTCAGCCTGACATCAGTGGTGGGCAAGGTGATGGAGGGCATTGTCAGGAGAGGCTAGGGGGACCTGGATAAGTCAGGGTGCCTGGACGATAGACAGCATGGATTCATCCGGGAAATCGTGTCAGACAAACCTGGTGGAGTTCTATGACTGAGTGACAAGTGCCTTGGACCTGGGTAGACCAGTGGATGTCCTCTTTCTAGACTTCAGCAAGGCATTTGACTCTGTTCCTCACGTGGGCCTGTTGGATAAACTAGGAGAAATGGGGTGGGAAACCAGATGATCCGATGGATAGCAATTGGCTCAGGACCGGACCAGAGGTCGTAGGTTGGTCAGATAGTCTCATCCCCAAGGAGGGTCATTAGGGGGTCCCACTGGGATCAGTCCTGGCCCCCTTCTGTTCAATGCCCACGATCTGACATAAGGACAGGAATCAGAGTGAGATGAGTCCCTTTGCAGATGACTCAAACTGGGGCAGTGGTGGATGGGGAGGAGGGAGGTGGCCCTGCAGGGGACCTGGAGGCTCTGGAAAGATGGTCTAGAAAGTGGAAGCTGAGGTTTAATGCAGGGAAATGCAAGGTACTCCACCTGGGGCTAGAAACCCAGGCCAAGTGTACACCCTGGGGAATACTACAAGTCTCAATGGCTGAGAGGACCTGGGGTGGTGGTGGATGTCAAGATGAACAACTCTGAGACTTGTAGGAGGGCAGCAGCCAAGGCCAACAGGATGCTGGGATGCATCGCTAGGGGATCACCTCCAGAAGGAGGGAAGTGATACTCCCTCTGTATAACTGCTTGGTGAGGCCGCACCTGGAGTACTGCGTGCAGTTTGGAGGCCACACTTAAAGAGGGACATTAACCTCCTAGAGAGGGTCCAGAGGAGGCAACCAAAATGATTTGGGGCTTGGGGGACAGGACCTATGAGGAGAGGCTCAAGAGCTAAATATGTACACTTTGGAGAGAAGGGACCAGGGGACATGATAGGGTCTTCAGGTACATGAAGAGGGTAAATAGGGAGGAACAGTCAGGGTGCTTCGAAGGAAGGAGGAAGGGGCCACTAGAGGGCATGGGTGGAAGCTGGAGGGGAAGATTCAGGAGAAAGGAGGAGGTGCTACTTCACTGAGAGGGTGGTGGAGCCATGGAATGCACTACCTAGGGGCTGGTGGAGGCAGAGACAGTGGAGGGGTTCAGAGGGGTGGGACAGGTACAGGGAAGGGTTCAGGAAGCAAAATCCAATGCAGCAAGAATATCCGGAACTGGGAAGGAGAAGCCAGAGAAGGCAGGGGACAGCAAGGTCAGCACCCAGGGTGGGGGCTGACCAAACGAGCAGACACGAAAGACCATTTAGGCCTATTCTGCTGGCATTTTAGTATGTTAGTATTAACAGTCTATGAAGAGGACAGTAATTAGGTGAAGATTAGCATCAAGCTAGAGAATTCTTAGACGAGCTGGCAGTTTGGTGACATGCAAGGCAGTTCTTGGGAGGAAAAGCTATTGTAGGATTAATCCCTTGGTCTCTAAGAATAATCCAGTGGAAACAAGCAGGCAGGACAGGGTCAAGCAAATGTAGCGTTAATCCAATAGTTTCCTGCAGTAAAACAGCTTGAACAGGAGAAGGCAGTTATAACATAAAATTCAGGCACTGTCGTTGTAAACACAGTCTCAATGTCTGTAAAATGCTTCACCTTCCTCGACAGTCACAGTATCGCACATAAATATTTTTCCAGGCAGGGACTTTAAAGAGGAAATGCACTGGGAAACCTGCCACAAGCTAAGGGATAGCTATGTGGGGACCCTGGGGTATGAATTATTTCCCTTCCCACAGGTAATTAGCTCCAAAGGCACCTTATGAGAAAATTGCCCCAAGGCAGAGTGTAATCCGACTAGCTAAGCACTTAAGGTCCCTTCCTAACTGTCCCTCCCTGAACTAGAGGCTACAGGAAGTTACAGAGATACTAGCCCTTGGGCATGGAAAGTGGCTACTGAGATGAAGGGGTGGCTAACTGCCTGACCCATTCCCTTTCCTCCCTGCTGGCTAATAACAAAGTGCATTTCTAAGCCACAGGAGGGCACTCTTTAAAAATTGTTTGACTTGTCTATTGGTGGCCACTTGGTTACTGACCAGTGGATTCCGATCTGGGGCACTATGCCTTATCTGGGGCTGATGTCCCTCACTGGCCCACTTAGAACTGGAAAATGGCATAGAATGGAGAAAACACTGAGGAAACCACATTGACTACCTGGCCCCTAACTCACTGGCCCGCCTTGCTAATGTGGCTACCAAGACAACTGAGGCCTTCCCTGCCTTGACTGGCCCTTTTTATTTAATAAAATAAATAAACAATAACTTTTGGACTACTATTCCTTTCTTATAGCCCACTTGTCTAGCTAGCCTAAAGTGCAGGGCTTTCCCTACTCCTTTGCACAGCTGGGCCTGGCGTTGCCTTTAAATACCTGGGCCTAACATTGCCCCTTTAAAGCTATAAGGCTTGGCAGAGCCTCTCTGTCACTCAAATAGGCTGCCCATCTTGACTCCACCCCTGCCTGTTGCTCCAAGCTGAAGCTAATTTAAATAAATTAAAATATCCTCCACAGGTGGTCCCTTCTCTGAGTGGCCTTGCCTTACCTCTCCAAGTTGCACTTCTGAGGCACCCGTTGGTGCGGAATAAACTTTATTATTTTATTTAACAGAACAGCCAGCCAGCACCTGGCATATGGTGCTGCTGCCAACTCCACAACCTTGACCCGGGAGAAGCACAGCTGAGATGGGAAGGAAGCTGGAGAAGATGATGCTGCTGAAGCGGGCACAGGCGGAATTTGGGCAGGCGGTCGGCTGAAGACTAAGGGGGCCTTGCTGCTCTGCCTGACACTCCTCGCTGGTGCTGGCTACCTGAAAATGTGGCCCCGCTTGTGGGCACCGCCGCTAGGGACCAAAATTTACTTTAATTAAAAATAAATTAACGGGCTATACAAGCCCACAGTCGGTCGACTGCTGCAGCTCCACTTTCAGGAGCCCACTGGAGCACAACAGGACCACTGCCACTGTCACACAGGAACCGCTGGAGAGAAACAGGGATGAGAGGAGTGCTGCAGGTACAATTTGCCAATTACTTACCCTGCATCCTCTCTCTCCTGGCTTGACCTGCCAAACTCCTTCTTTGGTTGTCGGGATGCCTGAGAGTGCTCTCCCGAACAACACAACTGCTGGCTCCCAACAGAATCCCTTTTTTTAAACAAACCCCATCACTCACCACAGAAGCCCTCCTGGTGTTCAGGACACTGAATCCTAGCTACCATGGAGGCAAGCATCTGCCCAGCGTGAGGATGACACTACCTCATGCTAGGGCTGGGAAGGCTGCAAGAGCAAAGGAAAAAAGCTTTTACAGGGCTCCTGCTCTTGGGATTTGGGGATAGGGGACTAACTGAGGCACTGGGGACTAATAGGGGACCCTATACTTGAGCCATTACAACAGAGACTGTGATTTCTGTAAGGGACTTGAGGTCCTTCCTGCCTAACTGCTGGCCTACCTGCAAAGTGGCTGAAGACAAGTCCCTTTGTGGGTGAAGACAACGGCCAGCCTGCCTACCTGTCAAGGTGGGCGAAGACAAGTCCCTCTGTGGGGAGATGTGAATCACCATCCACATCAGTTCTCGTATTCTTCCAAATTGCCTACAGGGAGTGATGTCCCCCAACTCCTGCATCATTTGATCACCAAAGGTTGTGAGTACTGGGGTTTACCAAACAAATACCTTTCTAACTGTTCAGCTAGCTAGCTAGTTAACTTACCATCTGGGCTTCCTGTGCAACCTCACCTAAGCCCACAGCCACAGTTATAGCCAGGATAAACAACCTGTATATCTACATCCACTGGTGTAATTTATAACTTACAGCTGCAGCATCCAACCATTACAACAGTGCTGCACCCTCACTTGGTCCCGCTTTTGAACAGTACAGGAGACTGAATACTTTCTCTGGTGCTATCCCCACTCCCTCTGGAGAGGATGACTATGATAGCTGGATTAGTCAAGCCACCCAGATGGAGAAAGTATGGAAATGTTCAGATGACGAAATATGCAAGCATAGTAGAGAGTTTGAGAGGTATGGCACAGGATATCATCTGATCATTGCAAGCCAGCCAACCAGATTACATTGCTATTGACCATCTCACCATGCTGAGAAGTTCCTTCAGAGCAGCTGAGCATAGAGAAGACCTAATGTTTCAGTTAGGGAGCCACCACCCAGAAAGAAGAGAGTAATTGTCTCACTACAACCCCAGTGGAGACTGATTTCAGAAGACAGTCAAGGCCGGAGGAGTTATCGCTGCAAGTAGCCCAAATGAGACTTGATCAGATCTTACGAGGTGCTGTGTATCCCTGATGGACTCTGATAACTCTTAAGACTGAAAGAATACAGAACCAATCCCCTAAGTTTCAGGCAACTACTTTATGATGTGAGGAAGGAAGAGTCACAGAAAGCCATTGCCAATTCATTGCGAGCACCCACTGGGAATGCCATCCCCTGCAGCCTTGAGTTGATAGTAACCAAGAGCACAGTGATGTCTCAGACATGAAAACACAGTTGAAAGAACTCATTGAGTGTGTTCAAGCCTTGCAGATGACACAGGCATTTCATCCACAAGCCAACTCCTTGCCACCTGGGCGTGGACACCCAATGAATCCTCCTCTGATCCAAGAGTCAGCCTTGATCCTCAACTGTACCCAGAGGTGAACTGTTCAGTTTAATTGTAGAAGATGGATATTTTGCATGAGGTTGTGGCAGGCCTGAGAATGAGCAGCTAGTGAACCTTCAAGGGGGCACGTAACATGCCCACTTGAAGGCACTCTGTCCAAGGTACTGGGAGCTTCCACAGCAGTGGATTAATAACATTTCAACAGCTGATTGCCAACTTCTTGCTATTGTATTACTTCTTGTGTAGAGCACAACTACTTTGGAACCTGGGTGAGTGACTCTCAGGCTGGGGTGCAACAGCTGGGAATCACATCAGTGACGGGTTGGGAGCAGCAGCGGACATCCATCATTGCACATCCATGCTCCTGGAGAATTCACACTGATGCATGAACACCAGGAAAACACCTGTTGGCTGGGAGGAAGACATTGCCTCCACCTTCCAATGCTGGACCCTGCCCACTGGACCTCGACTCGCCCTTCACTTTTGCCTGAGGGGCACTAGATGAAAGTAAGTGCTGGGGAGCAGAAGGCGGACCCACCCGAGCAATGACCGGGGGTTCTCCAGGGTGTTGCAGGTGGAATGGGAGATCAAGAGCATGGTTCAGGAGGGTCTTGGCAGGAGGGAATCAGGTAGGACGACTGATGGGGCCCCAGCCAGAGGCGACAGGAGGAAAAAGAATTGAAAAAGAAAGAAGGTAAATATCCTTTGATTGTGCCCCTGGTGCAGAGTGCTTGGTTGAAGGAACTGTGGATTGCAGTGAATCTCTGTCAGACCAGATCATCAATGTAGAGTCACCAGGAAGAGGTTTGCCAAATGGTCTGATGGTTCAGCGAAGTGCTGCCTGGAACTGAAGTGATGGTCAAAAGATCTGATGGTGCATTCTGGTACAGTATTAGCCAACCTGTATATAGCTGACGTAGTCATGGCACATCCTCTCCTGAGGAGACTACTCAACTGGATGAAGGGGTGCTCAATTTCAGTTCATCTCCCATTCCTCCTATTTGGAAGAACCGATTACAGAAGGAATTGGTCAACAGATCGATGTCTTTTCCTGCCATGAATGGGATGTAGGATGTGCAAAGAGAGGAGCTTCACATATGCCTGCATGATGACCACCCAGTCCGAGAAAGATGGAGAGGATTGGCACCCCCTGACATTGAAGATATTAGGCGCTATCTGCAAAAGCTCCTGAAGGCAGGGATAATAGCGAAGTCTCACAGTCCTTATGCTTCGCATAGAGGCGATCAATACACCATGCCTCGGTGCAAGATGCCTTGGACAACTTCATAGGTGGTAGATGGTTCTCTGTTCTGGACTTGCGCAGTGGTTACTACCAAATACTAATGGCTGAGGAAGATAAGGAGAAGACTGCCTTTATCTGTCCACTAAGTTTTACCAGTTTGAATGAATGCCCAAGGAATATCTGGTACTCAACAAATTTCCAGAGTTTGATGGAGAAAGTGGTAGGTGGTATACATCTCCAGAAGTCTTAGTCTACTTGGATGACCTGATAGTGTTTGGGAGGACACTGGAAGAACATGAAGCCCGACTACTCAAAGTACTGGATTGACTGAAGGAACATGGAAAACTTTCCTGGCAGATGTCAGTTCTGCCAGACTTCCGTGAAGTCTGTGGGACATATTATTTCTGATCAAGGTATTGGCACTGATCCAGAAAAAGTGAAAGCTCTTACTACATGACCGAGGCCTACCAACTTGAAAATGCTTCAATCTTTTTTTTTCACTTCTTTTCCCTCCTGTCGCTGGTCCTGAGGCATCCCTCAGGCATCCCCAGCATGTCCTGCTCAGCCTGAGACTCCCTTTACCCTAGGTCTCCACAGAACCCCAACCCAGCAACCTGTAACTGTAGCCCAGGCTTGCCCCCCCAGGGCAGGGTCACCCCTTAACTGAGGCTGCTTCGATCACTTTTAGTGGTATGGTGTGGGCTAGAGGATATCAGGACTTGGAAAGGCGGGTTTGATAGTGGGCATGGGGTTGGCATGCAGTCGTCTCCTTCAGGAGATGGGATGTTTCATTATTCTTGTGCGCTAACGTGGCCCATGTGGAGGCATGGCCATGCAGTGATGCTCAGCATGAGCCAGGCACACTTCCAAACCCTCCACGAGCATCTGCCATCCACTTCTCCCTAGCATGCACAATCTTGGCTTTGTAGCCCCAGTCTCCACTGGGAGTTGCTGCTGAGTGGGATCACTGGCCCATCCTCTCAGAAGGAGAACTGTCTTCCAGACACTCAATCCTCTCCTCCCCAGTCGACCCCTGGCAACCCAAGCCTGTTCCCAACCTTGGGTCACCAGAGTGACACGAGGTGTGAATCCAGCGCCTCAACCCTCCACGCCACTGGGCTGGCTAAAGCACTAAATCTTTTCTAGAGTTTTGTGGGTACTAACAAAGATTTGTTAAAACTACTCAGTGGTTAGGCCTTTGTACAGATTAACACAGATATATCCTCCAACTCAGAAGAGCAAACATCTAGAGCCAAAATATATCCCCAGTGAATATTTGAGACCAATGAACCTTTTGGAGAACGATGGATTGATGAATGTGAGTGCATTTCAAGAGATTATTAGACTCCTAACAGAAACATAGAAATGTAGAATTAGACGGCAGATAAGGACTGCTTGGCCCACCTAGTCTGTCCATTTTCCTACCTAACGAATAAGCTGCGGATCCTAGTTAACCAACAGCCTACTTCCTCCTACCTCCCACTAGGACTGCCTTATGTCTGTCACATGCATTCTTGAATTCTCCCACTGTTCTTGACTCCACAACCTCCTCAGAAAGGCTGTTCCATGCATCCACAACCCTCTCCATGAAAAAATACTTCCTCACATTACCTCTGAGCCGTCCCCTCTATCTTCAAATTTTGCCCCTTGTTCTTGCACATCTCTTTTCTGAAAGATACTACCCTCTTGGACTTTGTTGATTCCCTTGAGGTACTTGAAAGTTTCTATCATGTCCCCCTCCTTCTTTCCTCAAGGGTATACATATTAAGCTCCTTAGTCTCTCTTCGATGTCTTCAGGTGCAGACCCTGCACCATTTTGGTTACCCTCCTCTAGACAGCCTCCACTCTGTCTATGTCTTTAGGAGATGGGGTCTTCAGAACTGCACACAGTTCTCCAGATGGGGTCTCACCAACTGTCTGTACAGAGGATAACAACTTCCTGTTTTCTGCTGTTGATGCCTCTCCCTATGCATCCCAGTATCCCCCCAGCCTTCCTGCTTCTCATTGCTTGCCCACCTTTGGGTCATTGGATATAATTACCCCCAGGTCCCTTTCCATTTTATTGTTGTCAGTATCTCACCCCCATTGTGTACTCTTCTCCTGGGTTTTGTTTCCCAGGTGCATTACATACACTTCTTTGCACTGAATCTAAGCTGCCATACATTTGACCATTCCTCCAACCTTGCCAAGTCTCTTCTCCTTTCCACTCCATCTTGTGTATCAACCCTGTTGCAGATCTTTGTGTTGTCTGCAAAGAGACATACTTTTCCTTCAGTTTCTCTGCAATGTCACCTATAAAGACATTAAAAGGACCAGTCCCAGTACTGAACTCTGCAGTACCCGCTAGTAGCCCCACTGGCCTCTAGGTACACAACAATTCTTTCCTTCAAGTGATTTCATCATTTTCCCTACAACTGAGGTCAAACTAACTGGTCTGTAGTTTTCTGCCTCTCCTGCTCCCACTTTTGTGAAGTGGAATCACATCTGCCCTCCTCCAGTCCTCAGGTACCACCCCATCCTCCCATGATTTGTTAAACAGAGTAGTCAGCGGTGTCACTAGTTCTACCTTAGTTCTTTTAGGATTCTTGGGGAATCCCATCAGGCCCCATTGCTTTGTCTACCTTCAATTTTACTAGTTCTTGCAGAACCCTTCTTCTGTAAATGGACTGGTATTGACCCCTGTCTCCAGAGTGTTTCTTTGTTTGGTTTAGGTACCTCCCTCCTCTTCCTTTGTGAATACTGAGCAGAAATATTCATTCAGTATCCCTGCTTTTTCACTGTCACCCTCTGCCCACATTCCTCCCTTTATTAAGCTTCAGTATCCCTCCCTTGTTCTTTCTTTGCTGTCTAATGTACCTATAAAGGTCTTATCCCTCTTAACAGAGTTGGATATCCTTTCCTCGGTTTGGGCCTTTGTTATTGACTGCCTTCCCTGCCTCTTCCTGCTTTAACTGATAAAGTTATCTGTCCTGCTCTTCTGTGTTTCTTATATTTCTGAACGCTGTCCTTTCTCCTTAACCTTCTCCACACTCTTTTGAGAACCATATCGCTTTTATCCTTCATTGCATTTTGATGATTTGCTTCACACAAAGGCTTGTTGCCTCTGTGATGCCTGTTTTGATTACTCCCCGTTGTTCCTCCACCCTACTTCTTGCCTGTTTGCTAGTGCTTTTCTGAGGCGCTCTCTCATTTTACCAAAGTCAGTCCTCCTAAAGTCCAGTACTCTTGCTTTTGTATGGCTTCGACTCTATGGCTGTGTTTATCGTGAACCACACTGTTTGGCGGTCGCTTGTTCCCAGATGGCTACCCACTTCTAAATCTGAGATTCTTTCTCCATCCCCATTTGAGAGTACCAGGTCTAAGACTGCTCCCTCCCGAGTGGGTTCCAATACTAGCTCCTGTTTTAGCCTTTGCTGACTACACCAAGCCATACAGCCTCCACATTGATGCCAGCATGGAAAGATTGGGCCGTTCTACCAAGAACATGACAAGGGTATGAAACCAGTCGCAGTTTGACTCTGCTGAAAAGAACTATCCAGTCCATAAGCTAGAATTCCTTGCACTGAAATGGGCAGTCACTGATCAATTTCATGAGTATCTGTATGGAGCATCAATCATGCTGACAATAACGCACTGACATATGTGCTGACGACAGCCAAGATAGATGCCACTGGACATAGATGGATCTATGCTTTGTCTGTCTACAGCTTCTGCTTGCAATATCATCCTGGATGAAACAACACAGATGCAAATGCTCTGTCCCGATGCACAGAGAGGGTCCTGGACCTATGTATCAAAAACGGAGTGAAAGCAGTTTGCCAGCTTATGGTGCCTGATGACAAACCCAGACCGAGCTGTGAACCTGCTTGAGTGCATCCTGATGCCATAAAGGAAGTGCACACATTTCACCACACTGCATAAAACCTCCTTGCCTCACTTATGTCCTACAGATTTAAGAAAAGCGCAGCAACAGATCCTTGTTTGAGAGACATCAACTTTGCCAAAGAAAAGGGCTTGTCATACTCTCGTTAAATCAAACCTGCCTAATGTATCACTTCTCCCGAGAGAGTGGGACACGCTTTCATTAAAGCATGGACTGTTGTATCGAATCACCAAAACACACACTCAAGTTCCCCAAACAGCAACTGGTGCTGCCCAAAAGTATTGCAGAATAGTTTTGCAAGCTCTTTATGAAGACATGGGACATTTTGGAATTAATAAGACCTTGGGCCTTGTACAAGACTGCTTCTACTGGCCACGCATGTTTGTGGCAGTGGAAAGATATTGCAAAAGCTGTAATAGGTGCATCATAAGACGCTACCCAAATGAGCAGCTCCTCTTGTAAACATTACCATTAGTGGGCCTATGGACTTGGTCTGTATGGACTTCCTTTCCTTGAACCTGATCGGAAGGGATCAGTAACATTCTAGTAGTAACTGACTATAACACCTGTTATGACATGCTTTCTCACAAAAGACCAAAAGCAACCACTGTGGCTAAAGTTTTGTGTGAAAAGTATTTTGTACACTATGGACTCCCAAACACCTGCACTCTGATCAAGGAAGAGACTTTGAGAGTCGCCTTACCAAAGAACTCAACAAGCATTTTGGGCATCAAGAAGTCTCATACTACTCTATACCACCCTCAAGGTCATCCTCAGCCTGAGAGATTCAGCAGAACACAATAATATGCTGGGAACATTGATCCTAACAGAAAGCCATACTGGAGCCAGTAAGTACCTTTCCTAGTCCATGCCTACAGCTTTTCTAAAATGACTCAACAGGGTTCTCACCCTACTTCCTATTGTTCGGCGAGAAGCCAGGCTTCCACTGGACTTATGTTTTGGGTGTCAGCAGATGGCGCCTACCAGAGACACACTTGGAGTATAAAACAAGGTTACATGCACAACTGTTAGAAGCCTACCAGTTGGCCCAAGAAGCAGCTGCAAAGTCCGGCTTAGCAAACAAAAACAGATACAACAAGAGAGTCTGAGAACAAGCTCTTCAAGCCAAGAGACAGATTATTGATTCAGAACTTAGGGTCCCAGGCAAACACAAGCTTGAGGACCGATGGAAACCTGATCCTTATGTAATTGTAATTGTGGAACTGCTTCCAAACTTGCCAGTATACCGATTAAGAATGGAAAGAGAAAACATGGTGGTTAAAATGCTGCATCAAACCACCTGCCAGTTGGTCAACTGTTGTCAGAACTTGTTAATTCAGTACCTGTCTCACCACCATGGAGACCGGTCACTAGAATTGAGACAAGACAAAGAAGAAACAGTCAAATTCAACCATCAGTACCTGTCACCTCAGCGACTCAGTCTGATGTGTTCAGCAATAGTTGTAGTTCTGAGGATGAAGAAACTTACATTTATTGAATTCCATGTCAGTATTGGCCTGCACCATTCACCATGGACTTTCCCTTTCAACAGCTGGAGGGAATAATGCGAGTCATTCTAGGCCATTGAATCTGGCTGCAGTACCCTTTGTTCTGACTGATGCTGCGCTCACAGTCATGAACCATGTTCCAAATGGGAATGTTGAGACTCCAGTAATAGAGCCAATCCAGGACATTGAAAGATTTGAACCCTTTGTGGCTGAGTATACCAAACCCATGAATGATCCTAATCAAATCCTTTGCCAAGAAACTGTAGTGTCCCACTGCTCTGGTAGGAAGTCAAGCACAGGGTAAACTCACCTATGATATCCCTGATGTCCCTTCCAATCTCCTGTCAACGTGATGCATAAAACGGTTAATCTTCTGCCAAGCCCACTATTGCTTTCCCTTGTGCTGCCCCCAAGTCATAATAAGGAGGTGTACATGTAAACCATGGTGGTAAAGTAATTATCTTAGTGCATGCCCTGTGTTTTAAGAAATGCAATGCTAATGTTGGTTAGTCATGTATCAGGTGTATTAGATAGCATATAATGTATTGTATTGCAATGTTTGATGTTTCAGGCCTTGATGAGGATGCCAAAAATTTCAGTGGGGGAGAATGTAACTGCCCTCCCAAGTTGGGAGCTTACCTGAGGGTCCTGAGTCCTCCTGCCTCCTGATTTGGTCCTGTAGCCACCACTCACCTCTTGTTCGTCTGGCCCGCTCCTGGACTTCTGACAGGGCCAGGGGCCAATTAAATTTAATGCTGCACCCAAGCACCAGATTCCTTCTACCTGGTGAGCCACTTGGCCTCCTTGCTCCCCTGGCCCGATCCTGGACTGCTGCCAGGGACAGGGAACGCACTACACTGTTGTGGCACTCTAGGCACTCAAAAGAATGTGGCCGGTGAGCCACCAGAGATTGCTCCAATGCTCCATCAAACTGCCGCACAGTGAGGCTGGTCTGGTGGCACTGAGGGCTGAGGCACTGGATGCCTTACCTCGTGCTGCACTGGTGGCCTGTGTTCAGGAATGAGCACGAGCTGCTGGGGTTGGCAGGGAGGAGAGGATTGAGCATCTGTTGGCCTGCTCTCCTTCTCTGGGAGGGGATCCACAGTGGTTGGAGCTCTCCTGCCCCTAACGGAGGCTGGGGACAGAGAGCCAGACTGCAGAATGGGGAGGAGTTGGGGCAGATGCTTAGAGGGCACACGTGCGGACACGTGCACACCTCTCCTTGCATGCCCCAGCTCCTGGGTAGCAAAAAGGAAAAAGCACAGATGTATGGCTTGATGGCTGTCCCAGAATGCATCTCCTGGCTCTGAGGTCACCCGCCCAGTGTACTGGATCCATTCCTGGCAGTGAGTGAGGGGAGCTTGCTGCATCCCGCCCTGGGGAAAGCCATGGGGGTGCTGCTGAAGGGGCAATTGGAGCCAGGGTGCACCAGGATGGTGGCTGAATGTGGGCCGACCATGGGGATGCATAAAAATTAAAACTAAACTGCCGCGACAGCAAGGTGGGGAGCAGAAGAAAAGGCTGCAGACTGTTTCTTGGTGCCTCAAGCACCCTCTAAAAGCTGTGGCAGAAACGCCATTCATATCCTCTTCCCAGCCCTACTGGACACCAGTGGGGCTGGGGAACTGAAAAAAAACAAATAACTTTTACAAGGCTCCCAACCCAATCCAAGCCTTCAGTGAGTCGGGAGTGCAGCTGACAACATGGTGCCCAGGGACTACAAGTCTTTTAATGCATTGTGGTGAGTGCCATTTTTCCAGGGACTGCTCCTGCTGGGGAAAAGACAAAACAGAGTTCTCACCTATTTTCCAGTTTCCTCCTGCCCATCCTGCCTCTCTCCCCTACCAAAATACCGGCTTCTCTGCCTCTCTTTAGCCATGGCCAAGTTTCACTCCTTTCCTTGAAGTATGCCAGTTAACTATTCCGACCCCATCATTTCTTCCTAAGCTGGTATCCTCTTCTTGCCTTTCTCCTTTAAGTGAACATTCCGGCTGTACCCAGTTATGAGCCTATCTGTTGTAAAGGCCCTCTCACTCAAATGTTGATGTACATATGTATATTTTTCTTCTTTGTATAATATTGCATTATGTTTTACCATGTTACTGTACTATGATTTTTGTATGACCTGGTCTATCTTGCAAATGAGCCCTGCTCAAGGGTGCCCGCCTGGATAAAATAAAATTTTGATTGATTGATTGACCTAGCAACCCCAGATGGGACCAGGAGGGTCCTAGCCATGTAGCCAGATGCTGCCAAGGCTGTGTATTTTTATTTATAATGGACTGAGATGAACAGTACTGTATGGGGCGGCTATATTGGACATGGTCTGCCTGAAGACAGCGATGAACTCTATTAGTAACTGCAGTACAGCCAATCAGGGTGTGGAGCGTCAGCCTCCTGTGGACCAATGAGATGTAGAAATTCAAACTAAACATTCTGGGGTTGACAGTTTGACCCTGGGTCTGTCGTTGTGAGTTTCTGAGGAGAACAACTGATTTTTGACAGCTCCTGTTACTGTCACAGCCAAAACTGGAGACGTTTGTGCCAAAACAATGAAACATAGAAATTGTCGTCAGATAAAGACCACTAGGCCCATCCAGTCTGCCCATAGGCCCAGTATATTCTATGCGGTTACTGCCCCTATGTGATTAATGGCTTTCATCACTCCCTCCCTCTCAGGATTCCCTTGTGCCTGTCCCAAGCATGCTTAAACCCTCCATTGTGCTTGCCCCAACTACCTCCTGTAGTAGACTATTCCAAGTGTCAACTACCCTTTCTGTGTAGAAAACTTCCTCACATTACCTCTTAATCTACCCCTTCCAATTTCATATTGTTCCCCTTGTTCTAGCACTTTTCTACATTGGAAAAGGCCCCTCCTGCACCTTGTTTATGCCCTTGAGGTACTTGAAAGTTTCAATCATGTCCCTCGCTGTCTTCTGTCCTCTAGTGAGTACATATTGAGGTCCCTTAGTCTCTCCTCACATGTTTTGTGGTGTAAGCCCTGCACCATCTTTGTTGCCCTTCTCTGGATAGTCTTCACCTTATCTATGTCCTTGCACAGATGTCTTTAGAACTGCATGCAGTACTCCAGGTGAGGCCATTCCAATGTTTTATACAATGGCATCACCACCTCCCACCTCCTGCCAGTGATACCCCTGCCTATGCATCCTAGCATGCCACTGGCCTCCCTGCTGCCTTTGTGCACTGCTTTGATACCTTAAGGTCATCAGAGAAGATAACTCCTAGGCTCCTTTCCTCTTTGGTGACAAGTCAGCTCCTCCCCCAAACCTGTAGCTCTCCCCAGAGTTCTCTCTCAAGTACATTATTTTGCACTTTGCATTGAACCTCAGTTGCCACTTCTCCAACCATCTTTCAAGCTTCTCAAAGTCCCTCTTCATTTTCTGCACCCCTTCTAGAGTATCCACCTGTTGCAGATCTTGGTGTCATCTGCAAACAGGCAGACTTTTCCTCCATCCCTCTGCAATGTCACTAATGAAGACATTGAACAGGACTAGTCCTAATACTGATCCCTGTGGTACCCCATTGGTCACATCCTCTCCCAGATTGTGTCCCATTTACCACCACTCATCTGTCCCCTGTCTGTTAACCAGTTACTAACTCAGTTCACCACCTTGCCTCTGATGCCCAGACTATCCATCTTGTTAATCAGCCTTCTATGTGGGACAGTGTCAAAGGCTTTGTTGAAATCCAGGTAGGTGATGCCTACCACCCTCCCTGATTAAGTTCCTAGTCGCCCAATCAAAAAAAAAAAATAGATTCATTTGACATGACCTTCCTGCTGTGAATCCATGTTGCCTCAGATCCTGAGCACCACTGGATTCCATATGTGCCACTATCCTTTCTTTCAGCAGTTTCTCCATGATCTTTCCCACCACTGAGGTGAGGCTGACTAGCCTGTAGTTCCCCACCTCCTCCCTACTGCTGCTTTTGTGCAGTGGACTACATGTGCCCTCCTCCAGTCCCTCTGGATGACACCAGTGTTGAGTGACTGTGTGAACAGGTCCGCCAGAGGCGCTGCAAGTTTCCTTTGCAGCTCCTTTAATATTCTTGAGTGGATGCCATCTGGCCCTGTGGCCTTATCCACCTTCAGTTTTGTGAGTTCTTCCAGAACAAACTTGGGTTCTTCTGTGAGAGTGTTTGAAGAGAAAACAACTGATTTTTGATAGCTCCTGCTGCAGTCACAGTCTAAAGCCATTTAGTTTGTATCAAAACAAAGAACTTTAAAACTAGTTGCCAACTGCCTGTTAAAACCCAGACAAGGGATTTACCCCATCTGGACTGAACTGATGTGCTTTTGACAACCAAGATTACTGAGACTGCTGAAAGAAGTATTTTTTGTGCTTGGGTGAGGTGACAAATGACTGTCTCACCGTCCTGTTACAAGAGACTATGATTTCTGCCAGGGACCTGAACTCTGAGGTCCTGTCTGCCTACTTAACTGCTGGCCTACTTGGTAAGGTGGTTGAAGAAAGGTTCCTCTGTGGGTGCAGACAACAGCCTACCTACCTGTCAAGGTGGGTAAAGACAAGTTCCTCTGTGGTGTGAAGACAACAGCCTGCCTACCTCTCAAGGTGGGTGAAGACAAGTCCTCTGTGGGATAAAGAGGATCATCATCTGCATTCTCACCAGTTCTACCTGTTCTTCCAAATTGCCTGCAAGGGAGATGTCCCCAATTCTGCATCATTTGTTCACCAAAGGTGATGAGTACTGGGTTGTACCCAAACCAATACTTTTCTGTTTAGCTAGCTAGCTAACTTACCAGCTGGGCTTCCTGTGCGACCTTAGCTAAGCCCACAGCCACAGTTACAGCCAGGATGAACCTAAATTGTAAAACTGAGAGGTGGCAACCCTTAATGCTGCCTGGAGATGAGCAAAAGAGGTTACTCCATTTGCATCCAAAATTGATATATATGCCGGAGACCTATTCTTTGCCAGTTCATAAATATCAAAGAGAGACGTGTTGGTAAAAAATCTGCTCTCTAAATTTAATAGTTTGAAAAATAGAAAATGAATTGCAGATTCTTGTTGGTTCTTGACCTGTACCAGGCTACTAGAGTGCTCTTAGTTCCGATTCGAATGTAAATATTTTAAAGTTGGGGGATGTTAACTGTGCAAACAACCATTTGTTTATGTCGAACAAAGTTATTTAATACAAATTCAATTTCTTTCCATAGTGTTTGATAGTGTGGGTTGAGCCAGATCATTATAGTTTTACATAGAACTGCTATACTATAAGCTTGTAGGTTAGGTAACTGTAACCCTCCTTTTCTGTAGGGAGCATCAAAAGAAACCATCTAATCCTTGGTTGTCTGCCAGCCCATATATATCTGGAAAAGATTCTAGTCCACAATATAAAAGAGTAATGGGACGGATATATGGAAAGAGTTTGAAATAAGTACAATAGCTTCAGAGTATCATCATACAGAATGTGTCTATTCTAGAGTAGAAAGATTAAGTGAAGATGAGCCCAGATGTTAAACTCTGTTTCTATTGTATGAGATAGGGGTTCATAATTCTAAGTGTAATAAGTTCTTAGGAGAAACACTCCCAAATATTTTATTTTAATATAGTTCCACCTTGATGGAAATAATTTCTTCAAGTTTTTGAAGGGGAAATGTTTAGAGTCAGTATCTCCATTTTCTGCACGTTTGTTATATATCCAGATAGTTCTGCATAAGAGTTTAATGTGTCTAAAAGAGTGGGGACAGACTGTTCAGGGTTTAATAAGTAAGTAGAACGCCATCTGCTTATAAAGATAACTTGTACATATGTCCCCAAATGGGATTCTTTTCTATCTCATGGGCCTCTAATTGCAGTTACGTAATGGTTCTATATATATAGTGAAAAGAGAAATGGGAATAAGGGCAACCTGTCTTGTGCCTCTGTTAAGGGGATAGGGTAAGAGAGAATGCCATTAACACTAATTTATGCCTTTGGAGATGAATACATTGATTTTATTCCCGTATGAAGTCCTCTGGGAAGCTAAATTCTCCAGGGTCATCCATAGAACGGCCATAGCACCCGATCGAATGCTTTCTCTGCATCTAAACTGATCAGGGCTGCCAATATTTGTCTTTGATTTAAATGATCCATCAGGAGTATCGTACAATGGAAATTATCTGCCGTCTGGTGAGTATGGATGAAACCCGACTGATCCAGTTGAATTATAGCCAGAGAATATTCTCCAGTCTTTGGGCCCGGATGGACATGTAGATATTGTAGTCCATATTTATATGGATATGGGTCTATATGCAGTTGTATTTTTGGATTGTTCTCAGTTTTAAAATTGGGTGGTGTTAGGGGCTCTCCTTCCTGTATCTCCTTAAAGGCTGCTAACATGGGAGAGGCTAGTTGTTTTGGAATGTCTTATACCACTTAGCGGGCAGACTGTCGGGACCGGAGCATTTCTGTGTTTTAGTATCTGCTAAAATGGTTTTAATTTCTCCCAGTCTAATAGAGAGAAGTAATTCACTCTGTTGTTGGGGGTGAGTGAAAGTGATATTTGTCAGGAACTGTTTCACCTCCTCTTCCTTAGGTTTGGGTGGTGCTCAGTAAAGTTGGGTGTAATATTGTTGAAAGCTTTTTAAAATTTCTAGATGGGATTTGGCTATACCCTTCCATCAACTGTATGGATCTGCTTAACTATAGAGGAGGCTTTTTGCTTTCTAACTCTACAGGCCAAATTCTAGGCTCCTCTTGGACCTCCTCAAATTTATATTTTTTAAATAAAATTGCACCTGATGGATTTTTTCATCTAAGATCTTTTGCAGTTCAGTCTTTAGTTGATGAATTTGAATTTGTTCCTGAGGGGTAGGTGAGGTCTGAGTATGTTGAAGTATTTTAATTCCTTTTCCATTTCTACATATTTAATTTCCCTTTTCTTTATGTAATTCCCCACCCACCTGCCTTTTGCAAATGGCAGGTGGTATGCTGTTTGAATCTGACAGCAGTACCAGGTGAGGACTGGGTTTGGGGAGGAATAGGTTACTCGCACAAGGGCTAGGTTTGGCTATTCTGCACAGGGGCACCCAAGTAATTCCAAACACAGGAAGCAATAACTGTAATGTCCAATACCAGGAATGGGATTCTAAAGTGTGGTTTTATTCACATCCAAGCAGAACAAACAAAGCATAGACGGACCCATGGGGCTACACTTCTGGTAATGCAGATTAAAAGAATCAGAAACACTTCTTCAACACTCCAGCCCTCAGGCTTTGAACCCACCGGGCACACAGCCGGACTTGCAAGCTGCTTTGGGTACACAGCCCAAACTTGTACACTATCTGGGATTTCCTGACTTGGCTCCTTGCCAGCCACTCGGATACCTTCCATATGTCATGGAAACCTTTTCTGGTGGCTCCCAAACCAGCTAAGGAGCACCTCAGCTCTATCAGGGAGTTCTCCTTTAATCCCATGTCTGGTACTTTCCTCAGGCACTGGGCAAGTACCTGAGAGAAAGTAAAGGTGCCACAGAGCAAATCCATAGAGGTGAATTTGTTACTACTGATGGGGTCTCCCATCTCTCGCTTCCACAATTCATACCCAGCCATTTCTCTGGACATTAAACATCTCATTCTGTAAAGTTTGGCAATGTAGATTAGCTCATTGCTTCCACAGGCTCACTCTGAGATTACACCACTTACCTCCTGAATCTCCTGTATACTTTTAACAGTGAATCCTGGGCCTTTCTAAGCAAAATCAGGCCATAGTCAGTATGTCGCAAACAAATGCTAATAGCTCAATAACTGTACATGCTAGACACAAAGTATGAGTGGCAGAGTTATTCAGCATAAAATTGCCTTTCCAGTGGTGGCATGCATGTAATAATAAGTAATTTTGTATTTTTTCTATGCTGGTTGAAAGAGCAAAGTAAATATTTTTTCACTAAAAGGCAACATAAGCCATTTTTGTTGTAAATATGTAAAATATCAACACTAAATTAACATACACATTAGATGGTGTTCTGATATTATGTGTAGTAAAAAAGATATCGTTTTACTATAAAATGTAATTTTCCCATTTTAGTCAAGGTGCTTGATGAGATTTGAGGGCTTAATCTCAACCACACACACCATATCATAAACAAATGCGATAACTCCAAAAAGTATACATGATACACACAAAGTATCAGCATGAAAGTTGATGAGCACAAAATGCCTTTCCAATGGTGCTATGCAATCAGTTGTAATCAATACGGTTTTATTTTATACCTGCTGAAGTGCCAAAAAGTGAGTGAATTTTATTCAAGCTGCTTAGGTGAATCTTGATGGAAAACATGTCAGCACTATACACACCATACCATAAACAAATGCAAATAACTCCAAAGTATACATGATATACACAAAATATCAGTGACAAAGTTGTGCAGCATAAAATTATCTTTCCAACGGTGCTATGCAGTCAAACATATATTATATTCTGTTACACTATATATTAAAATATATAAGTGACTTCTCCAGACGCGCAATGGCACACTGGGGAGTCAGTAGCCGACTTCTGCAGACGCCCTCAGGACACACCAGTGTTTTTTACTGACGACTACAGGCATCTGCTAGACACAATGAGTTAAGGCTAAATGTATGTCACATTTCCTCTACTTGTCTTGCTTTCCCATTGTGCTGGACTTAAACATACTTTTACTTGGCTCAGCCCATTGTTCTAGGCCTCCCACTGATTAAGCAGTCCAATCCCCACTTTACTCTTTGTGTTGGACTTGAACCTACTTGAATTAACCGGCAATGTCTATTACACTAGACCTCCTACAAATTAAGTAGTCCAATACCCACATTCCAACAGTTCAGGTGAAAACATAGGCCCTATGTCAGAGCGTAACTCACCCTTTGGTTGCAGGTGCCACAGGCGATTCCTCACAGAAATTCTCTCCCACAGCTTCTGGTGCTGCAGCACAACTTGAAATAAGGCAGCTTTTTCCTTAGTCAGAACCAGGAGAGTTGTCCCTGGAAGGTAACCTTTCTACCCCCATCCCCAGGATGGGGCTCATGGACCAGAAACAGCAGTCCACCACTTCACAATCAGCTTACTGTGTTCCTCTTTGGTGGAAACACACACCTCCTTATAGTAGCTCTAAACAGAGCTTAAGGCTCTGAGAGCCTGTACTAGACTGCTGTGCTGCTCCTCCTTCAAGATTGCAGACAGACTCTGTTCAAAATCCCCAACATTCTATCCTAACTTCCAACTGCAGCATTCCAGTGTGGCTCATGCAGCTGCGAAAGTTCTGTGGTGATGTCATCCCTCAGTCTCAGCTGAGGCTGAGAACAGAGTGAGACAGTGTGAAATCCATTTAACTGAGTTTCACAAGCTGCCTTCCCTGCCTACCTCTAGGTCTTACTGGGATTCTAGTAACCCCGGCAACAGGGGTTACATTTATATGAGGAATAAGCAATTATCTCTTCTCGATTACTGTCTTTAATGTGTTCCATATTATCACAGAAGAAATGTCTGTGGAGGAATTTTCTTGCAGTATCTGTGGTATTTTCTTATTAATTAGGCTTTAAATGTAGAATATCTGAGAAGTGATAAATTCAAATAAAGAAAGTAGTCAAGCCTGGCCTGAGTGTGAAACTGGGAGGATAATATGTTTAAGCTCTGTTTGTCAGAAAACAGTATCTCCAGACATCTATCAACCCCAAAGAATCTATCTGTGTTTTAAAAATTTCTAGGATGGTGTTAGCGGTGCTGTGAGTGTTTTGTTGTGTCCAACTGAGGAGACAGTGTTAGGTTAATGTCCCTCCCATTATCAGACATCCTTGAATCATATCTATATGTTTGCTGAAAAAGTTCTGAGTTTATGTGGGGAGACTGGGGAGGAAAGAAAAAATTACTCACCTTAGTAATTGTATTTCTTCTAATGGAGTCTTGCTGTATTCTGACTATATGCCGTTAACCCAGCACTTGAACTGCTCCAGAGAGGAAAGTTAACTCTATGCCAAGGCATAGAATGTTGAGCTCAAGCTCAGTTTTCAAACCTCTGTCCCAGGTACCCTCAGTGTAACCATCAGATTCTTACGAGCCCTATACTGACTAACTACCAACCCAGAAATTGTTCTAAAACTTTTGTGCCAAAGGGCAAAGACATATATTTAGGGTCCAAAACTCAAGTTGAGACCCCAAAAGAATTCAAGGTAGGTAATAACTACAGTAAAACATAGGAACAAGAAAAAACCCTCAAATAAAAAGAGGGCTCAGGTACACACTTGGTACACACTGCACCTGCTCACCCACATCCCAAAACAACTAGGTTCCAGGAGGAGGCAGGAGGTAGGTCAGAATACAGCAAGACTACATTAGAATAAATACAATTACTAAGGTGAGTATTTTTTCTTCAAACAACATGAAGTCTTGCTGTATTCTGACTATATGCAGACTACCAAGCCATACCCCAAGGAGGAGAGAACTACAGAACCTATTTTGGGAACAGGTTCTGCAGTACTGCAGTACCAGACCTAGCATCACTTCTAGCCTGAATGTCCAGGAGTAATGCTTGGTAAATGTATGAACAGTCTTCCAGGTGGCTGCTTACAGATCTCCACTAAAGGTTATGTCTCTAGCTGCTGCGACTGAAGCAGCGGTACCTTCTGTTAGAGTGAGCCCTCAGGCCTGAGGGAGGCTCTTTCCCAATTTGAGTAGCAGAACTGAATGCAAGAGACAATCCACCTAGCAATAGTTCTCTTGGTGGCAGGCTTACTTTACCTACCTCCCATAAGTGAGAAACAGCTGGGAGCAGTCGCTTCTATGGGGCTTAGTGGATTCTAAGTAGTAACTCAGAACCCTCTTTACATCAAGACTGTGTAGTCTTCCACTCCAGAAGAGGAATGATCAGTGAAAAATATAGGCAGTGCCATAGACTGGTTCAGATGAAAGTCTGATACCACCTTAAGGAGGAATTTCCTATTTGTACGAAGGACCACCTTATCCCTATGGAATGAGATGAAATCAGGTTCCACTGTTAGAGCCTGTAACTCACTGATTCTTCTGGCAGAAGTATAGCAACCAGGAATACAGTTTTCCAAGTCAGGTATTTTAGCTCAGCTGAGCCAAGGGTTCAAAGGAGGCTGCATCAGCTGTGCAATACAGATATTCAGGTCCCACAGAGGAGCAGGATCCCTGAAGGGAGGATTGATGTGGACCAGACCTTTAAAGAATTTCTTGAAACTGGTGGGAAGCTAGAGAAGAGACCTTCCCAGCGAAAGAAAACTGCCAAATGCACCTTTGAGAGTGGTAGGTCAAAGGCTCAAACTGTTAAGGTGTGCCAAATAATCTAAGGCAGTGGCAATATCAGCTGAATCTGGCTGGATGTGCCTCTGGGAACACCAAACCCAAACCTTTTCCATTTTGAGTCATAGGTTTTCCTAGTGGAAGGTTTCCTACTGGCCTTAAGGATATCCAGAGCTGATTGTGAGAGATGCAGGCCTGCATATTCTAGCTCTCAAGAACCAGGCCTTGAGCCTGAGTGTGAAGATTGGATAGAATATCCTCCCCTGGGATGAGGTGAGGAGGTTGAACTGTCTGAAGGCATTAGGGGAATTGTCACTGATAGTGACAGCAGTAGAGGATACCAAGGTTGTCTGGCCCAATCCGGGGCTATCAGAATGACAGTGCAGGGTTGGGACCTGATCTTGACTAGAACTCTGAATATAAGGGAAAGGGAGGAAGGAGAGAGAAACCTGTTGGTCCAAACCAACAGGAGAGCATCTAGAGAAAGAGACCCCTGCAGAGGGAGCCTGCAGCAGAACAGAGGAACTGATGTTTGTCTGGGGCTGCAAAGAGATCTATCTCTGGAGTGCCCCATCTCTTGAAAATGATCCAAGAATGAGATGATTCAGGGTCCATTCGTGGTGACCTTGAGAAATCCTGCTGAGAGCATCTGCAAGTACATTGTCCTTTCCTGGGAGATGCACAGCAATCGAGGAAGCCTGCAGGGAGTAAGCTAGTGACCATATTTTCATGGTCTCGGTGCACAAGGCCGAGGACCGAGTGCCCTCTTGCTTGTTGATGTACCACATGGTTGTGGTGTTGTCTGTCCTGATCTGCACCACTTTCCCTGAATAAAACTTGAAAACCTTTCAAGAGCCAGGAAGACAGCCCTCAGTTCGAGAAGATTTATGTGTAGAAGAGACTCTGATGGGACCAAGTCCCTGAGCAGTATGTTGACCCAGGTGAGCACCCCGTCCCAGCAGAGAAGTGTCTGTGGTGAGAATCACTGTGGGAGTCTGGCTGAGGAAAGGAACCCCTGCCTTGTTGTCCTTTTCCAGCCACCACTGGAGGGCCTGAACCAAGGTTAGAGACACTGGAACCAACTTGGAGAGGGATCTTTCACTGAGACCAAAGGCTCTTGGGTGAAATTGATGTCCCTCATCTGAAACCTTGCTCCTGCACTACAGCAGTGGAGCTGCCATATGGCCTAGCAACTGCAAGAAGTGTCTGGCTGGCCGAGACACCAGTGGACGAAAAGAGGAAGCCAGAGAGCTGAGGGAATGGACCCTCGAGAGAGGAAGGAAGGCCCTGGCTGAACAGTGTCCAGCTCCACTCCTATAAATGTGAGAAGCTGAACTGGCCCAGAACAGACTTTTTCCAAATTTAGGATGACTCTAGGGAGTGCAAAGATTTTGAGTGATCCTTAAGGCCGACCTGACTTGGTCTGGGGACTGACCTACTATGTGCCAGTCATCCAGGTAAGGGAACAGTAAGATGTCTTGTCTTCTGAGAAAGGTCACCACTACTGCTAGGCATTTGGTGAATAGTCTTGGGGCAGATGTTAAACCGAAAGGCATTGCTCTGAACTGGTAATGGCCTGATGGGCAGTTCAACCGGAGGTACTTTCTGTGAGATTGTCTGATAGGTATGTGGAAGTAGGTATCCTTGAGATTCAGGGAGGCTATCCAGTCTCCTGGTCTCAGAGAGGAAGAATAATTCCCAGAGTCACCATCTTGAACTTTGGCTTTAGTATGTGTTTGTTTAGGTACCTAGATCCAGGATGGGTCGCTACCCCTGTCTTTTTAGCTAAGGAAGTACCTGGAGTACAATCCTTTCCCTGTGAATGAGGGGTACCCTCTCCACTGCCTGTAGGAGCAGTAGAGAAGAAACCTCTGTTTCTAAGGCCTGTGTTTCCTCTTCTGAGGAAGGGCAGAAAGTCTTTGCTCTCAACTTTGGGAACCTGCTGAAGCTGAGAGCAAGACTCTGGCTCACCACCCCAGGACCCAGTTGTCTGAAGTGACAGACTTCCAGGCCTGGAAAAAGTGAACCAATCTGCCTCCTACAGGAATTGGGAGGTGACCCTGGCTGATACATCAGGGTATCTGCTTGGCAGGGGCTTAGACTGAGAGGAGGATGCAGCCCTTGTCATCCCTCTTCTGCCTCTTCCCTAAAACTCCTCTGCTGAAAAGAAGAGGAGGCTTGGGCCTGGTAGAAAGGCCTGTGAAAGGCCTGCCCCTGCCAACCCTGGATTACTGCCTCTGAGGAGTGGTCTGCTTTTCTTTGGCTGCAGCACTCCTGTATGTGGTCCTGTACTGTCCATCTTTTTGTTCCCCAAAGAGAGAGTTACTAGTGACAGGAAAATCCACGGCCTTGGTCTGGGTATCCTGAGATAAACTGGTACACCTGAGCCAGGCAAATCTCCTCATGGAAACAGATGTAGCCATGACCCTAGAATGAACATCATTCGAGTCCACAGTAGCATGAAATTGGACCTTTGAAGCTTCAATGCCATCCACAGCCACCTGCTTCAGCTCTTTGGCTAGCGGGGGTGGAGCATTTTAGCCAGCTCCAGAACCAGTATCCCATCTAGACTTCTAGTATCTAGCTGTATATGCCATATAATTGATTGCCTGAGTCCCAAAGAGGATACCAAGTACTGTTTCTTTGCCATGGCATCCACTTTTCTGGAATCCTTATCAGGGTGAGATGTCAGGGAATATTAGCCTTGTCACAGGCTGCAGCTTGCACTACCCCAACAAGGCTGCAATAGCTAATAAAGAAATCTGTACCAGGATTCTGACAAAGCATACCTCTGTCCATTTTCTTATCCACAGGAGGTATGAACGTTGGAAATTGTAATATTTTTGATCTGTTTCCCAGGACTTGTGCAGAGGGATAGACACACTTTTTGACTCTGGGACATCCATCATCTCAACGTAGTCAGGCTCCTCCTGATCCTGTTCAGCTTCTTCCACAGGAAGCTGAAGAGTTCAGCCACCTTCTTGTAAAACAAGAAGTGGGAGGGGACTCAGAAAGCCTGGGAGGAGACACATTAGAAGGCCTGTTTGGGAGATGTCAGGCTCAATAGGTTCATCTAGGTCTTCATAATCCTCATCATCACCCTCTTCATCTCCTTCCCACCACCTCATAAAATGCTTGGGGTCATAATTAGAAGCAGGCAAATCCGATTGAAGCAACCGCCTCTGTGTCGTTGTCGTTCGGTGGAACCGGGTGAAGCGACTGCATAATAACGATTGCTTTGGCTTATTTTGTCAGTGGTCGGACCATGGGAACTGGGATCTGAACTGGCTGACTTGCGCTTTCTTTTGTAGGAACCGATTCACAGAATTGGCTCTCCTCTTGCCGAGGGGTATCTCCCAGGTGAGTGGGCAACCCCTCGGTTCGGTCAGAACAGAATCGGGCTGGCCATCCGGATCAGCGGATTTCTGCCTCTTCCTTTAGCCTACTTAAACATTTATCCAAAGTGGCATTGGGAAAGTTTCTGCAGATTTGGCAGTCTTCTTTGAGGTGGTCAAACTCAGACAATAAACACAGATGAGGTGGGATCAGACTTGGCAAAGCCTTCCAACACTCAGAGCAGTGTTGAAACCCAGTGGGTCCGTTTTCTTTTGGGTTTCTCAGACATGCCTTAAAACACAAAGTCACCCTTACCAGCTTCAAGCCGGGCGACTACAAAATCTATCGCTTCCAACCGTGTCATGGGTCAGATGAAAGAACTGAAAAGTCGATGTTTTTTCAGGAACCTATAGATACCGGAAAACACACTAAAATACCTGTAAACAGAAAGAACAAATCGCTTTGGTTCCCAACTGGACCGAATGGAAAGAAACCAAAAACAAAACAATTTCTGGCTAAACCACTGTACTACTTACATACAACACTTACTGTACCGGACAGAGATGTGAGGACCGAATAAACATGGTTTAGTAAACCGACCGATTTTACTGCAACCAAACCTAAATGAAGGAGATGATCTCCGAGCGACTTCACAGTAAGACGGAGTAAAGAATCTGACTATTACACTGAGGAGTACCTGGGACAGAGGTTTGAAAACCGAGCTCGAGCTCAACGCTCTATGCCTTGGCATACAGTTAACTCTTTCTCTCTGGAGCAGTTCAAGTGCTGGGGCTAACTGCATATAGTCAGAATACAGCAAGACTTCATGTTGTTTGAATACACATTTACTAAGGTAACTGGTTTTCCTTCTAGTAATTCAGTCAGTATCACACAGCAGCCTGAGACATCAACATATTCCTGTTGTAGGATAAATGAAGTGGGGTTGGGATCAGTATTACAGCTCCTATCGCCTGTTTTTTGTATGAGGCTGCGTATGTGGTATCCCCCAAGCCAATTTAGCATGCTCCTCCAGGGACAAATGTGTCTCCTGCAGGTATATCAAGTTTGATTTCGTCCTTTAAATACTGCATTACCCTCGACCTTCTGATCAGGTCAGTTAACCGCTGATATTAAGGGAGAGTATTGGTTAGAGACTTGGCCATCTATGGTTACATGGAGATACTTGTTTCCGATTATGTAGCCTTTCACTTCCAGGGTCCAGTGTAATCTGAGCATGAAAGCAGACCAGTTAGTTCCGGCTTCAATTTGTTTCTGACCTCCACCTTATTAGATCCTGTAATTTGGACATCTTTGCTTAATTCAGCTATCTGCCAGGCATTTTCTGTCAGAGTGTTTCTTTTCTCTGTTTCATATCACTCGAGTATCTTATAATTTCTTGCCAAGTTTCCTGATCTTTTATATAGCCATATCTGCTACCTAAAGTGTTATACAAGGTATGTCCAGATACACTTTTGAAGTAATTACCTTGCAACTGATTCTGCATGATATTTCATTGTATCACTTTAAATTTATAAAGTAATTAAATTGTTGCAATTGAGCTGCCAATTGTGGTCTAAACTTCTGTGTATCACTATATTTTAACCTTAGACTATTTAAACTATATACAATAGAGGAGTCCTCCTTCTGGGTGAACTCCTGTCTGTGACTTCCAGGGCTGGGGAGAAAATAGAAGAACTCCCTAAATGCATGTCCATGGAAAGCTGCCATGCTGTGAAGCAAAGCCAGGTGAGCAAGTCTTCTGGGCCTTCGAAGGGTGCTTCTTCCTTATAACTATTGAAAAATTAAGTAGTGCAAAGCATATGCAAACGTTAGTAGGACAACCAAAAAGTAACATAGCTGCATCTAAATCTGTG
Source organism: Neoceratodus forsteri (assembly GCA_016271365.2). Taxonomy (NCBI): domain Eukaryota; kingdom Metazoa; phylum Chordata; order Ceratodontiformes; family Ceratodontidae; genus Neoceratodus; species Neoceratodus forsteri. The sequence goes on along the minus strand of CM057450.1, from coordinate 882,951,912 downwards.
CAACCTCTTTGTTTCCCACAGTATACATCTGAAACCTGGTTCAATGTGTATATTCCTACCAAACTGTATCTGTAAAGAAAGTAAATCAGTCCCGTATCTTAGAAATATAGAAATTTAAATGTAAGATTCACCATTGAGTCCCCTTCTATATCTTAAAAGAGGTTTCTTTCATTCTATTCTAGCTTGTAACATATTTCTGTAGCACAGTTCCAGTTTTAATAGTCTGTTTTCCTTTCTTAACTTCCTCCAGCTCAGTGCAGTCTTATTATTGTTTTTGCAGTTAATCTTTTTATTAGAGAATAAAAGACATTTTCCATATTATAACAAAATGACACCATGCAGTCATAAATACAGTACAAAATGTAGTATGGCATTTACACAACACACATTGATTAAATAAAATTGGATCAAAGACTAACATAATGATTATGATTGTATATATTCATATATATATATATATACATACATGCATATATGTTTGCATACATATACACTATCATACTACAAGTCATGGTATGTGTTGGTATATATTGCCTTGATTCTTATTTCAGCACAGTACATAAAATAAACATATTACTATTCTAAAGAACAATATATCCTAACTATATTGTAAGGATACAATCCATCTAATCTATTAAATATTTAGCATCCTTTAAACAAAAGATCTATTGGTATTTACTAATCCTCCAGATTCCAAAAATTAAAATAGTCCTGCCAACACAAATGATATACATTTAGTCAGTCTAAAATCAAATAGGATATACGTTCCAGGGATGCAATTTGAGTTAGACTGTTAAGAATTTCAGTAAGTGTAGGTATTGTCTGTGACTTCCAATTAATTAAAATCAACCGTTTAACCTGCATAAATAAAATTTGTAGCCATCTTTGTTGGGGTCAAGATATATTAGTAGTGTACTTTTATCAATAATTCCTAGAATAAAGTATTTGGGGTCAAAGGATAAACAGCACTTTACAATATTGGAAGCCAAATGATGGACCGAATGCCATAATGTGGATATGGGGCTACAAAGCCACAGAATGTGAAAAAGGTTACCGTTAGATAAATGACATCTCTAACATATATCATTCGAGAAGCTCCCATTTTATATAATAAGTTTGGTGTTCTGTACCACCAGTGAAGAATTTTATATTGTATGAAGGTACTACGACATCTCTATATGCGCATGGCAGGTAGCCCAACACTGGCTCCATTGAGATTCAGTTATATTTTGTTGTAATGTTGAACTCCATTTAGCTTTGGCTGAGATTGATTGATCTGGTATATTATCTCTAACCATTTTGTAAACCTTGCTAACTAGTCCAGATGAAGTATTCACCCATGAAGTAACGCTTATGTTTGAGTACGTTATTCTTTGTTTAAGGCTTACAATATAGGAGATAATGCCGCTAATTTGTAGATATTTCCAAAGATCCTTTTATTTATATCCCAAATAGTTTGTAGATTTGTAAAGGAATCCAAAATATTACTATTTTTGATTAGAATATCACCGGGGCGTTGATGAGCCAGCTAGCCTAAAGATGCATATTCCTGCTGCTCCCTGAGCTTCCACAAAAGAAAAGAAAATATAACTACTTTAAATTGTGAGATAAAGTATTGGAAGCTGCAGGAGGTTGTTGGAAGGTGGGATGGATGAATATGTGGTCTCAGCTTCAGCGAAAAGTGGTCGCACTACCTGGAAAACACAGAGGAAGCAACCACAGACCCTGCAAGAAGAAAATACAGCTCAGGTCTCCTCTTGGCAGGAGAAGCAAGCGCACTAGGCCGCGAGGGTTACACAACAGGTTTTGCCGGCACTGGAGCCTAGATTTCACCAGCTTGGCCACAAATTTCAACCCAGAACTGCAAGAACTGGTGGATTTGCATGCTACTCACACTATCGACTGTACAAAATGGAACAACGGATTTCTGATCTAGAGGACACTACGAATCCAGTACTGGAACAACTTACTATAATGCAGAGAGAGATGGAGGAGTTAAAGGATCTACTAGATTTCCAGCAAAACTATCATTGCTGCCTCAACTTGTGCCTTAGAGGGTTGCCAGAGGGTCTGGAGGACCAGACATCATGGATGTGCCAGGGTATTGCCAGAGCTTTTGGGAGTTTTATAAAAATGGGCGATAAAATCGAGAGAGCCCACAGATCTGTTATGCCGAAACCAGGGCCGAATCAGCCTCTGAGGCAGATAATTATGAGGTTTCACAACTACCCTGATATGAGGGACATCACCTATTTATCTTACAAGATTATTCTGCACGCCTACTTAAAAGGCGCCGGCCTTCAACCCTGTCATGGCGCAGACTAAGAAAGCTAAAATTGAGTGTTACATGCTGTATCCCGCCACCTCAAGATCAAACATGAAGGAGTATGACTTTTTGGGAAGTGCCTAAAGCAGAAATATTTGTTAAGGAACTGAAAGGAGGATGGATGATGGAACTCAATGCCGTGAGATGGAATCACTATAAATGGAAGATAGACCAATTGGCGTGGTGAAAACTGGCACTGGAAATTCAAATGGGGTTCACTTGACTTTTTTTTATTTTATAATGGACATTGGTCCTTAGAAAACAAGGATTAGACTGTCTGGTGTAATTGTAGTCCATACGAAGGGATCCCTGAAGTGAACATGGGATAAAAGGCATATTGCAGTATGCATGAGATTTTATTTCCGCACCTGGACTGGGTTTTTTTTTTTACTTCATATTATTTTATGACCTCCATGGTGATAATGGAGGAAAATATGGACTTACTAAGGACTTCTTGCTGACTTGCCACTATCAACAGACTCAAGTCAAAACGCACAAGTAGCTATGCTGCAGGAAACCCATCTCACAGATAAGGAACATGCGAAATTGAAGAGGGGTGGGTTGGAGAATGTTATTCAGTGGCTTATCGATCTCATAAGAGGGAGTGGCTGTTCTCCTACATAAAAGCTTGCCATTTAAGAAAGAAAACTTGTGACTGACCCGTTGATGGGAGGTACGCTTTGTAACTGGTACTATACATGGGAGACAGTTACGTTTGGGAGTGTTTATGTCTTCAGGTGCATGAACCAACCTTCTATAGAACATTAAGGGCTCTCCTGATAGCGGAACAATTCCCAAATTTAATACTAGGGGCGACATGAATTGTTTGTTTAATCCCACTTAGACCATTCAAAGGTAACAGGGCCCAAAGGGTGATTCGAATGGTTGGTGGGGATGTGTGACTTGATTTAATTGATGGGTGGTGCACAGCCAATCCTATGGCTAAAGAATATACTTTTTTCTCGCACCCACACCAGACCTGGTCCCGCCTGATTACGGTTGCTCCTCGGACCTGGTATTTTCTGGTTAGTGACGCCAGGCATAGTCCAATACATATATCAGACCATGCAATGGTCATTCTGACACTGAAATGGGGAAGAAAGAGTCCCAGTACATGGAGATTCCCTATCTCCTAGCTAATAAAAAATTCAAGGATTATATACAGGATCAATGGAAACTGTGATGTGCAAACTAATTCAGAGTCAGCTACATCACAAGCTACTTTCTGGGATGCAGGGAAAGCATTCACGAGAGGATCTATTATTAGTTTTGTAGCTCATTATAAGCGTAAAATTAGGGAAAGGAGGATGAACCAGGAACAGCAACTTAGGGTTTTGGAAGGAAAAGCGGCTAGAGGGAGGGTGGGAGAACATACAGCAGTTGGTGAACGGAACTAGGAAGCCCTCAATAACTTGCTCTTGAGAGAAGCTAGGAAAACCTGCCTCTTTGTCAGGAAACATTTCTATGAATGGGGCAATAGACGAGCACTATGTTGGCCAATTTAATTAGAGAGAAAAGAGGAACGATTTGATTCAGGCTGTAAGGGGAAGATGGGTATTACGGAAAGATATTGGTGGTATTGGAGAATGTTTTAAGAGATTCTATTGGAGACTTTATCAGTCACAAGCTGAGGAAGGAGGAAAAGGGATGAGGGATTTCTTGAATGGAATAACACTCCCTAGGGTCATACAAGCACAACGGACTGGCTAGACTCAGATATAACAAAGAAGAAATTATAAAAGTGATCGGGCCCTTAAGAGTGGGAAAACTAGTGGGCCAGATGGATTTCGGTTGAGTACTATAAAACATGCAGACACAGATAGTAGAACATTTAGAAGCTGTATTCAAGGAAGCCAGGGAAGAGGGAGGAGTGTTACCACGATCCTGGGGAAGCAATATATGTTTGATTCCAAAGGGAAAGACTTGTTTGAATGCTCCTCCTTTAGACTGATATCCTCCTAAACTGTGATTCCAACATATTGGCCAAGGTTCTGTGAGTAGATTGGAAATAATATTACACAGGCTTGTTCACCCAGGTCAGACCGGGTTTATTCGAGACAGATATTCTTATCACAATGTGCGGACCCTGTTAAATGTGATTTGGGGAGCACAACATCCAGGTGAGGAGGTGCATATTCTTTCAATGGACACGGAAAAGTGTTTGACAGGGTGGAATGGCCATATTTGATGGAAGTCATGGCCCGGTTTGGTCTGGGTGACGAATTTATAGGAATGGTGCAGCTAATGTATGCCAGTCCTAGAGCTAGAGTGTTAGTGAATGGTATACTTTCAGATAGTTTGGAGCTAAGTAGAGGAACCAGACAAGGATGCCCCTGTCTCCACTATTGTTTGCACTGGTGCTCGGACCTTTAGCTATAGCTATTAGTTCACATCAGGGAATAAAGGGGGTATGGGGGAGGATGGGAAAAGAAAAACTTTCCTTATATGCAGACGATATGCTGCTATATGTTGCAGAGCTGGACCAGTCTATGCCTGTATTATTAGGGTTAATAGAACAATTCTCCCAATTTCAGGATATAAACTAAACTTAGACAAACAGAAGAAATGATAGTTGGGAAACCTAATGATGAGGGAAGATTTTGCAGAAATCAAATGGGGTCTTAAAACAGTCCATGAAGCCTTCACATATCTAGGGATAAGAATAGGTAGAAATATTGAGGGTTTATATAATCTTAATTATGGACCGCTATTGCAGACAATAGTGGCAGATTTGAATAGATGGCAGGGCTCCTATTACATGGCTGGTAGAATTATTTACTCAAGATGAATGCACTGCCACGAATATTGTACTGTCTGCAGATGCACCATCTTGGGATCAGGAGGGCGGATATTAAAAGCTGGAAAAGCCTTTACTGTTTTCATCTGGCGGTAAGCGCCCAGGGTGGATTGGCCAGACTAAAAGCACCAATAGAGAAAGGATTACAATTCCCGGACTTAGAAATTTACCATATGGCTGCTCAGTGTCTGTACGCTCAAGACTGGGTTGGGAGACCAGAAGAGGCTGGTTGGCTTGACCTGGAAGAGAGGGGATGTCCTGGCAGGGTCTCAGCATATTTATCAACTAGAGGATGGAAGGCCTTTCTGGAATTGTCGAACTCCAACCCCTTAGTTAAAGCGGTACTAGTGAGCTGGAGGAATATGAGTAAGAGGAGGGAATTGGGATGGGAGGACATATTGTTGCTGCCCCTGAAGGGAACCTTTTTCCTCCCTGGACTAGAGGATAAGGGATATTGTGAGTGGGAGACAAGGGGATACAATGCTTAAGACAGTTATTCAATCGGAATGGACTCGATACATTCGAAAATATACAGACTTGGACTGGCCTAGGCACAACATTTCTTTCGCTACTTACAACTTAGGGCCTATATAGGTTCCACTGGTAGGCTACAAAATCCGAGTCTAAATGGGAACACATTGAACAAATGATAGTTGTGGGGCAGAAAAGACCAAAGGGCACTGTTCAAAGAATAGCAAGAGAAGAAGGAACCTGGCTCTCAGACAAGACATTGAGCACCAAAAGGCTCTGGGAGAGAGACCTAGGGACCCCTATAACAGAAGAGAAATTGAGAATTAATAATTTGGCTCCATCAGGGCATAATGATATGTAATAAATGTAAAGAATCCTACTACAAATTCTGTCACAGATTGTACTACCCACCACTAGTGGTTCATAAGTATAATCCGCTAGTGTCCCTTTATGCCCTACATATAACAAGGATTTAGCATCATATTATCATTATTTCTGGGCCTGCCTAGTGTTACAAGACTTCTGGGGAGAGATTGTAATGGAGATAAGAAAGATTACGGACAACAATGTACTAAATCTCCATTATTGTTGCTTTTTGGTATAGAAATTGCAGAGGAAGGGAATGGATACTGGTCAAAAGATAACTTAGAGTGGTTTTGGGCATGGCTAGGCATTGTATTCTTAATACTTTGGTAAATGCGATGAAACCTACTATACCCCAGTGCAAGGCTCTGATACTGCAAGCCCTTACATTGGAGAGACTGGTATATGTCACTAAAGATAAGGAGGGCTTTTTCAAAATCATGGCAGCCATATCTGGAGTCACTAACAGTGGCTGATAATATTATGATGAGGGAGGGATAGATATAATAAAATGACCTGAGAGTAAGTGTATAACAAATGGCCCTCCCTGGGCTAAGTGAATGATGAAATTTTTTCCCCTTCTCAGGGCTTTCAAGCTGCTTCCCTCCCCCATTGATAAAGGATGGATTGATAACATATTTGGGATTGGTTTTAAACTAGAAATGAATAAGAGAATGGATTGAATGTACATAAGTTATTATTTGTTAATGTATCATGTGTGTGGTGTAATGTAATGTATTGTATTGTATGTGTCTCTTGTTGATATGTCTGTCTATTATCATAGAAAACTAATAAAGCAAATTATGCAAAAAAAGAATATTACCCAGAAATATTATGTTTTTATGTTTCCAAGAATTGCAAAACAAAGGGTTGTCATCTAAGGTTATATGTCAATTTCCATAACGGCATATAAAATATGGGAGCAGGGTCTGTTTTTAACCATTTATGTAATTTGAACCAGTACTGAATAGATGGAGCGATGTGGGTGTGTTTTTAATTTTTGTGTACAAGGATTATAAATGAAATTGGTAAGGATATTTCCAGAGCTCAAGAGGCTTCCATATTAAGCCATAAAGAGATTCATTATTAGGTTTAGTAAACCATTTTGTAGTCTGAGAGGCACGAAACACCCATAAGTAGGCCAAGAACCATGGAAGGTAAACCCACCCTGGGACCAATGGGTACGTAGTTTATTTCTACTAAATCTTGGAATTTGACCTTCCCAAATAAAATTCCTATCAGTTTATCAGTTCGAGAGATAAAGATATTGGGTAAACTTAACAGAATGTTAGAGAACAAATATAAAATCTTTGGGGTAATAAATATTTTAATTACATTAATTTTACCAATTAATGTTAAGTTAAGATTTTTCCATCTTTCAAATATTGTTTAAATTTCTGAAAGTATAGGGTTAAGATTTGCCTCCCATATTTTTTTCAGTATCCGTTAACATTTTAATTCCCAAATATGAAATACCTTGGCATGCCCAGCCAAAGCCAAGGACATTATTCATATGGGTTAACACAATGCATTGAGTGGTAGTATTTCAGTTTTTTATAGTTAATTGTCAGACCAGAGAGTTCCGCAAATGTATTTAGTAATTATATTAGTGGATGTGCGCTAATTCTAGATCTTCTAGTAGAATTAGCATGTCATCGGCATAGGATAGGGATGTATATTGTGTATTGCCAATTGATATTCCTCAATTTTGTCAGATTGAAGGAGAGCAGCTGCCAGGGGTTCTAAAGCTAAAATAAAAGGGCTGGGGATAAGGGACAACCTCGTCTGGTGCTTCTATTTAGTTCAAAGGGTTGAGATAGTAAAGTTAGTAAGAACCCTTGCTGTAGGAGAGGTATATAGTAATTTTATATATGAACAGAAGTGGTCACTAAAGCCAAAGCAGGATAAAACTGAATAAAGAAAATTCCAATTCAAAAATCAAAAGCTTTTTCAAAGTCGATGGCAATTGTTGCTGCAGGGATTTAGTAGTTTAGCTATGTACATAAGATTGAATAATGAACGAAGATGATCTGCACCCATCCTACCTTTAACAAAACCTGTTTGAGACTTATTGACTAGTTGGGGAATGAAAGGTTTGAGACAACTGGCTAATAGACTTGCAAAAATGTTGCCATCTACATTAAGTAATGATATAGGACGATAATTGGAGGAAGAGTGACATCTTTATCCTTTTGGGAAGCACTGTAATGATAACATCCGTTAAAGTTGGAGGTAATTTTGTAAAGTTATAGATTCATGAAATACCTTACAAATAAAGGGCAAAGTAGATCAGCCATATTTTATAAAACTCCACTGGGAATCCATCGCCACCAGGCACACAACCAGTTTTGAGGGAAGAGAGGCGTGATGGACTTCTTCTATTGTGATAGGTTTATCTAAGATATTTATTTCATCAGATGTAAGTTGGGAAGTGCTAAATTATCAAGAAATTTGTCGATCTTCACTTCTGACGCAAAGGTAGTAGATGTATATAATTTTTATAAAATGAAGACATAATCTTATTAATGCTAGGTTATCAGTACATATTTGCCCTGTAGAGTTTTTTAAACCTGAAATGTCGTTCCGACTGTTGTACTCTAAGTCTATAAGCCAGTAATTTGCTACCTTTTCATTCCCTTCCCAATATTTGTGTTTGATTCTAAAGTGCAATTTCAGTTTTCTGGGGAGATTAGTTCGTTAATTTGCATCGAAGCCTGAGGATTTCATGATGTAAAGGAGATTTGGGGTCAGGGTGTGGGTAGCTGAATACTGCAATTCTTTTAGATTTAAGTAAGTTCTCAAGATCTTTAAGTTGTTTTTCTCTTTTCTTTTCCTGTGTACAGAAAAACTAATAATTTTACCATGAAGAGTAGCTTTGAGTGCTTCCACGTGTTACCCATAGACGTATCATCAGGACTATTATGTAAAATAAATTCCTGAGTTTGTATTTTAACCAGGAATAAATTCTGGGTCTTTAAGTAAGAGTGGGTCTAATCACCAAGAAGGTGATTTCAAGGAGGAGAATTCCATAATAAATGAAGCTTAACTGAGCATGGTATGAAATTAAAGGGCAAAATATTACAATCTACAATATTAGCTGTAATAGTGGGTGAGGTTAACCAATAGACAATTCTGCTATATGTATGATGTATGGGGAATAGAATGTATACTCTTTATCTCTAGGATGAAGGAGTCTCCATATATCTACTAATCCTAGACAATACAATGAAAGTGTGGCTATACTCCTCGGATGAGAATCTGTGACGTTACTTCTATCAAGGTATGACTCTAATGTAAGGTTAAAATCACCACCTATTAAAATTGGGATATTTAGATTTAAAGAGGATATTTGTTGTGCCAAATTGTGAAAAATTCGGTGTATCATAATTTGGGGCATACATATTAATAGAGTGTTAATGGGCCAGTTGTAGAATCTATGGTAACGATCAGCCATCTGCCATCAGGATCTTTCTTTATATTCAACACTTTCCATTTTAAGTTTCTGTGAATTAAAATTGCAACCCACATTTCTTGGTTGTAGCGGATGCAGCATAAACTTGACAACCCAGTCATGTTTTAATCTGTCATTATCCACCTCTAATAGTTTAGTTTCTTGTAAAAAAGCAATATGAGCTTTTTCTTTTAAGATGGTTTAAGATATGTGTATGTTTGCTCGGTGCATTGAGGCCCTTAACGTTCCATGTATATAATATTAAATCAGACATTAAACTGATTAGACAGTAATGACTTCAAGCTTGGACTCAATGCACTGAACAAATGAGAGGTAGATATCACAGATCAAAAATGAATGGCTTAGGTTATAATACATTTGGGGGCAGGAATATATAAAGGAATATGGAGAATATCATGGTACCATTTATCATAGATCTCCCTAACTATTACAATAACCATAACTAACAACAAACTTATTAACAGGAACATTGTAATAATATTTAAGATGAGCAGAGGAGTATCAGTTGGTTTATATACAGTAATAAACCAAGACCACACCTAAGCTCTGTAGGACGGTAACAAAATATAAGGAGAGCAGAAAGTCTAGATCTCCTTAACTACGCTAGAGATTAACACACTCTGTAGTCTAAAGAATTAACAATAGTGAGTAAGAATAGCTCCATAAACAACAAACAACCAGCACCATACTTTCTGGTTAATTAAGTAATGATTACATTTGAACCACAGTAAAAAAAAAAAATCCAACTTGCATTATCCATCAGCTGATCCCTAGGTATATAAGTCACTACAAAGTATACCAATATATGCCAGTACTGTAGGGGCTGAAACATAAAAAGTCACTGCTTGTTCTATTTTTACAATGTTTAAACTTCTAGCTGACTCTCGCTCTATGACTTGGGTACTATTAAGAGAAGAGATTGCCAAGAAAAATGAGAGCAGTGCAAGCCTCAATTCAATATATTACATAAACTGCTGGTTTGTGCTATACTCTAACAAGCAGTTCACCAGCAATAAGTATTTATGTATCCTGTTCTGGCATTCGCGCCTTTACACAGAGCGATCACCTAACTATAACATTCACATATTTAAACAAGCAGTAGCTGCAGAGTCAATTGAAATTACTATTTAAACTATGCACTGTACAAGGTGATGATATGAACTTAAGACATATCTATTTGTCATATGTTAAAAAAAAATCTACATACATTTTGTCATCCTGCCCCGAGCGACTCTGTTACTCTCTGGTTATAAAGTACATCAGTTTGTCGAAGATGTATCCGCCTCTCCTACCTTTTCGTCTTTCAGACCATCTATTGATTTTGTACAATTAGGGAAGTTGAAGTTGGTACGATTTACTTTAAAGAGCAGCTGAGAACAGCTATTAGACTCTCGAGAAAGAGAGCAATATATAATAATTTCTAGGGAAAGGAAGAAATGTGTAACTCAGTAACATTTCTCTTTGCTAGCATCGCATCCCTTTCCCACATGATCAATATATTTGCAAACACTTAAAGTATTAATGTGCACTACAATGCCTAGATGCACACTTTAACAACTCAGGCAATTCATAGCTATCAAACAGCATGATGTACCAGTACTGTAGGGGCTGAAACATAAAACGTCACTGCTAGTTCTATTCCTACAGTGTTTAAACTTCTAGCTGACTCTCTTTCTCTGTCTTGGGTATTATTAAGAGGAGGATTGCACAGGAAAGAAAATAAAAAACGAAAGCAATGCAAGACTTGAAATTAATATATTGCAATAACTGTTGATTTGTGCTATACTCAACATACAGCTCACATGCAATAAGTATTTATGTATCTGTTCTTCTGGTATTCACACCCTTTGCACAGAGCGATCACCTAACTATGGCATTCACATATTTAAACAAGCAGTAGCTGCAGAATAAATTGAAATTATTATTAAGCTATGCTGTACAGAATAATGTTATGAACTTAAGACATATCCAATTGTCATATGTTAAAATCTACCTACATTTTGTCATCCTGCCCCCACGAATCCACTCCATTACTCTTTGGTTATAAAGTACCTCAATTTGTTAAAGATGTATCAGGCTCTCCTACCTTATGCTTTTCAAACCATCTATTTGGTTTTATACAATTAGGGCGAGATCAAGTTGGTACGGTTGTCTTAAAAGAAGCCTTTAGTATAGCTGTTTGCCATCCTTAGAGAAGAGAGCAATATATAATTATTTCCCAGGGAAAGGAGGAAGATGGACAACATTTTCTCTTTACTAGCTTTGCATCCCTTTCCCACAATAATCAATACAACTGCAAACATTTAAGGCAGTAATGTGCACTACAATGTCTTGGTGCACGCTTTAGCAGCTCAGGCAGTTCATAACTATCAAACAGCAAGATGCGATCATCGATGAGTTGACTATAGCCTTATTCACCAGTAAGTATGCAACAAAAGCTAAATTTCAAATTATATGGTTATCCCTTGTAGCATGCCGATCAGAGTCAAGGATATGATATATTTAGAAGAAACCTGTCGGCATCAAGGGATCCATACAGCTCATATTAACATACATCAGATACAGGCAATTAAATGACACACTCAAAAACAATACTGATTAAGAAGTCATCTTGTTAGCAGATGATCTAGTCTGTTCTTCCCTCACTGCTTTTTTCTTGGTGGCTCCAAGGATTTTGAGGCGAACGTACTACCACTCCAGACCATGAGACATCAACAGGCTCTTCATTAGCTTCAGGGACATTCCGCGACTGCTTCCACAGAAGTTGTGTTTCCATTATCCATGGTTCCACAATGGTCAGATCGAATATCACCCAGAAGCTCAAACCTTTTACTTAAAGGTATAGGTGTAGTGACAGCACTGGTATGAGATTCAACATTTTTTATATAAGATGTTTTCTGTGTCCAACATTGAAAACTGCAGATCGTAGGTTTAGACAAGCTTTTATCTTTCAAATGGGCAGAGTGTCTCATGTTTAACTCAGCGTGAGGTTCAGAGATGGTTGCAATAAGCTCATCGGGACCTGAGGTATTCTGAGCATTGGACTCTGGGCTAATAGTAGATTTATTAGAATGACACAGAGAAACGTCCCTAGTATCCGATGTGTTTACCAGAGGAATTTCAAACTTATTTAGGTATGACATCAATGATTCCGAGTACTATAATCCTTGTAAGAACTACCGCTGTACACACGCATTGTTGCAGGATATCTCATTGAGAATCGTAATCCCAGCTTGTGCATCAGCTTCCAAGCCATTGTAAAGCTTTCCTTTTGTTTAGAACTTCTTTTGAAAGTCTCTATATATAAATATTTGATGCTCTTGCCAAGTAAGGTGCCCGATTTCTCTGGATCTCTGTAATATAAGTTCAGTATGAGCAAAATTCAGAAATTTAGCCACAATAGGTCTGGGCCTGTAATCAGGAGGAGGTTTAGGGCATAACAAATGATGCTAATGTTCTATGATTATGTTGTGTTCAGCAGGAAGATTCAGCATGGTTGGTAAAACACGTAGTAAAAAGATAGTGGTATCCTTCGATTCAGAATTTTCAGGAAATCTGAAGAATCAAGATTATTCTTCGATTTCGATTCACAATGTCATCAATTTTATTCTGAAGCTCTTTTGATAGTACGATCTTGCTCCTCTGATAGTAGCTTTTAAATCTTGAATAGATGACTCATTCTGTTTAGTTTTAAGTTCAGTATTAGCAAGTCGAGAGTCTATATTTTTAATGTAGTAGTATTAAGCTGAGTTGTGACTTTTAGGTCACTTATGTCTGTAATTAGTTTCTGGAACATACTTTCTATTTTATCCAAAGGAGCCGATTTTTCTACAGATTCAGCCATAATTCAGAGCCTGAGTTTATGCTTCCAGTAAAAGTCTGTTGTAGTATAGCCCAGTATAGGTGAATTATTAAAATAAAATACCTTGACAAATTGCTGTATTGTGGTCCAGAGCTCCTAGATTTCTATATAACCTTGTGAAGTTGGCCGAGATGGCTGAAGATGATGCTAGAATGTTTATGGAGTATCAGAGCTCAGGATTTAGACCTCCATGCTTGTTCAGAGCTAGGCCATGCCCCTGCAGTCTTATTATTGTTTAATAATTAAATGGTGAACCTCATTTGGCTACTACTGCTTAGTCACTGAGCTCTGTATATGAATAATGAAAGAAAAAGGAAAAGAAGCTCTGTAATAAGCCTGCTCTCTATCTGGTACAAAATTAAGTTCAGTACTCATCTGAGCATCTGTGTTTTCTTGGTTGGTTAAAAATGTACTTCTAGTAGGGTAGTTTGCCTGCTGTACTCTGTGGAGGCTTAAATGGAGCTATGCCTCATAGCAGGTCCCGAGAAATGTGCCCTCAGTGTTAGAGAGTTTTAGGTGGAGTAAAGCTGAACAGAAACATTTTGGGCAGTTTTTCATTCAAGGTTTCCTCTTGTAGACCTTTGAAAAGAGGCTAGATGTATCACTACAGAGTGACTGCCTTCCCATGCTCTTTGCTTCTTGGGTCAGGGAGATGGTTTGCCATCTAGGAGGTTGTGGTGGCTGAGTAGCTTGGTTCTGTGATTGTGTTGGGAACTGCAGGCCCAACTTGTTGAGCTCTGTATGTTCTTCTTCCACCAGTTCATATTCCCGAGACCTCTGGCAGCTGTATGATCAAACAAGCAGGATAAGGCATTAGAAATTGATGTCCCTTAGATTTCAACACTGGGAGCATGTCTGTATATGCTTTATGCTGCTTCATCATGTCCGAGCATAATCATTATCTAGGTAGATTCTTGTTTGGCCATAGAAAAGTTTCTGACAATGCCAGGCTATGAGTAATACTTTTTTTTTATAGCAAAGCTCAGAAATCTGGCTATTATCAATCATGGGCGGGCATCTGCTGCAAGTGGTTTAGGGCTTAAAGCTTGATGTACCCGCTCCATGTTTAGAGGTAAATCAGCTGGCAATTCGAGGGCAGTCTCGGAGTAAGGTGATTACAAAATCTGAGGATTTCTGAACCTTCTGGGATACAGTAAATGTGAATATTTTTACATCTTGCTCTATTTTCAGCATCCTCTTGTCGGGCTTGCATTCGGTCCTGTTGGTCTAGTAATGCCATAGCTTTTCTTCCATATTATTGACTGTATTCGCATACCACTGTAATTTGCCTCTCCGAGTTATCAGTTTGTTATGCCAATGCCACCACGACTTTACAGAGCTCTGCAGCAATCTGTTTAGTTTCTGTTCTAAATGATAACAGCTCCTTGTAGATGATGTCAAGTTTTACCTTTTTGGCTTTACTTGTTTTTTGGGAGTGGTAGTTGGCATGGCCCATTATGTCAGCAGAGGCCTGTGACTGCTCTGAGTCAGAGAATTCAGTGAGCAAGGTTTGTGGGTCTTCCTTCATTTTTAGGCTGATTTCTTTCAAATCAAACTGCAGTTCAGAGCTCTATATAGTTTCCCCTGTGTCTTGGTTGTTATTGAATTTTGGTAGTTCTGAGGTATTTTTGGGGTTTGTCTGCGAGGGTTAAGCGAGAGCTGTTAGTTCAGGCTGCCATACCATTCAGGATTCAGACCGAAGTCATAATTGTACATTTTGATCACTTATACTGGAACAAATAAGGCCAAGAAAATACAATGGTCATTGCACATTTATCCTGATTCCATATTGCTTCCAGCCCCAGCAGAAAAAAAGACTGCAATGCTATCACACACAGTGTGCCCCATTGTTTTGTACCATGGCCTCCTCTCTTCCGATTCTGCATCCCCAAACCAGAAGATAACATAGCAGCAAATATTCAGTCAAGCAGACCTAGTTCTGCACACACATATTAGCTGGTAACATTATCACCTCACCATACTCTCACCACCACACATGGGGCAATGAACAGTCAGGCAGAAAGACACTCTCAGCCTCCACCCTGTGATAAACTGGAGCTTGGCATTTCTGGAAGTTTTCATACAGTGTCCAGTGAGCCAGGAGCACATGTAGGATTTCTTTGGAGAGGGCACACAAATTTAAAGGGCCTAAGAAACAGAAAACATTATAACATTTATATTTTTTAAAAGTATTGGTTCTAGCATGCTATGCCCCAACAATAACAGATTTTTGAACATTCTCCTTTCATCAGGCCAGGGTATACAGTACACAGGCATGATACTATACTACCCATCTTTCTATATAGGATGATCTAGGCACCCAGGAATGCTCATTTTAACCTTTCAAATTATGTGTTGGTATTTTGTACCATACATGCTCCAAGCTTTGTGTTTTGGGATGAAAGGACATGCTGGGTATGGTAAGGGTGGGACTGTATAGATGGTGTTGGCTGGCATGGTCCATTTAGAAGAGCTGGGGACCCCTACACTTGGCAGTATTTTATTTTTATGTATTTAAAATTGGTGACTGGGAAAGGCACACTGACTCGAGGCTTGTTTCAGGTGTGACCCAGGTAAAATTAACACAGTGGTAAAATGAACATTACAGCAGAATGTTAAATACAAAACATTTTACAGAAACTCTACAGAGCCATTATATGGTTAGGCACAATGTAAACAAGGAAGGCACTAGAAAATTATAAGACAAAAATACACAAGTTTTGCATTGATTTAGCATTACACATGTTGAGGCTACTTGAGGGGCCCTGGAGCAGGCAGGGATTGAGTTTGAGATCGGGAAAGCCAGCTCAGGTCAGCAGAGAGCAAGCGTAGAGAGGATTAGAAAAGAACACTGGGGCGAGTGCATGGATTCAAAGGGAGAGGTATGGGAGGTTTGAGCATTGGGGAGCAGGGAGGAGTCTTTGAGGGATGAGAGAGGGAAGCAAGATGAAGGTTAGAGTAGGCTATTCCAGAGGACAGGGAGATAATTCAAGAAGGCAGACTGGCCTGCAGTGGAATGGAGACAAGGTATGGAGAAGGAGCTGGAATCTCTGTGGCAAAGAGTGTAGGTGTGGATTTGGCTGGCATGAGGTGGGATGAGAGGTAGGGGGGCAAGTGAGCCAAACCAATATTTAGCAATTAGGGAGGCACTGTGAATAGTTCTTCTGTGAGATAGTGGGCAAGGGAGAGTGGGGCATAGAGGAGACAGTGATGGGTAAGAGGAAGGGAGCTGGAGACAAAGCAGCAGCAGTTGATAAGCGTCTAATTTGGAGAGGGAGGAGGCTGGGGCAGTGCCATAGACTACATCAGCATAGTCCACCACTGGCAGAATTGTTTTAAGTACTGATCCCCATCTAGTGGTGAGAGGAAGGCTGGCTTTGTGGCAGTAGAGGACTGCAGTTTGGGTCAGAATTTTGCAGATGGCATCAATATGTGGTGAGAATTGAGGTGACTGTCCAGCCAGACAGCCAGGTATTTGAAAGCAGGGACCTTTTGAGGAGAGAGACGTCCAGGGCAGTGAGTGCTGGGGGGTAGGGAGGTGGCAGTAATGGCAGCTATGGGGTCTATGGATAGTCATTTCAGAGTATGGGCTAAATAGTATATGCCTGGGGTCTCAGGCAACATCTGCTGACTAATGTAATAAAAGTATCTCTGGTTGCTACCTGACGTGGTACTCGTGTACCTATATTATGACTACTGTGATCTACCTATTACAAGCTTGTACCACCAGTGAATGTCTGTAACACTTGTTGCTTTTTAATCTGCTGCCACGCATTGTACTGTTTTGTTTGCTGTGATGTATTGCTCTTTGATGAGGGTGTTTGTAAATGAGTCTTTGACTCAAAGGTTTGTAAACTGATTATCTAATAAATAAATAAATAGTGTCCAGGGAAAGTAGAGATTTGAGAGACTTAAAGGGAGAGGGAGCAGTTTTGAGAGCTGGGATAAAACCCAGCACCTGCAAACTAGACCCTGTATGCCTCTTAGCATTTTTTCAATGAAATGTTGAATATAGACACTCAAAATATGGGGAAATACTGGTCTTAATAATATGGGACAAATTGTCAGATACAGACACAGTCAGAAAAGTGGAAGCTAGTGACATAACAGCTTCTACTCTTGATCACACCTGGACACTAGCTGAAAGTTCTAACAGTGGAGTGATAATGACTCACATTGAGCCTTTGTGGGATCCCTATTGAATGCCAGATAACTGTAGCTCCTTATTGGGTTGTTAATCACACCAGGCCATCTGGAACACTGACAGAGATTAGCATGGGGACTAGAGACTGCTAAGGTAGGGACATTTTAACTTCATTAACAGCCATGGAAAACCTGCACTAGTCAAGGCGAACAAGTAGAGGGTTAGCTATACTAGCCCTGGCCAATTTGCACTAGGTTTGGGGCTAGTAAAGCAGTGTTAATTGAACCCTGACTTGAACAAGCTCACTTCAGGAGCCAGGACACCGTGAGAGCCTGAAGAGGCCTCGCTAACCCCCACCACACACAGACACTGAACCAGAAGCCGGCAAGCTCCTCCAGGAGCTGGACACCGTGAGGGCCTGAAGAGGTAAGGATACCTCCTCAGACTGCATCTTTGTGGGGTGTTAGCCCATCGACACTGCACGTGAGACTGCCCCGCCCCCAGCCACCCACCCAGGGTCATCCCTTAATTTATTGGCCCTTTCCTATGACATCACTTCCTGTCTGCTCTAATTTCTAAGTCTCCACTTTTCCATTTGCTGATTATACCTGCTAGCCACTAGAGGGACCCTCTGACTTTTCACCTCTGGCTCTCTACCTGACTTTCCTCCTCCTCCTCCTCCTACTTCCTGGAACCCCTCTACCTACTTGTGCTACTTCTCTCCCTACTCCTCATCTCTGCCTCTGCCTCACCTCACCCCCACACCCAGCCTCTTAGCTAGCCCTACATACTGACCCCCTGCCTACCACTGGACCCACACCCAGCCTGCCACTAACCCCCAGTGACCCCTAGAGTCACTATTTCACTCTGAATTTGGCCCAAACCCAGCCTGCTTGGAGTCCCCTAGAACCTGATCCCTGCTCTCACCCAGGTCCTATTGCAGCTGCCCTGCCAGGCTCTCGAACCTTGTACCCTGTCCACCAGAGTCTGTGACACTACCACTACTCCAAAGTGGTATCTACACTTTCTGAGGGGCAGCCAAGATACTTGAACCTTTCTGCCCTGCTGCTACCTTAGGCACTATGCTTGTCCACCTCCTCCTCAAATGTCTCCCCTCATTTACATGCTAGTACCCACATCCCATCATGCGGCATCTCCCTAGCCCACTTGTGCCCAGCACCCACAACTCTCCCTGACTTAGTCCGATCCACCCTACATTGACCATGTATCCTGGACCACTGCCCCACCCTTGGATGCTCCCCACTGCCTACCCTGGCTCCCATGGTGGCTACTCATTCTCGCCTCCCGACCTGTCAAACCCTGCCCACTCCTTGTTCCCCTATGGCCTCTTCCCCATCCCAACGCACTCCTCGAAGCTTACATACTACCACCCCTGGTCAGAGCTCTGGTCTCCTACTACTCCTGTCAGGTAATATACATCCTAACCCAGGCCCTGCCCCCACCAGCCCACCAGATGGGTCCACTGGTCTCCACATAGCCTCCAAGAATATGTCAGCCTACTGAAAAATGTGATGCCCTCCAGTGCTGGGCCATGCTACATCAACCAGACGTCATAGCCCTGTTAAAATCTGGCTGTCCAAATCCACCCCTGACTCCTTTGTCTCCCTCCCAGGCTACACCCTATACCGGAGGACCTAGTAGGCAAATGCGGAGGTGGCTGTACAATCTATACCAGGGACACATTCACCAGACCAACACTCCCTGTCCCTGCTCTTGTAAATGGGGCCCACGCCTTACCCTCAAACTTGCTCCTGACCTCCAGGGGCCCTCTATATCTCACCACTGCCTATGCTCCCCAAGAACTAGAACCCGTGCTGATATCTTTAACAGAATATTGCACACCCTCCACCACAAGGTGGAACAAATCCTAGTGGGGAACCTAAACATGAACTGGCTCAGCGCCTCCTCTTCCACTACCCATGATTCTTTCACAGCCCTAGACCTGACACAACTCATTTCCTAGCCCACTAGAGTAAACCCAATGAGAGGAACCAGTACCCTTCTGGACGTAATTATCACCAACTGCCAAAATAAATCCATAACATCCAGGTCCTCCCAGACTCACTAAGTGACCACTCCCCATCCTATTCCTTTGGGCGCCCCACTCCCGAACTCACAGCCTGGACCACACTCCACAGGTGCCTCCAACCTGGTGGGCTGATAAAACTCAATTCTCACCCAGATTAATTGGTCCCCATTCATCATGCACCCGACATAGACACTGCC
Source organism: Neoceratodus forsteri (assembly GCA_016271365.2). Taxonomy (NCBI): domain Eukaryota; kingdom Metazoa; phylum Chordata; order Ceratodontiformes; family Ceratodontidae; genus Neoceratodus; species Neoceratodus forsteri. The sequence goes on along the minus strand of CM057450.1, from coordinate 882,932,230 downwards.
CTCGCTTTTTCTCCCAAACCTTTAACAAGGCCTGTGACCTCTTTGCACCCTCACAGGATTTCGATCCAAAAACGTAATGCACCCTGGGTTACCCCTGCCCCTACAAAATGCTCAGAAATAGGGATAACCTCTGGCACCTTGCCACTGAAACGGGCCGGATGGCTGATAGACAGGCCTATAGTGCTGCACGGAACAGGTGCACATGGGCCATCCGTAAAGCCAAGGCCGACCATTACCAGGCCACCTTCACCTCCTCCTGGGGTGTGCCGGACTTTCTGGGACAATGTTAAACAACTAAATGGGAAAGCACTCTCCCTCCCTCCCTATCCCAGCTCACCATTGATGGCTCTACCTCCACCGACCCCTGCCAGCATAGCTAACTACCTTAACACCTCCTTTACTGACCTTAGCTCTGTCCTCCCCAGTAATTTCTTTGACCTCCCCACCTACCTTCCCGGTCCTCCAATGCCCCAGCTTCCACCTACATAGGGCATCTGCCCTGGAAGCCAGACCTCCCTAATCAAAGCATTAAATAGCAATAGTCCCGCAGCGACTCCCTGACCCCAGTATTCTCCAGCTGGTGCTGGATGAAGTCCTGCCCCACTCACCAGCCTACTAAACTGATCCTTCTGCCTGGGGCAATTCCCACTGCATGGAAAACAGTCATAGTCACACCCATTCATAAAGGAGGCAACAGGTCCTCCCTGGGAACCATCGACTCTATCTCCATCCTCCTTCCCTCTCCAAAGCCCTAGAAAAACTGGTGGCTATTCAAATCACCGAATATCTGACTAAGCATAACATCTTATGCCCAGAGCAGCATGGCTTCTGTGCTGGTCACAGTACCGCACTGCACTAGTTGAACTCTCCAATTTCCTACACTCCTCCCTGGACACCAGCTCCTAGCTGGCACAGTGTCGTTGACCTCTCAAAGGCCTTCGACACTGTCTCCCACTCTTCTGCTGGATGCCCTCTGCCATACTGGTTTCTCTGCTGGCCCTCTCACCTGGTGCACTAGCTACCTACCTATCTGCTCACTCCCAATGTATAAAATCAATGGGACACTTTCCAAAACTCGTCCCATCCGCTCAGGGGTACCTCAGGGCTCCATCCTGGTCCCCTACTCTTCTCTTTATATCTAAACACCCTGCCCAGTGCATGCTCTGGCAAAATTCTTCTGTATGCAGATGAAGCTGTCGTTTTGCCACCCACTGCAATCCCATCTCCTCAGGACACTTTATAGCAATCCTACAATGATGCAAGCCTGGTTCAAAGAGCACAGACTCTCGTTAATCTCAAAAACCAAAACAATGCTTTTGCCCACCCCAAAACAAAGCCAGCAACTTCTCACTCCATATCCTCCCTAGTACCAAACAACCACTTGAACAAGTCTGCTCCTACAAGTACCTTGGGGTTTCTTTCGATTCAGCCCTCACCTACCACACCCACATTGATGCCCTTGCATCCGCCACTAAAACATGGCTTGGCATCCTCTACCGCTATAAAACTGCTCCCCGATGCCCTCCGACTTAGGATTACGTCTTCAGTATTGTCCCTTGTTGACTATGGCCTGCCAATATATGGTGCTGCTGACACTACCGCCCTCAATAAAATTTGCTTCACCTTAAATAAGGCCTGCAGGCTGATTACTGGTGCCCCAAGGCTCCCACATACTTGTCAACTCTGATGACGAGGCAAAACTGTTAACCTCGATGAACGGCCACACTATCAAACCTGCCTCCTCACAAAAAACTCTACTCAGGCTATCTCTCTCCGGGTGACAGCCTCCATCCACCACACTCAACCCACTGTCACAACCCAAATCTCCGCAAGATCACTCACTGGTCCCTAGATCCAAGACCACCCATGGACAGAGGTCCTTCTGCTACAGAGCTCCTTCATGATTTAACTCTCTCCTGTACCCATCTCCAATGCCCCCACAATCTCCAATTTCAAACCTCCTTCAGAGCCAACTGTTTAACACATGCAGCTGCTCCTGTCTCTAAATGTGGCCTAGATCTCTCCACACTTGACAAGCCCACTGGGTGGCACCCACCTCACCCCCCAAACCTCTCCCCATTGCATATTGCCTCTGTTATTACCAGCATGTGCCAGCTGTATCATTGTAATTGCTACTAAATTGTATAAATGTATGAAACCACTATGTGCTCTTATGCTGTAACCTAAAAATTGTTCTGTTTGTCCTCAATGTGACGAGGTACCTTTGGAAATGAGCATCTGGCTCAAAGGTTGTAAACCGATGTACAAATAAATAAATAAACATATCTAATATGTTCTCCCTCCCTCCTTTCCTGCAATAAGCACATATTGAGGTTCTTTAATCTAGCCTGATATGTTCTGCGTTACTAAGCCATGTACAATCTTGGTTGCTTTTCTGTGGATTGCCTCTAGCCTGTCAATGTTCTTGCACATTTGCAGCCTCCAGAACTGCACACAGTACTGTAGGTGAGGCCTCACCAGTGCATTATACAATGGCATTACCGCCTCGTGCCTTCTGCTAATGATACCTCTGCCTATGCACCCCAGCATGCTACTGGCCATCCTTGCAACATTTGTGCTCTGCTTTGACACCTTTGGTCATCAGAGCTGATAACTCCTAGGTCCCTTTCTTCCTTGGTGATCATCAGCACCTCCACCCCATCCTGTAACTCTCCACAGGTTTCCTCCTCATGTGCATTATTTGGGCTTCTTTACATTGGACCTCTGTTGTCACTCCTCAAACAATTTTCAAGCCTCTCCATGTCTCTGCTCATTTTCTCCACCCCTTCTGGAGTATTCACTCGGTTACAGATGTTGGTGTCATTTGCAAACAGGCAGACAGACCTTTCCTTCTAGCCCTTCTGCAATGTCTGTAAAGGAGACATATGAACGTACAAACATAAGAAATTGCCAGCAGATACAGGCCGTATGGTCTAGCTAGTCTGCTCGAGGCATACCTCTCAACTGTACCTCATTACGAGGAACGTTCCTCATTTTACTTCACAAAGCTCCCTGTTCACATTGTGAGGTCTTGTTCCACACTCAAAATTAACATTTTAAAGCAAAAATCCATAGTAAATGATGCAAAAATATATTATTCCATTAATAACAGACTTTCTGAACATAAATGCAACATGTTAACGGTGTTTTGAGCTTCTTTGAGTAAGTGTTCCACATTTTGCCCATCTGTTCCACATTTTGACAGGCAATGTTCCACATTTGGGGATGAAAGGTTGAGAGTGCCGAGTGTGCAGCATTTCAGCCCATTAGACTTCAGCTGCCCCCTCCCATTAACTCTTCCCTTCCAACTGCCCCCCTCGGTATGTACTTTCCCTTGAACTTGTCCCACCCTCTTGAAGCACCCACAGTCTGCACTGATATGAGTTGCTCAGGCAGTGCATTCCTCCGTTACCACTCTTTCAGTGAAGTAGCGCCCTCCTTTCCCTCCTGAATCTGCCCCTTAACTTCAGGGAGTGCCCTCTGGTATCTCTTCCATTCTGAGAGTGAACCCACCCTGGAAGCCTACTTTTTTCTTCCCCTTCAGGTACTTGAAAGTCTTGATCACGTCCCCTCTCTCTTCTATCCTCCAGGGTATGCATGTTGAGCTCTTTAATCTTTCCTCATACGTTTTATTCCCCAACCCCTGGATCATCTTTGTTGCTTTTGTTGCACTGCCTCTAGACATTAAACAGGACTGGTCCCAGGTCTAATCCCTGAGGTACCCCACCCTCTGCCTTCTGTCCGCCAGCCAGTTTCTAACCCAGTTTATCAGTATTTATGCCTTTTCTAGGTCACCCTCCACACTCCCCTTCATCACCTCTGACCTTACAATACCCCACCCTGGACTTTCTTTTTTCACTGATACACCTATAGAATGTCTTATCCCTTTCTTCACTGTCTGTGCTAATCTTTCTCTGTTTGTGCCCCTAACAGCCTTCCTGCTTCCTTCAGGTGATTTAGGTACATCACCCTGTCTTCTTCCTTCTGAATCTTCTTATATTCTCTGAGACCCAGCTTTTGGCCCTTACTTTCTCTGCTACATCCTTCAAGAACCGTAGTGGTTTTCTCCTTCTCTTGTCTTTGTTCTCAGCCTAATGTATTGGTTTGTTACCCTCACTATGGCTCCTTTAGGTGTTCCCACTGCTTCTCAACCTCCTTCCTGCCTTCCTCCTTGCTAGGGCATCATTGATGTGCCTCCACATCTTAGCAAAGTCTTCTGTCCTGAAATCTAAGACCCTGTACCCATGCTAAACCATACTGTGTGGTGGTTGCTGGACCCCAGGTGACCTACTGGGACTTCTATGATTCTGTCTCCATTGATTAGCACTAGGTCCTGAATTGCTCTATCCCTGGTGGGTTCTAGCACTAGTTGCCTGAGGTCTGCCCCTGCAGGAATCCAGGATGTCTCGGCTCCTGGTTGAAGCAGCTGCTGGGATGGTTCAATCCACATCAGTCATATTGATGTCACCTAGCAGCAGTACCTCCTTTTGTTGCCATCTCGTGTATTTTATCCACTAGCCCCCCATCCACCTCCTCCCTGTGCTGGAGGCCTGTATATCACCTCTGTGTGGATTACTCTGCCATTGCCTGGCTCAAGAGTGACTCATACAGTGCTTCAGCCTTCCTCCGCTGACTACCCCTGTACCTCTGTTGCTTTTATACCTTCTTTGAATTAGAGCACCCCTTTTTACTCCCACTATCTCTCCTGAATAGAGCATAACCTGGTACATTTACGTCCCAGTCATGAACTGCGTGTACCTTGTCTTAGTTATTGCTACTATGTCACTCAGGGCAAGGCAAATTTTATTTAAAAAGACACCCAGGGTGGCTCTGGGCACTGAATATATTAAAAGTTTATACAAAACTCAATAACAATTATATATATATATATATATATATATATATATATATATATATACAAACAGCACACCATTATAAATAAGAATTACAACAATTATTATAACATTTATAAATACTACCCTCTACAACATCTGCTAACCCAGAGATAACCAAGGTCCAATTACAGCATAAAATTCATGAATACGGGTCCAACTCAACCTCTACCAGCAAGGCCTCCAGGTCTAGAATTTGATTTTCCAGACTGCAGGCAAATTAACATGGCCTTCCACATTTTGCCAACTGTCCTCGCTATTCTGCTTTTACCCTCCTGTTTCTTCCCTCCAACCTAAGTTTCCTTCTTTGCTGCCTCCCTTCCACTGTCATTTCCTTTCTGACTGGTTCAGGTGTCCCTGTCAGAAACTTAACCTCCTGTTCCTCATTTTTGGTTGCTCTAATCTGTGGGCTGAGCTGCTTGAGTCTCATTGCTCCCATTGCCCCTCTCCAGCTAATTTAAATGCTTGACAAGGAAGCATTTAAACCATCCATTGAGGACTGCTATTCCTTTCCTGGATGGATGTAGTCCATTGCCTTGTACAGGCCCACATCATTCCAGTTGGGTCCCTAGCGCCAATGAAACCATACCCATTCTCCCTGCACCAGCCCTCTAATCAAGAGTTGAAGCTTCTGATATGGAGATTCCTAGCCTCTACACTGCCATGGACTAGCAACACTCCGTAAATGTCATGGAGCTTGCTCCCTTCCCAGGAGGCTGCCTAACTTCCTGAAGGCTTCCTGCACCTGTTCCATGCTTGCCTTGTCCCTGGCTAGGTCATTTGTCCCCAGGTAGACAACAACCTTCACCCTTCTCTCCTTGCTACCGCCTTAGTGATCCTCTGGATCTGCTCCTCTCTCTAAGCAGTGCCTCTTGAAGGCACTAAACCTCCCTTTCCTCCCCGCTACCTTGCCTAGATCCATTCCCAGGACAACTACTTTGATCGGTCATTGTACCCCTGCTAGAAACAATCAGCCCCTCCACTCTCACAAAACAATCTATGCACTCAGCTGCAAAGAAAAAGTCAGGACAGTACCACTGTGCCCCAATTCCTTAAAATAGAAAAAAAAAAGAAAAATTAGCAGAGGAATTCAGATAAATGTACCCTTCTATGAATGTACTTCTGCTGCGTACCTTGGTTCCTCTGTAAAGCAAGTCTGCAATAAATGAATCTTCCTTACGGCTGCTCCATTCCTTGCCATCAGCTGCGCTCTGTGATTGCCCTGCTCCTAAAAATAACTAAAAAGGAAAAACTAAACAAACTCAATACTCCACCGAAGCTCCAAAGCCCATGGTGGTCCATGCACTGATCCCACTGAACCATCAATGTCCACTGGGAATCTATGTGTAGCCTGGCCAAGGGCACAGATGCTATGGCCACGCCATCAAGCCCAGCAACTCAGGTGTGTCTGCTGCGACATGTCAGCTTTGGGACACAGACTGGGCCTGAGCAATCAGGCAGTCCACTCTGTCCTCTGGGAGGAAGGCCCTGCCTCAGCAGAGTCCAAAACCACCCCTATGCACTGCAACTGCTGGGGCATGGTTGGGACAGACTTGTGCAAATTGACACTTATTTCAAGGACTGGAACAACTGCACAGCATATTCTAAAGTGAACAGCAACAGCTTCCTGGATGGCACCTTCAGCAGCCAGTCATCCAGATAGGGGAAGAGATATAGGCCTTCCCATCTGAGGGTGCTGTGACTGCAGCTAAGCATTTGGTAAGACCTGTGGCTCAGAGCACAAGCCAAAGGGTAAGACTCTGAACTGGTAATGTTCCCTGGAACATGAGATAGGAAGTACCACCTGTGAGACTGCCTGGGCACTGGCTGTATGATCCTCTTTCTGCAAGGTGAGGACCCTCCATGAGCACAGAGGCATGATCTGGAGGGTATGTTAAAGGAACTAGAGAACATCTGGAGAAGGTTCTAGAAGCTCCAGAGTGTGGCCTTGTTCGATCAGCTGCAATATCCAAGCATCTGTAGTGATTGCGCCCAATGCTCCAGATGGAAGAAGCGACCCCGACCACCACCACCACCTCCTGGCTTGGAATAGAAGGAAGGGATCCAGCAAGGAATCATGCAGAAGCAAGGCCCACAGCTGGGGTTGCACCTCTGCCTATGGGGCTTTTGGGCGGGGCACTGGTGGTGTAGGAAGGAGCAGGCAGAGAAATTGACTCTGTGTTGCCCTGAGGTCTAGTGCTGCAGCCTGATTTCTGAGAGAACTTTGAATGGAAAGTCTCAGCCTGCTCCCTGGGCTGAGTATGGTGAGATAATTAATAGACTTGATGACCCTGCCAGATACCTGCAGGTCATTGGTGATATCCTGCACATCAGGACCAAATAGCTTGAAACCCACAAAGGAGGGTGTCCAAGACTTTTGCTGGACATCAGAAACAAAACCTGAGACCTCTGCTAGGAATGCCTCCTAAGGCACACGCCAGTGGCAGCTGCACTTACTGTAGTATCAGATGTGCCATAAATGGCCCTCAGGAGGTGTTTACTGACTTCTTGCATGGCCTGGAGAGTCTTGGAGGAATTCCTGCCTCTGAGAATGCTCAGGAAGGGCCTGAGCTGCAGCTTTGCCCTTCTTCCAGAAGGAATTTTAGAGTTTCATAAAATGGGAAAAGTAGTTAGCATTTCTGAGGCCTAATATTCAGAGGCAAGGTCCTTTTGCCCGAAGATCAAGCCTCCAAGACTCCCTGTCAGGGAAGGAACTGATGTTTTGGGGCATTTTGATTGGTCATGAGTCACCTTGATGGCCACAGAGTCAGTCTCTGGCTGGGTGACATACAAAGGCTTGCCTAAAGGTGCCTGGTAAAGCCTATCAGCCTTTCTGGACGTGGCTGGCATGGAGGAGGTCTGTGCCAGGCAGCACTGACAGCACCCTACAAGGCTGGGAGCAAAGGAGAGATGACCTTAGCTGGAGACTCAGGAATCTCCAGAAAGTCCACCAGGTTCCTCCTAGTGACATCTTCCTCCTCAGTCTAAACCCCCACAGTGGTTTGAAGCTGCTTCATGCTATTAAGAAAGGAAGAGTCCCAGGGGGCTCAGGGTGTGTTTAACCAAGTCCTCACTCCTGGAGTATGCAGTAGATTTGTCTGATGAAGCAGCCCCTACCTCTTCCTCAGGGAGGATCAGGTCTGGATGGTACTCCATCTCGACGCTGATGTGATCATCAGGAGCTGATGACAAAGGCACTGACAACACCTAGGATGGAGGTAACAGGCCCCACTGGTGTTAATACAGATTCAGCATCCAGCAGTGGAGACACGATGACCCAGTCCGTGATCAAGCTGCCGAACTGGAGTCATGGTAATAGAGGTGAGCATGGCATTGAGACTGATGGTGGACTAGGAACCACCTCAATACTGGCTGTGGCAGGGAGAACCATCCTTTGTGCTGATGTAATGTAGAAACATAGAATTTGACAGCAGATAAGGACCGCCTTGGCCCACCTAGTCTGCCCATTTCAGGCAGCCTATAGCGGCAGAGTCAACAGGGCCCAGCACCAATAGACCTTGTGGATCCAGAGAGTGCTGCAGCGGGCGGTGGTTGATGACCCGGGGCAACAACACAGCATCAGCTGGAGGAAGCCTATAAGAGCTCACTGTCATGGAGGGCCTGGAAGGCTGGGAGACCTAGGCAGCAGGAGAAGCTGACACGAAGTGGTTGATGGTGCGTCCCTGGACAAGAAGCTGAGGCCATTGGGGAATGGGAATGCCTCCAGAAAGAAAGGTCCCAGGCCAGTCCTTATCTCAGTAACAGTGTTTCCTGAAGCCTTGTCCAGGCCTTAGTGGCCTGTGAGCATGAAGATGAAGCCAGCGACTAGGCAAGGTGTCCCTAGAAGGCCCTGGGTCATACCTGGATGCTGGTTGCTCCTTGAGGAACTTTGCAGGCTTTCTTGTGGAGTACCCAAGTGGTAAGGTTGAACTTCAGGCAGAGCTTGCAGTGAGAATGTTGTGGCTAGGTCCGAGACAGCAGACACAATAGTTGTGTTCACAGTGAAAAATCTTCTTCCGGAGAGACAGTCATGGAGAGAGCTGACAGAGCTGCAATTTTAGACATGCAAAAATAAAAGGAATTGCTTAGAGAGAAGTGATTTGTAACTTGAGAAAATAAAATAAAGGTAAGTAAATTTGGCAGTCGACTGAACAACGAAGCTTCCATGGAGTCTGTGCAAGAAGGTTGATGGTGGAAAAGAACTGAGGAGAGAGTGGGGTTGTCCACATTTGTATAGGCTGGTGACATCAGTGCATGCATCGGGCGTAGTGTCCCCAATAGACTGCTACAGATAAAGCTTCCATGTGATCCTGGTGCCTGATGGCTAAGTTCCATAGGTGTGACCTGATGACAGAGATATCCCCAAGAACATCTATCCATGCCAGAGTACACAGTTTTTAGGAAGGATAGGATGTAGGGAAACTGAGAAAAAGTGGCCTTGTATGTGATGGAGGGCATCAGAGCTACAGAGGAAACTAAAGGCAGTTCTATTTGTTGAGCACCCTATACTGAAGGCTGACGGTACATCATAGGAACATTCAGACAAGAGGTGGCATAGTTTCATCTAGCTTGTCTGCAATTTTAATGGCAACAACCAAGCATGCCCAAGCTTATTAAATGTTTATCTAGATGTATAAAATGGTTGTCTGTGTTACACTGTACTACCTCAGTGAGTAAACTATTCCAGAGTCTCACCACCTCTGAGAGAACCATGCTCTTCTTCATTCAGTAATGAAATGCATGCCCTTCCATTGTAATTTATGACCTCTTATTGTTTTTATTGTTTATAAATCCAATGTTCAGACTTGATTTCAGATCTCCATTAGTTCTCCGAGTGGCTTCGCCTCCAGTTTGTATAATCCTAATTCGCCCAGCCTCTCCTCATAACAATCCTTCCAACCCCTTAATGATCTTTTGTAGTTTTTCTCCACATTCTTTACATATTATTAATGTTTTCTTTATTTAATTGATTCCATATGGGACTACAGTACTCCAAATGTGGATGCATCAATGGCCTTACAACAGCAACAACACCTGTTTCTGTCTACATGTTAGATTCTTCTTACACATTCCAAGATTTTTACACTTTGACACTGTATTTTCTACTTTAACAGTTTAAAGTTCCTAGAATTTTCCACCCATATAATACTTTGTCTGCTTATTATTGTAACGCTTGGCAGCTGGTTCTGATTGCTCTATGATTTTGTAATATAAAATGTAGTGTGTGGTTGTCTGTCATGACACATCCTGTGCTCCTGGGATGACCCCGCCCCAGGTTTCAAGGTTTCAGTTCAAATGACAGGATATATTAAACAGCAGATCTCGTAATCTGATTAACTTCCAAGTTGCATTTTATGGCCGTGTTTATGATCTGTGTTGTTTTGAAGCTGGGAAACTAAAATATCCATTTTATGACGCCTTCAGAGGAAGAACAATTAATTTCAGCTGGTGTTAAAAGCTATATAGCATCTAGGTGAGAAACTGCAGAGTTGTAAAAGGTCTTTGATATGGGCTGGGAAGCAAAACCACTCAAGATCAGAGTCATATTGGGAAATGAGTTTTTGCTGATGTCACCTTATTTAATATACCTCCTGAGTGATAAGACATCTTGGTTGTATAATTTTTAATATTCAGGAGGAGTTAGGTGACATCATGGAAGAGGCAGGTTTAGAGACAGTTTAACCTATTTTGTGTCTGATCTTTAGACACACTTTTTTCTTTGTGGGTTCTTAGAAACAATATCTACTTTAAGCACTGTTTAGAAAATAATACATTAGATAGGGAAGCCTAATTGTATTGTGGTAGGAGTTTATGTTTGTAATTTAACCTTGTTCTTTTAAGTGATTATATGCTTTGTGATATATGGTTCTGTGTTTACATTTTACATATTTTTATCCATTTTTTAGTAAACTTCTTATTTTAAAGAGACTGCCTTGAGTACCTTTGAAATTTTTTTTGCATGTGAAGTATAGTTGGTTAAAGTGACAGCTGTTCATAAGCTTAATGGTAATACTAAACTGATCTGTTCGCCTGTTTGCAGATGACACCCACATCTGGCAAAAAGGTAAGAATTTTCCTAATGTCTTTCATAGAGTTTTTAGGTTCATTTTGGATACCTGATTGGGGCCCTTAGGCAAAAGATATCTGGCATTTCCCAAACAGAGAATTATCTGAGCTTGTATGTTTGGGTACACTAGTATAGGTTCACAGTTTGAATCCCCAAACTTGAGACCAAAAGTGATCCGGACCCACAAGCAGACAGAAGGGTTACCTGTTCTGTTACCTGTTCACAATACTATGCCGAAGTTGGCACTGTGGAGCAGAGGGCCTGACCTGCAGTGGATTTGTGACAATTATTGCCACCAAAGTACAGTACCACGACTTGTCAGGGTTAACATTCATTGTGATTCTTAAGATCATCTTGTAGTGATGTAATGCTATGTTCAGTATCAACAGTACAGCCCACTTTTGTATCATCCACAAACTTTGCCAGCCATGTCCTTTAGCTCTCATGCATATCCTTGATATTAATATTGAATAGGGTAGGGTCTAAAACTGACCCCTGGGAACTCTGTCATCGAGGCACAGGTCACGAAGCATAGGAAAACCAGGAGCAGTCGTAGAATTTTCCCCAAAATATTTATTTACAGTAGCAGTGACATAAAAAAAAAACTTGTTCAGTATAACTATTTACAAAGCCAAAATAAAATAAAGTTTTCCTTCAGTCTCTGTGTCCCTTTTCTTTAATCTTTCTTGCAGTTGCAGCTTACTCTTTTTAACCCCATCCTTAGCAAGCATCCTGTTTTTGTAAATATCAGGCAGGGCTGCTAAAACACAGTGTGCTTGAGCTGAGAGGCCCTTTTGCAGCTTTTGCAAAAGGCTGGAAGATTTGCACTTGAGTAACCTCTAGAGTTTGCAATAGCTTTGAAATCATCTCAAACATAATTTTATATTTCAACAGTAATGCTATACATTTTCCAGACAAAGGGATCCAAATATCAGTTACATTTCCATACAATGATTTGCACATATTTTTATATCAGCAGATCTAGATACGCAAGGAAGGAAAAACAGATGGCAAGAGAAAACTGAGGGGCAGTGAGAGGCAAAGAACTGTGAAACTGTTCGGTTTATCAAGTCTGAGGTCTCACAGGAAAATTTAGTTGCACAATCAGACAGAGAAGAGACAGAAAAGGAAAGTTCCTTGTATTTAAACACTTTTTCTAACAAACTGGGACAGGGTCATATTTACCTTCTCACACACACCCTCCTCTTTAAGAGGGAACCTGCTTTATTAAACAGGTTTCCAAAACCTTTATTCCATACAGACATTTGCTGCTTTCATAAATTAAGCATATGTGCATTCATTTTTTATAACTGTACAGCAAACAGTAAAGTTCAAAGCCATATATTTGTTTTCAGCCTTCAGAACCCTCAATTCCTGATCCATATCTTGACAGAAAATCAGCATTGCTATTCTCTTTACCATAGTTGTATCACAGTGAATTTAATGGCTGCAGTGCCAGTACCACCTTGTGATTCTGGCATTTTTGTCTTTCATCTGATTAAGTCAACAGAGAGTGTGGTCTGTTACAAGAACAAAGTCATTTCCAAGCAAATAAAACTTAATGGACTCCATGGCCCAATTTGCTGCTAAACATTCCTTTTCGATAGTGGAGTACCTTTTTCTCTGTCATGCAACTTCCTACTTATGTACAGAATCTCAGGTGACTGAAAGGACTTAACTGCTGTGAGATTTAAATTACTTGTAGAAAGATCTGGTAAGTAGGGAGAGTGGCTTAGCTAGAAGGAAGGAAGCTACATTTAAAGACTGCCTTAGAAAGATTCTGCTAATAGCTTGGCAGAAGACACCAGGAGAAAGGACTGCTGTGTGACTGAACTTCTGCTGGGACTAAAGTAGAAGAACTTTTGTAGTTGGACCTTTAATTTAGGATAAAAAACTAACATACCAAAAAAAAAAAGTGTGTATTTGGGTTAACTGAACTGAATGGGTCTGAAGAGTTATCTAGGTGTAAATCTCAGGTTACTGAAAGGACTTAACTTCTGTGAGGTTTAAATTACTTGTAGAAAGATCTGTAAGTAGGGGGAGGCTTAGCTAGAAGGAAGCTACATTTAAAGACTGCCTTAGAAAGATTCTGCTAATAGCTTGGCAGAAGACACCAGGAGAAAGGACTGCTGTGTCACTGAACTTCTCTGCTGGGACTATATTGCCCTCCTTCACTTGCCTCCACCCTCCCACCCAAAGCTAGTTCTATTTTTATAGGCACAGGATTTTACTGATAACAGGAACTTCCTGTTTAGGGGCAGGAAGTGAGTGATCACAGAACCACCAAGGACCCACCATCCTAGAAGGGCAAGAGTAGCTCTCCGCCCCCTCTAGCTGCTGGAGGTCTGCCTCTGAGCAAGTAAGTGGTCTACTGAGAAATATAGGATATTCTTGTCTCAGAACAGGAAAATCAGGAGCTTAAAGGGCACACAGGCAGAAAGTAAGGAGAGAGAAAAAAACAGAGGAAAGAGTAAGGATTGCAAACAGTTAAGGGGCCAGAAATAAGACATGATTGGAGTGGTGCAGTGCAGTGGCTGTGGAGCAGCAGTCTTCCGGGAGATGTTCTGGAGGATGCAGTGTTGTCCCATCTGCAGGCACCCTCTGGGCTGAGGGAGGAGGTTGCTCATCTCCAGGCAGAGTTGGCCAGGATTTGTGGGACCTCCTTCCATCCAGGGACCACCAGTGCCACTGCCGTTGCCTCAGAGGTTGCCAAGAAAGAGGAGCGGTTGGACCACAGTGGGCTCAGGGAGGGTGAGAGTGGTGGAATAGAGGCACATCCCTCCAGTTGTACCTCTCCACAATTCCTATGCCATTCTGGCAAAGTGTGGTTCCTCTATGGAGGCACCCACAGTGGAGACCAAGGAGGATGCTGGGAACCTCCACAAAGGAGACCTACAGGAGGGTGGCAGGGGAAGAAACAACCCTGTGGGACTCATTGTTAGGAAGGTAGAACTGGGGGAGGAAGGGAGAGGAGGTAAGGGCGCCTGCCTGTGCCATGGCTTGAGGGACAGGGAGCGAATCCTCAGGATTGCTGAGCAGCTGCACAGGGGAGGAGCTGGATATCATTGTCCACCTAGGGACAAATGACCTGGCTAAGAAAGGATCTGTGAGAAGTGCAGGAAGAGTTTGTGGGAATTGGGAGGGCCTTAGTCAAGTAGCACACACGGTAACCTTTCTCGGAGGTGCTACCCATCTATGGCATAGGAGAGGCTAGGGGTGTTCCGCACTCATGGGATTCAACTAGTGGTTGAAAAACTGGGTGGAGCTCAGGATTTGCTTCATTGGGACTGGGGGTCCACCTGGAGTGATGCAAGCCTATACTGGCATGATGGGCTGCATCTGTCCGGGAGGGGAACCAGGATCCTAGGTGATAGGTTTAAATGCTTCATTGGCAAGCTTTTAAACTAGCCAAGGGGAGGCACTGGAAAGGAGCAGGAAAATCCTAGCCCCCAAATAATCATGGTAGTAAGTGCGGCAACAGCAACATAAAGGTGTCAATAGGAGAAGGGCAGGGTAAATGGAGAAAGTGACAAAGGCAAGAAGGACAGGGATGGGGCAAGGGAGTAAGGCCATCAGGAAATGGAGGGTAATGAGTACCAATGCCCATAGTCTGGGCAACAAGCTCCTGAGCTGATGGCCTTAATGGAAGAGGGATGCCTGGATATCAGTAGCAGTCACAGAAACATGGTACACAGAGAACCATGACTGGGATGTTAACATACCAGGGTACATAACCTACAGGAGAAACAGGCAGGGGAGAAGAGGGGAGGAGTAGCTCTCTATGTAAAGGAAGGGATAAAAGCAACTGAACAAAAGAGTAAACAGGGAGGAGAGGAGGCACTGTGGGTCACCTTGGAGACTGGAAAGGGACTACAATCTGCACAGGGTTAGGCACAGACCCCCATGTCAGGGGAAGGAATGAACAAGGATATGATAGAAGGCATTCTTAGAATGGCAGAGAAAGGGCGATACTGTTGATGGAGACCTGAATATGTCAGATGTTAACTGGAGCACATTTGTTGCAGCCACATCCAAGAGCAGGGCATTCTTGATGCCCTACAGGTGGCAGGCATTAGACAGCTAGTTTCAGAACCCACTGTTAGGGAGCAATCTTAGACCTCATACTCTCAAACGGGGGCAGTGAGAGGATCTCAGATCTAGAAGTGGGTTGCCATCTGGGGACAAGTGACCATCAAACAGTGTGGTTCACGTTAAACTCAGCTATAGAGTCAAGCCATACAAAAGTGAGGGTACTGGACTTTAGGAGGGCTGACTTTGGCAAGATGGGAGAGTGCCCTAGAAAAGCACTAGCAAACAGGCTAGAAGGAGGTGTGGAGCAACAATGGGAATTATCAAACTGCCATCACAGAGGCAACAAGCCTTTGTGTGAAGCAAATAAACAAATCAAATGAAAGAAAAAGCCACTATGGTTCTCAAAAGAGGTCTGTGAAAGTCAGGAAGAAAAGATAGCATTCCTGAAGTATAAGGAAACACAGAAGGAGCAGGACAGAGAGCTGTACCAGTTAAGGCTGAAGGAAGCGAGGAGGGAAGTCAGAATAGCAAAAGGCCCAAACTGAGGAAAAGATAGCCAACTCAGTTAAGAAGGGGATAAAATCTTTATAGGTACATCAGCGAGCGAAAAGACAAAGGAGGGATAGTGAAGCTGAATAGAATGAACGGTGGGTGGGCAGAGGGGACAGTGAAAAGCAGGAATACTGAACGAATATTTCTGCTCAGTATTCTACAAAAGAGGAGGGGAAGTGCCTAATCCAATTAACAGAAGCACTCTTGATAGGGGGTCAATCCCAGTCCTTCCACAGAAGAAAGGGTTCTGCCAGAACTCCTAAAACTGAAAGTGGACAAAGCAATGGGTCCTGATGGACTTCCACCCAGAATTCTAAAAGAATTAAGGGAGGAACTAGTGAAACCACTGGCTACTTTTAATAAATCATGGGAGGATGGTGTGGTACCCGAGGACTGGAGGAAGGCGAATGTGAGTCCCCTTCACAAAAGTGGGACCAAGACAGAGGCAGGAAACTACAGACCTGTCAGTCTGACCTCTGTGGTAGGGAAAGTGATGGAGTCACTCTGAAGGAAAGAATAGTTGAGTACCTAGAGGCCAGTGGAGCACAGGACCCAAGGCAGCATGGGTTCACAGCGGAAGGTCATGTCAGATGAATCTAATAGATCTCTTTGACTGGGTGACCAAAGTAGTAGACCAGGGAGGGCTGTGGACATGGCCTACCTAGACTTTAACAAGGCATTTGACACAATCCCACACAAAAGATTAATAGTCAAATTAACCAGCCTGGGAGTGGGACCCAGGGTGGTAGCCTGGTAAACATTGGCTGCACAACAGGACACAGAAGGTAATTGTAAATGGAGTCCACTTGAAGAAAGGGGTTACTAGTGGGTACCGGAGGGTTCAGTATTGGGTCCAGTCCTTTTAATGTCTTCATCAGTGGCATTGCAGAGGGACTGGAAGGAAAAGTATGCCTTTTGCAGGTGACACAAAGATCTGCAACAGGGTTGATACACTAGGAGGTGTGGAAAGGATGAAAATGGACTTGGCAAGGTTGGAGGAATGGTCAGAAGTATGGCAGCTAGGATTCAATGCAAAGAAGTGAAATTATG
The DNA here is from genome assembly GCA_016271365.2 of Neoceratodus forsteri. Lineage (NCBI taxonomy): Eukaryota > Metazoa > Chordata > Ceratodontiformes > Ceratodontidae > Neoceratodus > Neoceratodus forsteri. The sequence continues at coordinate 882,915,637 of CM057450.1, read as the reverse complement.
CACCTGGGAAACAAGAACCCAGGGAAGAATACACAATGGGTGGGGAGGTAGTAACAACAAAAAAAGGAAAGAGACCTGAGGGTAATCATATCAGATGACCTTAAGGTTAGATGCAATATGAGAAGGCAGTAGGGAGGGCTGGGTATACTGGGATGTATGGGGAGAGGCATCATCAGCAGAAAACAGGAAGTTGTTATCCTCTGTACAGACAGTTGGTGAGACCCCATCTGGAGTACTGTGTCCAGTTCTGGAGACCCCATCTCTGCAAGGACATAGACAGGATAGAGTCAGTCCAGAGGAGGGCAACTAAAATGGTGCAGGGTCTGCAAGAGAAGCTGTATGAGGAGAGACTAAAGGAGCTTAATATGTATACCCTTGAGGAAAGAAGGAGAGGGGTGACATGATAGAAACTTTTAAGTACCTCAGTGGAATCAACAAAGTCCAAGAGGGTAGCATCTTTCAGAAAAGAGACTTGCAAGAACAAGGGACACAATTTAAAGATAGAAGGAGGGCAGTTCAGGGGCAATGGAGGAAGTATTATTTCACAGAGAGGGTAGTGGATGCATGGAACAGCCTTCCTGAGGAAGTTGTGGGTCTAAAACTGTGGGAGAATTCAAGAATGCATGGGACAGACATAAGGCAATTCTGTGGGGTAGGGAAGAAATAGACTGTTGGTTAACTAGGATCTGCGGCCTATCCTGTAGGTAGGAAATGGGCAGACTAGATGGGCCTAGCAGTCCTTGTCTGCCGTCAAAGTCTATGTTTCTATGTTTCTATGAATGAGATGTTCTGTCCCATCTATATTTTGACTCAGTACTGCACCTAGGCCTACCTCGGATGCATCTGATGGTAGCAAAATGGTTTCTCAAAGTCTGGGCTTTTAAAACAGGGTTGAACATAATGCAGCCTTAATGGTTTGAAAAGCTTCATCAGACTCTGGGGTCCATTTCACATTATTTGGGCACCATTTTTCTGAGTTCAGTGAAGGAGTAGCTAACTCAGCAAAGTTGGGAATAAATCTCTGATAATTACCAACCAGCCCTAAAATGACCCGACATGTTTCTTTGTTTTAGAACAGGGCTCTACGCTACAGCTTCTGTTTTAGAAACCTCTGGCTTAACTTCTCCATTTCCCAACACTTAGCCCAAGTATTTGGTTTCCTGCATGCCCAGTGCACATTTGGTAGGATTAATAAACCTGCATTTTGATGGCTTGGATAACTGCTCGTAGGTGTTCCAGGTGGCTTTTCCAGTCTGGACTGTACACCATGACATCATCCAGGTAGCAGCACAATAACCAGTCTGAGGGATAAAATTACATCCATGTACCATTGAAAGGTAGCTGGCGCACCATGTAAACCAAATGGCATGGTGATAAACTGATGGAATCCTAGAGGGTGGCAAATGCAGTTTTGTCTCTGGATTCTTTAGCTAAAGGTATTTGCCAGTAACCCTTGGTGAGATTGAGGGTACTGATATACTTTGCACTCCCAGTATGTCCACCAAATCATCTGTTCTGGGCATAGGATAACTGTCAAATTCTGACACTTGATTAAGCTTCCTAAAATTAAGGCAGATTCTAACACCACCTTCTTTTTGTTTACAATTACCATGGAGATAACCAAGCACTCCTTGACTCCTCTGTGATACCCAGTTCTTTCATTTTTGTATTTCCTTAACGACATCAGCTCTTAACCGCTCTGTCAACCTGTATGATGTTTGTTTAACAGGATGAGCATTCCTTGTCACTATTATGTGCTCAACCCTTTTGCTCTACCTGGTACCATGGTAAAAGTACTGTTAAATGTTCTTAGCACATTACGAATGTCTGCAGTTTGTTCTGAGGTTAAGGAAACATTCACCTTTACTGCATCAGCATTTACAGTTTGTTCCAATCTATCATAGCTACATCAATATCTTTATCAGTTTCTGTAACACTAGCAAAGCAGCTTTTGTATTTTTCAACCCATTTCTTGAGGAGGTTAGCATGGTAAATCTTAGTAGGTCTTTTTCTTGTCAAGTGTCTCAGTCTTGTTTACAGAGCCAGTACGTCTAAGAATCTTATATGGCCCTTGCCACTTCATTAACAGTTTATTTTCTATTGTGGGCAACAGTAGCAAAACATTTTCACCTGACTTGAAACTGTTTCTTTTCCCCATGGTCATAATACACCTTCTGCTGGTTTGGGGCCTCTTCCTGATTACTATGGGAAATTTCAACATATTTTGCCAGCTTCTTTCTTAGGCACACATATAAGAAGTTATAGATTGTTTCAAATAGGATTATCTTCTCACGCTTCTTTTATCACATCCAGTGGCCCTCTTGCTGCCTACCATATAGCATTTCAAATGGTGAAAACCCTGTTGATGCCTGTGGTACTTCTCTGTAATAATAATAATATAATAATATCTTTATTTGTATAGTGCCTTTCGGATATCAAGGCACTGAACATTCAAATAAATAACACAATAAAATCACAATTCAGATACATAACTAAAATCACAGTTAAAATCAGTTTGGGTAGGCTTGGCGCCATAGATGGGTCTTTAGGGCCTTCTTATAGCCATCCACAGTCATGCACTCCTGTAACTGATGGGGCGAAGAATTCCACATGGCTGGGGCCACATACATAAATGCATGGTTCCCCAATGTCTTCAGAGTTACCTTGGGAATCTCCAGTAACCCCTCGCCAGCTGAGCGGAGCGGTCACCTGGGGCAGCAGGAGAACAGGAGCTCTTTCAGATAGCCCAGACCCCGTCTGTGTAGGGCTTTGTAGGTTAGAAGCCCAACCTTGAAGGTGATACACCACTGAATAGGCAGCCAGTACAGTTTGTGCAGCACCAGCGTGATGTGACACTCGTGGGGCCCTTGTCAGCAACTAGGCCGCAATGTTCTGCACTAGCTGCAAACAGTGGATATCAACCCCAGCAGCCCTAGATAAAGGGAATTGCAGTAGTCAAGGCATGAAGTCACAAAAGTGTGGATCAACATAGGAAGGTCATCGGACAGAACTAGGGCTTGACCCTGGTGATATTCCTCAGAAGGTAAAAGAGGACTTGACAACTGCTGACACCTGAAATGCAGTGTCAGCCCATCATCAAGAATCACCCCAGGTCCCACATGCATTCAGAGGAAAAAGCTGGGAGCCTCCGAAATTCTGATGGGTTCGGTCTGCTCGGTGGTGCTAAGGGTTGAGGCATTGTACACCACACCTTGTGCCAGCCGGTGACCCAGGTTTGGTATCAGAGTCAGGTTGCTGAGGGTCGTCAGGGAGGGAGAGGATGAAGCACCCAGAGGACAGCCTCCTGTCCCAGAGGGAGGGTTAAGGCAGTTTGACAACCTATGGCCCCAGTGGAGATCAGGGTACTACAGCACAGCCAACACAGAGTAGTGGGTGAGCACGATGGACATCGACAGAGTTGACATGTGCCATGATGTCATTGCATGTCACGCTTGGAGGGTGGGGGAAACCTCCTAGGACATAAGCCAAAAACGCCCTGATGGACAGCGGAGATGATGAGGGCTTCAGTGGCATGGTCCACATCCCAATGCTGGCCCAGCACACCAGGATTCTCCCAGGCAACAACCCAACATCCAGGTATGACCCTTGAGTCTGCAAGGTCGCCAAGGGTGGGTGAGCCCTCCCGGGGTACCCGCAGGCAGGAGGACTGGGTCTGACTGGGCTGTTCAGGTGGGGAGATACTGACAGGGAGGGTTCAGGCAAGGAGTGAGAGGCCCTAGCTGAGTATGTACCTCAGAAGGATGCCCTGTCCGCCAGGAGAAGAAACAAAATAAAAAAAATAATAAATCCTGATAGGTTGACCAGCCTCCAGACTCTCTATCCGTGTCCTGGATCCATGACCATTACTTCCATCTTTTTTTTACTCTTGTTTATGCACCTCTTCAGCACAACAGCTGGGGCATCCAGCCGCTTGACCTCACTTACCCAGAGGACAGCAGACTCACTCGATATGCAGGGTCTGCACAGCTGCCCCAGCCCCTCAGTGTGATGATCTGACCATCCAACCGTGCCACCACTCAAGTCAGAGGTTTTGATCCGCAGGAGAAAAACCAGTTCAAGGAAGTAACCATGTTTATGGGAAGAGGTAACCATCTGTGCAAAACCCAGTGATGTCATCAACTAGAGGAAGTCTTGTCCAAATTATGTAGAGTTCATCGTCGACCCAGGCATTAAAGTTGCCTAGGACCATCAGCCTGGATGACCCAAATGCCATGTCACCATGAAGTCTGCTAGCTCCTGAAGGAAACTCTTCTCATCCTGGGTGGATGGTAGGTGAGGGTGATTCTACAACCTACATCTGCTACCACGGTACACTCGAATGAGTTGGTCTCCTCAACTGGCCCATTTGTGAGGTAGGCAAAAGTAGTTAAGGAAGTATTGGTCCCTGTCTTTCCATTGCCCTTTTCAAACCTTTTTAACATGCATTTTAGGGTTTGGTTAAACGCTCAACAAGACTGTTCATGTGAGGGTGCTAGGGGAGGTTCTTATGGCACTGATATCTAGTAGTCTGTACAACTCTTAAGTCATGCAGCACCAAAATTACTACCCTGATCAGTAATAATTTCTTTAGGTAAGCCCACTCTGCTGAAAATTTTCTGCAAATCCTGCTGCAACTTTTGGGGCTGTAACTGTACGCATTGGAACTGCTTCTGGGTATCAGGTAGCATAGTTGCATACTACCAGAATAAATCTATTACCCTTTTTACTTTTGTCTAAAGGACCAATCGCATCCATTGCAATTCTCTCAAAAGGCACATCTATCAAGGGTAGGGGCACCTGGAGCACCTTGTCTTTTCTAGTGACTGGGGCTACTTTCTGACACTAAGCACAGGAATTACAATAGGTAGCAACATCTCCATGAATTCCAGGCCAGTAAAATCTACACAGCAATCTGGCAAAGGGTGTGATCCTTCCTGAGTGACCAGCCATAGGACTATCATGTGCCATCTGTAATAACTCTGTTCTATACTTCTGTGGTATAACCAATTGTTCTGTCTGTTCCTGTGTCTGAGGCTTAACCCAAACTCTGTACAGTAACCCATTACATTTTTAAACATTGGTCCACCCTGTTTTTGTCTCACCCCGAGAGCTGCTTGAAGTAACCCTCGAGAGAAGCATTGCTAACTTGCTCTGAAAGAAAATCACCATCTGTTAATTTAGTTTCAGCATTCTCATATTTTACCCTACGGGCTGGATATTCAAAAGGTTGCACCATGCGCAATAGGGTTGCACCAGCGCAAGTCAGAAAAAGCGCCATTCTGCAACATTCAGCAGGAGGAAGTTGCGCCACTGAAAACATGCTGAGCAACAGCGCAATGATAATGAAGGCATGCGCAACTGAAGGGGAGGAACCATCGTAAAGGGTGCAGTGCGATGTTCAGAGACTTGCGCAATGTGCAACAGTGGAGCAGACGGAGTTGCGCCATAGTGGAAATGAGCCAAAATAAAAGGTGCAAGGAAGAGGCAAGAACGCTACAGGAAGTCACACAAGGCAGGGGGAGAGACAGGCACAGGAAAGCAGCACGAAAGAGGGCAGGTCAGGCAAACCACACCACAGAAGAGGGCAAGGGAAGGTGTGGTGCCAAACAAAGCAGAGGCCAGTAGGTGTACCCGTGCAGGGAAGGTAGCAGTCAGAACAGCGTGGGGAACAAAGCAACAGCTGTGGGGGGAATGCAAGCCAGGGACATAGACAGTGCCACCTTCCACATGGATGCCATAATGAGGGGTAAGAAGGCATGCAGCAGGGGGACGTGGCTGGAAGGGCCCCGTCGGTATGCCCCAACAGGCAGTACTGAGCCCGCACCAGCTTTGAGCTGTATACAGATATCAAGATTGTGGGCTGGTACCACCTGAACAGGGCAATACTGAGGTGGCTCTGTGAGTTGTGCAGTGATGTGATGCAGACTCCACACGACAGAGTCATGCTCTGTCAGTAGAGACAAAGGTAACAGTCTGCATGTGCTTGCTCACCACGGGTACCTTCCAGAGACCAACAGGGACACCACAGGCATTACACAGTCGGCCACATCCCACATCCTCACCCAATTCCTCAGTGCACTGCTGCCACATGCTGTGGAGTACATCCATTTCTCCAGCACTGTGGCGGAGCGACACCAAACATACAGGAGTTCCACAGGGTAGCACATATTCCCTGGCGCAAGGGCGATAGACTGCATCCATGTGGCCATACGCACACCACCTGGCCCTGAGGGTGCCCTTACATGAACCGCAAGGGATATTCCAGTGTCAACTGCCAGGTGGTGCGCGGCCAGTGGGCGATCATCAATGTCCGTGCCATGCACCCTAGGGAGCACTCAATTCTTTCATCTGACACCAGTCGGCACTGTGCCACTGATTTGAGAGTGGGGACATCCCACAGGTCTTCTAGTGGGTGAGTATGTAAACAGAATTGACATTATCGTGGGCATGGGGGTATGGCCAGAGGTGCCATGGGTGTGGTCCAAAGGCTTGGGGCAGTCCAAGCTGAACACGACACTAACCTCCACTCTCTTCACGCAGGTGACAGTGGATACCCACTCCGTCCCTGGCTGCTCACACCCTACTGGCGGCCCACGACCCCATCGCAGCAACGCTACAATGAGGCACATGCCACCACACGTAATGTTATTGAGCGGGCATTCAGGATGCTGAAGGTGCGTTTCTGTTGCCTGACACCTCTGGCAGTGCCCTACAGTATAGCCCCTCAAAGGCCTGTGGGATATTCCTGGCCTGTTTCAACCCACAACATGGCCAAAGACTGTGAGATAGCTGTACAGGTCAAAGAGGAGAACAGCGATGGGGACGACGGTGACGCTGGTGATGATGGGGATAGGCAGCCCCCTGGCCGATGGGACCTCGACTAATCCGGCTGGCACAGCTGCACTGGGACACCATCACAGAGGAGCACTTCAGCCAACATAGGTAAGTCATGGTGCCATGTGCAACCACCAGTGGCTAGGGCACAACCCACAGACACGCATGGAAACACACCAGGGTGCATGCTGGCAAGGGATGTGGCAGGGCACAGAAGCACACACATACAACCAGGGAGGGGTGAACAGTAACACGCCACATGGACGGATACACACACACACACGCACACAATAGGCACAAAATGTTCACAGGGTCAGGGTGCAAAACGGAGCCGGAATGCAAACACTAGCAACACACATGTCCACAGGCCACCACATCCACTGACTGTCCATGTGCGTGTGTCAGATGCTGGGCACCATCGCACTTTGGTGTACAGTGCAATGTAGGCATCATCATGCACATGTACCTGTGGACAGCAGCCGGGAGGGTGTGCAGGTGGACCATGTGTCTGCGCAGGCTGGGCACCCACCCTGCACTGCCCACTGAAACACACAATGCACACAGGGCAGCACCAGACAGTGCCCATGCTGGGAGACAGGTCAGTCTTGCGGGCATAGTGCCACATCCACCTTGGATGCGTATGCCCCGCTGAGACCCAGCAGCACTGGCAGGCTGACCACGGGCTCATGGGGTGGCACCGATGGTCCACCATGGGTTCCACTGTGCGAACGTGACCATGCCCGCACAGGGTCTGCAGCACACTGAACATTCCTGCACCAGGAGTGCTCGGATGCCCACAGCTGAACCCAGCGACGACAGGGTGGGGTGTCGATGATGGTGAACGGGAGTGGATAGCGCATCCTGCTGGTGTGAATACATGGGCACCTGACTGTGTGCCCATCTGGCTATGACAGCAATGAACGCCTGTGCATGCCTGTCAACGACAGTGGTCACATCCTCCCGCAAATGGTCAATCCGCGACACGCATCCTATCAGTGTCCCTGCCGCGCCACTCGCGGCCCACTCTAGAGCCACACACAGTGCCTCCACGGACGCTGTAAGCCACATGCTGCTGGACTGATGCCTGCAGTAGGCGTGGTGTGTTTTGCCAGCGAGGTCGCCTGCCACCTCGGCATCCCGCCTCAGGGTATGCAAGGGCCTGATGTTCATCACCCCTTGAGGGTGGGTGGGTGCTGCTCACCAGGACCAGGTATGGGCAAGTCCACAGGCGTGTGCACGGACACCACCGCTGAACCTAAACCCCAGTCCCGTGGGCAACTGATGGTGCTGCCCTCCACCTGCTGTGCCCAAAGGATCAGTTGTTCCGCTGTTGTGGCTGCAACAGTCCCACTGTCCCTGACCAGCTACCGTGCTGCCCCACTGGTGCTGACAGGCACAGCCTGGGACTGTGCTGACACGCTGGCCCACACATCGGCATCGTAGCCAGAGCCATGGGCGTGAGCTGACCTGCTGTGTGTCCATTTTGTGGCACACACGTGTCACTGCCCATGACGGTCGGGTTCTTCATCATTGGTGCAGGTCTCTGCCCCAGCCACAGCCACAGCGTGCTGGCATCCTTGATGCCAGAACGCTTGAGACACAGGAAGGGCTTCCCGCCACACCTGTCTCAACGATATCAGTGTGGACAGCCAGGCGGCCCCACTGTTGCAATGCTCGACGATACTTGGAGGTGGTGGATGGTCCCTCCTCCATCTCCAGATGACTGTCCTGTGGTGAGGCCTTCCACCACTGACTCCTGCAGATGTGCAGGATCTGTAACAGAAAGAAAAGTCACGTTATTGCGGTGGACTCCCTGCCCCCTCATAGACAGCAGAGACCATGACTACATACGCAGTGATGGGCCACCCCATCTGGAAGCCACGTCCTGAACTCCCCACTGGCACTGCAGTGCGTGACGCAGCAAGCCTGTCCTCTGCCGGTGTGAGCTGCACCACCTCCGCAGGCCCCCGCCTGTTGCAGCACATGCCGCCCTGATGACAGCCACCTTCTCCTTCACCTCCTCCTGTCAGTACCCATCTTCTTCTTACACTCCTGCATGGAACGCTGGTGGCTGCGTGCAGGTTGACGCACGTGCCACCTCCTCCCATGCAGCAGCTCAGGCCTGAGGGTGCCCGCTGTCCACCGAGCAGTGGCTCCTGATCAAGGTAGGCCTCGGCAGTGCCTCCGCTCGCCTTGTGAAATTGGGCCTCTTCCACCCACCATCGTAGTCCTCCTCACCCAGACCTCCTCGTCATTATTCAGCCTGTGGTGACGATAGTAGTGATACTCGTGACTGTGCAGTAAGGCATGTCCTCGATACCACAGTCCAGACTCCCACTAGCATGCAATCATCAATAAACTGCAGTAATCCAAATATGGCCACTGCAGAACATTGTCGCACCATAGTGCAATCCATGCAAATTAGGTGAGGAGCAACTTTAATTAGATGAAATCGGCATCTGCGCCATTGAATGGCTGATCAGATGATTAGCATATGACGGCTGAATATCGCACCGCTGGCGCTTTGCGCATTGTGTTGAACGTGCTGAGCCAATGGTGCAGTTCTCCTGTGGCATGCGTAGTACACCCTCACCGCGCATGCCCAGGTAGCTTACGCAGGCGCCTGCCGCGCTGATGACGGCTGTGAGCGGTAGGCAATGCAGGGCATGGCCACCCTTGTGCCAGTGGCGCTATAGCGAGGTCACTACATGGCACTGTGGCAATGGCCTCATAGGCACAATGGCACAACTGCGCAATAGTCCGCTGTGCTGCTGCACACAGGCAACCAATCACGCTAGACGAGCAGTCGTCCGCGGCGCCGCGCTATGCGTGGCCTTGTGCCAGAGACCCTTGACCCTGTGCCCGACTCTTTGCCCCCTTGGCGCCATGTGTCCGCATGGTTGCACTTCTATCGCACTGTTCTGCAACAGCGATAGGGAATGGCGGCGGCTGTACCACGCAGCAATTCCACGGGGTACCGTGCTGCAGTGTGCCATATTGCCTACTATGCTGTTTGGGATACATAGATACATAGACAGTGTTGGCAGATAATGGCCTAGTGGCCCACCCAGTGTGCCCATTTGAGCTTGTAAGTTCAGTTTGTTTTCCTTGAAGTCTGTTGCCCTTACCCCTGACCTCCAGAATTCTTTATGTCTCATCCCATGCATTCTTAAATCCTGTGATTGTTTTAGCCCCCACCACTTCCTCTGGCAGGGTGTTCCACTTGTCCACCACCCATTCTGTGAAGAAATTCTTCTCATGTTTCCTCTGAATCGTCCTCCTCCAACTTCATCCCATGCCCTAGTCCTGGAAACATCTTTTCACTTAAAAATAGTGTTTTCCTGCACCCTGTTCCTCCCTGTAAGATACTTGTATGTCTCTATCATATCCCTCTCTCCTCCTCTCCTCCAGGGAGTACATGTTCAGTTCCTTCAACCTGTCTTCATAGGACTTGTGATGCAATCCATGCACCATCTTTGTTGCCCTCCTCGAACCTTCTCTACCCTGTCTATGTCCTTACGAAGGTATGGTCTCAGAACTGTACACTGTACTCCAGGTGGGGCCTCACTAGTGTCTTGTATAGTGAATTATGACCTCCTTTTCCTGCTGGTGATGCCCTGCCTATACATCCCAGCATCCTATTTGCTTTACCTGCTGCCTTGTCACACTGTTTCCCTATTCCTTGAGGTCATCAGAGATGACAACCCCAAGATCCTTTCCTGCTTGGTGCATGCATATCCTCACCCCCAATTGATATATTGTGCCAGGGTTTTTGTGCCCCATATGCATTATCTTGCACTTCTTTGCATTGAATTTCAACTGCCAAACCCCTGACCATTCTTCAAGTTTCTGCAGGTCGCTCTCATTCTGTCTACACCCTCTGTGTGTCTACTCTGTTACAGAGCTTTGTGTCATCAGCTAACAGTGAAATTCTGCTTCTAGGTCCTGCAGTAATGTCACTGATGAAGATGTTGAATAGGACCGGTCCCAGCACTGATCCCTGTGGTACCCCACTGGTCACTCTTCCTCTGGAGTGACAGCCATTTACCACCACCCTCTGTGTCCTGCCACCCAGCCAGTTACCTACCCACCACACTACTGTCCTGCCCACACCCATATTCCCCAGTTTGTGTATTAGTCTCTATGTGGCACAGTGTCAAAGGCCTTGCTGAAGTCCAGATAGGCCATGTCCACTGCCCTCCCCTGATCCACCTCCCTAGTCACCCTGTCAAAAAATTCAACGAGGTTGGTCTGACATGACCTCCCCTGGTGAAACCATGCTGCCTTGGGTCCTGTAGTCCATTGACAACCAGATGTTCCACCAATCTCTCCTTCAGTAGTGCTTCCAAGATCTTCCCCACTACCGAGGTGTGAGGCTGAGGTCTGTAGTTCCCTGCTTCCTCTTTGTTCCCACTTTTGTATAGAGGGCTACATCACTGTCCTCCAGTCTTTGGGTACCTCCCTGTTTCCAGTGATCGGCTAAACAGGATAGCCAGAGGTTCAGCCACCACCTCTCTTAGTTCTTTAAGGACCCTGGGGTGCACCCCATCTGGCCCCATTGCTTTATCAACTCTTATTACTTTCAGTTCCTTCAGGACCCTTTCTTGTGTAAAGGGACTTGTGTCCATTTCTGCACCATTCTCACCCTTGTACTCCCTTCAGACCCATTACCCTCCTCTTCCTCAGTAAAGACTGAGCAGAAATACCTGTTCAATATGTCAGCTTTACTGTTGTCATCCTCCACGTGGCCCCCATCCTCCCCTTCAGTCTCACTATCCTTCCCTTTGTCTTTCTTTTTTCACTTATGTACCTGTAAAGGTTTTGTCCCTCTACCACTGAGTTTTGCAATGTGTTCTTCTGTCTGAGCTTTGGCTTCCCTTAGACCTCCCTGCCTCCTTTGCTTCTCCTGTTACTTCTCCCTATCCCCTTCTGCCTGTGTCTTTTTGTATTGCCTGAATGCAATCTTTTTGGCTTTCACTTTCTTTGCTACCTCTTTGGAAAACCATAATGGTCTCCTCTTCCTTTTCCTCTTGCTAACCTGCTTAATGCACTAATTCTGTTTGTTCTTGTAATCCCCATTTTAAATACTGCCCACTGTTCCTCAACCCCTGATTCCTGTCCCATTCCCTTAATGCCTCTTTCCAGTATCTCCCATTTTCCCAAAGTCTGCCCCCCTAAAATCCAGGATACGTGTTTTTGTGTGGTTTAGTTCTGCTCTTTCTGTGATTTCAAACCACAATGACTGGTGGTCACTGTTTCCCAGATGCTCCCCACTGTTACCCCCATCACACTGTCCCTGTTTGTGAGCACAAGGTCCAGTATTGCCTTCTGCTGAGTTGGTTCCATGACCAGTTGCTTGAGGAAGGCACCCTAGAAGGAGTCCAGGATAAATCTGCTCCCTAGTTGATGCTGCTGCTGGGATGCTCAGTCCCGTCTGGAATTTTGAGTCTTCAGCCAGTACTACCTCACCCTTGTCTGCCATCTTTTGGATGGCTAGCATCAGCTCCTATCTGTTTCTTCCTCCTGGGCTGGTGGTCTATAGACCACACCTGTCTCGGATGGCTGTCCCCATTTTCCTTTCCAGCTTAACCCACAGTATCTCTCCCCATTTGTTCCTCCTGGATCTCTGTTGGCCCTTATGTCATTTTCACATACAGTGCCACTCCTCCTCCCTTCCTGCCTGCTCTGTCTCTTCTGGAATATGTTGTAGCCAGGTATGGCCATCTCCCAGTCGTGGTTATCATTACACCAGGTTTCAGTGATGGCCACAATGTCCAGGTCTGACTGTACCATGACAGCCTCCTAGATCTTCCATCTTGTTGCTAAGGCTCCTGGCATTTGCACACATGGCTTTCATGATTTGACCTCCTAGACTATTTCTCTGTTCTACTCAGCCCCTTCCTTGGTTGTCATTTATCCCGGTTCTCCTTGCTGTCTGCCCTTCTGCTGAACAGAAGAGCCCCACAGTGGACAGCCATTGAGTTAGCCAACCTTGTGGCCCTTGTGGAGCCACACCATGGGCCTCTGTTTGGGAGGAGCCACTGGACAGGGCCAGGACCCAGGTTTGGCAGGAGGTAGCCACTGACCTTGTTGAGGCCACTGAAGGAGGAGGACTGCAGAGCAGTGCAGGCACCGTTATGGGGACCTCAGGAGAAGGGCCAGAGCTACTTTCCCATCTGCGGTCGTGTGCCAGGAGGGGCATGGTGCCTCATCCAGGTGGGTGATACGTCTACACACTTGTATTGTCCATATGGGTAACACTGTCTTATGTGTCCAGCACATAGGGAGGGATAGTCTAGGGTTGGCTGTGGCGATGTTTACAGGGTATGGGGTGGGTGGGTCTGGCTGGGTGGGTGGGCACACACATTGGGGCAGGGGGACTTTGCTTTGGGATTGTACTGATGTTTTTCTCTCCTTGTTTCCCCAGAGGCGTGGATGAGCAGCGGCGTCTAGGGCAGCAGCAGAGGGAGGAGATGCAGCGCCCAGGAAAGTCAGGGACCATACGCCGACATCACCGGCGATGAGGGGTGAGTGCCATGACACCATGATTACTGTGCATGCTGTGTAACAGGAGTGCGAGAAGCAGGGCATGGCCACCATCCATGGACACCACTGCCATGCGCGTGACTTGTGACAGTCAGCACTGTCCAGTGGCACTGCGTGTCTGGGACTGTGTCAGTGGTGGTTCATGCTTGCACTGGGCACATGGCTGCACTGCCTGCACACACATAGCCACTTTTACTGTGCGGCCTTGGTGGCGCTGTGCGGACATGGGCAGTGGGTGTGCAGTGGTCCACATGGCTGTTGCTGCCTGGATGGGCAGGTCTTGTGGACAGTGGGACTTACACCATCACAGGGCGTGGCACATGGCTGTATGCCATGCATAATGGGTGGGCTGCAGGGGATGGACAGTCACATCTATTGACTCTGATCCTCATCCTAGGTGACCGGCGACTTTGCAGATACAGCAGGCTGTTCAAGAGCTGCTGCAGGTGGTGAGGAGTCCCTGCAGCTCTTGAGGGACATACACCAGCATGGGGTGAGGAGGAGGAGGAGGCCAGATGACAGCGCCAAGCGGAGGAGGACCAGGCCGGCCATTGATGTCCCTCATGCTGATTGGCCTCTCTCCACATTGACCCACCACACCCTGTCTTCCCTCTCCCATATGTTCACTCCCTGCCCTTACCCACCCCACCTTGTTTCTGTCCCTCCCCATATGTACATAGTTCTGTATATAGTTTTGTTTTATATGTTGCAATATAAATATTTTGATATGAACACTGTGGTGGTCTCTGATTTGCAGTTGTCTATAGGTGCTCAGCTGCAGTGTGTGCATGGCATCTGGGGTGGTGCAGTCATGGGTATGTGTGTATGTGCATAGGGAAGTGTCTATGGTGTGGGAGTAGCTATCAGTCAGTGTCTGTGGTGTGTGTTTGTTCCCTGTGCATTGGATTACTGTGTGCAGTGGTCCATGGTGCATGCTCTGTGTCCATTATGCCCCTTTCAACCCATCCTTGGCCTGTGCAGCTGACACCCTTGCATGTCTGTGGCCTGCAAGGTCTGCTGCCATGTCAGTGGTGGCTGTCCATGCAGGTCATCCACTGTAACCGTCACAATGCTGGGTTGCCTCCTGTCACTGGTGTGGTGCATGTTTGCCTCAGGTGACACTGTGGCCTCCCAGTTGTTGTCTCACCTCCATGCTGTAGCTTGTGTGTGTGTTGCAGCGGCTGTGCACCACTGTCTGTGATTTGTGCTGCAGGCATATGATGGTGGTGTCACGGGTCCACAGTGCCTGCACAGAGTGGGTGTCACTCCTGTCCCATGGAGGACCGCAGGCTGTGTGCTCAGTTTTCATGGGCCCACACTGGGGCTTGGTTGCCACACTACTGCGTCCCTGTGTTATTGTCCCTTGGGTATGGGTGTGTGTTTGCCTCTGCACTGTGTTACATCCAGTGTGATGCATGCTTCACGCACCACTGTGGGTGTCTGTGCTGGCTGTTGTGGCTTGTGGTGGGTCGGGATGTGTCACTTGTCTACTGTGCAGGATGCTGTATCAATGGTGGTGGTATCAGGGCACGCCCTTTCCGTGTGGGTAGCCTCTTGTGCAGACGCATGGTCGGTCTCTCAGCTGTGCCTCAGGGGATTGTGCATGTTGCCACTGGTGTTCACATTGTATGCCATGTGCTGCCACCACTGCTGGGTGCTCAGTGGTGGAGCTGACTTGTATGGTTCTGTGGTACATGAGGCTGCAGTGTGACAGTGGGGTGGTATGTATGGGGGTTTCCTGCAGGGTTGGTCACTGCTCATGGGGGTGTCTGGGTCACAGTGCAGGGTGTGCTGTGCACTGGGGGGGCTGGTGTGGCCGCAGGGGTGGCCACGCCCTCCTTGTGTAGCAGCTCTCAGCTTGCTGGTGGGTGTCTTGTAGTTACCATGGCCCAGCTGTGCATTGTTTGCTTGTCCGCATGGGCCGGTGGATATTCCAGTCCTCCCCAGTTGTGCTGTGTTTGGGGAGTGGTGGCGCAATGTCAGTTCTGCTGTGTGTTCCTGTGCCCATCTGTGGCATGGGTGGGTGGGCCCCTACCTCCTGGTTGTGCAGTTACATTTGCTCTGCTGGGGGTCTCCCTGCTTGCACTATGGCGCCTCTGGGCTGCTCAGCTGGACATCCCTTGTTGCGCCATAGCGCTTCGTGATCTGCTCAGCTTCCTCCCTAGTTGCGCTATGGCACAGGTTGTGCGATATTCAGATGTTAGCTGTTGGCGCAATTTGGCTCCTTTTTGAATATCGCATCTATTGCACATGGGCGCAATGGACTTGTGCTTGCTCCTGCTATTGCACACTTTTTGGGCGCAGTTTGAATATCCAGCCCCACATGTCCATCAGTTATTTGTTGCCACAGTTTCTTCAGGCATCGTCTTTCTTTCTTGGATTTCTGGATCTTGGAGCTGTGCTCAACTAAGTCCGAATCAAAATCTTTGAAGGAAAAGTGTCCCCACAGTCTGAAATTTTCTTTGCCTGCACTCTTGTCACCACAGCTGCTGAAACATTAGGATTTACTCCCTCTTTGATCAACTCAGTAAATCCTGTCACGTCATTTCCAGTAATCACAGGTACAGGTAATGTAGGTACTACCCCTACTTTCATTTGGTGTGACATACCCTTAATAGTCAGAGTCACTTGGGTGGTGGGGTAGTATCGGTGTCCCCATGGATGCAGATGACACCAGTACCTGGTTCCTTTGCACAGTGTTTTCCCAGCACTTTAACATGCACTAGGGTCTGTCTGATTCCTGAATCAATGAGTCCCTTCGCAGTCTTATCCTCCACCTTCACACCTGTTAAGTTTTCAAGTTTCAAGTTTATTGTTGATAACTACGTGTCATTTCAATTATAAACATACATCCATCAAATTTCTTTCATAAAAACAATGAATATAATTACATTCACAATACATATTAATTATAAAAGATAGGCCTCATTATTCCATATTGCATAGAATCCATCAACATTTCCTTACAGATCTGTATTTTTTCCTTTCTATGATTTTATCAAACTTTGCCACTTTCTCTAATAATGTAACATTATTTGATTTTAATAAATAATTGACCCAATAAGACAATTCCATGTCTAATGTGGCAAGAACATCTCCCATTAACCGTGTTCTCTCTTTGTTATATAGGGGAAAGCAAGTGTAAATGCCCCACACTATCCTCACCCTTTCCACAAGCACACAAGGCAGAATCTACTATTCCATAGAATTTTCTCAAAGTTTGGCTATCAATGTAGCCAAATCTAAGTTTGGTATAAGTTCTCCTCATATCAGGATTCTAATGTTTGTATAAATATTTTTCAATTCAGCTTCTCTTTTTAATTCTATGACAACCATTTACTTTAAGTATGTATATCCTTAATTCTGGTTGTGATTTTTGCCTTGCTTTCCTTTACAGGTCCACATACCTCTCGACAATGCACTGGAGGAGGCTATATGACTTCCCTCAGTGCATACAAAATAGGACACTCATAGCCCATTTGAGAATGCTGTAAAGTCTCCTCCAACCATATTCTTGGAAGCCTATCACCGGGCATATTATACATCTTTATCCAGTAATTTACATAATCTTTGTTCAATATCACATCTTATTGTAAGTTGTCCAATTTCAGGTCTTGTCAAAATAGATGCTACACTACTTGATAATCCCAGTACTTTTTGTAAAATTTGTTTGTGCTAGTTTCAAGCACCTCCATTTTATCCTATCTCAGACTTCTGAATCATATACGATTTGAGATCTTATCTTAGCATTAAATGCCCTCAAAGAGCCTTTATCTGACTGACCACCATATTTATAGGTGACCAGCTCTATTGATGGTGTTAGGTGCTTAATTGTTTGAGATATACTTAGGATATGTTCTTGCCACCTTAGATTGTAATTAAACAATATCCACAAATAACAGAATTTCTCCATATTCTATCTTATGGTTCTCACAGATTAGTGAAGGTATATTCATTTTCCTTAAATGTGTGTTGTTAAATATCATAAATTTAGTGTTTTTAAAATGTATTTCTAAATCAGCCCTTCACGTTCTTCATAAAGTCTCAGCAAACTTCTTTTAATTCCCAGAAAGCTGGTTGCCTTTAAGATGACATTATCGGCAGGGACACCGCCTGGAGCCCATTTTGGCATGTGCAACCTAGGGTCACCTAACTCCTCCAATACACTATTTAAAAAATATTAAACAATATGAGGGATAAAACACAACCTTGTCTGAAACTGATATTGGATGGAAAATGTACAGTACAGTTTCTTTTATTATATCTAATGGTAGTGTAATTATTTTTGTATACTATTTTTAACATATTAATTGTTGAATAATCCATTCATCTTTGCAGGATTACCCATAATTTTTCCGTATTGACCCTGTCAAAAGCAGACTTAAGATCGATGAATGCACAGTAATATTTTGTTTTTATATATAAATATGTACTTGTATACTAAGTGAGACAATACTATACACTGATCTATTGTAGACTGTTCTGGCAGAAATCCTGCTTGTCCTTCATTCAAAATTTTCTCTTTACTGTCCATGCCATTATTCTACTATGAATTATTTTTGTAAATAATGTTTATGTTGTGTCTAAGAAACTTATTGATCTATAACTGTTTGGATTTGATTTATCACCTTTTTGTGTATGGGTACAATAATGTTATCTTGCCAAGATGGAGGGATGTTCCCAGTTTCTTTTTTAATTTGATTTTTATTGACCAGTTTTATACACACGATACATATATAAATACATATATGTATACATCTGTTCAGATTCGACAACACTTGATGGAAAGAAGAAGTCCCCACCTTGTAGAAGGCCAGCCCCGAGATCCCAGAGCGGAGGGGCTCCGAGGCGCCGGTAAGTCGGCACGGCTGTGCAGCCGACCAAGGGTTCCAGGAGGCCGGGAGAAGCAGGCAGAAGAAGGTGCAGCCTTGAAATCCCAAGAGCGGAGGGGCTCCGAGACGCCGGCGGGTCGGGCGGCACCTGTGCAGCCGACCAAGGGTTCCAGGAGGCCGGGAGAAGCAGGCAGAAGAAGGTGCAGCCCTCGAGATCCCAAGAGCGGAGGGGCTCCGAGCCGTGGTGGCGGCACCTGTGCAGCCGACCAAGGGTTCCAGGAGGCCGGGAGAAGCAGGCAGAAGAAGGCGCAGCCTCGAGATCCCAAGAGCGGAGGGGCTCTGAGACGCCGGGCGGGTCGGGCGGCACCTGTGCAGCCGACTAAGGGTTCCAGGGAGGCCGAGAAGCAGGCAGAAGAAGGCGAGGCCTCGAGATCCCAAGAGCGGAGGGGCTCCGAGATCGCCGGGCGGGTCGGCGGCACTCTGTGCAGCCGACCAAGGGGTTCCAGGAGGCCGGGAGAAGCAGGCAGAAGAAGGCGCAGCCTCGAGATCCCAAGAGCGGAGGGGCTCCGGACGCCGGGCGGGTCGGGCGGCACCTGTGCAGCCGACCAAGGGTTCCAGGAGGCCGGGAGAAGCAGGCAGAAGAAGGCGCAGCCCTCGTGAGATCCCAAGAGCGAGGGGCTCCGAGACGCCGGGCGGGTCGGGCGGCACTCTGTGCAGCCACCAAGGGTTCCAGGAGGCCGGGAGAAGCAGGCAGAAGAAGGCGCAGCCTCGAGATCCCAAGAGCGGAGGGGCTCCGGAGACGCCAGGCGGCGGCGGCACCTGTGCAGCCGACCAAGGGTTCCAGGAGGCCGGGAGAAGCAGGCAGAGGCGCGGCTCTCGAGATCCCAAGAGCGGAGGGGCTCCAGGACGTCGGCGCGCTCTGTGCAGCCGACCAAGGTTCCAGGGAGGCCGGGAGAAGCAGGCAGAAGAGTACGGGCAAAGCCGCAAACCAATCGGAAAGCGACTGCAGACTGTGCCTTGCTTCCGATTGTGCGCCTTCCCATAGACTTAAACTGGGGTTTGCTGCACTATTCTGGCTGGGATTTCTGCTTTTCTGTAATTTATTTTGAAATTCTCATAAAAGTGCTGTTTTCTCTTACTTTGTGCTGCCTGGTTTATGGGCTGTTTTTCTATGTTAAAATTAAGTGTGACAGTCTTTTGAATTGTTGTGTGGGCTAGCGGCAGCGCCTAACCCCCCCATACCCTCCCAGTCTGTTGTTGTGCAGATCTCAAGTTTTAGCACCTTGTTGCACATTACTGCAATAAAGGTACTTTACTGCTGCCTTCTCCTCTGTCCCCACCTTGTAGAAGGCGCAGCCCTCGAGATCCCAAGGCGGAGGGGCTCCAGACGCCGCGGGTCGGGCGGCACCTGTGCAACCGACCAAGGGCTCCAGGAGGCCGGAGAAGCAGGCAGAAGGTACGGGAAGTCAGCAAACCAATCGGAAAGCAACCGCAGACTGTGCCTTGCTTCCTCATTGGTGCTTCCTCCCATAGACTTAAACTGGGGTTTGCTGCACTATTCTGGCTGGGATTTCTGCTTTTCTGTAATTTATTTTGAAATTCTCATAAAAAGTGCTGTTTTCTCTTACTTTGTGCCTGGTTTATGGGCTGTTTTTTTTCTATGTTAAAATTAAGTGTGACAGTCTTTTGAATTGTTGTGTGGGCTAGACGCTTAGGCGCCTAACCCCCCATACCCTCCCAGTCTATTGTTGTGCAGATCTCAAGTTTTAGCACCTTGTTGCACATTACTGCAATAAAGTACTTTACTGACTGCCTTCTCCTCTGTCCCCACCTTGTAGAAGGCGCAGCCCTCGAGATCCCAAGAGCGGAGGGGCTCGAGGCCATGGCGGGTCGGCGGCACCTGTGCAGCCGACCAAGGGTTCCAGGAGGCCGGAGAAGCAGGCAGAAGGTGCAGGGCAAAGCCGCAAACCAATCGGAAAGCGACCGCAGACTGTGCCTTGCTTCCGATTGGTGCGCCTTCCCATAGACTTAAACTGGGGTTTGCTGCACTATTCTGGCTGGGATTTCTGCTTTTCTGTAATTTATTTTGAAATTCTCATAAAAGTGCTGTTTTCTCTTACTTTGTGCCTGGTTTATGGGCTGTTTTTCTATGTTAAAATTAAGTGTGACAGTCTTTGAATTGTTGTGTGGGCTAGACGCTTAGGCGCCTAACCCCCCCATACCCTCCCAGTCTATTGTTGTGCAGATCTCAAGTTTAGCACCTTGTTGCACATTACTGCAATAAAGGTACTTTACTGACTGCCTTCTCCTCTGTCCCCACCTTGTAGAAGGCGCAGCCCTCGAGATCCCAAGGCGGAGGGGCTCCGAGGCGCGGCCAGGTCGGCGGCACCTGTGCAGCCGACCAAGGGTTCCAAGGAGGCCGGGAGAAGCAGGCAGAAGAAAGCGCAGCCCTCGAGATCCCAAGAGCGGAGGGGCTCCGAGACGCCGGCGGGTCGGCGGCACCTGTGCAGCCGACCAAGGGTTCCAGGAGGCCGGAGAAGCAGGCAGAAGAAGGCGCAGCCCTCGAGATCCCAAGGCGGAGGGGCTCCGAGGCGTCGGCGGCACCTGTGCAGCCGACCAAGGGTTCCAGGAGGCCGGGAGAAGCAGGCAGAAGGTACGGGCAAGCCGCAAACCAATCGGAAAGCAACCGCAGACTGTGCCTTGCTTCCGATTGAGTGCGCCTTCCCATAGACTTAAACTGGGGTTTGCTGCACTATTCTGGCTGGGATTTCTGCTTTTCTGTAATTTATTTTGAAATTCTCATAAAAGTGCTGTTTTCTCTTACTTTGTGCCTGGTTTATGGGCTGTTTTTTCTATGTTAAAATTAAGTGTGACAGTCTTTTGAATTGTTGTGTGGGCTAGACGCTTGGCGCCTAACCCCCCATACCCTCCCAGTCTGTTGTTGTGCAGATCTCAAGTTTTAGCACCTTGTTGCACATTACTGCAATAAAGGTACTTTACTGACTGCCTTCTCCTCTGTCCCCCACCTTGTAGAAGGCGCAGCCCTCGAGATCCAAGGCGGAGGGCTCCGAGACGCGGCGGGTCGGCGGCACCTGTGCAGCCGACCAAGGGTTCCAGGAGGCCGGGAGAAGCAGGCAGAAGAAGGCGCAGCCCTCGAGATCCCAAGAGCGGAGGGGCTCCGAGACGGCCGGGCGGTCGGCGGCACCTGTGCAGCCGACCAAAGGGTTCCAGGAGGCCGGAGAAGCAGGCAGAAGAAGGCGCAGCCCTCGGGATCCCAGGCGGAGGGGCTCCGAGGGCCTGTGGTCGGCGGCACCTGTGCAGCCGACCAAGGGTTCAGGAGGCCGGGAGAAGCAGGCAGAGAAGTGCGGGCAAAGCCACAAACCAATCGGAAGCGACCGCCAGACTGTGCCTTGCTTCCGATTGGTGCGCCTTCCCATAGACTTAAACTGGGGTTTGCTGCACTATTCTGGCTGGGATTTCTGCTTTTCTGTAATTTATTTTGAAATTCTCATAAAAGTGCTGTTTTCTCTTACTTTGTGCCTGGTTTATGGGCTGTTTTTCTTATGTTAAAATTAAGTGTGACAGTCTTTTGAATTGTTGTGTGGGCTAGACGCCGGGCGCCTAACCCCCCATACCCTCCCAGTCTATTGTTGTGCAGATCTCAAGTTTTAGCACCTTGTTGCACATTACTGCAATAAGGTACTTTACTGACTGCCTTCTCCTCTGTCCCCACCTTGTAGGCGCAGCCCTCGAGATCCCAAGGCCCGGAGGGGCTCCGAGGCGCTTGTGGGGTCGGCGGCACCTGTGCAGCCGACCAAGGGTTCCAGGAGGCCGGGAGAAGCAGGCAGAAAGTACGGGCAAGCCGCAAACCAATCGGAAAGCGACCGCAGACTGTGCCTTGCTTCCCGATTGATGCGCCTTTCCCCATAGACTTAAACTGGGGTTTGCTGCACTATTCTGGCTGGGATTTCTGCTTTTCTGTAATTTATTTTGAAATTCTCATAAAAGTGCTGTTTCTCTTACTTTGTGCCTGGTTTATGGGCTGTTTTTCTATGTTAAAATTAAGTGTGACAGTCTTTTGAATTGTTGTGTGGGCTAGGCGCTTAGGCGCCTAACCCCCCCATACCTCCCAGTCTATTGTTGTGCAGATCTCAAGTTTTAGCACCTTGTTGCACATTACTGCAATAAAGGTACTTTACTGACTGCCTTCTCCTCTGTCCCCACCTTGTAGAAGGCGCAGCCCTCGAGATCCCAAGAGCGGAGGGGTCCGAGGACTTGGCCAGTGCCCGCCGACCAAGAGTTCCAGGAGGCCGGGAGAAGCAGGCAGAAGGTCAGGCAAAGCCGCAAAATTTTTGCCCCCCCCTCCCCCTCTTGGTTGATTACTTTATACACTTTCTCCGCCATTTCTTAATCCACACCCACATCCCTTCCCTTCCTCCCTTAACCCATACCTAACCTCCACAATGCTACTTTGCTCCCTTTTGCTCCTGAGCCTTATATCTCACCCAATCCCTTATGATATCAATGCTATACCCAGTGTCAAGATAAATAACTCAGTTAATACGACCTGCCCATCTCTACCATCCACAAGGCCAACCACGGTTCCTTATTCATCCTGAACCACGTTTGCAATGCAACCTCTGGGATATCCCACATAAGGCCACCCTATCAATTCAGCACAGCCCTGGCACCCTACTTGTATCATGGCTTTTATTAACCCACTATGCCTGTCCATTAAAATATTATGCTATGAAAAATTTTGCAACCATATATCAGGACCATCACTCAGCTCACAGCAGGCACCCAGGATTAGGAGAAGCGCTCTGACCCTCACTATCCTTGTCCCTTGGTGCCCTCCTCAAATTAATCTTCTACCTTCTGATCTGTTTGGTACCATTGAAATAAATCCTGGCCCCATTGAAAGTTATTTTTCCCTGCTGATTTATCCTCTATAAATGGCCTAAGTTTCCTACATATCAATGCCTGCAGCCTTTTAAAAAAATTCTCCGTAATACAGGCCTGGGTGGCACATACCCTGCCTGACTTTCTGGTCATCTCTGAATCTTGGCTCAGACCATCGACCAAAGACAGTGTTGTAAACCTTACCAACTATCAGCTCTTCAGAGCAGATCGCCCTTCCAGGGGTGGTGGGGTGGCCATATACATTAAGGACACCATCTCTGCTACCTGCCTCATCATCACATCCAGACCAAAGGAATTTGAATGTTTATCAATCAAAATATCCCTTCCAAACTTGTCTCCATTTAAATTGATTGGCTGCTATAGGCCCCCTCAGCAGGCCTCAAATTACTATCTCACCTGGGGTCAATAACCAATCTAGGCCCTGAAGATACCATCATCCTTGGTGATTTGAATTTAAACTGGCTATCTAATGCATCTGCTCCATTGGTAACATTCTGTGACACCTATGGCGTTACACAGCTAATAAAAGACCCAACCAGGATTAACCTAAAAATTCCAGCAACAGCTCACTCCTGGATATTATGTTGGTAAATAAGCCTCACTTATATACTCATGCAGGAGTACTACCGAATGATGTAAGTGACCATTGTCCCATAGCTGGCATAAGATATTCACCCAAACCATCCAACCCTGCTGAATTTGTCCCCAAAGGTCAAAAGAAGTTCAACATACCAGGTTACCTCCATGACCTGAGTAACACAATATATTGGCAAGATTTCTACCTTACAACCTCAGTGGAAATAGCTCTCCAGATCTTAAAGGACATTATCACTAATGCTCTAAATATTCATGCACCATTCACCAATATCAGAACTAAAGCAAGGTCCTGCCCCTGGTTCACCACTGATCTTAAAACAGCCTTGCTATCCAGAGACAAACTGTGGAAAAAGGCAAGAAAGCTAAGGACTCCATAGATTGGCTAAATTTCAGAAAAGCAAGAAATTCATGTACAACACAAATAAGATCTGCCAAGCGGCCTATTATAGAGCTGAATTGGATGCCTCCTATAATAACCCTACCAGGCTCTGAGGGAACTATAAAGGGTATCTTGGGTCAAAACTCTACTCCTGCCTTAACCTGCAAACTGCTACTAAATAACACAGAAATTACGGATAAACAAGAAATTCTAAATACCTTCAATGACCACTTCACCACAGCTGGACTAGCATTTGACTCTTCACCTGCAAATCTCTGAGATCTTCCTTGAATCTTCAATCCACCGTGGGCCAAAGGCTATATCAACCTTCTCTTTCAACCCAATAACATTGAAAGAAGTGGAAGATCTCCTCTCCAACTTGGATACTTCAAAAGTGCAGGTACAGACTCCTGGACCCCTACTTCCTCAAGATTGCATCTCAAGTCTTATCTGCCCCTCACTCATCTCTTCAATCTTTCCCTCACCACTGGATCCATTCCCTCCACTTGGAAAACAGCTCAAGTAGTTCCTTTACTCAAATCTGGTGATCCCATGGATCTCAATAATTACAGGCCCATTTCCATCCTATCAGTTCTGTCCAAGATGCTCAGAAAGTTAGTAAACTCACAATTAAGGGTCTACCTGGATAACAATAACCTCCTAAACACAGTACAATCAGGATTTAGATCAAGGCACAGCACCATTTCAGCCCTAGCCAAAGTAACCAACGACTGGCAGACTGCTATGGATAAGAAGAATAGTACCTGTGCTGTGTTCCTGGATTTGAGCAAGCATTTGACACAGTGGATCATGAATCACTGATCACCTCCCTTGGTTCAATAGGGTTGGATTCCCCTTCACTCAATTGGTTCAAGTGTAATCTATCAGACAGATCACAACTGGTAAAAATGGAAACTACCTATCCACTTTAAAACCACTGCTAAGAGGTGTACCATAAGGCTCTATTCTTGGCCCATCCTCTTTGCCATCTACATTAATAATATTGATGCTAACCTCACTCAATCAAACATTCATCTGTTTGCTGATGATACTGTGCTATATGTTGCAATCCTTCATTGTCTAAAGCCTGTGAACTGCTACAATCTGAATTCTCCATCCTACAACACAACTTGCTGGATAAAAACTACTTCTAAATGCCAAAAAAACAAAAGCTATGCTCTTTTCCTCACAAAGTTGCTCTGCCACTACCCCATCATCTACCACCCTACAACTAACCACCTTACTTGGAAGAAGCTGGAATCGTTGATAACTTCAAATATCTTGGTGTCTGGATTGATAACAAACTTGACTTTTCTGTACATATTGAGGAGCTACTAAAGAAACTGAGACAAAGGCTTGGTTTATTTTTAGAATAAAGCACTACCTCAACAGAGACTCAAAAAAGATTAATCCAGGCTTCATTCCTATCCCTCATTGACTATGCTGACTTTCTGTATGGACACTGTTCCTCCCCTCTTAAATAAACTGGACACCCTATACCACAGGTCCATCAGATTCATTACTGACCTTCCCTTCAGCACCCACCATTGTTCCCTTTATAAGGCAGTTAACTGGTCATCATTACAACACAGAAGAAACAGGAATGCTGCAATTTGGATTTTCAAAGCCTTATCAGGCAAGCTACCTACCTACATCTCGGACTGTTTTACTCAAATCACTTCTAGGCCATACAACCTAAGGATCAGCAAAATTATCATTCTTAGGTCCCTTTGCCTGCACCCAGCTTGGGAGGGCTGCTATCAGCCACTCACTAGCAATTGTTTGAACTCACTCCAAAAACCATGAAGCTAAATAACCTCCACCCTTAATATCCTTCAAAGATTATTCACCACCTATTCCCAGAACTCTGCAACTGCTTCCATAAGGCCTAATTCACTGCCCTATCCACCCCCTTTTTCTGCTCGTGTTTCTATATGCTGAAAAACTCCAGTTCCCAGTCCCAAGATTCACCCTCAAAATGCCTGCTAGGTCCTATAATCTACATATTAACTCTGATGTGCCAACTGCCTACTGTCTCCCAGATTAAAAGTGTTAATGCCTTGTACATATGTATATTGTTATATACTAGCACTTATGTCATTGTATTTCTGTTTTTGTTACCCATGTCATTGTATTACTGTATATGATACCCTTGTCAATGTAATAACACTTGCAC
The DNA here is from genome assembly GCA_016271365.2 of Neoceratodus forsteri. Taxonomy (NCBI): domain Eukaryota; kingdom Metazoa; phylum Chordata; order Ceratodontiformes; family Ceratodontidae; genus Neoceratodus; species Neoceratodus forsteri. Next base: position 882,889,350 of record CM057450.1, on the reverse strand, counting down.
TTCTTGACCACTCAGGTCCATCTTGTAAATGAGCTATGCTCAATGATGTTAACCTGATTAAATAAAGATTTTGATTGATTGATTGATTGAGAAGAGCGTCAGTGTATATTAAAAGTCTAGGAGTGACATAATTAGAAATCAACATTGACCTGTAGTGGTATTTCACAAAAAGTATACCCATGGTCTCCTACCAGGCCACTTCAATATCCATATTTGTATTAGAATATAGAGACACAGTATCTCGATCCAGAAACCCTTCAGATTTCCTTTGTTGGATAAGGGCACCCAATCTGGCATCCAATCTCAGAGCTCAACCATCCCCATTTATAAGCATAAGTCGGGTCAACCGATGCCTGGTAGAGGGACCATTTCTGCCATTTCATCATGTAGTTTGTCCCTCTATTTTGAATTTTGGCATTGAGAGCTTTTGTGTGATATATCTCTTTCATGATAGCTCTCCAGTCAGCAACTGTAGATATGGAGTCTGTCATCCATCTTCTAGTGAGTGCCTTTTGGCAGCTAAAAGAAACACTGGTAGGAGAGTATGGCTCCAGGGTGGAGAATGATCAGGATAAACTGCAAGCAAAACTTGCTTGGACATTAATTCTTTAGGTTCCCCATGCACTGCAAGAATTCTACCTGGAGTGTTGCCATAAAAGGCATCAAAGTGGGTACTGCCAGAAAATGTGTCCCAGAGAGGCACACTGGCATCCACAATTTCTCCAGTACTTTCTGTATTTCTCTGATAGATATTTACAAAGAATGGCTGGGGACAGAAGTACCTCAAGTGACACTTCCAGGCAAACTCACACCGATAAGGGGATGAGGTTGTTTTGATTGTTGATAGGGTGGTCTCAAGCCAAACCTCCCAGAAACCTCTGGTGGTCTCTGGGGACTCCTCCTGCAGAGCCTTATCAAGATTTCCTATCAGATGCCCACCAAAATTCCCTTCTGTAGCTTCAATAAAAATTGTAATAGGCCTGGTATCAGGGAAGGTAGAATAGGCTGAATGATTCTATTTCTCAAAATGTGATTTCCGACTTGGAAGTATCTAAATTGATCAGATCTGTGAAGACCAAACTTAAGCATCAATGTATCAAAGGGTGTATCCCTTGTGGTGATAAGAATTGAAAACAATGGATAGACCCAGTCTTCTCCATCTCATGAAGAAGAGGTCTGATAATATTGGTAGGAAGGACTCATCCTCGAAATCAATTTACAATATTCGAATATAGAGCCGAATGGGTTTTGTCCTTATTCTTTTCCATATTTCATATGTGTGAGCTATAATGTTGGAAAATCTCTGGGCTGTAAGGACTTTCCATCAGATGAAAAATAATCTTATTGATACCAAATAAATCATTGATGTGGAATTCGAGAGTTTTCCAGGCAGTACTATATTTCTGGCAACCACATCAAGATTATTTGAAGAAAAGCAGTTTCTGAATATAACTGAAAATCAAGAAGGCCCATACCCCGGAACTACCGAAAGTTTTAAAATGGACAGCGGATTCCGGAAGGTCATTACTCCAGATAAAGTTGAAATTAGTTTGTCCCATGATTTAAAGTAATAGGTTGAGGGAAATGTGGGACATTATGAATAAGGTAAAGGAATCTGGGAAGAATATTAAGTCTAATTGTTTTGACTCTCTGGTGGAGAGAGAAAAGCAAGGAGGCCATTTAGTTATGTATGATTGGATGGCTATAGTCAGAGGTTCAAAATTTACTATTTCTAGTACTTTGGGATAAAGGGGATGTTGATGCCCAAATATTTTATTTAGTAGTTAGCCATTTAAAGGGTAAGATCTTTTAATGCCATGGGGGTAAAATTATGTACCAGAGGGTCTATGTGATAATGGCCGAACACCTAAAAGCGATCACCGTTTCGATCAGTCAGAGTGCCAAACACATTTTTGGCACTCTGACAACTTGACACACCAGAACAACAGTGCCAGGTAGTGTTTTACTGCTTTCTGTGGGGGGGGCTGTGTCCCCACCCTGCACCCCCTACAAGGATTCTCAACTCCGGGTGCATGTCAGAGGGTAAAGCTGTAAAAAAAAATAGATTCTGGCTGGGCAATAAAAATCACACAAGCACCCAGACCCAAACCCTGTACCTCAGCCACCACAGTCACTAGCCAATCCCCAACACCATGACGCTGCTCGAGCAACTAGCGCTACCCCCTATAGCCTCTCCACCTTCCCAGCCACTCTCACTGTGCTTGCTCCCAGCCCCCACGTGTACATATGGCGACATCCTGTCAGCTAGTTCACCCACCCCTCATCCGGTCACCCTACCTTTCTGTCGCGTGAGTGGATTGCGCGGGAAGAGTAGCCATAATGGGCACCCTTACTCATCGCCCCACTTCACAGGTTACTGTACCAAGTCACAGTTTTAGTGTAATTTAATTTGAAGCCAGCTAATGTTTCAAGTTGCTTCAATATTTCCCATGCTGTAGGTATTGAAGTACTAGGTGATGTGCATGACAAGAGCACAAAATCCACAAACAAACTTATTTTGTATTCTTGCTGGGCAATGGATATGCCCTCTACCTCCCTCTTTGCTCTGAGGGCCGAGGCCAAGGGTTCCATATATAACACAAATAGGGATGGGGAAAGGGATGTCCCTGTCTAGTCCCTCAACCTATCTGAACTGGTTGGTTAGTCCACCGTTAATTCTTAGATAAGCCCTTGAGGATGTATATACATTTTAAGGCAGGAAATGAAAGCTGAGGGAAAATGAAAGGCTTTAGGGTGTCCCATAAAAGAGGCCAGGAGACCCTGTGGAAAGCCTTTTCTGCATCAAGGCTAATGAAGGCTGTGGATATTTTCCTGCTCTTCATACTCCTGAAGAATTAAAATCTTACAGATGTTATCTGAGGTGTTTCTACCTTTGATAAATCCTGATTGGTCTGAATGGATAGTTTGGGGAAGGAGAGTTTCTAGTCTGGTTACCCATATAGACGTAAATATCTTGTAGTCTACATTTAAAATAGAAATAGGGCAATAGGCCACTGGACTAGATGAGTCTTTATTGGGCTTCAATATCGGGGGTCAGAGTGGCGTAGTTCCATGATGGGGGTGGTATCCCCTAGGTTATTCAATATATAAGGAATGTAAAGTAGGAAGGATAGCATTGGAAACTTGTGGTACCTCTCAGCTGTGAACCCATCAGGGCCGGGCAACATCCTGGGTTTAATCTTTGGATCACCTCTTGGATTTCTGTTTGAGTAATCAGGGTTTCAAGGGATCTTACCTGAAAGTCATTCAGTTTAGGTTGATTAAGCTGGTTAAGAAGGCCTTTCTGGTATCTGTAAGAGATACCGATTCCTCAGAGTACAGATTTTAAAGAAATCTGAGAAAATTTGTGTAATGTGTGATTCAAACAACATGAAGTCTTCCTGTATTCTGACAATATGCAGTTAGCCCCAGCACTTGAACTGCCCTGGAAGGAAGGGTTAACTCTATGCCAAGGCATAGAATGTTGAGCTCGAGCTTAGGTTTTCAAATCTCTGTCTGTGGTACTCTTAAGTGTAACCATCAGATTCTTTACTCTGCCTGACTGTAAAGTCGCTTCAGAGATTGCTCCTTCACTTCGGTTCGGTAAAGTCTCAAAACCATCATTTTTTCAACCCTTTGTTATTTTCAGTATCAAGTCTCTGTCTACGGTACAGTAAGTAGTGTAGGTAGGCAGTGAACTGTTATTTTACTGTGGAAATTGTGATTCTTGATTTCATATCGGTTGGTCGGTTGGGAACCAACCATGTGTATTACTTTTGAAATCTGGGATTTTAGTAGTGGTGTGCTGGTTCCTATCAGTCAAAAAAAACTGGACTTTACCAGTTTCTTTCTGCAACCAGTAACACAGTTGGTAATTGATAGGGAGTATTACCTGGCTTGAAAACTGTAAAGGGTAATTTTGCTAGTGTGGCCATGTCCGAGAAACCCAAAAAAAAAACAGTCACTCTGAGTTTCAACACTATACAGAGAGTGGGGAGGTCTTTCTAAGCTGACCCCAACCTCATCGGTGTTTACTGTCTGGAGTTTGACCACCTCAAAACAGACTGCCAAATTTGTAAACATTTTCCTAAAGCCACTCTGGAAAAGATTGAGCAGCCTAAAGGAAAGGAGGGCAAGAAGTTCGCTGACCCGGATGGCCAGTCCAGTTTGGTTGCTGCGAACCTGAGAAGTGTCCACTGACCTGGGCGAGGCGGCCTCAGGCAAAGAGATCCGTCGGTTCTGGCAAAAGGTGAAAAAAATCAGCGGTTCAGATCCAACACCAAACTCCAACCACTGAAGAAATAGCCAAAGCAATAAGTATAGTGCAATCGCTTCACCGGTTCCAATTGAACCGGCGCCCGCCAATTAGGTGCTCAGATTGGTCGGATCCGACTCCATCGGATTATGATCCAGATGCATATTATGAGCTGGAGTGGGAGGGAGACAAAGTTCCAGATGATGATGATGATGATAATGATTTTGAGGGTCTGGGTGTGCCCATTGAACCAGACATCTACCCATACAGACCCTCCAGTGTCTCCTCTCAAGGCTTTCTGAGTCCCCTCTCACTATTTGTTTTACAAAATATGGCAGAAACCCTCCAGCTCCTACTGGTAGAAGCTGCTGAGGAGGAAGAAGGGCCTGATTTTGTTGAAATGATGGACATACCAGAGTCCAAAAGATTGTCTATTCCTCTTCACAAGTCTTTGAGAAACAGGCAAAAGGGTTACAAACTCCTTACTCCTTGCCTCCTGTAGATAAGAGAATGGACAGGAAGTATATGTTGTCAGGTTCAGGTTTTTATACAGTCATTGCATCCATGTTGGGGTAGTCAGGCTGCAGCCTGTGACAGGGCTAATATACTTTTGGCTTCACACCCCCGACAAAGACTCCAGGAAGGTGGATGCCATGGCCAAAATCAATATTTGGCATCCTCCTTGGGACTCAGGCAAGCTAATTATATGGTCTACAAAGCCTGGTACCAGAAGTCCAGGTGGGATATGGTTCTGGAACTGGCTAAACAGGCTCCTCCCCAGCTGGCCAGAGAGCTGGAGGAGGTGACTGCTGATGGAATTGAGGCATCCAAGGTACAATTCCATGCTGCTGTGGACTCCAGTGATGTGACATCAAGAGTCATGGCTACATCTGTGTCTCTCAGGAGACTTGCTTGGCTCAGATACACTAGTCTTTCTCAGGATACCCAGGCTAAGGCCATGGATTTCCCTGTGGTGGGTAACTTTCTGTTTGGAGAGCCAACAGAGGCTTACATGAAGAAAATGGATGAGTACAGGACCACCTACAGGAGTGCACAGGTCAAAGAAAGGCAAGCCACTCCTCAGCAGCAGCAGTCTAGGGGCTGGGGCAGGCCTTTTCACAGGCCTTTTACCAAGTCCAGGCCTCCTCTCCCTTCCCACAGAGGGGTTCTTCGAGGAGGCAGGAGGGGCATGAGCAGGGCTGCATCCTCTTCCTAGTCCAAGGCTCCAGCCAAACAGACACCCTGATGTGTCAGCCTGGGTCGACTCCCTCAATTCCAGTAGGAGGCAGGCTGGCTTACTACTTCCAGGCCTGGAGTCTGTTACCTCCGACAAGTGGGTCCTGGGGTGAGTAAGCCGGGACTAACCCTCAGTTTCAAAAATTTTCAAAATGAGGCCAGGTCTTTTCACCTGCAAACATCTCCAAACCATTGCTCTAGAAGCAGAGGTTTCCGCTCTACTGGCTCTCAGAGCTAGAGAAGAGTTTCTACTTTACACAGGGCAAAGTCTGTACTCCAGATACTTCCTTACCCCAAAAAGACAGGAGTGGTGACCTATCCTAGACTTAAGGTATTTGAACAAGCACATCACAAAACCAAAATTTAAAATGGTGACTCTGGGAGTAATTCTTTCCTCTCTGAGGCCAGGGATTGGTTAGCATCACTGGACCTCAAGAATGCCTATTTCACATTCCTATCAGGTGCTCCCACAGAAAGTACCTCAGGTTTAAGTTGCCTTCAGGCCATTATCAGTTCAGAGCCATGCCCTTCAGCCTAACTTCAGCTCCAATGGTATTTACAAAATGCCTTGCAGTAGTGGCCTTCCTCAGAAGGAAGGGTATTTTCTCTTCCCATACCTGGATGACTGGCTCATTGTAGGTGAGTCCTCCGACCAGGCCAAGTCAGTCTTACAAGTCACTGAGGACTTGCTCAGTTCTCTGGGTTCCTTCTCAACCTGCCAAAGTCAGTTCTCGAACCAGTACAACTCTTGACTTTCATAGGAATAGAGTTAGATACTGTTCAAGAAAGAGCCTTCTCCCTTAGCTAGGGTAAAGGCCCTCACAGATCTTGCTTCTTCTTTTCATCCTCTGGTTTCTCGTCCAGAAGACACTTTCTTCAACTCCTAGGCCACATGGCAGCTTCCACTGCAGTGGTACAAGAGCCACGTTCCAGATGAGGGATATTCAGTTTCACCTAAGTTCCTTTTGGTCTTGGAAAAAAGATTCTCTCACCAAATTGGTTCCAGTGACTCAGACTCTGGTCCAAGCTCTCCAGTGGTGGCTGGATCAGGGCAATCTCAGAGAAGGTGTCCCATTCCTCAATCAAACTCCTTCAGTGGTCCTAACCACAGATACTCTCTCTCCTGGGCTGGGAACTCATCTGGAGCCCTCACAGCTCAGGGTGTTTGTCTCCTCATGAGTCTCTCCTTTATATCAATCTTCTGGAACTCAGGACAGTATTCCTAGCCCATCAAGCTTTCTTGGACTCAATAAGGGACAAGGTGGTTCGAGGTCAGGACAGACAACACTACTAACGTGGCACATCAACAAGCAGTGGGGCACTTTGTCCACGGCCTTGTGCACGGAGGCCATGAAAGTGTGGTCTCTGGCCTATTCCTTCAAACTTCTCTAGTAGCAGTTCACCTTCCAGGGAGGACAATGCTAGCAGATGCTCTGAACAGACTCTCCCAGGGCCATCATGAATGGGCTCTGGACCCTCTCATTCTGAAAGTGATTTTCACCAGGTGGGGCACTCCAGGGATAGATCTCTTCACAGCCCCAGACAATCACCAGCTTCTCCTGTTCTGCTGCAGACCTCCAGTCCTAGAGACTGTTCCTCTGGATGCCCTCATATTGGATTGGAAAGGCAGATTCCTTTATGCCTTTCCTCCCTTCCCCTGTTATTCAGAGTTCTATTTCAGATCAGGTCATAACCCTGCACAGTGATTCTGGTGGCTCCAGATTGGGCCAGACAACCTTGGTACCCTCTGTTGTTATCTCTGGCAGTGTCACTCCCCTGTCTCTTCCCAAGAGACACAATCTCCTTTCCTCCTCTCAGGAGAATTTGGTACCCCAATCTCCAGTCTCTCAATCTCAAGGCCTGACTCTTGAAGAGTTAGAATATGCAGGCCTGCATCTTTCTCAGGGAGTTTTGGACATTCTTAAGGTTTCTAGAAAACATTCTACTAGAAAACTTACAATTTCAAATGGAAAAACTTCAGCATTTGGTGTTCTAATTGGGATATTCTACCAGATGCTGCAGGCATTGCTACAGTTTTAAGATTAACTGGTTCACCTTAATGGCTTAGGCCTTAGGTCAGCAACTTTGAAAGTTCATTTAGCAGCTGTGTCTGCATTCCTGTCAGCAGGAAGAGCTCTTCCTGGCATCTCATCCTGTTTTCAGTAAGTTCTTTAAAGGTCTGGTTCATATCAACCTCCTTTTAGAGAGCCTACTCCAGCTTGGGACCTCAATATTTGCATTTTCAGCTCTATGCAGCCACCCTTTGAACCTGTGGTGTCAGCTGAGCTTAAGTGCTTGACCTAGAAAGCTGTGTTTCTGGTAGCTATCACTTCTGCCAGGCTGAATCAGTGAATTACAGACCCTGTCAGTTAAATCTGATTTATCTCCTTTCATAGAGATAAGGTGGTCCTCAGAACAAATAGGAAGTTCTTACCAAGGTGGTGTCAGATTTTCATCTAAACCAGTCTTTGCTCTTCAGTGTTTTCACTGATCACTCTTCTTCAGAATAAAGAAGATGCTTAGTTTAGATGTTAAAAGGGCCTTAGCTACTACATAGAACATACTAAGGCACACAGGAATGACTGTCTTCAATTGTTTCTCACTTATGGTGAGGTGGGTAAATGTAAGCCTGCTATTAAAGAACTATTGCCAGTTGGATTGTTTCTCTTGTATACAATTCTGCTATGCCAAGCTAGGCAAATTCCCCAGGCCTGAGGGCCCACTCGACTAGAGTACAGCTCCTTCTCTGGCTGCTGCCAGAGATATACCCTAGTTAGAGATCTGTAAAGCAACCACCTGGAAGACAGTCCATACATTCACAAGCATTACTTCCTGGACATCCAGGCTAGGAGTGATGCTAGGTTATTACAGTAGTACTACAAGTCTTTTCCCAGAGTAGGTTCTAGCACTCCTCCATGGAGGGATTGCTTGGGAGTCTGCATATTGTCAGAATACAGCAAAACTTCATGCTGTTTGAGAAAAAAAATTTGTCACTTTAGTAATCGTGTTTCTTCTAATGGAGTCTTGCTGTATTCTGACCTCCCCCTGCCTCCCTCTCAGAACCTAGTTTTTAGGATGTGGGCTGCTTGGGTACAGTGTTGCACCTCAGGGTGTACTCTCATACCCTTCCTCTTCAAGATGGGGTGGTTCTTGTTAAGTTTTCTGTTTGTATATTTATATATATATATATTTTAGAGGCAAAAACTCTGTTTAATGCATTAGTTAGGGTTGTTCCACAGTGACAAAGTGAAATTCGCTGTTAGGTTGAAAACCCCATGGACCCCATACCCCCAACCGGCATTAGGGTGCGCATTGGGATCATCAGCCTAACTCACCATGACATGTGTAAAGCAGCAGAAGTATGGGACAATGGGGGGAGTTGGGACCACACGATCAATGCGCACCAATACCGTGAAAGAAGGATGAAAGTCAAGGGTTCAGCTAGCGATTCACTGTCGCTATAAAATTTCTTAATGAATGAAACATAAATTTACAATCTTTTTGAGAATGATAGCGAGAAATAGTGATGTAATGCAGCAGCGAGGAGCGGGCCCTTTGGTGTGTTGTGGCATACTAACAGGGACAGCAATGCAAACAGAAATGCTAACAGTGGTGCACATGGTAACACAAGCCACGAATGAGAACAGAAAGATGCGCATGTGGTGGCGTGACAGGAATGGTCTGCCACGTGATGTGTTGTCACATAGTAACATGGTGCCTGAAAACAGAAATGTCAATGGGCATGGTGATGTAAAAGTGAAACAGTAAGATAAACAGTACTGTAGACAAATGGCAAAAATAACAGAAACACAAGCGCCAAATGAAACGCAAGGATAACGCACATGGTGGCTGCAGACGTCAATGGTAAGTGAACGGCAGTGGATCCACAAGCGGAAAGGGCAACAGTAACAGTAATAAGCGCACAGGCTGGTTTCCCCAAAACCTGCATTGAGAAAGACAGTGAGTACAAATAATGTATGCAAAATAATGAGCATCGGTAGAGAAATGAGATCTTGGAATACTAAATACATTATATCTCAGGAACTGCGACTTAGAAAAAAATTTAAAAGTCATATATTTACAACTGTCTGGCTAATTTGAATCTTAGCCCTAAAAGTCCGTATCTCTCACCGTTTCCGAGATACTGGCCCTGAAAAGCGCGGCGCCGTAATGTTATCCTATGGGAAAAAAGAAAAGTTCGAGTCCATAACTTTGCCTCCCTGTAATGTTTTTTCACCAAACTACTGAAAGGCACATCTGTGGGCTGTTGGCTGTCTTCCTCAAATTTCAGGAAAAAAGACCAAACCGTTATTTTGCAGCAGGGCTCCAAATGATTTCTGTTAAGTGTCGAGGCGCCGTAATGTTATCCTATGGGAAAAACCGTCAATTTTGGAGTGCCGTAACTTTGCCGCCATGTGATATTTTTCACCAAACTACTGAAAGGCACATCTGTGTACTGTTGGCTGTCTTCCTCCAAATTTCAGGAAAAAAGACCAAACCGTTATTTTGCAGCAGGGTGCCAAAGGATTCCTGTAATGCTTGGTAGCCGTAATGTTATCCTATGGAAAAACTGTCAACTTTGGAGTGCCATAACTTTGCCGCGTGTAATATTTTTCAATACAATACTGAAAGGCACATCTGTGAGATGTCGATGCGTTCCTCAAATTTCAGCCCAAAACTCCCAAAGGTTATTTTGCAGTGCAGTGCCAAAGAATTGCTGTCATTTTCCACAGACTAGAAAATTACTGTGCAATTTGTAACTTCATGAAAATTTTGCGACACTTTCATGAGCACGAAAGTAATTTCGAAAGTACTTTTCCAGAAATTTGAAAACATATTTCTGGGGTGTTTCCACAAAATAAAGACATAGCAAGCATCCTCAGGGCCCGACTAGGTGAATACAAAAAATTAGGTTGCTAGAGGGTCCCAAATTTAAATGCCAACCATTTTCTGATCACCAACTGAAAACAAAATGGCCGATTTGCGAAAGTAACAGGCCCATTGCGAAAGTAAAATGCATTTGCGAAAGTGTTGAACTTTTGTTAACTTTCCCATTGACTTATAATGGGAAACTGTTTTTGAATAACTTTTGAACCGTTTAATATTTTTACGAAATCTTTGAAAGGCACATTGGGGACCCGGCCGCACATTTCTGAAGATTTCAGGCCAGTCCACTAAACCGTCACGACCTGTAGGCGCGACCACAGAATTCCAGAAAAGCGTAAATCGCGCACAGATCACACTTAATAACTCCGCAGCCGTATATCTGCCAGTACGAAACTTGGCAGATCCCAAGGCCTATGGTTCTTGATCATAAATTCCAAACTGCAGGCAAATCCATCAAACAGTTGCAAAGTTATTAAGGTGCAAAGTTTTGGGGTTTAACATAGAAATGGCTCCTCAACCCTAACTATGGTAGCACTACCGTTACTACCATAATATATATATATATATATTTATATATATATATATGTATTTGTTCACTACCTGTTTTATCTTGGGTTCTCGACTTGAGTCTCATGGACCCCAGTTGTTGCCTTTTGGCTTATGTTTTCTCAATTTCCACACTAAAGTGTAGTTAGTTTGCTTGTAAGAATCTGATGGTTACACTCAAGAGTACCACAGACAGAGGTCTGAAAACCAAGCTCAAGCTCAACATTCTATGCCTTGGCATAGAGTAAACCCTTCTCTCTGGTGCAGTTCAAGTGCTGGGGCTAACTGCATATTGCAGAATACAGCAAGACTCCATTAGAAGAAACACAATTACTAAGGTGAGTAATTTTTCTTCAGCATGATAGATCTGTCCTGAGTTTGGGTCTTTCAGTTTTAAAATAGTAGATGTTTGTTTTCTTGAGTGGAGCTTGTCGCAATTTCTTAGCACCTTGGGTCCCCCTCATGGGCGGTGTGTGTCTTAGGTATGTTAAGGTCTGCTGAACCTTATTATCAATTAATTTTGTAGAGCCATTTTTGTGTCTCAGATCTTGCATAAGAGTTTGTTGTCCCCATCCCAATATAGTAATTGGTATCTTAACAGTTGTTTGGATAATTCCTTATATTTAGCCTCCTTTATTTTTTCTAGTAGTGTATGCTATAATTTCACCATGTATTGTGGCCTTTAAGGTATCCCATAGTATAGCTTTCATTGTGGTGGTGTGTACATTTTCAGATAGGAATTGGGTGATTCTTTTATTGATATAATCCTGGAACTCTTTATCCTGCAAAATTAAAGGGATTTAATCTCCATAAGGTCTTTTGGGTGCCCTCCCAATGTCCAGTCTCACAAGGTGTGATGGTCTGAAATTATTTTGGGACCGATCGAGATGCCTTGGACAGTTGAAAATGTTCACATGTGGTAAAGAAATAATCAAGCCTAGAATAACAGTGAAATTTGGCGAGTAATATGTGTAGCCTGGTGTTAGTGAAAATGTCAGCGCCAAATATCTGTTATTCTAAGATGCTTGAGAGTGTTTCTGAATTGTTTAATAGTTTTGTTTTGCCTATGTTTTGTGGAATCAAACAATCGAGATGTGGAGTCAAAGTCATATTCGGTCACCCCATAATTAATTGGCCCTGATGGTGGTCAAGCAGGGTTGAGATAAATCTCCTCAGCACCTGCATTTTAGTTTGAGGAAAGTAAGCGTTAGCCATTGTGACCTTCTGACCATATAGAAGCACCTGTAATATAACATACCTTCCCTGATTAACTATACAGCTGTTATCAATCTCAGAGGTGTATCTGAGGGACCAAAATTGCTACCCCTTTCTTCCGCCCTCTGGAATATGATGAGGCGTAAACACTGTATCTTTCCCCAACTTAGCTTCTGGTCTTCAGGATCGGACAAGTGCATCTCTTGAAGACAATAAAGATTTGCCTTTGTCTTTTAAATGTTGCATTAATCAGTATCTCTTTATGGGGTCATGGAGACCATTAATGTTCTGTGAAAAATCTGGATAGGGTCAGCAGCCATGGTTTGGTTAATGCTAATTTTGGTTTTCTTTTCCATCCCTTGGTTCCTAAGGCCAAATTCAAACCTGATCACTCTCCATCCTGAAGAAGAGTGTTGGAGCTGAAAAACAGATCCTCAAGCATTTTTAAAATTAGACTTCAATAGAGATATTCTAAATCATACTGTAGTCCATGTGTTTTTTATCCCCTAAACCACTTATTCTATAAAAGATAACTATAACAAAATTAAACCTTGGGCATCCAATAAGGTGACCCAACCCCACCATCTTTCTTAATACTGTAACATAGAGCCTAATTAGCCATGAAAGTTTATTTCCCTAGCCTATTCCTCTCTTAAACATCTTACCATGAAGTTGAAACCAGCAACATAAAGGGTATAGCAAAATACTGCTTTCATAACCAAATGGTTCATATGGAACTACTTTCCCTGATGAAACTATGTACAGTATGACTCCCTTTGGAGGGGCTTATTGTAAGCACCCTCAGCAGTCTCTTGACATGGTACCCTGAGGGAGCAGGGGGAGGAGGAAGGGGAGACTATTCTCCCTGGGTCAGATAGAACCGAGGCAGAGCAGAAGTACTTCTATAGAGGAGAGGAATAGAATCTATTCTCTCCTTGGGTAGGCACCGCATGGTAAGAGGTAGATCAATGGGGAACAAAGGCTCTCACCCTGCTTCAGTGCATTATTCAGCCCCATAACACCCCAGACTGAAGCACAGTTCCCTTTAATGATGAAGAGGACAGGGTAATGGCTGGCAGAGTCCCAGACATTATGGACACCCTTGGAGACTGTCAGTGCAACATGGCAGATCATTGATGAGGAGGGACTCTTAGACTATTACAGGCATGTTGCTCTCCCAGCTGCCCCAGAGGGGCCAATTCATTAATAAGTCCCACACATTCCAGGCCACTTTCGCTTAATAGGATCTGAACCCCAAAATAACCAGTCTCCCACTCTGCAATCTTAGTCTGAGTGAGTGAGCCTGTCAAGAAGGGTCCACTTGGATTGGTATATATAGAGCCCAGCCAAATGATAAACAAGGGCTCATTCATCCCCACCTACCCCTCATACTTGAAAAGAAAACTTTCAGCTGGTGTACAGTTACGACAGTCATGGATGTTCCCAGTTTCTATTATGCTGTTAAATAATTTCAAAAGGACTGGAGTCCATAATCCTGGGTCATTCTTAATAATATCTACAGGATTCCATCCAGCCCTGGTACTTTATGTCTTTTGCTAAAAACATGGCTAGATGAATTTCTTCTTCCGTAATTTTTTCTTTAAATGGTATCCAATTACTATTTGTTTTTTTTCTAATTCTGAGTCATAGAAGAGACTTCCATAATAGATCTGCCATGTACTAGAATTGATGTCATTTTCTACTGTGTGAGCAATGATATCCCACCCATTTGTCACCATTTGCCAATATTTTTATTTTTGCCTAAGTTGCTTTCTCAAATTCTTCCCAGAGTATCTTTCTGTAATTATGTTTCTTCCTTTCCATTAATTTCTTATAATCTTTCCTTTGTTTATTCAATAAATGTTTGTTTATTTTGCTCGGGTACTTTTTAACATATTTAGCAAATGTATTCATTTCTCTTTTATATTTTTACACTCCGTCCATACCGCTTACTTCTCTCCTTTCTTTGAATATTGATACTTTAATAATTATGTTGGAAATTTCTTTCAGAATTCTTATATAAGATTCCAAGAATTGCTCTTGGGATTCACAATGCACCATATCCTGAAGCTCTTCCTTAATTCCATAATCATTTAAAAGTTTTATTGATTTGAAGTTTTGCAGTAAATCCCATTGTATCCCTTTCTTTACCCTTATAATACCTGAGTTTTTATTTATTTGTTTTTGATCAATTTTAATTTCTAATGGGTTATTTTCACTTTCTGAACATTTACCCAGAGAAAGATCCACAAATAACTTGACTATATTCAAAGTTATCCAGCAATGATCTATTACAGAAGCTCCACTAGTTCCCATATAAGTGAATTCCCCTTGACAATCTCCTTTAGAACGTCTGATCAGTTAATATAAAATTATCTTCTAATTCTTTCACCAATTGTTCCCCTCTCACATCCCATAATGTCTTTTGAGTTTCTTTCCATCTTTAAGTTAAGGGTCCCTGTGCTGCACATGCATCCTGTATTTCTCTTGAGAGCTCCAGTTATGTTCCGCCTCATGCTAAGATCCCCTATAATTACAATTCCAGCTTTTTGTTCTTTCAATCTCCAGTCCTCTATTAGTAACACAAGTTTTTCAGTATTACTCTTATTCACATACCTAGATCCAGCAGGAGGAAATAGACATTGATGACAAGTAATGTCTTATTATTTGATAAAATACACACTGGAAGTATATCATCTGTGGGCTGGATATTCAGAAATGTGCCAAAGGTCGTCACAACCCTGGTGCAGTGCAACTGAACTGCACTATGAGCAGTGACTCACGATATTCAATGGTTGTGCACGGTGACATGTGCCAGTGCAACATGGCAGAATATCGCGAGGGATGCCATAGTGCAACCAGAGATGCGCAAGGGGCAAAGGAAGATGCACCAAGGCACTGAAGGACCAGCCCTAGGCACTGCTGGGAGCAAGGTGTGGGGGGACAGCACGGGAGGCAGTGGAGCCCGGCCAGGAACAATGACAGGGATGCACAGCAGTGGGCCACAGGTGACCACAGCCCGCAGGGGCGCACACAGGCAGCCAGCCCCCACCACCCAGCACCAGGGCAGTGAACACAGTGAACAGGCAGCACCATTGGCCAGGGTGAGCTGCCACTGGCCCTCCCTGCTGTACAGCATGCCCCGCCCACCCAGACCATGGCAAGCCACACCCTGGCACATGGTGCCCAACACACATGCCACACATCCTGTACAGCCAGCCCATGACCACTCCAAAGCACAGCCACTGACCAAGGGGCAGGAAACCACCATGCACAGCCTGCACAATGACACAGGCACACCCGCACAGACACCCACCATACCACTGCAGCATGGCTCCACTCGCCAGCTGCAAAGCAGACACGGACACACGTAGGTAAGGTTGAAAAATATATTAAACTATTTACAATAAAACCAGGGGGACAGGGTAGGAGAGTGAGGATGAGGACAGGGACAGGGACTGTACAGTGGGACGGGGAAGATAGGGAAGAGGCAGGGGCAAGGAGGAGGTACAGGTCCCGCTATGGCCAGCCACATCCTGTCACCGCCTGGTGCCTCCATCTCTGCCTGTCATGCAGCACCATCCTTTTGGCCTGTTGAGTGACCTCCAGCATGGTGGAGGTGATCAGAATGATTTGCCGCAAAAGACAGCAGTACAACAGCAATCACAATCTCCTCTGGATGCCTATGACAAAGGAATACACAGATGATCGGTGCATGTCTATGGAACCATGCCCCCACTGTGAGCAGTGGACAGTGGGAACACATGCCCCTGGAATGGCACCCCGCCACCCACAGTGGTGGGCCAATGCCTGCCAACACCGCAGCATGCCACAACAGTGCACAGCGGTGGACACTACCATCCAAGGTCCACTCGACCACTCAGTAGCAGGCAGGTGGCACAACACTGCAGCAGCACCACAGCAGCACCAGTGGCAGCTGGACGCACACCATCCCACCAACAGCTGCCACACATGTGCAATAGCTGCCCCATGGGGGCATGCACACCACACAGTGTGCTGCACACAGCTGACATGGCACTGGCATCCATGGCTGCACCCCACCCCTGCCAACAACCTGGTGAGGAGTAGACAAACAGAACAGTACCTACCTGCCAGCTGTGGTGCTGAATGTGCTGGTTCCACAGCTGCTCCACTTCCTCCACTTGGGCCACTGCCCCAGCCAGTTGGCCTGTAGTGATCTGCTGTGGCCGCCAGACACCCCTGCTGCCCTGGCACAGCAGTGATCCTCAGGTCCTAGGAAAAAGGCAGATAGGCACACATTAGAACACAGCCACAGCATGTGCCCACTGCCCCACACCCTATGTACAATGTGCACCCCAGCTGGGCATGGCCCACAGGGCAGTGGTGGGAGCACCGTGTCTGGCAATGCCACACCACAGGGCACATGCCATCAGTGCCCCTTGGCATGGCAGGCAGCCCAGCCAACCCCATGGTATGGTGGTTGAGCACAGACACAGCATGTGCCTACCTACCTGGCCGTGGCATGCCCCCTGAGGATCTGTGCCTGCAGCACCCTCACGCTCAGGGTCCCTCCACATTAGGTCACCATAATGGTGGTGGCACTGCTACCTAGTGTGGTGCATTGAACCCTGGTTGTCTTGACCAGGTCAGTGGCAATGGCCTGCCATACATCAGTCCTGGTCTGCTGCAGGGGCTGCTGCCCAAACAGGCCTGCAGCATGTGGTTCAACCTGAGCCACAAGGTTTACGAGCTCCACCTGGCTCCAGTTGTGCACACGTTGCACTCCATGCCACGCTATGCTGCCTATACAAGTGAGGATCCAAAATGGCACCCTGTAGCACATGTGCACAATGTGCGTGGGATGCGCATCTCGTGAGCGGTTGTGCACGTTAGCCAATCGCGCATCTCTGTGGATGCATGGCATGGGTGTGGCCCACCCAGCACATCTAGCAGGAGTCCCAAGGTGGCATAGGGCAGTCAGGAGTCAGCAGCGCAATGTGCGCATGGGCGTTATAGGGCTCATACACATAGTGCATAGAACACTGGCACCTGGGCACCATAGGCCCAATGGTGCCCGAGTGCCATAGGCCCAATAGTGCCTGAGCACCATAGGCCTAATAGCGCATGGGCACCATGGGCCCTATAGTACCTGGGTGCTATAGAGTCCATGGCACTTTAGGCGCTATGGCTCCTAAAGCTCTCCAAGTGCACAATGCACAACAAGTGGGTGCACAAGCCATGGAGCATTTGAATTGTGGGCATCACACTGTGCATGTCACGGCATTGTGCCACGACATGCCTGGAGCAATTCCATTGCGCAGGAGCAAGTGCGCGATATTCAGCATCACATGCAAATGAGCTCATTACCCTATCTGAGGTGCACTGGGGATATTTGCATGTCATTACCATTGCACAACAGCTCATTTGCATGCAATGTGCTATAAAGACTCTGCACAACAGCACGGGCCATGGACTGGTATTGCAACCATCTGAGGTAAGTTCGCCTACTGTGGGGACAGCCAGCACAGCAGGATGGATGGGGTGGGCCGCTGCAGCCAGTAACCACTTGTCCATGTCCACAGGTAGCAACATGTCTTTAGAGCTTGAGGAGGGTGAGGAGTGGGCCTGCCCACAAATGCAGGCCCAACTTTACAAAGGTGGAAGATGATGCCCTGTTTGAGGCCTGCCTCGACAGCGAGCCACTGCTGAGTGGCACCACTGGCATACCACAGGCCAGGGCCGCAGCCTGGGTGGAGGTTGCAGTGGCCGTGAACCTGCAGGGCAGCCACGGCAGTCTGTGCAGGAGTGCAGAAAGAAGGTGGGCACCAACAAATGCCAGATAAAGGAGAAGATGGTGGCCATACAGGCTGCCAGGAGAGCCACTGGTGGGGGCCATGCTGCTGTGCCACAGCTCACAGCACAAGAGGAGCTGGTGATGGCCACCATGCAGTGCAGTGCAGTTGAGGTGTGCCGGGCAGTGGCTTCCAGACAGGAGGAGCCCATCACTGCATGGTAGGTATGCCGGGGCGGGTCGGCTGGTCCGACTGCACTAACACATCTGTTTTCCCTTACAGCACCATCATGCCAGCATGGGGGTGCCTGCGGCTGCCATGGGGCAGGCCCAGCCCAGGGACCAGCCATCCACCTTCATGGGCATCCGGAGCCTGATCTGCTACAGCACACCACTGCCCGTTCAGCGGATGTCCTGGGTGTGGTGGCGGATGAGGCCCTGGCTGTGTTCCAGCAGGATGCCAGCCATGGTGTGCTCTGCATGGAGACGCAGATGGAGTGGGGTTTGACACCGATGACGACATGACCATCATCCTGGACAGCGGGGGTGTTGTCGGGGGAGACACCCATACCTGCCACCATCACTGGCAGCACGACCAGTGGCCTGTCGGTGGTGGAACAGCCGCCTGCCTCTGCCCCTGGTTCTGCTGTGTGCACAGACACAGTGGCACTGAGTGGTGGTGCAACCACCCAGGTGTCTGCCAATGCACAGGGGCGGAGCGGCAGTGGCAGCAGATGGCTGGGGATGTTGGGCAGCTGGGGGCAGCGTCCACTGCGGTGCTCCTGACAATGACCTACCCCATGGTGACCCCACTGTGCAGTGTCCATCTGAGCGGGGAGCCATGCAGCGTGGTCATACACCACTGGTGGGATGGCGACATGCCCATACACCCCTGGGCACTGACCTACTGACTGTGCACACCTGATTACTCGGGCCTCCATGGAGCAACAGGTGATGCTCGTAGCTGAAGTGCTGCACTCAGTGCAGAGGTGCGCAGGCAGCTGAGCAGCATGAGAGGGCACCACACAGAAGCCATACAGTGCCTGCGGGAGGACACAACCGCTTCCCTGGACCACATAGCCAATGTGATCTCAGTCGGCCTTGCACCACTGGCTGTCACAGGGTGTGGCTGCCTGCCATAGTCACCGTGGGGTGCACTGTCCACCCCAGGGACCCAGCGTCGGGTGACACCCTCAGTGTTGACATCAGCACACCTGGGGCAGGCCTATTTGGGTGCCCTCTGGACCCCCGAGGACCCAGTCGGCGTTCCTGCAGTTCGACCCTTTGGGGCGTCACATACCCCCGTGGCCTTGGTAGCCTGTGGCTGCTAGCTGCCATGCACAGCCGCCATGTGTCCATGGTGGCTGTGTGTCTGCACAGCAGACCTGATGTGCGCCACCCTGTCTGCTGTCACTGCCTTGTGTGCACCTGGGTGATATGTGTGTGTGTGTGTACGTGACACAGTCATGGCACCTGTGTGTCATGCCACATGCTACCGTGTGTCCCCCTCAGCCATTGGCCCATGTGGTGCGTGCGTGATGATGGCAGCACAGCACTGGTTGCACCAGTGCACCGTGCCCTGCATCTGATCCACGCCACATGCTAGCTCCTGGGCACGTGCCTGCAGGTGCCATTGTGTGTGTGTTGTACGGTGCGCGTGGTGTTGTGTGTGGCTGTGTGGCATGCCCCCGCCCGCTGCCCCACGCCTGTGTGTGTGCATGCCTATGGCCATGTCAGCCCATGCCTGTGTGCCATGCCATTGTGTTTGTTCAGTGCATGGGGTTTGTCCCCTGCATGATCCGTGTGCTCCTGTGCAATTGTGTCCCGATGCTGGCGTGCCATCCTGAGGAGCCAGGGATCCCTCCACCTGGAGGAGGCTACCCACCATCCCCAGCCCATTGCCCACATCATCCCCACTGCTCTCCCCTTCTTCAGCCTCAACAGCTATCCCATGGTCAATGGCCATGTTGTGCAGCATGCAGCAGGCCAGGAATAGGCCACAGACCTTCGAGGGCTGTACTGTAGGGCACCGCCACGCCTGTATAGGCAGCAGAAATATGTCTTCAGCATCACGAACACATGCTCAGTGATGTTCCGCATGCTGGCATGTGCCTCATTGTACTGGTCCTGTGCTGGGGATGACAGGCGCCAGTAGGGGTGAGCAGCCAGGGTCTGAGTGGGTAGCCACTGTCTCCTGTGTGGACAGATATATGGTTAGCCTGGTGTCCTCTGTTGCTGTACCTCTTGCCCATCCCTGGCACTCCTGCCAGTGCACATGCCCACCCCCTCCCATGCCCTACTGTGCCCAGCTGCTCATGGTCTTGCCATACTCACCCACTAGGTGGCCTTTGGGGATATCCCCACTCTTGAACCTATGGCACAGTGCTGAGCTGTACCAGATGAAAGTGTCGTATGCGCTCCCAGGGTGTGTGGCACAGACATTGGTTATCTGACCCCCTGACATCACACACCACCTGGCAGTTGACACTGGGGTAGCCCTTTCTAGTCACATGCTAACCCCTTTGGGCCAGGTGGCATGCGGATGCCCACATGGGTGCAGTCAATGGCTTCTAGCATGCCAGGCATCCGTGCTACCCTGTGGAACTCCTGCATGGTTGCTGTATGCTCTGCCTGTGTGCTGGTGAAATGGATGTAGTCCGCAGCATGTGGCAGCAGGGCATTGAGGAACTGTGTGAGGAGCCGTGACATGGCTGACTGGGTTATGCCTGTGGTGTCCCCTGCTGGTCTCTGGAAGGTGCCTGTGGCGAGCAGGCATATGATGACAGTCACTTTTGTCTCCACTGTCAGGGCGTGGCTCTGTCTAGTGGGTGCCTGCATCTCCTCACTGCACAGCTCACAGAGCTGCCTCAGAATCACCCAGTTCAGGTGATACCAGCCCACGATCTCCATATCAGTGTGGGTCTCAAAGCTGATGCAGGGCTGGTACTGCCTGTTCGGCGTACCACTGATGGGCCCTTCCACGGCCACATCACTCTGCCTCCTGCCTCCTCACACCCCTCATTATGGCCTCCATCTGGAAGACTGCACTGGCCATGGCCGCTGTTGTCCTGTCTCCCTGGATGTCCAGCTCCAGTGGACCGCTTGCCACCGTGGGGCAGTGCTCTCCTCTGCCGGGCTTCCTCTTGTGTCACCTGTGACCTCTGCCCCACCCTCTGTGGATGCCAGTGTCGCTCCTTCGGGGTCTGGTGGCTCCTTCTCTCTCACTCTGTCTCTCTCACTGTCACTTTGTCTCTCTCTCTCTCTCTCTCTCTCCTCCTCTCTCTGCCTTTCTGTCTCTCTCTCTCTCTCTGTGTTGCTCCCCTCTGGCGCAAGTACTGTCCCCCCTACTTGTTCCCTGTTTTATAGGCTCAAGTCTGCTCAAGCGCATCTGGCTGTTGCTCCCCACTTGCTCCATGGGTCGGTGGTTGAATATTACATTGTGCTGCATATTCACGGAACGCACCCTGCCCTTGGCGCATGCATTCATTACTGGTTATGTGACGCACTGCTCCTTGTGCTGTGTACGGCTCTCGCTGAATATTGCTCCATGGTGCATTTCTGCAGTTGTGCATGCGCAACCACTTTGAATATCCAGGCCTGAATCTACCACAATTTCCTTGTGCTCTACTTGTTTTGAAATTCCCCCAGATTATCAAACTCCCTGAAAGCCTTCCAAATTTACTTGTACCCTTGCCACCTTATGGAACATTTTATATCCATCATGTATTTCCTATTGATCCATGTTTCTTGTAAACATACAATATTAAACGACTTCAAGTATGACAAAATGTTGGATCTGCCAGCTTTTCCCCAGTTCAGTCACATTCCACGAGTATATTCAAACTTGGAATTGATGTTTGAGTACTCTTACTTGATTTCTGTCAATTTGTGAGTCTGTGTCTATATCTTGTAGGGCTTGAAATCTGTCTACAGTTTTATTAGTTTAACCATTGAACATTATTCTTGCTCTGCCAATTATCCCTTATTACCTCGTTTTCTCCTTTCAGATTGATATAAGATGTATCCAGCCTTTCAGACTTGGAGAGAAGAGAATCATAATTAGATTCACTTCTCATAGATCGTTATTTGGTCATCTCGTTTCCCATCATTTCGTTTTCTTCAAACAGGCTACTGCGAACCGTAGAAGTCAGTTGGGCTCCTGCCCTGCTCTCTCAGCCTGTGCTAACAGCATGTATGAGGTTTGTGTATTTTGTACCTTTTTGAGTTTAGAGCTGTATTATTAAACTGCAAGTATTAAGACATTTATTTTGTGCCATTGCCTTTTTACTGGTGGGTAGTGCTGGATTGTTTTGAGTTCTGAATTTTAATTATTGGTACCATGATGTCAGTTTCAGGGTCCTTCTTAAAAGATTCTTTAATCCAATCACATGTCCCTCTTCCTTCTGTGTAAATTCTTCTCTCTCCTCCTGATGTTTTTCTCCTTCAGTATCTATAGCAATATGATTGCTTATTTCCTTTGTATGTTTTTTGTTGTTTACACTTGTTTTTGTTTTTACCCTTATTTGTTTCTTCCCTTTCCGTTACCTTCATCAATCCAGACCCTAATTTCTGTAAAAAATATTTTTCTTGCTTACTTTATGATACTTTTCTTCTTTTCCTTTTCATTGCTATCCATAGAAATATAGAAACATATACTTTGACAGCAGATAGGACGATTGGCCCACCTAGTCTGCCAATTTCATTACCTCTGGATAAGCTGCAGATCCTAGTTAACCAACAGCCTATTTCTTCCAACCCCCCCACAAGAATTGCCTTGTCCCATGGAATGTCTCATGTATTCTTGAATTCTTCCACAGTTTTAGACCCCACAACCTCCTCAGGAAGGCAGTTCCATGCATCCACTACCTTCTCTGTGAAAAATACTTCTCACATTGCCCCTGAGCCACCCCCATCTTCAAATTGTGCCCTTTGTTCTTGCACATCTCATTTTCTGTATGATGCTGCTCTCTTGGACTTTGTTGATTCCACTGAGGTACTTAAAGTTTCTATCATGTCCCCCTCTCCCTCTTTTCCTCAAGGGCATACATATTAAGTTCCTTTAGTCTCTTTCCTTGAATGGCTTCTCTTGCAGACCCTGTACCATTTTATTTGCCCTCCTCTGGATTGCTGTCATCCTGTCTATGTTCTTGCGGAGATGGGGTCTCCAGAACTGGATGCAGTCCTCCAGATGGAGTCTCACCAACTGTCTGTACAGAGGGATAACAACTTCTTGTTTTCTGCTGGTGATGCCTCTCCCTATACATCCTAATATCCCCAGCCTCCTACTGCCTTCTTTTTCAATTTCTGTTCCTCAACTTCTTGGTCTTCATTTATTTTTGAGATTTCTATGACAGATGGCTCTTTTTCTCTGTGAGCCTCAGCTCTCAAATTTCTTTTTAATATTACATTTTTTCTTCCCTTTGGGCTCACATTTCTCTTTCTATCTTGAAGTATCCACTTTTCCCATAATTTAGGGTTTCCTACCTTTAATTCCTCAATTATGCTATCTGGATTTTCATAATTTTCAGGTAGTAGTATTATTAGTAGTAGTATTATTGGTTCAGATTCCAATCTGAGTCATTTTCTACTTCAGTAGTTGTAGAGTGTAACATTACAGAGGTGTTCATTTCTATCCTCCAAATATGAGTGTGTATTACACACTCCTGGACTCTGAATATGACTAATCCCATTTCCAGTACTAAATTCTATGTTCGGTTCTATTAATGCTAATTCTTTTCTCTTTAGTTTTTCCAAAGATATAGTCAATCCTTTTTTTATTTTCTATGCAACGTACACCTTTAATAAATGATAATTTTGTTTTAATAGAAGCAGTTGTTCATAAATCAATGTATTTGCTGTTGAGGGAATTTTAGTGCTATAATGCACTCTCCTGATAGTATTTCCATATTGGGGATGTTAACTTCCTCAGGACTCATAAATAGAGTTTCATTTTCCACCTGCATAGTGTTCTCTTGGGTGCCTCTATCAATTACTCCCCTCATCCCAAACTGAATTATTCCTTGAAAATTGTTAATTATGCCAGAATAATATGATTCATCCAAATCTTGTTTCATTTTATTAAAATCCCTAATTTTTTGTTCGATCTTATGGTTGGTTTGAATTGTTTCTCTAATACTTTCAACTGTTTTATTTACTTCCTCGTTTATTAAGTCTATTACATCTGGATTTTGTGTGTGTGGGGAGCTGCTGTTACTTCATCTACTGTAAAGGTGAAGCATTTCTATGTTCCACAAGGGCTTCCTCAGTGAATTGTTTTTGTTTCCACAGATCCTTAATTAGGGTTGGAACAATATTTTCTCTTTACCATTATCTACTTTTCTGTCTCTAACCTTCTTTGAGGATGAAGTCATGATTGAATCGTTTTTACAACTCTCTATCAGACTCTTGTTTTAACATCCATTTTGAAACCTCCATTCTCCTAAAGATAACCCTGTTTTCTCTGGGGCCTTATTCCCTTAGTACCCTTTGAAATTGTTTGAATTGACTCCATAGGTTTTATATTATTATGACTCATGTCTACTTTATTGTTATTATTGATATTTTTTATTCTCATTTTGAGCAGGAGATTTCCTGTTTCTAGTCTCAACTAGCATGTTTGAACATTTTAAACAAAATCTATATAAACTAAATAGTAAGTAATAGCACAGCAGACCTTATGCATCTATAATTATACCCCACTACAAAGTTATGACAAGTATTTGCCACAACTGTCTCTTATCTATAAATGTATAGAGTACTAAGGTTTCTTTTTAAAACACAAATCAGTAAGTGATAAATTGATGAACAATAAATAGATAAACATCTGTTAAGTACTGGCCCCAATTTGCCAAGGACAAATCAGTTCTAGTGCCACCTCTTTACTACAACAGTTTCTTGCAAAATGACCTGGCTTATTACAATTATAGCAGGTAACATCTTTGGGTACAGATTTGTTACCACCACCAGAGTTATCAGGCTTGGAGTTTAAGTGGGAAAGAGTGTCTTACCGGTACTTGGCTGTTACTCGCTGCTGTGGCATCTGCCTGGCCATTTGGTAGTCCTCGACCAAAGAAACAGCCTTTTCCCACTCTCTGGTCAGTGTTCCTTTAACCACAGCTGCACATCTGTAGGCAAGATGTTGATGAATTGCTCTGCAAATGTGTCGATGATCTGTGGGACTGTTTTGCTCTCTGGTTGGTATTTACAGAGGCAAAATAAAATAAAGTTTCTTCAGTTTCTGTGTCCCTTGTTCTTCTAATCTTTCTTGAAGTTGCAGCTTAGTCTTTTCTAAGGCTTTTCAGCTCCTGATTCTTAGCAAGCATCCTGTTTTTGTAAATATCAGGCAGGGCTGCTAGAACACAGTGTGCTTGAGCTGAGAGGCCCCATTTGCAGCTTTTGCAAAAGGCTGGAAGATTTACACTCAAGTAATCTCTAGAGTTTACAGTAGCTTTCTGCAATCATCTCAAAATATAATTAAATACATTTCAACAGTAATGCTGTACATTTTTCCAAACAAAGGTGATCCCAATATCAATTACATTTCCATACAATGATTTGCACATATTTTTATATCAGCAGATCTTGATATGCAAGGGAGGAAAATAGACAGCAAGAGAAAACTGAAAGACAGTGAGAGGCAAAGAACTGCAAAACTGTTCAGGTTGATCAAGTCTGAGGTCTCACAGGAAAATTTGGTTGCGCAACCAGACAGAGAAGTGACAGAAAAGGAAAGATCTTTGCATTTAAACACTTTCTAACAAACTGGGACAGGGTCCTTTTCTACCCTGTCACAAACTACAGTTATAATTTTGGTTTCTGTGGATTCATAGCTTCACATAAATACAACAATTAAGACAGAACAAATAATTGCACATACAATCATATACATTAATATTCAACTAGCGGTACAAATGAAACAACTTAGGATCCAGGTCATATGCCAGGTCAGACGGTAACTTTTTATCCCCATTTAAATGCTCTCCATCAAGGGAAAACTCCTCAGATAGAAAGGTGAGGAGTTCCACATTGCCAGGGCCACCACCAGAAAAGCTGTATTACTAGATTGTTTTAAGCATGCTCTTGGAACAGTTGGAAATAATTCCCTGGTGGAGTGGAGAGCAGTCGGGAGTATACTAGGCCAATATGTTCTTAGGATAGACAAGACTGGAACTATACAGGGCTTTGTATGTTAAAGGAATCTTGAAGGTGGTATGTCACCTAATCAGAAGCAAGTTCAGCTGCCACAGCACAGGAAAGATATGGTCTTTATATGATACACCAGGGATCAACCTGGCACAGCATTCTGCACTAGCTGCAGGTGGTGCACTAGACCTCCAGACACTGCTAGGTGTAGAGCATTACAGTAGTTTGGTCTCAAGGCCACAAAAGCATTACCAAGTCTGCTAGATTCTCTTGGCCCGAATAGGGTATAAATCAATCCAGGAGATATTCCTTAACTGGAAAAATCCCATGCAGAATATAGTTGACACCTGATGGTCTAGGGTCAACCTTGAGCTCACAATGACTCCCAGATTTTTACCTTTTCCACAGATATCAGCAGAATGCCATTGAGAGATGGTAACCGGGGTGGTTGTTGATGCTGATCAGCTTACTGGAAGCAGCTATCTCCTTGAGATTTTTTTTTGAGATTGTATAAATTAAAGCCATTCTGTGAAATATTTGCCCGCTTGATCATTAAGTGTGGTGTGAGGAGCCCTGAATTGTCATTATGGGGAAATGCTGCATCTTCAGCTGACTTTTTATCCCAAAGAAACCACTGCAATAGTGGGAGGAGCTGCCTCATCTGCCAGTGAATTCACAGCTGGGAGTGATCTACTGGCAATTGTGTTGATTATTGGAGAAGCACATGCTGGCGTAATTCATGAGCCTTCATTTATACATCTTTTACTGAGTGATATGCCAATACAGTTATTAGTTTTTGAATTGAGGCTTTGTCCCATACCCTATATATTTTTTCCTTTTTATGGGGGTGGAGTACAGCTCCCAGTTCAGATAAAATAATAACTTTATTTTCCAAATAAGGCTAATTCTGTATCTTTTACGGTGCGACATGCCAGCTACACATAGTCCAGACTGGTATTACGGCATGTACAGTTATTATTTTGAATTAGGCTCTGCCCCCCACCCCTGTGTATTTTTAAATTTTTTATGGGGTGTGGAGGGCACAGTCCTCCAATTCAGATGAACTAATACCTTTATTTTCCTAATACAAACTACTAAAGGAAAGGAAAGGAAAGGGACCAGCGTAAGTAATGTGACGTATTGCCAATTCCAATGCATTTACACCAGAGTACTTACGCTAGTCTAATAATCTACACAATTGCAGATCTACCTACAGGAGGAGCATCCCTCAGAACCATACAGGCTATGTTGAACCAGCTCATCAGGTCCATGCAGGAGATTGATAAGAAGCTTGATTCCTTGACCCCAAGGGTATCCGCTTCAGAGACAAGAATGGACACTTATGAGCAGTTGCTGCAACGAACTGAGGGATCCATGTTAAAAACTTGTGATACTACAACCAAATTAAACAAGAAGAACACAGTTCTGTGTCAGCAGCTGAGGGGCTTGAAAACCAGGCCTGGGAAAGAAGCCTTAGAATATTAAGGCTTTCTAAACAGGCTGAAGGAGAGGACTGTTTGCTATTTGTGAAGTCTCTTTGCCCTCTATATTGAGCTTATCAGAGGAGAATCCCCCAATATCAATTGAGAAGGCCTCAGGAATAGTCCCAGGAGACTGACGGGGATGCCTTGGGGCCTAGAACCTCTTAGTTTTCTGCACGGGGTTGGCAACCAGATCGAGTGCTGCAGTTGGTCTGAAGACATTGTGAATTAAAGTATGGAGAAGATTGTCTGAGGATTTTCCTGGACGAGTTGTCTAGCACTTGACAGAGGCGCAGGGCTTTTGATGGTGTTCAAGGGTGCCTCAGGCAACTGAAGATCCAGCACCAGCTGTTTTTTCCAGCACGCCTCTGAATGACTTGGCAGGAGAATGTTTATCAGTCTACCTGGCTGCGGATGCAAATAAACTTTGCACCTCATCGAGCAAGACCTGGCTGGAGCAGATACAGAAGAAGGCTCCTCGGGGAAGATTAGGGGTATTTTTCTTGGACTCTAATGGAACTGTAAGTCATGAAGGGGCTGGGATTGGCAACGTTCTGATAGGGGTGGCTTTGTATTTTTGGGGAACTTTAGATCCTTGTTTGAAGGTTATGGATGCTACCCTGAATCTGGACTAGAGCTTGGTAAGCTTGTGCTGGAGTGAACTAGCCCTTCTTATGTTCGACTTTTGCTCTTCCATGTAATTTGTTTGTCTAATGGGCTCTGTCTATATTACTTTAAGATAACATGGGATAAGTCACCACACTATACAATTTGGTATTACAGAGTTTCTGTAGGAGCGTGGGACCTCTAATCTGTTTATTTTTAGTGCCTTTATCACTAGGGCTCGAGTTGCTCATTTTTGATGTGTATATTAAGGCACTGTCGTCTATACTTATCTGGTCTGACAGGAATGGTGCCTTTGGTTCTTCCTTAAGCTACATGCATTGGGGCTACTTTCACTGCATGTCTATGTTGGTTATTCCCCTGTGTACCAGTTTGGGGTGTCTTATATTTGATTGTGACTTAGTGGCTGATGTGTAACATGTACTTGTATTCTGCCTTGAATATTATGTTTTGTAAGTTTTTGCTTGCAAACTAACAAAATATGATACAAAAAGAGATGGTAATCAAAAGGCCTTCTATCTTCCAGCAAAATCCTCAAGGACCTGGTTCCACTAGCAGGGCTCCACTATGCCACAGCAACAAGAAATTTGTCAGTGGTCAATACAGCGACAGTGCACCACCGCCAACTGGTATTGTGCCATCACTGGGGAACAAGAGTTTCTGTGGGGC
This sequence comes from Neoceratodus forsteri, assembly GCA_016271365.2. Lineage (NCBI taxonomy): Eukaryota > Metazoa > Chordata > Ceratodontiformes > Ceratodontidae > Neoceratodus > Neoceratodus forsteri. The sequence continues at coordinate 882,860,522 of CM057450.1, read as the reverse complement.
TTTGCCCCCACACCCCCATACAGGGGCTGTGCCCCCTGCACCGCCCACATTAAAGATTGCTAACTCCAGTAGGAGTTAGTTCAGGAGGAGGCAAACATCACAGTGGCAGCAGTGTCCAATACCTGGAGACTATCACAGTGAACTGCTGAAAATGTTGCTGTGATGGTCTTTGGTATTTGGCGTCATGTGTCGTCAGTATACCCAATAGGAGCAACTTTGTTTTGGTCAGATTGAGGTTCAGTCAGCTGGAGGCCATCCAGTCAGCAGGTTTTTTTTTTTATTAGTAATCTGTAGACGTTTTTCCCCTTTACTCTCCCGGTCCCGGACCTCAGCTGACATACATGCGGCGCATGAGGCGCACACACACACTGGGTACCAGCTCAACCCTTCTGCCCCACACCTGGCAATTGCTTCCACACCCTCTTATCTACACTACCCATCAGCCTCCACTTGGTGGGAGTGGAACTATGGAAGGAAAGATGACCACCCCTGGTGGGGATAGCTGCCTGGCTCCTCAACCCGCCTCCCGCCCCCATCGCTATTCCTGATGACCCGAGGTCATTCCTGAACCTGGGTCACCGTGTAATGTGTAAGGCATTCAGCAAGTCAGTCCTCTGTGCTGGCTACCCAACAGTTTTTTCAGGCATTATTCCATTACAGAGACTACCTCCCACTTGTCGAATGTAAAGGACTGTTACAGCGTAGTATCAAGAAGGACAACCCTAAATTCTTGGAAAATTACTGCCCAACTGTAATACTGTCTGTGCTTAGCAAGCTACTTCAGAAGCTAGTCACTGTCAAGGTCACGGACCACCTCCATGAATGCAACTTGGTATCACCTGCTCAACAGTTTCTGATTTGGTAACAGTATAGCTATGGCTCTTACTAAGTTCATAAATAATGCCTAAGTTCCCACGGACATAGTTGTAGTACATGGGGGCTGTGTTTATAGATCAGACTAAAGCCCTTGATCTTGTACACCACTTTACCATCATGCTTAACTGCTATCCAGTTGCAGTCAAATCCCACACTCACCCTCCATAAATGAGAAGCTGCTCACAGTAGTATCTAAAAGTGCAAACATTTTATTCAAAGATATAGTGCCAGAAAGGATCTGATCCTTTGAGAAAGGTATACTTGTATTCGAAATGTGTCAGGATGATGTGCATTTTACACTGGCACCATATCTTTGAATAAAATGTTTGCACTTTTGGACACTATTGTGAGTAGCTTCTCATTTGTGGATGGTGAGTGGTATTTGGTTACAACCTGATTCTTATATTTATCCTGGCACCCCAAATCAGTGTGGGTTCTGTTTGCTTCAACTTAACTGCATTCCCTTGATATCTGTTCCACTGCATACATTGGTTCACTAGCTACCTTGGTGAAGACAACAATTTGTTGGAAGTGAATTAATCTAAATCTGTACTTAGCACCAACAACCTAGGGGACCCTCAAGGCTCCATACTGGGACACTTACAATTCACTATATTCATCACCAATGTACTGACAATAAGGTGCTTTACACCAGCTCCAAAACAAGGCTGCTATCACCTTCCAGCTCAGCACTGACTTCTGTAAGGTTTAGGCCTGGCTGTCACACAATAAGCTTCTTCTCAGGTCTAGCAAGACTCACTACATGCTCTTTGGATTGGCACCCAAATAGCAGTCTTATTTGGAAATCCTGTCTCCTGTATAGATAGCACACCTCTTGCCACTGTCAACCCCTTCAAACACCTTGCCTCATCCTCACTTCCTCCCTAGATTTTACTTTTGCAGACTGATAACGCATGCAGATCTGATAACATCATACTCTGCATTGCCTATGCAGTAGGGTACACTCTAACTCCTGCGGCTGTACTTGCCACTGCACAGTTTTCTGCTACCTAAGTCTGACCTATGGGTTTGTTATTTTCTCACAAACAGGTAACCTACTGTAACTAGGTGCAATACCATTTACAACATTGTATGATGCTTTTCCTTGGCCATGACGTGACTCACCCATCATTTACACTCTATTCTGGTTTAGAATGGCTTTCTCCTCCTCAAGACAACTATATGCATCAGGTTGTATCACTGGCAATTTTGTTATTAAACTATTTCTGTGGCCCTGGCTTTGGTAGGGTTATCAGCCCCAATCCAGCCTCATCCCACCAGCAGCTGCTTCCCTGGGACCTACCTTCTACCCTTGCAGGTTTCCTCCAGCGGCAGAGCCAGGAGGGAGGATCATTACCTCTGTCCCTGGAGCACACTCCAGTGTTTGGTGGACCCTGGCAGCAGCAAGCATGATGCAAATGTGCATGTAGAGACATGCACATGCCATGTTGGCTGTCACGCATCCCCTCTGAGATGCGCTAATGCCCTGCCACCACAACTCCATGTGGTGGCAGTCTAGGATCAGCATATATGTCTACCTCCCTGGTAGAGGAGAGCAGTCTTCTGGATGCTCTATCCTCTTCCGCTCTGGTCCCTCCCTGGTGGCCAGAGCTTGCTCCCTGTCTCAGGTCACCGACGCATGGGGTAAGTTGTCCAGTGCCTCAGTCCTCTACTGCACTGTGCCAGCCCAACTGACAAAATTATAGGGACTGCCTACGATATGTGGCTGTCCTTCTGTAGCCTTTGATCAGGCCTGTCCCTTGCAGTCTGGTGACCCAACATTCCTGCTGGACTCAAGTGCTCAACAAATATGTGGGAGCAAGCCTTTTCCTTTTATGCTCCTAAATCCATGGACTCCTTCCAGTGTCCTTTAAGCTCTCAGTTCCACATTCACTTTAAAGGGAGTTATATACAGGTAAGTATGTAAGGGAACTACAGTCAACATTTACAAAACAATAGGTTGTGCAGTGTTTTGATTTGTGTATGTACTGTTGGAGTGTGCTTTTCTTTGACTGCTGTTAAGGATTTTTTCTAAACTGACCTACCTGTTTCATGGTTCCTTTGGGATCTTCATGATTGAATCTTTTATTGCCTTTCATTTTTCCACTGTGCCTCCAGTCCCATGTGACAGTGATGAATGGGAGTCCATTAGTTCATGGAGTTCTGATGTAGTCTGTTCATTTAAGTGCCTCACCTTATCAATGTGCACTAATAAAGGCTATATTCATAGTTTGGCACACACCTGAGGGATAACATAGTGGGCTATTCTTTAAGAAACAGCCAGAACCTTCACTAATTGTAGCATTTATAACCTGGGGTGATATGAGTGCTTTTTATGTTCACCATGTGTGCATGTACAAGCAAACGTATTATATAGTGCTGCTTTTTGAGGGGTGTGACGCTGTTCCTCCAGTGCAGAGCAGTGTTTTAGAGGCAGGTCATGCCACACCAGTCATCAGGCAGATGGATCATGACAGAGTTTTGGCTTGCTGGGTGGGAACTTTGTGTATATTAAAAGAAAAGAGCACAGCCAATCATGGGTCAGCTCTTGCTCTTTGATGTACGCCACCCAGCAAGCCAAGTTGATCCATCTTGGTCAGCCTGGAATGTCTGACAGCTGTAAAAGGAAACTGTCCATCAATGTCTTTTTAGTGGTGGCCCCTGACTGTCACCCAGCACTCCCTCTCAGCCCCACCACAAATGTAACACTGACACTGGGAGGTGCACAATCCCCAGTATCGCCAGCTGGTAAGTGAAACCTCTTGGTGCACTACTGCACTCTCCCAATATGCAGTCACACCTTTATTTTTACTTTGCCTGTGACTGTCCTCAGCAACCCCCCAAACATAACACTAACACAGGGTGCCCAATCCTGCAGTGTCACCATCCCATAGGTGATTCTCCTGTGGTCCAGTACCGCACTGCTCTCAATGTGCAATCGTGTCATGTTTTTTCTGTAATCCCACCCACCCACCCTCCCTCCCTCTCAGCCCCCAACAGGATTAGCGACACTGGGGGTGTCCAGTCCCCAGTGTCGTGATCAGGAAGAAAAAAACTCTTCCAGTTTTTTTGTAAAACCCTGTGAAAAGAAACCATCCATCAGTGTATTTTGCAACCATTACTGTCCCTCCCCCACCTGATCCTCCAACTCGGCACCCACCCCTGCACCCCCAAGTCCTTACTGTACTTACCCACCAGGAGTCCAAAGCCCTCATCTTCTGAGGACCACAGACACATCTTCCTTTTTCAATGCGGGATCATGGAGTGAGGAAAAATGGTACAGTATGTGGTTTTGTATTAATAGTTTCACAGTTTTATACGGTATTTCGACCAAAGGCCATGATGACCCACCACGTGTCAGTTGAATTACATTGTCTTTCTTTTTCCGATGTAATTATCTAGTTGTTTTTAAAATGTGTTCGTGTTCTAGAAGTCACCACCATCTCTGGAAATGCATTCCAATGTCCCACCACTCTCTGGTTGAACCACTCACTCCTCTTTGTCTTAGTTGTTTCCTCTTAATCTTAGAGAATGTGACCTTGTATGCCTTGTGTTTTCTGAACTACAAAGACCGAGGTTAGCCAAAGATGTTCATTGTGGAATGCACTATATGTATAGCATAAATCACCTCTTGATTTCCTGTACTGAAATGAATACATTCCCAAATTATCCAATCTCCTTATAAACCTTCCCCTCGTACTATGAATCCTTTGGTCACCCTTCTCTTGATCCTTTCCATTTGTTTCATACCATTTTATTTTGTACTGATATGAAAGGGCACAGTACTCCAAATGCAGCATAACCAAGGCCGTATAAAGTGGCCCATAACCTCCTCCTTTACATTTGTTGTTTCTCATAATACACCCCACTATTTTATTACACCTTTTAACTGTTTCTTGAATATGAAAATCAAAAGTTAGTTTATTTGTCATATATATCCCTAGATCTTTTTGGTTTCAATTGTTTTGAGCATATTGCCAAAGAGAGTATTATCCATCATTAGGTTGTCATGTCCAAAGTGCATCACTCCACATTTTGTAACATTAAATTCCAACCCATGTTTAAACGCCATATTCCCAAGTTATTTATATTGTTCTGTAATGAATCTGCAGATGATCTATTATTTGTTATTGCTCTATCTTTGCATCATCTGCATATTTAGAGATCCAAGCATCCTCCAATGTTTTCATGGATGTAATGAGTAAATTAAATAAAACTGGCCCTAATATGGACCCCTGTGGCACTTCACTCAACACTGGCACCCAATCAGAGCTATGGCCTCTTATACTGACTCGCTGCTGCCTATTTCCTAGCCATGATTTAACCTAGGAAACTAAAGCTGGGTGTAATCCTACCATATGTAGTTGATTGATTAATATATCATGAGAGACAGAATCAAATGTTTTTCAATAATCAAAATTTATTTTTATTTAAATTTTGATGACAGGGTAGTGTCACTGAGACTGTAATGGTCCCTTTTCAGGGGCACCCAGGGTTAATTACAGTCAACAGTACAATAAGAAGTTGGAACAATACAAGGGAAAGTGTGCAGATATAGACATTAAAATCAGGACATATAGTACAATCATAGGCAGGTTAGGTAACGTTGAGAATAACATGGGGGTAAACACTAGTTTCACAAAAGTGGCAGTTACATAAGGTTCTTTTATCAGGTCAGTTTACAGGTTACAATTTCAAGTGTTTCAAAAGTGATAAGATTCAACTGAAATAGGATACCAACATGTTAGGTGGCAGGTTTTTAGCATCAGAGGTGGAGTGCTATTATCGGTCCTCAGCGGTGGCATGCACAGAGGCTTAGCTCTAGAAGGTATGTCTTTAGGCCTTTTAAAACCCCAAAGAAGCTGCAGTCTTGAAGATTGCTAGGTAGGCCATTCCATAGGGACTGGATGTAATTTTCAAACGCACCAAAGACCTTGGCATGTTCAGACTTTTGGGACGTGGAGGAGTCGGATGACAGGAGGCTTTAAGTGTTCTTTAGGCTGCTTGAGTACTAAGGTATGACTCAGACTGGGGAGCATTCATTTGTAGAAGCTTGAAAGCCAAGCATAGGGAAGTGTAGTCTGTCTCCTCCAGGGAGGGCCAATTTAGTGAGTGGAGTATATTACAATGGTATTCTTTGGGCTGGGCTCCCAGGGCAAAGCATCCAACTCTGTGGTACAATTTTCCTAGCTTTCGCATCTCCATGTTTTGCATTGAATGTAGCAATGGGGCACCATAAAATATGGTGGACATGAGCATGCCCATGGCTATCTTTAGCCTGGATGCCTGAGTGAGAAAAGGGGTTAGACGGTTCATGAGCCCAAGCTTTTGATTTAGCGTCTTAGTTAATTGTTCAACATGAACCTTGAGAGAGCAGTTTTGATCGATATATACTCCCAGGTGTTTGATGCAATCCACCACCTCAATAGGATGGCCACTTGACAGATAAGGGACAGTAAACATGTTCTGTCGGGCCCAATTTACTGGGTCCAAATAGGATGGCTCTGTTTTTTTCTCATTTAGGACTAGCCTATTTGTCAGGAACCAAGTTTCCAGTAGGGAGAGAGCGTGGTTCAGGAGTTGGTTTAGCTGCGCAGCATTTGAAGCAGATCTGTATAGTACTGCATCATCAGCATAGAGGGTCACTTTGGCTCCACCACAGTGCTTTGGTAGGTTATAGATAAACAGGGAGAATAGAAGGGGCCCCAGTATGGAACCTTGGGGACACCCTCAGCAATGGAGCGCTTGCCTGACTCCACCCCTGCCATCTGATTATCTGAGCTGTCTTGCAGTAATCTTTAAACCACTGTGTTGAGTGGTTGTCCAATCCAAGAGAGCTAAGCTGCTGGATGAGTAATTTAGGTCTACTAGATCAAAGGCCTTGGTAAGGTCTATGAAGACTGCACCAGTAAGTTGGCCTTTGTCTTGGGCAGCAAGGATGTCGGATGTTAGACTCACCAAGTTAGTATCAGTACCATGTTGTTTTCTGAATCCATGTTGTCATGGAGTGAGGAGGCTATGTTGTTCAGCATATGCCTGGACTTGTTGGTATGCAATTCTCTCAAGCATTTTATTTAGTGTGCAGAGAATAGAAATCAGTCTATAGTTTTCTACTAGCTCACTGGGTCCTCCGTTAGGGATAGAGGTAACCAAAGCTGTTTTCCAAGCTGAGGGACTTTGCCTTCCATCAGTGACCTATTGAACAACCACATGACTGGCACGGCAATTTCTTGGTCAGCCAGTCTGAGTAACCTGGGTTTAACCTTGTTGTAGCCTGGAGAACCATTTGTCTTAATGCTCCTAATGAGTTTTAGGACTTCAGTTTTGATGTTAACCTAAGGTGAAAATTAGGTGGAGGGAGTGTTTTGGGCTGCAGGATGAACCCTTTACTTGCCAAGGTCAGTGAGGAAGTCATGAAAAGCATTTGCAGCATCTTGTGGGTTCGTGTGGTGTACATCTCCACAACAATGTCACAGGCAGTTTATGTGTGGTGGCCTTTCAGGAGTGCGTTTATTTGGGACCAGAATTTCTTGGGTTAGAGAGATTTTTCATTTGTAGGTTCTTGAGGTACTGTCACTTGGCCTGTTTTAAATCTTTTTACATGAGTTTCTGAGCATTCGTAACAGACCCAGTCATTAGTTAAATTAGTAGATTTGTATCTGCCCCAGGCCCTGTCCCTTTCCCCTCATGAGTCTTTCTAGATCATGTGTCAGCCACCTAGACTGTTGTCCTTTGACTCTCATTTGTTTTAGAAGGGCATGTTTGTTGGCAGCCGAGAGGAAATTCTTGTGAAAAGGCCAGGGCAGAGTCCAGGCTGGGGCAAGATTAATTTGAGCCCAGTCAATTCCCGACAGGATATCCCGGAAGGACGTACCATCGAAACTGGAGTAGTTGCATGCCAGAAAGGTACAGGAGGAGGAGTTGGGTAATCATTTTCCATATACCAAAGATGGGGGTGCAGTACTTATGAGTCGGCAAAAGTACCAGCCAGCTTGAATCTGTTGGGGTTAGACAACAGTAGCCAATCAAAGGTGGTGTGGTTTCTGGATTTCGAATTCAGTCTTGTTGGTTCATGGATCAGTTGGGTAAGCTTGGCCTCTAGCAAGCTAGACTTAATGTCAGTCTTAGTCGAGGGGCCCCAGTGGAGATTAAAGTCACCCATGATTATTTTCTCATGGGGAGGCAGGTCAGGATAAGCTTTAGTAAGGGCCTTTAGTGCTTCTGTTGCAATCTTAGGAGGGTGGTAAACACATCCTATTAGTAGTGGCTTTGTACCCCCAGTAGTACTTTAACAAATAGTGTTTTGCAGCCCTCATCCGCCTTTGCTGGGATCTCTACTAAAGACACGTTAGTGATTCCTTAGTATATATGATAACCCTCCACCCTTTATTCCTATTCTGTCCTGTTGAAAGGTTTTGAATCCAGGGATCATAATCTTGTGTGCTAAGATCATGGGTTTGTGCCATGTTTCAGAGATGGCTAATACATCAGGGAGTGTAGGTCCACTCAGGCTTCAAGCTCTAGCAGTTTAGGTCTGAGACTATTAATATTGATATGCACTGGTTTCAGCCCTTTAGTGTTGATCCAGCAGGGCAGAGAGGAGTTACATTTGGGATATTTGTGCAGGGTGGACCTGGGTTTGTTTCAATATCCCTGCTAGCAGGACCTTTAGGAGAAACCAAACCTTCCGGAAAGCCTTGGATGGGCGTTGTAAAGATAGGTGTTTGTTTAATTTGAGGAGTGTGTGCAGGCGTAGTAACGACCATTGTTCCTGTTACTGTTCAGAATAAGCAGGCTAGGGTAGTGGCTTAATTGAGGATAGACCCAAAATAAATGACATCCACTGGCAATCTTTATCAAGGGCAGCACTGACCAATTTGAAGAATTCCATAAGGTTTGTCAAACATGACCTGACTTTCACAAAACCATATTGTGATATATCTTTCTGTCCATTATCCAGTATGTGATGTTCCATCACATCCTTAACTATACCCTCCAAAATCTCGCCCATCACGGATGTCAAGCTGATTGGTCTAAAATATTCAATATTGCTTTTACTACCCTTTTATGTATCAGGGTTATATTTGCTATCCTCCACTCATGGATTGTTCTTCACTCACTAAGTGATATATTAAACAATTTACTAAGGGGTCCTGCTATTACATCTGCCATCTTTAACAATCTTGGGTGTACCTCATCCGTCCCAGTGACTTGTTAATTTTCAATTGTTTTAATCTCATGGCCACATCCATAACTGATATCTCACGATTTGTGCCAAATCTTTAGCTCTATGGTTTATTGGAGTCTCGATTAAAACTGTACCCAGGATTATTTTTAAATGTACTAACAAAGTATTTATTAAATTCATTGGCAATTTGTTCTCCATCACTTAGTACTTGATCTCCAATCTTTATCTGTCCAATAATGTTTTGTCTGCCTTTTAGCCCTCCAATATAGTTAAAAACGTTTTCTTTGGTTTGTGTAACCATCTAATAGTCTTCCTCAATGTTTGCTTTTTTATTAATCTTTTACATGTTTTAATTCCAGATATTTTGATTTGGATACCTCTGTTAGCTGCAATTGGTATTTTATATGCCTTCCTTTTTGTTTTAAGTTTCATGTTTTAATGATACCATTGTGGTAATCTCTTATTATGACTGTACTTTTTAATTTTAGGTATATAATTATTTGTACAGTATTCTAATTGATCTTTATGATATTCCACATCTGTTCCAGTGTTTTCCTTTTAAATCTGTTTTCCAATCCCATGAGTTGAGGTATTCATTTATAGCTTTATTATAACATTGTAAGATAGTTTTCCCTCCAAAACCTTTGTCCAGTGTAACTCCCCCCACTTGTTTAACTAGTAAGCACACCTCCCATGCTTTATCCGTCTAGGGAAAAGAGAGGGTTGGGGTACAAAGCATAACACAGCTATTTACAAAACACAGAAAATTACCATTACTAAACCTAGGTCCTGAGGAGAAAAACTTTGCTAAGGGCCATGCCAGGTTTGCACTTTTGGAGGGTACCCAGTAAATCCACACAGGAAGCAGTAACTAGATTGTTCATACCAGGTTGGGATTCTAGAGTGTGGCTTTATTCCAAACAGTTGCTACACAAAAAGCAAAGCTGGACCCCAAGGGTTTACACTTTGTGGCACAAGGCAATGCAGAACAACATCCGTAGAAAACAGAAACTCGAACTTCCCATATGGCATAGGACTTGGACTCTTTTCTAGTGGCACTGCCAGAGCTGAAACACATCTTCTAGTGGTACACATATTGTCATAGATGTGGTGTTTCAGCGGCACTGCCAGAGCTGAAACACACATCTTCTAGTGGCAATGGCCACAACAGAATACACAAATTCTTCTTCTAGTGGTACTGGCCACACTTAGAACATATTCCTATATGGCATAGGCTTTAAGGTAGGCAATGTGGCAACTGGCCACAACAGAGCACACTGGTGCCCAGGACAAAACAACCCACACTAAGGGTAAACTTTTTCAGGCATTGGCCAAATGACCTGAATAAACAGGTGCCCTTATAGAACCCAAAGTGCGTAACTGGTCACTCCAGATGGGATTACCCACCTTTAGCTTCCTCATCCATACCCAGCCATTCTTTCAGTTACACCTCAACAGTTAGCAAACAGTAGAACTTTGCATCTTGGAATGTTTGGCACATTCAGCATTAGAAAACACTACATAGCAGTGTAAGGATAAAGTTATGTACAGCATGCTAAGTTACACCAGGGATTCCACTATTGTCAGCCAACTTAAAAAAAAACATTTTGAGAACAGTCTCAAACAGAACTGGGTGCATAGGTCCCTTTGTCAGAGTAACACCCCAAAGAAAACAAGGCAGGTACATTTCTCCTGGGAATACCCAAAGTCAGATTTACTCACGGTTGTACACAAAGGCAGCTTCAAATCTCCTGGATCAAAACAGGGATTGCCCTCGGATCCATTCTGCAGTCCTTCTCATCCCACTGGGAATGAGAACATCAGGAACTCTTGATAGATGGTTTCCACCACTTCTACAAGGTAGGCAAATGGTTCTCAGACTAGGTGAGAAAAAGTAGGCTCTCCTGAGAACCCACACTGCAGCTCTCCACTGCTCACTCTGCTGCTGGATGACACTCTCTCACAGACTACTCCAGACCAACACTGACCAACTGAAAATTCTAAAACTCCCCACTCACAGCTGGCTATTGTGGTTTATGCTGCTGCGAGCGCTCTACATGACATCACCTCTGCTCTCAGCTGAGACCAAGTAAACAGAGAGGGAACAGGTAAAAATTCTGTTTAACTAGTAATTCACCAGCTGCCTTCCCTAACACTGACACTGATGGATTCTAGTAACCCCAGGGAACTGGGGGTGGGGAGGTTACACCAGTATATGAAGAGTTGTTAATATCATATTATGATCCCCATCGGCTAGTGGTTCTCTAACTTCCACTTTGTCTACAAATCCCACCATATTTGTTAACATTATATCCAGAATGTTTTTTTTCCCCAGTGGGCTTATTAATTATTTGTTCCAGATTTTTGTATAAAAGCATTTCTAAGAACTGTTTTTGAAAGATGTATGCCCAGTATAGGATTCCCAGTTAATATGTGAGTAATTAAAATCTCTAATAATAGATAGTCCCCATCTACCTTTATCTTACCTTATCTATGGTTGTAATAAAGGAATTGTGTTCATCTTTATTTTGACCTGAGGCTATGGCATAGTCCTATCACTATTCTTTTATTAGTTATATATATATTTCTGTTCATATATATTCATTTTCTGGGTCATTATCTTCTGGGTGAAGCTCACATGCTCTTATTCTATCAGCAATACATAATGCTATTCCTCCTCCCTTTAATTAGATCTTTCTTTATGAAACACGTTATATCCTGGTATCTCAATACTCCAATCTTTATTAGTGAACCATGTTTCCGTCACTGCACAGATGGTTACGTTTTCTTTCTTCAGTATCAAAGTAAGCTCATCTATAGCTTTTAAACTTCAGGCATTTAATAACAGTATTTTCAAATACTCTGCTTCCTTATGGAGAACTGGTCTTTCATTTCGAGATGTTTATTTTTTGTAGTACCTTCTGGCTATCCTTACCAATGCATGTGTGAGGTACCTCTATCCCCTCCCTTGATTTAGTTTAAATAGTAATTAATCCTCTTATTGAACATACTGCCCAACAAAAGGCTTCCATTTCTGTTTAAATGAAGTCCATCCTTACTGTATTGTTTCTTGTGATTTTGAAATAACTCCCAGGTTTTCAAACAAACATAATCATTCCTTATACTCCATTCCCTTATATCATTTATTCTTAATGCTTTTCTGTTGGTTACTCTAGATGCCTTTGGTAGTGGTAACATTTCAGACAGGACCACTTCACAATTCAGATTTAGTAACTGCTGATGGATCTTTTTATATTGTCAATTTTTTCAATTTCACTTTTTTATTTAAATAATTTGTTCCAGCATGGACCATCACTAAGGCCTTTTCATTTTGCTTCATAACTATCCTTGGAATCAATTTGATTATGTCTTGTGTACCCGCCTCCAGTAGTGATATGCTAAGAACTTGATCTTTCCTGTTGAGGGTAGTTATTGAGTTTATATACTTAATCATTGAGTCTCCTATAATGTACATTTTCTTGTCTTTTTCCTGTGCAGTCATTTATTGTTCCTTCTAATACTTGGTCATTGCCTGATACACCTGTGTGATTTACTTGACTACCTCAGTGGGTTCATTTGTATCCATCACTATAATAATCAGCTCAGTAGCCTCACTTTAAACATTATTCAAAAACTGTAACAATGGTTCAAATCTGTCCATTGTGAGGATATTAAACTCAGCATTTCACTTCCTGATTCTGTATTTGTAGTTAAATCATCATGCGTTTGCCCTTCTGTTGGACTACTTGAGTCTATCCGAACCTCCTTATTTCACTATCTACTTAAGGTCACCTTTTCTTCAGAAATATATATTTTTTAAATCACATTTTATCCCTCCTCGACCTGCCAGCCTCGGCCCTTCGGGGCCACTAAGGAGTCATCCTCCTGCCTCCCGCCTACCCACTTCCACCTCCGTGTCCCCATGGAGCCTCAGATTACCCCCAGGTGGGGACTGGGTGAGGCCCTAACACCCCAAGCTACTCACATTTTTGATCAGTCCGAGGTTGCAGTGCAAGCGGGGCAAATCGGAAGCACTCTCCATGTAGCCCATCTTCCCAGTCCTGGCAGGCATTTTCCTTTTTATCCCACCCCAGTGTAAGACCCAGATGTCAAGGCATTGAGTGCCAATGTCACGCTGTTGTGTAGGCGGCTGCCCATCCCTATTGACTGGGGCTTGTAATACTCTGAGCCTCTGCTTGGAGTCATACAAGAGCGCAGACTATGGCCTCAACCCTCTCCGGAGTAGGCAAGCTGCCATGAGACGCTCAAGCCTGTCTCTCCGGCCGATCTACCAGCGACCCGAGTCCGCTCCTGAACCCAGGTCGCCGTGTGGAGGACGTGGTAGTGTCCAGCGCCTCAACCCTCAACGCCACCAGGCTGGCATTTTCTTCAGAAATATTGACAGCTGGTATATCTTGTTCAGTATCTATCTCTATCAACTGAGTACCCATCTGATCTGTAATGTTATCATGTGTATTAATATTTTCATTACCCTCATCAATCTCCATAATATATGGTAAAAATTTACAACAAACCAATTAAAGCCTAAAGCTTTTGTTATTTTTCTGTACCCTTTTTCACTTATCTTGATATTTACCTTCATTGTCACTCACGTCTCTTGTTCTTTTACTCATTCCTTGATATGTTTGACTTTGAGCTCCTGCGAGAGTAGGTACAATACTGTCTATATCCCCTTGCATCTGGTTTCTTAAGCTCTTGATTTGCAGCTGTATACCAACAATAACCATTTAAAGTGTTTTTATCTCTTGGCATTGTTTACAAATTTGCTGTTTATCAGCTTCAGTATTCTCCTCCTAGTGGTATTTCTACATTTAGTGCCATCTACACATTGAACCTGTGTGTCCACGGTGATAGTGCCTGCTACAAATTACCTGGCCTCCTCGTCTTCTTCTGCCTGCTGATGCCTAAAGACTCCGCTGGCCTCTGCCCACATCTCCTCTGCTCTGTGCTGGACTCCACTCACTTTAGCCAAGCACTGAATAGGGCACCATGTAGCAACGCCACCTGGTTGCTATGGTGATGCTCGCTGGCTGCAAAAATGCCCTCTTGAGGCAGTGTCTATAGCCCACCTTTAAAAGGCGAACTAGCCTACACAATAATTGACTGCCTCCTGCCCCACAAGGATTGCCCCATGTCAGGAGCACACACAGTAAAATCAACTGCTGCCCTCAGCAGCTTTCACACAATTTATAACAGGGCTCACTGGAGACAAGTGCTAAATAGGATACCATGTCACTTGGTTGCTATGGTGATGCTCACCACCTGCAAAAGCTCCTGCAGGGCTGAGCAATGTATATAGCCCACCTTTAAAAGGTGAGCTAGCCATCACAAGAAGAGGCTTAAACAGCCCTCTCTCAGCACCCTGAAGATGCCTGCCCAAGTTCCTGTCCCCTATAGTAGTGGGGGTCAGGAACACCTCCACACAGGTTGCACTCACTCCCAGGCAGTAAAACACACTGACTGCCTCCTGTCCCACAAGGATTGTCCCATGTCAGGAGCACACACAGTAAAATCAACTGCTCCCCTCAGCAGCTTTACACAATTTCAATGTGGTTTTGAACTTTGTGGCATAACTTGGCAATTTGTGCATATATTTACCCCACATTTTCAACATGCCTTTTGGGATCCCACCTCATGAACAATTTCAGTGACATTAGGCAAATCTGTCCCTAAAGGTGATTTTGTGGTCCCTGTGCAAAACACCTTCTGGGCAGGAGTTGAATATTTTCTCTGCCCTTGTTCATGAGGTAGGGTCATAAGAAGGCTATGTTGAAAATTTGGTGTGAAAACATTTAAAAACAAAGTTATGAGCCTATGTTGAATTTTTGCGAATGCAGGCATCTAACTTTGGTAATTTTCAATATTTTACCCCAAATGTACAACATAGCCATTTCTTTACAGCGCCTTATTAACGTGATAGCTGTCATTTTCAAATCCTGTCTAAAGTGTGTTTTTACATCCTGAAGGTGATTTTGTGGTCCCTGCACAAAATCAAATTTGGGGCAGGAGTTGAACATTTTCTGCCCTGATCATGAGGTGGGGTCATAAAGGCTATGTTGAAAATTCAGTATAAAAATATTAAAAACAACCAAGTTATGAGCCCACATTGAATTTTGCGAACATGGGCTTGCAACTTTGGTACTTTTCAATATTTTTACCCCAAATTTACAACAAAGCCATTTCTTTATTATACCTCATGAATGTGACAGCTGTCATTTTTCTTTTTTTGCCCCCACCCTTGACCCAACCACTTCTTCAGGCCACCTAGGACCCACAGCCACTTACTTCCTCTTGATGCTATCCACTGCCCCCACATCCATCAATGGATCCTCCCAGGTGACCCAATATAACCCTTCATTGGGTGTCTCTCCCCTCCAAGAGAGAAGTGCCCCACAGGCACAACCAGTTAGCCTGTGAGATTGGCGGTGGGGGTCAGAATGGGGGCTATTCAGTTAGCGTTGTGTGTCAGGGACCAGTAGACCTCATCCAGTCACTCCAGGGTCATTTTCCTGTTTTTTTGGGGGAGAACGTGTCATGCCACATGCCATCAAGGTGTAGGCTGATATTCACCATGCTCCCACCCACAGTGGGACCTGACATGTTGCCATGCTGCCGGCCTCTGCCAGGGGCTAGCAACCTCTGAGCTGTGAACCCCTTCCTTCCCAGGAGAAGGCAAACAGTCATTGGACACTTGTTCCATCTCCTTCCAGCCAGCCCTCTGACACCCAAGTCCATTCCCGAACCTGGATCGTCAGTGTCATAGGTGGAAATCCAACCGCTGCACCAGTGGGCTGGCCCCAGCTGTCATCTTTCAAATCCTGTCCAAAACATGTTTTCTTTTTTGTTATACTTCAGTGCTTTATTTATTACACTCTTATCCATCATTGTACATTTCAATTACATTTATAAGATTTCACTCATTATTTCATAAACATTGAAATGTCAAACAAAAAAACATTTAACAGTCCACTTTATCTAACATTTTGACATTCGTTTTGTTAAATCTTATTTTCTTACAATTCTAATGTATTTCTTATCACTTTTAGGAACTAAATTATTTCTCTGTTTTACAGAATCAATCTGAGATGACTTCTACAATCAATTTTATATCATCGATTCATGTCTACTAAATTCTTCCTTCTCTCTCTCTCTGCCCCCTTTTTTTCCTTTCCCCTTCCAGTTCTTGTTTCCACCCAGGTATTTAGATGGGGTGAAATACTTTAAATCATGGATTTTCTCTGATTTCTATTTATCAACAATAAATCTTTTTAATAAATTTTGTT
The DNA here is from genome assembly GCA_016271365.2 of Neoceratodus forsteri. NCBI lineage: Eukaryota > Metazoa > Chordata > Ceratodontiformes > Ceratodontidae > Neoceratodus > Neoceratodus forsteri. Next base: position 882,844,154 of record CM057450.1, on the reverse strand, counting down.
ATTCTATCTTTTATTGTCAGTTTATTCATGTCCATCCATCCCAAATATTGCTTTCACTTATGAAATGAAGGGGGGATCCTACCAGCTGAGTGTTGTCTCCTGACGTTAGATTACTTTTATGGCCTTTTTATTTGGTTTCCATGGCAAGGTCCCATCTTGTCCATCTATTTAAGTACTGGGGTACAGCCTGTCTGAGAGAGAGTAATTCTCTTATTGTTTAATTGTCCTTACTAGCTTCAGCCACTCCTCTATAGTCGGAGGTGAGGTTGAAAACCACCTCTTGGTAATTGATTTGCAAGCTGCCACTGTTAGTATATTCCAAAGATATCTGGCTTCATCCCCTTAATTCCAACTGGATATAGGCCTAGAAGTAAGTGTTCAGGGCCTAGTGGTTCCGAAAAGAGAAAAAGAACTTGAACCCTTTGTCTAATCTCTCAAAATTCAGCAAGGATAGGACATTTCCAAAATATGTGTGCCTGCGTGGCTTCTGCTTCCTTACAATTTCTCCAACAATGGCCAGAGATGTTTTTTCCATTTTGCTGCCTGGGCCGGTACTATAAAGTATTGTATTCTCAGTTTCCAGGCGAAGTCATGCCATATTGGCGAGGAGGAAACTTGCCATGTATTTTGCCATATTTTGGACCATTCCACTGTATTTATTCTAATAGTAAGATCCTGTTCCACTTACTTCTAAGATAATCTGTTCGTATTGAAGATCTCTGAGGTAATTTTGATATAATATTGTTATTGCTTTTTCACCTCTATCTGAATTCCATATTGCCTCAAAGACTTCTGGTCCTGGTACTCCCTAGACTTCTTTAGGGCACTATTAAGTTATTCATTGATAAAATCCCTGATCTGATAATAATGCAGCAGCTCTCTTGAGCGCCACCCAAATTTATTTTGTGCTTCCTCAAATGATATAACTCTTTCCCCTTTAAGGAGTTGCCAAGGGGCCTTACATTTTAGATGCTCTTGTCTTTTGTACCAGGGCTCATCTGCTGCTGGGTATCTTTCCAGGTCCGTAGTCCACCATTGATATTTCCAGTTATATATTTGTGTTAATCCCTTTGAGATACCCATTCTGTATCCCATAAGGGCAGTTTCCATCCCTGTATAGGGTGTTGGTATCAATTTTCTTTAGGGTTTCATGTAGTACTCTGTGCTTGTATAGATGGCTCTAAAATGGTGTTAAGATCAATGTCTTTCATCTAGCTGCATATGTTGGATGTTGTAAAAGAAGTATTACTCTTGTTTGGGCTGCTACCAGTATCCCAAGAGAAGAGGAACCGCCAGTCCTCCCTTTAGTTAGGTGTAAAGTTTGTTTTCTAATTCTTGGTGTTTATTAAGCCATATATAATTTGAAATCATATTCTGCCATTTCCTTAATTGTCTAGGTTGTACCTTGCTTGGGACACATTGGAAAAGAAACAGGAAACGAGGTAGCATATTCATCTTAACTGCCTGCACTCTAGAATGCAATGACATAGGGAGCAAAGACCATCTCTGTATGTCATCTGATATTTGCTTCACCAATGGGGTATAATTAAGTTGAGTTAGTTCTGTTATTTTTGTAGTTAGTTTAACCCCTAAATATTGCATTGCCTTCATTTCCCACCTCATGGGACATATTCTTTTGAGGTCCATGGAGGGCAGAAATTAAATTTTAGCACTTCAGTTTTAGTGGTGTTCAATGTGTACCCAGAAAACTTTGTAAATTCCTGAGGTACTGAAATAACACTGGGATAGTTTCCTCCGGAGATGTCAAATACATCAGAATATCATCCGCATAAAAGGCCAACTTCTGCTGTATATACCCTAATTGAACTCCTTTTATGTCCCGTTATCCCTAATTCCCTGGGCCAATGGTTCTAGATATAGAGCGAATAATAGTGGGGAAGAGTGGGCATCCCTGTCGGGTACCTCTTTCTAGGGTAAACGCAGTAGAATGGTGGCTGTTTGCTCAAATAAAGCCTTTTGGTGTTCTATATATTTTCATTATTAGGACAATAAGCAATTCTGGGAATCTGTATTTGGTCAGGACCGCTCTGAGAAAGTCCATGAGACTTTATCAAATGCTTTCTCAGTGTCTAAACTGAGGACTGTAGATTGGTGAGATTTAGCAATATGGTCTATTATATGAGTTGTTCTCCTGAGGTTGTACTGGGCCTGTCTCCCGAATAAATCCTGTCTGATCGAGATGGATCAGCTGGGGTAGGCCACATTGTAACCTATGAGAGAATATTGCCATAAATAATTTATAATCTGTATTTAGTATAGAAATAGGGCAATAGGAGGGCAAAGTTTAGGGTCCTTTCCTGGCTTTGGTATTACAGAGATAATGGCCTGTGACCATGACTCCAGTGGTAGTCCATCAGGACATCACCTCATTAAAAACCTTAAGAAGTATTGGGAAAGTTGTGTCTGAAACTGCTTATATATCTCGGCTGGGTACCCATGTGTTCCCAGGCACTTATTATTTTCAAATGGACGATCTCAGTCTTATCAGCTGTTGATTTAGTGTGGTAGCAGTCTTAGGTAATGTGATGTTTTCTAAGTAATACTCCATTTCTATCTGATTTGGGGGGCGCTTATATAATAATCCCTAAAGACCTCTACTATGTCCTGTGTTTTTGTTGTTTTTCTTGAGTGTATGGGTGGTACAATGCTGCAATATGTGCTTTAGCTCTTGTATACGTAGCTTTACAGCCAGCAAAGGAGAGGCTCTAGGTCCACCTTCATAATGCTTCTGTCTAAGAAAGAGTATCTTTTGTTCTATATAATATTCTAAGGTCTCGCTCAGTTCTTTCCTAAGCTTGGTTAATGTTTTAGATCCCTGTCTATCATATTTCTCTTTCAGAGCTGTTTCTAATTTAGCTATCTCTAACTGCAACCCTCTATTTTTTATCTCTGTTTTTTATATGCAGATATTGATATTAATTTCCCTCTATATTGCTTTTGTAGTGTCCCATAGCAAGGATGATGATATCTCAGGGAGGTATTATCTGCTAGAGCCTGTTTAATAGTATCTACCACCTGCTGCTTGACTTCTTTGTCTTGAAGGAGGAAACATTTAACCTCCAGAATGTTCTTTTTGAAAGTCTTCTAGAGCTATTTTAAGAAGAATGGGGACATGGTCTGATAAGGACATATCGCTATCCAGCTATCCCAAATCTTTTCTTTGGATTCCTTTGGCATGAAAAATAATCAAGCCTGGAGTAGGTTTTGTGGGATGGGGAATAACAGGTAAAATTTCTTGTTTTCCATGGGTGTGTCACCATATATCCAGATACCCTATCTCTTCCAGGAATTTAATTATTTTCTTACTGATTGTTTTATCTCGATGTGTTCATAGAAGTACTATCAATTGTGGGTTCAACACCATGTTGAAATCCCTCCCACTATCACCGCTCCTTCTGCCCATTCCTGCAATTTCAGAAAAATAGTGCTACAAACCATAAATGATGAGCCAGGCAGAATATAGACTGAAGCCAAAGTTAGTTTTGTCCCTGAAAAAGTCCCTTTAGAAAGACATATCTCCCTCTTTGTCCACTAATTTGTCTATAAATTCAAATACTGTCTTCTTCGGTATTAAAATGGAGACTCCTCTCCGCCTGCCTTTCGATATGAGGCACTAACCTCAAGGCTAAAGCCCAACTTCCCCAATTTCATATGTTCCTGAGGAGAGATGTGTCTCTTGCAACAGGACAAAGTCCGGAGAGATCTTTCTCAGAGAGGCCAGGATTTTACTCCGCTTAATTGGTTAGTTAGCCCATTTATATTATCGAGCATATCAATGTTGATTTATCCATTAGGCAAAACAATTACCGCCCGTTGTTCTTTCCCCACATTTTTCTCCCAACCCTACAAATAGTAGACCTTTTTCTAGTCATCTCTATTTTCCAGTGCTTCCTATATAGTAACAGTATAATTGTAATAAACAACAACATAACTTGTTTCATCAACATTTTCTAAGTTAAACTCTGCAGAGTAACGTTCTGCTATAACGTAACTTTGTTGCTCCCAAGGCGGAACTCAACACAGTGGGTCCCTAGGGCTGACCGCTGTTTTATGGAGTGGACAGCCAAGAGAGAGATCATTTCCTCATATCTACAGGGTCTCCTCCCAAAGAGCTCTACACTAATAGGAGCCCTCTAAATTCACTATGCCTTCAGTACCACTAGGCAGCTCTTTGTAGTTTTCTTATTAGAGTATGTCAAATTCCCTCCTTGCCCTTTACCTGAAAAAAGAAATAAAGGAATTTAGATACAAGTTCTCCCCTTCTGTTTATATAGCTGTATACGTTTCAATTTGATATTCATTTAGGAGTGCCTGATTCTTTCCATCTCTTCCTTTACAATAGAAGGAGGGTGAACTTTTCTTAGCCAGACCTTCTATGTCTTTCCTCAGGGAGTATTATACATCCAGTTAGGTTATTCTCATTGTCCTATGTAGACAGCCAGGTTTTCTGTTTTCATCAATCCGCCTTAAATTAATATGTGTTTATTCGGCTTCCTCCCCTTTCCGATTTCCCACATCCTTCTTATGTTAAGTCACCGACTTTTTTAACATGTCCATAGTCCCTCTAAATGTCCTCATTATGAGAGTTAAATTCCCATAATAATTAGTAATCTACTCCTACTTGGGTCCTTTAGCTTCTTCACCCCTCTGTTGCAGAACTCATTGCAGTTGCTCGCTCATTGTTGGTTTGTATTATGCTCTTCAACTTCGCATGGGCTTCTCGTGACGGTCTTTAATGGAGATAGTCCATGACGCTGTGGTGCGTTCAATAACCATTCCATGTGGCACCCTCTGCCTTTAGCCAGTCGCTCCATATCCTCCGTCGTTAATTGTATCCCTTTCTGCTTTTAGGGCTTCAACTGCTTTTTGTATGCGGAGGTAAAGTTGAGTACCTTCTGACCAGAATATGCACAGTTTAGCTGGAAAGGGAGTTTGGAAATGTATTCCTTTTTCTTTTAATACCTGCAAGATTGGGGCGCATTGTCGGGCCTGCACTATTTCTGTCGGTAATCATGGTCCAACGATAGTTTGGAATCCAGGTACTGTATGTTATATCTTTTTGGACCAGGCTCTTCTTAGCAGATCCTCTTTTGTTTTGTAACTGGCTACCATGAACACCAATTGTGGTCGTGCTTTGGATCCTGGGGTTTCTGCATCAATGATCGGTGAGCTCGTTCTATTGTGAGTTCTTAATTTGGAGGCAATTCCAACACGTCCCTTAGGAGGTTCTCTAAAAGCGATGCCATTGGGGCAATCTCAAATCCTCTCTTAGTCCATACAAGTGAAGATTATTTTGTCTGGACCGGCTCCTCCATATCTATGCTTTTCCCTGCAATGCCAGGGTTTGCTGCATCAGCGCCCAACCGCTTGACTGAGGTAGATCGACACATCCTCCACTGTTGCTATTCTTGTTTCAGCCTCATCTAGCCTGTTATCTATTTTGCTTATTTGCTGTGACAAATTCTGTAAGTCCTTTTCGTTTCCGCTTCTGAGCTCCGTATTCTCACATAATATTGTTTCATTGCGAGAACGAGTGAGGCGGTCTGTTTCTCCTCCATATCGTATTCAGAACCTCGAGTACTGCTTTGAGAGCGGCTGCCTTGTCTCCTAGGATCGAAGGATCTCTCTGCATCATACGGTTTGGTTGAGGATTTCCCACGTAGTTCCTCCCGTCCTTCTTACGTGTTTCTTTGTCTTCTCCATTTTTACGTTTGAAAAGTTTGAGATGAAGTTTATTTCAGTAGTGAGGGAGGGAGCTGTACCACTGAGCTGCCTAGTTTTCCATGGCGGAACCGGAAGTCCCAAAATATGTTTTCACATCCCAAAAGGTGATTTTGCATTCCCTGTGTGAAATCACCTTTGGGCAGGAATTCAAAAATGTCTGTGCACTTGTTCATGAGGCAGTGTCATAAGAAGACTATGTTGAAAATTTGGTGTAAAATACTAAAAACAGCAAAGTTATGAGCCTACATTGAATTTTGTGAATACAGGCTCATAATTTGGTAATTGTCAATATTTTTACCCCAAATTTGCAACATAGTCATCTCTTTAAAGCACCTTATGAATGTAACAGCTGTCATTTTCAAATCCTGGCCAAAATGGGTTTTCATCTTGAAAGGTAATTTCGCTGTCCCCAAGAGAACCATCTTTTGGGAAGGAGTTCAACATTTTTTGTGCCCTTATTCATGAGGTAGGGTCATATGAAGGTTTTGTTGAAAATACGGTGTAAAATTATTAAACAAAACAACAAAGTTATGAGCCTATGCAGAATTTTGCAAACGCAGGCTCATAACCTTGGTCATTTTAATGTTTTACCCCACATTTTCAGCAGTCATTTCTTTAAAGCACCTCATTAATGTGACAGCTGTCATTTTTCAAATCCTGCTCAAAATGTGTTTTTGAGTCCCAGAAGGTGATTTCACAGTGCCCGCGTGAATTCGCCTGTCAGACAGAAGTTGAAAATTTTCACTGCACTTGTTCATGAGGTGGGGTCATAAAGATGGCAATGTTGACAATTTGGGGCAAAATATTAAAACATAAGATTTATGAGCCTGCATTCAAATTGACAAATACAGTTCCTTAACTTTGGTAATACATAACCCACACAGTGTACCACAGCGCATCCAGTACCCCAGGGCTTCTATACCAGTGGAGAACATCTGGCATTGACAAATGCTTGTTTAAGGTGATGTGTGGTTTGGTGAAAAGAAAAGCTTTAAAACAAAACATTCACTCCTTCTGGATAGACCTAGGCATACACATAGTAAAATAAAGACTGGAACATCAGTGAGGTGGCTACCCTTTAACAAAGTTTGAAGTGAAAGAGAGGTGCATCGATCTTAGAAATCCTGGCTAAAGACGTGTAACCTAGACCTTAGTTTGTAGGATGGTGCCCGGCTTGGTGGAACAAGAAAACCACGCAGGGTTGCCCTCTGATCAGCTGTTAACTGACAAGAAACACCTAGCGCCCAGATATAACCATGACCAACAATATTTTGGCACTGTTAATACTGAGTCCTATGATGTCTCATTTATGGGGGTATTTGTTTGCCCAGTTATCAAGTGGTATATCGCTGTTTATTAAATTACTTGTCAATGCATCAATTAGTCATAGCAGGTTTTCTTTGTCTAGATTAGGCCAACATTTTAGTTTACTAAACGTTATCAGAGTGCGTTTTGTTCTTTGTCCCCTTTAAAGAGGGTCGTGGTGAAATATCATGAAAACTAACTCGCCTGTCATATCCTTGGGTCCAAATTAGAGATGCAAAATTTGCAAAGTTTGCTCTGACAAATATTTTGCAAAATTCACACATTTCATGAAATATTTGTGGTGCAAAATGTGAAATTCTGCCGGTGAAATGTGGAATTTCACCCATGAATGGCGAATTTTGCCACTCCGTACATGAAATTCTGCCATTTGTGGGTGCAATTGCACATGAAGGAACAGATTGGGCAATGCATCAACTTTGCATCCTTTCTAATATTAAATCAATTTCTTGCAGCTAGCCATATTGGGGCTATGTGCTCCTTCCTCGGGGTGCCAAGCGGCACAAAACCCATACCATATCAAATGCTTCCACTGGCTTGTGCAGTTTAGTAGCCACCACTCCTAAAAGCTAAAATGTATAAAGCAGAGTGTGTTGGGCTACAATTAGGAGGGCTTTAGTATTAAAACATGGATAGAACTGAGACTACTAACTGTCCCAGGCCCATGATGAATGCTGATATTCGATCCCTCTGCAAACACTGCCTTAGCAGCCTTATGGCCATACAACAATTAACAACTGAAATATCCTTTAGCACACATAGAAACATAGAATTTGACGGCAGATAAGGACCGCTTGGCCCACCTAGTCTGCCCATTTTCCTACCTAACAGATAAGCTGCAGATCCTAGTTAACCAACAGCTTACTTCCTCTTACCCGCCCTAGGACTGACTTATGCCTGTCCCATGCATTCTTGAAGTCCACTACTGTTCTTGACTCCACGACCTCCTCAGGAGGCTGTTCCATGCATCCACAACCCTCTCAGTGAAAAATACTTCCTCACATTACCCTGAGCTGTCCCCCTCTATCTTCAAATTGTGCCCCTTGTTCTTGCACATCTCTTTTTCTGGAAGATGCTACCCTCTTGGACTTTGTTAATTCCTTGAGGTACTTGAAAGTTTCTATCATGTCCTCTCTCCCTTCTTTCCTCAAGAGTATACATATTAAGCTCCTTTAGTCTTTCTTCGTATGTCTTCTGGTGCAGACCTACACCCTCAGCTATCAATTAAGAAAAGGGATATGACAAAACACATTTCATACTTTTTAAACAGATAGCTAATAAGAAATTATCAACATTAATGCTATAGAGTCCATAAGTATGGTGCACCCTACATTACTTCAGAGGCTCAATGCTGCCACTAGAATTCCGGGCTTACCAGATGTGGTGCAGCCAGGCATCTAACTCTCGGTAGAAGAGAAAGAACAGTTTAGTAGTTATACCCAGCAGCTTCAGTGCCCAAGTTCACCCTGGACTGGCTAAATCCACCCTTCCACTGTTACCTATCACCCCAGGAATAGTCATAAGGATCCTGGTGTGAATCGAGCAATGCATACCAAACTGCATCACTCTAGACTCACACTCAGTATTGCAACAGTGCTCAGGACAACTGTCGCTCAGGGCAAAGAGAATCATGGAAAGCAGACCCGATCATCTCTAATCAAGGACATGCACAGTACTCGTAATCATGGCAGCAATCACCAAGCCAGTTGCAAAATCAAGAAATAGGCTCCAGCGCTGGGGGGGCCTCCTACGGGTAATCCTCCTGTATCACAGCTGCCAAAAGAAAGTTCAGGAGCATTAGTCATAGCCCTACAATCGGGACCCCATATTCACTTCAGCAGATCTTTTAATTGTAGGACATTCCCCATGAGTTTGACCACATTCTTACATTCTTTGTTCATTGCAGGATCAATGTACATACGGTTGACATACATGAGCACCAGGATGAACAACAGTTACCAGCCCTGTGGAATGGATGGGGCTACAGGGTTCTCACTGTGCAAACCAAGGTCCCACTCTCACATTTAAGTCTGTGGACAGCTGTGTGCTGGCTCAATCCTTGCCTAACAAAATTTTATTCTTCTCATGAAATGTGATCAGAGCCATTTTGAACAGGAGTATGACATTGCACCTCTGGCTCTGACCAATGCCACAGACCCATGATCTACCCACAGCACAAGGATGAAGTTCCACATCGCACCTTGAGGAAGGCACCACCTGTTGTACCCGCACCCCACAAGGACTCACAGCTCACTACTCCAGTCATATCTTGCACTGGGAAACATCATGCTAAAACCAGAGCCACATATATCGTCCACAGAAAAATGCTCCTGTGCAATCAAGAGTTATAATAGAAGCAATTGGTCTGAAATAAGAATTTAATATTGATACAGGGTAACTAAGCACATGATGCCCAGAGATCAAGTGCAATCTCCCTGCCATAAGGTGTTTCAGAGACTAGCCTGTGATTACAACAGCATTGCCCACCTCATCCAGTACATCATACCACCACACTCAATATCGGATAGCGCATTACAAGTACCTCATTATTTGGTTGGCTATACTCCTGTTCTGTAATTGCCCTTCTTGTGTGGCTTTATGGCAGATTTCCACATTTCACTGGCAGAATTTTGCACCTGCGAAATATTCTGATGAAAATGCAGATTTCACTAAATATTTTACGGGACAAAATTTCGATTTTGCCTAATTTCCCAGCTAAATTAAATTTACTGCATCTCTTGTTCAAATTAGAGGAATTGCAATGTTATTATTTTTTCACGGTGTCGTTTTTGTTTTTAGACACCATACTTCACTTCCATACTGCAGCCGTTCTGATTCAGCCACCAAACCAAAAAGTGATGTACCTCCTGAATATCCCACAGATAGCTCAACGTGCTTCCAGAGCTGTCATTAGCAGGAAATTCTAAAGAGGCTTTCTGTGTTGTGACTGACATTCCCTGTGTTGTATAAATGCTTTGTGAGGGTCTGATTTCAAATTGTGATCAAGCGATTGTGTGCATTGACTCGTGGCAGTTTCTAGAGCTGTTATTGGCCCCTATACTGTGCATAGCATTAGTGCCTTTTCAGAGTGATTATGTGTGATGTGCATGCTGCATTCTGTGGATGGCTCCGTACAGTAAACTCCAGATACTGGACCATTTCCCCAGCCCAAAACAAACAACAAAAGGCACACACTAACTTGGAGTATTGATTTTATTCAGATGCTCACAGAAGGATGCCAAACACCCTACACTATGTCTCCTTCAAGAGGCTCCATCAGGGATCCTTTTGTTGCTTATTTTTAGACTTTCAGCTAAGGCTGGTAAGGGTGCACCTTTAGCTGCAGCAGTTTGCATGATTTTAATTGTTTTATTTCCCAGCCTCTCTGTATTGAGTTCATATTATTGACTTCTTCCACTCTAACCATCTTTCTGTAAAGTTTGTGTTGTCCGTAGAGGCACTTTACCCTGCAGTCCCTCCTAATATCACTGATATACAAGTTAAATAGAGCAGGACCAAGGACTGATCCTGTGGGACCCACTTAAATTCTTCTAGCCCTAGTTACTTTGTAATTTAGGACTACCCTCTGAGATCTTACCTCTAGCCTGTTTCTAGTCACCTAGTTAGCTTATTTTCTATCCAGGTAGCCCACACCTTTTTAAAAATTTTAATTAGGGTGTTTCTCACCTTGATGCTTGGCCCCCTCAGCCCTGGCCTGCTCTCGGCTGGCACCCACCTCCCACAGCAGTTAGTAGCCAGAAGTATCTTGGAGCCACTGTTGGCAGTAACACTGCAACAGTAGCCTTCTCGGGCACAGGGATTTTAATTCAATGCTCCTGTTGGCAGTAAGACCCCCATGGCAGTGTACTCTAACACCAGCATTTTAACTCAGAATCCCTATCGGCTGTAAGACCCCTCAAGCAGTGCATCTTGAACAACGTGTTTGTACTCAAACACCAGATTACAGGTTACCACATAGCCTCTGTCAGCAGTAAGACCCACACAGCTGCTCACTTGGACATGATGGTTTGAACTTGAATATTTTATTAGAGGCAAGTCACATACAAATGAACCATTTGATTAGGTATAGGCTAATCACATGCTATATAAACTTATTGTACATTGTTGCAAAAGCTGTTTACTAATCACTTTTCTTTTGTTTTACAGGCACCAGAAAGAAATACAGTTTACTGTCAGAATGTGCTTTGACTTATTCCTTAATCATTTGACTAATAAACTTTCTTATGGTTGTAGCTGAAATTTAAGTGTTAACAATTGTAATGCTTGTAAGAGCCTCTGCTGTTCTCCTTTTTGTAAACAAAAGTTGAAAGAAAAAAATAAAACCTAAAAAGAGAACAACTATAAACCGCTTGTCTGTCTGTTATGGCTTGTGACTTAATTACCATTGAAACATACTTCCTGTTAAGGCTGTATCTATTCACCCGCTTTTCCCTCAACTTTGAGTTATTGCAGTTGTTGGTCTAGGACTGACAGTCCATTCTTTTCTAAGTATGTAAAGAAAGGACGCCACCAGGAATTATATTTCCCCACTGTTGTTCACAATTTAGCAGTGATGATGGCCTCCATATCTCTAATTAGTTTGACATTAGTGAGCCATTGAGTAATTGTCAGTTGGTTTTGTGAAAGCCAGTTTTGCGTGATCACTTTATTTGCTGCTACTGTCAGTATTAAGAACAGATACTCCCTCCTTTAGATCGGTTTCTGGAGGGTGTATCCTAACACCAAATGGTAAAATTCCAAATTCTGTACCAGGTCTAATATTCCCTGAATCTCCTTCCCTATCTGAGACCAGAAGGTTTGAGTCTTGGGGCAAGCCAGAAAATATGGAAGTGGCTACCTGTTTGCCCACAGTTCCTCCAACATCTATCCATAGGATTTTTGGAATAATGTTTGAGACTGTGGGAGTGATAAAGAACCGTGTTGTCACCTTCCAATGAAACGCCTGCCAGGCTATTGAGTTTGTTTTACATTGGCTGGCCCAGACCTTAGCTCACACCTCTTCTGAGACATCTTTCTCACATTCCTCTGCCCAGTAATTTTGTATCCATTGTATTGCTAACTTAGACAATCCATCATTTAATTTATGGTAAAATGGATACTAAATGTTTCAGGTCTCCTGCTTGGGCCTTATTCCACACCAGGTATATCTCCTCCTCCTCCGCTGTCCTTCCAAAAATGGATACCCACAACCTGAGTAATACAGTGTCTAAGCTGCAAATATTTATAAAAGGCTGTATGAGGTAGGTTATATTTCTGCTGCAGGGTTCTGAAGGCTTTGACCTGATAACCCTCTATAAGTTTGTAATGATTGTAGACCCTGTTCTTTCTAAGTAGAACTGGATCCATCCCAACTGTCGGAAGTGGGTAAGTAATTCAGTGGGATGTATTGGCAGACATATTCTGGTCTTTCCCAAACCCTCTTATTTTCAGCCAAATTGATAATGCATGTCTGGTCCATTTGTTCTTAATAGTGTTGAATGATCCCGTAGAATTATCCAAGGTAATTTTAATGGAATGCCCTTATACCCATTTTGCTCCAACGTACACCATTGTATGTGCGAGGGCTGCTTACTAATTTAATCAAAGGGACAATTTGTGCTGCCCAGTAATACCGTTGTCGTCTGGAAGACTCAGTCCTCCACTATTTTTATTTTCTGTAAAACCTGACTGCATATTCTGGGTTTCAATTCCCCTATATAAAATTTGTGATTTTTTGTTTTATTTGGTTTAAATCTAACTTGGGGATATGTACTGGTAGCAATGCAAAAGGAAAAGTAACCTTGGAAACATGTTCATTTTATGGTTTGAATTCTGTTGATGAGTGATAGGTTCAAATTATGCCATTTGCCCATGTCTGTGTACATCTGCTGAATAAGGGGACCATAACTGTATTTATAGAGATTGTTTAATTGTTTTGGAACATATATTCTAGATAACGGACTTTGTCCTGCACCCACTTAAAGGGGAAATTATTTTTGAAATTGGGACTAAGTTCACTTTTATCAGTAATGCCTCTGATTTTCTAGATTAATTTTAAAGCCTGATATAGACCCGTAATTTTTAAACATCAGCAACAGGTTGGGAATAGAGATGATGGGCATACATTGAAACTTTGCAACAACATGCCCATTTGTATACCTAGCCCAGATATTCAAAAAGGTTATACATCTTAACAGGGTTCGCATGTCATGATTCAAAATTCACCATTCTGCGATATTCAGCAGGAGGCAGTTACGCCACTGACAACAGGTTCGCAAAACAGCAATGCAAATGAATGCTTGCTCAACAGGAGGAGGAGGAACCATGCATAACCTCTGTAGCGATATTCAGTCGGGTTGTGCAAAGTTGTGCCTCTGTAACTAACCTGCGCCTGCACAACCTTGAACCAAAAAAAAGGATCAAGTTGAGGCCACCCACAGGTGAGCTGCTGTGTTGCAGGCGCAACACAGCAGCTGCCACCACTGGCTGGCCCCAACTCGGTCCCTGTGCCCCCACCAGCCCGATCGCTGGCAGAGCGTAAAACAACCCCCACCCACACATCTCCGAAGCCCATCGCGGGCATACAGTAACATGCCCCCACACATATCTCTAGGCCCGATCGCGGGCATAACCTGTATCAACCCCCACCAGTGCCCGATCGCGGGCAGAATGTAAAAGCCCCCAACCGACTATCTCCCTGGTGGTCCAGTGGACCATAATCCCGATCGCGGCAGAATGTCAGTTACAACCCCCCCAAAATCTCCTTGGTGTCTAGTGTCCCCCCCCCACCCACAGCTCCTCCACCCGCCTCCCCCACAGCCGGTCGGGCGGCAGCATCCCACCTGCCCGCTGCCCGCCCGCCCGCCGACTGACTGTCCGGTAGGGGCTGCACGCCCATTGCGCAGAGCTACAGCCAATGGGCGCAGCCCATACTGTACATGACAGTCCAGATTTTGAATGATAGCGCAACTCCTTTGAATATCGCCGCCCACCCCGTGCAACTATTTTGAGCAGCGCAGGGCTTGCGCCTCAGAATGGCACAGTTTGAATATCTGGGCCCCTGTATATTTGGAGATTGTTTTTAGCAATAGCCAGGGTTCTAGGCCTATCGCGAACAGTAGGGATGAAGGGACAACCCTGTCTTGTTCCTCTTTCAAGCTTTATTCCCCATGAAATGGTACCATTCACCAGACCCTAGCTGTAGGATTATTATAACACAAAAGATCCATTGTATAAATTTATCACCCAACCTCATTCTATCCAGGACTACCCGGAGGTATTCCCAGTTTTAATCAGTTGAATGCTTTTTCAGCATCAAGGAAAAGGGTGAGTTATATGGTATTGTGTCAGGACTATATTCTAATACATTGAGTAATTTGCAGATAGTATCCGCTAGATATCGATTGGGGATGGAGCTGTTTGATCTGGGTGTATCAAGAGTTCAATAAACTGTTGTAATCGGTTAGATAGAATTTTGGACAAAATTCATAAGTCCTGATTTAGTAATGAAATGGGTCTATAAGCTTCACATTTATCTATGGGATTGCCGGTTTAGGAATAACACTAATTAAGGCTGCTTTCCACGAGTCTGGTATTTGTTCTTCTTTTAGGCAGCTATTAAATACTGTGGTTGAAATGGGGATTAGTACATTTTAAACTGTTTATAAAATTCAGAAGGAAGCCATCTGGGCCTGGTGATTTGCCAGTTGGGAGGGCTGTGATCACTTCCTGACTTTCTTTGAACAGGGTGTTCAATACTTCTCTTGCTGAGTCTGATAATTTAGGCACTGGCAGGGCTTGCAAAATTGCTCAGTTTTAGTTTTTAAGGTCAATGTTTGAGACTCTTCTTGATACAACTGCTGATAAAATTTCTGAAATTGTTCCGCTATATCTGAGGAGCTACACTAAGGGTTTTTGGGATCTAGTGAATTATGAATCTTTGTAATCGTCCCTTCAGCCTGCTGGTTTTACGCAGTCTAAGTGCAAGCAACCTTCGGCTCTACCTCCTGTGTCATGATACTTCTGGTTTAAAATCGAGTTGTCCCTTTATTTTTGGTGTCTAGTTTCTAGAGTTCTTCCCTTTGTTTCTTCAATTTTCCCATATTCATCCATTATTGGGATCCCTCTTGTGCGTGGCCTCCAAGTCTTGTATTTTGGTTAGATTTGTCCCTTGTTATTCTTTTTCCCTAAGCTATCCCTATAAAATCCCCTGGCATACCGCTTTCAAAGCTTCCGTGGATATTGGTGAACATTGCTGTTCCAGGTTAATATCATAAATTTCTTTAAGAGAGTCTGACGTTTTCTTAATGAGGCCCTTGTCGGTCAGGAGAGAGACATTTAACCTCCACAGCTTAATATTATTTGATCTGGGGGTTCCCATTTGATAGACATGGACGCATGGTCAGATATGGTGATGGGGTGGATCTTGGAGGACAATACTTTGTGCAGGTTTGATTTGGCTATTAAGAAGAAGTCTGTTCTGGAGTATGACTGGGTTGAGAGAAAAGGTATAATCCCTTTCATCGTTATGCTGATGTCTCCAAATTTCCACCAGACCCATCTCCTCTATTATGGAATTGAGGACTTTGACCTCTGCTTTGCCATGTGCCACTATCTGCTTGATCTGTCCATAGCTGCTGAGGGAGCAATGTTAAAATCCCTCCAATTATTAGCCCTCCAGCTGGCAACATAGCCAGTTCAAGAAATACATCTTTTATAAAGTGTTGGGGTGCACGTTTGGAGCATATAAATTAACTAAATGGACCACCTCTCCATGTAATGTTCCTATTACTCTTAAAATCTACCTTCCCAACCACTCTCTACCGATGTTATCTGTAATGGGCATCCTGTTCTAAAAAGTATGGCAACCCCTGCCCTTTTTCTGTTTGGGGAGTGTACCACTTCCACCCTGTCCACCCAGGCACTTCTCAGCTTAGTATGTTCTTGTGCCCAAGAGTGCATCTTTGCAAGAATGCAATAGAACATTCCAGTTTGTTAAGTTCACATAATATTCTGGATCGTTTAATAGGTGAATGGATTCCTTAACATTATAGGTCATTATATTAAGGTCACCCATTTTGTTTAAGAAAAATAATTATCTGAAGCTTGGGCCCCTCCGTTTTCTTACTGTAATATAGTGACTTCATTCTTTCAATATTGAAATCTTGTCCACCAGCAATTCCTACCTATGACAGACAGACATTTAACAATTGTACTAAATAGCAAAACCCTCCAGCAAATTTGTGGAGGTTGTAAACATTAAACTGTGAACTGGCCACTGTAATAACAAATCAGTT
This sequence comes from Neoceratodus forsteri, assembly GCA_016271365.2. Lineage (NCBI taxonomy): Eukaryota > Metazoa > Chordata > Ceratodontiformes > Ceratodontidae > Neoceratodus > Neoceratodus forsteri. The sequence goes on along the minus strand of CM057450.1, from coordinate 882,827,790 downwards.
TGAAATAGTAAATACAACTTGTACTGCTTCCTATATGAGCAATGTTCCATGCTGTTTTTCCTAATCAATATATGACTTCCTGGGTATATGTATCCCCATTTACAGTACACCACTGATGGTTTCTTGTGGTGTCACGTGAAATACCATAGCCACCACAGTAGCTTAAAATTGGCATCAACCACGCTTAATATAAAGCGTGCTGTAATCATGCGGCTATATCAGGAAGCTGGAGATGATCCTCCTCGGCTCATCTGTGGGTGTAATCACCCATCTTTGATTTTTAGTAATCCCGTCTGCATCTGAATAATACTTTGCACATTCAGACCTTAACCATAACTGATCCTAATGGAATTCCTTGTAATTTCTTTTACCTTTCTGTTTTAACTTAAGCCCAAAATCCACTTTGAATATATAGTAAAAGCTAATAAATGTCCTTCCCTGACACATTTCAGTCTAGATTTCAATTTAAATTGTGTTTGTTCAAAATATTTCTGCAGGTTTATCCCAGCTATGGATGGTGGTTGCAATGCATATGAAATAAATATGTCTCTTCCCATGCATTCTTTCTGAGGAATGCGCTTGCTCATTTAATTTGTTTATAATGTAGTTTCCTTTTAGAGAAATTCCCTTATACAGTCACCTGAATTTATCTGTGTTAAGTTCAGCAGAACTAGGAGAGAGGATGGTTTGATCAGCTTTTTTCAGAATCTTCTGCACCTCGGTTGCTGTTCCATGTGGTAGCAGCCACAGAAGTGGCCTCTTGCCCTCTACTTTGGCTTTCCCACTCACTGATTGCAACTGGTGTTCAAAACCTCCAGTTCCTTATTTGGGATAATATTGTGTTCCGCCAAGAATGGAGCCACCTTTGTCAATGAGGTAAAGATTTTGTTACGGAATCCAGAAAGACCTTGATTTTAGCTGAGAAGTTCAGCTGAGCCCGGATATTGTGCTTTTCCTTTAACTCTTTGACAATCCTCTGACCTGGTTCTCCTCGCTTGCAGCTCAGATGAGAAGTCATGATCAAAGTAAATATTTTGCCCTCATGCTGTAGATCTCTGTGTCTCCATGCCTCAGTGAGTATGTACTTTTGAGCGATAATGCAGCATGCACTATCCATGAACGTGGTCTGGCTTTGGGGTCTGCGGGCTTTAGACCCAGAGAACGGTGGGCCCTTTCTATAGTCAGGGATAAATCAGAGGGTAAAGAAAGGGTTTTTAAGTAGTGCCGTTATAAAATCTGCTGGCGTCAGGTATCCCTCTTCAGCTCCTTCCAGTACACCATGAATGCGGAAATTGTTCCACCTAGCTCGGTTCTCTGCATCCTCCAATCTATTATGGGTCTGTTGGTCTCTCTGCAGGAGATACAGCATCACCTTGTTGTGGCAATCCTGGGTTTCTGTAAGTTCAGTGATTGCCTCTCCCTGTTGCTGGACTTTAGAATTAACTGCTTTAAAATCCATGCATAGATCAGCGATAGAAGTTCTTTTGTTGACCACCTTTAGTATATTTTGAGGGCTCTTTCAGTTCTGATCTGGGGTTCTTCCTCCAGATCAGGATCGAGATCCCATGAGGATTCTGATGGAGAGCAGGGCCTACCCACTGCCGCATAACCTCTGATCTCCATTTGCTTCATTACTGGTTTTTGTTCTGATTTTTACTACCTTTCAGGCGCTGCAGCATCCCGCATGAATCACGCAATTAGGGAACATTTTTGAGAGAAGAAGTGCCCGTTGTTGGGTAGGATTAATTCTGATGGCTGAGTTGGTGCAGGGAGCTGAAGGATCAAGCTGCCACCATTACAGCTATGTCACCGGAAGTCCGGACATGATGGTTTGAACTCAAGTCACCCCCAATTTGCAGCAACCCCACACTGCAGTGCACTTAGACACTTGGATTTGAGCTCAGAGCCCCAACCCCTGACAGTAAGACTCCCACAGTTTCCATCACATTTTTCTTTCTTTGCCAAAATATTCCATCATTGTTAGTAGGGGAACTGTGGTCTGTGTTGAGGGCTTGCATGCTAGTGAACTGGTTTTGCAAACTTTTGTTCCTGCCTGAATTCACTGCATTTCAGAGCTGTTTTTTTGGGGGGCTGAGCACTTTTAAAGCTATATCGGATCTGCTGAGCCACACTGGTGCACTGAGGTTCTTGGGTGTCTCTCCCTGAAGTCTGGGCACTTACTTGAGCAGAGGACTGGCAGTCTGGCAGACATTCAAAACAAGTAAGAATGTAGCTCTGAGCATAGCAATTCTCAAACCTCCCAAGGTGGGTGGTTGTCTTTCATCAGCCATGAATCTTCCATGAGGAATTTGAAGAATATGCTGGAAGAGACACTACCACACTATCATTGTCCACCCAAATAAGGTTCAACAGTTTGATCTTGTTACATGTTGCAATGCGGAATCTATATCTGTTGTCAGTAATACAATCAGGAACCTGAGATATCACAATAAAGTTTATTCTGGATAATATAGTACAGCATGTCTGCCTGGAGTTAAGAAGTCTCCGTTACATAATGATGCAAACAAAACTCGGAGAACAAAGGAACTTATAGTCTTATACTGCTGATAAGAAGAGGTGGATGGCAAAGCCATAATTTCTATTGATGCACAGTAGTGGGCAGTTGCACATATGTAAATAGTGATAAACATTGTGCTGACCTCTGTAATACTAAAACAATCCATATATTATAATGCTGACTATGGCAGTGTGTTGTCGAGGCACAGGTCAGGAAGCATAGGAAACCAGGAGCTGTTGTAGAATTCATCAAAATATTTATTTATACTAGCATTAACATAAAAGTGAACTTGTTCAGTATAACTATTTACAGAGGCAAAATAAAATAAAGTTTTCTTTCAGTCTCTGTGTCCCTTGTTCTTCTGATTTTCTTGAAGTTGCAGAATAGCTCTTTTTATAGGCTTTTCAACCCCATTCTTAGCAAGCATCCTGTTTTGTAAATATCAGGCAGAGCTGATAGAACACAATGTGCTTGAGCCGAGACCCCATGTGCAGCTTTGCAAAAAGCTGGAAGATGAAACACTCAAGTAACCTCTAGAGTTTACAATAGCTTTCTGTAATCATCTCAAAATATAATTATATATATATATATATATCTCAACAGTAATGCTACACATTTTCCAAACAAAGGGGATCAAATATCAGTTATATTTCCATACAATGATTTGCACATATTTTTATTTTGGCAGATATGCAAGGGAGGAAAAGCAAACAGCAAGGGTAAACTGAGATACAGTGAGACCCAAAGAATCATGCGAGATTGTCAGGGTGATCAAATCTGAAGTCTCATAGGAAAATTTGGTTGCGCAACCAGACAGACAAGAGACAGAAAACAACAAATCCTTGCATTTAAACACTTTCTCCATATCAACTGGGACAGGGTCCTATTTTACCCTGTCACAAACACTCCTCCTTAATAGGGAACTGTTTTATTAAACAGGTTTCCAAACTTTTATTCTCTAAAACATTTGCTGCTTCCAGAAATTAAGAACATGTGCATGATCTATTTTTTTAACAGTACAACAAGCAGTAAAGTTTAAACTCGTACATTTGTTTTCAACCTTCAGAACCCTCAATTCCTGATCCTTTTTGACAGAAAATCAGCATTGCTGGTCTGTTTACCAGATTTGTTTATCACCGTGAATTTTAATGGCTATAGTGCTAGACACCACCTTGTGATTCTGTAATTTTATCTTTCATCTGGTTAAGCCAACACAGAGGACTGTGATCAGTTACAAAAACAAAGTCAGTTCCTACCAAATAAAATTTAAGGGACTCCATGACCCATTTTGCTGCTAAACATTCCTTTTGATATTGAGTACCTTTTCTCTCTGTCATGCAACTTCCTACTTAAGTACAGACTAGGATGTTCTGCCTCATCTACATTTTGACTCAGCACTGCACCTAGGGCCTAACTTGGATGCATCTGTTTGTAGCAAAAATGGTTTCTCAAAGTCTGGGCTTCTTAAACAGGGCTAAACATAATGCAGCCTTTATGGCTTGAAAAGCTTCATCCACTCTGGGGTACATTTCACATTATTTGGGTACCATTTTTCTTGAGCTCAGTGAGGGGAGTAGCTAACTCTGCAAGTTGGGAACAAATCTGAGATAATAACCAGTCAGCCCTAAAATGACCTGACATGTTTCTTTGTTTTAGGTACAAGGCTGTCAGCTACAGCTCCTATTTTAGAAACCTCTGGCTTAACTTTCCATAGCCCAAATATCTGGTTTCCTGCATGCCCAATGCACATTTGGTAGGATTAATAGTCAGACCTGCATTTTTGATAGCTTGGATAACTGCTCGTAGGTGTTCGAGTGGCTTTTCCAGTCTGGACTGTACACCACAACATCATCCAGGCATGCAGCACAATAACCAGTGTGAGGGGATAAATGACATCCAAGTACCATTGGAATGTAGCTGGCACACCATGTAAACCAAACAGCATGGTGGTGAACTGATAGAATACTATAGGTGGCAAATGCAGTTTTATCTCTGGATTCTTTAGCTAAAGATATTTTGCTAGTAGCCCTTGGTGAGATTGAGGGTACTGATATACTTTGCACCCCCAGTCTGTCCACCGTCATCTATTCTGGGCATAGGAGAACTGTCAAATTCTGACACTTGATTAAGTTTCCTAAAATCAATGCAGATTCTAACACCCCTCTTTTTGTTTACAGTTACCATGGAAGATAACCAAGCACTCCTCTATGATACCCAATTCTTTCATTTTTGTATTTCCTTAACCACATCAGCGTTAAACTGCTCTGGCAACCTGTATGTCTTTTGCCTAATAGGATGAGTATTCCTTGTCACTATTACATGCTCAGCCCCTTTTGCTCAGCCTGGTACTGTGGTAAAAATACTGTTAAATGTCTTTAGAACATTATGAATGTCTGCAGTTTGTTCTAAGGTAAATGAAACATTCACCTTTACAGCATCAGCATTTACAATTTGTTCCAGTCTGTCATAAGCTACATCAATATCTTCTTTATCAATTTCTGGTAAAATTAGCAAGGCAGCTTTTGGCATTTTTCAACCCATTTCTTGAGAAGGTTAGCATGGTATATCTTAGTAGAATTTTTCATGTCAGGGTCTCAGTCTCATAGTTAACAGTGCCAGTATGTCTAAGAACCTTGCCACTTCATTAACAGTTTATTTTCTGTTGTGAGCAACAGTAGCAAAACCTTTTCCCTTGCTTGAAAACTTTTTCTTTGATCCCATGGTCATAATATACCTTGTGCTGATTTTGGACCTCCTCCTGATTACTATGGGCAATTTCAACTTATTTGCCAGCTTCTTTCTTAGAGCACACATAAAAGAGACAGGAGGGCACAGGGATTGGCGAGAGGCACATGTCGTGCCAATCCATAAAGGGGTAGAGGAAGTACCAGGTAACTATAGACCCATCAGTTTGACCTCGGTGGTGGGAAACTTAATGGAGGGTATACTAAAGGAACGATTGGGGGTGTACATGGAGGAGGTGGGAGGTCTGGATAGTCAGCAACATGGATTTGTGCCAGGTAGATCAAGTCAAACCAATCTTGTGGAGTTCTACGAATGGGTAACATCAGAACTGGACAGGTGAAAGCCTGTGGATGTATTATTCTTGGACTTCAAGGCATTTGACTCTGCGCCCACAATGGTCTGGTGGAAAACTGATGGGGTTAGGAGTAGGCCTTTGATAGTCAGATGGATTGAAACTGGCTAGCTGGATGCACCCAGAGTAGTGGTCTGTGGGAGCTCTTGAACCCTCTCATTTGTGATTTTTATTTGCCAGACTAGTCATTTACCCAACCTGTCCCCATTCACAAAGTTCCTGCTCTTGTAATTAATAGGTGTCTTTCTGTGCATCTTGAAGAAAGCTGATTAAGGTTTCTTAAGCATCTGAAGCTCCCCTAAGTCTGTCCCCAACCCCGATAACAGGGCCCTCTCTATCACTGTGATCTGAGCCTCTAAATCAGATTCCTCTTGAGACCCCTGTTTCTTTAATGTGCAGCATACTCTGCTGAGACTCCCCAGACATAAGCTTTCAAGGCTTCCCAGGTAGTTGAAGCTGACGTGTCCTCCACTTTATTATTTGTTAAAAATCTTTAATTGTGGCTGACATTTGAGTCCGATAGGCTTCATCTGATAGCAAAGTAAACATAGAAACATAGAATTTGATGGCAGATAAGGACCGCTTGACCCACCTAGTCTACCCATTTCCCTAACTAATGGATAAGCGAGATCCTAGTTAACCAACAGCCTACTTCCTCCTACCCCCACTAGAATTGCCTTAAGTCTGTCCCATGCATTCTGAATTCCCCACTGTTTTTGACTCTCGACCTCCTTCAGGAAAGCTATTCCATGCATCTACATCCCCTCTATGAAGAAATACTTCCTCACATTACCTCTGAGCCGTCCCCTCTATCTTCAAATTGTGCCCCTTGTTCTTGCATCTCTTTTCTGAAAGATGCTATCCTCTTGGCCTTTGTTGATTCCCTTGAGGTATTTGAAAGTTTCTATCATGTCCCCTCTCTCCCTCTTTTCCTTGAAACTATATCTCTTAAGCTCCTTTAGTCTTTCTTCATATGTCTTCTGGTGCAGACCTTGTACCATTTTGGTTGCCCTCCTCTGGACAGCCTGCACCATGTCTATGTCTTTGTGGAGATGGGGTCTCCAGAACTGTACACAGTACTCCAGATGTGGTCTTACCAACTGTCTTTAGAGAGGCCAACAACTTCCTGTTTTCAACTGGTGATGCCACTTCCTATACATCCTAGTATCCCTCCAGTTATCCTTACTGCCTTCTCACATTGCTGGCCTACCTTTAGGTCATCTGAGATAGCTACCCCCAGGTCCCTTTCCATTTCTGTTGTTGTCAGTATCTCACCCCATTGTGTACTCTTCTCATAGATTTTTGTTTCCCAGGTGCATTACTTTGCACTTATTTGCGTGGATTCTAAGCTGCCATACATTTGACCATTCCTCCAACCTTGCCAAGTCCCTTTTCATCCTTTCCACCCCACCTTGCATATCAACCCTGTTGCAGATCTCTGGGTCATCTGCAAAGAGACATACTTTTCCTTCCAGTCCCCTGCAATGTCACTTATAAAGACATCAAAAGGACCGGCCCCAGTACTGAACTCTGCGGTACCTCACTAGTAACCCCCATTCTTCACTGTGGACTCCATTTACTATTACACTCTATGTCCTGTTGTCCAGCCAGTGTTTTACCCAGGCTACCACTCTGGGACCCACTCCCAGGTCGGCTAATTTGTTTTATTAATCTTTTGTGCAGGACTGTGTCAAATGCCTTGCTAAAGTCTAGGTAGGCCATGTCCACAGCCCCACCCTGGTTCTACTACTTTGGTCACTCAGTCAAAGAAATCAATTAGATTTGTCTGACATGACCTTCCTGCTGTGAATCCATGCTGCCTTGAGTTCTGTGCCCCTCTGGCCTCTAGGTACTCAACAATTATTTCCTTCAAGTGATTCCATCATTTTCCCTACAACTGAGGTCAAACTGACAGGTCTGTAGTTTCCTGCCTCTGTCTTGCTCCCACTTTGTAAAGGGGAATCACATCCACCCTCCTCCAGTCCTCAGGTACCACATCATCCTCCCATGATTTATTAAAAGGGTAGTTGGTGGTGTTACTAGTTCTTCCTTAGTTCTTTTAGAATTCTGAGGTGAATCCATCAGACCCCATTGCTTTATCCGCCTTCAGTTTTAAGAGTTCTTTCAGAACCCTTTTTCTATGAAAGGACTAATATCAACCCACCTATCCAGAGTGCTTCTATTGACTGGATTAGGTATCTCCTCTTGCTTTTCCATTGTGAATACTGAGCAGAAGTATTCATTCGGTATCCTGTTTTTTCACTGTCGCCTCTGCCCAACTGCCTTCCTCTTTATTCAGCCTCAGTATCCTGCTTTAGTCTTTCTTTGCTCCCTAATGTACCTATAAAGGTTTTATCCTTCTTAACCAAGTTGGCTATCTTTTCCTCGGTTTGCGCCTTTGCTATTCTGACTACCTTCCCCACATTCTTCTTCTTTAACTGGTACAGTCCTCTGTCCTGCTCCATGTTTCCTTATACGTCCCAAATGCTGTCTTTTCTCCCTCACCTTCCCTGCCACTTCTTTTGAGAACCATAGTGATTTTTCTTTCATTTTGATTTGTTTATTTGTTTCACACAAAGGCTTGTTGCCTCTGTTATGGTGGTTTTGATGTTTCCTCATTGTTGCTCCACCCCACCTTCTTGCCTGTTTGCTACTGCTTTCTGAGGCACTCTCCCATTTTAACAAAATCAGCCCTCCTGAAGTCCAGTACCTTCACTTTTATGGCTTGACTATACAGCCAAGTTTATCATGAACCACACTGTTTGGTGGTCGCTTGTTCCCAGATGGTTACCCACTTCAAGATTGGAGATCCTCTCTCATCCCCATTTGAGAGTACCAGATCTAAGACTGCTCCCTCCCGAGTAGGTTCCAAACTAACTGTCTGAGGCATGCCCCTGTAGGGCATCGAGAATGGCCCTGCTTTTGGATGTGGCTGCAGCAAAGTGCTTCAGTTAATATTGGCCATATTCAGGTACCAAATCAGCAATATCCCCCTTTCTCAGTCATCCTAAAGATGCATTCTATCATTTCTTGTCCATTTCCTCCCTGAGATGGGGGTCTGTATACCACCCCTGTGTGGATTGTGGTGCCATTTCCAGTCTCCAGGGTGACCCACAGTGCCTCCCTCCTCCCTGTTTACCCTTCGGTTCTGTTGCTTTGATCCCTTCCATTCCATAGAGTGCTACTGCTCCTCCTCTTCTTCCTCCCTGTCCCTCCTGTAGATTGTGTACTCTGGTATGTTGACATCTCACTCATGGTTCTCTGTGTACCATATTTCTGTGACTGCCATGATATCCAGGCATCCCTCTTCCATCAAGGCCACCATTTCGGGAGCTTTTTACCTAGACAATGGGCATTGGTACTCATTACCCTTTATTTTGTTATGGCTTTATTTTTGCCCCATCCTGTCCTTACTGCCTTTATAATTTTCTCCATTTACCCTGCCCTTCTCCTATTGACTACTGTATCTTGGTGTTAACCTCACTAACTACCCTGATTTTTTGGGAGGCTAGGATTTCCTTCTCCTTTTCAGTGCTCCCCTTGGCTAGTTTAAATGTTGCCAATGAAGCATTTAAACCTATCACCTAGATCCTGGATCCCCAGATAGATGCAGATTGTCATGCCAGTATAGGCCTGCATTCCTCCGGTAGAGCCCCAGTCCCCAATGAAGCCAAAGCCATGAGCTTTGCACCAGTTTTCAACCAGTCATTGAATCCCATGGTGTGGAGTATCCTAGCCTCATCCATACCATAGACAGGTAGCACTTCTAGAAAGTTACCATGTATGCTACTTGTCTAAGGCCCCTCCTTAATTCCACAAATTCCTGTTGCACTGGTCTGATCCCATTCTTAGCTAGGTCTTTTGTACCTAGGTGGATAATGACATCCAGCTCACCTCCTTGCAGCTGCTCCCATGATCCTGAGGATTCTTTTCTTGTCCCTCCAAGCCATGGCACTGGGCAGGCACCTTACCGCCCCTTCCCCTCCTCCCCAGTTCTACCCCCTAACAACTGAGTCCCCACCAGGAGTTGCTTCCTTCCCATGGGGTCTTGTGCCACCCTCCTGTGCATTCCATTATGGAGGTTACCAGCATCCCCTTGGTCCCCACTGCAGATGCCTCCATAGAGGAACCATGCTCCACCAGAGTGGCAATGAATTGTGGAGAGGCACAACCGAGGGATGTGTCTCTGTTCCACCCCTCACCCTCCCTGAGCCCACTGTGGTCTAACCATTCCTCTTTCTTGACAACTTCTGAGGTAGTGGCGGTGGCCTGGGTGGTCCCTGGATGGGGAGCAGGTTCACTGAATCCTTGCCAGGTCAGCGTGGAGATGAACAACCTCCTCCTCAGACCAGAGGTGCCTGCAAATAGAGCAACAATGCAGTCTCCAGAATGTCTCCTGGAAGACGGCTGCTCCACAGCCAGTGCATTGCACCACTCCCACATGTCTGTGTCCCTTCCAGTTACAGATGCTTTTTTTCTTTTGTTTTTGTTCATTTTAGAGCATGCACGTTGTGAGTGTCTCTACCCCTATTCAGTGTGCTGTGCCTTTAAGGATATAAACAGGTGCATGTTGTTAGCAGTTTTGGGGAAGGGATGTCAGAACCCCTGCTATAAAGGAAGTTAGGTGCTTGGGGCAGGTGGGGTGGGTGAGGGAAGTGTGGGTGGGAGTAAACCTATGCCCTCCAGAAACAATCAACTACAACTCTGACCCTCCACCCTGGAAGTGCCTTCCTTCCTTTCAGACATCTATTTCACAATGGTTAAGTAATAGGTCTAGTCACAAATTACTGCAAATATCTCCCAGCTACAGTTCTTCCTGGCAAATTAAAGTTAAACTAAGAAAAGTCAACCCCAAAAACAGAAAATAAATACTAGTTACTTACACAGGTCCAAAAGTAATAATTCAATTCAGTGTAATCTAGAAGTAACCTCCTTGATTTAAGGAAGCCTTGGCTGCTTTCTCTCTTTGTCTCAGCAGCAAAATGGGGTCTAAATGCCTTTGTTTACTTGGTGGTGGGCCTTCAGAAATTGACAACTCATGGAATTTATTACAGCCAAACTGCATTTTAGTTTTGAAAAACATGTTACCAGATGGCAGGGGTGGGAACTGGTCTCAAAACTTCGGATAGGTGGGATTAATTAATGCTTGTGGAGGGAGCCCTGGCAATGGGCTTATGGTGCCCAGTTATGTTGACCCTTTCTTCTTGTTATCATTTGAGTGGGGGTGGGGTGGGGGTGGGGCAGGAATTTTGGTTCAGCTCAACCAGGAGCCGAGTTGGTAAGGCCTGATATTAGAGTAAGATTTGTTACTTGTTGATCTTAGCTAGAGAGGGGAAGGTCATAAACCTTCTTTGCCTAACAGCCTTTTCTATTGGGCATAATCTTATTATTTAACAGGTGGGATTAACTTCTCTTCTGTATATTTTCTTTTCTTTATTACACATGTAATTCATATTGATTTGCAAAAGACACTTGAATGGACTACAACAGGAAGAAGGTTGCTTAACAGGGCTAACACCTCCTAAAGTGGACTATTAATATAATTGAATTAAGTGGAACACTAGTTGATACCCTGTCCTGTATAGTACACATGCCAGAAAAGAAGGGTGCTTGATACTGTACACTATCTGAATGCTTCAAAAAGCTGATTTAAAAAAAAAAGAAATTAACAACTCCACCATCAAAGGGGCATGATCTGAAATACAAATTGGCCCATACAAGGCCACCATACAGACCTTGAGAATGTCCATGGTTATCAGGGCTAGGTCGATTCTCATGTATACTTTGTGTATGTGGGAGAGAGGAAAACTCTTACAGATTTGGATGCAAATGACGCGCTATACATCTGTCGGTGCCCCTCCCTAGGCAAGTTCCTCAAGGCTGCCACGGTCCTGGGAGGTGGGCACATCCTAGATCCCAAGTGATCTAAAACTGGGTCCCAATATGTATTGAACCCCCCATAAAAGGTTATCATTAGGGTTTGGCCACCAAGACTGCCAAGTTATGAAAAAGTCTGGATTGTCAAAGTTGGAGCCGTAAGCGAAACAAAGGTAAACTTCTTTCCTCCAATGAGGCCTCCACTGTCATGTTACGGCCCTGGGGTCAGGAAGAGATGAGAGCACTTCCACATGAAGGCCAGGCCTAAACCACACTGCCACCCCTATGGCTTTTTGAAGTGAAACTTACTACCAGCAAGGTCCCCCCAAAATCTTACCAATCTGTCCGATTCCTCTTTAGTGAGATGAGTCTCCTGTAGAAAAGAATGTCCCCTAGCTTTTTAAAGTATGTTTATTTTATTTATTTATTAGCTTTTGGTAACTGGGTAAGTGCACTAGGCAACAGTCCTGCCTATTTTCAGGCACGACCCAGGAGAGTACAACAAAATAATACAGTGATGACTTAATACCCTTTCTCTTAGCGACTTCCTTAAGACTGTTGACATTCCAAGAGATTACTGTTAGGGAATCCATTACCAGTTGTGAGAAGATTTATTGACCCCTGGAATCCCTTGTTTAAATGTTTTCCTCCATTCCCTCTTTCTGTTGGTTGGTACTGGAACATAAACAAACCAAAAAGAACAGAACAGAACCACAATAAACATTCAAGAAATTGAAGAGCCCAAAGAACCCCCAAACTTAGACCATTTAAACCAACCTGGGTATCCCCTTAGAATAATCCAAGTATAATAGAATCCCACCCATAATCACCAAAAACAACTCCCAACAATGAATAACACTCTCCCTATGATATCCCACAACAGATGAAACTCCCCAAATAGCAGTACCAACATCCCTAAAGACAAAAAGAAGATACCCCCGATACCCTCTCAAGCTTTGAGAGCGACTCTAACACTGATGTTCATTTCACTGTGGAAGAGCCAGTGAACTCCCATCCAGACTCTAATTTATAATGGATGTGGTCACTGCTCTCCAAGCTCATCCCCATGACATCTGTTTGCTAAGTATATCATCTACCAAGCAGCACCAGGTCTGCCTTGGACCCCAGAAAAGGGGATACCAGTGAAGGGACCCCAGCCAACTCAGTGTTTGGGGGGCAATCGCCAGTGCATTTACTCAGTGGCCTGCTGTGAGAGATAGAGGACCACCACTTGGGACGTGCTGTTTCATGCACCTGTGATTCCCCCTCCCCAGCCTATGCTCCTCTCAGTATTAACCTTACAGCACTCTTATGTCCTAAGTAACAGAAGCAGGAACCCTGTTCTGTTAGTTAGCATAACTTTCACCCCACCAGCCAAGCCACCAAATCCTCACCAGGTCCCTCCTGGCCTGGCCCCCATCCCATTGAAATTACCCCAGCCCTTAAAGAATACAGTTTTCATTCCCCATGTAAACATCACAGAAAAAGAAAACATTGGCATTTTCAAATTAATATAGGCCTTTCATCTGCTCTGTTGATTGTAACCCCTGTTAGGTAGGCAGCAGGTCCGCTTCCTGCAGATATACCCAGAGGAGTAAAGTCTCCTATAACAAACCTAAGTAACTAGTGGGGTAAGAGTGCCCTACAATATATGGGTCCCTCATTGAGCTTGCAAGATCAAAGTTTGTAGAGAAATGTTCTCTAATGCAGTAACCATCCAATTACTAAATGAATAAAGAACTTGATTTGTCCCACTGTTTAGGGGTAACTGATAGGGCATCAGTCCATAGATCCACGAATCTTGTGTTTAAGCTCTGGGTCACTTTTCTGACCCTGTGGGTAGCCCAAATGCTTGGTTGAAGAAATTGGAATTAGCACCAGAACATGACATTGTTCAACATACCTGTCCGTAGACATGGTCCTGCAATTACAGAAGGCAGTCCTGAAAATAAAGAAGCTTTGGTTCTTGCAGTGATGCTAGTTTGCTTCTGTAGCAAAGTCTGGGTTGACCAATGAAGCTCATGGTGCCATAGAGGCCTCAAACAGAGCCCCCAGACCCAAGGCCAAGTTTGAACTGGTGCCACCTGGTGTGCCAAGAGGGGCCCCGGTCCTGCCCTGATAAGCTGGACATTGCTCACTGCTGACTGAGAGATACAGTACACCCCCAAACACACACCCACTGAAAACAGTACCTTGAAAACCCTTGAGTTCTCTCAGTGTGGTTGGGTCTCGTGAGTTGTTTGCACTCTGACCCTTTTCTCAAGCTCCGTGCACACATGCGTTAGGGCTGGGAGGTGCTAGCGAGCACACTTACTAAGAAGATGCACTGCATGTTGGCTCTACAAGTCTGGGTTCCTATTGCCAAAAGGAAACTATTAAGTTCTATAAAACCACAGTACACTTGCAAGGGTAAGATTCCTCTACTCACAAGGAATGGAAAGATACCAAACTTTTCAATGGGTCGCTCCAACAAAGGGGCCTTAGTTGCTTAAAATCAATCTCTGGCTGAGCAACAGGCAGTCTTGACACTGACAGGAGCAGGGTGTCAGGGGACCCATCCTGGCAATCCCTTACAACCTCCATGAAGGCAATCAATACTAAAGTGGAGGAACTGCTGAAATATTTTGGGAATATGACCTGAAGACTGAGGTGGCCACCCAGACAGTGACCACAGCGGAAGCTCAGGTGACAAGAGTGATCACAGCTACTGCTAAGCGGGTACAAGAGAACAGCCAGTGGAACTACTGGATGGAAGCCATGGAGAATACCCAATGAGCAGTGAACTTTTGCGTGGTGGGGTTACCAGAGGAAGCAAGGTCCAGACTTAGTCTGTTTTACACACAAGTGGCTACTAGGTGCACTTCAAGTGGAAGCAGGAGTGGAAGAGCAGACTTTATCACCAAGGCATACAGGATATCTCCACGATTGGCCCTGGCACAACAATCAGCACCTCAAACTGTCTTGATGGTCACATCAGGGTACACATCCGAGACTCACTGCTGAAAGTGGCTCGAGAATCTCAAGGCTTCAATTTCAGGGCACCACACTTCACCTGTTTCCTGACCCATCTTTTGTAACCCGCTCCAAAGGAAGAAGTTTGATGCAGTGCGGCTTGCATATGTAGCTCAGAGTAGTGCATTCCCTGTTAATGCCCACCAGGTTCCGCATACACTACGGGGATGGTTCTATGTGATAACAATGATCGCACAAAGGTGATTGCCATTTCTGCAAGTCTACATCGTCGAAACTCAGTTTTGCCGATGTACACCCTGGCACATGACAAAAGGGCGCTGAGGACTTACAATTTTATATTTACGTGGAGGCTGCACCCCCCACCACTCTACTAATGGATTCTCAACTCCGGGAGGGGATGCATGTCAGAGGTGCAAATTCAATACAAAAAAAATTGAGGCTGGGCACTACCAAATGTGCATGCCCAGACCCAATCCCAACAACCTCACAGCTGAAGCCTGCGACCAACCCACCATGCAACAGGGCAGTTCGGCAGCCCATCACTGCAACACGCCACATAAACACTCCCTCTTCTTCCACCATGCTCGCTCCCACCATGCGCACATGTATATATAGCTAAACAATGTTGCTATACCTGCAGTCATCCCCCATCCGTAGCCCTGTGATAAGGTGCCGCTATTGAGTCACCCTTTTGTGAGCACTCAATATCCCTTATCACTGGATACCATGGGGACACACTATCAATACACTGATCCCTATAAGGCAGGGAAAAAATGGAGACCCTCGAAAAGAAATCTGCAAAGGTTAGACCTGGGGAAGAAGACAACTTGGAGGGAGAAGAGGAGACCTGAATTATTGAACTTTTTGCTCGTTTGTTTAAGCAATTCATAGTGTGGATGGTAATTTTACATAAAGATTTACGGTATTAAATCACCATACCCATTTATTGGATGATGAAGTCTCTTTGCCCTTTCTTTGAGTGGAGATGTCCCTTGTGGTTAGTTGGCACACACATGCTAAAAATATAGAAATGGTTGCTGCCATGTGGTGATGTGTGTTATCACGGTAGATTTCTGCTCTCCTGCTGCCATGGTAGGTCCATTTTTTGTTTAAATATTATTGTTTGTTATGGTTTGGGTATGGGAGGGTCATTTTACGGCCATGAGATGGAGCCTGCAGCGTTTTATGTAGCTCCAAAATTAGCTACTGGATTCAGACCCTGAACAATTCCATTTTGAGTTTCGATTGATCCTTCCAAATTGCAAAACAGTCTGCTGTGGGTGCACTATTAATCGTTTTAATGACAATGGGGTGTTCCACTCCTATTACTACTAACCCGTTACCAGTCATTTAAAACTACTATCAACTGGCTCCATTTTCTTGTGTCCTAAAGTAATCTCTTAGGAGTCACCTTCCTGCAGTGTTGCCAATAGTCCCACAGAGTGATTCCAGAGATCTGCCGCCAGTTCTAGTTGTAAAGATTGCAAAACAAAAAGTTGTAGCAGCCATTTGCAATCCTGAGTTTGCGAGTGGCATTGCTTTATTCCTCACGCCCCTTTCTGTGTGTGCACTTTCATCCAGCCCCATGTTATAAATATTTATTTCTGTCAGTGACAGCAGGCTGTCCCAGAGTGATGTTTCAGCTGCATTCCTTGGGACATGCTGAGAGAAAGTGAAAGCAGCCCAGTCACCTGCTAGCCCTGTTTCACTGCAATACTGGAAAGGCACCTCAATTCATGTTCCCTGCCCCGATGTATTGGCAGACAAAGCGAGAGAGGGTGGCACGTGGAAAAGTAGCAGTTGTCAGCCAATGGAAAGGATGTCATTGCACGTGCAGTCAGGTAGCTCTACTCACCCAACAGTTGCTGTCCCGTGGCTGGAAAGAGAGAGAGGCAGTGTCTGAGGGAGACAGAGTGACTGGAACATGCTGCCCGCACCTATAGTCTAACAAAGGTATTTCATTTCCAGCTTGTTTCTTCTATCTGCAGACTGCCACACTCCTCTGTAGTGCCAGTCAAACAAATAAAGAGACTCTTTGTTCTCCCTCCCATTCCCAGTCATGGCACGGCTGTCCCTTATCTCTCCCAGCACCGCTGCTGGCTGCAGGGTAAGGTGACACTCTTCAGTTAATCTGCTTTGGTTTTATGCCTGTGTCTATTTCTTCCCCTCCTAGCACTGACTACATTTTCTTAAACGACACTAACAAACAAAAAAATTATATTCTCCCTTCCCTGGTCTCAGTGTTCCAGCTTTCTGAACTTACCATAGGAATGTTTCTGGTGGTTTTGTGCTCAGTTGCTTACATCCTATCACAGCCCCTTCTCACTAAAGTAAATAAATAAATAAACAAACAAAAAAGACTCCCGTTTGCTGAACTGAATGAATACTTGTTCTTCTTTATCTGCAGCTTGTCTCAGTCATCCATGACCCCAATTATTAATTAGAAAAGACTGGTCTCCCTCCTCTCACCTGTCCTGTGACTGTCAGCTCTAACCTCTCCCAACACTGCTGCCTTTCCTGGAGTCGGGAGAAACTCTTGTTGGTACATTAGGTCTTCAGTTAGGCTATCTGTTTTTGCTTTTTGTTTTTTACCTACTCCATACAGTATATCTGCATGACGCAGCAATAGTAGCAAAGTTCATTAATGTTTAGGTAATGTCTCTGAAGTTGTCTTAGGACTGGTAGCTGGAGTCCCTGAAGAACTTCTGGAGTGAATCTGCATAGTGGTATAAAAATCAAACCATGCTCCCAGAATTGTTCTTTAGTTATTTCATAGCAGGAATGTTAACTGCTATTATAACATGGGCACCTTAAAATGTGCACGCTCCATTGGTAAAGCCACTGTGCATGGCCATACATTAATCCCTGTTATTCTAACAGTTAGAGTGAGAGACTTTATCATAAATCTATACTCATGTTCACCGGTTACGATAGGGTAGTCGGAACTTGTTTACACGAGGCAGTGCATTCCTTCTGTAGTTCTGTAGTCTGCATTTCATTCTGTTGCTTTCATGGCTCCCACAGTGTAGAGAGAAATATGTTGTTTCCCACCAACCTGCCCGGTGGACACTAAAGTTGTCAGCATATTTTCATGTCCTGGCCAATAGGCAGGAGCAGGAAGAGAGTGCAATAAGGTGCCACACAACCGGTGGCAGGCTCGGGGCACCAGCAGGTGAATCAGCAGTGAGACGGTATGCAGGAGCAGTGGCTTACTGTTGATGGGCACCCACCCTGCAAGATGGCACTCTGTGTCTCACTGCTCTGTCACTAGCAGCACTTACATTTATTGCTGCACTGAGTTGCTCTGTACAAACGCAGCAGTCTGCTGTGTGCCCCTATTTCACTTTTTCTTTCTTGGTCCTGCAGTATTCTGAATGTGCGCAGTGTTTGTTATATTCTACCTCAGCAGATTGATCAAGGAATCAGGAGAAGCACATCTCACCCTTACAAAGGTGAGTGCAGATCAGCCAGGATTTCAGTTCCTGAGTGTGACTGGTTGTTACTTCTCCTACCTACAGGGCATTATTATTATTTTTTTCGACCGGCATTGTTCTCCTGCTGCAGAGGCACGAGCGACTCAATTGTTTCCACCCACCTAGGCAATCTCAGTGCCTTTCCTTAAAGCAACACTTAGAAGTATAATTGTAGTCTAAAACAAGCATTTAAGTTGTACTGTGGCAGTCATCACTCTTTCAACATAATATCATCTGCATGCAGCAATAAAAGTAGCATGTCTAAGTCTCAGATCTGGGTAACAAAATGTGTCATAGAAATCATGACAAAATGTGGTACAGATTTATGACACAAGAGAAGACATTATCATGCAGTCTTATGTTTGCAAAGTTGTTATCTGGCTTGAAATAAATGAATGCCTTGCTCAAATCCTACCAGAGCCACTTATTCATGATGACTGGGAGCACGTGTATGAGATCAGGACTTCTTTCCTCATGTTGTTGGCTACTGTTGCAATGTGGGATTTATATATAGAGGATACATGATGGGGACAAGTGGAATATGGAAAATATTTTACTCTTGCAGAGTGAGCCTGGATATTTCATGAGTGCCGAGGCACGAGTGGAATATGCAGTGCTCACAAGGCAGGAGTGAAATATTTTTCATATTCCATGATGTGCCCACCATGTGTCCGATTTATACAATGGGGCCTCATGTTGCAAAATGTACAATTTGTGTGGTTTGCACAGGGTTAGCCTGGGTTTAGTGTGGCTTGTGCAGGCTTGCATGGATTAGCGCAGGTTTTGGGGTGTAATCAATGGTATTTATTTTAACTCTGCTGATGTCATCACGATTTATTTCACTGCAGTGAAAATAACATGGTTTATTTCACTGGAGTATGTCTCACCCCATTGTATAAATATATTTATGCAATAGGGGTAGACATATATTCAGTGTGATAAATGCGCTTATCTGAGTCACTGTATGTATAAATAAATTTATGTAATGGGTGGACATATAGTCAGTGTCATAAATGCATTTATCTGAGTCACTGTATGTATAAATAAATTTATACATACAGTGACCATTAAACACACAGTTACTATGTCACAAATCTCTTTAGAATTCATTTAGAATGTTCGGCCTCAGAAGCAGTACCAACCATATTCAAATGGGAATGACTTTAAAACGAAAAAAGATAGCATGGTACTGAGAGTGCAAAATTGTTCAGCATAAAATTATCTACAAAATGAGTGGTGTTTCATGTAAAGATACCATATAGATTTTTATAATTAGCAAAAAGCAGAAGAAAATTTAATTTTTGTTCACTTTTTTGACAAACAAATGTGAATAACTTTAAAACAAAAATGATAGCATGGTACTATAAGCATGAAAATGTTCAGCACAAAATATCTACAAAATGAGTGGTGTTTCATTTACAGATACCTTTTAGTTTTTTTTATAATTAGCAAAAACAGCATAAAATTCAATTGTCTTTTCCTTTTTGACAAACAAATGTGAATAACGTTAAAATGAAAAATAGCATAGTACTGTGAGCATGACATTTGTTCAGCAATATGTTTTTTCAAAATGAGTGGTGTTTCATTTAATAACAACCACTATGCTAGGCGGATATATTTCTAGGCAAGTTAACCAAAACTCGCAGAAATTATAATTTAAAATAAAGATAAACAGTCAAAACCAAATGTTCCTGCACTGATAGAAAGCATCCCTATTGCATAAATAAAATTTACAATGGTGAGCTGTCAGATAAATGATTTATCTACACTTGTGCTGTTCGGCCTCGGACACCTTACTCGTCGAGGCTTACACCACTCGTGAGGTTACCAGAGGTCAAACAGCACTCTGTGTAGATAAATCATTTATCTGACAGCTCACCATTGTATATCCCTTATTTATACATACAGTGACCATCTATACACAGTTACTATGTCACAAATCTCTTTAGAATTCATTTAGAACGCTCGGCCTCAGAAGCAGTACTAACTATATTCAAATGGGAATAACTTCTTAAACGAAAAAGATAGCATGGTACTGTGAGCACAAAATTGTTCAGCACAAAATTATCTACAAAATGAGTGGTGTTTCATGTATAGATACCTTATAGATTTTTACAATTAGCAAAAAGCAGAAGAAAACTTAATTTTTGTTCACTTTTCTGACAAACAAATGTGAATAACTTTAAAACTAAAATGATAGCATGGTACCGTGAGTACAAAAATGTTTAGCACAAAAATATCTACAAAATGAGTGGTATTTCATTTATAGATACCTTTTAGTTTTTTTATAATTAGCGAAAAACAGCATAAATTTCAATTTTCTTTTCCTTTGACAAATGTGAATAACTTTAAATGAAAAAGTAACATAGTACTGTGAGCATGACATTTGTTCAGCAAGAAGTTTTCTACAAAATGAGTGGTGTTTCATTTAATAGCAATCACTATGCTAGGTGGACTTACTCTAGGAAAGTTAAGCAAAATCCCAGAAATTATCATTTAAAATAAAGATGAACAGTCAAAACCAAATGTTCCTGCACTGATAGAAAGCATCCCTATTGCAATAATGAACTATACAATGGTGAGCTGTCAGATAAATGATTTATTCTACATTTGTGCTGTTTGACCTCGACACCTTACTCGTGGCTTACGCCACTCGTGAGGCTACCCAAGGTCAAACAGCACTTGTGTAGATAAATCATTTATCTGACAGCTCACCATTGTATATCCTATATATATATATATATATATATATATATATATATATTATATATATATATATATATATATATATAATTTGTTGAAATACATTTTTGCAGAATCTGTGTCAATTTGCCTGGTGCAGCAAGGTTAAAATGATTCCATGCTAAGGAGGCACATACTGTAATTGTACACTGTCTATTCTGCTTCACTCTGGGACGATTTTAACTGGAATTTCAGGCACAAAACAGGGTTTAAGTATCCTTAAAATTCTGTTCTGTTATTCCTCTGCTTACTTTTACTGTCCATTTACATAATGTACCTCCTTGAACCAGATAAACAATGCTGCAACAGGAAATGGGCACACATTCTACAGTACAAGATATTGAAGCAGATTTAAAAATATATACAGGTATGTGTGCATAAATTCTATGTTGCAACAGTAGCCAGCAACCTGATGAAAGAAGCCCTGATGTATCTCAACTACTCCTGGGCCATGATGTATAAGTGGCTCTGGTGGGATTTAAACCAGGCATTCATTTTATCTCAAGCCAGATAACGTTGTAAACATAAGGAGTAGAATGATGTTTTCTGTTGTGCCATAAATCTGCTGTACCACATTTACTGCCATGTTTTCTATGACACATTTTGGATCACTAGATTTTGTTACTTCAGATCTGAGATTTGGACTTGCTATTGTTATTGCTAAAGATGCTATTAGTTAAATAGTGACAAATTTATTGTTCTATTATGACAAGTTTCTATATGGTGTAAGGTTGGTCATGTCAGAAATTAAGAATATAGACTGGATTACATTCTAATATGTAGCACAGAACATATAGAATAAAGTATAGGGTTGGTGTGTAATGAGAAGTTTACACACACCGAGGGGTTAGATGCTACATAAACCCCAAGAGCGAAGCTCGAGAGGGTTTATGAAAGCATCTATCTCGAGGGTGTGTAAACTTCGAGTTTACACACATGATCCATTTTTATTTGATATAATTGCTGGATTTCCTTTTTCTCCACAGCAATTATATAAAATAAAAGGGATTTGCTGTGCGACCGCAGTCCACTTAGGTTATAGCGCAAGGCTGCGGTCGCTTTTCTTGTTGATGTTTTGTTTCTTTTGGGCGCGCGTAAGTTATTTTGGGAGGCACATATTTTGAGAACTTCCGACAACTCCCAGTGGCAGTTCCTATCTGTTTAGATGGTGGTTGGGTGAGAAAACACAAGTGGACCGCTGTGGAGATGAAAAATCCATCGGGCGACAAGACAGTCAGGGAAACCATGACGTGTTTTCCGTGAATGAACACCCTTCATTACGACAATTACGGCATGGTTTCCTATGGAAAAAGGGAAACCAGTTATTATAAGATGAATTATCTTAAAATGTTTAGTGACTGAAGCATACAGTTAGAGACTATGGTCCAGATATTCAAACTGTGCCGGGTAGTGGCACAAGACTGGGTGCAGTGCAACTGGCTGAGCTGGGTCCAGGACCAGGCGATATTCAACGGAATGCACCATGGTGCAGCACCATTGAATACGGTGGGGCCAGCACACATATTGGCGCATGGCGAGTGGCACTGATCCAGCACAAGCCACTGCTAGGAAGCACGGGATGCGCCAGCGCAGGTGCAGTTGCACTAGGTGCATCACCTGCTATATTCAGCAGGGGTATGCAAATAAGGCCATAATATATGGAAGGCACAGATGGGGCCTTTGCATGTCATTATGGCCCCATTCATGCCTTTGTGCAGGGCACCCCAGTGACTTGCGCCTGGCACCCTGCACAGCATGACGTGTGCTGTGGGATCCCGGGTATCCCCAGCCCCGTATCCACGTGATATATGTTTCAAAGGAAACCCTGGTAGTCTAGTGCCCCCAGTCCTGATATATGACCATCCCTGGTGGTCTAGTGTTTCCCCCCTCCCACCGGTTCCCGATACATGTTAAGATGACCTGCCCTGGTGGTCTGGTGGAAAACCCTCTGCCCATTGCCACAGTTGTGGTACAGTGCCATATCACATATCCCTGGTGATCTGGTGGCACCCCACCCTCCACCCACACAGCACCACTTGCCCACCGCTCCCTCCCGTCATCCAGCGGACTGCAACCCGCCCGCATACCACCCAGCCGCCCACTGAATGACAGGTACAGTATGGACTTGCAGGGCATACTGTACTAGACAATCCCAAATATGTGAATGGTCATTCACATATTTGGATCTGTCTAGTATAGAGTTGTCTTGCTATCCATTGGTCCACAATGTGGACCAATGGGCTTGCAGGGCGATTGTACCTGTCCTTCGGTGGGTGGTGGGGTGGTATGCGGTGGGTTAGCAGCCACCAGCCGATGACGGGTGGGAGTGGTTTGGGCAAGGGTGCTGTGTGGTGGGACGGTGGGGGTGCCATTAGATGACTAGGGATATGTGATATGGCACTGTACCGTGATTGCAGCAATGGGCAAGGTGTCCACTAGACCACCAGGAATTACACAATGGACTTATCTCGCGATCGGGGACACAAGAGGGAGGGGGGCCACCAGACTACCAGGGTGAGTCTATCATTCCATTTATTGGGGCATCAGGGACTCAGGAGGGGAGTCCACTGGACTACCAGGGATATGAATGTGCAATTAGATGGTGTTCTGCATGGCGGATGGCCACTCCACGGTTGGCGGCTGCTGTATTGCATCCAGCAATACCGCTGCTGGCCTGTGGGTGGTCGGGAGTTGTTCCCACTTCTCACAGGCTCAACTCTGAGCCCCATGTGGCGCACTGCGGGTTGCACCAGCATATGCGCCGCACATCCTGGGCTGGAATATCGATGTTACACATGCATGGGCACGCCAGTATCAGCGCTGGTGATACATTCCCACACGCCGCACATTGGGAGATGCGCTTAACCTGCCCCTTTGAATATCATGGCAGGGCGCATTGGGATAACACTCTTGAATATCTGGGCCTATGTCTTTTCTCTCAGTTAGACTACTGGAAGCCATGTGAAGATAAAAATAAAATAAAAAAATGGACATTCTGTACCTATATATTCAGGCTTGGAGTCAGTTCATCACTTAAACTGACATTCAGAAATGCTCCACTTTATAAAACATAGACACCTAGATGTTAATGGCAGAAGGAGACCGCTAGGTCCATCTAGTCTGCCCATTTGTTTTAGACTAATTTGACATTCTAGTTGCTCTTTAAAGAGAGAAAGAAAAACAGTCTCTCTAAACCCCACACATATTACCTCTAACTGTATACTGATTTGCAGTGTAGAAAAATGTGCAAAGCCTATTTACACCTTGCTGTATGGTACATATGCACAGAACATTTTAATAAAAAGCAGCCTGTTCTGTGCTGTATATTAGAATGTAGTCCAGTCTATATTTTTAACTTCTGACATGACCACCCTTACCCCTTGTACAAACTTGTCATAATGGGAAAATAACTTAATCCCTCTTTCAACATAACAGCATCTGCATGCAGCAATAAAAGTATCATGTCTAAATCTCAGATCTGAAGTAACAAATGTGTCACAGAAAACATGACAGTAAAATGTGGTACAGATTTATAGCACAACAGAAAACATTATTGTGCAGTCTTATGTTTACAAAGCTGTTATCTGGCTTGAAATAAATGAATGCCTGGTTCAAATCCGTCAGAGCCACTTATACATGACGAGGGAGCACATGTATTAGATTAGATCAGGGCTGCTTTCATCATGTTGCTTGCTGCTGTTGCAATGTGGGATTTATGCATATACTGTATATATATATTTTTTTTATTATTATTTATTTATTTAAATACATTTTGCTGTAGAATATGTGTCCATCTGCCTGGTGCAGCAAGGTTAAAATGATTCCATGCTAAGGAGGCACATACTGTAATTGTACACTGTCTATTCTGCTTCACTCTGGGATCCATTTTAACTAGAATTTCAGGCACACAAAGGGTTTAAGTATCCTTAAAATTATGTTCTGTTATTCTCTCTGCATACTTTTACTGTCCATTTACATAATGTACCTCCTTGGAACCAGTTTAACTGTGCTGCAGCAGGAAATAGACACTGATTATACAGTACAATGTGTTCAAGGCAGATTTAAAAGATATATACAGGTATGTGTGCACAAATTCTATGTTACAGCAGTAGCCAGCAACCCGATGAAAGTAGCCCTGATGTAACGCAAGTGCTCCTGGGTCATTATGTATAAGTGACGCCGTAGGGGTTTGAACCAGGCATTCATTTAGAGTATCTCAGCCACATAACTTTGTAAACATAGGCCTGCAGAATAATGTCTTCTGTTGTTTCATAAATCTGCTGTACCACATTTTACTACTATGTTTCTGTGACAGATTTTGTATCATTACATTTGATTACTTCAGATCTGAGATTTGGACATGCTGTAGAGTATAATGGCTGGGTTTACGCTGTTTACCAGGTTGTAATCACCTCGAGCGGTTGCCATTCTGTGTTTGTAAACCTCGAGAACATAGCTCGAGAGGTTTACTGTTGGCATGGAAACGCAAGCTGTGATTTCAACCTGTAAACAGCGTAACTCAGCTATTGTCCTTATAGTGTATGGGTTTTCGCAGCTGAAGTAAGTGACAAAAGCCCTTTCACTGTTGACCCAATTGAAATCCCAGTGTCGAATGCGGTTGGACAGCAGTCATCATGTGGTTATGCATCAAGTACATGAGACAGAGGGGTTGGGGAAAATTTGTCAGCTGAGACTTGGGAATTCAGGATCAACGGAGGTTGCCTGTAGATACGGGAGGGAGGTAAGAGACAAAAGAACAAGAGTACATTGCGATGTTTCTGTTTGTGTGGTATGCGACCGTGTTTAAATGCCAGTACCAATGCTCAGTTCAAACCACTTGCATGACACGTTCTAGGGTTGGAATGCTGTCAGGTGCCACTAATTCCATCTTGTAATCACACCGATCTGGCGTAGGCAACAAGGTTTACAGCTCTAACGTCAGAACAGTGAGATTACAAGAAAATTAAAAGATACCAGGCTATGTATTATAAGGGCTCTTCATACATTATACTGTTATTGCCGAAGAAGCTATTAGTTAAAACAGTGATTAAGTTATTTTCTAATACAAGTTTCTACAATAGGTAAGGGTGGTCATGTCAGAAATTAAAACTATAGACTGGATTAGTATATAGCACAGAGCAAGATGAATTATACTAAAATGTTTGGTGACTGCAGTGTACATAGGGGAATACTGGATGGCCAACTATGCTGAACCAGTGTGTTCTGCCACAGAGGGTTCTGATCTTCTGACCTCGGGAACAAAGCTCAAGTGGTCCATGGAATCAGAACCCGAGGTAGCAAAACACACTGGTTGTGCATAGAGTTGCTCATCCTGTATTTTTATAGTGTATACTACTGTGTGAAATATGTGTTTTTGATTTCTTTTGCTTTTAAATGAAACTGACTCATGTAGTCTTTAGGGATTCTAGAATGCAGTTCTACCACAGAAGGGTAGAATCACATTCCATGACCTTGGAACTGTTGTAGAACAGCATTTTTGAAAGGGATAGAATTCTATACAGAACAATGCTTCACTATACACTATAAACAGAAACTATGGCCCAGATATTCAAACTGCGCTCAAAATGTGCGCAATAGCAGGAGCAAGCATAAGTCCATTGGCGCATTACGTTATTAGACGCCGATATTCAAAACATGGAGCAAGCCAAATTGCGAACCAGCCAACGCTTGAATATCACACAACCTGCTTAATAGCGCAACTAGGAAGGGGCAAGCTGAGCAGATACGATGCACTAGTGCAACAAGGGCAGCCCAGCTGAGCAGTCCAGAGGTGCCATAGCACAAGCAGGAGCCCCCAGCAGCAGAGCAATGGAACTGCACAACCAGGAAGGTAGGCAGAGGCCCACCACCCATGCCACAGATGGGCACAGGAACACACTGCAGAACCAACAATGCACCCCCACACCCCAAGCACAGCATAACTGGGGAAGGACAGAATATCCACCGCCCATGGGGACAAGCAAACAACGCACAGCCGGGCCATGTTGCCCCAGCACACCCACTGGCAAGCTGAGACTGCCACACAAAGGGGCAGACCACCCCAGTGTACAGCCCCCTGCACAGCTTACCCTGCACTGTGACCCCAAGACACCTCCCATGAGCAGTGACCATCACTGCAAGAATCCCCATGCATCACCCCCGTCACACTGCAACCTCGTACCACAGAACCATACAAGCCAGACCCACCATGAGCACCCAGCAGTGGGTGGCAGCACTGCACACACCGACTGAAAGCCACCCCACACAGAGACACCTCCCACGCACACACACACACACATACCCATGACTATACCCACCCCAGATGCCATGCACACCACTGCAACTGAGCACCTATAGCCAGCCGCTAATCAGAGACCACCACAGTATTCATATCAAAATATATGTATTTCAAACATAACAAGAATAAGAAGAAGAACAACAACAATAACTATTTACAAATATACAAAACAGGGGTGGGGTATGGGTACAAGGTAGGGGTGGGTAGAGGGCAGGGGTGAACAACTGGGGAGGAAGGCAGGGTGTGAGGGATAGGTAAAGGGGAGGTGATGGGCATCTACTGCCTGCCAGCCTGCTCTCCTGCTGCCTAGTGCTGGTCCTGGGGCCTCTTCCAGCATCTCAGACCATGTTGGTATTGGTCCTGCAGGATGGCGGCGAGTCCATCGCCACCTGTATAAGCTGCTGCATCGACCTTTCAATCCGTGCACGATCCGGACACCTAGGACAAGGGATCAGAGTCAATGACTGTGACTGTCCATATCCCTGAAGCCACCCATCATGCATGGCATACAGCCAGTGCCCCACTCCTGTGATGGATTGCACCCACCCACAGTGACCGTGTACAAGACATGCCCAACCAGGCAGCAACAGCCATGTGTACCACTGCACACACACACCGCCCATGTCCAGCACAGCACAACCAAGGCTGTACAGTAACGTGGCTACACGGTGGGCAGGCAGTGCCACAGCCATGTGTCCAGTGCATGTATGACCACCATTGATGCACTCCAAGACATGCAGTGCCTCTGACCAGTGCTGACTGTCACATGTCACGTGCATGGCAGTGGTGTCCATGGATGGTGGCCATGCCCTGCCCCCCCACACAGCATACTATAGCATTCATGATGTCATGGCACTCACCCTCATTGTGCTGCTGCTGTCGTGGTTCACCACCACCACCACGCTCAGCCACCTCTGACACCACTCCTGCACCTCAGCCCTGGCCCTCCTCCGCTCCGCCACGCCTGTGGAAACAAAAGGTGAGAAACACATCAGTGCAATCCCAAAGCAGATTCCCCTGCCCCAATGAGTGTGCCCACCCACCCAGTCAGACCCATACATCACATATCCTGTTAACACCGCCACAGCCAACCCTAGACCAACCCTCCCCATGTGCTGGACACAATAGACAGTGTTACCCATATGGACCATACAGGTGCATAGACGAATCAACCACGTGCGGGCGAGGCACCACGCCCCTCCTGGCATGTGACTGCAGATGTGCCAGTAGTGTCAGCTCCCTCCTCCGCAGGTCCCCGTACTGGTGCCTGCACTGCCCTGCGGACCTCTGCCGCCAGTGGCCTCCTCTAGCTCAGTGGCCACCTGCTGCCAACAGGTGTCCTGGTCATGTTAAGGGTTCATCCCATATAGTGGGCCATAGTGAGGCTCCATTATGGCCACCAAGTTAGCGAGCTCAAGGAACTCCACTGGGGACTCTTCATTGCCATCCTGGATGTATAGTAGGCAATATGGCGCTCACAGCGCGGCAACCCCACGCGGAATTGTTGCACAATAACGCCGTTATTCTTATCGCACTGTTGGTACAGCACCGTCAGTCCCTGTTGTGCTGTTAACAAACAGCTGCCGATAGAGCTGCAGACATGCCATACGACAGTGCCAAGAGGGCAAAGGTCTGGCACAGGGTCTTGGGTCTCTGGCGCATGGCCACGCACAGCGCCATTGGACGCCTATGTGTCCAGCGCTATTGGTCGCCTGTGTGCCATTGCCACAGCGGACTATTGTGCAGTTGTGCCACAGCCATGTAGTGACCATCACTGTAGCGCCACTGGCACAATGGTGGCCGTGCCCTGAATTGCCTACCGCGCACAGCATGTCATCAGCGTGGCAGACGCCTGTAAGCTACCTGGGCATGCACAGTGCGATGTACTACACAGTCACAGAACTGCACCATTGGCTCAGCTGGTTCAACCGTGACACGCAGTGCAACAGCGTGATATTCACGTCATATGCAAATCATCCGATCAGCCATTCAATGGCACAGCAGCGCGATTTGCATCTCATTAAAGTTGCTTCAGTCCTAATTTGCATGGATTGCGCTATAAATATGTGACATTGTTCTGCAGTGGCCATATTCGGTTACTGCAGTTGATAGGTGAGTTGCATGCATTGTGATGTTCTGGACTATGGCCTCAGAGAATTGCATGTACTGCACAGTCACAGGTGACCACTCTCACCCATACAGGCTGTGAAATGACGAGCAAGGACTGGGTGAGGAGAATGATGGTGGGCGGAAGAGGAGGCCTAACTTTACGGAGGCCAAGACGGAGGCACTGTTCGAGGCCTACCTGGATGAGAAGCCACTTCTCAGTGGACGGCGGGCACCCCTCAGGCCCACGCTGCTGCATGGGAGGGGTGGCACGTGCCGTCAACCTGCATGGCAGCCACCAGCGCCTGTGCAGGAGTGTAAAAGAAGATGGGGACCGACAGGAGGAGAGTGAAGGAGAAGGTTGCAGCCATCAGGGCAGCACGTGCTGCAACAGGCGGGGCCAGACAGAGGTGGTGCAGCTGACTCGGCAGATGACATGCTCGCTGCAAGCATGCAGCGCAGTGCCATTGAGGGTGTTCCTGAGGTGGCTTACAGGTGGTAGCCCATCACTGCATGGTATGTCATGGTCGGGGGGAGGTGAGATCACATGCACTAATGTGTCCTTCCTTTCTGTTACAGATCCTGTGCATCTGCAGGGGTCAGCGGTGGAGGGTCTGTCCACTGCGGACAGCCATCCGGAGTTGGAGGAGGGACCATCCACCCCGCAGGTTGCCGACGTGCACTGCGCCAGTGTGCACGCCTGGCTACCATCACTGATGTCGTTGAGACAGGTGTGGGGGTGCCCTTCCTGTGTCTCAGCCGGTCTGGCATGCAAGCATGCCAGCATGCTGCGGCTGTGGCACAGACCTGCACCACTGATGATGCACTGACCACTATGGGCATTGACATGTGTGTGTCACAGAATGGACACACAGCAGGACAGCTCACGCCCATGGACCTAGCTGGTTCCGGACGCAGTGTGCCAGCATGTCAGCACAGTCCCAGGCTGTGCCTGTCAGCACCGTGGGGCAGCACCGTGGCTGTGCAGGTCACTGGCACTGTTGTGGCCACAGCAGTGGAACTGATCCCTGGCACAGCAGGCGGAGGGGCAGCAGCAGCAGTCACCCACGGGACCGGGGGTACAGGGCTCAGCGGTGATGTAGGTGCACCGCCTGTGGACATGCCCATACCTGGTCCTGGTGAGCAGCGCCACCCTCAAGGGGTGCTGTATATCAGGCCCTTCCATACCCTGAGGGACAGGTTGCCGATGTGGCAGACAACCTCTTTGATAGCACACCTGCCTGCTGCAGGCATCAGTACAGCAGCAGATGCGGGTTGCAACGTCTGTGGAGGCAGTGTGTGTGGCTCTGCAGCGGCACAGTAGGGACAACGAGAGGATCCTGTCCTGGATTGACCATTTGCGGGTGGATGTGACCGCGCCATCGACAGGCAGACACAGGCATTGGTCGCTGTCATGGACACACCGTCAGGTGCCCCTGTGCCGCTCACACCTGCGCGGTACACTATCCACTCCCTGTTCCCGGCATCGTGCGACACCCACAGTGTCAACGCCGGGTTCAGCTGTGGGCATCCCGAGCACCCCTGGTGCAGGTATGTCGGTATGCTGCAGAACCCTGTGCAGGCAAGGTCGTGTTCTGCAGTGGGACCCTGGTGGTCCATCGGTGCCACCCCATGAAGCCTGTGCTCAGCCTGCCAGTGCTGCTGGGTCTCGCGGGGCCGCCCATGCATCCAAGGTGGTCGTGGCACTATGCCGCATGAATAAGCTGTCTCCCAGTGTGGGCCCTGTCTGGTGCTGCCCGTGTGCAATGTGTTGCAGTGGGCAGTGCACCAGTGGTGCCCTGCACTACACGCAGACACAAGGACCACCTGCACACTCTCGACTGCTGTCCACAGGTGTGTGCATGATGATGCCTGCATTGCGCTGTACACCAAAGTGTGAAGGTGCCCAGCATCTGACACATGCACATGGACAGTCAGTGGAAGTGGTGGCCTGTGGACATGTGTGTTTTAGTGTCTGTGTTCCTGCTCTGTTTGCACCTGACCCTGTGCACTTTGTGCCTATTGTGTGTGTGTGTCTGTCCATGTGGCATGTTACTGTTCACCCTCCTGGTTGTGTGTGTGTGTGCTTCTGTGCCCTGCCACTTCCCTTGCCGTCCGCGCACCCCTGGTGTGTTTCCTGTGTGTATGTGGGTTGTGCCCTAGCCACTGTTGGTTGCACTTACCCCATGACTTACCTGTGTTGGGTGAAGTGCTCCTCTGTGATGGTGTCCCTGTGCAGCTGGGCCAGCCCGGATCAGTTGGGGATCCACGTCATCCAGGGGCTGCCTCATCCCATCATCACCGGTGTCCCACTCGTCCCCATTGCTGTCCACCTCTTCGACCTGTACGGCTATCCCACAGTCTTTGGCCATGTTGTGCAGAATACAACAGGCTAGGAATATCCCACAGGCCTTTGAGGGCTATACTGTAGGGCACTGCTGGAGGTGTCTAGGCAACGGAAGCGCCTTCAGCATCCCAAACACCAGCTCAATGATGTTGCGTGTGGCGCGTAGCCTCATTGAAGTGTTGCTGTGATGGGGTCGTGGGACGCCGGTAGGTGTGAGCAGCCAGGGACGGAGTGTATCCACGTCACCTGTGTGGAGATAGTGGAGGTTAGTGTCTTGTTCAGGCTCATATTGCCCCTAACCCTGTGTGCTACACCCATGGCACCTGTGGCTTACCCAACCTTGCCCCGATTTGCCAATCCTACATGCATACTCACCCACTAGATGTCCTGTGGGATGTCCCCACTCTCAATTGATGGCACAGTGCCGACTGGTACCATATGAATGAATCATGTGCTCCACCAGGGTGCGTGGCATAGACACTGATGATGCACCCACTGGCATCACACACCACCTGGCAGTTGACACTAGCATATCCCTTCCGATTCCGATAGGCAGCCCCATCGGGGCCAGGTGGCATCGAATGGCCACATGGGTGCAGTCTATCACCCCTAGCATGCCAGGCATACGTGCTACCCTGTGGAACTCCTGTATGTTTGCTGTGTGCTCCGCGCGGTGCTGGGGAAATGGATGTACTCCCGAGCATGTGGCAGCAGTGCGCTGAGGAATTGGGTAAGGATGCGTGACGAGGCAGACTGTGTTATGCCTGTGGTGTCCCTGTTGGTCTCTGGAAGGTACCCGAGGCGAGCAAGCACATGCAGGCTGTTACCTTGTCTCCACTGACAGAGCGGACTCGGCCGTGAGGGTGCCTGCATCACATCACTGCACAACTCACAGAGCTGCCTCAGTATTGCCCTGTTCAGGTGGTACCGGCCCACAATCTCAACATCTGGTAGAGCTCACAGCTGATGCAGGCTCGGTACTGCCTGTTGGGGCATACCACCGACGAGCCCTTCCACGTCCACGTCCCCTGCAGCATGCCTTCTCACCCTCATTACAGCTTCCATGTGGAAGCTGGCACTGTCCATGTCCCTGGATTGTGTTCCCCCGGCTGTTGTTGTTGTGTTCCCCTGCTGTCCTGACTTCTACCTCCGCTGCACGGTACACATACTGGCCTCTGCACTCTGTGGCTCCACACACCTTCCTTGCCCCTATTCTGTCCTGTGCTCTCCTGGCCTGCACTCTTTCTTCCTCTGGCCTTGTCTGTCTCCCTGCCTCATGAGGCTTCCCTTTAGCGTTCTTGCGCCTCTTCCTTGAGCCTTTTATTTTGGCTCATTTCCGCTATCGGCGCAACTTCCGCCTGATCTACTATTGCGCATTGCGTAAGCCTTTGAATATCACATTGCGCACTTTATGCATGGTTCCACCTTCAGTTGCGCATGCCTTAATTAGCATTGCGCTGTTGCTCAGTATGTTTTCAGTGGTGCAACTGCCTCCTGCTGAATATCGCAGAATGGTGCAATTTCGGACTTGCGTTGGTGCAACCTTTGAATACCCCACCTCTGTCTTCATCTCAGTTAGACTGTTGGAAGCTGTGTGAAGATAACCAAAATAAATAAATAAAAACAGACAGCCTGTACCTATATATTCAGTCTTGAAGTCAGTTCATCACTTAAACTGACATTCAGGATTACTCCACTTTATAAAATGAGATAGCAAAACAATTTCTAAAGCTCATACTTATTACCTCTAACTACATACTGATTTGCAATGCAGAAAAATGTTCAAAGTCTATTTACGTCTATGCTGTATGGTACATATGCAACAGTTGTTATTTGTTAAGGAAGAACTGAGATTGAAGTTAGTAAGAGTCTGAAAAGAAAATCCAACAATCCTGAAGACCTTGCTATAACAATTAAAATTATTTTACTGCTCAGGAACACCACAGAGATTCCTTTTCACATGTATACACATAAGACTGTCTACCAAAACAAAGCCGTATATGTGTATGTATATGTACTGTATGGCGAGATATTCAAAGGGTGGCACCTGGTTCAACTAAGTTGCACCACTGCAACCCCAGACATGCACCCAGGGCAATATTCAAATGGGAAATTGAGCAGTGCAATTCACGATGCACTGGGGTGCAAAAGATAATGTACACTGCTCATCTCCAGGGGTGTGCCCATGCATATGTGGCAAATGCCGATATTCAGCCCAGGATGTGCATCTGCCAGTACAACCCAGAGATGTGCCGATACCTGGCACAAAGTTGAGCCCCAAAAAGGCTCAACTGCTAACCACCCACAGGCATGCTACTGTATTGCTAAAAGCAAGACAGCAGCCACCAGCCATGGTGGCAGCCCCAGAACACCATTCACAAGCACCCATAAATGTTCCTGGTGGTCCAGTGGTCCCCTCCTCCCTGTCTGTATCCTAGGCATCATCTACGTATCATTAACATATCCCTAGTGATCCAGTGGTTCCGCTTCCCCACCAGACTACCAGATCACCATATAAATGGCCAATAGAGGCTCACTGGTAGCCTAGTGGTACCCTCCTCTCCATCCCAAAACCCTGATCGTCGTCACAATGTACAAAATACGTTTCCTGGTAGTCAAGTGGTACCTCTCCCATATCTCTGATTGCTCATAAATGCAATTAATAATTCCTGGTAGTCTAGTGTTTCCCCTCCGGTAACCCCGATCCTTACACAGTTGAATTAAACATATCCCTGGTGGCCAGTGGCACCCCACCCACACAGGACCCCAGCTCCCCCCAGTCATCAGTGGGCAACAAACCTACGCATAGCTCCATGGCTGCCTGCCAAATGACAGCTTACAGTATCAACTGCAAGCCCATCGGTCCACACTGTGGACCGATGGGCTTGCAGTCATACAGTAATAGCTATTCACAAATCTGTGAATGAAGTCATTAATTGACAGATTTATAAATGACTACAGATACATACAGAAGCCCATAGGTCCACAATGTGACCAATGGACTTGCAGCTGATACTGTAAGCTGTCATTTGGTGGCAGCCATGGAGGTATGCAGGTTGGTTTGCTGCCTGCCGGCGATGAGGGAGCTGGGGTGTGTGTGGTGGGGGTTGCACTGACCACCAGGGACACGCTTAATTCAACTCTTCATGCAACCGGGTTACCAGCTGTTTGGGAGGGTAACACTAGACTACCAGAGAATTATCAACCACATTTACAGGTGATCTGAAGGTACAGGAGAGGTGAGGGTACCCCAAGACTACCATGGAATGTATTTTGTACATTGTGACAGTGATCAGGCTTATGGGATGGGAGGAGGTACCCTGACTACCAGGGAGTTCTACTGGCCATTTATATGGCGATTGGGGAGGCGGCAGGGAAGAGGGGAACCACCGACCACCAGGGATGGGATAATGATATTTAGACAGTGATTGGGGATACGGGTGGGGAGGAACCACTGGACCACCAGGGATGGGATACTGATATTTAGATGGCAATCAGGGATATTGGCAGGAAAGAGGCAACCACTGGACCACCAGGAAGTTGTTACACTAACTTGATGGGCAATCAGGGTTACCAGCGGGGGGGTACCACTAAACTACCAGGGTGATTAGAATACATAATTATGGTGAGCGAAGGTACAGGATGGGGGTACTACTGTGGTTCCTGGTACAGGGACTGCATGCTGTATAGAGCACTATGTGCTTTTCACTGGCCAGCCCTGCTCAACGCATGCAATGGGGCTATAATGACATGCAAATAGACTCATTTGCACATCCAGGTCTGAATATCTGGGATTTCAGCCCAGCACAGCTACAGTTGCACTGGAATATTCCCATTCCTAGTATTCAGACCTGTCTGGGGATGCACAAGTTCATTGTATTTGCACCGCACGCATTATGTGCTATATTCAGAAAAGATGCACCATGGCACATCTCTTTGAATATATCCCTTTGTTGCTCCAGTGCAACTCAGTTGTGCTGCGCCACCACTGCACCTTTGTGAGGCACATTTCTAAATATCAGGCTATATGTATATGCATATGTGTGTCTGTATATGTATACAGACGTATACATGTGAAAAAGAATCTCATGGTTCTCCTGAACACTAAGGAATTTTACTTTTCATATAGAGGACTTCAGAATAGCTGGAATTTGTTTCTTTTTTATGGTTGGTTGGTGGAGCTCTGCAGGTATTATGAGACCAAACATTATCTCAGAGTAGCACTGTGGAAGCATATGAATGGACCACTGCCAGTGCGCTTCCACAGTGTTATGACATACTTTCCAGTAGTTGTATTTATACGGTGCTTCCCTTACACTTGCCGCATAAACACACCCACTCTGCAGCACACTTTTTTCTTCTGCAACTACAGAATGGTGGGTGCCTTGCACAACATGGCAGTGGACTCGCGACTGCGCATGTGCTAGCATCGCACATGCACAGTTCTGTAATAGCTGCCATCTTGTGAATGGCATATTCCAGAGCCACTATTTCAAGAAAGCAATCAAGCAGCCAGTGGTGATCATGTAGGGACTGTGAATGCCAATATCCAGCAAGCACACATGAAGGAGGTAATGCTATACTCCAGAGCCTTAAAACCTCTGCACAGCCATATTGGCTCTGACCAGAGTTTGTTTAAATGTAGCAGCCTGTCCCTAGTGAACTGTTAAATTGGTTATCTTACTATTTGCATTGACAAGTTCTTTAACAATTTAAATATCCTGAACTTAGCACAGCTGCTCTGTTTAAAGCCTGCTTCGTATTTAGCTCTGCTGATTATTTAGGACCAAGCTCTGCTTCTCAAGTCAAATTTATATTTGCATAGTATAAAACAGTGGTTTAAGGTTCTGAGCTGCAAATCTGAAGACCTGGGTTTGAATCACACAGCCCCCACTTGCATACTGTGTGACCCTGAGCAAGTCACTTAACTCCCTGTGCTCCCAGGTCACACCTGTAAACAAGCTTTCAACTTAGTGTGTCTCTCCTGGTTAAACAATTATAAAAAACTAAATAAATGCATTTGTATAATGTTCTGAATCTGTTTTCCTCATAGCTTTTCCACTGCAATCTGCCCTGAAATTAAGTTTCTGCTTAACTGACTGTGTTGTACCATTCACTACATTTACATGTATTATTAATTCTGCCTTTAAGTTTTGCAGTCTGTAACATGTTTGCTGAATTTCTGTGTTAGATTCCTGTTACCTGATCCCTGCCCCTGCTAGCTTTCTGCCCCAGCCCATCTCCCTAGCAGCCTGCTGCCCATGCCCTGCCACTGCCCACCCCATTTAATCTCAGACCCACCTGCCTTTTCTCCCTTTGTTTCTCTGCAAACCTTCCCATCTGATTCTAAATAATTAATCTTTTTTCCTTTCTTTCAGGAGATTTCTTCTCCTGGCACTGCCACCCATCTGCTCCCCACTGCTACGAGGTATGGAGGTCCAGGACTTCCACTTTCAAATGTGGGCACCTTTTGTACTGCCCTCCTACAGACGTGGAGTTCTGCTTTTATGAGCCTTGTTGAGCAGCTTAGCACAGCTGCTTCTGTTTAAAGCCTGCTCTGCTGATTATTTAGGACCAAGCTCTGCTTCCCAACTCAAATCTTCTTCTGCCTCCCACCTCCGCCTTTATTAAATACTCCTGACCTAAGAGCCCCACCCCCAATCAAGTGCTCACTATTTCTCTTAAAGGGATAATCAGGCTCACCCTATCTCTTAAAGGATAAGAACCTCTAAAAGTTAGCCACACTCAGCACCTAGGTCAGTTTTCCAGTCCTTCAGGAAAGAAGCAACGTACCTCTCACCTCCATTTATGATAAATGGGCACTAGGCGCTACTGTTGTACACCCCCACTCTCCTCCTTGCCCCTCCATTTTTCTCCCTGAGCCTAAAGTATTTTTTGCTTTTCTGATAGGATAGGTTTACTGAGATGCCTTGCTCCCCTAGCTCTCCCGTTGCAGGTATACCAGTCCACTACCAGGTCCCTCCTGGCTGAAACTGATCAGCCTGTCAAATTCTCGGTGGGGCATCCCCATGGCCTATGCTTCCAACAGCATCCCACAACACATCCCTGCCTCCCAACCACTCACATGTTGAACCAATCAAATGTCTCAGCCCCTCTACCTGTTAACACTGTCCCACCTCTCTTGTCGCCCACTCTCTCATTAATCCACAAACCCAGAAATCACAAACCTGTGTCCTTATTCAAGTTTCTCAAATTCCTTATTATTCGAATTCTGTGCTTTCCTGCTCCTGTCTGGAAACATCCACCTAATCCCGGTCCAGTGCTGTTTACCCAGACACTCGGTTATAACCATGATGTGATTAAACTGGCATCAATTAACATCAGAAGTCTTCCACAAAAATGGATCTCCTACAGGTCTGGGTGACCCAACACAAACCAGATGTACTTGCTGTTATCGAAACTTGGCTCTCTCCAGATATACCTGATAGTACCGCTCACCTTGATGGCTAACACACTATACAGAGATGACAGGATTGGTAAAAGGAGGGGTGCAATTTACCTTAAAGTCTCCTCCAAGGGCACATTCTACCCAAATTTGAGACTGGCAGAAGCTTCCAAGCAATGGCATTCAAACTGCTCCTTGGGTAGCATGGGAAAACCATTACCATCACTGCTAGCTATGTCCCCCATGTGACCACTCCAAAGGCTTCTCAGCTATAATCAATTATCTCTCAAAACTCCCCATGGTTTGAAGTAGTGCTGCTCAGGGACTTGATTGTAAACTGACTGGCACCTGAAGCCAACACCTACAAAGATGCCACCACAGCCATAAATCTGACCCAAGCAGTGACCTGCCCAACCAGACACAACCACAGGACTGGTAATTGCACCAAACTTGACCTCATCTTTACAAACTGTCCGGATAGAATTATTACCACTGAGGTTCTCCTGACTCCCACAGTGACCATTCCCGCATCATCTGTCTTTGCTCCAATAAATCCTCCAAACTACCAAATAAAACCACACACCAGTGTGTCCTCAAGAAAGGCAACTATATCGGTTTCAGGCCCATCTCCGCTGCCAAGACTGGACATTTCTAAACTCTTCCCCCAGTGTGGATCACGCCTTTGAATAGTTTATTACCTGTTTCAATACTGCCTGTGACATCTTTGTCCCTCTAAAAACTGTGGGTAAAAGCAATGAACTACCCCTGGATCTCTTCCTCCCTCCTGTCCCTTATGGCAGACAGGGACCATCTCTGGCACAAAGTCCGAGCCTCAGGCAAGAAAACCCACTGGCAACAGTACAGAACAGCCAGAAACTACTGTGCTAAAGCCATTTGGGAGGCCAAAATAGCTCTTACAAGGCAGCACTCTCGAACTCCTGGGGTGGCAGCAGGAAGTTTTGAGACAGCCTAAAAGAGCTCACCAGTAAGCTTCCCCAAACTTTCCACCATGCTCAATGTTGATGGCACAGCCATCCAAGACCCCCTCAGATAGTCAATGCCTTCAATGCTGCCTTCACAGATCTCAGTGGTTCTCCTCCTGGATGGCTTTGACCCTTCACCCATCCAGCTGACATAAAGGATGCAGGCCCAACATCAGCTTACCCACCTTTTACTTCAAAATAGTCTCCTAGTACAGCCAAAAATACTTACTCAAGATTCTATGAAAATCCCACTTTAGTAATGATTCACTAGACCTGAAGCTGCTACACCTGGCCTTGGTTGCAGTCCTTATACCTATCACAAAAATACTTAACTAGTACCTATGCCTCGGCAATTCCTCATGTTGGAAAGCCGCATCAGTGACCTCCATCCAGAAGAATGGGCGATAGGGCACTTCACTCCAACCACCGCCTGATCTCTATCCTCCCTCCACTCTCAAAAACCTTGAATGGATGGTTGCTGACCAGCACTCAGAATACCTGATCAAACATAATATCCAATGCCCAGAGCACCATGGCTTCAGAAAACGCCATAGCACCACCTCTGCTTTTCTAGAATATACCAACTTTATCCAAAAATCTCGGACCATGATCACTTATTGGGGTTAGTGTACAGTGACCTCACTAAGGCCTTTGACACAGTAAATCACTCCCTCCTTATTGACTCCCTTCATACCATTGGGGTCTCTGGGGCTGTGGGTTGGTTCAGAAACTACTAGAGGATAGATTCTAACAGGTAAAAATCAGTGATGCACTATCCTCCAGTCAACCAGTCTGTTCAGGAGTTCCTCAAGGCTCCATCTTAGGTCCCTTACTTTTCAGCCTCTTTTTAACTCCCTCTCACAAACCTGTCCTGGTGACCTTCTCCTTTATGCGGATGCTACGTGCTTTTCCATTCACCCTGACCCACATAGCTCTAGCTAGTGACCTCCAAGGCAATTTCTCAGCTGTTAAGGGCTGGTTTGCACAACATAAACTGATCCTGAACTATAAAAAACAAAATCCATGCTTTTCACAGCTCCACAACAGGACGTGAGGTCAACTCACACAAACTTAACAATCACAATGTCCCTATTGAACAAGTTCAGACATTCAAATACCTTTGGGTTACTTTTGACAGCATGCTGTCATTCACTGAACACATCAATGTTGTCTCCAAGGCAGTCAGCTACAGATTAGAGTTACTGTATAGGCACAGGAAATGCATGACCCAAGAAGCACTCCTAACTGCAGTTACCAGCTCCATACTCTCAATTGTGGACTACAGTCTAATCATTTACAGTGCTGCTGCTGACTCGACCCTTAAGAGAGTTAGCAATGTCATCAACAATCCAGCCACCTGGTCACGGTGCCCATAACCGGATGCATACCTGTAATTTATACTCCATGACAAAATGGTTGAACCTCAGAGATAGGATCAAGTATC
Source organism: Neoceratodus forsteri (assembly GCA_016271365.2). Lineage (NCBI taxonomy): Eukaryota > Metazoa > Chordata > Ceratodontiformes > Ceratodontidae > Neoceratodus > Neoceratodus forsteri. Next base: position 882,787,526 of record CM057450.1, on the reverse strand, counting down.
ACACGTGCTTATATGCAAAGAAAATCACCATGGGTCTAACCCTCCAAACTCCCAGCCCTCCTCACACGCACCTTACCTCATAGCACTAGCAGTGCATCTAGATATGCCTTCCACATCCCTTTCTGTTGGACAACGAAACCCAACAATCCTTTAGCTTCCAGGCCCCAGCTGTCTTAACAGTCTCCCATTAGACATACTTGATGTACCTGAGCTTGGTCCTTTCAAATTTCTCCTGAGACAACACCTGGTTGCATGCAACTGCTTTGACTGCCCTACATAGCCCACCTTCTGTCCTTTCTATGACTGTCCCCTCATAATACCAAGGACTGCTCCCTGCTTGACATAACCTTTCTCTGGCTAATGCTCATAATGACAAGGCCAACCTCAGGCTGCCCATTTGCAAGCTTGTAGTACAGCTAGTCTCCCTTATGACTCTTGTTGTTTTAGCTTTTATTTGTTTCTCTTTATCCTGTTTTAGCTACTGTCTAATGCACCAAATGTCACATGTCTGTTCCTGGCAATGTTCTATGAATCTATTATACTGCCTTGTATTGTACATGCTTGTTTTGTCATTTTTGACATGGAACCTATGTAAAAGAGTCTCGGACTCGTAGATATTGTAATCTGAGAACTAAATAAATAAATTTAAAATATTTATATATAATTACACTGTGGGGTACTTAATATGGTTAATTGGTGATGGGAACTGGGTTTAGGAGCTTTTGAGGTGGTGCACTAACTTTATAGTTAACTTCACTATATTGGGTTTGAGATCATATCAGCTTGCTAGTTGAATTTCACCAGTGTTTGGAATATCTTTTAGTAAGATTGCCAAACTCTTGCAAGATACAACTTTTGGATTACAAATGTATAACCTTAGATGAAATACTCCCACCTCCTTAAATCAACCTGCTTAGGCTTGATAAGATTCTGTATTTCATTGAATGACTCTTATTATTAAGTGGTGTATGCCTGGTAGGATGCATGACCTGTATGCTGTTGTTTTCTAGCAAAACAATAAAATATAAGTTAAAAACATAGGTAAGGGCTTCTTTGGTGTCAGTGAAAGATCTTGGCTTTGTCCAGTGCTTGGATGAACAATCAAGTTGGGTATATTAAAGAAAAAGGACATTTAATGGCATGAAGTATTCTCTTAACCTTCATGAATGCAAGTTTTTCCTACTGTAGGTGCCATGAATACTCAGGCAAAATGCTGACCCTCTGCTCATCCACTAGGATGGAACTGATCTTTCTTGCTGCCGCCATGTCTGTCCTGGTACCTCAGAAATTTAATTATTATATGCCTGGGGCATTCTTTTGGACCAGGTTTGTGCCAGGACCTGTGGGCCTGCTGAATTTCTAGGTCAAGGTCCCAGGCAAGGAAAGAGAGTCTTCATCAGGTAGCTTTGTATGGAGGCCCCACAGTCCCAACCCTCAGTCCCTCAGAAAATCACACCAAATGCATATTACATCGGTGCTCCCTATTTTTATTATCTTCTAGAGTAGCTTTTGTCCAATCTCTTTCAGGGCCATTTGCAACAAAGGATCTGCTTTATGGGATGCGTCTTCCTGGGCACGCACTCTGTCATCCAGTTCCTGTAGCCACCCGTTGTGTTCCTCCAGCATATCCCCATTGCATTATCATTTATTGCAGGTGGGTAAATTGGGCATTGAGATTTGTAAACCTGCCTGCATTTGTGTGGTCAGGTCATACTTGAGGCCAGAGAGTATTTTTTCCAGGGAAGAGCTTGCAGAGTTAGATGGTCCCACTATTGTATTGGCACATGACATGGTGTATGCAGAGGTCTTGTAGGCCACACAGGTAACTGGGTGATCTGGGCCCAAAGTCTTACTCAAGTCTCCAGCCACTTTAAATGAGAGTTGCTCTTGTTTTTATTTAATATAGCTTTGTTTTATTTGCTTCACACAAAGGCTTGTTACCTCTATGATGGCAGTTTTATTATTCCCCATTGTTCTTCCACCCCTCCTTCCTGCCCATTTGCTAGTGCATTCCTTTAGGCATTCACCCATTTTGGCAAAGTCAGCCCTCCCAAAGTCCAGTACTTTTGCCTTTGTATGACTTGACTCTATTGTTGTGTTTATTGTGAACCATACTGTTCGATGGTTGCTAGTTCCCAGATGACTACACACTTCTACATCTGTAATCCTCTCTTCATCTCCATAGTGGTAAGAAACCACTATGGTTCTCAAAGGAAGTGGCAGTAAAGGTTCAAGAGAAAAGAAAGCATTCAGGAAGTACAAGGAATCACAGAAGGAGCAAGACAGAGAACTGTATCAGTTAAAGCAAAAGGAAGCTAGGAAGGCAGTCAGAACAGCAAAGGCCCAAACTGAGGAAAAGTTAGCCAACTCAGTTAAGAAGGGGGATAAAATCTTTTATAGGTACATCAGGGAGTGAAGGAAGACCAAGGAGGGTTAGTGAGGCTTAATAAAGAGGAGGGAGGGTGGGCAGAAGGTGACTGTGAAAAGGCAGAGATACTAAACAAATATTTTTGCTCAGTATTTACAAAGGAAGTGGGGAGGTACCTAAAACAAATAGTAGAAACACTCTGGATACAGAAGTTGATACCAGCCAATTTACAGAAGAAAGGGTTCTGAAAGAACTCTTAAAACTGAAGGTGGACAAAGCAATGGGGCCTGATGGGATTCATCACAGAATTCTAAAAGAACTAAGGGTAGAACTAGTGACACCACTGACTACCCTCTTTAACAAATTGTGGGAGGATGGGGTGGTACCCGAGGACTGGAGAAGGGCAGATGTGATTCCCCTTCACAAAAGTGGGAGCAAGGCAGAAGCAGAAAACTACAGACCTGTTAGTTTAACCTCAGTGGTAGGGAAAATGATGGAATCACTTCTGAAGGAAAGAATTGTTGAGTATCTAGAGGCCAGAGGGCTCAGGACCCAAGGCAGCATGGATTCACAGCGGAAGGTCATGCCAGACAAATCTGATAGATTTCTTTGACTAGGTGACCAAAGTAGTAGATCAGGGAGGGGCTGTGGACATGGCTTACCTAGACTTTAGCAAGGCATTTGACACAGTCCCACACAAAAGATTAATATACAAGTAGCCAGCCTGGGAGGGTCCCAAGATGACAGCCTGGGTAAAGAATTGACTGGAGAATAGGACACAGAGAGTAATAGTAAATGGAGTCCACTTTGAAGAAAGGGGGTTACTAGTAGGGTACCACGGGTTCAGTATTAGACGGTCCTCTTCAATGTCTTTATAAGCTACATTGCAGAGGGACTGGAAGGAAAAGTATGTCTCTTTGCAGATGACACAAAGATCTGCAACAGACTTGATGCACAAGGTGGGGTGGAAAGGATGAGAATGGACTTGACAAGGTTAGAGGAATGGTCAAATGTATGGCAGCTTAGATTCAATGCTAAGAAGTGCAAGGTAATGCACCTGGGAAACAAAACCCAGGGAAGAGTACACAATGTTGTTGTTAGTATCTCACCCCAAACATGAAAAGGGACCTGGGGGTAGTCCTATCAGATGACCTAATGGTGGGCAAGCAATGTGAGAGGGCAGCAAGGAGGGCTGGGGATACTGGGATTCACAGGAGAGGCATCACCAGTAGAAAACAGGAAGTTATTATCCTCTGTACAGACAGTTGATGAGACCCCATCTGGAGTACTGTGTGCAGTTCTGGAGACCCAATCTCCACAAAGACATAGACAGGATGGAGGCTGTCTAGAGGAGGGCAACTAAAATGGTGCAGGGTCTGCACCAGAAGACATATGAAGAGAGACTTAAGGAGCTGAATATGTATAGCCTCGAGGAAAGGAGGGAGAAGGGACATAGATAGAAACTTTCAAGTACCTCAAGGGAATCAACAAAGTCCAAGAGGGTAGCATCTTTCAAAAAAGAGGTGTGCAAGAACAAGGGCACAATTTGAAGATCAAAGGGGCAGCTCAGAGGTAATTTAGGAAGTATTTTTTCACAGAGAGGGTTGTGGATGCATGGAATGGCCTTCGGAGAAGGTTGTGGAGTCAAAAACAGTGGTGGAATTCAAGCATGCATGGGACAGTCATAAGGCAATTCTAGGGGTGGGAGTAGGAAGAAGTAGGCTGCTGGTTAACTAGGATCTGCAGCTTATCTATTAGGTAGGGAAATGGGCCGACTGGGTGGGCTAAGCTGTCCTTATCTGCTGTCAAAATCTATGTTTCTAGCTGCAGATGCCATTTAAAACTCGAGGTCTATGCTTGTCATAATCTATCAGTGATTAATAATGGGGAGGCAGTTATAATGCTCTGAATGTTATTGGAGCTCTTCTTCTAAATATCCATCTTGCTCCTTGGCTTGGCCATGCCCCGACCATCTTCTTCCTGAAAGAGAGAGAAAACAAACATAACACAAAGGAGGGCCTTTTCAGGCATTACCTTCTGTGGCAGATTCGTGTTGATCTTAAAAATGCTGATGCATTATTTTTATTGAGATGTATGCCTTCTGGAGTATTGTTTAACATCTGCAGCTACACTTGCCAAATGTGCCATAGGCAGGTAAGTGGTCCTGTGACTTCCAACCACACATTACTTGATTCCTGAAACCAAATACATTAATAAAAAAAATGAGGAGGGTATTCCTCTCTATGAAATCCTGATCAAGGCCACACAGTTTTACTCCATGGCATGTTTTTCTGAGACTATTTATTTTCCATGCTGAGTCACACCTGGTTGGTAAAAAGAAAATTGAACCTGAGCACTCACACTTTACAGTCCTCTGGTGAACTGTGTAGATCTGGGATGCCATTCCAAGTTTTATATTTCCAAAATTGTTTTGTCTGCCCCTGATGGTCTCCTATGGGCACATCAGGTACTGCAGAAATACATTCCTGAAAACAAATGTGATTTCTTTCAGCAGTTAAGCTGCTTAGCAAATGGGCTTGCTTTTGTTTTACCTATGTAATCTGCTAAAGTAAATAGCCTTCTAGTTTCCTCTGACTATTGTCACAAATACTGGGGATAGTGGAAGATCTGAGCCCCCAATCACTTCACTTGGCAAGCTGATCGACATGGCACTGCAGTGGGCAAAGGAAGCTGTAATTAAACTTGACTGCAACATTTTATAAACAAAACCTTCATGAAGAGACAGCTGTTCAGTCAGAGGGTGGGGTGTGGCTAAGGGATGCAGGCCATATGGAAAATGGCTCCCCTCCCAGTTAGAAGACATTTACCAATATTATGCTTTTAGTGAAAAAAGTAAACTGTCAGGAATCACCAGTTGATGTGTGTACCGGGAAGCATGGATAAAAAAGTAAATTGTTTAATCATTAAAGGTACACCAAGCCAGAGCTTGTGTTTGGGTGTGACTTGGGAGCACAAGGAGATTGTGATATGCTTAAGGCACACAGTATGCAAGTGGTGGCTGGTTTGATTCAAACCCAAGACTCCAGGTTTGTATCTGCAGCACCTTAAGCAGTACAATGTACTGAGATGGACAAATGTGCATGTTTCCTTTATGATAAAAAGAAAACCAAACTAAACATGCCATTTAAGGCACTTAAAATACTGTGTAGCTTCTCAAAAGGAGTATGGTTACAGTGACATGTCATCTCAGTCGGGAATGCTGACATATAGCCTATTTCAATTAGGCATGCCGTTGTTAGTGGTGTTCTTTCTTTTTGTGTGTTGTTCTGGAGAAAATCTATTTAGAAAATTAACCCAACCCATAGCTTGGGGAAGGTGCGAGGTAAAACTCTGAAAGGTTTAAATTTGTACCGATTGCAGCATAGCATTTGAAAAACCTGCTGCTTTTAAAACTACCAACCTATAATTAGCTTTAAACATGCACATTCATAATGTAAAGAAAATATCATCTACCAAATTACTACCAAGCGCTGAAACAGCCAGAGGCACTTGAGCTGCCTGAACTGCATTCAGATTACAATAAATCAGTACACATTGCACTGCAAAAATCATTTTACCATGTTATAAATCCTTTACAAATTCCATCCACCACACACACATTCCAGAGCACATATTCAACTTCTCAGACACTCTCTCTACATGCAAAAACATTATTATATCCATTCTTTTCAGAATAGCATAATTATTTTCCAGAAATTTCAATTGTGCAAAGGAGTTAACTCATCTTTTATCTTTGTATCAGGCTGTCAGAGCCAAACTGCCTGCTCTCCTTGCAAAGAACTAGAAACACACATTTTATTTTTATCTTAGTGGCAGCTTGTGAGTGAGACCTTGGTAATTTTCAAGCCTCAGATTGTTTTTAACTAGAAGAGAGAAAACTTTTAAGACTGTTCAAGCATTACTTCTACAATTTGAGCTTGAAATACATTTTACCCTCTAAACCCAATTCCACTGGGGTCCCAGGTCTTTTCCTGTTCTTGGACTGGTTGAATGTTCCAAGGCTGGCTATTAATCCTACTCACTTTGTACAAAGACAGCTATTCTGATTAGGGTAGTGGGCATCGCTTTCCGGGTCCCTCCGAACCAGAAGCTCTGCTTGCAGTTCTGCTATCTGCTTCTTGCACTCAGCCTCCGTGACAGGTTCCTCACTGACCTTGGTCTGTAAAGCTTGATGAGGGGTAATAACATTACAACTGTCTCCATGCTGCTCTTTCCTTTTTTATACTTCTGTTTATTGTACAGGTTACAACTAAGCAAGAAACACTTTACATCACCATCTTAAAATAAAATAGAATGGTCAACTTATCCATACAATTGATAAGTATTTCCTTGACAGTTTGGTCTTCTTCTCTAATCTGTTCTCTTCTATTTAAAAGGGAAAATAGTCTATACAAAGGGTATTTAAAAGATTTGAATTACTATTAAAAATAAAGAAAAAAAACCTGCTAAACTAACAGGTCTCTATTCATCCTAAGTCTATTTCCATTAAAGTAGATTACTTCAGTTTATATTCTGATTTTGTAAACTGTATTGCAACTATCTCCATTTCATGTTTACATTGATGTCTTTCCTGCTACCATCCCCTCCCAAAACCATGTTAAAATATTATAATTCTGATTTTGGTTCTCCCAGAAATTTGTTTTACCCTCACATTTTATTTGATGGCAGGACTGATACAAACACACAGAATCATGTTTTAACTTTTCTGGGTTATTTGATTTTCATGCAGGATCTATCTGGTCTACTCATTCTGAAATTTGTGTGTCTGCTGTGTCAACTCTAAGGTTAATTTCTCAAGCCTCTGGATGTTCTGAACCCTCTATCCACTCTGATGTGGTTGGCAGCTCTTGCTTTGCCACCTCCTTGTTATTGTTTTAAGGCAGCCACTGACAGTACGGCCCACAGATACCTTTCATCCCTACCCTTCAGTTCAGGTGCACAAATGCCCAAGACCAAATGCTCTGGGCCTGGCTGAGATGAAATGGTGAATAAGTGAATCATATGATTTCCTATTTCTCTCCAAAGGTTAACAACTCTGGCACCCCTAGAAGGTATGTGCCTCGGTAGCATGTGTCTCTAGTACACCCTCCAACACTCAGTGGAGTCCCTCGTGACGCCGTGTACCACCTGTGCTGGTACTAAGCAAAATCAGACCCAGATTTCCCATCCAAATTCCCTCCATGCCAGAGATGAGACAGTTCTCCAAGTATTTCTCCATACTAAGGCCCATTGTGCCTCTGACAGAGAAATGTCAAGGTCCCTTTCCCATTTCTGCTTAAGATAAAGTGATGAGACATCTAAACCTGCTATGTAATTGGAATATGAAAGGAGATGGCCCTTTCCCCATTTAGTGAAGACCAGATTTTTTTAAAGGACCCTTCCTACATTCTCCACTCCCTCAAGTCTAATCCTTCTCATTTGACCTTGTATATAATCCCTTAGTTGGTAAAATCTCAGCCTGTCCCCTGGCCCCATCCAAATTTATGTTGTGCTGCCTCATAGAACATGTGGGTGGACCCCATGAACAACTGGGTTGGAGACACTTCCCTCCTAATTTTATGTCTAAACCAGCCATCGTGTATGGATGGAGTAAAATGAGCATCATAGGCCCACCTCTTATATTTCCATAATTGTTTGCTTGTGAGGACTCTCTGGGTCCCTCTCCTCCACCCCTCTAAGACTGCCACTGTACTTCAAAACATTGTATTAAGCATCTCCCCACCATTCTCCATGAAGAGGTTGGCCCTTAACAGGGTCTCCTTGTGTTCATAGACATCTGTTCATTTCCGTAAGGAATCATATTGTGGGTTACCCTCAAAGAGCCACCCTCATCTGGGCTGCAGCCCAGTATCCATGTAGATACGGAAGAGCCAATCCCCAGCCACTTAGGCTGGTATAATAAAACTTTCCTAGCTCTAGGACACCCTTACCTTATAGGAAGGCAAGAATACAGGTTACTCACCTGTAACAGGAGTTCTAGGAATGGTATATGTTGTCCATCCACACCGTCTGGCAGGTTCCTTGCCCTTTACATCTTGCGGAAGGTCTTCAAGCTGGCTCCTCCCACCCACCTGGGTGGTAAAACTCTTGGCTCCACCCCATGATGCCAGATCTAGTCCTGGAAGCCAGGTTGTGCGTTGAAGCCGGGAGGTTGTGCAGGATGAACAACATATACCATTCCTAGAACTCCTGTTACAGGTGAGCAACCTGTATTTCTAGGGACATGGATATGTTGTTCATCCACACTGTCTGGCACACTCCTAGCAGTTCTCCGGGAGGAGGAGGCAAAGGCACACCCTACTTAGGGAATAAAGACTGGAGAACCGAGGCCTCAAAACCAGCATCCCGACATGACTCAAGGTCGATGTGGTAGTGGGTGATGAAGGTGTGTTCTGACTTCCAGGTAGCAGCCCTGCAGATTTCCTGGATAGGGCGTCCCTGGAAGCAGCCACCAATGCAGCGGTGGCAGGTAGAATGAGCTCTTATCCTTCTGGGAGGCTCCATGCCCGCCAACCTATAGCAGAGATCTATGCAGGAGGTGACCCACCTGCCTATCGTCCGCTTGGCTGCAGGTCTGCCAGGTGCGGCTTCAGCATAGGTGACAAACAGCTGGCGAACCTCTCCCTGAACTTCAGTCGTCCGCTCCTTATAATAAGCAAGCGCTCTTCTAGGGTCCAAAGTATGGAGCCTATATTCGGCTTCCGAGTGTGATTGGGGTAGAACACTGGCAGAGTCAACAACAGGTTAAGGTGAAACTCCGACACCACCTTGGAAGGAATTTCAGGTGGGCGCAGGACAATCTTGTCCCAGTGGAAGACCAGATAAGGAGACTTGATGGAAAGCACCTGGAGCTCTCCCATCCTTCTGGCTGACGTGATAGCCACCAGAAAGGCGGTCTTCCACGACAGGTGAGAGATGTCACACTTGTGCATCGGTTGGAATAAGCTTGCCCATGAGCTTAGCCAATACCAGCAGTAGACCCCATGGAGGTGGAGGTTCTCACACGGAGGGAATATGTGATCAAGGCCTTTGAAAAGTGCCGACCACCTTCTCGTGCACCACTGACTGCTTCCGGCCCGCACCTGGTAAGCAGAGATGGCTGCTAGGTGCACCTTAAGGGTCGTCGACGAAGCCCTAGCTGAGAAAGGGACCTCAGGTAGTCAGAATGCTTGCCAAGGAACAGGAGGAAGGGTTCAGGCCCTTGCCCTGACACCAAATGGAGAATCTCTTCCATTTGAAGGTGTAACATTTCCTGGTTGACTCCTTATGGGATGCCTCAACTACACTGAGGACCTTGTCGGAAAGACCCAAGGCCTGGAACTCTAGTCGCTCAGGAACCAGGCCGTCAGGTGCAGGGATTTAAGTTCGGATGGAATACCTTCCCTGATTGACTGAGATCAGGTCCGGGCGGGCTGGAAGCCGCCTCAGGAGCCTGGAGCTGAGACTGAGGAGATCTGGATGCCAGAACTGGCGGGGCCAGTCTGGGGCTACCAGAATCACCTGCGCCTTGTCCCTCCTCACCCTGTGGATCAAGTGAAATGGGGAAAGGCATAGAAGAGGCCGGGGTCCATGGCCTCGAGAAGGCATCCCCTGCAGTGAGCCCTGCTGAGGGGCGGGCATGAAACAGTCTCAGCCGCATTCTCCCTGGAGGCAAACAGGTCCACCTGAGGCATGCCCCAGTGGAAGAAGAGATCTTGTACTACCTCCAGCAGGAGAGACCACTCGTGAGACACAGTCCCTATCTGGCTTAGGGCATCGGCCAGAGTGTTGGAGGCTCCTGCCACGTGAATGGCGAGGAGATCCACCTCCAGGCTGCTCACGAGAACCAAATGCAGAGAGCTTCCCTGCACAGAGGCATGGGCGCATCCCACCCTGGTGGTTTAGGTAGTACATGGTCGTGGTATTGTCCATCTGGACCTGAACCACTTGACCCCATAGAAATGGGAGCGAAGGCGGTAAGGGCTAGACAAGCCACTCGATGCTCAAGCAGGTTGATGTGGCATCGGGACTACTGAGGGGACCAGAGGCCGTGTGCTCTGTGCTCCCCAGATGGGCACCCAACCCATCAGAGAGGCATCAGTCGATGAGAGACCGTCGGCTCGGGGTGGACATCACGGGATGCCCTCCTGCAGATGTGCGGAGCGGTCCACCACTGGAGAGCGTTCCACATCCCTGGGTCACTTTCACTAGCTGATCCAATGGATCGAAGTGCTGTGACCACTGGCTAGCAAGCCCCCATTGAAGGGATGCATGTACCAGTGGGTCCAACAGACCACGCTGGTGCAGGCCACCATGAGGCCCAGGAGGCGCAGGAAGTCCCGGGCAGGGTGCGATTGCCCAACCTGAAATGATTGGGCAAGGAGGAAAGAACCTCGGCCCTGTCTGCGGGAGCTGTGCTCTGGCTCAAAGAGAGTCGAGCTCTACCCCAATGAAATGTATCACCTGCTTTGGCATGAGTTCTGACTTGGCCTCGTTGATGAGGAGGTCAATCTGAGAGCAAGCCTGGAGGGCCAGATCTCTGGACCGCTCCACCTCCGCTCTGGAGGGGCTGCAATCAGCCAGTCATCCAGGTAAGGGTACACCTGGACCCTTCAGCACCGCAGTAATGCTGTCAGCACTGCCATGCATTTGGTGAAGACCCTGGGAGCTAGTGAGAGGCTGAAGGACATGGCCGGAACTCGTAAAGGGATCCCACTGCTCTGAAGTGGAGGAATCTCTTATGAGACGGACAGATTGGGACGTGAAAGAACGCATCCTGGAGGTCCAAGGAACAGAACCATGCCTCGTTCCAAGGATGGGATTATCTGAGCCAGAGTGACCATCCTGAAGGTCCGAGACCTTAGGAACCTGTTCAGGTCGTGCAGGTTGAGAATGGGCACCAGCCCCCTGTCCATTTTGGGACCAGGAAATACCTGGACACAAACCCTGGGTCTGGAGGAGGATCCACCACCTTTCTGATCACCTCTTTTTCAAGGAGCAGGGCAATGCTCGGCTCAGCAGGCCAACAGCGAGGCTGCAGACCACGTCGCCTCCGAGGGTGATGGCTCGTGGGGTGGGGTCTGCTCAAACTCAGAGGCAGGCTCTTTCCTACCACCTCCAACACCCAGTGGTCCATGGTGATAGCGTACCAGGCGGGAAGGAAGTGGGGGAGCCGTCTCCCGGGGAGGAACCCAGGGGAGTGATGAGGCTAGGCGACACCCCTCAACCCGTCACTGGGCAGGCTTGGAGGAGGATGGCCGAGGGACCTCCTGGGCCTTTACCTCCCTGCTTCCTGTTGGAGGAAGCGCGGGCTTGGGTTTGGGATGCCAAGCATGAGTCTGCTGGTCCTGGTGCTGGTGCTGTTGGGCCGGATGTGCTGCAGGCGCAGAAGGATGAAAGGGCTTGTGCTGCTGCTGTCAGCCTTTGTCCTTCTGGGCAGAGGTGACAGAGTCCAGAGTGGCATTGGACTTTTCAATCTGCTGGAGGTGGCCTTCCACTCCAGGGCCAAGAGGTTGGTCCCAAGAGGGGCGTCCACCAACTTGTGTTGGGTATCCGCCGTGAAGGTGGATATCCTCAGCCATGCTCTCGGCGCATGGCTACCAGCCGAAACCGATCTGGCACAGGAGTCCCCTATGTCCAGAGCTGTTTGGAGCTGCTGCTTTGCCACTGCCCTACCCTGGTCCCGAACCTGCGGACCATGGTCTGCAGGATTGGCCGGAGATGAGGATCACCTCATCCAGGAGCCATGAGGGCGTGGGAGAGTGTGCCATCAGCACGGCCGAGCTGACCTGGCGGAGGCCAAGGAAGGGCGCAACATACACCTGTGCCCAGTGTAGTCCAGCTTTTGGACTCCTTGTCGGGGCTTGTCCACGTCCTAAGCGTTCCTGGAATACTGGAAGCCTGTTGGTGACCAACCCCTCGGCAGAGGGTGCTCCAAAACCAGACAAAGAGCCGGTGAGGGACCGCCTGCTTCCTGGCCATCCTGGCAGAGGGCTACAGGACAGGAAGCAGCAGCTGCCAAAGCTCAAGGTTGGGCCGACAATGGCCTCAGCCACCAGAAAGGCCTCCGTGGGTGAATCCCCTCAGTCCAGTATTTCCATTAAGGGATACTTGGCCCATTTGGATCACGAGCTCGAGCTGCATCCCAGTGGACTCTGAGATGAGCTGAAGCAGACCCACGAAGGAAGGATGGGCTTTCATCCAGTGACTGGCCCCCAGAGGACTCCAGGTCAACCGGCCTGGAGAACAGGAAGAGTCATCGTTGGACTCGAGGAGTCCACAAAGAGCTGCCTAGGGCCTGAGCCACCCTCCACCTGCTGAGGATGGTCGGGAGTGAGGGTGACTGACAACCTGTGGGGCAGGCCTTGACCTAACCGAGAGTCCTTGGTTGGTTCCCCTGATTTCGGTTGTGGAGGTGGAGGTTCCACCACAATCGGTGGGGCAGCAGGTTTCAGCAAACAACGGCCCAGGCTTGGGCATCTCGACTGCGCGAGAGGCTGTTCGGCCGTTCGGGTGACAACCACTTGATGGCGGGGAAGGCGTCGGTGTCGACTTGCTCCCAGACAAAAGTAACTGCTGCCACATCAGGTCCTCATAAGCGTCGGCGCAATTTGCGCGAAGCCTCTCCTCATCTGAGGAGAAAGCGAGGAGCGAGCAGCGTCGCCGCTTACCTCTGTGCGAGACCGCTGATGTGCGTGGGATCGGCTAGACCGAGAAGAGGTCTGAGACCCTCGGTGCGTCCGAGAATGGGCCTGGGAGGAAGCAGGGGACACCCGCCTTCCCTCGGCTTGGACACCTTAACGGGGACTGCTGCACCGAGGCGCAGGCAGATCCTCGGTTTGCACCAGGGAACCGGCGAAGAAGGGTTGTCGGCTTCACCAGTCGACAACCGTCCGACAGGTTGAGAAAAATCTAGACCGCATTGACAGGTGTCTCTGCGGTTGACCTGGCCGGGATGCCGTGAAGTCAGCTGCCTTACCCAAACCTCGACCAAAGTCGACGGTCGGCTGTCCGAGAAGGGGACCTCTCCTGTGCCCATGAATGCAGATGATGGGACTTACCCTTGTAATCCTTCTTTTTGGACCGAGAGGAATGTCGATGGCCTCTCCCTTCGTGGAAAGGGAATGGCAAAGCTCCTTGAACAAAGCAGAATCACGAGGTACCCAGAGAGGCGGGATAAATGCCACAACCAAGGAGGAGGAAGATGCGGCCTGGGCCTCCTCCTCGAGGCGATCAAGCTGCTCAGCTGACCCAGCCACCGCGGTAACCGTACCAACGGCCTCGTTCGCTTACCTGTGGATAGCGCTTCCGGGGCACCCAAGCTTCAACCGGGCAGCGTCCTCCAAGACATTGGCCGAGAATGAACAGCATGACCTGAGGCCTGTGGGTCATGTTCTAGGCCGAGGCAGTAGATGCACATGGAGTGCAGATCCGTCCTGGACATCTTCTGCCCACAAGGACACCGCGAAAACTGGAGTCGATTTGTCCATCGCAGCCACGAGGGAAAAGGAAGACTGAAGTCTTGAAAATTTTAAAACCAGTTTCGGACGAACCAAGAGTTAGGATCCAGTCTATCACGCAGGCGTTAAGGAAGAACCTGAGCTTCAAGTGGTAAGGAAGATCTGGCATCATGGGGCAGAGCCGAGTTTTACCACCGAGTGGGTGGGAGGAGCCAGCTTGAAGACCTTCCGCAAGATTTAAAGCGGCAAGAAACCTGCCAGACAGTGTGGATGAACAACATATCCATGTCCCTAGAAACATCCATTGCCACTGCTCAATTTCCTTCCATGACACTCTGCAAGGACACACTGAAATGTATATAGCAGCGGGGCATAGCATTTATTTTCAAGGCCTGCACCTTAGCATATAGGGAAAGTGGCAAAGGCCCACCTTCTGAAATCAGTCCTTAGTTGGTTTATCAGGGGGTGGTAATTAGATTTTGAAGCTGTGAGCTGCCCATGCCCACTTTGATGCCTAGGTATTTCAAAGACCCCATGTCCCAGGCCATGGGGAACAGTTTACAACCAGGGTGGAGCATCACAGAAATAAATCATGACCTGTGTTTTGGTTCTATTGAAAGTATATCCGATAGAGTGGAAAATGTTTCAATCTGTTTAATACGGCTCTTAAGGAGGTGTCTGGATCCGTGAGGTACAATAATATGTCATCTGCATATAATGCTAATTTGTGTTCTCCACCTCCTGATCTAATGCCCTGCACTTTCTGATTCCGTCTTATATCTTGAGCCAAAGGCTCAATATGTAGAGTGAATAACAGTGGGATAAGGGGCATCCTGCCTGGTCCCCTCCCCAACTTAAGACTTGCAGACATGCGCCCATTAGCTCATGCATGCGCTTAGGCCCATCATACAGATGAAATATGCCATCCAAGAACTCCCACTGAAACCCAAACTGGGAAAGGACCCTGCAGAGGAAAACCATGAGACCTTATTGAAGGCCTCTTCCGGCCAAGACTTAATAACAGGAAGAGTGTCTTTGTTTTGTTAATGTGGTCAATAATGTGTACCATTCATCTTAGGTTATCCTGGGCTTGTCATCTTGGGACAAACCCAGTTTAGTCAAATTGTATGAGACCAGGAAGGAGCAGTTGTAATCTGCATGCCCAAATGGATGTCAGTATCTTATAGTCATTATTGAGCAATGAGATAGGGCGATATGAAGTACACTTAGAGGATCCTTTCCTAGCTTCGCAGCATGGATATGGTCACCCTAAGCCATGAGGGTGGGGTGTGACCCTCCTTCCCCAAATTCCTCCTATACATTCAGCAGCAAGGGCTGCATCATGCCTCTGAAGGACTTATAGAACTCAAATGGAAGCCCACCTGTCCCTGGGCATTAACCTGTCTTGAGGTGACCAACCACTTCTTTGAGCTCTTCCCCAGTGATGGGAGAAAGCAGACTCTCCCCTGCTCACAGGTAAGTCTTGGGAGAGCAAGCCAATCCTGGAAGTCCGCTCACCTCTCCCTCACTTGGGTCTGGATCTAGACTGTATGGGTTTGCATAAAGCACCCTGAAAGCCTCGCTGTATCAGGAACCTGATGTACCATTTGGGCTGCCCTGGGGTGCTGAATGGAGGTTATGGTGGCTTTAGCTTGCTGAATCCTCAGCCTGCTAGCTAGCAATCTGAGGAGCAAGGGCCCCTCCTGATAATACTTCTGCCTCAAGAAGAGGAGCTTTTGCTGCACTTGATAGTCCAACAAGTCCCCAACTCCTTCTTAAGGCCCTCAATTCCTTACTACATTTTTATCTATTTTCTCTTTCTGCTGGACTTCCAATATTTGAATTTGGGACATCAGTCTGGTCCACCTAGCTTCTCTCTCCTCTTTTCCTAGCCAAAATCTCTATGAAATTGCCCTCAGTACAGCTTTAGCTGCAGGGTTGGACTGAAAACAAAGGTCCCACCTGGAAATGAGGCCAGGTGGGCCTTGGTGCTGACCACAGTGGGAGGCCCTTGGTACAAACTAAGGGGGCCTTGGTACCGACCACAGTATGCCCTGGTGTACAAACTGTAGCCCAAAATTTTATAGATGGAGCTGTAGCCTGAACTTTCAAGTACAAAATATCAGCATTTATTCTATTTGGAAGAAACTACTCCATTACTGGTAAAGGTATATTAACTTAACCTACTATTTCAGAGGCTTTAGTCCCATTGATTTAAGGTGAACTCTCAACTACCCTGCTGAAATGCTGCTAGCCATGAACTTGGCTCCCAACCCTGCAGCAATACTGTGGGAAAGCATGGTGCCGATGTAGCAATAATTGTTTTATTAATGTTAAGTGATCTGCCAGCATTACATTTTTTTTATTAACAAGCAGCTTTTGATAATTGCAGGTGAGCCGAGAGTTTCCCTTTGAAACAAAATCAATGGGTAAGCTCAACGCCCCGGCAAGGCACCTCTGGAGGTCGAGGCTCTACACTTTCCTCTCTGAACAGTGTGTGACACGTAACAGGATGTATACCGAAAAGAGTGCAGTGTCATGTGTGCTATGCCAAGATCTTGCAAAAAGTAGCCCACGTGCCCCAAACACAATGTTATAGTCTATTGTTAGTCCCAATTAAAATGTAAGCATAACTCACAATGTTCTGCCTTAAGGCAGAGACAAAGTTGATTTATGAAGACATTGGGCGGTGGCCTATTGTGTAAACAGTGAAAAAGTTTCCACCAAGGAGGTTGTAGTAAAACCAATAAAGGCAAGTCCACCAGTAAGTTGTAGTGGCATAGCTTACTGCCCTTTCATTTTCCTTTAAATGCCGAGTAATGTATTTCAATATGTTTCACAATGTTTTGATAAATCCATGTGCCCTCAGATCTACATACACATAGTTCCATTCTCTCCGCTACGGCATTTTTTCATGTGTGGAAGACATTCTATGGCATCAACAACGCCAGTCCATGCTATGCATCTGAATTGTCTAGAATGGTGTTATTGATATCATAGAATAATGTGAAGACAGTGTGACAAGAGCAGCAGCTGCTGAGTAAAGGAGATTCATGGTCACTACGAGGCAAAATTATTTTGCTCAATTTAACCCAAAATGTCAGAATCAATAAAAGAACTAAATGCCATCTGAAGCTGTAAAAACTACTGTTTAACAATGTGTTATACTGTAGATTTATTTATTTTAGTGCTGCAAGTGTTGACATTTTACACTGTATTATTACACTGCCCTGTATTGTGTTACATGAGTTTAGTCATTTATAGTTGGTAAGTGAGAGGCACACAGAGTCCTGGCTCATTTCCAGGGGCAACCAGGGTAAAAGGGGACGAGGAAAGGCACAGTTACATAGAAAACACAGCCAGTCAGGTGGTGATGTTACAATGAGGGACAAGGCATAAGTTGAGCACACCACAAATAAAGTGGACACATTTCCATGCAATCAGTGCAAATTGGACAAACTCAAAGTACACTGTGACAGAGTGAAGGGAGGCCGAGCTGGTGCTTAATTTAGGATTTGAAAATTGGACGATACAATTGGTATAGTGGTTGGTGTTGGGGAGGGGGTAAGGGTGGTTAAAGGCCCAGCAGCGGTAAAAAGTGTTCAGAGAAAGTGTTTGCCTGGGCATTCTTGAAAATGAGCCTTTGACTCAAAGAGCCTTTGTTACACAATCTGGTCCATCCTAATCTGTCCCTACACTTTCCATAGCTCTAAACAGAAGTGCTTCTGTAAAAATGTCTGTTGTATGTTTTTCAATATGTCATTTGATTCATTGTACATGAAAACCTGGCAACAAAGTGTTTGGAGTGTAATTTCTAATAAATTTGAACTGTGTTTGTGTTGTGTCTGTTATCTCGTCACCTACAAGGTGTGAAAACAACATACTTCTTAATACAAACACAAAACAAATTAATGTGTGTGTGTGTGTATATACAAGGTATGAAAACACACAAATTGAATAATATGGTCTCAATACAAACACAAATCCATAAGTTGAATGATATGTCCATACAAACAAATCCACAGTGAATACAATTTATTTATTGTCACACCAAGTAAATAGTGAAAAATGATGCATGATTCCACTCTGCAATTGAGCTTCTGGATGGTTTTGCCCTCCACGTCCAGCATAGTAAATATCCATTTCTTCAGTCCTCAGAAGGGAGCATCTTGCATTCCAAATTGCACATGAACAGTAGTGTGTAAGTGTCAAACTGAACCTTTATGGACCTCTTACCTGAACCTTTATGGACCCAGGTGCATACCTCAGCATCCAGGTGAACCTTTATGGGCCATATGACTGGACTGAATGGGCCATATGACTGGACTGAACCTTTATGGACCTCTTGATTGAACCTTTATGGACCAAGATGCATAACTCCAGCATCCAGGTGAACCTTTATGGGCCATATGACTGGACTGAACCTTTATGGACCTCTTGATGACCTCTTGATTGAACCTTTGTGGACCCAGATGCATATCCCCAGCATCCAGGTGAACCTTTATGGGCTGCTTGACTGGACTGAACCATTATGGACATCTTGATTGAACCTTTATGAACCCAGGTGCATACCCCAGCATCCAGGTGAACCTTTTATGGACAGCTTGATTGGACTGAACCTTTATGGACCCAGTGTGTACTCCCAGCATCCAGGTTTAGTCCTCTAGCTGGACAGTAGTCTTCCAGTCTCAAACTGGCAGTACTCATTTGTACACTTCAGATCATTGAAATAGTTTCTGGATGACATCTTCTGCATGCACTCCATCAAGATGGTCTCTCTCAATCGCCATAATCATGAATGCCTCTAGTTTATCTTGTCCCAGCAATGAATGCAGTCAAGTCTTTATTATCTTTACCTTGCTGAAAGCTCTCTTGCAGGACACCTGGCTAAACGATAAAGTCAGCTGGTACTCATAGACAATGAACAAGGTTGAAAATGCTGATGAGTGCATGTTGTATTGTGCCAACATCTTATAACAGCACATTAGGCATTCTTTGCAGGACTTGCATTTGTCTAGCAAATCATCTCTTCTCTGTTGTTGCTCATTCTGGTCACTAGTTTCACTGTCATGAGTGTCTTCAGAGTCTTGAAAGTCAACATCCTCTGTTAACACATCTTCACTGTATTCTTCAGGCAGTGATCTTTGCAGTTGTCAGAATATTTTAACAAAAGCCAGCAACTCCAGTTTGAGTTTGCTATGGTCTACTTCTGCTAATGATGCCACTTTCTGCAGACTTTCATCTGGTATGCCATCTTGAATTATACTTTCAAAGTGATGTGGGTCCATGTAGCTCGTATCCAGAATCAGTTGCTTGTTATCAAACTAATCACTTAAGCTCATCCAAACTTGATCCATGATGCGGTTGCATGCTTCACATTCAAATCGCTTTTACGGAACTACTAATGCCTACCTGACATTTTCCTAGGCATTTTCTTCTTCCTGGTTATCCTTTTATTTGGCAGATGATCCTCAATGTCAATATCAATACCTATATCATCAATTTCTTCTTGTATTCTGGCAACAAAGTTAGAAGCTTTTGCTGGATGTTCATAAATTCAGACTGTTGCAACTCCATCTTAACATGATCCACCATGTTCCATGCTGAAAGGTAGTCTAGTCCCTTAGTCTGCAGATACTTTGATGCTGGCCCAATTACTGTAAAGATCTTCATAAACACAAAGGCTATCAAAATGACATCAAACTTTTCCATCTGTCAAGCATTGAATCTGCATCAATGGCAGCTTTACATCAGACTTTCCAGAGGTACTAATAAAATGCAAAGTCTGGAGAAGCGACACATTAAAGATTATTTTCTTGATTTTGCATGCTCCAAAGATGCAAGCCAATGCTCTTGGTTTTACCCACCATCTAGTTTCACAAATCTTTTGAAACCGTTGGAGCTTGTCTTGTCCTGTCCCATCAATACTTGATTTCCATATAGTCATCTTTTGAGAGATTCATTAATGAAGACTGATGTCCTTTGTAGCAATCCAAAGAATGTCTGCTTCCACAACTGCTTCACTACAATCTGAGATGCATAAATTGTTGGTAAATCCTTTTTATTACACCTGTAACCCACAAACTCGCTTCCCATGTTGGCTGCACCATCAAATGATTCCCCAATGATGTTCTTCATATCAAGTCCATGCCTTTCAAAGTTCTCTTTTAAAACCTTGTGCATTCCTTGTCCAGAAGTGTCCTGTACCTCTACCACAGCAAAAGATGCTCATGAACTTTAATGTCTTTCACATACTGCAGAATAATAGCAGCTGGTCAGTCATACCGATGTCCTTTGTGGTGTCCATCTGAATGCTGAGCTCTGGTCCATAGCATCTCTTACAATGCCGTCTCTGATTATCTGCAAAATAACTTCAACAATTTGATTTACAGTGGTCTTTGACAGCAAGGTAATCAACGTCCATGTCCACATGCTTCAGAAGTGGCATTTTCTTTCTCCATTTTCTGCTTCCTGGATATGTTATACAGAGGAACGTCAAATTGGGCAACAGAAGAATCAACTCCTAGAAATTTCTGTGGTTAAGTGCTGGGTCCTGCAAGCTATATAAAGCTTTGCCTTTTCCATGATATAGCAGGCACTGGCATCAATAAACTTTGCAACTTTAATAATCCTTCTCATGACATCTGTGTTCTGCTGGACTTGCTTTCTCTGATTCACAGCCATCTCTCTGTTAACCAGTGTTTCAACATCTGCATCTAATAAGCATGCCATACACACATCCACAGCTGCATTATGAGCTCTGGAATCCTCGTGTTCTACCATGCCTTGGTAGATGTGCTTAAAGATCAACTGCAGCTATATTATAAACATATTACAAAGCATTACTCCTTTTCCCTAACATGAACAACCACACCTTATTTATTACATGTGAAATTAAGAAATTACCATTTGTCATGCTCAGATACTATTTTAATGCTCTCCTATTTGATGATTTAACAGAAAATCTCCCAGACGTTTTTGACCAGCTAACGGAACCTTGGGTGAGTGCTGATTCCATTCAAGGAAGAATGACATAATTTTCCCCAAGTTCCTGGCAACTCAGTACCTGGAACTTGAGAAAATGATGTAATTCTTGCTTGAATGGAATCAGCACTCACTTAAGGTTCCACTAGCAGGTCAACAAATGTCTCAAGAGATTTTCTGTGAAACCATCAAATAGGAGATCATTAAAATAGTATCTGAACATGACAAATGGCAATTTCTTCATTTCACATTTAATAAATAAGGCCGGGTTGTCCTTATGTTAGGAAAAAGGAGTTACATTTGTAATATGTATATAATATAGCTGCAGTTGATCTTTAAAGTCTTGGGGCTGATTCTCAAAGGCTCCAGCATGGGCATAAGGTGCTTGCACCATAGAGAATGGTGCAGGGTGTACCTTGAGACAACAGATATGGCCTGGGGCAATTCACAAAGGCAGCCTGCATCAAGCACAGGTTGCCTGCCCAAGTGGGGCATGCACCAGCCCTGCACCCAGACATGGATATGACAATGCGCTAGGGCCCTACAGCAGACACAAGCTGCTGCTGCCCCACAGCTGCTATTCACAAAGCTTGAACAAATCGAGAATTTCTAAGTGCCCTTAGACCAGCCTAGGCTGGTCTAAGGGGACTTGGAATAGCTCCTAGGAGAGCTGTCTCATCGGTGGTGTGGCGTGTCCCACCTCCCCTACCCCACTGTGCCCCACAAGTGCCACAAAGTGGACCACCCATTCACATTGTGTCCTCATAGAGATACAGGGCAGGAGCACCCACCCAATCACCGATGTGTCCTTCAGCATGTACAGAATAGTAGTGCCCCTCCAGATCCTGTGTCCTGTTGAGTACCATGACAAACACCACCAACCCTTCCCACTGGTGCCCCGTGCCCCACCCATGCAGGTAGTGCCCCTCCCCATCCCCAGACAGAGCAGGGGACCAGCACAGCTTTCACACACCTCGTGGTCGGTCCCCAACTGAACAGAATGTGCAGCGGACTGTACAGTGTACACGCTACTTGCTATCTATTAACGCTTACACTCTACAGTCCCTGCACATTCTGTTCAGTTGGGACTGGCCACAGAGGTGTGCAGAGGGCTGTGCCAGTCCCCTGCTCTATCTGGGAGATGGGAGGCACTACCTGCATGGGGGGGGCATGGGGCACCAGTGCAAGGTTGGTGGCATTTGTCATGGTACCAATAGGGACACTGGGATCTGAGGGAGCACTATTATATCTATACATGCTGAGGGGCACATTGGGGATCAGGTGGCGATCCTGCCCTGTATGTCCTATGGGGCACATCATGGATCAGGGCTTGGGGACATCCACACAGTGCTGTATGGGCTTGTGGCAAACCCTTCCATGTGCCAAGTGTTTGCTGCATGGGTGGTGTTGCCACAAGTATGGAGACTTAGGCACAGGACCACTCCTGTACCTGAAATGGGTGCAGGTTCCTGGCACAGGGGCTTTGGTGCAAAACTGCAGTTTGCCACAGCTATGCCAAACGCAGCCCTCTTTGAGAATCGTGCCCTTGGTATCCTGTAACAAATATAGCTTCCACATCTGAAAATGCCATGCAGATACTGCAGTGGACAGAATGCACCAAACTGTCAACCACCTGTGCAGTTACCCAGTTTCTTGGTATAGCTTTTGCTCCCAGAAAGAATCCTTGTGTAGATTTTGACAGTTTGTATGATAGGCATTTAACATCTGCATATCCCGGTTGAACTGGATGCCTTTTAACAAAGGCAACCCTTTCATATTGCGAGGCAGTCCTTATTGGGCATTGAAAATCTGGATTTGTCTTCGCAGCATCAAGTTGGACAGCTGTTCATACTAAGTTTCATGCTAAGTTGTAAGGTGGTTAGGGGCCTTGAATTTGACCCATGATCGCTCTTATCCACTTTACCCAAAATATGTCAGATTGTGTCCATCCAGAATATAGGAGTCTAGTTTACTTTTAAATTGTGCCCTATCTTTTGTGTAAATAATATCCTCTGGCAATTAATTCCATGGGGCAACCACTCTCTGAGTGTAAAACGCCATATGCCTACTTGTGTTACACTTTGCATGTCTCAGTTGAGCAGGTGCCCTTGGTGCCAGCTGATTGTTTTAAACTGCAGATTTAGCTTGTTTAACATGCAGTCATCCTGCATTATGTCATAACATAACAACAGATCTCTCTAATGCTTCATCTCCAGTGACATCAATTTTAGATTTGTTATTCTTTGCTTATAAGTCTTATCCCTCAGGCAATGCACCACCTTGGTGGCCTGCCTCTGCACCCTCTCCACCCCTGCCATTGCCCCCTGCTTATGGGACCCCATACCAGAGCTCCATAATCCAATATTGGCCTAAATAGGCTCTATACAGTGGCATAATCACAGATTCCTTTCTACTTGAACTTGTTATTTAAGTTTATGGTCGACCAGTACCCCCAGATCCCTTTCCAGCTCTGACTTTCTCAGGATTTGACCATTTATAATACAATCTTTTAAGGATTCTTATTTCCCACATGGATCACACAACATTTGTCTATTCATTCCCTTGCAGATTCCACTGGCTGCATTTCTTGAATATTTAGATTCTGACTAGCAGTGCAGCTGGTCACACACTGAACCACAGTTTGTTCATCTTCTATTACAGCTGCATTCCCAGGAGTATTTTTGTTCTACAGGGTAGTCACTCTGTTTTGTAGGCTGCTAAACAGTAATAGCTCATGTTCTTTTGAATCAGTTGATGCTACTAACTGAGCAGACTGAGCGACAGTTTGTCCACCTTCTGTTACAGCTGCATCCCCAGGAGTATTTGTGTTCTGCATGGTAGTCACACTGTTTTGTGAGCCTGCAAAAGTAATAGCTTGTGTTGTTTTGGATCATTTAATGCTGCTAAGAGAGCAGACAAGTTAGCTAGTCTCTTTTCTGTGCACCAGATTTGGTTTTGCTCAGCTCAGACATAGGTGGACTTCTTTTTGACGTGCACCATGCAATAAAGTGATGTTGGTCCAATATTTCCACACAATACTTACTGCTGTTTAATCTTTGGCAATAACTACAAAAAAAGCGACAAGCAAAACATACAGCAACAGATAACAGAACCAAAATTTCACCACAGTGATGATAACTGAACCAGAAACAACGTGACAAAACAACTGAACCAAAAATTCGAATATGTTTACCTTTGCTAGCTCAGCTCCTCTGATCAAGCCACACTGTCAGTGATGTTGCGCTGCACCCAAGTTCTGTCTGTCAGTTACCACAATGTCCATTCTGCTCCTGCTGCTATGTAGCTGGCCATTACAGTAATCTGGAGTTGAATTACATGGCACAGACAATCAAACAACACAATTAGTGGGGAACCATACCACTAAACAGATTTCCTTTCTCTGTATGCAAGAGAATGATTACGCCCACACCAAGACAACTAAAGACAGGCAATACAACAAGGCTCCATGATACGAGGAGCACTGAACAGGATTTAGGACCCATTTCCATAAACAAAATCAGACACAATTAAAACTGGGTTTAGATGGCTGGTATAGCATAGCATCATGCCCCTCCCCTTGCCATCTTGAGAATGGCTCCCTCCTGCCTGTCCTAAATTCCTTGAGTACCTAGGGAGACTCTTGATCCTCAGCTTGATCTTGCTGAGCACCTTGAAACATCTGCAAAGCATCTAACAGCAAGCTTGGCCTAGCTTACAGGGCTAAGCACTGCCTCACTCCAGCCACCTGGCTCGCCATAGCTGGGGGGAATCCTCCTACCCACTGTCTGCTATGGGCTGGTTGCCTTCGTGCCGGTCCCGTGTGCCCATCTTGCAAAATGGTACACGGCCTATAACAACATATGTCGCTTCGCCTCTCTCACGCCTCACTTCCTGCTTCGGTGTGATCTCTATGCCCAACTGGGGTGGCTTCCCTGAAAACACTGTGCCTTTGTCCTCGGCAACATGGTCGATTATATTGTCCATACTGCTCGCCCTCTGCTCTTGCCCTTCCTTCAAATACTGCACCCCGGCCTATCAACTTAGGTCCAGCTCGACCCATGTCTGTTTGATCCCACGGACCCACTCTCTTACCAGTGATCGGGCCTTCTCGCCTTAGTCCGAGACTTTGGAACTCCCTTCCCGCCCAAGTCCGGGCCGCCCCTCCACCCCTGCTTCAAACGTCCCTGTGAAGTTCCTCAAGGCTGCCTCCACCTGTCTTTGTACCTCCTGGTTGCTGGGAGGCTCCCCAAAAAACCTCTCTCACATACTGGTTATCCTTAGCTCTCTCCCTAGCACTTAGTCTAACCCACTACCCCCACCTCCTCTGCGGGTGCCCCCTCTCCTTATCACCCATTGCCCCTCCCTTGTAGCACTTGACGCATCCCCCATCTTTCTTGCCCCGCCTTCTGGGGCTCACAACTGTAGGGCCACTCCCAGTCTGCAGGCCTAGTCAAGCCTGTCATGGTGGTCCTCATGTCCTTTCTTACCCCTCTGCACTTACTAGCTCCTGCTGGCCTACTTACCTGATCTTCTCCTGACTGTCCCCTGACCCCCCCCCTCCGGTTTCCTGTTTAGCTCCCTTGCTCCTCATCCAAGGATTACCACCTCTCCAGGTGTATTGACTAGTTGCACTAGATGCAACACTGTCTCTACATTCTCAGTCTCTAGCTGTGGAGGTTTATGTGTTTGCTTTCTTGCCTATACTGTTGGGTTTTGTACCCGGCCCCTCCTGTATGTGGGTCCATAAGCCTCCTTGACTATGTACCCAGTTCTCTGTACTGATATTTCTCCTGCCCACCTGTACCATGGGTGGTTTGCTACCATGACTATGTACCATGTTTTTCTGTTTTGTAACCTCCGGGTCGCACCTGAAAATAGGCATTTGTTGTCTAGTGTGCCTACCTGGTTAACAAAACAAACAAACAAATAAATAAATAAATAAAACACCATACTAAACTATGCTAAACAGGAAGTAATACTAACCACTTCCAAAACTACATAATAGTAGACCACTAACCATTTTTCCAGTGTATCTATGCGCAGTAGACAAAGTCGGTACAGGGCCTGCACCAAAGTCATATGAGGAGAGAGTTAAGAGGCCTTCAATACATAAATCCTGGAGGAGATGAGAGACAGGGGAGATATGACAGAAAACCTTTGAATATTGCAAGGAATAAACAGGATACCATAAGGTAGCATCTTTCAGAAAAGGAGATGCTGAGGAAGGAGGTGGCATGACATGAGGTTGAAGGGGTAGACTTGAAGAAGCTTTACTTCACCAAATGAGTGGTGGATGCATGGAATAGGACTCACAATGGAGATTGTGGTGGTAAACACAGTGGGTGAGTTAAAAACAATGCATGGGACAGGCACATGGAACCCTAGAGATAGGAATGAGACTATGAGAAGATGAAGCCACAGAAGCAGCAAGATCTGCAGCTTTTGCAGTAGGTAGAGAAAAAGTGGGGACAGGATGGGCCTAGTGGTCCTTATCTGCTGTCAGTATAGCACAGTGGTTTAAGGTTCTGAGCTGCAAATCTGGTGACATCTAGCAGACCAGACCTGGGTTTGAATCCACAGCTCCTACTTGCATACTGTGTGATCCTGAGCAAGTCACTTCCCTGTGCTCCCAGGTCACACCTGTAACTTTCAACTTAGTGTGCTACTCCTGGTTAAACAACTAAATAAAAAAATCTCTGTTTCTATTCCATCTTTAGAATTTGGAGACAGACATGAAGAGAAACTGGGTGAAGAAAGGAGGTAATACTGTATAACAAAGAGGAAAGTGGTGAAGCACAGTTACTGCCAGAGGCAGACCTAGATGGGTTGCATAAATCCCTGATGTTTTCAACACAGTCAATAATGCGGATGTCTCCCCACCCCAAAAACAACCAGGCAGGTTCAAAAGTTTTGAACACATTTCCATTACAGTATAAAATGGTTCTAGAAAGGCATGCTACAGGGCATAACAACACCATTCTCAGGTAGTAACGTGCCTGAGCTGTGCTAATTATCACCATTATTCATACCGGTCTTAAATCTTGTCAGAACATGAAATTAGACTGAGGTTTGTGGAACCATATCCCATGGCATGCATGTATTGGAACATGCTCACATTTCTCCAACCTCCAGTCATAATTTTCCAAGCCACAGTCACAAAAGTGCCTCACTTGCAAGTAAGTACTATCACATATGAAACCACATCTGCACTTTTTCATGCATTGCAGCCCCAGAAGTTATGTTTATACTGAAACTGTCCTCTGTACCACATGCTAATAAAATATGCTTTTCAAATGCATTATTTGGCACAGCATAAAACTCCCATGGTGCCAATAATATAGCTTAGTACACTGCACTGTATATAGACTCCCACTCTCTCACATGTACTTCTACATAACCAAAGTCACACTGCACAAACTTCCAAAGGCAACCAATGCTACAACCAGCCTCAAGGTGAAAACATCAGTTTCCATGTTAAACCTTGAATATTGGTCCCTATGTTTTCATCATGAAATGCTTCAGACATGCAGAACTTTAAAAGTGAAGCAAAGCACGAACTCTCAGCTTGACAGTCAACCAGCACTACAAGCAGACCACATGGTTAAAGAGCAAAACATTTTTATTAAATTCTCTCCAACCCAAACATACATGCAGCTTACCACAGACCAACTCCAATGGTCCAGAGTTAAACAATCTTCACTGTTTTAAGCCCACTATTTAAATGCACCAACTTCCTTGGAGACACCCCCACTGGCACATGTGACTATAGCAAGATGATTATGGGAGTCAACCCCATTGACCGTAACAGGGATTTTTTTAATCCATGTGCTTGCAGATTGACAAAGGAATGTGACCACTGAGTAACAAGGTCCTCATTAGTTAAGCAGAAGCATTCATTTGTCAGCATTGGCATTGAAATTAAAAAACTGCTCCATTATAGTCAATGGGGTTGACCTGTCAGAACAAAAGGCTTACAATATTACTTTTTACAATAATGCACTTGAATTCCCTTTGGTCTTACCCAACTTATTTAAAATTACCAAAACAATAAAATTCACATATGATATTATCCCATGCTCTCCAGATTCAAATATAATGGCAAATGGCACTGCTTTCCACATGTACAATTATGAAAAATCAATATTTTATTTACACCTATACAGTAATTCTAAATATTCCTTATTAGCATAAATATCAAGCCTAATAACTGTAAACATCAACAAAATTGTTTCAGAGAATCCAGCAAACTAATAAAACACATTTTAGCAAATAAATAATGCAAATGAATAAGCAATGTTCAGCATAATACATGGTAATAGTTATTTATACTATATTTTTAGCATACTTAATATTTAACGTAACCTTCATGCATAAGAACTTACAGCAACTCATTACATTAGTGTTTTGTAGTCTATTTTCATAAAACTCAGTTTTAACTTTTCAGATCATGCAAAATATAAGGGAACACAGCAGGATGAAGATAGGGAGGCATGCCAAATTACCCTAATGGAAGCAGGGAAGGCAGTAAGGCAGGCAAAGTCCCAATCTGAGGAAACACTAGCATGAACAGTAAAGAAGGTGACAAGACTTTCTATAGATACATTAGTGAAAGGAGAAAGTCCAGAGGGGTATTACAAGATCAAAGGAGAAAGGGGCATGTGAGGAGGAGGACTGTGAAAGCATCTATCCTAAAGATACTTTTGCTCAGTATTTACTGAAGAGAAGGAAGGGCAGAGCCCACAGCTCAGTACCATGGACACATGGGGAGGGAGGTGAGCACTACTCCCTTCACAAAAGAAAGGGTTCTACAAGAGCTCGATAAGCTCAGGGTGGACAAGGCAATGGGACCTGATGGCATACATCCCAGGGTACTTAAGGAGCTAAGGGTGGAACTAGCAGAGCCATTAGCAGAACTGTTTAGTGAGTCTCTGAGCACAGGAGAGGTCCCAGAAGACTGGAGAAGGGCTCATGTGATCCTGCTCCACAAGAGTGGTAGCAGGGAGGAGACAGGAACTACAGACCAGTCAGTCTTACCTCAGTAGTGGGCAAGATTATGGAGGCACTCCTTAAGGAAGGATAGTGCAACACCTGGAATCCATAGGGGCACAGGATCCAAGACAGCATGGATTTACAAAAGAATGTCCTGTCAAACTAATCTCATAGATATTCTTTGACTGGGTAACCAGAGTGGTGGACCAAGGGGGAGCAGTTGATGTTGCCTACCTTGACTCTCAGCAAAGCTTCACACTGTTCCACATGAAGATTGATAAATAAGCTGGGTAGGCTCAGGTGGGTCAGAAGTTGGTCAACTGGGTGGCAAACTGGTTGATGGGCAGAAAACAGAGTGGTGGTAAATGGTATACAGTCAGAAGAGATGCGAGTCACGAGTGGGGTACCTCAGGATCAGTCCTGAGGCCAGTCCTCTTCAATATCTTCATTAGTGACATTGCAGATGGACTAGAGGGTAAGGTTTGTCTGTTTGCAGATGATACCAAGATCTGCAACAGAGTAGATGATCCAGATGGGGTGGGCAGAATGAGAAATGATCTGGATAAACTAGCAAAATGGTTGGAAGAGTGGCAACTGGGATTTAATGCAAGAAGTGCAAAATCATGCACATAGGGAAGAGAAACCCTGAGCCACCTATAGGCTTGGAGGAGTTGCTGGCAGTCACAAAGGAAGAAAGAGACTTGGGCATCATCATCACCGATGACCTGAAATCATCCAAGCAGACCTCTAAAGCAGTAGGTAAGGCTAGGGGATGTTAGGGTGTATTAGTAGGGTATTACAAGTCGTAGAGGAGGTAATAATCCTCTTTACAAGACACTGATTAGGCTCCATCTGGAGTACTGCATGCAGTACTGGAGGCCACATCTTCACCAAGGACATTAACCAAATTCAGGCAGTCCAGCGAAGGGCAACCAAAATGGTGCAGGGACTGCATAAGAAGACATACGAGGACAGATTAACGGAGCTCAATATGTATACCCTAGAGCAAAGGAAGGAGAGAGGTGATATGATCGAAACATTCAAACACCTTAAGGGCAGTAACAAGGTGAAAGAGTCTAACATGAATCAATATAAGAAAAATAGCAGGATAAGAGGACACAGCATGAGATTAGAGAGAGGCTGATTAAGGGGTAATGTGAGGAAGTTCTTTTCACAGAAAGGGTGGTGGATGCATGGAACGGCCTACCTCAGGAAGTGGTGGCTATGAATACAGTGCAGGGCTTCAAACAGGCTTGGGATAGGCATAAGGGAGAATACAGATGAGTATGAATAGATAGGCCACTGACAGAGCAAGCTTTTATGCATTTATAAGGTAGAAAAAGAAATAAAAAGACTGGATGGGCCTTGCAGTCCTTATCTACCATCAACTGCTATGTTTCTATGTAAATGTTTCTTAGTTTAAAGCTTTTAAGCCATATACTCAAGTGCTATAGTTAAAAGTGAATTCCCTTGTTACTTTCCCAGATAAGCCAATTTAAATTACTGAACTATTAAAATTAATTAGTGAAAGTAATCAAAACTATACTTATATTTCTGGATGTAGAAGTGGTTCTTCTTCTCTCAACTTAGCACTCTTGGTTGAGTCTGGCTCTTGATGAGAAGTCTCTTTGTTAGCTACTTTTCTTGACCCTGGAACTTCTTTTGACATGGACCAACACTGCATGTTAAATTTCCCTTGCTGAAAGTCACTTTAGCAGAAGTCAGTTCTTGGATTTGTAGAATACAGCTTCAATCTGCACAGTCCATAGCAATACTGGACTCATGGAACTTCCATGGATAGCAAAGTTGTTTCAACAACTGGAACTTGACTTTTTATGTTGTACATCTGCTATTAACCTTAGACACTGGACTTTTCCCTACTCACAATGCTGTATATAGAAGCTTGTATGAATTTTAAAGTTCAGTCTTTGGTGTAAATATCAGTAGGCAACATTACTTCAGCCAAAATGCTTAGCAAATAAAACAGAGACATTGCTTCATACACAATGAGAATGTCCTTGCATCTGATTCTTGCACCTGGATCTTGTGGCAGCACTGCATAAGCTTATGGTTTTCTCAGGCTGGTCCCTGAATTCCAAACAGGTGTGACCCAGAGCTCTTTGGCCTGGCTACAGTATAAAGCCATTAGAATTCTTAGTTAGACTAGCATAGATCCTTCTGCATTGGTGGTTGGTTCAGACTGTGGAGTGGTCGGCAGAATTCACTAGTATAAATGCGACCACTACCAGAGTTTGATTGGTTTAAGTCACTAAGGAGGTAGGACATCTCAGATGATAAATGATAACATACAGACATGCCTTCTAAGACCTTTCTTTATCCATAGGACTTGTTTTTGGTTCAAAATTATTTTCCTTAAATAAAATTGTTATTTAACCTAATTTAAATTACATTTACATATTCAGGCGTTTCTACTTAAGGGAGCATTTTGGTATAAACCTGACATTCCTGGCATTTATATTTCCTAAGTTATGCTATTAAGTGTTATAACTTCATAATTTTAATAAAACTTCTTAAAATAAAATGACAGTCTTGCTCTAAATATTCTAAGCTAAAGAATAATATAAGATTTGTAAGAAAATCCATTCTTAAAGTCTTTAAAACATTACTTTTTGTAGAAACACGAGTTCTTTGTTCTCCAAAGAGAAGTAATAAATCTCTGTAAGAATTGTTAATTTACTATAAACTTTTAAATGTTTTTCTCTATAGCAACAAAATACATTTTTAAGAGTCATATTGTCAGACTGCTTAAGATATGAGCTATCATGAGATACTAGATTTGTTTCGTTTTTAATCAGAAAATGATATAAAATAAGTTCTAAACATAACTCCTGAACCCTTGGTCCTGCACATGAAACTTGGTAAGTTTACTTATTGTACTAGTGTATAATAACTGTCCAATTTTTGTAGTGGCAGTGCATTGCATCTTAAACTATGAATAAAACTTCTTATTCTATTGTAAAGTAATGGACTCTCAAATTCACTTTTTTTTAAGACTACTGCAAGCTGTACCAGATACTGGTTTATTATCTGATTGTAGTCATGGATACCTAGCTCTGAAATGCCCACTCTAGCCTGGATTCAAAACCATGCCTATAAATCTGTCAAGTTCACAGAGATGCTTCTCTGGTTCTGAGATAGCATCGGCTGAAGTCTTCTTGGAATTTGACTAGGCCCCTAAGAAAACATCACACTACAGAATGTTATTCTTGTTCTACAGCTAGAGCACAGAACATTGAAACAAATTTTAAAAGTCTTTTCAGACCATTTTTTTCTAAACTCGAGAATGTCTCCATTTGATGCCAGCACTTGCCTTTGTCATGGCATTTGATAGTACTCCCCTTCTTACTCCATCCTTCTAACTTGGGCAACCTTGGGTCTGCATTGTCTCTAATCACCCTAATGAACCATTGCACTAGCTCTTACCATTACCATTACAGCTAGTTTACCATAATGAACTGTATAATGCTAACCATGACTGTAACCTATATAATACCCGATGTTTACTCTGCAACCAATGTCCTTCTCTGTATGTTACCATGTAATGTTATCCCTGGTCGCCACTGAAAAAGGGACCTTCAGGGCTCAGTGGGCCTACCCAGTCACCAAAATTTAATAAATAAATCAATAATAAAATGGCACCATTCCTCCATTTCAATGTTTTAAAGATTTAATCAACAGTAATCTTAATCAGAAATTGGAGTAAACATTTCCCATACTAATACCATATAAAATCACATAATAATAAAAATCAATTCTTGATAATAGAAATAACATTATTTTTCCATGAAGGATTTTCTCCCTACAGACCGCCACGCTCATCTTGCATTTGTAGTAGTCACAACATGTGCCAGTGTGTGGGGTGTGTCCCTGAGGAAGTTGGAGACAACTACCTTATTTGAAGTAGTAGCACTGTGTACAGTTCTGTAGGACACATCTCCAAAAGAACATGGTCAAGACAGAGGCAGTTCAAAGAAGGACAGCAAAATTGTGCAGGGACTATACCAAAGGTCATAAGGGAGACTGGAGGAGTCTTGTATGTATACCATGGAGAGAGAAGGGAAAAGGGTGACATGAGACATTCAAGTACCTAAAGGGAATAAATAAGGTACAGGAGGGTAGCATCTTTCAGATGAAAAGATGCTCTAGAACAAGGGGCATGACTGGAGACTGGAAGGGGGTATACCAAGGGCAAGTAACATGAGAAAGTACTTGACAGAAAGGGATAGTGGAGGCATGGACCTGCCTCCCAGCTGCGGTAGTGGGGAAAAGTCAGTGAGGCAATTCAAAGCTGCAGAGACAGACATAGGGGAACTGGGAACACTAGCAGTTCAAAAGGGGAGGACAATCCAGAGATGAAGTTGGATCTGCAGCTTTTGCAGGCAAGAAAAAGGCAGACTGCAGGGGCTGACCTGGCGATCCCTATCTGTTGCCAATTTCTATGTTTCATACTTCATATCTCCATTTCCCATTTATGTCATTTCATGTAGAACAAAATAGCTAGGGTAAAGTGAATAGCACATATATGACATACAAGTATATTCCACTCAACTACAGAATGTTGCTGCCGCCATTATATTGTATTTCTTCTCCCCGCAGCATTTTTACTTTCACCTGAGCATCTATACAGAGCGACCTGTTGCTCTGAAACTTGGCAAATCTCATAGAGTATCAGTTTCTTTTTAAATTAAATACATCAGAGTGCACATCAGAGGAACAGAGTGGGGGATACAATACAATGGCTGGCTGGTAGCATTTCTACTTTCACTTGAGCATTCTACCTCTCAACCTCCAGCTTCATAATTAGAGACAAAGGGCCAAAATCGGAGACACATCTTCTGAACTGGTGACAGAAAATGTACCTTTTCTAAGTGTAACCACCCAGTCCCCTGGGGTTACTAGAATCCTATCAGTATTAGCCTATAGGCAGGAGAATGGCAGCTGGTAAGGATGCTCATTAAGAGGATCCTTACAGAGTGACATCATTGTTTACTCAGCTAGACTGGGTAGGAAATTAGATCATTTAGAACTCTTATAGCAGCATAACCACTTTGGAGTCAGCTGCTCAGGGAAGCTTTAGAATGTTCAGTTACTTCAGCGACAGTGTGTCAGGAGCTCTGGCAGTGGGCTCTGAGTCAGAAAGGCCAAAGATTCTCACCCTAGTTTGGATTTAAAGGGAAACATCCACCTCATATCAGGCCCCACCTCTGTGTGAAGCAGGACCGATTAGCTGTATAATGAATAGCAGTATTTAATGGACTTTCTGGTTGTTGTGTTACTTTAAATGATATCTGCTTGATCCTGTTCTCTCTCCGCCAGCATTGTAGGATAAGCAGCCCTCCCGTACAGCCCACAAGCACCCGTGGCTGTTCCCATGATGATGTGGACTGAGAGGGCAGCCCTCAGTTGGTTTCAATCATTCCTCGAGGGTAGATCTCAGAGGGTGGTATTGGGATTTATTCCTCGGCCCCTGTGAGCTACCCTATGGGGTGCTGCATGGCTTGGTGTTGTCTCCCATGTTCTCACAGTGTACATGTTACCACTGGGGCACATTATAAGACATTATGGTTTGAGTTTTCATTGCTATGCAGTTGATTCTCAGCTGCACTTGTCTTTTTGCCCAACCAGGAGGACATCATTGTATCAGTGTTTAACAGCTGTCTGGCTGAGATTCAGGACTGGATGAGTACCAGTTGGCTGAGGCTAAACATGGAAAAAACAGAGGTGTTGGTTGTGGACCCAGATCGTAGGTCGGCCGGGACGTTGGCAGGTCAACTCTCTGGTCTAAAGCTGGGAGGAGGAACGCTGTTAGTGTCTCAGACCAGGTGCACAACCTTGGTGTGATTATGGATGAGGACTTGATCCTGAAGACTCAGGTGTCATCTGTAGTCAAATCTTCCTTTTGTCATCTTAGGAATTTAGCCAGGGTGAAACACCTGGTTCCAACTGAAGATCTTCCTACCTTGGTCCACACCTTGTCACCACTTGTCTTGACTATTGTAACAACTTCTACCTAGGGCTACCAGGGATTAATGTCTGCCACTTGCAGCTAGTGCAGAACGTGATGGCCAGGTTGCTGACTGGAGCCCCTAGATCCAGTCATATAACACCTGTGCTGCGTGAACTGCACTGGCAGCCGTACAGTGGTGGATAACCTTCAAGATCGCTTTGCTGACCTATAAAGCCCTACACAATCAGGGACCGTAGTACCTCAAAGACTTTCTGATTCCTTATTGTCCCTTCTGCCCACTCTGATCTTCCAATGGGGATTGCTAGAGATTCCCTGGGTCCATTTGAAAACATCTGGAGGAAGAGCATTTGCTTTTATGGCTCTGAACCTGTGGAATTCTCTACCCCATCGGATACAAGATAGCTTGACCACAGAAGGTTTTAAAACATCTCTAAAAACCACCTTTTTAACCGTGCTTTCTCTGATCTATAGGAGGTAAAGCCCTTGCTAACTATGGACAGAAATAGGGCAATTTTGTCCAGTATTAAGTACTATTCCTGCTTTTAAACTGGTTCTTTATTGGGTTATATTTATAAGTATTTTATGATGTATGTTGTTGTGAATCTGTTTATGTTTATTTGTTATTGATGTTGGACTGTAAAAGCGCCTGAGCTCTGGAAGGCGTTCAATGGAAAAATAAAGTGATGATGATCATCATCATCCCAGTACTGACACTGTGGTGCAGTATGAGGGTTGCTGCACTCCTGAGGTGGTGTCTTTGGATGAGACGTTAAACTGAGGGCGTTTGTGAGGATGTTGGACTGGTCATGCTCTTAACTCCACACACCATGGTGCAGACGTGATCATGCAGGTGTGTGCTCATGTTGATTTCTGTTGTGCTCTGGAGAAGTCGAATGTCCTCCACAATCGCCGATAACGCCACCTTACATTAAAAATGACATAAACCATGTGTTCAGCACAATTATAAAAACAAACACATTTATTTACACCACCCCTACCCAAACGTTTGGCAATATTACAAAACACATTTACAAGCACACACCTCCTGTTTGGCAGCCAGGTACATTGCAATGTGCTTCAGAAAATTTTGTTTAAATGAGTCAGTGGTTGAACCTCCAAAGAGAGTTATTATGACTTGTATATTCAGTGATATTATTATTTCTGTGGAGGCGCCTCTGCCCCCACACACCCCCAGGTAAAAAAATACGTTTATTGCGTACTCCAGGTGGTGTGTGGTGTAGTGCCCCACAGAAACCAATAACACCACCGTAATTATTACTAAACATAAGAACTCGCTAACTTCCAGTGACAACAACTTTATGTTCAATTATATTATTCTTTCTGTGGGGTGCTCTGCCCCCACACACACCCGGGTACAAAAACACAACTTTATCAGTGCACTGGGGAGGGAGAACAGAGAACCCCACAGAAAGAATACTATCACTGTGAATATTACTAAACATAAGAACTTGCTAACTTCCAGTGGCAGCAACCAACATCCTCCACAGTTGCCAAACCGAGGTCCCATTGGTCTGTTCTTGTGGTAGTTCAGGTGGATGATAAAGATCCCATGATACTTCTCAAAACACAGCTGTTATAGTGGTCCTTCTGATCATTGCCTCCAGGTAGATTATTGAGAACTCCTCAGCAGTTTGGTCCCGTACCGCCTAGCATCCTCTCCTTGGACCTGGTTGTAATTTCAAAGGTTTATTTGGTAATTGTACCCTACACCCCTTTTCCTCTAGATCAGTGGTGCACAAATTATTTTAGGGCGGGCCAGAATGAAGACTTGAGTTCAGGGCCAAGGGCCACTATAAATGGCCCAAGGTGACAAATGTCTATCAAGACATTATAAAATGTACACATAAAACAAATCAAAGCATGCATTTATCTATCTATTTATTTATCAACATGTTACTGAAACTAAAACAACAAAAAAATAAACAGAGTGCAAGTGGAAGCTACTAGGGTCTCAGTGGCCAGATAGCTGCTGTGGGGGCCATTGTGGCTCCTGGGCCACATGTTGTGCCCCTGCTCTAGATAATGAGCCTAGTATACATCCTAATGCTCAGAGTGGTACCAATAAAGTAAATGTTATGACATATGTGGGTACTGGTAATTTATACGCCAACTTGCCACAAGTTGCGTGGAAGTTACATAAGGAAGAACAAGTCAGTAACTAATGTTTGACATTCTTTTGTGCATTCAACCACCCACTGTTTAGTCACAGAAACAAAAAATTTAGCAGGGACAGAGTAAAACTTTGAGGCATAATCATGGATGTTCCTGAATATTAGGGACTGTTGAAGTATGTCCTAGTCTGCCTAGATGCTCAGCAGCTCAGGAGACAGTTGAAATGCTGTCACTGCACTGTATTCCCTCCTTGTCCCCTTGTTCCTGCTGTGTGCACTGTGTTTTAAATAGGAGATTTACTAAGCAGAGTCCACCTATCTAGCACAGGTGAAAGTCTAGTGTATAAAACCAAATTTTTATTTATTTATTTGTTTAGTTTTGTTGACTGGGTAAGTGCCTAGACAAATTCTGCCTATTTTCAGGCATGACCTGGGGAGGGGGATACAGATGAATGCCAACTGACCTTGAACCAGATTAAGCTGTTGGTTGGTATTTATTTGTGAATGGCAGCTTTTCTACTTCACCGACCTGACTCAGAACATCTAGATAGAGGGCTCTTAGCAAAGCGCCAAAGTATCTTACAAAAATATAGAGTACACAGCTGGGGAGAGGGACAAGGAGGAGAAATGCAAGAAAACAGCAGTATTTCTACTTTCCCTGATTCAGAGCACCTAGATAGACCCTGCTTGTTAAATTTTATTTCCCAAAGTATCGTATAAAATAAAAACATCAGAGTGCAGATATTAGACAAACTCACAGGATGCTAGAAGCAGGTGGTTCACCCCACGCCACCACTACCAGGAGGACTGAAACATTAACAACCCCCACCCCACCCCTGTGGCCCATTCTATTTTCCACCATGTCAGCACCTGACAGGACCAAAACCAAAATGAAAATATTTCACAACTCACCAGGAGGCACTGGAATCCAGAATTCAATAATAAAGTTACTTTACTGCCCCAAACAAGGCAAGACAGAAGCTAGACTACTGGCCTGCTCATGATGATGGGGTGCTCGACGTCCTACCAGGCCACCCCCACCCCCCGCCATGGAGGTAGACACCATCATAGCAGGCCCGCAGCGCCCCTTGTCCCAAGTCAATTTCGCTCAGACAGCTGTTTACAGGATGACCACCCAGGTATCCACTCTAGCCCAGGACAGCAGAAAATGCAAGCAGGGAAGCCAGATTGGATTGGTCCTGAATGGAAGCTGGAAGAACTTCTAGCGATCATCGACTAATGACCTCCAGCCCCGCCAGTCCTGTCCTGGGAACTGCCTGTTAGCATGACTGAATAATGCTTTTAATTTTACCTGACTGAAGTCTGACGCCTTTGTCTTGGCAGATTCAACTCACTGGCTCGCCTCGCTGCTTCATTTAAAAAAAATCTTCCATCACCACACTCACAGCCACAACACTCATCAAGGGAGCAGTTAGCAGCAGGGAAGGATGGGATGGGATACATGTTGGAGGGCTTTGGTTGCAAATGCCAGGAGCCTGGGGAACAAAATCCTTCTGTCTCTCTCCAGCCTGCAACTCCCACCCCACAGCACTCCAGTTGAGCACTGGGCTTCGCTTCCACCAGCGGGCGGTCAGCAGCACCTTAGCCGAACCAGGGAACCACAAGGCCAGGAGGAACAGCAAGGAGCAGTCGGAAAGGCACAACATTTTTGTCCACCCGCCTCTTCCCTCTCTTGTGTGTTAATTTATAGGCATCTTCCTACCAAATCTCTTCCTCGCCTCAGCATTTTTTTCTAAACCAACAGAGAGTCACACCAGCTTGCTGATCCAACCAATCAGCAACTTCACTACTCCCCACAGCCAACTACCAATATCTCTTTCAGAATGGGAGCTTACTTCTGATACTCCTTTCACTATCAGCCATAGGGTTCCACAAAGAAGATGTCCCTGTCATACAATTTAGAGTGGTCCATCCGCCCAGTCTCTCTGAACCATCCCCTTGGCTGACACTCAAACCTCATATATGCTCTACCATTGCTGCATCGACTACAGTGGTATAATCACCATAAAGAGACACATACCACCACACATGTATTTCAGCCAAGGCTTCACTGCTGAATATATAGATCCCCCTAAGCCTAGTCATCAAACTGCTACTTGGTATCCGCACACTTCCTTAAAACCACAGGAGTACCTCAAAACAGAGTGGCAAACAGAATAAAAGAAGGAGGACCAAAGACAGCCCCTCCCTATCACTGGCAGCCCTCATGAAACTATTGCTTTCTATTGCTCTGTATTGGTAATGTGAAATCAACCCTGGACCTCTTGAAAGTATCACCTTCCATCAGACCTAACCTCAATAAAGGTCTCAGTTTCCTGCATATTAATGTATGCAGTCTATTGAAAAATTTACGTTGATACAAGCCTGGGTTGCCCATACCTTGCCAGACTTTCTCGTGGTAACTGAGACATGGCTCAAACCCACCACAGAGGACAGGGATGTTAACCTACCTAACTATCAGCTATTTAGAGCTGATCGCCAAACAAGGGAGGTGGAGTAACCATATATGCAAAAGCTGGTATAGCTGTATTCTGTACTGTTGCAACATCTATGCCCAAGGAGTTTGAATGCCTATCTCTAAAAGTCTCTCTCCCAATACAGCAGCTTTTCAACTAATTGGATGTTACAGACCCCCTCTGCTGAACACAAGCTCTTATCCCACCTGGGGAACCTGGTCAAGCCCAGCACTGAAGAAGTCATTATTCTAGGTGACCTGAATTTCAACTGGCTCACCCAGGCAGCTACACGTCTGGTATCGTTCTGTGACACCTATGGGCTCACACAGTTAATTAATGAACCAACAGGAATAAATGCAAGAAATAACAGTAGTAACAGCACACTACTCGATATCATGCTAGTGAGTAATCCACATCTATTCACGCACGCTAGAGTGCTCCTATGCGATATAAGTGATCACTGCCCCATCGCAGGGGTAAGATCCACCAGCATAACAACAAATCCTGCAAAATTCCTAATGAGGAGATCCAAGAAAAACATCAATATTGAAGGATATCTGCATAATCTAGCTTACTCTCCACAGTGGCAAAAGTTTTATCTTGCACATTCTGTAGAAAAGCTCAGCAGGTGCTAAATAGCATTATAATAAATGCCCTTAACACCCATGCCCCAATCTCTAGTATCTGAATAAAAACAAATCCTGTCACTGGTTTTCAGCTGACCTCAAAGCTGCACTGCTGAGAGAGACAAACTCTGAAAGTGGCAAGAAAACTAAAATGCAAACGACTGGATGATTTTAGGAAAGCCAGGAATAGATGCACCAGGAAAGTTAAGGATGCAAAGGCTACCTTCTACCTGGCTGAGCTCAACTCCTCCTACCATAATCCTGCTAGGTTTTGGGGCACCATCAAGGGTATGATGGGACATGACGCCAACAACCCCTTCCAACTCAACTACACAATAGTCATGGCCCTATCACTGGCAAAATGGAAATCCTGGACGTATTCAACAACCACTTCACTATGGCTGGCCTTGCCTTTGACACCTCCCCAGCTAACCTGCTGAGGGACCAATTAAGCTCCCACTACACTGGTGATCAAAGAGTTGACTCTTCCTTTAGCTTCAAAACTATACTGTTGAAACAAGTTGAGGATCTATTATGGCATCTGGATACCAAAAAGTGCAGGAGCAGACTTTCTGGACCCCTTCTTTCTAAAGATTGCGTGTCATGTACTTGCAGTCCCCCTAACACACCTCTTTAACCTTTCCCTAAACTCTGGCTCTATTCTCACACTGTGGAAGACAGTCCAAGTGGTCCCCTTCTAAAATTAGGGACCCTATGGGTCTTAATAATTACAGGCCCATTTCCATTCTACCTGTGCTATCCAAGATGCTGGAGAAATTAGTGAGTAATCAGCAAAGGAATATCTTGACAATGCTAACCTATTAAATCCAGCTCAATCTAGATTCAGGACCAAACATAGCACTATCACTGCATTAGCCAAGGTCACAAATGACTGGCAATCTGAATTGGATAAAAGAATAATGTCTGTGCAGTATTCCTGGACCTGAGCAAAGCGCTCGATACATGTGGACCATGAGCTGCTACTTCTCATCCCTGCACTCCCTTGCCTAGATCCACCCTCCTTAAGTGGTTCAGATGTTACCCTCCGATAGGTCACAGCAGGTAAAAGCTGAAGGTGACCTATCCCCATTAAGACCATTGTCAAGAGGAGACCCCAAGGCTCTATTCTGGGCCCTAACCTTTTGCCATTTATATAAATAACATTGATTCAACCCTTACCAAGTCCTCAGTACACCTCTTTGCTGATGACACTGTTCTGTATGTCAGTAACCCTTCGCCTACAGTTGCTCATGAAATCCTACAAACAGAATTCTCCTTGTTACAACATCAGCTACTCGAGAAAAAGCTTCTGCTAAATGCAAAGAAAACTAAAGCAATGATGTTCACAACTCAAAACTCTACCAGCACATCCTCTTCAATCACTCTCCCCAGCTATGCACTATACTTGGAGAAAATCTGGAGTAAGTTGAAACTTCAAATACCTAGGTGTGTGGATTGACAACAGACTCGACTTCACTCATCATCTAGAAGAACTGTTAAAAGCTTCACCAAAGGCTTGGCCTCCTCATAGATTAAAACCCTTCCTTAACAGAGACTCAAAGAT
The DNA here is from genome assembly GCA_016271365.2 of Neoceratodus forsteri. Taxonomy (NCBI): domain Eukaryota; kingdom Metazoa; phylum Chordata; order Ceratodontiformes; family Ceratodontidae; genus Neoceratodus; species Neoceratodus forsteri. Next base: position 882,745,938 of record CM057450.1, on the reverse strand, counting down.
GAGGTTAGTCCAGGCCATCTTTCTATCAGTTATTGACTATGCAGACTTCCTTATAGTCACTGCCCCATCTCCTACCTTCACAAGTTGGATACCTTATATCATAGAGCAATAAGGTTCATTACAGATCTGCCATATAATACCCACCATTGCTCTCTTTATGACGCAGTTGGATGGGTTCTCTTCACACCAGGAGGAGCAGAAATGCAGCTCTATGGATTTACAGAGCTTTATCAAAAAACTCCCAAACTATATCCTGACTGCTTCAACCAGACCACCCTAGCTCCTATGCCCTAAGAAGCAACAATATCATCCTGCTCAAATTGCCCAAAGTCAGCACCAGACTAGGGAGGGCAGCAATCAGCTATTCTCTAGCTATAGCATGGAACACCCTACAAAAATCCCTAAACTGTCCATTATCATTCCATTTGCATCCTTTAAACAGCATTGTACAGCCTTCTTCACAGAGAAATGCAGTTGCTACCGCTAGAGCTAGAATAGTCATCCTACATATCTGGTTTCCAATCATAAATGGCACATTCCTTCCAGTCAGACACCCCAACTTATGGCACCCAATAATATCTTCACCATCCTAGTATTCATTATGTTGTGTGTCTGTCATGGCCCCATTGGGATATGTATGTACTGTACATACTGTAAATATTAGCTTAACCTTCCTTTAACCGAGTTTTAACATGTGAATTCACTGTACACGTTGTGTTATAAACATTATTTTTCTGTATGTATAACTGTCTTATAAAGCGTATGATGTATTTGCTGTGTATCAACTATTGAACCTTGACCTTATCAGGTCCATCTGGTAAATGAGCCTTGCTCAATGATGTTCGCTTGAATAAATAAAGATTTGATTGATTGATTGATTGAAAATGGGAGAACTAGAGGCCACCATGATGGAGGAAAACCTAGATATTGTAGCAGTGAGTGAGACTTGGTGGAACAAGCACCTTGCCTGGGAGACGGTGATCCCAGGGTATCATTTGTTTAGGAAGGATCGGAGGGAAGAGGAGGAAGGGTGGCATTATATGTCAGGAAGGACTGGGGCTATGGAAGGGCAGAATGAGGAGGGGAAACAGAGATATTGTTTGTCACCCTAGACAGGAGATGGGGAGAACTCACGCATTGGGGTAGTCTATAGGCCTCCTATGTAGGGGAGGAAGGATAGACACTTGTGGAATCCACAGCGAGGATGGCATGGAAAGGGGAAATTGTGCTAGTTGGAGACTTAAACCTTCCGGACATCAACTGGGATGCCCAGACAGCAATTCCGCAAGAGCAGGGGCATCTTAGAGGCTCTTCAGGCCATATTCTTGCAGTAATGGGTCAGTGAGACCACTAGGGGTGTAAACCTGTTGGATGTGGTCCTCACAAATGGGGACAGTGTAGAGGAGGTGGAAGTGGGGAAGAGCTTGGCACCAGTGACCACAGGGCTGTCAGGTCTGGAGTTGGAGCAGGCAGGGTGAGGGTTAGGATGAGAACCAAGGTAATGGACTTCAGGAAGGCTGACTTACATGGAATAAGGAAGGTAGTTAAGGAAGAAATGTTGAGGATAGGGGATGTGCAGGGTGGAGGAATTATACAGCCATCAAGAGAGGGATATTTAAAGCCATGGACTCATGTATAAGAAGGGTAAAAAGAATAGAAGACAGAAAGACCTCCATGATTCACTAGACAGGTGGCTTTAGGGGTCAAGGAGAAGGCTAGAGCATTCAAGAGGTACAGGAGGACACAAAAGGATGAGGACAGGGAAACCTACAGGAAAAAAAAAGGAGGCAGGGCAAAAGATAAGGAGGGCTAAGGAGGCCACTGAGGAGAGGATAGCGAAGCAGGCAAGGAGGGGGACAAAACCTCTTTAGGTACATTGGAGAAAGGAGGAGGGCACAGCATGGGATTGGAAGGATAAGAGGGAAAGTGGAACAATACTGGAAGGGATTTCAAAAGCAGAGGCATTAAATAGCTATTTCTTCACGGAGGAAAGAGAGGCAGGGGACAAGGATGGGCTGGGGAGGATGACAGCCACAGGCAGGTGGGTGTGGCAGAATTCACAGCTGAAGGAGTAAGGGAAGAGCTGGAGACTTAGGGTGGACAAGGCAATGGGACCTGATGGAATACACCCAAGAGTTCTCAAGGAGGTGAAGGATGAACTGTCACCGCATCTGGCGAGGTTGTTTAACTTGTCCTTGGTCACAGGGGTGGTGCCAATGGACTGGAAGAGGGCAAAGGTGGTCGAATACATAAGGGGGGAGAAGGACTGAGGTCAAAACTACCATCCCATTAGTCTTACCTCGGTGGTGTGGAAGGTAATGGAAACACTACTTAAGATCAGGTTGATAGAATACTTGGAGATAAATGGCATGTAGGATGACAGGCAGCATGGTTTCACCAAGGGAAGGTCCTGTCAGACTAACCTGATAGAGTTTTTCGATGGGGTGACACAGATAGTGGACCAGGGAGGAGCAGTGGACGTGGCCTATCTGGATTTCAATAAGGTCTTCGACACTGTTCTGCATGGTGGAATGGTGCATAGCTGGACAGACTAGGGTGGACCTCAGGATCACCAGGTGAGTGGAAAACTGGTTGAAGGGAAGGAGTCAGATGGTGGTGGTAAATGGGACACATTCCTGGGAATGGGAAGTGACCAGTGGGGTGCCACAGGGGTCAGTGCTAGGACCAATACTTTTAACATCTATGTTAGTGACCCAGCGGAGGGTCTGGAAGAATGGGTGTGCCTGTTTGCAGATGATACAAAGGTCTGCAATAGGGTGGATTCACCTAGTGGGGTGCAAGCCATGAGGTGGGACCTGGAGAGGCAGGAGAGGTTGTCTGACACCTGGAAATTGAAGTTTAATGCACAAAAGTGCTCGTTGATGCACCTGGGGAGGAGGAATAGGAGGAAACTTACTCCCTTGGGGGGATGATTAGAGAAGGAAACAGAAAGGGACCTGGGGATTATGGTATTGCGTGACCTCAAGGTGGTCAGCCAGTGTAGCAGGGCAGTGGGAAAGGCAAATGGAATGTTGGCCTGCATTGCGAGGGGTTTTAATAGTAGGAAGAGGAGGTGCTAATGCCGTTATACAGAACCATGGTTAGCCACATCTGGAGTATGGGGTGCAGTTCTGGAGGCCTCACCCACGAAGAGATGTTGAGCTGATGAAAAGGGTACAGAGAAGGGCAACCAAAATGGTACCAGGGATGCAGGATGTACCCTATGAGAGAAGATTGAGAGGGCTAATTTGTACCCTCTGGAGACTAGGAGGAGAGGGGACATGATTGAGACCTTTAAGTATCTGAAGGAATAAATAAGGTGGAGGGTGATAGCTTGTTCAAATTGAAGAAGGAGCAAACACAAGGGACATAGCCTCAAACTGGAAGGTGGGCAATACAGAGGTAATGTCAAGGGGCAGTTTTCACGGAGAGGGTGGTGGAGGCCAGGAACAAGCTGCTGGAGGAGGTAGTGGCAGGGGTTCAAGAGGGCTTGGGATAGATTTAAGGGGTTTGGAAAGAGGGTGGACGACAACAGAAGGGGGAGGTAGGTGTTGGGCAGACTAGATGGGCCATGGGGCCTTTCTCTGTTATCACATTTCTGTGTATCTGTGTACCACCAGACTTGTATTGTCCATCTGGAGAGACTCAACTGATAAGGTGGGTCCTGACTCTACAGGACTGATGCACTTAACGATGAATTCAGCCACAGCAAGAAGAAGAAGAGACTGGAGCGTCTGCACTGTGGCTCTTTTAAAGTGCCCACGCTGGCGCACCATGACGTCACCCATGAGCGACTACGTGGTGATGGCATTTGGCAGCATGATGATCCATCCACCAATCAGATTCTTGCCCACTCTTATTGAGTTGTGCCTGACCCCCACCTCGAACTTGCCCAGCCAGTTTAGCCATTGATCGCAGGACAATGCTTTTCTGCCGCAGCTGCCGAGTCAATTGAACTACTCCACCCCTGCCCATCCTGGACTCTGAGCTGCAGTGGAGCAGTGCCTTGCCTTGCACACAGGACAAAGGGCCCAATCCTCCATGGACACTATGGCTGATGACTATTGGTGCTGTGCTGTAAAACAAGGTACAAGGCATGGATGGGCAGGATGATGGGGTGTTGGAGCAAGGAGGGGTCAGGGCAGCAGTGCAAGAAGAGCACACAAGAAGTATGCAAGTAGTTGCTTAACGCATGGAAAGGAGTAGGAGACGCCGCCCATCGGGCGCAGCGGTGGGATTTCTGCTTGCAACGCCGGGCACCTGGGCCCGGAGTGGACCCGGATCGTTGGAGGGCTGGCCAGGGGAGAGGGATAGCGTCCGACTCTCCTTCTGGGGGAGGGTGTGGGCAGCGAGTCGGAGCTTGGGACTCTCATGGAGGACGGGAGTTCTGCTGCCAACGCTCAGTGTGGTCGGGAGGCGGGTGACGCTGGTGTCATTGCATGTCCCCGCCTCTGGGAGAAAAACAGGAGAGAAAAGGAGGAGGTCCTTCATCTAGGGTGAAGCCTCCCTTAGGCTTCAATTCACCCCTACCGCCCGCCTCCCAACTAGTTACTGGTTCCTTGGCACTGGAATTGGGGACCAGTGCTGTGGCCCTACCCTCAGGGGGGAAAGCCGGGGTGATCGGGAGGCAAAATAGGTAGGCAGTGGAAGCTCTGGAGGCTGTGACCAGGCAGACGAAAGACAGAGGACCCCTCAGGTAAAAAAAGGAATTAAAAAAAAAAAAAGGAGTAGGAGACAAGTATGAGTAGGAGACTAACAAAAGTTGTCCCCCATGCATAGCAGCAGTACACATGTACTCATTGGAGGCCCACCCGAAGTTTCCTGGTAGCTGGACAGGCCAGTCCGACCTTGTTTAGCTGTGTCCCATAGAATCGAGGGAGATACCTCTGAAGTGGAGTTCTCCTCCAAAACCTCTTATAAGTCTCCTAAATGATGTCTCTGAATTCTTGGTCCTTCAAGAGTGACACATTCAACCACCAGAATGTAGTCTTATGAAATTTCTCCAATTCCATTTTCAAGAGTAAGGAGAATGGTCAGACAGGACAGAATCTCCCATCCACACCTCTTGGACCTTGCTCATCTCGTCCTTCGGGAGTAAGAAATAGTCCAGGCGAATACATCTGAAGGACGACAGATTGATATGTGTAGTCTCTCCGCCTCCCATTCAGTCAGTGCCATACATCTCCAAATCCATCTCCCCAACAATCGAGACACCTCCTAGCCACTTTGTGTTCCCTCTGCGGGATCCTGGATGTAGTGTCCAGCTGAGGTCGAAGGCCAGATTAAAGTCCCCACCACAAATGATAGTGCCCTCCTCCCTCAGTCCTGCAGTGTAACCAGAAAAGATCTATAATCCACAAAAGTAGACCCTGGCCTGGAGGAAAGTACACCAAGCCAGAGTAACTATGTTTCTCATCAGACTCCTTCATTAAAACAAAACACCCTTCTTTGTCCACCAGAACATCCACCCTTTCAAAAGAAACCCTTGAGAGCACTAAAATAGCCACTCTCCTTCTGCACCCTCTCTTATATGAGGCTGATGCCACCTCCTGGAACCCAAACTTAGCCAATTTATCATGTTCCATCTGTGACAGGTGCATTTCCTGAAGGAAAACAAAGTCCACCCTGGATCTTTTAAGAAAGCTAACCGCTTTACTCCATTTTACTGGATTCATGAGGCCATGGACATTGTAAGAGAATATACATGTAATGTATTTAGCCATTTGTAATTCCAGAAGTAACCCAGCCCAAAAGGCATCTTTCTTTCACTACTGTGTTTTTACCTCTTATTAGTTGTTCGAGAGAAACATTCCCAACATGTAACTTGAGACCATATATTTAACCAACAGACCTGAACCAGTAGAAAAATGACAAGCTAACATGGCTATTCAACAAATGCATTGAACGACAATTGACTCCTAAGGTAGGAAATCCATAACTATAGATTTTATATCCCATCCCATTATGGAATTGAATTACCAAATGGAAGAGGAAGGAAGAGGAAATGGGTATGTCCTTATTATAGAGACTTCTCCTCCTGAGCCTTATTCACCAGAATCAGGCCCAGTGTCCCCTTAGTTGTTAAATGGGGTTCTTTGTAAAGTTCTATCCACCACACCAGCTTACGCCAACCTACAAATTGTGTGTGTTTATGTGGATCAACAGCATATCTGCCTCCCAGCCCACATCCAGTCCCATAAGTCTCAAAATATTGTTTTTGTCCACCATCTGAGGCTTCCCTCCCAGGAGGAGACTGAGCACCCCAGGCATGCAGGAAACCAAGAAGGACCCTCCCCCAAGTAGCACCACCAGCGACACGGGACAAGCAGACCCAATGAGCTCTGATCTTGGAAACATAGAAACATAGACTTTGACGGCAGATAAGGACTGCTTGGCCCAATTTAGTCTGCCAATTTCCTACCTACAGGATAAGCTGCAGAACCTATTTAACCAACAGCCTATTTCTTCCTACCCCCACAAAAATTGCCTTATGTCTGTCCCATGCATTCTTGAATTCTCCCACAGTTTTAGACACCACAACCTCCTCAGGAAGGCTGTTCCATGTGTCCACCACCCTCCACATTGCCCCTGAGCCTTCCCCTCTATCTTCAAATTGTGTCCCCTTGTTCTTGCACATTTCTTTTCTGAAAGATGCTACCCTCTTGGACTTTGTTGATTCCACTGATGTACTTAAAGTTTCTATCATGTCCTCCCTTGGAGGTATCATACAATTGTTCCAACATCACCACTGCTGTCTTACATGCCCATCTAGCCACCAAACAAGAGAGAGCCCTATAAGCCCATGCATGAAGAGGTCTTCTCCACTTCATGGTTTTCATTTTTATTCCTTGTGGAGTGCCCTTCCAGTGGGGATCTACTCCAGACCCCTCCACCTGGCATCACGGGCCCCACTTAGCCAATTAATAAATGCAGACAATCACGGATGAGCCTCACACTCCCGGGTTGATCTTAAAGACTCCTGAGACTGCACTTAGACCCACCCCTCCCACTGTTCTTGTAGCTATGGTTATCAGGGGAACCCTCACAGGAAGCCACAAGACTCATAATGAAGTTAGTCAATTATGTCCCATTGAATCTGTTAGGAGCTCTTCAATTGAGTGCCGCTCACCTCACATCCCATACCAGCACCACCCGAACTACAGGAGAGAAAGCCTTTCATCCCAGCACCCCTCACTGCCCAGTGCAACCACTATGGGTTTTGGAACCACCCGACTTAACTGTATCTGAGTCCATATGATGTAGAATAGTCCGTAAGAAAAATTACTCACCTTAGTAATGTTGTTTCTTCTAGTGGAGTCTTGCTGTATTCTGACATATGCCGTGATGTCCAACTTTGAACTGCCCGAGATGAAAGAGCTAACTTTCCATGCCAGGCATGGAACAGCTGAGCTCGAGCTCGGTTGAGACTCTGTCTGTTGCTGTTTGAACTCAAACCATCAGATCTTTATGAGCTATACTCACTGGATGTCCTGTGTGGAAACTGTAAACTTACACTAGCCAACTGGCTACTAAATATATAAAAGATTTTTGGTCCCAAAGCAAAGACTCAAGTCAGAAACCCAAAAATAAAACAAAACACAACACCCACACACCCAAACTAAAGAGGTGAGAAAAAAGGGGTGGGGCACCTCCTGAGTGCCAAAACTGCTGCTGCCCACCCACATCCCAAAAACCAGGTTCTGAGAGGAGGGAGGGAGGTCAGAATACAGCAAGACTCCATTGGAAGAAATAAACTTTATTAAGGTGAGTAATTTTTCTTCAAACAACATGAAGTCTTCCTGTATTCTGACATATGCAGACTACCAAGCAGTACCTCCATGGAGGAGGGACAGAACCTACTTTGAAATAGGCTCTGAAGCACTGCTGTGTTAAACCGAGCATCACTCCTAGCCTGGATATCCAGAGAGTAATGCTTGGTAAAAGTATGTACTGTTTTCCAGGTGGCTGCTTGACAAATCTCTAAGATAGGAATATCCCTGGCAGCAGCCAGGAAGCAGCTGTACCTCTGGTAGAGCGAGCCCTCAGGCCTGAGGGTGGATCCTACCTAGTTTTTCATAGCAAAATTGAATGCAAGAGACAATCCACCTGGTAATAGATCTCTTAGTGGCAGGTTTTCCTTACCAACCTCACCATAAGTGAGGAACAGTTGGAGGAGTCAAACCTGTGACCCTTGGTGCACTCTATGTAGCAGCTAAGGGCCCTTTTCACATCCAACTGTGCAGCCTCCTCTCCCCAGAGGAGGAGTGGTCAGTGAAGAAAACAGGAAGAGACATAGACTGGTAAAGGTGGAAATCTGAAACCACCTTAGGCAAAACTTCCTATTAGTCCTGAGGACCACCTTATCTCTATGGAAAGAGATAAAATCAGGCTCCACTGACAGGGCCTGTAACTCACTTATGCATCTGGCAGAAGTGATGGCCACCAAGAAAACAGTTTTCCAAATCAAGTACTTAAGCTCTGCTGAGGACAAAGGCTCAAAAGGGTTGCATAAGCTGAGCAATGCAAACATTAAGGTCCCAAGCAGGGCAGGGTCCCTGAAGGGAGGATTGGTATGCAGCAATCCCTTGAAAATTTAGAAAATACAGGATGAGCTGAAAGGGAAGAGTGCTTGCCTGCTGAGAGGAAGGCAGAGACAGCTGCCAGATGCACTCTTAGTGTAGCTGGTCTGAGTCCCAAGCTATTGAGATTAACCATATAGTCAAGGACTGTGGGCAGACCAGCAGACTCTGGAGAAATATGCTTCCCAGAGCACCATATAGTAAATCTTTCCACTTGGAATTGTAAGTGTTTCTGGTGGAAAGCTTTTGAGAAGCCTTTAAGATATCCAGAACACCTTGAGAGAGGTGCAAATCAGCAAACTCTAACTCTTCAATAGCCAGGCCTTGAGATTGAGAGATTTGAGATTCGATACCAAACTCTCCCCTGAGCACATGTTAACAGGTTGTAATTCCTGGGAAGAGACAGGGAAGGTGGACTGCTAAGGACAACAAGAGAGGGTACCAGGACTGTCTGGCCCAGTCTAGAGCAATCAGAATCACCTTGCAGGGTTGAGAGACCTGATTTTGACTAGCACCTGAACAGGAGAGGGAAGGGGAAAGCATACAGGAACTTCCCTTCCCAATTGAGAACTAGAGCATCCAGGGGACTGAGCCCAACACTGGAGGTCTGCAGCAAAAGAGAGGAAGCTGGTGATTGTCTGGGGCTGCAAAAGATCCATCTGTGGGTGCCCCATCTGGAGAAGATCACCTTTAAAATCAGGGAATCCAGGGACCATTCGTGATGGCCCTGAGATATCCTGCTGAGAGCATCTGCCAGGACATTGTCCTTCCCTGGGAGGTGCACTGCTGTAAGAGAGGCATTCAGGAATAGGCCAGAGACCACAACTTCATTGCCTCTGTGCACAAGGCCGTAGACCGAGTGTCCCCTTTCTTGTTGATATACCACATTGTGGTGGTATTGTCTGTCCTGATCTGAACTACTTTGTTCTGAACAGACTTGGAAAAAGCTTGAAGTGCTAGAAACACTGCTCTGAGTTCTAATAGACTGATGTGAAGCAGAGATTCCTGAGGAGACCACAACCCTTGGGTGGCCAGGTCCCCAAGTGGGCTCCCCACCAAGAGGGAGGCATCTGTAGTAAGGATTAGAGAATGAGACTGAGTGACAAAAGGAACTCCCTGTCTTAGATTGTCCTGATCCTGCCACCACTGTAACACCTGGATCAGGGTTCGAGTCACTAGGATTAGTTTGGTCAGAGGATCCTTTTCTGAGACCAGAAGGCTCTCAAGTGGAACTGAATGTCCCTCATCTGAAATCTTGCTCACTGAACCACTGCTGTAGAGGCAGCCATGTGTCCCAGGAGCTGCAGAAATGCCTTGCTGGTCGAGACACCTGGAGGGTGAATGAAGAGGCCAGTGAGATAAGGGTCCTTGCCCTGTCCAGGGAAGGAAGGCTCTGCCTTTACTGTATCCAGCTCTGCCCCTATGAAGATGAGGAGCTGCACAGTCTCTAGAACTGACTTTGAAAGATTCAGAGGAAACCTAGAGAAGTGAGCAGTTGCTGAGTTATCTGTAGGTGACTTGACTTGGTCTGGAGACTGGCCTACTATGAGCCAGTCATCCAGGTATGGAAATATGGAGATCTTTTTTCTCCTTAGGAAGGCAACCACTACTGCCAGGCATTTTGTGAACACCCTTGGAGCAGAAGTTAGTCAATGGCATTGCTCTGAATTGATAATGGCCTGAGGGCAGCTCAAACCTGAGGTACTTTCAGTGGGACCTTCTGATGAGAATATGGAAATAGGCATCCTTGAGGTCCAGGGAAACTAGCAGTCCCCTGGCCTTAGAGAGGGTAGAATTATTCTCAGAGTCACCATTTTGAACTTTGGCTTTAAAAGCCCTTGTTTAAATATCTGAGATCCAGGATGGGCCGCCATTCTCCTGTCTTTTTGGGGGTTAGGAAGTACCTGGAGTATAATCTTTTCCATTGTGTAGGGGTGAACCTCTCTATGGCTCTCAGAGCCAAGAGGAAGAGACCTCTGCCTCTAGGGCAAGTGTCTCTGAAGGACTTGCAGGTGAAAGGATCTGGTTCTCATCTTTGGAAATTTTTGAAGCTGAGACCCAGTCCCTGGCTTACTACTTCCAAGACCCATTTGTCTGATGTTAAAGACATCCAGTCCTGGACAAAGTAAGCCAGCCTGCCCCCTACAGGTGGTGGAGAATCAGCCCTGGCAAACCCATCAGGGTGCCTGTTTGGCAGGGGCTTTAGGCTGAGGGTGGAAGCAGGCCTGCTTGTGCCCGTCTGCCTCTCACTCTGAAGAACCCACTATGAGCATAACCAGAAGAGGCGGCCTGGGCTTGGTAGAAAGGCCTATGAAAAGGCCTGCCCCTGCCCCTGAATGCTGCCTCTGGGGAGTGGCTTGCCTTTCCATGGCCTGAGCACTCTTATAGGTGGTCCTTTATTCATCCATTTTTTTCATAATTCTGTTTGCTCCCAAACAGAGAATTACCCACAACAGGAAAACCCATGGCCTTAGTCTGGGTATCCTGAGACAGGCTAGTACATCTGAGCCAAGCCATCCTACGAGGACCACAGATGTAGCCATGACTCTAGATGAAACATCACTGGAGTCCACTACAGCATGGAATTGCACCTTGATGCCTCAATACCATCCGCAGCCACCTGCTCCAGCTCCTGGCAAGCTGTCCAGGGACCTGTTTAGCTAAAGCCATTACAGTGTCCCATCTAGATTTCTGATATCTAGCTGTATAGGCCATATAATTAGCCTGCTTGAGTCCCAAGGATGCTGCCATGTACTGTTTCTTTGCCATGGCATCAATCCTCCTGAGTCCTATTCTGGGGGTGTGAAGCCAAAGGTATATTTGCTTATCACAGGCAGCAGCCTGCACTACCCCAACATGGCTGCATTGTTGGGTAAGGAACTCCGTGATCTGAGCCTGAGAGAGTATACCTCTTGTCCATTCTCTTGTCCACAGGAGTATAGAATTAGGAGTCTTTACAATTTTTATTGTCTGTTTCCCAAAGGACTTATGAAGGGAATAGACAGCCTCCTGGACTGTGGGATATCCATCATCTCAACATAGTCAGGCTCCTCCTGATTATCTACAGCTTCTTCCATAGGAAGCTGAAGAGTTTCAGCCACTTTTTGTAGAACATAAAATCAGAAGGGACTCAAAGCCTAGGAGGAGAAACCCTGAAGTTCTGTCTGGGGAGATGTCTGGGTCAATGGGCACATCCAGACTTTTGTAATCACCATCACTATCCTCATACTCTCCTTCCTCCTCCTCCGGTTCATAAAATCTTCTAAATTATAATCTGGATCCAGGAGCTGGCCGAACTGAGCCCTTTCCGGATGGTGCGGTTCCGTTCGAACTGGAGTTAGAGACTGAACAATCCTTATCGCTGGCTTATTTCATCAGCGGTCGGAGAAAGAAGTTGTGGATCTGCACCGCTGATTTATCCCTTCTTTTCTTTTAACGGAACCGACTCCTCAGAGTCAGTTTCTCCTTTGCCTGAGAAGTTTTAGCCTGGTCAGAGGGCACTCCTTCTGGTTCGGTTGGAACCGAACCGGGCTGGCCATCCGGATCAGCGGACTTCTTGGCCTCCCTTTCCTGAGCCTACCAACTCTCTTTTCCAGGGTAGCTGCAGGAAAATTCTTGCAAATCTGGCAGTCTGAATCGAGGTGGTCAAACCTCAGACAATAAACACAGGTAGTGTGGGGTCAGCCTTTAGCAAAGGCTTCCCACATACACTGCAGTGTTGAAACCCAGTGGCCGGTTTTCCTTTTGGGTTTCTCAGACATGGCCAGTCCTAACAAAACTTACACTTTTTTCGGCAATCCGCTAGAGAAGACACCCTTATCGGTTCCTGACCGTGTTACGGGTCGTGGAAAACGTAATGAAATCTGTTTTTTAGAACCGATAATGACCAGTTACCACACTCTAAAAGTAGAATAAACTTTTTGAATAAAACCTGATCGGTTCAAACCGAACCGATCCCACGCTATAAGTTCCAACAGAAGAACAAGAAAATAAACCTATCTAGTACTCAGATACCACAGACAGAGACTGAACCGACAGGTTAACGGATTAAATTCGGCGAAAACCGAGGAAACGGCACTTAACCGACAAACTTGAACCAAGCAAAGTAGAAATTTCAGGAGTGACTGTTCAGTGAGGCGGAGTAAAGAATCTGACGGTTTGAGTTCAAACAGCAACAGACAGAGTCTCAACCAAGCTCGAGCTCAGCGCTCCATGCCTGGCATGGAAAGTTAACTCTTTCATCTCGGGCAGTTCAAAGGTTGGACATCACTGCATATGTCAGAATACAGAAAGACTTCATGTTGTTTGAACTCCATTTAGAAAAGTTGCTTATAGTTCAGTATGCCCCCTTTAGGTGGGATCCACATTTCTGTACTGCCACCCAAGGAACCCCAAACTAAGTCCAGAAATACTAGCTCACAAGAAACCCTCAGCAGGTCAGTATTGAAACAATTTTACTATGTAGTCCTACCGCAACACGCATGCTCTGGTAGGAGTGGTTTCAGGCGCCTTGCTTCTGATGAACCCCCCCACACACACACACAACACACAGCTTCGACTGCTGAAACTGCCACATAAGTCCTTGTAGTCCCAGGCCTCTGTTTGGAGATCACTTTGTCCCACATAGTGAAATGGCCAACCCAACCCTGGATCCTCTCCTTTTCTGGCCCACCATGTTCCAGGAGCATCCATGCAGCTCATCCACTGATGTGGAAGCAAAGTTTGAGAGGATAGAAATATTTAAGGACCTTAAAAATTCCTCCACAGCTGGCAGATCCTGGAATCGCTTAGGGCCACTATTCATTTAAATACGTAAATTGGCAGGATATTCCAGAAATGTTTTGTGTCCCTTCTGTTGCAATTCTTTTAATCACCAAAAGGACTAGCCTTCTATGTGCCAACAGTTGTGGGGTATAGTTCTGATCGAAAAATGAGATGAGTGTCACCAAAGTGGATACTTTTCTTTGCCCAGGCAGGCTTAGGATTTCCTCTTTCATCCTGAAGTCTAAAAAGGCAAGTACTATCCAGCGTGGGCGAGCCTTTGGGTCTCGGGGTGAGGTACCGGGAGCAGTGTGTCTTATAATGTTAAGCTCCTTGTCTGCTGGTATGTTCAGGATTTCTTTTATGAAGGAGTCAATGAAGGTGATCATACTCCCGCCTCTGTTCCTTCTGGTACCCATGGATACGGATGTTATTTCGCCTGTTCCAATTCTCAAGTTCCTCAAGGGTTGTTCCAAGGTTTGTGATAGTGTGGCTGCATTATGCACATCAGTGACTGTTGTGTATTCTAAAGGCTGTGCTCTATATCTCCAGGGTTTTTTGTTAAGTCCTCAATTCTCCCTATCTTCCAGAGCCCTATTCTCTAGCCTTTGCAAAGTTGCATGTATTTGTTGTAATGTTGCACATAATTGTTTAGATGTGATTGTGCATTCTGGTTCTCCTCCAGGTCGGATGTTACTGTAGAGCTCTCGCGTGGCAATGGAGCAGGCCGGGCTGGCATGTTATTTTCTACTTGTTTTTTCAATCCCTTCCTGCCATTCCAGGTGGAGTTTCTTTGGTCTTTTGTTTAGGAGGCATCCAATAATCCATTATGTTGTGCTTTGTCAACAGGATGAAGCAACTAGCTGCTGGATTATTTCGGACTGTTCTAAGGCTGGGTCAGAGCTCCGTTCCAATGCTGCTATTAAGCTGATGGTCAAATCAGAAGTCTCCATGCTGCTCTTTAAATGCATTTCGACATTTCTATTCCACCTGTCCACAGTCCCTCTTTCATGACTCATTTACACTCATTAGCACATTCTTATCCTGATGTAACCTGGTATTCCTTCTCATAACCAAGCATTTTCCTCTTGCAAGCAAGCAATCTTCTTGTCTTTCCCTGAAAGACATGTACAACACATTCAAGTTCATTCTGATTCTCTACCTTAACCCTCTCAATCTCGTTCTGTAACTCTCACATCTCACTGAACTTAGATCCTAACATCTGTCCCAAAACAGACAAAGCTTCATCCACTACACATTTTTCCTGCCTAACACAAGCAAGTTTATCCTGTTTCTCTTGTTAACCCTCTCAATTGCATCCTGCAATTTAGATTTAGTTTCCAATGTCTTGTACAAAGCAGCAGTTGCAACATTTACAACCTGTTCTGTACATTTAAGTTTATTCTGTAATTTGCACACCTCAGTGGACTTAGATTCCAGTGTTTGGCACAACGCAGAAATAAAACTATCTAGCAGCAAAGCATTCCACCTTCCTGGGAAGACAGAATTTTTAAAGTGTCTAATTTGAGCTCACTAGTCATGGTCATTTTATGTTGCTTGCACGCATGTGCAAGAAACATAGTGCCATCATCGGAGATTTCGGAGGTGTATCCCTCCTCCTCCAATTCAGTCAGTGTGCTGACAGGCGGCCCTGTAAGCTAATGCATTTTGGAGCTGTCTATGACACGCTCCAAAGTGGCATACAGTTGAAAGGGGAGCTACGCTTGAGTGAGCACCGATAAGATATCGGCTGCTCACGCGCAGCTTCCCCCACTCGCAGGTGTGCGCGCCTCAAGACGCACTGTATAGCCGACAGGGTGCCCAATCCCCATCGGCTGATCTGCATCCCCCCCAGTAGTAGCTGCCACTCTGGGAGCCCACCCCAAGCGTGGAAGCGGTCCTTGCCGACGGGGTGCCTAATCCCGTCGGCTGAACGCCTCGCTCCTTTTGCCATGCTGGGAGCCCACCCAGCGTGGCAATATATTCCATGGCCGACGGGGTGCCCAACTCGCCATCTGAACGCCCCATCCTTGTGCCACGCTGGGAGCCCACCTCAGCATGGCAATATATTCCATATTTAATGGGTGCCTAACTCGATGGCTGAGTACCCCCAACATTCTTGTGCCATGCTGGGAGCCCACCTCAGCATGGCAACGGTCCCACAACGCCTTCTTTTTTAAAACCTAAAACAAAACGGGTCCCACAGCACGCCCCCCAACCCCTCCCACAACCCGCACTCCACCCACTGCGCACTCAGCCTCTCCACACCCCCTCACCCCATACTTACTCCGGACTCTGGCGTGGCGATCTTCGGTGGACCGGGAGCACGCCTGCACTCTTCAAAGCCGACCGCGAACTGAGGAAATGCCGTAAGTTGTATAATGGGCTAGATAGGGGTTTTAACTTTGTTGGATATCTCAGGCATTTTGGAATTTTGCACCAAATTTTCAACAAGGGTTTTGGGACTCCTTCTCATGAATGATGTCACTGTCATGGCGTTATTCGGGCCGAAGGGTGATTTCCGCACAGTGACTGCGCAGTGACTGTGAAATCACCCTTTGGGCCTGAATACCACCATGACAGTGACATCATTCATGAGAAGGGTCCCAAAACCCCATGTTGAAAATTTGGTGCCAAAATTCCAAAAAATGACTGTTTTACGAGCGTCGTTGCACAGTTCCCTAACTGATCTCGTAAGTTCGTGAAATTTCAATATTTTCACTCCATATTTTCAACATTGCCATTTACCACACCTTCTTATGAGTAGTATAGCTGTCATTTTCACATCTCACCCAAAATGTGTTTCCACCCATGTAGCTTAATGGCTAGTCGGTGTGAAATCAATGTACGGACAAATTAAGAAAATCACAGTGACACTGTTCATGAGCAGAGGTCTTAAAATGGTTATGTTGAAAATTTGGTGAAAAAAATTCTAAAATGACTGTTTTCTGACGTCACGTTCTTGGTTCTCATACTTGCGCTAAATGGTTTCTGCAATTTTCAATATTTTCATTCCAGATTTTCAACACTGCCATTTTACCACACCTTCTATGAGTAGTACAGCTGTCATTTTCACATCTCACCCAAAACCTGTTTCCGATCATGTTGCACACAATGGCGATCGGTGTGTGAACTCAGTGTATGGGACACATTAAGAAAATCACAGTGTCACTGTTCATGAGCAGAGTTCTTAAAATGGCAATGTTGAAAATTTGGTGACAAATTTACAAAATGACTGTTTCGACTCTCGTTGCACAGTTCCACATGCTTTCGTATGTTTCGCGGTACCAATATTCCACTCCAGATTTTCAACATTGCCATTTTACCACACCTCCTTATGAGCAGTACAGCTGTCATTTTCACATCCTGCCCAAAGCGTGTTTCCGCCCATGTAGCACATTAATGGCAGTCGGTGTGCAAACTCAATGTATGGCACACATTAACAAAATCACAGTGACACTGTTCATGAGCAGAGGTCTTAAAATGGCTATGTTGAAAATTTGGTGAAAAATTCCTAAAATGACTGTTTTATTTAGCTGCATATTGCTCAGTTCCTACGCACGCCAGAAGTTCGCAAATTTTCAATATTTGCACTCCAATGACTTCCAAATACCTAAACAGCACATAGAAGCAAGCAACATTTGGCATTGACAAATGCTTGTTCTCTGGTGATTTCACCTTTTCTGTACTAACTAAAATCCAAAGCTCACCGGTTTCACTTTGAATCTTGCAGTAAGACAGGCGATACACTGGACATGGAGGTCCGCTTGTGGATCAAAATGCAGGCACAGATCTACCTGGTGTGATTCCCAGTCTGTTTGCTAGATATCCCCTAGGGCATACTGATTTGGTTCTGACCAAACAGGTACTGCTCATGGTCATCACTGTTGTAATGCAGGAATCTATACCTGTTGACAGTGATCCAACCAGATGCCTGAGACATCACAATAAAGTTTATTTCGGATTATATGTAGTACAACATGTCTGCCGGAATTAGGAAGTTCCATTACATCATGAAGCAAACAAAACTCAGAGAACAAAGGAACTTACAGACAGTCATATACTGCTGATATGCAAAGAGGTGGATGGCAAATCCATAATTTCTATTAGTGCACAGTGGTGGGCAGTTGCGCAAATGTAAATAGTGATAAGCATTGTGCTGACCTCGGTAATATTAAAACAATAGTACAGTCATATATTATAATGCTGACTATGGCAGTGTACCTGATGGAGTAGGTGGCATTCTAAGACCACAAATATATCATAGCATTTCGTTGGCAGAATCACATTCTAAGCATAAACAGAAATGTAGGAAATTATCTAATACATTCTACACCAAGCCCTAACTAAGCATAACATTCCTAACTAAGCATAAACTAGCATGAAATCATATGTAAGGTGCTAAACAGTGACATCAGATAGTCCACGTGAGGGGACTGCATGTCAGGTAGGTCTGTATGTTTGCCATATGACTACTAAGTATAGGATTATGGGGATGGCCTCTGCTAACATACCCTTTCTCCGGGGCAGATCTAGAACTTTTGTAAGTTGTGGCAGTTTTTTTATCTAGGTGGCACTTCACCCTGCAGCCAGATCAGAGCAAAAATCAAAGACTATGTTGTGCAGTCACTGACGTGACTGAGGCACAGTGGTCACTTCCTGGTTTGCCAAAATATTTTTTTAACATTAATATAACTGCTAAAAGAAGGATTTTCACTTGTTTGGATTATTACGGGAACAGGAATGCACACAAGAAATTAAGGTACGATTTCAGGACACCCACTTTAAGTAATATCTTAGTAATGGTCTATGTTGTATCGTCCTTGTACCTGCTTCCATACAATGAAATAATAAAAACTACAATTTCAGAAAAAAAAAAACTGGAACAGAACAGGTTCTTAGCAGCACACTGCTGTTGCACAACAGTAAGTCAGCACTAACTGAATCAGTGGTCTCCCATACGTCATGGTCACATGAAACAGAGGCCAATCTGGGAAAAGCAAGGCATAAAAGAAACTGGCAAGGAAATCACTAGGGCCAAAACAGAAGCAGGCAAATTTAGAATGCCTCTTACCTAGGGCTACCGGGGTTGATATCCACTGCTTGCAGCTGGTGCAAAACGAGGCAGCCAGGCTGTTGACTGGTACTTCCAGGGCCAGTCATATAATGCCTGTGTCCGTGGATTGCATAGGTGCCAGTTCAGTGGCAAGTCACCTTCAAGGTTGGTTTACTGGCCTACAAATCCTACATGATCAGGGATCGGGTTACTTGCAAGATCACTTGTGCTCTTACTGTCCTCCGCCCCTGCCCTCTGATCCATCAATAAGGGATTGCGAGAGATCCCCAGGGTCATTTAAAGACATCAGGGGCCCAGTATTTTAGTTTTGTGACCCCAACCCTGTGGAATTCTCACCTCATCAAGTACAAGACTGCCTGACTGTCCAGAGCTTTAAAATGCATTAAAGGCACATCTGTTCAGTTTAGCCTATCCTGGTTTTAAGCCATTAAGTTACTATTGAATGTAAATTATTGCTGGATTTTATTTGTAAATGTTTTAAAAATGTTATTGTTTTATTCTATGTACAGGCACCTTGGATTTGGAAAGCCTTTTAAAAACAATTTTGATTGATTGATTGAGAAAACAAAAAAACTATGGGTGGGATATTCAAAGGTTGCGCCATAAGCAATAGGGTTCTTATGCATGTCTGAAATTGCGCCATTCTGCGATATTCAGCAGGAGACAGTTGCGCCACAGAAAACAGTCTGAGCAACACAGCGAATGCAAATGAATGCATGCTCAACTGGAGGGAGGAACCATGCATAAACTGCACAGCCCGATATTCAGCCAGGCTGAGCAGAGCTGTGCAGGCGCAACCCCAACCTGCGCCTGCACGACTTTGAGCAAAAAAAGGCTTAGTTGAAGGCCACCACAGGTGAGCTGCTGCATTGCAGGGTGCAACACAGCAGCTGCCACCTGTGGCTGGCCCCAACCCAGTCCCTGTGCCCTCCCACAGCCCGATCGCGGGCAGCTGACTGTAGTCCCCACCACCACCCCAATGGCCGATTGCGGGCATAGTGTACTCCCCACCAGCCCGATCAAGGGGCAGCAATGTGGTTCCCCGAGCGTATCCCTGGTGGTCCAGTGGACTCAAATGCCCGATCGCGGGCAGTATGTTAATAAATCCCCCGAACATAGCCCTGGTGGCTAGTGTCCTCCACCCCACCCACCCACGTAGCCCCACCACCCCGCCCCCCGGCAGACATCCCACCCACCTGCCGCCTCATCGACTGACTGCTCGTAGCTGCATGTGAGTAGAGCAAGAGCCATCGGCGCAGTTTAGTCGAGCAAGATAGTCCAGTTTTGTGAATGAGTTCATTCACAAAACTGACTGTCTTGTACGGCATGGGCTGCACGCCATTGGCCTTGCTCTGCACCAATGGGCGTGCAGCTCTTGTGGCAGTCAGGCTCGGCGAGGCAGGATGCTGCCGCCGCCGCCGCCGAGGGGAGCTGGGTGGTGGGGCTACGTGGTGGGTGGGTGGGGGGACACCAGCCACCAGGGCTATGTTCAGGGAGTTTAATTAAACATACTGACCGGCGATCGGGCATTTCGTCCACTGGACCACCAGGGATACGCTCGGGAGGAGGGGGTTATTTAACTTACTGCCCGCTGATCGGGCATTTCGGTCCACTGGACCACCAGGGATACGCTCGGGAGAGAAGCCACATTGCTGCCCGCGATCGGGCTGTTGGGGGAAATTAAACCATGCCCGCATCAGGCCAGTGGGGTGGTGGGGATTCTAATTGTTTTGCCCGGCGACCGGGCTGCAGGGCGCCGGTCCCTGACGGCTGCTCGGCAGGGTGCCAGCACAAGTCCTCGGGATCAGTGCACCTACATGCTAATGGCATGCAAATAGGGCTATAATCAGATGCAAATGGCCCCCTGCTCTGCATGAATTATGGCCCATTTGCATGTCACCTTTGAATATCGGGATTTTATGCATGGCGCAATGGTAGTTGTGCCACGCAAGATTGAATGCTCCACTCTGTCAACTTGCGGTGGCGCAAGTTCCACTGCGCCATGCACAGTGGCTGGAGGTGATATTCAAAGGAGTTGCTCAATAGCACAACCCTTTGAATATTGCCTCGGACACACCTCGCGCAACTATTTTGCGCAGTAGCGCTTGCGCCTATGAGTGGCGTAGTTTGAATATCCCACCCTATGTATATAAACAAACCAAACACACTGCACATTTCTTTTGTTCATTTTGACTGTAGTTCTGCTTTTAGTTCCACCGATTATTGCATCTGTACTAGATGCCTTCTTTATACACCTGCCAATCAGTGACAATTTATGTATATTTGTATACTGAGCAAATCAACTATGGCTACATTCATTGCGTGTGTCCCCCTTCTGTTCTAGTACCCATTGCTTCAATGAGCATACACAACCACAGTGTGATGTAATGCTTGTGCAAATTCTTGTTAGCCAAAGGCTAGGGGTATGGCTGGATGCATGTTAGCCAAAGGCTAGAGGTATGGCTGGATGCTTGTAGTTCCTCTGGCCAGTCACTGCTGTCCCTTCAAGGACAACCAGCCTGTCAGGGCACCATGAATGCAACAGAACCCTCTTGAAGACTGTTCCACCCCTGGAGGAGCCAATAGAACAGCAAGGCAGGAGCTGCAAACACAGATGAGCCACCTGTAGAGATCCCAGCCCAAATGGAGGAAACACTATCACTCAAACTGCTCAGACAAAACCTCCAAACTGCTGATGGGGTTGGGGCTTGGGAGGAATTAACCTGTCTACAGTCTGAAGGAGTTGAGCAGGCCTATTTCCTCCCGAGACAATAACTCATGACAAGAACTCTGCCTTTTCTTGGTTACTCACCTCTGACGGTCCTAATAATGGGACCTCAAAGCCATTCTGTTTTCCATCAAGCCTGCTCTCTTGAGGACTACCCAAATTCTGCCTGGTTGCCTTCAACTACCTCAGCTTGTCGTTATGCCATGGTGAGCTCTGGCAGGATGTCAGTGGGCAGACACAGATCAGTGTAATGAAGTCAAGCACTGATATAATGACCATATTGTAGTCATCGACAGCTGCCTCCACCATATACTGCCTGTATACCCTAGATGCCCAACACAAATAGGAGCCTTTCAGGCACTAATGTCATTTTGGACAGTACTGAACAATCTGTATGGGGAGGATTGTTTTAAATGACACCTGCTAGAAAATTATACATGGTGATCTGTCCACCCTACTTGTCCACTCTAACATCCAAGATGTTTAACCTGAGAAAAAATGGCGGTGGTTGTCTTCATGAGCAGTGATGGAAACCGCCTGTGAGAGGTCCAGTGAATACGCTAACTGAAGGAATTGCTGAGCAAACTGCAAGGTTTCATCTTCGATCCATACACTAAAATCTCCCAACACAATTAAACAACTCTGCACTTTGCACATGCTTTCATAAATGCAATGTTTCATCTCTCTCTTACAATTTACTAAAGAATACATTTTTCATTTTATTTATTTCATTTTTGTTTACTGGTAAGTGCACTAGACAAATTTTGTCTATTTTCAGGCACGATCCGGGAGAGGGGATACAGATGAATGCCAACTGACATTGAACCAGATTAAGCTGTTGGTGGTATTTTAGCGAATGGGGAGATTTAGCCAAACACAGTGGAAATTCCCTACTCGTCTGTAAGGGGACCCTTTGGCTATCTGATTCAGATGGCCAGTGCGATGGAGAGTTCAGAGGAGCAGGACGCTGTGAGTGCAGGGAGCAGGCCTCCTTCCCCATATGGAGATGCAAGAGGCCGTCGATGGAGCTTTAGTGGCTGCAGATTGTTTTGAGTGTTCTTCTTCAGAAGAAATGGTTTGGAAACGCCTACAGTAAGACCACTTCACGAGCGGTTGCTAGTTGCTGGAAGGAAACCTGAACTTGTGGAACTGGGACACGAATGGGACAATTGCCTCATTCACATCAACAGTCTGTGGTAACACCAGAACTTACTGTTCCTTGCAAATCTGTGGCTGTTGGGGCAGTGCCTCACTGGAGCTGAACACAGTGAGTCAGCAGCATGATGACGTGACGCCTTCCACTCTTCACAGCGATGTCACGTCGGGAGGCTTGGATCGTGGTGACCTGCTAACAGAGGCCGGTAGTTCACACATCAGTATTGATGTTTGCCCAAGGCCTGCACCACGTGGGAAATTCTGTTTTGGCCAGGTCTGAGGGCAAGCGTTTAGTCTTGGTTTACAGTTTAATCTGCTACGGATCCTGCAGCATCTATAGAGCATGCTGTGGAGCCTGAAACTGTGTACTTCTTTCAGAAAGACCGTCTCACGACCGTGATGGAGCAAAGCTGGAGCAGAGGGCCTTACAGAAATAGGGTCTGTGTCTGAGGAAGTTGAGCCCTAACTGGTCTCCTCCCTGAGCCTTGGAGAATGCAGGTTGGCAACAAACTCACTCAGGGCAATGGATTCCAGACAAACATGATCCTGCATATCAGGGGACAGTAGATTCTTCAGCTGCACAAGTGGCTACCACTGCATCGATGGATTGAGCTCCACCTTACCCCAGGGTACTATTTTGACTTCTATTAAGACTACTACTGTTGTGCCTAATGTTGAGCTGCAGCAGGGTGAGGGTCCACTGGATGATGTGTTACGAACCGGGGAGTTGGAGGCTGGTTTTAAAATGTCTGACCTGTTTCAAAATAGGGAGAGCTCTGCTCCAGAGGAATGCTGTACGCTTATTATATAAGGGTGGCCTGTTGGACCCTCCTGATCGACGCTTCAGAGCTAAATCGTACAAAAGGGTCTTTAAAGTTTTCTCCTCAGAGATTTTTGCATTAATTAGTCTAAAATGCCAACTTTGATGTTAGCTTTAAAATGTTTCTGTCTCGCACCGATTTAGGGCTCAATATTTAAAACTTAAAATACTCTACTATGGTCCCCTTTTCATGCCATACCTTTGACAAAATCTGTTGTGAAGACTATTACTGTCATGTTTAAAATGAGGGGTTAATATTGAGGATATTTTATTTTGGCTTCGATCAAAGGTGTGAGGTACTTAACATACCTGTACCCACTTTTGACAGTGAAGAAATTTGGGATAGCGGTTGGAGGGTAAGAGTTAAGTTATTGATGAATAATTCTGGGTCAGTACACTTAACCAGTTCATTTTATTTAGGCAAAGATAGAGGCTCCTTTTTCATGCAGGCCAGCTACGGTCATGTTTTAAATGTGGGGCCAGGACACACCTCAGCTCGGCCTATGATTCTGTAAAGTGCAACCATTGTTTAGAGTTTGGGCATTTGGCCAGTAAATGCCTTAATCTTTTAAATGTAATATATGTGAAAGGACAGGGCATGCTCATGGTCGATGTCCTGGGCATCGTGATAATCGTGAGGACTGCCCGTCCCATGAGGGGTTGATAAATCTGATCCTGCAACAACAAGCAAAAGGACTGCAGACCAGGCTGCAACTGCTGGGCATGAGACACTGAGGCAGATGACTGTTCCTGATGCTCAGACAGAGAACAGAGGATCTAGTGATCCTCCTCCTTGACCAGTGCTGAGCATCCTGACTCTAGGACACCTATAGAACAGTCTTTGACTGTTTCTGCAGGGGAGACTGTTAGTGATATGCCCCACCCCACCCTCCATCTATGGTAGAATCAACCTTTCAATAGTTAAACAATGGAAAAGAACTAGGATGGAGAAAGTAGAGTCAAAAGGTAGGAGGGAAGGAGATGCCACTTGCTGCAGACTCTTGGAAGGCAGGTAATAGGTATGCAGCTTTACATGCGGAAGACGGGAGGGGATTCAGAGGGTGGCGACATGATACCTCTTCCTTATTTCAATCCTGATACCGATGGGGGATTGGACTCAGTTGCTAAATGTACCAGGCAGAGACAGAAACTGAAAACTCCCCTAACATGTGATCTACCATGCAGCGACCTTCTATTGATCATCTCACTATTACTACAGTTAATGCGAACAGCATTAAGGGGGATAAGAAGATAGCTGGTACAATGTTGACTTTGCAAGACAATACTAGCAACATTGTCTGTATAGTAGACACTAGGCTTAAAACGCATAGAGGACTTCAATAGGCTCCTCATTCCTGGACGTTAGGTTCCTCTTATTGGTCCATTGGTATTGACACCTGTGATGGGGTGGGGTTTATTCTCGTCTGATAAAATACAGGTTTCTAGAGTGGTTGAGATATATACAGAGAGAGCATTATTACTAGATGTTTCATATTATCTGGAAAGGTTTTGGCTTATTGTGACTTATGCCCTCAGATGAAAGCTCTTAGATCTGACTTATTTAAAGATATTCAACCCTATCTCCACACATCCCAGTTAGTTTTTCGGTAGAAGATTTCAATTGTATTTACGGCGGTCAGACAGGGTTTGAAAACCACAAAAATGTTTTGTAATTCCAATGCACTTACTCAGATATTACAGAATGCATCATTGATGGATGCTTATAGAAGTCCTACTGGTGGATTTATTATTTTCGGGTAACGTTGAAAACCCGTATTGATTTTATTTTTCTTCCAAGGCATTACATGTTCAGAGAATCATACACAAACTATGGAATTTACTGACCATGTATCCATAACAGCACAGATTTCCTGGAGGGATGTTCCTAGATGTCAGAAAAATAAGTGGAGATTAAATGAATCCATTCCGACCAATCCTAAAGTACAGAAACTATGGCAACAGAACTGGTCTGCCAGATTGTCTGCAGTGGATTGTTATCAGGATGTGGTAGAATGGTGGGGGGACACTAAAACATCATGGAGGGAATTTTTTCAGCAACAAGGAAGGTACATTAGTAATAAATCATATTTGGATTATTTACGTTTAAGACAGCAATTACAGCACCTGATCTCTTTATCTGAGACTATGGCTAGGGACTTTGGCCCCTAAATTCAAGTTATACGAAAAAAATGCAAGCCTAACAATATAATAGAGCACGGTCACTAGGACGGAAGCAAAATTCTGGACCCAAAATAGTAAGGGAGCATTGATCCTTTTAAGGACTGCAAATCTAGGTGGAGTCCAGAATTATTACTGAACTTTTGACATCTGTAGGAAACCATGTCTTCACAAAATATTTTGAAAGACATAGAGCAGCATTTTAGAATTATTTTTGTGTGTCTCCATTGTGATTCAGCTGCTGATGTCTTTTGGCAGTTGGAGCTACCTCAAGTCCTAAATTCTGACTTCATGTTTCTTACTCAACCTATATCCGAACCTGTGGTCAGTCAAATGATAGGGTTGTTGAAATCAGATTCTGCACCAGAGTTGGATGGTCTTAGTGCTGGATTCTAAAAACATTTTGAATCTGAGTTGGTTCCGGTGCTGGCATTTCCTGTTCAATTATATGTTGACAGAAGCACACTTTGCCCCATCTATGAAGGAAGCTATTTTAGTACTCATTCATAAAAAGGTCCCACTACTGATATCCGGAATTGAGACAACCAGTCTTCTGAATACTGATATTAAAATTCTCGCTAAAATTCTCTTAGCACGATTAATGAAGGTTTCTTATTTAATTAGTCCAACTCAAACATATGCGGTGCCTGGCAGGCAGCAATGTGACAATCTAATTCTGCTGAGAGAAATATTTTACCAAGGTAGTCTGGGACAGGTTAGTGGGTGGTAAGTATTGATTTGGAAAAAGCTTTTGACAAATTGTCTCATGATTTTTATTTTGTACACTACAAGTTTTTGGGATTCTTGAAACATTTATAACCTGGGTGAAGATTTTGTATACCAATGCTTCAATCATCATGAATGTCAATGGCTAGTATGGGGACAAAATACTAGTTTGTAGAGGTGTTCGGCAGGGTGAAATGACCGAATAGAGCTAAAAAACAGTTGATAATGCCAGGCCACAAGTGGTATGACTAACAGTAAGTACTAAGTCATCTGCATACTTCAGCACTTTGTTGCTGGGGTAGCAGAATCAATACTGAGTCCCACAATATTCTGACTCTGCACAATTAATCTAATACAAATATCAATTCCAAATGTAAATAACAAAGGGCTTAAGGGACACTGTACAGAGGGATAACAACTTCCTATTTTCTGGGTGATGCCTCTCCCATATATCCCACTATCCCAGACCTCCTTACTGCCTTCTCGCATTGCTTGCCAACCTTAAGGTCATCTGATATGATTATCCCAGGTCCCTTTCCAGTTTTGTTGTTGTTACTACCCCCCATTGTGTACTCTTCCCTGGGTTTTGACCTGCCTGAAACACATTTTACATCTCTCTAACTAAAACTAAACCTCGAAATATAAACTAACTCAAAACTACAAACTCAAAATACTAAAGCTGACCTCCCTAGGCACTAGTCACTGCAGTCCCCTATAAATACAAATATCCCTAGTCATTCACCCGTACATACAATATAAAAAAAGACAATAAAATACAACAAGGAATAGTCCGAAAGCAAACAGCCAGCAGAGGGTGCAAACGCTCCAATAAAACACTGCTATAAGTGAAGTAAATAGTTTTAAATGTCCAGCGTCTTGCAAAATGAAAAGGAGAATCTGTAAGCCCTCCCACCAGTGCCACTAAGAAGGAGAAAAGTATCTATGCCACAAAAGTATCCCAAGACATATAGAGCCTATCAACTGGCTAGTCTGTGCCTTTAGACCAATATCTACTTAGTCCACAAGATACCACAGAAGTGAGTTTCAGAGGGAACCTGTACTCTCTCACAGCACTCTTATGATGCATTACCACAGAATCTGTTCAACAATAGTCAAAACACAAGGTCAAACAAGAGGTGAATGGTCTCATACTACATAGTCTCAGACTACAGTATATATACCTCCTAAAATAAGCAGCTGTCACTTCTCACCAGGCAGCTGTCAAACAAGCTGAGAATCGCCTACCACTCCCCAACCTTCCCATTACCACCACTGCAGGGATAGGTTAAGACAGGCCAGTATACAACTTGACCACAGGAATCCAGACAGTCAGTCCAGCCCTCCGCCTGCTGCAGCTCCATATTTTCAGAATCTGCTCAAGGCTCCAAACATGATTTCTTGCCTAGTTCCAGCCACGCCTGACCTCCAGCTGAGAAGAACAGTTACCTACTGCAACAGTAGCTCTTCAAGAAAATCTCCTCCACTGACCCACAACATGGAACTATAAGCCAATGGCATCAGGAACAACAGGCAATTTTGCTGGCTGGGGCCCCTTCACATCGACATGCCTTGTCGGCACCTATAGAATGTGGGTACCCCAAGAATGCCTCAGTTCCCCGCGGAAGACAAGCTCCAAGGATCATCAGACCAGCACAAACTAAAGCAACCAGGACCAAACCAAACACACAGAAGAGGATATGGAAACCTGAGTAGGGATACTGTGAGAGCAGGCAGCTTTGTTGCCCATCATCTAAACAAGGGGGAAGGAGAGGCAGAGCTATACCTCAACAGAGGAGATTTCTCCTTTTTTTTTGTGGACTCTTGTCTTCTCCTTACTTGGCTCCAAGGCAAGTCTCTAGTGGACCCACTTGGTCTCATGCCTTCACTGCCCACCTGAACCCTTGCCTGACCAGGAAATCGGTATGCTGGGTCCCTCCCACTGACCTATTGAGAGAGGGATCAAAGAGACTGAACTGGGTTCAGGCTAGCATTGGGTGTGTGGGCATGGCCACTGGACTCCACTTTCACCTCCCCATCACCAGGGTTTTTCCTTGTTCGGTCCCTCCCTCCCCGCTGCAGGATGTGCAATGCCGTCCAGTGCAAGATGTGTGCGCTCCCACCCATGCCAAAGGTCAGATGCCTGTATTTACCCTAGATACATGGTCCCCAGCTGCTGTGCCCCTAGTCTCCACTGGGAGACACTAGCACTGCGGGACAAGGACCCCTCCTCCCAGGAGAGGAGAGCAGTCTGGCAGACACTCAGTCCTCTCCTTCCCCAGCTGATGCCTGGCTCCGAGATTGCTCTCAAACCCAAGTCAGCAGCATGGGCGAGGTGTGGCATCCACGCTTCAACCCTCAGTGCCACTTGGCTAGTCTTAGAGGAGATTCTCTTAAAGATCTACTGTTGTGGTAAGCAACTATTCTGTCTTCTTCGAGGATCTCCCTCCATTGAGCCACATCATGCAACAATTCCCAAGCAGTACCAAACACAGAGGAGGGACAGCATGACCTAATGATCCTGGGTAAGGAAGCCTTGCAGAAAACTAAGGCCTACCAGCACATTCCTACGAGAGATGATGTCCAGACTGTAGTGTTCAGTGAATGTATGAATGGCTGATTTCTCAGAAGGAAGGTGGTGAAAGACTGTAGGCCATGCAGAACAGCCCTTATCTCCAGAGTGTTGTTGTGAAGAACTGTATCCACAAGGCCTCACTGGCACTGGGTTCTGAAGGGCCTAGATGAGTACCCCCATCCCAAATTGAAGGCATCTATGGTCATTGCCAGGAGGGAGTATGGTCGGAGGAATGGGGACCCCGTTTCCAAGTTGGAACAGTCCAAGCACCAGGGAGCCTCAGAGAGGATGAATCATTTGTATGAGACTCTACCTCATCCAAATGCTGTGCCCACTGCACTCTTAGGAACCAATAAAGTATCCCCAAATGGAGACAAGTCAGCAGGACAATCAGGATGGCAGCTGCCATCAGGCTAAGACATAATCGCTGGTAGAGACCAGCTATGCCTGGCCACCAGTGACATGACACGGTCAGAGGGCAGAAATGCCCAACCTTGTGTGCTGCAGAACAGCCCTTTGAATTGAAGCCTTGGCAGGGGTAAGGACTGACTTCGATATGCTCACCAGTATATCCACCTAGTTGAACTGTCGAGTCCAAAACAGTGTGTAGATTATTTCCTTCCAAGGCGTGGCTTTTAACAGTCAGTTGCCTATGTTAAGAAAGACACAGAGTCACTCCCTGTGGAAGGCAGCAGCCGTTGTGGCAAATACTTGCTAAATATTCCTTTCACTTCCCTGGGTCCTACAAGCACTGCATTTCCTGCCTATCACCTCTCTCTTAATCCTTCTATCTCCTCACCTGGGTCCTAAAGCCTCCCCTCTTACAGTCTTATTCCCATCTCAATTTTCAGTCCCACTCCGGGTCCTAAATAAGCCAGAACAACCAACAGCTACGCACTTCTGATCAAGTGTTTCCTTGCCAAATACAAGGTAGTTGCTCACAATGAACATTGAACTTAGAGTTTTGTCTCACTTAATCGTCCTGCTAACTGTACTGTCCACCATAAGTACAGGCAAAAGTGACAGGAACAAAAGCAGCTATTTTATCATTACAACTGATTTTATCACTAACATGGCACTACCGGCTACAGTTCCAACTCTGATCACAAAATTACTAGCCCTTATGCATGCATACTCAGTCTTACAAGAATACCATCATTACTTCTTCTCCTCAGATTTACCTCAGTACCTCAAAAGGCAAGACAGGGATAGAAAGCAGGCAGAAAAACACAGCACACCTCAAGTTGGTTATGCCAACTGTTGCGAATCACCCTTCTGCTCCTCCTAGTGTCGGTAACATTCACCTTAACCCTGGCCCTTGCATCAAGCACCAGGCAGCGGTAGCAAACTTGGCCCCATCAAACTGACTTCTATAATATCTGCAACCTGATGTCCAAGTCTGTTCTCCCAAATTTGGGCTACTCAACAGAGGTCTGACGTACTCTCCATTACATAGAAAGTGACGGCAGAAGGGACCACAGGATCTATCTAGTCTTCCGAGAGTCTACTCCCTCCTCCCTTAACTGCTATTCAGTATTAAGCTCCTATGTTGTCTATCCTAGGCCCTTCTGAAAGTTCCAACTGATTTAGCCTCAACTACTCCTGGTGGAGACCATTCCATGCATCCACCACTCTCTCAGTAAAGAATAACTTTCTTGTGTTACTCTTGAACTTACCCTCCAGTTTCATGTTATGACCCCTAGTTCTTGTGTGGCTCTTGACCTGAAACAGCTCCAAAATGGACCTTGTTTATTCCTTTAGATACTTGAAGGCCGGCCCTGTGGTGTAGAGGGGTTGAGGGTGCTGGTACCTTACCTCTTCCCATGCCAGCGACTCGGGACCAGGGAACGGACTTGGGTCGTTGGGGGGGTCGGCAGGGGAGGATAGGACTGAGCATCCAATGGACTGTTCTCCTATCCTGTGGAGGATTAGGGATTGCCTTGCTCATGAAGTGGCCCCAATGGAGACCAGGGCACTACAGGATGCAGTGCACTAGGGGAACTAGAAAAGTGGAAAATCTGTGCCGGAAATCTAGCGGATGACTGCTGCTGGCCCCAGGCATCCCTAGACTCCCATTGAAGCCACAGAATGCCTCAACAGCTCCTGGGACTGCAAGAAAAATAGTGTGCTGGTGCCTCCTCCCGCGGTGCCTTCCCCTCGGAGGAGTGGGGACCCACCCGTGAAGGGTTACACTGAGGCTACTCCATGGATGGCTGCATATGAGGTAGGTGACTGAAGGGAGGATAGTAGGGAGAATGCCTATGGACCTAGGAAGCCTGAAGGAGAGTCAGCTCAAGCGCATCGAGGTGATAAAAAGTACTCAGATACTTGAAGGTCTCTATCATGTCTCTTCTTTCTCCATTGCTCCAGGGAGTACATGTTAAGGTCATAGAAACATAGACTTTGACGGCAGATAAGGACTGCTTTGACCACTTAGTCTGCCCATTTCCTACCTACAGGATAAGCTGCAGATCCTAGTTAACCAACAGCCTATTTCTTCCTACCACCACAAGAATTGCCTTATGTCTGTTCCATGCATTCTTGAATTCTCCCACAGATTTTAGACCCCACAACCTCCTCAGGAAGGCTGTTCCATGAGTTCCACCACCTCTCTGTGAAAAATACTTTCTCACATTGCCCCTGAGCCATCCCCCTCTAACTTCAAATTGTGTCCCTTGTTCTTGCTCATCTCTTTTCTGAAAGATGCTACCCTCTTAGACTTTGTTGATTCCACTAAGTACTTAAAAGTTTCTATCATGGCCCCCTCTTCCTCCTTTCCTCAAGGGTATACATATTAAGCTTCTTTAGTCTCTCCTAGTATGACTTCTCTTGCAGACCCTGCACCATTTTAGTTGCCCTCCTCTGGACTGCCTCCATCCTATGTCCTTGCAGACATGAGGTCTCCAGAACTGGATGCAGTACTCCAGATGGGGTCTCATAAACTGTCTGTACAGAGGGATAACAACTTCCTGTTTTCTGCTGGTGATGCCCTCCTATACATCCCAGTATCCCCCACCCTCCCTACTGCCTTCTCACATTTTGCTAACCTTAAGGTCATCTGATATGACTACTTCAGGTCCCTTTCCATTTTTGTTGTTTACTACCTCCCCCATTGTGTAATCTTCCCTAGATTTTTGTTTCCCAGGTGCATTATTTTGCACTTCTTTGCAATGAATCCAAGCTGCCATACTTCTGACCATTCCTCCAACTTGCTAAGTCCCTTCTCATCCTTTCCATGCCTGCTTGTGTATCAACTCTGTTGCAGATCTTTGTGTCATCTGCAAAGAGGCATACTTTTCCTTCCAGTCCCACTGCAATGTCACTTATAAAGACATTAAAAGGACCGGCCTCAGAACTGAACCCTGTGGTACCCACTAGTAACCTCCTTTCTTCAGAGTGGACTCTGTTTACAATTACCTCCTGTGTCCTGTTGTCCAGCTAATGTTTTGCAGGCTACTACCCTGGGACCTACTCCCAGGCTGGTTAATTTGTTTACTAATCTTTATGTGGGACTGTGTCAAATGCCTTACTAAAGTCTAGGTAGGCCATGTCCACAGCCCCTCCCTGGTCTACTACTTTGCCTACGGTCATAATGTCACATGCTTAATAGTGTACAGCATTATGACTAAACGGCTACAGCGCAGACTATAACCACTACTGGTGCAAAACCGCGTATACTGCTGTACATGGTATTGCACCAGCTGCTCTCCCAGGCAGAGGATATAATCTCTGCTGGGAGTGGGTTCTCTCAAGCAGCTGCATCACTTTCTCTACCACAGAGGTCAAACTGACAGGTCTGTAGTTCCTGCCTCTGTCTTGCTACCACTTTTGTGAAGGGGAATCACATCTTCCTTCCTCCAGTCCTCAGATACCACACCATCCCCCATGATTTGTTAGAAAGGGTCATCGGTGGTGTCACTAGCTCTCCTTAATTCTTTTAGAATTATGGGGTGAATCCATCCAGGCCCCATTGCTTTGTCCACCTTCAGTTTTAGGAGTTCTTTCAGAATCCTTTCTTCTGTGGAAGGACTGGGATCGACCCCTCTATCCAGAGTGCTTCTGTTAATTGGATTAGGTACCTCCCCTCCTCCTCTTTTGTGAATACTGAGCAAGTATTCATTCAGTATCCCTGCTTTTCACTGTCTCCTCCTGCCCACCCACCGTCCACTCTATTCAGCCTCACTATCCCTCCCTTTGTCTTTCTATGCTCCCTGATGGTCATACGTCTTGTTGTGAGTCCAAATATCAATTTTGTGGCTTTCCTTTGGACAGTCTCCAGCCTGTCAATGTCCTTTCACAGGTGTTGTCTTTGGAGCTGCACATTGTACTCAGGTGTGGTCTCACCAGTGATCCATACAGTGGCAAAATAGCCTCTCTTTTTCTAGTAGTAATTCCTTTCCTATGCATCCCAACATCCCATTATCCTTCAATGCTACTTTTCACACTGTTTGGATGTTTTAAGTCATTGTTATTGTTATTGTTATTCCCATTTCTCTTTCCTGCTTTGAGACTTCTAGTTTCACTCCCCTAGGAGGTATTCCACACATGGATTGTCCTTCCCTATATGCAGCACTTTGCACTTTTTGCTACTGAAATTCAGTTGCTAAGTTTTAGACCAACCTTCTGGTCTCCCCAGGTCAGTCTTCATCCTTTCAATGACACTGGAAAGGTTTACCCTATTGCATGTCTTGGGGTCATCTGCAAGCAGACTCACCTTGTCCTCCAGGCCATCAGATATGTCACTGATGAAGACATTGAATAGGATAAGACCCAGTACTGATCCTACAGTACCCCAGTAATCACCTCCTTTTTCTCTGACAGACAGCCATTTACTAGTACCCTCTGTGTCCTACTGCTGAGTCAGCTCAGATCCAGTTCACCACTTTGCCCCTACACTAGTATTGTCCAGTTTGTTCAACAGTTTTTATGTGAGACCGAGTTGAAAGCTTTGCTGAAGTCTGGGTATATCACGTCCAGAGCACCTCTCTGATCCACAGTTTGGGTCACCCAATTAAAGAACTCACTTAAATTTGTCTGGCATGACTTCCTGCAGTAAAACCATGCTGCCTTGGATTTATTTTACCATTTTCCTCAAGAAAGGTTATGATTATTTCCTTTAGTAGGGCTTCCGTGGTTTTGCCCACAACTGAAGTGGATCTTACTGGACAGTATCTGCCAGCATTACCCTTTCTGCCATTCTTGTACAGAAGGACAACTGTAGCTTTTACCAATCCTCTGGAACCTCAACTTCCAGTGACAGGTTGAACACCTCAGCTAGTGGTGCTGCCAGTTCTTCTCTTAACTCCCTCAGTAACCTTGGGTTAATTTCATCTGGTCCCATAGCCTTGTTTACCTGAATTCTTGGCGTTCTTTTAGGACTCTTTCCCTTGTGAATGGTGCTGTTAAACTTGCTGATGGCTGGGTTCTTCTTCATCATGGTGGGGCCAGAACCTAAGTCTTCTTTCATAAATATGGAACAAAACATTGATTCAGAATTTCTGTATTTTCTGCTGTGACTTCTGTGGGCTCTCTGCCCTCTTTCTTGAATCTGACAATACCTCCACTGGTCTTCCTTTTCTCCCAGATGTACCTGAAGAAGGCCTTTTACCCTTTCTAGAAGTGTCGGATTTTGGGGAGAGATAGTAGTTACTGCTGTTACCCTCTTCCCCAGTACCGAGTTTAAACGCCCACAACAACATTGAATATTTGTCCTAGTGCACATACTCCATCCTTAGCTAGATGTAGGCCATCATATCCGAAGAGACTCCTGTCCCAGAAGTCCTTCCAGTTTCCAATGAAGAGGTGCCCTTTTCTAGCCACCAATTTTCAAGCCATACGTTCAGCTCCTCAATTTCCTGTTTGAGGATTCTCTGTGCTGCCTCCCTGCTCCATACTGGGATGACTTCTGAAAGGGCTATGACTGGTGAGTGCATGGACAGTATGTCCCCAGATGAGCTATGTGTTTTTGGTCTCCTCAACTGACCTGTCTGCCAGTGTACCTGGATGGATGAAAATGCCAGCACAATTGCCCTCTCTGCATATGAGATGGTCTATTTGGTCTGTATCCTTCTACATGCATTTGCTCCAGGTAGGCATCTGACTGACACCTGAGTGTTAGGGTGTTGATTTAGGTGTGATTCCACTCCTTGAGTCATGGAATCCCCAATTATAAGAATTTGTTTGCTGTCCTTAGTGCTTTTTCCTTTGGTGTGTCACCATGCCTTTGTTTTGATGTTAGATTTGCTTTCGCTAACTGGAGAAATTTTACCTCTGCCCTTGCGTTGGCCAAGGGTGCTAACCTGTTTGACATATGGATGTATGTACACTGGTTCAGAGACTGTTGTTGTGTCCTTTGAAACCTTGCCCGCCTTACCACCTACCATTCCCTGTGTCAGGTGTACTAGGATGGCATGTAGTACTTTCCTGGGGAAGCGGTGTGGTGGATGAAGCCCAGTGGGTCTGAGGTTTCTTAAGAGGTAATGGAGATAAGTTACATGCTTCCAGGTGTCTAAAAGTTTGGTTTCTAATTCACCTATTGTTCTACATGTTGGACAGAATCCTAGTGTCACTATGCATGCCCTTTGGAACGATGCTACAACACTCCAGTTAATGATACTCATCATTTTCAAGGGCTGACATGTGGACAAAAAGATAAATGTTTTGCTTTATTTGTTTGGTAGGAAGTGAGGATGGGGAAAAATTGAAGTCTGAAGTGTGGATGTAAAAAGAAAGTATTTCCTATACCTGTTTGTAGGCAGGAAGTATGGATGAAAGAACTATTAAGCCCCTGGCTCCTTTGTTACTTGTCCTGAGGCAGCTGAGTGGACAGAAATCTATTGATAAAAGTGGCAGGAGGTGAGTCTGTGAGATAGAGCAGTGTCTTGTGTGCCCTATGAAGTGATGGGTCTTGTGCAGGAGAGGAATTAAGCAGGATGTGTGGATGAAAAAAGAAAAAGAAGTGTGCTGCAGAAAAGGAAAGTTGATTTTTTATATTTAATGCCTCTTTCTGTCCTTAGGCAGGATAAGAGGACGTATGGGAAAAGGAAGGTGTAGGAGAGAGTAAGAAATGTAGGTGGAGTTGTGGCTGAAGGAAAATAGACAGTGCTGTGTGAAAGGGACAAGAGTACTATATTGCAATCCTTTTGCTGTGAAGCAGAAAGTGGGTGGTACTAGATGTGTACGTAGGCAGATGACCCTGGGAATGGAAGCAAGTTAGTGCTTCCAGGTGTCTAAAAGTTTGGTTAAATTCACCTATTGTTCTACATGTTGGACAGAATCCTAGTGTCACTATGAGTGCCCGTTGGAATAATGTGCATAACACTCACAGTTAATGATACTCATCATTTTCAAGGGGCTGACATGTGGGGACAAAAAAAGAAATATTTATTTTACTTGTTCAGCACGAAGTGAGGATGGGAAAAAACTGAAGTCTGAAATGTGGACGTAAAAAAGAAAAGTATTTCCCTTACCTGTTTGTAGGCAGGTAGTGTGGATGAAAGGAAATATTAGGCCTCTGACTCCTTTGTTGCTTTCCCTGAAGCAGCTGGGTGGATGGAAAGTACTGACAAAAAGTGGCAGGAGATAAGTCTGTGAGGTAGACAGCGTCTTGTGTATCCTGTGAAGTGACAGGTCATGCGCTGGAGAGGAAGTAACTTTAAGCAGGATGTGCGGATGAAAAAAAAGAAAAGAAGTGTGCTGCAGAACAGGAAAGTTATTTTTATATTTAGTGCCTCTCTCTGTCCTTAGGCAGGATTAGAGGACATATGGGAAAAGGAAGGAGTGTGTAGGAGAGAGTAAGAAATGTAGGTGAGAGTTGCAGCTGAAAGGAAACTAGGCGGCACTGTGTGAAGGAGACAAGAGTACTATATTGTAATCCCTTTGCTGTGAAGCAGGAAGTGGGTGGTACTAGACATGTATGAAGGCAGATGACGTGCCTGGGGAGGATGGGGTTGGGGGCAGGGTGGGTGCATCTCTGTGACCCCTGCATGTGTGAAGAAAAACAATCTGTGGAGTGAACTACAAGGAAAAATATCGTTAACACCACTGGTTATTTAATAGGGCTGATCTATGTAGTAGTTCCCTTCTGGACATCACCAGGGGCAAGCTTCCATTCTCTCTGACTGTACCTGGCAGCACAGAGAAGATCCGGCACCACATTCCTTACAACTTCAACCTCCATTAAGCAGTGGTTAGTTGCGGTTCTTTGTGAGTAGGCTAATATTTCAGCCCTGACTGCCTGTAGTTGTCATGGGAGTTCTAGTCATGTGCAAGCAAGAGAGATGTAAGGAAGGTCATCATGATGTACTAGACATGCCAATCATCCTGGGACCATGTGCAGAAGCCACCAGTGAGGTGGAAGGTATCCATGGTGGTCTGCTAGTATCCAGTTGGCGGGAAGTGGTGGACTGTCTAGAAGCAAACCTTTATCAAGGAGTGCTGGAGAATGCCAGTTGTCCCTGTTCTAACCCCTCTAATAAAGCCAGTCTCCATTGCAGAGACATCACTCACATCAAAGATCCCTGACACAGCAATCACCCTCAATGGGTACATCCTCTTTAGACAGGACAGGCTTAGTAAAAGGGTGAAGGTTGTGCAGTGTATCTAAAGGACACTCTCTGGGGCCATGCCCTTTCCAAATAAATACTGGTACAAATGTACAGGCTCTAGCAGTCAGAGTCTTGTTAGGTGTCCACCATGAAGCCCTCACTATTGTATCAGTTTATATACTGCCTTGAGATCAAGCCTGTGGCATCATTACAATTGTTAATTACCTAGACAGCCTGCACCAAAACTCTGAAATGGTGATGCTAGGGTACTTGCTTGTAAACTGGCTATCTTTGAGGCAGCTCCTTTAAAAGCGCCCTCTCCACTGTCAAGGTATTGCAGATGGTGAACTCATCCACTAGGGTCAATTACAAGACCAGTGCTAGTACTCCATTGGACTGGGTTCTTACCAGCCACTCTGACAGAATCACCAGCACCACTGTCCTTCCAGACTCAATAAGTGACCACACCCCAATCCCATGCAACTGGACCATTAAAACATCTAACCCCCAAAAAAAATCATTGATTGAGTCCAGAAAAGGCCAAGTTGAACCCCTAAAGTTGACTCTTTAAAATCTTGACTGGTCCCCTATTGACACTCAAGAGCCTTAACAAGGTACTAGACTTGACACAACCCTATTAGAAAATGAAAGATTAAGGGCACTGTGACACTGCCATTTCTTATGGTTATGGTATGATATTGTATTATAAATAAATGGTATGTGTATGTAATTGTCTCACCCCAGTCAGCAGTGTGTGAGACTTGATCTTTAACTTTCAAGGTGTCAGTGAGGATGTCATTAAACTGACCAGGGAATGATTATTAAGACATCCTTCCAGAAGGACACTTTATTATCTTTTATATCCTGAGCATGCCTTTGAAGTTAATTCCCATGTAGGCATTTATGACATTGCAGGCAAGACAAGTAATTTGGCTGGTTCCTCTCACTTTTAGCA
Source organism: Neoceratodus forsteri (assembly GCA_016271365.2). Lineage (NCBI taxonomy): Eukaryota > Metazoa > Chordata > Ceratodontiformes > Ceratodontidae > Neoceratodus > Neoceratodus forsteri. The sequence continues at coordinate 882,707,841 of CM057450.1, read as the reverse complement.
CATAGCAGAAGTAGTGACAGAGTGTGGATTGCTAAGTTCAAAGAGAATGTTTGATCCCAGACTGTCATATTTGGGAAATGGCTTTTGCTGAAGTTCACATTATTAAAAATACATCCTTGTATATAACTATGTTAGAAACTGGACCTATGGGAGGGTCTAGGCTTAAGGGAGATGGTGTTTCAAATGAACAGCTAACAGAGGAACTGAGGTATATGATTCTAGACTTAGAGAGATAGTTCTCTGACTTGGAAAGCACTTTGAAAGGTAATACTTAGAGAATAATTAAGTGATTGTGGTAGGAGGTGGTATTCTGTAACTTTCCTTTTTTATTTGTAGATGACTGTGAGATTTGTGATATAATTTGTTCTGTATTTTATTTCACCTGTTTTACCATTTTTCTAGTAAACAATATTTTCTTTAAAATACTCCTGTGCTCTTCTGTTATTTTACATGTGTTTGCTGAATTTGCCTTTAAGTCTGATAGATGTAGGGCTTGCATGGTGTAACTAAGCTTGAAAAAGGTAAGAAATACCTGGGTCTCATATAGAGTTGAAAGGGTTCATTTTGGAGACCTGGCTACATACCCTTGGGTGAAAGATTATATTGCATCCCCTGAAGAGAGTATTATCTGAGCCTGTTATGTGGGTATGCTAGCGTGAGTTCACAAGTTTGAATCCTCCAGAACTCGAGGCAAAATGTGAATCAGACCCAAAGCAGACAGGAGGTTACCCTGTCTGTTACCTGTTTACACTATTGCACTCTGAATTTGGCACTGTGGGAGCAGAGGGTCTGACCCCGGAGTGCATTTGTGACAGATTTGGTTGGCAGTGGTGTAATATAAAAAGTATTTGTAACACAAGCTTTAACAGTTCAGTGTGTCAGATTAATACTGTACAGCTCACGTACAAAATAAGGCAATGATCTATTCTTTAAAAGAAACAGAACTATATCATTTTGCTTACAGTCAAAGTTCATATCTGTTTTATTTTTTTTTTCTAGTGCAAGTTAGAGTAGCCATAGTTAGGGAAGAAGATGGCTTCCTACTACAGTGGGTACACTGCAGACTACTTGAGCAGTTATGCCAGGATGGAGGAGTCCAGTATGATGGCAGCAGATGCCCACAGCCTTGAGTCACAGTCTGTGACTGAAAAGGGCCGAACCTTGGGTGTGGAGGGGCCAGTGCAGTGTCCAGACCTGGTGAGGAGGACAGCAGGGCCAGTGCAAGCCAAGGGCCACAGCAGCAGGGAAAGTCACCAGCATTCTGGAGCCAGAAGCAATCAGTCTGCAGATGGAGTTGCAGAGGATGGAGCTAGAGTTTGAACAGAAAAGTTCCAATTGCAGATGGAAAAAAGGAAAGAGAGACAACTTCAGTGAGAGGTGGAGTGAAAACAGTGAGGAAGGGTGAAAAGAGCGAGAAGCTGAACATGAAGAGCATGGTACCAGAGGCAACATGAACTGAAGAAGCTCGACTCAACCACCAGCACCAGAGCAGGTAAGTGGCTTGGTTTAACTGGAACTACTAGGACTAGGTTACAAATTAAACTACAAATTGATAGCTGAATTTAAAGAGGGAGAATATGGTTGCCTTTTTAAATTCCTTTGGAAAAGTTTGTATTCAACAAAAATATTCCTAGAGGGTCCTGGAGCTTCCAGCTATCCCTACTCTACCAGGAAAACTTCGGGATGCATTGGGTCAAATGGACAATGAGGACAGTAATGATTACAGTAAACTAAAGCTGCACTGTTAAAATATGAGCTAACAGCAGAGACATACAGGGCTAAATTCTGTAAGTTCAGTAGAAGCCCTGACATGGTTATGAGGAGCTAGCCATGAAACACGTCAGTTTTAAAACGTTGGTCCAAAGGAATTGAAGCAGACTCTGTTGAAAAAATTGAAAATGCTGTACTGTTAGAACAGTTTTTGGGGCATGCCCAGCAGAGCTGAAAATCCAGCTATAGAACTGAGATCCAAAAACAGTACAAGAGTCTGCTGAACTCTCTGACCGCTATGCCAAGAGCAGACCTGCTCTGAGGTGAATGGGGCTGGCATGGCAGCACAGAAAGGGAAAAGCAAGCCTTCAGGGCAGCTAAAACCCTCCCTGCCTCCACTGAAACCATGTAGCCCTAGGTTTAAGAAAAGATTTACCGAGAAAAGAAATGAATGTTGGGTTTGTAAAGAAACTGGGCATATTGCAGACAGTGTCCCAAAAGGACAAGCAGTACACAAAGTGGTGTTCAAAAGAAGTGGGTTGTTTGTGTGTCCCTGAAAGCATGCCAGTTAACATGAGGAACACATGCACCCAGTCATTGTGAATGGTGTACAGACACAAGGATTAAGAGACACAGGGGCATCAGTAAAGGGTGATCTGGTAGAGCCTGAGTCAGCTTATACCCAATCAATTTGTGATTGTGCAAGGGTTTACTGGGAGGAGAGAACATTGCCACTCACCAGTGTTCTCCCAGACTGGGCTGAGATGGGAGAACTGTGCAACAGGTTGCTGTAGCTGAAACTTTATCAGCTGATGTAATTCTCAGCAACAATCTCAAACAGGGATGGTGTGTGCAGTTACCCATAGCCAAGCGCAAGGGGAAACTGTAGTTCCCTGGACCCCATAGAACCCCTGTGGAAACCACTGAGAAGCTGGTTCCCCAGCCTGTGTCTCCTGATTTGGAAAATAATGAAAGGGGGCTAGAAATTTCTCTAGTAGCAGTTAACCACACAGCTAAGGAGGGTTACTCTGAGGAAGGAAGGAAGGTGACCCATTGTTAGTGGGTTAGGGATGGCAGTGATCCTGAGTGCCCTGATGCTAGAGCTAGGAACCTAGTTTAGACACTGAAGGGACCTGTCCCATGCTTTGGGAATGTAAGGAATTTGCAGCCACTCAGAAAAGTGACCCTAGTCTAGAAAGCTGAGGGCTTGGGCAGACTCTGATGGAGCACAGGAGGTGACGGGAAACATAAGGTTTATTGGGACAATGGACTGATGTATACTCAGGATGCTATGACAGAGGGAGGGGTGATAGACAGGCAGCTTGTCATTCCCCAGGGGTACTGTAAGCAGTTGCTCAGGAGTGCACAAGATATTCCCATGTCTGGTCATCTGGGAATTGCGTGCACTCATGCAGTGTTGGCCCAGAATTTCCATTGGCCCAACTTCACTCAGCAGGTGAAGGAGTATTGCAGGTCTTGTCACCGTGCCAAGAAATAGACTGCAGGTAAAAACCCTAGTTGCCCTAATTCCATTGTCCACAGTAGAGGAGCCATTCCAGAGGGTGGGAATGGATATTGTGGGGCCTTAAATACCCCAGCTCCTCTGGGAAGAGGTTCATCCATGCTGTGTTGGATTAAGCCACCTGGTATCCAGAGGCAGTCACCCTATCCTCACTGAGATGGCAGATGCCTTACTTGAGATTTTCTCCAGTACTGGGTTTCTGCAGGAGGTTATCACCGATAGAGGGTGTTTCTTCATGTCAGACCTGATGAAATGTTTGTGGAAGAAGTGTGGGGTGGTGCAGAGACACATGACACCATACCACCCACAAGCCAATGGGCTTGTGGAAAGATTTAACGGTACCTTTAAGTCAATGCTCCAAGTGTTTTCTGAACAACATGGGAGGACTGGAGAAATACCTTCCCACCTGTTGTTTGCATACAGGAAGTGCTCGAAGAGTCGATCAGCGTTTCCCCCTTTGATCTCTTATACAGACACAGGATAGGTGGGCCTCTAGACTTGATCTGGGAGGATTGGGAAGGCAAGCACACCACCCAGAACACCCATAGTGGATTATGTCCTTAGGTTTAGGGAAAGGCTGAAGGAGCTTATGGGGACAGCCCAGAGCAACCTGACAGCTGCCAAACAAAACAAAAGTGTGGTACCACCACAGAGCTAGAGCTTGCTCATACACGGTGGGTCAGGAAGTCATGGTCCTAATCTCCAGTCCAGAAAGACAAGCTGCAGGCTGAGTGGGCAGACACGTACAAAGTAGTCAGAAAGGTAAATGATGTGAACTATATTATAGACTTATCTGACAGAAGTCATACATGGAGAATGTACCATGTCAACATGATGAAGTCATATGCTAATAGGGCTGACATGGTGTTTGCAGTGTGTAGTCCTGGGGAGAGAGACGGATGAAGGAGACCCCTTCTGGACTTGCTGGAAGAAAGCAAGCAGGAGTCCTCTGTGGAGGCAATTAAGTTGTCACCCCAGTTAGCACCGGACCAGATCCAAGAAGTAAGGGAGGTTTTAGCAGACTTTGCCCCACTGTTTAGCACCAAGCCTGGACTAACCCTTAGCAATGCACGATGTGGAGACAGGGACACAGGCGCCCATATGGCGGACAGCATATCGGGTGTCAGAGACTGTCCAAAAGGACATTAGGAGGAGGTGGAGGAAATGCTGGATTTGGGGTAATCCAGAAATCCCACAGCCCTGGGCCTCACCCATAGTCCTTGTTCCCAAGCCAGATGGCTCTACTCATTTTGTGTGGACTATCGTGGACTGAATGCAGTCATGAAATCAGATGCCCACCCGATGCCATGGGTGAATGAACTCCTGGACAAGTTAGGAGGGTGACATATCTTACAACTATTGACCTGACAAAGGGGTATTGGCAGGTAGAGTTAGCTGCCAGAGTTAGGGAGGTCAGCCTTCATCACTGTGATAGGGTTATTTGAATTTAAAGAAACACCTTTTGGAATGAAGACTGCCCCAGCCACTTTCCAAGGTTGGTGAACCAGGTGTTAAATGGTGCTGAGGAGTACGCTATGGCATACCTGGATGATATTGCCATCTTTAGTGCCAGCTGGGAGGAACACCTGTCCCACCTTAGGGAAGTGCTTGGAAGGATACAGAGGGCCAGGCTTACTGTCAATGCTGAGAAGTGCCAGGTGACCATGGCTGAGTGGCATACCTCAAGCATGTTGTAGGCTGGGGACAGCTCTGTCTAACCAAGTGAAAATAGAGGCAATCAAGGCATGGCCCAGACCAGAAACACAGAACAGGTCAGGAGTTTTCTGGGGACAGCAGGGTACTATAGGAAATTTGTAGTAAATTACAGTGCTCTGGCTGCTCCCTATTTGACCTAGTAAAGAACAGGATGCCTAAGAATGTTACCTGGGTACCAGCCTGTGAAAGAGCCTTTACCAGACTGAAGGAGGCACTGTGCTGTGCTCCTGTATTGACAAGTCTAGACTACAGCAGACCTTTTATAGTACTGACTGATGCCTCAGATGTGAGTATTGGGGCACTGCTGAGCCAGACATTCAACCAAGGGAAAGATCACCCCATAGTGTACCTGAGTAAAAAGTTACTTCCCAGGAGCAAGCTTACTCTACTGTGGATAAGAGTGTCTTGCCATGTTGTGGGTCCTAATGAAGTTAGAGACACATTTATACAGGCAGTGTTTTGAGCTAAAACTGACCACAACCCCTGGTTTGGCTGGCACAGATAGGTAAAATGAATGGTAGACTATTAAGATGGAGTCTTGCCTTGCAAGGGTATGTCATGATGGTCTCACACAGGGCAGGGTAACCAATAAAAATGTCGATGGTTTGTCATCTATATGAAGAATGAACTGACTGAGGAGCTCATCCCATACAGGATAGAGCCCCAAATTCAGTTTAGGTGGGGAGGACTGTGACACTGCCATCTGCTTATGGTTATAGTCGGATATTGTATTATAAATAAAAGGCCTATATACGTAATTGTCTCACCCCAGTCAGCAGTGTGCAAGACTTGGCCTTTAACTTTCAAGGTGTTAGTAAGGATGACATTAAAGTGACTCGAGAACCATTAATTAAGACATTCTTCCAGAAGGACATTTTATTACCTTTTATATCCTGAGCATGCCTGTGAAGTTAATTCCCATGTAAGCATTTATGATGTTGCAGGCAGACAAGTAATTTGGCTGGTTCCTCTCAATTTTAGCACAGAGCGAGAAGTAGTGACAGAGTGTGGGATTGCTAAATTCAAGAAAATATTTGATCCCAGACTGTCATATTTGGGAATTTAAAGCTACCGACTTTCCAAGGCCTAAAACTGAGATGGTCCATCCTGACCATGACACCCCCACCGTGTCACGGGCACCTCTGCAGACAATGCTGTACACAATCAATTAAATTTTGCTGCTTGCTCTGGCCATGCACCTCACAGTAACACCAGTAGCAAACATTCAGATTAAAACAATACATCATTCTGCTGCAGCAAGTTCCAAACCATGATGTACAGAAAGTCCATTAGAAGCAAGCTGGCATTAAATTGTGATCAGACATTCAGGCTGCATGTGTTGCTCCTCATGACAGTCCCATCCAACCATTTACCCTCGCCTCATTTACTGAGCAAATTTCACTTCATTGACTACCACCACCATACCAAATTGTTTTCACCCACTTTCCTACAGCTGATCAGGTTCGGTATTTTATTTCCTGCTGCTGGTCTCTACTCTGTTTGTAATCCTTCGCAGGTGCTGGCAGACAGACATCCATATGTGCTTGTTTGCAATACTGCCCAGTCTAATCTAACAGGAAGGAACTTGCTTTACTGTGCTCCCATTGACATGTTTGCAGTGCAGCACAGGAGAGGGGTTGAAGGCGAACTGCTGTCCAGCTGGAGCAGCACCACAGTGGTATTGAAATAATTGTCACTCATGAATTATCAGTCAGCAAAAAAAAGGGACAAAACTGGGACAAGTAAGCAAAAATCAGGACAAAAGTGACATTCTGAAAAAATTCTGGGACACTGTAACATGCTGCCTAAAACAGGAACTGTCCTGGGAAAACAGGGACTGTTGGTAGTTTTATGAGAAATGTCTTTTGCTGATGTTCACATTATTTAAACTACATCCTTGTAGATAACTATGTTAGAAATTGGACCTATGGGAGGGTCTAGGATGAGGTGTCACAAGGGAGGAGATGGTGTTTTCAAATGAACAGCTAACAGAGGAAACAGAGTATATGATTCTAGACTCAGAGAAATAGCTTTCTGACTTGAAAGCACTTAGAAAGGCATTACTTAGAGAAGAATTAAGTAATTGTGGTAAGAGGTGGTATTCTGTAACTTTCAGTTTTTTTATTTGTAGATGACTGTGAGATTTGTGATATAATTTGTTCTGTATTTTATTTCACCTATTCTACCATTTTTCTAGTAAACAACATTTTTTTAATATTGTCTGTGCTGTTCTGTTATTTTATATGTGATTGCTTAACCTGCCTTTAAGTTTGACAGCTATAGGGCTTGCATGGTTTTACTAAGCTTAAAAAGGTAAAATACCTGGGTCTCATATAGAGTTGAATGTAAGGGTTCATTTTGGAGACCTAGCTGGGTACCCTTTTGCGAAAGTTATACTGCATCCCGAAGAGTAATATCTAAGCCTGTTAATTGGGTGTGCTAGCATAAGGTTCATAGTTTAAATCATACCTCTCAAGTGTCCCTGATTTTCAGGGATGTCCCTGATTTTGCCTAAAATTTTACTCTGTCCCTCCTAAAATTTGTGTTTTGTGGCTAAACAGTGGGGACTGTAAGCACAAAACAATGTCAAGCATTAAAGTTACAGACTTGTTCTTCTTTAGAAAATGCATTGTGCACCAAGCCCCATATTCTACCAGCTTTCTGTGTGGATATCTCTAATTTTGAAGATGTGTCCCTGATTTTGGTCCTTTGTCCCTGATTATTTTAAGCCTTGTCCCTGATTTATGAGGCAGGCGGTTGAGAGGTATGGTTTAAATCCCTCCAGAACTAGAGGCTAAAAAGTGATTCAGACCCAAAGTAGACAGGAGGGTTACCTGTCTGTTACCTGTTCACACTATTGCACTCTGAGGTTGGCACTGGGAGCAGAAGGCCTGACCTGTGGAGTGTATTTGTGACAGGCACTATTAATACTGGATCACTCCATCCCTTCTCAAAGTCATGACCATCAGGGATAATCTGTGGCAGAGAGCAAGAGCCACCAGTAAACAGTATGAAACCAACAATATAAAAGGGCCAGAAATGCCTGTACTTGGGCAATACGCCTAGACAAAAGTCATCATTTAAGGATGAGCTCACCAAATCCTGGGGAGATGGAAGAAAGTTTTGGGGCAACCTAAAAGACCTGACCAGGAAAACCAGCAAAACTTACCCTCCATGTTTTCTGTCAACAGTGAAATCACCCAGGACCCAGAGTTAATAGCTAACACTTTCAACAGTGCTTTCACTGACCTCAGCAGCATCCTCCCACCTGATTTCTTTGATGTATCCAATAACAATCACAGTGCAGGCAGTGTAGGCTCCAATACAAGGCCCCCTCTATTTGAAGAGACACTGTAATAGTTAATGCTGCTGATTTTCTGGCTTTATTACATTTTCTCTAATTTTACTGTGATTTTACTTTGACTCTGGAATTTTATGTTCGTGTCCAGAGCCTCTGGGATTAAGTGCTTAAAATAAGCATTCACTTACTTCAATTTCAAAGTAGTCTCCAAATAGGCTCAAGTCAAAATATCTGCAGAGTCTCTTTGGAAAGTTGAGGTATAAGTGACTCACTGGATCTCAGATTCATTGCACTCATCCTAGATGAAGTAGTAACCCCTGGACTAAAATGCTGAACTTCTCCTTAACACATGCTCAATTCCCTCAGAAATGGAAAGCAGCTGTGGTAATGCCAGTCTATAAAAGTGGGGATCGGGCCCTCCATGCCAACTATCGGCCTATATCAATACTACCCCCACTCTTCAAAGTTCTGGAGCAGACTGTTGCTAACCAGCTTGTTGAGTACCTTGAGAAGTACCAGATCCAGTGCCCACAGCATGGTTTTCTCAGGGACACAGCACCACAACAGCACTGCTAGAGTACACTGGTTACATTCACAGTGCTCTTGACCGTGGTCAGTTAGTGGGCATGGCATGCATCAACCTCACTAAAGCGTTTGACATGGTCAACCCCACCCTGCTACTCAATGAACTCACCATCACCAGGCTCTCAAATGACGCCATGAAGTGATTCCAAAGCTATCTTATGGACAGGTCACATCATGTCAAGATAAATAACACCCTTTCAGATAGCTAGCTAGTATGCTCTGGTGTTCCTCAAGGCTTGATACTAGGCCACCTGCTTTTCAGTCTTTTCTCCCATGTTAGTACTGACAGACTACTCCTTTATGCAGATGATGCCATTATTTTTACATGCAATCCTGACCCAACCCACACCTTCTGGAGACACAACTCTAGTATAACTTCTCAGCTGTGGAGCACTGGTTCACAAAGCACAAACTACTAATGAATTATGAAAAAAAAAAGTCATGTTTTTGCAAGTTGACTATTCTGAATAGCCACAACCCCCACTTGAACAGGTTAACACATTCAGATACCTAGGAGTAACCCTAGACAGTGCCTTATTCTTCACTAACCATGTGGACAATGTTACAAAAGTAGTTAATGTTAAATTGGCCTCCTATATAGGCACAGATGGTATATGACCATGAAGCACTCCAGCTCATAGTAAATAGCTCCATTGTCTCAGTCATAGACTATGGCCTGGTGGAGTATAGTGCAGGCGCCTGACATGACTCTCAAAAGGATAACCACTGCACTAAACAAAGCCCGTAGGCTAAGAACAAGTGCCAACCGCGCTCCCATACATGTGACTTGTACTCTCGACTAATTGGCTGCACCTAAAGGGTAGAATGAAATATTAGACTTGCCTCCTAGCCAAGAAAACCTGCCTAGGGTTACCTCCCCCCAATCCTGAACCTCCTTAATCTAACAACGAATCCCCACGAACCTGAAGTAAATTAATACCCTACCAAGCCCCCTCTGCTGTACCTCTCAAGGACAGCGGTCCTTTGTGTACTGCACCCCTATTGGTTAAATGCTCTCCACTGGAACCTCCTGGCTGAACCAAACTGGGCTCTTTCAGAGTCAGCTACTCCAGTAATTCACCGCACTTAGCAGCTGTGACAGCCCTCACTAAGGGAGGGACTCCCTACTCGCAAGAACAAACTCTACCTCCTCCTCACTGCACTTAGCAGCGTGGCCTGCCACCTCAAGTATCATCTCACCTCCTCCTCTACACCTTTCATCCTATCCACCAGACCTCCCAAGCATTCCCCACACCTTTCACCCTGTTGCTCAGTTGCCCTCGGTCTCCTCTGTTAGCAGCAAATCTGCCACCTCAAAATCATCTCCCCTCCTCTCACCTTTCATTCTAACCCCCAAACCTCCCCAAGCATCTCCCCGACACCTTTCACTCTATCACCTGTTTGTCTGTTTCATCTCTTACCCCACTCCCCTTTCTGCCTACCCCTCCAGCCAAACCTTTGCCCCCATTTGCCTTCTTACCCTTTACTCCTTACATCTGCAATAAACCTGACAAGGCCAACCTCTGGCTGTTTTACTGTTGTTCTGAAATATTATTGTATCTGCTCCAGCTTCTTGTTCTTTTTTCTATTATTTTGGAGAATTGCCAAGTTAAATACCGGCTGTCTTTTGTAGACTGTTATATACATTATTCCACTTTGTCTTGTTTATGTCTATGAATTGTATGAGTTGTATGTCGTGTGTGTTCTTAGACATGGAACCTTTGTAAAAGACTTCTAGCTCAAATGTATTGTAATCCAAGACTTCAAATAAATAAAAATACATGCAGTGCAGAGCACAAACCCAAAGGAAAGACATCAGATTGGCAGTGTTAGCACTGAAGCGTAAAATGCAAGCATTTTCTATGAGACTACAGAGCTTGACATGAAGGTATGGATCCTTCATGTCAGTGACCATGCAACCGACCTTCAGTAAGAGGGAAGAAGGGACTGCAGGAGAACATACTGAACTTTTATGGTTGATGAAAGGTTCAGACCCCAAAGGTCTAGTAATGGCCTTAGATACCTGATCCATTTTAGAACCAGAAAGTAGCAGGAATAATACCTTTTTTCCCTCGAACCAGGCCAGTTCCACAGCCTTCTTGCAGAGGAGTGTTTGAATCTCCTCCAGCAGGAGGGCGAGATGTCCTGGGCAATATCTATTGGGTAAATGGGGAATCATTGGGAGAACAGTAAGGAGCTATAAAGTGTGTCCTTGCTGAGCCACCTTCAGTACTTATGCATCTGTAGCGAGTGCAAGATCATTCACATAGGGAAGAGAAACCCTGAAGCCACCTACAGGCTGGGAGGAGTTGCTGACAGTCACAAGGGAAGAAACAGATTTGGGCATCATCATCATCACCAATGCCCTGAAATCATCTAAGCAGACCACTAAAGCAGTAGGTAAGGCTAGAGAGATGTTGGGGTGTATTAGTAGGGGTATCACAAGTTGATAGAGGAAGTAATAACCCCTCTTTACAAGACACTGGTTAGGCCCCATCTGGAGTACTGCGTACAGTACTGGAGGCCACACCTTCACAAGGACATTAACCAAATTGAGGCAGTCCAGAGAAGGGCACCAAAATGATGCAGGGACTGCATCAGAAACATATGAGGACAGATTAACAGAGCTCAATATGTATACCCTAGAGCAAAGGAGGGAGAGAGAGGTGATATGGTCAAAACATTCAAACACCAAAAGGGCATTAACAAGGTGAAAGAGTCTAGCATATTTCAATTTAAGAAAAATAGCAGGACAAGAGGACACAGCATGAGATTAGAGGAGGTCAATTAAGGGTAATGTGAGGAAGCTCTTTTTCACAGAAAGGGTGGTGGATGCATGGAACAGTCTACCTCAGGAGGTGGTGGATTTGAATACAGTGCAGGGCTTCAACAGGCATGGGATAGGCATAAGGGAGCAATACAGATGAGTATGAATAGACAGGCCATTGACAGAGCAAAGGCTGATGGCAAATTCATAAGGCAGAAAAAGAAATGGTCAGACTGGATGAGTCTTGCGGTCCTTATCTGTAAGTAACTTCCATGTTTCTATATGCTTCCTCCATTTTTTGTTGAAAGAGGAGATTGAGCCTCCACCAATACTTCCTGAGGCAGTGAGACCAGAGGAAGGGAGGAAGTCTGAAAGCTGGAGGCTGCAGGTACCCATAATGGTTTGACCTTTGTTAGTCTGGCATGGGCACCTGGGAGCAGGCGGCAGCTTGGAAAGTAGTAGGCTGAGGTACCTGAGAACCAGCTCCTGGGCCTTTTGAATAGCTGCAGCCTGGACAGGATAGGGCCTTTGAAAGAAACTGTTACTTTTCCCGGAGTTTAGGGTTCTAAGTATGCAGGGATCTAAGAGTCATTTTGGAACACCAGACTTTGCTGACAAAGAGGAGTGAAAACACCTACTTTATCTTAAAGCTTTACTAATATTTATCCTTCTCTTCATACTGATAGTAGTGGGATAAGTGGGGAGAAAAGAAGAAATTTGTAGGCAGCGTTTGAGGCACTTTGAAACTTTGTAAGCAGTGTTTGAGGCACTCTGAACCTTGGGCATTAAATTATAACAGATGGTGTGGGGAAACTAGCTCAGGAGATTTATCTTGGGGTGAGTAGATTCAGGAAGCCATGTGAATATAGTGCGTAACTGGAACTGGAGTGAACAGAGGCTTAGTGCCTTCTTACAAGAACACTATAAAAGTAATTCCACTCTAATGTGTCCAGCACATTTGTGTCCCAGCAAGTAAGTGGAACAGGGATGAAGTCTGACAGGTGGCTGGCATCTTAGGTGTTGGCAGGCATTGCAGAAGGAAGCAAGGAAGTACAGGAATGTGCCAGTTGACTAAGGTAAGGCACCTGTTCACTACTGTGTAGCAGTTACTGTTGGGAAGGGCAGAAGGTAAAAGGTAGGCCAAAACTGGGACTAGAAGCAGCACCCTATCTAGGATAGGAGTATAAAGAGATTTAAAGAAGGCACAGGGAACACAAATAGAAACAAAGGGGGTGAAAATTATGTACTCACTGTAATTCTTTTCTTCACCATTCATCAATGGTGGGTCTTAGTCTGGAGGCACTAGGACCCCATGGGAGCATATGCCTTTAAGAATTTTTGAGAAGGGCAGCCGATGCTGGGGACAACGACACACATGAAACAGACATATGACATGGTGCTCATGGGCTGACCAGTAACTGATACCCAGATCTCTCATTTCCAGACAACAGCCAGATGAGACAGCTCTGATGCAGTTTGATAATGACTACAGACTCTTGGGGTTATACATTCGTTCCTACTCTCAGCCTGATTGTGAATCATTTATGGTGGGAAGTCCTGGAGCATCAACAACTCGCAGGATGTCAGCCACTGGATCAAGAAGATGGAAGCAGAATTTACGGGCCAAAAGGATACCTCGGACCATCAACAATTTGGGTCAGAAACAGAAGACTGAGCAAGGGCCCAATTCAGGCTGGTAGCAGTAAGTGGTGTCTGCAGCTGTATCCAAAACGACTTTTATGTGATTTGGAAGGACATTTTGGGGTCTTAAATTCTAAGTACTGGGGTAGTAAGAATCTGAGATTCAGCTATTATTTTCTTGTCTTTTGGGGAAAATATACAAAGTTATGTATATTTAATACATGAGCTTGACAGTAGGAGCGTGGGAGAATCTCCATCTTGGGCTCTTACCCAGATAGCTGCACACTGTTTAATTTCAACTGATGTTCGAAGAGCTAAGGCTAATATATTTTACTTTGATATGTCGAGTTCTGGTGGCATTCTACTACTATTGTCAAGGTGGATTGTATTGTTATATAGGAAGTTGTGTTTTCTTTTCCTTTATGGGTTATTATGCTTCTGCAAAAAGTTTGTAATCCGGGAGTTATAGTGGGGTCTACACGATGTACTTTTATTTTCAACCTACAATCAGGTTAAGTAGCAATCGAATGACTGTGTCATATTACCTAAGTTTACTCCTATAGGATACACTTTCATCCACTGAAGAGGCTGTCAATTTATTGGACATTTTGGGAATAGATTTTAAAACATATTTGGAGCCCCATCTCCTACTGTTCAAGATTATGGGTGTTTATGCTTCAATGAGTGTCAATTATACACTATATATTTATACCTAAATCCTATACAGTATATGTATACTTGTTAATTGTTTATTAACATGAAAATGAATAAACATAAAGTAAAAAAAGAGAGTGTCAGAAGAGTTGGCTTGTTCTCAGCCTAAAGTGAGGCATGACCGACACCTCTGGAGTTTGCTGACTCAGAGCTGAAAGTATGGTCCTCAAATGAAGGACCAGCCAAGGAATAGGCTGCAAGGAAAGAAGCACTGTCTATCAGCGCTGGGGAACATCTAGCCAACCCTAGTTGCCCTCTGAGGAGGAGGAGGAGGAGGAGGAGGAGGAGGAGGACCATAATGGGCTTAGACTTAAAGTCCCATATGACCAGAAAGTAATATGGGAGAAGGTAACCTTGATCTCAAAAGTCTCAGTACTAGCCCAAGTCTCACACAGCTAACAGGTTTAGTCTCTCAAGAAATAGAAACCAGAGAGAAAAGCAGCTCCTCAGGACAGTGACCGAGAACAGAGGGCCCTCACTAGGCCCAGGGCAGGAATAGGGATCTTAGGGAAGGTTCCTTTTGTTGAATTCTGAGCCTGTGGGAGGGTTAAAGTAATGAATGGTGAAGATATTTTGGAAGATCAAGAATTAAGGTGAGTATGTAATTTTCATATCTCCCAAGAATCAATCTTCGCCATTCATCACTGGTGGGTCAGTACCACGCCACCACCGAATGGTGGTGCTGGCAAACCATGAGGGAAATGGTTGTTCCCCAGTCTCCCATGGGGAGACACAGAGAGGTGGGGGCCCTCATAGGTCTGGCAAGGCCGAGACTGATCTGGGACAGGCGAAGGCTCCCATGGTCTGGGAGCGGAACACGCCCCATAAGCTCATGCTTGGCCCAGTGGGAGAAGACATGGGCCCCAGTAGTGTGAGGCAATCACCCTACACTGGGCTAAGGTGACAACCATGATAGGTGAGGCCCCACCATCCACCTAATGTAAACCACAGTTCATACCAGTCTGGAGGATACCCTCATTGGCATCTCAGGACACCTAACTTGGTGTCTCACCAGCTCCAGACCGTGGGCAGAAGGCAAATGGCCTGCCTGACTGCCTCACAATCTAGCAAGGACCCTAGAAGCTGACACAGCATCACCAACAGGAGCCTACCATAGGATGCCTGCTGGCGTGATGTGCAGCAACACCAACACGGTGCATGCCATCAAGACACTCTGCGACCTAAGGCATCAAACTCGGCTGAGTCTGACTCTGGAGGACAGCCACGCAATGGTAGACAATGCCCAGAGGGATTATCCAGGAGCTGGACCCCAGAAGTGGGGTGAGGCATAGCTCCTGGAGATTATTGGGGTGCACAATACCAGTACTGGCATTCCTTGGGAGCAGAAAAGGGGCAGAAGGATGAAGCCATACATTCCAGAACACCTCTGTAAATGGCCGAGGCCACAGAGATATGACCGCTGAGTCATAACTGTACTCCCCAAGGAAGGACAGCACCGATGAGCAGGATTGTGGCCTGAAAATGAGAATCTGAGCATCCTCATCATCACCAACAGGAAGAGCTGATATGATGTCAGATCAGCATCAGAGGAGAAGGTGGACTGAGGCATCCTCTTCATCAGTGGAGGAAGACAGAGAAGATGAGGAGCTGGATTCAGTGGATGGTGGTGCCAGTATTTCAGTTGGACAGATGGCCTGGTGCATTGACCTCAGGTGTGCAGGAAAGGCACTCCCAACACCCTGAATTGTTCCCTGGTGAGGGATCTCGAAGGATCAGAGATACCCAAAAGAGGGAGGGATAGGCAGAGGAGGAGGGTTGTGCCATATCTGGCCAGGTCCTCTACCAGAGCTGCAGAGCATATAGCCAATCTGCATCAGGGAAGGGCCATGCAACTCACCCACCCAGGAATGCCCAACTGTAGAGGGGAGACTGGGGTGGTGCCCTCTCAGGCCCAGATGGTTCTGGAGGAGACAGAAGGCTCAAGTCAACACTCTGACTCCTGCTAGAGCCACCAGCCACTCTGGTCATGGGGTGTGGCACCAACTGGGACCTCACTCCCCCACTCACCAGAGAGGATTCTGCCCCTTGGAGTTGGCCTAACAGCACCTCCAGGTCTGAAACAGGGAGTAGGGGGTACTAGCACTGCAAGCGACGCGCACCCCCTTGGCAATGCAAATGACACCGAAATCAGACCCAGCACCTCAGACAGTGTAGAAACCTGATCATGGCACCAAAAGTGACACTGGACTCCAACCCAGCACTGCCATCCCTCCAGTGCTGGAATCCAATTAGCTTTAGTTCAAGCAGCAGGTATGTAAAACAGCCTATTATAGAAAGGGTCTGAGAAATACAGCTTTCTGATAGAATGTTTACAACCAATCAGATGCCCTATGTTAATCTTTGATTAACATACATGAAAAAGCAATCATATGCTGAACAAGGTTTAACACTATTTGAAAAAAAAAACATTTGTTTTATTATAATAGCAATAAGGCACTTCCAGGAGTTATGGTAATTGTCAGGGGCCATGTAGCACTCACCTGCACCTCGTGCCAGATTACTCCCTATAGGGTGATTAACAGACCATTGACATAACCCCTGGTACAGCCATATTGCTTAATTGGAGATGCCTAGTTTAATATGCTCATCAAACAAAGGAAACTTTCTTTACATACTTGAAGTAATAGAAGCATGTAGTAGAAAAATAATGAAGTATCCATTCTGTGGGAATACAAAACACCAACTGATGATGTATATTATGCATGTTCCAAATAATGCAAGTTCCAAATAACTGTATAATATCATTCACAGGCAGACCAGTGGAGAATGATTGACACAGGGATCCTCAAAGGGCATACATCACACAAAGCAGACCAGTGGGATAGAAACCTGCATGGGTACACACCCCAAGGGCAGTCACAGACCACTGGGTCAATGGACAGGATGGAATTCTACACAGCAGGGAATGTACCACCAGAAAAGTGCAGTTGGGTTGAAATGGACAGGATGGACACGTGAAGACATGTTCATGCATGCACAGCTTGGGGCAGCAGAGCAGTCCAGTAGGGATGAGACAGGGACTGGACAAGAGTCCCAGCCATAGCTAGAAGGCATACACCACCCATGTAATCAAATATCAATTCTTGTTGACTGTAGAAGAAAAATACCAAATGGTGTAAACATGCATCTTAGAAATAACTATATTCCCCAGGATGTAGAAGAATATGAAACAGTGCACACTAAAGTGAAATGCAATAATACTACTAGACCTTCACAGTCTGAGGCAGACATGTGGAAGACATGTAATCAAATATCATTTCTTTGTGACTGTAGAACAGAACACCAAATGGTACAAATATGCTTCTTAGAAATAACTTCATTCCCCACGATGTAGAGGAATATGGAACAGTAGATACAGAAGTGAAATGCAATACTACTAGACCTTCACAGTCTGAGGCAGACGTGGTAGAACATATATCTCTTAAATGTCATTTCTTTGTGACGGTAAAACAGAACACCAAATGGTGCAAATATGCATCTTAGAAATAATTATTTCTTAGGATATAGAGGATTACAAAACTGTGCACACAGAAGTGAAATGCAGTACTACTGTAGCTTCACCGCCTGAGGCAGACATGTGGAAAATATCTGTAGTCAAAGATCATTTCTTTGTGACTGTAGAACAGAACACCACATGATGATGTATATCATGCATGTTCCAAATAACAAAGTTCCAAATAACTGTAAAATATTATTCACAGGCAGACCAGTGGAGAATGACTGACACAGGGAACCCCAAAGGGCATACATCACACAAAGCAGACCAGTGGGATAGAAACCTGTACTGATACACACCCCAAGGACAGTCGCAGACCACTGGGTCAATGGGCAGGATGGAATTCCTACACAGCAGGGCATGCACCACCAGAAAAGTGCAGTTGGGTTGAAATGGACAGGATGGACACGTAAAGACAAGTTCATGCATGCACAGCTTGGGGCAGCAGAGCAGTCCAGTAGGGATGAGACAGGGACTGGACAAGAGTCCCAGCCATAGCTAGAAGGCATACACCACCCAGTGCCAGGGGCAGATCAGTGGCGAGATGCACAGGATGGAAGCCCTAGAGGCTATATACCATCCAGGGTCAGCGCCAGAGCAGTCTGTATGTGTGGGAGTGGGTGGACAGACAGTCACAGGAATCCCTAGAGTAGAGAGAGCATTACATATTATTTCACATAACATATTAGCTTCAAAGTTCCAGGCAGACATATGGAAGACATGTAATCAAATATCAATTCTTGTGGACTGTAGAAGAAAAACACCAAATGGTGTAAATATGCATCTTAGAAATAACTTCATTATTTCTACCCATGTGGCAGATGAATAATAAGAAAGTTACAAGAAGTAGAAAGAGGAAAAGTATGGCTTCAGTCCAACCCAAGGCACACTCAGACGAGTAGTTAGAACTGCTTCCTGCGTGATTTCTGAGTACAGAAAGTGTTGATTATAGCCTCAAAACTGAGTGCCCTTGTCACATCACTCTCAATAGAAAGTATGGCAAGTGAATTCAGCTTGTCTTGTGTCATTGTTGATCTCAGGCAGTTCTTTATCAAGGCCAGTTTTGAATCGGAACGTTCTCCTTCACAGACTGTTACTGGCAGAGTCAGGAATAATCTGAGAGCAACTGCTACATTAGGAAAGGTAGATTCCACCAGATCATTTCACAGCATATATTTCATAATCTCTTGTGCACTTACTCGATATTGACATGCGATATGAAGTCAAGAAAATGCAGAAATTCATCAACACAGTTTGCACCAAGATCTTTTGCATATTTGCTAATGATGCGTGATGCGTCGATATGGAGCTGTGTTGCATCATTATCAACAATAGCACGCAGAAATGCAAAATCTTCAGACAATTGTTGGTAAGCTGTGCAACGCTGCTGTAATGAAGCACGCACCTGGTTGACTATCACAAGGAATGACTCCGCCTGAAAGCCTTGGGAGCTGTAAGGACGACGTGAGATGTGGCGAATCATCAGCATGGCATTCTGGTCATCTGATTCTGGTACACTCACTTGAATAGTCTTGGGACACATCTGGCATTATGCTTTTGCTGCTCTTTCAATATCTTCAAATTGATCTTTCAACTGATTAGTGAAATCCTCTAGAGACAAGAACACAGCAGCAACAGCTGTCAAATCTACTCTTGTACTTTGGAGAAGGGTATTGCATTTCTGGAATCTTTGCAGAATTCTGTTCCACAGTTCACACATGAAGGCTGTTTCCAGTCATCGTGATGCATTGGCCAATGACTTGCAAGTGAGCCTCATTTCTGCTGGTTCCTGTTCATCATCTGCCAGATTAGTCAGTATGTTGTAGAAATTACGATAGTTCAAAGATAGAGCCCTGACAGACTCTGCATGACAATGCCATTGTGTAGATGATAGGATCTTGAGTGTCAGGATTCTCCCATTATCGTTGGGAGTCATTCCTTCTGTCAGAGATTTCCACCACCTCGTGGAACCAGCTGCAAAAGCATATATCTGCAGTACTGTGCTGAAGAATTTAACTGCTTCTAGGCAACAATTGACACTTGCAGTACCAACTAGATTCAATGAATGTGCTGCACACGGTACATAGTCAGCAAGCGAGTTGATCTCTTTTAGTCGTGCCTGCAGGCCGCATACTGTCCAGACATGTTGGCTGCATTATCGTAACTTTGACCTCTACAGTCTTCAACACTGAGGCCCAGCTCTTTCAGTGTGTCCAACACATTATCCACAAGTTTTCTCCAGTGTGGCTGTGTATAGGCACAAATTTCAAAAACGCTCCTTGGGCTTTCTAGTTTCATTGACAAATCGAACAACAAAAGTTAATTGGTCCTGTGACTCACATCTGGGGTTGAATCAACAAATGGAGAAATATTTAGCAGTTTGAACCTCATTGCACACAGCTGTCAGAACTTCAGTTCCCATTAATTCTATAAAGTCATCACAAATTGTAGATGATAAATAGCTTGGATTTCCTCGCCAGAATTGCCATAACGTGAGATATGGGCAGCAAGAAATGGATCAAACTTTGCTATTACTTCAAATATGCCAAGAAAGTTTCCATTGTGTTGTGAGCCTATTAGCTCGCCATTTCCTCTGAACACCAGTCCACGCTCAGCTAGAAATTTGATCACCTCAACAACTCTAGGAGCACCAATCACCAGTAGCTCTTCTCACTTTCCTGCTGTTTCTGCAGTTCAGCATCCATGCACCCCTGGTAGAAGCTCTCTTTAGCCAGGCAAGCATTGCTGTCTGGTGCTCATCACTGTTCTCAAGCCATTTTATTAGCTTGGTCGCATTACTCCAGTCACTGAATCCATCAGTGGCAAACTGTGAGGAGCTTGTGGACAATAACTTGCAGCAAAAACAGTAAATGTTCTCAGCTGCAGAAGAGTATAAAAGTCATTCACGGTTGTACCATTCACCATTCGCTTTCTTTCCACGGAAGAGATTCTTGGAAAAGTACGTACTCTGTTTGAAATGATCCGCTGGGATTGTTCGAAGGGTCCCAGATGGTTCTGACAAGAAGAAGGCCATTTGAAACCCAATATTCAGTGTCCTCCTTCGATAAACTGCCCCACAAACCAGGATCAGAAGACGTTTTCAATGTTTTAGCTGCAGCACTACAGCCAGACGCACAAACCAGAATTGACCTGTATGGCAGCCTGTGAAGGCAGGAAGACCTGTGGACGATACCAGAGGTGGCAGAACTTGGCACCGCAGTACATCTGGAACCAGAATTGACCTGTGTGGCAGCCTGTGAAGGCGGAAGACCTGGTGAATGAACATACTAACATATGAAATTTGCCAGCAGATAAAGGCCTAGAGGTCTATCAAGTTCACTCGAATGTGCAGCTAGCACCCTATTCTGCAGCTGCCCTCCCTTCCACCCTTCCCCTTCATTAACCCTCCCCTTGTCCTGTCCCATCCTCGCTTGAAGCAGTCCACTGTTCTACTACATACCACTTCAGCAGGTAAAGCATTCCACCCAACCACCACCCTCCTGTAAAAAGTGTCCCCCATCTCCTCCTGAACCTTCCTCGCCCAGTCTCATATCATGGCCCTGGTGTCCCTCCCTTCCTTACTTTGAACACCCCTCTGTACCTATCTTGTTTATTCCTCTCATGTATTTAAAGGTTTCAATCATGTCACCCCTGTCTCTCCCTCTCTCCAGTGAGTACATGTTCAACTCCTTCAACCTCCTCTGTATGATAAGTCCCCCAGCCCCTTGATCATCTTGTGGCTCTGTGCTGCACCCTCCAGTAACTTACTGTCCCTCTTCAGATCACGGACACCAGTACTGCGCATGACATCCAGGTGTGATCTAACTAATGACCTATACAGTGGCAGAATCTCCTCCTCCCTCCTCGAGGATATACCCTTGCAATACAACCCAGCATTTTGTTGGCCTTTGCAGCTTCCTTCCTACATTGTGCCGAGTTGTTCATTGACCCTGTAATGAGCACACCCAGATCCTTCTCCTCCTCTGTCTGGGCTAGCTGCACTCCCCTAGCTGGTAACTCCTCCTTGGGTTCTTCATCCCAAAATGTAGCACCTTGCACTTTTGGCATTAAAGCCCAGTTGCCAGGTGTCTGACCAGGTTTCAAGCTTTGCCAGATCATCCTGCAACCCCTGCCATCCCCTAGGTCATCCACCACCGCGCCTACCTTGGTATCATCAGCAAATAGACTGATCTTGCTCTAGATGTCCCATGATATGTCTGCAATGAATATCCCAAACAACACTGGTCCCAACACCGAGCCCTGTGGAACACCGCCGTCACTGCCCTTGGTGAGAGCTGTCCACCCACCACGCCCTCTGTTGCCTTCCTGCAGCCAGTTTCCTACCCATCTCACCAGCTTTGCACCCGCCACTGTGCCTACTAACTCTCTTCCCAGCCTTCCATGTGGCACTGAGTCGAATGCCTTACTGAAATCCAGACAGGACATCCACTGCATGGCCCCTGTCCAGTTGCCTAGTTACCCAGTCATAGAACTCCACCAGGTTGGTTTGGCAGGATCTGCCACGTATGAAGTCATGCTGTCTGCTGTCCTGTAGTCCTTGGCCTCTAGGAGGGCCACCAGCCTCTCCTTCAGGATAGTCTCCATTAGCTTACTCACGATGGATGTGAGGCTCACTGGTCTGTAGTTCCTGGTTCATCCTGGGGCACTCTTGTGGAGGGGCACCACATGAGCCATCCTCCAGTCCTGAGGTACACACCTAATATAGTGAGGCATTAAATAGGTCTGCCAAAGGTCCTGCAAGGACCTCTGCCAGCTCTTTTCAGTGCCCTGGGGTGGATGCCATCTGGGCCTGCACCTTGTCCACCTCAGTGCCTTCAAACCCTCTCGATCTCTGCTCTCCATGATTTCCCCATCTGTCACCTCTTCCCCCGCTTCTGCCATTTCTCCCACCTTGGGTGTCACCCCTATTCTCTTTAGTAAATACTGAGCAGAAGTACTCATTTAGTGCTTCCGCTTATCGCACCTCTTCTTCCACCCAACCCCTCCTTCCTAATCCTTACTATGTGGTCCTTACAGCTCCTTTTCTCCCTGATGTACTTAAAGAAGTCCTTCTTCCCGTTCTAATGCCTTGTGCCAGCCTGAGTTCTGTAGATGCTTTGGCTCCCCTTACTGCCCTTGTCACCTCCTTCGATTCTGTCAAGTACTCCTCCCTGTCCTCCCCTCCCTGTTTTCTTGTACTTCCTAAAGGCAGCTCTTTCCTCACCTTTTCCATGACCTCCTTGCTCAACCAGATCAGTTTCTTAGCCCTAGCCTTCTTGCTCTGGGCTTTGCAGCAGGTTTGGTTGCCTCCACTATCCCCAGCTTTATGAGCTCCCACCTCTAGTTAGTGTCCATACTGGGTTGAATTCTGGCAAGACACCTTTACCACTTCCCCATCCTCCCAAAGCCAGCCCTCCTGAAGTCCAGCACTATTGTGCCAGATTCCCTCCTTCCTTGCCCATATCCAATGTGAGCCATACTGAGTGGTGGTCACTCCCTGACAGCGGTTCCTCCACTGTAAGTTCTCTTACAAAGTCCCCATTTGCCAGCACAAGGTCAAGGGTATTCCCTAACCTGGTTGGTTCACTGACCATTTGCAGCAGAAGCTGTCCTGGAAGGCATCCAGCAGTACCTGCTCCTTCTGTTCCTGGTTGTTGGGGTGCTCCAGTCCACTCCTGGCATGTTAAAGTCCCCACAATCACCACACTACCCTTCTCACAGGTCCTCCTGATCTGCCCCACTAGTTCCTTGTCTAACTCCTCCTTCTGAGATGGTGGCCTGTACACCACTCCCATTCTAAGAATCCTATTCTTGGAATCCTGGATTTGCATGCAAAGTGACTCCATACTACCCTCCTCCCTTCCTCCCTTACACACTTCAGTCCTTCCTTCACATATAGTGCCACCCCTCCTTTCCCAATCACCCTGTCCCTACGAAATAACCTGTATCCTGGTACAGACAGGTCCCAGTCATTGTATTGGGTGGCCCATGTTTCCGTGATGGCTGCAATGTCCACCTCTCCCTCTGCCATGAGAACTGTAACTCTGCAGTTTTCCTCCCAAGGCTCCTAGCATTAAGGAAAACCACCTTCCACCTTTCTCCCCTCCCATCCTGTCCTCCTTTCCTAGCATCACCAACAGTACTTGCCATTTGTCCTTTGTCACTGTTAAGGGGTAAGCTCATATGGTTTCCCAACCTGTGGTCTCTGCATATCTCTTCCTCAACTGCCACCCCCACTCCTGGTTTAAATTCCCAACTTCCTCTATGTACTGCTCCATCCTCTGTTTCAACACTTTCTTTCCTTCCTCACTCAAGTGTAGTCTGTCCTTGGCATAGAGACTACACTCCTCCCAGGTCCCTCCCCACCCCCAACAGCCCATATCCTTTAGCACAACACCAGGTTCTTAGCCATTTGTTAAATTCCTCTATTCTCAGCTTTCTTGTTGTGCTTGCCTTTGGCACCAGAAGTATCTCTGAAAAAGTTACTGATCTTCCCGCCTCACATAATTGTGCTAGTTCCTCAAACCGCCTCTGGACTGTATCTACTGTCTTGTCAGCCAGGTCGTTTGTCCCAAGATATATAATTAAATGAGGCTTGTCCCTACCCCTTCTAGCATATTTCAGAACAGACTGTCCCACCCTTTCCGCTGTCATTCCTGGCATGGCTCTCCACCCAAATGAGACTGTGCCTCCCCTTGCTACCCCACCTAACTCCTCTTAGTATTGAGTCCCCAGCACCAAGATTCCACCCTCTTACTCCCTGCTTGCTTCCATTCATCTCCCCTCTCATTTCCAGCTCCTCTTCTTCCTCCTGCACATTATTTCCCTTTCACCCTGTTGCAATTCTCCCAGTAGAACTTCCCCTGCTCCAGTTTGGTCCAGGCATTTATCAATTACTCCTCTAATTTCATCAATTCCCTCCTCCACCTTCTTCCTCTCTAGCAGAGCACAACTATTTTCTGAAGGCCCTTCACAAATGCCCGCCTCTCTCTCTTCATAGTAACCTGTTCTCTCCTTTCCACTCCATGACTTTTGCCACTTCTTCGCCTCCCTCACAAGTCCCTATCTCCTCCTTCCATTTGTCTTTTGTCTCCTGACCTGGTTTCCCGGCAATTGTTCTTCCTGGCCTGGGTCTCTTTGTCTCTGCTTCCCTTCTTCTGACCCTCTCCTCACCACTGTTGGCTTCGTCGCTCTCCTCCTCTCTCCCCTTCTTCCCTCCCTCCAGTATTGGGCTAAACCCACCCCAATCTGCCTTGCCTGTCTTAGTTCCTCCTGCAGACCCTCTATCTCCTTTCTAAGTTTTTTATGTGGTTGCACACTAAACATCCTCCCACACTCCAGGCATTTTTAGAAAGATTGGTGCACCGCAGTTGTTGCAGCCTACCACCCTACCCATTGCTGTCATTGCCCACTCAGCGACCCCACCCTTCCAGATGCAGGATACCAAACACTCCCCAAGTCTCCCTCTCCCTCCTCTATCAGTGCAAAACATTTTCTTTATTCCCTTACCTCCTTTGTTGCACACATTTAGATATATTGAGCAACTTCTTTTTATATTCCTATCCACACTCAAACACAGACTTTAAGTAGTCATTGCACAACCTTCAAACTCCTACTCCTCCTTTCCCCAATGCAATAACAATCACGAAAAGTAATAATGAAAGCTCCTAGATTTGCATTTACTTCCCTTCCACTGAGAGAGCAGTCAACTCTTAGCTTGCTGCTGTTCCTTTCCTGGTATGCCCTTCCTACTCCACCCCCTACTATACCAAGTGTTTAGCTCCTGTCAATCATATTTAACAGGGCATATAATCAAGAGTTGGGGAAGGGGCGAAAATTTGCAGCAACCAAAGACAGCAAAGAATACACCACCACTATGTTTTAAATCCTCAACAGCCCAAAAACAATTCTAAGTAAAGACAACAAAGAAAGTACAGTGTCAACAAAGCCCACAATCCAAGTCTAAAAGAAAACAGC
Source organism: Neoceratodus forsteri (assembly GCA_016271365.2). Taxonomy (NCBI): domain Eukaryota; kingdom Metazoa; phylum Chordata; order Ceratodontiformes; family Ceratodontidae; genus Neoceratodus; species Neoceratodus forsteri. The sequence continues at coordinate 882,682,391 of CM057450.1, read as the reverse complement.
AATTACAGTTACTGTAAAGCATTGAATTGAATATGCTTCCTTCCCTTCTGGCTTCCATAACATTCAAAAATACATACATTTCTACCTCAGCTCTTTACCATTACCATCCAAAGGTAACTACAATCACAACATTCTACCTTCTACTAATACAGATTCTATCACAGAACCAGAGCACAATGCAAAACATCTGCTGCTTAGCAACAACAAACAGGTGACAACATACCAAGTTGATGTAGCTTTTTAAAATAGAAAAAAAATGTAATCTTTTAAACCAGTAGAAATCAGCAGTCCCAAAAGCACTTGAACCACAAGAAAGATCACAGTACCATACCTTTGCCACAATAACCAAACAGTTCTAAAACATTGGAGAAGAAAAAAAAATCAGAGACTGCACAAAAGATACAATGTACTATAAAGTATTAGGCAATAGTATACTCAGTTGTCCAACAGAGAAAACAAAGTACCCACCAAAACAGACACAATACCCATAAATGACACTTAGGTTCTCAATATCAGAACCACCAAAGGCACACACAGAAAGAGTTTAAACTATAGTGTTAAAATTAACCACATCAGAGTAGAAAGATCACACTAAATAAATGTGTTGATCCTTCTGACTTCCAACGAATATCTACCACACAATTTATATCTTCCTGGAGCCTACAGGTTGTCTTTCACAATCACCTAAATTTATATAAAACAAAACAATTTTAAACTGAAAATTGTAGCAAAAAGCACTTAGCTTTAGGAGCTCTTCTCAAACACAGCCATTCAGCTCAGAGTTCTAGAATCAGATACCAGATAGAACGATACCAGAGGTGGCAGGACTTGGTGCCGCAGTACATCCAGAACCAGAATTGACCTGTGTCAGCCTGTGAAGGCGGGAAGACCTGGTGGATGATACCAGAGGTGGGAGGACTTGGCACCGCAGTACATCTGGAACCAGAATTGACCTGTGTGGCAGCCTGTGAAGGCAGGAAGACCTGGTGAATGATACCAGAGGTGGCAGGTGCTGGCTGCTATGAATCAGGTCCTAAAGAAGATACCCGCTCTGTGTCCAAAGAAGGGATAGATAGTTACTCACAGTGTGCAGCTGAGTTGTCCTTATTACTCACTATCCTCACTGGTGCATTTCTAAAGAAAGTTTCCAACTTTGGTGTTCTATCCACAATAGCTTGGTTTGCCTCATCCCGTGAGCTGTTGGTGTTTCCTCTTTTCAGCACTGCTAATATATTTTCACACAGACATATTGCTTGAGAACCAGCCTGCACACAAAATGGTGAGAAACTATCAATTATTATAGGGGAACTAAGTAATACTCTGAATCAAAATGTAACATTCCCATCCCTATACTCGATTCGACTCCTTACCTTCTGCATTGCACAACAGCTGGTATGGTGTGCCTGTCAATCCTGTGGCCACAACAGATGTTTTGAAGGCATCAGCTAACCTAGCACCCCCATTTTGCAGTGACCCCATTCACAGTCATCCCCAACACAGATTAATGTCAACTGACCTGGAACCAGATTAAGTTGGTGGTGGTAAATATAAAGAAATGCAGAATATATCCTGCAATTGCAATTCAGATTCATAGACAAACTACTACTGTAACTATCCTCAATTACATCTAAGCAATAAGGTAGAAAGGGGTGCATAAACCATATCTGACAGCACAGTCAGGGCATAGCATATTAAGGCACATGGCCAACAGCTGAGTGACTGCAGTTGCCGCCATGCTCTAAAATATGTCTACACATACCGGAGTGCCATACTGTGCTTAGAAATTGACATTTTTTTTTTTTTTTTGAGTGTTGTGAAAGCTATGGTGTTTATTGCCCCTGTACAATAGGTCTGTTCCCGGGAGGCGCCTGCTCTTTGCTTCATGACCTCTGTCATCTGCTCCGAGTAGCGCTCTGCTCCAAGTGGCGCTCTCCTCCTGTACTGCCGGGCTTGTCATCAACAAGCCAGAAAGTGAACATCCATGAGCAGCAAGCAGGCGATCAGAGAAGCTGATCGCCGACGAGCGGCTAGTGACCCAGTGCCAGCTGTCGACGGACAAAAAATCAGGGCTACCCTGAGGGAATGCGATTTATGCTCCTAAGTAAGTAGTAAGTGCTCTGGTGCTGTTTTGAGCCCCAAACACCAACAACTGCCCTCTGAGCTGTGTTAGGGGAGCAGGCTCTGTGGATGATTGGCTACGGATCCCAAATCGGCAGCCGATGAATGCAGGAGGAGCAAGTAACAGTCAACAAGCAGCTGAGGAGTCCAATGTGCCAGCCGATGACATAAACACTGGGGCTGCCTTTGTGAGGAATGTCCTGGATAAGGTGTTGATTTTCTGTCCAAAATACTCCGGTGCCGATTTTTAGCCCCACGTCTGTACTGGGGCAGATTCCAGCTCCTGATGTGGACGGCCCGGTCCAAAATCGTGGGAAAATGAGACCGCATTGAAATGGGGCCAGTCTGTACAGCTGCAAGACTGAGACTGGGTCCCATGCAGGAGCGCTGAGAAATAGCTACAAGGCCCGAAATAAAAGAAATTGATGGACTTACAGTCTGCTGTCTTCAGCTCTGCCAAGAGGACAGAGCACTGCTTGCAGAGTACCTGCCAGACTGGAGGCAGGAAGTAAACTGAGGAGAACAGGAAGTGGAGGGCTGGATGTCCCCTGCTGCAGAGGTCTGATTCCTGCTGGTGGATCAGCATCAGGAGGTACAGCCCAGGAGTGAAAGCCCAAAGACTGAATGTGTAGTGGCAGCCATATCACACATCAACACCCACACACAGCCTGGATTGCATGAACCATTTATGGGAAGGGAATGTTGGCCAGGACACGGAAATGTCCCCCAACTCTTTGCGAAGAGTGCACTGGGTTCTTTGCTTTCACCTGGACACCCACCAGGATAACACAAGGATGGGCAGAAGTGACCTCAGTTTAATGTCTCACCGAAGGACGGCACACACCCCAGCAGAACAGCACCCCACAATACTGCACTCAGATGCCAGTATTTTAGGTGCCAGTTCAATCCCGTGTGGGACGAGAACCCACGACCATGCAAGAAAAAAGTAGATGTTCTGGCTGAGAAGTCAAACTGTTAACTGCAAACTAGTGTGATGTAGTAACACATTAATTTATAGTCAGAATGGATTCTAGATCCATCATGTCATTGCCCCCTCCACCTTCACACACAGGGATGATTCCCATTATACAATGGGCATTAAAATCAGACACAAATCCTGTAATTTCATTGGTTACCTGGCACTCCTCTCCCTGTTATAAAAGCTACAATCACCCAGAAAAGGCGCCAGTCACCAGTAAGCGCATCAAGGGCCCCCTGAAATCACTCTCGACCATTAGGAACACAAACTCGGCAAAAATACAGACAGTCACAGGGCAAAACCTCCACAAAGCCATGATGTTGACATCTGAGTAAACAATATGAAAAATACCTCCAAGTTTCAAAAATGTAATTCAGCTATGAATTCAACATGAAAAAAAATCTGGTCTACGGAAATAATTTTTTTTCTGGCTTTTGAAAAAAATTGCTCTTTCCAGGCTCTCTTTCCGTTTCACTTTCAAAAACCTGCGTTTACAGTTTGTCAGCCACACTGTAGAAAACATCCCACAACAAAATTACCTCGCTTCATTTTTGCTCCCTTTAAACATGCACTACAGCTTACATGACTGGTCTCACACCAGCGGTTCCTCGAGTCTCGGTTTTCCAAACTGTAACCATTAAGAGTTATCTCCTCGCCTTGCTGACACCACTGCACATGGGCATACCTACCAACAAAGCACTATTTTACCAAGTGTAACAAATCTAATAAAACATTTAAACCAGCTTTTTTTTTACTTTTCACACTCAAAATATATAGATGTCCATTGTATAATCACAATATGCCACTCGAGAATGTTGGTGATGCCAGGATTTACCCATGCCCTGGGGTGTTTTGGCCACTTGGCTGCTCCACCCCAGCCTGTCCCCACCAGCAGGCATTGGGGTGTGATCGAGTCGTCGGTCCCACTGCCCTGCCCATGGCCTTATCACATTGTGCTGCCATCAGAGATCCTCTGATGTAATAACCCCAAGGTCCCTTTCCTTTCTATTGACTGTCAGTACTCTCCCATCCCATACAAAATACTGGGGTTCCTGTGCCCTAGGTACATGATTTTACACTTTTGTATTGAACCCTAGTTGCTATGTCTTTGATCACACCTCAGATTTCCCTAAATCTCCATCCATTCCACCCCAGATGCCCACCCTATTACAGATTTTGGTGTCATCTGCAAAAAGCATACCTTCCTCTCCAGTTCTTCTATGATGTCCCCATGAAGGCATTGAAAAGGACTGGTCTCAGGTACTGAATCCTGTGGTACACCACTGGTCACTCTCCCATCCTTCGTGTGAGTGCTGTTGATCATTACCCTTTGCCTCCTATACATTAACTAGTTTTGAACCCAAATTACCAGTTTGACCCTACTCCTAATCTGGTCAACTTCCTAATCAGCCCTCAGTGTGACACAGTGTTAAAGGCCTTGTTTAAGTTCAGATAAGCTATGTCCACTGCCCTCCACTAGTCTAGTTCCCTGGTTATCTAGTCAAAGAAATGTATCAGATTCATATAGCATGACCCCCACCGTTAATCCAAGCTTCCTGTGTTCCTTTAGCTCTTTTGGATTCTAGATGCTGAATTAGCCTTTCTTTCAGTAGGGTTTCTATTAATTTTCTCACCACTGAAAAGTTAGACTGACTGGTCTATAACTGCTAGTCTCCTCCTGCTACGCTGTTATCAGTGTCAGTGGCTCAGTAGGTAGCACACTCGCCTCTGAGGCCGGGAGATCAGAGGACCGTGGGTTCAGTTCCTACATCTGGCACTTGGGTTAATATCCCAGTACTGACACTGTAGTGCAGCATGAGAGGGGTGCTGCACTTCTGAGGTGCCGTCTTTCAGAAGAGACGTTAAACCGAGGTCCCATCTGCCTGGATTGGTGGTAGTTCAGGTGGATGTTAAAGATCCCATGGCACTTATTGAAAAGAGTAGGGAATTTTCATTATAACAACATCAGAAAAATAAATACAAACATTGTTAAATCACACAAAACAATAACAAAGGAGAAAAAAAAATAAATAAGGAACTCAAAATTAAATAAAACATAGCCATGTTACATCACACAATCCATACTCAACCAGATATACAGTGAGGTATTAACCATCTTAAGCATCCTGAAATCAAACATCCTTAATAACAATACAATATAATAGAAATTCTCCCAATCCCCATCATTATCTTGTACAGGATACAAGTTATTTAACTAGACTAATATAGTCAGATCAGCCTATTTATATTTAATAAACCTTGTGAATCCTTCCACCAATTAAACACTTTCCTATCAGTAGTTAGTTCACAGTCCTTAAGATAAATCTTTCCAATGCCCGTGAACTAACAATCCCACCGTATCATAAGGCATTAATTTTGGTATAGAACCCACTGGCATCTAGCTTCATAGAATAAAAAGTTAAACAACTACAAAAAAGTCGCCAGGTTTCTAAGTTATACCTTCCCTTAACTGAAGATAACTACCTAAAATTAATATTCCATAATCCAAATGTAATATGTCATATTCCACTTTAAGGTCAAGAATTTCCAAAGAGAACTGGCATATGTGCATGAAAATAAAAATGTTCCATCGTTTCCTCCTGAGTTATGCACTCAAAGTAAGGACAAAATCTTTCATTTAATGCCTTATGTTTTGCATTACCTCTGACCCCAATTCTACCATAAACTGAAAAGCCAAACGAATTCCCACATATATTCAGGTAACCTAGGATCATTCAATTTCTGAAGTACCCTCCTTGTACCAATTGAAGGACAGTTTTAAAAGGCTGGTTCGTTGTTATATACCAGGGACATCACTATTTTATAAAGCTGAGGACCTGTACTATTCCTGATCACTTGGCAGATAACCCCCATTTAAAAGTTTTTTGCTACTGACATAAAGTAATGTGGAAGTAGTAATTTCTGAATGGGTTTAGGCGGGAGTACCTGCCATGCTGTATAATAGTGTTTCAACACCTGCTTTGTTAATAACCCATACAGAGCCATGACTGATGATAAACCTATCGAACATTTTGTGATAAAATAACGTATGAAAAAAATTACTGGATCCACCATCCCTAGGCCCCCATTGTTTTGTCTAGGTAAGTATATTGCCGCTTAATAGGGTTAAGCCTATTGCCCCACAGCATTTGAAAAACAAACTATACATTCGTGTTTCCAATCATATAGGCAATGGAAATATCATTGCTGTATACAATAGACAAGGGATAATAAACTTTTATAACCTGTACCCTTTTCAATTTTGATATTTTCAATGTTTCCACCTGTTTATTTTTCCCTCTATCAGGGCCAATGCATTTTCCCAATTCAATTTAGGCAAATTTTGAGGACCAAATACTAATCCCAAGATTTTAATCGGATCTGATGAAATTCTTAGTCCTGAATAATAATATCTGATGCCTCCCCACCCAATAAACAGACCCTGACTTTTTTTAATTTTGGAATTAGACACTGTAGAATAATAATTCATATATTCCAAAGAAATCAGTACTTGTTTATAATTTGAAAAAAACACACACAGATCATCAGCATAAGCCTGTATGTATAGGTTTTCCAACAAGGGAGGTCCCATCACCCCTTCCCATTTAGGGAATTGTGAAACTGATTGTATCAATGTATCTATAATGAATGAATACAATAGAGGGCTCAAGGGACACCCTTGCCGTACCCCAGTAGGTACCTGGATTCCCACTCCCATTACTCGCTTCACTATTGGATGACTAACTGCTCCCTGATAAAGTAAGTGAATCCAATTTATAAATATGTCAGGAACCCCATAATGTTTCAACGTCAAAACAGAAATGGGTGATAAACTCTATCAAAGGCCTCACATTGGTCCACTGAGACTATACAGCCTAATTGATTGTTCCTACCAGCATATTCAATCAAATCTCATAAAATCATATGTGCATGCTGAATTTTCTTCCCGGAGCCCACAATACTGAGAAGGTGAGAGTATTGTCACAGCATATTGTTTTAGCCTGTTATTCAAAATCCCTGTAAAAGTTTATAATCTGTATTTAAAATAGTACTAGGTCTCCAGTTTTCAATAAGTGTCATATTCCCGATTTATAAAGAAAAATCAACAACCCTCAGAGAACCAAACCGGAAAGGCTATGGCCGATAGAAAAAAATTAAAACTAATTCTAAACATTCAGAAAATTCCAATGGTAAGCCTTATACAATCGGAGGTCAATCCATCCCTCCCAGGTGATGTACCAGATTTTGAGATTTGATTGCATCCATAATTTTGTTTTCGTAATTAAATTAGTCAACGAGATTTGTCAAAATGAGACTCAAAGTTGAATTGTATGCAAAAATTGCCCATATCCTCGACACTAGGGGGCACATGAGGTATGTGAGATAGTAAAAAGTCTGAATAATCTGCTGTAAGCCCTTAGAATCCTCCACTAACTTTCCCTCCTGATCCATCAAGTGCCCTAAGTGTATTCCTTTTAAATGTTTTAAAGATTTCATATGGATCCCCTGAGGTTGTTTTTACTCCAAATTGAAGAAGTACTTGTGATGTTTTAGCCCTATTATATTGTACCTCTTGTAATTGCTGCTTTAAGGTTTGAATTTGAACTGAATGATTGATTTTCGAGGTGTTGGCCAAGGAAATTAAATAATATAATTCTTGCCTTAATGTTAAGTACTGCAAAATTTACCAGTTTCCTTGGATCTCCTTGGTTCTTAAGTAGCTTACATAAATCATCCTTAGTGTCTCCCCACCATTGCCCCAATCCTCATATAAAAAGGAAACTGAAAGTCGCACCCTAAGTAAAGAAACCACAGTATGGAGTACACCAGGGTCTTTCATAAGGGAGCACTCAGTTTCCACCAATTTTCTGCCACTTTGGGAGAGAGTAAGGAGAAAATCACATCAAGTAGTAAATGGTCCAAAAGGAAACTGGTATTGTATAAAAAGAAAAGGGAAGATTATCTGATAAAAAATATAATCAATAGTAGATGTATATGTATTTTCTTATAAGAAAATTTTGGCCCCCTGCTGGTGACTACTACCAAGGACCAACCCAGATGAGTCTACTAATGTAGATAATGCATGACAGTCACAGTAAATCTTTCTCCCGGAATCCCTTGAGGACTTCCCACCTATTTTCAATTCATAATTAAAATCTCCGCTAGAAAAACTTCAAAGGCAGTAACCAAAAATGGTTTTATCATCTGGAACAAAGCCACCCATTCAGCCTTCAATTGTAGAACAATATACATTAATAAATTGACAAGTCATGGACCTCCAGACCCCATCTAATATCATTAGCCTTCCTGGAATAAGATCCATTATTTTTAGCAAGGAAAACTCATAAGAATTAAAAAAAACCTAAACCATCAGCTGTTTGTTGTCCGAATGACCAATATGAAGGACCCCAGCACCATTCTCTTTGAAAAATCCTGGCCTGGTCCAAAGTATACATCCAAGTTTCCTGTAACAGACAAATATCCAAGAAATTACTATGAACATAATCATAAACAACCTGCCTTCTTTTAAAGTTCAATATACTATGAACATTTACTGAACCAAGTTTAAAACTAGCCATTTAGAATTCAAAATCAACCATCTTTTTTCGTCTCTTTTCTTTTACTTTTATATCCCTCTTGTACCACACAGGGGATGGTGGACTATTCTGCACAGATTGAGAGTCTGGATCCTGACAATCCATAACTGAATCCTCCTTTGGGTGAAAAAACCTCAAAAGGATTACTGGTTTCCATAACCACAGCAGGAGGGGTATTACAGGTGGTTTAAGATTCCTAGAGGACCTTCTCACCTGAGGCAATAAGGAAGTAACTAACCCCTGAGACAAATTCTTCTGTTGTGTTACATCACACGGGAGAGAATGGAAGAATTCTCTACTATCACATCAGAAGATTGGACTTCCGATGCCACTTGTAAGGAATGTGAAGAAGAAATATCCACCCCACCCTGGGCATCGGCTTACTGGATCAACACCTAAGGCCAAATCTTGTGCTCTCTGAATTAGGAGATCTGTGCTGCTAGCAGAAGCTTTAGTCTTAGCAGCCCACCACATTCCAAAAACAATGCCTGTATCCTCCAACAAGTCACATTTAGTGGAGTTTAAACAATAGAAGGCAATGTGTCCAGTTTCCCCAGTTCTCACAACGAGGTTTATCGCAAGAACTTGATAAATGTGTCCTAGAACCCATTTATAGCAGGCTCTAGGCTGCCCAGCATAAAAGCAAACACCCTATCTCTTCCCAACAAAAAGGAATTCGAATATGTAAAATCCGTTAGCAGTTTGTCTGAGCTTGACCTTAAGCATCATCCCCTGTCCAAAACTGTTCAGCATCTAATATAGCTTCTGGAGAGCTCAACACCTCACATTTTTGAGATAGCCAATACTGGATATCATCAACATGCACCCCTCATTCCTGAACATTATAGTTACAAATTTAATTAATGGTTTTGTTAGAGGAATTACCAAAAGGGGGTCCAAGAGGAAAATTTTAATTGGTTATACCGTTCCCAGAATAAATCAAGAGCAGAATTAGATTGAAAGCTCACATCAAAATTATCCTCCCTGAAATATTTATAAAGGCGAACACCTCCGGGAAAATGAAGAGAATCTTTTAATAAATATTTCCCTACATAGAGTCTATCAGGCCTGACCTCTAAACCTCCCTTATACCTCAACCTTACCGCATTTCTATGTGGTGCTGCCTCATTTTAGATTTAGAAAACAAATCCAACATTAATGGCTTTGCAGTTTCAGCATTACACTGAACAGGCTGAGCCTGTATCTCAGGTCTAAAATCAATCAAAACCTCTGAAGGATTGATTTGTACAGCCCCTTGAGAAGGCTCGAGTCCCCTTGTGCCACCTCAGAGTCATTTGGGGTCACAGGTAAATCAGGCAACTTTGGTTGCCAAGAAGGTTCATTTTTGAAAAATTCAGTTTGGGGTCCCAATCCGAGTGTCGCCATGAACCATTGTTTAAAGTCCAGCCTGCATCACTTAATGCTTTCTCAGGAGTCCAGGAATCAGTCGAAAGTAGTTGTATCAGGGCACTCCCAGGGATTCTGAAGCAGAAGCACTCTCTACAGGCACCAAGACAGTTTGATCAGCCGCTGTCACCCAAGTTCCTTTTGGCCGAAAACACAGCTGCCCGTTCTCTTTCCCTCCTCTCCCACCTTTTCACTAATGGGTACAGTACGTTTTAGAAAGGAAAACTCAGACACCGGCCTGGTTAAATGGTTCAGTTTGAAAATGCAGCTTACCTCTGTACGCTGAAACTCCACAGAGGTAGCCTGGTTAGGGCACGAAAGACAAATCCAGTTTCTTTAGACAGGTTAAGCACGCTCGTGTAAACGGAGCCTCCGTGCTCGCGACCAACACATCCGGGACTCCTTTGGTCACTACGGTAACCAGAGAGACATCAGGAGAAACCCTGGCAACTGAATTCCTTTGCAGGCTCTTGGCACTGAATCCTCCCGATTCCTTACTGCCAGCCAAAACAGTGACACTAGGGGTTTGTTCGACAGCGCTTTGAGGAAATAACACCTGAAATCTTCGTAAACTGCTCCTCCGTCTCCATTCTACTATGCCAAGTGTCCGATTGCAGAGACAATGCCACAGGTAAGTCTTCACCAGCATAAACATCTGACTAGCTTTCACTCACTCATTTTCCTGAGCTAAATTAGGTATCTGTCTTGTCTGCAGTTCATAGTCTTTTCCCGGTGCTTCAGAATTAATTAGGGTTTTAGCGTAACATCAGTCGAGAAATCCTCCGTGACAACCAAATTCACATCTTCTTCCACAATATCCACAGTAATCTGTTGCTCAGGTACCGCACCAATTCACTCATTTGCTAGTACTGCACGACCTTCCTTCGTGCTCCAGATTGACCGTCCACCTCCAATACTGATCCACAAGTGAATCGGTCAGCAGCCAGTCCCCTACTTCCAGCAATGCAGTAGGGAATTTCCCGGTGTCCAGGCCAAATTTCCTCATTCACTAAAAATACCACCAACAGCTTAACCTGGTTCAAGGTCAGTTGAATTCATCTGTATCCCCTCCCCGGTCGTGCCTGAAAATAGGCAGGAATTGTCTAGTGCACTTACCTGGTCAACAAAAACTAAATAAAATAAATAAAATGACAAGGGACCATGTCATCCCTTCTCCAGTTCTCCAGAAGTACACCTGTTTCTAGTGAGCTGTTGAGCAAGGCTGTCAGAGGAGCAGCTAGCACTTCCTGAGCTCTTTCAGAACCCTGGAGTGCATCCCTTCCAGTCCCATAGCCTTATCCACCTTCAGGACTGCGTGTCCCAGTGCTTCTGAAGTATCTATGGTAAATGTTTTATTGCATTCTGTATTTTTATCCCATAACCCAAACCCCTGGTCACACATGGAAATGAGCCTTGGCTCAGTGTGCTTTCCTACAAAATTAGTTAAATAAATTAATGAATGAATGTAGCTAGTCCATTGGCTTTATAGTTATAAGCATGTATCCCAGCTATAGAAACAATATTTAGGCCCATTTACTGGTTGCTATTAATAATTTACATTATTAGCATTGGTTTAAATGGTTCAGATTCAGGCAGCATTTTGCTTCTGCCCATAAGACAATTTTAATTCCCAGGGCTTTCTTTAAAGAGCTGATTTTGATATTTTGAGGTAGCATATTTACTAGAATTTACTCTCTTATTGATCCTGAAGTTGCTTCCACCTGAATTGTAAATACTGGTACTGTAAAACCTGATCAATACTGCACTCCTGTAAATCCAAGTGGCCTTCTTCAGCTTTTTGTTAAAAGCCTTCAAGAGTGAGGATATTATAGACGTGTCACTATTATTCATACCATGGCTTCTCATTGAGGCAGTTTAATTGTTAAATCTTACAACGTTCACTTGGTAGAGACAAAGCTGCAGTAGAACTAACTTTGTTTTGCCTACAGACTTGAAGTCTTCTTTATTTTTGCAATGAGAAATGATATTTCACATACCTGTTCCTGCCACTGACTATATTGAAAGCAAATATGGGATTAAGATCTATTACTGTTCCACATCCTACAATGTTAATGTCTATGACCAGTTTTGGTTCCCATACTCATTATCGTGGGCAGTATCAACAGGTGGAATGGTCTGTTTTTTAACTATTGAGACTAGCTGCTGTATTTCTATCAGCTTAGGTACTGCACTGTAAAACAGGAAATGACAGGTTTGAATCTCACTGCAGTCACTAACTCATCGTGTGACATGAAGCAAGTTTGCTAGACTCCCTGGACCAAATAGCCCATAGATTTTGCACATGCAATGTTCTTGCTCTGTACATTTGAAACACTTATTTTGGCTGGAGAGTGGCTGTGCAGAATTTCTTGGAACATTACCAGTAATGGCAAACAGTGGCAATTCTGATGATTTTCCTAGAAATACTGGGGCAGGCATTTCTGCCAAAACACACAATTTTCATGTGCAACTGGGTATTACCAAGGATTAAGATCTGGCTGGGAAGTGTGGATGGCCTGAGGTGAAGTGGAGGTCCATTAACCTCAGATAGGACAATAAGACCCAGGAATGTATGGTTGTAGAGGCATTGTTGCAGTTCTAATTCTAATCACTTTGTTTAGTTACATGTCTGTGATATAGATTTGAACTACAAACATAAGATGTGGTTCTTTGAGCTGTACCAGGTGTTTCAAAGAGATTAACACCTGCTACAATAACCAATCAGAAAGCAGTCTGGACTTATGAATAACTAATTAGACTCAGATTGGTAGGTAACCTGAGTTTCACTCCTCCTCCTATCAGCTGTAAAATATTGGCAGAAATAAAATCACACTAAATTAAGATGTTGCATTCTAGTTGTGAGGTCTTGGATATTGTTCCTGTGATGGAAACCATGACTAAGGAACATTATAGCATTGAAACATATAGTAAGTTCAGATATAGCATTTACTCTTGGAGAATGGGTGAAAATTCTGCGTTGCAACAGCAAAAATATGGTGGTGAAATATATCTATATTTAACTGCATGATAACTTGACTCTTTTCTATGTGTTGATACAGACTTGGTGCTTAGAGAGAGATAAACACTTAGTTCCATGGATAATCTAGGACCCCCCATAGATGCACCTACTCTAGGTTGGTTTCTGCAACTGATGTCATTGCTGTTTCATGGCTTGGCATCTGGGAGTTTGTGGCCAGTGAGCAGCCTGCACTTCCCCAGGAACAAAGTCTTAGCAAGCCGCTCTTCCCCACTTGTTCCAGAGCTAGACATGAACCTGGGTCTCTTGGGTGACAGGGTGGGGTTGATGGATGGAGGTTTGTAGACAACTTTTGTGCCAGCTCAGCCCAGCAGATGCCCACCCCAGACAGTCTAGTTACTTTAAATTACATGTTTTATATACCTTGTTTGTCATCAACCTCCTCCTCTCCTCTGACTCTGTCTCTTCTTCTGTCACAGCACCAGCAGGCTAGACTGATGACTCATGAGACTTGGCTCGGGCTGTCTGTCTCACTCGCGCAGCAGCAGGCCCAATGAGAGGGGTGACTGGGTGAGCCTGGGCCTAGCTAGCTCGATGACTCCACACACTGTGTGAAGAAAAATGATGACACCTAGGGTTCCCTCTGTCCGAGAGTGACTGGAGGGACTGAGAGGGCGGGAGAAAAGGACTGTATAATATTCAGAATGGCGATAGGAGACGGTCGCTGTGACCAACGGTCCAAAAGCAAAAAAAAAACAAAGCAGCTAGAGCTAGCCTAGCCCTGCAGCTCTGCTCTGCCTCTCACTGGTGCACGACAGGACTCCTGGCTCCTGAGATGAGTCCCTCCGTCCTAGTCTCGACTGTAAGGCGCATCGATGCACACGCAGCCACAGATCAGATGACAGAGAGTGATTGGTCTCACAGACAGATCAGAGTGTCAGATGGCCAGTGACCACACTGCAGCCCTTGCCCCGGCTCTAACTGCTCTCCCTCACACTGAGCGATGCGACGACCGACGACTTCGTCTCCAAAACCGCGCACTCAGTGCCACACAGTCTGCTCTTCAATTCCCGCTCAGGCTCCTCAAACTTGGCCATCTCCTTGCTCCACAAGTCTGACAGTGATTGGAACAGGCAGCCCACTCATTCCCGGACCATCACTCAGGCTAGAGCAGAGGAGGAGGGAGGGAGGAGCTGAGCGAGAGAGGCTCGAGAGTCCAGTCATCAGTCGCTGTTTCAGTGAGTGCCCGCGGAAGCACGGGAAGCACGGGGTGTTAACTGCCTCAATGCCCAAACTTACAGAATGAAATGAAACATTTTTATTAGGGACATAAAAACACTGTTTGACACTGCAGACTGGGGGCCCTCCCTGAACTCGGGATCTACGCCATGGCGCCATGTACATACTTATTAATCCGGCCTGGGTTAGACAAATGCCTATATTATTATTATTATTAAAGCAGATAATCAGCAAACAATTACAGATCTCTATATGGGCTTCTGCGCACATAGTGATGGCAGAGTGAAGCAGCTGTAGCACAGCCTGGGTGGGACTCGAGCCTGAAACCACTCAGCCCCACTACCCAGATCAACTATACCCTATGAAACAGACAGCTGTTTTAGAGACAGGCACGGAGTCTAACAGGGTACTCTCATGCAGGCATATTCAAACTGTTTAGATACAGAACACCAGCCTGGCAGTGGGCATTAGGCAAGTCCAAGAAGACATTTTAGGAACCCCCATTTGTAGGGGTTACACCCTTTGCTGCCTGGAAAGAACTTTCCGTCCGTCAAGTCTGTATTTACTATAACATTATATAAAGACATTACACTATACAAGACATATATGTTTCATTGGTATACCATGCAAAATAAGGACCGATGCATCAGTAAACGTAAGCTTATAACATTACTATACCTATTTATGATATATTCTATACTCTGTAATAACAACAATTATGCATTTACCATTCATATAATGATTTCACAATGATTCAAAGATAATAACATTACTTTACTCATTCAGGTTTGTACGGTTTCCTCTACTTTAAACAACATAGATGAGGCAGGGTACCATGTTCTGAAGGGTGGACAATTAGTTACATGTAGCAGACAAACTCAATTTGGGAAGTGAGCTTTCAGCAATATAGACTCCTTTAGGGACAACATGTAAGGAGGTCCACGGCCTCCCAAGGAGTCATAACTGAGATGTATCACTGGTTTAGTAGGTCTTCCAGACTTTCGAGGAGAAACAGACACCAGCTCTGGGGTGTCAACATTGCCATTGGATTCTTCTCCTTTGAGAAGGGTTACCTCTGCACAGGTTGAAGGGTCCAGTGTAGGAACACTGTCTGCTCCTTGCTCCGCTGATTCTGTTTCCACAACATTGTACTCGTCATTGGATTCTGTAGAAGGCACAGATTTATCATCCAGGGAAAACTCTGAAACATTTTGATTGTGCAACGCTTGACTGACACTTTCAACAACAGAGGGTTCACTATGGTCATTCATCACAGCAGGGTCAAAATTGTCATGTTTACACTGTTCTCTAGTTTCTGGTATGTCACCAGGAGGTTTGCAGTATCAGATTCTTCCTCCGTAATTCAAAAGTTCCACTAGAAACAAAGAATCAGCTACCTCAGACGTTATACCTTGCACCTCACTTTCAGGGGCATAGGCTTTGAGGATGAAACTGGAGGGTTAGGCAGTCCTGATGGTCCAGCCTCATCTCCATAGCTGCACATAGGGTTACCTTGGAATAATTGACTCAGTTCATAAGAAGGATAATATGAAGCCTCACACTCACTGTTGTCAGATTCAGACTGGCAGTCACTGTCATTTTGGCTGGCCTGGAGGAAGGCCCTGAGTCTTGAGCAACTGGAGAAGGCTGACTCTGTCTCTTTTGGCAGCAGCACAAGTCATGGGCCCAGGAGGGGTAGCATCTGACAGTTCAGCATCAATAATTACTTGGCCAATAGGCAGCAGGTGGTTCTTGTGCATGGTCTTGACAGCACGAAGATTATTTCAGGACGACTTTTATACGGGCGGGTCATCCAGTTTGCTGACTATATGTAGAAGATGATGCCACCTATTGGCAATTTTATGTTTTCCATTCAGTCCCAAGTTGTGCAACAACACACGATCGCCAGGTAAAACTCCTGAACCTTCACGTTTGTCACACCTCTCTTTGTTCATAAGATTTCTTTTGCCACCATAGTCTGTGCCAGTTGGTAGGCATGATTTAGCTGGGCCTTTAGTTTCTGAACATGTTGCAAGTAGTTTTCAGCTCAAACTCCATCCAGGAACACCCCGAAACAGATGCCTACAGGCAACCTGGCCTCCTGCCAAACATTAGATGGTAAGAGGAAAGCCTGGTAGCATAACTTTTGATGCAGTTATAAGCATGTGCCAGAGTGCTGATCTGTTGGCTCCACTTGGGCTTGTCTTTAGGGTGAAGTATACCCAACATGTCAGGAGGGTCCTGTTCAATTGTTCAGGTTGTGGATCCCCTTCAGGGTGGTAAGGAGTAGTTCTGGACTTTCTCACTCCCCACAATGAGAGCATTTCCTTTATCAGCCAGCTTTTAAAATCTCTCCCTGGTCAGAGTGGATTCTGTGAGGAGTGCCATGATGGATGAAGAACTTCTCTACCAGAACTTTGGCCACTGTGGATGCTTTTTTTTTTTACTTTTTCCTCCGGTCACTGCTTGCAGGGCTCTCTTAGGCATCAAGACCTGATCCTGCCTGCCTGAGGCCCCCTCATCCTGAGCCTTCCTCCTCCTCCCCTGCTGCTTACACCCCCAGCGTATCCCCCCGGTGGAACCGCCACTCCTGTTGGCATTCTCAGAGATGGAACCACTGCAGGTGGGGTCTGGGAGGAGGGAATTAGGAGGCAGGGTGGGAGGGATCCGACGAAGGCATGAGAGGTCAGGAGTCATGGCCTACCCTGCAGAGCAGGGTTTTCCTTGTTCTGGCGTGCTCTCCCCAGAGGTGTGGACTTGCAATGACGCCTAGCGCAGGTGTGCATGCTCCTTCGAGACGCCTGCAGAGATGTCTGTCGACACCTCTTCCTGGCCAATGCAAGAGCTCCTGTGTGCAGTGCCTCTGCCTCTGAGGGTGTCACTAGTACATAGATACATACACAGTGTCAGCAGAGAAGGCCTATGGCCCACCCTGTCTGCCCATTTGAGCTTGTAAGTTCAGTTTATGTTTTCCGAGAAGTCTGTTGCCCTTACCCTGACCTCCAGAATCCCTTTATGTCTGTCCCAAGCATTCTTAAATCCTGTGATTGTTTTAGCCCCACCACTTCCTCTGGCAGGTTGTTCCACTTGTCCACCACCCGCTCTGTGAAGAAATTCTTCCTCATGTTTCCTCTGCATCGTATTCCTCTAACTTCATCCCATGCCCCTAGTTCTGGAACATCTTTTCACTTAAAAATAGTGTATTCCTGGGGCATGGCCAGCAGCTGAGCTAGAAACAGCTCTCAGAGCGAACTCTGCACCTGGAATATCTGTATAGGTCAATATCAAGAAAAACTGCTTTTACCTATTAACCAGTTATACAATCTGGCAGATCTTATCGAGATGAGCAATCTGATACCTTATTTGGGACATATAGATCAAGAAGTAATGAGAATGGGTGATCGAATAAAGCAATGGTCGGAGGCACCAGCATGTGCCCAAAAGACACTCAGCCTGGGCAGAACAGAGACCCGATTCGCCAACTCTGGATGAGGCACCGCAGCCATCCAATGTGGCTCTCTTGAAGGCAATTCAGAAGTTGGATAGTCTGATGGAAGACTTCTCCAACCAATTTAAAACTCTGGACAATAAAGTGGGCAACTGGTGAAGGAAACCAAGGCAGCAGCACTCTGCATCAAGCCACAATGTCTTCCACAGTGGGCCTGGCAAAGGAGAATGGCCTGCTCCTGGCTGGCTGGAAAATTCGGAGAACCTATCGACAGCTACCAACATCCGGATAACTGGGCATACCTGAGCATGTAGAGGCTGAAGATCCACAGGGCTTCTTGAATGGTTTTCTGCAAGATCTCCTTCAGACACCAATGGTGTTTTCCATTGTCAAGGGACACCATGATAACTCCATGAGGTTGTAGGAGTCAGACAACGAAGGGCCTGACAATGCCATGCACTTTCCTGGTGGTGCAGGGTTCAATTGGAGAAAGACACCATCATCGATAAAGCTAAGAAATCAGGAACCATGGACTGGGAGAATAAAATTCATATATTCCCTGACCTGAGTTTTGCGACTAGACAAAGGAGGAAAGCGTATGACACCATCGGGCTTCGCCTCAGTCAGTTGGGGATCCAACATGTGCTTCTGCTACCAGCTAGCCTCAGAGTCTTCTATGGTGGTAAGACTTTCAATTTTCAGAACCAGAGGAAACCATAAAATTCACCAATCAGTACAGAAAGAATTTGATGCAAAAACTCAGAGGTGGATATTGATAATGAAGACAGTGAGGCTTAGATGTTTTTCCAGGGTTAAAGTCATTAAAAGATATCGCAGTGAACTACCTGTGTTCATCAGTGCAAAAACTCTCTGACTTTTCGATCTGCCCCTCTCTAAACTACAGACTTGCTAAACCTTAATTTTGATATGATGGAATAGTTGAGAGGAGCTTCCTGCTCCACTTGACTACATATATGTGGTATTAACAGGTCCACAATTATAGAGGGTGATCAAAGCCTGTAGAGTGAGATCTGAAGTTACTGGACTCTAAATGTGCTGTTGCTCTTTAGAAAACAGTTTAAAATTGATATAGGGTTGCAAGAGTTTCTAAACCTGAAAGCTGATTTTGTTTATATTTTATTCTTACATCGATGTTGGGGAGCTATATCTATCTTTATGATAGGGATTATATAATTTTAAAGATGTTGTGGTAAATCTCCACTCATGGCTGCATTAAGCCATTTGTATACAGTTTACAGGATATTAATTTAAATTATTGTGATAACCCCCAGTGAGGTAACTCAATATAGGGGCTGAATATTTGATGTTACTGTAAAATGCCTTAATGACATGTAATGTTGTTACTTGCAATATGCCTCAAGTCTACCTATTGGGATGGTATGCTGTACATGTGCTGTAGTAAATGAATAAAAATAAAGTACAAAAAAAAAATAGTGTATTCCTGCACCCTGTTCCTCCCTGTAAGATACTTGTATGTCTCTATCATGTCCCCTCTCCTCCTCCAGGAGTACATATTCAGTTCCTTCAACCTGTCCTCATAGGATTTGTGATGCAATCCATGCACCATCTTTGTTGCCCTCCTCTGAACCTTCTCTACCTGTCTATGTCCTTACGTAGGTAAGGTCTCCAAAACTGTACACTGCACTCCAGGTGGGGCCTCACTAGTGTCTTGTATAGTGAAATTATGATCCTCCTTTTCCTGGTGGTGATGCCCTGCCTATGCATCCCAGCACAGAAACATAGAATTTGACGGCAGATATGGATCGCTGGCCCACCTTAGTCTGCCCTGCTTTTCCTACTCAACAGATAAGCTGCAGATCCTAGTTAACCAACATCTTACTTCCTTCTACCCCCACTAGACTGCCTTATGCCTGTCCCATGCACTCTTGAAGTTCCCACTGTTATAGAAACATAGAATTTGACGCAGATAAGGACCACTTATCAGCATCCTAATTCTTTACCTGCTGCCTTGTCACACTGTTTCCCTACCTTGAGGTCATCAGAGATGATAACCCCAAGATCCCTTTCCCACTTGGTGCATGCTATATCCTCACCTCCCAACTGATATATTGTGCCAGGGTTTTTGTGCCCCATATGCATTATCTTGCACTTCTTTGCATTGAATTTCAACTGCCAAACCCCTGACCATTCTTCAAGTTTCTGCAGGTCCCTTCTCATTCTGTCTACACCCTCTGGTGTGTCTACTCTATTACAGAGCTTTGTGTCATCAGCAAACAGGAAAATTCTGCCTTCTAGGTCCTGCTAATGCCACAGAAGAAGATGTTGAATAGAACCGGTTCCAGCACAGATCCCTGTGGTACCCCACTGGTCACTCTTCCTCTGTAGAGTGACATCCATTTACCACCACCTCTGTGTCCTGCCACCCAGCCAGTTACCTACCCACCACACTACTGTCCTGCCCACACCCATATTCCCCAGTTTGTGTAATAGTCTTCTGTGACACAGTGAGAAAGGCCTTGTTGAAGTCCAGATAGGCCATGTCCACTTCCCTCCCTGATCCACTTCCCTAGTCACCCAGTCAAAAATTCAACAAGGTTTGTCTGACATGACCTCCCCTGGTGAAACCATGCTGCCTTGGGTCCTGTAGTCCATTGACAACCAGATGTTCCACCAATCTCCTCTTCAGTAGTGGTTCCATGATCTTCCCCACTACCAAGGTAAGGCTTACTGGTCTGTAGTTCCCCACTTCCTCTTTGTTCCCACTTTTGTATAAGGGGACTACATCTGCTGTCCTCCAGTCATTGGGTACCTCTCTGTTTCCAGTGATCGGCTAAACAGGATTGCCAGAGGTTCATCCACCACCTCTCTTAGTTCTTTAAGGGCCCTGGGTGCACCCCATCTGGCCCCATTGCATTATCAACCCTTATTACTTCCAGTTCCTTCAGGACCCTTTCTCGTGTAAAGGGCCTTGTGTCCATTTCTGCACCATTCCCACCCTTGTACTCCCTTCAGACCCATTACCCTCCTCTTCCTCAGTAAAGATTGAGCAGAAATACCTGTTCAATATGTCAGCTTTACTGTTGTCATCCTCCACGTGCCCCCATCCTCCCCTTTCAGTCTCACTATCCCTCCCTTTGCCTTTCTTTTTCACTTATGTACCTGTAAAAGGTTTTGTCCCTCTACCCACTGATTTTGCAATGTGCTCTTCTGTCTGAGCTTTGGCTTCCTTACTGACCTCCCTGCCTCCCTTGCTTCTCCTGGTACTTCTCCCTATCCCTTCTGCCTGTGTCTTTTGTATTACCTGAATGCAATCTTTAGTACTGGGAGATACTTCCCACCCTCTCCCCAGGAGAGGAGAGCTGTTGTCAGACACTCAACCTCTCTCCTCCCGGCCACCGCCTGGAGACCCGAGGTCACTCCTGTACCGGGTTGCCAGCATGGCACGCAGTGTGGCATCCAGCACTTCAACCCTCAGCGCCACTGGGCTGGCACCCAGTGTATGCTTTCTGATCTTTGATAGGGGTTCATTTGGGCATGCCTTGTAAAATGATCTGTCCCAACTAGCACATTCCCAATATTACATAGATACATAGACAGTGTTGGAGATAAGGCCTATGGCCCACCCAGTCTGCCCATTTAAGTTTGTAAGTTCAGTTTATGTTTTCCAGGAAGTCTGTTTCCTCTTACCTCCAGAATTCCTTTATGTCTATCCCATGCATTCTTAAATCCCGTGATTATTTCAGCCCTCACCACTTCCTCTGGCAGGGTGTTCCACTTGTCCACCACCCGTTCTGTGAAGAAATTCTCATCACGTTTCCTCTGAATCATCCTCCCTCCAACTTCATCCCATGCCCTCTAGTCCTGGAACATCTTTTCGCTTAAAAATAGTGTTTTCCTGCACCCTGTTCCTCCCTGTAAGATACTTGTATGTCTCTATCATATCCCTCTCTCCCTCCTCTCCTCCAGGGAGTACATGTTCAGTGCCTTCAACCTGTCCTCATAGGACTTGTGATGCAATCCATGCACCATCTTTGTTGCCCTCCTCTGAACCTTCTCTACCCTGTCTATGTCCTTACGTAGGTAGGTCTCCAGAACTGTACACTGTACCAGGGTGGGGCCTCACTAGTGTCTTGTATAGTGGAATTATGACCTCCTTTTTCCTGCTGGTGATGCTCCTGCCTATGCATCCCAGCATCCTATTTGCTTTACCTGCTGCCTTGTCACACTGTTTCCCTGCCTTGAGGTCATCAGAGATGATAACTCCAAGATCCCTTTCCTGCTTGGTGCATGCTATATCCTCACCCCCAACTGATATATTGTGCCAGGGTTTTTGTGCCCCATATGCATTATCTTGCACTTCCTTGCATTGAATTTCAACTGCCAAACCCCTGACCATTCTTCAAGTTTCTGCAGGTCCCTTCTCATTCTGTCTACACCCTCTGGTGTGTCTACTCTGTTGCAGAGCTTTGTGTCATCAGCGAACAGTGAAATTCTGCCTTCTAGGTCCTGTGCAATGTCACTGATGAAGATATTGAATAGTACCGTCCCAGCACTGATCCCTGTGGTACCCCACTGGTCACTCTTCCCTCTGTGGAGTGACAGCCATTTACCACCACCCTCTGTGTCCTGCTGTCCAGCCAGTTACCTACCCACCGCACTACTATCCTACCCACACCCATATTCCCCAGTTTGTGCAATTGTCTTCTATGTGGCACAGTGTCAAGGGCCTTGCTGAAGTTCAGATAGGCCATGTCCACTGCCCTTCCTGATCCACCTCCCTAGTCACCCAGTCAAAAATTCAATGAGGTTGGTCTGACATGACCTTCCCCTGGTGAAACCATGCTGCCTTGGGTCCCGTAGTCCATTGACAACCAGATGTTCCACCAATCTCTCCTTCAGTAGTGTTTCCATGATCTTCCCCACTACCGGTGTGAGGCTGACTGGTCTGTAGTCTCGCTTCCTCTTTGTTCCCACTTTTGTATAAGGGACTACATCTGCTATCCTCCAGTCTTTGGGTACAAAATGTTCTTTTGGTCAGGCTCAAGGCACAGAAAGTCACTGCAGACCAGCTCCTTGGGGGCGCTGGTGGAGATGTTGACTAGCGGGCAGCCCTTTGAGGCAGGGCTTTTCTTTGAAGGCAATGACTGCACGTTTGAATATGGGCCTCAACATCAGCTCCTTCTTTGGATAGTAGAATCGGAAGCAAACCAAGTCAGTGGTCCGATCACAACCTAAATGTCCCATTTGATTATAGAGGGCCTGAAGTATTAAATGTTTGAAGGTTGTGGGCAGTATCAACTGCTGTTCATTCAGTTGGCCTTGATGATTCACTGTCTCTTGATACAACAGTTGGTCATGTAACTTAAGTCTGAGTCTTCTAAACAATAATGCAGACCATGAGTCAGAAGAACGAAGTTTAGACACATCTTTTCCCACATGCAAGGCAGCAAGCACAGGTTTAATAATGGGATCTTGGGTTTGGGGCCCATTGGATATTTTCATTGTCAAACTGAGGTAATGCACTGAGGTCTAATGCTGCAAAATGGCGGTAGGCTGCAGGGACACAGGTTTCTGGGGCCCCAGACAGTCCACTATGCAATCAACAGTGTCTGAGGAAAGGTGTTCATCTTAATCGAACTTTTGGCACAAAGCTTTGATAGATTGTTCAGACAACCTCACCCAATTTTTAGTGGGGCTCTGCCTTCTTGAGAAGGCATCTGTGTCGATGTGCTTCAGGCCAGGTCAGTATTCCACCACATAGTCATATGTGGAAAGGGTAGATAACCACCGTGCCCAGTGGCGTCTAGTTTAGCGGAGGTCTGACTGGGCTGGCAGTATAGCCTATAGGTTAGAGAAATGAGGTGTGGAACAGTTTGGCACATCCAACAGGCCAGACCTGAGTTTGATTCTCACAAACCTCCACTTGCATGCTGTGTGACTCTGAGCAAGTCACTTAACCGCCCAGTGCTCCCAGGTCGCCCTGAAAACAGGCACATGTGCCTAATAGGCCATACCGATTACCAAAGACTAAAATAAAAACAAATAAATAATAGGTAAGCAGGTTATTATCAATTTTGACTAAAATCTTGGCCCCATATAGAAATTCATGAAATTGGTCCACTACAGCCCATTTAAGAGTGAGAAATTCATGTTTATGAACTGGGTAATTCCACTCAGAAGGTGTTAAACTTTACCAGCAAAAGCCACTGGTCACAGGCCTTCTTCATACTCTTGATACAACAGCCCCAGTCCCTTCAGGCTGATGTCCGTATGCAGTACATAGGGTTTAGAGGGTCGGCATATGCAGCACTGGGGCATGGGTGAGTTGATGAATAATTCTGTGTAAAGCAGCCTCACACTGATGTCCATTGGGTCCCAAAAGCTTCATTAGTCCTGAAGTAGACCTTGTCTTCCTCCTTAATGGAGCTTTTCTTGTATTTTCAGTTAGTGGAAAGATAGCCCTGAGTGAGACTGAACAAAGGCGGATACTTTGGAATAGTCTTTGATGAATTGGCAATAATAACCACAGAATCCCAAAATCACTGCAGTTCTTTCAAGTTATTCGGCTGAGGCCAGGTGGTCAAAGACTCCACTATGCTGGGGTCTGTCTGAATTCCATCGGCTGATACTATATGCCCAACATACTTTATGGATGTTTGAAAGAACTGACATTTATCTATAGACAGCTTCCATCCAAAATCCTCCAAACGATCAATGACTTTAAACAATCGAGCCTCATGCTCTTCTAAGGTTCGCCCAAATATGATGACATCATCCAGGTACACAAGACACTCTAACAAGTTCATGTGCCCCCTGCTCATTCCATCAGCCACTGGAAAGTGAGTGCACCTAAAATACCTTGGGGCATGCGTAGGAACTCATAGAATTCCAGAGGGCAGATGAAGGCTGTTCTCTCGCGGTCCTCTGGGGCCATTGGGATCAGATAGTACCAGCTCTGTGGGTCAAGCACTGAAAACCACTGGCTCCCATTAAGGCAGTCAAGGGCATCCTGGATGTGAGGCATGGTGTACTGATCCAGCACTGTTCTTTGGTTCAGAGTCCGTAGTCCACGCACTTTCTCACCGATCCATTTTTCTTGCATACCACCACATTCAGAGAAGTAGGATTCTCGACCTGGATGATCCCAGTGCTAACTTCTCTTGAAGGTGCCTCCACACACATCTATATCAGCCAGGGCAAGGCGGTGGATCTCTCTCTGAATGGCCTATCATCATGGAGTCGAATATGGTATTCAGCCCCAGTGACACAACCCACATCCCATTCCTTCAAAGAACACACTTGGCTCCTCTGGGACAGCTTCTGGCTGATCTTGGTTTCCATTCAGCAGGTAGGGAGACTCCTCAAAATCAAACAGGTCAGACGTCCCTTCATCACTCTTGACAGAGCACTTCTTGCTGGGTAGCACAGCAGTGTCCACACAGTACACAGTGGCTACAGTACACCCTCGATTCACTCGAATCTCTCAATTAAACATATTCTGAACTTGTAGCATCACCAGTCGGGCACAGGCATGAGCTTGGACTGGTAAAATACTGGGCTTGACCAACAATCCCTCAGGCAGCTTTCTATCCTATGGGGCATCCAGCATGAGGATTTTGTCCTTCACATCTGTCCTAAGGTGCACTTCTCCATGGATAGTATATTGGGCTGGAAGATAGCACCAAAGAATCAGGATCTTTCTTCCACACTACCCCCACAGGTTCATCTTTCTCCATCTCCTTACTCTGCCTCTTTAAATCATAGGTTAATTTTACCAATGCTGGAATGTGCAAGGCCTGTCTTGTTCACTTGGCTTGCTTCTCTTGACACAGTTGAGCCAACCACCCGAACATGTGGGCGTGGTACTGATGAACTGTCCTCGCACTTAAATAGGTCTTATAACTGTCAATTTGGTCTGTACCTAACAAAGTCTGGAGCATTGGTTGTATCAGTTGTATCAGTTTCTGCACTGTAATGTTTGTTCACGCACTCTATGTAGTTTTGCTGCACTGTACATTTCGTGCATTGTTCTTTCCCTCCTCTAGGCATATGTAACTAAACCCAGGTCGCCCCAGAAAAAAGGGCCGAAGGTTCCAGTGGGCCTACCCAGTTACCAAATTTTAATAAATAAATAAATAAAATAAATAGTAAGGAACACCATTGTACAGCCCCTTGGGTAAGCACACCAGAGTGAAGGTCTCCAATTGCTCATCTACACCTGCTACCAGATAACCAGAGTCGGACATATCCTAGGTAGGAGTAGAAGTTTTTACTCAGTCCCCACACATGCAGATCTTCAAGGGACTGCAGTGGGACATTGGATAAGTGTTTGTTATACCAGTCTTGAAATACAATGGTCGCTCAGACCCACTATGTAATACAGCAAGAGTGGGAACACCATTCACTGTCACAGTAGTTCAAATGGAAGGGCCCACCACTTTGGCCCAATCTGGGAGACTTTAGTAGGAACCTGGATGAATGATTTAGCCACAAAGAAATTGGAGTTAGATTTCTGAACCTCCACTGCGATCATCTCCTGCACCCTCGGCCATTGGTTTGCCTTCCAAAGCTCCCTTGAGTCTGTTTACCACTTTCTCTAAATCTTTTGAGATCAGCATTCTTTACGTATGCCCATCCTTTCCGTAGTTGTGACAAATTACATGTTCTTGGGTCCGTCCTTGGCCAAACATTACATTAGAACTGGTCTCCATTCATAATCAGAGGGTTGGGCAGAGTACAATTTGGGGCTGGAGCTGAAGCACTAACAACAGAAAATTGTGGTTTGACTTCTGCCTGTGGCATTGAAGGTGATGCAATATGTCTCAATAGTTCTTTTATGGTGGCAGTCAATTCACTGATCTCTGTCTTGAGCTGCCCTCAGTAGAGGATGCCTGAGCATGAACTCCCACCCCCACAGCAGACACGCTCTGAGAGAGACCAGGATCTTGGTCCATGGGAGGAGCCTTTGTAGAGACACCCACTTTCACTTCTCTGACTTCTCTCAGCAGCTCATATCTCAACAGCTCGGCCCATGGTGGAACATCCTTAGCAGTCTCGGATTCAGAAGGGTTTTCCTGTGCCATTGCTACCTGGCTGCACCCACACAAGAATCCCAATCTCCTTCCTCACCTTCAGCCTCCCTGAGTTCTTTTATCAGGTCACAGTAATCAGGGGATTATCCCTCCTATCCTGGAACTTTAGCTGGATAATTTGCAATTTAGAATGTTTGGCATATTGTAGTATGTGATCCAACCTCACCCAGTTCAATTCACTGGCTGATACCCCACCCTTTGGTAAGCTGTCATAGGGCCTCTCCAAACGATACCATATGCCAACAAACATTCCCTTGCCACTGTGTGGTGCCCTTGAACTGCCACATCAAAGTCTCTCCAGATTTAATGCTACCAGAAATACCTTCCAATGCAGACAGATACTTTTGAGCAGATGCATCAGAATTTGTGGACCTCAGGAACCTAATTGCTTCCAAGCAGGACCCTCAAACTTTCCATGATCATTTTCATTTCTCTGCCTCAGCACACTGCCACCAGGTACCAAAGGGCAACATAGTCTATCCCGGTCTCCCAATTATCCTCTCCTGGGGTGGAAGGTGTCTGAAACCATCCTCAGCTTATGTATGAGTCGTGACTAACTGCAGGCACAGGCTGGTGAAGGGACAGGTACTGGAGCTGGTGGGGCATTGGGGACAGAACACCCCCAGGCGGCTTGAATAACTGTTTAAAGTCCTTGAGGGTTTTACCTTCTCCAATAACAACTTGGCAAACTTTTCCTCAAAGGACTCAAATAATGGTGGGGGCTCGGTCTCCAGGGGATCCTCATTATCTTTAGTCACCACCCTCCAGGCGGCTGGGGCCCTCTCAGCAGCAATAGTCTGGGGCACCTTAGTGCTGTCCATGGGTTGCTACACTCACTAAAGTCATTAAAGTCTGGACAGTCAGGTCAGCATGTCGCCTTACCACCACAGCTTTTCCCAAGCATTCAATTTTGATAGTGCCCTTCAACAATGTCTTTATTAGTGCCCAGGGGTATATCCAGTATTAACAAGGCATTGTGGAGTCAATCTCATGCCCTGTACACCATCCCACCAACTGATGCACAGTCATTTCTACAGTGGTATCCATTAAACTCTAGTTGTAATTCTTGATTTTGGCCACTGGGGCGCTAATCCAGTGGTGCCTCCAAAATGTAACCCCTAGGTGGCGCTATCCCAAGGGATACTACCCCAGTCTGCGTGACACGGCACAGGTTGAGGGGCCTGAGCTTAGTGAATGGGTGCATCCACCCGGAGGTTTGGTTTAAGGGTAGCATAGTTGCTATGGGTATAGCCCTCTGGGACACTTGATACCCCCAACCCCTTCAGTGGCTTACACAGGTCAGCAGATGAACAATCACATTTAACATAGGAGTACAATATTGAACCCACACTTCAGCACACTTACCACCAGGGCTGGATCAGCTGCACTGGCCCTGGAGACACCCTGTAAAACAAGACCTGCAATAGAACAGTTCAATGGCATTACAGTATCCCTCCTC
Organism: Neoceratodus forsteri; assembly: GCA_016271365.2. NCBI lineage: Eukaryota > Metazoa > Chordata > Ceratodontiformes > Ceratodontidae > Neoceratodus > Neoceratodus forsteri. The sequence continues at coordinate 882,654,093 of CM057450.1, read as the reverse complement.
AAAGGTACACACTAACCAAATTAAATGTAGAAAGAATAGAATCTGATTTATTCAGGAGATGTGAACAAGGAAGGGCAGCAATCTAGCATTTGATTTCAGATCTGATTTAGCCAGGTTAAACATGCATGCACTAAGAGTCCCTCTAGCACAGCCACAGACACTCTTGGAACCCAGCTGTTATTCAGGCTAGCCTGAAGTGTTTCCGGTAGGCTGGCATTGCAACTCTTGCTGGGGCCCTTAGGAAAGAAAACAAACAACATGCACTTTAACCCACAATTTATATTCCAGAGCTGGATGGCTCAGTTCGTGATGACCAACCCAAAACAAAATCAGGTGACACACAATGATTTGAGCTTTGTTGCAGGGAGCTACCCTGATGGCTACTCATGCTACCCAGACCAGGAGGCAGCATTGACGAAATGAAGACCTCAGGATAGCATACTGGTTTGCCAGGGGAAGCAGGGCCACACAACACACCATGGTGCTCAATGCCTGTTCGATGGTGTTGAGCAGAGAGACAAATCCTTGAGCGGGTCTTTCACTGGATGAGTCTTTGCAGCATGAGTGGCAATCTAGGCCGAGATGGTGAAGCCCAAACCAGGTGGAAAGTTCGGATTTCAGTCCGTTGAAGTGCTGGAGCAGCTTTCAGCTAGCGTGACACATTCGAAGGTGTGGGGATCCAGATTACGACCCACACTGCACATTCAGCACACTTACAGTCAAAACAGCCAGATAACACGGTTCAGATGACAGTCCAGTTGCAATTAGGCAGAGTCTCTGCACAAACTGTACGCCTGTAGTGCTTTTTTTTTAATCTCTTTATCCTCCTGTCGCCACTCTACCTTCGGCTAGCCTTCAATGCCCTCCAGTCCCCACTGGGTCTGCCCCTCAGAGTGCCTTTACCTGCCTCCTTCACCTTGTCACAGCGGGTCTGCCCGTGGTTGCAGACTGGGTGGCTGAAGCAGCCGTCATCCAGAGTGCCGCGGGTTGTTTTCCGGTTTTCTCCGTCCTCCCTCCCTCCCACTGAGGACTGGCTAGGCGGAACGTGCTTACGCACGCCTGCCAAGTGCCTAATGGTGTCCTCCCTCCCCGACTCCCCGATGGGAGTCGCCACTGCCCCGAGAGCCGGTGCTTCCACCGGCTCTCCCGGGCTCGGTGTACCAAACACCCCGGTGTCCCTCCCGAAGGAGGAGAGCCTCTGTTGGGACGCCGATCCTCCTTCCTCAGCCGATTTTCCGACGGCCCAGTCCGCTCTCAACCCGGTCGCCGGGCGCGAGGTGTGGCGTCCAGTGCCTCAGCCCTCAGCGCCACGGGCCGGCTGTACGCTCTGTAGTTCTGTTCAGATTCCCGACAGGCTGATCGCTCCAGGAGTAAGTCTTCGGTTCACACCAGGCGAAATTCACTCTCTCTCCCAATTCAGGATTCAGGTCTCAAGAAACAGATTCAGATATAGTCCAATTTAAATGCCAGGCTTCTTCATACTGAAGATGGTAGCAGGCAGCCCAAACACAGCCTTCCGCTTGAATCCCGCTACCACGCAGGAGAAGCTGCTCAATTGCTCCAGCTGTTTCATTCTCCAAACTCCAGCTCTCAACTGACACACTGCTGCAGCCAGCTCTGGGATTTCAAGTGATCCAAAAGGTCTGGTTGGTTGATCCATCTGTCTGTCACAGAAAGTGCCCCCCAGGTCCATTAAGGCACTAAACACTAAAATCTACAATTCCTACAGAAATTCAATCCCATAAGACCTCTGGGGACAGTCTCCATTTTAGGGTCCCTGAGGTTCCAATTGGACCAAACTGGTAGTCCAGAACCAAAATGGTGGCTCCAAGCAAAATAGTCCATGGTGCGAAGGAAGGCAGGTTAGACAAACTTCTATATTATTATTATTAAGGCAGATAATCAGCAAACAATCACAGATCCCATAAGGGCTTTCTCTCACACAGCGATGGCAGAGTGAAGCAGCTGTACCACAACCGGGCGGGACTCGAGCCTGAAACCACTCGGCCCCACTACCCAGACCAATTATATCCTATGAAATAGATAGCTCTTAAAGAGACAGGCACAAAGGCTAACAGGGCACTCTCATGTAGGCATATTCTAACTGTTTAGACACAGAACACCAGCCTGGCAGTGGGCATTAGGCAAGCCCAAGAAGACATTTTAGGAACCCTCATTTGTAGGGGTTACAAATATATCAGTAAACTGTGAAGGGCTAAACTATTATTATATGCTGATGTGATTCTATACAGTAGTTCTAACAATATCACAGATTTTAATAAACTACTTACACTACTTCTGACATGTACTCACTAGAAAACTGGCTCTTAACCAGTAAGTTGGTTCTTAATAGTAAAATGACTAAGGCTATCCTCTTTGACCCTAATAGCTTAGGCCCCACAGGGTAACCTGTTTACCCTTACCTCCTTGAATGGAGCTAGCATTGAGATGATCAACTCCCATAACTATCTGCGTTCCGTCTTGATTAGGATGTCTCCTTTAAAGTCCATATTGAACATCTTGTGAAAACTCTTCAAAAAATTGGTTTAGTGTACCAGCTCAGCCTCTATCTCACCAAAGAGTCCCACTTACGTATAACCAATTCTACCCTATCACCCACTCCTTTATGGCTCTCCTGTCATTATCTCGGTTGGGTGCTCTGAACTACAAAAACTAAAATCCTTATATCACACGATAGCTCGCTTTGCTTGTAGGGCTCACTCAGGAGCATGATTGTAGAGTTCTTGATTCCTCCAATGGCCTCGCTTGCTGGGAGACTTGAATATGCTTCTCTATGCATTGCCTTTAAACTAAAAGACCACATGCTCCCCTGACCTTCAAGGTCTACTAAAGAATAAATCCCATAGGCGACCCCTCTGACCCTCCAGTAGGAAGCTCCCTTTGTAAGTAAGTAAAATTTATTTTTAAGCGCTTTTCAATGCCAAAGCGCTGTACAAATAAAAGCAATTAAAATACATACATATAAAACAAACAACAACAACAATAATAATATGATCACAATAAAATCACTCTCCAGATGCCTTTTGAAATAAATAAGTTTTAATTCTAACTTAAAACTCTCAACGGTCAGGCAGCTTCATATCCGATGAGGTAGAGAATTCCACAGGGTAGGGGCAGCATAAGAAAATGCCCGTGCTCCAGATGTTTTAAATGAACCCTGGGAACCTCTAGCAATCCCTTGTTGGCGGTGCGGAGGCGGCAGAGGACAGTAGAGAATAAGGAGATCTTGAAGATACTACGGTCCCTATTCGTGTAGGGCTTTATAGATCAGTAACCCGACCTTAAAGGTGATCCACCACTGAACCGGCAGCCAGTGCAGTTCGTGCAGCACAGGCGTAATATGACTTCTCATAGATGTCCCAGTCCAGGTTTCCAAAGTTACAACTGTCACTGGTAGTAGGTCCTTTGAAAATTCTATCCTTTTATATGGAATGCCTCCCAAGTTACCTGCAGATACTCTCCTCTTTGGGGATTTTAAGAAGGGCTTAAAAGCCTACATTATAGAAAGTAATCAACACACTTGTTATCACTGAATCACTATATGTTTGGTACATTTTTCTGGCTTGTAAATGCATTGATGTGAATTTTACACTGTAGTCTTAATGTATGCCAATTGTTTGTATATTAAGTTATCTCTGTCATGCAACTTGTTTTCTATTGTACCACCTACTGTCTGTAACTTCCTTGTACTATACTTCTGCTTGAATAGTTTCAATAATTAATTCGGGTCACCCCTGAAAAGGGACTCTCTGAGGCCGAGTGGGTTTACTCGGTCAACAAAATTCAATAAATAAATAAGAACATCAAATGAGTGTATGGTATCAAGTTGCAGCGATTAGTAGAACTGTTGCACAGATAAAATGGCAGAATGTCCCCATGGAGTGCCTTCCTCAACGGCAGGAAGCACAGAACTGAGGAGGAAGGGGGCCACGCCGGTTACTGACCCGTTCATGAGCTCCACTTCATACACTCTGCCTCACGGTGTGCTGTCCCAGACATCAGGTCCCTCCTCCAAAATTCTTAAAGGCATACGCCCCGTGGAGTCCTAGTGCTCATGCCTAAGACCCATCAGTGTTGAATGGTGAAGATTTAATAATAATAATAAATTTTATTTCGCATAAGGGCCTTTCGGGCCATCAAGGCACTTTACAAAAGATAAAAACAATCATATTAAAACAATGAGCATAATGATAGAATAAATAGCACAATAATATAATAAGTAATAGGATCAGAGTTATATGGTGCCATCATAAGCGTGACACCATAAGAAGGTTTTCAATGCCTGTTTAAACCCTCCACAGTCGTGCACTCCCGAGGCTGACGGGTAGAGAATTCAAAGGGTTAGGAATACGTGTACAAATGCACGGGTCCTGGAAGATTTCAAGAGACACCTCGGAATCTCTAGCAACCCCTCGCTGAACGCAACTGTCGCACGGATGGTACGGACAAGAAGCTCTTTCAAGTAATCGGGCCCAGTCTGTCTAGGGCTTTTTAAGTCAGTAAACCAACTTCAAGGTGATCCGCTATTTATCGCAGCCAGTGCAGATCAAGCGTATACAGGAGTAATATGGGATCGAGAAGCCCCAGTTAACAATCGTGTTGCTGCGTTCTGCACAAGCTGCAGGAGGCAGATTTCAACCCCAGAAAGCACCAAGTACAGGGAGTTACAATAATCAAGGTGCAAAGTCATAAAAGCATGGACCAATGTAGGCAAGTCCCCGGATGGAACCAGGTGCTGAATCCTGGAGATGTTCCTAAAATGATAAAGGAAGGCTTGATGACAGCCAACACCTGAGATTGTAAAGTCAGCCGTTGTCAAGCACTACCCCAGATTTCAAACCCATTCAGAGGATGGGATCTCGAGCCCCTGAGAAAGTCCAGAGGGCTGATCAGCCCTAAACCCCTCTATCCAGTGACCCGGGTCCACTACCATCACCTCCGTCTTTCCGGCGTTCAACTTTAACCAGCTCGAGTTCATCCAGTCCTGGATTTCAGCGAGGCAGGTATTAGTACTGAGACAGCTCTATCCTGGTTGGGGAAAGACAGGTAGAGCTGGGTATCATCAGCGTAGCAGTGAAACCTCAGCCCATACTCTCTTACAATGTCTCCGAGAGGCAGCATATACACTGCAAACATGGGGACAGCACTGAACCCTGAGGGACCCCACATGGCAGGGAGAAAGGGTCAGAGGAAAAGATACCAGATACCACTCTCTGATTCTTGCCAGTGAGGAAAGATGTATACCACCTAAGGACCGTACCTGACAGTCCACAGATGGACCTCAGACATCCAAGCAGCACCCCATGGTCTACAGTGTCAAAAGCTGAGGAGATATCAAGGAGCACCAAGATAGAATGGTTTCTCTGATCTCTCGCCATTAGGAAATCATTGAGCACCCGAACCAGTGCTGTCTCAGTACTATGCCTCTTTCAAAAACTGGACTGAGAGGTTTGTAGATGTTATGGATGGTCAAGTGGTCATCAGGCTGTACCACTACTACTTTTCAATCACCTTCCCTATAAAGGGAAGGTTTGAGATCGGTCTGTAGTTGGCCAGAGAATCTAGGTCCAAAGAAGCTTCTTCAGGAGGGGGCTATCACCGCCCCTTCAGGGAGCTTGGAAACTCACCGAATTCCAGGGAGCACCGGACAATCTGCCCCAGGACTGGATAATTACATCCCAACAACCCATAATCAGGGAGGTTGGGCCCAGATCCAAACTACAGCACGTAGGGCGATACCCTGGACAATCCGCATGACATCCATGAATTCGGGCAGGACAAAGATACTCCAGGAAGCTCGAGGTGAGGTGACCAGACACCGATCATCAGCAGCACCCATACAGCGAGTCAAGAGAATCTCCGACCTGATGTCGGCCACCTTATCCACAAAGAACCGAAAGAAGTTCTTCGCACCTCACTTGCAAAAGGTCTTCGAGCTGCATACAGATTGGGCTGCACACCCTGTCAACATTTCGGAATAGCTGAGCTGGTTGGTTCTGAGTGGCAGCAATCTCCCCGACAGGAATTCTGCCTTCTTACGGAAGATCGCTAATTGGTAGGTCTGATAGTGCTCAACCAATCTAAGGTGGTCGGCCTCCAGGACGGATTTCCGCCACGCTGTTCTAACTAACGTCCAACCCGATGCAACCCCTGAGAGACCCATCAAACCAAGCTGCCAAGGGGTGAAGGGGAGAGGACGAACACGGATGGGAGCAATCGAGTCCAGGGCAGTAGAAATGGCACCACTAAAGTCTCTGGACTCGAGGCTGGCCACAGGAAACTCCAAGAGATCAATCACTGCCACTAGGCCTTGGGACTAACTTCCGTAAAGGGCGGTAACGACCATCTCCACAGGGCAGGTCTTCGACGGGGCGCAAAAGTTGAACCTCACTGTGTAGTGATTGGATCAACCGACAGGTTCCACCTCCAAGTCGGAGGCCTCGATTCCCACACTAAAAATCTACTTAAAATATTTTTAATTTTGTATAACAATGAGCCCTGTATAATAGCAATAATGCACTCCAGGGTGTGGGTTGTGCTGGGATAACCTCACTTCTGGGACTTTGGTCACACTCGGCCTGGGCCTCATGCCCAACCATCCAGGTGTGAGGTTATCCCAGCATGACCCATGCCGCCATTTATCTCTTAAAGTAACCTCCATGTCTACCAACCTGGATTCAATTCACTATTCACACTATTGAAGACTCCTAGCTGTCCTCGTGGAAGAGATGGAAAGGTGCACACCTCTACTATTTGGCAGTCACAGATTGGAGGACTGAGGCCCTAAATACAGCATTACAACAACTGAGCAAGTCAATGCTGTAGTAGGATACATACATACTGTATGCATGGTGGGCCAGATAGTAGCTCTCCAGATCTAGTCAATCAGGATGTACTTGGTTGCAGCTACAGAGGCGGTGATATGTATGGTGCAATGAGCCTTCAATCCCTTAGGTGGCTCCTACCTGACAACCTGTAACACAAATTGATGCAGGGTGTGATCCACCTACCAATTGTCTGCCTAGCTGCCAGTCTGCCAGGAGCTGCTTCTGTGTAGGTCAAAAACAGTTTGTGAGCCATGCCATGAACCTCTGCTGTGTGTTTCTTGTAATTATGCAGCACCTGACATGCATCCAAAGTATGGAGCCGATACTCTGCATCTAAAGTAGACTGAGAGGTATAGCACCTGGGTAAGGTAAAACTCAAGACCACTTTAGGCATGACCTTTGCATGGGGGCAATAGAAGACCTTGTTCTTGTGGAAGACCAAATAAAGAGATTCTGGGCCAGCCCGCTGGTAACAGCAATAGGGCTTCCACTTGCAATGCTTACAAGCTGGGTTCAGAAGTAAATCTGGGCTATCAGAGGGCCGCAAGCCAGGGAGAGTGGGAGGATTGAGCGTCCATAGGACTGCTCTCCTCTTTTGGGAGGGGAGGGAGGATGGAGCCCAATGGTTGCCTAGCCCCTGACAGAAGCTGGGGGAAAGGCAGCCTGGGCCAAAAGGTCAGGAAGGCATATCAGACATCTGTGCAACATGGTGCACTGCATGCCACGTCTCTCCAGTGATGAAAACCAGAGGAAAAGTGTCTGGCAGCAGGATAATAATGAGTGCCCATAGGCCCCACACCCTACAGCTGGGCACACCAGCCCGAACTGGACCCATTCTGTGGTAGAGCCTGGGGAATCTCACCAATCCCTCCACGAGTGGGAGAAAGTCCTAAAGTTAAGTCCCAGTGGATGTAGGGGAGATGGGCTGGTGTGCTTGTTGGATGGATGGAGGGCTGACCGGGAGGGAAATATGGAGACTCTACCAAGAGCAGCTGGAGCTCACTCATCCATCTGTCTGAGATGATAGTGACCCAAATGCAGCCTTCCACAATAAGAGAGTCATCTCACACTTGTGGACTGGCTTGAATGTTTTACTCATCCATTTAGCAAACAGCAGCTGTAGGTCTCAAGGAAGGGTGGTTCCTGTACTGAGGAGAACCAGTGGTTCTGGCCTTTAAACAGTGCCGACCATCCTCCTTTGCCACCACTGGAATAGTGGCCCGTGCCTAGTATGCAGAGATGGCTCCAGGTGTACATAAGGGTCATGGCTCAAAACCTTGACTTGGACAAGGACCAGAAGTAGTCGAGAATGTGCTTTATCAAGCAGGAAAGTAAGTCAATCAATCAATATCTTTATTTAACCAAGCTTAACATCATTGGGCAAGCTCAATTTTGAGATTGACCTGGAAAAGATAGGTAAACAATACATACAAAGGAATGCTCTCTTACATAGTAATTGGGTAAGCAATACATACAAAACAAATTCACACTCGATAGTAATTACACAGAGCAGTAATTATACACAAGAGGTGTGTAATACCAAAATAAAATGTTAGAAAGAGCCAATAAGCTAATACCATGAGGAATATGCAGCTAGAAGAACAGCAACTATACTACAGTAATTACAGAATTTTCCAATGCAACTATAATTACTAAAAGTAATTGAAGCATCCTTGAACATAGATATTGAGCTAAAGGTGCTTGGTGGGGCAGGGAGGGGAGGGAGAGGAGGAGGAGGAGGATAGGAGGGTGAGTACGGAGAGGTACATGGGTGCCATGAGGGCCACTGATTGCAAGGGAGGGTGGCAAAGTTATACAACCAAGATACAAAACACCCAGAAATGGTGTCGGGGTGGGGGTAGCAAGGAGTGTAGGTGGAAGCCAGGAGGACACAGAAAGGGAACTAACGATAAGGAAGACACAGTGAGGGGATACAAAGCGAGTCAGGTAAGGTTCTTATAGGCTCTGACATTGCCCAATGAGGGGTGAGACAGGAGTACTAGTAGGGGATGCAACTGGAACAGAAGGAGCTGATGCCAGGGGAAGGTAACATCAGAGGAAGCAGTTACAGGATTCCTTGATCGAGTGAGAATAAAATGCTTTGAAAGCTGATAATTTGATTGGTAGGTCAATTTCAGGGTTTTGCAAGTTGTTCCAGAGAGCAGGTAAAGCGTGAGACATGGCAGACCTGCCAAAATGCAACCTGAACTTTATTGTTGCAAGAAAAATAAAGGAGGAACTCCTTAGGGCATATTTACCTACCACATAGAGGAAGACGATCTGAGATGTACTGAGGTAGCATCTTTGTGATGGCCCTAAATGTCCAGAGAGCTGCATTTCTCTGTCTTCTGTAGTTAGGGATGCCAAACCTACTGCAGCATAAAGGGAGCAGTGATGTGTGGATTATGGGACTCCAAGTTATGAACTTCAAGGCCTTATGCTAGAGTGTGTCTAATTTGGCCAGGGCAGATGCGGGCTTTGGCTGTAAAGGAAATCTGTATAGTCCAATAAGGTGAGAATGTGGTTTGGACCAGTCTCTTCCTGGCATCCAGTGTTAGTAAATTTTGATCCTATAAAAGAGGCCAAGCCTCTGCCTAAGCTCTTTAACAGATCCTCAATGTGATCACTTAAGTTTGGTCTATCCACACCCCAAGGTATTTGAATTCTGTTACATATTCCAGCGGTTCACCGAGAAGAGTGTAGATTTGAATATATTTCTTTGAGTTGTGGGGTTCTAAATATATGCAAAGGGAGAAAAAGCATCACCTTTGTTTTTTTGGCAATCAGGAGTAGTTTGTGGTGTAACTGTAGAAGATTAAATTCCTGTTGCAGATCCCTATAAGCTGCTTCCTGAGACGGTCTTTCAATATAAAATACTGTGTCATTGGCAAAGAGGTGGATGTTAGCAGATTTGATGTCAATGTCAATATCATCAATGTAAATTGCAACTAGCAATGGACCCAGTATAGAGCCTTGTGGTACACCCCTCAGAAGAGGTTTCAGGAGAAGTCCCTTCTGACTTGACATGCTGCTACCACTCTGTTAAATAGTTTGAGAACCACCTCAGTGACATGGGGTCGCAGCTGGTGTTTCTGAGGAGACAAGGAGCAGCTCGTGGTTGACTGTATTGAATGCCTTAAGTCCAGAAATACTGTGCAAACAAAATTTTAGAATCCAAGGCACACTGCCAGTCAATCACTTTTGCAAGGGCTGAAACAGTACTGTGTTGAGGCCTACAGTAAATCCACTCTGAAAATATTTTAACAGGTTCTCACTTTCAAGATAGTTCCTGAGCTGCACATTCACTATTTTCTCCAATAATTTGGATAGGATGGGAAGTAAGGAGTTTGGTCTATAGTTATTCAAGTCATTGGGGTTCCAGATTTAAAAAGGGAATTACATAAGCCATTTTCCATAGGGGAGGAATATCACCCAGTGAAAGGGAGAGGTTAAAGAGGTGCATGATAAGCACAGCCAGGATGTGAAAACTAAGCTTCAGGAAGAATGGGTCCAGTTGGTCAGCCCCAGAACTCTTCCTGGTATCCAACTGTAGGAGAAGATTCTCAACTTCTCTCATGGTAGAGCTGGAGGAGAAGGCCGTGCTTGTGACCAGATCTGGTAAGTCAGGTGCTCTGAGACTACTGCAGAGGTTATTGGCAGGAGATATTGAAAGCAAGACCTGAAGTACCAAAAGGTTATTAAAAGAATCGAGGATGATCGATTTATCCAACACCGACATTGCACACGATGGAGATTTTGTGGGTAGGGTACTTGGAGCCACGTGACCTTGAATATTCTTGATGGTTTTCCAGAATTTTGCCGAGCACTTGGTGGAAGTGTCCAGTTCTTTGTGGAAGTAGCTAGCATTGGCCTCCCCAACCAGATTGGTACAGTGGTTTCTAGCCTTCCTGAACGATGTCCAGCCAGCTGGAAGTTCTGATTTCGAGCTTTTTCAAAGCCAGTCTCTATGCAACAGGGAGGCCTTTAATTGGACATGAATTTTCTTAAAAGGAATCTGGACCAATGGTGCATGCTTGTCCAGCACCCCAGCATGGTTTCCTGGAAGGTATTATAAGCCAGAGGTACTGATTTGGCCAGTAGAAGTCCTGCCATCTCAAGGAGTCTTGCAAGTCATAGAGGAATGCAGAGATGTCAAACTTATGCCGCTTCCTCTTAAGTGAGAATTTGGAAAAGGATGATAGTTTTGGGTGGATCTTACACCTGCTATGATGCAGTGGTCACTGAAATCAGAGAAGAACACTCTGGCATGAGAAAACAGGGTTTGTTTACTAAAATAAGATCTGGAAGAGTGCTATTTTTAGGGCATTTTTATTTGGTCGTGTTGCTTCAGATATAAGTTGGGAAATACCAAAGGAGTCGCAAATAGTCTTGCGGGTAAGGAAATATTAGAGTACCAGTCCATATCAAGGTCCCCTAGTATAATAATCTCTGACTGAAGGGATCCCAATGTATTATTTAGATGGTCCAGAAATTGTAGCCCCGCAGAGGGCGCCCTATAGCATCCTAGGATGCTGAATGAGACAGAGGAAGATAGCTTGACATTGAGAGTCAGGCTTTCAAATTCCTTTGGGACTCAGGATGGATCTATGACTGATGCAGATAATTTCTTGATGACAAAGATGGCAATTCCTCCTCCTCTGGTAAGCCTATCAGTTCTGAACAGGGTATAAGATGGGATATTCACCTCACTATCTGGGGTACCAGATTCTGAGCCAAGCCCAAGCCACCACAAGTACATCAGGCATTGTATGGAAAGTCCATGCTTCTACAGAGGCAAATTTTCTTAGTAGGCTACGGCATTAATATGCATAAAGCTCAAACCTTTGATACTGGCTAGGTCAGCAGGTGATGAGATGGCTTCAGGAGGACCAGGGTTGAGTTCGACATTACCAAAACATAACAATAACAGCAGCAAGAGTTTCTTGATAGCTTCAAGAAGTCTGGGAGCTTTAGGTCTAACTTGCTTAGAGTTGCTATTACTTAGGTTCGGAGGGTCCATGAGATGCATACCTAGGGGCCAAGCAACGGAAAAGAACAACTCAGGCTGTAAAAAGCAGGGAGTGCATATCAATGCAGAGGTAAACGGGATCCTACACTCTAATACCCTCATGGAAGAAGTATCAAATTGCCACAAGAGTTGGAAAGCAGGATCTAAATTAGGTAACATGAATGCCAGTATGCAAAATCTGCACTGTCGAAGAGATCCAGACAATCCAAAGTGGTACTGTATCTGTCCATGCTGCAGGAAGACTGGTGTGGACTGACACGGGAATTCAGAGTGCAGAACAGAATCAGAGAAAGGCAAATGTAACCCCTAGATGGCGCTATCCCAGGGGCTACTACCCTGCCTGATTTTCCACTAACAGGTTGAGGAGCCTGGATCCAATGGCGGGTGCCTCCACCCAGAGGTCAGGGTTTGCAATAGTTAAACTTACTTGGTCACAGCCCTCTGGGACACTGCAACCCCTTTCTTCCCACTAGTGGCCCACAAATGTATCAGAATTACCTTCACCATATACACTTACCCCAGGACTAGTTCCGCACTGGGACCTCCTGTGAAATAAGATACAGTGCGACAATCACAGTACAGTACTTTAACATAGACAAATACCTCAGGCAGTATAACTTTGCTGAAACAAGCAGCTTTTGATTTATTTAGGGATATAACAAGGACAGGGGAAATCAGGTTAATTAGCTTATCACTTTACTATTCATTTATGGCTCTGTGCAACAGGCCTATCCCTACCAGTTACTGTCCCTGGGCACCCAAGCCCTAGTGGCTAGTCCAAACCGTGGCAGCTGGTAGGGGCCCTTTCACACAGAGAAAAGGAAAATTAAACAGTCAGCAATACAGTAATTCCATTTGGATTTAATGTGGCAATTCAACAGGGAGCCATCCTAATTAGTACTCACGACCTCCAAACAAGATAGGGTCCTTCAATGTCAGCAGGGCTACTCTGAGCTCCAAGAGACTCTCACACATTTTATATGGTAAAAAAAGAAAGTACTATACCAGGCAGGCTGTTTCTTCTATCCCGATCGCAATTACTGCACAATACCCGGAGAACACACAGCAGATTCAGTTCCTGACAGACCGAGTGCAATTCAACAATTTCTCCAGTCTTCTACAGGGTGAGCCTGGTTTCTACTCTTCAGAGATCCTTTGATTCTTTTCACAGGACGGATTCAGTCCTAACAAGCAGTTACATAAGCTGCAGACGGAACTCTGGGCCTTACACACGTTTTTTGACTAAAACTGCACTGAAGGAGCACAGGGTTTCTTTCCCTTCACTGCCAGATCTAAAACTGAAAACTCCAACAGACAAAACCGGCACTTCCTTTGAGTTCCTCCCAGTTCTTGACTGGATTGGCTGTCACTCACAATAGACTGCTGCTGTTGGTCCAAAAGGGGCCAAGTCTAAACTACATCTCCCAGAGTCACTGCCCATACAATCCTCTTGTGGCTGGCTCAGATTATGAGTCCAAGTTCTGATTCGTCCCAGGCACCATTTTAGAGCTAGCTTACCCACACTGATTGGTCCAGTTCAGCAGTTCAAAACCAGAATGGGGACTAGGCAAACACAGTTCTGACTGCAAAGAAAGTGTTAGACAAACTGTATTTTCATTATTACTCTAAATTATTTCTGGCAAACAGTTACATCTTTCAGATAGGTTCCTTTGTACTCCTAGTGACTGCAAAAATGGAGTGAATTGGCAGCAGTTCGAGTGGTACTCAAACAGAGAAACACACAGTCCCCCATATAAACTAAGTATGTCTGCAAGCAGACAGCTCTTAAAGAGACAGTACCAGAGGCTCTAAAAACACTCACTGATAAATGGCTTAAACGCCAAACACCATTCAGGCTTGGAGCATTCAAGCAAGCTCCTGAAGTCTTTTGGGAACCCCCATTTGCAGGGGGTTACACAAAGAAATAGTGAAAAGCCCCCATTATGTTGCATGCACCAAATTCAGAGCCGCAGTAATGGGGGGAGTGGGACGTTGTCTGGGGCCCTGAGCTCAGAGGCCCACCTGGAAGAGCTGGCATTACCTCTGGCATTAGCTGGTTTAGAAACAGGGGCCACTTCAAGTGACTGGTCCTGGGCCCCAAAATTCATAGCTGCAGCCCTGCCGAAATTGCCTAGTGTTTTGCAAGCTTTCTGCATGCAGATAGTGGGTAGCAACAGCAAGGGATCTCAGATCAGATTTAGAGCAGAATTGAGGAGATGACCTTGCAACAAAGACCATAAGATGGCAGTATAAGTATACTGCACAAAGTCAGCAAGGTTGTTGTCCAATCAATAGGATTGTATTTACACATAGATCAGAAAAGTGTAGCTCACTCAAAAGGATTGTCCAGGACAGTGGGAGGGTCAAAGTGTATTTAAAAGTGGCCTGAGATAGGGAATGGGGGTGGGCGAAAATCAGAGCAGAGGTGCCCACGGCTTATAGCTGTAGCTAGAAGCAGAGCAAATTAGCCAACCAAATGGAGCTTTGCTGCTCCTGGAGTAGCCAGGACATGAAACCAACCAGCTAATCATGAAACCTTCTCCTACCATTGCTTTCTTTATCTATATCCTCTCCCCTACTCTCCCTAGCCTTTTCCTCCACTCATCTCTCATTTTCAACCCCTCCTTCTTAATCCACTACTCTCTCATGTTATTTTTAACCCTCCTCTTACTTAACTACTCTCTCCTCTCACAGTACACTCCCTACATTTTCAGCTCCCCACTATCTTATGCTAATGATCCCTACCTTGCAGAATCGAAATTGTGCACCAGGTATTATATGAACCTTGCTGTACCTTATTTTGCTAGGATGTACTTATATGAATTGATGCATATTAATCTTATGTGTGTATTATTTCATCTTGCTTGTTATATGTTGCCTTTTTATGCAAAGTCTCCTGACTGTTTCTATGAACTAGGACCTCCTTGTGAATGAGCTTGCTCAACAGTTTTCCTGCAATAAACTTGAACAGTCGGCTTCTTCCTTTGGGGCCACCGCTAATCCCTTCCCTAGATTCAGATCCAATCAAAGATGCAGTATCTGGGGTGAGTTGCAGGGGAAAAATCTAATTTTTGGAAGTTTTTTCACCAAATTTTGGTAAATAACGCTTTTGGGACCCCCATCTCATGAACAGTGGCACTGTCGCTTTCATTAATTGGTCCCGAAAGGCGATTCCGCACAGTGACATGAAATCACCTTTCAGGACTGAGAAACAAAATGACAATGACTGTGTTCTTGAGATGGGGCCCAAGAACCCCATGTTGAAATCTTGGGGCAAACCCCCAAAAATGGCTGAGATATCAACCTAAATTGAAACTCCCCATTCACTGCTATTACAGAACTTGCCATCATTTCTTCAGTTTGCGGTCGGCTTTTGAAGAGTGTTCGGTCCACTGAAGATCACTGCTCCCAACCTCTGGAGATGAGCATGAGTGAGGGGGTGGGGAGTGGGGTGCACAGAGGGAGGGTGTGGGTTGGGGAAGGAGGATGGTAACAACTACAAGGGACCATTTTCTTTCTTTTCAGATTTAAAACAAACAAAAAGATGTTGTGGATCTGTTTTTTTTTTTTTTAAGGAAAATATGGATTTTGGCACACTGGGGTGGGCTCCCAGTGTGCCAGAATACTGGGGGCGGGTTCAAGGGGATCAACGCCGACACGGGATTGGGCACCCCTGAGGTCAGAGGATATGTGATGCATGGGACGCATCCAACACCAGGAGGGCATCCTGGTGTTGGAAAACACCACAGCAGGTTTTGGAACACTGTGGTGGGCTCCCAGTGTGCCATATTAAAGGATGAGGGGATACAGGCCACATGGGGATTGAGCACCCCAGTGTTGGCAGGTGGGGGAGGTGGTCCCAGTGCAACTGGGACATGGAGGAGGCAGACAAGGAAAGTGCCTCCACCCAGCCAGTGTGATTGGATTGCGCTTACAGTGAAAGTGCTTCCGGGCACTCAATACTCGCATTCTGCATGGAGCTAAGGCTGTGGCCTGCTCTCGCAGGTGGGAGAAACTTTAGAATGGGAGACAGCGGGATGTGACAGAGGCGTCATGATGCAAATAGCTGTTTGCTCTGCGTGACCTGCAAATGAAAGGAAAAGCCAGCTCCTGACTGGTGTGGCTTTTTCTTTTGAGTGCAGACCACTGTAGGCAAAACAGTGTCAGAACCAGCCTGACTGAGGATTGGTGTGATACTGTCGAGCCCCATGCAGAGCACTCTGCATTGGACAGACAGTGTCACACCCTCAAAGCCTACTATCCCAAGAAGTTTGATGCACATGCACAAACTCAAACAAAAGAAACTAAAAGGGAGGGTATATCCAACACTCGAAATGAGCAGACAAAGATTTGGTGCCAAATTTAATTACGGAAAGACACCAGAGTTTTGTATTTAGCCCCAAAGAGGAGGGTGGGCAATGGTAAGGCACCAGATTTAAATAAAAAGTAGAGAGAAAAAAGAAATGCACTAAGATGCCAGGAGACTGTTTGCATCCCTGATAGAGATTTAGCACTAGATTTAAATAATAAAAACAGCTAAGAAGCCAGAGGTCTGTTTGTATCCCCAGAAGGTGAGCAGAACTGGGCTTAAATAAAACTTAAACAAGCAGGCTCGAATGGCAAGATTGTACATAGGTGAGAACAGTGCAGGGCTTAGATTAAAAACTGAGCTGTAAAATTGCTCTTAAACAGTGCAGGGCTTAGCTTAAAAACTGAACAAGAAAATTACTCTTAGACAACAATGTACAGTTCACACAGTGCCCTTCCATCAGCACACATAAATTGCAGTGAACAAGTTATCCCCCAACTGTCCAAGCAAAATTTAACTCCTAAACAGATAAATGGAGAAAAACAAGCCATAAAATGTAAAATCAGAGCAGAGGTGTCTGTGGCTTACAGCTGTAGCTAGAAGCAGAGCTGATCAGCCAGTCAAACGGAGGTTTGCTGCTCCTGGAGAGCCAATTGACTTCTTCCTTCATTGGCTACTGCCAATCACTTCCTGGATTTAGATCCAATCAGCGATGCAGTACCTGGGGTGATTCACACGGAAAGCTCTCGGGGTACAGTAGCTTGAAAGCAGTTGGCAGCTTCCTTCAGTCAGAGGATAGCCCAGTGAGGCAGCACCTGGGTTGATTCACAGGAAAGCTCTCCAGGGTGCAGTAGCTTGAAAGTGGTTGGTGACTTCCTCCAGCCAGTCGCTGAGCTGAGGATGGCCCGGTGGGCAGCAAGTGAGGTAAATCTATCCTCTGCACACCAGCATGAGGAATTTCTTTCACTTGAAACTGTGGGCCAGACCACCCCATTGGGCCTCTTCAGCAGGTCTTGACAAGCAGTAGCAACCATGGTGGCTTGTAATATTCTAGTACCAGAACCAGAGAGGCCAATCTGGAGCTATTAAGATCAGAAATGCTCTGTCACCCTGGGCCTTGAGGACTACCTTATAGACCAGAGAAATGGAGGGAAGGTGTATGAGAGTCCCCACCCAGGACCAGCCAAACGTGTCCCTAGCAGACTACCCCTACTAATTGGGACAGGCACAACACAGCCCCAACTTCCATTTTCTCAGGAGCAAATGATGGTGTACCCTAAATCAAAATATATGTTGCACCACCTGCAGGAGCAGCAATCATTCATGGGACACCGCACCCTCATAACTGAGGTGTCTGAAAGCTGTTTGATTGCTCCTACCACAAAGACTACCGCAAACTTCACTTGTAGTGCGTGAATAGTGAGCATGTCCGAATGCACCTCAGATAGGTGAAAGGAGTGCATGCTCCTGTTTGTTCCGATGAAATATTGTAATTCTGTTGTCTGTGTTGACCTGGACAACCTGATCCATAATCAAGGGAGGAAACTTCGACAGCACTAGGTGTACTTCATAGAGTTCTAGCAGACTGATGTTCACACTGAACACACTCGAAAACCAGTGCACCCTGTGGTCCTGCAGATGCACCCCCAGTCCACTAACAATGGTGATTACTTTCAAGATGTTTGGCAGGCACAGTTGCCACAGGATGGTATCCAGCATCAGCTGGTCACCCAAACCAGCACGGTGTCATGGGAGTGAGTCAGTCTGTCAACAGCCAGAACAGAACATGACTTGCAGAACTCATGACTCTCAGACAGAAGAAACAGAACTATCAAGAGTAGGAGCAGATTCAGAAACTGCAGTAGCATGACCATGTACATAGAGTCAGGACCAAAAGCAGCCATTGGTCACTAGCCGAATCAGAGTCAAATTTACTTAGATCAGGACCATCTACCACTATTTGTAGGAAAGACTGGAGTGTATCAACAGCCAGCCTTGTCCTTGTTTTTGTTTTAGGAGACTCTGAATGGAAAAAACTTTTTTATTTTGCGAGTTACTCTCATGGCTAGTAGTATTTAAACTAAGTCAAGATTGTGAACAATCTGGGTTGGTGCTTCTTTTACTGTTCTTGAATAGATCTGCAGGTAGGGTTTGTCAATAGCTGATTTCAGTAGTGCTTTTAAACGCTGCATATCCAATTTTATGTTGGCTGCGTATGCGCGAAGCCAATGGTACTGTGGCAGTAGGGTTTTTGGGGGGTCTCTGCTGAGACCATTGCAGTAGACAAAAATAGGGGCTTGACAGTCTACACCAATGACCACCAGTGTGTGGTCCTGATGCAACTCTCTGCTGGGTGGGCTGAACAGTCATGCACTTCAAAGGACTGAAGCCTCCAATCAGAGAAAGCTTCGGTTCTTTGGTTTGCTTGCTCAGTCCTAGGTCCCCTAATCCTAGAGAGATATAAAGACTTGAAAGCAGCAGTTGATAGCCGCCCAGTGGTGGTGCTGAGGGTTGAGGTGCTGGACACCACACCTTGTGCCATGCCGCAACCCAGGTATGTGAACAAGCCTGGGCCTTTGGAGGTCGGTGGGGGAGGGAGAGTACTGAGCATCCAAAGGACAGAGCTCCTCCTGGGAGTGATGGGGATGCACTCCTGCCGAATTACTGCCCCAGGTGGAGGCCTGGGGAAGTGCGGATCTGCAGGGCACACAGAAAGGGAGGGTGCTGTGGGACTTCTGTGGACCATACACACTCATGTCTGGCATGTGCACCCCAGCAATGGGGATCAGGGAGAAAAGTGGAGAAAATGGATCCTTTGCCGCAGGATGAAGCCCAACTCTCTGTAGGCTCCACTCCCAGGCCAGGCAGAAAGACAAGCCACAGTAATTCCAGGATTTCAGGTCTGGGGAGGGTTTGGTCTGAAGGGGTACCGAGGACAGGAGTATAAACACTATACAGCCGATAGTGAATTCAGCTATACCATCACTGACCAGGTAACTGAAAACAGCTTTGATGCAGGCAGGATAAAATTCCACCAACTTTATTTCTAAGGACAAACAACCAGCAGCCAGTTGCAAATGACCCTCCCATGAGACAGCCAAATGCTTTCTCTGAAAGAAAGCAAAACAAGGTCTTGAGCAAGGGAAGTGGAGGAGCACACAAGCACCACAGAGGAACAGGAAGGGGAACCAACTAGGCAGGCGAGAGGAGCGCAGCAAAACAGGAGGCAGAGAAGAATGAAGGGGCAGCCAGAGGCAGCTGCACAAAGAATAAATCGCAGCAGAAATCAAAAGTAGAGGAGAGCAGCCTCTGGCTGCAATGAAAAAGAATCCTGGAAAGCCCAGGATGTAGTGACCTTTAAGCTCAATGGGGAGTGACGAGTTGCTCAGCCCATCAACCTTGGGCTTAAAGCCCTCCCATTACACATGTACTGTCACTTTAAATGGTTGCCTTTATTAACTGCAGTGTTGAATGCCACCCCAGCCTTGAGAAAGCACCGTTCACTTGCAAAAATGTTTGGCTGTCTCTGGGGAGGGGCGTTGCAACTTCCTGCTGGCTTTTTGTCCTTGAAATAAAGTTGATGGACTTTTATCCTACCTGCATCGAAACTGTTTTCAATTACCTGGTCAGTGATGGTTTAGCCAAATTCACTGTCTGCTATGTGAGTAAAACTTTAATTTGGCTCCATCTATATGTTTGCAGCCACCTTTTGGTCATTGGTTGCATAAACACAATGTGGAAGGAAGCAGCAGCTGATGACAATGCAAGAATGAAGTCAATATCTCCTGCACGGCACCTACACTGGTGTCTCCCCAGCACAGTCAGTTGCTGGACTGATAACAGAGTTCCCCATTTGCTGCAAATCCAGCGGGTCTGTACACACCCTTCGACTATGAGCTCACCTCCTCTGTATTTCCTGACTGCGAACTGCCTGTATGGTTGGTGCAAGACTAATCTTGATCGAAGTGCCGTCTTCCTTACATTGTGTAGCCCAGCTTGGTTTGCCCACCACCTTCCCCACCCAGCAGGGTGCATCAGTCATGAGGTATCAAGGGCTGGCTTCATTGTGTTGTCAAGTTTCACCATCTAGATTTCACACTGTTGAAATTAACATAAAATAATCTTACCATGTTATGTTTGTTAGTAGCTGTCCACTGAGTGCTCTCAGCATTATTTCACCAGCTAACGGATTAGACCACAATGCAAATTACACTGGAGCATTTGGGAGACCTGAGTTTGATTCTCTAACTCCACTTGAGTACTGTGTGGATACAAGCACAGTGTATACCAGTCACGATGCTGCCAGTTCACCCATTTAATTAACTACCCATGCAGAGAGGCCTCTACGTTGTTGACAGAGCCTAAATTAAAATACTGCAGTTGTTATATTGCAACACACAGCAGTGACAAGGGTGAAGCAATCTCTCCTCTCACTTATATATTTATCACAACAGACAGATGCTCTGTAATTTTAAACTGGCTCCATAGGTACATGATTGAGTTGGTGAGAGAGGGCGGATTGGCAGTCGGTGCATATCTAAAGTAATGTTAACATGGTTCATACAGGTTACTGAACCATGAAGGTTAGCACAAAAAAGCAGTAAACCTGTAACTTTAATGCACTGACTCCCAATACAGTAGGTACAATATGAGACCTCTGTGTTGCCAATTACAATATATTGTCACTATGATCTGAGAATCATGAAGCACACTGGCATATAGGCAGGTACTTGTGGAATTTGGATATCTCTTGTCCAGTGGAACTAATGTGACGGAATCTGCAAGAGGGACTGGTCATGAAATTGTGAGTACCTGGTAATAAATAAGAGGTTTACCCCAAAATGTTAACATCCACACTCCACACTACTACACTGGTAGGTGGGTGGCTCAAAGAATGTAGTATATGCTATCAGTTGGGGTTTGGGTGCTACAACAACTGAGAGGAGCTGACTAATCATTTGCACTGTTATGTAATATACACAGACAGCATCGAGAAATACAGCCCAAGTCTTTTACTACAGTGTTCACCACCCCAGCCTGCTCTCTCCTTTTCTGTCTAATATTGCTTTCCACAGTACCGGTGGCAATCAGGACTTACAAAACAGATGAGAACACTGCACGGTTCTGTTTGTCCAACTATTAATCCAAAGTATTTCAATGTCTTTAGCATATCAGAAATCTTTTTAATACAATAAGACTTGAGCTCTTAACAGCAAAAAAGTAGAGAGCAATACTGATAAAAACGTATGGCTTTACTTCTTGGATGTCAATTTCTAACAGCTGCACGGAGAGTAATACAGTGCATGAGCCATGCTGTTGCCATGGGATGTGTGAACAACGTCAGCATTAAGCAGGCTCACTCACAATACATATGTGGAAATAGGAACGAGAAATGGGCAGAACCATTCACCGCCATGTTCATATTTTCAGCGTTATAGTAAAAAAAGCAAAACACTAACTTTCAGTGTTAATTAGGAGACAACAAGGAATTCTATATTATAAATAAAACATGACACAACACATTGGTTCAGATTATTTAATTTCCTGTCCTCTTTAACAAGCAACTGACGTTGGCATTGGCAAATGCTTGTTAGTTTCCTGTTGCTCCACATCAAAAAAGAAAGTACTCCAGCAGATTATTTTAACTCTCTGGTCCCAAATGTTGACAATTCTTCTCTAGGGAGATCAAACTGATTAAAATCCAGACAAGTAAACCATTTGAGAGGATTCTTTGAGAAATTCTTGCACCTCTATAAAAAAATTGTTGCATCTACTGAACTGCAGTTGTGCATCAGATGCAAACTAACTTTTAAGCAATTGCCGCTGAATGAGAAAGGAACAATCTTGTCACATCCTCTCTTTGAGCAACTTAGTCCATACATTTCTCTTCAGGTTTGTAATAGTTTAGGAAGGCTGTCATGTATTTCTCTGGTTTTACTTTGAGTTCCATCAACTGTAGTAGGCTGGTCTCGTTAAGTTGTGGAACTTCAAGAATTAGTAAGGCTCCTTTTAAATTGAAGAGGCAGATTCTTCGATATTGGTAAGAAATCTTGGAGAATAAAAAGCAATTTTACAAACAACATGCTTTTAACAACTCGTGTACCCTGATTTTGCACCATCGTCACCAGAAGCACCAGATGCATGTTCCAGGTGCTGAACTACTTTGGGTAGGTTTACCCGAGCAGCATGGACTGATCGTGATCTACTAACAAGTCACCTCACCTGTTTAACTGCACTAAAGTGAGCCAGATAAGAATCTAGTACATCTGTAATTTCTTGAAGTTCTCTATTTTTGGGGGCTGTAATGATAGAATTTAAAGATTCCTTGAGAGTATTTTCTGTTTTAGAAACACAGGGATTTTGCTTCACTATGTCTAGAACTGCCAACATTTGCAGAAATAAGAAGCAGACCAGGATTGTTCACATTCACAAGGTTAGAGAGATGAAGATTTAATTATTCTAAAGCATGAACTATTGCACTAAAGACACCTTCTGCATCTGTGTAGGCCAGAGGCATGACTTTAATCAAAACTGCAGACACCTGTTTTGATGTAGGTTCTGTGAAATGGATAAAACATTTTACCATACCGTTATGTTGGCATCAGTACTGTCACCAGCAAGAACTGTGACAAATCTAACTTATTAACTGTCTAAATCTGTGTCTTGGATATAACAGTAAATACTGCAGAACAGAAGTCTCTTGCTCTCTTGTCATTAGTATAGTTTGGCCCAAGCTTGACACCATTTTTCTCTTGCAAATCACATAGTCGCTCCATGTCTAGAAAAGGAGGCAAATGTTTTGTGATGGAATATGCTGTATTAAACAGATGTTACATTTTCTCTTTGGCCCAGATATTCAAAGGGCTGTGCACAGTGCACCAGGGTTGTGCCCGGCACAATATTCAAAGGACAGGTTGTGCAGCGAGTTCCCGATGCGCTGGGGCACATTGGTAATGTATCAGCGACACAGATGCGTAGGATGTGCCCATGCACATGCGTCACATCCTGATATTCAGCCTGGGATGTGCAGCACATATGCTGGTGCAACCCTACATGCACTGCACACTGGTGCTCAAAGTTGAGCTGAAAATAATAGGATCAAATGCTGGCCACCCACAGACAGGCGGCTGTATTGCAGGTGCTACACAACAGCCACCAGCCATGGGTGGCCAGCATTGACCTATTATTTCCCCGCAGGAAAATCATCCACAAGCACCGGACCCCCTGTAGTCTAGTGGACTTCCTCCTCCCGTGAAAAGATAAGCTTGGTAGTCTAGTGGACCCCTCCTCCCCGTATGCCGATTGCGGGCGGTGGTAATAAGATATCAACCTGGTGACCCAGTGGTACCCCCTCCCCACAGAGGCCCTGGCCATCCAGCACCCCCCGTCTCTGGCGGGTGGCAGCACCACCACATAATGCCTGGCTGCCCACCGAATGACAGCGTCAGAACAATCTGTACACCTATTGGGCCACAGTGTGGATCAATGGGCGGCAGACCATACTGTACTACAAAGGACCAGATATATGAATGAATGCATTCTCTTATTACTACTGCCTACGATCGGGCATACAGGGAGGAGGGAGACCACTAGATCACCAGGTTTTCTTTCTTCTTACTCCGCGATCGGGCATATGGGGAGGAGAGATCCACCAGACCACCAGGGTAGTCTGTATTATTACTACTACAGCCCATGATCAGGCATACGGGAGATGGGAGGCTACAACAGCCCACCAGGAGGCAAACCTCGGACGACAGCAGCTTGGCAGGGCGCCAGGCGCATTTCACCAGGATGCCCAGTGCAACGCGATGCAAATGGAGCTAAATGACATGCAAATGGCCCCATTTGTGCCTTGCATAGATTATGGCCTCATCTGCATGCCCCGGCTGAATATCATTGGTGATGCGCCTAGTGCAATGGCACTTGCGGCACATCCCTGCTCCCTCTGTGGCTTGCACTGGTGCAGTGCCACTGCACCACGTGCAGTATGAGCACCACCCTTGCCATATTCAATGGTACTGAACCATGGCGCATCACTGTTGAATATCGCCTGGTCCTGGTCCCGGTGCAGCCCAGTTGCACTGCGCCAGGCTTGCACTACTGCCAGTGCAGTCGATACAGTGGTGAATCAGTGATATCAAAGTTAACTGTCCATTGACCACTTTCCATTATATGCAGGATCTCACACAGCACATGTGGACGGGACTTTGCATGTGCATGTACAGACTCAATTCTAAAAATTTTGACCGTGTAGCAAATGCATTTGCTTTTTTTTTAAAAGGTTGGAATTACAAGGTAGGATATTTTTGCACACTGTGCTAATACATTAGGCACTTTTATTCATCATTATCATAACTATTTGTAATTGGTTGACCAATGCGACTGAAAGAGTCTGGCCCATTTTTCTTGTCTTTGTTTTTCTGTCAGTTTCTAAAGTACATTTAAAAGTACATGATTGAAATGAAGGAAGTGACTGTTGATTCAGAAATGAGGGTGAAGCAATGGCAGTGATGGTGATGGGCTCCAAATTTACTTTCCTAGCTCCAGCTCCTCTGTAAATCTCTTCAACTTATGCAATATTACCTGTTATATTCAATGACACATGTAACCCCTCACCCCTGCCTTTCTAGCAAAATGACAGGTGGCATGCTGTTGAAGCTGACAGCAGTACCTGGTGGGGACCTGGGTTGGGAGGATGAAGTTACTCAGCACAGGGGACCTAGGTTTGGCTACTCTGCACAGGGGTACCCAAGTAAATCCGAACACAGGAAGCAATAACTTTAATGTCCAGGACCAGGAATGGGATTCTTCAGTGTGGCTTTTATTCACATCCAAGTTGAACAAACAAAGCATAGACGGACCCCATGGGGCTACATTTCTGGTAATGCAGATTAGAGACAACAGAACACTATCACTATTTCCAGCCCTCAGGTTCTAAACGCACTAGACACACAGCCCAGACCTGCACACAGCTTTGGATACACAGCCCGACTTGTACACACTTGGGTTTTCCCCACTGGCCCGGCTTCCCGCCAGTCACTTGATCTGCAGTCCATTTGAGGAATGAACCAATTATCCTGTTGTGGCTCACAAACCACACTGGAGTCTTCACTCCTAGAGAGAATTTTCCTTACAATCCCATGTCTGGGTACTTCCCCATCACTGGCCAAGTGCCTGAGGTAAAGTAGAAACCACAGAACAAATCTGTAGAGGTGGACCTGGTCACTAAAGATGGGGGCCACCCACCTCCAGCTCCCAAAGCCATACCTGGCATTTCCTGGAAACTGAACAATTCCTTTTCTGAACTTCCAGATGTAGATTGAGGGTAGATGTCTGCCACATCACCTCTACATATTATTTGCATCCCAACAAACTCTGGAATTTGAAACTACTTTTACTTTGCTTAGCCCATTACTCTAGGCTTCCCAGTATTTAGTAGTTCAATCCCACATTGTCACGCAAATCCCAGGGTGAAAAACATAAGCCCTTTTAGCCAGAGCAGACACTCACCCTTACGTTGCAGGTGCCCCACAGACGACTCACAAATCTTCTTTTCTCCCAAATAAATACTGGAACATATAGGCAGCTTTTCCTCCACAAACAGAACTAGGGGTTGCCCCAGGAATCTGCAGAAACCTTTTCATCCCCCGGAGGGAGGGGGCACTGAGACCCGCAAACAGCGGTCTCCACCACTTCAGTAATCTTCTGTGTCTCTCTTAAGGTGGAGACACACCCTTCTTACTTAAAAGTAGCCTTCTGTCAGGGCTGAGGCTCCTAGAGCCTTCACTGAGCTGCTTTACCAGCAAGCTCCCTACTTCTCACACACTCACTGAAGACTCTGACTTCAAAACTCCCAGCATTCTATCTAACTCCCTTTGCTGCAGATTCCAATGTGGCTCATGCAGCTGCGAAAGTTCTGTTGGTGATGTCATCCCTCAGTCTCAGCTGAGACTGAGAATAGAGAGTGAGACAGTGTGAAACCCATTTAACTGGAGTTTCACAAGCTGCCTTCCCTGCCTACCACTAGGTCTTACTGGGATTCTAGTAACCCCGGGTAACAAGGGGTTACACACAGATCCAGAATCAGTATTATTTTTATGGGGTTCCTGTCCTTAGTAAGAGAAGTAGTTCTACTTTGTTTTTCTAGAAATGGATGGTGCACCTGTGCATGCAACTGCAGGGAAGAAATAGTAATCTGTTTCTTCTGCATATTATGTGTCTTCTTCGCTCAATTTATTGTGCAATAGTCTATGTAAATAAAATTATATTTTTATCTCTGTGTGTTGTGCATTTTATGCCACGCTCAGCCCAAATTACCAACTCAGAACACCAGGCACCAATTCTAAATGCACACACACATTGACTTCTGGTTCTGCAACAGATACTGCAAGCAGCTAAGCGGCGGCTCCGCCCTGTCCGTATTAAAAATCCTCCAAACTATATCAAACTGCACTTTTTCATCTGAAAATGTCAGGTGGAGGATCACACAGGAAAAGAGGATTTAGAAATGAAAATCTGCTGTCTCACAGTGAAAAGGAGGGACCGGTTCTCGGCTCAGCTCTCCTGCATGCGGCGGCGGCCCTCCATGAGTAAGGCCCTGTCCACACTACACCACTTAGTCTGTACTGTTCCAAACCATTATAGACCAGAACCATTACAGTGTGTCCACACTGCTGGCAACAGTCTCGATAATGGTTTGGGACCGCTACAGCCCATCCACATTGTGGGTGCCGTGTAACCGCTACGGCTGCACCCTATCCCACAATGCAGTGCGGCTGCACTGGGGAATGCTGGAGCTACATGCTCACACGTCCACATTATGGCAGGAGTAACGTTACAGGGCACAACCATTTTGTAACCATCGTTCAAACCACCTACACGTGTTTCAACAAAGGTTATGAAAACACCTTCTGTAACGTTACAGGTGTAAACACAAACTGTTGCGGTAACAGTTTGAGCCTCTGTAATGTTATGGAGGCAGTGTAGACAGGGCCTAAATGATCCAACCATGTCATAAGACACAGATGGGGAGGCTGAGCAGCTTTCAAGAAATAGATTTGACTCTCTGTTGAAAGAATTCAGAGAGATGAGTGCCGAGAACAAAATGGAATTCAAGCAGCTAAATCAGAAGCTCTCTTAGTAGAGAACTGCATGCAAGAAGAGGAGTAGAGGATTTCTACTGTGGAGGATAGCCTGCAGCATATAGGATGTGCCGTACATGCTCTCTGTCAACATGCCATAACAACTGAGTTAAAATGTTTCGACTTAGAGAGCAGGTCAAGGCGGAAAATTTCTGGAATGAGGGGGTGAGCTTACAACTCCCACAGGCTGCAAGAGAAGCACTACGCAAAAGGGGTATAGAGACACTGGAACCTACTAAAACTAGCTTGCTTAAAAGAAAGAGCAGGACCAAGAATGGTACACTGTCTGACCGATCAAGCACAGGCTCCCACCACTCATTCCTCCTTGGAGACCATTCAATATTTTCGAGACCTGATCAAGAAACTACCTTGCTTATCCGAAAAGGATCTGGAAGCAGCAGAGGGATGGACAGAAGCTCCAGCCTGATGGTGACTTTCTTATTATCTCACGCAGTAAGTAACTGGGCCCTGTGCCCTGACCTCCATCTGTCCCACATGCTGTGTCTATCATCTCCTTAAACTCAGACCTTTAATGGGGCTGTACTGGGAGGGGGTTTAAACGTCTTTCCGAATTGTGGTACCATGTTGGACTTATCCCCTCCCCACTCGATGTTCCAAACGGATGGACCTTTGTGCGGGGGTCGAGTGGATAGGAGATCCCAGCTAGGATATAAAAGCCTCAACACTCAACGGAATTTGATTCCCTCACTGAGCTGTGTATCCTGGAACCCTAACGCTCACCCACTATGGGTTTTTCCTCCACATACCAGAGTTTTAAACCAAAAGACTTTTGTTGCCTGGGCTCTCCTCAAGAAATGCCCCATATTAAATTATAAATATGTATGCATATTAAATGAGGCATGACGGTTATATGGGAGGGATGCAGGGGAGTTGGAGCATATACAATCTGTCCCCAGTGGCAGGAGTCTGCATTTCCATTTGTGGAAATGTGTCTCATTCCTTTGCTTATGTATCTTTAAATAGGGACTTCTCACACTAGTCTGAGATTGCTACGCAGACAATTGGGGGCTATAATGCATCTTTTGTACCCGAGGCTTCCTCCTCTCTGGCCATTCCTCTCCCCATTCCCTTTATTTTACGGGATTACTGGGGTGGGGTAGGACCCTTCCTGGCCTCCCCGAGTATCTTCAATGTGTTGGTTATCACTACTTTCACTTATAGTGGGCAGGGCTCAAAGGCACTGAAATCTATGTACCACAATTTCTACTGAGTCAGAATTAGTCTTGACTCAAGAAGAGGCTCTCCCCATAGGAGAAAAGTAACTCCCTCTTCTACCTACCTTTAACACCACTGAGGTGGGCAAAGAGGTCACTGGAATTAGTTGACCTCCAACCTTGGAAGCTCAAAGAGTTTTGTCAGTTTAGTGCACAGTTTACACAAAGTTTGCTACTCAAGCTTTCTCCAGCTAAATTATCTGTTTTGCCCATACAGTTACGTATAAGCAGCCACACGGGTTTATTGAGCGATGTAGTCAAGAATTACTCTCATACACATTTTGACCTAGACAGGAAAACTTGTATTTTCATGCTTAAAGGAGAAGACTCCTATACATTTATGATTTGGATATGTCTGATGTATTTATTGTACATTACATCAAGTACTGTACATATGTCAATAAGAGATCAGCCATTTCTTCTGTTGCAACACATATCTTGAGTTTGAGTCTCTGACACAAGATAGTAAAATGTCAAGCAAGCCTCCATTTACATGCAAATGAGTCACTTGTAATACAGCCCTCTCATTCCTTGATGTCACTGCAGCAACAGTGCAGAACAAAACATAAGGGTATCAATGCTGTCTAGCCAGATTTTAGTTTAAGTTTGCAATGGCTTAAGGCAGTTCAGTCATGCAACTCACACAGGAGTAGTACTTGTAGCCTTAATACTGTATGTGTAGAGCAAATACAGGGTTTTATTTAACTCTAAAATTGATTAGCTGCTTTGCTCATAAAAGTTCTAAAACATTGTAAAATGCATAGTACTTGCCTCACTGTGTTTAACAAACATAACACTTCTAGAAAACCTATAGAAATGCTTTCTGTACCATTAGTATTGTCCCAAGAAAATAACTGCTAATCAATTATTTAAAACCCTGAAATAATATATCTAACAGTATTTCACTCATAGGGAACAAAATCTGTTCTTTTACTGCTCATTTCTTTCTGTGAGACAGTTGTAACATGTTGTAGAGAGTAGACTGAATCAGTCAATCAACCAATTAATCAATCGAGCAGTCAATCAGTCACTCTGTATTGAACCAGGTGAACACCCTTGAGAAGATTCATTACAAGGAGTGCCTGGGCAGTTTACCAAAGCATCACAAATGACTGAATTATACACACCCCTTTCAGCAGCCTGAAAGTGGAGAGCTAGATAATTTACTTTATAAAGTGTATTGTTTTACATTTCCAATGCTCCTAAAGCTGAGTTTCTGACTGGACATACCAAGACACAGAATGCCTTTGACATGGGAGGAGTGAGCTAAGCAAATACAGAGCACTACAAACACTGAGACTGATTAGTTTCTTTACCTACAATAGCTGAGGTGTAGCATCTGATTTGTGAAAGATATCCTACTTCAAATGCTGGCATTACAAAGCGGGGGGTGCTCTGCCACAGCTTATCCTTAGTACCTTGAAAGTGAAGTGCTGTAGCTCTCACATCACTGCTAATAATTTATAATGGGAATTGGGGCACTTTTAAAGTCATGGACCTGAGGGCCATCACAGTTTCTGAGGAGGTTAGGGAACTTCTTATGGTTAGAGAGTAAGGGACTCTAGTCGGATTTGAACCAGAGTCCCCAGTGCTTGGCCTGTGCTTTAACCACCAGATTACCCTTCTTCCATATGTTGCAGCTGATGCTTTCCTGGTAACCAATTCCTTGTTATAGCTGAATTATTTATTTCCTTACAGCAGCCATCCAATCACTGACTGCCTAGTTACAAAGGGAAAGGGACTTATTTGCAAGATTGTTTCTCACTGCTGGTGTCAATCAAAGCAGAGAATGCTAACACACACACACACACACACACACACACACAACATATTACAACAGCTGTATAATACCACTTGAAACCTTTGTTGCACCCAGAGTCATTTATTGGGTAAACTGTTTTTGCTAACAGAAACAGTAGCACAACATATTCAGGCACTTCCTTATATGAATATTGTATATATCTCAAATCAGTGCTGCATCATGCTCACATGGTCCTAGTCCCTATTAGACCTGCACTTCAGATTGTGCACAACACTTGCTCAAGTGGGAACCAAACTTTGTGGGTTTGGTTTACTGGTGGAACTGCATTTAGTGCAGCACCATTATCTGTTGCTCTGATGACATCCTCCTCCAGCAACATTGACGGTAAAGTGGAGGACAAACACATTGATAACTTCTGGGGGCTGTGTATTTTATTTATAATCTAGATTTGGACAGCAATAGGACTGCTGGCAACTGGAGGAGGCACACAACAGTTACACATAAGGAGCTAGGAAAATATTGGTGTGAAACTAGGTAGACTTCCCTTTAAGATTTAACAATGGGTTACACAAATACATACAGTGTTCATTTATTGAGATATCAGTAAGAAATAAGAAGCTGAGGGACCAGAGGAGAACTGCACTGCTATCCAGGATACAGGACCTAGAAGAAGAACAAAAATCAAAATGAATGCTAAAATCTCAAAAGAATTAAAGAGCTTAAGACAAGAACTCAATTTTCTCTTCGACTACTACATCAAACAAAAATTAATCTTCGTCAGACAAAAATATTATGATGGAGGCCCCGCTCTTTAAAATGACTTGTAGGGCATCTAAAAATACAAAAGGCAAGAGCTACAATTTCTTGCATCAGAAATATAATCACAAATTCCCACAATACTCTGTTGCAAAGATATCAGACTCCTTTGTGCAAGATTACTTCCAGTTGTATGCATCCCCTCAATCTTCAGAAAAGCAAATCCAGACCTTTTGAAGTCCCCTTAATCTCCCAAAATACCAAAACAACTTGCTATGTCCCTGATTGCACCTATTATGACCCAGGAAATAGAAGTAGAAATTGGAAAGCTGAAAACAAATAAATGCCTGGGAACCGATGGGTTTCTGGATAATTTTATAAAACTTTTAAGCTTGATTTGGCCCCTCCCTGGTTATTCCAGAATATCCCAACCCCTGAGGGCATCCTCCCCCACTGGAACTATGCTATTATCTCAGTCATCCCAAGCCTGGCAAGGACCTCTCCCTCTGCAGCTCCTACTGTCCCATACCAGTCGTGAATACGGACTATAAGCTCTTGACAGCCATATTATCCCAAAGACTAAAACATTTGGCCCCAATTCTGATCAAGATCAAAGTAGGTTCTTACCAGGTCATTAAGCCTCTGATAATATAAAACATAGTGTCTACTTGATTGAACATGTCCAAAACCAAAATATCCTGCCCTATTCATCAGTCAGATGCGGAAAAGTATCTGACAGAGTATCTTTGTCTTTCTCAGAGGATCCTTGCCACCTTTGGCTTTCCAGAGCAATTTAATAACCCAAAGTTTAAATTTTACACAAATCTGCACGGCTACATATGTTGAACTAGACACATCTCAAATAGCTTTCCTCCTCAGAGAGGTACGAGACAAGGATGCCCCATCTCCCTCCTATTCACCTTTTATATTGAACCTCTGGCCCAGTTCATCAGACAGGAGGTCGGGACAGGGGTATACATTTGGCAACCACGGAGCATAAATGAGCTCTCTTCACTAATGATGTCCTGTTTTTTCTTACCAATCCAGATCAATCCTCCTAATTTTCTTCCACAAACTAAAACCGTTTTCTGAAATATCTGTATATTCCTTGAATACAACCAAAACTGAAATCTTAACCATTAACTTGTGCCCCCCTCCGATCAGAAGACAATTTCAATTCAAATGGGATTTGCCTGCAATAAAATACTTGGGAATCAAAATACTCACAGATCTAAGATATCTCTTTAAATTATTCTCCCTCATAGCAACTTTAAAATCAAATATGAACAGATGGAATATTCTACCAATATCCTTTTATACAAGGATTCAGGCAATTAAAATGAATGCCTTGCCTAGATTATTATAGTTTTCCAAAGTGTTCCTGTATTATCCCAATTAAGGAATTGGTCTCATGGCAGAGAATGTTCTGGCCTTCATCTGGTCTGGAGGGAAGCCTCGACTCAAGCAGCAACTGCTTTTTCCTCTTAAAACCTAGGTGGAATTGCACTCCTAAACTGCAATCTTACTGGAACACTTTCCAAATGAGGCTTGCCCTTTTATGGGGCAACACAGACTATCAGGCTCACTGGAAACAAATAGTCCTGGCTAGGCCCACACCCTACTCCTCCCATTCATACTATTTTTCCCTCTCTCTCTCTCTCTCTCTCTCTTAAAGCAACATTTTCAGATACTTCCTGAAAGCCCAGTGACAATCTTGGAAGGCTGGAGGAAGGGAGCCCACTTAAAAGCAGATCAGACATACACCTGGAAGTACACTCGATTTATAACCAACCCAAACTATAACCCAGCAAGGGAATATACCTGTATATTACCCAGGCCTCTAAGGGCTTTGTGGGCTCTTAGCAACTATTACATTGTGACACAGTAATGTCTTTGAAGAGACTAAAACAAAATTTAAATGGGAGCCTATTGTGTATTTTACTACTATCACATTAGAGAGTACATAAACTCACACTTTAGGAAGCTTTATGCCCACTGCCAGATTTTGGAAGATAGCAGCCCTTATACTCAGATTTGGAGATCAACAATGGGAGATCATGCTATTTCCATTATATAGAAATGGCTCATATTACAGCAAGCCCATGCAGTAGAACCCTGAAGCTGCACTGGGAGAGAGATTTTCATCTTCCTCTTCTTCAAAATTTCTGGCCTAAGATTTGGCAGATGACCTGGTCTATAACTTCTTCCCTGATCTGGAGAGAGTATACCTGGAAGGTACAAGCAAGATTTTTTGGTGCCTCTGTTCCAGGCCAGATGCAACCCTGGTTCCACGTCTGATTGTTGAGGAATGTGGTACCGACAGGCATCCCATGCACATATCTTCCATGACTGGAACTGCAGCCCCTTTGGCAAACAACAACCTAGCATATTACAGCCCTACTCAGTATTAGCTCATTTGTTTCCATTGATGCCATATGGTGTCGGAACCATGCATTGCTGGATCCAATCCAAAATAGCCACCGGAGCAAATGAGTTAATGAGCAATTAACCCTCTTGACCTAGTTCTAGTCCCCAGGTCACTAAAGGGTAAAGACCTATACTACCTCTGGTCTATCTTGTTAGTGGCTGTCTATAAAGCCATTACCAAAAGTGGCTTCAGAGAGCTCCACCTACAATTTCAGAATGGAAAGTACAATATTACAAATACAAAGCTTTGAACAGCTCTCACTTAACCTACAAAACAAGACATATTTAAATTGCTGGACTAGTTGGGAACCCTTATCAACCCAGTGTGTAACCAATGCACCTTCTAGTGGTGAACACATATAAATACAGGTTACTCACCTGTAACAGGAGTTCTAGGAATGGTATATGTTGTTCATCCACACTGTCTGGCAGGTTCCTTGCCGCTTTAAATCTTGCGGAAGGTCTTCAAGTTGGCTCCTCCCACCCACCTGGGTGGTAAAACCTCGGCTCCACCCCATGACGCCAGATCTGGCCTGCTGGAAGCTCAGGTTGTGTCAAGCCGGGAGGTCGGTGGGTCATGTGGATGAACAACATATACCATTCCTAGAACTCCCATTACAGATGAGTAACCTGTATTTCTAGGGACATGGATATGTTGTTCATCCACACTGTCTGGCAGACTCCTAGCAGTTCTCCGGGAGGAGGGAGGCAAGGTGCACACCTCTACTTAGGAATAAAGACTGAGAACCGAGGCCCCAAAACCAGCATCCGGGCGTGACTCAAGGTCGATGTGGTAATGGGTAATGAAGGTGTGTGCTGACTTCCAGGTAGCAGCCCTGCAGATTTCCTGGATAGGACGTCCCTGGAAGCAGCCACCGATGCAGCAGTATGACAGGTAGAATGAGCTCTTATCCTCTGGGAGGCTCCATGCCCGCCAACTTGTAGCAGAGATCTATGCAGGAGGTGACCCACCTGCTTATCGTCCCACTTGGCTGCAGGTCTGCCAGGTGCAGCTTCAGCGTAGGTGACAGACAGCTGGCGAACCTCTCCCGAATTTCAGCCGCATGCGCTCCTTATAATAGCGAGCGCCTCTAGGGTCCAAAGTATGGAGCCTGTATTCGGCCTCCGAGGTGTGATTGGGGTAGAACACCGCAGAGTCAACACCTGGTTAAGGTGAAACTCCGACACCACCTTCGGAAGGAATTTCGGGTGGGGCGAGGACAACTTGTCCCCTGTGGAAGACCAGGTATGAGACTCGATGCAGAGCCTTGAGTTCTCTCATCCTTCTGGCTGACATGATAGCCACCAAGAAGGCGGTCTTCACGACAGGTGAGAGAGTTCACACCTGTGCATTGGTTCGAATGGCTTGCCCATGAGCTTTGTCAGTACCCAGTAAATCCCACGGAGGTGGAGGTTCTCACACGGAGGGGAAATGTGATCAAGGCCTTTGAAAAAGCGCCAGACCACCTTCTCCTGCGCCACCGACTGCCCCCTGCCCGCCTCGGTAAGCAGAGATGGCTGCCAGGTGCACCCTTAGGGTCAGCCGACCTAAGCCCTTGACTAGAAAGGGACCATAAATAGTCCAAGATGCTTGCCAAAGGACAGGAGGAAGGGTCCAAGCTCTTTGTCCTGACACCAAATGGAAAATCTCTTCCATTTGAAGGCATAGCATTTCCTGTTGACTCTTACGGGACGCCTCAACAACATTGAGGACCTTGTTGGAAAGACCCAAGGCCTGGAACTCTAGCTGCTCAGGAACCAGGCCATCAGGTGCAGGGATTGAAGGTCCGATGGAACACCTTCCCTGATTGACTGAGAGCAGGTCCGGGCGAGCTGGAAGCTGCCCGGGAGCCTGGAGCTGAGGCTGAGGAGATCTGGGTACCAGAACTGGTGAGGCCAGTCTGAGGCTATCAGGATCACCTGCGCCTTGTCCCTCCTTGCTTTGAGAAGCACCTTGAATCAAGGGAAATGGGGGAAGGCGTGAAGAGGCCCGGGGTCCACAGCTCGAGAAGGCATCCCCTGCAGTGAGCCCTGCTGAGGGGGCGGGCATGAACAGCCTCAACTTCGTGTTCTCCTTGAGGCAAAACAGGTCCACCCGAGGTGTGCCCCAATGGAGAACAGATCTTGTACTACCTCCGCAGGAGAGACCATCGTGAGATGCAGCCCTATCCGCTCAGGGCATCGGGCCAGGGTCTTGGAGGCCCTGCCACATGAATGGCCAGGGAGATCCGCCTCCAGGCTGCGACTGAGTGACCAAATGCGGAGAGCTTCCTTGCATAGAAGCATGGAATGCGCCCTGCCCTGGGCGGTTTAGGTAGTACATGGTCGTGGTATTGTCCATCTGACTCGGACCACTTGACCCCGGAGAAACGGAGCAAAGGCGGTGAGAGCTAGGCGGACCGCTCAGAGCTCCAGCAGGTTGATATGGCATCGGACTCCCGCGGACCAGAGACGTGCACCCAGTGTTCCCCCAGATCAGGCTTCCCAACCCATCAGAGAGGCATCGGTCGATAGAGAGACCGTCGGCTCGGGCGGACAAACGGGATGCCCTCCTGCAGATGAGATGGAACGGTCCACCACCAGAGAGTGTTCCACATCTCCTGGGTCACCATCACTAGCTGGTCCAATGGATCGCAGCATTGTGACCACTGGCTGGCCAGTCCCCACTGAAGGGGGTGTGCATGTGTCAGCGTGCCCAACAGACCACGCTGGTACAGGCCGCCATGAGACCCAGGAGGCACAGGAAGTCCCGGCAGGCGCGATTGCCTAACCAGAAATGATTGGGCAAAGGAGGTAAGAACCTCGGCCCTGTCCGCTGGGAGCCGTGTTTGGCTCAAAGAGAGACGAGCTCTGCCCAATAAACAGAATCACCTGCTTCGCTCGAGTTCCGACTTCATTCGCTGATGAGACGGATTTGAGAGCAACCTGAGGCCAGATCTCTGGACTGCTCCACCTCCTGTCTGGAGGGGGCTGCTATCAGCCAATCATCCAGGTAAGGGTACACCCGGACCCCTTTGGCCAAGGAGGAAAGCTGTCACCACTGCAATGCATTTGGTGAAGACCCTGGAGCTGGAGACAGGCCGAAAGTGGCATGGCCTCGAACTCGAAGAGGGATCCCTCCGCTTGAAAGCTAGGGAATCTCCGGCGGACGGACGGATAGGGACGTGAAAGAACGCATCCTGCAGGTCCAGGAAAAGAGCAGAACCACACGCTGTGTTCCAGGGATGGTATTATCTGAACCAGAGTGACCATCCTGAAGGTTCGAGACCTTAGGAACTTGTTCAGGTCGTAGGTCGAGAATGGGGCGCCAGCCCCCGTCCGCTTCGGAACCAGGAAGTACCTGGACACAAACCCGGGTCTGAGGAGGGTCCGCCCTCCTGATCACCTCCTTTTGGAGGAGGAGAGCGATGTTGGCCCGGCGAGCGGACAGTGAGGCTGACGGACCCCGAGGCCCCCGAGGTGCGACGGCTCTGAAGGGCGGGCCTGCTCAATTCTAGAGGCAGGTTTTTTCCCACCACCTCCAGCACCCACCTGTCCATGGTAATAACGGACCAGGCAGAAAGGAAGTGTTGGAGCCGGGCTTCACGGGGAACCTGGGTGTGGTGACGGGTTTGGGGTGACACCCTCAGCCCGTCACTGGGCGGGCTTGGGAGGGACCAGCCGAGGGACCTCCTGGGCCTTTACCTCCCTGCTTCCTGTTGGAGTAGTCCCGGCTTGGGTTTGGGATGCTAAGCCTGAGCCTGCTGGGCCCTGACGTTGTTGGACCGGACGCCGCTGCGGGCGCAGAAGGATGAAAGGGCTTAGCTGTGGTTTGCAGCCTTTGTCCTTCTGAGCGGAAGAGACCGAGTCCAAGGTAGCATTGGACTCTCGATCCCTCTGCAGGTGACCTTCCACCCCAGGGCCAAGAGGTCAGTCCCAAAAGGGAACATCCGCCAACTTGTGCTGGGTATCCTGGGTAAAGGTGGATATCTCAGCTAAGCCTGACAGAACTGGCACATGAGTCCCCAATGTCTAAAGCAGTCTGAGCTGCTGTTTGGCCACTGCCCTACCCTGGTCCCACTCTACCTGACCGTGGTCTGCAGATCCGCTGGAAGATGAGGGACGACTTCATCCAGGAAGCCCAACAGGGCATGAGAAAATGTGCCTTGAGGATGGCCGAACTGGCCTGGCGAAGGTCGAGGAGGACGCAGACAGACTTTTCACCTGGCATAGTCCGATTTCTTGGACTCCTTGCCGGAGGTTTGTCCACATCCCTAGCGCTCCCGGCATGCCGGAAAACGCTGTCGGTAACCAGCCCCGATGAGGGTGTTCCGAAACCGGACAGGGAACCGTGGGACCGTGATACTTCCTGGCCATCCTGGTCGAAGGTGCAGGACAGGAAGCAGGGCTTAGCCAGAGCTCCAAGGCTGGCCTCTATGGCCTCGGCCACCGGAAAGGCTCTATAGGAATGCCCTCAGTCCAGAATCTCCGTGAGGGATATCTGGCCCATTTAGAAACGGGTTCGAGCTTCATCCCGGTGGACTCCAAGATGAGCCAAGCAATCCCAGGAAGGACGAAGGGCTATCATCCACCGACTGTCCTTCCTGAGGACCCAAGTCCATTCACTTGGAGAAAAGGGAGGAATCGCTTTGACCGGAAGAGTCCTCAAAGAGCTGCTCGGGCTGGTGCCACCTCCACCTGCCGAGGTCGCGGGAGTGAGGGTGACAGACAGCCTGGCGGGGTGTCCCTGAGCCGACCGAGAATTTTGGTCGGAGCCCCAACTAACGGCTGTGGAGGCGGAGGTTCCACCGAATCGGTGGGGTGGTTCTGGTTTCGGTCGAACAACTGGCCTGGGAACAGGCTCTCGATAAAACGAGGGGTTGCTTTGGCCGGCCCAGTGACAGCTACTTTAATGGTCGGGAAGACGACGGTGTCGGGCTTATTCCCGGTCAGAAGGGAGCTGTTGCTACATGAGTTCTCATATCTTCTATCGCAACTTGCGCCGAAGCTTCCCTCGCCCGAGGAGAGGAGGAAGAGCGGGCGGCGCCACTCTGTCACGGTGCCGAGACCGACCACCTATGACGGCGGGATCGGGTTGGACCGCCAAGATGTCCGAGATCGAGATCGAGAACCTCGGCTTTGCCGAGGACGGTGCGAGGTGTCACGGGAACCGCACTCGGTCGGAAGATTCAACCAGGCTCCGGAACCGAGGCACAGACCAGCCGACGGGTCCTCAACCTCAATCGGGAACCGAGAGGGATTCTCGGCCTTAGGGTCGACAACTCAGTCCAACGGGTCGAGAAAATCTCACCGCTGCTGACGTGGAAGTCTCGTCAACTGGCCTGACGGGACACCGGAGACCAGTGGCCGAGCCGAGAAGTCGCTTCGAAGTCGACGGGTCGACAACCTCGGGAGAGGATCTTTCCACTCCCCAAGAGCCGCCAACGTGAGACTTACCCTTGTCTTCTTTTGGACCGAGAAAACGGTCCAGAAGAAGTTGGACCCTCACCTTTAGTCGAGAGGGTCAGACAAAGCTCCTTAAAAGAAGCTGAATAAGAGGCACCGAGAGAGAGGGACAAATGTCATGCCAAGGTAGAAGTGGCCCGCTACCTGCCTTCGAGGGCGATCATCTGCTCGAGCTGATCCTCGAGTCCGCCACCGACACTGCCGATCGGGCCTCTTTTGACTTATCGAGGAACGCTTCGGATGTGCCCCAGTTGTAAACGGGCAGCACGGTCTTCAGGGACATAGGCCGAAAGGAAGAGCACAGGTCGCAGGCCTGTGGGGTCGCTCAAGGCCCAAGCAGTAGATGCATGTGGAGTGCAGATCCGTCCAAGACATCTTCTGCCCGCAAGGGCATCTCCGAAACCGGAGCCATTTGTTCATCACAGCCGCAGAGGGAGAGAAGATCAAGTCTTTTTAGCAAAACTTTTTAATTTCGAAATTCAAGAATTAGGAACCAGTCTTATATGCAGAGCGTTAAGGAGGGAACCTGAGCTTCAAGCGGTAAGGAAGATCTGGCATCATGGGGCGGAGCCAGAGTTTTACCACCGGGTGGGTGGGAGGAGCCAGCTTGAAGACCTTCCAGCAAGATTTAAAGTGGCAAGGAACCCGTCAGACAGTGTGGATGAACAACATATCCATGTCCCTAGAACACAGTGTTCTTTCCTATAACCTCATCTAAAAATGATGCTAGGAAAGGAGGGCAGGATGGGAGGAGGGGAAAGGTGGAAGGTGGTTACCCTTAATGCTAGGAGCCTTGGGAGGAAAACTGCAGAGTTGCAGGTTCTCTTGGCAGAGGGAGAGGTGGACATTGCAGCCATCACGGAAACATGGGCCACCCAATATAATGACTGGGACCTGTCAGTACCAGTGTACAGGTTATTTCGTAGGGACAGAGTGACTGGGAAAGGAGGGGGTGGCACTATATGTGAAGGAAGGACCTGAAGTGTGTAAGGGAGGAAGGGAGGAGGGTGTACAGAGTCACTTTGGGTGCAATCCAGGATTCCAAGAATAGGAGTCTCAGAATGGGGAGGTACAGGCCACCATCTCAGATGGAGGAGTTAGACAGGGAACTAGCGGACAGATCAGGAGGACCTGATGAGAAGGTAGTGGTGATTGTGGGGGACTTCAACATGCCAGGAGTGGACTGGAGCACCCCAACAACCAGGAACAGAAGGGAGCAGGTACTGCTGGATGCCTTCCAGGACAGCTTCCTGCTGCAAATGGTCAGTGAACCAACCAGGTTAGGGAATACCCTTGACCTTGTGCTGGCAAATGGGGACTTTGTGAGAGAACTTACAGTGGAGGAACCGCTGTCAGGAGTGACCACCACTCAGTATGGCTCACATTGGATATGGGCAAGGAAGGAGGGAATCTGCACAAGAGTGCTGGACTTCAGGAGGGCTGACTTTGGGAGGATGGGGAAGTGGTAAAGGGTACCTGGCCAGAATTCAATCTAGTATGGATACTAACCAGAGATGGGAGCTCATAAAGTTGGGGATAGTGGAGGCAACTAAAACTCTGCTGCAAAGCCCAGAGCAAGAAGGCTAGGCTAAGAAACCGAGCTGGTTGAGCAAGGAGGTCATGGAAAAGGTAAGGAGGAAAAGAGCTGCCTTTAGGAAATACAAGAAAACAGGAGAGGGGAGGACAGAGGGAGTACTTGACAGAATCGAGGAGGTGACAAGGGCAGTAAGGGGAGCCAAAAGCATCTAAACTCAGGCTGGCACAAGGCATTAAGAAGGGGAGAAGGACTTCTTAAGTACATCAGGAGAAAAGGAGTGTAGGACCACATAGTAAGGATTAGGAAGGAGGGGGTTGGTGGAAGCTTGGAGTGCGATAAGGCGGAAGCACTAAATGAGTACTTCTGCTCAGTATTTACTAAAGAGAAGAGGGGTGACACCCAAGATGGGTGAAATGGCAGACGAGGGGGAAGTGGTGACAGATGGGGAACTGGGTGAGGCAGAGTTCGAGAGGGTTTGAAGGCACTGAGGGTGGACAAGGCACCAGGCCCAGATGGCATCCACCCCAGGGTACTGAAGGAGTTGGCGAGGTCCTTGCAGGACCTTTGGCAGACCTATTTAATGCCTCACCACATTCAGGGTGTGTACCCCAGGACTGGAGGATGGCTCATGTGGTGCCCTCCACAAGAGTGGCCCCAAGGATGAACCGGGAAACTACAGACCAGTGAGCCTCACATCCATCGTGGGTGTTTAATGGAGACTATCCTGAAGGAGAGGCTGGTGGCCCTCTTAGAGGCCAAAGGACTACAGGACAGCAGACAGCATGGCTTCATACGTGGCCGATCCTGCCAAACCAACCTGGTCGGGTTCTATGACTGGGTAACTAGGCAACTGGACAGGGGACATGCAGTGGATGTCCTGTATCTGACTTCAGTAAGGCATCTGACCCAGTGCCACATGAAGGCTGGGAAGGAAGTTAGTAGGCACAGGGGCAGGTGCAATGCTGGTGAGATGGGTAGGAAACTGGCTGCAGGGAAAGCAACAGAGGGTGGTGGTGGGTGGGGAGCCTCACACCAAGGGCAGTGACGAGTGGTGTCCCACAGGGCTCGGTGTTGGGACCAGTGTTGTTTGGGATATTCATTGCAGACATATCATGGGACATCAAGAGCAAGATCAGTCTGTTTGCTGATGATACCAAGGTTGGCGGGTGGTGGATGACCTAGGGGATGGCAGGGGTTGCAGGATGATCTGCAAAGCTTGAAACCTGGTCAGACACCTGGCAACTGGGCTTTAATGCCAAAAGTGCAAGGTGATGCATTTTGGGATGAAGAACCCAAGGAGGACTTACCAGCTAGGGGAGTGAAGCTAGCCCAGACAGAGGAGGAGAAGGATCTGGGTGTGCTCATCACAGGGTCAATGAACAACTCCGGCACAGTGTAGGAAGGCAGCTGCAAAGGCCAACAAAATGCTGGGTTGTATTGCAAGGGGTATATCCCGGAGGAGGAGGAGGTGATTCTGCCACTGTATGGTCATTAGTTAGACCACACCTGGAGTACTGCGTGCAGTTCTGGCGTCTGTGATTCGAAGAGGGACATTAAGTTACTGGAGGGAGTGCAGCGAGGGCGACAAAGATGATCAAGGGTCTGGGGACTTATCATATGAGAGGAGGTTGAAGGAGTTGAACATGTACTCACTGTGAGGAGAGGAGAAACAGGGGGACATGATTGAAACCTTTAAATATATGAAAGGAATAAACAAGACAGGTACAGAGGGGCTGTTCAAAGTAAGGGAGGGAGGGCCACCAGGGGCCATGATAGGAGACTGGGCGAGGAAGGTTCAGGAGGGAGATGAGGAGACACTTTTTACAGAGAGGGTGGTGGCTGGGTGGAATGTGTTACCTGCAGAAGTGGTATGCAGTAGAACAGTGGACTGCTTCAAACGAGGATGGGACAGGACAAGGGGAGGGTTAATGAAGGGAAGGAGGGCAGCTGCAGATCAAGGGGTGCTAGCTGCACATTCGAGCAGACTTGATAGACCTCTAGGCCTTTATCTGCTGGCAAATTTCGTATGTTCGTATGTTCGAAAAATGTTTAATTTAATCAATTCACCTTGGGCCCCATTCCAGTTTGTAAAATGGGGCCAACAACCCTCCCCCACTAGCAGACCCTTAAAACAAAATAAATTACCTGACTAAATCTAAGCCTTAAGGGACTATAATGTTTCACAGATGTATTAATGTGGACTGTCTTTTAACTTTCTTAAAACCCATCTACAGGTTTAATTCTATTTTAGATTTCCTTCTCTCGACTTCTTTCTCTGTTTTAAGTCTGCTTCAGCACTTTTTTCACATCTGAAATTATAAAAGGAGTGTTCCTTGAATATGGCTTGGAGCAGTTTTTTATTCTTTGGTAACGGGTAAGGCCCACTAGGCATAGATGCCTGTTTTTAGGGGCGACCTGGGAGCACTGGGCAGTTAAGGACTTGCTCAGAGTCACACAGTATGCAAGTGGAGGTTGCAAGAATCAAACCAAGATCTGGTCTAGATGTACCAAGCTTGTTCACAGCTCATTACTCCAACCTCTAGGCTATACTGCCAGCAGTTTCTGTACATCGGTTGTTTAAAATCATCTCTGTTGTGACTAAAATAACTATTATGCAGCAGGCAGTGCTCCTGGCCTTATGGAACAATAGGTGTTTGAAAACACCTGCAAATACTAATGAAAACCTGGTCCATGCCATACTAAAACGAATACTCCTTTACTATTTCAAATGCGAAAAAGTACTAAAGCAGACTTAAAACAGAAAGAAGTCAAGACAAAGGGCAATCTAAAACAGAATAAGAACGAGTAGTCAAAAATTATATAGGGCCCAATGAGCAGACTTGGCGACACCGAGTCCATTCACGAACCTGGGAAATGCCGGGCGCAGGCGAGGTGTGGCGCCCAGCGCCAACCCTCAGCACCACCGGGCTGGTTTAATGTG
This sequence comes from Neoceratodus forsteri, assembly GCA_016271365.2. Lineage (NCBI taxonomy): Eukaryota > Metazoa > Chordata > Ceratodontiformes > Ceratodontidae > Neoceratodus > Neoceratodus forsteri. The sequence goes on along the minus strand of CM057450.1, from coordinate 882,610,663 downwards.
ATTTTTGTACTGTGTGTATTTATTTAGTTTTGTCTTATTGTTCTAATAATGTTCCACAGGTATTTGTTGTAAATGGGGATTTATTCCCAACAGATTAACCTGTATAAAAATAAATTTTAAACAAACATGTAACCGTAACTCTTATACACAGTATTAGTGCTTTACAGTCTTATGTTTATCTTGTTTTATTACTTATGTTAGTGTTCATTATTTATATTTGCTATGCTTATATCTGTCTGAAATACATTTACCTATATGCTATGTTTCTGCTATATATTTTGCAATACTCATAATTACTCATATTTTGTAGTTTTCCACTATTGTGACACGTTCTATGCTTTTCTGATGATGTTGCATGTGTTCTCAGACTCACTGTCTCCGGTGAGACTGATAACAGATTGCAAACTATGAATTTCCATTGTTTAGAGATTCAGAGATTCATTCTCCTTACTTTGCAACTTTATTTCCTAAGTAATTGCCTAAGGCCACCTTATTTACATGCCTTATCCAGTGCTGTATGTTTATCATATCTGTAACTGTACTCATATATTTGTATGCACATCAGTTCCTCTGAGAGAGAGAGAGAGAGCATCCGAGGAATGGTGGGAAATTGGCTCCTTTGTGTTTGCTTTGTTTCACTTGTTATGGCGTGAGTATGTATAAACTTATTACTGCTAATTGTTGTTATCTTTGTGCAGCATACCATGCAAATACACTAAGCTGTGATCTTTTCACAGTGTAACAATGGCGACCTGTGTCAGTCTTGGTTTTGTCTGGCAAAGAATAACACTCATTTTACTTCATAATTTGAGTTCTAAGGCAAGTAGGTACAGTTTGGCAGCTTAGGGACTCCGTGCATGGACTGCTACTAGTTGTTTTGTGAATTCCTCCTTCCAAGGAGTTCACAGACGCCATTCATCTGTGTGTGTTTGAGTGCTGTGGTTGCAAACATGGCAGCTAACCCACAGAATGGTTTAAAGATTTCCTGTTTATTGACATGTCTAAATTTTTGCACGGGGTTGAGAGAAGACGTCTCCGCACTTGGTGCATGGGATGTTCTAAAATAAGAAATAGTTAATGACATATGTTTTGGATCCAATTACAATTATGTTGATCTGTGTGCAGTATATTGAACTGAGACAGTCAACTACAATGCAATCCAACAGAGGACTGCTTTGGCAGCTTTTAAGCCTGATAACTATATGGCTACTGATTCATCGGAGGCTAAAACGTTTGATAAGTTTATTGCTTTATTTATTTATTGACTTCCTTGAGGATTACTCCTCATTGATGTGATTCACAGACAAAAATTGGTCTGTTCTGACCTTTTAACGTGAATAAGTATGTTTGGCTGGGTGTTACCCTGTCTTTGTGTTTCATGTTTGTGGTAAATCCACTTTAATTATGTCTAGTATGTATGTGACCTTTTGCAAATCACTTGACCTCCTCGTGTTTTTGAGCTGTACCTGTTTTTCCAGCTCACAACTGATGTACCTCCTAATTAAATTGGTATTTCATAACCAAGTATAACTTTAATAGGGTGTGCACATCAAGAGTACTTTTGTTACAAGTTACTTTTTTTCCAGTCCTCCTCATCTGTCCATGACGTTAGGACTGACTTTTTCCTCTGAGCTTGCAGCCATGAGGTTGTTTGCTATCTACAGACCCACCCATTCCTACTTATGCCTTCCTTACGAAAGATCTTACGGCTTTTGTCCTTGTCCTGTATCACTTTATCCCCTGCATCACATGACGATCAAGAGGGAGGGCTGTTCACCCCAGCATTTGTAATAAGCCGCTTACTTTATCTTTCACAGGATAGCTACACGATGTGCACTGCCATAGAACATACTGTAGAACTAAAATATTTCACTTTCATTTTATTTTCACTATATTCGCTTAGCGCATATGACCGCGAAAAATAAAGCGCAAGTGAAATATTTTTAGTGAGTAATTACTGCAGCACAATTGCCGTGGCAGAAGAATGACAATACAAGTCAGTTATGTTTTTTTATAATGATACAACAGGTTTATTCCATTTAAAAATAAAGCCAGAGCTTAAAAATCATTTAAATACAGTACATCAATAAATACAGCATTAATCCATTACATCTGTACATTACTGCACTTTATCTGTATTTTCATTTAGACAATTTTGGTGTGCTTCTTCTATACTAGCCTCCTGAAAGCCTCTTATGCAGTCATCTGTTCTGTCTTGCCACCTCCTCAAAACTTGACACTAACCAGTGGGCATGTTTCTTTAAGTGTCAGCATTTTCAGATCTGCCCTAATGTCTTTAGCTGCACTACTGTGACGAAGCTGGCCCATGATACAGGCGGCATGCCAACTAGTGAAATTCTGTTTTAATGCATCTTTAAGCAGTTTATTAACAGAAATGTCCAGAGGTTGTAAACAGTCTGTGCACGTAAGTAGGGACAAAACTGAATTATATTATGACTCAAGTTTTAATAGATCATCTTCCTTTGTATGTGCTTGAAACAAATCCATAATAAGCAATGATCTCTGATCACTGTGCAGTCCCAGTCTTAGTTTAGTGAACTCTATGTAGGGTAGTAACAGCTTGTCAATGTACTCACAAAAGTCATGCATTGGCCCAATGGTTTTCAGACTGGGTAATATTTCACCCAGCTGGGAAGGAGAAACGAGGGTGGCATGCTGCTGTGTGTCCTTTGTAATAACCTGAGGGGAGATGTAATCACCAGACAGTGCAATACCCAACATCAAGGAGACCTAGCGTTTGTCTCCTAGATCTGTCACCTCACTTGCTTAGAGCCTGTTATTTCCATTGTCCATTCAGATACAGGTATCATATGCACACTCTGTCCTCATCAGTATTCACCACAAGTTGGGGATCAACCCTGCTGAGCGGCAGTTCGAATTGTTTAGAAATGCTTTTTAAGCTCTTGAAATCAATAGGTGTTTTTCTCAGAGCTTTAGTACCTTTCCGCTTCGAGTAGCCCATGCGGCTAAGAAATGTCCAAGCCCACTGTCGAGAAATTGACACACTGCCTCCATTTCAGTTAGAAGTTGGGGATTATTTGCTTTAATGACACCTATGGCTACAGCTTGTGCCACTCTCGCATTCACCACAGCCCCTGCTGCTCTTAAGCTTTTATTATGCACTTTAATTCATTTTCTATTTCAATCATTATTATAGGTGGGTCTCCCCGTGGTCTTTAGGTAACTCTGGTGCTAGCTGTGATACATCAGGTGTGAGTTGAACTTTAGACAGATAGTCCTTCTTAAATTTGCGAACTGAACTTTCATCTACTGTCAGGTTATGCTTAGAAGAGATGTACCTGACAGCATTCATGACCCTGCTCTCCACTGAATAGTGGCAGAGTTCAAATCTCAGTGCTGGAGAGTAAGAAAATTACTCACCTTAGTAATGTTGTTTCTTGCTTTGGAGTCTTGCTGTATTCTGACAACAGCAGTGAGTCCCAACCTTCTAACTGTCCCCGAGATGAAAGAGTTAACCTTCCATGCCAGGCATGGAACGCTGAGCTCGAGCTCGGCTGAGACTCTGTCTGTTGCTGTTTAAACTCAAACCGTCAGATCTTTACGAGCTAAACTCACTGAGGTCCTGTGTGAAACTGTAAACCTACACTAGCCAACTGGCTACTAATATGAAAACAGATTTTTGGTCCCAAAACAAAGACTCAAGTCAGAGACCCAAAAATGAATAAACACAACACCCAATCACCCAAAGAAAAAGGGAGTGATAACAAGGTGGGGCACCTCCTGAGTGCCAACACTGCCACTGCCCACACACATCCCAAAACAGAGGTTCTGAGAGGGCAGGAGGGAGTCAGAATACAGCAAGACTCCATTAGAAGAAACAACATTACTAAGGTGAGTAATTTTTTCTTCAAACAACATGAAGTCTTGCTGTATTCTGACAATAGCAGACTTCATCAAGCAGTACCTCCATGGAGGAGGGACAGAACCTACTTAGGAAATAGGCTCTGAAGCACAGCTGTGCCAAACCGAGCATCACTCTTAGCCTGGATATCCAAGGAGTAATGTTTAATAAAGTGTGAACTGTTTTCCAGATAGCTGCTTGACATATCTCTAGAATAGAATGTCCCTAGCAGCAGCCAGAGAAGCAGCTGTACCTCTGGTAGAGTGAGCCCTCAGACCTGAAGGTGGAACCTTACCCAATTTTCATAGCAAAATTGAATACAAGAGACAATCCACCTGGCAATGGATCTTTTAGTGGCAGGTTTTCCTTTACTAACCTCACCATAAGTGAAGAACAGTTGGAGGAGTCAATCGTGTGACCTTTGGTAATGCTCTATGTAGTAGCTAAGGGCTCTTTTCACATCTAATCTGTGCAGCCTCCTCTCACCAGAGGAGGAATGGTCAGTGAAGTACACAGGAAGAGACATAGATTGGTTAAGGTGGAAGTCTGAAACCACCATGGGTAAAAACTCCTTTAGTCCTGAGAACCACCTTATCTCTGTGGAAGGAGATAAAATCAGGCTCCACTGACAGGGCTTGTAACTCACTTATGCACCTGGCAGTGGTGATGGCTACCAGAAACACAGTTTTCCAAGTCAAGTACTTAAGCTCTGCTGAGGACAAAGGCTCAAGGGGTTGTATAAGCTGAGCAATGCAAACGTTAAGGTCCCAAGCAGGCAGTGTCCCTGAATGGAGGATTGGTATGAACAAACCCTGAAAAACTTGGAGAATACAGGGTGAGCTGAAAGAGAAGAGGGCTTACCTGCTGAAATGAAAGCAGAACCAGCTGCCAGATGCACCTTCAGTGTAGCTGGTCTGAGTCCCAAGCTATTCGAATGGACCATGTAGTCAAGGACTGTGGGCAGATCAACAGACTCTGGGGAATATGCTTCCCAGAGCACCATATAGAAAATCTTTTCCACTTTGAATTATAAGTAGTTCTGTGGAAGGCTTCCTAGCCTTAGGATATCCATTACACCCTGGGAGAGGTGTAAATCAGCAAACTCTAACTCTTCAAGAGCCAGACCTTGAGATTGAGAGATTTGAGATTTGGGTACCAAACCCTCCCTGAGCACAGGTTAACAGGTTGTGATTTCTGGGAAAAGACAGGAGAAATGGACTGCTAAGGACAATAGGAAGAGGATACCAGGGCTGTCTGGCCCAGTCTGGAGCAATCAGGATCATCTTGCAGGGTTGAGACCTGACTTTTACTACCACTCTGAACAGGAGAGGAAGGGAAGCATACAGGAACTTCCTTCAACTGAGAACTAATGCATCCAGGGGACTGAGCCCAACACGGGGGCCTGCAGAAGAAAAGGGAAGTTGGTGATTGTCTGGGGCTGCAAAGATCTATCTGAGGGTGCCCCATCTGGAGAATATCACTTCAAGACCAGGGGATCCAGTGACCATCGGTGATGGCCCTGAGATAGCCTGCTTGAGAGCATCTGCCAGGACATTGTCCTTGCCTGAGAGGTGTACTGCTGTGAGGGAGGTGTTCAGGGAATAAGCCAGAGACCAGAACTCATTGCTTCTGTGCACAAGGCCATAGACCGAGTGCCTCCTTGCTTGTTGATGTACCACATTGTGGTGGTATTGTCTGTTCTGATCTGAGTAACTTTGTTCTGAACAGACTTGGAAAAAGCTTGAAGTGCTAGAAATGCTGCTCTGAGTTCCAACAGATTGATGTGAAGCAGAGATTCCCGAGGGGACCACAACCCCTGGGTGGTCAGGTCGCCCAAGTGAGCCCCCACCCCAAGAGGGTGGCATCTGTACTAAGGATTAAAGAGTGAGACTGAGTGACAAAGGAACACCTTGTCTCAGATTGTTCTGATCCTACCACCACTGCAAGGCCTGGATCAGGGTTCGAGTCACTGGGATCAGTTTGGTCAGTGGGTCCTTTTCTGGGACCAAAGGCTCTCAGATGGAACTGAATGTCCCTCATCTGAAATCTTGCTTCCTGCACCACTGCTGTAGAAGCAGCCATGTGCCCCAGAAGCTGCAGAAAATGCCTTACTGGTCGAGACACCTGTAGGTGAATGAGGAGGCCAGTGCAGATAAGGGTCCTTGCCCTGTCCAGGGAAGGAAGGCTCTGGCATTTTCTATATTTAGCTCTATGCCTATGAAGGTGAGAGCTGAACAGGATCTAGAACTGACTTTGAGAGATTCAGAAGGAAACCCAGAGAGGTGAGCAGTTGCTGAGTTATCTGTAGGTGTAACTTGACTTGGTCTGGGGACTGGCCTACTATGAGCCAGTCGTCCAAGTATGGGAAGATGGCAATCCTTTGCCTTCTTAGAGAAGCAACTACTACTGCCAGGCATTTTGTGAACACCCTTGGAGCAGAGGTTAGACCAAAGGCATTGCTCTGAACTGGTAATGGCCTGAGGGCAGCTCGAACCTGAGGTACTTTCATGGGAGCTTCTGATGAGAATATGGAAATAGGCATCCTTGAGGTCCAGGAGACTAGCCAGTCCCTCGCCTTAGAGAGGGTAGAATTATTCTCAGAGTCACCATTTTGAATTTTGGTTTTAAAAGGTGCTTGTTTAAGTATCTGAGATCCAGGATGGGCCACCATTCTCCTGTCTTTTGGGGTAGGAAGTACCTGGAGTACAAACCTTTGTCCTGGTGTAGAGGTGGAACCCTTTCCACAGCTCTGAGAGCCAGGAGGAAGAGACCTCTACCTTTGGGCAAATGCCTCTGAAGGATTTGCAGGTGGAAAGGATCCGGTTCTCAGCTTTGGAAATGTTTGAAGCTGAGAACCATTCCTGGCTTAATACTTCCAGACCCACTTGTCTGATGTTAAGAGACTTCCAGTCCTGGACAAAGTAAGCCAGCTTGCCCCTACAGGTGGTGGAGAATCGGCCCTGGCAATCCCATCAGGGTGCCTGCCTGGCAGGGGTTTTAGGCTGAGGGGTGGGAGCAGGTCTGCTTGTACCCTTCTGCCTCTCCTCTAAAGAACCCCTCTGAGCATAGGCAAAGAGGAGGCCTGGGCTTGGTAGAAGGCCTATGAAAAGGCCTGCCCCTGCCCTGGGATGCTGCCTCTGAGGAGTGGCCTGCCTTTCCTTGGCCTGTGCACTCCTATAGGTGGTCCTATATTCATCCATTTTTTCATGTAATTCTCTGTTTGTTCCCCAAACAGAGAATTACCCACAACAGAAAAATCCATGGCCTTAGTCTGGGTATCCTATGACAGGCTAGTACATCTGAGCCAAGCCATCCTACAGGGCCACAGATGTAGCCATGACTTTAGATGAAACATCATTGGAGTCCACTGCAGCATGGAATTGCACCTTGGATGCCTCAATACCATCAGCAGCCACCTGCTCCAGCTCCTTGGCAAGCTGGCCAGGGACCTGTTTTGCTAAAACCATGACAGTGTCCCATCTGGATTTCTGATACCTAGCAGTATAGGCCATATAGTTGGCCTGTCTGAGTCCCAAGGATGCTGTCATGTACTGTTTCTTTGCCATGGCATCAATCCTCCTGGAGTCCTTGTCTGGGGGTGTGAAGCCAAGGAATATTTGCCTTATCACAGGCTGCAGCCTGAACTACCCAACATGGCTGCATTGTTGTGTATGGAACTCTGTCTCTGAGCCTGACAATGTATACCTCTTGTCCATTCTTTTATCCACTGGAGGTATTGTATTAGGAGTCTTTAAAATCTTAAATGTCTGTTTCCCAAAAGATTTGTGTAAGGGAATAGACAGCCTCCTAGACTCTGGGATATCCATCATTTCACATAGTCAGGCTCCTCCTGGTCATCCACAGCTTCTTCCATAGGAACAAATAGAGATTTTTAACAACTTGATCGGTTCAAACCAAACCGATGAACAGTTTACAAGTTCCACACTTTCAAAACACATTCACTTTCCTCATACTCCTCTTCCTCCTCCTCCAGTTCATAATATTCCTCTAAATCATAATCTTGAACCAGTGGAACCCGGCCGAACCAAGTGCCTCTGATGGTGCGGTTTGGTCGGTATCGAGGGAAAGTGACTGTACTAATATTTATCGCTTTGGCTATTTCTTTAGCGGTTGGAGATGAAAGTTTTGGGTCCACACCAGCTGATTTTTCCTTCTTGTTCTTCTTAGCCAGAACCAATTCCTCAGAATCGGCTCTCCTTTTGCCCAAAGAAGTCTCGCCTGGTCAGAGGGCACTCCTTCTGGTTAGGTTTGAACTGAACCGGCTGGACATCCGTTCAGCAGACTTTTGGCCTCTCTTTCCCTGAGCCTACCCACTCTCTCTCTAGGGTAGCTGCAGGAAAATTTTACAAATCTGGCAGTCTGCACTGAGGTGGTCAAACCCCAGACAATAAACACAGGTGGTGTGGGGTCAGCCTTAGCAAGACTTCCCCACACACACTGCAGTGTTGAAACCCAGTGGGCCCGGTTTTTCTTTGTGTTTCTCAGACATTGTTCCAGTCCTAACTAAACTTACCCTTTTAATGGCAATCTGCCAGGCAAGACCCTCTTATTGGTTCCTGACCGTGTCCTCAGTCGTGGAAAAAAAGCGTAATAAAATCCGTTTTTAGAGCGGATAAGAACGTAACGACACACTAAAAGTACAAATAGAGATTTTTAACAACTTGATCGGTTCAAACCAAACCAATGAACCAGTTACAAGTTCACACAGAATAGAAAATAGCATAAACCTATCTAGTACTCACAAATACCACAGATAGAGACTGAACCGACAGGTTACTGTTTAAATCGGTTGAAAACCGAGAAAAGTGGTACTTTAACCGACAAATTGAACCGGAGAAGAAGGAGAAATCTCTGGAGCGACTGTTCAGTGAGATGGAATAAAGAATCTGATGGTTTGAGTTTAAACAGCAAAGACAGAGTCTCGACCGAGCTCGAGCTCAGCGTCCCATGCCTGGCATGGAAAGTTAACTCTTTCATCTCCGGGGCAGTTCGAGGTTGGGACTCACTGCTATTGTCAGAATACAGCAAGACTCCATTAGAAGAAACAACACTACTAAGGTGAGTAATTTTTCTTCCCAACCTAATGGATAAGCTGCAGATCCTAGTTAACCAGCAGCCTACTTCTTCCTACCCCCATCCCTAGAATTGCCTTTTATGACTGTCCCATGCATGCTTGAATTCCACCACTGTTTTTGACTCCACAACCTCCTCTGGAAGGCCGTTCCATGCATCCACAACCTCTCCATGAAAAAATACTTCCTTAAATTACCTCTGAGCCACCCCCTTCTATCTTCAAATTGTGCCCCTTGTTCTTGCACACCTCTTTTTTGAAAGATGCTACCCTCTTGGACTTTGTTGATTCCCTGAGGTACTTGAAAGTTTCTATCATGTCCCCCTCTCCCTCCTTTCCTCGAGGCTATACATATTTAGCTCCTTAAGTCTCTCTTCATATGTCTTCTGGTGCAGACCCTGCACCATTTGAGTTGCCCTCCTCTGGACAGCTTCCATTCTGTCTATGTCTTTAAGGAGATTGGGTCTCCAGAACTGCACGAGTACTCAGATGGGGTCTCACCAACTGTCTATACAGAGGGATAATAACTTCCTGTTTTCTACTGGTGATGCCTCTCCTATGCATCCCAGTATCCCCCAGCCCTCCTTGCTGCCCTCTCACATTGCTTGCCCACCTTTGGGTCATCTGATATGACTACCCCAGGTCCCTTTCCATTTTGTTGTTGTTAGTATCTTACCCCCATTATGTACTCTTCTCCTGGGTTTTGTTTCCCAGGTGCATTACCTTGCACTTCTTAGCATTGAATCTAAGCTGCCATACATTTGACCATTCCTCTAACCTTGCCAAGTCCCTCTCATCCTTTCCACCCCACCTTGTGCATCAACTCTGTTGCAAATCTTTGTGTCATCTGCAAAGAGACATACTTTTCCTTCCAGTCCTCTGCAATGTCGCTTATAAAGACATTGAAGAGGACCTGTCCAATACTGAACCCTGCGATACCCCACTGGTAACCCCCTTTCTTCAGAGTAGACTCCATTTACTATTACTCTCTGTGTCCTATTCTCCAGCCAATTCATTACCCAGGCTGTCATCTTGGGACCCACTCCCAGGCTGGCTAACTTGTATATTAATCTTTTGTGTGGGACTGTGTCAAATGCCTTGCTAAAGTCTAGGTAGGCCATGTCCACAGCCCTCCCTGATCTACTACTTTGGTCACCCAGTCAAAGAAATCTATCAGATTTGTCTGGCATGACCTTCCACTGTGAATCCATGCTGCCTTGGATCTTGTGCCCTCTGGCCTCTAGATACTCAACAAGTCTTTCCTTCAGAAGTGATTCCATCATTTTCCTACCTCTGAGGTTAAACTAACAGTGTGTAGTTTCCTGCTTCTGCCTTGCTCCCACTTTTGTGAAGGGGAATCACATCTGCCATTCTCCAGTCCTCGGTCCCATCCCATCCTCCCATGATTTGTTAAGAGGGTAGTCAGTGGTGTCACTAGTTCTGCCCTTAGTTCTTTTAGAATTCTGGGATGAATCCTATCAGGCCCCATTGCTTTGTCCACCTTCAGTTTTACAAGTTCTTTCAGAACCCTTTCTTCTGTAAATGGGCTGGTATCAACTTCTGTATCCAGAGTGTTTCTACTGTTTGTTTTAGGTACCCCCACTTCCTTTGTAAATACTAAGCAAACATATTTGTTTAGTATCTCTGCCTTTTCTCAGTCACCCTCTGCCCACCTTCCCTCCCTTTATTAAGCCTCACTAATCCTCCCTTGGTCTTCCTTCGCTCCCTGATGTACCTATGAAAGATTTTATCCCCTTCTTAACTGAGTTGGCTATCTTTTCCTCGGTTTGGGCCTTTGCTGTTCTGACTGCCTTCCCCTCCTTTTGCTTTAACTGATACAGTTCTCTGTTCTGCTCCTTCTGTGATTCCTTGTACTTCCTGAATGCTTTCTTTTCTCTTGAACCTTCACTGCCACTTCCTTTGAGAACCATAGTGGTTTCTTACATCGTTTCGTTTGTTTATTTGCTTCACACAAAGGCTTGTTACCTCTGTGATGGCAGTTTTTATTGTTCCCCATTGTTCTTCCACCTCCTTCTTGCCCATTTGCTAGTGCATTCCTTGAGGCACTCACCCATTTTGGCAAAGTCAGCCCTCCTAAAGTCCAGTACTTTTGCTTTTGTATGGCTTGACTCTATTACTGTGTTTTTGTGAACCATACTGTTTGATGGTCGCTGGTTCCCAGATGGCTACCCACTTCTACATCTGTGATCCTCTCTTCATCTCCATTTGAGAGAATCAGGTCTAAGATTGCTCCCTCTCAGTGGGCTCCAATACTACTTGTCTAAGGCATGCCCCTGTGGCATCTAGAATAACCCACTCTTGATGGCTGCTGCAACTGCACTCCAGTTAACATCTGGCATATTCAGATCACCCATCAGCAATATCTACCCTTTTTCTGCCATTCTAAGTATTCTTTCTATCATTTTCTTGTCCATTTCCTCCCCTGAAAAGGTCTGTATCTAACCCCTGTGCGGATTGTGGTGCCATTGCTGGTCTCCAAATTTACCCACAGTGCTTCTTCTCTCCCGTTTTCCCTTTTGTTCTGTTGCTTACATTCCTTCCCATATGTAAAGAGCTACTCCTCCTCTTCTTTACTCTCCCTGTCCCTCCTGTAGATAGTGTATCCTGGTATGTTTATATCCCAGTCATGGTTTTTGTGTACCATGTTTCTGTGACTGCCATGATATCAGATGTTCCTCCTCCATCAAAGCCACTAATTCAGGAAGCTTGTTACTCAGACTACGGGCATTGGTACTCGTTGCTCTCCATTTTTGATGGCTTTACCTTCTGTTGCAGCATCCCCACTGACCTTTCGACCTTGGTCTTTTTCTCATTTAGTACCCTGTTTTATAGAGGAGGCTGGGATTTTCTGCTGCTTATCAGTGCCTCCCTTGACTAGTTTAAAAGCTTGCCAATGAAGCATTTAAACCGATTGCTCAAAAGACTTGTTCCTTCCTGGACAGATGCAGACCATCCTGCCAGTATAGGCTGGTGTCCCTCCAGGTGGTACCCCAGTCTCCAATGATGCCAAACCCTGTGCTCTACACCATTTTTCAACCATTCATTAAACTGCTTGGTGCAAAGTACCTCGCCTCACTCATGCCATTGACAGGCAACACCTCAGAGAAGGATATTGTGTGTGCTATTGTCTTAGGCCCCTCCCCAATTCTACAAAGTCCTTCTGCACTGCTCTGATCTCATGATGAGCCAAGTCATTTGTCCCTAGGTGGACAATGACATCCAGCTCAGACTCCCATGCAGCTGTTCTCGTGATCCTGAGGATGCTTCCTGTCTCTCCAAGCCATGGCACCAGGCAGGCACCTTCCAGTTTTCCTGCTCCTCCAGTTCTATCCCTAATAATTGAGCCCCACCAGGAGCTGCTTCCTTTCCTTGTGGTGTCCTCTGCCTCCTTCCTGTGGGCCTCCCTTATGACAGTTGTCCTCAGCCTCTCTGCGGATGCATCCATAGGGGAACTGTATGGTGTATGGTGTATGGATTGTGGTGTGGAACAACTGACTGAGTGTGCCTCTGTTCCACCATCCTCACCCTCCCTGAGCCCACTGTGGTCCAACTGCTGTGCTTTCTTGCAACCTCTGAGGTAGTGGTGATGGCTGTGGTGCTCCCTGGATGGGGAGGTTCCCTTTCTACCGTACAGTGTGGCCTGGGGAAGGGTCCCTTACTACTGTCCAGTGTGGCCTGAAGGCGGGTAACTTCCTCCCTCGGGGCAGAGGTTGTCTGCAAATAGGGCAGCATCTCAGCCTCCAGAAAGACTCTCGGAAGGCTGCTGCCCACAGCCATTACATGTCACTACTCCCCACATTTTTGTGTGTGTGTGAGATTGGTTTGTTATATAGAAATATATATATTATACAATGTGTATGCTTATATTGTCAGTGCAGAGGACCTTATTTAAACAAGTTGCCTGTCTATAAGAACAGCCCACATATAAGAACATTTTTGTGGCAAATGGGGTGTTCTCTTAGCGAGCTCCACTGTATTCTGTCATGTGCCCTTTATTGCAGCTAAATGAGCATATCCCATTGTGTGAAAAATTCTGAAATAAAAATGAGTGTTTTGTTTGCCATCAGGGACTGTTGCACAATCTCTGCCTCTGCCTTAGAATGAGCATGGAGTGATACAGGCCTGATCATTTTTTCTTCTTTGCAGATGGAGCTCGAAGAGGCAGACTGTTTATCTTCTTGCAGAAGGACTGTGGGAGGAGTTACTGGATATCTATCAGCCTGACATATGCTCCTCTGACTGGTTAGTTTTTCTTTAATCATTTCCTGTTTCTTTTGTTGAACATAAATGCATTTTGCTTTCTGAGGTATGCATCGACCTTCACTAGATTCAGTGCTTTACCTGTAGTGTTCTAGTATGTACATCCTGTCTTATCCTCTATACAAGTGTAAATGCAGGCATGTGTGTAATCTCCCGTGTTAATTTCAAATTTTATTGCATTACCTTTTTAGGGTCCCTTATTGAGGCTACTTTTCACTCCTTAACACTAAATACAGATCAGTTCTGAAACCTGACGACATTGGTTGAGTGGAAATCTATACCAGGGTTAATTTCAGATATTTATCTGGGTGGGACACTGAGCTGCTGGGTATAAAACGTAAGGGTCAAATGAAAAAATTATGGGTCTTATTGTTCAGCCGTGCCCTTTCAGCTTCTGCTGTAGCTTACCACTACTCCTGAATCCTAAATCTTCCTTCTTGTCCTCATCTGTCCTTCATCCCAGAAAATGTGGTGGTCCTCCCTCTCCCAAAGGGTGGTGATCCCTCCTCCTGTGCTTGTAAAAGTCCAAGAACAAAGAGTAGAACAAAACTGCTGCAGAGTGAAGGAGGTGCTAGAGTCAATATTACAGTATGTAGAAAGCAAAACCGCACTCCTCAGCTGAAAACAATCATGTAGCTTTATTAATCTAGAGAGAATGCCCAGCTGCCATTAGCTGGTCTACCACCAACCTCTACGGTTTCATACTCACAGGTATGTCATCAGGAGGATGAAAGTCCCATAGTCGGTTACAGATATTTAAAACAGGTATTTAAAGTGACTGTGCTGAATTATTTTAATTCCACTCATGAACAAAGTGCAACAGTGTTCAATATGTGCAAAATTCACCACAAGGAAATGTACATCTTAAACTAACTACACTTCATGTTGTGCCAGAAGCTGCAGAGAATTATTGCAGTACTATGTCAATAACATATTAACTTAGAAACTTTACTTTTCTTATTCTTTGGCCACTAAATGTTATTGACATAGTACTGCAATAATTTCTCCTGCTTTTGACACAACATGAAATGTAGTTCATTTAAGATGTATACTATCTTCCACGGTGACTTTGCATGTATTGAGCACTGTTGCACGTGCTCACGAAAGTGAAATTAAAAAAAAAAAAAAAAAGGCACTGTACTTTAAATACTTGCTTTAAATATCTGTAACTGACTGTGTGACTTCACCCTCCTGATGACATACTTGTGAGTATGAAACCGGTAGAGGTTGTTGTTGGTGATGGACCAGCTAATGGCAGCTGGGTGTTCTCTTTGGATTAATAAAGCTGCATGGTTGTTTTTCAGCCAAGGAGTATGATTTTTTTTTTGTCTTTCTGTTACTCCAAGAACACCTGGTCCTCTCTCTACTAACCTTCTTTCTTGATGATTTTTCCTTTTCACTTCGTTCCAGTCTGGTTTTCGGAAGAACCACTCCACTACCACCTTCTTACTGAGTCTCACTGATTCCATCCTCATCAGGATGGATAAAGACCTCATTACCTCTCCTGTCGTTGTCAACCTCTCCAAGGCTTTCGACACAGTCTCCATGCCCTATCTCTTCACACTTATAGGCTGCTAGGTTGTCTACTTTTGCCCAAACTGGTTTAGAGCTTACCTCTCGGCAGAACACACAGTCAAGATCCAGGATACAGTCTCTCCCCTCCCTATTTCCACAGGAGTCCCTCAGGGCTCGGTGCTTGACCCGTTCTCTTCTCCATCTTCCTAAGTGACTTGCCCTCAGTATGCTCCTCCTCTACCCATATGTATGCCGGACACCATCCTGTTCTCCTCTGGCAAATGCCCCGCCGATGTAGCAATCTCCTTCAGCATGACTTCCACGAGGTTCTGCTATGGTTTGCCTTGCATCAACTATTCCAAATGCCAGTAAGACTCCCATGACCTTTGGCACTAGGCAGAGCTCTCTTTACCGTCTTTCCATACCCTTGATGGGACAATCCTAGAGGACACCTCCTCATTCAGATACCCTGGGGTTTGGTTGGACCAACCTCTACTTCTCTGGCCACATTGACGCCATCCTGAAAAAATTGCATCCCAGGCCTGGTGCCTTATTCAGGAACCGTGGTTGCATCCCTCCTACGGCGTGGCGTGAGCCTGTCCAGAAGAAGATCCTCCCCATTTTCGACTACTGTGATGTAGAATATGGTACCACTCCCAAATCCACCCTAACAAGAAGGCCACTCTTTAGTCCTTCTATTGATTTGCTCTTGATGTTCCATCACACATTGATCACTGTGACCTCTGCCATGCCCGTCCCTTCCCACTTACCAGCAGGTGCCTCACCCACTGTGCCAAACTCGCTTCTAAATTTTGTTAGAGAACTTCCTCCTACCTCTCATTCTTTCCTCCCCTCACTCAGATCCTCTGACACTCTCACTTTGTTTGTCCCCATCAACCACTCTCATCGGTCAGTCAGGCTTTACCCATTGTTTCCCACAAATCTGGACCCCCCAAATAAGGCACTCTCCCCTTGCCTGTGCCTTACATAACTATCTCTCATCTAACTGCTGCTGCTAAACCCCTTAACTGTCCTCCTATGCCTCTGCTCCTCTCCATGACTCACCTCCGCTGTTAAACCTTCCTCCCCGAGCCTGCTTTCAGACACGCTTTCCTCTCCCTTCACCGCTTACCCCTCACTCCTACCTCTGACATTTTTCTTCCATTTCCAACTTGCCCCTGCTTAGTTTTGACCTCTGGCAGAGTTCTCAGCATCCTGGAGGGTCTAGCACTGGGCAAGCCTCCTTCATCCCCCCTCCTTCTCTACCCAACTTGTTCTCGCCAATCTGCCCTCTGTCGGGATTCTTAGCACCCTGATGATATCTACCCTCAGGTAAGTTTTTCCCTCTCGCTTTTTATTTTCCCTTTCCTCTTCTATCTCTCCTCCTCCATCTGCCCAACTTGTCCTCTACTAATTCTGTCCCCTGGCAGGTTCTCTGCATCCAGGAGGGGCCCAGCACTGGGCAATTACTCTTCCTTACTCCCCTCCTCCTCTGTCCTTTCTACCCAACTAGTTCTCACCTGATTCTGCGCTCTGGCAGGGTTGTTAGCATCCTGGGTGGCCTAGTCTTAGGCAGAGCTTCTTCTTTCTCTCCTCTTCTCTTCATCCTTTCTTTTCTCTCTTTCTATCTTGTCCTCCCTAGTTCTGCCTCTGACAGGGGTCCAGCACTAGGAATTGACTTTCTTCCTCCCTTCCCCCATCCTCGCTACCTAACTCCTTCTTGCCTGACTCTGCTCTCTTGGCAGGATTCTCGCATCCTGAAGAGCTAGTCTTATGCAAATTTCTCCCACCTCCTCTTCCTCTTTCCTTAACCATCCCTCTACTATCTCTACCCAACTTGTCCTTGCCCGCTCCTGCCTCTTATTCGAAGTCTTCTCCTCATTCTGCCACTGGCAGCGATCTCCACTCTGAAGGGGCCAGTTCCAGGTATGACTTGTCCTTCCCTTTCCTATCCCTTACCCCCACCCTCTCCTGCCCCTCTCTACCCCTGCACTTAATCAAAGGAATTGGTTCATTTGAGCTAATTTGCATTTTGTTCTGTCTGAGTTGATTCCAGATTGCTCTAGCCCTTTGTTTACTTGCCCTACAGAACAGATTGTTTTTGCTCACTTTTCTTCAGTAATGTTTCCCCATCTTTATTCTCCTTCCCCAAGCTGGTTTCCCTTGTCTACCCCTCTACCTTCTTTGATGTCCCCCACTGGACCTCACTCATTCAATAATTGCTAAATAATCGCCTATTAACCGTGATCCTCTCCTGCAAGGAGCTGACTCAAGGCTACATTAAATTTCTGTACTATGTTCCTCAGATATGCCACTTGTAATTAAATGCATATTCCACAGGTATGATCGGTTCAATTGTATGTTATGTCACAAATAGGACTGTATTATTATTTATATTTTTAACTGCATGTCTTGTTACAAATGTAGCTCAATGTTTAATTTCTCAGATATGTTAAAAGTTAAACTGTATGTCTGATTCTTCATTCAGTTGGTCTCTCCTGGAGCGTGCCTTCCTCATGAAACATTTCAATAAATACATAAATATTCATAAAGCAGCAGCTGAAAACCTGTAAAACCATGAGCAGGCTGTTACCAATGTACAAGAAAGAACGGGTCAAAATTAAAAACTCTGCCAATTGTCCCAATCTCCCACACAAAATGAACCCTGCTATAGTGAGCCATTCGTTGCAGTCATCCACTCAAATTATGTCACTTGTTCGGAACTGATCAGGAATTAATCAGTTAATATCTGGTGTGAAAAGGCAGCATCAAATAGGAATTTTAAAAGGGTGTAAAGTGTTCACAGACAAGAAACATGAAGTATCGTGATAAAATAGAACAAACTATCATGGAGCGAAATTTCCAGTTATAGTAAAAATTGCAAAAGCAGTGTGAACTCTTTAATTGACGTAGGAGCTCAAAAGCCACAAAGGTAGAGAAAGAAATAAGATTACATGTCAGTAATTCCTGGTATCTTCATGGTTGTGTGGTGATGTAGAAAGATTATGTTGCATGTTGCATTCAGTACCTTGTGTTCTCGTTTTGCCATGATCCATGTATGCGGTGCATGATTTATTAGCTTAGGCAGCAAAATAACTGCAGCTGTTTTAAAAATCTTATTGTAAGCCTGTACTGAGCTTAAACAGGTTGTAGTTTGGCCCTGACTGGGTAGCTGGATGATCCATTTCCATTTGCATCTACATGACCCTGCACCCAGGCATATTCTGTTATTACATGCAGCAAGGAAGAGTGTGGGGTGAGCCTCATTGAAGTCAATGGGATCCGGATTTAATCCTAGCACTTCTGCAACTAGCATTTCTATCTCCCTACTTTTCCACCCCCTCCCCGAGTACCTTTGACTATACCTGGCAGCCACTCACAAATGTATCCTACTCTAGAAATGTTATTAGCTGTTGTTGGTTGTCTGTCTATATGCTGCTAAGATGTATCCTGTTGTACTATTTATTGTTCCTACTTCTTCCCCCAGGATTTACGTGAGATGAGCATTGTTGCTCAGTGTTAACCTTCCTGGTGAAACATTTCAATAAATAAAAATAAAATAAAAAATTTCACTAATGATCACCAGTTGGATATTAAATTGAAGGCTGCCTCTCGCCTGGACTAACAATGGCACCAAAATGGTAAGGAGTACATGATGTTGAGAAGACTGGAAAATGGACTTTAACAAAGAAACATTTTGGTTGAAAGGACCATTAGTCTATACAGTCTGTCGTCTCCCTTTTTAACCATATCCTTCCCTGGACCTAATGTCTAGTCAGAGTTATTGCCCTTTCCCCTGCCTTACTGCTTTCCCTGTGTTTGAAACAGTTGTTGGTTCTTGCACCCACTATCTGTGCTGGCAGGCTGCCCCATAGCTCAGCCACTCTGTAAAATCAAACTTTCTTAATCCCACCTGAATTTCAACCTGCCAGCTACCATTCATTCTTCCGTGTTCTTGATTTTCCAGTCCTGCTGAATATTTCCCCACAATTTACCTTGTTCATCCGTTTAAGGAACGTTAAGGTTTCTGTTGTATCTCTCTCCTTGTCTCCAGTGAGTACTACACATGTTGGGCCATAAGCCAGTCTTCACAGGATCTGCTTTGCTGGCTCTGAATCATTTGGGTTACCCTACATTGTAACATCTCTAACTGGCCTTTGTTTTTCTTAGTTTGGGGCTCCAGAACTGGGCACAGTATTCCAGATGCTGCACTTCAGTGGTCTATAGAGCAGGATACAGCAAGCCGTTATCAGGCTACAAGAAGCAGCCGCACTGGTGGCTGTGCCTACTCCTCCATTCTGCCCGCCTGATCTACTGGAAGCTGAGTCAGCAAGCCCTTATCGGGCCAAAAGCAGCTCTCATTCTGCCCGCTTGATCTACTGGAAGCCGGAAGCCAGGTATGCTGCACCTTCCTTGAACAGGAGTCCTGTTCAGCACTGGACTGGCTGTGTGCTCCATGCTCCTTCCTGCTGTTGGGTGAGCCAAATTGTTTGTGTTTCTGATTGGACCCTGCTAGCCTAGGCGCCACACACTCTCTCTTAAGTCCTCTGATGTTTTAACTGCTGTTTTAAAGAGGATGCTGTTTTTAAAAGTAGATTTTTTGAGTCATTACTATTAATACTGTTGATATTGTTTTATTTAGCCTGCTATGAATCATAGTGTCTACTGCTATGTTGCTTAGCTTAGGACTGCTCTGCTTAATTTAGTTCTATAAGTATAATTGTAAAAACTGCATATTGCTGTGTTCTTCCTTCTGTCCTAATCTCCCTCCTGATCTCCCTACCTCCCCAGATTAATTTTTCTCTTTCAAGCTCCCCAGCATTTTCTGCATTATAATTCCTGCTATGTCCCTGCCCCTGGTGCCTCTGTTCAGACACCCATATCCTTGATTGCTCTCTTACCGCCCTCCTGATGCTATTACCTCCTTTCTTCTACTGTCTGCTGTGAGTCTCCCATCGATTAAGACCCTGGCTGCGCTTAATGTTTAAATCTCTGCTCTGTCCCTTTTCCCAGCAAGCCCCTATACAAGAAGCAGCCACGACCGGTGGCTGCGCTGCATCTCCCTTTCTACTCCGCCTGATCTACTGAAGCCGAAGTCAGGTACACTGCGCCTCCTTGAACTGGGAGTCCTGTTCAGCACTGGATTGGCTCTGCCCTTCATGCTACTTCCCACTTTTGGGTCAGCTGAATTCTGT
The DNA here is from genome assembly GCA_016271365.2 of Neoceratodus forsteri. Taxonomy (NCBI): domain Eukaryota; kingdom Metazoa; phylum Chordata; order Ceratodontiformes; family Ceratodontidae; genus Neoceratodus; species Neoceratodus forsteri. The sequence goes on along the minus strand of CM057450.1, from coordinate 882,590,697 downwards.
CGTTTCTGATAGGATCCTGCTAGCCCAGTCTCTCTCTCTCGCCTCTCTCTCTTGCTCGCTCCCCCAAAGCCCTCTGATGTTTTAACTGCTGTTTTAAAGTTGATTTTGCTTCCATCCGCCCACCCTTGGCTGTCTTTAAATACTCTTCTGCACTGAGTGCTCACCTTATGCCCTCTTTCACTTAATTTTACTTGCTTTCTTAAAGGGACTAGCTCCTCCTGAGTAGTTCCTAGTTTTATAGGACTTTGCTCCAAATTAATTTTCTTTCCACTCCTTGTTAGTAAGTGCCACAACTGATTTTACTCTAGGCTTAAAATTGCATAACTATAAACTAGCATTGCTACACAAGATGTTTTCTATAACGTTACATTGCTGCTTTTTGCTAATAATCAGCTGTCACTCCAACCCTTCACATATAGTAACTATAATACCCCTAGCGCTTATAGCTAATCCCATAACAGAACTTGACAGCAACTCTTTTAGTCTCCCTCTCCTGAACCTTGTACCTTGCAACTGCTCCTAGCAAAACTAATATGGGCAGTGTACTCAAGAAATGTACTTACTCTAACCTCCCAGTCCAGCTGAACTTGATCATACCTCAGTGACTGACGATAAAACAAATGCAACAGAACCCAGGCTATAGCCTCAAGCTACAAGATCTTACTTTGAGGAGGGCTCTTGCAGTAGGTATTCACATATGAGACTAAGCCACCAGGCGTCGGGACTACCGGAAGAATTTCTAGCTAGCAGTCTCTGGTGGGGACCGCTCCCGTCCTGTGACCGGCATCATGTGACGTCGGTATAAAGGCGGTCCCCATGCCCGCCTCCCATTTCTTTCCATCGGCTTATGAAAGTTCTCATGGTAGAACAGTGTCATTAGTCATTCGTTGGTCTTTAAGTTTTCAAACTTTTGACCTATTTCTCTAATTTTCGATTTTTTCAAACACCACTGTGTATGTTGTCCCCACGCCTCCAATCGCATAAGAAAAAGTGCGACTCGTGTGTTTCAAGCTTCCACACAGGACGGCCACTTTGTGCCTTTTCTGTCTGGGCCCAGACCACCCCTGGAGAAGTACCAGCACTGCCAGAAGTTAAACTCCGCTACCTGCAAGAGAAGGCAACAGTCCCCGGAAGCCCATATCCTAAAGAAGAAAATGGCCTCCATGGAAAAAGAGTTAAAGAAACTTAGGCAGGTGTCTACTTCCCCAAGGTCATAAGAAAAGTGCAACAAGGAGAAGCACTAGGAGCGGGAACTGGCTTCCACAGCAGCAGTCGTGGCACTCAGGGTAACGTCCCACCAGGGTATCGCTCACGATGGCCATCTTGGTGGTTACCAAGAAGGCGCCGCCTCCCGTCTGGCCGGGCCCTTGAGGAGCCTCTGGGCAAAGGCCCCCACTCCTATGAAGGCCACTTCTTTCACGTGGCCCTCGGTCAGAGCGGGTCCGTAAGTGGATGTCGGTCCCACCGACGCTTGCCCGGACAAGGCTGCTAAGTCACTTACTCCTTCGGGAAACACACAGCCAAAACACCTCCCAACAAGACCGCATCTCCTTTGCAGCTTTCTTGGGCAGGGAGTCCGATAAGTCTGACACCTGCTCCTCCAATGCCCACCCAGATTTGGCCGATAAGTTGGATGCCTACTCACAGATGCCCACCCATCCAAGAAGCATGCATGAAACCCCATCAGTCTGACACCCCAGGCTCCTGCAACGTCTTACCACGTTGCCCTCTGAGATCCTCGTGTCTCTTGACTGATCCTGGGGATTATATCCCTCCATCCCGGGTCATCCCTGAGGATACTGGGACACCACCATCAGGAACCCTCCTTCTGGGCCGGACTCTCTGACTCCGGATCCTCAGACGCTGGTCCCGAAGATGACCAACCTGACGCCATCTGGTGTCCCTTTACCTGGCGATAGGCCTATCCTTCCGTCAGGTCCTTTGGACCCTCTTGGAAGGTATAACTATCCAGGGCCCTGACGCCTGCAGGGCCAGGCGTTACCATGTCTGGCCTGCCAGCAGGGCCTCTGCCAGGTCCTCTGCTCAGTCAGAGCCCCTAGTGCCCGGATAATTGACACGCAATACCTGGTGCTGCAATACCAGACTCCTCAGTGTACAGTGTTTCGGTGCAGACGCCGCAATATCCGGTGCCACGGTACTTTCGACGTCGGGCTACCACGCCGTCTGGTTACAGATACTCCTTTTACGGATACCCTCAATATCCGTATCCCCTCCTCCTCCTCCTTCACCTCCACCGCCCACTCCTCATCTGCTGGCAGATTTAAAGGAGACTTGGCCTCCTGGTGGGCTGAGGCCAAGCCTCAGCTCACCAGGAGGTTGAAGTCATCTGCCGATGCCAGACCCTATACAGGATCCCCACGTCCTGAGACGGGAGACTTCCTCCCACCTTCCCCGACACCAGAGGATAGCCAGATATGTGCCTCAGGGTACTCCCCAGAGGGGCCATCCTCCCTTCATGGAGGAGTTTTCCTCCTCTTCATCAAAAACTTGTGACTCTGACTCAGAGTCCAGCCACTCTGACCCCAAGACAAGCCCCGTACTCTGGAATGCTCCAGGCCAAGGACTCCTCCAGAGGACCTTTCCTTTCTGGAGTTATTGAGGAAAATCCAGGAAGTACATCGGTGGCAATCACTGGAGCCAGACCCACAGCGTAAAAACTCACTTCCTTCTGGATCTGCCGAGACTGCTCTATGCTGATTCCACCCTGGATAGAGCCTCATGCATATCTTGTTTCCACCATTTGTAAACAACCTTCTGCATTAGCCCCTTCAAGGAAGGCAGACAGGCTATACCAGGCTCCTGAGGTGTAGACTTTCTGAGCCTACACCCAAAGGCAGATTTGGTCCTCATCAGTGCACCTCACGGCCGCTCTGCCTGATGAGGAATCCCAGCTTCTGGACCAATATGGGAAAATCTATTCCTCTTCTATCCTTAGTATTAAGACCCTTAACTATGTGGCACATGTGAAATTTCAGAAGTCCATCCTTAGCGTCAGCTAAGTGTCAGCGTGGCTCAGTTGGTAGCACATCCGCCTCTGGACCAGAAGGTCGTGGGTTCTCGCCCCACATCGGGATTGGACTTGCACCTAAAAATCGCTGGCATTCGAGTGCAGTATTGGGGCTTGCTGTACTGCTGGGGTGTGCCATCCTTCAGATGAGATGTTAAACTGAGGTCCTTCTGCCCATCCTGGTGTTGTCCTGGTGAGTGTCCAGGTGGAAGTAAAAGAACACAGGGCACTCTTAGCAAAGAGTAGGGAACATTCGGTGTCTGGCCAACATTCCCTTCCATAAACGGTTCATGCAATTATCCAAGCTGTGTGTGGGTGATGATGTGCGATATGACGCCACCACATTCAATCACTTCACTACCAGTCTAGCATTACTTGTGTAACCCCTGCAAATAGGGGTTCCCAAAAGACTTCAGGAGCTTGCTTGAATGCTCCAAGCCTGAATGGTGTTTGGCGTTAAGCCATTTATCTGTGAGTGTTTTAGAGCCTCTGGTACTGTCTCTTTAAGAGCTGTCTGCTTGCAGACATAATTAGTTTATATGGGGGACTGTGTGTTTCTTTGCTTGAGTACCACTCGAGCTGCTGCCAATTCACTCCATTTTGCAGTCACTAGGAGTGCAAAGGAACCTATCTGAAAGATGTAACTGTTTGCCAGAAATCATTTAGAGTAATAATGAAAATACAGTTTGTCTAACCTGCTTTCTTTGCAGTCAGAACTGTGTCTGCCTAGTTCCCCATTCTAGTTTTGAACTGCTGAACTGGACCAATCAGTGTGGGATAAGGTAGCTCTAAAATGGTGCCTTGGACGAATCAGAACTTGGACTCATAATCTGAGCCAGCCACAAGAGGATTGTATGGGCAGTGACTCTGAGAGATGTAGTTTAGACTTGGTAGCCTTTTGGACCAACAGGAGCAGTCTATTCTGAGTGACAGCCAATCCAGCCAAGAACTGGGAGGCACTCAAAGGAAGTGCCGGTTTTGTCTGCTGGAGTTTCAGTTGAGCTCTGGCAGTGAAGAGGAAGGACCCTGTACTTTTTCGGTGTGCAGTTTTAGTCTGGAAACGTGTGTAAGGCCCCAGTTTGGTCTGCAGCTTGTGTAACTGCTTGGTAGGACTGAATCCATCCTGTGACGAGAATCAAAGGATATCTGAAGAGTAGAAACCAGGCTCACCCTGTAGAAGACTGGAGAAATTGCTGAATTGCACTCGGTCTGTCAGGAACTGAATCTGCTGTGTGTTCTCCCGGGTATCGTGCAGTAATTGCGATCGGGCTGGAGAAGCAGCCTGCCTGGTATAGTACTTTCTTTTACCATATAAATGTGTGCAGAGGCTTGTGTAGCTCAAGTGAATCCTGCTGCCATTAAAGGACTTTTGCCTGTGACTGTTTACCATATAAATGGGTGAGGAGTCTTGTGGAGCTCAAGAAGTAGCCCTGCTGCGTTGAAGGACCCTATCTTGTTTGGAGGTCGTTAGTACTAATTCAGGGTGCTCCTGTTGAATTGCCACATTGAATCCAAATGGAATTACTGTACTGCTGACTGTTTAACTAATTTTCTTTTCTCTCTGTGAAAGGGCCCTACCAGCTGCCACGGTTTGGACTAGCCACTAGGGCTTGGGTACCCAGGGACAGTAACTGGTAGGGATAGGCCTGTGCACAGAGCCATAGAGTAGATGAGTAAAGTGATAAGCTAATTAACCTGATTCCCCCTGTCCTTGTTATATCCTAAATAAATCAGAGCTGCTTGTTTCAACAACGTTATACTGCCTGAGGTATTTGTCTATGTTAAAGTATTGTACTGTGATTGTTGCACTGTATCTTATTTTACAGGAGGTCCCAGTGCCTGAACCAGTCCTGGGGGTAAGTGTATACGCGAAGGTAATTCTGATATACTGTGTGGGCCACTAGTGGGAAGAAAGGGGGTTGCAGTGTCCCAGAGGGCTGTGACCAAGTAAGTTTAACTATTGCAAACCCTGACCTCTGGGTGGAGGCACCCGCCATTGGATCCAGGCCCTCAACCTGTTAATGGCAAATCAGGCGGGGTAGTAGCCACTGGGATAGCGCCATCTAGGGGTTACATCTTGGAGGCTCACTGCTGGGATTGTGTGTCCTCTAGTGGCCATATTTATAAACCACTGTTAGAAAAAAAATAAATAAATGGGTACCCGACAGAAGTGGCTGTGCACCGCTGGTGGAGTGGTGTACTGGGAGAGATCAATCCCCAAATGCTATGCTTATCCTGGACATCCCTGGGTATCATCACGGACACTGTACAGGAGTACTTTCCAAGGTGGAAGGTTTACAAAACCCTGTGGTGGTGGGTCGGCATGCTAATCTGCTCACCCACACTTTCCTGGCCTTAGTAGAGTTTAAGGATCCCATAGATAGCTCCAAAGTGCCACAGACCATTACCCCAGAGGAGCCCTCACTGCTTGGAGTGATAACTAAGGACAGTAAAGACCCGGGGAATGAGCCCCAACCACTATCTGAAACTTTTGAGGAGAAATTTGCTAAATGGTTGCTGGGGAAGGAAAACTGTGGAGGACTTGAAGAAACTATTCTTGCCACCTGGGGTGTTCCTCCCCAACACCCTCTCCGCTCCAGTACCTGTAATGGTGGCTGAACCAATGCAGACTCCCTATTTCTGCACCTGCCATTAGTCACAACTCTTACCGAAGGTTGAGGATCTTCTCTGGCACCTCCCACCCCCAAGGGAGGATGACTGGGAGACCTGGATGAACTATGTTGCCCCAAGTGCTAGAATGGCAATGCTCGGAAGCGAAAGTGAAAGAGGATTAGTGAGGCCTCCGAGGTCCTGCCCTGGCTACCATCCATGCTAAGCGAGCCAGTAACCCTGGCGACTGCACAGGCCTATCTTGAGGCCTTGGAGAATGTGTATGGGGCCCAGATTCTGATGAGGACCTATGGTGGAGTAAGAAATGCACAACAGTACCAAGGGGAGTTGTTGTCTGTGTATGTATCTCAGCTGGAAAAATTGTTGCAAGAATGCCTCAGAAAGGGTAGTTTGCCAGCGATTGAACTGGACCGAACCAGGCTGGACAGGATCCTTAAGTCTGCCCCCTTCTCAGAACTGCTGTTGCTTCAGTTACGCCTGGCAAATCAACTGGAATGCCCACCCTCCTATGATGAGTTAATGAGAGAAATTCGAGTTGAGAAAAGCGACCTCGGGAGGGACCTGCACCAATAGCTGCGGCTCGACCAGTGACTGAGGGTGGCCCATCAAGTGAAGTTCAGGGGCAGAGGTTGGCAGTCAATGAGTGCTCTGACAAGGAAAAGATATGCCACAATGGGGCGAACTGTTGAGAGAGATCCGAGAATTCAAAAACAGTCCCTTTATGAAGGCCACGCCTGCAAGTCGGGCCCCGACCTATATCCGACTGCATCTGTTATGGGGTGGGGTACCCACCCATGTATCTCCTGCTGATAACAGCTCCAAACTCGATTCCTTGACCATGGAAGTGGAGAAACTGACGAGATGTCTCCAAATGCTTATCACGCCGCAGACAGAGATGGCACCCAGGTTTCCAGTTAGTAATACCCCGCCCTGGCTCCCAGTGTGGCGCCTCAGCCAGCTCAAACTCCAGAAAGTATGTTTTGCTATAATTGCGGGAAGGATGGACACATGAAGAGGGAATGCAGGTCCCCAAAACTGACAAAGTTGCATATAGGCTACAAGGAGAGCTTGGAGAACAAATCAGTGGTTAAGAGGTGCACGAAATGATCCCAGTGAGGGCACCAAAATGCTAACTCACGTCTTTTGTGTAGAGGTCAGTTGCCCAGGTCCCTTCCGCCTCTCCAGACTGGTCCAGAATAGTGGGTCCCTCCATGGAGACCACTGTAAGGTGAATGGAGTGTCTACAAGAGCTGTATATAGACAGTGGCTCCCAAGTGACAATTATGTTCCAGGATTGGTATCAGAAGCATTTGTCAGCGATACCCTTACAACCATTAGAAGGACTGCATGTATGGGGGTTAAGTGAGAAGGCCTACCTCTATTCAGGTATATCCGTTTGGCTGTCTTTCCCACCTCCGTGGCTGGAGTGGCTGAACAAGTAGAGACCCTAGCCTTAGTGTGTCCCCCACTGGACTGTATGATGGTGTCCCTTTGTTGATTGGAACAAATGCTCATATGTTGGAAGGCCAGCACAGTTGTGTTATGAGAAACAGGGGTCAAAAACTAGTAGAGCTTTAAGAGTTCGGCTTTAATTAAGAAGGCCTACGAGGCACAGAGGTGCTGAAAAAATGAAACCAGAGGAACTGGTCAGAATTGTATGGAAGAAGGATCCTGAGTCTCTGATCCTGGCGCCAAATGCCCAATGTACCTTACAGGGAGAGGTCCGTATCAGAAAGGATGTTAAGAAAAAATATTAATGTTGGATGCCAGGCGATGGAAAATTGCCAGAGGGACTGCTGGTCAAGCCTAGTATTTTGCCGCTAGAGCCCATGCTTATGCCAGAAGGGTAATGGTCCAAGTTCATAATGTGTCTGAAAGAGACATTCGAGTAAATAGAGGTTGCATCCTGGCTAATGTGCATTGTGCAGACACTGCAGTGCTACCCAGCAGCAAGAGTTCGAGGAAGAATGACAGAGTAACGCCTGGACTTGTTTGACTTCTCGCGACTCCGCTGCCAGCTGAATGGAAAGTGAGGATCAGTGAGAAGCTTGCCCAGAGACACCAGGTGTTTTCTTTAAAGGAATGGGACGTGGGATGCGTGCAAGGAGCTGAGCACAATATCCGGCTGCATGACGAAAAACCATTTCGTGAGAGGTCTCGACGCCTGGCACCTGCTACATAGATGATGTGAGACGGCATCTGCAAGAGATGTTAGCTGCTGGTGTAATACAAGAATCCAAGCCCTTATGCTTCCCCATTGTGGTAGTGAGGAAAAATGGGACAGTAAGGATGTGCGTGGATTATGCACCTTAAACCGGCAGACTATCCTGATCAGTACACAATGCCCCGCATTCAGGATGCTTTGGACTGCCTAAGCGGGGAGCAAGTGGTTCTCTGTGTTGGATCTCTGCAGTGGGTACTACCAGATCCGATGGCCCAGAGGACGCGAGAAGACAGCCTTTATCTGTCCGCTTGGCTTCTATGAATTCATGAGGATGCCTCAAAGGTTTCAGGTGCCCCAGCCACTTTTTAGCGATTGATGGAGCGTGCAGTGGGGGACATGAACTTACTAGAGTGCCTGGTATACCTAGATGATGTTATTGTGTTTGGCAGCTCACTGGAGGAACATGAGAGCAGATTATTTAAGGTATTGGACCGACTGGAGACTTTGGCCTAAACTGTCCATTGATAAGTGTCAATTCTTTCAAACATCAGTAAAGTATGTGGGACACATAGTATCCACCGAGGAATAGAGACCGACCCATGTAAAGTTGAGGCCTTGACCACCTGGCACAGCCAAAAATCTAAAGAACTGCAAAGATTCCTGGGATTCTGTGGTTATTATAGGCGTTTCATCAAGGACTGAATGCATGGGATGAAGTTGGAGGGAGGGCGATTCAGAGGAAGCGTGAGGAAGAATTTCTTCACAGAGCGGGTGGTGGACAAGTGGAACACCCTGCCAGAGGAAGTGGTGGGGCTGAAACAATCACGGATTTAGAATGCATGGGATAGACATAAAGGAATTCTAGAGGTCAGGGTAAGGGCAACAGACTTCTTGGAAAACATAAACTGAACTTACAAACTTAAATGGGCAGACTGGGTGGGCCATAGGCCCTTATCTGCCGACACTGTCTATGTATCTATGTATCTATGACTATTCAAGAGAGATCCGCCCTTTACTTAATCTTACTCAAGGGTATCCCCAACCCACAAAAATACCAAAAGTCAGCGTCCCTCAAGACTGAAAGAGTGTATTTTCATCCGGTGAAGTATTTGAGGCCCGCTGGACTCCTGATTGTGAGACTGCTTTTCATGAGATCATATATCAGCTTATCCATGCTCCAGTGCTGGCCTATGCCGATCAAGAAAACCTTCCGTCCTGCACACTGATGCTAGCTTGCAAGGGTTGGGGCAATGTTCCCTCTAATTTTTAGTCTCTGTGGGTGGGCGACTGGTATGTGTGTGCAGCACTTTGTGCAGAGGTGATTCATGTGCGCCAAATTGGGTGGCCCAAACAAGTGATATATTTTATTGCCAGTAAACAGTAGAAAATATAACCAAACACTCAAATACTCAATGCAAAGTATAAATATACATTCTGACACAGTCCGAAGATTGGATGTGCATTGTGCACCATAACAGTATGAACTGGAAGCGTGTAAACTATGTACATTTAAAGAGTCTTGCATGCATCTAAAAGGGGTGCTGCTGATGATGCATTGCTAAGAAATCAACATTTACTGTTTTTCTCTCCTGTCTTTCCCATTCTTCCAGTGGACTTATATTTTATTAAGATCCATTTTCCACCAGATGTTAAAAACAATTTTATGCATCAGGATATCTAAATGGCTTTCTTCCAAGCGGTTTCTTTGTTTGCTCTTAATGCAGTTCATGAGGCTGAAGCCTCTTTCACAGTAAACACTAGAAGCTTGGAATGTTGTAGTAGTAGTAGTAGTACAATTTATTGTTCCACATAAAGCAGTTACAGTATACTAAAATCAGGACAAAATACACAGTAAATAGAAATAGAAAATTAAATAAATCAATAAGGAACTTAAATATCTTTACAGTGAATTTCAATTTAACAGAGTATCTTTTCACATAAAAACCTCCACAGAACTTCAAGTCCCCTAATAAACTTTACAAATGAGTTGAGATGAAGAATCTTGCAAAGATCTCTTCCATGTTCTTCTCTTTCATAGTAAACAAATATTCCAAAAGATCCTCCAGGGAGGTCGAGATCCCCATCAGATTTTTCCCTAGTTGATTCATTGCCTAGGACAAAAGAGTACCACATGTTTGAGATCATCTATAGTCCCCACTCCACATTTACAATATGGAAAAAGTACCCCTCTCTTTTGTCTGAAATGAATTCATTGAGCATTATAGTTTTCAGTTCCAAATCTTGTATAGATTCTTCTTTGTTTAGGACAGGTGAAAAAAGAGAGATGAAACATGTCCCCATGAAATCTTTACTTTTTATAAAATCCATATAACTTAAGCTTGGAGAGTTGAACACAGAAAGAATTTATGTCTTAAGTCAATAAGCCTCAATTTGACATCCTGCCTAATCTCCTCAAATAGTCTTGTGTAAATTTTATACAAGAGGTGGCCCAATCCGCCCGGCATTATTGTTTCCTTAATAAGTTGAATAAAGGGATGTACATATCCCGCTGGCCAATTTGATGGCTTCCACTACACACGTTCTGGGATATCTTTGTAGGGGCAAAGAATAAGTTTCAACAGAAAGAGAATCTATCGTTCACAGATGAGAGAAGTCAAGGACGTTGTCCTACCTCCAAGGCAAGAATACAGCTTGGAGTTCCATTTAAAAATATTAAGATGTATCTATTGAGTTTATTCAGAATTATTTCTAATTCTCTAACCTTAGTATAACCCCAGATTTCAGAGGCATATAACATGATCATTCTTATTTTGGCATTAACAACTCTTAATACCCCGCTGTAATGACTTCTCCATCTTGCTGTTAAATGTTTTTGGGCATTTACAGAAGATCCAATTTTAAATTGAATAGTTTCAAGTTTATTGCAGGAAAACTCCATTGAGCAAGCTCATTCTCAAGGAGGTCCTGTGACATATGAACTTACACAACATACATACATAAATAGTTAATAAACAATATATACATAAATGCAAGCATCACATAATACAAGCAAGACAAACATTCAATGACAACGCATGGGGTGACCGCGGGTGGTAATAACTAAGGTAATACAGGATGGCGTCTTATAGATAGCATAATGATACTTGAAACATGGTACTGGTGTTTGCAATAAATACAGTTTGGCAGATGGGTCGATCACAGAATAAAATGGATAGGGAGGTAGGAATGGTTTGATAGTGTGATCAGAGGAGTATATACGTAGACAGAGCCAGGAGTAGGGAGGAAGGGATAGCAGGAATTAGATTGCTGCAGCAAGGTAGTAGATATGAGTCAGGAGCTGGTGGGTGGGGTTGTTTCTTAGTATAAATGAAGTGCAATGAATAAGTAGCTGATATGCACAAAGCAATTATGGTCTCACCAAAGGATGCACATGGCACACATGGGAGAAAGAAACACTGACAGTTGCAGGTATCTTTCATTTTAGCTGCGCATAGCACTTTATACAAGTTAATTGAAACTGTGCTAGTTAGTTTTCAGTATAGTCTGTAATTGGTTCCAAATAGAGGAAGGGCATGCACAATAACACGTTTACCAAAGGAGGTCCAGCGTCCTGGAATGTCAAGCATAATAAAGTCAGATTTTCTTAGCGAGTATGCACTGTGTGAAATACTAATGAGAGACAAAAGATAGCTTGATAATTTGTGCAGCAGCAGTTTGAGTCCATAGACCAGCATGGAGCAAACATCTAGTAGTGAGAGATGTCCATCCAACAGCTGCATATAGGTCACAATGATCTGACGGTAAAGGGGTTGGTAATGAACTGTAATGCGGTGGTAAAGGCTGTCTAATCTACTTAGATTTGCGCGGTGGTAAAGGATAGATTACATCACCATAGTCGAGAAGGGAGAATAGTGGCCTGGATGAGCTTATTCAATTTCAAGGAGAAGAGGGCCTATTTCTAAAGAAGAAACCTAATCTGGCTTTTAGCCTTCTAGAGACATCTTTGATATGGTCATTGAAAGAGAGTTTGTGGTCAATTCAGATGCCTAGGTATTTGAATTTGGTAACAACTTCAGAGGCTCATTTAGCATGGTAACAATGAAATCTTGGGGCAGGGTATTGAGGGTACCTGTGGCAGCACTACAGGAAAATATCATCGCTTTAGTCTTCTTGGCATTAAGCAGAAGCTTTGCCTTTATAAGATTATGCTTGAGTTGTGCAAAGTCCCTTGAAGCACTCCTTGATTTCAGAAAGTGATGAGCCAGAGGTATACAACACGGTATCATCCATGAAAAAGTGCAGATTGGACATAGATATATTTGAATCAAGATTATTAATATATAATGAGAACAAAATGGGGCCTAGGATGGATCCTTGGGGACACCTCTAACAACTGGCAAGGCAGCAGAAAAACAGCCATCTGCTTTTACTTTTGGGATCTCCCAGTTAAGTAACTAGAGAACCACTGAGTAGTATGGTATGTGGCACCCAAATTTGCAAGACAAGTGACTAGTAGATTGTGGTCAACAGTATCAAAAAGCTTTGCTTAGATCCAAAAGACTGCTTCCGTTACCTTCTTTGCATCTATAGGAGATCCAATCATTGGTTACTTTTGCTAACGTAGAAATTGTGCTGTGATTTGCCGGAAGCCAGATTGGGAAGGTTAATGAGAAGAAGGTTTCCAAGTGAGATTTTAACTGATTGTGGATCAGTTTTCAAGAACTTTAGAAAGGATAGGCAATATGGAAATAGGACTGTAGTTGTTTACATCGCACAGGTCACCAGTTTTGAACAGAGGGAGGATATATGCTGATTTCCAGCAAGGCGGCACAGTAAGCAGGCGTAATGGAAAGACTGAAGATGTGGAGAATTGGGGCAGTGAGATGGGCATATCCTTGCCTAAGGAAAAAGGGTTGCAAGCCATCATCCCCTGCACTTTTTTAGTGTCTGGTTTAGGAGAGAATCTTCAACTTCTTTGAAGGTTATCTCACGCAACTGGAAAGGAGCTAGAGTGCGGGACTACGTATTGGGGGAATGGTGGTTCACCACAGAAGCAGCATAAGGTGAAGAATCAAAGCTAGCCCAGCTGTGGCAAAGTGGGAGTTAAGTTCTTCAAGGATTAACCTGCCAGAATATTTAGAAGCATAGGTTTTAGGACAAGATATCTTGTCGTGACAGCCTAAGGGTTAAGGACTTGTTTTCCACTATCTTATCTCTTGCAACTAATTTTGTTGGGACAGAAGGGCCGTGTGCCGCCCTTCAATAGATTTAATTATTCTCCATATTTTGCATGGGTTATCTTTGCTTGTTCTAGGGTAGAGATATAATAGTTAGCTTTGCAGAGCGTATACTTTTCACACAGGTATTTCTGGCTGTTCTAAAGGCCTGCCAATACGAAGATTTCTTAGTATGCCTAGTTTTAGCTCAGAGCTTGTCTCGGGCTATGAGGGCTAGCTGTAAGATCTGGGAGTAAACCAGGGTTAGAGTTGTTCCGTACCCTTACTTTGATGAAAGGGCATGCTTATTTATCAATCTAGTAAGACTGTCATTGAAGTTGTAAGCTGCCTTGTCAACATCTTTGGCTAGGTAGAGGTCTTGCCAGCTGATCATGCCCAGGTCAGAGAGAAGTTTACTGCACTGAACTTGCAAAGCACCATTTTGTTATAAAAGATGGGCTGAGGTCGGGCCATAATTTGAGATCTTATGCAAGCAACAATCCCATGATCACTTATGTCATTGTGAAACACTGCTGTATGAGATATTTTATGTGGTTGGGTGGTTAGCACCACGTCTAGGATGGAGCTGTTGGCAGTATTTAGAGCGTTATTCCTAGTGGGTTCATTGATTAGTTGCCCAAGACCTAGCTCGTCACAAGGATTTGAGGCAATGTGATTTAGTGTTAGCCAATCCATATTTTGATCCCTAAGAATATTGTTTCAGTTTTGCATCTGCAAACATGGATTTCAGGAGTTTAAGGACTTCATTACCACCAGGCGGAGGTCTATAACCACCTATAATAGTTATGCATTCAGAAGAGGGAGATGAAGGTTCAGAGAGCGATCTCAAATTCCTTAGCTAAGGATTTGCAGCTAATGTTAGTGACCAGTACTTAGATTTGCGCAAACCACACCCCGCCTCTAGAGTCTCTGTCTGCTCTAAATAGTTTGTAGTCCTGTAGAGAATTTGTTGGTCAGAATTTGTCTTTTTAACCATGACTCATTGGAATAGCCTCCAAATGTTTGGTCAAGATAGGCTATAGGCAAAATGGGCACCTAAATAGTCATAACACTTAACAGTGTCTATATGTTTATCGTTTAGCCTAAAGCCTACCGTATTCTTGGTTTAGAGCCAGAAACTACAATGTTGGTCTTGCCGAGATTAACTTTTAGTTTCCTTTGAGAACAGAGAGATTCAAAGTGAGCCAGTTTCTTTTAAGACCTAGGACTGAAGTAGAGAGCAAAACTAAATGGTCTGCATCACGCTAAACTTTCAATCCTTTGATCATTAATTTTTGCAGTATGGAAATCTGGGTTACCTAGCTGATCCAAGACTATATTAATGTAGATGTTAAATAGAATGGGGGCCAAAATACACCCTTCTGTCCCCACATTTGTCTCAAATCTATCAGTTAGATGACCATACTGATCATACTGGACCCTTGCCCACATATTTTCATAGAGTCTATTAATAACATTAAGAAGTGAGGCCTCCAACTTCAGATCCCTTAATGTAGCCCAAAGGATTTTTCTACTAATGCTGTCGAAGGCCAAGGAGAAGTCCACAAAACAGCAATATAATGCTTTTCTCACTTTAATATACTTCAGATCAGGTGCTGAAGCACATAGTAGTGTTGTACTGTAGAGCAGTCCTTCCAGAAACCGTTCTGTGCCTCATTCGATACTGAGTTCTCCTTGACCCATGACAGCAATCTGCCCAAAATTATCCTAAACAAAATCTTCCGTGAAACATCTATCAGAATATTAGGCCTATACATCCTTGGTCATTTTGGATCCTCTTTTTAAAAATTGGGAAGATAACACTACCTGCCCAACTGGCAGGGTAAAGTACCCTGAACCAGACCATTAAACAGTAAAGAAGAAAGAATCCATCAGTTGGTAAAAACTTTATAGAGATCACCCAGGACCCCATACAGCCCTGGTGCTTTATTTGCCTTAAGGCCAATCAGTACCATCTGGATTTGGTCCTCTGTGATCAAGATAGGTCTTGGAAAAATTTCATCCTCCTTTATTTTGAAAGCATCAGGTGTCTTCTGCTCTTCATGAGAATAATAGAGCTTGGAGAAATGAGATGCCCAGACTTCAGGTGTAATATAGGCTTCAGTCTTATTGGCATATCTGTTATATCCTAGGCAACAATATTCCAAATTCACCTTCCATCCCTATCCAAAACAACCTGCCTCAGTTTTCCCAAAGTCCTAGTATGTTTATGTCTCTCCCGTTCAAGAACTTTCCTATATTTTCTCTTTCAGTCTTTAGCTATTTAAAATCTGCTGCAGACTTATTTCTTTTCTTCTTATGCTGTCTTAGTTTTCCTCCAAACTCTTTCTTTGCCTGTAGGCATACCAAATTAAACTAAGACTTTTTATAAAGGACCTAGGATGAGTGCGTCGTTTTACATTTAGGTCCAAGTAAAGAATGAATAGTTTCCCAATTCTCCAAAATATTAAAGGCCTTACTTTTGTCCAGGACCAACTTGTGAATATTACCAAGACTCCTGCACTAACAATTTCTTTGAAACTAGCTTGATGAATCGGCTCTCATCAATCCTTCTCTTGTTTATGACTTTCAGACTCTCTTCCTGTTGTGCCTCACTCCCTAAAGTTCCAAAAGGGCATTTGATGTTAATTACAATAGCACAGTGTGCTGATTCCAATCTATCCATGACCTCTAACTTTTGATCAGCTTTACTGATTCCAAATTGGTCCAGACCTAATCAGGGTTGAAGAGCCAGTAGGTCCTCTAAATGGTAAGGATCAACTAGATGGACCTGAGTTCTACCATTTAAAATACAGACATTTCTACTGGCTAAGCCTGCTAGCAATTCCTTACCTCTGATGTTAGATTTTAGATCCTCAGCAGTCCTAGTATATGAGATATTTAGAGTAATTATAGATATTGTATGGATCATATCTGAATATACATCCTCAAGAAATGAGAAGGAACTCTGGCGTTAAAGTCTCCCAAAATAATTATAGGACAAGGTATACTGTTATCTGACAATTCATCAAGTGCCATTTTCAGATCCTGTATGAAAAGGTCAGCGGGATCAGTAGCTCTATTGCGAGGGGCAAGTATATATTGCAGAGAATGATCTTCTCTTGTCCCTTGCTAATCATTAGAGCCAAAATACCCTCTGACTTAGTAGAAATGTTAGTGACCTGAAAATTTAGCAAAGTTTTGATAAAAGGAAATACCCTTTAAACCTTCCAAACATTTTATCTTTAGTTGCTGGCAGAGTAAAGATAGAATATCGAACAATTTGGGAGTTACATTTTCTGTATACCATGTTTCTTGCAGTCAATAATATCAAAATTATCCAGAAATCTCACTACTTCATGGTCAGTTATTTTAAGATGGATGCCCTCAGTATTCCATGAAAGTATAGAAAGGCATCCACATCTCGATCCCCAGCTCCCTTATCCAAATCCAGCTGGCATTCATAGTTCATTTGTTTGATATTATCTACAGGCTGCATTTGTCAGGCTGAATCAATAACTGTCAGCAGCGAGTAGGTATTAGGGTCAATTAGGTTCCCAAAGTCAATTAGGGGTTATCTGTCTCTAAGATTGATTCTGGACTATCCTTAGTCTGTTTAATCCATGAAAAGACTTCACCCAAGTCTAAAGGGTTAACTAAATGTATTTCCAAACAATCCAGCTTGCTGGCCAGAAAAGCAAGCAGCTAGCTGTGTGAGGATTTTTAAATGTAATATCAATCTGTGTTGTGGGCTTAGGATCTCCATATAACTTTATGGACTCCACCATGTTTCTGGAGATATAAAATCCTAATCGCTTTCAAAGGCGGTAACAAATCTTCCTAACTTTCCTATGAGAATCCTTGAGTGAAACCTTCCACCCAAAGATAGTTATGGTCTTATTCAGCCATACTTCTCTCTGCTTCAATCGTGATCCTCTATCACTCCCAAGATTTTCTCTGTCCTATTGTAGCATTCTCACTCTGCACCTCCCTGGAGAATCACTTCTGGGGAATGATAAGACTGTGTAGGAACCTCTATCGTGATAGCTTCATGTTTAGCTTGGAATGTAGCACATACATCAATAAATTTAGCCACCATGCTGTACTGCATTATTCAAAGCAAAGTGGATCATATCAGTAAAGGATTTTAATGATCCTCCTTTATTTTTCAGCAACTTTCATTGTACTGGCTAACAATTTCTGCCTCGTCCACTGATGAAAATAAATAGTCCTGATATTTGCTGTACAGTCTCTCAATATTTGATAAGCCAAACTCAAAGCTGCAATATGACACTGCTGAAAAATCAAAGGCAGATCAGTAAGAAAGTTCACCTGCAGGAAATCAGCTGTCAGATGGTCACATAACAGGCCAATGAATTGCAAAATTGCTGTTGATCTTACTACAGCTGTGCAATTAGACAACAACAGTTTTACTGGTGGGCTCAACAGACAGTTTCACCCAGATACTGGCTTCTGAACTTTTTATTTTGCCCTAGCAATCTGTACAGCTTCAACTTGTAGACCACTTTCTGCAACATCTTAGACAACTCTGCCAACTCCAAAAGTACATCATTTAATACTGTTATGGCAATGTGGTATTCAGGGTTGGACAGCTTCTTAAAGCAGTACTTAGCAATGGGATATTTGATGGATGCATGCAAAATTGTATGTGATGTCATTTACCCTAGGTATGAGTTTACAATACCTATGGCTGGTATTATCAAGCTCAGTGGGGATTTTAAAATGTATTTTTGCAATGTAGTGAGTGAGTCAGTGTGATATGAGAGAGGAGATGCATTTAGGAGACTGTAATTCTCTCCCATTCTGGATCCGTACTAAGAGCGGTCTGAATTTATGAAATTAAATGAAAAGGACATTTGTTGCACTGCTATTTCTTGTTGTCCATTTTAGAAGTACTATCCCCATGTAGTTAACATGGGCAACCTTTACAAGCACTGATTCATTGAATCTCAAATGTTTGTATAATGTGAGACCCTGTTTTAAAGAGAAGCATAATCTCATCTCTCTAAACATATGTACAGTCTTGTACTAAAAAAAAAAAAAATGAACACGTTTTCAATGATGAGGCTTTAAATCCATAATAAACACATTCTGTATGTGAGAGGCGCTGCTGGGGAGGAGGCAGATTACACTGAAGTTGTGCAACTTTAAAACTGAAATATAATATACACCCTATGTCAGAGAATCTCTGCATTGCTTTGTTGAGGAATCTACCAAACAAATAAACATGCCATTTCTGTGAACAGCAGGGAGTACTGTTCATTATCAAGTACTGTCTTACTGAAAAGAGGTGTCAAGCCAAAAACATTGCTGTAACTGCAAAGCAGATTGGTTGGAATTTTGCAGAGTGGCTCCATTGTTCAATAAGTGGAACAAGAGTGAGATGTCTGGCTTGTTAACTGCTGGCTTTTAAAGTTAATGAGTTGTGGCCTCAGAGGTGGGCATACAATGTTTCTTTCCATTCACTTTCATGTCCTGCTGTCTGAGTCTTAAATCTGAGTGATGACTGTAGTCACTACTTCATGAACATAAGGATCCCTGTCAGCTGCTTTTTCGCTACTACTAAAGCTGTGTGCGGTTTATTTCTGACTGTGTGTTATAGTACACGTCACACCTTAGGGGAACATAGGTTGGGGGCTGTGTTGTATCAAGAGCATGAGAATGGCCTGAGACCAGTGGCCTTTGCCAGTAGAAGCCTGACCCCATCCGAAAAGAACTTTCCTGTACATAAGTTAGAGTTCCTAGCTTTGAAGTGGGCTTTGTTGACCAATTCCATGAGTACTTGTATGGGGCTAAAATACTAGTAAAACTGACAATAATCCTTTGACCTATGTGCAGACCTCAGCTAAGTTGGATGCCACTGGCCATAGGTGGCTTTCTGCATTATCTACATACGACTATGCTCTCGAATACCGAGCAGGTCTGAACCACATAGATGCTGATGCTCTCTCCTGGAGGCCTGTTCCCCAGAATGATTGGGTCAGATTGGCAGAACCTGACATTCGGGCACTCTGCGGAAGTTTGACAGGGAGGAACAAATGTCCGCGGACGCAGTGGACTGCATGGTGGATTGCTTGGGACCTTCTGAGAATTGCATACCTGCTGCTTATTGCCACTTTTCTGCAATAGACATTGGTGCACTGCCTCAGCTGGACAATGACAGTATTCGGCGGGCTCAATCCTGCGATCCCATGATCAAATCAGCTTTAGAAGCCCTCTATGCAGGAAAAGATGTGTCAAATTACGCTCCACTGATTTGAGAACTGCACTGTTATACAAAGAAGGTCCTAAGTTGAAACTGATCAATAAACTGTTATACAGAGAAACAGTAGACAGAGGGGGACAAGTAGACAAACAACAACTAGTGCTGCCCACTGCCTTCGAGACTCAGTATTGAGGTCCTTGCACAACCACATGGGGCACCTTGGTATAGACAGAATACTTGACTTGGTGAGATCCAGATTCTATTGGCCTAAGATGGGGGCTGATGTGGAGCAACACATTTGAACTTGTAGTCGCTGCTTACAGAGGAAAGCTTTGCCCCAGAGGGCTGCTCCCTTGTTAACATCACCACCAGTGCACCCATGGAGCTGGTCTGTATTGATTTTCTGAGTTTGGAGTCAGATCAAAGAAATATCAGTAATGTGCTGGTGGTCACTGACCATTTCACGAGATATACCTAAGCTTCCCACCAAAAGACCAGAAAGCATCCACTGTGGCCAAAGTACTTGTAGAAACTTTTTGTTTCACTATGGGGCTCACAAAGAATCCATTCTGATCAAGGAGAGACTTTGAAAGTCGTCTGATCAAAGAGATGCTTTCTCTGTGAGAAGTGCAGTCAGAACCACTCCTTACCACCCCCAGGGGACCCACAGCCTGAATGTTTCAACCGCTTTGCTAGATATGCTAGGCACCCTGCAGCCAAAGGACAAGCCTAGATGGAGCCAACAAATTAGCACCCTGGTACATGCTTATAACAGCACCAAAAGTGATGCCACTGGGTTCTCTCCCTACCGCCTGATGTTTGGAAGAGAAGCTCGACTACCGGTAGATGTGTGTTTTGGGGTCTCTCTGATGAGGTTCAAGCTAACAACTATTTACAGTATGTGCAAAAGTTAAAGGCCCAGCTAACTCATGCGTACCAACTGGCTCAAACCATGGCTGCCAAAAGAAATCTGGCCAACAAAGAAAGGTATGATAAAAGGTGAAAGCACAGGAACTCCAGAGAGAGAGATCAGGTATTGCTAAGAAATCTGGGACTGCATGGCAAACACAAGATTGCTGACAGATGGCACCATCTCCCTCACATTGTAGTGGGCAAACTAGATGATCTGCCAGTGTACAAAGTAAGGCCTGAGAATAATTCAAAGATGTAAAAACAATGCATAGAAATCATTTACTGCCCATTGGACAAATCTTGATTGAGTCTAAGCCCCAGAAGATGCTCCCTCTGGACCAGTGACTAGAGCTGCTGCTAAGAAAAGATCAAGAAAGTCTGCACCTACAGAAGCAGAGTTAAGTGTTCCCCTCCACAAGTCCCAGTTGAGCATGACTGTCAGTCCATATCAGAAGAAAGTGAGGTGACTTTGAATACTATCCTTCTTACGAACTGAGTCAATTGTTTCAGGCAATCCCTAGTCAATACTGGAGGCCAAGCTGGGCCTTCTGGACTGTCTAAACCCCAGCTTCGTCCCTGGAGCCAATGCTCCCAGAAAGTGAAGTGCAAAGCATCAGATCAGATGAAATGGAATCATTGTGCATGGTTGAACTGTTTGAGCTTTCAGGGAGGAAAATGATGGATTAGGTCAGACTGGTGATACACCAGAACAAGAAGAGTATTTTGAGTGCCCTGACAGTCCACTGCCAGTGTCCGAAAGCTCTCCATGTGAGCCAAATGTTGTGGACTCAGAAACTGTAACTCCTGGAGCTGAAAGTGCCTCAAGTTCCAGCCTCTCTACCCCATGGAGACTCCCTGACAAGTGAGAACAATGCTGAAAATGAGGCTCAGAGTGCAGAGACTGTAACAGTTCCCCTAGAAAGACTGGTCGAGCTGTAAAGCCTGTGGTGCACCTCAGTTATGATTCCTTGGGAGGCCTGTGAACTTGCCTCTCAATGTTGTCCATAAAGGAGTGTATGTGTCCCGAGCTCATTGCTCAAACTGAGTGTCAGTGCTAACTCCAAGTTACTTGTGTTGCCCTCTAAGTATGGTGCCCTTGCCCCGTCCAGCCCCAAGGTAACTGATAGGGAAGGGCCCCCTCTCTTCAGGTTTCATGTACAAGAGGTAATAACTGAGATATGGTACAATGTGTGTGTAATACTGTGTAAGAGTGATGTACTGCAATGTTTCAGAAATGTGTTCTTGGTAAAATGATGTATTGACTGACGATTACATGTGTGAGCCTAATGCAAATGTATATGGTTGCAGTTGAGACTTATAGAGTGCCACTTGACACGGACGTCAAGCTTTCCCAGGCCAGGAAAGGTGTAACCCCCTGCAAATGGGGTTCCCAAAAGACTTCCAGGAGCTTGCTTGAATGCTCCAAGCCTGAATGGTGTTTGGCGTTTAAGCCATTTATCTGTGAGTGTTTTAGAGCCTCTGGTACTGTCTCTTTAAGAGCTGTCTGCTTGCAGACATAATTAGTTTATAGGGGGACTGTGTGTTTCTTTGCTTGAGTACCACTCGAGCTGCTGAATTCACTCCATTTTGCAGTCACTAGGAGTGCAAAGGAACCTATCTGAAAGATGTAACTGTTTGCCAGAAATCATTTAGAGTAATAATGAAAATACAGTTTGTCTAACCTGCTTTCTTTGCAGTCAGAACTGTGTCTGCCTAGTTCCCCATTCTAGTTTTGAACTGCTGAACTGGACCAATCAGTGTGGGATAAGGTAGCTCTAAAATGGTGCCTTGGACGAATCAGAACTTGGACTCATAATCTGAGCCAGCCACAAGAGGATTGTATGGGCAGTGACTCTGGGAGATGTAGTTTAGACTTTGCGCCTTTTTGGACCAACAGGAGCAGTCTATTGTGAGTGACAGCCAATCCAGCCAAGAACTGGGAGGAACTCAAGGAAGTGCCGTTTTGTCTGCTGGAGTTTCAGTTGAGCTCTGGCAGTGAAGAGGAAGGAGCCCTGTGCTTTTTGGTGTGCAGTTTTAGTCTGGAAAGCGTGTGTAAGGCCCGAGTTTCGGTCTGCAGCTTGTGTAACTGCTTGGTAGGACTGAATCCGTCCTGTGAAGAGAATCAAGGATATCTGAAGAGTAGAAACCAAGCTCACCCTGTAGAAGACTGGAGAAATTGCTGAATTGCACTCGGTCTGTCAGGAACTGAATCTGCTGTGTGTTCTCCGGGTATCGTGCAGTAATTGCGATCGGGCTAGAGAAGCAGCCTGCCTGGTATAGTACTTTCTTTTTACCATATAAATGTGTCGGAGGCTTGTGTAGCTCAAGTGAATCCTGCTGCCATTAAAGGACTTTTGCCTGTGACTGTTTACCATATAAATGTGTGAGGAGTCTTGTGGAGCTCAAGAGTAGCCCTGCTGGCGTTGAAGGACCCTATCTTGTTTGGAGGTCGTGAGTACTAATTCAGGGTCGCTCCTGTTGAATTGCCACATTAAATCCAAATGGAATTACTGTACTGCTGACTGTTTAACTAATTTTTCTTTTCTCTCTGGGAAAGGGCCCTACCAGCTACCACGGTTTGGACTAGCCACTAGGGCTTGGGTACCCAGGGACAGTAACAGGTAGGGATAGGCCTGTGCACAGAGCCATAGAGTAGATGAGTAAAGTGATAAGCTAATTAACCTGATTTCCCCTGTCCTTGTTATATCCCCTAAATAAATCAGAGCTGCTTGTTTCAGCAAAGTTATACTGCCTGAGGTATTTGTCTATGTTAAAGTATTGTACTGTGATTGTTGCACTGTATCTTATTTTACAGGAGGTCCCAGTGCCTGAACCAGTCCTGGGGTAAGTGTATACTGTGAAGGTAATTCTGATATACTCGTGGGCCACTGAGTGGGAAGAAAGGGGTTGCAGTGTCCCAGAGGCTGTGACCAAGTAAGTTTAACTATTGCAAACCCTGACCTCTGGGTGGAGGCACCGCCATTGGATCCAGGCCCTTCAACCTGTTGTGGCAAATCAGGCAGGGGTAGTAGCCACTGGGATAGCGCCATCTAGGGGTTACATCTTGGAGGCTCACCACTGGGATTGTGTGTCCTCTAGTGCCATATTTACAAACCACTGTTAAGAAAAAAATAAATAAATGGGTACCCGACAGAAGTGGCTGTGCACGGCTGGTGGAGTGGTGTACTGGGAGGAGATCGACCCCAAAATGCTCTGCTTATCCTGGACATCCCCTGGGTATCAATACGGACACTGTACAGGAGTACTTTCCAAGGTGGAAGGTTTACAAAACCCTGTGGTGGTGGGTCGGCATGCTAATCTGCTCACCCACACTTTCCTGGCCTTAGTAGAGTTCAAGGATCCCATAGATAGCTCAAAGTGCCATAGACCATTACCCAGAGGAGCCCTCACTGCTTGGAGGTGATAACTAAGGACAGTAAAGACCCAGGGGGAATGAGCCCCACCACTATCTGAAACTTTTGAGGAAAATTTGCTAAATGGTTGCTGGGGAAGGAAAACTGTGGAGGACTTGAAGAAACTATTCTTGCCACCTGGGGTGTTCCTCCCAACACCCTCCCGCTCCAGTACCCGTAATGGTGGCTGAACCAATGCAGACTCCTATTTCTGCACCTGCCATTAGTCACAACTCTTACGAAGGTTGAGGATCTTCTCTGGCACCCTCCCACCCCCAAGGGAGGATGACTGGGAGACCTGGATAGACTATGTTGCCCCCAAGTGCTAGAATGGCAATGCTCGGAAGCTGAAAAGTGAAAGAGGATTAGTGAGAGCCTCGAGGTCCTGCCCTGGCTACCATCCATGCTAAAGAGCCAGTAACCCTAAGCGACTGCACTGCCTATCTTGAGGCCTTGGAGAATGTGTATGGGAGCCCAGATTCTGATGAGGACCTATGGTGGAGAGTAAGAAATGCACAACAGTACCAAGGGAGTTGTTGTCTGTGTATGTATCTCGGCTGGAAAATTGTTGCAAGAATGCCTCAGAAGGGTAGTTGCCAGCAATTGAACTGGACCGAACCAGGCTGGACAGGATCCTAAGTCTGCCCCTTCTCAGAACTGCTGTTGCTTCAGTTCGCCTGGCAAATCGACTGGAATGCCCACCCTCCTATGATGAGTTAATGAGAGAAATTCGAGGAGTTGAGAAAAGGCGACCTCGGGAGGGACCTGCACCAATAGCTGCGGCTACGACCGAGTGACTGAGGGTGGCCCATCAAGTGAAGTTCAGGGGCAGAGGTTGGCAGTCAATGAGTGCTCTGACAAGGAAAAAGATATGCCACAATGGGGCGAACTGTTGAGAGAGATCCGGAATTCAAAACAGTCCTTTTATGAAGGCCACACCTGCAAGTACGGGCCCGACCTATATCCGACTGCATCTGCTATGGGGGTGGGGTACCCACCCATGTATCTCCTGCTGATAACAGCTCCAAACTCGATTCCTTGACCATGGAAGTGGAGAAACTGACGAGATGTCTCCAAATGCTTATCACGCCGCAGACAGAGATGGCACCCAGGTTTCCAGTTAGTAATACCCCGCCCTGGCTCCCAGTGTGGCGCCTCGACCAGCTCAAACTCCAGAAAGTATGTTTTGCTATAATTGCGGGAAGGATGGACATGAAGAGAATGCGGTCCCAAAAGACACTGACAAAGTTGCATATAGGCTACAAGGAGAGTTTGGGAGAACAAATCAGTGGTTAAGAGGTGCACGAAATGATCCCAGTGGGGCACCAAAAATGCTAACTCACGTCTTTTTGTGGCAAGGTCAGTTGCTCAGGCCCCACTACACCCTCTCCAGACTGGTCCAGAATAGTGGGTCCCTCCATGGAGACCACTGTAAAGATGAATGGAGTGTCTACAAGAGCTGTATTAGACAGTGGCTCCCAAGTGACAATTATGTTCCAGGATTGGTATCAGAAGCATTTGTCAGGCGTACCCTTACAACCATTAGAAGGACTGCATGTATGGGGGTTAAGTGAGAAGGCCTACCCTATTCGGTATATCCAAATTTGGCTGTCTTTCCCCACCTCCGTGGCTGGGTGGCCGAACAAGTAGAGACCCTAGCCTTAGTGTGTACCCCACTGGACTGTATGATGGTGTCCCTTTGTTGATTGGAACAAATGCTCATATGTTCGGAAGGCTGGCACAGTTGTGTTATGAAAAACAGGGGTCAAAGACTAGTAGAGCTTTAAGAGTTCGGCTTTAATTAAGATGGCCTATGAGGCACAGAGAGATGCTGAAAAATAGAACCAGAGGAACCGGTGAATTGTATGGAAGAAGGATCCTGAGTCTCTGATCCTGGCGCCAAATGCCCAGTGTACCTTACAGGAGAGGGTCCGTATCAGAAAGGATGTTAAGAATAAAATATTAATGTTGGATACACCAGGCGATGGAAAATTGCCAGAGGGACTGCTGGTCAAGCCTAGTATTTTGCCCACTAGAGCCCATGCTTATGCCAGAAGGGTAATGGTCCAAGTTCATAATGTGTCTGAAAGAGACATTCGAGTAAATAGAGGTTGCATCCTGGCTAATGTGCATTGTGCAGACACTGCAGTGCTACCCAGCAGCAAGAGTTCAGGAAGAATGACAGAGTAATGCCTGACTTGTTTGATTTCGGCGACTCCCGTTGCCAGCTGAATGGAAAGTGAGGATCAGTGAGAAGCTTGCCCAGAGACACCAGGTGTTTTCTTTAAAGGAATGGGACGTGGGATGCGTGCAGGAGCTGAGCACAATATCCGGCTGCATGACGAAGACCATTTCGTGAGAGGTCTCGCGCCTGGCACCTGCTGATATAGATGATGTGAGACGGCATCTGCAAGAGATGTTAGCTGCTGGTGTAATACAAGAATCCAGAAGCCCTTATGCTTCCCCATTGTGGTAGTGAGGAAAAGAATGGGACAGTAAGGATGTGCGTGGATTATCGCACCTTAAACCGACAGACTATCCTGATCAGTACACAATGCCCTGCATTCAGGATGCTTTGGACTGCCTAAGCGGAGCAAGTGGTTCTCTGTGTTGGATCTCCGCAGTGGGTACTACCAGATCCCGATGGCCCAGAGGACCGTGAGAAGCAGCCTTATCTGTCCGCTTGGCTTCTATGAATTCATGAGGATGCCTCAAGGTTTCAGGTGCAGCCACTTTTCAATGATTGATGGAGCGTGCAGTGGGGACATGAACTTACTAGAGTGCCTGGTATACCTAGATGATGTTATTGTGTTTGGCAGCTCACAGGAGGAACATGAGAGCAGATTATTTAAGGTATTGGACCGACTGGAGGACTTTGGCCTTAAACTGTCCATTGATAAGTGTCAATTCTTTCAAACATCAGTAAAGTATGTGGGACACATAGTATCCACTGAGGGAATAGAGACCGACCCAAGTAAAGTTGAGGCCTTGACCACCTGGCCACAGCCCAAAAATCTAAAAGAACTGCAAAGATTTCCTGGGATTCTGTGGTTATTATCGGCATTTCATCAAGGACTATTCAAGAGTGATCCTCCCTTTACTTAACCTTACTCAAGGATATCCCCAACCCACAAAAATACCAAAGTCAGTGTCCCTCAAGACTGAAAGAGTGTATTTTCATCTGAGTGAAATATTTGGGGCCGCTGGACTCCTGATTGTGAGACTGCTTTTCATGAGATCATATATCAACTTACCCATGCTCCAGTGCTGGCCTATGCCGATCCAAGAAAACCTTACGTCCTGAACACTGATGCTAGCTTGCAAGGGTTGGGGCTGTGTTGTACCAAGACACGAGAATGGCCTGAGACCAGTGGCCTTTGCCAGTAGAAGCCTGACCCCATCCGAAAAGAACTATCCTGTACATAAGTTAGAGTTCCTAGCTTTGAAGTGGGCTATTGTTGACCAATTCCATGAGTACTTGTATGGGGCTAAAATACTAGTAAAACTAACAATAATCCTTTGACCTATGTGCAGACCTCAGCTAAGTTGGATGCCACTGGCCATAGGTGGCTTTCTGCATTATCTACATATGACTATGCTCTCGAATACCGAGCAGTTCTGAACCACATAGATGCTGATGCTCTCTCCGGAGGCCTGTTCCCCAGAATGATTGGGTCCGATTGGCAGAACCTGACACTCGGGTACTCTGCGGAAGTTTGACAGGGAGGAACAAATGTCCACGGACGCAGTGGACTGCATAGTGGATTGCTTGGGACCCTCTGAGAATTGCATACCTGCTGCTTATTGCCACTTTTCTGCAATAGACATTGGTGCACTGACTCAGCTGGACAATGACAGTATTAGGTGGGCTCAATCCCGCGATCCCATGATCAAAGCAGCTTTAGAAGCCCTCTATGCAGGAAAAGATGTGTCCAAATTACGCTCCACTGATTTGAGAACTGCACTGTTATACAAAGAGGGTTCTAAGTTGAAACTGATCAATAAACTGTTATACAGAGAAACAGTAGACAGAGGGGACAAGTAGACAAACAACAACTAGTGCTGCCCACCTTTCTGAGACTCAGTACTGATGTCCTTGCACAACCACATGGGGCACCTTGGTATAGACAGAACACTTGACTTGGTGAGATCCAGATTCTATTGGCCTAAGATGGGGGCTGATGGAGCAACACATTGAACTTGTAGTCGCTGCTTACAGAGGAAAGCTTGCCCCAGAGGGTGCCCCTTGTTAACATCAACCACCAGTGCACCCATAGAGCTGGTCTGTATTGATTTTCTGAGTTTGGAGTCAGATCAAAGAAATATCAGTAATGTGCTGGTGGTGATCACTGACCATTTCACAAGATATGCCCAAGCTTTCCACCAAAGACCAGAAAGCATCCACTGTGGCCAAAGTACTTGTAAAACTTTTCTGTTCACTATGGGGCTCCACAAAGAATCCATTCTGATCAAGGGAGAGACTTTGAGTCGTCTGATCAAAGAGATGCTTTCTCTGTGGGGAGTCAGAAGTCCAGAACCACTCCTTACCACCCCCAGGGGACCCACAGCCTGAGCGTTTCAACCGCACTTTGCTAGATATGCTAGGCACCCTGCACCCAAAGGACAAGCCTAGATGGAGCCAACAAATTAGCACCCTGGTACATGCTTATAACTGCACCAAAAGTGATGCCACTGGGTTCTCCCCCTACCGCCTGATGTTTGGAAGAAGCTCGACTACCGGTAGATGTGTGTTTTGGGGTCTCTCCTGATGGGGATCAAGCTGACAACTATTTACAGTATGTGCAAAGTTAAAGGCCCAGCTAACTCATGCGTACCAACTGGCTCAAACCATGGCTGCCAAAGAAATCTGGCCAACAAAGAAAGGTATGATAAAAGGTGAAAGCACAGGAACTCCAGGAGGAGATCGGGTATTGCTAAGAAATCTGGGACTGCATGGCAAACACAAGATTGCTGACAGATGGCACCATCTCCCTCACATTGTAGTGGGCAAACTAGATGATCTGCCAGTGTACAAAGTAAGGCCTGAGAACAATTCAAAAGATGTAAAAACAATGCATAGAAATCATTTACTGCCCATTGGACAAATCTTAATTGAGTCTGAGCCCTAGAAGATGCCCCCTCTGGACCAGTGACTAGAGCTGCTGCTAGAAAAGATCAAGAAAGTCTGCACCTACAGAAGCAGAGTTAAA
This sequence comes from Neoceratodus forsteri, assembly GCA_016271365.2. Lineage (NCBI taxonomy): Eukaryota > Metazoa > Chordata > Ceratodontiformes > Ceratodontidae > Neoceratodus > Neoceratodus forsteri. The sequence continues at coordinate 882,561,936 of CM057450.1, read as the reverse complement.
GTGTTCCCTCCACAAGTCCCAGTTGAGCATGACTGTCAGTCCATATCAGAAGAAAGTGAGAGTGACTTTGAATACTATCCTTCTTACGAACTGAGTCAATTGTTTCGGGGCAATCCCTTAGTCAAGACTGGAGGCGAGCTGGGCCTTCTGGACTGTCTAAACCCCCAGCTTCGTCCCTGGAGCCAATGCTCCCAGAAAGTGAAGTGCAAAGCATCAGATCAGATGAAATGGAATCATTGTGCATGGTTGAACTGTTTGAGCTTTCAGGGAGGAAAATGATGGATTAGGGCAGACTGGTGATACACAGAACAAGAAGAGTATTTTGAGTGCACTGACAGTCCACTGCCAGTGTCAGCTCTCCATGCAAGCCAAATGTTGTGGACTCAGAAACTGTAACTCCTGGAGCTGAAATTGCCCCAAGTTCTAGCCTCTCTACCCCATGGAGACTCCTGACAAGTGAGGACAATGCTGAAAATGAGGCTCAGAGTGCAGACACTGTAACAGTTCCCCTAGAAAGACTGGTCGAGCTGTAAAGCCTGTGGTGCACCTCAGTTATGATTCCTTGGGAGGCCTGTGGACTTGCCTCTCAATGTTGTCCATAAAGGAGTGTATGTGTCCCGAGCTCATTGCCCAAACTGAGCGTCAGTGCTAACTCAAGTTACTTGTGTTGCCCTCTAAGTATGGTGCCCTTGCTCCGTCCAGCCCCAAGGTAACTGATAGAGAAGCCCCTCTTTCAGGTTTCATGTACAAGAGGTAATAACTTGAGTTATGGTACAATGTGTGTGTAATACTGTGTAAAAGTGACGTGCTGCAATGTTTCAGAAATGTGTTCTTGGTAAAATGATGTATTGACTGATGATTACATGTGTGAGCCTAATGCAAATGTATATGGTTGCAGTTGAAACTTATGGGGTACTGGCTTGACGCGGACGTCAAGCTTTCCAAACCAGGAAGGGTGTAACCCCTTGCAAATGGGGGTTCCCAAAAGACTTCAGGAGCTTGCTTGAATGCTCAAGCCTGAATGGTGTTTGGCGTTTAAGCCATTTATCTGTGAGTGTTTTAGAGCCTCTGGTACTGTCTCTTTAAGAGCTGTCTGCTTGCAGACATAATTAGTTATATGGGAGACTGTGTATTTCTCTGCTTGAGTACCACTCGAACTGTTGCCAATTCACTCCATTTTTGCAGTCACTAGGAGTGCAAAGGAACCTATCTGAAAGATGTAACTGTTTGCCAGAAATCATTTAGTGTAATAATGAAAATACAGTTTGTCTAACCTGCTTTCTTTGCAGTCAGAACTGTGTTTGCCTAGTTCCCATTCTAGTTTTGAACTGCTGAACTGGACCAATCAGTGTGGGATAAGGTAGCTCTAAAATGGTGCCTTGAACAAATCAGAACTTGGACTCGTAATCTGAGCCAGCCACAAGAGGATTGTATGGACAGTGACTCTGGGAGATGTAGTTTGGACTTGGCGCCTTTTGGACCAACAGAGTCAGTCTATGTGGTGACAGCCAATCCAGCCAAGAACTGGGAGGAACTCAAAGGAAGTGCCGGTTTTGTCTGCTGGAGTTTCAGTTGAGCTCTGGCAGTGAAGAGGAAGGAGCCCTGTGCTTTTCGGTGTGCAGTTTTAGTCGGAAGCGTGTGTAAGGCCCAGAGTTCGGTCTGCAGCTTGTGTAACTGCTTGTTAGGACTGAATCCGTCCTGTGAAGAGAATCAAGGATATCTGAAGAGTAGAAACCAAGCTCACCCTGTAGAAGACTGGAGAAATTGCTGAATTGCATCGGTCTGTCAGGAACTGAATCTGCTGTGTGTTCTCCCGGGTATTGTGCAGTAATTGCGATCGGGATAGAGAAGCAGCCTGCCTGGTATAGTACTTTCTTTTTACCATATAAATGTGCTAGGAGGCTTTTGCAGCTCAAGTGAATCCTGCTGCCATTAAAGGACTTTGCCTGTGACTGTTTACCATATAAATGTGTGGGAGTCTCGTGGAGCTCAAGAGTAGCCCTGCTGACGTTGAAGGACCCTATCTTGTTTGGAGGTCGTGAGTACTAATTCAGGGTCGCTCCCTGTTGAATTGCCACATTAAATCCAAATGGAATCACTGTACTGCTGACTGTTTAAACTAATTTTTCTTCTCTCTGTGGGAAAGGGCCCTACCAGCTGCCATGGTTTGGACTAGCCACTAGGGCTTGGGTACCCAGGGACAGTAACTGGTGAGATAGAGCCTGTGCACAGAGCCATAGAAATGATAGTAAAGTGATAAGCTAATTAACCTGATTTCCCCTGTCCTTGTTATATTCCCCTAAATAAATCAGAGCTGCTTGTTTCAGCAAAGTTATACTGCCTGAGGTATTTGTCTATGTTAAAGTATTGTACTGTGATTGTTGCACTGTATCTTATTTTACAGGAGGTCCCAGTGCCTGAACCAGCCCTGGGGGTAAGTGCATACTGTGAAGGTAATTCTGATATATTGTGTGGGCCACTAGTGGGAAGAAAGGGGGTTGCAGTGTCCCAGAGGGCTGTGACCAAGTTAGTTTAACTATTGCAAACCCTGACCTCTGGGTGGAGGCACCGCCATCGGATCCAGGCCCCTCAACCTGTAGTGGAAATCAGGCAGGGGTAGTAGCCCTGGGATAGCGCCATCTAGGGGTTACAAAGGTAATTCTGATATACTGTGTGGGCCACTAGTGGGAAGAAAGGGGTTGCAGTGTTCCAGAGGGCTGTGACCAAGTAAGTTTAACTATTGCAAACCCTGACCTCTGGGTGGAGGCACCCGCCATTGGATCCAGGCCCCTCAACCTGTTAGTGGCAAATCAGGCAGGGTAGTAGCCCTGGGATAGCGCCATCTAGGGGTTACACTTGGCGCTTTTCTTCTTCTTCTTCTTAGCCAGGTGGAATCTAAATTGGACTCCTTCCTGAATTGCAGACTAAACAGGAAGTGGCTTATCTTGTCCATTCTGCTCGCTCGCCAGTCGATTACATCTTCGCGGCCACTTACCACACAGTGGATACAGCTGGAAGGAGCCGGGCTTGTGGTAGGCCTAAGGCATTATGCCTGGCTCTGTGTTTCAAGTTTGGTCCCTCTAGTGCAATCTGCCATTCAGGATGCTCCCTTTAGGGGTGATGTCATGGATATCATTACGAACTACAGGAGAAGAGTACTGCACTCAAGTCTGTCAACTCTATGTACAGGCCCCTCAAGGCAGCAGTGTCCTATTCGTCGACAAAACTGACAAAGACAAAACCACAGGTCAAATGTGCCAACAAACATCGGGCCCCTCCAGCAACCAAGACTCCCCAGCAAAAAGCCACGGGCCTCGGCTGCTGCGCTGCCCCACACCTCCTGACTCCCTGCCTCGCCCACTGCCTCTGGAGGTTCCAGAGGAACCGTAGGGGAGATTCTCCTCCCATCTGCTTGGCTGGGAGAGGATAACTTCAGGCGCTTGGGTGCTCCAGTTGATATCAGTAGGACACTCAATAGAGTTTCTCATGAAATCACCCGAAGACCACCCCAGTCGTTTTACTCCCGCAACATCTTCCTCTGGTCCTAGAGGATTTTATCTCCCTCTCTCGAAGGTGGCATAGAGCCAGTTCCCACCCATCTTGGGGAACTGGTTACTATTCCTATTTCTTTCTAGTTCCAAAGAAGACTGGAGATCTGAGGCCTGTACTAGCCTCGGTTCCCTGAACATGTTTGTGGAGTACAAATGCTTCAGAATGCTCTCTTTGAGCCTTCTACCACTTTTGGCAGGGACAGTGGCTGTGCTCTCTGGACATGCAGGATGCCTACCTGCATATCCCCATATGCCCTTCCCACCACAATTTCTTTGTTTTTTGCTTTCAGAGGACCACTACCAATCAAAGCCCTCCCATTTGGTCTTTCCTCAGCCCCAGAGTGTTTACTAAATGCCTGTCTGTGGTAGCAGCACACCTGTGTACCCAGGAGTACAGGTTTTCCTGTACCTAGGCGACTGGCTCCTGGTGGCCACGTCCGGGGGAACTCCTGCACTCCTTTCCCTTACCCTGCAGGTTTTACCAGCCTGGGTATCAACATCAAATCAGACCAACTCCTATTTGGTCCCATGCCAATGCCTCCAATTTATAGGGGCGATTCTGGTCATGACCACGGGCAAAGTCTTCTTGCCTCCAGACAGGGTAGACACCCTTTGGACCAAGCCCGTCTTCTGTCCGTTGCAGGAGAGTCTGAGCCAGGTCAGTCCTCTGCCTCCTCCGGGCTAATGGCGGCTGCCATTCTGACAGTCCCACTCACTCGGCTCCATATGAGGATCTCTCAGTGGATACTTTGGTCTCAGTGGGACCAAAACAGGGACAGCCTTGACCAAGATGTTCTAGTATTGGATCCCATGATCAGGGACTTGCAATAGTGGATGTTTCAGGAGAACCTGTGCCTGGGAGTTCATTTCTGCAATGATCCTCCCAGACGTTGATGACAGACATGTCAGGAGAAGGTTGGGGTGCCCATCTGGGGTCTCTCAAGACTCTGGACAGCTGGTCCAAGTTGAACAAAAGCTGCACATAAATGTGCTCAAACTGAGAGCAGTCCTTTATGCCCTTCAGGCTCTATCATTCATCCTCCCTGTCTTCTTCTCATACAATCAGACATGTACATTGTCTGGTACCTCAACAAGCAGGGAGGGACACGTTCCCACCCTCTGTGCAGGAAGCGATGAGTCTGGCATTGGGCAGCCCAACACCACTTTCACCTGACCACGGTTCACATTCCGGAGTGGCAAATACACTGGCAGACCAATTCAGTCTGTGCTCAACCAGGTTCCAAGAATGGGAGCTGGATCAAGAAGTCGTAAATGACATCTTTCAGTGATGGGACACCTCAGACCTCTTCGCCTCTCCCCAAAGCACCAAAACTTCCGCCTTCTGCTTGCTCGCTCCCAGGGCGAGAGATTTTTTGGCGGACGCTCTCTCTCGCTTGGAGGGACAGATTTGTTTATGCCTTCCTCCCATTCCTCTAATTCCGAGGGTCCTGAACAAGTTCAGATCGGGAGGGAGCTCGAATGGTTCTCATTGCTCCCTTCTGGCCCAGGCAAGTTTGGTTCTCTCTTCTGTAACAGTTTTCAGAGGAACCTCCACTTCCTCTTCCTGTGTCATAACAATTGTTGACCCAGGATCAGGGGACCCTTGTTCATCCAGGTCTCAAATCCTTCATCTCCATGCTTGGCTCCTGCAGATAGCTAAAGCCCGCTTTGGAGTTTCTCCTCTAGTAGCGGGCATTTGGTTGCCATCAGGAAGCCTTCTACAGTCCACCTACGCCATGAAGTGGAAATGATTTTCTATTTGGGCACATTTGAAGAGCTTTAAGCCTTTCTCTTGCCCAGTCAAAGTCCTGGACTACATGCATCACCTCTTCGATCTGGGTGTCAGCCATCCTAGTTGAAAGTCCACATGGCGCTATTTCAGCCTACCATATTACCTTTGGAGATGGGACTTTTGCTCAGCTGGAAGTCTCGGACTTTCCTTATAGGGGTTCTCCACTTGAGACCCCCATCCGCATTCCTTCCCTCCATGAGACTTAAATTTCATGCTGGAGAAGCTTACTCTGCCTCCCTTCAAGCCAACAGCAACAGCTGATTTGAAGTTCCTTTCTTGGAAGACACTTTTCCTAGTTGACATTACTTCAGCTCGGTAATTTCCAAGCTGCAGACCTTAATGTGCAATATACCTTACTTGATATTTCACAAGGACGTGTGGCTCTATGCACCAACCTTAAGTTTCTCCCTAAGGTTGTGGCTGAATCAATCTGTGGAGCTACCTGCTTTCTTTATGCAACACTCCAATCAAGGGAGTACCTCTTGCATATTTTGGATGTTCACAGAATCTGAGATACTACACCAATCGGACTAAGGATCTCAGGAAGGCTGATCAGCTTTTGTCTCTTTGCTCACAAGAAAGGCAATGCTGTTTCCAAGCAGTGCCTATCAAAATGGTTGGCACATTGTATCACTTTCTGTTCTGGCAAGTACAAGACCCTTCTGGAAGTAGAGAAGTCACTCCACCAGAGGAGTAGCTGCCTCTTTGGCTTGTTTAAAAATGTGTCAGCGGCAGACATCTGTGCAACACTCAACTTGTCCATACCTTCACAAAGCACTACAGTTTGGACATTGCCTCTCGCTGTAGAGCAGGCTTCGGGTTGGCTGTCCTAGAGGTCTCCTTTCATGAGATCCGTTCAGCCCTGATGTTTCATGATATGGATGACTTTCCTCCTCCTGAGTGTTTTTCCTTGTTGCAGACTGCTTGGGACTCTGTCCTATATGTGAATACCTACTGCAAGATCCTCTCAGTAAGATAGTACAGTTATGTAAGAACTTACTGTAACAGTAGATCTTCGAGAGAGGCTCTTCTGCAGGTATTGCCTCCTGCCCTCTGTCCCCTAAGTTTTCTTTGCTTCATTTCCATGCGGGAAATGTCCTCTTCTCTCTCATCTTGCCTCTTTTGGCCTGTGGCAGGAAAAGAACTGGAAGGTGGGAGTGGGGAACTTGGCCAGTGTCTGCAGAAAGTACCCAGACATGGGATTAAGGATGTTTTCCTTTAGAGATAGAAAGTGCTCATGGGTAGCTTAGGGAGCCCCATCAACCTCCATGCCGTATGGAAAAGTGTCCTAGTGCTGGCCAGGGTGCCATGCCAAGGAATCAAAGAAGAGTACCAGTTTGTGCCGTGTGAGCCCAGTGTGTTCAGAACCTGAGGGTTTCATTTAGTAAAGATGTGCTCTGTCCTCTGTAAATCTGCATTGCCAGTGAGTGTAGCCCTGTTGGGGTCCATCTTTGCTTTGTTATTCCTATGTTGATGTGAATAAAAGCCACACTCTAGAATCCCATTCCTTGTTTGGATATTTCAGTTATTGCTTCCTGTGTCCAGAGTTACTTGGTTGCCCCTGACCAGAAGTACAAACCTAGCCAAAATGCTGAGCAAACAAAACAGTTTTCTCCCTGAACCTAGGCTAGCCCAGGTAGTGGTTACAAATTGGAGGCACCGCCTGGGGTAACATATGTTAAAGACATGCTCTATGGAAGAGCACTCCCCATTCCACCTACTGGGAATAGCTCTCAACTTCTTACAATCCAGCTGCAGCTCGATGCCCAGGGCAAGTGCCCAACTCTGGTATCTGCATACATTCCTCCAAAATATCAGGCAGCTGGTTTTAAACTAGCCACTGACTACCTATCAGAACTCTGTAGCAACTCCGAGGTTATTATGGTGGCAGACTTCAGTATTAATCGGTTATCCCCTGAGGCGGCACCACATGAGAATGCTATAGCAGCTATAGACATGCTCCAGTTTGTACTGTCCCCATGACAGTAAACTATCGCATCGGCACAAGCACTCTCTTAGATTGGTTAATAACAAATCTACCACAAAGAATAATCAGTACTACTGTACTTTCCGATAGCATCAGCAACCACTTGCCACTTTGCTGACTGTATTGTGGGGCCTTCTGGCACCATGCAATTCTACTTAAAGTTGAACCAGTCCAAATTAATCCATGAGCATTTGCATATGCTTCCCTTAATGCTTTCATTATTGGGGTATGTGCAATTTGTGTTTTCTTAAAAATTTGTCTGTATGACTAGTACCCTCTGAATAACCCATGCCCCAGTGCATTTGCTCCTGGGGCACTTTACATTCTCTTCTCTCTTTATTTTGGCTGCCCAGGACCCAAACAAATAAGATCCCCATAGGGTGTCTGGCTCCCTCTTCCTGGGCTGAGATACAAATATGGACACCGAGGAGTCCAAATGTAGATGAAACCTGTGTCTGCTGTTCTCAGCCTTTGCTGATTGTGAGGCCTTCAAACAACATGAAGTATTGCTGTATTCTGGCATATTGCAGTGATGTCCAACCTTTGAACTGCCCCGGAGATGAAAGAGTTAACTTTCTATGCTAGTCATGGAGCAGCTGAGCTCGAGCTCGGTTGAACTCTGTCTGTTGCTGTTTGAAATCAAACCGTCAGATTCTTACTCCGCCTCACTAACAGTTGCTCGGAGATTTCTCCTTTGCTCGGTTCAAGTTTGTCGGTTAAAGTGCCATTTTTCTCGGTTTTCGACCGAATTTAATCCGTTAACCTGTCGGTTCAGTCTCTGTTTATTATCATGAGTACTAGATAGGTTTATTTTCTTGTTCTTCTGTGTGGAACTTGTAAGCGTGGGATCAGTTCGGTTTGAACCGATCAGTATGTTTAAAAAAAAGTGTGTTGTAACCGGTCCTTATCGATTCTAAAAAAAAAAAACGGATTTTCATTACGTTTTTCCATGACCCGTAACCGGTCAGGAACCGATAAGGGTGTCTTGCCTGGTGGATTGCGAAAAAATGGTAAGTTTTGTTAGGACTGGCCATGGCTGGAATCCCAAAAAAACCGGGCCCACTGGGTTTCAACACTGTAGTGCGTGGGGAAGCCTTTGCTAAGGCTGATCCCACACCACCTGTGTTTATTGTCTGAGGTTTGACCACCTTGATTCAGACTGCCAGATTTGCAAGAATTTTCCTGCAGCTACCCTGGAAAAGAGAGTTGGTAGGCTCAGGAAAGGGAGGCCAAGAGGTCCGCTGACCGGATGGCCAGCCGGTTCAGTTCAACCCGAACCAGAAGGCGTGCCCTCTGACCAGTGGAAACCTCAGGCAAAGGAGAACCGACTCCGAGGGTCGGTTCGATAACAGAAAAAGAAAGGATAAATCAGCAGTGCGGATCCCACAGATTCTTTCTCCGACCACTGATGAAATAGCCAAGGAGATAAGGATTGTTCAGTCGCTAACCCGGTTCCGACCGAATCGGCACCATCAGTAAGGGTCTTGGTTCGATCGGTTCCCGGTTCCAGATTATAATTTAGAAGATTTTTATGAACCTGAGGAGGAGGAGGAAGGAGAGTATGAGGAAAGTGATGGTGATTAAGAAAGTCTGGATGTGCCTACTGACCCAGACATCTCCCCAGACAGACCTTGGGGTTTCTCTTCCTAGGCTTTATGAATCAAGGAGGAGCCTGACTGTGTTGAAATGATGGATATCCCAGAGTCCAGGAGGCTGTCTATTCCCCTTCATAAGTCCTTTGGGAAACAGACAATAAAGATTTTAAAGACTCTAATTCTATACCTCCTGTGGATAAGAGAATGGACAAGTATACTCTCTCGGGCTCAGATACGGAGTTCCTTACCCAGCAATGCAGCCATGTTAGTAGCGAGGCTGCTGCCTGTGATAAAGCAAATATACCCTTGGCTTTACACCCCCTAGATAAGGACTCCAGGAAGATTGATGCCATGGCAAAGAAACAGTACATGGCAGCATCCTTGGGACTCGGGCAGGCTAACTATATGGCCTATACAGCTAAATATCAGAAATCTACATGGGACACTGTAATGGATTTGCTAAACAGGTCCCTGGCCAGCTTGCCAAGGAGCTGGAGCAGGTGGCTGCGGATGGTATTGAGGCATCCAAGGTGCAATTCCATGCTGCAGTGGACTCCAATGATGTTTCATCTAGAGTCATGGCAACATCTGTGGCCCTTCGTGAGGATGGCTTGGCTCAGATGTACTAGCCTGTCCAGGATACCCAGACTAAGGCCATGGCTTTTCCTGTTGTGGGTAATTCTCTGTTTGGGGAGCAAACAGAGAACTACATGAAGAAAATGGATGAATACAGGACCACCTACAGGAGTGCTCAGGCCAAGGAAGGCAAGCCACTCCCCAGAGGCAGCATTCCAGGGGCAGGGCAGGCCTTTTCATAGGCCTTTCTACCAAGCCCAGGCCTCCTCTTCTGCTTATGCTCAAGAGGGTTCTTCAGAGGAGAGGCAGGCGGGGTACAAGCAGGCCTGCTTCCACCCCTCAGCCTAAAGCCCCTGCCAAACAGGCACCCTGATGGGTTTGCCAGGGCCGATTCTCCACCACCGTAGGCAGGCTGGCTTACTTTGTCCAGGAGTGGATGTCTTTAACATCAGACAAATGGGTCCTGAAGTAGTAAGCCAGGGACTGGTTCTCGCCTAAAAATTTCCAAAGATGAGAACCAGATCCTTTCCACCTACAAATCCTTCAGAGGCACTTGCCTTAGAGGCAGAGGTCTCTTCACTCTTGGCTCTGAGAGCCATAGAGAAGGTTCCACCCTCACACAAGGGAAAGGATTGTACTCAGGTACTTCCTAACCCCAAAAGACAGGAGAATGGTGGCCCATCCTGGATCTCAGATATTTAAGCAGTACCTTTTAAAGCCAAAGTTCAAAATGGTGACTCTGGGAATAATTCTACCCTCTCTAAGATCAAGGGACTGGCTAGTTTCCCTGGACCTCAAGGACGCCTATTTCCATATTCTCATCAGAAGCTCACCGAAAGTACCTCAGGTTTGAGCTGCCTCAGGCCATTACCAATTCAGAGCAATGCCCTTCAGTCTAACTTCTGCTCCAAGGGTGTTCACAAAATGCCTGGCAGTAGTAGTTGCCTTCCTAAGGAGAAAGCATCTCCATCTTTCCATACCTGGATGACTGGCTCATAGTAGGCCAGTCTCCAGACCAAATCAAGTTACACCTACAGATAACTCAGCAATGGCTCACTTCTCTAGGTTTCCTTCTGAATCTTTAAAAGTTAGTTCTAGAGCCTGTGCAGCTCTTCACCTTCATAGGGCAGAGCTGGATACAGTAAAGGCAGACCTTCCTTCCCTGGACAGGGCAGGACCCTTATCTCACTGGCCTCTTCATTCACCCTTCAGGTGTCTCGACCAGCAAGGCATTTTCTGCAGCTCCTGGGACACATGGCTGCCTCTACAGCAGTGGTTCAGGGAGCAAGATTCCAAATGAGGGGCATTCAGTTCCACTTGAGAGCCTTCTGGTCTCAGAAAAGGATCCTCTGACCAAACTAATCCCAGTGACTCGAACCCTGATCCGGCGTTACAGTGGTGGCAGAATCAGGACAATCTAAGACAGGGAGTTCCTTTTGCCACTCAGTCTCATTCTCTAATCCTTACTACAGATGCCTCCCCTCTTGGGGTGGGGAGCCCACTTGGGGCCTGACCACCCAAGGGTTGTGGTCTCCTCAGGAATCTCTGCTTCACATCAATCCATTAGAACTCAGAGCAGTGTTTCTAGCAGTTCAAGCTTTTTCCAAGTCTGTTCAGAGCAAAGTAGTTCAGATCAGGACAGACAATACCACCACAATGTGGTATATCAACAAGCAAAGGGCACTCGGTCTATGGCCTTGTGCACAGAGGCAATAAAGTTATGGTCTCTGGCCTATTCCTAGAACATCTCTCTTACAGCAGTACACCTCCCAGGCAAGGACAATGTCCTGGCAGATGCTCTCAACAGGATATCTCAGGGCCATCACGAATGGTCCCTGGATCCCCTGGTTTTGAAGGTGATCTTTTCCAGATGGGGCACCCACAGATAGATCTTTTCAGCTCAGACAATCATCAACTTCCTCTCTTTTGCTGCAGGCCCCCAGTGTTGGGCTCAGTCCCCTGGATGCCCTAGTTCTCAATTGGGAAGGGAAGTTCCTGTATGCTTTTCCCCATTTCCTCTCCTGTTTAAGGTGCTAGTCAAAATCAGGTCTCAACCCTGCAAGGTGATTCTGATTGCTCCAGACTGGGCCAGACAGACCTGGTACCCTCTCTTGTTGTCCTTAGCAGTCCACCTTCCCCTGCCTCTTCCCAGGAATTACAACCTGTTAACATGTGCTCAGGGAGGGTTTGGTATCGAATCTCAAATCTCTCAATCTCAAGGCCTGTCTCTTGAAAGAGCTAGAGTTTGCTGATTTGCACCTCTCTCAAGGTGTTCTGTATATCTTAAAGGCTTCTCGGAAGCCTTCCACCAGAAACACTTACAACTCCAAGTGGAAAAGATTTTCTATATGGTGCTCTGAAAGCATATTTCTCCAGAGTCTGCTGGCCCTGTCCACAGTCCTTGACTATATGGTTCATCTTAATAGCTTGGGACTCAGACCAGCTACACTAAGAGTGCATCTGGCAGCTGTCTCTGCCTTCCTCTCACAGCAAGCACTCTTCCCTTTCAGCTCATCCTGTATTTTCTAAATTTTTCAAGGGATTGCTTCATACCAATCCTCCTTCAGGGACCCTGCCCCTGCTTGGGACCTTAATGTTTACATTGCTCAGCTTATGCAACCCTCTTTTGAGCCTTTGTCCTCAGCAGAGCTTAAGTACTTGACTTGGAAAACTGTTTTCTTGGTGGCCATCACTTCTGCCAGACACATAAGTGAGTTACAGGCCCTGTCAGTGGAGCCTGATTTTATCTCTTTCCATAGAGATAAAGTGGTCCTCAGGACTAATGGGAAGTTTTGCCTAAGGTGGTTTCAGATTTCCACCTTGACCAGTCTATGTCTCTTCCTGTTTTCTTCACTGACCATTCCTCCTCTAGGGAGGGAGGCTGCACAATTGGATGTGAAAAGGGCTCTTAGTTACTACATAGAAGCGCACCAGGGTCACAGGTTTGACTCCTCCATCTGTTCCTCACTTATGGTGAGGTTGGTGAGGAAAACCTGCCACTAAGAGATCTGTTGCCAGGTGGATTGTCTCTTGCATTCAATTTTGTTCTGAAAAACTGGTAGGATACCACCCTCAGGCCTGAGGGCTCACTCTACCAGAGGTACAGCTGCTTCCTGGCTGCTGCCAGGATATTCCTATCTTAGAGATATGTCAAGTAGCCACCTGGAAAACAGTACACACTTTTACCAAGCATTACTCTCCGGATATCCAAGCTAGGAGTGATGCTCAGTTTGGCACAGCTGTGCTTCAGAGCCTATTTCCTAAGTAGGTTCTGTCCCTCCTCCATGGAGGTACTGCTTGGTAGTCTGCAATATGTCAGAATACAGCAAGACTTCATGTTTTGAAGAAAAATACTCACCTTAGTAATGTTGTTTCTTCTAATGGAGTCTTGCTGTATTCTGACTCTCCCCGCCTCCCCTCAGAACCTTGGTTTTGGGATGTGGGTCGGCAGTAGCAGTGTTGGCACTCAGGAGGTGCCCCCACCCTTTTTCTCACCCCTTTAGTTTGGGTGTGTGGGTGTTGTGTTTTGTTTATTTTTGGGTTTCTTGACTTAAGTCTTTGTTTTGGGACCAAAACATCTTTTATTATATTTAGTAGCCAGTTGACTAGTGTAAGTTTACAGTTTCCACACAGGACACCCAGTGAGTATAGCTGTAAAGATCTGACGGTTTGAGTTGAAACAGCAACAGACAGAGTCTCAGCCGAGCTTGGGCTCAGCATTCCATGCCTGGCATGGAAAGTTAACTCTTTCATCTCCGGGGCAGTTCAAAGGTTGGACATCACTGCAATATGTCAGAATACAGCAAGACTCCATTAGAAGAAACAACATTACTAAGGTGGTAATTTTTCTTCTGGCACCATGCTGTTCTGCTTAAAGTTGATCCAGTTCAAATTAATTCATGGCATTTGCATATGCTTACGCATTATTAGGGATATGTACAATTTGTGTTTTCTTTAAAATGGCTGTATTGCCTGTGACAAGGTGGAATAGGACCCTGCCCAATTTTTATAGAAAAGTGTTTAAATGCAAGGATCTGTTCTGTTCTATTACTTTCTTGTCTCTCTTCTGTCTGGTTGCACAGCCAAATTTTCCTCCGAAACCTAGGACTTAATCACCGGACAGTCTCACAGTTCTTTGCCTCTCACTGTCTCTCAGCCTTCCTTGCTGCATATCCTTTTTCCTCCTTGCATATCTGCTGATATAAAAATATATGCAGATCATTATGGAAATGTAACTAATATTGGGATCCCTTTGTTTAGAAAATATATAGTGTTACTGTTGAAATGTATATAATTATATTTTGAGATGATTGCAAAAAGCTATTGGAAACTCGAGAGGTTACCAGTGTAAATATTTAACCCTTTTGCAGAAGAGCTGTGGAAAAGGGGCCTCAGCTCAGGCACAGTGTGTTCTTGCAGCACCTGCCTGATGCTTACAAAAACAGGATGCTTGTTAAGACTGGGGGGTGGAAGGACTTATAAGAGCTGAGCTGCAACTGCCTGAGAGAGAAAAAGGGCACAGTGATTGAAGAAAACTCAGATTGATCTTCTATTTATTTGGCCTTTGTAAATAGTTCTACTGAAAAGTTTATTTTTATCTTCCTGCTAGTGTAAAGAAATATTTTGGTGAATTCTACAACTGCTTCTGGTTTTCCTGTGCTTCCTGACCTGTGCCTCGATGATGGATGGTGTCAGCCTAAGTGGGATATGCATGCATACCCTAGGACAGGAGTTTTGTGTGGGTACTGGACCTAGTACCAGGAAGCATAGAGAAAGATATGGATTCTGTAGCAGCAAGTCCAGGAGTGGTTACCAGGAACATGGCAGCCAAACTAGCAGAGACAGAAGTCAAGCTGAGATCGTACAGCCAGCACAAGTTATGGAGAAAAACATGCAGTGATAGAACCTGAAAGCCTGATGGACTTTTCAAATGGTAGGCAGCCAAGAGGGCCACTGGATGTGATAAAAGAAATGTGGAAGATAACCCACTCAGAAACAACCTATAACGTCTTATACGTGTGCCCTATGAAAGAAGCTGGCAAAAGTATATTGAAATTGCCCATAGTAATCTGGAAGAGGCCCAAAACCAGCAGAAGGTATATTATGACCATGGGGTAAAGAAAGTTTTTGAGCCAGGTGAAAAGGTTTTGCTACTGTTACCCACAACAGAAAATAAACTGTTAATGAAGTGGCAAGGGCCTTACAGAGTGCTTAGATGTACTGGCACCGTTAACTATGAGACTTGAGAACCCTGACAGGAAAAATCCTACTAAGATATACCATGCTAACCTGCTCAAGAAATGGGTTGGAAGAATGCCAAAAGCTACTTTGCTAATTTTACCAGAAACTTATAATGAAGATATGGATGTAGCTTATGATAAACTGGAACAAACTGTAAATGCTGATGCTGTAAAGGTGAATGTTTCTTTAACCTCAGATCAAACTACAGACAGTTATAATGTGCTAAAGACATTTTAACAGTACATTTACCACAGTACTGGGCTGAGCAAAAGGGCATAAGCATGTTATAGGGACAAGGAATGCTCATCCTATTAGACAAAAGACATACAGGTTACCAGAGTGATTAAGAGCTGATGCGGTTAAGGAAATACATAAAATGAAAGAACTGTGTATCATAGGGAGTCGAGGTGCTTGGTCATCTCCAATGGTAATTGTAAACAAAAAAAGTGTTAGAATCTGCCTTGATGTTAGGAAAGCGTAATCAAGTGTCAGTATTTGACAGTTATCCTGTGCCCAGAATAGATGATTTGGTGGACAGACGGGGTAGTGAAAAGTATATCAGTACCCTCAATCTCACCAAGGGTTAGTAGCAAATCCCTTTAGCTAAAGAATCCAGAGATAAAACTGCATTTGCCACTCTTGTTGGATTCTTTTGATTCACCACCATGCCAATTGGTTTACATGGTGCACCAACTACATTCCAGCGGTACATGGATGTAATGTTATCCCTCACACTGGTTATTGTGCAGCGTACCTGGATGATGTTGTTTACAGTCCAGACTGGAAAAGCCACCTGGAACAACTACAAGCAGTTATCCAAGCTATCAAAAATGCAGGTCTGACAGTTAATCCTACCAGATGTGCATTGGGCATGCAGGAAACAAGATATTTGGGCTATGTGTTGAGAAATGATTAAGCCAGGAATTTCTAAAACAAAGCTGTAACCAACATCCCTGTCTCTAAAACAAAGAAACATATCCAGTCATTTTAGGGCTGGCTGGTTATTATCAGAGATTTGTTCCCAACGTTGTTGAGTTAGCTACTCTCCTCACTGAACTCATGAAAAACAGTACCTGAATAATGTGAAGTGGACCTCGGAGTATGATGGAGCTTTTCAAGCCATTAAGGCTGCATTATGTTCAACCCCTGTTTTAAGAAGCCCAGATTTTGGAAACCATTTTTGTTACAAATAGATGCATCAGAGGTAGGCCAAGGTGCAGTACTGAGTCAAAATATAGATGGGATGGAACATCCTATAATGTATGTACAATAAGTAGGAAGTTGCATGACAGAGGTAAAGGTACTCCACCATCAAAAGGAATGTTTAGCAGCCAAGTAGGCCATAGAGTCCCCTAAGTTTTATTGACTAGGAGCCGACTTTGTACTTGTAACAGATCACAATTCTCTCTTTTGGTTTAACCAAATGAAGATAAAAATTCCAGAATCACAAGGTGGTACCTGGCACTACAGCCATTTAAGTTCACGGTAATACACAATCTGGTAAAGAGAATAGCAATGCTGATTTTCTGTCAAGATATGGATCAGGAATTGAGGGTTCTGAAGGTTGAAAAACAAATGTATGAGTTTAAACTTTACTGTACTGTTATAGAAAGTGGATAATGCACATGTTCTTAATTTCTGAACGTTTGAAGCTAATATTAGTAAAGAATTAATAGAAAGTTTTGGAAACCTGTTTGATAAAACAGGTTCCCTCTTAAAGAGGAGGGTGTATGTGACAGGGTGGAATAAGACCCTGTCCCAGTTGGAGAAAGTGTCTGTTCTGTTATATTACTTTCCAGTCTCTTGTCTGTCTGATTGCACAACCAAGTTTTCCTGTGAGACCTAGGACTTGATCACCCGACAGTCTTACAGTTCTTTGCCTCTTACGGTCTGTCAGCCTTCCTTTGCTGTCTTTTTTTCTCCTTGCATATCTGCTGATATAAAAATATATGCAGATCATTATGTGGAAATGTAACCAATATTGGGATCCCTTTGTTTAGAAAATATAGTGTTACTGTTGAAATATATATAATTATATTTTGAGATGATTGCAAAAAGCTATTAGGAGCGTAAGGGTTACCCGACTGCAAATATTTAAGCCTTTTGCGAAAAGCTGTGGAAAAGGGGCCTCAGCTCAGGCACGCACTGTTCTTGCAGCACCTGCCTGATACTTACAAGAACAGGATGCTTGTTAAGAATGGGGATTGGAAGGACTTGTAAGAGAACTGAGCTGCAACTGCTTGAGGAGAGAGAAAAGGGACACAGACTAAAGAAAACTCTGATTGATCTTCAGTTTATGTGGTCTTTGTAAATAGTTCTACTGAACAAGTTTATTTTTTGTTACTGCTAGTGTAAATAAATATTTTTGGTGAATTCTACAACTTCTGGTTTTCCTATGCTTCCTGACCTGTGCCTCAACGGCATGCCCAGTATCCTCCAGGATAACCCATACCCCAGTGCATTTGCTCCGTGGTTCTTTTGCAGTAGTCGCCACTTTGTTGAACTATGTACATAAAAGTCACCACATCCCTTCCCAAAACTATTACCACAGTGTTGAAAAAGGGCAGCTTGCCTCCTAAAACCCACCTTAACATACAAGACTGGCCTGCTGTATATCCTGCTGACGATGTTGACTCAGCTCTTGAGTGCTTCATCAACATTTTTACGTCTTGCAACCATTATGCTCCTATAAAAGTGGAACATCAAAGGTCCAGTAAGACTTGGGTCACGCCTCAGCTCCTTAATCTTATTAGGTCAAGGGACAACCCGTGGCACAAAGCCAAAAGCACGGATCTCCACTGACCTTCAAAAGTACAAAGAAGCTCGAATAAATGCACCAGCGCCATCACGTCAAGTTAAGAGATCCCACTTGAAAAAGTGAGCTGAGCAACTCCTGGGGTGATAGCCGTATGTTTTGGGAGAATATTAAAACCTTAACTGGGAAAGCCAGTAAACTCCTCCCTCTATGCTCAGTATATATGGAGAGGTCACCCAAGATCCCAAGGACATTGCAGATGTGTTTAATGAGGCCTTCACCGACCTTAGCAGGTACTTCCACCCAACTCTCTCTTCTAATCTAGGAAGGCGCTTACACAAATATTAGAGCTACCACATTAGAACTACCACATCTACAAGTACAACCCTCCCTTCTATCTTAAGACAGTTGCTGTAGGTGAGGCCAAAAATGTCTAACACAAGCGATAGGGAAAACTAGATACAGTAATGACTTGCTTGACCTCAAGCTAATAGCACTCGCCCTGGATGTTCTGTGTTCTCCTTAACAAGATCCTAAATCTGTCCCCGATTAAAAGTAAATTCCCACAAATATGGAAAGCTGGCATGGTCACTCTGGTCTTTGAAAATGGTGATGGGATGAGTCTCACCAACTACCAGCCTATTTTAGTTCTCCCCTCTTCGAAAGCCCTTGAAAGCATAGTATATGACCAGATTGTAGAACACCTAGACAAGTACAACCTTCAGGGCAACAGTCATGATCCAGCCATACCTTCAGGGCAGTGGTCACTATTCAGCCATTGCACCTCTAAGGTGCAAGGAGCCTGACCACCGCCTCCCCAAAGAGATGGATAAGGTGCCACTTGCCCCCACGGGCAGCAGTCACGATCCAGCCATAGCACCTCTAAGGTGCAAGGTGCTTGATCACCACTCCCCAAAGAGATGGATAAGTCGACACTTGAAAAAATTGCCACGCTTTCTCTGAGCTGTGTGAGCGGCTAACCAGATCATCACTTGCAATTTTCTCTTTTCAATCGGCGCCTTCTCGGGTAGCTCCATGCCTGTGTAGAGCTCCCTGATTGACTGGTCTCACTTGCCTGAGACCGGAACCCCGAGATGTGTGGCTTAATGTACCTGCATCCCTGTACTCTGCTCCTAATTTATATATTTTAATTTGGCCTGTTCTACTTGGCTGTATAAATTAACTTACCCCCGCTGCACCTGATCGACCTCTCGGTCAGCAGTAGGCCGCCTGGCAGCTAGGTGCAGTTATCTAATCAGGTGAGCTGGGTTCAAGTCAGTTTCTCTCCAACTGTATGTGCACTGATTCAGTGCTAGCTCTGCAAGCTTCCTTGATTTTTACGTCCCTCCTCCCTCCCAGGCCTCCATTAAATGCACACATTCTCTGCCCACTCTATCTGATGTTTCATTTACTGGTTACTTACTGTCAACAACTGCCGTTCCTCACATCCCCTTTTGCAACTAAGCCTGCTAGCAGCTTTATGTTATTCTGTCTTGCTGAGGCATACCATTTTGGTACTTTGGGTTTGCTTATTGTTTACTATCCTATCCTGTCTTGCTGAGTTATCCCATTTTGATATTTTATGCTTGCTTACTGCTCACTATCATATACTGTCTTGGTAAGGCAGTTGATATAGATCAGGTGATCTCTCTAGTCCTTAGTCTGCTCCAGAGTAGTAGCTAAGAATTTTGCTTCAGAGCCTCTCTGCCTCTAGTACTACCCTATAGTCAGGTGAACTCTCTTATTTAGCCTGACAAGGAGCTGTACTTAAGGATTACTGCTTCAGGCTCCACTGCCTATAGTAGTATTCTGCAGGGATTAAGAAATTCTCCTCCATTGAGAATCCTTCTGTTGCCTGCACTTGTAGTGCCCATTGGGTGATAGTCTTATAATGAGGGAATATTACCTGCTTCTATGCTTGTCTTTGCTCTTCCTATATGTATTGGACCCGAATGTGAATCAAAAATAACTCCTAGGGTGGAGAATGGCTCTTTTACATTATCTGACTGGGACTTTTACTTTCAAGTAGAAGAACTTGTATGTGCTCTAACTTCCCTAGGCTGCTGCTGGTCCTTCACCTACACTGGCATACAGAAACTCTCCCAGAGCCTGCCTACAGGGTACACCACCTTCTGCATACTCCCCTTACTCCCATTGACTCTCTCGGTCAGAGTATTATTGTATGCAGCATCAGACAAACTGGGAACTAGCCTCAGAACTCCCTATACTGCACGAGACAAATCACATAACCAAAAGAAGACTCAGCCACCCACATTTTTCCTAGGGCTCTGCAGGAAACTTTTGTTCCTGCTTTTACTATGCTCAGGAAATGTTGAGCTTAATCCAGGCCCTCTGGCACCCATGGAATCCCCAGCAGAGCTACAAAGCCTTAAGGGCTTAGATTCTTGCATGTTAATGTATGTAGCCTATTAAAAAAATCACTTCAATTCAGACCTGGGTATGTCATTACTGCTCCAGATGTTTTACTGATTACGGAGTCCTGGCTCCGACCGGTGACCAGTAACAGTGAGTGAACATCCTCCTACTCTTTGTTCAGAGCAGAGGCAAACCAGAGGTGGTGGGGTAGCTAGTTACATCAAGAATAAATTCCCTGTCTCCATAATTGACTCAACCTCTGTCCCTAAAGAATTTGAAAGCTTGTCACTAAAGACTGAAATTGCCACGGTGTCTCATTATGCATAATAGGATGCTACAGACCCCGTCAGCTGGACTACAGTTGTTAAAACATCCTAAACATCCTGGGTTTGGCATCTTCAGAGTACATCATACTAGGGGACCTCAACTTAGACTGGCTCTCAGTGCATCCACCCACCAAAATGTCTTGTGATTCCTTAGGTTGTCACAGCTAATAAGCGAATATCCTTATCTAACAAGCTCAACCCTAATAATGTACTTTCTTGGATATCATTTTAGTTAACAAACCCATTTATTCTCCCATGCTGGCGTCTTTTTCTCTGATATTAGTGACCATTGCTTCATTGCGTGTGTAAGATCCACTCTTAAATCCACAACTGCTCCAAAATTCTCATTTAAAAGGTGCATACGCAACCGATCTCCATGGGTATATATCAGAGCTAAGAGACTCTATGTGATGGCAGAACTTTTATCTAGCTAAGTCCTGACTCCGCTTATAATACTTTCTCAGAAATTGTGCTGGGGCTCTCAACAAGTATGCTCCCGTAGTAAAAGTTCATGCCAGAAACATATCCTGTCGAGTGGTTTACGGAAGACCGAAAGATGATTTGCGGGTAGGGATGTACTCTGGAGAACTGCTAGGAAAATTAATTTAATAAAATGACTGGAATTATTTCCGGAGAGCGAACCTCTGCACCAAAATGGTCGAGAAGCCAAAGCTAATTTCTACCGCTCTCAGCGGGAGCTCCTCAAAATACCTCCAAACTCTGGAGGGCGATCAAAGACTTTGAAGGTCACACCACTGTTAATTCCCTACCTACTAAATTATTGATTGGCAATACTGTCATCTCCGACAGACCGTCTATCCTCGACACTGTCAATCATTTTGCCACTGCAGGCTAGCCTTTGACTTCTCTCCAAAATATCCTCTGCCAACAACTTGGATTGGATACACAAGAAAAACCCATCCCTAGTCCATCCATCTCTCTGCAGCCTACTTCCTGAAAGAAGTCAAGATCTTCCTTCAGTTGGACACTAGGAAAAGTGCTGGGGCTGACCTAATTGACCCATACTTCTTAAAGGTCGGCTACTGTGTCCTCGCAGTCCCAATTACTCATCTCTTCACCTTATCCTTATCCCAGGGTGACCTACCGCCTATTTGGAAAATGCACTTGTGGTCCTTTTGTTTAAGTCAGGAGCTCCTAGTGACCTCTGTAAGTACAGGCCAATCTCCTACTTCCAATCCTGTAAAGATGCTGGAGAAAAGAGTGAACTCCCAGCTTTGGAAGTACCTGGAATCAGAAAATTGCTCAACCCGTTACAATCCGGTTTTAGAGTACAGCACAGTACAATCTCTACTCTAACCAAGGTGACAAGCGACTGGCAGCATGAAATTAGACAAAAAAACTTAGCGCAGTTTTCTTGTACCTAAGCAAGGTGTTTGATACTGTTTATCACAGACTGCTTCTGTCGTCCCTCTGGAGCATTGGTTTGGATTCCATATCCCTTAAATGGTTCTCCAACTACCTCTGGGACAACTTCAACAAGTAAAGGCAGAAGGGAAGTTTCTCCACAAAACCCCTATTGAGGGTGTACTGCAAGACTTCATCCTTGGTCCCTTGCTCTTCATCATTTATATTAACAGCGTAGATGCCCCATCAAAGAAGCACAAATACATCTATTCGCGGATGATACGGTACTCTATGCTAGTAACCCCACCCCTGATGTGGCCTGTAAAGCCCTTCAAAATGAATTTAATCTGCTGCAACATCAGCTTATAAACCAGAAACTGCTCTTAAATGCAAAAAAAAAAAACACTGTTCCTCTGCCCCTTCACAATGCAATAAATCCTGCAATTGCTGGGACACTCCATGAGATCACTACCATTCTAGGTGTGCGGTTGGACTATGTACCAAAGTTCAAGTACCTAGGGGTCTGGTTAGACCATAGACTTACTTTCACAGATCACTCAGAAGAACTGGCAAAGAAACTTAGACAAAGACTTGGTCTGTTCTTTAGGATTAATAATCTCCTCACAAGGGCGCTAAACTGAAACTGGTTCAAACTACCTTTCTTTCCCTATTGGATTATGCAGATTTTCTATACAGTTGGGGACCTGCAGGTACCCTAACCAAACTCAATGCGCTTTATCACAGAGCCATAAGATTTATCACAGGTCTTCCTTACTCAGCCCACCACTGTGCACTGTACACGGCAGTGGGATGGTCATCCTTGCTTACAAACGGCAAAAAAATGCTGCGGTTTGGACATACAAAGCATCTCAAATAAACTGCCCCAGTATATCTCTGTCTGTTTACCTTTTGCACTCTGAGGAACTATGCCCTGAGAAGCACCTCATATATCTACCTTTATGTTTACAAAGCAAAATCTCGATTGGCAGAGCAGCCATCAGCTTTCTGCTCCTCAACTGTGGAACAAGCTACAAAAACTTTGAAATTAACTCACCCCATCAGCCTAGCAGCTTTTAAATATCTATATCTACATCATAATAAGGAGTCCTGTGCCTGTCTCACCCTAAATCGTGACTCCTATAAGTCCAAGCACACTCTAATTACTACTACTATTAAAAGACTGAACATATCTATAATCGACTCTTCCTCTCCCTTTTTCTGCCCCATATCTGTCCCTTCCACATTCCTTTGACTCTAGTTTCAGCTCTAAATTCTCCATACCGTATCACTGTATATCTTTTATATTAGGTTTTATTTATGTTCAGTGCACCTGATATGTATATTTCTTTACTTATACTGTATGAAAAATTGTGTCCTACCCAAAACTAGCTGTATCTTCTGTTCCAAACATATACTACTGTCAATGCTACCTGCTGATACTTTGTATATACTGTATTATTGTATCTCACTATATTTTATATTATTTTCTTGTGTGTTGCATCCCATGTATATTGTCCCTTATTCCTTGTTGACAAACCCAGGTCCACCACGAAAATGAGCTTATTTATTTATTTATTGGCTTTTGTTAACCGGAGTAAGCACACTAGACAGCCAAGTGCCTATTTTCAGGTGCGACCCGGGAGATTAAGGTACATACATGAACATCAGGCAAATACAAGTGGAGGATTACATTACATAGAATTAGCACAACAGGGACTTTACAAGCATCAGATTTCAGCAGGCAAATAGTAGTGAAGAGTTAATATAAAGTGACCAGAACACAGGGACATTGTAAGACAACAATACCAAAAACAGGTATTATAATATAGTATTAAACATTGCAGTCAGTAGGAAGAAGTGCAGTGTGAATTCATTGCTCAGGCAGCAAGTTGTAAGGCTAGCAGTTAGAATAAGGAGGAGTCACAGTTGGGATAGAGTGGGCCCAGTACAGAGAGAAAGGAGTGCACAGTTATAGTGCTCACCCTGTTTTGCGGTGGGCCTAAATGATCCATTTTATGTTGCTTGCGCATGTGCAAGAAACATAGTGCCATCATCGGAGATTTCGGAGGTGTGTCACCTCCTCCTCCAATTCACTCAGTGTGCTGGCAGGCGCAGCCTGTAAGCCAATGCATTTTGGAGCTGTCTATAGCCGCGGCTCCAAAATGCAGTAACCTCTGATTGAAAGGGGAGCTCACGCTTCGAGAGCACCGATAAGATATCGGCTGCTCACGCCGCAACTCCCCACTCGCAGGTGTGCGTGCCCCCGACGCACTGTATAGCCCACGGGTGCCCAATCCTCGCTGGCTGAGCTGCGTCCCCTCCCCCAGTAGAAGGTGCCACACTGGGAGCCCACCCCAGCATGGCAAGCAGTCCTGGCCGACGGGTGTGCCCAATCCCCTTCGGCTGAATGTCTCTGTGCCACGCTGGGAGCCTACCCCAGCGTGGCAACAACATGGCCGACGGGTGCCTAATCCCTGTCAGCTGAACGCCTCCCCCCATCTGCAGCACGCTGGAGCCCACCCCAGCATGGCAAATGTCCCACGACGCCTTTTTTTGTAAACCTGTAGTTTAAACGTCTCACGCGGCCACCCAACTCCCTCCCACAACCTGCACCCACCCACTGCGCACTCAGCTTCCCACACCCCCTCACCCCATACTTACCTCCGACTCCGCGCGACGATCTTCGTGGACCGGGAACACGCCTGCACTCTTCAAAGCCGACCGCGAACTGAGGAAATGCCGTAAGCTGTATAATGGGCTAGATAGGGGCGTTCAACTTTATTGCATATCTCAGGCATTTTGTAATTTTGACAAATTTTCAACATCGGGTTTTGGGACCCTTTCGATGAATGATGTCACTGTCATGGCGTATGTGGGCCTGAGGGTGATTTCGCACAGTGACCGCGCAGTGACTGTGAAATCACCCTTTGGGCCTGAATACCACCATGACAGTGACATCACTCATGAGGAGGGGTCCCAAAACCCCATGTTGAAAAATTTGGTGCCAAAATTCAAAAAGAACTGTTTTATGAGTGTGCGTTATGCAGTTCCTACGAGGCTTGTAAGTTCACTTAAATTTCAATATTTCATCCAGATTTTCAACATTGCCATTTTACCACACCTTCTTATGAGCAGTACAGCTGTCATTTTCACATCTCACCCAAAATGTGTTTCCGCCCATGTAGCGCACAATGGTGCAGTCGGTGTCGAAATCAATGTACAGGACAATTAAGAAAATCACAGTGACACTGTTCATGAGCAGAGGTCTTAAAATGGCTATGTTGAAAATTTGGTTAAAAATTCCTAAAATGACTGGTGTTACAGTGTGCATTGCACAGTTCCTCACGTACTTCGTAAGTTTGCGAATTTCAATATTTTCACTCCAGATTTTAACATTGCCATTTTACACACCTCCTCATGAGCAGTACAGCTGTCATTTTTCACATCCTGCCCAAAACATGTTTCCGCCCATGTAGCACAATGGCGCAGTCGGTGTGCAAACTCAGTGTATGGGACACATTAAGAAAATCACAGTGTCACTATTCATGAGCAGAGATCTTAAATGGCAATGTTGAAAATTTGGTGAAAGAATTTCTAAAATGACTGTTTTACTAGTTGTCGTTGCACAGTTCCACCATACGCTCGTAGGTTTGCAATTTTCAATATTTCCACTCCAGATTTTCAACATTGCCATTTTACCACACCTCCTTATGAGTACAGCTGTCATTTTTCACATCCTGCCCAAAACATGTTTCCCGCTCATGTAGCGCACAATGGCGCAGTCGGTGTGCAAACTCAATGTATGGGACACATTAACAAAATCACAGTGACACTGTTCATGAGCAGAGGTCTTAAAATGGCTATGTTGAAAATTTGGTGAAAAAATTCCTAAAATGACTGTTTTACGAGCTGCAGTGCTATGCAGTTCCTACGAGATGCTCGTAAGTTCGCAAATTTTCAATATTTGCACTCCAATGACTTCAATACCTAAACAGCACATAGAAGCAAGCAACATTCGGCATTGACAAATGCTTGTTATATATGCTGTGAGAACAGGAGGGTATGAGCATAGTTGTGCTCTGCCCAAGTCGTAATGTTTAGGTAGCATCTCAGTTAGTTGGGGCATCGCAGGCTAAGAGGGTTTGTCTAGTGCAGACAGGTGACAGCCATTTTGAGAAAACCCTAGAAGGAGGCTTTAAAGCTGTGGTGTGAGAGAGGAGCGAAAAGGCTGGAAGAGAGTTCCAAACCCCGGCTTAGTGTCGCAGCAAAGGCTCGGCCACCCATTTGTGTGCGGGTTTTAGGTACCAGGAGGGCATGGGAGCCGCTGGATCACAGGTTGTAGGAGGGTATAGCAAGAACAAGGGTCTCAGTAAGGTTTTGAGGGGTGGCAGTTCTGAAATATTGTCAATGAAGTTGCCCACGATATAAGAGCTGTGAGTTTCTGGTGGAAGCCACTCAAGCCGGGTGTAAAGCTCACAGCGATGAGAGAGGTGGGGGCTGAGAGCGAAAATGGCACATGTTGTTGTACGCAGAGTCCCACTTTACTAGACTAGTTTTGCAATGTGGGCAAAGGTGATTAGTCCATAGCAGCATGCTAGGAGGGACTCCTGGCTGGAGCAAGACGGGCAGCTGGAGTTAGACAGCTTTTGCTCTGTAAGCCTGACCCACCTTGCAGTTTGAGGCCTTGCATGTATTTCATATGTGCAGGTTCATATCCAGCTGCAGGTCAAGGGTTACCCCAGGTACTTGACCGAGCCTGACGACAGTCAGTGGTGACTCATCAGCCCCGGAGATCTGTAGTGAATCCAGGGTGGCTTTTAACTTGGCTGCTGAGCCAAATAGCATGGCTCATGCCTTCTGTAGATTAATAACAAGTTTATGGTCCTGCAACTAAGTTTGGATGTGGTCAAGTCCAAGTTTAGTTTGGTGTTAATGGTATGATGTCCTGATTTGGCCATGATGACTAGGTCATCTGCATACAGCACTGAGGACCCTAGATCCAGAGCCAAGGGTAGCTCATTTATTGCTCAACAGTGATCACTTGGTTAAATAAAGATTTTGATTCAGTGCCCACAGCAGCACTGATTCAGGAATTCTCATACACTACCACAACCTTAGTTGAGTTTACTGGCTATATTATCCGTGATTCTTTTGATCAAGGGCTCCTAGTGGTGGCTACCTTTATTAAATTGCACCAAGGTCTTGGATACCGTGAATCACGTAATTACTACTCTGCCAGTTGGCAAACATAAACTTACCAGATCAGTGGGTGGTTCCGAGCTACCTGTCCAATAGAACGTAGCAGGTCAGGATACTTGATACTCCAACTGACCATCTAATGTCACCACTGGAGTACCCCAAGGCTTCATATTAGGTCCTTGCTATTTATCCTGTTTTATGAATGATCTTCCTAAAGTATGCAGAACAAAACCTTCCTTGATGCAGATGATGCCGTGTTACGATGTCACTCTGCTCTGAAGCATTGGAGGGTATGAAGCAGTCTGACTTCAATGCAGTGGAGGAGTGGTTCCAAACTCCAGGCTTTTACTGAATTACAAAAAAGACTGTTGTTCTCTCCCATCAAAGTCAACATAAGTCTCACCCCTCAGAATTCACAACAGCAAGAAATATTCTCTAGACATGGTTAGTAACTTTCAATACCTTGTAGTCATCCTTGATTGCTCCCTATCCTATTGGCTCCATATAGACCATTTTGCCAAGGCAGCGAATGCCAGAATTGGCAGCTTTATCGGCACCGACACTGCCTCATGGAATCTGCTATAAAACTTGGCAATCAGTGGTTTGATCTTGCCAGTCACTGACTGACTGATCTTGTTGTCTATGGCACTGGCACTGATACTACCCTAAAAAGAGGTAAGGTTGTACTTAAAGCCTGCAGGCTAGTTCTGGGCATACATAATTTAATTCACACATGAGCTCTACTGATGATGGAATGGCTTAATTTGAATAACAGGATTCACTATCAAGTTTGTCTACCTGCTAAAAAAAAAAATCACTCTTGGACTAGTACCCGTGGTGTACAGAGACTCTTGCATCACTCGATCAGCACTAGAATGACCAGAAGTATTAGCAATGCCATCTTTCACATCCCTTTCACTGCACCCGCAAGGACAGAGATCCTTTGAGTTCAGGGCCCTAAATGGCTAAACTCTTTAAAGAGCAGTTTCCTAGTAGCTACTGCCCCCAGCCTGTCACGATGGCTGACCTGCTTATGAGTCTTTCAATGAAGTGTGGCCAAGAAATTCCATTTAGAATGAAGGATACAGCCCTCGTAAACTTTTATTTGCATGCCAGCAAAAAACAGCAGGACTTCCCTGGTTGAAACCACGCCGCCACGTCGGCCCACACAACCCTGTTTGTGATGTCACAAAGCTGAAGGCAGCATGGCGCACCCCATTGAGTTCTCACAGGGCGATATTTACACATAACTTTACACCCCTTTCCTGGTGGGATTTTAATAAATCAAAGTGATCTATGAACTAATAGGGTCCCTATTAAGTCGATCCAGCGCTTGATTTATTAAAATCCCAGCAGGAAAGGTATAAAGCTATGTGTAAATATCAGCCCCACAGAACTCAATGGTGCGCCCATGCAGCCTTCATCTTGTGACATCACAAACAGGGCTGCGAGATGCCGACGGAGGTGTGTTTCCTGACTGGGAAGTCTGGCTGTTTTTGCCGGCATGCTGAAATAAAAGTATTTAGGACTATCTTTTATTCTAAACAGAATTTTGGCCAAGCTTCATCGGATGGCCAGTACTCACATAGTAGGAAGCTGCTCTTTAAGCACAGATCTGATTCTGGAACCAAAACTTGGACAATTCAAAACCAAACTGGAAGCGCCGCTTGTTGCCCTCAGCACATGTCATTGTGACTAATATCTTGGAACCACTCTAGGCTGATGCTTCTAAACAAACATGGCATGAAACCCATCTACTCCCCACACTTAACATCCTATCTTATCTCTCTATTACAACTTCCACTTCCTCTAAACCCACTTATTTTCCCACTACACATTCTGTTCCCGACCCACACTGACTAAAACCTTCTGTGTGACTCCTCATTTGTCATTCCTAATCTCTACCCTTCTTCTGAGGACCTGCACTACTAGGATCTTTATTCCCTCAACTGATTTTTCTTTTCTTCCACCTATGACTTAACCCTCAGGATGGCTCCTATTGCCTAATTTTCCTTAGCTCTCCTTCCCTTCCTCATTGTGTGATTGCCCACCATCCCTGAGGGTAGCTCCTGTTCCCACCCTCCACCCTCCCTCCTTTTAAAGGCTCCACTTTAGCCTTCCTCAACCCATTTTGTCCTATAGCCCTGCATCCCATACTCCTCCTGGTATGTCCACTTTCTCTTTGTGCTACTACAACATGAATGGTTATTTAATCTAGTCCTTGCAACCTACTTTCTGTAACATTTACGACAATGTACCTTGGGTATCTGCTATTTTTGTTTCGTTGTCTTAAGCCTTATGGAAAATTTGTATATACTGTTATTTTTCTACTTTTTGGACTCTGTGCTGTAGCTTGTGAATTGCCCATTTTTCCTTTGACGTGTACCTTTGTAAATGATCTGTCAAGCTCAAAGGTATTAATTCTGAGATTTCATTAAATAAAAGTAAAGTTCTAGGGCGTAGATATGTAGTTCTGTCCACACTGTCTGGCAGGTACTTTGCCGCTTTAAGATGGGCTGGAAAGTCTTCAAGCTCGCTTCTCCCACCCACTGGGTGATGAAACCCTCGGCTCTGCTCCATGACACCAGATCTTCCTTACCGCTTGGAAGGATCAGGTTCCCTCCTTAGCACTCTAGTACTTTGCAGGCCCTGGCTCTAAAAACTTCAGATTTTTTCCTAAACTTACTTTGAAACTCGTTAAGAGTTCAGTCTTCACCCTCTTCTCTCATGGCTGTGATGGAGGACAAGACTGCTTCTGGGTTCCGCTGTGCCCTCATGTGCAGAAGATGTCACACACCAACCCCCATGCCTCGTCGTTTATTGCCTCAGCCATGACCCACGATCTGCAGGCTTGCAAGATGTGCCTGTCCTTCTCACCTTTGGTGCTTGAGGACCACGCTGCCAGAGTTCAGCTGGGATGACCAGAGAAACGGCACCTGCCAGTCAAGTCAAAGGAGGCCCTTTGGGTGGTGTCTGCTGTGGCAGGCTTTGCAGAGCAACTTGAGCAGCTCACGACCCTCGAGGGAGTAGGCAGCCCAGGCTGCGGCCTTCATTCCACTCCAGCTGGGATCCTCCTATACGGCTTCCTTTCAGGGCTGTGCCAGTTCCTCTCTACTAAAGGGAGAGCCCTTTGGGACTCATTCTTCTCAGTCCTGAAAAAGGAACCGAAAAAGACAGCCTACATTCTTGGGAGCAGGAGAGATCTCGCTCCAGGACCATCGAACCTCAACTTTGGTTGAAGTTGTGGCCTGGGCCACTGGTTTCACTGGTGTCCCTGTCAGACTAGTCTGCTGACATGCCTGTCGACGCAGCAGAGATTTTTTCAAGCCCACCTACAGGTTGTTGACTGAGGAGGCTGACATTTCTCTTGACACTGGTGCTTTGGTGCCTTCCGAGGACTTGCCTCAGACCATTGAGCTGAAGTCCCTGGCCCAGGACCCTGAACCGAGGAGCAGCGGGTTTCCGTGCTCCTTCCTCGCCTGACGCTGGCACTGCCGACTGTCTCAGTCCCCCACCGCTTCCGGGAAATCTCACCATGGTTTTGGTCCTAACATCGCAGAAAATGCGTCGCCGCTCTTCTTCCTCATCCTCCTTGGCTGAGGAGAAGCTCGACACAGTTGCGTCGATGCTATGAGGATCTAATGTGGCAACAGCTCTCTTTTGGCCAGCAGCAAGCTGACACTGGCTTCCACACTGGCAATAAAGTGGCTGTTGCCCGAATGGCTGAAGCAGACTCCTGCCACCAGTTCCCGGTCCTGATGGCTTGGCCAAACCGCTGCCCAGCCCATTGTGGTGGAACCACCGCCTCCTCAGCCAAAGAATGGGATGCTGACCAAGGATTCTCAGCCAGCTCAAGGTTTGCCCCATCGGTTGTCGGTCACTCTCCCCCGATCGCCCTCGGTGAGTGGAGAGTGGCTCAGGTGGTCACCAACTGTACCTGGACTCTTCAGAGCTTGAAGACTCCTTGTCCGCATTCCTGTCCAGTCGACCTGGAATCTTTGGGGGCAGGCGCTCTTTCTGTGGACGAGAGCCCACCTTGTTCCTCAGTAACCTTCAGTTCATCTCTGAGTCCACCGGGATGCCACTCGAACCCATACAGAAATGGGCCACATATCCTCAAAGAGATTCTGGACAAGGAGACTCTCCCACAGAGGTGTTCCTGTAGCTGAGGCCATTGTGGGCCCAGCATTAGAACTCTGGCAGTGCCCAGCCTCCTGCCCAGTGCCATCGACCAGGATGGCCTGCAAATATGCAGTCCCTACTGACTGTCTCTCTCTCTCTCTCTCTGGCTTCTCAGAGCAGCCCTCGGCAAAGGGGTTGGTGGCAAACCCTATCCTCAGGTGCTTGGGCAACATAAGGGACATAGATAAGCCTCCAGATAAGGAGTACAAGAAATTGGACTACTTATGGAGAAAGATGTATGCTGCGCCTCCTTTGGGCCTTCGCCAGGCCAGCTCGGTTATGATGGCACACTTCTCTCACACCCTGTTGGGCTCCCTGGATGAGGTGCTCCTTATCTCCTGGCTGACCTCCAGACCACGGTCAAGCAGGTCAGGATCGAAGGGTGGTGGCAAAGCAGCAGCTCCTGATGGCTCTGGACATTGGAGACTCTTGTGCCCGTTTAGTAGCAGCCGCGAGTGGCCATGCGCTGCAGGGCTTGTTTGCGGATCTTGACCTTCACTGCAGATACCCAACACAAGCTTGCAGATGTTCCCTTTCTGGGCACCGACCTGTTCGGGCCCAGTGTGGAGGGCCACCTCCAGCGCATTGAAAAATCCAATGCCTCTCTAGATTCGGTCACATCTGGACAGGACAAAGGTTGCCATCAGCAGCATAAGCCCTTTGTCCCTCTGCTCCGGTGGCAAGACCTGCCCAGCAGCAGGGGCCAGCAGGCTCAAACTTGGCACCCTAGAGCCATGTCTGTGGCTTCCTCAGTTAGGAAGACCGGCAGCTTCTAGGCCGGCCCTGCTTCCTCCAAGCCTGCCCAGGGATGGGCTGTGGGTGCCACCCCAACCTCGCCTCACCTCCCTTGGGTCCCCTGGGAGCTGGTTCAGCCACTCTTTCTGGTCCGCTATCACCATGGACCGCTGGGTGTTGAAGTGGTCGGCAGGCCTGCCTCTGAGTTTGAACAGGCCCCTCCTTTCGAGTCCACGCCTGTGGGGCTACCTGTCCTCAGCCTCCCAGTCAGCTCTCCGAGACAACATCGACCTGCTCCTCTGCAAGGGGTAGTCAGCAAGGTGGCGGATCCTCCTCCATGCCCAGGGTTTGTTTCCAGGTACTTCCTGGTTCCAAAATGGACAGGGGCTAGTGCCCCATTCTCGATCTGCATGACCTGAACAAGTTCCTAAGGCTGTGCACCTTCGGATGGTAATCCTGTCTCAGATAATACCATCCCTGGAGCAGGGCACGTGGTTCTGCACCCTGGAACTCCAGGACACGTTCTTCATGTCCCAATCCATCCGTCTCATCAGTGGTTCCTCCACTTTGGGAAGATGGAACCTCTACAAGTTCTGGCCCATGCCCTTCGACCTCTCATCAGCTCCCAGGGTCTTAACCAAATGCATCGCAGTGGTGACAGCATTCCTGCTGCGCTGAGGGGTCCAGGTCTCCCTTACCTGGATGACTGGCTGATAACAGGTCCCTCCAGGTTGGAGGTAGATCTGGCCCTCCAGGCTTGCTCTCAGTTCAGCGTCCTCATCAACGAGGCTAGTTGGAACTTGTGCCTCGCAGGTGATTCAGTTCATCAGGCGAGTTTGACTCTGTCCAGCCAGAGCCTGTCTTCCAACGGACAGGGACGAGGCCCTTTCCTCCTTTACCCAGCCATTTCTGGTTGGGCAATTGCGCCCTGCCGGGACTTCCTGCACCTTCTGGGTCTTGTGACCTCCTGCACCAGTGTGGTCCATTGGACCCGCTGGCATATGCACCTCCTGCAGTGGGGCTGGCCGCCAGTGCTCTCAGAGCTCAGGTCATCGAGACCAGCCAGTCTCTCTGACCCAGGAGATGTGGGACGCCTACAGTGGTGGCTTGTTCCAGCTCATCTCATGGAGAGAATCCCATTTGTCTGCCCCGAGTCGAAGATCATCCTGATGACTGACGCCTTCTGGGTTGGGGTGCCCATCTGGGGAGCATAGAGCCCATGGACTCTGGTCCCTGAGGAGTCTCAGTGGCACATCAACTTGCTGCAGCTCCAAGCAGTCCAGCTAGCCCTGACTACCTTTGCTCCATTTGTTTGTGATGAAGTGGTCTAGGTCGAGACGGACAACACCACAACCATGTACTATCTCAACAGGCAGGGCGGGATGCACTTTTGCCTCTGTGCAAGGAGGCTCTTCGTGATTTGGTCTCTCATCTTCAGTCTGGAGGCAGATCTCCTAGCCATTCATGTGGCAGGAGCCACGAACAGTTTGGCCGATGCCTCTGCTGGATAGGCGATGCATCTCACGAGTGGTGTCTCCTGCTGGAGGTAGTTCAAGACCTGTTCTCCCACTGGGGCACACCTCAGGTGGACCTGTTTGCCTTCACGGAGAACGCCAAGCTGAGGCTGTACCATGCCCACCCACCCAGCAGGGCTCACTGCAGGGGATGCCTCTCCAGGCCATGGACCCCGGGCCTCTTCTATGACTTCCTTCCTCTGCCCTTGATCCACAAGGTGCTCCTCAAGATCAGGAGGGACAAGGCGAGTATAGCCCCAGACTGGCCTCGCCAGTTCTGGTATCCAGATCTCCTCAGACTCCGCCCAGGCTCCCGAGGTGGCTTACAGCCCACCTGGACCTCCTTTGTCAACCAGGGAAGGTACTCCATCTGGACCTTCAATCCCTGCAACTGAGTGGCTAGAGTTCCAGGCCTTGGGTCTTTCTGAGGTCCTCAGTGTCGTTAAGGCATCCCACAAGGAGTTGACCAGAAAATGCTATGATTTCAAATGGTAGTGATTCACCATCTGGTGTCAGGGTAAGGGTTGGACCCCTGTCCTGCCCACTGGCTAGCATTCTGGACTACCTGTGTTCCTTTTCCCAGCAAGGGCTTCGTTGACTACCCTCAGGAGGCACCTGGCAGCTATCTCTGCTTACTGGTGCAGACCGGCAAGCAGTTGGTGGTGCAGGAGAAGGTGGTCTGGTGCTTTTTCAAGGGCCTAGATCACATATTTCTTCTGGTGTATGAACCACCACCTCCGTGGGATTTACTGCTGGTATTAGCCAGCTCATGGGCAAGCCATTCGAACCGATGCACAGGTGTGACATCTCACCTGTCATGGAAGACCACTTTCTTGGTGGCTTTCACGTCAGCCAGAAGGATTGGGAGCTCTAGGCGCTTCCATCGAATCTCCCTACCTGGTCTTCTACAGGAACAGGGTTGTCCAGTGCCCCACCTGAAATTTCTTCCGAAGGTGGTGTTGGAATTTCACCTGAATCAGGTATTGACTTTGGTGTTCTATCCCAATCACACCTCGGGCAGAGTACAGACTCATACCTTGGACCTGAGATAGCACTCGCCTACTATATAGAGCGTACAGCGGAAGTTCGGGAGAGGTTCGCCAGCTGGTTGTCACCTACTCTGAAGCTGCACCTGGAAGACCTGCAGCCAAGCAGACAGTTGTCAGGTGGATCACTTCCTGCATTGATCTCTGCTATAGGTTGGCGGGTGGGAGCCTCCCATAGGGCTTGGGACTCATTCCATCTATCATACCACTGCGTCGGTGGCTGCTTCTAGCGATGTCCCTATCCAGGAAATCTGCAGGGCTGCTACCTGAAATCAGCACACACCTTCATTTCCACACTACATCGACCTTGAGTAATGCCGGATGCTGGTTTTGGAACCCTCAGTTCTCCAGTCGCTGTTCCCAAGTAGGGGTGTGCACCTTGCCTCCTATCCACGCCCTAGAAATACAGGTTACTCACCTGTAACAGGAGTTCTAGGAGTGATATATGTTGTTCATCCACATGTACCCACCCGACCTCCCCAGCTTCGAGCGCACAACCTGGCTTCCAGCAGGCTAGATCTGGGGCATGGGTCGGAGTCGAGGGTTTCATCACCTGGGTGGTGTGAGGAGCCAGCTTGAAGACTTTCCAGCCCATCTTAAAGCGGCAAGGTACCTGCCAGACAGTGTGGATGAACAACATATACCACTCCTAGAACTCCTGTTACAGGTGGGTAACCTGTATTTTCTCCTCCTTCCTCTTACTGTCAAAACCCTCCTAGTATGCCCCAGCAACTGTGCTGCCTTGTTGAAAGAGGCCTTGTTTCATTAGCTGGATTGTTTTAGGAGTCGCTATGATGATTCCCAGGCCCCATTTTGTCAGAGATGGTGTCCAGCTTAGCTCCTCCCAAACAGTATTCCTTCTTGGGGATCTTGTTCCCTATGTGCATCACCTTGCACTTTTGGTTTTGAATTTCAACTGCCAAACTTTGGACCACCTCTCTAATCTTTACAGGTCCTTCTGCAGCTCTCTAACCCCTTCCTTGCCATCTGCTCAGCGACAGAGCCTAGTGTCCTCCGAAAGAAGACTGTCTTGCCTTATATTCCTTTTGTGTCACTGATAAACATATTGAAAGGGAGGCCACAGGACTTGAACCCTGTGTCACCACAGTCATGACCTCTCTCTTCCTGACTTAACCTTGTTTACCACCACCCTCTGCTTTGTCCACTTCACCCCCACCACCCAAAGCCAGTTTCTTACCTATCCAAGTAGGTCTTTTGGGACTTGGTAATAAAACGTCCGTGCATTGATCACCTTGCTGAAGTCAAAGTAGAGCAACCACTGCTTGTCCCTTGTTCACTGCCGAATTACCCAGTCTAAGAACATTATCAGGTTTGTCTGACAAGAAGTTCCTGCCACAAACCTATGTTGCTTACTGTTTTGGAGCCCTTTTCCTTCCAGGTAATCCACTAGTTCGTAGAGTCTCCATTAGTTTACCTGCTTTGGAGGCAAGACTAACCGGTCTGTAGTTTACTGGTTGCTGTTTGTATTTCTGTTTTGTATTTATTTTACCAGGAAAGGCTCCATTGAGCAAAGCTCATTTGCAGGGTCATCGTGGCTAGGACCGCAACAGTGACAAGATACACAAAAGGATAAACACTTAGAATGAATATGTAGTGATAAAACACATACAACACTTAATTTACTGTAAGCATAAAGCAGCTAGTGCATGCTAATCTAAGAATTACAGGGATGGAAACCGAACATACAGGATATTATAGCAAACATGAGTATATTTAAGAAATATTACTTACAGGAATGCTATGGATATTAACGTGAGATATATAGCAGCTACTGCAGCACATAGTGCTATGATGGGGGTCCCATGGGGAGGTTAGTTATGAAGCAGAGAGACCTATGGTATAGTACACCTAGATTAGCTAGATGCACAGCCACATTGTCTCTATATAGCAGGTCATTATAATCAGGCAGAAAGGAGGTGGATGCACCGGCCCTTCCGAACTTCAGCAGTAATCAGCCTTGTTTCTTCAGCGCAGAGGTTTTCAGTGTGGACAATAATGCCTATTTGCAACCTAACCAGAAACCTTAATATTTATGTGTCTTCATAGGATATCTCCTCTATTAGTCTGCACCTTTGCAACTGTATGCCATCGGTGTCAGGACCACACAGAAACATCACCACATTCAGAGAATCCCCCATAAGTGTGGAAATGAAAAAGGGGACGAGCAAGAGAAGGAAGAATGGAGTTTGGGGAGGGATAGGTTGGTGCTAAAAGGCGTAACCTTTGTTTCTAGGGACGCCCATTACGACTGATTCCCATCAACCAGGCACCCAGCATTGACTCTGCCTTCAACCTTTTCACACAGACTTTAACAAGGCTTGTGATCTCACGAGCGCTACTAGACTCCGCACCAAAACGCAAAATGCATCATGGGTCTCCCCGCTCTACTCCAAAAAACTCAGAGAAAGGGATAACCTCTGGCACTTAGCCACTGAGATCGCAGGCGGCAGACAGACAAGCCTACAATGGTGCATGGAATAGGTGGATGTGAGCCACCTGTAAGGCCAAGGCTGCTCACTACCAGACCACCCTCATCTGGGGTCTGCCTGGACCTTTGGGACAGTATTAAAGAACTGAATGGGAAATCTCACCTCCCCCATCCCAGCTTGCTATTGACTGTTCTATTCTCACTGATCCCTTAACATAGCTAACTGCCTTGACACCTCCTTCACGGACCTTAGCTCTGTCCTTCCCAGTAATTTATTCGATCCAGCTCCCTATTCACAGCCCCTGTCCTTCAACATCCCGGTTCTACTTGCACTAAATATCTACCGATGAAGCCAGACCATTCATTCTAAAAGCATTAGGCAGCAACAGCCCAAGCACCAACTCCTTGGATCCCAAAATACTACGACTGGTACTGGATGACATCCTAGTCCCACTTATGAGCTTACTAAACCAATCCCTCTGCCTGGGTCAATTTCCCAGCATTTGGAAACGGCTATTGTCACACCTATTCACAAAGGTGGGACAGGTCCACCCCAGCAACTACTGGCCACTTCCATCCTTCCCCACTCTCCAAAGCCATAGAAAAGTAGTGGCTACACAGCTCACAGAGTATCTGACTTATTATGCTGTTGTTTGCCCAGAGCAGCATGGTTTCTGTGCAGGCCATAGCACTGGTACAGCCTTACTGGAATTCTCCAACTTTATGCACCTCTCTTGACTTGGCAACCTTGCTGGAGTAGTGTTCATTGGCCTCTCAAAGGCCTTTGACACTGTCTGCCATCCCTCCTACTTGACGCCTCTACCATATCTGTTTCTCTATTGGTCCCCTCGCTTGGTGCTCTAGCTACCCATCGGCCTGTTCCCAGTGCATCAAAATCAATGGGACACACTATGAGACCCGCCCTGTCTGCTCGGGGTCCCCAGGGCTCCATCCTGGACCCCTACTTTTAGTCTCTACCTAAACACCCTGCCCAGTGCTTGCTCCAGTAAAATTCTTCTGTACACAGATGATGCCGTTCTTTATGCCTCTTGCGAAATTCTGCCTCCTCAGGACTCTCTCCGACCACCTTAAACCAAGCAGAAAGCTGGTTCAAGGAGCACAGACTTGTCATTAATCTCAAAAGACCAAGTCGATGCTCTTCTCCCACCATCAAAATAACACAAGAAATAACCCCTCCTTATCCTCTTGAGCACTCAACACCGTTAAAGCAAGTGTACACCTACAAATATCTTGGGATACTTTCAACACTGCCCTCACTTTTTACGCTCACATTAATGCCCTTGCGTCTGCCACCAACACCGGATTGGCCTCTTATACCATCACAGGACTGCCTTCCACCCAATGCTCTCCGACTGGCCATCACATCCTCAGTACTGTCCCTAGCGGATTATGGCCTACCAGTATCGGAGCCGCTGATTATGTGGCACTCAATAAGATCCGACTCACTCTGAACAAGGCCTGCAGACTACTGACCAGTGCCCCCAGGCTCACCCACACCTGTCATTTCTATTCCACTGTTAATCTCCTCAACCTGGAAGAACATCTCAACTACCAAACCTGCCTCCTAGCTAAGAAAATTCTGCTCTGCCCCCGGTATCTGTCTCCTCCAACATACCTCCCCACAGTCTCCACCTGCAGTTTGGACAAGGCCACTCTACTGGTACCCAGAACTAGGACCTCCCTAGCTCGGAGATCCTTTGCTACAGGACCCTTCCTGGTTTAACACTCTCCTGTAACCATCACTGACACTCCAAAAATTGCCTCCTTCAGAACCACCTGTTCAACACCCACTGGTGTTCCTGTCACTGACAGGCTGCTCGCATATCATGGAGTGCACTTTGACAAAGTCCTCTGACTGCATCCTCCGTCCTACTTCCTCCCACCTAGTTTTCATTCCTCCTGCCAGATATCTGTATTTATGGAACTTCTGTTTTATGAAATGTACAAAATATAGGTAACAATGTCTATATATTACTGTATAAAATCTGTGTAAATCTGTATGTCAGCCTACTGTAATATTGTAACACTGTTGTCCTCTCTGTGACGAGGTACCTTTGTAAATAAGTCTCTGGCTCAAAGGTTGCAAATCCGATTGTATAAATAAATAAAGTTCACCTGGCCACTCAACGACAGTTTTTCCTGAAGATATGTGTAACCCCTGCAAATGGGGGTTCCCAAAAGACTTCAGGAGCTTGCTGAATGCTCCAAGCCTGAATGGTGTTTGGCGTTTAAGCCATTTATCAGTGAGTGTTTTAGAGCCTCTGGTACAGTCTCTTTAAGAGCTGTCTACTTGCAGACATAATTAGTTTATATGGGGGACTGTGTGTTCTCTGCTCGAGTACCACTCGAACTGCTGCCAATTCACTCCATTTTGCAGTCACTAGGAGTGCAAAGGGAACCTATCTGAAAGATGTAACTGTTTGCCAGAAATCATTTAGAGTAATAATGAAAATACAGTTTATCTAACCTGCTTTCGTTGCAGTCAGAACTGTGTTTGCCTAGTTCCCATTCTAGTTTTGAACTGCTGAACTGGACCAATCAGTGTGGGCTAAGGTAGCTCTAAAATGGTGCCTTGGACGAATCAGAACTTAGACTTGTAATCTGAGCCAGCCACAAGAGGATTGTAAGGGCAGTGACTCTGGGAGATGTAGTTTGACTTGCGCCTTTTTGGACCAGTAGGGGCAGTCTATTGTGAGTGACAGTCAATCCAGCCAAGAACTGGGAGGAACTCAAAGGAAGTGCCCGGTTTTGTCTGCTGGAGTTTCAGTTGAGCTCTGGCAGTGAAGAGGAAGGAGTCCTGTGCTTTTTCGTGTGCAGTTTTAGTCTGGAAACGTGTGTAAGGCCCAGAGTTCCAGTCTGCAGCTTGTGTAACTGCTTGTTAGGACTGAATCCATCCTGTGAAGAGAATCAAAGGATCTCTGAAGAGTAGAAACCAGGCTCACCCTGTAGAAGACTGGAGAAATTGCTGAATTGCACTCGGTCTGTCAGGAACTGAATCTGCTGTGTGTTCTCCCGGTATTGTGCAGTAATTGCGATCGGGATAGAGAAGCAGCCTGCCTGATATAGTACTTTCTTTTTACCATATAAATGTGTGAGGAGGCTTGTCAGCTCAAGTGAATCCTGCTGCCATTAAAGGACTTTTGCCTGTGACTGTTTACCATATAAATGTGTGAGGAGTCTTGTGGAGCTCAAGAGTAGCCCTGCTGACGTTGAAGGACCCTATATTGTTTGGAGGTCGTGAGTACTAATTCAGGGTCGCTCCTGTTGAATTGCCACATTAAACCCAAATGGAATCACTGTACTGCTGACTGTTTAAACTAATTTTTCTTTTCTCTGTGTGAAGGGCCCCTACCAGCTGCCACGTTTGACTAGCCACTAGGGCTTGGGTACCCAGGGACAGTAACTGGTAGGGATAGGCCTGTACAGAGCCATAGGTAGATAGTAAAGTGATAAGCTAATTAACCTGATTTCCCTGTCCTTGTTATATTCCCCTAAATAAATCAGAGCTGCTTGTTTCAGCAAAGTTATACTGCCTGAGGTATTTGTCTATGTTAAAGTATAGTACTGTGATTGTTGCACTGTATCTTATTTACAGGAGGTCCCAGTGCCTGAACCAGCCCTGGGGTAAGTGTATACTGTGAAGGTAATTCTGATATATTGTGTGGGCCACTAGTGGGAAGAAAGGGGTGTTGCAGTGTCCCAGAGGCTGTGACCAAGTTAGTTTAACTATTGCAAACCCTGACCTCTGGGTGGAGGCACCCCATCGGATCCAGGCCCCTCAACCTGTTAGTGGCAAATCAGGCAGGGTAGTAGCCCTGGATAGCACCATCTAGGGGTTACATATGGTTAATTGAATTTTATTAAGAAAAGCTCCTCCCTCCACCCAGGTGGTATATGCCACAGCTTGGCCCCATGACATCATGTCTTCCTTTTGCTGGAAGAGTTCTGTCTCCTTCTTCATAGCACCAGTTGTGGTAGAGCCTAAAGAGTGTGCCATTGGCAAACTTCAATTATTTCCTCCAACTTTCAGTATTCCACTAGTTCCTCAACTCTTCTCCAGCTCTCAGAGATGGAAGATGAAATATGAGGAAGCAATGTAAGCTGTCCGCTTCAAGAAGTGAGTCGTGCTGGCAGAAAATGTTGTGGACAGACTCGCACATGTCATGCTTTACTGCCTATGGATGGCACATGTCACGGTTGTGGCCTCTGTCAGATGAGACTGCTTCATCTTTAGAAGACTACAAGGCTCATCTTCTCGAGCAAGTTTTGGGCTGAGCGACCCAAAATTGGAACTAAAGAGCGATCGTAAGGCGGCCTTTGCTGCAGCGAGGTCCACGGCTTAAGTCACATCCATGGTAGAGATGACTGGCACCTTGCCAGCCCTTGGTGCTGATCCTGGTTGGGGTCCGTGTCAGAACGTCCTTAACGGGAGAGTTTTTGTGAAATTTTGGACACTCCAGATCTCTGAGTAAGAAACCAGAGTAAGAAGCACCACTGTTGGTTGTGGCTCTGAAAGAGATCATTCTCATCCCTGCTCCTTGACTCCCCGACCACTCGAGGCATGTCAAGTGAAACATAGACTTTGACAGAAGATAAGGACTGCTTGGCACACCTAGTCTGCCCATTTCCCTACCTACTGGATAAACTGCAGATCCTAGTTAACCAACAGCCTATTTCTTCCAATCTCCCCCACAAGAATTGCCTTATGTCTGTGCTGCATTCTTGAATTCGCCCACAGTTTTAGACCCCACAACCTCCTCAGGAAGGCAGTTCCATGTCTACCACCCTCTCTGTGAAAAATACTTCCTCACATTGCCCTGAATCATCCCCACCTCTATCTTCAAATTGTGTCCCCTTGTTCTTGCAAATCTCTTTTCTGAAAGATGCTACCATCTTGGACTTTGTTGATTCCCTGAGGTACTTAAAAGTTTCTATCATGTCCCCCCCTCCCTCCTTTCCTTAAGGGTATACATATTAAGCTCCTTTAGTCTCTCCTCATATGGCTTATTTTGCAGTCCCTGCACCATTTTAGTTGCCCTCCTCTGACTGCCTCCATCCTGTCTATGTCCTTGCGGAGATGGGGTCTCCAGAACTGGACGCAGTACTCCAGATGGGGTCTCACTGTCTGTACAAAGGGTTAACAACTTCCTGTTTTCTGCTGGTGATGCCTCTCCCATACATTCCAGTATCCCTCCAGCCCCTCCCTACTGCTTTCTTGAATTGTTTCCTACCTGAAGGTCATCTGATATGATTACCCCCAGGTCCCTTTCCATTTTTGTTGTTGTTACTACCTCCCTCATTGTGTACTCTTCCCTGGGTTTTGTTTCCCAGGTGCATTATGTTGCACTTCTTTGCATTGAATCCAAGCTGCTATACTTCTGACTATTCCTCCAACCTTGCAAGTCCCTTGTCATCCTTTCCACGCCTCATTGTGTATCAACCCTATTGCAGATATTTGTGTCATCTGCAGAGGCATACTTTCCTTCATTCCCTCTGCAATGTCATTTATAAAGACATTAAAAAGGACTGGACTCAGTACTGAACCCTCATGTGTACTCACTAGTAACCCCCCTTCTTCCAAGTGGACTCCATTTACTATTACCTTCTGTGACCTGTTGTCAAGTCAATGTTTTACCAGGCTACCACCCTGGGACCCACTCCCAGGCTGGCTAATTTGTTTGTTTATTAATCTTTTGTGTGGGACTGTGTCAAATGCCTTGTTAAAGTCTAGGTAGCCATGTCCACAGCCCCTCCCTAGTCTACTACTTTTGGTCACCCAGTCAAGGAAATCGATTTAGATTCATGTGACATGACCTTCCTGCAGTGAATCCATGCTGCCTTGGGTCCTGTGCTTCACTGGCCTCTAGGTACTCAACAGTTCTTTCCTTCAGAAGTGATTCCATCATTTTCCCTACCACTGGGGTCAAACTGACAGGTCTGTAGTTTCCTGCCTTTGTCTTGTTCCCACTTTTGTGAAGGGAATCAATCTGCCCTCCTCCAGTCCTCGGGTACCACACCATTCTCCCATGATTTGTTAAAAAGGGTAGTCAGTGGTGTCACTAGTCCTCCTCTTAATTGTTTTAGAATTCTGGGTGAATCCGTCCAGGCCCCATAGCTTTGTCCATCTTCAGTTTTGGAGTTCTTTCAGAACCCTTTCTTCTGTGAAAGGACTGGGATTGAGTCCCCCATCCAGAGTGCTTCTGTTAATTGGATTAGATGCCTTCCACCTCCTCTTTTGTGAATACTGAGCAGAAATATTCATTCAGTGTCCCTGCCTTTTCACTGTCCCTCTCTGCCCACCCACCATCCATTCTATTCAGCTTCACTATCCCTCCTTTGTTTTCCACACTCCACTATACCTATAAGGTTTTATCCCCTTCTTAACTGAAGTTGGCTATCTTTTCTCAGTTTGGGCTTTGTATTCTGACTGCCTTTCTTGCTTCTTTCTGCCTTAACTGGTACAATTTTTGTCCTGCTCCTTCTGTGTTCCTTATACTTCCTAAATGCTATCTTTTTC
Organism: Neoceratodus forsteri; assembly: GCA_016271365.2. Taxonomy (NCBI): domain Eukaryota; kingdom Metazoa; phylum Chordata; order Ceratodontiformes; family Ceratodontidae; genus Neoceratodus; species Neoceratodus forsteri. The sequence continues at coordinate 882,518,709 of CM057450.1, read as the reverse complement.
TCCCTAACCTTCCCTGCCACCTCTTTGAGAACCATAGTGGCTTTTTTTTTATTTGTTATTGCTTCATACAAAGGCTTGTTTCCTCTGTGATGGCAGTTTCTGCCCCTGTCTCCACGGATGCTGCTCTCTTCTGGAGTATCCTCTGCTCCTCTGCCCACCCCAGTACCTCTCTGGGTAATGCCAGATCTGCCCCATCTGCCTCGGCCTACCCCGGACGGAAGGAGGCTCCCAGGATGTCCCCTCCAGTCCATTGGTGTGTCTGGGCAGTCTGGACCTCCCCGAGGCAGGGTTATGGTGTCTGGGAGTTTGGATCCCTCATCTATGCTGGCATCCACAAGGCCATTTTCTGTGTTTTTGTGCGATCCACTGAAGATGTAGGCACGCAAAGGGGCCAAGGGGCGGAGCACGCCATGACATGCAGTAGCTCCATCCGGCTACATCCCCCTCAATGGCTGTTCTTAGCTGCACTGCCACCCGTGGTCACCCAGGTGGCAGTAGATAGCAGACAGGCAACCCTCCCGGAGAAGGAGAGGGGTCGATGGGCAGTCGATCCTTCTCCCTCCTGCTACCCGAGTCTGTTCCCAAACCCAGGTCGCTACGCCAATGATAAACCTACTGCTGTACCGGGCCAGTCTGTGATGGCAGTTTTGATGTTTCCCATTGTTGCTCCACCCTCCTCTTGCCTGTTTGGTAGTGCTTTTCTAAGGCACTCTCCCATTTTGTCAGTCAGTCCTCCTGTAGTCCAGTACCCTCACTTTTGCACGGCTCGACTCTGCAGCTGAGTTTACTGTGAACCATACTGTTTGTGGTCACTTGTTCCCAGATGGCTACCCATTTCTAGATCTGAGATCCTCTCACTATGCCCATTTGAGAGGCAAGATCCAAGATTGCTCCCTCCCGAATGGGTTCCAACACTAACTGTGTGAGGCATGCCCCTGTAGGGCATCGATAATGGTCCTGCTCTTTGATGTGGCTGCAGCAAAGGTGCTCCAGCTAACATTCAGGTTCCTCATCAACAGTATCTCCACTTTCTCTGCTAACCTAAGGATGCCTTCTATCATATCCTTGTCTATTCCCTCCCACCGAGATGGGCCTGACTTCGGCTGAGCCTAGAATGGTCAAGGGAGGTCAGTGACTCACGGTAAACCTATTGGGTTTGCCAACCTCGACACTGGTTGATCAGGTCATCAAGATTTTTTCTCAGCAGAGTCAACCAGCTGTTGGAGGATTGATGAGTCAATCTTCAAGACCTCTGTCTTCTCGGTCCTCACACAGGAGGGTGCGGAGCTGTCAGTGTCCCTGACTGCTGCCACTCTGGATCAACCTCCATTGGAGGTTATGCAGCCAAATCCGGCACATGTCATTTACACAGCACCTCTAGCAGCTTCTCCTCGACATTAGCCCCGAATCAGTGGTTGAGGTGGAGATCGAGGTGCTTCTTATGCTCTCAGTATCACTTTACCGGGAGGCATCGTGAGTCCATGCTTTTTGTCTTCCTCATCCTTGATGACTAGATGTCTGCTGGTGTATGAGGCAGTGCTGCTGGAAACAGTGGACCTTGGCAGGGGTAGGGTAGGGCTCTATCCTCTACTCCTGTGGTAAACAGGCCGGTGCCAGTCAGGCCCAGCGTGTCCTTCAAGACTACTGTCATAGACACCTGTCTCTACACCCTTGCAAGTGGAATCACCTCCACAGCAGTTCTTGTGGGGAGCCCTGTCTTAAGAATTCCTCATGAGGTGTCTGACTTGGCAGGGCTCCATACCAGGAATCTGTTAAAGATTGACCACTGACCATGGGCCAGTGTCATTTGATGTTGTGCTTAGACTTGTCGGAGTCTATGAATGTGCCTCTGGTGCCAGTTCAGAAAATGGTTAAATACCTTTACGATGTCCTTACTAAGGACAAATCCTGGAGGTTGTCTTTCCCATTGCTGAGGCCATTACAGGACTGGCTCTGGAGCTTTGACAGCATCCTGCCGACACCTTCAATCCCTGTGGTTCTCGAATACAGTCTTCATTCTGTCTCTCTGTCCAGGTTCTCAGTCCATCCATTAGCTGAGGGTTCGGTCTCTGACTTGAAATCTGGAAATACTGGGGACATTGACAACCCCAAACAATATGAGTTGAGGAACCTTTATCATGAAGAATATATGAAATCGCTAGCTGAAACAGGTCACATGATCTGTCCAGTCTGCCAGAGTGTAAGTAAAATGTAAGTAAATATAAATCCAAGCACCAAGACACAATCTGCCAGAGTGTAGCTAGCACTTCATCTTACAGCTGCCCGTCCCACCTCCCCATCACTATATCCTTCCACTTACTCTGTCCCACCCCTTTGAAACTGCCAGTCTAGCAGGACATCAGATCTTCCAGTAGGGTATTCCACATGTCCACTACCCTTTCTGTGAAGTGTCTCCTATCTCCTCCTAAACTTCCCCTCTAATCTCAGTCCATGCCCTCTTGTGTCCCTTCCTCTCCTCAGCTGAAAGATCCGTTTGTGTTTAGTCTTGTTAATCCCTTTCGGATATTTAAAGGTCTCTATCGATTTACCCCCCTTCACTTCTGTCTTCCAGCGAGTACATTTTCAACTCTAAATCTGTCCTCATAGAGCCTGTCCCCAAACCTCTATCATCTTCGTGGCCCTGCATTGCACCCCACCAATAACTTTATGTCCCTTTCAGGAACAGGCACTAGAGTTGCATGCAATACTCAAGTGAGGGCCTGACCAATGATCTGTAGGCAGTATAACTTCACTCCTTCTGGAAGAAATCCCTTTGATATACACACCTCAGCATTTTGTTACTGTAAGGCCGCCTTTTCTCCATTGGGCTGAGTTGTTCATGCTCTCTGTTATGATTACTCTTAGGTGCTTTTCTCTGCGATACTTATCAACTGCACTCCAGTCAAGTGATAGTCCCTCCTGGTTCTTTCCTCCAAAGTGTAATACCATTCACTTCTGGCATTGAAACCCAGCTACCATATTTCTGCCCACTCTTGCAGGTTAGTCAGGTCCTCCTGCCGCCTTCCACCCTCACTGTCATCAACCACGGCTCCCACTTTGGTATTGTCCACGAAGAGCTGATCTTGCTCCTGATCCTGTGCAGAATATCAGCATAATATATCCCAAACAGCACTGCTCCCAGTATAAATCATGCGGATGAAAGATCCATGCTGCTTCTTCCTTTGATCTCCATCAGGCAAGCAGCAGTCTGATGATGGCTCACTTTGGTCATTTCCTGTTGGGAGTACTCAGTTACTGACACCCGCCCCGTTACCTTCCTGCCTGACAAAATGGATCTTACTCAAGAGGGTTCTGCAGTAGGTTCACATATAGGACTGCACCCCTGGCGCAGGTCTGCACTGCAAACTTGTAGCTAGCAATTATTAGCAGGGACTGCCCTTTGTCATCAGATGACGCGACATGAGCTCTACTATAAAAGGGGTGGTCCTGTGCTCGCCCTCCAGTTCTTTTCCACCGTCGCACCAGTTCAATCGACAGGCATGGTAGAACAACGATCACTCACTCGCTTATATTCAACATTTTCATCTCTTTTCTGACAAAATTATTATTAAAACATTTATGGTGTATGTGTCTCGTCCCAAGAATGTTCCCAAATGCAGTGCCCATATTCTGAACCGGACGACCACTCCCGCTTCCTCCATGCCTGGGGCTCAAGCACAGCTCGGCTGAGAGTGCTGTTTACCAAGGGTTCAACCAGGCCACCCAGACCTGATGCCAGCGGACCCTTGAGGCCTGACCTTCTGTCCCAGCTGCTGGCTCTGTGGAAAGGAGCTTCAGGAACTTAGGAGAGGTCATCCTCACGGCCCCTGAGAAGAAAAAAAGGACAAGGAGAAGTGCGGAGAGAGAAGCCCGTCCACAGGAGAAAACCCAGACCCTCCTCCTCCAGAATCGTGAGTACCAGTCCTGCTATCACTCCATCCACTGCATGGTGGGATGGCTTCTCCCCCTCCTGCCCGAGGTGGAGTGGGCAGCCAGGGGTCACCTCTCTTGGTCTCTCTGTTCTCCCACCTGTAGCACCACCAATTAGTCATCCTCCAGCTCTGCTGCCAGGCACCCAGCCCAGACAGATGAGCCTGACTGTGGCCTTTCTACTGCAGCCAGCCCGGTTGCGACTGATAAGTCTGCAGATGGATCCTCTGTTGACTGCGCAGCTGCATTTGTTCTTCTGTCGGGCTCCCTTGAGGACCCAGACACGGGACTAGTGTGCTCATTGGGAAACCATTGTCCCTGCAGGTCTCTGCCCCAGGGATTCATCACCCCTTCCCGACCTCTCTCTTTCATTGGGCAGGTTTCCAGATCGGTCATTAGGGGCCCTCCCGAGGCCCCCCTTCCTCGGGTTCCTTTCGCACGCCAACCCTTTCTTCCAGGGGACCGCCACTGGACTGGGATCGTCTAGGCATGGACCTCCTCCTTCGGGACCTTGGCCCTATGCCAGAACCCCTGCTGCTACCCAGCAGCCCTTCAGCGCCCCATGCCGGGCCTTCAGCCCCTGCTGGGCCCTCTGGCAGTTTTCTGGGGCCTGACCTCATCCTTTGCTGCTGGGTGGCCCTTCGCTGGACCCTTCTCATTCAGACACCTGGCCTGGTGCCCCCCACCCCGACGCCAGGTTACCCGTATCCGCAGGGTTACCCGCTGATACCAGGCTGCCCGACGCCCAGGCTATCCTACCGTCCGGTAGCCATCGCCAAGATACCCTTGAGTTTTCAGGTCCCAGTACACTTACTGGCATCACCCTCCCAGTTACCAGTCCTTTCCCTGAGTATCCTGGGTACCAGCCTCCACCTCCTCCTCCACCACCGCTGCCTGACTATAAAACTAGCCTGGCGTGGCCGCAGGATGCTAGGATGCAACCCTTACAGAACTTAAGCAGTCCCAGCCACTTGGAGGAATTCCTCTTCCCAGAGCAACACCTCCACTCCAGTTCCTTCTGGACGTGCTGCCGGTTCTCTCCCGGTGGGTGACACCGTGTGGAACCTCCTTCCTAGTGGGTTGGATTCTTCAGACTTGGATGAGGACTCAATATCAAACTTTGTGAACCTTGTTCACTGGTCACACCTCAACCAAAAGAATCTCCAAACTCCCCAAAAGATCCTATATTTGGGAACCTATTGAGAGCCATATAAAAGCAGGAGGTTGGTCGTCCCAAGGAGGCAGACCTGGCGAAAGAGGCTTGCTGAAGATTTGACTTGTCCACCTTGGACCCTCTCCCCACCCCCCACCCCCTTGGATGGGTCCGATGAGGATCTAGTTTCACAATATGGCAACAGCCTTCTTCCATACCAGCTATCTCCAGGAAGGCTGACAGAACCTACTTCCCCTGGAAGGATCTCTCACCTGACTTCAGCCACAACGCCAATTCTATGGTCACTTCAGCTGGGCAAGATGACCTCACTTGGCTCAGCCAAACACTTAAGATTCTGTGCCCCCAAGACAAGGACTCAAAGCAACTAGGACCGGTTTGGTAGTAAGATCTATCTCGTCCACCTCCTGTGCCATCGGGTCAGTGAACTATGTGTCCCACATGGTGGCTTTTCAGAAGTCCTCTGTGTGTGTGTCTCTCTCTCTCTCACAGAACTAGAGAGGGACCTCCAGGACATCCTTGATGAGAATCTCTGGGCTAAATTGTCAGTGTCAGTGGCTCAGTAGGTAGCACACTCACCTCTGAGGCTGGGGTGATCAGAGGGCTATGGGTTCAGTTCCCACATCTGGCACTTGGTAATATCCCATACTGACACTGAAAAGCGGCATGAGAGGGTGCTGCACTTGAGGTGCCTTCGATGAGACGTTAAACTGAGGTCCCATCTGCCTGGATTGGTGGTAGTTCAGGTGGATGTTAAAGATCCCATGGCACTTATCGAAAAGAGTAGGGAAAGTTTTGTTGAAACAAGAAATCAGGTTACATGCATTAAAAAGAAACACAAGAAAAACAAACAGTCAAAACATAAGGCATTGTACAACAGGATTCATGCCTAAAATGGGAAAAGAAACCAAAGGTTACAACACTAAAATAACAAAGTCCTTCAAGTCACAGGTGCATCCGAATTCGTTATCCAAGGTAGTGCTTTCCAAAGAGCAAACAGATCTGGTTCTGAATGCAACGCCTGTTTATGTGCATAGACGGTTCTTAAATCTTTCACAATTTTCTGTTCAATTTCTAAATACGTACATACTTTCTGCTGTAGGGTGGACTGGCATCTGCCAACCATATATTCCATTTAATTATAACAAAATAAGATTTAAGGTATCGGTGTTCCACAAAGACCATTGAGGGGAACGCTCCATACATAATCATCGGGTAAGAGACTAGTCTAATCAATGGCATACTCCACTTCTCGGCCAGAAAACCCACCATTGTCGTATAAAGGAGCAGTCAAAGAATAGGTGAGATATAGTTTCTAATTCAGTATTACATGATGGCCTAGAACACATTCTGTCCTGAAGCTGTTTGTGTTTGTGGTTCGATTTAACATTTATTCACTTGTGGCAGGATAACCAATGGAAGTCCCACATATGTATAGGTATCCTTACACAATGTAACAAAGTAATCAGGGAAGGGCAATATCAGGCTGGGCATTTCACAAAAGAGACTGTGTCTCACAAACGGAGGAGAGAAGTGCTTTATACAGGGCTTTATACAAATGAGTAATAAGCATTTATGGGGAGACTCTCCATTGTTTCAGGCGAGGAACATCGTCTCACATAAGGTGGCATGTCTCCTGAGGCGCAATACACGAGGAATTATGTTCCCATTGGTGAAACCAGATTTTACAAGAATCGTAGAACCATGCTTCCCATCCCTTCTGTGAATTAATCAGAAGCGCCTTAGATTTGCCGTAAAAAATACTGAAAAGAACAAAGAGGGTTCATCATGCTAACACCACCTTCTGTGATGGGTAAATAGGTGATGTTCTGCTTATCGATTCAGCCTGCTCCCCATAATGTCTGAAAAAAAGGCTAAGAATCGCCGTCTCCAGTCATTTTGGAATTGGGAAGACGAGCTGACATAAAGAAACAGTGAAATTAAATATGTCTTAATCAAGTATACTCTTTTCTTTTTCCAATCTGACCCTATTCCAGGAGGTTACCTTCAGACGGCCCTGTTGCAATTTGGAAGTCCAATTGTATACATCCGAGTCCCTGGTACCAAAATAAATCCTAATATACGAACAGGGCCATCTACAATCCATAGTGGGCCAATGTTCCTTATCGGTGCAAGCCTGGGACCCAGCTGTATACCTACACCTTCCATAATTCAAGTTTGCTCCTGAGTATTTACCAAACAAGGAACATTCCTGTAAGGAGGCCGTCACCAAATCTCATCCGCCACTGGAAGCAAATATCATCTGCATATGCGATGGCTTTGTATGGCGCTATCGTAGCAGAACTCGAAATAGCATATATCTGTGGCAGCATGTTCAAACGTCGAAGCAAGACATCCAAAACAGTACATATAACAGGGGCTCACAGGACAACCCTGGCGGACGCCTCTCTGGACAGGTATCATAGGTCCCACCCAGCCAGCCATTTACTACAGGCATGACTGTGGCGTCCTGTAAAACTTACGTAACCATTGGATCATGACAGCGGTATATTCAAAATGAAGTGCTTTCCATAAAAATCATGGTTCACGGAGTCGAATGCGCCCGCTGATCCACTGAAATTATAAAGCCAGAGGCCGAGTCCGAGTAACTGTGGAGAATAATTCACGGAGAAGAATCAAATGATCCAAGATGTTCTCTGTTGGGGACAGAGCAAGATTGAGCAGAGTGCAGAACAAAACTGGCAATACCTGATAGATGCTTAGCAATAATTTTCATCAATATTTTAAAATCAGTATTTAGCATACAGAGAGGGTGCCAATTCTCAGAGTGGGCTTCCCCTTTGTTTGTAGATATAGATCAAGGCACCGTTCGTAAATTCTAAAGGTATAAACTCACTAACTAACAAGGAGTTAAAGACAGAGGTAAGTTCGACAACTAAATGTTCACTCAGAACTTTGTATGGAGCCACCGTTGAGCCATCTGGACCAGATGTTTTATGTAAAGGTAGAGAGGAAATTGTCGCTGACAACTCCAACGTCGTAATGGACCTGCATGCCATCTCTACTGCCTATTTAGAAGGGTTGGGATCCTAAATCCTCATACAGGGCAGTAGGGTCATTTATGTCAGCAGGAAGGAAAATAAGGCAGCCGTACGACTTATAACTATCTGTTGAATCTCATTTTGGGTGGAACATAGGGTCCCGTAGTGTCTGCAAGGCGTAGTATCGTCTTCTGAGTAATCTGACAAGAGTTCGATTCAAAGGGGCAAATGACCTCCCATGGTCCGTTAACATTAAATTTGTGTTGGTGGTACAATTGTAGTGATTGGCGGGATTGAAATTGCAACATGGCGCCCGCGTCAACTGTATTTGAAGAAGGTCTTGTCCGTTGTATATGACACTAGAAAAGCGACTGGAGATGCGCTCTTCTTTGTAAGTAGTCCAAATATTGGCTCCTACTTTTCTTACGACTATATCTTTTTAGGTAAGAAATCAATGCGTGTTAGTATCTAACCACCACTATATTGGGTCATCATAACATATAAACACAGATTTGCGTGCAGAAAGAAAGGACAGGAGGGTCGGTAAAACAACGTGTCCTGCAACAGGAGGTTAAATTTCCAGAAACCCGGCCCTTTAAAAGGGGTCACAGTACCAACACCAACAGAAAGCAGGCTATGATCTGGAAGGCCACTGCCTACACCGTGGCTGAGGCGATTGGCAAAGTGCGGGACAAAAAACCAAATCAGTGCGGTAGTAATTTGCCCTTTATGAAACGTGTGGGTATGTTGGTGAAAAGAAAAATAGGCATCAACTAAATGTGCAGTGCAGATTAGTTTTCCTAGTTCCTCACGAGTCACAATACAGTTTCTTAGTAGTGGCAAATTAACTTTTATCCTGAAGACTCAAACCACAGTTGGAGTCACCAGAAAATAAAATTTGGAAGGAAGTGTGCAGGTAAGGGCGGATCAAAGAAAGGAGGGCTATGTGAGTTGTCTTAATTTGTGGCGCATAGACATTAATTACCCGATAAGGGCAGTTACCTATGGTAAAATCCAAGACCAGGGCTCTACTGGGGACCAGATCAAACAGTTTCAAAAGGCGAAAGTTAGGCACATTTATCAATATGCCAAGGCCTGAGCAGGGGTCCTGACCTATAGACCAAAATGAGGGGCCCAAGAGCCAGTCATTTTCGCTTGTCTGATCTCTTGTGTGGTATGGAGTCTGGTATCCTGCAGTAAAAGATTCCCAATGGCAAAGTCTTAAAAGAAAACACCAACGTCTCTTAACAGCACGTTTCATACTATTAACATTAATAGTGTGGCAAGTAAACTGTGTCATTGAAACTAAAGAAAGTAAGAAACATCACAATTTTCTCTTCCCTACTACATTTTCCCTTTAAGTCTGACTTTAGCTTTACGTTTCTGCGAAAGTCCAGTACCCATCTGAAGTCCTGTGTCAGCAGGACCATCAGGAGGAGGACGCCACCGAGGATGAGTCAGACTCACCACCTATATCGTCAAAAGTCGGTTGGAGTAATTCAAAAGAATTTGACAGGGGTATGGGTAGGGTGACAAGGATTTCATAGGAGGTGGTGAGGGTCCGACCATTCCTCATTGACCTACAGCGCATACCTGTAGTAGGTTCCGGGGTGGTGGCATATTACTAGGACCTGGGACAGAGTCCATATCGAGGCAGCAGGTCTGATATTCTCAGGTCGGGGGTTCGGGTACTAATAAGGGTGCAACAGTCATTCCAGTCAGATGAGTGGTGTTCCGGCGGGGGTTCGAGCGTTGGGGTTTCACAGCCAAAATCCTACTACAGCGGGGGCTTATACAAGCCGCAGCGCTGTGCTTTCTGTGCCTGTGAAATCACAAGCGTTGATCAGCACCACCATCATGGTTGTTCTGAGCATGGGCAGCCCACTGACAATTCTGGAACATATGACCTAACTCTTCACACAGGTTACATCTACTAACGTTCCGACATTGAATCCCCATGTCCTATTTCTCCACAGTTGTTACATTTAATTTTATCACAAATGCTACTGAGTTGTGAGGGATCCCCACATCTATAGCAGGCCTTTGGTTGACCAGGATAAAACAAGACTCCGTCACGTCCTAAAAAAGGAATTGGGCAGGTGTACAGGACCCAAATCATTGGTGTGCAACATCACCGAAATCTCAACCCCTGTCCAAATGTTTTCAGTGTCCAGAATGGCCTCTGGTTGGCCCTGCACCGTGCAGCACTGTTTGTAATATACCACGTCAGATCGTCCACACCTTCATTTCAGAACATAACCGTAATGAATTTGAAGGCAGGTTTAAAAGGGGATAGCCTGAAAGGGTCCATAAAGCAGTACTTTTTAAAGCATGGTATCTAGACCAGAATCGTTCAAGTCCACGAGATGTTTGAAAACTGGCGTGGAAGGAGGATTCACCAGAAACATGTATCAAGCATATATCTCATGGGCAAAAATTTCAAAGAGTCCTTTAACAGGGATCTACTACGAATACACGATCCAGGGGTCAGGTAGTCCACCTTTATAAAGTAGATGTATGGCATTATGCCGTTTGCAACAAAACAGGTGTCTTAAAGAGAAGAAAGAAGCGTGGCATTCTCTCCCGATCAGGGAGCGGTAGACCAGGTTCCGTACCTTTGAAGTCCATGGTTTCCAATACAGTAGGAGCATCAGAATTTGTACCCTGTAAAACAGACAACACTGGGTTCTGTGAGTGACAATTCGCCGGTAAGCTCAAGGGTCAGAAGAGCCCTGTATGTCCTGTCCTATCTGGTGTCCTCCAGGAAGTCCTTGGGCTTTGGGAACGAATAGGGACGGACCAGAGACCCACTGTCCCTTGTGGGTTCCTGTATCCATCCAGCACCATGTAATGCCATCTCCACCGACACGTGGGCACATTTTGGGATAGCATCGCAAAATTTGTAAAAGTCATAAGGCTGCCGCTATCAAGCGTTGCGCAAGGAGGATCGGTTGGTACACTCACAGAGCAGTCACCTGCATCTGCGTGAGTGGCGAGCAGCGTCGTCAAGCGCCAAGGGGTGGCATCTCAGTCCAAGTATCACGGGACCAAGGGCGTCCCGGTGGACTAAAAGTTCATATGCATGGCGAGGGCTATCCCTCCAATTCCATATCTAGCAATGGCGGCAATTCCTGCTGCAACACCGAAGTGTCTCCGTGGCTCGGCTCACTGACACTGGCGCTCCCCTGCGCATCATCTCCCAAGCCACAGCATACAGCGGGCTGCAGCAGATCCAACCTCCGTGGTTCAGAAAGGAGGTGCCTCCTCGATCTCCCTCTGGTCTATCCGTCGATGCGGGGGGAAGGATGGTACAACCTCTCTAAGTAATTCCAGGCAAAGTAAGTACATGCTTATTCAATATTCCGTCCGTAGTGGTCTCTTCATAATCAGAGGCGGAGGCGGAGACCAAGTCTCCTGCCTCTCCAGCTAGCTCCGCAGTAGATACAGGAGCCGTCCGCCATGTTGGACAGAGTACTCCCTCTGTCAGAGTAGAAATTTCCTGGTGTCCTGGCCAAATTTCCTCATTCTTTAAAAAAAAATACCACCAACAGCTTAATCTGATTCAAATTCAGTTGCTCACCATCTGTATCCCCCTCCCGGTTGCCCTGAAAAGGGACTTCTAGGCCCAGTGGGCTTACTGGGTCAACAAAATTTAACAAACAAACAAATTGCAGGACAAAGTACACACGAGTAAATCTTCCTGCCGTCCACACTCCGGGCCGCCACGATTCAGTGGACTCTGTGGCTCGGGCTGTGGCCTCAGGGAATCTGCCTTAGGCGCCTGGCATGGCTGCACCTAGCAGGTCAGGCACAGGCAGGATGTTCAGTCATCCTCTTGGTAGCACCATTCAGAGGCCCCATCCTCTTTGGTGGTTGCGAAAGATATCATTACAGGTCTGCAAGAGGTGGTAGGTCCCTCGAGGCCATGCTTCATGTATCAGATGGGCCAAAAAAGGCAGCCGTTTTGCTGCCAGAGAAGATGGAACAAGAACTAGAACAAGTGTCAAAGCAAAGAGACATGCCACTGGCTGTGGGTGAAAGCTCCTCAGGCCAAGTTTATAAAAGCAGCCTCAAGCAAAGTTCCCTCCCCTCAGCGTCTTTACTCACTTCCCCTTCTCCTGCTCCCTCCATCTCCATCTGAGGTACCGGTAGGAGGAGGTTCGGCCCACCTGGCGGGGTGAAAGGCTGTCACTGCAGATGTATGGGTCCTTCAGCTCATACAAAGAGGTCACATAATAGAGTTCCTGGAGATTCCACTTCAAAGCCTCCGGAAGGAGTCCTTCTACCCATCGAGTCAGATCCCTGTCGTTCATCAAAAATCCAGGCCCTGCTACAAAAGCGGCCATGGAACCCATCCCTCAAAACCCAGTAGGAAGGTGATTCTACTCCCATTTCTTTATAGTTCAAAAAGATGGAGGATCTCAGACCTAGCCTGGATCATAGCATGCTCAACCTCTTCGTAGAATACAAGAGGATCCACATACTAACTCTTCAGGAACTCTTGCCCTGGTCCTGTGAAACACACAGCTGTGCTTCCCAGATACACAGGATGCCTACCTTCATATAACTATCTTCTTGGCCCCGCCACTTTTTGATTCTCCTCCTGGGAGAACCATTTCATATTCAAGGCACTTTCCTTTGGCCTGTCCTCAGCGCCCCTGGTTTCACCAAGTGCCTAGCAGTGGTGGGCATTTCTCCACTGCAGGGGGCATATCGTGTTCCCATACCTGGACGTCTGGCTCTTTTCAGCCCCATTTCGGATAGCCTAAAGGTGTCTCTCCTTCACTCTGGATCTGTTTGCCCAGCTGGGTGTTTCAGTCAACCTTTCCAAGTTTCAGCTAGTACCTCCAGTGTCTCCTTATTGGGCGGTACTAGATACAGTCCAAGCAGGCCTTCCTTCCGTTAGTCTGAGCCAAGACATTGGTTTCTCAGGCCACTTTAATGGCCAAATCTTGGTGGACTAGCGCCCTCAATGCTCTGTCTTTTGGGTCTTATGGCAGCAGCCATCCTACTATCCGCCTGGCCAGGCTGCATGTGAGGGTTACCCAGTGGTCTTTTAGAGTCCAATGGGATCAATGGTCAGATGAAATGGATCAACTGGTCATGATCTCCAGTAGCCTTCAGAAAGATCTCCTCTGGTGGCAGGACCTCCCCCACCTGCTGGCAGGAGCTCCTTCCACTCTCAGGCTCCCTCCCAGACCCTCACTTCAGATGCCTCCAATACGGGTTGTGAAGCCCACGAGGGGGATCACAGAACTTAAGGTTCTTGGTCTTCTCTGGAGCAGAATCTTCACATCAACATCCTGGAGACAAGAGCAGTCCTCTATACTCTGCAGGCTTTCCAGTTGTTACTCTTCATGGGAACACTTCTTATCGAGACAGACAATGTGGCGACTGTCTGTTATCTCAACAAACAGGGAGGTACCTGATTGTACCCTCTTTGCAGGGAAGCAGTGAGGTATGGTATTGGGTGATTCAGCACTGCCTGTTTCTGACAGCAGCCCATGTGCTGGCGTTCACAACTTCCTGGCCAACAGTCTGAGCCGATCAGTGGCCAGGGCTCACGATGAGAACTAAAGGAGGTAGTAGAGACCACGTTTCTTGGTGGGGTCAGCTTGACCTAGGTCTGTTCACTTTCCCATTCAACACAAAGCTCTCCAACTTTGCTCGCTCATTCCCGGCATGGTGCTTTTGGTGAGACGCACTCTTTCTGTCTTGGAGAGGAGGTTTCTGTATCGTTTCTCCTTTCCTCTCATTCAGAAGGTTCTGTTGAAACTCCAGGTAGAGGGGCTCACTTGATCTTGATTGCTCCTCTGTGGACCCAGCAGATTTTGTTCCCTGTTGGAACAATTAGCTCTAGAACCACGGTCCTTCTGCTGCTATCTCACGACCTTCTGTCTCAGGGCAGGGCAACCCTGGTACATCTGGTCTTCAGTCTCTCCATCTTCATGTGTGGCACCTGTGGACATAGCAGTTGCTCAATATGGAGTTTCCTCTCCAGTTGCTCAGGTCCTGGTGGAGGCCAGAACCTCTACCAGATCCACCTCGCCATGAAATGGAAGAGATTTTCTATTTGGGCCACAGTTAAGAGCTTGGACCCCTTTTTTTTTTGCTCGGCCTCCCAGGTGTTAGAGTACCTCTTACATGCTTCTGAGTTGGGCCTTAATTGGTCCTCACTTAAGGTGCATCTCTCTGCGGTGTCTGCCTACCACCATCCGGTGAAGGGCAAAACCTTAGCACAACTAGAGGTTTCCAAGACTTTCTTGAAGGGTATCCTTCACATCAAACCTCAGTCTGCAACCCCTGTCATCCCTGGGATCTTAATTTTATTTTGGAGAAACTTACTTTTGCCCCCTTTTGAACCAGCAGCAAGTTGTGATATGCACTTCCTGTCCTGGAAGATGCTAATTTTGGCTGCAGTTACTTTGGCTTGAAGGGTCACAGAGCTTCAGGTCTTGGTTTGTAGAAAGCACTATTTGATTTTCCACAAGGATCGGGTGGTCCTGAGGGCTTACCCTTCTTTTCTTCTGAAAGTGTTTGGAGATGACTCTTAACCAGAGTGTTGAACTGAAGGTCTGTTTTCCTCAGCATTCCAACGGGGAATATCTTCTGCACACCTTGGATGTGCACTGGATTTTAGTGCTATACCTCCGGACTAAGGAGATTTGAAAGTCAGACTAACTCTTTGTGGCCTTTGCCTCCCAGTGCCAAGGCAAGGCTATTTCTAAACAGACTATTTCTAGGTGGCTGGCTAACTGTATTCACTACACTTACCAGAAATATGGAAAAGCCCTTCCGGGGTGGTTAAGGTCATGCCACCAGAAGCATGGCCACTTCTGCCGTTTTTGTCAGAATGTGTCCACTGTGGATATCTTTGCAGCAGCCACTTGGTCTTCTGTCCATACCTTCATTAAACACTACAGTCTGGACATTGCTTCTAGGTGCAGATCTGGTTTGGGCCTAAGCAGTTTTACAAGGTCTTCTGTCCTAAGACAGACCCTTAGTTGGGAGACATTTTCCTCCTCCGGAACCTTGTCTCCAACTCCTTCTTTTTAGACTGCTTGTAAATCAGTCCTATAGCAGAGAGCCCTCTCGAGTAAGCAGTTCTGAAAGAACTTATTGTAACAGTAGCTCTTTGAGAGTTCCTGCAGTAGGTCTAGTTTCTCACCCAACTATCCCCAGCTCCTGGAGTCATTTCCTTTCTCCTGTCTAGTCCCTGGTCCAGCTAGGGCACAGGGTCACAGGAGTTACTATTTTGCTTCCTACTTCTAGATCTCTGGTGGAATAGAACTGGAGGGCAGGTTTGGGATCACCCTTTTTATAGTCGAGCTGATGTCTCACGACCGGGGTGTCCCCACTGATGATTACTAGCTACAAGTTTGCCGTGTGGATTTGATGGCAGGGCGCGGTCCTATGTGAAGACCTGCAGGAACCTCTCCGAAGATCTTGGTAACAGTAAGTTCTTACGTAACTGCTATTTTCCAGTAATAGTCTTCAGAGATCAAGTGCTGGCTAAGCACCAGATAGACTTGGTCATTAGTGACTCCTGCGCCCGTGTCATGGTAGTGGCTGTCATGATGCATTGCAGGATCTGGCTGAGGCTTTCCAGCTTTATGGTGGACACCCATCATAAGGTGGCTGATGGTTCTTTCCTGGACACGGACTTCGCTTAGCCTGGGGTGGATGGGCATCTCACTAGGACTGAGAAGTTCATTGCCCCTTGATACTGTAACTTCATCCCAGAAGGATAAGAATGGCTTGAAGCAGAAGAAATAGGCTTTTAAGTTTCAGCCCTTTCAGCCGAAGCAGCCATGGCAGCAACAGCCTCGTCAGTGGAAGTTCTAAGGCTGGTGCCTCCAGGCAGGGGCTCAAATAAGGTGGGGTAGGAGAAGTGGTGCCCCCGCTACAGTAGCAAGTGCCTCCTCCAAAGTCTGCCCAGTGATGGATCAGGGGTGTCCATCTCCTTTCTGTCCTGTCCCTGACCCAGCTCCCCATGAGGGATCGGCTTCACCACTTCTGGCCTCACTCGTCTGTCATTACTTATGGGCAACTGAGTTCTCAAGATGGTTGGCAGAGTGTTGCCTCTAGAGTTCAAGGCTCTCCGCATTAAGAATCTAATGCTCAGAGGTAGTTGTCTGTGTCATAGGACATGCTGTCCACACTCAGGAGGATGTTGCCAGCACCTTGCCAGAAGAGTCAAAGCCTGTGTCCCAGACATCCTGGCAAGTCAGGGGCACATGTCCAGGTTCTTCCTGGTCCCAAAATGGATGGAGGCTGATGCCTCATGCACAGTCTAAATAAGTTCCTTTTTTGGGGTGGGGTCTGATCCCTCTCTTCAGGACCCATCCAACTGCCACCCCATGCCTGGCTTACCCAGGCTTTCCCTCCCTACTGGAGATTGTGGGCAAGTCCTGAATTACTCCCCAGGTTGGGGCCATGAAGCAGAACCCCCTCCCGTCTGGTGTCAGAAACCATGGATGGCTGAGCAGAATGGGCCATCATGCCAGGGTCTGGCATTTTGTGTTGCTTTGCTGCCCAGGGATGGGAAGTGCAATGGCGTCCAGTGTCTGCTCCACCCCTTAACTTACTGGCACCAGTCGCTGCAGTGCCCCCGGTCTCTGCTAGGGGTCTATCAAGTGCTGGACACTCTTCCTCCCTCCCCTGGAGAAAGACAGTCTCTAGGATGTACAGTGCTTCTCCCCGACCGGCCCTCAGACTCCCCAGGTCCGTTCCCAAACCCAGGTCGTTGGCTTTGCAACCGAAATCTAACTGTTGCACCTGTGGTCCATCTTAAATGAGTTCCTAAGCAGTGGCCATGCTGAACCAGACTGTACCATCTCTGTGGTAGGGCATGTGGTTCTGCACCCTGGACCTCTTGTTCTTCCACATCCTAGTCTGTTCGTCCCACTGGCCATACCTTTGGTTCCATGCACAAGGATGCTCCGTCAGTTGCAGGTTGTGCCATTCTGCCTCCACCCATGCCCTGGGTCTTCAAGTGCATGGTAGTGGTGGCAGCCTTCCTGTGGACAAAGGGCATCAGGGTTTACCCACTTGGATTACTGGTTGATAGCTGGGCCATCCAGAGAGGTCTGGAGGCGGTTCAGGGATCTGGCACTAGGCTCAACCTCTTGGTCAAGCTGGCCAAGTTTGAACGGATCCTCTTCTGGAAGATCCCATTCATTGGGGCAGAGCCAGACTTCCCGTGGTCTAGGCCTCCTCCCTCCTGTGGACCAGGCATTGGACTGTACCTCTTTGCCTGATCATTTCAGGTTGGGTACTTGCGCACTACCCAGGATTTCCTGTGGTTGCTGGAGTACATGGCATCTTGTACCAGTGTGATCTGGTGGCCCGTTGGCAGATGCAGCACCTGCAGTGGGAGCTGAGCAGTCAGTGGTCCCAAAGCCTAGGTCACCTGGACCAGCTGGACACAGTGAACCAGCCGATGTGGGATGCCATCCAGTGGTGGCTGATTGCAGAACAGCTGGAGGAGTAGTGCCACTTATCTGCCCAGAACCAAGAGTCACTCTCACAAAGATGTTTCTCTGTTGGAGTGGGAATGCACCTAGCGGACCACAGAACTCATACGTTCTGGTCACCCAGGAGTCCCGTCACCACATCAGCCTGCTGGAGTTCCATACAACGTGGCTAGCTCTGATAGAATTTGCTCTCGTCTATGCAGGGGTCATGTTATGCAGTCAGATGGACAATACTAGGACCATATACTACCTGACAATGCATACCCTTCCCTTGTGTCAGGAAGTCCTCTGCACCGTGATTCTTGTGTGCAGCCTGGGTGCAGATCTCCTGGCAGTTCATGTTGCCGGAGTGGATGGTCAGCTGGCAGATGCTCTTAGCCAGGTGGGTGAGATGTTGCATGAGTGGTTCCTGCATCATAAGTTGGCAAACCACCTGTTCTCACTCCTGGAACACACCTCTGGTGGACCTGTTTGCCTCCTTGGAGAACACAAAACTGAGGTTGTTCTTGACCACCTTCCCCAGCCTGGAACACTGGTGGGGATGCCTTCATGAGGCCCTGGACCTCCGGCCTCCTGTGTGCCTTCTTCCTAGAACCGATCCACAAAATGGTGGTCAAGGTACTGCAGGACAAGGCATGCATGATACTGATAGCTACAGACTGGCTTTGTCAGTTCTGGTGCCTGAACTCCTCAGCCCCAGTAGCACACCTCCATGGCGGTTGACTCTTCACTCTGATCTGTTGATCAGACACTATGGAAAGATCCTGCTCCCGGACCTTCAGTACCTGCACCTCACAGCCTGGTTCCTGAGCAACCTAAAGTTTCAGGCTTTGGGCCTTTTGGATCATGTGCTCCACATTGTGGAGACCTCCTGGAAGGTTGACTTGTCGATGCTATGTTGTTAAATGGAAAGATTTTCCATTTGGTGTCAGAACAAGGAGTTTGATCCCTGCCTGTTCTGTGGCTAGTATCCTTGAGCACCTCTGGTTCTTATCCCAGGTGTAGTTGTGGTCCAAGAACCCTGGTGTGAGCTGGTATACCTGCTCGCGGGAGAATGGTTCTATGCCTTTTGAGGACTTGACCACTTATCCGCTAGTGCTGCGTTGGCCACCACCACCACCACCTTGTGATTTATTGCTGGTATTTGCATCGCTCATGGGCAAGTCTTTGAGTCTGCTCAGGTGGGAGATCTCACCTGTCATGAGAGACGGCTTCTTGGTGGCTGTCATGTCAGCCAGATCAGTGAGCTCCAGGTACACAGTCAAGCCTCCTTACATGGTCTTCCACAGGGAAAAGGTTGTTCTTCAGCCTGACCTGAAGTTCTCCCTAGGTTTGTCCTGGAATTCCATCTTAATCAGGTTATGAACCCATCTTCAGGAGGCTGACCGTAGGCTCCATACATTACAGCTGAGATGGGCGCTATCCTCACGTGGATCGCATGGCTGGAGTTGGGCTCGCTAGCTTAGTTGTTGTGTTTTTATTTATTTTAAATTTTTATTTTTATTTATACACCGAAGATGCGCCTGGCAGACCAGTAGCTAAGTGAGCGAATGGCAGGTGGATTATGTCCCCATCAACCTCAGCTATGGGTTGACTGGTGAGGAACTTTCCATAGGGCTCGGGGTTCATTGCTTGTTCCACCACACACATTGCTGCTGTGTTGGCTTTCCCAGGGATATCCCTATCCAGGAGATTTGCAGGGCTGCCGCCTAAAGTCAGCACACACCTTCAACACCCATTACAGCATCAACCTGGAGTCTCGTCAGGATGCTGCATTTGGGACCTCAATTCCCCAGTCAGTTTGCCAAGTAGAGTGGCATCTTGCCCTTCCTTCTGGAGCACTGCTAGAATTCTGTTATCATGTGGGTAGGTGAACCATATACACGCCTCTAGAAAATAGTTTACTCATATGTAACTATAGATCTTGCTTTGAGAGGGCCCTTGCAGTAGGTACTAATAGATGGGACTAAGCTGCCAGGCGCTAGGACCACGGAAAACTTTTAGCTAGTAGTGTCTGGTGAGAACCGCCCACCGCGATGTCACGTGACCATCAGTGTGGTGCTATATAGTGGCGGTTCCCACACCTACCTTCTAGTTCTTTCCTGCTGTCAACCTCGCATGTTGGACCTCACGGAGAACGTTTTCTGTCTACGCCATTTGGACGAGTATTCTACTCATTTACTTCTAGTTTAACTTACTTTTCTCATAAAGTATGTTTTTGCATTGTGTATGTCGTCTGACGCCTCTGGATTAGCATAAATATAAGTCACGACTCCTGTGAGCCTCCGCTCCCTCACAAAGGCGGTCATTCCCTCTGCCTGGGCCCAGAACACAAGACCGAGAACTATAAGGCCTGCCAAGGTTTCAGTCAGGCCACATGGAAATGCTATGAGCAGACCTTGGAAGCCCATTTACTCAAACTAAAATGGCATCCATGGAGAAGGAGCTGAAGAAACTCGAGCTCGTCCTCTTCCCCAGAGGGTCATTGTAAGAAGCAGGACAAAGAGAGACATCTGGACTGGGAACAGTCTCCATCGCATCCCAACACCTTTTTGGAGCTGCTGATATGGAGGAGGTTTCCTCCAGCCAAGCCTACCTCTGCCGCTGAGGAGCATGTGGGAGTCTCCGGGTAAAGGAGACACCTACAACCTTTAGACCTCTCATGGGGTCTAGTAGGAGTAGTACAGACTGCAAGTCAAAACTTGGGCTCCACTGGCGTGCACCAGCCCAGGTTCCTCTGGTGAGCCCCAACAAACAGGCCTGATGTAGGGAACTGGACCGTCTGCCGTCTGAGCCACAGCGGATCCTGGAGGTACTTCCACTCTGGATTATCTTCCTCTGCTTCTAGAGGCAGTTCCTCTGGTTTCCCCACTACCGAGAGAAGGGAGAGCAACTGCCGTCTAGCACTAACCCCTGCCAGCGCTAGATCACCCAATGCCTGGCTCACTGCCATTAATTCCGGTCCCACAGGGTCCTTTGGCCCCACAGGGCCACCATTGGGCCTGATGCTAGCCCCTCCTCCACTGGACCCTCTGGACTCACTGTCGGGACCCTCCTGGGCCTCAATCCTCCCAGGGTCCTTGCCAGGCCAAATGGCCCCCATGGGGCGATGCCAGGCCTCGTGCTCCAGCTGCCAGATGCCTGGCAATCTAGCATCACAATACCCTCTGGGGTATCTGAGCTGGGATATCGGACAGTTTTTCACCCTACCCATTGATGGGCTATCCACGGATACTGGTCACCTTATTATGAAGTGCGGAGTTATCAGGCGGTGAGATGCGGACATCAGCGTCAGTTGGACCTACAGGCAGTGGTTCGTTTATGATGTGACGGTGCTAAATCACCAGCTCGAGCTCAAGAAGAGTCCGCTTCTGTTAACCCTTCGCCTGTCAACAGGAATTGACACACGACACCTCTATCGACGGACTCCAGACCCGTCTATGTCAGCAGACCTACCAAGCCTTTGCCTTAACCAGGCGGCCCTCACGGAATTGTTGAGACCTGTGGACTTTGAGACTGATGGACACACCTTTACCAAGACTTGGCACTCTAGACAGCCTAACGTCTGCCTCTGCCCATTTGGGCTTGCTCAATGAGTCCCCTTCCTTGGATGAGTCGAAACTGAGGAATCACCAAAGTCACCCTCTGAAGATCCTTCCTTCATGGAATGCCTCAAGACAATCCAAGCAGCCTACGACTTATGCATGGAGGAACAAGATCCCCAGTGCCAGAGGCTCACAGAGCATCTGGAACTATCTGATCCATCCCCAACCCTCTTCCCACTGTGGATAGGTCCTCATGAGGATTTGGCCTCCATGATAAGGAAACAACTTGCTTCAGTGGCAAGGAAGGCAGATGGGATGTACCAGAGGGAGGAACACCTTAGCACTCATCCTAAAGCCGATTCAGTGGTCATCAGTGCTGCCCATGACTGTTTGTCCAAACCAGAACACCTCAGCACTTCTCCTCTAGACAAGGAGTTAAAGGTACTGGATCAGTTTGGCAAAGCGTCGTACTCTTCATCCACCCTGGCAATTTGAGCACTGAATTATGTTGCTCACATGGTGGTCTACCAGAAATCCATTCTGGGTCAGCTAGAATCCAAGGCGGAGAACTTTCTGACTCTGAGTTCAAAGAAGAAATGACCGGCATGGTGAGCTCAGCTAGATAAGCTAGCTGGCATACACTGAGGACCACTTACAGTTCAGCGGATGCTACAGGAGGGAACAGCTATGGCTGTCAGTTTATGTAACACGCATGGCCAAGGATCTCAGTCTGGCACCTGAGGTCCGATCAGCCATCCAGGATGCCTCATTCCAGAGTCCTGTACTTTTCTGGGGGATGTTAGATATATTATTACAGACCTTCAGGACAAGGGGCAAAACTGCGCTCAGTCCAGTTTGTCTAACCCCTCAAAAGTTGAAGCAGCCCTTTCACGGCAGCAGCGGTGACAGCAAATTCAACAGCAGAACCAATGCCAGAACAAGCGGGCACCTTCGGCGGCACAGCTCCCCAGCTAAAGCATATCGAGCCTCAGGAACCACACACTCCACCCTCCTCACTGCCTTTTGACTCTCTCTGACTCTTCCCACCCCCAGATCTAGTTCTGGGGAACTGTAGGAGGCAGATTTACATACCACCTACGGGCTGGGAGGCAGTGACAGCAGACACCTGGGTTCTTCAGCTTGTAGCAAAGGGCACACAAAGTTTCTAGAAGACCCTGGAGCATCCTCCAGGTCCTACTTATATTATTCTCAGCTGCATCCATTTGGTCAGAGAGGAAATAAACTCTCTGCTGCAAAAAGCAGTGATAGAACCTGTTCCCCAGAGTCCAATGGGCAGGGGACACTACTCATCGTCTTCCTAGACCTCAAGAAGACTGGCGACCTCAGACTAATACTGGATCTTAGCAGTCTGATGAACCTCTTTGTACAGTACAAGAGGTTTTGAATGCTATCCCTCCTGGGTTTCCTTCCCTTGCTACATCAGGGACATTGGCTCTGTTCTCTGAACATGCAGCATGCATACCTACATATCCCCATTTTCCCATCCCACGTAGATTTCTCAAATTCTCTCTTCAGGAGAACATTTTCAATTCAAAGCTCTGCCTTTTGGCCTGTCAGTTCAATGCTTTATTTGATAAATCAAGATAACAAGTAACTTGTTGTTTTCAACACATACATATGACAAAGTTGGACTTACGAACCATATGAATACACACACATATATAACATTTCTCTAAATAATTTAAAACTTTGGACATTCCTAGTACATTAGTCCCTTCACTCTGTAATCACATATTATTGCTCTGAAATTAGCTGCCTGTAATTTTTCTTTTTGCTGTTAACAAAATTTGAAAATTTTGCAGACAGAATAGCATCTTCAACTGTTTGCGGATGTAGCAGGATAAATATTACATCATAACCTAATTCTGCATAGATTAACAAATAATTGTTTAAAATTGATTTCTGGCCTGGTTATACAGGGACACAGCAATAAAATATGTTTAAAGTTTCTTCATGTCCTTTATTGCACTGACAATTTTTCTAACATTATTACTTAGTCAGCTACACTAACTGCATTAAAATATGTATACTTTGATTTACTAGCCCCATCCTCATCCAAGTAATAGCTTTTCTATAGGGGAATCATCCAAAAGAAAGATGTAGTTACAACTCATGATCAATTTTGTTCTCCTTATACCATCTTGCACATTTTGTTTTCTCTTATTTGTGCCATATCATTACTTTTCCTAGGAATACAATTTTTTTGGCCAGTTGTCTATCTTGAGGAAGAATCATAATTCCTCTGGAAAAATCTGACCACAAATGGTCCATATTAATTTCATCTAATTTACTTGAAGTCCATTTAGCCATTTCTTATGATTTATTATTCTAATCCAATATGAGATCAACCTAAGGTCTTTAAGAAAACAAATCGGAGCTCTGCCCAACTTGGCTTTTACCATGGTGTTTGAGGTAGAAGAGGTGACCATTAAAAGTGCTTTGTAATAATATGACAGAGGTTTCTCCATGTCCTTCTTACTAACGTACCCCATACTTCTGAACCAAACAGCAATAATGGTTGTATTTGCCTCACCAGCAATTAATGCTGGTACTACTGTATTTCCTCCATACACCAAATTAAATTTCAATAATGTTCTTGTATTAGTCTAGCTTTATTTATTTGATTATTAATATAAGCCATCCAAGAGCAAGAGGAAGTAAGTTGTACCTCCAGATAACAATATTCTTTTACTAACTTAATATTAACATCTCCTACTTTTACCCTAGGACCTTTTACATTATTATTCCCCTTTTGAAAACCATTATTTTGGGATTTTTGTATTTATCCGTAGTTCTAACACTTCACATTTCTGCTGCAACATGTCAAATTTCCTCTGTATCCCAATTCTAGAGAGTGAAAATATTACTATATCATCTCGTATGCCAATGAATGTATAGATATATTTATTTTAGGAGAGTCAAATACTTCTGTATCTTAAACTATTAAAAGTTAATTGATATATCAATTAAAAGAGAACAGGGGCCAATAGGCAACCCTGTTTGACTCCACAGTTTGACTCAAATGGCTGAGACAACCTTCCCTCATTATCATACCTGATATATGTAAGTGTACCTGAATAAAGTTTCTGAATCAATCTAAGAAGACATGGGTCCATTCCTTCTTACATAATAATTCCCATAATTTTAGTCTATTTACCGAATCAAAAGCTAATTCGAAATCTACAAAAACTGTACATAACTTGGACTTTCTAAGTAATACATATTTTTCCATCAAATGGGCAAGACAGTACAAGTTATCAGTGGTAAAAACCCTCCTAAAACCAGCCTGATAAATTGATATCTGTGAGGATTGTTCAATCCATTTATTTACGCTATTCAATAAAAGTCTTGTAAATATTTTAGAACTTATATCTAATAAACTAATGGGACGAAAATTTGATGGATCATATAATGATCCTTTTGTGAATTGGGACTATAATATTATGTGTCCATGAAATAGGAATAAAATTATGTTTAACACAAATTAAAAACAATGTAAGTGTAGGAATCCAGAAATCTTTATATTCTTTATATACTACTGGAGGAATGTAATCTGGACCAGGCGCTTATTATTTTAATTTCATAATGCTCTCTTCTATCTCCTCAAGAGTAAAAGTTATCATAGATTCTACTTTACCCAAACTAAATGAAACTATATTATCAGGGAAGAGGAGTCTTACTAAATATTTCCTTAAAATATTCTACCTAAGTATCTCTTGGTACATATACTGAGAGAGCCAACTGGTATTGATTAGATCCCTTTGCTACCATACTCCAGAATGCTTTAACATCCTTATTCTTAATAATCTGAAACATTTCATCCCAAGTATCATTTTGAAAGATAACTTCTTCGTCTGCAAAAATTTATTATACGACTTCCTAGCCCTATTTAAAATCTGAATTTTCCTTTGAGGGATGATTTTGGTCTTTCTAATAAGTTTCTTAAGTATCCTTCTTTCAATTTACATTCTTTATCAAACCATGTTATACAAGGTTTCTTCCATCCAGAATTAGCGTCTGTATAGAGTGATGCTCTTAGGTCCAGATTAAGTTTATCTAGTTGTACAGTTACCCATTCTATGTTTTCCAATCATAATTTTGCATTTCCTTTTTTTCCAAATGCTATCAGAATATTTTGAACCTTATTCCATAAACAGCCTTGTAATTCAAGCGCTGTTTCCCTTTTAGATATAATTGTGCCAGTGGTGTTGGTTGTTCGAGAGAAGAATATCTTTATCTAGCTTCATTTGAAAGCTTAAGGCAGCATGATCACTTTCTGCTCGAGTAAGAATTTTTAGCGAGACAAAGATCTCTAAACTCTCAGGATTAATTATAACATAATCTATTATACTTGACCTACCCCAAGAGAAAGAATTCATCTTCACAGTCACCCTCAATTCCTCCATTCAAAATCATTAAAGCATTTTCCTCAAGGAATTTAATTAAACTTGACCTCTATCATTTACACCTTTATCTTTACTGACTCTCTTTTGACAAACTTAAGATCTAACTGATTCTCCAATTTGAAAAATTATCATGATCTGCAATACGAACATTAAAATCCACTAATATAATAATCAAGCCTCTAGGATATTTAAGAAGAGAGGCATCTAAATCTGCCCCAATGAACTCCAAATATTATCAAACTGCTCCAATTTATTAACTGGAGGAAGATACACATTAACAAAATTAGCACAACCCGATCTATTTCTATAATGGCTATAATATAATATTGCACATTTAAAAATTTCAAATATTGTTATGCTAGGTCCAATTTTACAAACAGAGCCAACCCTCCTTTTGCTCTACCAAATTTCTTTTCTAGTTGCTGAATTTAATATTACTTGATATCCATTAATATTTATATTATCTGAAACCCACATCTCTTTGTAGTGCCAGAATTTCATATTTGGCAAGAAAATCCACACATTCACAATCTACCAACTTATTACAAAATCCAGCAATGTTCCAAGTTAATACTTTCAACAAATAATTATTTTGTGTAGAGTTGAAGGTAATCTCTATAGAATTTTCTTCCGTAATTCCTAGTCAGTGTTCTGTATCCAGACCTCTAATCCTTTCATAATTCAGATTCATCATGTCCACAATTAATATGCCAACTCCATCAAAAATATCCACATTCCTTTTATTAGAGAGAATACATCTGCTAATATGCTTGATATATCTATTTGGCTATTCTTTTATCAAAAACCACACTCTTTGCATATCTGATACATTTTTCTCCCTTTGGTTTTGAAGGTATGACCCTATAAGGGAATTTATATAAACATCCATGATTTCATCATTTTCTCCCAGAAGTCTGTCTATACCAAATAGAGACAGAATAAATGGGTTGGAATCTCCACTTGAATCAATTGAAATTTTACTAAAATCCCACTGAAGTTTAAATAACTTCCCTTTAAAATGATTTGAAGTTAAGTAGTCACCAGTCTCAATATTGTTTAGTGTGGGCTATAATAGTCTTCCATAAAATAGGGACCAATAAACTTAGCCCTAAAGAGGAAATCCTGTGTGATTAAGCCCAAATGGATTTTGCTGAGAACATATCAGAAACTAATACATACACGGTTTATTCTCCATTATTTCATCCCTACAGACCATAATAATTTTGTCCTTAACTTGAGGGATGCCTAACTCTGCAGCAATGAAATACTTAATAAGGTCCTTTAATGATTCTGGAGATTCATCACACTTATGGTACACACCATCAATTCTCAGACAGACTTCTTTTCCATCAAGTAATTTTTAGTTTCCTCATAAACTTTAGTGAACTCATTAATAGGCCTATTATTGCAGTCTGTACATATAATTTCTATAGGCATCTCTCTCACTTTTCCTACATCATTGTTTACTAAACTTTCTTGATTCTTTAAGTTTTCATTTTTACTAGATCAGGCATTACATGTTGTTCTACACTACCTTCTTTCTGATTTTCTATTTCCTTTATTACTTTTATCATTGCTTTCTTTAAATGTTTCTTTCTACCCCTTTTCCTTTCCTTTAGTTTCTTGGAACGTTTCATTTTATCTTATTTTTGATTGATTATCTGGGATACAAATTGATGAAAAGATAACTTATCAGAGTTTTTTCTGGCAAACAACTCTATCCATTTTCCTCTAGTTGTTGCAATTTACAAATAAAGTGTTAATAGAGCTCTTCAAAGTAGATTTTAAATTCTTTAATGCCTCTAGCAACACTATGTTTGCCATAACAGGATGTGTTAATGCCTTAAATGTATACTTTGACAATGTATCTGGACATTGAGCAAAAGATCCTCATTTATTATTATTTGTTCAACTTTTCTGTACATTTTTTCAAATACTGTATTTGGGAACCTGTTAATACAGAGCAATTAGCTCTAATTGCCCCTACATCATTCACTAGGTCTTGACTGAGGTTTCCAAAAGTCTTTATCTAGTCCTGATGAAATTTCTAAGGGCTATATAATTCAAATCTTGAGTCCTGTGCTTTTCTATGAGAAGTCGTTTTCATTGGTGAAGGCAAAGTTAACACTTCCTGTAAAGGAGATTTGAGTTCCTGAGCTTTATTTTCCCTAAATTGGTTTTAAGAGTAAAGAAGTCCGTTATATTTTTCTGCCTGACACATCTGTCTGGAATCTTGTTAATATGATGTGTATCTTCAATTTTGTTTTCCCTTATGAGAACTTTGAATCTTTATATTTAACTCTTGAGAATCTTGAATATCATTGCTAGCTACATGAAAGTCCTTTCCTACTCTATCTCCTTTTTGCTTTTCCCTATATAATCTAACTTCTCAATGGTCAGTTTGTAGTATTTTCAATGCCTCAGCATAAGTAAAGATTTTTGCTCAGTGGGGTGGATGTAATACATAATGTATCATTGAATATACATCCATTTTTTCATACCTTTTCTTTAGTCCATCCCTAGTACTTTTCCCTCCCCCTTTATTCCCCTTTCCTATAAGCATTTTACCACTTTTTGTAAACATTAAGTGAGACTTTAGATAAAGTGCAAAAATAAGTTGGAAAAAAATGAAATTACAAGATCTTCAAATTTAAACGTCAGCTAAACAGCCATTGAAACCTTGAGTCCCTAAAGAAAAATGTTTCACAGTCACCACACATTCAGATGAGTCTGTTTTGCACACTTCAGGAAATTCAGGAAGATCCCATAGTCTGCTTCACCTATTCCAAGTATTCCAATTTTTCAAGCCATTATCCGCTCACAAAGTTCAAGCCTGTAGGCACCACAAGTTCCACAAATTATATCCCATCCGCTTCTCACAGTCACCTCAAGGAGTTTTCCCAGAAAGTTCCAAGTAGTCACTGCTTGGGTGTAAAGAAACTAAACCGTAATAAGTAAAATAAAAAAAGCGAATAATTAAAATATTATTACACCAATGCTATTGCAAACAAAAAAATAAAAAGTAGACTTAATCCCTACAGCCCCATCACTAGTGTTATATCTATAATTACCTATAATAAACCAATATAAAAACCTAATAATAGACTCAGAGCAATAACATAACACAACAGTAATATTACCACATTGTGTGTTACCAAATAAAATATTTAAACAAAAACTAACTTACTTGTCAACAAGAATTTAACTCTCTACCATACCTCACCATGTTACTTCTTTTCAAAGATATTTAGTGTTCACTTAAAAAGAAGGTAGAAGCAGATGAAATCACCAATATCCCAAATAAATCTTGTCCAGTACCAAAGCGGAAGGTGAAACGTGTATTTATAAAACTGCCGATGTTATCTAATCTCTCTTTACTATAGAACTTCGTAACTTCAAGGGTTCACAATATTGCACGATAACACAATCCAAGAGTAAATAAGATTAAGCCAGAAGAAAAGGTGCTACATGCAACAGAGCTCACACTGAATGTCTGAGTGTCTGACTATCCAAAGAGTGTCTGAAGGAATAATTAAATCAGAGCGTCAGGCGTTCTTAAACCTGACTATCTGATTACCTAATTGTCAGGCATGTTACTTTAAGTATATTAATTCTAATTTACTTTGATTAACTCAGCATTCACATGAAATTTGTGGTGCGCATAACGCTCGTGCCAATTAAACCAAACCCAACTTAAAACTCAGATTGAACTTGAATTAATTTAATAATTTAATTGTGTGGCTGGATAATAGATTAAATAGCATCACAATAACATCAAGTGTCTCATTTATCTACATGTCTATCTCTATAATAACCTCAGTAATAATTATCTAGCACTATACACGGATTTCCAGTAGCTCATTAGAAAGCGTTAAGAGCTTAATAATGCAACTAATTGACTCAACCGAACACAAGCTGAATCTAATCAGAATAGCTAATGGGATAAACAGACTAACTCAATATAATTGCCTTACAACTAACGTGAACTTAAATAAATAACAGATAATTAGGTTAATTTTATATGGACATTAATGAAATGCAACATAATATAAAAACTTATAAAAACCTAAGCAGCCCTACAACCTAATAAAGGTATTATAAAATATTACAAAAATATATAATTAAAATAAGTTTAAACACATAATCTTATGTATCCGTGATTCAAGATCATAAATCAATTCTCAAATTTATACACTCACAGTGTCTCACTGGTTCTCATATATTTCTCATATTTTTACAGAAACAGCTTTTCATAAAATACGTTATTTTAAAATACTCTCCGCTCTGTAAGAATAAAATACAATGGCCACTGGAATAACATGTAAAACAGACAAGAGCAAAAGACCAGAATGTATGTTGCTGGAAAGGAGGAATACAAATCCAAACACGGAGACCGAGGATAAACTACGAGCCCCTGAAAACAGAACAGCAGTCTGGATATCAGTGGTCTGAGCAAACCACACTCTCCAGGTAGAGCGGGCTGCCCCATCGCCACAACACTCCTAGCTTTCTCTGGAGTAGTGGTTCAATTCAGACTGTGGTTCAGAATCTGGTACACAAGTTCTGGAAAAAATGTATTTTGCCACAGGTATAGTGAGGCAACGATGGTATACCTGTTATAAGCAACAATACAGTGTAATACAAATCCTGCTTCCTCAGCTTCTCCTCAACCAAGCAGCATGCAAAGTCCGCCTCTCTTCTGAGTGCTGGTCTCTGAAGTCAATGGAGTTCTATTTCTTTGTGCTGAATTGTTTTGTAATGGACTTGACTGATAAAGCTGGCTTGTTCGGCTCCAAATCTTTCAACATTTCTTGTTTTTCAAGTTGACTTATGCCTTCCTCCACACAACATATGGAAGCTAATGTTCTAAGTGCAGGAGCATAGAGGCAGCAAAATGATCCTGTCTACAGTTCTTAAAAGAGCAACAACTCCACCTTCCTTAACAATGATGTGGCACAAATGTGAACCCTCTTGTGTCAGGCTAAATAAACTGCTCATGGCTGTTCCGATGCTATACACATTATCAGGTGACTCAATTTCTTTTACCAGAATCTGTGTTCCAAAGTTGTCAATACTCTTAGCCCATTTCTGTGCTACTCCTTTTGGCCTGTCATCAGCAGCCAGAGTGTTTCTGAAGTGCTCAATAGTGGTTGCTGTGGCTTTACACAGACATGACATTCACCGCAGAGGCATTCATGAGTTCCCTTGTCTCGACGACTGGCTCTTTTCAGCGCCCTGTCAAGACCTTTCCAGCAGGTAGGCATTTGTCAGTTATCACAAATCCCACCTTATACCTTTATAATGCCTGCAGTTCATTGGGGCAGTGTTGGATACAGTCCAGGGAACATTCATACTGCCAGACAGGTGGAGACTCCATCGACAGGCACACATCTGGTGGCTTCACAGAGGTGGACCTCTGGAAGATCGTGCCGCCTGCTGGGTCTCATGGCAGCTGCTATTCTGACCATACATCTGGCCAGACTCCATATGCAGGTCACGAGTGGACTCTATGTACAGTGGGATCTGAGATCAGATGACCTATATCACATGATCCTTGTCTCCAGTCTGATGGCACGGGACCTTTTGTGGTGGCAGAACTCTGACAACCTTTGATAAGGTGTCCTTTCCAGCCTCCTCTTCCCTCCCTCCCTCCCAGACCTTGATGAAGGACACCTCGGGACTGGAATGTGGGAGCTCACTGGGACACCACAAGACCCAAGGTTCTTGGCTCAGGCGAATTTTCACTACATATCAGTGTACTGGAGATGAGAGCAGTGCTGTATGCCCTATAGGTATTCCAGCACCTTCTCAAGCGGGATCACTAATGGTCTAGACAGACGATATGTGCATTGTCTGAAACATATACAAGGGGCATTCACTTGTACCCACTCTGTTACCAAGCGATGCGAGAATGGTACTGTGCCATGTAACACAATCTCCATCTCACAACAGTGCACGCCCCAGTGTTCAAAACGCCCCATGGATACTGGCCACACTCAAACTAGAGGCCACATGTGGGAGCTGAGACAGTAGGTGGTAGGCAAAATATTCAGCCAGGTGGGGTTGACCAGACCTTGATCTGTTTGCGTCCCCATCCAATGCAAAACAACCAACTTTCTCCTTGCTCGCTCCAGGGCATGGTGTTTTTGGCGAGATACCCTGTCTCTATGCTGGACAGGGAGATTCATGTACGCCTTACCTCCCTTTCCATTACTACAGAGGATACTACTGAAACTGTAGGCAGAGGGAGCACATATGATCCTGATTGCTCCCTACTGGCCGTGTCAGATTTGGTTCTCTCTGCTTCAACATCTGTCAGTGGAACTCCCAGTTCCCCTGCCCATCTGTCAAGACCTTCTGAATCAAGAACAGGGCACTCTAGTCCATCCAAGCCTCCAGTCCCTTCACCTGCATATGTGGCACCTACTGACATAGCATCCGCTCATTTTGTAGTATCCTCTGGAGTGGCACAGGTTCTAGTGGAGGCCAGAAAGCCTTTACTAGATCCATGTATGCAATGAAATGGAAGAGATTTTCATATGGGCCATGTCCAAGGAGTTGGACCCTTCTCCTGCCCGTTCTGTAGGTCTTTGAGTATCTGGCACCTCTCTGACCTTGGATTTGGCTACTCGACCCTGAAGGTCCACTTAGCTGCCATTTCCGCCTACCACATTCCAGTGGATGGCAAAACCCTGGCTCAGTTGGAAGTATCCAAGACATTCCTAAAAGGGACTCTGCATTTGAAACCTCCAATCAGGAGCCTGCTCCTCCTGGGACCTAAACTTCATTTTGGAAAAACTCACACTGTTTCTGTTTGAACCAGCTACGAGTTGTGACATGTGCTACCTTTCATCAAAGTGCTCTTTATAGTTAACATTACTTCTGCTGAAGGATTTCCAAACTTCAGGCCCTGATATGTAAGGAGCCTTATTTGATTTTTCAAGAGACGGTGGCTCTGTGAACTAATCTTAAGATCTTGCCTAAGGTGGTTTCAGAATACACCTTAAATCAGACTGTTCAGTTGCCAGTGTACTACCTGAGCATTCCAATCAGGGCAAAGCAATTCTACATATGTTTGATGAACATAGAATTCTTTGGTACTACACTAACAGTACGAAGCCAGTCTGAAAAAAATGATCAGTTATTTGTTTCCTTTGTGCCCAAAAGTGAGGGCACTGCAGTTTCAAAACGATGTTTGTCCAAATGGTTGGCAAACTGCAATACTTTTGTCAGAAGTATAACAAGCCACTTCAGGGAAGTCAAGGGCACCCAGTCAGGGGCATGGCTGCCTTTACTGCTTGTTTCAGGAACGCCTCTGCCACTGATATATGTGTGGCTGCCACTTGGAGTTCTGTCCATACCTTCACCAACCAATACAGTTTGGATACTGCTTCTAGGCGCAGAGCAGGCTTTGGTCTAGCTGTTCTTCAGGGACTCTTGTCCCAAGATCCATGTTTCCTACAGACTTGTTCCTACCTCCCACGCACAGACTTATTTGAATTTGACTGCTTGGGACTTAGTCCTGTCTGTTAGTAGCTACTGCAAGAGCCCTCTTGAGTAAGATAGTACAGTTACGTAAGCTTACCGTAACAGTAGATCTTCGAGAGAAGCTCTTGGAGTAGGTTCTGCTTTCCTTCCCACCTTCCCTGGGTTTCTTCTATTACTTCTCCTTTCTTAAGCTTTATAGCTCCAGGAGCCCTCTCCTACCTCCTGTTGCACCTTTCCAAGTTTACAGTGGGAGAACTGGAGGGCGAGTGTGGGGACACGCTCACTATAAGCACCATGCTGATGTCAGTCACGTGAGGGGGGCGGTCCCCACCAGATACTGCTAGCTAAAAGTTTTCCTTGTGATCCTAGTACCTGTGGCTTAGTCCAATCTGTTAGTACCTACTGAAGAGGCAATCTTGAAGATCTACTATTGCGGTAAGTTCTTGTGTAACCAGAGTGGTATATGGTTAATATCCACACCATCTACCGACCTTCTCCTGGCAAGTGGCACATGGATCCCTGCTTCCAGCATGCAAGATCTAATGTCACGAGGGCCGTGGATATACCTCCTGGGAGGTGGGGAGAGCTTTGTTTTAAAGACATTCTTATGGATCAGCTCTTTAGGAAGAACTGTCATGTGAATATGAACACAAAACACTCCTAGAACTTTGTTTACAGGTGAGTAACCTATTTTCTGTGGTACTTGGAAGCAATTTAGATCTACTTTATTGAATTGCAGTTGTATCCTTCTTTATGGAGCAAGTCTACAACTTCTACCCTTCAGTCTTTTGGAACCAACTCTTACTGTAGGAGCTCCATACAGCACTCTTTTTGATATCCAGCAATAAAGATTGCAAAGTTGGAATTAAGTTGAGTGCTGTGGTTTTCGGTTTGAGTGTACGCTATCAGAAAGAGTGAAGCATTTTAATAGCCCGTCAGAGGTTCAGTTAGTTCGATCTCAGTTCCTAGAGCACCCTTAGGTGCATCCTATTTGACATGAACTTTGTGTATTTTCAGGACTGTTAGCACTTTTCAGACCCTTTCTTATGTCAACCTCACCTCCCCACTTCTGGTTCCTCCTGCACCAACCTTTATGCCACTTACAGACAAGGGCCTCTGTTCTCTAATGAGAACACAGAGCAAAAGTAGTCATTTAGAATGGCTGCCTTGTGCTCGTCCTCTATTACCCTGGTCCCCCGTCAGCCTAATAATTCCTCCTGTTTTCCTTTTTCCAATAACGTGTCTAAAGATTGGTTCCCCCATGACTCCTCAGCAGTATGCAATTCTATGTCTGCTTTTGTATGTCCTTGACCACCTTCTTAACTTCTTTATCCCTGATCCTAACTGGTATTCCCATTCCTTGTGTCCCTGTTTTCTTTGTATCTAAAGGCTCCTTTCTGCTTTAGCCTTTATAGTTTCCCTGAACTTCTCTGAGAACAGATTGATCTCTTGTGCCCATTACTCTCGGTAACTGTTCTGAGGTATGATCTAGTTGTCTGTAAAATGTTTAGCCACTCTTCTCAACTTACCCTTGACTTTGACCAGAGGAGGGTAATAGTCTTCTCCTCTGAAATAGAAAATCACAGTGTTTGACAAGTGTACACGGTACCAGGGCCAGTTTAAACCATATAGTGTTGTAGTCCTCCTCTGGTCAAAGTCTTCTTCTCTGAAATGGAAAATCACAGGGCCAGTTTAAACCATATAGTGTTGTGGTCACTGTACCCCAGAGGCTCTGCAGCCATAACCATCTTACCATTCCAGAGTCAGTGAGCACCATGTTCAGAATAGCAGTTTTGTGGCCAGCCCAGTGGTGTGGAGGGTTAAGGTGCTGGGCCTAACATCTTGAACCACGCCATCAACCCAAGGTCAGGAATGGGCTTGGGTATTGGTGCCCGGCTATGTGACTGACGAGGAAGGGGCCGCGTTGGCAGTGTCTGTTGTGGTAACACAGCATGCATGTGCCAGCATCAGGAGGGAGAAAATTGAGCTGGCAGGCTCCATGACTGTCCCTGTGATGGGACACTGACTCTTGGGATGGATGAAGAAGCCTTGCTTGCCAGCACTACAGAAAATTGGGAGAATAAAAGCTGTATGGGTAAAAACGTTTAAATAAATTGCAGTTTGCTGTGTGTGTTTTCTAACCAGCAGTCAGTCATGCAACTTTTTAGCAGGGCCTGACTTTTGGTGCTGTTAACTGCTATGTTTCTGCCTGATAGATCGAGTCCCCAAACCACCACCACAATTTCTACCTTTGCTTCTCCCTTCTGAATCTCTGCTCCTAGTTTGTAGCTTCCTTGTCCCTGTCCCGTGTGTCTGTAGACCACCCCATGTGCAACTTAGTGTGGTAATGAGTTGCACCCTCAACAATTCTGTGTCCCCCACCCTTCTTAACTGCCTGTATGTCTTCCTTGATATAAGTGGTACCCCATCCCATTTCCTGTACCCTTATCTCATCTATGCATGGTGTATACTAGAATTTCTAAGTCCCAGTTGGTATAGCCAGTTGCCCAGGTTTCTGTGATGGCTACGATGTGTAAACTTGCATCTGCCATTTCCTGGAGCCCACTAATTTCGTTCCTCACATTCTGGGCATTTAGGCAGACTGCCTTCCAGCATGTGCTATGTCCCTCCTATTTTTGTTAGTAGCTCTCCCTTGTCCTCCTCTCCTCCCTTAACGTCCTGCCCTTGCTCTTTCTGTGAGCCCTGCCTCTGACTCTTTTCTGCTTTTATTATGGGCCCTTTCCTAGCTAAGTTCCCTTATGCCTTCTTCCTAAATAAAGAGGTTGATGAAAGGGATATTCCGTTTTAAGACCAGGGCACGTGTTATCTGTTAGTGGGGGCAGGAAGGCATTGGAAACTTTAAACTTTTTTTTACTGAATTTGCCTATTTTACTTAAATTGAGGAAGAAAATGTAGATATCTTGATCAATAAAGGTTTGTTGTTTTATTATATTTTCTTTTCTTAAAATAAGACAGAATTCACTATTTCTGTATGTATAGTAAAATCCTAGTCTAATACATTCATTGATGTCTGTTGGTTTGGTAGTTTTACTACTGGTCTTAGTGTTTAGTTTCTAATATGGGAAACACTGTTCATTTAACGCCTTTCTATTGCAGTTTATTCATTTTTAGTGCTGTCCTCTTATCTTCTGATAACAAGCAGTGAGCAAGTATAACTATGAAGTACAAAACATTTAGATGAAATAGGAGAGCAGAAAATAAACAGAGTCCCTGTCTAGATGAGTAAAGTGCGTGTTCCCTAAGGTACAAATCTGGATAGTTTTCTGATGGATAACAGTACCCCTTTCCTCCAGAATGTCTCAAAACGAGGGAGTTTACCCATATATGTACAAGTCAACCATTCCATATTATATATACAGTAGCTACCATTGTAGATCTCTCCTGAAGGTAGTTTGCTGTATGCCATAGCCTCGTTATAGCTTTCTTTGCAGCCAAACTAAAAATAAGAATTAGGCAGAAGGGTGACTGTGTTTAGCTTCGACCCTGCAGGAGTGATGGCCAGCAATATTAGTGCAGGGGTAAATATACCCTCACAGTCAGAGGTGGTCTCTGTTTCAGAAATAACTGTGTCAAATTTGCAATATTTTAGGACAAGTCCAGACAGTTTGTCTGCTGTATGTTTCCACATCCCTCCACCACGTAGCCATTCCTTCACCGGCATATTTAGCCACCACATCTGGTGCTCTAAAGTACCTGTAGCGGCACTTCCAGGAGAACTCGCTCTAATAGTTTGAAGAGGTTAGCCGATGGACCTTAGAAACATAGAGGTTGACGGCAGATAAGGATCGTAAGGCCCATCCAGTCTGCCCATTTCTTTTACTACCTTATAAATGTGCCATTGGCCTTTGCTCATGCCATTCCACCCACCCCATTCTGCAGCCAGTGACAGACATTGAGGTGTGCCCTGGACCCCCGGCCCCAGAGTTCACTCCATTCTCCTATACTGCACCCATTTCAGCATATTTCTTATGCAATGGGGTGACTGTAAGGCCGAACACCCAAGGCACACCCCAACACCCGCCGGTGTCTGCAGGATAGAGAGGTGAAATGGCTTGGCGTTATGGGCAGTGACTCAAAGGCACACCCCAATGCCTGTCCATCTCTGCAGGGTGGGGTGGGGTTGGCGCCACTTAAGTATTTCTCACTGCCATTCCTATTCTGTGTCTGTCTAACTTGTGCACTTCCAATGCTAATACCAGCAAGCAAACATTCGCACTGACAAATGCTTGTTTTTTTGCTTTAATTGTATATTTACATAGCTGCAGTTTTTCTTTATATGATACCCAGCATACTTCTGTTTTATGAAGTATGTAATTATAATATGGTATGCCTTTATTTTTTAGTAATTAAAAGTTTTCCTTTTTTTTTTTACCATTTTGGTTTGAAACTCTATGGTTATAGTTCTTTAGCCACGGATATGGTAATTACAAATTCCTAAAATGATAGTTTTAAATCTGTTCCATGTACTCTGTTTTTATAATCAAACTTTGTTGAATTTTTGCTTAATACATGTAAGGACAAACAACAGACAATAAGAGTACAACTATCGATCATAATGCATTGCACAACAATAAATCATGTAACAGCTTCATGGTGAGGTCATATAGGTTCCAGTGCCTACCACCTGTGCGTACACTTATGGTGGATATATATTATCTGAAAGAAAGGCACAAGGCAGATAATGTAACCCACTTCTCCCAATGAAAACTTACCCTTTCTTCACCAATACTGTATGCGCTTCTTCCATAGTTTACTACACAAAAGAGAGGTCTCTAGTCAGAATGTACAAAACCCAGCAGTTTCACCTATTACCATCTTTATCTGTTGGGTTTTAGAGAGTGGTATGTCAGATTTCTAAAGTACAGATAGTGTTTAACCAGTGCCATCCATGCCACCAATGTGGGTATAAGCCACCTTCAGCCAATATTTTGTTATACAGTTCTTTGCTGCTTCAACAATATACCCATCAGGGGCTTGATTTTAAAGAGCCCTTAGACCTGGATGGTGGATTTGTTGCACTCCTTTTTTGCACCATACCCAGTTCAGCATTTCATCTTTACAAGGCAGCTATTGTGGATTCCGCTGCCATCTCCTGGATTGCCTTGTATGCCCTTCCTATTATGTGGTCTAGGAAGTGTCCTTTATGCAGGAGATCAAGAGCTGTAGGCGTAAGGAGAGTTGGCTGGGAGGGTACAGGGCGTGTTGATTGGTCTCCTGTGTATTATCTTATTTGGAGATAACAGAAGTGATCTATGTTCTAAGTTGGAAATCTATTGGTAGCGGGGTAAAGGAAAGGGTTCCATGTGTATCCATTAGCTGGACGACTAAACTGAGGCCCAGTTTGGCCCATATTTGAAAGGTCCCATCCAGTTGATTTGGCTAGTAATCTGCGCCATGTGCCAAGGCTCTAAGTAAGAAATGGTGTGTGAGTGCAAGATATTTTTTATGACTCTCAGCCACTGGAATTGCACTGCTGCCGTATATTTATAACATTTTGTTAATGGGACACATGTTGGTGGGTTACAAAATAAATATGGGTCATGATTATGCAGATCATTTAGCATGAATTCAATTTGTTTCCAGTAGGGCTGTTGTGAAGGAGCTATCTAAATGCATATAGTGTGTCAGTATGTGGCTAGTTCATATTTTGAGAGGCTCAGTAAATTGAGATCTTCTTAATGCCTTGGAAGTTCCAGTGTTGCCAGATTAATCCATGGGTTTCCATTCTAGATGAAATGAGATATTGCTCTGTCCATACTCTGAGGTATAATTGATCTGGGGTTATGGCAGGGTTTGCTAATAATATAGGAAATGTGGCAGTATATTTTTGACGTGTTGTTTCGATATATATTGAAAGAACCCCAAGGAAACATAGAAACATAGAATTTAACGGCAGATAAGGACCACTTGGCCACCTAGTCTGCCCATTCTCTACCTAATGCATAGGCTGCAGATTCTAGTTAACCAACAGCCTACTTCCTCCTCCTACCCCCACTAGAATTGCCTTATGTCTGTCCTATGCATTCTTGAATTCCTCCACTGTTTTTGAGTCCACTACCTCCTCAGGAAGGCTGCTTCATGTATCCACAACCCTCCGTTAAAAATACTTCCTCACATACCTTTGAGCCGTCTCCCATCTTAAAATTGTGCCCCTTGTTCTTGCACATCTCTTTTTCTGAAAGATGCTACCATCTTGGACTCTGTTGATTCCCTTGATGTACTTGAAAGTTTCTATCATGTCCCCTCCCAAGGAAATATATGTCTACTTAGACAAGTCTTCCCTGATTTGTATAGTTAGAGGTTCACAGTTCAAGAGCTTAAGGTGTTCCAAGTTATGTGTAATTTTAATTCCTAAATATCTAAATGTTGATTTATTCCACCTAAACGGGAACAGAGTCTTAAGCTGCACAGCCAGTGTATAATTATACAGAAGACCCTCTGTTTTTGAAGTGTTCAGTTTGTATACTAAGATGCTTCCAAGCTCCTCAAATACCTTCTAAAATGAAGGGCTGACTTCTCCAGGAAGGTGACTGTGAGAAGCCGATCGCTTGCAAATAATGAAGGCTTGTATTTTTGCGCCCCGGCTGAGCTCCCTGAAATCTGTGGTGTTTACCAGATGCGAGTGGTGAGTGGTTCTAAGTAAAGGGCAAAGGAAGGTTGACAGGGTAGCTCTTGGTTCCTGTTCCGGGGAAGGGTCTTTATATGTAATATTCTGCAAGGCTGATTTGAATTCATCTGGGATGACAAAGCTGAAAGAGTGGTCCAGAAAATGGTCGAATGGTTTCTCAGTATCGAGACTTAATAAAGCCAGTGGGATTGTATGATTTGTAGTGTGTTCTAGTAACAGGAAAGTCCACCTCTTATAATCGTGTGCTAGACAGTTTAGTATAATTCCACTTGGCCTGGATTGATTAGGTTCTGCAAGATGGCCTCAAACCTACGAGGCTAGAATGGACATATATATTTTATAATCGTAATTCAAGAGAAATAGGCTTGTATGACTAGGTGTATTTTGGGTCTTTGTTTTTGAGAGACTTGATATCTTAGAGTGATGACAGTGGGGTGGGGGGAGGGTCTCCGTTCTGGACAGCATGAAATACTGGGAGAAGAATCTGGGAGAGCAGTAAATTATTCTTTTGTAGAACACCACCTGGTACCTGTCACAACCCCACTCAGCAGGTCAGCCCTCTGCTCCCACAGTGCCATCCTCCGAGCACAGTATTGTGAACAGGTAACAGAACAGGGTAACCCTCCTGTCTGTTTGTGGGTCTGAATCACCTTTGGTCTCAAGTTCTGGGAGATTCCAACTGTGACATATGCTAGCATGCCAGATAACTGCAGGCTCAGATAATTCTGCTCTTCGGTGAATGCCAGATATCCTGGCCCTAAGGGCACCTAACCAGGTATCCAAAATGAACCATTAAAACTCTGTGTAAAGACCTTAGGTATTCTTTCCTTTTCCAGTTCAGTAACATTATTAAGCTTATGAACAGTTGTCAGCTTTAACCATCTATACTTCACATGCAAAAGAAAGAACTTCAAGGCACACCAGGCAGTCTCTTTAAAATAAGAGGTTTACTTAGAAAATGGATAAAATATGTAAAATGTAAACACAGAAAATGTATCACAAAGCATAGTCACTTAAAAGAAAATGAGGAAAAGTACAAACATAAACTTCTACCACAATACAATTAGGCTTTCCTATCTAATGTATCTCCTCCTTACAGTGCTTATAGTAGATGTTGTTTCTAAGAGCCCACCAAGAAAGTGTGTAAATGACAGACACAGAATAGTTTAAACTGACTCTCAAACACACCTCTTCCATGATGTCACCCAGCTCCTCCTGTTAAATACAAAGAAATAATACACCAAGATGTCCTGTCGGGAGGTATATTAAATAAGGTGACATCAGCGAAAACTAATTTCCCAATATACAGTAACTCTTTATTCTACATTCCTCTTTGATCTCTGAGCAGTTCCTGTTCCCAGCCCATATCCAAAGACCTTTACAACTCTGCAGTTTTCTCACCTACATGTCGTGTAGCTTCTTAACACCAGTTGATATTAAACTGTTCTTCCTCTAAGACGCCATAAAATGTATATTTTAAGTTCCAGCTTCAAAGGAGCACAGCTCATCAACAAGGCCATAAATGCAACTTCTTGTAAGTTAATCACAGAGCTCTGCTGTTTAACATATATCCTGTCATTTTAACTGAAACCTTGGGGGTGTCATCCCAGGGCACAGGATGTCTCCTGTGAGACAGGTCACATACCACATTCTATATTACAAATCATAGAGCAATCATAACCAGCTGGCCAAGCATCGCAGTACCCACCTAGCCCTGGGGCTTTCTAGGCTTTGAGTCCTGGATCACTCTTTGAAGTTCACCCAACATGATGGGGGCCACCAACCCCTCCGCTACCAACTCATTCAGTCTTGGGATATGAAGAGAGTTTTAATAACTTTTATTACTTACGGAGGTACTCTGGTT
This sequence comes from Neoceratodus forsteri, assembly GCA_016271365.2. Classification (NCBI taxonomy): domain Eukaryota; kingdom Metazoa; phylum Chordata; order Ceratodontiformes; family Ceratodontidae; genus Neoceratodus; species Neoceratodus forsteri. The sequence goes on along the minus strand of CM057450.1, from coordinate 882,477,157 downwards.
CAACTGAATGCAATTTTTAAATATAATTTAGCTAATATAGCCCGAATGGCTGCTCGATGCAACGTGTACTTACTTGTGTGTCTACCATTTCGTGATACATGCTTGGAGTTTTGTATGTGGAATGTCAGAAGCTAGGTTTTGAGCCCCTGGCTCCTCTTTCATAATAAAGATGTTTGAGAAAGACAAGGGACTGTTCTACTTTCGAGTCTAGGTGCAAGACAGAGCTGGGTATCATTGGCATAGCAGTGAAACCCAAGCCCATACTGCTTATGACCTCGCCCAGGGGCAGCATATACACTGCTAATAACATGGGCAAGAGGACTGAATCTTGGGATGCGACACAGTCCTAGGGTCACCAGGTCTGAGGAAGAATTCACAAGTACCCCTCTCTGGGTCCTGCCCTGGAGGAAAGACTCAAACTAGTGACTTTGCAGGAGAGTTCTACATATTCCCTCAATCTGTCCAAAAGAAGCCCATGACCCAGTGTCAAACACGGATGAGAGATCAAGGAGAACAAGAATTAATCTCTCTCCCGATCCCTTGCCTGAGCAGGTCATTCAGCACCTGTACTAACACAGTCTGTATGCTATGCATTGCCCTAAATCCAGACTGGAGGGGTTTGTAGTTGTCAAAAGTAGCAAGGTGAACCTTGAGCTGCCTTACAGCTACCTTTCTTCCAGTAATCTTCCTAGTGAAACCTTGGGTGGCACTATCCTTATGTTACACCCTGCAGCACTACCCTGGACATAGGCTGGGGGTTGGGTTTATAGTTAATAACAATTTTTAAAACCTTTGTACAGTGTGCCTCCACTCAGGGGTGCTTTACATGAGTGAGTGATACGGTGTAGCCCTGAGCTGCTACACCACCCACGATGGCCATTTACCTTCCTAACGTGCCCCAATACACAGTTCCCCACATTTTAACATTCTGAATTAAAGGTTCTCGCTAATAATATGCTCACACAGAATTTCAAACAACAAAAAGATATTTATTTAGGAGGTAGTAAAGGGATTAGGAAGGGGAAACGGGAGGAGTAGAGGTTATCTTATCCTATTTACATATGTATCGAGGTTATTTGGTTTTGCTGATGAACCTCCAGCTGGGTGGCTACAGACTAATGGAAAGACATAAATCACACTTTACCATTCGACTTAAGACATACAGAGCCCTGGCTACCTAGCTGCTGACAAATCAGATGTTCAACATAATTATTAATATTCCCACACTGGTACCAGTCCCAGATACAGCAGAACCCCACAATCTCATACCATACTGGAATCCCAGATATCACAGTCCAAGATGTTGCAGGCCTGATGGAGCTGCAGCTGGTTGAGTGGCCAGCTATTTTTTTTATTTTTTATTTTATTTAAACAGCAGTTTGAAAACCTTTGAGCCATAGGCTCATTTACAAAGTACCTTGCCACAGTAAGACAAACGAAAATACACAGTATAACAGTACAACACATAAGTATAACAGTAACTTAAGACATAGATGAAAACAAGCTGGTACAGGTAGGATTGATGCAAACAATACCAGAGTTATGTTGTCCTAGCAGCTTAGTAATAAGCTTTGTCATAAGCATTGAGTATGGCTTTGACTAGTGGCAATTACAGCATCTCGGTGTTAATAAGGTGGTTACGTAATGAAGTTTGAAGCACGATATAGGTGGAGCTTCGGAGATGGAGGGGCAGTGTGTTGAACCAGGAGGGCCCTAAAGCGAAGGCTCTTTGGCTGTGAGAGGTCCTAGCTCTAGGGATAACAGAGAGGTTTTCCCAGAGGTCCAGTATGAACTAGTGGGACAGAGCGGCGTATGGTGGTGGTCAATCCTGGTGGGGATAGCCCAAGGAGGGTCTTTTTGTAAGGGTACAGGTCAGATATTTGAGGCGCTGCTCAAGATCAAGTACCAGCGTTTAGCGTGCATAGTAGACAGGTGTGTGTCAGCCTAGGTGCTCCAGTAATTAACCTGCAGGCCTTATTCAGAGTAGAAGCGAATTTTATGGAGTGCGGTTTGATCAGCAGCAACATACACCGGCAGTCCATAGTCCACTAGGGACAGGATAGAGGAGGTGACTGCAAGTCAAGAGCCTACAGGGGGAGGCAGTGTTTATACCGTGTAAGATGCCCAATCGGATATTAGTGGCAGTGGCTAGGGCAGCGATGTGTCCATGGAAGGAGAGGAGGGTCAAAATGGATCCCTAGGTATTTATAGGAGCAAACTTGTTCGAGTGGGAAAGAGGACCCAGAGTGAATGAGGAGTTTGAAGTTGCAGGACTTGTTTTGGGGATGAGTGAAAACATGTTTTTGTTTTTAAGATTTATCACCAATCTATATTCCTTGAACCAGCCCTCGGCTTCAGTGAAGGACTTCTGCAGCGAGTCCTGGCGGGCAATAGGGTTACGACTTGAGGCAAAGATGACTGCAGCATCAGTGTACAATAGAATGTTCCCGAGCAAGAGCGTGGAAGGGTGTTAAGGTAAAGGGAGAATAGTAGGGGCCCAGAATGGAGCCCTGGGGAACCCCAGAAAGATGGGACAGATGTCTGAGTAGGTCCCATTAATTTTTACGCTGTGCGGATCAGATAGATAACACGTGCACCAGGAGATAGGCCCAGCAGCAAAACCAGAGAGACTAAGGGCATCAAGAAGGAGGGTGGGAGACAGTGTCGAAAGCTTCGAGAGGTCAATGAAGACAGCACCAGCCAGAGAACCAGTGTCTAAGGAGGAGGAGAAAGTTGGAGAACTCTAGGAGGGCCGTGTTGGTACTGTGGCCCTCGGAAGCCATGCTGCTCAGGACAAAGGACATTGTAGGTGGAGAGGTAGTCAGAAATTTGAGAGGCCACCACTTTTCCAAGGCCTTGAGAGAGGAGAGAGAATGGAGATCGGTCGATAGTTTCCAGCCACAGTCCTATCACCAACTTTAAAGATAGGAATGACAGTGGCGACTTTCCAGGCAGTTGGAACCTTCCCCAGGAAAGAGAGTGGTTGATGAGGCATGTGATGGGGTAAGGACGTGTCTAAGACCAGCCGTAGGATACCGCGGATCAGGGTGTCACTACCTGTATATTACTCTTGAGGGCAGTGACAAGGTCGCCCAAGTTCTTGGGCAGAAACACGGGCGGAGGAGAAAATAAGGCGAGAAAGATTTACGGCAGGTGCTGGGGAGGAGGGTCAAAAATTTGTAGGAAGGATAGGGCTAAGGTCAGTGAATGAGGTGTTGAGGTGGTTGGCTATGAGGGCTGGGTCTGAGGAGATCACACCATTAATGTTGATCTGGGTGGGAGGGAGGAGTGTGCAGTCCCATTTAACTGTTTAATGTTATCCCAGAAGGTTCTGGGGTTCCCCATGAGGCCGTGAGTGAGGACCAATAGTGCTCAGACTTGGCCTTTCTGATGGCCTGAGTGCACATATTTGGGCGGCAGCATATAACCGCCAGTCTCAATGGCACGGTGCCCTAGATTGTCCCTATGTTTGAGCTGGTGGATCAAAGCTGGGGTTACCTAGGGGCATTCTGCCTTTTAGAACGGCAGGTCAACATTGGGGCAAAGATATCACAGGCATTATTAAAAGTTTGGGTAAAGAAGGAGAGAGCTGTGTCGATGTCAGGAGTTGCCTGTATAGGAGACCAGTCAATTTATTTAGGAGGTAGTAAAGGGATTAGGAAGGGAAACAGGAGGTAGAGGTTATCTTATCCTATCTACTATCCTATTAATTTGAGGGTGGGGGCAACTTGAAACAGGTTCTTGTAAAGCAGCAATTTACTACTCCACAACCACAGCAGGGATTGCCCTGCACTTTAGCAGACATGGCAGGGATTGCCTGCACTTGCAGACTTCTAAACATTCCAGGACAGGCTATTTGGATTTTACACCCAGAACATTCAAGCACGATGTTTGACAGTCCCATCCAATGTAATGAGTGGCACTTTAATCAAGCATCCACTATTTCTTTGAAATGAGGTCACATCAAGTACATTATATACCAAAAGGGCATCCATTCAGAATAAGCCAACAGTGACACCTTTATCAAGCATCCAGAAATTTAGCTACATGAAGTCCCATCCAGTACTTTATATACCAAACACCAGCATTCAAAGGCAAAGTCTCATCCAGCTCAACTAGACCTTTCTACACTTATGGCAAGCACACTCAGACGAAATTCTGGTAAAGACAGGTAAATTCTCTTCAGAATCACTTACATAATTTGCTCCCTGGGCCTCCTGTCCTATGAAGTGGCAGACATGGATTGGCAGACAACTCCAGAGAGGCAGAATCTAACCCATAGCTACACAACAAATTACAGCACATTTTTATGATTCACCAGCCAGGCATCTGTTGCATCCACATTTGGGCCACAAACAAGATACATCCATCTAATTAAACTAGGCAGTCTCTTATGAGGTTAGTAGCCCAGACTGAGAACTTCAATAATTTAGAATTAACAGCACATATCTGTTAGTGAGGGCTTGAGGCCCCCAAGATTATTTGCTTAGCTTCTCCCTTGCACCCGGGAGGGGAGGGTACGAGGGTACTCACTCAGGTCCTCCACGGGTCTCATCCAATCAAGGCATCCTGAAGACTTCTTCAGCTCTCACCGCTGCATGATGTCATCTGGCCTGGTCAGGTCCGTGCTGTCACCGCTGCAGGACATCTGATCTTCAGTCCACATCTTTCCCCAATGTGGGAGGAAGGGCTAGCCTCTGGAGGACATAACTAGCAACCTCCACGCTAGCTGTTGCAGGAACTACAGTTACATTTAAGTGGTAACTTTAGCTCAAGAAAATAATAAATGCCTCATGATAGCGAGGAGCCTGAATTAGTGGCCCAGGCCTGGTTGCATGGCTGGGCCTGAGCCCCCACCCCTTGGGGCTCCCCAGCAGGCTGGTGCCTGCTCTCTCTCTCACTCTGGCTGAGCTGATCTCCAAACTCCAGACTAACTGGCAACACTATCTCTTATAGAGCTGCTAGCTCGACTCCTGATTGGCAGCAGACATGGGGGTGACTGGTCTCTAAGTGGCTGAGGGTCCTGTCAATCAGAACACTCCGGGCACAATTGGGTTGTGGAATTGGCACCTAAAATAATGCCCTGTAAGTCCCCATAAGCAGTTGGGAGGTGTAGTGCATGTCCCACAAATCTTGGCTTTTTATTCTTGGCATTCCAAATGGCTGTAGCTGCTGGCAATGGCTGCTTAACCCACTGTCCTTATAGCAGATTAGATACAGTCCTGAACAATGTCCTGGTGCAGCCAGAAAAATAATTAGCCCCAAATGCCCCACAGTTCTGTAGCTTACAGGCTGTACTTGCAATCGCTGCACAGATGAATGTGTCTCCCTTCCTGTCGCTACTGTGTCTGCAAGCTCCTCTGCAGCAGCTGACAGATTGACACACAAGAGTACCAACTACTGGTAAATCCAGGAAAAGCATTTATTCTAGTTAGATAGACACTTTCCTCCACATAAACAATAAATCCCCATATGCAGCAAGCAGTTTTCAACATTGAACAATTGGCTTCCTTTACTTTCGCAAAAGCTGAACATAGCTATCCTGGAGGTAGCCAGGAACACAATTATTTATTTATTCAGATGACCAGGGCCCTTCTCAGGCATACTGAAATGGAGCCCGGTCCAACTCTTTCAATTTTGAGACAAGCGGTCCCCAGCAGGCTGTCCGTGGTCACTGGGTCCCAAATAGGTGGAAGGTTATCCGGGACCACGGCACAGTCCCTGAGGTGACCCAAAACAAACTGATTTACATCAAAGGCACTTGGTGCGTAAGCGCGACTCCTGCTGCCCTGGGCACTTTCACAGAGGAGCTGCAGTCTGCGTTTAAGCCCTGAGGGGCTGAATTTCAATCGGCTGAAGGCTGGGGCACTCAGGAGTGCAAACAGGACCTGGGGGGACCAGAAAAAATTGGGGCCAGATCGGGAGAAGCCCAGAGACAGCAGGAGAAGGACAGAATGAAAGGGCTAAGGTAAGCCCAGGCAGGGATTTTAGACCCCCATTTGCAAGGGGTTACACTAGAAAGGGAAGATTTGAGACAGGTCAGTAATTCGCCAGGATCCCTGGGTCCAGTGATGTTTTTTTCGATAGGGGCTTCACCAGCGCTCTTAAGTGACTCCAGGAAACCCCCATTGATAAGGAACACTGGACAATCTCTGCAAAACCGACCCAGAAGCTCAGCGCTACCAACAAGTAATCACATCAAGTCTTCTTGGAGATGATCCCTTACATCAGGCCATGCTGTCCCACACTATGTCCTGAAGGGCTCCTTCTCCAGTGGACTTTGCAGCGGTTTTCTGCTTCACCTGGTCTGCAGAGCCATAGGTTCCCTCCTGGTTCCCTGTAGGAGGTCCTTGAAACACAATCCCGGTGGGAAACTGAGTAGAAGAAGCCCCGATATTTATATTGAAGAGATAACATAGAACATAGTTGTGGATGGACCCTAGTGGACTGCTAGCAAAGCGTTTCTGTGTGGTCCAAATGCCTGATGACTATAGTTCCATAGAAATGACCTGAAGAGATTCTCTCAAGATCCATACTTACCTCTGAAGTCGGCACCGTCTTCTCTCTGGACGGGACACATCTGCACTCTTCAAAGCCGAACCGCAAACTGAAGAATTAAAGGTAAGTGTGCTATAATGCCATTCAGTGGGGTTTTCAACATGCTGATAAATCAGTCATTGTTTGGAATTTTTGCCCAAGTTTTCAACATGGGTTCTTGGGACCCACTTTGTGAAAACTGTCACTGTCATTTTGTTACTCTGTCACGAAAGCAGATTTGCGGTCGCTGCAGAAATCACCTTTTGGAACCGATTCACGAAATGACAGTGCCACTGTTCTTCGCGGTGGGGTCCCAAAAGCCCATGTTACAAAACTGGTAAAAAAAGTTCCAAAAATGACTGCGTTATGAGCATGCGTTGCGTGGTTTTATGTGCGCTCATAACTTAGCCAATTTTTAATGTTTTAACACCACATTTTCAGCATTGTCATTTATGCACTCCTCATTCAAAACAGTACAGCTGTCATTTTCCGCAACCTGCCCAAACGTTATTTTTGCACCTGTGGTGCAGAATAGCTTTGCTCTTGAAATCACCTTCTGGGACAAGTGAACAAAATGTCACTGATACTCTTCAGTGGTCCCAAAAAGGCTGTGTTGAAAATTTGGTGCACAACCTCAAAAATGGTCAGATTACACAGAGTGTTGAATAATTCCTGTGCCCATGTGTAACTTTGGTCCTTGGTAGCTCTTCCCAGCCCTACCGGCTTTGGCTAGAGCTAAGTATGGGCGCCAGAACTACTTGGCAGTACTCCAAGTGAGACCTCACGTGGGACCTGTACAAGGGCAATATGACCTCACCACTTCTGGATGTAATCCCCTAGCAATGCACCCTAGCATCCTGTTTGCCTTTGCTGCTGCCTTCCTGCACTGTGCCGAGTAGTTAATCTCCCGGTCACAAGCACCCCTAGGTCGTTTTCCTCTTTGGATGTGGATAATTGGACACCTCCCAACCAGGAACTGTAACATGGGTTCCTGGCTCCCAAATCATCACTTTGCACTCCTTGGCATTGAACCTAAGCTGCCAGGTGTGTGACCATTCTCAGTTTTCAAATCCTCCTTAAGCACTTTATCCCCCTCACCCCCATTGACCTCAGCAGCGATCTTGGTGTCGTCTGAAGAGACTGATCTTACTTTTCATCCCTACTGCCATGAATGTGATGAAAATGTTAAACAGGACTGGTCCTAATACCAAGCCTTGTGGGACACCACTTATCACTGCTCTGGGTTCAGATGTCTATCCCGCAGCCAGTTTTCAAGCCATCTGACTAGTTTCCTCCCTATTCCCAGACTCTTCAACTTGCAGGTCAACCTACTGTGTGGCACTGAATTGAAGGCCTTGCTGAAATCCAGGTAGATTTACATCCACTGCAGGGCCCCTGTCCAGTGCCCTCATGACTGATCATAAGCGTCAACCAAGTTTGTCTGGCAGTATATGCCAGAGACAAACCCATGCTGCCTGTAGTCTTGTAGATCATTATCCTCAAGAAATTGCACCAGCCTTTCTTTGAGGATAGTCTCGATCAGTTTTCCTACAATTGCAGTAAGGCTGGCTGGCCCGTCGGCGCAGTGGTTGGATTTCATCGGCGCCAGCGACCCGGGTTGAGGAGCGGACCTGGGACACTGGAGAGACCAGCGAAGAATCGGATAAGTGTCCCATGGACTGCTCTCCTTCTCCGAGGGAGGGTGGGGAAGTGCCAGAGCCTGGCGACCCTAGCGGAGAGCCAGGAAGTCAGCGCAGCTACGGCGCTAGCACGTTCAGGGGCGGGGGCAGGCGCTAGGCATCATTGCACGACCCGCCTCCCCAGAAAACCGGAAAAGAAGACAACTGCCTGCGCCTTCATGAAGCCGCCCATGGCTTCAATTAGCTCCTCAGGCAGCCCTCCAACCTATTCCGGCGACTGTGGCAGTGCTGGGGAGTGCATGGCCCGGCGTGGGGGGCAACACGGGGCCGGAGGTTCGTGGCCGATTTGAGGAAGTGGAAGCTCGTGGTCCGTGACGGGCAGATAATACCGGGTGGAGCAGCTCGGGAGGAATAAATAAAGAATTAAATAAATAAATAAATAAAACAATTGCAGTAAGGCTTACGGTCTGCAGTTCCTAGCTCATCCTTGAGGCCACTTTATGGAGAGGTATCCGTAGCCCCCCTCCAGTCCTGGGCACACACACCCATATTTAGAGGTGTTGAACAGGTCCACCAGTGGCCCTGCCCAGCACCCTGGGATGTACTCCATCTGGCCCAGGTGCCTTGTCCACCCTCAGGGACCCAAGTCCCTCTAGCACCCTTTCCACTGTGATTTCCCATCTGTGGTTGCCTTACTCCTCCTTCCCTTCAGGTATCCTCTCCCTTGTGAAACTGAATAGAAATACTCACTGAGTACTTCTGCCATCTCAGCCCCTGATCTACCCACCCACCCACTGCCTTTCCTGATCCTAACGATTTGATCCTTGCTCTTCCTTTTTCCCTGATATAGCGGAAGAAATCCTTTTCCCCTTTTATCCCCTGTGCTAATCCCTTTTCCTAGCTGCCTTTGCAGCCCTTACTATTCTGCTCACTTTCCTGGATTTTCTCCACATATTCTCTGTCCTCTACCCTATTATTTCTCTTGTAAGTTCGGAATGCATTTCTCTTAACTCTCACCTTCTCCGCTACCTCTCTAGTCATCCAGCTTGGATTGTTGGGCCTAGATTTCTTAGTGGCTCTTGACACAAGCTTTAATGGTTTCAGTTAGTCCTAGCTGATTGTTGCCCATTTCTGTTCTGTGTCCATGTCTGGGTGGATGTTTGCTATGTGTTTTTTTGCAATATGTGACCCATTGTGCCAAAGTCTGCCCCTCTGAAGTCCAGGATCTTGGTTTTTGTAGAGGTGGTTTCCCTACCCAAACTGATTGAGAACCCACTGTCAGTGATCATGGCCGCCAGTGGTTCCTCCACTCGAACTTCCCTGACATGTTCCCCATCCTCCAGCACCATGTCAAGAATGTTCTCTCTTGTTGGTACTGTCACCTTTTGGGTCAGGATGCCATCCTGGAATGTATCCAGGAGGATCTGCCCCTGGCATGTGGTAGCTGGGATGCTTCAATCCATCCCAGGTAGAAAGTCACCCACCACCATCACGGTGCTCCCTTTGCCACTGAGTCTCCTTAGCTGCTCCCCAGTTCTCTATCCATGTCCTGTTTCTGGGTTGGGGGCTATATACAGCCTCCAGTCAGACCTTCACTCCCTCTGAGGCATGAAGTTGCAGCCAATTGACTTCTGACCTGCCCTCCTCCCTAATACATCCTATTCTTTCTCTAACATTAATGGCTACTTCCCCTTTCACTTTTTCTCCGTCTCTCCCAAATAATTTAAATCCTGGGATGGCCATATCCCAGTGATGGTTTAGGGTTGCCTGTGTCTTGGTAGTGGCAGCTGTGTCTACCTCCTTTCTGCCATCAATGCCTGCAGCTCTGCCATCTTGTTCCCCAGGCTCCTAGCATTTAGTGATACCACCTTCCACCCTGTATATATCCCTGCTGATTCCTTACCCTTCCCTCACCCACAATCCTAGTCAAATTTGGCTCAGTCCTTGTTGTGGGAGGGGTTCCTGGACCCCTTCCTGGTTCAGTCCACCTCCATAGCCCCCTCCAGCTTGCTTAAATGAAATCTTTTGCTGACAATTTCCCCAGTCTCTGCTTTAACACCTGTGATCCTTCCTTACTAAGGTTTAGCCTATCCCACCTCGTACAGATCTTTTTTCCCATGCTGTACCCACTCTCCCACCAATCCATACCCATGGACTCTCACCATTCCCTCAGCCACTTGAAGTCCATAATTCTGTACTTCCTTACTGTACTTGTTCATGGCACTGGCAGGACGTCTGAGAATGCTACTGTCCTTACTCCTCCTGCATAGATCCCCTACTTCCTGAAGCTATCCTGAACTCCTCTATCCTTCTTCCTTTCAGATAGTTTGTTCCCAGGTGTGCAATGATGTGCAGTTTACCACCAACTTCCTTACACATCAGTATGCTGACTCGCCCTTCCAGCTGTCATTCCTGGCATGCCTCCACCCAGATGTTACTTTTCCTGGCACCCCACACCCCATCTTACACTCCTAAGTATTGAATCCCCAGAATTATGACTCTCTCCCTCCTGACATGGTCTCCCTCTTGTTGCTTGACATAATCCTGCCCTCAACCTGATCCCTCCACCCATCCCCCACTTACGCCTGGCTCTTTGCCTCCCCCATTCTGTGCCCAATCCTCACCACCCCCACCAACTATTGGTGGTGTGTTGTTGCCACTTCAAAACCAGTCCCCTGTGCCCCCTCCCCACACTTTTTATGCCACCTCCACCCGCTTCCCCCTTCACTACTGTTCCTTGTGCCTTCCTTGGGTTGCATTTTCCCCTTACTTGAGGTTCCCCTCCTTAGCCTTGTTCCAGCCCCACCCAGGCCGCCTGCTGTTTCCCTCTGCCCAACATCTCCTTGCTCAGTGTGAAGTTCTGGGGACTTTGGGTTTGTGTATCAGCTAGAGGTGGGTCAAGAGAGGATAGATTGTCATATCTGTGATTGTGCCTTGATAGACCCTAGGTTACTAACTGGGTATTGTACTTTTTGTTTTTATTGGGACAACATGTCTGGTATTTTGAATCCTTCTGTCTCCTAATTCACTAAACACTATTGCTGTGAATTTAGGAGGCAGTGAAGCGCAGTGGTTTAAGGCTCTGAGGCTACAAATCTGGAGACCTGGGTTTGAATCCCACAGTCCCCACTTGCATACTGTGTGACCCTGAAGTCACTTAACTTCCCTGTGCTCATGAGGTTTCACCTGTAAACAAGCTTTCAGCTTAGTCGTCTCACCTGGTTAAACAATTCTGGGGAGATTTCTTGGATCCAGTACTGTAACCATATGTTCTGTTCTTTATCCAGCACACTTAGTGTTGTGTAAAACTAAAACACAAAAGGAACCATTTTCTTAAATAAAATTTTAATTAGGAATGCACAGTGCCTGACTGGAAGGAAGGGAGGATGGAAAGGAAGTGCACAGGGTGACATGATAATTATAAGAAGAACCATTAGTGGCAAAATAGGCATTGCAAAGGTCATCCAGTCGGGAAAGGAGGATGACTGATGTCTGAATCCATGGCGGTCCCTTTGGGGTCGGGTCAGAAGCTAGGCTAAATACTTGGTTCACCAACATTCTGGACAGGGTAATTCCTTGAGGTGCCCCAATGGCTGAGGCCATCATGGGGCTAACCTTGGACCTGTGGTAGCACCCTGCATTCTGCCTGGCACCTCCCTACCCATATGGTTCACAAGTACATGAGTCCTATTGGGAGCCTCTGGGGTTCTCGGACCACCCTTCCATGGAGAGAAGTCTGGTGTCCGACTTTGCCTTTGGAGTCAAAGGCTTGGGGGTACATGGATAAGCCACCCGACAGAGTCCAAGAGAATGGATCATGTGTTCATGGTCAACATAGCCTCCTCTCTTGGCCTGAGGCAGGTCAGCTATGCTCACGATGATGGCTCTAAATAATCACATTTTCCAGTAGGACATCCTCTTTAGCTAGAGTAGCTGCTAAATCATTTCTTTTAGCGTGGTCTAAGAGTTTTGGAAAGACCCTTTACTTTTATTGAGTAAGCATGTAATCCATGTAAGTGAATCAACTGATCTGTGGTCAGTATAAGTCCTGCATGTGCCACATGAGTTGACTCCTCCTTCAGACTCTGTGTCCCCACTGCTTGGTAGTCTGGCTTTCACTCCCTCCTGAAGGTTTGGCAGGCAGGCTATTGCTCCCTGCTGCTGTTCTGGACCAAGCCACACAATCCAGCTTATGAAATGCAGAAGCAGTACCCCTGACACCTGGCTGTAGTATCTGCTACAGAACCCAGTCAGCAGCTCTGGGTTCAGCTTCTTTGCTAGCCACTGCCTTTTTATCATATTCAGTTTGCACTGGCTAGCACATGAATGCTACTTTTTCTTCACAGTTGTTTTCCCAAACACATGGCCTGGTATGGCACAGATTGTACTGTCTTCCAGGACAGCAGTTCCTGTCTTCGTGAGATCTGCCAACCTCCTGCAGAGTCCACTCTTACAGCCAGTGTCTCAAATGGGTTTTCATTGATGCGAAGGGCTGTTGTTCAGCATTTGACAGCCCATAGGTTCATAAAAATGCACGGAATCTGGTCTGTACTTCTCAAAGAGGCCTAGCATAGAAACATTGAATCTGATGGCAAATAAGGTACCGCTTGGCCCACCTAGTCTGCCCATTTCCTACCTCTAACGGATAAGCTGCAGATCCTGGTTAACCAACAGCCTACTTCCTCCTACCCCTCACTAGAATTGCCTTATGTCTGTCCCATCATTCTTGAATTCCCCCAGTTTTTGACTCTACAAACTCCTCAGGAAGGCTGTTCCATGCATCTACAACCGTCTCTTGAAAATACTTCCTCACATTACCTCTGAGCCTTTTCCTCTCTATCTTCAAATTACCCTTGTTCTTGCACATCTTTTTCTGAAAGATGCTACCCTCTTGGACTTTGTCGATTCCTTAAGGTGTTTGAAAATTTCTAGCATGTCCCCACTCTCCCTCCTTTCCTCGAGGCTATACATCTTAAGGTCCTTTGGTCTTTCTTCATAGGTCTTCTGGTGCTGACCCAGCACCATTTGGTTGCCCTCCTCTGGACAGCCTCCACCCTGTCTTTGGGAGATGGGGTCTCCAGAACTGTACACAGTACTCCAGATGTGGTCTTACCAACTGTCTGTACAGAGGTACAACTACTTCCTGTTTTCTACTGGTGATGCCTCTCCTGAGCATCCCAGTATCTCCCCAACCCTCTTACTGCCTTCTCCACATTGCTTGCCCACCTTTAGGTCATCTGATATGACTACCCCAGGTCCCTTTCCATTTTTGTTGTTGTCAGTATCTCACCCCCTCGTATAATCTTCCCATGGGTTTTGTTTCCCAGGTGCATTACTTTGCACTTCTTTGCATTAAATCTACGCTGCCATACATTTGCCTATTCCTCCAACCTTGCCAAGTCCTTTTCATCCTTCTACCCACCTTGCGTATCTGCCGTGTTGTAGATCTTTGTGTCATCTGCAGAGAGACATACTTCACCTTCCAGTCCTCTGTAATGTCACTTATAAAGACATTAAAAGGACCGGCCCCAGTACTGAACCATGCGGTACCCACCAACCCCCTTTCTTCACTGTGAACTCCATTTACTATTACTCTCTGTGTCCTGTTGTCAGGCAATGTTTTAACAGGCTACCACCCTGGGACCCCTCCCAGTCTGGCGATTTGTTGATCTTTTGTGCGGGACTGTGTCAAATGCCTTGCTAAAGTCTAGGTAGGCCATGTTCACAGCCCTCCTGGCCTACTACTTTGGTCACCCAGTCAAAGAAATCAATTAAACTTGTCTGACATGACCTTCCTGATGTGAATCCATGCTGCCTTGGGTCCTGTGCCCCACTGGCCTCTAGGTACTCAACAGTTCTGTCCTTTAGAAGTGATTCCATCATTTCCCTACCATTGAGGTCAAACTGACAGGTCTGTAGTTTCCTGCCTCTGTCTTGTTCCCACTTTTGTGAATGGGAATCACATCTGCCCTCCTCAGTCCTCTGGTACCACACGTCCCCATGATTTATTAAAAGGGTAGCCACTGATTTTACTAGATCTTACTTCTAGAGGGCTCTTGCAGTAGGTAATTACATATAGGACTGAAGCCGGTAGGCGTCAGGACCACGAAAGCATTTCTAGCTAGCAGTCTCTGGGAGGCCGCCCCATGTCAGGTAACCAGCATCATGAGATGTCAGTATAAAGGGCAGTCCCCATGCCCACCTTCCAGTTCTTTCCGCGTTAGCTTGCAAAGTACCTCTGTGTTAAGTTCACTGCTTCATCAATCGTCTGCATTATTACCATTCTCTTTTCAATTTTATTCGATTTTCTCGTCAGAATCTCTTCAGCATCTGCCGTGTATGTTGTCCCTGCTCCATCAGAGCATAAAAAAAGTGAGATTCCTGTGGCCCCAGCTCCCACACTCCCAGTGCCTCTTCTGTCTAGGCCGGATCATCCCATGGAGAAATGCCAGCACTACCAAGTTCAACGCCGCCACCCGCAAATGGAGGCAGCAGTCTCTGGAGGCCCACATTTTGAAAAGAGGCGATGTCTGCTCTACGGCAGGGTCTGGTCAGACAGCAGAGGAGCCAGCATCCAACTTATCAGAACCGACACCGACAAAGGCCACGAGGGAGGTGGTCTTAGTGGGCACTATGGAAAAGATGTCCTCCATGGAGAAGGAGCTGAAGAAGCTTGGCAGAGCCTCTACTTCCCCTGAGGTCAATGCAAAAGGAGAGGGACGGGACTCCTCTTCCATGGTCACCATGACTCTGTCTGGAGTCGCCGTGCTGAAGGTAACATCCCTTCTGGGGACCATTCATCGATATAGCCATCTTGGGCTTCTAAGGTGGTGGCGTCCCTCCATTGGGCTTGAGCAGAGCCCATGAAAGCCTCTGGGTCAAGGAGCAACCGCTCCTGGGAAGACCGCCATTGTGCAGCCTTCTGGGTTGAGTGGCTCGGTAAGCGGATGTCGGTCCTTCAGGCGCCTGAGCGGACAAGGTCGCTAAGACACCTGACCCTTTGGGGCAGTGCACAGCCTCCATAATGCCCACCAAGACCACTCCTCCCTTGCGACCTTTGTCAGGCGTCGGTTCTGATAAGTCGGACACGGCTCCTCAGATGTCTGGCCAGACCCTGCGGTAAAACGGACATTGGCTCCTCAATGGGCATGCGGTGTTGGAGCCGACTTCGGACCCTAATGATCAGTCTGTCATCTGTGGCTCGCCGTTGCTTTCAAGGCTCCAGCGTCTCCCTGTTGGACCCCAGGTTTTAGTCCCTCCTTCCTGGGCGATACCAAGGACACAGATGCGCTTCCGTCAGGCCTCCCTCCTGCTGGGCCAGGCGACCTGACGTCAGACCCTCGGGGCGTCGGCTCCGATGCTGACCTATCTGGCGTCAAGGTGACATTCCCTTGCGGATGCCGTTCCTCGCCCGGACCCGACACCGCCGGGCCTTCTATACCTGGCCGCCTGCTGGGCCTCTCCAGGCCGTCTGCTCTGTCAGAGCCCCTGGTGCCCGGGTATCAGGCGCTGTCCTACTCGGGACGCAGTATGCTGTGCCGCAGTACCTGTTGCCGCGAGTACCTGGTGCCTCAGTACCCGCGCGGGCTTCCTGCATTCGGACTATGGATACTCGTTATACGGATATCCCCAATATCTGTATCCCCCACCTCCTTCTCCTCCTCCACCGCCCTCTCAGCTGCCGATGGACCTGAAGGAGACTCTGGCTTCCTGATGGGCTGAGGCCAAAGCTCAGCTCACCAGGGAGGTGGAGGCCATCTGCCAGCGTTGGACCCGGTTCCGGACTCCGTCGTTGGAGCAGACTCCTTCCCCTTCCCGATGAAAGAGGTGAGCCCTCCAGTGCCAGGGCAGGGGAGGATCGCTTCCAGGGTTGCGTATGGGGTCTGTTCCTCCCACATTGGCAGGGTCGTCTTCTTCATCTTGGAGACCATGGATGATTGCAACAGATGCTCTGATCCAGGCGACAACCACGCACTCCAGACCAGCCCAGGCCTAGGACTCCTCTAAAGCATCACCTTAAAGATCCTTCCTTTCTGGTGCTGCTACGAAGAGCCAGGCGGTTCACCAGTGGCAATCCTTTGAGCCGGATCCACAGCGAAGAAACCGCTGCTCATTGGATCTGCCTGAAATTGCTCCAACACTGATTCCACTCTGGATCGAGCCTCATGTGACCTTGTTTCCACTATTTGGAAGCAACTGTTGACATTGGCACCAGGCTCCGGAGGTCTGGCTTCCTGAATACACACACCAAAGCCAACTTAGTCATGATTAGCGCCTCTTACGGACGTACATCTAACCCTAAGCATCTCAGCTCATCTTCACCCTGACAAGAAATCTCTCCTTCTGGGCCAGTAAGGTCTCGCTCCTTCCACTCGGGGCATATGGGACCCTAAATTTATGTCACATATAGGGATTACCAGAAGGTGATCCTGAGTGAGAGTGGAAGCAAGAGTTGGACTACCTTCTTGAGTCTCGGACTAAGCAGAAAGCGGCAGCTCTAGTTTGTTCTGCTTGTTGACCAGTCGAGACCATGCTTCATGCCATGTACAATGCAGTGGGCCGCTGCTGGTGCGGAGCTCGGCTTTTTGCCGTGAAGCTGCGGCGTCTTGCCTGGCTCAGAGTGTCAGGTTTGGTCCCGGAGGTGCAGTCTGCTGTCCAGGATGTGCCCTTTAGGGGTTCGGTGCTGTTCGGTGGGGATGTCAGGACATAATCACCGATCTGCAAGACAAGGTACTGCTCTAAAGTCTGAGTCTATATACAGGCCCCCTCAGGGTCAGAGTCACGCTTTCCATGAGCGTTCTCGGCCCAAAGTGAAACCTCAGGGAAAGGTGGGCCAGCAAATGTTGGGCCCCTCGTTGCTAAGCTCCCCGCGCCAAAAAGTGTCGGGAGCTTAGCCACGGCACTGCGCCCACACCTTCTGACTCCTTTCTCTCCCAAAGCCTCTGGACCTTCCAGAGGAACCAGTAGCAGGGAGGTTCTCCTTCCATCTACCGAGTTGGGAGAGAATCACTTCAGATACTTGGGTGCTCCAACTGGTAACAGCAGGACACTCAGTCGAGTTTCTACAGACCCCCAAGGTCATCTTACTTCCTGGCACATCATCTTCTGGTTCAGGAAGAAATATCCTCCCTTCTGCTGAAGGCGGTGATAGAGCCTGTCCCAACCCACCTTGGGGACAGGTTACTACTCCCATTACTTCCTGGTTCCAAAGAAATCAGGAGACGTGAGGCCTATCCTGGACCTCGGCTCCCTGAACCTGTTCATGTAGTACAAACGGTTCAGAATGCTCTCCTTGCAGAGCCTTCTGCCCTTACTTTGGCAGGATAGTGGCTGTGTGCTCTGGACATGCAGGGGTGCCGTCCTGCATATCCTATTAGCCTTTCCACTGCAGATGCCGTTTTCCATTTCAGGGATGACTACCAGTTCAAGGCCCTCCCATTTGGTCTTTCCTCGGCGCCCGAGTGTTCACCAAATGCCTTTCCATGGTAGTGGCTCACCTGTGTACCCAGGGAGTACTAGTTTTCCCATACCTGAATGACTGGATCCTGCGCTGCCTTTCCCTGCAGGTTCTTACCAGCCTGGGTGTTACTATCAACCAGGCCAAGTCCCATTTGATCCCGTCCCAGAGGCTCCAGTTCATTGGGCAATCCTGGACATGACCTCCGGCATGGCATTCCTGCCCGCTGGACAGGGTGGCCACCCTCCAGGCTCATGCAAGCTTGTTGTCCAGTCACGGTCGGGTCAGCGCCAGGTCAGTCCTTTGCCTCCTCGGGCTCATGGCAGCTGCTGTTCTGAGAGTCCCTCTCGCTCGGCTCCACATGAGGATGTCTCAGTGGGATCAGTTGGTGGATGAGCTAGATCAAGAAGTCCTGGCCTCCAACTCTGTGGTTCGGGGCGCAATATTGGATGGTTCAGGAGAACCTGTGCCAGGGAGTTCCTTCTGCCTCACTCATCCCTCCCAAACATTGACAACAAACGTCTTGGGAAAGGGTTGGGAGCCCACCTGGGGTCTCACAGGACTCAAGGCTCCTGGTCCAGGCTCGAGCACGCTCTTCCGTAAATGTACTCAAGCTCAGGGCCATGCTGTATGGTCTACAAGCTCTGCATCTGTATCTGCTTCCTGGTCATCTGGCTGCCCAGACAGACAACATGTCAGTAGTCTGGTACATCAACAAACAGGGAGGAACTCCTTCCTACCCTCTATGCAGGAGGCGTCACGAGTTTGGGATTGGGCAGTGCAACACAACCTTCACCTCACAGCGGTTCATGTTCCAGGGTCAAACACATTGGCAGACCACCTCAGTCTGTCGTCTGCCCAGGCTCACGAATGGGACCTGGATCAGGGGTAGTAGGTGATATCTTCCTACGCTGGGGAACACCTCAGGTAGACCTGTTTGCATTTCCTCACAATGCAAAACTTCTGCCTTCTGCTTGCTCAAGCTCCAGAGGCGAGATATTTATTTGAGAGACACTCTGTCTCTAGACTGGAAGGTAGATTAGTCTATACCTCCCCCTCCCATTTCCCTTAATTCCAGGGTCTTACACAAACTCCACTCAGAAGGAGGTTGCATGATCCTAATCGGCTCCTTTCTGGCCCAGACAAGTTTGGTTCTCTCTTCTGCAGCAGTATTCAGATGAACCTCCTCTTCATTTTCCTCTGTCGCAACTTTTGCTGACCCTGGATCAGGGACCCTGGTTCATCCAGGCCTCATATCCCTTCATTTGCATGCATGGCTCCTGCAGACGTAGCTCAAGCCCGATTCAGGGTTTCCTGCTTGCAGCTGAGATTCTGGTGGAGGCCAGAAAGCCCTCCACTAGCTCTACCTATGCCATGAAATTGAAACTGTTCTTTATTTGGGCCTCTCCCAAAGATTTCGAGCCATTCTCATGCCCTGTCGGGAGACTCCTGGAATACATAAGCCATCTTTGATCTGAGGTCTCAGTCATTCCTCTTTGAAAGTTCACATGGTGGCGTCTCCACTTACCATGTTTCTTTTGAGGACAGAACTTTTGTGCAGTTGGAAGTCTTTATAAGACTTTTCTCCATTTGAGACCCCTATTAGCATTCCTGCCCTGCTTGGGATCTGAATTTCATTCTTGAGGAAGCTTAACCTGCCTCCTTTAGTCAGCCTCAACAGACCTAAAGTTCTTTCCTGGAAGACACTCTTCCTGGTGGCCATTACTCCAACTTGACAGATTTCCACGGCTTCAAGCCTTGATGTGCAAAATCCCATATTTGATTTTTACAGGAAATGTGTGGCTCATATCAACCCTAAGTTTCTCCCTAAGGTGGTAGTGGAATCTATGCTGAATCAATCCATTGAACTACCTGCTTTCTTACATAACACTCCAATCAAGGGAGTACCTCTTGCATACTTTGGATGTTCACCGAATTCTGAGATACTATACCACCAGGATGAAGGATCTCAGAAAATCTGATCAACGGTTTGTCTCTTGCTTGCAGAAGATAAGGCAATGCTGTTTCCAAGCAATGCCTATCTAAATGGTTGGCTCATTGTATCACTTTCTGTTATGACAAGTATCACAAGACCCTGCCAGGTCAAGTCAGGAGCCTTTATGAAACACTACAGCTCTGACATTACCTCGCCATAGAGCTGGCTTTGGGTTGGCTGTTTTGCAAAGTCTCCTTTCTTGAGACCCTCAGCAAGTTCTATGTTTGAGTAGTTTTCCTCCTCCTGTGCTTCTCCTTGTTCCAGACTGCTTGGGACTCAGTCCTATGTAATTACCTACTAGCCTTCGAAGTAAGATAGTACAGTTATGTAAGAACTTACTGTAACAGCAGATCTTCGAGAGGCTCTTGTAATGAGTAATACCTTCCCGCCCTCCATTCCCCTTAGCTTTTCAGCTCCTTTCCAGGAAGGAAATAACAGTTTCTCTCTTGTCCTGTCTTTTTTTGGCCTTGGTAGGAAGAACAGAAAGCGGGCGTGAGGAACGCCCCTTTATACTGGCGTCTCATGGCATCGACCACCCTGACGTGGAGGCGGTCCCCACCAGAGACTGCTAGGTAGAAATTTTCTGTGGAGTCTTATATGTAATTACCTACTGCAAGAGCCTCTCTCGAAGATCTACTGCTACAGTAAGTTCTTACGTAACTGTACTTTCTTCCCTTAGTTCTTTTAGAATTCTGGGGTGAATCCCATCTGGCCCCATTGCTTTATCCACCTTCAGTTTTAGGAGTTCTTTCAGAACCCTTTTTCTGTGAAAAGACTATTCTAGGGACACGGATATGTTGTTCATCCACACTGTCTGGCAGGTTCCTTGCTGCTTTAAATCTTGCGGAAGGTCTTCAAGCTGGCTCCTCCACCTACCTGGGTGGTAAAACTCTCGGTTCCACCCATGACTCCAGATCTTCCTTACGCTTGAAGCTCAGGTTCTCTCCTTAACGCTCTCGTGATAGACTGGATCCTAATTCTTCAGTTCACCCGAAACTCATTTTAAAATTTAAGACTTGGTCAACTTTCTCCCTTGTGGCTACGATGGGCAAATCGACTCCTGGATTTCGCCGGTGCCCTTGTGGGCAGAAGATGTCCAGGACGGACCTGCACTCCATGTGCATCTATTGCCTCGGCCTAGAACACGACCCTCAGGCCTGTGAGTCATGCTGTTCGTTTTCTCCCAATGTCCTGGAGGACCACGCTGCCAGTTAAAGCTAGGGCACCCGAGAAGCTACTCGCCCGTTGAGGCGTTACCGATGATGGCTGGCTCGGCTGGGCAGCTTGAGCAGATGATCGCCCTGAGGAAGAGGTGGCCCAGGCGCATCTTCCTCTTCCTCGGTCGCGGCATTTATCCTGCTCTTCTTGGGTACCTCGTATTCAGCTTCGTTCAAGGAGCTTTGCCAATCCCTTCCAGCGAAGGAGAGGGGGCATCAGGACATTTCTCTCGGTCCAAGAAGGATTCTAAGGGTAAGTCCCATCATCTGCGTTAGTGGGAGCGGAGAGGTCTTCTTTCCGGACAGCTGACTGTCAACTTAAGTCGAGGTTGCGGCTAAGGCGCTGGCTTCATAGCATCCCCATCAGGCCAGCTGGCGAGACTCCCGCTGATGCGTCAAAATTTTTCTCGACCCGTCGGACGGGCTGTCGACTGTGAAGCCGACAACCTTCTTCACCGTTCCCCGGTGGAGACTGAGGATCTGCCTGTGCTCCCATTGCAGCAGTCCCCAGTTAAGGTGTCCAAGCCAAGGGAAGAGCGGGTGTCCCGCTCCTTTCAGACTTCGTCCTCAGAAACACTGAGGATCTCGGTCCAGCCGATCCTGCCGACATCGGCGGTCTCGCGCCTGCCGCTTGTCCTCGCTCTTCCTCCTTGAAGAGGAGAGGCTTCGTGCAAATTGCATCGACGCTACTAGGACCTGATGTGGCAGCAGTTACTTTTGTCCGGGAGCAAGCCAACGCCGTGTCTGGCCATCAAGTGGCTGTCACCCGAGGGCCGAAACAACCCTCGCTGTAGTCAAGATGCCCAAGCCTGGGCTGGTTGTTGGCTGAAACCTGCTGCCCCACCGATTGTGGTGGAACCTCCGCCTCACAACAGAAATGGGGTGCCGACCAAGGACTCTCGGTCGGGTCAAGGCCTGCCCACAGGTTGTTGGTCACCCTCACTCCAGACCGTCCTCGGCAGGTGGAGGGTGGCTCAAGCCCCAGGCAGCTCTTCGCGGACTCCTCCGAGTCCGATGATGACTCCTCCCTGTTCTCAGGCTGGTTGACCTGGAGTCCTCCGAGGACCAGTCATTGGATGAAAGCCCATTGTCCTTCATGGGTTTGCTTCAGCTCATCTCAGAGTCCACCGGGATGCAGCTCGAGCCCTTAACCAAATGGGCCAAGTATCCTGATGGAGATACTGGACCAGGGATTCCCCACAGAGGCCTTTCCGGTGGCTGAGGCCATTGTTGGCCCAGCCTTGGAGCTTTGGCAGCGCCCTGCTTCCTGCCTCACGCCTTGGCCAGGATGGCCAGGAAGTATGTGGTCCCCACTGGCTCTTTGCCCGGGTTTTCGGAACACCTCTGCCAAGGTTGGTGTCATCAGCGCTTCCCGGCATTCCGAATGTGGAAGCCCTCCAACAAGGAGTCAAAGAAGCTGGACTATGCCAGGCACAAGGTGTCGCTACGTTCTCCTTGGCCTCCACCAGGCCAGCTTGGCCATGCTGATGGCCCACTTCTCCCACGCCCTCATGGGCTCCCTGGATGAGGTGATCCCTCATCTCCCAGCCGACCTGAAGACCACGGTCTGGCAGGTCCAGGACCAGGTAGGGGTGGTGGCAAAGCAGCAGCTCCAGATGGCTCTGACACAGGAGACTCCTGTGCCAGATCGGTTCTTGACAGCGGTGGCCATCGCTGCAGAGCATGGCTAAGGATATCCACCTTCCACGGTGGATACCCACCTACAATTGGTGGACGTCCCTTCTTGGGGACCGACCTCTTTGGCCCTGGAGTGGGGGTCACCTCCAGCGGATCAAGAAGTCCAATGCCACTCTGGACTCGGTCACCTCTGCCCAGAAGGACAAAGGCCACCAACAGCAGCAGCACAAGTCCTTTTGTCCTTCTGCGCCTCGCGTACGCCTGGCCCAACAGCACCAGGACCAGCAGGCTTGTGCTTTGCATCCTGAACCCAGCCAGTGACTTCCTCTAATAGGAAGCAGGGAGGTAAAGGCCCAGGAGATCCCTCGGCGGTCCCTCCTCCAAGCCTGCCCAGTGACAGGTTGAGGGGTGTCGCCCCCATCCTCGTCACTCCCCGTGGGGGGACGGCTCCACCACTTCCTTTCCGCCTGGTCCACTATCATCACGGACCACTGGGTGTTGGAGGTGGTAGGAAAGGGCCTGCCTCTGGAGTTTGAGCAGGTCCCACCCTTTCGAGCCATCGCCCTTGGGGGCCATGGTGTCCATGAGCCTCGCTTCGGCCCGCTGAGCCAATATTGCCCTGCTCCTCAAAAAGAGGTGATCAGGAAGGTGACGGATCCTCCAGACCTGGGGGTTGTGTCCAGGTATTTCCTGGCCCCAAACGGATGGGGGCTGGCTCCCATTCTCGACCTGCACGACCTGAACAGGTTCCTAAGGTCTCGGACCTTCAGGATGGTCACTCTGGCTCAGATAATCCCATCCTTTGAAGCGAGGCATGTGGTTCTGTTCCCTGGACCTTCAGGACACGTTCTTTCACGTCCCAATCCGTCCGTCCCATCAGAGAATCCTCCACTTCAGAGTGGAGGTATCCCTTCTGAAGTTCCGGCCATGCCCTTTGGCCTCTCCCTAGCTCCCAGGGTCTTCACCAAATGCATGGCAGTGGTGACAGCATTCTCATGGGCGCTGAAGGGTCGGGTGTACCCCTACCTGGATGACTGGCTGATTGCAGCCCCTCCAGAGCGGAGGTGGAGCGGTCCAGAGATCTGGCCCTCCAGGTTTGCTCTCAGATTGCCTCCTCATCAACGAGGCCAGGTCAGAACTCGTGCCAAAGCAGGTGATACATTTCATCGGGGCAGAGCATGACTCTTTTGAGCCAGAGCACGGCTCCTGGTGGACAGGGCCAAGGTCCTTTACTCCTTTTCCCAATCATTTCAGGTTGGGCAATCGCGCCTGCCCAGGACTCCTCGCCTCCCGGGCCTCATGGAGGCCTGCACCATCGTGGTCCGCTGGGCCCACTGGTACATGCGTGCCCCTTCAGTGGGACTGGCCAGTCAATGGTCACAGCACTTCGATCCCTGGATCAGCTAGTGACAGTGACCCAGGGATGTGGAATGCTCTCCAGTGGTGGACCATTCCAGCACATCTGCAGGAGGGTATCCCGTTTGTCAACCCCGACTGACAGTCTCTCTATCGACCGATGCCTCTCTGGGTTGGGGTGCCCATCTGGGGGCACAGAGCCTCGACCTCTGGTCTCCTTGGGAGTCGATGCCACATCAACCTGCTGGAGCTCGGAGTGGTTCATCTAGTCCTCACTGCCTTTGCTCAGTTTCTACGGGGTCAAGTGGTTCAGGTCCAGACGGACAATACCCCGACCATGTACTACCTAAACCGCCAGGGTGGGGCGCGCTCCATGCCTCTGTGCAGGGAAGCTCTCGCATCTGGTCACTTGTGCGCCAGCCTGGAGGAGGATCTCCTCGCCATTCATGTGGCAGGAGCCTCCAACACCCTGGCCGCATGCCCTAAGCCAGATAGGGGCTGCGTCTCACGAGTGGTCTCTCCTGCGGAGGTAGTAAAGATCTCTTCTCCCACTGGGGCACACCTCAGGTGGACCTGTTTACCTCAGGAGAATGCGAAGCTGAGACTGTTTCATGCCCACCCACTCAGCAGGGCTAGCTGCAGGGGATGTCTTCTTGAGGCCGTGGACCGGGCCTCTTCTATGCCTTTCCCCATTTCCCTTGATCCACAAGGTGCTTCTCAAGGTGAGGAGGGACAAGGCACAGGTGATTTTGGTAGCCCCAGACTGGCTCCACCAGTTCTGGTATCCAGATCTCCCTCAGTCTCAGCTACAGGCTCCTGAGGCAGCTTCCAGCCCATCTGGACCTGATCTCAGTCAGTCGGGAAGGTATTCCATCCAGACCTTCAGTCCCTGCACCTGATGACCTGGTTCCTGAGTGGCTAGGAGTTCTAGGCCTTGGGTCTTTCGACGAGGTCCTCAATGTCATTGAGGCGTCCTGTAAGGAGTCGACCAGAAATGCTACGCCTTCAAATGGAAGAGATTCTCCATTTGGTGTCAGGATAAGGGCCTGGACCCTTCCTCCTGTTCCTTGGCAAGCATTCTGGACTACCTGTGGTCCTTTCTCAGCAAGGGCTTCAGTCCACGACCCTTAAAGGTGCACCTGGCAGCCATCTCTGCTTGCAGACACCGGGCAAGCAGTCGTTGGCACAGGTGA
Source organism: Neoceratodus forsteri (assembly GCA_016271365.2). Classification (NCBI taxonomy): domain Eukaryota; kingdom Metazoa; phylum Chordata; order Ceratodontiformes; family Ceratodontidae; genus Neoceratodus; species Neoceratodus forsteri. Next base: position 882,452,123 of record CM057450.1, on the reverse strand, counting down.
AGGTGGTCAGGCTTTTTCAAAGGCCTTGATCACATATCCCTCCGGTGTGACAACTCCACCTCTGTGGGATCTACTGCTGGTATTGGCTAAGCTCATGGGCAGGCCATTCAAACCGATGCACAGATGTGACATCTCTCACCTGTCATGGAAGACTGCCTTCTTGGTGGCTATCACATCAGCCAGAAGGATGGGAGAGCTCCAGGTGCTTTCCATTGAGTCTCCCTATCTGGTCTTCCACTGGGACAAGGTTGTCCTGCCCCCACCAGAAATTCCTTCAGAAAGTGGTGTTGGAGTTTCACCTTAACCAGGTGTTGACTCTGACTCTGCTGGTGTTCTACCCCAGTCATACCTCGGAGGCCGAATATAGGCTCCATACTTTGGATCCTAGAAGAGTGCTCACTTATTATAAGGAGCGGACGGCTGAAGTTCGGGAGAGGTTCACCAGCTGTTTGTCACCTACGCAAGCCGCACCTGGCAGACCTGCAGTCAAGGGACGATAGGCAGGTGGGTCACCTCCTGCATAGATCTCTGCTGTAGGATGGCAGGCATGGAGCCTCCCAGAGGATAAGAGCTCATTATCCCTGCCACGCCTGCGCCGGTGGCTGCTTCCAGGGCGCCCTATCCAGGAAATCTGCAGGGCTGCTACCTGGAAGTCAGCACACACCTTCATCATCTAGTACCACATCGACCTTGAGTCACGGCCGGATGCTGGTTTTTGGGCCTCGGTTCTCCAGTCTTTATTCCCCAAGTAGTGGGTGTGCGCCTTGCCTCCCTCCTCCCGGAGAACTGCTAGGAGTCTGCCAGACAGTGTGGATGAACAACATATCCATGTTCCTAGAAATACAGGTTACTCACCTGTAACAGGAGTTCTAGGATTGATATATGTTGTTCATACACACGATCCACCGACCTCCCGGCTTTGACGCACAACCTGCTTCCAGCGGGCTAGATCTAGCATCATGGGCGCAGCCAAGAGTTTTACCACCTCGGTGGTGGGAGGAGCCAGCTTGAAGACCGTCCGGCAAGATTTAAAGCAGCAAGGAACCTGCCAGACAGTGTGGATGAACAACATATACCATTCCTAGAACTCCTGTTACAGGTGAGTAACCTGTATATATCGACCCCTATTCAGAGTGCTTCTATTGACCAGATTAGGTATCTCACCCTGCTCTTCTATTGTGAATACTGAGCAGAAGTATTCGCTCAGTATCCACACTTTTCACTGTCTCTCTCTGCCCAACCACCCTCCTCTTTATTCAGCCTCAGTATCCCTGCCTTAGTCTTTCTTTGCTGCCTAATGTACCTATAAAGGTTTTATCCTGCTTCTTAACCGAGTTGGCTGTCTTTTCCTCAGTTTGGGCCTTTGCTATTCTGACTGCCGTCCCTGCTTCCTTCTGCTTTAACTGGTACAGTTCTCTGTCCTGCTCCTTCTGTGTTTCCTTATACTTCCTGTATGCGGTCTTTCTCCTAACCTTCCCATCATCTCTTTTGAGAACCATAGTGTTTTTCTTTCATTTTGATTATTTGCTTCACACAAAGGCTTGTTGCCTCTGTGGTGGCAGTTTTGATGTTTCCCTTTGTTGCTCCATCCCACCTTATTGCCTGTTTGCTAGTGCTTTCCTGAAGCACTCTCCCATTTTGCAAATTGGCCTCCTAAAAGTCCAGCACCTTCTCTTTCATATGGCTTGACTCTCTAAGTATATCGTGAACCACACTGTTTGGTGGTCACTTGTTCCCAGGTGGCTACCCACTTCTAGATCTGAGATCTCTCTCTGTTCCATTTGAGAGTGTCGGGTCTATGATTGCTTCCTCCCAAGTGGGTTCCAAAACTAGCTGTCTCAGGCATGACCCTCTATAGGACATCGAGAATGGCCCTGCTCTTGGATGTGGCTACAGCTAAGGTGGTCCTGTTAACATCTGGCATATTGAGGTCCCCATCAGCAATATCTCCCTTTCTCTGCCATTCTGAGGATGCCTTCTATCATTTCCTTGTCCATTTCCTCCCTGAGATGGGGGTCTGTATACAACCCTGTGTGGATTGTGGTGTCATTTCCAGTCTCCAGGGTGACCCACAGTGCCACCTCCTCCTCCTCCTGTTTACCCTTTAATTCTGTTGCTTTAATCCCTTCCCTACACAAAGAAAGCTACTCCTCCTCCTCTTCTACCCTGCCAGTCCCTCCTGTAGATTGTGTATCCTGGTATGTGGACATCCCAGTCATGGTTCTCTGATACCATGTTTCTGTGACTGCCATGTTAGCCAGGTGTCCCTCTTCCATCAAGGCCACCATGTTGGGAGCATTCCTCCTAGACTACGGGCATTTGTACTGATTACCCTCCATCATTTTTTGTGGCCTTATTTCTTTTTGCCCCATCCTGCTGTTACTGCCTTTGTCTTTTTTCCATTTACCCCTGCCCTTCTCCTATTGACTGCTCTGTCTCGGTGTTTACCTCAAGGGGGTGGGCTAGGATTTCCTTCTCCTTTTCAGTGCCTCTGTCCCCATTGGCTGGTTTAAATGCTTGCCAATTAAGCATTTTAGGCTATCACCTAGGATCCTGATTCCCCTCCTGGACAGATGCACACCATTGCACCAGTATAGGCCTGCATCCCTCTAGGTGGAGCCTTAGTCCCCAGTGAAGCCAAATCCCTGATCTCTGCACCAGTTTTTTAACCAGCCATTGAATCCCATGGTGCAGAGTCCCCTAACCTCATCTGTAGACAGGTAGCACTTCTGAGAAAGTTACCGTGTGTGTGCTACTAGTCTGAGGCCCCTCTCCAACTCCACAAACTCCTGTTCCACTGCTCTGATCCCATTCTCAGCGAGGTAATTTGTCCCTAGGTGGATAATAACATCCAGCTCCCTCCCCTGGCAACTGCTCCCACGATCCTGAGGTTTGTTTCCTGACCCTCCAAACCATGGCGCCAGGCAGGCACCATTCCTCCCTTTCCCTCCCTCCCCAGTTTTACCCCCAACAATTGAGTCCCCACCTTAAGTTGCTTCCTTCCCCTGTGGAGTCCTGTCCACCTTCCTGTGGGTCTCCATTGTGGAGGTTCCCAGCATCCTCCTTGGTCTCCACTGCAGGTGCCTCCATAAAGGAATCATGCTCTGCCAGAGTGGCAATAATTGTGGAGAGGCACAAATGGAGGGATGCGCCTGTTTCACCACCCCTCACCCTCCCTGAGCCCACTGTGGCCCAACCACCTCTCTTTCTTGGCAAACTCTGAGATACTTGCTCTGAGTCCTGCATCTGAATTGACTGTTCTGTGGGGCCAGGGGTCACAGACATGCCTGCATCCATTGAGTCCTGGAGCAGTGACCTCACTGCTGTCCATTCTGAAGGCTCCTGTCCTTGTTCCTCCTTTCTAATTGCAAGGAGAGTAGATGCGGAAGTAGGTCTGCCTGTGCAAATTAACTACAGTACATCACAAGCGACAGTGGTTCATTTTACAAACTCACAGACACACATACTGATACGGTATTTAAATGTTTTGACTCACTTCAGCGAAGAACAGGATTTCTTTATATGCTTGTAACTTCATGTTCATTTAGAGAATCTTAATTTAAACAATAGTTTTGAACATGTAAAATCACACTGCTTGTATGGACATGAAACATGGTTTTAGTATCTGTCATAATAAGGGACAATTTATGGCTGTGGTTTTGAATGTACTGCAATTATTTAGGTTAGTTCATCAGATTGTTAAATATTCTTCAAGATAGCATCTTGCAGTCTGGCACAAAAAAAAAATGTAAACTTTAAAATAACATCAGGAATAAGATGTCCAACAATTGACAGAGGAAATAACCCTTCTATCCATTTACCCTCCCACAGACCACAATGGGTGGCACACCACTCCTTTCTTCCTACTTAGCAGCCAAGAAAGCGATAACTTGCAGGTAGATGTACACCTTATTACCCACAGTAGTGGAATGGCACCAGAGAGTCCTTGATATTTACAGAATGGAATACCTCACTGCCAGATTGCATGATTCATCTGATCCCTATTTAAAGAAATGGCAGAGGTGGATTATCTACACATTCAGGAGAGACCCTGACTTTGTACCGAAAGAGAAATAAGAAGGGATATACTCCCGGTCCTTTTCATGAGTAGTGAGGTTGGGGCTTGGCCACCTGCCTAGTTATAATTTGGGGTCTTATGCCCTGGGACCAACTGGGAAACTCTAGTAAGCAAGATGCTTGTCAGATGTAAAGACTAACACAACAATATGTCAAATTTGTTTCAACAAACTGCTTTAGTGGAACCTTTATAATCATGAATGCGTTTATGTACTATTGTGTTTCTTATAATAAAACAAATGAAAAAATAAATAAATAAGATGTCCAGAATGGTCTCATCATAGAAACTGAGAAGAGTCTGTATCTGTTTAAGGCAAATGGAATGACACCATGCTCATTGTCTTGTACCAAATGGCACAGAACAGTTTGGGAGATTATTCATGCCCTTTTCCTTATGGTATACGAAGCCTGTCTTTTTGTGATTGGTTGTGCGTGCACAAAAGCATATTATTGTTACAATAACCAGATTCAGAGGTGTATCACTCTCTGTCTGGTCCTGTGCAGTTCAGACTGCAGTGGGCTTGACATTGACAGCCGAATGACCAATGAGGCTGACTCGTAACATTCTCTGCTTGGGGATGCGAAACTTTGATAGACGTGGCTCACTCCTTTCAACTACACAGAGTGACTCTGTCCTTTCATTGAATGTCACCGCCCAGCAAGCAGCTTCCCAGTCCTCCCTTGGTGCACTGTCCATAAAATACAACACTGTCCCACTGCCAGATATCCTACCTACTCTTCCAATTCTTCTCCCAGTACCATGTCAGTTAACCTCTCCCCCCAGCAAAATAAATCCCACTGACCAGTATCTCACCCACCTCCCAGTCCTTCTCCTACCAAGGCTATAAAATGAAACACCTTCCACTTACAAGTATCCTCCGATCCTTCCTTGTGCCCCATCCGTAGGGGAAAAAACACCCTCCTACTGTTAAGTATTCCATCCACCTCCTGATCTTCTCATATCACTCTGACCAAAACCTGTAAAGCAAGAAAACAGTCTCAACAACAGCAACTTACTATGCCCCTTCCATCCCAACCCTCATCTGAGCACCCACCAGTCAATTCTACTCCAACCCCATACTTACCTGTCTGGTCCAGCATGTCTCGTTCTCTAGCATCCTGCTGCTTCTGAGCTCCACACCCCATGAGGAAGGGTCACGAGTTAGACCTGAAGCACTGGGATCCTGTAGCTGCTCTGACTTTGAATTTATCTGTGTGTGCCGGCTACACCATTTTGGTATTTATGCATCTGTGCTCTTCCTGTATGTGTCTGCTTGCTTCTGAGCTCTACCTGGAAGTGACTGAAAACAGGTTAAGTTTACTTAATGACTTTTAATGCGTTTTGAACTCATCATTTCTTCATATTCGCACCCCAAATTTTCAGTGTGGCATTCCTCTGTCCCTACCTTATTAAACAGCAAGGTGAAATTTTTCAGACCCCACCTCATGAATCAGGTATTTTAAATTTTTCAGATAAGCCTCCCCACCCAAAAAATTTGCATCTTCTTCAAGGGTATCTCATTCATCAGGTAACACCTCGGGACCCTTCGCTGTCGGTGAAGGGGAATCCCACAGAATGATTTTCAGCAGTAGAACTGGGGCCTCCCATGTCATTGAGGTCCATGACATTCCAACCCTATATAGACGTGGGTGGCCCCACTCCCTCTAGTTCTTTCCACCCTCGACTCTCTTGCATGAGTCTCTGTAGATGCATGGTCACAGTAGTCACACCTTTTCTGACTCGCTTGCATGGGTCTCTGTGGAAGGTTGGTCACAGTGTTCACGCTTTTTGCCTGTGACTATTTTCTTTACTTACATTTAAAAGTCTCTCTTTCAAGAGATTTTATTCGTCTCATTTATGTTGAGGTTAATCCTCCAACTTCTCTCTTCCATTACTTCCCCTGCAGAAAGAAGATTGTCTCCACAGATGGACGCTGTCTGTCTATCTGCTGTCTTGGGCCTGACCACATAATTCCTGACTGTGAGCTCTGCCAGGAGTTTAATCAAACAACCATCAGACGCGCAGAAAGACTCTCAAAACTTTCCTAATGGATCAACAGGTAGCCATTGCCAGTTGTGGGTCCTCTGGGGCTGTGGCTTCTCAGTCTCTGACCGGGTGGTCCAGTTCCCAGGCCTCTAAGGCTCGTGACCGTCTTGGGGAAAAGCCACAAAAGACGGATTGCGATTCCCCCCCCTCCCCCAGGTTATCGACTGCTTCTGTCGACGACTTCCTCACTGTCGCGGCCATACAGGATGAGACCTGCACAGGCTACAGGATCCAGTTGGTGGATCATCGATGCCTGGCAGTCAACAACTGTCTGTCTTAACAAAATCCAGGTGAAATTCACCAGTGTGATTGTTCAGCAGTTGGATGCCTATCGGCCCTCATCACCCACACAGTTGAGGGTGGCCATGCCATCGCCCACTCACAGGCTGTGGGATACCCCCACCTGTAGGCAGTTATCAGCCACACAGACACCTGACTCTGATATTGAGGAGGTAGATGTCGAGGAGTACCACCCAGACATCATTCTTCCAGATTATGAAGAGGAGATTCTTGTCTCAGACAAGTCCACTGCTTCCTTGGTCAGTGAGGACTCCATGAAACATATGCTAGGTTCTCTCCTGAGGATCCCAATTTTTAATGTGATTATGCAGTTATCCTTTGTCATGGGATTCCACACTGAAGAGGAGGATGTCACTAGGAAAGGCCTGGTAGACTTTCTGGAGATTTCTGAGTCTCCCCAAAGACTATTCTCCACTGCTTCCAGCCCTGAGGAATACAGCCTGACACAGTCAGATATGGTGCCAGTGATTCCCCATAGGGCGGACAAGCTCTATAATGCCCTCACGGGGTTCCTTGCTTTGATGCCCAACATGATAAGACTCTGTGGTCATCATGGCGGCTCATGACAGGTCTAAGGTAACTAGATACCTTTGTTCCTCCCTCTTCGGACAAGGAATCCTGTAGGATTGACCTTTGGAGCAAGCAGATGTATACATTCTCCACTCACGTCTGAGGATTGCTAACTATCTGTCTCAACTGGTGAAATATCAGAATACCCACTGGAAGAAAGGGTATGGCCGTCGCCCAGAACTCCCAGAGGTGCCCAAAGCAGGAATGCTCCAGTGCTTCCAGGCAGCAGAATACGTTGGAGCATCTCCTCAGAACCCTGTATGACATGGATGATTTTGTTGTTCAGGCAGCAGCCACAGGCATATACCTACATAGGCACCCCTGGCTGCGGTATCTGGTTTTGTGGCTGATGTCCAGCAAGAAGTACTTAATGCCCTTTAATGGCACTATTATTTGGCCCTGATGCCCAGGACATAATGACCTGCAAGCCTCTGGCACAGCTCTTGAGTGTGTCCACTCCTCTACCACACTCCAGAGAGGTAGAGGTCACTCTTCCTTTTGCAGAGGAAACCAGCAGGCCCCACTGCCAGGCCTCAAGGAAATTACAGAGCCCAGACGACTTTGCCCACCCCTCTCATGAGGGAACAGTGGCCAGACACTCCAGAGGGAAAGGACCAGCCCCTACAGCCTGCTCCACCTCAGCATGACTCCTTGTCGGACCCCCTCTTCTGGCTTTGGGCCAGGGGTGGTTGTGGGAGGCCGGTTCTCCCTCCACCTGAATCATTGGAGAACCATCACTCAAGTTGCATTGATCCTGCAGTTAATGGGAGAGGTCACCTTGAAGCTCATCGAGCAACCTCTAAGGACCCCACCCACCCTACAGCTACCTCCCAGCCCATGTTGTAGTGCTCCAGGAGGAGGTACAATCCCTTCTGTGCAAGCAGGCCATAGAGCCAGTACCCAGACACCAGAGAAACAAGGGATTTTACTCCAGGTTTTCCTGGTCCCAAAAGACCGTGATCTGAGGCCTATACTGGATTTAAGGACCTCAATCTATATGTCCAATACAAAAGTTTTGGACGGTAACCCTTCTGGGTCTTCTACCCCTCATCAAAGTGGGGACTGGCTTTCTCTCTGGGCATGGCAGGACGCCTACCTGCATATCTTAGTCTGCCGTCCTTACAGGATGTTTCTGCAGGTTTGTCTTCCATGGCCAGTATTATCAGATCTTACTTTGAGAAATGGCTCTTGCAGCAGGTTACACCACTAGGACTGAAGCTGGCAGGCAGCAGGACCCCAGGAAAACATCTAGCTAACATCCAGCGAGGGACCGCCCGGATGTCGGCACCGCCTCCGACATTCTCTGCATCATAAAAGGGCAATCCCCTCAGTGTCCTTCCGTTCTTTTCCCACCGTCAACTCTCGTAAGCATCAGCTGCATGGACACCTTCAGCTAACAAACGATGCCATTACTTAAGTAGACTATTTTGTTTTCCGAAAAGTTTGACCTTTATTTTCTGTATGTCTTCTTCCCCAATGTCCTCCATTGAAAGGCATTCCTCAAAGTGTGCTTGTGGCAAACAAATCCCATTTAAGGACACGCCACAGCCTGTGTCAGGTGCCTAGGCCCAAAACACGACACTAAGGCTCGTTCAATTTGCTAAAACTTTAATAACCACACAAGGATCTGCCACCAAAAGTTTGAGACCTTTCTTAGAGAGAAGAACTTAGCAGCAATGCAAAATGTACCTCTTCCAGGGAAGGGTCCTCTCATAGGTCGGGGAAGCATGAAAAGAAACTGAGGAAAGGGAGAAAGGGCATTCCCCATCTATGTGGACATCTGACTCCAGAGGAACTCTGACTCACAACCCACTCCAATAGATCTCCGTCTCGGACAAAGACCCAACCTCTGCCGATAAAGTCCAGGCGTTGGGTGGCTCTGGTGCTGGATCCACCCTCCAGCTCCCTAAGGTTGAAGCAAGAACTCTCACAACCCGTCCTTCTGTCTCCACAGGCCGATTCATGCCTACATATTGCCTAGTCAAGGCACATTCTAAGTCGGTTGCTTTAGAGGCCCCAACTCCTGGCTACGCTGGGATTCTGACCAGTGAGGTCGGCCTCCTAACCCCCAGAGGAAACTCAGGATGTCCGCTAAATGAACCTCAGAACTAATGTCCATTAAGCGGACCTCAGACCCTAAGCGGATGACAGAGCAGACGCCTGCCAACGTCCAAAGGACCCTCACCTACCGGCTGAGGTCCACTCCCAAGTAAGGATGTTGCCTCATCCATACGGACATTGGCCCATCCAGACATTTGGATGATGAAGGCATGGATGTTTGGGATGAGCGCTGAATAGCGACTAGGCATCAGGAGACTGGGAGGATGCAGACCTCCCATGACCAGATGCCACCATGGATCAGATGATGGTTACGTCAGGCCACAGACCACCAGACACAAGAAATGGTCTGACAGCACCTCGAGAGAGACAGACACCAGGTCAGACATGAGGCCTCAACATTTCAGAGGTGAAAGAATTGTTTTCCTATTGGTGGAAACCATTAGGAAGGATGTCGCCTTACCAAACCACTGGTGGAGAACCTACCTCCTCCAAAGGACCAAAGCCTGATCAGACCACCTCCAAGAGAGAAAATCCAAGCCTGGGGGCCAGTCTGTGGACAAGAAGCAGCTGAGGTCTCTATCACAGACCCATTCCGCTACCCGGCGTGCAGGTCGTGGAAGCACAAAGAAAAAGTGGCCAAGGCTTCTGTCACAGACCCCCTCTCACTCACCAAGCGTGCACAGGTCTAAGAAACACCAGAGGAGGTCAGATTCCTCTTCCTCTGATGAGTCTCACTCCTCCTATGCATCTTCCAGATCAAGCTTCTCCATTCAGCATCCCTTTTCCAGATCCAAGAGATTTGCCTAAGGTGCCCCGATGACCCAACATTTATGGCTATAATCGCATATCCAAGACAACATGGGTGGGACATGGAAGATTTAGATCCTGAGAGGCGCTGCCTTACCAAGTATTTAAGACAAAGGATCCCAAACCAGTGGTGGTCCCGCCTGCTAGTAGACTCTGTCCAGGATGTGACTAAGGCTACTTAGAAGCAGCCCATACTTCCTCAGCAATCCCTAAAAAGTCAGACCACCTATATTGGGCCCCCTGGAAGACCTTTATCTAGGAGAGCAATCATTGGTGGATTTCATGGTGATCACTGCCACACATGACAGGTCACAGAGGCCACAACACTTGAGCACCCAGCCCCTGGACCAAGAGTCAAAACAGCTAGACTCCATGGGGAGGAAAATGTATGCCTCAGCAACATGTTCTATCTGCTCATTAAACTTCCTGACTCACATGGTCCAATTTCAAAATGCCCTGTCTTGAATAAGTCCAAGATTTGGTTAAAACCTACGGATGGTTAAACTGAATATACTGAGACACTTTTTTGTACAACACTGCATGGCACAGAACTGATCGTTAAGTTCATTGAAAACAGACCTTGCTATTTAATGTTTGAAAGGTTATCGCGTAAGTCCCTGATTGTTATTAACATGAAGCACTGGAACCTGGATTTGGTTTTTTGTATCACCCTTAAAAGTTTTGTATATAATAAAGGGGACATTTTGCAATATGAGGGTGCTTCAGTATGAAAGTACAGTTATGTAGAACTTACCATAACAGTAGATCTTGAGAGAGGCTCTTGCAGTAGGTAATTACATATAGGACTGATGCCGGTCGGTGACAGGACCCCACAGAAAATTTCTAGCAACTACAGTCCTAGCGAGGACCGCCACCACGTCAGATGACTGGCATCATGCGGCGTCAGTATGAAGGGGCGGTCCCGGATGCCCGCTCTTATTTTCCCATACAGGCCGGACGAAGAGAAGCACATATTTCTCAATGGAAAAGGAGCTTAAAAAGCCTAGGGATGGAGGGGGGAAGATATTTACTTGCAAGAGCCTCTCGCGAAGATCTACTGTTACGGTAAGTTCTTACGTAACTGTACTATCTTACTCTCGAGAGGGCTCTCTTGCAGTAGGGTAATTACATATAGGACAGAATCCCAAGCAGTCTGGAACAAATGAAAGGCACCGGAGGAGAAACTACCCAAAAGTAGCAAATAATCTAGCAGGTCTCAAGAAAGGAGGCCTTGCAAGACAGCTAACCCAAGCCTGCTCTACGGCAAGAGGCAATGTCCAAACTGTAATGTTTAGTAAAGGTATGGACTGGAGTCCTAGTGGCGGCAGCACAGATATCTGCCGCAGACACGTTCTTGAAACAAGCTGCAGAGGCTGCAACTCCACGAGTGGAGTGACCTCTGACATGACCCGGGAGGGTTTTGTTGTACTTGTCATAACAGAAAGTGATGCAATGGGCCAACCATTTTGATAGGCATTGCTTAGAGACAGCATTGCCTTCTCTTTTGTGAGTGAAAGAGGCGAACAACTGACAAGCCTTTCTGAGATCCTTCGTCCTGTCAGTGTAGTATCTCAGAATCCTGTGAACATCCATGGTGTGAAGCAGGTATTCTCCTTGATTGGAGTACCGTGAAGAAAGCAGGTAATTCAATACACTGATGTAAGGTAGATTCCGCTACCACCTTCAGGAGAAACTTAGGATTCGATGCGAAGAGCTACTCATTCTTTATGAAAAATCAGAGAAGGGATTTTGCACGTCAGGGCCTGGAGCTCGGAAATTCTGCAAGCAGAAGTAATGGCCACCAAGAAGGCGCCTTCCACGATAAAACTTCAAGTTCATGGAAGCCGCAGCTCAAAGGGAGGAAGGGTAAGTTTCTCAAGGACAAAGTTTAAGTCCCAAAGGGGCTGGAGTCCAGACAGGGGGCCTGAGATGAAGGACCCTCTGAGGAAAGTTTTGATACCTCCAGCTAGGCAAATGCCTTATCAATGAAAAGGACATGGTAGGCTGAAATAGCCACCATATGGACTTTCAAAGAGGAGTGACTGAGACCCAGGTCGAAAAGATGACGCATGTACTCGAGTAGAATGGTCACGGGACAGGAAAAGGGCTCCACATTCCTGGACGGCCCAGACAAAATCTTTCCATTTCATGGAGTAGGTGGACCTAGTGGAGGGTTTTCTAGCCTCCACCAGAATCTCAAGCCACCTTAGGAGAAATGCCAAAACGAGATTGAGCTAGGTCTGCAGGAGCCATGCATGAAGTTAGAGGGACTTGAGTCCCGGATGGACCAGGTCCCTTGATCCTGGGTCAGCAATCCTGGAGATAAGGGAAGAGGAAGAGGAGGAACCTCTGAGTATTGTTGTAGAAGAGAGAATCAGGTTTGCCTGGGCCAGAAAGAGTGATCAGAATCATTCTCGCCTCCTTCCAAAGCAAGCTTCTGCAGCACACGAGGGACCAGAGGAATTGGGGAAAAGCATAGATGAATCTGTCCTTCCAGCTTAGAGATAGACCATCGCTCCAGAAAGCGCCTCGCTCTGGGCGAACAAGCAAAGATTGGAAGCTTTGCATTTTGGGAGGAGGCAAACAGGTCTATTTGAGGAGTCCCCAAATCTGGAAGATGCTTTTAGAACTTTTTGTCCAGTTCCCACTCGTGTGGTAGAGCCAACAGTGACAGCCTGTCTCTGCTGACATTGTCGATTCCTGGAACATGGATCACCGTGGTGAAGGTTGTGAAGTGTTGCCCATTCCCAAACCCTCATCGCTTCCCTGCACAGCGGGTAGGACCGAGTACCTCCCTGCTTGTTGATGTACCACACCACGCACAAGTTGTCCATTTGGACAGCTAGGTGACCGGAATGACGTATTGGTGAAGGGCCTGAGAGCATACAGCACTGCTCGAAGCTCAAGCACGTTGATGTGGAGAACTAACTCAATTTTGACCATAGGCCCTGGGTTCGGTGAGGAACCAGATGGGCTCCCCAACTTTCACCTGAAGCGTCCATGGTCAGAGTCTGATCAGGGGAGGATGAAAAAAGGACCCCCGGAATAGGTTCTCTCGAACCATCTACCATTGCAAGTCTCTTGCCATCAGCGAGGAGATCAGAACCAGATGATCTAGGTTGTCTATCCATTGATCCCATTGAGATCGGAGAGTCCACTAGAGATTCTCATGTGGGCGTCTTGCGTGGAACTCCCGGGATGGTCGCCGCCATAAGCCCCAGTAGACGGAGCACCGACTGCCCGAACTCTCCTGTGATCTGATGGGAGGGAAATCTGTGACTGGAGGGAGGCCCCCTGTCCGGAGGCAGGAAGGCCTTGCACACTGTCATGTCGAGGATTGCCCGATTAACTGGAGCCTCTGTGAAGGATCCAGGTGAGACTTGGAATGATTGATGGTAATACCCAGGCCAGTGAAAACCTGCGGGGTGAGGAGAGAAAATGCAGGAGTTCCTCCTGGATGGGGGCGCCAGCAGCCAGTCGTCCAGGTAGGGAAAAACCTGAGCTCCCAAAGTACACAGGTGGGCGCTACCACTGCCAGGCATTTGGTAAAGACTGGGAGCCGAGGAAAGACCAAAGGGAGTGCCTGGAATTGGTAGTGGTCCCCTGGAATGCAAACCTGAGGTACTTTCGTAAGGGCGTAATGGGGATGTGCAGGTATGCATCCTGCATATCCAGTGCACAGAGCTATTGGCCCGGCTGAAGCAGGGGCAAGAGAGTTTGAAGGAGAGCATCCTGAACTTTTGTATTCCACATATAGGTTCAGGGAGCTGAGATTGAGAATGGGTCTGAGATCTCCTGTCTTCTTTGGTAGAAGGAAGAAATGGGAGTAGTAACCCGCCCGTGGAGGTGAGGTGGGACGGGCTCTATAGCCTGCTTCATGAGAGAGAGCAGAGATTTCTTCCCGACCAAAGGAAGATGATCCCTTGTGGAAGAGGAGATCAGAGGGGGTGGCGAGAGGTTTCTGCAGAAACTCTATGGGTGCCCTCTGCTGATGATCTGAAGCACCCATGAATCTGATGTTATCCTCTCCCAACCCGGAAGGTGGAGGGAGACCCTCCCTCCACCAGTTCCTCCGGGGTGTCCTGAGGCAGTGGGAGGGAAGGAGTCAGGTGGTGTGAGGCAGTGCCGCAGCTGGGGCACCCATTGCTTTTTGGCAGGGGGCCTAGCAGCTGTGGGGCCCGATGTTTAGTGGCCCGCCTTTCCTGAGGTTTCGCTTGAGGCCGGCTGCATCTGCGAAGGGATGGCACTGGGGGATGGGGACAGTACATTGAATCAACAGATTTAAGAGCCGCCCTTCTCCTACAAGTCAGTGATGATGTCCTTGACATCACCACCGAAAAGCACAGAACCCCTGAAAGGTGCTTCTTGAATTGCTGACTGCACCTCCGGGACCAGACCTGACACATGGAGCCATGCGTGACGTTGAAGACTTACGGCGAATGCAGAGCTCCATCCTGCGGTGTCCACTGCGTCATTGGTCGTCCTCAGAATGTGACGACTGGCCGACGAGCAGAACGGACCCAATTCGCTAACTCCTGCTTGACTTGAGAGTCAGGCAAAGAGTCAATCTTAGATTCTGGCTGGTAAGGACAGCCTTCTGGTAATCCCCATATGTGCTACATAATTCAGGGCCCTAATCCCCAGTGTGGAAGAAGCATGATCTTCCTTCCATACTGATCCAGAAGGCAGGATTCCTTATCCAGGGAGACAAGCTCAAGTGTTTCAGGTGTGCTGACTGGCCGTGGAGTGGCGCTAATCACAACCGAGTCTGCATGGGGTGAGAGTCTAAGAAGTCTACACCTCCGGAGCCTGGTATAGCCTGTTCAACTTCCTAGGAAGGGGGCTAAAGCCAACGGTTGCTTCCAAATAGTGGAAACAAGGTGGGTGTGAGGCCCGATCCAGGGTGGCACTAGGGTAGGAGCCGTAGGGGCAAGTCCAGATGTTCGGCAAGTTTAACCTGCTGAGGATCTGGCTCCTAAGGAATGCCACTGATGGACTTCCTGGATCTTACTGAGCAACTCCGTGAAGGAAGGATCCTCCGAGGAGACCTGGAGGAGTCCTCGGCCAGGGCTTGGATGGAGAACGGCTGGTCGTCTTTCTCGGAACATGCATTGGAGGCCTCCGAGGAGTCTGAGAAAGAAGAGGAAGAATCTGAAGCAGAGTAAGACTCCCTAGCTCGTGTAAGGGGAGTGAACGGGTTCCTTAGGGGGATCCCAGAACGCATGTCCTGCCCTCTCTGGATCCCGAGGGCAAAGCCCAGGAATCCAGAGGTGGAGAGGGAGTGTGCCATCTGGGGCGATGGGAGCCGGGTGGCACCATCGCCATAAGATGGCTCTCAACTTCCTTGGTGATCTGAGCCTTGGCCTCAGCCCACCAGGAGGCAAGAGTCTCCTGGAGATCCACTGGCGGCCTAGGGGAGGTGGAGGAGGAAGAGGAGGGGATAGTTGTACAGATGAAACCATAGGAAAGTATCCGTAACCTGGCTGCAGGTATACTGGAGTCAGGTACTGTGGCATCAGAGTAGTCGGGCGCCAGGTGCTGTGGAGCAGGATACCTGGGACCTGGGAAAACTGGCGTTGGATGGGACGGTGGATACCAGGCAGGGAGGAGTTGCGGAGCAGACTGCCCAGCTGGGTACTCCACGGGCGGATCAGCCAGGATAGGCCCGTGGGTGGAGGACCCGATGGAGAGGAATATCCCCGCCCGGTGTCGGAGGGGCCAGTGTTGGAACCGGCATCGGCGGGGCCAGTGTCGGGGCCGGCATTGGAGGAGCCGGCACTGGGGCCGGTGTCAGGGGAGCCGACATCAGATCCGGCTCTATAGGAAGAGAATCGAATGGTAGCCCAGGATCCTGAGCCTCATCTGGGGACAGAGGGGAAAAATCCCAGGGTCGGGCAGGGGGACTCGGGCTCCTGACGGCAGTGAAGGGCTGCGGGAACCTGGTACGACAGATGAAGCAGGGTCTGCCATAGGCTCTGAGGCCCGGCGCACGCCGGAGGAGCCGACATGTGGCTTAGGGCCGATCCTGGCGGATGCCAGAGGAGCCAGCGTCCGACTTTGGGGGCCCTCATTGAAGACGGGCCGAGGACGGGAGGAGGCCCAGTCCCAGGGGACACTGCTGTGCGCCGCCCAAGGGTCGAGCGTCTTAGTGGCCTTCTCCTGGCGGCGCCGGAGCCGATGTCCGGCTTAAGGGAGGTGCCCGCACCAGTAAGCCGCAAGCCTGTGGCGGTACTGGGGCTGGAGCCTCCTTTGCCCAGAGGCACCTGGCGGGGCTGAACTCCAACCCGGCAGGCGGACCCGACACCTCCTCCAAAGCCTTGGAGACTGCCGTCGGGCGATCCCCTTGAGGGATGTTACCTTACCAGCGAGGAGAGGCCTTCTCCTGGTGCCTTTCCTTGTCCCGCTTCTTGTGCCCTTCAGGGAAGGTCGATGCCTGCCAAAGTTTCAACTCCTTCTCCATCGCGGACATCTTCTTCTTGAGGAGATGGGCTTGAAGACTGCTGGTGTCGTCTGCGGGTGGCCGCATTGAAATGTAGGCAGTGCAGGCACTTGTCGACCATGTGGTGGGGCCTAAGCAGAAAAGGCAAAGGAGTGACCGTCTTTGTGAGGCAGTTGGCGCCGCATCGAGTCGCACTTATTTTGAAGGATGACATATACTGACGCTCACCTGACGATAGAAATATAAAATACAATACTGGAAACTTTTCGGAAAAACAACAAAGTAACAGGACTGACGATAGGAACTTAACTGCGAGGTGCTGCATGAGCTGATAGCGGGGAAACAACTGGAAAGCGGGCATCTGGACCGCCCTTTATACCGGCGTCATATGGACGCCGGCCACCTGACGGGGCGGTCCTCGCCAGAGACTGCTAGCTAGAAATTTTTCCAGGGTCCTGCCACTGCCAGCGTCAGTCCTACCTACTGCAAGAGCCCTCTTGAAGTAAGATGCTCTGTTTCTGTATTTGGGATAAGAGGGTATGTACACCTGCTATACAAGGCATATTGGATGTTAGCTCTGGAGCGGTTAGATATTCATGGTTATACTAAGTCTTATGGGGGAGTAGTGGATTTACCCACTCAGTGGTTGGTTCCTGGGTGGGGCCAGCTAGTTGTACTTCCTCCCTTGAAGGTTCTCCTTTGTTGTAGGCTTATGAATTTATATCAGTTAAATTACTGGCTAATTCCCCAGGTAAATGTATTTTTAGAGATTCTACTGTTTCTGACTGTTTTTATTGTATCTGAATGGCCTCTGTCTGTAAGTTGGATTCTCCTATGGATGTATGCTTTATGCAAGTGTTATCTTGTAGTAAAAGCCTAATAAATATATTACAAAAAAGCAAAAAAAACTGCCAGATGGAGACCAAAAGGAAGAGCTTACAAAGCTTCTGACAGGCTCTGATGTGGGCACACAAGTACTGGAGCAGCATGTGACTCTGTGGATTCAGCTGCAAGAATTGCAGCATCAGGCGGTGCCTAAGACGACACTCCTGGTTAAAGGTATCTGGCTTTATGTCGGACATCCAGAAGGGCATTTTGGATATCCCTTAAAGGTTCTATTCTTTGGAGAAGAATCCAAAAGATAAAAATTGCAAGATGCCGGTAGGCAATAAGACCTGTACAGGCCATGTACAGACCAAAACCAAGGCCACTTCGAGGCAACAGAACCATTCTAAAGAAAAGCAGGGACAGCAGCCCCAATTGGACAGCAGCAGAGGTGGCTTTAACTGCAAGGGCACACCTCAAGCTGCAGGAGGTTCATGTGCCAGGAACACAAAGCCCCTCAGGCAACCCTCCCTCCCTGCATGACTCATTGCAGATCCCTTCTCCTCTCTGGCTCAAAGGGAAGAGAAGGTCGGGGTTGTTTTGCAAAGCACTTGGCAGGATGGTGACAGATCACCCAGATCAATGGGTGCTTCAACGAAGTCAAAGAGGGCACTGTATCGAATTCACCGGGCAACCACCATCCGACCACCACTACGCTCAGCATTTGAGGCAGCATGCCACACTGGTTCAAGAGGAGATCCAGGCCCTTCTAGAGAAAGAGCCATAGAGAGTCCAATGCATCCAGAGAGGGAAGGGTACTATTCCCATTTCTTTCTAGTACCCAAAAGACAGGGACTTGTGCCCCATCCTGGACCCTCAGTGATCTCAACACCTTTGTGGCATATAAATGCTTTAGAATGGTCACCTTGCCTGGCTTAATCCTGATACTATGCCCAGAGGCTTGGCTCACATCATTGGACATGCAGGATGCCTATCTCCACATCCCAGTCGCAAAACACCACTGGAGGTTCCTGCAATTCAAATTCCAGGGCATCATTACCGATTCTGAGCCCTGCCTTTGGCCTGTCATCAGCTGCAAGGGTATTCATCAAATGCCTGGCAGTAGTAGCTGTGGCACTGGGTGAAGGGGCCACTATGTCTTTCCCTATCTGGAAGACTGGCCCCTAATGACTTTGTCCCAGGGAGAGTTAAATCAGGCTCTGCAGGACACCTATTTGATATTCAACTCCCTAGGGGTCACCATCAGCCTGTCAAAATTGTCCCTTATACCATGCCAGAGGCTGCAGTTCATTGGTGCGGCTACTGACACCACAAAGGAAGGGCTTTTCTGCCCAGAAGACAGGACAGAACTTTTATGAAGCCTGACAAGGCACATCATGGGACAAAACAGGTCTCAGCAATGACCATGTTGTCTTCTAGGCTACATGGCAGCTGCCATAGCCACGTGTTCTCCTGTCACATGAGAACCATTCAGTGGACACTTAGGGTCCAGTGGGACCAACACCAGGATGACCTAGATCAGCTGGTCTCAGTCCCAACTCTATTCTGGAGTTCTCACTGGTGGCTAGTTCTGGAACACCTCAGGGTAGGAGTTCCTTCCTGTCACCCTCATTCAGTGATCCTGACCATGAATGCATTAGGATCAGGCTGGGATGCCCATCTGGGCGGCAAAAGACTCTGGGTCTATGGTCAGGAACGAAGGAGCCTTCACATAAATGTCCTTTAGATGAGGTGGTCCTTTATGCCCTTCAGGCCCTGCAAACAGACCTATCCCAGGCATCTACTGATAGACATATCAGTAGTGGGGCACCCACTCATACCGGCTCTGTCAAAGTGATGAGGGTATGGTACTGGGCAGTAGAGCACAATATTACCCTGCCTGCAGTTCATGTTCCCGGTTACAGAACACGTGGGCAGATCTACTGCAGATCTCTATCCAGCGCACATGAATGGAAGCTTCTACAACCAGTGGCAGAAACTCTGTTTGCAAAATGGGGCATGCCAGAAGTGGATCAGTTTGCCTCCCATACAACGCAGAACTGCCCAGTTGCTACTTGCTAGCTCCAGGGCCTGGTGTTTCTGGTGAAATTCATTGTTTCTCTCCTGGACAGGCAAGTTCCTCTATACATTTTCTCCTTCCCTTTGATCCAGAGGGTCAATTTTGGTCCAAACAGATATGGTTTCTGCTTATCCAGTGCTTGGCGAGTGAGCCACCCTTTCCTCTTTTGCTCAGCTCGCACTTATTGTCACAAGACAATGCGTCCCTGATTCACCCAAGTTTTAGATCCTTACACCTGCATGCCTGGCTCCTAAGGACCTAGCAGTGTCTTGCCAAGGAGTCTTGGCAGCACTGCTGACATCCTGGTGGAAGCAAGGAAACCTCTACTGTTGCCACATATGCCATGAAATGGTGCGGTTTTGCCTTTGGTCCTCGGCCCATGACCTGGACCCATTAACTTGCCCAGTGAAATCGGTATTAGAGTATCTCCTTTCTATCCAAGCGGGCTGAGTTACTCCTCAGTAAAAGTGCACCTTTCTGCAGTAATTGTGTATCATGCACCTTGAGGGAAAAATCCTTTGGCCCAACTGGACCTGTCCCATACCTTCATATGTGGCATCCTTCACTTGAAGCCACCCATTAGAGATTTGATCCCTCCTTGGGACCACCTCTTTGCTTTACAATGGCTCACCAACCTCCTCTTTGAACCGCCGCAGATTGCGAGGCCACGCTTTATGTCTTGGAAGGTTTTATTTTTAGTTGCAGTTACCTCTGCAAGAAGAATTTCTGAGCTCCAGGCACTCGTGTGCAAAGAGCCATATTTGATTTTTCATTAGGACAGGGTGTCTTTCAGAACTAATCCTAAGTTGACTCTCAACCAGGATATCAACCTCCTGGTCTACTATCCAGAATATTCCAATAGGGAGAGGTTCTCCTGCACACGTTAGATGTGCACAGGATACTCTGGTTCTACCTGACTAGGACCAGACCAGACAGTCAATCTGACCAACTATTTTTGTCCTTTGCCCACAGGATGTTAGGGGCACCAGTGTCTAAACAGACATTCTCAAAATGGTTGGTTAATTGCAGTGTATTCTGCTACCAGAAGTGGAATAAACCCTTACCGGATGGTAAATGGTCACTCTACTGGAGAGATGGCAACCTCATTTTGCCTCCCTGAAAAATGTTTCAGCTCCTACCATTTTGCAGCGGCTGCTTGGGGTACAGTGCACATATTAATCCAACTCTACAGTCTGGACATTGCCTCCAGGTGCAGAGCTGTCTTTGGCCTCGCATCCTGCAGGGCAAGGGTGCGGAAAGATGGTAAAAGCTCAGGGGCTGAGAATCAAAAGGGCACTATGAGGATACAAAGGGCACTTTTTCTATACTAGTTTTGCTATAAATAAAAAGTGGAGTGGTTACTGCCCTTCCCCCCTGGTTCTGGCACCTATGCTGCAGGGGCTTTTTCATGAGGGGTTCCTTTACTCATCTCCTGTCCTCCTCCTGAATTTAAGGGTCATCTCTATCACTGCTTGGTACTCTGTCCTAATGGTGTAACCTGATGCAGGAGCAGTTTCTCGAGTAAGATGGTACAGTTACATAAGCAACTTGCCGTAACAGTAGATCTTTGAAAACAGCTCTTGCAGCAGGAAGTTTCACACCTTACCCTTCAGTGGTCAGATACATTGCTTACCATCTAATGGTCTTCCTTTGAAGTGGATCCTTGGTCTCCCATCAGATTTACAATGCTATGCCGGAGTCTCTGGTGGGAGAACTGAGGGACATTGGAGAACCACCCTTTATGACGAGGGAACATCGGGCGGGCAGATGTCGGGGCAGTCCCCCTTTGATGTAGCTAACTAGCAGGTTTCCATGGAGTCCTGCTACCTGCCGGCTTCAGTCATAATGGTGTAACCTGCTGTAAGAGCTGTTCTTGAAGATCTACTGTTATGGTAAGTTCTTACGTAACTGTACTTTCAAGGTGCTGCCCTCTGGTTTGTCCTCTGTGCCATAAGTCTTTTCCAAGTGCTTGGCAGCAGTCGCAGCAGCTCTCAGAAGGAAAGGAGTGTATATCTTCCTCTGTCTGTATGATTGTCTCTTGACCCTGTGCTGGTAACAGATCCTGCTGACTCTGGAGCAGACTTTCAAACTCTTTGACACACTGGGCATCATCGTCAATTTGTCCAGGTCAGTCCTACAACCTCCCTATGGCTGCAGCTCATAGGGGCAGTTCTAGACTCTGCTCAGGGAAAGGCCTTTCTGCCTCAGAACAGGGAAGAATGCCTCATGGCTCAGGTGCAAGATGTCATTCAGAGCTGCTACATTCCTGCCAGACTACATTTCCAGCTGTTGGGTCTCATGGCATCTACCATACCCACTGTCCACTAGCAGAGCTGCATATGTGCACCCTCCAGTGAACTCTTGGGTGCAGTGGGAGCAGCACACATGACAATTTGGATCAGCTCATCCTGGTCTTCTCTCCTCTCCAATCTGCAGGGTTCTGCAGTGGTGAATGGACTGCATGCACCTCTTGCAAAGGGTCCTATTCCAGATCTCTTCCCTCAGCAGATCCTGTCCACGGATGCCTCAGGTCTGGGTTGGGAGTGCACCTGGGGCCCTTCAAACCCAGGGCTCTTGGTCCCTATCAGAGATCTCCTTGCATATCAGTGTGCTGGAGATGAGGCGGCATTCAATGCCATGTAGGTTTTAGAGCCACCTTGCTCCAGGTCTGCCTCTGGTGCAGTCAGACAATCTTAAGTGTAGTCTACTACATCAAAAAGCAAGGGGAACTCATTCATACCCCTTGGGCAGGAGGCCATGAGAATGTGGTACTGGGCTCTGGATCACGGCCTGACACTCTCTATAGTTCCTTTGTCTGGTGTGCTAAACACTGGCAGACAGTCTCAGCAGGGCTCAGTCCAGCATGCAGAAATGGGATCTCCTCTCCTCCATTACAGAAGTCTTGTTTGGCAGATGGGATCATCCACAGTTGGACCTTTTCGCGTTCCCACTCAATGCAAAACTGCCCAATTTCTGCTCGCTAGATCCGGGACCTGGAGTTCTTTAGTGAGATGCATTGTCAGTCTCCTGGAGCAGGAGGCTTCTGCATGCACTCCCTCCATTTCCTCTTATACAGAGGGTGCTGGTCAACCTGCAGATGGAAGGGGCCAGCATGGTTTTGGTGGCTCCCTTCCGCCTCGGCAGATACTGGTTCCTTCTACTTCAGCAGTTAACGGAGGAACCACTGGTCCCGGGACCAGGGACCCAGGTACATCCCAACCTCAGGTCCCTCCATCAGCATGCTTGGCTCCTGAGAACATAGCCATCATCAGGTTTTGCTTGTTTGACAGGGTGGTGGATGTCCTAGTGGCTGCCTAGGACGGCTTCCACTCAAGCCACATATGCAATGAAGTAGAAGTGATTTGCTATCTGAGCTGCCAAACCCAAATAGGGTTGCTAGGTTGCCAAATGTGACCTGGCTAATCACATTGGCCACCAAACTTTGTTTAAAACTTCGCCATTCTGGCGGTAGGAGTGCTGGATGCTATGGCACACATGCACAGTCAGCACGAGCATTCCTCCCATTGTCTGGTTAGCCATTGTGAGTGTGCATCGCCGCTTCCACAACATTTCTTTTCAATTTCTTTGCCATTGAAGGCACGTCTGTGTGAGCCCACTACCCTCCAGCAGCATCATGGCCAGTGCTGTCAGGTCTGAGTGTCACTCAGTTAGTGCAAGACAGAGCATTGGCCGCTGGACCGGATGTTGACATTGAGCGTGACGTGCTCCACCTCCAGCTCTGATCCAGCCATGTCTCTTCCTCCAGAGTCCACATCTACCTCAACTTCAGTGTTCTGTGGGCGAGCAGCTCACCTAAAAAACTACTAGGAGCCAAACCACCTGATTGTTGATACCACGAGGTAAGCTGCTTGGTGAACACATGGGACAAACTGTTCTTATCGTGCAGTTGTTGGGCAAAGCCCACCATGACGATCGGAGGTTGGGGAGTGAGAGCAATGCTGATGCTCTGTCTGGATCAATTGTAAGTGTTAAAATTTCAAACGAAGTTACCGGTAGCCTTTTAAGGGCTACATTGCCAAATATAGGAAGGGGTTGGCTGATTAAGTAATACTAAACAAATACATAATTATATACTTAAACTGTGTGTGTTACTGATAGAGCAGAGGAGTGACCTTGTGCTGCTAACTAATGAAGGGGAGGGAGCATGAGCTTGCGTTAGTGGACCCTGGGCCAGCAGTCTATGTGAATCTGCTGTATGGACATGCAAGTTTAAGGGAAAATTACAAGGAACACTAAGATGTTCACAGCAGTTGCAGTGGGAGTTCTCATATAAACTAGGGCAGGCTGCAATAAACTTCTACTGAGCAATACCTAGCAATTCCACCACAAGAGTGACTTGTTTGGTGTGGGCACAGGGCTGGCGTGACTAAAACAAACAAGCATTTGTCAATACCGAATGTTTGCTTGCTGGCATTGGCAGTGGTAGTGTAGAAGTTACAGAGCTGCGTAATAGTAATGGCAGTGAAGTATTGAACTGAAGCCAACCCCACCACCACCCTGCAGAGAGTGACAGGCATTGGGGTGTGCCTTTGGGTCGTCAGGCATAGCAGCCACGCCATTTCAGTACACCCACCCTGCAGACACTGGCAAATGTCACGGTGTTCCTTGGGGTCTTTGGTCCTTATGCGCACCCCATTCCATTAGGAAATACAGTGAGATGGGTGCGATATAGGAGAATGGGGTGAACTTTGGGGCTGAAGAGTCTAAGGCATACTCGATGCTTCTCACTGGCTGCAGGGTGTGGAATGGTATGAGCATTACAGGCAAGAATCCCAAGTCACACCCTGAGATGCCTGTCATTCTCTACAGGGTTGGGCGTTATGGTTGGAAACCCTAATACCTCAGGCATTCGTTGGTATTTTCACTCAAAATGTTCAACATGGTTTTGTGACCCCACCTCATGAACAGGGGAAATATCAGTTTTTAGCCGAAAGCTGCTTATGCACAGCGACTACGGCATTTAGCACCACAGGTGCAAAACATTCGAACAGGATGTAAAATGACAGCTGTACTGTTCATGGGGAGGTGTAAACGGCAATGTTGCAAATCTGCAGTAAAAATATTTAAAAAATGGTGAAGTCACGAGTACATAGAAACTGTGCAACGATATACGTAATATAATTAGGTTGGATTTTCTTACAGCAGATTGTCAACTAAGGCATTTTGGTGCCTCCGATCATGAACAGTGTCACTGTGATTTTCTTCATCTGTCCCGAACAATGATTTCCCACAGCGACTCACGCATCTCTCGCTGAAAGTGTGAAAACACACTTCGACCATGTTGTGAAAAAGACAGCTGTACTGTAAATAAGGCAGTGTGGAAAATTGCCACTGGTGAAAATCTGGACTTAAAATATTACTAAGTCATGAACTTACAAGGGTGCGTGGAAACTACTGAATGCTCACTCATAACACAGTCATTTTATGGACTTTTGTCACCAAATTTTCAACATAGCCATTTTAAGACCTCTGCTCATGAACAGTGTAACTGCAATTTTCTTAATCTGTCCCAACCATAGCATCCGCACCAACAGCACCATTATTAAGCTACTATTGAAAAACACATTTTGGCGACATATGAAAAATGGCAGCTATACTGTTCATAAGGAAGTGTAATAAAATGGCAATGTTGAAAATCTGGAGTGTAAATATTCAATTTGCAAACTTATGAGCAAGCATAGGAACTGCATAGCATACTTTCAGTAAAACAGTCATTTTAGGAATGTTTCACCAAATTTTCAACATAGCCATTTTAAGATGTCTGCTCATGAACAGTGTCACTGTGATTTTCTTAATGTGTCCCATACATTGATTTCGCACATCAACTGCGCCATTGTGCGCTACATGGACGGAAACACATTTTGGGCAAGATGTGAAAAATGACAGCTGTACTGCTCATGAGGAGGTGTGGCAAAATGGCAATGCTGAAAATCTGGAGTGAAAATATTGAAAATTTGTGAACTTACGGCGTGCGGCGAGAACTGCCAAGAACGCTCGTAAAATAGTTGTTTTTTGAAATTTTCCACCAAATTTTCAAAATAGGCTTTGAGAGCCCACCCTATGAACACTGGCAGTGTCGTTGTTAATCAGTTCCGAAGGTGATTTCAGCACAGTGACAGCGAAATCACCCTTCGGCCCGAACAACGCCATGACAGTGACATCATTCATGAGAAGGGGTCCCAAACGCCATGTTGAAAATTTGGTGCACAAATTCCAAAAATGCCTGAGATATGCAACAAAGCTGAAAACCCCTATCTAGCCCATTATACAGCTTACTGGCATTTCCTCAGTTCGCGGTCGGCTTTGAAGAGTGGCAGACGTGTTCCCGTCCACACCTAAGATCGTCGCTACCGAGGTCTGGAGGTAAGTATGGGGTGAGGGGGTGGGAGGCAGGTGCACAGTGGGTGGGCGGGTTGTGGGAGGGGCCAGAGAACTACGTGAACTGTTTTTTCTTTACAGGTGCTCTTTTTGTTTACAATGAGCGCGGGATGTTTTGCCACGCTGGGGTGGGCTCCCAGCGTGGCACAAGAGGCCAGTTGGGGGCGTTCAGCCGACAGGGGATTGGGCACCCCATAGGCCAAAGCATCGGTGCCCGCAGTGGGGATGGCTCCCAGTGTGGCACCCGTACTGGGGTGGAGGACAGTAGCCGACGGATTGGGCACCCCGCTGGCTGTGGTCGAGAGTTGCCACGCTAGTGGGCGCCCAGCGTGGCATTTGGAAGGCTTTGGGGGTGGGGTGTAGCACAGTCGATGGGGATTGGGCACCCCATCGGCCATACAGTGTGTGTGTGCGTATGGGGGGGCGCGATGCCTGCGTAGTGTGTGTGGGGAGCTGCACATGAGCAGGCCGATATCTTATCGCTTCTCACTGAAGCATAGCTCTCTTTGAACTGGTATGCCACTGCATTTTGGAGCTTGTCATAGACAGCTCCAGCATGCATTGGCTTACAGGTCCGCTACTGCCAACACACTGACTGAATTGGAAGAGGGAGTGACTCACCCGAAATCTTGGATGATGGCGCTTATGTTTCTTGCACATGCGTGCAAGCAAACATAAAAAACAGAAACATCTGTATGAAAGAGTAAGTCAAGTACTCATTACCAATATCAGAAGTGGCAATCATCTCTTAATTTGAATTGCGCTCTGTGCTGATTGTGTTTAATACTGCCTGGTCAGGTCCAGAAAGAGGAGGAGCAGTACTAATTAACATTGTTAAAAGTCAGTTGTACTGTTGCTAGGCGCCTAACAGCAAAGACTCAGTCCAGCAGCTATTTGGCCGAGACTGAACTGTTTGTCCTGTCATCCTGTGGCAATTACTTTTGTCTGTGAGAAAAATATATAAATTTAATGTCCATATAAGACTTCCTGTTCTGTGTGCATATTCGTCATAGGCTCTGTGACAGTCCACTGTGTCCCCACCTGTCTTGTGCTTTAGTAGGCTTTCCTGGTGTGGAGGGACCCAAATGAAAACAAAATTAAAGCTTGCAATTAAAAGTCCAGGACTACCTGTGTGCATATTGGTGCTAGCAAGTCCATCTGTCTCATCCAGTCCTGTTGTGGTTAAGCCAGGCTTTTTTTGAGGGGTCATAATAAAACAATCTAAGCTTGCCACAAGTAATTAAAATTCCAGTACTACCTATGTGCATATTATTGCCAGCAATGGTCACGTCTCTTGTCTTTTGACAGTCCATCTGCCACTGTAGAGCACAGTATATATTCTTTGTGGATATTTCACTCCATTGAGCAGTGTCATGGAACTGTGGGACACGTATGCCACTTGAAACTTTTTGCAGGCTGGGCGACACAAATCGACACACCTCTTTGATGCACATATAATGTGAACATCTTCAGCATGCCTTACTTCTTTCTCTCAACTGCTTGGTGGTCCACCACTGTTGAATGTGCTTGAACTCTTGCAGGCATTCCCTAATGCTGCTGTTACTTAAAGTTTATTTATTTTTTCCATATACATTTTTTTGCCTTCCTTCGAGCTGGCAGGTGGCTCCGGACCCTCCTTTGGAGAGACTCTTCTCTCCAGTGAGGCTTTCCCGTGCCCTCCCAGCGGCCATCCCCATGGGTTACCCGGACAAAGCCAGTGGCAAGGGGTACTGGCCTCCACCCACCTCCCGGAAGCCAACGCCTCTTGCTGGGGAGATGCAGGTATCCTGCCATCATGGAGAGCTTGCCAGCTCCGATCCTTTTCTGTTTTCTCCCAGACCCACACATGTGCAGTGGGCGGGCGACTGTCTCCACCTCCACAGAGACAGGTTTATGCCCTGTGCATGGGTCCACCCTCTTCTAGCATTGTGCCTGTGCTGACCCCAGCCTCCTCTGGGTGTCGGGTCTCCAGTGTGATGCTGTCGACCCCACCCTCCAAAGGAGGGAAGCTGTTGGTGGGCAGTCAATCTTTCCCTCACCCCAGCGAGCCTGCTTCCCTCCTGAACCCAGAGCACAATCATAGCCAGTTATGGCATCAGCGCCCAGCGCCACAGGGCCTGCCTGTTGTTTTTTCTCCTACATACATTTTTTCAAGTAAGGTTTGTTATTTCAAACTTTCTTTCATGCTGCTGCTGAAAAGATGGAATCACTGTTCACTATTGCCGTTGCAGTGACATGAAAATTTATGAAGACAACCACTCTGTTTGAAACATTTGTTGCCTCCGGTACAGAGCATGATGTTGAATTCTGCTTAATTTGCCTGAACTTTAACCGGCAATCAGCAGACTTTGCAGGAAAGCTTTAGAAGTTTTTCTGCAGCTACAAGAAATGAAGAAACTGATTGTGGAGTGGCAAAGACTGCTTCACTGTCATCAGCTGCTTCTGTTCATATTCACCTTGGGCACGCCAATCCCTGCATCGATGGTGGAAGTCACGGAATTGTCAAAGAAAAAGAAACATTTTCCAAATTATTGGAAAATGCCTCCATTTTGAAAAGGGCAGGTGCAGAAAGCAAAGAATGCTTCTTCAGACAATTCTGGTTCACCCATTAGATAGGGTAAGTCTCGGATAAAAACTGGTCCCAGGCTCGGCTATGTTCGGGTCTGGAGTTGGCTCATCCTCCCTGCCGGGAGTTGCGGCTAATTCCATGACCTGTCGCACACTGCTAGTTCAGGAAATAACAGTTGCGTAGGACCTACTGTAACAGCAGATGTTCGAGAGAAGTTCCTGCAGTAGGTCTTCACATATAGAACTGTGCCCCTTGGCATCAGGACTGCACTGCAAACTTCTAGTTAGCGATCTATAGCGGGGGACCGCCTTCCAGTGTCACATGATGGGACATCGACGTGACCATATATAGGTGGTCCCCGCCCGCCCTCCAGTTCTTTCCTGCCATCGACCTGAATTTGTTGGACCTTGTGGCGTAACTCTGCTTCAGTCGACCACCATTTTATATGTAAGTATTTGAATTTTTTCTTCTGTTACCAAAATCGTTGCATGTCTTCCACAAAATTAAAAGAAGTGCTCACAGTGCAGTGCTCAAATCCCTCATGGGGCGATCACTAATACTATTGCGCCTTTGCCTGGGCCTCAAACACAGGATGGCTGATTATAGAATCTGGCGGTCGTTTAACCAGACCACGTGCTGTCTGTGCCAGAAGACCCTTGATTCCAATTTCCTAAAGAAGCGCCAGGAGCAGGAATGGTCTCCTGTACTCAGCGTCACCAGACAGTATACTCCCTCTTCTGCTGAGGACTCCACTTTGGTGAGTACCTCCTCCTAAGTCTCTATTCACCCAGGAAGATCGGACACTTTCTCTCCTTCCTGTCTCTGTCAGTGGGCAGCAAGGGATTCCTGTCCAGAGGACTTAATGTGGGATCAGTCAACAGCTCAGTCAAAAGACTTCCTCCAGCTTCGCCAGGTGCATGGCCTTGATTGATGAGCCGACTCCAACCTCGGCTGTTGTCTGCTTGACCATGACTGATAAGTCTGACGTCCAGCTCCTCTGACGCCCACCTGTTTGAAGCCAGTCAGTCTGTCACCAGCTTGTCCGGTCGGACCGCTTGCCTGAGGATCTCCTGTCTGATCCTTCGTTGGTTCCCGATGATGCGCAGAGCCAGCTTCTGTGCTTCCCTACGTCCCGCTAGGGTTCTTCTC
This sequence comes from Neoceratodus forsteri, assembly GCA_016271365.2. Lineage (NCBI taxonomy): Eukaryota > Metazoa > Chordata > Ceratodontiformes > Ceratodontidae > Neoceratodus > Neoceratodus forsteri. The sequence continues at coordinate 882,422,800 of CM057450.1, read as the reverse complement.
CGGACTCCCCAGTCTGACCTCTCATTTTCCCCAAACTCCAGGACTCTAATTCTGCTGTCAAGGAGACTTCTCCTACCTCTAGCCTTCTCACAGAGTTTTCTGCTCCCTCTGCAGATCTGTTGATGGGAGTATCTTTCCCTTACCTTCTCGGATCAGATGTCTGGTGGTGGTCATCCCTGACATCTGGCCAGTCTCTGGTTCAAACCCCATGGATTGGGGGATGGACTCGGGTCTTTGCTCAGACGCTGGAGCCCCTCCTGACCCATCAGGGATCCCTATGGAAACTCCAGGCTGGCCAATGGACCCGCATTCCCAGTGGTCCCTCCAGTTCTCCCTCCGGAAGACCCCATAAGGAGGAAAAATGGGAGAAAGGAGTACAACTGCTGGAGCCTGGAGCTACTGAAAAACAAAGCCCTGGGAAAAGAAAGGAGAGTAAAAGCAGGAGCTGGACTGTGGGAAGGTGGGAGGGAAAATAAGACCTACTTGGAACCTCTCTTCAAGATCTACTGATCTGTCTTTGAGAGTGGAGCTCTTGCAGCAGTAATACCATTAGCACTGAAGCCAGCAGGCATCAGGACCCCATGGAAAACTTGTAGCTAGCAGTCTGAGGCAGGGTACCGCCCTGGCAGTAGCTCCGCCTGATGTCGTGGTATAAAGGCGGTCCTTGTCCAGCCCCAGTTCTTTCCATCGTCGTTACGTGGTTTGGCTCCACGGATGTCTCTCTGCAGTCGAAAGCTCGAATGTCAGATAAGTCGTTTTTCTTTTTCAATAGTAAATCCACTTTTCACCTCATTTTATGTTGTTGCCTTCTCCATCGCCGTGAAAATCTAAGTGTGCATGCAGGAAGCAGATACTGGCAAAGACTGCCACGCAGCCTGCCTCATCTGCCTAGGCCCAGAACACCAGTCTGATTCCTGCAGCACCTCAGAGAAGAGGAAACGTTCCGAAGAACATTCTGGTAGGCAAGAGGATGCCGGGCTCGGACCCCCAGCCTAAGGTGTGCCCTCCGCCAGACATCCGTCCCACCCTAGCCGCTCACCTACCCTGACTACCCGCTCCCGATGCCAGGCAGGGCAGTTGCCGGATGAGGCCCAACCATCTGCTCCTACACCTACAGACCAGATGCCAGCTGACACTCCTCGAGACACCTACTGGACCAGATACCTGCCAGTCCTCCCAGAAGGGCCTGATCTCCAGGCGCCCTCCCCAAGGACCCAGCCCGGTCCCTCTAACCTGGCCTTGGCTCCAGTGGCTGTCCAAGTGGCGGACATAGGCAACTTATTCACCACCTGGTGGAATACGGTCAAGGGGACCTCTTTACTGACCTCCAGACAAGGTCCCCACTCCACCACCTATGGGTCCTCCTCCTACCCCAGACGAGGGCCAACTGGATGAGCACCCAGCTCCACGTCCAAGGGGAAATGAAAGTACGATCTCCTTCATCACCCCACATCGTCCTCCTCGGATGAGGCAGGCGACGACTCTGACTCCTCAGAGGACAGGTTCTTGCCTCCCTCTCCTGGACCCAGAGACTCTCCATGGCTCCCCGGATGATCCTTCTTTCCTCGACATAATGAGGCACATTCAGACTATCTATGAATGGGATACCGAGGCCTAGACCCGAATGGAAACGTCTGGCTAAGTTCCTAGTAGAAAAGCAGACGAAACCCTAGTCATTCCTCCATTCGTAAAAACCTGTCCAGGACATCACTCGCCTTACTTGGCAACACAGTCATCCATTCCAGCAGTTCCGAGGAAAGAGGACAGACTCTACAAGCCTCCCAAATTGGAACCATTCCTGGCAGAATAACCTAAGGCCAATTCCTTAGTCCTTATGGCTGCCAATGGAAGGGGCCCAACCTAAGCACTAAGCTCCAGCCCCAGACTCCATCTCAAGAAGCTAAACAGCTGGGGATGAAAGGTTCTTTACTCAGCTACTGGGTCCAACAGGTCCCTGAATTTCATGGCCCATATGATCTCCTACCAACAGTCCCCATGGAGAAAGACCATGGACCTAGTAGAGACTCTCCTGACTCTGACCCAAAACAGGAGATTTTGGCCTGCTCCCAGTCATGCCTGGACATGGACAAGCATGCCCTCAGGTGCTCATATGGCGCAGTGGATATGGCCTTCAGGGCCGCAGCATCAGGCATATGTATGAGATGACAGTCCTGGCTTAGACTTGCTGGTTTCCAACAAGACCTTCAGGGCTCTGTCCTGGATTCTCCCTTTCAGGGCCCAGTGCTCTTGGCTCTGAGGTGGAGCAGATGGTGATGGAACTGCAGGAATCGGGAGCATGGTGGAGGATGTACATCAGTAAAAGTCCCAATCTCAAGCATCTTGCAGCGTCCTTTTCATCAGCGTCAGAATCAGGACATACCGGCAAGCAATCCCAGGAAAGGTATTTAAGAGACGGGAAACCCTGCCCCTCAAGGTTCCCAGGGCCTAAGCAACCTAAAGCTCCCAGGGACCCGGCCCTCCAACCCCTCTACATGACTCCACTGTTGCCCTCCTCCTCCTCTGGGACAGGCAGAGACGAGCAGGTGGGAGGGCGTTTGTCTTACCCACTCAAATGGTCCAGTATCACTATCGACCAATGAGTACTGCCCACCTTCGGACAGGGTATTCGATAGAATTCGATAGAATTCACCTCTATCCCACCGGACAACCCTCTCCCACCATTGTCCCATTGTCCACTGCAACACAATCTCCTCTTGGAAGGAGAGATACAACAGCTCCTAGACAAAGAGCTATTCAAAGGGTCCCAGCGGCCCAGAGTGGGAAAGGTCTCAACTCGCGCTTCATCCTCGTTCAGAAGAAGACAGGAGACCCGCCCCATTTTGGACCTTAGCCAGTTAGACACCTCCATGAAATACCAGAGATTTGCATGGCAACCCTGGGATCCTTTTCCCCTGCTCCAGCAAGGAGACTGACTTTGCTCTCTAGATATGCAGGATGCCTACCTGCACGTCAAGGTCCTGAAGACCCACAAATGTTTTCTGCCGTTCCGCTTCAGAGGCGAGCATTACCAATTCAGGGTTCTGCCTCGGCTCTCGTCAGCACCCTGGGTATTCACCAAGTGCCTAGCGGTGGTAGCAGCGGCTCTCCACTGGAGAGGCCTCTTCATCTACCCTGCCTGGACTATTGACTCCTCTCCGCCCAGTCAGAGAAGGGGCTTTCAATCACTCTCACAGAAACGTGGGCTCTGTTTTGTCCCTGGGCATCACAGTCAACTGGCCAAAGTCACACCCTGGCCGATGCAGCGGCTGCAGTTTATCAGAGCCATCATGGACACCATACAGTGGAGGGCCTTCTGCCCCAGACTGGGCAGAACGCCTTCAGGGCTAGCCAGAAGCCTCCAAAGTCACCCCTCCTCCCCAGCATGGGTGGTTCTGCAGCTGCTGGGTAACATGGCGGTGGCCATCACCACAGTTCCTTAGCCAGGCTCCATATGAGGGCACTTCGGTGGCACCTCAGGGTACAGTGGGACCAGTCGGTGGGCGATCTTTAATATTCAAATCGGATCTCTTGAGCAATTCATCGTTCTCTGGAATGGTGGCTCTGCATGGACAATCTGAGAGGTGGAGTTCCTTTTCGCAGACCCCACCGCCTCAGACCCTGACCACAGATGCCTCTCTATCAGTCTGGGGGCTCATTTAGGGAACCACAAGACCTGGGGGTCCTGATCTTTCACCGAATGCTCACTTCATATTAGTGTTCTGGAGGAGAGCAGTACTGAATGCATTCTCAGCATTCAGAGACCAGCTTCAGCTGGGTCCTCTTCAGTGCAGACAGACAACACACCCGTGGTCTTCTACATCAACAAACAAGGGGAACTCACTCATACCCCTTTGCAGAGAAAGCCATGAGAGTTTGGGACTGGGCAGTAGAACACAGTCTGGACCTCACACGTTCATCTGCCAGGGGTCCAGAGCGTTATCGACGACAGTCTGTTTCTCTTCCTCTCAGAATCACAAGTGGGAGTTGCTCCAAGATGTCACAGATGACCTCTTTGACAAGTGGGGATAGCCAGAGTTGGACCTCTGTGTCCCCATACAACGCCAAACTGCACAATTTTTGCTCACTCATTCCAGGCCCTGGTGTTTTCTGGCGAGACTCATTGTCCCTGTCCTGGACAGGAAAGTTCTTTATGCCTTCCCTCCTTTTCCCTCCTTCAGAGAGTACTGCTCAAATTGCAGTCAGAGGCAGCCAGAATGATTCTGGTAGCTCCTCATCAAATGTAGTATCCGCTGCTCCAGCAACTGTCCCCAGTTCAGTTGCCACTCTCCACTCACTTGTCTCAGGAATGGAACCCTCGTACATCCTGCTTTTCACTTATATGCTGGCTACTGCAGTCTTAGTGGAAGAGAGATTAGGAGTGTCAAGCAGAGTGGCTGAAATTTTGGTAGCAGCCAGGAAGCCTTCTACCCGAGCACACATACGCTCTGAAATGGAAGTGCTTCTGCTTGTGGGCTACTGCCCGTTCCCTAGACTCCTTGGGTTGTCCGGTCAGGCACGTGTTGGAGTATCTCTGACACCTCTTGGATTTAGGATTGAGTTATTCCTCAATCAAAGGTGCATATGTGTGCGTTCTCCCATATCATAGCCCTATCTGAGACAAAGCTCTGGCTCAGTTGAAGGCCTGCAAGACCTTTCTGCAAGGGTCTTACATGTCAGGCCCTCCCAAGAGGGACATCGTTCCTCTTTGTGACCTCCTCTTTGTTCTGGAGAAACTCATGTTTCCGACACTTGAACGGCAGCTTCTTGCGACTCCGCTTCCTCTCTTGAAAGACTCTCCTTTTAGTGGCCATTACCTCCGCTCGAAAGGGTTTCAGAACTCCAGGCTCTGATGTGTAAAGAACTCACATAGTCTTTCACAGGGACAGGGTGAATTTACCCACAAACCCCAAATTTATGCCGAAGGTGATATCTGTCCTGACTTGAACCAGGATGTCAACCTTCCAGTATACCATCCGAATTCCTCCAACCAAGGAGAAGCACTGCTGCACACCCTGGATGTTCATCGCATTTTGCGGTACTATCTTCACAGGACTCGCTACTCTAGGAAATCTAATCAGTTGTTCATTTCTTTCGCTAAGCGAATGTTAGAACTCCTCTTTCCAAACAGACACTAGCCCGTTGGTTAGTGCACTGCATTATGTTCTGTTATCAGCACAACGACTGACCTGTTCCGGGTGCTGTTATGGGTCATTCCACCAGGGCGGTGGCATCCTCATTCGAGTCCTGAAGAACGTCTCTTCAGACGATATTTTGCAGCTGTCACATGGTCCTCCATCCACACCTTTATCAGGCATTATAGCCTGGACATCGCTTCAGAAGGAGAACAGGTTTTAGACTAGCTGTCCTGCAAGGCCTTCTCTCATAGGTGTCCAATCTACTGTTTATGTACATCCCCTTCCACCCTATCAGACCTGGGCCTATCTTTGGGTACTGCTTGGGACTCAGTCCTAATGTATTACCTGCTGCAAGAGCTTAACCCTCGAAGACAGATAGTACAGTTATGTAAGAACTTACCTTAACAGTAGATCTTCCAGAGGAGCTCTTGTAGCAGGTGGCTTTCCACCCTCCTTCCCCAGGAAGCTTAGGGGATTATTATTATTGTATTTCGGTTTCTATCCAACCAGGATGTGGCATTTCTTTGCTACCTGATTCTCCAAATTCTATCTAGCCAGATCTCCGGCAGGAGAACTGGAGTGGTGCCAGGGATGGCCCCTTTATACCATGTAGGATGTCAGGCAGAGCCAAAATTGGGGGCAGTCCCTTGCCTCAGACTGCTAGCTACAAGTTTTCTGTGGGGTCCTGACGCCTGCCGCCTTCAGTCCTAATGGTATTACCTGCTGCAAGAGGTCCTCTCGAAGGTCTGCTGTTACAGTAAGTTCTTACGTAACTGTACTTTATGGTAAGTTCTTACATAACTGTTATATCTTACTTTGGGAGGGTTCCTGCAGTGGGTCTTCACATATAGGATATATAGGACTGAATACCAGTAAGTCAAGAAAAGAAGTTGGAGACTCAAGTTCTGGGAGGAGGAAAAGTCTACCGACTAGAAACCTGCTTATGACAGGCCTTGCAGGAAAGCGAGGCCTAAACCAGTCCTACGCCTAGAGGTAGTGTCAAGACTGTAATGCTTGGTGAAAGTATGGACGGAAGACCAAGTGGCCACAGCACAAATATCAGCTGCCAACACATTCTGCAAAAGTCTGTCGAAGCAGCCATATACCACGGGTCAGTGGCCTTTCACTTGCCCGGAAGAAGCTTCTCATAATTCTGGTAGATTTCATGAGATGCAATTAGCCAACTGTTTAAACAAGCCCTGTTTCAAAATGGTTGTACCCTGGTGTCTGGGTCTGAAAATCGCAAACAACTGGCTGGATTTACATGCCTCCTTGGTCCTAGAAATATAGTATATCAGAATCCTGTGCACATCCAACGTGTGCAAGAGGTATTCCTTCCTGTTGGAATACTCAGGGTAATAAACTGGCAATTGAACATCTTGGTTCAAAGTAAATTCGAGACTACTTTGGAAGAAGAAAGGGTTAGTCCGAGAGCCACCTGGTCCCTGTGGAAAATCAAATACAGCTCCATACAAACAAGGGCCTAAAAGCTCTGAAATTCGTTGAGCTGAGGTGATTTGATACTAAAGAGCTTTCAAGGCGGCGCATGCTTCGCAACTTGCTGCCAGCTCAAAAGGGGCAAAAAGTTTTCTAAAATAAAATTTAAATGGAAGGCGATGACTGGAACTGGATTACGGACTGGAGGCTTAAGGTGGAGGATCCCCTTAAAGATAGTTTTGAGACCTCCAACTGAGCAAGGGTTTTGCCCCCACTGGTAGGTGGAAACCGAGAAAGGTGGATCTTCAGAAAGGAATAATTGGGGCCCAAATTACACAGGTGCAAGAGGTACTCAAGGATCTGGGGGGCCGAGCAGGAGAATGGGTCCAGGCACTTGGCCATGGTCCAGATAGAGAATCTCTTCCATTTCATAGCATACATGGATCTAGTTGAGGGTTTCCTCACCTACTGTAGAACCCGGGCGACTTGAGCAGAGATGCCAAAATGTGAGACTATGTCCAAAGGTGCCACGATGCAGGTGAAGAGATCTGAGGATCAGATGCACCAGGCTACCCTGCTCCTGAGACTGGTCGAGAGAGAGAGGAGGTGGTACTGGGGATTTCAGTGTCAGCTGCTGCAGCAGAGGGAACCAAATCTGCAGAAGCCAAAGAAGGGCTATGAGAATCATGTGAGCCCTCTGCCTGAAGCTTCAGCAGAACCTTCTGAAGAATTGGAAGGGAGGAAAGCGTGCAGAAATCTCCCTGTCCAGGGTAGAGACAGCGTCTCCCACCAAAAACACCACGCTCATGAACGAGCAAGCAAAAGCTGGGTAGTTCTGTGTTGGATGGGGAGGTGACGAGGTCTATCTCCGGCTGACCCACTGATCGAATAGCTTTTCCACTACATCCTGCCTTCGCCTCCCACCCATGAGCCCGCGCGACAGTGCAGCTGAGACTGTCCGCCAGGATGTTTTAAATTCCTGGAACATGGACTGTTATTTGAGACGGGCAGTGCTGGACTGCCCAGTGCCACACCTGCATCGCCTCCCTGCAAAGGGGTACTAACGTTGCCTCCTGTTTGTTGATGTGCCAGACCATGGCCATGTTGTCGGTCTGGATTAGGAGTGTTCCTGGAAGTAAGAGGATTGAAATGCTTGGAGAGCTGAGAGCACAACTCTCATCTCCAGAATATTTATATGGAGATGCTCCTCTTGTGGAGACCATGTCCCCGAGTTCGATGGTCTCCCAGATGGGCACTTCAACCTTGACCCGAGGCATCCATCGTTAGGGTCATGGATGGGGATGAGGATGAAAGGAAATCCCCAGGGAGAGGTTGGATGGGTCTTGCCACCAGAGGATGTCCCTCTTCAAGTTGCTGGAGACTAAGACCTTGTGGTCCATCATCCAATCGCTGGTCCCATTGGACCTTGAGGGTCCACTGTGTCACCCCCATGTGCAGTCTGGCCAAAGGAACTGTGGGATGGCAGCCACCATGTGATCCAACAGTTGGAGGATGGATCACGCTGTGGTCCAGCATAAGATGGACACCAACACAGCTTATTGGATCAGGGTATCTGCCCTGTCTGTAGATAGAAAGACCTACCTGGTACTATATCCAGCACCGCCCAATAAATTGGAGGTGCTGAGAGGGTAAGAGTTGAGACTTGGGATAATTCACAGTGATGTCAAGTCCGGAAAAGAAGTCCAGGGTGGTGGAAATCCGACTGTCCTGAGATGGAGCTGAAAACAGCCAGTCATCCTGGTAAGTGAACACATAAATCCCCTTTCGGCGTAATGGCGCAGCCACCACCTCCAGGCACTTGGTAGACACCTGAGAGGCAGAGAAGAGGCCAAAAGAAGGGCTTGAACTGATAATGGTTCTCCTGAAAGAATCTCAGGAAACAGCAGTGGGCCTGGAGGATGGGATATGCAGGTAAGCATCCCGCATTTCCAGTGAGCACAGCCATTGGTTCTGTTGGAGCAAGGGTAGAAGTCCTTGGAGGATTAGCATTCGAACTGCTTGTATTTCATGAAGAGGTTGAGATCTAGAATGGGTCTCAGATCTCCTGTCATTTTGGGGACCAGGAAGAAATGGGAATAATATCCCTTCCTGTGTGCCCTGGAGGAACCGGCTCTATAGCTGACTTTTCTAATAAAACTTGGATTTCCTGCTGAATAAGGCCCTGGTGGTCTGTTGGGAAGTGAGACCTTTCCGGCGGGTTTTCTGGGGTCTGTCCAGGAACTCTTCAGTGTCCTCTTGCTACGAGGTGAGTACCTAAGCGCTGCGGTTATCATTTTCCACTCTTCCAGGTGGAGGGCAACCTTGCCCCAACCCCCATGGGTTCCTCTGGCAAACTGGAGGAGGTGAAGGGATCCCTTTAGTCAGGACACAGAGGGAGGGACACTTTGCCATCTCCGGTTGCCTTTTCGGCTTTTGTCTGGGGGGTCTGGGCACCAGAACCAGTGGTACAGTGCTTTCCTCGTCTGCCCAGGTTCTGCCTATTCCACTTCTTCTGGGGGAGGTGAAAGGCTGCTTGAGTTTTAGCCCAAAAGTGGATGTCCTTAAGTGACCTGCCGCCTCCTGTAGCTGTTATGATGTCCTTAGCGTCTCCTCCAAAAGGCTTGAACCCCTAAAGGGGTGTCCAGAAGAGTGCTTGCAAGTCTGAGCCAAGCCAGACACTTCAAACGCCTGTAGCAGTGCACCAGCCCACCGAATCAGCAGGTGTAGGTGGCTTGCAAGGCATGGTGGCGTGAAGACTTGTAAGCCTTACTTTTCCAGGAGCTTATGTCTGAGGGTCTCATCCAGAATAGCCTGAAGATCCTTCTCCAGGTCGGATAAAGCCAACTTCTGGAAGGACACCATGTGAGCCACATAGTTGAGACCGAATGGCACAGGTGGGGAGGCATGTACTTTGCAGCCATACCGGTCCATCTGTATAGACTCCTTATCCGGTGGGGAGACACTCAGGTGCTTGACTGAGCCAACCTATCATGGGCCGTAGTAATAATTATGGAGTTGACCTTAGGTTGACCAGTCAAATGGTATGCCTTCTGGGAGTTGATAAGTTCTATTTGCTTTCTTGGAAGCTTGCAGGAATGGATGGCGGTTGCTGCCTATATTCCGATGTAAGTAAGTAAGTAAGTAAATGTTTATTTCTTTTAAGGCCCCTTCCAAAGCTCTAGGGTGCTTTACAATATCAGTCATACAAATCAAAACCACAACTGTAAACAACATCAAATTCAAAACAATCAAGGTAGGGAAACAGTGTGACAAGGCATCAGGTAAAGCAAATAGGATGCTGGGATGTATAGGCAGGAGCATCACCAGCAGGAAAAGGGAGGTCATAATTCGCTTATACAAGACACTAGTGAGGCCCCACCTGGAGTACAGTGTACAGTTCTGGAGACCATACCTACGTAAGGACATAGACAGGGTAGAGAAGGTTCAGAGGAGGGCAACAAAGATGGTGCATGGATTGCATAACAAGTCCTATGAAGACAGGTTGAAGGAACTGAACATGTACTCCCTGGAGGAGAAGGGAGAGAGGGATATGATAGAGACATACAAGTATCTTACAGGGAGGAACAGGGTGCAGGAAAACACTATTTTTAAGCGAAAAAGATGTTCCAGGACTAGAGGGCATGGGATGAAGTTGGAGGGAGTATGATTCAGAGGAAACATGAGAAAGAATTTCTTCACAGAACGGGTGGTGGACAAGTGGAACATCCTGCCAGAGGAAGTGGTGGGGCTGAAACAATCACAGGATTTAAGAATGCATGGGATAGACATAAAGGAATTCTAGAGGTCAGGGGTAAGGGAAACAGACTTCCTGGAAAACAAACTGAACTTACAAGCTCAAATGGGCAGACTGGGGGCCATAGGCCCTTATCTGCTGACACTTTCTATGTATCTATGTATCCAGTATAATTTAAATCACTAAAAAATGCTTGGTTAAAAGGAAGGTCTTTAAAGCTTTTTAAATGCTTCCACAGTCAGGCAATTATGTATCTGGCAAGGTAGAGAATTCCACAGGGAAGGGACCATAAAGGCAAATGTTCTTCCACCAGATGTTTTTAAGGTTACCCTGGGAATTTCCAGCAATCCTCACCAGAGGATCGGAGGGAGCGGAGGGACAGTAAGAAGTCAGGAGTTCTTTCAGGTAGTGAGGTCCCAAACCGTGCAGGGCTTTATAGGTCATCAACATGACCTTGAAAGTGATCCGCCACTGTACAGGCAGCCAGTGCAATTCACGAGCACAGGTGTTATATGGTTGGACCTCGGCTTCCAGTCAACAACCTAGCTGCCGCTGCTTTGCACCAGCTGTAAGCGACGGATATCCACTCCCGCAGCCCTAGATAAAGGGCGCTGCAATAATCAAGACGATTGACACAAAGGCGTGGACCAGGGTAGGAAGATCCTCTGATGGAATCAAGTGTTTCACCAGGCTATATTCGTTAGGTGAAAAGGATGATTTGACTACGGCTGACACCTGTGCCCTCAGGGTCAAGCCCTCATCAAATATAACACCAAGGTTACGCACCTGACCAGATGCCATGAGTGGGTTCCTCCCAGAAATAAACCTGAGAGTTTTCCGCCCATGGACTTGATATCCTTACCCCCGGTTCCACCACCAATACCTCTGTTTTCCACGGGTTCAACCTCAGCCAATTAGCACTCATCCAGTTCTGTATCTCCTGGAGACAGTTGGTAAACAATGTTTGACTCAGACTCCTGCTCGGGCACAAAAGACATATAAAGTTGAGAATCATCAGCATAGTAATGGAAACTCAAACCAAAATGTCTTATAATGTCCCTTAATGGAAGCATATACACCACAAATAACATGGGGACAACACTGAACCCCTGTGGCACTCCACAGTGTAGACAGCTAGAGGTCGAGGAATAAATCCAGACACTACTCTCTGAGTCCTACCCTGCAGAAAAGATTTAAACCAACTGTGGCCACCCCTTAGTCCAGAGAGAGACCACAGGCGTTCAAGCAGCACCCCATGATCCACAGTGTCAAATGCAGCTGAAAGATCAAGGAGAACCAAGATAGAACGAGTTCCTCCGATCTCTTGCCATCAGGAGATCATTCAATACCGAACAAGAGCTGCCCTCAGTACTGTGCTGTTTCCTGAAGCCAGATTGGAGAGGGTCATAGATATTGTGGATGTTTAAATAATCTTCCAGCTGCAAAGTGACCACCTTCTCAATAATCTTCCCAAAAAAGGGAAGATTCGAGATTGGTCTGTAGTTTCCTGGGCAGTCGGGATCAAGTGAGGGCTTTTTCAGAAGGGACATACTATTGCCTCCTTCAAAGGATCAGGAAAGATCCTCTCTCAATGATGCCATTACTATCCCAGTAAGGATCGGACGATAACCTCTACATCTCACAAGTAACCGTAGGGCCTGGATCCAGCCTACAGAAAGTTGGCAGAGTCTGGACGATTCTCACTATATCCATAACTACCGTTGACTGAATGTGGACCAGGTCAAATGGGTACTTGTGTCCTCGATTGGTCACTGCAAGATCTAATGGGGAGGCCCTGGCTGATCTCATCTCTGATAGCAGACACCTTATCAGCAAAGAATGTCGCAAACTCTTCACACTGTAACTGTGACAATGCTCGACCGGCATGAAGACAGACTAGATTGCACAGTCTGTCCACAGTCCAGAAGAGCTGGGCTGGTCTATTCTTGCTGTAGCAATCTCCTGGACAGGAACTCTGCCTTCTTATGGGAGATTGCTAACTGGTAGATTTTATAATGATCTAGCAGTCTAAGCCTGTCAACTTCCAGGTGAGTCTTTGCCAGCGCCTCTCCATCTTTTGCTCCTGTCTCTTCAACCCATGGATCTCCGCAGGTAAACCACGGGACTCGGGGTGAAGAGTACAGGGCTTAACACGAAAGGAGTTAATGACATCCAGGGCCCTCACAACTGCCCTATTATAGGCCAGCACTAAAGACCCTGGATCCATGCTATCCATTGAAAACCTGAAGTCCAGCTCCGTCATTAGGCCTTCTGAGGTAACTCCTCTCAAGGACGGAACTGTACTATCTCCTTAGGGGCAGGCCTCTTTCAGGGGCCATGAAACTGAACCTCAGGGCATGATGGTCAGACCAACCGATGGGCTCCACCTCCACATCAGAGATTTCCATCCCAGATGGAATATCAGGTCCAATAAATGTCCTCGGTGGGTTGGTGGTAATAACCCGTGTCAGGCCCAATAAATCAGTCAACTGGAGGAGATTTTGTCCAAAGGACGAGTTCATCGTCGACCCAGGCATTGAAATCCCCAGAATTATCCATCGGGAATTCCAAACCCTCTCGACGATGAAATCCACCACCTCCTCAGGAATTCTCTCCCATCACCTGGTGGACGTATAAATGAGGAGTATCCTGAATCCTGCACCTGCACCCACAATACATTCAAAGGAGTTGGTATATCCAACTGCTCCTCCCTGAGGTCCAGTTCCTGTCTAAAATAGACTGCAACTCCCCTGCCCCTACGGTCCACTCTCGGCGGTGAATCACTGAGAACCCACCCAGAACCGCAGATCCCAAAATGGGGCCTGCATTTTCGTCAAGCCAAGTCTCGTGATGCAAGCTAAGTCCACAGAAGCAACAAGATCTGCCACTAAAGCAGTCTTGTTTCTAATAGATCTAGCATTGCTTAACACCTCCCGAAAGGGACGAGACTCAAGGATGACTCCATTTCCTGCCTGATCAAGTCAGTGCCCTTGGGTATGGACGCAAGATACGACGGACCACGCCTCTGCATCCATTTCCTTCCAGGGCGCCTCCTGGTTCTAACTGTTCCTATCTGCTCACTCTTTCCCATCCCCCTAAGAGTTCCAGGATCTCCTATTCCCACCACTCCTATGTCTCAAATGCCAAGTATTCGCATTTCCTATACACTTCTAAAGGGAGTGGGACAGCAAAAGGTCGGAGATCCTTTAGTCTTGAGGGGGAGTACCGCCTGATGCTTTCACCAACCCAACACATTAAAACCTCATCAAGGTCCTCATGTGGCCTTGTCCATGGTGGGATAGGGAGGGGATCCACATTAGTGAGGTCAAGGTGTCAGCGAGCTTCTTCCATTTGGGGTCCACCTCCTGAGATGCATAGCCACAGGCTTGCTGGATGGACTGAGGAGCTCCAAGAAGGATAGGTCCTCCGGCGGGGACTTGGGAGACTTTGATTGTGGCTCAGTAGAGGAATGAGGCTTCAAATGACTGGCAGAGTCAGAGTCCAAATTGGAAGACTCTGGTCTGTTCGGAATGGTGGTGACATCTGGTACTGCTTCAGTGGCCTTGGCTCCAGTGAAAACCTCGGTTGGGCATCTGCCAGAGTCACTGTCTGACAACTGATGGTTGATTGGGGATGGGCTCCTTGTCACTGCCCTCTGGGTCGAGGTGGCAGCCATGACCAGATGATGTTGTCCCAGCTCTTGCAGGAGTTGGGATTTTGCATCCTTCCACCAGGCCAGGATCATCCCTTGCGGTCTCGGCTGAGGGGAGGAGGAGGAGGTGGAGGTGGAGGTGGAGGAGGCAGCAATGAAGGAGGGGCCTGGTAGTCTGGGTACCCTGTGGTAGAGTAAGGGATAGCCAGGAGTCTGATACTAGTAAAGTAAGAATTGTACCCTTGTATATATGTGGCCTATCGTCGGTACCTTGACGTTGGAGCCTGCAGCGGTAGCCTGGCATCATCCTTCCAGGCATCTGGTAGTACGGAAACTGTGTGCAGCAGGTAGATGGGGTAGTTGCCCGAGGGGTTGACGGTGGAGGGGCTGAAGGCCCAGTAGATGGCGGTGCTGAGGGACCACTGGGAATGTGCCGTCCTTCGCTCGGCCTTGGGGTTTCCATAGGGATGCCTGACTGGCCAGGAGGGGCACCAGAATCTGAGCGAAGGCCCTGAGTCCATCCCAAAATCCTTGGGGGTTTGAACTGAGATTTATTTATTTATTTTATTTATTTCAATCTAGGATTACAATACCTGTGAGCCGAGGCTCTTTACAAAGGTTCCATGTCAGTGCAGCAACAGTCATCATTTTAGTTACAAACATAAAGTCACTGACTTATAGACATGTAATAACCAGTACAAAGACTTGAGTTATGAGCAAGACAAGGGAGAGGGGGTCGATGGGGGAGAAGTGAGGGTAGGAGATCAAGGGGGTAAGAGGCAGGGGTAAAGGGAGTACAGGAGGTGTTAGGGGGGCAGGGGTGGAGTGGATATAACGGGGAGGTGGGCGAGGGTGGGAGAGTAGCAGCCAGGGGCCTTGTTGAGGGAATATGCCAGTGTAACCCCTAGATGGCGCTTATCCCAGGGCTACTACCCCTGCCTGATTTGCCACTAACAGGTTGAGGGGCCTGGATCCAATGGGTGCCTCCACCCAGAGGTCAGGGTTTGCAATAGTTAAACATACTTGGTCACAGCCCTCTGGGACACTGCAACCCCTTTCTTCCCACTAGTGGCCCACACAATGTATCAGAATTACTTCACCAGATACACTTACCCCCAGGACTAGTTCCGCACTGGGACCTCCTGTGAAATAAGATACAGTGCAACAATCACAGTACAGTACTTTAACATAGACAAACACTCAGGCAGTATAACTTTGCTGAAACAAGCAGCTCTGATTTATTTAGGGGAATATAACAAGGACAGGGGAAATCAGGTTAATTAGCTTATCACTTTACTATCTACCTATGGCTCTGTGCAAGGCCTATCCCTACCAGTTACTGTCCCTGGGTACCCAAGCCCTAGTGGCTAGTCCAAACCGTGGCAGCTGGTAGGGGCCCTTTCACACAGAGAAAAGGAAAATTAAACAGTCAGCAGTACAGTAATTCCATTTGGATTTAATGTGGCAATTCAACAGGGAGCGAACCGAATTAGTACTCACCTTCCAAACAAGATAGGGTCCTTCAATGTCAGCAGGGCTACTCTTGAGCTCCAAGAGACTCCTCACACATTTATATGGTAAAAAAAAAGAAGTACTATACCAGGCAGGCTGCTTCTCTATCCCGATCGCATTACTGCACAATACCCGGAGAACACACAGCAGATTCAGTTCCTGACAGACCGAGTGCAATTCAACAATTTCTCCAGTCTTCTACAGGGTGAGCCTGGTTTCTACTCTTCAGAGGTCCTTTGATTCTTTTCACAGGACGGATTCAGTCCTAACAAGCAGTTACACAAGCTGCAGACCGGAACTCTGGGCCTTACACGCGTTTTTGACTGAAACTGTGCACTGAAGGAGCACAGGGTTTCTTTCCCTTCACTGCCAGATCTAAAACTGAAAACTCCAACAGACAAAACCTGGCACTTCCTTTGAGTTCCTCACAGTTCTTGACTGGATTGGCTGTCACTCAATAGACTACTCCTGTTGGTCCAAAAAGTCAAGTCTAAACTGCATCTCCCAGAGTTACTGCCCATACAATCCTCTTGTGGCTGGCTCAGATTATGAGTCCAAGTTCTGATTCGTCCAAGGCACCATTTTAGAGCTAGCTTACCCTACACTGATTGGTCCAGTTCAGCAGTTCAAAACTAGAATGGGAACTAGGCAGACACAGTTCTGACTGCAAAGAAAGCAGGTTAGACAAACTGTATTTTCATTATTACTCTACATGATTTCTGGCAAACAGTTACATCTTTCAGATAGGTTCCTTTGCACTCCTAGTGACTGCAAAAATAGAGTGAATTGGCAGCAGCTCGAGTGGTACTCAAACAGAGAAGCACACAGTCCCCCATGCAAATTAATTATGTCTGCAAGCAGACAGCTCTTAAAGAGACAGTACCAGAGGCTCTAAAAACACTCACTGATAAATGGCTTAAACGCCAAACACCATTCAGGCTTGGAGCATTCAATCAAGCTCCTGGAAGTCTTTTGGGAACCCCATTTGCAGGGGTTACACCCTTCCTGGTTTGGGAAAGCTTGACGTCCACGCTGCAAGTACTCTCATAAGTTCTAACTGCAACCATATACATTTGCATTAGGCTCACACATGTAATTGTCAGTCAGTATATCATTTTACCAAGAACACATTTCTGAAACATTTGCAGTACATCACTCTTTACATAGTATTACACACATTGTACCATAACTCAAGTTATTACCTCTTGTACATGAAACCTGAAGAGAGGGGCCCTTCCCTATCAGTTACCTTGGGGCTGGACGGGCAAGGGCACCATACTTAGAGGGCAAACACAAGTAACTTGAGTTAGCACTGATGCTCAGTTTGGACAATGAGCTCGGGGACACATACACTCCTTTATGGACAACATTGAGAGGCAAGTCCACAGGCCTCCCAAGTGAATCATAACTGAGGTGCACCACAGGCTTTATAGCTCGACCAGTCTTTCTAGGGGAACTGTTACAGTCTCTGCACTCTGAGCCTCATTTTCAGTATTGTCCTCACTTGTCAGGGAGTCTCCATGGGGTAGAGAGGCTAGAACTTGGGACACTTTCAGCTCCAGGAGTTACAGTTTCTGAGTCCACAACATTTGGCTCACATGGAGAGCTTCTGACACTGGCAGTGGACTGTCAGGGCACTCAAAATACTCTTCTTGTTCGGGTGTATCACCAGTCTGCCCCAATCTATCATTTTCCTCCCTGAAAGCTCAAACAGTTCAACCATGCACAATTATTCCATTTCATCTGATCTGATGCTTTGCACTTCACTTTCTGGGAGCATTGGCTCCAGGGATGAAGTTGGGGCTTAGACAGTCCAGAAGGCCCAGCTTTGTCTCCAGTATTGACTAGGGATTGCCTCAAACAATTGACTCAGTTCGTAAGAAGGATAGTATTCAAAGTCACTCTCACTTTCTTCTGATATGGACTGACAGTCATGCTCAACTGGGACTTGTGCAGGGAACACTTTAACTCTGCTTCTGTAGGTGCAGACTTTCTTGATCTTTTCTTAGCAGCAGCTCTAGTCACTGGTCCAGAGGGGCATCTTCTGGGGGCTCAGACTCAATCAGGATTTGTCCAATGGGCAGTAAATGATTTCTATGCATTGTTTTTACATCTTTTGAATTGTTCTCAGGCCTTACTTTGTACACTGGCAGATCATCTAGTTTGCCCACTACAATGTGAGGGAGATGGTGCCATCTGTCAGCAATCTTGTGCTTGCCATGCAGTCCCAGATTTCTTAGCAATACCCGATCTCCCTCCTGGAGTTCCTGTGCTTTCACCTTTTATCATACCTTTCTTTGTTGGCTAGATTTCATTTGGCAGCCATGGTTTGGAGCCAGTTGGTACGCATGAGTTAGCTGGGCCTTTAACTTTTGCACATACTGTAAATAGTTGTCCGCTTGAACCCCATCAGGAAAGACCCCAAAACACACATCTACTGGTAGTCGAGCTTCTCTTCAAACATCAGGCGGTAGGGAGAACCCAGTGGCATCACTTTTGGTGCAGTTATAAGCATGTACCAGGGTGCTAATTTGTTGGCTCCATCTAGTCTTGTCCTTGGTGCAGGGTGCCTGGCATATCTAGCAAAGTGCGGTTGAAACGTTCAGGCTGTGGATCCCTGGGTGGTAAGGAGTGGTTCTGGACTTTCTCACTCCCCACAGAGAAAGCATCTCTTTGATCAGACGACTCTCAAAGTCTCTCCCTTGATCAGAGTGGATTCTTTGTGGAGCCCCATAGTGAACAAAAAGTTTTCTACAAGTACTTTGGCCACAGTGGATGCTTTCTGGTCTTTGGTGGGGAAAGCTTGGGCATATCTCGTGAAATGGTCAGTGACCACCAGCACATTACTGATATTTCTTTGATCTGACTCCAAACTCAGAAAATCAATACAGACCAGCTCCATGGGTGCACTTGGGTATGTTAATAAGGGGGGCAGCCCTCTGGGGCAAAGCTTTCCTCTGCAAGCAGCGACTACAAGTTCGAATGTGTTGCTCCACATCAGCCCCATCTTAGGCCAATAGAATCTGGATCTCACCAAGTCAAGTGTTCTGTCTATACCAAGGTGCCCCATGTGGTTGTGCAAGGACCTCAATACTGAGTCTCGAAGGCAGTGGGCAGCACCAGTTGTTGTTTGTCTACTTGTCCCCTCTGTCTACTGTTTCTCTGTATAACAGTTTATTGATCAGTTTCAACTTAGGACCTTCTTTGTATAACACTGCAGTTCTCAAATCAGTGAGCGTAATTTGGACACATCTTTTCCTGCATAGAGGGCTTCTAAAGCTGATTTGATCATAGGATCACGGGATTGAGCCTGCCGAATACTGTCATTGTCCAGCTGAGGCAGTGCACCAATGTCTATTGCAGAAAAGTGGCAATAAGCAGCAGGTATGCAATTCTCAGAGGGTCCAGGTGTAACCCTGCAAATGGGGGTTCCCAAAAGACTTCAGGAGCTTGCTTGAATGCTCCAAGCCTGAATGGTGTTTGGCGTTGTAAGCCATTTATCAGTGAGTGTTTTAGAGCCTCTGGTACTGTCTCTTTAAGAGCTGTCTGCTTGCAGACATAATTAGTTTGTATGGGGGACTGTGTGCTTCTCTGTTTGAGTACCACTGAGCTGCTGCTAATTCACTCTATTTTGCAGTCACTAGGAGTGCAAAGGGAACCTATCTGAAAGATGTAACTGTTTGCCAGAAATCATGTAGAGTAATAATGAAAATACAGTTTGTTTAACCTGCTTTCTTTGCAGTCAGAACTGTGTCTGCCTAGTTCCCCATTCTAGTTTTGAACTGCTGAACTGGACCAATCAGTGGGGTAAGCTAGCTCTAAAATGGTGCCTTGGACGAATCAGAACTTGGACTCATAATCTGAGCCAGCCACAAAAGGATTGTATGGGCAGTAACTCTGGGAGATGTAGTTTAGACTTCAGCGCCTTTTGGACCAACATGAGCAGTCTATTGTGAGTGACAGCCAATCCAGTCAAGAACTGTGAGGAACTCAAAGGAAGTGCCGGTTTTGTCTGTTGGAGTTTTCAGTTTTAGATCTGGCAGTGAGGAAAGAAACCCTGTGCTCCTTCAGTGCACAGTTTCGGCCAAAAACGTGTAAGGCCCAGAGTTCGGTCTGCAGCTTTGTAACTGCTTGTTAGGACTGAATCGTCCTGTGAAAAGAATCAAAGGATCTCTGAAGAGTAGAAACCAGGCTCACCCTGTAGAAGACTGGAGAAATTGTTGAATTGCACTCGGTCTGTCAGGAACTGAATCTGCTGTGTTCTCCCGGTATTGTGCAGTAATTGCGATCGGGATAGAGAAGCAGCCTGCCTGGTATAGTACTTTTTTTTTACCATATAATGTGTGAGGAGTCTCTTGGAGCTCAAGAGTAGTCCTGCTGACATTGAAGGACCCTATCTTATTTGGAGGTCGTGAGTACTAATTCGGGTCGCTCCTGTTGAATTGCCACATTAAATCCAAATGGAATTACTGTACTGCTGACTGTTTAATTTTCCTTTTCTCTCAGTGAAAGGGGCCCTACCAGCTGCCACGGTTTGACCAGCCACTAGGGGCTTTGGGTACCCAGGGACAGTAACTGGTAGGGATAGCCTGTGCACAGAGCCATAGGTAGATAGTAAAGGATAAGCTAATTAACCTGATTTCCCCTGTCCTTGTTATATCCCCCAAATAAATCAGAGCTGCTTGTTTCAGCAAAGTTATACTGCCTGAGGTATTTGTCTATGTTAAAGTACTGTACTGTGATTGTTGCACTGTATCTTTTTCACAGGAGGTCCCAGTGCCGGAACTAGTCCTGGGGGTAAGTGTATACGGTGAAGGTAATTCTGATATATGTGTGGGCCACTAGTGGGAAGAAAGGGGTTGCAGTGTCCCAGAGGGCTGTGACCAAGAAAGTTTAACTAATGCAAACCCTGACCTCTGGGTGGAGGCACCCATTGGATCCAGGCCCCTCAACCTGTTAGTGGCAAATCAGGCAGGGTAGCAGCCCCTGGGATAGCGCCATCTAGGGGTTACACAAGCAATCCACCATGCAGTCCACTGCGTCCGTGGACATTTGTTCCTCCTGTCAAACTTCTGGCAGAGTGCCCAATGTCAGGTTCTGCCAATCAGACCCAATCATTCTGGGGAACAGGCCTCGGGAGAGAGCATCAGCATCTATGTGGTTCAGACCTGCTCGGTATTCGAGCATAGTCATATGTAGATAATGCAGAAAGCCACCTGTGGCCAGTGGCATCCAACTAGCTGAGGTCTGCACATAGGTCAAAGGATTATTGTCAGTTTTACTAGTATTTTAGCCCCATACAAGTACTCATGGAATTGGTCAACAATAGCCCACTTCAAAGCTAGGAACTCTAACTTATGTACAGGATAGTTCTTTTCGGATGGGGTCAGGCTTCACTGGCAAAGGCCACTGGTCTCAGGCCATTCTCGGGCTCTTGGTACAACACAGCCCCAACCCTTGCAAGCTAGCATCAGTGTGCAGGACGTAGGTTTTCTTGGATCGGCATAGGCCAGCACTGGAGCATGGGTAAGTCGATATATGATCTCATGAAAGCAGTCTCACAATCAGGAGTCCAGCGGGCCCCAAATACTTCACTGGATGAAAATACACTCTTTCAGTCTTGAGGACGCTGACTTTTGGTATTTTTGTGGGTTGGGGATACCCTTGAGTAAGGTTAAGTAAAGGCGGATCACTCTTGAATAGTCCTTGATGAAAGCTGATAATAACCACAGAATCCCAGGAATCTTTGCAGTTCTTATAGATTTTTGGGCTGTGGCCAGGTGGTCAAGGCCTCAACTTTACTTGGGTGGGTCTCTATTCCCTCGGTGGATACTATGTGTCCCACATACTTTACTGATGTTTGAAAGAATTGACACTTATCAATGGACAGTTTAAGGCCAAAGTCCTCCAGTCGGTCCAATACCTTAAATAATCTGCTCTCATGTTCCTCCAGTGAGCTGCCAAACACAATAACATCATCTAGGTATACTAGGCACTCTAGTAAGTTCATGTCCCCACTGCACGCTCCATCAATCGTTGAAAAGTGGCTGGGGCACCTGAAATCCTTTGAGGCATCCTCATGAATTCATAGAAGCCAAGCGGACAGATAAAGGCTGTCTTCTCGCGTCCTCTGGGGCCATCGGGATCTGGTAGTACCCACTGCGGAGATCCAACACAGAGAACCACTTTCTCCGTTTAGGCAGTCCAAAGCATCCTGAATGCGGGCATTGTGTACTGATCAGGATAGTCCGCCGTTTAAGGTGCGATAATCCACACACATCCTTACTGTTCCATTCTTTTCCTCACTACCACAATGGGGAAGCATAAGGGCTTCTGGATTCTTGTATTACACCAGCAGCTAACATCTCTTGCAGATGCCGTCTCACATCATCTATGTCAGCAGGTGCCAGGCATCGAGACCTCTCACGAAATGGTCTTTCGTCATGCAGCCGGATATTGTGCTCAGCTCCTTGCACATCCTACATCCCATTCCTTTAAAGAAAACACCTGGTCTCTCTGGGCAAGCTTCTCACTGATCCTCACTTTCCATTCAGCTGGCAGCGGGAGTCAAATCAAACAAGTCAGATGCTACTCTGTCATTCTTCCTTGAACTCTTGCTGCTGGGTAGCACTGCAGTGTCTGCACAATGCACATTAGCCAGGATGCAACCTCTGTTTACTCGAATGTCTCTTTCAGACACATTATGAACTTGGACCATTACCCTTCTGGCATAAGCATGGGCTCTAGCGGGCAAAATACTAGGCTTGACCAGCAGTCCCTCTGGCAATTTTCCATCGCCTGGTGCATCCAACATTAATATTTTATTCTTAACATCCTTTCTGATATGGACCTCTCCTGTAAGGTACACTGGGCATTTGCGCCAGGATCAGAGACTCAGGATCCTTCTTCCATACAATTCGAACGGTTCCTCTGGTTCTATTTTTCAGCATCTCTCTGTGCCTCATACGCCTTCTTAATTAAAGCTGGAACTCTTAAAGCTCTACTAGTCTTTGACCCCTGTTTTCATAACACAACTGTGCCAGCCTTCCGAACATATGAGCATTTGTTCCAATCAACAAAGGACACCATCATACAGTCCAGTGGGGGACACACTAAGGCTAGGGTCTCTACTTGTTCGCCACTCCAGCCACGGAGGTGGGGAAAGACAGCCAATTCGGCTATACCGGAATAGGGGTAGGCCTTCTCACTTAACCCCCATACATGCAGTCCTTCTAATGGTTGTAAGGGTACGCCTGACAAATGCTTCTGATACCAATCTTGGAACATAATTGTCACTTGGGAGCCACTGTCTAATATAGCTCTTGTAGACACTCCATTCACCTTTACAGTGGTCTCCATGGAGGGACCACTATTCTGGACCAGTCTGGAGAGGCGAGTGGGGGCCTGGCAACTGACCTTGCCACAAAAGGACGTGAGTTAGCATTTTGGTGCCCTCACTGGGATCATTTCTTGCACCTCTTAACCACTGATTTGTTCTCCAAGCTCTCCTTGTAGCCTATATGCAACTTTGTCAGTGTCTTTTGGGACCGCATTCCCTTTTCATGTGCCCATCTTTCCCACAATTATAGCAAACATACTTTCTGGAGTTTGAGCTGGCGGGCGCCACACTGGGAGCCAGGGCGGGGTATTACTAACTGGAAACCTTGGTGCCATCTCTGTCTGCGGCGTGATAAGCATTTGGAGACATCTCGTCAGTTTCTCCACTTCCATGGTCAAGGAATTGAGTTTGAAGCTGTTATCAGCAGGAGATACATGGGTGGGTACCCTCAACCCCATAGCAGATGTAGTCGGATATAGGTCAGGGCCTCACTTGCAGGCGTGGCCTTCATAAAGGACTGTTTTTGAATTCCGGATCTCTCTCAACAGTTCACCCCATTGTGGCATATCTTTTCCTTGTCAGAGCACTCATTGACTACCAACCTCTGCCCTGAACTTCACTTGATGGGCCACCTCAGTCACTTCGGGTCGTAGCCGCAGCTATTGGTGCAGGTCCTCCCGAGGTCGCCTTTCTCAACTCTTGAATTTCTCTCATTAACTCATCATAGGAGGGTGGGGATTCCAGTCGAGTTGCCAGGCGTAACTGAAGCAACAGCAGTTCTGAGAAGGGGCAGACTTAAGGATCCTGTCCAGCCTGGTTCAGTCCAGTTCAATCGCTGGCAAACTACCCTTTCTGAGGCATTCTTGCAACAATTTTTCCAGCGAGATACATACACAGACAACAACTCCCTGGTACTGTTGTGCATTTCTTACTCTCCACCATAGATCCTCATCAGAATCTGGGCTCCCATACACATTCTCCAAGGCCTCAAGACAGGCCTGTGCAGTCACTTCAGGGTTACTGGCCCGTTTGCTTAGGATGGTAGCCAGGGCAGAACCTCAGAGGCTCTCACTAACCCTCTTTTCGGCTTTTCGGCTTCCGAGCATTGCCATTCTAGCACTTGGGGCAACATGGTCTATCCAGGTCTCCCAGTCATCCTCCCTTGGGGGGTGGGAGGGTGCCAGAGAAGATCCTCAACCTTCGGTAAGAGTCGTGACTAATGGCAGGTGCAGAAATAGGAGTCTGCATTGGTTCAGCCACCATTATGGGTACTGGAGCGGGAGAGGTGTTGGGGAGAACACCCCAGGTGGCAAGAATAGTTTCTTCAAGTTCTCCACAGTTTTCCCTTCCCCAGCAACCATTTAGCAAATTTCTCCTCAAAAGTTTCAGACAGTGGTGGGGGCTCATTCCCCACCGGGTCTTACTGTACTTAGTTATCACTCTCCAGGCAGTGAGGGCTCCTCTGGGGTAATGGTCTGTGGCACTTTGGAGCTATCTATGGGATCCTTAAACTCTACTAGGGCCAGGAAAGTGTGGGTGAGCAGATTAGCATGCCAACCCACCACCACAGGGTTTTGTAAACCTTCCACCTTGGAAAGTACTCCTGTACAGTGTCCGTGTGATACCAGGGGGATATCCAGGATAAGCATAGCATTTGGGGGTCAATCTCCTCCCAGTACACCACTCCACCAGCGGTGCACAGCCACTTCTGTCGGGTACCCATTTTTTTTAACAGTGGTTCATAACATGGCCACTAGAGGACACACAATCCCAGCGGTGAGCCTCCAAGATGTAACCCCTAGATGGCGCTATCCCAGGGGCTACTACCCCTGCCTGATTTGCCACTAACAGGTTGAAGGGCCTGGATCCAATGGCGGGTGCCTCCACCCAGAGGTCAGGGTTTGCAATAGTTAAACTTACTTGGTCACAGCCCTCTGGGACACTGCAACCTTTCTTCCCACTAGTGGCCCACACAATGTATCAGAATTACCTTCACGTACACACTTACCCCCAGGACTAGTTCCGCACTGGGACCTCCTGTGAAATAAGATATAGTGCAACAATCACAGTACAGTACTTTAACATAGACAAATACCTTAGGCAGTATAACTTTGCTGAAACAAGCAGCTCTGATTTATTTAAGGATATAACAAGGACAGGGGAAATCAGGTTAATTAGCTTATCACTTTACTATCTACCTGGCTCTGTACAGGCTATCCCTACCAGTTACTGTCCCTAGGTACCCAAGCCCCAGTGGCTAGTCCAAACTGTGGCAGCTGGTAGGGCCCTTCACACAGAGAAAAGGAAAATTAAACAGTCAGCAGTACAGTAATTCCATTTGGATTTAATGTGGCAATTCAACAGGAGCGACCCGAATTAGTACTCACGACCTCCAAACAAGATAGGGTCCTTCAATGTCAGCAGGGCTACTCTTGAGCTCCAAGAGACTCCTCACACATTTATATGGTAAAAAAGAAAGTACTATACCAGGCAGGCTGCTTCTCTATCCCGATCGCAATTACTGCACAATACCCGGAGAACACACAGCAGATTCAGTTCCTGACAGACCGAGTGCAATTCAACAATTTCTCCAGTCTTCTACAGGGTGAGCCTGGTTTCTACTCTTCAGAGATCCTTTGATTCTTTTCACAGGACGGATTCAGTCCTAACAAGCAGTTACACAAGCTGCAGACCGGAACTCTGGGCCTTACACACGTTTTTGACTGAAACTGTGCACTGAAGGAGCACAGGGTTTCTTTCCCTTCACTGCCAGATCTAAAACTGAAAACTCCAACAGACAAAACCGGGCACTTCCTTTGAGTTCCTCACAGTTCTTGACTGGATTGGCTGTCACTCACAATAGACTACTCCTGTTGGTCCAAAAGGCCAAGTCTAAACTACATCTCCCAGAGTTACTGCCCATACAATCCTCTTGTGGCTGGCTCCAGATTATGAGTCCAAGTTCTGATTCGTCCAAGGCACCATTTTAGAGCTAGCTTACCCCACACTGATTGGTCCAGTTCAGCAGTTCAAAACTAGAATGGGAACTAGGCAGACACAGTTCTGACTGCAAAGAAAGCAGGTTAGACAAACTGTATTTTCATTATTACTCTACATGATTTCTGGCAAACAGTTACATCTTTCAGATAGGTTCCTTTGCACTCCTAGTGACTGCAAAAATAGAGTGAATTGGCAGCAGCTCAGTGGTACTCAAATAGAGAAGCACACAGTCCCCATACAAGTTCAATTATGTCTGCAAGCAGACAGCTCTAAAGAGACAGTACCAGAAGCTCTAAAACACTCACTGATAAATGGCTTAAGCGCAAAACACCATTCCAGGCTTGGAGCATTCAAGCAAGCTCCTGGAAGTCTTTTGGGAACCCCCATTTGCAGGGGTTACACCAGGTAAGGTATTAGGGGTGCAAAGACTGATTGTAAGTGCTGGGTGCTGGGGCATGTGCAGCTGGAACGGTGGAAATGTTAAGATGGGCAATTGCAGTATACAAGCAGTGAGAGGCACAGCTTGGACTTGAAAAGGCAGAGTGTTGGAGCAGTCACTATGTGGCTGCCAAGAGAGTTGAGCCAGTTGGATGCCCGATTGGCAAATGATCTTTGTCCTTGGGTCGTGCGAACGCCATGGGATATGTAGTAGATGGGAATTGGATCTCCTTGTAGTGACATTCCTATGTCTAGGCTTAAGGAGGCACAGACACCAGGTGGGGCAAGTCTCATTATGATTTTCTTGGCCGTGATGCAGGTTTGGTATTTTATGCGTTTGCCCAGTTGAAGCCATCCAGATTGGGAATAAAGGTCACATGTGTGGGTATGGCGATGTGAGCCAATGATGAGATGACAGGCCTTATTCAGGGAGGTCGTGATACGTTTGAGAGCAGTGGTAGTTGCAGACCCATATATGATAAGGCCATAGTCTATGATGCTGACAATGGAGCTTTTGATGGCCACTGCCAGTGCTTCTGGGGTTAGGTGTTTCCTGTGCCGGAATAATATGCCTAACCTCGCACTGGCAGACTTTGCCACATTGCTAATATGGACAGCGTATGAGAGGTGGGGATCAAGGGTGATGCCAAGGTACTTAAACGATTGTGTTTGCCCTAGGATGGCTCCTTGTTCGGTTGCAATGGAGAGGTGGAGTTGTTTGTTTTTGTTGTGGGGCTGCAAAGACCATAGACTTGTTTTTTCTGATTGAGAAGCAGTTTATGATTTAGGAACCAGGATTTGATGGAGAAGGCCCGCTGAAGTTTATTTTGTAATTGGTTTGGATCAGGGTCGAGGTGGAAGATCACAGCATTGTCGGATTGGCCCGATGTTGGGACGAACACCACCTGACGTCTGATCCAAGAAGCTAGGTGGTAAAGGAATAGATACCTCCGCAGATCTACAGAGGAGCAGAAAACTGAGAAGGCCCGATGCAGGAGAGGTCTTCTTGACAGCAGAATGCGAGTCCGGAAGTCTGGGGAAATGAGAGGTCAGGCGGGGTCAGTGAGGCCCGGGAGGAGAACCTCGTGGGATGTAGGGGAGCCTGGAAGCTGGCTCTGCGACGCCTGGAACCAATAAAGAATCCGGGAGAGCCTCAACCGAGCAGTCAACGGATAAGCAGACAACTGACTGGCTTCGACCAGGCGGGTGTCGAGGAACCATCGTCCGGTTACCAGCCGTGGTCGAGTGGACAACAGCTGAGGAGCTGAGTCTGGCTTATCAGCCAAGGCGTGCACCAGCAGCGGAGCCGAGGTCTTATCAGCGAGCTGTCGACGGTCCCACAATTAAGTCCTCTGGAGAGGAATCCTTACTGTCCACACTGACCGAGGCAGGAGGGCGAGAAGGTGTCTGATCCACCGCGGATAGAGACTTAGGAGGAGTACTCACTGAAGTGGAGGTCTTAGCAGAAGAGGCATTGGGTGTCTGGTGATGCTGAGTAGAGGAAGAGTGTTCCTGGCCCTTCTTATTTTCTCTGGGGTGGTGAAGAGGAACGTTCCTGCAGCTGCTAGCTCCTTTTCCATCGATGCAAGACATTGTCTTAGGAGATGGGAATTGAGGGCCTTCTGGTGCTGGGAGCACATAGTCTGGTTAAATGACTGGCAGATCTGCTAATCAGCCATCCTGTGTTGGGCCAGGCAAAGGCCACAGCTGGAGTGATCGTCCCCATGTGGGATTTGAGTGCCGCACTGTGAGCATTTTTAATTTTGCATGAAGACAAAAAGCTCAAATACTTATATAAAATGGCAGTCGACTGAAGCAGAGTTAACTGCAAGATTGAGCGAATTCAGCTCGGCGGCTGGAAAAAAATGGAGGGCGGGTGTGGGGCTGCCCCCATAGCGGTCATGATGACATCCCGTCATGTGATGCCGGGGTGGTGCCCTGCTATAGATTGCTAGCTAGAAGTTTGCAATGCGGTCCTGACACCAAGGGCACAGCTCTATATGTGAAGACATACTGCAGGAACCCTCTCGAGTAATATCATGTACTGTACGAACTCACAAGTTTTAGTTCTTTGAGGGTTTCTGTGAAAATATCACATGTGTATAACTAGAAATAGTATATGGCATCCTGATGCCCCAGTCTCCTGCCTGACATTTGAGGCAGCAGCACCTTGCTGCCTCTTTCCCCACTAGCCCCCTGTGTCCTGTCCCCATTTCAGGCTGGTGCATCCCGCTGCCCACTGTCTTCTCCACACAGTTGGGGCTGCTGCCTCTCGCCTGTCTACACAGTCAAGGCTGCTGTGCCTTTATACACATGCCTCCACAGTTTTGGCTGCTGCACCATGCTGTCATTGCCATGAGAACAAGGCAGGGCTTGTGCGGCACCTTGTCCCCTGCCTCCACATTTGGGACAATTTCTTCCTGTTGCCCCTGCCATCAGAGTCTGATCCTTGCTACATCCTGCTGCACCCTGTCCCACAGTTTGAGCTGCTGTATCCTGATGCCTCTCCTGTCTCCTACCCGAAGATTAAGGGTTCCTGCACCCTGCTACCCTCTGTCCTCCACCCTATAACACAAGGTGAAAGTAGTTTTTGTTTTCTTTTGAGCAGTTTGGGCAGTGTACCAAAGGATCTGACTGTGGTGGCAGGAGCAGCATGGTGCAACAACCCTAACTTTGGAGGGAAGATGCTCTGTGTTGCAGCAGGGCACAGTGGTGGCAGGGGACAGAGGACAGCATGGTGCAAGCCTTGACTGTGGGGAGGACACAGGTGGGAATTGGGGTACAGCAGCCCTGCCTATTTGGGGCAATGGAAGTGTACAGCAGGATACAGCAGCCTCAGTTTTGGAGGCAGCGGGAAGCAGATTCTAGGGGTAGAACAGCACATAAGCCCTGACTGTGGAGACAGGAATAGGGGCAGTAGGGTGCATTGGCCCGGATTGTGGGAGTGGTGGACTGAGGGAAGCAGGGTGCAGCAACCTCAACTGAGAAGCAGGAGAAGGGCATCAGAATGCAGTATAGCATTTCTAGTTATGCGACATATGATGCATTTTCACACAGATATCCTCAAAGTACTAACATATGTGAGTTTGTACACTACATGTGTCTGAAATAGCAGACTGTGACTGACACCTGTTTGTCAATCTGACATGAAAAAAATCTTACTTGAGAGGGTTCTTGCAGTAGGTAATTACATATGGGACTGAAGCGGCAGGCATCAGGACCCCACGGAAAATTTCTAGCTAGTAGTCTGTATGGGGACCATCCCTACGCCAGGTGACCAACGTCATACAACGTCAGTATAAGGGGAGGTCCCCACACCCGCCTTCCAGTTCTTTCCTGCCCTTTTCTCAAGTTAGCACCTTGGGTTAAGTTCACTGCTTCAGCTGTCTATCCTTAGTAGTTTTACCATCTATTTCTCGATTTTCTTCAAATTTCATCAGCATTTGCCTCAGCTGCCATGTATGTCATCCGCCTCCTTCGAGCACAAAAACAAGTGCGATTCCTCGGCCCAGCTCCGCACAAGGACGAACCTCCCAGTGCCTTTTGCCCTGGGTCTGACCACCCCTTGGAGAAAGTGCCAGCACTGCCAGCAGTTCAACACGGCCACTCGAAGTGGCAGCAGCAGTCCCTGGAAGCCCACTGCTCTGAAACTCGAGATGTCCTCCATGGAAAAGGAGCTGAAAAACTCAGGCAGGCTTCGATTTCCCTGAGGGGCCACCACAAGAAGAAGGACGCGACTCCTCTTCTATGGTTGCTGCGACTCTGGCCAGGGTCACGTTGTTGACGGTAACATCCCCAGGGGACAGTTCTGCGATGGCCGTCTTGGAGGCTTCCAAGGTGGCATCGACCCTCCATCGGGATCGGCAGGTCCCCAAGTCAAAGGGAGGCAGCCGCTCCCAGTAAGTCCGCCACTGTGTGGCCTTCTGTCCAAGCGCCCGGTAAGCTTGATGTCTGCTCCTCTGACGCCCACCTGGGTAAGGCCGTTAAGTCACCTGACCCTTCAAGTGTCAGCACATGGCCTGTCAAGGCCACCCTCCATCGCCCGGCCTCCGTCAAGCATAGGGTCCGATAAGTCAGACACCAGCTCTTCAGACATATGCCCGGATCCCGCTGATAAGTTGGACGCCGCCCCTCTGACCACTTGGCGTTGGAGCCGACACCAGACCCTCCGGCCTGTCTGTCATCCCGAGCTTGCCGCAACATTCATTGCACTCCGAGGCTCCAGCGTCTCCTTGCTGGATCCTGGAGACATTAGCCCTGCTTCCTGGGTGACAGAGGATGTTGGTACACTGCTGTCGGGTCTCCTTCCTGTTGGACTGGACGATCTGGCGTCGGATCCTTGGATGCAGATGCCTGTCCACCCGGCGCCAGGCGACATCCTCTGCTGGGCCTTCGTCGCTGGGCCTGTTTTCCGGCCTCCAGTTCTGGGCCCACCTGCTGGGCCATTCCCAGAGCCTTCTGCTCCTTCAGAGCCCCTGGTGCCTGGGTACCTGACTCAAGTCGTATCCGACACTGTCATATCTAGGCTTCGTATCTGGCACCCTAGTACCTGGATACTTGGCTTCACCTGACGCCACAGTACCCGTGCCCCAGTACTGGCGTCGGGATTCCCGCTGTCGGGTTACAGATATGCGCCTAAGGATATCTCCAGTATCCATACCTCCTCCTCCTCCTCCACCACCCCTTCAGCTGCTGGTGGATCTGAAGGAGGCTCTGGCTTTCTGGTGGGCCAAGGCCAAGGCTCAGCTCACCAAGGAAGTAGAGAGCTGTCTTCTGACACTGGAACCCATTCCAGAACCCTGATGTCAGAGGCGGAGACTGCTTCCTCCTCTTCTGACACCAGAGGCAAGCTCTTCAGTTCCAGGGCAGGGGAGGTACACTTCCTAGGGGTCCGTGCCTCCTCCATGCTAGGAGGGGTCTTCCTGTTCTTCTTCATACTCCTCTGAGACTTCGGATAACTCAGACGGGTGCTCTGACTCGACGATGAGCCACGCATGCCAGACAAGTCCAGGCCAAGGACTCTCCGCAGTCCCTCCGGAGAATCCTTCTTTCCTGGAGTTGCTGCGTAAGATGCAGGTTGTTCATCGGCGGCATTTTTGGAGCCAGATCCACAGCGTAAAAACTCGCCATGCACCTGGATCTACCGAGACCACTCCAACTCTGATTCCACCCTGGATTGAGCCTCATGCCGACCTTGTTTTCGCTATTTGGAAATAACCGTCAGCTTTAGCCCCTTCCGAGAAAGGCGGACAGGCGATACCAGGCTCCTGAGGGTGTTGATTCTTTGAACACTCACCCCAAAGCTGAGTCTGTTACGATTAGCGCGCCACGGCCATATGGCTAATCTCAAGCACCTGAGCTCGTCACCACCTGATAAGGAATCCCACCTTCTGGACCAGTATGGGAAGAAGGTTTATGCTTCTTCCACTCTGGGTATCAGGGCTCTGAATTATGTTGCAACATGGGGATTACCAGAAGGTGATCCTTAGTGAGTTGGAAGCTAAATTGAACTCCCTTCCTGAGTCTCAGACTAAGCAGAAAGTAGCAGATCTAGTCCGGTCTATGCGTTGGCCAGCCGGCACATGCGTAGTGCCATGCGATGCAGTGGATGCTGTTGGTCAAAGTTCGACTCTGCGTCATGGGTTTATGGCATCATGCCTGGCTCTGGGTGTTGGGTTTGGTCCCGGAGATGCAGTCTGCTATCCAGGACATGCCCTTAAGGGTTCAGTGCTGTTCGGTGACAATGTCAAGGACATCACCAATCTGCAAGAGAAGGGTACTGCACTAAAGTCTGCTGACTCCATGTACAGGCCCTCTCAGGGTCAGCTGTCCCTTTCGAGACATTCTCGGCCCAAAGCAAAACATCAGAGAAAGTGGGGCAACAAATGTCTGGCCCCTCTGGCTGGCAAGCTTCCCACCCAAAAAGCAGCGGGAGCTTAGCCACGCGCTGCCCCACACCTCCTGACCCTCTCTTCTCCAACAGCCTGTGGGCCTCCCAGAGGAACTGGTAGGAGGGAGGTTCTCCTTCCATCTACCGGGTTGGGAGAGGATCACCTCTGACACTTGGGTGCTCCAGCTGATAGCAGAAGGGCACTCAAAGAGTTTCTTCAGAAACCACCCAGAACCACCACCCTCCTGGTCGTCTTACCCCAGAACACTTTCTTCTGGTCTGGGAAGACATATCCCCTTCTTCTGAAGGTGGCAATGAGCCCGTCCACCCCATCTTTGGGGATGGTTACTACTCCCATTTCTTCCTGATTCAAGAAATCAGGAGACGTGAGACCTATTTTAGACCTCTGCTCCCTGAACCTGTTCCTGGAGTACAAGCGGTTCAGAATGCTCTTTGCAGAGTCTTCTGCCCCTCCTTCAGCCGGACCGTGGCTGTGTGTTCTGGACATGCAGGATGCCTACCTGCATATCCCTATTCGCCCTTCTCATCGCAAATATCTTCATTTTTGTTCCAGGGGACCATTACCAGTTCAAGGCCCTCTCATTTGGTCTTTCCTCAGTACCCCAAGTTTTTACCAAATGCCTGTCTGTGGTAGCAGCCTACATGTACCCAGGGAGTTCAGGTTTCTGTACCTGGATGACTGACTCCTGGTGGCCCCATCCAGGAGGAGCTCCTGCACTCCTTTCCTTTACCCTGCAGGTTTTCACCAGCCTGACTATTACCATCAACCAGGCCAATTTCCATTTGATCCCATCCCAGAGGCTCCAGTTCATCAGGGTGATCCTGGACATGACCTCTGGCATGGCTTTCCTGCCACTTGACAGGGTGACCACCCTTCAGGCTCATGTAAGTCTGTTGTCCAGTCGCAGGTGGGTCAGCGCCAGGTCAGTCCTTTGCCTCCTCGGGCTCATGGCGCTGCTATTCCAACAGTCCCTTGCGCTCGGCTCCACAAGAGAATATTAAAATAGACGCTTCAGTCTCAGTGGGATCAACTGGTGGATGACCTAGATCTAGAAGTCCTGGTCTTCAACCCTGTGGCTTGGGACTTGCAATGGTGGATGGTTCAGGAGAACCTTTGCAGGGACTTCCCTTCTGTCTCTCTCCCCCAGATGTTGACAGATGCCTCAATCGAGGGTTGTGGAGCCCACCTGGGGTCTCACAGGACCCAGGGCTCCAGGTCCAAGCTTGAACAGACTTTTCACATAAACGTTGCCAAGCCAGGGCCGTGCTGTATGGTCTACAAGCTCTACATCTGTATCTGCTTCCGGTCATCTGGCTGTCCAGACGGACAACATGTGTGTAGTCTGGTACATCAACAAACAGGAGGAACCTGTTCCTACCCTCTTTGCAGGAGGTGATGCTGAATTGGGGACTGGGCAGTGCAACACAACCTTCACCTCATGGCCATTCACGTTCTGGGGTTGAGAACATGTTGGCATACCACCTCAGTCAGTCGTCTGCCCAAGCTCCTGAGTGGGAACTGGATCGGGGGTAGCAGATGATATCTTCCTATGCTGGGGAACACCTCAGGTAGACCTGTTTGCGTCTCCTCTCAACGCAAAACTTCCGCCTACTGCTCGCTGCGCTCCAGGGTGAGGCATTTTTCAGAGAGACACTCTGTCTCTAGACTGGAAGGACAAATTCATCTATGCCTTCGACTGATCCCCTTGATTCTGAGGGATTACACAAACTCAGCTCAGAAGGAGCTGCATTGATCCTAATCACTCCTTTCTGGCCCAGGCAGGTTTGGTTCTCTTCTGCAACAGTATTCAGAGGAACCTCCTCTTCCTCTGTTGCAACTTTGCTGACCCAGGATCAGGGACCCTGGTCCATCCAGGACTCACATCCCTTCAGTTGCACTCATGGCTCCTGCAGATGTAGCTCAAGCCCAACTCGGGTTTTCCGTTGGTGGCTGAGATTCTGGTGGAGGCCAGAGCCTCCACTAGCTCCACCTATGCCATGAAATGGAAACTGTTCTCTGTTTGGGCCTCTTCCAAAGATTTTGAGCCATTCTCTTGCCCTGTCGGGAGGCTTCTGGACTACATGCGACATCTCTTTGATCTGGGTCTGGTCATTCCTCTTTGAAGGTTCACATGTGCCATCTCCACTTACCATATTCCCTTTGGGGACAGGACTTTAGCGCAGTTGGAAGTCTAAGACTTTTCTCAAAGGAGGTCCCTGAGACCCCTATTCGTGTTCCTGCCCCCATTGGGATCTGAATTTATTCTTGAGAAGCTTACCCTACCTCCTTTCGAACCACCAGCCTCAGCAGACCTAAAGTTTCTTTCTTGGAAAACTCTCTTCCTGGTGGCCATTAATTCTGCTTCAAGAATTTCTGAGCTTCAGGCCTTGATATGTAAAACATCGTATCTGATTTTTCATAAGGAACGTGTGGCTCTGTGTACCAACCCTAAGTTTCTCCCTAAGGTGGTAGCGGAATCTACGCTAATCAATCCATAGAGCTGCCTGCTTTCTTTACGCAACACTCTAATCAAGGGGAGTGCCTCTTACATACTTTGATGTACATTGAATTCTGAGATACTACACCACCAGGACGAAGGATCTCAGAAAGACTGATCAACTGTTTGTTTCTTTTGCTCACAAAAGAGAAGGCAATGCTGTCTCTAGGCAATGCCTGTCAAAATGGTTAGCTCATTGTGTCACTTTCTGTTACAAGTATCACAACACCCTGCCGGGTCAAGTCGAGGCCACTCCACCAGGGTGTGTTGCTGCCTCTGTGGCTTGTTTTAAGAATGTGTCAGCTGCAGATATCTGTGCAGCAACTTGGACTTCTGTCCATACCTTTACAAAACACTACAGTTTGGACATTGCATCTCACCGTAGAGTGGCTTCGGGTTGGCTGTTCTGCAAGGTCTTCTTTCATAAGCCCTTCACAGCCTGAGGGTCTACAATTGAGTAGTTTCCTCCTCCTACCATGTGCTTCTTCTTGCTCCAGACTGCTTGGGACTCAGTCCTGTAGCGTAATTACTGCAAGAACCCTCTCAAAGTAAGATAGTACAGTTACGTAAGAACTTGCGTAAAAGTAGATCTTAGAGAGAGGCTCTTGCAGTAATATTCTCTCCGCCCTCCACCCCCTTAGATTTTTCAGCTTCTTTCCTGGAAGGAAATATCCGCTTCTCGTCTTGTCTTGCTCCTTTGGGCCCTTTGGCGGAAAGAACAATAAGGTGGGCTTGGGGACTGCCTCTTTATACTGATGTCACATGACATCCGTCACCTTATGTGGGTGGTCCCCCACCAGAGACTGCTAGCTAGAAGTATTTCTGTGGGGTCCTGATGCCTGCCGGCTTCAGTCCTATACATAATTACCTACTGCAAGAGCCTCTCTCAAGATCTACTGATACAGTAAGTTCATAAGGACAGACATAAGGCAATTTTGTGGGGGTAGGAAGAAATAGGCTGTTGGTTAACTAGGATCTGTGGCCTATCCTATAGGTAGGAAATGGACAGACTAGATGGGCCAAGAGGTCCTTACCTGCCGTCAAAGTCTATGTTTCTATATACTTTCTCACATGAACCTATTTATGGAGCTACATCAAAACAAACTTCTAATAATGAACAACATTTGGATTTATTGTATAGCTGTTAAACAACCCTGTGTTTAAATAGCTAAAAAACAATGCAGAGTTTTGATGAAAGAACCGCGACTGTGATACAGACAAGATGATTTCTCACAGTCCCACATCTTCAGTTCAGCAGTGAAACTCAAATGATCAACTTTGTATAAGAACAGAAACAATTGGCTCTATAGACTGCCCTAACGGGAAGTAAACCGCTTCTTCAGTCAATCGATGACTTAACTGCTGAAACAGCAGCCTAGGCCAAAATGATGTAATCGCTCTTCAGGCCTCACTGATAAGGACAGAAAACCTTCACTGTTTTCAGTTACTGCAGACACATTAAGAAGTGCTGATTTAAAGAACACCACAAATCCAAAGAGCATGATGTTTTTGGGAAACACTAATCATGACACAGGGACTTGAATTCAAGTTTATTTGTTTATTTTGTTTATTTGTAGAACTGGATTTACAAATAGTCAAGCCTTTATTAAAAATATGAATAAAACAGTTCATTTTATCTTTAAGGCCTAAAAAATGTTATACTAATATGAGGAAAACATTTTATACACTTATACAATGCATAGTCAGCATCTGGAACAAACTCCCACTAGTGATGATAATGAGCAGGGACAAATCAGATTTTTAAATGAAATGAGTGTAGTAGTATTGTCTCTTATTATGGATAAGGAATGGAGCTCACATGGGCTCACTGTCTTGTTCGCTTCTAGTAACTTTAGTATGCAACCTTAGTATTTACTTTACCCCAGAACACTCAGCCCACTCTCCAAGTAGTCATTGACCCCAGTGCAGATGTACCCAACTAATTGTTGGCTTGTTGCTCAGTGAGACTATGTAACAGCTACATGCTGTGGGACAGAAAACTAGACAAAACAACTGAAGGAAGCACAAAATATTAGTTTGTGTGTTAAACTGTAGCTGTGGGGCAGAGTCTGGAGTTCCCTAGCAACCAGAGAGATGCAGGAAGGATGGAGGTCAGGGGTCCCATGTAATACAAGGGACTACAGGAGCACAAAGAAAGAAGTGTTTTGCACAGGACTAACAGGTTGGGGACTAACCCAAAAGTCCAGGTAAACCCTGTAGCTAAATGTTGAAAAATTATTGTTTTGGGGCACCGCATGGTGACGAGCAGTCATGTGACCGGAAGAAGACATCCTGGTCACCACTGTATAAAGAGGCTGCTCCAAGTGAGTGGAGCGGGTGGCGCATGTCTTGCAGGGAGATTGGGGGGATAGGACAAGAAACGTTAAACTACTGCAGAAGTAAGTGGAGATACCATCATACTAGCCCTGTTTAAATTAGGCTTACCCTTCCCTGCAAATAATTATGGCAGGTTACAGCTCACCAAACTATCTTCTGGACCTACTGTACTTTAAGGGATCTATCTCTAGGTGCTGCAGCTACTGTATGTACACAGCAGTAACCTCTGTACCAGATGATAGCTATACTTGTAACAAATGTGTGGAAATGGGGCAATGCAGTTTCTGTGAGAGGCAACTTGAGGGAGCAAATAAAATCTGTACTCTGAACCGCCTAACAGACTTGACAACTTAAGCAGTAGCAGTATCAGAGAGTCAAAATACTATAATGTGTGAGGAATTTACTCCACAAAACATCTAGCACAGTAACTTAGAGACACCATAATGGGCTACCTACCATAAGTGGGATATCCATGAAAAAGAGATACTAGCTCTGGGTACTACAGATAAGAATTATTTAATAAATATGCTATCCTAACACCAACTGAAGAGGACATTCCTGCGGCTCCAGAAGTTACAACCAGTAGGAAAAGGTATTAGTAATTGGAGATTCAATCTTGAGAAAAAATGATGGAGTAATATGTGGGAAGATAAAGTAAACAGAATGGTCAGTTGTCAACCAGGTGCTTGTATAAAAGACATAAAGAACAGATTACAAAGGGTCATGGAAAGGTCACCAAACAGCCAAACTGTTGTAATACATGTAGGGACTAACAGTATGGGCAAAGACCATGAAAAGGACATAGCAGATGACATCATGGAACTGCTCTATAGTTAGAAATGAGGACAAAACCCAGTAACATCAAGGATTCTGCCAAAATTGAATTGCCACAAAGAAAAAAGCACATGATTCAAGGGATAAATGCCTGCCTTCTAAATAGGTGTGCAGGGGAAAACTGACCTTGGACACTTTGGAGACTTTCTATCAAAAAATAACCTTTATGCAAAAGATGGCCTGCACCTAGTTGGAGCTGGCATGCATGTACTAGCCACAATGATAAAAATGCAGCGACGGAACATTTAAACTGATTCTGGGGTGGACATAGAAAGGAAGGCACACAAAAGTAAATACCAAGACAACACGGAACGGTGATTAAAAAACACACACACACCAGAGAATTAAAATGCTATCTCCTTCACAATAAAGGGAGGAACTTGAAGTAAAATAAAATTGATATGGTCTTTATAAATGAGACTTGGTGGATGGGGATGGAGAATGGGAAGAGAAATTCCTGGTTATGTACTGTACCACCTAGACAGGACGGAGAGGAGGGGAGGTGGGTAGCAGTATATATTATATATCAAACAAACTGAAATCTACAAATATTTCTGGCAAAAAAAATGGAAGGTGGCACTAACAAGTCAATATGGATCAGAATAAACAGAAAAAAGACAAATATAATCTGAGTATGTTACAGACCCCTGGAATGAATGACAGAATCACTAAACTATAAAGAGCTTGAAAAAGCTATGAACTAGGCAGGATAGTATTAGTTGGAGATCTGAATTTTGTGGCTATGATTTGGGAACAACCTGCAAGCAAGTAAACAGCAGAGAGGAACCTTTCTACAGACAGTGACATAGGTATGATTCATCCACTATATTAAAGATCCCACCAGAGGAGACAGAAAACTAGACATTGTCCTTGCCTCAAATGAGATAAATACTGCATGCTGTAAAGTTACAGAACCTTTAGGAAATAGTGACCATAGCAGCATAAGATTTTCCATACAAGAAAACATCCAATAACAAAGAGATGTTGGGTTATTTGTAACTTTACAACAGCTAACAAAGCCCAAATTAGTGCAGACCTTGAAATAAGTAACTGAGAGGAAATACTAAAAACAACAAGCATTCATCAGTGCTGAATGTTCGTCATATGTACTGGTGTTATGGGGGGCGTTGAGAGTTGCTTTAGTGAAGTTGTTCATGGGGAGGGGTCCCCAAAAACATTTGTTGAAAATTTGTGGCAAAATATTTAAAATGGGCAAGTTATGCCACTAAGTTGAAAACTCTATTGAAATACATTGATGCCGAAACTCCATTGCAATACATTGAAGCTCTTACCTCAGTCTGCGGTTGGGCTTTGAAGAGTGAAGACATGCCTGTAGTCCAAGGCAGATTATGGTGACTGACCTCCTGTGGGTAAGTATGGGGTATGGGTGTGGTGGTGGACCCTGAATGGGAGAGTAGGGGTTGGTAACGCAGAATGGACAATGATGGATGTTTTCGTTTTACAGGAAAAAAATGACAAAGGACAGTTTCTTTTTTCTGGGAGTTTGCTGAACAGATGAGAACACTGGGGGATTGTGTACTCCAAGTGTCTGTATACTGTTTGGGGGTTACACAGTGGACAACAGTGGAAGGACAGATGACACAGGGGAATTGGGCACCTCCGTGTCTGGTTAATGTTTGGGGGTTCACTGTGCACAACAGTGGACAGACAGATGAGGACACTGGGTGATTGGGCACTCCCAGTGTCTGTATACTGTTTAGGGGTTACGCAGTGGACAATGACCGACCTTTTTTTTTTTAGGGTAAAACAAGCATTTGACAATGCCGAAAGTTTGATGTACTGAAAGATATCCACCTCTGCATCGTGTATGCCCTTGAGGTATTTGAATGTACCTACCATGTTCCCCATGCCCTCCTTTCCTCTAATAAGTACATATTGAGGTCCTTTAATCTTTCCTGATATGTTCTGTGTTGTAAGCCATGTACCATCTTGGTTACCTTTCTGTGGGCTGCCTTCACCCTGTCAATGTCTTTGCACATTTACAGCCTCCAGATTTGCACATACTGTAATGTAAGGAGGCCTCACTAGTGCATTATACAATGGAATCACCACCTCGTGCCTTCTGCAGATACCTCTGCCTATGTATCCCAACATGCCACTGGCTGTGCTTGCAACTTGTGTGCTCTTGACACCTTTTAGTAGTGGAACTGATAACTCCTCCAGTAGGTTGTTTTCTTCCTTGGTGATTATCAGCACCCCACCCCATAGAAACATAGAATTTGATGGCAGATAAGGACCGCTTGGCCCACCCAGTCTGCCCATTTCCCTACCTACTGGATAAGCTGCAGATCCTAGTTAACCAGCAGCCTACTTCTTCCTACCCCACCCCTAGAATTGCCTTATGACTGTCCCATGCATGCTTGAATTCCACCACTGATTTTGACTCCACAACCTCCTCCAGAAGGCTGTTCCATGCATCCACAACCTCTCTGTGAAAAAATACTTCCTTAAATTACCTCTGGCAGCCCCTCTATCTTCAAATTGTGCCCTCTTGTTCTTGGACACCTCTTTTTTGAAAGATGCTACCCTCTTGGTCTTTGTTGATTCCCTTGAGGTACTTGAGCGTTTCTATCATGTCCCCCCTCTCCCTCCTTTCCTCGAGGCTATACATATTAAGCTCCTTTAGTCTCTCTTCATATGTCTTCCGGTGCAGACCCTGCACCATTTTGTATTACCCTCCTCTGGACAGCTTCCATCCTGTCTATGTCTTTACGGAGATTGGGTCTCCAGAATCGTACACAATACTCCAGATGGGCCCTGACCAGCTGTCTGTACAGAGGATAATAACTTCCTGTTTTCACTGGTGATGCCTCCCTATGCATCCCAGTATCCCCCAACCTCCTTGCTGCCCTCTCACATTGCTTGCCCACCTTTAGGTCATCTGATATAGACTACCCCCA
Source organism: Neoceratodus forsteri (assembly GCA_016271365.2). NCBI lineage: Eukaryota > Metazoa > Chordata > Ceratodontiformes > Ceratodontidae > Neoceratodus > Neoceratodus forsteri. The sequence goes on along the minus strand of CM057450.1, from coordinate 882,382,032 downwards.
GGTCCCTTTCCATTTTGTTGTTGTTAGTATCTCACCCCCATTGTGTACTCTTCCCTGGGTTTTTGTTTCCTAGGTGCATTACCTTGCACTTCTTAGCATTGAATCTAAGCTGCCATACATTTGACCATTCCTTTAACCTTGCCAAGTCCCTTCTCATCCTTTCCACCCCACCTGTGCATATCAACTCTGTTGCAGATCTTTGTGTCATCTGCAAAGAGACATACTTTTCTCCTTCCAGTCCTTCTGCAATGTCGCTTTTATAAAGACATTGAAGAGGACTGGTCCTAATATTGAACCTCATGGTACCCCACTAGTAACCTTCCTTCTTCTGAGTGGACTCCATTTACTATTACTCTCTGTGTCCTATTCTCCAGACAATTCTTTACCCAGGCTGTCATCTTGGGACCCACTCCCAGGCTGGCTAACTTGTATATTAATCTTTTTGTGTGGGACTGTGTCAAATGCCTTGCTAAAGTCTAGGTAGGCCATGTCCACAGCCCCTCCCTGATCTACTACTTTGGTCACCCAGTCAAAGAAATCTATCAGATTCGTCTGGCATGACCTTCCCGGTCAGAATCCATGCTGCCTAGGGTCCTGTGCCCTCTGGCCTCTAGATACTCAACAATTCTTTCCTTCAGAAGTGATTCCATCATTTTCCCTATCACTGAGGTTAAGCTAACAGGTCTGTAGTTTCCTGCTTCTGCCTTGCTCCCACTTTTGTGAAGGGAAATCACATCTGCCATCCTCCAGTCCTCGGTACCACCCCACCCTCCCATGATTTGTTAAAAGGGTAGTCAGTGGTGTCACTAGTGCTACCCTAGTTCTTTTAGAATTCTGGGATGAATTCCATCAGGACCCATTGCTTTGTCCACCTTCAGTTTTAAGAGTTCTTTCAGAACCCTTTCTTCTGTAAATGGGCTGGTATCAACTTCTGTATCCAGAGTGTTTCTACTGTTTGTTTTATGCAAGTCCCCTCTTCATTTGTAAATACTGAGCAAAAATATTTGTTTAGTATCTCTGCCTTTTCACAGTCTCCTCTGTCCACCCTCCTCCTCCCTTTATTAAGCCTCACTATCCTCCCTTGGTCTTCCTTCTCGCTGATGTACCTATAAAGGTTTTATCCCCTTCTTAACTGAGTTGGCTATCTTTCCTCGGTTTGGGCCTTTGCTGTTCTGACTGTCTTCCCAGCCTCCTTTGCTTTAACTGATACAGTTCTCTGTCCTGCTCCTTCTGACATTCCTTGTACTTCCTGAATGCTTTCTTTTCTCTTGAACCTTCACTGCCACTTCCTTCCGAGAACCATAGTGGTTTCTTACATCGCTTTGTTTATTTGCTTCACACAAAGGTTCAAGTTACTCTGTGATGGCAGTTTTATTATTCCCCATCGTTCTTCCACCCTCCTTCCTGCCCATTTGCTAGTGCATTCCTTAGGCACTCACCTATTTTTAGCAAAGTCAGCCCTCCTAAAGTCCAGTACTTTTGTCTTTTGTATGGCTTGACCTCTATTGCTGTGTTTATTGTGAACCATACTGTTCGATGGTCGCTAGTACCCAGATGGCTACCCACTTCACATCTGTGATCCTTCTCCATCTCCATTTGAGAGAAGCAAGTCTAATATTGCTCCTCTCGAGTGGGCTCCAATACTAGTTGTCTAAGGCATGCCCCTGTAGGGCATCTAGAATAACTCCACTCTTGAAGTGGCAGCTGCAACTGCACTCCAGTTAACATCTGGCATATTCAGATCACCCATCAGCAATATCTCCCTTTTCTGCCATTCTAAGTATACTTTCTATCATTCCTTGTCCATTTCCTCCCCTGAGAAGAGTCTGTATACAACCCTCTGTGCGATTGTGGCCATTGCCTGTCTCCAAATTTACCCACAGTGCTTCTTCTCCTCCCTGTTTACCCTTTTGTTCTGTTGCCTTTATTCCTTCCCTTATGTAAGGAGCTACTCTCCTCCTCTTTACCCTCCTGTCCCTCCTGTAGATAGTGTATCCTGGTATGTTTACGTCCCAGTCATGGTTTTGTGGTACCATGTTTCTGTGACTGCCACGATATCCAGATGTTCCTCCTCCATCAAGGCCACTAATTCAGGAAGCTTGTTACCCAGACTACAGGCATTGGTACTCATTGCTCTCCATTTTTTGATGGCTTTACCTTCTGTTGCAGCATCCCCACTGACCGTTCTACCTCGGTCTTTTCTCATTTAGTACCCTGTTTTGTAGGGACAGGCTGGGATTTTCCTGCTGCTTGTCAGTGCCTCCTTTGACTAGTTTAAAGGCTTGCCAATGAAGCATTTAAACCGATTGCTCAAAAGACTTATTCCTTCCTGGACAGATGCAGACCATCCTGCTAGTATAGGCTGGTGTCCCTCAGGTGGAACCCAGTCCCCAATGAAGCTAAACCCTGTGCTCCGCACCATTTTTCAACCATTCATTAAACTGCATGGTGCAAAGTACCTCGCCTCCCCATGCCTTTGACAGGCAGCACCTCTGAGAAGGATACTGTGTGTGCTACTTGTCTTAGGCCCCTCCCCAACTCTGCAATGTCCTCCTGCACTGCTCTAATCTCATGATGAGCCAAGTCATTTGTCCCTAGGTGAACAATCGTCCAGCTCAGACTCCTTGCAGCTGTTCTCGTGATCCTGAGGATGCGCTTCCTGTTCCTCCAAGCCATGGCACCAGGCAGGCACCTTACTTCAGTTTTCCCAGCTCCCAGTTCTATACCCCTAATAATTGAGTCCTCAGCAGGAGCTGCTTCCTTTCCTGTGGTGTCCTCTGCCTCCTTCCTGTGGGCCTCCCTTGTGACAGTTGTCATCAGTCTTCTCTGTGGGTGCATCCATGGGGAGCTATGCTCCCCAGAATGGTGTATGGATTGTGGAGTGGCACAACTGACTGGGTGCCTCTGTTCCACCATCCTCACCCTCCCTGAGCCCACTGTGGTCCAACCGCTGTGCTTTCGCAACCTCTGAGGTAGTGGTGGTGGCCCTAGTGCTCCCTGGATGGAGGAGGTCCCTTCCTACTGTCCAGTTGTAACTGTAACTCTCCACAGGTTTCCCTGTTCTCAGGTGCATTATTTGGGCTTGTTTGCATTGAACCTCAGTTGCCACTCCTCAGGCCATTTTTAAGCCTCACCATGTCCCTGCTCATTTTCTCCACCCTTCTGGAGTATTCACTCTGTTACAGATGTTGATGCCATCTGCAGACAGACCTTTCCTTCTAGCCCTTCCACAATGTCTGTAATAAAGACACTGAACAGGACTGGTCCCAGGACTTATCCTTGAGTGCCGTGCTGGTCACTCCCTCTCCCGGATTGGATCCCATTACCACCGTCCTCTACCTCTTGTCCTTAAGCCCAGTTTCTAACTCTGTTTATCAGCTGGTGCCCTGTTGCCAGACTACTCATCTTGTTAATGGTGAGCAATATAGCTGACGCACCCCAAGGCACACGCCCAATGCCCATCGGTCTCTTGGGGGGATTACAGTTGGAAACCCTAATGCCCCAGATGTTTGGTATTTTACTCCACATTTTCAACATGGACCTTTTGGGACACCACCTCATGAACAGTGGCACTATCATTTCCTTAATCCCAAAAGTGATTTCGACAGTGACTATACCATTCAGCCACATGTGCTAAAACACATTTTGGTCTGGATGTGAAAAATCTAAATGAGGAGAAGTGAAAAAGGGCAATTTTGAAAGTTTGCAGTAAAAATATGAGAAATTGGCAATGTTATGAACGTGCATAGAAACTGCAATGCACACCTGTAACGCAGTCATTTTTTGAGATTTTTTTTCACAAATTTTCAACATGGGCTTTTAGGACCTCCTTCATGAACACTGGCACTGTGATTTTGTTACTCCATCTTGAAAGTTAATTTCGCTTTGTGACTGTGCCATTCTGCCTACTGGTGTGAAAACACATTTCAGGTAGGATATGAAAATGACAGGTGTACTGTTCCTAAGGAGGTGTGAAAAATAGCAATGTTGAAAATCTGGAGTGAAAATATTAAAAAACTGGTGGAAGTTACAGGCGTATGTAGAAACTGCATAACGTATGCTCGTAAGGCAGTCATTTTTTTTAACTTTTTCATCAAATTTGTAACATGGGCTTTCTGGGACCCCACCTCATGAACAGTGGCACTGTTGTTTCATTACTCGCCCCAAAAGGTGATTCTGTGCAGCGATGTCACCTTCGGGACCGAGAGAACAAATACACAAAATGTTCACAAGGTGGGGTCCCAGAATCCATGTTGAAAATCTGGAGCCAGAATTCCTAAAAATGGTTGATATATCAACATACTCCCATTATACAGCTTACCTTTCATTCTTTCAGTTTGCTGGTTGGCTTTGAAAGTGCAGACTTGTCCGGTCCACAGAAGATCACATCTGCCAACCTCAGAAGGTAAGTATAGGGTAGGGGTGCGGGGGTGGTGAGTGCGCAGAGGGAGGTCAGGATGGGGAGGGAACGGAATGATTTTAATTTTACAGGTAAAAAAGGAGAAAGATTGTGGGAAGGCTGTCTTCATTTACAGGAAAACACAGGATTATTATACATTACGCACACTGGGTTGGGCTCCCAGTGTGCCACAATAGTGGTGGGGATGGGGGAATGTTGACACAGGATTGGGCACCCTGATGTCTGCTAGGGATATAGATGGGTGGGGGAGTGCATCTGACACTGGGAATGGGCAGCTCAGTGTCGGAAAGGAAAGGGACATTGTTTAACCAGGAAAACGCACTAAGGGGCTGCAGGGAATGGCAAAATTGTTTAACTGGAGAGACTCACACTGAGCTGCAGCTGAAGGGCTCACATTTCAAACGTCAGAGCTGTGCACAGCATTGGCTCTGTCCTTTGAAATCTTTGCGAGACCAGCCCCTCAGCAAAACAGTGTCATCAGGACACTGCCTGCTGATTTGCTGGCCATTGGGCTGGCACCCCTCACACTCTCTAGCAACTCTTGTATCAACAAATTCATCTGTGCTTGCACACAATGAACTTAAAATGCTTTGAAATGTGGGACCATAAAATTGGAATGTACTCAGAATGTGTGACCAGGCCATAGGGAAGGTGACAACAGAGGCAAGAAACCGAAATGGTTCACTAAGTCAATAAGGAAAATAATAAAAGAAAAGTATATACCAAGTGCAAATCGGCAGGATCAAATGTTATATGGGAAAAATATAAAACACTACAAAAGCAATGTAAAAATAAGATTAGAAAAAATAAACAGCAAATGGAGAATATGATTGCTCTTCTACTAACAATAACATGAAACAGTTCTATGGGTATGTGAATTCACTACGAAAACTTAACTCTAGGTTATATTTCATTCTGGTGAGCGATCGCTAATTACTGAACCAGAGGCCATGGTTAATAAATTCAGTTCCTGTTTTGGATCTGTATTCTCAAAAGCACAGTATACTTAAGGGATGTCCCCAACACACAGGAACATATATAGTTTTCACAGAGGAAGACATAGTGACTAAATAAATTAAAGTGGTACTCTCGTGACCAGATAACATTTCCCTAAAGTGCTGAAACTCCTAACAACACATATCTCCACCCACTGAAATTATTATTCCCAAAATCCTTAATTAATAGAGGCATCCCTTTAGACTGATTAACAGCAAATTGATGTCTTACATAGAAGGAAATAGGGCTGACTACACCAACTGTAGACCTATTAGTCTGACATCAGTGTCAGGGAAGTTGATGGAATCTTTACTTGAAGATAAAATAAATTCTTACATAGACCTCAATGGGCATAGAGATGCAAAACAGCATGGGTTTGTATCCAGTGAGGTCTTAATGTAACAAGATTATGTTTCTGAAAAATTTCCATGGCACTGGACGAGGAAAGCGGTGGACTGCATTTGAATGGATTTTGCCGAGGCCCTTGATAATGTTAGCATGGTGACATAGTACAAAGTCTGTGATATTCGATTAGACCATAGAATGGATAGCAGGGTGTTTGAAGGGAGAACCCAGAGGTGTGTATAAATGGCTACTACTCACCCGGTACCAGTGGGAAGTGGGTTGCCGCCAGGATCTGTGTTGGGACCTGTTTTATTCCAAATATGTATATCTAGTATAGGACAACAGCTAATTGGCTAAGCAAATACGTGCATGATACAAAACTAGCAGGGATAGCGTTTAATGAAGACAAAATAGCTACTATTCAGGAAGATCTGGATAACATCCACAAATGGGCAATATAGAGAGGAACAAGTTTTAATACTGATACTGTCATACACCTAGGAAGGCAGAACTTAAAGGAACCTACTTTTGAATGGACAACCTCTTAGGGCATCTTTATTTTCATTTAGTTATTTATTGATTGAAATGTTTCACCAGGAAGGCACACTGAGCAACAAGATGCTCGTCTCATGGGTGGGGGTGGGGGTAGTTGCACACATTGATATATGGAATAGGAGATCTTACTTGAGAGGGTTCCTTCAGTAGGTCATCACATATAGGACTGGCGTCGGGCCGCACGGCAGACTATTCTAGCAATCCTGATGGGGACCGCCCACTCGATGTAACGTGATGGACATCAGCATGACCATATATAGTGGGCGGTCCCATGCCCACCCTCCAGTTCTTTCTACCATCGCCCGTGTCAGTAGCTCCATGAACTTTCATTTGCCACCATCGAGATAGTTCATCACGTCGGTAATCCCTCGCTATTTTATTTCTTCCAGCTTCTGTACTTTTGATGTCTTCAGAAGTGCTCATCCTGTGGCACCCAGATCCCACACAAAGACAGTCATCCAAAGTGTGTCATCTGCCTAGGCCCAGACCATCCAGTCTCCTCTTGCCCTGAGTGCCAGTCCTTCAGCCAGTCAAGAAAAAGAAACTGCAGGCTTTGGAGGCCCACCTGCTCAAGCCTCCCTAGTTTCTCTAGAGAAAAAGATGGATCGGCTAGGGACTCTTCTGAAAAATCTTCCCTTCTAACAAACACAAGGAGAAGTCTAGGGAGTGGGCTCGCTCCGAACATCAGCCCTTGACGGTAAGGCCCAGCTCTGCCCAGGAAACCGTCACGGTAAGTCGGACAAAACTCCAGTGATAAGTCTATCGTCAGCTCCTCCGGCGACCACGCCGCCCTCAGCGATAAGTCGGCCCCTGTTCCTCTGGAGACCATGAGGTGGCTGGTGAAGTCGGCTCCCCGGCTGGGGCAGCTGCCCGACTCGGTCGATAAGTCTGCCAGGGGTTCCACTGACCGCCTGACTCTGCTCACTAAGTCGGCCATCTCTGACCCGCATGAGCTCAGGTTCCCGTTGGGGCCCTAACGGCGCCACACCGATGTCGGAGGGACCAGAGGAAAGGCCTCTCTCAATCCTCCTCCTCCTCCTCAGCCCGTGTCCTCGTATTCTCATGCGGACACGTCCAGCGATAACAGGAGAACCCCTTGAACCTGTTGACATGTTGGGTTCCTCTCACGCTCCCCTGCCCGGTACAGGCGCAGGGCTCCTCCTCAGCCAGATGGCCTTTCTGTGGAGAGCCCTCCTCAGCCTGCCACCGGACTGCGGCCCCTCCTCCAGTGCCGGCAATCCTGACATCCCTCTGCCAGGACCGGCCGTCCAGCCTCTACCTTTGGTCCAGGCGCCAGACCCGACTCAGACATCAGATCCCCTCGTCCGGTCCTGATGCGGCCTCTCTGGCCGGATCGGGTAGCGCGTGCCGACATTGGTCCCTCTGGCGTGGACTGTCCCGATGCGGACTCTCCTCTGATTTATACTACGGTGGGTCGATGTGGGTTCCCCGACATCAGGGCTGGCAGCCAGGGTTTCACCCGACCCTGAACTGTTCCCCATTACCCATATGGGGATCCTTACTCGGGGGTCCACTCTCGACTGAGTCATCTGGGACAGTTCTACCTGGTATTTAACCTTATTTCCACTACATGGGACCCCAGGGTTATTATCTCCACCAGTCGCCCTTCCTCCTCCCTCAGCCAGCCAGCCCCCAGTTGTTCCGGTTTCAAGACCCTAATACAGTCTTGGTGGCAGGAGGCTAGGTTGGAGCTGGTTTTGGACCTGGAAACTAGACTCACACAACGCAGCTTCCTAGGTCCCTTCCTGAGCAGCTCACTTCCAACTGTCCACATCTTGGGAAGACTCGGCAGGACATTTCCTTCCAGGTTTACCGTCATCCTGACGAGGAGGTGGATGATGGCAGCTCAGATGGGAGGGAAGATTCCTCGGGAGAAGGTCCTGGAGGACCCCGAGGAGACCAAAGGCAAGGCCTCGCTGAAATCACTGCGGAGGACCCTTCCTTCTCAGACCTTTTGAGGCCTTGAGAGACTACTTCGACTGGGAGTTTGAGGAACAGGACCCGATGAGACAGAGACTCATGGAACACCTGGACTTGGAGTCTCTGTCTCCCATCAAGTTTCTCCGTGGATGGGCCCCCATCAAGACCTCACCATGACCATCTGGCAGATGCCTCAGTCTATTCGGCAGTCCCCAAATGGGCAGACAGACTCTACTGGACACTGAAGGATGCCCTTTCTTAAAGTCTCATCCTAAGGTGGACTCTGTAGTAATTTCAGCGGCTCATGATCGCACCTCTGCTCCTAAGCACATGAGCACTACTCCTCAGACAAGAGTCAAGGTAGATGGCCAGTTTGGGGAAAAAGGTCTACTCCTCTGCTACGTGCCTTCGTTCCTCAGTTACATAGCCCACATGGCGTCCACCAAGCGACTATGGCCAGGCTGGAGGCGAAGGTCCAGTCCATGGATCCTTCACCTCTCAGGAGGAACTTGCCAAGGATCTCCGCCTTTCAGATCTCTGCAGGCATGCTCTGTGGGCCCTTACCACGATTCCATTGATGCCAGCCCATACCTCGGCGGCTATCGTTGCCCTTAGACAACACTCTTGGCCGCCTTTTGGGCCTTGCTAATGAGGTTCAGTCGGCGATTCAAGATGCCCTTTCAGGGCTCTGTCCTTTTGGTGGGGACACCAAAGAATACAACGGACTTACAAGACAAAGGAGTTGCTCTTAGGTCTGCTAGATCTATGTAGCGATCGGTGCTCAACAACAGCAGCAGCCCTTTTGGAAAAAGATCTGGAGGCAGAGGAAGAACACTGAGGCACGCCGCCAAGGGAGGCGTAAGGCCATGGGTACAGCCACCCCTCCTGCCTCCAAGAATGGGACGTTCAGGAGGCCCTCTCCTGAACACCCAGCCACTTCTTGACTCCCCAGTCCCACTGCCTCCTCAGTCTCGTGGACGAGGAGCAGATTGAGGGAGGTTCACCCACCAGCGCGGGAGTGGAGGGCAATTACTTGATGAATGGGTCCTGCAGCTAGTGTCTTCGGACACACTATAAAGCTCCTGGAGTTTCCCCAGGAAATCCTCTGCAGAAGTCCTCATACTCTCAGGACCAAGCACTTCTCGTTAGTGAGGAGGTAAATTCGCTCTTCTTCAAAGAAGCAATTGAACATGTCCCCTCAGGGCAAAGGGAAGGATTTTACTCCCATTTTCTTGGTTCCAAAAAGACTGGGGACATCGACCCATACTTGATCTGTTAGCTCAACCAGTTTGTTGAGTACAAAAATTTTGAATGCTGACTCTCCAGAGCCTCCTACCTCTCCTCATGGAGAACCACTGGCTCTAAGCCCTGGATATGCAGGATGGCTACCTACATATTCCTGTTTTCCCAGCCACCGCCCGATTCCTGCATTTCTGTTTCAAGGAAACACTTCTAGTTCGAGGCGCTTCTGCACCACAGCTTTTTACTAAGTGCCTGGCGGTGGTTGCGGCATTCCTGCACTGCCAAGGTATTGTGGTATTCCCTTACCTGGATGACTGGTTGATTTGCAGCCTCGTCAGGATTCCTTCTGGAGGCTCTTTCCTTTACACTGGACTTGTTCAGTTGACTAAGGATCATGGTCAGTGTGCCCAAGTCATCCCTTATCCCTGCCCAGAAACTCCAGTTTATCGGGGCAGTCCTGGATATGGTCCAGTGCAGAGCCTTTCTCCTTCCAGAGGGTGGAGACCCTTATCCATCAGGCTCCAAAGTGGCTTCCAACAGAACTATCCAGGCCCTGGAAGTCCTCTGCTTTTGGGCCTGATGGTGGCCTCCATCACTTCAGTTCCCCTAGCAAGGCTGCACATGAGGATCACTCAGTGGTCCTTGCTGGTGCAGTGGGACCAGCTTCTGACTCTCTGGACCATCCAGTCCTGATCTCCTCAGCGGTTCAGAAGGATTTGCAATGGTGGATGGATTCTGCAATCTTTCCTTGGGACTCCCTTTTGAACCCTGCACAGCAGCTACCCTCACCACAGATGCCTCGAACATGGGGTGGGGCTCACCTGGGGGAACATCAAGCCCAGGGACTTTGGTCCGGCTTGGAGATTTCTCTCCACATCAATGTTTGGGAGCTCAGGGTGGTCCTGTATGTGTTACAGGCCTTTCAGAGCCTCCTTCTGAAGAGAACTCTGCTGATCCAAATGGACAATATGTCAGTTTGGGTACATCAACAGACAAGTGGGAACCGGTCAGTACCCTCTTTGTAGGAGGCGACCAGGGTGTGAGCTGGGCAGTCCAGCACCATCTGGCCCTGGTGGCTGTGCATGTGGCGGGTGTTCTAAATGTCCTGGCGGACAGTCTCAGCAGATCTCAGACCCTAGCTCACAGTGGGAACTGCATCAGGAAGTGGCGGAATCCATTGGACAGGGAAATTTTGTATGCTTTCCCTCCATTTCCCATTCCATGAGAGTTCTTCTCAAGCTTCAGGCGGAAAGGGCAAGGATGATTCTCATCGCTCCTCTCTGGCGAGACAGATCTGGTTCCTGCTACTACAGCAGCTTTCCAGGGAACCACTGGTTCCACTTCCAGTGACTCACGATCTCCTTACTCAGGATCAAGACTGTCTGGTTCACCGGGGCTCAGGACCCTGCATCTTCATGCATGGCTCCTGCAGACATAGCAATATCCCGGTTTGGGTTTCCTCTCAGGTTGCACAGGTCCTAACTGAGACCAGAAAACAATCTACCCATTCCACTTATGCCATGGCGTGGAAGTGGTTTTCCATATGGGCAGCCGCATAGGGGCTGGAACCCCTTCTCTTGCTCGGCCCCAAGTCATGGAATGCCTCCTTCACTTGTCAGACTCTGGTCTGTCTTACTGTTCCTTAAAGGTACATATCGGCTTTCTCAGTGTACCGTGAGCTAGTGGATGGTAAACTCAGTGGCTCAGTTGGATGTCTCTAAAACCTTTCTGAAAGGATTCTCCATCTGAAATCCCCCATCTGCAGCCCAACTCAACCTTGGGACCTGAACTTCGTTCTGGAAAAGCTCACCCTTCCTCCTTTCGAGCCGGCTATGAGCTGTGACCTCGCTTCCTGTCTTGGAAAGCGCTTTTTCTGGTGGCCATCACATCAGCCCGAAGGATTTCAGAGCTTCACGCCTAGTCTGTAAGGAGCCTTACTTGAGATTTTCCATCAGGACTGGGCGGTCCTTAGAACCCATCCGAGGTTCCTCCCAAAGGTGTTGTCGGAAGCCATGCTGAACCAATTGGTAGAGCTTCGGTGTATTACCCATCCCCTCTAACAGATGGATGTCCATCGGATTCTCCAGTGTTATATCTACTGGACTAAGGAGCTTTGCTCTTGTGACCAGTTCTTTGTCTCTTCACCCTAGATCGAAGGGCAAACCAGTTTCTAAACAGGGCCTTTCAAATGTCTGAGCAACTGTATTCGATTCTGTTACCAGAAGTACAATAAACCTCTGCCAGGTACCATCAGAGGTCATTCTACTAAGGCATGGCTGCTTCGCTGCCTTCCTACGAACGTTCCATGGCTGACATTTGTGCTGCTGCTATTTGGAGTTCTGTCCATACATTTACCAAACGTTGTAGTCTGGACATTGCTTCTAAGCAGAGGGCTGGCTTTGGCCTAGCCATCTTGCAGGGCCTACTGTCCTAGACTGGGTCCTGTTGGAACTCCAGTTCTTTTCCATTGGAGTTGTTTCCTCCTCCCTAGTTTCTCTGTCTCTCCTTGGAGGAATGCTTGGGACTCAGTGCTGTATGTGATGACCTACTGAAGGAACCCTTTCAAAGTAAGATAGTACAGTTACATAAGAACTTACCGTAGCAGTAGATCTTCAAGAGGTTCCTTCAGATAGGTCATATTTTCCCTCTCTCCTTCCCTCATTTTATGTTTTACAGGGTCTCCAAATCCTGTTCCTCCTGCTGTCAGGCCTCTTCCTGGCTCCAGTGGGAGAACTGAAGGGTGAGCATGGGGACCACCCACTATATACGGTCGCGCTGGCGTCAGTCACGTGATGTTGGAGTGGAGGTCCCCCATCGGGATTGCTAGAAAAGTCTGCCATGCAGCTCGACACCAGGTGGCGCCAGTCCTGCATGTGCTGACCTACTAAAGGAACCTCTCTTAAAGATCAACTGTTACGGTAAGTTCTTATGTAACTGTACTTTACAGTGTACAAGAAATTAGAACCACATAGAGTAAATTAGGTTACATACATAAGGTTATTTTCAACAGAATGGTTCAACATAGATTAGGTTAGCACAATACTGTTTGACAGCCATAGTACTCTATGGAGAACACATTAGACAGAGAGAACAAGGTTAGAAGTGCAATAGAAGGCAAGTCACGGAAGTTGATGTTATATACCAGCATTCACAGTAGTAGCTAATGCCGCTGGTCAGGCCTCATGGGATCGGTGAGGGGGTGGGAGAAGGTAACTTCGGTGGGAAGGAAGTCTGGGATAGTGGGGGAAGGAATTGGGCAAGGGAGGTGTAGGGGTAAGGAGTCAGATACATGAGCAATTTACCGTGTTGAAGTTAGACAGGGCAAGGATAGAGAATGCCCAGAGGAGGCATGATGGATTTGGACTGGTAGGCTGTTCCAGAGTTTGGGGAGGTGGTAGGAGAAGGCAGCTTGGCCTGCTGGGTCCATCAGTGAGGATTAACAGCAGCTGGGAGTTGGTTGACCTAAGAGCACGAGCAGGGGTTGGTGGACATGATTGAGAGGAGGCAAGGTAGTGTTGAAGGGACCAAAGCCAGAGTTCAAAGCAAATTTAGCACCATGAGGTAGGTGCTGGCTGTCGAGGAAGGCCAGTGAATGGTAAAGCTCACAGTGATGGGTGCGGGGACATTGAGGACAAAGCGACATAAAGCATTAAAGAGGGATCCAGTCTGGATAGGGTAGACTTGGGAGTGGCACTGTAGACACAATTTCTCATCTCACAGGTAGCGGGAGGCTACTCGGTTCCTGTAAACAACACCGAGCTTGGGGTGCAGTTTTTCAGGATAAGGTCCACATGGGCAGAGAAGGATCGGTGTTGGTCAAGCCAGACCCCATGGTACCTAAAAGTAGTCGCGTCCTCAAGGGCTGTCCCGTCAAGGGTGTGGGCGTTTGGGAGGTGGTGAGCCTGGATAGTCTCTGCCTGGTGCGAAGGTCATGGAGACTGTCTTTTGGCATTTAGGGAGAGTTTGTGGGAGCTGAACCAGAGCTGAACTTTATTGAAATTAGTCTGAAGTTTGGTAGCAACCTCCTCTGAGGTCTGGCCAGAGGTAAATTAGACACTGTCATCGGCAGACCTGTTACTGGAGGAAGATGAACAGATCTGTGGTGGGTCATGGAGAAGGATGGAAAAAGAATAGGGCTGAGCACTAATCCTTGAGGCACACCAGTATCTATAGGGAATGGAGGGAGGCGGAATCAGCAATTCTTTCAGATTGAGTTCTGCCTAACAGGTAGGCTCTGAACCAGTTAGCGGCAGACTCTGATAGACCAGCTGCAGAGAGGCAGGTTATCAACAGAGGATGGGAGACTGTGTCAAAAGCTTTGGCTGAGGTGATTAGACCTTTGTCCATCCCAGAGAGGATGGTGTCAGAGTTATAATAGAGGCGTGGCGGTTGGTGGTTCTTCCTAAATCCAGACTGGTAGGGAGTAAAGAAGTTGAAAGTTGAGAGAGCACGAGGTGCTCCTGGAGTTCGCAAGGGCATGGAGGAGAGAGAGACAGTGTGGTAGTTAGCCATGGTGGTGGGTCACCCTTTTGACAGGGTAGGACAGTGGCATGTTTCCGATCCATAGGAACAGTTGCAGAGGCAAGCGATAGGTTTAGAAGGTCAGCTAGTGGAGCGCAATGGCAGGAGCAGATAGGTAGTGGAGTTTGGTGTCCAGCCCATCGGGGATTTACCTTGGATGGGTTGAGGGCAAGTAAGGCATCTAGAGCCTCAGTAGGAGAATGTTTCTAAAGTAGAAGGTGTCCAGTCTAATGAAGAAATGGGCTAATAAAGAAAGGACCTAGGTATAATAATGAATGAAAATCTAGCATATGAAACTCACTGTAAAAAACAAATATCAAAGGCAAAAAAGGTATAAGTGGGCTATAAAATGACATTTTGAAGTAGAACTGAATGTTATAATGTCGCTTTCTAGGGATGTGGTGGATATGTTCTTATCCAAATGTTTCGACAGTTGCCTTTCCCTTTAAGATCAGCCGACAGTCTTAAGCTGGCTCCCTCCCCACCCAGGTCATATATCCATCAGCTCCACTCCTTGACTTGAGCTTCCTTTGCGTTTGGAAGAAGCAGGTTCCTTGCTTACTGCTCCCATGTTGAGTAAGTCCTGGTGCTTAAATATTTGGATTTTCTACCTAAACTTAAACTTGTGTAACCCCTGCAAATGGGGGTTCCCAAAAGACTTCCATGAGCTTGCTTGAATGCTCCAAGCCTGAATGGTGTTTGGCGTTTAAGCCATTTATCAGTGAGTGTTTTAGAACCTCTGGTACTGTCTCTTTAAGAGCTGTCTGCTTGCAGACATAATTAGTTTGTATGGGGACTGTGTGTTTCTTTTGATTGAGTACCACTCAAGCTGCTGCCAATTCACTCCATTTTGCAGTCACTAGGAGTGCAAAGGGAACCTATCTGAAAGATGTAACTGTTTGCCAGAAACCATTTAGAGTAATAATGAAATTACAGTTTGTCTAACCTGCTTTCTTTGCAGTCAGAACTGCGTCTAGTTCCCATTCTGGTTTGAACTGCTGAACTGGACCAATCAGTGGGGTAAGCTAGCTCTAAAATGGTGCCTTGGACGAATCAGAACTTGGACTCATAATCTGAGCCAGCCACAAGAGGATTGTATGGGCAGTGACTCTGGGAGATGAAGTTTAGACTTCGGCGCTTTTTGGACCAACAGGAGCAGTCTATTGTGAGTGATAGCCAATCCAGTCAAGAACTGGGAGGAACTCAAAGGAAGTGCCCAGTTTTGTCTGTTGGAGTTTCAGTTGAGCTTTGGCAGTGAAGAAGGAAGGAGCCCTGTGCTTTTTCAGTGTGCAGTTTTAGTTGGAAACGTGTGTAAGGCCCAGAGTTCCGGTCTGCAGCTTGTGTAACTGCTTGTTAGGACTGAATCCATCCTGTGAAGAGAATCAAAGGATATCTGAAGAGTAGAAACCAGGCTCACCCTGTAGAAGACTGGAGAAATTGTGGAATTGCACTCGTCTGTCAGGAACTGAATCTGCTGTGTGTTCTCCCGGTATTGTGCAGTAATTGCGATCGGGATAGAGAAGCAGCCTGCCTGGTATAGTACTTTCTGTTTTACCATATAAATGTGTGAAGAGGCTTGTGTACCTCAAGTGAATCCTGCTGCCATTAAAGGACTTTGCCTGTTACTGTTCACCATATAAAATGTGTGAGGAGGCTTGGTTAGCTCAAGTGATCCTGCTGCCATTAAAGGACTTTTGCCTGTTGCAGTTTGCCATATAAATGTGAGGAGTCTCGTGGAGCTCAAGAGTAGCCCTGCTGACATCAAGGACCCTATCTTGTTTGGAGGTCGTGAGTACTAATTCAGGTTCTCTCCTGTTGAGTTGCCACATTGACTCCAAATGGAATCACTGTACTGCTGACTGTTTAAACTAATTTTCTTTTCTCTGTGGAAAGAGCCCTACCAGCTGCCACGGTTTGGACTAGCCACTAGGGCTTGGGTGCCCAGGGACAGTAACTGGTAGGATAGGCCTGTGCACAGAGCCATAGGTAGATGAGTAAAGTGATAAGCTAATTAACCTGATTTCCCTGTCCTTGTTATATTCCCCTAAATAAATCAGAGCTGCTTGTTTCAGCAAAGTTATACTGCCTGAGGATTTGTCTATGTTAAAGTATTGTACTGTGATTATTGCACTGTATCTTATTTTACAGGAGGTCCCAGTGCCTGAACCAGCCCTGGGGTAAGTGTATACTGTGAAGGTAATTCTGATATATTATGTGGGCCACTAGTGGGAAGAAGAGGGGTTGCAGTGTCCCAGAGGGCTGTGACCAAGTAAGTTTAACTATTGCAAATCCTGACCTCTGGGTGGAGGCACCCACCATTGGATCCAGGCCCCTCAACCTGTTAGTGGCAAATCAGGCAGGGGTAGTAGCCTGGGATAGCGCCATCTAGGGGTTACATCTTGGAGGCTCACCGCTGGGATTGTGTGTCCTCTAGTGGCCATATTTGAAACCACTGTTAAGAAAAATAAGGTACCCGACAGAAGTGGCTGTGCACCGGCTGGTGGAGTGGTGTACTGGGGAGGAGATCGACCCCAAAATGCTATGCTTATACTGGACATCCCCTTGGGTATCAATACGGACATTGTACAGGAGTACTTTCCAAGGTGGAAGGTTTACAAAACCCTGTGGTGGTGGGTCGGCATGCTAATCTGCTCACCCACACTTTTCTGGCCTAGTAGAGTTTAAGGATCCCATAGATAGCTCCAAAGTGCCACAGACTATTACCCCAGAGGAGCCCTCACTGCTTGGAGAGTGATAACTAAGGACAGTAAAGACCGAGAATGAGCCCCACCACTATCTGAAACATTTGAGGAGAAATTTGCTAAATGGCTGCTGGGAGAAGGGAAAACTGTGGAGGACTTGAAGAAACTATTCTTGTCACCTGGGGTGTTCCTCCCCAACACCCTCTCCGCTGCAGTGCCCGTGAATGGTGCTGAACCAATGCAGACTCAATTTCTGCACCTACCATTAGTCACGACTCTTCACGAAGGTTGAGGATCTTCTCTGGCACCCTCCCCACCCCAAGGGAGGATGACTGGGAGACCTGGATAGACTATGTTGCCCCAAGTGCTAGAATGGCAATGCTCGGAAGCGGGTGCGAAAGAGGGTTAGTGAGAGCCTCCGAGGTCCTGCCCTGGCTACCATTCATGCTAAACGGGCCAGTAACCCTGAAGCGACTGCACAGGCCTATCTTGAGGCCTTGGAGAATGTGTATGGGAGCCCAGATTTCTGATGAGGACCTATGGTGGAGTAAGAAATGCACAACAGTACCAAGGGAGTTGTTGTCTGTGTATGTATCTCGGCTGGAAAATCGTTGCAAGAATGCCTCAGAAAGGTAGTTTGCCAGCGATTGAACTGGACCAAACCAGACTGGACAGAATCCTTAAGTCTGCCCCTTCTCAGAACTGCTGTTGCTTCAGTTACGCCTGGCAAATCGACTGGAATCCCACCCTCCTATGATGAGTTAATGAGAGAAATTCGAGGAGTTGAGAAAAGCCGACCTCGGGAGGACCTGCACCAACAGCTGTGGCTACGACCCGATGACTGAGGGTGACCCATCAAGTGAAGTTCAGGGCAGAGGTTGACAGTCAATGAGTGCTCTGACAAGGAAAAGATATGTCACAATGGGAGAACTGTTGAGAGATCCGGGAATTCAAAACAGTCCCCTTTATGAAGCCACGCCTGCAAGTACGGGCCCTGACCTATATCCGACTGCATCTGCTATGGGGGTGGGGGTACCCACCCATGTATCTCCTGCTGATAACAGTCTAACTTGATTCCTTGACCATGGAAGTGGAGAAACTGACGAGATGTCTCCAAATGCTTATCACGCTGCAGACAGAGATGGCACCAAGGTTTCCAGTTAGTAATACCCCTCCTGGCTCCCAGTGTGGCGCCTCGCCAGCTTAAACTCCAAAAAGTATGTTTTGCTATAATTGTGGGAAGGATGGGCACATGAAAGTGAATGCCGGTCCCCAAAAGACACTGACAAAGTTGCATATAGGCTACAAGGAGAGCTTCGGAGAACAAATCAGTGGTTAAGAGGTGCACGAAATGATCCCAGTGAGGGCACCAAAATGCTAATTCATGTACTTTTGTGGCAAGGTCAGTTGTCCAGGCCCCCATTACCGCCTCTCCAGACTGGTCCAGAATAGTGGGTCCTCCATGGAGACCACTGTAAAGGTGAATGGAATGTCTACAAGAGCTGTATAGACAGTGGCTCCCAAGTGACAATTATGTTCCAGGATTGGTATCAGAAGCATTTGTCAGACGTACCCTTACAACCATTAGAAGGACTGCATGTATGGGGTTAAGTGAGAAGGCCTACCCCTATTCGGGTACATCCGAATTTGGCTGTCTTTCCCCACCTCCGTGGCTGGAGTGGCCGAACAAGTAGAGACCCTAGCCTTAGTGTGTCCCCCACTGGACTGTATGATGGTGTCCCTTTGTTGATTGGAACAAATGCTCATATGTTCGGAAGGCTGGCACAGTTATGTTATGAAAAACAGGGTCAAAGACTAGTAGAGCTTTAAGAGTTCCGGCTTTAATTAAGAAGGCCTATGAGACACAGAGATGCTGAAAAAATAGAACCAGAGGAACCGGTCGGAATTGTATGGAAGAAGGATCCTGAGTCTCTGATCCTGGCGCCAAATGCCCAGTGTACCTTACAGGAGAGGTCCGTATCAGAAAGGATGTTAAGAATAAATAATGTCGGATGCACCAGGTGATGGAAAATTGTCAGAGGGACTGCTGGTCAAGCCTAGTATTTTGCCCGCTAGAGCCCATGCTTATGCCAGAAGGGTAATGGTCCAAGTTCATAATGTGTCTGAAAGAGACATTCGAGTAAATAGAGGTTGCATCCTGGCTAATGTGCATTGTGCAGACACTGCAGTGCTACCCAGCAGCAAGAGTTCAAGGAAGAATGACAAAGTAACGCCTGAGTTGTTTGATTTCAGCGACTCCCATTGCCAGCTGAATGGAAAGTGAGGATCAGTGAGAAGCTTGCCCAGAGAGACCAGGTGTTTTATTTAAAGGAATGGGATGTAGGATGCGTTCAAGGAGCTGAGCACAATATCCGGCTGCATGACGAAAGACCATTTCGTGAGAGGTCTCGACGCCTGGCACCTGCTGACATAGATGATGTGAGATGGCATCTGCAAGAGATGTTAGCTGCTGGTGTAATACAAGAATCCAGAAGCCCTTATGCTTCCCCATTGTGGTAGTGAGGAAAAGAATGGGACAGTAAGGATGTGTGTGGATTATCGCACCTTAAACCGGCGGACTATCCCTGATCAGTACACAATGCCCGCATTCAGGATGCTTTGGACTGCCTAAACGGGAGCAAGTGGTTCTCTGTGTTGGATCTCCAAAGTGGGTACTACCAGATCCCGATGGCTCCAGAGGACCATGAGAAGACAGCCTTTATCTGTCTGCTTGGCTTCTATGAATTCATGAGGATGCCTCAAGGGATTTCAGGTGCCCCAGCCACTTTTCAACGATTGATGGAGCGTGCAGTGGGGACATGAACTTATAGAGTGCCTGTATACCTAGATGATGTTATTGTGTTTGGCAACTCACTGGAGGAACATGAGAGCAGATTATTTAAGGTATTGGACCGACTGGAGGACTTTGGCCTTAAACTGTTCATTGATAAGTGTCAATTCTTTCAAACATCAGTAAAGTATGTGGGACACATAGTATCCACCGAGGAATAGAGACCAACCCAAGTAAAGCTGAGGCCTTGACCACCTGGCCACAGCCCAAAATCTAAAAGAACTGCAAAGATTCCTGGGATTCTGTGGTTATTATCATGCTTCATCAAGGACTATTCAAGAGTGATCTGCCCTTTACTTAACCTTACTCAAGGGTATCCCCAACCCACAAAAAATACCAAAAGTCAGCCCCTCAAGACTGAAAGAGTGTATTTTCATCTGAGTGAAGTATTTGGGGCTCGCTGGACTCCTGATTGTGAGACTGCTTTCATGAGATCATATATCAACTTACCCATGCTCCAGTGCTGGCCTATGCCGATCCAAGAAACCTTACGTCCTGCACACTGATGCTAGCTTGCAAGGGTTGGGGCGTGTTGTACCAAGAACACGAGAATGGCCTGAGACCAGTGGCCTTTGCCAGTAGAAGCCTGACCCCATCCGAAAATAACTATCCTGTACATAAGTTAGAGTTCCTAGCTTTGAAGTGAGATATTGTTGACCAATTCCATGAGTACTTGTATGGGCTAAAATACTAGTAAAAACTGACAATAATCCTTTGACCTATGTGCAGACCTCAGCTGTTGGATGCCACTAGCCACAGGTGGCTTTCTGCATTATCTACATATGACTATGCTCTCGAATACCGAGCAGGTCTGAACCACATAGATGCTGATGCTCTCCCGAGGCCTGTTCCCCAGAATGATTAGGTCCGATTGGCAGAACCTGACATTCGGCACTCTGCCGGAAGTTTGACAGGGAGGAACAAATGTCCAATGACGCAGTGGACTGCATGGTGGATTGCTTGGGACCCTCTGAGAATTGCATACCTGCTGCTTGTGCCACTTTTCTGCAATAGACATTGGTGCACTGCCTCAGCTG
This sequence comes from Neoceratodus forsteri, assembly GCA_016271365.2. NCBI lineage: Eukaryota > Metazoa > Chordata > Ceratodontiformes > Ceratodontidae > Neoceratodus > Neoceratodus forsteri. The sequence continues at coordinate 882,361,422 of CM057450.1, read as the reverse complement.
GACAATGACAGTATTCGGCGGGCTCAATCCAGCGATCCTATGATCAAATCAGCTTTAGAAGCCCTCTATGCAGGAAAAGATGTGTCCAAATTACGCTCCACTGATTTGAGAACTGCACTGTTATACAAAGAAGGTCCTAAGTTGAAACTGATCAATAAAGTTATACAGAGAAACAGTAGACAGAGGGGACAAGTAGACAAACAACAACTGGTGCTGCCCACTGCCTTTCGAGACTCAGTATTGAGGTCCTTGCACAACCACATGGGGCATCTTGGTATAGACAGAACACTTGACTTGGTGAGATCCAGATTCTATTGGCCTAAGATGGGGCTGATGTGGAGCAACACATTCGAACTTGTAGTCGCTGCTACAGAGGAAAGCTTGCCCAGAGGGCTGCCCCTTGTTAACATAACCACCAGTGCACCCATGGAGCTGGTCTGTATTGATTTTCTGAGTTTGGAGTCAGATCAAAGAAATATCAGTAATGTGCTGGTGATCACTGACCATTTCACGAGATATGCCCAAGCTTTCCCACCAAAGACCAGAAAGCATCCACTGTAGCCAAAGTACTTGTAGAAAACTTTTTGTTCACTATGGGCTCCACAAAGAATCCATTCTGATCAAGGGAGAGACTTTGAGAGTCGTCTGATCAAAGAGATGCTTTCTCTGTGGGGGAGAAAGTCCAGAACCACTCCTTACCACCCCAGGGGACCCACAGCCTGAACGTTTCAACCGCACTTTGCTAGATATGCTAGGCACCCTGCACCCAAAGGACAAGACTAGATGGAGCCAACAAATTAGCACCCTGGTACATGCTTATAACTGCACCAAAAGTGATGCCACTGTGTTCTCCCCTACCGCCTGATGTTTGGAAGAGAAGCTCGACTACCGGTAGATGTGTGTTTTGGGTCTCCTGATGGGGTTCAAGCTGACAACTATTTACAGTATGTGCAAAGTTAAAGGCCCAGCTAACTCATGCGTACCAACTGGCTCAAACCATGGCTGCCAAAAGAAATCTGGCCAACAAAGAAAGGTATGATAAAAGGTGAAAGCACAGGAACTCCAGGAGGAGATCGGTATTGCTAAGAAATCTGGGACTGCATGGCAGGCACAAGATTGCTGACAGATGGCACCATCTCCTACATTGTAGTGGGCAAACTAGATGATCTGCCAGTGTACAAAGTAAGGCCTGAGAATAATTCAAAAGATGTAAAAACAATGCATAGAAATCATTTACTGCCCATTGGACAAATCTTAATTGAGTCTGAGCCCCTAGAAGATGCCCTCTGGACCAGTGACTAGAGCTGCTGCTAAGAAAGATCAAGAAAGTCTGCACCTACAGAAGCAAAGTTAAAGTGTTCCCTCCACAAGTCCCAGTTGAGCATGACTGTCAGTCTATATCGGAAGAAAGTGAGGTGACTTTGAATACTATCCTTCTTACGAACTGAGTCAATTGTTTGGGGCAATCCCCTTGTCAACACTGGAGATGAAGCTGGGCCTTCTGGACTGTCCAAGCCCCCAGCTTCGTCCCCTGGAGCCAATGCTCCCAGAAAGTGAAGTGCAAAGCATCAGATCAGATGAAATGGAATCATTGTGCATGGTTGAACTGTTTGAGCTTTCAGGGAGGAAAATGATGGATTGGGTCAGACTGGTGATACACCAGAACAAGAAGAGTATTTTGAGTGCCCTGATAGTCCACTGCCAGTGTCCAAAGCTCTCCATGCGAGCCAAATGTTGTGGACTCAGAAACTGTAACTCCTGGAGCTGGAAAGTGCCCCAAGTTCTAGCCTCTCTACCCCATGGAGACTCCCTGACAAGTGAGGACAATGCTGAAAATGAGGCTCAGAGTGCAGAAACTGTAACAGTTCCCCCTAGAAAGACTGGTCGAGCTGTAAAGCCTGTGGTGCACCTCAGTTATGATTCCCTGGGCTGGCCAGTGGATCTGCCTCTCAATGTTGTCCATAAAGGAGTGTATGTGTCCCTGAGCTCATTGCCCAAACTGAGCGTCAGTGCTAACTCCAAGTTACTTGTGTTGCTCTCTATGGTGCCCTTGCCCCATCCAGCCCCAAGGTAACTGATAGGAAGGGCCCTCCTTCAGGTTTCATGTACAAGAGGTAATAACTTGAGTTATGGTACAATGTGTATGTAATACTGTGTAAAGTGACGTACTGCAATGTTTCAGAAATGTGTTCTTGGTAAAATGATATATTGACTGATGATTTCATGTGTGAGCCTAATGCAAATGTATATGGTTGCAGTTAAAACTTATGGGGGTACTTCGCACTGACCGGACATCAAGCTTTCCCAGGCCAGGAAGGGTGTAACCCCTGCAAATGGGGGTTCCCAAAAGACTTCAGGAGATTGCTTGAATGCTCCAAGCCTGAATGGTGTTTGCGTTTAAGCCATTTATCAGTGAGTGTTTTTAGAACCTCTGGTACTGTCTCTTTAAGAGCTGTCTGCTTGCAGACATAATTAGTTTGTATGGGGACTGTGTGTTTCTTTGATTGAGTACCACTCAAGCTGCTGCCAATTCACTCCATTTTGCAGTCACTAAGAGTGCAAAGGGAACCTATCTGAAAGATGTAACTGTTTGCCAGAAACCATTTAGAGTAATAATGAAATTACAGTTTGTCTAACCTGCTTTCTTTGCAGTCAGAACTGTGTCTGCCTAGTTCCCCATTCTGGTTTTGAACTGCTGAACTGGACCAATCAGTGTGGGGTAAGCTAGCTCTAAAATGGTGCCTTGGACGAATCAGAACTTGGACTCCTAATCTGAGCCAGCCACAAGAGGATTGTATGGGCAGTGACTCTGGGAGATGTAGTTTAGACTTGGCCTTTTTGAACCAACAGGAGCAGTCTATTGTGAGTGACAGCCAATCCAGTCAAAAACTGGGAGGAACTCAAAGGAAGTGCCCGTTTTGTCTGTTGGAGTTTCAGTTGAGCTTTGGCAGTGAAGAAGGAAGGAGCCTGTGCTTTTTCAGTGTGCAGTTTTAGTTGGGAAACGTGTGTAAGGCCCAGAGTTCCGGTCTGCAGCTTGTGTAACTGCTTGTTAGGACTGAATCCATCCTGTGAAGAGAATCAAAGGATATCTGAAGAGTAGAAACCAGGCTCACCCTGTGAAGACTGGAGAAATTGCGAATTGCACTCGGTCTGTCAGGAACTGAATCTGCTGTGTGTTCTCCCGGTATTGTGCAGTAATTGCGATCGATAGAGAAGCAGCCTGCCTGGTATAGTACTTTCTGTTTTACCATATAAATGTGTGAAGAGGCTTGTGTACCTCAAGTGAATCCTGCTGCCATTAAAGGACTTTTGCCTGTTACTGTTCACCATATAAATGTGTGAGGAGGCTTGGTTAGCTCAAGTGAATCCTGCTGCCATTAAAGGACTTTTGCCTGTTGCAGTTTGCCATATAAATGTGTGAGGAGTCTCGTGGAGCTCAAGAGTAGCCCTGCTGACATCAAAGGACCCTATCTTGTTTGGAGGTCGTGAGTACTAATTCAGGGTCGCTCCTGTTGAGTTGCCACATTGAATCCAAATGGAATCACTGTACTGCTGACTGTTTAACCTAATTTTCTTTTCTCTGTGGGAAAGGGCCCTACCAGCTGCCACGGTTTGGACTAGCCACTAGGGCTTGGGTACCCAGGGACAGTAACTGGTAGGGATAGGCCTGTGCACAGAGCCATAGGTAGATGAGTAAAGTGATAAGCTAATTAACCTGATTTCCTGTCCTTGTTATATTCCCCTAAATAAATCAGAGCTGCTTGTTTCAGCAAAGTTATACTGCCTGAGGGATTTGTCTATGTTAAAGCATTGTACTGTGATTGTTGCACTGTATCTTATTTTACAGAGGTCCCAGTGCCTGAACCAGCCCTGGGGGTAAGTGTATACTGTGAAGGTAATTCTGATATATTATGTGGGCCACTAGTGGGAAGAAGGGGTTGCAGTGTCCCAGAGGGCTGTGACCAAGTAAGTTTAACTATTGCAAATCCTGACCTCTGGGTGGAGGCACCCGCCATTGGATCCAGGCCCCTCAACCTGTTAGTGGCAAATCAGGCAGGGGTAGTAGCCCTGGGATAGCGCCATCTAGGGGTTACACTTGTAAAAGTTATTCACTACGATCTTCCATCGCCAACCACGATGGAGGACAAGTCCTCACCAAGTTCCGCTATGCCACTGTGGGCAGAAAATATCCGCATCAATTCGCATGCCACATGCTTATTGGCGTGGGTCATGTTCACTACAACCAGGCTTGCAATTTTTGTTGGTGTTTTCAGCCCAACATGCTTTCCCAATTGCAACTCTGCCATCCAAAAATCTGAACCCATCGGTCAAACCTAAAAAGCCCGTTGGATGGTCTCCATGGCTGCAGGGTCCGCCAAGTAACTAGAACAGATAAAGGCCTTCGAGAAGGAGGCTGCCCAGGCTGCTGATCAGTTCTCTTTGGCTTTGGTCTTCATCCTCCTAAAACTGGGCTCCACCTTTACAGGCTTCTTCAAGGAGTTGTGCCAGTCTCTCCCGACCAAGGGAGGGCCGTTGACTTTCACAGCTCACGTTCCTGTAAAAAGGAAATGGAATCTAAGGAGTCGAGAGAGAGAACAGACAGACAGACAGACAGACAGAGACAGAAAAGCTCAACGTCGTCATTCTTGTGATCAAAAACATTCTCATTCCCAGCGATCTCCAGTTTCAGTTTCGGTCAAAACTGCGGCCTTGGCTGTGGCTTCACGGTGCCCGTCAGGCCAGCTGGCTAATATGCAGGATGATGACCTGGTCGAAATCATTGGCCCGTCGACCCATTGTCATTTGATGAGGCCAACAACTTCCTGTTCAGGACTCGGTCCTGCCTTAACCCACTGAGGAGGAGACCCAGCCTGCTGGAAAACTCTTCACGGTCCATGATCATAACCTGGAGCAACTACGAGTTTCCTTGGTTCCTTCTGAGTGCCTGTGGCAGTTGAGGATGAGGTCTTTTATCATCTTCATCTGAAAGGTCAAAAAACCATAGACGCCACTCTGGGCTTTCCAAAAGCGCTGCGCGCTTATTCATCTTAATCCTCCTTGGAAGAAAAGAGACTCCGGTGCAAGTTGTGCCGACGCTGTGAAGGTCTCATGTGTTAACAGTTGGCGTTGGCCGATCTGAAGCTCCACCCCGCTTCCACACTGCCCATCACATGGCTGTCGCTGTCTAGGCTGACAGACACCTCCAGAGCTGATCGACACCATCCTCTGCCCTGCAGAGCTGGTGAAGTTCCTCCGGCTCAGCGAAACCAGTCTCTCCACTGATAATGGTGGAGCCTATACACCTAAACAGCGTCCCTCGGGGGCTCCTGACAGGAGTCTCGGCCACTAAAGCCTCCCGCAGAAGCTGCCTGGCAGGTTGAAGGTGACTTGGGTGTTTGGTCGATCTATTTGGACTTCTCGGTGTCAGAGACCTCCTCAGTGCACTCCCATCCACTCAACAAGGAATCGCTCGGGGTCTTTCAATAGTGGAGGGTGTCGCGTCCTTCATGGGCATCCTAGTCTCATCTCCGAATCCACGGGCATGCTTTGTAGCCTGTTCAAAAACAGGCTCAATATCCTAACAGACATTCTGGATAAAGGGATTCTCTGACAGAGGCTGAAACCATTGTTGGCCCGGCCCTGGAACTTGCAAGCACAAGTCAAGTAAAATTTATTTATAAAGCACTTTTTATGACCAAAGCGCTAGTACAATATAAAACATCAAATTTAAATAGTATCCATAAAATATACACACAGATTAAAATAACCATAACATAAACTGCAGCAGTTCCAGAGCTAACCATGTTCCCAAAGGCCTTTTCAAATAAACAAGTCTTCAGGAGTGATTTGAAGGCCGATGGCGAAGCACTCTAATCTGATGAGGTAGAGTGTTCCAAAGGGTTGGGGCTACAAAGGAAAAGCTCTAGCTCCGATGTCTTCAAATGGACCCTTAGAACCTCTAGCAATCCTCTTCAGTGAGACGTGAGAGGCGGAGGGCAGTAGGGCTGAAGGAGGTCTTGTAGGTAACCCGGTCCCTGTCCATGTAGGGTCTTAGAGGTCAGCAACGTGACCTTGAAGATGATCCTTGATCGCACCAGCAGGCAGTGCAGCTTGTGTAGTACAGGTGAGACATGGCTAGTTCTTGACAACCCTGTCAAAAACCTGGCCTCTGCATTCTGCACCAGCTGCAGGCGATTGGAGGTCCACTCCCCGTAATCCTAGGTACAGGGCATTGCAATAGTCCAGACGAGAGGACATGGCATCCTGCTCTGTGCCATCAGCACAAATGGCCTGCAAATTTGCAGTGCCCATTGGCTCCCTTTCAGGGTTCACTGATCATCCATCGACTGAGGGGTTGGTGACTGACTCAGTGTTTTGCGCTAGAGCAATTCAGAAGACTCTGATAGACCTCTTGACAAAGAATCCAAAAACTGGACCACTCTGCCAGGAAGGTCTTTGCTGCCTCTTCACTTGGCCTCCGCAGTGCAAGCTAGCTGTCATCATGACACACTTCTCCACGCCTTTTGTGCTCTTTGGATGAGGTGCTGCCTCATCTCCATGTGGACCTCAGGCTATGGTCAAGTAGGTCCAGGATCAGGAGTCGGGCTTCAACAAAACAGCTCAGGCGCTTCTGGACATTGGGGACTCCTGTGCCTATTCAATGGTGGCCGCAGTCACCAAGCGCCGCAGAGCCTGGCTGAGAGTCCTGACCTTTACGGCAGACACCCAGCACAAACTGGCAGACATACCCTTCTTGAGCACTGACTTGTTCAGTCCAGGGGTTGACGGTCACCTTCAGCATTGAGAAATCCAGTGCCATCTTGCACTCCGTTGCTTCTGTCCAGAAGGAATCTCAGGGTTCCAAGAAGCAGGCGCAAGCCCTTCGGCCTTCTGACCCTGCAGCCAAGCAGGTCCAGTACCAATCTGGGGAGCAGCAGCAGGCTCCAGTCTTGGTGCCCTTGGCCCAAGTCAGGGGGTTTCAGTGGCATCTAAACCTGGAGGAAAGGGTTCTGTGGCCCCTGGCCAGATCCTCCTCCTCCAAGCCTGTACAGTGACAGGATGGGGTGACCACCCCATGCCCGTCACACTTCCTCTGGGTCCTCCTGTGGGGCCAGCTCCACCACTTCCTTTCTGACTGGTCCACTGTTACCACGGACAGGTGGGTTCTGGAAGTGGTTGGCCAGGGTCTGCCTCTGGAATTCAGGCAGTACCCATCAAGCAGAACCTGTGCCCCACAGGAGGAGAAGGTATCCATGGACAGTAAAAGAAGGTGACAAGACTTTCTACAGATACATTAGGAAAGGAGAAAGTCCAGAGGGATTGCTAAGCTTAATGGAGAAAAGGGAGCATGTGAGAAGGAGGACCCTGTAAAGGCATCTATCCTAAATATATACTTTTGCTCAGTATTTACTGAAGAGAAGGTAGCAGAGAAACATAGAATTTGACGGCAGGATAAGGACCGCTTGGCCCACCCAGTCTGCCCATTCCCTACCTGATGGATAAGCTGCAGATCCTAGTTAACCAGCAGCCTACTTCTTCCTACCCCACCCCTAGAATTGCCTTATGACTGTCCCATGCATGCTTGAATTCCACCAGTTTTTGACTCCACAACCTCCTCTAGGGTGGGACCCACAGCTTAGCATCATGGACACAGGGGGAGGGAGGTGAGCACTACTTCTCTCACAAAAGAAAGGGTTCTACAAGAGCTTGCTAAGCTCAGGGTGGATAAGGCAATGGGACCTGATGGCACAACATCCCAGGGTACTTAAGGAGCTAAAGGTGGAATTAGCAGAGCCATTAGCAGAACTGTTTAGTGAGTCTCTGAGCACAGGAGAGGTCCCAGAAGACTGGAGAAGGGCTCATGTGATCCCGCTCCACAAGAGTGGTAGCAGGGAGGAGGCGGGAACCACAGACCAGTCAGTCTTACCTCAGTAGTGGGCAAGATTATGGAGGCACTCCTTAAGGAAAGGATAGTGCAACACCTGGAATCCATGGGGCACAGGATCCAAGACAGCATGGGTTTACAAAGGAAGGTCCTGTCAAACTAATCTCATAGATTTCTTTGACTGGGTAACCAGAGTGCTGGACCAAGGGGAGCAGTTGATGTCGCCTACCTTGACTTCAGCAAAGCTTTTACACTGTTCCACGTAGAAGATTGATAAATAAGCTGAGTAGGTTCGGTGGGTCAGAAGTTGGTCAACTGGGTGGCAAACTGGTTGACGGGCAGAAAACAGAGAGTAGTGGTTAATGGTATACAGTCAGAAGAGATGCAAGTCACAAGTGGGTACCTCAGGGATCAGTTCTGGGGCCAGTCCTCTTCAACATCTTCATTAGTGACCTTGCAGATGGACTAGAGGGTAAGGCTTGTCTGTTTGCAGATGACACCAAGATCTGCAACAGAGTAGATGATCCAGATGGGGTGGGCAGAATGAGAAGAGATCTGGATAAACTAGCAAAATGGTCAGAAGAGTAGCAACTGGGATTTAATGCAAAGAACTGCAAAATCATGCACATAGGGAAGAGAAACCCTGAAGCTACCTATAGGCTGGGAGGAGTTGCTAGCAGTCACAAAGGAAAAAAGAGACTTGGGCATCATCATCACTGATGACCTGAAATCATCCAAGCAGACCTCTAAAGCAGTAGGTAAGGCTAGGGGTGTTAGGGTGTATTAGTAGGGTATCACAAGTCGTAAGAGGGAGGTAATAATCCCTTTTACAAGACACTGGTTAGGCCCCCATCTGAGTACTGCATGCAGTATTGGAGGCCACACCTTCACAAGGACATTAACCAAATTGAGGCAGTCCAGAGAAGGGCAACCAAAATGGTGCAGGGACTGCATCAGAAGACATATGAGGACAGATTAACAGAGCTCAATATGTATACCCTTGAGCAAAGGAGGGAGAGGTGATATGATTGAGGCATTCAAACACCTTACGGGCATTAACAAGGTGAAAGAGTCTAACATGTTTAAATATAAGAAAATAGCAGGACAAGAGGACACAGCATGAGATTAGAGGGGCCGATTAAGGGGAATGTGAGAAATTCTTTTTCACAGAAAGGGTGGTGTATGCATGGAATGGCTTACCACAAGAAGTGGTGGCTATGAATACAGTGCAGGGCTTCAAACAGGCATGGGATAGGCATAAGGAAGCAATACAAATGACTATGAATAGATAGGCCACTGACAGAGCAAAGGCTGATGGCACATTTATAAGGTAGAAAAGAAATGGGTAGACTGGATGGGCCTTGCGGTCCTTATCTGCTGTCAACTTCTATGTTTCTATGTTCTATGACACTCTGTCAGCTCTCTGAGACATCACCCGACTCCTCCACAAGTAGGCAGTAGTCAGAGTCGCAGATCCCCTGGCAACCCAGGGTTCATTTCCAGGTACTTCCTAGTCCCTAAACGGATGGGGGCTGGTGCCCCATTCTAGATCTGCATAACCTGAACAAGTTTCTCAGGTCTTGCACCGTCAGGATGGTAACTCTGTCTCAGATCACATCATCTGTCAAGCAAAAGATGTGGTTTTGTGCCCTGAATCTGCAGGACGCATTCTTTCACATCCCAATCTGTCCGTCACACGAAGGTTCTTCCGCTTCGAGCAGAGGAGACCCTCTGTGAGTTCTAAGCCATGCCATTCGCCCGCCATTGGCCCCAGGGTCTTCATCAAATGCATCGCAGTGGGAGGCGGTCCATCTTTGGTGTAGAGGGGTCAGGGTGTACCCTACCTGGATGATTAGCTTATAGCAGGTCCCTCCAGGCAGAAGGTGGAGAGGTCCAGGGACCTGGTTCTCCAGACCTGCATCGACCTTGGCCTCCTGGTCAATGAGGCCAAGTCTGAACTGTGTCGTCGCACTTGATCTGTTTCATGCGAGCAGAGCTCGGGACTCTTGCCAAGCCAGAGCCAGGCTCCCGGCGGCCAGGCGGAGGTTCTCTCCTTCTTGCCCGATTATTTCTGGCTGGACACTTGCACCCTGCCTGGGACTTCCTGTGACTTCAGGGCTGCATGGCGGCTCACACCTCTGTGGTCCAATGGGCCTGGTGGCACATGCACCCCTTCAGTGGGAGCTGGCCAGCCAGTGGACTCCCGACTAGGTCATTTCAACCAGCTGGTCACTGTGACCCAGAAGATGTGGGATGCTGTCTAATGATGGACCATCCTGGAGCATCTGCAGGAAGGGATCTCGGCAACCAGCACATGGCGGACTGGCACCGGTGGTGCAACAGTGCCATGCCATGATAGGCATGTGACACAGGAACAGCAAAGAACATCACGTACATGCATGCACTAGACAGTGTAGTGTCCTGGGACATGCAGACATGCCCCGCACAGTGTGTGACACCTGCCACCATTTGCACCACACGCTGAGGCCCAGCGTGTGTCCCTGCATGGTCACCAAGAGGCACCCATGGACCTGTACAGTTGTAGTGGCCAGAGATCCACACACACAGGGAGCCAGGTGTACAGCAGAGATGCAACATGGTGCCTAGACAACTGTCCAGGTGTGCGTGTCTGGCAACACAGGGACATGCACATCATGCTGGCCATGGGCCGCATTGGGCAATGACCCCCTCCAAACTAAGAACATGCTGCACTGTCAGCACACTTACCTCCTGCCTGTTGTCACATCCCACTGTATCCCAGATCCACCAGTCCCGGAGTTCTCCTGTCACATGAGCACTGCAGGGTGAGGGTTGTGGCCTGTTGCTGCTCTTCCTGATCTGCAGAAGGGACACAAATGGAACATCACTGTGTGTAGCATGCATGGACAACAAACCTCACCCCAGCAAGGGCACAACAGTGAGACGATGGTCCAGCGCACAGCACAGTGCATGTCATGTGCTGACATCACACCAGGTGTCCAACATCGCCACTGCAAAGGGACGGTGACACCAGTGCAGCAGGTGGCAGCTATGGATGTGAATAGTGCCGTGTGCCATAATATGCACCAGTGGTGATGCCTACCCATGTGCTGGTGATGCACAGCCCTGCTGTGCACCCACAAGCTCAAACAATACCGGCAGTCGGCATGCACACTGTGCCTACATACCTAGCTGTGGCACCACCTCCCTGTATGTCATGTCCTGCAGATGCTGCAAACAGCCGTGTCCCTCCTCCACATGTTGCTGCACCTGTGCACGGCTCTGCTCCCTTGACCATGGCACACCAGTGTGGTGTGTGTGTGAGGTGAGATACCACCCTGGCCCACACCCAGGACCATGACTCCACCAGCTTCTCAGACCCAAAGAGCTGGCCCTCCAGTGATGCCACCAGGTTGGCTATCTCCACCTCCCCAGTTCTGGGCATGGGGTCTGATGGTCTGTATGGGTGCAGCACATGCCATTGTCTCGAACACTGCAGCAGGTATTGCACTGTGATGTGTATGTGAGAGCCACACCAAATGTGCAATAGGTCATCCATGCAGTGCTTGGCACAGCATGCACATGTGCCAAGGGATGCGAAGTAGCTGCACAACAACTCATTGTGGTGCATGCGCAGTACAGGACATCAGGCGTGAGTGCAGGGTCATAACCCATGCACTATGGAAACATGCACATCCACCATGTTGTGTTTGGCATGCATTGCCACCACGGGCCATCCTCATCACGCATCATGGTGGACATGCGGTTGTCGGCCATGATGTCACGCTCCACGATCGCGCATCCCTGTGAGGAAAGTACTATTGTGCATGTGGGTAAATTGTGCCATGTGAGATGAGGTGACCCAATAGATGCGTATGCGGAATGAGGTGGGCCAGGCACGAGCTTCAATATTCAGCCTGCATATGCAAATTACTGCATTGCTCAACTCTGGACATTTGCATCCCATTACAGGTGGGTCTGCCCTCATTTGCATGTGCTGAACCATAAATGGGCCTCCTCGCACCCCTCGCATCTGCACAGATGACGAAGGAACTGCAACCTTGAAGGTGAATGTTTAGCTATTGATTTGTGTCCCATTCTCAGCTGCACTGTATACAGTAGGCTCTGCTTACCCTGGTACAGCTACACGGTCTGTGCTAATGCGTGTCTTTTGCATTCCACAGGCACCAACATGGCAACCAAGGAAGAGGAGGAGGTGGCCACATTTTATGAAGGATGAGCTGCAGGCCCTCCTAGAAACCTACTTACGTGTGAGGACCTGTTTACCTGCAAGACTGGCAACCAGCATGAGAGGGTCCAGGGATGGGCTGAGGTTGTACAGGCAGTTAGTGCCCATGGGTGTTAAATAGGACACCCCAGGAATGTATAAAGTGGATGAACAGTGAGCACACCAGGGCCAAGCAGTGGCTTGCTGCACTAAGGTGTCCCAGCAGGCCATGGGGGGCATCCACAGTGCCTACCCTGATGGCACGAGGCCCTGGTGGCCAACACTGAACCGCAACATGGTTAGGGAGTCCCTGGCAGGAGATTTTATACAGGAGGCAAGACAGCACTACACTGTGTGTATACATATGGCGGGTAGTAGCGGGGTCTACACATGTGTGCTATGGTGTTGCACGCCACTCCACACATGCCAAGGCACTGTGTACACAGGGAACACTGTCCAACCCACCATGTGTTGGCAGTGTTGCTGGCAGTCACACACAGTAGCGGGTTGTGTCACAATAAATGGGCAGCACCTCATAGTCATCAAGCCTGCTAGGTGTCCTGCTATATGTTCCAGGAACAGGACACAGGGTTATGTGTGCATGGCCAGCCATGGTGTTTCCATGCAGCACACGGAAAGGCCACCAGAAGGGGCACCTCACCTGGTGAGTGACTGGTGGGCACACATGGTAGTGTAACATAGTGTCTGTTGTGGGCGCATGCACACACATTCCAGGCATGTGTGTGACACATGTGTCCAACATACAGCCATGTGCCCAGTGGCAACACTGGCAGCAACGTGTCACACAGGGCACCACATATATGCACATGTCACACACCTACATGGGCAATACTCACTGACCATACACATCCTTCCTCTGTTATAGCTCCATCACACTCAGGGCTGTCACTGGGTCCAGGAACACAGCAGCTGTACAGGAGGTGGATGAACCAGGACCTCCACATTTATTTATTTATTAAAATATGTCACTGGAAGGCACACTGAACAACAAGTTGCTCATCTCCCAGTGCAACCTGGGGGAAGGGGTACATAGGAATGAGACATTAAACATTTAAGTTACAAGATCAATATTGGCATACAGTTGTAAGGCAGGTTTTACAGAGTTACAACGGTGTTGTGCATAGCATGTACAAAGAGTGGACAGTAATAAGTGCCGAGTTAATAAGTAAACAAGTGCTTACGTGAAAGAAAGGAGGAAAGGGGTGAGATGGGGAGGGGAAGAGTAATGTCACTGGAGATCCCTCAGGGTGTGAGAAACCCTGCAAGGGGACTGGTGGGACCAGAAAGAAGGGATAATGCAGTGTCTCAGAGAGACCACTTTAGGATGGTGGGGAAGGAGTAGATCAGAGATGCAAGCCTCTTGGGGTGGTAGGTGAAGGTGAGGGTAGAGAGGTGGAGTTTGTCCAAGGCTTACAGGAGGGAATTAGGGAGGGACGTGGTAGGAGCAGCTACGTGCAAAATAATTATTGATGGCAGAACTGATGGAGTAGGCAGAGGATGAGTGCCAGATTTGAGGCGGAGGGAATTCCAGATTTTTGGAGGTGGTGAGAGTAACCGTGATTAGCCAATTTGGGTGGATCTGCAGGGGACAGCCAGGGTACAGGAATCAGTCGATCTAAGGGAATGGGAGAGTGGGGGGTGAGGTACGAAGGAGCTCACCCAACCAGTCTTGGAGGTGAATTTGCACACGACAGGAAGGATCAGGCACGATAAAGACTGCAGTGATGGGTGAGAGGGGTATCCAGGGCAAAGTGACAGAAGGAATTGAAGAGGGTGTCCAGTCTGGCCAGGGAGGACTTAGTGGCAGCGCCATAGACTACGCCACAGTAGTCAAAAGTGGGCAGTATCATCTTCTGAACAAGTTTACACCTAGCCATGGGGATGCACATCTGCTACATTCATGACTGCTGCAGAGGGCGTCCTGCACTCAGTCTGGGATCATACTGGGGCTGGCTGATCATGTCCACCTGCCCAGTCTGCCTCTACTGGATGATTTTGAGGTTCAGGAATCAGCCACAGATGAAGATGATAATGAAACACAGCTGGAGGGCTCCAGCATACACGCGACAACCGCCCATGGTGGTCTGTTGCCAACATGACAGTGGTCAGTGTCTCCCATCCTGGGCTCTTACATGCACCTTCCTAGGCACACCACACACGGCTGATGCTGCACGGTTGCGACTTGCCAGGGCCGTGTGGTGCTGTTGTGGGGCTGGGGCAGTGCCACCATTCTGCAAGGCTCAGTGCAGCGGCTGCCTGTAGAGTCACACAGCATGGCTGTGCCAGGGCCCGCAGTGCCTACACGTGCACAGTTCCCAGCCCAACAGCAGACTGTTGTGCAACATCCAGAGCCTGCAGATGTGGCACAGCAGATGTAGTACACCCAGCCCATCAGCCCCCCAGATGATGTCCCTGCTGACCTGCTCGGTGAGCACACCGGCTCCTTTGGAGCTCTGTGGACATTCAGGTTGCGCTCTGGGAGACTGTCATGGCCTGCAGGTGCAGATGGATAAGCATGCTGCTGCAAGGCATGCACAAGTCATGGCGAGATGTGCCATCTGTGCAAGGACATGGTTGCAAAGATTCACATCATGTGGGCCGACATGACCGCTGGCCTCAGCAGGATTATGTCAATGAGGCACAGGTCAGGAAGCAAAAGGAAAATCAGGGCATCTGTAGAATTCTCGCAAAATGTTTATTAGTACTAGCAGTGACATAACAAAATAAATTTGTTCAGTATAACAATTTACAAAGGCAGAATAAACAGAAAAGATCAGAGTTTTCCTTCAGTCTCTGTGTGTATCAACAAAACATTGCAGCTCTCTCTTATAAGTCCTTGCAACCCTCCTCCCCAAACAAGCATCCTGTTTGTTTCTAAAATGTTCCTGTAAACATAAGGCATGTGCAGCAAGAACACAATGTTCCAGATCTGAGGCCCCTTCTCCACAGCTTCTGAAAAAGGGCTTAAAATTGCTTTCAGGTTAACCCTTGAGTTCCCAATAGCTTTTGCAATCCTCTCAAACTATAATTATATACAGTACATTTCGATAGTAATACTATATAATTTCTAAACAAAGGGATCTCAATATCGGTTACATTTCCACCTAATGATTTGCAGATATTTTTATACCAGCAGATATGCAAGGAGGAAAAGACAGAAACAGCAAGGGAAGACTGAGAGACAGCGAGAGGCAGAGAACTGCAAGACTGTCGGGTGATCAAATCCTGGGTCTCACAGGAAAATTTGGTTGTGCAACCAGACAGACGAGACAGAAAGGAAAGAACTGAACAGATCCCTGCATTCAGACTGTCCATAACAATTGGGACAGGGTCTCCTCAACCCTGTCACATACACCCCAAGAGGAACCTGTTTTATTAAACAGGTTTCAGAACGTCTATTAATTATCCAATAATATTAGCTTCTAACTTTCAGAAATTAAGTGCATGTGCAGTATCCTTTTTCTGAAACAGTACAGCAAACAGTAAAGTTTAAACTCCTACATTTGTTTTCAACCTTCAGAACCCTCAATTCTTGATCCATATCTTGACAGAACATCAGCATTGCTATTCTCTTTACCAGATTTGTGCATCACCTTGAATTTAAATGGCAGTAGTGCCACGTACCACCATGTGATTCTGGAATTTTTATCTTTCATTTTGTTAAGCCAACAGAGAGGATTGTGATATGTTATAAGTACAAAGTCAGTTCCTAGCAGACAAAACATAAGGGACTCCATGGCCCACTTTGCTACTAAACATTCCTGTTCAGTGGTGAGTACCTTTACTCTCTGTCATGCAACTTCCTACGTATGTACAGAATAGGATGTTCCTTCCTATCTATATGCTGACTCAAGACTGCACCTAGGCCTACCTCTGATGCATTGTTTGTAACAAAATGGTTTCTCAAAATCTGGGCTTCTTAAAACAGGGCTGAACATAATGCAGCCTTAATGGTTTGAAAAGCTTCATCACACTCGGTCCATTTCACATTATTTGGGTACGTTTTTTTTGTAAGTTCAGTGAGGGAGTAGCTAACTCAGCAAAGTTGGGAACAGATCTCAGATAATAGCCAGCCAGCCTTAAAAATGACTTGACGTGTTTCTTTGTTTTGGGGACAGGGCTGTTAGCTATAGCTTCTGTTTAGAAGTTTCTGCCGTAACATCTCCATTTCCCAACACATAGCCCAAATATCTGGTTTCCTGCATGCCCAATGCACATTTGACAGGATTAATAGTTAGACCTGCATTTTGATACCTTGGATAACTACTCGTATGTGTTCCAGGTGGCTTTTCCAGTCTGGACTGTGCACCATGACATCATCCAGGCATGCAGCACAATAACCAGTTTGAGGTGATAAAATTACATCCATGTACCGCTGGAACATATCTGGCGCACCATGTAAACCAAATGGCATGGTGATGAACTGACAGAATCCAACAGAAGTGGCAAATGCAGTTTATCTCTGGATTCTTTAGTTAAAAGGGATTTGCAGTAACCCTTGGTGAGTCGAGGACTGATATACTTTGCACTCCCAGTCTGTCCACCAAATCATCTATTCTGGGCATAAGATAACTATCAAATTCTGACACTTAAGTTTCCTAAAATCAAGGCAGATTCTAACACCCCTTCTTTTTTGTTTACAGTTACCATTGGGATGATGACACTCCTCAACTTTTCTATGATACCCAATTCTTTCATTTTTGTATTCTTAACCGTCTGCTCTTAACCACTCTGGCAACCTGTATGTCTTTTGCCTAATACAGTAGTATTCCTTGGCACTGTTACGTGCTCAACCCCTTTGCTTGGCCTGGTACTGTGGTAAAAGTACTGTTAAATGTCTTTAGCAATTCTGAATTTCTGCGGGGTTGAAACATTCACCGTTACAGCATCATGATTACAGTTTGTTCCAGTCGGTCATAAGCTACATCAATATCTTCTTTATCAGTTTCTAATAAAACCAGCAAAGCAGATTTTAGCATTTTTAAACCCATTGCTTGAGGAGGTTAGCATGGTATATCTTAGTAGGATTTTTCCTGTCAGGGTCTCAATCTCGTGAGTCAGCGGTGTCAGTACATCTAAGCACTCTATAAGAGCCTTGCCACTTCATTAACAGTTTATTTTCTGTTGTGGTAACAGTAGCAAAACGTTTTCACCTGGTTCAAAACATTTTCTTTTACCTCACGGTCATAATACACCTTCTGCTGGTTTTGGGCCTCTTCCTGATTACTATGACAATTGCAACATATTTTGCCAAGTTCTTTCCTAGAGCACATACAAGACATTATAAATTGTTTGTGTGGGGCTATCTTCACTTTTCTTTCACATCCAGTGGCCCTCTTGGCTGCCTACCATACATCATTTCAAATGGTGAAACCCTGTTGATGCCTGCTGGAACTTCTCTATAAGCAAAAAGTAGGTAAGGCAAGTATTGGTCCATCTTTCCTTTCCTTTTACAACCCTTTTTAACATGCATTTTAGGGTTTGGTTAAAGCTCAACAAGGCCATCTGTCTGAGGGTGATAGAAGGAGGTTCTCATGGCAGTGATACCTAGCAGTCTGTTCAGCTCCTTAAGTAATGCAGCACCAAAATTACTACCTGGCCTGATCATTAATCATTTCTTTAGGTATACCCCTGCTGAAAATTTTGCAATCTCTGCTGCCACTTTTGAAGCTATGATGGTACACATTAGAACTGCTACTGGGTATTGAGTAGTATAGTCACATACTGCCAGAATAAATCTATTACCCTTTTACTTTTGTCTAAAGGACCAACCACATTCATTGCAGTTCTCTAAAAGGCACATCTATCAAGGGTAGGGGCACCTTGTCTTTTCTAGTGACTGGGGCTACCTTCTGACACTTAGCACAGGAATTACAATAGGTAACACCTTCCAACCACCGTGGCTGTACCCAGTATGATGTTTCCTGGGAGACAGCCAGGCACATCCTTATAATTAGTGTATGGCAGTACTTTCAAAAAGCTCCGGTTTGGAGCCTGCATTCCCCTGATGATATACCTAGATCAGGTACAAACTACCAGGGTGCTTGTCAGCCTGTGCCTGTTCAGTATAGCACAGACACCTGTCAGAGCTCCAAACCAGAGCTATTTGAAAGTACAATATACACAATTGCTGTACCTTCAGATAACTCCAGTTTGGTGCCTCTATTGTCGATTCTATACCAAGACCAGGCACAGGCTGACAAGCACCCTGGTAGTCTGTATCTGCTCTAGGTATATCACAAGGGATGCAGGCTCTGAGCCAGAGCTTTTGAAAGTACTGCCACACACTAATTATATGGACGTACCCTGGCGGTTCTCACAGGAAACATCATACTGAGACAGCCACAGGTGGTTGTGGGCGTGCTAGGGAGGGCTTTTGTTTGTAAAATGCTGGCGTGGAGGGCGAGGATCAACTAGACAAGATTTAAAATATAATATGGCATGGTAAGTGTTCAGAATTGTAATATTTATTAAACTCCTAATCGGGCCCTGCTTCACATGTAGGTGGGGCCCGCTGTGAGGGACGTTTCCCTTTATTCATGTTCATTTTATTTTCACAGGAAAATCCAATCCGTGACTACAGCGAAAATGAAATGAATGCAATGCAAATATAACCTGCTATACAGTAATCTTTGTCTGTTCAACTGTCTATAACTTCTCTCTCTCCTCTCTCTCTGACTGCTGGCACCAAAGCAATTCCCCAAAGATGCAACAAACCATATTTGCAGCTATTAACACCTCTTCCTGAGCCACTTGTCCTTTTGAAGTTACAGTATTCTCCTCAGTAATCACTTCTAGTTGCAAGCTGAAAAAGGGTTTCTTACAAGCAAGAAGTCCATGACCACATAAATAAACAAACTGTACCCAGAGCCCTATAGGGCTGTGAAAACTACAAATGACCAAAGTTACATGTGCGTAGAAATTATGCAATGCCTGTGTGTAACTTGGCGTTTAAGGTGTTGCACCAAATTTTCAACATGGCCTTTTGGAACTCCTCCTCATGAAGAATGCCAGTGTAATTTTGTTCACTTGTCCTGAAAGGTGATTTTGCAGCACAAACATGCGTTCTGTGCCACAGGTGCGAAAACATGTTTTGGGTAGGATGTGGAAAATGACAGCTGTACTGTTTTGAAGGAAGTGTGCAAAATGGCAATGTTGAAAATGTGAGTGAAAATATTAAAAACTGGTGAAGTTAGCAGTCAGCATAGAAACTGTGCAATGCACCTCATGATGCAGTCATTTTTGGAATTTTTCATCAAATTTGCAATATGGGCTTTTGAGACCTCACCTCATGAACAGTGGCACTGCCATTTTGTGAATCAGTCCTGAAAGTAATTCTGCTACAGCGACTGCAAATTCACTTTTCGGGACAGAGGTAATAAATGATGGTGATAGTTTTTCATGAGGTGGTCCCGGGACCCAAGTTGAAAATCTGGGCCCAAAATTGAAAAGAAAACTGCTGATTTATCAGCATAAGTTGAAAACTCCATTGAATGCCATGAATGAAGAGTGCAGATGTGTCCCGGTCCAGAGAAGAGCGGTGCCAACCTCCAGAGGCAAGTGTGGAGTAAGGGGGTGCGGGGAGGTGGGTGCTCAGTGGGATGGTGGGGATACTGGAGGCGAAAAGAGCCGTTTTCTTTTACAAAAAAAACTAACATACATCGGGTTGGTTTCTTTATTCACAGGAAAACGAACAAAAACATTTGGGCACAATGAGTGGGGTCCCTGTGTGCCACATGAGTGCGGTGGGCACCCTGATGTTAGTGGGGAAGAAAGATTTAGGCACACCAGGGTAGGCTCTGAGTATGCTGCATGAGTGTGGGGGATGTGCACTTAATGCCAACACAGGGGTTGGCACCCTGATGTCAGTGAAAATGAAAATATTTGGGCACACTGGGGTGGGCTTCAGTGGCCACATGGGTTGGGGGTACATAATGCTGACACGAGATTGAGGACCCGATGTCAGCGCCAAGAAGAACAGAGGGAGCAGGAAGGACAGAAGCAGTGGGAGGCTGTTCTTTGTTGCCTGAAGCTGGCTGGCGTCGGCAGCGCAACTCGCATGTATGGCACTCATGCATACGCAGTTGCAGTGAATGGCATTTTGCCATTCACAACATGATGGCGCCTAGGCAGAACCGCGCATGCTGTGAGTCACGCATGTGCAGTTCATGCAACAGAATGCAGAAGTAACAGCCAAAATAGTGCGGCTGTTATTCCATAGCACCTGATCGTGGCAGAGGGTTTCAAGCTCTGTTGGACATTCGCAAGGATATTTCCAAATGTTCAACGGAAGCTTCACGATCATCCATTTGTACAGCTACGATTCATCTCAATAGGGCTGTAGGCTCCGCCCACCAGCCTAAAAAAATAGAGCATAGAGTCCCCAGCCCGAGTCCAAGATCATCAGACAAATGTCAGATATCACTTTCTTCTACCTTGCACTCTTACTGCTGAGTGCTGTGCCAGCTGTTCAGATCTCGTGAACAAGTAACAGTTGTTCACTTTAATATTCAGCTCTGCCTGACCTCTGCCGCTTGTTCTGACCATCAAGTGAATACCCTGGAGCTTGTCTGCTGTCACTGACACAAATTCCCCAATGTTTGTGTACAGGGGACTTGTTTTTTCATCTTATTGGACATATGCAAGGCAGAGGTGGCTTTCAAGTGCAGACACTTCTCTCAGTGTGACTTTTGAAAAGCGAAGGTGTGCATTTGAAAGAGTGTAGGCGCCCAGTGGTTTAGGGCTCCGAGCTGCAAACCTGGAGACCTGGGTTGAATCCCACAACCCTCACTTGCATACTCTGTGACCCTGAGCAAGTCACTTAACTCCTTGTGCTCCCAGGTCGCACCTGGAAACAAGCTTCAGTTTAGTGTGCCTCTCCTAGTTAAACAATTTCCCTTTCCTTTCCATTTGAAAAGTGTCCTGTGCTTGAGAGAGAGTCAGTGCATGAAAGCTGTAATAATTGGCGGTTATTACAGAAAATAATGAGTGGCTTCTTACATTAAAAAATGGATGGCCAGTTATTACAAAATTATAATATAAAGTAAGTATCTTACATTAGGTGACATCACTTAAGCCTGTCATACCTATCTGTTCCTCCCACTATGATCTCCACCCACTGTACACAGTCACCATGGCATTCACTTCCGTGCCTTACTATCATCACTTCCAGTGAGATCTTACCCTCATTTACACTTTTCCATCAGTCTAGGATGCGCACTGGTGCACAGGCTGGTGTGCGTGCTGCTTTGGCGTGTCCCTGCAGTGTGGTGCAAATAGAGACCCCTACCTAGCACAAAACAGGTCTAAACCTGCTGCATCTGAGCTTACTCAGGGTGTGTGAATGTTTAGCAAAGCCAGCAACCTAGGAGGAAACATTCCTACTGTCTAAGGCCTGATTGATTCATTAATTCAATCATTAATATTACTTGAAATACTGAAGTCATCCTATTCCAACGGAAGATGGACTTTTCAGGAACAACATAGACACTAATAAAGAAAAGTTTACAAACTGGAGTAGATGTCTCAGTATCTAGATACTTACTGGCCTAATTAGTTTTCTCATGCAGTCATTTTAAACAAAGGGGTCACAAACCGAGCAGAGTAAAGATTCCCAACAAATTATCGCCTCCAGTAG
This sequence comes from Neoceratodus forsteri, assembly GCA_016271365.2. Taxonomy (NCBI): domain Eukaryota; kingdom Metazoa; phylum Chordata; order Ceratodontiformes; family Ceratodontidae; genus Neoceratodus; species Neoceratodus forsteri. The sequence continues at coordinate 882,339,672 of CM057450.1, read as the reverse complement.
ACAGTCGTGAGCACTGCACCATAGATCGATATACAATCACTTCGGCAACTAGAAACATTTTCCTGTTCATACTTACCATTATTCTCCTGCATTACTGTTCGTGTCATATCTGAACAGCTCTAACACGTTAGCTTATTTTTACTGAACAGGAGATTTTAAAATATTAAAGAAAAACTAATCAACTACATAAAGGGCTAACCCTTCCTCCCATCATCCTAGTGCTCAAATGCATTTGTATTTCAGTTTTATTATTATTATAATAACTGGGAGTGTTTTCTCCCATAGACAGAACCTGGTCATAATTTGCCGTTATAACCTGCGGGTTATAATGGCGTGTATACACCAGGTTTCTCTCTATTACATGCTCTCTCTCTCTCTCTCTCTCCTCTTGCTTGCTGATCTCAGAACTGCACTTCAGCAAGTATGAACGCGTGCACATCACACCAAAATCAGGAGTTCACTCTTGAACTCTGAGCTTTCTATCAGGAAAAAAAAAAAAACAGGATTACTGAATCTCACAAGCAGCTGCCTACCTCGGTCATCTTCAAGCAGGAAGCGGCGGCTCACTGCCACAGCAGGAAACGCCCTCTGATCCGCTCCTTCCCATCAGACATGAAACCGTGGAGCTGCTTTTTCCATCTTTTTCATTGTTGAAGGTAAACAAAGAAAAAAAAACCTAACTCCTAGGGTTAAAATATCAGAATGATTTGTTGTTTAAAACAGCAGCTGCACACAAGCCACACTGCTACTAATTTTCATAAGGTGATGCTGGCAAGAAAAACACTCCCAGCAATTACATAAAACAATGCATGTGGAGGGGTGTGTAATGAATTTAATACCCACCCTCGGTGTGGGATGGTTTAATAAACCCCTCGGGCTTCATCCTTGGTGTGTATGTAGCAGCCCTCACTTCAGGTGAGCATTACATTCTCATTAGGCACTCCCCATGCATTATTCTGTGTATAATAACTGGTCAGCAATTTCTCTCAATGTACTTACCAGGTTGATATTTTCCATAACAACCAGCTGGTTGTTATGACATTCATAACCATGCCAGTCAAACTATGCTGCCTTGTTGGCCAACATTCTATATGTGGGTGGGGCCAAACAGTCTCACAAAGTGCTGGAGAAAAATTGCTGGTCTGCTATTATAAAAATAAAAGATGGGGAGGGTGTTTCATATGAATTTAATACACACCTCGTTGTGGGATGCTCTGATAAATCCTCGGGCTTCGCCCTCGGGGTTTATGTAGCATCCCACGACTCAAATGTGCATTAAATTCTCATATCAAACCTTCCTCATCCATTATTCTCTATATTATTTATAAATGGAGTATTGTTTCGTGTGGGACATTGGAGCTTTCTGCAACTGACATTGTCAAACTCTTGGCAGCCCAAGCCAGTACTAGGGATCAGGCCATCTCCCAACAAATAAAATAAACATTTTGATTGGATAAAATATATATTTTTATTATCGAACTATCACATGAAGCACTGCATTACAGCAGAGCAGAGCTTTATTTCTTATTGTACCTTTCAGCAGCATCCCAAATTGGCTTGCAGAAGAAAATAACACAGCAGACCAGTAAATAGAAACACAAAGAACATTTTAATAGATCACTACTGCAGCGTCTCCATACAAACTGCAACCAGAATGGTACTTTAACAGTCAGTGGCAGTGGTAGCTATATGCAACTTATCTGAACTCCCAGTGTTTCATCCCTCCACACATACACACACTCTCCTAATGTCCCCCAATTAAAAGAAGGCGTGCCCTGCTGAGACGAGGATGTTGCCGTTTAGTTGGGATCAAAACAATCCACATAAAATAGAAATGCTACATAACTGTTCTCATCCCTGTACCCTTATATTTATTCCTATAACTAAAGAATTGCTCAGAAAGTGCACTTTGTGTAATTCATTATCTGTCAGTCTTTCACCATAAAGTGGCATTCCTGATGAGGGCACTTTTCACTTTACAAAATGAATATTGTAGAATGTATTATAAACCTTCTGCCTTTGCCTCTAGTCCACAATCTTTAAAAGATCAGATGATTTGGCCAATAATTATTGTAAATCAGCACAGGACAGTGCCTGCGGTTGGATCTGTAGTTCCTGTGCAGATCTGTGATCATGTTTGTCAAAGTAACCACTGAGCTATTGGCCACTGCGTAAGCAACATTGCTAAGAAAAAGACTGTCTGAGGAAATGCACAGCTGCCCTAGGAAGTACTGTACAAGAGGACCCAGAATCCTTCTAGGCTCAGTTACCAGCCACAGGTGGCACAGAAGATCCCTCCTTAGTAATCCAAATCAGGAGTGCTCATCAGTGGCAGCAGTGCCTGCTGGTTGTCACTGCCTGCAATGTCTGGCATCTTCAGCTGGGAGGAAGACTGAGAATGGTAGGAAAGCCTAGATAATATGGGGAGGGTTAATATCTGAATCGCACTGTATTTTCTCCATAAAAAAATAGCCTGAAACATCTGATAAAATATGCTGCTCCCCAGTACAGAATAGACAAGGGCATGGTTTCTGGGAAAGAATGGGGTGCAGCTGAAAAGTGGGTATGCCTCCCAAAACCTAGACCCCCAATACAAACAAGCAGATGTCACTTGCTGGATTTCATCCAGGAGTATCTTATGCAGGGAAATGAACTGTGTGTAGCGCATTATGTCCCATCCCAGACCCCATGATGCAGCTTCAGCTGAACTGCAACTGAGCCCAACTGCCCTTGCAATCTGGTGCTGTTTGGTTGGTTTGGTATCTTAGTATTATCTTTATTACTCGGTGCTTAAAGGTGGAAGAAGGCAAGGCCCATCGAGACCACCTTCCCTACACTATCAGGGGGATTTACAGCCTGATGCTATTCAACAAGAATTTGTCAAGGTAATCTTTGAACTTATCCTGGGAATTTATGTTAACCAAATCCTCGGATAGTGAATTCGGAGTTTACATGCTCTAATTGTGAAGTAATTGTTCCTTTCATTAGTGTTTAGCTTTGGGATCCAAAGTTGCCTATTATGGCTCCTGAGTGCTTCAGGCTTAGTTGCCCACATGTGGTTGTACTCAGTCATCTGGTTTGGGTCCTTCAAGATTTTAAAGGGTATAAGTAAATCATCCCTTGTTCTGTGGAGTTTTAAATCATATAGATTAAGAAGTTTTAACTTTTCCTGGTATGCAAGATTATATATGGGCGTGATTAATTTAGTGGCCCTCCTTTGAATTTTATTTTATTTATTAATCAACTGACTCAATTAGCCTTGAATCTTTCTCTAGATATGGTGCACAGAAAGATTCAGCAAAATTGACAATTGGTCTTACATAACTTGTGTATATTGATAATAAACAGGCCCTATTTCTATTAATGAATGATTTTTTATTGATACTAAGATTCTGTTGGCTTTTATAGCCACTTGTCTACATTGTCAGATGAAGCAAGATCTTTATTAACAATTATCCCTAAATCTCTGTCTGAATCAACAGATTTAATGGGGACCTATCTAAATAATAGCGTTTGGTTTTTCTTCCAAGGTGAACAACAGAGCACTTTTTTAGTTATTGCCCAATGTTCTAATTGGTTCAGATCTGATCGAATTAAATCTACTTTTTAGATGTGTCAACTTCAAAGCTTAATTTTGTATCATCAGCAAACTTGGAAAGCCGACACTGGACACCAGTATTCATGTCACTTAAAAAAATTCCAAGTAATATGGGGCCCAGTACAGAGCTCTGGGGAATGCCACTTGTCACTGTGGTTTCATTAGATAACTGGTTAGAAACCCACAATTTCTGAGATCTGTTTGTCAACCATTCAGAAATCCATCTTGCCAGATAAGGATTAAACTTGAACTCAGATAATTTTGCTATGAGCTGTGTATGTGGTACCTTATCAAAGGCTTTTCTGAAGTCGAACAACAGAACATCAACTGGTATACCCTGCCAGTACTTCTACTGACTGGTTCATAAAGAAATCAAATTGCTAATGCATTTCTTTCCCTTATAGAAAACCATGTTGATTTGGGTCACTCAAGTTAACAGATATTTCCTTTTCTATTCTACCCTTTAATATTTTCTCCATACACATACATATAATGAGGTGACACTAATTTGTCTGTAGTTATTAGTCACACCTTTATTGTCCTTTTTATAAATTGGCACCACAATTGCTTTCTTTCAATTAGAAAGAATCTTGCTGGTGGACACGGACTTGTTAAACAAGATGGTGGGTGATATAATTAATTCATTTGCTGTGTCACTCACAAATTTTGTGTTTATATAGTCTGGTCCTGGGGATGATTTTTCTTTAACCTCCTTTAACACTGCAACGCTTCGTTTTCTGGAATGGGGTTGTATATTTCATCTTGTTTGATTTCTGGAGATGACCATGGATCTGATACAGAAACAACTGAACCAAAAAGAGTAGCATAAATTCACTAATCAGTGGGATTATTAAAGTCTCAATTATTTTCATAGATGGAGCTACTTGAGCTTTTGACTTTGTATTCTTGTTATTGTAAGCATACAAGGCTTTTTGGTCCTTTCTAACAGTTAAATTCAGTTTGCTTTTTCTTGTCTGATTTTTTATTTTTTCTATATTGGCAATCCTTTATACCTGGTTCTATTGCTGTCATCCTGTTTTATTCTGTATTTAGCGTATGCCCTTTCTTTTCTTTTAATACATTTATGAACTTTATTGATTAGCCATGGGTATTATACCCTGGAGTTCATGTATTGTTTACTGGGGATGAATTTTCTTCTAAATTCTGAATATCTGATTTTATTTTAATCCAGCATTCCTCAACAGAGCAGGTATCAAGCACATCATTCCAGTCAATAAATTTTAATACACTATGGATATTTTATAGTTCCCTTTAGAGTAACAATAATGGACTGTTGTAAAAAAAAAAACTGTGTATTATTTGTTAACACTGAATAGGACACTGTTGTTGTTGATGCTTTTTGTTAGTCTTTATATATTATGACATTATTTCTAATTTGTGCCCTTGATCCTCACACCTCATGCCAGCCGTAACTGCGATGCATATGTGATTCTACCACAAAGCTACCTGCATTTGCCAAAAGCAGTATCCCTCTGAAAACAAAATGTTGCATCTCAGCTGGTTACTATTGGAAAATGCATTGTAACAATGGCTACAGTCAGGACCCCACTGAAAATGAGATGCTGCTGTTACCTAAGCAGTCCTGAGTAACTACTTTGTGAAAATGGATAAAGGCAGTAAAATGAGATATTGCATGCATTTTGATGTTTATGGTTTTCTTTATTTTCTTCTGTTGTGGTATAAATGTGGAACTTTTAGGGGCAGAAATATAAAAGACAGATTAGTGCATAGTCACTTGATTGATAAAACAGAGCCAGCATTTAAAACCTGGTTGCCACGATTACCTGCTAGGAATTTTAGCTGTGGGAACTGTAAATGTTGTTCCCACATTTTGAGGACTGACACATTCACTTCATATAACATTCAGAAGGAGGTTCAAATTAAGAATTCTTTAATTGCAACAGTAATAATGTGTTATATTTGGCAACAAGTGAATGTGGGTCATTTTATGTTAGCAAAACCAGCAGACAATTTAAAATCTGGATAGGTAAACATCTTCATTCTGTTGCAAAGTAATGATGCTAAGAATGCATTGGCAACACATGTTAACAACAGAAGAGATGGCAAACATTTTTTTCAAGTTCTGTGCTCTTGAAAGGATGACATTGGGACCACGTGGTGGTAATTTGATGAAAAATTGCTCCATCGTGAATCTTTTTGATTTTCACTTTAGGAGCTTTAAAAACTCCTGGTCTCAATGATAGAATTGATTTGTTATTGTGTATCAAGAGAAGGATATAGTTGTCATTATGAGGTTATACTATTGGATTGTCCCACTGGTGGGATTAGAACCAGTATAACTATATAGTCATAGATATATACATGTCTTTCTCTAATATCCACATTGTGATAAGTTTTGACAAACAGTTTTTGAATCTGTGTATTATTTGTGATATATTTTTATGTTTGTCTTTCAGGTTACAGGGAATAAGTCTTTTCCTCCGTTTCATCACTGCTTAATTCTAAATATCATTATGGACACAGAATTCATGGTGGTAATGTTAAAGCATCAAATTATAGTTTTTATACACTGCTATATACACATTTGTTTGATGTAAGATATGTACATTTCCTATTGATGAACAATTAATATGTTCTTATTGTTCTACATAGTATGATGGGTATAAGGATGTATATGAGAGTTTAATGTTATATGCTTATTAGGAAATCTATATATGTTTTTATTTTTCTTTGTCTTAACTTCTTCCCCAGGTGTAGGAATTGCAAATTGTAAACTTTTTATTGGTGTTATATATAGATCCTGTGCTTTATATGTTTAGCTAATTTTGTACTGGCACTTTAAATTTAATAGGTTCACTGGCTATATAAAGGTCTATGTATTTTGACTGGTCATCCTCCTGATGGCGCCAACTGTGTGAAACCGGTAGAGGTTGCTTTTGTTTCACACACCTGAGCGTTGCAGTGTTTGTTGCGGTGTTATTTAATAATAAATATTGCCTTTATTTAGGTTCTCCAGTGGTGCGGTTTATTGTTGTGGCATTATGTGATTTATTATGTCCACACCTCTATACACTACTGAGCTGTTTTGTTTGTCCTGAACTTTTAAATCACAATAATACAAGTACAGCCACCTTGCACATTAATTATATGGGTTTGATTTTCAAAGATTAATACAGGGCTTGCATCAAGCCATAGAAACATAAGTTGATGGCAGATAAGGACCGCATGGCCCATCCAGTCTGCCCATTTATTTTCTACCTTACAAAAAGCCCTGTGTCAACCCCATTCTTTGATGTAGCTGCATCAAACTCCCTTTGATGCACCTCACCCTTTTAATACACTGGGCACAGTTACGACAGTTCCAGTTTACCCCAAATATGGGGCTAAAACCCCATAAATAGGGTCTCCCAAATGGTACACATTAGACCAAAGAAAAGCTGGTCTAACTTGTGGTATTTGGCCATCTGAAAAGAATGCTGCAAGCCCCTTGTGCCAAACAGTCAGCACACCGGGGCTTGTGGAATTCTCGGGCTCTAAACAATTGAACCCTATCTCCCTTATCATATTAATGCATTAGCAGCCATTGTGACTCTGACCAGAGTTTGTTTCGTCTATCGTCCTTCAGTTTTAACAGGATAGTGTGCGGAATAAGAACCATGTGTACATCCTAGAAGAAAAATTTGATGGGAACCCAGCAACATAACCACAATATGGTTATCTTAACAGTCATCTACAATAATAAGAATACACCTGAATCAATATGGGAGTGCCACTGGATATTTTGAAAAAATGCCTTGCAATGTAAAAAAAACTGAATGTATATATAAGTTTAAACGGACACAGTCAACCTGTTTTTCATCATATCATTTTTAGTTAAAACTTACATTTTATGATTGCTTACCTTCTCTAAAATGCATTGATGTTGCTGTTTGTTTTGTCTGTCACCTTGTTTAGTAGAACTGAAATGCATGGCAATGTATATTTATAAACAACTTTGTTTTTGTTTACAATCCTGGATCTGTTGTTACTGCATACTTCCTGAGCATTAGACACCTACCCAAATAGTGCAGTCACTCATGAGTCCGTAGCCTCCTAAACTCCCACTGCATCACAGGTAGCTAGACTGTGTTGTGGGTGTTCCTAGGTCCAGGAAAACTGCAGTTGAAGCTGATCAAGGAATGTAAACAAACCTGTGTTTGTGTGGTAACACCACTATGGCGGGCAGTCTGTTTTTCACTTTTCTAAGAAAAAGTGTCAGAATCAAACTACCAGCTACATCAGCAATCTTTACAACTTTTAAACTAGGGACACTTTGAGACCCAAAGGGTTGACAGTGTCCCTTTAATCATACAGTATGTAATTTAGCAAAAACAGATACAAACAAAATTAAATAAAATTTATAACATGGACCACACTCTACATTGTAACTTAGTACATTGCTGAATTTTATAAGAATCATACAGTGTTTGATTTAGCAAAACAGATACAAACAAAAATTAAATAAAATTTATAACATGGGTCAGACTCTACATTGTAACATAGCACATTGCTGAATTTTATAAGAATGACAAGACAGATAAAAATAGCAACATGTATGTGTCAATATTAGCAGTTTATAAATGCATCTTAGTCCTTTACAGATATAGTTGTAAAAATCTGTCATTTTATAATGCTTTGCCAAGTTGTTTGCTGCTTTTGAACTTTTGTTAACTCCCAAAAAGTAAAGGTTTTAAGCCCTCAAACCTTGTCACGGCTTCTTCATCACATTGCAATGTCTGCTTGGATAATTAATTTACTCTGTGTAGGATGGGGTAGCTATAAACTGTAAAAGATTGAGCAGTAGTACCAAAAAAAAAAAACTGCTACTGAACTATACCACAACCCAACTGTTTTACTTTTGCACTGTGATTGAGAAGCCAGAGAGTGAGAGGGTGAGAGCAAGCTAGTCACTGCTCTCTATACTACTGCAGATTGGGTTTTACAGAGATTTTAAAAAATCTGAACAAAGCGTCCCAGTGGCACTGAGGCACTGGACACCACACCTCGTGCCGCTGGCAACCCATGTTTAGAAAGGAGCACGGGCAGCTGGGGATCGACAGGGAGGGAGAGTATTGAGCATCCAGAGGACAGCCCTCCTCTCCCAGTGAGGGAGGACTAGCGCTCCCACTGAATGACTGCCCCAGGTGGAGGCCAGTGAGCAGTTGGTTCTGAGACACCAGCAGAATGGAGGGTGCTGTGGGACTTCCGCAGATGGCGTGCACCTCCACGCAAACCATCGGGCTGTGCACCCCAGCAGGAATGGGAGAAAATTGGTGGGAAAAAATGTCCGGCTGCAGAATGATGACCCGGCCCTTTGCAGGCTCTGCACCTGGACCAGACAGGAAAGTAAGACCTGATGATTCTGGGGTGACGTGGCTGGGAAGGTCAGTCAGAAGTGGGCAGCCGGAGACATAGGAGAATAAAATGTATATCAGAAAAAAATCTGAATAATCAGAAAAATAGATAAACCATCAGGGCAGCAATCTAGTTCATTACAGTATGTAGTGCAGTTATGAACTTTGTGATTAGTTTTCTGATTATTTTGTTTTCACTGTTTGCCTGACTCAACTTCATTTGAAAATTATATTGATATGGGAACTCAGAATCAAGTCCTGTACTTCTCACAGTTTAAGTGACAGAGTAATGGCACATCTCTCGTATGGTCTGTAAGGCCAACAATCCTGTCTGAAAGGCAATGCTCTTTATTTCAAAGAGAGTGGAAAACTACTATGTGCACAGATAAAACTACAGAAAACAGACTGTCTGAAACAGCGACTATGCAATTAGTAAAAGGAATATTAATGATAAAATAAGTTCTCAAAAGTAAATGAGGCGAGATAAATTGACTACCTTGGACTGACTGTCATGCATTAAACACTGCTAAGCATGCCAATAAGCCAATCAAAATTGCAAGACCTTAATTGCACTTTTATTGTTTTTAAACTTTGTTTATTTATTGAATTTTCAAAAATAGCACGACAATACACATATACACATACAACAAACATTAACCTTAAATATTACACTTAGTGCCATTCTTTGAGTAACTTAAATACAAGTTATGCTGAAGGCTCCTTAAAAAGAAAAAGAAGAAAAAAGTCACTGAAGTAAGAATCTATCTAGATTTAAAATTTTCAGTACAACTTCCTACATGAGACCTGAACACTCCTTTGTGTAGCTGGGGCAACTGATAAATGAAGACTTACATAACAGTTGTATTTAATCTACTTACTCAGGCAAGTAGAAAATCAGTTACTTTAGGTGTCAATTTATCAGAGGCCAAAGATGAAAAGGAATGTCTTATTGGGGCTAGAAATCTACTATAATAATTATAGTCATGTCTGATTGTTACAGCTTCCCAACAAACCTCCAATCAGGGCACAAAATCAGGTCTTTGTGACATAATGTAGATGACCCAGCTTCTCCAGAGCAGTTGAATTGTGACTGTTTTTATTAAGAGAAGCCATGAGACTCTCCATTCTATAAACAGATACCACCAGATCATGCCATTGGTCTTTAGAGATAGTCTTATTAGTAAGCCAATTTCTAGCATTCATTTTTTGGGATGCCAAAAGTAGGATTTTAATAACTTGGCTGTCCCTGCATCTTTGTGTCCAGGTGGTAGGTCTAGAAAAATAAAGTGTGGGGGTTAAAACAAGACTCAGATCAAAAATAGTATGTGTAGCTTGCTGGAGTTCCTGAAAAAAGGGGGCTAAGAAAGGACCATCCCATAGGATATGGACAAGGGTTACCGGTGGATAGCTGCAGCCCCTCCAGCAGGCCGTGGTGTTTTCTCCCTCCATATTTCTCCTTTATTGCTGGGGTCCTGAAATATCTAGAGAACACTTTCCAGAAGAACTCCCTGCAACTGACAGCAGCCAACCCCAATGTATTCTTTCTAAGGCTTTGGACCAAACCATCTCAGGTATTGGCATACCCAAATCCTGTGTCCAGGCCCTTCTACTTGTTTGGAGTGTCTCCTTTCCATTGGAGAACAGTGCTATATAACTATGAAACTATATTCTCTTGTGGTGCTCGATTCTCCAGTGCTGATTTAATAAGGTGTAGAATCTGTGGGGGACGAGAGAATGGACATAATCCCTGGTCTGAAAACATCTGAATCTGTCCTGCCATGTTATTCCATACTGAGTAACCAACTCCTAAAATGACCTTACTCCTCCCTCGCCCAAAAGTGCCAGATTAAGAAGAGGCCCTCTCCTCCCATTTATGAAATCCGAGTCCCATTTAGCAGGGACAAGGACTGCTCATATGCAGTTGGTTTTAAAGAGGTCTCACAGCCTTAAAGATTTATCTTCCAGAATCTCCTGCCAGTTAATTAGGGTATGTGTCATGTATGGGTTCCCATCTCTTGGGGAGGAGAGCCTCACCCCAGCAAGAAGTTGTTTGTTCAAGTTGGGAAACACCCACTCTCCAGAGCCTTCCATTTAGTAATATATTCACTGGATAGCCAGTAAAACACCATACGGTGTTGGATCACTTTATGGTACAACTTTAAGTTAGGAAGGAAAGCCTTCCTTTTTGGGGATTTGCAGCACTGAGAAATTAATTCTAGGCCTCTACAGGCCCAAAATAAAATGAGAGATCCCTATTTATTCTGTTAAAGTATGTTGTTGGGATATGCATTGACAATGTCTGTGATAAATACAGGAACCTAGGGAGTAATACCATTTAACCGCTTCTACTTTCTGCACCAAAGGGAGAGTATGAGCTCCCATCTTTCCAAATCTGCTCGTAATTGTTCTAAAATAGGGACAAAATTAAGTTGAAAAATCAGGTGCTATCCAAAGGCAGAAGGACTCCGAGTATTTAAGATGGTCTCTGTTCCATTTAAAGGGAAGCATCTTTTATTTTATCAAAGGGGAATATGAAACCACTAGCACTTCAGTTTTAGCATTATTTACCTTATATCCACAATCAGGACGAATTCCTTTAATGTATCCCATAATGGGATTAAACCCTCTTCGGGTTGTTGAGATAGATCAAAAGATTGTCTGTGTACAGAGTTAGTTTATGGGTCTCCCCCTACATGCAAACCCTCTGTTTCCTCCCTTTGCCTCAGATCCTGTGCTAATGGCTCTAAATATAAAGCAAATAGGAGCAGGAAGGGGACATCCTGCCTGGTACCCGGAGCAAAGATATGGCGTAGACACCTCCCCATTTATTTTGATATACGCTTTTGGGTTTGAATAGATTTTATTGATAATTTTGATAAATGCGCTGGAGAAATCAAATGCTCCAAGTGTCTGACCAAGGAAATTCCATGCCATCCAGTCAAAGGCCTTTTCGCATCCAGACTCAGTAGTAGGAAGGGGACCCCGACCGGGCAGTGTGGTGGAGGAGAGACAGGGTCCTCTTCACGTTGTCCTGCATCTGTTGGCCAGGGACAAAGCCTGTCTGATCATAATAAATAAGCATGGGAAGGACCCCTCCAAATGTTTTGCTATCAATGTTGTGTATAGTTTATAATCTATATTCAGTATAGATATAGGCCTATATGATTTGCACTGAGTTATGTCTTTAGCGGTTTCAGTATATTAGTGATAACAGCATAGTTCCAGGACTGAGCACATCTTCCCCTTCTGAGAGGCATTACAGACAGCCAGGAGAGGTATTTCCAACTCTTTTTAAAGAACTAAAAAAAAAAAATTCAGGCATGTACCCATCAGGCTCCAGAGCCTTACAGGATTTTAAATGAGGCTACTGCTCTGGTCAGCTCCAACAGGGAGAACGGTTTATCTATTTGTGTCCTAAGTTCAGGGGTATGCCTCTGGCAATTTGAGCTTCAACACATAAGCCTGGATCTGAGAGTCATCTGCCATTTGTTCTGGGGTGTATAGGGTACATAGTATTCCCTAAAGGAGTCTAAAATTTGCTTAGGTTGCTTCCCCAGGTGGCGGTTTTAGGGTCCCTAACCTGTGCTATCATAGCTTGGGAGGTCTGCTGGCGCGAGGCGATGGGTGAGCAACAAGGTTGCCCTCTGTCCTATCTCATAATAGTTTACACGCAGCTTTGTAAGGCCTGTTCCATTTTAATATCGATTATTTTTGGATCTGTTGTTTGGTAATTTGCAACAAGGGCCAGGTAGCTTGATCTCCCCGCATGGGCCATCTGAAGGTCTTGCAGCTGCTGTTGGAGCCATTCCAATTGCATTTTTTTTTATGTGCTGCATGCTTAATGATATTCCCCCCTCAGTACCACTTTTATAGTGTCCCAAAGTGTGGCTGTAATAATCTGCTGGGTGTCATTGTCCTGAATAATTTGGGTTATATGTTTCTTAAGTTCTGTGAAGTCTTTCAGGTTTAGTAAATAATTATTGAACTTCAAAGTGATTGTCTACGGTCAGAGCCCTCGTTATTTTCAAGGAAAGTTGGGAGTGATCTGACAAGGTCGAGGTATGTGCACAATCCAACACCTTGTAACAATGTTCTCCTGAAACCAAAATGTGGTCCAGTCGAGCATAGGAACCATGGGGAGAAAAATGTGTATATTCTCTTTTCGGGATGCAAAAATCTCCAGGCATCTACCCACAGGGTCCTCCATGTATTCCTTTATTATTTTATTAACTGGAGTTGCTCTAAGATGTCTAGAGTTAGATGAGTCTATCTGGTCCATTGTTTGGTTTATACTATTAAGGTTCCTGTGTGCAGTTCAGTAATTTTATGCAGCAGGTCCTTTATCGTGGCAACTGTGGAGCCTGGGGGATATAAATTGAGGCGAGTGTAATTGGAGAGCCCTCTAGTGTTCCGACCAGGATTGCCAAGCGTCCCTCTGGGTTGGCATAAGTGGAGGAGACATTCAGGTGGGATCCCGGGTGACTAATATGGCGGTACCCCATTTCTTCCCTTCCCGTATGATGAGGCTACTACATGAGAAAAACAAACTTCTCTAGTTTAGCATGCTCTGATTTACTAAGGTGAGTCTCCTGTAAAGCACAGCTAAGGGGTCTGTTTTTTAAATGCCAAGAGCACCTTCTGTCTTTTCACGGATTATTTAATCCATTCACATTATGTGAGACTATAGTAATACCTCCCATCACCCATTTCTTGTAGTAAGCAGAAATCATCTGTTCGCTGGATCTTTCCCCATTCAAGTTCTCCTCATCCCCAATTCTAATTTAACCATAAATCTCTCACCCCCCACTCTCAAAGGGTAGCAGCACTCACGACTGTCCAGAGTTCCTTATCTTCAGTACTCTCCAATCCCAGTAATATGGCACTAAATTGAAAAACATCTAAAAACATTTAACAAAAACACCAGACAGTAGCATTTGCAACTGAGCTCTCCCTTAGGAGCCCTCCAAACCTGAGGGCCACCCTCGGAGGAGAAACTACATACAATATGACATCCAAGGTATGGGTACCATTCAAGAGGCACCCTAAAGGTCCAGGTGAGCTGGTGATGATAGTGTTCTGCCTGGAGCAGAGAAGAGAGTCAAATAGTTGTCTCAGTTCTCCTGGACTCTAAGGAAATTGAGTCCCAGACAGATTTGTAGGCTATATATCTGTACTGGTAACAATGGGGAGTCTTGCATGGAAGATGTGTCACCAACAACGAGCTCTACCAGAATATCAGTTAAGTTTATAGTCTCCCCTCTTTCACATTGATTTAATGTCCCAGAATATCATTTTGAATAGCCAAGAGTAATCCTTTGTCTCATTCAGGACCATTTTCCACCCATAGGAGCACATGCTCCCACTTTTATTTAATTTAAAATATTTCAAGGGAACCCCCTTGCTCTATGGTGCCCACCTGTCTATAACATCTTAATGGGGTAGCTTTAAAGATTTGTTTTGGTGCAGCAGTATGATCAAATCGGTCCCTTTCAGTAACCACCTGAATCCTCCCCTCCCGATTCTACAGTCTCACCGCTCTTTAAGTTTGCTTACAGTTTTAAGCTTGAGTTAGTGAGAGGACTGCTCAATAGTCCAAAGGAAATGGATTTTCAGGATGCACAGTTCGAACCTACGTGTATGCGTCTCTGGTCTTGCCAGTCACGACCAACAAGTTGTGTATGCCTCCGGTCCTTTCAGCGTTTTGGGAGGTTGGATGAATGGAGCCTGATCAGCCTTTTCCTGTTGTCTGCATGCCGTATAACGCTGGTGACATCTTGTGCAAGGAATTTCGGCATGGTTCCTGGCTGTGCTCGTGGGGATCATTTGTGATTACAGACCAACGCTGGTTGCAATGCTTTGTTCCAACTGTGCTATTTCCATGTCAGGTGGGGTAATTTTCTACTGATAATGTTGGTGGGAGTTCCAGCAGGCCATTGTAGATTTTAGGGCCCTCATCAAAATGAAGTTTGATCCTAGCAGGATAAAGTAGTTGGTCACGTAAATTTTTTCCCGGATCTTCTTAAGAATAGCCTTTGTTTTCTGCTGCTCAGCCTGCAGGGCTGTTGAAAAGTCCTGCTGAAGTAGATAGGGTTATTTCTGTATTTGAGATTTCTCAGCCACCAGGCCTCCTGGAGCACCATTCTTTGCTCTGATAGACAGCCATTCTGATCACCCAAGATCTATGTTGTACCGTTGGGCTGAAGGGTTTGGGCACAAGTGAACAATGGGCCTATCCATCATAATATCCAGATCCGTCGGAATTTCCATTACAGATTGAAGCACCTGCAGGATGAAATCTATAGGGATAGCGAACCCCATCTCTGCTTCCTGTGGAATCCCATGGAGTCAAAAATTGTTTAGTCGAGCACGATTTTCTATATCCTCTATGCTGCCCTGGAACTCCGGTCTCATTTGAGCAGATAGAACAACATTTGATGACTCGAGTCCTGAGCTTGGATACCTCAGCTAATTTAGTGGTGTTATCTGAGACTTTCTTATCCATGTTCGGACATCTTGGCGAAGATCAGCCAATGATGACTCAATTTTGGACCGAGTGTAGTATCTTTCTCAGGGTTCTTCCAGGTTTGTGGGACAATAGTGAATCCTTGCCTTCTGAGTCCTGAGATAATTAAGTAATTCGACCTAATGCCTCTTGGCCTGGTCACCTGACTCTCAAAGTACTCATCCAAAGTAAGTTGCTTTTTCCATTTGCTGTGGAGCCAATTTTGGCCCTTTGGCTTTCGTTGCTTTGGTAGCCATCCTAGTTTGCTACCAAGGGAGAAATAGTCAGGAATTTGATAGGTGACTCTGAGGATTAGTTGGGATTGTTTACTAGGGTCTCGGAGCTCGGAGACTATGCTGCCACCATATTCGAACGGAAGTCTTAATTGCGCTTTTAAAAGAAAATAAGTACCACAAAGTTATCGCTACATGTCGAGTTATTTATTATTATACTTAAAATAAACAGAAACTGTACCATTTTCAGGTGAAGTAACGTAACACAACAACAACATTGTCACAGGAGTTTGCAGCCATGACAGTCAATACAAGTCTCGAACCAAACCCCTTAATGCAGCTCTTCTCTGTTGCCATTGCTATGTCATCCAGGTAATTGACTCCTTCTCCAACACTGTAGAGGGTGTGAGAGATCCAAGTAAACAAATGGCACAGCGGAAGGTCATGCCAGACAAATCTGATAGATTTCTTTGACTGGGTGACCAAAGTAGTTGATCAGGAGGGGCTGTGGACATGGCCTACCTAGACTTTAGCAAGGCATTTGACACAGTCCCACACAAAGATTAATATACAAGTTAGCCAGCCTGGGGTGGGTCCCAAGATGACAGCCTGGGTAAGAATGGCTGGAGAACAGGACACAGAGAGTAATAGTAAATGGAGTCCACTCTGAAAAAGGGGTTAGTATTGGGGTACCGCTGAGGTTCCGATTAGGACTGGTCCTCTTCAAAGTCTTTATAAGCAACATTGCAGAGGGACTGGAAGGAAAAGTATGTTTCTTTGCAGATGACACAAAGATCTGCAACAGAGTTGATGCACAAGGTGGAGTGGAAAGGATGAGAAGGGACTTGGCAAGGTTAGAGGAATGGTCAAATGTATGGCAGCTTAGATTCAATGCTAAGAAGTGCAGGTAATGCACCTGGGAAACAAAACCCAGGGAAGAGTACACAATGGGGTGAGCTACTAACAACAAAAATGGAAAGGGACCTGGGGTAGTCATATCAGATGACCTAAAGGTGGGCAAGCAATGTGAGAGGGCAGCAAGGAGGCTGGGGGATACTGGGATGCATAGGAAGAGGCATCACCAGTAGAAAACAGGAAGTTATTATCCCTCTGTACAGACAGCTAGTGAGATCCCATCTGGAGTACTGCGTGCAGTTCTGGAGACCAATCTCTGCAAAGACATAGACAGGATGGAAGCTGTCCAGAGGAGGGCAACTAAAATGGTGCAGGGTCTGCACCGGAAGACATATGAAGAGAGACTTAAGGAGCTTAATATGTATAGCCTCGAGGAAAGGAGGAGAGGGAGACAAGATAGAAACTTTCAAGTACCTCAAGGGAATCAACAAAGTCCAAGAGGCAGCATCTTTCAAAAAAGAGGTGTGCAAGAACAAGGGGCACAATTTGAAGATAGAAGGGGCGGCTCAGGAGTAATTTAAGGAAGCATTTTTTCACAGAGAGGGTTGTGGATGTATGGAACAGCCTTCCAGAGGAGGTTGTGGAGTCAAAAACAGTGGTGGAATTCAAGCATGCATGGGACAGTCATAAAGGCAATTCTAGGGGTGGAGGGTAGGAAGAAGTAGGCTGCTGGTTAACTAGGACCTGCAGCTTATCCATCAGGTAGAGAAATGAGCAGACTGGGTGGGCCAAGCGGTCCTTATCTGCCATCAAATTCTATGTTTCTATGTTTCTATTCTGCATGGCTGTTTGCAGCAAACAAGGGTGGAGAAGATGGACTGCAGTTGAGCTCTCAATAGCAGTACTCAACATCTTTGTCCATAGCACCCATGAGACTGAAAGCTGTTGTGAGCCAGCCAGCAGATAAATACATTTAAAAAGTGCTGAGAAAGTAAGACATTTCTAAACTACACAGAAACAAGAGTAACATTTTAAAATTTCCAGAGGTGTCGGCATAAAAACTTGCACTTGTATAAATCAGACATGTGATGTTCTTGTCTTGAATGTTGTTTATCTGCACTCGTGTGTGGCTGACTTCCATTACTGTCTCAAGTGGCACAGCCACTCATGAGGTCAAACACAGTGTAACTGGGTAAAATTACCTTTCTCAGGTTCTTGTTGGAGCGGCACAAAAGGCAGAGACAACAGACAAGTGAGATGTCCAGATAACAAATATAATTTATTACTGGTAAATAATAATAGTACAGGCTTACAACTGACAGTATAATTACTGGGAGAGTATCCAGCTTCCTTACCTATGTAGGCGCAGTCTCTAGTCTTAGTAAAGCTACATGCTGCAAGGGTCTTATACCCCAATAATTACCATGACAACTACTAAAGAAGATACATAAAATGTATACAATGGGCCAAAACAGATGGCCTGAGTAACCATCTAACTAACAAAAAGTTGCTTAGCTTGCAGAAAATAACTGAACAATAAGGTCTGTGATGCTTCCAAGGTCACTTGCAGTTACAGTTGTGCACAAGCCCTAAAGATGTCACTGTTGCCTAACTTATAGTTATACAGTAAAAATAATATGGATGACATCTCCCAGTGGCAAGATACATCATAAAAATATAATGGAGCATAATATGCATTAGCAAAGATACAGTAGAACTCAGATCCTGACACTTATGCTTATACGATAAGTACATATACTTAAGTATGTGTTGCTGTCCTGAGGTGAGGGGTATAATCAGGAGTGCTGGTCCATGGATAACATCCCCCTTGTTGCCTCAGAAGGGCAACAATCCCAGGTAAGTAGTGAGATGGAGCTGAAAAAAAAAGTCATTTACAGGCCCGAGGCATGAGCCTTGTAAAGGAATTAGAGTTGTTCTTGGTGTTGTCTTAGAGGATGTCACAGACAGCAGAGGGTTAGTATCAGAAAAACAATCAAAATGCTTGAATTATAACAAAAACTTTGAAAGTCATTTCTAACCAAGTATTGGATAGAGCAGTGCTTAAATCACCATCATGAATAAGATCATTAAGAGCATCACCAGCTTTAGAAATGTTATTGCTAATATAAATCAAATGTGAATCCTTTCTAGCTAAAAGAGATTTCAAGGAAAGAATCAATGGGTCATTGTGCACATTAAACACGGCAAATGTTGAGACAGGGCAAGCAAGTGTTGCGGATCGGTATCAATAACATCTAGTTCAGGGAGAGGAACAGGAGTAATGACAGTGTGTCCACTGACTTTTCTGCTGTGAGTAAAACAAAAGTTAGGATTTGAGATAACACAAGATTTTGACCATAAGCAAAGGATTTATGATTAGTCACTACACAATACTGCCCATCGAATTGTAAGTAACTCTCACAGTTGGTACCCTCCATTGCTGTAAATGTATAGGACAAGAGAAAGACTGGTTGGTGAGCCATGAAGTGAAGCGATGTACCTCTTCCAGGTAGCTTCAGAATTTAGCTGTTTCGGCATCATCATGAAGATGCAGCTCATGGAGATTCGATTTGTCATCATAATCAGCATCAGTAAGATTAGACGGCAGTTCATCACCCAAAGTTAGAGACCAGCCAAGGTGTTCAGAGCTAGTAGCCACAGACCGGTTTCCAATATCAAGAAGCCACAGTGGCACAGATTAGTATCCTTTCTTGGCACAACAGTTCATGGGGTGCCACCCAGGCTTGGAGCACAGCATGGTAAACAAGTAGAGGTAAGTCAGTTCTTTCACGAATATATGTCATCATTAAGGTGTCTGATGGAATTGATAGCAGCTAATTTGTCGAATACAGAAGTTTCAGGATCAAAGCGTGGTAGTAAGACAGTAAATGTGATAAACATGTTGTTGTGAATGGAACATGTCTTAGTAAAATAAGGTGCTTGATTTGGATATCTGGATACATACCCAAGGTTTTCTAGCTGTAGACATAGAGATGTTAACAGAGTTAGCCAAACAAATGTCAGTACATTTAAGAGATCTGCAATGAGGGCAATACCATTTACCCATTCTTCTATCATGGATAAGATCTGGAATGTGGCCTGTTTCCAAGTCTCTGAAGAGATTGTTCACAGTGGCAGTTACATAAGAACCATAAGCAGAGCACAAATTCAGAGCAATATATTGCTTGTCTGCCTCGTTATTTTGAAAAATCAGTTCATTAATCTTATTTTTAGTATTATTGAACCCTTTGGCAATTTCCTGCATATAATAGACTGTGAAACTTTCTTTCTTACCTAAGCCATCTACACCATGTAACAGTGGGGTAATATATCATTTTAATAGCTTGCTGAAAATGAAGTGTTTGTGCTTTAATAGCAGCTATATCTGCTCTATTCCAAATAGACATGCCTGAACCAAAAGGCCAGAAATTATGCCTTCTGCACCAGTTACATCTGCGGTATCACGCCTAGTGCATGGTCTGGCTTTAGCATTAAGTGCGGGTCTGAAGACCCTACATTATCAGTGGTATGGGGACCATTAACTGATCATTAGTGCGTGTTTGGTACGCAACTACAATATCTGTAAGCATCATCCTGAAACATTTTGAAGTATTGGTCATGTGACAGAGACCAATTTGAGCCATATTCAATGTGTAAGATTAAAATCACTGGTGCATGCATAAATTGCATATTATTAATCAGGGCTCCTGGAAGGGATGTGGCAGTCAAACCACTAGGAAGACCTTCCTCCTGGGGAGGACAGTCATTTCTTCTTTGGTGGGTGGGACTATAGAAAGAAAAAAAGCTTCATAGTTGTGAAGACAGAAAGCACGAGACTCCTCAAAGGTGAGGGTCATACCAAGCAGGATCTATAAGAGCAGTAAGGTTATAGTGGCCAGCATGTCTGAGGGAAGTCTGTTGAATAGAGACAGTACCATTTTAGATGTCAGTTTTGTGCCATCTGTGGGAATGTACCTTTGGATAGGTGGGCTACAGGGAGTGTGTAGCCATTAATATCAGTTTTCCATTGAATGGAAAGTGTGGCTTTGTCTGGAGCAACTACCATAGCATCAAGATAGATGTCTGAGCCTTCCTTTACAGTAATCATTATATATGTTAATGTGAACTCTGATTGGAGGCTAAACGTTCAGGTTTGCTAAGAAAATGTTCTACATGCTGTTTGTGAGTCGATAGGGGTTTATTTTGAGAATCTGTCAAAGGGAATGGCAATAGTATTCCCACCAAGATAAGGAGATGCAAGATACCCATCTTGCCAGTGTACCTGAAAGAAAACAGAAATGGTTTAAGTGTGGGTACTGTTCCATCCTAAGTGGTTAGGAAAAGTAAGTTTAGTCACCTTGTACAACTTGAGTTAATTAGCATGGAACCATGTGGTGGTGGTCTTTGCTGTTGAACTCTGACCTGATAGGCAGCAGGGCTGAGTCTGTTGACAGTGGGGTATGGGCCTTCCCATTTACTGGCAAATGAATGCGTTAGTTTGCATTGGAGAAGCATAACTTGGTTTCCTACTTGCCAGTCAACTTCTTTGACAAGCTTATCAACATGAACTTTAGCTTACTGTTGAGCTTTACCCATCTGATTGGCAGTGAACAGGTGTGTCTTCATGATGTTGTCATGAAGCTTTTCAACATACTTGTCAACAGATACTCGATCTGCAGTAGGGGTGTGGAGATCACTCAGTAGGTGCTCAGGTAATCTCATAGCTTTACCAGTCATAACCTCATAAGGTGTACACGAGTAATGGCTGCAGGGTGCCACTGATTGCCATCAGTAGTAGTGGCAAGAGGAATCCCAGTCCTTGGGATTGTCATTGATGAATTGCATGACATCTGTTTGATTAGTCTGTTCGCTTTTCTACCAGGCCTGAGGATTGAGGATGGTAAGGGATATGGAATTTCTGATCTACTCCAAGTAGTTGGAGCTTCTGCTTCATCAGCTCAGGCTGTAAAACTGGTTCCCTATTCTGAGTCTACCTTTGAGGTAGGCCCCACGTGGAGATCAACTGATCCACCAGGATCTTGGCAGTTATCTTTGCTGTGTTACTCTTAGTGGAAATGCTTCTACCCACTTAGAGAACTAATCTGTGACAAGTGCATACTTGTTGTTCTTACTGAAGTTGGTAAGGGACTCGATGAAATTGATCTGTATCATATTCCATGGTCCAATTGCCTTTGTGGCAGCAATTTGGCATTTCTTTTCACCAACATTGGATTGTTCTGGGCACACACTATGCAGTTGTCCACATAGTGTTCTACATCTTGGCCATGCCAGGCCACCAGATGACAATTATAAGTCTCTGAGGGTATTTTCTTCCCCTGGTGTCTGCCAGTGGGGTATCATGAACCATATGAATGAGTTTGGTTCACAAACATTGTGGTGCAACCCACAGTTTGTCACTCTATCTTCTTTCAATACCAGATGAGCTTCTGATCACTAGACAAGTGTATGTTGTCAGAGTGTCTCTTGTATGGACTGCCAACAAGTATTGGTTGTTCAATTCCTTTATCCAAGAATTTGAACACATCTTTTAGTTCTGGGTCTCATTTCTGGGCAGCAGAAAGGTCCAGTGAAGGTTCTGGTACTGGTTTCTGTCTAGTGTTAGCAGCTAAGAAAATAGCTGCCACAGCTATTGGGTGAGTCATTGTCCATGCCCCCGAGCACCTGCTTAGGCAAGTGAGTCTGCTTGAGTGTTAAATTCATGGTAAGGGTCAGATTTACTGTGAGCCTTTAACTGTGGATGTACAGTTTATGAATAAACTGCACCGGGGTGTATATATACACAAACAGATCCCTGTATTTGACAGGTGTGCCATCCGAGGATGTAAAGATCTTACTTTGAGAGGGCTCTTGGAGTAGCTATTCACCATTAGGACTAAGCAGTCTCATGTCAGAACCCCATGGAAAATCTTCTAGCTAGCAGTCTCTGGTGGGACTGCCCTCAAACGTCGACTGACTGATGCCAGCGTGCATCAGTATAAAGGCGGTCCGCTCTGCCCACCAGTTGTTGCCTAAACACTCTTAGTGTGTGGAGTAAATAATAATAATACTA
Source organism: Neoceratodus forsteri (assembly GCA_016271365.2). Lineage (NCBI taxonomy): Eukaryota > Metazoa > Chordata > Ceratodontiformes > Ceratodontidae > Neoceratodus > Neoceratodus forsteri. The sequence goes on along the minus strand of CM057450.1, from coordinate 882,317,039 downwards.
ATAATACAGATTCTGCCAAGAAACATTTGTAAATAAGCAAGAGTATTAATAAATGTTTATTATACTACTTACGCAAGCATGTGACAAAGAAAATCACAAGGAGACGGGTTTCTCACCACTTTCCTGAAGAATGTATATAATCTCCAGTATTTTTAGGATTTTAGGTTTTTAAGATTTTGTTTTCTCTCCATGGAACTAGGTTACAGAAGGTTACATACTACAGATAACAGTATAGCAACAGAGATTACCTCATAGTTACGAATATGAGAAACAATAGTATTGGTCCTAAGTCATTCTTTATTAGATGATGACTTAGGAGGAAGAATTACTAATGAGTATTATATGAGACATAGAATATGCTTTGGTTAGCATTATAGCTTGGACAAAAGAAATGCTGACAGGGCTCTATTACACATGGCATTTCTTGCCTATGTACAGTACAAGACATAACACAGGTTTTCTCTCTGACAAAGAGAAGTGCTGACTGGCCACTACTACATATGATTATATGAGATATATATAGTGTATAAGTAATCACTGATGATCCTCCGAGTCATCATATTAGTAATTAGGTAGATTATATATGGAACATATGTAAAAGACAAACATAATGCATTACAGTGAGGTATAATGATCATGCATGATTTAATCCTATAAAAGGATGTAAACATTAACAAATATATAAAAATCCACATGCCCCCATCATGCAAAGCATCATGGGCTGCATATAAATCACCACAGAATATTATGCTGGTTCAACTGATGAGTCCTGGTAGGACGAAACACGTGTCTGTGTCTTCTGTTGGCACCCTTTGCAAACTGTGTGAGAGGCCTTTCTGCACCATGCATTTTTGCTAAGTTGAACCAGCATAATATTCTGTGGTGATTTAATATACCCCATGATGCTTTACGATGGGAGCAGTGTGACTTTATTGCTTCTTTGAAACTTGGCTTCCCGCCAATGACCTTTGGGGTAACCATTGCCTTATTAGCTTATTATGTCTATTAGCAAATATTAGCAGCAAAGCACATTCCTGGCACTCATGCTTATATGATGGATGCCTATATCTATATATTAGTGCAAATATAGCAGTATCACAGTACAATAGTCCAGGAATACAGTGTATGTGGGATGATAGGGGCATAACCCAGGTGCAACAGTTCTTTTCTGCCATCGGCTTGAGATGGTCCTTGCGGAAGAACAGCGCTGCTAGCGTCACCATATTGGATGAGTATTTCTCCTTAACTACTTCTTTGAAGTTTCTACTTACTTTTGATTAGATTTATATCCTTTCTCGGCTGTGCATGTCATCCGTGCAGCCCTCGAATGCATAAAACAAGTGTGCCTCATGTGGAACTCAGCTCCCACATAAGGATGGCCATTCCCTGTGCCTCTTCTGTTTAGGCCCGACCACTGTGTGCAGGAGTGTGATCACTGCCAGAAATTCAATTTGGCCAACAGAAAATGATGGCAGCAGTCCCTGGAAGCCCATATCCTCAAGAAAAAATGACCTCCTTGGAAAAGAATTGAAGAAACTCAGGCAGGCATCGGCCTTTCCTGAGGACCACCACAAGAAAAAATGTGACAAGGAGAAGCATAGGGACTGGGACTTTTCATCCACAGCCCCGCTGATTCAGGCCAGGTTCATAGCCTTGCAGGTGTCCTCCCTCCAGGGACCATGCTTCAATGGCCACCTTGGTGGTGTCCAGGTATGCATTGGCCCTCCCCATCGGGCTCAAGCCCAGCGGGAGTCGCCAGGGTAAAGAAGATCTCACCCCGCTTACAGACACTTTTACCTCCTGGTCTAGCAATGTGAGTGGGTGCATTGTTGGGCCTGCTCTGCCGTTTCCCCACTGGACAAGGCTGCTAAGTCACCCATCAGTTCACTCCGACGGACGCCCAGCCTGTGATCTCTAATGTTACACCTGATGTCCGGGGTCGCTGCAGCCTATGTCTGATCAGATGCTGTCAGAGGTTCCTCCATCTCCTCCTCCTCCTTCAGAGTCTGTCTCTACTTCCTTGCCAGGGACAAGGACCAGGGATGCTTCCACTATCAGAGGTTCCCCAACTCCAGAGCCTCTGGATCATACTACGGTCCCTCCACCATCGCCTTCCAGCTTGCCTCTGCCTGACAACTGACCTTTGGTTCCACTGTCTGGGCCAGCAGGCCTACTCTTCTGTCCCTCCCTATGGGGCCTTCATTTCCACCCACTGGGCTGGCCTTGAACCCATCAGCACCTCTGGTTGGGCCGCCATCTGGGCCTTTGGGCCACTGAATGCTGGCCTACCCGATGCCATAGTTTCTGATGCCAGGGTACCCGCTGCCTTAGTACCCAATGCCAGGATTGCCTGGTCTGGGCTACCCACCATTGGGCTTCGTTACCCATACTGTGGGTTTCTGGGCTACTCCCCTCACGTTGACCTCCTCCTCCACAGGTGGACTTGAGAGCGGACCTATCCTCATGGTGGACAGAGGCCAAAGTACAGTTGATGTCAGTGTTAGACATGTGTTAGATGACACCCAGCCCTTCGCGGGCCCCAGACATCTGCCGACAGAGGTTCCACTGCCCGTTACAGCGTCTGGCTGGGAATGTCTGTGGGCTCCCGTCCTAGGGTTTTCTCACCCTCTGGGCATGTCCAGGTCTGTTGGCCTCCCTCTCCCTCCTGTGGTCTCCCAGAGTCTTCTGACTCTGATGGTGACTATGAACCCTCGGAGCTGCATACTCCAGAAACCCCTAAGCCAAAGTTTCTCCCAAGTTGCCAATGGAGGACTCTTCTTTTCTGGAGTTGCTAAAAAGATACAGGAGGCCTATGACTGGAGATGGGTGGAACAGGATCCCTAGCGTCCGAGCTTGCTCAACATTTAGATTTGGCAGAAACCTCTCCCACCCTTATTCCCTCCCCAGATCGGAGCCTCACGAGACCTGGTCACAACTGTCTGGAAGCAGCCTTCCTCCTTGGCTACCTTAGCACGTAAGGCAGATAGGCTTTATCAGTCCCCAGGGAAGGGATTTCCTTAACCTTCAGTCTAAGGTGATTCTGTGGTCATTAGTGCTGCCCACGACAGAGCCACAAATCCAAGACACCTTAGTTCTTCTTCTCCTGACCAAGAGTTGAAACTTCTAGACCAGTATGGAAAGAAAGTCTTTGCTTCCTCTACTTTAGGCATTAGGCGCTTAACTACATTGCCAACATGGGAGACTACCAAAGTCCATCCTTACTTAGCTGGATTCTAAACTCGGCTCTCTCTCTCCCAGACTCTGTGGTTAAGCAGGAGCTGAGAGTCCTCGTCCACTTGGCTAGATCTGCCTGCAGGCATATGCTCCAGGCCACCTGTGATACAGTGGACATGGCTGGCCAGAGTTCAGCATTCGCCAACAGTTTACACTGCCATGCCTGGCTTTGCATTTCTGGCCTGGCACCGAGGTGCAGTCAGCCATCCAGGATGCCCTTTTCAGGGGTCGGTCCTCTTTGGTGGTGATGTTAAAGATATTATCACGATCTTCAGGACAAAGGTAAAGTCCTGAGATCGGTTCAGTATATGTACAAACCCTCTCAAGGGCAGAAATGCTCCTTTCAATGCCAAAAGCATCGTCAACAGAAGCAGATGCAGTCTGACACTAAACCAAAAGTAGAGCTGCATCAGCAGCCAAAGCCCCCAGCTTAGTCCCATAAGGCTTTGGGAGCCGCGCCACTGTTCTGCCTCCACCTCCCGACTGCTTGCCTCTTCCTCCTGCTGGACCCCAGTCCAGTGGAGCCAGTGGGAGGCAGGTTTTCCCTTCACCTACCAGAACGGAGAGGATCACTTTCAGATGCTTAGGTGCTCCAACTCGTGTCAGGAGGGGCACTCTCTAGAGTTCATTCAGGAACATCCACACAGACCTCCTACCCAGTCCTCTTATTCCCCACTCTACCTTCCTCTGGTGGGGGAAATAAACTCCCTTCTGCTGAAGGATGCTATAGAACCTGTGACCTCCATCCTTTCAGGGGACAGATTACTACTCCCACTTTCTAGTCCCAAAGAAGACCATTCTGGATCTCAGCTCCCTAAACATATACGTAGAGTACAGAGATTCAGAATGCTCTCCTTCAGAGCCTTCTCCCTTGCTCAGGTTGGGTCTGTGGCTGGTGGCTTTGGATATGCAGGATTCTTGCTTGTATATCCCCATCCGCCTCTCTCCCATTGAGGTTCCTTCATTTCAGTTTTCAATGGGTACACTACCAATTCAAGGCCCTCCCATTTGGCATCTCCCCCCCCAGTGTTTACCAAGTGTCTGGTGGTGGTGGCAGCCTTCCTCTTGTGCCAAGAGTTCCAGGTGTGATAGCAGCCCCTCCAGGAAGACCCTTTCCCTCACACAGGAGGCCTTTTCTAGCTTTGCATCACCGTCGGTCATACCAAGTCTCATTTGGTCCCATGTCAGTTGCTGCAGTTCATTGGGGCACTGTTGGATACCACTCTGGGCAGAGCCTTCCTTCCTCTGAACTGGATAGAAGCTCTTCAGCTTCAGGTTCACTCTAATATCCTCAAATGTTCCCCGGCTCAAAGGTCCTTGACTTCTCAACCTTATGGCAGCTGCCATACCAACTGTGCCTCTAGCCAGGCTTCACATGAGGGTATTGCAATGGACCATCTGGATCAAGAGGTCCTTATCTAGGACCCTGTGATCCAGGATCTCCGTTGGTGGTTAGTTTTCAGAGAACCTAAGCCAGGGAATCTCTTTGCCCTGCCAACCACTCAAACTCTGACCACAGATGCTTCAGGAGCTGGCTGGGAACCCACCTCGGCCCCACAAAACCCAGGAACTGGTCCCCTCTGAACTTCCATTGCACATCATTGTGCCCAAGTTGAGGGCGGTCCTATATGCTCTGCAGGCCCTTCACCCTTCATTCTCTCCCAGCCATCTCTTGGTACATTCAGACAACATGTAGTCTGAGTACCTCAACAAGCAGGGAGGACTCGGCTCCTATCCACTGTGTGGAAGCAATGAGGATTTGGTATGGGCCTCACAGCGCAGCCTTCATCTGACAGCGATTCATGTGCCAGGCATACTGAACACTCTGGCAGACAGTCAGTTCTCAGCCAGAGCTCACAAGTGGGAAGTCGAGCAGGAAATTTCAGAAGATGTCTTTGCTCGGTGGAGTATGTCAGATAGACCTGTTCGCCTCCTCAACGCCAAGCTTCCCACCTTCTGCTCGCTCATTCTGGGGCTGGCGTTTTCTGGCTGGATGTGCTGTCTCTGTGTTGGAGGGTTAGATCCGTTTACACCTTCCCTCCGATTCCTTTGATCCCAAGAGTCCTGAACAAATTACGGGCAGAAGGCACGCGCATGATTTCATCGCTCCTTTCTAGCCAAGGAAAGTTTTGTGTTCTCTACTGCGATAGTTTTCAGAGGAACCACTGATTCCTCTCCCACTTGGCCAGCAACTGCTGACCCAAGATCAGGAATCCATGTCCATCTAGGCCTCAATCCCTCCACCTTCATGCCTGGCTCCTCCAGATGTAGCCGCCACTTGTTTTGGTGTTTCTCCTTTGGTGGCTGACATTCTGGTGGAAGCTAAGCCTTCCACCAGATACACTTATGCCATGAAGTGGAGCGGTTCTCTGTGTGTGCTGGAGCCAGGAATTTGGTACCTTTTTGACTTGGGTCTCAGTCCTCTTTGCTGAAAGTTCATCTGTCGGCCATTTGCCCTACCATCTCCCAGTGAGGGACAGGTCTGTTGCTCAGTTAGCGGGTATCAATAATTTCCTTGGAGGGTCCGTCATTTGAAGCTCCCTGTCTGCAACTCTGCTCCACCCTGGGATCTTAATGTCATCCTGGAAAAGCTTACACTGCCCCCTTCAAGCCAGCAGCTGAGGCAGATTTGCATTTCCTCTCCTGGGAAGCCTTTGTTACTCATGGCTATCACTTCTCTTGCGGAGGATTTCGAGACTCAGGCACTTATATGCAAAATCCTTATTTGATTTTCACAGGGACAGAGTGGCTATGAGAACCAACCCTAAGTTCTTGCCCAAAGTGGTGGCAGAGTCTACACTCAACCAGTTTATTGAACTGCTGGTCTTTTGTGGAACATTCCAACCAGGGAGTATCTCTACATACTGTCTGTTTATAGAATCTTATGGTACTATACTCACAGATCAAAGATCTCAGGAAAATGGACCAGCTTTTAGTTTCCTTCACTCTTAAGGAGGGCCTTGCCATTTCTAAGCAGTGTCTCTCCAAGTGGTTGGTCAACTGCATTATCTTCTGTTACAACAAGTACAACAAAACCCTTCTCAGTCAGGTAAAGGTTACTCTACAAGAGGTGTGGCAGCCTCTGCCACATGTTTTAGCTACAGACATTTGTGCAGTGGCTACCTGGATGTCTGTCCACCTTTACCAAACATTATAGCTTGGACATTGCCTCTCGCATACAGGCGGGGTTTGGTCTGGCGGTTTTGCAGAGGCTCCTTTCTTGAGCCCAAGGTTTGCCAGATTTAGTTTTAGTGGACAATATTTATCCTCCTCCCTGTTTTCTACTTTGTTCCAAACTGCATGGGGCTCAGTCATAATGGTGAATACTACTGCAAGAGCCTCTCTCGAGTAAGATGGTACAGTTACGTAAGAACTTACTGCAACAGTAGATCTTCAAGAGATGCTCTTGCACAGGTATTGCTTTCCTCCCCAACCCCTGAGTTTCCTCTCTTCTTATGGGACAGGTTCCTTTCTCCTGTCATAGAAACATAGAAACATAGACTTTGATGGCAGATAAGGACCGCTAGGCCCATCTAGTCTGCCCATTTCCCTACCTACAGGATAGGCTGCAGATCCTAGTTAACCAACAGCCTACATCTTCCTGCCCCCACAAGAATTGCCTTATGTCTGTCCCATGCATTCTTGAATTCTCACAGTTTCAGACCCCACAACTTCCTCAGAAAAGCTGTTCCATGCATTCACTACCCTCTCTGTGAAATAATACTTCCTCACATTGCCCTCGAACCGCCTCCTTCTATCTTTAAATTGTGTCCCCTTGTTCTTGCAAGTCTCTTTTTCTGAAAGATGCTACCTCTTGGACTTTGTTGATTCCCTTGAGGTACTTGAAAGTTTCTATCATGTCCCCTCTCCTTCTTTCCTCAAGGGTATACATATTAAGCTCCTTTAGTCTCTCCTCATACGGCTTCTCTTGCAGACCCTGCACCATTTTAGTTGCCTCCTCTGGACTGCCTCTATCCTGTCTATGTCCTTGCAGAGATGGGGTCTCAGAACTGGATACAGTATTCCAGATGGGGTCTCACCAACTGTCTGTACAGAGGGATAACAACTTTCTGTTTTCTGCTGCTGATGCCTCTCCCTATACATCCCAGTATACCCCGGCCCTCCTACTGCCTTCTCACATTGCTGCTAACCTTAAGGTCATCTGATATGATTACCCCAGGTCCCTTTCCTGTTTGTTGTTGTTACTACCTCCCCACCCATTGTGTATTCTTCCCTGGGTTCTTGTTTCCCAGGTGCATTATTTTACACTTTTTGCATTGACTCTAGCTGCCATACATCTGACCACTCCTCCAACCTTGCCAAGTCCCTTTTCATCCTTTCCACGCCTCCTTGTGTATCAACTCTGTTGCAGATCTTTGCGTCATCTGCAAAAGGCATCCTTTCCTTCCAGTCCCTCTGCAATGTCACTGAGTGAAGACATTAAAAGGACTGGACCCAATCTAGAACCCTACGTGTACCCCACAGTAACCCTTTCTTCAAGTGGACTCCATTTACAATTACTTTCTGTGTCCTGTTGTCCAGCCAATGTTTTACTCAGGCTACCACCCTGGGACCCACTCCCAGGCTGGTTAATTGACTAATAATCTTTTGTGTGGGACTGTATCAAATGCCTTGCTAAAGTCTAGGTAGGCCATGTCCACAGCCCCTCCCTGGTCTACTACTTTGGTCACCCAGTCAAAGAAATCTATTAGATTTGTCTGACATGACCTTCCCTGTGAACCCATGCTGCCTTGGATCCTGTGCTCCACTGACCTCTAGGTACTCAACTATTCTTTCCTTCAGAAGTGACTCCATCACTTTCCCTACCACAGAGGTCAGACTGACAGGTTTGTAGTTTCCTGCCTCTGTCTTGGTCCCACTTTTGTAAGGGGAATCACATCCGCCTTCCTCCAGTCCTCGGGTACCACACCATCCTCCCATGATTTATTAAAAGAGTAGCCAGTGGTTTCACTAGTTCCTTCCTTAATTCTTTTAGAATTCTGGGGTGAATTCCGTCAGGACCCATTGCTTTGTCCACCTTCAGTTTTAGGAGTTCTTGCAGAACCCTTTCTTCTGTGAAAGGACTGGGATCGACCCCCTATCAAGAGTGCTTCTGTTAATTGGATTAGGCGCTTCCCCTCCTCTTTTGTGAATACTGGAGCAGAAATATTCGTTCAGTATTCCTGCTTTTCACTGTCCCCTCTGCCCACCCACCGTTCATTCTATTCAGCCTCACTATCCCTCCCTTTGTCTTTCTCGCTCGCTGATGTACCTATAAAGGTTTTATCCCCTTCTTAACTGAGTTGGCTATCTTTTCCTCAGTTTGGGCCTTTGCTATTCTGACTTCCCTCCTGCTTCTTTCTGCCTTAACTGGTACAGTCTCTGTCCTGCTCCTTCTGTGTTTCCTTATACTTCCGGAATGCTATCTTTTTCTTCCTGACTTTCACAGCCACCTCTCTTGAGAACCATAGTGGCTTTTTCTTTCGTTTTGATTTGTTTATTTGCTTCACACAAAGGCTTGTTGCCTCTGTGATGGCAGTTTTGATAATTCCCCATTGTTGCTCCACACCTCCTTCTAGCCTGTTTGCTAGTGCTTTTCTGAGGCACTCTCCATCTTGCCAAAGTCAGCCCTCCTAAAGTCCAGTACCCTCACTTTTGTATGGCTTGACTCTGTAGCTGAGTTTAACATGAACCACACTGTTTGATGGTTACTTGTCCCCAGATGGCAACCCACTTCTAGATCTGAGATCCTCTCACTGCCCCGTTTGAGATCACGAGGTCTAAGATTGCTCCCTCATGAGTGGGTTCGAAACTAGCTGTCTAATGCCTGCCACCTGTAGGGCATCAAGAATGGCCCTGTTCTTGGATGTGGCTGCAGCAAATGTGCTCCAGTTAACATCTAGCATATTCAGGTCTCCCATCAACAGTATCTCCCTTTCTCTGCCATTCTAAGAATGCCTTCCATCATATCCTTGTCCATTCCTTCCCCTGACATGGGGGTCTGTACACAACCCCTGTGCAGATTGTGGTGTCCTTTCCAGTCTCCAAGGTGACCCACAGTGCCTCCTCTCCTCCCTGTTTACTCTTTTGTTCAGTTGCTTTTATCCCTTTCTTTACATAGAGAGCTACTCCTCCCTCTTCTCCCCTGCCTGTCTCTCCTGTATGTTATGCACCCTGGTATGTTAACATCCCAGTCATGGTTCTCTGTGTACCATGTTTCTGTGACTGCTTACGATATCCAGGCATCCCTCTTCCATTAAGGCCACCAGCTCAGGGACTTGTTGCCCAGACTACAGAGCATTGGTACTCATTACCCTCCATTTCCTGATGGCCTTACCCCTTTGCCCCATCCCTGTCCTTCTTGCCTTTGTCACTTTCTCCATTTACCCTTGCCCTTCTCCCTATCGACACCTCCATGTTGGTGTTTGCACATACTACCGTGATTGTTGGGGTGATGTCATGCCCTGTCAACCTCTGGTGGGAGAACTGAAGGGCGGATGTGGAAACAGCCCCTTTATACTGACGCACCCTGGCGTTGGTCAGCTGACATCAGGAGCAGTCCCTGCCAGAGACCGAATAGCTAGAAGATTTTTCTGTGGGGTTCCGTGCTTGACGTTAGTCCTTATGGTGAATACCTGCAAGAGCCTCTCTCAAAGATCTGCTGTTATGGTAAGTTCTTAGTAACTGTACTTTAATTTTCTCCCAGAATGGTAAAAACTCAGTAAGGGATGAACAAGCCCAGTTGGAGTCTACAAAGATGAAGGCATCCTTGTCACCATGGGGCATGGCCTCCAAAGCACAGGCCACAGCTGCCAATTTGGCATACTGTGAGGAGATAACAGTGCACATCCTGGAAGTGCACCTGAAATTGCCTTATTGATCTAAAATGAGCACCCTAAATCCTGCTACCTGCTTTCCATCTACATAGGAGGCGTCTGTAAAGATACGATACATGGTGTTATCTTCCAGAACATCTGGTGTAGCCAATAAGAATGGTCCTGGCTCAGGTAAGTCATGAGGTTGGAGTGAATAGTCATGGGGCTTACCTGTGTAAGAGTAGGCCATGGGCCATGATTGAGGGCATTTTAGCAGCAGTACTTTGATGTCCCTGTCCTGCAAAAGCAAAGACCAGTGGGTAAGTTTGGTATTGGAGACTGAACCATCTTTATTTTCTCTGAAAGCAAAAGTTAGTTGGGGTGTGGCAGGTATGCAAGACAATAGAAACATACCCAATGATGTACATAGAGTGTTTGACAGCCCAGTAGGTTGCCAAAGTGTTCTTTCACAGAGACTGTATTTCCTCTCTACTGGGGACAGCATCTGAGATGCATAGGCAATGGGTCTAAAGTACCCATTGTACTTTTGTGCCAGCACTGCAGACATGGCCACATCAGAGGTGGTAGTTTCTAAATGGAATGGAAGGTTTGCTTTGGGGTTGATCAGTGCAGGAGGCGAAGTCTAAGGCCTGCTTCAGCTGGTGACAGCTTCTGTGTGAGTGGGGCCCCATGTCCATGGGATGTCCTTTCAAAGTTCATACAATGGAGCAGCCTTCAAGGCAAAATCAGGAATAAAATCCCTAGAATAGTTCACCATTCCTAAGAAGCATCTAAGCGTCGCCACACTGGTAGAAAGTGACAGATCTTGCAAGCCCTGTATCTTTTTGAGGGCTGGGCTTCTGCTTTGGTCCATGATATGTAGGCCAATGAAGATGATGTCTTTTCACACAATTGTGCCTCAGAGGGGTTGCACTTGAGGCCACTCTCTTGAGGAGACACAGCAGTTCATCTAGAAGGGTCAAATGATCTTCTGTTGTGGTGGTTGCTAGAAGCAAGTCATCCATGTACTGCAGGAGACACTGGGTTGTGGAGAACCCCTGCAAGGCATCCATCATGTGGAGATGGAAGAGGGAAGGGCTGTTATGAAAGCCCTGAGGAAGGCAGGTCCTGGTGTACTGGCATCCATCAAAATGAAAAGTGAATTTGTATTGGCTTTCCCATGCTAATCAAAGTGACCAAAATGCATTAGAGATGTCAGGAGCTGTGAACCACTTATTGTCAGGTGTCAACAGCTTGAGCACTTCAAGTGTTGATGCTACTGTTGGGGCACAGCTGGGGTAACTGATTAAGTTTCCTATAATCAGTTGTAGTCTCAAGCTCCATTTGGCTTTTCACAGGCCAAATAGGTGAATTGACAGTGGAGACACAGGTCCTAATCCTCCCTCAATGAGGGTAAGGCTTCAGCAGGAAATGGATACTGCTTCTGCCTCACGGTGTTGGGTCCTGGAATCTCTATGGCAGTGTGCATCCTACCACAATCATGCTTGTTGGTAGCAAACACATCCAGGTGTTTACTAAGGTTACTTAGCAAGAGAGCCAAAGGCCTATTAGGCGCCCATACTAATCAATTATAATATGATAACCTAGTATTAGATAATAGAAAGGAGTTCAATCTGGCTTTAAATTCAGTTTTATCTTTACTAACTATAATGTGGAGGTGCAAGTTCAGAGAACAAGTCATGACTTTTGAATAGAGTCATGACATCACACTCCTTGTTATGAGAGATAGCTGCCACCACATGTGAGTCTGGAATGGTGACAGCATGACATTGTCCTTTAATCTTTAGAAGTAGTCTATTGGCAAGGTCCACTACACAGACATGAAGTGCAAAAATCAATTCCCAAGATACTGGGTGATGATGTAATACCATGAGGTCAAAGACAAAATCAGTCCTGGGGTGGCCTACCACCACCACAGGCAGAGGAGCAGATCAGTAGGTGTGTGAGCTGGGTACCATCTACACCCTGGCCTCTGGTCTTCCAGCCAGTAGACCAGTCAGATGAGACTGGGTCCTCATCATGGAGGACTGACATAGCTGCACCAGTATTCAGAAGCATAGTAGGTTGCAGACCCTGACCATGGCCTTTACACAAGGCCGTCCATTTGTGTCAACAAGCAGGTCACTCACAATATGGACTGGGGCCTGTAATTGTCAATCTGTGCTTCCAGAATCAACTTCATCATCCTGTTCCTGAAATCTGAAGCCTGCAGGGTCTTTCTGGGCCTCCTGTATGCCTTGCACTGGATATAAGTGTGTCCAAGACACCACAGGCCTGACAGCAGTCTGCTTAATTGTCTCTTCCTCAGTCATCACATTGGCCTGGCCAGTAGCCAATGTTACAAAGATTCTTCCCTTGTAATAGTAAATGGAGTCACAGTGAAGAAAGGAAGGTTACTAGTGAGTGCACGCAGGCTTCAGTACTGGGGCGGTCCTTTTAATGTCTTTATAAGTGACATTGCAGAGGGACTGGAAGGAAAGTATGTCTCTTTGCAGATGGCACAAAGATCTGCAACAGGGTTGATATGCAAGGTGGGGTGGAAAGGATGAAAAGGAACTTGGCAAGGTTGGAGGAATGGTCAAATGTATGGCAGCTTAGATTCAATGCAAAGAAGTGCAAAGTATTGCACCTGGTAAACAAAACCCAGGGAAGAGTACACAATGGGGGTGAGACACTGACAACAACAAAATGGAAAGGGACCTGGGGTAGTCATATCAGATGACTTAAAGGTGGGCCAGCAATGTGAGAAGGCAGTAAGGAGGGCTTGGGGAGACTGGGATGCATAGGAGAGGCATCACCAGTAGAAAACAGGAAGTTGTTGGCCCTCTGTACAGACAGTTGGTAAGACCACATCTGGAGTACATGTGTACAGTTCTGGAGACCCCATCTCTGCAAAGACATAGAGTGGAGGCTGTCCAGAAGAGAGCAACAAAATGGTACAGGGTCTGCACCAGAGACATATGAAGAAAGACTAAATGAGCTTAAGATGTATAGCCTCAAGGAAAGGGGGCATGATAGAAACTTTCAAATACCTCAGGAATCAACAAAGTCCAAGAGGTAGCATCCTTCAGAAAAGGGATGTGCAAGAACAAGGGGCACAATTTGAAGATAGAGGGGACATCTCAGGGTAATGTGAGGAAGTATTTCTTCACAGAGAGGGTTGTGGATGGATAGAATAGCCTTCCTGAGGAGGTTGTAGAGTCAAAAACAGTGGAGGAATTCAAGAATGCATGGGACAGACGTAAGGCAATTCTAGTAGGGGTAGGAGGAAGTAGGCTGTTGGTTAACTAGGATCTGCAGCTTATCCGTTTAGGTAGGAAATGGGCAGACTAGGTGGGCCAGCGGTCCTTATCTGCCATCAAATTCTATGTTTGGCTGCTTCGGTAGCCAAGAGCAAGAAAAGGATTTTCTTGGCGCATGACTGTCCAGCGGCTGGAGCGAGGGCTACCAGGTACACATAGGCTTAGTCACTCTCTTGGCAGGGATGTCCTCCAGCAGTTTGCGAAGGGTCTTGTTTTCGTCCCTTAGACTCTGGTAGCTAGGACTGTTAGGCTCCGGCCATCAAATTGGGCATTTGGATTTTTCAGTTGCTCGTCTCTATTTCTGTTCTTGTAGTTCTGGCCCCCCACTCTGCGACTACTTGTCATCAGAAGGGGTATCAGTCTTCTGGTTCTTACCTTCCACAGTATAGTGGGTGGGCATATCGGAGGTGGGCTGCCTGTGCTGCTGGAGTTTGAATGGTGGCAGTTTTGTTGATTTTACTGGGCGAGGTTATGGAGGTATACTGATAGGCACACTCTGTTTTGGTAAGGATATTTGCACAGGTGTCAGTACTCAGGTAGACATTAAGCTCAACCTTTTCCACAGGCCTGGAGTCATGTTCTGGATGTACAGATCCTTGTCATAATCTGGTCACGGATGGCAACTTAATTTGCAAAGGCTTTCCCAGCTTGATAGGTGAGTCATAACCATTGGTGGTAGGCCGTGGGGCTTTCCTTTATATTCTGCTTGATCTTGTTGGCCAAGCAGGCTCAAATGACACCAGGAGTTGGCAATGAGAGCTGCAGCATTATCATTGTACATGAGCATCTCGCAGTTGTGTGCAGTCTCTGGGAGCTTGGCCCAAAGAGTAAGTTCGATCATCTGTTGCAAGATCTGAACCTGGTAATCAGGTTGGAGAGAAAGCTTCTCACAAAGGAGTGCACCTTCTCCAAATGGCTACTGAGATTGTCAGTGGGGCCCATCTCTCTGATACTTTGTGCAGTTTGCTGGACAGAATGAGCAACTTGAAGGGCTGGAAGTGTGAAAACTGTGTTCAAGATGTTCCATAGCGTTGCAAAGGGCAGCTTCTGCCACCGCATCTGCGACTACCTTGAATGCATGATCCTGGTTGACAGTATCCTCAAACATTCTGTCAATTTGATCCCGGAGGCACTGCATCAGCCTCCGGTGCAGTGATATTAGTAATGGCCTCTTAAATCAGGCCGTGGACCTCCACCATGGCATCCCTAGAGAGGGAGCAGTGGAGGCACACCACAGAATGCAGGCCATCCCCTGTGTCATGGGGGCCGCCATCTTGGTGTTGTAAGTTGGTTCCACCATGTTTATGGAGACGTGGCAGCATAGAGGGCATGCGACATGGGTGCCATCTTGGGGATGGCTGGAGGAGATGACAGCCCTATGGGGCTGGACTTGTGTGCGGTGCATGCCACATCATTGCGGATATGGCAATGTTGAGTAGGCGTATCACGGAACCCATTCATAATCTTAACATGGTCAGGAGAACCTCTTGCTGATGAGCAATTTCACCATCTTTGCTCTACATCTCTTGTGACAAACTCTGGTAATACTCTGCTCAATACCCTTCTCAACCTCATGCTGCAATACTCTGTATGCAGCACCCAATTAACATTTTCCTAAGCTCTTTGTCTAACTCAGGAGTCACCTCTCATTCTCCTCTTTCAACTCAGCATTCTCTTCTCTCAAGCCTTCATTAGTATCACTCAGAATATCGTTCAGATATGTTAACTGTTTATTACATTACAGGCTTTCACAGTCATCTCTCAACATGCAAATTTCTCACTCAGTCTTGAGCAGTACAGTGCAACAGCCTGTTATTGGCATCATGGAGTGACAATCTCCTCCACTAGTTTGTTCCTTTTTCCATAACTCCAATACCTGCAAGCCCGCCTCTTTATTTAGAGATGCATTTTGCAGTTCAAAGGAGGCACACTTCATTGTGAGACACTCAACAGCGGTATAGAGAGCCACAACTAAAGACCTTTAAGGTTGTATTTCTTGGTTGTTGTTTTGGACTCTTTAAGTAGTGCTCTGATATTAAGAGCAAGGGTTGTGCTACAGACTTAGCATCCAGCGAAATCTTCCATCCACCATGGGATGTAAGGTAGTTAGAGCGTCCAGTCTCAGTTCAGTGCAAAGTTCAGGCATGACAAACAAGGAGTAAACAAAGAAGCAGTCGGAAGACTGGATAAAATCTTAGTGCCGTCACCCAATGGCTTTCCAGTCCCCTGAGGGCAAATGGTGGTGCCAAGGTAGTATGCTGTCACTCGCAGAGGAGTGTAAAGGGATCTAGTGTGGGTATGCCACATCTGAGACCAACAATCACTGTAAGTACAAGTAGGTCCAAGCAGGTGAAAAACACGCTATACTGCTCGACATTCAAAATTAACTGAATGGAATCTTCACTTTGTACATTCCACCTACACACGGTCGCTAAATGTAACTGGGTAATAAATTACCTTTTCAGGTTCTTGTTGGAACTGCACAAAGGAAGAGATGACAGACAAGTGATGTCCAGATAATAAATATAATTTATTATTGGTAAATGATAATAATACAGGCTTACAACTGACAGTATAATTACTGTGAGAGTATCCAGCTTCCTTACCTATGTAGGTGCAGTCTCTAGTTTCAAAAAACTACATGCTGCAAGGGTCTTATACCCTGATAATTACCATGACAACTACTAAAGAAGATACATAAAATGTATACAACTGGCCAAAAACAGGTGGCCTGAATAACCATCTAACTAACATGAGAAGTTGCTTAGCTTGCAGAAAATAACTGAACAATAAGGTCTGTGATGCTTACACGGTTACTTGCGGTTACAGTTGTACTCAAGCCCTAAAGATAGCACTATTGCCTAACTTACAGTTATACTGTAAAAATATAATGGATAACATCTCCCAGTGGCAAGATGCATCATAAAAATGTAATGGAACATTATATGCATTAGCAAAGATACAGTAGAACTCAGATCCACAACACTTATGCTTATACAATAGGTGCCTTTGCCAAGGTTAGCACATATACCTACATATGTGTTGGCGTCGAAGTGGGGGTATAATCAAGGGTGCTGGTCCATGGATAACAGCTCATGTGAGAAATACTGTATTTGGGGTAAGGGCATTACATATCCCTGTATACCAGTCAGGGTCTGTCCTTTCTTCCTATAGTGAGGATTCTATGTATACACTCCCAGATCTTCTCCAGAGGACCCTACATTCCTGTCTGTGCTGCAGAAAATGCAAACTGCCATGGGCTTTGCTGTGGAGGTGAAGGAAGAGGAGGATTCCTAAGAAAAATCTGACAGAGCTTTTGAAGGTTGCTTGTACTCCTCCATTATTATTTCCCCAGTTTACCCTACCTTGGAGGATGCTACTTTGCTGCATGAAACAGGCCCAATTCATTGCATTCTGTACCATGAAGGCTGACAAGCAGTACCCTGCTCCTTCTGCCAAGCATTACTATGCCAATCAACCAGAAATAGACTCCATGGTTATTATAGCTGCCCATGATAGAGCCAGGGCACATGAACACATGAATACTCTGCCTCCTGACAAAGAATCCAGGAGGCTGGATGTGATGGGCAACTGCACAAATACCTTTGCCTTACTTGGCCTTAGTTTGTAAATTACCAGGCCCATATGAACAAATATCAGAATAGCCCATTGAAGGCTACTAAAACTGCATCCCAGGCTCTGCCAGAAAGGTTCTGCCAAATTAATTGATTACAACCTTGACTTCTGTTGCTGAGGTTGGCAGTCACTGCTCCGTTCAGCATATGATGTGTCTGATGCTTCTGCCAGGGCAGCTGCATCTGGCATTGCTAATAGTGGTATTCTTGGTTAAGAGTAGCTGAGTTTATAAAAGATGTACAGCAAGCAGTTTTAAATGCCTCTTTTAAAGGGAGCAAACTATTTAACCATGACATTGAAGAAGCACTCTGAAGGTTTCAAACATCAAAATGACACTAAAGTATGTATATCCCATGCCTTTATCCCATGCCTGTCAGGGGTGGTTGTAGAGGCCAACTTTCCCTGCATCTCCAACAATGGAGGAGGTCACAGCAGATGAATGTGTCCTAGTGATAATTGCAAGGGGACATGCTCTGGAGCTTTGGAGACCCATCCAGAGCATCCTCCGCCTCCTTTCAGTTATCCTCCAGGGCATTTGTACCTTCTGAAGGAAGTGCAGGCTTTATTATACAAACGTGTTATAGAACCAGTTATGAACATACAAAGCCAGCACAGTAAGGCCACTAGGTCTGTCTAGTCTGCTCATAATGCAGGGTCTTCAGCATAAGCAATTGACCCTGCCCTTGTCTAATCCTCTCTTCCTCTCCACAGACCCTTGTTTTCCCCAGCCTCTCTTTAAGGTGCCTACCATGTCCAGTAAAACCACCTCTTTTGGAAGTTCATTCTGATCTGCCAGTAGTCTTTCATTAAAGAAATTCCTCCTAGCCTGTGTTCTGAACCTCCCCACCTCCAGTTTGAGCCTGTGTCCCCTTGTATTTTGGTTCCTACTTAGTTTGAAGAGACCCTCTTTGTCCACACTGTTTATTCCTTTCAAATATTTGAAGATCTTGATCATGTCCGTTCTCTCCTCTCCTAGAAGCACATGTTCAGTGCCCTCACCCTCGTCTTGCATGACCTACTGTGTTGGTCCATGATCATCTTCGTTGCACTTCTTTGGACCGCCTCCAGTTTTATGTCCTTTTTAAGATATGGACACCAGTACTGTAAACTGAAGGCAGTATAGCGCAGTGGTTTAAGGCTCTGAGCTGCAAACTTGGAGACCTGGGTTTGAATCCCACAGCCCCCACTTGCGTACTGTGTGACCCTGAGCAAGTCACTTAACTTCCTTGTGCTCCCAGGTTGCACCTATAAACAAGCTTTCAGCTAGTGTGTCTCTCCTGGTAAAAATAAAATAAACTATTCTCCAGATGTGGCCTCATTAATGCCAGTATTATTTCCTCTTGCCTGCTGTTGCTCCCTCTGGTAATGCTGCATAACATTTTATTTGCCTTTGCTGCTGCATTTCTACATTGTGTGGATTGTTTCAGGTCACTAGTAATCATTAGTCCCAGGACCCTGTCCTTCTCTGATGCAGATATCCAGATCCCTCCCAGACTGTACTCAGTAGTTGGGTTCCTGGCAACAATATGCATAACTTTGCACTTCTTTGTATTGAAACAAGCTGCCAAATCCCAGACCACCGCTCTAGCTTTCCAGATCTTCCCTTAGGTCTTGTATCACTCCTGTTGTGTCCACCCTCCCACAGATCTTGGTGTCATTTGCAAATAAATGTTGTTCTTAATGCCACCCTAAGCATCATTGATGAAGACATTAAATGGCACTGGTCTGAGCACAGAGCCTTGTAGGACCCCACTAGTAACCTCCTAGAGCTGGAGAGTCACCTCTCACCACCATGCTCTGGGTCCTGTCCCTCAGCCAGTTTTCCATCCACCTGGTCAACTTCTCATCATTCTCAAGATCTGCCAACTTCCTAATTAACCTCTTGTGGGATACAGAGTCAAAGGCCTTGCTGAAGTCCACATAAAGGATGCTAACCACTTGACCCCTGTCCACTGTGTAAGTAACCCAGTCAAAGAAGTTAGATTTGTTTGACATGACCTCCCTCCATAAACCCATGATCATATCTCTTGCAGCAAGCCACACCTTTGGAACTATAGCCATTAGGCACTAGGACGACACAAAACCTTTTCTGACTAGAAGACTACTGGGGCCATCCACAACATTAGCAAATGTCACTCCTCCCAAATGTATGTGGGTGGCCCGCACCCTCCTCAGCTCTTTTCCTGCAATCGACAATCGCATGCCGGATTCCACGGAAACACAGCTGCATCAATCGACTGTCAGAACTTCTCTTTTTCATTTCACACCTAGTTACCTAATCACTTTACTCTAGAGTGATTGGCAGGCTTTCTTCCCCCACATTCCCCCAACTCTGACTTCCTCTGGAGCCCTCAAGGTGTTATCCTCTGCTGACTGTCTTACCTGATCTGCCCTAGTCTCCTCATGGAGCCACGGTTTGCCCCTGGGCGAGACAAAGTGGGGCTCCCACAGCCTCAAACACTTTTTGTTTGGTCAGTTTGAGGGCAGCCAGGCATGCGGCAGCTCATCGAGGCAAGCTCCAGGGCTCTGTCTCTCGAGCCGGAAGGCATTTTCCACGTTTGTGTTGTGGATGTCTCAAGTGCCCTCATGTCAAGGTCGCAGTGCTGGCGTCCCAGCGTCCCTCCCTGGCTGCCTTGAGCTTGTTGAATCCCAGACCTTTATCCAAAGCCAATCAAGCCCTGAGGTGCCCAACATGTTGCCAAGCTCTGGCCTCCGCCAGGGGTCATCATACACTGGGCTGCTTCCCCACCTTCCCCAGAGAAGGCGAGCCATCATGGGATGCTCAAGCCTACTCCCCTGGCTGGCCCTCTGGCTGCCCGAGTCCACTCCCAAACTCAGGTCACCAGCGCGCAGATGGAAATCTAAACACTGGGCCAGCTCTATTTCCAGGCTTTTATTTTATGCCTAACAATCCCAAAAACTATTTTGTTTCTGTGAGTCAGAAAAGAAGATCTTAAACCTCCGTCCACTGCTTATGCCCAGACCACAACGTGAAGGCTTGCAAGGTCTGCCGCAGATGCAACCACGCTACCAGGTAACCCTACCAGAAAGACCTTGAAAACTTCCTCCTAGAAACAGAAGGTAAACATGCATACTAACATACTATTTGCCAGCAGATTAGGCCTTACGGTCTTCGAGTCTGCTCGAACCTCAGATCCCTAGTTGGATGCGAGGCCCTCCCCTCCTTGTGTTCCAGAAACCCCTATCATCCATCCCCACCCCGTGGGACAGGCCATCATCTGATACATCCACTTTCTGTGTCTGTCCCACCCTTTTCTTGAAGCCCTCCACTGTGGATCTCTGAACCAGCTTGCCAGGCAGTTCATTCAAGGGTCCACCACCCTCTCAGTGAAAAACCTCCTCCTCTTTTCCCCCTCACCCTTCCACCTTCCAACTTCAAACCATGCCCTCTGGTGATACCTCCTGCTTTAGTCTAAAGATCCCTCCATGTTACCCTATTTATTCCCTTGAGGTACTTGAGACCTCAATCATGTCCCCCTGTCTTTCCTCTCCTCCAAAGATAACAGCCAGAGCTCCTCAAGTCTGTCCTCATATGTCAAATCCCCTAGCCCTCGTATCATCTTAGTTGCCCTCCTCTGTACCCTCTCCAGGAGCTGTATGTCCCTCTTCAAGTGTGGTCTCCAGTACTGTACACAGTACTCAAGTGTGGTCTAACCAGTCCATTGTACAGCGGCAGAATCACTTCCTTGCTCCTAGAGATGATCCCCCTCGATACATCCCAACATCCTGTTTGCCTTGCTAGCCACTCTCCTGCACTGCTCAGAGTTATTCATACATGCATCCACCACAACCCCTAGGTCTTTTCCCCTATTGAGGCCTCCAGCGCCTCCTCCCAGGGTTTACCTGTGTTTAGGGTTTCCCACCCAGATGCAACACCTTGCACTTGGTGATATTGAAATTAATTTCCGTGTGTGAGCCCAGCTTTCCAGGGTGTCAGGTCCCCTTACAGCCAACCTCCCTCTTCTCCCTCAACTACTGCTCCCATCTTGAAGTCATCAGCGAAGAGACTCATTTCACACCCTATACCCTCCCTGATGTCCGATATGTATGCATTAAACAGGATCGGACCCAGGACCGACCCTCGGTACCCACTACTGACCTCTCTGGGGTTCGAGAGCTCCCCACCGACCACTACTCTCTGGGTGCATCCAGCTAGCCAGTTTCCAATCCATCTGACCATCAAAGGGCCTACTCCTAACCCCATCAGTTTCTCCACCAGACTATTGTGGGGACAGAGTCAAACGCTTGCTGAAGTCCAAGAATAATACATCCACAGGCTTTCCCTGTCCAGTTCTGATGTTACCCATTCGTAGAACTCCACAAGATTGGTTTGACATGATCTACCTAGCACAAACCCATGTTGCCGACTATCCAGACCTCCCACCTCCTCCAAGTACACCCCAATCGTTCCTTTAGTATACTCTCCATTAATTTTCCCACCACTGAAATCAAACTGATGGGTCTATAGTTACTGGTACTTCCTCGACCCCCTTTGTGGATTAGCACCATGTGCCTCCTCGTCAATCCCCAAGTACCTCCCTGTCTTAAGTGACCTGTTGAAGAGCTCCACCAGGGTGCAGCCAGTATGTCCACCAATTCTCATAGTATTCTCGGATGAATGCCATCCGCCCAGGAGATTTGTCTTTCTTTAGGGCCTTGAGGGCTAACCACACCTTTTGGCAGAGATAGCATCATCTGTCTCCTCCACCTTACTGGCCTTTTTATCCTTATCCAGATGTGACACCCTGGGATATCTCTCCCTCCCTCTTGCTCCATTTCTGTTGCTCCCCTGATCCCACTCACTGCCGCTTCTATCCCCATCGTGCCTTGCTTTTTAGATATCCCATCCCTCCCTAGTGACACACAGAGGCAAAGTACTTGTTAAATACCTCTGCCTGGTGCCTCGCCTCTTCCACCCATCCTCCTTCTGATCTCAATCTGCTGATATGACCCTTAGATTTTCTCCACTCCCCAATGTACCAGAAGAACCCTTTTCCCCTCCATGTCCCTGTGCCAGCCGCTGCTCTTTATTGGACTTTGCTCCCCTCACTATCCGGGTGACTTTTCTAGATGCAAGATGGTACATTTCCTTATCCCTATCCCGTCTTGTTGTTTTATATTTTTGTAGGCGCCTTCTTTTCTCTGACCGCTACCACCAGCATGGTTTATGTGACCTTGCTCCCTTATGTTTCAACTTGCGCAGATCCTGACTGCCTCATGAAGTCCCGTTTATGACCTCCCATCTCCTTTCCACACTTGTCATTGATGTAATCCTTCAAGTGATCTTTGAGAATATTTCCCATGCCCACAAAGTCTGCCCCTGAAGTCCACTGCTAGTGTCCTAGATCTCACCCCCTCCCCCATGCTTATTTGAAACCAGACAGTATTGTGGTTGCTCCCAGTCAGGGGTCCTCTACAACCAGGTCCCTTACCAGATCCCCATCTCCCAGAACCACGTCCAGGACATGCCCCTTCCTTGTGGGCTCCATCACATGCTGTGTTAAGAACACATTCTGGAAGTCATCCAGCAGCCTCTGCTCCTTGGCCACCTTAGAGGACATGGTTCCCCACTTTGTACCTGGCATATTAAGGTCCCCCATCAACACCACTCCTTCCCCTTTTGGTCCACACTGGGCAATGATGTTGTCCAGCAAACCATCCTCTAGAACATCACTCATCCCGGGGCCTATATACTACACCCAGCTTGACCTTATCTCCTGATGTGGATGGTAAGGTGACCCATAAGGCCTCCAGGTTTTCCCTCTGCCTCTTCTACCTAGCAATTTCTATATCATCTCTAATGAACATAACAACTCCACCCCTCTGCCCTCCTTTCTATCCTTCCTAACATAGTGTACCCCTGCACGCTTAGGCCCCAGTCATGGTTTTTGTTGGCCCATATCTCCGTGACCACTGCCATCCACACCCCCCCAGAACAGCATGGCCTGGAACTCTGGCAAATTGTTTCCCAAGCTCCTGGCATTTACTAACACCAACCCCACACTAATCCCTGATCCCTTTGTCGAACCCCACCCAGGTTCCTTATACTTCCATCCTCCTCTGCTCCTCCTGAACCTCCATCCCAGTCTGATTCCCCTCCCCTTGAGTTTGAAGGCTACTCCCTCATCTGGAGGAGAAGGCTTCTGGTCAGCCCTCCTTATCCCTTCCCCCTCACAAGTTTAAACCCCACCTTTCTTGAATGTAGTCAACCATCCCCTGTTTAAGGACTTCCTTCCCTAATGGGGCAAGATGAAGCCTGTCCTTGGCATACAGTCCCTTATCCTCCCAAACTTCTTTCCAGTTCCCTAACACCCACAACCCACTCTTCACCCCACTTCCTGAGCCAGGCATTAACCTCTGTGATCATCATTTTTTCTCCACTGAGGCCTTTGGTACTGGCAATATCTCTGAAAAGGAAATGTGCATCCATTATCCCGACAGACTCTAGCAAGTTCTTGGAACCTTGCTTGGATTTCAAAACGCTATTTCCCTCTAGTTAGTTCCCAAATGCACCAGGAAATCCGGTTTCCCTCCACAATCCCTAACCAGTTCATACACCATGAACTTTGCTCTGTGCACTGTCAGCCCAGAGATACTCACTACCTTCACCTGGCTATGGCATCTACCCCCTGTCCCTCCCACTGGATACCCCTAATCTTCAAGTCTCCCAATAACAGAACCTTAACACCGCCATCATCCTTATGGTTACCTCCACTATGCCCTCTCAGCCCCCATCCCCCTTTATTCATGATCTCAATTCCATGGGAGTCTTCCTGCCTTATTAGAGACCCCCTTGCCACCTCCCTTTCTTCCTCCCTCGTTATTTTGCCCACTTAGCTCAGACCCCTTTGAATAGGTGTCCCCTTTAACCCTCTCTTATCCGAACCATTTATCCTGGCCTGATGGTTTCACCTTCCCACACTGCCATCCTCCCCTTGTAATAGTATCCCTACCTCCAGAGGCTCTCTGTGGATCCCTTTTAGCTAGGGCCCCATCCTTGGTACTGTCCCCCTGCTGAAGGGGCTCCTCCCCACCTTCTTGTCTCCCAGTTCCCTCAGTCATGCTCTCCTCCCTCATGTCTCCAATATGTTGCATCTCCCCATCTGCTTAACATTTATGTTTCCCTTCTCCCTCTGGGACTATTTCTATCCTTTCCATTGCCAGTCTGTGATGCCCTATGAGTATCTGACTGCCTCCCCGACCTCTGTATCAGTTTCCTCATTTCCACCAACCCTTCCTCCCTCTAGGTTGTAGTAGCTCAAATTTATTGTGACACTCTATGTCAGCCTCCATCAAGTAACCTGAGTTTCCCTGACTGCACCTCTAAACTGCCTCTCTTCTTCCCCTCTTGCTCTGTTCTCCTTAGAAGCTCCCTTCCCACAGTCTGCTGTTTTAGGCTTCCCCACAGCCCCTCCTTGTCAATGTCTGCTCTACTAGGCTTCCCTACAACAGCCCCTCCTGAATGTTTCCCCTCCACTCTCTTTGTATTGAATGCTCACCCGCTCGCTGGTCCCCTTAGTCAACATCCCTATCTAAGGGTCCTCTGTCCCTAATATCCCCTCCTGCTTGCTGTAACATAACGTCCTGTAATTTCAGAATGTTGCCCCAGCCTCCCCTCAGCCCCACCCTTCTGTGCCCATATCCATACCCTTATCCTTGGACACCCCCCAGCTCCCCACCTTACTCCTTAACCAATATACCTCACTCCTGATACAAGATAGCTGTCTACAGAGTGGGCATCCTCCCTCTCTCTCTCCAGGCCCAATTGAGAATTATTGCCATCCCACAGCCTGTGTAACCTACATCCCTTCCGAAGATGCCTGCCATGGTGGAATACGGCCACCCTGTTTGTCCCCTCTGTTTATGATGGCACACCTGCTTTCTCAGTCCCTTCCCCTGAATACAGTTTCTCTCTACTGACTGCAGTTATTTACAAACCCAATTTCAACCCCACCAATAAAGTTCCCAAGTCTCACAAACCACACACAGTCCAGTCCGGCTAACGTGTGTGTATGCAGACATCAGGTACCGTATGATGTCACAGGCCCACCAGTTCAGTTGCTTCGAATTTCAGTCCCAAACAGAAATACATAGCCCTTCAATCCCAACCCCAGTGGCTTTTCAGTATTTAAGAAAGCCTACAAAACAGGGTGGGTGGGAGGATCTTACCAACACCAGGCAAACATCACATTTAAATTTCACTCTAATTATCACTGCCAAACAAGTGTTCCCAAGCCACAAAAGTTACAATATCACAGTCCAGGTAACAGTTCTAACTCAAAGTAGTAATTTTAACACATAGAACTAATTTCACATACAAAACTATTCAAATATTTAAGTTAAAACAGAATATAACCTCAGACCTCTGTCCTTACCAGCCTCCTGCTTATGTTCCCAAGTGAACAATGAATGACAAGGTGATTCCTGATTAATTTCCCTCCCTAACACCAGGCAAACATCACATTTAAATTTCACTCTAATTATCACTGCTAAACAAGTGTTCCCAAGCCTCAAAAGTTACAATATCACAGCCCAGGTAACAGTTCTAACTCAAAGTAGTAATTTTTTAACACATAGAACTAATTTCACATACAAAACTATTCAAATATTTCAGTTAAAACAGAATATAACCCTAGACCTCTGTCCTTACCAGCCTCTGCTTATGTTCCCAAGTGAACAATGGAGATGGAGAAGAGCTCAGGCCAAGTTCCTCCATCTCTCCAGCTCTGTCCACTGGCTCCCTCTCCTCCAAGGCCTGGGGCAGATCTGCCAGGAAGTGCAACCACTGGGAGAAGGACAAACACAGGGACTGGTCCCCTGGCTCACTCATCACTGTATAGGCCACTGTCACGGCCAGGTCATCAAAGCCCTGGTGACAACCTCTGCTGCAACTCATACCCTTACCCCCACAGGGTCAGCATTTACAGACCCCTTCCCAGTCTTTTTTAGTGAATGTGGGGTTTTGGTGCTGGACTTTCTGTCTCCTCCACCGATCGCACAGCACCTGCTGTTCAGCCACTCTTTTCTGAGGGTCCACAGCCAGGAGCTGCTCCAGACTGATCCCAGCTGGCTTTGATCCATCACCGTCAGGGGTTCTCCCTCCCCAGTGACACCCTTGGCCTTTGCTTCAGGCACCTCTGCCAGCTTGGCCTTAGCCAGTGGCAGCCCATCATCCTTAGGGCACCAGTTTCCCTGGTGACACCCACAGCCTTCACTACAGGCTCTGCTTCACTGTCAGGGACAAGGTCTCCCCATCATCACCCTGGACCGCTTTGTCAATGACTGGTACCCAGTCCCTCCATCGATGTATCAGGCTGTTCTTGTGATGCCAGGGCCCTAGCCCCTGCTACCTGTTCCTCAGTCTGCTCCCACCAGCACTGGCCCTTCATTTTCCTCTGGTGATGCCACAGCCCAGCCCGATGATGCCTTTCATCAAGCGTCCAAATGATGTTATATTCCTTCTGGGACTTTATGTATCATCTTGCCCTCCTACAGGGCTGGTAATGCTGGGGCCTACTGGTCCTGTGCTCCCCAATTGATGCCTTCCATGGAACTGCATCCAGCTTATCCTTGCTCTTCCACACCATTGGACCCCCTTCAGAACTTGGCAATGGGGATGAGTATCATCCAGATCTCCCACGGGATGAGGATGAAGAGGACTATGAGGATGGAGTCACCTGTCTTGCTCCCTCTTCTTCTGCAGTCTCTGGGAGGATGACTCCTCTAAAGACAACCTGGGGTTCCCCCTCAATGACCCCTATTTCACTGCAGTCATGAGTAGCTACAGACTGCCATGGGGTTTTGATGCAGAGGAGCAGGACATTGTCGAGGTACCTTATGAAGTACCTGGAACTACCAGACTCTCTGCTGATCATAATCTCTCCTTTGATGGTGACCTTTGAGGATGTCACCATGGCAGCCTGATACTGGCCTAACCAGATCCCTGCTATGCAGAAAGCCCATAAACTATACTGGGCTCCCTCAGGAAAGCCCTTCTTCGTGGAACAGTCACAAGCAGATTCTGTGGTTATCAATGCCACCCATGATAGGACTAAGAAACCTAAACATCTTGGCTTTCTTCCTCTGGACAAGGAATCCAGAATGCTGAACCTTATAGGCAAATGGACATTCGCCTCTGCTACCCTGTCCATTAGGGTCATTAACTACATAGTCCACGTGGCCAAATACCAAAACACTCTGAGAAATGCCAAGGGTACAGATGAGGTCCTCCCAGAGGGTGCCCACAGGCAAGAACTCCTCAAGACTCTTCAGTCAGGAGTAGATGTAGGCAAGCATCTTTTACGGTCAGTCTGCTATACAGCGATGCTTGTGCAAGAGCAGCTGTGGTGGGCATCTGTTTCAGGTAATACTCTTGGCTTAGGGTCTCTGGGTTTGGCTTATGACGTTCAACAGTCAGTCTTGAATGCCCCTTCAAGGCTATAAACTCTTTGGGGCAGATGTGCAGGACATCCTTTCTGACCTGCAGTCCTGGAGCAGAACCGTGCTGTCAGTCCTCCCTTTACCACTAAGCCCAAAGTACAGAGAAAGCGCCCTTTCATCAAGCCTACAAGAAACCTAAGCAGGGCACCAGATCCCAGACAAGCATCTGGCAGCAACAATCCTCCTACCACTGCTGACAAAACTCCCAGAGGAGGGTCTGCAGCCCCAGCCGCAGGGGCTACCTCAGCATGACTTCTTACCAGCCCGCCACCCCTCAGATCCTCAAGAGGTGTTGTTTGGGGGTCGCTCTCCTCCACCTTGATACATGGTGGCTATCACTGTCATAACCCCACTCAGCAGGTCAGGCCCTCTACCCCACAGTGCCAACCTCCGAGCATATTATGAACAGGATAACAGAACAGGGTAATCCTCTTGTCTGTTTTGTGGGTTTGAATCATCTTTAGTCTCAAGTTCTGAAGGATTCAAACTGTGAACCTCTTGCTAGTATACCCAATGTACAGTCTCAGATAATTCTGCTCTTCATGGGATGCCAGATATCTTTCGCCTCACGGACACCTAACCAGGTGTACAAAATGAACCATAAAAACTCTATGAAGGATTTCAGATAAATTCTTACTTTTTCCAGTTTGGTATTACCATTAAGCTATGCACAGTGTCAACTTTAATCATATACGCTTCACTTGTCAAAGAAAAGAATTTCAAAGGCACACCAAGCAGTCACTTTAAAAGAGGTTTACTTTAAAATAGATAAAATGTAACATGTAAATACAGAACAATATATCACAAAACATACAATCACTTAAAAGAACAAGGTTATAAATACAAACAAAAACTCCTACCACAGTACACTTAGACTTGTCTATCTAATGTATACCTTCTTCACGGTGCTTATAGATGTTGTTGCTTCAGAGTCCAAACAAGAATGTCTCTAAATGGAATACAGAATACAGTTTAAAACTGTCTTTGCCAACCTCTTCCATGAGGTCACCTAGCTCCTCCCTGTCAGAATATAAAATTATACAAAACAGGATGTATTATCAAGAGGTATTAAATTCTATGACTTCAGCAAAACTAATTTTCCAAATGACTTCTTTGATCTACGAGCAGTTTCCGCTCTCAAATACATCAAAGGACTTTTATGACCCTCTCTGCCAGATCTCACTGAGGTATAATATGCTTTGTTATACAAGGTGCAATTAACTGACCTTCCTGAGGACATCATAAAATGGATATTTTAATTTCCTTGACTTCAAGAAGCACAGCTCAACAACAAGACCATAAAATGTGAGTCATTGTAAGTTAATCACCTTACAGAGATCTGCTGTTTAACATATCCTGTCTTTTGAACCGATACCTTGGGAGGTCATCCCAGGATCTGGATGTGTCCTGTGAGACAGGTCACATACACATTTTTATATTACAAAACTCAGAGAAATCAGAACCAGCTGTCCAAGTGTCACAATCACAACAGATGTATGGATGTTAGCAATCAAAGAGCAAGGCCGCACTCTAGAACTTATAAAATAGCCTCCAGAGTCACCCCAATTCAGTCTCATTACCCTCCTGCTCACATTCCTGTGCTGAAGGAGAAATTCACACTTTGCTACAAAAAGGGTCCTAGAACCCATCCCACAAAACCAGAGAATTTGATGCTATTCCACTGCTTTCTAGTTCCCAGATCCACAGGGGTTTGTGGCCCATTCTAGATGTGAAAGACCTGAATTGCTGCATCCAGTATAAAAGGTTCAACATGGTGACCCTTCTGGGCCTGCTGCTTCAGAGAGACTGGATATGCTCTCTTGACATGCAGGATGCATACCTGCACATCAGAGATTGTGCCCCTCATGGCAGTACCTTAGATTTCATAGAAATATGGAACTTGTTGGCAGAAAAGGACATGAGGGCCTAGTCTGCCAGTTTTCCTACCTGTAATGGCAGCCGGTACCAATAGTTGGTCACCTGTTTAAGCATTCCTTCTCATCTCTATGGCCCCATTATTCCTATCCCATTGCTGTTTGAATCCCACCACAGTGCTCGTTCCCACTACCCCTGGGAAAGACCATTCCATGCATCCACCACCCTTTCAGTGAAAAATAACTTCCTCCATTATCCCTTATAGTGCCCCCCTTTTTAATCTCATGTCATGACCCCTTGTTCTGGTACTCTTTTGTACTGGAAGATGTTTTCTCCTTTCACCTTATTTATGCCCTTGAGGTATTTGAATGTTTCAGTCATGTCCCCATTCTCTCCTCTGTTCCAGTGTGTACATATTGAGGTCCTTTAACCTATCCTCGTATGTCTTATGCTGTAATCCCTGCATCATCTTAATTGCCCTCCTCTGCCTCTTCTCCTTTCTGTTTATGTTTCTATAAAGGTATAGCCTCCAGAACTGCAAGCAGTATTCCAGATGAGACCTCACAAGTGTTTTGTGCAGTGGAACTAGTACCTCCCTCCCTCCTATGACTTGATACTTCTTTCTTTTCTTGGTTTCAGTTCCAAGGGAACACTGTTAGTTTCAAGCTTTTCCCTTTGGCTTGTCTTCAGCACCACAGGTCATTACCAAATGCTTAGCAGTGGTAGCTGCAGCTCTCAGGAGGAGGGAGCCTATACATCTTCCCTTACCTGGATGATTGGCTGCTCAAAAGCACGGTCCAGGGATCAGGTGCTCCAGACTCTAGGGCACCATACAGCTGTTCCATGCACTGGGCATCACTCTTAATCTGTCCAAGTCAGTCTTGACTCCTTGCCAATGCCTTTACAATGGGGCAGTATTGGACACTGCTCAGAGCCTCTCATTTTTACTGCTGGACAGATCAGACCACCTGATGATCCAAGCCCAGCTACTGTACAGCAGCCAATATGTCATGGCCAGAACCTTCCTGAGGCTCTTGGGCCTGGTGGCTGCGACCATCGTTATGGTGCGTCTAGCTAGACTGCACATGTAGATTCCCAATGGATGCTGAGGGTCCAGTGGGATCAATGCTCCACTAACCCAGAACACCAAGTTCTAGTTTCCTCCCGGTGAAAAGTTGCTGCTATGGTGGATAGAACCCAGCAACCTGTTGAAAGGGTTCCTTTCTCATTCCATTCCTTCAGCAGAGACTCTCTACGGATGCCTCGGGGTTCGGCTGAGGGAGCTCAGGTGGGGCCTCAGACTCAAGGGGCATGATCCACAGTGGAAGTCACCCTCCACATCAGCATCCTGGAGATGAGGGCCATTCTGTATGCTCTACAAACCTTTCAGACCCATATATCCCCAGTCCAGTTGCTGTTGCAGGCGGACATCAGTGTAGTCCACTACATCAACAGACAAGGGGAACCCAATCGTATCCTCTGTGTTGGGAAGTGATGATAGTCTTGTACTGGGCTCAAGAACACAATCTAGAACTGGCACCTGTCCATGTTTCAGATGTTAAAAATGTCCTGACGGACAGGCTCAGGTGCTCGCAATTCCAAATGCCAGAGGGAGCTGCTAACCTCAGTAAGAGTGATCTGTTCAACAGGTGGGGCTGTCCAGAGTTGAACTTCTTTGCGTCCACATGTAACACAAAATTGCCATGATTCTGCTCGCTCACTCCAGAACCTAGAGTTTCCTGGCAAGGCACGTTGTCCCTCTCTTAGAAATGGAGGTTTCTCTATGCCTTCCTCCCTTTTGTCTAATTCAGAGAGTTCTGATCAAGCCACAGAAGGAAGGAGCCATTTTAATCCTCTTGACTCCTTCTGGCATCATCAGATCTGGTTCCCTTACTGCAGCAGCTAGCAGTGGAACCTCCTGTACCCCTGGTCCAGCTTGCTATCACATGAGCCCAGGGCACTCTAGTCCATCTGGACCTCAAGTCTCTTAGCCTTCTAGCATGGCTTCTGAAGACACAGCCATTGCAAAGTTTGGAGTCTCTCAGAAGGTGGCCGATGTCCTGGTGGCACTAGAAAACCCTTTACCAGGCCACTTATGCCATTAAGTGGAAACACTTTGCTCTGTGGGTTGCCTCTTATCATTTGGGTCCTTCACTTGTCCAATGAGTCAGTTTCTGGAGGACTTGTGCTCCCTGTTCAATGTCTGGTTACAGTACTCTACCATTAAGGTGCACCTGTCAGCCGTTTGTCTTTCACGTGCCTGTTGATGGCCATACAGTGGCACAGTTAAATGTGTCTCATACGTTCTTGAGGGCATCCTTCACTTGAAGCTACCCATTAGCAATCCAGCTCCACCTTGGAATCTTAATTTAGTGTTAGAAAGCTTACTTTGGCTGTGTTTGAGCTAGCCTTGACTTGCAAGCCACGCTTTCTATTGTGGAAAGCATTATTTTTAGTTGCCACACTTCTGCTTGAAGGATTTCTGAGCTTGGCTGTCATGTGTGAGCCCCCTATTTGAATTTAACAATCCTAAGTGCCTACATAAGGTGGTGCCTTAAATCAGTCTATCCACCTGCCTGTTTATATTCAGAGCATGCCAGTCCAGGAGAAGCATTGCTTCATACTTCAGATGTACATAGAATTTTCAGGTATTATGCCCACTGTACGAAGGATGTTAGGAAGTCCTCACAGCTGTTTGTTTCTTTTGCCCCTGTGAGAGAGGGCATTCCAGTTTTGAAGCAGTGCTTGTCCAAATGGTTGGCAATTGCATTACTTTTGTTATAGGAAGTATAGTAAGAAACTTCCTGATGCTCTGCATGGCCACTCAGCTTGGGGTGTGGCCACTTCTGCCTGTTTCAGGAATATTTCAACTGTTGAGATTTGTACGGCCTCTACCCTGAGTACATTTCACACTTTCAGTAGGCACTACAGTCTGGACATTGCTTCTAGAAGGAGGCAGATTTTGGCATAGCTGCGCTCAAGTTCTCCTTTCTAAGCCTAAACCAAGATGGCGGCGGTGTGTGAGCTGCCTGAGGTTTGAGCTTTGGAGTCCGAGTTTATTCTATTTTATTAAACTGCGCTTCATTTTATTTTGTTTTAGTTAGCTTTAGTAAGTAAGGGTTATTAAGTGAGTTATATAGTGTTTTAGTACACTGCGGGCATATAGCTAGCGTTTTATGGTTCCTGCTATTCAGGAGTTTAATCGGCTGCTGTGGTTTGTTCAGTTTGTTTTGTGAAACTACCGTTTAGCTTTTAGGACAGCCATCCTCCCTGTCCTGCCTGGTTGTTTTGTGATGACTGTTCTCCCTTGTTATTCAGGAGTTTTAGCTGTTCTAACTGCTTTCGATGGCTCACTTTGTTATATGTGAGCCTTGCTACTACAACTGCTCTGTCAGCGGTTCCATTTTTGGAAGCCAAAACAGATTTGGGCAACCTATTTTATGGTGGAGTGTGGCTTGGAATTTGCCATCTGGTATCATGAACCTGAGTCGTGAAGATCTGTGCTGAATTGTTGCTGAACCTTGACCTTCTCTTGCCACTTGTTGTGGTGAAGATTATCGTGTGAGAATGCAGGCTGTGTGAGTCAGGAAGTTTTGGACTGAGCTGGAATCTGCTGCCTTCGTGGAGGTTGCTGGTGTGGTGAGAGCACACTCAGTGGATGTTTACTAGATTTTGTCATTAGAGCAGCAGCGTGGTATGGGAACTGTGTTGGGCAGGGGGCCTCCTCCTTGTGCTTGGGGCTAAGTGGCTGGTGTGTTTCCCATGACCAAGTGGGAGTTGCCCTGGTGATTCTCTGGGGGAGCTGGAGAGTTGGTTGGATTTTCTCCCTAGGCCTCCTGTGGGACGTGCCTAGAGGCCTGCCCCGGGAGTTGTAGCTGTGGGTCACCGGTGGCTGGGTGCCAGGGCCTGTGACTTAGAGCGTTTGGAGGGCCTCCTCTAGGTTCTTGGTTCTCATGTCCCAGCCCACTGCTGCACTGGGAATTCCTAGAGCTGTGTTCTGAATATTCTCTGGACTAAAGTTTAACCTGCGGCCTGCTCTCCTGGACTATTGAGGTTTGCCTTTTTGTTAAACTGATTGGACTGACCTGGGTTCATTTCTCCTACGCTGGACTTGGATTGACATTTTCTACAGCTGGCTTTTTATATTTATAAAATTTTTGGGACACTGTTTAGACTTTATTTTTTTTTCTGACTGTTTGCTTGTCTCTCAGACTCTAGGTGTGAGCAGAGCCTGGGACTGGGAAGCCTTGGCATTACTGACCAGGGAGGTGGGAGCTTCCTGGCCTATTCATTAAACATTTGGAATTACTTGCTTGATTTGTGGCAAGGACTGCTGGATTACTTGCTGCAAAGAACTGCCAGATTATTTATATTGATATTCATTAAGGGTTTTATAATTTGGGGAGTTCTGGGAGGTTTTAGAAGCAAGTCTGATCATAGGATTTAGGTCTGAATTGTTCAGACGTTTGTTTTATTGTTATTGGGGTTTATGTTGTGTAATAATAATTGTGTTTGAGAAATGTGTTGGGAGGGTTTTGAGATGGTTTTGAGGTTGTTCAGGAAAGAGGCTTGGTTTATCGTCTGTTTTAACTGAAATATTTGAATAGTTTTGTACTAGGAATTAGTTCTGTGTGTTAAAATGACTACTTTGAATTAGAACTGTTACTTGGGCTGTGATATTGTAACTAATGGGGCTTGTGTGCTGGTTGTGGGAACACTTGTTTGGCAATGATAATTAGAGTGAAATTTAAATGTGTTTGTCTGGTAGTGGTAGAGCCCTCACACCCACCCTGTTTTGCAGGCTTTCTTAAATACTGAAAAGCCACTGGGAGTTGGGATTGAAGGGCTGTATATTTCTGTTTGTGACTGAAATTTGAAGCAACAGGAACTGGTGGGTCTGTGACATCATATGGTACCTGATGTCTGCATACACACACTGTTAGAGGAACTGGACGCACACTGGACTGTATGTGTTTGTGAGACTTGGGAACATTATTGGTGGGGTTGAAATTGGGTTTGTAAACAACTGCAGTCAGTATAGAGAGAGAGACTGTATTCTGGGGGAAGGACTGAGAAAAGAGGTGTGTGCCATTATGAACAGAGTGGGACAAACATGGTGGCCACATTCCACCATGGCAGGCATCTTCAGAAGGGTTATAGGCTGCACAGGCTGTGGGGTGGCAATAATTCTCAATTGGGCCTGAGAGAGGGAGGCTGCCCGCTCTGTAGATTGCTATCTCATATCAGGAGTGAAGTATATTGGTTAAGGAGTAAGCTGGGGAGTTGGGGTGTGTCCAAGGATAAGGGGTGTGGATATGGGTGGCAGAAGGGTGGGGCTGAGGGAGGCTGGGGCAATGCTCAAGTTACAGGATGTTATGTTACAGCAAGCAGGAGGGGATATTAGGGACAGAGAACCCTTAGATAGAGGTGTTGGCTAAAGGGAAAACTTACGGGGCAAACATTCTGAATATAAAGAGAGTGGAGGGAAGAGTCAGGAGGGTTGTTGTGGGAAGCCTAGAAGAGCAGACAATGAGAAGGAGGGGCTGCTGTGGGGTAGCCTAAAATAGCAGACTGTGGGAAGGAGCTCCTTAGGAGAACTGGGCAAGAGAGGCAGTTGGGTGGAAACTCAGGTTATTTGATGGAGCTGGCACAGAGTGTTACAATAAATTTGAGCTACTAAGCAACCTAGAGGGGAAGGAAGGGTTCGTGGAAATGAGGAAATTGATACAGAGGCCGGGGAGGGAGTCAGATACCGTAGGGGCATCACAGACTGGCAATGGAAAGGATAGAAATAGTCCCAGAGGCAGAAGGGAAACGTAAATGTTAAGCAGATGGGAAGATGCAACATATTGCAGACACAGGAGGAGAACACAACTGGAGAGAAACTGGGAGACAAGAAGGCGGGGAAGAGCCCTCTTCAGGAGTGGGGACTGTACCAAGGATGGGGACCTAGGTAAAGGGACCCACAGAGGGCCTCTGGAAGTAGAGGTACTATTACAAGGGAGAGGGATGGCGTGTGGTGGAAGGGAAACCATTAGGGCCAGGATAAATGGTTCGGATAAGAGAGGGTTAAAGGGGACACCTATTCAGGGGGTCTGAGTTAAGCGGGAAAAATAACAAGGGAGGCAGAAAAGGGAGAGTGACAAGGGTGTCTCTAATAAAGCGGGAAGACTCCCATGGAATTGAGATCATGAATAAAGGGGATAGGGTTGAGAGCACATAGGGGTTGAGAGTGCATAGTGGGAGGTAACCATAAGGATGATGGCGGTGTTGAGGTTCTGTTATTGGAGACTCTATGATTAGAGGTATCCATTGGGAGGGGCAGGGTGTGGATGTCATAGCCAGGTAAAGGTAGTGAGTATCTCTGGGCTGATGGTGCACAGAGCAAAGTTCATGGTGTACAAACTGGTTAGGGATTGTGGAGGAAACTGGATTTCCTGGTGCACTTGGGAACTAATGATCCAGAGAAACAGCGTTTTGGAAATCAAGCAAGGTTCTTAGAACTTGCCAGAGTCTGTCGGGATAATGGATGCATCATTTCCTTTTCGGAGATATTGCGGTACCAAAGGCCTCAGTGGAGAACAAAATGAAGATCACAGAGGTTAATGACTGGCTCAGGAAGTGGGGTGAAGAAAGAGGGTTGGGGTGTTAGGGAACTGGAAAGGAGTTTGGGAGGATAAGGGACTGTATACCAAGGACAGGCTTCATCTTGCCCATTAGGGAAGGAGGAAGTCCTAAAACAGGGGTGGCTGACAACATTCAAGAAAGGTGGGGTTTAAACTTGTGAGGGGTGGGATAAGGAGAGGCTGACCAGAAGCCCTCTCCTCCAAATGAGGGAGTAGCCTTCAAACCCAAGGGGAGGGGAAACAGACTGGGGAGGAGGTTTCAGGAGGAGCAGAGGGAGGATGGAAGTATAAGGAACCTGGGTGGGGTTTGACAAAGGGATCAGGGATAAGGGATGGGGGTGTTAGTAAATGCCAGGCGCTTGGGAAACAATTTGCCAGAGTTCCAGGCCATGCTGTTGAGGGGATGAGTGGTGGTCACGGAAGCGTGGGCCAATAAAACCATGACTGGGACCTAAATGTGGGGGTATGCTATGCTTAGGAAGGATAGAAAGGAGGGCAGAGGGGTGGAGTGGCTATGTTCATTAGAGATGACATAGAAATTGCTAGGTAGAAGAGGCAGAGGTAACGGGAGGTCTTATGAGTCACCTTGAACCCCAGCAGGAGGTAAGGTCAAGCTGGGTGTAGTATATAGGCCCCTGGGATGGGTGATGTTCTGGAGGATGGTTTGCTGGACAACATCATTGCCCAGTGTGGACCAAAGGGGAGGAGTGGTGTTGATGGGGGACCTTAATATGCCAGGTACAAACTGGGAATCATGTCCTCTAAGGTGGCCAAGGATCAGAGAGCTGCTGGGCGCTTTCAGGATGTGTTCTTAACACAGCACGTGATGGAGCCCAAAGGGAGTAGCATGTGCTGGACGATGGTTCTGGTGGATGGGGATCTGGTAAGGGACCTGGTTGTAGAGGATCCTTGACCTGGCAGCAACCACAATACTGTCTGGTTTCAAATAAGCATGGGGGAGGGACAAGAGATCTAGGACTCTGGCAGTGGACTTCAGGGGCAGACTTTGTGGGCATGGGGAATATTCTCAAGGATCACTTGAAGGGATTACAACAATGACAAATGTGGAAAAGAGATGGGAGGTCATAAAAGGGGACTTCATGAGGCAGTCAGGACCTGCGCTAAGGTGAAGCATAAGGGAACAGGTCACATAAACCATGCTGGTGGTCCAGTGAAGTTCAGGTAGCGGTCAGAAAAGAAGGCTACCTACAAAAATATAAAACAATGAGAGGGATAGGAAAAGGAATGTATGATCTTGCATCTAGAAAAGTCACCGGATGGTGAGGGGCAAAGTCAGTAAGAACAGGCTGACACAGGGGATACGGGGAGGGAAAAGGGTTCTTCTGGTACATTGGGGGCGGAGAAAAACTAAGGGCCATCTCGGCAGATTGAGATCAGAAGGAGGTGGGTGAAAGAGGCGAGGGACCAGGCAGAGGTATTAAATAAGTACTTTGCCTCTGTATTCACTAGGGAGGGGATGAGATATCTACAAAGCAAGGCACGATGGGGATATAAGCGGTAGTGGTGGGATCAGGAGCAACAGAAATGGAGCAAGAGGGAGGAAGAGGTACCCCAGGTGTGTCACATCAGGATAAGGATAAAAGGCAGTAAGTTGGAGGACGGATGATGCTATCTCCACCGAAGGGTATGGTTAGCCCTTAAGGCCCTAAAGAAAAGATAATCTCCTGGACGGATGGCATTCATCCGAGGTACTATGGGAATTGGCGGACATACTGGCTACACCCCTGGTGGAGCTCTTCAACAGGTCGCTTGAGACAGGGAGGATATCTAGGGATTGGCGAGAGGCACATGTGGTGCCAATCCATAAAGGGTGGTCAAGGGAAGTACCAGGTTACTATAGACCCATCAGTTTGACCTAGGTAGTGGGAAAATTAATGAGAGTATACTAAAGGAACGATTGGGGTATACTTGGGGGAGTGGGAGGTCTGCATAGTTGGCAACATGGGTTTGTACCAGGTAGATTGGGTCAAACCAATCTTGTGGAGTTCTACGAATGGGTAACATCAAAACTGGACAGGACAAAGCCTGTGGATGTATTATTCTTGGACTTCAGCAAGGCATTTGGCTCTGTCCCCACAATGGTCTGGTGGAGAAACTGACGGGATTGGGAGTAGGCCCTTTGATGGTCAGATGGATTGAAAACTGGCTAGCTGGACAAACTCAGAGAGTAGTGGTCAGTGGGGAGCTCTCGAACCCTAGAGAGGTCGATAGTGAGGTACACAGAGGCTCAGTCCTGGGTCCGATCCTGTTTAATGCATATACATCGGACATCAGGGAGGGTATAGATGAAATGAGTCTCTTCGCTGACGACTCCAACATGGGAACAGTAGTTGAGGGGAAGGGGAGGTTGGCCTGCAGGGGACCTGGACACCCTAGAAAGGTGGGCTCACACATGAAATTAAATTTCAATATCACCAAGTGCAAGGTGTTACATCTTGGCGGAAACCCTAAACACAGGTACACCCTGAGAGGGCGCTGGAGGCCTCAACAGGGGAAAAGACCAAGGGTCATGGTGGAGGCATGTATGAATAATTCTGAGCAGTGCAGGAGGTGGCTAGCAAAGCAAACAGGATGTTGGGATGCATTGTAAGGGGATCACCTCTAGGAGCAGGGAAGTGATTCTGCTGCTCTACAATGGACTGGTTAGACCACACCTTGAGTACTGTGTACAGTACTGGAACCACACTTGAAGAGGACGTACAACTCCTGGAGAGGGTACAGAAGAGGGCAACTAAGATGATATGAGGACTAGGGGATTTGACATACAAGGACAGACTTGAGGAGCTCTGCCTGTTTTCATTGGAGGAGAGGAGGCAGGGGACATGATTGAGGTCTTCAAGTACCTCAAGAGAATAAATAGGGTAAACACAGAGGGATGTTTAGACTAAAGCAGGAGGTATCACCAGAGGGCATGGTTTGAAGGTGGAAGGGTGAGGGGGAAGAGGAGGTTTTTCACTGAGAGGGTGGTGGATCCATAGAACGTGCTGCCGGGCGAGTTGGTTCAGAGATCCACAGTGGAGGGCTTCAAGAGACGGTGGGACAGACACAGAAAGTGGATTTATCAGATGATTGCCTGGCCCAGGGGTGGGGATGGATGATAGGGTTTTTGGAAAGTGAGGGGGTCTCAGTACCCAACTAGGGATCTGAGGTTCGAGCAGACTCGATAGACCATAAGGCCTAATCTGCTGGCAATTTAGTATGTTAGTATGCTCAGGAAGTTACACCTTTTGTCTGTCCCCATTGCCAGCTGGGGTGTATAAGAGATGTCGAGCCTTGGGGATGGTCAGAAGTCGATCGAAAAAGGGGCAATCTGGGCATGGTGGACTTGATTGAGGTTGTTGGGACTAGGAGGCCCTTGGGAAAAATGGGGTCAGGAAAGGGGGGTTCTTGCCTGGTTCCCATACTCAAGTGCTCCACAAATAGTGGGCAGGTTCGGGATCTTCCTCGTTGACCCATCCAACTTGGGCGGTGTTATGAAATGCCAGATGGATTAGAAACAAGATGGCTATTGTAGCTGATCTTGTTGGAACATCTGATCTGGCATGCAACCAGAGATCTGGTTGGATGAGAATGCAAGCCCTATTTTGGCATCTGCTGTTTCCATCCGGTTCTCAGTGATACACCGCCAAGATTGGATCATAGGGGTGGGGGTGTAGCTGTTGTGTTTAAAATGGAACTGTGCCTTGTGGATGTGCCAGTGGGTGCACTTGATCCTTTGAGTGTATCCTGGGGCAGGTGTGAGGTTCAGGATACTCATCTACCGTTCACCCGGTGATGGGAAGAATTCCTGAAGGAGTTTCACGGTTTCATTGTTGACGTGGCCTTGGAGTCGCCCAAATGGTTAATTCTGGGTGACTTCAATGCCTAGTTGACGATGAACTCTCACAGTTTGAAATAACCTCCTCCAGCTTATGACTATGCTGGGCCTTACACAAGTGGTTACCTCTACTACCCATATTGGGGTCACTCTCTGGATCTTGTGTTCCTCCTGGGAATGGAGATCACGGATCTGGGGTGGAACCAGTCGGTTGGTGAGACCATCACACCATAAGGTTCAGTTTGGGGCACCCCACGTAGGCCTACCCTCACGGAGATGGTCCAGTACTGCCGTTTAACAGAGTTACCCCAGAAGGTCTATCGGGGTGCTGGACGTATCGGGTTTATTGAGTGAAAGCATGAGTCCAGATGGTCTTGTACTGGCTTATAATAAGGCGGTGGGAGACGCTCTGGACTTAATAACTCCTGTTTGTGTTTGCCCACTCACTCTGTGCCCAAGGACCCCTTGGTTTGATGGGTCCTTGAAGGAGCTGAGGAGGGTGGGTTGAAGGCTAGAGAAGCTTCAGAAATCCGCCTTGATGCTGACCGGTTAGATTGATGGAACATTATAAGTCTATCAATCAGCAATCACCCATAAGAAGGCAGAATTCCTGTCCGGGAGATTGCTGCTGCAGGATCGACCAGCTCAGCTCTTTAGGACTGTGGACAGACTGTGCAATCCATTC
The DNA here is from genome assembly GCA_016271365.2 of Neoceratodus forsteri. Taxonomy (NCBI): domain Eukaryota; kingdom Metazoa; phylum Chordata; order Ceratodontiformes; family Ceratodontidae; genus Neoceratodus; species Neoceratodus forsteri. The sequence goes on along the minus strand of CM057450.1, from coordinate 882,276,546 downwards.
TGTCTTCAGTCTGGAAGAGGTTTTCCCAAATAAAGTGAGATGAGCTTGCTCAGTTTTTGCAGATAAGGTTGCCAGCATCAAGTGGGGATTGACCCAACTCCGTCTATGAGGGATTGCAGAGATCGCGGGAGGTTACGTGTACCCGTTCTGTCTGGTCTGACTTCAGCCGGCCAGAACTCTTGGACATTGTGAGAATTGTCCAGAACTTGCAACCAGCCAGCTATAGTTTGGATCCGGCCCTCGACTGCTATTGGTACATTGCGAGATGTCATCTGCCTCTATCCTTGTTGAAATTGTCTGGTGTTCTTTGGAAAAGGGGTCTTACCTGATCCCCTTAAGGAGGCAGTCATTCGACCACTCCTTAAAAACCTTCCTTGGATCCAGACTGTCTAGCAAACTACAGACCTGTCTCTAATCTACCCTTTGTGGGTTAGGTTATTGAGAAGGTAGTTGTGTTGCAGCTGGATGATCATCTTACAACCCACAATGTCTTTGATGCTCTCAATCTGGGTTTAGGAAGAGACATAGCACTGAGATTGTTCTTGTTGGGTTAAATCATCTCTAATTGAGAGAGATCGAAAGATTGTACTATCTTAGTCCTTCTTGATCTCCTCGCGGCATTTGACACTGTAGACCATGGTCTGCTTTTGGAGTGCCTGCGGCATTTCTATGGACTGTCTGCTACAGTCCTAAGTTAGTTTTGATCCTTCCTCATGGGCAGATCACAGAGGGCTGTCACTCTGATGCCCTCCCTCTGTCCTGTGGGTGTAGCAGGGCTCCATATTGGTACCATGTTGTGTTCAGTGTACATGCTGCCATTGGGAGATATCATTAGGCAATACAGTTTGGGTTTTCACTGTTCTGCAGATGATACCCAACTGTAAATGTCCTTACGCTCAGACAGGATGATGCGGTCCTGTGTTAACAACTGTCTAGCCGAGATCAAGAATTGGATGAGCACTAGCTGGCTGAGGTTAAATCCAGACAAGACTGAGGTGTTGGTCATGGACCGGGTCATCCGGAAGCAGGTCTTAGGGCTGGGCATCTTTGGGTTTATGGCTTGATGACGTCCAGCTCATGATCTCAGACTGGGTACATAACCTCTGTGTTATTTTCAACAGCAGTTTGACCTTAAAATCTCAGGTGTCCGTTGTCATTAAATATTCCTTTTACCATCTAAAGAATATCACCCGGTGAAACACCCAGTTCCCCGGCTGACCTTCCTACACTGGTCCACACCTTCATAACCACCCAACTTGATTACTGCAATGCCCTCTGCCTAGGGCTTCTAGGGTTGATATCCGCCACTTGCAGCTGGTGCAGAAGCGGCAGCCAGGCTTTTGACTGGTACATTTGGGACTAGTACTATTATACCTGTGCTGCGAGAACTGCAATGAGTGCTGGTACAGTGGCGGATCACCTTAAGGTCAGTTTGCTGACCTATAAAGTCCACACAAGCAGAGACCCGATATCTGCAAGAGCTCCTTATTTCCTACTGCCCCTGCGCTCACTCTGATCCACGAAGAGGGATTGTTAGAGATTCCCAGGGTTCATTTAAAACATCTGGGGCCTGTGCTTTTCTTATGCTGCACCCACCCTGTGGAATTCTCTACCTCGTCGGTTAAGAGAATGCCCGACCTTCACTTAATTTTAAATCAGAATTTAAAACCTATCTGTTTTATCAAGCTTTTCTGTATATTTCTAAATTTTATTATAATTTTGTTTATATTGTATTTTATTGTACACACCTGATAATTTGAAAGGCTTAACAAATACATTTTACTTTCTTACTCTTAGGCATGTTGTTCCTAACCACCCAGACTGTTTTCGATGTCAGAACTGCTTGGATTCATTCCAAAGATTTGGTTTGCTGTAAGAGATATCCTCAATGAGGACAGTGCAGTTATGTAAAACTTACCATAACAATAGATCTTTGAGAGAGAATCTCTTGCAGCAAGCCATGCAATCCTCCTTCTTCCCCTTGCTTTCTATGTCTGTCTCTTTCTCCAGAATGCTTAACCTTCAGTTTTTCATCCTACAGTGGAGGGAACCTCTGCCCTCCCTCTGTTCCCTCAGCGGACATCCTCTATGTATGGTCTCTGTTGGGGAACTGAGAGAAGGCACAGGGCTACCCACATATATATGGGAGGGACCTCAGCTAACATTGTCATGGGCGGCCCCAGTACACTGCTAGCTAGAAAAGTTTCTGTGTGGTCCTAGTGCCTGACGGCTATAGTTCCAAAGCTGTGGCTTGCTGCAAGAGATTCTATCGAAGATATACTATTACGGTATGTTCTTGTATAACTGCACTTTTCCTGTCATCCTGTAGACCATTCTCATCCAAAATTCTACTAACCTTTCCTTCCTCCTTTCAGAGAAACAAATGGTTCTATTCCAGATACATACTGTGTTTCCTGGTTCCCGAATGGACAGGAGATCTTTGCCCTGTTTTGGATTTGAGAGGCCTCAGCTTCCATAGAATACAAGAAATTTTGCATGGTCTTCCTGTAAGCTCCGATTCCCTTGTTGTAAACAGTGGACTGGCTTTGCTTCCTATATAAGAAGGATGCGTAGCGGTTGGATTTCTGCTTGCGACACGGCGACCCGAGTTGAGGAACAGACCTGGGTCGCTGGAGGGCTAGGGGGGAGAAGGATAGAGCATCCTGAGGACTGCTCTCCTTCTCTGGGGAGGGAGGGAGTGCATCCGGTGGTCGATGGACCCCTGGCAGAGGCTAGGGGCCGCGCAGCTACTGGTGCTGGCTCGGTAGATGGGCAGGGCAGATGTTGGACATCATTGCACATCCCCACCCCTGGAGAAAAAAACTAGAAAATGCCTTGCTGCTGGCTGCATTAGTGATGCCTGCCCCCGGCTCGATTAGCCTCCAGGGTCGGCTCTCCTGGATAGATACTGGTAATGCGGCATCTGGCGCGCAACCCTGCCCTCTGGGAGGCAAGCCAGGGTGCCGGAGAGAGCCATAAGCCTGGAAGGTGGAAGTATGGGGGTCCGTGACCCAGGCTGATGTACAGCGGCTAGTAGCAGGGAGCAAAATAAGAAAAAAAAAAAAAGGATGCATACTTGCTTCATATCACAATCCGAAAAGCTCACAGACAGTATGTCTGCTTTATGTTGGAAGTGGAGCATTACAGTTCAGAGCAGTGTCCTTTGACTGGTCTTCTGCACCACAAAGCTTTACCAAATGCTTGGCAGTTGTGGCAGCAGCCTGTATGTATTCCTTTATCTGGATGACTGGCTCATGAAAGACAGCTTCAGGGAACATCTGTTACATGCCCTGTCTTGGACAGGGCAGTTGTTCGATGACTTAGGAGTCACAGTGAATGTACAGAAGTCTGTTCTGACTCCTTGCCAGGGACTGCAGTACATAGAAGCACTCTTGGACACGGGGAAAAACTGTACTTTCTACGCCTGGATGGGGCAGAATACCTGATTGCTCAAGCAAGATTGGTATACAAGGAAAAAATTACTCACCTTAGTAATGTTGTTTCTTCTAATGGAGTCTTGCTATATTCTGACATATTCAGTGAGTCCCAACCTTGAACTGCTCCAGAGGTGAAAGAGTTAACTTTCCATGCCAGGCATGGAATGCTGAGCTCAAGCTGGGTTGAGACTCTGTCTGTTGTTCTTCAAACTCAAACCATCAGATCTTTTGAGCTAAACTCACTAGGTCCTGTGTGGGAGCTGTAAACCTACACTAGCCAACTGGCTACTAAACATAAGAACACATTTTTGGTCCCAAAACAAAGACTCAAGTCAAGAGTCCAAAAAATGAAAAACACAACACCAAGCCACCCCAAGAAAGAAGGGTGAAAAACAACAAAGGTGGGCACCTACTAAGTGCCAACACTGCACTGCCCACCCACATCTCAAAACAGAGGTTCTGAGAGGGGCAGGCGGGGAGGTCAGCATATGCAAGTCTCCATTAGAAGAAACAACATTACTAAGGTGAGTAATTTTTCTTCAAACAACATAAGTCTTGCTATATTCTGACATATGCAGACTACAAAGCAGTACCTCCATGGAGCAGGGACAGAACCTACTTAGGAAATAGGCTCTGAAGCACAGCTGTGCCAAACCGAGCATCACTCCTAGCCTGGATGTCCAGGGAGTAATGCTTGGTAAAAGTGTGAACTGTTTTCCAGTAGCTGCTTGACATATCTCTAGAATAGGGATGTCCCTGGCAGCAGCCAGAGAAGCAGCTGTACCTCTGGTAGAGTGAACCCTCAGGCCTGAGGGAGGAACCTTACCAGTTTTTCATAGCAAAATTGGATACAAGAGACAATCCACCTGGCAATGGATCTTGTAGTGGCAGGTTCCTTTACCAACCTCACCATAAGTGGGAACAGTTGGAGGAGTCAAACCTGTGACCCTTGGTATGCTCTATGTAGTAACTAAGGGCTCTCTTCACATCTAAGCTGTGCAGCCTCCTCTCGCCAGAGGAGGAATGTTAATGAAGTACACTGGAAGAGATATAGATTGATTAAGGTGGAAATCTGAAACCACCTTAGGCAAGAACTTCCTGTTAGTCCTGAGGACCACCTTATCTCTGTGAAAGGAGATAAAATCAGGCTCCACTGACAAAGCTTGTAATTCACTTATCGTCTGGCAGAAGTGATGGCTACCAGAAACACAGTTTTCAAGTCAAGTACTTAAGCTCTACTGAAGATAAAGGCTCAAAAGGGGTTGCATAAGCTGAGCTATGCAAACATTAAGATCCCAGGCAGGGCAGGGTCCCTGGATGGAGGGTTAGTGTGAAGCAATCCCTTGAAAAACTTGGAGAATACAGGGTGAGCAGAAGAGAAGAAGGCATATCTGCTGAAATAAAAGCAGACACAGCTGCCAGATGCACTTTCAGGGTGGCTGGCCTCAGCCCCAAGGTATTTAAGTGGACCATATAATCCAGGACTGTGGGCAAATCAGCAGATTCTGGGGAAATATGCTTTCCAGAGCACCATATGGAAAACCTTTTCCATTTGGAATTATAAGTAGCCCTGGTGGAAGGTTTTCTAGAAGCCTTCAGGATATCAATCACACCCTGGGAGAGGTGTAGGCCAGCAGACTCTAACTCTTCAAGAGCCAGGCCTTGAGATTGAGAGATTTGAGGTTCGGTACCAAACTCTCCCTGAGCACAGGTTAACAGGTTGTAATTCCTGGGAAGACACAGGGAAGATGGACTGCTAAGGACAGCAGGAGTGGATACCAGGGCTGTCTGGCCAGTCTGGAGCAATCAGGATCATCTTGCAGGGTTGAGATCTGATTTTGACTAGCACTTTGAACAGGAGAGGAAGGGGAAAAGCAGAGAAACTTCCCTTCCCAATTGAGAACTAAGGCATCCAGGGGACTGAGCCCAACACTGGGGCCTGCAGCAAAAAGGGAAGTTGGTGATTGTCTGGGGCTGCAAAAGATCTATCTGCGGGTGCCCCATCTGGAAAATATCACCTCCAAGACCAGGGGTCCAGTGACCATTTGTGATGGCCCTGGAAATCCTGCTGAGAGCATCTGCCAGGACATTGCCCTTGCCTGGAAGGTGAACTTCCATAAGGGAGGTGTTCAGCGAGTAAACCAGAGACCACAACTTCATTGCTTGGTGCACAAGGCTATAGACCGAGTACCCCTTGCTTGTTGATGTACCACATTGTGGTGGTGTTATTTGTTCTGACCTGTACAACTTTGTTCTGAACAGATTTGGAAAAAGCTTGAAGTGCTAGAAAAACTGCTCTGAGTTCCAATAGATTGTTGTGGAGCAGAGATTCCTGAGGGACCACAACCCCTGGGTGGTGGGAGTGCCCATGTGAGCTTCCCAACCCAAGAGGGATGCATCTGTAGTAAGGATTAAGGAATGAGACTGAGTGACAAAAGGAACCCCTTGTCTCAGATTGCTCTGATCCTGCCACCACTGTAGGGCCTGGATCAGGGTTCGAGTCACTGGGATCAATTTGGTTAGAGGGTCCTTCCTCTGAGACCAAAAGGCTCTCAAATGGAACTGAAAGTCCCTCATCTGAAATCTTGCTCCTTGCACTACTGCTGTAGAAGCAGCCATGTGCCCCAGGAGCTGTAGAAAATGCCTTGCTGGTCAAGACACCTGCAGGGTGAATGAGGAGGCCAGAGAGACCAAGGTCCTTGCCTGTCCATGGGAAGGAAGGCTCTGGCTTTCTCTGTGTTCAGCTCTGTGCCTATGAAGGTGAGGATCTGGACAGGCTCTAGAACTGACTTTGAAAGATTCAGCAGGAAACCTAGAGAGGTGAGCAGTTGCTGAGTTATCTGTAGGTGTAACTTAACTTGGTCTGGGGCTGGCCTACTATGAGCCAGTTGTCCAAGTAAGGGAAGATGGCAATTCTTTGCCTTCTTAGAGAAGCAACTGTTACTGCCAGGCATTTTGTGAAAACTCTTGGAGCAGAGGTGAGGCCAAAGGGCATTGGACTGAACTGGTAATGGCCTGAGGGCAGCTTGAACCTGAGGTACTTCGATGGGAGCTTCTGATGAGAATATGGAAGTAGGCATCCCTGAGGTCCAGGGATGCTAGCCAGTCCTCTGGCCTTAGAGAGGGTAGAATAATTCCCAGAGTCACCATTCTGAATTTTGGTTTTAAAGGTGCTTGTTTAAGTATCTGAGATCCAGGATGGGCCACCATTCTCCTGTCTTTTGGGGTAAGGAAGTACCTGGGTACAATCCTTTGCCCTGGTGTAGGGGTAGAACCCTTTCCACAGCTCTGAGAGCCAGGAGGGAAGAGACCTCTGCCTCTGGGACAAGTGCCTCTCATGGATTTGCAGGTGGAAAGGATCTGGTTCTCATCTTTGGAAACTTTTGAAGTTGAGAACCAGTGCCTGGCTTACTACTTCCAGGACCCACTTGTCTGATGTCAGAGACTCCCAGTCCTGGACAAAGTAAGCCAGCCTGCACCCTACAGGTAGCTGAGAATTGGCCCTGGCAACCCCATCAGGGTGCCTGCTTGGCAGGGGCTTTGGGCTGAGGGGTGGAAGCAGGCCTGCTTGTACCCCGTCTGCCTCTCCCTTTAAAGAACCCCTCTGGGCATAAGCTGAAGAGGAGGCCTGGCTTGGTAAAAAGGCCTATGAAAAGGCCTGCCCCTGCCCCTGGGAAGCTGCCTTTGAGGAGTGGCCTGCCTTCTTTGGCCTGTGCACTCCTATAGGTGGTCCTATATTCATCCATTTTCTTCATGTAATTCTCTGTTTGCTCCCCAAACAGAGAATTACCTAACAGGAAAATCCATGGCCTTTGTCTGGGTATCCTGTGACAGGCTAGTACATCTGAGCCAAGCCATTCTTTGAAGTGCCACAGATGTAGCCATGACTCTAGAAGACACATCATTGCAGTCTACTGCAGCATGGAATTGCACCTTGGATGCCTCAATACCATCAGCAGCCACCTGCTCCAGCTCCTTGGCAAGCTGGCCAGGGACCTGTTTTGCTAGGGCCATAACAGTGTCCCATCTGGATTTTGATACCTAGCAGTATAGGCCATATAATTTGCCTGTCTGAGTCCCAAGGATGCTGCCATGTACTGTTTCTTTGCCATGGCATCAATCCTCCTGGAGTCCTTGTCCGGGTGTGTGAAGCCAAGGGAATGTTTGCCTTATCACGGGCTGCAGCCTGCACTACCCAGAACATGGCTGCATTGTTGCGTAAGGAACTCTGTCTGAGCCTGACAATGTATACCTCTTGTCCATTCTTTTATCCACAGGAGGTATAGTGTTAGAGTCTTTAAAATTTGAAATGTCTGTTTCCAAAAGATTTGTGCAAGGGAATAGACAGCCTCCTAGACTCTGGGATATCCATAATTTCTACATAGTCAGGCTCCTCCTGGTCATCCACAGCTTCTTCCATAGGAAGCTGGAGGGTTTCAGCCACTTTTTACAGAACATGAAATGGGAGGAGGACTCAGAAAGCCTAGGAGGAGACACCCCTGAAGGTCTGTCTTGGGGGATGTCCTGGTCAATGGGCACATCAGACTTTCAAATCCACATTCACTTTCCTCATAGTCCTCTTCCTCCTCCTCCAGTTCATAAAACTCCTCTAACTCATAATCTTGAACTGGTGGAACTGGCCGAACCGGCGCCTGCCTGATGGTGCGGTTTTGTCGGAATTTCCGAGGAAGCGACTGAACAATTTTGATCGCTTTGGCTATCTCTTCAGCGGTTGGAGAAGAAAGTTTTGGCTCCACACCAACTGATTTCTCTTTTCTAGTTCTTTTGGCTGGAACCGACTCCTCAGAATCGGCTCTCCTTTTGCCCAAAGAAGTCTCGCCCTAGTCAGAGGGCACTCCTTCTGGTTCGGTTTGAACCAAACCGGGCTAGCTATCCGGTTCAGCGGACTTTTGGCCTCCTTTCCCTGAGCCTACCAGCTCTCTTTTCTAGGGTAGCTGCAGGAAATTTTTGCAAATCTGGCAGTCTGCATTGGGGTGGTCAAACCAAGACAATAAACACTGGTGGTGGGGGGTCAGCCTTGGCAAAGACTTCCCTACACACACTGCAGTGTTGAAACCCAGTGGGTCGGTTTTCTTTTGGGTTTCTCAGACACAGTGCCAGTCCTAACCAAACTTACCCTTTTATGGCAATCCGCAAGGCAAGACCCTCTTATGGGTTCCCAACCATGTCACGGGTCGTGGAAAACATTAATAAAATCCATTTTTTTAGAACCGATAAGAACCGGTAACCACACTCTAAATCACAAATTAAGATCTTTTAAACAACTTGATCGGTTCAAACCGAACGATAAACCGTTTACTAGTTCCACACAGAATAGAATTAATGTAAAACCTATCTAGTACTCACAAATACCACAGACAGAGACTGAACCGACAGGTTGCGGTTTAAATTCAGTCGAAAACCAAGAAACACGGTACTTTAACTGACAAAATGAACCGAGCAGAAGGAGAAATCTCCGGGCGACTGTTCAGTGAGGCTGAGTAAAGAATCTAATGGTTTGAGTTTGAAGAACAACAGACAGAGTCTCAACCGAGCTCGAGCTCAGCATTCCATGCCTGGCATGGAAAGTTAACTCTTTCACCTCCGGAGCAGTTCAAGGTTGGGACTCACTGCATATGTCAGAATATAGCAAGACTTCATGTTGTTTGAATCATCATGTCCCAGCCAGAACAGTATTATGTCATCTGGGACTCATGACAGCAGCAGTTGTCACTTTGCCACTGACTCACTTATACATGAGGATCCTTAGTGGACATTTTGGATGCAATGGGATCAGCTGACAGACCAGCTGCACCAGATGGCTTTCGTCACAACTTTGCTGCTAGGCGCTCACATGATGGATGGACCACAATAACCTTATTAAAGGGCGTTCCATTCCTTATTCCAGCACTGATGCAGATTGATTTGCTCCAGCTCCATTGGGGTGCACAAGCCATGGCCATATCATACACAATGTTCTTGGTCCCAGGTGGAGGCCAAGTTACATATCAGTTTCCTGGAAATGAGGGCTGTTCTGTACAGCCTCCACACATTCAGGAGCATCTGACTCAGGTCCTCTGTTGATCCAGATGGACAAAATCAGAGTGATGCATTATATCAGTGGGGTAGCATTCAGTCCTATTCGCTGTGCAAGTAAGCAATGAGAGTGTGGTACTGGGTGCTGTCACATGTCCTAGACCTGTCAGTCGTGCATTTCCTGGTGTCCAAAATGTCTTGGCAGACAGGTTAAGCAGGTCACAGTCCAAGATGCATGAATGGAAATGCTGACAATGGTAGACAACCTCTTCACAAGATGGAGTCATCCAGAGTTGGACCTTTTGCATCCCCACACAGCGTAAAACTGCTACATTTCTGCTCACTCACCATGGGGGCCTGGAGTTTATAGTGAGGCGTGTTGTCCCTCTCTTAGAAAGGAAATTTCTGTATGTATTTCTTGTAGTTCCACTAGTACAGAGGTATTACTCAAAGTGAAGATGAGAGGTGCCAGGAGTCCCCAATCTCTCCACCTTTTGTCATGGAGGCACAGGTCAGGAAGCATAGGAAAACCAGGAGCAGTTGTAGAATTCACAAAAATATTTATTTGTACTAGCAGTAACATAAAAATAAAATTGTTCAGTATAACTATTTACAAAGACAAATAAAATAGAGAAGATCCAGAGTTTTCCACCAGTCTCTGTCAATTTGCAAGCAATTGCAGCTCTGTCTTATAAGTCCTTCAAACCCCCACCCAATTTTAACAAGCATCTTCCAAAGTGTTCTTGTATGTTTTAGGCAGGTGCTGGCAGGAACACCGGTGCCTGAGCTGAGGCCCCTTTTCCACAGCTCTTCTGCAAAAGACTTAACAATTGCACTAAGGTAACCTCTTGAGTTTCAATAGCTTTTGCAATCATCTCAAACTGTAATTATATACATTTCAACAGTAACATTATATAATTTCTAAACACAAGAATCCCAATATCAGTTAAATTTCTACATGTTGATTTGCATATATTTTTATGTCAGCAGATATGCAAGGGAGGAAAGACAGAACAGCAAGTGAAGACAGAGACAGCGAGAGGCAAAGAATTGCAAGACTGTCGGGGTGATCAAATCCTAAGTCTCACAGTAAAATTTGGTTAGCAACCAGACAGACAAGAGACAGGAAAAGGAAAGAACATATCCTTGCATTTAAACACTTTCTCCATAACAACTGGGACAGGGTCCTATTCTACCCTGTCACACTCTATTCATAGATACATAGACACTGCCAGCAGATGAGGGCCCTCGACCCACCCAGTCTGTCCATTTCAGCTTATAAATTCACTTTGTTTTCCAAGAAGTCTGTTGCCCTTACCCTTGTCCACCAGAATTCTCTTATGTCTATCCCATGCATTCTTAAATCCGTGATTGTTTCAGCCCCACTACTTCCTCTGGCAGGTGTTCCACTTATCCACCAACTGTTCTGTGAAGAAATTCTTCCTCATGTTTCCTCTGATCGCCCTCCTCAACTTCATCCCATGCCCTACATCTGTTGTCACAGGATAAGTGATCCCTGGTCCATCTGGATCTCAAGTCCCTGTATCTACATGTATGACTCCTGAAGGCATAGCCTTAGCACATTTTGGTGTATCGCCTAAGGTTGTTGATATGCTGAATGCTGACAGAAAACCTTCTACCAGACACACACATTCATTAAAATGGAAGCAATTCACTTTGTGGGCTGCTTCCTGGAATTCGGACCTGTTCACCTATCCTTTGAATATGGTGTTGATATATTTGCTATCACTGTCAGACTGTGGTCTACAGTATTCCTCATAATGTGCACTTGACCACTATATCAGCTTTCCATGCCTCTATTGATCAGGGTAGGTTGTCCATTGGAGGTCTCCTGTACTTTCCTTCAAGATATTTGGCATATAAAACCTCCTATTCATAATGTGGTCCGCTTGGGACCTGAATTATGCCCTAGCAGGGGTAGAATTTAAGGAAAAATGTGGTATTCTCGGTGGATTACCAATTAACCGATTTTGGTATTCACCCAATTGCCATTGATTTACATGTATTATAGGTTGTTGAGTACAGTATTTTCCAGAAAATGCAACCGAAATAAAGAGATTTGTCGAGGAATTACTGGTGTACTCTTATTTTTCGTAATCCATTCAGCCTTTTCCAATTTCTGCTTTTCCATAACAAGGAAATTCAAGCCTTGATATGTATTCTCTACCTCCATTATGCTTCACCACTGGCCCATAAGATGATAGCATCCTCACATCCGCACAGTGTGCATAAGATAATATCACATTCATTGATTATTATTACCTATCCCTAAAACTGTGTAAAGGTGCTGACCTTTAAGACCTACATGTTGAAATGGTTATACTTTCAAGCAATTTTTATAGTAGGGACAGTGGCTGTGGTGGGACTCAAAACAGGAGGTGTGAAGCACAAGGCAGGTCAGTTGATATTTTCGATGTCCTACAGTGAGACATTGTCTGTGGTGGAACTCAAACCTGTTATCTCCCGATTCCCAAAGTGTCCTGACCACTAGATAACATGGCTTTCCTTAGCATAACAGGAATCTAAGGAAAAATAGACATGAAGGCTGGGAGGCAGCATATGTGGTCCTTTAGTTACCATTTTGCATTTACAAACCAACATAATTCTTAATGTCTGGAAACATGGTTCAAAAACTTTCACAGCATATAAAGTTTTTAACCTTATTCAAACACAGCAAAAATGTTGTTTGTTTGCAGCTGCAAATGATACACCAAAGGATTACATAATTATTAGCCAAAATAACTAGCATTAGCACTTTGTGACATAAGAGAAAACATTATAAAAAAAAAATCAGCAATTTAAGAAAAGAAACCAAGAACCTAGTACCTTGTGCGGAGATGTCGAACCAAAGCAGTTTGCATTGTGTTCTTTTTCTTGGTGCCTAAAGAAAGGAAATTGCAGGAGCTCCAGAAGTCAGAACAGAGTCTGATCTAAGGAACCTGGGAAGCCAGTAACTAAGAAAAGGAGCTGCATGGAATGGAACTACAGCCTTTATGTCCCCTTGGCTCTCTTCTCTTTCTCAATGTGAGAGACTGGGGAAGGGAAAAAACAATATTGTACATGGTTTTGGGGGGTGCTAAACATAATTGAAGAAAAGTCTGCTAAACTTGCACAGAGTCAGACATAATGGTACTGAACACACACACGCACACTGTGCCGAAACACAGTGCAATGTTTTCAAAGGGATTCATTCCCCCTTCCCCCACCATTGTCGGATCTCAGAAAGAATGTAGTCAAATTTAAAACAGAAAAGTTTTCCGGTCAGTTGCCTTGACTGGCCATCAAGCCATCTCTTGGCTTGCGGCTTGGGCTCTGCCTGGCCTGCGCAGCTCCACTCTAGACCCACCCGAGGACACTGCAACATCAGGTCACTTACCTGACTGGGCATCAAGCCGTCTCTCAGCTTAGGCTCTGCCTGGCCTGCCACAGCTCCACTCCAGACCCACCTGAGGGCATCGCAACATCAGGTGCGATCCCAGAGAATGGAAGAGTGCCAATACTACTAGCTGCCTCTTCATATCTCCTCCATGGCTATTGGACGAGCCTTCCTACAGTTGGCCAGTGATTGGGAACTAGTCCAGACTGCCTGAAACCGTTGGAGAATGCCGCTTTGACTCCCTTACTGATTTCCATATGGTAAAACTCTGGACATTCATTCAGGGGGTGGGTAAGCAGGGTAGGGAAACCGTGAAGGTGCAGCAAGGAATTGCAGCTCCCCTCAGCACTAGGGCCCCGCTTCTCAGTACAGGGACTCTCAGATAGTACTGCAACAGTGGGTGGCACTTTAAGCGGCCGCTGCACCAACTTAAATTTCCACTCCTCCTCTTTTAACTGAAACTCTTGTGAGATTTTCTAAATGAAATATTTTGTACCACTGATTTTTACAGTATAGAACTGCTCAAATCTATATTTGTATGATGTAAAGTAATGTTTATGCAGTGAGGTGGCACAAGCTTAAATTTCCCGCCTCCCCATTCTAAGCTGAAACACTTGAGTTAACTAAGAACTGTTTTGTGCCTCTGCTTTTTTCTCCATCTAAGCTAAAATTCCTGTGTTTTCTAAAGTCTATTTTGTACCATTGCTTTTTCAGTATAGAACTGCTCAAGTCTGTTTTCTTATGATTTAAAGTAATGGTTATGCAAGATTAGACATTGTATAAAACTGCTAGGAGTTTTAGTGATAAGTGATTCACAGTGCCTTAAGGAAATTTTATGTTAAGCTACCCGATCATCATTTTACTCCTCACCCCACCCATCTCTCTTTCTATCTCTGCGCCTAAAGCCAGACACCTCAATAACTTCTTTTGTCTCTCTAACCCCCTTCCCATTCTACTCTGTAAGACAATCAACCTGCACTGTGAATAGAAACCACCCTCCACCACCGCTTTCACGTCAGCTAAAAATCAGGTATTTTACTGTTGCTAATTTGTCCCTTTCCCTCTCTCCAGGTCACTTTTCCTGACATCAAGCCATCCTTGACTTGCAGCTTAGAGCTCTGCCTGGCCTGCTGCAGCTCCACTCCAGACCCACCCAAGGACACCGCAACATCAGGTATGATCCCAGGAATCAAAGAGCACCAATACTACTGGCTGCCTCTTCACATCTCCTCCATGGCTATTGGATGAGTTTTCCTACATTTGGCCCATGATTAGGTACTAGCCCGACTGCCTGAAACCATTGGAAAATGCCACTTTTCAGCTCCCTTATTGACTTCCATGGGGTAAAGCTCCAGACATTAATTCAAGGGGAATCAGGGTAGGGAAACCACGGTGGTGCAGCCAAGGAATCACAGCTCCCCTCAGTAGCTACTCCAGCCCTGTTTCTCAGTACAGGGACTCTCAAATAGTACTGAAGCAGCAAGGTGGCATTTCAGCAAGGCAGCACTAGCTTAAACTTCCGCTCCTCCTCCTCCTTAACTGAAACTCTTGGGAGATTTTCGCCCTCCGCCCACCTCCACTCCCACACCTTATTAAATAGACTAGCTCCTCCTACATCTCGATTGCCCTGCCACTATTGGATGTATGATTTTCCACCAACATATCAGCTACCCTGCCACTATTGAATGCAAGACTTCCAGCCTTATTTTCTCTCACTACCATTTCTTGCCATACTAATTACTCTCCCAAATTAACTACTACCCTAGATTGGTGCGCAAATCTTGATTTGTAGAAAAGGCTCATACTTATTAAGTTTAAGAAAAATGCTGACACCCCTTAGAATGGGGCTGCTAATCCTCCTCATCTCCTACCTTGTGTTGGAGGTAGGTTGGAAAACTGATGGACGAAGATTAACACTGTTTCCAGTCCTGGTTACACAATCCCCATCAGGCTTAAGTCGAGGGTAACTGGACGAGTCATGCCTAAAACATGACTTCAGAATTCAACCTAAAACTTACATGCCCCAGTACCTCACAAAATCCCTATAGCTGCCTTATGCTGCCTTACTGCTTGGCTGCTACTAATGCTCTAAAGCCTTACAGAGTAAATGCAAATGGGCTAAACTGGGTACAATGGGCATGCATACTAAGAAAGTTGCTACTAATCTCTGGAAATGTCCACCCCAAACCAGGGCCACCTGTGCCAGCCCACACGAGACTGGGTAATCTCAAAGGTATTAACTAAACATACACAGTCTCCTTAGTAAACTGCTGCAGTTCCAGGCCTGGGTGGAGCCACTTCATCCAGATGTAACAGCTCTTACTGAAACCTGGCTCTCACCAAAGGACAGTGATGTTACCATTGCCCTAAATGACTACACATTGTTCCATCAGGACAGATTGACAAAGCGGGGTGGAGGCTGCTTAGTATACCTAAAAGTGAGATCAAAGCCCAGCTACTGCCTAATAGTTTTCACACCAAGGAGGCATAAACCTTAAGCCTAAAACTCGTTCTGGGCCAGCGACACAAGTTTTATTACTAACCACAGTGTACATATCAAAAACACAAGTGTGATGCACTAGAGGTGATAAATACCCCCTGGCACCCACAAAATGAGTATCCAACAAGTACTCAGTAACCTAGAAAAGATAAAGCACAACTGGGAGCTTATTATTGTTGGTGATTTCAACACCAGCTGGCTGTCCCATGACACCTAGCCGTTCGAGATCAGGTATCTGTTCTCTATCTCACTCAATTGGTCTCACAAGCCACCACATTTAATTACAAAACTAGCACAAGTACACTAATTGATTGGCTCCTTGCAAGCTTCCCAGAGCACATCTCTGAGGTCACTGTCCTTCAGACACTCTCAGTGATCATTCTCCAGTAATGTGGACATGGTCCAATAAGGCTACCATTAGTGCTCCCTTGTCTCACGGATCCGCTCTCTGAGAACTGGGCAGCTGGATTCATTTAAGCAATATTTGAAGCTTGTGGAATGGTCACCACTTGACAGAGCTGAGGATGGCAACCAGGCCCTTAACTTACAGTTTTTACTCAGGCTGTGACATCTCTGCCTCCTATAAAATAAAAACAAAACAAGAGGGCTACTAACCCATGGCTCACAGGCTCCTCCTTGAGCCCATGTGGGAAAAGGATAATCTGTGGCATAAGGCCAAAGCAATTTGTAAAGAGGCAGATCTAATTGCATATAAGACTGCCAGAACTAATGTACCAAACTCACCCGTCTGGCTAAGGTGACCTACTACAATATGATCAACTAAAAAGGAGCTAGGGGCGTGGAAAGGAGTTCTGAGACTTGCAGGTAAAGCCTCCAAATTTCAACCAGGTTTAATAGTCACTGCAACTGAGACACTCCAGTAGCCAGGAGACTGCAAATGTTTTCAACCTGGCCTTCACAGATCTAAGCTTGGTACTTCCCAGAGACTACCTGCCCCTAAACTCTAAATCTAGACCTCACCTTCCCTTCGCCTCCCTCGGCCGAGGGCAATGGCCCCATTCTACTTAAAGCAGCTTACTAGAAATGACAGCATTAAATATGTTAAACACTTATTTGGGAAGATAAGGATTGAAGTGACCTTGAAGACATGAAACTAGTGACACGGTAAACTAGCTGACGGATCCACTCACTAAAGTTTTCAATGCCTCACTAAGGTCAGGAATGTTCCCTGACAAGTGGAGGAAGGTGCTTGTCACCCTGTTTTCAAAGTAGGTGATGCTACCAATCTGTCTAACTACAGGCCCATGTCCATTCCACCCACCCCCACCCCGTCCTAAACCTCTCAAGCAGAATTGTCTCAGACCAGCTCACAGATTACTTATTGAAGTACAACCTGCTTTGTGTCCAGCAACACGGATTCTGGAAAGACCATAACACAATCACCATCTTGGCTGATTACACCACCCTAATATACAATGCCTTTGATGATGGTCTGGCAGTGGGGTCTATTTTATAGACCTCACAAAGACATTTGATACAGTCAACCATCAGATCCTCCTGCAATACCCACTCTCAATAGGCCTGTCCACAGACATGGTTATCTGGTTCAAGAGCTACCTGTCATGCAGGACTCAATGCATCAAAATCAAAGGTATACTCTCTGAGCCAAGAGAGGCGAGTCTTGGAGTCCCACAAGGTTCACTACTGGGACCGCTCCTTTTCAGCCTCTTCATAAACCCCTTACCCTCAGTTTGCCAGTGCACATTGCTATATGCTGATGATGTGGTCGTCTCCATAAGTGGAAAACATCTACCTTCTATCACCTATGAACCGGAAGCAAATTTTCAGTCTTGAGGTATGGTTCTCTAATAAACTGCTGCTCAGCTATTAAAAAAATGAAAAGCATGCTTTTTACAGTTCCACAGAACAGAAAGAAATTCGGAAAACTGCAGGTACAGACTTGCAAGGGAATATACTGGAGCAGGTCGACACCTTTAAATATCTCCGGGTACACATGGATAACGCCTCTCATTCCACAGCACATATGACCATGTAATCAAAACTGCAGATGCAAAACTAGGTGCTTTCTATCGACACCATCACTACATGCCCTCTGATGCATTAAAGCTGGTCACAAGCTGCTCAGTTCTATCTACCATAGACTATGGAATTATAGTCTATGGCACAGAACTGACACAGCCCTGAAAGGGTAAAACCCTTCTCAGTAAAGCATGTCAACTGGTCCTGGGAGCAGATTGCCAGACACACACGTGACCTCTATAAAGCAACTGGTTGTCTCCCCTTCACCTCAGGGTCCAATATCAGGCCTGCCTACCAGCAAAAATGCTATGCTTGGGCTAACTCCTAAATCCACCTCTTGTCTATTCAATTATCAACCAATTGTCAGTACACAGTTCATTGAATGGTGGGCTGCAGGTGCCTTTTAAGCATACTTTGATAGCCCAGAGATTGATCTCTCTTTTAGAGATCCATTTACCCACTGGGTCCTCCTTTAAAGGACCCAAGTGGGTAAATAATCTCCCTGATCTTATTGAATGTAATAAGGTCAGCAAATTCAAAACTAGTCTCCGAACACACATAGCTCTCGCTTGTGTTTGAGTGCCAACAAGACCTAATCCTAATACAAACTTGAAGAGTCTCTATGCCCTCACCAACCTCCCACTGTCCCAGTACTACAGGTATATCCTCTCCCATTACTTTCTCCTCCAGCTTCCCATTTTTGTTGCCATCCTCTGCTACCTCCTCACTCTCCCACACCATCACCCCTATACTGCCTTCCTAATCCCTCCCTCACCCTGTACTACCCCACCCCTCACCCTCTCTAATTTCACTCCCACCTGTACTACTTCCTCCCTCTTCACCGCCAACCCCACAACCACCCCTCCCTGTTCTTCCCATTCCCTGTCTCTTGCCACTGACCCTCCACCACCCAAAACAAAGCCTTCTCAGGCTGCCCCCCCCCACACCTTGAGCAAAGCCTTCTTTCTGGCTGCCTTACACTACCAAGCACGTGCTCCTGAAATCCTGGTGACCTATGCACCCAGCACAGGCAACTTACTGCCTAGAACAGTCTGGTACTATTTGTCTGTATGTTGACCTGATGGTGAAATTTCATTGCAATTTCTAGACATATTGTAACAAAAGTGTAACTAGCCAAATAAGCACACTAGTTTTTATGTAACCTATGTAACCTTGAAACCAAAGTCATCTTTGTATGCCAGTGTATTTTCTTTGTATTTATTGACCTTACTTCAAGAGGGCTCTTGCAGTAGGTACTAACTAGTAGGACTTAGCGGCAGGTGTCAGGACCCCACGGAAAATCTTCTAGCTAGCAGTTCCTGGTGGGGACCGCCCCTGGAGTGAGTGACAGATGTTAGCGGACATCAGATAAAGGGGTGGTCCATGCCACCCCTCCAGTTCTTTCCTGCCATCGGCTCCTACTCGGTTGCCTCGTGGAAGATCAGCTGCTTGCATCACTTGAATAAGTACTTTTCCGTATTATTCTGATAGTATAGTTCCTTTTTCTTATTACAACATCACCTACTTGGCTGTGTATGTCATTGCCTACTCCGTCCGAGTCACATAACAACAAATCCGATTCTTACGGTCCCAACTCCTGCACAAGGATGGCCATTCCTTGTGCCTCTTTGTCTAGGCCTGGACCACCGTGTGGAAGAGTGCAATCACTGCAAAAATTCAACTCCGCTACTTGGAAGAGAAGGCAGCAGGCCCTGGAAGCCCATATTTTAAAACAGAAGATGGCCTCCACGGAGAAGGAGTTGAAGAAATTAAGACAGACATCTGACTCTCCCAAAGGGCACCATCATAAGAGAAAAGACAAGGAGAATCACAGGGTCAGGGGCGCTCTTCCACAGGCCCGGCCAGGTCGTGGTCCCTCATTATTACCTCCTCTGGAGGACTCCTCTGATAGCCACCTTGGTGGTGTCTGGAGCATCGTTGGCTCCCCCGGACTCATGCAGGGTCTAGCAGGGGCCTTTGGGGCAGAGGCTGTCGCCTCACTAAGGTTATTCGGCTGAGCCCAGCGGCAGCAGCATGTCCGAGTGTCGGGCTCTAGCTCCGCCTGCTTCCCGCCTGGCCAAGGCTGTTAAGACTCATGTCGGCCTGACGGTGCCCAGCCGGCGCCTCTCCACCGGGTCCTGATGCCTCACCCAACACCTGGGGTTCACCTTCCAGGCCCCTGCCATTGGAGGTTCCTCCGCCCCCTGCCCCACGGGGTGTGGGTGACGCTCCGGATTCCCCTGCCATTAGAGGTTCCTCCTCAAACACCAGAGCCTCTGACACTGCCATTTGACAATCCAGCGCCTGGTGACTAGCCTTGGGCCCTCCGCATGGGCCCTTTGGGAGTAGTATGGTTCCTCCTCTGGGCCATTTTCCCCTACCCCTCCACCTTTGTAGCCAATGCCTGGCCCGTTGGCCCTTCTGTCAGGGCCTCTGGTGGGGCCGTCTGGGCATCCGACACTGGGTTACCAAACACCAGGGTACCTGATGCTGCACTACCCGTCAGCGGTCTATCCTGGTCAGGTTGTCCCCATTGGGTATGGGTATCCCTTTTATGGATATCCGGTTACCCTCTGCCACTACCACCACCTCCCAGGTGGATCTCAAAGAGGTTCTGTCCACCTGGTGGGCCGAAGCCATGACGTCAACTGGCGTTCAAATTAGATAAGCGTCATCCGATACCTGCTCCGGCGCGGACCAGGGTCATCCTCCCCAAGGGCTTCCTACTCGGACCCCTTCCCTAACCTGCTTAGTCTGGTTGGGTGAGCTCTGAGGAATATATCACCAGTTGACCTGCCCAGATGGGTAGATCTTCCTCTGCCTAGTGGGGACTCCTCTAGTGTCTCAGATTCCTCAGATTCTGACAATGGCTACCCATTGGGACCCGACGATGAGCCTCATACCTGGAGGCTCCCAAGCTGAAGGACTTCCCAAAGTCTCCTCTGGAGGACTTTTCTTTTTCAGAGCTGCTCCAGAAGATCCAAGCATCTTACGGATGGAAATTGGTCAACCAGGCGTGCAGCATACGTTTGGCTAACATTTGAACCTTGAGGATGCTCAAACCCATCCTTATCCCTCATGGTTGGGGCCTCATGAGGATTTGGTGACCATGATTTGGAAGCAACCTTCCTCCTTGGCTACCTTGTCGCACAAGGTGGACAGATTACACCAGTCCCTGAAGGCAGGGATTTCTTAAGCCTTCAGCTTAAGGCTGATTCTGTGGTAATCAGTGCTGCATGTAATAGATCAGCCAACCCTAAGCATCTCAGCTCTGTCCCCCAGACAAAGAATCCAAGACTATGGATCAGTATGGCAGGAAGATTTACTCCTCCTCCACCCTGGGATTACATGCCGTAACTACACTGGGCACATGGGGCTATCAGAAAGCTGCCTTGGGGCAGCTTGCTGCTAAGATTGACTCTCTCCCAGACTCCTCTATCAAGCAGGATTTGGGCAAGGTGGTCCGTTGGCTAGATCCACCTGCTGTCATATGTCGAGAGCCACCTATGATGCGGCGGATTTGGCAGGACATTCTTCTGCCTTTGCCACACGCCTGCATAGACATTCTAGGCTCCGGCTCTCAGGCCTGGCTCAAGAAGTCCAGACAACCATTATGGATATCCCTTCAGAGGTCAGTCCTGTTTGGAGGTGACACGAAGGATATCATCACCGACCTGCAGGACAAGGGCTAGACTCTGAGGTTGGTTAAGGGATGTACCACAAACCTCAGGGTCAGAAACTGCCCTTTCATAAGCAAGCCCATTGGCAATACAGACAGTGGCAGCCCCATCGCCAAAATAAGTGAGGAGCCACCACAGCTGCTGGTGGTCCCCAGCCAAAACCCATAAGGCTCCAGGAGCCTCCACAGCCACCAACCTGCAACCTCCTGACTTGTTGCCTCTCCTCTCCCTCTCCATCTGGAACCTCCAGCGGATCCAGTGGGTGGTAATTTCTCTTACCACCTCTCTCAAGAGGATCACAATGGACTCTTGGGTGCTCCAACTGATTGCTCAAGGGCACTCAATAGAGTTTCAAAACCCTCTGCACAGACCCCCAGCTCTTCTTATTCTCCCAATTACATCCATCTGGTTCAGGAGAAGATCAGCTCTCTTCTTCTGAAGGGCGCTGGAACCCATTCCTCCTCAGTTTCACTGGGTGGGTTATTACTCCACTTCTTCTTGGTCCCCAAGAAGATGGGTGATCTGAGGCCCATCTTGGACCTCAGCTCGCTGAACCTGTTAGTGTCATACAAGAGGTTCAGGATACTCTCTCTTCTGAGCCTTCTGCCTCTTCTCAGAGGGTCTGTGACTTCGCGCTCTGGACATGCAGGATGCTATCTTTATCCTCATCCATCCTGCCCATCGCGGGTTCCTCCAGTTCTGCTTTCAGGGGAGCATTTTCAGTTTGGGCCCTGCTCTTCAGCCTGACCTCTGCTCCCTGGGTGTTAGCCAAATGTTTAGCAGTGGTGGCAGCCCACCTGTGCACCCTGGGAGTCCAGGTGTACCCTTACCTGGACGACTGGGTGATTGCAGCTCCTTCTCAAGAGGACCTGCAGCACTCCTACCCCTCACCCTAGAGACTTTCTCCAGGCTGGGCATAATTGTCAACATGACCAAGTCTCGTTGGGTTCCCACAGCATTACCATTTATTGAGGCAGTGTTGGATATCCATCTGGGCAAAGCCTTTCTTCTTCCAGATCAGATCGAGACTCTGTGCTTGCCAACTCAGCCTGTTGTCTTGGAGACACATCCCACCCGGTCCTCAGACTTACTGGGCTCATGGCGGTGGCCATATCCGATGTCCCTCACCAGATTACATATGAGGATACACCAATGGACCCTCAAGGCTCAGTGGGATCAGGCGGTGGATGACCTGGATCAGGAGGTCCTTGTTTTGGACCCCATGGTCAGGGATCTCCAGTGGTGGTTACTACCAGAGAATCTGTCTCTGGGAACACCGTTCTTTCAAGAGCTCCCCTCCCACTCCTGATGACTGACACATCAGGAACTAGGTGGGGAACCTGGTCCCACAAGACACAGGGCTTTGGTCTCCAGAGGAATCTCTGCTTCACATCAATGTGCTTGAGATGAGGTGGTTCTGTATGCCATTCGGGCCTTTCAGGCCCTCCTCCCACCGGCCCCTGATGGTACTTTCAGACAACATGTGTGGTCTGGTACCTAAACAAACAGGGGGACCAGTTCTACCCGCTGTGTCAGGAGGCCATCTTGGTCTGGGAACAAGAGATTTTCCTTGGCTTGCATCTGACAGCGTTCCATGTTCAGGAATTCAGAACTCCTTGGCGGATGCTCTCAGACTGTCTCCGGTGAGTGCACACAGAGTGGAGCTAAAGCAAGATGTCGTGAGACTATCTCTTCTCCGCTGGGGTCTCCTTAGATGGATCTGTTCGCATCCCCATCCAACTCCAAGCTTCTCGTCTTTTGCACGCTCATTCCAGGCATTTTTGTCTGGATCGCTGTCTCTGTCCTGGAAAGGCAGATTCGTTTATGTCTTTCTTCCAATTCCATTGATCCCCAGAGTTCTTTTCAAACTCAGGGAGAGGACACTGAGGATGATCCTCATTGCCCCTCTTTGGCCAAGAGCTAACTTGTTCAGTATCTTACACCAGCTTTCAGTTCAACTAGCTCTTCCTCTTCCCGTCCCAGGATCTGCTGACCCAGGACCAAGAGACCCTGGTCCATCCAGGTCTCAAGTCCTCCAACTGCATTCATGGCTCCTGCAGACATAGCGACTGTCTGCTTTGGGTGTCTCAGAGGTGGCCTGTATCCTAGTGGAAGCAAAAAGCCTTCCACTCAGTCCACCTATGCCATGAAATGGAAGTGCTTCTCCATCTGGGTGGAAGCTTGGTCTTTGGAGCCCTTTTCTTGTCCTGTGGTCAAGATTCTGGACTACTTGAAATACCTTTTGATTTAGGCCTCAGCTACTCTTCCCTCAAGGTTCACCTTTCGGCCATCTTTGCCTACCATCTCCCTCTGGGAGACAAGATGGTAGCACAACTGCAAATCTCCAAGACCTTTTAAAAGGAATGCTACATTTAAGACCTCCATCCACAATCCAGCTCCTCTTGGGATCTTAATTTCACCTGGATAAGCTCCACTGCCTCCCTTTGAGCCTGCAGCAGAGGCAGATATGCGCTTTATCTCGAAGACCTTATTTCTGGTGGCTATCACTTCATTTCGGAGGATTTCTGAGCTTCAGGCTTGATGTGTGCTGACTACCTATTTGATCTTTCATAGGGACAGGTAGCCATGAAAACTAACCCCAAATTTCTACTGAAGGTTGTGGCAGAGTCACTCTCAACCAGTCAGTTGAGCTTCCCACTCTACCAGCTGTACAAAGGACCTCAGACAAACGGACCAGTTAGTTTCCTTCACTCCCAAGAAGAGGGTCACCCTGTTTCTAAGCAGTGTCTCTCAAATGGTTGGCTAAATGTATTACCTTCTGTTACAACAAATATAATAAACCCCTTCCAGGCCAGGTGAAAGGGATTCTACTAGAGGCATGGCAGCCTCGGCTGCATGCTTTAGAGGCGTTTCAGCTGCAGAAATCTGTGCCACTGCTACTTGCACCTCTGTCCATACCTTTACCAATCACTAGAGTCTGGACATGGCTCTCGATGCAGAGCGGATTTCGGCCTTGCTGTCTTGCAGGGTATCTTTTCCTGATTTCCCTGTCAGTCTTCTGTGGACAGTTTACTGCTTGTCCTCCTCCCTGGCTTCTTTATTCAGAACTGCTTGAGACTCAGTCCTGCTAGTTAGCATCTACTGCAAGGCCCTCTTGAGTAAGATAGTACAATTCGTAAGAACTTACCATAACAGTAGATCTTGAGAGAGGCTCTTGCAGTAGGTACTGCATTCCCTCCCTCCATCCCCTGAGTTTCTTTTCTCTTTTCCTTAGGGACCATGATTATGTCTCCTGCCATAAGCTGCCTCCAGCGAGAGAACTGGAGGGCAGGTGTGGGACCACCCTTTTATCTGACATCACTGATGTCTGTCACCCGATACGGGCGGCCCCTGCCAGGAACGGCTAGCTAGAAGATTTTCTGTGGGGCCCTGACACCTGCCTGCTAAGTCCTACCAGTTAGTACCTCTTGGGAGAGCTCTCTCGAAGATCTACTGTTACGGTAAGTTCTTATGTAACTGTACTTTGTTGTTGGTTTACTTGTTTTGAACTCTGACTTGGAACCTTTGTGAAGAGTCCTTGACTCACAGGTATTAATCCCAAACTGAAATAAATAAAAATATTGCCTGATCTTCTGATCATCCAGAGCAACATCAGAGGCAGAGCTGTAATAAAAGTGGATGTGGGGCTATATACAAACATTGACTTGTGGCTTCTTTCTCCACCTCCCCTCAGTTCCAGCAGCAGAGTTCCACATGTCTTGTCAGCCACTTTATCCACAGAACAGTAGTTTGCCAGCAAATTTCAAATGATGGCTCCGCTGACTTAATTACAGAGACTGAGAGCATAAACATAGCAGCCAAGTCAGAACAGGAATTTGGCAATGAAGTGTCCACTGGGAAAGTTGGGAGACATTACCAAAATGGAAATGGAGCCAACAGTAACTGAACTTACCAGTTCAGCGGAAAAAAAAAGTTAAATCCACTTGTGCTTATGTTGTGGGATTCTTCGTTTCATTCGTGAACTGTAGTGCTGGGAAGCATCACATGTCACATCATCTTCATGCTCAGATCAGAGTCCTCCAAAGCTCTTAACTTTCTGCCTTCTGCTGTCAAAGCACAGCTCCCCTACTGGCCAGAAGTAGCAACTGCATTTAAAATGTCTACAAATTTGTGACTCTCACTGGGATTTGAACCTAGGATCTCAGCAATCCATGCTTGGCAACCAACTGATCTATGAGAGTTCGGCCAATTAAGGCTCCCAAGTTCCTGAGTTTGAGTCCTTAATTGGCTGAACTCATAGCTCAGTTGGCTAAGAGCTAAGCACAGTTGCTAGGTACTGGGTTCAAATTCCATTGAGAGTCACACTCTCCTTTCATTTCTACAATTGGATTTCTACATTTTCCTTGCAGTGTCATATACTGCACTTGGCAGACACTGAGGAGGAGTTAGAGTCTATAAAAGACTTCCTGGTTGCTCATTGCAACACCAGGAAGGAATGTATGTATGATTCACATGGGAAAACTCAGGAGCCTTAAAGGAAACATGAACAGGGTGCCCAATCTTAGCCCAAGAACCACAGCAGCGTCAGTTACTGTTTACTCGCATAACATACTAATTGCCAGCAGATTAGGCCTTACGGTCCATCGAGTCTGCTCGAACCTCAGATCCCTAGTTGGGTGCAGAGGCCCTCCCACCCTTGTGTTCCAGAAACCCTATCGTCCATCCCCTCCCCTGGGCCAGGCCATCATCTGATGCATCCACTTTCTGTGTCTGTCCCCGTCTCTTGAAGCCCTCCACTGTGGATCTCTGAACCAGCTCACCAGGCAGAGCATTCCAAGGGTCCACCACCCTCTCAGTGAAAACCTCCTCCTCTTTCCCCTCACCCTGCCACCTTCCAACTTCAACTTCAAACTATGCCCTCTGGTGATACCTCCCTGCTTTAGTCTAAGATCCCTCCATGTTTACCCTATTTATTCCCTTGAGGTGCCATGAAGACCTCAATCATGTCCCCTGTCTCTCCGCTCCTCCAATGAAAACAGGCAGAGCTCCTCAAGTCTGTCCTCATCGTCAAATCCCCTAGTCCTCATATCATCTTAGTTGCCTTCCTCTGTACCCTCTCCAGGAGCTGAATGTCCCTCTTCAAGTGTGGTCTCCAGTACTGTACACAGTACTCAAGGTGTGGTCTAACCAGTCCATTGTACAGCGGCAGAATCACTTCCTGCTCCTAGAGGAGATCCCCTTACGATGCATCCCAACATCCTGTTCGTCTTGCTAGGCGCTCTCCTGCACTGCTCAGAGTTATTCATACATGCATCCACCATGACCCCTAGGTCTTTTCCCCTATTGAGGCCTCCAGCGCCTCCCAGGGGTGTACCTGTGTTTAGGGTTTCCTGCCCAAGATGTAACACCTTGCACCTGGTGATATTGAAATTTAATTTCAGGTGTGAGCCCAGCTTTCCAGGGTGTCTGGGTCCCTTGCCGGGCCTACCTCCCTCTTCCCTCAACTACTGCTCCATCTTGGAGTCATCAGCGAAGAGACTCATTTCACACCCTGTACCCTCCCTGATGTTGATATGTATGCGATTAAACAGGATCGGACCCAGGACCAAGCCTCTGGTGGTACCCCACTACTGACCTCTCTAGGGTTTAAGAGCTCCCCACGACCACTACTCTCTGGGTGCATCCAGCTAGCCAGTTTTCAATCCATCTGACCATCAAAGGGCCTACTCCCAACCCCATCAGATCTTACTTGAGAGGGCTCTTGCAGTAGGTTACATATAGGACTGACGGCGGCAGGACCCCACGGAAAAATTTCTAGCTAGCAGTACCTGGCGAGGGACCACCCCCAGGTCAGGTGACCAGCGTCCGGACAACATCAGTATAAAGGCGGTCCCAGGCGCCCGCCTTCCAGTTCTTTCCCTACGTTAGCTCGTGCAGCACCTCACAGGTAAAGTTCGTGCTTAGCAAAGCCCTGTTCTTTCGTCAGTTTTACCGAAAAGTTTTCAGTATTTTCTTCACATCATCAGGTTAACGTCGGTGTATGTCGTCCCCTTCCGAAAATAAGTGTGACTCGTGCGGCTCCCAACTGCCACACAGGACGGCCATTCTCTCTGCGTTTTTTGTCTAGGCCCGACCACCGGTTGACAAGTGCCCACATTGTCTGCACTTCAACGCTGCTACCCGCAGACAACGCAAACAGTCCCTGGAAGCCCATCTGCTCAAAAAGAAGATGTCTTCAATGGAGAAGGAATTGAAGAAGCTCAGGCAGGCATCAACCTCTCCTGAAGGACACCACAAGAAGCGGACAAAGAAAGGCACAGGGAGAAGCCTCTTCACCAGCGACTCTGGCCGTGAGTCGGTTCAGGTAACATCCTCCGGGGATCGTCTCGACGGCAGCCTCCAAGCTTTCGAGGAGGCATTGGCCCACCCGTCGGGTTCACATCCGACACCTGCGGGCGCCTCTGGGCAAAGGAGGCCTCTGCCCCAGTACCACCGCAGTCTTGTGGCCTACTGGTGAGGCACCTCCCATAAGTCGGACGTCGGCTCCTCCGACATCCGCCGGAGAAGACCGATAAGACACCTGACCTTTTGAGCGCGCGCACGGTCACGGAACCCTTGGCCTGGGCCACTTTCCATGCTCAGCCCACCTCCCGACGAGGGACCCTTAAGCCAGACGCCGGCCCTCTGGCACCCGCCGGATACAGCTCCTAAGTCGTATGTTGGCTCCTCCGACGTGCGCCGGGCATAGGGAACCTACAACAGACCCTCTATCTTCTGTCATCCCAGGTTCCCCAGCCTTTGCTGCCATCCGGGAGCCTGAGTCGCCCCAGTCTGACCCCGGGACTTTTCTCCTCCGTCCCTGAGTGATGCTGGGATATTCCTCCGTCAGACCCTCCTACAGAACCGGATCTGGCGCGGCCCCCCGGATGCTGGCTCCGACACTGGCCCGCCCGATGCTGGTTCAGCGCCGGCCCCACCCGACACCGGCGGGGATGTTTCCCCTCCGTCAGGCCCGACCCCCACGGGCCTCTCAATGTTGACCACCGGGGGCTTCCTACTGGGCCATCTGCTCGGCAACTCCTCCGGTACCCAGGTATCCACCATCCTATCGCACTGCCTTACCTAGGTCCGCAGTATCCGCGCCTGAGTACCCGACGCTGGCTCGCCAAAGCCGCAATACCTGGCACCAGTTTTCCCACAGCCGGGATATGGATATCGCCACGGATATAATCCGTATAGTTATCCCCTCCTCCTCCTCCTCCTCCACCACCCCCAGGCCACGGTGGATCTACAGGAGACTCTGGCTTCCTGGTGGGCTGAGGCCAAGGCTCTGCTCACCAAGAAAGTTGAGAGCCACCTTCACGTGACTGTGCCACCCCTGCCCCCAGACGCCTGAGAGCGCACACTTCTCTCTCTGCCTCCGGATTCCAGAGATCTTCCCTCTGATCCAGAGAGGGGCAGGACACGTCCAGGGATCCCCCTAAGGCACCCTTCCTCCCCTAGATGGGTCAGGAGTCTTATTCTGCTTCTAATTCTTCTTCTTCTTGCTCTCAGATTCCTCGGATTCCTCAGACAGATACTACGAGAGACAACGAGCCTCGCCTCCGTCCAAGCCCCGGCCGAGGTCTCCTCCGAAGTCTCCTCCGAGGACCCTTCCTTCACGGAGTTGCTCAGGAAGATCCAGGAAGTACATCAGTGGCGTTCTTTGAACCAGATCCTCAGTGGGTCAAACTCGCCGAACATCTGGACCTGCCCTTACGGCTCCTACTTTAGTGCCACCCTGGATCGAGCCTCATGCCCACCTTGTTTCTACCATTTGGAAACAACCGTCGGCTTTAGCCCCACTTCCTAGGAAGTCCAACAGGCTATACCAGGCTCCAGAGGGTGTAGATTTTTTGATTCTCGCCCGGTGCAGACTCGGTCGTGATTAGCCGCCACGGACGGTCAGCACACCCCAAACATTTAAGCTCGCCTCCGGATAAGAATCTCGCCTCCTGGACCAGTACGGAAGGAAAATATATGCTTCTTCCACACTGGGAATTTGGGCCCTGAATTATGTAGCACATAGGGGATTACCAGAAGGCTATCCTTATCCAGGTGGAATCTAAGATTGACTCCTTACCTGACTCAAGTCAAGCAGGAGTTAGCTGACCTAGTCCGTTCTGCTCTATTCGGCCAGTCGTCATATTCTGAGGATGACTTACGATGCAGTGGACACTGCCGGGCGGAGCTCCACGTTCGCCGTAAGTCTTCGGCATCATGCCTGGCTCCGCATGTCAGGTTTAGTCCCAGAGGTGCAGTCAGCAATCCAGGAAGCACCTTCAGGGGTTCAGTGCTTTTGGCGTGATGTCAAAGACATCATCACCGATTGCAGGAGAAGGGGACGGCTCTGAAATCTGTGGATTCCATGTACCGCCCATCCCCTCAGCGCCATCCTTTTACAGATGCAGGCCGCCTCAAGTGAAACCCCAAGGAAGGTGGGCCACTAAACATCAGGCCCCAGGCTGCCAGGCCCCGCCACCCAAAAGCAGCGGGTGCCCCAGCTGCGGCGCTGCCCCACACCACCTGATTCCTCCCTCTCCCACCGCCTCCGGACTCCCGGAGGAACTGGTAGAGGAGATTCTCCTCCACCTTCCGGGTTGGGAGAGGATAACAACAGATTCATGGGTGCTTCAGATCATCGTGGAGGGCACTCCATAGAGTTTCCTACAGAAACCTCCACGCCACCCCCTCTGAAGTCCTCTTACTCAGGGACCATCTTCCTTGGTCAGGAAGAAATATCTGCCCTTCTCATGAAGAGGCCATAGAACCCGTTCCTCCTTACCTTCAGGGACAAGTTACTATTCCTATTTCTTCCTGGTCCCAAAGAAGATGGGAGATCTCAGACCCATTCTCGATCTCAGCTCCCTGAACTTCTACGTGGAATACAAAAGTTCAGGATGCTCTCCTTCAACCCTTCTGCCCCTCTTCGGCCGGGTCAATGGCTTTTGTGCTGGATATGCAGGATCATATCTGCACATCCCAATTGTCCCTCGCATCGCAAGTACCTCGGGTTTGCTTTCCAGGGGACCATTACCACCTCGGCACTACCATTTGGTCTTTCCTCGGCTCCGAGTTTTACCAAATGCCTGGCAGTGGTAGCAGCCCACCTGCATACTATCGGAGTTCAGGTGTTTCCACCTGGACGACTGGCTCCTGGTGACCTTGTCCAGGGAGGAGCTCCTGCATTTTCTCTCCCTCACCCAGCAGGCTTTCAATTGCCTGGGTATTACCATCAACCATTCCAAGTCTCATCTGCACCCTCCCAGAGACTTCAGTTCATCGGGCTATCCTCGACACGACAGTGAGCAAGGCCTTCTTCCTCCGAAAGGCGGCCTCCTCCAATCACAGATTTCCTGCTACCAGAATGCAGGAAGGTTCCGGCGAGGTCAGTTCTCCTGCTCTTGAGGCTCATGGCGGCCGCCATCCCGCGGGTTCCCACGCGGGCTCCACATGAGGATCTCTCAGTGGACTCTCTGTTCTCAGTGGGATCAACTGTAGATGACCTAGATCATCTGGTGCTGATCTCCTTGCCAATGACAAGAGACTTGCAATGGTGGATGGTTCGAGAGAACCTGTTTCAGGGGTCCCTTCTGTCATCCTCCTCTCCCAGACTCTGACCACGGACACATCAGGCGAAGGTTGGGAGCCCATCTGGGTCCTCACTGAACCCAGGGTTTATGGTCCAGATTGGAGTTAGCTCTCCACATCAGTGTGCTCAAGCTATGAGCAGTACTATATGCTCTCCAAGCCCTTCACCAATACATTCTTCCCGTCACCTAGCTGTCCAGACGGACAACATGTGCTGGTGTGGTACATCAACAAGCAGGAGGGACTCGATCCTACCCACTGTGCAGGGAAGCAATGAGGGTTTGGGACTGGGCAACATTTCACAACCTTCACCTCATGGTGATCCATGTCCCAGGAGCCGACAATACCCTGGCAGACAAGCTAAGTCGCCCTCGGCTCTGCCACATGAGTAGGAGTTGGACCAAAGAGTTCTAGATCGACATCTTCCAGCTTTGGGGACTCCACAGGTAGACCTGTTTGCCCTTCCCAAAATGCAAAACTTCCCACCTTTTGCTCGCTTGCTCCAGAGCGAGGTGCTTTCTGGAGTGACGCTCTGTCTCTAAACTGGAAGGCAGATTTGTCTATGCTTTTCCCAGTTCCTCTGGTCCCTCGTGGTACTGCAGAAACTATCAACAGAAGGAGCGAGAATGATTCTGATCGCCCTTTCTGCCCAGGCAAATCTGGTTCTCTCTTCTATAAAAATACTCAGAGGTTCCTCCTCTTCCTTTATCTCGAGGATTGCTGACCCAGGATCAGGGGACCCTGGTCCATCCGGGACTCAAGTCCCTACACTTCATGCATGGCTCCTGCAGACCTAGCCTCAATCTCACTTTGGTGTCTTCCAAAGGTGGCCGAGATTCTGGTGGAGGCTAGAAAACCCTCCACTAGGTCCACTTATGCCATGAAATGGAAGAGATTTTCAATTTGGGCTGCCTCCAGGAATGTGGAGCCTTTCTCCTGTCCTGTGGCCATTCTGCTTGAATATTTACATCACCTCTTCGACCTGGGTCTCAGTCATTCCTCCTTGAAAGTACACATGGCTGCTATTTCAGCTACCATGTTCCTTTCACTGATAAAGCCTTTGCCCAATCAGAGGTATCCAAGACTTTTCTTAGAGGGGTCCTTCATCTCAGGCCCCCTGTCCGGACCCCTGCTCCCCTTGGGATCTGAACTTTGTTCTCGAGAAACTTACCCTTCCTCTCTTCGAGCCTGCGGCCTCTGCAGACCTTGAAGTTTCTATCGTGGAAGACGCTATTCTTGGTGGCTATTACCTCTGCAAAGAATTTCCGAGCTCCAGGCCCTCATGTAGAATCCCTTATTTGATTTTTCACAAAGAATGAGTAGCTCTTCGCATCTAACCCTAAGTTTCTACCTAAAGTGGTAGCAGAGTCTACCTTAAATCAGTCTATAGAGTTAGCTGCCTTTTTCACGCAGTACTCCAATCAAGGGGAATATTTACTCCATACCATGGATGTTCACCGGATTCTGAGATACTACACCGATAGGACTAAGGATCTCAGAAAACTGACCAGTTGTTTGTCTCTTTTGCTCACAAAAGGAAGGCAATGCTGTTTCTAAGCAATGCCTGTCGAAATGGTTGGCTTATTGCATCACTTTCTGTTATGACAGTACAAAAGACCCTTCCGGGTCAAGTCAGAGGTCACTCCACCTGTGGAGTAGCAGCTCTTCGGCTTGTTTCAAGAATGTGTCTGCGAGACATCTGTGCTGTCAGCCACCTGGACTTCCATCCATACCTTTACTAAACATTACAGTTTGGGCATTGCTCACCGTAGAGCAGGCTTCAGGCTAGTTGTTTTGCTGGCCCCTGTCTTGAGGCCTGCATGGCTACTGCTACTTTCAGGAGTAGTTTCTCCTCCCGGTGCCTTTTATTTGTTCCAGACTGCTTGGGATTCAGTCCTATATGTAATTACCAACTGCAAGAGCCCTCTCAAAGTAAGATAGTACAGTTACGTAAGAACTTACCGTAATAGTAGATCTTCAAGAGAGGCTCTTGCAGTAGGTAATACCTTCCCACCCTCCATCCCCTAGGCTTTTTCAGCTCTTTTCCATTG
Source organism: Neoceratodus forsteri (assembly GCA_016271365.2). Lineage (NCBI taxonomy): Eukaryota > Metazoa > Chordata > Ceratodontiformes > Ceratodontidae > Neoceratodus > Neoceratodus forsteri. The sequence goes on along the minus strand of CM057450.1, from coordinate 882,243,853 downwards.
AGGGAAATATCTGCTTCTCTCTCGTCCGGGCCTTCTGGGCCTGTGGCAGAAAGAACTGGAAGGCAGGTGTCTGGGACCGCCTTCTATGCCGACGGCATCCAACGCGGACACCTGACGTGGGGGAGGTCCTCGCCAGGGACAGCTAGCTAGAAATTTTTCCGTAGGGTCCTGCCGCGCCGCGGCGCAGTCCTATATGTAATTACGTACTGCAAAGCCTCTCTCGAAGATCTACTGTTACGGTAAGTTCTTACGTAACTGTACTTTTCTCCACCAGACCATTGTGGGGACAGAGTCCCCGACACCCCGGAACGCTGCAGTCTTTTGCTTGTGAAGTCTGTCACTCCTAAGTCGCACGGTTTAAAACATCGCAGCACAGTGTAAACAATCCTCTGTCTGCATTGAAACTGCCGGTCCTGTAGCCTCCAAGATGGCGGCTACATCTGTACGCTGATGATGTAATGTAAACAACATAGTTCCCCGAGTTACTGTATTCTGTCTGAGGATCTTGTCTCTCAGCAGAGCTTAAGTACTTGACTTGGAAAACTGTGTTTCTGGTGGCCATCACCTCTGCCAGGCGATAAGGAGTTACAAGCCCTGTCAGTGGAGCTTGATTTTATCTCCTTCCACAGAGATAAGGTGGTTCTCAGGACTAACAGGAAGTTTTACCAAGGTGGTTTCAGACTTCCACCTTAACCAATCTATGTCTCTTCCTGTGTACTTCACTGACCATTCCTCCTCTGGTGAGAGGAGGCTGCACAGTTTAGATGTGAAAAGAGCCCTTAGCTACTACATAGAATGTACCAAGGGTCACAGGTTTGACTCTTCCAACTGTTCCTCACTTATGGTGAGGTTGGTAAAGGAAAACCTGCCACAGAATAGGATTTGATGCAGCAGCACTGTTTTTAATGAAGTTATCATGAAAGAGCAGCCAAGAGCATTGAAATAGTAAAAGAGTGCACTTTTTAGTATGGCATGGACCATGTTTTCATTAGTATTTGCAGGTGTTTTCAAACACCTATGGTTCCATAAGGCCAGGGAGCACTGCCTGCTGCATAATAGTTATTTTAGTCACAACAGAGATGATTTTAAACAACCCATGAACAGAAACAGCTGGCAGTATAGCCTAGAGGTTGAGTAATGAGCTGTGAACAAGCTTGGTACATCTAGACCAGACCTTGGTTTGATTCTCGTAACCTCCACTTGCATACTGTGTAACTCTGAGCAAGTCACTTAACCACCCAGTGCTCCCAGGTCACCCCTGAAAACAGGCATCTATGCCTAGTGGGCCTTACCCCATTACCAAAGAATAAAAAAAAAAAACTGCCCAAGCCATATTCAAAGGACACTCCTTTATAATTTCAGATGTGAAAAAGTGCTAAAGCAGACTTAAAACAGAGAAAGAAGTCGAGAGAAAGGGGAATCTAAAATAGAATTAAACCTGTAGGTGGGTTTAAGAGAAAGTTAAAAGATAGTCCACATTAATCCATCTGTGAGACATTATAGTCCCTTAAGGCTTAGATTTAGTCAGGTAATTTATTTTGTTTTAAGGGTCTGCTAGTGGAGGGAGGGAGGTTGTTGGCCCCATTTTACAAATTGGAATGGGGCCCAAGGTGAATTTGATTAAATTAATCATTTTAACTGCACTTATAGGAAACAACACTGTGTTTATGTGTGTTCACCACTAGAAGGTGCATTGGTTACATACTGGATTGATAAGAGTTCCCACCTAGTCCAGTGATCTAAGTATGCTTCTGTCTTGTTTTGTAGGTTAAGTGAGAGCTGCTCAAAGCTTTGTATTTGTAATATTATACTTTTCCATTCTGAAATTGTAGGTGGAGCCTCTGAAGCCACTTTTTGGCAATGGCTTTATAGGCAGCCACTAACAAGATAGACCAGAGGTAGTATAGGTCTTTACCCTTTAGTGACCTGGGGACTAGAACTAGGTCAAGAGGGGTTAATTGTTCTAACTCATTTGTCCGTGGCCATTTTGGGTTGGATCCAGCAATGCATGGTTCCGACACCACATGGCATCTATGAAATCAAATGAGCTAATACTGAGTAGGGCTGTAATATGCTGGGTTGTTGTTTGCCAAAGGGCTGCAGCTCCGGACAGTCATGGAAGATATATGCATGGGATGCCTGTCTGGTACCACATTCCTCCAACAATCAGATGGGAAACCTGGGCTGCATCTGGCCTGGAATAGAGGCACCAAAAATCTTGCTTGTACCTTCCAGGTATACTCTCTCCAGGTCAGGGAAGAAGCTGTAGACCAGGTCATCGGACAAATCTTAGGCCAGAAATTTTGAAGAAGAGGGAGATGAAAATCTCTTCCAGTGCAGCTTCAGGGGTTGTACTGCATGGGCTTGCTGTAATATGAGCTATTTCTGTATAATGGAAATAGCATGATCTCCCATTGTTGATCTCCAAATCTGAGTACAAGGGTTGCTATCTTCCAAAACCTGGCAGTGGGCATAAAGCTTCCTAAAGTGTGAGTTTATGTACTCTAATTTGATAGTAGTAAAATATATCAATAGGCTCCCATTTAAATTTTGATTTAGTCTCTTCAAAACATATTACTGTGTCTCGATGTAATAGTTCCCAAGGGCCCACAACACTCTTAGAGGCCTGGGTAGTATACCAGGTATATTTCCTTGCTGGGTTATAGTTTGGGTTGGTTATAAATCGAGCTATTTTCCAGATGTATGTCTGATCTAAGTGGGCTTCCTCCTCCAGCCTTCCAAGATTGTCGCTGGGCTTTCAGGAAGTATCTGAAAATTTTGCTTTAAGAGAGAGAGAGGAGAGAGAGGGAAAATAGTATGAATGGGAGGGTATGGTGGGCCTAGCCAGATCTATTTGTTTCCAGTGAGCCTGATCGTCTGTGTTGCCCATAAAGGGCAAGCCTCAATTTGGGAAGTGTTCCAGTAAGATTGCAGTTTAGGAGTGCAATTCCACCTAGGTTTTTAAGAGGAAAAAGCAGTTGCTGCTGAGTTGAAGCTTCCCCAGACCAGATGAAGGCCGAGAACATTCTCTGCCATGAGACCAATTCCTTAATTGGGATAATACAGGAACACTTTGGAAAACTATAATAGTCTAGGCAAGGCATTCATTTTAATTGCCTGATTCCTTGTATAAAAGGATACTGGTAGAATATTCTATCTGTTCATATTTGATTTTAAAGTTGCTATGAGGGGAGAATAATTTAAAGAGATATCTTAGATCTGTGGGTATTTTGATTCCCAAGTATTTTATTGCAGGCAAATCCCATTTTAATTGAAATTGTCTATTGATGGGGCAACATAGTTAATGGTTAAGATTTCAGTTTTGGTTGTATTTAAGGAATATACAGATATTTCAGAAAACGGCTTTAGTTTGTGGAAGAGAATTAGAAGGATTGATCTGGATTGGTAAGAAAAACAGGACATCATCAGTGAAGAGAGCTAATTTATGCTCTGTGGTTGCCAAATGTATACCCCTGTATCCCGACCTCCTGTCTGATGAACTGGGCCAGAGGTTCAATATAAAAGGTGAATAGGAGGAGGGGAGATGGGGTATCCTTGTCTTGTACCTCTCTGAAGAGGAAAGCTATCTGAGACGTCCATTTCAACATATATAGCAGTGATTTGTGTAAAATGTAAAATTGAGTTAATAAATTGCTCTGTAAAGCCAAAGGTGGAAGGATCCTCTGAGAAAAGGCAAAGATACTTCTGTCAGATGCTTTTCAGCATCTGAACTGATGAATAGGGCAGGATATTTTGGTTTTGGATATGTTCAATCAAGTAGATACTACGCTTTATATTATCAGAGGCTTAACGACCTGGTAAGAACCCACTTTGATCTTGATCAGAATTGGGGCCAGATGTTTTAGTCTTTGGGATAATATGGCTGTCAAGAGCTTATAGTCCGTATTCACAACTGGTATGGGACAGTAGGAGCTGCAGAGGAGAAGTCCTTGCCAGGCATCAGGATGACTGAGATAATAGCATAGTTCCAGTGGGGGGCGATGCCCTCAGGGGTTGGGATATTCTGGGATAACCAGAGAAGGGGGACCAAATCAGGCTTGAAAGTTTTATAAATTATCCGGGAAACCCATCGGTTCCCAGGCATTTATTTGTTTTCAGCTTTCCAATTTCCTTCTATTTCCTGGTCGAATAGGTGCAATCAGGGATGTAGCAAGTTGTTTTGGTATTTTGGGGAGATTAAGGGAACTTAAAAGGTCTGGATTTGCTTTTCTGAAGATTGAGGGGATGCATACAACTGGGAGTAATATTGCACAAAGGAGTCTGATATCTTGCAATAGAGTATTGTGGGAATTTGTGGTTATATTTCTGATGCAAGAAATTGCAGCTCTTGCCTTTGTATTTCTAGATGCCCCACAAGTCATTTTAAAGAGGGGGCCTCCATCATAATATTTTTATCTGAGGAAGATTAATTTTTGTTTGATGTAGTAGTCTAAGAGAAAATTGAGTTCTTGTTTTAAGCTCTTTAATTCTTTTGAGATTTTAGCATTCATTTTGATTTTTTGTTCTTCACGTCCTGTATCCTGGATAGCAATGCAGCTCTCCTCTGGTCTCTCAGCTTCTTTTTCTTACTGATATCTCAATAAATGAACACTGTATGTATATATTGTGTAACCCATTGTTAAATCTTAAAGGGAAGTCTACCATAGTTTCACACCAATATTTTCCCAGTTCCTTATGTGTAACTGTTGTGTGCCTCCTCCAGTTGCCAGCAGTCCGATTGCTGTTCAAATCTAGATTATAAATAAAAATATACAGCCCCAGAAGTTATCAATGTGTTTATCCTCCATTTTAAAATCAATGTTGCTGGAGGATGATGTCATCAGAGCAACAGATAATGGTGCTGCACTAAATGCAGTTCCACCAGTAAACCAAACCAACAATGTTTGGTTCCCACTTGAGCAAGTGTTGTGCACAACCTGAAGTGCAGGTCTAATAGGACTAGGACCATGCGAGTATAATGCAGCACTGATTTGAGGTATATACAATATTCATATAAGGAAGTGCCTGCATGTGTTGTGTTACTGTTTCTGTTAGCAAAACAGTTTACCCAATAAACGACTCTGGGTGCAACAAGAGTTTTAAGTGGCATTATACAGCTGTTGTATTATGTTGTGTGTGTGTGTGTGTGTGTGTGTGTTAGCATTCTCTGTTTTGATTGACACCAGCAGTGAGAAACAATCTTGCAAATAAGCCCCTTTCCCTTTGTAACTAGGCAGTCAGTGATTGGATGGCTGCTGTAAGGAAATAAATAATTCAGCTATAACAAGGAATAGGTTACCAGGAAAGCATCAGCTGCAGCATATGGAAGAAGGGTAATCTAGTGGTTAAAGCACAGGCACAAGCACTGGGGACTCTGGTTCAAATCCGACTAGAGTCCCTTACTCTTAACCTTTAAGAAGTTCCCCTAACCTCTTCGAAACTGTGATGGCCCTCAGGTCCATGACTTTAAAAGTGCCCCAATTCCCATTATAAATCATTAGCAGTGATGTGAGAGCTACAGCACTTCACTTTCAAGGTACTAAGGATAAGCTGTGACAGGCACTCCACTTTGTAATGCCAGCATTTGAAGTAGGATGTCTTTCACAAATCAGATGCTACACCTCCGCTACTGTAGATAAAGAAACTAATCAGTCTCAGTGTTTGTAGTGCTCTGTATTTGCTTAGCTCACTCCTCCCATGTCAAATGCATTCTGTGTCTTGGTATGTCCAGTCAGAAACTCAGCTTTAAGGAGCATTGGAAATGTAAAACAATACACTTTATAAAGTAAATTATCTAAGCTCTCCACTTTCAGGCTGCTGAAAGGGGATTGTATAATTCAGTCATTTGTGATGACTTAGTAAACTGCCCAGGCACACCTTGTAATTAATCTTCTCAACGGTGTTCACCTGGTTCAATACAGAGTGACTGATTGACTGCTCGATTGATTAATTGGTTGATTGACTGATTCAGTCTATTGCTCTCTGCAACATGTTACAACTGTCTCACAGAAAGAAATGAGCAGTACAAAGAACAGATTTTGTTTCCTGTGAATGAAATACTGTTAGATATATTAATTTGCTCTACACATACAGTATTAAACATAAATACTACTCCCGTGTGAGTTGCATGACAGAACTGCCTTAAGCCATTGCAAACTTAAACTAAAATCAGGCTAGACAGCATTGATACCCTTATGTTTTGTTCTGCACTGTTGCTGCAGTGACATCAAGGAATGAGAGGGCTGTATTACAAGTGACTCCTCTGCATGTAAATGGAGGCTTGCTTGACATTTTACTATCTTGTGTCAGAGCCTCAAACTCAAGATATGTGTTGCAACAGAAGAAATGGCTGATCTCTTATTGACATATGTACAGTACTTGATGTAATGTATAATAAATACATCAGACATATCCAAATCATAAATATACAGGAGTCTTTCTTTAAGCATGAAAATACAAGTTTTCCTGTCTAGGTCAAAATACGACAGAGTAATTCTTGACTACATCGTTCAATAAACCCATGTGGCTGCTTATACATTTAGCTGGAGAAAGCTTGTGTAGCAAACTTTGTGTAAACTGTGCACTAAACTGACAAAACTCTTTGAGCTTCCAAGGTTAGAGGTCAACTAATTCCAGTGACCTCTTTGCCCACCTCAGTGGTGTTAAAGGTAGGTAGAAGAGGAGTTACTTTTCCTCCTATGGGGCAGGGCCTCTTCTTGAGTCAAGACTAATTCTGACTCAGTAGAAATTGTGGTACATAGATTTCAGTGCCTTTGAGCCCGTCCCTTATAAGTGAATGTAGTTATAACCAACACATTGAAGAATTTCAGGGAGGGGAGGTACGAAGGGTCCCACCCCACCCCATTAATCCTGGTGTAACCCCTAGATGGCGCTATCCCAGGGCTACTACCCCTGCCTGATTTGCCACTAACAGGTTGAGGGGCCTGGATCCAATGGCGGGTGCCTCACCCAGAGGTCAGGGTTTGCAATAGTTAAACTTACTTGGTCACAGCCCTCTGGGACACTGCAACCCCTTCTTCCACTAGTGGCCCACACAATGTATCAGAATTACCTTTCACAGATACACTTACCCCCAGGACTAGTTCCGCACTGGGACCTCCTGTGAAATAAGATACAGTGCAACAATCACAGTACAGTACTTTAACATAGACAAATACCTCAGGCAGTATAACTTTGCTGAAACAAGCAGCTCTGATTTATTTAGGGGATATAACAAGGACAGGGGAAATCAGGTTAATTAGCTTATCACTTTACTATCTACCTATGGCTCTGTGCATAGGCTATCCCTACCAGTTACTGTCCCTGGGTACCCAAGCCCTAGTGGCTAGTCCAAACCGTGGCAGCTGGTAGGGCCCTTTCACACAGAGAAAAGGAAAATTAAACAGTCAGCAGTACAGTAATTCCATTTGGATTTAATGTGGCAATTCAACAGGAGCGACCCCAATTAGTACTCACGACCTCCAAACAAGATAGGGTCCTTCAATGTCAGCAGGGCTACTCTTGAGCTCCAAGAGACTCTCACACATTTATATGGTAAAAAAGAAAGTACTATACCAGGCAGGCTGCTTCTCTATCCCGATCGCAATTACTGCACAATACCCGGAGAACACACAGCAGATTCAGTTCCTGACAGACCGAGTGCAATTCAACAATTTCTCCAGTCTTCTACAGGATGAGCCTGGTTTCTACTCTTCAGAGATCCTTTGATTCTTTTCACAGGACGGATTCAGTCCTAACAAGCAGTTACACAAGCTGCAGACCGGAACTCTGGGCCTTACACACGCTTTTTGACTGAAACTGTGCACTGAAGGAGCACAGGTTTCTTTCCCTTCACTGCCAGATCTAAAACTGAAAACTCCAACAGACAAAACCGGCACTTCCTTTGAGTTCCTCCCAGTTCTTGACTGGATTGGCTGTCACCACAATAGACTGCTGCTGTTGGTCCAAAAAGGCGCCAAGTCTAAACTACATCTCCCAGAGTCACTGCCCATACAATCCTCTTGTGGCTGGCTCAGATTATGAGTCCAAGTTCTGATTCGTCCAAGGCACCATTTTAGAGCTAGCTTACCCCACACTGATTGGTCCAGTTCAGCAGTTCAAAACTAGAATGGGGAACTAGGCAAACACAGTTCTGACTGCAAAGAAAGCAGGTTAGACAAACTGTATTTTCATTATTACTTAAATGATTTCTGGCAAACAGTTACATCTTTCAGATAGGTTCCTTTGCACCCTAGTGACTGCAAAAATAGAGTGAATTGGCAGCAGCTCGAGTGGTACTCAAACAGAGAAGCACACAGTCCCCCATACAAACTAATTATGTCTGCAAGCAGACAGCTCTTAAAGAGACAGTACCAGAGGCTCTAAAACACTCACTGATAAATGGCTTAAACGCCAAACACCATTCAGGCTTGGAGCATTCAAGCAAGCTCCTGAAGTCTTTTGGGAACCCCCATTTGCAGGGGTTACACCGTAAAAATAAAGGGAGCGGGGAGAGGAATGGCCTGAGAGGAGGAAGCCTCCGGTACAAAAGATGCATTTAGCCCACCCCAATTGTCTGTGTAGCAATCTCAGACTAGTGCGAGAAGAAAAATTACTCACATTAGTAATGTTGTTTCTTCTAATGGAGTCTTCTATATTATGACATATGCAGTTTGTCCCAGCCTTAGACTCCTCCGGAGGTGAAAGAGTTAACTTCCATGCCAGGCATGGAATCTTGAGCACGAGCTCGGTTGAAAAACTCTTGTCTGTTGATCTTCAAACTGAAACTGTCAGATCTTTACGAGCAAAACTCACTAAGGTTCTGTGTGGAAGCTGTAAACCTACACTAGCCAACTGGCTACTAAAATATTAAAACATTTTTCTGGTCCCAAAACCAAGACTCAAGTCAGGGATTCAAAAATAAAATAAAATACAACACCCAAACACCCCAAAAGAGGGGTGAAAACACAAGCTGGGCATATTAAGTGCCAACACTGCACTGCCCACCCACATCCCAAGAGCGAGGTTCTGAGAGAGGCAGGGGGGAGGTCATAATATAGCAAGACTCCATTAGAAGAAACAACATTACTAAGGTGAGTAATTTTTCTTCTAAACAACATGAAGTCTTGCTATATTATGACATATGCAGACTACACAGCAGTACCTCCATGGAGGAGGGACAGAACCTACTTAGGAAATAGGCTCTGAAGCACAGCTGTGTTAAACCGAGCATCACGCCTAGCCTGGATGTCCAGGGAGTAATGCTTGGTGAAAGTGAACTGTTTTCCAGATAGCTGCTTGACATATCTCTAAGATAGGGATGTCCCTGGCCACAGCTAGGATGCAGCTGTACCTCTGGTAGAGTGAGCCCTCAGGCCTGAAGGGGAACCTTACCCAGTTTTTGATAGCAAAATTGAGTACAAGAGACAATCCACCTAGCAATGGATCTTTAATGGCAGGTTTCTTTACCAACCTCACCATAAGTGAGGAACAGTTGAGGGAGTCAAACCTGACCCTTGGTATGCTCTATGTAGTAACTAGGGCCTCTTTACATCTGATGTGTAGCCTCCTCTCACCAGAGGAGGAATGGTCATGAAGTACACTGAAGAGATATAGATTGATTAAGGTGGAAATCTGAAACCACCTTAGGCAAGAATGTCCTGTTAGTCCTGAGGACTACCTTATCTCTGTGAAAGGAGATAAAATCAGGCTCCACTTACAAAGCTTGTAATTCACTTATGCGCCTGCAGAAGTGATGGCTACTAGAAACACAGTTTTCCAAGTCAAGTACTTAAGCTGCCTGAGACAAAGGCTCAAAGGGGGTTGCATTAGCTGAGCAATGCAAACATTAAGATCTCAGGCAGGAGCAGGGTCCCTGAATGGAGGGTTGGTGTGAAGCAATCCCTTGAAAACTTGGAGAATACAGAGTGAGCAGAAAGGAAGAGGGCTTTCCTGCTGAAATAAAAGCAGAGACAGCTGCCAAATGCACTTTCAGGGTAGCTGGCCTCAGCCCCAAAGTATTTAGATGGACCATATAGTCCAGGACGGTGGGCAAGTCAGCAGATTCTGGGAAATAGTTTCAGAGCACCATATGGAAAACCTTTCCATTTAGAATCATAAGTAGCCCTGGTGGAAGGCTTCCTAGAAGCTTTCAAGATATCAAGTACACCTTGAGAAAGGTGTAGGTCAGCAAACTCTAACTCCTCAAGAGCCAGGTCTTGAGGTTGAGGGATTTGAGATCGATACCAAACTCCCCTGGGCACAGGTTAACAGATTGTGATTCCTGGGAGACACCGGGAAGGTGGACTGCTAAGGACAGAAGGAGTGATACCAGGGCTGTCTGGCCCAATCTGGAGCAATCAGAATCTTCTTGCAAGGTTGAGATCTGATTTTGACTAGCACCTTGAACAAGAGAGGAAAGGGGGAGGCATAGAGGAACTTCCTTCCCAATCTAGGAGGAAGGCATCCAGAGGGACTGAGCCCAACACTGGGGCCTGCAACAAAAAAGCAGAAGTTGGTGATTGTCTGGGGCAGCAAAAGATCTATCTGAGGGGTGCCCCACCTGGCAAATACTAACCCCAGTACTAGGGATCCAGTGACCATTTGTGATGGCCCTGGGAAATCCTGCTGAGAGCATCTGCCAAGACATTGTCCTTGCCTGGGAGGTGAACTGCCATGAGGGAGGTGTTCAGGAATAAGCCAGAGACCACAACTTCATTGCCTCGGTGCACAAGGCCGAAGACAGAGTGCCTTGCTTGTTGATGTACCACATTGTAGTGGTGTTGTCTGTTCTGAGCTGTACCACTTTGTTCTGAACAGATGCAAAAAACCTGAAGTGCTAGAAAACAGCTCTGAGTTCCAACAGATTGATGTGGAGCAGAGATTCCTGAGGGGACCACAATCCCTGGGTGGTGAGGTCACCCATGTGAGCTCCCCATCCCAAGAGGGACGATCTGTAGTAAGGGTCAAGGAGTGAGATTGAGGATGAAAGAACTCCCTGCCTCAGGTTGCTCTGATCCTGCCACCACTGCAGGGCCTGGATCAGGGGTTCGAGTTACTGGGATCAATTTGGTTAGGATCTCTCCTTTGAGACCAGAAGGCTCTCAAATGGAACTGGATGTCCCTCATGTGAAATCTTGCTCCTTGCACTACAGCTGTGGAAGCAGCCATGTGGCCAAGGCTGTAGAAAGTGCCTTGCTGGTCGAGAGACCTGCAGAGTGAAGGAGGAGGCCAGAGCCACCAGGGTCTTTACTCTTTCTAGAGGAAGGAAAGTTCTGGCCTGCTTTGTGTCCAGTTCTGCCTATGAAGGTGAGTAGCTGAACAGGCTCTAGAACTGACTTTGGAAGATTGAGAAGAAAACCTAGAGATGTAAGCAGCTGCTGGGTAACCTGAAGGTGTGATTTGACTTGGTCTGGAGACTGACCCACTATGAGCCAGTCGTCCAGGTAAGGAAAGATGGCAATCTTTTGCCTTCTTAAGTGAGCAACTGCTACTGCCAGGCATTTGATGAATACCCTTGGGGCAGAGGTGTGGCCGAAGGGCATTGCTCTGAACTGGTAATGGCCTGAGGGCAGTTCGAATCTGAGGTACTTCTGTGGGAGCTTCTGATGAGAACATGGAAGTAGGCATCCTTGAGGCATCCTTGAGGCATGCTAGCCAGTCCCCTGGCCTTAGGGAGGGTAAAATAATTCCCAGAGTCACCATTTTGAATTTTGGTTTTAAAGGTGCTTGTTTAGGTATCTTAGATCCAGGATGGGCTGCTATTCTCCTGTCTTTTGGGGTAAGGAAGTACCTGGAGTACAGTCCTTTGCCCTGGTGTAGGGAGGAACCTTTTACAGCTCTGAGAGCCAGGAGGGTTGAGACTTCTGTTTCCAAAGCAAGAGCCTCTGATGGATTTGCAAGTGGAAAGGATCTGGTTCTCATCTTTGGAAATTTTTGAAGCTGAGAACCAGTCCCTGGCTTACCACTTCCAGGACCCACTTGTCTGATGTTAAAGACTCCCAGTCCTGGACTAAGTAAGCCAGCCTGCCCCCTACAGGTAATGGAGAATCGGCCCTGGGCATCCCATCAGGGTGCCTGCTTGGCAGAGGCTTTAGGCTGAGGGTGGGAGCAGGCCTGCTCATACTCCGCCTGCCTCTCACTCTGAAGAATCCCTCTCTGGGCATAAGCTGAAGAGGAGGCCTGGGCTTGGTAAAGGTTCGGTGAAAAGGCCTGCCCCTGCCCCTGGAAAGCTTGCCTCTTTGGCCTGTGTACTCCTGTAAGTGGTCCTATATTCATCCATTTTTTTTCATGTAATTCTCGTCTGCTCCCCAAACAGAGAATTACCCAACAACAGGGAAATCCATGGCCTTAGCCTGGGTATCCTGTGACATACTAGTACACCTGAGCCAAGCCATTCTACTTAAAAGCCACAGATGTAGCCATGACTCTTGAAGATACATCATTAGAGTCCACTGAAGCATGGAATTGCACCTTGGATGCCTCAATACCATCAGCAGCCACCTGTTCCAGCTCCTTGGCAAGCTGGCCAGGGACCTGTTTCGCTAAAGCCATAACAGTATCCCATCTGGATTTCTGGTATCTTGCAACATAGGCCATATAATTTGCCTGTCTGAGTCCCAAGGATGCTGCCATGTATTGTTTCTTGCCATGGCATCAATCCTCCTGGAGTCCTTGTCAGGGGGTGAAGCCAAGGGAATATTTGCCTTATCACAGGCTGCAGCCTGCACTACCCCAACATGGCTACATTTTTGTGAAAGGAACTCCGTGATCAGAGCCTGACAATGTGTACCTCCTGTCCATCTTTTTATCCACAGGAGGTAAAGAATTAGGAGCTTTTAAAAATCTTTATTGTCTGTTTCCTAAAAGATTTATGTAAAGGAATAGACAATCTCCTGGACTCTGGGATATCCATCATTTCCACATAGTCAGGCTCCTCCTGTTCATACACAGCTTCTTCCAAAGGAAGCTGGAGGGTTTCAGCAACTTTTTATAAAACAGAAAATGAGAAGGGGACTCAGAAAGCCTAGGGGAGACACTCCTGAAGGTCTGTCTAGGGAGATGTCCAGTTCAATGGGCACATCCAGACTTTCAAAATCACATTCTCTCTTCATAATCCTCCTCCCTCCTCCGGTTCATAAAATTCTTCTATATCATATTCTTGAACCGTGGAACCGACCGAACCGACGTTTACCTGATGGTGCCGGTTCGGATGGAACCAGGGAAAGCGACTGGACAATTTGGATCGCTTTGGCTATCTCTGCAGCGGTTGGAAAAGAAATTTTGGCTCACACCTGCTGATTTTCTAGATCCTCTGGCTGGAACTGGCTCCTCCGAGTCAGCTCTTCGTCTTGAGGAAGCATCGCCCCTGGTCAGAGGCACCCTCCAGTTCGGCTCAGGGTGCAGCCAGGGATTTCAGATCTGCACACAAGTGGGCTCACTGCTACCCTCCCTACCCCGGGTGTTGCCAGACAATATACAAATATACAGCAGGACCGTGTTTGTTGCCTCATTTGGCACAATAAATTCAACTTTGTATCTCATGTCAGTGGTTGTTGCCATGCATGGGTAAATACAAATGCCATGCATTGTTCCCTAAGACACCCGCATACCAGCCCAGAGCCTGTAAAGTTGTATTTTCCTTGGGATGCAAAGAGAGTATTAGTGACCAGTCCTTCTAGTTTTGACTCCTATGAATAAAATTACAGAAAGGTTCAGTATTTTCTTTTTAGTTTTCATGGAAAAGGAAGCAGTTCAGAGCATGTTTGCTACCCCTTAAATAAAATTGCACACCATGGAGTGCTTGGAGTATGCCTGCTACACCCATGGGTTTGGTTGGCACCGAACCGGCTGGCCATCCGGGTCAACGGACTTTTGGCCTCTCGCTCCTGAGCCTACCAACTCTCTTATCCAGGGTAGCTGCAGGAAATTCTTGCAAATCTGGCAGTCTGCATTGAGGTGGTCAAACCCCAGACAATAAACACATGTGGTGTGTGGGTCAGCCTTGGCAAAGGCTTCCCCACAGACACTACAGTGTTGAAACCCAGTGGGCCCGTTTTTCTTTTGGGTTTCTCAGACATAATGCCAGCCTAACCAAAAACTTGCCCTTTTCCAGCAAATCGTCCAGTAAGACACCCTTATCGGTTCCCAACCGTGTCACGGGTCGTGGAAAACCGTAATGAAATCCAGTTTTTAGAACCGATAAGAACCAGGAACCGCACTCTAAATGTAGTTTAACAAATTTTAACAACAACCTGATCGGTTCAGCCGAACCGATAACAACGCTTGCAAGTTCCACACACAGAAAAGTAAAACCTATCTATTACTTACGATACCACAGACAGAGCTTGAACCGACTGGTTGCGGTTAAAATATACAAATGCGGTTTAGAAAACCGAGAAATAACACTTTTTAACCGGCAAATGAACCGAGCAGTAGGAGGAATCTCCGGAGCGACTGTTCAGTGAGGGAGTAAAGAATCTGACAGTTTCAGTTTGAAGATCAACAGACAGAGTATTTTCAACCAAGCTCACGCTAAAGATTCCATGCCTGGCATGGAAGTTACTCTCACCTCCGGAGCAGTTCTAAGGCTGGGACAAACTGCATATGTCATAATATAGCAAGACTTCATGTTGTTTGAAGTCCCTATTTAAAGATACATAAGCAAAGGAAGAGACACATTCCCACAAATGGAAATGCAGAATCCTGCCACTGGTGGACAGATTGTATACGCTCAACTCCCCTGCATCCCCCAAATAACCGTCATGCCTCATATAATATGCATATATATTTATAATTTAATATGGGGGCATTTCTTGAGGGGAGGGCCCAGGCAACAAAAGTCTTTGGTTTAAAACTCTGGTATGTGGGAAAACCCATAGTGGGTTAGCGTTAGGGTTCCAGGATACACAGCTCGGTGAGGGAATCAAAGTCCATTGAGTGTTGAGACTTTTTATATCCTAGCTGGGATCTCCTATCCACTTGACTCCCATTGGTCCATCCATTTGGAACATCGAGTCGGGGAGGAGATATGTCCAACATGGTACCACAATTCAGAAAGACATTTAAACCTTCCCTCCCAGTACAGCCCCATTAAAGGCCTGACTTTAAGGAGATGACAGAGCAGCGTGTGGGATAGATGGAGGTGGGGCACAGGGCCCACTACTCACTGCGCTGGATAATAAGAAAGTCACCATCAGGCTGGAGCTTCTGTCTATCCTCTGCTGCTTCCAGATCCTATTCAGATAAGCCAGGTAGTTTCTTGATCAGGTCTCAAAAATACTGAATGGTCTCCAAGGAGGAATGAGCGGTGGGGAGCCTGTGCTTAGTCGGTCAGACGGTGTACCATTCTTGGTCCTGCTCTTTTTCTTTTAAGCAAGCTAGTTTTAGTAGGTTCCAGTGTCTCTATACCCCTTTGCGTGTGCTTCTCTTGCAGCCTGTGAGGGAGTTGTAAAGCTCAACTCCTTCCTTCCAGAACACGCGTGGTTTACAGGGTAGGGTGTTTGTATTTTCAGCTGCTTACCCCGCAAAATTCTGATCATGCCTGCATTTTCAACTGCTGCTTCTGAATATCAGAGGGTAATCTAGGTCAAAGAACAGTTGGGAGTCTAAATATTTAACTTCGTTCTTCTGCCAAGCCCTTCTTAAGATGTCTTCTTTGGTTCGAAGCTTTTGAATTTCACAATTATTTATTGTGGTCTGGCGGATGGATCTTTTCATTTAGGCAGGAGGGCACGGTGGGCCCATTCTATTTTCAGGTGGTAGCCTTGCAGCAGATTGGGTACATCCCGAGCATATTGAGAGGAAGTCCACCATATCTCCCACCTCTACTCCCTCTTTTAGGCCATACAGGGGTAGACTGTCCTGCCTTGACCTGCTCTCTAAGTCAAAACATTTTAACTCAGTTGTTATGGCATGTTGACAGAGCATGTACGGCACATCCTATATGCTGCAGGCTATCCTCCACAGTAGAAATCCTCTCCTCCGCTTCTTGCATGCGTTCTCTACTAAGGAGAGCTTCTGATTTAGCTGCTTGAATTCCATTTTGTTCTCTGCTCTCATCTCTCTGAGTTCTTTCATCAGAGAGTCAAATCTATTTCTTGAAAGCTGCTCAGCCTCCCCATCTGTGTCTTCTGACATAGTTGGATCATTTAGGCCCTGTCCACACTATGCCTCCGTAACGTTACAGAGGACTCAAACTGTTACATAACAGTTTGCGTTTACACCTGTAACGTTACAGAAGGTGTTTTATAACGGTCGCTGAAACACTTTGGTGAGGTGGTTTGAACGATGGTTACAAAATGGTTGTGCCCCCTGTAATGTTACCTGCCATAGTGTGGACGTGTGAGCGTGTAGCTCCAGCATTCCCCAGTGCAGCACGAACTGCATTGTGGGATAGGGTGCAACTAGCGGTTCATGGTACCCACAATGTGGATGGGCTGTACGGGTCCCAAACCATTATCGAGACTGCTGCCAGCAGTGTGGACACACTGTAACGGTTCTGGTCTATAATGGTTTGGAACGTACAGACTTAAGTGGTGTAGTGTGGACAGGGCCTTACTCATGGAGGGCCGCCGCGCATGCAGGAGAGCTGAGCCGAGAACCGGTCCCTCCTTTTCACTGTGAGACAGCAGATTTTCATTTCTAAATCCTCTTTCCTGTGTGATCCTCCACCTGACATTTTTCAGATGAAAAAGTGCACTTTGATATAGTTTGGAGGATTTTTAATACGGACAGGGCGGGAGCCGCCGCTTAGCTGCTTGCAGTATCTGTTGCAGAACCAGAAGTCAATGTGTGTGTCATTTAGAATTGGTGCCTGGTGTTCTAAGTTGGTAATTTGGACTGGAGCGGCATAAAAATGCACAACACACAGAGATAAAAATATAATTTTATTTACATAGACTGTTGCACAATAAATTGGAAATGAGACAGACATAACATGCAGAAGAAACAGATTACTATTTCTTCCTGCAGTTGCATGCACAGGGTGCATCATCCATTTCTAGAAAAACAAAGAAGTACAACTACTTCTTACTAAAGACAGGAAACCCATAAAATAATACTGATTCTGGATCTGTGTGTAACCCCTTGTTACACGGGTTACTAGAATCCCACTAAGACCTAGTGGTAGGCAGGGAAGGCAGCTTGTGAAACTCCAGTTAAATGGGTTTCACACTGTCTCACTTCTGTTCTCAGTCTCAGCTGAGACTGAGGGATGACATCACCAACAGAACTTTCGAGCTGCATGAGCCACATTGGAATCTGCAGCAAAGGGAGTTAGATAGAACGCTGGGAGTTTTGAAGTCAGAGTCTTCAGTGAGTGTGTGTGAAGTAGGGAGCTTGCTGGTAAAGCAGCTCAGTGAAGGCTCTAGGAGCCTCAGCCCTGACAGAGGCTACTTTTAAGTAAGAAGGTGTGTGTCTCCACCTTAAAGAGACACAGAAGATTACTGAAGTGGTGGAGACCGCTGTTTGCGGGTCTCAGTGCCCCCCCCTCCGGGGGGTGAAAGAGTTTCTGCAGATTCCTGGGGCAACCCCTAATTCTGTTTGTGGAGGAAAAGCTGCCTAAATGTTCCAGTATTTACTTGGGAGAAAGAAGATTTGTGAGTCGCCTGTGGGGCACCTGCAACGTAGGGTGAGTGTCTGCTCTGGCTAAAAGGGCTTATGTTTTTCACTCTGGGACTTGTGTGACAATGTGGGAATTGAACTACTAAATACTGGGAAGCCTAGAGTAATGGGCTAAGCAAAGTAAAAGTAGTTTCAAGTTCCAGGATTTGTTGGGATGAAAATAATATGTAGAGGTGATGTGGCAGACATCTACCTCATTCTACATCTGGAAGTTCAGAAAAGGAATTGTTCAGTTTCCAGGGAAATGGCCAGGTATGGCTTTGGGAGCTGGAGGGGTGGCCCCCATCTTTAGTGACCAGGTCCACCTCTACTGAATTTCTTCTGTGGATTTCTACTTTACCTCAGGCACTTGGCCAGTGATGGGGAAGTACCCAGACATGGGATTGTAAGGAAAATTCTCTCTAGGGTGAAGACTCTAGTGTGGTTTAGGGGAGCCACAACAGGATAATTGGTTCATTCCTCAAATGGACTGCGGATCAAGTGGCTGGCGGGGAGCTGGGCCAGTGGGAAAACCCAAGTGTGTACAAGTCGGGCTGTGTACCCAAAGCTGCGTGCAAGTCAGGGCTGTGTGCCTGGTGCGTTTAGAACCTGAGGGCTGGAAATAGTGATAGTGTTCTGTTGTCTCTAATCTGCATTACCAGGAAATGTAGCCCCATGGGGTCCGTCTATGCTTTGTTTGTTCAGCTTGGATGTGAATAAAAGCCACGCTGAAGAATCCCATTCCTGGTCCTGGACATTAGTTATTGCTTCCTGTGTTTGGATTTGCTTTGGTACCCCTGTGCAGAGTAGCCAAACCTAGGTCCCCTGTGCTGAGTAACTCATCCTCCCGAACCCAGGTCCCCACCAGGTACTGCTGTCAGCTTCAACAGCATGCCACCTATCGCTTTTGCTAGAAAGGCAGGGGTGAGGGGTTACATGTGTCATTGAATATAACAGGTAATATTGCATAAGTTGAAGAGATTAACAGAGGAGCTGAGCTAGGAAAGTAAATTTGGAGCCCATCACCATCACTGCCATTGCTTCACCCTCATTTCTGAATCAACAGTCACTTCCTTCATTTCAATCATGTACTTTTAAATGTACTTTAGAGACTGACAGAAAAAACAAAGACAAGAAATATGGGCCAGAATGTTTCAATGTCATTGGTCAACCAATTACAAATAGTTATGATAATGATGAATAAAAGTGCCTAATGTATTAGCACAGTGTGCAAAAATATCCTACCCTTGTAATTCCAACCTTTTAAAAGAAGCAAATGCATTTGCTACACGGTCTAAATTTTTAGAATTGAGTCAATACATGCACATGCAAAGTTCCGTCCACATACGCTTTGTGAGATCCAGCATATAATGGAAAGTGGTCAATGGACAGTTAATTTTGATATCACTGATTCACCACTGTATCGACTGCACTGGCAGTAGTGCAAGCCTGGGCGCAGTGCAACTGGGCTGCACTGGGGCCAGGACCAGGCGATATTCAACAGTGATACGCCATGGTTCAGTACCATTGAATATGGCAAGGGTGGTGCTCATACTGCATGTGGTGCAGTGGCACTGCACCAGTGCAAGCCACAGAGGGGAGCACGGGATGTGCCAGCACAAGTGCCATTGCACTAGGCGCATCACCAATGATATTCAGCCGGGGGCATGCAGATGAGGCCATAATCTATGCAAGGCACAAATGGGGCCATTTGCATGTCATTATGGCTCCATTTGCATGCGTTGCACTGGGCATCCTGGTGAAATGCGCCTGGCGCCCTGCCAAGCTGCTGTCGTCGAGGGTTGCCTCCCTGGTGGGCTGTTGTAGCCTCCCATCTCCCGTATGCCTGATCGTGGGCTGTAGTAGTAATAATACAGACTACCCTGGTGGTCTGGTGGTGCTTCCTCCCCATATGCCCGATCGCGGACTGTAGTAAGAAGAAGATAAACCTGGTGGTCTAGTGTTCCCCCCTCCCTCCCTGTATGCCTGATCATAGGCAGTAGCAATAAGAGAATGCATTCATTCACATATCTGGTCCTTTGTAGTACAGTATGGTCTGCCGCCCATTGGTCCACACTGTGGCCCAATAGGTGTACAGATTGTGCTATACGCTGTCATTCAGTGGGCAGCCAGGCATTATATGGGTGGGGTGCTGCCACTTGCCAGAGATGGGGGTGCTGGGTGGCCAGGACCTCTCGTGGGTGGGTGGGAGGGGTACCACTGGGTCACCAGGTTGATATCTCTTATTACTACTGCCCGCAATCGGGCAGACGGAAAGGAGGGGTCCACAAGACTACCAAGTTTATCTTTCTTCTTATTACAGCCCACGGTCAGGCATATGGGGAGGGAAGGAAGTCCACTAGACTATCAGGAGTCCGGTGCTTGTGGACTGTTTTCCTGCTGGACGGGAAAATAATAGGCTCAAATGCTGGCCACCCATGGCTGGTGGCTGTTGTGTTGCACCTTGCAATACAGCCGCCTGTCTGTGGGTGGCCAGCATTTGATCCGATAATTTTCAGCTCAACTTTGAGCACCAGTGTGCAGTGCATGTAGGTTGCACCAGCATATGTGCTGCACATCCCAGGCTGAATATCAGGATGTGGCTGTGCATGGGCACATCCTGCATCTGTGTCGATACATTACCAATGTGCCCCAGCGATCGGGAGCCACGCTGCACAACCTGTCCTTTGAATATTGTGCCGGGCACAACCCTGGTGCACTGTGCACAGCCCCTTTGAATATCTGGGCCAAAGAGAAAATGTGGTATCTGTTTAATACAGCATATTCCATCACAAAACATTTGCTTCCTTTTCTAGACATGGAGTGACTATGTGATTTGCAGGAGAAAAATGGTGTCAAGCTTGGGCCAAATTATACTAAATGACAAGACAGCAAGAGACTTCTGTTCTGCAGTATTTACTGTTATATCCAAGAAACAGATTTGGACAGTTAATAAAGTTAGATTTGTCACAGTTCTTGCTGGTGACAGTACTGATGCCAACAAAACGGTATGGTAAAATGTTTTATCCAGTTCACAGAACCTACATCAAAACCAGTGTCTACAGTTTTGATTAAAGTCATGCCTCTGGCCTACACAGGCATCAGAAGGTGTCTTTAATGCAGTAGTTCATGCTTTAGAATAATTAAATCTTCATCTTTCTAACCTTGTGAATGAACAATCCTGGTCTGCTTCTTATTTCTGCAAATGTTGGCAGTTCTAGACATAATGAAGCAAAATCCCTGTGTTTCTAAAACAGAAAATACTCAAGGGAATCTTTAAATTCTATCATTACAGTCCCCAAAAATAGAGAACTTCAAGAAATTACAGATGTACTAGATTCTTATCTGGTTCACTTTAATGCAATTAAACAGGTGAGGTGGCTTGTTAGTAGATCACGATTAGTCCATGCTGCTCGGGTAAACCTACCCAAAGTAGTTCAGCACCTGGAACATGCATCTGGTGCTTCTGGTGACGATGGTGCAAAATCAGGGTACAAGAGTTGTTAAAAGCATGTTGTTTGTAAATTGCTTTTTGTTCTCCAATATTTCTTACCAATATCGAAGAATTTCTCTCCTCAATTTCAAAGGCGTTACTAATTCTGGAAGTTCCACAATTTAACGAGATCAGCCTACTACAGCTGATGGAACTCAAAGTAAAACCAAAGAAATACATGACAGCCTTCCTAAACTATTACAAACCTGAAGAGAAACGTATGGACTAAGTTGCTTCAAAGAGAGGATGTGACAACAAGATTGTTCCTTTCTCATTCAGCGGCAATTGCTCAAAATTAGTTTTGCATCTAATGCACAACTGCAGTTTAGTAGATGCAACAATTTCATAGAAGTGCAAGAATTTCTCAGAGAAGCTCTCAAATGGTTCACTTGTCTGGATTTTAATCAGTTTGATCTCCTAGAGAAGAATTGTCAACATTTGGGACCAGAGAGTTAAAATAATCTGCTGGAGTGCTTTCTTTTTCTGATGTGGAGCAACAGGAAACTAACAAGCATTTGCCAATGCCAACGTCAATTGCTTGTTAAAGAGGGCAGGAAATTAAATAATCTGAACCAATGTGTTGTGTCATGTTTTACTTATACTATATGTAACCCCTGCAAATGGGGTTCCAAAGACTTCCAGGAGCTTGCTTGAATGCTCCAAGCCTGAATGGTGTTTGGCATTTAAGCCACTTATCAGTGAGTGTTTTTAGAACCTCTGGTACTGTCTCTTTAAGAGCTGTCTGCTTGCAGACATAATTAGTTGTATGGGGACTGTGTGTTTCTTTGATTGAGTACCACTCAAGCTGCTGCCAATTCACTTCATTTTGCAGTCACTAGGAGTGCAAAGGGAACCTATCTGAAAGATGTAACTGTTTGCCAGAAATTATTTAGAGTAATAATGAAATTACAGTTTGTCTAACCTGCTTTCTTTGCAGTCAGAACTGTGTCTGCTAGTTCCCATTCTAGTTCTGAACTGATGAACTGGACCAATCAGTGTGGGGTAAGCTAGCTCTAAAATGGTGCCTTGGACGAATCAGAACTTGGACTCATAATCTGAGCCAGCCACAAGAGGATTGTATGGGCAGTGACTCTGGGAGATGTAGTTTTAGACTTCAGTGCCTTTTTGGACCAACAGCAGCAGTCTATTGTGAGTGACAGCCAATCCAGTCAAGAACTGGGAGGAACTCAAAGGAAGTGCCGGTTTTGTCAGTTGGAGAGTCAGTTGAGCTTTGGCAGTGAAGAAGGAAGGAGCCTGTGCTTTTCAGTGTACAGTTTAGTCAAAAAACGTGTAAGGCCCAGAGTTCCGGTCTGCAGCTTGGTACTGAATCCGTCCTGTGAAAAGAATCAAAGGATCTCTGAAGAGTAGAAAACAGGCTCACCCTGTAGAAGACTGGAAGAATTGCTGAAAATTGCACTCGGTCTGTCAGGAACTGAATCTGCTGTGTGTTCTCCGGGTATTGTGCAGTAGTGCGATCGGGATACAGATGCAGCCTGCCTGAGTATAGTGCTCTTTTATATGGATGTGTGAAGAGGTTTGTGTACCTCAGTGAGCCCTGCTGACATTGAAGGACCCTATCTTATTTGGAGGTCGTGAGTACTAATTCAGGGTGCTCCCTGTTGAATTGCCACATTAAATCCAAATGGAATTACTGTACTGCTGACTGTTTAATTCTCCTTTTCTCTGTGTGAAAGGGCCCTACCAGCTGCCACGTCTGGACTAGCCACTAGGGCTGGGTACCCAGGGACAGTAACTGATAGGGATAGGCCTGTGCACAGAGCCATAGGTAGATTATTAGAGTGATAAGCTAATTAACCTGATTCCCCTGTCCTTGTTATATCCCCTAAATAAATCAGAGCTGCTTGTTTCAGCAAAGTTATACTGCCTGAGTATTTGTCTATGTTAAAGTACTGTACTGTGATTGTTGCACTGTATCTCATTTCACAGGAGGTCCCAGTGCGGAACCAGACCTGAGTAAGTGTATACTGTGAAGGTAATTCTGATATATTGTGTGGGCCACTAGTGGAAGAAAGGGTTGCAGTGTCCCAGAGGGCTGTGACCAAGTTAGTTTAACTATTGCAAACCCTGACCTCTGGGTGGAGGCACCGCCATTGGATCCAGGCCCCTCAACCTGTTAGTGGCAAATCAGGCAGGGGTAGTAGCCCTGGGATAGCGCCATCTAGGGGTTACATTTGGAGGCTCACGCTGGGATTGTGTGTCCTCTAGTGGCCATATTCACGAACCACTGTTAAGAAAAAATGGGTACCCGACAGAAGTGGCTGTGCACCGGCTGGTGGAGTGGTGTACTGGGAGGAGATCAACCCCAAAATGCTATGCTTATCCTGGACATCCCCTGGGTATCAATCCGGAGCACTGTGCAGGAGTACTTTCCAAGGTGGAAGGTTTACAAAACCCTGTGGTGGTGGGTCGGCATGCTAATCTGCTCACCCACACTTTCCTGGCCCTAGTAGAGTTTAAGGATCCCATAGATAGCTCCAAAGTGCCACAGACCATTACCCCAGAGGAGCCCTCACTGCTTGGAGTGATAACTAAGGACAGTAAAGACCCGGGAAATCAGCCCCACCACTATCTGAAACTTTTGAGGAGAATTTGCTGAATGGTTGCTGGGAGAGGGAAAACTGTGGAGGACTTGAAGAAACTATTCTTGCCACCTGGGGTGTTCCTCCCCAACACCCTCTCCTGCTCCAGTGCCCGTAATGGTGGCTGAACCAATGCAGACTCCTATTTCTGCACCTGCCATTAGTCACGACTCTTACCGAAGGTTGAGGATCTTCTCGGCACCCTCCCACCCCCAAGGGAGGATGACTGGGAGACCTGGATAGACTATGTTGCCCCAAGTGCTAGAATGGCAATGCTCGGAAGCGGCGAAAGAGGGTTAGTGAGAGCCTCCGAGGTCCTGCCCTAGCTACCATCTGTGCTAAGCGGGCCAGTAACCCTGAAGCGACTGCACAGGCCTATCTTGAGGCCTTGGAGAATGTGTGTGGGAGCCAGATTCTGATGAGGACCTATGGTGGAGAGTAAGAAATGCACAACAGTACCAAGGAGTTGTTGTCTGTGTATGTCTCTCGGCTGGAAAAATTGTTGCAAGAATGCCTCAGAAGGGTAGTTTGCCAGCGATTGAACTGGACCGAACCAGACTGGACAGAATCATTAAGTCTGCCCCTTCTCAGAACTGCTGTTGCTTCAGTTCGCCTGGAAATCGACTGGAATCCCCACCCTCCTATGATGAGTTAATGAGAGAAATTCGAGGAGTTGAGAAAAGGCGACCTCGGGAGGTACCTGCACCAACAGCTGTGGCTACGACCCGAGTGACTGAGGGTGGCCCATCAAGTGAAGTTCAGGGGCAGATGTTGACAGTCAATGAGTGCTCTGACAAGGAAAAGATATGCCACAATGGGAAGAACTGTTGAGAGAGATCCGGGGAATTCAAAAACAGTCCCTTTATGAAGGCCGCCTGCAAGTCAGGCCCTGACCTATATCCGACTGCATCTGCTATGGGATGGGGTACCCACCCATGTATCTCCTGCTGATAACAGCTCCAAACTCAAATCCTTGACCATGGAAGTGGAGAAACTGACGAGATGTCTCCAAATGCTTATCACGCCGCAGACAGAGATGGCACCCAGGTTTCCAGTTAGTAATACCCCGCCTGGCTCCCAGTGTGGCGCTCGGCCAGCTCAAACTCCAGAAAGTATGTTTTGCTATAATTCGGGAAAGATGGGCACATGAAAGGAATGCCAGTCCCCAAAAGACACTGACAAAGTTGCATATAGGCTACAAGGAGAGCTTGGAGAAGAAATCAGTGGTTAGAGGTGCACAACATGATCCCAGTGAGGCACCAAAAATGCTAATTCCACGTCCTTTTGTGGCAAGGTCAGTTGCCCAGGCCCCTACTGCCTCTCCAGACTGGTCCAGAATAGTGGGTCCCTCCATGGAGACCACTGTAAAGGTGAATGGAGTGTCTACAAGAGCTGTATTAGACAGTGGCTCCCAAGTGACAATTATGTTCCAGGATTGGTATCAGAAGCATTTGTCAGACATACACCTACAACCATTAGAAGGACTGCATGTATGGGGTTAAGTGAAGGCCTACCCCTATTCGGGTATATCCAATTTGGCTGTCTTTCCCCACCTCCGTGGCTGGGTGGCCGAACAAGTAGAGACCCTAGCCTTAGTGTGTCCCCCCACTGGACTGTATGATGGTGTCCCTTTGTTGACTGGAACAAATGCTCATATGTTGGAAGGCTGGCACAGTTGTGTTATGAAAAACAGGGTCAAAGACTAGTAGAGCTTTAAGAGTTCGGCTTTAATTAAGAAGGCCTATGAGGCACAGAGAGATGCTGAAAAACAGAACCAGAGGAACCGGTCGGAATTGTATGGAAGAAGGATCCTGAGTCTCTGATCCTGGCGCCAAATGCCCAGTGTACCTTACAGGAGAGGTCCGTATCAGAAAGGATGTTAAGAATAAAATATTAATGTTGGATGCACCAGGCGATGGAAAATTGCCAGAGGGACTGCTGGTCAAGCCTAGTATTTTGCCGCTAGAGCCCAGGTGTTTTCTTTAAAGCGGGGTGTCTCTTCCATCCTTGTTAGCTTCTCTGGGCACCCTGCTGCCTCCCTCCTCCCTTCCATCTCCTTTCAGCTCCCCTCCTCCCTCCCGCCATCACTTCTCCATGCCATCTGTGCACTGCTACAACCTTTCACAGGTGGATGTTGTAATTCTGACCTCCTCCCTCCCCTTCTTTTGGGTTCCATCTGCACTTGGCTGTTCCTGGCCAGGGACTGCCGAGGCCTCCTGCCCAGCCTCGGAACCACGATCCCGGCTGCTTACACCTCCCTCCGCCAAAGCCAGAAACCCAATGCTTTTCTCTACTGCTCAGGAGGCTGCTTCCTTGCACGCCCCAGTTTAACTGCATGCAGTCCTCTGGACCCATGCCCCTTTTCAACCCTCAACTGAACCTATATCCCCAGTTAAACACCTCATTGCTTTTGGCCTATTGGTCATTACGGAGTTTAACCCTTATCTTGTTAGACTAGCTGGTACTGCCTCTTTTTGTCCTAAATGAATGATTGTAATTGTGTGGCTGTTGCCTCAAACTGTACTGCTGTTTTTGTTTTTTTCTGTGATATGATGTATTGTACTCTCCGGTCGTGCCTGAAAATAGTCACCTGCTGGCTAGCGCACCTACCGGTCAACAAAACTAAATAAATAAAATATACATGGGAAGATGAGTTTATTTATGGAGACAATAACCCTTTCCTACCCTTGATTGACTTTTACAAACAGTTTACAGACAACCTCCTTTTATTTGGAAAGGAACAACGGCTGAGCTACAGAATTTAGTGGAATATCTTGAATCAGCTAATCTTAATAGTAGCTTTGATGTCACAGTGGACCAGAATGAAATCAACTACTCAGATTTGAGAATAATACGGGAGTACAGGGAATATTGAAACAAAACTTTATAGAAAACGAACTGATAAAATTGTGTTCTCCATTTTCAAAGTTGTCACCCCACACATAACATCTAATATTCTGGTTGGTCAATTTTACAGAGCCAAAAGGAACGGTACATCAGCAGAGTATTATGAGGATATTGCTACAGACCTGATACAAAGATTTAAGAGACCAGAATACAATGACACTGTGATCACACATGTGAGGACAGAACTAATAACATACAGGGGAAACTCTGTTACAAGTTAAAACAACTCTGGATAAAAGGAAAAAGAAGAAGAAAATAAAACTGACAGTAATGGAACATCCGGTAATGTGATGACCTCCCAATGTCCAGTTTAACAACTTTTAGCCCTCAGGTTCACCTTGTTAGTAAAATTATCAGAAAACACTGGTACATCTCAAATACAGAGAGGAAATGATAACATATAACAAAGGAATTTCCACGAACTGTACAGAAGGGGCCAATTTGAGAGACTCATTAGTAAACAGCATATACATTAAAAAGAACAAAGCATAACACTACCAAAAGGAACTTTTCATTGTAATAATTGCAGTTTTGTAAAATGTCAAATCTGGAGATACATTTTATTTTACTTATTTCATTTAAAATTTGGTGACCGGGTAGGCCCACTAGAAACCCGAAGGTCCTTTTTCAGGGCGACCGGGATAACAATACATATTTTCATACAGAGAAAGACTTGGGTTACAGAGTAGTTTCAGGTGTTTGAGCAAGTTACAGCCATGGTTATCATCATGCATCAGTCCTTATAAATATGTTGACAGTAGAATTAACAAAAGTACAGAAGAAATGTAATTTTACATGGTAAGCTCATTGTTTACTACTGCCATGGTTCAGTGGAAAGTTAGCTGTGGTACTATACCTAGAGGAAGCACCGTGGAACCTGATAAGGTGCTTGGAGGATCTGGATATTAGGAAGATAGAAGCAAGTGGGGGGTCATGAGCCATGGCAATGACAAGTGCTAGTATCAGACATATAGGCTTTGAGTCTGGTGCAGAAGTTCATCAGTGAGGAGGCTTCCTGCACTAGGGTGGGAGTTTGTTCCACAGGTAGGCGGCTGAGTGGGAGAACGACCTGCCGCCAGAGTAATCCTGACTCTGGGAACTTCAAGCAGTGTATGTCCAGATGTCCATAGGCTCCTCTCATCCAGTTACAGGAAACAATACAGCATAAGAGACTTGCACCTGTAATACCAAAAATATAGTACATGTGGCCTCATGTACACGATGTCAACGCTTCTATGTGGGAAAGACAGTACAACACAATAGAATTATAATAAAGATGAGATTAGTACCCTGTCCCATCATGTACAACAAAATAGAAGGTCACATAGATTTTTATTTCAAATGATGGAAAAATACACACACGTTAGAGGTGGGGACTTGGACAACACAATCAAACAAAGAGAAACCTTTCGGCAGTTCCAACAGAGATCATACGTCCCTCTGGACCTAAATGACTTTTTTCAACTGTCTCTATATTTATAAACATGAACTATTTGTCCTTTCCACAGTATTTGGACTTTACAAAGTTCTATATATATATACATGTATAAGGATTTTTGTCAGGTGGTTTTAGTTGCTGCTGTTAGTATTGCACTACATGGTCTGAAAATTACAGAAAACAATAAAATAAATTCTTTACCCTCCCTTCCCCCTCCCTTTTACTCCATTCTCAATAATAGTTTTAAACAAGGAATAGCCTAGTATCCACAAGGATTTTTATTAAATTAACATTACATGAATTCGGAAAAACTAAGTTGATAAGCAGGAATGTCATATTCTGCGTTCCAAGATTAGTATAATGAATAATGAATATGCACAATAAATGGATAGATAGATAGATAGAAAAGTAGGATCAAATAGATATTGATATATAAAAGTAACATTTATTTTAATTTGTTTTAATATCATCATGGTGTGTTATTTCACGTGTTTCCATTTATACAGTAGTTATATTACCTGCTTTGCTTAGGGTGGCACTTTAAAGATAAGGCACTGTTAACATGTAAAAGTAATAATATTATCACAATTTATAGGTGCGGTATTTATTACTGCAATAATGATATGGTGCACTTTATGGCATATGCACTTTATACAAGTAATAATTTATGCACTTTACACAGCATGTGTTTTTGAGTAAAAAGATTATACATGTACTGTCACTTTAAATGATTGCCTTCATTAACTGCAATGTTGTATACCTCCCCAGCCTTGATAAAGCGCTGTTCACACGTGAAAATGTTTGGCTGCCTCATGGGAGGTCATTTGCAACTTGCTGCTGGTTGTTTGTCCTTGGAAATAAAGTTGATGGAATTTTATCCTGCCTGCATCAAAGCTGTTTTCAATTACCTGGTCAGTGATGGTGTAGCGAATTCAATATCTGCTGTATCGTGTTTATACTCCTGTCCTCGGTGCCCACTTCAGACCGAAACCCCCCCAGACCTCACATCCTGGAATTACCGTGGCTTGTCTTTCTGCCTGGCCTGGGAATGGAGCCTACAGAGAGTTGGGCTTCATCTTGCAGCAAGAAGATCCATTTCCCCACTTTTCTCCCTGATCCTCATTGCTGGGGTGCATATGCCAGACATGAGTGTGTATAGGTCCACAGAAGTCCCACAGCACCCTCCCTTTCTGTGTGCCCTGCAGATCCGCACTTTCCCCAGGCCTCCACCTGGGGGCAGTAATCGAGCAGCAGTGCATCCCCATCACTCCCAGGAGGAGAGCTCTGTCCTTTGGATGCTCAGTGCTCTCCTCCCTCACCGACCTCAAAGGCCCAGGCTTGTTCACATACCTGGGTCGCGGCATGGCACAAGGTGTGGTGTCCAGCACCTCAACCCTGAGCACCACCACTGGAGCCGGCTATCAACTGCTGCTTTCAAGTCTTTATATCTCTCTCTGGGATTGGGGGACCTAGGACTGAGCAAGCAAACCAAAGGACCGAAGCCTTCTCTAATGGAGTGGTTCAGTCCTTTGAAGTGCATGACTGTTCAGCCCACCCAGCAGAGAGTTGCATCAGGACCACACACTGAGTGGTCATTGGTGTAGACTGTCAAGCCCCTAGTTTTGTCTACTGCAATGGGCTCAGCAGAGACCCCCAAAAACCCTACTGCCACAGTACCATTGGCTTGGCATATACGCAGCCAACATAAAATTGGATATGCAGTGTTTAAAGCACTACTGAAATCAGCTATTGACAAACCCTACCTGCAGATCTATTCAAGAACAGTAAAGAAGCACCAACCCAGATTGTTCACAATCTTGACTTAGTTTAAATACTACTAGCCATGAGAGTAACTACTGCAAAATGTAAAAAGTTTTTCCATTCAGAGTCTCCTAAAACAAAAACAAGGACAAGGCTGGCTGATGATACACTCCAGTCTTTCCTACAAATAGTGTAGATGGTCCTGATCTAAGTAAATTTGACTCTGATTCGACTAGCAACCAATGGCTGCTTTCTGGTCCTGACTCTCACTATGTACATGGCCATGCTACTGCAGTTTCTGAATCTGCTTCTACTCTTGATAGTTCTGTTTCTTCTGTCTGAGAGTCATGAGTTCTGCAAGTCATGTTCTGTTCTGGCTGTTGACAGACTGACTCACTCCCATGACACCGTGCTGGTTGGGTGACCAGCTGATGCTGAATACCATCCTGTGACAACTGTGCCTGCCAAACATCTTGAAAGTAATCACCATTGTTAGTGGACTGGGGGGTGCATCTGCAGGACCACAGGGTGCACTGGTTGCCAAGTGTTCAGCGTGAACATCAGTCTGCTAGAACTCTCACAGTACACCTAGTGCTGTTGAAGTTTCCTCCTTGATTATGGATCAGGTTGTGCAGGTCAACACAGACAACAGAATTACAATATTTCATCGGAACAAACAGGAGCATGCACTTCTTTCACCTATCTCAGGGTGCATTGCGGACATGCTCACTATTCGCGCACTACAAGTGAAGTTTGCGGTAGTCTTTGTGGTAGGAGCAATCAAACAGTTTTCAGACACCTCAGTTATGAGGGTGCAGTGTCCCATGAATGATTGCTGCTCCTGCAGGTGGTTCAATATATATTTTGATTTAGGGTGCACCATCATTTGCTCCCTGAGAAAAATGGAAGTTGGGGCTGTGTTGTGCCTGTCCCACTTAGTAGGGTAGTACTCTGCTGGGAACACGTTTGGCTGGTCCTGGGCGGGACTCTCCCACACCTTCCCTCCATTTTCTCTGGTCTATAAGGTAGACCTCAAGGCCCAGAGTGACAGAGCATTTCTGATGTTAATAGCTTAATAGCTCCAGATTGGCCTCTCTGGTTCTGGTGCCAGAATCTTACAAGCCACCATGGTTGCTAGTGCTACTGCTTGTCAAGACCTGCTGAAGAGGCCCGATGGGGTGGTCAGGCCCACAGTTCCAAGTGAAGAAATTCCCTGCTGGTGTGCAGAGGATGGATTTACCTCACTTGCTGCCCCACCGGGCCATCCTCAGCTCAGCGACTGGCTGGAGGAAGTCACCAACCACTTTCAAGCTACTGCACCCTGAGAGCTTTTCCTGTGAATCACCCCAGGTGCTGCCTCACTGGGCTATCCTCCGCTCAGCGATCGGCTGGAGGAAGCTGCTGGCTCCTTTCAAGCTACTGCACCGGAGAGCTTTCCCTGTGAATCACAGCAAGTGCTGCCCCACTGGGCCATCCTCTGACTGGAAGGAAGCTGCCAACCGCTTTCAAGCTACTGTACCCCGGAGACCTTTCCCATGTGAATCACCCCAGGTACTGCATCATTGATTGGATCTAAATCCAGGGAAGTGATTGGCAGTAGCCACTGAAGGAAGAAGTCAATTGGCTCCTCCAGGAGCAGCAAACCTCGTTTGACTGGCTGATCAGCTCTGCTTCTAGCTACAGCTGTAAGCCACAGACACCTCTGCTCTGATATTACATTTTATGGCTTGTTTTTTCTCCGTTTATCTGTTTAGGAGTAAAATTTTGCTTGGACAGTTGGGGGATAACTTGTTTACTGCAATTTTGTGTGCTGATGGAAGGGCACTGTGTGAACTGTACATTGTTGTCTAAGAGTAATTTTCTTGTTCAGTTTTTAATCTAAGCCCTGCACTGTTTAAGAGCAATTTTACAGCTCAGTTTTTAATCTAAGCCCTGCACTGTTGTCACCTATGTGCAATCTTGCCATTCAAGCCTGCTCTGTTTAGTTTTATTTAAGCCCAGTTCTGCTCACCTTCGGGGATACAAACAGACCTCTGGCTTCTTAGCTGTTTTTATTATTTAAATCTAGTGCTAAATCTCTATCAGGGATGCAAACAGTCTCCTGGCATCTTAGTGCATTTCTTTTTTCTCTCTGCTTTTTATTTAAATCTGGTGCCTTACCATTGCCCACCCATTCCTCTTCGGGGCTAAATACAAAACTCTGGTGTCTTTCCGTAATTAAATTTGGCACCAAATCTTTGTCTGCTCATTGCGGTGTTGGATATACCCCCTCCTTTTAGTTTCTTTTGTTTGAGTTTGTGCATGTGCATCAAACTTCTTGGGATAGTAGGCTTTGAGGGTGTGACACTGTCTGTCCAATGCAGAGTGCTCTGCATGGGGCTCGACAGTATCACACCAATCCTCAGTCAGGCTGGTTCTGACACTGTTTTGCCTACAGTGGTCTGCACTCGAAAAGAAAAAGCCACACCAGTCAGGAGCTGGCTTTTCCTTTCATTAGCAGGTCACCATGAGCAAACAGCTATTTAGCGTCATGACGTCTCTGTCATCCTGCTGTCTCCCATTCTAAAGTTTCTCCCATCCGTGCGGAGCAGGCCACAGCCTTAGCTCCATGCAGGATGGGAGTATTGAGTGCCCGAAGGCACTTTTACTGTAAGCGCAATCCAATCACGCTGGCTGGGAGGAGGCACTTCCTTGCCTGCCTCCTCCATGTCCCAGTTGCACTGGCGGACCACCTCCCCCACCTGCCAACACTGGGGTGCTCAATCCCCATGTGGCCTGTATCCCCTCATCCTTTAATATGGCACACTGGGGCCCACCACAGTGTTCCAAAACCTGCTGTGGTGTTTTCCAACACCAGGATACCCACTCCTGGTGTTGGATGTGTCCCCCTACGCACACACTCCTCTGATCTGGGTGCCCCAATCCACGTATCGGCATTGATCCCCTTGAACCCCCACCAGTACTCTGGCACACTGGGAGCCCACCCCAGTGTGCCAAAATCCATAGTTTCTCCTGTAAAAAAAAAAAAAAAAACAGATCCACATCTTTTTGTTTTAAATCTGAAAAGAAAGAACGGTCCCTTGTAGTTGTTGCTGTCCTCCTTCCCCAACCCACACTCTCCTCTCTGCACCCCACTCCCTGCACCCCTCACTCATGCTCATCTCCAGAGGTTGGAGCAGTGATCTTCAGTGGACAGGAACACTCTTCAAAAGCCGACCGCAAACTGAAGAAATGATGGCAAGTTCTGTAATAGCAGTGAATGGGGAGTTTCAATTTAGGTTGATATCTCAGCCATTTTGTGGGTTTGGCCCAAGGTTTCAACATGGGGTTCTTGGGCCCCATCTCAAGAACACAGTCACTGTCATTTTGTTTCTCAGTCCTAAAGGTGATTTCACGGTCACTCTGCGGAATCGCTTGGGACCAATTAATGAAACAACAGTGCCACTGTTCATGAGGTGGGGGTCACAAAAAAACATTCTGAAAATTTGGAGTGAAAATACCAATGACTGCCTGAGGTGTTAGGGTTTCCAACCATAACGCCCCACCCTATGAAGAATGACAGGTATCAGGGGTGTGACTTGGGATTCTTGCCTGTAATGCTCATCTGATTTCCACACCATGCAGTCAGTGAGAGGCATCGGTAGCCTTGGACTCTCGGCCCCAAAGTTCACCCCATTCTCCTATACGCACCCATCTCACCATATTTCCTGATGGCATGGAGTGCGCATGAGAACCAAAGACCCACAAGGCACACCATGACACTTGTCCAGTGTCTGCAGGAGTAGGGTGTGAGTGAAATGGCGTGGCCGTTATGCGAGACGACCCAAAGGCACACCTCAATGCCTGTCACTCTCTGCAGGGTGGTGGTGGGGTTGGCTTCAGTTCAATACTTCACTGCCATTCCTATTATGCATCTCTATAACTTACACTACCAATGCCAATGCCCGTAAGCAAACATTCGGCATTGACAAATGCTTGTTTATCTTTGCACCACTGGTCCCAGTGCAGCCTCTTTTTCCAGATTACTACATATATCTATCTAAATCTGTATATATTTTATCCATCTATATCCATATGTATCTATGTAGCTGTCTATATCTATATCTACGTATCTGTATCTATATCTATATAGAGTTATCTGAACCCCTAATTTGAGGTTACCCTGAAAGCAGTTATTCAGGGTCACATCACTGGTATTGCCTCAGCAAGCATAAGCAGTCCAAGGGGACTACTGAAAACGAAAGGAACTAAAATGCCTACATAAAGCAGGTCAAACACATCCTAGGGTCCTTAAGGAAACAGAGAAGGTTAGACAAGAACTCAATGAAATAATGGATGCATCAGACAGGGGTGATTTGCACTATTACAGTCAAATATTATGAGGTAGGAGGGAAAGCCACCTAACTACCAGCTACCGACTCACAAAGATGGAAGCTAACCGATCTGTTGCTAAAATCCAAGACCCCACAACCCTGGCATATTTTGGGCTACACTAGAGGGCATCACAAATAGTTTCTGGAAATTCTACTCAGACCTTTATGCTGAATCCCAAGATCTGCCCCAGACAAGAAAACAGGCTGCAAAGCTTTAGCCCCCTACAAATACCAGTACTCTCAGAAAAGGCTAAAGCATTTCTTGATAAACCTATACAGCAGACATAAAATACAGCATGCAGCAGGCAGTCTCTCTACAAACAAAGCACCAGGACCAGACAACTTCAAGAGACCTTTGTATAAAACCTTTAAACACCCTCTGGTGCATATTCTGCAGAAAATGTTTAATGTGTGTATGGAAGACAGCACTGTTCCAGATTCTTGGAACAAAGTCCTTATTTCAAGTTGCCAAAACCTGGTAAGGAGAAATCCCAATGCACAGCTTATTGGTCTATTTCTCTTTAAATCAAGATTTAAAAATGGCCCAGTGGCGCTGAGGGTTGAGGTGCTGGATGCCACGCCGATGACCCAGGTTTGGAGACCGATTTGAACGCCGGAGGATTGAGAAAGACTGCGTGCCTGATGGCTTTCTCCTTCTCCGGGGAGGGTGGTTTGCTGGCCCCATCACTATACCGTCACCGCCTGGTTGACCACAGGTGGTGCTGGTCCAGACAGGGAAGCATACAAGCAGAGAGGGCATACACTGGCTGAGAACTGGAGCGGATGCACATCTCAGCATGTGTCTGTCTCACTGGTCCTCCTCTTGTGCCGACGTCAGAGGGGTGGACCTGAAGAGGGAAATACCTGCGACCGATCCAGGCGGAGGCTCCCGCACAAAGGCGACCATGGAGGAACCGGGAGGCTTCTGTTTGCATGCACATCTAAGGTATCGGAGAAGTAGGGATCTTCCCCCCACCGGGGGGTCAACCGGTCTCTAGAATGTATAGGAGCAGAGGCACTTATAGGAGAAAACTCCCAGTCCTCATGGCACAGCTGAGGGGTGCACTGGGATGCCTGGAGAGAGACAGATTTTCCGCAGATGACGGGGTGGGGGTGCGTGAAAAAACAAATTTCAAGATTTTAAATGTTTTATTAACGTTCTTGCCAAGACTACAAAAATTAATCGGCTCTATAATCTAGTCTGACCAAACTGGTTTTATACCAGAAAGATATTTAAAATCATAACCTGCAAAGACTCCTCAATGTCATGTCTCATTCAGGCCCAGACCACATAACCCAGATGGCACTTTTTGTAGACACTGAGAAGGAGTTTGGTCACCTCAGGTGGGAGTGCTGGGCTCTGGAGAGCAATTCTTCTCACTGACTCAGATGTTATACTGTCGCCCAACTGCCAGAGTCAGGGTTAATGGCACCCTTTCAATTCCCTGTAGTATTCATAGGGGCACAAGACAGGGCTGCGCCCATCATCACTTTTGTTCACGCTCAGTATGGAGCCTCTGGCGATAGCAGTTAGGCCCCAGATAT
This sequence comes from Neoceratodus forsteri, assembly GCA_016271365.2. Classification (NCBI taxonomy): domain Eukaryota; kingdom Metazoa; phylum Chordata; order Ceratodontiformes; family Ceratodontidae; genus Neoceratodus; species Neoceratodus forsteri. The sequence continues at coordinate 882,208,135 of CM057450.1, read as the reverse complement.
CAAAGACATTGTCACAGACAGGGTTGACAACCGTATTTCCCTTTACGCAGATGATACATTGTTACAGATCCAGAACCCTCAACTTTCATTACCATCCTGATGGACCTACAACAAAACTTTGGCAAAGTGTCTGGATTCAAAACTGCACTTGGCACGGTTGGAGGAATGATCAAATGTATCGCAGCTTAGATTCAATGCAAAGAAGTGCAAGAATCGCACCTGGGAAACAAAAACCCAGGGAAAGAGTACACAATGGGGGTGAGTTACTAACAACAACAAAAATGGAAAGGGACCTGGGGTAGTCATATCAGATGCCCTTAAGGTGGGCAAGCAATGAAAGAAGGCAGTATGGAGAGCTGGTGGGATACTGGGATGCACAGGAGAGGCATCACCAGTCAAAAACAGAGAAGTTGTTATTCCTCTGTACAGATAGTTGGCGAGACCCCATCTGGAGTACTGCGTGCAGTTCTGGAGACCCCATCTCTGCAAGGACAGACAGAATGGAAGCTGTCCAGAGGAGGGCAACTAAAGTGGTGCAGAGTCTGCACCAGACGACATATGAAAAGTAACTAAAGGACCCTAATATGTATACCCTTGAGGAGAGGAGGAGAGGGGACTTCACAGAATCTTTCAAGTACCTCAAGGGAATCAACAAAGTCCAAAAGTATAGCATCTTTCAGAAAAATATGTGTAAGAACAAGGGGCACAATTTGAAGATAGAGTGGGGACAGTTCAGAGGTAATGTGAGGAAGTATTTTTCACGGAGAGGGTTGTGGATACATGACATGGAACAACTTTCCTGAGGAGGTAGTGGAGCCAAAAACAGTGGGAAATTCAAGAATGCATGGGACAGACATAAGGCAATTCTAGTAGGGGTAGGAAGAAATAGGTTGTTGGTTAACTAGGATCTATAGCTTATCCATTAGGTAGGAAATGGGCAGACTAGGTGGGCCAAGCGGTCCTTATCTGCCATCAAAGTCTATGTTTCTAAAACTCTAACAAAACTAAAGGGATGATCATATGTGGCACTATCACCACCCCTTCGAGTGACTCCCTTTTAAATGGGTGTGTAAGAAAATGGGATATTAGGAGTACAAATCCCTACTAATCTTAAAAATTTGTAATCAAAATCTTTATTTATCCAGGCAAACATTGAGCAATGCTCATTTGTAAGATGGACCTGGGTGGAACATAGTAAACATAACAATACAAAGTAGTGCATTTGAATACAGTCAGAGAGAAGGTCAAATATTGAAAACAGGTCAACAAGAAACAATAGAACATACAAGCCTGTAACAGTTCGAGGCAATAGTACAAAATAAAGGAGCGTATATATATTCAACCTGGGCAAAATAGAAGACAAAAAAAAAAAAAAAGGAAGCATGATTAAAGTAATACAGTATGCTGAAAAATGGCTTGGGCAGCAGGAAGTCAGAACAGAGGGAGTTGGGGAAGAGGAGATAAGTAGAAGTACAGAGGGAGAAACAGGTGGGGTAGGAGAGGGTGTGCGAGGGTAGTGGTGGAGAACTATTTGGAAAGTAAAGAGTGCGGGGAGAGGCGAAGAGATAGTCTCAACCAGAGGGTACCAGCAATTCCTACCCAGTAGATGGGAGACATGTACTGAAGGCAAGATGAGGAAAACAAATGAGGGAGAGGTGGGAATGGAGATGATGGAACAGCTAGGGCTTAAGAGGGCGGTGGACAGTACTAGGAGTACTTGAGTTTTGTATACTGTTCTGGGCGGATGAGGTACCATGGCAGATACTGATGTAGATCTAGGAGGAAAAACAGTTGCATACTTCTATAATTGAGTGGAATATAGTGTCTTGAAGGCAGACAAGCAGACAGGGTGCTCAATTTAAGAGTTTTGCAGTTTGTTCCATAGAAAAGGCAGCACAAAGCTTATGACCACTCTGCCAAAGCAGATTGTATAGGTACCTTGAGTGAGCTAAATGAGTAATTTCTTAATGCATAGTTACCTATTACGACTTAGCGAAAGGCAACTGGAAATATAGTGTGGCAGTTTTTGAAATAGCTCTGAAAGTCAAAATGCAGCATTTCTATCTCGCCTGGACTTAAGTGAAGTCCATCCTACAGCCACGTACAGGAGCAGTGATGCGTGCCAAAGGGAAGTCCGTTATGAACCTCAGAGCTCTGTGGTAAAGTGTGTCCAATTTTGTCAAACAAGAGATAGGACACTGGTTGTCTAGGAAGTCACGTAGTCTACCAATGATAGAAATGTTGACTGGACCAACCGTTAACTTTGCATTCTCTGGTGAGAAATTGACTAATTCTAAAGAAAAGTCCCAGCCTCTGCCTTAGTCTTTTAGTAGATCCTCAACGTGTTCAATAAAGGAAAGTCTGTGGTCTAGCCACACTCCCAGGTACTTGAACTTTGTGATGAATTCCAATTTTCTCCCAACAAGGTGGTAATCTGGGAACTGATCCAATAGTTGCAGGATTAACAGTGAATAAATGGAGAGAAGAGCATCGCTTTCGTTTTTGGCATTGAGGAGCTTTTGTGAAGTAGTTGGCTCTGCAGTAAACTGAATTCGGATTGGAGGTCTTCACAAGCAGCTTCAGGCATTGGGCAGCTAAAGTGAAGGGCAGTATCATTTGCAAACAGATGGATATTGGCCTTGTTTATACAATTGTAGATATTGTTATTGTATATCGCAAACAGTAAGGGACCTAGTATAGATCTCTGAGGGCACACCTTGTTGGAGAGGTTTTAGGGTGACCGTTGCCTCTGACTTGCTGAAGGCATCCTGTTAAGATAGTCAGCTTAACGGTCACAGCGATGGAGAGTCCACACCTGTAGTCTGCAGGGAGAGAAGCAGCAGGCTATGATCAACAGCATCAAAAGCCTTGCTTAATTCCAGAAATACAGCACAGACATAGTGCCACCCTAAAAAAAAAAAAAAAAAAATGGGTTACTCACCTGTAACAGTAGTTCTAGGAGTGGTATATGTTGTTCAGCCACACTGTCAGGCAGTTGCCTTTCCCTTTAAGATTTGATGGAAAATGTTCAAAAGCTGGCTCCTCCCACCCACCCAGGTGGTATATCCCTCTGTTCTAACCCCTAACGCCAGATCTTGCCTGCTGGAAAACAGAGTGTGAGCGCCAAAGCTGGGGAGGTCAAGCGGGTCCGTGTGGATGAACATATACCACTCCTAGAACTTCTGTTACAGGTCAGTAACCTGTTTTTACAGGCGTGGATATGATCTTCTATCCACACTGTTTGGCAGACTCTAGCAGTTCTCCAGGAGAAGGAGGCAAGGCGCAGATACCAAAACCAGCATCCCGCATGACTCAAGGTCAATGTGGTAATGGGAAATGAAGGTGTGTGCTGCTTTCCAGGTAGCAGCCCTGCAAATTTCCTGGATTGGGACATCCTAAAAGCAACCACCGACCAAGCAGTATGGCGGATTGAATGAGCCCAAAGCCCTACAGAAGGCTCCCTACCCGCCAGTCTACAGCAGAGATCAATGCATGATGTAATCCATCTGCCAATCGTCCACTTGGCTGCAGGTCTGCCAGGTGTGGATTCAGCGTAGGTGATAAACAGCTGGCGAATCTCTCCCAAACTCAGTCTGTGTGTGCTTTGTAATAGGCAAGCGCTTGCCTCAGATCTAAAGTATGGAGCCTGCATTCGGCATCAGAGGTGTGATTTAGGTAGAACAAAGGAAAAGTCATTGCCTGATTCACGGGTTGGGGAGCAGGACAACTTTGTCCCTGTGGAAAACCAGGTAAGGAGACTCCATCAAAAGCACCTGGAGCTCCCCAATCCTTTTGGCTGACGTAATGGCCACCAAGAAGGCGGTCTTCCACGACAACTGTGGCATCTCACACTCATGCACTGGTTTGCATGGCTTGCCCTTGAGCTTTGCTAGTACCAGCAACAGATCCCACGGAGGTGGAGGTTCACACACTGGGAGGGGAATGTGATCTAAGCCCTTGAAAAGCTGCCAGACCACTTTCTCCTCCGTCACTGACTGTTCTGCCCTGTAAGCGGAGATAGCTGCCAGGTGCACCTCAAAGGTCATCGACCAAAGTCCCCTTTGGAGAGAGACCACAGGAGTCAAAATGCTGGCCACTGGACAGGTCAAAGGGTCCAACTGCTTCCCAGACACCAAATGGAGAATCTCTTCCATTTGAAGGCATAGCATTTTATGGTCGACTCTTCCGAGACACCTCCACATCTGTGAAGACATCTTCAGAAAGACCCAAAGCCTGGAACTCTAGTCATTCAGGAACCAGACTGACCAGGGGCAGGGATTGAAGGTCGGATGGAGTACCTTCCCTGGTTGATGGAAAGCAGGTCCTGAAACGCTGGAAGATGCCTTGGGGCCTGCTGCCAAAGCAGAGGAGATCTGGGTACCAATATTGGCAGGCCCAGTCCAGAGCCACCAGGATCACCTGTTCCATGTCCCTCCTGACCTTGTGCAGAACTTTGTGGATCAAGGGAAGTGGAGGGAAGGCACAGAAGAGGCCACCGCCTAGAAGGCATCCCTATAGAAATCCTTGCTAAGGGGCCGGGCACAATACAGTCTCAGCTTTGCATTCTCCCTGGAGGCAAACAGGTCCACCTGAGGGTGCCCCACTCGAACAGGCTGTGAGCTACCTCTGGATGGAGAGACCAATCATGAGACATCATGCCTACCCAGCTGAGGGCATCCATCAACTGACTGGAGCTCTTGCCACATGGATAGCTAGAAGATCCGCTTCCAGGCTGTACACTAGGGTCCAAGTGTGAGAGCTTCCTTGTACAATGGCAGGGAATGCGTCCCTCCCTGCTTGTTGAAGAAGTACTTGGTTGTGGTGTTGTCCATCTGGACTTGAACCACCTGACCCCAAAAACAGAATGAACTCAGTCAGTGCCAGCTGAACTGCCTGGAGCTCCAGCAAACTGATGTGGCATTGGGACTTCTCGAGGTAGAGAGTCCATGGACTCTGTGTTCCCCTAGATGGGCACCCCAGCCCAAGAGAGCGTTGTCAGGATGACCATCCGCTCAGGGCAGACAAACTGGATCCCTTCCTGCAGATGCTTTGGGATGGTCCACCATTGGAGGCGTCCCACATCCTCTGGGTCACCATGATCAGCTGGTCTCTGACCTGCGCTGGGACCACTGATTGGCCAGCTTCCACTGCAGGAGTGCATATGCCACCGGGCCCAACGGACCACAGTGGTGCAGGCCACAATGTAACCCCAAGGCACAGGAAGTCAGGGCAGGGCAGAAGTACCCAACCAGAAAAACTGGGCATGGGAGGAGAGAACCTCCGCCCTGTCCACTGGCTCTGACTTGGCAAGAGTCTAGCTCTGCCCCAATTAAATTGGATCACCTGCTTGGGTGCAAGTTCCAACCTGGCCTCGTGGATAAGGAGGCCCAGGTCGATGCAGGTCTGAAGGGTCAGATCTCTGGCCTGCAGAACCAGATGTCCTTCTTGAGAGATGGGATGATCTGGGACAGAGTCACCATCCTGAAGGTGCGGAATCCAAGAAACTTGTTCAGGTCATGCAGATCTAGAGTGGGGTACCAGCCCCCATCCACTTTGACACCAGGAAGTACCTGGAGACAAACCCTGGGTGAGCAGGAGGATTCACTACTCTGACCACCACCTCCTTGTGGAGGAGTTGGGCTATGACAGCTCAGAGAGCCGACCACGTGTCTGCAGATACCAAGCCCTTTCATGAGGCACAGGCTCTGCTTGGAGGTACTGCTTGAATTCCAGAGGCAGACCCTGACTGACCACCTCCAGAACCCTCCTGTCCGTGGTGACAGTGGACCAGGTGGAAAGGAAGTTTGGAGCCAGATCCCACAAGAGGTGTGACAGGTATGGGATTGGCAACCTCATCCCATCACTGTGCAGGCTTGATGGGAGGAGGACCCAGCCAAGGAGCTGCGGAACCTGTGCCTCTGGGCTTCCAGTGCATCAAAGCCACTAACACCAGGATGACAAGACTGAGCCTGCTGCCCAGACTGGTGATGGGCTCTGTTGGCGCCGGGGTGGAAGGCCGAAAAGGCTTGCACTCTGCTGCCTGGAGCCCCTAAGAGCCTTTTGGACAGACTGGACAGAGTCCAAGGTGGCACTGGACTTCTCTATGCACTGGAGGCGACTGTCTACTCCAGGTCCAAACAAGTCGGTCCTCAGAAGGGAGCGTCCGTCAGCTTATGCTGAGCATCTGCCTTACCCTATGGCACATGGCGATGGTGGCGCCACGGCGAGTACAAGAATCCCCAATGTCCAGGCCATCTGGACCTGCTGTTTGCCACAACACTACCCTGATCCCAGACCTGCTTGACTGTGGTCTGTGGGGAGATGAGGAAGCACCTCATCCAGGGACCTCAAGAGGGCATGAGAGAAATGTGCCATGACGACGCCGAGCTGCCTGGCAGGGACCCGGAGCAAAGAGGTGGCATAAACCTTTTTGCAGAGTAGTCCAACTTCTTGGACTTCTTGTCCAGAGGTTTCTCCATGTCCTTATTACCCAAACGCTGGAACACGAAATCTGTCACTATCCCTTCAGCCGAGGGGTGTTCTGTGAACCTCAGGAAGAGCCGATGGGCACCGCATACTCATAGGCCATATGAGCAGATGGTGCAGAGCAGCAAGCAGGCTGCTGCCAAAGCTCCAGGGCCGGGCCCACAATAGCCTCAGCCAACAGGAAGACCTTTGTCAGTGAATCCCCATATCCAGCATATCGGTAAGGGAGTAGCAGGCCTGCTTCTGAATGGGCCCAACTGCATCCCCATAGATTCAAAGATGAGAGGAAGGATGCCCAGGAAGGACGAAGGGCCCTCTTCCGTGGAGAAATCCCAGACTCCACATCAATCGAACAGGAGTGCAGCGAGGAGTTGTCGTCTGACTCCCAAGTGTCCCCATACAGTGACCCACCAATGTCACCTTCAACCCGCCGGGCAGTTGGGCGTGAGAGTGACTGACAGCCGATGGGGAAGAGCCTTAGCTGACAGACTCCTTGGATGGACCCCTGGACAGTGGCTGATGGGCGGCAACTCCACCACGATCGGTGGAGAGGCCAGTTGGCAGCACCAAGAGCAGTTTTCACCGTCTCCAGCGGGTAGAGGGGCGGTGTCAGCCCACCCGAAACTCCGAAGGCATAGGCAACAGCCGGATGGTGACAGCCAGTTAAATACCTGGGGTGTGAGCCGTGTCTGCTTCTGATTAGCCAGAACCAACTGTTGCCACATGAGGTCCTCAGCGCCAACGCAACTTTAGTAGAAGCCTCCCTCAGCCAAGGAGGACGAGGAAGAAGAATAGCAGCTGCACCACCTAGGATGCCAAGAATGGTGCCTGTGGACTTGCACTACCCACTGGTGGAAGACGACAGAGACCATCGGGAGAGGGTAGGGGTGGAACAGACTGGGTTGCTCGGAGGGAACTGAGAGTGCCATGGCTCCTCCTGGTCTACTGGAGCTTTCTGATCCAGCCCAACAGGCAGGATAGGCTCATCGCTCAGTAGGACCAGAGTTCTAAAGAGAACTGTCAGCTTCATTGAGAGAAAGCGAGTCGACTGGGTCAAGGAAAATTTCTTCCAGATCGTCAACTCACATCTCAGTGAGCTGGCCTGACAGGGGCACTGTGAGCCAGTGGCCCAGGCTGCGGTTTAAACCGTAGTCAAAACCGAGCTTCCTGGGACAGAGACCGCCTCTGTCCCAAGGACGATGACACTGAGTCTTCTCTATCTTTCAACTCCTTCTTGAAGCATGAGCTGTGTGAGCCTGAAGAGCCCTCTCCCTTGGTCAGGAAAGACTGGCACAACTCCCTGAAGGAGCCTGAAAAGGCAGAGCCCAGTTTAAGAGGAACGAAAGCGGGTGCTGAAGAGGACTGCTCAGCGTCCCAAGCCGCCTCCTCCTTGAAAGCCTTCATCTGTTCTAACTGCTCAGTGGACCCCACAGCTGTGAGACCACCCAACAGGCTTCTTTTGATTTGACCAGCAGATTCAGTTTTTATGGTCGGGCCAGCTGCAAGCAAACCCGACAGTCGTCTAGCGTTCAGGTGAAACGAAGTGACATGTCGACAGTCTGGGCATTGTGATCGTGGCCCAAGTAATAAACTCAGATGGCGTGTGAAGTGGTGAGCTACATCTTCTTCCCACAGCGGCACCATGAACCCAGGTGATGACTTGTCCTTCATCGCAGTCACAATCAAAATTATATGGAAGAAACTGATGAGTTTAAGTTTGAAATTTGAAGAAAATCCAAAGATTTGAACACCAGGGCCTACTCAACTGGAAGCGGTATGGAGGAACCTGCTTCTTCCAGCGGAAAGGAAGAGCTGGCATCAGAGGCACAGCTGAGGGATATAACACCTGGGTGAGTGGGAGGAGCCAGCTTTTGAATCTTAAAGGAAGAAACTGCCAGACAGTGTGAATAGAACAATATATCCACGTCCCTATAACAGCAGTTTTGCCAATCTACATAGCTGGCAATGCTCACCATTAACCTTAAGCACTAAACTAAAACCATAAAAATTTATATTTTACCATACTTCCATTTTCAATAGTCAGTTCTACAGATTCCCACTCCTACTGATGACTGGAAGGAACTTTGTAAACATTTGGCTAAATTCATATGGAGGGAGGAGGCCTAGAATCCGCTGGATGGTGTTTACACAACCTAATGAAGATGGGGATATGGGTCTCCCTGTTTCAAAAACGTACTATGAAGCAGCTCAACTTCAGACCCTGTTAGATATCAAAGACTTCCCAAATATTGGGTGGAAACATCTTGGGCAAAGGCACACACATATTCCACTACAATATCTACAATGGATGGTGGGGATCTGGGTGTGAGATATTTTGAACCAATGGACCAGACACTATTATTTGGCATCACACAAGATCTAAATTGGGTCAAACCAGGCAATATAACATCAGCTTCCTATCTTGTGGACTCCCATGTTTAATCTGGCACAACTAGACTGAGCATGGGAAGTCACCCATCTGCTCCCGATTAGTCTCAAAGTGCTTCTCCACAATGAAAGTTAAGGCTGACTGGTATGAGATTCTTTGGATCATGCACAGAGGACAACAGTCACACACCCTCCAATCCCAAGCAGTTGAACAGGTTTGCTGGGGTGGGGTACCAACCTGCCCCTCCACTCTGAGCATCTACAGGTACAGTTCTTCTGGTTTCCAAGGACTTTCCCACCTTTAGTCAGCTCCCCTCAGTACCCTTTCTACAATGATGGTTCCCATTGCCATTTTGTTTCCCTCTCAACTCTGATGCTGCTGTGTGGCTACTGCCCTTCTTCGACTATAAAACTGAGCAGAAGTATTCAGAGTACGCTGTTCAGTCTTTTCCACCCATGACCACCGTAGAACTTCCAGATCCTCCTTGTTCTGCTTTTTCCCCTGATATAACTAAACCACTAGCAAGAAACAATAACAAAAAAATTTACATCTGAAGGGGAGTATTCATTACAGTGAACCTCATGCCAAAGCAGGTAATGCCACGATCAGAAAACAAACAAAAGGTTAGGTTATTTAAAACAAAAAGAAACCTGCATGTCACAGTTTCAAATCAAATATTTGTGCTCGTTTTGCAAACCAGTATACCAACTGACCCACGTCTCCTTAAGCCTTTAATTCTTTTGCACGGAGGTGTTATATACTGGCTATGAAAGCACTAATGTAAATTAAGGTGTCCTGCTAATAGCAGAAACTACTAAAGTACCCTTATTCATACTACTTTTTAAATTATGATACTCTAGGTAATATACTAGCACTATCTTTTTTTGGAGGAGGGTGCAGTTACTGCTATTTACGCCCCTACATCTTCAATTGACCCCCTTCTACTCGCTGACCAGCTACTTCACTCTGGCTTCCCAGGATGTACCCTTCCCTATGTTCCCCACAGTGTTGCACTCTTTGACAAAGGCGGCAGAGGCTACCCCAAACTCCACCGCAGAACCAATCTGGTCTTGTGGAGGTGGTGCCTGGGTACCAGGTGCAGGGCCTACGAGCAGTCAGTGTCAGAGGCTGCCAACTCCACCATAGAACAGATCCAGTCTTGTAGCGGGGTACCTGGGTAACCAGGTGCAGGGCCTGTGTGCAGTCTGTGTCAGAGGCTGCCCCAAACTCCACCGCAGAACAGATCTGGTCTTGTTGCAGTGGTGCCTGGGTAAACAAGTGCAGGGCTTGAGAGCAGTCTGTGTCATCCTGCAGGCCATGTTTTCGACTTTACTGCCCATTCTCCAGAACGTTGGCAGCAAGGGTTCACACGCATGCACGCAAGCATGTGCACGGGCGGCACCAGCGTGATATCCTCCCACCCACAACCTGTTTCTTGACTGTACCGCACATGTGGTCACCCAGGTAGCAGTAATGTAGCAAAGCTCGCTGTCCTCCCTCCCCAGAGGAGGACAGGGTCACTTGGGATACTCTAGCCCCCAAAGCCGGTCCCCCGACAACCTGATCTTGTTCCCAAACTCAGGGTGTTAGTCATGAGCAGTAGTGCCACCTGCTAACCAACGGGCCGGCTTGTATCACTACTTTTGGCACCTTACTGATCCCTCTGTATTTACTTGTACCTTGTCCGTCTTCACCATGCAACTGTAAACAGGTTGAAAGATCTAGTGCACCTTACTGGATAACCAACCAACAAAGAAATAAGTTATTTACCCAAGTGACGATACAAAGGATTTCTGTGATGTTGCCTCTGGAATCAAAGTATTGCTCTTTTCAATTCTCCACTCATCCTGAGATTTTCTCACAGACTAGTTTTGAAGTTCATCTGCAGACATAAGAAAACATTTTTTTTTTAAAGTTCTTGCAAACTGTGAAGAAATGAGCTGCTTACCAGGAAGGGCATGATAAAAATAAAATCTGATCTTTGGATGTGCTCCTTACTTTGTTACTTCCTGTTGTGTATGAATCTTACGGGCTTACAATGTCCCAGGAGGAAACATTCACTTTTTATTCATTTGCTTTTGTTAACCAGGTAGATATAATAGGCAATGAATGTCCATTTTCAGGTAAGACCGGGAAGGCGCAGTAAAAAGAATGTACAGTTAAGTAGGATTTCAGAATTCACATCAGCCTGCTGATCAGTCACACTTACCAACGTTAACCGACCTTCCATCAACCTTTAGATCAGAATCCAAGTCAAGGTAGATGGGCAAGAGTCCCAAACCCCACGTCACTAACTTTGATAGGAAGGTAGTAGCAACCTTGCATTACCAAAGTATGTAGTAACAGATTCATCTTCCAGTGCTCCATTTCTCTGCAGCCTGCCCAAGCAGACAAGCCAATAAATACAAACAAGCATTTGACAATGCGAGCATACAACGCATTGGAAGATGTCCGCCCTACACCCTGTTTATGCCCTTGAGAATATGTCTACCATGTTCCCCGCTCCCTCCTTTCCTCAGTGAGTACATATTGAGATCCTTCAATCTCTCCCGAAATGTTCTGTTTTGCAGCCATGGACCATCTTGGTTGCCTTTCTGTGGACCGCCTCCACCCTGTCCTTTCCTGCTAGCCCTTCCGACAATGTCTGTAATGAAGACATTTAACAGGACTGGTCCCAGGACTGATCACTGAGGTACCCAGCTGGTCACCACCATCTCCCCAGACTGGATCCCATTATCACCACCCTTTGCCTCCTGTCAGTCAGCCAGTTTCTAACTCAGTTTATCAGCTTGTGCCCTGTGGCCAGACTACCCATCTTGTTAATCAGTCTTTATATCGGTTGGTGTCGGAGGCTTTCCTGAAATCAAGATATCTGACGTCAACACCCCTCCCGACATTTCCTTACTGAGGCATTAGGGTTTCCAGCACCAACCCCCACCCTGCAAAAACTAACAGGCATTGTAGAAGTGCCTTTGGGTGGCTGTAATGCTCACGCCAATCTTGTCCAGTGTTGCAGAATACACATTTTTTCTGTCCATTGTTGCAGAATTTATACCTGTATATTGTAAGTATGACTACTCTCACCAACTGTCTTGTACCACACTTATAGTTATGTTGCTTTTATACACCTTATCATTTGTACTTGTGTGTTTTTGCTCACCTTATCATTTGTAAACCCCCACCAGGGCACATCTGGAATCGAGCAGTACTCTGCTCTGTATGCTTTCCTGGTAAAACTCTTAAATAAATAAATAAAATCCACACCTCACCCTACTGCGCAGACACAGACTGGTGTTGGGGTGTGTCTTCAGGGGCCATCAGCACTTACGCTCACCCATTCCATGAAATACAACGGAGATTGGTGCAGTATAGGAGAATGGGGTGAACATTAGGGCTGAAGACCCAAGGCACACCTCGATGCCTGTCACTGGCTGCAGGGTGGTGGTGGAATGGCGTGAGCATTACGACAGATGACCCCAAGTCACACCCCAATGCCTGTCAGTCTCTACAGAGTGGGAAGGGTGGGTCATTATGTTGGAATGGAAACATAACGCCCCTGGGAGTTTGTTGGTATTTTACTCAGTTTTCAACATGGGCTTTTTTGGGACCCCACCTCATGAACAGTGGAACTATCATTTTGTTGCTCATTCCCGAAAGCAGTTTTGTGTAACAACTGCGCCATTCGCCACAGGTGCGAAACACATTTCAGGCAGGATGAAAATGATAGCTATACTATTCATAAAGTGGTGTGAAAACTGGCAGTGTTGAATATCTGGAGTGAAAATATAAAAATTTGCCAAGGTTTCACGCATGCATAGCGAGATTTCAACGACCTTTATATAATTCTTCTGTAGATTACAGAAGAAAGTCTTTTACCAGATTGTTTTTAGAGACAGAGTGCCAAAGGAACAACCCGCCCCATCCACCCTCATTCCCCAACCACCATCCACCTCATTCCCCAACCACCCTGGTGGTCTAACTTCACAGTGGTAGGCCAGGCCACACCTACTTAAAGACACAAACAGTTAGGCAGCAAAGCACAAGTAATAGCCTAGCTGGTATATAGGCAGAAGTACAAAGGTGCAGCTAGCAACTAGGTCCACAAGGGCACATTTAAGAGGAGGAGAGAGCAGAAATCACTACAAAGAGGAGACCTGAGAGAAGAAGTAGGAAACAAGGGTTAGCAGGCAGAAGAGGGTTAGGACACAGCAGGTAGCAATTAGGAGGCATAATCAGTCAGAAGAGTGAGAAGTGCAACAGTCATGATGGGAGTGGTGCAGCACAGTGGTTCTGAGCAGCAGTCTTTAGCTAGATATTCAGGAGGCTGCAGGTGCTACCTATGTGCAGGCACTTCTCTGGGCTGAAAGGAGGTTGCTTTCGTCTCCGCACACAGTTGGCCAGGTTACAGGCAGCATCCACAGACATCCACAGACCACCAGGTCCAGAATATGAACGTTACTGGATACCTACAAAGAAGCGTGACCACAGTGGGATCTGTGAGGGGGCAGTTGAGGCACATTCCTCAACTGGACCCGGCTGAAGTCTCCTACACTGTTTTGAAAGAACAGGAATGCCCACACAGGTGCCCTTAGCTGGGACCAGGTAGGATGGTCGGGACCTCCAAGCTGGAGCCTCAGAGGGACAGGAGACCCCAGAGGAGGGAAGCTTCTCCTAGTGGGGACTATTGTCCAGGGTGTGAAGTTAGGGACACCTAGCAGGTGGGGAAGAGGGAGGTGAAGTGCAACCAAGGAAGTGCTGCATGAAGGGATGGAAGTGAATCCATAGGTTGTGAGGGCAATAGCCAGAAGGGGAGCTGAATGTCACTGTCCACCTGGGACCAATGACTGGGCGGGGAGAAGGTTGACATTAGCCAAAGTTCAGGAGGATTTCAGGAAGCTGGGAGGGGACCTGAAACAGGCAGCACTTTCTATCTAATTCTCAGAGGTGCTACCTGTCCAAGACACTGGGAGGACAGGGCACTCCCATGCAAGCCTTCAACACCTGGTTGAAGGATTGGTGTGGAAGGAAGGATTGGCCTCATGGGGACTGGGGCCCCACCTGGAGAGATGTGAGCTTATATCAGGAAGATGGAATGCATCTGTCCAGAAAGGGAATTCACTCCTTTGTGAGAAGCTGGAATGCTTCAGGAGAGCGATTTAAACTGGCCAAGGGGGACAGTCAGGAGGGACAATGGGTTAGGATCACTCCCCATGGTAGCATGCAGAAACACAAGTTGAAACAGGAACAACTGAAGCGGGCAGTGGGGGCACACAGGCGAAGCATGTAAAAGGAGAAGGATGCGGGGTAGCAGCACATGAACAAGAAAACCGGGGTGGGGAAACAGGAAGAGAGAGAGAACAAGAACAGAGGGAGGGCAGGGTTTAAAACATGGAAGGCCATGCTCACAATTACCCACAGTCTGGGAAATAAGGTTCCAGACCTGGAAACCTTGATGACGGATGCAGACCTTGACATAGCAGCAATAACAGAGACACGGTACTCTGCTAATCACGGATGGGACATCAACATACGGACTATGCACTGTTCAGAAGGGACAGGGAAGGTAAAAAGGAGTTAGGTAGCCCTGTACATCAGAAGGCATAAAAGCTACAGAAGTACAGGGAAGACAGGGGAGGCCGAGGCAATGTGGGTCACCTTAAACCAGGGAATGGCACAGCAATACGTACTGGGGTGATCTAGAGACCTCCAACACAGAGGGAGGAAGTGGACAGAGTACTAATGGAGGAATTCATGACGTGGCTGTTAAAGGTGAAATCCTTCTGAGGGTATTTCAATATGCCAGGACGTAAGACTGGACACCCAGGCAGCTACTTCAGCCAGACGCACAGCCATCGTGGAATCCCTGCAGGAGTTGGACTTGGACAGCTGGTGCATGAGCCAACCAGAGACAAATTGATTCTAGACCTGGTATGGACCAATGGAAACAGAGTCAAAGGAGTCCAGGTGGAAGGGCAGCTGAGATCCAGTGACCACCACATGGTGTGGTTTGGCATGGAGACAGGGACTCAATTAAGCCACACAAGAGCAAAAGTATTAGATTTCAGGAGGGCAGATTTCAGGGAAATGGGTTGATATTTAAGAGCAGGCCTGGAGAAGGAGAGGTAATGGAGGGTGGAGGAACAGTGGGAAACAGGAACCATAGTGGAGTAACTAACCAATGCCTTAGGACAGTGGCCAAATGGAAAGAAAGAAAACCACTATGGTTCTCTAAAGAGGTTGCAGACAAAGTAATGGCTAAAGAGCAAGTTTCAGGAAACCACCAGGCACTAGGAACCCACACAAAACTTCTAGCTAGCAGTCTATGGTGGGGACCACCCGGACGTTAGCTTGCCAACGTCCAGACATGGTATAAAGGCGTGTCCCATGGCACCACCTCAGTTCTCCCGCTGGAGACCCAACTGAAAAGAGATGGATAACTGAGGAGGATCTCCCATCCCCAAAGAGAAAATGTAATATTAATCCCGGGGGCAGGTTGGAGGAAAGCCACCGCTGCAAGAGCTCCTCTCAAAGATCTACTGTTATGGTAAGTTCTTGCATTGCTATACTATCTCACTGAGGAGGAGCTCTTGCAGCAGGTAATACCATTAGGACCAAGTCCCAAGAAATACCAAGAAAAGACCCAGGTCAGAAGGGTGGAGAACAGTAGTCCAGAGCTGTAGGCAATTAGGAGAGGAGTGCCTGAAGGACCGCTGACGAAACCTGCTCTCCTTCTGGAAGTAATGTCCAAAATGTAGCGCCTAACTAAAGTGTGCACTGAACTCCAAGTAATGGCCACACAGAGGTCCGCTGAGGAAACATTTCTGAGTGAATGAAAGTGTTGCTATCCCTCTGTAGGAGTGACCCTTAACTGGTCCCAGTAAGGGTTTGTTGTACTGCTGATAACAGAACGTGATAAAGTCACAAGCCACTTAGTCAGTGTCTGCTTCATCACTGGTGTCCAAACCTTTGTGTGGGCAAATGAGACAAACTGGTCTGTCTTTCTGGAGGAACTGGTCCAGGCCAAAGAATAAAGAATCCTGTCTACATACAGTGTGTGTAACAAGGCCTCCCATCTGTTAGAGTACTCTGGATAATAAACTGGTAGTTGGATGTCTTGGTTCAATGTGAACTTAGACACTACCTTCGGAAGAAACTTAGTGTTTGTCACGAGGGCTTCCTGTCCCTCGAAAAATAAAGATAAGGCTCCTTACACATCAGAGGCTGCAGCTCTGAAATCCTTACAGGTGAATTAACAGAGCTAAAACAATGCCTTCCAAGAGAGAAGGCGTAGCTCGCAATTTGCGCTGGTTCAAGGGGAGGGGCGGCAAAGTAAGCTTCTCCAAAACAAACAGGAGGTCCCAAGGCAGCACAGTGTCTCTCCTGTGAGGTTTAATATACAAGATACCCTTAGAAAGGTCTTGCAGAGGTCCAACTGTGCCAGAGTCTTCCCATTCAGTGGTGCATGATAAGCTGATAATGCACAGAGGTGCACCTTAATGGATGAGTAGCTAAGGCCCAAGTCCGAAGGTAAAGAAGATACTCCAGCACAGATTTCACCTGACAAACGAGGGATCCAGAGAATGGGGGACACCCACAAGCAGAAGTGCTTCCACTTCATGGCATATGGTCCCTGGTAGAGGGTTTTCTCGCTGCCACGAGCACCTCTGACAATGCTGGGATACTCCAACTCTATCCCTAGCTAAATCCACAGGAGTCATGCATGCAGATGCAGGGACGGAGGCCAGATGGACCAACTTCCCTTGCTCCTTGGAGAGCAAGTGAATGGACAGAAGCAACTGAACCAGTGGTACTGATGCCAGCTGTTGTAACAGGGGAAGCAAATCCGTCGCGGCCAGAGGGGTGTTAGCAGGATCATCTGGGCACCCTCTGCCTGCAGCTTGAGAGGATCCTCTGAAGAAGGGGAAGGAGGAAAGGCATACAGAAACCTCCCTGTCCAAGAGAGGACAATGCATCCCCTAAAACACCAGGTCCTGGATCTAGCATGAGAAAATACAGGTTACTCACCTGTAACAGGAGTTCTAGGAATGGTATATGTTGTTCATCCACACCGTCTGGCAGGTTCCTTTCCGCTTTAAATCTTGCGGAAGGTCTTCAAGCTGGCTCCTCCCTCCCACCCACCCGGTGGTAAAACTCAGGCTCCACCCCATGACGCCAGATCTAGCCGCTGGAAGCCAGGTTGTGCATCGAGCAGGGGAGGTCGGGTGGGTCATGTGGATGAACAACATATACCATTCCTAGAACTCCTGTTACGGGTGAGCAACCTGTACTTCTACGGACATGGATATGTTGCTCATCCACACTGTCTGGCAGACTCCTAGCAGTTCTCCAGGAGGAGGGAGGCAAGGCGCACATCCCCTACTTGGAAATAAAGACTGAGAACCAAAGGCCCCAAACCCAGCATCCCGTGTGACCCAAGGCTCGATGTGGTAGTGGGTGATGAAGGTGTCTGCTGACTTCTAGGTAGCAGCCCTGCAGATTTCCTGGATAGGGACGCCCCTGGAAGCAGCCACCGATGCAGCGGTATGGCAGTTAGAATGAGCTCTTATCCTCTGGGAGGCTGCATGCCGCCAACCTATAGCAGAGATCTGCAGGGAGGTGACCACCGCCTATACGTCCACTTGGCTGCAGGTCTGCCAGGTGCGGTTTCAGCGTAGGTGACAAACAACTACGAACCTCTCCCAAACTTCAGTCATCCAGTCCTTATAATAAGCGAGCACTCTTCTAGGGTCCAAAGTATGGAGCCTATATTCGACCTCTGAGGTGTGACTGGGGTTGAACACCCGGCAGAGTCAACACCTGGTTAAGGTGAAACTCCAACACCACCTTCGGAAGGAATTTCTGGGTGGGGAAGCAGGACAACTCTTGTCCCTGTGGAAGACCAGATAAGAAGACTTGATGGAACCCGCCTGAAGCTCTCCCATTCTTCTGGCTGACCTGATAGCCACCAAGAAGGCGGTCTTCCACAACAGGTGAGAGATGTCACACCTGTGCATCGGTTCAAATGCTGTCCATGAGCTTAGCCAATACCAGCAATAGATCCCATGGAGGTGGAGGTTCTCGCACGAGGAGATATGTGATCAAGGCCTTTGAAAAGCACCGACCACCTTCTCCTGTGCATCACCGACTGCTTCCGGCCCACGCCCGTAAGCAGAGATGGCTGCCACGCGCACCTTAAGGGTCATCGACAAGTCCTTGCTGAGAAAGGGACCACAGGTAGTCCAAAATGCTTGCCAAGGAACAGGAGGAAGGGTCCAGGCTTGCTTCTGACACCAAATGGAGAATCTCTTCCATTTGAAGGCATAGCATTTTCTGGTCGACTCCTTCTGGGACGCCTCAATGACATTGAGGACCTCGTCGGAAAGACCCAAGGCCTGGAACTCTAGCCGCTCAGGAACCAGGCCATCAGGTGCAGGGATTGAAGGTCTGGATGGAATACCTTCCCCTGATTGACTGAGATCAGGTCCAGGCGGGCTGGAAGCCGCCTCCGGAAGCCTGGAGCAGACTGGAAAGATCTGGATACCAGAACTGGCGGGGCCAGTCTGGGGCTACCACAATCACCTGCGCCTTGTCCCTCCTCGCCTTGAGAAGCACCTGTGGATCAAGGGAAATGGGGAAAGACATAGAAGAGGCCCGGGGTCCACGGCCTCGAAAAGGCAACCCCTGCAGCGAGCCCTGCTGAGGGGGCAGGAATGAAACAGTCTCAGCTTCGCATTCTCCTGGAGGCAAACAGGTCTGCCTGACGTGCCCCAGTGGAGAACAGATCTGTACTATCTCCAGCAGGAGAGACCACTCATGGGACGAGACCCTATCCGGCTTAGGGCATCGGCCAGGGTGTTGGAGGCTCCTGCCACATGAATGGCAAGGAGATCTGCCTCCAGGCTGCCCACAAGTGACCAAATGTGGAGAGTTTCCTGCACAGAGGCATGGAGCGCATCCCGCCCTGGTGGTTTAGGTAGTACATGGTCGTGGTATTGTCCATCTGGACCTGAACCACTTGACCCGTAGAAATGGAGCAAAGGTGGTGAGGCTAGATGAACTGCTCGAAGCTCCAGCAGGTTGATGTAGCATCGGGACTCCTGAGGGACCGAGACCTTGCGCTCTGTGCCCTCCCAGATGGGCACCCCAATCCATCAGAGAGGCATTGGTCGATAGAGGATCGATTGGCTTGGGCGGACAAATGGTATGCCCCTCCTGCAGATGTGTTGAACAGTCCACCACTGGAGAGCATTCCACATCCCTGGGTCACTGTCACTAGCTGATCCAGAGGATCAAGTGCTGTGACCACTGGCTGGCCAGCCCCATTATGAGTGGACGCATGTACCAGCAGGCCCAATGGACCACGCTGGTGCAGGCCGTCATGTGGCCCAGGAGGCACAGGAAGTCCCAGGCAGAGGCGCGATTGCCCAACCTGAAATGATTGGGCAAAGGAGGAAAGAACCTCGGCCCTGTCCGCCGGGAGCCATGCTCTGGCTCATAGAGAGTCGAACTCTCCCCGATGAATTGTATCACCTGCTTTGGCACGAGTTCCGACTTGGCCTCGCTGATGAGGAGGCCAACCTGAGAGCAAACCTGGAGGGCAGATCTCTGGACCTCCACTTCCGCTCTGGAGGGGCTGCAATCAGCCAGTCATCCAGGTGAGGGCTACACCCAGACCCTTTGGCGCCGCAGGAATGCTGTCACCACTGCAGCATTTGGTGAAGACCCTGGGAGCTAGGGAAAGGCCGAAGGGCATGGCGAGAATTTCGAGAGGATCCCTCCTCCACTCTGAAGCGGAGGAATCTCTGGTGGGACGGACAGATTGGGACATGAAAGAATGCATTCTGAAGGTCCAGGGAACAGAAACTACATGCCTCGTTCCAAGGATGGGATTATCTGAGCCAGAGTGACCATCCTGAAGGTCCCAGACCATAGGAACCTGTTCAGGTCGTGTAGGTTGAGAATGGGCGACTAGCCCCCATCCATTTTGGGACCAGGAAGTACCTGGACACAAACCCTGGGTCTGGAGGAGGATCCACCACCTTCCTGATCACCTCTTTTTCGAGGAGCAGGGCGTTATCAGCTCGGTGAGCCGACAAAGACGCTGCGGACCCTGTAGCCTCCCTGAGGGGTGGCGGCTTGGAAGGCGGGGCCTGCTCGAACTCCAGGGGCAGGCCCTTTCCTACCACCTCCAACACCCAGCGGTCTGTGGTGATAACAGAAATAGTGGAAAGGAAGTGGCAGAGCCATCCCCCACAGGGGGAACCTAGGGGAAGTATGCGAGGGCTGGGGCGACACCCTCAACTCACTCACTGGGCAGGCTTAGAGGAGGGACCAGCCAAGGGACCTCCTGGTCCTTCCCTCCTGCTTCCTGTTGGAGGAAGCCATGGAGCCTGAGGTTTGGGATGCCAAGTGCAAGCCTGCTGGCCCTGGTGCTGGTGCTGTTGGGCGGATGTAGCGCAGGCACAGAAGGACGAAAGGACTTGTGCTGCTGTCGGTGGCCTTGTCGTCTTTCTGGGCAGAGGTGACTAAGTCCAGAGTGGCACTGGACTTTTCGATCCACTGAGGTGACCTTCCATTCCAGGGCAAAGAGGTCGGTCCCCAGGAAGGGGACATCCGCCAGTTGTGCTGGGTATCTGCCATGAAGGTGGATATCCTCAGCCATGCTCTGCGGCACATGCCACTTCGGCCACAACTGATCTGGCACAGGGTCTCCAACGTCCAGAGCCATTTGGAGCTGTTTAGCCACCGTCCTACCCTGGTCCCGTACCTGCCTGACTGTGGTCTGAAGGTCAGCTGGGAGATGAGGGATCACCTCATCCAGGGAGCCCATGAGGGCATGGGAGATGTGCCATCAGCAGCCAAGCTGGCCTGGCGGAGGCCAAGGAGGATGCAGCATACACTTTGCGCCAGGCATAGTCCAGCTTTTTGGACTCCTTGTCGAGGGCTTGTCCACATCCTTAGCATTTCCGAATGCCAGAAAACTCTGTCAGTGACTAACCCCTCTGCAGAGGGTGTTCTGAAACTGGGCAAAGGCAGTGGGGACCGCATACTTCCTGTCCATCCTGGCAGGCGCAGGACAGGAAGCAGGCCACTGCCAGAGCTCCAAGGCTGGGTCATCAATGGCTTCCAGCCACCAGAAAGCCTCCGGTCCAGTATCTCCATCAGGGGATACTTGGCCCACTGGATATGGGCTCGAGCTGCATCCTGGTGGACTCGAGATGAGCCAGCAAACCCATGAAGGACGATGGGCTTTTGTCCATCGACTGGCCCCTGGAGGACTCCAGGTCATTGGGCCTGGAGAACAGGGAGGAGTCATCGTCTGACTCCAAAGAGTCTGCGAAGAGCTGCCTGGGGCCTGAGCCACCTTCCATTTGCTGAAGATGGTCGGGAGTGAGGTGACCGACAACCTGTGGAGCAGGCCCTGACCCGACCAAGAGTCCTTTGTCGGCGCCCGATTTCAGTTGTGGGCGGAGGTTCCACCACAATTGGTGGGGCAGCTGGTTTCACCGAACAACTGGCCCAGGCTTGGGCACCTCGGCTACAGCGGCGGTTGTTCGGCCGCTGGTGACAGCCACTTGATGGCGAGGAAGGCGATGGCGTCGGCTTGTTCCTGGACAGAACTGCTGCCACATCAGGTCCTCATAGCATCAATGCAACGCGAAGCCTCTCCTCTCCTGTTCCTAGGAGGAAGCGAGAATGAGCGGCCGGTAAACACTTGGTGCCGATACGCCGATGTCGGTAGGATCGGCTGGACCGAGCGATGTCGAGACAGAGACGAGACCGAGATCTTCAAGCGTTTCCGAGGATGGGTCTGGGAAGGCGAGAGGACACCCTCTTTCCTTCGCTGGAAGCCTTAACCGGGACTGCGGCACGGAGGTGGAGCAGGTCCTCGGTCTCCACCGGGGAACCGGTGAAGAAGGGTTGTCAGCTTCACCCAGTCGACAGCCCGTCCGGCAGTCAAGAAAAATCTCGACCGCGTCGACAAGTGTCTCGCCGCTGACCTGGCGGGGACACCATGAAGCCAGCAGCCTTAGCCGCAACCTCAACGAAGCAGAGTGTCAACTGTCCAGGAAGGGACCTCTCCTGCTCCCACAAATGCCCGACGATGGGACTTAACTTTTCAGTCCTTCTTTCTGGACCGAGAGGAATGTCCCAATGGCCCTCTCCTTCGTGGAAAAGGTTGGCAAAGCTCCTTGAAAGAAGCTGAATATGAGGTACCGAGAGAGGCGGGATAAGTGCCGCGATGAGGAAAGAGGATGATGCGGCCTGTGCCGCCTCCTCCTCGAGGCGATCATCTGCTCAAGTTGCTCAGCCGAGTCAACCCGCGCAGTAACCACCATGAACTCCTTCGACTTCACTGGTGGGTGAGCACTTCGGGCACCCAAGCTGTAACCGGACTGCGAGTCTTCCAGGACGTTGGCAAAATGAACGCCATAATGTCGCAGGCCCGCGGGTCATGTTCTAGGCGAGGCAGTGAGCGAATGTGGTCGTGGGTCCATCCTGGACATTTACTGCCCACAAGGGCACTGCCGAAATCCTGGAGTCAATTTGTCCATCACAGCCGAGAGGGAGAAAGTTGACCAAAGTCTTGAAAATTTTAAAATAAGTTTCGGTGAACTGAAGAATTAGGATCCAGTCTACACAGAGCGTTAAGGAGGAACCTGAGCTGCGGAATAGGAAGATCTGGCGTCATGGGGCAGAGCTGAGAGTTTTACCACCCAGGTGGGTGGGAGGAGCCAACGAAGACCTTCCATCAAGATTTAAAGCTGCAAGGAACCTGCCAGACAGTGTGGATGAACAACATATCCATGTCCCTAGAACTGGGCAGTTTGGCATTGTGTGAGGATGCAAAGAGGTCCAGCCCTGGTTGACCCCACTTTTCAAAGAGGTCATCTGCGATCACGATGTAGTTCCCATTCGTGGCTCTGAGACAAGAGAGAGACTTAGGCTGTCTTCAAGTGCACGCTAGAATCCCTGAAACATGGACTGCTGTGAGATCCAGGCTGTGATCCACTGCCCAAGTCCATACCCTCATGTCTTCTCTGCATATGGGATAAGGTGTGTGCCCCTTGCTTGTGAGATGGAAGACTACTGGTATACTGTCAGACTGGACCAGAAGAGGCCCAGGAAGCAGTACCCTTGGAAGGCTTGTAGGGACATACAGTACAGCTCTTATTTCCAAAATGTTTATGTGGAGAGACAGTTCCAATGAATTCCATGAACTCCTTGTCTGATGAGAAGCAAGATGTGCTCCCATCCCAGTCCTGACGCAATCTGTAGACAAGATCTGATGTGGGCTGGGTCACTGGAAGGAACCCCTTTGTCCAAATGGGCCAGGGTAACCCACCAAATCAGGGACTGACTGCACTGGAGACCCAAATGGGCTCTTTCAGCTCATCCATGCTTTGGTCCCCACTATACTCTGAAGTGCCCTTGCAGGATCCTCATATTCAAATGTGCAAGGGAACTGTGGCTATGGCTGCAGCCATACGACCTAGAAGCTGCAGAATCACCCTCACTGGGACCAGATCAGAGTCCATCACCCTGTGAACAACTTCCTTAGTCTAGGTGGCCAATCTGTAGGAAGAAAGATTTCCCTTAGGCGGTGTCCAGGACTGCTCCTATGTACTACAGCCTCCGAGCAGATCACAGGTGTGACTTGGGCAGATTTAAAGTAATGTCCAAAGTCCAGAATAGACTGGACACCTCCATTGTCCTGTTTAATTGGTCTTCTGATGAAACTGTGAGAAGCCAATCGTCCATTTAGGGGTACACAAAGTGACACCTCTCCTTAGGCATACGCCACTACTGCCAGGCACTTGGTAAAATCCTTGGTGCTGATGACAGACGAGCAGGAGCACCCTGAACTGGTAGTGCCCTCCTTGGAAGGTGATGCAAAAGTACTTCCTGTGGGATGGCAGGATCTTTATATGCATATGAGCATCCTGCATATCCAGGGAGCGACAACAACAAAGAAATGCTGCGACTCGGCTGGATCAAATCGGTGCTCACCACAACGGCGGCCAGCTTAACGATGATGAAAATCCAGAAAGTGGTGTCACTCTGGTCTCTCTCTGCAGGAAAATCCACTGACACGCCAATTGCAAACGTGAAAATGTTTATTAAATTACAAAGAGTACCAGCAACACATGGAACTCCTCACCCAGTGCTTGACTTCTCACAAGTCTTCTTCAGCGTGTGGTTTGATACAGAACGTCACCCTTTGTATACACTATTAATTAATTATACATGAGCTAGTAAGTTGAATACAAAAATAAAGAAAATGTATGTCTAAAAATAGTGTTTTAAATAATTAAACAGTGTACTAACAAAATAGATATCATTCCCACCAGAAATACATATATCTATCACTTTCAAAACATTAATGCAACAATGTTTTACAGTATTTTATACAATTACTGAAGGCTGCCAATGGCGCTCTCCAAAATGCAACATAGTCTCGCTATGTGAGAAAGTGATAAGACACAAATCCATTATCACAGTCAGTCTCCATGATGGAGCATAGGTAACAGGCTCGTTAAGGTTACCATTCTGAACCTTTTGTATTCAATGAAGGTGTTCAGCTGGCTGAGATCCAGAATGAGACGGAGGTCTCCAGTGTTCTTTGAGACAAGAAAACATGGGAGTAAAACCCTTTACTTCTTTGAGAGTAGGACCTCCTGGTTAGCTCTTTTGTCTAGTAAGGCCTGTATCTCTGCCACAGAAGAGTCGCATGGGAGAGAGAGCAGTGGGAGGAGACAGATGGATTGTCCAGTAGAATGTGGATAAATTCCAGGAGTATCCTCCTCTACTATCTGGAAGACCCATAGATCTGACGTGATACTGTACTATCCGAATTGGTAAAGGCAGAATATCCTCCTACCGCCTCCCCAGCACTTCCTCCAGAGGAAGGGGGGTTTAGGAGAGTCATGCCGTTGTGAAGGGGTGAGGCAGGAGGTCTGGGATTTTTGGAGCCTTGGGCACCTGAAGGAAGGGGGCTTGTTCTTTTAAAACTCCTTGTGCTTGTGACTGGCATCTTCCTGCTGTCCTGGCTCCTCCGGAAGGGATGGCGCCAGGCAGCCTGAGTTCTGACCTATAGATATGATGGAATTCAGAGACTGCCTTCCCAGAGTCTTGCAGTCCTGTTATTAGTTTCTTTGTCTCTTGGCCAAAGGAGGGGTCCCTGGAAGGGAGCGTCCAAGATGGTATCTTGCAAATCTTGACTAAAGCAGAAACTCTCAGCCAGGCATGCCTCCTCATGCAAATATCTGTTGCCACTGCCGGGTCCACGAAGTCGTAAGCACTCCTCAGCACATGCTTGTCCACATCCATACCAGACTGTCACGACAGCCAGGAGTTCTGCCTCATCCTCAGTGTCTGGCTGGGCCTTCTCCAGATCCATCACTTTTGCCCACAGTGACATCTGGTATGTAAACATGTGGGCAAGAAAAGTAAATAACCTGACCTTGCAGGTAGCCGATTATATCCTGTGGCCCATCTGGTCCAGCTTTCTGGACTCAGGATCTGGAGGCTGGGCGCATGTGTCTCGGTTGTTGTGTCCTGCCATGCACAGCCGTCAGTACCACAGAATCTACTTTCGGATGCTCACCTAAGAAAGACTCCCTTTATCATTTTATAGAGCCAGTCTGCTTTTCTTGGTACTGCCGTTGTGGTAGCTGGGTGCTTCCATGTCGATTTGTTGACATCTTAGAAGGAGCTGCACGGGGACTAAGGTTTTGGGTCAGCAGCCCCAGAAATTTTGCCAGATGGTGCTGTTCAGGATCCAGCTCTTCTGTATCCCACTGGTACAGGGCTTGGATGTGCCTCAAAATGTCCAAGAAGGGACGGATCATCCGGAAGTGACCTTGGCGAGGTCTCTTCTTGGGTCCAGAGAAGGACTAGATACCTCATCCTCAGAGGAGTACACGGAGAATTAGTCTCTGGCCCTTCTCCTGAGGAAGGTGGTGGGCGCCTGCTAGTGGACAGAACAGATGACTTACCTATTTTTGCCGCTATGTCTGAGGTCCGCTATCATCCTCATCAGGCGGCAGGTGTTCAGTTGGCTGGGGAGGCAACTTAAGGCGATTGATGCTTGGGTGGTAGCTGGACGGGGACAGGTCCCTGGATTTTGGGAGTAAATCCTTTATTGTGTCCCATCATGCACTGAACAGCAACCTCACCTCTGCCAATGGGATGACTGGAAGCAGAGGCTTCTGGTTTGATATGCTAGAGGGCCAGGCTCTGGACCATGTGGACTTCGGAGCAGACATCTGGTCCTGAGGCACCTTGTCGGTGGTGCATCTGGTGTCAGGCCTGATGGGGTCTTGTCCAGAGGAACTGAGGCCCCTTCGGTCTGGCATCCAGATCCTTAGGAGTAGGCGAGGGAGGGTTGGGTGTCCATAGCCCCTGGTGTTTTGTCCTTTGGGGCCTTGGTTGCTGGGGCAGACAACCGGTCATCTGAGCCGATGACTGCTCTTTGGCAGGCGGCGCCTGATCAATTTACAACACAAAGTCAGAGTGGCTGGTAGTCTGCTTACCTTGGAGACCAATGTCACCCTTTTCTTGGGTGAAGGAGGCGTCATGTACCAACAACCTCCTGGCGTCTAGTGGAGTCTTCAATACTTTATGCCTATAGGAACGATCCAGAGTGCTTACAGACAGGTTCGGAAGGTTTGCCCAAAGCAGATGCTTGTCCCTCTTGGGTTGACCCATGCAAGGTCTTGTGGGGTCAGTGTGCCAAGGGAACTTGGGTGGATGAAAAGCCCTGGGATAAAGACTCCCTACCTTTACAGTGCAATGAGGTGGTAGTCTTCTGCTGAGTAACCCCAAAACTGATGTGGTAATGGGAACCAACTCCAACCTCCTGCGGAGGAAGCATTAGTCCTGTGAAGGACCCCCCAAAGGATCTTTTCTCCTTGGGAGGAGATTCCCTGGTGAGGAGGAAGAACTATGTCCTGACTGGGTCTTCTGCATAGTGGCCACTTGTTGTTCCAGCAGACAGGACTTTGGCATCTTGAGGCGGCAGATGTGGGTTTTACTGTTAAAAACTTTTGGCAGTGTGGGCAGTCAGGCGGTGGGCTGGGCCTAGGCAGAGTGGCAGTCTCTCATCAGCATCTGCTTCTCACACACGCACTTCAACTTTCACAGCTGAGAGGTCGATGAAGACATGCACTTTACTGAAGAAAAAACAGCACGAGGAGCAAATGGCAGTCAACTGCAACAATGGCATCCGTGGATCCGATGTTAGCAGGTCGATGGTGGAAAAGAACTGAAGTGGTGCAGGGGACCACCCCTTATACCACATCTGGACGTTGGGGGTGTGACACTGCCATCCGCTTATGATTGTTATATGATATTTGTATAATATACAAATGAGTCTGTCTGCTTCGATGTAATAAGCTGGGCTTCATGGGTGACCCCCAATCCAGGTTCCAGTGTAGTAATAATACAAGAGGTTGTAAACTGACCAGAGGATGTGTGAAACTGACCAGTGAAGGGAAAACCTAGAGTTTCCTGTTCTGTCCTTAATTCAGGCTCTGGCCATCTGCCACAGATAAGCCTTATAAACTTGTATGATTTCCTATAGGAACAGGCTGTTGGATAACAGCACCATGTTAAAGTCATAAACCCTTTAATCTTCCTTGGGAATAGGAATCAACAACCAGTTCAAGAGAAATGTTTGATCCCAGACTGTCATATTTGGGAAATTGCTTTTTGCTGATGTTCACATTATTTAGAGATTGGACCTAATGGGAGGGTCTAGGCTGTGTTCTCACAAGGGATGGGGAGATTGAGTTTCTAATGATCATCCATCTAGGGAAAAAGTGTGGCATATGATTCTTGGACTCTGAAAAAGACACTGCTCTGAACTTAAAAAGCACTTAAAAGAACATTGGAAGCTGGTAAAGCATTCATAAGAGGGGTTATAATCGGATACACAGCTAAGCAAAAGAGATAAAAGGCAGAAGCAAAGGTTGGAAGTCAAAATAGGTGACCTGGAGAGAAGTACTTGGGAGGAGGAGAAGAAAAACAGAGAGACCTCAGGTTGTGCGGGGAGATGCTTAATATTAATCTGGGTAAGGAAGTGAATACTAACATTTGCTTTGCAAAACAAAGGATGTGTGAGGGGGCAATAAAGCAGGCACCCTATTGGTCCAGCTAATGAAGGAGGAAAAAGTAGTCACAGGATAGTGCAAATTAAAATTAGGGAAGGGAAAATACTTAAGGAGGTAGGGAAATTGTAATAGATTTAAGGAGTTTTACGAGGAGTTATACAGGGCAGAGTGTCAAGGGAAAGGTGGAGAAAGGGACGGCTTCCTTAAGGAGATGGCAATACCCAGTCTAAATGAGGTACAAAGGAAAAAGCTGGGGGAAAATAATGGTGATGGAAGTTAAAAATGCATCAGCCAGCTGAAAAATGGGAAGGCCCGAGGACCTGATAGGCTGGGGCGGAGTTTTACAAGCTGCTGAAAGAAGAAGTGGCGGTTCACTGTGTAATATCCTACAAGAGACCAGGGAAGGGGAGAGATCCCTAGCACATGCTGCCAGGCTTTGATCACTGTCCTTCCCAAAGCAGGAAGGAACTTGGAGGAATGTGGGTCCTTTAGACAAATCTCGCTCCTGAACCATGATTGCAAAATCATGACAAAGTTTAGCAAACCGATTGGAAGAGGTACTCCCCTATTGGTCAACCCGGATCAGACTGGGTTTGTTAAAGGAAGAGCCTCCTACCATAACCTAAGGAGGCTGTTGAATGTAATCTGGTGGGGGGAGGCACCCAGGCGAGGCGTGTGTCCTCTCAATGAATGCAGAAAAGCCTTGACAGAACTGAGTGGGAATATATGCTGCATATTTTGCAGAGATTTGCGCTGGGGAAGAGTTTGTAAAGATGGTGGGGGCATTCTATTAAATCCGAGGCACAGATTCTAATCAATAGAGTAGCAACTCGAATTCAGACTATATACAAGACAGGGATGCCCCTGTCACCCTTGCTATCTGTGTTGGCAATAGAGTCCTTGGCAATCAAAATTAGAGATTTACCTGCTATAAGGGTATCAGGGGAAGATGGGGGGAGGCATGTCATATCTCTTTATGCGGATGATGTCTTGCTGTTTTTGATAGAACCAAATGTGTCAGTCCCTAAGGTGCTGTCAGTGATAGAACAATTCACAGTTTTCTCTGGATAAAATTAATGTGCAAAAGTCCGAAATCATGTTTCTGGGAGGCAGTAGCAGGAAGGAGGCCTGGGGGTTAAAAAGAGTACAACATACACTTACATACCTGGGAATTGAGGTGGGAAAGCAAGTAGGGAGCATATGGGGTGAACTATAGACCACTGATAAGGGAAGTTTTACAAGATTTGAGTAGAGGAAGGAGCTGAGTTGTTCCTGGATGGGATGGATCAACCTCCTTAAAATGAGCGTTTGCCCAGAATCTTATATAAAATGCAGATGATCCCTTTCAGCCTGACACCCCAGGATATAAAGAAACTGGAAAGTGTATTTACAACTGTTGTCTGGAGGGTAAGCACCCCAGAATTAGTCTGAAGCAGTTAAAAGCACCAGTAGCACAAGGGGTTAAATTTCCCAGACATGATGGGGTATTTTTGAAGCATAATACAGGTATATACAAAGTGGATACACAGACAGGAGGTGGCGGGTGGGTGCGACCCTAGAAGATGATGGTCCCAGGAGAATTCTGAGTTACCTATGTGAAGAAGGACTTAAGGTGTTAGCGGTATAAAGCTGGATGCACCTAATCCGATGGTGGTGCGGGTTTATGTGCATGGGGAAAATTAAAGAGACAAGGCACTGAGGTATGCCAGACTTTACTGGTCCCAGTGGTGGGGAACCCAGACTTCTTGCCAGGTCTGGAGGATGATGGATTTAAACTATGGCAGGATAAGGGGTAAAACAAGTGGCAACCTGGACATGGGAACATATGTACATTCAGGAGGTTATAGAGAGAGAGTGAATGTGCCCACTTCACATGTATAAATACTTCCAAGTAAGGACTATTATAAGCGGCTTAGTGGATCTAGGAAAACAAGAAGACTGATAGAGGATGTGGAAAGAGAAATGATGAGGGCCAATAGGTATGAGAAGGGATTAATAGGGAGGGCTGTGAGGTTGGACAGGAAAGACTTTTCAGGATCCCCAGAAGGCAAAGGTATGGTAGGAGCGGGATATTAGGAAGAAATCAGTGAGGCTAACTGGCAGCTAATGTTAGAATCCACCAGAGACTGCTAGTGTGTAACCAGTACAAGGAAGCCCAATTCAAATACATTGAAAGGCTATACTACCCACCAGCTATGGTGCATAGCTTTGTCCGGGGTCTCGCCATTTTGTAATAAGTGCAAAATAAACAGGGGCACATACCAACATTATTATTAGGGTTGCCCAGTGATAAAGTCCTACTGGCAAGACATATCCAAAGAAATTACATCCATGAGAGGACAGCCCATGAGATCTCCCAGAAATCATTGTTAGGAGTAGAAGGAGAAGAAAATGGGGAATGGTTTCTTTACCGAGATGGATAACCGTGTTACTTATAGTGGCTAGAATAGTAATACAAAATGTATGGACTACGACTTTGGGGCCTACAGTGGGTCAATGGAAAGAACTCACAGTGAAAGTCTTAGCAGTGGATAAGCTGACATACAGCTTAGAAGGACGGAAAGATAGATTTGAGAGAACATGGGCAGAATATTTGGGTGCTCAGAGTATGGGGAAAGAATGCTGCTGGAGGGTAGTGGGTTATTTAATTGAAAGAATGGACCTCTGGGTAAGGTGGGATGAGATAGAAAGAAGGGACACAGACAGAGTTAATAGTTAACTGTTGGGGTTAGTGGCTTGGGGGAGATATTTAAAATAAATGAAAAAAGGACAGTAATGTGGAATGAAGTCTGAAATATTATTGTCTAAGTGTTGTGGCAAATGTGTATGACTGTACTATATGGATTTCCTATAGCTGCTGGTTATGAATTGTATATGGATAACTGTCCATTAATAAACATATAAAACAAACAAAAAGAGCAAGGTAACACTTAGAAAATAATTAAGTATCTGTGGTAGGAGTTTGTAGTCTGTAACTTTCCTTTTTTATTTGTACTGTACATGACTGAGATTTGTGATATAATTTGATCTGTTATTTTATTTCACCTGTTTTAAACTTTAGCAAATAACATTTTCTTTGTTATTCTGCCTGTGTCTTCTCTCAGTTGTTTTACATGTAATGTGCTGAACCGTATTAAGTCAGACAGCTGTTAAAATGTTCGACTGTTTTACTTATTTAGCTTAAAAAGTAAGAAATACATAGGTCTCTCAGAGTTGTAAGGGTTCATTTGGATACCTGGCTAGATGCCCTTGAAGAAATATTATATTGCATCCCCCGAAGAGTATTTTCTGAGCCTGTTAATTGGGTATGCTAGCATAAGGTTCTAAGTTTGAATCCCTCTAGAACTCAAGGCTAACATGTGATTTTAGACCCAAAGCAAACAGGAGGGTTACCCTGTGTGTTACCTGTTCACACTATTGTGCTCCGAGGTTGGCACTGTGGGAGCAGAGGTCCGACCTGTGGAGTGTGTTTGTGACAGGGGCAATCAACATACAGACTACTAGCTATAAGTTTTTCTGTGGGGTCCTAGTATGCAGTCATCTTAGTTCTAATGGTATTACCAGCTGCAAGAGCTCCTCCTCAAAAGCGAGATCATGTATTCCATTAGCTAAGGGCCTACTTGCTGCGCTTCTAGGTAGGTGATCAGGGCTCTCAGTAGGATTTTTGTTTGGGGCTTCTGAACTAGCTTAAAAAAAAAAAAGGGGATCCAAGCCCAAAGTAGGAGCCGAGAAAAGCTCAGGGTCCCCATTTAAATACATGGGAGCTGCATCCCTTTCAAGCATTGCTTGTACTGTAGATTCTGCAGCGCTCAGGGAGCGTGCTCCATTTGTTTCTAGAGGGGCATTTTAAACTACATTATGTTTTAGAGGGTGAAGTCAAACAAATTATGGCCACTGCTCCAGCTAACACAGGCTTGTTGTTAGTTGATCAGTTGCGGTAATTTGTTTGCAATCACCCTCTGAAACAAAAAAAAAATGTAATTTAATATGACCCAATAGAAACTAATGGGCGTCCTCCTTCTCTACACAATCTTACAGTACAAGCAGTGCAGAGCGAGCTCTCTCAAACAACTCCTGGGGCTCGGTGGCCAAGCATCTCAGGGACTTTTGAAAACAAAGCGTGCGGAAAGGACATGGATACCCACATCCCGAGAGCCCTGGTGATGAGACCATAAGTAAGGCTTGGACACAGTACACTCTGTGCAATGGCTAGTCTAGCAGATGTGACAAGGGTTTGTCTAATTTTGTAGTCTGGACCCAATTTTATATTTACCGATTTGCAGATAATGGACAGATGGAGGATGAAGTTGAGGATGGGTCCAGGGTGATTCCCAGGCATTTAAAGGACAGTACATCAAGTGGCATTCTGTGTGGACCAGGGATGGTAGAGTGGAAGAACAGGCTTTGAAGTCGGATGAGAGCTGAAAATCATGGTGACTGTTTTCTTGAGTTCAGCATTAATTTGTTTTCCCAAACCCGACTGTGTGCAATCAAAATCCTCGGTCAGGCTTGAGTTAATGATGGACAGGTCCTTGTCACTGCTACACAGCACCATGTCATCTGCATAAAAGTAATGCCGACCATGGGTCAGCTAGGGTAGGCAACTTGTTGATGAATAGGGAGAATAATAAGGGACCCCACGCTGGTAGGGGCAAGTTCGATTTAGTCTTATCAATATGGACGAATTGCTGTCGTCCAGATAAGCAGTGAGCCATCCAGGAGGTAGCTGTAGGCGAGAAACCCAATGAGGTAAGTTTATCCAACAGCAGTGGGTGATCCACAAGGTCAAACCCCTTTGTGAGGTCTATGAAGACTGCTCCGTTAACATGCCCTTATACATGGCCATCTTTACATCACTCGTGAACAGAGTAAGGTCAGCTGAAGTGCTGGGTGCCTTCCTGAAACCATGTTCAGCATGTGATAGAAGGTTGTTTAGTTGTAGGCAGTTTGTTACCTGGCTGGTTCGACCTTCTCCCAGCAGTTTATTCAGGATTGACAGGATGGCAATGGGGCAGAAATTCTCAACATTCCTGGTGTCTACTTTTTGTGAACTGGAACCACCCTGGCAGTTTTCAGAGCTTTGGGACAGTCCCGAAGTCATAGATAGGTTGAAAAGTCTGGTGACTGGAGCAGCTAGTTGCAGGCAGCGATTTTTATAAGTCTAGGTAGTAGCCCATCCGAGCCTGCAGATCCGTAGGCCAGTACTGATTTTAGGAGGTGTAGAACTTCAGCTTTGTAGACAGTCCTGAGCTTAAAAGGAAGGGAGGTTGAATTATCTGTGCATTCCTTAGTAGGCAAAGACTGTCCCGATAGCTGTGTATACTCAAGGTCCAAGAAAAGTGCGTTTAGGGCATTTGCAGTCCAGCTCATTTTGTTACAATTCACCACATCTGTTACAATTCAGCTTTTTTCCTGGCCCATAAATGACTTTATGTGATTCCAGAATCCTCATGAGTTGCTGACAGGCGCTTTGAGAGCTGCCTACAATAGGTGCTTTTGCAGTTCATATGGCTTGTTTGCAACTTTTCCTCTGCCTCCTCAATTCCGCCAGTCCAGTGAGGACTGTGACTGTTTAGCTCTGACCCAGGATTTATCCCTCCTTTGAAAGAAGCCAGGAGGCCACTGTGCAACCATCTCTTCAGCATACCTCTAACTCTTCGTTTAAGGGGACATGCTTGTCTTGAACAGCCTGCACTGTGGTTACAAAGAAATCAGATGCCTTTACTATGTCCAGTGGAGAGGGACCAATCGGTGTGTTCTAGGTCAGTGAATAGAGCACCTACGTTGAGATGGGATAAGTCCCTGGACGGTGTTTTAGCAGCATGTGTCGAGACACAGAACACAGGCGAGTGGTCGCTGACTGAATCCAGAAAAGCTCCTGCAGCTAGAACATGCTCAGTTCTATTTGTCACAATTCAATCTAAGAGAAACTAATCATTGCTTGGCAGTGAATCTTGTAGGGCAGGAGACTAGCTGTTACAGGTTGAGCTTCCTAGCTCAGCATTAAACTTGTCCACATCATTTCCCAACCAGTTCAGATTGAGATCCTCAGCAGTACAAGTTAATTCTTCCCGTTAAGTAATGCCAGGTATGACATGCCTTCAGTTAGACCATTTATGCCACACTTAGGAGGATTATAAACAAACAGCATATTGATCTTTGCTGGCCTGGTGGCCTTGGAGGTTAAGGTGCTGGGCCTTACACCTTCGCGTATGCAGCGACCTGGGTTCAAGGAACAACCTCTGGTCACCGGGTGCCGGTTCAGGGGTGGGAGCAAGGATCAGCATTGGCTCTCCTCTCCCAGGTAAGGGTGGGTCGCCTGCCTGTAGTCCAGTCACCGAATGGACAGTTCGGTGCTGGCACACACAGTTAACAGCGTGACTGGAAGGGAGGGCATCCCAAAACTATGCGTGCGTATGCCTCCTCCACGCATGTCAGGGACGTATGGGTGTAGGGGTCCAGAAAACCAGCAAAACCTGGAAATTACGTTAGGAAAAAATATTAAGCTTTTGGAGTTCCCAAGGGACGAGAGCCCATGGAGTATTTCACAGGCAGAGTTAGTTGTTGCAGAGAGGACCGACACATTCAGGTTTTCTTTAAAGTAGAGTGCAACCCCACCACTCTTCTGGGCACAGGGTGGTCCATGCTGAGTAGCCTATAGCCCCAGTATGCACAAAGTGTCAGAGATATGTGGTTTTAGTCAGGTCTCTGTGAGCCAAAGAATATCAGGGAGTAGTGAGATACCCAGGCTTCAATTTCACAAAGTTTGCTGTAAGACTACATACATTCATATGGGCAATTTTAAGACCCTTATTGGAGAACCACTGGGGAAAGATTGCATGACTAGCCCATACGGTGGGGAGGGGCACGCCTGGATTACATTCAATGTCACCCACTTGAGAAAGACTTATTATATGCGCCACACTTCAATGAAGAATTTCAGTAAGGCAAGACTCCTTGAGACACAGAAGGGGAGGCAGATAAGTAATGTGCAATATGAGCAAAACAAGTATGTTTTAGGTGCCAGTTTGAATTTAGTGGCTTCTCTGCCTGTCATGCTGTTTGAGTAGACAAAGGAGGCATCGTAGTGGAAGTTACTTTCTCCAGTCCTGTCAAGTGCACTACTGATAGTCTGTAAGGTAAATCAGTGACAGTAACAGACACCCCACCCCCAAGAGTTGAGCACTGCATTTTACATACATACTGAACCTTACAAGCAATGGCCCGTGGGGCTATAAGAACATGAACACTTCTGGCAGCAAAAGTTGGAGTGCCACAGTCAAGTCCAGTGCTGGGTAGATATATGTTGCCTAGGAAAGCTAACCTGACAAGAGTAATTGGCGAAACCCCAGTTTTCAGCTAAAATATTGTTAGTGTAAAAATGCAAGGACACTCAAAAGGAAAGTCTCTAGTGCATAGGGCCAGCTGCAAATAAAACACTTGAACACTCAGGTGATTAGACTTAAAATAACACAAGCTAGCCAAGACAATAGTTACAGCAGCATATATCCCCAGTATGGAATTCATTATGGCCTAACTCCTAAGCAATCTAGCTTGAACAGCAACATTGTCATGCAATCGAGTGCAGAGCTAGGTTAGAATTTTTACCCTAATTGGTCCGAGACACTGTGAAACAAACTATCAATTTCAACACGACAAACTATAACTAGGACAAGTGACCCTTAAAGCAGACTACTTCACTCACTTCAGACAGTCAGATCTTGAAGTAAATCAGTGAGATCCTGACGTAAGGCAATTCTAGGGGTGGGGTAGGAAGAAATAGGCTGTTGGATAACTAGGATCTGCAGCTTATCTATTAGGTAGGGAAATGGGCAGACTAGGTGAGCCAAGTAACCTTATCTGCCATCAAAGTCTATGTTTCTATATTGTAAATTCAGATTAATTTAAATGTGCTACAACACCAATCATTTTAAAGGAGACAAGCAGAGGTAGTAAATTTCAAGTGTAAAGACAAAGTGAAACAATGGGAAGCAAAAGCAATCTTTGCAGTCACTTACCTCAGTATTCGAAAGCCTTCGTGACTCCTGCTGCCATCTAAATCAGTCACGTCCTGATGAAATATATGCTCCACCTCTGAATACTTAACCCCTCTGGGTGGATCTTTATCAGGAGTATTTAAAAAAACAAGGTGGCGAGGTGGGAGAATAATCTTAGTTCAGCAAACACTTCTGGAACAGATTACTTTGCAGACAAAGGAGTCTGCTTTTAAAACTCCGACCTGCGATTTAAAAGTGGCACCTTTAGTTGGTTAGCTATTGGGGTGAGGCAAGCTGATGGAGACATGGCCTGCTTGGGGTTATTTTGTTACCTGGTGTTATTACAGAAGCTTAAATGTGGATTTGGGTATTCTCTGGGTTATAAAGCACTTTCATTTCTCCCTCCTGATGGGCTGAATGTTTTTGTTTAGATAAAGTCAAAGTTCATCTGACGTAAGAGGTACAATTCTTTTAAATACTCATTGTATTTACAAAATCTAAATGTACATCTGTTGGTGGGATCTTGGGGCAGGAGGATGTAGAAGTGGAGGCAAGTATTCCTGTCGATTATTCTTTAAAGGTTATAGCACTACTGGATAGTGCAGCTTATAGTACTGAATTTTTACCTTCTTTTGGACAACTACCTTAGCCATGAAGCGCTGGCATTATGGACTAAAATTCTGCTGGGACATTAGGTATAATTTATACCAAATACATCAGATTTCTTTCCCTCCTCCTGCTGTAAGAGTTTGTAAGGAGCTATGTGAATGTGTTATCAAATATAATGTCTATGTACCTGATCAATTCCTCTTGCATGAGGACATTAAGTTTTGTCTTGATAAGCAATAAACAGAAAGTTGGAAAAAAAAGTGGCACCTTTTTCAGGGAGAGTCAATTGGCATGGAAACTGCCTGGCTCTCCGTTAGCAACAGCAGCTGCATTTTCAAACTCTGCAAAAACATCTGGGGCAGGACCCAGATTGGGAAAGCGGTTCCTTTACTCGTGTTGTGGTCAGTCTGAGAAAAGTGCTATTGCAGCAGATTCTCCCTCCTGTTGTGGCAATGGCCATTTCAACTATGTTCTGGTGCAGGAGATGGGCAGAGGATAAATTGCTGCTCTGCCTGATCCTCCACCGACATCCTCCTCTGGTGGTCAGAAATGAGCTGCAATAGCAATGGTAGATAGAGCACTAAGGAGATAGGTAATAGTGTGCATGTTTTAATTGCTTAAAGAGCTAGTGTACCATCTGAAACTGCCTGCAATCAATGATAACTTTCAGATGTAGTCAGCTATCACGTCTTGTATCTCAAGCATTTATTCTTTTGTTTGCCAATTAGAAGATTTTCCACCTGGCAATACAGGGTGATGTGTTGAGCAGCACTCTGTCTGGAGAGGGAAAAAGAAAGTTCTGTTCCTCCCACTACATCAACACTGAAACCACACTGACTGACATTTCTAGTAACCAATGAGAACCATTTCTCACTGCCAGGTTTCACTTTCACAAGAAGCAGCAGGACTGGCTCTCCCTTGTTACTAGTGATGTCACAATTTCCTGCATTTTGATTGGCAGCTTGTGAAAGTCACTGGTCAAGCTACAAGGATTGTGGTGTCTTAAAGATTTTGGTATAATTTCTGGTGATGTACAGGGAGGAACAGAACTGACTTTTCCTCCTGACAGAGTGCTGTTCCACACATCACCCTAATACTGACAGGTAGAAAAATGTAATTTGCAAACAGAAAATAAAAATATTTCAGATGCTGAAGTCACAGCTGATTGCATCAGAAAATCTCTATTAATTCCAAGCAGTACACTAGCTCTTTAAACTGTTTAAAGATTATAGGAGAGCTATAAAACATTTACCATGTCTAGCAGGTGACGTCTTGACAAAGTGTCGAGTTGAGATGTAAAATGTTGACAAGTTCTGTGTGTGGTGGGGAGGGTGCTACCACATCTGGTATCCAGTTTTTTTATTACGTGTTTTTAGCAATAAATGCAGTCTAAATTGTGTCCTAGCAGTGGACCTTAGTTTCCTATGTCTGTATGAGCAGTCTTCTCTCCTTGCACATGTACTGATCCTTTGCTTGGCTCCAGTCAGTGTTTCCTCAAGCCACCCTTCTCTCTGTATACTATAATGAAAGCAACCTTCCACAAATACTCGAGGTGGCTAGATCCAATGAACTTGAAGTGTGGAACCACCAGTTTGTGGAGCAGCACGTTTACAGTATATCCCAAAACAGCCATTGACATCCAGTGGAGCCAAAGACAGGGAGAATTAGGGAAGCACCATGATTTTGGCAGTAAGGTGGGCCCACCATGTTGGCAAGATTGGCAGGAAGTCTGCAGCTGTATCCAGTGAGTTGGGTGGCTGCCATGGGCATCAGCCCCCAGAGTCTGGAGAGAGAGAGACTGGCTTGAGCAGGCTGCGGCAGGTCGCAGCCTGTTCATCTGGAGTCCATGCCCACCCACCAGTGATTGTGTCATCTGGCTGTAGAGAGACTATGCCCTAAAGTACCTCTCTGAGTGGCAGCAAGGGTGGCAGTCAGGCCAGGGGAGCCACTCCTTCAATGGGTGGCCGGATAACGCAGCACTAAGTTGCACCAGCTCCACAGAGGAGGTGAAGTGAAGCTGTCTGAAAACTGGATCCAGGCCAGAGGACCTATGCCTGTAATCTGTGAGAACTCTGAATAGCCCTTTATGGCTGTGAAGTTTGGGAGTAATACATGGACATCCCGCCCTGAAAAATTTGCCCTGTGGTGTTCATCAGCTCAATGTCTGGAGTGCGTTTCCATTCTGTGTTGTGAGGACATTTCTGTTCAGGTTTTATGCCCAAAAGGACTGGTGCCATGGTGCTATGCGAAGATCAAGTGAGACCAATCAACTGCACCCCTAGCCTCTTGGAGATACATTTGCAGCTTGAGCATTTAAAAGTTTTAATTTAATTTAATTAGTATTTTGGAAAGAGCTTTGAGCGTGAGCTCTTTTACAAAGGTTCCACGTCAGGGTGGACAATAAGACAATACACATATTCAGTGGTTACAGAGGCCTGATCATTAGGCATTAAAGTGATTACATGACAATTAGACAAATAGAAGAAAAAAAACTGAGCAGTTGTAATTGAATACTAAGCCATTCTAATCGGTTGCCCTAGGTAGTACACCTGGAAACCTCAAATCCGTTGATAGACTATGGCAGAGTAACTGCATCAGGTTTAATACTATCCCAGATGAGAGAGGCTGGGTGACAGTGAAACAAGAGGTACTGGGTTTGAACCAATCACAGAGAGTGAGAGGTGGGGATAGTGAAACAGGAGGGGCTGTGATGGGGGCAGCTCCAGAGGGCTTTGTCGAGTATGGTGTATGTGTGGGGGGTTGGCAGGGCAGTACCAAGTGCGTTTAAAGAGGACCAATAGCTTACTTAAGCCCTTGGCTAGGCTGGAATGGAGGCAGGGTTCTCCAGGTAGCCTTGCTGAGTGTTACCTTGGGGGTAGGCCTGTCTATCAAGTGGGGCCTGAGAAGCAGGTGCATTTTGAGTTAGACATTAGGAGCTGTTTGAGACCTACTTTGAGTTGAGACAGGCTGTTTGTAATTTCATTGGGAGTTCATTTATCCAGAGGGAGCCCGATAGGAGAAATCACGCTGCCCTAGTGAGGTTGGTGGAATGGCAAGGACAGTGCTCCATTCTTCCTCCGTCTGGTGATGTGTGCTGAGAAAGAAGCCTCGAGCAGGTTTCCTATACAGGGTGGGGTTTTTCCAAGAGTGCCTTCTTTCCCAGGAGGCAAGTTTGGTATTTGATCCAGTCTTTTAGGTTGAGCCAGTTTGTACGTTCATACAGGTGCAAGTCTGAGTGTCGTGATCTGCACACAGGGTGAGGCGGCATGCCTTATCGAGTGCAATTTGGACCCTTTTGAGCACTGTATCAGTAGCAGCTCCACAGACCACAAGCCCATAGTCTATCGTGGAGAGTATGGAGCTGGAGACTGAATTTGGAGTGCTTCGGGGTGAGGCATTTCTTATGCCTATAGAGGAGCCTGATCTTTGTGTTTACCACTCTGACAAGGAGTCTACATGGTGCGTGTGAGAGAGTCATCGATGGTGACTCCAAGGTATTGAACAAGTGCATCTGCTCAATCTGCTCACCAGCCTTGTTGGTGATTACGAGAAGCATGCTTGTGTTTGTTGTAGGCTGGATTGTAGCATGGTCTTGGTTTTCTTGTAATTTAGTAGCAGCTTTTGCCTACTGAACCAGTCCTCGAGTTTATTGAAAGAGTTCTGTAGTTCTGTTTGTAGGGCAACCTGAGAGGTGCTGCTGCTCAGCAACACGGCATTGTCCACATACAGAATCGTTTGGTGTCTGAGCTGTGGGTAGGTCATTTACAAGAGGCTGAAAAAGCAAGGGCCCTAGAATTGATCCTTGAGGGACACCTAGGATTACATCTCTGGAGTTGGATAACGTCTGCCGATTTTGACTCACTGGCTCCTGTGAGTTAGGTAGTCATTGAACCAATTCACAGCGTTTGGTGCCACACCCAATCTTTGGAGCTGCAGTACTAGTAGAAGGTGGTTAACGTAGTCAAAGGCTTTGGTGAGGTCAATGAAGATGGACCCCACCAATTTGCCTTCATCCAGCGCCTTGTGCGCAGATCAGTGTATTCCAGCAGTGCCGTGGTGGTACTGTGTTTTGCCTGAAGCCATGTTGGTTTGGGCAGAGCAGATTGTACTTATTGAGGTATTCTGTGTTCGACTTGCCACAATTTTTTCAAAGCTTTGGATAGTGGGGAGAGGATAGATATTGGCCTGTAGTTTTACACCAGCACCTTGTCACCATTCTTATGCACTGGAGTTACCAGAGCTTGCTTCCATACCTCTGGAAATTGAGCTAGGGCCAGGATTTATTAAATAGCATTGTTATGGGTATGATAAGAACATCAAGGGTGAGAGATAGTAACTTCATGTCTAGCCCATCACTCCCCAATCTGGTTTTGTCTAGTACTTTCCTGACCATCCTCAGGGCCTCCTTTACCGTCACCTTCTTAAAGTAGAAGGCTGGGTGGTTAGTTATGAGCAGGTTGGCACAGCCTTGGTCCTCCACAGGCAGAAGGTAGTCTGGAGACAGCACTGAGGACAGGTCTGTAAAGGCCTGGTTAAAGGCATCAGCAATTGCTAAGCGGATCTGAGAAGAATGAGTTATTAATGTTGAGCATCTTAGGGTGCTGCTTTTGATCTTTACCAAGGATGTTCTTGATGTTGTCCCAAAACCTCTTTCCATCTGCCCATACGTTGTTAAGCTGGGTATTATGGAAATTGGATTTCTTGGAGCCTGATAAGTTTGTGCACTGATTTCTAGCCGTTTTGTAGCACTGTAGGTCATGCTTGCTGCCTGAGTTTAAGGCTTTTTTCCCAGAGGCAGTCCCTCTCCTTTAGGAGGAGGGGCTTGCCATCAATCCAGCCATTAACCTCCCCGAATTTTCTGTTTTGTGCATGGTGCATAGATATCACAGATGGAATTGAAGCCCTCAGTGAAAAACTAAGGGCCTGATCCAGCGTAGGTGCCTTGTTGATGGGGACCAGTTGTAGGCAGACAGGGCCAATTTTGAGGATCCAAGATTGCTTTCTGCAGAACCCTGCTCTCAATGAGGTGGAGTGGGCTTTTGGCAAGTTCAGTGATCCATATAAAGGAGATTGGGGAGTGGTCACTCAGCACGTCCGGAGAACCCTGAGTTTGGAGAATCGAGTCAGAGACTAGCCAAGACCCAGTCAATGAGGGTGCTGCTACCCAGCCTTGTAGTTCTGCCTGGTGGGGTGAGTTACAAGTTGTGAGAGATTGTGGGAGGTGATTAGGTCTCTGGAGGGTGTTGCCTCCTTACATAACCAGTTAATATTAAAGTCATTGGTCAAGATGAGTTCTGAGCCCTGAGTATACTAATTTCTTCCATAACAAAGGAGGGCTTTCCTTGGCTTCTTGGGGGCAGGCAGGCTGTGGCGATGGTAAGGGTCTTGCCTTTTAGGCAGACTTGTATTTTACCACTAGTAGCTCATAATCTTCCACAACTTTGGAGATGGGAGGACGGAGCAACTCAGTGAGTTTCCAGCATATAGGAGGCAGCTGCCACTTTCCTGCCTATTCTATCAAGTCGAAATGCTTGGAATCCCGATTGGCACCTCATCATCTTTGATTCTGCCAGACAGCCAGGTTTCAGTTAGGCAGAGTATGTCAGGGCATGGATGGTCATCCAAGCCTGGAGCTGGTCAAGTTTGGCAGTTTGGCTGCAGATGTTTAGCAATGCTATGTTTAGGTCGTTCACTGTATGGACCCCCTGATCCTCAGGGTTGTTGGTCTAGGGTTTGGGTGAACATTGCCAGAGAGTAGCAGAAAGATAACCTTTCTGGCAGACAGGGTGATGTTTATCTTCCCTCATGTCTTCCGTCGCCTGCACTTCAGGTGGGGAAGTGTCTATACGCCTGTGTTAAATTAGAGGGAAAGCTAACTGTTAAGGTTTTTATTTTATTTATTTATTTAGCTTTTGTTGACCGGTAAGTGCACTAGACAAATCCTGCCTATTTTCAGGCATGACCTGGGGAGGGGATACAGATGAATGCCAACTGACCTTGAACCAGATTAAGCTGTTGGTGGTATTTTAGTGAATGAGGGAAATTTGGCCAGGACACGGGAAATTCCTCTACTCTCGCAGTCTGTGCGAGAACAGCCATGGAGGAAGACATGCAGATGGAAGCTCTGCCGATGGAGCTACAGGAGGTAGCAATACAGGCGAGGCCTGTTACGAACTCGAAATTGATCTAGTTCAGGAGAAAGCATGCTGCTGAGCATGTAAACAGGAGATACAGAGGAAATCTTGAACCGGTACCTGGAGGCTCCAAAAGAATGCAGTAACAGTTCTGGCTTCCACAGAGATGGCTTGAGTCATGGTTCACTGCCGCAGAGGATCGGAGGTCATGGATCGACCGTTTCAACAACTTTCTTCACGCAAACAATAACTTTCAAGTTTTACTTCGCGCTAGGATCTTTGGATTCAAGAGCAGTCTGTTTCCTACGGATACTAATAATCGCAGTGCATTTCCGGGTGCACCTGATAGGTCCACGTTACAGCCGCATCCTGCAATTTTGGGACAAATGCCGACTGCTTTCTAGCGCCGATTGCTTCTAGCGACGACCGTTTCCAAAACTTTGAAAAAACAATTTAAAATACGGTCTCAAGATTTATTTGTGAAAGATTGGTCAGAGGAGGACTCCTATTAAATGCTGGCTGGACTCAGAATGACTCTGGGACTTGGGTGCCTGATCCAACTTGGAAACCAGTTGCCTATACTTCTCCTCAGCATGCCACCGTCCTGAGCTCAGGTATTGACACTTTTCAAAATACTGTTTCAGTTAAAGGTGCACACCAAGTATCACAGGACAAGGAGGCTACTGGTAGCCCCAATATGCCTGTAGTGGGGAGAGCTTAAGATACCTACAGTAACAGATAGTGTTTTAAAACCAGATACAGAATCTAGCAATCTTCCTTCTCAGCGTTTCTATGGCAGACTTGTTTAAAATAAACTTGAACAGGCTCCCAGGAGAAGCATGATTAGATTAAGATACAGAGGAGGTTTGGTCTCTCACCCTGATAGGTATTATATTGTTAACACCCTGCTGAAAAATTCTAGCTTTTCCCCATCTGACCTCTTTGCACTTATTCATGTTTCAGGGAAGATTCTTTTGACATAAGTTTCAGACTTAATAATAGCTTGGAAAATTTTGGGAGAAATATTCAAATCTTAAAATACCCTTTTATGGCTTCCTTTTTAGTTATTCGTCTCACTAGACCTCAAATTAGATATGTCACTGTTATGTTTAGGAATGAAGGGGTGAATGTTAGCGATATTTATCACTGGATGCAGAAACATTGTGATATTTTAGGTCCCCCTGAAGCTATATTAGATTTAGAGGGTATCTGGACTGGGAGCTGGAAGTTTAAAGTTAAATTGTTCCAGGTAAACTCCGATATAATACATCTCCTAATAGTTTTTCTTGGAAAAGATAGGGTGTGTGTTTCTATAATGGTCAACCCGGGCCTGATATAAGTGTGGTTCACGCTCTCACATTAGTAGTTCCTGTGACATGATGAAATGTTCACTCTGCGGGGGTTTGGCCATTCTATGGATTTATGTCAGAATATTTTCCAATGCAACTTGTGTGATGA
The DNA here is from genome assembly GCA_016271365.2 of Neoceratodus forsteri. NCBI lineage: Eukaryota > Metazoa > Chordata > Ceratodontiformes > Ceratodontidae > Neoceratodus > Neoceratodus forsteri. The sequence continues at coordinate 882,163,947 of CM057450.1, read as the reverse complement.
AAAAGGACATGCTTTCCATCAATGTCCATGGGCCAAACGTAAAGAGCAGAAGGATGGGATCATGATGATCTAGTACTCCAGGCACAGGATAAGTTACATGTGCCTGGTCCTTCTGTATCTGTTACACCAACAACTATACCATCAACACCGACAACTGACCTTCTTTCTGATTTACCTCAGAACTCTGGCGTAGGGGTTAAGCCTGATGGACCCAGCATGCCCCCAAAAAAATTTGAGACTGTAAAGAGCGTAGATTTACTAGATCATCTCTAAAACACCTATTCCTGATCCTTTTCCAACTTCCAATATTTTTACCTTTACAAGAAGATTTAGGAGAATCAGATTTAGAATCCAATACGTCTCACAGATCTGAGATAATTACAGAAGATGAGGATAGGAAGTCTACAGAGTTGGCTAAAAAAAAAAAAGGAGGGAAGAAAGGTAAAAAAGAAAAGCTAGTAATAATTCTAAAGGGAATTGGCTGAACTTTGACATCTTATGTCTACATTATGACTTTTATCCTTTAATGTCTGTAGTTTGAAAACATATAGGAACAGATTTCTATTTTGTCCCTTATCAACCCTCCCAGTGGACATTATTTTTCTGCAAGAGTGTCGTATTCCTCACTCAATGAGACTGAAATACTTAAAAAACGGTGGCACTGGGGCCCCTCTTTTTGGTCTTTTGGCTTAGAACCTGCAGATGGGCTTGGTATTCTTTTCAAAACCACCCACATTCATATTTTCCGATTAATAGATGTTTCCCCTGGCAGAACATTAATTTTGGATGGCTCTATAGGAGATTTTTCTTTCCGGCTTATTAATATTTATGCCCCACAAACAAAATCTGCTAGGTTGAACTATTTAGTGACATTAAACCCTTTCTTTTCACTAAATTACATATTATTTGGGGAGGAGACTTTAATTGTACATTAGACACCCCTTTATCTGAAGTCACCCAGAAGAAAATGTACTACGATTCTAATGATTTACAACAAACTCTCACTGTATCAAATATGCAGGATGCTTTTAAGTAAATTACACCCCAAAGATCCTGGAGCTACTTATCATAGATTTATTTATGCTACTAGAATTGATATGTTTTTTCTCTAAATATCTACATCCTATTTTTGTCAATCTCAACCTCGGAATTTTCTAATCATAATATTTTACTTTGTTCTTTTAGTTTACATTCTATCCCTCCTAAAATTTTTCTAAATATAATCGTTGGAGGCTCAGTACATCCCTTTTGATAACCCATATTTTTCTCTCAGACTGAATTTTTGTTTGCCTGCAGAGAATCTGTGTTTTGTGCATATTCAAATCCCTTATATTGGTGGATAGATACAAAATGAGAACTAAAAAACTGTTTATTTCGTTTGGTAAGGCTAGAGCTAACTCTAAATATATACAATACCTGTTTACTACGTAATCAATTATATAAATTAATGTCATCCCCTGTTAAAGATCTTCAAGAATTACTTCCTCAAATTAAAATTCTGAAAGAACAGATGAAAACATACTGTCTGATGGGCAAAATCTCTAGATTTTGAGTTTAAATTGGTATTAAAACTACCCCAGCCTCTGATCCTTTTATGGCATGTAAGCATAGGTTAGAAACTACCCTTATGACTCAACCCGTACATCCACTGGTATTATATTCACTACAGATATGGATATATTATCTACAGTTCAGCAATATGTAGAAACTTCCTTCAAGGATACCCCTAATTCTGTTTTTTCTGATTTTTTGGTTTTAGTGCTCCTCTACCTCATTTGTCCAATTCCCAAATTATTCCATTGATTCAACCTATCTCTCCCAAGAAGTTGAATTAGCAATCTACAGTTAAGCAAAGATACTTCGCCAGGGTGGGATGGTCTTCCTAATGAATTTTATAAACTTTTTCATTACACATGATATATTTTTACCTAAGATATTTAATTTTTATTATTTTCTTCTAGTGAACTTTTGGGTTTAACACTTCACTCCTTTTTTCTATATAAATCAGGAGACAAGGCCTCATTAACCAACTGGAGGCCTTTAAGTCTACTGAATAGTGATTATAAAATACTTACTAAAATTCTTAACAACAGATTATTATTAGTAGCCAGTCTCTTATTCATCCAGCCCAAACATGTGCCATCCCTCATAGAAAAATTCAACATAATTTATATCTCTTAAGGGATTTATTTGAGCTTAGTAATAAGAAACAGATCTCAGGGTATATTGTTGCCCTGGATCAGGCTAAAGCCTTTGACGAGTTAAACATGATTATTTATTTTCTGTACTTTTACGATACTGGTATTCCCTCACCCTTTATTCGTTGGATTTCAACTTTATATAAAATGCTAATTGCATTCCCATGGTCAATGGTCTTTTGGCACAGAGGTACCTATATCAGTTGGAGTCCGGCAGGGCTGACCATTAAGCCCACTTTTATATTCCTTTGCTCTGGATCCTGTTGTTAGACAAATTATTTGGGATACAAATATTATAGGTTTGTCCCCTCTCCTAATTTACCAACAGAGAAACTTACTGCATATGCAGATGATATTATTTTATTTCTAAAATATATTCCTTCTTTACAAAATACACTACATATATTTTCTAATTTTGAGACATTATCAGGAGCCCAAATTAATATGCATAAAAGCTTTATTTTCATTTTACAACCTACACATTCAGACCCTACTATTATGGCAGGTATTCCTGTAGTGTCATCTCCTCACAAGATTTTAGGCATTTGGTTTGGGGCCAGAGATTTAGCAACCTATAATTGGGAAAAACAGCTATATATTGGAGAATTTCAAATTCATAGATGGAAAGGATGGAAATTTGGAAAGAAAAAGAGGATTATTATATCAAAATTTGTGTTACCTCTTTTTATATTTAAGTTATATTTTCCCACCTCCTCTTCAGTTAGAAACTAGACTGTTAAGTATTTTTTCAAATGTTGTGGGCAATAGACTGAACCCAGTGTGTAGGAATATCACTTATCTTCCTATTAATAAGGGTGGATTAGGTATGATTAACCTATTGTTTTTATCACTCTGTTTTCTTGTTTGATTCTTTTTCTTATCTTTGGTCTGATACTACTATGTCTTGGCAAAATGGTTAACTCCTTGTGGTCCATTTATTTAAATAAATGTCACTCATTCCCCTAAGATATTATCAAAAATTCATTACCATCATATGGTATTGCTACATTTAAGAATTACAACAATGGAAGATATCATTTCCACATCTACTTATCCTTTCTAGGAAAACCTTTTATAGATTTGTTGTGTTGAAGTACAGAAATGTATTCCCCTATTCCCAGAATGTACACCTACTCAAATGATTTTCTCTTTTAGAAAACTGACAGATTTTAGGATTCCCCATATATTTGGGATGTTGTATAGCTATCTATGCAAGGGAAGTTGGGGGTCTGTGGCAATTTAAAATACAAACCTACTACAGAACGATTTTGTTTCCAACCCACCTGCATTAATTGTGAAGAAACGAAGGTTCATTTTTGTTTCATGCTCTTTCAGTCAAAAATTTTGGCAGACGCTGCTATACATTGGAACCTCCTTTTTATAGCGTTACATACCAGACCATAGTTTTGAGCAATTATACTGGGTTTGGCGTCACTATCATAGAAGTACTCTGAATTTTTTTTGCATTTATACAATATTATCTTTGGCAGGCTCGTTGTCAATTCATTTTCAACAACTAAATGTTTTAACTAATACAGTGTTTATTCAAATTGAAAATGGTTTACTTTCTGTTAAAACTAGGATTTGGATAAATTCTCCAAATCTAAAGTTGAATTGTTTTGGCAAAACTTTATAACTTTATAATGTATCAAGATGTCTTACTTTTGTTTTGTTTTATTGTTGTTCTCTTAAACTATAATATGAGATATTATTTATATTTGTAAATTTCCTTCTGTGATGTTATGTTTTTCTCTTTAATAAAATTCCCTACTCTTTTCAATAAGTGCCATGGGATCTTTAACATCCACCTGAACTACCACCAATCCAGGCAGATGGGACCTCAGTTTAATGTCTCATCCGAAAGACAGCACCTCAGAAGTGCAGCACCCCTCATGCTGCACTACAGTGTCAGTACTGGATATTAACCCAGAGTGCCAGATGTGGGAACTGAACCACAGCCCTCTGATCTCCCGGCCTCCAGGAGGTGTGCTACCTACTGAACCACTGACACTGCTAAGGTTACAGTATGGAAGGTTGGCTTGCGATAACTGTGTATGGGAGATGTGGGAGGATAAAGAGTCTATCGTTATCGGAAGTGGTAGTGGCCATGTGTATGCTTTTCTTCCAGCTTGCACCCAGTGAGGATTCAGAGTGGGGGTAGGGGTCTGAATTTGTATATGGTACCAGCAATGCCAAGAGGTAGTGAGGAGTAGTAGTAGGTGGTTGCACCCCATGGTAGTTTGTTTGGTGTTGCTGGGCTGCTTAACTGCTAGCTGGTTTATAGCTGAAAGGGTATATAATCGAATTAAGGTGAGGTCCCAACAATAGGGCAGGTAGAGCAATAATTGAGAGGAGTTAGATGGAGTGGTTGGAGAAAAAGTTGAGAGCAAATGTGTGATCCTGTGGGTGGGACTGCTTTAAAAAGGGCGATGAGAAATGGGTCAAGTCAGGTATTGAAGACAGGGAGGCCAATAGCCTGAAAATGTGCAGCAGTGGAGTGACCAATCAGTTGCTAGGTTGAGGAAGGGGCAGAGTAAGGGTCTATTTAATACTGTGAGAGGTGGGGGTGCGAAAAAATTCAGCCCAGAACACAGCACAGAAAGATTTCCTGAGATCAGGAAGCGCCAGGCATTGGAAAAATCAGCCAAGAAGTAAAGCTTCAATCAGTGCCTGGCTCCTCCACTGGATGTCCAGTCAAAACAGCAGCATTCAAACCACAAGTTTCGGAGGGCGGTGCATATCTGAATCTGTCCAGGGGTCAGTCGGGGGTCTGTTAGTTGTGGCCTGCTCAGAGAGGCCAGGGCCACAGGAGCAGCAGGAAGCCCGCAGATGGGCTGTCTGTGGAACAAGGAGGAAACATAGAGGATTAAATACAGCAAGAGTATGACAGCAAGCTCAGTGGGGGGCAGGCAATGGGAAGGACAAAGCATGAGGTAAAGAGGTGGTAAATGCAGGGCAATTATTTAGAGCTAGAAAAGGAGTTAATTGGTGGGGGGCTCTGTGCTTTAGCACCGGACGCCTGATGAGGACAGCAGCAGCAAGGGGTGTAAGGGAAGGGTTTGTAGGTAAGGCAGAGAAAAAAGTAAGGTGTTTAGAGAGACAGCATTACAAGTGGGGCAGAGAAATTAATAATTAGCAGAGTGACCAGTGTGGGAAGGGCAGGGTTTGTCAGTAGGGCAGAAATGGAAACTGCAGCAGTCTTGCTCAGTAGCTAGGTCAAGCAGTCAGACATCAGCTACTATACAATACAGTGTGTCCAGCACTAGACTGCACAGCATTAAGTAACACTGAGAGACTAGACTAATGGCTGAAGACCAACTGATGCATAACATATGTAAATTACATTAACAACAATTCAGTCCAGAACACAGCACAGAAAGATTTCCTGAGATCAGGAAGCGCCAGGTGTTGGAAAAATCAGCCAAGGAGTAAAGCTTCCAATCAGTGCCTCGCTCCTCCACTGGGCATCCAGTCAAAACAGCGGCATTCAAAACCACAAGTTTCGGAGATCCGTGCTGCACCTGAATCTGTCCGGGGTCAGTCGAGTGGTCTGTTAGCTGTGGCCTGCTCGGAAGAGCCAGGGCCACAGCAGCAAGCTTGGAAGCCCACAGATGGGCTGTCTGAATCTGTCCAGGGTCAGTCGGGTGGTCTGTTAGCTGTGGCCTGCTCGGAGAGAGCCAGGGCCACAAGAGCAGCTTGGGAAACCCGCAGATGGGCTGCTTTTGGGAGAAATCAAATAAATCCCATCCCGTTTGTTAAAGCCATCGGCCCTGGACAGTCTGTAATAGCCTGTTCCAATTTAATGTGCCAAGTGAATTTCTGGAATTGCTGTTCGTCTAACAAGTTTGGCCCCAGGAACCTGGTCCTGTTGTCCTCTGGTCACCCGAAGATGCGCCTCAATAAGAGTTCTTCTGTTGCCTGCCCCACTTAGGAACAGCCCACAGAGAGCTCCTGATCACCATGGCCCAAGACTCTCCCTTCCGGCTGTGGCTTTACTCACGGCTGGCCTGCCACCAGCAGCACAGGAACAGCACAAGAGGGCTCCCAAACACCACGGCCCAAGACTCTCCTGCCAGCAGTGGCTTCCTCACAGCGACCCGCTACCAGCAGCACAGGTAAGAACCTCTGAGCCCTGGAGCTACTTGACTTGAAAGCCACTTTTCTATTGGACACACAAGGCTGTATTCAGGACTCTATTGGCTGCCCTAGCTAGTTCCAGGGAGGGGCTGTGGACATGGTCTACTTAGACTTTAGCAAGGCATTTGACACAGTCCCACACAAAAGATTAATAGTCAAATTAACCAGCCTGGGAGTGGGTCCCAGGGTGGTAGCCTGGGTAAAACTTTGGCTGGACAACAGGACACAGAAGGTAATTGTAAATGGAGTCCACTCTGAAGAAAGAGGGGTTACCAGTGGGTACCAGAGGATCAGTACTGGGTCTGGTCCTTTTAATGTCTTTATAAGGGACACTGCAGAGGGACTGGAAGGAAAAGTATGCCACTTTGCAGATGACACAAAGATCTGCAATGGGGTTGATACACAAGGAGGCGTGGAAAGGATGAGAAGGGACTTGGCAAGGTTGGAGGAATGGTCAGAAGTATGGCAGCTTGGATTCAATGCAAAGAAGTGCAAATAATGCACCTGGGAAACAAAACCCAGGGAAGATTACACAGTTGGGGTGCTAGTAGTAACAAAATGGAAAGGGACCAGGGGTAATCATATCAAATGATCTTAAAGTTAGCAAGCAATATGAGAAGGCAGTAGGGAGGGCTGGGGTGATACTGGGATGTATAGGAGAGGCATCACCAGCAGAAAACAGGAAGTTGTTATCCCTCTCTACAGATGGTTGGTGAGACCCCATCTGGAGTACTGTGTCCAGTTCTGGAGACCCGTCTTCGCAAGGATATAGACATGAATAGAAGCAATCCAGAGAGGGCAACTAAAATGATGCAGGGTCTGCAAGAGCAGTCCTATGAGGAGAGACTAAAGGAGCTTAATATACAGTATATACCCTTGAGGAAAAGAGGGAGAGGGACATGATAGAAACTTTTAAGTACCTCAGTGGAATCAACAAAGTCCAAGAGGTAGCATCTTTCAGAAAGAGATGTGCAAGAACAAGAGAACACAAGTTGAAGATCGGGGGTTCAGGGCAATATGAGGAAGTATTTTTTCACAGAGAGGGTGGCTGACATATGGAACAGCCTTCCTGAGGAGTTTATGGGGTCTAAAACAGAGAATTCAAGAATGCATGGGACAGACATAAGGCATTTTTTGTTGGGGGTAGGAAGAAACAGGCTGTAGGTTAACTATGATCTGCAGCTTATCCTGTAGGTAGGAAATGGGCAGACTAGGTGGGCCAAGCGGTCCTCATCTTCCATCAAAGTCTATGTTTCTATGTTCCCTCGCATTGGGGTTTGCTGGGCGTCGGTACTGAGTTAAGCCATGTAATTTGCCACCTGGCACTGTAACTCTTTGAAAGTATCACTTTCAGACTTTTAAACTTGCTATCAGCTTGTGCTTGCTAATTCTGGCAAGTATCTCTGATTTTGGGTGCAACCACCATGTTTGTGCTTATTGTGGTCACTACAACTGTTTATTGCAACAAGGTTAGAGGGTGTTAGGCTATTTCATTGGAAAACTGCATTTTTTTTACTGTGTATTCCAGCAAGACTAGATTGTGCTAGGTTTACAAAGATGGTAAACTGCATTTTGTACTGTGGAACTGTGAACTGCATTTTCTCTGTCTGCCCCAGTCTCCTGTATATTTACACCTTATTGCCTGATCAGCACTCTCCAAGCTGTACATGCTACTTTCCTTTTGTTTTAGGACTCTCACTAGCTGGACCACTCCCGCCATCTCAGCTCCTAGTCCACTTCCATTTTCTACAAACCTTCCTCCCCTCTCGCTACACTTGTGGATGCGGTTGGCACCATTACTACTGCCTCTCCAAAACTGCTCCGAAGCTGAATACCACTCCCCTCTCACACCCCGCCCGCTTCTTTGTCCTCTTACCACACCCGCCTCGTAGTCTTTCAGTGTGGTTAGTCTTTAAAATAAATTTATATTTTTGTCCCAGCCAGTGTTGGGACATCTGCCCTAGTCACGCCCCCACTGTCCCCTGCTCCCAAATGGGCTGTGCCCCCCTGTTCCCCTGCCCCCAGAAGTGGACATGACAGGACAAGGTGTCGTGAACATCAGGTCAGGGAGCCGGCCTGGAAGCGTATAGAGGGGCAGCGGGGGAGGGTGTCATGGAGCAGCTTGACGGGGATTTTGTGTCCCTCAAAACTTTTTCCTCAAGGCAGGGGACGTGCAATAATGTCCCGTGTCTGGCCACCCCCTGGACATCCAGACACCGACTGCAGCTGATCTCCCGGCCTCCACCAGGGGTCCGTAATGCACCAGACATCCATCCCCCTCCCCCAGAGAAGGAGAGCAGTCAAGGGATGCTCCGTCTCCGCCAGCCAGCCCTCCGAGTGACCCAGGTCTGTTCCCAAACCCATGGTCGCGGGCGTCCTGCCTGTGAAATCCAACCGCTCGCCCGATGGGCCAGCATTAGTCTTTAAATTAACTCTGCTCCCTCACTTCCCTTTAGGAATAGCCCACAGAGAACTCCCAAACATCTGCAGCCCAAAACTCTCCCTGCCGGCCATGGCCTCACTCATGGCCAGCCCACCACACAGCAGCACAGGTACAACCTCTGAGCCCCAGAGCTACTTTAGCCTGAAAGCCACTTTTTCTATTGGACACCCAAGGCTGTATACAGGACTCTATTGGCTGCCCTAGCTAGTCCCTCGCTCGCACTGGGGCTTGCTGGGCGATCCGGGACTGATTTAAGCTGTGCAGTTTACCGCCTGGCACTGTAACTTTTGAAACTGCCGCCAGCTTCTGCCTGCTACTAATTCTTCTAAGTATTCTGATTTTCATCCCAACCACCCCCACCCCAGCCTCCACCCCCAATTACACTATTGGAGGGAGTTAACCTCCCCTTTCACCCACTGGACTACGATGCAGCTACCTCCCCTCTTAAAAGGATGCTGCTCCCCTGTACTCTGCTGCCACTGTAAGCCTGCCCTCCTTGCCTACTGCATCACCTCTAAGCCAATGGCTCCATGGACAGTTATCCTTGTCTATGGCTGCATCCTACTCCTCCCTTATGACTAATGTTACATGTATGGAGATACCTTACAGCAAGACATGCCCAAGTTCCAAGACCTGCATGGGACAGTGTTAGCCCACTATTCAATCTATACCCAAGGTACTGACCCCCATACACCCTGCATCTCCTCTTCAGTTCAGATCCACCATCCATACTCATTTATCTTTCCTTCTCCTAGTTAGAGTGGCGAGCTACGCCCATCTCTCACTAAGCTGTACTGCTAACCCCAGCAATGCAATCCGTAAAAGCTTGCATTCCAAGCATCAGAATAAACTCATGTTGAAAATGATCATAAGCTACCTCAGGAAACAATTAGTTCTTCTACTCTGTTCAGGAGTGTGGAATTAAACCCGGTCCACCACTTTCCATCGATGCACCTTCGGACCTGCCTCAGTTAAAGGGTCTTAGCTTTCTACACATGAATGTCTGCAGCTTGCCTAAAAATTGACATGATCAAAGCCTGGGTACTACATACATCTCCAGATATAGCTATGCTTTAGGAGACATGGCTCATGAACAACATCCCTGACAACACGGTTAATATCCATTGTTATAATTTATTCAGGTTCGACAGGCCTACAAGGGGAGGTGGAGTTGCCATCTACACCAAAACAAATTCTCTGTCTCGGATATTGTTCACACCTCCATGCCTAAGGAATTTGATTGCCTTGCCCTTAAGTTCACCTTATCTCCTGGAGTGGTCCTCTTAATATCTGCTTGCTACAGGCCCCTTCTGCTGGGTTTTGGCATACTGGGTCACCTCCACTCCCTGTTGGAAAAAGCAAACTCAGAATGCATAATAATGGGGGACTTTAATCTCAACTGGAATGATGCCTGCTCCAATAAAATTAAGGAGTTCTGCGATGAGCATGGGCTAGCACCAATTACCTTGTGGGAGTAGGAGGACGTAGGCTGTTGGTTAACTAGGATCTGCAGCTTATCCAACAGGTAGGGAAATGGGCAGACTGGTGAGCAAGCGGTCCTTATCCACCATCAAAGTCTATGTTTTGATGTTAATCGTTTATAAAATAGCACCAAATAGAAAAAATAAAAAAAGAGACAAAGCTTTAAAATTATGAATATTCATCATTAGTAAAATACGTTCTCAGGCCTTGTTATGACCCATGCCCACGTTTTATGACTAAATGGTCATTATAATATAAAAATTGTAAAAAATTGAAAAGGTGCTGCCATACAGGATAATGGAGCACATCGCTGTGCTCTCCTGGCATTCGTCATAAAACTGCAGAGGCGGGGTGGAGCATTTGCGACACCAGGAAGTCCTTGGGACCACATGTTTGTAATTTTATGAGTGCTCTCCTTTAACATCAGGATTATTTATGGCAAGATCTACACTGGAAGTAGCCCCATGAGGTACAGCACCTGTATATCGGGTGCAGAAGCTGCTTCATTTAACTTAGTAAATCTCTTTAAAAATTCATTTTATGACCAACAGAATTGTGGAAAGGTATCTGAAAGAACAGAAGCTGCAGAACATAGAAAACCCTAGGCAAAGATTCTCTTCTACTTCTGGAGGATCTCCAGTCATCACATGCTGAAAACAAACACGCTCTACAAAAACTGACTTAAAACAAAAGTTACTAGAATAATCTCCAGATAGTACATACCTGAAGGGGTAGAAGGAAATCTTTATTCCTCAGCTTTTGCTAAGGCTACTTGTAATGCAATAGCCTTATCAACCTACCAACTGAAAGGGACCACCACACATTTCACCTAAGCCAAGGTTCAAACTGGCATCCAGGGCTAGAAATATTTTTGTGGCTGGTTGTCCAAGGAACTGGTGCAGTATTCATGTTGACTGCCCCACAGAATTTGTAGCTGTCCTGTTTGTTTACTAATCTTACATTTCTGTTTCAAATACAAATTAATAATAACTAGTGCGCTCCCTGGTTGGTGCAGTGCCCTGAAAAGGCTTAATAACTGATATACTAAATATTGCCTGTTGGCTGGTATATGGCCCTGAGAATGAATTCACAAGTGTGCCCCAGTGCACTGCCCTGATAAGCGGCTTCTTAATTTGCTTCCCCTTCCTGCTCAGTAGTAGCTCTGACTAGGTCATAACTCCCTTCTGCTCTGTCCTGATAAGCCAGTAAGTTTCCTTTCCTCATGTGTACAGCCTCAACACAGAGGCCTGTCACACCACCACTTACAATCTGTAGCAGTTTTCAAACCATTACAGACCATAAGCGTTACAGTTTGTCCACAGTGCCAATGAACAGGTTAGGTGATGATGTGTGAAACAGTACAGCCTCCACATTATGTGTGACAGGGTGTGTGGTCCCAACCCTGTACTAAGAAACCACATCCCATAGTGCACTTGGTGAGGACAGCTTTGATGAGAGACACCCTCCCACATACATATGGAGTAGTATGCATCTGTACAAGTCATACTGTGCAACATACAGTATGTAATGATATGTGACATACTTATGGTGAGGAAGTGATGAAGAGAGGAAGGCTCCAGGGAGGGAGGTACTGCAGTAAGAGGGAGAGAGAGTGTGTGAGACATGGCAACACATCCAACAGTGGCAGGGCACCAGGGTACAACAGATGGTCATGCAGTGCTGTCAATTGGCTGATGGACCCCCCCACTACTACCATCAGTGTAGCCCTGCTCTGCTGTACAGTACCACTGCGTCCTATTGGCCACCACAGTGGTGTCTCCGTGATGCGCTCAGGAGCTCAACTAATGTATGTTTGCACTGCTGGCACTGCTCTGCAGGTAGTAGTGATGCCACAGCTCTGATTGGCAGGCTGGGTACTCAGACTCTCGTCATAGTAAGAGGCATCACAGACTGTAAATGGATATGTTCAGGAGGCAGCTCTCAGGGAGGCATATGAGGACAGGGGTAGGTCAGGTGGAGACATGGGGGTAAACCAGGGGTGGGCATAATGCTGTCGACTGGGTTAACCATGCTATGGAGCTTCCCTAGTATTGCAGCCCTACGCTCCTGCCACTGCTGTTGGTATACCCTGGTAGCCTCAAACCCCCTGCATGTATTACAACAGTGCTGCAATGCGAAGGTATAGTGGGGACTTGAGGCTACACAGTGTAGCGCTTAGACACACAGGTAACGTTATAGAACTGCAACCATTACAGGAACACGTTGCTGAAACCACCTCACAACAGGTTTCTGTAACAGTTCAAAATGCCTTCTGTAACATTACCAGTGTAAGCAAAACCGTTACAGTAACGGTTTAAGCCCTCTGTAACGTTTTCAGAGGGGTTTTACTGGTGTAGTGTAGATGAGGCCTAAAGTCTCCACCTACTCAGTAACTCTGAGAAGGGCTTTTAACCAACCTCCCAACTCTCGTCTCTGGAGCCCTTCTCCTGTTCTGACGGGGTTTCAAGTAGTTGTCTCAGCCCTTTACATTCCTCTCCTCTAAATACTATACTGGGTCTCCCTCTTTCTGCCTTGACTGTCTGCCCTGAAAAGGTCTTTCAAATATGGTTTTCTAGCCCTTACAATGGCTTTTAATGAGTCTTACATAGGCCCTCTTTGTTAACAGACAGCCCTGAAAAGGGTTTTAATTTGCATCCCCAAAACTCAGCTGCCTGTGAACAAGAGCTAGTCTTCAGCTGCTACTGCAGTACAGCATAAGAGAAATGTGTGCAGTGCAGAAAGTAAAATGATGGGTAACTGCACATGCACGGTGACAAGGAAGACATGCAGGTCTACTCCACCCACGGCTTGGTTTTCATTTCTGCTGCTTGACTAAACTGCTGACTGCACAGAAGAGCACCTCCTGGGACACTGGGTTGAATGGACCTCAACATGTGACACCGTGATGGGGCATCCATAGCCCAAACCTACAGCTAGCAGCAACTCCAGGGATGTGGCGCTAATGCTTTTCACTTGGTGCTTGTCCCAGGGACAGGCAGAGAAAGTTAAACCAGCTGTTCCTGGGGAAACCGGGTGTCTGGGACAGGCAGACAGGTGAGTATTTCGACCCGCTGGCATCCATCAAATACAGGTAGTTTTTGGGTCGGGTGGATAAAATGAGTGCAGTAGAGCACACTGCCTTGTCTTTAGGCTAGGACCTTTTTTTTGTCCTGTTGCATTGGAAACTGCCAAGGAGCTCAGAATTGCTCCCAAAACCAGCAGACATGAAACAGAGGGTGGCAGTAATTGATATTCACTCAGAAGAGGGTAAAGTAACCAGTAGGGTGACACAGGGGTCAGTATTGGGACTAGTTGTCTTCAATTTCTTTTACTGACATTGCAGAGGGTCTGGAAGGAAAGGTATGCCCGTTACACGAGGATAAAAATCTGCAACAGATTGGACACTCGTGGGAGGGGGTTAGTAAAGCAGTGCAACAAAGGAGATGACCTGAAGGTAGTAAAGCAGTGTGATAAGGTAGTCGGAAAGGCTAGTAGAATGCTGGGTTGCATAGGAAGGGGCATCACTAGCAGAAAAGGGAGGTAGTTTTACCCCATATGTATTCACGAGGGAGGAGGGAAGGAGAGGGGTCTTAGGACCAGTGAGAAGGGAAGGGGTGGGGTGGGGGTGGATGTGAGACCTTTCCAGGAAGAGGAGATCTCAAAAGAGTTTAAGGGCCTGAGGGTGTACAAGGCCATGGGGCCGGATGGGTTTCACCCTAGGGTATTGTGTAACCAGGTGAGGGCCAACGCCCCTGACCTATCAATTCAATAAGTCCTAATGAACAGGGTAGTCGAAGGACTGTAAATGTGCAGGATGTGCTCCCTATGCATAAGGGAGGGGAGGCAAGACTTGAGCAACTACAGGCCAGTGAATTAGACATCGGTGGTTGGCAAGCTCATGGAGAAACTGCTCAAGGACAGGATCACCGACTACCTGGAAACGACTGACCTACTCGACCCAAGGCAGCAATGCTTTACTAAGGGCCAATCTTGTCAGACAAACTTGGCTGCATTTTTGACGTGGTCACTAGGGTGGTGGATAGGGGGGTCAGTGGACAGTCTACCTTGATTTCAGGAAGGCCTTTAATGCATTGCCACATGGTCGGCTGGTCCTCAAATTGGAGTGTCTGGGGCTAGGGAAGGTGGTTACTGGGTGGGTCTGAAACTGGTTGGAGGGCAGAGCATAGGGGTGTTATTTAACAGGGTCCCCGACGAGTCAGGGGTCATGGTGGAGTGCCCCAAGGTCGTTACTGGGACCCTTGCTGTTCAACATCTATATAAATGGTATAGTGGAGGGGCTGGAGGGTAGAGGAGCTTGTTTGCAGATGATGTCAAATTCTGTAATACAGACTTCCGTGATGTAGCAAGCGGAATGGCTGCTTAGTTTCCAGACCGTAACCAACATTAGCTTCTGAGAGAATCCGACGCCTATCAATCCCATCCTACATCCAAAAGATCCAGATAAAGGTGCAAGAAGGATTGAGAATGGTCCGCACGAAAAAAGAGGTTCCCAAGTGCAAAAATGGCTTTGACGTAGTACAGCGAGCAGACAACCAGCAGGCCTCAGCCCAGCACCGCTGCGTTCATCTGTGCTTTCGCATCCGGAGCTGAAGATTCATGCTCGGACTCTGGCTCAACAAATACGAGGGCAGAATCTAGGAAGATTATTAACCTGCTGCATAAAATTGATGCCAAAGTAACGGATATCCAAAAGGATTTTAAAAATTAGAATCCAGAACTCTGGCAGTCGAACAGCAGTTAGAGGGGCTGCAGGCTGAACATATGGTGTTTGGCAGGTCTCTGGCATTTTTGATGGAAGAGAAAGCGCTGTCAGCCAAAGCTGAAGATGCGAGGCTCGCCCAGATGCAACAATATTCGGTTGTGGAGTCCCAGAAGGAGCGGAGCAGGCAGATATGATCTCCTTCATGGATTGCTGGCTGAAACAGAGTTACAGATCGAGGAAGAAACTCAACTGGAGATCGAGGAGCACAGAACCCTCACCCTAAACCTAAGCAAGGGCTCCCCGAGAGCTATTCTAATTAAATTCCTCAGGTACACTGAAGGAAAAGGTCCTGCACCTGGCGTGGGGTAAAAAGACCTCAATTTCGATGGAATAAAGGTTGTATGTGGATCAGGATTTCCCCCTCACCTTGGCCCAATGCCGGAGAAAAAGTGCTTGGGGTCGTAGAACAACTTAGAGAGGGCTTCAAGGCCCAATTGCGAATACCCAGCCAGATTGTGGGTAGACCCACCGGAGGGGCAGAAAATATTCAATACACTCCTCCTGGCCAAAGACTTTCTGTGCTCCAACGATATCCAGATTCCAGATATGAAGGAAGAAATAGCGAAAAGGAGATTGAGAGACTGCTATGGTCAACAGTGCCAGGATCAAAGAATAGTACTCGGCTTACTGGAGAGCGGATACTGTTTTGACTTTGCATGGACCTCGCCAGATGGATTACCAGAGAGAACCTTCAATATGAAGGAGCGAACTTGAGTTAATTGACATTGTTCATATTTCAACCTGGTGTTGCTGGAGTTATAATTTCTAATATCCCCATTATTTTTCAGAAATTAGCTCCGGATCAGATGTTGAACATCTAAAGCTGTTTCACTTACCTGCCTATTTGGATCGCCAGAGGATGTAATACGTGCAGGCTCTACTTATTATAAATTTAAAACCCTTTTGGTGGGGATTGGGAAGCTCGCTGGGCTTTTGGGAGGGTGGGTCCTTCTGTTTATATTTAATTTTCCTTTCCCTGTTGGGTTGGAGTCATGGATCTGTTTCCCTACCTGGCGTCTTATGGATCCATCAGGTTCCCCCAGAGGGTGAACATGGGTTAGTCCGTAATATAGTTGAGCACTCCAATGGTCGACTGAGGGGGTCCTTTTCTTTGTTCCCTCCGGGGAAGACGGATATGTTTTTTTAGTCGGACCGCCTCTGAGTCCGATAAAGATTGAGTTCTTCGGTGGACATAGGCCTCCAGACTTCTCGGCTTGGTTCCCGCTCTTCCAGCGGATCAAGGAACCGGAGCGTGCCTCCTCCAAGTCTGATGAGAAGCCTCCCGAGTAGGCAGTTGAACTCTTCTTGAGGAACGAAGGTGGTAAGATGGGTTTGCTTCGGGAATCGCAAAATACACTGACTCTCTTTATTTGAGTCACAAGTAGAGTTGAAAGGTTTAAGGGCCAGAGGATATGGTTGTATTTTCCTCTTGGCTCCTTCGTGGATAGAAGGATAGAGAGAGATCGGAGGGGCCATAGGTATTCTTATGATTTGGGGGTTTGGCCATTATACCACTGGCGACTACCCGATACAAAGGTTGATTCTCCCCCTTTTTTTTCTCTTCCTCTTCCTCCCCCACCATCCAATTTTGGTTATAATGGATTCTCTCTTCATGGAAAATGCTACTTTTTCTTAAATATGTTGGTACCTTGAGGGGTAAGCTGGATATCTCTGCCCCTCCCAGAAAGATCCATACTTAAGATCCACTGAGGGCGAGAAGGTAATACCTCAGGGCTCTGGGGCTATTTCTGGTCTTTCACTCCTAACGGAGTGTTGATCCCTCAGGGGCTTTGGTCATCCACACCCCTTAATCCTTGCTGGGCACCTGCCAGGCTGTTGAAGAATGGCTTGGATGGGTGCCATGGCCGACAATACTAGTTCTGGCATAGACCTGTTGTCAATGCCATCCCGCACTGGAGGCTTGTTTTTACTCTCCATGGTGGGTTACCAGAGATTTCTGGACCAAGTATTGGTCTAAAAAGTTTTGTTCATTACTATGTTATCTATCTTTCTTCTTCTATCTCTCTCTCTCTCTCTTTTTTCATGTTTTATGGAGGATGCCTCAGGACACTAATCAGTGTCACAATATATAACTAGAAATAGGAGGCTTATCAATTGTTATCATTGTAGATTAATAATATGTCTGATATGATAATATGCTCACTAAATGTTAAGGGCATTAATAATGTCATTAAGAGAGCTAAGGTATTAACTGAATTTAAAGAGAAAAATGTGACATTGCTTGCGTGCAAGAGACCAGAGTTAACCGGGAGAACATATGAAACTGCGAAGGGATTGGGTGAGTTGTGTTCTGATGAGCACCCTCATTCTAAAAAGGAGGAGGGCCATATTATTCCACAGAGGTCTCCTTTCCAGATTCACTCAGTAAACAATTCAGGTAATGGGTCATCAGTTGATTGTCACTGGGAATTACAAGGGCCAAACTTGCATTTAGTCGGGGTTTACGCTCCTACCCCACCTTCCGGAGAGTTCCTACGATCCCTATTTAATGCAGTTGCAAAATTACCACTGGACAAATTATCCTAATGGGGGACTGAATTGTGTAGAAGATGTCAACTTGATAGGAGCTCAACTAAATCCCTAATTCTAAATCTTGTTCCAAGTTGCTTTAGTTTGCTTGCAGAGGCTGGGTTAACAGACCCCTGGAGATAATCCAATCCCTCAGTTAAGAACTTTACCTTCTATTCAAGGCCTCAAAGATGTATTCTAGGCTGGATAGATTTTACACACACAGAAGCGATTTGTATATTTTTAAGACATATCCATCCTCCCTATTACGATTTCAGATCATGCCATGGTTAAGGCCAAACTTCATTGGGGCATGTTGAAAGGGAAGGGTATCTGAAGGTTTGATCCTGGACTTCTTAATGATAAACAATATGTCGATTCTACTAAAAAATCATTCAGTGTTATTTAGCAGATAATACGAGGCTCATTCCAAACCTAAATATATTTGGGATGCTCTAAAGGCAGTGGTGAGGAGTCATACAATTTCCTATTCCTCCTATAAGTATAAACAATATCAAGCTCGTGTCAGTAAGGTGCTCAAAGAAATGGCCACCCTCAAAACATTACATAAGCACAGGATCTAAATCCTCTTAAGAAACTATTAGAATCCAGGAATACTTATAATGATTTGTTGCAGAGACGGTTGGAAAACTCCTTAGATATATAGGGCAACGTTATTACGTAGAGGAGAGAGGGCAGGTAAATTACTTGCTTTAAGGCTTCGTGAACAGGCTGATAGATATGTAGCTGGTTAGTAGGGACCCCCACTTCTCCATAAGAGTCTCCCGGAGAGATTGCTCAAGAATTTGCAGAATTTTAAACAACTTTATTCAAATGAAGAAACACAAGAACATAGGAGAAAATCCATAAATTTTTACGAGGGTTGGAAATGCCGTTCCTGTTGGAAACCCAGAGAGGCACTTGAGGCCCCCTTTACCGTGGAAGAGATTGGGGCGGCCATTAAACCATGCGATCCGCAAGGCCCTGGCCCAGATGGATTCACTGAATTCTATAAAGGATTTTCGGACCTTTATCCTCACTTCTTGCCAGAATCTGTAATGTGGCATCAGGAACCGGAGTCCCTGCCGGACACATGGGGAGGCCCTGGTTTCAGTTTTTACCCAAACCGGTAAAGACCACTCATCTTGTGCTGGATATAGACCCATTTCGTTGCTTAACCAGGACGCCAAAATATTCACTAAAATAATCGATGTATGACTACAAAAGTGGTCCCATTCCTGGTCCACCCAGACCAGACTGGTTTATACCTGATAGACACAAACGAGATAATATTAGGTTATTATTAAATGTGATTGCCTCAGCACAACACCCACTAAATTTGTCACTTTCGGCAGTATTAGCGCTGATGCTGAAAAGCGTTTGATCGCTTAAACTGGCAATATCTAGACTTAGTAATGGGAGGCTTTGGGTTTGGGGATAAATTTAGAAATGGATTTCCAATTTATATTCTAGGCCTAGAACCAGGGTCCGGTGAATGGGATAAACTTCAACCAATTTGATATACAGAGGGGCACTATGCAAGGTTGCCTCTCCCTCTCCTATTTGCTCTTAGTTTAGAACCTTTGGCCCTGTATATTAGGCAATCTGATCTTTTACAGGCCTCCAGGTTAGGGTGTAGAAGTCAAGATTTCACTATATGCAGATGACACTCTGTTATATGTTTCAGACCCATTAAAAGCAATCCCAGAATTCTTACCTTTCTTAGGAGTTTGGATCCTTTTGGGTTATAAAATTAACCCAGATAAATCGGAGTTGTTCCTCTGGGTGGCGTTAGGGCCATCCATTACCTGAGACACAAGTCAAATGGTGTAGGTCTGGGTTTAAATACTTAGGGGTGTGGATTCCTAGGATTTTCAAACCTTATACTCTACAAACCACTTGAAAATACTCCAAGAGATTAGAGAGGACTGCAACAGATGCAGGAGCTCCCCTTTCATTTTCGGGAGAAGGGAAACAATACATATGAATATTCTTCCACGCTTACTGTTCATTTTGGCGCCATCCCATATAAGCCCCTGAGAAGCTTTAGCAGGACTTAAGATCCACTCTTTCCAAATTTCTGTGGTTAGGAAAAAGCCACGGGTAAGGTGGAAGACCATGGTGGCCCCTAGGCAGAATGGTGGCCTTGGATACCCGATATTCAGAAATACTTGGGCCTCCCAGTTGTTGACCTTGGTAGCCCTGGACGGTGATCCTCCACCAAATGGGCCCAGATTGAGGAGGCCGATCTTCCTGTGGAAAGGCCAGGGACTTAATACATTTAGATTCCCTAGACTGAGATTGTGGAGTTTAGGAACCCCTACGAGGGTTCTTCCCCAGGTTTGGAGGATATAAACCTTAAGCTGGGTATCAGTTTAAAGCTTAACCCAAATACAACCATATTAAGTTGTTTAGATTTTGGACCACGTAAATGGGACCTGGTTTTCAACAATGGGCAAGGGTGGGCCTTTCCAGTTTTGGTCAACTCTTTGAGCAAAATTCAATTAAATCCTTTCAGTAATTTAGAATAGAATTCAGTTTACAACAAAAGGATTTTCTCGATATCTTCAATTAAGACACTACATTCAAGCAAATGTACCATGATTGAATTTAACGCAGATTCCCTAAACAATCCGTGCGCTCAATCTTATCCTCCCTAATTAAATCCCACATCAGAAAAATATGATCTCTAAATTAGTAAAAGTGATGTACAATACAGAGGCAGACCCAATACAGAGCATCAAGAGGTGTGGCATAGAGACTGCAATTATTGTTTCACTGAGACAGACTGGTCTCAAATTTGGAGGGCAGTACAAACCACCACTTCATCTCTTTACTGGCAGGAATTTCGTTGGAAATTATTATGAGATTTTTCAGGGTCCCGTGGTAACTAAGCATTGGATTACATTACCCTGACCTTTGTTGGAGAAATTGTCAGCAGGTTGGTACATATTTCCGTATTTATTGGGAATGTGATATTGTGCAGGAATTCTGGAGGGAAATAAAAGATGCATTTGAGTTGATTTTTGAGACCAGCTTGCCGGCTCTCCACAATACTGGTTGCTGGGTCTGTGTCCTCCCCATTATCATCAAGATCTTCCCGCCTATTATTTGGGATCCTAGTAACGGCAGCATAGAGTCTATCAACCTGCTGTGGTTGTCTCTGACAAGCCTACTTTCTCCTCCTGGTTTAGAATTTGTACCAAGATTTTAGATATGGAGTATTTTACAGCCAAATTAAGATTCTCCATGGAGAAATTTAAGGACAAATGGTATCCCTTTATGCAATTCATGGTTCCCAGGAAAAGATATCTGTATTAGAAATTATAACAAGATATACATGATGCTGTCTCTTTATCCCGGTTTAGAAAGGTGGACTGTGGGACAGTGTTGGGATGCCCCATTACATTAGAAAGGCATCATATACATAGTAATGGATTTGGACCATTGCTCCCTTATAGAGAGTTTGTTATACTAGTGGATAACTAGGATGAAGTGTTTGGGTTGACCCACCTTCTTAGAGGAGACCCTACTATCAGTTGTTATTAAATGCTTAAAGTTATGATAGTATACATTTATGTAGGACATGTAAATGATCAAGTTCTTGGTTGTCCTTTTGTCTTTCCTATTATTTCTCCTATTTAGTTCTTTATAGAATAAGGAAGCATTCTCCCCTTGGGACTTCTCCCTTTCTCCCCTTCTTTCTGTTTCTCTTCCTGTCCACTCCCTTTTGTTCTGCTTAAACTCTCTCTTCATTCCTTGATTTCTTCTTTGTCTTTAAATATATTCCTGTGCATATGAGTAGGAATGGACTTATGTCTGTTTGTTAATGCATGAATTTAATTGTAAGAGTAAAGGGAAATAAAAGCTCTTCAATAAACTTTAATTTAAAAAAAATTCTGTAATACAATTGACATACAGGATGGGGTGGAAAGGATGCAGAGGGCCTAGAAAAATTGGAGGGATGGGCCAGATAGTGGAGATTATCCCTCAATATGGCGAAAAGCAAAGTCGTGCACCTGGGTAGAGAAATGGGAGAGTGGAGTACAAACTAGGGGCAAGTCATTGGAGGTTACCATGGAGGAGAGGGACCTAGACATAATCATCACTCAGGACTTGAAGGTGGCGGCAGACAGTGCGATAGGTTGGTGGCAGCCAGAGTGCTGGGTGGTATTGGGAGGGAATCACCAGCAGGACGAAGGAGGTCCTGATGCCCCTTGTACACCCAGTTGGTCTGACCTCATCTGGAATATGGGGTCAAGTTTTTGAGGCCTTACCAAAAGAAGGATGTGGAGCAGGAACAGAGGAGGGCAATGAAGATGGTGAAGGGCTCAGTCACCTGCCATATGAGGAGAGGTTGGGAGCTCTGGACATGTACCCTCTGGAGTTGAGGACAGAGAGGGAGGATGACAGACCTTCAAGTACCTGAACAAGGTGGCCACTAAGAACCTCTTCCTGAGGAAGCAGTGTTCAGAAAAGGTCACAATTTCCAACTGGAAGGGCAGATTTAGGGGCAACATCAGGAAGAATTTTTTTTTTGGAGAGGGTGATGGACTCCTGGAATGGTCTGCTGAGGAGGTGGTCGGGGAGAATTCAGTAGGGGGGTTCAAAAGTGTGCGGACAGACAGAGGCTGTTGAAAGGTGGAGGGGGGAACCAGGGCCAGGCCTGGAGATAGTTAGGCAAACGAGCAGACTGGGTGGGCCTGGAGGTCCTTTTCTGCCATCACATTCCTATGTTCCCATCTATAGGAGTCTCCACCTGGAATATCATTTCCAGTTCTGCAGGCCCCATTTCAAGAAGGGCATAGAGCGGGTGGAACAGGTGCAGAGAAGAGCAACCAAGATGGTGCACAGTCTGCATCGGAAGCCATGCAAGGAAAGACTCGGAGGAATTAATATGTACTGATGGAGAGAAGAGAAAGGAGATATGACAAACATTCAAATACCTCAAGGGTATCGATAAGGTACAAGAGGGTGGCATACTGTACAGAAAGATGTTCAAGACCAAGGGGTATATATGAAGCTGGAAGGGGAGACAGAAGGGATGCAAGGAAATACTTCTTTATGGAAAGGTGATGCCGACACCTGCAATGAGACTCACACAGAGGCTACATTCCCACTGGCCGCCACAATGTCAGCATCAGTGAAGCCTATAAGCCATGTGGCTAAAAGTCAGACCCAGCACCACAGAGGCAAAAGAAGTCAGCCACAGTTTTTCATATCTCTCACCACAGTGTCTAGAACTACCAAGAGAGTGGCAGAAAACGACTGGTTGTGGCACCATGTTGGATCTAAGAAATACACAAGATTTGCTGTAGTCATTTCAGAGAGCCATAAAGGACAATAAGGTCACCGCACCACACATGACCAGAGTCTTGGTACGGAAAGAGTTGTGTCTGATTGGAGCAAGTAGACACTCTCCTCCAACCAGAGTGGCTGTTCTCTAGTCTTGGGAGGGCCTGCAGTGGAATAACTGTCTGTGGCAGTGATAGGGAGTGGGTCTCTGGGCAGTTCTGGCAATCATGATCCCAATAATAAAAATATAAATTTTTTGTTGTAAATTAGAGTTAGTAGGTAGGCAGGGAAGCAAAAGCGTGGTAGAAGAAAGAAACGTCAAGGAAGTGGATTCAAAAATTGGGGAAATACTAAATAGTGAATGATTCTGAAATGCAGGCAGTCTGAGCCATACAGAGAAAAGCAGGAGACACGGGGGAGCAGTTTTATGCAACAGCTCAAAGAATATATGTGCAGCTCTTTAAAGTACAAAGAAAAAATTCCAGGATAACAGAAGGAGATGGGGTATAAGGCACACTTCAATGTACAAACCTGAAAGAATGTTAAGGAGAAGGCTTGAAAGAATAGCAAATAAAATAAAACAAAGCAAGGGATATAAAAAATGCAATATTTATTTTTCAAAAGAACAGTGAATAAAAAAGAAACAGGGGGCTAAGAAACGGCAGATTATTGTTAAAGTTGTCTACAGACAAATATTTGAGAGAAGATAGAAGAAAACAAAAAGGATTGAAAAGACAATAATTGAAGAGAAGCAGCGGGCCAGCCCGCCAGTGCAGCAGAAAAATTCACCGCTGCAATGCTGGTGTCCCAGATTCGGGAACAGATTTGGGTGGACAGCCGGCCAGGAGAGAAGGCTTGAGCATCTGATGACTGTTCACCTTCTCTTGGGGTGTTGAGGCCAGAGCCTACTGACTTGGTGGAGACCGGGAACAGTAGTGCATCTGGGTCCCACTACCTAGGGTGGAGCATGACAGACATTGGTGTCTGCCTTGACGTTTCTGCATGTCACACCCTGCAGGAGAATAAACTGAAGGAAAATGGTGCACGGGTCGGGTCAGGGTGACTGCCTCCTGGACCCTCCCACCAGAGCTACTGGATCACAGTGGCTGCCTCAGCAGCACCAGGACCACTGGAAGGCCAGTAAGGCTCATTCCTTTGCAGAAAGGGGACCGCCTGATGAAGGGATACATCGGGTACCCTGGGTGGCTGTGACATGGGATGGTGGGTAGTTGAGAGTAGCCGGGATGAGAATAGGTCCGAAGGAGTGATTGGCCAGTGTGCAGGTGGGAAGCAATAAAAAAAAAAACACACACACACAATAGAGAAGCAGACAGTGGATCTGGGCACATTACTGTTTGCATGAACATACTGAAAAATACGAGAAGCAAGCTCCTGAAATCAAGAGAGTAAAAGACAATGAGAGCATCTGGGATATAAACAAGTTCTGGCCAGATCCAATAGGGATGCAGCGGTGGAATTTGTGGTAAAATACTGTAAATCCAGAGCCCCGTGCAGGGGCAGAGGCTTTCAGGGATGGGTTTCAGTGTCCATTGGACACTTCCTCCCAGGTGGGTGGGGCTGGGCCTTAACACCTATGGGCAGACTAGGTGACATGTTTGGGGAATAGGGTGCCTCGACACACACCCCACATCCCAGCCTAGGGTCTCCATGCTAACGCATGGGTGAGACTGCTCAATATGGTAGAAAGTGGAAAAGGAGCTTCTTGCCCGGCCAGATGATGAGTGCCAGCCCCGCTGCCACAAAGCCCCAGAGACAGTCTGGACCAGTTCCAAAGCACCAAGGATATGACTCAGAAGAGGGATCTGCCTGACAAAGGGATATATCAGGTTACTGGGGGCAGGGGGGCTGCAACAGGAGTTGACAGGGGCAGGTGGGCACCAGGGATCTAGGCACTCAAAAGAGTGGCCAGACAGGGAGTGCAGAGTGGGGTGGAGCATAAACAGACAATACAAAAAAAAAAAAATAGATGTTTTATGAAAGGACTGTGAAATCAATTTTCATGACGCAAAAGATATTTTAGGCAGGAGTTGAAAATGACAGCTGTCAGAGTCAAGAGGTGCTGTAAAGATATGGCTATGTTGTAAATTTTGGGTAACAATATTGAAAAGTACCAAAGTTATAAGCCTGTGTTCCAAGATGGTATCTTAAATCTACTAAAACCAGAAACTCCTCAGCCAGGCATGCCTCCTCATGCAAATATCTGTTGCTGCTGCCAGGTCTGCGTAGTCGTCCAGAGCTCCTCAGCACATGCTTGTCCACATCTCTACCAGACTGTATGACAGCCAGGAGTTCTGCCTTATCCTCAATGTCTGGCTGGGCCTTCACCAGATCCATCGTTTTGCCCACAGTGACATCTGGTATGTAACCATGTGGGCAAGAAAAGTAAATGACCTGATCCTGCAGGTAGCTGATTATATCTTGTGGCCCATCTGGTCCAGCTTTCTGGATTCAGGATCAGGAGGCTGGGTGCGCATGTGTCTCGGTTATTGTGCCCTGCTGTGCACAGCCATCAGTACCACAGAATCGGTTTTGGATGCTCACCTAGAAAGGCCCCCCTTTAGTCGTTTTATAAAGCCGGTCTGCTTTGCTTGGTACTGCCGCTGTGGTAGCCGGCTGCTTCCGTGTCGATTTGGTGACATCTTAGAAGGGCTCCACCAATTGGGAGGGAAAGATGACCAATGGTTTTGGGTCAGCAGCCCCAAAATTTTGCCAGACAGTGCCGTTCAGGATCCAGCTCTTCTGTATCCCACTGGTACAGGGCTTGGATGTGTCTCAAAATGTCCAAGAAGGACGGATCATCTGGAAGTGACCTTGGCAAGTCTCTTCTTGGGTCCAGAGAAGGAATAGATACCTCATCCTCAGAGAGTACACAGAGGAGTCGCTCCGCGTCTTCTCCTGAGGAAGGTGGTGGCGCCTGCTAGTGGACGGAACAGACGACGGTTACCTCTTTTTGCTGCCATGTCCGAGCATCCGCCTGTCATCCTCATTGGGCGGCAGGTGTTCAGTCAGCTGGGGAGGTAACTTAGGCGACTGATCCTGAGTGGTGGCTGGACCAGGACGTGTCCCTGGATTTTGGGAGTAAATCCTTTATCGTGTCCCACCATGTATTGAAAAGCACACCCACCTCTGCCAGTGGGATGACTAGAAGCAGAGGCTTGGGTTTGATATGCTAGAGGGCCAGGCGCTGGACCATGTGGACTTACAGGAGCAGACGTCTGGTCCTGGGGCACCTGTCGGGTGGTGCATCTGGTGTGAGGTTTGATGGGGTCTTGTCCAGCACAGCCAAGCCCCTTTGTGGTCAGTCATCCAGTTCCTAAGGAGGAGGTGAGGGAGATGGTTGGGTGTCCATAGCCCCTGGTGTTTTGTCCTTTGGGGCCTTAGTTGCCGGGCAGATGACCGTCATCTGGGACAGAAGACTGCTTTTGTCGGCGGCGCCTGATCAATTTACAGTGCAAAGTCGGGTGGCTGGTAGTCTGCTTACCTTCGAAACCAACGTCACCCTTTTCTTGGGTGAAGGAGGCATCTGGTAACGACGACCTCCTGGTGTCTAGTGGAGCCATCCAATACTTTATGCCTATCAGACAATCCAGAGTGCTTACAGACAAGTTCAGAAGGTTTGCCTGAAGCAGATGCCTGTCCCTCTTGGGTCGATCCATGTCAAGGTCTTGTGGGTCAGTGCGCCAAGGGAACTTGGGCGGATAAATACCCCTGGGATGAAGACTCCCTACCTTTAGAGTACAATGAGGTGGAAGTCTTCTGCTGAGTAACCCCAAAACTGTTGTGGTACCTGGGGAACTGACCCAACCTCCCACCAGAGGACCAGAAGTCCTGTGAAGGGACCCCCACCGATCTTTTCTCCTTGGGAGGAGACTCCTGGTTGAGGAGGAAGAACTATGTCCTGACTGCTGGAACAACAAGTGGCCACTATGCAGAAGACCCAGATAGGACTTTGGCATCTTGAGGGGCAAATGTGAGTTTTACTATTAAAAAATTTGACAGTGTGGGCAGTCAGGCCAGTGGCTGGGCCTAGGCAGAGTGGCAGTCTCTGCCGGGATCTGCTTCCAAGCACACACTTCAACTTTCGCAGCTGAGAGGTCGATGAAGACATGCACTTTGCTGAAGAAAAACTGTACGAGAGCAAAATGGCAGTCAACTGCAATGATGGCATTCGTGGATCTGATGTTAGTGGGTCAATGGCGGAAAAGAACTGAAGTGCTGCGGGGACCGCCCTTTATACCACATCCGACGTTGGGGGTGTGACACTGCCATCTGCTTATGATTGTTATATGATATTTGTATAATATACAAATGAGTATGTCTGCTCGATGCAGTAAAGCTGGGCTTCAGTGGTGACCCCCGGGTGACCCCCACCCCACTTCAGGTTCCAGTGTAGTATTAATACAGGAGGTTGTAAACTGACCATAGGATATGTGAAACTGACTAGTGAAGGAAAACCTAGAGTTTCCTGTTCTGCTATTAATTAAGGCTCTGCCATCTGCCAAGGATAAGCCTTATAAACTTTTATGATTTCCTATAGGGACAGGCTGTTGGATAACAGCACCATGTTAAAGTCATAAACCCTTTAATCTTCCTTGGGAACAGGAATCAACAACCAGTTCAAAGAGAAATGTTTGATCCCAGACTGTCATATTTGGGAAATGGCTTTTTGCTGATATTCACATTATTTAGAGATTGGACCTAATGGGAGGGTCTAGGCTGTGTTCTCACAAGGGATGGGGAGATTGAGTTTCTAATGATCATCCATCTGGGGAAAAAGTCTGGCATATGATTCTTGGACTCTGAAAAGACAGTGCTCTGAACTTAAAAAGCACTTAGAAAGGCAACACTTAGAAAAGAATTAAGTATCTGTGGAAGGAGTTTGTAGTCTGTAGCTTTCCTTTTTTTTTTTATTTGTACATGACTGAGATTTGTGATATAATTTGATCTTTATTTTATTTCACCTGTTTTAAACTTCAGTAAATAAAATTTTCTTTATTATTCTGCCTGTGTCTTCTCTCAGTTATTTTACATGTGATGTGAACTGATTAAGTCAGACAGCTGTTAAAAGGTTTGATTGTTTTACTGATTTAGCTTAAAAGTCAGAAATACCTAGGTCTCTCATAGAGTTGTAAGGGTTCATTTTGGATACCTGGCTGGATGCCCTTGGGCTAAATATTATTTCTATTGCACCCCCCCCAGGAGAGTATTTTCTGAGCCTGTTAATTGGGTATGCTAGCATAAGGTTCATAGTTTGAATCCTCCAGAACTGGAGTAACATCCCTTACATCCAATTTCTTACAGCGGTGGGGAATTGGGGAGTTTGCAAGGAGCTATGTGAATGTGTATACAATATAATATCTATGTACCTGATTAATTCCTCTTGCATGAGGACACTAAGTTTTGTCACTTATTCTTTGTTTGCAAATTAGAAGATTTTCCACCTGGCAGTACCGGGTGATGTGTTGAGCAGCACTCTGTCTGGAGGGGAAAAAGTCAGTTCTGTTCCTCCCACTACATCAACACTGAAACCACACTGACTGACATTACTAGTAACCAGTGAGAACCATTTCTCACTGCCAGGTTTCACTTTCACAAGAAGCAGCAGGGACTGGCTCTCCATATTATTAGTGATGTCACAATGTCCTGCTTTTGATTGGCAGCTTGTGAAAGTCACTGCTCAAGCTACAAGGACTGTGGTGTCTCAAAGTTTTGGTCTAATTTCTGGTGATGTAGAGGAGGAACAGAACTGACTTTTTCCTCCTGACAGAGTGCAGTTCACACATCACCCTAATACTGACAGGTGGAAAAATCTAATTAGCAAACGGAAAAACAAAAAATACTTCAGATACTGAAGTCACAGCTGACTGCAATGGAAAATCTCTTAATTCCAAGCAGTACACTAGCTCTTTAAACTGTTTAACGATTATAGGAGCTATAAAACATTTACCATGTCTAGTAGGTGACATCTGGTCAAAGCGTCGAGTTTAGATGTGAAACGTTGACAAGTTGTGTGTGTGGTGGGGGAGGGTGCTACCACATCTGGTATCAGTTTTTTCTGTGTTTTTAGCAATAAATGCGAGTCTAAATTGTGTCCTAGCAGTGGACCTTAGTTTCCTATGTCTGTGTGAGCCAGCTTCTCTCCTTGCACATGTACTGATCATTTGCTTGGCTCCAGTCAGTGTTTCCTCAAGTCACCCTTCTCTGTATACTATAATGAAAGCAACCTTCCACAAATACTGGTGGCTAGATCCAATGAACTTGAAGTGCAGAAATATTAGTTTGTGGAGGAGCATATTTACAGTATGTCCCAAAACAGCCACTGCCATTCAGCGGAGCCAAAACCAGGGCAGAATTAGGGAAGCACCATGATTTTGGCACTAAGGTGGGCCCACCATGTTGGCAAGATCAGCAAGGAAGTCTGCAGCTGTATCCAGTGAGTTGGGTGGATGCCATGGGCATACAGCCCCCCAGAGTCTGGAGAGAGAGAGACTGGCTTGAGCGGCCATGGCAGGTCGCAGCCTGTTCATCTGGAGTCCATGCCCACCCACCAGCGATTGTGTCATCTGGCTGTAGAGAGACTATGTGCCTAAAGTACCTCTCTGAGCAGCAGCAAGGGTGGTAGTCAGGCCAGGGAGCCACCTCCTTCAATGGGTGCTGGGATAATGCCGCACCAAGTTGCACCAGCTCCACAGAGGAGGTGAAGTGAAGCTGTCTGAAAATTGGATCCAGGCCATGGGAGCTATGCCTGTAATCTGTGAGAACTCTGAATAGCCCTCTATGGCTGTGAAGTTTGGGATAATACATGGACTGTACATGGACATTCTGCCCTGAAACATTTGCCCTGTGGTGTTCATCAGCTCAATGTCCGGAGTGCGTTTCCATTCTGTGTTGTGAGACAGTTCTGTTCAGGTTTTATGCCTGAAAGGACTGGTGCCATGGCACTATGCCGAAGATTAAGTGAGACTAATCAACTGCACTCCTAGCCGTTGGAGATGCATTTACAGCTTGAGCATTTAAAAAGTTATTTTGGGAGAAATAAAATAAATCCCATCATGTCTGTTAAAGCCATCGGCCTGGACAGTCTGTAATAGCCTGTTCCAATTTAATGTGCCGAATGAATTTCTGGAATTGCTGTTGGTCTAACAAGTTTGGCCCCAGGGACCTGGTCCTGTTGTCCTCTGGTCACCCGAAGATGCGCCCCCAAAAGAGTTCTTCTGTCACCTGCCACCCTTAGGAACAGCCCACAGAGAGCTCCTGATCACCATGGCCCAAGACTCTCCCTTCCGGCTGTGGCTTTACTCACGGCTGGCCTGCCACCAACAGCACAGGAACAGCTCAGAGTGGGCTCCCAAACACCACGGCCCAAGACTCTCCTGCCAGCATTGGCTTCCTCACAGCCGACCCGCTACCAGCAGCTGAGGTAAGAACCTCTGAGCCCTGGAGCTACTTGCATTGAAAGCCACTTTTCTATTGGACACACGAGGCTGTATTCAAGACTCTATTGGCTGCCCTAGCTAGTTCCAGGGAGGGGCTGTGGACATGGCCTACTTAGACTTTAGCAAGGCATTTGACACAGTCCCACACAAAAGATTAATAGTCAAATTAACCAGCCTGGGAGTGGGTCCCAGGGTGGTAGCCTGGGTAAAACTTTGGCTGGACAACAGGACACAGAAGGTAATTGTAAATGGAGTCCACTCTGAAGAAAGAAGGGTTACTAGTGGGGTACTGCAGGGTTGAATACTGTTTCTGGTCCTTTAATGTCTTTATAAGTGACACTGCAGAGGACTGAAGGAAAAGTATGCCTCTTTGCAGATGACACAAAGATGTGCAACAGTGTTGATGCACAACAAGGTGTGGAAAGGATAAGAATGGACTTGGCAAGGTTGGAGGAATGGTCAGAAGTATGGCAGCTTGATTCAATGCAAGAAGTGCAAAATAATGCACCTGGGAAACAAAACCCAGGGAAGATTACACAATTGGGGGGTGTAGTAACAAAATGGAAAGGGACCGGGGCAGTAATCATATCAGATGACCTTAAGGTTAGCAAGCAATGTGAGAAGGCAGTAGGGAGGGCCGGGGGTATACTGGGATGTATAGGGAGAGGCATCACCAGCAGAAAACAGGAAGTTGTTATCCCTCTGTACAGACAGTTGATGAGACCCCATCTGGAGTACTGCGTCCAGTTCTGGAGACCCCATCTTCGCAAGGACACAGACAGGATAGAAGCTGGCCAGAGGAGGCAACTAAAATGGTGCACAGTCTGCAAGAGAAGCCACATGAGGAGAGACTAAAGGAGCTTAATATGTACAGTATACCCTTGAGGAAAAGAGGAGGGGGACATGATAGAAACTTTTAAGTACCTCAGTGGAATCAACAAAGTCCAAGAGGGTAGCATCTTTCAGAAAGAGATGTTCAAGAACAAGGAACACAAGTTGAAGATTGGGGTTCAGGGGCAATGAGTAAGTATTTTTTTCCACAGAGAGGATGGTTGATGTATGGAACAGCCTTCCTGAGGAGTTTGTGGGGTCTAAAACAGAGAATTCAAGAATGCATGGGACAGACATAAGGCAATTTTTAGGGCTTATCCTGTAGGTAGGAAATGGGCAGACTAGGTGGGTCAAGCGGTCCTTATCTTCCATCAAAGTCTATGTTTCTATGTTCCCTTGCATTGAGGTTTGCTGGGTGTCCGGGACTGAGTTAAGCCATGCAATTTGCCACCTGGCACTAACTTTTGAAAGTGGCACTTTCTTTGTTTTTAATACTTCAGCTTTATTGATTCTTTTCATTTCATGTCCATAACATCTTGTATAAGACCTTATATCAATACATGCTCTCAGTATTTGATACATCTTACTAAAACCGCAATTGAAATCTATACAATTTAACATAACTTAAATTAAGCTTCAGCCTTCCTTCTAATTGGAGAACTAATTCCATTCATACTTATTCCTATGTACTTTTGGGTCTTGCCTCCACCCCTCCACCCCATTATTTTCTTCTTTAACAACTCACCAAATTTCTGTCAATTACCTATCACGCCTTCCTTATTTCATCTATGAATTTCTCCTTTCGCCCCAGCAGGAGAAAGCCTAAAATAACAAGACATCCTCAGAGAGGAATCTCTCACCTCCACATGTGTTTCCTGCTCTTGTATCTGTGGTTTATAATCACCAGCCCCAAGCTTCTCATTTTCTCTCTATGTTGTTTTCCTCTTTATTAAGTTATCCTTCGATCAGCTTTCAGGACCCTTCATTTCTATCAGATTTCTCCTCCAACATTTCCCACCTGGTCCATCTATTTATATATTGATGGCGATTTTGTCTGAGTGAAAAAGTGACCCTCTCAATAGTTTCACTCCTCTATTATTTCCACCCTCATCCCAGGTAGAGGCCTTAGGCAGGAGCCACCTCCTAGTTATTGCCTTCCCGCTGCAGCAATCAGTATATTCCAAAGATACTTCGCTTCTCCCCTTCAGATTCCCTGGTGCAAACCCAGGATCATATTCAGTCCCAGTAGAACTCTATACTAAATAATTTCCTCAAATAATTTTGCCCGGCCGGTAGCGCTGAGGTTGAGGCGCTGGAGCGCCACACCTTGCACCACACCAGCGACCGGGTTCAGGAATGAGCTCGGGTCAACGGGGTCGGCCGGGGTGGAAAGGATAGAGCTCCCAACGGCAGCTCTCCTTCTCCGGGAGGGTTCTGCAGGCTCCCGCCGCAATGCTGCCACCTTGGGAAGCCCGGGTGATAGCTGTTAGGGAGAAGCAGCGAGCGGATTGGGTGGCACCGACAGTGGGCGAGCAGGAGGACGCCTCAGCGTGCCTCTGAGCTCATAGCCTCACTGCACGCCAACATCAGGGAGGGATGAAGGAAAGGAGGAAAACACCTCACTCCCTCCTAGGCAAAGACGCCTCAACAGATCATCTCCAGAACCCGTCGGACAGACCCGCTGTGCCATCCACATGAAAAATGCTTGGAGGAGGAATCCCCTAGCCCTCTCCACCCCATTCCCAGGGGGTAAACGGACACACTCAGGGTCAGTGTGGATGAAGCACTTAGGGCAGATCACAATAGGGGTCCGGGAGATCCAGGATCTGAGGTCATCGGAGAGAGTGGAGGAGGAGGCAAGAACAGAGTATAAATACAAGGGTTAAAAAAATGATTTTGTATTTTCTCCCAGAACTCTCTCAGTACCGAGCAACTCCAAAAATATGCACTACATTAACCCTCAGCTTAACAATTTCTCCAACAACAAGTTGGATTTGGAGTATACCCTCCCCTGAGTAATATGCAACCCTAAAGAACCGTATTCTTAACTTCCACAGAAATTACCTCCAACTTGGAGAAGTAGTTGTATTCCACGATTTCTCCATATCCCCAGCCAATCCTTAGCAGTTAATGTGATCTGCAGTTCTCGTTCCCATCTTTCTTTAATGTAATCGGATGTGTGCTATAGGTCATTTAGATACTTCTTATATAAGATAGAGCTGGCCTCTCCCTGCTCGAGTCCCATATTGTTTCAAAAGTATTCAGTATTGGGCACCACCTCCCTTTCTCATTGATTTGTTCAACTCCTTTGTTATGTAATCCTCATCTGATAGTATAGTAGCTTCTCTCTCCAACCAAATTTGGTCTGTGCCTCTAAATGAGATAACCTGCTCCTCTTAGATGCCGAGGGGCCGATATCCCGCCCTCCTGTTTTTTATACCAGGGATCCATAAAGGCCGTATTCTCCTTATTTATATTCCACCAGGTACATTTCCACCCATAGACCTTGGATAGGCTTTCATAAGTCCCTGCCTGTAGCCTAATAGGGCCGTTTCTGGTCCCCACGAATGGTGTTTTTCCCCATCCAGGTTTTGGGTTCAGAGTCGAGCATTGTGCTAGTAAGGGGAGGGATAGGACAGCTGCCTGGTCTACCTCCTTCCACCTGGCCTGATAACCTGGGTGCTGTAATAACAAGATTACTCTTAACTGTGTTGCTATCCAGTACCCCATTAACATGGGTCCTGCTAATCCTCCTGTTTTTTAGGTAGGTATAAAGTCTGCCTCTTAATTCTGGGCCTTGGAGAACCAGATAAAGTCTCCTAAAATGTTTTGCCGCTTTCCTATTTGCTTAAATGTTATTGGGGCGGGTACACACTGAAACAAACGGAAAACGAGGGAGTACATTCATCTTTATTGCCTGGACCCTTGTCCAGATAGAATCAGGAAAAGTCTCCACTGCCTCATATCCTCCTGCACCTGCTTCACCACTGGTAGGTAATTTAGTTGTACCAGTTGACTAGTTACCGCTAACCTCACCCCTAGTATTTCATATGGATAACTCCCATTTCATGGGAATCTCATTTTAACTCTCGTGTGATGGTTGGAAGTTCAGTTTCAAGACTTCTGTTTTACCTTCATTAAGTGTGTAACCTGAAAGGGTTGAAAATTGCCTCAGGTGCTGAAATAGATTCGAGGCGAGGACTCTGGTTGGGTCAGGTACAACAAAATATCATCAGCATACAAGCGCTAGTTTTGTGGGCTCTCCCTAATTGTACCCCCTGTATGTTTTGGTTTCCCGTAGCCCTTGAGCCAATGGTTCTAAGTATAGTGCGAACAGGAGTGAGAAGAGTGGGCATCCCTGTCTCGTTCCTCTCTCAGTGGAAACACCCCGAATGGTGTCCATTTACTCTTACATATGCCTTTGAGAGGCATATATCTTCATAATCAAGGCCACAATTGCGCTGGAAGTCTGAATCGGTCAAGCACCACCTGGAGAAAGGACCACGAGACTTTATCAAACGCCTCTGGAGCATCTAAGCTGAGAAGGATAGCAGGCTGCCAGTGACCAAGATGATCCAGGATATGGACAGTCCTTTCAGGTTATCCTGGGCTTGCCTTCCAAGAATAAATCCTGTTTGATCTGCATGTATTAGTGTCGGTAAGAGTTGTTGTATTCTCTGGGATATTATGGCCATAAATAGTTTATAATGCGTGTTAAGGAGGGAGATGGGCGTGAAGCGGGGCAAAATCTGGGATCTTTATTCTCCTTAGGTATTACCGATATAACCGCCTGTGACCACGACTCGGGGTGGTATTTCAGTCAAAAGGGTGTCATTAAATACTTTTAAAAGTAATGGTGAGAGTTGATCCAAAGTGCTTATACATCTCAGCGGGTAACCGTCTGTCCCGGACATTTATTGCACTTAACTAGTTATTTCCTGTCTGAGTTCTCACTGGTCATCGGCCTAATAAGTTGCCTTTGTGCAGCTCCGGAACCCTGGGAGAGTGATCTCGTTCAGATACTGTCTCCATCTTGCCTCTCACCCTGGGAGGGCCCTATAAATCTCTATATATGCTCTAAAGGCCTCTGCTATGTCCGGGTAGTTTGTTTAATATCCTTACTTTGTGGGTGTTCCACCCTAACTATGTGCTTTTGCTTTTGTTTGCGTAGTCTGGCTGCTAGCATTCTAGCTGCTCTGGGGCCCCTCGTAGTATCCTTGTTTTATATATAGCAATTTCTGTTTGAGCTGATACTCCAGCTGCCCATTTAATTCTTTCTTTAGTTTATTTAGTCTATGACACCTCTCTGTCATATTTTACTTTTAGTTTAGCTTCCCAGTTATCTATTTTTCTTTTTAAGGATTCTATTTTACCTTCTGTTTGTTTCTTTTATATGCGCTATGGATATTAATTTACCTTACAATGGCCTTTATGGTATCCACAGGAGTGCAGAGGATATATCCGGAGGCATTTTCTTCTATGGCCGTTAAATAGTGTCCTTTACCTGTTGTTTAACCTCCTTATCTTGCAGCAAGGAGACATTTAGTCTTCAAAATGTTTTTCAGAAAGCCCCAAATCTACTTGAAGGAATATCGGAGCATGGTCTGAGATTGTCATAGTCCCCATCCAACTATCCTTCACTTTGGCCAGCATCTCTTTCGACAGTAAGAAGTAATCCAACCTCGAGAAGGTTTTGTGGTGGTGAAAAAAAGTATAGTTTCTTTGCTTGGGATGCCTCTTCTCAAACATCTATATATCAACTCTCCCAGAAGTTGCCCCAATCTACAGACCCCCTCTCTCGCCACCCTGTCATTGACGTACTATCTATTTTTGGGTCGATTGTTATGTTTAGGTCCCCCTCAAATGACCTGTCCCTCCGCCCACCCTGTAGTTTCAACATCATACTTCTATAAATTTGAAAATCAGAATTAGCGGGACATATACAGAAGCCAGCATTAAGATCTCCCCATGGTATTTTCCTTTTAAAACACATATCCCCTCCTTATCCATATTTATCCAATACTTCAAATATTGTTTTCTTAGGTACCAATATTGAAACTCCCTCCTCCTTCCGGCCATAGGATCGCTGATCTCATAACTGAATCCCATTTTCCTAACTTGGTATGCTCTAGAGGGGAGAGATGCGTTTCTGTAACATTATAAAATCAGGTTTCTCTTTTCTGAGCCATGCCAGTACCTTGCTCCTCTTGACGGGTTTGTTAACCCTTAACATTAATCGAGCATATTACAGTAGTACTATCAATTCTCACATCTATCACTGACTCCAATTACACTCAGCGCTCTCTTATCCTTCCAACACTCTCTCATTTAGTGTTTTGCTGCTCTTTAGACCTGTTACTACCATTCTGACATCTACCCAATTCCATCCCAGTTCGTCCTTCTTTAGAAAACCTCCCACGGTCAAGAATGTCTCCAAGGTGTTGGTGGCCCTATTCCATTCCCTCTCCCATATATTCCCCTACCCCACATTCAGATATTATGGGCAGAAGCTAGACCCTCCTCCCCAAAGCATCGTTCTCCAACTTAGGCTTGCTTAATATCAGAAAAAACCTTAAAACAATAAGCATGTAAACAGGGATGTCTAACAGAATAACAGACCCCTTAAACTTTTGCAGACTTGCTCAATGTCTGCTACCCAATCTAACTATATAACTCTTTTTAATATGATAGTTCCTTTGCTTCCAAGGTAGGGCTCCCAACTCTGTGGGGCCCTTATTCTGCCCTTTGCAAGTTCGAAATTTGAGCAGATACGAGTGATAAACATCTCTTTTATTTAGAGAGCTCCTCGTAAGGAAACCACCGCCACGGCGGATTCTCTATTATGTAGTCCACCCACGTACCAAAAGACTAATGTGTTTCCTGGCTGATGTCGTCCACGCCTGCCTCCTGCCTCACCAATCTTTTCTTTTATGCTTCCTCTTTCTGTTCCCTTCCATTTGTCCTGATTTTCTGCTAAAACTGGTCACACCTCCTCCACCCCCTGCCATCCCCCACAGTCCCTCCGTAGCTATGAACCTACATCGCAGTTCTCACCCCTTCAACCCTCACCCCTCCAGCCCAGACCCTCCTTTTCTATAAGAACCATCCTGCCGCCTCTCCTTTCCCCACCACGTGTCTCCTCCCCTCTTTCCATCTCCCCATAAGAGGCAAAACTAAAGGTGCCTCGTCTACAGACTATACCTTCTGTTAAATCTGGTAAATACTGGAGATGTATAAGATCTCCTAGTTCCGATATCTATTATTATATTTCGGGGGAGTAGAACACGAGGGTAAGAGGCAGAAGACAAGGGTGGGAGGGTACATACTGAGACAAAACATAGAGGACTTAAAACATGAGGGGTAGCCACAAGGAGATGGGGAGACAATTTAGGAAAAACACCATAATAGTCTGATTTGTCCATATAACGACCACTTCTGCAGTCCAAGAGACTACTGGGCCCTCTGGTTAAACAGTCATAGTTCCAACAGGCCCTTGTTTTTCATCTGTTATTTTCCCATCATCTCCGGCTTCCTCGCATAGCGTCTTTCTGCAGCATGACCTTTATCCTCTCCAATGATTCCGAAAGCAGTCTCGATGAGGATCCCTCCGCTGCAGCCCTGATTGAAACCAGTCAGTGAAAAATGTCTGTCTCTTGTCAATCGCTCCATGTCCTCCGATGACAACTTAATTCCTTTAGCTTCAAGGCCTCCAAGGCTTTATATGGTGAGCCATATGTTTGTGCACCATCTTGCCAAAGATCCTCAATTTGGACGGAAGGGGTTTGAAATGAATCCTCTAACGTAGTGCATGCAGTATTGGGTGTATTGCTGCCTGGCCTGTTGTATCTCTGCAGGGTAGTCATGATCTATCGTTATTTTTGAAGAAAGTTATGTCAGTTCCTTCTTAGACCAAGCTCTGTGAAGAATGTCCTCTTTAGTTTGATAACTTCGCCACCATGAAAATTATCGGCGAGCCGGATCCCTGATCCTTGCCTTGCAGTGCTCTATGTGCCCTTTCAATTTTAAGTCGTAGGTTGGGGGTAGCTCTAAAATATCCCGCAGCAGGTTTTGAATGAATGCAGTTACCGGAGTCGTCTGCGCCCCTTCCGCTAACCCATAAAGCCGCAGGTTGTTCCTTCTCGATCTGCTTTCCAGATCTATTGCTTTAGCTTGCATCACCACTGATTGCTGTAACAGGGCGCTAACCGCTTGGCTCAGACTGGCGTTCGTCTTCCACCCCAGATATTCTCGTCTCGGCCTCCTCGAGTCTTTGGTCCAATTTCGACAATTGTGCCGACAGCCCTGTAAGTCTTTTTCGTTTCCATTCTAGAAGCTCTTATTTCTTTCAAGATCGTCTCAAATCGTGACCGGGTTAGTTTATCCTGCTCCCCATCTGTATCATAATCTGACCCTCTTGAGCTGCTGGCGAGTGGCTTCTGCTCTGATGACCTGTGCCCTCTGTGACCGATTCGTTTCTCACGGTTCTTTTGGTGTTCCAAGCCTCCACAGGCCCTGTTTATCCTTCTTACGTGGGTTCTTTGCCATGTTTACAGACTTTCCTTCATTTACTACTTCCAAGAGGAGATTTATCTTATTTATTACTAGCGAGGCATGGGCGTTAGCGATGCCTGCTTAGAGGTCCGATGGCGGAACCGGAAGTCGAAAGTGGCACTTTCAAATTTTTTAAACCTGCCGTCAGCTTGTGCTTGCTAATTCTGGCAAGTATCTCTGATTTTTGAGTGTGACCACCATGTTTGTGCTTATTAGTGGTCACTACAACTGTTTATTGCAACAAAGTTAAAGGGTGTTAGGCTATTTCATTGAAAACTGCATTTTTTGTTTATTCCAGCAAGACTAGATTGTGCTAGGCTTACAAAGATGGTAAACTGCATTTTGTACTGTGGAACTGTGAACTGCATTTCTCTCTCACCCCCCACACCAGGCCTCATTGTATATTTTACACCTAATTGCCTGATCAGCACTCTCCAAGCTGTACATGCTACTTTCCCTTCTGTTTAAGACTCTCACTAGCTGGACCCCTCCCGCCATCTCAGCTCCTAGTCCACTTCCATTTTCTACAACCTTCCTCCTCTCGCTACACTTGTGGATTCTGTTGGCACCGTTACCACTGCCTCTCCAAACTGCTCCAAAGCCAATACCACCTGTGTCTCACACCCCGCCCCCTGCTTCTTTGTCCTCTTACCACACCCGCCACGTAGTCTTCCAGTGTGGTTAGTCTTTAAAATAAATTTATACTTTCTGTCCCAGCCAGCATCGGACATCTGCCCTGATCATGGCCCCGCTGTCCCCTGCTCTCAAATGAGCTGTGTCCCCTGGCTTACCCCCAGGGCAGGGACGCAACACCGGACAAGGTGTCATGAACATCAGGCCTGGGGAGCCAGCGAGGCTACATAGAGAGCGTCGAGGAGGGTGTCATGGAGATGTTTGACTGGGGATTGTGCGCCCTGACAGGCTTTTTTTCCTCAAGAGGGCGTGCACTAATGTCCCGTGTCCACCCCACCCCCGGACGCCTAGACGTGGCTACAGTGGATCCCACAGCCCTTGCCAGGGGTCCGTAATGCACCGGACATCTGTCCACCCCTCCCCCAGAGAAGGCAAGCAGTCCAAGGGATGCTCCATCCATCTCCCGGCCAGCCCTCAGCCTCAGGTCTGTTCCGAACCAGAGTCACCGGTGTCACATGCGGAAATCCAACTGCTGCCGACAGGCCAGCATTAGTCTTAAATTAAATTAACTCTGCTCCCTCTCTTCCCTTAGGAACAACCCACAGAGAACTCTCAAACATTGCAGCCCAAGACTCTCCCTGCGGCCGTGGCCTCACTCATGGCCAGCCCACCACCAGCAGCACAGGTACAAACCTCTGAGCCCCAGAGCTACTTTGGCCTGAAAGCCACTTTTTCTATTGGACACCCAAGGCTGTATTCAGGACTCTATTGGCTGCCCTAGCTAGTTCTCTCACTCGCACTGGGGCTTGCTGGGCATCCGGGACTGATTTAAGCCATGCAGTTTACCGCCTGGCACTGTAACTTTGAAACTGGCGTGTTACAACTTTTAAACCTGCCGCCAGCTTCTGCTACTAATTCTTCTAAGTATCTCGATTTTCACCCATACCCCCCACCCCACCGTCCACCCCAATTAGTCTATTGTAGGCGTTAACCTTCCCTTTCACCCACTGGTTTACGGTACAGCTACCTCCCTCTTAAAAGGATGCTGCTCCCTGTACTCTGCTGCCACTGTAAGCCTGCCCTCCTTGCCTACTGCATCACCTCTAAGTCAATGGCTCCATGGACAGTTACCCTTGTCTATGGCTGCATCCTACTCCTCCCTTATGACTAATGTTACATGTATGGAGGATACCTTACAGCAAGACATGCCCAAGTTCCAAGACCTGCATGGGACAGTGTTAGCCCACTATTCGATCTACACCCGAGGTACT
The DNA here is from genome assembly GCA_016271365.2 of Neoceratodus forsteri. Lineage (NCBI taxonomy): Eukaryota > Metazoa > Chordata > Ceratodontiformes > Ceratodontidae > Neoceratodus > Neoceratodus forsteri. The sequence goes on along the minus strand of CM057450.1, from coordinate 882,123,337 downwards.
GACCCCCATACACCCTGCATCTCCTCTTCAGTTCAGATCCACCATCCATACTCATTTATCTTTCCTTCTCCTAGTTAGAGTGGCGAACTGCCCCATCTCTCACTACGCTGTACTGCTAACCCCAGCAATGCAATCCGTAAAGCTTGCATTCCAAGCATCAGAATAAACATGTTGAAAATGATTATAAGCTACCTCAGGAAACAATTAGTTCTTCTACTCTGTTCAGGGAGTGTGGAATTAAACCCGTCCACCACTTTCCATCGATGCACCTTCGGACCTGCCTCAGTTAAAGGGTCTTAGCTTTCTACACATGAATGTCTGCAGCTTGCCTAAAAAATTGACATGATCAAAGCCTGGGTACTACATACGTCTCCAGATATAGCTATTCTTTCGGAGACATGGCTCATGAACAACATCCCTGACAACACGGTTAATATCCATTGTTATAATTTATTCAGGTGCGACAGGCCTACAAGGGGAGGTGGAGTTGCCATCTACACAAAACAAATTCTCTGTCTCGGATATTGTTCACACCTCCATGCCTAAGAATTTGACTGCCTTGCCTTAAGTTCACCTCATCTCCTGGAGTGGCCTCTTAATATCTGCTGCTACAGGCCCCCTTCTGCTGGGTTTGGCATACTGGGTCACCGCCACTCCCTGTTGGAAAAGCAAACTCAGAATGCATAATAATGGGGACTTTAATCTCAACTGGAATGATGCCTGCTCCAATAAAATTAAGGAGTTCTGCGATGAGCATGGGCTAGCACCAATTACCTTGTGGGAGTAGGAGGACGTGGGCTGTTGGTTAACTAGGATCTGCAGCTTATCCAACAGGTAGGAAATGGGCAGACTGGGTGAGACAACCGGTCCTTATCCACCATCAAAGTCTATGTTTGATGTTACAGCGATAATAAAATAGCACCAAATTAACAAAAAAAAAAAAAAAAAGGACAAAAATCTTTCAAATTACGAATATTCATCATTCGTAAAATCCGTTCTCAGCCTTGTTAGTCGACCCATGCCCACGTTTTATGACTAAATGGTCATTATAATATAAAAATTGTAAAAAATTGAAAAGGTGCTGCCTATACAGTATAATGGAGACATCGCTGTGCTCTCCCTGGCATTGCGCCATAAACTGCAGAGCGGGTGGAGCATTTATGACACAGGAAGTCCTTGGGACCACATGTTTGTAATTTTATGAGTGCTTCCTTTAACATCAGGATTATTTATGGCAAGATTTACACTGGAAGCAGCCCCATGAGGTACTGCACCTGTATATCGGGTGCGGAGGCTGCTTCATTTAACTTGGTAAATCTCTTTAAAAATTCATTTTATGACCAACAGAATTGTGGAAAGGTATCTGAAAGAACAGAAGCTGCAGAAAATAGAAAACCCTAGGCAAAGATTCTCTCTACTTCTGGACGATCTCCAGTCATCACATGCTAAAAACAAACTACGTCTACCAAAAACTGACTTAAAACAAAAGTTACTAGAATAATCTCCAGATAGTACATACCTGAAGGGGTAGAAGGAAATCTTTATTCCTCAGCTTTTGCTAAGGCTACTTGTAATGCAAAGCCTTATCAACCTACCAACTGAAAGGGACCACCACACATTTCACCTAAGCCAAGGTTCAAAACTGGCATCCAGGGCTAGAAATATTTTTGTGGCTGGTTGTCAAGGGACTGGTGCAGTATTCATGTTGACTGCCCCACAGAATTTGTAGCTGTCCTGTTTGTTTACTAATCTTACATTTCTGTTTCCAAATCGTAGCATTAATCACCACCAGAGGAGGGCTCTGCGGTGGATTAATGCCCAGCTGGCGGTTGGTGCCGAGGCGCAGCCTGAAGGTCCAACCGCCTATGACGATAATCCACAGCAAACCCGACGCTGAAGGTGATTACGCGCTTGTAACATAGGCTTGCGGGTGCCACGAGCCTATGTTTAGCGCCACCTCCGCGACCTCCTGTGCTCTGGCGGCACCCTATGCACAGAAGAGGACGGGACACAGATCTTGAGGTAACTGTTTACTCCACTTACAGGCACAGGACACAAGTCAGGAATCTACATTGATGGAGCACTGATGAATGATTGCGGTGCTCGCTGGCAGTCATTGCTTTTGGTTCCGTTGCCTCCATGGTTGCAGTCCGGATAGTGGAGGCTGAATGATTTTGGCCCTCTGCCAGGTCCGGGAGGCGGCCTTGTTCTCTCGTGGGGGTCGCACACTGTGTGACGTGCGAGGTGCTGGTCTGCTACTCGGCTGCCTTGCCCGGCGGGGCACAGGAGAAGGTCACGCGAGCATGGACGACCATCTGGTGTATCTGGAAGGTCTGACAGGTGGGACCCTGTCGTCGATGCCCATGCTCCGGTGCCGTGTCCCTGAGGGTCATTCAGCTGCTACTGGGAGGAGTGCTGCTAAGCTCGGGAGGGGCCCTGCCGTGGCGAGGAGCTCTGTCTGGTGGTGGGCTGACCAGCAGGCGTGTCGTCGGGGCTGAGGGGGCTGGCTGCCGCGGTTCTGCAGTGGTGTCCTGGTTTGCAGCCTGTGGGTGGGGGCCTGCTGGGTGCTCCTGAGGTGGGCTCTGCACCTGTGGCTCTGCTGAAGTGGGTCTCTGTGCTCACCCAACCAGTCACTCCACTGACTGTGCTGGACCACTCGGCTGCTGCCTGCACTGGAGTTCTTTCTGGCTGTGCTAGGCGGGTGGGTGAGCCTGCTGTCTGTCGGCTGCTGTGCTGTGGTCTGGTGCTGCAGGATTGGTGCAAGGTGACAGGAGCTGGTGCTGGCTTCGGCTGGGGCGCAGGGGCCGCTCCGTGCAGGTGTGCCACTGGAGAGACGGAGACCACCTCTTGTGGTCTGCAATGGAGGGAGACCAGTAGCCCGGAGGCTTGTCTCACAGCGATGCCCTGTCACTGACATAATCTCCCTGCTCGCAAGGCCAGCCTCAGTCAGTATGGTGACAGCTGTGCTCCTGATGCTGTGGTTGGTGTGGCGCTTTGACAGCTGGGCATCATCAGAGATCTGGGGCATGGTGCCCCAGGATAGTTCTTCCCATTAACTGGCATGTGTACCAGCACTCACACTCTGTGGGGGCCAGGTGGTCTACCCTCCATGGGTGCAGGTACAGGGCAGGAGCGTTGGTGGACACCGCTGGATGTACTCACGGAACAGTCCGACAACGCAGTCCCTGCTGTCAGGGCTGCCATAGAGCACCCCTCTCATGCTCTGCTGTGTTGGGTTGCCCACCTGTCTGCGGTTCTTTGTCTGTTCATTGAAGGAGGCGCTAGGAACTCATTGCCCTCCTCTTCGGTCTGGACGGGTAGGGAGTCCTGGCGCAGCTCTCTCGTCCCTCTGCCCCTCTGAGCCAGACCTAACTGCACCTCAAACCACACCCTGCGAACCAGCCCGTATGGCGTCTCAGGGCTCAGCCGCTCACAGCTCCAAATTTTTGCTAGGTCACTAGGTGAGATGCTGGGGTGGTGGGTGGCTCTGTCCTGCCCTGCTCACCAGTATTCCTTCACACCGCCACAAAGGCGTTGTTTGCCATGATGAACTCAGTGTCCGTGATGATATTCAGGACTCTGTAGTTGACGGTCCAATCAGCTACCATTGAGGCCTGCCGCAGCCCATGAGAAACGAGCTCCAGGCTGTACTGGGTTCTCTGCTCTGTGCACACGAGGCATAAAACTGGCGCAGGAGGCTTGCCAGCTCAGATGAGGGCATAGTTTTGAGGTCCACCTGGCGGCCTGCTCCTCTCACCCAGTCTAGTAGGGTGTTGGAGGCCCATGCCTGTTCTTTGTGCGTGTTGACCTCTACGTGTGGGCTCTCCAGCCCGTCCAGCTCCTTGTCGCTGAGAGTGGCATGACGTGGGTGCACACTGCTGGCTGCGCTTGACTTCACTGCGCCTATCCCGTCTGGCCACTGGAGGTGGTAGGGGCGCGGGTTGGCTGCTGTGCTCTACGGCTGCCAGCATGCACCTCTGGCTCCTGCAGACCATGGCGACTCTCAGCGGGGATGGTGACCTCCACCTGCTGTGCACTGCCTGCTACCCTACTGCTGCCACTGGCAGTCTCTTCAGTCACTGCTGCTATTGCTGGACTGAGTGGGCAGTGCTGGCCATGGGAGTCCTCCACAGCCCAACCTTCTGTGGCCACCCTCTCTGCTCTCCCTCCATCTGCTGCTGAGAACAGCAATACTGTCTGGTGCTGCGGCATGTGCCTGTTTTCCACTGCACCTCCTGCAGCCACACGCTGGGCTCACGGCCTCGCTGCTTACAGTTCCCAGGACTGGTGTGACAGATGCGCAGTCAGGCTGCTCCTGCGGGGTGCATCCTTGCCAAACTCCTCGCTCACCCATCAACAGATGCCCGCCTCCAGAGGTGCAAAGCGTTGTAATATACTGCTCCATACCTTCACTACCATGCTCCAGCTCTTGTCTCTGCTGACACTACCTCTGTAGTTAACCATTTGCTGCGCTGCTCTCCGATGTACTCAGGACTGCATACCTCGGCTCGGTGCTTGCTGCTGGCGTGGGTCGGGGGCATGGTCTGCAGTGCAGCCGCTGGCGCCCGTGGCGGTGACTCGTGGCGGTGCCTCTGCTGTCTCCATGGCCACAGCTGGTACTAACCGTGCGGCGTTATGTGTGGCTTAATACCCGCTTGGTTTCAGTCAGCTGTGGCGCTCGGCAAATCCTGGCGCCCATTCCAGCGGTCAGTGAGCCTGTACAAGAACTAATAACTAGTGCGCTCCTGGTTGGTGCAGTGCCCTGAAAAGACTTAGTAACTGACATACTAAATATTGCCTGTTGGCTGGTATATAGCCCTTAGAATGAATTCACAAGTGTGCCCCAGTGCACTGCCCTGATAAGGGCTTTTAATTTACTTCCCCATCCTGCTCAGTGGTAGCTCTGCAAGGGCACGTAACTCCTTCTGCTCTGTCCTGATAAGCCAGTAAGTTTCCTTTCCTCATGTGTACAGCCTCAACACAGAGGCCTGTCCACACTACACCACTTACAATCTGTAGTCGTTTTCAAACCATTACAGACCATAAACGTTACAGTGTCTACACTGCCAGTGAACAGGTTAGGTGATGGTGTGAAACGGTACAGCCTGCATCCACATTATGTGTGACAGGGTGTGTGGTCCCAACCCTGTACTAACAGAGCACATCCCATGGTGCACTTGGTGAGGACAGCTTGATGAAGACACCTCCCACATACATATGGAGTAGTATGCATCTGTACAAGTCATACTGTGCAACATACAGTATGCAATGATATGTGACATACTTATGGTGAGGAAGTCATGAAGAGAAGGAAGGCTCCAGGGAGGGGAGGTACTGCAGTAAGAGGGAGAGAGAGTGTGTGAGACATGGCAACACATCCAACAGTGGCAGGGCACCAGGGTACAACAGATGGTTGTGCAGTGCTGTCAATTGGCTGATGGCACCCCCCCACTACTGCAGTCAGTGTAGCCCACTGTTCTGCTGTACACGGTGCCACACGCTCATCGGCCACCACAGTGGTGTCTCATGATGCGCCAGGAGCTCAACTAATGTATGTTTGCACTGCTGGCACTGTCTGCAGGTAGTAGTGATGCCACAGCTCTGATGGGCAGGCAAGGTACTCTAGACTCTCGTCACAGTAAGAGGCATCACAGACAGTATATGGATATGTTCAAGAGGCAGCTCTCAGGGAGGCATATGAGGACAGGGGGTAGGTCAGGTGGAGACATGGGGGTAAACCCAGGGGTGGGCATAATGCTGTCAACAGGTTTACCATGCTATGGAGAGCTTCCCTAGTATTGCAGCCCTACGCTTGTGCCACTGCTGTTAGTATACCCTGGTAGCCTCAAACCCCCTGCATGTATTACAACAGTGCTGCAATGCAAGGTATAGTGGGGACTTGAGGCTACACAGTGTAGCGCTTAGACACACAGGTAACGTTATAGAACTGCAACCATTACAGGAACCGTTGCTGAAACCACCTCACAACAGGTTTCTGTAACAGTTCAAAATGCCTTCTGTAACATTACCAGTGTAAGCAAACCGTTACAGTAACAGTTTAAGCCCTCTGTAATGTTACAGAGGAGTTTTACTGGTGTAGTGTAGATGAGGCCTAAAAGTTTCCACCTACTCAGTAACTCTGAGAAGGGCTTTTAACCAACCTTCCCAACTCTCGTCTCTGGAGCCCTTCCTGTCTGACGGGTTTGAAGTAGTTGTCTCAGCCTTTACATTCCTCTCCTCTCTAAATACTATACGGGTCTCCCTCTTTCTGCCTTGACTGTCTGCCCTAAAAAGGGCCTTCAAATATGGTTTTCTAGCCCTTATAATGGCTTTTAATGAGTCTTACCTAGGCCCTCTTCGTTAACAGACAGCCCTGAAAAGGGTTTTAATTTGCATCCCAAAACTCAGCTGCCTGTGAACAAGAGCTAGTCTTCAGCTGCTACTGCAAGTACAGCATACAGAGAAATGTGTGCAGTGCAGGAAGTAAAATGATGGGTAACTGCACATGCACGGTGACAAGGAAGACATGCGGTCTACTCGCACACGGCTTAGCTTTCATTTCTGCTGCTTGACTAAACTGCTGACTGCACAGAGCACCTCCTGGGACACTGGGTTGAATGGACCTCAACATGTGACACCGTGATGGGGCATCCATAGCCCAAACTTACAGCTAGCAGCAACTCCAGGGATGTGACGCTAATGCTTTTTCACTTGGTGCTTGTCCCAGGGACAGGCAGAGAAAGTTAAACCAGCTGTCCCTGAGGGAAAACCGGGTGTCTGGGACAGACAGACAGGTGAGTATTTCCCTGCTGGCATCCATCAAATACACGTAGTTTTTGGGTCAGGTGGATAAAATGAGTGCAGTAGAGCACACTGCCTTGTCTTTAGGCTGCGACCTTTTTTGTCCTGCTGCATTGAAACTGCCAAGGGAGCTCGGAATTGCTCAGAAAGCCAGACATTGAACAGTAGGTGGTGGTAATTGATATTCACTCAGAAGAAGGTAAAGTAACTAGTAGGGTGACACAGGGGTCAGTATTGGGACTAGTTGTCTTCAATTTCTTTTACTGACATTGCAGAGGGTCTGGAAGGAAAAGGTATGCCCGTTCACACGAGATAAAATCTGCAACAGATTGGACACTCGTGGGGAGAGGGGTAAAAGCAGTGCAACACGGAGATGACCTGAAGGTAGTAAAGAAGTGTGAGAAGGCAGTCGGAAAGGCTAGTAGAATGCTGGGTTGCATAGGAAGGGGCATCACTAGCAGAAAAGGGTGGTAGTTTTACCCCATATGTATTCATGAGGGAGGAGGGAGGGAGGGGTCTTAGGACCAGTGAGAAGGGAAGGGGTGGGGTGGAAGCAAGACCTTTCCAGGAAGAGGAGATCCCAAAGAGCTTAAGGGCCTGAGGGTGGACAAGGCCATGGGGCCAGATGGGATTCACCCTAGGGTATTGCGTGAGCTAGGTGACGAGCTAACGACTACCCTGACCTATCAATTCAATAAGTCCTTATGAACAGGGTAGTCCGAAGGACTGGAAATGTGCAGATGAGCTCCTTATGCATAAGGGAGGGGAGGCGAGACTTGAGCAACTACAGGCCAGTGAATTAGACATCGGTGGTTGGCAAGCTCATGGAGAAACTGCTCAAGGACAGGATCACCGACTACCTGGAAATGACCGCCTGCTCGACCCAAGGCAGCAAGGCTTTACTAAGGGCCAATCTTGTCAGACAAATTTGGCTGCATTTTTGCAGTGGTCACTAGGGTGGTGGATAAGAGGGGGGTCAGTGGACAGTCTACCTTGATTTCAGGAGGGCCTTTAATACATTGCCACATGGTCGGCTGGTCCTCAAATTGCAGTGTCTGGGGCTAGGGAAGGTGGTTACTGGGTGGGTCTTGAAACTGGTTGGAGGACCAGAGCGCAAAGGGTGTTATTTAACGGGTCCCCTCAGGCGAGTCGGGGGTCACGAGTGGAGTGCCCAAGGGTCGGTACTGGGACCCCTGCTGTTCAACATCTATATAAATGACATAGTGGAGGGGTTGAGGTAGAGTGAGCTTGTTTATGGATGATATCAAATTCTGTAATAGAGTTGACATACAGGATGGGGTGGAATGGATGCAGAGGGCCTAGAGAAATTGGAGCGGTGGGCCAGAGAGTGAGATTATCCTCAATATGACAAAAGCAAAGTCATGCACCTGGGCAGAAAAATGGGAGAGTGGAGTACAAACTGGGGGCAAGCCACTGGAGGTTACCACGGAGGAGAGGGACCTAGGCATAATCATCACTGAGGACTTGAAGGTGGCGGGCAGTGCGATAGGGTGATGGCAAAGCCAGTAGAGTGCTGGGTTGTATTGGGAGGGAATCACCAGCAGGAGGAAAGAGTTCCTGATTCTGTATACCCAGTTGGTCCGACCTCATCTGGAATATGGGTCCAGTTTTGGAGGCCTTACCAAAGAAGGATGTGGAGAGGGTGGAGCGGGTACAGAGGAGGGCAACGAAGATGGTGAAGGGCTCAGTCACCTGCCATATGAGGAGAGGCTGAGAGCCCTGGACATGTACCTCTGGAGCTGAGGAGAGAGAGAGGATATGACTGAGACCTTCAAGTACCTGAAACGGATGAACAAAGTGGCCACTGAGAACCTCTTCCTGAGGAAGCAGTGTGCCAGAAAAGGTCACAATTTCCAACTGGAAGGGGGCAGGTTTAGGGGCAACATACTAACATACTAACATACTATTTGCCAGCAGATTAGGCCTTATGGTCTATCAAGTCTGCTTGAACCTAGATCCTTAGTTGGGTGCCGAGACCCTCCCATCCCTTGTGCTCCAGAAACCCTATCATCCATCCCCACCCCCCGGGACAGGCCATCATCTGATACATCCACTTTCTGTGTCTGTCCCACCTCTCTTAAAGCTCTCCACTGTGGATCTCTGAACCAGCTCACCAGGCAGAGCATTCCAAGGGTCCACCACCCTCTCAGTGAAAACCTCCTCCTCTTTTCCCCACCCTTCCACCTTCCAACTTCAAACCATGCCCTCTGGTGATGCCTCCTGCTTTAGTCTAAAGATCCCCTCCATGTTTACCCTATTTATTCCCTTGAGGTACTTGAAGACCTCAATCATGTCCCCCTGTCTCTCCTCTCCTCCAATGAAAACAGGCAGAGCTCCTCAAGTCTGTCCTCGTAAGTCAAATCCCTAGCCCTCGTATCATCTTTGTTGCCCTCCTCTGTACCCTCTCCAGGAGCTGTATGTCCCTCTTCAAGTGTGGTCTCCAGTACTGTACACAGTACTCAAGGTGTGGTCTAACCAGTCCATTGTACAGCGGCAGAATCACTTCCTTGCTCCTAGAGGTGATCCCCTGCGATGCATCCCAACATCCTGTTTGCCTTGCTAGCTGCTCTCCTGCACTGCTCAGTGTTATTCATACATGTATCCACCATGACCCCTAGGTCTTTTTCCCCTGTTGAGGCTTCCAGCACCTCCTCCCAGGGTGTACTGTGTTTAGGGTTTCCCGACCAAGATGCAACACCTTGCACTTGGTGATATTGAAATTTAATTTCCATGTGTGAGCCCAGCTTCCAGGGTGTCCAGGTCCCTTGCAGGGCCAACCTCCCCTCTCTCCCTCAACTACTGCTCCCATCTTGAGTCATCTGCAAGAGACTCATTTCACACCCTATACCATCCCTGATGTCTGATATGTATGCATTAAACAGGATTGGACCCAGGACTGAGCCCTGTGGTACCCCACTACCAACCTCTGTAGGGTTCGAGAGCTCCCACAGACCACTACTCTCTAAGTGCGTCCAGCTATCCAGTTTTCAATCCATCTGACCATCAAAGGGCCTACTCCTAACCCCATCAGTTTCTCCACCAGACCATTGGGGGACAGAGTCAAACGCCCTGCTGAAGTCCAAGAATAATACATCCACAGGCTTACCTCTGTCCAGTTCTGATGTTACCCATTCATAGAACTCCACAAGGTTGGTTTGACATGATCTACCTGGCACAAACCCATGCTGCCGACTATCCAGACCTCCCACCTCCTCCAAGTAAACCCCAATCGCCTTAAGTATACTCTCATTAATTTTCCCACCACTGAGGTTAAACTGATGGGTCTATAGTTTCCCTGGTACTTCCTTCTCACCCCCTTTGTGGATTGGTACCACATGTGCCTCTCGCCAATCCCTAGGTACCCTCCCTGTCTCAAGTGACCTGTTGAAAAGCTCCGCTCAGGAGTGCAGCCAGTATGTCCACCACTCTCATAGTACTTCGGATGAATGCCATCCGCCCAGGAGATTTGTCTTTCTTTAGGACCTTGAGGGCAAACCACACCTTTTGGTGGGATGGCATCATCCGTCCCCTCCACCTTACTGGTCTTTTATCCTTATCCAGATGTGACACCCCTGGGGTACCTTTCTCCTCCCTTTGCTCCATTTCTGTTGCTCCCTGATCCCACCCTGCTGCTTCTATCCCTTTGTGCCTTGCTTGTAGATATCCCATCCCCTCCTAGTGAACACAGAGGCAAAGTACTCTAAATACCTCTGCCTGGTCCTCGCCTCTTCCACCCACCTCCTTCTGATCTCAATCTGCTGAGATGGCCCTTAGTTTTTCTCCGCTCCCCAATGTACCGAAGAACCCTTCCCCTCCATGTATCCCCTGTGCCAGCCGTTGCTCTTTACTGGACTTAGCCCTCACCATACGGGTGACTTTCTAGATGCAAGCTGGTACATTTCCTTATCCCTATCCCTCTTGTTGTTTTTATATTTTTGTAAGTCGCCTTCTTTTCTCTGACTGCTACCTGGACCTCACTGACCACCAGCATGGTTTATGTGACCTTGCTCCTTACATTTCAACTGCGCAGATCCTGACTGCCTCATTGAAGTCCCCGTTTATGACCTCCCATCTTCTTTCCACACTTGTTGTTGAGGTAATCCTTCAAGTGATCCTTGAGAATATTTCCCATGCCCATAAAGTCTGCCCCTGAAGTCCACTGCCAGTGTCCTAGATCTCACCCCCACTCCCCAATGCTTATTTGAAACCAGACAGTATTGTGGTCACTCCCAGTCAGGGGTCCTGTACAACCATGTCCCTTACCAGATCCCCATCTGCCAGAACCACATCCAGGACATGCCCTCCCTTGTGGGCTCCATCACATGCTGTGTAGAACACATCCTGGAAGCCATCCAGCAGCCTCTGCTCCTTGGCCACCTTAGAGGACATGGTTCCCCACTTTGTACCTGGCATTAAGGTCCCCATCAACACCACTCCTTCCCTTTTGGACCACACTGGGCAATGATGTTGTCCAGCAAACCATCCTCTAGAACATCACTCATCCCAGGGGGCCTATATGCTACTCCCAGCTTGACCTTATCTCCTGCTGGGGATCGTAGGTGACCCATAAGGCCTCCACGCTTCCCTCTGCCTCTTCTACCATAGCAATTTCTATGTCATCTCTAATGAACATAGCCACTCCACCCCTCTGCCTCCTTTCTATCCTTCCTAAGCATAGTGTACCCAGTACATTTAGGTCCCAGTCATGGTTTTGTTGTACGTTTCGTGACTGCCGCCACATCCCCCTCGAACAGCATGGCTCTGGAACTCTGGCAACTTGTTTCCAAGCTCCTGGCATTTACTAACACTAACCCCACCCCTTATCCCTGATCCTTTTGTCAACCCCACCCAGATTCCTTATACTTCCATCCTCCCCTGCTCCTCCTGAAACCTCCACCTCCAGTCTGTTTCCCCCTCCCCTTGGGTTTGACGGCTCCCTCATCTGGAGGGAGGGCTTCTGTCAGCCCTCCTTATCCCTTCCCCCTTACAAGTTTAAACCCCACCTTTCTTGTATGTAGTCAGCCATCCCTGTTTAAGGACTTCCTTCCCTAATGGGGCAAGATGAAACCTGTCCTTGGCTTATAGTCCCTTATCCTCCCAAACTCCATTCCAGTTCCCTAACACCCCAACCCATTCTCTTCACCCCACTTCCTGAGCCATTCATTAACCTCTGTGAGCTTCATTTTTTCTCCACTGAGGCCTTTGGTACTGGCAATATCTCCGAAAGAAATGTTGCATCCATTATCCCGACAGACTCTGGCAAGTTCTTGGAACCTTGTTGGATTTCCATAATGCTATTTCCTCTAGATCATTAGTTCCCAAATGCACCAGGAAATCGGTTCCTCCACAATCCCTAACCATTTCATACACCATGAACTTTGCTCTGTGCACTGTCAGCCCAGAGATACTCACTACCTTCACCTGGCTATGGCATCCATCCCCTGTCCCTCCCAATGGATAACCTTAATCATCGAGTCTCCCAGTAACAGAACCTTAACACCGCCATCATCCTTATGGTTACCCACTATGCCTCTCAGCCCCCTCCCCACTTTATTCATGATCGCATTCATGGGAGTCTTCCTGCCTTATTAGAGACCCCTTGTCACCCTCCCTTTCTGCCTCCCTTGCTATTTTGCCCACTTAACTCAAACCCTCTGAATAGGTGTCCCTTTAACCCTCTCTTATCTGAACCATTTATCCTGGCCCTGATGGTTTCCCTTCCCCGCACCTCATCCCCCCTTGTAATAGTACCCCTGTCTCCAGAGGCTCTGTGGGTCCCCTTTAGCTAGGGCCCCATCCTTGGTACTGACCTTCCTGCTGAAGGGCTCCTCTCCCACCTCCTTGTCTCCCAGTTCCTCTCCAATCATGCTCTCCTCCTCATGTCTGGAATATGTTGCATCTCCCCCATTTGCTTAACATATATGTTTCCTTCTCCCTCTGGGACTATGTCTATCCTTTCCATAGCTGTTCTGTGATGCCCTATGGGTATCTGACTCCACCCCGGCCTCTGTATAAGTTTCCTCATTTCCACCAACCCCTTCCTCCCCTCTAGGATGCTTAGTATCTCAAATTTATTGTGACACTCTATGTCAGCCTCCATCAAGTAACCGGAGTTTCCTGACTGCATCTCTAAACTGACCCTCTTCTTCCTCTCTTGCACTGTTCACCTTAGGAGCTCCCTTCCCATAGTCTGCTGTTTTAGGCTTCCGCACAACAGCCCTCCTGACTCTTCCCTCCAGTCTCCTTGAATTCAGAATTTCACCATGCACGCTTCCCTTAGCATCAACTTCCCTATCTAAGGGTCCTCTGTCCCTAATATCCCTTCTGCATGCTGTAGCATAATGTCCTGTAATTTCAGAGCGTTGCCCCAGCCTCCCTCAGCCCCACCCTTCTGTTGCCCATATCCACACCCCTTATCCTGGACACCCCCAGCTCCCACAGCTTACTCCTTAACCAATATACCTCACTCCTGATACAAGATAGCTGTCTACAGAGTGGGCAGCCTCCCTCTCTCAGGCCCAATTTAGAATTATTGCCATCCCACAGCCTGTGCAGCCTACAACCCTTCCAAGATGCCTGCCATGGTGGAATATGGCCACCCTGATTATCCCCTGTTTATAATGTCACACCCTTTCTCAGTTCCTTTCCTGGAGTACAGTTTCTCTGTACTGACTGTAGTTATTTACAAACCCCATTTCAACCCCACCAACAAAGTTCCAAGTCTCACAAACACATACAGTCCAGTATGTGTTCAGTCCCACTAACAGTGTGTGTAAGCAGACTCCAGGTACCGTATGATGTCACAGGCCCACCAACTCCTGTTGCTTCAAATTTCAGTCCCAAACAGAAATACTCAGCCCTTCAATCCCAACCCCAGTGGCTTTTCAGTATTTAAGAACACCAGGCAAACAACACATTTAAATTACCTTCTAATTTTCCCTGCCAAACATCTATCCCCAAACCTACAATATCACAGCCCAAGTATCAGTTCAAATTCAAGGTAATAATTTTTAACACATAGAACTAATTTCACTAACAAACTATTCAAATATTTCAGTTTAAAACAAAATATAACTCCTGGCCTCTTTTCTTCCAACCTGTTGTTAAGCTCCCAAGTGAACAATGAAAGCCACAGTATTTCCTGTTTAAAGACAAGTTAATTGCAGCTAATGTCCCTCCTCCAAACACCAGGCAAATAACACATTTAAATTACCTTCAATTTCCCTGCCAAACATCTATCCCCAAACCTACAATATCACAGCCCAAGTATCAGTTCAAATTCAAGGTAATAATTTTAACACATAGAACTAATTTCACTAACAAACTATTCAAATATTTCAGTTTAAAACAAAATAACTCCTGGCCTCTTTTCTTCCAACCTGTTGCTTAAGCTCCCAAGTGAACAATGAAAGCCACAGTAATTCCTGTTTAAAAGACAAGTTAATTGCAGCTAATGTCCCTCCTCCAAACACCAGGCAAACAACACATTTAAATTACCTTCTAATTTTCCCTGCCAAACATCTATCCCAAACCTACAATATCACAGCCCAAGTATCAGTTCAAATTCAAGGTAATAATTTTTAACACATAGAACTAATTTCACTAACAAACTATTCAAATATTTCAGTTTAAAACAAAATATAACTCCTGGCCTCTTTTCTACCAACCTGTTGCTTAAGCTCCCAAGTGAACAATGGAAGAATTTTTTCTTTCTTTTCTTCTTCTTCAGAAAGGGTGATGGACTCCTGGAATGGGCTGCAGAGGGAGGTGGTGGGCGAGAATTCAGTGGGGGTTCAAAAGTGTAAGCGGTACAGACACAGAGGGCTGTTGAAAGGTGAGGGGAACCAGGGCAGGCTTAGAAGTAGTTAGGCAAACGGGCAGACTGGGTGGGCCTGGAGGTCCTGTTCTGCCACCACATTCCTATGTTCATATGTTCCCATCTATGGCGAGACCCCACCTGGAATATCGTTTGCAGTTCTGCAGGCCCTATTTCAAGAAGGGCATAGAGCAGGTGGATTAGGTGCAGAGAAGAGCAACCAAGGTGGTGCACAGTCTACATCGGAAGCCATGCAAGGAAAGACTCTGGGGAATTAAATATGTACTCGATGGAGGGAGGAGAAAGGAGATATGACAAACATTCAAATACCTCAACGTATCGATAAGGTACAAGAGGGTGGCATACTGTACAGAAAGATGTTCAAGAACAAGGGGGCATGATATGAAGCTGGAAGGGGGAGACAGAGGGATGCAAGGAAATACTTCTTTATGGAAAAGGTAGTAGACACCTGCAACAGACTCACACCAGAGGCTACACTCCTCACCTGCCTGCCACGCCACCATCAGTGAAGCCATAAACTATGTGGCTAAAAGCAGAGGCCCACAGCACCGCAGAGGCAAAAGAAGAAAGCCACAGTTTTCACATCTCGCCACGGTGTCTAGAACTACCAAGAGAGTGGCAGAAAACGACTGGTTGTAGCACCATATTGATCTCGTGAGAACTACACAAGACTTGCTGTAGTCCCCTCCTGGAGAGCCGTAATGCACATGTCAAGGTCACTGGCACCCACATGACCAGACTCTTGGCACGGAAAGAGTCATGTCTGATTGAGCAAGTAGACACTCTCCTCCAACCAATCAGAGTGGCTGTTCTCTAGTCTTGGAGGGCTTGCAGTGGATTCACTCGGTCTGTGGCGGTGACAGGGAGTGGGTCTCTGGGCAGTTCTGGCTATCATGATCCCAATAATAAAAATATAAATCTTTTGTTGCAAATTCGAGTGTTAGTAGGTAGGCAGAGAAGCGAAAGTGTGAGAGTAGAGAAAGAAACGGCAAGGAAGTGGATTCAAAATTGTGGAAATACTAAATATTGAATGATTCTGAAACACAGGCAGTCTGAGACATACAAACAAAAGCAGGAGACACTGGGGAAAAAGAGTTTGTGCAACAGCTCAAAAATATATGTGCAGCTCTTGAAAGTATAAAGAAAAACTTCAGGATAACAGAAGGAGAGGGGGTATAAGGCACATTTCAATGTACAAACCTGAAAGAATGTTAAGGAGGTGGCTTGAAAAAATTGCAAAATGAAACAAAGCAGGGGATATAAAAATGCACATATTTATTTTTAAAGAGAGGAGGGTTGGATGGGGAGGCAATTTCTATAATGTAGAAAAACATATATAAGTAAATAAGTGCCGGCGGTCACAGCAGAACACAGCCCACATTTTCACATCCTGACCAAAATGCGTTTTCGTGCTTCCAGTGCAGAATGTGAGCGGTCACTGTGGAAATCAGTGTTTGGGACAGATTAAGAAAATCACAGTGACACTGTTAACAGTGGAGGTCCTAAAACACCTATGTTAAAAATCTGGTGACAAACGTCCATAAAAATGACGTTATGAGCATGCGTTGCGAAGTTTCCACACACTCGTAACTGAGAATTTGTAATAGTTTCATTCAAAATTGTCAACATCATCACTTTTGCACACTTCCTTATGAGCAATACAGCTGTCATTTTCACATCATGCCTGATCTGTGTTTTCACATCTGGCACAGTCACTATGGGAAATCAACATTCAGGACAGAGTAACAAAATCAGTGCCACTGTTAATGAGCAGAGGTCCCAATGCTTTCATGAAGTGGGGGTCACAAAAGGCCATGCTCAAAATTTGTAGTGCAAATACCAACAGCGCCTGGGGCATTAGGGTTTCTAACCATAATATCCCAACCTGAACAGACCGACAGGCATCAGGGTGTGTCTCTGACTGCCGGCTGTAATGTTTCATGCCATTCCACCCCCACCCCTAAGCCACTGATGGGCATCGAGGAGTGCCTTGACTCATCGGCCCCAGAGTTCACCCCATTCTCCTATACTGCACCCATTTCAGCATATGTCCTTATGAAATGGGGTGACTGTAAAGCCAAACAACCCAAAGCACATCTCAACACTTGCTGGTGTCTGCAGGATAGGGTGAGGTGAAACGCCATGAGTGTTATGGGCAACGACAGAAAGACACCCCCAATGCCTGTCCATCTCTGCAGGGTGGAGGTGGGGTTGGTGTGAATTAAATACTTCTCTGCCAATCCTAGTCTGCATCTGTCTAACTCCTGCACATCCAATGCTAATATCAGCAAGCAAACATTCGGCATTGACAAATGCCTGTTTCTTTCTCTTTTTCTAGCTAGCGCCTGTCAAGCAATCTTCTGTTCTCCATAGTACAGACATCTCACACACATTCTGAATCCATTATTTTACAAAGCAATACCTAAGACTGCAGGATTTTTTTTTTTTTAAGGAACTGGAGCATTTACATATAAAGTATTTTCCTTATAGATGAGGGAACAGATGTGGTCAACAAGAGTACTCTAACGGTATGTATCAAATTAACTGATTGCAAAGGAAATGTTCAGTCAGAATGTTTAGGTGCGACTCGGCTTGCATAATGTAAATCAGATGCAGTACACAATGCTGTGAAGAATATGATGAAAGTCTAGATGAGGGCTGTTGAGTAGCCACAAGGAGGAAGCAAGTTGTTAAAGCTCCATATATTTTTCAAACTTTTTACTAACACTCGCTATTTGGAAAGCTATCTTTCAACACCTCTATTTCATGGTGATTGCTACAGTCTTTTGGTGGATTATAATGGGAAGACCAAGGGTTTTACAGGCACTACAGTACTTTTTTTACCCCAGAAGAAAGAGGTGGTGGGTTTCAGGACAAAGGCAGGGGCAACAGAGTTCCGATGATGCCAAGGAGGTGTCTCTGGCAACTGTCAACTCAACACTTCAGCAGCTGGTCAGAACAGTCCAAGATTTGGACCGCAAGTTTGATTTGATGACCCCCAGAGTAGCAGCACTGGATACTAAGGCATAACTTCCACAGCAGTCATAGAATAAAATGGAGCAGAACGAAGTAAAACAATAGATGTCTCGACCAAGCTAACTGGAGACAATGCAGCCCTCCGGCTGGATTGAGATGCTTGAAAATCAAGCACGGAACGGAATATCCACATTCTGAGCTTACTGGAGATGAAGGAGAGGAGGACCCTTGGATTCGTCTGAATATTTTGCTCGAATTGTTGGGATTTGGCAAGGATGAGCCACAACTTTCACTGAAAGGGCTTTCATCTAACTCCCCACAGAGCGCCGAGGGACAGAATAACCCCAAGACACTCGTGGTCATTTGCTCTGGTGTGGGGGATCGGGATTGTATTATGGCAGTGGCAAGAAGGTGAAGATCAATTAACTATGGAGATGAGACCCTTTCTATTTACCCAGACTTCAGGAGGATACCAGGCAGCAGAGATCATTTGACATGCTCATAGTCAGCCGACAGTTTAAAATCCTTCACCAGCTGCTACATCCAGCCAGATTGCAGGTGGAGTGGAAGGCAAAGTTTCTTTTAACGACCTCTCAGAAGTGGAGAAGAAGTTGGAGCTTATACAGCAGGAGGAATCCCAGGAGTTGAGGGTGGCTGTATCGGAGGGCGTGATCTCTGTAAGGATATACTGCAAACTGTAAAGCACTCCATATGACGTTGTTCATGTACAATATACCTGCTATTAGTTTGTACTGTTTAATGTGTGGTTGTTTTGCACCACAGGGGTTAACTGTTGGGGACTGGTATCTCTTGGGAGAAAACAGTTAAGTATTGTACTCCTCTTTATTGCAGCTCGATATTTTTATGAGAACTGGGACATCAGGGACCTGACTGAGTACTATGGTTGCTTCTCTTTCTGGTACAGACGCCTGATGGAACTGAATGCTTTAAATAAACAGCTTCCCTTGGACTTGGCCAAGATAAAAAAAAAAAAAGCCTGGAATACTGAGCGCTTGAATATATTACATGCTATATTTATTTATTTATCAGTTTTTGTTTACCGGTAAGGTGCACTAGCCAAAAGACTATTTTGAGCACACTCAGTGAGGGTACAGAGACAAACATCCAGTAGATACATATTTGTACAAGTAATATATAAATGTTTGAGACATATACAGTGGTAAGATATGACAAAAGACATTTAAATTTAAAAGCATTTAAATTTACATGTAAGAAACAACAAACTGGTCATTTTGGCGTAACTAAACAATATGTCAGCAAGTGAGGAATAAAGTGCTGTGAAAGCAGGCAGTGGCCAGGCAGAGATTGGTGGGGGGAAGGAGAGAAAGGAGAGAGAGGAGGAGTCAATAAGTTGGAGGGAATAGATATGGTGGGGTAAGGGTAGTAACCAAGCATAGTAGGGAGATAGAGAAGGTGGAGAGATGAGGCAATAGGTTGAGGGGAGAAACATATAGTGAGGTAAGTGCAGGTAATCCAAAAACTGATTTAGCTGGTGAAAGAGGAGAAGGGTTGTACAGTTAACTTGAGAAAGCACAAACAGAGAAATTCTGATAGAAGGAAAAGAAGAAATAGAATGAAGATGGTACAAGAAATAAGGAGAATGAGACTGAAAGAAATGCTCCTCATTGGAGTGGGCCCCAGGGTCCCAGGGAACAATAAGAGAGAGGGTGGGATTTAAGAGTTTGGGCTATGGTGATTTGAAGCAGGAGCATGCACAAGAGGAGAAGGTAGCGGCATAGTTCTCTCAAAGGAGATACGAGATGCATTTTGATGCAGAGTTAAAGGGTATGTTCCAGAAAAGTGGTGCATGACAGGTGAAGGCACGACCACCTTTCGAAGTACAATGTTTTGGAATGAGAACAGGGACATGGTCCATAGCAGGAAAGCATAGTTGGTTTGTGGTAGAAAAGGCTAGCCAGAGGTTTAGGAGAGTGGGATCTGATGATGCTGTCAGTGATGGATCCAAGAGCATAAGACCTTAATTCTTGAGTAGGAAGCCAACCAAGATCTGAGTAGAGGAGACAGTGATGTTTCAGACGGGGAGGGGCAAGATGCTAAGCAACAAATATTACTGTAAGTAATATCCCACTCTCAGAGGCTCGAGTTGCAGGCAGAAACATACATGGCAACCCCATATGTGAGAGAGGGGAAGTAGTATCCCACAGGCAATGGCCAGCCTTGCTGGGGTGGAGCGCACAGGCAGTACAGTAGGTAATACTGAATTTGAGTTTACCTGCTTACAGATAGCTTGAATTTGAATGTCTAAACTCAGATGGATCTAGAGTGACCCTAGATATTTGAAGGAGTTTACGACACCTACAGATGTGCCATCAGGGGAGGAGACACTAAAGAGTATATGGCTATGTCGGAGTTTGAGACTTGAGCCAAATATCATTGCTCGGGTCTTTGATTTATTTAGAATAAGTTTGTGATTTGTAAGCCACTGGTGGATAAGCTGAAAGTCACAAGAGAAGTCGAGTTTGTCATCAATACTCTTGGAACTGGTATACAGTGCAATGTCATCGCTATAGCAGAAAGGAAGTTTTACGGAGATTTGAGGTAATGCTATTAATAAAACTTGAGAAAAGCAGAGGATCTAAGATAGTCCTTTGGGAACTCCAATATTGATGGTAACCTCGGAGAGGGTAGTGTTAAATTACATATTGGGACCTATCAGTCAGATAGCTATTAAACCAATTCACAATGTATGACGAGAACCTAGAGAATCGAGAGTGGTGGAGAGAATGGCATGGTCAACAAGATCGAATGCTTGGTCATGTCAATGAAAATAGCCCCAGTAAGCGAGCCAGAGTCCATGGCCACTAGAGTGTCTGATGTAAGTTTAAGCAGGGCAATAGTAGTACTATGACCCTTGCAGAAACCATGTTGAGTGTCAGTTAGGAGGTCATGTTTCAGAAGAAAGTCTGTGGTTTGGATGGCAACTAGTTTCTCTAAAATTTTGCAGAGAGAGATAGGATGGCAATGGGTCTGTAGTTGGGTAGGTCAAGCTGGTCACCTTTTTTAAGCACATGGTAACTCTGGCAGACTTCCATATCTCAGGATGGAGCTTTGACAGAGAGAGAGTATAGATGAAAGCAATGCTTCATGTTATAACGGAAGGCTGTATCAGGGTTGTAGAAAACCTGTTTTGAAAATGGAATACATTGTAGGTTCACCCCTAAATATATTGATTGGGTCATTGGGTATATTCACTTATGTTAAGATTAGAAGTTGTGGTAAACATGGGGTGTTTGTGAATGTAGATATGTTGCCTTACAGGGAGGGTTGGGCTGGCTAGTTAGCTCATGCCCTGGCAGCCCCAATAAGAGTCGTCTGGGGTTAATTCTTCCTCTGAGGCATTCCCTGTGCTGTAGATAATGGGGTGGATCTGAGTTCTATGTGGTCAATTCCCCTATGCTGTTATCTTTCAAGGGATGGGTGATGCTATATATGGAAATGATCACTGAGTGTATAATTTTCTGAACCCACCTATGTTTGCTAGCTTTTGTGAGTATTATCTTGCATTAAAGCACAATAAAAATATACAAAAAGTCTAGAAGATAAAGAGCTGATAGGACTTGCAACTGATGGGGCCTCTATGATGACAGGATGCAGAAAATATGTGACCACTCTTGCCAAACTTTATCATCCATATAAGCTGCCACTCACCGTCTCCAACACAGGCTCTCATTAGCATCAGAGAAAGCAGCCAACCAACAGCAGTATTTGGTCCGTTATATGTCCACAGTAAATCAGCTTAAAAACTGATAAAGTATGCGCCCAAATTCTGTTGAATACTTGATTAGAGCAAAGAGCTACACTAGGAACATGCTGTAAAGCTTAAAACAGATGTTCCTTTACTAGATGGCTTTCATTTTCTGATTCTGTACAGACAATGTCACAAACACACTTCAGGTCAGGCCCTCTGCTCCACACTGCCAACCTCAGAGTGCAATAGTGTGACCAGGTAGCAGACAGGGTAACCCTCCTGTATGCTTTGGGTCTAAATAACAGTTAGCCTCAAGTTTTGGAGGGATTCAAACTGTGATGCTATCATACCCATTGTACAGGCTCAGATATGTACCTCTTCGGGACTGAAGTACAATCTTTTGCCAGGGGCACCAAGCCAGGTCACCAAAATGAACCCTTAAAACTCTATAAGAGACCTTGGGTATACTCCTACCTTTTACACAAGCTCAACAACACAATCGAGCTTTTCAACAGTTGTCAGACTTAACCAGATACATCACATGCAAAAGAAACCATGCTACAAAGACAGATTAAGGACTTGAACTCAGCTTAAAAATATATATAACTGGGAACAATATAGAGAATTAAAAACATTTATAAATGAGTTACAGGGATTCTGGACTATAAGTAAGAACAGGAAGTTCTCTCTGAAACAGAAATTCTATGAGGTGGTTCTAGCAGCAACGATTCCTGGCAATTGGCTCCATACACAGAGACTCAAGGCCCAGGTGGCATCCTGAGTCACCCACATACTAAAAAGAGAGTTCAAACAACCCCTGAAATTGTTGAGGCTTTTAAGGCCTAAGTAGGAACTATATATGGAAACTCAATATCCGGACAGTACTGATCTTGAAGAGTATTTACAGAAGTTGAAGTTACCCATGATGCCACAACAGGCCTGGATGAGAATTATTGCCCCTATTACCTTGGAAGAGATTCAGACTGAAATCTCTAATCTTAAAACAAATAAATGCCTGGGACCTTATGGTTACCCCGGAGAGATATTTAAGCATCTGAAAAACACTTCTCCCCATTTTAACCAGTGTATATAATGAAGTACTTTCATCCAATGGTAGAATACCCAAAACTTGGTCCCAAGCTATTATTCTCTGTAATCCCAAAACAAGGGAAAACCCAATGGTCTGACCCTCATACTGCTCCATCTCCATACTCAATACAACTATAAAATATTTATGGCTATTATTTCCCATCGATTACAACTTATTCTCCCACAGTTGATACATATGGACCAGGCTGGTTTCATCAGGACGTCCGGGCCCAAGACAATCTTAGAGCATACAACCCATATAATAGACGCCTTCCACTCCTCCAAAATATCAGCACTTCCCAGCTTAGATGCTGAGAAAGCATTTGATAAAGTGTCATGGTCATAAGGGCAGTCCTTAACAGGTTTGGGTTTCGATGCAATTCATTCAGCTTATCTCCAAATTGTATCAGACTCCCAAGCGCTTGTGTGAGGCAAATGGGCATATCTCTACACATTTCACCCCTCCTATTCGCTTTGTATTTAGAACCCTAGCTCAGGGAATCTGAAAAACCCTGATGTAACTGGGATATAACTAGAAGTACAGCAAAAATTCACTTTGTATACAGATATCTTACTCTACCTGTGCAACCCAGAAAGCTCCCTCCCAAGTCTTTTTAATCACTTAAATAGGTTCTCAAGCCTATCTGGCTACTCCTTGAATACCACTAAAACAGAGGTATTAAAGTTTCATTTCCAACCTCCTCTACCCTCAGACGAGCATACCCCATGTGTTGGGATATGGACTCAATGAAATACTTGGGTATTAACCTAGCCTCAGATACATCCAAACTATTTCAGCTAAACTATACTCCCTAGAAAAACAAATTAAGTTGGATATGCAGAGGTGGTCCCTACTTCCCCTGTCCTTACACTGTCAAGTGCAGACTGTAAAATAAATGCCTTGCCCCAATTTCTGTTTTTATTTCAATGTGTGCCCTGTAAAGTCCCTATCAAACAATTTGACTCATGGCACCACACCATACTTAGGTTCCTATGGTCCCCAGGTAAACCGGGATCAGGAGGCACACTATATTTACCCAAGAGAATGGGAGACTCTGAGTACCACACCTACTTAGTCACTGGGATGCTACCCAGATGAGGGTGGCACTGCTATCACAACATCCAGATTATAAGGCAGGGTGGAAGGACATTGACCTGGCTGATTCCATGTCCCCTCCTCTGCAGACACAATGCTTTGTACCAAACCCTCGACAGAACTGGTCTCCCCAATAGCGTGGAGACAGAGGCACTGTTAATCAGATGTAGAAGGTTCCTAAGAAAGGTATCACCAATATTTCCTAGGAAATATCAGTGGTGATCTGTAAGTGCTGATCATAGATGAACACATGCAAACCATTGATATAAAACACCAAGAGGAAGGGCTGCCAGGCACCACGGCAGATCCTAAGTGGGAAAGCATACTTTCATTCCAAGAAGTCCAACGAAAATTTGGGTGGGCACAAAAGCATTTGACATTTTACTATCAGATAAGTCATTACATTAATAAACAGTTACGTATTTCCATAGTTAAGGCTGCAGGCACCCACATGACAGTATCTTGAGACAACCTGGGGATCAAAATGGGAGAAAATCCATATCTATTCTTTACAATAGTCTGCTTTTAAATACACAGCAAACCACAAATTATGTTAAAGAAAAGTTGGAACAAGAACTAGATACTAATCTAAGTGAAGTAAGCTGGGTCAGTCTGTGGTGAAACACTTGGCACACCACATCATCCCCAGACTGGACAGAATTCATTTGGAAGCTCCAACTCAGGTACCTTTAGGATTCCAGAAAAACAGCCATGGGAACAAGACTAGCCCAAGTACCTGTTGGAGAAAATGTGGGAGAAGTAGCTAATCAGTCTCATTTTCTGGCATTGCCCTATAATTGAAGGGTTCTGGAGTCAAATATAGAACTGCATGAAAATCTTGTTCAACCTCCCAGTACCTCCCGCCCAGAACATTTGATACTAGGGCTACACCTGAAGGGTTAAGAAAGCGTGAGGCCAGATATCTCAGGAATAAACTAGTGGCTGTGGCTAACAAAAGCATTACCAAAAAATGGCTCACTGATGTACTCCCAACTCAAGAGGAATGGGTGGTACTGACAAACTATTAAAATATATGAGGCGAGTGACCTTTGCAATATTGCAGGCTTTACCTCCCCTTCTTAAACAGGTGGACACGATGGGTCCTAATGGTTCCAACTGACACTATGTGGGGGTTGATGAAATGAGACCCTTTATTGTAGAAATGATTTGAGTTTTATTTACTTATTAGATACAAACATAAGAAATGTCCCAGACATAAAGTGACTGAATTAAAGATTATGCAAGTTTTACTGATGTAATCTTTTAAACTGACACGAGGATCCCTGCTAATGACTTCTTGTTTTTGTTTTTGCAGCTTTAAAAGAAAAGACATCCTCTGTGCTCTGAAATAAGAGTAAATAGAAAATACCTGAAAATAAATGAGCATTGTTATAATAAAGAAATTAGAACAGAGGGTATGAAATATAAAAATACAGAATGAAAACAGAATGATAGTTCCTATACAATTTTGTTCCTGTACATCCAATATGGGATGAACATGAGTTATTGTACTTTGACTTAATGTCCAAGCTTTTTATGTGAATGTATGGTTGTTGGAGATCAATAAAATTTGAAGTATAAAAAGAGACAGTATTTCAAAGAAATGGTTATTTACTAAATACGATAAAAAACATGTAAAATTAAACACTGGACAATATCATACAGCTTACAATCTTATAAAACAAAAGGAGGTTTCAGAACAACACTCCTACCACAAAGACTTAATTGCTTTCTAACTATTACCTCTAAGTGCCCTCCCAGTCAGAGTCTAGAATTATTGCATATTCACTAGATGGATGTTAATTTGAAACCCATCTCCACCTCCTTTTGGTGAGTCAGCTAGTAGCTCCTCCTTTTAGGATTAATTCTAACAATTTCTACCACGAGGTATTTTTAATTAATGGTAACATCAAGAAGGAAAAGTACCTAAATATGACATCCTTTAATCAAACTTTTCTTTTGAACTTAATCCCACACTCATGTCCTCTTGGGCTGATCTCCTGTGCTAGTGTGATCTGAGGGATTTATGACTTCACACATTTTCTGGTTATGCTAAAAGGAGAGGAACTAGCCCAATTTTCCTGCCTCCTGTAACATCATAAAACTCACATTTAGTTTTAATCGAAAAGCATGGGCAGGTCATAAAAAGTAATAAAATGCCCTTCTGTAAGTCTTAATTAACTGGTTCCTCTGGTCAGCTGAATTACATCCTGTAATTCCAGCTACTGACCTTTAAAGTTACAGGCCAAATATGCTAACTTGTGTGAGACAATTTCATACACAAACCAGTTAACTATAATATAAATATCATACAGGTAAACAAAAGCAGGGCAGAGCATCACACTTACAAGCCTGCATTGCATCACTTATTTCTTCTGTGACACAAATGGCAGATGATAAGTATCAGAGAAATCTTGCTATGAGAGGTCTCAAAAATGGGGACTTTCAAATTTGTTGCCACTATTTTCTTTCTGGCAGATGCCGTAGTTCTTCTCGCAATTTTTCTAAACTTTTCCAGAAATGTTGTCATCTTCTCTGAAGCAAGGCAGAAGCAGGTCAGCACCACTGATGCACTGCAGGTACTTCCTGAAAATCCTGGACCACATTTAAAAGTTTTTGTCCGAGATGCCAAGTGAACCACCAGAGAAGGAAAATCTATATTTAGAACATATACACTGAAAGATACATGGGATCACACTAAGAACAGTTCAAGAATCTGCAAACTCTTTACATACACTCTACACTTGAGCAACTTGGAAGTTATTTTTCGGAAGAGACATTGTTGGACAACTGGAAGGTATTAGACCCATGAAATGCACCTGAGGATGAGAACATTGATAGCTACAGAGAACAGAAATTGAGAACCTTACTGTCCACTATAGTGTCCTTAAAGAAGGTGCCCCACTAGTTACTAACATCCTGCCAGTCAACCCAGAACTAGAAGGGACAGGATAAGATCTACAGTACAGCAGCTTCTTGTTGTTTTACACTGTTCTTGTGAATTCTACTTGGTAGAAGGTTATTTTTTCTTTCTTACTTACTGCTAAGGGCTAGCAGGGCATTGTTTGGGACTGTTGGAATTTTGAAACCTGTTTGGTAGCTATAAGTGGGCTCATTTGTTTGATTCACTGTGTGGCAGGCTACATTTGTAGAGGCCTATTTCTTCTGTTTTAAAACATAATTGGTGTGATTTAACTGGGTCTGTTCTTCGAATTGGAGACCTATATCTTCTAATTCCAAGCCTATTTTGATGTGCTGTTGGTGAAGCTGTTTGAATTGGAATACTGTTTCTTTGGATAGCAAAACCTATTTGGGGGCTTTGAGTAAAATTGTGATTCATTGTTGCTGGCTTCACTAGCTGCAAAGTTTGAGGCAGAGTGGGGGAAGGGTGCTAATGGTCTGACCAGAGACCTCAGCTACCTGATTGTTTCTGGAAGACTTGGGCTGGTCCCACCCCTGGTCCATTATTTCCTTTATACCAGGGGTTCTGACATCACTTCCACAAACAGGCAAAGGATATGCACCTGTCATAGCAGAAGCAGACATCCAGGAAAGGAACAGCAGCAAGTGAAGAGGTGACTGCTCTCTCTTAGTGGAAGGAAGTAAATGTAAATCTAGGAGCTTTCATTATTACTTCTTTGCATTGATATTGCATTGGGGAAAGGAGGAGCAGGAGTTTGAAGGCAGGTTGTGTAATGGCTACTTAAAGTCTCTTTTTGAGTGTGGATAGGAAGGATAGAATATAAAAGCAGTTGCTCAATATATCTAAACGTGTGCAACAACGGGGTAAGGAAATAAAGAAAATGTTTTGCACTGATAAAGGGGAGAGGGAGACTCGGGAGTGGTTTGGTATCCTGCATCGGAAGGGTGGAAGGTAGCTGGTGGGCAACAACAACAGCGGTAGGGTGGTAGGCTGCAACAACTGTGGTGCACCAATCTTTCTAAAATTGCCTGGAGTGTGGGAGGATGTTTAGTGTGCAACAACATAGAAATACTTAGAAAGGAGATTGGGGGTCTGCAGGAGGAACTAAGACAGGCAAGGCAGATTGGGGTGGGTTTAGCCCAATACTGGAGGGAGGAAGAAGGGGAGATGAGGGAGGCGATTTAAGCCAACAGTGGTGAGGAGAGGTCAGAAAGGAAGCAGAAACAAAGGGGCCCAGGCCAGGAAGAGCGACTGCCGGGAAACTAGGTCAGGAGACAAAAGACAAATGGAAGGAGGAGATAGGGACTTGTGAGGGAGGCAAAAGTGGCAAAAGTCATGGAGTGGAAAGGAGAGAACAGGTTACTATGGAGAGAGGGAGCGGGCATTTTGAAAGGTCTTAAGAAAATAGTTGTGCACTGCTAGAGAGGAAGAAGGTGGAGGAGGAAATGATGAAATTAGAGGAGTAATTGATAAATGCCTGGACCAAACTGGAGCGGGGAAGTTCTGCTGGGAGAATTGCAAATAGGGTAAAAGGGGGGATAATGTGCAGGTGGAAGAAGAGGAGCTGGAAATGAGAGAGGAGATGAATGGAAGCAAGCAGGAAGTAAGAGGGGTGGAATCTTAGTGCTGGGGGACTCAATACTAAGAGGAGTTAGGTGGGATAGCAAGGGGAGAGGCATAGTCACATTTGGGTGGAGGCCATGCCAGGAATGACAGTGGAAAGGGTGGGACAGTCTGTTCTGAAATATGCTAGAAGGGTAGGGACAAGCCTCATTTAATTATACATCATGGGACAAATGACCTGGCTGATAAGACAGTCGATATAGTCCAGAGGAGGTTTGAGGAACTAGCACAATTATGTGAGGGGCAGGAAGATCAGTACTTTTTCAGAGATACTTCCGTGCCAAGGCAAGCACAACAAGAAAGCTGGGAATAGAGGAATTTAACGGATGGCTAAGAACCTGGTGTTGTGCTAAAGGGTATGGGCTGTTGGGGAGTGGGAGGGACCTGGGAGGACAGTAGTCTATATGCCAGGACACACTACACTGTGAGGAGGAGGAAAGAAAGTGTTGAAACAGAGAATGGAGGAGTACATGAGGAAGTTGGGAATTTAAACTAGGAGTGGGGGCTGGCAGTTGGGGAAGAGATGTGCAGAGACCACAGGTTGGGAAACCATATGAGCTACCCCCATAACAGTGACAAAGGACAAATGGCAAGTACTATTGGTGATACTAGGAAAGGAGGCAGGATGGGAGGAGGGAAGGGTGGAAGGTGGTTACCTTAATGCAGGAGCCTTGGGAGGAAAACTGCAGAGTTACAGGTTCTCATGGCAGAGGAGAGGTGGACATTGCAGCCATCACAGAAACAGGCCACCCAATACAATGACTGGGACCTGTCTGTACCAGGTACAGGTTATTTTTAGGGACAGGGTGATTGGAAAAGGAAGGGGTGGCACTATATGAAGGAAGGACTGAAGTGTGTAAGGGAGGAAGGGAGGAGGGTAGCACGGAGTCACTTTGGATGCAAATCCAGGATTCCAAGAATAGGATTCTTAGAATGGGAGTGGTGTACAGGCTACCATCTCAGATGGAGAAGTTAGACAGGGAACTAGCGGGACAGATCAGGAGGACCTCGAGAAGGGTAGTGTGGTGATTGTGGGGGACTCAACATGCCAGGAGTGGACTGGAGCACCCCAACAACCAGGAACAGAAGGGCAGGTACTGCTGGATGCCTTCAGGACAGCTTCCTGCTGCAAATGGTCAGTGAACCAACCAGGTTAGGGAATACTCTTGACCTTGTGCTGGCAAATGGGGACTTGTGAGAGAACTTACAGTGGAGGAACCACTGTCAGGAGTGACCACCACTTAGTATGGCTCACATTGGATATAGGCAAGGAAGGTGGAATCTGGCACAAGAGTGCTAGTGCTGGACTTCAGGAGGGCCGACTTTGGAAGGATGGGGGAAGTAGTAAAGGGTACCTGGCCAGAATTCAGTCTAGTATGGACACTAACCGAGTGGGAGCTCATAAAGCTGGGGATAGTGGAGCAGCAAAACCTGCTGCAAAGCCCAGAGCAAGAAGGCTAGGGCTAAGAAACCGAGTTGGTTGAGCAAGGAGGTCATGGAAAGGTAAGGAGGAAAGAGCTGCCTTTGGAAGTACAAGAAAACAGGTATGGGGAGGACAGGAGGTACTTGACAGAATCGAGAAGGAGGTGACAAGGGCAGCAAGGGGCCAAAGCATCTCTGGAACTCAGGCTGGCACAAGGCATTAAGAAAGCGGGAGAAGGACTATTTAAGTACATCAGGGAGAAAGGAGCTGCAGGACCACACAGTAGGAATTAGGAAGGAGGGCGGTTCGGTGGAAGCAGGGTGCGATAAGGCAGAAGCACTAAATGAGTATCGCTCAGTATTTACTAAAGAGAAGAGGGGTTGACACCCAAGGTGGGAGAAATGGCAGAAGCAGGGGAAGTGGTGACAGATGGGAAAACATGGAGGCAGAGTTCGAGAGGTTTGAAGGCACTGAGGGTGGACAAGGCACCAGGCCCAGATGGCAACCACCCCAGGGTACTGAAGGAGCTGGCAGAGGTCCTTGCAGGACCTTGGCAGACCGATTTAATGCCTCACTACATTCGGGTGTGTATTTCAGGACTGGAGGATGGCTCATGTGGTGCCCCTCCACAAGAGTGGCCCCAAGGATGAACCGGGAAACTACAGACCAGTGAGCCTCACATCCATAGTGGGTAAGCTAATGGAGACTATCCTAAAGGAGGCTGGTGGCCCTCCTAGAGGCCAAAGGTCTACAGGACAACAGACAGCATGGCTTCATCGTGGCAGATCCTGCCAAACCAATCTGGTTGAGTTCTATGTCTGGGTAACTAGACAACTGGACAGGGGCCATGCAGTGGATGTCCCGTATCTGGACTTCAGTAAGGCATTCGACTCGGTGCCACATGGAAGGCTGGAAGGAAGTTAGTAGGCACAGGGCGGGTGCAAAGCTGGTGAGATGGGTAGGAAACTGGCTGCAGGGAAGGCAACAGAGGTGGTGGGTGGGAGCCTCACACCCAAGGGCAGTGACGAGCGGTGCCCACAGGGCTCGATGTTGGAACCAGAGTTGTTTGGGATATTCATTGCAGACATATCATGGGACATCAAGAGCAAAGATCAGTCTGTTTGCTGAGGATACCAAGGTTGGCGCGGTGGTGGATGACCTAGGGGATGGCAGGGTTGCAGGATGATCTGGCAAAGCTTGAAACCTGGTCAGACACCTGGCAACTGGGCTTTAATGCCAAAAAGTGCAAGGTGCTGCATTTTGGGATGAAGAACCCAAGGAGGAGTTACCAGCTAGGGGGTGCAGCTAGCCCAGACAGAGGAGGAGGAGAAGGATCTGGGTGTGCTCATTACAGGGTCAATGAACAACTTGGCACAATGTGGGAAGGCAGCTGCAAAGGACAACAAAATGCTGGGATGTATTGCAAGGTATATCCTCGAGGAGGGAGAAGGTGATTCTGCCACTGTATAGGTCATTAGTTAGACCACACCTGGGTACTGCATGCAGTACTGGCGTCCATATCTGAAGAGGGACATTAAGTTACTGGAGGAGTGCAGCGAGGGTGATAAAGATGATCAATGGACTGGGGACTTATCATAAGAGAGGAGGTTGAAGGAGTTGAAATGTACTCACTGGAGGAGAGGAGAGACAGGGTGATATGATTGAAACCTTTAAATACATGAAAGGAATAAACAAGACGGGTACAGAGGGGCTGTTCAAAGTAGGTGAGGAGGGCCACCAGGGCCATGATATGAGACTGGAGCAAGGAAGGTTCAGTAGGGAGATGAGGAGACACTTTTTACAGAGAGGGTGGTGGCTGGGTGGAATGCGTTACCTGCAGAAGTGGTATGCAGTAGAACAGTGGACTGCTTCAAACGAGGATGGGACAGGACAAGGGGAGGGTTAATGAAGGTCAGGGTTTTAAATAATTGATTAGCAATTTTTTCTTGAGATGATACTAACTGTACATAAAGTATTTATATAGATTTTCTAGAAGTGCTGTGTTTGTTAAACACAGTGAGGCAAAGCTATTCATTCTCACAAAGTTTAAGCACTTTTATGAGCATAAGCTAATCAATTTTTAGAGTTAAATAAAACCCTGAAGGGAAGGGTGGAGGGGCAGCTGCAGGATAAGGGCGCTAGCTGCACATTCAAACAGACTTGATAGACCTCTAGGCCTTTATCTGCTGGCAAATTTGTATGTTCGTATGTAGATGAAACAAAGCTTGAGTGGTCTTTAATACACAGAATATTCTCCAGCACACACAGAGTTCTGCACTACTGAACAATTCCGTGTCAAAGTGGTCCCAAACAAATCTTGGCCAAACGTGTCAAAACTATATTCAATATGTTTGGCAACCTCATCAGCTTCTGTGAAGTGTGAAAGCAGGTTTAGTGCACAACAACACAAACTGCAGAAAGGAACCGTGTGGAATGTGAACACCAACTCTTCTGGTTGAAGCACCTCATGACATTTGACAGTTTGATTGTGAAAGTGCATTTGAAATCTGGGCATCCAAGAAGGACAGGCGTGGTTTCCTTCAAACTGTCAAGACTGCCAATGATGTACTTACAAGTTCAAGATGTATAATACAGCACTGCCTCATAGACCAAACAGTAAAAGAAAAACAGATCAGACAGTCCAATCCCCCACTGCCTGCTGTTGATCCGCTTTAATATTGCAGTTACCTTTTGCAAAATGTGTTTAATAGTTGCATTGCCTTTTTCTCCAGTGCGCCCTCTTGAATCTTAGAATAACGACCACGGAAACGCTCTAACAAGCGAGACAGAAATACAAGTCTTATATACTGCTGTTGGTTGGCTGACTAATTATACCATAGGCATGACTGACTCTTGTTCACTGTTTGGTACAGCCATACCTTTTACAAATATTTTTAAAGCAGATAATTTGTGCTGCTTTGCCGTAATGAAAAAATGTATTTGTTACACTGCTTGTCTTTCAAACTAGGCTTACTGCACTGCAGACATAATTTTCCAAGCTGGGATGACTTGGCAATCACCATATTAAAACTTGCATGAATGGTTTGTTAACATTTTATTGCTGTGCATGAGATTTGCTCAACTGCCCGATAACCTCACGACAATACAAAACCATTTAATTTAGCACAAATCTGTGTATGTTTGTGTTTAAAACCATTATAAAGTGCTGTAAACGTTAGTATTTGAATGTGATCTCCACTTAGAGCCTTAATCAAAATATATTTGCTAATAATAATAATAATAATTTTATTTTAAGCGCCTTTCAAATTTCAAAGCTGTACAATCATACAAAAATAAAATCCAATACAGTCATCATTATAATACAATATAAAACACTCATAAAACCACAAATTTATAAACAGATTACATAATACTATAAAAAGCCATGATGATACAAATGGGTTTTAAGGCCATCTTACATTCCCCCAGGAGGTGCACTGTCAGAACTCGACAGGGTAGAGAGTTCCAGAGAGTGGAGCTGCACAAGAAAAGGCTCTACAGCCAGATGAATTTAAACACACTCGGAATCTCTAGCAACCGTCGAGCGAGCGGAGCAATCGGCCAGGGCAGTAAGATACAAGAAGATCTTTCAGATAAGCTGGACCCTGATCATGTAAGGCTTTGAAAGTCAGTAAACAGACTTTGAAGGTGATCCACCACCGAACAGGAAGCCAGTGCAGTTCGCGCAGCACCGGGTAATATGACAAGACCTACTGGTTCCCATCAGAACCGGGCTGCCGCGTTCTGCACTAGCTGAAGGCGGCAGATTTCAACCCCAGGAAGCCCAAAATACAGGGAGTTGCAGTAGTCCAGATGAGAGGACACAAAGGAGTGGACCAACATAGGTAACATGTCAGGCGGAACAGAGTGTTTCACTCTAGCGATATTCCTAAGATGGTAAAAGTCTTAACGACCGCTGACACCTCTGAATGCAGTGTCAGCCTGTCATCCGATAACCCCTAGGTTACGCACCTGTTCAGAGGTCGGAAGTGACACACTCCCAAGAAAAATTCCTGGCGGTGCAACAGGCGACCCTCTATCCAACAGCCGGGTCCACCACCAAAACCTCTGTCTTTTCAGCATTCAACTTCAGCCAACTAGAATCCATTCAACCCTGGATTTCTCTCAGACAGCTGTTAAACACTGAGACAGCTCTATCCTGGTCAGGAGCAAAGACAGGTATAGCTGGGTATCATCTGCATAGCAATGAAACCTCAGCTCATACCGTCTTATAAAGTCTCGAGGGCAGCATATACACCGTAAATAACATGGGAGACAGCACAGAACCTGAGGCACCCCACATAACAAAGGTATAGGGCCGGAGGAGAAAAGCCCGACACAACCCTTTGTGATTTCCCAGTGAGGAATGAGGTGAACTATCGGAGGAAGACGGTTCTCGATATTCCACAAATCTGCCTCAGTGCTAACGCTTTCCACGTGATCCACGGTTGCCAAAGCTGACGAGAGATCAAGAAGAACTAAGATAGAAAGTCTCTTCTGGTCTCTCTCCCTCAAGAGATCATTACACCTGAACCAGCACAGTCT
Source organism: Neoceratodus forsteri (assembly GCA_016271365.2). NCBI lineage: Eukaryota > Metazoa > Chordata > Ceratodontiformes > Ceratodontidae > Neoceratodus > Neoceratodus forsteri. The sequence goes on along the minus strand of CM057450.1, from coordinate 882,089,273 downwards.
CAGTGCTGTGTCTTTACGAAAACCCGATTGGAAGGGTCTGTAGATGCCATGGATGGTTAAATGGTTCTCCAGTTTGACGCCTACTACTTTCTCAATCACCTTCCCAATAAAGGGAAGGTTTGAGATAAGTCTGTAAATTGTGAAACAGTCTGGGTCCAAGGTAGCTTTTTTAAGAGGGGTGTCAACACCGCCTCTTTCAGGAGCTAGAAACTCACCCGATTCCAAGGAACACCAGACTATTTGCACAAGGATTGGGCCGATGATATCACAACAACCCAATATTAGGGAAGTCGGTCCAGGATCCAAACTACAGCTCGTAGGGTGCACACCATGGATAATCCTCATGACATCCACAAAATCTGGTCTGCTGAAGGAACACCAGGAAGACAGAGGTACTGTGAACTCATGCTGTTCAACAGCATCCCCTTAGAAGCCACCGGACACCATCCTGGCGTCAGCCACCTTATTAGCAAAGAATTGAGTGAGCTCCTCCCACTCTAATTGTGAAGCTTTCCAAACTTGTAGACAGGCTGGGTTGCACAGCCTGTCCACAGTTCAAAAAGCTGAGCCGGTCGATTCCTGGCTACTGCAATCTCCCTGGACAGGAATTCTGCCTTCTTATGGGAGATTGCAGAATGATAGGCAGAATAATGGTCCATCAATCTAAGGCGGTCGGCATCAAGGGCTGATCTGCGCCAGCAACGTTCTAATCTTCGTCCCTGTCTCGCATCTCCCTCAGCGTCCCATCAAACAGGGCTCTTGGACAAGAGGGGGTATTACACAAACAGGGAGCAATAGTATCCAGAGCCAGTGTAACAGCCTTATTATAGGCTGTCACCAAAGTCTCGGGACTACTGCTGCGCCAACACAGGGACGAGAGGTCGAGAACCCCGCAAGGCCCTGGGGTGTAATATCCCATAAAGGGCAGTATCTCGCCATCTCCACAGGGAAGGCCTTCTCAGGGAGGTACTAAAATTGAACCTCACCGTGTAGTGGTCCGACCAAAGCGACTGGTTCCACCCCAAATCGAAAGCATCAATCCCAAGGAGAAGACTAAGTCCAAAGAGTGCCCAGATTTATGGGTAGCGGTGGAAACCACCTGTGTAAAGCCCAAAGAAATCATTAGTGGAGGGTGCAAATTAGAGAGTTCATAATTCGATCCAGGCGTTGAAGTCCCCAGAACCATCAATCTGGGCGACTCAAGCGACATGTCGACAATGAAGTCTGCCACTTCCTGTAAGAACCATTTCCCCATCTCCTGGTGGATGGTAGATGAGTGCGATTGACGCCAACACCCGCTACCACTGTGCACTCAAAGGACTCAGCCTCCCCCATAACCACACTTATGAGGTCCAATTCTGTCTTGAAACAGACTGCAACCCCCCACGCCTGCGGTCCAATCTCAGGCGGTGAATCCTGAAGTACCCGGCTGGAGTCATAGCATCAACGTGGGGCCTGGTTTTCATCCAGCCAGGTCTCGGTGATGCAAGCCAGGTCCACCGAACTAACAAGATCAGCTATAATGCCTGTCTTGTTTCTGGCCAGACCTAGCATTGCATAACACGGCCCGAGCTGAGCAGACCTGGAGGCCGTCAAGCTCATCTGTCTACTTAATTCCATAGAGCCCTTGGGTATGGGCACCAGACATGGTAAACCACGATCTGTGTTCCATTTCGCCAGCGCCTTCTAGATCTAACAACCCCGACACAGCCCCCCCTCGTCCATCCTCCTGGTTACTTACCCCTGCCTCCTCCCCTCCTCCGGGCAATTCCCAACGCCTGCAGTGCTGATAAATATATCAAGGGCTGGAGGATAAAAGGGCGGAGGGCACGGAGCAGGAGGATGAATAGCGATCGCCATGGGGGCAGTAGGGTCAACACATGCCACAGGCAAAACCACTCAAACAACACAATAACTCTAAAATACAAATAAACTCCAAAATAAATCTAATAAAGTAAATAATCCGAACTAAATCAATAACTTTCCAACCCCACCAGAAGAAAGTCAAAACTATCCAGCAACAAATAAAATAAAATTAATATAAACAAAACTAAATAAAACCAAATATACGATAACACATCCTTCCTCTCTCCCAGCCCTCTCATGACCAGGGGAAGAGAAAATAAAATAATAAATGAAATCACCCCGGCTCTCTCACCACGAGAGGCACTTATATTACTACACTCTCACTGTAGAATACTGTACAGTAGTTTATATCCACGCCCTCTTTATTTAGCGCTGTGGGCTGTACCACACTATAGCGCCCGAATGAATCACCGGCGCTTTGCATGAAGTTACAGCAGATCAAGATTCAAGAATTACCCGCGAATTGCAGGTACTTAGGGCACTTAATGGTGATCGCGATCATTAGCACTCTACCCTGCGATTACTGAAGTACGGAACGATGTCTATCCTTAGGTGGATTTCACAGTCACAGGCTGACAAAAGAAAGTATCCCTTCGAGCCAAGGAATGGATCCAGAGGATCTTGCTGAACAAGCTGGTGTTGAGCCAGGTGTAGCTAAGGCAATGCTCTGTGAACTTATAGGAGCCACTTCACCTTCTCCCAAAAAGTCGTCCAACTGCATCGCCAACTATTACCCTGAGACATGCTTTGAGATAGGCAAGCATGCTGTCGAGAATGGTGGGATGGCAGCTGTGTGTTTTTACACTGCAAAGTATACCAAGCACATAAGCGAGAGCACAGTAAGAGGGTTTAAAGCGGACTACATGAAGCAGCTGCGGAACACCTGACCCCACCTATCTCACCCTTCATTGCCCAGAAAACAGTGTGGGCATCCTGCCCTTCTAATGTACGAGCTGGAGGAGCAACTTGGAAAGTCATTTGCTGCTTGAGAACAAGGGGCTGTAGTAAATGCCAGTTGTTCACCAGTAACCCCTGGGCTACTAAAAGCCAAATCACCACAAATACTGGTTGAAAATGGTGGCTATGTGAATCTCAGCACTAAGTGGACCTGGTCATTCCTCCATCGATATGGGGCACAGTAAGTAAGGGCACCAAAGCAGCACAAAAGTTCTAGTGATTTTCCTACATTAAAAGCTGCTTTTTAAAAGAATCAGCACCGCAACAGCACAGGAGCTAATAACCGCCTGAGTTAGTACTGAATCTGGATGAAACTGGCATTAATATGGTGCCAGTTTCACAGTGGACAATGGCAGCTTGTGGTTCCAAATGAGTAGCTGTTCTGGGACTGGGTGACAAGCATCAGATCTGCTGGTGCTTATACATGCGCCTTATCCGGTGATGAATAAAATCCTAAAAGATCTAATGAAGCAGAAATTTACAGCTTGGTATGCTGACCTTGTATCTCAGCAGCTGGAGACAGGCAAGGAATTAAAACCTGACTTGGGCATGCTAACACTGAAAGAACGGCATGCACAGTGGCTTCACACCAGTTTCCAGGAACTCTGTGACAGAAAAGATGATGTCTTACGTGGTTTTTCGAAGCAGGAATTCTTGATGCCCATACCAAGAGCCTGAACATAACATAACATTGGTAAGTCAATTTTGCATTAATCTACTCTGGTAATGCTGGTTTACTTCCTTGTCCGGTACTGAGCAATGTTTTATTTTTGCAGGTGTAGCCCTGAAGGAGATTTGTGTGGAGATGACCAAACAACGAATGAATAACACTGCATTAAAACTACTGAGTCTCTTCATTTTTTCTTCAACAGAACAAACGTTTTTTATTTGCAATGAAATAGTTTCTTTTATTTACAATGGACTACTGTAATTTTGGATTTAAGCTGATGTGTACTCAGAAATAAAATACTGTACTTGTAATTAAATCGCGCTCCATCAGTTTTCTAATTTCGCTCCGAAAATTATTAGCGTTCAGTTTATTTTAGTGCTTTTTCGTTTCAGCTAAAATAGCGAAAATAAACGGAATGCTAATATTTACTACTGTACAGTATATCCCCACTTAATAGCAGCCCAACCCCCACCGCCAGTCCTCTCACGACCAGAAGATGGAGGAAAATAAAGTAAAAATAAATGGACACGAGGTCCTCTCACCACCTTGTTGTCCAGCTAAAAAGAAAGAAGAAAAAAAGTCACTGGGAGAGAATCAAATTAGTTCACAGGCGGAATCCAAATGAAACCAAATGATCCATAGGATTAAAAGCCACATAAAACAGTTTAAGCCTTAGGTCCTAGACAAGCGACACAGTCCAAGATATTAGTTCTCCAAAATGGGAGACCAGGGCTCCTCGCTTTCTCAGATTCCAAAACCAAGCACGCGAACTCGCCACTGTTACTTTCCCCACAGATTCAAATGTCCATGTTTCTAGGTGCAGCGTCCCTCACAATCTCAAAATCTTCACTCCAACCAGTCAGGCCAAAATAGTCTCAGCAGCACTTCCCAACCTCAACCCAGCCACAAAGCCCTTCCTCAGACCCGTTCTGTCCCACGGCAGCCGCCAGCTACCGTTTAATGAGCGGAAGCACTGCAACACCGCTACACTGCTTGCTTCCCTTTCAAGCATGCTTACTGCACTGCAAGCATTTTATTTATTTTAATACAATTTTATGAAAAAAGAACTTTACAGTCAGCATCACACCTACAGAAATAAATACAGCTGCATCTTGACAATACTGAGCTTTGAAGGGTGGTCGGTTGAAGTGGAATGAATTTACATCAAGTTATTCAAAGTAATACCCAACTACCATATTACTCTCTGGGAAGAAGCGAGTAAACATTTTCTCAGACTTGAGTTAGCTAGCTAGCTAGCCATCTCTTAGACTACATTATCCCATCCATTATAAAGGGCCATTTCCTTTTAATTAACAAAATGAGCGAGTTCTCCACCCACATCCCCTAAGGCACAAACTCTGGATCAATCTCTGCCAAATAAAAAAATTCACCTTTGCAATATATTTCAACATTCTGTTGATTTATGAAAAGCAGCTGTCAAAGATTCCATTTGATATATACAGTTGTGGCCAAAAATATTGGCACCTTGCACTTTCAAATAACTCACAATTTCCTCCAAAATAAGTTGAAATTAACAACAGTACAGTATTTGGTCTCCATAATTCTTTATTTCTCTGTTAATATTACAGAACCTTTGTTTTGATTCAGAATTTAAAATATCCTTTTCAAGCAGAAAATTAAAAGAAATGGCACTGACAAAATTATTGACACACTAGACTTAATATTTGGTAGCACAACCTTTGATCAAAATAACTGCAATCAACCACTTCCTATAGCCATGGATGAGCTTCTGCACCTCTCTACTGGCAGTTTGGCCCCTCTTCTTGTGCAAACTGCTCCTGTTCTCCCAGATTTGAAGGTGCCTTCTCCCAGCTGCTGTTTTCAGATCTCTCCACAGGTTTACAATGGGATTTAGATCTGGACTCATTGCTAGCCACTTCAGAACAGTCAGCGTCTTGTCTTGAACCACTCCTGGGTGCTTTTGAAGTGTGTTTGGGGTCATTGTCCTGCTGGAAGACCCATGACCTTGACGGAGACCCAGCTTTCTGACACTGGGTTCAACATTGTGCTCCAAAATGGCCTGGTAATCTCCAGATTTCATGATGCCATGCACGTTCAAGGCACCCAGTGCCAGAGGCAACACAGCAACCCAAAACATCACTGAACCTCCTCCATGTTTGACTGTAGGGAAGGTGTTCTTTTCTTTGAAGGCTTCATTTTGTTTTCTGTAAACAGAGATGATGTGCTTTACCAAAAAGCTCTAATTTGGTCTCATCTACCCACAGGACATTCTCCCAGAAGGATTTTGCTTGTTCAGGTGTGTTTTGGCAAACCCCAGTTGGGCTTTCTTATGTCTCTCTCTCAGCATACCATAAAACCCCCTTTCATTGAGTTGTCAGCGGATGGTGCGAGTTGAAACTGTAGTACCTTGTGTCTGAAGGTCAGCTCGAATCTATTTGGCAGTTGATCGAGTGCTTTCTCCACCATTCGAACAATCCTGCGCTGCAATCTTCGATCAAGTTTTCTTTTGTGGCCACGTCCAGAGGTTGGCTACAGTGCCATGGGCCTTAAACATCCTGATAACATCACGTACAGTGGAAACAGGAACATCAGGGTCTCTGGAGATTGATTTGTAGCCTTGAGATTGTCCATGCTTGGCTACAATCTTCTGTCTGACCTCCTCAGACAATTCTTTGGCTGTCTTTCTTTTCTCCATGCTCATTGCGGTACACACAGTGACACAAAACAGGAGAACGAGTCCTTTCTCTATTCAAACTGGTTGAATGAGTGATTTTTATATTGCAGGCACCTGCAACTCACCACAGGTGAGTTCAATTCCAAAATGAAGAAGAATCACCTGCTTGAAATCTAGCTATTTACAACTACTTCTAAAAGGTGCCAATAATTTTTTCTGGGCCATTTAAGATTTCTGTGTGGAATAAGCTAAGACTTAGTAATTTTTCTGCTTTTGTGTGTGTTTTATTCCACTGCAAACCAAAGAAATACATATGTGGATACCAAAATATTTTTAATTTCAACAATTTTCTGGAAGGAATGGTGCATTACTAGAAAAACTGCAAGGGCACCAATATTTTTGGCCACGACTGTAAGCCTACCCCCAAACCAGTAGGAAAGGAGCAAGTAGTGTGCATATGGTGTCATTGGGAATAGGGTACAGAAGGGAAATTAGGGAGGGTACATACTGCAGGGTAGTCTCCTTGATGCGAGGAACCTTGGAAAAGCAGCAGCTGAGTTGCAAGCTCTGATGGCAGAGGGGTGGGGACATAGCTGCTGTCACAGAAACCTGGGCCATGTAATACCAGGACTGGGACCTGGTGATCCCAGGTACAGGCTATACCACAGAGACAGGAAAAAGGGAAGGAGGTAGCAATTTATGTATGAGGGAATAAGGGGTGCCAGGGGAGGGGGGAAGAGGGTAGGATTGTGGTATTCTGGTTACAGTTCCAGGACTCAGAAACAGGACAGTCAGGATGGGGTGGTGTATCGGCAACTGTCTCAGACAGAGGACTTGGAAAGGAAATTAGCTGAGCAGATAAAGAGGGTCAGCAGGACGGGCAACACTGAGATAGTGGGGACTTCAGTCTGCCAGAGGTGGATTAGAGCACACCAGCCACCTTGAGAATCAGGGAGCAGGTCCTCCTGGAGGCTTTCCAGGACAGCTTCCTTATACAGATGGTAAGCAAGCAAACCAGATTGGGTAACATTCTGGGCCTCATGCTGACCAATGGGGAGTTTGTCAGGGGAACTGGGGTGGAGGATCCACTGGCAGGGAGTGACCACCACACAGTGTGGTTCACACCTAGCATGAGCAGGAAGGCTGCAGGAACAGAGACCAGGATGTTGGACTTCAGGCACGCGACTTTGGCAGGATGGGAAAACTAGTGGCTGGGCACCTAGCCAGCATCCACCGACACATTAATGCTAATCAGAAATGGGAAATAAACTAGGACTAGCAGAGGCCACTAGCTCTTGTACTAGGACACAATGCAAAAAGGTAGGGCCAAAACAACAAGTTGGTTAAACAAGAGAGGTGCTGGGTAAGGTGAGGGCAAAAGAGCAGCCTTGGAAGAGTCGAGAGGATCCAGTCAGGGAAGATAGGGAGAAGAGTACCTGAAAAAAGCAAGAGAGGTGACCAGAGCAGTCAGGGCAGCTAAGGTTTCAAGGAAGCTAAACAGAGGCATCAAGGAAGGGAAAAGTACTTATTCAGGTATATAAGGGAAAGAAGGAGTTGTAAAGATCAAATTGTAAGGAATAGGAAGGATGGGTAGAGAAAGGGACTGATCAGGCAAAAGCACTCCACGATTACTTCAGTTCTGTATTTACTAAGAAAAGAATGAATCGCTGCCTCATGGGTTAGGAAGGGTAGCAAGCGGAAGTGGTGTGCCGGATGACCAATGGCAATCTCAGCAGGCAGGGTACTGGAAAGTCTGAGGGTATTCCAAGGTGGATAAGGCACCCCAGATGGCATCCACCCCAGGTATTGAAGGAATTGGCGGAGATCCTAGAAGAACCATTAAGTGACTTGTTCACTACCTCTCTAGGAATGGGATGCATGCCCCAGGACTGGAGGATGGCTCAAATAACGCCATTCCACAAAAGCGGACGGAGGATGAGTCAGGCAACTATAGACCAGTAAGCCTTATATCCATTGTGGGGAAGTTAATGGAAACGATCCTTAAAAAGAGGTTGCTAACATTTCTGGAATGTAACTGTCTCCAGGATGTAAAGCAGCATGGGTTTCTCTCTGGAAGATCCTGCCAGACCAACTTGGTTGAATACTATGATTGGGTGACTAGGGCACTGGGAAAGGGCCACACAGTGGATGTCATGTATCTGGACTTCAGCAAGGCCTTCAGTTCGGTGCCACATGGAGGCTGATTAACAGGAGGAATACCAGGAGTAGGGACAAGATGAAGAACTGGATCAGGAACTGGCTGCAAGGGAGGCAGCAGAAGGTGGTGGTGGTGGCAGGGCAACTCCCGCCTCCAAGGATGTGACAAGCGGAGTACCGCAGGGCTCTGTACTAGGCCTGGTGTTTAGCATTTTCCTAGCAGACATCTCGCATGGCATTAGAACAAGATTAGACTTTTTGTATATTTTATTTATTTAGTTTTTGATTACTGGTTAGGTGTGCAAAACATGGAAGTGGCTATTTTCAGACACGATCCGGGAGTTTACAAAGTGTCATTCTGAAACAGTGACACAATACAAGGTTTTGCAAGAAAAAAAGTATACAAATTTCAGTTAGGCATAGAAGTAATAATACAGCAGACATTGGCAGGAAAAACAAACAATTACAGATGCAAATTGTTCAGTTACAGCAGACTAGATAAATGGAGTAACAAGTAAGTGCCATTTACAATTTTCAGCTAGTCCTCTTATAATGCAACAGAACTCGGATGTAGGTGTTGGCAGGGCACAAAGTCCACCCTAAGTACACCACTCAGTGCAGTGCACAGTCACCATTGAGGCCACTGCAGTGATGAACCCATAGCCCTCTCCAGGGATAGGAGGGACAGCCGGTCCTCCAGGCATGCTTCCTTTCCTTCCCCTGCTGACCACTGATGGCCCAGCACGTTTCCGAACCCAGGCTGCCAGCCTGGTGCAAGGTGTGGCATCCAGCACCTCAACCCTGGTGCCACTAGGCCGGCTGTTTTAAAGTAAGAGCAGAATCAACTGTGGAGGCAGTGGAAATAGGTGACCAGTGCATAGCAGCTAATTCCTCATGAAAGGAGACCAAGTCCAGGGACCTGAAAATCGCGAAGCAGGAGGATATTTGGCGTGGCTTTGGGCGATGGACTTTCCACCCACAGTAGACCATGTGGTGGTCACTGAGGGCATCAGTAAGGATGCCTAACTAAATTATCTGGTGAGGGTGGGATGCAAGAATCCAGTCCAGCAGGGTATGCTTATTAGATTTCTGGTTAAAGCGGATTGGATTGGAGATTATTTGTGTTAGGTTGAGAGTGGAGATGTCATTGCAAAATTAAGTTTGAGTCAATCTGTTAAAATCCCCAAGGACGAGGAGTTCACCAGAGGACAGGGTGGTGAGAGTGGAGATTAGGTCAGAGATCAAGCAGCTAGGAGACCTGGGCAACACCACCCATAAACATAGGAGGGAACAAGGGAGGGACAATTTTAGAAGAAGCAGCTCATAGGCAGAAGGGAAAGAGATGGAGAGGGAAGAGTGTACTGGCTGGATGTATATATGGCTGTCTCCCCAGTAGAGTGGTCCTGGCAGATGAGGGAGTAACCTGGGACGAAGATGGCAAAGTCCGGGATCTTGGAAGAGAGTTGTGATTCAGTGATAATTAACATGTTTGGGATCAGGTTCAACATGAGTGGTTGGAGCAGATCTATCTTGGGAGGAGAATCCTAATGTTAAGATGTACAACTTTTAGTCCTTTAGGAAGATCAGAGAAGGGGTTGGAAGGGGCCAGTGTTGGGTCCAGTGTTGCCTGCAGTGTGCAGCAGCAAAATGGGGTAGAAGCTTGGGGAGGGTAGATATGTATTGTGAGGCAGGAAGTGAGCAAGAGGTGTATGGAAGGGGAGCTAGTGTGTGCAGTAAGGATCTAATGGATGCTAAATAGAGGGAGGGAGGAAGGCGGATCCTGGGAGCCAGGGATAATGCAGGAGAGGAAGGAGACAGGAAGATGGAAGAGCGGGTGAGCTGGATGGAGAGGAGAAGAATGAAAGTGGAGGGCAGGAGGTAGTGGGCAGAATGGACGTTGGAGTGAGCAGAAAGAAAGGGTGAAGAAGATGGGGAGAAGCATATTGAGAGAGAGGTTAGAGAGGGTAGAAGGAAGCAGTCAGGGCCAGCGCCACAGTTGTATGTTTGGAGGAGAAGCTGTAGGAGGTAGACTTACAAAAGCACTTGTGAAGTCGAGAAAAGTAGATGATGTCGGTAGTAGGTAGAAATACATTGAAGGGAATAGTGTATGCTTTGATCTCACTTCAGGTTGGAGCTTTTGAAACAGGCCATACCATAAGGCACTAGGACCCCAAGATAAGGGGATAAGGTTCTTGGGGAACAGCCTAAGGCAGACTCAGTTCTCACTCCTGCCCGGCAGGATGAAACAAGCCTCGTCATATGAGCTCCCAGCCATGCTGCCAGGCACTAGGACACCAAGGAAAAATTAACTAGCAGTACCCAGCTGGGACCACCCACTGACGCTGGCCCACCTCTGACATCTGCCGGTGGTATAAAGGGGTGGTCCCCATTCACACCCCAGTTCTTTCCCACCATTAACCCTTGCAATTCGCTCACGACGCCTCCTGCTACCAGTTGACTGCCATTTTCATTGTAGATTTGTTTAAAGTTCGGTGATTTCTCTACCGTGCATGGGTACATGTCTTCACCGCTCTCCACCTCTCAGTGATGGAAGTTCAAGTGTGCATTTGGGAAGCCAATCCCAGCCAGGACGGACACTCTGCCTGCCTCATCTGCGCTACCCATGACTCTGATTTCTGCCCGCATTGCGAGCTTCTACCACCAGACCTGCATCAGTTGTCTGAAAGTGATAAAGTTGTCTTATGGAGCAGTAGCTGGCTGCCATAGAAAGGACCCCATCAGGCCTAGGTTCCTCCTCCTCCTCTTCTTCAGGGTCGGGGACTTCCCACAAGGAGAAAGAAAAATTCCAACAAGAAACATCACCACCATAAAAGGACAGGACCAGGTCTTTGTACAGGAAGACAGCCAGTCGATTCCCACCAACATAACCCAGGCCTCCTCAGAGTTACCAGCCCTGGTGAGGATGTCAGGTGGAGGATCTTGGGGCAAGGGCTCCTGCGTCATAGGCCCTACAGCCACTCCTCCGGGGCCTAAGCCAGGGATCTAACCGAGCAGGTGACAAACCTAGGTACCGCTCACCATGCTAGGGTGTCCTCCTCTCGCTGGACTGGCCTACAGGGTCAGAGGACAGGAAGAAACGCCAGGAGCAGTACTCCACGCTGATGTCCGCTCCTTGCAAGCACTGGGTGGCAGACTCCTGGCACTCAACCCAGTCGTCTTAGGGGTTTCAGAAATCTTGCCACCACCACCTGCCTCTCCAAAGCTTCTGTGAGGGCAGCCTACCCCAACACCAGACTCTCAGGCAGTCAGGTAACCAGATGCCAGACCAACCAGTACACCTGACATTGCCTCCTCCACCACCTGCGAGGACAGCGCTGGATAAGCTCAAGTCCTAGAGCATCTGTCGGCCTCTGACCAGCCATCAGGTGTGCCATCCAAGGTGCTTGTCAAACTTCCCCAGATGCCAGGCCCCAGCTACGATTTCTCTAAATAGCGTAAACAATTTATTCAGTTCCTGGAGGATACAGTCAAAGGGATATCATCCCAAAGAACCCTTGACACCACACTGAAACCCGCCCCAGCAGGCTTTCTGTAGCAGCCGCATCACCTCCTCCACCCAGGAACCATTGCCAACCCAACAAACCCCTCGCTCCCGCTGGATGGCAGGGTCCCCAGATGACAGGCGTTTGTCTAGATCATTCTCCAGTTACCACAGGAGACTGTACCAATGCTCGTGTTAGAGGTCCTCCTCCTCCAGATCCTCCAGCGGGTTCTTGGGATCCTCCCAGATCCTTGTGGGATTACTTCCAATCTCCCTGGACAACTCCACTTTCTAGGCGTTCTGCATACATTCAGTTTCTGAACCAGTGGAGGCGGATTTGGATCCAGAGAGAAACAGATCACTCATTTTTTGGGATGAACAAACCCAAACCCTTAGTGGTACCCACCCTTGATGGCACCCTTTCAAGATGTCACTAGGCTGGCCTGAAGACACCCTTCGACAGTCTCCGCTATTCCTAAAAAGGCAGATAGGCTTTACTGTACACTTACCAGTGAACCATTCTAGGGGGAACAGCCTAAGGCAGACTCAGTTCTCACTACTGCTCCACGGCAGGATGAAACAACCTCGTCATATGAGCTCCCAGCCACCGGATAAAGAATCCAAGTGCCTGGACCAATTTGGCTGTAAAGTGTACTCATCAGCCATCTGCACCATATGTTCACTGAATTTTTGGCACATGTGGTGCAGCACCAGAAATCCCTCTAGAGCAAGGTTATTAAGATGGTGCGAAAACAGCCTGACAGATTACAAGTCAGAACTGTTGGATATACTGCAGTCCAGTCTTGACATGGGCAACCATGTGCCGAGATCCTTATGACTCAGCTGGTACAGCAGCCAGGGCATCTACCACCAGAGTATGCATAAGGAGATACTCTTGGCTTGAAGTATCCGGTTTTGGCAGGACTGCCAGGATGCTATCCTGGATGCCCCTTTCCATGGTCTGTGCTTTTGGTCCAGACATCGAGAAAATGATCTTGGACCTTCAAGATTTGGGCAAAACTGTTCAGTCCATACACCAAATGTACAGGTTTGACAAAACCCTGGGAGACCAAGGCATTTCTGTCACAGAGGGACAGAAGTCTAAGGCGGCAGCAGAGAGGCAACTTTTGTTGCAAAGCTCCCTCTCAGCCTGGTGACCTCAGGGACCTCGAAGCTGGGCCCTTCCAGGTCCCATTTCCAGTCTCTAAGGTGTAAGGTGTAACATGCCTTTGTGAAGCAAATAAACCAATCAAAAAGAAAAACAAGCCACTATGGTTCTCAAAAAAAAAAAGAGGTCAGTGAAGGTTAGAGAAAAATATAGCATTTAGGGAAGTATAAGGAAACACAGAAGGAGCAGGACAGAAAACTGTACCAGTTAAGGCAGAAGGAAGCAGGGAGGGTAGTCAAAATAGCAAAGGCCCAAACTGAGGAAAAGATAGCCAACTCTGTTAAGAAGGGGATAAAACCTTATATAAGTATATAAGGGGCGTAGAAAGACAAAGGAGAGTATAGTGAGGCTGAACAGAATGGACAGTAGGTGGGCAGAGAGGAACAGTGAAAAGCAGGGATACTGAATGAATACTTCTGTTCAGTATTCACAAGAGAGATAAGGGAGGTGCCTAATCCAATTAACAAAAGCACTCTGGATGGGGGGTCGATCCCAGTCCTTTCACAAAAGAAAGGGTTCTGAAAGAACTCCTAAAACTGAAGGTGGACAAAAGCAGCGGGCCTGATGGAATTCACAGAATTCTAAAAGAATTAAGCAGAGAACTAGAGACACCACTGACTACCCTTTTAAAAAATCATGGGAGGATGGTGCGGTACGGAGGACTAGAGGAAGGCAGATGTGATTCCCCTTCACAAAAGTGGAACCAAAACAGAGGCAGGAAACTACAGACCTGTCAGTTTGACCTCTGTGGTAGAGAAAGTGATGGAATCACTTCTGAAGGAAAAGAAATTATTGAGTACCTAGAGGCCAGTGGGGCACAGGACCCAAGGCAGCATGGGTTCACAGCGGGAAGGTCATGTCAGACGAATCTAACTGATTTCTTTGACTGGGTGACCAAAGTAGTAGACCAGCGAGGGTTTGTGGACATGGCCTACCTAGACTTTAGCAAGGCATTTGACACAGTCCCACACAAAAGATTAATAGTCAAATTAACCAGCCTGGGAGTGGGACCCAGGGTGGTAGCCTAGGTAAAACATTGGCTGGACAACAGGACACAGAAGGTAATTGTAAATGGAGTCCACTCTGAATAAAGATGGGTTATTAGTGGGGTACCACAGGGTTCTAGTACTGGGTCCAGTCCTTTTAATGTCTTTATAAGTGACATTGCAGAGGAACTGGAAGGAAAAGTGTGCCTCTTGCAGATGACACAAAGATCTGCAACAGGGTTGATACACAAGGAGGCGTGGAAAGGATGAGAAGGGACTTGGCAAGGTTGGATGAATGGTTAGAAGTATGACAGCTTGGATTCAATGCAAAGAAGTGCAACATAATGCACCTGGAAACAAAAACCCAGGAGAAGATTACACAGTGGGGAGAGGTAGTAACAACAACAAAATGGAAAGGGACCTGGGGTAATCATATCGGATGACCTTAAGGTTGGCTAGTAATGTGAGAGAAGGCGGTAGGGAGGGCTGGGGGATACTGGGATGTATAGGAGAGGCATCACCAGCAGAAAACAGGAAGTTGTTATCCCCTGTACAGACAGTTGGTGAGACCCCATCTGAGTACTGCGTCCACTTCTGGAGACCCCATCTCCGCAAGGACAGACAGGATGGAGGCAGTTCAGAGGAGGGCAACTAAAATGGTGCAGGGTCTGCAAGAGAAGTCATAGAGAGAGACTTAAGGAGCTTAATATGTATACACTTGAGGAAGGGGGCCATGATAGAAACGTTTAAGTACCTCAGTGGAATCAACAAAGCCAAAGAGGGTAGCATCTTTCAGAAAAAGAGATGTGCAAGAACAACGGGTCACAATTTGAAGATAGAGGGACAGCTCAGGGGGCAATGTGAGGAGTATTGTTTCACAGAGAGGGGTGGTGGGCGCATGGAACTGCCTTCCTGAGGAGGTTGTGGGGTCTAAAACTGTGGGAGAATTCAAGAATGCATGGGACAGACATAAGGCAATTTTGTGAGGGGTAGGAAGAAATAGGCTGTTGGTTAAATAGAATCTGCAGCTTATCCTCTAATGAGGAAATCGGCAGACTAGGTGGGCCAGCGGTCCTTATCTGCCTCAAGTCTGTTTCTATGACCCTCAGACTACAGTGGGATCAAAGGAAGACTCTCAACCAGCCGGTCCTGATCTCCAAAGCTGTGGTCCAAACTCTCTCATTGTGGCTGTCACCCCAGAATCTGGAGCTAGGAACACCTTTTCGTAGAGATTCCACCCCCTGTCAGTTTCTGACAACCGATGCTTTGAGCCTGGGATGAGACCAATTTTTTGAAGATCAGCAGAAACAGGGGATGTGCTCACCATTAGAACTGTCCCTCCACATCAGTGCCCTAGAAATGAGGGCAGTTCTTTGCACTCTGCAAGCGTTTTAACCAGACCTCCATCTGGGCTCCCCTGCTGATTCAAATGGACATGTCAGTCGTTTTTATATCGACAAACAAGGGGGACTCGCTTATCCTCTGTGTCGGGAGGCCATGAGAGTGTTGTTCTGGGCCCTAGACCACAGCCTGTTGATCATCACCACAGTCAATGTTTCAGGAGTTCAAAACACCTTGGCCAATGCCCTAAGTAGGTCATGGTCAAGGACTCACAAATGGGAACTTCTGCAGTCTTTGGTGGGCGATCTTTTCAAAATGGGGTCATCCAGAGCTGGACCTCTGTGTCCCCATGCAGCATAGAACTGCCCAGTTTTGCTGGCTCACTCCAGGGCCCTGGTGTTTTCTGGAGAGACAATTGTGTCCCTCTGGACAGGGAGGTTTCTGTATGCCTTCCTCCCTTTCCTCATCAGAGGGTCCTACCCAGGCTCAGGTGGAGGGAATGCGGAGATGGTTCTCATAGCTCCACTTTGGCCTTGCAGATATGGTTCACCCTATTGCAGCTGCTAGCAATGGAACTGCCTATTCCCTGCCCTTGACCTCCGCTTACTGTCGCAAGAGCAGGGCACTCTGGTTCACCAGACCTCTGGTCCCTACACCTGCATGCATGGCTTCTGCAGATGTAACTGCGTTTCACACTAGAGTCTCCAAGAATGGCCGAGGTCCTTGTGGAATCTAGAATTGTCCACTCTGGCTACATATGCCGTGAAGTGAAACTGGTTTAGCCTGTGGGACGCTAACGGTGACTGGACTCGTTTCTATGTCCTAAGAATGCTGTTCTTGAGTACCTCTTTCTTTCAGATGCTGGCCTCTGATATTCTTCCATTAAGGTGCATCTCCTGCGATTTCAGCATATGATGCACCAGTGGATGACAAATATTGCCCAGTTTGATATGGCCCAGATGTTTTAAAGGGTTATGCTACATCTCAAACCTCCCATTCGGGACCCTGTCCCGTCCTACTCCCAGTGCTCTGTGTTTTCTCTAAGATAGTCATTCATTCTGAAACTTTGACCTTGAAATGCTTTCCTTTAAATGAGACTCAATCTAAAACAAGCATTTGTCAATGCCGAATGTTGTCTTGCTGGCATTGGTAGTGCAGAAGTTAGAGAGATGCATAATAGGAATGGCAGTGAAGTATTGAACTGAGCGTCAGCCCCACCACCCTGCAGAGACTGACAGACATTGGGGTGTGCCTTTGGGTCATCGGCCATAACGCTCCATGATTTCACCTCACCTACCCTGCAAACATTGACAAGTGTTGCGGTGTGCTTTTGGGGTCTTCGTGCTTACGCTCACCCTGCTCCATTAGGAAATATGCTGAGATGAGTGCAGTATAGGAGAAGGGGTGAACTTTGGGGCTGAGGACTCCAAGGCACACCTCGATGCTCTATCACTGGCTACAGGGTGGGGGTGGAATGGCATGAGCATTATAACCTGACGATCCCAAGTCACACCCTGATGCCTGTCGGTCTCTACAGGGTGGGGCGTTACAGTTGGAAACCCCAACACCCCAGGTGTTGTTTTTCACTCCAAATTTTCTGTGTAGGGTTTTGTGATGCTACCTTATGAACAGTGGCACTATCAGATCTTACTTGAGAGGGCTCTTGCAGTGGGTATTCACAGATAGTACTAAGCCGTCAGGCATCGGGACCCACAGAAAAATCTCTAGCTAGCCATCTCTGGCAGGAACCTTCACGTCAGGTGACTGATGTCAGCAAACGACTCATAAAGGGCAGTACCAGGCGCCTGCCCACCAGCTCTTTTCCACCGCCTGCTTGCAAAAGTACCTCGTAATAGAACAGCGCTCACTTGTCTCGCCATTTTGGATGAGTATAAAATCGCTTTTGACATTTACTTATTTTCTGATTATTGTGTTACTACCTCACAGTGCATGTTGTCCCTGACGCCATCGGAATTGCATAAAGACAAGTGCGACTCATGTGGATCCCAGCTCCTCACAAGGATGGCCACTCTCTTCTCTGTCTTTTCTGTCTAGACCCAGACCATCGTGGAGGAGTGTGAACACTGCTGAAAATTAAATCCTGCCACACGGAAACAGAGATAGCAGTCTCTGAAGGCCCATTTATTGAAGAGAAAATGGCATCCATGGAAAAGGAATTGAAGAAATTGAGGCAGGCGTCAACTTCTCCCGAGGGCCACCAGTAAAGAGGATGAGGAGAAACACCGGGATTGGGACTCATCTTCCGCAGCAACCGCAACTTTGGCTGGAGTCAGCTGCCCTCCTGTATACTACCCAGGTATCGTCCTTGGCCACCTTAGTGGTGTCTAAGCTGGCTGTGACACCCCCCTGACCCACCCTTGTCCGGGCTTGCGCTTGGACCCACCAGGAGCCTCCGTGGCAAAGGAGGCCTGCACTCCCCTACGGCCTCTAAATCCAGGCCTTCCAGTAAGTCGGGCATTAGTCATACCGACGTCCTCCCAGCTGGTGACCCCTGTCCGTCTCCACCTCCACGCCTGATGCCAGGGAGTTGCCGCAACACACGCCTGTTTTGTTGCCCTCTGAGGTCCCCAGGCTCCTCCGACTCCTTCCTAGAGAGCTCACTCCTTCCTCCCGGCTGAGGTCGAGAGTCTGCAGTGCTGCCATTGGGCCCCTCCGATGTCAGCCTCAGACATTCCGCTCCCCTGATGGCAGGCCCTGTGCCTTCAGAGCCATCTGGGCTCCTGCACACCCTCCTGTGGGTCCCCATTCGGGCGCAACGCCTGACCCCATCCGGTCCATCTCTAAGGCTGATGCCAGGACCTTGACTCCCTCTGAACCCCTGCGCCAGGATACCTGATGTCCAATACCAGACATCGCAGCACCTGATGCCAGGGCTCCCACCATCGGGTTATGGGTACTCCTATTACAGGTTTCCAGGCTACCTGTATCCGAGCCTCTCCTCTTCCTCTTCACCCCCCACCTACTCTGCAACCCCCAGTGGACTTGATGGAGGTCTTGGCCTCCTGGAGGGCCAAAGCTAAGGCGCTGATTCACTCAGGAAGTTGAAGCGCCTGCTGGCTGGACCCTAACATCGATGAGAAAAGGCTCCTCTTCCTTTACCTGACACCAGAGTTGAGCCATCTGAATCTCAAGCTAGAGAGGACACGCTACCCCAGGGAACCCCAGAGAGGGCGACCCTCTCCTCCTAGGGAGGACTCTTCTTCCCTCATTGGATTCATCAGACCCAGATTTGGACTCTGGATGCTCAATTTTGAGGACGAGACCCATACTCCAGATAAACCCAGGCCGGAAGGTTCTCTGATGTCCCTCCGAAGACCCTTGATTTCTGGAGTTGCTTACAAAATCCAGGATGCTTGCGACTGGCAATATGATAAGGGGTCGATACCAGTCCATTCACAGAAGAAAGGTTTTGAAAGAACTCTTGAAACTGAGGGTGGGCAAAGCAATGGAAGCCTGATGGGATTCACCCAGAATTCTAAAAGAACTAAGGACAGAACTAGTGACACCACTGACTACTCTCTAACAAATCATGGGAGGAGGTGGTACGGAGGACTGGAGAGGGTGGATGTGATTCCACTTCACAAAGTGGGAGCAGGGCAGAGGCAGAAACTACAGTCCAGTTAGTTTGACCTCAGTGATAGGAAAATGATGGAATCACTCTGAAGGAAAGAATTGAGTACCTAGAGGCCAGTGGGGCACAGGACCCAAGGCAGCATGGATTCACAGTGGAAGATCGTGTCAGACAATCCAATAGATTTTTTGACTGGGTGACCAAAGTAGTAGACCATGGAGGGGCTGTGGATATGGCCTACCTAGATTTTAGCAAGGCATTTGACACAGTCCCACACAAAAGATTATTATACAAGTTAGCCAGCCTTGGAGTGGGTCCAAGGTGATAGCCTGGATAACAAATTGGCTGGACAACAGGACACAAAGGGCAATGTAAATGGAGTTCACAGTGAAGAAAGGAGGGTAACTAATGGGGTACCACAGGGTTCAGTACTGGGACCGATCCTCTCTAATGTCTTTATAAGTGACATTGGAGAGCACCTGCAAGGAAAAATGTATTTTGCAGATGACACAAAGTTCTGTAACTGGGTTGATACACAAGGTGGGGTGGAAAAGATGAAGAGGGACTTAGCAAGGTTGGTGGAATGGTCAAATGTAGTGCAGCTCAGATTCAGTGCAAAGAAGTACGAAGGTAATGCACCTGGTAAACAAAAACCCAGGGAAGAGTACACAATGGGGGTGAGATGCTAACAAAAAGTTAAAAGGACCTTGGAGTGATTACATCAGATGACCTTAAGGTAGGCAAGTAATGTGAGAAGGCAGTAAGGAGGGCTTGGGGATACTGGGATGCATAGGAGAGGTATCAACAGCAGAAAACTAGAAGTTGTTATCCCTCTGTGCAGACAGTTGGTGAGACCCATCTGTAGTACTGCATACATTTTGTTTATATCAGGTAACCTTTGCTGATAATGTCTAATACCCATCTGTCCAACGTGGTCCGGGCCCATTCCTCTAAAAATCTGAAAGCATGCCCCTACTTGAGGATGGGCCCGCATGGTCTCACTGCAACTTTTAGGTGCTATTCCCAGTGTCTCTGGAGCCTCCAACTCCACCAGAACTGCCCCTCTGAATTTCACTGGTTCCAAGAGAACCATGTTCTTTTCCTGAAAAGCTGGAGTTCTGTCCCTTGTTGCCTGTCACAAAATTAAGCCTTAGACCCAAAGACCACGCTTTGGCCGACTCCTGGATTGGGGCATATGCACCTTCGCTGTTTCCCAGATTCCTTCACTGCCTCCTTCAGAGCCGATCCGAACAGGAGGTTGCCTTCGTGGGTGCGTTCACCAAATGGCTCTTTGAGGACGCTGTCTGCTTGCCATGCCCTAAGCAATAGGTTGCAGCGAGCAGGTTTGATAAAACATGGTCCACCCAGCACACCTGACCGCCTCCTCTGACACATCACTGCATAGGCAGAGGCCAAACCCATTAATTGCAGCTGATGGATATTCGGGGGTTCTTACCAGGTCTTCCAGCGAGTTGAAAGGCTAATTCGATGCCCATGATAGGGCTGCTCTTATGAAAAACAGGTTCTGGCTGTGGCCACCTTGAGGGACGCTGTCGTGGATTGAAAGGCTTTTTTGAGGGAGGAGTCCACCTTTCCGCCTACTGGGTCCCTACGAAGCCCCTCCTTCAGCTGGTATGACAGTTTTCTTGGTGAGGTTAGAAATTAAGGGTCGATTCTGGGGCAGTCTAACCACTTTTCAGACTGTTTCTTGTCAAGCTTCAGAAGTTTAGTGATTCGTCGGAGAACCAGATAAGCGCGTTCTGGACCTTGCCATTCTTCTTTGAGTAGATACTCAATAGCGGGAGAGTACGAGAAGGCTCTCACCGGTCTGGAGGCAGAAGCCAAGCGTAAAAGTCCATATTGGTTGAGAGGTGACGAGGCAGAAGAGTCTAGGAGAATCTGGAAATTACTTTTGATGAAAGTCTAGGTCCTCCAGGTCAAAATTTCTGGATGGAGAGTCAGTCTGATGATGAGTCCACCATCTCCCCTCATCGGTGGAGGAACTGGTGACCGAGGATTCTGGGGAAAATCCCTGTGGCTTTTGCCCTAGAGTATGCCCATGGGACCACTTCAGGCTGAGACCCTTTCTTCCTCCTGTGAAAGGAATGGAGACCGTCCTCTTCTGAGAATCTGCCCTCTCTGGATTTCTTTTTCTTGTGGAAATGATGATAAGATAGCCCTCCCTCGTCAGAGGAGGATGGGAGGTGTCCTTTCTTTTAGCCTTTTGTGGGTCTCCTGTCTGGCAATCCTGAAGGCTGCCATCAGGGCTAGAAATCATTTTTGAGATGCCTGTCCGTGGGACAGGTGGGATGGAAATTTTGCCTGTCCCACAATACTTATACCTGTCCATGCCATTTTAACATGAATTATGAAGTAACTACAGACAGTATCTTGGAGACAAGTAGAAGTGTACAACAGGGTGGTGAGCCAGAATATAATTCTTTCTTAGCCCCTTCACAAGTCAGGAATATTTCTAGATTCCCCTTTATTTCACTGAAAATACCACTGTAGTAGGATGCCATTGATATGGGTTGGTGTCTGTTGTTGTTGTAAGTTTAATTGATCGCACAAGCCATTGCAACATTACTACACACAGACATACAGAAATACAAATAGAGACATATTAAAATACGAGTGCAATACATGATCTCCTAACTTATAAAATCACATATGCAGAAAAATCCATATTCCTTGCCAGATTAGACTGTAGGCTCCTAAAAGTTGTATTTTTAAGAAAAGACAAGCACTATGTAACAGTCTATTAGAGGACAGAAGTAGCAGACCATGCCACTCGAGGCAGAATGAGAACAGCACGTTTGGGAAAGAACAGAAAATATTCCAATAAAGAAGGGACTACAATTCAGAAAGTAACGTTAGTTACAGTAGTCTGACTCTGGCTTCAAGGTGGACCGTGCATGGCTGCATGCTCTCAAAGATATCCAGGTAGCCTGCACTCCTTGTGACTGATAAGGGATCAGCTATTCACACGAATTGGCTCACAGCATCACTCGAGAGGAGAAGCAGTTGCTCGTACTGCTGATACCTGACAGAAACCTGACATTGTAATTGGTGAAAGGGACTGGGACTCTTAGAAAACACTGCAGGCATGGTATTTTTATGTTAAAAACAAATCCTCACTATCTTTTACCTGCACCTTTCACTCACTATAAACATGTATTAGTAAGTCTCTATTAGAGGGGAGTACCTTGACAATCTCCTGCAGTGGCTCGGTGGCACCTTTCCCACAGTGCAGGTTCTCTCACAATGCACAGTTCTGTGACATAGATATTGGCTGTACTGTAGATGTATTATTTGGGGTACTAATATTATTTTCAGTATTCAGGTGGCACTGCATTACTATAACAACTGAACGTAGTATGATAGAGATTAAGATGGGAAAAATTACACTTTTCAGTCATCATTGAATGTTGCTGGTGTTAGTTGCGTTTTGTTGATCTTGAGCTTGCACTGAACCTCTGCCATGTCTATTTAATGAACGCTGCTGTCCGAATACTGGGAATAAAATTAGTACCCCAAATAACATCTACAGCACCTCCAATATTTAGGTCATGAACATCACCACATCTGATGATGTATGCATAATGCATGGCTGAAGGGGTCCACAAGAAAAATCAACCACAAGGAAACAATTTAAAGTGTGGTGCCACTGAAATTAATTGATTTGTTCAGTGCAGTGTTGATGCGTTCTGTTACCGACTGTCACCTCACCGCAGATCCTTGGGAGTGGGAGAAAGAGCAGGCGTGGAGTCATCAGACTCGGGACAAGAGAGTGGAGGTACTACTCAGGTATTTGACTGGCTACCATAGTCATAAAGTTTGTTATTGAATTTGGGAATTTTAGGCGGAAGTTTGGTACAAGTTGGGATATGGGTAGTAGGCGGCGTGCCCCACCCACGATGACACATATTTTACAGATGGCTGCTGGTGCTGCAGAAAAAAAATTAGTTGCATTGTGGAACAAAAAAAAAAAAAAGGAAACCAGAGGGCCTACTCAGAAAACTTACAGACTCGGCGCTGCCCTATGGTTAATCCGGTGCGCTGTGGGATCGGGCAAGAGACAGACTTCACTGACTAAGTGACGCTATGACGACGTGACGTCCGCTTCTACCCAACCTGACTGCCTGCCTCCTGGGTCCTAGTGCCCTACAAAGTTTGTATGCTGGCTCACATTATCTACCTGTCCCTTGGACAGGTACAAAAAAAACCGGCTGTCCCATTTAAAACGGCTGTCTGAGATGGGTGGACACCGGTTATTTTGAGCCCTGGCTGCCATTCAAAGGAACCAGGGTCCAGCACAAAGGCCCTATTCAGTCTATCAGTTCGGGTCTAAGGTGGGGTGCCTCTGGACACGGCTGATCCCTGAGTCAACCAGTTGTTCAGATCTCTCTGGGACATGTGACTGAGCTCGGTCCATCCTGGGCAGACCATCTGGTCAGACCTCTCTTGGGTATTTGCCTGTGGAGAGAGAGGGGAGAGAGAGAGCTGCAGAGAGGGGTTGCAATCCACTGAGCCTTCCCACTAGCCGCTGCCTTTTCACAGGCAAGGCAGAGAGCCAGCAAAAGTGATTAAGAGTGGGACTTACAGAGCTGACATTTTCTGCCCTGCTGGATTTCTCCAAGGCCATTCTTAGCACTCCACGAAGTGCACTGGTTAAGCACTGCTTTCCTTTAGCTCTCGCCTCCCTATCTCACACTTGGGGAGTGGGGTATGCTTTCCTGACTACTGTTTTCTTTGCTCTCATCCCCACTGCTTTTCTTTAGTCTATCCTCACCGCATTTCTTTAGCTCTCATCCCCTATCCTCACGTTGGTGGGAGGGCAGAATCCTGTGCTGGCGCTTGTATAATCCAGCAAGCTCCCATTGCCTTACTCACTGTGACAGAGGTGAAGAGCAGACTGGG
This sequence comes from Neoceratodus forsteri, assembly GCA_016271365.2. NCBI lineage: Eukaryota > Metazoa > Chordata > Ceratodontiformes > Ceratodontidae > Neoceratodus > Neoceratodus forsteri. Next base: position 882,065,458 of record CM057450.1, on the reverse strand, counting down.
GAGCTCAGGAGATGGCTTCCCATGCTGAGACTGTGCTAAGCTCCTCCAAGCGATCAGGAGCCACCTGGCTTCCCGCGCATGAATCGCACTAGTCGGAGTTCAGGCAGTCGTGGGCGGTCTGAAGCTTTCCGGTGACCGCTAGCTGCCCAGAAGTGATCAGGAGGCCGTGACGGGCGGTCTTAAATCTTTCCAGTGACTGCTAACCGCCAAGTCAAGGCCCACCCTCTGGAGACTCCTGGGCTGGTGGCAATTAAAGCCGCTAGGTCACTGGCCTAAGCATCGGGAAAAAGGACCGCGAGGTGCTGTTATGGTGGGGCCAGTCTATGCAGCTTGGTGAGGCTGAGACTGGATCCCACCACTAAAATTGCAGTTGGAATGTCAGATTCCTGGTAGAGATAGGAAAAAAAACAAACTTACAGTCTCTTCAGCACTGCCACTAGTGGCGGGCTTTTGCTGCTCGCTGCCTGCTTCAGACAAGGCAGGAAGTAAACTGGCATCAATCGGATGGGAGGCTCCTTACCCCACTGCTGCAGACAGAGTCCTGCCTAATGACATCAGCAGGAGGTGGGGCCAAGGCGTTATGAAGCCAGGAGACCAGCTTAGGGAGAGAACACCACATTATCGAACCCTTTCACCTTAGGGAGAGGAACACGCCAAGGCTGCCCCTCTCATCAGGAACACCAGTGTATAGTGGGGTAAAGACAGGGAAACAGATCCAAGTTTTTAATGTACTCAAATGATCTATTGGTAATTCTACACAATGCATACAACTCTGTGCAACCACTGCTCCAATTACTTGCCACCTTCACTAGCATATCAGGACTAAAGATAATCAGAGTAAGACCAAAGGTCTTACCACTTAATAAACTCTGCCTAGAACCAACCCACTTTTACAGCTCTAAACCTAAACTGGGCAAGGATCACAGTGTACTTGGGAATTAAATCACATCAAAAATGTCAAATAATAAGTAATCTGGAACCACTTATCACCAAGACACATCAAACCTCAAACATATATGCCCACCCATGTACCATTATCCAAGCCTTATCCCTACCAAACTGTTTGTTTCTCACCTTTAATAGGTTTTTGGTTTACTGTCCTTTGCCTTGTATATATGTAAATAATTGTACATCTATCTCACTCATAAATGTTTGTATTTGTGCTATTTGAAATTCATGTTTTGTATACACTCTGTAACCTTTTTGTTATGACCACTCAGGTCCATCTTGTAAATGAGCTATGCTCAATGATGTTCGCCTGAATAAATAAAGATTTTGATTGATTGATTGATTGAAGACAGAGATCTAGAAAGATGGAAACCTAGTAAACTCACTAGTGGGGAAAATGAAGGCGTTAAAATGATTACTGTACCCAAACTCGTACCTGATTTCACATATACCCCTAATAATCCCAGACACAAGGTTCACTAGAATAGACAAACTCCTGTGCAGCTACATCTTGGAAGGGAAACAGCCCAGATTTAGCAGGAATAAACTGAGAACACATTGGTCCAAAGGGAATGGGGACTACCGTGAATAAAGGTTACTACCTGGCTTATAGAGCCACACAAACTCTAAGATGGTTCAAGGTATTGGGAGAATCGCTTCCACTGTGGTCCATAATAGAATCTTCTATGATAAAGGGTCTTCTGCCTACTACATACTTCTATGGGAGCTTAAACTCCCCACCTTACTTACAGTAGCCTCATCCATAGCTTCATGAAAAAATTGGGAGGCAATAAAAAATGGACTTAGCTCACATAAATATAACCACTTTGGGGAACCAAGATAGAGGAAAACATACTGGAAAGCCTGGAAAAAGAAGGCATTAACATAATACAATTTACCAATACCAGGTACACTTGACTTGGAACCTTTTAGGGACCACAAAAATATATGACATACCAAAGAGGATTTTGGAGAGTTCTGCAGATCAGAGATGCTACAGCACCCTGATTAGGACGATTAAACGATTACAGGAGGACACCTAGTCCATACTCACTGCAAAATTTATTATTAAGTCCAAGGTCAGAACTAGTCTTTATATTCACTGTACAAGACAAGATCCCAGACCAAACCAAAAAAGCAAAATAAAATGGGAACAAGTGTTGGGTAAGGAAATACCAGAGAATGAATGGAACTCCTGCTGGGCAGCTGCACAAATTCTATTAGAGAATACCCAGCAGACTCATCCAAAATAAAGTACTTCACTGGTGGTACAGAACACCAGCAGTTTCATTTTCAGCTAATCTAACAGACTCAGATGACTGTTGAAGATGTGGTAATGCATATGTGGATCTTTTCCACATACGTCATGCTCAGATTATAGATATGTGGAAAATAGCCACTATTACAACAAATCTTAAACATTAATCTCCTAGCAGATGACACATATCTACTGGGCTCCAAGACCTCTATAGTAGATGTTATTCTAACAAAATTTCAGTGGAATTTCCTGATCCTTTTTAGTGTACAAGTCAAGCGACTTAGCATATGTAAATGGAGATCACAACAATTCCCACTCAAGGAACTACTGGACAACTTTACCGTGCTAGCAAAATATGGAAAGATTGTCTCACATCTCCTCTAATACACAAATGAAATATGACAGGACCTGGGCACCATTACTCCAGTATATACAATCTATCTCTCCTCCAAACCCTATCCCCAGGGACTCTCTGGCAAAATTCCCAAGAAAGGGCATAAGCGAATCTCGAGGTTCCATTATGTCATCTGCAGAGCATAGGGTTTCTTACAGGTACCCCTCTAATACCCCCCAAACACCACAACCGAAGGACAGGCTTCAGAACAATCTTATAAGAGTCATCGGCTGGTAGTTTTAACCCACTTAGCGGCGTATCCACACACACCTTGCATCTATTGTGCATATAATTTAATTCTGTTTCATAGTAGAAGGTTCTGACAAACAGATGGTTACAGCAGACACGATGACTACATACAAGGTATAAAATGCATGCTTCGTAGTCCTAATCAAATGTTGGGTATGAGGATAGGACCAGTGTAAATGCTGTACTTTGAATGTTCCTACACAGAGATAACTGAACATTTAAACCTATAAACCCTTGAATAGCACATTGCCAGCCCAGTGGTGCGAAGGGTTGAGGCGCTGGATGCCACACTGCACTATGCCGGCGACCCGGGTTCAGGAACGCAGCACGGACCGCGGGGGTTAGCAGGAGAGAGAGGATCGAGCATCCAGAGGACTGCCTCTCCTCTCAGGGAGGGATCATGGTAGCCCAGTTACCAGCTGCCTATGCACAGGGCCACAAGCAGGGGAAGAAGTCAGGCAGCTGCCTTCGGATGTGGGTGGGAGCATCCACATCACTGGATGGGCAGCACTGCACGCCCCAGGTCTGGGGTAAACACCATGAAAATACCCTCCTGCCTGGAAAGGAGACAGCCCTCTCACTGCCGAACCGCCCCGCCCAGTACTGGAGCCCTGCCACTCTCCTTCAGTCTCCTCGGCCATGTCCCCCGGGCTCGGGAGAAAGTAATGCCTTGAATATGGCATGAATCACAGTGGGCGGTAATGGGCATAAGCGGAGCGGAGAGGCTAGAGAGTTCCAGTGCCTGGGGAGATGAACAGAATTGTAAAACAAAACACACACTAAGCAATGACTGGATCACAAGGTTAAGATATCAAGTATCTCTTATTGAACAATTTTATAATACATTTAGCAAATATACAAAAACACACACCGACCATTAGAACATTCAGTGTTTTAAGGCATAATACACCCTGCAGACGACAGTTGCGATAGTGACAATAATCCACCTTGTCATCACTTTCATTATGTACTGCTACTGTAAACTGTACCATGTTACTTTCACTTTGTTGTAACTGTACCCTTGACGTGGAACCTTTGTGCAAGCCCCACTGGCCCCTTCTTTAACTAGCAGGCTGCTCCTCTCACCATATGGCCAAAGAAAGGGATGGGGGCTTACGTAACCAGTTTACAGTACATTTCCTTCTGAGCCCGCCATACACAGACAGGCAAACCAAGTTCAGCAACTACCTACACTGGTAGAACCATTTACCATGGCCATCAACCTAGGTCCCTGGGAGAAAATATATGCTCACAATTATGCTAGGTTTGTACTTCTGGTCAGGGGCACCAAGTAAATCCAGACACTGGAAGCAATAACAGTACTGTCCACACAGACTAGGATTCTACAGTGTGGCTTTTATTCACATACACAAACAATAATCACAAAGCAAAGATGGACCTCCACAGGGCTACTCCTACTGGTAATGCAGATTACTGAGGTACAGAGAACACACACACACACACACACACACACAGTGAACCCTCAGGTTCTGACCTCAACAGCAAACACTGGTTCTGAATTAGGAGGTTGGCACACAAAGCCAGTACTAGGAAACTTTCCCATATTTCATGAGGATTTGTTGGTGGCACCCTCGACCACCAAAAGAGAACATACATCCACAGAGAATCCAACCACGTCTGGGTGAACTATTGTCTTCAGGCACTGACCAAATGCACTGAAAGAAACACAGGTGCCCAAACTGAACCCGAGAGGTAAACTCCAGATTGGGGAGGGGCTCCCCACCTTTGCTTCCAAGTTATACACAGCCATTCATCTGGCTAATAACACCCTCACAGAAAACTTGTAGATGCAATCTTGAAATGTTTTTCACACTTGACATACTACATTACACACCTCTGAGGTATCAAAGTTAAAAGGTCTGGAATTGCACGGTCTCTTCACTAGACCCCAACTTTAGCAAACACTTTAAAACAGAAAACAGTCTAGGTGAAAGGATCCCTTTGACAGAGAAAATTCATCAAAAGGAAAGCAGGTGCCCTAGGGCTATTCCACACAAAAAAGTCACAGGTACTGAAGGGGTGCTGTGTGGAGCCCGAGCAGCAACCTAAAGCTCTCAACAACCAGAGGGAAAAATCCACTTTAATCCCCATTTAGAAGCCTCCTACATGTTCTTGACCTCACCATCGTGAAGAGTAACCCTAAATCTGCTAAGATGGGTAACCCCTAAAAAGATAAAATGTCAGGGGGTGCGGAAAAAGTAAAGGAGCAGCATGACTTTGGAGAACAGAAGACGCCATATTAGCTGAGGAACAGCTTGACTCGGGGAAACCATTACTTCCTTGGCCACAAACTTCAGACTTTGATCGCTTCTGTCACTACTCCAATCAGAAAGTAGAGGATTTCAACAATAGGGTTTAATTGTGGAGAAGGCAGTGGATGGTATCAGAGGTGCGTAAGCGAGCAGAAGCCTCGACCGCTCCAGAAAATTACAAAGGTTTATCAGATAACTCCACGTGGCGATCACAAAATAGAGGAATCCTGTACTTTAATGTTGGTAACCTTGGGAGTTGCGGCCTGTGACAAAATCATCCAGTATGCCCATAGAGCAGCTCCATTGTTTCAAGGGGTTACCTGCTCACATCCCCCGACATCAGCTATGGAAAAAGTGACAGCGCATGTGAATCGTAAGGGAGTTAGAGTGCCATATACAATCATCTTCCCGCCAGGCTTCAGATCATACATCAGACAAAGTCTGTTTATTTTTGGATCCCATTGAGGCGGCAAGTGGACAGATCAGAGGCTGCTGAATCGCACAAAGAGAACCGAGGAGTCTGATGTGGAGGATGACGAGGCAACAACATGAAGAATTACTGTGAGACTTGGGACATTCTAATCACTGGTAACACCAAAACATTTTCACCCTGCAGACTAATTTAAAAATCAGAGTATCCTGTTCAAATGTTTGACTCTCTGGGACAAAACTCTTAGTCCTATCGTGGTTTGGGGCTATTACCTCAGTTTGGAAGTCGAACAGGCCATGTTGTTTTATGTTTTAAAACAGGGGTTTATAACGTCCACTTTAAGTCCTAAAATATTAAGCTTTATGGAATAGGAAGTACAGTTTTTTCCTCTTAATGTTTCAGAAAGTTTAGCTGCAATTTAACTAAATGTAGTGTCTTTGCTTTCATCATCCAGGCTACAACATGGCACCAACAGCCCCTATTGTAGGGCACTGCTTCTTTTGGACTGAATTGACTGACAATTAACATTAGTGAGTGCTACGTGCTTTTGGGTTCATTACACAGCATAAATCAGGACGCTTTAAAAATAAAGTTTCAATCAAAAAAAAAGTCACAGGTACTCCTCAGAGCAGTTGAATCTCAGGCACCTTCAACACAGTCCAGAAATGGACCAGGGATTGCCCTCTGAATCCATCCCATCCCATCCCTCCCAGAATGGGCCACTGAAAAACACTTGGCGTGGTTTCCACCACTTCACCACTAGGCTGTACTGACTCACTAAGGCGAGAACACAAAAAGAAATTTAAGTAACTGTAAATTTTCTTTCTCCGACTGCTGGTCTCCGTGCTGATCACTTCTGGGAGATTCTTCCTGGAACCGAATGCTATACTCTCCTGCTTGCTTCCTCCAGACGTCAGTACTTCCATAGCCTTTGTCCTCTGAGGAAACACATAACTTGGAAACAAACAAAAGAAATGTTAGTGTAACTTGTGGCGGAGGCAGACTTTCTGCATTCTGGTAGGACGGAGCCCTGAGACCAGCAGTCTGAGAAAAGAAAATGTCCAGGTATTTATTCTCCTCCTAAAGCTGGTCTCGGCTCATCACTTCTGGGATATACTAAAGCAGTACATCCCTCCACTTCCTGGGTGGAATAAAGCTCAGAGTCCTTATGGGTCCACCACTGCCTGGAGGACCCTCCCAGGAAGGATGCCTCTGCTGAGGTGTATGGCATCCAACTTGTAGAATTTTGCAAAGTATGGATGGATGATCGGTGGCCCTCTACATACGCCTGCCGGGAAGATTTTCTGAAGTCCGCCCAGGATGCCAGTCATCACCGGGTTGAGTGTGCTGTACTGGTCCCAGCAGGTCGATCCAGCCATCTGGTAGGCATGGTGATGGTGGAACTGAATCCACCTAGCAATAGAGTCCTTTGACACTTTCTTACCCATGTTTGGAACTGAGGAAAGGATGAATAGGCTTGATGTCTTACAGACTAAGTCTGATCTCCTGATGTAGAATTTTGAGTGTCCTCCGTGGATCAAGCGTGTGAAATTCTCTCTCATTCTTGGGTGAGGACAAAAGCGGGAATGTTCAAGACTTGGATGCAGTGAAATGAGACATCACCTTAGGTAAAAAGGCTGGATCTGTCCACTTACTACAGTGTCTTAATGAAAATATGGTGCAAGGTTCGTTGGATGACAGCGCTATCTCACCGATGTGTCGGGCTGAGGCGACTCAATGAGAAAATGGCCTTCACGGTGAGATGAAGTAAGGATGCCTCCTTAAGGACTCAAAGGTGGTCTGGGTGCTTTGAGTACTAGGTTGAGCATCCAGGAGGTACTACAGGTTTTGTTGCAGAACGCTTCAAGGTTGCTGCTCTCAGAAAATCACCTAATATGAGAAAGAGCACCTAAGGATTCGCCTGGAGTCTGCCAACAGGAGCATCCCTAAATCAGACACCTGGACTCTTAAGGTAGCCAGTTGAAGGCCCCTTCAAAACCCTCCTGAAGGAACTGAAGTACGATAGGGAGAAACAGTCATCCGATAAAGAGGTGTCTTGTAACCAGAACAGGAATTTTCTCCAAATCCTATAATAACCCTGGAGGAGGCACGCCTGGATTGAATCATTGTTTCTATGACAGGTGCAGAGAAACATAACTCCCTGGGAGTTTCCGCTCAATCTCCACGCTGAGAGGGACAGACTGTGAACCTGGCTGTAGCACTGATGTAGTAGGTCTGGACTTACTTGGAATGCTGTGGAAGACTGAACAGATATTTGGATTAATCTGGTAAACCACGCTCTCATGGGGCAGCGTAGGCAAACCAGATTCACCTCTACTTGATCTTGGGCAATCATGTGCAGTACCCTTGATAAGATCAGAACTGGAGAAAGACACACAGGAGATCAGAACGGCCCCAGTTGATGGAGCAGGCGTCCTGTGCTATGGCCTTCCGCCTTGCTGAGAGAGCAGAATCTTGGAACTTTGCGATTTTTTCAGCAGGCGAAAAGATCTACCTGCAGGAAGCCCCCACCGCCTCCGTGGTGAGCTGAAACACGCTGTTCTTGAGCTCCCACTCCCCGGTAGGATGTCCTTCGACTTAACTAATTTGCAGTGACATTTTCCTGGCCTGGGATGTATGCGCCCTCAGACTTCCCAGTTTGTCTTCCATCCACTGGAAAAGAAAAGAGCCTCTCGCAGCATCAGACAGCTCTTTGTCCACCTTGGTGACTGATGATGCCATTGTCATCCAATAGTCAGTCAGTATGAGGACACCCTGGTGGAAAAGCTGAGTCTTGAACTGCTGCAGTGGCCAGGCAGGACTGCCTGCATTTTCCAGTACATGGATGCTGTAGAGGGACTCCACCGAGAAACCACTTGCCTGTGTCAGAGCTGTTCTGAATGCACCCCCAGCCCCGAGACTGGCATTGGTGGTGACTGATCTGGTGAGGGTGTCCCAGACTGAGACCCTTCATGATGTTGTTCTGCCGAGTCCACCATGTCAGGGATTCCTTCACCTGGTGGGATACTTGAATCCTCTGGTCCACTGTGCCCCTCGACTGGAACCACTGCTGAAGGAGACCTGACTGGAGAGGTTGCACGTGGACTAGTGCCCAGGAGAGTCTGCCAGAGAGACCATCGTCCATACGAGTTACATGAAGGAGCAGGCCGGCAGAGATTGGTCTGCCTGCAATATGAAGATAAGAGCCTCAGTTCTTTGAATTTCAACTCTGTGGGAAAACTTTGTTTTGGATAGTGTTGATATTCACCCCCAGATGGCTCAGAGACTGAGGCGGTCTGACAAACAGCTTCTTCAGGTGGATTATGAACCCCAGAGAGGAGAGGCACTGGGTGACCTCCTACACTGACCGCACTGCTTGATCGTACCCTGGGGCTTGATGAGAATGTCGTCCAGGTATGGAAAGAGCTGGATCACTTGCATTCGGAGGTGGCGACCACTGTCAATAGGACTCTGGATTAGACTCTGGGGCTGTGGACAGGCCGAAGAGCAGAGTCATGAATTGAAAATGGTGACCTTCCACTTTTGAATCTTAGAAACTGATGGTGTGCTTTCCAGATGGAAATGTGCAGATATGTATATCTACTGAAGCCAGATAGTCCCTTGATGGATTTCTCAGGATGATGAAGGACAAGATATCCATCTTGAAAGTTCTGTGATGAACAAAGCCATTTAGAAACTTGAGATCTAATACTGGCTGAATCCCCTAAGCGTTTTGCCACTACGAAAAATAAGTACACCCCTCTGTTCCTTTCTGGGCGGAGACCTGTTCAATCGCTGCTGCCTGTATGGGATCTGTAATCGCTTGCAGGGTCACCGCTCATTTACTGGGTTGCTTGAGACTGGTGAGGGCACTATGTGGGTCAGGGAGGGCCAGGAACTGAACTCAAAGTAACCCTCTCGCGGATCGTCCGAATACCCACTTGCCGTGGTGGTGCGGATCCATTCCTTGAAAAAGCTGGAAAGCCTGCCCCGATGGGAGGATGGGTTCATGAGTCCTCACTGTGATTTTCTGGAGTCTCCTCGGCATCTCGGTGCCTCCCTGCCACCTTCAGAAGCTGCTGGTTAGCGAGTTGAACCAGGATAGTCTGCCTGGGGTCGACTTGTTCTGATCCGGAATAATTTTGGGCACAAAATTTCTGCTTGGAGCCTGAGGCCCAGGGCTTGTTCCTTCCTCGGGCTTCACGGCATTCAACTTTGCCGTTTCTGAAAATTCCCGACTGCCTCCTTTAGAAGCTGAGCCAAGAGAAGGCCTCCTTCATAAGGACGTTGACCAAATGCATCTTTGAGAGGCATCTGCCTGCCAAGCTCACAGCCATAAGTTGCATTGAGCCGAGGTCTGGTAAAAGCGTAGCCTTGCTGCACACCTGACTGCCTCCTCAGATACATCAGCAAAATAAGCCAAAGCTAGTCCCATGAGCTGTAAATGCTGTAAAATAGGCTGGTTCTTCTCTGGCTCATCAGCAAACTGGAATGCCAGATCAGTGGCCCAAGAGAGCTCTGCTCTAGCCGAGAGAATTAGCCATAACTGCCTTGAGGAGATTGCAGCAGACTGAAAGGTTTTCTTTAGAGAAGTGTCAACTTTCCTATCCACGGGTCCCACAGAGGCTCCGCCTTCTTCTGGGATCACCGCTTTTCATGAGGTTTGAGATAAAGGGTCTATCCTAGGGCAGTGAGCCATTTCTCTGTAGACTTTTTGTTGAGTTTCAGTTTTGTTTAGGCAGCGAGGGACGAGGAATGAACGCTCAGGTCCGTCCTCGCCATTCTTCCTTCCTTCCTTCAAGAGATCCTCTATGGCGGAGGGAGGAAAAAGCTGTCACTGGCTTTGAAGCTGACACTAGCTAGAATGCTGGCTTGCTCGCTTGGGCTCTGGAGGAGGAGAGCTCATGAATCTCCCCAGACACCGCTTTAATGAAAAATCTAAACCTTCCAAATCGAAGTTTCTGGCTGGTGAGGAGTCAGAATCAAAGTTTGGGAGTCCCCTTTTAAGGATGTATAGTCTGACCTGTGGGGACCCATGTCGCCTGTGCTTCCCATGGGTTGCGCTCTAGGTCTGGAAGTACTCCTGGATCTGGGTGTCTTCCTCCTCCTCCTATTGTGCCGTGAGGTGTGCGGGGTGTCCCCGCCAGAGGATGGGGAGGGTGCGCCTTGTGTGTGGCTTTCCTATGGGTCCTGGGCTCCAGAGACTGCAGAAGGACATTGAAACATGAGGAGTTGATGGCGAAGGCTCTATTCAGTTTCTCTAATCAGATCTGGGGCTAGGACCCCAGCTGAGTGGTGACGTCCTTCTAAGTTGGGGACTGTCCCTGACCTAGTCTCACAGATCCTGAGATTCTGAGGCAGATGCCTCTGTCTGCCTCGTCTCGAGCTGGCAAGTTGCACTGTCGCATTTCACAATCAGACCCTGCAAATGTGGCCAGCATGGGTGTTCTGCACTTGTAGCACTTTCCGCCCCTGCCCTTAGTGGAGGCCATGACCCTTTGATATAAAGAATTTAAAGGAACAATTTTACATTGCCTGGCAAACTGAGCTTAGTGCTATCCTGCCCTTTAAGACTTTGTATATTGCTGTGAAGAACTGTAGTCCTTGATATTGCTGTGAAGAACTGTGCTTGGTGTAGTCCCCTTTAAGGCCTTGGTGCAGCTTGTGCTGCTTTTGAGCCTTGGTGCCCCCAAATTCAAGCTCGTCCAGCGAGCGAGAAAACACAATGCTACGCTGACAAGAAGAATTGTCTGTCCCCTTTACCCCTCTAAACGGTCTACTACTGTTCCCATGTCAAATTTTCCCACATCGGAGTGCCAAATGAGATAATGCAGCTCTCCGAGCAGCAGGCATGTCGACGGCCTGAGTGTCCTGTGGCCATCGACGAGAAGAAAGTCTGCGCTGGCCGATCGAGCCAAATCTTTTTGCTCAACGACACAGTGCTGCTGCTTCTGGCAACGCCTGGGGACTAATTCTGCTCCGTGGTCCCAGGCACCACAACTGCTTCCACGATGCTGTGGGAGGGGTCTCAAGCGTGGGAACATGCTGTGTGTGGTAAGGGACAGCAGGGAGCCAGTCTGTACAGCTTGCAAGGCAGAGACTGGGGTCCCTGCAGTAGCGCCCAGAGTACTAATTAGTCCAGGTGTGAGAAAAACAATAAACTCACTGATCTTGGGTCTGTCACTCCACGTGACAGAAGTACTGCAGAGCTCCTACCACCAGACAGACAGGAACTACACTGACATCTGGAGGAAATAAGGATACCCTCTTCCTGCAGAAGTCTGTTTACCTCCTGCCCATTACATGGTTCCAGGAAGGACCTCCCAGAGTGATGAGCCCAGAGACTAGCTTAGGAAAGAGAATGAGGAATCTTCAAAACTTGGCTGCAGTGAAAACGAGATATCACTTTTGGTAAAAATAGTAACTTAAATACCTGTAAATTTTCTTTCTCTGACAGCTGGTATCTGGGCTCATCACTTTGGGAAGGTCCTTCCTGGAACCACGTCACAAGCAGGAGGTAGATAGATTCTGCATGAAGGAGGTAACTTCCAGCCACTTCCTCCAGACGCCAGTACTTCTATAGCCTTTGCCTTCTGAGGAAACACTTAAACTTGTAACACACACATGAAAGCTTAGTGCAACTTCGGCCGGAGGGCAGACATTCAGCATTCTGGGAGGCGGAGACTGGAGACCAGCAGTCGGAGAAAAGAAAAATTACAGGTATTTAAATTTCTAGTTCTCTCTCTAAAGCTGAGTCTCCAGGCTCATCACTTCTGGGATATACTAAAGCAGTACATCCCTCCACTGGGTGGGAATAAAGTTCATAGTTCCCTATGGGTTCACCACTGCCTGGAGGACCCTGTGGCCAAATGACACCTCCACAGAGGCGGCGACATCCAAACTTGTAAGATTTGCAAAATGCTACCCTCTACCAATCCTTGATGACCTCTCACCAAGAAAACTTAATGATCCCGAGAAATGGCACATGAACTGGGTATACCCATAGAAAGGAAGCAGTGGCAGCAAGCCTGCAGACTAGCCCGCACATCTAGTTCTCATCAATGGCAAGAGTATGCCTGAAATTTCTAATATTTTTATCTGGCAGAGATCACTAGCCACTTTGAGCAGGAAGCACCTCCGCCTGCTGGCGATTATACGGTGAAAACAGAGCTCACTTAATGCATGTAGTATATAACTGTCCTAAACTGACCCCATTTATTTAAGCCCTGCAGCTCGAACTCCAAATGATTTCGAATCCCTTTTCAACCCTCCATAACTTTTATACTTCTGATTTTCCTGAAGATCTTAAGGATCAACATATTAGTTACCTTTTAGCTATCCTCCTCACATCGGGAAAAAGGCCATAACCAAACTATGGATGCCTCCTGCCCCTCCTACCCTAAGGACTGGTGCACCAAAACTAAGCAAATCTACTACATGGAAAAAATAACTTATAGATTGAATAACGAGTGGAAATCTAACTCAAGGTGGAATAGAAGGCTTCTATATTATGCATCTAAAGACCCAACATTTGTTCCTTGAGTGAACAATTTCTTCCTTCTTATCTAACCCACCCTCAGCACCCCCCACCTCTATAACCCCTACCTCATACCTACAAAATCACACCCTAGAGGACTGGTGTTTCCTCCAGGTTCCACATCCTCCTTCCTCCACCCCCCTCCCCGCCGGTATCACAACTGACTCTTACTTATTGATAACTATAGATAATGCAGTAACAATAGTCCCTAGAGGACGGCCCTGTAGTCATTAACACCTTCGCCAGCTGTTATGACCAGAGTTATATCACTACAGAAATTACCCAATTTACACTCAAAGGAAATAGGCTTTATGACACATCTGAGGTGGGATTGTATTGGCACAGGTAACCTTTACTGGTCTACAACAAGACTAGTTTGAATTCTTGTAATTTTTGTTGTATTAACTGGTATTTCCTGACTTGTATTGATCCATCTCTCTCTCTCTCTCTGTATCTATATATGGAAACAATTGAATTGAATGTAATGTAAATGTCTGTACCTGATGAAAATCAAATAAAATATCAAAAAAAAAAAAAAAAGATTTTGCAAATGTGTGTATGGATGACCACCTAGGCAGACCTATCCCCCTGTATATCACCCCGGGCAGGCCAGTCCTCCCTTGATGGCCTTTGTGTAATTAGAGAGTCCTACCTTGAGTGGTGTGTGGAGCCTGGAGTCCTCAATCGTGGGTCTGGCAGTTGGGATGTGGGCAGCGTCCCTGCACCCCCTTCATTCCATGAAAGGTGGCAGTAATTTTCTGGTGCATTCTGTTTCCCTGCAGAGCCTGGCTAGCAGGGCAACATGTAGTGCCATATCTCCTCCCCAGGCATCTGCCATGCCCCTACATATGGCGGCCCTAGCCACTGCCAGAGGTCAGCTCAGTGAGCGGCGCATCCCTGAACCCACCTGGGAAGAGGAGCCATCCTCTGGATGCTCAATCTCTACCTCCCTGCTGACCCCGGCCACCAGGGCTCAGTTCTGAACCGGGTTGCTGGCGTAGCAGGTGTGGTGTCCAGCGCCTCAAAACTCAGTGCCACCAGGCTGCCCTCTATCTAGAATCTTGATAGTGGCTAGAGTAAGGGTGGAGCAGGAGGCTGGCTGGAAGGATCCAGCAGGGAGTGTGGGTGCCATCCCTGGGTCCCACCTTCACTTACCCGGGTGCCAGGGCTTTTCTGCTTTTTCATTTCCATGGAGGTGTGGACGTGCAGTGATGTCCAGTGCACAATGGGCGTGCTCCACACCCATGCACAGGACATCTGCTGATATCCCCTACCCCATGTGTGAGCTCCTGCCTAGCAGATGCCCCAGTCTCCACTGGGAGCCACCAGAGCTTTGGGTTGCACCACCGTCCCTCTCCAGGAGAGGAGAACAGTCCTCCAGATGCTGAATCCTCCTCCCCAGCTGACCCCTGGCAATCCAAGTCTGCTTCCAAACCTGAGTCGCTGGTGTGGAGTGAGGAATGGTGTCCAGCCTCAATCCTCAGTACCACCGGCTGGCACAGGGTGTGTGTTTGAGTGTGTTGAGTTTTTTTTAAATAGAGCTCTTATTTATGGAAATGTAAAGGGACTGTTGTGGCCGGCAATGTCAGATGGGTACTGTGTTATAAATGAACATACTGTGTTTAGAATCTGTTTTATTTCTTTTATACACCTCTTGGGGGTTTCATGAGTACCTACAGTAGCTATGTTCAGTGAGTAAATACAAGCATGTTATTAAAAGTAATATACAGTAACATGAAAAGTAATATGCATTACAATTACTGTTACTATACTTTTATATGAAAGTAATAAGTAACTGTAACTGATTACATTTATTTGAAAGTAACTAGTAACTGTAATTGATTACTTTTTAAAAGTAACTTACCAAACATTACTTACAAGTGGTGGGCTCTGTCGAGAGTCACTTCAGGGTAATACACTTTAGGGCAGCCACCCTTAAGATATGATACAGTTTTTGTTTAGATCCAGAATTTCTGGTTATTTTGCAATTCCTAAGACAAGACTATGGAAGGTGAAGGGAATGGAGATGTCCAAGAATGTCCGTGTATGGGCATGTATTTGCTGCCAGAATGGTAGTAGTACAGGAAATCCCAAGACATATGCCAATGGGAGCCCATGAACAACAGGCCCAACAGAGATCAGAATGAGTAGTTTGAAAATGTTTTGTGACTGTGGGAGTCCTAAAGAATCTCACCATAATTTTGCAGAGGAACTTGTGCCAAGAAGTGAGGCCATCACCCCTCCATCCTTGATTACCAATCCAGTCAAGTTCATCAGTGGCGAGACTAGGCTCCTGAGTCCATTTAAGATGGATAGACTCGGTATAGGAAGGGTTTACGTTGACAGTAGTTGATACAATTAGGAAAGTGGTCTCATCTTAGCTTTCAATACCACCCACCCATGGAGCGGTTCTTCAAGTTCAGTTTGAGGTCTCTGTAATCATTGTAAATACAAGGGTCACGACATAAAATGCCTGACCTGCAGAAAACAAAATGGTCTTCCTTTCTGAGTTTATATTTTTATTTTAAATATTGAAAAGTTGCACAGATATTGTTTTAAAGTAAGTGCGTAAATCTAGTTAGATCTTGTTCCCTATATCAAGGCTTGGAGGGTAAAATCGTGATAAGTGACAAGGGCCAAGACCATTTGGGGTGTTTGTTAACTTTCCAAGCTTAACCAAAGTTGTAATCGTATGCCTGGTCCAGAGTTTGTTACTTTTGGAGCATCTGGAAAGAAATTAAGCGGTAGGCAAAGTCTACAACTGGTACAAGGAGTTGGCAAAGTTTCACTGTGTACCAACCAGTCTCCTCCCTCTGTTTGAGTCAGGAGTAAAGCCAAGGCCCTGCTCAGCCAGATACTATTTCTGGAAATCTAATATACCAAGGCCACCTCTGTGTTGAGCATAGGGTGGGAAATTCAAGTTTTTACCTTGTGAGATAAATCAGACAGAGTGGTGAGTAGGTCATTCCAAAATGTCGGGGAACAGGTATAGGAGTGTTTGAAAACTAACAGAAGTAGTGGAGTACATTTTATTTTTATTGTGTGCACTCTACCATATAAAGTAAGGGAAGGAAATGCCAACAGGCCACATCTTGCTTTATAGCCTGTAACAATTTATGGTAATTATCAGAAAACAGTTTAGTTATGTCCACAGAAATCCAAATGTCCAGGTATCAAAACATATTTGGGAAGGCCCAGGAGAATGGGAATTTGTTTTGAAGTCAGTCGGTTGTGACCCACTTAAAATCATAGCTTCAGATTTAGCTAGGTTAATCTTCTATCCTGCCAATAAATGGAAATGTTTGAGAGTGGCCAATAGATGCAGCAGCAAGCCAATAGGGTCACATTAAAAATAAAAGTATCGTCCTGTATGAGGGCGATCATATGTTCTTGTGGGCCAACTATCACTCCTTTAATATCAGGGTATTGCCTGATTTGGGTAGCTAGGGGTTCGAGTGTAAGGGCAAATAATGGGGAGGGGGCTAAAGGATATCCTTGGCATGTTCCACACCCTAAAGGAAAACGGTCAGATAGGTTCCTGTTGACTTTCACCACTGCCTCCGTCTGGAATAAAGTGTATCAATGGTTCTTACAAATTCATCCCCAAGTTAAATTTCATGAGAACTTGCTGTAAAAAATACCAGTCTAGCCTGTCAAACGCTTTTCAGTGTTGACACTGATAGAAGCTGGAAGACTTCCTGAGATTTTTGAGTAAATATTATATTGCGAAACACTGCAGGTTATCTTGCAAGAACCATCCTTTGATAAAGCCAGTTTGGTTGTGGTGAATTAGAGTTTGAATGACCTTCTGCAGCCGATTGGCCAGGATCCCAGTAAAGATCTTTTTTTTTGTGTGTTATCTATTTATACCCCATTCTGTTCTGGAGCTGCTACTCCTTTGGGCTGCCATGACCAACAGACATTCCTCCTACCATCTCCCCAAGCCACCTTACCTCAGATCTGCAGCCATCCTCAGGATAGCCTGGCATAACCCTGTACTGGGTGGGTCCCTCTTCTCGAGGGAAGGCACCAGCGGGAGGAGACTGGCACACTATTTTTTCCTTCAGTCTCAGGCACTGTTGAGGCTTTCTGTAGCTTCCTATGAGTCTTCAGAGGTGTCCTGGGTCAGCAGCCATCATCTGGCCAGCCCCAGAGTGGTATATCTGTTTTCTGTGGTGTTCCCCTTATTGCGATCCCTCTGCTGTGCTCCCAGTTTCCACCGGGGCCACTGCAGAGTGACCATCATCCCATCCCACCTACCCCAGGGAGGAGAGCAGTCCTATGGATGCTCAATCCATCCCCTTCCCCTGCCAACCCTCGGTGCCGAGTCCGTTCCGAACTCAGGGTCGCCAGTGTGGTGAGGTAAGTGCTCACGCCTCAATGCTTTGTGCCACTGGGCCAGGGTAAAGCTCTTTAAGTATGTGTTCAGCAGGGAAATAGTGTGGTAGGAGCCACATTCCACGGGGCCTTGCCTGGTTTCAATATAACTGAAATCTGAGCTTGATTGCAGGATGGAGGGCAGAGTCCCCATCCTGCAAGATGGAGTTAGTGACTTCAAGGGGGGTCTGATTGAAAGGATTTATAAAATTCAGAGAATAACCATCCAGGCCTGGAAGCATGGAAAGGATGAGAAGGACTTGGCAAGGTTGGAGGAATGGTCAGAAGTATGGCAGATTGGATTCAATGCAAAGAAGTGCAAATAATGCACCTGGGAAACAAAAACCCAGGGAAGATTACACAATGAGGCGGTAGTAACAACAACAAAATGGAAAGATATCTGGGGTAATCATATCAGATGACTTTAAGGCTAGCAAGCAATGTGAGAAGGCAGTAGGGAGGGCTGGGGGACACTGGGATGTATGAGAGAGGTATCACAGCAGAAAACAGGAAGTTGTTATCCCTCTGTACAGACAGTTGGTGGGACCCCATCTGGAGTACTCGCGCCCAGTTCTGGAGACCCCTATCTCCACAAGAACATAGACAGGATAGAGGCATTCCAGAGGAGGGCAACTAAAATGGTGCACAGTCTGCAAGAGAAACCATACAAGGTGCAACTAAAGGAGCTTAATATCTATACCCTTGAGGAAAGGAGGAGAGGGGACATGATAGAAACTTTAAGTATCTCAGTGGAATCAACAAAGTCCAAGAGGGTAGCATCTTTCAGAAACAGAGACGTGCAAGAACTAGGGGACACAATCTGAAGATGGGGGGTGGTTCAGGGGCAATATGAGGAAGTATTTTTTCACAGAGAGGGTGGTCAACATATGGAACAGCCTTCCTGAGGAGGTTGTGGGGTCTGAAACTGTGAAAGAAGTCTAGAATGCATGGGACAGACATAAGGCAATTTTGTGGAGGGCTGGAAGAAATAGGCTGTTGATTAACTAGGATCTGCAGCTTATCCTGTAGGTAGAGAAATGGGCAGACTAGGTGGGCCAAGCAGTCCTTATCTGCCATCAAAGTCTATGTTTCTATGTTTCTGTGCCTGGGGTGTTTGCATTTTTTAAATGCTGTATCTGCTGTTTAGGCTCTTGAAGTGTTACGGGAGCACAGAGGACCTCAGCCTCGGTTTCAGAAAGTGAAGGGAGGGTGGTTGCTAAAAATCATGTATGTCCTGTGTATGAGTAGGGCCTTTTGGGACTATATAGGGTTTTATAGAAGTCTGCAAAATATTGGGAAATCTCCTTAGAGGCGGTCAAGGCAGCATTTGTTTCTCTATACTGTAACTTAAATACTGCCCTTTTGCTGCTTCTTCTTATGTAGCTGAGCTGCCAGTAACTTCCTGCTCTGTTCCCATGTTCCTAGAAACATTGCTTAGCATACCTTTAAGTCCTTTCTGTTTTACAAGTTAATAACTGTGAAAGAACTCTCCTAGCCTCATCCAATTTTTGTTTGGTTGTATTATTCAAGTTAGATTTATGTTGACACTCTAGGTCCATAATGGTGCGTTTCCAACACTTGTTGCCGCCTCAGCTTCTCTCTCTTAACATTAGTGGCATAGGAGATAATTTTGCCCCGCAGATATGCCTTAAGAGTGTCCAAATAAATAGGGGTGATGTTTCTAGTGGGGATTCTTCTGCTGGAACAGTTGGGTTTCTTTTATGATCTTAAACTTCTCTCTGTTAATAAGACTTGCATTTAACCTCCAATAGGTGCTGGTGCAGGGAGTGTCACATCTGATCTTTAAAGAGACTGGTGTGTGGTCAGAAAGGGTGATGGGGCCCACCGAGAGACCTCTGCCAGGTATGCTCAGTTAGATGGCATTAGAAAGAAGTCTAAGCGTGAGCAGTGATTATGCCGAGGAAATAGTATGTATAATCCGCATTTACAGTATTTATTTATTGAAATGTTTCACCAAGAATGGCACACTGAACAACAAGTTGCTCATCTCACCTGCGTCCTGGGAGAGGGTCATAAGGGAGAATACATGATAAAGTAAATATACACAGTAGCATACAGTTTGTGACAGGGAGCTCCTGCCACTCTTGAGGACCAACCTTTTCTTAAATCTGTTTCAACAGTTCTATTTCTTAGCCTATTCTATTCTTTACAATTTTTAGTCCATAAGGTTGGCCACCTATGGGCACCCCTTCCTTTCCTGACTATGCTATAGTGTTCTCTTTAATTTTCTTTTTCCTCTCAGGTCCTTGTACAGGAGGTTATTGTGGACCTCCAAGTGTATGTAAAACAGGTTGTGTTTATCATTGTTGGATTTATTATGTACTAGTGCTATCATATAAAATACCTTGATGTATATACCTTATGTTTATGAAACCTGTAAATGTTGAAAATACCATGGCACCATGTGTTTTTGATAATGGTTAAAAGTGCTAGGAGTCTATTATAGAAATTAAGTTAGCTGTGCTATTTAAAATGCAAGTAAATTGCTATAAACTGAACAAGTCTGAAATTCCATGGTGATGTGCACATATCCCATGATGTTTTACATTATGGAAGTATGTATGATGTTGCATTTCTTTGAAACTTGACTTGTTGTCAGTGCCTTAGGGTAACCATTTTTCAATGCTTCTGCACTGAGGTTCTTTAGCTTGTTCTGTTTTTTCTTATTTGAGCCCTCACTACCCAAGCAAACAGCACCCGCATAGGGTGGAGGCTAAATCTCAACTGGTAAGTTAGATCAGAGATCAGTGTCGGTGCTGGCTAATGCAGAGAAAGGACATTCATATTCTGTTGCTGCAAACTGATGTACTGAAAAGGAATATGCCATTGCTGAAGGTTATTTACTGTATTTTGAATAAACATCACACACAGATTGTGTGTTGAACCTGAAGTTTGGTGTCTGGTCCATCTGTTATCCCACAGCCCTCCACACAGTTGACTATCTTAAGTGAACTGATTAAGGTGAAGACATACAACATACAATACTGTAACAATCTATATACATGGCCACATTAACACCAAGGACATTTTCTCATTGTACATTTGAGTAGAGTGCTAAGTATACATGCCTATACATTGAAGTGCTGTGTAGAAACCAATTATACATAGTGATTAAGAAGACCATTATGCACATTGTTAAGAAGTCTGGTTACGCATAATAATGAAAGAGAAGTGTATCCAGAATATGAGCAGTTAGCACAGTAGGAGATAGAAGCAGTGTGCCATCTTCACAGGAGGAAATATGGGCTAGCCATGCAAGTACAGTTTACTGCTAGAAAGTTTTGCAGAGCTAGCAAAATGGAGTGTGAGGAGGAGGAGGTGTGCCCAATCTGTGGAGGAGGTTATTTCATAACTTAGGGAGGTGATGTGAAGGCCATCTGCCCAACTGAGGTGGATCAATGCAGAACTGCTAGCAGTCGAGAGTCATGTGACCTAAGTGAATGGGCTGGTGAGGAAAGAATAGTAAGGAAGGAGGTGAGATAAGAGAACAAACCAAACCGAATTTTTTAACTCAAGTTTATTTAGAAAATATGCACCAGAATACAGCACATTCAAGAATCTTGATTCATACAGTATATTTATTTATTTTATTTATTTATTGAAACATCAGTTTAAAACCTTTGAGCCAGAGGCTCATTTACAAAAATACCTCGTCACAGTGAGGACAAACAGTACAGACAAGCTTATACAATACAGTCGTTTACAAAATAGGAGAGACATGTAAACATATAGTGGTTACAATTTGTGGATACAAGGTTGAAACAAGACCCAGGTAGGTTCAGCATAAATTTATACATCAGGCAAGCAGTCGTGGACTATACATTACTACCCATTATAGGTACATACAGCGAGGTGGAAGACCCTAGATAGCGCTAGGAAAAGGTAAGGAGTAGCCACTCAGGGAGTTTTGTCAGAGCAATTGGGCAGGAACAGACTTAGATACAGCCCAGACTTAGATACAGCCCAGACTTAGATACAGCCAGTATATGTAACCCTTCTCAGCATTAACAGTCCTTTATCGTCCAGGAACAATCTAACTACCAGTTTATCACATAACTCAATCATCTAGACTAAAGTTTGCAGTCTTTACTCTTTACTTCTATCTTAATGAAAGTTATTTCTTTGACTGGGTGACCAAAGTAGTAGATCAGGGAGGGCTGTGGACATGGCCTACCTAGACTTTAGCAAGGCATTTGATTCAGTCCCACACAAAAGATTAATATACAAGTTAGCCAGTCTGGGAGTGGGTCCCAAGATGACAGCCTGGGTAAAGAATTGGCTGGAGAATAGGACACAGAGAGTAATAGTAAATGAGTCCACTCTGAAGAAAGGGGGTTACTAGTGGGGTGCCGCAGGGTTCAGTATTAGGACCGGTCCTCTTCAATGTCTTTGTGTTGACTTTGCAGAGGGACTGAAGGAAAAGATGTCTCTTTGTAGGTGACACAAAGATCTGCAACAGAGTTGATGCACAGGGGTGGGGTGGAAAGGATGAGAAGGGACTTGGCAAGGTTAGAGGAATGGTCAAATGTATGGCAGCTTAGATTTAATGCTAAGAAGTGCAAGGTAATGCACCTGGGAAACAAAACCCAGGGAAGAGTACACAATGGGGGTGAGATACTAACAACAACAAAAATGGAAAGGGACCAGGGGTAGTCATATCAGATGACTTAAAGGTGGGCAAGCAATGTGAGAGGGCAGTAAGGAGGGCTGGGGGATACTGGGATGCATAGGAGAGGCATCACCAGTAGAAAACAGGAAGTTGTTATCCTCTCTGTACAGACAGCTGGTGAGACCCCATCTGGAGTACTGTGTGCAGTTCTGGAGACCCAATCTCCAGCAAGGACATAGACAAGATGGAAGCTGTCCAGAGGAGGGCAACTAAAATGGTGCAGGGTCTGCACCGAAGACATATGAAGAGAAACTAAAGGAGCTTAATATGTATAGCCTCGAGGAAAGGAGGGAAAGGGGGACATGATAGAAACTTTCAAGTACCTCAAGGAATCAACAAAGTCCAAGAGGTAACATCTTTCAAAAAAGTGTGCAAGAACAAGGGGCACAATCTGAAGATGGGGGTGGCTCAGAGGTAATGTGAGGAAGTATTTTTCACAGAAGGTTTTGGATGCATGGAGCGGCCTTCCGGAGGAAGGTTGTGGAAGTCAAAAACAGTGGTTGAATTCAAGCATGCATGGGACAGCCATAAGGCAATTCTAGGGGTGGGGGTAGAAAAAGTAGGCTGCTGGTTAACTAGGATCTGCAGCTTATCCATTAGGTGAGGAAATGGGCAGACTGGGTGGGCCAAGCGGTCCTTATCTGCCGCCAAATTCTATGTTTCTAAAGTTGATTAAAATAAAGACTTGTATGACTCTGATTCCAACACGTACCCCATCATTAGACCACTTTATAAGGTATAACAGGAGAAACAAAAAAATGGTCCTACTTCCAAGTAGAGACCATCTATTTACCCTCCCTATAACTGGGCAACTGTTAAACCAACCACATTTTGCACTGCCTGGATAAATTCCTTGAAAGGCGATCAATGAGGTATATCATTTCCTTCTATCAGTAAGAAAAAAAAAAATAAGGAAAAGGGGTGAGAGGGAGAAGCAAAATCTAGGAGCAGCTTGCCTTGTTTTCTTTGTCTCCTTTTATATTTTTAGAATCTCAGAGGGTCTCCATTTCCCAACCCTTGAGGTGTAACTCACCTTCTCACAGAGTCCTTCTGCCTCCGAGGGATCACTGACAGCACCACTGCCTCCGCAGTGATTCCCTCAGGGACATTTTGTCCTGCCTGGTCCTGAAGTATCAAAGTCACTCCTTGGCCAGCCCTGCCTCCCATGCTATCCATTTGTTCCAGATTTTTTTAATTGTCCTTTTGGAGGCTCAGTTTGGCTGTGACCAACTATATCCATAATCTGATTCACCCTACTGACCCAATCCTGCCAAACTGAAGGTTCGGCCTCAGCCAGCGCATCATAATGCACTTTAATGCTGCAGCTAAGAGGGCCAGGGCCAGCTTCTGGTCCAAAGGAGGGAGGTAGACCACATGTGGGAGGCCCAGCACCAAATCTGTAGGTTGTAATGGTGTTCCACTGACAAAACCTCCTGTATTGAAGCACCAACTTTCTGCCAAATAGAGATTACTGAGCAGCTCCAGAATGTGTGCCAGTGAGATCCAATCAAACCACATTTCCTCCAGCACTGCTCAGTATTGGTTGGTTGGAAGTATTTGGTTATAGTAGGGGTCCTAAGTAATCTAACTAAAATTCTCCAGTAAAATTCTCTCCAGGTTTGTGATGAGGTCACTCTCAACCTAATCTCAATCTTCTAAACCAGTCAGTATGCCTAATCTGAACTGAAGGTTCTTGCTCCCAGGCCTGTTTAATGTTGTCTAAAGGTCAAGGTCCCTGAAGCCTCATCAGGCCATTAAGTTGGGAAACACAGCAGACTCTGGAGCCCGGAGTGACTAACTCCTTTATATATGTCTCCCATGCATTAAGCTCATGGGTTAGGGAAGCCGATGATCTTCCATCCCAGTGAAGTGCCTCACTGTAAATATCTATGAAAGTCTGTGTTTTGAGACCACAACTGTCCTTCAGATGCTGAAAGGATACCCTTATGCCCCTTCTAGAAACTGTGCAAGCACGTTAGCCCTTATTTTCCCATCCCTCATAACCTGAATTAAGTCTGGGCGGGAGGAAAGAGGCCATATACCTTACAAGTGGAAGGGCCCAGCCCCAGGGGCCCAGGCAACACCTGGCACCTCTTAGAACTCTCAGTGTATGCTGGGTCCAGGGGTTCGGGACAATACAGTTACCAGGCCCCCTGGGTCCTTCCGGGCCAATGAAAACAGCGGGAGCCCTGAGCAGCCTGCCTCCTCTATTTGATACCAGTCTGAGGTTATGCGCCTCTGCCCATGTTCCAATTGCCTGCAGCTAGCAGGCTGTATAATATGTTCGAAAATCAGGCATCCCACACCTCCCTGGTCTTTGGGAGAAAGTATCGATTGTGATATCCTCAGTCTATGCCCCCAAATAAACAGGACACCCTGAGTCAGATCCCTCCAGTACCTTTGAGGATTGGCAGGGAAGATTAGTGAAAAGAAATAGATGCCTCGGTAAAAGATTCATTTTAATGGCATCAATTCTACCCACCGTGGTCAATGGCAGCAGGACCACTTTGCCAGATCCCTCTTGGTCTGCTCCCATTGTTTGTTATAGTCAGCCTCGAACAACTTGGTTAAGTCTGCTGTTACCTGCATCCCCAAATCTCTGAACTGATAATTTTAGGCCCAGCTAAAGGGAATGTAGCCATAAATCTTGGGGAGCCTGCTGGAAATCGCATGGCTTCTGGTTTATTAAGGTTGATCTTGTAGCCTGATAGTTCCCTGAATGAATCCAGCAAGGCCAAAAGTTTTGAACAGAGGTCTCAGGGGTGTCCCAAAATAAGATGACATCATCTCATTAATGCCAGTTTCTGCTCCCTGCCTCCTGCCATTATCCCTCTTATTCCCGGGTCCCGTGGGCGCCACAGCCAACAGTTCAAGCCAATTGCAAACAGCAGCGATGACAGGCGCATCCTTGATGGGTGTCCTTTCCAATGGGAAAAACCATGAACTAACCCCATTTACTCTTACTTGTGCCCTGAGGAGGTATATAGGTTTGAGATGATTTTTAAAATTTAGGGCCAATTCCATTTCCCTAGAGTATGTTTTAGGAACTGCCAATTAAGTCTGTCAAATGCCTTTTTCCGTGTCAATCGTTATTGCAATTTGAAATTCCCCTTTCCCTTGCTGTAGGAAATTACGTTTAGGAGTCTCCTGATATTGTCAGATAAATATCTCCCTGCCACAAAGCCAGTTTGGTCTGGGTGGACTATCCTCGTCACCACTGACTGTAAGTGGCCCACCAGGATCCTGTAAATATCTTCATATCCGCATTTAATAAAGAAATAAATTGGTAGGAGGAGCAGAGCTCTGGGTCCTTCCCTTCCTTCGGTATCACCACTATTTGAGCTAATTTCCATGAATGTGGCACTTCCCTCCCCTCCTGCATGTGGTGGAAGCAGTCCAATAATGGGGCATCAGCTCCTCACCAAAATATTTATAAAATTCCAGGGCTAGGCCGTCTAACCCAGGGGATATCTCAGCTTTCATTTTCTTTAGCATACTTTGTATTTTGCCTTCCCAAATAGACCTGTCCAGTGCCAATCTGTCCTCCTCTCTAACATTGGGTGGTCTACTTTTTTAAATTCCTGCAATTTTCCCTCGAGGACTCCTGTGCTCCTGTGAGTACAAGCCAGCATAAAATTTGGCGAAGGCTATTGAGATCCCCAGGGGTCCACAACCTGTAACCCTCCTCCCACCTTCCTTATCGAGTAACTGCTCTGGAAGTGACTTGTTTCCTAAGGGCCAGTACAAGCAGATGACCGCCTAATACCTCCCTCATAATACTTTTGGTTTATGCGCCTCAGGAGACCATCTATCTGCTTGACCTGTAGTGACTCCAACCTTTTCTTTTCCATAACCAGAATGCCTTAGCTTCTGGGTGTAACCCCAATGGCGCTATCCCAGGGGCTACTACCCCTGCCTGATTTGCCACTAACAGGTTGAGGGCCTGGATCCAATGGCGGGTGCCTCCACCCAGAGGTCAGGGTTTGCAATAGTTAAACTAACTTGGTCACAGCCCTCTGGGACACTGCAACCCCCTTTCTTCCCACTAGTGGCCCACACAGTATATCAGAATTACCTTCACAGTATACACTTACCCCAGGACTGGTTCAGGCACTGGGACCCCTGTAAAATAAGATACAGTGCAACAATCACAGTACAATACTTTAACATAGACAAATACCTCAGGCAGTATAACTTTGCTGAAACAAGCAGCTCTGATTTATTTAGGGGATATAACAAGGACAGGGGAAATCAGGTTAATTAGTTATCACTTTATCTCATCTACCTATGGCTCTGTACAGGCCTATCCCTACCAGTTACTGTCCCTGGGTACCCAAGCCCTAGTGGCTAGTCAAACCGTGGCAGCTGGTGGGGCCCTTTCACACAGAGAAAAGAAAAATTAAACAGTCAGCAGTACAGTAATTCCATTAGGATTCAATGTGGCAATTCAACAGGGGCGACTCTGAATTAGTACTCACGACCTCCAAACAAGATAGGGTCCTTCAACGTCAGCAGGGTTACTCTTGAGCTCCACGAGACTCCTCACACATTTATATGGTAAACAGTAACAGGCAAAAGTCCTTTATGGCAGCAGGATTCACTTGAGGTACACAAGCCTCTTCACACATTTATATGGTAAACAGAAAGTACTATACCAGGCAGGCTGCTCTCTATCCTGATCACAATTACTGCACAATACCAGGAGAACACACAGCAGATTCAGTTCCTGACAGACCGAGTGCAATTCAGCAATTTCTCCAGTCTTCTACAGGGTGAGCCTGGTTTCTACTCTTCAGATATCCTTTGATTCTCTTCACAGGACGCATTCAGTCCTAACAAGCAGTTACACAAGCTGCAGACCGAAACTCGGGCCTCACACGTTTCCCGACTAAAACTGCACACTGAAAAGCACAGGGATCCTTCCTCTTCACTGCCAGAGCTCAACTGAAACTCCAGCAGACAAAACAGGGCACTTCCTTTGAGTTCCTCCCAGTTCTTGGTTGGATTGGCTGTCACTCACAATAGACTGCCCTTGTTGCTCCAAAAGGCACCAAGTCTAAACTACATCTCCCAGAGTCACTGCCCATACAATCTTCTTGTGGCTGGCTCAGATTATGAGTCCAAGTTCTGATTCATCCAAGGCACCATTTTAGAGCTACCTTATCCCACACTGATTGGTCCAGTTCAGCAGTTCAAAACTAGAATGGGAATTAGGCAGACACAGTTCTGACTGCAAAAAAGCAGGTTAGACAAACTGTATTTTCATTATTACTCTAAATGATTTCTGGCAAACAGTTACATCTTTCAGATAGGTTCCTTTTGCACTCCTAGTGACTGCAAAAGCGGAGTGAATTGGCAGCAGCTCGAGTGGTACTCAAGCGAGAAATACACCGTCCCCATACAAACTAATTATGTCTACAAGCAGACAGCTCTTAAAGAGACAGTACCAGAGGCTCTAAAACACTCACAGATAAATGGCAAAAGCAGCAAAACACCATTCAGGCTTGGAGCATTCAAGCAAGCTCCTGGAAGTCTTCGGGAACCCCCATTTGCGGGGGTTACACCTTTCCTGGCCTGGGAAAGCTTGACATACAGCGTCAAGCAAGTACCCATAAGTTTTAATTGCAACCATATACATTTGCATTAGGCTCACACACGTAATCATCAGTCAATATATAATTTTACCAAGAACACATTTCTGAAACATTGTAGTCGTCACTCTTTACACAGTATTGCACACACATTGTACCATAACTCAAGTTATTACCTCTTGTACATGAAACCTGAAGAGGGGCCCTTCCTATCAGTTACCTTGGGCTAGATGGGGCAAGGCACCATATGAAGGCAACACAAGTAACTGGAGTTAGCACTGATGCTCAGTTTGGGCAATGAGCTTGGGACACATACACTCCTTTATGGACAACATTGAGAGGCAAGTCCACAGGCCTCCCAAGGGAATCATAACTGAGGTGCACCACAGGCTTTACAGCTCGACCAGTCTTTCTAGGGGAACTGTAACAGTCTCTGCACTCTGAGCCTCATTTTCAGCATTGTCCTCACTCGTCAGGGAGTCTCCATGGGGGTAGAGAGGCTAGAACATGGGGCACTTTCAGCTCCAGGAGTTACAATTTCTGAGTCCACAACATTTGGCTCACATGGAGAGCTTTTGGACACTGGCAGTGGACTGTCAGGGCACTCAAAATACTCTTCTTGTTCTGGTGTATCACCAGTCTGCCCCAATCCATCATTTTCCTCCCCTGAAGCTCAGACAGTTCAACCATGCACAATGATTCCATTTCATCTGATCTGATGCTTTGCACTTCACTTTCTGGGAGCATTGGCTCCAGGGACAAGCTGAGGGGCTTAGACAGTCCAGAAGGCCCAGCTTCATCTCCAGTATTGACTGAGGGATTGCCCCGAAACAACTGACTCAGTTAGTAAGAAGGATAGTATTCAAAGTCACTCTCACATCTTCTGATATGGACTGACAGTCATGCTCAACTGAGACTTGTGGAGGGGAACACTTTAACTCTGCTTCTGTAGGTGCAGACTTTCTTGATCTTTTCTTAGCAGCAGCTCTAGTCACTGGTCCAGAGGGGCATCTTCTGGGGCTCAGACTCCATCAAGATTTGTCCAATGGGCAGTAAATGATTTCTATGCATTGTTTTACATCTTTTGAATTATTCTCAGGCCTTACTTTGTACACTGGTAGATCATCTAGTTTGCCCACTACAATGTGAGGGAGATGGTGCCATCTGTCAGCAATCTTGTGTTTGCCATGCAGTCCCAGATTTCTCAGCAATACCGATCTCCTCCTGGAATTCCTGTGCTTTCACCTTTTATCATACCTTTCTTTGTTGGCCAGATTTCTTTTAGCAGCCATGGTTTGAGCCAGTTGATCATGAGTTAGCTGGACCTTTAACTTTTGCACATACTGTAAAGTTGTCAGCTTGAACCCATCGGGAGAGACCCCAAAACACACATCTACCAGTAGTCGAGCTTCTCTTCCAAACATCAGGCAGTGGGAGAACCCAGTGGCATCACTTTTGGTGCAGTTATAAGCATGTACCAGGGTGCTAATTTGTTGGCTCCATCTAGGCTTGTCCTTTGGGTGCAGGGTGCCTAGCATATCTAGCAAAGTGCGGTTGAAACGTTCAGGCTGTGGGTCCCCTGGGGTGGTAAGGAGGTTCTGGACTTTCGTGACCCCCACAGAGAAAGCAACTCTTTGATCAGATGACTCTCAAAGTCTCTCCTTGATCAGAATGGATTCTTTGTGAGCCCCATAGTGAACAAAAAGTTTTCTACAAGTACTTTGGCCACAGTGGATGCTTTCTGGTCTTTGGTGGGAAAGCTTGGGCATATCTCGTGAAATGGTCAATGACCACCAGCACATTACTGATATTTCTTTGATCTGACTCCAATCTCAAAAATCAATACAGACCAGCTCCATGGGTGCACTGGTGGTGATGTTAACAAGGGGGCAGCCCTCTGGGGAAAAGCTTTCTGTAAGCAGCGACTACAAGTTCGAATGTGTTGCTCCACATCAGCCCCCATCTTAGGCCAATAGAATCTGGATCTCACCAAGTCAAGTGTTCTGTCTATACCAAGGTGCCCCATGGTTGTGCAAGGACCTCAATACTGAGTCTCGAAAGGCAGTGGGCAGCACTAGTTGTTGTTTGTCTACTTGTCCCCCTCTGTCTACTGTTTCTCTGTATAACAGTTTATTGATCAGTTTCAACTTAGGACCTTCTTTGTATAACAATGCAGTTCTCAAATCAGTGGAGCGTAATTTGGACAAAGCTTTTCCTGCATAGAGGGCTTCTAAAGCTGATTTGATCATGGGATTGCAGGATTGAGCCCGCTGAATACTGTCATTGTCCAGCTGAGGCAGTGCACCAATGTCTATTGCAGAAAAGTGGCAATAAGCAGCAGGTATGCAATTCTCAGAGGGTCCCAAGCAATCCACCATGCAGTCCACTGCGTCCATGGACATTTGTTCCTCCCTGTCAAACTTCGGCAGAGTGCCCGAATGTCAGGTTCTGCTAATCGGACCCAATTATTCTGGGAACAGGCCTCTGGGAGAGAGCATCAGCATTTATGTGGTTCAGACCTGCTCGTATTCGAGAGCATAGTCATATGTAGATACGTATAGCCACCTATGGCCAGTGGCATCCAACTAGCTGAGGTCTGCACATGGTCAAGGATTATTGTCAGTTTTACTAGTATTTTAGCCCCATACAAGTACTCATGGAATTGGTCAACAATAGCCCACTTCAAAGCTAGGAACTTAACTTATATACAGGATAGTTCTTTTAGGATGGGGTCAGACTTCTACTGGCAAAGGCCACTGGTCTCAGGCCATTCTCGCTCTTGGTACAACTAGCCCCAAACCTTGCAAGCTAGCATCAGTGTGCAGGACGTAAGGTTTTCTTGGATCAGCATAGGCCAGCACTGGAGCATGGGTAAGTTGATATATGATCTCATGAAAAGCAGTCTCACAATCAGAGTCCAGTGGGCCAAATACTTCACTGGACGAAATACACTGTTTCTGTCTTGAGGGATGCTGACTTTGGTATTTTTGTGGGTTGGGATACCCTTGAGTAAGGTTAAGTAAAGGCGGATCACTCTTGAATAGTCCTTGATGAAACACCGATAATAACCACAGAATCCCAGGAATCTTTGCAGTTCTTTTAGATTTTTGGGCTGTGGCCAGGTGGTCAAGGCCTCAACTTTACTTGGTCGGTCTCTATTCCCTCGGTGGATACTATGTCCACATACTTTACTGATGTTTGAAAGAATTGACACTTATCAATGGACAGTTTAAGGCCAAAGTCCTCCAGTCGGTCCAATACCTTAAATAATCTGCTCTCATGTTCCTCCAGTGAGCTGCCAAACACAATAACATCATCTAGGTATACCAGGCACTCTAGTAAGTTCATGTCCCCACTACACGCCCATCAATCGTTGAAAAGTGGCTGGGGCACCTGAAATCCTTGAGGCATCCTCATGAATTCATAGAAGAAGCGGACAGATAAAGGCTGTCTTCTCACGGTCCTCTGGGGCCATCGGGATCTAGTAGTACCCACTGCAGAGATCCAACACAGAGAACCACTTGCTCCCGCTTAGGCAGTCCA
The DNA here is from genome assembly GCA_016271365.2 of Neoceratodus forsteri. Lineage (NCBI taxonomy): Eukaryota > Metazoa > Chordata > Ceratodontiformes > Ceratodontidae > Neoceratodus > Neoceratodus forsteri. The sequence continues at coordinate 882,034,168 of CM057450.1, read as the reverse complement.
AAGCATCCTGAATGCGGGGCATTGTGTACTGATCAGGGACTGTCCGCTGGTTTAAGGTGCTATAATCCACACACATCCTTACTGTCCCATTCTTTTCCTCACTACCACAATGGGGAAGCATAAGGGCTTCTGGATTCTTGTATTACACCAGCAGCTAACATCTCTTGCAGATGCCGTCTCACATCATCTATGTCAGCAGGTGCCAGGCGTCGAGACCTCTCACGAAATGGTCTTTCGTCATGCAGCCGGATATTGTGCTCAGCTCCTTGCATGCATCCTACATCCCATTCCTTTAAAGAAAACACCTGGTCTGTCTGGGCAAGCTTCTCACTGATCCTCACTTTCCATTCAGCTGGCAGCGGGAGTCGCCAAATCAAACAAGTCAGGCATTACTCTGTCATTCTTCCTTGAACTCTTGCTGCTGGGTAGCACTGCAGTGTCTGCACAATGCACATTAGCCAGGATGCAACCTCATTTACCGAATGTCTCTTTCAGACACATTATGAACTTGGACCATTACCCTTCTGGCATAAGCATGGGCTCTAGCAGGCAAAATACTAGGCTTGACCAGCAGTCCCTCTGGCAATTTTCCATCGCCTGGTGCATCCAACATTAACATTTTATTCTTAACATCCTTTCTGATACGGACCTCTCCTGTAAGGTACACTGGGCATTTGGTGCCAGGATCAGAGACTCAGGATCCTTCTTCCATACAATTCCGACCGGTTCCTCTGGTTCTATTTTTTCAGATTCTCTCTGTGCCTCATAGGCCTTCTTAATTAAAGTCGGAACTCTTAAAGCTCTACTAGTCTTTGACCCTGTTTTTCATAACACAACTGTGCCAGCCTTCCAAACATATGAGCATTTGTTCCAATCAACAAAGGGACACTATCATACAGTCCAGTGGGGACACACTAAGGCTAGGGTCTCTACTTGTTCGCCACCCAGCCACGGAGGTGGGGAAAGACAGACAAATTCGGATATACCCAAAATAGAGGTAGGCCTTCTCACTTAACCCCTATACATGCAGTCCTAATGGTTGTAAGGGTACGTCTGACAAATGCTTCTGATACCAATCCTGGAACATAATTGTCACTTGGGAGCCACTGTCTAATACAGCTCTTGTAGACACTCCATTCACCTTTACAGTGGTCTCCATGGAGGGACCCACTATTCTGGACCAGTCTGGAGAGGCGGTAGTGGGGGCCTGGGCAACTGACCTTGCCACAAAAGGACGTGAGTTAGCATTTTGGTGCCCTCACTGGGATCATTTTGTGCACCTCTTAACCACTGATTTGTTCTCCGAAGCTCTCCTTGTAGCCTATATGCAACTTTGTCAGTGTCTTTTGGGGACCGGCATTCCCTTTTCATGTGCCCATCTTTCCACAATTATAGCAAAACATTCTTTCTGGAGTTTGAGCTGGCGAGCCACACTGGGAGCCAGGGCGGGGTATTACTAACTGGAAACCTGGGTGCTATCTCTGTCTCGGCGTGATAAGCATTTGGAGACATCTCATCAGTTTCTCCACTTCCATGGTCAAGAAATCGAGTTTGGAGCCGTTATCAGCAGGAGACACATGGGTGGGTACCCCCACCCCATAGCAGATGCAGTCGGATATAGGTCAGGCCCGTACTTGCAGGCATGGCCTTCATAAAGGGACTGTTTTTGAATTCCCGGATCTCTCTCAACAGTTCGCCTCCATTGTGGCATATCTTTTCCTTGTCAGAGCACTCATTGACTGCCAACCTCTGCCCCTGAACTTCACTTGATGGGTCACCCTCAGTCACTCGGTAGTAGCCAGCTGTTGGTGCAGGTCCCTCCGGAGTCGCCTTTTCTCAACTCCTTGAATTTCTCTCATTAACTCTTCATAGGAGGGTGGGGATTCCAGTCGATTTGCCAGGTGTAACTGAAGCAACAGCAGTTCTGAGAAGGGGCAGACTTAAGGATCCTGTCCAGCCTGGTTCGGTCCAGTTCAATCGCTGGCAAACTACCCTTTCTGAGGCATTCTTGCAACAATTTTCCAGCTGAGATACATACACAGACAACAACTCCCTTGGTACTGTTGTGCATTTCTTACTCTCCACCATAGGTCCTCATCAGAATCTGGAGCTTCCATACACATTCTCAAGGCCTCAAGATAGGCCTGTGCAGTCCTTCAGGGTTACTGGCTCGTTTAGCAGGATGGTAACCAGGGCAGGGACCTCGGAGGCTCTCACTAATCCTCTTTCGGCTTTTCAGCTTCTGAGCATTGCCATTCTAGCACTTGGGGCAACATAGTCTATCCAGGTCTCCCAGTCATCCTCCCTTGGGGGTGGGAAGGTGCCAGAGAAGATCCTCAACCTTCGTAAGAGCTGTGACTAATGGCAGGTGCAGAAATAGAAGTCTGCATTGGTTCAGCCACCATTACGGGTACTGGAGCGGGAGAGGGTGTTGGGGAGGAACACCCCAGGTGGCAAGAATAGTTTCTTCAAGTCCTCACAGTTTTCCCTTCCCCAGCAACCATTTAGAAATTCTCCTCAAAGTTTCAGACAGTGGTGAGGGCTCATTTCCCCCGGGTCTTTACTGTCATAGTTATCACTCTCCAAGCAGTGAGGGCTCCCTCTGGGGTAATGGTCTGTGGCACTTTGGAGCTATCTATGGGATCCTTAAACTCTACTAGGGCCAGGAAAGTGTGGGTGAGCAGATTAGCATGCCAACCCACCACCACAGGGTTTTGTAAACCTTCCACCTTGGAAAGTACTCCTGAACAGTGTCCGTAGTGATACCCAGGGGATGTCCAGGATAAGCATAGCATTTGTGGGTCGATCTCCTCCCAGTACACCACTCCACCAGCCGTGCACAGCCACTTCTGTCGAGGTACCCATTTTTTTTTTTTATAACAGTGGTTTGTAAATATGGCCACTAGAGGACACACAATTCCAGCGGTGAGCCTCCAAGATGTAACCCCTAAATGGCGCTATCCCAGGGGCTCTACCCTGCCTGATTTGCCACTAACAAGTTGAGGGGCCTGGATCCAATGGCGGGTGCCTCCACCCAGAGGTCAGGGTTTGCAATAGTTAAACTAACTTGGTCACAGCCCTCTGGGACACTGCAACCCCTTTCTTCCCACTAGTGGCCCACACAGTATATCAGAATTACCTTCACAGTATACACTTACCCCCAGGACTGGTTCAGGCACTGGGACCCCCTGTAAAATAAGATACAGTGCAACAATCACAGTACAATACTTTAACATAGACAAATACCTCAGGCAGTATAACTTTGCTGAAACAAGCAGCTCTGATTTATTTAGGGGGATATAACAAGGACAGGGGAAATCAGGTTAATTAGCTTATCACTTTACTCATCTACCTTATGGCTCTGTGCACAGGCCTATCCCTACCAGTTACTGTCCCTGGGTACCCAAGCCCTAGTGGCTAGTCCAAACCGTGGCAGCTGGTAGGGCCCTTTCACACAGAAAAGAAAAATTAAACAGTCAGCAGTACAGTAATTCCATTTGGATTCAATGTGGCAATTCAACAGGAGCGACTCTGAATTAGTACTCACGACCTCCAAACAAGATAGGGTCCTTCAACGTCAGCAGGGCTACTCTTGAGCTCCACGAGACTCCTCACACATTTATATGGTATACAGTAACAGGCAAAAGTCCTTTAATGGCAGCAGGATTCACTTGAGGTACACAAGCCTCTTCACACATTTATGTGGTAAACAGAAAGTACTATACCAGGCAGGCTGCTTCTCTATCCCGATCACAATTACTGCACAATACCGGAGAACACACAGCAGATTCAGTTCCTGACAGACCGAGTGCACTCAGCAATTTCTCCAGTCTTCTACAGGGTGAGCCTGGTTTCTACTCTTCAGATATCCTTTGATTCTCTTCACAGGACAGATTCAGTCCTAACAAGCAGTTACACAAGCTGCAGATCGAAACTCGGGCCTTACACACGTTTCCGACTAAAACTGCACACTGAAAAGCACAGGGATCCTTCCTCTTCACTGCCAGAGCTCAACTGAAACTCCAGCAGACAAAACGGGCACTTCCTTTGAGTTCCTCCCAGTTCTTGGCTGGATTGGCTGTCACTCAATAGACTGCCCTTGTTGGTCCAAAAGGCGCCAAGTCTAAACTACATCTCCCAGAGTCACTGCCCATACAATCCTCTTGTGGCTGGCTCAGATTATGAGTCCAAGTTCTGATTCATCCAAGGCACCATTTTAGAGCTACCTTATCCCACACTGATTGGTCCAGTTCAGCAGTTCAAAACTAGAATGGGAACTAGGCAGACACAGTTCTGACTGCAAAGAAAGCAGGTTAGACAAACTGTATTTTCATTATTACTCTAAATGATTTCTGGCAAACAGTTACATCTTTCAGATAGGCTCCTTTGCACTCCTAGTGACTGCAAAATGGAGTGAATTGGCAGCAGCTCGGCGGTACTCAAGCAGAGAAATACACGCCCCCATACAAACTAATTATGTCTGCAAGCAGACAGCTCTTAAAGAGACAGTACCAGAGGCTCTAAAACACTCACAGATAAATGGCTTAAACGCCATTCAGGCTTGGAGCATTCAAGCAAGCTCCTGGAAGTCTTTCGGGAAACCCCATTTGCAGGGGGTTACATGGGTATAAAGTCAGTTTGGATTGGAACTCTGCTTCTTGGAGTTCTGCCTCTATGTCCTTTTGCAGCTTAAGATTTTGCTGCTTTTATCTGAAGCTATACTCAATTATTGCCCCCTAACAACCACCTTTAGGACGTCCCATCTCACTGAGGAGACACATCTCAGGCCAGGTTTGTATTCAAGTTGTTTGTAATCACCACTTTTATTTCCTCCCAAATGGCTCCTGATTTAATAACCTTATATTCATTCTCCACACTGAGTTTCTGGGTGAGGGGCAAAGTTCAGTTGCAACTGAAACGGAGCATGGTCTGACCACGCCATTGGAAGCACTTCACACTTCTTGACCACTACCTGTTTCTCCCTGGCACAAAGAACATGTCAATTCTGGAAAACTGTTATGTCTATGGGAGAAAAGGTATCGCTGTTGGCTTTTGGATGCATGAGGCGCCAGGTCTCGACTAGCCCCCACTTCCCTACCAACCGCCTCAAAAATATCACAGAGAGAGGGTCCCACACTGACTCTAGGCCCCATCCTATCCTTGTGGAGTTGCATCACCATGTTGAAGTCTCCCAGTAACATAGACTGCTTCTGTATCTGTTATTGCCTGCAAAATTGCTTTTAAGGAAGTGTTCGCTTTCTCTCAGATCATTCGAGGCATATATATTTAGTAGTCTTCATTTAAGATCATCATAATAAAAGCCTTTATTTTAACATATCTCCCTTTTTGTCTGTCTCCACTTCTACTAACCAGACAGGGGCATCCCTTTGCAGCAGAATGACTGTTCCTGCGTCTGTGAGGGTGTTCCAGCCAACGTGATGCACAGACCTCCCCACCATAACCTTCAGTGTTTATTATGTCCGGTTCAAACAAATGCTTCTTGAAAAAGGTAACCTCCGTTTAAGTTTCCTCAATTTTGAAGTATTCTTGGTCTTTTCACTGGACTGCTAAGCCCTTTAATGTTGTATGTGATCAGAGAGAAAACCATGTCACCTCTTGTCCAGACTTTTCTGCCTCTTCTCCCTCATTAGTCCCACCTCCTAGATCGGGACCTGCCCCCAACCAGGCTCCCCAGCAGTGCAGTACAACATATTAACCATAACTAAATTGTGATTGAAACAGTTTAACTTCATAACAACTCTCCAATAGTAACAAAACTGAACCATGAATGAATGAATGCTTTATTTTTAAAAAGCATCTTTCCAAAACCAAGGTGCTTTTACAACAAATCAATACATAAAATTAAAACAACATCCTAAAGTCAATCAATAAATATATTTAAAACTCTGAAAATGCCAGACTAAACAATTGACCTTAAGTCGTTCTGCAGGAATTTCAAGAGTGCCACCTAATCCACACTTCTTCATCTGAGGTGAGGTGGAGCGTTACCCTGACCGCACCTACACGAGGACCTGTCTCCACCCTCATAGTGAGGTGGAACGTCACCTGTGCCACATGGCATCTTAGACCCAAAAGAAAAGAAACACTTTTAACTCCAAAGTCATTTCTCCTGTCGCTGCCCCCCAACCTGGCACTCTGTAATTGCTTTCCCTAGCTGTAAGATAAAGTTGTTTGTCCCTTTGTTCATTTCCTTGTTAATTTAAATCATACCAGGGTTTTCCAACTATGTTCCTCCCCAGCCAACATCTTGGGTCACCAGTCTTCCATTTACAGTATCACTGTAGGCCCCTCTCTCACCCTCCTCGCTTTAACATGATACCTCCAAACATATTATCATTACCATCTGCTAAACAGATTATTGAGAGAGAGGAAGGGGGAGAGCCCCCATCTCAACTTTCCCAGGCTCAATTTACTAATCACTTGCTAAGCTAACTCTTTTCAGATAAATGTTAGCCTCCCAAAAAAGGAAAAAGGTGAAGAGGTATGTACAGTAGTTTTTAATTTTGGAGTCCCTTTCAGGTTTGAGCTACCGAGCTGGACAAAGGAGCTGCCGAGATAACTGTTACTTTGGCTTGAATTTGCTTCTACCAATTTCTTTTCTACCCTTCACCCGTGCATCTCTGTGGGGTGGGGCCATTGGTCCAAGCTCTTCTCTGACATCTCTCTCAGGTGATCTAGAGGGTGCGAGGCCTGTACTGGGCCAAAGATCAGCTTCCTTCCTCAGCCCGCACCTTCTACTGGATACCAGCGTTCAGATCTAGCTCCTTCATTGTGTCTGCATTCAAGATGTCATCTACTGCAATGTCCCACTGGGCCAGAAATTTCTTAGCCTCTGAGATGTTCAGAAACAAATGGACCCCTTTGTCTGTAGTGATTCTCAGCGTGGCTAGGTAATCCAATTTAGCTTTTAGTCCTTTCTCCTGATTTTCCTCAGAATGGGCAATAATGTTCTCCTCGATCCATTGTGATATTTGCATAGTCAAGCCATGTTCAAAACAAGCTTAGTGTCCCCAATACCACCTCCTTTTTTTTCTTTCTTTCTTTCTTTCTTTCTTTCTTTCTTTTCTTTCTTTCTTTCTTTCTTTCTTTCTTTCTTTCTTTCTTTCTTTCTTTCTTTCTTTCTTTCTTTCTTTCTTTCTTTCTTCTTTCTTTCTTTCTTTCTTTCTTTCTTTCTTTCTTTCTTTCTTTCTTTCTTTCTTTCTTTCTTCTTTTTCTTTCATCAGAGACTCATTTTCAAAGGCTCCTTGTCATACACATACAGGATGAGGGCACAGTTACAGATAGTGAGTGGATTAACAAACTTTTGTACGTATATTCATTATCTGCCTTATATACAATTTGTAATAGCAACAGCGAGAAAAGAATAAGTTCAAAATATATAAAGATATATACAAAGTGGGTAACTGTTAACAATTGAGAGGCCTATACATGTTGTAGCTATGTAAGGAGTACCCAGAAATCAAATACAGTGAGAGCAGTGAAGGGCACAGCAAGAAAAGGAGCACGTTCAAATATACAGTACAAGGATATACTGTATACAAAGTTGAGATTTTTGCATTGAAATGCCTATACATGTTGTAGCTATGTACGGATTACACAGAAATTAAAATAATCCAGCCCAGCAAGGGCTGGAATAAGTGCAGTTACAGTTGTGGAAATGACCAAGTGGTTATGGAGGGATGTTTTAAATGGCCCAATCCTACGCTCAGATGTGATGCTAGGAGGAAGGTGTTAAACCAAGTATACTGAAAGGACCTCTGTGCCAGGGATGTCCTGACCCTGGGTACTAATAGTGAGGTTTTGGTGGAGCTGCCATGCTTTCTGCAAAATGTCAATTTTGTTCGGTAATCCAGGAAAGCAATGATCACCAAACGGAGCGAGCCTTAGGATTGGTGGGGCGTGGGCCCAGTGAGTGATGTGCTCTTATTTTTTTTTTATCTTACTCTTATTTTAGCCTCCTGCAGCCACTGACCTGCCAATTATCCAGCCACCGCTCCACCTCTGCCGCCAACCCTGAGAGGGACACGCCCAGCTGGCATACAGCTGTACCCTCGAAGGGACCTCTTCATGTTCCGCACCAGGCCAGGATCCAATACCCGACGCGTGACAATCCAGGCATCATCAGCCGGTGAAGTAGCGGCTATCAAGCAGCTTGAACAGTGCAGCCATTTTCCTCCATTTTTGGGGCCCCTTAGAGTGCAGGCATGCAATGATGTCAGGCACCACGTGCGACATCTGCCCACTCCGCCCCTTTCTGGCACCACTCTGACAGATCCCTGGTCATCACCAGGGGCCGCTGCAGAGTGGTGTCACCTGGAACCCTCCCTGGATAGGAGAGCAGTCCACAGGACGTTCAATCCTATCCATCCCCTGCCAACCCCTGATGGCCCAGGCTTGCGTCTGAACCCGGATCGCCAGCGTGGTGTGAGGTGTGGCATCCAGCGCCTCAACCCTCAGTGCCACGGGCTGGCATGATGTGCTCTTATAATATTTAGTTTGTAGGCCATGCCCAGACCCAGAATCTCTGTCAGGAAACTCTCCATAAACGGCCATCTCCCTGACTCTGTGCCTTCTGGGAGCCCGTGGATGCATATATTGGCCCTTCTCAATCGGTTTTCCAAATTCTCTATTTTGTGTTGAAGCCATAGCCCTCTATCATGCAATTGCAAGAGTGCTCCATTGTAGAGCTACCATGGCTGATATTTCAGAGATATGTTGCTCCGGATCTGCTATTTATGTCTGTTGCTGTTTCTGACCCGTCCATAAATCATGAGTCTTGCTGGAAGATACTTATCTTTGCCTAAACTTCTCGGTTCCTGGCATAACTGCCGAGGAGTTAGCTATCTCTCGTCCTCATCTGTACTTGTGTCTGGGTGACAGAACGGGATGGCGAGGCTTCTCCCACACGAGGTCTCTCGGTCTAGGCTCTCCATGTCTTTGTGCCACTCCGATACATGCATAGTCAGTTTAGCCTCTGTCATCGCGTGAAATCTTTCAACTTGCTGTGAGTATTCACCATTATCACTTTGAGTCTCCTTTTTCCAAGATGTTGGCTGGGTTTCTCTTAGATGGCGCCTGATTATCAGAGGTTGCAAGGGAGCTCTGTAGGATCAGTCTGCCATGTTCAGTGACATCACTGGAAGTCTGAACCAAAATTGTGATGCGAATTTAGCACACTGAAGGAGGTGATGATTTTCTAGGGAGGAGAAAGCCAGGGAGTGGTATAGAGAACAGTGGTGAGTGGAAGGAGAGGCATCAAGAGTGAAACAACAGAGTCGGCTCGCTGGCACTGAAGATTGTGGTACTGGATGCTACACCTTGCGCTATGCCAGTGACCTGAGTTTGGGAGAGAGCTCGGGGGTCAGCAGGGGCAGGTCAAGGATTGAGTACCTGCTGGGGTGCTCTTCTCCCAAGAGGAGTGTTGGGGACTGACGGCGTGCCAGTAGCTCCAGTGGAGACTGGGGCACTGCAGCATGCAGGCAGCATGAAATCAGCATGGCTGACACAAGGCAGAGTTGCCATGTGCCGTTGCGTCCAGGGCATGCCCACCTGGGGAGCACCAGAACAAAGGAAAAGCCCTGTCTGCGCGGGTAGGCGACGGCACCTGCCCCCATGCCCATGGTTGGTCCATCCTGCCTGGCCTTCCAGGTTCCTCTGCCCGGCCCCTCACCTACTGTTGGAATCTATATGTAATGCCCAAGAGGAGGGGCAGCCCCACCCTGGAGGGGTTAAGCTGGGGGTGCCAACAGTGGGATGAGGGGAGGAGAGAGGCTCAAGAAGGAGGACTTCAGGCAGGATAGAAACAGGCAGGATGTCGAGAGAGGCCCTGTGGATCGTGACCAGGAGGGAAAAATACTTGGAAAAAAGAGTGAAACAACAGAAGGAGCTGAAGAGTGAATCCAATCTGGTTAGGAGGACTTGGGAGCGGCAATGTAGATTACATCACGGTAGTCAAAGACAGGTAGTATCATCTTCTGGACCAGTTCACGCCTTGCTGGTAATGGGAGGCAGCTATGGTTCCTGTATAATGCACCAAGTTTGGGGTGCAGTTTCTTCAGGATGGCATCAATATGCCCATAAAAGCTGAGGGTGTTCTAGCCAGACTCCTAGATACCTAAAGGAGGAGGAGCTGTCCTGTCAAGGGTGTAGAAAGAGGGCAGAGAGGGAAGCTGAGAAAGTCTCTGCTTAGTGCCAAATGTCACTGAGACTGTCTTCTTGGCATTGAGTGAAAGCTGGTGGGAGCTGAACTAGAGCTGGACTTGATTGAAGTTGTGCTCAAATCTGGTTTCTACATCATCAGGGATTGGTCTGCAGAAAAGAACAGTATCATCAGCTTACATGTGGATGGAGGTGGTTGAGCAGGCTGAGGAAAGGTCATTGAGGAAGATGGAGAAGAGGATAGGCCCAACACGGAACCCTGGGGTACACCAGTGTTGATAGGAGAGGAGGAGATACAGCTTCTGCAATTTCACTGACTGGGTCCTATCTACTAGGTATTCTTTACCCAACTAGTGGTAGAGACAGTTAGGCCAGGCCAGGTGAGGAGAGGGAGTCTAGAGAAAGGATGTGGGAGATATTGTCAAAAGCCTTGCTAGGTCAACAAAGATGGCAGATGTGATTTGATCATTGTCCATCCCTGAGAGGATGGTATAAGTAAGTCTAACTAGGGAGGTGGTAGTGGAAGATTCTTTCTGAAGCCAGTTGGAATGGAGTGAAAAGTGTCAGAGGGAGATAGGTAGTTAGTTGAGCGAGAACTAGATGCTCCTGAGTTTAGCAAGTGTAGGAAAGAGAGAGATGGGACTGTAGTTGGCAGGAGTGGAAGGGCAAGGAAAGGACAGTAGCATTCTTCCAGATAGAAGGGATGGAACCTGTAGCAAAAGAGCAGTTAAGTAGGTAAGATAGTGGAGCATAGATTACGGTGCCAAGAGGTATAGCAGTTTGGGGTCCAAACCATCTGGTGAACTGCCTTCGAAGGGTTGAGGGCATATATTGCCTCCACTGTGAGCGTCAGAAGTGATGTTGGAGAAGGAGAAGGAGGGAGGGAAGGGATAAGTTGGGTGGGAGGGTGCTAGTAGAGTAGGGTCAGGATGAGAGGGCAGAGGCAAGGAGGAGGAGAGGAGAGCTATGGCACAAGTAATAAAATATGAATTAAATTCTGAGGTGACACTAAGATGGTATACAACTTGCATATTGTTTACCTTAAGGATGGGAGCGGGCAGAGGAATTTGGAGAGAAAAGGAGTGAATTACTTTCCAAAATTTGGATGGATTATTTATATTAGTCTGGAAAATTCAACAGAAGTATTCTGATTTAGCTACATGTGGCTTTCGTGCACGTGTTGTGCAGAGACCGCAAAGCTGGAGGGTGTGCAGGAGCATGGTAGATTCATAAGCTTTCAGGCTTGATCTCTAGCCCTTGACACACTATAAGTTCAGGGGTTATCCATGGGAGATGGCTGCCTCCAACCCTTACGCCTTTAGTGGGCATATTTCTCCAGACCTCAAGAATTTTCTATATGTAAGTATTCAAATGCGTATCTATGGAATTAGACACTGCTAGCGGCTCCCAGTTAGAGTGAGTTAGGTCATGGAGGATGGAAGCGATGTTCAATGCTTTACACGAGCGGAATAGTATCATTTGTGGGGGCTTTAGTTTGGTGTATTTTACGCACTACATAGATCATGTGGTGATCACTAATGGCATCTGGTAGGATGCCAGATTTAACTACCCTGTGTGGGCGGATGTGATGGCACAGTCAATAAGGAGTGGTTACTGGACTTGTGATTCATGCGGATTGGTTCAGAGATGAGTTAGACAAGTTAAGTGCAGAATTATCACTTCATGCTTCAGAGGGAGAGAGAGAGGGTAGCTCAGCAGTTCTGGTTAAAGTCACCCAATATGTAAGTTTCACTTGCTGGAGTGAGTGAGGTTATGGTGTTTATAAGTTCTGTGATGGTGTGGGGGTAGTCAAGGGTGACAGTAGGCACTCGTAACATAAATAGTTACTGAGAAAGGAGGGAGAGTTTAGGACTTGGACCTCATATGCTTTGGGGGCAGAGGAGGCTAGGATGTTGGCAGACTGAATATACGAGGAGACGATATTACCACCCTGCCTCCCTAGTAGGGGGTCTTGCCATGATATAGTGTAACCTGAATTGTGAGGGACTGGTCCCCTATTTTGTTACTTAACCAAGTTTCAGAGAGGATGATGATTTGAGGGTAAATGAGGAAACCAGAGGGTGGAGTTGGTTGATTTTAGGGAGCAGGCTGCATATGTTTAAGTGCAATATTTTTAAACCATGGGGTAGAGTAAGGGGGTAAAGGGGTTAGGTTTTGTTGCAAATAAGGATGTGGGGTGTCCGTAGGGTAAGACCCAGGATTAGGGTTTATGTCTCTTGATGATAAGAGGAGAAGCAATGACCAGGAAGTGGATTTTCACACTTTATGCCAGGGACGGGATTTAATCAGGGTAAGGGAGGAGAGATAGGAGGGGGCAGGTAGGAATTTTAGTATGTGGATCAGGGTGAGAGATTGGCATAGGTAGTAGAGTTGCACTGGGTCTGATGGGGTAGTGCATTAGGCTCACAGGGACAGGGGTAGGGGATGGAGGGTAGGTTGGAGGTGGAGAAAGCAAGGAGGTGGCCATATGGTGTCAGGCATAATAGTTGAGAGTTGGAGTGAGGGTGAAGAGAGGGAGGCAAAGTGCAAGGAGGATAGAGTACAATACCCTGAGGGAGGCAGAGACATAGCACCTAGAGACATAATAAATAGGCTAGCAGTTGCACCTGTGAGGTGGACTTAGAGTAGTATTAAGGAAATATTGCAATGGGGAGTCCTCAGTAGTAGACACACCTAGTATACCATAGCTGTCAGTGCACTTGTATAGGGCATAGGGATTAAGTGCTGATTGGGTGTGAAGAGCTGCAGGGCAGGGTTTAGTTTGGCAAGTGGATTTAAAGAGTGCCAGGGTGGGGAGGCGGGCAGAACAAATATGGCCTTATAAGTAGCAGGGAGGCAGGAGTATGCCAAGAACTGGCTGAGCTTGTTTGGGGCCGGGAGGCTAGTTTAGGGAGTAAATCAGTGAGTGACCGTGCAGTAAGCATCCAATCAGACTGCTGACTTGAGAAGGTGCAGAAATGAATTTCCAGGGACCTTACCTGTGGTTCTCCATGGTCGGCTCTCCCAGTAGCGGTGGCGCGGCAATTTGAACAAATTGCATTGCAGGGTCGAGCTCCGGTCAGGAAGAGGAAGGTCTGTGGGGAAACAAATAAAGTAGGGGATTAATAGGAAGGCCAGTGGCAGGAGGTGGGTGCCCAGATACAAAAGGGCTGACGAGTGTAAGACTCATAAATCTGGAGGTGGGTTAGAAGCAGACAACAATGCAGCAGGGGGTCGAAGTCTAAGGAGAATTAGTTAAACTAGGGGAAGGAACAGTAATTTAGAGAGCAGAGAGAGAGGAGCCTGGCGGGTCAATGCTGAGCACAGGAGAGGGGCTTAGAGTAAGTGAATTTAAGTAGGGTGCAAGTGCTCATATGTCCACCAACCCATACTCGTTCAGTATCTGTGTCAGAGTAAGGGTGCTTGAGATTTTTTCCCAGACGAGTCCCTGATTTGTCTAGTTGGGAAAGAGTTGTGTTAAAGTCTCCTCCTATAACTACAATATGCGGTGTCTGCCACAGCTTCTGCTGGCTACTTAAGAAAGGAAAGGGATTCATAAGGCTCCTCATTGGGGGCATACAGGTTAAGAATAGTGCATTTACAAGCCCCTGTGTCTCCTGTAATCATTATAAAGTGGCCTTCGGATCAGCCTGAGTACCAGAGACCTTCAAAGGTAAATTTTTCCTAACTAAAATCGCTACCCTTGTTTATGTGATTGTTGATGATAATGTGAGGCAATACCTCACCCACTGAGGACCTCTTCAGTTTGTTATGTTCTACTGAGTTCAGGTGAGTCTCTTGTATCAGGGCCACATGTGCCCTCAGCCTTGCAATTCCTGTAATAATCTGAAGTGTTTGATGGGGTTATTTAAGCCCTTAACATTATAAATAATTACAATTAATTCCAGTCATTATGGTGGATTATAGTAATGCAACTCAGACTGATCCTTTGGTCACAGACATCACCACACATATCATATCAAAGAGCAAAACAGCTTGAAAACGATGTAAGAACATGAAACCTTAAGAAAAACTAGAACAATTACTAACTATAGAACAGTATATGAAAAATCTTTAATAAGTCTGCAGTAGTGTCTTCAAGGTGCACACACCCAATTAAACCCTCCAGGAAGTGGGATGGAAGTTAAAAGTGCTAGATTACTCTCTAGGGAGTAATCCTTATCTGACTGCTATTGCAAGTAGATGGTCAGAAGGGTGGTATTGTCATCATCCAGTATCTACTAGCGAGGTCTCGTGGTTCGCTGTAAAATTAAGAGTGCCTAAAGAAGGCACTACTTAAAGGATGGCACTCAATAATTGTGGTTCTGCAACCCAATCATTAAATTGAACCGTTAATCTATGGTAATACAAATTGGGCTATTAAAAGACTGTTAATCCGTAGTAGTGATTATTGCTGAGGGTAGGGGTTAAGAACTAAATGTTAATAGGAGGATCACAGTTAGGGAAACAAAGAATCCAAAAATCAACATAAACATTAGGCAGGATGCTTTTATTTTATTTTATTTATTTAAAATTTGATGACCGAAAGGCACAGTGAGCCAAGGCTACCAAGCTTCAGGTGCTCCAGGTACTGTTTGTACAGAGAGTAGTAGAAGTTGATACAAGATACAACATTTTACAACAGTTAAAACACACTGAATCAGTGGTTAAAACAGTTAAACAATTTTGAGTGTAGAGGGAAAGGAGATGAAATCAGCTAGTTCTAAGAGGCTGGGGTAGATGGGTGGGTGATGGGTGGTGTATTCGGTATTGTTTGTGACCATTTGAACATTTAGAGCATTGCGTGACAGGTTGGCTGATGAGTTGAGTGAAAACAGAATAGGAAGGGCCAGATGAAGGGTTGGAGGAGGTTATTCCAGAGAAGGGGAAGCAGTGCGAGAAGGCAGCTTGGCTGGTTTGCAGTGATGCGAGGAGAGGTGGAAAGTACGGGTGTCCCTGTGGTGGAGAGGGTAGCTTAGGGAGGAGGCTGGGGTGAGGAGGAGGTGAGGTGGGGTAGGGACCCACGCCAGTACTTAGCTATGAAGGAGGCGCGTGAATGGTACCTCTGTGAGAGCGGAACCACGGATGAGGGAGTGTACACAGCCTGCAATGGTGAGTGAGAGGGGTGAGGTGGTAGCAAAGCAGCAGAAGGAATTTGGGAGTATATCAGAGTATGGAGAGAGAGGAGGCTGAGACGTACAGGAGACTATGTCAGCATAGTCAATAACTGGTGGATAGTTTATTAACAAATTCAACGGTGGGGATTGGACACCTTTTGTGGTGATAGAGATGGCAAGTTTGGGCTGGAGTTTTGTGCAGAGTGCCTTAATGAGTGGAGAAATTGAGGTTGCTGTCCAGCCAAACTCCCAGGTATTTGAAAGCTGAGACTTGCTCCAGGGGAACCATCTCTGGTGGTGATAGCGGGGGAGGGGGGGGAGGGAGGCCAGCTTCTGTCTTGAGCCAAAGACCACTGTGACCATTATTTTTGTGTTTAGTGTGAGCAGGTTGTCCAGGAACCAGGACTGGACTCTGTCAAAATCATCTTGGAGCATGGAGAGGACACTGTTGAAGTAGGGGCCCGAGGCAAAGACGATTGTGTCATCTACGTAAGATGCATGTTAGAGGCTAAGAAGGAGGAGGAAGGTTGTAATAAAGAGAGAGAAGAGAAAAGGGCCAAGTATGGATCCTTGAGGGACGCCAGATAAGATGTAATGAGGAGAAGAGAGAGTGTTGCCCACTTGGACTGATTGCTGTCTATTATGGAGGTATGAATGGAACCAGGCGATTGCAGGCTGGGTGATGCTGAAAGAGCTAAGTTTGCTAAGTAGAAGCGGGTGGGAGTCTGAGTCGAACACTTTAGCCAGGTCAGTGAAAATGGCCGCAGTGACAGGCTGCTGTCCATGGCTGTGAGGATGGAGTCGGTTACACTAAGAAGGGTGGTGACGGAGGAGTGGTGTTTTCGGAAGCTGGATTGAATTGGTGATAGGTACTTGTTGGCAGAGAGATAGTTAGTTTGGTCAGTATGAGGGACTCCTGGACTTTGGTGAGTGAGGGGAGGAGTGAGATAGGCTATAGTTACCTGGCTGGGAAGGGTCGCCACCTTGGTGGAGGGGATGATTCTGGTGATTCAAGCATTTGGAACTGTGGCTGTGTTAACTGATAGGTTCAGAATGTGTGTCATCAGAGATACAATGGCTGCCACAGAAATATGGAGCATTTTTGGGTGGATTCCATCAGGGCTAGATTTGGATAAGTTAAGGGAGTAAGAGGCTTAGACCTCCTGCAGTGTGATGGGAGGAAAGGGAAGCCGGGGCCGGGGGTGGATAGCCCAAGTTGGGGGGTGGAGTTGGGCAAGGCGTGGAGTTAAAAACTTGTTGAGTAGCTCAGCCACGGAGGCAGGATCTGAGATGGTTTTGTTGTCTAAAGTAAGGGTCGGACAGGCCTGATTTGTAGGGGGTCAATGAGGAGTTGATCATCTTCCAGAAGGTTGCTTTGGTGTTCTGGGCTTGAGAGAATTGTACTTTAAAGTAGGAAGATTTTGAGTTATGGGTGGCCTTGGTGCATTTATTTCTGAGCTGCTTATAGGAAAGAAGGTTGCTGGCTGTGTGGAGGTTTTATAAAGTTGCCACGCTTTGTCCCTGGGCGACACAAGGCAATAAGGTCAGCAGTAATCCAGGGTGGTGGTGGCATTTTACCCTTACTTTCTTAGAGGAGCATGCATTCTCAGGAGAGTACTTCAGAACTGAGCTAGGGCAGTGTCCACGTCGGATGCGGACAGGACGGAAGCCAGTCTGCAGAGATAGGTCTTAGATTAAAGCAGGAATCAAAAGCTGTGGGACAACATGGATTTTGGGGGAGAAAGGAGAGTGGATTTTGTGAATGTAGTAGGTGATGCAGTAGTCACTAAGGCAAGAAAGAACACCTGAGGCAGAGATGTGGATGGGATGGGAAGATAGAATCCAATCCAGGAGGGTGTGGTTTAGGGACTGGTGGTTTAGCGAGTGGGTTCTAGGATTAGCTGTGAGAGATTTAGGGATTTGATCTTTAGGATGGAGGGTTTATTTGAGGGAAGACCAGTCGAGATTGAAATCATCAAGTAGCACAAGCTCGCCATTTGATGTCTTGGATGAGATGGAGGAGATGGCCTTGATGATACGCGAATGCTGACACAAAAGCATTTGAAAATGGCATCAATCCTTCTCGATGATCCGCGGTAAGCCACTGTGAGATTTCACCTGCTTGCTGTGGGAGGGGCCCCATGCTCACCAGCCCTCTCGACCTCAGGGTTCACGGGAGCCGGACCAACCCTCTGCAGGATAGGAGGCAATCTGTGGGAGACATGGAGAAGGAGAGAGCTTAAGAGCAGAAGAAGGGCTATGGGGGTGCCACTGTAACACAAAGGGGGTCTCGGCAGCCACAGGTTGCCTCAGAAACCCTGGCTGTGATGAGCACAGCCTGCTTGTGGGTTTAGTTAAAATAAAGCTTTGCCTCAGCAACCTTGCCTGTGATAAAGGCAGTCTGCTTGTGGGTTTAGCTAAATACAGCTTAAGTGCAAGATCTTTAAGTGATTGAGTTGCACTGCAGGAAAGGCAGAATTGCTGGGCAGTGGTCGGATTTTAATTAGGATAAGGGATGTTATAAGATGTTATAGAGGCATCTTGCCCCATTAGGGAAGGAAGTCCTTAAACAGGGGATGGCTGACTACATACAAGAAAGGTGGGGTTTAAACTTGTAAGGGGGAAGGGATAAGGGAGGGGCTGACCAAGCCCTCCTCCAGATGAGGAATAGCCTCAAGCCCAAGGGGAGGGGAAACAGACTGGAGGTGGAGGTTTCAGGAGGAGCAGGGGAGGATGGAAGTATAAGGAATCTGGGTGGGGTTAGACAAAGAGGATCAGGGATAAGGGTGGGGTTAGTGTTAGTAAATGCCAGGAGCTTGGGAAACAAGTTGCCAGAGTTCAAAGCCAGGCTGTTCGGAGTGGATGTGGTGGCAGTCACGAGCGTGGGCCAACAAAACCATGACTGGGACCTAAATGTGCGGTACACTATGCTTAGGAAGGATAGAAAGGAGGGCAGAGGGGTGGAGTGGCTATGTTCATTAGAGAGATGACATAGAAATTGCTATGGTAGAAGAGGCAGAGGGAAACGAGGAGGCCTTATGGGTCATCTTACGATCCCCAGCAGGAGATAAGGTCAAGCTGGGAGTAGCATATAGGCCCCGGGATGAGTGATGTTCTAGAGGATGGTTTGCTGGTCAACATCATTGCCCAGTGTGGTCCAAAAGGGGAAGGAGTGGAGTTGATGGGGACCTTAATATGCCAGGTACAAACTGGGGAACCATGTCCTCTAAGGTGGCCAAGGAGCAGAGGCTGCTGGATGGCTTCCAGGATGTGTTCTTAACACAGCATGTGATGGAGCCCACAAGGGAGGGCATGTCCTGGATGTGGTTCTGGCAGATGGAGATCTGGTAATGGACATGGTTGTACAGGACCCCCTGACTGGGAGTGACCACAATACTGTCTGGTTTCAAATAAGCATTGGGGAGTGGGGTGAGATCTAGGACACTGGCAGTGGACTTCGTGGGGCAGACTTTATGGGCATGGGAAATATTCTCAAGGATCACTGAAAGGGATTACCTCAACGACAAGTGTGGAAAGGAGATGGGAGGTCATAAACGGGACTTCATGAGGCAGTCAGGATCTGCGCTAAGTTGAAACGTAAGGAGCAAGGTCACATAAACCATGCTGGTGGTCCAGTGAGGTCCAGGTAGTAGCAGAGAAAAGAAGGCGGCCAAAAAAATAAAACAACAAGAGGGATAGGGATAAGGAAATGTACCAGCTTGCATCTAGAAAAGTCACCCGTATGGTGAGGGAGCAAAGTCCAGTAAAGAGCAACGGCTGGCACAGGGATACATGGAGGGAAAAGGGTCTTCCGCGTACATTGGGAAGCGGAGAAAACTAAGGGCCATCTCAGCAGATTGAGATCAGAAGGAGGGTGGGTGGAAGAGGCGGGGACCAGGCAGAGGTATTTAATGAGTACTTTGCCTCTGTGTTCACTAGGGAGGATGGGATATCTACAAAGCAAGGCACAAAGGGGATAGAAGCGGCAGGGAGTGGGATCAGGGGAGCAACAGAAATGGAGCAAAAGGGAGGGAAAGGTACCCCAGGGGTGTCACATCTGGATAAGGATAAAAAGACCAGTAAGGTGGAGGGACGGATGATGCCATCCCCACCAAAGGGTGTGGCTTGCCCTCAAGGCCCTAAAGAAAGACAAATCTCCTGGGCGGATGGCATTCATCCGAGAGTACTATGGGAATCTGGCGGACATACTGGCTGCACCCCATGGAGCTTTCAGCAGGTCACTTGAGACAGGGAGGGTACCTAGGGATTGGGCGAGAGGCACATGTGGTACCAATCCATAAAGGGGGCTGAAGGAAGCACCAGGAAACTATAGACCCATCAGTTTAACCTCAGTGGTGGGAAAATTAATGGAGAGTATACTAAAGGAACGATTGGGGGTTTACTTGGAGGAGGTGGAGGTCTGGATAGTCGGCAGCATGGGTTTGTGCCAAGTAGATCATGTCAAACCAACCTTGTGGAGTTCTATGAATGGGTAACATCAGAACTGGACAGGGGTAAGCCTGTGGATGTATTATTCTTGGACTTCAGCAAGGCGTTTGACTCTGTCCCCACAATGGTCTGGTGGAGAAACTGATGGGGTTAGAGTAGGCCCTTTGATGGTCAGATGGATTGAAAACTGGATAGGTTTCATCTGGATAGCTGGATGCACTCAGAGAGTAGTGGTCTGTGGGGAGCCTCGAACCCTACAGAGGTTGGTAGGGGTACCACAGGGCTCGGTCCTGGGTCCAATCCTGTTTAATGCATACATCGGACATCAGGGATGGTATAGGTGTGAAATGAGTCTCTTCCGGATGACTCCAAGATGGGAGCAGTAGTTGAGGGAGAAGAGGAGGTTGGCCCTGCAAGGGGACCTGGACACCCTGGAAAACTGGGCTCACACATGGAAATTAACTTTCAATATCACCAGTGCAAGGTGTTGCATCTTGGTCGGGAAACTCTAAACACAGGTACGCCCTGGGAGGGAGGTGCTGGAAGCCTCAACAGGGAAAAAGACCTAGGGGTCATGGTGGATACATGTATGAATAACTCTGAGCAGTGCAGGAGAGCAGCTAGCAAGGCAAACAGGATGTTGGGATGCATCGCATGGGGATCACCTCTAGGAGCAAGGAAGTGATTCTGCCGCTGTACAATGGACTGGATGAGACCACACCTTGAGTACTGTGTACAGTACTGGAGACCACACTTGAAGAGGGACATACAGCTCCTGGAGAGGGTACAGAGGAGGGCAACAAAGATGATACGAGGGCTAGGGATTTGACTTACGAGGACAGACTTGAGGAGCTCTTGGCTTCATCATTGGAGGAGAGAGAGATGGGGACATGATTAGATCTCTCAAGTACCTCAAGGGAATAAATAGGGTAAACATGGAGGATCTTTAGACTAAAGCAGGAGGCATCACCAGAGGCATGGTTTGAAGTTGGAAGGTGGAAGGGTGAGGGGGAAAAGAGAAGGAGGTTTTTCACTGAGAGGGTGGTGGACCCTTGGAATGCACTGCCTGGTGAGCTTGTTCAGAGATCCACAGTGGAAGGCTTTAAGAGAGGTGGGACAGACACAGAAAGTGGATGTATCAGATGATGGCCTGTCCCGGGCGGTGGGGATGGATGATAGGGGTTTCTGGAGCACAAGGGATGGGAGGGTCTCGCACCCAACTAAGGATCTAGGTTCGAGCAGACTCAATAGACCATAAGGCCTAATCTGCTAGCAAATAGTATGTTAGTATGTTTAAAAGTGGCTCGGCAGGATGGGGCTGTAGGCTTTGAGTTATTTGGTTGATATGGTGAAAAGAAGGGCAGGAGAAATTGGTTAACAGATTATATTATTTGTTGGTGAAGGCACTTCTTTAAGGATCTGAAAAACAATGTAATGAAATAAGCACCTCATCACCTTCATACAAGGTCAGTAGGACCCCACCAAATAAAAACATTTATACATGTAATCTGTAGCACTCTAACAACATGCCTATTCATACCAGAAATTATGACATCACTGCCACCTAGAGGCTAGAAATAAGGAAACTAGTGTACCTGAAAAAGGCACTAAGTAATGTAATCTCTGTAAATGTGGTAATTAAAATGCTCCCCTAATTAACCCACTTAAATTGTAGTCCATTGGTCCAACAGGCAAAAGTGCAGCTTAAACCTAAGCGTGGGGGGCGCTGTGGAGCCCGAGTAAGATGGCGGTTAGTGACTGAGGCTCTGAATCTTACTCTGCAATTTTGTAAAATAAAAGTTATTTCCCAAGTATAGAATGCAGAACTAAAGGACTGAATAGACGTCTGGAATTTTACCATATAAAGGATGGGCAACCCAAAGAAGGATAAAAGTCAGCAGGACTCAATGACAACCAAAAACAGTTCTGGTCCTCTGGCACAAGATCTACACAGGGCCGCATGGATTCCACAATGGAGGAAGTGGCGAGGAAACACTCTTTCACCTCAGCCAACTTATTTCATCAGTTACCAGCCCTCTGAAAAGTTTGTCTCTCTGGGCAATCGAGTTACCATCTTAGAGACAGATGTGTCTCTCCTACAAACTGTTTTGGTTTAGACTAAGCAGTGAGCAATGGTGCTATGGGAACCACAAGCAACCTGATTGAAGAAAACACTCACTTGCGGTCCTGACTGGAGTCTTTAGAAACCAAGCCTGCTCTTAGACTTTCTGGGATTGCGGGTATGCTTGAGAGAAGTGAGTATGATCACCTGGCACTGTTCCCAAAAGAGTGGTTGGAACAACAGTTAAACCGCCCCTGCAGGAATGGAATCTCAATTATAAAAAGCCTATCGGGTGACCTATAGGGCTGGCAGGATAATTCAGAAGCTCCTAGAGCAATTGTTGTGTTCCTAGATGAAGTGGGCACTAGGGACGTTATACTTGCCTTGGCAAGAAGAAAATGCACCTTGTTCCACGACGGTCAGCAAGTTCATCTATTTCCTGACTTAAGCTTCATGACCCGCCAGAAGAGGAAAACTTCAATGGAGTGTGGGCACTCCTACTGAAGGGAGACATTGTGACAGTATGGTCTTCCTGCAAGGCTGCACATTCAGCATCAAGGACAAGTGTTTCTTTTTACTGATCCAACTGAGGCTCAGAAATGGGCCTACAAACATGCAACTCCTACCTGTCGTTGAGAAGCCCAGCCTGAATTGGTGTCGAAGAAGAGGATGCCTTGCCGGTTTGAAGGGACTTTTTAATGGTCAGGTTGGATCTAAGACACTTCATACTTTTCCCTTTTATGGTCCACAACTCCATTTGGATAAGTTTAAACAGATTGTTGGAGACTAAATTCCTTTGAATGCTAAGAGTGGACTATATGGAGAGGGGTGGGGAGAACTGACCTACAGCATTGTCACTGTTTTACTACTTTTTTTCAAATTCTATTTATTCACTACCCGTCCAGGCATCCTTCCGAGTATTCACTTGACTACTGCCTTCTATTCCCAGTCTGAACCCCCATACCGGGGACCCCACAACCACCCAGGTAGACCTAGCTCCCTCGATCACCCCGGGTATCCCCATCATCTCCTCGTCCATGGTAGGGTTTTTACTATAGGTTCCCAGATGCAGGACGGTACTGCAGCCCTGCCCGTGGTATGAGTGCTCCCACCCATGTCTGGAAGGCAGCTGCCTGATGTCTTCCCTTCATACAGCCCTGGGCTGCAGTGCCTCTGGTCTCCACCAGGAGCTGCTGCGATGCTGGGCTGACCCTGGATCCTCCCGAGAGAGGAGAGCAGTCCTCCGGATACTCAATCTTTCGCTCCCCTGCTGACCCCGACAGTCCGGGCTCGTTCCTGAACCCATGCCGCTGGTGTGGCATGAGGTGTGGCGTCCAGGGCCTCAACCCTCAGTGCCACCGGGCAACTTCTATTTTACTAATTTATGGATGTTGTTTCTATTACATTAAAAGCAGTTGTAGTTAATACTGATGGCAGAGTTATGAACAATCCACATAATGTTGTTTAGCCTTTAACGCTTCTGTGTTTGTTACTAAATGTTGCTGAGGGGTAACTGAAGCTGCAGTTCTCTATAGAGGAAAACCTATTAGTAGGTTACAGAATTATGGACTGTGCATGGACATACTTATCTTCCCATTGTAGAAAGTAAAGATTGGACAGATATATTTTATATATTCTTAATAATAACATGCCACTCATGGGCCTTTAAACACAGCAAGTATGAGGGAGTTTTATTCTCTGGATGTATATGAAAATATGTTGGGATTACCCTTCGTGACGTATCTAATAGATACATCACAATCTTTTTCCACTGATATATTAAGAGGGGTGATGCCCTCATTGGTTTCATATTGAGAGACTTTGCCATGTACTGCATCAGGATTCTAACTGTATTTTCATTGCAAAATAATAAACATAAAGCTAAAAAAAATTGAAAAATAAACCTAAGTGTAAGAAGCATGTCAAGCTGTAGGGAACGCTACAGGTGAGACCATATAGGGCAATGGTTAGATTGCTTCCCAAATTCCAGATTAAAACTGAAACTGCTACTTTAAATTAGTTTGCCCAAAGTGTAACAAAATAAAGTAACATGTCCATCCTGTAGATAAAGCCCCTTCTGACTATCGTATTGTAGAGGATAAGCCACTAAGTGCAAGTCTATTACCTAGTTGGAGGCTTCTGAGGGTAATCCCTGTCAACCAACGTTCTCCTCAAATCTTATCATGGGGGCCATTGGTTAAGCACTGTAGAGTGGGACCCAGTTGGCTACTGCTCTCCTCCTTTGCAGCATTTTGTACTTCCAGCCAAAAGTCATGTTTTCTGGGCAGGGAGCGTGGTCTGGTCAGGTTGCCACACAGTTCTGAAGCTCCTGTGAGGGAAATGGAAGTGATCTCCTCCATGGTGATGCTGTGTGCTGCCAGGAAGTCCCATGCATCAACCAGCTCCACAAAACGTTTGGTCCACTCTGGCATGGTTACTTGCAGTCTGGTTCAATATTCTAAAAGGTTTTACAGCCTGTCTGGAGAAGGAGGTTTTGAACTGCCAGGACCTTTCTGCATTGGAGCATGGTAACAGGGGCAAAGTCATGCTCGAAGAAGATTTGATGGTCTCCAAAAGATTTCCTTCTTTGCTCATGTAGCCTGGAGACTCTTTTGCTTCATACGTAAGTCCAGGAATGCCATAATAATGGATCGAGGACAGGCCTTGAGTCTTGGGAGGAGCAACCAGGCACGATGCTCATGGATTATCTGCAGTGGTTCTTCTGCTGATGAGCTCAAATTTTGTTTCAGAGCCCCTCCATATAGTCGATCATGTTGCCAAACTCTGTTTGCTCCGGAAGGCCGTGAAGACATATGTTGTTCCTCTGGTGTCTGTTCTCAAGCTCTTCCACTTTCCGAGCTAACTCCAGATTCCACTGACGAGATCAGCAGTGCAGTGTTGTGAATGTCAGTAAGGTGAGAGTATTCAGTTAAACAGGCCTCCACTGCTCCAGTGTGTTTTCTACCACATGGAGGTCCCATCTGGTATCCGCAACCATGGTTTCCACGCTGTAACCTGTCCCGATTTTTGGTAGTTGTGCACAGTTGTTTAGAAGTAATGGTATATTCCGACCCTCCTCTTCCACACTGAGATTCTGTAGTGTCGTCTGTGGAACTTGTGGCAGGCTAAGCTGTGAACGCTGCAGTCTAATAATTGCTTAGATGTTTTAAATGCACAATTAGCGCCAATGCTTTAAGTTTTTGTCTCGTGGACATGCTAACCTCTGTGATCTTGCTATTTCTCCTGTGATAGTGCTGTTTTGATGCCAGGATGGTTGAAGATTAAGGTTGGTGGTTACAGAGCTCCAGAATTAGGCAGCCATATGGGCGCTGATGTCACTGGAAGTCAGCAAAGCTGTTCAGTTTATAGGCATGAGCAATGACTGCCTCTGTTGTAGCCTTCTAATTTCATTAGGATTTAAATGTAAATGAAGGCACTTAAGTTTGGTGTGAAAACTTGCCTGACTCTGTTACAAAGGTCATGACCGATCCATGTAACGTATCCTGGAATTTTGTGATGTTTTAGTGCCAAAGCCTGCAGTATCTATACTGTATCACTAAGTGCAGTTGCTGTTCTCTGCAGTCCTTATACTCTTGTCTTATGCTAGCCGTGAACTTCAGAAATGGATCCAGTAGTCATGCAGATGGGGAGGTCCAGTCAGATAAAAATGTAAATAGGCAGCCCCAGAATTTTTTTTTTATTTTAGTCTTTATTGAAGTTCTCACCATACAGGCAGAGACAATAACATTCACTAAACAAGGATGATCCACAGAAATATAATAGTACACATAATGAACATTTCACAAGAGCATAACTCCCCAGAAAGATACAGCTCACTTAGATATTCAGTACCCATACCATATCACCAAACCTGTAGAACTCCCACCCTGAAGGAGCTGGGGAAACGGTTGGGGAAACCCTTTGAAACAAGTCTAATTGTTAAAGTAATGAGATAAAACATTACATAAGGTACTAGGAGATCTACTCTGAGCCCTTTATAACCTTAGCAGGGTCACCAGAGAAAATAAATCATATAACAATCTTCATGGCCACTGCTATGTAATATGCAGTCTCTATTTTCCATCTAAAATCATGGATCACTTCAACAATAAAAGCAAAACAGTAAGAGGCTCATGAACAAGGATATCTAGGGTCCAGCTCACTAACTATATAAGAAAATGAATGCCCCTACAAACTAGTTTGCAGCATTAAATTTAAAGCAGCCAGCAAAGCCAATAGTGTACATAAAACTTTCAATGCTCTAAAGTCAGGAGTTACACAGCTTCCTCAAGTGGCACCCAGTTGTTCATCTTCAGAAATCTGAGTGTCCTGAGATGGAAGGCTATCCAGAAATCACCCGATCACCTCAGCATCAGTAAATAAGTCTTACCCTGGTAGGAAAGTCAGAGCCTGTAAAAAACAAATTAGTGGCACCATATTCTCCCAAGTGCTGACAATACTGGAGCAGTTCCTTTCTCCTTGCTTGTGTTCATACAGTGACATCTGGAAATATTGAAATTTTGAACCATGATATTGTAGCCCTGCTTATCTCTAGCAGCTGCCAACACCATTAAGCGTTACTCTGCCGACTCCAGGACAACGAACACGGTCGAGGTCTGCACTAGATCGCTGATATCTTTCTACAGGCAGGTAAGCAGAACACCTCTTACTATGAATTGAATCAAGCGAAAGTCCCAAAGAGTCAATCAGCAGCTCCAACATGACCACTTTAAGATCTTGAGCCAGGATAGTAATGGGAGGCCCCACCACTTGGAGATTAGCAGCACAGAGTTGGTTTTCGAGTGTTTCCACTTTGTTTGATAAGTATTTGAAGTCCCGTGCTTGTGCCACTGCCAAGTGCTCCTGATGGGCTACGAACTCCTCTACTGCTTTGAACTCTTCTCTTGCTTGCTCCAAGATTGTTACCCTCTGATCCATTGCCGACAGAGAAGTATTTGCATGATTCACCTTATCTTTGATTTTCGGCAGTATAACAAAATCTGCTCAATATGAGGGTCCTTCTGCATCACAGGCTGTGCTGCTAGGCCAGATTTAGGAAGCAAATATTCTTCCACTGATTTTACATGGGAAACTGGATTTTTCTCTGCTTTTTCGGGCCCATATTGGCCAGCAGTAGTATCCGACCCTCACCATTAAAAAGAAAGGAGAAGCGAGCAGGATAAGACTCAAGAGAACCAAAATGCAGAGCAATGCTAAAACACATCTGCTCAGGCTGCCGGCTGGCTCTACCGCCCCAGAAAATGTTTAAAATTGAGTGCATTCTGGTGCATTTGGAGCACATTTGAAACAACATTTCTACTCTGTTCCTCCCTCCCAGTGCCCGTAGTTGCACCCTAGCACTCTTCCCAGAGCCCCACAGTCCAGTATGTTGCACAAACTACCCTCCCACCCAAAAAAAAAATTGTAGTACAAAAGACCAATAGACTGTGTTTCGTTATGTGATTCAAACACTTTATTACAAAGATTACATACAGGCAGGAGCACGTCCAAATCACACAAAACGAGACAAGTTGAAAGAGACATGGTGATATACAATAGACAAAGCAAATTACCAAGGTCAACCTTAACTTTTTGCACTAGCCAGCCTAACAAGTTGATTCAAAATTGCACTAGCCCGCAGATGGTTGTACTAGCCCACAATAATAATGGTCAATTTTACACAGGAAAATGCAAGCCAATAAATAATCTGATTATTGCATATTTATCCTGCTTCCACATTGCTTCCTACCCAGCAAAAAAAAACAAAAAACTGCAGTCAATAACATGCAGTGTATATTTTATTGTTTTTTTATTATATGCCCCTTGCTTCTCTTTCTTCACCCCTCCCTGCCAAACCAGAATACCATAATAGCAAATGTTCAATCAGGCAGTTCTAGCTCTGCACACACAATAGCCAACATCGTCATGCATGTCACTGCAGTCTCACCCTGACCTGCAGGGCAATGTACAGAATCAGGAAGAGAAAGACACTCTCATCCCCACCCTGTGATTAACCAGAACTGCACTTCTGGAAGTTTTCTTACACTCTGAAGTGAGCCAGGGAAAGTTCTAGGATTTTTGGGAGAGAGTTAAACAAACACAGGGGCTTGGGCATACCTCTCAACCTTTCTTCACCAAAATGTGTGACACGATGTGTGACAAATTAGCAAAATATGTGACACATTGTCTAACATGGCACTGCCAGCTCAGAACATTATAGCTATCAGTGCACTAAAGTTCATAATGTTTTTGATAACTGAGCATAATAGATTATTATGAATTTCTGTTGTAAAGTCTCAGTGGAGAATGTGGAATATCACCTTCCCCATGATGGACAAAGGGTTTCTGAGAGGTAAAATGAGTGACGTACCTCATAATGTGTAACAGTTGAGAGATATGTGCTTAGGATGCAAGAAAGTTTGACATCTGTTTATATATACCAGGCACAAAAATATTGATTTAACATGCTCTGCCCTAACAAAACAGATTTTTCATAATGATGTCCTTTCATCAGTCAAGGGGAGCAGTATACAGGCATGATGCTGTACTATCTCTCTTTCTACAAAGGATGATCTGTGCATACCAGGAATACCTATTTTAACCTTTCAAATTATATATTTTACTAAGGTTTTGCTTTGCACCATACATAGAAACATAGACTTTGACGGCAGATAAGGACAGCTAGGCCCATCTAGTCTGCCCATTTCCCTACCTACAGGACAGGCCGTCAGATCCTAGTTAACCAACAGCCTATTTCTTCCTGCCCCCCACAAGAATTGCCTTATGTCTGTCCCATGCATTCTTGAATTCTCCCACAGTTTTAGACCCCACAACCTCCTCAGGAAGGCTGTTCCATGCATCCACTACCCTCTCTGAAATAATACTCTCACATTGCACCTGAATCACCCTCCTTTATCTTTAAATTGTCTCCCTTGTTCTTGCAAGTCTCTTTTCTGAAAGATGCTACCCTCTTGGACTTTGTTGATTTCATTGAGGTACTTAAAGTTTCTATCATGTCCCCCCTCTCCTTCTTTCCTCAAGGGTATACATGGTAAGCTCCTTTAGTCTCTCCTCATACGGCTTCTCTTGCAGACCCTGCACCATTTTAGTTGCCCTCCTCTGGACTGCCTCTTTCCTGTCTATGTCTTTCGGAGATGGAGTCTCCAGAACTGGACACAGTACTCCAGATGGGGTCTCACCAACTGTCTGTACAGAGGGATAGCAACTTCCTGTTTTCTGCTGATGATGCCTCTCCCTATACATCCCAGTATACCCCAGCCCTCCCTACTGCCTTCTCACATTGCTTGCTAATCTTAAGGTCATCTGATATGATTACCCCCAGGTCCCTTTCCTTTTCTGTTGTTGTTACTACCTCCCCCCATTGTGTATTCTTCCCTGGGTTCTTGTTTCCCAGGTGCATTATTTGCACTTCTTTGCATTGAATCCTAGCTGCCATACTTCTGACCATTCCTCCAACCTTGCCAAGTCCTTTTCATCCTTTCCACTCCTCCTTGTGTATCAACCCTGTTGCAGATCTTTGTGTCATCTGCAAAAGGCATACTTTCCTTCAGTCCCGCTGCAATGTCACTGATGAAGACATTAAAAGGACTGGACCCAATACTGAACCCTCGGTACCCCACTAGTAACCCCCTTTCTTCAAGTGGACTCCATTTACAATTACCTTCTGTGTCCTGTTGTCCAGCCAATGTTTTACCCAGGCAACCACCCTGGGTCCCACTCCCAGGCTGGTTAATTTGACTATTAATCTTTGTGTGGGACTGTGTCAAATGCCTTGCTAAAGTCTAGGTAGGCCATGTCCACATACCTGCTCCAAAGCATTGTTTTAGGATGAAATGACATGCTGGGTGGTACTGCATTGATGGCATTGGCTGGTATGATCCATAAAGAGGAGCTGTGAGCCATACACCAGTCAGTAATGGCAGCTATGGGTCTATGGATGGCCACTTTAGAGTCTAGTCTGCAGTGGTGTCAAGGGAAAGTATAGAGTGGACAGATCACCTGGCTGGGCAGACCATGTATACATCATAGCATTCTATCACTGCAGTATTGGATACAGGCACTCAAAGGTTGGGAAGTGAGGCACACTGGTCTTAATATTGTGGGACAAATCAAAGACAAGTTCAGCAAACTGGAAGCTAGTGACTTAACCACTCTACCCTTGATCACAGCATTCACACTAGTTGACTGTCCTAACAATTGAATGATAATGACTCACACTGAGTGTTTTGTTGGAACCCCTCTTGAACTGCTAGATAATTGCAGCTCTTAATGAGCTGCTAATCACACTAGGCCACCTGGAACACTGAGGAGATTAGCAAAGGACTACAGCCTGCTAATGTAGGGACTTTTCAACTTCATTAACAGCCATGAAAATCTGCACTAGTCAAGACGGACAAGTAGAGGGTTAGCTGCATTAGCCCTGGTCAATTTGCACTAGGTTCAGGGCTAGTAAAACAATGTTAAGGTCGAACCCTGCAAGTTACAATCCAGGTGTAACATTCAAAATGACATTCACTTTCTTAATTATATATATTGTCTGCTAGACCACATTATATATAGGCTTTTAACTTGACAATTATACACCTCATCTTCATTAATGCGCTCCTAAGGCCTTAATGATGTATTACTGTAATATGTCTCTTAATAAAAATTAAGTTAAAAAATGACATTTACTCAACTTAAAGACACCATTGCCACAGAGCCCTGAACTGTTACAGCATATAATTCCATGTGGGAGAAAAGTTAGGGAATCACATTTTATATCATGCTTCCCAGCAGAGCCAGAAAAGTCTTGCTGGGGGCACAAGTCAATAGTATTAGCATCAGTTAGCAGAGCCAGCGAGATGGGTTAAGGAAAGTGGTGCCAGACCATAATGGGTGCCATTCATAGGAGCACATCATAAATTACTGGCAGATAGCGAAAGTAGTGGTAGTCAAAGTGTACAAGTCTCATGCTTGTGTAACCCCCTACAAACTGGGGTTTACTATAATGTCTTCCTGGCCCCTTAATGCCCACTGTCAGGCTGGTGTCCTGTCTTAAGTAATTCTGTGTCTTTGTGTGAGAGTGCCCTATTGAGCCCATTGCCTGTCCCTTTAAGAGAATAGCTAATCTGTGTTAAGTAAATGGTCTGTGCTGGGTCTGAGTGATTTTAGGGCTTGCACCAGCCAGCCACCTCTTTGTTTTGCTCCATTCTGCAGTCGCTACTTGCGCAGAGGGAGCCTACAGTATGTAGCAACTGTGCTTATTTGCTGTTTACATGTTGTTATATTTGAAATAAAGAGTTTATCTAACATGTTTCCCTTGCAGTTTATCTTTTGGAATGGGAGACACCATGTTTGGTCCGGAACTTCCAATATTTGGACTTATCAGACTCTGGGGCCTAAAATGGATCCTACCCCAGGGTCTTGTGGGAAGAAAAACTGTCGTTTTGCAGTTCTGGAGTCGATGCCTAAATTGGCCTGGAGGGCGAGCCCAAACTGTGATTGATAGCTCCTTCAGCCAGCTGCAAACTTGAATTTACAAGGAAATCCCAGAGAGACAGTGGAAAGTGGATCAGTTAGAGTTGGAGCTTGAAGTGTGAGCAGCTCGAGCTGTTGAGCTGCTGCTGGCTGAGCGAGTTCAGGGAATTGGCAGGAGAGGCCCAACTTGCCTCTCTGCTACTGTTACTATTTGTGAGACTGTCTAATTGCAGAAGTCGAACTTGCCGATTTTGACCTGGAACTGTGACAGAGAAAGAAGTTTGTCTGAATTGCTTGTAATTTGGACCAAAGATTTGCTCCTAAGCGATCGGTCCATGCTGTGCGGAAACGTGCTCAGATCAGAAGGATTTGCTCAGTAATGTTGCTGAACTGGAACTGGACAGTATCCGAACTGAAACCAGAGGTAGCTTTTATTATAAATGTGCTGAATGTATTTCGTGGGTGAGACCCGTTTGCCCATGACCAGATCCAATATACCAGCGGAGGCTTCACCAAAAAGCTCCCAAACCTTGTCAGCCCTGTTTCCCCATGCTCATCAACGAACATCACAAGGTCTTCATTTCACCTGCACTTCAGCAGAAACCTGGTAGCATGAGTACAATCAGGGTAGTACCCCTGCAACAAGTGTTCAAATCTTCTGTGGTACCATCTGATTTCATTTTCTTTCTGGGTTCTACAAGAGACTGAGCCATCCGGCTCAGGATTACAAATAATCATTTGTTACTGTGCATGCTAACGGCCTTTCTTTCCATTAAGGGCCCAACAAACAGCTGCAATGCCAGGCAACCCTTCAGGCTAGCCTGCATAACATTCTGGGTATCCAGTGTTGATGAACTATATAATTGGGACTTAAATTGCATGCCAGTAAAGCCTGACTTAAATTAGAATGCAAATCATTTAACTACATTCATGCCCCTCTTTGCTCAGTCCCTTAATAAATCTGATTGTCTTTTCACGTTTAACCAGGCTAGTGTGCATATTATTAGCTGGGTTACAGTATTAAGAGTGTGCTATTGCATTGTTAACCTTATTTTACAGGGGTTCTCCAGGAAAGCTGCTGAAGGTCCATCCCTGGTGGTAAGTGTGAAGGATGTGTGCATATTATTGCTGTTTCATATTGACTGTGAATTTATTACTGTGTCACGTACAAGGTAACTAGGAGGGTTGGTGAGGGATATAGCTTCCAGAGGGCTATACCAGAGCAGACAAGCGATCCCAGTACCACTACTCTGGGTGGAGGCACCCTTTTTGTGAACTCAGGCCCTCAACCTGTGTATAATCATACAGGCAGGAGTAGTGGCCTTTAGAATAAGCGCTGCCTAGGGTTACACTTATACCTTTATCAGTTGGCTTCCAGTCCGGTCAAACTTACTGCCATTCAAAATACACAAATTTAGGCAGCAGAGCTTGTAAGTCATGTTGCATTGTCAATATACTTGTCACTCAGCAGAGCAGACAAGTCATGCAAGTCGGAACCATGAAGGTAATGGCACACTATGCTGGTTCCCAGTGTATGGTGTCATAGAAGCTGTCATCAATGTTTTCACAAGGTGTCTACATGCAGAGCCAGCAAGTCTTGCCATGTAGCACAGTGTTGAGCATAAACCCATATGACTGTATACCACTGTGACCCCAAAGTACAAATTTGAAATTGGTACCACACTACTATAGTCTGGCAGTGCAGTTCAAGTAGATAATCACCACCATCACCAGTCCTAACAGTCAGAATCACTATTCACAATGTCAGGCAGTTCAAGCCTTCTTGGATTCCTTCTGGCAAATTCTTCTGTGACCTTGGAAGGTGGGTGAATTCTCTCTCTTCTGTGCGTACGTCAAAGCTGAACCTGTGAGTCTCTTCTGTTATGGTTGATCTTGTATAGTTCTTGATAAGTCACACTCTGCTGACTGCTGTTTAGCATTCACAGCTGGTGACGGGGAATGTTAAGTATATTCTTAACACTCTATGAATATTTGGAAAAGTGGTAGATCAGGCAAGTCTTCAAGGCATCCACAAGGTTGTTTGGAAGTCTCTAATAGTCCTTCCCCTAATGAACCATGTGCAGGTCTGCTTGTAGAGTATTAGGTCGGGGCAGATCATCCATGAAGTAGCTTCCGTGTAGTGACTGCACACTGGGTTATCCTGCTCTGCTATCATGATGCTGGGGATAATTTGTAGGGAAGGGCAGCTCTCTGATGTAGCTGGGAAGATCTGCTGTCCATCTCTGCAAGGAGGTGGTCCAGGAGGGAAAAGTCACTGTTCTTCAGTAATACACTTCAGGGTTCTCTGCATGCACATTTTCTCTATGCCATTGTCTTGCAGTGGTTGTGGCTTACTTGACTGAACTCCAACATTCTCAGCAACTGTTATGTAAGCAATAAGACAAGACAGGATTTGCGTTAGATACTTTAACACATGGCTAGGAGGCATAGTGAGGCACGAGGTTACAGGCCGAAAAGGCCCAGCCTCCTAGCCGTGTGTTAAAGTGTCTAATGCACTTCCTGGAGTGTCTTATTGTGCTTATGAAATGGTTATCTAAAATACAGATGCATGTAATATTTAAAATGAATAGTATTTAATAGTGAAAAAGTTAAATGTTTGTCTGAATTTTTAATAAAATAGTTCCTCCTCCTGTTTATTTGTTTTGTTCAGTTGAGGACTTTTGAGCTACTAAGGCATCCTTACTTGTATTTTTTTTTCCTGTCGTGTAGTTGTCATGGCACCCCCAACTAGTAGCACTACTACTTAATTTACTTTACAAAGTTTGCAACTAGAAATTATGCTGTCTTTCTTTTTTTTGATTTTGTACCTTATGACACCAGGCAGTGGTAGGGAGAACACACTGTTGAGAGAGAGTCTCGGCGAGTGGCGGGGTGAGTTGGGAGACAGCTTGTTGGCTGTTCAGCTGTACAGTGAACAGATAGTGAATGGGTGGGCTGGTGAGAGCTTGGAACAGTGTGAAATGCTAAGGGAGTGAAATATGGTGTGCTCACCTGCTCAGTGTTTCAGAGAGACCTGGCGCGAGTAGGTGGGTGGGTTGGGAGACAGCTTGTTGGCTGTTCAGCCATACAGTGAACAGGTGGGCTGGCAAGCGGGCAGGTTGAGAGACAACTTGTGTTGGCTGTTCAGCTGTACAGTGACGGACAGTGAACAGGCGGGCTGGTGACAGCAGTTTTCCCAGATCCTCTACTTGCCCCCAAATTAAAAGTGAATTCAATAAAGCCTCTAGATTAAATCTGTACATTTTGCATGAAAGAATAAGCCATGGAGTGAGCGGGTGGGATTGCGATCATGCCATGGAGACAGGTCGACTGTTAAGCAGTGGAGTTAACGGGTGGGTGGATTGCGATAGTGGCAGTTTTACTTTTAAAACTAGTTTCTGGTAAATCTGCCATTATTAAAATGCTGGCTGAAATTTCACTTGCAGTTGGCAAAAAAGATGGCTGAGTTTGATTTTGCCAACTTTCTAAGTGGTAGATTTACCAGAATCACTACACAGTGGCATTACTGGACCCTTTTCCTGTGCATAAGAAGGAGTATCACACAGGTACGGATCAATCAGGATGCCCACATTCTGATGGCCATTTCATAAAGCTTCTTGGTACCATCTGGGTGATTTTCCTCTGTGTTGTTCCTAACATCTCTCAGAGCTGCCTGAGTGTGATTCACATGCCTCATAGCTTTCACCACACCTAGAGCTGAACCTTGAAGAGCAACACTTTAGTGCCGCAAAAACCTGGAGGCATTTTGCTGTCACAATAAGGGCTACCAGAAACTCGAAGCAGGTCAGACACTTCAAGAGACCAGTTGCCTGTGCTACATC
This sequence comes from Neoceratodus forsteri, assembly GCA_016271365.2. NCBI lineage: Eukaryota > Metazoa > Chordata > Ceratodontiformes > Ceratodontidae > Neoceratodus > Neoceratodus forsteri. The sequence continues at coordinate 881,999,039 of CM057450.1, read as the reverse complement.
TTTTATTTTATTTTTTTGTACTTCATGATTTTCATGTGCAGACATACATGTAACATCTCCATATCTAGGACAAGCCATATACAATAAATGATAACTATTTGGAGAATACACACTTCTCTAATCCTAGGATATACATGCATCCTAAATATTGTGATACCACAAGGAGGGTTTAACAAACAGTTAATCTAAATCTGATATAAAACATTTTTAGCTGTGTGAATAAGCCCATGAGTGGTATAATTTCAAATATCTAAAGTCCTTATCAGAGTTCCAGTAATTCACACCCTACCAGAGAGTTAATGGCATCTATTATTTACCTATATGTAATGGTGTGGGATTTTTAAAGATGGACAAAACTCCAGTAAGGTGCAACCCACTTAGCTATGTGGGAATTTTATTATAAAGGAAAAAAATATATATATATATAACTCAGTCTTACGTCTGGCACCTTTTCAGTATTCACTTCATCTTGAACCAGCTTGTTACAAAATCACAGATTTTCAAAAGGTAAAACAAATGAAAAATACACAGATGGTCTATACTCAAAATGGTGGACCCTTCCTCCACCACTGATCAGCAACAACTGACCCACGATCTCTAGAGATCTGTTCAGGTAAAGTTTTTATTCCTCCACCTGATCAGGTGACACTGTATCTTCAGCAGAAAGATAATTCATTTAATAGCTTTAAAAACAATATTGTACACATTTTAGATTGCTATATTCACACTAAGCAATCTATTGCAATATTTCTCTCAAAATAATGTATTGTGCTAAGGGTTTTCTATCCCATAGTACATTCCCCTGTGTTTGAGTGACAGGTCCTTAATTATAAAAATAGCCCAAGGGGCCGCTGATTCACTAGTCCAAGCCAGAATGCAGCTGACTCTCACCACAAACAGACTTCTGGAGGTTGAGAAGAGCTCTGCTTCAACTATAGCTACTAACCAAAGGTATTTGTTTTAAATGACAGCTTACTTTATTTCCTTTAAACCATATTAACTTTTAAACCTGTGGAAAACCATATGCAGTAAATTAACATTACTTAGGCTGGTGTAGAACACCAACTCCCAGTTATGCAGACCCTTTTATTAAGGTGTGTCTTCTTGTCTTGCAGTTGTAGAGGATACAAACAGCTAAAACCTTACTTGGACCTACCTAAATGTACTTGGCTAAAGACAACCTTAATTATATTACACTCAGACTGCAGGACAACAAAGGAACCCTCTTAATAAAGGTCTGGTAAAAGGGGTTCAGGTTTTCCAGCTTTTGGACAATTTGACTTAGCTCAAAGCTACTGGCAGGAACAACTATCAGCTTGCAAAATTAAGCTGTTAGCTGAGCTTTCTCCCCAGTAGCAGAGCAAACTCAGAAGCTGTAGCGCTCTCTCTTTTAAGCAAAAATGGCATTGTGATTTTCTTGGGAAACATTTCCAAGACGAGCCTAAATGTGGCTCAAGTCCTTTACTTTAAAGACAAATAAGTGCTATCAACAAGGAACAAACATTTCTGCCAAACAACATGAGCTACTTCAATGTTTGTTCAGGGTGTTGCTTGCTGCTTAGGCAAGGGGGCTGGGTTACTAGAATGGAATATGAACCAAAATACTCAAGAACAACAAGTAACCAGTCTGTAATATAGGTGCAATTTATATACTGGCTAACTCTACTGCAAAATGCCTCTCTCTTTATTTCAGAAGCCCTCCAATGTTTATCCTTTGTTCAGAAGTATTTATTTACCTCCACACAAACCTTGCTCTATTCTTAACCAGATTAGATGCAAAAATAAAAAATATCATAGCAGACATTCTTGTTGTCCTTCCTGTTTGCCTGCAAGGCTTTTGCCCATACCACCATCAAATTACCTTATTCCAATGTACCATGCTAGAAAAACAGAGAAAAATAAGGAAAGGGAACAAGTTTTTTTTTTTTTTTTTTGGGAGTAATGTGAAGGAGGTGGCCAGTCTCCATACAGAAAATCACAGGGATAGCTTCAGAAGAGGGAAAGATAGTGGTTGCAACCAAAGACAAGATAAAGAATTGGTACATTTTGGAAGTGGCAGGGACTAACCCTGTCACAACCTATAAGTACAAAACCAGGTATTATCTCCTTAGGTCAGCCACTTCTCACAATGAAAACTTACAGTATATCTGAAATATTTAATAAAACTGAAGACTTTGAGCACTCAATTTTATATGAGACTAACTGTACTGCAGAAAAGTTCCAACTGTAAAAGTCAGAACAGACAGAGCACCAGGAGGAAGGAGCTGCTGGTATAACTAAAACTTCTCTACTGGGACTAAGAACTAGACAACTTATACTGGGACCTTCACTTTAGGTAAAAAGAAAGTTAGTGAGTTTGTCAGAGGTAGTTGAAGTAAATTATTATCTGCTATCTGTGTTATCTGTGTACTTATCTAGGTGCTTGTCACAGGTGTCAGAAGATAATTGTTATCTATGAAATTAACTAAGTGTGGAAATATTTGCAAAGTACGGGAGTGGCTTAGCTAGAAGGAGCCAGGTTAAAACCAGATTTAAGCACTGTCCTAGATAGCTTCTGCCAGAGAACAGACAGAGCACCTGGAGGAAGGAGCTGCTGGTATAACAAAACTTCTCTTCTGGACTAAGAACTAGAAATCTTGTACTGGGACCTTCAATTTAGGGTAAAAAAAGAGTTAGTGTGTTTGTCAGAGGTAGTTGAAGTAAATTGTTATCTGTTATCTGTATACTTATTTAGAGTGCTTGTCACAGGTGTCAGAAAGGAATTGTTATCTGTGAAATTAACTAAGTATGAAAGAGTTGCAAAGTATGGGAGTGAGCTTAGCTAGAAGGAGCCAGATTAAAACCAGATTTAAGCACTGCCCTAGATAGCTTCTACCAGTAGAACAGACAGAGCACCAGGAGGAAGGACTGCTGGTATAACTAAACTTCTCTACTGGGACTAAGAACTAGAACATTTGTACTGGGACCTTCACTTTAGGGTAAAAGAGTTAGTGTGTTTGTCAGAGGTAGTTGAAGTAAATTATTATCTGTTATCTGTGTTATCTTGTGTACTTATCTAGGTGTTTGCCACAGGTGTCAGAAGAGAATTGTTATCTGTGAAATTAACTAAGTATAGAAAGATTTGCAAAGTAGGGGAGTGGATTAGCTAGAAGGAGCCAGGTTAAAACCAGATTTAAGCACTGTCATAGATAGCTTCTCAGCCAGAGAACAGACAGAGCACCAGGAGGAAGGAGCTGCTAGTGGAACTAAACGTCTGTACTGGGACTAAGAGCTAGAAATCTTCTACTGGAACCTTCAATTTAGGGTAAAAAAAAGAGTTAGTGTGTTTGTCAGAGGTAGTTAAGTAAATTGTTATCTGTGTTATCTGTGTACTTATCTAGGTGCTTGTCACAGGTGTCAGAAGGAATTGTTATCTATTGAAATCAACTAAGTGTGGAAAGATTTTGCAAAGTAGAAGTGTCTTAGCTAGAAGAAGCAGGTTAAAACAGTTAGAAGAGAACAGAGAAGCACCAGGAGGAGGAGCTGATGGTATAACTAAAACTTCTCTACTGGGACTATATGCTCTCCTTACCTTCCCACCCTAAACCAGTTCTACTTTTATTGGCTCAGGATTTAACTAACAACAGGAACTTCCTGTTTGGGAGCAGGAAGGAGTGATCACAGAGCCACAAAGACTCACCATCCTAGAAGGGCAAAGTAGTTCTCTGCCCCTCCCAGCTGCTGGAGGTCTGACTCTGAGCAAGTAAGGAGACTACTGAGAAATATAGGAACTTCTTGTCTTAGAACAGGAAGATCAAGAGCTAAAAGGGCACAAGAGCAGTAAGTTATCAGGGAAGAAAAAAGAAAAAAAAAGAATATAAACAAACAGAGGAAAGAATAAGTATTCCAAACAACAGTTAGTCCAGAAAAAAGACATAATGGGAGTAGTGAGGTGCTGTACAAAAGAGCAGCAGTTCCGGAAGGTGTTCTGAGGATGCAGTGTTGATCCCATCTGCAGGCACCTCTCTGGGCTGAGGGAGGAGGTTGCTAATCTCCAGGCTGAGTTGGTCAGGATTTGTGGGACCTCCTCTCCCACCCAGGGACCACCAGGTCCTGCCACTGCCTCAGAGTTTGCCAAGAAAGAGGAGCAGTTGGACCACAGTGGGCTCAGGGACAGTGAGGGTGGTAGAACAAGGCATCACCCCTCAGTTATACCTCTCACAATTTCTATGCTGTTCTGGAAAAGTGTGGTTCCTCTTGGAGGCACCCCACAGTGGAGACCAAGGAGGATGCTGGGAACCTCCACAAGGAGACCCACAGGAGGCTGGCATGGGACCCCACAGGAAGGAAACAACTCCTGTTGGAACTCCCATTGTTAGGAAGGTAGAACTGGGGGAGGAAGGGGAGAGGAGGTAGGTGCCTGCCTGGCATCATGGCTTGGAGGGACAGGGAGATCCTCAGGATCACAGGAGCAGCTGCACAGGGAGGGAGCTGGATGCCATTGTCCACCTAGGGAAAAATGACCTGGCTAAGAAAGGGATCAGAGCAGTGTAATAAGCATTTGTGGTGATGGGGAGGGCCTTAGACAAATAGCACACACGGTAACCTTCTCGGAGGTGCTGCCTGTCTCATGGCACGGATGAAGCTAGGTGCTCCACATGATGGGATTCAATCAGTGGTTGAAAAACTGGTGCAGAGCTCAGGTTGGCTTCATTGGGGATGGGGTCCACCTGGATGGATGCAGGCCTATGCTGGCATGATGGTCTGCATCTGTCCAGAGGGGGACCAGGATCCTAGATGATGGGTTTAAATACTTCATTGACAAGCATTTAAACTAGCCAAAGGGGAGGCACTGAAAGGAGCAGGAAATCCTAGCCCCCAAAAAATCAGGGTACTAAGTGAGGTAGACACCAACATAGAGATGTCAATAGGGAGAAGTGCAGGGTAAATGGAGAAAGTGACAAATGCAATAAGGACAGGGATGGGGCAAAAGGGTAAGGCCATCAAGAAATGGAGGGTAATGAGTACCAATGCCTGTAGTCTGGGCAACAAGCTCCTGAATTGGTGGCCTTGATGGAAGAGGGATGCCTGGATATCATAGCAGTCACAGAAACATGGTACACAGAGAACCATAACTGGGATGTTAACATACCAGGGTACACAACCTCACAGGAGACAGGGAGGGCAGAAGGGGGAGTAACTCTCTATGTAAGGAAATAGAAAAAGCAACTGAACAAAAGAGTAAACAGGGAGGAGAGGAGGCACTGTGGGTCACCATAGAGACTGGAAATGGCAAGCACAATCCACACAGGGGTTGTATACAGACCCCCATGTCAGGGAGGGAATGGACAAGGATATGACAGAAGGCATACTTAGGATGGCAGAGAAAGGGAGATACAGCTGATGGGGGACCTTAATATGCCAGATGTTAACTGGAGCACCTTTGCTGTAGCCACATCCAAAAGCAAGGCCATTCTTGTTGCCCTTCAGGCGGCATGCCCCAGACAGCTAGTTTTGGAACCTACTGTGAGGAGCAATCTTAGACCTCATACTCTTAAATGGGGACAGTGAGAGGATCTCAGATCTAGAAGTGGATAGCCATTTGGGAACAAGTGACCACCAAACAGTGTGGTTCACAACAAACTCGCTACAGAGTCAAGTCATACAAAAGTGAGGGTTCTGGACTCAGGAGGGCTGACGTTACAAGATAGGAGAGTGCCTTAGAAGAGCACTAGCAAACAGGCTAGAAGGAGGGAGGAGCAACAATGGGAAATATCAAAACTGCCATAGGCAACAAGCCTTTGTGTAAGCAAATAAACAATCAAGTGAAAGAAAAAGCCACTATGGTTCCCAAAAGAAGTGACGGTGAAGGTTAGAGAAAAAGAAAGCCTTTAGGTAGTATAAGGAAACACAGAAGGAGCAGGACAGAGAACTGCACCAGTTAAGGCAGAAGGAAGCAGGGAGGGTAGTCAGAATAGCAAAGGCACAAACAGGAAAAGATAGCCAACTTGTTAAGAAGGGGATAAAACCTTTATAGGTATATCAGGAGCGTAGAAAGACAAAGGGAGGGATAGTGAGGCTGAATAGAATGGATGGTGGTGGGCACAGAGTGACAGTGAAAAATCAGGGATACTGAATGAATACTTCTGCTCAGTATTCACAAAGAGGAAGTGGAGAGGTGCCTAATCCAATTAATAGAAGCACTCTGGAGAGGGGTTGATCCCTCGTCCTTCACAGTGGAAAAGGGTTCTGAAAGAACTCCAAAACTGAAGGTGGACAAAGCAATGGGGCCAGATGGAATTCACCCAGAATTCTAAAAGAATTAAGCAGAGAACCAGTGACACCACTGACTACCCTTTATAACAAATCATGGGAGGATGATGTGGTACCTGAGGACTGGAAGAAGGCTGATGTGATTCCCCTTCACAAAAGTGGGAGCAAGACAGAGGCAGGAAACTACAGACCTGTCAGTTTGACCTCTGTGGTAGTGAAAATGATGGGATCACTTCTGAAGGAAAGAATTGTTGTGTACCTAGAGACCAGTGGGGCACAGGACCCAAGGCAGCATAGGTTCACAGCGAAAGGTCATGTTAGATGAATCTAATTGATTTCTTTGACTGGGTGACCAAAGTAGTAGACCAGGGAGGGGCTGTGGACATGGCCTACCTAGACTTAAGCAAGGCATTTAACACAGTCCCACACAAAAGATTAGTAGCTCAAATTAACTAGCCTTGAAGTGGTCCCAGGGTGGTGAAACTGGGTAAACCATTGGCTGAACAACAGTGACACAGAAGGTAATTGTAAATGAAGTCCACTCTGAAGAGAGAGGGTTACTAGTGGGGTACCTGCAGGGTTCAGTACAGGTCCAGTCCTTTTAATGTCTTTATAAGTAACATTGCAGAGGGACTGGAAGGAAAAGTATGCCTCTTTGCAGATGACACAAAGATCTGCAACAGGGTTGATACACAAGGAGACGTGGAAAGGATGAGAAGGGACTTGGCAAGGTTGGAGGAATGGTCAGATGTGTGGCAGCTTGGATTCAATGCAAAGAAGTAAAGTAATGCACCTGGGAAACAAAAACCAGGGGAAGATTACACAATGGGGGAGGTAGTAACAACAACAAAATGGAAAGGGACCTGATGGCAATCATATCAGATGACCTTAAGGTTGGCAAGCAATGTGAGAGAAGGCGGTGGGAGGGCTGGGGGATACTGGGATGTACAGGAGAGGCATCATCAGTAGAAAACAGGAAGTTGTTATCCCCTGTACAGACAGTTGGTGAGACCCCATCTGGCGTGCTACATCCAGTTCTGGAGACCCCATCTCCTGCAAGGACGTGAGACAGGATGGAGGCAGTTCAGAGGAGGGCAACTAAAATAGTGCAGGGTCTGCAAGAGAAGCCACACGAGGAAAGGTTAAAGGAGCTTAATATGTATACCCTTGAGGAAAGGAGAGAGAGGGGGACATGATAGAAACATTTAAGTACCCCAGTGGAATCAACAAAGTCCAAGAGGGTAGCATCTTTCAGAAAAGAGATGCAAGAACAAGGGACACAATTTGAAGATAGAGGGGGACGGCTCAGGGGCAATGTGAGGAAGTATTTTCACAGATGGTGGTGGACACATGGAACAGCTTTCCTGGGTTGTGGGGTCTAAAACTGTGGAAGAATTCAAGAATGCATGGGACAGAACATAAGGCAATTTTGTGGGGTAGAAGAAATGCTGTTGGTTAAATAGGATCTGCAGCCTATCCTCTAGGTAGGGATATGGGCAGACTAGGTGGGCCAAGCGTCCAGATTGCAGTCAAAGTCTATGTTTCTATGTTTCAATCCATAAAGAAACACGATGAGTTTTATCCCTTCAAACTTCAATAAACAGTAAAATGGAAAATATATCCTCTAATAGGGCAAGGAAGTTCTCTATGTGGAACTGTAGTGGAAAACAGAGAAATTACAAAATGTAAAACAAAGTACTTAAGTTTGTTCAATCCTCATCACCTTCTTATAGATCCAGGTCTGTGTCTCAGGTTCTTGATTCCTGCTGCAGTCACTCACAGAGTGTGAAGCCCATTTCCCTGCCTTGGTAGGATCCGAATACCCCACTTTGTTGTTGTGGATGATCCGCAGCCATGCAGGAAAAACAACGGTGTGGATAATCGATGCTTCCTCAACTTCTTTCTCACCCCATCAAATTTTTTTCCAGCAGAGGTGGGTATAACTGAGGTCAGGTAACAAATATACGGCCCGATCGTCCTGGGTGAGGTGCCCTGCCTGTCTGGAGAGTCTCAAGATCTTATCTCTGGTGCCCACACCATCTGTGACCAACAGCAGAGTGTGTGGATTCTCTGAGTCTCCCTGGTAGCCCCTGGGTTTGAGCTGGTAAGCCTTTCGTAAGTTTAAATGCAAGTTCTGTTCTTCAGGCACCAGTTTCAAGCTCAGCCACTCTTTCAAAAACATAAGAGACTGATCCTCCTCTATTCCCTCAGGCAGGCTGAGTATTCTAATATGGGAGGAGTGGGCTTGATTTTCAGAGTTTCAAGTCTGGCCCGCATATGGTTGGTCTCCTTCACCAGGAGCGTGGTTGCAGTTGCAGCTGATTCTGCTTGCTGCTTTGTGTCTCCGACCTCCATTTGCATCCCTCAACTGTCTTTTCCACCACAGACACCCAAGTGGAGAACAAATCCATTTTAGTATTTAGATCCGAGACCGATGTAATCAGCCTTTGTAATTTAAGGCTAATAGAACATGGTCTCCTTGGGTTCTTGTTGAGATGTGACCTGTAACTCAGTGCCCGACTGCAATGTTTGAGAGGGCCCAGACATTTTATTACTCAATTACCACCTCTATCTTTTCGAGGATTGCCCATTTTAGGTTTAGAAGCTCCTCTGTTGCTCTACTGCAATCATTTTTATCAATGATTGCTCTAAAAGATGATTTTAAGTGGATTTGATAGCTTTAGTGTAGAGCTGTTGAGAAGTGCTGCCAGTCAGCTCGAGCTGTACAGCGTCCCCCCACCTGTACTACATCTTCACATCTGGTATATCGCTGGCTGATCTCTTCTAAGGCACTGGCCACTGCTGGGTACAAGGAGATCAACACTTCAAAGGCATCATGCTGTTCAATCCATCTTGTATGGCAGAAGCACAGCAGCTTAACTGTCATTCCATCCAGCTTTGCAATCTCCTGAAGAATAGTCTCTCTTGGGTGAATATTGAAAAACTTCACAGCCTCATCTGCAATTCCCATTATGTTGTGGATGATCCAATTTTCTGAAGACTTGACAATACACCTGTTGAGCTGATGGGACCCACACAAAACCACAAAGCCTTCAGATACTGACTTTCAGTTCTTTGTCCTGCTCCTTTGTTTTCTCCGCCATGTTGCCAGCTCCATCAGAGCACTGGCTCAACATTTTGTCAGCATCAAGAGTTAACCATTCTTGGCAAAATTGCTCACTGGTCCAGTAGGCCACTGCTGGAGACAGCGTGGAGATACTACAGCTGGACGTGTCCATGTGTCATGCCTGGTCTTAAGACACTTTTGGTGGGAGATGGCTGATTCTTTGGTGGAATTGGTGGGAGAAGAGATAATTCTCACCCCAGAGTTGGGTCTTCTCTCGGTCCCCATGGAAGTCCTCTGTGCACAAAAGAGCTTGCTCCCCTTACTTACATGCTGGCAGCTAAGAAAGTGATTACTCACTTGTGGAGGCAGAGTAGACTACCTACTATACAAGACTGGTATAAATAATGAGGAATTATACTTATAGAACACCTCATTGCCAGATGTAACAATAGATATGAACAATTTGAAATCCAATGGTGCAAATGGGTTTTCTTTATTTTGAACCGGACCCTTCGTTTATTCCATAAAGGGAGGTGGAGATGTGGGGAGGAAGACAGGTGGGAGTTGTTGGAGCCTGACCGATACTAGATTTAGAATGATGAAGAAGGCTGATATTTTATCTGTCCTGAAATATATTGTACCAGATTTGACTACTTACATAGAAGGCATACAAATGCAACTCAGAATTTATAAGATGATATATAGATACTGTATAGCAGGTATATTTTGCTTTTCAGTTTAATTTCACTATATTCGCTATTGAATTCTATCACGAAACTAAATGGAATGTGAAATAAACCATGATATACAGTATGTGCTTTGTGAACTGTGTACTAAAGTTGAGCTCTCTCACAAAGAAGTTATCAACTACTCACAGCTACTTAATCACCTCCTCTGACATTCATTCATACAGCCATTTGCAGCCCACTCACACTCGCATTAATGCTAGCTGACAATAGTTTAAAGTAGGTGTCAGTTTTATTTAAAGTGCACAGTGAATCATAACTAACTAACCAATCCCCCAAAAAAAAACACAACACCAAGGTACTGGTGTTTTAGCAGTTAAAATGTCCAGTCTGTTCACTGAGTCTTGTTCAGTCCTCGTCTCCTCATCTCCTAAACCAAAACAAAAAATAAGCAGATCATACAGCACTGGGTAGAATCCTTAAAAGAATCAAAGTACAGTACTTGCAGACCATGTTTCTTCAAACATTTACTGTGATTTCACTATTCTTCACAAAAAAGGAAAAACAGTATGACTGAGCAACTCTGATCAACTACAGTATGTAACCTGCACTGCACAGCACATCACTAATTAGTAAAGCTATTCAAATGATGTACTTACAAAATTCAAGCAGTTTGTTGTGCTTCCTGTATCCGACTTGCCGAAATCCATGCACTGTCATCTGCTTGCTAGCCAACATGTTGAAACTGGCTCCCATCCATCTGGCGTGATGCTCTTTAGAGTTAGCTGCTTCAAATCGATCTTGAAGTTGTGCATACCAGTAGAAATTTTTTGGACACTAACCCAGCATACCACTGCGTGAAACTGTCTTTAAAAGATCTTTAAAGATCTTATATACTGACACATCCAGGGGCTGCAGGAGTCCGTACAGGATGCAGGTACATACACTGGGATGATGGAACACTTTTTCAATTTCTCAAGTACATTAGTTGTACTATGAGCTCTGTATAGGTCCAGTATCAATAGACATTTTGCTCCTCAAGAAGTCCCAGTCTAATTTCCGTGCTCTCAAAATATGGCAGCAAAACATGATCAATAAATCTGATCATTGTGTGCTCATTTGCCCAACAGTTTTCAGACTGGGTGATGTGCCATACAGGTGGGAACTTGTAGGATGAGGTGCACACTGAAGTGCTCCACTTGTAGATTACCTGCGGCAGTAGCATGTCACCCAATAGTGTGCAAGCAAGACAGAAGACACCTGGCGTTTTTCGCGAGGCCCGTCAACAATACCTAGATGAGACCAGTTGTCCTCCATGGTCCACTGTGACACTGGGACCATGATAACACTTGTTTCATCTAAGTTGACTTCAACTCAGGTGGGATGAGCTCCTGGGTACAGTTTAAGAAACCAGCCTTTAAGTTGGGAAAGTCGTTAGGGCCATTTCAAGCAACCTTGGTCCCTTTCCTTTTACTGAACCCCATGCGATTTAAAAAAATAACCGCACATTTTGTGGTCAGCTGCAGATGACCACCATTCTCACACAACGACTGAGGGGAGTTCACTTTACAATACCCATGGCGACAGCATGAATCACTGGCATTAACTACCACCCCTCTGTGCACATTGAATGAATGATTTTTTAGTTGCTCCTCATAATCGTTTGACAGGTGTGTTAGCCTGCCTTGGGGCTTTTGGGGAAGTAAAGCGACAGGTTGTTGGGGTCAGCTGCTTTATTAAAAGCTGTCAGGTAGTCTGCTTTAAACTTGTGGACTGTACTTTCATTAATCACAGTGCTCGATTGTGAAATGTGGAAGCAGGCAGCTGCCATCACACTGTTCTCAGCTGCATACTTGCGAGTTTAAACCGCAGGTCAGGGTGTAGTGCACATAGCTTGCAGGTCTGCTTTTCTTTGAAAGAGGAGGACGAGGCTGCCAGTTCCCTAACAACAGACACTCGACATGCAACTCCACAGAACTCTCAGCCAGTAATTCACTGTCCAACAGGCTCGGCTGTAAAGGGTATTTTCTTTGTTTGTGATCCTGACTTAATTCATTGAAGAAGAGACATCTCTGTGCAGTAGACTGATGAATGGATACCGGATACTGGGATCAGAGACAATGGCAAGGAAAAATGAGCAACTAATGCCAGACTTTATAGCGCAGTGCAGATTGATAGAAGACAGTAATTTAACCATATTGCCAAACCTAGTAGCCACGCGATTTCAATCAGACATGAATATGTATAACAAGTTGAACTCCATGAAATCTGTGGGACATGAATTCAACCTGCTACACAGTATGTATTTCTAAAATGTTTATATTGTACCCCAAATACATTGTAGTGGTTTAAACTTTTAATAAAAGAAAGTTACAAAAAGTGATCCGAGTATCACTGCTTACATCGATGTAACTAACAAAGCCTTCATGGATCTCACACCTTTCATCAGCATAATGAAGTGTGAGAACCAGCAGCTTTGTTGCTGACATCTCGTGCCTCATCTGCCGACCACGCTGACCCATCCACCACCCTTCTTGATCTCAGTGACTGTGTCCCTTTGGATGAGATCCCCAGTGATTTAAGTCGTTTCATTCTGGATTGTCTTGGAATGGTATGTGACATTTCTGGTTGCTGATTCAAAGTGCTGTTTCAGGATCTCATCTCCACTCTCAAAGCGAAAAGTCAACAGAGCCTGAACATTTCCACAATTCATTGTTTTGTTGTTCAGGTATTTGGAGTCATTTATGTGTCCCCTGAGGGTACATTTTGTGTTTCACAGATAATTATGGTGCTAGCTATTGAAGTAAGCACTTTCAAGTTCTGCCTCCTTTCTTTGAGCCTCTTATTGCATCTTACAATAACATTATTGTCATCATTGTATTATGACTTGTTTGAAAAGGTCTGCTCGAACAGCACAGGAAGCATGGGTTTCATGTCTGCTTCCTCCATCCTTAGGTTGGCTCTATGCACTTTGTTGAAAAATAGGCATCACAGTCTGATGTAGCATTCTCCAGTATCTGTAAGCACATGTATGCACTCTCTTCCTGTTGCTAGCAGCAGAGGTTGTCAAGAAGCACACAGGGTAGGCGGTTCCATGTAATAACAGCGATCAGCAGCAGCGGTGCCATGTGGAGGCTAAGTGTACATTGCGAAAATCAGTTTCAGCGATGTACACTCGCATATAGAAAAACTGCATCAGGGTGTGGTAGCACTGTGCCCCCAGCATGGGAAGCAAGATTGAGAGGACTCTTTCCTATCTTTTTTTTTCCTTCTCTGAAAACCTGTTGCAACAGCATTTATTCTGTTCTGTCCTGTACTGTAGGCTGGCCACCTGCGCCACTATCCTTTATTTTCATTTTCCTTTTCAGTCCCTTCTCTCTCACTCCCTGCTTTTGGGTATGCACAGCACGCTACTGAATTCTGCCTGTATATAGATGACTGTCATGCCAGTAGTGGTTTGCCAGAGTAATTAAATTTAACAGAGCTGTAAACACAGCCGCTCTCTTCTCCTTGTACCACAGCTCTGTTCACCTTCCTGCACTAAGCTGCAAGGGATTGTAGCACCAAGAAGCTGCTTTCCTGTAAATAGCAGCGATTGCCCAGTGCTAAACCCCTTATTGTTAACCTTGTAACCTTTATTTTTCCTTAGCTTTCCTGTAATGAATCTGCAGTAGCAAGCATATTGTGTCTCAGTAAAAGAAATACTGTAAAAAGAGACACAGTTTCCCAGTATCAGGAATAAATAATAAGCAAACTCCTTTGTTTGAACACTCTTTTGAATTGCCAAAGCGGACCCCAATTCAATTAAACACCAAACTGTTTTTGGTATAAAAAGGGCCACAGCTCTTTTACTTAAACAAAATTGAATACATTACGTGGGACACTTAGCCTTTACAAGTGTAATAGGTACATCACAATTTTACAGATATCCACTTTACAATATATCATATACATACACCAACTCTATACAGAAAATTGTAACATATGTACATTACATGTCCCATCCGTAAGACCCCTTGGGCAGCCCTAATTCATGTATTGCTGAAACCCCAGCTTCTTCATCCACTTGTTTTGAGGGGAACTCTGGCCCTTTAGTCCAACAGACCTGTTGAGGGCCGTGCCTTTCCACAAGACAGTCCCCTCCCTTTCAAATTTAGGGCCTCCTAGCCCCTTGACAGGGCATGCCCCTCAGGGGCGCCTCCTCCTCTTCAGAGTCTTGGATCCCAGCATTTGAGTGCACGCCCCAGCCTGGGTGCCTTCCTCTCCCAGTCTTCTGAGGCATACCCGTCCTAGGGTCGTGCCTGTCCCTAGTGACACCCAATCGCAGCTCTTCTTATGTCCAGAGCCTCTTGCAGGGTCAGCCATGAATTTACTGCCACTTCCTACTGTGCCAATAAGTATCTCCTGCTAATGCCCAAGGATCTTACTTTTCCAAACAGCACCGCTCTCACAGAAATCGGTAAGTGTATTGTTAAAACATCATTTCCATCTCTGATAAATGAACCCATCCGGCTATAATATCCGTATCCGTTTTGTAATCAAAAGTGCCTGATTACCTCCATGCCCAGTGAGGCCGCAAAATGGGACACCTCCTTATTCACGAACCTCCACGCTTTGTTCATAGCTCCTGCCTTTCGCTCACCACACCAGTGCAGGCGTGGTAACATTCTTGTCCATGCCGGAATGGTGCAAGGCAATAACTGTTTTAAGTGGGACAAATCCTCTTCATATCCCCAATTAATCTCTTTGCCCCTAGGGTGACCAAGTCGTTCCCTCCCAGATGAATCACCAGCATGAGTGGTGGTTGACCAAGTAGACCCAATGCAATGACTGTTTTACACAATGCCCCCACCTCATATCCCTTTTCCTACCCATTTAATCACAGCTCGACTTCTTGGAATGTCCAGCTGAGTTGTATGTGGCCATTTTTCACCCTCTTGTATGCCTCCTTCACGTGCGAATGACCCACGATCCATATCTGAGGGATGTCGGCGACATGCCTGTAAAACAAAATTAGAAACATGTGAGTGTTCTCCAATTTGAACTATCAGTCCCAACTTGTGCTGGGTTCCCTACCATCACTTGCTGCTGTTTTTGCTGAGGGCCTTATGTACCCCATGTATGGCTTTGAAGCCCATCTGCCAACCTTTTATCTGATCCTCTTTTAAACTGCACCTGGCTGCCTCAGTGGCTGCTCCAGTTCAGAATGAATGGGTGTTATATGAGGTCGGGTTTTTCCTGCATCCATAAACCCTTTAGTGGACCGAGTGAACTGCCATCTTGTGACGCTTTTCCATCCCCATGCACAAACAAATGCCCGTTCCTGTTGGACGACCCACCACATACTCCTTCATTGCCAGCCATGGGCAAATATTCCCTAGTGGGGCCTTAAACAGTGTAATCATGGAGGGGGCCGCACTGGTTTGTTTTGATTTTCGCAGCTAAAGACACAGTCTATCTTGCCAGATGATGAAATCATTCAACTGGAGATTGGTGTTCTGACTCGGTGAGTTAGACTGTGGTACCAACTCAGACACCGAGGCCCCAAAATGCACATTGTATAGGGCCCTGAAAAGCTTGGTTTCATAGCCAGAGCTGCAAGTGACCACCAGTGCTTTCAGGAGGTTGGACAATTCAGGTAATCCTATGGGCTTCCTTGTGTCACCTTTTTCCCTGTGGTCTAGACATGCCCTGCACCATTTTCTTTGTAATGAAATTGTTAGTTCGGTCAGGAAACCTTCATATTTCTGAAGAAAGGCAATGCCTGCTAGTTGGAGAGCATATAGCTGCTGAGGATTTCCCCAGGCTTTCTAAGTGTAGGATGTAGCTTTGAACTTGTCTCTGGGTATTGTGTGGTTCCACGTTTACCTCGTGACCACAAAATTGCTGGAAAGATTCATAGCTACCTACATACTTCCTCCATGTCGGGGGCAGTGAGTTGTACCAGTTGCTGCAATCTTGGTTTCCCAAGTCTCAGACTGCTTCGGTATTTTTGTGGGGAACTGGTCATGCAGGGCTAACTGCCTGAAAGTGCTTGAGCTGAGAATCGAGACAGGGCATCAGCTATAACATTTTCTTTTCCTGGCAAATGGCGTGCCTTAAAAGAGATGTTGTACCATAAGCAGCATAATACAAAGACCATAAGACCTTCATCACCTCTTCGAGCAGATGTCTGCGAGTTCATTATGTCCACTACTGCCCTGTTGTCTGTGTGAAACAGCACTTTCTTATTCTGAAGTTTGTGTCCCCACACCCTTCACGGCTACCATGATAGGAGCAGTTCCAAAGGGTGATATTCTTTGTGAGTCCCTTCAACACCCTCTCCTGTGGCCAGTGTCCATAAACCATGCTCCCTGCCAGAATGCCCCAAAACCAATGCCCCTGAAGCATCGGTCACCATGTGCAGGTCCAAAATTAGTCTGCTGGTGTCTGCCAGATGGTGATACCATTGAAATCTTTCAAGAAGAGTTCCCAAACCTGTAGGTCTGCTTTTATGCCCTCGTCAGTCTGATGTGATGATATGGTTTTAGAGCCCCCAGTGGCTGGCGCCATCTGCCTAAGGAATGGCCTGCCTGGAAGAATGCGGCATGCAAAATTCAAGTGGCCTATAACAGATTGCAGCTGTTGTAGGGTCACCTTCTTTCTTTTCCCATCTCACCCAACATTTTGCACAAAAGTGCCACCTTGTCTTGCAGTAGCGAGAAACCATAGCCTCGGAGTCTATTTCTATGCCCAGGTATGAGAGACAGGTAGCGGGCCCTCCATTTTTTCCTGGGTGAGCCGGGACACCATAATACCCCTTCAGTGAGGTGAAGTCTTGCAGCATCTCCCCACATGTGATCCCCCTCTAGGGACCCATAAATAGGAAATCATTGAGATAATGGACTACATGTATGTTTTTGTGTGTTCTCTGGTGGCCCACTCCAAAAGGTTGAGAATGCTTGAAGGCTGAGCAGCTGACTGGAGCATCCCATAGGCATAGCCTTGTCCATATACCATTGACCTCCACTTTGAAACCCAGTAAATCATGGTCACTTGAATGTACTGGTAGCAGACCGAATGCAGATTTGATGTCACTCTTGCCATCATTGCCCTCGCCTAGCTGTTGTATGTGGTGCAGAGCCACATCAAACGTTGTATATTGCACTGTGCAATCCTCCAGGTTGATGAAGTCATTTACTGAATTGCCTTTCAGGTAGGACAGGTGATGAATGAGACTATATTCCCCTGCTTCCTTCCTGGGAACCAGCCCAATGGGGATACTCTGAGGTTGTGCACTTGGGGGTAATCAAATGGTCCGCCATCCTGCCTGCCTCCACTTCCTTGGCAATTTTCCTCTCCAGGATGTTGGGAAGCAAAATTGCATGCTTGAGGTTGCATGCTGTGGTTTCTATGCCGGTCCCTTGCATGGTATCTTAAAACCATACTTGAAACCGTCGTGTATATATTTTGCTGCTGATTTTTTGTGGGTAGCAGTCGAGCCAAGGGGCCATCCAGTCTAATCGTACTGGTGAGTTAGCCAAATTTCCCAGACCCTTTCCCTTTTCACTGCTTGCTCCCTCGATGTTTGATGTCTTGGAGGATTGTCGTGTACATTCAGAGAACCTGTGCTCTCTCTGCATGACTTGCAGATGTGGCGTCCCACAAAAGGAATGAAAACATTTTCCTTTATTGTAGTCGTAACAGGCCTTCCTCCCTGCCCCTTTCCCCTGCTCTTTCCTGTGTTCTCCACACGTTTGCCTTGCAATAACATGACCACTATCCATATATGTCACAACATTAGGCCGACCACGTGTCATATAGCGAACCCACAGGTCTATGTGTGTGTTTCCCATTTGAAATTGGGTTACCTAGATAGTTTTAAGACGAAACTGCTCTCGTATTTTAACCATGCATATCCATCAAAGGAGATCATAAATTTTATAGTATCCCTGTATTTTAGCAGAGCAATTAGTTTATTAGGGTGCTTCATCCCATAAACTGACATAAATATGTCAAAGGCGGCTGCCCAATTCTCAAATGTGAATGGTACCTTTGGTCTCACGGCCTCTCTTGTTTAAACCTTTTCTCGTTGCTCACCTCCGGGATCTCCTATGCAATAATGAGAACATGTCTATGAATTCCCCTTTCCAGATTTTCTCCCGGACAGTGTTGGATAAGTGATCCCCAATGGGTCTTCACCCCAGCATATGCCCAACGCTCTGGGAATCCCGATACTAGCTGGTTGACTTGTCCCCATTGCAGTATTTGGAGTTTATCCATTCTAGAGGCTACAGTCTCTTGCTCTTGTGAGCTTGGTGTCCTGTTTTCCTTGTTAGTTGGGAGGGGTTGTAATGTGGGAGGCCCAGCCCTGTCCATACCTGAACCGCCGCCCTTTGTGCATTACCCCTTCCCCTATCCCTTGGGAGAAAATGGAGTGATGCTGGCTCAAATGAGGCTCAAACACCATGGTGTTCTGTTGTACGCTACTGCAGTGACTTACCTGAGCTGCATCAGTTCCTGTCATTGCAGATTCGGTCCAGTGGTGTGCCCCTAAGCCACTAATCCTCTATTGACCCAGAAGCCCGGCTGTGCCCAGAGAGGTACCCTCACCAGGTTTGTTAGCTGGAAATGCCAAGGCCCCACAATGGTGGGGGCATTCCACACCCTGCAGGGTTGTTGGGAAACCAGGAGGTAAGGGGCCCCAAGGTCACTGCTGGCTAAGTGATGGGCATATTGCGGGTGCTCCATACATAAATGGCCACATGAAGGGGTTATGTTGCCATGTTTGATGCCCTGGTATCACTGCCTGGATTGAACCCTGGAGCCCCCTGGTGTCTTGACTGGTTGTTATCTTTGACCCTTGGCTTCCTTGTGATTCCTTACCGACTGTTTTTGGCCACATCCTCCAATCCTGTCCCCCTGCACCCTGCCCTCTTCTGTTACGTTCTCTTATCTTTTGGCCTTGACCATGTCTTCAAGGTTCTTTATCCCTTTTTATGTCTTGCTTCCTCTGTTGCCAATTCCAATGGCAGCCTTTCTATGCTATCAATGTATTGTTCTTCCTCACTATCAGATTCAGACCACACTAAATCTATTGATACATCGCTGGCCTGATCTCCCTCATACTCACCCCTCTGTGGCTGGGCCACCGTACTTTTTCCACCTCTTCGCTCTCCTCTCTTGGTTGGGCCCCATATGCATTCCCTCTGCTCTGTTCTGTTTTTCTCTGTCTGATTTTTTCTAGCCTCTGCACACTGGTGAAAACTTAAGCTTACTTTGCCTGCCCTGCCCCTTTTAGCAACAGATTTTTCCTGAGCCATGGATTCCAACCATCGGGCCGATGGCTGGCTACACCTAGGCTGCCGACCCTCTTCTTCCGCTGGTTCTTGCGGCCTGTGTTCTGGCATGGTGGAGGGTCTTCCACCATTTTCTGTTGCCTGCCTTGACGGGCAACTAGTATTTCTGGTTCCAACCTGGACATGGTTGACAGCCAATCAGATCCCCCAATGTCCTTAAGGCATTGCAGGGCCTCATGAAAGCTTGGTCTTGCCCTTGCACTGGGATAGCCTGTGGTACATATTGTGTCTGGCTTCCCAGCACCATAAGGTCTTGACCAGTGCCCTGTGCCTGCGTGGAGATTTGGGGGCCTGGCTGTCCAGAAACTAGTTATTCTGTGCTTGGACATTTTAGCTATTGATATTAAGGGGCAAAGCAGTGTTCAGCGATGCGATACCTATGAGACAAAATATTAGTTATTAATACACCTTTATCTTGCCTTTTATATGTTAACATTCTAACCCTATATCCTCTTAACTGAGTGCCCTATCCTAGCCCGTCTGTATTTCCACTAGACCTCTTGTTGCTGTATCCCAGCCCATTAGTAGTAAACAGCTAACATCTCCCCTTTAGAGATCTCCCTTTAGAGGACCCTTTAGAACCAAAACCATGTTAAAAGGACTAGGGATAAATTCCACAATTGTGTAGAAAAACAGTCTAGATGACCAAGAATTCTCATTAAGTTTCTAAAACAGTAACTTATTTTCTGAACATAATTTACTCTGACCATGAGATGTTTTGGCATTCTGGAGTGTCATTTCCAACATTACAAGTTGGTTTCTAGTTTTACAGGAGAGAAAAAAAAACTTCGAATACAGTAACAGACAGTAATCCAATATGAAAAACAAACACTACTTTGTGGAAAACAGAAAAAATTGTCCTCTTGTATGCTGCCATTGGAATTAGGAGTAGATCCATAAATACACACACTTTTTATATATATATATATATATATATATATATATATATATATATATAAACAACTGCCTTATTCTCTTGAAGAGCACAAAAACTGGAATGGTATGGAAACATGGATCCTTTCTGAAGAGAAAAGATGGACAGCAAACCAGCCTGCTCAACCCAAAAAAAAATCATTGTTCACTCTCCCCTTGGATATTGGGGTGTCATGAAGTGGGCCCACACTCCACTGGCTGAAACTCACAAAATTGCATTGAAAATAAAAAGTCTGGCAGAAGAGGTGAGCTAGCTAGAGCAAAGGCTGGCCCTCCCTCGGATATTGGGGTGTCTTAAGTGGGCCAGACTCCACAAGCAGGAAGGGAGGATTTTCCCTAAACTAGCACAATTGCATTGAAAATAAATAAGTCTGGCAGGAGAGGTGAGCTAACTAGAGCAAAGGGTGGGTGAAAACACTGCAAAAGCTCAAAAGGTACTCTTTAAAGAGTCAGTATTTGGTGGAAGATAAAATTCCTAAGGATTTAAGCAATAAGCTGGTTCTGAACTCATTAGATACATCAAGAGAAATTTTTTTTTTTTTGAAGTGTTTCAAAGGGCTTAGATTGCTAGTTTTGAAATTACTGACTGGGTAATACACGTGGCTGGCACTAGCAAAATAGAAAGTCTGCTTTGAGGATGTATTTTATGCTAGTTTAGTGCTGGATGTAATAGAATGGCAGAATCCGGATTCTGCTGGAAAACAACACAGAACAATCAAGTTGTTGATATCTGAGGTGATAGATGAAACTGTAGCGAAGGAGGAGTGACCTGGCCTAAATTTCAAACTTGCACAACGCAGGTGGAGACAACACATGGGCAGCCGAGGAAAGGAAAAATTAGCTGTTTTGTAAAACATTTTTTTTTAAACCCCAAACTCTCAACAACAAGGGGCAGACTGCAGGAAGAAAAGCACCCCAGGCAAGGGTTTTTACAAAGAAATGCCTAGGACCATGGGTGCCACAAGCGAAGAGGCGCCATATGGGGAGGGAGAAGAGGCCACCGAAAGCACAGCAAGTCGACAGCCTGAAAAACAAGGAGCCAAGACCTGAGAAAAACTCCGGGGAACTTAATGGGAACTGCGTCCCAGAAAATAGAACAATTGTGCCAAAAGTGCCAAGAACTAACTGAGATTGGGGTGCCACAGGAAAAGAGGAACAAGAATCAGTCGTGGAGGGGAAGTAAGAGAACACTTCGATGCACAAAATTAAATTAACCAACACCCCGCCAGCCAGGCAGGTACCCTGGAGAAACCCAACCAGCTGAAAACAAAACCCCACAGATAAAACATTTACCTCCAGATCCGTGAAGGCACGACTTGATCGGGAGAACAAAACGAAAAAGACTGGTGGCACAAAAAGCAAAAAGCCAACAACGAAGAGCCAACACGGAGACAAAAGAAAACTTCTTGTTGCAGAGCTGTTCCAGGAGGGTGAGATCGCCTGGGACAGCTCCTTTGAACTCCTTCTCCTGACCCTCCCTATAGGGAGGGTCTTGGCCAACCCTATCCAGGGGCTCCTCAGATTGGGCCACCCACTCGGGCGGGGTGCCTCCTCCTAAATGGTGGGTGGCCCTCTAGCCCCCACTCTTGGGTGCCCCCCGTGAGCGGCGGTGGGGCTAATCCTGCACAACATGGAGACAAAAGAAAACTTCTTGTTGCAGAGCTGTTCCAGGAGGGCAAGATCACCTGGGACAGCTCCTTTTGAACTCCTTCTCCTGACCCTCCCTATGGGAGGGTCTTGTCAACCCTATCCGAGGGCTCCTCGGTTAGGCCTCCCTTCAAGGCGGGCGCCTCCTCCTAAATGGTGGGTGGCCCTCCTAGCCCCCACCCTCTTGGGTGCCATCGAATTTGCCCCCGGTGAGAGGCGGTGGGGCTAATCCTACACTGTAGTGAAGTCAGGTAACATGGAGCGGTATTTGTCTGTTTTATACTGTTCTCGATCCACGTTTTCCTCGTCAGCAGTATTTCATATCTCCTTTGGTCTGCCCTGCCAAAAGAAATCCTTGTATGTGGGTTTTAATTTTGCCTCTCTAAGTAAAGGCATCTTTTGCGAAACAGAGCTGCTGCTCTTAAACTCAGCCCTGCGCTTGCTCCAGGAACTCCTTTGGCAGATGTTGACATTCCTTTCCTTTGAACATTTGCCTGGTTCTTTTAGAATGTCTCTGAATTGCCCAGTGCTATAAATAAAAGAATAAACAGTGTTTTCCGTTTCAAATAGTACCTGGTTATTCTACAGTATGCAGAGTTTCCTCTGGCACCAAAAACACTGCAGAGCCGAGGCTGAGTAATAGAAACGAAAGTATGGCTACACGGAGAGTTTTACATGTCAAAACTTCTAAAAGCATGTAATTTCTCCTCCACGACCACGCCATTACTTAAAAGAGCACAGCTAACCCTAAATTCTACACTTTCTGTCAGTAAATAAAATGAAGTCCCTGACTGAAGAAAATAGGAATAAGGTACAAAGAAAGCCCAGTTTAAGCATATAGCCATCCTAAACTCCTGCAGATGTGGCACATTTCTAACTTGTTTGTATCTAGCTAAATGAAGACAAAACTGTTGAAATAAGTATTTTCTTATCCTGTAAAGCCTCCATTAGCTCGTCTCATTTTCGTCAGGTCCTTCTCTTAGGGCCAGCACCCTTTGTGATGTTGTTTTATAGTAAGTGAGCTGTCATTCACAATGGAATGGGTGGGGCTACAGGAATTAAATGGCTGAAAATGATTTATTTGCATTATTTTCATATAGTTGTTCCCAAAATCATAGGGAATTATGTGTATTATTTATCTTATCATATTTTGTTTGCATTTTCTTTAGCTTAGAAACAAACTGTATTAGATTAGCCTCATACCATGTGACTTGTTCTGTATATAAACTCCACTCTCCTGTCTAGAAAAGAGATCAGTACAACCTGAGTGCAGGTTGAGGAAGCACAGAGAGTGGGACTGAAACTATGTCCTAGCTGTGTTTTGCCTGTTTGATTTATTTTGCTGAAGTAATTTTTTTTTTTTCTTTTGTAAATAAAATCACACATTGGTGTGTTTTGTACCTCACTTCTGTTGTTAGCGTTTTCTTCTCCACACCCACTATGACACGAAGACTTAGATTTTAGATTGTTATTGGAGGACTGCACCCCAACATCCCGACAAAAGGATTCTCAACTGTTGAGGGGTGGGGTGCAAATTTTAAAGAAAAATTGGGTGCCAGGAGCACAACAATGAAGGCTCACCTGGACCCAACCTGGAACCATCGCAGCTCTAGACTGCCACCCACCCACTACACTATGACATCCTGTCACTGTAATGCGTGAACCTCCCCATCCAGTCACCCTTCCTCATTGGTAGCCCCATTGACATGAGCTGGGATTGAGTCACCATTTTATAAGCTCAATCACTGATGCCCATGTCACAGGCTACTGGATAGACAGAATGCTGCATCAAGGAGCCCATCAACTAGTCTGGGATATGTGTCTATCCATGAGGGTGAAAGTAGTGCTTTTGCTTTCCAAAAGTAGTAGCAGCAGACAACTTCTCAGAAGTACTGATGTGTTAGCCAACAGTCAGTAATTTCAGTTTATCTTGATCAGTCAGTTTGCAGTTTAAATATCTGGCAATGTCATACTCACAACAAGGACTACA
Source organism: Neoceratodus forsteri (assembly GCA_016271365.2). Lineage (NCBI taxonomy): Eukaryota > Metazoa > Chordata > Ceratodontiformes > Ceratodontidae > Neoceratodus > Neoceratodus forsteri. The sequence continues at coordinate 881,975,126 of CM057450.1, read as the reverse complement.
TGTAGGTGCAGATAAGTGTAGCCCCCCAATTTGGGAGCTTACCTCAAGTGTCTTCCTGGGCTCCAATAATGCCACTGCCAGGCAGCCATCCTGCATAGATAGTAAATCCACAGTTATTTGATTCTGTTGATTTGGTGAAAGTGCCATGATGTGCCTCTGTGCCTGTCCCTTTAAGACATTAGCCAGTGTGTGTATAGTAAGTGGTCTGGGCTGGTTCGAGTGCTTCAAGGTCCCAACCAGCCAGACACCGCTTTAATTTGCTCCACTCTGCTGTCAATGGTAGAGCAGAGGGTGCTTTAGCCAATACTTAAATATTTACTTCTAACTTGCTGTTATATTGAAGTTAGAGAGTTTGTTTAACCTGCTTTCCTTGCAGCTTTGCTTTTGGATGGGGGCCATCATGTTTGGATCCAGGACTTCAAGTAAGTGGACCAGTAGGACTCAGGAGACCTCAAAGGTTATTGGCCCAAGTGCCTCCTGGGAAGGAAAAACTGTAGTGTTTGTAGTTTTAGGTTGGTGCCTAAACTGAACTGAAGGGGCATCAGAACTGTGACTGACAGCTCCCCAGTCAACCAGAAATCAGAACCCAGGGAAAGCTCAGAACTGTTAAGCAATGGTGTGTCAGTTGGAGTTGGAGCTTGAAGAGTGAGCAGCTTGAGCTATCGAGAAGGCCTCCAGAAAGAAGCCGAGAGAATCAGTGGGGAAGGGCCTGACTTGCCTCCCTGCTACTGTTCTCTGCTTGGGACTGCTGACTGCAGAAATCAGAATATTCTGAATTATGACTTTGAACTGCAGCAGAAAGTTCCAATGATATTAGAAGGTACAGCCTGAGATTTGGATCGAGAAGAAGCTCCTGTAAGCGATCATCTCAGAGGTTGTGAGAAACTGACTAAATGATCAGAGAGGTTGGCTCAGTGAATCTACTGCAATAGCAACTGGCCTGAATATTGAACTGAGATTTGGAGAAGTTGATGCTGTTCTTGTTAAATGTGCTGAATGTTTTTCATGGACTGTGGCCTGTTTGATCAGTGGCTGAACTGTGTTGCCAGCTGGAGGCCTTGTCAGCAAACCAACTGAATGTTTCCAAATTGCCTATTCAGCCTTAGGCCTATGCCCATCTTGGCCCAAAGCCATCTGTTTCTGCACCAGAGACTGTTCTGGAGAAAGGCCATGAGGAGGCGGTGTGTTATGTCAGCCTCGACCCCATGCTCCTCAAGTGAACTCCATGAGGTCTCCTTATCACCTGATCCATCACAGCCCACTGATAGCGTGAGTAAATCCAGGGTAGCTCCCTGCAACACATCCTTTAATTATCTGTGGTACCATCTGATTGTTACAGTCATTTTCTGGGTTTCAAGAGACTGGGCCAACTGTCCAGGATTACAAATAATCAAAGCTCTGTTGTGCATGCTAATTGCCTTTTCTCATCAAGGGCCCCAACAACAGCTGCAATGCTGTACCCCTGGGCAATGCCTCTGGCTAGCCAGTATACCATCCTGGGTACCCAGTGTTGTGGGGCTGATTATTTGGGACTAAAAGTGCATGCCAAATAACCTGAATTCAATTAGTACAGTAATCATTCAACTAAAATTCACGCCCCTTCCTTATTTATGACCCTATAATAAATCTGATTATTGTTTCACATTTAACCTGCCTTACGAGCACATTATTAGTTGGGTTACAGAATGAAAGTGTGTACTTTCTTTGCTATCCTGATTTTTACAGGGGGTCCAGGAAATTGCTGATGGACAGACCCTGGTGGTAAGTGTAAAGGGTGTGTGCCAGGGTGTAGCCAGGAATTTTAAACTTATACTAAGAGCTGACAGAACTGTTGCCTCCAAAAACTACAAACCAAAAATATGGCCCACCACACAAACATTGCCTCATCACTTCTCTCTTCAGTATGTCGTAAGCCAATGATCCTAATAGATTCACATTTTATTTTATCACACACACACACACACACTCACTCCTCACACCACCAGTCAGACAGAAGTTGGCTAGCTTTTTAGTTACAGTTTTAGGATACATTGTGATATGCCTGTGTACTATATCAAGGTAGCCAGCCTTAGCTGGCCCAGTGGTGCTGAGGTTGAAGTGCTGGATGCCACACCTAGCGCCACGCCAGTGATCTGGGTTCGATAGCGGACTCAGGGAGCAGGGGTCAGTGGGGAGGAGAGGATTGAGCATCTAGAGGACTGCTCTCACTCCCTGGGAGGGATCCTGGGGCTGTTCAGTGTCCTCGTGACCCCTGATGGAGATCGGGGTACTGCAGGATCACCAGCCAGATCATGGGCAGGGAGTGCAGAGCGTCAGCAGGAAAGCCAAGCGTAGATGTCAGTGCATGCCACACCCCAGGGAAACCACTATGTAGAAATCCCCATCCATGGGGATGGTGACAGCACCACCACCCGTAGCCACACTCCAACTGCCGGTCAGCCTCTTCTCCTGGCCAAGCCAAGTCCAGCATTCCTAATTCTAGATAGAGCACCCTGGGTGGATAGGGCGGCCCTACCTTGGGGGCTCAGAGCTGGGGATCACCGGTCTGGTGCTGGGAGCTGGAGATGTCTCAGGCAAGGAGGTAGAGCTAGGGGCAATGGTGGATGCCTGAGAGAGTTCCTCATGGAATGGTGCAAAATAGAAGATACAAAAAAACAGGGTAGCCAGCCTTAAAGAAGTCCATTCACACCTGCACTCATGTATACATACTCGATTGGCTCACTCACATAATCATGGCCTCTAAGTTTAGCACCCACACATCTTCAAGAGATTATTCACAAACTCACATTAAAGTATCCAAGGAGGGGAACAACAGTTATTCAGGTACATCAGGCTCTGTTTGTGTTTGTGCCCTGGCCTGAGGCTCATGTTTCCCCTGGATTTTCCAGGTTTACTGTGCTCAGCAAAGTACACTGAGTATGCCTGCCGACACCCATGGTGAGTGCATATTATTAATGTTATTTGCTGACTGTGTGTTAACTGCTGTTAAAGGTACAAAGCCACTAGGAGGGTCGTGGGTAGTTATAGCTTCCCAGAGGGCTATAACAGGTTAGATAGATATTCCACTATTGTTACTCTGGGTGGAGACACCATGATGAGTGATGGGGAAAATGGCAGCAATGCTGGACTGCCGCCTGCTTGGAGCTTGAACTTTAGCTCCAAATGTTTAACATCCTAAAAACATTGTAAAAACATTACTCAATGTTTTTATTTAGAGCGACTGGGAGAATTCTTTTGTTTTTTCTTTCATTTTGTATAAATTAGTCAGTTTTAGAGTAGGGGTTTTAGCTGCAGGCAGGACTCATGAGTGAAGGCAGCATAGGAGTGCAGTTTTATTTTTAGTGAGGTTCTGGAGTCTGCACTGTAGTGTTTGTTTTGTGGAATTCTGTGGATTTCTAAATTGGGAGCACAAATTTGAGCACTGGCTTTTCTCTGGGTACTTGCCTGGTGTGCCAGTGAGAATGACACAGGAAAGAATGCTATGGGAGGAGTGCCTTTGTAGTTTTTATGCTGTTTCCACCAGATTAGATTTGTCTGCTTGCTGACTGTTTACTGTGTCGAGGAGAGAAGAGCGTGGAGTTTTGAGTTTCTAGCCACCTCAGGAAGAGTGGAGGGTCTCGCTAAGCTTAGGCGGTTGAGCGGTGGGGTAACTGGCTGGCAAGAGGTGGGAGCTCCACTGTCCTTCAGGAAAACCCCTCCTGTCTCCCACTTGGACTAATCTGATTAGCGAGGCCAGCCCTGGGTCCTAGTGAGGCGGCCTGTTTTGGCTCTAGCAGCCAGTGGGGGTGAGGAATCACCTATGCTGCCTCTCTGCTTCACGACCTCTGCCTCTTTACTGACCTCCCAGTTTCATCTACTGCTGCTAGATGCTATAGGAGGTCAGAATTACAAGGAGGCAGGTGGATCATTGTTGGCGGGAGGCAGCTGAGGAGGGATGGTGAAGGGGCATTGAGGTTGTAAGGTCCAGGAAATGCCCTGGGTTTAAACAGGGCCAAGGAGATGCCAATGTGTTTGGTTCCTGTACCCAGGGGTCCCACCGGATCGAGTGTGCAGGTAGCTAGAGGCTGACTGCCTAATCTAATCCTCTTTGGGTGGTGTTATGCAATGCCAGGTCAATAAGAAACAAGACCGCTATTTTTGCAGACTTGATTTTCTCTGTCAACCTGGCTTGCATTACGGAGACCTGGCTGGGTGATGATGCAGGTTCTGTTTTAGAGCCGCCGTTACTTCCAGGTACTCCATGGAGCACTGTGTGAGGAAGGATTGTGGGGAAGTGGCCATCCTTTTAGAGCCAACCTGGGCTTCATGGTACATCTGGTTGGTAATACCAGGTCTTTTGAGTGCATCGCCGTGTCACGAGGTCAGGTGCAGGTTGCAGGATTCTCCTCATTTATCACCCTCTGGGGTTGGGAGGAGAATTCCTGCAGGAGGTAGTGGACGTTATCGTTGGTCAAGTTTTGGAGTCCCCAGGTGTTTAATCCTGGGGACTTCAACGCTTGATTGATGACAACCGCAATTCAGTTACAACCTCCTCCAGTTGATGTCCTCACTGGCCTGGCATGAGCAGTTTCTTTGACCCACCAGCATGGCCACACACTCAATCTGGTGTTCCAGCTGGGTCTTGAGGTTGCTAACCTCAAGGCTGATTGTGTCTCTTGGTCTGATCACTGTACCATGGGGTTCATGTTTGGGGCCCCCTGATAGTTCTTCCCTGTGGAGATGATCAGCTACCACCCTTTAAGGGTTTGCACCAAGAAGGACTTCTGGCAGTGGCTGACCTGTCTAGAGTTGCAGCAGCTTGTGCGATTAGAAAGCGGTGAGGTGGTGGCCACCTATAATAAGGTGGTGGCCAGGCACTGGATGCCATCACACGGTCCGTGTACAACCCAGATCCTCTCACTTGATATCCCCTGGTTTGATGGGGATCTCAAGGCAATGAAGATCAAGGGGTGGAAGTTGAAGCGTAACTGGTGGAAGACCCAGCTGGAGGCTGACAGACTGGTCCAGCGTGCTCACTACTGTGAGTACCAGGAGGCAATCTCCCATAAGAAGGCAAAAGTCCTGTCCAGGGAGATTGCAGCAGGGAGGAACAGACCAGCTCAGCTTTTTTGGACTGTGGATAGGCTTCTCCATCCTACCTGTCTACAGGTGAAGAAGACTTTTCTTCCACCTTGTGTGAAGAGTTTGCTCTATTCTTCTTCTGACAGAGTGTTGTTTATCCAGTTGGGATTCCACTAGGGATGCCTTTGCCTCATGATGGTTGGACTAGTAGCAGTAGAGGTACTTTGCCTGTCTGGCAGGCCAGTGGAGATGTCTGAGGTGACTGAGGTGATCTTAGAGCTGAAGCACACATTCTGCAAACTGGACCCAGCCCAGATGTGTTTCTTTTTTTTTTTTGCATTATCTTTTATTAGCTTTTATACAGATACGACTTCATCAATACAGAGATGGGAAATAGAAGTAACATAAGTTACAGTTATAGAAACTCATCAGTGATGAAACATAACCCACCCATGCAGAAACCAGCACGGGGAATTAACCACAGTTGACACTCAATTTAACAAGATAAATACAAAGGCCTACAGCCAAAGAAGGACCTCAGAGGGAAGCGCACTGTCTGGCCCCATTGGACCAGTGGTGTGTGAGCAACAGGCTCACAGCCCCTCCACAGGATTGCATATTTCGGTTAGTGATCAGCTCCATATAGAACAACAGGTTATAATCATATAGAAGTCTCTATATATTACAGCCCCATTAATATTAACCAATGCCAGGAGTAAACTCCTCTGAAGCAGCAGAGCAACCTTTTATAAATCCCAAATTAGATAGCCTCAATAGTAAGTAAGCTATCTCATTAAGTATAGAATTCCTGGGCTCTGTAACATCACATTAAATAAAGTCCATGTCTGGTGGCCCAAATGCTGTGCAAAAGAAAACAAACTCTGGCCAGAGCCAATAGGGCTGCAGGAGTGGAATCTGGGTTTAAAATATTGAACTTTTTTTAATATTTTACACCAAATTTTCAGCACACCTTGTGATGAACCTGCCTCATAAAGAAGGGCAGAGAAAATGTGTAACTCCTGGTGTAAAGGTGAGGTTGTGCAGGGACTGCAAAATCAGATTTTGGGCTAGAAACACACTTATTGGGCAGGAGATGAAAAATGACAGCTGTCACATTCATGAGTCGCTGTTTTGGAATGTTGCAGTAAAAATATTGAATATTACAAAAGTTATGAGCTCGCATTTGCAAAATTCAGCATAGCCTCATAAATTAATAGATGAACATACTAGAATCATAGAATACAAGAATGTACAAAGTATAATACCACCCCATATTACATTTATTCAAAGCCATGGAATGCTTTGCTAGTCTTTTGGCATTGAAAAAGTTTAATTTGATCCACGGGAGGAACTTTGAAACAGCTTGACTTAATCAAGCCCTAAATATCATGATATCAGGGCAAAAAGTAGGTCAGGATGCATTCTGATGAAAGTGAGGATAAGGTAAAGAAAATGTATTGTGGTGCTGTACTTATAAAGACCCTGCTGAAAGAATGCAGCATGGAGCTTGGCAGAGATGCTAAATTCTTTGGTGCAGTCTTATAGTGCAGCAAGTTGGTGTCGGTATTCTTTTGAGTGGGAGATTGTGAAAAATGTCAGACAGTTGTCAATTCCAACCCATCTGTTTTCTTCTTGATGACAAAATCGCTGCATTAAGAAAATGGGCTATGTAGATCATTGTGATCCAACATATTTTCAATAACCTCAACTTTTTACACCCTGTGGGTCACTGTCCCACATAGGAAAACTGATCTTCTCACTCCTCTCTGAGTGCAAACCAAGCCCCTTTTGTGTTGACAACCCCCCACCACCACCACCACCACCATCTGCCACTTACTTAGTGGCAGTGAATTTATGTAGCATTTTTAGTTCTGCATGTTTATGCAGTCCCATACAGTAAAATGCCAACTGACACCCTTTATAAGCTTCCCTCTATCAGTTTCTTCACATTTCCTGCAGTGTTTACATTTACTGCAGCAGTAAAGACAATGTGTTCAGTACTAAAAGAAAAATAAATTTGCTGGTGGGCTTTCTGTTTGGATACCTTTGTTATAGGGAAGCTGCATTTTCAAAACAGGAATACCTGGAAGGGTCTAACAGGTAATATCACATTTATGTTTACTAGCAGTTATTACTGTCCTCTCCACATGGAACAAAGCAAAAATGGATCTGGAGCAGCAGAACAAGTAATATGGTGCTCAGCAATGAAACAACTGGAACAAGCAAAGGATAGGAGTACCCAAATATGCAGAAAGCACCAGGATCACAGAAATGTTCAGAGTTCTCCGTTTAAGTAAAGTGCATAGTACACTCACACATAGTGAGCATAAAAAGTGACGTCTGAGCCGCTCTGAAAGTGATGCTTCTCCTGGCCCTGCCATGCATCACAGTGAATCACTCTGATGACACCCAGCAGGAGTCGGGAGAAATGATAGTTGCAGAAAGGTTCAGCCACCACTTTTGTGTGCTCACTATGTGTGGGTGCACTATGCACTTTAATTAAATAAAGGACTTTGAATAATATTTTGTGGTCCTGGTGCTTTCTACATATGTGGGTGCTCCTTATCCTTTGCTTGCCCCTCTGTGGAACAGCAGACTGAGATGGGACATAAGCTCAGTCATCCCAATCTCAGGGATATTGACAGGACTGAACATATGGATATGTTCTCCAGCAGGACACAGGGACATACTCTGAAGGTATCAGATGGCAAATTTAGGAAACATTAGGAAGCGTATTTTGTTCCAGAAGATGGTGGTCATCTAAAATGACCTGCCAACAGAACCGGTGGACATGAAGACAGCTGAGTGGTCCCCAGTGTTACCCATCCATTAGCCTTTGCCAGCATTGAACCAATACAGCTGTGGAGAGCTTTTAGGAGTGGCAAGAGTGTTGAAAAGAATATGCCATGCTCTTGCCACACCAGAGTTAGATGTAACTGATACTGCTGTGATTACAGAACTGTACATGATTGATACTTGCTCACGTGCAGTTTGCTCCAGAGTCAGCTGTATCATGGCAGCACTGACATGACTACATGTGGCGATACTTACATATACATAGTTTTTTTTTTTTTTGTAATTCTTCTTTTTATTAAGATTTCAACTTATATACATATAAGTCACCGATATTTAGACAATAACATAAGCCTTCATAGAGTTCATAATATACAGTCAAATAACAATGATGCTATGAAATTCATCCCCAGTAGCTTATTGTCCGATTGTACAGTTATTTGCTTAGTCTGCTATAATACAACAACCGACTACTACTATTGGGCCATGCTTTCAGTTTCAGGGACTGGAAAGTTAATAATAGGACTCCCTATTTCAAGCTTAAGGACCCAAAGTAACTCTCAAACACGCCCTCTGCAGGTGATATCAATCACATGGGCATCACCCAGGCGTGGGTTCACTGTTGTAATGGGCTGCTTTTCCCAGATGCCCTAGCGTCCAAGGCCTGCATCCAGGCAGACTTCTCCCCGCCATAGGGAGGGGTTGGGCACCACCTGTCTTTGCCTGCTCCATCTCCATTTTGGGTTACAGTCTAGCTATATCAATCATTTGACTATACAATTGATTCCTTTTCCCTTCAACCCAGCCGCCCTAGGGCCCCTTCTAGCCCGGCCAATTCCCATTAATTATTTTTATGCGTGGGCATCTACCTCGAGGGACCAGGAAGCCAGGCCAGGGCAACGGATACCATCCATCACCCTCCATCGATAATTCCCTACAGGTTCCTAAATGAAGATTTCCTATGGTGTAAGGCAGGGTCTTTCAGCATGTAGTGTATCTGCCAGCATGTCCATCTGGCCTTGAATTTCTCTTCCTGTTCATTTATATTTATGTGTTATTTTCTCCATGTTATAAATTTGTTTCGTAATATCCCACCAGTCTTGGACTGAAGGGATTTTTGTTGTTAACCATTGTCTAGTGATTGCCTTCTTTGCAGCTGTTGAGCAGAGTAAGCAGGCATCTGATGTTGGACCTCTAAAGGCTCTGGGAAATTTAGAAACAGGAACATCTCCAGGGATAGCTGGAGTTGTGGGTCAATCAGTTCTTGTAGCTGAGCCTCAAGTTGTGTGAGGAACCCTCGGAGACTCGGACATAGCCACAAAACATGAGACAGGTTAGCCTGTGGCTCTCCACGTTGCCTCCAACAATCCGCTGTGTTGTTCGGAGTATAATGCCATGTAACCACTGGGAGCGGAAGTCGGACCAGGACTTTCCAGGCGAATTCTCGCCACTGATGCGAACCAGTAACTCGGGCTGACCAACTACAAGCCTGTCTCCATTCCTCCAGAGAGCTGATGCCCCATCTCTTGCGACCATTGTGTATGGATGCCTTCAGTGAGAGCGTCTCTTTGTGAACTAAGAGCCTGGTAATACCGTGAAATCAAATGTTCCGCGTCCCTGCGCTGTTTAGCTGTGCCTGGCACTGAATTAGCGCAGGGTATCCCTCAGGATTCCATAGCGCCTGGTAATGGGAGGCAGCTATGGTTCCTGTATAATGCACCAAGTTTGGGGTGCAGTTTCTTCAGGATGGCATCAATATGCCCATAAAAGCTGAGGGTGTTCTAGCCAGACTCCTAGATACCTAAAGGAGGAGGAGCTGTCCTGTCAAGGGTGTAGAAAGAGGGCAGAGAGGGAAGCTGAGAAAGTCTCTGCTTAGTGCCAAATGTCACTGAGACTGTCTTCTTGGCATTGAGTGAAAGCTGGTGGGAGCTGAACTAGAGCTGGACTTGATTGAAGTTGTGCTCAAATCTGGTTTCTACATCATCAGGGATTGGTCTGCAGAAAAGAACAGTATCATCAGCTTACATGTGGATGGAGGTGGTTGAGCAGGCTGAGGAAAGGTCATTGAGGAAGATGGAGAAGAGGATAGGCCCAACACGGAACCCTGGGGTACACCAGTGTTGATAGGAGAGGAGGAGATACAGCTTCTGCAATTTCACTGACTGGGTCCTATCTACTAGGTATTCTTTACCCAACTAGTGGTAGAGACAGTTAGGCCAGGCCAGGTGAGGAGAGGGAGTCTAGAGAAAGGATGTGGGAGATATTGTCAAAAGCCTTGCTAGGTCAACAAAGATGGCAGATGTGATTTGATCATTGTCCATCCCTGAGAGGATGGTATAAGTAAGTCTAACTAGGGAGGTGGTAGTGGAAGATTCTTTCTGAAGCCAGTTGGAATGGAGTGAAAAGTGTCAGAGGGAGATAGGTAGTTAGTTGAGCGAGAACTAGATGCTCCTGAGTTTAGCAAGTGTAGGAAAGAGAGAGATGGGACTGTAGTTGGCAGGAGTGGAAGGGCAAGGAAAGGACAGTAGCATTCTTCCAGATAGAAGGGATGGAACCTGTAGCAAAAGAGCAGTTAAGTAGGTAAGATAGTGGAGCATAGATTACGGTGCCAAGAGGTATAGCAGTTTGGGGTCCAAACCATCTGGTGAACTGCCTTCGAAGGGTTGAGGGCATATATTGCCTCCACTGTGAGCGTCAGAAGTGATGTTGGAGAAGGAGAAGGAGGGAGGGAAGGGATAAGTTGGGTGGGAGGGTGCTAGTAGAGTAGGGTCAGGATGAGAGGGCAGAGGCAAGGAGGAGGAGAGGAGAGCTATGGCACAAGTAATAAAATATGAATTAAATTCTGAGGTGACACTAAGATGGTATACAACTTGCATATTGTTTACCTTAAGGATGGGAGCGGGCAGAGGAATTTGGAGAGAAAAGGAGTGAATTACTTTCCAAAATTTGGATGGATTATTTATATTAGTCTGGAAAATTCAACAGAAGTATTCTGATTTAGCTACATGTGGCTTTCGTGCACGTGTTGTGCAGAGACCGCAAAGCTGGAGGGTGTGCAGGAGCATGGTAGATTCATAAGCTTTCAGGCTTGATCTCTAGCCCTTGACACACTATAAGTTCAGGGGTTATCCATGGGAGATGGCTGCCTCCAACCCTTACGCCTTTAGTGGGCATATTTCTCCAGACCTCAAGAATTTTCTATATGTAAGTATTCAAATGCGTATCTATGGAATTAGACACTGCTAGCGGCTCCCAGTTAGAGTGAGTTAGGTCATGGAGGATGGAAGCGATGTTCAATGCTTTACACGAGCGGAATAGTATCATTTGTGGGGGCTTTAGTTTGGTGTATTTTACGCACTACATAGATCATGTGGTGATCACTAATGGCATCTGGTAGGATGCCAGATTTAACTACCCTGTGTGGGCGGATGTGATGGCACAGTCAATAAGGAGTGGTTACTGGACTTGTGATTCATGCGGATTGGTTCAGAGATGAGTTAGACAAGTTAAGTGCAGAATTATCACTTCATGCTTCAGAGGGAGAGAGAGAGGGTAGCTCAGCAGTTCTGGTTAAAGTCACCCAATATGTAAGTTTCACTTGCTGGAGTGAGTGAGGTTATGGTGTTTATAAGTTCTGTGATGGTGTGGGGGTAGTCAAGGGTGACAGTAGGCACTCGTAACATAAATAGTTACTGAGAAAGGAGGGAGAGTTTAGGACTTGGACCTCATATGCTTTGGGGGCAGAGGAGGCTAGGATGTTGGCAGACTGAATATACGAGGAGACGATATTACCACCCTGCCTCCCTAGTAGGGGGTCTTGCCATGATATAGTGTAACCTGAATTGTGAGGGACTGGTCCCCTATTTTGTTACTTAACCAAGTTTCAGAGAGGATGATGATTTGAGGGTAAATGAGGAAACCAGAGGGTGGAGTTGGTTGATTTTAGGGAGCAGGCTGCATATGTTTAAGTGCAATATTTTTAAACCATGGGGTAGAGTAAGGGGGTAAAGGGGTTAGGTTTTGTTGCAAATAAGGATGTGGGGTGTCCGTAGGGTAAGACCCAGGATTAGGGTTTATGTCTCTTGATGATAAGAGGAGAAGCAATGACCAGGAAGTGGATTTTCACACTTTATGCCAGGGACGGGATTTAATCAGGGTAAGGGAGGAGAGATAGGAGGGGGCAGGTAGGAATTTTAGTATGTGGATCAGGGTGAGAGATTGGCATAGGTAGTAGAGTTGCACTGGGTCTGATGGGGTAGTGCATTAGGCTCACAGGGACAGGGGTAGGGGATGGAGGGTAGGTTGGAGGTGGAGAAAGCAAGGAGGTGGCCATATGGTGTCAGGCATAATAGTTGAGAGTTGGAGTGAGGGTGAAGAGAGGGAGGCAAAGTGCAAGGAGGATAGAGTACAATACCCTGAGGGAGGCAGAGACATAGCACCTAGAGACATAATAAATAGGCTAGCAGTTGCACCTGTGAGGTGGACTTAGAGTAGTATTAAGGAAATATTGCAATGGGGAGTCCTCAGTAGTAGACACACCTAGTATACCATAGCTGTCAGTGCACTTGTATAGGGCATAGGGATTAAGTGCTGATTGGGTGTGAAGAGCTGCAGGGCAGGGTTTAGTTTGGCAAGTGGATTTAAAGAGTGCCAGGGTGGGGAGGCGGGCAGAACAAATATGGCCTTATAAGTAGCAGGGAGGCAGGAGTATGCCAAGAACTGGCTGAGCTTGTTTGGGGCCGGGAGGCTAGTTTAGGGAGTAAATCAGTGAGTGACCGTGCAGTAAGCATCCAATCAGACTGCTGACTTGAGAAGGTGCAGAAATGAATTTCCAGGGACCTTACCTGTGGTTCTCCATGGTCGGCTCTCCCAGTAGCGGTGGCGCGGCAATTTGAACAAATTGCATTGCAGGGTCGAGCTCCGGTCAGGAAGAGGAAGGTCTGTGGGGAAACAAATAAAGTAGGGGATTAATAGGAAGGCCAGTGGCAGGAGGTGGGTGCCCAGATACAAAAGGGCTGACGAGTGTAAGACTCATAAATCTGGAGGTGGGTTAGAAGCAGACAACAATGCAGCAGGGGGTCGAAGTCTAAGGAGAATTAGTTAAACTAGGGGAAGGAACAGTAATTTAGAGAGCAGAGAGAGAGGAGCCTGGCGGGTCAATGCTGAGCACAGGAGAGGGGCTTAGAGTAAGTGAATTTAAGTAGGGTGCAAGTGCTCATATGTCCACCAACCCATACTCGTTCAGTATCTGTGTCAGAGTAAGGGTGCTTGAGATTTTTTCCCAGACGAGTCCCTGATTTGTCTAGTTGGGAAAGAGTTGTGTTAAAGTCTCCTCCTATAACTACAATATGCGGTGTCTGCCACAGCTTCTGCTGGCTACTTAAGAAAGGAAAGGGATTCATAAGGCTCCTCATTGGGGGCATACAGGTTAAGAATAGTGCATTTACAAGCCCCTGTGTCTCCTGTAATCATTATAAAGTGGCCTTCGGATCAGCCTGAGTACCAGAGACCTTCAAAGGTAAATTTTTCCTAACTAAAATCGCTACCCTTGTTTATGTGATTGTTGATGATAATGTGAGGCAATACCTCACCCACTGAGGACCTCTTCAGTTTGTTATGTTCTACTGAGTTCAGGTGAGTCTCTTGTATCAGGGCCACATGTGCCCTCAGCCTTGCAATTCCTGTAATAATCTGAAGTGTTTGATGGGGTTATTTAAGCCCTTAACATTATAAATAATTACAATTAATTCCAGTCATTATGGTGGATTATAGTAATGCAACTCAGACTGATCCTTTGGTCACAGACATCACCACACATATCATATCAAAGAGCAAAACAGCTTGAAAACGATGTAAGAACATGAAACCTTAAGAAAAACTAGAACAATTACTAACTATAGAACAGTATATGAAAAATCTTTAATAAGTCTGCAGTAGTGTCTTCAAGGTGCACACACCCAATTAAACCCTCCAGGAAGTGGGATGGAAGTTAAAAGTGCTAGATTACTCTCTAGGGAGTAATCCTTATCTGACTGCTATTGCAAGTAGATGGTCAGAAGGGTGGTATTGTCATCATCCAGTATCTACTAGCGAGGTCTCGTGGTTCGCTGTAAAATTAAGAGTGCCTAAAGAAGGCACTACTTAAAGGATGGCACTCAATAATTGTGGTTCTGCAACCCAATCATTAAATTGAACCGTTAATCTATGGTAATACAAATTGGGCTATTAAAAGACTGTTAATCCGTAGTAGTGATTATTGCTGAGGGTAGGGGTTAAGAACTAAATGTTAATAGGAGGATCACAGTTAGGGAAACAAAGAATCCAAAAATCAACATAAACATTAGGCAGGATGCTTTTATTTTATTTTATTTATTTAAAATTTGATGACCGAAAGGCACAGTGAGCCAAGGCTACCAAGCTTCAGGTGCTCCAGGTACTGTTTGTACAGAGAGTAGTAGAAGTTGATACAAGATACAACATTTTACAACAGTTAAAACACACTGAATCAGTGGTTAAAACAGTTAAACAATTTTGAGTGTAGAGGGAAAGGAGATGAAATCAGCTAGTTCTAAGAGGCTGGGGTAGATGGGTGGGTGATGGGTGGTGTATTCGGTATTGTTTGTGACCATTTGAACATTTAGAGCATTGCGTGACAGGTTGGCTGATGAGTTGAGTGAAAACAGAATAGGAAGGGCCAGATGAAGGGTTGGAGGAGGTTATTCCAGAGAAGGGGAAGCAGTGCGAGAAGGCAGCTTGGCTGGTTTGCAGTGATGCGAGGAGAGGTGGAAAGTACGGGTGTCCCTGTGGTGGAGAGGGTAGCTTAGGGAGGAGGCTGGGGTGAGGAGGAGGTGAGGTGGGGTAGGGACCCACGCCAGTACTTAGCTATGAAGGAGGCGCGTGAATGGTACCTCTGTGAGAGCGGAACCACGGATGAGGGAGTGTACACAGCCTGCAATGGTGAGTGAGAGGGGTGAGGTGGTAGCAAAGCAGCAGAAGGAATTTGGGAGTATATCAGAGTATGGAGAGAGAGGAGGCTGAGACGTACAGGAGACTATGTCAGCATAGTCAATAACTGGTGGATAGTTTATTAACAAATTCAACGGTGGGGATTGGACACCTTTTGTGGTGATAGAGATGGCAAGTTTGGGCTGGAGTTTTGTGCAGAGTGCCTTAATGAGTGGAGAAATTGAGGTTGCTGTCCAGCCAAACTCCCAGGTATTTGAAAGCTGAGACTTGCTCCAGGGGAACCATCTCTGGTGGTGATAGCGGGGGAGGGGGGGGAGGGAGGCCAGCTTCTGTCTTGAGCCAAAGACCACTGTGACCATTATTTTTGTGTTTAGTGTGAGCAGGTTGTCCAGGAACCAGGACTGGACTCTGTCAAAATCATCTTGGAGCATGGAGAGGACACTGTTGAAGTAGGGGCCCGAGGCAAAGACGATTGTGTCATCTACGTAAGATGCATGTTAGAGGCTAAGAAGGAGGAGGAAGGTTGTAATAAAGAGAGAGAAGAGAAAAGGGCCAAGTATGGATCCTTGAGGGACGCCAGATAAGATGTAATGAGGAGAAGAGAGAGTGTTGCCCACTTGGACTGATTGCTGTCTATTATGGAGGTATGAATGGAACCAGGCGATTGCAGGCTGGGTGATGCTGAAAGAGCTAAGTTTGCTAAGTAGAAGCGGGTGGGAGTCTGAGTCGAACACTTTAGCCAGGTCAGTGAAAATGGCCGCAGTGACAGGCTGCTGTCCATGGCTGTGAGGATGGAGTCGGTTACACTAAGAAGGGTGGTGACGGAGGAGTGGTGTTTTCGGAAGCTGGATTGAATTGGTGATAGGTACTTGTTGGCAGAGAGATAGTTAGTTTGGTCAGTATGAGGGACTCCTGGACTTTGGTGAGTGAGGGGAGGAGTGAGATAGGCTATAGTTACCTGGCTGGGAAGGGTCGCCACCTTGGTGGAGGGGATGATTCTGGTGATTCAAGCATTTGGAACTGTGGCTGTGTTAACTGATAGGTTCAGAATGTGTGTCATCAGAGATACAATGGCTGCCACAGAAATATGGAGCATTTTTGGGTGGATTCCATCAGGGCTAGATTTGGATAAGTTAAGGGAGTAAGAGGCTTAGACCTCCTGCAGTGTGATGGGAGGAAAGGGAAGCCGGGGCCGGGGGTGGATAGCCCAAGTTGGGGGGTGGAGTTGGGCAAGGCGTGGAGTTAAAAACTTGTTGAGTAGCTCAGCCACGGAGGCAGGATCTGAGATGGTTTTGTTGTCTAAAGTAAGGGTCGGACAGGCCTGATTTGTAGGGGGTCAATGAGGAGTTGATCATCTTCCAGAAGGTTGCTTTGGTGTTCTGGGCTTGAGAGAATTGTACTTTAAAGTAGGAAGATTTTGAGTTATGGGTGGCCTTGGTGCATTTATTTCTGAGCTGCTTATAGGAAAGAAGGTTGCTGGCTGTGTGGAGGTTTTATAAAGTTGCCACGCTTTGTCCCTGGGCGACACAAGGCAATAAGGTCAGCAGTAATCCAGGGTGGTGGTGGCATTTTACCCTTACTTTCTTAGAGGAGCATGCATTCTCAGGAGAGTACTTCAGAACTGAGCTAGGGCAGTGTCCACGTCGGATGCGGACAGGACGGAAGCCAGTCTGCAGAGATAGGTCTTAGATTAAAGCAGGAATCAAAAGCTGTGGGACAACATGGATTTTGGGGGAGAAAGGAGAGTGGATTTTGTGAATGTAGTAGGTGATGCAGTAGTCACTAAGGCAAGAAAGAACACCTGAGGCAGAGATGTGGATGGGATGGGAAGATAGAATCCAATCCAGGAGGGTGTGGTTTAGGGACTGGTGGTTTAGCGAGTGGGTTCTAGGATTAGCTGTGAGAGATTTAGGGATTTGATCTTTAGGATGGAGGGTTTATTTGAGGGAAGACCAGTCGAGATTGAAATCATCAAGTAGCACAAGCTCGCCATTTGATGTCTTGGATGAGATGGAGGAGATGGCCTTGATGATACGCGAATGCTGACACAAAAGCATTTGAAAATGGCATCAATCCTTCTCGATGATCCGCGGTAAGCCACTGTGAGATTTCACCTGCTTGCTGTGGGAGGGGCCCCATGCTCACCAGCCCTCTCGACCTCAGGGTTCACGGGAGCCGGACCAACCCTCTGCAGGATAGGAGGCAATCTGTGGGAGACATGGAGAAGGAGAGAGCTTAAGAGCAGAAGAAGGGCTATGGGGGTGCCACTGTAACACAAAGGGGGTCTCGGCAGCCACAGGTTGCCTCAGAAACCCTGGCTGTGATGAGCACAGCCTGCTTGTGGGTTTAGTTAAAATAAAGCTTTGCCTCAGCAACCTTGCCTGTGATAAAGGCAGTCTGCTTGTGGGTTTAGCTAAATACAGCTTAAGTGCAAGATCTTTAAGTGATTGAGTTGCACTGCAGGAAAGGCAGAATTGCTGGGCAGTGGTCGGATTTTAATTAGGATAAGGGATGTTATAAGATGTTATAGAGGCATCTTGCCCCATTAGGGAAGGAAGTCCTTAAACAGGGGATGGCTGACTACATACAAGAAAGGTGGGGTTTAAACTTGTAAGGGGGAAGGGATAAGGGAGGGGCTGACCAAGCCCTCCTCCAGATGAGGAATAGCCTCAAGCCCAAGGGGAGGGGAAACAGACTGGAGGTGGAGGTTTCAGGAGGAGCAGGGGAGGATGGAAGTATAAGGAATCTGGGTGGGGTTAGACAAAGAGGATCAGGGATAAGGGTGGGGTTAGTGTTAGTAAATGCCAGGAGCTTGGGAAACAAGTTGCCAGAGTTCAAAGCCAGGCTGTTCGGAGTGGATGTGGTGGCAGTCACGAGCGTGGGCCAACAAAACCATGACTGGGACCTAAATGTGCGGTACACTATGCTTAGGAAGGATAGAAAGGAGGGCAGAGGGGTGGAGTGGCTATGTTCATTAGAGAGATGACATAGAAATTGCTATGGTAGAAGAGGCAGAGGGAAACGAGGAGGCCTTATGGGTCATCTTACGATCCCCAGCAGGAGATAAGGTCAAGCTGGGAGTAGCATATAGGCCCCGGGATGAGTGATGTTCTAGAGGATGGTTTGCTGGTCAACATCATTGCCCAGTGTGGTCCAAAAGGGGAAGGAGTGGAGTTGATGGGGACCTTAATATGCCAGGTACAAACTGGGGAACCATGTCCTCTAAGGTGGCCAAGGAGCAGAGGCTGCTGGATGGCTTCCAGGATGTGTTCTTAACACAGCATGTGATGGAGCCCACAAGGGAGGGCATGTCCTGGATGTGGTTCTGGCAGATGGAGATCTGGTAATGGACATGGTTGTACAGGACCCCCTGACTGGGAGTGACCACAATACTGTCTGGTTTCAAATAAGCATTGGGGAGTGGGGTGAGATCTAGGACACTGGCAGTGGACTTCGTGGGGCAGACTTTATGGGCATGGGAAATATTCTCAAGGATCACTGAAAGGGATTACCTCAACGACAAGTGTGGAAAGGAGATGGGAGGTCATAAACGGGACTTCATGAGGCAGTCAGGATCTGCGCTAAGTTGAAACGTAAGGAGCAAGGTCACATAAACCATGCTGGTGGTCCAGTGAGGTCCAGGTAGTAGCAGAGAAAAGAAGGCGGCCAAAAAAATAAAACAACAAGAGGGATAGGGATAAGGAAATGTACCAGCTTGCATCTAGAAAAGTCACCCGTATGGTGAGGGAGCAAAGTCCAGTAAAGAGCAACGGCTGGCACAGGGATACATGGAGGGAAAAGGGTCTTCCGCGTACATTGGGAAGCGGAGAAAACTAAGGGCCATCTCAGCAGATTGAGATCAGAAGGAGGGTGGGTGGAAGAGGCGGGGACCAGGCAGAGGTATTTAATGAGTACTTTGCCTCTGTGTTCACTAGGGAGGATGGGATATCTACAAAGCAAGGCACAAAGGGGATAGAAGCGGCAGGGAGTGGGATCAGGGGAGCAACAGAAATGGAGCAAAAGGGAGGGAAAGGTACCCCAGGGGTGTCACATCTGGATAAGGATAAAAAGACCAGTAAGGTGGAGGGACGGATGATGCCATCCCCACCAAAGGGTGTGGCTTGCCCTCAAGGCCCTAAAGAAAGACAAATCTCCTGGGCGGATGGCATTCATCCGAGAGTACTATGGGAATCTGGCGGACATACTGGCTGCACCCCATGGAGCTTTCAGCAGGTCACTTGAGACAGGGAGGGTACCTAGGGATTGGGCGAGAGGCACATGTGGTACCAATCCATAAAGGGGGCTGAAGGAAGCACCAGGAAACTATAGACCCATCAGTTTAACCTCAGTGGTGGGAAAATTAATGGAGAGTATACTAAAGGAACGATTGGGGGTTTACTTGGAGGAGGTGGAGGTCTGGATAGTCGGCAGCATGGGTTTGTGCCAAG
Organism: Neoceratodus forsteri; assembly: GCA_016271365.2. Classification (NCBI taxonomy): domain Eukaryota; kingdom Metazoa; phylum Chordata; order Ceratodontiformes; family Ceratodontidae; genus Neoceratodus; species Neoceratodus forsteri. Next base: position 881,955,858 of record CM057450.1, on the reverse strand, counting down.
TAGATCATGTCAAACCAACCTTGTGGAGTTCTATGAATGGGTAACATCAGAACTGGACAGGGGTAAGCCTGTGGATGTATTATTCTTGGACTTCAGCAAGGCGTTTGACTCTGTCCCCACAATGGTCTGGTGGAGAAACTGATGGGGTTAGAGTAGGCCCTTTGATGGTCAGATGGATTGAAAACTGGATAGGTTTCATCTGGATAGCTGGATGCACTCAGAGAGTAGTGGTCTGTGGGGAGCCTCGAACCCTACAGAGGTTGGTAGGGGTACCACAGGGCTCGGTCCTGGGTCCAATCCTGTTTAATGCATACATCGGACATCAGGGATGGTATAGGTGTGAAATGAGTCTCTTCCGGATGACTCCAAGATGGGAGCAGTAGTTGAGGGAGAAGAGGAGGTTGGCCCTGCAAGGGGACCTGGACACCCTGGAAAACTGGGCTCACACATGGAAATTAACTTTCAATATCACCAGTGCAAGGTGTTGCATCTTGGTCGGGAAACTCTAAACACAGGTACGCCCTGGGAGGGAGGTGCTGGAAGCCTCAACAGGGAAAAAGACCTAGGGGTCATGGTGGATACATGTATGAATAACTCTGAGCAGTGCAGGAGAGCAGCTAGCAAGGCAAACAGGATGTTGGGATGCATCGCATGGGGATCACCTCTAGGAGCAAGGAAGTGATTCTGCCGCTGTACAATGGACTGGATGAGACCACACCTTGAGTACTGTGTACAGTACTGGAGACCACACTTGAAGAGGGACATACAGCTCCTGGAGAGGGTACAGAGGAGGGCAACAAAGATGATACGAGGGCTAGGGATTTGACTTACGAGGACAGACTTGAGGAGCTCTTGGCTTCATCATTGGAGGAGAGAGAGATGGGGACATGATTAGATCTCTCAAGTACCTCAAGGGAATAAATAGGGTAAACATGGAGGATCTTTAGACTAAAGCAGGAGGCATCACCAGAGGCATGGTTTGAAGTTGGAAGGTGGAAGGGTGAGGGGGAAAAGAGAAGGAGGTTTTTCACTGAGAGGGTGGTGGACCCTTGGAATGCACTGCCTGGTGAGCTTGTTCAGAGATCCACAGTGGAAGGCTTTAAGAGAGGTGGGACAGACACAGAAAGTGGATGTATCAGATGATGGCCTGTCCCGGGCGGTGGGGATGGATGATAGGGGTTTCTGGAGCACAAGGGATGGGAGGGTCTCGCACCCAACTAAGGATCTAGGTTCGAGCAGACTCAATAGACCATAAGGCCTAATCTGCTAGCAAATAGTATGTTAGTATGTTTAAAAGTGGCTCGGCAGGATGGGGCTGTAGGCTTTGAGTTATTTGGTTGATATGGTGAAAAGAAGGGCAGGAGAAATTGGTTAACAGATTATATTATTTGTTGGTGAAGGCACTTCTTTAAGGATCTGAAAAACAATGTAATGAAATAAGCACCTCATCACCTTCATACAAGGTCAGTAGGACCCCACCAAATAAAAACATTTATACATGTAATCTGTAGCACTCTAACAACATGCCTATTCATACCAGAAATTATGACATCACTGCCACCTAGAGGCTAGAAATAAGGAAACTAGTGTACCTGAAAAAGGCACTAAGTAATGTAATCTCTGTAAATGTGGTAATTAAAATGCTCCCCTAATTAACCCACTTAAATTGTAGTCCATTGGTCCAACAGGCAAAAGTGCAGCTTAAACCTAAGCGTGGGGGGCGCTGTGGAGCCCGAGTAAGATGGCGGTTAGTGACTGAGGCTCTGAATCTTACTCTGCAATTTTGTAAAATAAAAGTTATTTCCCAAGTATAGAATGCAGAACTAAAGGACTGAATAGACGTCTGGAATTTTACCATATAAAGGATGGGCAACCCAAAGAAGGATAAAAGTCAGCAGGACTCAATGACAACCAAAAACAGTTCTGGTCCTCTGGCACAAGATCTACACAGGGCCGCATGGATTCCACAATGGAGGAAGTGGCGAGGAAACACTCTTTCACCTCAGCCAACTTATTTCATCAGTTACCAGCCCTCTGAAAAGTTTGTCTCTCTGGGCAATCGAGTTACCATCTTAGAGACAGATGTGTCTCTCCTACAAACTGTTTTGGTTTAGACTAAGCAGTGAGCAATGGTGCTATGGGAACCACAAGCAACCTGATTGAAGAAAACACTCACTTGCGGTCCTGACTGGAGTCTTTAGAAACCAAGCCTGCTCTTAGACTTTCTGGGATTGCGGGTATGCTTGAGAGAAGTGAGTATGATCACCTGGCACTGTTCCCAAAAGAGTGGTTGGAACAACAGTTAAACCGCCCCTGCAGGAATGGAATCTCAATTATAAAAAGCCTATCGGGTGACCTATAGGGCTGGCAGGATAATTCAGAAGCTCCTAGAGCAATTGTTGTGTTCCTAGATGAAGTGGGCACTAGGGACGTTATACTTGCCTTGGCAAGAAGAAAATGCACCTTGTTCCACGACGGTCAGCAAGTTCATCTATTTCCTGACTTAAGCTTCATGACCCGCCAGAAGAGGAAAACTTCAATGGAGTGTGGGCACTCCTACTGAAGGGAGACATTGTGACAGTATGGTCTTCCTGCAAGGCTGCACATTCAGCATCAAGGACAAGTGTTTCTTTTTACTGATCCAACTGAGGCTCAGAAATGGGCCTACAAACATGCAACTCCTACCTGTCGTTGAGAAGCCCAGCCTGAATTGGTGTCGAAGAAGAGGATGCCTTGCCGGTTTGAAGGGACTTTTTAATGGTCAGGTTGGATCTAAGACACTTCATACTTTTCCCTTTTATGGTCCACAACTCCATTTGGATAAGTTTAAACAGATTGTTGGAGACTAAATTCCTTTGAATGCTAAGAGTGGACTATATGGAGAGGGGTGGGGAGAACTGACCTACAGCATTGTCACTGTTTTACTACTTTTTTTCAAATTCTATTTATTCACTACCCGTCCAGGCATCCTTCCGAGTATTCACTTGACTACTGCCTTCTATTCCCAGTCTGAACCCCCATACCGGGGACCCCACAACCACCCAGGTAGACCTAGCTCCCTCGATCACCCCGGGTATCCCCATCATCTCCTCGTCCATGGTAGGGTTTTTACTATAGGTTCCCAGATGCAGGACGGTACTGCAGCCCTGCCCGTGGTATGAGTGCTCCCACCCATGTCTGGAAGGCAGCTGCCTGATGTCTTCCCTTCATACAGCCCTGGGCTGCAGTGCCTCTGGTCTCCACCAGGAGCTGCTGCGATGCTGGGCTGACCCTGGATCCTCCCGAGAGAGGAGAGCAGTCCTCCGGATACTCAATCTTTCGCTCCCCTGCTGACCCCGACAGTCCGGGCTCGTTCCTGAACCCATGCCGCTGGTGTGGCATGAGGTGTGGCGTCCAGGGCCTCAACCCTCAGTGCCACCGGGCAACTTCTATTTTACTAATTTATGGATGTTGTTTCTATTACATTAAAAGCAGTTGTAGTTAATACTGATGGCAGAGTTATGAACAATCCACATAATGTTGTTTAGCCTTTAACGCTTCTGTGTTTGTTACTAAATGTTGCTGAGGGGTAACTGTTCTCATAGAGGAAAACCTATTAGTAGGTTACAGAATTATGGACTGTGCATGGACATACTTATCTTCCCATTGTAGAAAGTAAAGATTGGACAGATATATTTTATATATTCTTAATAATAACATGCCACTCATGGGCCTTAAACACAGCAAGTATGAGGGAGTTTTATTTCTGGATGTATATGAAAATATGTTGGGTACCCTTCGTGAGTATCTAATAGATACATCACAATCTTTTTCCACTGCATATATTAAGAGGGTGATGCCCTCATTGGTTTCATATTGAGAGACTTTGCCATGTACTGCATCAGGATTCTAACTGTATTTTCATTGCAAAATAATAAACATAAAGCTAAAAAAAATTGAAAAATAAACCTAAGTGTAAGAAGCATGTCAAGCTGTAGGGAACGCTACAGGTGAGACCATATAGGCAATGGTTAGATTGCTCTCCCAAATTCCAGATTAAAACTGAAACTGCTACTTTAAATTAGTTTGCCCAAAGTGTAACAAATAAAGTAACATGTCCATCCTGTAGATAAAGCCCTTCTGACTATCGTATTGTAGAGGATAAGCCACTAAGTGCAAGTCTATTACCTAGTTGGAGGCTTCTGAGGGTAATCCCTGTCAACCAACGTTCTCCTCAAATCTTATCATGGGGCCATTGGTTAAGCACTGTAGAGTGGGACCCAGTTGGCTACTGCTCTTCCTCCTTGCAGCATTTTGTACTTCCAGCCAAAAGTCATGTTTTCTGGGCAGGGAGCGTGGTCTTGGGCGAGGTTGCCACACAGTTCTGAAGCTCCTGTGAGGGGAAATGGAAGTGATCTCCTCCATGGTGATGCTGTGTGCTGCCAGGAAGTCCCATGCATCAACCAGCTCCACAAAACGTTTGGTCCACTCTGGCATGGTTACTTGCAGTCTGGTTCAATATTCTAAAAGGTTTTACAGCCTGTCTGGAGAAGGAGGTTTTGAACTGCCAGGACCTTTCTGCATTGGAGCATGGTAACAGGGGCAAAGTCATGCTCGAAGAAGATTTGATGGTCTCCAAAAGATTTCCTTCTTTGCTCATGTAGCCTGGAGACTCTTTTTGCTTCATACGTAAGTCCAGGAATGCCATAATAATGGATCGAGGACAGGCCTTGAGTCTTGGGGAGGAGCAACCAGGGCACGATGCTCATGGATTATCTGCAGTGGTTCTTCTGCTGATGAGCTCAAATTTTGTTTCAGAGCCCCTCCATATAGTCGATCATGTTGCCAAACTCTGTTTGCTCCGAAGGCCGTGAAGACATATGTTGTTCCTCTGGTGTCTGTTCTCAAGCTCTTCCACTTTCCGAGCTAACTCCAGATTCCACTGACGAGATCAGCAGTGCAGTGTTGTGAATGTCAGTAAGGTGAGAGTATTCAGTTAAACAGGCCTCCACTGCTCCAGTGTGTTTTTCTACCACATGGAGGTCCCATCTGGTATCCGCAACCATGGTTTCCACGTTGTAACCTGTCCCGATTTTTGGTAGTTGGTGCACAGTTGTTTAGAAGTAATGGTATATTCCGACCTCCTCTTCCACACTGAGATTCTGTAGTGTCGTCTGTGGAACTTGTGGCAGGCTAAGTTGTTGAACGCTGCCAGTCTAATAATTGCTTAGATGTTTTAAATGCACAATTAGCCGCCAATGCTTTAAGTTTTTGTCTCGTGGACATGCTAACCTCTGTGATCTTGCTATTTCTCCTGTGATAGTGCTGTTTTGATGCCAGGATGGTTGAAGATTAAGGTTGGTGGTTACAGAGCTCCAGAATTAGGCAGCCATATGGGCGCTGATGTCACTGGAAGTCAGCAAAGCTGTTCAGTTTATAGGCATGAGCAATGACTGCCTCTGTTGTAGCCTTCTAATTTCATTAGGATTTAAATGTAAATGAAGGCACTTAAGTTTGGTGTGAAAACTTGCCTGACTCTGTTACAAAGGTCATGACCGATCCATGTAACGTATCCTGGAATTTTGTGATGTTTTAGTGCCAAAGCCTGCAGTATCTATACTGTATCACTAAGTGCAGTTGCTGTTCTCTGCAGTCCTTATACTCTTGTCTTATGCTAGCCGTGAACTTCAGAAATGGATCCAGTAGTCATGCAGATGGGGAGGTCCAAGTCAGATAAAAATGTAAATAGGCAGCCCCAGAATTTTTTTTTTATTTTAGTCTTTATTGAAGTTCTCACCATACAGGCAGAGACAAATATTCACTAAACAAGGATGATCCACAGAAATATAATAGTACACATAATGAACATTTCACAAGAGCATAACTCCCCAGAAAGATACAGCTCTCACTTAGATATTCAGTACCCATACCATATCACCAAACCTGGTAGAACTCCCACCCTGAAGGAGCTGGGGAAACGGTTGGGGAAATCCCTTTGAAACAAGTCTAATTGTTAAAGTAATGAGATAAAACATTACATAAGGTACTAGGAGATCTACTCTGAGCCCTTTATAACTTAGCAGGGTCACCAGAGAAATAAATCATATAACAATCTTCATGGCCACTGCTATGTAATATGCAGTCTCTATTTTCCATCTAAAATCATGGATCACTTCAACAATAAAGAGAAAAGCAAAACAGTAAGAGGCTCATGAACAAGGATATCTAGGGTCCAGCTCACTAACTATATAAGAAAATGAATGCCCCTACAAACTAGTTTGCAGCATTAAATTTAAAGCAGCCAGCAAAAGCCAATAGTGTACATAAAACTTTCAATGCTCTAAAGTCAGGAGTTACACAGCTTCCTCAAGTGGCACCCAGTTGTTCATCTTCAGAAATCTGAGTGTCCTGAGATGGAAGGCTATCCAGAAATCACCCGATCACCCTCAGCATCAGTAAATAAGTCTTACCCTGGTAGGAAAGTCAGAGCCTTGCTGTAAAAAACAAATTAGTGGCACCATATTCTCCCGTGCTGACAATACTGGAGCAGTTCCTTTCTCCTTGCTTGTGTTCATACAGTGACATCTGGAAATATTGAAATTTTTGAACCATGATATTGTAGGCCTGCTTATCTCTAGCAGCTGCCAACACCATTAAGCGTTACTCTGCCGACTCCAGGACAACGAGCACGGTCGAGGTCTGCACTGCGTCCGCTGATATCTTTCTACAGGCAGGTAAGCAGAACACCCTCTTACTATGAATTGAATCAAGCGAAAGTCCCAAAGAGTCAATCAGCAGCTCCAACATGACCACTTTAAGATCTTGAGCCAGGATAGTAATGGGAGGCCCCACCACTTGGAGATTAGCAGCACAGAGTTGGTTTTCGAGTGTTTCCACTTTGTTTGATAAGTATTTGAAGTCCCGTGCTTGTGCCACTGCCAAGTGCTCTGATGGGCCGCGAACTCCTCTACTGCTTTTGAACTCTTCTCTTGCTTGCTCCAAGATTGTTACCCTCTGATCCATTGCCGACAGAGAAGTATTTGCATGATTCACCTTATCTTTGATTTTCGGCAGTATAACAAAATCTGCTCAATATGAGGGTCCTTCTGCATCACAGGCTGTGCTGCTGCTAGGCCAGATTTAGGAAGCAAATATTCTTCCACTGATTTTACATGGGAAACTGGATTTTTCTGCTTTTTCGGGCCCATATTGGCCAGCAGTAGTATCCGACCACTCACCATTAAAAAGAAAGGAAAGCGAGCAGGATAAGACTCCAAGAGAACCAAAATGCAGAGCAATGCTAAAACACATCTGCTCAGGCTGCCGGCTGGCTCTACCGCCCCAGAAAATGTTTAAAATTGAGTGCATTCTGGTGCATTTTGGAGCACATTTGAAACAACATTTCTACCTCTGTTCCTCCCTCCCAGTGCCCTGTGAGTTGCACCTTAGCACTCTTCCCAGAGCCCCCACAGTCCAGTATGTTGCACAAACTACCCTCCCACCCAAAAAAAAAAAAAATTGTAGTACAAAAGACCAATAGACTGTGTTTCGTTATGTGATTCAAACACTTTATTACAAAGATTACATACAGGCAGGAGCACGTCCAAATCACACAAAACGAGACAAGTTGAAAGAGACATGGTGATATACAATAGACAAAGCAAATTACCAAGGGTCAACCTTAACTTTTTTGCACTAGCCAGCCTAACAAGTTGATTCAAAATTGCACTAGCCCGCAGATGGTTGTACTAGCCCACAATAATAATGGTCAATTTTACACAGGAAAATGCAAGCCAATAAATAATCTGATTATTGCATATTTATCCTGCTTCCACATTGCTTCCTACCCCCAAAACAAAAAACTGCAGTCCAATAACATGCAGTGTGTACCATTGTTTTTTTTTTATGATGCCCCCTTGCTTCCTCTCTTTTCACCCCTCCTGCCAAACCAGAATACCATAATAGCAAATGTTCAATCAGGCAGTTCTAGCTCTGCACACACAATAGCCAACATCGTCATGCATGTCACTGCAGTCTCACCCTGACCTGCAGGGCAATGTACAGAATCAGGAAGAGAAAGACACTCTCATCCCCACCCTGTGATTAACAGAACTGCACTTCTGGAAGTTTTCTTACACTGCTAAGTGAGCCAGGGAAAGTTCTAGGATTTTTGGGAGAGAGTTAAACAAACACAGGGGCTTGGGCATACCCTCAACCTTTCTTCACCAAAATGTGTGACACGATGTGTGACAAATTAGCAAAATATGTGACACATTGTCTAACATGGCACTGCCAGCTCAGAACATTATAGCTATCAGTGCACTAAAGTTCATAATGTTTTTGATAACTGAGCATAATAGATTATTATGAATTTCTGTTGTAAAGTCTCAGTGGAGAATGTGGAATATCACCTTCCCCATGATGGACAAAGGGTTTCTGAGAGGTAAAATGAGTGACGTACCTCATAATGTGTAACAGTTGAGAGATATGTGCTTAGGATGCAAGAAAGTTTGACATCTGTTTATATATACCAGGCACAAAAATATTGATTTAACATGCTCTGCCCTAACAAAACAGATTTTTCATAATGATGTCCTTTCATCAGTCAAAGGGAGCAGTATACAGGCATGATGCTGTACTATCTCTCTTTCTACAAAGGATGATCTGTGCATACCAGGAATACCTATTTTAACCTTTCAAATTATATATTTTACTAAGGTTTTGCTTTGCACCATACATAGAAACATAGACTTTGACTGCAGATAAGGACCGCTAGGCCCATCTAGTCTGCCCATTTCCCTACCTACAGGACAGGCCGCAGATCCTAGTTAACCAACAGCCTATTTCTTCCTGCCCCCACAAGAATTGCCTTATGTCTGTCCCATGCATTCTGAATTCTCCCACAGTTTTAGACCCCACAACCTCCTCAGGAAGGCTGTTCCATGCATCCACTACCCTCTCTTGAAATAATACTCCTCACATTGCACCTGAATCACCCTCCTTTTATCTTTAAATTGTCTCCCTTGTTCTTGCAAGTCTCTTTTCTGAAAGATGCTACCTCTTGGACTTTGTTGATTTCTATTGAGGTACTTAAAGTTTCTATCATGTCCCCTCCCTTCTTTCCTCAAGGGTATACATGGTAAGCTCCTTTAGTCTCTCCTCATACGGCTTCTCTTGCAGACCCTGCACCATTTTAGTTGCCCTCCTCTGACTGCCTCTTTCCTGTCTATGTCTTTATGGAGATGGAGTCTCCAGAACTGGACACAGTACTCCAGATGGGGTCTCACCAACTGTCTGTACAGAGGGATAGCAACTTCCTGTTTTCTGCTGATGATGCCTCTCCTATACATCCCAGTATACCCCCAGCCCTCCCTACTGCCTTCTCACATTGCTTGCTAATCTTAAGGTCATCTGATATGATTACCCCCAGGTCCCTTTCCTTTTCTGTTGTTGTTACTACCTCCCACCCATTGTGTATTCTTCCCTGGGTTCTTGTTTCCCAGGTGCATTATTTGCACTTCTTTGCATTGAATCCTAGCTGCCATACTTCTGACCATTCCTCCAACCTTGCCAAGTCCCTTTCATCCTTTCCACTCCTCCTTGTGTATCAACCCTGTTGCAGATCTTTGTGTCATCTGCAAAAGGCATACTTTTCCTTCCAGTCCCGCTGCAATGTCACTGATGAAGACATTAAAAGGACTGGACCCAATACTGAACCCTCGCGGTACCCCACTAGTAACCCCCTTTCTTCAGAGTGGACTCCATTTACAATTACCTTCTGTGTCCTGTTGTCCAGCCAATGTTTTACCCAGGCAACCACCCTGGGTCCCACTCCCAGGCTGGTTAATTTGACTATTAATCTTTGTGTGGACTGTGTCAAATGCCTTGCTAAAGTCTAGGTAGGCCATGTCCACATACCTGCTCCAAAGCATTGTTTTAGGATGAAATGACATGCTGGGTGGTACTGCATTGATGGCATTGGCTGGTATGATCCATAAAGAGGAGCTGTGAGCCATACACCAGTCAGTAATGGCAGCTATGGGTCTATGGATGGCCACTTTAGAGTCTAGTCTGCAGTGGTGTCAAGGGAAAGTATAGAGTGGACAGATCACCTGGCTGGGCAGACCATGTATACATCATAGCATTCTATCACTGCAGTATTGGATACAGGCACTCAAAGGTTGGGAAGTGAGGCACACTGGTCTTAATATTGTGGGACAAATCAAAGACAAGTTCAGCAAACTGGAAGCTAGTGACTTAACCACTCTACCCTTGATCACAGCATTCACACTAGTTGACTGTCCTAACAATTGAATGATAATGACTCACACTGAGTGTTTTGTTGAACCCCTCTTGAACTGCTAGATAATTGCAGCTCTTAATGAGCTGCTAATCACACTAGGCCACCTGGAACACTGAGGAGATTAGCAAAAGGACTACAGCCTGCTAATGTAGGGACTTTTCAACTTCATTAACAGCCATGAAAATCTGCACTAGTCAAGACGGACAAGTAGAGGGTTAGCTGCATTAGCCCTGGTCAATTTGCACTAGGTTCAGGGCTAGTAAAACAATGTTAAGGTCGAACCCTGCAAGTTACAATCCAGGTGTAACATTCAAAATGACATTCACTTTCTTAATTATATATATTGTCTGCTAGACCACATTATATATAGGCTTTTAACTTGACAATTATACACCTCATCTTCATTAATGCGCTCTAAGGCCTTAATGATGTATTACGGTAATATGTCTCTTAATAAAAATTAAGTTAAAAAATGACATTTACTCAACTTAAAGACACCATTGCCACAGAGCCCTGAACTGTTACAGCATATAATTCCATGTGGGAGAAAAGAGGGGAATCACATTTTATATCATGCTTCCAGCAGAGCCAGAAAATCTTGCTGGGGGCACAAGTCAGTAGTATTCGCATCAGTTAGCAGAGCCAGCGAGATGGGTTAAGGGAAAGTGGTGCCAGACCATAATGGGTGCCATTCATAGGAGCACATCATAAATTACTGGCAGATAGCGAAAGTAGTGGTAGTCAAAGTGTACAAGTCTCATGCTTGTGTAACCCCCTACAAACTGGGGTTTACTATAATGTCTTCCTGGGCCCCTTAATGCCCACTGTCAGGCTGGTGTCCTGTCTTAAGTAATTCTGTGTCTTTGTGTGAGAGTGCCCTATTGAGCCCCTTGCCTGTCCCTTTAAGAGAATAGCTAATCTGTGTTAAGTAAATGGTCTGTGCTGGGTCTGAGTGATTTTAGGGCTTGGCACCAGCCAGCCACCTTTGTTTTGCTCCATTCTGCAGTCGCTACTTATGTAGAGGGAGCCTACAGTATGTAGCAACTGTGCTTATTTGCTGTTTACATGTTGTTATATTTGAAATAAAGAGTTTATCTAACATGTTTCCTTGCAGTTTATCTTTTGGAATGGGAGACACCATGTTTGGTCCGGAACTTCAATATTTGGACTTATCAGACTCTGGGGGCCTAAAATGGATCCTACCCAGGGTCTTGTGGGAAGAAAACTGTCGTTTTGCAGTTCTGGAGTTGATGCCTAAATTGGCCTGGAGGGCGAGCCCAAACTGTGATTGATAGCTCCTTCAGCCAGCTGCAAACTTGAATTTACAAGGGAAATCCCCAGAGAGACAGTGGAAAGTGGATCAGTTAGAGTTGGAGCTTGAAGTGTGAGCAGCTCGAGCTGTTGAGCTGCTGCTGGCTGAACGAGTTCAGGGAATTGGCAGGAGAGGCCCAACTTGCCTCTCTGCTACTGTTACTATTTGTGAGACTGTCTAATTGCAGAAGTCGAACTTGCCCGATTTTGACCTGGAACTGTGACAGAGGAAAAGAAGTTTGTCTGAATTGCTTGTAATTTGGACCAAAGATTTGCTCCTAAAGCGATCGGCCCATGCTGTGTGGAAAACGTGCTCAGATCAGAAGGGTTTGCTCAGTAATGCTGTTGAACTGCAACTGGACAGTATCCAAACTGAAACCAGAGGTAGCTTTTACTATAAATGTGCTGAATGTATTTCGTGGGTCAGACCGTTTGCCCATGACCAGATCCATATGCCAGCCGAGGCTTCACCAGCAAAAGCTCCCAAACCTTGTCAGCCCTGTTTCCCATGCTCATCAACGAACATCACAAGGTCTTCATTTCACCTGCACTTCAGCAGAAACCTGGTAGCATGAGTACAATCAGGGTAGTACCCTGCAACAAGTGTTCAAATCTTCTGTGGTACCATCTGATTTCATTTTCTTTCTGGGTTCTACAAGAGACTGAGCCATCCGGCTAAGGATTACAAATAATCATTTGTTACTGTGCATGCTAACGGCCTTTCTTTCCATTAAGGGCTCAACAAACAGCTGCAATGCCAGGCAACCCTTCAGGCTAGCCTGCATAACATTCTGGGTATCCAGTGTTGATGAACTATATAATTGGGACTTAAATTGCATGCCAGTAAAGCCTGACTTAAATTAGAATGCAAATCATTTAACTACATTCATGCCCCTCTTTGCTCACATCCCTTAATAAATCTGATTGTCTTTTCACGTTTAAGCAGGCTTGTGTGCATATTATTAGCTGGGTTACAGTTTTAAGAGTGTGCTATTGCATTGTTAACCTTATTTTACAGGGGTTCTCCAGGAAACTGCTGAAAGTCCATCCTTGGTGGTAAGTGTGAAGGATGTGTGCATGTTATTGCTGTTTCGTATTGACTGTGAATTTATTACTGTGTCACGTACAAGGTAACTAGGAGGGTTGGTGAGGGATATAGCTTCCAGAGGGCTATACCAGAGCAGACAAGCGATCCCAGTACCACTACTCTGGGTGGAGGCACCTTTTTGTGAACTCAGGCCCTCAACCTGTGTATAATCATACAGGCAGGAGTAGTGGCCTTTAGAATACGCTGCCTAGGGTTACACTTATACCTTTATCAGTTGGCTTCCAGTCCGTCAAACTTACTGCCATTCAAAATACACAAATTTAGGCAGCGAGCTTGTAAGTCATGTTGCATTGTCATATATACTTGTCACTCAGCAGAGCAGACAAGTCATGCAAGTCGGAACCATGAAGGTAATGGCACACTATGCTGGTTCCCAGTGTATGGTGTCATAGAAGCTGTCATCCAATGTTTTCACAATGTGTCTACATGCAGAGCCAGCAAGTCTTGCCATGTAGCACAGTGTTGGGCATAAACCCATATGACTGTATACCACTGTGACCCCAAAGTACAAATTTGAAATTGGTACCACACTACTATAGTCTGGCAGTGCAGTTCAAGTAGATAATCACCACCATCACCAGTCCTAACAGTCAGAATCACTGTTCACAATGTCAGGCAGTTCAAGCCTTCTTGGTTCCTTCTGGCAAATTCTTCTGTGACCTTGGAAGGTGGGTGAATCTCTCTCTTCTGTGCATACATCAAAGCTGAACCTGTGAGTCTCTTCTGTTATGGTTGATCTTGTATAGTTCTTGATAAGTCACACTCTGCTGACTGCTGTTTAGCATTCACAGCTGGTGAGCGGGAATGTTGCGTATATTCTTAACACTCTATGAATATTTGGAAAGTGGTAGATCAGGCAAGTCTTCAAGGCATCCACAAGGTTGTTTGGAAGTCTCTAATAGTCCTCCCCTAATGAACCATGTGTGCAGTTCTGCTTGTAGAGTATTAGGCTGGGGCAGATCATCCATGAAGTAGCTTCGTGTAGTGACTGCACACTGGGATTATCCTGCTCTGCTATCATGATGCTGGGGATAATTTGTAAGGGAAGGGCAGCTCTCTGATGTAGCTGGGAAGATCTGCTGTCCATCTCTGCAAGGTGGTGGTCCAGGAGGGAAAAGTCACTGTTCTTCAGTAATACACTTCAGGTTCTCTGCATCCACATTTTCCTCTATGCCATTGTCTTGCAGTGGTTTGTGGCTTACTTGACTGAACTCCAACATTCTCAGCAACTGTTATGTAAGCAGTAAGACAAGACAGGGTTTAGTAGATACTTTAACACATGGCTAGGAGGCATAGTGAGGCACGAGGTTACAGGCCGAAAAAGGCCCAGCCTCCAGCCGTGTTAAAGTGTCTAATGCACTTCCTGGAGTGTCTTATTGTGCTTATGAAATGGTTATCTAAAATACAGATGCATGTAATATTTAAAATGAATAGTATTTAATAGTGAAAAAGTTAAATGTTTGTCTGAATTTTTAATAAAATAGTTCCTCCTCCTGTTTATTTGTTTTGTTCAGTTGAGGACTTTTGAGCTACTAAGGCATCCTTACTTGTATTTTTTTTCCTGTCGTGTAGTTGTCATGGCACCCCCAACTAGTAGCACTACTACTTAATTTACTTTACAAAGTTTGCAACTAGAAATTATGCTGTCTTTCTTTTTTTTGATTTGTGTACCTTATGACACCAGGCAGTGGTAGGGAGAACACACTGTTGAGAGAGAGAGTGCGAGAGTGGGCGGGTGAGTTGGGAGACAGCTTGTTGGCTGATTCAGCTGTACAGTGAACAGATAGTGAATGGGTGGGCTGGTGAGAGCTTGGAACAGTGTGAAATGCTAAGGGAGTGAAATATGGTGTGCTCACCTGCTCGGTGTTTCAGAGAGACCTGGCGAGTAGGTGGGTGGGTTGGGAGACAGCTTGTTGGCTGTTCAGCCATACAGTGAACAGGTGGGTTGGCAAGCGGGCAGGTTGAGAGACAACTTGTGTTGGCTGTTCAGCTGTACAGTGAATGGACAGTGAACGGGCGGGCTGGTGACAGCAGTTTTTCCCAGATCCTCTACTTGCCCCCAAATTAAAGAGTGAATTCAATAAAGCCTCTAGATTAAATCTGTACATTTTGCATGAAAGAATAAGCCGTGGAGTGAGCGGTGGGATTGTGATCATGCCATGGAGACAGGTCGACTGTTAAGCGGTGGAGTTAACGGGTGGGTGGATTAAGTATAGTGGCAGTTTTTACTTTTAAAACTAGTTTCTGGTAAATCTGCCATTATTAAAATGCTGGCTGAAATTTCACTTGCAGTTGGCAAAAAGATGGCTGAGTTTGATTTTGCCAACTTTCTAAGTGGTAGATTTACCAGAATCACTGCACAGTGACATTACTGGACCCTTTGCTGTGCATAAGAAGGAGTATCACACAGGTATGGATCAATCAGGATGCCCACATTCTGATGGCCATTTCATAAAGCTTCTTGGTACCATCTGGAGTGATTTTCCTCTGTGTTGTTCCTAACATCTCTCAGAGCTGCCTGAGTGTGATTCACATGCCTCATAGCTTTCACCACACCTAGAGCTGAACCTTGAAGAGCAACACTTAGTGCACGAAAACCTGGAGGCATTTTGCTGTCACAATAAGGGCTACCAGAAACTCGAAGCAGGTCAGACACTTCAAGAGACCAGTTGCCTGTGCTACATCTTTTTATTTTTATTTTTTTGTACTTCATGATTTTCATGTGCAGACATACATGTAACATCTCCATATCTAGGACAAGCCATATACAATAAATGATAACTATTTGGAGAATACACACTCTTAATCCTAGGATATACATGCATCCTAAATATTGTGATACCACAAGAGGGTTTAACAAACAGTTAATCTAAATCTGATATAAAACATTTTTAGCTGTGTGAATAAGCCCATGAGTGGTATAATTTCAAATATCTAAAGTCCTTATCAGAGTTCCAGTAATTCACACCCTACCAGAGAGTTAATGGCATCATATTATTTACCTATGTAATGGTGTGGGATTTTTAAAGATGGACAAAACTCCAGTAAGGTGCAACCCACTTAGCTATGTGGGAATTTTATTATAAAGGAAAAAATATATATATATATATAACTCAGTCTTACGTCTGGCACCTTTTCAGTATTCACTTCATCTTGAACCAGCTTTGTTACAAAATCACAGATTTTCAAAAGGTAAAACAAATGAAAAATACACAGATGGTCTATACTCAAAAATGGTGGACCCTTCCTCCACCACTGATCAGCAACAACTGACCCACGATCTCTCGAGATCTGTTCAGGTAAAGTTTTTATTCCTCCACCTGATCAGGTGACACTGTATCTTCAGCAGAAAGATAATTCATTTAATAGCTTTAAAAACAATATTGTACACATTTTAGATTGCTATATTCACACTAAGCAATCTATTGCAATATTTCTCTCAAAATAATGTGTGCTAAGGTTTTTCTATCCCATAGTACATTCCCTGTGTTTGAGTGACAGGTCCTTAATTATAAAAATAGCCCACAAGGGGCCGCTGATTCACTAGTCCAAGCCAGAATGCAGCTGACTCTCACCACAAACAGACTTCTGGAGGTTGAGAAGAGCTCTGCTTCAACTATAGCTACTAACCAAAGGTATTTGTTTTAAATGACAGCTTACTTTATTTCCTTTAAACCATATTAACTTTTAAACCTGTGGAAAAACCATATGCAGTAAATTAACATTACTTAGGCTGGTGTAGAACACCAACTCCCAGTTATGCAGACCCTTTTATTAAGGTGTGTCTTCTTGTCTTGCAGTTGTAGAGGATACAAACAGCTAAAACCTTACTTGGACCTACCTAAATGTACTTGGCTAAAGACAACCTTAATTATATTACACTCAGACTGCAGGACAACAAAGGAACCCTCTTAATAAAGGTCTGGTAAAAGGGGTTCAGGTTTTCCAGCTTTTGGACAATTTGACTTAGCTCAAAGCTACTGGCAGGAACAACTATCAGCTTGCAAAATTAAGCTGTTAGCTGAGCTTTCTCCCCAGTAGCAGAGCAAACTCAGAGAGCTGTAGCGCTCTCTCTTTTAAGCAAAATGGCATTGTGATTTTCTTGGGGAACATTTCCAAGACGAGCCTAAATGTGGCTCAAGTCCTTTACTTTAAAGACAAATAAGTGCTATCAACAAGGAACAAACATTTCTGCCAAACAACATGAGCTACTTCAATGTTTGTTCAGGGTGTTGCTTGCTGCTTAGGCAAGGGGCTGGGTTACTAGAATGGAATATGAACCAAAATACTCAAGAACAACAAGTAACCTAGTCTGTAATATAGGTGCAATTTATATACTGCTAACTCTACTGCAAAATGCCTCTCTCTTTATTTCAGAAGCCCTCCAATGTTATCCTTTGTTCAGAAGTATTTATTTACCTCCTCACAAACCTTGCTCTATTCTTAACCAGATTAGATGCAAAAATAAAAAATATCATAGCAGACATTCTTGTTGTCCTTCCTGTTTGCCTGCAAGGCTTTTGCCCATACCACCATCAAATTACCTTATTCCAATGTACCATGCTAGAAAAACAGAGAAAATAAGGAAAGGGAACAAGTTTTTTTTTTTTTTTTTTGGGGGGTAATGTAAGGAGGTGGCCAGTCTCCATACAGAAAATCACAGGGATAGCTTCAGAAGAGGGAAAGATAGTGGTTGCAACCAAAGACAAGATAAAGAATTGGTACATTTTGGAAGTGGCGGGACTAACCCTGTCACAACCTATAAGTACAAAACCAGGTATTATCTCCTTAGGTCAGCCACTTCTCACAATGAAAACCTTACAGTATATCTGAAATATTTAATAAAACTGAAGACTTTGAGCACTCAATTTATAATGAGACTAACTGTACTGCAGAAAAGTTCCAACTGTAAAAGTCAGAACAGACAGAGCACCAGGAGGAAGGAGCTGCTGGTATAACTAAACTTCTCTACTGGGACTAAGAACTAGACAACTTATACTGGGACCTTCACTTTAGGGTAAAGAAAGTTAGTGAGTTTGTCAGAGGTAGTTGAAGTAAATTATTATCTGCTATCTGTGTTATCTGTGTACTTATCTAGGTGCTTGTCACAGGTGTCAGAAGATAATTGTTATCTATGAAATTAACTAAGTGTGGAAATATTTGCAAAGTACGGGTAGTGCTTAGCTAGAAGGAGCCAGGTTAAAACCAGATTTAAGCACTGTCCTAGATAGCTTCTGCCAGAGAACAGACAGAGCACCTGGAGGAAGGAGCTGCTGGTATAACTAAAACTTCTTTCTGGGACTAAGAACTAGAAATCTTGTACTGGGACCTTCAATTTAGGGTAAAAAAAGAGTTAGTGTGTTTGTCAGAGGTAGTTGAAGTAAATTGTTATCTGTTATCTGTATACTTATTTAGGTGCTTGTCACAGGTGTCAGAAAGGAATTGTTATCTGTGAAATTAACTAAGTGTAGAAAGAGTTGCAAAGTATGGGGAGTGGCTTAGCTAGAAGGAGCCAGATTAAAACCAGATTTAAGCACTGCCCTAGATAGCTTCTACCAGAGAACAGACAGAGCACCAGGAGGAAGGAGCTGCTGGTATAACTAAACTTCTCTACTGGGACTAAGAACTAGAACATTTGTACTGGGACCTTCACTTTAGGGTAAAAGAGTTAGTGTGTTTGTCAGAGGTAGTTGAAGTAAATTATTATCTGTTATCTGTGTTATCTGTGTACTTATCTAGGTGTTTGCCACAGGTGTCAGAAGAGAATTGTTATCTGTTGAAATTAACTAAGTATAGAAAGATTTGCAAAGTAGGGGAGTGGATTAGCTAGAAGGAGCCAGGTTAAAACCAGATTTAAGCACTGTCATAGATAGCTTCTCTGCCAGAGAACAGACAGAGCACCAGGAGGAAGGAGCTGCTAGTGGAACTAAAACGTCTGTACTGGGACTAAGAGCTAGAATCTTCTACTGGAACCTTCAATTTAGGGTAAAAAAAGAGTAGTGTGTTTGTCAGAGGTAGTTGAAGTAAATTGTTATCTGTGTTATCTGTGTACTTATCTAGGGTGCTTGTCACAGGTGTCAGAAGGAATTGTTATCTATTGAAATCAACTAAGTGTGGAAAGATTTTGCAAAGTAGAAGTGTCTTAGCTAGAAGAAGCCGGGTTAAAACCAGATTTAAGAGAACAGAAGAGCACCAGGAGGAGGAGCTGATGGTATAACTAAAACTTCTCTACTGGGACTATATTGCTCTCCTTACCTTCCCCACCCTAAACCAGTTCTACTTTTATTGGCTCAGGATTTAACTAACAACAGGAACTTCCTGTTTGGGAGCAGGAAGTGAGTGATCACAGAGCCACCAAAGACTCACCATCCTAGAAGGGCAAGAGTAGTTCTCTGCCCCTCCCAGCTGCTGGAGGTCTGACTCTGAGCAAGTAAGGAGACTACTGAGAAATATAGGAACTTCTTGTCTTAGAACAGGAAGATCAAGAGCTAAAAGGGCACAAGAGCAGTAAGTTATCAGGGAAGAAAAAAGAAAAAAAAAAGAAATATAAACAAACAGAGGAAAGAATAAGTATTCCAAACAACAGTTAGTCCAGAAAAAAGACATAATGGGAGTGAGTGGTGCTGTGACTAAGGAGCAGCAGCTCGGAAGGTGTTCTGGAGGATGCAGTGTTGTCCCATCTGCAGGCACCTCTCTGGGCTGAGGGAGGAGGTTGCTAATCTCCAGGCTGAGTTGGTCAGGATTTGTGGGACCTCTCTCCCACCCAGGGACCACCAGGTCACTGCCACTGCCTCAGAGTTTGCCAAGAAAGAGGAGCAGTTGGACCACAGTGGGCTCAGGGACAGTGAGGGTGGTAGAACAGGGCATCCCTCCAGTTATACCTCCACAATTTCTATGCTGTTCTGGAAAAGTGTGGTTCCTCTATGGAGGCACCCCACAGTGGAGACCAAGGAGGATGCTGGGAACCTCCAAAGGAGACCCACAGGAGGCTGGCATGGGACCCCACAGGGAAGGAAACAACTCCTGGTGGGGAACCCATTGTTAGGAAGGTAGAACTGGGGGAGGAAGGGGAGAGGGAGGTAAGGTGCCTGCCTGGCATCATGGCTTGGAGGGACAGGGAGTCCATCAGGATCACAGTGAGCAGCTGCACAGGGAGGGAGCTGGATGCCATTGTCCACCTAGGGAAAAATGACCTGGCTAAGAAAGGGATCTGAGCAGTGTAATAAGCATTTGTGGTGATGGGGAGGGCCTTCAGACAAATAGCACACACGGTAACCTTCTCGGAGGTGCTGCCTGTTTCATGGCACGGATGAAGCTAGGGTGCTCCACATGATGGGATTCAATCAGTGGTTGAAAAACTGGTGCAGAGCTCAGGATTTGGCTTCATTGGGGACTGGGGTCCACCTGGATGGATGCAGGCCTATGCTGGCATGATGGTCTGCATCTGTCCAGGAGGGGGACCAGGATCCTAGATGATGGGTTTAAATACTTCATTGACAAGCATTTAAACTAGCCAAGGGGAGGCACTGGAAAGGAGCAGGAAATCCTAGCCCCCAAAAAAAAATCAGGGTACTAAGTGAGGTAGACACCAACATAGAGATGTCAATAGGGAGAAGTGCAGGGGTAAATGGAGAAAGTGACAAATGCAATAAGGACAGGGATGGGGGCAAAAGGTAAGGCCATCAAGAAATGGAGGGTAATGAGTACCAATGCCTGTAGTCTGGGCAACAAGCTCCTGAATTGGTGGCCTTGATGGAAGAGGGATGCCTGGATATCATAGCAGTCACAGAAACATGGTACACAGAGAACCATAACTGGGATGTTAACATACCAGGGTACACAACCTACAGGAGAGACAGGGAGGGCAGAAGGGGGGAGTAACTCTCTATGTAAGGAAATAGAAAAAGCAACTGAACAAAAGAGTAAACAGGGAGGAGAGGAGGCACTGTGGGTCACCATAGAGACTGGAAATGGCAAGCACAATCCACACAGGGGTTGTATACAGACCCCCATGTCAGGGGAGGGAATGGACAAGGATATGACAGAAGGCATACTTAGGATGGCAGAGAAAGGGAGATACCGCTGATGGGGACCTTAATATGCCAGATGTTAACTGGAGCACCTTTGCTGTAGCCACATCCAAAAGCAAGGCCATTCTTGTTGCTCCTTCAGGCGGCATGCCCTCAGACAGCTAGTTTTGGAACCTACTGTGAGGAGCAATCTTAGACCTCATACTCTTAAATGGGGACAGTGAGAGGATCTCAGATCTAGAAGTGGATAGCCATTTGGGAACAAGTGACCACCAAACAGTGTGTGGTTCACAATAAACTCGCTACAGAGTCAAGTCATACAAAAGTGAGGGTTCTGGACTCAGGAGGGCTGACGTTACAAGATAGGAGAGTGCCTTAGAAGAGCACTAGCAAACAGGCTAGAAGGAGGGAGGAGCAACAATGGGAAATATCAAAACTGCCATAGAGGCAACAAGCCTTTGTGTAAGCAAATAAACAAACAAGTGAAAGAAAAAGCCACTATGGTTCCCAAAAGAAGTATGCGGGAAGGTTAGAGAAAAAGAAAGCCTTTAGGTAGTATAATGAAACACAGAAGGAGCAGGACAGAGAACTGCACCAGTTAAGGCAGAAGGAAGCAGGGAGGGTAGTCAGAATAGCAAAGTGGCACAAACAGGAAAAGATAGCCAACTTGTTAAGAAGGGGATAAAACCTTTATAGGTATATCAGGGAGCGTGAGAAGACAAAGGGAGGGATAGTGAGGCTGAATAGAATGGATGGTGGGTGGGCACAGAGTGACAGTGAAAAATCAGGGATACTGAATGAATACTTCTGCTCAGTATTCACAAAAGAGGAAGTGGGAGAGGTGCCTAATCCAATTAATAGAAGCACTCTGAGAGGGGGGGTGATCCCTCGTCCTTCACAGTGGGAAAGGGTTCTGAAAGAACTCCTAAAACTGAAGGTGGACAAAGCAATGGGGCCAGATGAATTCACCCAGAATTCTAAAAGAATTAAGCAGAGAACTAGTGACACCACTGACTACCCCTTTATAACAAATCATGGGAGGATGATGTGGTACCTGAGGACTGGAAGAAGGCTGATGTGATTCCCCTTCACAAAAGTGGGAGCAAGACAGAGGCAGAAAAACTACAGACCTGTCAGTTTGACCTCTGTGGTAGTGAAAATGATGGGATCACTTCTGAAGGAAAGAATTGTTGTGTACCTAGAGACCAGTGGGGCACAGGACCCAAGCAGCATAGGTTCACAGCGGAAAGGTCATGTTAGATGAATCTAATTGATTTCTTTGACTGGGTGACCAAAGTAGTAGACCAGGGAGGGGCTGTGGACATGGCCTACCTAGACTTTAAGCAAGGCATTTAACACAGTCCCACACAAAAGATTAGTAGCTCAAATTAACTAGCCTTGAAGTGGTCCCAGGGTGGTGAGCCTGGGTAAACCATTGGCTGAACAACAGTGACACAGAAGGTAATTGTAAATGAAGTCCACTCTGAAGAGAGAGGGTTACTAGTGGGGTACCGTAGGGTTCAGTACTGGTCCAGTCCTTTTAATGTCTTTATAAGTAACATTGCAGAGGGACTGGAAGGAAAAGTATGCCTCTTTGCAGATGACACAAAGATCTGCAACAGGGTTGATACACAAGGAGACGTGGAAAGGATGAGAAGGGACTTGGCAAGGTTGGAGGAATGGCAGATGTATGGCAGCTTGGATCAATGCAAAGAAGTGTAAGTAATGCACCTGGGAAACAAAAACCCAGGGGAAGATTACACAATGGGGGAGGTAGTAACAACAACAAAATGGAAAGGGACCTGATGGCAATCATATCAGATGACCTTAAGGTTGGCAAGCAATGTGAGAAGGCGTGTGGGAGGGCTGGGGGATACTGGGATGTACAGGAGAGGCATCATCAGTAGAAAACAGGAAGTTGTTATCCCCTGTACAGACAGTTGGTGAGACCCCATCTGGCGTGACTGCATCCAGTTCTGGAGACCCCATCTCCCTGCAAGGACGTAGACAGGATGGAGGCAGTTCAGAGGAGGGCAACTAAAATAGTAGGTCTGCAAGAGAAGCCACTACGAGGAAAGGTTAAAGGAGCTTATATATGTATACCCTTGAGGAAAGGAGAGAGAGGGGACATGATAGAAACATTTAAGACCCCAGTGGAATCAACAAAGTCCAAGAGGGTAGCATCTTTCAGAAAAGAGATGTCAAGAACAAGGGACACAATTTGAAGATAGAGGGGGACGGCTCAGGGGCAATGTGGAGGAAGTATTTTCACAGATGGTGGTGGACACATGGAACAGCTTTCCTGAGGAGGTTGTGGGGTCAAAACTGTGGAAGAATCTCAAGAATGCATGGGACAGACATAAGGCAATTTTGTGGGGTAGAAGAATATGCTGTTGGTTAAATAGGATCTGCAGCCTATCCTCTAGGTAGGGATATGGGCAGACTAGGTGGGGCAAGCGTCCAGATTCGTCATTTAAAGTCTATGTTTCTATGTTTCAATCCATAAAGAAACACGATGAGTTTTATCCCTTCAAACTTCAATAAACAGTAAAATGGAAAATATATCCTCTAATAGGGCAAGGAAGTTCTCTATGTGGCACTGTAGTGGAAAACAGAGAAATTACAAAATGTAAAACAAAGTACTTAAGTTTGTTCAATCCTCATCACCTTCTTATAGATCCAGGTCTGTGTCTCCAGGTTCTTGATTCCTGCTGCAGTCACTCACAGAGTGTGAAGCCCATTTCCTGCCTTGGTAGGATCCGAGAAGACCCCACTTTGTTGTTGTGGATGATCCGCAGCCATGCAGGAAAAACAACGTGTGGATAATCGATGCTTCCTCAACTTCTTTCTCACCCCATCAAATTTTTTTCCAGCAGAGGGTTGCATAACTGAGGTCAGGTAACAAATATACGGCCCGATCGTCCTGGGTGAGGTGCCCTGCCTGTCTGGAGAGTCTCAAGATCTTATCTTCTGGTGCCCACACCATCTGTGACCAACAGCAGAGTGTGTGGATTCTCTGAGTCTCCCTGGTAGCCCTGGGTTTGAGCTGGTAAGCCTTTCGTAAGTTTAAATGCAAGTTCTGTTCTTCAGGCACCAGTTTCAAGCTCAGCCACTCTTTCAAAAACATAAGAGACTGATCCTCCTCTATTCCCTCAGGCAGGCTGAGTATTCTAATATGGGAGGAGTGGGCTTGATTTTCAGAGTTTCAAGTCTGGCCTCATATGGTTGGTCTCCTTCACCAGGAGCGTGGTTGCAGTTGCAGCTGATTCTGCTTGCTGCTTTGTGTCTCGACCTCCATTTGCATCCCTCAACTGTCTTTTCCACCACAGACACCCAAGTGGAGAACAAATCCATTTTAGTATTTAGATCCGAGACCGATGTAATCAGCCTTTGTATTTAAGGCTAATAGAGACATGGTCTCCTTGGGTTCTTGTTGAGATGTGACCTGTAACTCAGTGCCCGACTGCAATGTTTGAGAGGGCCCAGACATTTTATTACTCAATTCGCCACCTCTATCTTTTCGAGGATTGCCCATTTTAGGTTTAGAAGGCTCCTGTTGCTCTACTGCAATCATTTTTATCAATGATTGCTCTAAAAGATGATTTTAAGTGGATTTGATAGCTTTAGTGTAGAGCTGTTGAGAAGTGCTGCCAGTCAGCTCGAGCTGTACAGCGTCCCCCCACCTGTACTACATCTTCACATCTGGTATATCGCTGGCTGATCTCTTCTAAGGCACTGGCCACTGCTGGGTACAAGGAGATCAACACTTCAAAGGCATCATGCTGTTCAATCCATCTTGTATGGCAGAAGCACAGCAGCTTAACTGTCATTCCATCCAGCTTTGCATCTCCTGAAGAATAGTCTCTCTCTTGGGTGAATATTCAAAACTTCACAGCCTCATCTGCAATTCCCATTATGTTGTGGATGATCCAATTTTCTGAAGACTTGACAATACACCTGTTGAGCTGATGGGACCCACACAAAACCACAAAGCCTTCAGATACTGACTTTCAGTTCTTTGTCCTGCTCCTTTGTTTTCTCCGCCATGTTGCCAGCTCCATCAGAGCACTGGCTCAACATTTTGTCAGCATCAAGAGTTAACCTATTCTTGGCAAAATTGCTCACTGGTCCAGTAGGCCACTGCTGGAGACAGCGTGAGATACTACAGCTGGACGTGTCCATGTGTCATGCCTGGTCTTAAGACACTTTTGGTGGGAGATGGCTGATTCTTTGGTGGAATTGGTGGGAGAAGAGATAATTCTCACCCCAGAGTTGGTTCTTCTCTCGGTCCCCATGGAAGTCCTCTGTGCACAAAAGAGCTTGCTCCTCTTACTTACATGCTGGCAGCTAAGAAAGTGATTACTCACTTGTGGAGGCAGAGTAGACTACCTACTATACAAGACTGGTATAAATAATGGAGGAATTATACTTTATAGAACACCTCCCAGATGTAACAATAGATATGAACAATTTGAAATCCAATGGTGCAAATGGGTTTTCTTTATTTTGAACCGGACCCTTCGTTTATTCCATAAAGGGAGGTGGAGATGTGGGGAGGAAGACAGGTGGGAGTTGTTGGAGCCTGACCGATACTAGATTTAGAATGATGAAGAAGGTTGATATTTTATCTGTCCTGAAATATATTGTACCAGATTTGACTACTTACATAGAAGGCATACAAATGCAACTCAGAATTTATAAGATGATATATAGATACTGTATAGCAGGTATATTTTGCTTTTAGTTTAATTTCACTATATTCGCTATTCGCAATTCTATCACGAAACTAAATGGAATGTGAAATAAACATGATATACAGTATGTGCTTTGTGAACTATGTACTAAAGTTGAGCTCTCTCACAAAGAAGTTATCAACTACTCACAGCTACTTAATCACCTCCTCTGACATTCATTCATACAGCCATTTGCAGTCCCACTCACACATCGCATTAATGCTAGCTGACAATAGTTTAAAGTAGGTGTCAGTTTTATTTAAAGTGCACAGTGAATCATAACTAACTAACCAATCCCCTCTCAAAAAACACAACACCAAGGTACTGGTGTTTTAGCAGTTAAAATGTCCAGTCTGTTCACTGAGTCTTGTTCAGTCCTCGCCTCCTCATCTCCTAAACCAAAACAAAAAATAAGCAGATCATACAGCACTGAGTAGAACTTAAAAGAATCCAAAGTACAGTACTTGCAGACCATGTTTCTTAAAACATTTACTGTGATTTCGCTATTCTTCACAAAAAGGAAAAACAGTATGACTGAGCAACTCTGATCAATTACAGTATGTAACCTGCACTGCACCGCACATCACTAATTAGTAAAGCTATTCAAATGATGTACTTACAAAATTCAAGCAGTTTGTGTGCTTCCTGTATCCCGGCTTGCGAAATCCATGCACTGTGTCATCTCGCCTTGCAGCCAACATGTTGAAACTGGCTCCCATCCATCTGGCGTGATGCTCTTTTAGAGTTAGCTGCTTCAATCGATCTTGAAGTTGTGCATACCAGTAGAAATTTTTTCGGACACTAACCCAGCATACCACTGCGTGAAACTGTCTTTTAAAAGATCTTTAAAGATCTTATATACTGACACCTCCAGGGGCTGCAGGAGTCCGTATAGGATGCAGGTACATACACTGGGATGATGGAACACTTTTCAATTTCTCAAGTACATTAGTTGTACTATGAGCTCTGTATAGGTCCACTATCAATAGACATTTTGCTCCTCAAGAAGTCCCAGTCTAATTTCCGTGCTCTCAAAATATGGCAGCAAAACATGATCAATAAATCTGATCATTGTGTGCTCATTTGCCCAACAGTTTTCAGACTGGGTGATGTGCCATACAGGTGGGAACTTGTAGGATGAGGTGCACACTGAAGTGCTCCACTTGTAGATTACTCTGCAGTAGCATGTCACCCAATAGTGTGCAAGCTAAGACAGAAGACACCTGGCGTTTTCGCAGAGGCCCGTCAACAATACCTGATCGAGACTCAGTTGTCTCCATGGTCCACTGTGACACTGGGACCATGATAACACTTGTTTCATCTAAGTTGACTTCCAACTCAGGTGGGATGAGCTCCTGGGTACAGTTTAAGAAACCAGCCTTTAAGTTGGGAAAGTCGTTAGGGCCATTTCAAGCAACCTTGGTCCCTTTCCTTTTACTGAACCCCATGCGATTTAAAAATAAGTAACGCATTTTGTGGTCAGCTGCAGATGACCACCATTCTCACACAACAACTGAGGGAATTCACTTTTACAATACCGACAGCGACGGCATGTATCATCTGGCATTAACTACCACCCCTTCTGTGCACACTGAAGAATTATTTTTTAGTTGCTCCTCATAATCGTTTGACAGGTGTGTTAGCCTGCCTTGGGGCTTTTGGGGAAGTAAGAGCGACAGGTTGTTGGGGTCAGCTGCTTTATTAAAAGCTGTCAGGTAGTCTGCTTTAAACTTGTGGACTGTACTTTCATTAATCACAGTGCTCGATTGTGAAATGTGGAAGCAGGCAGCTGCCATCACACTGTTCTCAGCTGCATACTTGCTGAGTTTAAACCGCAGGTCAGGGGGTAGTGCATAGCTTGCAGGTCTGCTTTTCTTTGAAAGAGGAGGACGAGGCTGCCAGTTCCCTAACAACAGACACTGGACATGCAACTCCACCCAGAACTCTCAGCCAGTAATTCACTGTCCAACAGGCTCGGCTGTAAAGGGTATTTTCTTTTGTTTGTGATCCTGACTTAATTCATTGAAGAAGAGACATCTCTGTGCAGTAAACTGATCAATGGATACGGATACTGGGATCAGAGACAATGGCAAGGAAAAATGAGCAACTAATGCCAGACTTTATAGCGCAGTGCAGATTGATAAGAAGACAGTAATTTAACCATATTGCCAAACCTAGTAGCCACGATTTCAATCAGACATGAATATGTATAACAAGTTGAACTCCATGAAATCTGTGGGACATGAATTCAACCTGCTACACAGTATGTATTTCTAAAATGTTTATATTGTACCCCAAATACATTGTAGTGGTTTAAACTTTTAATAAAAGAAAGTTACAAAAAAGTGATCCGAGGTATCACTGCTTACATCGATGTAACTAACAAAGCCTTCATGGATCTCACACCTTTCATCAGCATAATGAAGTGTGAGAACCAGCAGCTTTGTTGCTGACATCTCGTGCCTCATCTGCCGACACGCTGACCCATCCACCACCCTTCTTGATCTCAGTGACTGTGTCCCTTTGGATGAGATCCCCAGTGATTTAAGTCGTTTCATTCTGGATTGTCTTGGAATGGTATGTGACATTTCTGGTTGCTGATTCAAAGTGCTGTTTCAGGATCTCATCTCCACTCTCAAAGCGAAAAGTCAACAGAGCCTGAACATTTCCACAATTCATTGTTTTGTTGTTCAGGTATTTGGAGTCATTTATGTGTCCCCTGAGGGTACATTTTGTGTTTCACAGATAATTATGGTGCTAGCTATTGAAGTAAGCACTTTCAAGTTCTGCCTCCTTTCTTTGAGCCTCTTATTGCATCTTACAATAACATTATTGTCATTGTGTATTATGACTTGTTTGAAAAGGTCTGCTCGAACAGCACAGGAAGCATGGGTTTCATGTCTGCTTCCTCCATCCTTAGGTTGGCTCTATGCACTTTGTTGAAAAATGAGCATCACAGTCTGATGTAGCATTCTCCAGTATCTGTAAGCACATGTATGCACCTCTCTTCCTGTTGCTAGCAGCAGAGGTTGTCAAGAAGCACACAGGGTAGGCGGTTCCATGTAATAACAGCGATCAGCAGCAGCGGTGCCATGTGAGGCTAAGTGTACATTGCGAAAATCAGTTTCAGCGATGTACACCCCTGCATATAGAAAAACTGCATCAGGGTGTGGTAGCACTGTCCCCCCAGCATGGGAAGCAAGATTGAGAGGACTCTTTCCTATCTTTTTTTTCCTTCTCTGAAAACCTGTTGCAACAGCATTTATTCTGTTCTGTCCTGTACTGTAGGCTGGCCACCTGCGCCTACTATCCTTTATTTTCATTTTCCTTTTCAGTCCCTTCTCTCTCACTCCCTGCTTTTGGGTATGCACAGCACGCTACTGAATTCTGCCTGATATAGATGACTGTCATGCCAGTAGTGGTTTGCCAGAGTAATTAAATTTAACAGAGCTGTAAACACAGCCGCTCTCTTCTCCTTGTACCACAGCTCTGTTCACCTTCCTGCACTAAGCTGCAAGGGATTGTAGCACCAAGAAGCTGCTTTCCTGTAAATAGCAGCGATTGCCCAGTGCTAAACCCCTTATTGTTAACCTTGTAACCTTTATTTTTCCTTAGCTTTCCCTGTAATGAATCTGCAGTAGCAAGCATATTGTGTCTCAGTAAAAAGAAATACTGTAAAAGAGACACAGTTTCCCAGTATCAGGAATAAATAATAAGCAAACTCCTTTGTTTGAACACTCTTTGAATTGCCAAAGCGGACCCCAATTCAATTAAAACACCAAACTGTTTTTTGGTATAAAAAGGGCCACAGCTCTTTTACTTAAACAAAATTGAATACATTACGTGGGACACTTAGCCTTTACAAGTGTAATAGGTACATCACAATTTTACAGATATCCACTTTACAATATATCATATACATACACCAACTCTATACAGAAAATTGTAACATATGTACATTACATGTCCCATCCGTAAGACCCCTTGGGCAGCCCTAATTCATGTATTGCTGAAACCCCAGCTTCTTCATCCACTTGTTTGGGGAACTCTGGCCCTTTAGTCCAACAGACCTGTTGAGGGCCGTGCCTTTCCACAAGACAGTCCCCTCCCTTTCAAAATTTAGGGCCTCCTAGCCCCTTGACGAGGAGCATGCCCCTCAGGGCCGCCTCCTCCTCTTGGAGTCTTGGATCCCAGCATTTGGTTGCACGCCCCAGCCTGGGTGCCTTCCTCTCCCAGTCTTCTGAGGCATACCCGTCCTAGGGTCGTGCCTGTCCCTAGTGACACCCAATCGCAGCTCTTCTTATGTCCAGAGCCTCTTGCAGGGTCAGCCATGAATTTACTGCCACTTCCTACTGTGCCAATAAGTATCTCCTGCTAATGCCCAAGGGATCTTACTTTTCCAAACAGCACCGTCTCACAGAAATCGGTAAGTGTATTGTTAAAACATCATTTTCCATCTCTGATAAATGAACCCATCCGGCTATAATATCCCGTATCCGTTTTTGTAATCAAGAAGTGCCTGATTACCTCCATGCCCAGTGAGGCCGCAAAATGGGACACCTCCTTATTCCACGAACCTCCACGCTTTGTTCATAGCTCCTGCCTTTAGCTCACCACACCAGTGCAGGCGTGGTAACATTCTTGTCCATGCCGGAATGGTGCAAGGCAATAACTGTTTTAAGTGGGACAAATCCTCTTCATATCCCCAATTAATCTCTTTGCCCCTAAGGTGACCAAGTCGTTCCCTCCCAGATGAATCACCAGCATGAGTGGTGGTTGGCGAAGTAGACCCAATGCAATGACTGTTTTACACAATGCCCCCCACCTCATATCCCTTTTCCTACCCATTTAATCACAGCTCGACTTCTTGGAATGTCCAGCTGAGTTGTATGTGGCCATTTTTCACCCTCTTGTATGCCTCCTTCACGTCGAATGACCCACGATCCATATCTGAGGATGTGCCGACATGCCTGTAAAACAAAATTAGAAACATGTGAGTGTTCTCCAATTTGAACTATCAGTCCCAACTTGTGCTGGGTTCCCTACCATCACTTGCTGCTGTTTTTGCTGAGCCTTATGTACCCCATGTATGGCTTTGAAGCCCATCTGCCAACCCTTTTATCTGATCCCTCTTTTAAACTGCACCTGGCTGCCTCAGTGGCTGCTCCAGTTCAGAATGAATGGGTGTTATATGAGGTCGGGTTTTTCCCGCATCCATAAACCCTTTAGTGGGACCTGATGAACTGCCATCTTGTGACCGTTTTCCATCCCATGCACAAACAAATGCCCGTTCCTGTTGGACGACCACCACATACTCCTTCATTGCCAGCCATGGGCAAATATTCCCTAGTGGGGCCTTAAACAGTGTAATCATGGAGGGGGCCGCACTGGTTTGTTTTGATTTTCGCAGCTAAAGACACAGTCTATCTTGCCAGATGATGAAATCATTCAACTGGAGATTGGTGTTCTGACTCGGTGAGTTAGACTGTGGTACCAACTCAGACACCGAGGCCCCAAAAATGCACATTGTATAGGGCCCTGAAAGCTTGGTTTCATAGCCAGAGCTGCAAGTGACCACCAGTGCTTTCAGGAGGTTGGACAATTCAGGTAATCCTATGGGCTTCCTTGTGTCCACCTTTTTCCCTGTGGTCTAGACATGCCCTGCACCATTTTCTTTGTAATGAAATTGTTAGTTCAGGTCAGGAAACCTTCATATTTCTGAAGAAAGGCAATGCCTGCTAGTTGGAGGCATATAGCTGCTGAGGATTTCCCCAGGCTTTCTAAGTGTAGGATGTAGCTTTGAACTTGTCTCTGGGTATTGTGTGGTTCCACGTTTACCTCGTGACCACAAAATTGCTGGAAAGATTCATAGCTACCTACATACTTCCTCCATGTCGGGGGGACAGCGAGTTGTACCAGTTGCTGCAATCTTGGTTTCCCAAGTCTCAGACTGCTTCGGTATTTTTGTGGGGAACTGGTCATGCAAGGGCTAACTGCCTGAAGTGCTTGAGCTGAAATCGAGACAGGGCATCAGCTATAACATTTTCTTTTCCTGGCAAATGGCGTGCCTTAAAAGAGATGTTGTACCATAAGCAGCATAATACAAAGACCATAAGACCTTCATCACCTCTTCCAGCAGAGATGTCTGCGAGTTCATTATGTCCACTACTGCCCTGTTGTCTGTGTGAAACAGCACTTTCTTATTCTGAAGTTTGTGTCCCCACACCTTCACGGCTACCATGATAGGAGCAGTTCCAAAAGGTGATATTCTTTGTGAGTCCCTTCAACACCCACTCCTGTGGCCAGTGTCCATAAACCATGCTCCTGCCAGAATGCCCCAAAACCAATGCCCCTGAAGCATCGGTCACCATGTGCAGGTCAAAAATTAGTCTGCTGGTGTCTGCCAGATGGTGATACCATTGAAATCTTTCAAGAAGAGTTCCCAAACCTGTAGGTCTGCTTTTATGCCCTCGTCAGTCTGATGTGATGATATGGTTTAGAGCCCCCAGTGGCTAGCGCCATCTGCCTAAGGAATGGCCTGCCTGGGCGAATTGCACGGCATGCAAAATTCAAGTGGCCTATAACAGATTGCAGCTGTTGTAGGGTCACCTTCTTTCTTTCCCATCTCACCCAACATTTTCACAAAGTGCCACCTTGTCTTGCAGTAGCGGAAACCATAGCCTCGAGTCTATTTCTATGCCCAGGTATGAGAGACAGGTAGCGGGCCCTCCATTTTTTCCTGGGTGAGCGGGACACCATAATACCCCTTCAGTGAGGTGAAGTCTTGCAGCATCTCCCCACATGTGATCCCCCTTGGGACCCATAAATAGGAAATCATTGAGATAATGGACTACATGTATGTTTTTGTGTGTTCTCTGGTGGCCCACTCCAAAAGGTTGAGAATGCTTGAAGGCTGAGCAGCTGACGGAGCATCCCATAGCATAGCCTTGTCCATATACCATTGACCTCCACTTTGAAACCCAGTAAATCATGGTCCTTGAGATGTACTGGTAGCAGACAGATGCAGATTTGATGTCCTCTTTGCCATCAATTGCCTCGGCCTAGCTGTTGTATGTGCAGAGCCACATCAAACGTTGTATATTGCACTGTGCAATCCTCCAGGTTGATGAAGTCATTTACTGAATTGCCTTTCAGGTAGGACAGGTGATGAATGAGACTATATTCCCCTGCTTCCTTCCTGGGAACCAGCCCCAATGGGGATACTCTGAGGTTGTGCACTTGGGGGTAATCAAATGGTCCCGCCATCCTGCCTGCCTCCACTTCCTTGGCAATTTTCCTCTCCAGGATGTTGGGAAGCAAAATTGCATGCTTGAGGTTGCATGCTGTGGTTTCTACCTGGTCCCTTGCATGGTATCTTAAAACCATACTTGAAACGTCGTGTATATATTTTGCTGCTGATTTTTTGTGGGTAGCAGTCAGCCAGGGGCCATCCAGTCTAATCGTACTAGTGAGTTAGCCAAATTTCCCAGACCCTTTCCCTTTTCACTGCTTGCTCCCTCGATGTTTGATGTCTTGGAGGATTGTCGTGTACATTCAGAGAACCTGTGCTCTCCTCTGCATGACTTGCAGATGTGGCGTACCACAAAAGGAATGAAAACATTTTCCTTTATTGTAGTCGTAACAGGCCTTCCTCCCTGCCCCTTTCCCCTGCTCTTTCCTGTGTTCTCCACCACGTTTGCCTTGCAATAACATGACCACTATCCATATATGTCACAACATTAGGCCGACCACGTGTCATATAGCGAACCCACAGGTCTATGTGTGTGTTTCCCATTTGAAATTGGGTTACCTAGATAGTTTTAGAGCGAAACTGCCCATCGTATTTTAACCATGCATATCCATCAAAGGAGAATCGCTAAATTTTATGGTATCCCTGTATTTTAGCAGAGCAATTAGTTTATTAGGGTGCTTCATCCATAAACTGACATAAATATGTCAAAGGCGGCTGCCCAATTCTCAAATGTGAATGGTACCTTTGGTCTCCACGGCCTCTCTTTTTAAACCTTTCTCGTTGCTCACCTCCGGGATCTCCTATGCAATAATGAGAACATGTCTATGAATTCCCCTTTCCAGATTTTCTCCCGGACAGTGTTGGATAAGTGATCCCCAATGGGTCTTCCACCCCAGCATATGCCCAACGCTCTGGGAATCCCGATACTACGCTGGTTGACTTGTCCCCATTGCAGTATTTGGAGTATTATCCATTCTAGAGGCTACAGTCTCTTGCTCTTGTGAGCTTGGTGTCCTGTTTTCCTTGTTAGTTGGGAGGGGTTGTAATGTGGGAGGCCCAGCCCTGTCCATACCTGAACCGCGCCCTTTGTGCATACCCCTTCCCCTATCCCTTGGGAGAAAATGGAGTGATGCTGGCTCAAATGAGGCTCAAACACCATGGTGTTCTGTTATACGCTACTGCAGTGACTTACCTGAGCTGCATCAGTTCCTGTCATTGCAGATTCGGTCCAGTGGTGTGCCCCTAAGCCACTAATCCTCTATTGACCCAGAAGCCCGGCTGTGCCCAGAGAGGTACCCTCACCAGGTTTGTTAGCTGGAAATGCAAGGCCCCACAATGGTGGGGGCATTCCACACCCTGCAGGGTTGTTGGAAACCAGGAGGTAAGGGGCCCCAAGGTCACTGCTGGCTAAGTGATGGGCATATGCGGGTGCTCCATACATAAATGGCCACATGAAGGGGTTATGTTGCCATGTTTGATGCCCTGGTATCACCTGCCAGGATTGAACCCTGGAGCCCCCTGGTGTCTTGACTGGTTGCTTATCTTTTGACCCTTGGCTTCCTTGTGATTCCTTACCGACTGTTTTTGGCCACATCCTCCAATCCTGTCCCCCTGCACCTGCCCTCTTCTGTTTACGTTCTCTTATCTTTTGGCCTTGACCATGTCTTCAAGGTTCTTTATCCCTTTTTATGTCTTGCTTCCTCTGTTGCCAATTCCAATGGCAGCCTTTCTATGCTATCAATGTATTGTTCTTCCTCACTATCAGATTCAGACCACACTAAATCTATTGATACATCGCTGGCCTGATCTCCTCATACTCACCCCTCTGTGGCTGGGCCACCGGTACTTTTCCACCTCTTCGTTCTCCTCTCTTGGTTGGGCCCCATATGCATTCCCTCTGCTCTGTTCTGTTTTTCTCTGTCTGATTTTTTCTAGCCTCTGCCACTGGTGAAAACTTAAGCTTACTTTGCCTGCCCTGCCCCTTTTTAGCAACAGATTTTTCCTGAGCCATGGATTCCAACCATCCGGGCCGATGGCTGGCTACACCTAGGCTGCCGACCCTCTTCTTCCGCTGGTTCTTGCGGCCTGTGTTCTGGCATGGTGGAGGGTCTTCCACCATTTTCTGTTGCCTGCCTTGACGGGCAACTAGTATTTCTGGTTCCAACCTGGACATGGTTGACAGCCAATCAGATCCCCCAATGTCCTTAAGGCATTGCAGGGCCTCATGAAAGCTTGGTCTTGCCCTTGCACTGGGATAGCCTGTGGTACATATTGTGTCTGGCTTCCCAGCACCATAAGGTCTTGACCAGTGCCCTGTGCCTGCGTGGAGATTTGGGGCCTGGCTGTCCAGAAACTAGTTATTCTGTGCTTGGACATTTTAGCTATTGATATTAAGGGCAAAGCAGTGTTCAGCGATGCGATACCTATGAGACAAAATATTAGTTATTAATACACCTTTATCTTGCCTTTTATATGTTAACATTCTAACCCTATATCCTCTTAACTGAGTGCCCTATCCTAGCCCGTCTGTATTTCCACTAGACCTCTCTTGTTGCTGTATCCCAGCCCATTAGTAGTAAACAGCTAACATCTCCCCTTTAGAGATCTCCCTTTAGAGGACCCTTTAGAACCAAAACCATGTTAAAGGGACTAGGGATAAATTCCACAATTGTGTAGAAAAACAGTCTAGATGACCAAGAATTCTCATTAAGTTTCTAAAACAGTAACTTATTTTCTGAACATAATTTACTCTGACCATGAGATGTTTTGGCATTCTGGAGTGTCATTTCCAACATTACAAGTTGGTTTCTAGTTTTACAGGAGAGAAAAAAAAAAACTTGAATACAGTAACGAGCAGTAATCCAATATGAAAAACAAACACTACTTTGTGAAAACAGAAAAAATTGTCCTCTTGTATGCTGCCATTGGAATTAGGAGTAGATCCATAAATACACACACTTTTTATATATATATATATATATATATATATATATATATATATATATATATAAACAACTGCCTTATTCTTGAAGAGCACAAAAACTGGAATGGTATGGAAACATGGATCCCTTTCTGAAGAGAAAAGATGGACAGCAAACCAGCCTGCTCAACCCAAAAAAAAATCATTGTTCACTCTCCCTTGGATATTGGGGTGTCATGAAGTGGGCCACACTCCACTGGCTGAAACTCACAAAATTGCATTGAAAATAAAAAGTCTGGCAGAAGAGGTGAGCTAGCTAGAGCAAAGGCTGGCCCTCCCCTCGGATATTGGGGTGCCTAATGGGCCAGACTCCACAAGCAGGAAGGGAGGGATTTTCCTTAAACTAGCACAATTGCATTGAAAATAAATAAGTCTGGCAGGAGAGGTGAGCTAACTAGAGCAAAGGGTGGGTGAAAACACTGCAAAAAGCTCAAAAGGTACTCTTTAAAGAGTCAGTATTTGGTGGAAGATAAAATTCCTAAGGGATTTAAGCAATAAGGCGGTTCTGAACTCATTAGATACATCAAGAGAAATTTTTTTTTTTTTGAAGTGTTTCAAAGGGCTTAGATTGCTAGTTTGAAATTACTGACTGGGGTAATACACGGGCTGGCACTAGCAAAATAGAAAGTCTGCTTTGAGGATGTATTTTATGCTAGTTTAGTGCTGGATGTAATAGAATGGCAGAATCCGGATTCTGCTGGAAAACAACACAGAACAATCAAGTTGTTGATATCTGAGGTGATAGATGAAACTGTAGCGAAGGAGGAGGACCTGGCCTAAATTTCAAACTTGCACAACCGCAGGTGGAGACAACACATGGGCAGCCGAGGAAAGGAAAGAATTAGCTGTTTTTGTAAAACATTTTTTTTTAAACCCCAAACTCTCAACAACAAGGGGCAGACTGCAGGAAAGAAAAGCACCCCAGGCAAGGGTTTTTACAAAGAAATGCCTAGGACCATGGGGTGCACAAGGCGAAGAGACGTATATGGGGGGGAAGGGAAACTGAGGCCACCGAAAGCACAGCAAGTCGACAGCCTGAAAACAAGGAGCCAAGACCTGAGAAAACTCCAGGGGAACTTAATGGGAACTGCGTCCCAGAAAAATAGACAATTGTGCCAAAAGTGCCAAGAACTAACTGAGATTGGGGTGCCACAGGAAAAGAGGAACAAGAATCAGTCGTGGAGGGGAAGTAAGAGAACACTTGATGCACAAAAATTAAATTAACCAACACCCCCACCAGCCAGGCAGGTACCCTGGAGAAACCCGAACCAGCTGAAAACAAAACCCCACAGATAAAACATTTACCTCCAGATCCGTGAAGGCACGACTTGATCGGAGAACAAAACGAAAAGACTGGTGGCACAAAAGCAAGCAAAAAGCCAACAACGAAGAGCCAACACGGAGACAAAAGAAAACTTCTTGTTGCAGAGCTGTTCCAGGAGGGTGAGATCGCCTGGGACAGCTCCTTTGAATTCTTCTCCTGACCCTCCCTATAGGGAGGGTCTTGTAACCCTATCCAGGGGCTCCTCAGATTGGGCCACCCACTAGGCGGGGGTGCCTCCTCCTAAATGGTGGGTGGCCCTCTAGCCCCACTCTTGGGTGCCCCCCGTGAGCGGCCGGTGGGGCTAATCCTGCACAACATGGAGACAAAAGAAAACTTGTTGCAGAGCTGTTCCAGGAGGGCAAGATCACCTGGGACAGCTCCTTTTGAACTCCTTCTCCTGACCCTCCCTATAGGGAGGGTCTTGTCAGCCTTATCCGAGGGGCTCCTCGGTTGGGCCACCCCGCCGGGCGGGCGCCTCCTCCTAAATGGTGGGTGGCCCTCCTAGCCCCCACCCTCTTGGGTGCCATCGGAATTTGCCCCCGTGAGAGCAGGTGGGGCTAATCCTACACTGTAGTGAAGTCAGGTAACATGGAGCTGGTATTTGTCTGTTTTATACTGTTCTCGATCCACGTTTCTCCTGCGTCAGCAGTATTTCATATCTCCTTTGGTCTGCCCTGCCAAAAGAAATCCTTGTATGTGGGTTTTAATTTTGCCTCTCTAAGTAAAAGGCATCTTTTAGAAACAGAGCTGCTGCTCTTAAACTCAGCCCTGCGCTTAGCTCCAGGAACTCCTTTGGCAGATGTTGACATTCCTTTCCTTTGAACATTTGCCTGGTTCTTTAGAATGTCTCTGAATTGCCCAGTGCTATAAATAAAAGAATAAACAGTGTTTTCCGTTTCAAATAGTACCTGGTTATTCTACAGTATGCAGAGTTTCCTCTGGCACCAAAACACTGCAGAGCCGAGGCTATGCGTTGTAAATAGAAAGAGTGGCTACACGGAGAGTTTTACATGTCAAAACTTCTAAAAGCATGTAATTTCTCCTCCACGACCACGCATTACTTAAAAGAGCACAGCTAACCCTAAATTCTACACTTTCTGTCAGTAAATAAAATGAAGTCCCTGACTGAAGAAAATAGGAATAAGGTACAAAGAAAGCCCAGTTTAAGCATATAGCCATCCTAAACTCCTGCAGATGTGTGCACATTTCTAACTTGTTTGTATCTAGCTAAATGAAGACAAAACTGTTGAAATAAGTATTTTCTTATCCTGTAAAGCCTCCATTAGCTCGTCTCATTTTCGTCAGGTCCTTCTCTTAGGGCCAGCACCCTTTGTGATGTTGTTTTATAGTAAGTGAGCTGTCATTCACAATGGAATGGGTGGGGCTACAGGAATTAAATGGCTGAAAAATGATTTATTTGCATTATTTTCATATATGTTGTTCCCAAAATCATAGGGAATTATGTGTATTATTTATCTTATCATATTTTGTTTGCATTTTCTTTAGCTTAGAAACAAACTGTATTAGATTAGCCTCATACCATGTGACTTGTTCTGTATATAAACTCCACTCTCCTGTCTAGAAAAGAGATCAGTACAACCTGAGTGCAGGTTGAGAAGCACAGAGAGTGGGACTGAAACTATGTCCTAGCTGTGTTTTGCCTGTTTGATTTATTTTGCTGAAGTAATTTTTCTTTTTTTTTTGTAAATAAAATCACACATTGGTGTGTTTTGTACCTCACTTCTGTTGTTAGCGTTTTCTTCTCCACACCCCACTATGACACGAAGACTTAGATTTTAGATTGTTATGGAGGACTGCACCCCAACATCCCCATAAAAGGATTCTCAACTGTTGAGGGGTGGGGTGCAAATTTTAAAGAAAAATTGGGTGCCAGGAGCACAACAATGAAGGCTCACCTGGACCCGAACCTGGAACCATCGCAGCTCTAGACTGCCACCCACCCACTACACTATGACATCCTGTCACTATGTGCGGAACCTCCCCATCCAGTCACCCTTCCTCATTGGTAGCCCCATTGACATGAGCTGGGATTGAGTCACCATTTTATAAGCGCCAATCACTGATGCCCATGTCACAGGCTACTGGATAGACAGAATGCTGCATCAAGGAAGCGCCATCAACTAGTCTGGGATATGTGTCTATCCATGAGGGTGAAAGTAGTGCTTTTGCTTTCCAAAAGTAGTAGCAGCAGACAACTTCTCAGAAGTACTGATGTGTTAGCCAACAGTCAGTAATTTCAGTTTATCTTGATCAGTCAGTTTGCAGTTTAAATATTGGCAATGTCATACTCACAACAAGGACTACATGTAGGTGCAGATAAGTGTAGCCCCCCAATTTGGGAGCTTACCTCAAGTGTCTTCCTGGGCTCCAATAATGCCCTGCCAGGCAGCCATCCTGCATAGATAGTAAATCCACAGTTATTTGATTCTGTTGATTTGAGTGAGAGTGCCATGATGTGCCTCTGTGCCTGTCCCTTTAAGACATTAGCCAGTGTGTGTGTAGTAAGTGGTCTGGGCTGGGTTCGAGTGCTTCAAGGCTCCCAACCAGCCAGACACCGCTTTATTTGCTCCACTCTGCTGTCAATGGTAGAGCAGAGGGTGCTTTAGCCAGTACTGTAAATATTTACTTCTAACTTGCTGTTATATTGAAGTTAGAGAGTTTGTTTAACCTGCTTTCCTTGCAGCTTTGCCCTTTGGATGGGGGCCATCATGTTTGATCCAGGACTTCAAGTAAGTGGACCAGTAGGACTCAGGAGACCTCAAAGGATTATTGGCCCAAGTGCTCCTGGGAAGGAAAAACTGTAGTGTTTGTAGTTTTAGGTTGGTGCCTAAACTGAACTGAAGGGGCATCAGAACTGTGACTGACAGCTCCCCAGTCAACCAGAAATCAGGAAACCCAGGGAAAGCCCAGAACTGTTAAGCAATGGTGTGTCAGTTGGAGTTAGAGCTTGAAGAGTGAGCAGCTTGAGCTATCGAGAAGCCGCTCCAGAAAGAAGCCGAGGAGAATCAGTGGGGAAGGGCCTGACTTGCCTCCCTGCTACTGTTCTTGCTTGGGACTGCTGACTGCAGAAATCAGAATATTCTGAATTATGACTTTGAACTGCAGCAGAAAGTTCCAATGATATTAGAAGGTACAGCCTGAGATTTGGATCGAGAAGAAGCTCCTGTAAAGCGATCATCTCAGAGGTTGTGAGAAACTGACTAAATGATCGAGAGGTTGGCTCAGTGAATCTACTGCAATAGCAACTGGCCTGAATATTGAACTGAGATTTGGAGAAGTTGATGCTGTTCTTGTTAAATGTGCTGAATGTTTTCATGGACTGTGGCCTGTTTGATCAGTGGCTGAACTGTGTTGCCAGCTGGAGGCCTCTGTCAGCAAAACCAACTGAATGTTTCCAAATTGCCTATTCAGCCTTAGGCCTATGCCCATCTTGGCCCAAGCCATCTATTTCTGCACCAGAGACTGTTCTTCAGTGAGACTGGCTTTGGTGATTCAGCCCTGTGCAGAGACAACTTGCAAGTTGCGGCAACCTGAGAGAAAGGCCATGAAATGGAAGTGTGTTATGTCAGCCCTGTTACCCATGCTCATCAGTGAACTCCATGAGGTCTCCTTATCACCTGATCCATCACAGCCCACTGATAGCGTGAGTAAATCCAGGGTAGCTCCCTGCAACACATCCTTTAATTATCTGTGGTACCATCTGATTGTTACAGTCATTTTCTGGGTTTCAAGAGACTGGGCCAACTGTCCAGGATTACAAATAATCAAAGCTCTGTTGTGCATGCTAATTGCCTTTTTCTTCCATCAAGGCCCCAACAACAGCTGCAATGCTAGCCACCCCAGGCAATGCCTCTGGCTAGCCAGTATACCATCCTGGGTACCCAGTGTTGTGGGACTGATTATTTGGGACTAAAAGTGCATGCCAAATAACCTGAATTCAATCAGTACAGTAATCATTCAGCTAAAATTCACGCCCTTCCTTATTTATGACCCTATAATAAATGTGATTATTGTTTCACATTTAACCTGCCTTACAGCATATTGTTAGCTGGGTTATAGAACTGAAAGTGTGTACTTTCTTTGCTATCCTGATTTTTACAGGGGTTCCAGGAAATTGCTGATGGACAGACCCTGGTGGTAAGTGTAAAGGGTGTGTGCCAGGGTGTAGCCAGGAATTTTAAACTTATACTGAGAGTGACAGAACTGTTGCCCTCCAAAACACAAACCAAAAATATGCTGCCCACCACACAAACATTGCCTCATCCCTTCTCTTCAGTATGTCGTAAGCCAATGATCCTAATAGATTCACATTTTATTTTATCACACACACACA
Organism: Neoceratodus forsteri; assembly: GCA_016271365.2. Classification (NCBI taxonomy): domain Eukaryota; kingdom Metazoa; phylum Chordata; order Ceratodontiformes; family Ceratodontidae; genus Neoceratodus; species Neoceratodus forsteri. Next base: position 881,914,484 of record CM057450.1, on the reverse strand, counting down.
CACACACTCACTTGCACTCACACCACCAGTCAGACAGAAGTTGGCTAGCTTTTAGTTACAGTTTTTAGGATACATTGTGATATGCCTGTGTACTATATCAAGGTAGCCAGCCTTAGCTGGCCCAGTGGTGCTGAGGGTTGAAGTGCTGGATGCCACACCTAGCGCCACGTCAGTGATCTGGGTTCTGCAACGGACTCAGGGAGCCGGGGTCAGTGGGGAGGGAGAGGATTGAGCATCTGAGGACTACTCTCCACTCCTGGGAGGGATTCTGGGCTGTTCAGTGTCCTCGTGTCCCTGATGGAGATCGGGGTACTGCAGGATCACCAGCCAGATCATAGGGATGGGAGTGCGGAAGACGTCAGCAGGAAAGCCAAGCGTGGATGTCAGTGCACGCCATACCCCTAGGGGAAACCACTATGTAGAAATCCCCATCCATGGAGATAGGTGACAGCACCACCACCCTGTAGCCACACCCAACTGCCGGTCAGCCTCTTCTCCTAGGCCAAGCCAAGTCCGCATTCCTAATTCTAGATAGAGCACCCTGGGTGGATAGGGCGGCCCTACCTTGGGGGCTCAGAGCTGGGGGTTCAACGTCTGGTGCTGGGAGCTGGAGATGTCTCAGGCAAGGAGGTAGAGCTAGGGGCAATGGTGGATGCCTGAGAGTTCCTCATGGAATGGTGCAAAATAGAAGATACAAAAACAGGGTAGCCAGCCTTAAAGAAGTCCATTCACACCTGCACTCATGTACATACTGATTGGTCACTCACATAATCATGGCCTCTAAGTTTAGCACCCACACATCTTCAAGAGATTATTCACAAACTCACATTAAAGTATCCAAGGAGGGGAACAACAGTTATTCAGGTATATCAGGCTCTGTTTGTGTTTGTGCCCTGGCCTGAGGCTCATGTTTCTGGATTTTCCAGGTTTACTGTGCTCAGCAAAGTACACTGAGTATGCCTGCCGACACCCATGGTGAGTGCATATTATTAATGTTATTTGCTGACTGTGTGTTAACTGCTGTTAAAGGTACAAAGCCACTAGGAGGGTTGGGTAGTTATAGCTTCCCAGAGGGCTATAACAGGTTAGATAGATATTCCCACTATTGTTACTCTGGGTGGAGACACCATGATGAGTGATGGGGAAAATGGCAGCAACGCTGGACTGCTGCCTGCTTGGAGCTTGAACTTTAGCTCCAAATGGTTTAACTTGTCTAAAACATTGTAAATACATTACTCAATGTTTTTATTTAGAGCGACTGGGAGAATCCTTTTGTTTTTTCTTTCATTTTGTATAAATTAGTCAGTTTTAGAGTAGGGGTTTTAGCTGCAGGCAGGACTCATGAGTAAAGGCAGCATAGGAGTGCAGTTTTATTTTTAGTGAGGGTCTTGGAGTCTGCACTGTAGTGTTTGTTTTGTGGAATTCTGTGGATTTCTAAATTGGGAGCACAAATTTGAGCACTGGCTTTTCTCTGGGTACTTGCCTGGTGTGCCGGTACGAGAATGACACAGGAAGGATGCTATGGGAGTGAGTGCCTTTGTAGTTTTTATGCTGTTTCCACCAGATTGGATTTGTCTGCTTGCTGACTGTTTACTGTGTCGAGGAGAGAAGAGCGTGGAGTTTTGAGTTTCTAGCCACCTCAGGGAAGAGTGGAGGGTCTCGCTGAGCTTAGGCGGTTGAGCGGTGGGGGTAACTGGTTGGCAAGAGGTGGGAGCTCCACTGCCCTTCAGGAAAACCCTCCTGTCTCCCACTTGGACTAATTTGATTAGCGAGGCCAACCCTGGGTCCTAGTGAGGTGGCCTGTTTTGGCTCTAGCAGCCAGTGGGGGGTGAGGAATCACCTATGCTGCCTCTCTGCTTCACAACCTCTGCCTCTTTACTGACCTCCCAGTTTCATCTACTGCTGCTAGATGCTATAGGAGGTCAGAATTACAAGGAGGCAGGTGGATCATTGTTGGCGGGGGCAGCTGAGGAGGGGATGGTGAAGGGCATTGAGGTTGTAAGGTCCAGGAAATGCCCTGGGTTTAAACAGGGCCAAGGAGATGCCAAATGTGTTTGGTTCCTGTACCCAGGGTCCCACCGATGGAGTGTAGCTAGAGGGCTGACTGCCTATCTAATCCTCTTTTGGGTGGTGTTATGCAATGCCAGGTCAATAAGAAACAAGACCGCTATTTTTGCAGACTTGATTTTCTCTGTCAACCTGGCTTGCATTATGGAGACCTGGCTGGGTGATGTGCAGGTCCTCTTTAGAGGCCGCTGTTCCTGCCGGGTATTCCATGGAGCACTGTGTGAGGAAGGATTGTGGGGGAGTGGCCATCCTTTTTAGAGCCAACCTGGGCTTCATGGTACATCTGGTTGGTAATACCAGGTCTTTTGAGTGCATCGCCGTGTCACGAGGTCAGGTGCAGGTTGCAGGATTCTCCTCATCTATCACCCTCTGGGGTTGGGAGGAGAATTCCTGCAGGAGATAGTGGGCGTTATCGTTGGTCAAGTTTTGGAGTCCCCAGGTGTTTAATCCTGGGGACTTCAACGCTTGGATTGATGACGAACCGCAGTTTGGTTACAACATCCTCCAGTTGATGTCCTCACTTGGTCTGGCACGAGCAGTTGCTTCTGTGACCCACCAGCATGGCCCACACTCAATCTGGTGTTCCAGCAGGGTTTTAGGGTTGATAACCTCAAGGTTGATTGTGTCTCTTGGTCTGATCATTGTACCATGGGGTTCATGTTTGGGGCCCCTGATAGTTCTTCCCTGTGGAGATGATCAGCTACCACCCTTTAAGGGGTTTGCACCAAGAAGGACTTCTGGCAGTGGCTGACCTGTCTAGAGTTGCAGCAGCTTGTGCGATTAGAAACGGTGAGGTGGTGGCCACCTATAATAAGGTGGTGGCCAGGCACTGGATGCCATCACACCGTCCGTGTACAACCCAGATCCTCTCACTTGATATCCCCTGGTTTGATGGGGATCTCAAGGCAATGAAGATCAAGGGGTGGAAGTTGAAGCGTAACTGGTGGAAGACCCAGCTGGAGGCTGACAGACTGGTCCAGCATGCTCACTACTGTGAGTACCAGGAGGCAATCTCCGTAAGAAGGCAAAAGTCCTGTCCAGAGATTAGGCAGGGAGGAACAGACCATCTCAGCTTTTTTGGACTGTGGATAGGCTTCTCCACCCTACCTGTCTACAGGCGAAGAAGACTTTTCTTCCACCTTGTATGAAGAGTTTGCTCTATTCTTCTCTGACAGAGTGTTGTTTATCCAGTTGGGGATTCCACTAGGGATGCCTTTGCCTCGAGTGGTTGGACTAGTAGCAGTAGAGGTACTTTGCCTGTCTGGCAGGCCAGTGGAGATGTCTGAGGTGACTGAGGTGATCTTAGAGCTGAAGCACACATTCTGCAAACTGGACCCAGCCCAGATGTGTTTCTTTTTTTTTTTGCATTATCTTTTATTAGCTTTTATACACGATACGCTTGCATCAATACAGAGATGGGAATAGAAGTAACATAAGTTACAGTTATAGAAACTATCAGTGATGAACATAACCCACCCATGCAGAAATCAGCACGGGGAATTAACCACAGTTGACACTCAATTTAACAAGATAAATACAAAGGCCTTCAGCCAAAGAAGGACCTCAGAGGGGAAACGGCACTGTCTGGCTCCATTGGACCAGTGGTGTGTGACCAACAGGCTCACAGCCCCTCCACAGGATTGCATATTTCGGTTAGTGATCAGCTCCATATAGAACAACAGGTTATAATCATATTAGAATTCTATATATTACAGCCCCATTAATATTAACCAATGCCAGAGTAAACTCCTACTGCAGCAGAGCAACCTTTTATAAATCCCAAATTAGATGGCCTCAATAGTAAGTAAGCTATCTCATTAAGTATAGAATTCCTGGGCTCTGTAACATCACATTAAATAAAGTCCATGTCTGGTGGCCCAAATGCTGTTAGCAAAGAAAACAAATCTGGCCAGAGCCAATAGGGCTGCAGGAGTGGAATCTGGGTTTAAAATATTGAACTTTTTTTTATATTTTACACCAAATTTTCAGCACAGCCTCAGGATGAACCTGCCTCATAAAGAAGGGCAGAGAAAATGTGTAACTCCTGGTGTAAAGGTGAGGTTGTGCAGGGACTGCAAAATCAGATTTTGGGCTGAAACACACTTATTGGGCAGGAGATGAAAAATGACAGCTGTCACATTCATGAGTCGCTGTTTTGGAATGTTGCAGTAAAATATTGAATATTACAAAAGTTATGAGCTCGATTTGCAAAATTCAGCACAGCCTCATAAATTAATAGGCAAACATACTAGAATCATAGAATACAAGAATGTGCAAAGTGTAATACCACCCTCAGATATATTTATTCAAAGCCATGGAATGCTTTGCTAGTCTTTTTGGCATTGAAAAGTTTAATTTGATCCACGGGAGGAACTTTGGAAACAGCTTGACTTAATCAAGCCCTAAATATCATGATATCAGGGCAAAAGTAGGTCAGGATGCATTCTGATGAAAGTGAGGATAAGGTAAAGAAAATGTATTGTGGTACTGTACTGTATAAAGACCCTGCTGAAAGAATGCAGCATGGAGCTTGGCAGAGATGCTAAATTCTGGTGCAGTCTTATAGTGTAGCAAGTTGGTGTTGGTATTATTTTTGAGTGGGAGATTGTGAAAATGTCAGACAGTTGTCAATTCCAACCCATCTGTTTTCTTCTTTGATGACAAAATCGCTGCATTAAGAAAATGGGCTCTGTAGATCATTGTGATCCATCATATTTTCAATAACCTCAACTTTTTACACCCTGTGGGTCACTGTCCCACATAGGAAAACTGATCTTCTCACTCCTCTCTAAGTGCAAACCAAGCCCCTTTTGTGTTGACAACCCCCCACCACCACCACCACCACCATCTGCCACTTACTTAGTGGCAGTGAATTTATGTAGCATTTTAGTTCTGCATGTTTATGCAGTCCCATACAGTAAAATGCCAACTGACACCCTTTGTAAGCTTCCCTCTATCAGTTTCTTCATATTTCCTGCAATGTTTACATTTACTGCAGCAGTAAAGACAATGTGTTCAGTACTAAAAGAAAAATAAATTTGCTGGTGGGCTTTCTGTTTGGATACCTTTGTTATGGGGAAGCTGCATTTTCAAACAGGAATACCTGGAAGGGTCTAACAGGTAATATCCACATTTATGTTTACTAGTAGTTATCACTGTCCTTCCATGTGGAACAAAGCAAACATGGATCTGGAGCAGCAGAACAAGTAATATGGTGCTCAGCAATGAAACAACTGGAACAAGCAAAGGATGAGGAGTACCCAAATATGCAGAAAGCACTAGGATCACAGAAATGTTCAGAGTTCTCCGTTTAAGTAAAGTGCATAGTACACTCACACATAGTGAGCATAAAAAGTGACGTCTGAGCCGCTTGAAGTGATGCTTCTTCCTGGCCCCCATGCATCATCACAGAATCACTCTGGATGACACCCAGCAGGAGTCGGGAGAAATGATAGTTGCAGAAAGGTTCAGCCACCACTTTTGTGTGCTCACTATGTGTGGGTGCACTATGCACTTTAATTAAATAAAGGACTTTGAATAATATTTTGTGGTCCTGGTGCTTTCTACATGTGGGTGCTCCTTATCCTTTTGCTTGCCCCTGTGGAACAGCAGACTGAGATGGGACATAAGCTCAGTCATCCCAATCTCAGGGATATTGACAGGACTGAACATATGGATATGTTCTCCAGCAGGACACAGGGACATACTCTGAAGGTATCAGATGGCAAATTTAGGAAACATTAGGAAGCGTATTTTGTTCCAGAAGATGGTGGTCATCTAAAATGACCTGCCAACAGAACCGTGGACTGAAGACAGCTGAGTGGTCCCAGTGTTACCTATCCATTAGCCTTTGCCAGCATTGAACCAATACAGCTGTGGAGAGCTTTTAGGAGGGCAAGAGTGTTGAAAAGAATATGCCATGCTCTTGCCACACCAGAGTTAGATGTAACTGATACTGCTGTGATTACAGAACTGTACATGATTGATACTTGCTCACGTGCAGTTTGCTCCAGAGTCAGCTGTATCATGGCAGCACTGACATGACTACATGTGCGATACTTACATATACATAGTTTTTTTTTTTTTTTGTAATTCTTCTTTTTATTAAGATTTCAACTTATATACATATAAGTCACCGATATTTAGACAATAACATAAGCCTTCATAGAGTTCATAATATACAGTCAAATAACAATGATGCTATGAAATTCATCCCTCATGTAGCTTATTGTCCGATTGTACAGTTATTTGCTTAGTCTGCTATAATACAACAACCGACTACTACTATTGGGCCATGCTTTCAGTTTCAGGGACTGGAAAGTTAATAATAGGAGCTCCTATTTCAAGCTTAAGGACCCAAAGTAACTCTCAAACACGCCCTCTGCAGGTGATATCAATCACATGGGCATCACCCCGGAGGCGTGGGTTCACTGTTGTAATGGGCTGCTTTTCCCAGATGCCCTAGCGTCCAAGGCCTGCATCCAGGCAGACTTCTCCCCGCCATAGGGAGGGGTTGGGGAGCACCACCTGTCTTTGCCTGCTCCATCTCCCATTTTGGGTTACAGTCTAGCTATATCAATCATTTGACTATACAATTGATTCCTTTTCCTTTCAACCCAGCGCCTAGGGCCCTTCTAGCCCGGCCAATTCCCATTAATTATTTTTATGCGGGCATCTACCTCAAGGGACCAGGAAGCCAGGCCAGGGCAACCGGATACCATCCATCACCCTCTCCATCGATAATTCCCTACAGGTTCCTAAATGAAGATTTCCTATGGTGTAAGGCAGGGTCTTTCAGCATGTAGTGTATCTGCCAGCATGTCCATCTGGCCTTGAATTTCTCTTCCTGTTCATTTATGTTATGTGTTATTTTCTCCATGTTATAAATTTGTTTCAGAATATCCCACCAGTCTTGGACTGAAGGGATTTTGTTGTTAACCATTGTCTAGTGATTGCCTTTCTTTGCAGCTGTTAGGAGCAGAGTAAGCAGGCATCTGATGTTTGACCTCTAAAGGCTCTGGGGAATTTAGAACAGGAACATCTCCAGGGATAGCTGGAGTTGTGGGTCAATCAGTTCTTGTAGCTGAGCCTCAAGTTGTGTGAGGAACCCTCGGAGAGCCGGACATAGCCACAAAACATGAGACAGGTTAGCCTGTGGTTTCCACGCTGCCTCCAACAATCCGCTGTGTTGTTCGGAGTATAATGCCATGTAACCACTGGGAGCGGAAGTATCGGACCAGGACTTTCCAGGCGAATTCTCGCCACTGATGCGAACCAGTAACTCGGGCTGACCAACTACAAGCCTGTCTCCATTCCTCCAGAGAGAGCTGATGCCCCATCTCTTGCGACCATTGTGTATGGATGCCTTCAGTGAGGCGTCTCTTTGTGAACTAAGAGCCTGGTAATACCGTGAAATCAAATGTTCCGCTCCCTGCGCTGTTTAGCTGTGCCTGGCACTGAATTAGCGCAGGGTATCCCTCAGGATTCCATAGCGCCCGGGAGGCCCTCTATATAGTGACACAGCTGGAGATAGAAAAATCTCTGTGTGATAGGTGAAATTTTCTTTGATCTCCATACCGACCAGACGTTGCCCTGTGACATTATTTGTGACAGGTATTTTAACCTCCGCCTCCCATTGAATAAACCCGTCATCCATGCTATTAGGGGGAAGTCTGTTAGGCATGAAATCGGGCAGATGAGTGCCTGATAGGGTGCCAATCGTTGAGATTTTTTAAGTATGTACCGATTTTTAAATTGAGCTGCTAGTCAGAGATTAGGACTTTGTTGGGCTCTTCCTCCCGGTTCCTGTCGGTATAGAGCCCTAAGGAATGCCTGATCACTGATAAAGGTCTTTTCAATATCAAGCCAGTGCGGCGTAAGTTCCAATCTGTCGGGTCATTATATGTGAGGGTGGTCGCCTGTTGGTAAAGCATTAAATCAGGCAGAGCTATACCTCCATCTTGGCGTGGAGGAAAGTACCTTTAAACAGATTCGAGGTTTTTGGAGGCCCATATAAACTTCCTTATTAGACGGTTTATTTCATTAAACGCTTTTAGTGGATTGTATAGGGAATATTTTGAAATAGATATAGGGCTCTCGTGAAGGTTATCATTCTGATTAGGTCTACTCTCCTGGATAGGTTAAGAGCAGGGTGGCCCAAGCCTGCAAGTCCTGTTTTAGTTGTAAGACAAATAGCGATAGTTTTGCTTATAATATTATGTGTGGATCTTTAGGGATGTATATACCAAGGTATTTCAATTTCTGGAGGTCCCATCTGCCCGTAAAGTATCTCGGTGTTCTGCACAGGAACATAGTTAAAGGTAAGGATTTCCGCTTTAGTAAAGTTAAGTTTATATCCTGATACCATGCCATAGGAGTTCAAAATCTGCCTCACTGCTGGGACCATGAGGTCAGGATTCCAAAGGTATAGGAGTATGACATCCGCGTATAGAGCCACATGGTATTCAGTGTCTCCTATCTCAATCCCTCGGATTCACTGGGATTCCCGAATTTGTTGCGCCAAGGGTTCAATGACTATGGCGAATAGTAGGGCGATAAGGCATCCCTGACGGGTGCCTCTCGAAGCTGGAAAAGTTAGAGTGGTGCCCATTCACCTTCACACAGGCTTTGGGGCTGAGTATATGTTCTGAAGTTGCCTGGACCTAATAAGGGGAAACCAAATTTGTTTAAAGTTAGGTATAGATAGGCCAAGTGACCTATCAAAGGCCTTTCCGCATCAAGGCTTATTAATACTGTTGGTTCTCTGGCCTCTTGCATCTGGTGTACTATATATAGAGATCGCTTGATACTATCCGTTGTGGTGCGAGACTTAACAAAACCCATCTGGTCTTTGTGTATTAGGAGGGAAGTATCCTATCTATATGGTGCGCCAATATGTTCATAAATATTTTATAATCCTGGTTGAGCACGGATATCGACTCATAAGATGCACAGGCTTGGGGTTCTTACCTGGCTTGGGCATTACTGAGATTGTGACATAGGACCACGATTGAGGTGGGAGTTCTCTTCAGAACCGAATTGAAGACACGGAGAAGCAGAGGAGCAGACTGGATTTTAACCGCTTTATAGAACTCTGGGCCAGTAACGTCCCGCCCTGGGGCCTTCAAGGATTTAGCCTTGGTTATGGCCTGAGCCACCTCTGATTCCGTGATGGGTCTCATCAGGTCCTCCCTATGTGTCTCAGAGAGTGACGGAGGGAGATCGAGTCTAAGTGTTCCATCATCTGCTTTATGGACGGCGATTCTTCGGGTATAGAGGGCTTTGTAGTATCAAAAGCATGCACAATGTCATGCAATTAGGATAACGGCTGACCTCCAATGGATGCCTAATGGATGCAATAGTTGCACCCTTCTTCTGTTTACGCACTTGGTATGCGAGCAAACGCATGGCTCACGGGCCTACTTCATAAAATCTTTGCCTCAGGAAGGTTAAAGCAATTCAGTTTGTTGCTGAACTAACGGATCTAACTCTCGTCTGACTTGTTGTAACTGGGGTAGGACTGACTTATCCTCTGCTGGTGCGCCATTTGGAGGAAGTGCAGAGTGTCTTCTAGTTTAGTCCTATATTCCTTCCGCTGCTCGTAATTCAGCCATATATTTAATTATATGTCCTCTAAGGACTGCTTTAATTGTATCCCAGTGTACTGAGGGTGCAGAATCATGAGGCGGATTATTTTATAATTTCTGTAATTCTATCTGAGAGGAATTCTCAAATTTTTTGATCGCAAGTGGAATGGATTCAGTCTCCACTTGTGTCTCGCTGAAGACCTAAGTCCCAATGAGTTGTCAAGGCGTGATCCGAGATAGAATATATCTCCCAATTGGGCATCCTGCACGATGCTTAGATTTTCTATTTGAGTTATGCATGATCTATTCGAGAATAGGTGTGATGCACCGTGAATAATAGGAGTAATTTTTGCAGTTGGGTGTAATTTCTGCCACACATCACACCAGCCCATCTCCGATATAAACTTACTAAAAACTTTGAGTGGGCGTTTGCTTTTTGAAGTCTCTGGTTGGTGGAATCATCCCAGGGACCATAGTGAGATTAAAATCACCCGCCATCATGAGGATACCTCTGGTCTTCTGAATTATCTTGTCCAATAAGGGTCTCAGCCTTGAGACCGTAATGCCTGGTGGAAGGTACACATTCACCAGTGTTACCTCTACATCATTAATTTTCCCTGGCAATTACCAGTCGGCCTTCTGGGTCGGACTAGGTGGTCTCCACCTGAAGTGGAGTATGGATTTATATAATGATAGCTACCCTCTTCTTCTGCCATCTTTACAGGATGAATGGAACACTTGCCCCCACCAGTTTAGCTTAATTTATTATGGTCAGCGGGGTTCATATGCTCTTGGAGGAAAGCTACATCGGCCTTTGGCTTTCTAATATAGGCTAAAGCCCTAGATCTCTTAATGGGTGAGGCAAGGCCCTTGATATTAAGGGACAACAGCTTCATGCAGCGGGCCTGCATTGTGTGAAATTTATGTCGCTAATGCCAGGCTTCCTAGTCCATTGCAGGGCCCTCTCCACGCACTATTCGAGCTTGGACTGTATTCTGCACTGTACATATTCGGTGACTCCTAAACAGACACAACAATACCAACAGAACAAGAAACATAAACCAACAAGTAACAGGTACATAGTATACCCCCATTGACCAACCTGGTCAGCTAAACTACTGCTGGCACTTCCACCGATCTGGGCTGAGCCCTGATCCGAAGGTGGTGTATAACTCTACCTAAACAGCCCTTATTTGTTCAGGGCCTGAGGTACCAAGGCACCGATGGGAAAAGGTAAAGGTGGTAGGTGACAGTCACGACAGGGCCGTAGGCTCCCCCCATAAGCTTTAGTGGACACATAGGGATCTCCCGCCACGGAGACGGAATGAAGAACACCTTCACCCATCCAGTTGGGTTTATCCCAACTTGTAGCCCGCCTCTGCCATCCTGTCCCAGGGCCCCCTGGGTTGATAGAATCCCCATCTGTGAGGATGCGCTCCACGCCTCACACCGTACCACTTCTAGGAGCTCCGCAGACATATGGCCCAGTATCTCTACCGTGGACCCTCTGCTGAAGTTGCTAGTCCTGATTTCGAGTGATCCCCAGCTCTGCCTCCTGTGGACTAACCCCACATCCATTACTGCCGTGGCCATCCGGAGGAGAGCTCCCCACTGCATATTCAGAGCCTCTGGGGAAGAGCGCCCATGGCCCGAGGATTAGGCCATAGTCCATGTCCCGCTGATACTCAACTAGTGTGAGCTGTTTAATTTGGTCCAGCCTAATCTATAGGTAGTCCCCTCCTCCCCACCCATGATTTTGTGCACCTTATAACAGATTATCCCCACCCGACTCTGTTTAACCTTTTCATCAGTGCTCTTATGTATGTATTTCCTCCCAGTCCCATAGTTTCCTCCGCTCCGTCTGGCATATCTACCATCCTCCATCTGGTTAGTTTCTCCCATCCCCTTTCCCATAATTAGTTGCTCATTCCAGGTTATATAACCTATATTTACCTGGGTAAGTAGCATATTTCTCCTTCCCCAAATCTCCCTCCCATTCCTTTGACTGCACATGTGGGCTTTCCTCCCAGTATAAAGCAATGGTTTTAACGTTTATGACGTCATCTCACGGGTACTGGAGTTCAGAGTGTGGAAAGCTCACGAGGTCAGGTGAAGGAGTGGCATGTTGCCCACTCCATCACTAAACGTCTATGTCCTCCCCACACACCTGGACTTAACTTCCTCGGCCCCGCATCCCATGACATGCCATCCCTCAGTTCCCACGCATGAGTACTCTTCCTCCCTTATCCCCGCGATTCTCGGCTAGTTGTGGTGCGGCCAGCCTCTGACCCGCTTCTACGTGTTGATTGCTGAAGTTTAGTTACTGGTGTCAAAGGCCTGCCCTAACCACTCCGATCCAGCTAATGCGAGCGACTATCGCATAGGATGCCACTCGCGACGGCCTCAAGACCTCCCCTTCCAGCACCTCTGCTAAGTCGACATCTCCAGCTCAGGCTCCGAGCTGATAATGCACCACCTAATCCACTGGGACACAGGTGTAATCACTCCCGAGATCCTCTCTCCCCAACCGCCAAGCTGGGCCCTTCTCCCTCCCCCATCAGAGCCCCAGTACAACACCTTGTCCCACAGCACACCATAAGCCCAGCCCGAGCTGCAGCCCTCTCAACAGCCTTGCCATGGGTGCACGCTGAGAGTGTATGCGGCTGCTGGCACTTTGATTAACACCCGCTGCCCCGAACTTCCACGGAAGCCCAACACCCGCTCCACCTGGATTGCTCTCGACCCGCAGCCCCCAATCTCCCAGCACCCCCTCCCCATACTGAAACCTTCCCACATGCCCCAGAAAAAAACAACCCTCCGTATTTTTCTCCCCGTATCCTACCCAAATCATAACATAACAGCAGTCAAATAGAATTTTATCTGGGCTAGATCTATCTGTTATAACAGCATTTTTGAGTTGGCAAAGTCCAAGCTGATACTTAGGACAGTTCAAGTGCTGGACCCTGGCATTGCTTTCTCCAATGAACCACTGGGTCTGGATTTCAGAGTGTTTACACTGATTGTATGGCCTCCAGGCCCTGGCGATGTCTGGAATCCGCTGGCCGCATTCCACATTTTCTGGGCCAACTTAGAGGCAGAGGTGGCTGCAGTCCCCGGTTGCTGTTGAGGGATCTATTTTCCTTGATTTAAGCTCATTGACTGCCGTGGCTGCATTATCAAATGTGTGAGGCCCTCCCTTAAAGTGGATCATGATTCACGAGGGTATAGTGTCCTGAAACGTACTCCGCCGCTTTTAAGCGCCTCATGACTGGTATATAGGCCCTCCCACGCATTACTCTCTGAAGCAAAGTCAGTTTGAAAATAATCTGTGTGACTCATACCAGACTGATCCCCATCTCCAAGCAGTATGTAGTACTTTTCCTTTTCTTGATGCCTGAGAAATCTTATCAACAGTGTGCGGGGCAGTGCACCTCCTGCCGGTTTAGGGCCGAGCTGTGTGATGCACCTTCTCCATTTCCAGCGATATCTCCTCAGGAAGCTTTAGGGTTTCTCTCAGCAGTTTCTGCACGAAGGAATTATTTCAGTGCCTCGCCTCCAGAGCCCCGATAGCCTGATATTATTTCGCGGTTCACCATCTCGCTCTTCCGCCGCTCTGGAGGCCTCTCAATTGTGCATGCAGCTGGACAATTGCACACTCCGGCTCCCCAACTCTCTTGTCTGTGGTGTTAGCTGTTCTTCCTGCTCATCTCAGCCGCTCAAGCTTGCTCATATCGGGTTCAAGGGCGAGACCGTCACCGCATTTCTTCCGCTGAAATCTGATCTCTGCCAACATTTGGGCCATTTGCCTCTGCAGTATAGAGAGTGGGACCCAATCGCCTGCGCTTTGCCTTGGCGGGAGGTCAAGATGCCCGCGAGTCCCCGCTTCCTCCAATCTTCCTCCTGGGATCTCTTCATCCCGACGCCTTGCTAACCACGGACGGAGTCACCCCTTTTTTAGGCATTTTGCTACCTTGGGTATATAATTAATTGCCTCTGTTATTCTTTAGGCTCTAAAATTGAGGTATTTACTTGGTACCAAGGGAGCCTCAGACCCGAGCTGTTGCTTAGTGCATGACGTCACACCGGAAGTTCCAGTTTTTACTCTGATTATTCTTCCCAGAGGACAGGCATCCTTCTGGGGTACTTACTGGGCTAGGGCCTCTCACTCCTGCCTGAAACCTCACATCCAGGATCTCCCCACCTGCACTGCCCAGACCAGACCCCAGCCCCTGGCTTAGCTGGGGTCCACGCAGCCTAGGAGTTGGCACCTGGGAAGATCTCGGTGAGTTTGGCCAGCGGTGGGATGTGGGCCAAGCCACAGAAGTCCCCATCATTTCCACAGTCCTCCAGAGGGATTTATTCCCTTATTTGTCTCCCCGAGCATGACTGCAGTGACATCATGGTGCATGGCAACCCTGCTGGTGTTGTTGCGCCTCACCCCATGTTATGAGCTGGTCATCTTGCAGTACCCTGATCTCCATTGGGTGCCACTGGGACACTGGGTAGCCCTATGCCCTCCAACCGGAGAGGAGCCCATCAGACGATCCATCCTCTCCCTTCCCTGCCGACCCCAGCAACTTGAGTCTGCTGCTGAACCTGGGTCACTGGTGTGGCGCGAGGTGTGGCACCCAGTGCCTCAACCCTCAGTACCACTGGGCTGGCCTCATATGTACAGTTTAAGTCAGCACCGCCATGTTGTACACAGTGGCCATGTGTATCTCAACAATCTGTCCTGTCATTACATTGCATGTAGCTGTAAACATGGGTAAAGTAAGACCCCACTGAAAATGAGATACTGCATTTCAGCCAGGTTAAGCTGTATCAGTACATTGTAAAACAGGTAAAATTAGGATCCCTGAAAATGAGATACTGCATCTCAACAAACCTGACCTGTGTCAGTACTATGACAGACTGGATAAAAGTATGAGCCCACTGAATGTGACATACTGCATCTCAGCCAGGCTATCTGATGTCAGTACATTGTAACAGGGCTAAAGAGCACATAACACAGCCTTAACATTTATTATAGCAATTTTACTGACAGGCATAATGAAATGAGTTGCATACATGTATTGATTTAAGCATACAGGAAAATGTACAGGAGTTTTGTCCCAGTTTTACTTAGTAAACACTGGGAAGTGAAGTTGCCCTACAGGGAAATGCTTCATTCAGTCTGAGAATACTGTAGTTGATACTCAATGATTTCTTTGTAATCCCTTATGACAGACACCCTTTACAACCTCTGACCCCCAAAACAATAGTTGCCTAGCATTTACCTTTCTACAAATATAAAACCATAAGAGTTCCAATGCTACTAATTAAATAGGTCCCTGAAAGGGTTAACATAAATCAACTCTTCAGAGAAAATACTGTAAATCATTGCTCCACATATACAGTACACACTTTGGGAGAGATGGCCAAGGATGTAATTTGGAACTGCTCTGCAGTTAGATGCTGTATTCTCTGTTGTAACTCAAACATGGTGAAAGTAAGACCCCACTGAAAATGAGACACTGCATCTTGGCCAGGCTAACCTGTATCAGTACATTGCAGAAATTGATAAAATTAGGATCCCTCTGAAAACAAGAGCCTGTATCTCATCAATGCTGTCCTGTGTCGTACATTGCCAAAATGGATAAAAGTATGACCCCACTGAATATGACATACTGCATCTCAGCCAGGCTATTCAGCTGTGCCAGTATATTGCAACAATTCTGTAATACCATCAAGAGGTTCTGGAGATATAAGAGCATTGGGAGCAAAGCTTGGAGAGATTCCAACAGTTTTACATGGAAAATACAGGGAAAGGGAGGCTGCCTTACAGGGAATTGCATTGTTCAGTCTTTGAGCACTGCAGTTGACACCACTATTATTCTTTGTAATTCCCTAGGATACCCCTTGCAACCGCAGAAAATGCCTAAACATTAGCTACCTAGCATTTATTTACCCTTCCTACAAGTATAAAACTATGAGAGTTCCAATGCCATTAATTACACAAATTCTGAAAAGGTTAATGTAAATCAACTCTTCAATTCCTTTGGGCAAATATTGCAAAGATTGGTGTGAATGATGATGTATTAGGACTCCTGTACATATATCTCATTCCTACTAGTTACCTTTCCCAGGAAGGGGGCTGTGGGATTTTATTCCTATGAGTTTTGATTTAGATTTCTTAGACCGGTTCTGTACATGTTTGTTATACATTGACACTGTATTGAAATCTGTACATATCAGGCTCATGGTCTCATTTTCTTGGTGGTCCTTGACAAACAGTTTTTTTTTTTTTTTTATTTGGCACTCATACTTACAATTGATATTATCATGTATTAAATGCTGTTACAACACTGAAGGCTTTAAAGTTTATGTAATGCATTAACTGGTTGAGAGTCATTCACATATTTGGGACTGTGTAGTACAGTATGCCCTGCAAGCCCATTGATCCACACTGTGGACCAGTGGGCTTACAGCTATACTGTACCTGTCATTCGGCAGAACGGGGTTGCAGCAGCCACCAAGACGGGGGAGTGGGGGTGGATAAGGGGTCCTGTGGGGTGGGAATGGTGGGGGTGCTACTGGATCACCAGGGACTTATGTTATGCTGATTTACCGAATCGGGAATCAGAGGAGGGAGGGGTCCACTAGACTACCAGGGACTGGGTTAATATACACTTCTTGGGGACTCAAGAGGGAGGGGTCCACTAGATAACCAGGGAATGTGTTAATATACATTTCTTGGGGAATCAGGAGGGAGGGGTACCACTAGACTACCAGGGATGTGTGTTATGAGGTGTACATCATTGCCTATGGGGCAGGGGATGCCCGGGACCCCCACTGTGCACATGTCATGCTGTGCAGGGCACTAGGTACAAGTCGCCGGGCTGCCTTGTGCAAGGCATGCAATGGGCCATAATGACATGCAAATTACCCCAGATGCACCTTGCATATGTTAAGGCCTCATTTGCATGCCCTCTGTTGAATATCATGGTGATGCACCTAGCACAACTGCAGTTGCACCGGCGCATCCCTGCTCCTTATCCATTGCTTGCACTGGTGCAGTGCCACCGCACCACGCGTTGTCCATGCCATATCAGGGTTTTAAATAACTCTAAAAATTGATTACGCTTTTGCTCATAAAAGTTCTAAAACATTGTGAAAATGCATATCACTTGCCTCCTGTGCTTAACATACATGACACTTCTAGAAAACCTATATAAATGCTTTCTGTACAGTTAGTATTGTCCCAAAAAACTGCTAATCAATTATTTAAAACCCTGCGTATTCAACAGTGCTGTGCCATGGTGCATCACCATTGAATATCACCTGGCCCTGGCCCCCAGGTGCATACCAGTTGCACTGCACCCAGGTCTGCGCCACTGCCAGGTGCGCTCTGAATATCTGGGCCTCTATGTCTTGAATGGGGAGAAACAGAAAAAAACAGGATGAAGAAAGTAGGCAATATAGTAATACTTTATAAACAAAGAGAAAAGTTGGCAAACACAGTTACATAGGAAGAGGCAGATTCAAACTGCTAAACTACATTGCTGTTTATAAAAGCACGTATATTTTAATCATATATAGGTGTTTTCAGGTGAAGTCTACTCCCACCACCACCAAAAAGGCAACTTGGCAGGTTTAAATTTTGTTTTACCAACCTTTACCTCCATCTTACAGCAGTTTTCCTTTTATGTACTAGACCACAACACATAAGTAAATAACGAGAAGGTTGCCTTCAATTACAGTATTTGACTACAGTGTAATGAAAATTAAGTTTTAAACACTGTTTATGTTTTTCAAATTTACAGATGGTACAGTGCATTTAGATGATAATTTACATTACAGAGAAAATATTTATTTTCAACCAACTCTACTTTTAAATGCTTTACTGCAAAGTACTGTACTAGTTAACCTACTGCTGAGATATGCTATTTTATTCATTAATATGGACTATTTTTTCAGATTTTAGATGTTATAGAGGTAATGTACTGTACACTCTTTTGAAAATAGTAAATACGCTTTTAATCCCTTTCAGAGTAAATCAAACTAATTCTTTTATGATAGTGGCTCATTTTATAAGTGTGATAAGCTATCTAGGTGCATTAAAGGATTTTAATGCACTTCTCAGGGGTGTAAGGACACCTGTCAACACATTTGTCACTTACATATATGTATATATATATATATATGTATATATATATATATATATATATATATATATATACACACACACTCATATACATGTATAATATATAGATAGATGTTTGTGTATACTGTATATGGATGTATGTAAATGAATGTGTGTGTTGTGTGTTTATATATATATATATATTCTATGTGTGTATGTATATATATATATATATATATATATATATATATAAAAACACACACACAACGTATAATTTTATTTTAATTTTAACTTGCAATTAGGCCACATTTCAGCATTTTGTCTTTCATTGACTGTGCTTTTAAAACACAAGGACACTTGCAATAAAAGTTGTAAGCACATCTTACATGTATTAGGGAGTACAGAATCCAAGGTTTTCTATCAGTAGACTGCTTCTTTGAAACTTAATGAGACAGTTTAAAATTTATGTGAGAGGAGCTCTCACTTGTTGATAATTCTTGATAAACTTAGCCTTCAGAGGTTTCTCAGCTAAAAGCATATTGGTTTTAATTAGCTTCTCTGAAGTAATCTTCTTTATGTTTCAAAAGTACTGTAAATCATTGCTACACAGACACACACACACACACACACACACACACACTCACACACACGACACACTGGGAGAGTTGACCAAGCATGTAATTTGATACTGCTCTACAGTTAGGTGCTGTTATCTGTAATGTAAACCAAGAACTGGAGTATTGTCACTACAAGAACTACAATGCTGCCAAAAGAACTAGAATTAATCTATTTGACTGGGCTCTACACAGATGTTTAGTCTGCAGCACTGCAAGGGTTAAATTGAAGGGCTGCAAAGTAGTGGAAGGATCATTTGAAAACTCCAAAGGAAGTGTTCTTTCAGTCTGAATCCTGTAGCTTGTTTTAGAGCTGACGCAGTAGGGCTGCAGGCTCACTACCTGCAGCTCCGGAAAAGAGGCAGCAAAGAACAGTATTATGCCATTCCCAGTCGTAACCTAAAAGAAAGAATACATTTCCACCCTTAATGTCCGGATCATTCCCAACCAAAATAACTCATTAAGGATGGCACCTTAATGTACCAGTCTTTTAAAAGTTTAATAATAAGTCAAAAGGATAAGAAAAGTCCATCTAAAGCTCATTCTTCTGTTGCCTCCACTGTCACCTTCTCCTGGGACACCTCTGACTCAGTACTGTCCAGTGCCCTTTCTACCTCCCAGGGTGTTAAACATATAAATCTTATCCTGCCATTTAACGTGTAGCTGGGCAGGATGTGAAGCTGGTGGAGATTTGTAGCAACCTCAAGCAGCTTCAGACTCCATCGAAGGAGCGCGATGTTGCAGAGTTTCAAAAGATAGATCTGGGTACATCGATAAAACTGAGTCACCATACTTGAGCTGTTGACGCCTGAGCTGTCAAAGTCTTCTCACTGCTGCCAATATGTGGTCACGATGTCCCAAACCCAAACAGGTGACCACCAGAGTTCTGGGACCACTCTGTCCTTGAGGCACTCTATGAGGAGTAATTCAAAAGGCTCGCCCAGAGAGAGTTGCGGTCGCCTACCAAACTTAAAATGTCTGGCAAGAAAGTTCATGAAACCCAGAGAGTCTTCCTCTGACAACTCAAGTAATACACCGCACAGTTTTGTGGTATCCCCAATAAGCTTCATGGTTACAGCCATGGTTTTATTTAAGTTCATCTCCAGTTTGGAATCCATCTGCTGGGTCAAGTCTGTTTGCTGGGTCAAGTCAGTTTTAGTCTCAAGTGCTGCCACCCTTGGGGATAGCGAATCAAATTTACAATCAAGATCTTGAACTGTGCCCACCAACTGCTGTAGTGTTTGGTTAACCATGGCCAACAATACTTCCTGCTGCAGAACCAGATGCCCTGGATTCACCACTCTGGGGGGCCAACCTTCCTGGTACTTTGGGGTAAAAAGTATGATGGGGCTGCAGTAAACCTTGTTCTTCCTGATTCTGTCATAAGGGCAATTGCCAATTGGCGATCATCCTTCACGGTGAGTGCGCCGTTGGCGAAATTTAATTTCAGTGATGTGCAACTGCAGCGTACATTGGACCTACAAAACTCAGATTTTCTTTTATGCAGACCCACAGTCCTGCACCTCCCTATATTTAGGTTCTCAACTCCAGGTGGGTGCATGTCAGAGGGGTGCATCCATGGGAAATAAAATGCTGACTCAGGCCAGGCACAACAAAAGTACCTGTGCCCAGTCCCCAACCCTGCATCCTTGCCACCCTAGGCCAGCACCCACCCCACCACGCCAGTTCAATGGCAACCCATGGCACCACCCTCACAAATCCTCCCACCCCTGCTCAACATGCCGCTCCCCATGCTCATTTACACCTGCAATATCCCATCACCTTGTTGAAACCCTCCCCATTCGGTCACCCTCCCTACACCTCGCCGTCAGAGGCAGTACGCCACAAGTGGGTCACCCGTTTTGGTAGGTGCCCACTCATGTTAGCCCTCATCACATGATACTGTTCTTCCCTGATGCAGTAGTTATCGGCAATGTAAATCTCCAAGACACTGGAACAGAAAATGGCTTCAATAATGAGTAAACAACAATAAAATAGCAGCAGATATGGAACTGACAGAATATGCTGCCTCCGCTGGCTGCTCAAGCGCCCCAACGCATTTCTTAATGGTGTGCACCAAGACTGTTGGCCCAATGTTTGCCAGGATTACCAGGTGCTTGATGGTGGAGGGGTATTCCCAGCTGCTTTGAAAGAAGCGCCAGGACCCTTCAAGAAGTCTTCCTCACCCACATGTCCTGGCAAATTATCATCCAATCTCCAACCTGCTTTTGAGCAAGGTTGTGGAGAAATTAGTGGCACAACAGCTTGAGGATTGCCTTGAATCCTAGCTCTGATATGAGTGCAGCTGCTAGTGATGTGGAATTTCTCCTCCTCCCAATTCCCTGTCGTGTGGAGTTCTACAGGGCTCAATCTTATTGCCAATGCTGTTCATGGTGTACATGTTGCCCCTGGGTGAGATCATTTGACAATACAGCGTGGCATGTCACTGCCATGCAAATGATACCCAGCTGTATTTGTCATTTGCCCATGGAACATCTGATGCTGTTGATGTGCTTAACATCTGTCTGGTTAAAATCAATGACTGGATGGCTTCCAGCTGGCTGAGACTAAATCTAGATATGACAGAGGAGCTAGTGATTGAGCCAGGTTGTGGGCATGATGGGTTGCAACCTGGAGCAGACACAAGTCTTTTCCTGGGGTCTGCTGCACTGGTTGCTTCCCAAGGGTGTGAAATCTAGGTGTGATCCTGATAGCAGGCTGACCTTTGAAGATCAGCTGTCGTTTGGATTAAGAGTGGTTTCACCACTTGTGGAGCATCACCATGATCAAGCTCCTCATCCACCCAAGGATCTGCTGACTCTGGTACATGCCTTTGTTACCTATAGGCTCGACTACTGTAATGCTTTTTACTTTAGAGTCATGGGACAGACCCTCCACAGGCTGCAGTTAGTGCAGAACGCAGTGGCCTATTTGCTGATGGGCCTGTCCAGGTCCTGTCATGTGATCCCTGTCCTGCATGCTGTGCAATGGTTGCCGATCAGGTGGCGGGTCCTTTTCAAAGTGGGTTGCTCACCTTTAAGGCCCTATATGGGCTGGGTCCTGGCAACTTGTTGGAGCTCCTGACACCTGCAACCTCTGCTCGCTCCCTCCACTCCTCCTCGAGGGCCTTCTGCATGTTCCCAGAGTTTGGCTCAAGACATCTGGTGATCGAGCTTTGTGTCTCTGGGACAAGCCTGTGGAGCTGCAGTCTGGGAGGCACCTTTGATTGGTGTTTTCAAGCAGAGGCTAAAGGCCCACCTCTTCAGTCTGGCCTTCACAGAGCAATCAGTACTGTATAGTGAATTTTATTATTTGAAGTCTGATTTTATCTATCTGCTATGTCTGGATTTGAATTAGTTGTTTTATTTGTAATATTTTGTTAGACACCCAGAGCTTCCAGGATTGGGCGCAATACAAATAAAATTTGCCTTGCCTTAATACCGAATCCTGGCCCCTTAATGTGTGGTCAGAAATACAGCAGGGTAGTAACCTTAGGGATAGCGCCGCCTAAGGGTTAAACAAGATTAAAGTTTTCTGTGGCTGGGGCACTGTGGAGCCTGAGCACGATGGCACCTTTTCAATCCTACTACTCTGTCTTGACCAACAAGGTCCAAATAAATAGATATTTTCTGCAATACTTTTGGAGCAGGGCAGATAAGAAATGCTAGCAGTGCAACTCGAGATTAAATGGGAACTCTAAAAGACCAACAGTCCAGATCAGGAGCAAAACTAAAATGCTCCATTGGCTTTGGCCATCCGATTGATGCAAAGCAGGCCTGATGAACATGTGGCTGCGGAGTCAGAGGAAACTCTCCAAACTATTGGGGCCAAGCTATCTAGACTGATAAAGTCGGTGACCACACTGTCTGATACATTCAACGGCTTGGCTACTAGGTGTAACAACTCTGGAAGCAAACATGGAAGGAACACAGACAATGGCTTTTGATGCCTCCAAATGAGCAGACGCTGCCATGGGAGTGGTGTCATCCATCATAAATTAGAGCGGCACGAAAGCCAGAATCAAGACCCTGGAGAACCAAATCTGAGTCCCCATATCCTGAATCCTCAGCATGGCAGAGGAAAGTGAAGGGACAGCCTCCTGATGTTTGTACAGGATTGGTTTCATCAACAGTTGGGCAATGAAATCCAAAAGAAAGTTCAGCTTTTCCAAAGGGCTTATCGAGTTACGCCACACAGGTGATTGAAAGACCTAGACACCCCAGAACCATCATTGTGGTTACAGATGGAGCTGGAATGAGGATTACCTGTTAGCTCTGGCACGACTAAAGGAGTCCTCCTTCAAGATGGGCATTGAGTCAGTCTTTATCTGGATATTAGCTGTGCTACCCAACAGAAATGGAAAAGATCGATGGGGTCAGAGCGATGCTGCGAGGCCTCCATCCCCATGGAATGATTTTCCCCGCGACTGAGGATCGCTCATTGAGGAAAGGTCTACTTATTCTCAGACCCTGTTGAAGCTTTAAAATGGGGTCGGAGAAATGCTATCCCCGTCTTCGCCAAGCTGAATCGGATCATCAATCTTCTGATGAAGAGGAAACTTGAAAATATGAGTGAAAGATGCAGGGAGGTGGTGAGTCCACATCAGGTACTTGAGAATACAAACTATCATTACCGTTTTTTTTATGCCCAATTTATTTTAGCATGATAACTTAATCCTGATGGACTCACTACACTGGGACATGGTTAACTGGACAATGTACCATCTGAGTTCTTAACAATTTCCATGTTTTGCCAGTCCAATTTATGGACTTTTCCTATACTATAGAGACTGTAACTTACTGATGTCAAGTTGCACTGACTGTTTTCTTTTCTTTTCCACCTATGTATAAAAATGTTTGGAGGTTTGCTGGTTAGCGCTTGGAATTTAAGCTCCATTTGATCATAAAATTGCAATGTACATAATTTGTGCTTTTACTTGTAATTGCATGGCTACCAATACCATCTTGTATGGTGAAGGACTTTGGAAATTTTCTATTTATGTTTAAGACAATTTCCATGCAGAGGACTTCAGTTGAGCTGTTGGCTGGAATGCAACACTGAAAGACAATGCTCAGGGACCCAACAAAACAAACTCCTAGAATCAATACTGAACAAATCAAAACCAGAAAAACTTTTTATACAGAGACTAGAGGAGTACCAGAATTGAATGGAAGCCTGAAAAAAGTAAAATCAACTGCTTTAGCTGTACAGCAGACCAGACAAGTGAATGCTTCTAGACTAGTGATTCTGGCCTACTAGCAGGAGCCCCAGCTAACTCCTAATGGATAACCCAGCAATGCTGCAATCCTGGCAGAACTCAAAGGGTTCAGAGATGAAGTCACTCTTTGTACTCAAACTATCTACAGAACTGACTAAAATAAATCAGAAGGTACTGTATATATGAATTGAGTCGGCTCACACAGAAATTGATGCAAGAACTGATAGCCTGGAGAAGGTTGTGGTGCACTTAATAAATGAAAAAAAGCCATTAACACAAATGTGAAGACCTTGAGAATAGGTCAAGGAGAAATAATCTGTGCATTTATGGAGTACCAGAAAAGGAAGAAGGTCATGACATGCTTAAATTTGTGAACACTTTATCACGGAGGTACTACAACTTGATCTGGCCACCAAACTAGACATAGAACGAGCTCACAGAGCCCTTACCTGAAACCTCAACAGGCTAATCAGAGGCGCGCTCCATAGTGCTCAAGTTACTAAACTACGCTGTAAAACAGCAGCTGTTGTCAAGAGCATGGCATGGGAGACATTCAATACAAGGGCAGACGCTTTATTTTGATAATGACTACTCACAAAAGCAGCAAGGAGAAAGGCCTATTCCCAGATACTTCACACCTGAAACAGCAGCAGTTGAAGTTTGTTACACCATACCCTGCAAAACTTACAATAATGTTTCCTGAAGGCCCACAAACATTTGAAACTCCAGAGGAAGCCAGCAAAGCTCTCCAGACCAAGAACATTGTGATACCCCAGTGGATAACATCAGAAACTCGGGACCTGGAGTCACTCAAATCAGGAATCATGTGGGAGAAGGCACAGAATATGCAATCCAGAAAGAGACAAGGCTATTCCACATTACAAGATATTAAAAACTTTTACTCAAGTTCCAGAGGACTGCCCCGGATTGACTGTCTGAGTAAGGGATCTTGTAATCTTTCCAGCCCACGACGTGAGTCGGGCATGCTCTTACTTTTAGAGTGGCTGCATGAACCATCTAAAGAACTAATCTAGGTGATACAGCTGTTATAAAGGCTAAATCTTTGTATTTTAGAATGATAGGTAGAGATACTAATTAAGGAATGGGCAGAAGTATAGACTCAAGTGATTTATGCATCGTAACATGATTTCTTTTTATTGTTTTGTATACCAAAAAGCGTGGGACAATTATGGTGGAACAAATGAAAACTTTATTTTACCCCCATATCCATATCTGCCTCTGTGAATAGCCTTCGACTATCATTCCTTATTTGTAGACAAGCTCCCCATTAAAACTAACTTTAAAAAATACTATTATGTCCTGGGGTGAGCTGATGGAGATACATTCAGCCAGACGGCCACATGGTGACAGCCATGTGCAGCGGATTTTGGGCAGCATCAATTTAGTTGGTGCTGTTCAGAGCTTCGTGTTGATTGCCTGCTCCATGTTTCTAATTTTTGTACATGGTGCTGGGGCCCACGTTGGTTTCGTGAGCTTCCCAACAGGAAATAACATTCATCCCTGCACAGGAGGGAGTAGAGATCCTTCCCAACCTAGGGAGTGACCACAGAATTGTTCTGTAACCTGTGTAAATAAGTTAATGTTATACTGTTATGACTGGAAATTAAGTCATGAAAGTTATAAACTCTCCTATAACCAATATTCTTTATTTTTTTACTCCAAGGCTATCATGAATTAAGATATGTGTTAAAACTAGCTGGAAACATTACATGGTTGGGAGTACCGCCAAATCACCACTAGAGAGGAATAAACACTGCCATCAATCAATGATCTTTTGTAAGATTTACAAAATGTTTTGAGCATTTGTACCCTATCTTATGGGTGTATAGTCTTATATAAGTTGCTTAAAATTAGGCAATGAGGACTCGACCACACAGGAGGCTATTTTGCTGTATTTGCTTTGGACTGAAACTACTTGCCAGCAATTTAAGTTGAGAAGATTTGGAGGGGAGCAGTTTACTACCTTGGGTGAAAAGGAGAACACTGGGAAACTGGGCTTATGCAATATAAAATTCTTGTTAATGATACAGAATGGGGATATCGCCACTGATACTGTCCCTTAATATTAATGGGATCCACAGCCCAGTCAAGAGATCTCTGTTTAATACAGTTTATTAAAAGAGACAATCCTGAAATCATATTTTTACAGGAGACTCACCTGTCTTCTCCTGAGCATGAACAATTCACCAAATGGGGATTTCTCACGGTGATGGCTTCATCTCATAGCTCGGTGGGAGATGGAGAGCAGCCATCCTGATTAGATGTGGGGTGCCATTCAATCTCCACCAGAAGACAATAGATCCAGAGGGATGATACGCTATTGCAATGGGTATATTACATGCCGACCGGTTACTCTGGCATCAGTTTATTTTCCCCAGAGACCTCAAAGAGATTGGCTCAGACTTTTTTGCTCTTGAGGGCAACTTTGATGGGGGCAACCTGAATACTACTTTGAACCTTGCAAAGGATGTCTCAGTCCATCTCCTCACAGGGTTAACCCACTTCAGAAGTATTTGAGGGGCATAATTGCTTCCTTGGGATTGGTAGACATCTGGCATCATTATTACCCCTCACAGAGAGAATACACCCATGTGGCACTGGGACCAGGGGTGGCGTCTCGAACAGACTACATGATTACCACAGCAGAGCATCTGGAGACATTACATGATGTGTGGATTGGTGACCATATTATCAGATCATTCCCTGTACCGACATTTGATCTAGGTGGGGGACATAAAACACATTTCTGGTGTCTCAACTTGATACACTTAAGGGCTCCAGAGTTTAACCAATTGGTCAAAGATAGGATCCCACAGATCTTGAGGAGAATGGTGACCCAGATGTTTTGGCAGTGATTCAGTGGGATACTCTTAAGACAGTGTTATGTGGGGATATTATTGCTTATTCATTGAAAAAAAAAGGAGAGAGAGGCACAGCTTACTAGGCTCCAGGGAGTTGAAAGTGTTGCAGTCTTGTATATGCCCAGGGAGATGGAACTGTAAAGGTACAATTACTAACAACAAAGCAAAAAATTCAAAATACCTAGATCAAAAGTAGAACAACAACTCTTTGTCTCAGACTCTCAGCCCATGAGGAGGATCTCTAAAGGAGCCAGGAATCTGGCCCACAAACTTAGAATGCATAAGACCATGGCTCATGCAAGACCCCACCACGGGAAGCTAGAACATCACCCCTACGATCATTAGACAAGTCATGTCTGAATACTACCTGATTTTTACAGGGCGGAGTCTGAGGACCGTAATCAACAGATAGAGGCCTACCTTAAAACTTAAAACTCCCCAAACTGACTGCCTCCCAAATAGATATTTTGAGAGCCCCAATTACCTTGACTGAGATAGATGGAGTCCTGCAGAGAGCCAAGACCCAGAGAGCCCCAGGACCTGATGGATATTCATTGGAGTTTTATAAAACTTATAAACAGGAATTACTACCACCGCTACTCCAGGCTATCCATGAGATACAGGAGGGAGGTATTCCTCACCCTCTTGGCAATATGCAGTGATCTCTGCTATACTTAAACAAGATAAAAACCCATCCTGCCTCATCATACAGGATCACATCAATGTTAAATTTTGATTACAAAATTTATATGTCTGTGCTTGCACATAGACTTGAAAAACATCATGCCTTTGTTGATCAATCATGATCAGGTAGGCTTTATTAAGGGCAGACAGGTTCATGATGCAGTACAATGAACATATCTACTTAAATAGCATGCAGCAACATGATTCCCCTGGCACTCATTGGATTGATGCCAAAGGCATTTGACAGGGTGGCCTGGCCATTTTTGTGGGCTACCCTGTCTAATTTTGGCTTCCTTGGAAATCATACAACAATTGCAAAATATGTATAAACACCCCCGGCCTACTTAAATCTAGATGGCTCTATCTCTGACACTTTCCTCTACAGAGGGGCACTCATCAGGGATGCCCCTCTCATCCCTGTTGTTTGCTCTGTATCTCAAGCCATTAGCCCAAGCCATTAGAGCTCATCCAGAAATTGAGGGCATACCTATGGGAGGCACTAGTCATAAAATTTCATTATTTGCAGATGACATCCTTTCTCACTTTGTCCTCCCGGAGGTATCAATCCCAAGGGTCTGGGAGCAACTGGAGATATATGGTAAAATCTCAGGATATAAAATTAACCAGTAGAAAACAGAGGTACTGTTGTGTAATTACCTTCCTGCATTAAAACATGCATTCCCCTTCAAGTGGTATAAACAATCAATGCGGTACCTTGGGATCCATCTTACTAAAAATCAGATACATGCAGATATTGAAATTTTGAACCCTAACTCAAAACATAACTGAGGACCTCACATGATGGTCACAAATACCTTTGAGTTTCTTAGCCCGGATAGAAACTATTAGCAAAACATATTTCCGATCTTGTTCTTTCTGCAGACACTCCACTATTCCCAACACAGACTTATTTCCAAGACTGGAATAGATTGATCTCTCACTTTATATGGCAGGGGAAACCTCCCAGGATTTGATTCTCTTTATTACAGTTATCAAAAGACAGAGGTGGGTTAAATTTACCTAATCTCTGCACTATGCTCGAGCTTCTAAATTAAAGATTTTACTCTCCTGGATAAACCCCAACTATATTATGCCCTGGAAGCAGTTTGAGATGACTTGGAATGACCTAGAAGACCTGATGGACTGTCTCTTTGGACATCCCCTGGTTGCCTTCCTCTTTCAAAATTTCCACAACCTACTGCTGAGGTATTTAAGCAGTGGCTGACTGTACTCAATAAAAGATCATTGCTTGTGGAGGCACTTTACCTGAGATCCCTATGTGAACAGTGCCTTTCCACCCAATGCCTTGGATAGATCCATAACCCAGTGGTATAAGTATAATATCAAACATATCTTTCCCCACAGGGCCTCTATTCTTTGTCCAGCTCCAGGCTCAGTATAAAATACCCCAGGGCTTCTTTCATAAATATTTGCAGTTAAAATCTTATCTGCAACCAATGGAGGAAGCACTGGCAGCAGTGGCTGAAAACCCCCACTAATAATAAAATTACTTCTATCAGAGACAGGTGCCACTTTGGACCACTCTATTAGTCTGGTCTATCTTGCTTGTCCTTGAATTGGGGACTGATCTTCCGCTACTAACTGGAAGATGACTCACCACTTATGTTTAAAGCCTCAGGTTCCCCATATTGGAAAGAGTTTGCATGGAAATTATATATAGATTTTTCGCGCTCTGCAGTGGTAGCTAGTTTTACAGGTGATCCTGAAGGAGAGTGCTGAGGGATGTGGAGCAGTACATGCAGACCAGACCCAGATATTTTGGAACTGCAGCATGTTGGGTCCCTATTGGGGACATAGTGCAGGAATCGGTGGCAATATATGAAAATCCAGGTCTTTTACCCTGGATATATACTGACAGCTACTAATCCATTTGGTCTAAAAGTAGAGAAGAGCATGTACCTGCAAACTACATTGCTAATATTGGCAGCAAAAAGGAATCACCAGACTATGGGGAACTAATAGGCTGCCAGCTAAAGGCGAGTGGCTAAACCTGACAAGAGAGATATGGTAGTTTGGAGAGATGGCGGCCAAAGTACAGGATAGAGTGGAGGTCTTGATACAAAATGGAAAAATGGATTATGTATCAGTTAAGCACTTATTCAGACTTTGTTCCTGAAGCTTAATCGGATCAATACCTGAGCAATGTTAAAATAAGATTTGTCTGTTACGTTGATCAATTAGTCCTTGTACTGGGTGAGAGTTTTAAAGTCCAATGTAAAATGATATAGTAACGAATGTATCTATGTGACATGACCTGTATATGCACGTAATGTCCTCATGCCTAATAAAAACTTCATTATAAAAAAAAAAAGATAATTTCCATGCAGCTCATGGGCTTTTTGCAGCAATGGTATTTATATATTTACAGATTTGAGAGAAAAATAACTTATTTTCTCTAGTGATATCCTCTAATTGTATCTATAAAGCACTAGATGGGTCATATTGTTTTATTAAGAGGAGTGGCAACTTCTATGGGAAAGAAATACTTAGATTGTAAGATCTGTGCTTAGTAAACAAATATATATATGTTTGATGTTATTATATAATAAAAATAAAGTTAAAAATAAAGTTTTCTGTGGCTGCTGAGATTCCTCTGGGCTTGGTGTCTCCTCTGGTTGACAGCTGACAAAAATAACCAAAAATGTCGAAGGGAACTGTTTAAGAAGGTAAAACAGACACTCTGTAACCTGACAAGCTTTGCTTTACATCCACTTAGTTAGGTAAGTGCTAGTTTACAGAAACTAGAGAAACCAGCAGGAACCCATTCCTTTACCATTCAGAAGCAGCAACAGCACAGTTCAGCTACCAACTCAAACCGCCATGACGTGTGCAGCCTCATATCAACACACTTGAAACCTGCATTCTCCCCACCCGTCACTTTCACAGTCTCCACCCTGCAAGTCTGACACTTAAATGGTAGACACCTAAAATGAAACTACAGCATCACTTTATTTTTGGATTAAATAAAATTTACGGGTGCCCTCATAAAGCAGCTAGACGAGACAGGCGCATTCCTCGTGCCCTGCTGCCACACTGTAATAAAAGTTATCAATTTGAAATAATTGTTGGTAGTGAAAGCAAGGAAACACATTGGAATGACTGCAGAATGGACAAATACCTTCTTTCTGGTAAATTAACCCGGCAAACATCAAAACATTACAAAAACCTGTGCAGCAGGAGGGAGTGGTGTGACGGCATGAGCCCGATCTCCTTGTCAGCATCCAGATCGCACTCATCAGTATATCTGTAACGGAGCACATTTTGAATGGGTTAAACCTCAGACTGGACCAGTTTACATCTAAAATAGAGGCAATTACTGTATAACTGGGTCAGCATTCGAAAGGATTTCTGCTGGCTTGTTGGCACAGTGGTTGGATTTCCATCTGCTATGCCAGCGACCCAGGTTTGGAATGGACCTGGGATGCTGGAGGGCTGGCCGTGGGAGAAGGATGCGGCCATCCAGAGACAGCTTGCCTCTTTGAGGAGGAGAGGAGGATGGGTTTCGGTGCCTGATGGCCCCTGGTAGAGGCTGGGGGCACAACAGGATGTCAGACCCTAGATGTCTGGGGAATGGCTGATGTCAGCGCTGTCATGACATCAGTGGCATGCCACTCACCCGGTAGAAAAATGGAAAATGTCACCCTGGCTGATTGGGTGGCTTCTGGAATTCTCGTCGTTGGACTCAGTGACCTCCATCTGCCACCTCAGCAGCACCCAGGGTCATGCAGGTATGGTGGAAGGCTCATCCCCATGCAGGAAAGGACCCTCCAATAAAGGATACATCAGGGATACCTGGGTTGGCTGCAATGTAGGGTGGTGGGTTGGGAGTTGCCAGGATGAGGAGGTCCAAGTGGGGTCTGAAGGAGAGATCGCCAGGTGCGGTGGGAGCAGTAAAAAAAAAAAAGAAAAGAAAAGTTTCTGAGTTGGAACAAAGAGTGTCGGACAGGACTTCCAGTGATGTCACCACACCTAATGGCCACATAGGAGAGGGGCTCTGACACATCCCGCTAGAGAAACTCCCATATTTAATCTTATTGCCCTTAAAAAGCATACAAGCTCAACAAATTATGTCTGGGAGTAAAGACAAAGCTGTTTGTCTAGGAGGCATAAAGAAAGGGCAGATGCGTGGATGCAAGAGACGGCCTGCTTCTAGTCGCAGCATATCACCAGCTATGTAGTATGGCTTGGGATTTGGATCCTGACACAGACAGAGAAAGTGAGTGGCTCACCAGGTCTAGGTATGGAACACCCTAGCTGAGCCATCAGGTGTGCTTGTGCAGAAAATAAAAAAGGAGTTCTCAGCTCTGCAAATCTGACTGACTGTAGAGGGGAAAGACTAGGGAGTGTCAGAGAAGTTCACGGGGAGATTATTAGGACATCACCCACTTACATCAGGTGGTCAGTTCTTAAAGACCAACAAGAAATCTTCCAAGATAAGCTGATAGACCTAGAGGATCGCTCCAGGAGGGATAACTTCATCTACAGTTTACCAGGGGTCTCAAATCTGGCAAGATGGAAGACTACCTGACCGACCTACTCTGAGATGTACTAGATTCCCATCATTCCAGTTTAAAACAGAAAGGGTGCATAGAGCTTGATGAGAAAACCATGGATCCAACAGCCAGACCACACTCGATAGTTTTAAACTGTCTAGCTACAGAGACAAAGAAATATCTAACAGGTGCATAAATGAAAGGTAACTTACAACACAGCTCGGCTGTTGTTTGACAATGACTACCCCTGAAATCTTGAAAAAGAATTGCTTACACTCCAGTTCTTGAGCTTTTGAGAGAGAGATTTGTTTCCAAACCCCTTATCCTGCTAAACTCAGGTCTGATGGAATCTGGAACCAAGTTTATGCAACCCCAGATGAAATTCAGCTGGAACTAAAGAAGTTAGGTTGGTGTTTCCAGTGGACTTGGTCCAGTGTCTCATGAAAAGCGTCCCCTAGATCGTATTGGCAAAGCAGTGTTGAAGCGTTGCAGGTGCAGGCAGAGGATTTGCTTTGCTTCAGGACAACAGGGAGTTTGTATAGATCTCAGATGGGATTCTGAGAGGTAGATCATGAAGACCAGAACTTAAATACCTGAACTGACAATCAGAGGATTCAAATGGTCGCCTGTTCGCATCTCCTGCTGTGGAACACCTGTATAACAGGACACTAATACAAGGACTCAGTAGGGCTTTTTTTTCTGGTCAGACTGGAATATTGTCGTAGTCCTTACCTTGATGTTATTTTTGGGTTTAGAGGATATGTTATGGGCTGTCAGGGCTTAAAGGACCTTTGTTCTTTTTCACTTCAGTACTACGCTGAACTCCCTAAACATAATTATCGAGATCAGAGTCGGATGTGCTGAGGTGGTGTTGAGGTGTTTTTCTGTGTCTCTTTGTGGCTATTTTTCCAGCCTGATTGGGGCTTTTAAGAGAGGGTAGCTATGCATTTAGTTGACTACTCCCCTTATTGGTTGATGTCACTTCTATTCAACTCTATAGGGTGGGAGCCTGACCAAGATCGGTCTGATTTCTCCCCAGATTTTGGGTCCTTTTAAATCCGCGAAGCTTGGCTTGAGGGATGTTTCTTTACCTTCTTCCTTTGGAAGTACTGTTGTATATAGTTTTGGGAGGTTAAAATATGTTATGTTTAAGTATGTTGTTATGATGGGAATGCACAATTTGGTTTTCAGTTGCCAACAGGAGAATGTTAAGATGTTTTGGATGGGTCAAAGTAGGACAGCTCAAGTTTGTTGACATGGATGGAGAAGGAACATTTGGAGTTTTGACACCTAGATGCGGAGGGATTCCCCACAGTTCCTGTTTCTGGGCATAGTTCACCTAATACTAAAATACCTGGATGGCTAAACGGCCTATAGTTAGAATTTGTTTCGCTGCGTTAATGGATTGACAACCCATTAAAGCGCTATAGGGTGATCAGTTCTCTGAAAAATTTAAACCTTCGCCTTTTACTGCAGGAAACCCATATGAGCAAACAAGACTTCAAAGCTCTAGATTTAGGTTCTCAATAGTGAGTCTGCATTCGGGAAAGGGAAAGAAGAGGGACATGGTCCTTGTTCTAAAATGTCCCTCAATTGTTTGGCTCATATACAGACCCGAGGCCAGGTGGTATTAGTTCTGGGTCACCTGAGGACAGGCTATCACGCCGGCTTCAATCTTTTTCCCTGGGAGGGCCGAGTAAGAGTTGTTATTTCAGAGGATTATGGAAATGCACAAAGGGTCTTGATAATTGGGTGACATAATTTAACCACCTCCCATCTGGATACTTCTAGTAAGCACCCCAAGAAATCTCCAGCACTGCGGATGATGTACCTGCTCGGAAGCAATGAGGGATGTCTGAGACATTTATTCAACAAAGTGAGTACACATATTACCAGCCCCCATAAAATCTATACCAGGATTGATTATATGTATTAGCTAAGAACATCTACACAGAGTTTGCAAACTGTACTCAGACACCTGTACTATCTGATCACTCTCCTGACCTCTTTATTTTGTGGGAAAAGGAAAGCTAAACTTATGGAGTTCAATAATTTTTGTTGAACTTAAAAGATTTTGAGGAATGGTTCAACATAAAATTAAGCAAATTCTAGCAGACAATGAAGCAGAGGTCAAGGAATACTTGGGACCCCTGAAGTAGTTCTTAGAGGCAACATAATAAAATGTCTTGTTTTGTAAAAAGGAACAACAAGTGCGCTAGATTAGCTCATAGGCAACTCAGGGTTTGCAGGCTCAATGTGGCTGGGGATGAGGGGTGTTACCTCTTCAGGCCTGAGACCAGATCCAAGGGATACTGGACATTGCGCTGAGCAGGCCTACAGCTACTCGGTGAAATATTATGAAGGGGGCCCAGATCACTAATTGCTAGCCTGTGACTCAGCAACATAAGACGGTCCAATATTCGAGACTGCATCCAGCCTCCAAAATGGTCCCCTTTCCAGGGAGATAGAACATGACCTTACATTGCCCTATACAGAGCGGAGGGGGGTTGAGGGGGCTAGGGGACAGAGCCTTCTTGAGGGTCTAAGACTTCCTAGATTATTGATGAATAAAGGAGATATTGAGAGACCAATTTCCTCGTGGAACTCGGTCTGGCTATTTCAGCCCTTAAACTTTTAGGCCCAGGACTGGATGGTCATACTGGTGATTTCATAAGGTATTCAGAAAGGAACTATCTTGGTTCTGCTAGGGCTCGTAGAAGTGTTCAACTAGGTGAATTAATCCCTGATACCTGGATGTCTTACATTTCTAGTATGCAAAACCTGATAAAGACATTGCATCTTGCCCTCATACAGACCCATTTGATTCTTAATATAGATTACAAAACTTGCCCTATCATGGCTAAAGGTTTGAAGTATTTTTTCAGAGTCTGATTTATTGACCGGTTTGTCCCAGGACTCAAACACAGGATAACATCAAAGAACATTATAGGGTTTTAGTATGCTAGGAAGGAGGGGTTTCATTTTTTGCTTTCTGGTCGTGGAGAAGGCATTCGATCGCATGAATGGCTCTTTTCTGTGGGTGGTTTTGGGGAAATTTGGTGTCCTAGATCCAGTAATTAACTTAATAAAGTCAATGTATATGGACCCCAGCTTTATAACTTACAGGGTCACCAGAGAAAATAAATCATATAACACTCTTCATAGCAACAGCTATGTAATATACAATCTCTATTTTCTATCTAAAATCATGGATCACTTCAACAATAAAGAAAAGTAAAACAGTAAGAGGAGGCTCATGAACAAGGATATCTAGGGTCCTGCTCACTAACTATATAAGAAAATTAATGCCCCCTACAAACTAGTTTGCAGCATTAAATTTAAACCAGCCAGCACAAGCCACTACTGTACATAAAACTTTCAATGCTCTAAAGTCAGGAGTTACACAGCTTCCTCAAGTGGCACCCATTTGTTCATCTTCAGAAATCTGAGTGTCCTGAGATGGAAGGCTATCCAGAAATCATCCGATTGCTTCAGCGTCAGTAAATAAGTCTTACCCTGGTAGGAAAGTCAGAGCCTTGCTGGAAAAGAACAAATTAGTGGCACCATATTCTCCCAAGCGCTGGCGATACTGGAGCAGTTCCTTTCTCCTTGCTTGTGTTCATGCAGCCACATCTGAAATATTGACATTTTGAACCATGATACTGTGGCCCTGCTTATCTCTAGCAGCTGCCAACACCATTAAGCATTACTCTGCCGACTCAGGACCATGAGCACAGTCGAGGTCTGTACTGCGTCGGTGATATCTTTCTACAGGCAGGTAAGCAGAACACCTTCTTACTATGAATTGAATCAGGCTGAAGTACCAAAGAGTCAATCAGCAGCTCAACATGACCACTTTAAGATCTTGAGCCAGGATAGTAATGGAGGTCCACCACTCGGAGATTAGTGGACGGAGTTGGTTTTCGTGTGTTCCACTTTGTTTGATAAGTATTTGAAGTCCCATGCTTGTGCCCACTGCCAAGTGCTCCTGACAGAAGCAAACTCCTCTACTGCTTTTGAACTCTCTTCTCTTGCTTGCTCCAAGTTTGTTACCCTCTGATCCATTGCCGACAGAGAAGTTTTGTATGATTCACCTTGTCTTTGATTTTCGTCAGTATAACAAAATCTGCTCAATATTAGGTCCTTCTGCATCACAGGCTGTGCTGCTGCTAGGCCAGATTTAGGAAGCAAATATTCTTCCACTGATTTTGCATGGGAAACTGTTTTTTCTCTGCTTTTGGGCCCATATTGGCCAGCAGTAGTGTCTTATCACTCACCATTAAAAAGAAAGGAGAAGTGAGCAGGATAAGACTCAAGAGAACAAAATGCAGAGCAATGCTAAAACACGCCTGCTCAGACTGCCGGCTGGCTCTGCCACCCCCCACCCCCACAAAATGTTTAGATTTAGTGCATTCCGATTGCATTTGGAGGGCATTTGAAACAAAATTTCTACCCTGTTCCTCCTCCCAGTGCCCTGTGAGTTGCACCTAGCACTCTTCCCAGATTCCCCACAGTCCAGTATGTTGCACAAACCACCTCCACCCAAAAAAAAAAAATAGAAGTACAAAGACCAATAGACTGTGTTTGGTCATGTAGTTCAAACACTTTATTACAAAGATTACATACAGGCAGCAGCATCCGAATCACATAAAAACGAGACAAGTGGAAAGAGACATGGTGATATACAATAGACAAAGCAAGTTACAATCCAGGTGTAACACATTCAGAAATGACATTCACTCTCTTAATTATATACATTGTCTGCTAGACCACATTATTGTAACCCCTAGATGGCGCTATCCCAGGGGCTACTACCCCTGCCTGATTTGCCACTAACAGGTTGAGGGGCCTGGATCCAATGGCGGGTGCCTCCACCCAGAGGTCAGGGTTGCAATAGTTAAACTTACTTGGTCACAGCCCTCTGGGACACTCAGCCCCTTTCTTCCCACTGAAGGGCCACACAATATATCAGAATTACCTTCACAGTATACACTTACCCCAGGTCTGGTTCCGTGACTGGGACCTCCTGGAAATAAGATACAGTGCAACAATCACAGTACAGTACTTTAACATAGACAAATACCTCAGGCAGTATAACTTTGCTGAAACAAGCAGCTCTGATTTATTTAGGGGATTTAACAAGGACAGGGAAATCAGGTTAATTAGCTTATCACTTTACTATCTACCTATGGCTCTGTGCACAGGCCTATCCCTACCAGTTACTGTCCTGGGTACCCAAGCCCTAGTGGCTAGTCCAAACCGTGGCAGCTGGTAGGGGCCCTTTCACACAGTGAAAAGAAAAATTAGCTTAAACAGTCAGCAGTACAGTGATTCCATTTGGATTTAATGTGGCAATTCAACGGGGCGACCCTGAATTAGTACTCACGACCTCCAAACAAGATAGGGTCCTTCAACGTCAGCAGGGCTACTTTTGAGCTCCACGAGACTCTTCACACATTTATATGGTAAAAAGAAAGTACTATACCAGCAGGCTGCTTCTCTATCCCGATCGCAATTACTGCACAATACCGGGAGAATACAGACAGTAGATCTAGTTCCTGACAGACCGAGTGCATCCAACAATTTCTTCAGTCTTCCACAGGGTTGAGCCTGGTTTCTACTCTTCAGAGGTCCTTTGATTCTTTTCACAGGACAGATTCAGTCCTAACAAGCAGTTACACAAGCTGCAGACTGGAACTCTGGGCCTTACACGCTTTTGACTGAAACTGTGCACTGAAGGAACACAGGGTTCTTTCCCTTCACAGCAAGCTAAGCTGAAACTCCAACAGACAAAACCTAGCACTTCCTTTGAGTTCCTCCAGTTCTTGACTGGATTGGCTGTCACTCACAATAGACTGCTGCTGTTGGTCCAAAAGGGGCGAAGTCTAAGCTACATCTCCCCAGGTCACTGCCCATACAATCCTCTTGTGGCTGGCTCAGATTATGAGTCCAAGTTCTGATTCGCCCAAGGCACCATTTTAGAGCTAGCTTACCCACACTGATTGGTCCAGTTCAGCAGTTCAAAACCAGAATGGGAACTAGGCAAACACAGTTCTGACTGCAAAAGCAAGTTTAGACAAACTGTATTTTCATTATTACTCTAAATTATTTCTGGCAAACAGTTACATCTTTCAGATAAGTTCCTTTGTACTCCTAGTGACTGCAAAAATGGAGTGAATTGGCAGCAGTTCGAGTGGTACTCAAACAGAGAAACACACAGTCCCCATATAAACTAATTATGTCTGCAAGCAGACAGCTCTTAAAGAGACAGTACCAGAGGCTCTAAAAACACTCACTGATAAATGGCTTAAATGCCAAACACCATTCAGGCTTGGAGCATTCAAGCAAGCTCCTGGAAGTCTTTTGGGAACCCCCATTTGCAGGGGGGTTACACCCTTCATGGCCTGGTAAAGCTTGGCGTCCGCGTCAAGCAAGTACCCCCATAAGTTTTAACTGCAACCATATACATTTGCATTAGGCTCACACATGTAATCATCAGTCAATATATCATTTTACCAAGAACACATTTCTGAAACATTGCAGTACGTCACCCTTTACATAGTATTACACACACATTGTACCATAACTCAAGTTATTACCTCTTGTACATGAAACCTGAAGAGAGGGGGCCCTTCCCTATCAGTTACCTTGGGGCTGGATGGGGCAAGGGCACCATACTTAGAGGGCAACACAAGTAACTTGGAGTTGGCACTGATGCTCAGTTTGGGCAATGAGCTCGGGGACACATACACTCCTTTATGGACAACATTGAGAGGCAAGTCCACAGGCCTCCCAAGTGAATCATAACTGAGGTGCACCACAGGCTTTACAGCTCGACCAGTCTTTCTAGGGGGACTGTTACAGTCTCTGCACTCTGAGCCTCATTTTCAGCATTGTCCTCACTTGTCAAGGAGTCTCCCTGGGGGTAAAGAGGCTAGAACTTGGGGCACTTTCAGCTCAGGAGTTACAGTTTCTGAGTCCACAACATTTGGCTCGCATGGAAGCTTTCGGACACTGGCAGTGGACTGTCAGGGCACTCAAAATACTCTTCTTGTTCGGGTGTGTCACCAGTCTGCCAATCTATCATTTTCCTCCCTGAAAGCTCAAACAGTTCAACCATGCACAATGATTCCATTTCATCTGATCTGATGCTTTGCACTTCACTTTCTGGGAGCATTGGCTCCAGGGATGAAGCTGGGGGCTTAGACAGTCCAGAAGGCCCAGCTTTGTCTACAGTATTGACTAGGGGATTGCCCCGAAACAATTGACTCAGTTCGTAAGAAGGATAGTATTCAAAGTCACTCTCACTTTCTTCTGATATGGACAGACAGTCATGCTCAACTGGGACTTGTGGAGGGGAACACTTTAACTTTGCTTCTGTAGGTGCAGACTTTCTTGATCTTTTCTTAGCAGCAGCTCTAGTCACTGGTCCAGAGGGGCATCTTCTAGGGCTCAGACTCAATTAAGATTTGTCCAATGGGCAGTAAATGATTTCTATGCATTGTTTTACATCTTTTGAATTATTCTCAGGCCTTACTTTGTACACTGGTAGATCATCTAGTTTGCCCACTACAATGTGAGGAGATGGTGCCATTTTGTCAGCAATCTTGTGTTTGCCATACAGTCCCAGATTTCTTAGCAATACCCAATCTCCCTCCTGGAGTTCCTGTGCTTTCACCTTTTATCATACCTTCTTTGTTGGCCAAATTTCTTTGGCAGCCATGGTTTGAGCCAGTTAGAATGCATGAGTTAGCTGGGCCTTTAACTTTGCACATACTGTAAATAGTTGACAGCTTGAACCCCATCAGGAGAGACCCCAAAATACACATCTACCGGTAGTCGAGCTCTCTTCCAAACATCAGGCGTGTAGGGGAGAACCAGTGGCATCACTTTGGTGCAGTTATAAGCATGTACCAGGGTGCTAATTTGTTGGCTCCATCTAGTCTTGTCCATTGGGTGCAGGGTGCCTAGCATATCTAGCAAAGTGCGGTTGAAACGTTCAGGCTGTGGGTCCCCTGGGGTGGTAAGGAGTGGTTCTGGACTTTCTCACCCCCACAGAGAAAGCATCTCTTTGATCAGACGACTCTCAAAGTCTCCCTTGATCAGAATGGATTCTTTGTGGAGCCCCATAGTGAACAAAAAGTTTTCTACAAGTACTTTGGCTACAGTGGATGCTTTCTGGTCTTTGGTGGGGAAAGCTTGGGCATATCTCGTGAATGGTCAGTGACCACCAGCACATTACTGATATTTCTTTGATCTGACTCCAAACTCAGAAAATCAGTACAGACCAGCTCCATGGGTGCACTGGTGGTTATGTTAACAAGGGGGCAGCCATCTGGGGCAAAGCTTTCCTCTGTAAGCAGCGACTACAAGTTCGAATGTGTTGCTCATCAAGCCCCCATCTTAGGCCAATAGAATCTGGATCTCACCAAGTCAAGTGTTCTGTCTATACCAAGGTGCCCCATGTGGTTGTGCAAGGACCTCAATACTGAGTCTCAAGGCAGTGGGCAGCACCAGTTGTTGTTTGTCTACTTGTCCCTCTGTCTACTGTTTCTCTGTATAACAGTTTATTGATCAGTTTCAACTTAGGACCTTCTTTGTATAACAGCAGTTCTCAAATCAGTGGAGCGTAATTTGGACACAGCTTTTCCTGCATAGAGGCTTCTAAAGCTGATTTGATCACAGGATCGGCGGGATTGAGCCTGCGAATACTGTCATTGTCCAGCTGAGGCAGTGCACCAATGTCTATTGCAGAAAAGTGGCAATAAGCAGCAGGTATGCACTCTCAGAGGGTCCCAAGTAATCACCATGCAGTCCACTGCATCCGTGGGACATTTGTTCCTCCCTGTCAAACTTCCGCAGAGTGCCCGAATGTCAGGTTCTGCCAATCGGACCCAATCATTCTGGGAACAGGCCTCGGGAGAGAGCATCAGCATCTATGTGGTTCAGACCTGCCTGGTATTCGAGAGCATAGTCATATGTAGATAATGAAAGCCACCTGTGGCCAGTGGCATCCAACATAGCTGAGGTCTGCACATAGGTCAAAGGATTATTGTCAGTTTTACTAGTATTTTAGCCCCATACAAGTACTCATGGAATTGGTCAACAATAGCCCACTTCAAAGCTAGGAACTCTAACTTATGTACAGGATAGTTCTTTTGGATGGGGTCAGGCTTCTACTGGCAAGGCCACTGGTCTCAGGCCATCTCGTGCTCTTGGTACAACACAGCCCCCAACCCTAGCAAGCTAGCATCAGTGTGCAGGACGTAAGGTTTTCTTGGATCGGCATAGGCCAGCACTGGAGCATGGGTAAGTCGATATATGATCTCATGAAAAGCAGTCTCACAATGGAGTCCAGCGGGCCCCAAATACTTCACTCAGATGAAAATACACTCTTTCAGTCTTGAGGGACGCTGACTTTTGGTATTTTTTGTGGGTTGGGGGATACCCTAGAGTAAGGTTAAGTAAAGGGCGGATCACTCTTGAATAGTCCTTGATGAAGCAGATAATAACCACAGAATCCCAGGAATCTTTGCAGTTTTTTTAGATTTTGGGCTGTGGCCAGGTGGTCAAGGCCTCAACTTTACTTGGTCGTCTCTATTCCTCGGTGGATACTCTGTGTCCACATACTTTACTGATGTTTGAAGAATTGACACTTATCAATGGACAGTTTTGGCAAGTCCTCCAGTCGGTCCAATACCTTAAATAATCTGCTCTCATGTTCCTCCAGTGAGCTGCCAAACACAATAACATCATCTAGGTATACCAAGCACTCTAGTAAGTTCATGTCCCCCACTGCACGCTCCATCAATCGTTGAAAAGTGGCTGGGGCACCTGAAATCCATGAGGCATCCTCATGAATTCATAGAAGCCAAGCGGACAGATAAGGCTGTCTTCTCACGGTCCTCTGGGGCCATCGGGATCTGGTAGTACCCACTGCGGAGATCCAGCACAGAGAACCAGTTGCTCCCGCTTAGGCAGTCCAAAGCATCCTGAATGCGGGCATTGTGTACTGATCAGGATAGTCCGCCGGTTTAAGGTGCGATAATCCACACACATCCTTACTGTTCCATTCTTTTCCTCACTACCACATGGGAAGCATAAGGCTTCTGGATTCTTGTATTACACCAGCAGCTAACATCTCTTGCAGATGCCGCTCTCACCTCATCTATGTCAGTGCTGTGGCGTCGAGACCTTCACGAAATGGTCTTCGTCATGCAGCCGGATATTGTGCTCAGCTCCTGCACGCATCCTACATCCCATTCCTTTAAAGAAAACACCTGGTCTCTCTGGGCAAGCTTCTCACTGATCCTCACTTTCCATTCAGCTGGCAGCGGGAGTCGCCAAAATCAAACAAGTCAGGTGTTACTCTGTCATTCTTCCTCGAACTCTTGCTGCTGGGTAGCACTGCAGTGTCTGCACAATGCACATTAGCAGGATGCAACCTCTATTTCTCAATGTCTCTTTCAGACACATTATGAACTTGGACCATTACCCTTCTGGCATAAGCATGGGCTCTAGCGGGCAAAATACTAGGCTTGACCAGCAGTCCCTCTGGCAATTTTCCATCACCTGGTGCATCCAACATTAATATTTTATTCTTAACATCCTTTCTGATACGGACATCTCCCTGTAAGGTACACTGGGCATTTGGCGCCAGGATCAGAGACTCAGGATCCTTCTTCCATACAATTCCGACCGGTTCCTCTGGTTCTATTTTTTCAGCATCTCTGTGTGCCTCATAGGCCTTCTTAATTAAAGCTGGAACTCTTAAAGCTCTACTAGTTTTTGACCCCTGTTTTTCATAACACAACTGTGCCAGCCTTCCGAACATATGAGCATTTGTTCCAATCAACAAAGGGACACCATCATACAGTCCAGTGGGGACACA
Organism: Neoceratodus forsteri; assembly: GCA_016271365.2. Lineage (NCBI taxonomy): Eukaryota > Metazoa > Chordata > Ceratodontiformes > Ceratodontidae > Neoceratodus > Neoceratodus forsteri. The sequence continues at coordinate 881,871,906 of CM057450.1, read as the reverse complement.
CTAAGGCTAGAGTCTCTACTTGTTCGGCCACTCCAGCCACGGAGGTGGGGAAAGACAGCCAAATTCGGATATACACCCGGAATAGGGGTAGGCCTTCTCACTTAACCCCATACATGCAGTCCTTCTAATGGTTGTAAAGTGCGTCTGACAAATGCTTCTGATACCAATCCTGGAACATAATTGTCACTTGGGAGCCACTGTCTAATACAGCTCTTGTAGACACTCCATTCACCTTTACAGTGGTCTCCATGGAGGGACCCTCTATTCTGGACCAGTCTGGAGAGGCGATAGTGGGGGCCTGGGCAACTGACCTTGCCACAAAAGGACGTGAGTTAGCATTTTTGGTGCCCTCACTGGGATCATTTCTTGCACCTCTTAACCACTGATTTGTTCTCCAAAGCTCTCCTTGTAGCCTATATGCAACTTTGTCAGTGTCTTTTGGGGACTGGCATTCCCTTTTCATGTGCCCATCCTTCCCACAATTATAGCAAAACATACTTTCTGGAGTTTGAGCTGGCCGAGGCGCCACACTGGGAGCCAGGCCGGGGGTATTACTAACTGGAAACCTTGGTGCCATCTCTGTCTGCGGCGTGATAAGCATTTGGAGACATCGCGTCAGTTTCTCCACTTCCATGGTCAAGGAATTAAGTTTGGAGCTGTTATCAGCAGGAGATACATGGGTGGGTACCCCCATGCCCATAGCAGATGCAGTCGGATATAGGTCAGGCCGTGCTTGCAGGCGTGGCCTTCATAAAGGACTGTTTTGAATTCCCGGATCTCTCTCAACAGTTCGTCCCATTGTGGCATATCTTTTCCTTGTCAGAGCACTCATTGACTGCCAACCTCTGCCCTGAACTTCACTTGATGGGCCACCCTCAGTCACTCGGTCGTAGCCGCAGCTATTGGTGCAGGTCCTCCCGAGGTCGCCTTTTCTCAACTCTCAATTTCTCTCATTAACTCATCATAGGAGGGTAGGGATTCCAGTCGATTTGCCAGGCGTAACTGAAGCAACAGCAGTTCTGAGAAGGGGCAGACTTAAGGATCCTGTCCAGCCTGGTTCGGTCCAGTTCAATCGCTGGCAAACTACCCTTTCTGAGGCATTCTTGCAACAATTTTTCCAGCCGAGAGCATACACAGACAACAACTCCCTTGGTACTGTTGTGCATTTCTTACTCTCCACCATAGGTCCTCATCAGAACCTGGGCTCCCATACATTCTCCAAGGCCTCAAGATAGGCCTGTGCAGTCGCTTCAGGGTTACTGGCCCGTTTAGCACGGATGGTAGCCAGGGCAGGACCTCAGAGGCTCACTAACCCTCTTTCGCCTAGCTCCGAGCATTGCCATTCTAGCACTTGGGGCAACATAGTCTATCCAGGTCTCCCAGTCATCCTCCCCTTGGGGGTGGGAGGGTGCCAGAGAAGATCCTCAACCTCGGTAAGAGTCGTGACTAATGGCAGGTGCAGAAATAGGAGTCTGCATTGGTTCAGCCACCATTACGGGCACTGGAGTGGGAGAGGTGTTGGGGAGGAACACCCCAGGTGGCAAAAATAGTTTCTTCAAGTCCTCCACAGTTTTCCCTTCTCCCAGCAACCATTTAGCAATTTCTCCTCAAAAGTTTCAGATAGTGGTGGGGGCTCATTCCCCGACGGGTCTTTACTGTCCTTAGTTATCACTCTCCAAGCAGTGAGGGCTCCCTCTGGGGTAATGGTCTGTGGCACTTTGGAGCTATCTATGGGATCCTTAAACTCTACTAGGGCCAGAAAAGTGTGGGTGAGCAGATTAGCATGCCAACCCACTACCACAGGGTTTTGTAAACCTTCCGCCTTGGAAAGTGCTCCCTGTACAATGTCCGTATTGATACCCAAGGGGATGTCCAGTATAAGCATAGCATTTTGGGGGTCGATCTCCTCCCCAGTACACCACTCCACCAGCCGGTGCACAGCCACTTCTGTCAGGGTACCCATTTTTTCTTAACAGTGGTTCGTAAATATGGCCACTAGAGGACACACAATCCCAGCAGTGAGCCTCCAAGATGTAACCCCTAGATGGCGCTATCCCAAGGGCTACTACCCCTGCCTGATTTTCCTCTAACAGGTTGAGGGGCCTGGATCCAATGGCGGGTGCCTCCACCCAGAGGTCAGGGTTTGCAATAGTTAAACTTACTTGGTCACAGCCCTCTGGGACACTGCAACCCCCCTTTCTTCCCACTAGTGGCCCACACAATATATCAGAATTACCTTCATAGTATACACTTACCCCAGGTCTGGTTCCGGCACTGGGACCTCCTGTGAAATAAGATACAGTGCAACAATCACAGTACAGTACTTTAACATAGACAAATACCTCAGGCAGTATAACTTTGCTGAAACAAGCAGCTCTGATTTATTTAGGGGGATTTAACAAGGACAGCGGAAATCAGGTTAATTAGCTTATCACTTTACTATCTACCTATGGCTCTGTGCACAGGCCTATCCCTACCAGTTACTGTCCCTGGGTACCCAAGCCCTAGTGGCTAGTCCAAACTGTGGCAGCTGGTGGGGCCCTTTCACACTGATGAAAAGAAAATTAGCTTAAACAGTCAGCAGTACAGTGATTCCATTTGGATTTAATGTGGCAATTCAACAGGGAGCGACCCTGAATTAGTACTCACGACCTCCAAACAAGATAGGGTCCTTCAACGTCAGCAGGGCTACTTTTGAGCTCCACGAGACTCTTCACACATTTATATGGTAAAAGAAAGTACTATACCAGGCAGGCTGCTTCTCTATCCCGATCGCAATTACTGCACAATACCGGGAGAACACAAAGCAGATTCAGTTCCTGACAGACCGAGTGCAATTCAACAATTTCTTCAGTCTTCTACAGGGTGAGCCTGGTTTCTACTCTTCAGAGATCCTTTGATTCTTTTCACAGGGCCTGATTCAGTCCTAACAAGCAGTTACACAAGCTGCAGACGGAACTCTGGGCCTTACACGTTTTTGACTGAAACTGTGCACTGAAGGAGCACAGGGTTTCTTTCCCTTCACAGCCAAAGCTAAACTGAAACTCCAACAGACAAAACCGGCACTTCCTTTGAGTTCCTCCCAGTTCTTGACTGGATTGGCTGTCACCACAATAGACTGCTGCTGTTGGTCCAAAAGGGCCAAGTCTAAACTACATCTCCCAGAGTCACTGCCCATACAATCCTCTTTGTGGCTGGCTCAGATTATGAGTCCAAGTTCTGATTCGTCCCAAGGCACCATTTTAGAGCTAGCTTACCCCACACTGATTGGTCCAGTTCAGCAGTTCAAAACCAGAATGGGGAACTAGGCAAACACAGTTCTGACTGCAAAGAAAGCAAGTTAGACAAACTGTATTTTCATTATTACTCTAAATTATTTCTGGCAAACAGTTACATCTTTCAGATAGGTTCCCTTTGTACTCCTAGTGACTGCAAAAATGGAGTGAATTGGCAGCAGTTCGAGTGGTACTCAAAGAAAGACACAGTCCCCCCATATAAACTAATTATGTCTGCAAGCAGACAGCTCTTAAAGAGACAGTACCAGAGGCTCTAAAAACACTCACTGATAAATGGCTTAAATGCCAAACACCATTCAGGCTTGGAGCATTCAAGCAAGCTCCTGGAAGTCTTTTGGGAACCCCCATTTGCAGGGGGGTTACATTATATACAGGCTTTTAACTTGACAATTATACACCTCATCTTCATTAATGCACTCCTAAGGCCTTAATGATGTATTACGTGTAATATGTCTCTTAATAAAAATTAAATTAAAAAAACGACATTTACTCAAATTAAAGACACCATTACCACAGATCCATGAACTGTTACAGCATACAATTCCATGTGGGAGAAAAGTTAGGAGTTCACATTTATATCATGCTTCCCCAGCAGAGCCAGAAAGTCTTTCTGGGGGTACAAGTCAATAGTATTGGCATCAGTTAGCAGAGCCGGCGAGATGTGTTAAGGGAAAGTGGTGCCAGGCCATAATGGGTGCCATTAATAGGAGTGCATCATAAATTACTGGCAGATAACAAAAGTAGTGGTAGTCAAAGTGTACAGAGGCAGAGCCGACAAGTCTCATGCTTGTGTAACACCCCCTACAAACTGGGGTTTACTATAATGTCTTCCTGGGCCCCTTAATGCCCACTGTCAGGCTGGTGTCCTGTCTTAAGTAATTCTGTGTCTTTGTGTGAGAGTGCCCTATTGAACCCCCATGCCTGTCCCTTTAAGAGAATAGCTAATCTGTGTTAAGTAAATGGTCTGTGCTGGGTCTGAGTGATTTAGGGCTTGCGACCAGCTAGCCACTGCTTTGTTTTGCTCCATTCTGTAGTCGCTACTTGCGCAGAGGGAGCCTATGTAGCAACTGTGCTTATTTGCTGTTTACATGTTGTTGTATTTGAAATAAAAGAGTTTATCTAACATGTTTCCCTTGCAGTTTATCTTTTGGAATGGGAGCCACCATGTTTGGTCCGGAACTTACAATATTTGGACTTATCAGACTCTGGGGGCCTAAAATGGATCCTACCCAAGGGGTCTTGTGGGAAGGAAAACTGTAGTTTTTGTAGTTCTGGAGTTGATACCTAAATTGGCCTGGAGGGTGAGCCCAAACTGTGATTGACAGCTCCTTCAGCCAACTGCAAACTTGAATTTACAAGGGAAATCCCCAGAGAGACAGTGTAAAGTGGATCAGTTAGAGTTGGAGCTTGAAGTGTGAGCAGCTCAATCTGTCGAGCTGCTGCTCTCTGAACCAGTTCAGGGGAATCAGCAGGAGAGGCCTAACTTGCCTCTCTGCTACTGTTACTGTTTGTTAGACAGTCTAATAGCAGAAGTTGGACTTGCCCAATTTTGACCTGGAACTGTGACAGAGGAAAAGAAGTTTGTCCGTATTGCTTGTAATTTGGACTGAAGATTTGCTCCTAAAGCGATCGGCCCATGCTGTGTGGAAAACGTGCTCAGATCAGAAGGGTTTGCTCAGTAATGCTGCTGAACTGCAACTGGACAGTATCCAAACTGAATCCAGAGGTAGCTTTTACTATAAATGTGCTGAATGTATTTCGTGGGTCGAGACCTGCTTGCCCATGACCAGATCCAATGCACCAGCCGGAAGCTTCACCAGCAAAAGCTCCCGAACCTTGTCAGCCCTGTTTCCCCATGCTCATCAACGAATGTCACAAGGTCTTCATTTTACCTGCACTTCAGCAGAAACCTGGTAGCATGAGTACAATCAGGGCAGCACCCTGCAACAAGTGTTCAAATCTTCTGTGGTACCATCTGATTTCATTTTCTTTCTGGGTTCTGCTCAGGATTACAAATAATCATTTGTTACTGTGCATGCTAACTGCCTTCTTTCCATCAAGGGCACCAACAAACAGCTGCAACGCCAGCCAACCCCGGGCAACCCTTCAGGCTAGCCTGCGTAACATTCTGGGTATCCAGTGTTGATAAACTATATAATTGAGACTTAAATTGCATGCCAGTAAAGCCTGACTTAAATTAGAATGCAAATCATTTAACAACATTCATGCCCCCTCTTTGCTCACGTCCCCTTAATAAATCTGATTGTCTTTTTCATGTTTAACCTGGCTAGTGTGCATATTATTAGCTGGGTTACAGTATTAAGAGTGTGCTATTGCATTGTTAACCTTATTTTACAGGGGGTCTCCAGGGAAGCTGCTGAAGGTCCATCCCTGGTGGTAAGTGTGAAGGATGTGTGCATATTATTACTGTTTCACATTGACTGTAAATTTATTACTGTGTCATGTACAAGGTAACTAGGAGGGTTGGTGAGGGGATATAGCTTCCCAGAGGGCTATACCAGAGCAGACAAGTGATCCCAGTACCACTACTCTGGGTGGAGGCACCCTTTTTGTGAACTCAGGCCCTCAACAAGTGTATAATCAAACAGGCGGGGAAGTAGCCTTAGAATAGTGCCACCTTGGGGGTTACATTTGTACCTTTATGAGTTGGCTCCCAGTCCAGTCAAACTTACTGCCATTCAAAATACACAGATTTAGGCAGCAGAGCTTGTAAGTCATGATGCATTGTCATATATACTTGTCACTCAGCAGAGCAGACAAGTCATGCAAGTCGGAACCGTGAAGGTAATGGCACACTATGCTGGTTCCCAGTGTATGGTGTCATAGAAGCTGTCATCCAATGTTTTTCACAAGGTGTCTACATGCAGAGCCAGCAAGTCTTGCCATGTAGCACAGTGTTGGGCATAAACCCATGACTGTATACCACTGTGACCCCAAAGTACAAATTTGAAATTGGTACCACACTACCATAGTCTGGCAGTGCAGTTCAAGTAGATAATCACCACCATCACCAGTCCTAACAATCAGAATCACTGTTCACAATGTCAGGCAGTTCAAGCCTTCTTGGATTCCTTCTGGCAAATTCTTCTGTGATCTTGGAAGGTGGGTGAATTCTCTCTCTCTCTCTCTCTCTCTCGTGCATACATCAAAGCTAAACCTGTGAGTCTCTTCTGTTATGGTTGATCTTGTATAGTTCTTGATAAGGCACACTCTGCTGACTGCTCTTTCGCATTCACAGCTGGTGACGGGGAATGTTGCGTATATTCTTAACACTCTATGAATATTTGGAAAAAGTAGTAGATCAGGCAAGTCTTCAAGGCATCCGCTAGGTTGTATGGAAGTCTGTAACAGTCCTTCCCCCTAATGAACCATGTGTGCAGGTCTGCTTGTAGAGTATTAGGCTGGGGCAGATCATCCATGAAGTAGCCTAGGTGTAGTGACTGCACACTGGAGTTATCCTGCTCTGCTATCATGACGCTGGGGATAAGTTTATTTATTTATTTGTAGGGGAAGGGCAGCTCTCTGATGTAGCTGGGAAGATCTGCTGTCCATCTCTGCAAGGTGGTGGTTCAGGAGAGGACTAGTCACTGTTCTTCAGTAATACACTTCAGGGTTCTCTGCATCCACATTTTCTCTATGCCATTGTCTTGCAGTGGTTTGTGGCTTACTTGACTGAACTCCAACATTCTCAGCAACTGTTATGTAAGCAATAACACAAGACAGGATTTGCGTTAGATACTTTAACACATGGCTAGGAGGCGTAGTGAGGTATGAGGCTACAGGCCGAGTGCGTCCAGCCTCCTAGCTGTGTGTTAAAGTGTCTAATGCACTTCCTGGAGTGTCTTATTGTGCTTATGAAATGGTTATCTAAAATACAGATGTATGTAATATCTAAAATGAATAGTATTTAATAGTGAAAAAGTTAAATGTTTGTCTGAATTTTTAATAAAATAGTTCCTCCGCCTGTTTATTTGCTTTGTTCAGTTGAGGACTTTTGAGCTACTAAGGCATCCTTACTTGTATTTTTTTTTCCTGTCATGTAGTTGTCATGGTAACCCCCCCCCCAACTAGCAGCATTCCTACTTAATTTACTTTACAAAGTTTGCAACAAGAAATTATGCTGTCTTTCTTTTTTTTATTTGTGTACCTTATGACACCAGACAGAGGTAGGGAGAACACGCTGTTGAGAGCGAGAGTGCGAGTGAGTGGGTGGGCATGTTGGGAGACAGCTTGTTGGCTGTTTAGCTGTACAGTGAACAGATAGTGAATGGGTGGGCTGGTGAGAGCTTGGAACAGTGTGAAATGCTAAGGGAGTGAAATATGGTGTGCTCACCTGCTCGGTGTTTCAGAGAGACCGCGAGCGAGTAGGTGGGTGGGTTAGGAGACAGCTTGTTGGCTGTTCAGCCATACAGTGAACAGGTGGGCTGGCAAGCGGGCAGGTTGAGAGACAACTTGTGTTGGCTGTTCCGCTGTACAGTGAATGGACAGTGAACGGGCAGGCTGGTGACAGCAGTTTTTCCCAGATCCTCTGCTTGACCCCAAATTAAAGAGTGAATTCAATAAAGCCTCTAGATTAAATCTGTACATTTCTGCATGAAAGAGTAAGCTGTGTAGTGAGCGGGTGGGATTGCGATTGTGTCATGGAGACAGGTCGGCTGTTAAGCAGTGGAGTTAGCGGCTGGGTGGATTGCGATAGTGGCAGGTTTAACTCTTAAAACTAGTTTCTGGTAAATCTGCCATTATTAAAATGCTGGCTGAAATTTCACTCGCTGTTGGCAAAAAACAAGATGGCTGAGTTTGATTTTGCCAACTTTCTAAGTGGTAGATTTACCAGAATCACTGCACAGTGGCATTACTGGACCCTTTTCCTGTGCATAAGAAGGAATATCACACAGGTATGGACAATCAGTATGCCCACATTCTGATGACCATTTCATAAAGCTTCTTGGTACCATTTGGAGTGATTTTCCTCTATGTTGTTCCTAACATCTCTCAGAGCTGCCTCAGTGTGATTCACATGCCTCATAGCTTTCACCACATCTAGAGTTGAACCTTGAAGAGCAACACTTAGTGCACGCAAAACCTGGAGGCATTTTGCTGTCACAAAAAGGGCTACCAGAAACTCGAAGCAGGTCAGACACTTCAAGAGACCAGTTGCATGTGCTACAACTTTTTTTTTTTTTTTGTACTTTATGATTTTCATATGCAGACATACATATAACATCTCCATATCTAGGACAAGCCATATACAATAAATGATAGCCATTTGGAGAATACACACTTCTCCTTAATCCTAGGATATACATGCATCCTAAATATTGTGATACTACAAGGAGTGTTTAACTAACAGTTAATCTAAATCTGATATAAAACATTTTTAGCTGTGTGAATAAGACCATGAGCAGTATAATTTCAAATATCTAAAGTCCTTATCAGAGTTCCAGTAATACACGCTCTATTAGAGAATTAATGGCGTCATATTATTTACCTATAAGTACAAAACCTGGTATTATCTCCTTAGGTCAGCCACTTCTCACAACAAAAACCTTACAGTATATCTGAAATATTTAATAAAACTAAAGATTTAGAGCACTCAATTTATATGAGACTAACTGTACTGTAGAAAAGTCTCAACTGTAAAAAGTCCCATCCGTAAAGAAACACGTATTAGTTTTAGCCCTTCAAACTTCAATAAACAGTAAAATGGGAAATATATCCTATAATATAGGGCAAGGAAGTCCTCTATGTGGCACTGTAGTGAAAAACAGAGAAATTACAAAATGTAAAACACAGTACTTAAGTCTGTTCAATCCTCATCACCTTCTTATAGATCCAGGTCTGTGTCTCCAGGTTCTTGATTCCTGCTGCAGTCAGTCACAAAGTGGAAGCCCATTTCCCTGCCTCGGTAGGATCCAAGAATACCCCCACTTTGTTGTTGTGGATGAGCCGCAGCCATGCAGGAAAAACAACGGTGTGGATAATCAATGCTTCCCTCAACTTCTTTCTCATCCCATCAATTTTTTTTCCAGTGGAGGTGGGTCGCATAACTGAGGTCAGGAAACAAATATACGTCCCAATCGTCCTGGACAAGGTGCCCTGCCTGTCTGGAGAGTCTCAAGATCTTATCTTTGGTGCCCACACCATCTGTGACCAACAGCAGAGTGCGTGGATTCTCTGAGTCTCCCTGGTAGCCCCTGGGTTTGAGCTGGTAAGCCTTTCGTAAGTTTAAATGCAAGTTCTGTTCTTCAGGCACCAGTTTCAAGCTCAGCCACTCTTTCAAAAACATAAGAGAGTGATCCTCCCTCTATTCCCTCAGGCAGGCTGAGTATTCTAATATGGGAGGAGTGGGCTTGATTTTCCAGAGTTTCAGGTCTGACCAGCATATGGTTGGTCTCCTTCACCTGGAGCGTGGTTGCAGTTGCAGCTGATTCTGCTTGCCACTTTGCATCTCTGACCTCCATTTGCATCCCCTGAACTGTCTTTTCCACCACAGACACCCAAGTGGAGAATGAATCCATTTTAGTATTTAGATCCGAGACTGATGTAATCAGCCTTTGTAATTTAAGGCTAATAGAAGACATGGTCTCCTTGGGTTCTTGTTGAGATGTGACCTGTAGCTCAGTGCCCGACTGCAATGTTTGAGAGGGCCCGGACATTTTATTACTCAATCCGCCACCTCTGTCTTTTCGAGGATTGCCCATTTTAGGTTTAGAAGGCTCATCTGTTGCTCTACTGCAATCATTTTTATCAGTGATTGCTCTAGAAAGATGATTTTAAGAGGATTTGATAGCTTTAGTGTAGAGCTGTTGAGAAGTGCTGCCAGTCAGCTCGGACTGTACAGCGTCCCCCCCCCCACCTGTACTACATCTTCACATCTGGTATATACTGGCTGATCTCTTCTAAGGCATTGGCCACTGCTGGGTACAAGGAGATCAACACTTCAAAGGCATCATGCTGTTCAATCCATTTTGTATGGCAGAAGCGCAGCACCTTAACCGTCATTCCATCCAGCTTCGTAATCTCCTCCTGAAGAATAGTCTGTCTCTTGGGTGAATATTCAAAAACCTTCACAGCCTCATCTGCAGTTCCCATCATGTTGTGGATGACCCAATTTTCTGAAGACTTGACAGTACAACTGTTGAGCTGATGGGACCCACACCAAAACCACAAGGCCTTCAGATGCGGACTTTCAGTTCTTTGTCCTGCTCCTTTGTTTTCTCCGGCCATGTTGGCAGCTCCATCAGAGCACTGGCTCCTCATTTTGTCAGCATCAAGAGTTAACCTATTCTTGGCAAAATCCCTCGCTGGTCCAGTAGGCCACTGCTGGAGACAGCGTGGAGAAACTACAGCTGGACATGTCCATGTGTCATGCCCAGTTTTAAGACACTTTTGGCGGTAGATGGCTGATTCTTTGGTGGAATTGGTGGGAGAGGAGACAGTTCTCACCCCAGAGTTGGGTCTTCTCTCGGTCCCCATGGAAGACCTCTGTGCACAAAAGAGCTTGCTCCTCCTTACTTACATGCTGGCGGCTAAGAAAGTGATTACTCGCTTGTGGAGGCAGAGTAGACTACCTACTATACAAGACTGGTATAAAATAATAGGGGAATTATACTCTATAGAACACCTCATTGTCAGATGTAACAATAGATATGAACAATTTGAAATCCAATGGTGCAGATGGGTTTTCTTTATTTTGAACCGGGACCCTTCGTTTATCCCATAAAGGGAGGTGGAGATGTTGGGGGAGGAAGACAGGTGGGAGTTGTTGGAGCCTGACCCCGATACTAGATTTAGAGTGATGAAGAAGGCTGATATTTTATCTGTCCTGAAATATATTGTACCAGATTTGACTACTTACATAGAAGGCATACAAAGGCAACTCAGAATTTATAAGACGATATATAGATATTGTATAGCAGGTATAGTTTGCTTTTCATTTAATTTCACTATATTCGCTATTCGCAATTCTATCGCGAAATTAAATGAAATGGGAAATAACCATGATATACAGTATGTGCTTTGTGAACTGTGCACTAAAGTTGAGCTCTCTCACAAAGAAGTTATCGGCTACTCACAGCTACTTAATCACCTCCTCTGACATTCATTCATACAGCCATTTGCAGCTATTTGCAGGCCACTCACACATCGCATTAATGCTAGCTGACAATAGTTTAAAGTAGGTGTCAGTTTTTATTTAAAGTGCATAATGAATCATAACTAACTAACCACAAATCCCCCCCCCAAAAAAAAAAACACGACACCAAGGTACTGGTGTTTTAGCAGTTAAAATGTCCAGTCTGTTCACTGAGTCTCGATCAGTCTTGTTCAGTCCTCGTCGCCTCATCTCCTAAACCAAAACAAAAAAATAAGCAGATCATACAGCACTGAGTAGAATCCTTAAAAGAATCCAAAGTACAGTACTTACAGACCATGTTTCTTCAAACATTTACTGTGCTTTCGCTTATTCTTCACCAAAAAAAAAGGAAAAAACAGTATGACTGAGCAACTCTGATCAACTACAGTATGTAACCCAGCACTGCACAGCACAGCACATCACAGATTTGTAAAGCTATTCAAATGATGTACTTACAAAATTCAAGCAGTTTGTATGTGCTTCCTGTATCCCGACTTGCCGAAATCCATGCACTATGTCATCTCGCCTTGTAGCCAACATGTTGAAACTGGCTTCCATCCATCTGGCGTGATGCTCTTTTAGAGTTAGCTGCTTCAAATCGATCTTGAAGTCGTGGATAACAGTAGAAATTTTTTCGGACACTAACCCAGCATACCACTGCGCGAAACTGTCTTTTACAAGATCTTTAAAGATCTTATTTACTGACACATCCAGGGGCTGCAGGGAATCCGTATTGGATGCAAGGACATACACTGGGATGATGGAACACTTTTTCAATTTCTCAAGTACATTAGTTGTACTATGAGCTCTGTATAGGTCCACTATCAATAGACATTTTTGCTCCTCAGCAAGTCCCAGTCTAATTTCCGTGCTCTCAAAATATGGCAGCAAAACATGATCAATAAATCTGATCATTGAGTGCTCATTTGCCCAATAGTTTTCAGACTGGGTGATGTGTCATACAGGTGGGAACTTGTAGAATGGGGTACATACTGAAGTGCTCCACTTGTAGATTACCTGCGGCAGTAGCATGTCACCCGATAGTGTGCAAGCTAAGACCGCAGACACCTGGCGTTTGTCGCCGAGGCCCGTCAACAATACCTGATGAGACCCGGTTGCCTCCATGGTCCACTGTGACACTGGGACCATGTTAACACTTGTTTCATCTAAGCTGACTTCCAACTGAGGTGGGATGAGCTCCTGGGCACAAACTTTAGCTATACGGTTTAAGAAACCAGCCTTTAAGTTGGGAAAGTCGATAGGGACATTTCGAGCAACCTTGGTCACTTTCCTTTTACTGAACCCCATGCTATTTAAAAGAAAACACGCACATTTTGTGGTCAGCTGCAGATGACCACCATTCTCACACAATGACTGAGGGGAGTTCACTTTTACAATACCCATGGCGACAGCATGAATCACTCTGGCATTAACTACCACCCCCTCTGTGCACATTGAATGAATGATTTTTTTAGTTGCTCCTCATAATCGTTTGACAGGTGTGTTAGCCTGCCTCAGGGCTTTTGGGGAAGTAAGGGCGACAGGTTGGCGGGGTCAGCTGCTTTATTAAAAGTTGTCAGGTAGTCTGCTTTAAACTTGCGGACTGTACTTTCATTAATCACAGTGCTCGATTGTGAAATGTGGAAGCAGACAGCTGCCATCACACTGTTCTCAACTGCATACTTGCCGAGTTTAAACCGCAGGTCAGGGGTGTAGTGTTGATAGCTTGCAGGTCTGCTTTTCTTTGAAGGAGGAGAGGCCGAGGCTTCCAGTTCCCTAACAACAGACGCTGCGTCAAGCGACTCCACCAGAGAACTCTCAGCCAGTAATTCACTGTCCAACGCACTTGGCTCTAAAGGGTATTTCCTTTTGTTTTGTGATCCTGACTTAATCCATTGAAGAAGAGACATCTCCATGCAGTAGACTGATGAATGGATACCAGATACTGGGATCAGAGACAATGGCAAGGAAAAAATGAGCAACTAATGCCAGACTTTATAGCGCAGTGCAGATTGATAAGATGACAGTAATTTAACCATATTGTCGAACCTAGTAGCCACGCGATTTCAATCAGATGCGAATATGTATAACAAGTTGAACTCTGCAAAATCTGTGGGACGCGAATTCAACCTGCTATGCAGTATGTATTTCTAAAACGTTTATATTGTACCCCAAATACATTGTATTGGTTTAAACTTTTAATAAAAAGAAAGTTAAAAAAAAAAGTTATCCTATCCAGCTGGGTGAGGATCTCTTCAGAAATATATGATCCACAGGTATCACTGCTTACATCGATGTAACTAACAAAGCCTTCATGGATCTCACACCTTTCATCAGCATAATGAAGTGTGAGAACCAGCAGCTTTGTTGCTGACATCTCGTGCCTCATCTGCCGACACGCTGACCCATCCACCACCCTTCTTGATCTCAGTGACTGTGTCCCTTTGGATGAGATCCCCAGTGATCAAAATCATTTCATTCTGGATTGTCTTGGAATGGTATGTGACATTTCTGGTTGCTGATTCAAAGTGCTGTTTCAGGATCTCATCTCCACTATCAAAGCGAAAAGTCAAGCAGAGCCTGAACATTTCCACAATTCATGTTTTGTTGCTCAGGTATTTTGAGTCATTTCTGTGTCCTCTGAGGGTACATTTTGCGTTTCACAGATAATTATGGTGCTAGCTATTGAAGTAAGCACTTTCAAGTTCTACCTCATTTCTTTGAGTCTCTTATTGCATCTTACAATAACACTTGTCATTGTTCATTATGACTTGTTTGAAAAGGTCTGCTCAAACAGCACAGGAAGCATGGGTTTCGTGTCCTCTTCCTCCATCCTTAGGATTAGCTCTATGCACTTTGTTGAAAAAATGAGCATCACAGTCTGATGTAGCCTTTCTCCAGTATCTGTAACCACATGTATGCACCTCTCTTCCTGTTGCTAGCAGCAGAGTTGTCAAAAAGCACACAGGGTAGACGGTTCCATGTAATAATGGCGATCGGGCAAAGGAGATCACCATGTGGGTGAGTGCACATTGCCGAAAATCAGTTTCAGCGACGTACACCCATCGCACACAGAAAAACTGCATCAGGGTGTGGTAGCACTGTGCCTCCCGGCATGGGAAGCAAGATTGAGAGGGACTCTTTCCTATCTTCTTTTTTTTTCTTCTCTGAAAGCCTGTTGCAACAGCATCTATTCTGTTCTGTCCTGTACTGTAGGCTGGCCACCTATGCCACTATCCTTTATTTTCCTTTTCCTTTTCAGTCCCTTCTCTCTCTCTCACTCCCTGCTTTTGGGTATGCACAGCAAGTTACTGAATTCTGCCTGTATATAGATGGTTGTCATGCCAGTAGTGTTTTGCCAGAGTAATTAAGTTTCACAGAGCTGTAAACACAGCCCGCTCTCTTCTCCTAGTACCACAGCTCTGTTCACCTTCCTGCACGAAGCTGCAAGGATTTGAAGCGCCGAGAAGCTGCTTTCCTGTAAGTAGCAGCGATTGCCCAGTGCTAAACCCCCTTATTGTTAACCCTGTAACCTTTATTTTTTCCTTAATTTTCCCTGTAATGAATCTGCAGTAGCAAGCATATTGTGTCTCAGTAAAAAGAGAAATACTGTAAAAAGAGGGATACAGTTTCCCAGTATCAGGAATAAATAATAAGCAAACTCCTTTGTTTGAACACTTTTTTGAAATCCTGCACTGTAGTGAAATCAGGTAACACGGAGCCGTATTTGTCTGTTTTGTACTGTTCTCGCTCCGTGTTTACCTGTGACAGCAGTAGTTCATATCTCCTTTGGTCTGCCCTGCCAAAAGAAATCCTTGTATGTGTGTTTTAATTTTGCCTCTCTAAGTAAAAGGCATATTCTGTGAAACAGAGCTGCTGTTCTTAAACTCAGCCCTGTGCTTAGCTCTGGGAACTCCTTTGGCAGACGTTGACATTCGCTTTCCTTTGACCATTTGCCTGGTTCTTTTAGAATGTCTCTGAATTGCCCAGTGCTATAAATAAAAGAATAAACAGTGTTTTCCATTTCAAATAGTACCTGGTTATGCTACAGTATGCAGAGTTTCCCCTTTGGCGCCAAAAACACAGCAGAGCCAAGCCGTGCGTTTGTAAATAGAAATGAGTGGTGACAAGGAGAGTTTTACAAGTCAAAACTTCTAAAAGCATATAATTTCTCCGCGACCACCCCGTTACTTAAAAGAGCACAGCTAACCCTAAATTCTACACTTTCTGCCAGTAAATAAAATGAAATCCCTGACTGAAGAAAATAGGAGCAAGGTACAGACAAAGAAAGCCCAGTTTAAGCATATAGCCGTCCTAAACTCCTGCAGATGTGTGCACATTTCTAACTTGTTTGTACCTAGCTAAATTAAGACAAAACTGTTGAAATAAGTATTTTCTTAGCCTGTAAAGCCTCCATTAGCTCATCTCATTTTCGTCAGGTCCTTCCCTTAGGGGCCAGCGCCCCTTTGTGATGTTGTTTTTATAGTAAGTGAGCTGTCATTCACAATGGAATGGGTGGGGCTACAGGAAATAAATGACTGAAAAATGGTTTATTTGCATTATTTTCATATGTTGTTCCCAAAATCATAGGGAATTATGTATATTCTTTATCTTATCATATTTTGTTTGCATTTTCTTTAGCTAAGAAACAAATTGTATTAGACTAGCTTCATACCATGTGACTTGTTCTGTATATAAACTCCACTCTCCTGTCTAGAAAAGAGATCAGTACAACCTGAGTGCAGGTTGAGGAAGCACAGAGAGTGGGACTGAAGCGATGTCCTAACTGTGTTATGCCTGTTTGATTTGTTTTGCTGAAGTAATTTTTATTTTTTTTCTTTTGTAAATAAAATCACACATTGGTGTGTTTTGTACCTCACTTCTGTTGTTAGTGTTTTCTTCTCCCATGCCCCACTATGACACGGGGACTTAGATTTTAGATTGTTAAGTGGGGTGCTGTGCCCCCCCCCCAAGCATCCTCGACAAAAGGATTCTCAACTGTTGGGGGGTGGGGATGCAAATTTTTAAAAAAAAAATTGGGAGCCAGGAGCACAACAATGAAGGCTCACCCGGACCCGAACCTGGAACCGTCACAGCTCTAGACTGCCACCCACCCACTACACTATGGGGCCAGCTGAGACCAACCCTCCCTCCCTTCCGTCATGCTCACTCTCCCCCCAGATGCGTGTACATACAGTGACATCCTGTCACTATGTGCGTCATACCTCTCAACTGTACCACATTAGGAGGAGCGTTCCTCATTTTACTTCATAAAAGCTCCCTGTTCCACATTTGGAGGACCTGTCCCACATTCAGTGTTAACATTTTAAAGGAAAAATCTACAGTAAATGATGCAAAAAATATATTATTCAATTAATAACAGACTTTCTGAACATAAATGCAAACGTTTTAACAGTGTTCTGAGCTTCTGAGGTAAAGATTTGATTAAGTGTTCCACATTTTGCTCATTTGTTCCACATTTTGAGAGGCAATGTTCCACATTTGGGGGACAAAAGGTTGAGAGGTATGATGTGCGTGAACCTCCCCCATCCAGTCACCCTTCCTCTTTGGTAGCCCCATTGACATGAGCCGGGATTGAGTCACCATTTTTACAAGCGCTCAGTCACTGATGCCCATGTCACAGGCTACTGGATAGACAGAATGCTGCATCAAGGGAAGCACTATAAGCTAGTCTGGGATATGCGTCTATCCTTGAGTTTGAGTAGTGCTTTTGGTTTCCAAAAGTAGTAGAAGCAGGCAACTTCTCAGAAGTACTGATGTGATAGCCAACAGTCAGTAATTTCAGTTTCTCTTGATTAGTCAGTTTGCAGTTTAAATATCTGGCAATGTCATACTCACAACAAGGACTATATATAGATGCAGATAAGTGTAGCCCTTCCCCCAATTTGGGGTCTTACCTTAAGTGTCTTCATGGGCTCCAATAATGCCCACTGCCAGGCAGCCATCCTGCATAGACAGTAAATCCATAGTTATTTGACTTGCAAGAAACCCATCTGGGGGAGCAGGAGGAGCACAGAAAATTAAAGAGATCTTGGGTGGGAGAAGTTTATGCCTCACATTATGAGGGTCATACGAGGAGTTGATTTGAGTGAGAGTGCCATGATGTGCCTCTGTGCCTGTCCCTTTAAGACATTAGCCAGTGTGTGTTTAGTAAATGGTCTGGGCTGGGTTTGAGTGCTTCAAGGCTCGCAACCGGCCAGACACCGCTGTAATTTGCTACACTCTGCTGTCAATGGTAGAGCAGAGGGTGCTTTAGCCAGTACTGTAAATATTTACTTCTAACTTGCTGTTACATTGAAGTTAGAGAGTTTGTTTCACCTGCTTTCCTTGCAGCTTTGCCCTTTTGAATGGGGGCCATCATGTTTGGTCTGGGACTTCCAGTAAGTGGACCAATAGGACTCAGGGGACATCAAAGGATTCTTGGCCCAAGTGCCTCCTGGTAAGGAAAAACTGTAGTTTTTGTAGTTTTTAGGTTGGTGCCTAAACTGAACTGAAGAGGGCATCAGAACTGTGACTGGCAGCTCCCCCCAGCCAACCAGAACTCAGGAAACCCAGAGAATGCCCCGAACTGTTAAGAGATGGTGTTTCAGTTGGAGTTAGAGCTCGAAGAGTGAGCAGCTTGAGCTATCGAGAAGCCGCTCCAGAAAGGAGCCTAGGAGAATCAGCGGGGCAGGGCCTGACTTACCTCACTGCTACTGTTCTCTTGCTTGGGACTGCTGACTGCAGAAATCTGAATATTCTGAATTATGACTTTGAACTGCAGCAGAAAGTTCCAATGATATTAGAAGGTACAGCCTGAGATTTGGATCGAGAAGAAGCTCCTGTAAAGCAATCATCTCAGAGGTTGTGAGAGACTGACTGAATGATCGAGAGGTTGGCTCAGTGAATCTACTACAATAGCAACTGGCCTGAATATCAAATTGAGATTTGGAGAAGCTGATGCTGTTCTTGTTAAACGTGCTGAATGTTTATCGTGGACTGTGGCCTGTTTGGTCAGTGGCTGAACTGTGTTGCCAGCTGGAGGCCTCTATCAGCAAACCAACTGAACGTTTCCAAAATTGCATGTTCAGCCTTAGGCCTATGCCCATCTTGGCCCAAGCCATCTATTTCTGCACCAGAGACTGTTCTTCGGTGAGAGACTGGCTTTGGTGATTCAGCCCCAGTGCAGAGACAACTTGCAGGTTGTGGCAACCTGGAGGGAAAGGCCGTGAAGTAGAGATATGTTGTGTCAGCCCTGCTTCCCCATGCTCATCGGTGAACTCCATGAGGTCTCCTTATCACATGATCCATCATAGCCCACTGATAGCATGAGTAAATCCAGGGTGGCTCCCTGCAACACATCCTTTAATTATCTGTGGTACCATCTGATTGTTACAGTCATTTTCTGGGTTTCAAGAGACTGGGCCAACTGTCCAGGATTACAAAAAATCAAAGCTCTGTTGTGCACGCTAATTGCCTTTTTCTTCCCATCAAGGGCCCCAACAACAGCTGCAATGTCAGCCACCCCTGGGCAATGCCTCTGGCTAGCCAGTATACCATCCTGGGTACCCAGTGTTGTGGGACTGATTATTTGGGACTAAAAGTGCATGCCAAATAACCTGAATTCAATCAGTACAGAAATCATTCAACTAAAATTCACGCCCCTTCCTTATTTATGACCCCATTATAAATCTAATTATTGTTTCAATTTAACCTGCCTTACGAGCACATTATTAGTTGGGTTACAGAACTGAAAGTGTGTACTTTCTTTGCTATCCTGATTTTTACAGGGGGCTCCAGGGAAATTGCTGATGGACAGACCCTGGTGGTAAGTGTAAAGGGTGTGTGCCAGGGGTGTAGCCAGGAATTTTAAACTTATACTCGAGAGCTGACAGAACTGTTGCCCCCCCAAAAACTACAAACCAAAAAATATGCTGCCCACCACACAAACATTGCCTCATCCCACTTCTCTCTTCAGTATGTCGTAAGCCAATGATCCTAATAGATTCACATTTTATTTTATCACACACACACATACACACACTCACTCACTCACACTCACACCACCAGTCAGACAGAAGTTGGCTAGCTTTTAGTTACAGTTTTTAGGATACATTGTGATATGCCTGTGTACTATACCAAGGTAGCCAGCCTTAGCTGGCCCAGTGGTGCTGAGGGTTGAGGTGCTGGATGCCACACCTAGCGCCACGCCAGTGATCCGGGTGCGGTAACGGACTAGGGGAACCGGGGGTCAGTGGGAGAGGGAGAGGATTGAGCATCCAGAGGACTGCTCTCCTCTCCCTGGGAGGGATCCTGGGGCTGTTCGGTGTCCTCGTGACCCCTGATGGAGATCGTGGGTACTGCAGGATCACCAGCCAGATCATAGGGGCAGGGAGTGCAGCAGACGTCAGCAGGAAAGCCAAGTGTAGATGTCAGTGCATGCCACACCCCACCAGGGGGAAACCACTACATAGTAATCCCCGTCCATGGGGATAGGCGACGGCACCACCACCCTGTAGCCACACTCCAACTGCCGGTCAGCCTCTTCTCCTGGACCAAGCCCAGTCCAGCATTCCTAATTCTAGATAGAGCACCCTGGGTGGATAGGGCGGCCCTACCTCAGGGGGCTCAGAGCTGGGGGGATCACTGGGCTGGTGCTGGGAGCTGGAGATGTCTCAGGCAAGGAGGTAGAGCTAGGGGCAATGGTGGATGCCTGAGAGAGTTCCACATGGAATGGTGCAAAAATAGAAGATACAAAAAAAAAAGGGTAGCCAGCCTTAAAGAAGTCCATTCACACCTTCACTCATGTATACACACTCGATTGGGTCACTCACATAAACATGGCCTCTAAGTTTAGCACCCACACATCTTCAAGAGATTATTCACAAACTCACATTAAAGCATCCAAGGAGGAGAACAACAGTTCTTCAGGTATATCAGGCTCTGTTTGTGCCCTGGCCTGAGGCTCATGTTTCCCCTGGATTTTCCAGGTTTACTGTGCTCAGCAAAGTACACTGAGTATGCCTGCCGACACCCATGGTGAGTGCATATTATTAATGTTATTTGCTGACTGTGTGTTAACTGCTGTTAAAAGTACAAAGCCACTAGGAGGGTCGGTGGGTAGTTATAGCTTCCCAGAGGGCTATAACAGGTTAGATAGATATTCCCACTATTGTTACTCTGGGTGGAGACACCAAAATGAGTGATGGGGAAAATGGCAGCAATGCTGGACTGTCGTCTGCTTGGAGCTTGAACTTTAGCACAAAAGTTTAACATTCCTAAAAACGTTGTAAAAACACTACTCAATGTTTTTATTTAGAGCGACTGGGAGAATCCTTTTGTTTTTTTCTTTCATTTTGTATAAATTAGTCAGTTTTAGAGTATGGATTTTAGCTGCAGGTGGGACTCATGAGTGAAGGCAGCATAGGAGTGCAGTTTTATTTTTAGTGAGGGTTCTGGAGTCTGCACTGTAGTGTTTGTTTTGTGGATTTCTGTGGATTTCTAACTTGGGAGCACAAATTTGAGCACTGGCTTTTCTCTGGGTACTTGCCTGGTGTGCCGGTACAAGAATGACACAGAAAGGATGCTATGGGAGTGAGCGCCTTTGGAGTTTTTGCGCTGTTTCCACCAGATTGGATTTGTCTGCTTGCTGACTGTTTACTGTGTCGAGGAGAGAAGAGCGTGGAGTTTTGAGTTTCTAGCAACCTCAGGGAGATGGAGGGTCTCGCTGAGCTTAGGCGGTTGAGCGGTGGGGGTAACTGGCTGGCAAGAGGTGGGAGCTCCACTGTCCTTCAGGAAACCCCTCCTGTCTCCCACTTGACTAATCTGATTAGCGAGGCCAGCCCTGGGTCCTAGTGAGGCGGCCTGTTTTGGCTCTAGCAGCCAGTGGGGGTGAGGAATCACCTATGCTGCCTCTCTGCTTACTACCTCTGCTCTTTACTGACCTCCCAGTTTCATCTACTGCTGCTAGATGCTATAGGAGGTCAGAATTACAAGGAGGCAGGTGGATCATTGTTGGCAGGGGGCAGCTGAGGAGGGGGTGGTGAAGGAGCATTGAGGTTGTAAGGTCCAGGAAATGCCCTGGGTTTAAACAGGGCCAAGGAAGATGCCAGACATGTTTGGTTCCTGTACCCAGGGGTCCCACCGGACCATGTATGCAGGTAGCTAAAGGGTTGACTGCCTAATCTTATCCTCTTCGTGTGGTGTTATGCAATGCCAGGTCAATAAGAAACAAGACCGCTATTTTTGTGGACTTGATTTTCTCTGTCGACCTGGCTTGCATTATGGAGACCTGGCTGGGTGATGAAGCAGGTCCTCTTTTAGAGACCGCCGTTCCTGCCGGGTACTCCATGGAGCACTGTGTGAGGAAGGATTGCTGGGGGGGGGGTAGTGGCCATCCTTTTTAGAACCAACCTGGGCTTCATGGCACATCAGGTTGGTAATACCAGGTCTTTTGAGTGCATCGCCGTATGCGAGGGTCAAGGTTCAGGTTGCAGGATTCTCCTCATTTATCACCCTCTGGGGTTGGGAGGAGAATTCCTGCAGGAAGTAGTGGACGTTATCGTCGGTCAAGTTTTGGAGTCCCGAGGTGTTTAATCCTGGGGGACTTCAAAGCTTGGATTGATGACGAATCCTCGCAATTCGGTTACAACCTCCTCCAGTTGGTGTCCTCACTGGGCCTGGCACGAGCAATTGCTTCTGTGACCCACCAGCATGGCCACACACTCAATCTGGTGTTCCAGCTGGGTCTTGAGGTTGCTAACCTCAAGGCTGATTGTGTCTCTTGGTCTGATCACTGTACCATGGGGTTCATGTTTGGGGCCCCCCTGATAGTTCTTCCCCTGTGGAGATGATCAGCTACCACCCTTTAAGGGGTTTGCACCAAGAAGGACTTCTGGCAGTGGCTGACCTGTCTAGAGTTGCAGCAGCTTATGCGATTAGAAAGCGGTGAGTGGTGGCCACCTATAATAAGGTGGTGGCGGGGCACTGGATGCCATCACACCGTCCGTGTACAACCCAGATCCTCTCACTTGATATCCCCTGGTTTGAGGGGATCTCATGGCAATGAAGATCAAGGGGTGGAAGTTGAAGCGAACTGGTGGAAGACCCAGCTGGAGGCTGACTGACTGGTCCAGCGTGCTCACTACTGTGAGAGGAGGCAACTCCTAAGAAGGCAAAAGTCCTGTCCAGGGAGATTGCAGCAGGAGGAACAGACCAGCTCAGCTTTTTGGACTGTGGATAGGCTCTCCATCCTACCTGTCTACAGGTGAAGAAGACTTTTTCTTCCACCTTGTGTGAAGAGTTTGCTCTATTCTTTTCTGACAGAGTGTTGTTTATCCAGTTGGGGATTCCACTAGGGATGCCTTTGCTTCGCAGTGGTTGGACTAGTAGCAGTAGAGGTACTTTGCCTGTCTGGGAGGCCAATGGAGATGTCTGAGGAGACTGAGGTGATCTTAGAGCTGAAGCACACATTCTGCGAACTGGACCCAGCCCCAATGTGTTTCTTTTTTTTTTTTTGCATTATCTTTTTATTAGCTTTTATACAAGATACACTTGCATCAATACAGAGATTGGAAATAGAAATAACATAAGTTACAGTTATAGAAACCATCAGTGATAAAACATAACCCACTCATGCAGAAACCAGCATGGGAGAATTAACCACAGTTGACACTCAATTTAACAAGATAAATACAAAGGCCTACAGCCAAAGAAGGACCTCAGAGGGGAAACGGCACTGTCTGGCCCCATTGGATCAGTGGTGTGCGAGCTAACAGGCTCACAGCCCCTCCACAGGATTGCATATTTCGGTTAGTGATCAGCTCCATATAGAACAACAGGTTATAATCATATTAGAAGTCTCTATATATTACAGCCCCATTAATGTTAACCAATGCCAGGAGTAAACTCCTTAGAAGCAGCAGAGCAACCTTTTTATAATTCCCAAATTAGGTAGCCTCAATAGTAAGTAAGCTATCTCATTAAGTATAGAATTCCTGGGCTCTGTAACATCACATTAAATAAAAGTCCATGTCTGGTGGCCCAAATGCTGTTAGCAAAAGAAAACAAACTCTGGCCAGAGCCAATAGGGTTGCAGGGGAGGAATCTGGGTTTAAAATATTGAACTTTTTTTTTTAATATTTTTACACCAAATTTTCAGCACAGCCTTGTGATAAACCTGCCTCATAAAGAAGGGCAGAGAAAATGTGTAACTCCTGGTGTAAAGGTGAGGTTGTGCAGGGACTACAAAATCAGATTTTGGGCTGGAAACACACTTATTGGGCAGGAGATGAAAAATGACGGCTGTCACATTCATGAGTCGCTGTTTTGGAATGTTGTAGTAAAAAATATTGAATATTACAAAAGTTATGAGCCCGCATTTACAAAATTCAGCATAGCCTCATAAATTAATAGATGAACATACTAGAATCATAGAATACAAGAATGTACAAAGTATAATACCACCCCATATTACATTTATTCAAAGCCATGGAATGCTTTGCTAGTCTTTTTTTGGCAATGAAAAAAGTTTAACTTGGTCCATGGGGAGGAACTTTGAAAACAGCTTGACTTAATCAAGCCCTAAATATCATGATATCAGGGCAAAAAGTAGGTCAGGGTGCATTCAGATGAAAGTGAGGATAAGGTAAAGAAAACGTATTGTGGTACTGTACTGTATAAAGACCCTGCTGAAAGAATGCAGCATGGAGCTTGGCAGAGATGCTAAATTCTTTGGTGCAGTCTTATAGTGCAGCAAGTTGGTGTCGGTATTCTTTTTTGAGAGGGGGATTGTGAAAAATGTCAGATAGTTGTCAATTCCAATCCACCTTTTTTCTTCCTTGATGACAAAATCGCTGCGTTAAGAAAATGGGCTATGTAGATCATTGTGATCCAACATATTTTCAATAACATCAACTTTTTACACCCTGTGGGTCACTGTCCCACATAGGAAAATTGATCTTCTCACTCCTCTCTGACTGCAAACCAAGCCCCCTTTTTGTGTTGACAAATCCCCCCCCCCACCACCACCACCACCACCACCATGTGCCACTTACTTGGCGGCAGTGAATTTATGTAGCATTTTTTAGATCTGCATATGTATGCAGTCCCATACAGTAAAATGTCAACTGACACCGTTTATAAGCTTCCCTCTATCAGTTTCTTCATATGTCCTGCAGTGTTTACATTTACTGCAGCAGTAAAGAGAATGTGTTCAGTACTAAAGAGAAAAAGAAATTTGCTGGTGGGCTTTCTGTTTGGATACATTTGTTAAGGGGAAGCTGCATTTTCAAAACAGGAATACCTGGAAGGGTCTAACAGATAATATCCACATTTATGTTTACTAGCAGTTATTACTGTCCTCTCCACATGGAACAAAGCAAAAATGGATCTGGAGCAGCAGAACAAGTAATATGGTGCTCAGCAATGAAAAAACTGAAACAAGCAAATGGATGAGGAGTACCCACATATGCAGAAAGCACTAGGATCACAAAAATATTAGAGTTCTTCGTTTAAGTAAAGCGACCATTTGTATCTCAGCAAATCTGTCCTGTGTCATTACATTGCACGTAGCTGTAAACATGGGTAAAAGTAAGACCCCACTGAAAATGAGATACTGCACTTCAGCCAGGTTAAGCTGTATCAGTACATTGTAAAATTGGTAAAATTAGGACCCCCTGAAAATGAGATACTGCATCTCAACAAACCTGACCTGTGTCAGTACTATGCCAGACTGGATAAAAGTATGAGCCCACTGAGTATGACGTATTGCATCTCAGCTAGGCTATCTGATGTCAGTACATTGTAACAGGGCTAAGTAAGCAATAAGACACTCCAGGGTGTGTGTTTGACACTTTAACACACGGCTAGGAGGTAGTGAGGACACGAGGTCATTGGCGGGGATGCGTCCAACCTCTAGCGGTGATACTAAAGATGTCTAACACCTGAACCCTGGAGTGGCTTATTGCACTTATGAAATGGGAAGCTATATTATAGATGCATGTGAAAGGTAAAAAAGCTGCTTTAAGTAATTAAAAACATTTTTGTTCTTTAATTTAAATAAAATAGTTCCTCCGCCTTCAGTTTGCTGTGTTTTGTTGGGGGAAGGGGGGATGTGGACTTTTGACCTGGGACGGCTGCTGTAGTTATAGTTTTATACTTGTCCTTGTCATAGCGATACCCACACACACACAATAGGAACAACAGGGACCAATATAAAGTTTCAGCATAAAAAATTGAGAAATGACAGGGCTAAGGGATGGAAGTATTGAGCAAGTGGCAGGTCATTCATTTAAAAGCACTACGAGCGAGCGGGCAGAACCAGAAGAAATCTCGACTTTTTTCCCATTTTAAGCACTGCGAGTGAGCGAGCGAGCGGGCTGACCTGAAAGAAATCTTGACTTTCTTCCCCTGAATATAATTGCATTGCAATCAAGTGAAGGAGGTAATCTGTGACCATGAGAGCAGTATGTGATGGTGAAATTGTGATAAATGGGAGGAAGAGATGGAGGTAGGCAGCAGTTGGCAGGTTGGTCACTGCAGAGAATTGCGAGCGAGTGAGGGGAAAGGTGGTTGCGTTCAGATCAGACTGCAGCACTCGCAAGTTTTTCTTTGTGTGTGTGTCATAACATAGGCACTTGGCTGTGTTAAAGTTGGTACTGGTGCTTACAGTGTCCTTACCAGAGGACATTTTTAGTATTTTTTTTGTATTGCTTTACCTAGTACAGTGCATGGTTTTAGTGGGGAAAGCAAGATGGCTGATTTTAAATGTTGAACATTCCATTTGGGTAAACTACTAGAATCAGTACAGAGGTAATCATGCCAGATCTTTTTCATGTGTGTGTTAGAAATATTAACACATTCTTATTGACCAATAAGATTGTCTTATTTGTGGTTCCCATTTCATAAAGAGCACATAACACAGCCTTAACATTTATTATAGCAACTTTACTGACAGGCATAATGAAATGAGTTGCATACATGTATTGATTTAAGCATACAGGAAAATGTACAGGAGTTTTGTCCCAGTTTTACATGGAAAACACTGGGAAAGTGAAGTTGCCCTACAGGGAAATGCTTTATTCAGTCTGGGAACACTGTAGTTGACACCCCAATGATTTCTTTGTAATCCCCTATGACGGATGCCCTTTACAACCTCTGACACGCCCTAAAACAATAGTTGCCTAGCATTTACCCTTCCTACAAATATAAAACCATAAGAGTTCCAATGCCACTAATTAGATAGATCCCTGAAAAGGTTTACATAAATCAACTTGTCAGAGAAAATACTGTCAATCATTGCTACACTCATACACACATTGGGAGAGATGGCCAAGGATGTAATTTGGAACTGCTCTGCAGTTAGATGCTGTATCCTCTGTTGGAACTCAAACATGGGTAAAAGTAAGACCCCACTGAAAATGAGACACTGCATCTTGGCCAGGCTAACCTGTATAAGTACATTGCAGAAATTGATAAAATTAGGACCCCTCTGAAAATGAGAGCCTGCATCTCAGCAATGCTATCCTATGCCAGTACATTGCCAAAATGGATAAAAGTATGACCCCGCTGAATATGACATACTGCATCTCAGTCAGGCTATCCGACTGTGGCAGTACATTGCAACAATTCCATAATATCATCAAGATGTTCTGGAGATATAAGAACATTGGGAGCAAAGCTTGAGAGAGCCCAACAGTTTTACATGGAAAATACAGGGAAAAGGAAGCTGCCTTACAGGGAAATGCATTGTTCAGTCTTTGAGCACTGCAGTTGACACCGCTATGATTCTTTGTAATTCCCTAAGATGCCCCTTGCAACTGCAGAAAATGCCTACAACAACATTAGCTACCTAGCATTTATTTACCCTTCTTATAAGTATAACCTACGAGAGTTCTAATGCCATTAATTACGCAGGTTCTGAAAAGGTTAATATAAATCAACTCTTCAATTCCTTTGAGTAAATATTGCAAAGATTGGTGTGAATGATGATGTATTAGGACTCCTGTACATGTATCTCATTTCTACTAGTTACCTTTCCCAGGGAAGGTGGGGAGGGCTGTGGGATTTTATTCCTATGAGTATTTATTTAGATTTCTTAGACTGGTTCGGTACATGTTTGTTATACATTGACACTGTATTGAAATCTGTACATATCAGGCTCATGGTCTCATTTTCTTGGTGGTCCTTGACAAACAGTTTTTTTTTTTTTTTTTTTGCACTCATACTTACGATTGATATTATCATGCATTAAATGCTGTTACAACACTGAAGGCTTTAAAGTTTATGTAATGCATTAACTGGTTGAGAGTCATTCACATATTTGGGGCTGTGTAGTACAGTATGCCCTGCAAGCCCATTGATCCACACTGTGGACCAATGGGCTTACAGCCCATACTGTACCTGTCATTCGGCAGGGGGTTGCAGCAGCCACCAATGACGGGGGAGTGGGATGGAAAAGGGGTCCTGTGGGGGTGAGAATGGTGGGGGAGTGCCACTGGGTCACCAGGGATTTATGCTACGCTGATTTACCATGATCAGGGAATCGGGAGGAAGGGGGTCCACTAGACTACCAGGGACTGGGTTAATATACACTTCTGGGGACTCGAGAGGAAGGGGGGTCCCACTAGATAACCAGGGAATGTGTTAATATACATTTCTTGGGGAATCAGAAGGAAGGGGGGTACCACTAGACTACCAGGGATGTGTGTTATGGAGGTGTACCGCAATCACGGCTACGGGGCAGGGGATGCCCCAGGACCCCCACTGTGCACACATCATGCTGTGCAGGGCACCAGGTGCAAGTCACCAGGCTGCCCTGTGCAAGGCATGCAAATGGGGCCATAATGACATGCAAATGGCCCCACTTGCGCCTTGCATATATTATGGCCTCATTTGCACGCCCTCTGCTGAATATCATGGGTGATGCACCTAGCACAACTGCAGTTGCACTGGTGCATCCCCGTGCTCCTTATCCATGGCTTGCACTGGCGTAGTGCCACTGCATCATGTGCAGTCCATGACATATTCAACGGTGCTGCACCATGGTGCATCACCGTTAAATATCACCTGGTCCTGGCCCCCAGATGCATACCAGTTGCACTGCGCCCAGGCTTGCGCCACTGCCAGGCGCGGTCTGAATATCCGGGCCTCTATGTCTTGAATGTGGGGAGAAACAGAGAATATCCGGGCCTCTATGTCTTGAATGTGGGGAGAAACAGAAAAAAAAACCAAGATGAAGAAAATAGGCAATATAGTAATACTTTATAAACAAAGAGAAAAGGTGGGGACACACAGTTACATAGGAAGAGGCAGATTCAAACTGCTCAACTACATTGCTGTTTATAAAAGCACGTACATTTTAATCATATATAGGTGTTTTCAGGTGAAATCTTCTCCCCACCACCACCACCACCAAAAAAAAGGCATCTTGGCAAGTTTAAAGTTTTTTTCTTACTAACCTTTCAGCTCAATCCTTTAGCAGTTTTCCTTTTATGTACTAGACCACAACACATAAGTAAATAAAAATAAAGAGAAGGTTGCCTTCAGTGAAAGTATATAACTACAGTCTAATGAAAATTAAAGTTCTAAACACTACTTATGTTTTACAAATTTACAGATGTTACAGTGCATTTAGATGATAATTTACGTTACAGAGAAAATATTTATTTTCAACCAACTCTACTAATAAATACTTCTACTGCAAAGTACTGCACTAGTTAGCATATCACTGAGATATACTATTTTATTCATTAATAGGGACTATTTTTTCAGATTTTATATGTTGTAGACGTAATGTATTGTACACTCTTTTGAAAATAGTAAATACATTTTAATCCCTATCAGAGTAAATCAAACTAATTCTTTTATGATAGTGGCCCATTTTATAAGTGTGATAAGCCACTCCAGGATGTGCAAAGGATTTTAATGCACTTCTCAGGGGTGTAAGGACACCCTGTCATCATTTATCACTTACATATATGTATATGTATGTGTATATATGTGTGTGTGTTTGTGTATATATATATATATATATACACACATACATATATAATATATAGATAGATGTATGTGTATGTGTATACTGTATATGGGTGTATGTATGAGGTGTAGTGTGTATTTGTATATATATATATATATATATATATATATATATATATGTAATAGATATACCACTCTGAAGGTGTGCGGTCGCGCTCTGATATCTGTGCGCCTTGGTGTCGTCAGCAAGTCCCAGATGAGAGGTGATATCAGAGTGGCGCACACACCTCAGAGTGGTTTATCTATCTTATAAATGTCAAAATTGTTTTTTGGGTAGCGTAGGTGTGCGGTCGTGTTTTGATATACTTATCGTCATATGATGTGTTTTAACAATCAGAATACTGGATTTGGACCCTTTATATTTACCCATTTTATAAATATATATATATATATATATATAAAACACACACACACACACACACACACATATAATTTTATTTTAATTTTAACTTGCAATTAGGCCACATTTCAGCATTTTGTCTTTCATTGACTGTGCTTTCTAAAACACAAGGACACTTGCAACAAAAGTTGTAAGCACATCTTACATGTATTAGGGAGTATAGAATCCCAAGGTTTTTCTATCAGTAGAATGCTTCTTTGAAACTTAATGAGACAGTTTAAAATTTATGTGAGAGGAGCTCTCTACTTGTTGATAATTCTTGATAAACTTAGCCCTTCAGAGGTTTCTCAGCTACAAGCATATTGGTTTTAATTAGCTTCTCTGAAGTAATCTTCTGTTATGTTTCAAAAGTACTGTAAATCATTGCTACACAGACACACGCACACACTGGGAGAGATGACCAAGCATGTAATTTGATACTTCTCTGCAGTTAGGTGCAGTTATCTGTAACGCAAACCAAAAACTGGAGCACTCTCACTACAAGAACTACAAGGCTGCTAAAAGAAGTAGAATTAATCTGTTTGACTGAGCTCTACACAGATGTTTAGTCTACAACACTGCAAGGGTTAAATTGAAGGGCTGCAAAGTAGTGGAAGGATCATTTGAAAACTCCAAAGGAAGTGTTCTTCAGTCTGAATCCTGTTTTTAGAGCTGACTCAGTAGGTAGGGTTGCCACCTTTGGATGAGGCAAAAACCGGATCTTAAGCTCCCCAGCCCCACCCATTTTCATGACTCATCATGCATTGTTCCTCCTAGAAGGCCATTTGTTATACCAATAAAAGGCAACACTTAAAGCAGCAGTTCAGCAAAAATGTTAAGATACTGTACTGTACCTGTTACAGTTACTTTCCTAGGTTCTTTCAAGTTATTTTTTACTTATGTATTTATTTATTGACATTGGTTTACCACATACACACATAGAGACAAAATAAATCTCATTTACTGATGTGATCTGGGGGGAGACAAGGGAAATACTGTAAATAGCGTGCTATATAATAATATATAATAAAGGAATTGTTTCCTGTAATGTGTACTTTATATGTTTTTCTCGCTCCACTTCCTTTTCAGGTCCACAATACAATTTCAAAGCCAAAGAAGTGACCATACTTTTTTCTTGAGGGAAAAAAATATAATTTAAAACATTTAAAAATGCTTAAATTCTGTTAGAGATGAAAATGTTTACCAGCAAATGAAAGTGGAAGACAACTGGCTGTTACTCTTACAAAAGGTGTGGGCAGCTGTGCTGCTATGGCACTTTAAGATGCAGCAGAAAATATTAGGTTAAGTAAGTGCTAATGGTGTTAATGGCCATACTTTACACCTCCCAGGCTGACTGCTTTCACAAACAAACGGCTATACTGACAACAGAACTTGTCTGTAACCTGGACATGTAGCTGAAACAATGAATGATATGACAAAATCTGTTTCAAAAATATGTGAGCACTCAAAATGGCTCAAAAACCTGACCAGCACAGAGCAAAACCGGATTACCTGATAGGGACCCTGAAAACGTGATCACCAGGTAAAAAAACTGACAGGTGGCAACCCTAGCAGTAGGGCTGCAGGCTCCTCCTACCTGCAACCCTAAAAAGAAGCAACAAAGAACAGTATTATGCCATTCCCTTAAGTAGTTGACAGGGCCCAGTCAAACCTAAAAGAAAGAATACATTTCCACCCTTAACCCTTAAAACCCCCAACCAAAGTTAATGTACCAGTCTTTTAAACAGTTTAATAATAAGTCAGTAAAGAATAAGAAAAGTCCATCTAAAGCTCACTCTTCAATTGCCTCCATTGTCATCTTCTCCTGGGACACCTCCAACTCAGTACTGTCCAGTGCCCTTTCTACCTCCGCAGGGGTGTTAAACATATAAATCT
Organism: Neoceratodus forsteri; assembly: GCA_016271365.2. Taxonomy (NCBI): domain Eukaryota; kingdom Metazoa; phylum Chordata; order Ceratodontiformes; family Ceratodontidae; genus Neoceratodus; species Neoceratodus forsteri. The sequence continues at coordinate 881,840,141 of CM057450.1, read as the reverse complement.
TATCCTGCCATTTAACAAGTAGCTGGGCAGGATGGAGAACCTGGTGGGAGATTTGTAGCAACCTCAAGCAGCTTTGTACTCCATCGAAGGAGTGGTGATGTTGCGAGTTTCAAAAGATAGATCTGGGTACATCGATAAAACTGAGTCACCATACTTGAGTAGTTGACGTCTGAGCTGTCAATGTCTTCTCACCGCTGCCAATATGTGGTCACGATCTCCCAAACCCAAACAGGTAACCACCAGAGTTCTGGGACCACTCTGTCCTTGAGGCACTCTATGAGGAGTAATTCAAAAGGCTCGCTCCAGAGAGAGTTGCAGGTCGTCTTCACCAAAACCTAAAATGTCAGGCAAGAAAGTTCTCATGAAACCCAGAGGGTCGTCCCCCTCTGCCAATTCAGGTAATCCTAATATGAGAATATTCCATTCATGGATCTGGTTATATATATCCTCTATAAACTGGCTAAATTTTGTGGTATTCCCAATAAGCTTCATGGTTACAGCCATGGTTTTATTTAAGTTCATGTCCAGTTTGGAAACCATCTGCTGGGTCAAGCCTGTTTTAGTCTCAAGCGCTGCCACCCTTGGGGATAGCGAATAAAATTTCCAATCAAGATCTTGAACTGTGTGCACCAACTGCTGTAAAGTCTGATGGGACTGCAGTAGAACCCTTGTTCTTCCTGATTCTATGTCATAAGGGTGATTGCCGATTGGCAATCATCCTTACGGTGAGTGCACATCGCCAAAATTCAATTTCAGTGATGTGCAACTGCAGCACCTGTGACAGTGGCGCAAAAACTCAGATTTTTCTTTTATGTGGACCCACAGCCCTGCACCACCCTATATTTAGATTCTCAGCTCCAGGGGATGCATATCGGGGGGGTGCATCCGCGGGGAAATAAAATACTGACTCAGGCTGGGCGCAACAAAAAGTAACGGTGCCCGGTCCCAAACCCTGCATCATTGCCACCCCAGGCCAGCACCCACCCAACCACACCAGTTCAATGGCAACCCATGGCACCACCCCTCCAAAATCCTACTGCCCCTTGCTCAACACGCTCGCTTCCCCCATGCTCGTTTACACCTGCGATATCCTATCACCTTGTTGCGAACCCTCCCCATTCAGTCGCCCTCCTTACACCCTCGCCATCAGGGCAGTCGCACAAGTGGGTCACGGTTTTGGTAGGTGCCTACTTTCGGTTAACCCCATCACAGGATACCGTTCTTCCCCATAGTGCAGTAGTTGTCGGCAATGTAAATCTCAGAAGACACTGGAATAGAAAATGGGCTTCAATAATGAGTAAAAAACAATAAAAATAGCAGCAAATATGGAGCTGACAGAATATGCTGCCTCCCGCTTGGCTACTCAGCAGCACCCCCGATGCATTTCTTAATGGGATGCACCAAGGCTGTTGGCCCAGTGTTTGCCAGGATTGCCAGGTACTTAATGGTGGAGGGGGTATTCCCAGCGGCTTTGAAAGAAGCACTGGTAGACCCCTTCTTAAGAAGTCTTCCCTCGACCCAGACGACCTGGCAAATTATTGTCCAATCTCCAACCTGCTTTTTTTGAGCAAGGTTGTAGAGAAATTAGTGGCACAACAGCTTGAGGATCGCCTTATGTCCTTCGACATCTATGAGCCATTTCAGTCTGGTTTTCGGGCCAGACACAGTACAGAAACAGCTCTAGTTAGATTGCATAATGATCTGCTCAGGGCTAGAGATAGAGTAGAATGGTCAGTTCTTGTGCTCCTCGATCTCTCATCAGCATTTGACATTGTGGACCATGTTGTGCTTCTTGATCAGTTCTGTGAGTTTTGTGGACTCTTTGGGGTTGTTATCAGATGGTTTGAGTTCGGTTTTACTATACTGCTGCGACATCCTGCTCGTCGACATCCCTAACAGCGACAGACACAATGCTGAGTGTCGGCATTGTTCTGTCAGGGATGTCTCTGTGTTTTCTTCAGGGAGATGTGCTCCCTGAACCCCCCCATGTGGGGGCTCCACCCCCAACGCCCCCCAGTTACTAAATATCTAACTCCGAGTCAGAGTTGTTGCTGTGTGAGATGCAACACTTGGAGATGCACTGTCGGTACCAGGGACCAGCACAGTGACCTGATGATTCAGGGCAAAATCTGTCACTGTGCTGGTCTCTGCGGTCGTGGAGTCAACCTATGGTCAGCATACCTTTTGAGTCTTAGCTCTCTAATAGGGTGCAGCGGGTAGTGATGGGAATTTCTCCTCCTCCCCAATTCCCCTGTCATGTGGAGTTCTACAGGGCTCAATCGTATTGCCAATGCTGTTCGTGGTGTACATGTTGCCCCTGGGTGAGATCATTTGACAATACAGCGTGGCATGTCACTGCCATGCAAATGATACCCAGCTGTATTTGTCATTTGCCCATGGAACATCTGATGCTGTTGATGTGCTTAACATCTGTCTGGTTAAAATCAATGACTGGATGGCTTCCAGCTGGCTGAGACTAAATCTGGATAAGACAGAGGAGCTAGTGATTGAGCCAGGTTGTGGGCATTATGGGTTGCAACCTGGAGCAGACACAAGTCTTTTCCTGGGGTCAGCTCTGCTGGTTGCTTCCCCAAGGGTGTGAAATCTAGGTGTGATCCTGGACAGCAGGCTGACCTTTGAAGATCAGCTGTCGTTTGTGATTAAGAGTGGTTTCAACCACTTGTGGAGCATCGCCATGATCAAGCCCCTCATCCATCCGAGGATCTGCTGACTCTGGTACATGCCTTTGTTACCTCTAGGCTCGACTACTGTAATGCTCTTTACTTCAGAGTCATGGGACAGACCCTCCACAGGCTGCAGCTAGTGCAGAATGCAGTGGCCCAGTTGCTAATGGGCCTGTCCAGGTCCTGTCATGTGATTCCTGTCCTGCGTGCTGTGCAATGGTTGCCGATCAGGTGGGGGGTCCTTTTCAAAGTGGGCTTGCTCACCTTTAAGGCCCTATATGGGCTGGGTCCTGGCAACTTGTTGGAGCTCCTGACACCTGCAACCTCTGCTTGCTCCCTCCACTCCTCCTCAAGGGGCCTCCTGCATGTTCCCAGGGTTTGGCTCAAGACATCTGGTGATCAAGCTTTCAGTATCTCTGGGACAACCCTGTGGAGCTGCAGTCTGGGAGGCACCTTTGATCGGTGTTTTCAAGCAGAGGCTAAAGGCCCACCTCTTCAGTCTGGCCTTCACAGAGTAATCAGTACTGTATAGTGAATTTTATTATTTGAAGTCTGATTTTATCTATCTGCTATGTCTGGATTTGAATTAGTTGTTTTATTTGTAATATTTTGTTAGACACCCAGAGCTTCCAGGATTGGGAGCAATACAAATAAAATGTGCCTTGCCTTAATACCGAATCCTGGTCCCTCAACGTGTGATCAGAAATACAGACAGGGGTAGTAACCTTAGGGATAGTGCTGCCTAAGAGTTAAACAAGATTAAAGTTTTCTGTGGCTGGGGACGCTGTGGAGCCCGAGCAAGATGGCGCTTTTTTGATCCTACTACTCTGTCTTGACAAACAAGGTCCAAATAAATAGATATTTTCTGCAATACTTTTGGAGCAGGGCGGATAAGAAATGCTAGCAGTGCAACTCGAGATTAAAATGGGAAATCCTCGAAAAGACCAACAGTCTGGATCAGGAGCAAAAACTAAAAATGCTCCATTCGCTTTGGCCACCTGATCGACGCAAAGCAGGCCTGATGAACATGTGGCTGCGGAGTCAAAGGAAACTCTCCAAACTATTGGGGCCAAGCTATCTAGACTGATAAAGTCGGTGACCACACTGTCTGATACATTCAATGGCTTGGCTACTAGGGTAACAACTCTGGAAGCAAACATGGAAGGAACACAGACAATGGCTTTTGATGCCTCCAAATGAGCAGACGCTGCCATGGGAGTGGTGTCATCCATCATAAAGTAGAGTGGGCACTAGAAAGCCAGAATCGAGACCCTAGAGCCCCTCATATCCGAATCCTCAGCATGCCAGAGGAAAGTGAAGGGGACAGCCTCCTGATGTTTGTACAGGATTGGTTTCATCAACAGTTGGGCAATGAAGCCCAAAAGAAAGTTCAGCTTTTCCAAAGGGCTTATCGAGTTACGCCACACAGGTGATCGGAAGACCTAGACACCCCCAGAAGCATCATTGTGGTTACAGATGGAGCTGGAATGAGGGATTACCTGTTCGCTCTGGCACAGCTAAAGGGAGTCCTCCTTCAAGATGGGCATCGAGTCAGTCTTTATCCGGATATTAGCTTTGCTACCCAACAGAAATGGAAAAGATTCGATGGGGTCAGAGCAATGCTGCGGGAGGCCTCAGTCCCCCACGGAATGATTTTCCCCACGCTACTGAGGATCGCTCATTGAGGAAAGGTCTACTTATTCTCAGACCCTGCTGAAGCTTTAAAATGGGGTCGGAGAAATGCTATCCTGCTCGTTCGCCAAGCTGAATCGGATCATCAATCTTCTGATGAAGAGGAAACTTGAAAAATATGAGTGCAAGATGCAGGTGGGTGAGTCCGCATCAGGTACTTGAGAATACAAACTACCATTACCCTTTTATTTAATGCTCAATTTATTTTAGCATGATAACTTAATCCTGATGGACTCACTACACTGGGACACGGTTAACTGGACAATGTACCATCTGAGTTCTTAACAATTTCCATGTTTTGCCAGTCCGATTTATGGACTTTTCCTATACTATAGAGACTGTAACTTACTGATGTCAAGTTGCACTGACTGTTTTCTTTTTCTTTTCCACCCTATGTATAAAAATGTTTGGAGGTTTGCTGGTTAAGCGCTTGGAATTTAAGCTCCGTTTGATCATAAAATTGCAATGTACATAATTTGTGCTTTTACTTGTATTTCCATGGCTACAATACCATCTTGTATGGTAAAGGACTTTGGACATTTTCTATTTTATGTTTAAGACAATTTCCATGCAGAGGACTTCTGGTTGAGCTGTTGGCTGGAATGCAACACTGAAAGACAATGCTCCAGGGACCCGACAAAACAAACTCCTAGAATCAATACTGAACAAATCAAAACCAGAAAAACGTTTTTGTACAGAGACTAGAGGAACACCAGAATTGAATAGGAGCCTGAAAAAGGAAAAAAATCAACTGCTTTAGCTGTACACCAGACCAGACAAGTGAATGCTTCTCAGACTAGTGATTCTGGCCTACCAGGCATAGCAGAGCCCCACCCCACTCCTAATGGACAATCCAGCAATGCTGCAATCCTGGCAGAACTCAAAGGGTTCAGAGATCAAGTTCGCTCCTTTCGTACCAAACTATCCACAGAACTGACTAAAATAAATCAGAAGGTATATGAATTGGAGTCGGCTCACTCAGAAATTGATGCATTAACTGATAGCCTGGTGATGGTTGTGTTGCACTTAATAAACAAACAAAAGCTCTTAACAGACAAATGTGAAGATCTTGAGAATAGGTCAAGGAGAAATAATCTGCGCATTCATGGAGTACCAGAAAAGGAAAAGGGTCATGACATGCTTAAATTTGTGAACACTTTATTACAGGAGGTACTACAACTTGATCCGGCCACCAAACTAGACATAGAACGAGCTCACAGAGCCCTTACCCTGAAACCTCAACAGGCTAATCAGAGGCCGTGCTCCATAGTGCTCAAGTTACTAAACTACGCTGTAAAACAGAAGCTGTTGTCAAGAGCATGGCGCATGGGAGACATTCAATACAAGGGCAGACGTCTTTATTTCGATAATGACTACTCTCCACAAATAGCAGCAAGGAGAAAAGCCTATTCCCAGATGCTTCACACCCTGAAACAGCAGCAGTTGAAGTTTGTTACACCAGACCCTGCAAAACTTACAATAATGTTTCCTGAAGGCCCACAAACATTTGAAACTCCAGAGGAAGCCAGCAAAGCTCTCCAGACCAAGAACATTGTGATACCCCAGTGGATAACATCAGAAACTCGGGACCTGGAGTCACTCAAATCGGGAATCATGTGGGAGAAGGCACAGAATATGCAATCCAGAAAGAGACAAGGCTAATCCACATTACAAGATATTAAAAAACTTTTACTCAAGTTCCAGAGGACTGCCCCGGATTGACTGTCTGAGTAATCTTTCCAGCCCTCGACGTGAGTTGGGGCATGCTCTTACTTTTAGAGCGGTTGCATGAGCCATCTAAAGAACTAATCTAGGTGATACACTGTTATAAAGGCTAAATCTTTGTATTTTAGAATGATAGGTAGAGATACTAATCAAGGGAAATGGGGCAGAAGTATAGACTCAAGTGATTTATGCATCGTAACATGATTTCTTTTTATTGTTTTGTATACCAAAGAGCGTGGGACAATTATGGTGGAACAAATGAAAACTTTATTTTACCCCCCCGTTCATATCTGCCTCTGTGAATAGCCTTGACAATCATTCCTTATTTGTAGATGAGCTCCCCATTAAAACTAACTTTTAAAAAAAATACTATTGGGTCCCATGGGGTGAGCTGATGGAGATACATTCAGCCAGACAGCCACATGGCGACAGCCATGTTCAGCGGATTTTGGGGCAGCATCAATTTAGTTGGTGCTGTTTAGAGCTGCGCGTGTTGATTTCCTGCTCCATGTAACTAATTTTTGTACATGGTGCTGGGAGCCCACGTTGGTTTCGTGAGCTTTCCCCACAGGGAAATAACATTCATCCCTGCACAGGAGGGAGTAGAGATCCTTCCCTACCTAGGGAGTGACCACAGAATTGTTCAGTAACCTGTGTAAATAAGTTAATGATTTACTGTTATGACTGGAAATGAAGTCATGAAAGTTATAAACTCTCCCCGAACCAATATTCTTTTATTTTTGTTACTCCCGAAGGCTAACACGAATTAAGATATGTGTTAAAACTAGCTGGAAGCATTACATGGTTGGGAGTACCGCCAAATCACCACTAGAGGGGGATAAACACTGCCATCAATCAATGATCTTTTGTAAGATTTACAAAAATGTTTTGAGCATTTGTACCCTATCTTATGGGTGTATAGTCTTATATAAGTTGCTTAAATTAGGCAATGAGGACTCGACACACAGGAGGCTATTTTGCTGTATTTGCTTTGGACTGAAACTACTTGCCAGCAATTTAAGTTGAGAAGATTTGAGGGAGCGGTTTACTACCTTGGGTGAAAAGGAGAACACTGGGAAACTGGGCTTATGCAATATAAAATTCTTGTTAATGATACAGAATGGGGATATCGTCACTGATACTGTCCCTTAATATTAATGGGATCCACAGCCCAGTCAAGAGATCTTGTTTAATATAGTTTATTAAAAGGGACAATCCTGAAATCATATTTTTACAGGAGACTCACCAGTCTTCTCCTGAGCGTGAAAAATTCACCAAATGGGGATTTCCCACAGTGATGGCTTCATCTCATAGCTCGGGTAGGAGATGGAGAGCAGCCATCCTGATTAGACGTGGGGTGCCATTCGATCTCCACCAGAAGATAATAGATCCAGAGAGATGATACGCTATTGCAATGGGTATATTACATGCCTGCCTGGTTACCCTGGCATCAGTTTATTTTCCCCCAGGGACCTCAAAGAGATTGGCTCAGACTTTTTTTGCACAGCTCTTGGAGGGGCAACCTTTGATGGGGGGCAACCTGAATACTACTTTGAACCTTGCAAAGGATGTCTCAGCCCATCTCCCTCACAGGGTTAACCCACTTCAGAAGTATTTGAGGGGTACAATTGCTTCCTTGGGATTGGTGAACATCTGGCGTCATTGTTACCCCTCACAGAGAGAATACACCCATGTGGCACTGGGAACAGGGGTGACATCTCGAACAGACTACATGATTACCACAGCAGAGCATCTGGAGACATTACACGATGTGTGGATTGGGGCGACCATATTATCAAATCATTCCCAGTATCGACAGATTTGATCTGGGTGGGGGACATAAAACAAATTTCTGGTGTCTCAGCTTGATGCACTTAAGGGCTCCAGAGTTTAACCAATTGGTCAAAGGTAGGATCCCACAGACCTTGGGGGAGAATGGTGACCCAGATGTTTTGGCAGTGATTCAGTGGGATACTCTTAAGACAGTGTTACGTGGGGATATTATTGCTCATTCATTGAAAAATATAAGGAGAGATAGGCACAGCTTACTAGGCTCCAGGGGGAGTTGAAAGTGTTACGGTCTTGATATGCCCAGGGAGATGGAACTGTTTAGGTACAATTACTAACAACAAAGCAAAAAATTCAAAAATACCTAGATCAGAAAGTAGCACAACTCTTTTGTCTCAGACTCTCATCCCATGAGGGGGACACTAAAGGAGCCAGGAATCCGGCCCACAAACTTAGAATGCATAAGACCATGGCTGTGCAAGACCCCACCACAAGGAAGCTAGAACATCGCCCTACAATCATTAGACAAGTCATGGCTGAATACTACCGTTATTTATACAGGGCGGAGTCTGAGGACTGTAATCAACAGATAGAGGCCTACCTTAACAACTTAAAATTCCCCAAACTGACTGCCTCCCTAGTAGATATTTTGAGAGCCCCAATTTCCTTGACTGAGATAGATGGAGTCCTGCAGAGAGCCAAGACCCAGAGAGCCCCAGGACCTGATGGATATTCATTGGAGTTTTATAAAACTTATAAACAGGAATTACTACCACCGCTACTCCAGGCTATCCATGAGATACAGGAGGAAGGTATTCCTCACCCCTCTTGGCAATATGCAGTGATCTCTGCTATACTTAAACAAGATAAAAACCCTATCCTGCCCTCATCATACAGGCCAACATCAATGTTAAATTTTGATTACAACATTTATATGTCTGTGCTAGCACATAGACTTGAAAACATCATGCCTTTGTTGATCAGTCATGATCAGGTAGGCTTTATTAAGGGCAGACAGGTTCATGATGCAGTACAATGAACATATCTACTTAAATAGCATGCAGCAACATGATTCCCCTGGCACTCATTGGATTGTACGCCGAAAAGGCATTTGACAGGGTGGCCTGGCCATTTTTGTGGGCTACCCTGTCTAATTTTGGCTTTGGAAATCATACAACAATTGCAAAATATGTATAAACACCCCAGGCCTACTTAAAACTAGATGGCTCTATCTCTGACACTTTCCCTCTACAGAGGGGCACTCGTCAGGGATGCCCCCCTCTCATCCCTGTTGTTTGCTCTGTATCTCAAGCCATTAGCCCAAGCCATTAGAGCTCATCCAGAAATTGAGGGCATACCTATGGGAGGCACTAGTCATAAAATTTCATTATTTGCAGATGACATCCTTCTCACTTTGTCCTCCCCGGAGGTATCAATCCCAAGGGTCTGGGAGCAACTGGAGATACAGTGTATGGTAAAATCTCAGGATATAAAATTAACCAGTAGAAAACAGAGGTACTGTTGTGTAATTACCCCTTCCCCTGCATTAAAACATGTGCTCCCCTTCAAGTGGTATAAACTATCAATGCGGTACCTTGGGATTCATCTTACTAAAACTCAGATACATGCAGATATCGTAAATTTTGAACCCCTAACTCAAAACATAACTGAGGACCTCACACGATGGTCACAAATACCTTTGAGTTTCTTTGCCCGGCTAGAAACTATTAAGCAAAACATATTTCCCCGGATCTTGTTCTTTCTGCAGACACTCCCACTATTCCCAACACAGACTTATTTCCAAGACTGGAATAGATCGATCTCTCACTTTATATGGCAGGGGAAACCTCCCAGGATTTGATTTTCTTTATTACAGTTATCAAAATACAGAGGTGGGTTAAATTTACCTAAACTTCTGCACTATGCTCGAGCTTCTAAATTAAAGATTTTACTCTCCTGGATAAACCCCAACTATATTATGCCCTGGAAGCAGTTTGAGATGACTTGGAATGACCTAGAAGACCTGATGGACTGTCTCTTTGGGCATCCCCCTGGTTGCCTTCCTCTTTCAAAATTTCCACAATCTACTGCTGAGGTATTTAAGCAGTGGCTGACTGACTGTACTCAATAAAAGATGATTATGGAGGCACTTTACCTGAGATCCCTTGCGGTGAACAGTGCCTTTCCATCCAATGCCTTGGATAGATCCATAACCCAGTGGTATAAGTATAATATCAAACATATCTTTCCCCACAGGGCCTCTATTCTTTTGTCCAGCTCCAGGCTCAGTATAAAATACCCCAGGGCTTCTTTCATAAATATTTGCAGTTAAAATCATATCTGCAACCAATGGAGGAAGCACTGGCAGCAGTGGCTGAAAGCCACCCACTAATAATAAAATTACTTCTATCACAGAGACAGGGTGCCACTTTGGACCAGTCTACCTTGCTTTGGGAGAGAAACCGGATGACTCAACTGAGTCGATTAGAGCCTGCTGGTCCTTGGAATTGGGGACTGATCTTCCGGCTACTAACTGGAAGATGACCTCACCACTTATGCTTAAAGTCTTGGGTTCCCCATATTGGAAAGAGTTTGTGTGGAAATTATGATATAGATTTTTCCGCACTCCTGCAGTGGTAGCTAGTTTTACAGGCGATCCTGAAGGAAAGTGCTGGAGAGGATGTGGAGCAGTACATGCAGACCAGACCCACATATTTTGGAACTGCAGCATGTTGGGCCCCTATTGGGGGACATAGTGCAGCAATTGGTGGCAATATATGAAAATCCAGGTCTTTTAACCCCTGGGTATATACTGACAGCTACTACCCCATTTGGTCTAAAAGTAGAGAAGAATGTATACCTGCAAACTACATTGCTAATATTGGCAGCAAAAAAAATAATCGCCAGACTATGGGGAACGAATAGGTTGCCAGCTAATGGAGAGTGGCTAACCTTGACAAGAGAGAGATATAGGTTGGAGAAGATGGCGGCCAGAGTACGGGATAGAGTGGAGGTCTTTGATACAAAATGGAGAAAATGGTTATGTATCAGTTAAGCACTTATTCAGACTTTGTTCCCTGAAGCTAATCGGATCAATACCTGAGCAATGTTAAAATGAGATTTGTCTATTACGTGTGATCAATTAGTCCTTGTACTGGGTGAGAGTTTTTAAAGTCCAGTGTATAATAATATAAGCTCAATGAATGTATCTATGTGACGTGACCTGTATATGTACGAATGTCTTCATGCCTAATAAAAACTTTATTATAAAAAAAAGAAAGATAATTTCCATGCATCTCATGGGCTTTATTGCAGCAGTGGTATTTATATATTTACTGATCGGAGAGAAAAATAACTTTATTTTCTCTAGTGATATCCCTCTAATTGTATCTGTAAAGCACTAGATGGGTCATATTGTTTTTATTAAGGGGAGTGGCGCCCTCTATGGGAAAGAAATATATGTGATTGTGAGATCCGTGCTTACTAACCAAATATATATTATATGTTTGATCTTATCATATAAGAAAAAATAAAGCTAAAAAAAAAAGTTTTATGTGGCTGCTGAGTTTCCTCTGGGCTTGGTGTCTCCTCTGGTTGACAGCTGAAAAAAATAACCCAAAAATGTCGAAAGAGAACTGTTTAAGAAGATAAAAACAGAGGCTCTCTAACCTGACAAACTTTGCTTTATATCCCCTTGTTAGGTAAGTGCTATTTTACAGAAACTAGAGAAACCACCAGGCACCCATTCCTTTACTATTCAGAAGCAGCAATAGCACAGTTCAGCTACCAACTCAAACCGCCATGACTTGTGCAGCCTCATATCAACACACTTAAAACCTGCATCTTCCCCAACCCCGTCACTTTCACAGTCTCCACCCTGTAAGTCTGATACTTAAATGGTAGACAACCAAATTAAACTACAGCACCACTTTTATTTTTGGCTAAATAAAATTTGCGGGTGCCTTCATGAGCAACTAGACGAGACAGACGCATTCCTCCAGTGCCCTGCTCCATACTGTAATAAAAGTTATCAATTTGAAATAATTGTTGCTAGTGAAAGCAAGGAAAACACATTGGAATTACTGCAGAATGGACAAATACTGTCTTTCTGGTAAATTAACCCGGCAAACATCAAAACATTACAAAAAAACTGTGCAGCAGGAGGTAGTGGTCGGTGACGGCATGAGCCCGATCTCCTTGTCAGCATCCGAGATCGCACTCATCAGTATATCTGTAATGGGACACATTTTAAATGGTATAAACCCTAGACTGGACCAGTTTACATCTAAAATAGTGGCAATTACTGTATAACTGGGTCAGCATTCGAAAAGGATTTCTGCTGGCCCGTTGGCACAGTGGTTGGATTTCCTTCTGTTACATCAGCAACACAGGTTTGAGAACAGACCTGGGTCGCTGGAGGGCTGGCCCGGGGGAGAAGGATGGAGCATCCAGAGACAGCTTGCCTTCCCTGAGGGGAGGGTGGGGATGCGGCTTGGTGCCTGATGGCCCCTGGCAGAGGCCAGGGGCACAACAGGATGTCAGACCCTAGACGTCTGGGGAATGTCTGATGTTAGCGCTAGCCATGACATCAGTGGCACGACACTCACCCGGGGAGAAAAATGGAAAATGGCACACTGGCTGATTGGGTGACGGCTTCCCTGGATTCTCATTGTTGGACTCACTGACCTCCATCTGCTGCCTCAGCAACACCCAGGGTCATGAAGGTATGGCCGGAAGGCTCATCCTCTATGCAGGAAAGCGATCCTCCCAATGAAGGGATACATCGGGGATACCTGGGTTGGCTGCAATGTGGGGTGGTGGGGTCAGGAGTTGCCAGGACGAGGAGGTCCATGTGGGGGCCTGAAGGAGAGATCGGCCAGGGTGCAGGGTGGGAGCAGCAAAAAGAAAAGAAAAAAAAGAAAAGGATTTCTGAGCTGGAACAAAGAGTGTCGGACATAGAAGACTCATCGAGGCCAGTTCCAGACAAAATGGCACAGCTCAAGAAAGAACTGGAGGAGCTCTGAGAGGCCTTATATTATCAAGAAAATTATAACAGACGGAGCAATTTAAGAATAAGAGGCCTCCTGGAGGGTAAAAAGGAAAGTAGTGTGCTGCAGTTTTATGCAGAGACTCTGAGACTCTACCAAAATTGCTGGGTATGGAGTTAAAGCATGGCAAATTCAAGACTGAAAGGGCCCACCGAGCGGTAGCACTGTGGCCTCCTGATGATCAGCCTCCAAGACAAATAATTTTTCACCTACACTACTTTGATGATCTCCAGGCTGTGCTGGTGGCATATAGAGAGAACTCACAAGGGAGTGAAACTCCCCATTCATCAGGATCTTTCTGCATGAAGGAAAAATTACTCACCATAGTAATGTTTCTTCTAATGGAGTCTTGCTGTATTCAGACATAATACAGTTAGCCCCAGCACTTGAATTGCCCCGAGAGGAAAGAGTTAACTCTATGCAGAAGCATAGAATGTTGAGCTCGAGCTTGGTTTTCAAACCTCTGTCTGTGGTACTTCCCAGTGTAACCGTCAGATTCTTACGAGCAAACTAACTAGTATACTATAGTATGGAAATTATTCAACATATAGCAAAAGGTAAAGATTCTTCTTGGGCCCCAAAAGACTCAAGTTGAGAACCCAAGAAGGAAAGGTAGTGACAACATTTAAGTATGAAACAGCAGAAAACATAACAACAACATCTATCCCACTCCAAGAGGGAGGGTACAAGGTACACCCTGAGGTGCAACACTGTACCTGTCAGCCCACTTCCCAAAACCAGGTTCTGAGAGGAGAGGGGGTTCTGAATATAGCAAGACTCCATTAAAAGAAACAACATTACTATGGGAGTAATTTTTTCTTCGAACAACATGACGTCTTGCTGTATTCAGACATAATGCAGACTACCAAGCAGTTCCCTATGGAGGAGGGAATGCAGAACCTACTTTGGAAAGAGACTCTGCAGTACTGCTGTGCCAAACCTAGCATCACTCCTAGCCTGGATGTCCAGAGAGTAATGCTTGGTGTAAGTATGTTTTCCAGGTGGCTGCTTTACAGATCTCTAACAAAGGTATATTTCTGTCCACAGCTAGAGAAGCAGCTGTACCCCTAGTCGAGTGAGCCCTCAGGCCTGAAGGGGGCATTCTACCCAACTTGTCATAACAGAATTGTATACAAGAAACAATCCACCTGGCAATAGTTCTTTTTGTGGAAGGCTTACCTTTCCCCACTTCACCATAAGTGAGAAACAATTGAAGACAGTCATTTCTATGTACCTTAGTATGCTCAATGTAGTAGCTAAGGGCCCTCTTCACATCCAGACTGTGTAACCTTCTTTCACCTGAAGAAGAATGGTGAGTGCAAAACACAGGGAGAGATATAGACTGGTTCAGATGAAAATCCGATACCACTTTGAGCAAGAACCTCCTATTGGTTCTTAGGATCACTTTGTCCCTGTGGAAAGAGATGAAGTCAGGTTCAATTGACAGAGCCTGTAACTCACTAATCCACCTGGCAGAAGTAATAGCAACCAGAAACACCATTTTCCAGGTCAAGTACTTTAATTCAGCCAAAGCCAGAGGTTCAAAGGGTGGCTGCATAAGCTGAGCTATGCAGACATTAAGATCCCAAGGCGGAGTGGGCTCTCTAAAGGAAGGGTTAATGTGAACCAGACCTTTGAAAATTTTTCTGAAAACAGGATGAGATGCCAGGGAAGAGCCCTTCCTGCTAAGAGGAAATGAGAGACAGCTGCTAGATGAACCTTCAGAGTGGCAGGCCTAAGGCCTAGACCATTCAGATGAACTAGATAGTCTAAGGTTGTGGAAATGTCTGCAGAATTAGGCAGGATGCCTTTCTGAGAGCACCAAATACTGAACCATTTCCATTTGGAGTTGTAAGTTTTTCTAGTGGAAGGTTTCCTGGAGACCTTCAGAATATCCAGAACTCCCTGGGAGAGATGTAGTGCTGCATATTCTAACTCTTCAAGAGCTAGGCCTTGAGATTGAGAGACTGGAGATTGGGGTACCAGATCCGCCCCTGGGAGGAGGACTGGAGATTGTATGTCACGGGCAGAGACAGAGGACGTGACACTGACGAGGACAGCAGAAGAGGATACCAAGGCTGTCTGGCCCAATCTGGAGCCACCAGTATCACTGTGCAGGGTTGAGTCCTGATCTTGATCAGAACTCTGAACTGCAGAGGAAAGGGAGGGAAGGCATAGAGAAATCTGCTCTTCTAGTCCAAAATGGGAGTATCCTTGGGAACCATCCACAGGACTGGAGGTCTACAACAAAACAGAGGAAGTTGATGATTGCCCGGTGCTGCAAAGAGATCTATCTCTGGAGTGCTCCACCTGGAGAAGATGACCTTCAGGATGTGAGGATCCAGGGACCATTCGTGATGTCCCTGTGAAATGCTGCTAAGAGTATCTGCTAGTACGTTGTCCTTCCCTGGAAGGTGAACTGCTACCAGAGAAGTCTGAAGAGAATTGGCCAGAGACCACAGTTTCATGGCTTCTGCTCACAAGGCTGAGGACCGAGTGCCTCCCTGCTTGATGATGTACCACATTGTGGTGGTGTTGTCCATTCTGACTTGAATCACCTTGCCCTTGACTGAATCTGAGAAGCTTTGCAGGGCTAGGAAAACTGCCCTGAGTTCCAGGAGATTAATAGGAAGGAGAGACTCCTGTGGAGACCATACCCCTTGAGCTGTCAGGGCTCCCAGGTGGGCTCCCCACCCCAGAAGAGAAGCATCCATAGTTAGAACTACTGATGGGACTTGAGGGAGAAATGGAACCCCTTGTCTGAGGTTGTCCTGGTCCAGCCACCACTGGAGAGCTTGGACCAGAGTCTGAGTCACTGGAATCAGTTTGGTAAGTGAATCCTTCTTTTGAGACCAAAAAGACCTTAGTTGAAATTGAATGTCCCTCATCTGAATCCTTGCTCCCTGCACCACTGCCGTGGAAGCTGCCATGTGGCCCAGGAGCTGGAGGAACTGTCTTGCTGGGCGGGAGACCTGAGGTTGAAAGGACCAAGTGAGATCCACTAGGGTCTTCACCCTAGCCAGGGTAAGGAAAGCTTTTACTTGTAAAGTGTCCAACTCTATGCCTATAAAGGTGAGAAGTTGAACTGCTTCGAGGACAGACTTTGGAAGATTGAGAAGAAACCCCAGGGAACTGAGGAGGTCCTGGGTAGTTTGAAGAGCTGACTTGACCTGTAAAGATGACTGACCCACTAAGAGCCAGTCATCCAGATACGGGAAGATGGTGATACCCTGTCTTCTGAGGTAAGCCACCACTGCTGCAAGGCACTTTGTGAACACCCTTAGAGCTGATGTTAGGCCGAATGGCATGGCTCTGAATTGGTAATGGCCTGAAGGCAACTTGAACCTGAGGTATTTTCTGTGGGAGCACCTGATAGGAATATGGAAGTAGGCATCCTTGAGGTCCAGAGATGCTAGCCAATCCCCTGGCCTTAGAGAGGGAAGGATCATTCCCAGAGCTACCATTTTGAATTTTGGCTTTACAATGTGTTTGTTCAAATACCTTAAGTCTAGGATGGGTCACCACTCCCCTGTTTTCTTTGGGGTAAGAAAGTACCTGGAGTACAGTCCTTTCCCCTTGTGCTGAGCAGGAACCCTTTCTACAGCTCTGAGAGCTAGAAGAGAGGAAACCTGTGCCTCTAGGGCAATGGTTTCTGAGGCTGATGCAGGTGAAAAAGACTAGACCCTCTTTTTTGGGAACTTTTTGAAGCTGAGGGCCAGTCCCTGGCTTACTACCTCCAGGACCCACCTGTCTGAAGTCATAGACTTCCAGGCCTGGAAGTAGTAAGCCAGCCTTCCTCCTACTGGAAATGGGGAGTTGACCCGGACTGACACATCAGGGTGTCTGCTTGGCAGGAGCCTTAGATGGAGAGGAGAAGGGAGACGCCCTGCTTATCCCCCTCCTGCCCCTCCCTCTGAAGAACCCCCTCTGTGGGAAGGGAGAGGAGGCCTGGGCTTGGTAAAAAGGCCTTTGAAAGGGCCTGCCCCTGCCCCTAGACTGCTGCTTGTGTGGAGTGGCTTGCCTTTCCTTGGCCTATGCACTCCTGTACGTGGTCCTGTATTCATCCATTTTCTTATTGTAAGCCTCTGTCTGCTCCCCAAACAGAGAGTTACCCACTACAGGAAAATCCATAGCCTTAGTCTGGGTATCCTGTGAAAGGCTAGTACAGCTGAGCCAAGCATGTCTTCTGAGAGACACAGATGTAGCCATGACTCTAGATGCCACACCATTGGAGTCCACAGCAGCATGAAATTGCATTTTGGATGCCTCAATTCCATCAGCAGCCACCTCCTCCAGCTCCTTGACTAGCTGGGGAGAGGTCTGTTTAGCCAGTTCCAGAACCGTATCCCATCTGGATTTCTGGTACCTGGCTGTGTAGGCCATATAAGTAGCCTGCCTGAGTCCCAAAGAGGATGCCAAATACTGTTTTTTGGCCATGGCATCCACTTTCCTGGAGTCCTTATCCGGGGGATGTGGAGCCAAAGGAATGTTAGCCCTGTCACAGGCTGCCGCCTGCACTACCCCAACATGGCTGCAATGGTTATAAAGGAACTCCGCAGCTGAGCCTGATAACAAATACCTCCTGTCCATTCTCTTATCCACAGGAGGTATTGAATTAGGAGTTTGTAAAATTCTGTGTGTCTGTTTCCACAAGGATTTATGAAGAGAGATAGACAGTCTTTTGGACTCTGGGATGTCCATCATTTCCACAAAATCAGCCTCTTCATCCTCCTCTGCAGCTTCAACCAAGGGAAGCTGCAGGGTTTCTGCCACCTTTTTGCAGAACAAAAAATGTGAAGGGGACTCAGAGAGCCTGGGAGGAGAGATACCTAAGGGCCTGTCTGGGGAGATGTCCAGTTCAATGGGCACATCCAGACTCCCCTCATCATCATCATCATCGCTATCATCACCGGGATAGTCTTCGTCTCCCTCCAACTCCTCATAATAAACATCTGGATCATAAACCGGAGAAGACAGATCTGACCGAACCGAACCGACCGCCGAACTGGAGGTACCGGTTCGGACGGAACCGATCTAAGCAATTGAACAATGCTAATTGCTTTGGCTGTATCATTCGCGGTTGGAGAGTGCGATACAGGATCCGAACCGGCAGACTTTCATTTCTTTTTCGACAGAACCGACCCCTCAGAGTCAGCTCTCCTTTTGCCCAAAGAGGTATCGCCTAGGTCAGTAGGCACCTCCTCAGGTTCGGCCTGCAACCGAACCGGGCTAGCCATCTGGATTCACGGACTTCTCGGCCTCCCTTTCCTTCAACCTACTCAATCTCTTTTCTAGAGTGCTTTTGGGAAAGTTTTTACAAATTTGGCAGTCTGACGAGGTGGTCAAACCCCAGACAATAAACACAGATGAGGTGGGGGTCGGCCTTGGCAAAGGCCTCCCCACACTCAGTACAGTGTTAAAACCCAGTGGGATCGGTTTTCTTCTTGGGTTTCTCAGACATGTTCAACCTACCAAAATTACCCTATAGCAGCTTTCAAGCCAGGTAATAACAACCGATCGGTAACAAATTGTGTCATGGGTTTTGAAAAAGAACCAGGAAAAAGACGCGGTTCTTTTGAAACCAATCGGTTCCGGAACACCACTCTAATCCCAGAAAATATTAATTTAAGACAGAAGAAAACACAAGGTCGGTTCCAACTGCACCAATTGAAAAGAAACCAAAGAAACAAACAATTTCCACACAGATTTTAAAATTAAACACAGTCACTACCTATCTACAACACTACCTGTACCGTAGACAGAGGCTGGAAATCTGAAAAACAATAAAAAGGATTGGTTTAAACAAAACGCTTTACTTTTACCGAACCGAGCAGAGGAAATCTCCAGAGCTACTTCAGTGTTAGACGGAGTAAAGAATCTGATGGTTACACTGGGAAGTACCACAGACAGAGGTTTGAAAACCGAGCAAGAGCTCAACGTTCTATGCTTCTGCATAGACTTAACTGTTTCTTCTCCGGGGCAGTTCAAGTGCTGGGGCTAACTGCATTATGTCTGAATACAGCAAGACTTCATGCTGTATGAATTCAGTGTAACAGGTAACAATTTAATGCTCACATTACCTTATGAGGGAGCATGGAACTGAGTTCTTTATGGCACATCCAGTGGTTGGAAGGCACTACATTTTCATTTTGGGAGCTGGAGAAGCTTAAAAAATCCCTGTAGGACAGGGATTGCAAGAATAAGGACAAGGCCTCAGATGTGGCAGTGCAATCCTTTTATTATTACATATGGTGCTTCCTTTCATGTAGCCCAGCATCTACCTTGGGGAGGGAGGCAAAACCTCCTGGGCTCTCATGCTTTCTCGAACTCACTGACTGTGCTCTGCTTATCTGTAGAGATACTTCATAAAACTTAGCGATGCACTCATACTCTCCCAAATTGGGCTCCTACCTTCGCTTCTGGACTGCTACTGTTACATGCTTATGCCTTCTGTATCGACAGACTGAGACTAATGGTAGAGGTGCCTCAGGGATCAGAGTGGATGTTTGCAATCTGCAATGACTGGACTTTTGCAATCCCTGGTGGATTCCTCCCCCTCTTTATGGACATATGTAGCCCGTTGACTGTGGAATTTTGAGGTCCCCAGGTCAGAGACATTGTTGGAAGACAGCAGCACAAAGACTCTTGGAAGGAAGGAGAATGACTCTGAATCTCATACCTGCAGACCTTCAGGTTAGTGGGGCTGAAGGGGGAGGGGACCTCCCTACCTACCACACCCTCGATGGGACTGCTCTTGTGGACTCCTCCTCTTTCAGGTATCTCGGCATCTGGCTGGATAGACACCTTGACTTCTCTGTACATATTGATGCCATTCTGAAAAAACTAAGGCCTAAGCTTGGGGCACTTTACAGAAACCGCAGCTGCATCCCTCTCACCGCCAGGCGTGAGCTGGTACAGAAAATGATCATGCCCATTTTCGACTACTGCAACATAGTCTATGATGCTGCCCCACAGTCTCATCTATCCAGACTGGACTCTTTCTTTAACTCCTTCTGTCATTTTGCTCTTGATGCCTCTCCCCGCACCCATCACTGTGACCTCTACCGCCCTCTCAACCTACTTCCCCTACACTCCCGGCAAACGCTTCATGGTGCTAAATTCATCTCTAAATTCTGGCTTGAATCTCTCCCCTCAGACATCTCCTCCTCCCTTGGCACCCCTATCCTCTCCCTCTATATCCTGAGATCTCAAGCTGACACTCACACCCTCTCACTCCCCTGCGGAACCACTTCCTCTGGCCAAAAAGATTTCTCCTACCACCTGCCTAAAATGTGGAATGCTCTCCCTCTATCAATCCATCACTCCTCCTCCCTTTACTCCCTTACTGCTGCATTGCACAACTACTTTACACCCTCTAGCACCTGCTCCTGACCCCCTTCCATATCTATATCCCTCTCTGTTTTTCTCTCCCTCTCCTCTCTCTCTCTCCCTCCCCCCAACCTACTTGCATGTATACTTATACGTCTATTTCCTCTTATAGACTAGCTCTTAAACAGGGGTGACTGGTTCCTATGTGTTCACCCTGTAGCATATTGCATCACTAGTGTACTGCCTGTAAGGTATACATTATCAACCTTGTATCCTATTGCTTGTTACCTGTACTGTTTTTATCTTGTACGCTGTTCCTAAGAACTGCCTGCACAGTAACTCTACAACAGCCTATGTCTCATGTGCCATGTTCCTGTTGTATAACTGTATATATAATTACACCATCTGTATGTATTTATCTGAACTCGTACTCTATATTCCTTTCCCCTTTCCCCCAGGACATACCGTGAGATGAGCATTAAGTTGCTCAGTGTATCTTTCCTGGTGAAACAATTCAATAAATAAAAAATAAAACATGTAAATGATAGCGCTGGCTGCTTTATTTCTCTTGTTCTGAACCTGGGTGAAAATGGGTTTATTTAGCTAGAGGATTTGAGTGAATTGGGAAGACTGGAGAAATGGAAGGATAATCATGTGGAGAGAGTGTCAATCCAGTTTAAGCCCGGATGCGAGACATGAGAAACAGAATTTGTGTGGAGGGGTGCGGGGGGGAGACAGGCATATGGTAGCTGAAGAGGGGCCAATCAAACTTTGTCCTCTCTTTTGTTATTATTCAATAATGGCCCAACCATTGTGAGCTGGCTGATTGGAGAACGAGAGCCCACCAAGGAGAATGGTTTCAATCGGTCCAAGATTACAGATCAAATGGGATAAAGTAGTGGCAGATGGTGATGGAGAGAGATGGGGGCACCAGGGGCTCAATTTCTGGGGGCGTTCTTATCATGGGGAACATAATATGTAACAACAGAATTTGCTAATTGGCTACAATTTAAGCAACAATAAACTTGTGGAGGGGGCAGAACAGGGTCTGAGGATGAGGAGACATAGGAGTGCCACCCGGGTGGGGTGGGGTCACCAGGTATGCTGGGATTCTCATGCCTGTGAGAAGAGGAAGTGCAGGGAAGGGGAAGGAAATCTGTGGAACTTCCACTTTCTAGTTATCATTCTTATGTAACAGGGTTTAGGTAAGACTCAATACTGATTTTTTTTTTGGGGGGGAGTTTAGAAAATTGGTTAGCACAGACTTCCGGTGACATCACCAGGATGACTGCAAGCGAACTCTAACAGCTCCGCTCCCACGTAACAAAATTCATTATCTCCCACTAAATAAGCAGCCTGTCTTCTAAAAACTGATCTCCTGAATAACTTACGATGGCAGGAAAGCAGCAATGTGGGAAAAATCTAAAGTCTTCAGCCAATTCAGCAAAATTAAAGCAGTTGGTACTGGACGAGGACATGGAGGGGTCTGCGGCCCAGTCACATCACAGAAGAATGCCCTCTGAATCCTCTGGAGAGCACGAAATTTCAGAGGCTGCGGATCCAGAAAATATGCAGTGGATCCTATAGCAAATCCTCTCCACAGTCAACAGAATTGATGCATCACTGGCAGACTTAAAAAAAGGTGTGCAAACTTTAAATGAGAAAGTATTGACGAATGCGACTAGCCTTAATTTGGTTTCAGAGGCCCAGGAAGCTCAGACAGACTGGTGCTGCTTTTGCTGCAAAGGGACAGAGAAACCCAGAGTCAATTAGAGGACTTAGAAAACAAGTCCCAAAGAAATAATTTTAGAATCTATGGTATATCGCAGGATGCGGAAGAAGGACTCCCTTCAACAGTTGATTTTGTGCAGCATGTCTTGCAATCAGTCCTCTCTGCCCTTGGATATCAAACTAGATATAGACCGAGCACATCATTCCTCGTGGTTAAGCCCCAAGACCCAACTGCAAGGCCGCACTCACTGACCGTGCGGATGGTCTTTTTTCAAAGTAAGGACTGGATCCTACAAGAAGCATGGTGACACAGAGACCTCAAATACAAAGACTCCCAAATCTTCTTTCATCAAGTCTTTTCGTCGGCTCTACAGGTGGAACGCCAAGCAGTTAAAAATGTCATTAGAGAGTTAAAGCTCAAAAAAGGGATTAAAGCCCAACTGCTGTTCCCAGCCAGAATCAATATACACCTGGATTAAAACATTCTCTAATCTGGTGGAAGCCTCACAAGCGCTACAGAACCTGGATGTATCTCTTCCTGACCTAGAAATGCAGAAATTAGAAAATAAACTTAAATCAGAGATGTGGCCTAAGGTCCCTACCTCCAAAAGCAGGAAAAGAGTGATTCCTGGTTCCTATCCACAAGAGACCTCTTCAGACATTCGAGAGTTGCTTTCTAGGGCAAAACAATACCTACATGAGAACAGCAACCAGAAACAATCAACAGCGAAATCACCTTGCCGCTGAGGGGAGATGCAAAGGGATCGGAAACACTGGCTGTTAAAAGGAGACCACTCCAAGGAACAAACTGGACTGGAATTCATAATGTAAAGTAAAGAAATTGGAAATATGTAGAAAATTGTTTACGAAATCTTACAGCTGAAAACAACTAAAAGAAACAAGAGTAGATGGGACTTTATGGGGGGGAATATAACAAGTAAAGGTAAAAGAGGGAAGAATAATAAAAAGATAAACTAATAAGAATAAGATACTTAACTTTGGTTAGTAAAGCAATGAGTGTGGATAGAGGGGAGAGTTTACAAGCACTTGGGGGGTAAACTAATCTAAAAAGGAAACACTCGTTCCTGGGACAGTGTCTCAACCCACACTTAACATAACTTTAGGAGGAATCCTGATTGAGTAGCGATGAAATGACTGCCCACCAATCTCACTCCCTCAGAGGACCTCAGTAGCATGTCCCCTAATCCTAACATGCTAATCAATGCAGTCGTAAGCAGGGGCCTGTTTGGGGGATAGGTTGCTGCTGCCTGTGGGGAGGGGGAGCAGACGGGAGTAATTTTAAGCATTAGGTAGGATTGTTATTATTATGACTAAACCAGACCAGAGGTAATATCCAATAGACCCCATAGAGAAGGCTGAAAAACTTGTGACCAGAGGGGCTGAAGGAATAGAGTTGAGCACCTGTGAGGAAGTAAAATCGAGGGCTTGTGGATAGAGGCGAGGAATTTGTAGAGCTTCCCTTTGCCTTAAGGTCCCCCAGCCGTGCCTAAGACTCGTTGTGTGCACCAAGTTTGAGGAGGCGATTACTTCACAGGATGTGTGTGTGGGGGGGGAACATAGGCGGTAAGGAGACTAGATGAGGATACATCGATATGAACGGTTCTTGTGGCGAGACACTGATAAAGATGAGTTAAATGATACAATGGGGATCTGCTGTCAGATTTGTCATATTATTCTTTGGAAGGACCGCTGGCCGATACTGCTAGAATAATAAATGGTTCACAGAGCCCAAGCTGACTCCTAGGTCGCTTCTCCCCCTGGAAAGCGGGAAAGGGAGGATGAACGGCAGGTAAAAGATGAATGGCTGGAGAAAAAGACATGCAGAAGCAAATGAAGGGGGATGTTTAGAGAGAGGATTGATCTCCTAAAAGGAAATCATAACTGGAGCCCTAATATAATCTAGGAACGGTTAAGGGTGACGCAGCATAGTTGGGAGACTGTAGAGAATTGGGGAAGGAGAGATTACCCCTTGATGGGCAGATGCAAGTAAAAAGTAACTATCTAATTAATAACAGTGCCAAGATGAGGGGGTGGTTCTAAGATTGGCAGAGCTATTATAACAGGTTCCAGTAAAGTTTAATAAGGGCGCAGCTGGGAATAAGAGGAATCCATTATACTAAGAGAGGGATTGAGACAATAGAGGGGGGAGGGAAGAGCATGATAGGGGATATGCAAAAATATAAAAGAAAAACGAAGCGGGGGTGGGGAATCATGGGGAAATCTGTTAGCAGAATTAATAGTTTGGGATTGTTCCTTTGGTGACGGTTAAAAGGGGTGATAGGAGCTCCCCTTTTGGGGGCTAACCTATACCTCTTGCCCCATACATATGGGGCACTTTTTGGGTCAATAAATTGACCCCCCACGGTATTTCCGTGGGTTTCACATGGAAGTCATGGGAAATGGTATAACAATGTTGTATATAGTTTCAATGTTACTAGTTAAGAGAGTAACTCAGATAGGTACTAAGTTCGTAGGTTGCTTTTTGCAACTTAAAGTTCTGAAATTTGCAGTTTCTAATTTTTGGGTCTTACAGGTTGGACAAAAGGGAACAGGAAAAGGCAAGAGCTGGGTGAAACTTGGGTTTAGAGTTGAAACCCTCCTGTATAGATTATGTTTCCACTGAATATTGTCTTATACAATGTGAAGGGTGTTAACTCTCCAGTCAAGTGCTCTAGATTATTAACGGAGCTTCAGCATCTGGGATGTGACATCGCCTTCTTTCAGGAGACACACCTATCAGAACTCGGGCATATTAAGCTCAGGAGGAGGTGGGTGGGTGGGTCAGGTAGTGGCTACTTCATACCCTACAAATAAAAAAAGCTGGGGTAGCGATTTTAATTAGACGCAATAGCCCCTTGAAAATACACTCTACAGAGGAGGACTATCAGGGCAGATTTGTTAGGGCAACATGCCTTATACAAAATAAAATGCTACATATGGTAAACATATATGCTCCGAATGTAAGCACAGAAAAGTTCCTGGGAGAGGTTTTCAATAAGTTGTCAAGTCTACCCCAAGGCCAGGTACTACTAGGTGAAGATTTTAACACAGTAATTTCTCCACAGATGGATCGTTCATCAGGTAACCAGCATACTAATAAGGCGGTGAGTAAGAAACTCAGTGCACTGATGGAAGAGGCTGTGTTGGTAGACATATGGAGGTCACAACACATGGGGGAGAGAGACTACTCCTTCTTTTCAAGAGAGCAGAGTCCTACTCCCGTATAGATAGATTTTTTCTTACATTTAAAACAGACCTACATCTATTTGTACACTCAAAAATACCCCAATTACTCTATCAGATCATAGCCCAATCTCTACTAAATTATCACTTGGGCTGGAATGCAAATCACCCCTATGGAGACTTAATGTCTCACTATTAAATGAGGAATCTTTCAAGAAACTCATGATCACAACAATAGAAAATCTTGAGAAAGACTCACCTATGGAAAATTGCTCACCAATGATCTGGTGAGATACTTTAAAGGCAGTAGTTAGGGGCCAGATAATTAGTTATGCATCAGCCAAGAAAAAAACAAGCAAGGGCCAGAGAAATGATATTAAGAGAGAAGCTGTCTGAGTTAGAGGCCAAACATAAAAAAAACACAGGGTCCAAACAAATCCTAAAAGATCTAACCCAAACCAGATCAGAATTACAAGAAATGGAGAACAGAAGGGCAGAGGGATGCCTCAGGTTCTCCAACCAAAAATACCACAAGATGGGTGGGAGGGCACTGAGACTTCTGGCCTTTCGCCTCCGGAAAAAACAAGCTGAAAGACATGTCTCAACTATACGAGACATGTCAGACCCAGATAAGTTATGGTCTAAGCCTGGTGATATCTCTGCCTAATTCAGAGCATTTTACAGGGAATTATATGCTGAAAACAAAATGGAGCAATGGGTTAGAAAAGAAAATGTAGCTTTTCTGGACTCCATTGACCTACCAACCATACCTCGAAGTGCACAAGAAGCACTTTCAGCCCCAATCTCTATGCAAAAAACCTTGAGAGCTATACAGGATCTCCCGACTGGGAAAACACCTGGCCCAGATGGCCTAACGGCTGAATGGTATAAGAAGCTGAGTAAAACTCTGGCCCCTAAGCTTAGTGCATATTTACAATACCAGCCTTGAAGAAGGAACTTTCCCAAAGTTGTGGAAAGAAGCCCTGATCACAGTTATCCCGAAACCAGGAAAACCCCGATCTCACTGTGAATCATACAGACCGATCTCTCTCTCCTTAACCAGGATCTAAAAATCTTAACCCGTATCCTTGCATCCAGATTACAACAACATGTAAAATTACTAGTACACCCAGATCAGACAGGATTCATCCCACATAGGCAATTACAAGACAACATCAGAAAACTTCTAAATATTATCACACACAAACATCTTCCAAACTCAGATCCAATGGCAATATTTTTAGATGCTGAAAAAGTGTTTGATCGGGTGAATTGGGTTTATATGAGAGAGGTAATGTCAAGGATGGGAGTGGGGGGCAGTTTCCTCAAGTGGGTGACTTTGTGTTATCAAGATCTGATGGCTCAAGTCAGAGTTAATGGCACAAATTTGGACTTTTTTGATATAAAAAGAGGAACAAGACAGGGATGCCCCTTATCCCCGCTGTTGATCGCTCTCAATGGAACCTCTGGCTCGGGCTATAAGGGAGAACCCCAATATAAAGGGGATAAAAATCAACAGTATAGAGAACAAAATCTCTCTATATGCAGATGACACTGTAATATATTTAGAAAAACCAGAGGCTTCTATCCCAGAGGTACTTCGACTACTAAATCGATTTGGAGAGATATCTAGTTTTAAGTTGAATATAGAAAAAAACTGAAATCTTAAGCATTGATGGACCCCCACAAAGAGAACTACAAAATATTCTGCCCTTTAAATGGGTCAAAGACAAAATTAAATATTTGGGGATATCCATACCTACTGACTTGACAAAGCTTTATCTTTATAATTACCATCACTAAAAGAAAAAGTGTTCGAGGATCTGCACAGATGGCAAAATCTCCCTCTTAGCTTCATGAACAGAGTCAAAGCAATAAAGACGAACATTTTGCCTAGATTTATATTCTTGTTCTCTACCCTTCCTCTCCCAATTCATAGGGCGGAGTGGTGGGAGTTGAGAAGAAAACTAACTTCATTTGGGCGGGGCGTCGTCCACACAAAAGATGAGGTATGCTGATAGAAGTTAAGGATAAAGGAGGGCTGGGAGTTCCGGACCTACAAAAATATTATCTAGCTGCACAGACAGTTCCAATATTAAAAATGCTGAGGCCAGAGAACAGAGGGGGCTGGTATGGATTAGAGGAGTGGGCTCACCCACAGATATCATTGCGGTTTCTACCCTGGGTGATTAAAGCTTCAGATCTTAAGGGCCTAAATAATATCTGGATGAAAAACACACTCAGGATCTGGCTCAATACGAGGCAGTGGTGGGAGATATTCTCCCCTGTGTGGAAGTATATCCCACTGAAACACTTGTCACAATTTCTGGCTAGCCACAATGACCCCTGTTGGTGTCATTGGGCAAAAAAAGAGCTTAAATACTTGCATCAAATGGTTAATGAAAAGGGTATTAAAACATTTGCAATGCTTCAGGAGGAATTTAAGATCCCTCATAAGGATTTCTTTAGATACCTCCAGTGTAGACACTTTATAACCAATACTGCTGGGGTCTGTGCTATACAAAATAATCCTGCCCACCACTGATGTGTGTGTGTGTGTATGTATATATATATATATATATATATATATATATATATATATATATATATCAAAGAAGTTATATAGGAATCTGAAAGAAATTCATATCGTATATATATCAAACACTACAGGAAGGCTTAGGTTCCCTATATATTCAATCTATAGAAAATAAATGACAAGCTGAATACAAGAGCCAAATATCAGATAAAGCATGGAGTCAAATCTGGCAGGGAATACATAAAACAACAAATTCCCCAGTGTGGAGGGAGTTTAGATGGAAAATATCAACAAGGTACTTTATTACCCTGATATTTCCTCTAAATAAGTGACCTCTCAAACTGATAAGTGTTGGAGGGGATGTGAAGACAAAGACTTTCAGTTCCATATCCTTTGGAGTTGCCCTAGAATAAGAGGATATTGGGCAGAGGTAGCTTAAGCTATTAAAGACATTTTGCAGTTAGAAAGCGTACCAGAATTCCCCCCAGGAGTGAACTCAAAAGCACAAAAATACCTATTCTTTATTATGTTCACAACAGCCTCAAAATCAGTTACACAACACTGGCTAACATCGGATGGTTTATCTTACTCTATATGGTGGTCAAATGTGAGCAACATTAAGACAATGGAAGCTTTGACAGCTCAACTTAAACTTCAAACAGACCAATTTAATTCGAGGTGGCTTCCCTTCTTTAAATATGTGGAGACCAATAGGGGTATACCAATACTAGAACAACTCTTATTAAAGTAGAGGTAGAAAGTCCATTAGCCTTCCGGTTGGAAGAAATTCCTGTAACCCCTGTCCTATACCTGTAAGACCCAACCCCAGGCATGAGAAGTCTGGAAAATGATTTGTATTGTTAAAATAGTCCCCAGTTAGAGGAATTTTAAATTTTTTTAATTTATCTTTTTCTTTAGTTATTTTTTATTCTGCATGTTCCTGGAATTAACTAGTCAGCCATAAAGGTATAAAGTATGACTCACAGAATAAAAATGTAATATAAAGTAGATAAAGGAGAATATGGGAAGGTAATAAGAAACACACAAAACAACTGTCTGTTTTTGCAAAATTTGGTTTATTAAGATGGCTTTAGTTGGGAGAGGGACAGGAATGTTTGGGTGATGAGTTGCTGGAGTGCACCCTGTTGCTCTCTGGTTGTGTGGGATGGAAAATATTTCTGGTGAGTCTCATCAACTGGAAAGAGACATAGGTAATCTACCCAACCTGCAAGATACAAAAGGATTGATCCTGGTCAATAGTCATGTACACATGAGAGAATGAACTTGTACTGTATAATGTTCTGTAACCGATATGTTAACATTGAATTATCTGTGTATTTCTTTGTTAACTCCCGTAAAAATGTAAAATGGAACTGAAAAGGAAAAATTGATAAAAACTAAGTTCCAAAAAAAAAAGAAAATTGGTTTGCACAATTGAAGTTAGTACTTAATAGTAAAAAAAAAAAAAAACTCTGCTTTTTAACTCACTTTGGAAGGGTAAAAAGAATCAGAATCAGGGGTTAAACATAACCACATCTAAACAAGAAATTCTAGAACAAGTCCCCCATTATAAATACTTATGGGTGTGGGTGGACCAGGGATTGAAATCTGATGTCCATAAAATTTACTTGGTAAATAAACAAAAAACTAGGGGCTTTTTGAAGAAACATATTTTAAAACCCACCACTGTGAATTGTACCAAAATTTAGACTGGCTAACACCCCAAAATAGGAGAAAACTAATAGGGGCTTCATACACGTATAAACTCTCTTTTTTTTCTTTTTTATACTTATTTTATTGTTCAGCAGTATGACATTTAATGTACTACCATTATATTTTCATACAGGTAGGGATGATGTCACATACATTTTCAGGGTACAAAGCACTTAGACTTTTTCAAGGCCTGTTTCCTACTATTATTTTTCTTAAGGGTAAATAGCGTAAATCATTAAGACATATGGGCTGGGATATTCAGAGCACTTACACATGGCGCAACCGAGATGCGCTGGCACAAGTCTGAAGATGTGCCACTGAGCGATATTCAAAGGGAGCCACGGTGCAGCACAAATCCCATTGCAACAATGCACAAGCATAATGTATGCAGCGCAAGTGCAAGGGGGCGTACCCATGCATAAGTGGCACAACAGCATATTCAACCGCAGGGCATGGCACAAGTGTGGAGCAAACCTCCAGGTTGCACCAAGCATACTTGAGCCAATAAATATAGGCTCAAACACACAGACAGCAGATGTGTGACACTGAGTACAGTGAGAGAGAGAGGGAGGGAGGAAGAGAGAGAGAGAGAGAGAGAGAGAGTGAGCCAGAGAGGGACAGAGAGAGAGAGAGAGGAAGGGAGCATGACACAGACCAATGGATGGACGGACAGAGTGTGAGCGGCACCCAGGGAGACATGCAGTGGCTGAACTATGGACAGTGGCCCGTTCCTGATGGATGCCATCATGAGGGGCATGAGCAGGCAGGAGGAACAGTGGCATGGCCAATAAAGGGCCCGGCGGTGGTATACTCGACACAGGTGGTACCGTGCCAGGGTTATGTATGAGAACTTTAGTGACACAGAGATCGTGGGCTGGTACCACCTGAACAGGGCAGTTCTGAGGCAGCTCTGTGAGCTGTGCAGTGATGAGATGCAGACACCAACCAGACGTAGTTATGCCATCACAGTGGAGATGAAGGTGACTGGCGTGATGTGCCTGCTTGCAACAGGCACCTTCCAAAGCCCAATGGGTGATACCACGGGCATCACCCAGTCAGCCACATCCCGCCTCCTCACCCAGTTTCTCACCACTCTGCTGCCACACGCTGCAGAGTATATCCATTTCCCCAGCACACAGGCAGAGTGCACAGCAAACATGCAGTTGTTCCACCGGGTGGCAGGCATGCCAGTTGAGATTGCAGCAATAGACTGCACCCATGTCAGCATCCGCACACCACCCAGCCCAGAGGGCATGGTGTACATCAACCAAAAGGGATACCCATCCATCAACTGCCAGGTGGTATGCGATGCCATGGGGTGCATCATCAATGTCTGTGCCACACACCCCAGCAGTGCACATGATGCCTTCATATGGCACAGTTCTGCACTGTACCATAGGTTTGAGCAGGGAGACATCCCCTTGGGCCACCTTGTAGGTGAGTAGGATGTGTGCCAAGGTGGCTGAGAGACACGGCTCCAGGGGTGGGTGAGGGAGAATGGGGCAGTGGAAGAAGTGTGTGTGTTGGCTGGGAGGGAGCAGGTGGCAGTATAGCACAGTGCAGGGATAACCATGTTGTCTCCCACACAGGTGACAGTGCATACCCACAAAGGCCATGGCTGCTCACCCCCTACTGGTGACCATCATCCTCTGTTGAGGAAAGCTACAATGAGGCACACACCAGCATACTCAACATCATCGAGCGTGTCTTTGGCATGCTGAAGATGCGATTGCATTGCCTAGACAGCTCAGGTGGTGCCCTGCAATACAGCCCATCGAAAGCCTGTGGCATATTCCTGGCCTGCTGCATCCTGCACAACATGGCCATTGACCATGGAATAGTAGTTGAGGCTGATGAGGGAGACAGTAGCGGGGAAATGGTGGGCAGTGGCCAGGTGCCCCTTGGCAGGAGGGATCCCAGAATAGTGCAGGAGGCACAGCAGCACCATGACATGATCGCACGGGTGCATTACGGACAACAGGTGAGTACACAGACACACATGCATTGCCCACATGGCCCAGCACACACCACAGGGGACAGGATGGGCACAGTAGTATGCATGCTGGGATGGGGGCGTACATCAGACAGGGCAGGGCCATGAACACATTGGCGTGCACACACAGACACATGCAGCAGTGGCATGCACACAGGCAGACACACACACACACACACAGCTGCCCACGCACAGGGTGAGGACGTGGCATGGCTCAGACGTATGACACCAGTGTACAGGCAGCACCAGTTTTGTGCTGCCATTATCATATCCATGCCACATGCCCCAGAAGCATGGTCCACACACACAGGGGGCATGCAGGGGGGCGTGCAGCACAACACACACACACAGAATAGCACTAGTCTCACTTCACTGAACACTATGCCAAACAACTGTTATGCTCCACTGCTCCACCCATGATACCAACCCCTGAATCATCCGCTGATCCAAAGAGACAGCATGATGAGCAGGTCGATCTGCTCCCCATTCACCTCCCGGCTACCTGAATTTTGTCTGGGACTTTCGGTATGGTAAGAATGTTGACAGCCAGTGCTTTTGGCTCCTTGTTGTCCATTCTTCTTCTCATTTGCAGGCAATCTGCCTTTATCTGGACCCTTTCAGGTGCTTGTTTTATAAATGTGTTCAGTATGCAGACTAGCGGTGTATGAATTTGAAACTCCCACTCAAGAGACGACACTGCAATGTGCTTTTCACTTATAGTAGTGCTGAGATGTACTTTCTGACTTGTTTTGGCTGTCTGTGTCTGGGCTGTCATTAGAAACAGCCATGAGTCTTACCACATGTTTATGTTTGAAATGTAGCAGCAAAGAGGAGAGAGAGAGATAAGGGGTATATCTGTTTGCTCTCCATTTGTATCTATTGGAAATCTGCCCTTCAATTCTTGATTCATTTGGGATGTTTACTTACAATTTGATATCCAGGGATAGGCGAGTGCTTCCCCCTTTTTACTTTATTGTTTGACCTGTGCATGAGACTATGGTACCATGAATGGTACCTGCTCAAAGGAAAGTGCAATTTAGCCAGTAAGCTATTTAGTTCTGCACTATTTTGACCACGCTAAAATTGTACATGTGATTTTGGTCATGCTATTTTAACCCGGATCCCCATGCACGCCAACACAGGCAAGCTGTACCATCACCCCCCACGGGTGCGTGCGGTGACAGCAGCAGATGGCAGGGTGGGGGAAGCGGACATTTTACACCAACCACGCAGTCACACAATGGCCATGGCCATGGAGGTGGCTGCACTGGGGCCGACTGGCAGATGCCTGCTGCACATCGGCCATGGGGGGCATGTCAGATACCCCCCAGGGGTTGATGTATGGGGCCACGACCAAGTCCGCAAAGGGGTGTCCTGGTGGCCAAAAAGTCTGCTCCAGGGGTTTCTGGGATGCTGAAGTCTGATCCCAGCATCTGCCGTGCTGGTGTCGCCAGACACCGGGACCTTGGGGTGGACAGTGCGCAATGGGGGGTCGTCTGCATATGGCTGAGCCCAGGGGCTAGCTAGCCCACCTGCAGTGGCACTGGCCACATGGTCTATTGATGCCACAATGGCACAGGTCATGCTGCAGACATGGCCTCTTGCATCTGGGCAAGCCTGTCCATCAGCCATGCTTCGCTCCTCTCCCACTGCTCGGCCATCTGGCACATCACTGGCCGCTGTGTGTGCACCTCACTAGCAAGCAATGCCTGGTTCTCCACGGAGGCCTGCAGTAACCGGGTGTGTTCCTGCAGCCTCTCGGCCTCCCGGTCCTCCTGATCTGGCCGCTGGGTTGGGGGAGGAGTCTCGGCATGCTGCTGCACAGCCTCTCGCTCAGGTGGATGCTGTACAGTGGGCTGTACAGGGGTCACAGTGTTGCCTGGTGCACCGGCGGTGGGCACTGTGGCATGCTGCCCAATGTCACCTGCATCCTGCTGCTGCCATCTGACTGTCTGCTGGACAGGGCCCCATGCCTCCACCACACCCACAGCACCACCGCCACCCACACCGGACACGGCTGCGATGCCACACACAGCTGCACCGGTGCGGATGGGGGCAGCAGTGGAGCTGCGGGCACAGCACTGGGACCTGCCAGTGCCTGTGTGTCAGGTAGGGGCATGTTGGGCACCACAGCCCCTATGCTTTCCAGTGCCAGTGTGAGGTCATCATCAGTGTCGGATGCCATGCCAAGCTGGGTCTCTGCACACAGCCCTCCAGGCTGTCATCATGCAGGAACCCAGCCAGGGGGTCATCCAACCTCATATCAGGTACAGCCGCATGCCCGACACTGCCGAGACATGACCTGTCTTGGCTCTGGATGCCTGTTTAGGTCGAGGTATGGGCATCCATGTCCGAGGCTGCCTCCATCCACTCCCCTGCATGGAGGCGTGCTGGTGCTGCAAAACAAGAACAGTGTATCAGTGGAGCAGCAAACCCCATGGCCACCCCTAAACTCCCCCACATTCTATCCCCCTGAGCCCCACCCTGACCCCACCCCATCCAGCCCCACCCATGCCACTGTTGCCAGCCACCACCGTGCTGCACTGTGTGTCCACATCCATGCACGCATGGGGCGATGGGCATGGCCTCAGATACACCTGCATGATACGCCCATGACAGGCACACCTGCTGGCTGGACATACTCACCATGTGGTGTGGGGCTGCCACCTGTCTGGCACCCCCCACCAGGCATGCCCACCACCGTGTGGCTGATGGCGGATGCCACAAGTTCCTCTATGTTAGTCAGCGGTGGCACGGTGGACGGCCCACCACCAGCCACCCTGTGAGATGCCTGGATGGCCACAGCCTTGTCCTTGATGTGCCTTCTGTCTGTGCCAACCTTCCTGTTGCACTCCTGGGTGCTGTGGTGGTGGCGCCCATGGGTGTTCACATACTGGGCCACCTCCCCCCAGGCCACCATACACGCTCCTGTGGCGTGCCCGTTGCACCGCTGAGTAGGCCCTCCTTATCCATATAGGCCTCAAAGAGGACAGTGGTCTCAGCAGCTGTAAAGTTGGGCCTGCACTTGCAAGCAGGCCCCTGACACTCCGCTCCTTCACTTCCCGACATTCTTCCACCAGTGGACATAAACAGCAGTGAGGGTCAGTGCCAGCATGTAGCATTGCAGCACCCTGTAGCAGTGTGTGACGTGGCCTCAGACCCCCCATGTTGCCAGTCACGTACCTGAGCAATTGTACTGATATGCTAATGCACCCCACTGCGCCATGCATTGGCTCATGAGGTGATTTGCATGTGGTGTTTGAATATCGCATGATTGCGCATGTGCATTAGGGTTGCGCCAGAGCAAGTCTGTGGTGCAATACCCATGCATGTGTGGTGCACGTGCCTGCAGTGTACATGTGCGTGGCATTGGCCACACTGCTATCGCGCGTCCTGTGCACTGCGTGAGGGGGTGCTGACCTCTGACCCATGGGTCCTGTCATGACCCCGTGACCCCACTAGGCCCTGGTGTGCTGTGCATGCCCATGAGTGTATTTTTTACCCTGCACTGCACAGTGACCACACAGCCATGTGCTGCGCAATTGCACTTCTGTGTACCCTATTGCGCATCCTGCACATGTGGCAGGCACATGCGGTGATACACGGCCATGTTCCTGTTCAACTCAGTGGATCAGCATGGCACAGAGGCAGAGCAGGAGGGCAGCCATCTGGTCTGAGGTTGAGCTGATCAACCTGGTGGCTGTAGTTCAGCCCTATGAAGGCCAGCTGTATGGCCAGGTGCCATTGTAGCAGGCCAGGGTGGAGGCGTGGCACTGTGTGATAGAAGCCCTGGAGTGGCAGACCGGTGTTGGGTGCTCAGCAGAGCAGTGCAGGCACCATTATGGGGACCTGTGGAGGAGGGCACTGGACCACCTGTGGTGTCTGCAGGCCCATGTCCTGCGTGGTTCAATGCCACAGTCAGGTAGGTGTGCTCATGTTGCGTTATGGCCAGGCATCATACTGTGGTGTTGGCAGGACTGTGCAGCATGGCCCGCAGAAAAGTACATCATCAGCCTGGGGTACCGTGCATCAGGCATTGCTGCTGCGCTGGTGGCAGCCGGGCTGGCATTTGGGCCTACGGACAAACGGGGAAACACCCAGTGCACAGCGGGCTGTGTGGTGGTGAGGGGCTCCTCATGCATGTCTGTGAACTGATGTCCACCACGCTTCATTCTCTCCACAGGCCCGGAAGACCATAGATGGGCCAGGGTGGTGGTGGAGGTGGCCAGGGTGGCACAGCCAGGTGGGCAGCAGGTGGCTCCAGCTGCACAGTGCGGGGCAGGTATGCATTGCCACATTCCTTCTCAGTGCCACAATGGGGTAGTGGTGGGGATCAGGCACAGCCATGGCTGCTCTGTCATGCACCGTGACAGCTGTGTGTGTGTCGCATGGTCCATCATTCGTGCCACTGCGTGCCATCCCTTGACCACAGTGTATCGGCTGTTGGTGGGGTGGATGTGTGCACGGATGCCACCAGTTGTGCTGCGGTGCTGCTGTTGCTGTGTGCCATGTGCCTGTCGTGGCGTAGCCCTGTGGCCACTGCACAGCTGCATCCACCTCTTTGCACCACCGTGGTGTGCCGTGCTGTTGGCTGGCATTGTACCCCCCCCTCAGAGGTCCATTCAGGGCTCTCCTGGGATGTGTGGTACCACCATCCATTGCACGCTATGGGTGGGCATATGTCACAGGGACATTGCACTTATTGCCTGTCTAGTCCCATGCCATAAGTGTCGGACAGCATCCTGCACATCGGACTCAGTGGATGCACACCAGGCTCCTCCGCCAGATACTGGTGGTCGTGAGGAGGGTGCTGGCGTCTGTGATCTCCTTGCAGCGGATGTCAGAGGCAGACCAGAGGAGGTGGAGATGTGGTGTGGCGGCAGACCGTGGCTGCCATTGAGGAGCCCTGTATCTATCCCTCCTTTCCCTTGCTGGTCCTGTTACCCCACAGTCCCCCATCCCATTATACAGCCCCTGTTACCTGTCCCCACCTTTCATTGTCCTTCCCCTGTCCCTGTCCCTGTTACTGTTACATTGGTTTGTTGTTCTGGTTTAACACATTATGAAGTGTTTTACAGCTACATGCCTGTCTCCGTGTGTGCTTTGCAGGTGGCGTGTGCAGCCATGCTGCAGTGGTCAGGTGTTGGTCAATGGCATCTGTGCAGGGGTGGCGTTGGCCGTGTGGTGCTCCTGTGGTTCATGGCTGTGTACGGTGGTGTGCCATGTTGTGGTGGGGGCCATCTCCCGCTTTGGTGGGTGTGCTTTGTGCCTGCAGGGTCTCTGTGGGCTGCGGTCAGGGTGGGCAGCAGGTGTGTGCAGGGGGGCAGCACATGGTCGGGATCCTCCTACTGGACATGTCTGCATTCTGGGGTGGGGTCATCTGCATCCCCTGTTGGGTGACCAGTCTTGTGGGGTCTGGCCCTCTGCCTGGGCCCTGGCTCAGTTCCTGCCCAGTGTGTTGGCTGCCTGTGTGCATGTGGGGCATGGGTGTGTGTGTGGCACTGGGGACATGGGGATGGACACCCACTGCAGTGTGGCAGTGGCCATGGCCAGCTGGCTGGTGGGCTGGGGGGGCACCATTGGCGGACTTGCATTGCCAGTGGCCCCTCCGGTCCCCAGCTGTCTGTGCCACCATTGTGGTCTGGGGTATGGTTTAGGGCATGCACTTGTCCACCACCGGTGGCCTGGCTTCAGTTGCTGTGGTGCACGGGACCCCTGTTGGTGGCTGTGCCCATCGTGTGTTGGGCATTCATCCCTCCTGCTCTGTGCCAGTGTGGTGGGGTCTTGTGCCCATTGTCACTGTGCTTCCCTGGCTATGTCTCTGGGCTTCTTGTCTGTGCTCTGCACTTCCCTGGTTGTGTTGGTGTATCTCTGGTTGCACCATGGCACATCTCTGGTTGCACCATAGTGCAACTGTGCCATATGACTTGCGCTCCAGTGGGTTTCTTATCATGTTCTGTTACAAATAATTCATGTATTTCCTTTTTTACTATGTCTGCATAAACTTCTACTGCTGGAAACATTCCTATTGGTGGATTATAATTTGATCTTACCTTTAGATCCCTTGTTAGTTCTTTCTTATAACTCTCAACATGAACTTGGTTGCCATATTGGGCTTGTAATCTTAATTTTCTGAAGAAAATCTGTAGATCACATTCTAGTTCAAAATCATTTACTGATACAGAAGGTGCAAAAGATAACCCTTTAGATAATGTTGTAATTTCTATCTTTGTCAAACTTCTATGACTCAAATTAAAGATGGGTATTATCTCTGGTAATATCTCTGTTTGGGCCTGGTGTCTCCCTTGCCTCTGCCTGCTCCTATTCCTATACCTGCCCTTCCCTGCTCTGTGGCCTCTTCTGTTATGCCCCTGGCTCAAGTATTGTACCTGTTCTCTATCTGCTCTGATCTGGATTCCATTCTGTTTTGTCCTGGGGGCTCTTTGGTGTAATCTTCCTGTCGGGAAAACGTAGAGGATATGCGCCTATATTCATAATAAAGGAAATATACATAAATGTTCAAGAGGATCTGTCTATGTGTGAATTCTTCTGATTTGCGCCCTTCATCTTTCCTTTCCCCTGAAGCTGTGGGGGAACCACTGATAGTTGATCATACAACACATCGGAAGAGGCAGCAACTTTAAGAACTTAAGGTTTTATATTAATATAATTACATTTCCCTTGGTTTTTTCCAGAATAAGTTTCTGGAAAATGTTCTTGGATCCTTCATTGTATAGTCTGTTTTAAACTGTGTAATATTTACATAGATTCTTAATTTACACAAAATCTAAGAACCATTCTATCTAATTAGTCTTTGCATCAAATACTCTGACCATATTCAAAACAATAACTGCAAAATCAACATAATAATAAACAAATAACACTTTTGTCGACGTGAGTTCAAAGTCTTTTCTATCTACCTATCCCTTGTCCATGATCCAACACAATACCCATAACCCAGGTTCTGCTTACCACAATTAAAATCATAGCCCAGCCTATCCCTTTCATAGTCACACATATTTCTGTTAGGGCATTAAATATTGTTCTAATATTGGAGTGCCCTCCAGGCTTTCAATGTAACCATAAAATGGGAGCCATTTTGCATTGAATTGCTCAGTTTTTAATCTTAATCGGGCTGTAATGGCCTCCATCTCTTTAATTCTGTTGATATTGACTCTCCACATTGAGAGAGTTAACTGGTCAGAATGTAACCAGTGTTGGGTAATTACTTTCAGGGCTGCTGCCACTAATATAAAGTATAGGTATCTCTGATAATTAGTTCTACCTTCTCTGGGTAACAGACCCAGAATTAAGTGGAATCCATTCAATGTGCAATTCCACTGAAAAATGGTCTGTAGGGCCTCAACAATCAGCTTCCAATGGCTAGTTATCTGAGGGCACTCCCAAAGTATATGAGAGTAGGAGCCCACCCCTTCACATCCCCTCCAACATTTGTCAGATGTCACCTTAGTGTAATGTGCTGAGACAACTGGGGAAATGAAATACCTGGTGACCACCTTCCACCTGAACTCTCCCCAACTCGGAGAGTTTGTAGTTTGGGGAATTCCTGTTCAGACTGTTGACCAATCCTCCTCTATAAGATGTGTCCCTAGATCCTCCTCCCACTTTCATTCTATTTGCTTGGTCAATAATTTGCCTACGTCTTCTTGGAGTATCTTGTAGATATATGAGATGTATCCCTTGGAATCTGCCACCCCACTTTTTAGAAAAGTGGTTCTTATTGGGGTAGGTGGTTCTGAGGAGATCTCCCCCATCCCCGTAGTTACTAAAATGTAGTGACGACATTGTAGATATCTATAAAAATCCTGTCTGGGTAGGTTATAGTCTCTCTGCATTTCCAAAAAGGATTTCAAAATATCCTTCTGGAAAAATTGAGTTAGAAGGTGCAGTCCCTTGCTCCGCCACCTCTTAAAGCAAGTGTCCCTCGGAGTAGATGGAAATCCCGGCAGAGCCAAGGGGAACGTACCTCCAGACCGGGGTTAGTACCCCCCAGTGTTGTCGTACATCTAACCACATTTTAAGTGTGTGCTTTGTCCATTTATTGTTAATCTGCTTGAGATTGGAGTGTACGGCCACCCATGATAACATCTTAAGGGGAATAACCGGATGCGCTGTCTGTTCCATGAGAATCTCCCCCCTTATAACTTGGATTTAGCATACTAAGGATAGGCACAATTTGGGCCACCTTATAATAGTTGTAAAAATCTGGGACTCCCCTGCCCCCCCTTTGTTTTCGCCTCTGTGAGAAGATCCTATTACTTTCTGGGTCTCCTTCCGGCCCAGATAAATCTTGAAATCTTTTGTTTTAATTCCCTCCAATCTTTTTTTGAAATAGGCAAAGGTAAGTTAGTAAATAAAAAGAGGTATCTGGGGAGAATATTCATTTTCATGGTTTCTATCCGATTTGTAAATGTGAGGGGTAGTGAATGGCATCTATTTATATCTGCAAAAACAGCTTTTTGGAGTGCTCCATTATTGATTTGATGCAGTTTTGATATTTTGGTTGGGATCTGGATCCCCAAGTACCTCACCTTATCTTTAACCCATTTAAATGGAATCTGCCCATACAAACTCCGTGGAATCTTGCCATTTATTGGCAAGACCTCGGATTTGTCTATGTTGATTTTAAATCCGGAAGGTTTACCAAACTGAACCAAGAGGTTCATTAGTGGGGGGATCAAGTTCTCAGGGTCTTGCATATATACCACTGTGTCATCTGCGTAAAGCAACACTTTGTTCTGGGCCTGCTCTATATTAATGCCCTGTATCTTGTTCTCCTCTCTTATTGCCTCGGCAAGGGGTTCCATTGCCAACGCAAAGAGCAGGGGTGATAAGGGGAAGTCCTGTCTGGTACCCCTTTCTACCAAAACAGTCTCGGACAAAGTGCCGTTAACCCTGACTCTGGCAGAAGGATTCTGGTAGGCCAGCGTAGCCCATTGCAAGAAGGCACCCTCAAAGCCCATTTTTGAGAGGACTGCTTTAAAATAAGAGCAATTCAGCCTATCAAAGGCTTTTTCTGCATCCAGAAAAATGGCAATTTGGGTGTTTTGGGACTTGTTCTTATGCTCCAGAATATTTAACAGGCGCCTGATATTATCAAACATATGCCTGTGGGGTATGAATCCGGTTTGATCCAGATGTATCAAATTTTCAAAATGTTTTTGTAGACGGTTAGCTA
Organism: Neoceratodus forsteri; assembly: GCA_016271365.2. Lineage (NCBI taxonomy): Eukaryota > Metazoa > Chordata > Ceratodontiformes > Ceratodontidae > Neoceratodus > Neoceratodus forsteri. The sequence continues at coordinate 881,799,499 of CM057450.1, read as the reverse complement.
GAATTTTTGTCAGAATTTTATAATCTTGATTTAGTAAGGAGATGAGCCTGTATGGCTCACAAACAGCAGGTAGCTTACCTGGTTTAGAAAGAATTGTAATTAAGACTTCAAACCATGAACATGGGGGTTTATTACTCTCTAGGATAGCATTTAGAACTGTGGCAAATTTGGGTATTAATGGTTTTTTTATTTTTTGTAAAACTCCGCCGGGAATCCATCCAGGCCTGGGGATTTGCCCGGTGGAAGTTTATCTATGACTGCTGAAATCTCCTTCTCTGTAATGGGAGCAGACAGTTCTTGCTGCATCTCAGGGGACAATTTAGGCAACTTCAGGGCATTTAAGAAGGATTCCGTGTTCTTCTGCACCTCCTGTGGGTCTCTTTTTTCCATGTATAGTTCCCGATAATAGTTTTTAAAAGCCTTGGCTATTTCTCTTGGTGTCTCTATTTGAACATTAACTTCATTTCTGGTTTGGAGGAATGAGAAATACCTGCTCACCTGTTCTCTCCTCAGTCTCAGAGCGAGGAGTTTCAAGGCCTTACCCACTCCCTCATAATATTGTTGGTTAGTAAAGCGCAACAGCTCCTCCGCTTTTTCAGTTTCTAGCTCATTAAGTTCTTTTCTTTTTTCCATTAGTTCATTTAGAATTTTCTCCTTCCCTCTTGGTTTATTTTTGTGTTCCATCTCCGACATTTTTATCTTGGTTTGCAGTTCCCCTAACCTTTTATTCCTTAATTTTTTCCTAGCTGAAGCTAGACTTATTAATTGTCCCCTCAGGACAGCTTTCATCGTGTCCCACCATAACATTGGAGTACTATCTGACACGGGGGAGTCCGTAATGAGTTTTTTGTCCTGTGTGATTTGTCGTACCGCATTCTTACTGTTGAGCAACGATGTATTTAATCTCATATAGTTGTTCTAGGTTCCCAATCCCATGTAAAGTCAATAGAGACTGGAGCACGGTCTGATAAAGTTAGGGGGTACATTTTAGAATTGGTGAAAAAATGGAGATCCGTGGTGTATGTTATAAAGAAATCTATGTGGGAATACGAATTCTGAGGAACTGAATAAAGAGTATAGCCCCTCTCATTTTTATGATGCACTGTCCAGATATCTATAACCCTCCCCTCCTTTGTTAACATATTCAGACTCCTCATGGCCTGCTTAGAGGTCTGTAATCTCCCAGAGGAGCGGTCCATTGTTGGACACAGTGTGGCATTAAAATCACCTCCGAGCACTAACTGATCCTTGGGAAGCAACACTACTTTTTAAAAGATTTCCGGGCAAAATTTAGCTGCCCCAGTGTTCGGAGCATATATATTAACCACATGAATTAGTCACCCTGAACTGTCCCCAAGACTCTGATGCATCTACCTTGGTGCATAACCTCACATCCTGCACACAAATGGGGAATTTTTCTTAATTAATATTGCCACCCCCGTTTTTTTTGTCTCCTTACCCGAGGTGGCCACCACTCTTCCCACCCACTGACGTCTTAATTTAGTGTTTTCTAGTTCCAAGAGATGTGTCTCTTGGAGGAGAGCCATGTCACAATTCATTCTCTTAAGTTCCATTAGGATTTTAGCTCTTTTAATAGGGGAGTTAAATCCATTTACATTATAGGAGATGATCTTTATGTGTGCTGCCATTTCTTTCCTTTAGTAGATCTTTTCCCAATCATCCTATAAAACAAATGCATGTTCCAGGATCCTTCAGGACCCTGTGGGCCCTTCTGAGCCCTCATAAACCCCTTTAAACCCACGTCGACAAACTTTGCTAAGAAACATTTGTAGCTGAAGATATAACAACATATAGCTACTGGTCTGAAACATGGGATCCAATACAGATCCTCTATAACACCTTTTATATAAACAAGCACAAACAAGTCTATTTGACTTCCTAGGAAAGATAACTCTGATAGTAAAAACTACCAAGAGTGGTCACAAACATGACTAATTTATGACCCCTATGTTGTTAAGGGGAGTTGTCACATTAGCCAACCTTGTGACTTTAGGCTGACAACTAATAAATCTAGACGTCACTCCATGTGCGTGAATAAACCAAACAACCCATGACCACCCGATCACCCCCATCACCCTTCATTGAACATCGCCCTCCATTATAACCCCCGATTGACAGACAATCTACATTTCTTTGCTTTAACCTAAAAAAAAAACACACATTCATTCCTTGTGAGATGCTTAAATATGAGTTCAACCCAGCGTTGAATGGCTGCTTTCTGAGCCGCATTCTTCTGCCCTCTAGTGGGCTAAACTTGAAAGTCCCCATTCAATCCAAACTTTAAGAAAGAACAAAAAAGAGAAAGGGCCCCCTCCAATCCTCAACCAAAAATGCTCCACAAACCCAGGGGTATTCTGCCTTGCCTGGCAATGACTCAAGGAGTATCCCTCCCCCATTCGCCCCAAGTTCTTTTGTGGAGGCCCCCCTGCATACCTGCAAAAAGCCTGAAAACAGACCCAAAGTCCCTAGAGTACCTCTTTATGTGGGGCCAGGCTCAGTCTTTTGGTGCTAGCGATCCCATCTTCTCTCCAATCTGGACCCTATTTCTTTTTTCTGCATGCAGCATGAGTTTGGCGATATCCCCCACTGCCACCATCGAGATAGAGCCTGGAAAGCCCCGTTTGTTGGTGTTGTTATGAGATACCACATTCCAAGCCCCTGCTCTAAGTTTCTTCTCCAGGATTTCAAGTTCCAGATCAGGCACAGTAACTTGGAGCTCCTTCAGGGCTGGACTCACCTCGACTAAGGAAGGGAAGGTCCTCGCTCCCGACTCCAGGTAAATCTTAAGTCTCACCGGGAAGAGCAGCTGCGCTTTTATTTCCTATTTCTGCCATAGCTCCCTGATAACCCCTCGAATTCTTTGCCTTTCGGCTTGCAGGGCTGTCGCAAAGTCCTGATCAAAAAAAATTGTTGCCTCCTGATATTTTAAGTTCTGATGTCTCCAGGCTTCATGAATAATCCACTCCTTGCTCTGATAGTGAAGCATTCGGATTATCAAAGAGCGAGGCCTAGCGTTGGGGTCGGCCGGTTTAGGTACCAGGGATCTGTGTTCATGATCTATTTCTAGGTTTATGTCAGGTGGCGGGGAGAGCACCACTCTCAGCAACTGCTGCACAAAATCTGCCATTGTCGGAAAGCCTTCCTCCGCACCTTCGGGGATTCCATGAATCCTGAAGTTGTTCTGACGAGAGTGGTTCTCCAAATCTTCCAATTTGGCTTGGGTCTCCCGGTCTCTTTGGAGTAAGAATAAAAGGAGCTGCTCCGTACTATCTTGCGCTTCCGACAGCTTTCCAATTCTGGCTTCCGATGTAGAGATTTTTCTGTCCAGGGCTCGTACATCTTGCTTCAGGTCTGCCAGACCTGTGTTGATTTTGTTAACTGTGGCTAGGATTTGTTTAAGCGTTTGACTGGTGTTCTCTGACTGCTCCATTTCGTCTTGGTCCCAGTCCACTGAGGATTCCGATGGGTGCCTTCTACGCTGGAGCAAGGCCATTAGGCTTTCTTGGGGCCTACTCAGAGTAGTTTGTCTCATTTTACTCGATGAAGAAAAGAAAATCTCTGACCTTTTGTTTTCTTCGGCTTCCCTGCCATCAGTAGTGCTGAGTACATTGTTAAAATTATTTTATTGGAGTTACTTTATTACAGATTTCAATAGATTAGGGTGAGGCGATCAGGGAGCTTCTAAAATTAGCTTCCCACCATGCCAGTGATGTCACTGGAAGTCTCCTCCATATTTTGTATGGACAAGATAATTTCTCTTCACTCCTGTACAGTGGGTGGGAGAGGCTTTAACTACCTGCGTGTTATTGCTTTATTGTAGGCCACAGTACAAATATACCATATATATAGTGAGTTAGTGCCCGTAATACCATTCATGGAGAGACCCATCACCATATTATAGAAAGAGAAAGACCCTTCTATCTGGAATAGTTGATCTAGTTGTTTCTGTACCTGTGTCCTAAAGGCCTCTAGTCTGGGACATGAAAAAAGTATATTAAAGTCTCTTTCCTGTCCACACTGTCTCCAACAATGTAGGGGAACCAGTGGGTCCCACTTTGACACCCTATCAGGGGTCAGGAAGAATCTCACCTTTACTCACCGGCAAACTTTCGCCACAATGGGGATGAAGTTACCTTGGATGAGTTGGTCCAAATTTTGTTCCATTCCAGAAGAAATAAATGTTCTCCAACCTCCTGTTCCCACTTATTTATAATATATTGACCCGCTCCACTCTTATGTGAGTTAAGAAACTAGTAAATATTTGTAATAGCATGCTCAGGCGAGGTTAAGGAGAACAGGTCATCTTGTTTTATATTCCCACTATCTTCTACTAGATCCTTAGCAGCATTTCTCTGTTTCATCTGAATGTATGCTGAAATCTGTAAATATTGCCACTTAGCCCTCGGGGCCCAACCTAGTGTATTGTCACATTCCTCAAAAGGGAGAAGCTATCATACCCACATAATCTGCGTTGGGAACTAAAGCCCTTTGTCACCTGTTGCCTATACCAAGGGTCTTGTTTCCCTGGTGTGAAGTCAACTGCATCAACTAGCCAGCAATATTTCCACAGCTCTTTCTTTACATTTGAGTAGGTACAGAACCTGTCCCAGGCTTCAAGTGTGGTCTGAACAGTCCTATATTCTCCAATAGCTAAGGGTCTCTCATGGGGGGGTATATATAAACAGGAAGATGTTTTGTCTCCCTGCAGGAGAACCACTTCCATATCCTGCCAGTGTGCTCATGTAAGTTTCTGTCTCCATAAGAGAGCATATTTTATCTGGGCTGCCAGACAATATTCCATCAAGTCTGGTATAGCAAGACCTCCTCTTTTCTTATCTGCCATTAGTAAAAATCTACACACTCTGGGTTTCTTGCTTGCCCATATAAACTTAAATATGGTATCCTGAATATCCCTGAACCATTTTTGAGACAGATGCACTGGGACACATTGAAAAAAATATAGTATCCAGGTTAATATGTTCATTTTGGTTGCTTGTATCTTGGCATACATTGGAAAAGACAGTAAAACATTGCTTTATGTCCTCTCCCATTTGAGTGAACATAGGTTTATATTTATCTATGTAGAGATAGTTATTCATAGCTCTGAGTGTGATACCTAAATACTTAAGGGTGGGCAAGTCCCATCTCATCCTGCATTTTGCTCGGGGGGAGTATAATTTATATTTATGATCTCCGTTTTTGAGCCATTAAGTGTGTAGCCTAATAAAATGGAATACTGTGCTATCATATCCATCACTCTGGGCAAGGAGAAGTTTAGCAAAGTCAAGCAGAAGAGAATGTCATCCATGTACAAGGCACTTCTGTGCTCTTGCTCTCCCACCAGAACACCTTGGACAGTCTGATCCAATCTTATCCATTGCGCCAATGGCCAGGGGTTGACCTTAAGTTTTTTTTGCACTAGCCAGCAGGACAAGTCAGTCTAAAATTGCACTAGCCCGCAGTGGTTTGCACTAGTCCGCACTAGTCTGCACTCAATGTCACCATGTGCTTTGGACCCACAACACAATGAATAACTGATGAAAGCAGCGCAGTTTCAACGTTTATTTACATTTATATAATGATGACATAACACTCAAAATGGGCACTTGTTTCAAAACATAAACAATAAGTGACTCATAAATAAATATAGAAAAATCTGCCCACCAGCCATAGCCCCCTTTGCTGGCAATGAGGTTGGATTCATCAAGGTAGCAGGCAGGTAGTACAGATGTTCTTCCTCCCAAACACCACCACACACTTTATAGTTTTACACACACCAGCCCCGCCCCTTGCAAGCAATGAGGTTGGATTCACAGAGGTAGCAGGCAGGCAGTACAGTGTTTTTCTTCCCCTCCCAAATACCACCACACACTGTTTACAGTTTTACACACACCCATCTCCCCCATTTTGCAGGCAATGAATGAACAGAACACAGAAAATAGAAAACACAGGAGAATTTTTACACTGTTTTACCCCACACACACACACACACACACTTTTCAGGCAATGAGGCACTGAATTAATAGAACACAGACAACGAATGAACAGAACATAGAAAACACAGGAGGTAATTGAGTTTACACACATCCAGCCCCAACTAGGGTTGCCACCTATCCGGTTTTGACGGATAATCCGTTACTAGGTCCTTATCCAGTCATCGGTTTTGGTTACATGCAGTCTGGTTTTGGGGCCATTTTAAGTGCTCATATACTCTTAAAATTGATGTATCAGATCATTCAGTGTTTTGGCTGCATTACATGTCTAGGTTACAAAGAAGTTCTGCTGTCACAGTCATTCAGACCTGCCTTTGTTTGTAAAACCAAACTGTCTGAGAGGTGTAAAGTATGGCAAGATCATTAAGATTAAGATCATTAGCAGTAACTTAACCTATTCTTTTCCATCCTGAATTTTTAGTATGGTCTTTTACTGCTATGACAGGAAACAGTTTTTACACCTTTGTGTTCTCATGTGTTTCTTTTTGTTTGTTCTATAGTATGGTAAGTTTTAAACCCATTTTAGTTAAATTAGTAATCTAACTTTTATTGCTTTTATCACTACATATGCTCTAATTTGTTGTATTACCTGAACATTCCATGATATTAGCTACACTTTGACAGGTCATTCAGATAAACAGCATGGAATGGTGTATCTGAAATTGTGGAATGTCTTAGAAAATATGAAAAGAAACAGCAGTAGCTGCTGAGGTAAAGGGGAACACAGTGCAGTAGTAAGGGTACCACAAGCACTGATAATTAAGTTATCAAAAACTGGTCAAAGAATCAGAATACATGGCTGACATGGAAAGGAAAATGGGAGAGTGTTTAACAGAGGGCTGAGCAATAAGCTGTGGCTGAGCTTGGCACATCCAGCAGACCTGAGTTTGATTCCCACAACCTCCACTTAAATACTGTGTGACCCTGAGCGAGTCACTTAACCTTCCTGTGCTCCTAGGTCATTCCTGTAAAATGGGCTATGTGGTCTAAGGGAGGTAACCTGGTTGCCAAAGAATAAAAATAAATAACTGAATAAATAAATCAAATAAATAACAGTGTAAAAAATAATTTCCTATCACTAGTAATGTCTATTCCAACATTACAAATGGCTTTGGAGGAGGAGTGATATACTCGCCAGTCATAAAAAAGGGGCGGAGCCAGAGGCGGAGTTTGGGGTGTGGTTTCGGATCCGGTTTTTACCTCATTCAAAGGTGGTAATCCTACCCCCAACACACACTTTACAGGCAATATGGCACTGAATTAACAGAACACAGACTATAAACAAACAGAACACAGAAAACGCAGGAGAATTTTACACTGTTCACACACCCCCAACAACTCCCACCCCCCTTTTTGCAGTTACTCTGTCTTTAATTGTAGCAAGTCTGATTCAACAGCAAACTGTTTGCTGCAAACAGCATATGGGAAAATGAAGAAACCCAACGATTAAAGAAGCACATAGTCAGTTAAGACACAGACAATATTTTTGATAACACTGTGACTGCCAGCAAACTCAGAAGAAGGCACAACATTCTCCCTGCCCCCACACAACCTCAGACCCGTCCATTAAAAACATTGACTGCACCTGAGAGTAGCGTTGTGGCGAGTGCAGGCATTGACCTTACTTTTTTTTTTGCACTAGCAACCAGCCCCAAAGATTAAAGAAGCACACCACCAAAGTAAGCCACGGAAAACATTCTTCATCATGAAACAGCCAAACTGGGAAGGAACAACATTTCCCCTGCCACACTACCTCAGAATAATCCAGATTTTACAATTTAAATTCAAAACCATCAACTGTACCTGAGCCTGGCGTTGTTGCAAGTGTTTCTTCCAGCTCCCACTCTGCTTGTCTCAGAGAAGTCTCGCAAGTCCAACTCTCACCAATGCCTTGAAACAGCATTCTGCCACACTCCCAGTTCTGCCTGCAGTAAGCACCACAATCGCTGAACCAGTCAAAGCCAGTCTTCGCTAGGGCTCCTCAGATGCCGAACACAAACAGCCTAAATTCCTTCAGCACTTCCTCGTCGTCGGGTTTGCAAATTTTTCAGGCTTTTTTGCCTTTAAAGCACCAGCTTATAGCCCTCCTTCTTGAACAGTGAAGCCCTGCCCCACCCCCACTAGTTGGCAATAATTGCCACATGCTCAGACAATGGGCCAATCTAGTTGTCAGTCTTGGGCTGTGCTCGCCCATAACCAGATTTACTGCGCTCTTCTGAACTTCTGTTCCGACTCATGCCTGCCATTGCAGCTAAATTCATTCATTGGTGGTCTCCCCTGTGACATCGTCCTGGAGCTGTTCCCACAGCCACTGCTTCTCCCTCTCTGCCGGCTTGCAAAACACAGGGCTGGCCAACAGAATTACATCATACCACTGAGAAAACTTTGCCGACCAATAGACTACCACATTACAAACACCTGCAAGGAACTTCTGGCACTACCGGTTGTTTGGATCTCCCACCATCTGCTTGTCTTACTTGTGGCAGATTTGGGCTCCAGGCTTTTGGTACAGTTTTGCTGCCTTGAACCGCTTGCGCTTTGAACATGATTGCAGACTCTGCCATCAGACGCAAACTGCACTAGCCTACACGGAGAGGTAGGGAAGCATCTGCACTAGTCCGAGGCAATCTGCACTATGTCCCGGACTAGTAAATATATGTTAAGGTCGAACCCTGGCAAATGGCTCAATGTTTAATGCAAATCGTAGGGGTGAGAGGGGATACCCCAGACGAGTCCCTCTCTCCAGGGCAATCCTCTTTGAGACTGTACCATTGATACGAATATGCTTGTGGGTCTGTATATAATCTCCCAATTGTATCTATAAAATTGTGTGCAAACCCGAACCCTGCAAGGACTCCATATAAAAATCTCCAATTCACTTGTTCGAATGCTTTTTCAGCATCCAGGCTCATTGCTAAAGCTGTTTTTTTGGTCTTGTTCAAATGGTCAACTATATGAATAGTCCAGCGCACACTGTCCGCCACCTGCCCATTCAGAATGAATCCTGTCTGGTCTTTGTGAATCACATTTGGAATTATGGCCTGGAGTCTTTTTACTAATATGGTGGTGAAGAATTTATAATCCACGTTCAGGACCGACATTAGTCTATATGATGAGCAGGCGGTTGGGTTCTTGCCAGGCTTGGGTATCACAGAGATTACCACTTGTCTCCGGGAGGGGGCCAGAACTGCTCCCTCCTCCAATACATCTTGATAGGCAGATTTTATTATAGGAATGATAGTCTGCCTAAACGTGTTTTAAAATTCCGTGGGGAGTCCATCATTACCAGGGGACTTACCTGTTTTCCCTTCTGAGATTACCAAATTCATTTCTTCAGTTCTAGTAGGGGCCATTAGTTGAGTATTCCATGCCTCAGTTATCTGTGGAAGAACCAACCAACCCCAAGAATGTGTTAAGTTTCTCTGGTATTAGGTGACCTCGCTGGGTGTATAACTCCTTATAATATTCCCTGAAAGTTTCAGATACCTGTTTAAGGTTAGTGGCTTTTATTTTCATTTGGGGGTGCACAATATATGCTACATGGGCACAGGCTTTTATGTCTCTAAGTCTGACAGCAAGAAGCCTTTGAGATCTGGGACCCCCTTCATAATATTTTTGTTTTAAGAAATGTAGGTTTCTCTCTACTCTTAGGTCCAATATTTTATTTAGTTCTTTCCTCAGTTCTAGCAGCTCCTTCGCTTTTCTTTTTTCCAAATTATTTTTGTTGTTGTTCTTCTAAAACTTTTATCTGTCCTTCCAATTGTTTTTGTTTTTTTCTGGCTGCTACAATTACTATTGGTTTGCCTCTAAAAACCACCTTAATGGTGTCCCACAGCATCCCGTTACTCACCCCACTTTCTTGGTTGTCTTGTAGGGTCTGCGCATAAGTTGTGGTACTTGCTTCAATAACTCAGGGTCATTAAGGAGTGACAGATTAAGTCTCCAAAATGTATCCCTCTTTGGCATGGAGAGGTCTATTGTGAGGGATAGAGGGGCATGGTCTGATAACCCCATAGTACTTCTCTCACATTTTTGAACCCTGGTGAGGGACTTTTTAGAAATAAAAAAGTAGTCTAGAATATAAATAATAGGTTGCTGAGTAGTGGGTGAAGCCCTTACTCTGCCCTTCTATAAATGTCAATGCATCCTGTAGGGCTAGTTTTGTTAAGAGGGACCTAACCCATTTTATTGTTTGGTAGGATTTGCTAGGAACCCCAGAGGTGGTGTCGTTCACGGGGTCTAAGGTCAGGTTCAAGTCCCCCCCAAGATGGTTGTCCCCTCCGCCTAATCTACCATCAGTAGTGATATTTTCTTGAAAAGTTCGAAAGGAGAAATAGGAGGCACATACAGTGGTAGTCACAGAAAGGTTTCTCGGTACTGCGGTACTGACACTCAGTAATGAGTGCTACCACTTACTATGATGCTCAGTATGAGAGTTGCCGATCGTTACCGAACTGGTGGAGCAGTAATGCAGCACTGAATGCCAGTGATACAGAAGGTGACTTAATGCCCTTTCACAGTTAGCCACATGATGGCAATCACTGTTAGGGAGTAATGATAATACTTGTATTTACTTCAGTGATTCAGTCTCTGGAAGATACCAGTGTTTTTGAGATGCGTACTTCTCTCTGGCAGTTCTGTACTTTCTGCTTTGCTATGTGAAACTGTCTGGCTGAATTGTGAATGAAGTGATATTTATTTAGGTTTTTGTCTTATACTGTAGTGATTCACTCTCTGGCAGATGGCATTGTTTTTGGCAAGGTGGACTGTACAGAAAATAAATAAATAAATACATAATTCAGTCCAGATGTACTGTAGCTCATTTGATTTTTACAAGCAAGCTTCTGTGGTGTTATAGGAGCAATGGTACAAATACAGAATGCAACAGTTATTAATAAAACATTACAGTTTGGTAGTGATCATAATTAATTCAATCTTTAAGAGGTTATAATTAACAGACTAATTATATTTTGGCTATACTTCTGTGAGACAGTTCAGGTGGTACCGTGTGCTGTACAAAAAATAAATCATTCGATAATTCTGGGCTATACTTAGGTAGAATCAGGCTGTCCAAGGTGGGCTGCCCAAAGAAAAGTAAATACTGACATGCTGCAAAATCTTGCACCATGCTTTCTGCTGTAACACTGAGGGATCCATAAAGTGTGATACTAACAGCATGGTCTGAATGGTCTGAGGAAGACCTGATAGCGCTGTCACCCCCCCCCTCAAAAAATAATTTGGTCCACATGTACTGTACAGTAGCTCATTTGTTTTTTAAAGCAAGCTTTTGGAGTCACCTGACTGACTGTATTGTGAATTGTTTTTTTTCCTTTTTGTTCCCCGCTGTCTGCCGCCGATTATCTGTCTGGTCACGGTGCCTCTGACTTCCACCTTCCGCCATACTCCTCCCCTGAAACCCCCAACTTACCCCTTGGAGGGTGGGGTCACGGCACTGGCCAGGTGCAGCGATCAATGGACTATTTGGGGGAGCCAGTTGGAAGGCTTACTTGAAGCCGAGGCAGGCTTCATGGAGGTGGCAGACTATGAGAATTTTTTTTCCCATTTTATTGGGGGCAGGGATGTACAATGACATACTGCGTCCACTCCGCCTCCTTGGTGCTGTTGCACGCTGATAGCTGCGGTGCCCCCAGCCTTCACCAGGGGGTCCGTTAAGTGCCAGACAGGATCCCCACCTTCCCCCTGTAGAAGGAAGCTGTCCATTGGATGCTCCATCCTTCTCCTCCTGACTGGCCCTCCAGTAACCTGAGTCTGTTCCTGAACCCGGGTCGCTGGCATCGCAAGTGGAAATCCTACCACTGCACCGGCAGGCCAGCTCCTGTATTGTGAATTCTAATATTTAATTTAATCACTTTGAAGTACTGTACTTTTTTATCTGTGCATCTGTTCCCACTTAACTGAGCAAATGAAGAAGTGGCAAACACATCATATCAAATTACCGTATCTTCTAAATGCATGTCATTTCACTAAGGGGCTACACTTAGACTCAGGCTTTGCAAGGTGGGCTTCTGAAAAAAAAAACAATCAATCCAGATGTAGCTCATTTGTTTTTAAAAGCAAGCTTCTGAAGTCACCCAACTGTCTGCATCACACAATCAAGCTAAAACATGCAGATGAGCTGAATGTACTGGGTTCTTGTACTGACTTAAAATTTACTGTTCAATGTATAAAACACAGGGATGGGTTTGCAGCTCATGTGGGTTCAAGTAGAGGCAGGCACTGGAATGATCTCACAATTATTTCTGACAGATTTTGAACAGGGTTCCCACTTAATTCCATCTGACTGACAAGAAAGTGAACCCAATGTTATGGGAGCCATGGTACAAATGCAGAATGCAACAATTAATAATAAAACACTGCAGTTTGGTGCCTGTCTATATCAAACTGCTGATCGTAGTTAATTAATTCAGGCTTTAAGAGGTTATACAGTAATTAAAAGGCTAGTAGTGTTAGTAAATTCTGGCTAGACTTTGAGAGAGGATTCAGGTGGTTCCATGTGCTGCACAAAAAATACATAAAATATAAATCATTTAGTAATTCAGGGCTCTACTTGGGTAGAACTGGGCTGTGCAAGGTGGGCTGTCCCCCCCCCCTCCAAAAATAAAAATACTGACATGCTGCAAAATCTTACACTATTCTTTCTCCTGTAACACTGATGGATCCATAAAGTGGGATACTAACAGCACAGTCCAAATGGTCTTAGGAAGACCTGATAGCGCTGTTTTAAATCTGTGTCATTCGGACTCTCTCTCTCTGTCTCTTTTTCTCTCTTGCTCTCTCTCAAAAGAAATAAGTGTTTATGCTGTTGTTGAAGGAGCAAGCAAAGCTCGTTTTACAACAGCATAAACACTACTTCATAATCTGGAGGAAAAGAGTGCATTTCCTAACTGAGATAACTTGATGAGCACTGGTACAGTAGAGAATGCTGCACCTTATGAAGCTGTCACAAGTGCACGGTTGCTTAAGTGAGGCCCTATAGGCATTTAAATGTTTCTCTGAGCAGTGATACTGGATTATAGCGATCATAAAAAAACAGAAACCCAATTTACCCTGTGTGTTATAGTACGAGATTATTATTTCATCTAAACAGAAATGTGTCATGGGCTGGGTGTCCCTTTGAGAGTGAAGAGGCAAAATAAACAGATGCTTCACCATGCATACCATTATGCAGTATGCATGTTTTTTCAGTTCTTCCAATAGCTTGGTCTGAAGACTGTTCTATGCATTGCCTAAGCAGGCATAAATGGTGGCCCCTGACAGAGTAAGTCATGCAAAAAGAATTATATAGATTGATGAATCAATCAATTAATAGATAAATAAATACATAAATAAAATCTCGTACATTATAAATTGTATGATCTGACCTGTGGGGCAACAAGAGAGATAGTGTGTGTGTGTGTGCGTGCGCGCGTGCACTTGTGTGTGTATGTGTTTCATTATTTTAAGCAAGTGTGTTGTCAGTACAGTCAAGACCTGTGAATATGTACTGTAGGATGTTCTAAATGTTGTAAGTTGCCCATGTTGGACAATAAGTCCTAACAGATTTATATGTGGTTAGATAATGAAGGAGGCCTATTATGTACTTAGTATTCCACTGCCACTGAAAATATAAAATAGAGAAAGCCTTATGTAATGAGCAAGGAAATGTGGTAATCCTAAGGGCTGAATAAATAAGGGAAAAATGGGACATTTCATTGCCATGTCCAAAACCCCACCCTCACCTTTAATCAGTTTGCACCCACTCTAAGTAATTACTCTCCTGCCATGGAGTAGTAATATATAATTATACAGTATATGTCCTTACATGCCCCTGCTAGATATTTCAGACTTCTATAACATTTTCATCCATTTATGTATTTTTTTAATGTAATTTATGGAAGAATAGGTCAGAACCAAAAAAGTCCAATTTCATTGTAAACACAAATATTATGAGAGGAACCAAACACAAATTAATAAAAATAATTAACACTCTTTATTTCTCCGCGTTAGCATTTCATTTTTCAAAATCACACACTCTCAGATGCTTTACTGTTGGTTACTGTTTACAGGTCAAGATCTTATTAAATCTGTTTACGTCTGAACTCTTAAGTTCATATAAGAACATTAGTGAGATATATTGTTACCATGCATCCTTGACAAAGCATTACATTTACCAAAGAACAAAAATAAAATTAATAAAGTTAAATACAACATTGTAGCTGTCATCATTCAATCAGTCAGCTGAATGTACCGGGTTCTTTTATTGACAAATTTGCAGCAAACAGGTGCATCTGTTCATTAATTCATTGCCAGATATGGGATATGAACTCACATCTACAGTATCTGATCATCTAAGCTGTAAGGGTGTGAAGGTCCTTTTTTGTTTATTTGTTTTCAGTGAGGATTCATATAGTCACTCTGAGATAAAGAATAATGAGGGGCTTCATTTTAACAGGTGGGTGGGAGACATAGAATATGGATTTCAAGGTGGTGGATACAGTATTGATACAGTACTCCTGCACTAAATAAAAAGCTTTGTTTAAAACATTAACTGACTTGCTATCATTTGGAAGTGCTGGTTTGTGCAGTGAGACTTGCAAACCTCCCCCTGAAGTGATTACAATCTCTAAACATCCAGCCCTGCCCCTCAACCCCACCGCCCACCATAATCTCTCACCACTCAGTTCACTTAACTGTAATCAAGTGGGTGTTAGAAAGAGATCAGTCGCCATGACAATAGATAGAACTGTTTTGTCATCTGGCTCAGGTCCACCATTTCTGCTGGAATCATGCTGTTCTGTGTGTGACAGACATTTGCCCTGTATTTTTTTTACAGTTACTGTACCACACTGTTCCTTTTCCTAACAGCTAGCAGGATCATTCTGGGAGCAAATATTACAAAAACTGCTTTGTATAGTTGGCCCCTGCCACAGCCACATAACAGTATCTTGTGGCACCCAGTGGGGTTTTCTCTGTGGTTCCCTCTGTTCCTCCCCACACCCCAGACATTATTATAGAAATGTCACTGCTGCACAAATAATAATATGTGTAATTCACCCTGTAAGAGTTATCTATCATCATTTCAAAGTTATATCAAGAGAGCAAGTTACAGTATTTCTGTATCACATTCTGAGTCAGCTTCTGTTTTGTGACAGGTAGAAAGTCTAGTCATTCTACTCTAGTAATTCAGAAATCAAGTACTGTAATAACTGTAGCTGTGTTCCCTGTGAGGAAATTATTCTGTAGTATTCATTACTTTATTGCTGCCAGATGAGAAAGTCTGCTTATTCCATACTGTGTTGCACTCTAGCATAGATTCTGGGGTCCCTCTAGAGCTGTGCAAAATGTAGAATTTATCATGTGATGTTTCATTCGATGCCTCTGACAGTTTGTTTTGTTTTTTAATATCACCTTTTTTGGTTGGGGGGGTCTAAACCTATTGACCCACAGATAGGGACAGCTATACAATGAGCACTACAACGTCACAACCGATGGGACAAACCCTGATAATCCATATCAGCGCATGAACCTTACCTTTTCACATCGGTGGGTCCCTCACAAGTTGTTTTTTTCTGTGAATTGTGAATAAACTTCCAAGGGAGAGAGAGAGAATGGTACCATATATACAATAACACTGCCTGATAGAAAAGATAGTTCTTCACATTCTATGGCACCTCTCCCTGACACTGGGCTCTAATTGCTACAGTATGTGATTCCCAGCAGGGAGCTCTAAATTCTAACCATATGCTACACTAAACCATATTTCATGGAAAACCTGTTGCCTTGATACAGGAGCAGAAGTTCTAAGATATTGTCATGCTGCACGGCATGAAAAACTCTATAAGTTGCAGCTTAGATTTTAAATCAATGTGGCACAACTGGTGCAAGTAGACTTTTATGAAATATGTCTATCATTTTCATTCATTTAGGCCAGTTGTGTGTAGAGGGGAAAATGCCATCGACTGCTAATGTTTCAAAAATAACCCAACAACGTTATGCCCAATCCACGGTTACTTGCACTGCACTGGATTGCTGTACAATGACATGAAAGTAATCCTATCTTTACAACATGTTGCCTACAGTAGGAGAATAAGAGAAACTTATTTTAAAATAGGGCACTAGAACTACAACTGGTGAATGACCCAATATACAGTAATGACTGGCTGCCGAACCTTAACGCACCACTTTGTCCAAAAACAAAAAAAATTACGTACTGTACAGTAGAAAGTCTAGTGATTCTGCTCTGCTAATTCAGAAATCAAGTACTGCTATTAGCTGTGTTCCCTGCAAGGAAATTATTCTGTAGCATTCTCTACTTTAAATGCTGACAGATGAAAAGGTCTGCTTATAAGATAGATAGATAGATAACATTTTTAATTTTTTGACAGGAGTTAATCATTAGGACTATTACGCCCTATTTATAAGATTGTCCTGTGTTGATCATGGTAACAAGGTACACGATCTTAACATAGTGCCATACAAAACAAAACAAACAACAATAAAACGAAGCATAATACATAATACAGTGAGCTGAAAAAAAAATACACATACCAGGAACAAGAAACAAAAACACATTAACAAATGATGGTTGAAAAAATCTCATTTAACTTTCCTAAGGCCCTAAACACTGACAATTTAGTTTACACATTGATTTTGAACTTCTCCAGAACTGGCCCAGACTACCTGAATTCCTAACATCCAATTCCAATTTATTCCAGATCTTTGGTAAATAACACGTCTTTTGCATCTGGCTATATTGATTTTTCACTAATGGGATCTTCAAGCCTCTATTTTGAGTAGCCCTCAAAGAATATTTATTCACTGGCTTAAGCATATATGGTATTCCATTTCCATCCCTAAATGCCATAAATACCCTCTGACCCAATCTTTTCTTTCTCCGTGTCTCTAATGAGTCTCAATTTAAATTCTGTAATATGGTGCAATGATGAGTATTTATATGACATTGTAGGACATACCTAGCTATTTTATAATATACTTTATTTAAACATTCTAAAATTGACTTTGTTGCATGCTGATAAATGTGACTCCCATATTCCAATATTGGCATTAAAAGTTGCAGCGCTACTCTATTTCCATCTTCTCTTGCCAAGAATGAAGGCTTCCTTCTGATAACCCCCAATCTAATGTTTACTTTTTCTTACTGTGCTCTCTATATGCTTACCAAAAGTTAAACTGCAATCTAAAAGTACCCCCAGATATTTATATTGGGACACTACCTGCTGTCTAGTTCCATCTAATGTAATTATAGTTATCTCCTGACTTGATGGTTTTTCATCATTTTTTGTTTGAAACAACATAACTTGAGTTGTTTTCTTACTTAAAATGATTTTGGAGGTAGACAGCCAATGTTATAGGGAATCAAAATCAAATTGCAACTTATGTTGTAGTTCTGTTTTTGTGTTTGCTCTGGCAATCAGGGCCATATCGTCTGCATACAAGAAAATCTGTGATTTAACAATCATTTGTGGAATTGGATTTACGTAAATTAGGAACATAAAGGGGCCCAGGATCGAGCCCTGGGGAACACCCCTATATGTCCCTTCCTTCTCAGATAAAATATCCTCCACACTAACCTGCTGGGTTTGTTCCATCAAATACGACAGTAACCAAGTTTTAACTGATTGTGACATTTCCCACTAAGGTAAGCCTCTCCATCAAGACACTGTAGTTCACCACATCAAAGGCTTTAGAGAGGTCGATGAACACTACTCCCATAGACTCTTCCTGCTCCAGTTCATATGAGACTGTGTCAAGGAAGTCCGCGAGAGCGGAGTCCGTCGACCTCCCAACTCTAAATCCAGCCTGACTATCTGTCATCAAGCTATATTTTTCCAGAAAATCCTGAATCTGGTTTGAGACTAGTCCCTCAAAAACTTTTGATAATACAGACAGCAAGGCAATCAGTTGATAGTTTGTTAAAATATCTCGATTGCCTCCTTTAAATATAGGTATCATTTTAGAATTTTTCCAACAGTCTGGATAAGTGTTCTGCTGCAAACTATGATTAAACAAACTGGTTAAAGTTGGAGTTATCTGCTTAACAGCATCTTTAAGGAATTTAATTTCCACCGGATCCAACCCCATAGCTTTTTGTGAGTTTAATTTAGATATTTGTTTTTGAACCTCCTTATTCTTGATTTCCCTAAAATAAAACTGCGGTATTTTCACACCATCATTTTCAGAAATAATTGGAGAGGCAACAGAAGCCTCCTTTTTACTTATTATGTCCAAATCTGGGAGTGTGCAGAAATAATGATTTAAATTCCTTGCAATCTGACTCACACTTGCCTCTATGCCACCTTTATCTTGCATAACTATATCCAGATCCTGGCTTGACTTTCCCTTTAACTGCTTTATCAATTTCCAGTAATGAGCAGGATTTTTCATTTGTTCTATTTTTTGTTTAAAATACTTTTTCCTGGCTTTTTAAATAAAACTTTTGCATTTGTGTCTTGCTTTTTTAAACAATTCCCAGTCTAAAGATTTTAGTGTCTGATTTGACTTCCTCCATAAATCTATCTTTCCATCTAATCTTTTTTTTCATTTTATTATCAATCCAAGGATAGTGAACTTTTTTCCTTAATTTGTTTAAAAGGGGCATTTATATTGCAGATGTCTACAACAATATCAGTAAATTCTCCAACTGCCAAATCAACTTCTGGAATAAGATCTATATGCTCCCAGTTTACTGCATTCAGATCATGTTGAAATCTTGACCTATTAAACTTTTTATAGTCTTTAATGTATTTAACTTTTGGTGGATCCAGCTGTCTATGTTTCCCTACTATCTCATACTCTATATAACAATGATCCCCTAAATTCGGGGCACCCACCTTAACATTTTGTGTGTGTAGCCCAGCTGTCACAAATATTAAATCTAGTATGTTCTCAGTACTCTAGTACTGACTTCTCCTTGTGGGCAATTTAATAATCTGAGTTAGGCCCAACAGTTGTAATTCCCTATCCAATTTTTGACTCTTTGCTGCTCCTTAGGCACAATTAAAATCACCTATGAGCACTATATCCTGTTGTTCAGCTATAGCAGTTAATTTTAGCTCAAACTATTCAAATGCTGTAATTTTAACTTTGGGATGCAAATAGACCACACCAACACATAATTTTAACTTAAAAACATGCACCATTACTAACTCTATACCCTCTATATTACCAGAAAACATTTGTTCTGTTTGTTCCAGGCTGTCTCTAATAAACAAAACCACCCCCACCTCTATGTGGTCTATCATATTGGTATAAAGTGTAACCTTTGGCAGCTATCTCAGCATCTTGGTGACTTTTTGTGAGCCATGTTTCTGAAATGCCAACCACATCATAATCTCCTATCTGAATCCAGTGCTCAAACAATGCTTGTTTACCTACCAAACTTCTAACATTATCATGTGTTAATCAAATTAAATTTGTTTTTGTTTGTTAAGTAGGGCCCAGGTTTAATTCCACATCTCAACTTACCATAATTAAGAGCACAATCAGTGACCTACCCCTGCTGGGATCAATACTCACAGGTCCACAACCCAGTCGTGCCCAATTAGTACTCTTAAGTGGTCCTGGCTGATAATTTTTCCACCTATTTAATTTGTTACTTCTGATATTATTATTGTTCCTATTTCTACTTAAATTGGGTCTTAGACCTGTAAGCAGAGATGTCAGCAGGCAACATCTACTTCCATTTTGTTCCTTACTTGACAATTTATACCCATTAACAGAAAGAAAAATTACAAAACTAAACCAGAAAAACAAATTATACATTTTAAATCAGTATACAACTTTCAGCTCACAAAAATCAATTTGTAATTACAGAAATTAAAACTTTAAAAAAATGAGTAACTCTAAATAAGATTAACCAAATCTCAATACAATACTAAATTCCCCAATATGTCCAAATATCGTCTAAAACTTCTTAACAAATTGTTTATTTTGCTACCCAAAGATTATCTCCTGTCCAATAAACTATCAATCATTAAAACAAATACAATATTATACTACTTTTATTCTTGACACCTGTATAAAGTGCCAAACATTTTTCAGAAAATAATCTATTTATTCCATACAGTGTTCTTGCTAGCACTTAATTTATTTATTTACTTGATTGACACGCGTTTAATAACTGCTTGTTACAGGTCTGACACAATTACCAATTCATTCACAGAATTTTAAGTGAATTTTGGTACAGCATTTGATGGATATGATAAACAGCAACCTGTCTTACTCCCTCCATCCACCCTTCCCCAATGCTGTTTTGCCCTGGTAGATGATGTTTATTGAATTTAAAACGTTGTAGCAGTAGATCAGCGGCATATCTTTTCCTGATACTTAGGCATATATACTGTATAATGTGATAGTTCTTAATGTGTGCTATTTGAGAGACACTTTCAGTCTTATACAGTCTTTGTTTCTTTCTGCTACAGTTTAATGTGTGTTAAACAAAAAAAATTCAGAGTTATTTCAAAAGCTGTTTGACTATTAGTATTAAGCTGAGTCTGTAAGATGGGGGGACAGTTAATTTTCAGAAAAAGGAAAGAGTTTGGAATGAGAGGGATGCAGTATAAACAAAAAAAAATGTGAAAAGGCCTGCAATAATAATGAATTGATTAAATCAAATGGTTTGAGAGAAAATTTCCTATACAGTATGTATAAACAGCATCCAGACTGAGACATTCAACACAGCTGAAAAAGGAGAGAAAGGGGATCTACAATGTTTTGGCTGCAATGTACTGCATGTTTGTTCAGTGGATAAAAAATGAAGCTTCCTTCTTTTTTTCATAATTCTTGAGTTGACAACATTTAATACTGAAAATTAAAGAAAATAAAGTATTACTATCATGTCTGGATGACTGCAGTAGGGACACCACTCAAACAAACACATGCTAAAAGGCTGGCTAGTCACTAACTGGGGGAAGTTTTGAAACAAGTGATCTATTATATGCCATGGATTACTTTTTAATACTAAGAATGAAAAAAAAAAAAAAAACAGCAGCCAAATCACTGGAGTGCAATCTGCAGTACTTCAATCACATTAGCAATATCAAATATGCATTACAGATATATTCCTTTACATTATTGTATTAAGCTGTATATTCCTAGTGGGTGACTGCTGTTAGTGTGTGGATAGGGGAAAGGGGAGGAAGGGGAATTGTTTAACCAGGAAAGGCACACTAAGCCAGAGCTTGTTTCTAGGTGCGACCTGGGAGCACAAGGAAGTTAAGTGACTTGCTCAGGGTCACACAGTATGCAAGTAGGGGCTGTGGGATTCAAACCCAGGTCTCCAGGTTTGCGGCTCAGAGCCCTAAACCTCTGCGCTATACTGCCTCCTGGATATTGGAAGGCAGATCATTTTTTACTTCTGTTATTATTATTATTATTGTTATTATTATTAGTATGAAGCAAGTACAGTACCTTTATTAATGTTTTAGTACACAGTTTACAATATTCTCACAAGGGGATTCATTCTAACAGGTGGGTGGGAGACGTACAATACGGATTTCAAGGTGGTTGATATAGTACCGATGCAGTACTCCAGCACTAAATAAAAAGCTTTGTTTAAAACATTAACTGACTTGCTGTAATTTGGAAGTGCTGGCTTGTGCAGAGAGACTTGCAAACCTCCCCCTGAAGTGATTACAAACTCTAGACATCCATCCCTTCCCCCCACCTCACCACTCACCATCATCCCTCACCACTCAATTCACTTAACTGTAATCAAGTGTGTGTTAGAAAGAGATCAGTCGTCATGACAACCGATAGTTCTACTATTGATTCTTGGTAGTGGCATTCAGAGTAATGAAAAACAGAAGCTTCTAAGACTGCAGCAGTCTCTTTAAATTGATTTATCTAAGAAATTAAGCTCTTTTCCTTCATAGTATCAGAGGGCTAGAAACATGACATACTTTATACTATCACAAACTCAGAACTGTTTTGTCAGATCTGGCACAGGTCCACCATTTCTGCAGGAATGGTGCTGCTTTGCGTGCCATAGCTGTTTGCACTGTACTTTTTCACAGTTACTATACCACAAGGTTCTTTATCCCAACAGCTAGAAGGATCATTCTGAGAGCAAACATTACAAAAACTGTGTTGTATAGTTGACACCTGCCACAGCCTTATAACAGTATTTTGTGGCAGCCAGTGGGATTTTCTCTGCGGCTCACTGTGTTCCTCCTCACACCCCAGATGTTATCGTGGAAATGTCACTGTTACGTAATTAACTTACCCTGAAAGTGTTATCTATCATCATTGCAGTTATATCAACACAGAAAGTTACAGTATATCTGTGTCACATACTGAGCCAGCTTTTGTTTCATGATAGATAGAAAGTCTAATGATTCTGCTCTGCAGATTCAGAATCAAGTACTGCAATTAGCTGTGTTCCCTGCAAGGAAATGATTCTGTAGCATTCTCTACTTTAAATGCAGACAGATGAAAAGGTCTACTTATTCCATATCCTGTTGCTTTCCAGCATAGATTCTGGGGTTCCTCTAGAGCTGCGCAAAATGTAGAATTCATCATGTGATGTTTTATTTGATGCCTCTGGCTGTCTTTTTTGATATCACATTTTTGGGTTGGATTGGGGGTTCTAAACCCATTGACCCACAGACAGAGACAGCCATACACTGGGCACTATTCAGATTGGTGAGTCCCTCACAGTTTCAAATTTTTTAAATAAATGCAGCTATAGTACATAGAAACATTTATTACTGGATCTCAACAATATACATATTTTAAAAAGGGCTCTGACATAAACATAGAAACATACAGGCATTCTGACACATGAACCTGACCTTTTCGCATTGGTGGGTACCTCACAGTATTCCCCCAATTGTTTTTTTTTTTTTGTAGTTGACTCAATAGGATTCATCAGGGGATATCTTATTAGATGTGTCTGACTGTTTTTTTTTTAATAACACTTTTGGGGTTTGAGGGGAATTCTAAACCCACTGACCCACAGACATAGACAGCTACTGTATACAACTGGTGGTCCAAAAGCACAAGAATGGGACATTCTGATGTGTTGCCTACAGTAGTAGAATCAGAGAAACATTACATAAGTTCCATATTAGAGGAGAAATATACAGGGAGTACAATACATAGTGTAGTTGAAGGGAGGCTAACACAATACATTCTACATGTACAAAGGCAATAACACTTTCGGAGCATGAGAGAACTACCTGAACCCCAACCTGATAAGACAGACACACAGACAGATGTATATACTATTACCTTATGATATACCCTTATAGTGATATGAGTGTTGCAAATAATGTGCGTATCAATAGAACTAAATTGGCACAGATAAATGTTATGCCATTGTCAATGGTATTGTGTCAGTGGGTAGTCTTCAGTGTGAATAGCCTTATTCACAGAAAGGAATACTAGATCTTGTTTACCCTACATAACCTAGATTTACAACTCAGTGAGGATTCATACAGTCACCAGAGATAAAGTATTATGAGGGATGGGGGGCAAGTAGTTCACACTTCATTTGCTAAATATTTATTATATGCCATGAATGACTTTTAATAATAAGAATGGAAAAAAAACCAGACAGCAGCCATCACCAACTAGCTAGCATGATAACAGATACTCCTACCATTGTTTATTTGGAGTGGAATGTCTGGTATGTGATAGCTGGGGAAGGGGTATCCTTCTATTCAATGCAGTAGCCTTTCAAAAACCACTGTTCTGAGAAGCAATCAAGTCTGGGGGAGGGGACTTGTAGAGTCCATAATCTGCATGCACTGTAGATACTTTCTAATAAAAGGAGAGAGGAGGGAGGAGAGTGCAGTTTAGTGAAATCTGGACAAATACCTCTGGAAACCATAGTACATGCACAATACAGACAACACTGTAAAAAGTAAATAATCTCTGTGGCATTTACACAGTGAAATGTAACAAAACCATTGGCAAATTGTGTGCTGTTGCCTCTCCCTCTCTCTCTCTCTCTCTCTCTCTGTTTTTACTGTGGCACTTTAGGACAGTGCAGTCAATAAAATAATGTGTAAATGAATTATGAAATGTATATACTGTACAGGCAACACATACCACAAGCCTAGGCTGAAAGTGCAACATACAAATGGGTCCACATTACCTCTCCCCCTAAAAGAAGCAATTGTGCATGTGAAGTGTAAAACATAAGAAAATATGCTAAAACCAGAGGATTTCGGCACATACTACAGACATGTTAACAGTTCAATAAGACACATAATGAACAATTATTAGCATGTAACTTATTACCATGTAAAATGAGTCTAGACAATGGAGATCTGAGTAATTGTTTTGATCCAAACCAAAGAAGCTGCAATTCCTCAGTATCACAAGCTTTTATTTACCTGTAGGTGTTTTTATGTTTCAATCCGAGCAGAGTTTTCTGTTTATTAAGTGACCCCCAAGAAGTTCTGAAATTTTAGCTGCTCATTTTGTTATATTGATTTAATATTTTAGCTGTACAAGTAATCTAGGCAACATCCAGCCCTGCAGCTCAAGTGATACCCCTGCTGATGGGAGGAAGAAAAAAAATCAGATCATACAATACATTATAAGAAATAATAAATAAATAACCAAGCAACATTTTTAATCTAGCAGAGAAATTGAACATTTGATGCATTAAAATGCTACAAAAGAGAGTTAGGGAAATATAAAGCAAGCTGTTGTCTTGTTCCATCGACCGGGACTCTAATTTTTTTTCATCCGCTATGTACAGTATTTCCCTTATCTCTCACTTTGCATCCAAAGTGAAGAATCAGAATGCAAATAAAAATTTAATCGGAAAAATTTCACAAACAGCAAGGTGAAAATATTTTTAATGTACATACAGTGGCCAACAATAACAACGTGCACTGACTTTATCAGCTAGTATGTGATATGGTACTTCCACATTGTTAACATACTGTATAATGTATCTGCATGACTATTTTGTTGTTATCCATGTGCTGCGAAGATATAGTTTCTCTAGGCTGTTTTGCTTGACTATGAACAGTAACTGAAAGATTGAATTAATTTCCTGAGTTAACATTGGTGATATCAGTCAGCTAATTAATCACCGATGTGACCAACCCACTATTCATTTGCTATAGCAGTGCCACTAATACAGTACTAGTGTTGTGGTCCATAAATTTAATATCGGTAGGTGATATGAGAGTGATTATCAGACAGTTACAGTGAGAGTGGTTATTAATGGGCACGGGGAGAGTGATTATCGGGTGGCCGCTCTGAAAGGTTGTATGGAAGGTGCAGTGAGAGTGATTAATTCCAAATTATTGAAACCCGACACACTTGGCATTTCCATTTGTATTCCAGATTCCAAGTTAACACTGGAAGATGTCTGGGAATATTCATTAGGCAAAACTCTAACTACTGCATGAATGTGCACTGTGCCTAGGAGAGGCAGCAACAGTATAACCTTACTTTTGTGATTTTATTCCACCCACTGACCCACATAGTACCTATCAGTTCTCCACTCTAGAATCGCCAACATGGTGACGTTGTTCAACTAGTGCAAAGCAGTTTTCTTTAAGTCATTAATCCATTTCCTTAAGTAACTTCTAGTAATGTTTAAAGGACTCAAAGCTATTAAGTCTCCTGGTGGACCTTGACCATTTTAAATTAGGTTGATATGCAGACAAAAATTGAAAATAGAGGAGTTGGCTTGATGCTGGCTTAGTTACTGACTTAACCAGTGAACTGAAGAAAACTGTTCTATCTAATTACTTCACCTCAATAGTCTGCAAGGCACAATGACTTTTAAATGTATTTATGTATGCATATGCTACATTTGTCGATGGGAACATCATTTGGAATTAGCAGTGCTATTGATGTTTATGTGAGGAAAAAAAATGATAAGATAATGAGGATTACGGTCTGGACTCTGAAGAATTTGTTTTGTTTTTAAAAATATGGAGAGCACCATTTTCTAACTAGCCTCCTGTTTGCTAGCTAGTTTCTGCAGCTGTTCAAATGGATTATGGGGTGGGAGCTGACCACATGAGTGACAATCTCTATACAAGATGTTTCACATTAAATAAAAAAAAAAAAAGGAAAATGGGAAACGTTTTTTCCATACGGAGACACAGTTGCTTTGCACTAAGAGCAAGGTGTATAGTTTTTAATAACCTAGCTTCCCGGTACCTGGGTGTAGTGAGGGAGCACTGCATCGATGTGGTATGAGGGAAAATATGGATATTTATTTAAAAGTGCACTAGGTAAAATTCTTCTTTTCACTCCATGACAGACTCTTTAGTTACAGGGATACATGTTTTAGACCTCGCAAAGTAAAATTAATTCACAAAATAGCGAAGGACCCAACACATTACACACTGGCTGACATTACAAGTGGTGCGTACATTGCATTGTATAGCAAACCTTTACTTTTACAATAAAAATTTCCCAAGAGTAAAAGTATGCGACTGGAAAGAAAGACACACATACACACACATAATTCATTAAAGTTGCCTTTATTTTGAAGGCAATACAAATATGGAGACAAATAACAGAGCAATCACTATCCAGCTGTATTGGACCTGCAGGCTTCTAACCTGTCCCATTTACCTGCACACTATTTTGGAAATCAATTCGGAAGGCATATATTGTCCTGGGCTAGAGGAACTGCAGACTATAGGGGACACCTGCTGGAACACCACAACCAAGGCAGGTTAAATGTCACTGCAAATAGCACCACCTGGTGAATTTCAGCAGAAGATGAGGGAGATACAATTAATTCCTTGCTTACCGCCCACCACATTACTGCATTAACGCATACTGCTGACTGTACCACATTAAAGAGGTAATACTTGGCACACCACAGCCACCGAGGTATACCTCAGTACCATTAAAGTTCTCCATGATTACCACTATAAGTAATATAAATTGGCAAAGCCTTACTTTACCAAAACAGCAGATGAGGCAGTCAATATCCTTTTCTTACTTTCTTTACAATCTCACTGCAGCGGAGGATACTTACCCCCATCAAGCCTTGTATGCAGATGCTCAACTAACCCCAGGTAGAGCCAGCCTCCGCCACAATGGCTGAAGCGAGGAGGACTGCAGCTTGCCCCCTACGGTGTGGCCACCCACTGTGGCAGGAACTAGGGGAGGAGACCACATCACCCTGAGCCCTCGTCTCCATTCATCAGGCTTTGTTTGGCCCACTGAATTAGGTCATCCATCGGTGGCCATCATACTGCTTGCAGGGAGAGATATTTTGCACTTATAGTTCCCTGGGCTTGGATGTGCAATGATGCCCTGCTCAATGGGTGCATGCTCCCATGCACCCTTGAAAGGTGTCTGCCGCAGCCCTGATTCCCTGCATCTGCTGACCAGGCAATGCAATCCCCAGTAGCCACTTGGGGCTGCCATTGCACTGGTGAGTTAACCCCCCCTCCCCATGGAAGGAGAGCAGTTCTAGGGATGCTCAATCCTTCCTCATCCGTACCAAACCCTGGTGGCCCAAGCTTGTTCCTGAACTGAGGTCACCAGCATGGCACGAGGTGTTGCATCCAGTGCCTCAACCCTCAGTGCCACTGGGCTGGCCAGTCAATATCCTTAATGATAAACTTACCTGTATTGGCAACAAACATGCCTCCATCATTAAAGCCCGAGTGCACAAATTCTCCCACCCCTGGTTTACGCAGGACCTCAAAGCTGCTCTCACAAACCATGACAAATTTTGGTCCCGAGCCAGGCGTACCAAGAGCCCTTCTGATTGGCAGGCATTTAGAGCAGCAAGGAATGCTTGCGTTAAACTTGTATGTACCACTATAGCAAATTACTACATCACTCCTCTTGAACATGCTAGTGGGAACCCAGTTAAAATTTGGAGAACTATCAAATCGATAGAAGGTTGCCATGCTGCCCCCTCCATTCCTACTAAGATCAACGCCAATGGAATTACCATTGAAAACTGTGACCAGATCCTCAAGAAACTTAATTCTTACTTTGCCACAGCCGGGTTTGTTTTCAATTCTTCTCCGTACACTGAGCTTGTCAGTCCGACCCAGGACAACAAATCCTTCCAGGCTACTCCCTCACCTCACCCTTTTCAGCTGCAGCCTGTTTCCTACAAAGAAATAAAGGACCTCCTCTCCAAATTACACATTAGGAAGGGTGGTGGCAAGGATGGGCTAGAACCATTCTTCCTAAAACTAGGTTATTTCCACCTTACTGCCCCAATGCTTCACATTTTTAACCTCTCCATTGGCACCGCCTCAGTACTTACCTGCTGGAAAGCTGCACATATCATTCCATTATTTAAATCTGGTGACCCATGTGACTTAAATAATTATAGGCCCGTTTCCATCTTGCCTATATTATCAAAAATCTTTGAAGAACTGATCTACTTCCAGCTAAAACACCATGTTGAAAGCTACTCCTGCCTCATCCCTGTCCAATCCAGTTTCAGACCCAACCGCAGCACCATCTCTGCCCTTGCTAAAGTAACTAGTGATTGAGTTACAGCTCATGATTCAAAAAAGGTCACAGGTGCTGTTTTCCTTGATCTCAGCAAGGTCTTTGACACTGTCGACCACAACCTTCTTATCAATAGTCTTTTTTATTCTTTCTTATTTTGCTCCCCTGTGGAGGTCCAGTGACCCGCCACTGACACCTGCACCCCGGACCAGGTCTGGCATGTGGTAATCACTCCATGCTCACAAGGTCGGCCACCCTCCAGCGAAGGTACCTCTCATGTCCAGGGACACGGCCATCAGCCGCCGAGATCGCCCTGCCATTTTCCACTGATTTTCTTCCCCAGGGACCTGGACATGCAATGGCATCATGCACATCTGTGCTGATGCCCACCGCGCTCCCTACCCCTTGCTGTGCGTGCAACTATAGTGTGGTTGGCTTCCACCAGTCACCGCTACAGTGTGATGCAATGTCTCTACCTTCCCCAGAGGAAAGAGAGCAGTCATGGGATGCTCAGTTATTCCTCTCCCCTGCCAGCCCCAAGTTGCCTGGGTCCGTTACTGAACCCAGGTCGCCGGTGTGGCACGAGGTGTGGTGTCCAACCCTCAGCACCACCAGACCATTATCAATAGTCTTGTTAAATTAGGAGCCAGTCCCTCAACAGCTCAGTGGTTCATCAGTTACCTCTCAGGTAGAGTCCAGAAAGTCAAAGCTGAGGGCCCATTCTCAGCATCTCTCCCTATCACCAGAAGTGTTCCCCAAGGGTCCATTTTTGGTCCTATTCTCTTTTTCTATCTACATCAACAACCTTGATGCCAATATCACTAACTCTAAGTTGCACATCTTTGCAGATGACACAGTTCTGTATACATCCAAACCAACCCTGTCCGAAGTCAGCAATGAACTTCAAGTTGACTTTGCATAGCTCGAACTGAACCTCATTAACTCAAAGCTCCTAAATGCATAAAAAATAATGGCCATGTTTTTTATCCTTTATTTATTTAGCAAAAATTGGAATTGCAAACCTTTGAGTCAGGGACTCATTTACAAAGGCTCCTCATCAGGAAACAGATCATATATACAAACACAGACATAGTTACATAGAGCACAGATCGATGTAGGGAACACTATACATGTATGTACATAAACATGAGGGATAAAATTCATATGAGAGCAAAAACTCTATACAGGAAAACATTATACATGTATGTACATAAATACCAAGAATACAGTTCATAACAGAGTGAAACTCTATACAGGCCTTTTCAGTGATGTAGCTAAACCATCTAGTACACCACAGACAGCAATGTGGGTTCTGTTATAAATAAAAATAGGCAGTAACTTAAAACAAATGTGGTGACACTTGGTCAGCTACATGTTCTGCCAGGGCATGAGACAGTGGGGGTCCCATAGAGGTCGGGAAGCAAACAGCTATGTGCAGTTACAGCTGCGGGTGGTGATTAGGGATTGCCTAAGGGCAGATTTGAAGGGCCCTATTCTTAGTTGAGATGCAGTATTAGAGGGAAGAGCATTGCTCCAGGTCAGGGCCCTGTATGTCCTGACCCTGGGCACTTGAAGAGTGCACTTGAGTGCACTCTGGGTGGAGATGGAAGTGATGGAGGGGTGAGGATGGAAATTAGGCCCAGAGGTGCAAGGCCTGCAACAATTTTCTTGGTTAGGAGGCAGGATTGGTAGCACAAGCTTTCCTCAAAGTGGAGAAAATCAGTAAGGTCATAGAAGGTACATGTGTGGGTGTCTTCTGGAGCCCATTAGTAGGCAGCAGGCTTTGTTTAGGGACATTTTGATTTTATTGACTGCATTTTTTTCTGCAGCACCATACAACAGGATGCCGTAGTCAACTAAGGATAGCACAGAGGAGGTGATGGCCTTAAGGCTGCAGGTAGTAGACAGCTCTTGTGGTGGTACAGTAGGCCAACATGTGTGTTTATGGCTATAGCGAGGGTGCGTGCATGGTCATGAAAAGAGAGAGCCGAGTCAAAGGTGATGCCCAGGTATTTGTAGATTTTTACCTGCTCAAGGGGAAAGAGGGTGCTAGACAGGACAGTGAGTGGGACGTCCCTGGATTTGCTTTGGGAATCGAGAATAGCATGTGCTTTGTCTTTTAGGTTAATTACAAGTCGACGGTCCAGAAAACAGGATTCCGCCTGATTTAAAGTGTATTGCAGGGCACTTTGGAGGTGGGAGGAGGTCTGGTGGGATGTGAAAAGGACTGTGTCATTCATGTAGAAGGAGTAATTTTTCTGAGCAGGAGCTGGGAGTGTATTTAGGTACAGACTGAAAAGCAGCAGCCCAAGGATCGAGCCTTGTAGGGCACCCGAGTGGACCTGCCAAGTGCCAGAGAGGGTCCTGTTGATTTTCACACACTGTGACCAGGAGATGAGGTAGTTGGAGAACCGGGACAGAGGGCCATGTGAAAAATTTACCTGGGAGAGGGTGGATAGGAGGAGTGGGTGGCAGATGGTATTGAAAGCTTTCAATAGGTCGATGTAGACTGCACCCACGAGGAGCTCTTTATTCAGGGCTGTGTGTAAACAGTTGGAAAACAACACCCCCTCTTCTTCTCCAAACCCGTTTACCCATTATGGACTGTACAATCTTCTAATCTTTCACATATGTTATTTTCTCTTTATGTATTATTTTCCACTGTTGGCTATACCTGTAATTATGTAATGTTTTGCACTGATGTAATGTATTTGTCTAATTATCTGTTGCACTCTCCCGGGTCATGCCTGAAAATAGTCATTCTATGGCTACTGCACTTACCCGGTTAACAAAAACTAAATAAAAATAAATAAATAAATGTCTCTATTGTCACCTCCCTAGATGAACCTCTTAAGGTGGTTTCCAAATTGAAATACTTAAGCATAAGGATCAATAGCAAGCTCTCCTATAACACCCGTGCTGATGACCTGACTAGAAAGCGTAAAGTCAGATTATGTTTCTTCTTCTTCAGAAACAGGTCCCTCTTCCTGACTGAGACTAGAACTAGACATTTCCAGGCCACTTTCCTTCTGCTACTTGATTTTGGTGACTTCATCTATAGCTCCACCTCATCTACCAACCTGAACAAACTGGATGTCCTTTTTCATCGAGCCCTACAGTTCATTGCCAAAGCTCCTTTCCGTACCCACCACCGTGACCTATATGCAGCTGTTGGCTGGACTTCTCTCTGAATCAGACGTTTGATTCACTCTGGAACCTGGACACTTAAAATCCTGCTGAATAAGCTCCCAGAATGTACAGTGTATCCTCACTAATCCACATCTCCCATTGCTCGTACTCCCTTAGAAAGTCCGACTTCATCCTCCTTGACATTCCTATGATTCGTACCTCCTTTGGTAAGCGTGCAATCTCCTATACCCTCCCTGCAGCCTGGAACAAACTGCACTCTGTCCTTAAACTTTCCAGCCTTGTTTCTGTTAATTTCTTTAAAGCATTAGCCGCAAAAGCGTGCAAGATATAACAACTGCCGCTAGACCTAAGCCTTGACTTACGCCTTTTATCCATTGTCTCCTCCTTTTCCTCACCCTCCAGCTTCCAACTTTTCCTCTTATATCCCACCTTGATCACTTTTTCTATTCCCTCATCCTCTTCTATTCACTAGGGCTTTGTGTTCAAATTCTCCATCTGGCAGCCTTCTAGTATACTAGTTTAGTGTCACTTTGTAAATATTGTATATATTGTTTATGTTGTATATAGGGGATACATGATGGGCATGAGTGGAATATGGAAAATATTTTCACTCCTGCAGAGTGAGGCTGGATATTTCACAAGTGTCCTATTTATACAATGGGGCCTCACTGTTGCAAAATGCACAATTTGTGGGGTTAGCGAGGGTTTAGCGTGGCTTGTGTGGGTTTAGCGTGGCTTGCGCGGGGTTAGCGTGGGTTTTGGGGGTGTAATAAATTATATTTATTTTAACTCTGCTGATGTCATCAGGATTTATTTCACTGCAGTGAAAATAACATGGTTTATTTCACTGGAATATGTCTCACCCCCATTGTATAAATATGCATATGTCATGTATAAATTGTACCTTGGTACTGTATGTTAATTATGTTCCAAGACTGTTTGTACTATTCTCTGCCATCACTCTGTATATGTTGCTGATTTATGATCTCTGTACATGTTGCTGATTTATGTATATGTTACTGATTTATGTTCAGGACCTCCTTGTGAATGAGTGTGCTCAATGGAGTAATTCCTGCAATAAACTTGACTTGAAACTGCGGTGTAAGACTTCTTGGCCATTGAATCCAGTTTTCTGGATTCTTTCTCAGGAGGTTGTGAATAAAGAGATACTTTGGCTTTATCATAAGTCAGAGCTTGTGCCACTCCCTCATGGCTGGGGTGCATATAAAGAAAATCAGCATCAGTTCTGTCAACTAATACTTCATTCCAGTCTTTTTGTCCACTCCAGGAGATGAAGTGGGTGTTCTGGAGTAGTTTCATAGTGGCTCTTCTGAGAGACTTATGCATGGGCAGAAGAATCTTTCTTGGAGGGGGAAGACCCATCATCTTCTTGTAGTCTTCATCGTCCTCCTTTATAGTAGTCTCCTGTATTGAAAGGTCCATGGTGTCCACCATACTCTGAATGAATGTAAAATGGGAAGAGAAATCCTCCTGACCATTGGAAGAGTTGCCAAACTCCTGGTCAGGGACACATTAGGTTCCAAAGGTTGGCCCTCTTCTTCAGCTTCTTCTTCATCATCATCCCCATAACAACAGTCTGGTCCATTGGAAGGAGCAGGACTGTGGAGGTTAACTGGGGCAGCTGGAGCTTTAAAGAATGTGCCCACATTTTGCATAGTCTGATAAAGGTGCCAGGCTAGTGCCATTTCCTCAACAGAGGGCACATCTTTTTCTTTATGAGTCACTGGTGTCTCACTTTGCTTCTCAGCAGGAGGGGCAGTGATATGTTTTTTACTCTGTATTTTTTTTTGGCAGGTGCTGAATCAGTAACCTGCTCAGCATGTCTCTGTAGTAGCGTGGGATAATAACAGACACAGCTGGCAGTAAATTCAGTGCATAAAAAATGCTTATCAATAGGAAATAGTTTCTTCAATGACAAAAACTCCTGAAATTTCCTTGTTTACTTTGCAATAATACAGAACAGTGTGCAAACCTGCACACTAAGCTCCTTCTCACACCATGGTCAGAAAGCTACTGAACCACCTATCTAAAACTTATCCCCTAGTGATGGGCTTGCATGCCCTGACTGGGATGACATCATGATCATGTGATCCTCATTAAGTTATTATTCTTTATAACGTTTCCCAATTTTAATAAGGCTCCTCATATTTCCTACACAATTCTGCAGACTAATAGGCTGTATACATACATTCAACATATAACAACAGTACATGGCTTATAAGCATTCTAACAGCCTAATTAGTGTGCCTCAGTTTATTTGGGGACTAAGCCCCTCCCTTCTAGGAGTGACGTAATCTCATAGCCTCGCTATAAATTCATTCATTATGTGGGCTGCCAGCCCTACAGTAGGGCTTCTCAGTGATCCAGGCTCCCCACAAGTAATTACACATGCTATTAATCATTTACTAACAGTTCTGCTTTCCAGGCATCTCTGAGTTGGCAAGGTGAAGGGGAGATTGAGGATGTGCTCCTCATCTCCCTTCTCCTGCCAGCACATGAGATCTGGGGTTTTTAAACTCCACATTTTACAGGTAGTGTAACAATTTAGGAACAAATAACATTTTAAAGCCCTAACTACAAGGACACCATATATTTAGCCCTTCATGACTGCATCAGTATGTGTTGTATAGGAGTCTCTTTTATTTAACCGAGGAAACTCCCTATTTAAACTTCTGCCAAACGAAGGCAACATTTCTTATGGTGCTGATGGCTGAAATATAAACCTTCAGATTTAATTTTATTTGGGCCTTCATTCTTTTTACTTGGCCCCGTTTTGTTTTTTGAGCCCCAGTTACACTATTTCTTCAGGCTGCACCAGCCTGACTGGACGCATCTAAACTGGCAGTCACTACTGGATTTATCCCATTCTTTGTCCACAGTGACTGTGCAGTGCTTTACTTAATGCTGCACGTTGCAGTAGTTCCTTAGCTCAAAGCATCATTATGCTCCGATCAACAGTCTGGACAAACTCAGTCGCATCTTGTGGCATATTTGGCTCTGAAGCTTACATGGAGCACTTCCTGCTCTGTACAAGGATTTAATTTTTTTACAGCCACCTTCGTATTCCTGAGTCACACCTTGTGGCTAGCGGCTGATGGCAGAGCACAGCTGACTTTCAGGAACTGGGTGCCTCATGGTATTATCTCCTTTTTCTGGGCACCAGTTTTCAAGGGGCTCTCCAGGGGACACATGAGATATAAATAAATAAATATTTAAATAAAGCACAACTCACGCTGTGTCTTATCTCTTGCTCAGGAGACTGTTTAGAAAGCACAACAGTGCCAGCTTGTGTATCCGAGGGGGGGGGTTAGAAAAAGGGGACAGTAAAGAAAATAATTAGAATGTCAGGTTGGCCACCCTGACAAGAAATAAAAGAAAATGAAAAGAAAAGAAGACAGGAGAGAGTGAAAGAAATGGTAGTGGGGGGTACACATCTAGGTCTACCTATATATTATTATGATAACCGGGGCACCCTGTTACACTCCTCCCCAATCAACATGGCAACAGTTCTTTTGTTGACTAATATCTTCCACTCAAGAAGGGTTGGAACTTCCACCCACCCTCTCCAGAAGTTCCCCTCAGGGACCCTAATAACTTAAACAGTATATACAAATTGATGTAACATCTTTACTACCATTCAATACCATTCTTTTCCCAGAGGTTAGGTTATTACAACCTGCTTAACATTTTAACAATGAACAACAATAACATCACATGCAAGATCATATTCAATCATAGTTCAGTGGTGTACTGTTTGCACCATATCTGGACAAAAAGTCACCATTCCTGGCCCGGTGGTGCTGAGGGTTGAGGTGCTGGATACCATACCTCACTCCATGCTGGCAACCCGGGTTCAGTAGCAGACTCGGGATGCCGGGGGTCAGATGGGGGAGAGAGGCTGGAGCATCCAACGACAGCTCACCTTCTCCAGTGGGAGGGATGGGGTTTATCCCTGTGTGTGCTGACCACTGGCAGAGGCTAGGGGCATGCCGGCACGTCAACACCTCTGAGGTTGGATTGGCCACAGGTGGAGGTCTGTGGACCAATCAAACTCTGGAGTAGCACCATTGAGGGGTGGAAGCTGAGGATGTCGGCATTCGTGCCTGATGTCAGGGCACGCAGCTTCCACACAAAAACAGGGAGGAAAAATGCACCCAGCAGAGCTGGGAAGACAGCACACTGACCAAGTCCTGATACACCACCAAGCCACCACTGCCTGGGGACCTGATGCAATTCTAAGATTCGGGGGTTTGGCCCCCACCCGACCCTGCCTGGTGGGTAAACTGAGGCAGGATGGAGGGATCCAGGCAGCAGGTGAGCTGGTGGCAGGGAGGAGGCTCATGGGCAACTCCTGATGTGGCAGATCTTCTGGGGCAGTAGGAGGGAAAAATAGAAATTCCAAAAAAGAAAAAAAAAATCAGCATTTTTATGCTGAGCACATGCTCGATGTTTGACTGTGAATTTATATGGTTGTAGTGGCAGATACCACCACATAATCTGTGTATTTTTTTCTTTCATCTGGTTCAACCAGCACAACAGGTTATGGTTGGTCACTACTACAAACCCATTACCCCAGAGGTATTATTTTAGGGCTTCAATGGCCCATTTCATGGCCAAACATTCTTTTTAAATAGTGGAATACTTCCTCTCCCTCTCATGAAGCTTCCTACTGATAAAGATCACTGAATGTTCCCCTTTGTTGTCATGTTGTGTCAGCACTGCCCCATGCCTATGTTCGAGGTGTCAGTCTGGACCTCAAAGGGTTTTTGAAAGTTTGGACTGATCAGTACGGGACAGAGCACAGTATAGTCTTAATGCTCTGAAATGCCGTCTCACAGTCCAGGGTCCATTTAACCTTGTTTGGGTATTTGTTTTTGGTCAATTCTATTAAGGGAGTTGCATCAGTTGAGAAGTCAGCTATAAATTGTCTGTAATAGCTGGCCAGGTGGTAGGTGTAGGACTATTGGCGACTGCTTCTATTTTACTTAACTCAGGTTTCACAGTCCCATGGCCTATAACAAACCCAAAATATCTAATTTCAGTTTTGGAAATGGTGCACTTGGAAGGGGTAATAGTCAGCCCTTCATCCTTTATTGTCTGTATAATGGCACTAAGGTATATTAAGTGTGTTTGCCAATCTGGACTGAAGATGACCACGTCATCTAAATACACAGCACTGTACTGGGTGTGTGGTCTCAGTATGTGGTCCATGTAGTGCTGAAAGGTGGCAGGAGCACCATGAAGGCCGAATGGCATGGTGGTAAACTGGTGTAGGCCAACTGGAATACTAAAGGCTTTCAGCTGCTGTGCACATTGAGCTAAGAGAATTTGCCAGTAGCCCTTGGTCAGGTCTAATGTACTGATATTTTAGGCAGTGCCTATTTTGTCTAACAGGTTGTCTATCCAGGGCATGAGGTACCCGTCAAAATCAGAAATGACATTCACCTTATGAAAATCCAAACACAGATGTAGATCACCTTTTTTTATTGACTGCTAATAAAGAGGAAGACCAGACATTTTAGAGGGAACAATGACCTCTAACTGTTCCATTTTTCATACTTTCTCAGTCACCCCTTGTTTGTGTTTCTCAGGTAATCGATAGGGTTTCTGATGGATCAGCCCACTTTGGGTTACCCTAATGTCATGTACAACTCCTTTTGCTTTTCCTGGTGTTTTTGTAAATGTCTCTCCATAGTGGTGGAGCAATTGATCTATCTCTGTTCTTTGGTCAAGGTCTAACTCTGGGTTGATCTGAATGGCTCTGCAGGACAATCTAGCCTTTCATAGGCAACAACCAGCTTGGTTACACACTGTTCAGGATGTATAAACGAAGATGGCTGGGAAGAGGTTTTCTACCCATTTTCTAAGTAGATTTGCATAACACACCCTTTTTACTGGTCTATGTCCAGGCATTTCAGTTTTATAGTTCACAAGTGTGTTGGGCAGATAGAAATGGTATGAAGTTCATCCTGGACAAAAGTGTCATCCTACATCTGGGAAATTATAACCCATGTAATAATTACATATTATAAGGTGAACCCTTGAAGTCTGTTGAAAATGAAAGGGATTTGGGATAATCCTTTCGAGTGACTTTAAGTTCAGCACTCATTGTACAGAATTAACCAAGAAGGCTAATAAACTTATTCGCTGTATTAGATGCTCAGTCACTTCAAGAATTAGGGCTTGCTTAATTCCTTTATACAAGGCATACGTACGGCCTATCCTGGGCTACTGTTCACCATTGTGGAATCCTATCTTACGTAAGGATGTTAAAACAATTGAAGGGGTCCAAAGGAGGATCACTAAAATGGTTGCTAGACTCCATAAAGTTAATTATGGCACTAGATTACATTCTTTAAATCTTTACCCTCTGGAAATGAGGCGACAAAGAGGAGAGTTTCTACTAATGTTTAAAATTATTAGGGATACATTATTACTAGCTCAATTATGCTTTATTCAGGTCCAAAGGGGTATTTTATTAAGAAGCCATAGTTTCCAATCAAGACTTACTAACCCCCAAAGTCAGATGAGAAGAAATTTCTTCACTCAGTGAATTATTCCCTTGTGGAATACTCTTCCAAAGGACATTGTAGAAGTCGATTCCTTTAATAGCTTTAAAGGATACCTAAACAACATTTTGACATCAAACTATTCAAAAATCTGACTCGGTAGGTGACTAAAGGAAAGACTGCTGTATTCATTAATGCTAAAACTACATTTACATAATTTACCTAAATGTGGTTCCAGAGCATTTTAAAATTATAAAATCAGCCTTCCAATTTCAAAAAAACTATCTTACCTTCTTCCTAAAATGGCTGCCAAATCAGTTATGTGATGACATCATTGGAGCCAAAGTCAAAGAGATATATGGCTCTCTATAGTGCTAACTAGTTCTTATTTCTCTTTGTATAGAATTGTTTCACCCAAATGGTCAAAACCATGTGCATTATTTTGTATAATGCACATGTTAGGCTCTGGTTCTGTTCATTTTGTTTACTTTAACATGCTGAAAATGTGTTTTAATCCAACTGACTTTCTTTGTGGCAAACCACAGTGCAGTACAAATTTTGAATAACCTGGTGGTCTAGTGGTTATGGTTGATCCAGGATGTTACAGTGGGGGTGCTGGGGTGGTGTGCATACTTAATATGCACTTTTTAACATTTTTATTAAACGTTTATATTTTCTGCCATTATTCTTTTCTAGTATGTTTTTGACAGAACCTACAAACGTAATCCATAGTTTGAATGTAAACATTTGTACAATCAATAAATCAAACTTCTTCAACAAAGTGAAATACAGCAGCAGCAAGTAAGTACATTACTATGGGTGGGGGGTTGCAGCCACACCCTTCACCACCCCCTAGAGCTATCACTTTTTTGTAGCAAAGTTCTTGTGCAGTCCAATATTAGAGTTCATACTTTCTTGACACTCAAATATATGTGTGTCTCATCTTTTTTTCCCATGGGAAATAATAAGAAGAAGAATCAGCATTTATATAGTGATTTTCATACATATTGCATCCCAAAGTGCTTTACAAGCAATACTAGACTGGTAGTGAAGTGACTGAACGTGTAGTGGCAGCCATTTCATACATTAATATCCACACACAGCCTTGGACAATTGCATGAGCTGGTTTTATGGGAAGGGGAATGTTGGCCAGGACAACGGGGTCAGGTAGTGATCAAGGTGCTGTCAGCCCACATCTTATTTCTCACAGTGATCTGCTCATATTTCTCCCCTTCTGTCTTCCTCCTTCCCTGAATATAGCAGCGCCTTGCAAGAGTGGCCTTCTCAGTCCCCCTCTGGTATTCATTCTTCACTATTCCTCCTCACACTAAAAACTGGTGAGCTTATCACCCTTCTGCATCATGAATGCACGTAGTACAGTCCCTGTTTTATTTTGACATATCAAATATAAACATATCTTTCCAGTAAGTCAGACTCATAGCAGCAGGGAACAAGGGGAATGATTGGCTTTCCTATCCTTAAAAGATCTAGGCTAACTTTGATTACGCACTATTAAATGATGGGTGTGCACATCATTATGCACCTCATTTAATAATGCCTAACCATAGGTGGCTTAGATCTTATATGGGTAGGAAAGCCTATTTTTCCACTTGTGCCATGCTGCAATCAGCCTGAATTACCAGAAGATCATGTTTATTATTAATATGTAAACATAACACGGGAGACTGTACTAAACACATTCATGATGTGGAAGGGTAGTGAACTCACCAGTTTTTGGAGTGAGAAGCTGGTGAGGAGAATGAATGCCAGAGAAGGACTGAAGAGGCCATTCCAGCAGGGTATAGCTATATTCAGGTTAGTTGAAGACATGAGGGAGGACGCTGAGCAGATCACTGTGAGATCTGAAATATGGGTCTGTCAGCATCATTATCACTTCCTGACTGTGGATGAGAGTAGCCAGTGATAAATACTCAGAGTGGCAGAGCTGCGCCTAAACTATTACTTGAATTCAGTGTAGGGAGATTACCCTCGGGTGGGGGGGGATGCTGATGTTTGTTAGGACAGTATTGAGGGAGTTGTGTATAGCTCATTCAAGATTTGGAAGGGTGGTAGCCAGCCAACTTACATTGTGGAGCACAGCACAGAAAAGTACTGGAGAAGAATTGCTGGGAACTGTCTTGCAGGGTTCTGCAGATCACAGGTAAAGGAGTAGAATGACACTGGAAGTCAGGTGGATTCACTCAAGGTATTAGTATTCCTCTCCTGCTAATAATATTGTTATCCATTGTAAGTGCAGCCCTTATGAGGGCATGAGCAGCAGTTTTTCTGGTGGGTCATGATGCTTATTGATTTCCTCCAGGAGAAGACCTAGTTGTTGCTTAATGAGGTGGGAAAAAACACAACAGGGAACTGTACATACTACCTTCACTGTGCAGAAGGGTGGTGATCCACTCCATTTACTGTGGGAGCAGAAGTCAAACATTGAGAATATAGACTGGAGAGTGATTTGGGAGGCATTTTTAACAGTGCCAGCTGATGATGCGTATCAGTATAGGTGTGCAAAACTCTCTGAGGTACAAGATTACAATCTGAGGTGTAATAATTCTCTTCATGAGACCGCAAGCTCATATGCGGCCCCAGGCAGTACTAAGGACAAGATATGGATGATGGGGTATGCAACAGAAGGCAGGCTAGGTGCAGGGGGTTCACATGGAAAAAGAAAGCCTTATGTGTGGATTAACAAGAGAGCATGAGCTTTGGAACTCAACAAGACAGGTACTTGGCTGTGTGACCCTGAGCAAGTCACTAAACTTCCTTGTGCTCCCAGGCCACACCTGTAAACAAGCTTTCAGCTTAGTGCATCTCCCCTGGTTAACAAAAAACAAAATTCAGTGCATCATATAACTACTAGATCATCAGGTATTTGAAGTGTTGTACTGTAATGCAGTTTGCCAAAGAAAAAGTCAGCTGGATTGCAAAACATTTTCCGCAAGTTGAAGTAAACAAAATGAACAAAATCATAGCCTAACATGTGTACTGATCAAAATAATCCACGAGTTAATACATGGTGTTGATCATGCTGGTACAACAATTCAAAATAAAGAGGGAAAGAAGAACTAGTTAACATTATAGATATATATGTGGATCTCTGTCTCGTGCTCCTATGATGTCATCATGACCCATCACTTAACACACTTGGCAGACATCTTAGGGAGAAACCAAGGCTGTTTTTTGAAAGTGAAAGGCTAATGTTTACATTTTTCAAAAGCTATGAAACTGCATTTATTTTATTTACATAAATGCAGTTTTAGCATGAATGTAAACAGCAGCCTTTACTTTATCTCAATATAAAGCCAGATTCTGGAGTTTGCAGTTTTAAAAAACTGCTTGTTTAGGTACCCTTTAAGATCAAGCTTGATGACTTTCTACTAAATTCTGGAAAATGGGAATAAACCTGTTATGGCAGGAGATGTATATAAATGGGCTTTTAAGCCTTCTGTACATCTACATTATCCTAGTATTACATTCTAGTATTAGTATTACATCCCCTGTCTGCCTGATAACTTTAAAAGGCCCTTTCCACCTCATCAGTAGTTTGTTCTCTGTGGAGGGCAAAAGAAGCAACACTTTTTCATCTGGCATAAAACGTTTCTCTTTAAGCCCCCACATCATAAGCCTCTTTGTGCCCTTGTTGTTTTTGCATAGAGGTTGACGGCAGATAAGGACCGCAAGGCCCATCCAGTCTGCCCATTTCTTTTTCTACCTTATAAATGTGCCATCGGCCTTTGCTCTGTCAGTGGCCTATCTATTCATACTCATCTATATTGCTCCCTTATGCCTATCCCATGCCTGTTTGAAGCCCTGCACTGTATTCATAGCCACCACTTCCTGAGGTAGGCCGTACCATGCATTCACCACTCTTTCTGTGGAAAAGAATTTCCTCACATTCCCCCTTAATCGGCCTCCCTCTAATCTCATGCTGTGTCCTCTTGTTCTTCTATTTTTCTTACATTTAAACATGTTAGACTCTTTCACCTTGTTAATGCCCTTAAGGTGTTTGAATGTTTCGATCATCTCACCTCTCTCCCTCCTTTATTCAAGGGTATACATATTGAGCTCCGTTAATCTGTCCTCATATGTCTTCTGATGCAGTACCTGCACCATTTTGGTTGCCCTTCTCTGGACTGCCTCTATTTGGTTAATGTCCTTGTGAAGGTGTGGCCTCCAGTACTGCACACAATACTCCAGATGAGGCCTACCCAGTGTCTTATAAAGAGGGATTATTACCTCCTTCTTATAGACAAGGAATTGGCATCACATTCATATGTGCCATGGTCACAAATTTCAATAAGCATTGTCCTAATGAGGACATATAATCCAATATATTGGTGTGCCCCACGTTCTGACCTTCCTCCCAATGCTCTTCAATAACATCCAAGGGGCCCTTGGTGTTCCTCCCATAAAGCAAGGTGAAAGAGGTAAAAACAGTGGTGGCCTGGGAAACCTCTCTGTATGTGAACAGGAGGTAAGGGAGATATTTGCCCCAGTCTCTGCCTTCCTCCTGAGCGTATTTCTTTAACATATTCTTCATGGTTTTATTGAAGCATTCTACGATACCATCAGTTTGGGGATGGTATGGGGAGGTTCTGACAGCTGAGACTCCCAGGAGTCTATACAGCTCTTTTAACATTTGTGAAGTGAAATTACTGTCTGTCAGTCAGAATTCCCTGTGGGATCCCCATCCTGCTGAATATTTATGCCAATTCCTTGACTATCCGAGGAGCTGTTACAGTACGCATGAGTATGGCTTCAGGGTACCGAGTGGCATAGTCGCACACTACCAAGATGAACCAGTTACCATTTGAACTCTTTGTTAGGGGCCCAACAACATCCATGACAATTCTCTCAAAAGGGGTCAAAGCATATGGGATAGGTTAAAGGGGGACCTGATCTTTCTTGCCACCCTGGGCCACTAGCTGGCACTCGGTGCAAGCCCAGCAATATTTAGTTACATCCTGGTGGATGCCTGGCCAAAGTTGGATACCACCAGTTGCTCAAAACAGATGTGGGTAACAGGGTTAACAGTTACACAGTATAATATACTATTTTTTGGTATAGACTATAGACTATTCATCTTTCACTTTCTGGTGAACCTGTGGGGAAAAAAGGATTTAGTTTCATCTGCCAACTGTTATTTTTTCAGTGTCACATTTGGGCAAACCCGGTACCACTTCTAGAATACCCTCTTTATGGGTTTCTAGCCACTTTTTCTTTTCTCCTCCTTTCTTGATTTCCTAGGTTTCCCTGTTCCCTTGAGTAAGTCCTTTTCAAAAGGAAATACCTGGGGTAGTTGGGTCAGCTTGGCCTGGGACCTTGTAACAATGCCTACTGACTCTTTACATAATTGTTGAGTATGCAGAAGAAGATCAAAATGGGGAAAATCCTGTCCTATAATAACTGACACTGGTAACCTAGATACCAGACCAACAGTCATGCAATGATGTTCATTATTAACAGTCATTTACATCACAGCGGTATGATACTGATGGATATCTCCATGCAAACACATTACAGTTGTATCTTGCTGTGTTTTCTCAAAGGCAGGGACCAAATCCATTCTCATTAAGGTTTGTGTGCTCCCAGAGTGTAAAAGTCCCAAAGTTTGTTGTTGATCAATCCCCACTGTGGCAACATACCCTACATTGGCCAAGGCTAGATGGGCTGTGTTAGCTTTTTTGTAAGGGCAATTACGAACTATATGTCCTTTTCCCAGGCACCCATGACAGATAACCTCAGAATATGGGATCCTTCCCCCTCTATCCCTTCTCTCAAAATGAGATAATTTCTGATTGGGGTAAAATATTCTTACCGGTTCTGAGGGTTGAGGTTTAGGTGCCCTGGATTCCTTGGGGTCTAGATGGTTGAGCTGCCAAATAATCCTCTGCAAGCTT
This sequence comes from Neoceratodus forsteri, assembly GCA_016271365.2. Lineage (NCBI taxonomy): Eukaryota > Metazoa > Chordata > Ceratodontiformes > Ceratodontidae > Neoceratodus > Neoceratodus forsteri. The sequence goes on along the minus strand of CM057450.1, from coordinate 881,755,462 downwards.
GATGTTGTTTTCTGCTGACCTAGGCTTATGTTCTCTGACCCATAGCTGAACATCCTGGGGTAATAGCTGTAGGAACTGTTCAATGATGATCAAGTTCATAATTTGATCTATGGTCTTAGTTGCCAGTTGTAACCATTTTCCACAGTAATCTTTGAGCCTGGCATAGGTCTCCCTTGGGGTATCATAGCTGGTCATCACCTGTGACCAGAATCACTGCCGATATGTCTCATTGCTGATGTTGTAGTGCTGCAGGATCTCTTCTTTTACCCTATCATAGTTATTGGCATCTGCACCACTCAATTGACTGTAGACCAATTGGGCTCTACCAGACAAATAGGGCACCAGTCTTAGGACCCATTGGTCACGTGGCCAAGCACAGGTTTGGGCAATACATTCGAATGTGGTCAATGTAGTCAATTTTGTTAACTTAATATCTCGGGGCACAGTTCGATCAGGCTGACCTTGGTTCAAAGCCTGGATGGCTTTTAGGGTGTCTGCCCATTTTTATGGCTGTCGATGGAGAGTACAGCCATTTTGCTATCTGTAGCTGTACCTCCCCCCACAAAACATGGTGATTAATGAGGTAAACACCAAGGTACAGAAGTTATTAGGGAGTAGAACAGATTTAAATGTAAAAAAAGGCAAAGGTAGTAAGGACAGAAATGCGGCTAAAAGGGGTAAGGCTATCAAAAAGTGGAGGGTGATGAGTACCAATGCCCGTAGTCTGTGTAACAAGCTCCCTGAACTAGTGGCCTTGATGGAAGAGGTTGCCTGGATATTGTGGTAGTCACAGAAACATGGTACACAGAGAACCATGACTGAGATGTCAACATACCAGGATACACAATCTACAGGAGGGACAGGGAGGGTAAAAGAGGAGGAGGAGTAGCTCTCTATGTAGGAAGGGATCAAAGCAACAGAACTAAAGAGTAAATAGGGAGCAGATGAGGCACTTTGGGTCACCCTGGAGACAGGAAATGGCACCACAATCCGCATGGGGTTATACAGACCCCCATCTCAGGGGAAGGGAATGGACAAGGAAATGATAGAAGGCTTTCTTAGAATGGCAGAAAAAGGGGAGATATTGTTGATGGGGGACCTGAATATGCCAGATGTTAACTGGAGCACCTTTGCTGCAGGCACATCCAAGAGCAGGGTCATTCTTGATGCCCTACAGGGGCATGCCTCAGACAGCTAGTACTGGAACCCACTCGGGAGGGAGCAATCTTAGACCTGGTACTCTCAAATGGGGATGGAGAAGGAATCTCAGATTTAGAAGTGGGTAGCTATCTGGGAACAAGCGACCACCAAACAGTGTGGTTCACGATAAGCACAGCCATACAATCAAGCCATACAAAAGCAAGAGTACTGGACTTTAGGAAGGCTGACTTTGGGAAAATGAGAGAGTGCCTCAGAAAAGCACTAGCAAACAGGCAAGAAGGAGGGGTGGAGGAACAATGGGGAGTGATCAAAACAGCCATCACAGAGGCAACAAGCCTTTGTGTAAAGCAAATCAATAAAACACAAAGAAGGAAAAAATGCTATGGTTCTCAAAAGAGGTGGCAGGGAAGGTTAAGGAGAAAAGGACAGCATTCAGGAAATATAAGGAAACACAGAAGGAGCAGGACAGAGAACTTTATCAGTTAAAGCAGAAAGAGGCTGGAAAGGCAGTCAGAATAGCAAAGGCCCAAACCAAGGAAAGGATAGCCAATTCTGTTAAGAAGGGGGATAAGACCTTTTATAGGTATATTAGGGAGTGAAGAAAGACCAAAGGAGGGATACTGAAGCTTAATAAAGGGGAGGGAATGTGGGTAGAGGGTGACAGTGAAAAAGCAGGGATACTGAATGAATATTTCTGCTCAGTATTCACAAAGGAAGAGGAGGGGGAGTTACCTAAACCAAACAAGAGAAACACTCTGAAGATGGGGGTCGATACCAGTCCATTTACAGAAGAAAGGGTTCTGAAAGAACTAATAAAATTGAAGGTGGACAAAGCAATGGGGTCTGATGGGATTCACCCAAGAATTCTAAAAGAACTAAGGGTAGAACTAGTGACACCACTGACTACTCTCTTTAACAAATCATGGGAGGATGGGGTGGTACCCAAGGACTGGAGGAGGGCAGATGTGATTCCTCTTCACAAAAGTGGGAGCAGGACAGAGGAAGGAAACTACAGACCAGTTAGTTTGACCTCAGTGGTAGGGAAAATTATGGAATCACTTCTGAAGAAAAGAATTGTTGAGTCCCTAAAGGCCAGTGGGACACAGGACCCAAGGCAGCATGGATTCACAATGGGAAGGTCGTGTCAGATGAATCTAATAGATTTCTTTGACTGGGTGACCAAAGTAGTAGACCAGGGAGGGGCTGTGGACATGGCCTACCTAGATTTTAGCAAGGCATTTGATACAGTCCCACACAAAAGATTAATACACAAGATAGCCAGCCTTGGAGTGGGTCCCGAGGTGGTAGCCTGGATACAAAATTGGCTAGACAACAGGACTCAAAGGGTAGTAGTAAATGGAGTACACAGCGAAGAAAGCAGGGTTACTATCGGGGTACCGCAGGGTTCAGTACTGGGACTGGTCCTTTTTAATGTCTTTATAAGTGACATTGCAGAGGAACTGGAAGGAAAGGTTTTTCTCTTTGCAGATGACACAAAGATCTGCAACAGGGTTGATACACAAGATGGAGTGGAAAGGATGAGAAGGGACTTGGCAAGGTTGGAGGAATGGTCAAATGTATGGCAGCTCAGAGTCAATGCAAAGAAGTGCAAGGTAATGCACATGGAAAACAAAAACCAAGGGGAAGCGTACACAATGGGGGGTGAGATACTGACAACAGTAAAAATAGAAAGGGACCTGGGGGTAATTATATCAGATGACCTAAAGGTGGGCAAGCAATGTGAGACAGTAAGGAAGGCTGGAGGATACTGGGATGCATAGAAGAGGCATCAATAGTAGAAAACAGGAAGTTGTTATCCCTCTGTACAGACAGTTGGTGAGACCCCATCTGGAGTACTGTGTGCAGTTCTGGAGACCCCATCTCCGCAAAGACATAGACAGAGTGGAGGCTGTACAGAGGAGGGCAACCAAAATGGTGCAGGGTCTGCACCAGAAGACATATGAAGAAAGACTAAAGGAGCTTAATATGTATACCCTTGAGGAAAGAAGGGAGAGAGGAGGGGACATGATAGAAACTTTCAAGTACCTCAAGGGAATTAACAAAGTCCAAGAGGGTAGCAACTTCCGGAAAAAGAGATGTGCAAGAACAAGGGGGCACAATTTGAAGATAGAGGGGGGATGGCTCAGAGGTAATGTGAGAAAGTATTTTTTCACTGAGAGGGTTGTGGATGCATGGAACAGCCTCCCTGAGGAGGTTGTGGAGTCAAGAACAGTGGGGGACTTCAATAATGCATGGGACAGGCATAAGGCAGTCCTAGTGGGGGGGGTAGGAGGAATAAGCTGTTGGTTAACTAGGATCTGCAGCTTATCTGTTAGGTAGGAAAATGGGCAGACTAGGTGGGCCAAGCGGTCCTTATCTGCCATCAAATTCTATGTTTCTATGTAAGTAAGTGTGTGTGTGTGTGTCTGTGTGTCTTTGGTTGGGGTGGAGAAACAGTCAAACTCCTGGCAAGGGAGACCTCATCTAATGAATTAACTGCTGACAAACCATGAGTGATACAGAAGCAAATGATTTGATACCTTTTATTGGACCAACATAGATGTAACAAAAAGAACTTATACCATTTATAAAATTAATGATCAAACAACTGCAAACAGAAGACTGTTTTTTGTCATTTTATAATATGATATTCTAAGTGTGTATTTACTGAGTTGCTGGATCAGGCCCTTAAGGAAAATAATAACATTTACTTAACTAATTTAAGATTCCATCAGGTGGTCAGTCAGAGTCTGAACTTCATAGAGTGAAAATGTGCCTGATGCTATCTCTAAATAAACCATTTATGCATTTATTCTTGCGTCTGTCCAAGTTATTCACACAGTCCAGCAAGGTGTCCTCACCAGCAGCAACTGAAGGGTCTGGCAGACCACAAAGAAGGTAAGGGGTCCTTTAGTGGCAGATCAAATAACCAAAATGCCACACATGGGATTGCCCCCTCTACTTGATCAGTATACCAATTGTGAGTGCCATGGCTCATTCCCTTACGAACGTTTGAACATTGCGCTACTGTGCATTGTTAGAGTTGTGCAGCACATCTTCCTTTTCCTCTGGGATGAGCTGCATATCTCCTTTGAATATGGGGGCCCTGGACTAGGTACCCTGAATAAATATATTATAAAAATGGTAAAATCATGTCCACACTGAAAACAAGATATTGCATCTAATCTGGGACAGCCTGTATAAATGCAGTGCAAAAATGTGTAAATGAACATCCCTGTGACAATGAGATGTAGCATATCCCCTGCCCTGTTCAGGATAGAAAATATAGGGTAAGAAATATTCAGTGCTCCCAGATCCAAATAACCATTACCCTGTAAGAAGCCTTCATTTTCCCTGAGTTTTCCCCTCAGTGGCAGAATCAAATCCCTGTATAAATCCTGAAGATTTTTCCATAAGCCACTGGTTTCTTATTTATGACTTTTTTCTTTATTTATTTTATCAGCAGCTTTTTATTAGGAAAAAAGCTCTGATTTGCTGCTCAGTATTAATATTATATGTCAAAATGACCTTGGAATGATTTGGAGTTATATGCTATGCATAAGGCATAATGGAGGACTATATGAAATAACAAGTATCAAACTCATTATTTCATGACCTATATTCAAAATTAGTGATCACAAGTCAGACAATCTTTTAAAAAATACTAGTAATGCCTGTAAACAAATTTATTGCAAATAAATTAGAGACATACATACAGTGTGGGTATGTGTGTGTATATAAATATATATATATATATATATATATATATATATATATATATATATATATATATATACACACACACACACACACACACACGAAATACTATTTTCCGTATTTCATAGTTGTTAGTTTTCAGACAAATTCTCATAAACTTTTTTCTGTCCACCTGATGGAAAAACTCCTAGCTACGGGTGACAACCAGCCCTTTGCAGGCTCTGCACCCGGTGACCGGGCAAAGTCAGAAGGTAAGTCCTGATGATATTGGAGTGATGGGGCTGGGGGAGTCAGTCTGAAGGCAGCAGCTAGGGCGAGGATCATAAATTGCATATTTAAAAAAAGAAGGGTCACAATGCAAATCAAACAACATAGCATCATTAAAAAAAATCATGCAGATTAAAAACACACGTGACCCCCCCACAACACTGCTCAAGAATCACAGACTGTAAAGCAAATTCATCCAACAACTTTAAAAAAAATAATAGTACTTACTACTCATAAGTCAAAATCCAAAAAGCCTCATTGCTGCTCACACAAGAAAAAAATGTTAAACACCCAATCAAAATACAGGTCACAGATCGCCCCTGAAACCAAGCACTTGTGCATAGTGGGCCTTACGCGGTTACCAAAGACTAAAAAAAAAAAAAAAGATGCATTTTAAAATTATGATTCTCAACAACAGAAACATGATTGCATATGTAACTAAACCATCAACAAAACATTTACAAACATTGTTCTAAACTGTCCCCTTAACTATCGGGCATGCAGAAAGAAACACAAGACTGCTCACACTCCTTGCTTGAGCCTAATTACTTAAAATGCAGTGAACCTGCGTAAGGTCATACATGACATCTAATCCATCTCCTAGGCTACCATGTAGAGTTCTGTAGGTAGATGGAGAGAGGCTGGAGTGTGGACTGATGCTGGCTCCATTGAAACCACGCATCCGCCATATTACCAGCGGATTGAGCATCCGGCAGATAGCAGGAATCACATGGTGTGCAGTGGGTGAGAGCGAGAATGCTGTAGTCAGAACCCAGAGGTAGGCTGCTCCTGTGACTCACTCCCTCTCACCCAGATCCACAAGAAATTGTCGTGCTTGAAACTTGGATAGCAGCACCAGCACACTGCTCTGACAGCAATCCAAGTAAGGTGCCGCTTATACAAGCAGAAGAAAAATGGACATACCTTGTTTTGGTCACAACAATGTGTATCTGCTTCTTCATTTCTGTGCTTTCAATGGTGCTGCTTACAAAAATAGATCAGCAGTGCTTTACTTGCAGTGGTATCAGACCAGTGTACCGGTGCTGGCTACCTAAGTTTCAAGCACTACAATTTCTGGTGGATCTGGGTGAGAGGGAGCACGTGATGGGAGCAGCCTACCTCTGGGTTCTGGCCACAGCATTCTTGCTCTCACCCACTGCACACCGTGTGGCTTCTGTTATCTGCCAGCAGCTCAATCCTCCGATAATATGGCAGCCGCATGGCTTCAATGGAGCCAGCATCAGTTCGCATTCTACCCTCTCTCCATCTACCTATAGAACTCTAGGGCTACCAGGTCTGACTCAGATCACATAGGAAGTTAAAAGTCAGGAATACCAATTTAAAACAACATAATAACCCACTTCCTTACAGTGCAAACACACCCAACTAGTGCAGTTTACCAGCTGCAACCTAACTCCTGTCACATATCTGATTATGCTAATGTCCTAAATGCAACTAACTAAAAACTAACATTACTAACCATTTCATAACTGAAATAGAGCAGTTCTATTGGTGGGATTATGCTATGTTGATGTACCTTGTGGTGGTTGAAATCACTTGCACTTTGGGCTCAGTATGTTAACATACTGTAGCATAATCCCCCCATGTCATGTCTTATTCCATATGTACAGTAATAGAAGATCGTCTAGAGATCTCTTCCACAGAGCCACACTCTTTGGACTAAACCAGGGTGTCAGGACCACACAGTAGACAAGTCAGGGTGCATTCACATAAGGCAGAGGGAACAGAGGCCAGTGACAAGGGACAGGCTTCTGTCCAACAGTGTGGCCTTTATCAAGAGAAAGCCTGAGGTATGACAATGAATGGTGGTTGCCAGTCACAATGAGGAGTCCACTGGGAAGCTTAACGTCAACCCACTGCCAGAGGCAATTACAGAAGGGATAAGGTAACTCATTGTTCCTACTGTCACTTGATGTGCGTGGCCTCCCCAACTGGCAGAGGACGCGGAAAGGAGGGCTGTGCTCCACAGTTTTTGGGGGACACTGGGCACCAGTTATCATGTTATCAAGGGACAGGATGGGTGAGGGAGTAAGGTGATACAGGACACCAGGAAGGGTCTCTTGCTTACCATTATAAAACAGTGTCTGGTCATTTATGACTTCACATTAGCCAGGATCCTGTCATATGGTACTGCATTAACCTAGCATATACTCCTGCTCAGAAGACATGATAGCGGTGCATTAATCAGGAGCACAACCAGTCAGGGTCAAGAATGTCAGTATTTTAATTACATATCCTCAGGGTCAGAAGGGTCACAATAAGCCAGCCCAGTGGAGTGGAGGGCTGAGGCATCCATGTCTTACCTCCTGCCATGCGGCAACCTGTGTTCACATTGCGAGTGGGCTGCTGGGGGTCGGCTGGGGGTGGAGAGGATCAAGAATCTGATGGACTGCTCTCCTCTCCCAGGGAGGGAGGACTGGTGCTCCCGCCAAACAACTGTCCCCAGGTGGAGGCCCGAGGGTAGTGTGGGTCTGATGGGTGCCAAGGAAGGGAGGGTTCTATAGGATTTCTGCGGATATGTGTGTGCCTCCCTGTACTTTTCAGCTGGTGCTGGACATGTCACTCCTTGACACAGACATCAGTTTCTTTTGCATTGCCTATATAGTGTCGGCATGACCAACCACTCCAGTTCCTGCTGTTGCTAAATGGAATTTCTACATACGCAAACAAGACAGGAATCCAACCCTAACCAATCCTACAAGACAGGCAAAGAAAGCAGATCTTGAGGGTCTGTCCAAAACCGAGAAACGGGACTGAAAGGCAGACTGTGCCATGACCAGTAAGAAACCAACATCCCTTCTTGCCAGGGATGGAAGGATACAAAACAGTGTGGTTCTTAAATGGAGGAGACTAACTCAAAGATCTACTACTGCTGGTAAGTAACGAGCTGATTTTTTTTGAGGATATCTCCTCCAAAAAGCCACACTCCTTGCTTGTATGAGTGCAAATTAATACTGCACCCCAAATGGGGGGAAGGCACATGAGGATTACGCCCTCAAGCCCTTGCAGCACACAGTTGGCCAAAACCAGCTCTCTTCATAGAAATCAGATACAGATTACTTTAACTAGAGAGATGCATGTGTGGCCACCAGAAAAGATGGACGCTTGACTGAGCAGCTCTGCCTAACCAACAAAAACCCTGATCAAAATCTATCAGTAAAAGTGAACCATTTGCATCCATCCCAGTGTAAAAGCATATCAGAAACCTGTTTATGTCTACAGTGAAAGTTTGTACTAGTAGTAGTAACTACAGAAAATGAAAAGGATCTAGGTGTTTATATAAACAATAAACTCTCATTTGACCTTCACATTAAATATGCAACAGGATAGTGGGATGTATTATGAGGAATGTAAAGAGCAGAAGTAGGGAGGTGATTGTTCCGCTGTATACAACCATGGTCAGACCTCATCTGGAATATTATGCACCCTTTATTTCTGCGAATATTGGAAATGTGACACTAACGAAACAAGTACAAAGGAAAGCTATCAAAAAAATTAAAGTAGTCAAGAATAAATCTTACAGGGAAAGACTACAACCCTTAGTGCTATATGCCTTACAGTACAGAAAATTAAGAGATCTATGCTACATTTATAAGGCTTACCACAATGAACAAATATGGTTGAACTCTGGGCTCTGTAAAAATGAGGTGGGAGTAAATACAAGGTCGCATGACAGACAATTAAAATGCGAAACTGTACAGACAAACAAAAGCGGGGAATGGTACAGTCAGAGGGTAGTGAAATCTTGGAATGTACTGCCAAAGGCCTCTGTATATAGCACTAGAGTGGAACAATTTAAAAGGCAATTAGGCAAACATATGGGAGCTGAGAAACTGACATTTTCCACTATGTGACAAGTCATTAAGGCTAACACCGACAGACTTGAATAACAACTATGAAACGTCCACTGTCATGAGCATCTGAAAAGGTCTCCAGAACCCTCCAAAGATATGGTAGCATTTTCTTACAGCATCACAGACTGCCTTGCCTGGCACCAGGGGAACCTTCCATCTTCTGGTATCTTTCTTCTGAAAATGATAGCATTACACCCTAGGCCTAGGGAACTGCTGTGTTCGTCCTTCACAGTCTATTCCTTTTCTATAATTTTGTCACACGTATAGAAGTTGGGAACACACTTCAAGGCAAATGCAGACAAGATGGAATCTGATCTAGAGTCTCTGTGTCCTAAACCTCCTCTAACTAAAGTGTCTCACTGACTTCTGTGATAAGATGTGACAGTGACTTAGAATGAAACAAGGAAGGGAGGGATTGGAATCTTTCTGTTGTGTTCTGTCCACTCTCCCTCCTCTCAGGGATACTTTTCTCCCTCTGACAGATCCAGTTTAGTCAGGATACTCCCTAGACCCCCGCATCCTCCTCTTGAACTGCCACATCATCAAGGACAGGGATCACCTACAAATCTGGGTGAGCATGATCACTCTGCTCCAACACAGCTGAATGTGCTGTATGCCCCCCCCCCAACCTGAGGGACCCACCTTGGGTTCATGTGTCCCTGTGGGTCATCAGTGTGAAGCATCTCATTTAGGAGACGTAAAATGGACTTGTGCAACTCAGTCTTACTGCTGGCAGTCAGTACCACAGGTGCCCCCCTCCCCCCAATCTGGAGGTTTGGTGGGGTGGGGGGACACACCAAAATAAACATGTCATGCATCACACATTAAGGACAGTATGTCTCCAATGAGGAGAACTGTGACAGGTTTTGCTTAAGAAATAAAAACAAATCATCAGTCTCTTTTAAACTGTGGTGCCCCTGATCCACATTCGGGATGGTGTGCAAGGAGTCTCTCACACTACAAGGAGAAAGAAAAACCCAGCAACACTCCAACGTCAACTTCTGTTGCTGTGTACCCATGTTAGACATACTGAGCTGCTAGAGTTGCATATATACTCAGCCACACTTCAAGTTCAGCTTCTGTTGCTTTCTACAAGTGGTACATACTCAGCAACACTGTCTACTTTGGTGTTTTCCCTCCAAGAGTAACTAAATAACAAGCAACCTGACTAGGCTAGCTGCTACCACCATTTCTTTCTTGGCTACCCTCTGAAAATATGGTCCAGGACTAACAAAACTGTATCTGTTCAGTGAGGAGCCCTGGTGACTGCTAGAGGCACTGAATTACTACCTGGTTGCAGGAACTCTCTTTATTGCCAGTGGAATCTAGCCTCAACCACCCATGCTGAGGGATTATTAGAGTTGCTCACCCCTGTGCTCCTGACTTATGGAGCTAGCAGGCAAAAGCAGCACCCCTGCTGAGGAACCATTTGTATTGGCCACCCTTGTGCTCCCATTTCACAAAGCTAGCAGGCAAAAGTGGCAGAATGATGGCCTTTGTCAGCTGATGACATGCACATCAAAGCTTGCCCAGGAAGAGAAAGAGCGGTTGTCAGCACAGCACAGAGTGATGCTACAGATGCTGGCAAGTGGCCAGCAAGAACAAAGTCATAATGTGCACATGAAGAGAGTAGGCAGTCAACAGTACAATGTGGAAGGTGCTGCTATGGATACTGGCAAGTGGCCAGCAAAACGGTGGCAGTAGCGTGGTTGGGGAAAAAGCTAGTGGTCATCAGCACAGGAAATGCTGCTTTGGGTGCTGGCAAGAGGCCAACAAGACTGACGCAATAGCATAGTTGGATGGTTGGGGAGAAAAATGGCGTGAGGGACCGCAGCCGACAGGACATGAACCTAAGGTTGGTCCCAAACTAACACATACACACACACACACACACACTGAGCACAATGTGCTTTAAACAGCTGCCCTTAACCCCAACACTGAAATTAGCACAGATAAACATAGGAAGTACTGGCTTCAGCCAAGTACCCACTGAGACTGCACCTGCATTTCAGGGAAAAAGGGCAAACCAAAATTTATAACTCCTGCTTCTCTGTCCAGAGCCCCAGAAACAAGGGAAAAGCACTGTGCTGGTAGACGATAAGGAGGAAGAGGAGATTAGTTTACCATCTAACTAACTGATTTAAGCCCCCCCCCCCCCATATGAAGGACAAAGAAAATTACTTACCTGAGACACTGGGCTATGAAATGTACAGTATTTCTTTGCAGAAACCTGCATGGAAACACCCTACAAAGACCAGTGGTCCTCATTCAGGCACTACAGGTACTAAAATGAGAGTTGTCTAGCAGGTCAGACAATTTGAAAGACACAGCTTAATAGACATGATTTCTAAATTTAAGGCTGCTGTCATCAGGTAGCTCCAACCTGCCTCAGTATTCAACCTTCTCAGAGAAAAAAATAATACACATATAAGTATAGAAAATGTCAAATCTCTGGACAGCTCAGCTCTATGCGTGCTACCCCTTCACTGGTACAGCTGAAACTGGGTGATTGGTGCAACTGTAATCCTCTTGTCATCAGGGTTCTATGCTGAGACAACAGCTTTGAAATGTATCACTACCCCAGTGGGGGAACACATTACCCATATGTAACTATTCCCCATTGACAACACAGTGTGATACAGAAAGGAAACAAGAATTAAAAAAGATTAGAAAGAACTGGCTTATTGTTATGGGAAAGACGTACCAAGGGACATTTCATACCAGAAAGCACAGCAATGTTTTAAAATAATGTCTTATTATTACAGTATTACAATACTGTAGAGAAAATAGCAAGGAATTGACAAAGTAGCTATACAAGCAAAAACAAGAATAGTATTTACTACTGAAATTTATGTTCTTTTGATTACATTTTTTGAATATATGTTTCTGACTAATCTGAATGCTGGAAGCATTAAGCTGTCGGATGGCATCTGTTAGATTATGTCATTATTCTAAAGCTCTCCAGAATGTTAGCAGCAAGCATGGGGTCAAGGAGTCTCCAAGTTCTAGCAGATATCTCTAGCTTTAAATTCTAAAAGTTATTTATACAGACAAAGCTTTACACTTTTTATAGCTTTTAAAAGTTATTTTTAACATGAGCTTAATCTGCCATTGAAATTATAGACGTCAATGCTACATACAGTATGGGAACTGCCATAACACCTCCAAACTTGGTTCCATTTTGGTCCTGCGGGTGCAGACCAGATTTATACCTCTATTTATGAAGATGAGTGTAAGCGTCCCCTAGATTAGTATTTGTTATATATTTTTAAGAAACGTATGGTTAGTAGTGGTTTTAGCCTTTATGTAAAATTTATGAGAAAGAAACTAGGAACTGTTTAAGTAGTTGAAGTGTTTTACTTATAATTAATCTGTGTGGCTATCAGTTAAGCAGTTAGGAATTAATTCTGTTAATGGACTGTGGTTCCACATGTTATCATTAGCTTTGTCTGGCTTATACTGTACCTGTATGGTTCCCTGAAAGCAGACTAGTGATGGCATTGAGGTGAGGGTTAACCTTTAATTCTGTGAAATGCCTCATTGGGTTTGAACTGCTTTCTGTTGGAGAGTTCCAACTACTGAGAAGGCAATTCACACAAGCAGAATGACTGGAAGTTTACTGACAGAATCCCACATGATATCTGAAAGTTTTTTAATGGTATTTCCTGAAGACTACTGACTTCTGTGAACTCTGTCCAGAATGTCCTGTTTGTGGCCAAAATGTTTGTTGGTTGCAAACACAGGCAAGTAATAACTCTTTTAACAAACTGATTACTAAAATTCAGCACTTGACTATGCTGTTGTAAAAATCATTTTTAGTATACTGGCTGGTTAATTGTTTTGTATCTTACAGTTGAGCTTATCCAGACCAAAAGACTGGGAGGAAAAGAGTCACAACTCAAAATGAATGTAAAAGCACAAATTTAGTTGTTTGTTACTTATTTTAATTTGAAGTAGGTATAATTATTTAGTTGTGGGAAGTGTGAGAGAAGTTTAGGATAGGTGGTGTTCTTCGGGATTTTTTATAATACTTACAGTGTTGTAAACTGAGCAGCTAGATGTGCCTGCTTGCCTCTCCTGTCCTGTGCTATTCGGCCTCCACTCTCCATGCCCTCCGCCCCTTCTCTTCTCCCCCTGCCTGCTCTTACCTATCACCTTTGCCAGGCATTAGGGATTGCTCATGGGGAGAGTCGGGGTGGGTGGGGGTTGCAGACAGCGGAGTGAGTGGGGCTCTCCCATAAGGTGGTTAGGCCCAGAAGATGCCCTGGGGTGAAATGGTATCTAGAACGTGGTGATTCAGTTCTGGTTCCCATACCCAAGGGCATCTCCAGTTTGGGAGGGCAAGTGGTTGGAACAACTCGCCAATCTCGTCCAACTTGGGCGCTGTTATGCAATGCCAGATCTGTCTGCAACAAGACTGGTCTTATCTCAGACTTTGTTGCGAGGGCAGATCTGGCTTGCATTACTGAGACCTGGCTGGATGGGAATGCGGCCCCTTTTTTAGAGGCTGCTGTTCCCACCGGATACTCGGTTATACATTGCCCGAGATTGGATCATGGGGGGGGGTTGCAGTCTGTTTCAAGACCGAATTGGGCCTAACTGGTGTACCAGTTGAGGAGGCCAGGTCATTTCAGTGTACTGTGGTAGCTGGTGTAGGGTGCAGGATTGCCCTCATCCACCATCCATCAGGTGATGAGAAGCTTTTCCTGCAAGAAATAACAGATTTGACCACCGACATGGCCTTGGAGTCACCCAGACTGATGGTTCTGGGTGACTTCAGTGCCTGGGTTGATGATAAATCTTTGCTTTTTGGTCAACATTTTCTCAAGATGATGACATTTCTGGGCTTTACACAGGTTGTTTCCTCAGCTACACACAAGGGAGGTCACTCTCTTGACCTGGTCTTCCTCCTGGAGATCGAGGCCTCCAATCTGGTGGTGGAACCAGTCAGTTGGTCTGATCACTACTCAGTTGGGTTCAATTTTGAGGCCCCCCCTGGGTAGGTTGGCTCCTGTGGAGTTGGTCAGGTACCGCCCTTTGTGGGACGTGGTCCCTGAAGACCTGATGGCAGTTATTGACCTCTCGTTGTTGGACAAGTCTTGCACTGATCCTGAGCAATTGGTAGTGGCCTATAATGGGGCCATATCAGCAGCCCTCAATCAGTTTGCTCCTGTCCGTGTTTGCCCCTTCTGTATTGCCCTGGAGCCCCATGGTTTGATGGGGCTCTGAGAAAATTGCAGAGGTTGGGGCGTAGGTTAGAGCATCGTTGGAGGAAGACTGCTGCTGATGCCGACCACCGTATTTTGCTAGAGCATTATAAACTCTACCAAACAGAAATTTCCCGTAAGAAGGCAGAATTCCTGTCCAGGGAAATTTCTGTTGCACGGAATCGACCGGCCCAACTCTTCAGAACTGTTGACAGACTGTGCAACCCAGTCTGTCAGCAGCTCCAACGAGTTTTTACACAAACTGATTGTGATGAGATCGCTCGCTTCTTTACGAATAAGGTTGACGACATGAGGAGGGAATGCCACCGACTTCACTTTAAGGAGGTTGCCGTTGATCGGTGCCCTGTTGCAGAGCCTGGAGTGCCTTTGACCTGTCGGACTTCATAGATATTATGAGGATTGTCCAGGAGATGTGTCCCACGTGCTGTAGTTTAGAACCAGGCCCTACTTCCCTGATCTTGGGTTGTAGTGAGATCATTGGCCCGGTCTTAGCTCAGATTGTCAGGTGCTCTTTAGATATGGGTGAGTTCCCTAGCTCCCTGAAGGAGGGGGTGATGATCCCCCTTCTGAAAAAAGCTTCTTTAGACCTGGAGAACCTAGCAAACTACAGGCCTATCTCTAACCTCCCTTTTGTGGGGAAGGTTGTTGAGAAAGTTGTGGCTGCTCAATTGGATAACCATTTAACCATCCATAGTTTATATGAACCTCTCCAATCTGGTTTTCGTAAGAGGCATAGTACTGAGACTGCTCTGGTTTGGGTGCTCAATGATCTCTTGATGACGAGAGATCGGAGACACCATTCTATCTTGGTTCTCCTAGATCTATCATCAGCTTTTGATACTGTGGATCATGGGGTTCTGCTCGAATGCCTGAGGTTCATCTGTGGGCTGTTGGGTACAGTCCTCAGATAGTTTTAATCTTTCTTCGCAGGGAGAATGCAGAGAGTGGTCTCAGGTTTGTTTTCATCTGGGGCCTTCTCTCTGCCATGTAGGGTACCTCAGGGCTCAATGCTGTCCCCCATGTTATTTGCAGTATATATGCTACCCCTTGGAGACATTGTGAGATGGTATGAGCTGAGGTTTCACTGCTATGCTGATGATACCCAGCTCTACCTGTCTTTTGCACCTGACCAGGTTGGTGCTATCTCGATACTGAACAACTGCCTCACAGAAATCCAAGATTGGATGAATTTCAGTGGTCTAAAGTTGAACCCAGGAAAGACTTGAGGTTTTGGTCATGGACCCGGGTCATAGGGTAGAGGGATTGAGGACTGGGCTTCCTTCCGGTATAGTCCTGGGGGAGGACCAGATTCTCACCTCTGAACGGGTGCATAACCTGGGAGTGGAGCTTGACGGTCTGACTCGTCATCAGGTGTCGGCAGTCATCAAGCTGACCTTTTTCCCATCTTAGGAACATTGCCAGGATTAGGCACCTTGTTCCACCCAGTGACCTGCCTGTTTTGGTCCATGCCTTTGTGACATCGCGCCTTGATTACTGTAACTCCCTTTATCTAGGGCTTCCTGGGGTTGATATCCACTGCTTGCAGCTAGTGCAGAACGTGGCTGCACGTTTGTTGACTGGGGCATCTAGAAGATCTCACATCACCCTGGTGCTGCACACTCTGCACTGGCTGCCAATACAGTGGTGGATCACCTTTAAGGTAGGTCTTTTGACCTACAAAGCCCTACACGGATTGGGTCCAGATTACTTGAAAGAGCTCCTGGTGCCTTACACCCCTCTGCGACAGCTCCGCTCAGCTGACGAGGGGTTGCTGGAGATTCCAAGGGTTAACTTGAAGTCATCTGGTGCTTGTGCCTTTGGATTTGCGGCACCTACCCTCTGGAATTCTCTGCCCCATCAGCTCTGGGAGTGCAGGATGGTGGGGAGTTTTAAGCAGGCACTAATGTCTTTTTTATGGGGAAAGACGTTTCATAGAAACATAGAAACATAGAATTTGACAGCAGATAAGAACCGCTTGGCTCACCCAGTCTGCCCATTTCCATACCTAATGGATAAGCTGCAGATCCTAGTTAACCAGCAGCCTACTTCTTCCTGCCCCCACCCCCTAGAATTGCCTTATGACTGTCCCATGCATGCTTGAATTCCACCACTGTTTTTAACTCCATAACTTCCTCCAGAAGGCCGATCCATGCATCCACAACCCTCTCTGTGAAAAAATACTTCCTTATATTACCTCTGAGCAGCCCCCCCTTCTATCTTCAAATTGTGTCCCCTTGTTCTTGCACACCTCTTGTTTTGAAAGATGCTACCCTCTTGGACTTTGTTGATTCCCTTGAGGTACTTGAAAGTTTCTATCATGTCCCCTCTCCCTCCTTTCCTCGAGGCTATACATATTAAGCTCCTTAAGTCTCTCTTCATATGTCTTCTGGTGCAGACCCTGCACCATTTTAGTTGCCCTCCTCTGGACAGCTTCCATCCTGTCTATGTCTTTGCGGAGATTGGGTCTCCAGAACTGCACACAGTACTCCAGATGGGGTCTGACCAGCTGTCTGTACAGAGGGATAATAACTTCCTGTTTTCTACTGGTGATGCCTCTCCCTATGCATCCCAGTATCCCCCCAGCCCTCCTTGCTGCACTCTCACATTGCTTGCCCACCTTTAGGTCATCTGATATGACTACCCCCAGGTCCCTTTCCATTTTTGTTGTTGTTAGTATCTCACCCCCCATTGTGTACTCTTCCCCTGGGTTTTTGTTTCCCAGGTGCATTACCTTGCACTTCTTAGCATTGAATCTAAGCTGCCATACATTTGACCATTCCTCTAACCTTGCCAAGTCCCTTCTCATCCTTTCCACCCCACCCTGTGCATCAACTCTGTTGCAGATCTTTGTGTCATCTGAAAGAGACATACTTTTCCTTCAGTCCCTCTGCAATGTCAGCATAAAGACATTGAAGAGGACCGGTCCTAATACTGAACCCTGCGGTACCCCACTAGTAACCCCCCTTTCTTCAGAATGGACTCCATTTACTATTACTCTCTGTGTCCTATTCTCCAGCCAATTCTGTACCCAGGCTGTCATCTTGGGACCCACTCATAGGCTGGCTAACTTGTATATTAATCTTTTGTGTGGGACTATGTCAAATGCCTTGCTAAAGTCTAGGTAGGCCATGTCCACAGCTCCTCCCTGATCTACTACTTTGGTCATCCAGTCAAAGAAATCTATCAGATTCATCTGGCATGACCTTCCCGCTGTGAATCCATGCTGCCTTGGGTCCTGTGCCCCTCTGGCCTCTAGATACTTGACAATTCTTTCCTTCAGAAGTGATTCCATCATTTTCCCTACCACTGAGGTTAAACTAACAGGTCTGTAGTTTCCTGCTTCTGCCTTGCTCCCACTTTTGTGAAGGGGAATCACATCTGCCCTCCTCCAGTCCTTGGGTACCACCCCATTCTCCCATGATTTGTTAAAGAGGGTAGTCAGTGGTGTCACTAGTTCTACCCTTAGTTCTTTTAGAATTCTGGGATGAATCCCATCAGGCCCCATTGCTTTGTCCACTTTCAGTTTTAAGAGTTCTTTCAGAACCCTTTCTTCTGTAAATGGGCTGGTATCAACTTCTGTATCCAGAGTGTTTCTACTGTTTGTTTTAGGTACCTCCCTCTTCCTTTGTAAATACTGAGCAAAAATATTTGTTTAGTATCTCTGCCTTTTCACAGTCACCCTCTGCCCACCCTCCCTCCCCTTTATTAAGCCTCACTATCCCTCCTTGGTCTTCCTTCGCTCCCTGATGTACCTATAAAGGTTTTATACCCTTCTTAACTGAGTTGGCTATCTTTTCCTCGGTTTGGGCCTTTGCTGTTCCTGACTGCCTTCCAGCTTCCTTTGCTTTAACTGATACAGTTCTCTGTCCTGCTCCTTCTGTGATTCCTTGTACTTCCTGAATGCTTTCTTTTCTCTTGAACCTTCACTGCCACTTCCTTTGAGAACCATAGTGGTTTCTTACATCGTTTCATTTTGTTTATTTGCTTCACACAAAGGCTTGTTACCTCTGTGATGGCAGTTTTTATTATTCCCCATTGTTCTTCCACCCCTCCTTCCTGCCCATTTGCTAGTGCATTCCTTAGGCACTCATCCATTTTGGAAAAGTCAGCCCTCCTAAAGTCCAGTACTTTTGCCTTTGTATGACTTGACTCTATTGCTGTGTTTATTGTGAACCATACTGTTCGACGGTCGCTAGTTCCCAGATGGCTAACCACTTCTACATCTGTGATCCTCTCTTCATCTCCATTTGAGAGAACCAGGTCTAAGATTGCTCCCTCTTGAGTGGGCTCCAATACTAGTTGTCTAAGGCATGCCCTCTGTAGGGCATCTAGAATAACCCCACTCTTCGAAGTGGCTGCTGCAACTGCACTCCAGTTAACATCTGGCATATTCAGATCACCCATCAGCAATATCTCCCCTTTTTCTGCCATTCTAAGTATACTTTCTATCATTTCCTTGTCCGTTTCCTCCCCTGAGAAGAGTCTGTATCTAACCCTGTGCAGATTGTGGTTCCATTGCGGTCTCCAAATTTACCCACAGTGCTTCTTCTCCTCCTGTTTTCCCTTTTGTTCTGTTGCTTTGATTCCTCCCTTATGTAAAGAGCTACTCCTCCTTCTCTTTTACCCTCCCTGTCCCTCCTGTAGATAGTGTATCCTGGTATGTTTATGTCCCAGTCATGGTTTTGTGTGTACCATGTTTCTGTGACTGCCATGATATCCAGATGTTCCTCTTCCATCAAGGCCACTAATTCAGGAAGCTTGTTACTCAGACTATGGGCACTGGTACTCATTGTTCTCCATTTTTTGATGGCTTTACCTTCTGTTGCAGCATCCCCCACTGACCTTTCTACCTCTGTCTTTTTCTCATTTAGTACCCTGTTTTGTAGGGAGAGGCTGAGATTTTCCTGCTGCTTATCAGTGCCTCCCCCTTGACTAGTTTAAAAGCTTGCCAAAGAAGCATTTAAACTGATTGCTCAAAAGACTTGTTCACTTCCTGGACAGATGCAGACCATTTCCTGTTTTATCCTGATTTTATATGATATGTATTTGAATATATGTTTTGTTCTGTATTAATAGTGTACAGTGCTTTGAAATTCTGAAAGGCACTTAATTAAATACATTTTATTATTATTATAAACAAATATAAGTTAACAGTTAAAAGGAAAGAGATTTTGGAAAAAAAACAGCTTGTAAGGGTGAAAAAGATCTCAAACTACTTTGTAACCCCAGGTTCCCAATTGGATTTCATGGGCAAAAATGAAATAGTTAGAATTAAAGGAGCTATGCTAGCGAAATGGGCCTCCTCCCTATTCATGAGGGGCACTCTTTGCCTACCATTCAAGAACATACACTATTAGTGGAAGTTAAAGATTTAGAGGCATCTTTTGACATGGAAGTTGGCGTAAAGTAAAAAACAATATGAAAAAGATAGCAACAGTGCTAAATCTGAAGTTAATATGTTACTGTGTTTTATATGTATTTGTGTATTTTTTATTCCTTTTATAATTTTATGTAAGGTACCCAGAGCCTCCAGGAATGGACGCCAAAGAAATAAACTTTGCCTTGCCTTAATAGGAAGGAGGCAAGATAACAAAAAAATGGTGATGGTTCAAATGTATAGAAAAACAAAAAGTGTCAGGTACGGAATACAGGAATTGACATTATTGAGCTGGTATCCCATGTAAGTGACAACAACAGAGGTGGCAGTAAGATGTTGAAGTCCTTTTCAGTAGATTTTGACAATCTTTCAATCTTTATTATCTCCCTGTGTACAAAGATTAAATCTGGAACCTCCCTCAGGCTGTCCCCCAGATATTCCCTATTTATGGAATAAAATTGCAATACAGATGTCTAGTGGAGGACCTACTGTATCACAAGACAAGGCAGCTGAGAGGGAAATATTGGATATTAGATCACAGGTTTCAAATGACTGCACAACAGGTTTCATGAGTTAAAAATGGAGGTCAAGAAAAAATGATTTATTAAAGCAGATGGTTTTGTTACTAACGCTCTACTTTGAAGAGAAAATAAACAGCTGAATGTTGACAAAAGTGAGCAACAAAACACAGGGCATGAAAAACAAACAGGCAATTGGAGAAATAAACAAAATAGGAAATGCAAAAGTAGCTGAGATTGAGCAAGACCGAGCAAGAGATGAAAAAAACTGATGAATGACAAGAGGAAGAATAAAGCAAATAGAGGGAATAAGGGGTCAGGGAAAATGTATCAGAACTGCTGAAGGAAGGAATTATTGTAACACTAAGGACAAAGGTGAAGACTCAATAAAGAAGATGAACATTTCACTTGTCCCTGGGATGCTTGAACTGTGATAGAGGGACACCACCATGTTTTCTTAATGACTAGTACTTTCATTTAATAGACATGTCACATTATGTATATCTGCCAAAAATGTAATGCTTATGAGATTGAATAGTATGTATGATATGAATGTCTGTAATGCTCCCAGAAAAAGTTAATAAACTCTGAATTAAAAGAAAAATTCACTTGTGGCTAACAAATGGAAGTGTAATGGTTGATTAAGAAGTATATGTAGTAGTGAAGAGAAAGTAGTTGCATTAAGTAGACAAATTGCTTTAAAGCAAGAAGAAATGGCTAGTTCAAGTTTAAGTTTATTACAGGAAGACTCTGTTGAGAAAGTTCATTCACAAGTAGGTCCTGAAACATGTACACAGTCAAGGAGACATTACATAATAAGGCATCATTGAATAAAAATAAGCAAAGTGCAAATTAAGTACATGAAAGGCATTACATAGAAAAATACATCATAGCAAAGTAATGTACCGTTAAGGAACATTTGCTACATAGTGTTCAAGCAAGACAAGGTAGGGTTTATAAACATAACCCTGGTAAGAAGCAATAAACATGGTCAGTGTACAATGACAGGAGAGAGTAGATAATTAGGAGGGAAGGGCTGAAGATTAGTGAAAAGCGGGGATGGAGGAGGGCTAGAAAAAGTAAGGGGGAGTAAAATATAGTCAGGAAGTCTAGGGTAGGAGGGGTCATAAGAGCAGGTAGAGAACAGGAGAATAGAACAAGGTCAAATACTACCTACCATTTATATTAAGGAAGTTCCCAAATCAAACAAACTCTAGCCAGATCTGATAGGGCTGCAGTCGAAGAAATTTGGGTAAAAATATCAAAAATTACTAAAGTTACGAGCCTGTGTCAGCAAAAGTAATGTAGTTTCAATTTGTTGTTTTGTAATATTTTTCCACTAAATTTTCAACATAGCCTTGTTATGACCCTGCCTCGTTAAGAAGGGCAGAACAAATGTTCAACTCCTGCCAGAAAGGAGATTTCACGCAGGGACTGCTAAATCAACTTTCAGGATGTAGAAAAACATTTTGGCCAGGATTTGAAAAATAACAGCTGTCATGGCTATGTTGTAAATTTGGGGTCAAAATGTTGAAAATTATCAAAGTTACAAGCCTGCATTTGCAAAATTCAACATAGGCTCATAACTTTGTTTTTTTTAATATTTTTACACCAACTTTTCAACATAGCCTTCTTATGACCCCACCTTATAAACAAGGGCTGAGAAAATGTTCAACTCCTGCTGGAAAGGTGATTTCATGCGGGGGACCACAAAATCACCTTTGGGGACAGATTTGTTTAATGTCAGTGCAATTGTTCATGAGTCAGGGTCCCAATGAAGTCAAGTTGAAAATATGGGCCCAAAATATGCAAAAAATGGGCGAATGATGCCAAGTTTAAAACACCATTGAAATACATTGAACCGCCTACCTGTTTCTTCAGTTTGCGGTCTGGCCTTGAAGAGTGAAGATGTATCTGTGGTCCAAAGAGGACTACGGTGTTGGACCTCCAATGGGTAAGAGCTTGGGGGGTGCGGAGTGGTGGGTGCCGAATGGGAGGGTCAGGTGGGGGGACAGAAACAAGTCCAAAAGATATTAGGAGGTGGTTTTCATTTTCAGGGTTAAAAAAAAAAAACAGCCACCCCCGCCCCCCGAGACACAGATTATGACACTGGAGAATTGGGCACCCCCAGTGCCATGCTTGTTTCTTGGGGGGAGCAGGGTAGTGGTTGCTGAGAGGGAGGGTCAGGTGAGGGGAATTTCTATAATAAAAAATAAATCTGCATCCTGATCATGACACTGGATGATTGGGCACCCCGTGCCACTCTTATGTTTCTGGGTGGGGGTTTGGTGGGTGCTGAGAGGGAGGGTCAGGTGGGGAAGACCTATAATTTTTAAAGAAAATCGGCAGCATCATGATTGCGACACCACCAGTGTCACTCTTATGTTTTGTGGGGGAGGTGCTGAGAGGGAGGTTGGGTGGGTGGGGATATCTATAATAATAAAAAGAAATAAGTGGTCATTATGGAACATGGCACATTCTGCCATGTCCAAGATGGCTGCTGCACCCTACCGCACATGCGCAACTAAAGGATGGCCTGTATTAAATCACTGCAGTTCACCACAGCCTGCACCTGCCTGTCACCCTGTTCAGGCACCCAGGTCATCAGTGCCAGCAGCTTCTGTACCACAGATTCATGAGCCACCACAGATCCATGGTACATATTCTGGAATTTGATGTTCATATGGAGGGACTAAGATGGTGGAGGTGAAGGACACTGCTGTGATGCCTGTCGACAGAGGTGACTGTGTGTTGTACCAGAGCTGTGTCTCCCCCTCCCTTGCTGCATGAGTTGCTTGGACAGGTGACTCTTGCTGAGTGTATTCCTCCTTCTCCAACCCCTCCTTCTCAAGCACCTCATAGGTGAGCTCCACCTCCTCCATCTCTGTGTCTGAGAAGATGAGCATTGTGCACTCCTCCTCTTGTTTGACATCCCACTCCCACTCCCCCTCCTGGTCCTCCCCACTAGTGTTTTTCTCCCCAGACTATCTGTCACTCCTATCTGAGAAGTAATTTGGGATGTTGGCATCACCATCATCCCCACTGGATGGATCTGGAAGAAAGAGAACACAGGGCCATGTGTCACAAACAGACCAACAGCACATCTGTATCACACATTGCCAACCAATCTGATCAATGCTACAGGCGTAAATTAACCCTCACACACCTGTGATGTGCAGACTCCCATGCACACCCTGAAGAACATGCATGCCTTGACAAGTGGTGGAAGAAACAACACCTGCATCACCATGTGTAGTATGAAGGCCCATGCCACCCATATGCAATCCTGACCCTTGCTACACAGTCATACTAGAGGTACTGTAGGTAAAAACATAGAATTTAACAGCAGATAAGGACCACCAGGCCCACCTAGTCTGATCATTTCCCCTACCTGCTGCAAAAAACAAAGACCCTACTTGATCTCTGACTTTGTTCTCCTACCTCACTTAGTCTACTCCGTTACTGCCTGATGTCATGATCCCTTGTTGTAGAACATCTCATTTTCTGAAAGGTGCTACCCTCCTGTACCTTATTTATGACCCTGAGATATTTGAAGATCTCTATCATTTCCCCCCTTCCTTTCTTCTCCTCCAGGGTGTACAAATTGAGGCCTTCCAATCTCTCATCATACGACTTTTGATGCAGGCCCTGCACCATTTTTGCTGCCCTTCTCTGAACTGCCTCTATCTTATCTAAGTTTTTACGTAGATGTGGCCTCCAGAACTGGACACAATACTCCAGATGAGGTCTCACTAATGATTTATATAGAGGCATCACCACCTCCTTTCTTCTGCTGGTGATAACTCTCCCTATGCACCCCTGTACCCCAAATGTATACTCTGACGTATTCTGGTGACTCACAGAACTGCTCTTAATA
This sequence comes from Neoceratodus forsteri, assembly GCA_016271365.2. Classification (NCBI taxonomy): domain Eukaryota; kingdom Metazoa; phylum Chordata; order Ceratodontiformes; family Ceratodontidae; genus Neoceratodus; species Neoceratodus forsteri. The sequence continues at coordinate 881,731,442 of CM057450.1, read as the reverse complement.
ATATAGGATGTAATGCTAAACACAACTACATTGGTACTACACAGTCATGTGCATATACTCAACCTGGCAACTGCTTATGGCAATGGTGTCAATGCCACCCTCCACACATTCCACCTGATGGCATCCCTGGGTGCCAGTTACAAGCTCCTCCTCCAGTGTGAGGGTGCTCTGCATTGGTTGGCTACTGTAAGTGGTCTGTAGGTCCTGTCTTGCCCTGACAAGCTTCTCCTTGGTGCATCTATTCATGTCATAGTAACACATTTTCACCTCTTCAAATGTGCATCCCTCACCACACTCAGTACTGGTCACCTCCTTCCATGCTGCCATCCTGCATTGTTAGGCAACACCCATGCGCAACTGCTCCTCCCTGGGAAAGTATTCCTGATCCAGAATCTTTGTGGAAAAGACAGTTCTGAGTACATAGCACTTCACAAATGATCTCTTCATATACAGCAAAGTATGAATCTCCACCTCTGCAGCTGCCATGCACAGTTGTTGTGCCATCCAGTGGACAAAACAGGTTCTGTATGGACAGTCACATGCACAGGTCTGTTACAGATGTAATAGACTGCTAGCTGCAAACTCAAGCACATTAGATAATCAGGTCTGTATCTGCTGGCATTCTTCATATGTTTGTATGTTAATCCACTACTGCACGTGCAATGTGTGGTGATGCGCCACAGGGGGTCTGTCAACACACGCTGGGTAGTAGTAGACTTGTCCATAAAGGTGTTGATTGATGCTGTACAGCTGCCTAATGTGCCTTCTACTGTGCAGCATGTACTCATGCAGCATGGATAGATGCACTGCACAGGGAGGTGTGGTGATGATGTCATCACCAATGCACATTCAATGATCCACATGTGCACAAGACTGCTGGTGGCTATGGGCTTAGTAGAGGTATACACCCTCCCTGCACTGCCCAAACACCATGGCATGTCAGCCAACAGGATCCACCATACATGCACCCCTGCCTGGGTCCACGTGTTAGATAAGCACTACCTGTGGACAGCTCTGTATTTGCTTGTGACAACTGCATATGCTCCATATGATCTCAAACAACATGAACCTTCTGAGTGTCCCAAGCACTCCCTCTAGCCATGATAAACCCTGCCAACAGATTATGCCATCAGTCAGTGGTGGGCAAGTGTATTGTGGCCCATTTGCTGTGATCTACTATCAGCTCTGCCTTGCAGGACAACAGGTCAGGACCTAGTTTGAGGCAGCACAGGGTGCGTGTACAAGATGATGTTCTGCATTTTATTGTAGAGTGCTGTGCAGTGGCCCCTCAATGAACAGAGATCAGATACCATCATACATTCCCTTGAAATTGTGAGAGTGTCCTTACACCTACATCCTTGGGCAATTACAGTATGTATTAACAGCTGCAATTTGTATGAGCCACACATGGCAACGTGTGTGCCCTACAAATGCTACCGTGTGTAGCACATGGGTAGTATGATGTGTGCACTGTGCCTGATGTCTACCTGTGGGGCCTGAAGTGAGAAGATGTGAAGTGGGTCACCATGTATGCATGTAGCACTTTCATATCTACACCATTGCATGTACAATAGTGCCAGTGTTGTCAAACCACGTACCAGTCATGGCCCTGTACCTGTGCATGGCTTTAAAGGGCTATGTGTTACATGCCATCTGTGTGGAAGTAACAAGAGCTGATTCTGTCTAAAAAACATTTTAAATTTGACAGGAAGTATTACAAGCAGACCTGGGGTACCACCATGGGCAACACTATGATCTGGCATATGCCAACTCATATGTATATGAATTTGAACTCAGGGCATATAAAAAGCCAAGAAGACAATCCATATTTTCTATATACTGAAACATGATGTTGTCATATAGATGATGTATTTTTCATTTGGCATGGCACAGTGGAACATATAAGGGACTTTTTTTTTTTTTTTAACAGGTTCCTAAACACCAGGGACACCAACTGGAAATTTACTATGCAATACAGCAGTAATAAACTTTCATTCTTAGACATTAAAATACAGAATAAAGATGACAAAATAATCACAGCCTTATTCCACAAACCAATGGATAGAAATACATTTCTGCATGGTTCTTGTTTTCAAGAACCAAGATTAATTAAAAGCATACTGTATTCTAAGTTAACCAGAGTTAAACAAAACTTTGGTGACCAACATGAATTCAGTATATAAAAGAATATGGTGTTAAAGAGTTTCACTTGAGGGCCAGCCGAGTGGTGCTGGGGGTTGAGGCACTGGATGCCACACCTTGCGCCACGCCAGTGACCTGTGTTTGAGAACGAGCACAGGCTGTCGAGGGTCGGCAGGGGAGGGAGAGGATCACGCATCCAGAGGACTGCTCTCCTCTCCCAGGGAGGGATATTTAGCTGCTCCACCACATGACTGCCCCCAAGTGGAGGCCTGAGGGCAGGATGGGATGGGTGCTAACAGTGGGAGGGTGTGATGTGTACACTTCCATGTACGTGTCTAACGTGCAGCGCCCCAGCAATGGAAGGGGAAGAAAAACAAAAAAACACCTTGCGGCAGTAGGGTGAAGACTGCCCCCCCGCAGGCTCTGCAGTAGTGGCCAGGCAGCCATTCCCCACCAGGGATGGCTAAGGTAAGATCCGAAGGAGCTGGGTGATAGGGCTGGGGGAAGTCAGATGGCTGCCATTGTGGGGCAATCAGGCAAAAATTGCAAATAAAAAAGAGGTTCTTTGGCAGGGGCGCAATGATAAAACTTTAAAGAGCAAATCTATGGATCCAAGGGACAAGTAGGGAGGAAGTTCTGGAAACGAAGGGACCCAATATGGACATGGACAGAGTGGTAGTTGCTACTAAATATAGTGATAAATTCAAAGAAACAAATGAAATCATTAACAGACACTGTCAAATTGTATGGGTTGGTCACCTACAGGTGGCAGTCCTGCATAATAGGCAAATTATTGCAGCCAAAAGAGTACAGAATGTCAAAAACTGAGTTGTCAGATAATAAAGATAACACTGCAACTGGTAGAGGGACAATTGCTTCTAAGTCCCCTGCAGTTTGGCATGGTACCTTGCGGTCAAAGATCGGTGTGCAGTCATGCAAGCCAGAAAAATGTATTTAAGCATCCTCACACTGGACAAGAGCTAAATTAAGCAACATACTGATTGTACAATACAGAAGCACCAAAGGAGGTCGATGGTGAAAATGCCGACCTCCCACATAGCGACAGCATAATACCAACACCGGTACTGAGTCGTTGGAGCAGTGTTTTCTGTGGGGCTGTACCCCACACACCCCACGGGGAGCTGTGGCCCCATGCCCTCAGACTTTAAGATTATCAACTACAGGTCAGAGTTGTTCCAGGAGGGGCAGAATACTGGGACTGGAATCATTCACAGATTTGGGACTGTCTACCACAGTATGCCCTGCAGCCCACACTGGGATCAATGGGCTTACAGCCCATACTACCTGTCATTAGTGGGTAGCCGGATGGTGTGCGGGCAGGATGCAACGCCTGCCAATGATGGGGAGAATGGGGTGGGCATGGGGTTCTGTATGGGTTGGTGGGGTGGGGTGCCACTGGATCACCAGGGCATTACGATACAGGATTTCACTGTGATCACTGCAACAGGTGCAGGGGATCCACTAAACCACCAGGGTTGTCATATTGCCATTTTCAGGGAATCGGGGACTTGGGTGAGAGGGACCACTAAGCTACCAGGGATGGGATGTTTTTTTTTTTTTGCACTTTCCTTTTATCCACTCCTTACTGCCCAGTTGGTCCACTCCTTCAGACTGATCAATCCCGATAATTCCTCCCACGGCGTCTTCCCCTAGAGTGCCAGACTTACTCTGTTGTCTCCCTACCTTGCTCCTCTTTCCTCCGGAGAGCATGCACAGTGGGGTCTGCCCATGGGTAGGTAATCAGGGCTGGGATCTGTCGTCATCCTGGCCCGAGCGGGTGTTTTTCTGCTCTTCTTCCCTTGGTCCCTTCCTCCCTGAGGGTGTCAGCACAGAGGAATGATGTCCATACAGACGGCGTGCTGACGCATGCCATTGTCAAATGCCCACAACCTCCTCCCCACCCTGACTCCAAAGAGCCCGGTGCCCGTGCTTCCACTGGTGCCAGTGCGTCGGGTGCTTAAAGCAGCCCATGAACCCACCCCAGGAGGAGGAGAGTATCCATTGAGATGCTCGATCCTCCTCCCCTCCGACCCCGACAACCCTGAGTCCATTCCCGAACCCGGGTTGCCGGCGTAGCACAAGGTGTGGCGTCCAGTGCCTCAACTCTCAGCGCCACCAGATCGGCCGGGATGGGTTTGTTTGATACTCATCAGAGGATCAGGGACTGGGGGGGCACTAGACTACCAGGGATATCTTTATTATCAAATACCACACGATCGTGGCTATAGGCGGGGGAGTTCCACTAGACCACCAGGGTTGTGAGTGCTTCCAGACGGTGTTCTGGGTGGGCGGGTGGCCACCCATGGTAGGACTGCTGTGCTGCACCCTGCAATACAGCAGCCCACCTTTGGGTGGCTGGGAGTTGCTCCTAGTCTGCATGGGCTCAACTTTGAGCCCCCCCATGCGGCACAGTGCAGGGGTGCACCGGCATATGCGCCGCACATCCCGGGCTGAATATCAAGATGTGCTGCATATGCATGGGAATGCCCCCTGCATCGGCGCCGCATACATTATCATTGCACCCCAGCACATCGGGATTTGCGCTGCGTCAGGCAGCCTTCTCAATATTTCACCGGGGTGCAATGCAGGGTTGCACTGGGGCAACTCCTTTGAATATCTGGGTCCCTGTGTACAATTATTAAAATGCATCACCGATGCAAATGCAGGCGAAAGAACAAATCTGTTTTCAATTAATGGTAGTGATAGAAAGCCAGTCACTAGTAACATGCTATTATTTCTCGAGTCTGTTTAATTATAGGTGCTTTAGTTTCTATAAAAATACATTGCACACAATTTTTATGTTTGCTTGCACGCATGCGCAAGAAACATAGTGCCATCATCCGAGTTTTCGGAGGTGTGTCACCCCCTCTTCCAATTCAGTCAGTGTGTTGGCAGGCGCGGCCCCAGTCCTCCAATGCATGCTGGAGCTGTCTATGACAGCTCTAAAATGCAGTGGAGTACAGTTGAAAGGGGAAGCTATGCTTCAGTGAGCATCGATCAGATATCGCCTGCTCATGCGCAGCTCCCCTATGCACACACACACACACACAAACACCGCGCCACGCATACTGTGTGCTGGCCCCCCATGCACACTGTATAGCTGGCGGAGTTTCCAATCCCCGTCGGCTGTGCTCACGCTCCCAAAGCCTACAACATGCCATGCTGGGTGCCACCCCAGCGTGGCAACTCATAATATAGCTGACGGGGTGCCCAATCCCCATTGGCTCCACTGTCCCCCCCCAGGTACAGGGTGCCACGCTGGTAGCCCTCCCCAGCGTGGCAATAGATCTGTGGCTGACGGGGTTCCCAATCCCCTATCGGCTCCACGCCCCCAACCAGCCATCCTTGTGCCAAGCTGGGAGCCCACCCCAGCGTGGCAAATGTCCCGTGTCATTTAAAAAAAAAAAACAACAAGAAAAAATGGTCCCACGCGGTCTCCCTGCCCCCACAACCCCACCCACCACTGTGCACCCTGCCTCCCCACACTCCCCTTACCCCATACTTACCTCCAGAGTCCGGCGCAATGATCTTCGGTGGACCGGGAACACGTCTGCACTCTTCAAAGCCGACCGCGAACTGAGGAATTGCCGGTAAGCTGTATAATGTAGATAGGGTTTTTTCAACTTTGTTGCATATCTCAGGCATTTTTTGGAATTTTTGCACCACATTTTCACCATGGGGTTTTTGGGATCCCTTCTCATGAATGCTGTCACTGTCATGGCGTTATTCAGGCCCGAAGGGTGATTTCGCAGACACTGTGCGAAATCACCTTTTGGGACTGATTAATGAAATGACACTGCCAGTGTTCATAAGGTGGGCTCTCAAAGCCTATTTTGAAATTTGGTGGAAAAATCCTAAAAAGACTTGTTTCTGGCGTCGTTACTTGCACAGTTCCTGACGTTCGCTATTATTTCAATATTTTTACTCCAGATTTTCAACATTGCCATTTTGCCACACCTTCTTATGAGTAGTACAGCTGTCATTTTCAATCTCACCCAAAACATGTCTCCGCTCCATGTAGCGCACAATGGCGCAGTCAGTGTCACGAAATCAATGTACAGGACAAATTAAGAAAATCACAGTGACACTGTTCATGAGCAGAGGTCTTAAAATGGCTATGTTGAAAATTTGGAAAAAATTCCTAAAAATGACTGTTTCTGGTCGTTGCACAGTTCATGCTTTCATGAGTCATAATTTTCAATATTTTCACTCCAGATTTTCAACATTGCCATTTTTCCACACCTCCTTATGAGCAGTATAGCTGTCATTTTCACATCTTGCCCAGAATGTGTTTCCACCCATGTAGCGCACAATGGGCGCGTCGATGTCTGAGAATTGATGTATGGGACACATTAAGAAAATTACAGTGACACTGTTCATGAGCAGAGGTCTAAAATGGCTATGTTGAGTAATGAAAAAAATCTAAAAATGACTGTTTTCTGAGTGTGGTATGAGTTCCTATGCATCTTTCGTGAGTTGCAATTTAATATTTTCACTCCAGATTTTCAACATTGCCATTTTATTACACTTCCTTATGAACAGTACAGCTGCCATTTTTCATATGTCGCCCAAAATGTGTTTTCGCACATGTAGCGCACAATGGTGCTGTTGGTGTGCGAAAGCAATGTTTGGGACAGATTACGAAAATCACAGTTACACTGTTCATGAGCAGAGGTCTTAAAATGGCTATGTTGAAAATTTGGTGACAAAAGTCCATAAAATGACTGTGTTATGAGTGAGCATTGTGCAGTTTCCACGCACCCTCGTAAGTTCATGACTTTGTAATATTTTCAGTCCAGATTTTCACCAGAGGCATTTTTCCACACTTCCTTATGAACAGTACAGCTGTAATTTTTCACAACATGGCCAAAGTGTGTTTTCACACTTTCAGCGCAGAGATCTGGTGGCAGCTTTGGAAATCATTGTTCAGGACAGATAAGAAAATCACACTGACACTGTTTATGATCGGAGGCACCAAAATGCCTGAGTTGACAATCTGCTGTAAAAATCCCCAACCTAATTATATTACAGTTGTGCGTTGCACAGTTTCTATCTCGTTCGTGACTTCACCAGTTTTTTAATATTTTTACTGCAGATTTGCAACATTGCCATTTTTTACACCTCCCCATGAACAGTACAGCTGTCATTTTTTACATCCTGTTCGGAATGTTTTTGCACCTGTGGTGCTAAATGCCGTAGTCACTGTGCATAAGCAGCTTCCGGCTAACAAACTGATATTGCCACTGTTCATGAGGTGGGGTCACAAAACCATGTTGAAAATTTGGAGTGAAAATACCAACGAATGCCTGAGGTATTAGGGTTTCCAACCATAACGCCCAACCCTGTAGAGAATGACAGGCATCAGGGGTGTGACTTGGGATTCTTGCCTGTAATGCTCATACCATTCCACACCCTGCAGCCAGTGAGAGGCATCGAGGTATGCCTTGGACTCTTCGGCCCCAAAGTTCACCCCATTCTCCTATATCGCACCCATCTCACTGTATTTCCTAATGGAATGGGGTGCGCATAAGAGCCAAAGACCTCAAGGAACACCGTGACACTTGTCAGTATCTACAGGGTGGGGTGTGGTGAAATGGCGTGGCCGTTATGCCTGACGACCCAAAGGCACACCCCAATGCCTGTCACTCTCTGCAGGGTGGTGGTGGGGTTGGCTTCAGTTCAATACTTCACTGCCATTCCTATTACGCAGCTCTGTAACTTCTACACTACCACTGCCAATGCCAGCAAGCAAACATTTGGCATTGACAAATGCTTGTTTGTAGAGACACTGTAAAGGAATCATCATAAAGACAGTGTAAGATGAATACTGTGCACAACAATTATCACCACCTATGACAACCTGTATGTACAGATAACAGCATACTACAAAGTGAAATATAAAAATTAGGTAATTACATTAAAGATCAGATGAACTTCCAGCCTGTCTTGCTCCTTGTGAATCCTCCCACCTAAACAGGGACTGGGGTAGGTGTATCAAGTGATTATAATGTAATCCTTTTTACATCTCCATCCATTTAGTAAGATATACTTTACAGAATATGTTCTGTACAACACTCAGGAACTTTGTTTCCTGCAAATAACCTTTTGTGTCCAGGCGTCCACAGCGTACTCTCCTGTTTACTGCTTTTTTGTGAGTGTTGTCAGGTTGCTTAGCAGCTAGACGTGAGCACCTCTGGTATGTGTAACTGTTGACATGGCATCTGACATCACACAATGTAGGAGGAGCTGCAGGCTCAAGAGGAAGCCAGTTGCAGTTTGGCATCTTTTCTGCACATAACACCATTACCCACGAGAGAGTGGACAATATTCTTTAGGTGAGTATATTTTACTCACATGATAATTTTGGGTAAAGTGAATTCATTTTACCTTGTAGGCAAGCAAACAACTAAGCACATGGGGGGAGGGGGGATTCTCCAAGGGGCAGGAATAATGCACTGGAGGTGTGTAACCCATCCGTGAAGTCCTGCATCCAAGGACCGATGTGCGGAGGGTGTATTCATGGCTACTGCATGGCACCCTTCTGAGACCCCACCCCCCCGGCATGCCGGTGCATAGGGGCCCTTCCATGGACACGGAAAGGCATCTAATGGGATACCCGGACCCAGTCCACCACTGGATCACTTGCACCTACGGGGTACCACAGCGTTCAGGTGGCCACAGTGCATCCACAGCACTGGGGTGGGTGGATGGCTGCCCCCAGCCCTCCATGAGGAACCCTAAGGCAACCCTAGGGCAGGGGCAGCATGTTGGGGGGGTTCCCTGTGCCCCTACTTCACTGCTGCGGTTGGTGGCAGCATATTGGGTGTGTGTGTACCGGCTAAGTCTGGGGTATGTTAGTGTAGCCTGTGCCCCCTCTTTCCCTGCACTCTGCACTTTCTGGAATAGCGTGGAGTTTGGGTACACAACCTGCACTGCCCCCACACGGGGATCAAAGGTCAGAACAGTGGTTCCAGCGCACATCAGCCCCATGCCTCCATGGAGCATCGGGTGCAGGGGGTGCAGTGGCCACAGAGTGTCTATGTGCCCCAGATACACAGCGCCTAGCCACTCCACACCTTAGAGAATAGCCCCATTATCACCTAATTCTTTTGCAGATAGTAGGACTGAAAAAGGTCCTCGGACATCAATGCTAGCAACTCACTTTTCAGACTGTGCAGATAGGTACATTTTGGCAATTGGAGTTATAAGGGTGAAAGCTTAACAGCTTAATAAAATACAATGAGCACAAAAAGTGGCATTGTATAACACAAATGGAAAATAATTAGTAATCAACACAACAAGGTTTCTTTGAGTTTTTGTTTGTTTCAATTTTACAGCAGCAAAGACAATTTTGTTTAAAGAAATGATCTGAGAACACACACTGTGTTATTCATATTATAATTTAATGTGCAATAGACAGAATACTGCCAGTGTGGTAAATCTTTGCACTGTTTTGCAACTATACGTTTATATATGCTTGATGCAGATTTATGTTTCTGTAACACATGAACAACACTATTTTTGGTTTATTGTAGCATATGACTTAAAATCCCCTTGAAAATGCTCATCTTGCCGGCTCGTCGGCGCAGCGGTTGGATTTCCGCTTGCGGCGCCGGCGATCCGGGTTCGGGAATGGACTCGGGTCGCTGGAGAGCCGGCCGGGGAGGAGTAGGCTTGAGCATCCCACGACTGCTTGCCTACTCCAGGGGGAGGGAGGGGATGTAAGCTCGCTGTCTGGTACCCCCTGGCGGAGGCCGGGGAGACCAGCAGCAGAGCCTCAACATACATTGGGGGCGTGGTGAATGTCGGCTACGTCTTGACGTCTGTGGCACACCATGCCCCGGGGAGAAAAGCGGAAATTCCAGCCTCCTGGTCCGCCGGATGATGGCTGCCCGCTCCCGCTGGCCCGAGATGCCCTGTAGCCTCCAAACCCACCTCAGCAGCACTCAAGGACTGATGCCTAGTACGCTGGTTGCCCTCCCTCCCGGCGTCTTCCCCCTCGGAGGAGGGGGACCCACCCGGCAAAGGGATATACCGGGCCACCCTTGGGTCAGCTGCGATCTGAGGTGAGGGGAGGAGGGACGGGGCAAGGGAGTCACGGGTAGCATGAGCAGCCGGAAGCGAACTAGGAAGCGAGCAGGGATAAACACATAACACAAAAAAAGAAAATGCTCATCTTGAGTGAAATGTTGGGGTACAGCAACAAAGAGAAGGTGCCTGGTCGAGCCGCTCCTGTGGAGGAGTGGTTAGGGCACCAGCACATGGTGCAGTCGAGAGACCAAGGATCGTGGTTCGGTTCCCCCTCTCAGGTCTGCCCTGCTACATCTTTTTGCTACATTACCCAAAAGAAAAAGTACCCCCCTCCCAAGTTTCTTCCCATCCCCGAGGTCCCCTCTCCCCGCCCCTGGAGTTAGTTATTTAAGTTCCGGGGGTGTGGGGGTGAAGCCCCCACAAAAACACATGAAGACCCATTGTGATCAATGGGCGTGGCACGCAGAACAGGTTGGTGTTTTGCCTGACTCTGTTTTTGTCCAGTGCTGTTTCACTGTGACAATTTTAGCCGCGCTGTTTTGCCATGCAAGGTTATGACCCTGTGCCTGGTGTGACTGGGTTCCCTTCTTCGAGTCCCTCTACTACTGTTGAGGACTTATTAGAACTGATAGAATTTGATGCGATGGGAAATGCATGTGTGAATATAGAAACTGGTGTAACTAATGTTTTGGAGGGAAATAATGTAGTGGTATGTCTGAATAAGGCTATGAAGTTCAAGGAAAAATCAACATTTTCACCTGCTTCTGGTGCAGCAATAAGAACGTATCAGAATATTATTTTAAAAGAAATTGATACTTTGTTTTCAAAGAAATGGTATAATAGCAGTGGTAATTTAACCCTAGATGAATGTGAAGCACTGGAACATTTAAAGACCTTGGAATTTTTAGTACTAAAACAGGCAGCCAAAGGAGGAGACATTGTTGCCTTAACTAAGACAGACTATGAGTTAGAGGCTTTATGCCTCCTCTTAGACATTGACACATACCAGGCGTTATAAAAAGACCCTACACTGCATTTTGAGTTAGTACTGTTTGATTTAATTGATGGTGCCTGCCAGAGGGGATTTATAATGGAAAATGAGATGAGACTTCTAAAGGCAGAATCACCACAAATAGCAACATTTGACTACCTACCTAAAATACACAAAGTGTAGAAAATCCCCCCCCCACAGGCCCATCATATCTAAAATCAATGCAACAGAAAAATTGTCCAAATTTTGTGACTATTTTTTGCAGCCTATTGTTCTCAATCTGCCATTCTATACACGGGATTCTTTGCATATTTTGGAAAAACTGAGCTCGGTAGTGTGGCAGAAGGACTTTATTTGGATCAGCATCAGTGTTACTTCATTGTATACATCCAATACCACACCATCTGGGGTTAGAAGTGAAGTGTGCCGGGTTGGTTGGGTATATAAGTAGTAGGAGATAGAAGATAGATGGGTGGCGATATTTGGAATGAATGAGAATCACGTAACACCATGACGCCAAATGAAGTGAGCCAGGAGATCTGAATGTCAGGCTATTCCAACACACCCACCCAGGTGGTAAGGCAGTTATTTTGCTATTTGGCTACGTGATGTAATTCTTCACCAAAATGGAGAGGCAGGAGGCACGCGTGGAGGAAAGGAACTAGTTTATTAGCATCTGATCATCGTATGGGGTCACAAGAGAAGGACAACCATATATACACAAGCTACTACTTTACTATAGGCAAGAGGAATAATCAGCTGCAACAGCATAGAATACCAGAATGGATCAATCGACTGTAACAGCTATGCTGTAAGAGTGTCTTTCTTATCTTCAGATATATACTTCTAATCCCGAGGTGCACCACTCCCTAAAACTTAGGTTTTTAGAATTACAGTCATTCCAATACTTCAAGAAGAGTCTATCCGAAGGATGATCGTCAGTTGGTGCACGCAACTGTCTCTGTCGACGAAAGAAATGTGGAAACACTCCACTGGTTTCCCAGTGAAATGCAGAACCTTGGTGGGAAAACTAAGGATGCATAGAGGATTTAATAGACCATGAGTCCTCGGCTACGCCCCACCTCTCTAGGGTTGCCAGAAAGGAATACAAGATCTGGCTGCAATCCGCTTCTAGACTGCCCGGGAAGAATAAGCAATGCAAACCACTTGGACACAATCCGCTTCTGGATTGCCAAGTGAAGGGATCAAGAAGAAGAAGAAGAACCAACCAACAGTCTCCTTCTGGACTGCAGGTATACTCTAAGCTGATGAACACACTGAATCGGGAGAATCAGAACCACTGGACCACTCTTGGACTCCAGGCAAACACTCCCTCTGGACTGAAGACACACACTGGTTGACGCTCCCACTGGGTCAGGACCTCTGGACCCTCTTGAACTCCAGGCAACCACTCTCTCTGGGTGTCAAAGTGCGTCGGTCTTCTGATTTCCAAGGCCGGACGAGCCAAGGCACTCGCCAAAACAATAAATCGTATGTCGAACTGCGACCAAATTTGGAGTCCATGGCTGGATGAGCCAGGACACACTAAAAACAACAAACTGAATGTCACTCAGAGAACTGACACTGACGGGCTGACCAGTACTCCACTGCGGATGTGAAAACAAGAAAACAGATGGCAGACTTCTGCACTGGGCCAAGCCGTACTGGGAAACTGTGAGAGGAAAATAACAAATGGGATGATGCAACTTTGAGGCGACTGCAGTACAGCTCTTTGTGGATTGTTAGTGGGACTGGACACACACACTGGACTGTATGTGTTTGTGAGACCTGGGAACTTTATTGGTGGGGTTGAAATTGGGTTTGTAAATAACCGCAGTCAGTATAGACAGAGACTGTATTCCAGGGGGAAGGGACTGAGAAAAGGGGTGTGTGCCATTATAAACAGAGAGGGACAAACAGGGTGGCCATATTCCACCATGGCAGGCATCTTCGGAAGGGTTGTAGGCTGCACAGGCTGTGGGATGGCAATAATTCTCAATTGGGCCTGAAGAGAGGGAGGCTGCCCACTCTGTAGACAGCTATATTGTATCAGGAGTGAAGTATATTGGTTAAGGAGTAAGCTGGGGGAGTTGGGAGGTGTCCAAGGATAAGGGGTGTGGATATGGGCAGCAGAAGGGTGGGGCTGAGGGGAGGCTGGGGCAACACTCAGAAATTACAGGACATTATGTTACAGCAAGCAGGAGGGGGGATATTAGGGACAGAGGACCCTTAGATAGGGATGTTAATGCTAAGGGGAAAGCGTACGGGGTAAACATTCCGAATATAAAAAAAGTGGAGGGGGAAGAGTCATGAGGGGCTGTTGTGGGGAAGCCTAAAAGAGTAGACTGTGGGAAGGGAGCTCCTAAGGAGAACAGAGCAAGGGTGGAGGAAGAGGGGCAGTTTAGAGGGGCAGTCGGGGGAAACTCGGGTTACTTGATGGAGGCTGGCAAAGAGTGTTACAATAAATGTGAGCTACTAAGCAACCTAGAGGGGGAGGATGGGGTTGGTGGAAATGAGGAAACTGATACAGTGGCCGGGGAGAGGGAGTCGGATACCCATAGGACATCACAGACCAGCAATGGAAAGGATAGAAATAGTCCCAGAGGGAGAAGGGGAAACATAAATGTTAAGCAGATGGGGGAGATGCAACATATTGCAGACATGAGGGAGGAGAGCATGACTGGAGAGAAACTGGGAGACAAGAAGGTGGGGAAGGGGCCCCCCTTCAGCAGGGGGGTCCATACCAAGGATGGGGCCCTAGGTAAGGGGACCCACAGAGTGCCTCTGGAGGTAGGGGTACTATACAAGGGGAGGATGGTGGTGGGGAAGGGAAACCATCAGGGCCAGGATAAATGGTTCGGATAAGAGAGGGTTAAAGGGACACCTATTCTGGGGGGTCTGAGTTAAGTGGGCAAAATAACAAGGGAGGCAGAAAGGGGAGGGTGACAAGGGGGTCTCTAATAAGGCAGGAAGACTCCCATGGAATTGAGATCATGAATAAAGGGGGAATGGGGGGTGAGAGTGCATAGTGGAGGTAACCATAAGGATGATGGCGGTGTTAAGGTTCTGTTATTGGGAGACTCGATGATTGGGGTATCCAGTGGGAGGGACAGGGGGACAGGTAGTGAGTATTTCTGGGCTGACAGTGCACAGAGCAAAGTTCATGGGGTATGAACTGGTTAGAGATTGTGGAGGGGAAACCGGATTTCCTGGTGCATTTGGGAACTAACGATCTAGAGGAAAATAACGTTTTGGAAATCCAAGCAAGGTTCCAAGAACTTGCCAGAGTCTGTTGGGATAATGGATGCAACATTTCCTTTTCGGAGATATTGCCAGTGCCAAAGGCCTCAGTGGAGAAGAAAATGAAGATCACAGAGGTTAATGACTGGCTCAGGAAGTGGGGTGAAGAGAGTGGGTTGGGGGTGTTAGGGAACTGGAAAGGAGTTTGGGAGGATAAGGGACTGTATGCCAAGGACAGGCCTCATCTTGCCCCATTAGGGAAGGAAGTCCTTAAACAGGGGATGGCTGACTACATTCAAGAAAGGTGGGTTTAAACTTGTAGGGGGAGGGATAAGGAGGGCTGACCAGAAGCCCTCTCCTCCAGATGAGGAGTAGCCTTCAAACCCAAGGAGGGAGGGAAACAGACTGGGGTGGAGGTTTCAGGAGGAGCAGAGGAGGATGGATGTATAAGGAACCTGGGTGGGGTTCGACAAAGGGATCAGGGATAAGGGTGGGGGTGGTGTTAGTAAATGCCAGGAGCTTGGGAAACAAGTTGCCAGAGTTCCAGGCCATGCTGTTCGGGGGGTGGATGTGGCGGTCACGGAAACGTGGGCCAGCAAAAACCATGACTGGGACCTAAACATGCGGGGGTACACTATGCTTAGGAAGGATGGAAAGGAGGGCAGAGGGGGTGGAGTGGCTATGTTCATTAGAGATGACATAGAAATTGCTAGGGTAGAAGAGTCAGAGGGAAACGTGGAGGCCTTATGCGTCACTTATGAATCCCAGCAGGAGGTAAGGTCAAGCTGGGTGTAGTATATAGGCCCTCCGGGATGGGTGATGTTCTGGAGGATGGTTTGCTGGACAACATCATTGCCCAGTGTGGACCAAAAGGGAAAGGAGTGGTGCTGATGGGGGACCTTAATATGCCAGGTATAAACTGGGGAACCATGTCCTCTAAGGTGGCCAAGGAGCAGAGGCTGCTGGACGGCTTCCAGGATGTGTTCTTAACACAGCATGTGATGGAGCCCACAAGGGAGGGGCATGTCCTGGACATGGTTCTGGCAGATGGGGATCTGGTAAGGGACCTGGTTGTAGAGGATCCCCTGACTGGGTGCGACCACAATACTGTCTGGTTTCAAATAAGCATGGGGGAAGGGGGGCAGATCTAGGACACTGGAAGTGGACTTCAGGGTGGCAGACTTTGTGGGCATGGGAAATATTCTCAAGGATCACTTGAAGGGGATTACATCAATGACAAATGTGGAAAAGAGATGGGAGGTCATGAAACAGGGACTTCATGAGGCAGTCAGGACTTGCGCTATTGTGAAACGTAAGGGAGCAAGGTCACATAAACCATGCTGGTGGTCCAGTGAGGTTCAGGTAGCCGTCAGAGAAAAGAAGGTGGCCTACAAAAATATAAAACAAAAGAGGGATAGGATATGAAATGTACCATCTTGCATCTAGAAAAGTCATCCGATGGTGAGGGGCAAGTCCAGTAAAAGAGCAGCGGCTGGGACAGGGGATACATGGAGGGAAAGGGTTCTTCTGGTACATTGGGGAGCGGAGAAAACTAAGGGCCATCTCAGCAGATTGAGACTGTGAAGGAGGGTGGGTGGAAGAGGCGAGGGACCAGGCAGAGGTATTAAATGAGTACTTCACCTCTGTGTTCACTAGGAGGGGATGGATATCTACAGCAAGGCACGATGGGGATAGAAGCGGCAGTGAGTGGGATCAGGGGAGCAACAGAAATGGAGCAAGAGGGAGGGAGAGGTACCCCAGGGGCATCACATCAGGATAAGGATAAAAAGGCCAGTAAGGTGGAGGAGATGGATGATGCTATCTCCACCGAAAGGGAGTGGATAGCCCTCAAGGCCCTAAAGAAATACAAATCTGGACCGGATGGCATTCATCCAAGAGTACTATGGGAATTGTCGGACATACTGGCTGCACCTCTGGCGGAGCTCTTCAACAGGTCACTTGAGACAGGGAGGGTACCTAGGGATTGGCGAGAGGCACATGTGGTGCCAATCCATAGAGGAGGGTTGAGGGAAGTAACAAGTAACTATAGACCCATCAGTTTGACCTCGGTGGTAGGAAAATTAATGGAGAGTATACTAAAGGAATAATTGGGGGTGTACTTGGAGGAGGTGGGAGGTCTGGATAGTCGGCAACATGGGTTTGTGCCAGGCAGATCACGTCAAACCAATCTTGTGGAGTTCTATGAATGGGTAACATCAGAACTGGACAGGGGAAAGCCTGTGGATGTATTATTCTTGGACTTCAGTAAGGCGTTTGACTCTGTCCTCCACAATGGTCTAGTGGAGAAACTGCTGGGGTTGGGAGTAGGTCCTTTGATGGTCAGATGGATTGAAAACTGGCTAGCTGGATGCACCCAGAGAGTAGTGGTCGGTGGGGAGCTCTCGAACCCTAAAGAGGTCGGTAGTGGGTTACCGTGAGGGTCGTCCTGGGTCCGATCTGTTTAATGCATACATATCGACATCAGGGAGGGTATAGGGTGTGAAATGAGTCTCTTCATGGATGACTCCAAGATGGGAGCAGTAGTTGAGGGGAAGAGGGAGGTTGGCTCTGCAAGGGACCTGGACACCCTGGAAAGCTGGGCTCACACATGGAAATTAAATTTCAATATCACCAAGTGCAAGGTGTTACATCTTGGGTGGGGAAACCCTAAACACAGGTACACCCTGGGAGGGGAGGTGCTGGAGGCCTCAATAGGGGAAAAAGACCTAGGGGTCATGGTGGATGCATGTATGAATAATTCTGAGCAGTGCAGGAAAGCGGCTAGCAAGGCAAACAGGATGTTGGGATGCATCGTAAGAGGGATCATCTCTAGGAGCAGGGAGGTGATTCTGCCGCTGTACAATGGACTGGTTAGACCACACCTTGAGTACTGTGTACAGTACTGGAGACCACACTTGAAGAGGGACATACAGCTCCTGGAGAGGGTACAGAGGAGGGCAACTAAGATGATATGAGGACTAGGGGATTTGACGTATGAGGACAGACTTGAGAAGCTCTGCCTGTTTCCATTGGAGGAGAGGAGAGATGGGGGGCATGATTGAGGTCTTCAAGTACCTCAGGGGAATAAATAGGGTAAACATGGAGGGGATCTTTAGACTAAAGCAGGGAGGTATCACCAGAGGGCATGGTTTGAAGTTGGAAGGTGGAAGGGTGAGGGGGGAGAAGAGGAGGAGGTTTTTCACTGAGAGGGTGGTGGGCCCTTGGAATGCACTGCCTGGTGAACTGGTTCAGAGGATCCACAGTGGAGGGCTTCAAGAGAGGGTGGGACAGACACAGAAAGTGGATGTATCAGATGATGGTCTGGCCCAGGGGGGTGGGGAAGGATGATAGGGGTTTCTGGAACACAA
The DNA here is from genome assembly GCA_016271365.2 of Neoceratodus forsteri. Taxonomy (NCBI): domain Eukaryota; kingdom Metazoa; phylum Chordata; order Ceratodontiformes; family Ceratodontidae; genus Neoceratodus; species Neoceratodus forsteri. The sequence goes on along the minus strand of CM057450.1, from coordinate 881,713,649 downwards.
GGGGGGGAGGGCCTCGGCACCCAACTAGGGATCTGAGGTTCGAGCAGACTCGATAGACCATAAGGCCTAATCTGCTGGCAATTAGTATGTTAGCATGATTGGCTGTTGTCTGCTTCTGGATGCACTGGAGGATGATTCTTGAAGGACAGGTGAAGAATGACAGGGTTGCACAAGGGTGAAGTGATTCCAAAGACAGTTGAAGACTGATTCAGATGGTTATCCAGCACCAAAATGCTGGCACAAAGCAATGCAAGACAGTTCTGACACTCAATAATGTTCGCAGAATGACTAATAATGTAGGAAAATGCAAATAGAGTCTCAGTTCCTACTGTAGTGGTCAATAACTATACAGTATAGTCTCAGTGTTCAGACCACAGTAAATATACCAGCAATTTATTGTACAGATTTAACCCTAGCTCTGGTAGACCTAACTTTAATGGGGTCCCTTCTAGCTAAATCGGGTTCTCCTGTTACTGTGGGAACACTACAGTGGGGAATAGGCTCTCGGGAAGGCTATAGAAAAGATGGGTGACCGGGCCCCTTTAACACTGGGGGACTTACATGGCTAGCTAGGCTCCTATTAAATTTGGGGTCACTCCTATCGCTGGGCCCCTAACACAGCTGTAGGCCTAAACAGTGGGCTACAGGCCCTGGGCTTTGTGTTTCCCTTTCTTTGTTACTATTGGGCCTGGTGCCTTCACTTGACTGGACCTCATGCCCTTAGTACCACTGGGCTGGCTTGCCCTAACTCACTAGGCTGGGGCTGCCCTTTACTACCACTAGGCTGGCTTGCCCTAACTGGCTAGGCCTGGGTAGCCCTTTACTACTTCTGAGCTGGCTTGCCCTGACTTGCTAGGCCTGGCACCTACTTACTGCTAGGGCCTGGCACCCTCTCTTAACTGTGGTCCTGGTGCCCTCTTTTACACTGGGCCTGATGCCCTTCTTAAACTGGGCCTGGTGCCCTTCTTAAATGTGGGCCTGGTGCCCTCCTTAAACTGGGCCTGGTGCCCACTCTGAACTGGGCCTGGTGCCCTCTCTTAACTTGGGTCCTGGATTGCCCCTTTAATTATTTGGAGGCAGGGCCCCTTTAATTTTCTGTGGCAGGGCCCCTTTAATTTCTCTTGAGTGGCCTGACTGTGGCTGAGCCCTTTCAACACTCATGGGCTCTGTTTCAGTCTCCTGCCACCCAATTCCTTTTATCCCGCCCTATTCCAGCCTCTCATAAATATTTAGCAGCCTTTTCCTTGGTTGAGTCTGCCGGCTCCTCCCTGTTGGCAGCGCTGCACCCCGCTCCCTCTTGCATAATTAATTTAAGGGTCCTTCTGACCCAATCCTCCCTGAGGTGCTTAGCCGCTCCTATTCTGCGCCTAGTGCAACTTTAAAATAAATGCACAGTCTTTTTAGTTGGGCGGTCAGCACAAAGTGAGTGCTGCCACCGACTCACCACTCCTTGGGAACACTGGAAGGCTGCATCGGGAGGTGGGAGGTGTTTTCTGCAGAGGGAGGACTTCAGGCGCTATTGGGACAGCTTGGGGGCCTCACTGGGACTTCGCGAGGACCGGCTCCGTTACAGACTGCGGCTCTGGCAACGCCGCCGGTGTGGGACTGGAAGCTTTAGTTCAACTAATAAAATAAGAAAACGGACGGGGCTCTTAGCCCAACAGCCACACCAGACGCCTTTTTTTCTTCTTGTGGTGCCCTGATGGCACCACCGACCGCGCCATCCACTTCTAGCAGTCTTCAGCAGCTGGAGAAGGAACAGGCATGCAAGCAAGCAAGCCTGGAGGGATGGCTCCAACACCAGGTAATCCTTTTTTTCCGGTCCACCCAGACCTGCTGCATTCTCTCCCCTCCACAGCTACCAGGATCTTTCTTAACTGAACTTACTTTCAAACCCTAACACTCTCCTTCTAGAATGGATGGAGTGGAATGCTGTGCATGAGCAGCTCAGCACAACATTCCATCCAGGCCATTGTTGCTTATGCTGAATATAAAAATCTATTTTTTTACATGCTGTTAGTGCACTGGGCACTTTACTGTGTACCGGGGGGGGGACTGGGGACTACTGGGGTACTGCAGGGGTACCTCTAACTTTGGCATATTACAGAAGCAGTTAACCACTTTCTATCCAACACAACCTTTGCGAATGCCCAACCTCCTTATTTCTTCCTGGATGCTCTTGAATTCATCTTATATCATAACTATTTCTTATTCAATGGAAAATGTTATTTACAAAAGCAGAGAACGGTGATGGGAGGCACAGTTGCTCCCAGTTATACCAACATCTATGTTGGTTGGTAGGAAAAGAAGTTTCTTTTTAACAACAATAACTAAATCCTGCCCTAGATCCAGTTCTGGGGTCACTTCATTGATGACTTATTGGTTACATGGAGAGGCACCAGAGCATAAGCAGAATGCTTTGTAATGAGTCTTAATGGAAACAACATGAATCTGAAATTCACATCAAAAATCGATGAGTGTAAAATTGAGTTTTTAAACTGAACATTGATAAAAAAAACATAATGAGGTAGTAAAAAGTGAAAACTTTACAAAAGAGACAACGGGAAATACAATGTTCCATGCCAAGAGTGCTCACCCACAGTCTCTAAGTCCATTCCATATGAGCAGTTTCCACATCTCAAAAGAAACTGCTTGTCAGACTCAGAAGATGAAAAATGTGCTTTAGAAATGTATAGGAGATTTCAGGAGAGAAGGTATGATACACCTACCCTTGATGAGGTGATGCAAAGAGCTGCATTGCAGGAAAGGAATACTTTATTAAAAACAAAAAGTTGGAAGAGGAAGGGGTCATGACCTTTGTCTTAGAATATAATGGGATAGCACCGAAAATCAACTCTATTCTGCTAAATAATTGGAGGCTCCTGGACCTTTGCAATGTCCTTGATTTATTCATAAAAAAACTCAAATCACGATTAGCAGGAGAAAAAACTTGGGTGACTATTTAAGCAAAATACCACAACAGGGTGTGGGTGATGCTAGGATTTACCCACGCCTGGTGTGGTTTGGTCACGAGGCCACAGGCTGAGTGAGTAAACCACACCAGAAGTGGGTAAATCCTAGCATCACCGACACCCTGGAGTGGTGTACTACGATTATACAATGTACCCTGTATTTTTTGTAAAAAAATAAATAAATAAAAAAAAGGGAATGCACAGCTTTGTGGCACTTTTGATGATTTTAACTTTATTCTTACGCCAAAAAATGTAGTTCCTTGTTGCCAGGCAGAATTAAAGATGCAGGATGCAGGATACACTCCCCAACTGAGAGACATGCTGATAGGAATTTTATTTTATTAGTAGTATGAGGCCAAGAAGCATGCTGTGGGGCACTGATGCAAACGACAAGCACAATATGGGTAAATGAAGGATACCGAAAACCAGTATGTGTGAACAGGTTAGACACTTGCCCTCTGTGTGGGGCACGTCATCAAACATAAGATACAGACTCAAACAAAGAAGAATCTTGCCTTGATTTGCACTCATTTTATTCATTGAGCATCCAGGCATTATTGTGAAGTGGGGCAGCACCTTCTTTGTGTGGACAGTGTCGTTTCTCTGTAGGGTGGGCAATTCTGAGGCAAGGGTTAAGTGAGGAATGCCAGTTGCAATGTGGGACAGTCTGGTGAGGTACAGCCATGCACGGTGTTCAGCAAGAAGAGTGTGTCGTATTCTGCAACAAGAGTTGAGTCTGCTACACCAAGCGAAGACAACCCTTGCTGTCCCTCCTGCTTACTGACATTCTTAGCGAATAGGATACTAAAGTGCAGCTGAAGAAAGCAACAAGGGAGGTCAACAGTGAAAATGCTGACCTCCTGCACAGCAACGGCACAATACCAATACAGGTATTGTGCCGCCCGATCAAGCAGTGTTTTCTGTGGGGGCTGTGCCCTCCGCATCCCCCAGACTTAAGATTCTCAACTCCAGGTCGGAGTTGGTCTGGGGAGGGGGCAGAACACTGGGGGGAAAGTGAAACACCAAACAGGATTACAGCGACTGTCACTGTAATGATCTTTTTTTCATGTTTCGCTGTGTGGGTGTCGAGCTGAAGGGGTGCACTGGCAGTGGAACAGGAAAACCTTGCAGGGTGAGGTCTGGGTTCACAGGGGCAGTTGACAGGATGTCAGGAGTGAACTGGACTCAACACGTACTGTGCAGTTGTCCATGGTGAGTGACGCTCAAACACAGCAGTGTTGCATCGGGAAAAAAAAAAAGAAATAAAATGACTGCAAAAGTTTTAGAAATTACAGTCGAAAGGCAGAGCCATGATATTGGTCAGGTACTTATGCAAATCTGGGGATATGCATATGTATAAGTGCATGGCCAGTGTAATGGTTTTGCTTTTCAGTAGTGATTTGTAAAACTTCTAGGCGTTTTTTTTATTTAGAGCACTTTCAGTTCATGAGCTTCCACTGAATGTGCTTTTATTTCTTTTTTTCAATGGGGAAGAGTACAGGAATTGCTAGAGGACAATTAAATTAAAGGAGTGTGTGAACCTGTAGGAGTGAGCTGCATAGACGGGAGGGGCTTTTCCGCTTCTGTTTTCAGGAGGCTTGGATTGATTCTGGTGGGGGTTCCTAATGGGGCTGACTGGTGGCTGGCACTTCTTTCCATAGGGGTGATGCTAGAATTTATCATGGCTAGAAGGTGCCAGCCAGCCAATCAGAATGCTTTATTTTTCTAGCCATTGTATAATTAAGCTATAGCCACTACACCCTGGTGAAAAGAAATACACAAACCTGGCTCCCCCCACAACCTACCAGGGTGTTACAAGTGTGGACACTGCAGTGCATGCAAGCATGTGTCCCAAGAGAAGGACTTCAAACACCCCTTAAAAGATTTAAAAGTAGAAATACATGAATTTGTAAACTGTTCCACTACTTATATAGTTTATGTGGCTTACTACCCATGCAAAGTGATCTATATGGGAAAAAATATAAGAGCTGCCAAATAAAGGTTTTTAGAACACCTTAGGGATGTTAGAAATAGGAATACTGACTCAGCAATCTCTATGCACTACATGGGAAAACATGAAAGTAATCCAGTGAGTTTAAGGTTCACCATTCTGGAACACACAAAATGTCAACAGAGAAAGGGGGGATAGAAAACAATTGCTTTTACAGAGGGAGTCCAGATGGATTTTCACACTTGACTCATTACATCCGAGAGGACTTAACAGAGAGCTGGATTTAACTGTATTTCTTTAAAAAGTAATAATATCAATCTGTTGTCCTTGAATCCTGAATCAATTTTTGGCTCTATCTGTACACTTAACTCTAGCAGCTTCTTGCTTTTCTCAACATTATTTATTTTGCCTTCTCTGAGATCAGTCTGATTGAAAACATGAAGTATGGGCATACACATGTAGAATGCAGGTTTTTAAAAGAGGTATGTATATAAAAAATGCACAGATAAAATTTTAACAAGTGGTCCACCCAACAAAGTCGGGAAATTAAATATTAAAATGTTAAGGAACCAAATGGAATGCCATACACTGTTTTGATTGTTTATCACTTTTTATTATAGTTAATAGTATAAATGATTGGTGCAATTTAGAGTAAATTTTGAGTTAGTGGCCCATGGTACCAGTATGGGGGGACAAGTACACTTGGACAGGGTTTTTATATATCTAATTTGGGCATTACTGAAACAAAATAATAGAAAATTAAAATAATAACATTTAATCTTTTCTGATCTTTGATTGACAGATCAAGATTTTGTTACTCACTTTAAAAAATACTGAAGTAAATGAAAATTATGTTTTTATGCCGTATGTTGCCCATAATCGAAATAAGAACTACCTTTCACAATCAGTGAAAGGACAACTGAATGATGACTAGTAAAGCATAGTGAATTGCTTTTACCAGTCACTAACTCAAAGTTGCAAAATCAGGCAAAATTTCGCAATATGATCAAATCATTAGAGAGGAATCACTGTTTCAAGGCACTGGCATGTTTTTAGCAATGACTGGTTAAATTGATTTTTGGAATGTGGTCACTTAATAGATGTATGTATATGAAGTGTGATGTAACATTTTGACTCCACTCCCCTGATGAAGAGGGTGATCCCTTGAAGTGCTGGGGAATTTTCTGATGTCTTGTAATAAATTTATTTCAGGATAAGACTCTGTTGTGATCACATTTTTTATTTTTGCTGCTGTGCTATTGTGCCTGTTTCAAATGCAGACACGCAAAGGACTGTTAGCACATTGGTTTGTGCTTCTAAAGAAGGTGCATAACATAAAGTATCTGATTGGCTCTTCAGCTGAGAAACTGCTTAGCAACTTCCAACACCTCATCAGTTTGGATTGTGCATGACACATACCTGCTGTGCTCCTCAGCACACTGCCATTCACTTACATATTGTCTTCTGTGTTCCAGGGGCTCAATTTTCAAACCAGTCCTAGATCAACATAAGCTGCAACAAATAGCAGCTTACACTGAGTGCCAGTGCACCAGGGACCCTGCACCAATTCTAGTACAGGCAGGGTCCCAGCGCCAATTTCTCACAGTTTGCCACACCTGTTCCCATTCATCAGAGGAAAGATGCATGGGAGGGGAATGCTGCAAACTATGGGACAATCATGTGGCATGGCAACCAGTGCCATGGATATGCTGGCAGTGTGCTCTGCTGGCTGGCAGAGGCTGTAGGGGACAGAAAGGGTCAGGTCAGGGGGAGGTGGGTGGCATGGACACAGGACAGAGCCTGAAGGGTATAAAAAGTTTGGGATGTGCAGCATTATGACTGGTGCCATGGGGGAAGGGGGAAGGGAGGAAAACAGATAGGAGAAAGTTTGCGTGATGCAGACGAGGACAGAGCATTATACATGGGACTGTATCTCTGTCTCTGACTGCAGTGACATACCTGCTGGACTGCTGTCAGTAATCTCCCACACATAGGTGGCCCTCTCCATTACCCTGCTTGGTGTCAACCATAGCAGATATGTGCAGATGGGAAGACACAGGGTCTGTCAGACCAGCTGCTGACTGGTCTAACCATGGCCGGGACTTGGCAGGACTTTCACAATCCCAATTAAGCTGATGCCGTAGCTGCGCTGTGGTGCAAGCACCCCCATGACCTGGGACACCCCAATTTTGGGTGCAAGGCTGGTGCAGTGCCACTCTGGCACAACAGCACCCCTTTTTGACACAGACCATGTCTGAAAATCAGGACTGCTGAATATTTTGATGCAAGGTGCCACTTGCATCAATTATGTTTGATGCGGGCACCTTGTGTCATACTCAGGGCTTTGAAAATCAAACCCCATGTCTCCATAGCTCCAGCAGCAGGGATTCAATGCTCCAGTGGCTGGGAAGAGAAGGAAGAGGGATGGATACACTCGTGCTCAGGTGTCTGCAGCTAGCCTTGCCTGAAGGAGAGGGCCGCCAGCAGGCAAAATCCAATGTATAGCATCATGGCTCACAGGAGAGGCACCACAGCTGGTAGTGTAGAGCAGGATCTGGGACATCTGTGGAGTAGTCCCAGGTGGGGACCCACCAGCCCAGCCATGTAATATGGCCTGCTCAGTTATGTCTCCATTTGTTTGCATATTGCACCATACATCCTTATGTGCACCGCAGAGTTGCTGCCTACTGCATATTACTCATGCACGTGGCATGCAGAGCCCTGGGTTCTGTATGACTACTGCCACTATACAGCACTGTGCAGTGTCTACCCAGGGCTGTGCTGGGTTGTCTGGTCTGACAGAGTGTTCCATGCATACGTGCTGATAGACTATACTGTACAGTATGATGCAGCCCTACGTATATCATGGCACATACACTGCACCATGTGTACTGTGTTTCTTGGGGGCATGTTTACAAGGACACTGATGTGTGGTCACTGGTTATGCACTTCTGGAAAGTCCACAAGGTCAGGGAACCCTTGTATCCTTTCATTCAATGTTCTTCAGTGGTCTTTAAAAAACAGATCATAAATGGCAGAAAAACAAAAAGGCAGGACCAAAATCAGTGTTTTGTTTTCACCAGTAATGTGCACACTTTTTTATTTTCTTTTAAAAGTTCCAACCTTTCAAGATCAGTGAAAGATCTCTTCTTCAGGGATTGACTGTAAGTAATTCATAATACATTAGGTTCCCTTTTCACATTTCTTTCTTTCTTTCTTTCTTACATTATTGAACAGGTTTAGAAATTGGAGTGGAAAAGTTCTGAAATATCTTATGTTATTCTACAAGGGATGCATATCTTCTCACTGTTAAATTCCATTATACTGCTTAGATTTCTTTACACAAATAGATATAAACTTTTTTTGTGACTTTATGGGGTTTTTTAAACAAATTATTTTTTCTTATTTCATTAAAATGTAAACATATGTAATTTCTTCATGTTGCATAATGAATTAATAAATTATAAATAATTCACAATTTACACTGTATTTTTTAAGCTCATCAGTGGATTTTTGTATTTACTGTTACTTAGTTATGGTTTTCATTAAACTTGTTCCTAAATTGTAACTTACTTTTCCTTTTTTTGATATCCTGGTTAGTCCAATCTCAAAATTGCTTTGCCCCTCTGGCTTTTCTGTTTTGATTAATCTAGGAAGAAAGGCACAATAATCTATTACTTCTTGATTTTATCTTAGAATTAGGGAACTCCTTTCCTTTCTATCATATATTACAAAGTCACTCACTTTATTTGCAAGCTTAATTTAGTCGAGGCATTTTCAAGTATGTTTTTGCCTACCAATATGTACGGTTACTAACACTCTGTAAAAAAAAAAAAAAAAACAGCATTCATATATTCAGTTTTGTTGTGTATGGTTTCAACCAAAATAAAAGTTTAGCAGGCCAATTCCTTCTTCTGGTTCAGCTCATCATATCCATTGAGTATTGAGCCAAGTTAACAAACTGACATACCTGCTACTGTATGTTTTCTAATTCTAAAGTCACAGTAATGAACTGCAAACAGTTTAAATTGATATCTGCAAATTCAGATGAGGGGCGTTAAGGAGCACTGTCAGGGTGGGGGGATTCCTATTATGTATTACCATTTGGGATCATGTCATCTTGAAGTAGGGAAACACTGAAAAAGAGAAATCACTAGTTTTGAGATATAAAAGGCATATTCTTTATATAGGAGAACTGTCCAACCATTTTGGTGTAGTTCTCATTTCTCATTTGGAGAATGCTGAAAATGTGGCGCTCACTTTCACAAGGTAAAACTTCTAAGAAATGTAAAGATGTTTAAAAACTCATTTGAATTAAGAAATAATATTGTTATTCTTTTTTTTCCAGTTTCAGCCTGAAAAAATATTGAAGGATGTAGATGTAGGACGTACTTAAAGGAAATAGAGTAATCCAGTTGACTGTTTGTAAAACATGAACTTAGTCCATTTAATATAATGCTTAGCAAAACAAAACATTGTTATGCTGTTTTTGTTACAGAGTGTTAGTAACCATACATATTGGAGGGCAAAAACATACTTGAAAATGACTCAGTTAAAGTAAGCTTGGAAATAAAGTGAGAAACTTTGTAATGTATAACAGAAAAGAAAAAAGTTCCATAATTCTAAGTTAAAATCAAGAAGTAACATATTTTTGTGTCTTTCTAGATTAAACAAAACAGAAGAGTCAGAGGAGCAAAGCAATTTTAAGATTGGGCTAACCAGGATATCAAAAAAGAAAAAGTAAGTTACAAATTAGGAACAATTTTAATGAAAACCGTAACTATGTAACATTAAATACAACAAGTTATAGCACTAACTTCAAAACCCCATTGAAATACACTGAACTGCATACCTGTGTCTTCAGTTTGTGGTCCGGCTTTGAAGAGTGAAAACGTGTCTGCGGTACAGAGAGCATTACAGCATTGGACCCTCCATGATTAAGTAAGGGTTCTGGGGATGCGGGGTGGTGGATGCTCAGTGGAAGGGTTGGGTGGGGTTATGGAGTGGCTGCAAAAGACATCGATGGACCGCTTTGTTTAACAGTGATAAAAAAAAAAGATCGATGATCCCAGTTGCGACACTGGGGAACTGGGCACCTCCAGTGTCACAGACATGTGGGGGAAGACATTGATGGCCCATTTTTTTTTTTACAAGTAAAACAAAAAGACAGACAATCCCCAATCATGACACTGGATGATTGGGCATTCCCAGTGTCAGAAAAAAACACTCACCCTGTAAAAACAGAATCTTGTCAGAGCCACCACGGCTGCATAATGATGTTGTGTGGAATTGTTAAGGAGGTATGGAGAAACAACACAATGATTTGTAAGTAGTATGTTTTGTTTTAGTTTCTGTTCTAAGGAAGGCATACACATTATTAGGAAAATATATGGAGGTGTACATTTTAATGGAAGGAATAGGAAGCAATATAGGTTTACGAAAGAACCCCAGAGCAAATGCCACTGAAGTATGTGTTATCCTGGATGATATTGGCCAGACAGACACATTTTAAAGAAAATACAATTGCACATACCTCAATAATGCAAAGCATCATGGGAAACATATGCAAATCCTCAAGATCATACAGAAGGTGGCAGTACATGAAAAAGTAATGGTTGGCATATATTCAGCCTTGGGATTATTTACACTTTTTTTTTTTTTTTAAAGAAAAAGGGTTTTTGTTCATGAGGTGATGTAAGTTATATTTAAGCAATGTGTTAATGTCTGGAAGTCAGTGTAATGATGGACTGTTAGCAGAGAAAAAGTGATAGTAACTTTCAGAGGGGGTCGCTTTTCATAAGGGCAAGGTAGTTATGCTTGTGATAATGGGAATATTAGGAAAGTATGAGGTCTATGCAGAAGTGGAGTACAAATATGCTCAGTATCATAAGTATGTGCTCAGAGTGCAGGCAAATGTGATATGCAGGTTTGTTTTAGAAATAGATAAAAATAGCGATACATACAATTGATAGAAAAATATATAATTACATAGACATATAGAAAGAGAGAGACAGACAGACAGGCAGAATAGGAATGGCAGAGAAGTATTGAAGTTATGCCAACCCCACCTCTACCCCATAGAGATGGACAGGCATTTGGGGTATGCTTTTGGGTCACTGCCCATAACGCTCACGCCATTTCACCTCACCCTGCCCTGCAGACACAGACAAGTGTCGAGATGTGCCTTGGGTTGTTCAAGCTTTACATTCACCCAATTCCATAAGGAAATACACTGAAATGGGTACAGTATAAGAGAATGGAGTGACCTTTGGGGCTGAAGAGTCAAAGGTACACCTCGATACCTGTCACTGGCTACAGGGTGGGGATGGGGGTGGAATGGCATGAGCATTACTGTTGACAATCTCATATCACACCCCTGATGCCTGTCAGTCCCTACAGGGCTGGGTGTTATGGCAGAAACCCTAATGCCCTGTGCGTTTCTTGATATTTTCACTCCAGGTTTTCAGCATGGGCTTTTTGTGACCCCACCGCATGAACAGTGACACTATCAGTTCATTAGCCAAAAGGTGATTTTGCACAATGACTGTGTCATTTGGCACCACAGGTACAAACACACATTTTGAACAGGATGTAAAAAATGACAGCTGTACTGTTTATGAGGAGGTGCAAAAAATGGTAATGTTAAAAATCTGGAGTGAAACTATAAAAAAATTGGGGAAGTCATGACACTGCTCCTGCTAATGTATACTTGTTTCAAATTCCTATGCATCCCATTGTTTTCATCTCTATTGCTGTTATGTGTGTTCTTAACCTAGCAACAGCTTTTAATGCATTACATTATAAAGACAAATAAATGTTTTTAATACATTTACAGACAGTTACATAAACTTAAATTTCCTTCACAGAATAATTTAAATTTAGTAACAGTGGTAGTACAAAGCAATTACTCAGACAACCTGAAAACTATAACTACTTTATATTGTACATTGACACCCCATAAGGATCTCCTTGAAACTGAGATGCAAATGTCACACATTTATCAGTTTTCTAACAGGAATATTTTACTATCGTAAATACACTTCTTGCTTCAGTAACTGCTCAGCACATCTATTGCATGACCTACTTATTGACATTTTACACCTGTGATGCAATGCACTGCTGCTTATTACACCAACATCATGAACCATAAAACAGATGACTGCCATAACTAAGGAGGCAGTATAGCACAGTGGTTTAAGGCTCTGAGCTGCACATCTGGGGATCTGGGTTTGAGTCCCACAGCCTCCACTTGCATACTGGGTGACCCTGGGCAAGTCACTTAACTTCCATGTGCTCCCAGGTTGCCCCCGTAAACAAGCTTTCAGCTTAGTGTGCCACTGCTGGTTAAACAATTGAAAGAAAAAAAAACCATAATATATTATTTTTCTATATTTATTTTGCTACTACAAGCTTAGACTAATACATCCAACCTTAAATGCACTTTTTATAGCATATGTGTCTGTGACCCAAATAAATCATCAGAATAGCATTTATTTCAGTAGCATCTACTTCCTTTTCAGGTGCTCATGACACTATGTATATTTGTAACATGGCAAATAATGTGTGCCATGAATCCAGCATAACGATAGGTGGAAACACACCCCATGGTACAAAATGAAGCAGGCATTAATTCCCTAGAAATGACCGCTTCATTTTGTAGTACAAACACTGTCCACACAAAAAGCACTACCTGAGCACACAAAGAGAATTTTTCCAGTCACTCACTGAACTGAGATGATACTTCGGCGGTTTCGAGCTGCAGCGCAAATTGCGTCTTACCCGACAGTGAGACATGGGCTGAATGACAGTACAGATCAACAATCTAAATGTTGAATCGTAGCAGCCACAATATGAACTAATCTTAAATGTTCAAAAACATATGGCGCTGAGTAGCATACAGTAACTCAAACAAAAATGTGTGTCTCTGTGTTTTAAATAATAATGTTGGCAGTCAATTTCTGTAGCACTTCCATGTTACAAGTGCATTAATCACCCCAACAGGAGGGCATTTCCCAGGAATTAGTGCATTGTTGGGTGGTGGAAAGCACTCGGCCTGCGGTCTTGTGCACCCCAATCATGCATTAATTCCTGGGAAATGCCCTCCTGTCTTAGTGATTAATGCTTACATATTTATATCTTTCAACTTCAAAGCGCTAAACCTTTTAAATGCACAAAACACAAGACTTTATTCTCTTCACACATCACTGTTAAACTTCAGGTCCAGAATGGCCAAAAAAACAACTGTTAACTTTCACTCTTCCACGTCACTGTCACTCCCACTTCTCAAGCAAACAACAATCAATTAGGCACACCCCTTTCATTTCTGTGCTATGCACTGTTGCATCAGAGAGACATAAATCTTACAGAACTACTAAAAAACAAATTTATCAAGACTGGATTTCTGAATTAAAACCTGTTGTTTACAGTACCTATGTAAATAATAGTTTACTGGCTACAAACGATGCTACAGACATGACAATAACAACGTTTCTGTTTTACATGGAAAACATCCTAATAAACTTGTCATACAGGATTTGTGACCTTCTGTCTGTATGTGTCTGACAAAGGAAAAAGCACCTGCTCGATCCTTTTTTTCTATTTTATTTTTATGCCCAACTTGTCCATTCTGATACAGCCAAATATTGGCATGCTTAGAGTTAAAAATTAAAAAAATCATGATGCCTATTTGTGTGTGTGTGTGTGGGGGGGGTGGAAGGATATGCCTAGATGCAGTTTCAGGCACTCCTTAATTACTTCCCCAGTCAGCTCTGATAGTCAGTTGTTTTAATATGATAGATCTACCTCATGCCACTCCCACATGAACCAAAAAAAGGTGGGGGTGGACTTTTAGGAGCTTCTCAGGTGGAGGTGGGGATGGATCTTACTCCCCCTCCAAAAATCTAATGCTGCCTCCCACTACTCAGGTTCCAGTTTTTGTACCTCCCATTTGAGAAAGAAAATAGTGTCCCGCAACCATTGACTAACATGACAGCATATTTATTTGAGGGCGGAAAACATTTCTTGGAGGAGGGTAAGGCAGAGGAGACTATTTACACCTTCAGTCAGTTCCACGGACAAAAAACATGACATCACTCCTTTTGTACATGAAAAACGTCTGCAGACTCCGCCCACTGCAGCTGTAAAAATAGCATAAAAATATTCAGTTTTGCTGTGTACAGTTTCAACCAATATAAAAGTTTAGCAGGGCAATAACTACTTCTGATTCAACTCATCGTATCCATCGAGTATTGAGCCAAGTTAACACCTGACATACCTGCGGCTATATGTTTTCTAATTCTAAAGTTACAATAATGAATTGCATACAGTTTAAAGCAATGTCTGCAAATTCAAATTAGAGGAGTGAAGGAGAACTATAGGTGGTGGGGGAAAATTTCTATTATTTATTACCATTGGGGATCATATCACCTCAAAGTAGGGAAAACACTGAAAAGGAGAACTTACTAGTTTTGAGATATAAAAGGCAGATTCTTTATATAGGAGAACTGTCCAACCATTTTAGTCGTTATTTTCTAGTTCTCGAGTCTTGTTTGGAGAATGCCACAAAACATGGCATTCACTTTCACAAGATAAAACTTCTAAGAAATGTAAAGATGTTTAAACGCTCATTTGAAATGAGAAATAATATTGTTATACCTTTTGATTCCAACTTCAGCCTGAAAAAAATATTGAAGGATGTAGAGTAATCTAGTCAACAGACTGTTTGTAAAACATGAAGTTAGTCCATTTAATATAATGTTTGACAAAACTGACTATTTCTATGCTGTTTTGTTTCAGTGTGTCAGTAACCATACATATTGTAGGGAAAAACATATTAGAAAACTCTTCAGCTAAATTAAAGAGGACCTTCCCCAGTCACTTTGACTTTCATGCATTAATTACCCCTTTTTGCATTGATTCTGGAATTGTATTTCATTACTGTCTGCTGCAGTTAGTTTTTGCATTCTGAGCTGCTAAAAACTGTAGGGTGTACCAGAGCTTCTATAGCAAGCCCAGTGTTGCTGTGGGCCCAGGGTTGTACTGCTGACATCATTGTAGGGCGGAGTCAATTTCACAAAAACAAACTAACAAACCAACAGACAAGGCATTCAGAGTTTAGCATAATGCATTGCTAACAGGATGTCTTGGGGAAGGGGAAACACATTATGTATGCTGAGTACCGGTAGGTTTCCCCCTTGCTACATTGATGCAATTGTATGGTACTGCACAGTGTGAGTCACTCCTCTATCCTACAGTGATGTCATTAAGAGCTAGCAGCCCAGCAGCTGAACAAGAAAGGCAAGGGCAGCCTGCCTTTTCTTGGCCAATGCACTCTTTTAAGCCGTCCTATACTCATCCATTGTCTTCATGTAAGACTCTGTCTACTCCCCAAACAGAGAATTACTAACCACAGGGAAATCCATAGCCTTAGCCTGGGTATTCTGTGAGAAGCTACTGCATCTAAGCCACGCAAGTCTCCGAGAGAAATAGATGTAGCCATGACTCTTGATGCCACTTCACTGGAGTCCACAGCAGCATGGAATTGTACCTTGGATGCCTCAGTTCCATCAGCAGCCACCTCCTCCAGCTCTTTGGCTAGCAGGGGGGAAGCCTGCTTAGCCAACTCCAGAACTGTATCCCACCTGGACTTCTGGTATCTGGCTGTATGGGCCATATAACTGTCTTGTCTGAGTCCCAAGGAAGTTACCAAGTACTTTTCTTGGCCATGGCATCCACCTTCCTGGAATCCTTATCTGGGGGGTGTGAAGCCAAAGGAATATTTGCCCTGTCACAGGCTGCGGCCTGCACTACCCCAACATGGCTGTAATGGTTGTAGAGAAATTCCATGACAGAACCTGACAGCATACACCTTCTGTCCATCCTTTTATCCACAGAGGGTATGGAAGTAGGCATCTGCAAAAGTTTGTGAATCTGTCTCCCTAAAGATTTATGGAGAGGGATAGACAGCCTCTTGGACTCTGGGATGGCCATCATCTCAACATAGTCAGGTTCTTCTGTCTCCTCAGCAGCTTTCACAACTGGGAGCTGGAGAGTGTCAGCCACTTTCCTGTAGAACATAAAGTGGGAAGGGGACTCAGAAAGTCTGTAGGGGGAGACATTAGTAGGCCTGTCTGGGGAGATGTCGGGGTTCAATAGGGTCATCTAGGCCTACAAAAATGTCTTCCTCTTCTTCCTCCTCTGGGAAATCTTCGTCTCCCTCCCATTCCTCATAAAAGGCTTCCAGATTGAAATCCAGTGGAGTTGGAATCGTCCAAACAGATCGCTTACCTGAAGGTGTTGGTTTGGATGGAACTAGGTGAAGTGACTGTATTATGCTTATCGCTTTGGCAATTTCCTCAGTGGTCGGAGTCTGCGGTGCCTGATCTGAACTGGCTGACTTCTTTCTCTTTTTCGCCGGGACCGAGTCCTCGGAATCGAATCTCCTTTTGCCCGAGGAGGTATCTCCCATGTCAGCAGGCACCCCCTCAGGTTCGGTCGGGACTGAACAGGGCTGGCCATCTGGATCAGCGGACTTCTCAGCCACCCTTTCCTTCAGCCTACTTAATCTCTTTTCCAAAAGGGCTTTAGGAAAGTTTTAACAAATTTGGCAGTCTGATTTGAGGTGGTCAAACCCCAGACAATACATACATACGAGGTGGGGGTAAGCTTTAGCAAAAGCCTCCCCACACTCGGTACAGTGTTGAAACCCAGTGGGACCGGTTTTCTTCTTGGGTTTCTCAGACATGGCCTTTCTTCTGAAAAATGTTTACCCTTAACAACTTTCAAGACAGGTAAACACTGTCCGATCAGTTACCAACCGTGTCACGGGTTGAGGAAAAAAAATGACAAAAGGGACCCACAAGAGAAACTTGTAATGCAAATGTAAAGATCAGAGAATTATTTTGGTTCTTGATTGGATTGACCAATAGGAAACCAAAGAATCACAATTTCACACAGACTTAAATCACCATCTACCTACTTACACTACCCTGTACCGTAGATAGAGATTCGATACCAAAAAAATAATGAAACGGTTCAATAAAACGGACAGATTTTACTTTTACCGAACCGAAGGAGAGATCTCTGGAGCAACTTCACAGTTAGTCGGAGTAAAGAATCTGATGGTTACACTGAGAAGTACCAGACACAGAGGTTTGAAAACCGAGCTTGAGCTCAGCATTCTATGCTACTGCACAGAGTTAACTCTTTCCTCTCCGGGGCAGTTCAAGTGTTGGGGCTAACTGCATATTGTCAGAATACAGCAAGACTTCATGTTGTTTGAACCAATCTACAAATCGTTTTGTCTTTTTGTTATTTGCTGTTTTCTTATTAATTTAATTAGTAAAGCTTTTGGCTTACTTTAAAATAATTCTGCCTACGTTGTTTGTGTGTGGCTGCCTGGGTAAAAGTTGTTCAGACAATACCATGCCTGTGTGACTGTTTAAGGGCCAAAACACTACCAAAAGTGAAATTCACGAGGGACTTCATGACGAAAGGAGGGGAGGAAATACAAAAGGTCTCAAGAGGAGCCTGTGGGGTTTTTAACCGAGCACTGCATTTCTGGGGAAAGACACAGTAATAGGGTGTATAGGTCCCCTCAAAGCCTAAATACACCAGTGGCTTTCTGGTTCATGGTGCAGTGGCTGAAAGAATTCTACCCCAAGAACACAGACTCAAGACTGTATTTATATCCCCTCACACTGAGAACTGGTATCTCTGACTCCATCCCTCCCCCAGTCATGAAAGGGATTTTCACTGTGATACAGGGAAATTCCGCTCCACTGGAGTGGGCTTGTGACAGTACACATTATAGTAATGGTTTGCTAACACAGTGTCAGTTGCTCAAAGTTCCTATGCACAGACCCCTTTTAAGCAGAATCTCATTTGAAAGAAGCTAGCGCTCAACTTAGGGTATAAAGTCAGGGTCATACTGTAATATCTTGTCCATATGAGAGACCCTATTCCCTTTCAGTTGCACTGCCTTAATATAATCCCCTTTGCTCTATATTTTATATGAATCTCTGATAGAATGATTATGAGGGCTAGCAATCTCACAAGAGTTCTTAGTCTGTACATGTGTTGGAAAGGCTGCAGGCCATTCTTGTATTCCCTGCCCTCTAAACTACCTATGGAATGCCAATGATGCCCCCCAAGATGGCAGCATCAAAAAGAAAATACTAAGAATGTCAGCAAAAAGTAGGGAACCAGTTAGCAGATAGAGGACTCTAAGGGGCCCAAGATTTGTTGATATCTATGTTTTTGGTTATTAACCATACTGTATATCGCTAATGTTCCAACCTCATACACTGCAAAAGAAGCTTCAATCAATGAGCTATCATAGGCACTGAGTCTGACCACCAGTGCTGGGCTAAAGCCTGTTTTGCTACTACTACTCCTAGCCACCAAAGCGGATGTCCCACTCCCTCTCTTCCCCGGGATCCCCATGGCAGCCCCAAAAGTATTTTGGCTGGGTAGTCTGAAGCCTGTTGATGGACAGCTAGCACAGAGTTTTGAGACAGGGAAGCTTGGAGGGACAGGGAGTGAATCTTCAGGATCACCAGAGCAGCTGCACAGGGGAGGGAGCTGGATGTCATTGTCCACCTAGAGACAAATGACCTGGCTAAGAAAGGGATCAGAGCAGTGCAGGAAGAGTTTGTGGAGTTGGGGAGGGGACTCAGGCAAGCAGCATGCACGGTAACCTTCTCGAAGGTGCTGTCTGTCTATGGCGTAGGTGAGGCTAGGGTGCTCCACACCATGGAATTCAATCAGTGGTTGAAAAACTGGTGCAGAGCTCAGGGATTTGGCTTCATTGGGGACTGGGGGTCCACGTGGAGTGATGCAGGCCTATACTGGCGTGATGGTCTGCATCTGTCCAGGAGGGGAACCAGGATCCTAGATGATAGATTTAAATGCTTCATTGGCAAGCATTTAAACTAGTCAAGGGGGAGGCACTGGAAAGGAGCAGGGAAATCCTAGCCCCCCCAAAAAAAATCAGGGTAGTAAGTGAGGTAAATACCAAGATAGAGATGTCGATAGGGAGAAGGGCAGGGGTAAATGGAGAAAGTGACAAAGGCAATAAGGACAGGAACGGGCCAAAAAGGGGTAAGGCCATCAGGAAATGGAGGGTAATGAGTACCAATGCCCGTAGTCTGGGCAACAAGTTCCCTGAACTGGTGGCCTTGATGGAAGAGGGATGCCTGGATATCATAACAGTCACAGAAACATGGTACACAGAGAACCATGACTGGGATGTTAACATACCAGGGTACACAGCCTACACGAGAGACAGAGAGGGGAGAAGAGGGGGAGGAGTAGCTTTCTATGTAAGGGAAGGGATAAAAGCAACTGAACAAAAGAGTAAACAGGGAGGAGAGGAGGCACTGTAGGTCACCTTAGAGACTGGAAATGGCACCACAATCTGCACATGGGTTGCATGCAGACCCTTATGTCAGGGGAAGGGAATGGACAAGGATATGATGGAAGGCATTCTTGGGATGGCAGAGAAAGGGGAGATACTGTTGATGGGAGACCTGAATATTCCAGATGTTAACTGGAGCACATTTGCTGCAGCCACATCCAAGAGCAGGGCCATTCTCAATGCCCTACAGGTGTCATGCCTCAGACAGCTAGTTTTGGAACCCACTTGTGAGGGGGCAATCTTAGACCTCATACTCTCAAATCGGGACAGTGAGAGGATCTCAGATCTAGAGGTGGGTAGCCATCTGGGAACAAGTGACCACCAAACAGTGTGGTTCACGATGAACTCAGCTACAGAGTAAAGCCATACAAAAGTGAGGGTACTGGACTTCAGGAGGGCTGACTTTGGCAAGATGGGAGAGTGCCTTAGAAAAGCACTAGCAAACAGGCTGGAAGGAGGGGTGGAGCAGCAATGGAGAAGCATCAAAACTGCCATCACAGAGGCAACAAGCCTTTGTGTAAAGTAAATAAACAAGTCAAAATGAAAGAAAAGGCCACTATGATTCTCAAAAGAGGTGGCGGAGAAGGTCAGGGAGAAAAAGATAGCATTCAGGAAATATAAGGAAACACAGAAGGAACAGAACAGAGAGCTGTACCAGTTAAGGAAGAAGGAAGCAGGGAGGGAAGTCAGAATAACAAAGGCCCAAACTGAGGAAAAGATAGCCAACTCGGTTAAGAAGGGGGATAAAACCTTTTATAGGTACAGTAGGGAGCGTAGAAAGACAAAGGAAGGGATAGTGAGGCTGAATAGAATGGACAGTGGGTGGGCAGAGAGGGACAGTGAAAACCAGGGATACTGAACGAATATTTCTGCTCAGTATTCACAAAAGAGGAAGAGGAGGGGGAGGTGCCTATTCAATTAACAGAAGCACTCTGGATGGGGGGGGGGGGTCGATCCCAGTCCTTTCACAGAAGAAAGGGTTCTGAAAGAACTCCTAAAACTGAAGGTGTACAAAGCAATGGGGCCTGACCCAATTCACCCCAGAATTATAAAAGAATTAAGGGGAGAACTAGTGAAACCACTGACTACCCTTTTTAACAAATCATGGGAGGATGGTGTGGTATCTGAGGACTGGAGGAAGGCGGATGTGATTCCTCTTCACAAAAGTGGGACCAAGACAGAGGCAGGAAACTACAGACCTGTCAGTTTGACCTCTGTGGTAGGAAAAGTGATGGAATCCCTTCCGAAGGAAAGAACTGTTCAGTACCTAGAGGCCAGTGGGGCACAAGACCCAAGGCAGCATGAGTTCACAGTGGGAAGGTCATGTCAGATTAATCTAATTGATTTCTTTGACTGGGTGACCAAGGTAGTAGACCAGGGAGGAGCTGTGGACACGGCCTACCTAGACTTTAGCAAGGCATTTGACACAGTCCCACACAAAAGATTAATAGTCAAATTAACCAGCCTGGGAGTGGGTCCCAGGGTGGTAGCCTGGGTAAAACATTGGCCGGACAACAGGACACAGAAGGTAATTGTAAATGAAGTCCACTATCAAGAAAGAGGGGTTACTAGTGGGGTACCACAGGGTTCAATACTGGATCCAGTCCTTTTTAATGTCTTTATAAGTGACATTGCAGAGGGACTGAAGGGAAAAGTATGCCTCCTTGCAGATGACACAAAGATCTGCAACAGCACTGATATACAAGGAGATGTAGAAAGGATGAGAAGGGACTTGGCAAAGTTGGAGGAATGGTCAGAAGTATGGCAGCTTGGATTCAATGCAAAGAAGTGCAAAATAATGCACCTGGGAAACAAAATCCCAGGGGAAGATTACACAATGGGGGGGATGGCAGTAACAACAACAAAAATGGAAAGGGACCTGGGGGTAATCATATCAGATGACCTTAAGGTTAGTAAGCAATGTGAGAAGGCAGTAGGGAGGGCTGGGGGAATACTGGGTTGTGTAGGGAGAGGCATCATCACCAGGAAACAGGAAGTTGTTATCCCTCTGTACAGACAGTTGGTGAGACCCCATCTGGAGTACTGCATCCAGTTCTGGACACCCCATCTCCGCAAGGACATAGGATAGAGACAGTACGGAGGAGGGAAACTAAAATGGTGCAGGGTCTGCAAGTGAAGCCATATGAGGAGAGACTAAAGGAGCTTAATATGTATACCCTTGAGGAAAGGGGGAGGCATGATAGAAACTTTTAAGTACCTCAGTGGAATCAACAAAGTCCAAGAGGGTAGCATCTTTCAGAAGAAGATATGTGCAAGGACAAAGGGACACAATTTTAAGATACAGGGGTGGGCGGTTCAGGGGCAATGTGAGGAAGTATTTTTTCACAGAGATGTTGGTGGACGCATGGAACAGCCTTCCTGAAGAGGTTGTGGGGTCTAAAACTGTGGGAGAATTCAAGAATGCATTGGACAGACATAAGACAATTTTTGTGGGGGGTAAGAAGAAATAGGCTGTTGGTTAACTAGGATCTGCAGCTTATCCTGAAGGTAGAGAAATGGGCAGACTAGGTGGGCCAAGCGGTCCTTATCTGCTGTCAAAGTCTATGTTTCTATGTTTCTAAGTTGTTGTATAAGATTTTTTACCCATTCAATCCAGTTTTCTAGATTCCTTTTCAGGAGATGTAAAACCAAAAACAAGGTGCTGCGTCAGCATGTGGTCTGAAAGCAAAACAAAATGGTAATATTAAATGCACACTGAAAATAGAAAATAAAGTTAAAAGTCGATGTTTCAACCTTAGGTCTTCTTCAAGAAATATCTAAAAGAGAACTAAAGCAAAGTTAGTATAGAAGGGAAGTAAACTATGGGATATATATGTGGGGAAAGAAAAAAGGGGGAAGCTCTGGGAGAAGAGTGATAAACGGCAAGATAAAGAAAGAATCTGGAAAACAAAAACGTGATGGGAATGACAAGGCATAATAGCAGTGAATGAGCTAGAGAAGTCCCCAAGTGGGGACTAATTAACAGGGCCTAGTAAGAAGGCTGAAATGTGACAAATGTGGGGGAAGGAGACAGAGATGGAGACATCTGGTGAAAATGAAAATATATGTGTACAGATACAAAAAGACTTTAGGGAAAACAAGGGGTGGCTAAAAGATGTTAGTAGAAAATAAATCTATCATTTAAGCCGGAGGGCTTCTGGGAGCCAAGGTGGATAAACTGTTTCCCAGGTGACAGCTTTACAGACATCAAGCAGGTGGATATTCCTTGCAGCTGCCACTGTGGCATCAGTGTCCTAGTAAAATGGGCCCTGAGGGGGCTGGTTGCCAGCCTTGCTGTAACAGGACTGAATACAAGAGACTAATCAGCAAGAAAAAGTCCTTTTGGTGAGTGGTGTTCCCCTGCCTGCTCACCATAGGTGAGGAATAGTTGAGTATTTGAGTGTCTAAACTGCTTAGTATGCTCAAGATAGTAGATCAGGGCTCTTTTTACATCCATGCTGTGAATCTTGTGTTCACCTGCAGTGGATTGTTCTGAGAAAAAGACAGAGAGATTGGTAGACTGGCTGAGGTGGAACTTAGAGACCACCTCAGGCAGAAACTTTCTGTTTGTTCTATGTACTCCCTTGTCCCTGTGAGCAAAGATGTAAATAGGCTCAGTAAACAAGACCTGCAGCTCAGAAATCCTTCTGGCAGAGGTGATGGCAACTAGGAAAACAGTTTTCCAGGTAGCATACTTCAGATGAGCAGTTGCCATGGGCTCGAAAAGGAGGCTCCATGAGCTTGGCTATGCAGAGATTCAAGTCCCAAGGATGGACAGGTTCCCTTAGCGGGGGTTGCAGGTGTAGCAAGCCTTTGAAAAATGTCTTGAAGACAGACTGGGAAATGACAGGGTTCTCTTTCCCAGCAGAAAGGTAAGCTGACGTGGCTGTTAGATGCACCTCAAGGGATGATGCCTTGAGGCCTGAGGCTTGCAGGTATATCAGATAGTCTAGTAGAATGGGTGGTGTAGCCCTGAGAGGGTCTCTCTGTTTTCCCTTACACCACAGAGAACATCTCTTGCCCTTGGAAGTGTAAATCTTTTTTTTTTTTTTTGGCCATATGAAGGATTGTAAGAACCCGTTCAGAAAACTGAGAATCAGGAAACTAACTCCTCAAGATAAAGCTTTGAGGTGAAGAAAGTCTATGCTGGGGTATTGTACCTGTCTGAGGAAGAGTCAGGAAACTGTGACTCGATGGCAGACGAATGGGTTCGTGACTAACAGGGCAAGGAGCAGGAAGTACCAGGGTAACCTTGACCAGTTCGGAGCTACCAGGATCATGGCGGTTGGCTGATCCCTGAGCTTTAGTAGAACTCTGTGGATTACTGGGAAAAAGAGGGAAGGCATAAAGGAAATTTCCTGACTAATCCAAGGATAGAGCATCTACTGGCAGGTACCCAGAGCTAGGAGTCTGCAACAGTAGAGGGGAAGCTGATGGCTGAGGTTGGAGGCAAAGAGGTGATGGTTGAGGCTGGAGACGAAGAGGTCCACCTCTGGAATGCCCTACCTCCTGAAAACTGTGGCAAGTTCCTGCTTGTTCAGTGATTGACTTAAGGCGCTTGCTAGGGTATTGTCCTTTCCTGGGGGATGGATGTATGGCTCATATCCCTAGAGTAGGCCAAAGACCAAATACTCTGTGCAGAGTTTGGTGAACCTTGTGCTGACCTGCTTTGTTGATGTAGAACATGGCAGTGGTATTGTCGGTCCTGATCTGAACAGAGTGATTTCTTAGCTGTGGGGTGAAGGCCTTGACTGCTAGGAACACAGCTCTGAGCTCGCAAAGGTTGACATGACAAGTGGACTCCTTGGGGTTCCATGTGCCGCTTATGGACTGATCTTGCAAATGGGCTCCCCATCCCTGGAGGGGGGATCTGTAGTAAGGACTCTGGAGGGATGATCCTCTTGAAAGGAGATTCCTTCCCTGAGATTTTCCCTTCCCTTCCACTAGTCTAAGGCCTGAAGCAGTGCCCTGGTGACTGGCACCAGTTTTGAAAAGGAATCTGTTCTGGGACCAGTGAGCTTTGAGATGACACTGGATGTCCCTCATCTGAAACCTGGTACCTGGTACCACAGCTGTCATAGAGTTCATGTTCCAGTAGTCTTACAAAATGTCTGGCCAGCCTTGGCTGGCCTAGAACAAAGGAGTTGACTAAGGTCAGAAAGCTTTGAACACTGTCCACTGGAAGTAGGGCATACCCTTGCAGGGTGTTAAGTTCTGCTCCAATGAATTCCAGTACTTGAACTGGTTTGAAGTGGGACATTTCCTTATTGATGATGGATCCCAGGGACTCAAGAGTACTTTTTGTAAGGCTGAGAGCTACCCTGACTTTTTGTGGTGACTTGTCCACTATCAGCCCAGTCATCTAGTTCTCAAGTGTGCTGCTACTACTGCCAAGCACTTGGTAAAGACTCTGGGAGCTGATGTGAGACTGAATGGAAGGGCTGCAAACTGGTATTGGTGAATGGCAGCCCAAATCTGAGATACTTTCTGGGGGATGGCCTTATAGGAATATGAAAATAGGCGTCCTTGAGATCCAGGGAGGCCAGTGAGTCTCCCTGATGCAAAAAGTGAATTACCAGAGTCAAAGTGACCATTTTGAACCTGGGTTTCAGTAAGTGCCTGATCAGGAACCCTAGCTGAGATTAGGTCACCCTTTCCCATTTCTTTCTTCTATGTGTAAAAAAATACCTGGTGTAGAGGCTTTTTTCCCCACTGAGGAAAGGGACCATCTCCATTGCTTTTGACGCTAATGCTTTCACCTCTAACTCCAACAACAGTCTTTTTGTTGGGATTGGGGTTTGGAAAGTTTGGAGCCTGGTATAATGGAAAAAAACATTTTGAACTGCAGGTTAAGGCCCTGATCCCCCACCTGTAGCACCTATTTGTCTTTGGTGATAAAGTGCTACTGGCAGAAATAGTGGTACAGGCCGTCCCCTACTAGGAGGGGAAGTGACCTGTACATTGCAAAGAGAAGGACTGATTTGAGAATAATCTATAGGCAATTGCCTAGGGTAACAAGCCCTAGGGAAGTACCCCCTGCCTCTGCATTCTGTTTTATGTCTGTTGGGAAGTAGAGACTCTGTCTTCAGCTGCATAGCTTTGATAGGTGGACTTATATTCCTCCATCTTTTCGATGCAAGGGTTTATCCTGCCCCCGACAAGAGGATTATTCTCACAGGGGAAATCATGGCCTTGGTCTGAGAGCCGTGCAAAGATTAGTGGTCCTCAGCCAATCACAGTGTCTTAGGGAGATGGTTTGAAATAGTATCAATAGTGTTTTCAGCCATATGAAACTGGAAGTTAACTGCCTCTAGTGCTGCTTATACAGTTTAGTGATATATTCAACCATTCTGTGTAGACCCTATTGAGTCATAACTAGACAGGGTTCCAGAGAGGTTTTTTTGGTGGACTGCATAGGCCCTGTATGCAGAAAAGCAAAACAGCAGGGAGGCTGAAGAGTAAGATTCTTACACATAGACAATTTTCTTGACTCCTTAACAGGAGGTAAAGAGAAAAGAGGTACTGTGGCTTTGTCAGAAACAGTGGCCTGTATTACTCCATTATGGTCAGAATGCCTATATAGGAATTCAGCATTAATTGTTTGTAGCAGATCTCCCCCTTTTTTTCGTGCACAGAAGTGGGATTCTAGAGTCGGTTCATAATTGCCCTACTAACAGATCTATGACTGGGCAACAACAGTTTGTCAGCGAGAGGGGGACCCATCAGATTCAGAAAGTCTTACTCCTGTCCTTAATCAGTGGTCTCCTGAGAAGTGAGGTCCAGGGTGCCCACAGTATATTGCACTAATGTAAAAAGAGAGGAAAATCCTCCTGGCCAAGATGGGGCACTAAATTCCTGGTCAGGGGATACAGTACATCTGAGTCTACAGGCTTACCCTCTGCTTACTTCTTCACCATTATTGTAAAAGTAGCCCTGGCTAAACCCCAGGCCAAGAAAGATGAGTAACATCAAAGTTAGACAGGGAGCTAAAGAGGTCACCCATGGTCTGCAAAGTCTGTTATATATGCCAAACTTAACCATTTGTTCAGCAGAGGGTGTCTCTTTTTAGTCACTGGAGTCTCCCTTCAGCGGGAGGGGCAGTGATATGTTTTTTTTTCTGTTTTTTCGCTTGGTCATAAATAATATAATTTCAAACAGACTTCTTCTCTAGGGGGTCCTAACAGGACCTGTGTTAGAAGTTACATTGAGAGAAGGAGCCCTCCGCAGGGTTCCCAGTAGAAGGAAAGGCAGACTGAAAAGCCCTAGATAAAAGTGAAAATAAAATGAAAAATGAAACAAAATGCACAGTTGTGAGCTGAACCTAAAACCATTTACAAGGATCCTGGCTGTCTGCCTTGGCCACAGTCATAGGACACCTGTAAGCCATTTCGCAATATTTTTTTGTTTATTGAAAAGTTTCACCAGAAAGGCACACTGAACAACAAGTTGCTTGTCTCACGGTGAGTCCTGTGGGTGGAAGGGTAAAGGGAGACATATTTACAGAGCACATTTCCAATGAATATAATTATATATTTCATTGGTTCATTGTTTTTTTGAAGGTGTTTCTGACCTGCCCATTTGTCAGAAACCTTTTAAAATTGTGGTTCCCAAAAGGGAATAGAGAAAAAACAGACGGTTCTCCAACGGAACAAAGCCATGGTGAAAACAACTCCCCAGGATAAAAATAAAGTGTTAACATTATAGAATGCAGTTCCAAAAGAAAAGAAAAGAAAGAGAGCCGCTAAGCATTTGGTATGTTTTAAGCATAGAGCACAACAAGTTTACCTCAGAAATGTAGCGGGAAGCGCTGAGAGAACCACTGTTAAAAACAGCATTCACGGTTCCCAGAAAACAAATAGAATCATGATGCAGCTTGCATCACTCTGAGCCCGCTTTGTGAATCAGGCCCAGGTACTTTAAGCACAACTCATGACAGTCTGCCTTTACCAGGAGTTGGAAATAAACTTTACAAATTTAAAGTCTGAAGGTCCCATCTTCTTTTTGCATCTGTTAGTCAAGTCAAACACTGACGAACCAGGGAAGCTTAAATCAAAGTAAAATTCAATGAGAAGAAAACCCCATACAGGTAAAAGGGGTTTAGAACGTATGAAATGCAGTTTGGTTTCCTAAAAGTCAAACCACAAATGAAAGCAGCCTAACAGATGATTTAGTTAGATTAAACTGTAAAATATTGGCTTAGTTAACAAATAAAGGAGAACCAAGAAAATAAACAGTAGTAACTGTAAAGTGGTTACATTTTTTTTTTAGTAATTTAAGGAAAATAAAATGGTTTAAACGGGTCCTTAAAGCAAGAACCATGCCAAACAATGGCCTTCTCTGGTTCTTGGGAACAGAACAAAAGTTTAAAAAACATACAAAAATTAACTAACTATGCAGAGTTATTGACAAAATAACCAGAAAATACACCATAGCAAAAAAAAAAAAAGAATAACCCAAAAACCAGTCTGAAGTTGAAGAGAAGACTCCGGAGCTACTGCTTTCTTCAGGCGGAGAAATAAATATACCATTAGAATGTTAGGGTGAGCATGAGCACACAGCACAGAAGAGTTTGAATTGCATTCCAAGATTCTTTAATTAGCATAAAATTCTAAGCACCAGGGCAGCTCAGACCTGCAGGCTGAATGTACTAGCAAGCACAATGCAGGATTCCTGGGGTTTGGATTTCACTCTCAAAGAGAGGGACATGTCTTACCAAAAAATTCCAGGCCCTGGAGTGACTGAGCAGAAATACAGCAGTTCTGTGTTATGTGGGGATGTTAAAAGGTCCAGCTCTGAATGCCATCTTGCAAAGAGGCCATTTACCATGGAGATCAGCAGTTCCTATTCATGAATCCTGGCATGTGAGCTGCTTGGCCTGTCTCCCAAGATGTTTTGGAGACATGGGAGATGCACGGCTGATAGTTGTATGCTGTGCGACAGAGCCCAGTACCATACTGTCATGCATAGGGGATAGGAATGAGTGTCCCCTTGTTTGTTGATGTAATGCATCACCATGGTAATGTCCATCAGGATTATTATTGAATAATTATTGAATTTTGTTGACTGGGTAAGCCCACTGGGACTAGAAGTCCTTTTTTCAGGGGCGACCGGGGGTGGGGATACAGATGGTAACCAACTGAAACTGGACCAGATTAAGCTGTTGGTGGTGTTTCTAGTGAATGGAGGAAATTTGGCCAGGACACCGGAGAAATTCCCCCTACTCTTTTCAAGAAGTGCCATGGGATCTTTAACGTCCACCTGAACAACCACCAGAACAGGCAGACGGGGCCTCGGTTTAATGTTTCATCCGAAAGACAGCACCTCAGGAGTGCAGTATCCCCCTCATGCTGCACTACAGTGTCAGTATTGGGATATTAACCAAAGTGCCTGGTGTGGGGATAGAACCCACAGCCTTCTAATCTCCCGACCTCAGAGGTGAGTGTGCTACCTACTGAGCCACTGACACTAAATTGACAGAGGACTGGGGCACAGATGCTCCTGAAATGTATGGAGGCTGCACAGGACAGCCCTCATTTCCAGGACATTTATATGCAACCTTGTCTTCATCTTGGTCCATGACCTCTGCGTCTGATAAGGGCCAAGATGAGCACCCCAGCCAGAGCCCAAGGCATCCATGATGAGGATCTGTACAGCAGCTGGTATTAGGAATGGAATGCCCTTAATAGGTTTTAGTGATCCATCCACCACAGCAATGCTCTGTGAAGATGTGATGAGAACCATTTGGGCCAGCTTGTCTGTCAGTTGACCCCACTGGACCCTGAGTGTTCATTGAGGGATTTACATATGGAGGTGGGCCAGTGGCACAGTCACTATGGCTGCAGCTATGAGACTCAGGAAATGTAATATTGTCCTTGCAGAGACAATGATTCCTGTAGGCCAACTGTGCTTGGGCAATTAGATTGTCTGCTCTCTGCTGTGGCAGAAAAGCATATCCCGTCTCTGTGTCCAAGACTTCCCCTATGTACTGCAGTCTTTGACAGGTAGTCAACACAGACTTTGGCACATTCACTGTGATCTCCCAAGCCTTCAAACAAGTGTTATGTCCAATAGAGAGTATGTAGTAGAGCTTCCAGAAGCCAGTCATCCAGACACAGAGGTCTCCCCTGAGAAGGGCAGCTGCCACTAATGCCAAGTATTTGGCAAAGCCCTGTGACACAGAGGACAAGTCAAAGGGCAATACTCTGAACTGGTAATGTTCTCCCTCTAGCACAAAGCGGAAGTATTGCCTTTGGGATCGCCTGATCTTGACTTGAAGGCATGCATCCTTCATGTCCAGAGAACAAAATCAGTCCTGATTGCAGAAGGGGAATCACAGCTTGCAGGGATACCATTCAAAACCTCTTGTATTCCATGTAGAAATTGAGATCCCTGAGATGCAACACAGGATGCAGATCCCCTGTCCATTTTGGGACCAAGAAGTATCTGGAATAGAACCATTTTGTTTCTCTGTTGAGGAGGAACTGATTCTACAACATTTTTTGGAATAATGACTGAACTTCTTCCTTCAGAAGGGAGAAATGGCCCTGAGGACAACAGGAAAGAGGTGGAGGAGGATGATCTGGAAGGGTTTCTAGAGGCTCCAGAGCATACCCCCTTGCAACTATCTCCAGGACCCATATGTCCACAGTAATCTCCTGCCATTGTTTCAGATGCAGAGACAGTCTGCCCCCCACAACTACCCCTGGAGGTAACAGTGGAGGTGGGGGTGTATCTGGAAGAGTAAGGTGGAACTGGAGGGGGGCAGTGCCACTGGTACTGACTGCTTTGGGTACTTTTGAATGGGCACCTGGGGAGGGCCGGCAGGGGGCCACTTCCCTCACCGCGGCCCTGCTGATGGTAGGAACAGTTATCTCTGGTTGCAGGCTGACAAAAGGATTCCCTCCCATGACCCCTGGCAGGAGTGGGATATATGTAGGGACTTTACAGACTTTAGAGTCATTATTTTTGAGGTTTGAAGGTCCAGTAGAGGTCCTTCATCATCGCAGACAAACAGTTCTGTCCTTCTAAAAGGGGTATTTAAAACAGTTTGCCACACATTATTAGCAAAGGCAGCAACTCTGAGCCAAGAATATCTTCTCATACAAATGCCAGATCTACCTGCCCTGGCAGAAGCATCAGAGACATTACAGGAGCTGGGTGTAGCAAATGTTTGCCAACCTCAGCATCAGAAGTTAATGTGTTAAATAACTCACTCTTGGCAGACCCATCAGGCACAACCTGGACTGCAGCATGAGCAGCTTTCCACAGGTTGTTTTTAATTTTTTTATGTTTTTATTTTCCATTGAAACACATGAGAAAACAGAGCCTCATTCTCTTGACATCAGCAATCTTACATCTCGTTACACCTTTATATATTATGTTTTTATACATATAATGGCATGCTATTCTTTTGTTGTACACAACTTCCGT
Source organism: Neoceratodus forsteri (assembly GCA_016271365.2). Taxonomy (NCBI): domain Eukaryota; kingdom Metazoa; phylum Chordata; order Ceratodontiformes; family Ceratodontidae; genus Neoceratodus; species Neoceratodus forsteri. Next base: position 881,682,880 of record CM057450.1, on the reverse strand, counting down.
GATATTTTCCTCCTATATCTTGACAGTCAGTACAAAACTTTGATTTCTATCTACATAACCCACCCTCTTCTTATACCACACACCTCCCGGTCATGTCAAGGACAAAAATCTGATTCTGACACTGATCGGTGAAGAATCCACCTTTGCCACTTCATTGTAAATGGTTGTGACTGGTTTTTCATACTGGCTGATAAACTTTCCAATTGGCAGATGGCATACATTATTATTCTCCAGTCTTTTATAGTAGTGATGTCAGGCGACATCCATTTTCTGGTTAGTCTTTTTTGCCGCTAACAAATATATGGGAAGCAAAGTTTTAGCCCATGAGGGGGAATGATCCGGTTAAATGGCCAAAAGTACCATCTCAGCTGTGAGTTCAATGTATTCCCCTAAACATAATGAGAGTTTGTTTTGTAAGGAGATCCAGAATGGCATAAGAGGAGGGCATTGCCACATAATGAGTAAGGTCAGCCAGAGTGCAGCCGCAGCGCCTCCAACAATAGCCATATCTTTCCAGCAGGTATTTTGTCAGTTTTGAAGGGGAACAGAAATATCTATATCTACATTTCCAGGCGAATTCTCTCCAGATGTAGGAAGGAGTGATCTTTACTGCTCGGAGTGCCACGGCTGACCATTGTTCTTTTGAGATGTCCAAATTTAAGTCTCTGTTCCATCTGTCTAATATACAGTCACTGGATTCTTCAGTTAGGTCTCTCAGGATTTTATATAGGGATCCTAGTAAGTGATTCCAGTGGTTTCCCTGGATGTGATCTATAAATAATTTGAAAAGAGGAGGGACGGGGCATGGGATCTTAGCTTGTATAGTTCAATTTCTCAGAATGTGACTTCTGACCTGGAAATATCTATAAAAGTCAGATTTCAGAAGATTGTTTCCTCACTATTTCTTCGAACATTATGACCCCTGATGGTCCCAAAAATTGAAAAACGTGTTCTAGTCCCGACTACCTCTATCTAGAGAAAGTCAGGTCCATTTCAGACTGGAGGAAGAGCTCATCTTCCGATATTATTTTACAATATTCAAAAACTGATTTAAAGATCCCCTTCCTCCTCACTCTAAACTACAGTTTTAGGACACGTAATGTGATAGTCATAAAATCTTTTAAGGTCTTTCCCGCTGAGGAGAATAGTTTTTTTTTTTTATATCATACAAATCGTTCAAATGGAATTCCAATGCCTTCCGGGGGCTTCATAGTTATCTGATACCATAGAAGGAGAATACGGACAAAAGCTGCTTCGGGGTATAGCTTAAGGTTTGGGAGGTTTGTTCCTCCCTGGGATAGGGATATTTTCAGAATCGATAACCATATTCTGGGATGATTATTTCCACAAACGAAATTAGAGATCATGTTATCCCAGGATTTGAAAAAGTAAGGATATGGAAAAAAGGGGATGTTCTGAAATAGGTATGAGAGACATGGTAGTTTATTCATGCGGATGATCTCTGTTCTTTGAAAAAATGTGAAAGGGAGTCTTCGCCATCTGTCTAAATCCATCTGTATGGAAATTGACAGGGCTCATAGTTTATTAATTCCATTACATTTGGGTTGAGAGGAATATGGATACCTAGATATTTCATTTTGGTTGTTCTCCATTTTAATGGGAATGCTTGTTTAAGGGATTTGGGAGGGAGTATAATTAAATAACAGAACTTTTGTTTTAGAACTATTTAGTTTGAAACCTGCTATTTTTCTAAATTGTGTTAGAATATTCCAGACTTCTGGGATCGAGCAAGTGGGAGACAGAAGGGATAGGAGGATGTCGTCTGCAAACAGGCTGACTCTGTATTTTGTTAGATGGAAAGGGATGCCCTCAGTCTTTGGAATTATTAGGGCTATCTCCAGAGGTTCAATATAGAGGGTGAAAAGCAATGGGGAAAGCAGGCAACCTTGACAGGTTCCTTGGTATAGTGGGACTAGAGAGGACATATCACCATTGATTTGGACCTGGGCCTTCGGGGAGGTACAGAGAAATTTAAGCCGAGCCATAAATGATTCTGTGAATCAGAATGCATGCAAAATATCCCACAGAAAAGGCCAAGATACCCAGTCAAAGGCCTTTTCCACATCTAGGCTGAGAAAGGCTGCCGGGATTTTTTGAGCTTGAATATGTTCTATTAAAATGAGGGTTTTAAGAATATTATCAGTCATGCTCCTCTATCTTATGAAACCTGCTTGCTCTGGATGTATTATGGAATGGAAGGATGTTTTCAAGTCTTGCTGTCCAGATGGCTGGATAAATTTTATAGTCTGTATTTAGAATAGAGCAACAGTTCTCAAACTTTGTCATAGTGAGCCTCCCCTAAGTCATGGAAAAGATCTCGAGCCTCCCCCAAAATACTGAAATATTTTTGGGCCTTCCCATAGAAAAATAGCCTACTTTTCACAGTACATCAGGAATAAATTTAAACCTGTTTGCATAGCTGGCTCTCATGTTATTAAGCTTGTTGTAACCCCCCAAACAGGACAACCTACTTGCTCCAATATTTTGACTCTTGAACCATTGTTACCCCTTACTGCCATATCTTCATGGGTCAGACTGCTTTTTCTGTTTCCCCTTTAACTGGAATAACCTTCCTGCTGATCTCTGCCTCTCACCCTGCTCTTAAGCAACTTCTCAGGGATCATTTTGCTCCTTCCTGCTCTTATCCCTAGTACCTATATGGTTAACTCTTGCATTTGGATAGTTCTGCCGCCAGTCTAATTGATCAGTTTTTCCTCGCATAGTTAGTTTATTGTTCTTAATTTGTTTGCAATTTTATTCATTTTGTATTGCTTGAGTGTTTTGCAGTTACATTTTGAATTGTGTTCTCTCACCACCCTTCCCTGGGTATACCTGAAATAAGCCATGGTCACAAACTTGTGAATAAATACATACATTCACCTACTATTATCCTTGTGAATGAATACATAAATTCACCTATTATCCTCTTTCAGTTTGCATTATCCCTCCACACAAAATCTATAAAGTTCTAAATTGAAATATAATACTTTTTCAAGACTTGCTTGAGCCTCCCTTGGAACAGGTTGGGGCCTCCCAAGGGAGGCTGGCCTCACCATTTGAGAACCCCTGGAATAGAGATTGGGACTTCCAGTTGGGACACCCGTCTAATGGTAGCCTAAACAGTAAGCTCCGTCAATCAACTTAACAATCCACGAGCATCCAAACCCTAATCCACCATCCTGTCAACTAAAAGAAGAATTTCGGACTATCTGATGCCTCTGAAACACCGATGGAGGGATAATTCCACGAATCAAGCAAGTAAAAGCTCAAAAATGCCGGCTTTGGTCGACACCGAGAAGGCCCTGGAATCCCCAAGTCTCACGCCTGGGCACATCGTAGAAGCCCCATGGGAGGAACCTGAATGCATGATCACATCTAGAGAACTTTGCCAAACCCTGAAACAAATTAACTAGACACTCCAGCGACTAGAAGCTAAAGTTTCAGATCAACGTACCGAAATTGTCACATTAACCAAGCGAGCTGGGGAAATTGAGGAAACTTTAACGGACTATACCACCACTACCGATATACATAACAAAGCCCTCCTGGACTTGCACCACTGCTCCCAACAACTCAAAGCATGCCTATAAGAACTAGAGAACAGAACCAGGAGGAACAACCTCCAGATTAATGGACTCCCGGAGGGCACTGAGACTGGAGCAATGACTGCTTTCATAGACTCATTTCTTCATGAGATTCTTAACCTTCCTCCAGATAAAGCTCTCAGCATAATTCGAGTGCACAGATCCTGATTCCAAAACCCCAGGATCTGAAGGTGAAACCACGTTCAGTAGTTCTGGCTTTCCTGGACTATAGAGAGAAAGAGGAGATTTTACAATTAGCATGGACAAAAAAAGTGATTCACTTTGGGGACACTCGATAGTATTTGGACCATGATTTTACACCACAGCTGCTCTCCCAAAGGAGAAAAGTACTTACAGTGGTTAAACTACAACAACAGCAGAATATCAGGGCTTTTGTTGAGTACCCAGCACTCCTAAAGGTCCAGCTAGCTGAAGATATGAGATGTTTTCCAGATCTGCAGGCTGCAGAAGACTTCTTGATTTCGGTGGGCATACAGCCCCAGGGTGAGGAGGCCAATCTACCACAACACAGGCAATTGGAGACCAGGGACTGGACCTACAGCGGAACTAAAAGACAGGGCACAAAGGGCAACACAATCACTTCCTCCTTGTGGGACTCCCTGCACAGCAAGAAATGCTCGAGAGGGCCGAATAAGGAGCTAACACAGACTGAGTCTGAAACGGATCGAGGGGACACTGCCATAGAAGAAGTGAACTCCCAAACTACCTGAGCGATTTCAGGTGTAGTATCCTTTACTCACTTGCTCTTTGTGATCTCTCCAGGCTTGTCTCTGTGGGGACTTATGCTGAAAGCGCCTCAGACTGTTTAAAGGGTTTTAGAGAATAACCTCATTTAAAACGGAGGACAGAATATCTAATTGGACACATTCTATAAGGACAGGATGTACCTATTGTTAAAATACACCTCTTGGTATCTACAGAGCCCGTGGTCTGATGGTTTATGGGGGGGCAGTGCGGCTACCTTGTTTGGGGGATCGGGTGGGCTCGGGGGCTTTCTGGGTTTGCCAGGTGCAAGTGGAGAAGCCATACCTAGATCTTACATTTCCCCCATATATTTTGGAGATATTAATGGGGTGATCTGACTTGAGTGGCGGTCACTGGGGCACAAGGAACAAAGGTTTCAGACAGATTGCAGGGGACTAATAGGGCCCTTATTGGTAACCTCCTCTGAGGAACCCATGGGGTTGGGCCTCACTATGGGTGGATAGCTTCCTTCCATTTTGGGGGCTTGGCTCCAGGGCAATTTGGGGATGTGTTGCCGAGGTCCGGTCCCTTAAACTGCTAAAGGTGCCTGTGGCCGGGCTTGTTAGGTCTTCCTCTACTAAAGTGATAATTTACCAATTTCATTAATACGGGGACTATCAGTTGATTGATATACAATATTCACATTTATTTGGCTTTCCTGCTCGGACCTGCGGATGGATGGGAACCCCTCTTGAGGCCTGCTTAGTGGCTCCTCTGATGGGGCGGGGGGGGTGACTGCATCTCCTGTTACTCCCTTGCCAGGGACCAGGATTTATTAGAGTATGTTTACACTGTTTTATATTGCATAAGTCGATTGGCTTACAGTTTTATATGTTGGTGATAGAAACAACCTGATTAAGTAACACTCTTACTGTATAGGCAGGGTGTAACGTTCTATAGGAGTGTCAACAGTGGTTTGGGCCCATGATTTTTATAGTTGGCTTAATAGCTGACACTCACTGCCAGGAGCTAATATTTAACAGCATTGAAGCTCTAGGGGGAAGCCCTCCATTTGGAGAGCGTAAATATTCCCCCCCAATTCCCTTTCCACAGTGCGGAAGGGAGTTCAGACAAATATCCCATAAACCTGGATCTTCTACCTAGGGAGTCATATTATGGTAAATAATATGGGTTTTTGCCCAGTTGGCAATGATGAATGTTATATAGTTAATATGTTGTTTAAGGATGGAGACATACTGCACTGGTTTTGGGGGAAGGGAAGGGGGAATTTGAGAGGGAGATGAGGGGAGCCCGTCTTAATTGGTGTTCAATTTTTTTTTGTTTCAAACATAATGGCTAATTTAGGCACGTTGGTATGCACTTACAATGTAAATGGCCTTACAAGTCCAGTTAAATGCAGTAAGATTTTAGCTCAGCTGAAAAAGTCGGCAGCAGAATTTGTACTTTTACAGGAAACACATCTCTCTGAGAGAGAGCACAGTAAATTTATGAAACTGGGGTTTAGGGAGGTAACAGCATCCTCGTATAAGAAGGGTAGACGTAGGGGTACTGTGGTACTTATCCCTCATAAGTCTCACTTTGAAAAACTGGCAGAATAGGTGGATAAGGAGGGTAGATACGCTTTCATGAAGGGCAAACTTGAGGGGCAATTAACAACACTTGCTTCCGTGCATTTCCCAACGGAAACCCCTTATGGTGACTATAGATCATTCTTCCTCCTCCTTCAGGAGTGGGCAGAGGGAGCCTTGGTATGTGGAGGAGATCTGAATTTAGTTTTTAATCCTGCCCTAGATACCACTTCCCAGATCCCAAGAAGGTCACATCAGGTGGCATCAAGGGTCCATAATTTGCTTGGAGAATTAGGTATTTTAAATGTTTGGCGCTATCACCGCCCGAAACAGAGGGACTATACCTACTTTTCTGCCACATATAATGTGTACTCCAGAATGGACTACTTCTTGCTACCAAGAGATGCGATTTTTAGGGTACAGGATACTTGGATAGGGGACTTTGTCCACTCAGATCACGCTCCACTTTTCATGTGCTTAGATCTGGGAGGATTCAGGAGAAGCACTTTCTGGAGACTTAATATGTCCTTGCTCAAGGACAAGGCAGTCAGGGATCAGATTTTGGACACATACCAATGCTTTTTAACAGAAAATGAGGGTCAGGACATGTCATGTACCATCTTATGGGACGCGGCCAAGGCTGTTCTCCGAGGGAAGTTTATACAACTTGCTGTAAGAAAGAAGAGAGAGAGAGAAGGGAGACTGAAGACCCTTACTGAGCAAATCCAATCATTGGAGGGAATGCAAAAGCAGAAATACTCTAGAGCGGTTGCACAGCAGCTTAAGATTCTTAAAGGGGAATTGGGCCAAATATTGGACTATCAGGTGGAACAGAAATTATTATTTTTAAAGCAGAAATATTACGAGGGTAGTCCAAGGTCACTTAGATTACTAGCCAGTAGATTGAGAGCACAAAGAGCTAGGGCCACAATCACGAATTTATGGCACCCTGGACACCAGAAAGTGGTATATAAAACAAATGAGATAGCTGAGACTTTTCGGGAGTTTAATGAACAACGATATCAAAAAGGAACCTCTCCACCTGATGAGAAGACTGAATCTTTCCTACGTAACCTGAAATTACCTACCCTATCCCCAGTCCAGGCAAAAGCACTGATGCTCTCAATACTGGCGGAGGAACTTCGGGTGGAAGAAAAAATTACTCACCTTAGTAATTGTGTTTCTTCTAATGGAGTCTTGTTGTATTCTGACATACGCAGTGATCACCAACCTTTAAACTGCCCCGGAGAACAAAGAGTTAACTTTCTATGCAGAGCATAGAATGCTGAGCTTGAGCTCGGTTGGAGTCTCTGGAGTGTTTCAAACTCAAACCATCAGATTCTTACGAGCCCAACTAACTAAAAATTCTATGTGGAAATTGTAAAATTCTTACTAGCCAACTGGCACTAAAAAGTTTTGGATTCCCACAGGAAGACTCAAGTCAGGAAACCCAAAAACCAATCTAATATGAATAACAGTAATAAATCAACACCCAAAAAAAAAAGGAGGAGGGTGTAAACAAGGAGCACCCCTAGGGTGCAACACTGCACCTGCCCACCCACTTCCCAAAAACAGGTTCTGAGAGGGGAGGCAGGTCAGAATACAAGACTCTATTAGAAGAAACACAATTACTAGGGTGAGTAATTTTTTCTTCAAACAACATGAAGTCTTGCTGTATTCTGACATATGCAGACTACCAAGCAGTACCTCCATGGAGAAGGGACAGAACCTACTTTGGGAATAGGCTCTGAAGTACTGCTGTGCCCAAACCGAGCATCACTCCTAGCCTGTATATTCTGAGAGTAATGCTTGGTAAAGGTATGGACTGTTTTCCAGGTGGCTGCTTGACAGATTTCTAAGAATGGAATATACCTGGCAGCAGCTAGGGAAGCAGCTGTACCTCTTGTGGAGTGTGCCCTCAGGCCTGAGTGAGGAATCTTTCCCAGTTTTTCATAGCAGAATTGTACACAAGATACAATTCACCTGGCAATAGTTCTCTTAGTGGCAGGTTTTCCCTTTCCCACTTCTCCATAAGTGAGGAACAACTGGAGGGAATCAAACCTGTGACCCTTGGTACGCTCTATGTAGTAGCTGAGGGCCCTTTTAACATATAAACTGTGTAGCCTCCTCTCTCATGAGGAAGAATGATCAGTGAAGAAAACAGGGGAGAGACATAGACTGGTTCAGGTGAAAATCTGAAACCACTTTGGGCAAGAACCTCCTATTGGTTCTAAGGACCACTTTATCCCTGTGAAAGGAGATAAAATCAGGTTCCACTGACAGGGCTTGCAACTCACTGATACGCCTGGCAGAGGTAATGGCTACTAAAAACACAATTTTCCAAGTCAAGTACTTAAGCTCTGCTGAGGACATGGGCTCAAAGGGAGGTTGCATAAGTTGAGCAATGCAAACGTTCAAATCCCAGGCAGGGGCGGGATCTCTAAAGGGAGGGTAGGTATGGAGCAATCCCTTAAAAAATTTACAGAATACAGGGTGAGATGCTAGTGAGGAAGACTTTCCCACTGATAGAAAAGCTGAAACAGCTGACAAGTGTACCTTGAGAGTAGCTGGTCTGAGGCCTAGGCCATTAAGATGGACCATATAATCCAGGACTGTAGGCAACTCAGCAGTATCAGGAGAAATGTGCTTCTTGTAACACCAAATGCTGAACCTCTTCCATTTGAAGTTGTAAGTCTTTCTGGTGGAGGGCTTTTGAGAAGCTTTGAGAATATCCAGAACCCCCGAGACAGCTGCAAATCTGCAAACTCTAACTCTTCAAGAGCCATGCCTTGAGATTGAGAGACTGAAGATAGGGGTACCAAATCCTTCCCTAAGAGGAGGTTAACAGGTTGTAATTCCTGGGAAGAGACAGGGGGAAGTGAACTGCTACGGACAGCAACAGAGGGTACCAAGGCTGTCTGGCCCAATCTGGAGCAATCAGAGTGACTTTGCAAGGTTGTGACTTTATCTTGACAAAAACTTTGAACAGAAGAGGGAAGGGGGGAAAGGCATAAAGGAATTTCCCTTCCCAGTTCAGTACTAGAGCATCCAGGGGGACTGAGCCCAAGACTGGGGGTCTGCACCAAAAAAGTGGAAGTTGGTGATTGTCTGGGGCTGCAAAAAGATCTATCTCTGGAGTGCCGCACCTTGAAAAAAATCACCTTTGGTACCAGAGGGTCCAGGGTCCATTCGTGATGGCCCTTCGAGATTCTGCTTAGTGTATCTGCTAGCACATTGTCTTTTCCTGGAAGGTGAACTGCTATCAGGGAGGTTTGCAGAGAGTAAGCCAGGGACCACAGCTTCATGGCTTCTGTGCACAAGGCCGTAGACCGAATGCCTCCTTGCTTGTTGATGTACCACATGGTGTTGTCTGTTCTGACTTAAACCACCTTGTTCTGTACTGACTGAGAGAAGGCTTGCAGGGCCAGAAAAACTGCCCTGAGTTCCAGGAGACTGATATGGAGAAGAGATTCCTGAGGGGACCACACTCCTTGAGCAGTGAGGGCCCCCAGATAGACTCCCCATCCCAGAAGGGAGGCATCCATGGTAAGGACCACTGAATGAGGCTGAGTGGAGAATGGGACCACTTCTCTCAAGTTGTCCTGATCCTGCCACCATTGAAGGGCTTGGATCAGGGTCCGAGTCACTGGAATCAGTTTGGTGAGGGAATCCTTCCTCTGGGACCAAAAAGTCCTCAGATGGAACTGAATGTCCCTCATCTGGAATCTTGCCCCTTGGACCACTGCTGTAGAGGCTGCCATGTGGCCCAAGAGTTGGAGAAAATGCCTTGCTGGTCGAGATACCTGAAGGCTGAAGGAAGAAGCCAGTTCCCTAAGAACTCTTGCCCTTTCCAGGGAAAGAAAGGCTCTTGCTTTGACCGTATCCAGCTCTGCTCCTATAAAGGTGAGAAGCTGTACTGGCTTGAGAACTGACTTGGGAAGGTTGAGAAGGAATCCTAGAGACGTGAGCACCTGCTGACTTACCTGCAGGTATGACTTGACTTGGTCTGGGGACTGCCCCACTACGAGCCAATGGTCCAGGTATGGAAAAATGGAAATCTTTTTTTTCTTAGAAGAGCAACCTCTACTGCCAGGCAGTTTGTGAAAACCCTTTGGGGCTGATGTTAGGCCAAAAGGCATTGCTTTGAACTGATAGTGGCATGAGGGCAACTCGAACCTGAGGTACTTTCTGTGGGAGCACCTGATGGGAATGTGAAAATAGGCATCTTTGAGGTCCAGGGAGGCTAGCCAGTCTCCTGGCCTTAGAGAGGGAAGAAATATTCCTAGAGTTACCATCTTGAACTTTGGTTTTAAAAGATGTTTGTTCAGATATCTTAGGTCTAGGATGGGTCGCCACTACCCTTCTTTTTTGGGGTAAGGAAGTACCTGGAGTACAGTCCTTTGCCCCAGAGTAGGGTAGGAACTCTCTCTATGGCACTTGAGGCCAGAAGAGATGAAACCTCTGCCTCTAGGGCAAGGGTTTCTGAGAGACCTGCAGGTGGGAATGATCTGGTTCTCATCTTCAGAAATTTTTTGAAGCTGAGAACCAGTCCCTGGCTTACTACTTCCAGGATCCATTTGTCTGAGGTAATAGACATCCAGTCCTGGACAAAGTAAGCCAGCCTGCCTCCTACTGGAATAGAAGAGTCGACCTGGGCGGACCCATCAGCGTGTCTGCTTGGCAGGAGCCTTAGGCTGAGGAGTGGATGCAGCCCTGCTCATCCCTCTTCTGCCTCTCCCTCTGAAGAACCCCCTCTGAGAAAAGGGAGAAGAGGCCTGTGCTTGGTAAAAAGGCCTATGAAAAGGCATGCCCCTGCCCCTAGACTGCTGCCTTTGAGGAGTTGCTTGCCTTCTTTGGCATGAGCACTCCTATAAGTGGTCCTGTACTCATCCATTTTCTTCATGTAATTCTCTGTCTGCTCCCCAAACAAAGAATTACCTACTACAGGGAAATCCATGGCCTTAGCCTGGGTATCCTGTGAGAGGCTAGTACATCTGAGCCAAGCCATTCTCTGAAGAGCCACAGATGTAGCCATGACTCTTGATGACACGTCATTAGAGTCAACAGCAGCGTGAAACTGTACCTTTGATGCCTCAGTCCCATCTGCAGCCACCTCCTCCAGCTCCTTGGCCAGCTGGGGGGACGCCTGTTTAGCCAGTGCCAGTACAGTGTCCCACCTGGACTTCTGGTACCTGGCTGTACAGGCCAAATAATTCGCCTGCCTGAGTCCCAAGGAAGATGCCATGTAGTGTTTCTTTGCCATGGCATCAATCTTCCTGGAGTCCTTGTCTGGTGGGTGTGAAGTCAAGGGAATATTTGCCTTGTCACAGGCAGCAGCCTGCACTACCCCAACATGGCTGCATTGCTGGTATAAGAACTCTGTGTCTGAGCCTGAAAATGTATACCTCTTGTCCATTCTTCTAGCCACAGGAGGTATAGTGTTAGGAGACTTTAGAATTTTTTTGTGTTTGCTTCCCAAAGGATTTGTGGAGGGGAATAGACAGTCTTCTGGACTCTGGGATGTCCATCATTTCTACATAATCAGGCTCCTCTTGATCCTCCAATGCCTCCCCCATAGGAAGCTGGAGGGTTTCAGCCACCTTTCTGTAGAAAATAAAGTGAGAAGGGGACTCAGAAAGCCTAGGAGGGGAAACACCTGAAGGTCTGTCTGGGGAGATGACCGGTTCCACAGGCACATCCAGAACCTCACCTTCACCATCATCATCCTCAAATTCCCCTTCCTCTTCAAACTCTGGCTCAACCGGGAGAACAAACTGAACCGAGCCCCTGCCAGAAGGTGCCGGATCAGTCGGAACCGGGCGAAGCAATTCCATAATCCGAATCGCTCTGGCTATCTCTTCAGCGGTCGGAACATGAACCTCTGGAACCAAACCGGACAATTTTTCCTTGCGTTTTCTTTTTGTCGGAACTGATCCCTTGGAATCGGCTCCCCTTTTGCCTGAAGAAGTATCGCCCTGGTCAGAGGGCACTCCTTCTGGTTCGGCCGGAACCGAACCGGGCTGGCCATCCGGATCAGCGGACTTCTTGGCCTCCTTTTCCATCAGTCTACCTAATCTCTTCTCAAGGGTAGATTTGGGAAAATTGTTACATATTTGGCAGTCTGAATCGAGGTGGTCAAACCCCAGACAATAAACACAGGTGGTGTGGGGATCGGCCTTATCAAAGACCTCCCCACACTCACTGCAGTGTTGAAACCCAGTGAGCCCGGTTTTTTTCTTGGGTTTCTCAGACATGGCCAACTTAACCAACTTACCCTTTTTATGGCAACTGCCAGGCAAGACTCCCTTATCGGTTCTTAACCGTTTCATGGGTATTGGAAAAAAACATACTAAAACACGTTTTTTGTTTTTTTAGAACCGATAAGAACCGGTAACCACACACTAAGAAAAAACACAAGATTACACTATCAAATGGTCTGTTCAGCCGAACCAACCTGCACTTTTACAAGTTCCACACAGAAAAACAGAACAATTCCTATCTAGTACTCACGGCACCACAGACAGAGACTGAACCGACTATGCGGATAACTTTTTCGGTTTAAAAAAATGACAAAAACTGAAATTTTAACCGACTTTCGAACCGAGTTGAAGGAGAAATCTCCGGAGCGACCGTTCAGTGAGGCGGAGTAAAGAATCTGACGGTTTGAGTTTGAAACACTCCAGACAGAGTCTCCAACCGAGCTCGAGCTCAGCATTCTATGCTCTGCATAGAAAGTTAACTCTTTGCTCTCCAGGGCAGTTTAAAGGTTGGAAATCACTGCATGTGTCAGAATACAGCAAGAATTCATGTTGTTTGAAGTGGGAGCCCTGAAGACAGAGAAATGCCCTGGGACAGACTGGCTCCCTGGAGAATTTTTCAAATGTTTTAGGGACGTGCTCTAGACCCTTGTTTTGAGAGTATTCTCAGAGGTCCTTGAGGGTAGGGGCCTGGCTCCACTCTCCTGGGCCACAGCATTGATTTCAGTGATTCCCAAGCTGGGAAAGGACCCCTCCAGATGTGCCTTTTATCACCCAATTTCCCTCCTCAATACTGATTATAAGATCTTTTCATCCATTATGGCTAAAAGAATACAACAGTATCTTCCCCACCTCATACAATTAGACCAGAATGGATTTGTCCTGGGCAGACAGGCTCAGGATAATCTGCGACGTACCACTCATCTTATTGACCATATTAACAACTCAGCTATTCCAGCTCTATCAGTGAGCCTTGATGCAGAAAAAGCGTTTGACAGAATGGATTGGAGCTTTCTGGGGGCAACCCTTTCCCGGTTTGGATTCCCAATAGAATTTACACAATAAATAAGTTATACCACTCCCCAACAGCCTATGTTCGAACAAATGGCCACATTTCTAGACCCTTGAAACTCTGTAGAGGTACAAGACAAGGGTGCCCTTTATCACCATTGCTTTTTGCATTATACATAGAACCTATTGTTCAATCTATTAGGGAGAATGGGAACATAAAGGGAATAAGACTCAATGGCTTTGAGCATAAACTGGCTTTATATACCGATGACGTACTTATGTACCTTACAGAACCTGACTCTTCTATCCCTGCCTTGTTTTGACAGTTGGAGAAATTCTCCTCCCTCTCCGGATATAAACTGAATTGTTTTAAAACAGAGATACCAAGTTGCCATTATACCCCTTCCCTGGGTTTAAGGAATAGATATCCAATGAAGTGGGACCTAGATCAGATGAGTTACCTTGGGATTAAGATTGGGATTAGTAACCTCTGGCTCTGGGAACTAAATGATCCCCCTTTGACTACCCAACTAAGGAAGGATGTCCAGAGGTGGACCCTTCTGCCCTTATCTATATACTCTAGGACACAGGCATTGAAGATGAATGCTCTACCAAGGTTACTTTATCTGTTTCAATGTGTACCCTGTCTGGTCTCTCAGAAAGAGTTAAACATATGGCAGGGCATGTTTTTTAGATTACTCTGGGCTAAAGATCACCCTAGGATTTGCAGAGGCTTTTTATATGCCCCTCGGGCTCAAGGTGGTCTAGCTTCCCCTAATTTACAAGGCTACTGGGCTGCGGCCCAAATGCGGGTGGCACTTCTATGGGCAGCCCTGCCTTTGATTCCCATTGGAAGAGAATGGATCTGGCAGTTTAGACTGAACATCCCCTTCCTGCCATCTTATTTCATGATGATGTCGGGCTGCCTGAGACTTGTTATATAGGGACGAGGACTGTCCTGGAGGGATGGAGGAGAGGCAAAACCTGAGGTCCCACAAGACATCAACTGTGGAAATTTTGCTGGTGGGCTTACAACCCTCTCTTCCCGGCTGCCACCTTGGAGTCATGGTTTAAACAATGGGCCAGAAAAGGATTTCACTCCCCTTATCAGGTTTTATCTGTAGATAACCTTATTTCTTTTGAGGCTGCCAGGCAGACATTTGGGCTTCTTCCACAAGATAATTTAAGATTCTACCAGATCAGAAACGATGTCCTTACCCTTCAGAAACTGTATGCCTGGCTGCAGGAGGATGTGGTGGACCCTCCTTTCCGTGGCATTTGTTCATCAGGGGGTGGCAGAGGAGCCATATCCTTGTTGTATCAAAGGTATTTATTAGACCAGACTCTACCCACTGAAAGATTTAAACTTACGTGGGAAACAGACTTGGGGATCACTCTTCCAGAGAGACAATGGGCTGGAGTGTGGCACACTACATGGCGGCCAACAGGGTCCCCTCTTTGGAGGGAATATGGTTGGAAGCGGAGAGCTAGGTACTTCTGGGTTCCTGCACAGGTGGTGCATTATGCTCCAACAACTGGTTCGAACTGCTGGAGGGGATGTGGGTTCGCACCAGCTTCACAGGCCCATATTTTTTGGACATGTCAGATACTTAAGGAGTAGTGGACAGATATAGAACACCATCTTAAGGAAATTTTCTAGTTTAAGTCCCCATTGGACCCTGAACACCTGGTTCTAGGTCTTAGACCAAAGGAGATACGGGGAAGAGAGGCGACATACTTATGGTCGGTTCTTACGATAGCTGCTTTGAAGGCCATTACTAAGAAATGGGCACAGAGAGTCCCCCCATGGCAGATTGGAGGGACATAGTAGACAATACTCACTTAATGGAGAGGATTACATTAGGCCTTCACCAACAGACCCACTTGTACCAAAACAGGTGGACTAGATGGCTCTTGTATGAGCCTGACTTGCAATTAGATGTGTAACCAGATACTGCTGGGCCCCCTTTCCCTTCTCTCTCTCTCTCTCTCTGTCACATCAAGAATTCATAAAAAATAAGAAAAGAAATACATTTTTGCACTATTTTACTCAGTGCACTGCTTAGTTGGTTAATATCTCCATCGAGTTGTAATCGATAAGAACACTTGCAGTAATATTTGGTAGATCTTTGAGATATTGTAATTTACTCTAACTAGATCATTTTAGGCTTTTATTCAGTAAAAAAGCTATTGTGTAGGTACACACTGTGATGTCAACAAGGTTTATCTTATGTACCTATGGAACAGATGTATGATCTATATGTTTGGACATGATGTATTAAGTCCTTTTGGGCCTAACATAATAAAGGAAGTATAAAAAAAATAGAACAGAGACTGGACGATAGGATGGCAGATCTATTATGTTCCTATTAGGTTTAGGAAGTGCTGCTAGAATGGCGTAGTCCCAGGATGGGGGAGGAGAGTTTCCCTCTGCCACTTCTGTATATAGAGAGTATAGTCCGGGGGATAATTCATTTTGAAATGTTTTGTACAACTCGACAAAGAAACCATCCAGACCTTGGCAACGGCCCACAGATAGATTTTCGATAGCCATTTGTAGCTCTTCTGGTCTGATTGGGGCTGCTAACTTTTTTATTTGTATTTCTGTTAATTTTGGAAGGTTTAACTGTTTTAGAAAATCTTGTCTCTGTTCGGGGGTGGCTGTTCCTTCTGGTTTGTATAAATTGTGGTAATAGTTTGAGAAAATCTGCCTTATTTCCACCTCATTATGGGTTGCCTGGCCTGTTTTGGGGTTTTTCGTTGTAAGTATTGTTACCGTACTTTTATGAGTTGTTAGCCGTTGAGACAACTTGCGAGAGCCCATTGATCCCCCTTCATAGTTTGCTTGCTTCAAGTATGTTAGGGATTGCTGGATTTTAGTATCTATTATTTTTTGAAGTGCTGCCTTGGTATCCCTAATTTTCTTTTGGAGTTATTTATCTTCATCTTTGTAGAGTAGTTGATAATTTTGAAAGTGATTTGTAAGTTCCTGATGTTTGACTTCTCTTTCTTTTTGAGGGATATACTATTATTTTTCCTCCAATGCTTGCCTTCATGGCATCCCAAAATGTGGCTTCTGAGATGGTAGGGGAAGAGTTTTCCAAAATAAATTGTGGAATTTTCTGTTTTTTCAGGTTGAGAAAGTCTTTATCTTTTAGGAGTAATGGGTTAAGTCTCCAGAGAGTGTGTTTGGGCTTTTTTTCCCCAGGTCCAAATTTAGTAGTAGGGGGTGGTGATCTGATAAGATTTTCAGGCCAACTGTGATGTCTATTCCTGTGGAGAAATGTTCGCATGTGGTTACGAAATAGTCCAACCTTTAAAAGGAGTGGAATCTTCCAGAGCAGAATGTGTACCCAAGGAAAGATGGGAATGTTTTCCACTAAATATCAACCAGACCAAAGTGTTCAAGCTGAGTTTTGAAACACTTGGCTGTACTAGTATGATGGTATAATTTCAGGTTCAAGGAGTCTAAGTTGTATCGCACTGTCATGTTGAGGTCGCCTCCTAGGATTAATTGACCCTAGAGGGTGTCGAGTATCTTGGCCATGATGGTGCAAATCACTGGCATTTTGGTCTGTAGGGGAAGGTAGACATTTACCAGGGTTACCTCTTGTGAATAGAGATGTCCTTGTATAATGATATAACAACCCTGTCCATCTACATATGTGTTTTTTATTGCTAGTTGGGTAGTAGGAGGGATCATTATAGCAACTCCTTTTTTCCGGCCACTAGGGTGGGAAGAGGAATAGATCACATACCTGTGTCCCCATCTCAGTTTCTGGTGTTCCGAATCTGATAGGTGGGTTTCTTGCAGGAAGAATATTCCTGCCTTTTGCTTGTTGAGGTGCTGCATTAGGCAGGAACATTTAATGGGGTTGTGCAATCCGTTTACATCTTGGAAGTAAATTCTTATCGGATGTGTCGTCATTGTATTGTTTTTATACTGCTTCTTTTAATTATTTTCTTTTTCCTTTTTTTTAGGTTGGACAGATCTAGTTTCCTCTGGACCATTCCCCAAGGCATTAAGTAACACTGTTGGTGGATTTCCCCGGGTCATCAACTACCTGGAATGTTCTGGGGATGTAGCTGATTTGACAGAAGAAATACGAGAGGACCCCGAGGGAATCCATCCAGAAATATTTTCCATACTGACTGTTGAATCTTACATATAAAGCTTCATCAGTTTTTTTAATACTGTGTCTCATGTAGCTCATTAACTTACCCCCCAACCTTTATTATTTAACCAATTAACTTGAAACTTTTTTAACAGCTAATTCAAGATAGAATAAATGTTTATCTTTTCAAAAATAACTTTAACTCTAAAAACTTTAACTACATACATAGTGACTTCCAACTCTGGGGTGTTGCTTACAGACCACCTCTGGTTACTCCCATCCGTGTCCCCGTAGGGAGACAGAGTAGGATTGGGGGCCTCCATGTTCATCAGGTGGATAAAGGTCCATCCAATGATTAGGAGTGTCTCCCAAGGGGTTGAGACCCCTTAAGCAGGGTTCGCCACTGACTTGGGTCAGTATGATTTGGGAACAGGTTTTAGTCCACAGGGCCTCCACGCATCGGGGAGGGAAGTGATGATTCCTGTATTTATTATAGTTTTGTCCCAGGGAATACCTCAGGAGAGGGAGGCCATGAGGAATTAATAGCCCATGCCATCTTCCCCCCTATGTTGAGAACCAGACCGAAGTGGCCTTGTTAAAACAGGGCCTTATTGTCATTTTTGAGAGGGAGGAGAAAGAAGAAAAAAACCACCCAGACTCCTCCCCCAACTTGTGAAGGGGGAACTGGTGCTCCCAATACCCAACTAGGATGGCAGGGGAGGATCCACATGGAGGCCACTAATGTGGTCTGCTTAGTGTTGTAGTTCATCCCCTCCTCCACCGCCCCACTCCGCCACCTCCTCAGCCCCCCTCAGGAGTCACATGACAAAAATGGGCCTCCATAGTCTGTTGGTCCTTATTACTTCTCTCTTTTATTTTGTGAGCAAAGGCAGGCTGTACATGCTGGACGACTGGAGCTAAGCCAGTTGATAGTGGCTGGATCTCTAAATGTGCATCCACAACCAGTCTGCTCCTTATGCTAGGCAAAACCAGCAGAGCTGCTTATTTCTATATAGGTTACCACTGAGAGTCAGTGTTGCGCTAGGGCTCCAGTGATAATATGACTTCAAGGCTGCTGCGAGAAAGGATGAGCCGATGTGTCAAGATAAACTTCTCAAGATAAATTCCTCCATGTTAGTCCTGTCAGTGCTTTGGGTCCCATTTCATGCTCATACACCCCCACCACGGCCAGCCCCCTCCCCCAGAACCAGGTAAGGTCCAGAGGTGGTGGGGAAAGAGGACAGAGGAGAGGGAACATAAAATCCGAGAAGAGGACCTTCCACCCTGGCTCTGTGCCCGCCATCAAAAGGTGTGTGTGTGTGTGTGTACATATGTATGTATATATATATATATATGTGTGTATTTGTGTATATATATATATATATATATTTATACAATAGGGGTGAAGTGATATGCTATGAAGTAAATGGTGTTATTTTCACAGCCATTGTATAACCACTGTGATGACATCACCACTGTGGATTTACTTCCTGATAAACCCATAGTGTCTACATCACCAGCAAATATACAACAATGGTGATGTCACCAGAGTGAGACCATCTAAACTGCAGTCTGCATTTAATAGCCTCACAGTTTCTCTTTCTCACTGAATCCTGCAAGTAACTCAATTAGCATTGTAAAAGACAATCACCTGTGTCTCATAGTTATTCTGACAATCCTAGCCCATAATTGTGCTGCTCTAATCTTCAAACCAGCCTCCTTCATAAACCAGTTTCTCTTTCTGAGTGCTAACTGCAACAGTTTCTCTGTCTCAGTGAAGCCAGCAACTTACTGAAAAAACAGTCTGTTTCTCACTCCTAGCTGCAGGTAACACAATTATCATTGCAAATCACATGCACCTGTTTCTCATAGTGTCTAACAGTCTCAGCCCATTCAGAAACACTTACACACACTCAGACCACACACAAACAGTGCTGTCAGTACAGCCTAGAGTTTAGAGTAACAAGCAATGAACAAACTTCCTACATCCAGCAGCCCCGTCCAGTGTTTGATTCTTACAACTTCCATTTCAATACTGTGTGACTCTGAACAAATCACTTAACTGCCCAATGCTCCCAGGCCCCCCCACAAAAAAAAAGTAAACAGGGAGAAAACACAGACAAAAATGTTCCCAATGGATAGTAGACCTATTGTATAAATTGCACACATGATGTGCGACTTGTGGAATATGGCAAACATTTGCACTCGTGCAGAGTGAACTGCAATAATATCACTCATGCCTTCAGCACTCGTGATATTATCACAGTTCACTCTGCACTTATGCAAATATTTTCCATATTCAACACTCGCCCATCATGTATCCCCTATATATATATATATATATATATATATATTTATTTATTATGGTAACGGTAGTGCTACCATAGTCAGGCTTGAGTAGCACTTTTAAGGTTAAAGGGTCAAATTTTACACCTTAATAACTTTGCCACCGTTTAACGGATTTGCCTGAAATTTGGCATACACAATTGGGCATGGTAGATCTTGGGATCTGCCAACCTTCTTATTGGTCGGATATACAGGTGCGGAGTTATTAAGCAACAACGAATTGCATAATTACGCTTTTTTGCAATTTCTTTGCTCTTGCCTACAGGTCGCACGGTTTGCGCGACCGGTCCCGAAAACATCAGAGAACGCGGTGGATTCTCGATGTGCCTTTTGAAGATTTCGTGATAAAATATTAAACCGTTCAAAAATTATTCAAAACACAATTTCCCATTATAAGTCAATGGGAAAAGTTAACAAAAAGTTCGACAGTGTCACAAATGCAGTTTTTACTTTTGCAAATTGCCCTTTTACTTTTGCAAATCCGCCATTTTGTTTTCAGTTGGTGATCAGAAAAATGCTTGCCATTTAAATTTGGGACCCTCTAGCAACCTAATTAGTTTTGTATTCACCTAGTCTGAGCCTGAGGATGCTAGCTAGCCATGTCTTTATTTTGGGGTGAAACACCCCAGAAATATGTTCCTCAAATTTCTGGAAAAAGCACTTTCGCAAAGTATTTTCACTTGCGACACTTTCGCTTGTTTTATGTAAAGCTTTTGCAAGTTCGCCATAGCACATTCCAGACTATGGCCAGAATGACAGGAGTTCTTTATCACCCTGCTGCAAAAGAACTGTTTGGTCTTTTGGGCTGAAATTTGAAGGGAAGGCAGCCAACATCTCACAGATGTGCCTTTCACTGGTTTGGTGAAAAAATATTGCATGGCTGCAAAGTTACAAGTCTCCAAAGTTGGCATTTTTTCCCCTTAGACTAACATGGTGGCATATGCTGTGCCTTCCGGGGCTCGTATCTCAAAAACGGTGCAAGATACAGACTTTTCGTTGCAAGTTGCATAGCTCTGTGGGCTATGCAACACAAAACAGTAGCCAGGAAAATAATAATTTATGTGAAATTTAAATTTTTATTCTACGTCATGCAGTTGCTGAGATATTATCAATTAAGTGCTTCCAATGCTATTTTAAGCTTCAATTCCCCATTACAATGCATACATTCTTTGTACACACTGTGTTTCTGTATGCATCTGTTTGGAAAATACAAGGTATGCGCTTCCATTACTGTTACTGTTTCCACTTGCGTGTATGTCCCCCTTTGCTTTACTGTCTCTCGCCACACGTGTGCATTACCCGCTAACGTTACCATTAGGTACTTCATTATCATGTGCACCACTGTTCATGCTTCTGTTTTATGCTTGTGTTCCTGTTACTATGTCACAAGACATTGGTGCGATTGGGGTTGTCGTCCTCTCACCCCATTCTCCTATACCTCTGCTTCTTCACACATGTGATGCGGTGAGAGTTAAGGACGGTGACCCCAGTGCACACCCCGATGCCTGTTGGGGGTGTGGGTGGGGGGGGCAAGGAGGGCTTTCAACCCTAACAGCAAATTTCCTCGCTTTTGGCACTGTGGAACAACCCTAACTGATGCATTAAATGGAGTTTTTTGCTTCGAATTTATTTTTGTGCAATGGGGTGGATATAAACAGAGTGTGATAAATCCATTTATCTGAGTATCTGTGTACATAAATTTCATTTTGTTGTATAGTAGAACGCTATTGGGCATGGAAATCCATGCTCCCAACAGCGTTGTTGTGCTTGCCGGAGTGCGCCATGATCTTGTTGTGCTGCACTGAGTACGTCACCGGTGCAGCACAACAAGATCGAACGCATTCGCGCATGTGCAATTGAGTGGCCCACAGCAACGCGGAAGTAAACGCGCTGCTACAGATCGCCAAGTAAGACTTTTTTTTCTTGTAGACTTGTTTGAGGGATCACAGAGTGCTGTTTATGGTTGCCCATACACTATAAAAGATTGTGTATGAGCAACCATACACAAACAAGGCAGTTGTAAGATCCTGAGGTTTCTATGGTAAGGGACCTCTAGAGCTGCGCTCTCGAGGTCCCTGGTTACCACGGAAACCTCTCGATCACAATTGCCTTGTTGTGTATGATTGCTCATACAAAATCCTCTATTATGTATACAGTGCTTGTGTCATCAGCCGTTTATCCACACAGAGCTTATATCATCAGACATTCATCTATACAGTGCTTATGTCATTTAGAATGTCCAGCCTCAGTAGCAGTATTAACCATATTCAAATGTGAATAACTTTAAAATGAAAAATGGTAGCATGGTACTGAGAGCACAAAAGTTGCTCAGCATGGAAATATCTACAAAATGAGTGGTGTTTTATTTATTGATACCTTTTAGATTTTTTGAAAATTAGCAAAAGTATAGCAGAAAATTCATTTTTTTTTTTCATTTTGCCCACAAACAAATGTAAATAACTTTAAAATGAAAAATGATAGCACGGTACTGTGAGCACAAAGTTTATTCAGCACAGAAGTATCTACAAAATGAGTGGTGTTTCAATTATAGATACTTTTTAGTTTTTTTCAGAATTAGCGAAAAACAGCAGAAAATTCCATTTGTGTGCACTTTTTCATCAAACAAATGCAAATAACTAAAAACCAAAAAATGATAGTATGGTACCTTGAGCACAAAAGTTGTTCAGCATAAAAATCTACAAAATGAGAGGCGTTTCATTTCTAGATTCCTTTTAGATTTTCTATAATCAACAAAAACTGGCAGAAAATTCCATTTTTACTCACTTTTTTGACTAACAAATGCCCCCCACAAAAGCGAAAACAAAAGAATTGCATAAATGGAATATGCAATGAAAAACTAATGTAATAAATGATTTATCTGCACTTGAGCAGTTTGATTAACACTTTCACTTGGCTTACGCCACTCGTGAGGTTACCCAATCATACTGCTCTTGTGCAGATAAATCATTTATTACACTTGCTTCCATTGCATATCATATATATAAATATATAAATATATGCAAAAAACTTCGTTAATGCATCAGTTAGGGTTCTTCTACAGTGAAAAAAGCAAGGAAATTCGATTTTAGGGTTCCCACTCTTCAACCCCACCCCTAAGCCCGCCCCCACCAACAGGCATTGGGGATGTTGCCTTTCTTACCTCCAAATCTCAAGTAAAAAGACCAAACCGTTTCCAACATATTTAACGTCAAAGATTAGAACAATTTCCCTATCTGTTCCATTATAAAAAATCTGGCCATCTTGTCCTGCCCTCACGATCAAAGAATCTCACGATCAAAGAATTTGCAGGCTCGCGATCAAAGAATTTGCAGGCTCATGAACAAAGATTTAAAAACCTTATAAATCAAAAAATTGAAGGAATTGTAGTAAACCATCACCATGGTTCGACAGAACGAAGTCCCCTGAGTAAAATCTACCCTCATTTGACTTCCTAGGACACCCCTGGGCTGAGAAAATAGATTTTTAAATTGGACCATCTCGTCCCTCGCTCACGATGCACGATTGCGATCAAAGAATCTTGCGATCAAAGAATTTGCAGGCTCGCGATCAAAGAATTTGCATGGTCATGACCAAAGTATAAAAAGTTGTGAAATTTACAAAATTAACACAATTGCGGTAAACCACCACAATGGTTCATAAGAACGAAGCCCGCTGAGTAAAACCTACCCTCATTTGTCTTCCTAGGACACCCCTGAGTTCAGAAAATTAAATGTTTCATGTGGCCATCTCATCCCTCACTCTCGATGCATGATCGCGATCAAAGAATCTGGCAGTGGAAGAATTTGCAGCCTCGCGATCAAAGACATTCCTCACTCTCGAACAAAGAGCGAGGGACGAGATGGCCAGATTTTAAAAAAGTTTTCTGTAGCCCAGTGGTGCCCTAGAAAGTAATGTAAGGGTGGGTTTTGCTCAGGGGGCCTGGTTCTCTCCCATCTGAATAAAAAACATTAGTTCCATTATCCTTGGTAGTCTAACGGCTCCCTCTCCATCATAATACTGTGAATGGCAAGCCCTCTATCCCTGTTACTCTAGTGGCCCCCCAATGAGTATTTTATTTATATGCATCTTTTTTATCCATGGTAGTCAAGTGCCCCCCATGTGTGTTTATAAAAAAAATTCTCATATCCCTGGTAGTCTAGTGCCCCCCCCACCTGTGTCTCATTATTATTAATATCCCTGGTAGTCTAGCGGTCCCCCCCACCCCATCAGAATAAAATAAATAACCATGTTCAATGTCCTGGTAGTCAGTGTAGCCCCATCCAGCTATGCCAGCACCCAGCACCCCCACCCCTTCCCCAGCCGCGACTGGCACATCCACCTCTCACCTCCACGGCCAGCCGCTGACTGTGTATATTATGAGCGCTTATTCAAACAGGTACTCTGAAATTATTCTGAACGCTTGTTTGAATAAGCGTCATAATATACACAGTCAGCGGCTGGCCGTGGAGGTGAGAGGTGGGCTGTGCCAGTTGCTGGCTGGGGAAGGTGGTGGGTGCTGGGTGAGCTGGCATGGCTGGGTGGGGGCCACTAGACTACCAGGACATTGAACATGGTATTTATTTTATTCTGATGGGGTGGGGACCACTAGACTACCAGGTATTATTAATAATAATGAGATACAGATGGGGGGCCACTAGACTACCAGGGATATGAGAATTTTTTTTTTATAAAGACACATGGGAGGGCACTAGACTGCCATGGATAAAAACGATGCATATAAATAAAATACTCATTGGGGGGCCACTAGACTACCAGAGATAGGGGGATCACTATTCATAGTATTATGATGAGGAGGGGGCCGCTAGACTACCAGGGATAATGAAAATGAACGTTTTTTTTATTCAGATGGGGCAGAACAAAGCCCCCTGAGCAAAACCCAGCCTTATTTAAGTGTGAAGGGTACCCCTGGGCTGAGAAAATTTTTTTTTTGTTTAAATCTGGCCATCTCATCCCTCGCTCGCACTGCACGATTGCGATCAAAGAATCTCGCGATCAAAGAATTTGCAGGCTCGCAATCAAAGCTCAATAGCGAGCCATGAATAAAGAATTTTAAACCTTAGTACTCTATTTTTATACCGATTTGGATGGCACCAAAGGCATGGCTCGATAGATCGGGGTGCCCCCCCGAGTAAAACCCAAAGTTTTACTTCAGAAGTGACCCCTGAGCCGAGATATTTGTGTTTGTGCAATCAGAAAAACTGAAAACAAGATGGCGGATCTCACGGTCAAAGAATTTTTGAAATTTCTCGGGGACAAAGATTCTTGAACCGCGAGGCTGCAAATTCTTTGACCGCCAGGTGGGACAAGATGGCCAGAACCCCATTCTTTGTTCGCAAAACATACATATAAATTTTCCTGTTGACTTATAATGGGAACTTAAAAGTGGCATAACTTTTGAATGCCTTAATATTTTTTCACCAAACAAAATGCGGCATGTTAGGCCACCAAAGCTCTTTCAAGCGAGCCATCTTGCAGAGTGGCGTGCCACATGACGGCCATGCAGGACCACATTCAGAATCCTAAAAGGTGCCTCCAAAAATGGATAATTTTACATTTTTCAGCACTTTCGTACACAAAGACCGTAAGTCTGACTGAAACGCAATTTGGCAAATCAAGAGATCTGTCATGCCCCACTGTGCATACCAAATTTCAGGCAAATCAGTTGAACGGGTCCAAAGTTATTAACACCCAAACTTTTGACTTTAATATGTAACTGACCACTTGAACCTTAATACAGTGATCACTGCCGCTTACTATATATAATATATATATATATATATATATATATATATATATATATATATATATTTTATGGTAGCATGGTAGTGCTACCATAGTTGGGGTTGAGGAGCCCTTTTAAGGTTAAAGGTCAAACTTTGCACCTTAATAACTTTGGCACGTTGGAATGCACGATCAAGAGCCACACACCTTGGGATCTGCCAAGTTTCGTACTGGTCAGATATACGGCTGCTGTAGCTATTAAGTTATGATCTGCTCATCGCTTATGCTATATTTGGTGAATTCTTTTGCCATTCCTTACAGGTTTAATGCTTTATGTGAGCAGTTCGACATCTTCAGGGAATGTGCGGTGGAGTGCCTCATGTCCCTTTGGAAGATTTCGAGAAAAAAAATTAAACGGTTCAAAAGTTATTCAAAAAACAAGTTCCCATTATAAGTCAATGGGAAAAGTTAACAAAAAGTTTGAAAGTGTTGCAAATGCAGTTTTTAACTTTCGCAAAGCCGTCATTTTGTTTTCAGTTAGCGAATAGAAAAGTGCTTGCCATTTAAATTGGGACCCTCTAGCAACCTAATTGTTTTTGTATCCACCTAGTCGGACCCTGAAGATTCTAGGCATGTCTTTATTTTGGTAAACACCCCAGAAATATATTTTCAAATTTCTGGAAAAGTACTTTGCAAAGTACTTTTGACTTGCTTATTTTTCGGCTTCCATTTGCGAAAGCCAGAAAGTTCGACAGTATTTTCAAGATGTGGCCAAAATGACAGGAGTTCTTTGTCACCCTGCTGAAAAACCGCCGTTTGGTCTTTTGGGATGAAAGTTGGAGGGAAGGTAGCCAACATCTCTCAGATGTGCTTTTCAGTGGTTTGGTGAAAAAATATTGCACGGCTGCAAAGTTACGGTACTCCGAAGTTAATGTTTTTTCCCATAGACTAACATAGTGGTGTACGCTGTGCCTTCGCATCTCGAAAACTGTGTGAGATATAGATTTTTTGTCATGAGTTAAATAGCCCTATGGGCTATGTAATACAAAATAGTAGCCAGGAAAATAATGATTTCTGTGAAATTTAAGTTTTTTTCCTACGTCGTACGGTTGCTGAGATATTTGCAATTAAGTACTTCCAATGCTTGTTTTAAGCTCCCATTGCCATTACAATGCATACATTCTTTGTACACACTGTGTTTCTCTATGCAGTTGTCCAGCAAAAACAGGGTATGCGCTTCTGTTACTGTTAAGTTACTGTTTCCTGCTTATGTACCTGTTAGTGTTAACGTTTGTGTACGCCCACCGTAAGTTACCCTTGCATTGTCATTTGCCCTTGCATTTTCATTACTGTTACCATTTGCATTTCCACCTTGTGTTTGCATTGCTGTTCCTGTTACTATGTCACAAGACATCACATGGAGGGAGCGCGGGGCCCTTCACTGCATTACATTCAGTATTTCTCATCATCATTCTCAAAAAGAAGGGAAATTAGAGGCAAAAACTCAGTTTAATGCATCAGTTAGGGTTGTTCCACAGCGACAAAAGTGAGGAAATTCTGTGTTAGGGTTGAAACTCCCCGGACACCTTTTGCCTCTTCAACCAGCATTGGGGTGCTCTGGGTAGTCGGTCCTAACTCCTCACCCCATTCTCCTATACCTCTACTTTACAGATGTGATGGGTGAGAGTTGGGGCCGATGACTCCAAATGCACACCCCAATGCCGGCTGGGGCGGCTGAGGTGTTTTCATTTTAGATTCCTTTTAGATATCCTATAATCAGCAAAAAATTTGCAGCAAATTCCATTTTTATTCACTTTTATTCCACAGGCTGTTCTGATATTTATCACATGGGCCAGGTAGTTTGCAATCCTAAGGCCTAGTGAGGCAGAAGCATAAGTAAGCTGTTGTCAAGGCTGCTGGAGCAGGCAGTCACACAGCAGGTTTACCTTTTTCAATGGAGACTGAGCCCACATCTGCGAAGCATATCTTTCTATGTTTGTGCTCGTGGCTAGATGAGGAGGTCTGCGACAATGGCCATACCCTGTCCAAGTGCTTCGACAGCCACTTCTCAGCCAATGGTGAGGGAGACACACACCTGGGCCCTGTTCCTTCTCCATGGCTTTTAAAGTTCTGAGAAGGAGGAATTTTTTTTTACAGATTTTTGCGGCATTGCTTTGCAGTCTGGATGAAGCTTTGGCAATTCTCACAAGCCCTCATGTTGTGAGACGGGCCCAGACAGCACACATAGACCATGTGTGTGTTTGTCTTCTTTGAAAATTTCATCTCCACACTTACAATACTTGAAATAAAGGCTCTTTTGACTTTAGCGGCATGTTCAGATGGCAAAATACATACTAGTGAAATAAAAAAATAAACAGCAAAGGCTAGGTTGATGGCGTTTCATTCAGCAGGACCGATGAGGATGATCAATGGCAAGAAAAGAAGTGAAGAGTGATGGGGCCACCCACGCTTATATAAACCGACATATGGTACGTGATCGTGGGTGGCCCCCGGCTAGCAGACTTTTTCATGTGGTCCTAGCACTGACAGCTATAGTTTCAAAGGTGTGGCCTAATGGAGGAGATATCCTCGAAGCAGATCTGCATTTATATAATTATCATATATGCAGTTTCATAGCATTTAAAAAATGTAAACAGCCTTTCCATTTCAAAAATCCCACCCTTTCTGCACTCTAAAATGGTCACCAGATGTGCAATGCAATGACTTCATTGAAACGGGAAGCAGAGAGCTACATGGCTCTCTATAGTGTTAAAGTACAGTTACGTAAGAACTTACCATAACAGCAGATCTTCGAGAGGAGAGGAGTTCTCCAGATTGTTTCTAGCCGGGTCTCCTGCGGGAGAACAGAGTTGGTGCCAGGGGACCGCCCACTATATACCACATCTGACGTCAGGCATAGCTGACGTCAGGGGCGGTCTCCTGCCTGAGACTGCTAGTTTTTTCCCGTGGGGTCCTGACACCTGCCAGCTTCAGTCCTAATGGTATTACCTGCTGCAAGAGCTCCACCCTCAAAGTTAGATCTAGTACTTTCGGTGACCTTTGTTTTACACTCTACATGTCCTCTGTACCCGAGCAGCAGGAGACGGTCTCAACGAAATCCAAGACTGAATGAGGGCAAACTGGTTGAGGCTGAATCTGAATAAGACTGAGGTTCTGGTGCTGGAACCTGGTCACCAGGTTATGAGGGAACAAGCTGGTCGAGTATCAGGGCTTAGGCTAGGGGACTCCCAACTGCTTACCTCGGGTCGGGTGAGAAACCTTGCCATTGTCTTCAACTGTGGCCCGATACTCAAACGATAGGTGTTGGCCATGGTCAAGACCTCTTTTTTACCATCTGAGGAACATCACCAGGATTAAACACCAAATACCCCCAGCTGATCTGCCAGCACTAGTCTATGTCTTTGTGACATCGCGACTAGATTACGGCAATGCTCTATACCTGGGGCTAGCAGGGGTAAATCTGCACCGCCTGCAGTTAATGCAGAATACAGTGGCCAGCTTGCTGACTGGTCCATCTAAATCTTGTCATATTACACCTGTGCTGCACGTTCTGCACTGGTTGCAGGTTAGGTGGTGGATCTCCTTCAAGGTCAGTTTGCTGATCTACAAGGCCCTACTTGGTCAGGGGCCCGGTTACCTGTAAGATCTCCCAAGTCCTTACCAGCTCACCTGTTCCCTTCGTTCCATGAATGAGGGTGTGTTGCAAGTTCCCAGGATTTATTTAAAATTGGGGGGGGGGCATATGTTTTCTTTTGTGTCCCCAATCCTGTGGAACTCCTTCCCTCACCAGATTCGAGAGAGCCAAACAACTGACATCTTTAAACGGGAACTGAAAACCTTTTTATTCAATCAGGCTTTTATGAGTAATGAATATGCTTTTACTGGTATTTAATGTTTTATTTATTTTTATGTTTTGTCTGTTTTTTCTTTTGTTCTCAGTTTATTGTATTTTTTGGGGGGCTATGATTATCTGCACATACCCGGTCTGCTTTCTTTTTCCTAGCACCCCCAGGGACTCCGGCCCCCATCTGACTACCATCTCGCTCTATCATGATACTAGTTGCCCGCTTCCCCTGTGGCTTGCCCCCCGCAGTGGAGTGGTGGGGAGCCCCCTACTCACCCACCCTGTCCGGATCCAGAATCGGCAATGCCCTCAGAGCTGGTGCACTGCTGGATAGCCATAAAGCCGCCCGACCAGGATGTGTTCCCTTTTTTCCCGATTTTCTCCCTGAGCAGAGGGCATGCAATGACAACGGTGGAGGGGAGCACACACACGTCCGTACGCGCTCCCTGCTGGCATCTGCCCCCAGCTCAACCCCCGAAGCACAGCATAGCGCCATTTCCCCAGCTTCCACCAGGGGGCAATCAGGCTCTGACTGTCATGGACCCCCCCTCCGATGGACACTCAATCCTTCTCCTCCCCTGCCGATCCCCGGCAACCCATGCTCATTCTCGAACACAGGTCGCCGGCGTGGCATGAGGTAAGATGACCAGCACCTCATCCCTCAGCGCCACCGGGCCAGCTTTGGTTTATGTATTTTTTAAATGTTTTAGATCTATTGTGAAGTGCATTGAGTCACAACACAGAAATGTGCTCTACTAAATAAAATGTTTGATTTGACTGTTTCACTGAAATAATTAAAACCACGACTTCGTATTGTTACACGAGGTCCCTGCACCCTTATTGGTACCTCCAGAGGTACACCGTAGACAGCTAGTGTTTAGGCATATGTTATACTAATGTATAGGGCTAAGGGTATCTACCGTACAAGAGTAGATGTCAGGATATGTATGCATATTATTGTTATACACTTTGCTTTCCTAATACATATATATTTTCTATGTATTTCTTACTTATAAGATATTAGGACATCTGTGTCCTTGGAATGATTATAATATGTAAGTTGGCATTGCCACCTTTTAGTGATTTCTACCACTACACTGATTTGTGTAATAACTACACTCTTTTGATTCACAAAGTGATGACTACTACAAAATTGTATAATGTTATCTTGGACCGTGGAGCCACCTCTAATTTAGCCAATAGGGCTCATCTCTGTAACTAGAAATGTTTCTATCTTACAATAACCATGGTAATTATCATAGGTATATAATGTGAGACACTGAGTCTTATACCTCGGAGACCCCAAGAGACACGGAGAAACCTCGAGGTATAGGGAACACTTAGCATTGGCTCCCAGTTTGTATTGGTAAGAACTGCTTTGGGCAACTGTGATTTATCCCTTTGGTAGTAATAAACAAGTTTATTACTCTTATGCAACACATCTGTGATTTCTTACATTCCTAATATTGCCAAGAACCTGAGAGTGAGGTTTAGACCTCCTGACAATTGGCAACCGTGTGCAGGCAATATTTGGTTTTTGTGAGATTTCACTTGTTGCTATAAACTTTTCCCTTCCCAACGGGGACTGTAGGTGTGCACTTCCACATCACCTCTCCTGTTTTCTTACCACTTTGTAGTTACTTGCAAAGTCTTACTGTTTTTCTTGGGTGTGGTCAATGCCGACTTGACCCACTACGCGGCAGCTTTGAACTGAAGCCAACAAAGATAGTCGCCCGACTGTGTGTGAAGTGCTCCTGCTGTGGATTGATACACAGCACGGCGCCTTTTCTGCAGTTTGATTTTTCATTCCCTCCCACACAATGGCCACCGTATCAAAATATCTGCGCAGAACTGAGACTCAATGTCTCAAATTTCCTTGCCTCCCATGGAGAATGGGCTGACTTCGGGTGGAATGCAAGTCAATCCAACAACCCTATACTGAGGAGTTCAACCCAGTACTGTGAGACGAGAAAAACGGCCAATAAGCGTCATGCCAAAGGGCTGTTTGTTGCAGCTCTCTATGCTGCTCTGGAAGCCTCCGAAGCGAGGTTTCGAACCCTTGAACTGCAGGTTTCATCTCTTAAACAAGAGATGGGTTTGCAGGAAACAGAATGTGTTAGGCTGCAGCAGAATTTGGAGTCTGAACTTCAAATGCTGCGCAATGAAAAGGATTCACTTTTGCACCATTCTGCATAGGCAGAAGAGCAGGAAATTTGTATGCTGAAGCAAGAGTGTGAAAGTTTGAGACAGGATAAGGGACAGGCTTTGAATATGAATGACTTGTTAAGTAGAGTGAATGAACAGTTGAGTGAGGAGATGGGAGAGCTACAGGACGAGTTAAACCAGGTACGTAATGACTTAGAAGTGGCTACTAGGTACAATCGTGAATTGAGCACCGTGTATAGAGTGTTACAGAAACAAATGCAAGATGAGGTTGATATGGATGTTGCACATGAGTCATGCAGAATGTGAATCCAAGATGGCAAAACTGCGCCATCAGCGGGAGGTTCTAGCTGGACATGTTAAGGCGATGGGAGGCATAGCCCCTTCCTTAACCACGTCATCTGAGGGGGAGGTCACAGATGATGACATCTCTCAGTACAATGCCCAGTCACCAACCTACTATGGCCCAGAAACCCCACCCAGCCATGTCATACGTCGTTGTGGTGACGCAAATCATGGGAGACGCCAACATGGTGGTCCCCATGATAGGGGGGAGCAGGCCAAAGCCTGGTCCTGACAGCACCACCGGTGGCCATTATTAATGTTGAAGAAAGGCAGGGGATAGAAACAATGATTGAAAATGCAACAGGTAATGTGCCCTTCTCTGAGAGAAATAAGCGGGCCATTAAAACCCAGATTAGGCAGCTTTTGCTGGCACTCAGGAAGGCATGGTTCATACTGCAGCCTGGGCTGCCCTGGATGGCACCCAAGGTAATTTACCTCTGCCTAATCAGCCCAATAATCCCCTACAAATGGCCCACTCTGTTCAGCAAATAGCTGACAGTATCGGTTGGATGAGCCCGTCCGACAACCACAGCTGTCACTTGGAAAAAGTGCGTACTAAATGTGAGATGCTTAGTCTCGCTGCAGACAAGGAGGTCCAGATCCTACACCAGACCATTGATCCTGGACTGTGGGCTAAACTCCCCGATGCCATCCGTCAAGACAGCCACGCCACCTTTGATGAGGTTGCAGCTGAACTCATTTCTGCACACAGCCCAGGTGTAGTAGGAATGATGCTTGCATACCCTGTAAAACAGAATGCAAAAGGAAGTCCAGTGACTTACCATCAGAGACTCTAGATGGCTTACCATGCAGGAAAGCACCTGGCATAGGAAGCTGCGGATGTAGATCTTTTCAAGTATAAGTCCCTGTTCCTTAGGAAAATTATTCCTGCAGTAAGAGAAAAGGCAGAGCCAACCACCTATCCCACCACGGAAAGGTTAGCTGACATCCTTTGGAAAACCAAGAGAATTTATCAACTCTACATCCGTGATCTGGGCTCCGGTTCCAAGAAAGTAGCCACTGTGGAGCCTACCACAGAGGTTGCGATGCACTACATGGTGGAAGGGCAGGCCCAACACCAACAGCCCCTCCCCACAGACAACCAACACCACAAGCAGGACCAACAACCACAACAGCAACAACAACAATGGGGTGGGAAACGGAATCATAAAAATAAGAAACATCATAAGAATAAGGGTAAATAACAACAAAGACCAGACTCTTCGTATAGGGAGATAGCCGAAGAGAATCAGAAGTTCAGAGAGCTTCTAGGGTGAGTGCATTCTGTAGCGGATGCTGTTCCTGCTCAGTCCCTTGCAGCTATACAACTAGTAACCCAGGCCCCAGCGGGCCATGGTGATACCGGAAGTACAGGTTCTCAGACCTATACAGGCCTGAACCCAGAAGCGCCTCCCTATATAGCATCAGTGCAGCATGGTGAAGTGGTTCAAAGAAGCCAGGCCCCACCTCTCCAAGCTCCCTCCAATACAGATTGACAATTACAGACCCCATTCTGGATTGTAACCAAGCTGGTCTTGGATACAAATGGAAGGCCCTGCACTGAGGCCGAGATAGGGGGCCGCCAACTCACAGTACTACTTGATACGAGTGTGGCTGCATCTGTACTACATGATGAACACCCAGAGACATCTCCTTGGTCCACCGGACAGAGGACCAACATGTCAGGAGTAGATGGTACTAGGTTACCTGCATACTGCTCTCTACCACTAACTGTAGAGTTAGGACACCTGAAGGCCTCACACACCTTCCAACTGATGGTATTGCATGATCATCCTAGTATTATTGGAACTGATTTTCTTGCACCACACGGCTGTGTGGCAGACTTAGCTAACATGCTTTTAATACAGATTCAGGGTCAATATCATGCCATTTTGATCCCTGATTTACATGTAGTGGCAACAATACCTGCCAATAATAAAGAGTATAATGTCACAGATTTGTTCAAGAACCATGAACTTTTTCCAAAGCTCCTCCCCATTCTACAAAGACATCTGGAAGCATCTGCTACCAACAAACATGACTGTGGCAGAATGCACACTGTCATCGAAGTGCCAGACCCGGCACATGAGAGGCAGAGGCAATATCCTTTCCCATCTGAGGCCTTGCCTTCTCTTAGGGAAACAATAAAATCTCTCCTCAACCAAGGTGTAATCAGAACATGTGTCTCCACTGCCAACTCCCCAGTGTGGCCTGTGAAAAAACCCACAGGTGCCTGGAGACTTACTATTGACTACAGGAAACTGAACCAGGTCATTCCCAGTTGTGCTCCAACTGTGACCTCAGCACCTGATGTGCTATGACTCCTAACCCCTGACCAAAAATGGTTCAGTGCCCTGGACATCTCCAATGGTTTTTGGTCACTGCCATTGGCCCTCAAGAGTCAATATAAGTTTGCCTTACCCTTTGAAGGTAGACAGTACACATGGACCTGCTTACCACAGGGATTCCATAACAGCCCATCCCTGTTCCATCTACACATGATGGATGCCCTTGAGGGATTCTCTACTCCCCAGTGTCTCTTGCAGTATGTGGAAGACCTGTTGTTGGCAACAGCCACACAGGAACAACATTTAGATCTCTTGGATGAACTCTTGACTCTCATCCAGAGAGCAGGCCTCAAATGTAACCCAGCAAAAGCATAACTATGTCAGAAAGAGGTACTCTTTCTGGGCCTAAGAATAACTGACCAAGGCTGCAGCCCTACCTGGAAAAAGATACAAGGATTGCAAGACTTGCCATTACCCACCAGTGTGGCAACTCTTAGAAGGTTTCTAGGTATGGTGAACTATTCTAGAGATTTCATCTGTGATTTTGCTCAGAAGGCTGCTCCTCTGTATGAGTTACTGAAAAAGGACATTCCCTGGACTTGGGGCCCCATACACACCAAGGCTGTGACGTCACTGAAACAGGCCTTGGCCTCAGCTCCAGCTCTGGTGAACACCAATCCAGTACTACCATTCCATCTGGAGTGTGCCACCTCTGACATTATCATGTCGGCAGTGCTAGCCCAGAAGGTTCATGGCACTCTGAGACCCATTGCATATGCATCACAGCTCTTGACCCCAGTGGAG
The DNA here is from genome assembly GCA_016271365.2 of Neoceratodus forsteri. Classification (NCBI taxonomy): domain Eukaryota; kingdom Metazoa; phylum Chordata; order Ceratodontiformes; family Ceratodontidae; genus Neoceratodus; species Neoceratodus forsteri. The sequence goes on along the minus strand of CM057450.1, from coordinate 881,648,045 downwards.
CAGAAGTATAGCCTTTGTGAAAGGAACCTTCTGGCCACCTACTGGGCTGTCAAGCACTTTCTGAATATCATTGGGTACTCTCCACTGATCATTAACACAAACCAACTAACTTTCTGCTATCAGACAGGGTGACGGATGAGTCAGTCTCTAACACCAGGCTGACACACTGGTCACTTCTTCTCCAGGATAGAGACATACACGTCCACCTGACTAAAATGCTGTCCATGCTGGCACATGGACTCCTTTACCAAGAAGAACCCCACGACTGTACACTGCAAACACCTGATCTACCAGATCCAGGTCCTTTCCTCCCTACCACACCACAATTACTTGAGAACACCTCTTTGTGTCATATTTTCACAGATGGTTCAGCCTCCTATTACCAGGGAGAACAGATTGCAGGGATAGGTATTGTGGTGATATACCCTTATGGTAACACTGTCAAAATCTCTAAATGTTGCAGTGTGGCATCCTCACAGTATGTCGAGATGGCAGCGGTGGCCTGTGCCCTCGAGTTCATCCAGCATGGGAACGAGTACACCATCATCTTCACAGACTCTAATTGGGTTTTTTGCTCTCTTACAGAATTCCTTCCTTTCTGGCACAAGAACTCTTTCCTCTCCTCTGATGGCAGCCCAGTGAAACACAAAGAACTGGTAATATACATACACTCACTGGTGCAAAGGTTTGCACACAAACTCTATGTACATAAAGTAAAGGTTCATTCCACACATGATCCCTACCATGCCTTTAATGACACTGCAGACACCCTTGCCAAGGAAGGAGCCCGGGGGTGGGGACACCTGGATGATGGACCATCCAGAGGCCAATGCAGCCGTACACATTGCTGTAGTCAGGAAAAAACCTGAACCTTTTCCCCCCTTGGACCTCTCAGCATCCCAACATGCTGATACTGAACTCAAAGAAGTATTCAGATTACTTGATAAGGGTACTGAAGAAAAACTTCTCACACACAACCCCCATCGGAGGCATGAAGGTAAGTTGCGCTTGTCCTAAGATGACAAGCTCATCTGGTACCAACCAGATGACTCCACCACCAAATTGTGGGTGGTCCCCAGACATCTTAGGTCTGAATTTTTGCACCAAGTGCATGACACCCCCACTGGTGGACACCAGGGAGTGGAAAACACCCTCCAGAGGCTCAAGACCACCACCTGGTGGCCTGGTGTTACCAAAGATGTTAAACAGTACATAGATAACTGTCTTGTTTGTGCACAAAACAACTCCATTCACACAAAATGAAATGCCAAACTCCTACCACAAATACACTCTGGCCCCCGGCATGCCATACAGATTGATTTTATTGGTCCCTTGACCAATACCAGCAGAAACAACAAGTATGCTCTCGTGGTAACTGATCTGTTTTCTAAGTGGGTCAAGCTTTCCCCACTAAGACATGCACTGCTAAAACCACTGCCAAAATCCTGGTAGAACAAATTTTCTCTAGGTGGGGCCTACCTCTTAAAGTAGGCTCCGACAAAGGAACCAGTTTTACAGGTGAGTTGATGAAAGAATCCCTTGAGCTCCTTGGAGTTCAACAGAAGTTCCACATCCCCTACCACCCTCAATCTTCAGGTCAAGTAGAAAGAACCAACAGACGGATTAAGCAAATGCTTTCCAAATTTATTGAGGACAATCCCAAGACCTGGGATTCCCTGTTGCCATTACTCCTTATGGCAATTAGGGGCACACCCTCAGCCACTACCCAGTTGACACCCTCTGAGGTGATTACTGGAAGACAGATGAGATTACCTGAACACCTGTTGTTTGACCTGCACACCATACTGCAGACCATGGGTCTGTAGACCAGTATGTGGAAAAACTCAAAAAAGACCTCATACACACACACTTGTATGCTGCCAATTGCATGGGCAAGGCCCAGCAACAATCCAAAATCTAGTTCAACAAACACGCACAAGAAGTGGACTGGCAAGTTGGAGATCAGGTAATGGTCCTCAAATTTGCGCATCCCACACATTCCTTCTCCAATAAGTGGGAAGGCCCTTACCCCATTGTCAATAAGCTCAGTCCAGCAGTCTATCAAGTTAGACTCTTGCACAACAATAAACTGACTGACAAATGGTTACATGCAAACCAACTAAAGCTATATAAAGGAGTATAATTACTTTTCCTCACCCCATTGGGTGGAATAGTACTAACCTACTAATGTTTGATTTCCTTTCAGATACCCTGACAAGATGGCTATCTTGTTCCATTTTCTCCTCATCTCAGGAGTTATCCCCTGCATCCAAGGCATGGTACCGAACCTCCTTCCTCACCTTGATCCTCAATCATCTGCCCTAGAGGAAGTATCCATGAAAATACCCGATAGTTTGGTTACTGTCCAGGAAGGTTCTGATGCCTACCTCACTGCCTTGGTTGTTGCTCCTGATAAATCTATCCTACAAATTGAGTGGTAAATCACATCGCAAGAACAAATTCTCCCTGTTGCCAAACTCTCCAAGGAAACATTCCAGGGTTGGCCCAACGCTAAATTATCCCCTAATAGTTCTCTGTCCTTGCTACAAACTGCTCTTAGACATTCTAGGTTATACAATATCACTGCTTTGATTGATCCCTCATATTGTAATTCTTTGTCTAAGGACTCTGCTAGAAAATGTTGTGCTGTACACAACATGGCCACTGCTGCCATGTTTCTTTCTGTGTTACCACCTACTGATAAACAGTTTTTGGAATGTCCAAAGCACACCCCTGTTCCTCGTAGTGGTCTAACAGCCACTGCTTTACCTGGTACACTGACTAACAATCTACAATTTATGCATATACCTGTTTTGTTTCATTTGACTTACTGAAATATGAAAGAATTTGGTATGTGTCATAATACTGATACTTTAGCCTTTTATGGTACGTCATTGCTTGATAGTTTAGTGGCTTTTCAGATTCGTACTCAAGATTATTGCTGGGGTACATACCTCCAAGCATAGAGGCAACTTCAGGAGAAAACCCAATCCTGATGATCAAAGTCATAAATGTAATACACATGAAGTTAACAGTTCTGTGTCACTGGAGCAACAGGCACTGTCACAGGTCTCTTTGGTACAGCTATGTCTATCTGGAACAAAGCAGACATTGCTGCTATCAAATCTCACTCAGCTAAATTCCAAACTGGTTTGGTAAATGATATACCACCCCCATTATTGCATGGTGTGGATGGCCTTAGTCAGGAAGAAAAATACACAGTATACAATATGCATGACACTGCTAAGGCATTTACAGATTCCAAAGAAAAGATTAACGCACTCATACAACAGAACAACAAAGAAGCAGATAAATAACACATTGCTAGAGAAATCCTATGCTCCGCCTATGGCTCATATATTATCACTACCATCAACAATCTCTTCCATGATCTAGAATCTGGAAGAATCCCTGATATTATACATGACAGACGTATTTCCAAATGGCATTGTCCACACTGTAAAACACCTGGCTGTATTGCTATGTGTATGCAACAAACTCTTACTATTCCTCCTTCTACAGCAAGAAGCTTGGGTTTTGTGACCAGATACCCTAATACTGGTCCCTGTTTTGCTTCTAAGAAATGTTCTATCAAAGATACAATGTTTGTTTATTTTACTGTCTCTTTACCATGTTTTTATCCCACTACAGCCTTGTTCGACAAGCTGGCATCTGTACACTCCACTAGGCACCTTGATGATGACAACTACAGAGAACGCCTAGATTTGCCTCCTCTATTGGTCTTCCATCCCTTCCTGGATGCCTGGGTCGCTCCACACACCGACTGCTGTGCAAAGAAACAATATATTTGCTTGTGTCAATGTGACGTATTTGATTTTGTTAAACCTGTATGTGGTTATTCTCCTGACAGTATTGATTGGTCCTTTTCCATGGACAATGACATCAGCGCAAATGACACAGATTCTTCAGACTCAACATTGGCTCCAGACAAACTTTACCAGTCTTATTGAGAAGAGGTTCATCGCCTGTCAACATGGATTTCCAAGACCAGCTACACCTGCCCAGTACAGTTGCAAAAAAAATGCCTGCCCACTGGTAAAATGCAGTATAATTCTGATGGTGAATATTGTGTTGTTACTAACTATAAATCCTATACATATGGTACTGAGACATGTGTTACTGATTTCCCCAACTTCTGCTTCATTCCGCACCAGAAAACTATTATTGGACATACCGTTATTACCCCCATCCCTCTCATGGATGCAGACATCATTGATGGTAACCCCAATTATCTGCTTACCCTTTCTGAATATTTACCATATTTTAATGTACACATAGACCCACTCTTACATTAAAATCACTTTTAGAGAGAAAAGACACACACCTCATCCACATCAGCAATATTACCAAAGCTAATGAAGCTATCCTTTCATTGATTAATGATGGTGATATGAATGATGCATTAACTAACACTTGGTTAGAGATTACTTTTAAAGGTTTTGTTATTATACAAGCATTTTTGATATTTTTCTTAGTTATAATGCTATGCTGCCTACGGTGCACACTGTGCCAACACCGTAAGCAGCTGGAGTTCCTTTACAAAGCTCGCGTGTCAGGTTTGTAAACGACCCCTGCTCTCTGGCCTTTCCCTATGTTTGCCTGTGTTGCCCTGAAAGGCAACATGGGGGAATGTTACATGAGCTCCCTGCACCCTTATTGGTACCCCAGAGGTACACCATAGACAGCTAGTGTTTAGGCATATGTTATACTAACATACAGGGCTAAGGGTATCTACCGTACAAGAGTAGATGTCAGGATATATATGCATATTGTTATACACTTTGCTTTCCTAATACAAATATATTTTCTATGTATTTCTTACTTATAAAATGTTAGGACATCTGTGTCCTTGGAATGATTATATATGTAAGTCGGCATTGCCACCTTTTGGTGATTTGTACCACCACACTGATTTGTGTAATAACTACACTCTTTTGATTCACAAAGTGATGACTACTACAAAATTGTATAATGTTATCTTGGACCGTGGAGCCACCTCTAATTTAGCCAATAGGGCTCATCTCTATAACTAGAAATGGTTCTATCTTACAGTAACCAAGGTAATTATCATAGGTATATAATGTGAGACATTGAGTCTTATACATTGGAGACCCCAAGAGACACGAAGAAACCTCGAGGTATAGGGAACGCTTAGCATTGGCTCCCAGTTCATATTGGTAAGAATTACTTTAGGCAACTGTGATTTATCCCTTTGGTAGTAATAAACAAGTTTATTACTCTTATGCAATGCGTCTGTGATTTCTTGCATTCCCAATATTGCCAAGGACCTAAGAGTGAGGTTTAGACCTCCTGACAGTATTATTTTGATCAGTACACATGTTAGGCTATTTATTTTGTTCATTTCTTTAACTTAAAACTGCAGAAATCATGTTAAGATCTAATTGGTGGTCTAGTGGTTATGCCCTGATGCTTATGGTGACCCGCCGGTCTGGTTCACTGGCAAAGTTTGTTTTTTCCAACTCTATAATCCACCTCTTTTGCAGTCCTTATTTCAAAATCCAATTGCACCCACCCCCCTGGCAGCCAGCCAGCCCACCGTCGCACACTCTGTCATCAACACTCAACACACCTTATAGCCTGGTGCCTTGTATCTGACTGTGACTTCCAGTCCCAAGAACAAACACACTGCATAATCCAGCTCTTCTGAGGGAGCGCACGCCTTTACCGATTAAATGATGGCCATACACGTCATTATATGTATCATTCAATAGTGCCAGGTGGTAAAGAGGGAGTGTGTCGGTGAAGGTGTTTGCTGTCTAAGAGGTGCTGGATTATGCAGTGTGCTTCTCTACGTCTGTTCTTGAGACTAGCAGTGGTAATTTGATATGAGGCACTGGACAATAAGAAGTGTTCAGTGCTGACGGCAGTGTGCGATAGTGGGTGAATGAGATGGCTGCCAAAGGGATTGGATTTTGAAATAAACATTACAAAAGAGGTGGACTACCAAGTTGGAAAAATTAAACGTTGCCAATGAACTGGACCACAGGTCACCATAAACATACTCCCCACTAGACAGCCAAATATTTAAAACATATTGCACTGCAATTAGGTAAGACACTTAGATCTTAACATAATTTCTGCAGTTTTACGTTAAAGAAATGAACAAAACCATATCCTAACATGTACTGATCAAAATAATACACATAGTAAGAAACAGAGCCACTCAAAAAGGAAGGCTGGTGCACAAATGATTAAAAACTGTTATTAGGAGAGATAAGTGCCAGCCACTGCTCTCCCCAAGAGCGGCTTTTGTTGTAACCTGCACTTGCACAATAAATGTCACATTAAGTGTTTTTTTTTTGAAAGCTAAATCTTTGTCTCAGTTTATTTCTTGGATACAGGACTGAGGGACTTCAAAATAGCACCCAGACTGGATGCCAGGAACGCCAGAACTTCATACTACACGAGGATGAGTGCATGACTTTTTTTCTCTCTAAAATAATACATGTTAAGTCATGGTTTTGATCATAATGGTGAAACAATGCAAAACAAAGGTCACTAAAAGTAATAGTTAGCACTATAGAGAACCATGTAGCTCTCTGCCGCTCACTCCAATGAGGTCATTACATTGCACATCTCATGGTTATTTCAGGGTACAGACAGGGCAGGTTTTTTTTGAAATTGGAAGGCTGATGTTTACATTTTTCAAATGCTACAAAAAGTACAGTTACGTAAGAACTTACTGTAACAGTAGATCTTCAAGAGGAACTCTTGCAGCAGGTAATACCATTAGGACTGAAGCCGGCAGGTGTCAGGACCCCACAGAAAACTTGTAGCTAGCAGTCTGAGGCAGTGGACAGCCCCCGACGTCGGCTCCGCCTGACATCCTACGTGGTATAAAGGGCGCGGTCCCCTGGCGCCACCCCAGTTCTCCCACTGGAGACCTGGCTAGATAGGAACTGGAGAACCAGGTAGCAAAAAAGGTCACATCTTTGTTGGATGGAAACCCAAATAATGATACAACAGTAATCCCCTAAGCTATCCTGGGGGAAGGAGGGTGGGAAAGCCACCTGCTGCAAGAGCTCCTCTCGAAGATTTACTGTTACAGTAAGTTCTTACACAACTGTACTATCTGTCTTCGAGGGTGAAGCTCTTGCAGCAGGTAATATCATTAGGACTAAGTCCCAAGCAGTACCCAAAGATAGGCCCAGGTCTGATAAGGTGGAAGGGGATGAATACGACATAGTGGAGTGGACATCTATGAGAGAAGGCCTTGCAGGACTACTAGTCCGAAACCTGCTCTCCTTCATGAGGCGATGTCCAGGCTATAATGCCTGATGAAGGTGTGGATGGATGACCACGTGACAGCTGCACAAATGTCTGCTGAAGAGACATTCTTCAGGGCAGCAAATTAAGATGCCACCGCTCTGGTGGAATGACCCCTAACAGCACCCAGGAGAGGTCTGTTGTGGTGCTGATAACAGAATGTGATGCAGTGCACTAACCAATGGGCTAGTGTCTGTTTTGAGACAGGAGCTCCTAACATTTGCTTAGCGAAAGAAATGAACAACTGGTCCAATTTCCTAGAGGAGCGAGTCCTGTGAAGATAGTGTCGCAAACAGCGATGAACATCAAGGGTGTGCAACAGTGCTTCACCCTGGTTGGAAGAATTAGGATAATATACCGGAAGGTTGATATCCTGGTTCAGAGTCAATACAGATACCACCTTCAGCATGAATTTGGGGTTTGTATGCAAATTCACCCTGTCCCTGTGAAAGACAATATAAGGTTCTTTACACATCAGAGCCTGGAGTTCCGAAACCCTTCGAACGGAGGTGATGGCCACCAGGAGAAGAGTCTTCCAAGAGAGGAAGCACAGCTCGCAAGAAGCTGCCGGTTCAAAGGGGGGGGGCATGAGCTTCCCAGAACAAAGAGGAGGTCCCAAGGAGGGATGATGTCCCTTTTGGGAGGTCTGATATGTAATACCCCTCGTAGGAAGGTCTTGCAGGCATTCAATTGAGCTAAAGTTTTGTCTCTGATAGGGCTATGATATACGGAGACCGCACACATATGCACCTTGACCGAGGAATAACTCAATCCCAAATCCAAGAGGTGTCGGAGATATTCTAACACATGCCTGACTGGGCAACCCAAGGGATCTAGGAAATGAGCAGTAGCCCATAAGCAGAAGCGTTTCCACTTCAAAGCATACGTGGCTCTGGTAGAAGGCTTCCAGGCTGCTACCATAATCTCAGCCACTCTGCTTAACACTCCTAACCTCTTCCACTAAGACTGCAGGAGCCAAGCATGCAAGTGAAGAGAGTGAAGAGCAGGATGGACGAGGGTCCCCTGTTCTTGAGAGAGCAAGTGAGTGGAGAGTGGCAACTGAACTGGGGGTTCCAGAGACGGTTGCTGGAGCAGCGGATACCAAATTTGACGAGGCCATAGAAGAGCCACCAGGATCATTCTGGCTGCCTCTGACTGGAATTTGAGCAGTACTCTCTGAATCAGGGGAAAAGGAGGGAAGGCATAAAGGAACTTCCCTGTCCAGGAGAGGGACAATGCATCTTGCCAGGAAACACCAGGCCCTGGAGCGAGCGAGCAAAAATTACGCAGTTTGGCGTTGTACGGGGACGCAGAGATGTCCAACTCTGGCTGGCTCCACTTGTCGAAGAGGTCATCTATGACATCTTGGAGCAATTCCCACTCATGATTCTGAGAGGAAGGGCAACTGAGACTGTCAGCGAGAACGTTCTGGACCCCTGGTAGATGTACTGCGGTGAGGTCCAGACTGTGTTCTACTGCCCAGTCCCAAACTCTCATGGCTTCTCTGCAAAAGGGGTATGAGTGAGTTCCCCGTTTGTTGATGTAGAAGACCATGGGTGTGTTGTCTGTTTGCACCAGAAGAGGATCCGGCTGAAGCTGGTCTCTGAATGCTGAAATTGCATTCAGTACCACCCTGATTTCCAGAACATTGATATGCAGAGAGCATTCTGTGGCAGACCAGGACCCCCGGGTCCTGTGATACCCTAAATGAGCCCCCAGCCTGACAGAGAGGCATCTGTGGTCAGGGTCTGAAGTGGTGGGGGTCTATGGAAAGGAACTACACCGTTCAGATTGTCCGTGCATAGCCACCATTCCAAGGAATGATGACTTGCTCAAGAGATCCGGATTGGAAGATCCAGATCGTCCACCAACTGATCCTACTGTACCTTGAAGTGCCTGCATATAGAGCCTGGCTAAAGGAACCATGGCGATGGCCACGGCCATGTGACCCAGCAGCTGTAGAACCACCCGTGCCGGGGAGGATGGGTGACTTTGGAAGCTTCTGACAAGCTCCTGAAGGAGTTCCGCCCTGTCCGAGGGCGGAAAAGCCCTCCCCTGTACGGTGTCCAGGATGGCTCTGATAAACTGTAGTCGCAACGTCAGCCAGGGGTGTGACTTCGGACAGTTGACAGTGATGCCCAGGGAAGAAAACAGAGCCTGCATTTCTGTAAGAGCGATTGAAAGCTCCTTTTTCGATTGGGTGGAGAGGAGCCAATCATTCAGGTAGGGGTAGACAAAGAGACCTCTCCTGCAGGGGGCCACTGCTACACCACTAGGCACTTGGTGAATACCCTGGGTGCGGAGGAAAGATCAAAGGGCAGAACCCTGAATTGGTAATGCTCGTCCCTGAAGCAAAACCGCAGAAAACATCTGTGGGCCTTCAGGACCTTGATGTGCAGATAGGCATCCTGCATATCTAGAGATCAAAGCCAGTCTCCTTTCTGGAACAGGAGGAAAAGGGATCCCAGGGTTACCATGCAGAATCTCTGGTACTTCACCGAGAGGTTGAGCTGGCCGAGGTACAAAATTGGGCAAAGGTCTCCGGTTTTCTTCGGAATGAGGAAGAAGCGAGAGTAAAAGCCTTTTCCCCTCTGGGCCACTGGTATCCTTAGGATATCTCTTTTGCTCAGGAGCTGTTGGATCTCTCCTTCCAAGAGGAGATCATGTTGTGGTGGACAACGGGACATGGAGGGGGGTTGTTCAGAGGGATAGAGGTGAATTCTATCGAATACCCTGTCCAAATGGTGGTCAGTACCCATTGATCAGTAGTGATACTGGCCCACACGAGTAGGTAAAGTGCAAATCACCCTCCTACCTGCTCATTCTGCCTGACCCCGGGAGGAAGAGGCAGGCAGAGGAGGGAGTCAGGTAGAGGGAGTAGGAGGGGCCAGGGCCCTGGGAGCTTTTGGTTGCTTAGGGCCTTGGGAATCTTGAGGGGCAGGGTTTCCCCCTCTCTTAAATCCTTTGCCCTGGGTTTGTTTGCCGGACTGTCCTTGATTCTGATGCTGCCGAAAAGGATGTCGTCGAGCTGTTTGAAGTTGTGACTTGTATATACGATGTATGCCCGCCACCGCCTTCCCTGATTCTTGCAGTTGCTTCATCATCTGCTCCACTTCAGGGCCGAAGAGCACTGGACCCTGAAAAGGAGAATCCAAGAGAGTGTCATGCATATCTTGCTGGAAACCAGTAAATCTGAGCCAGGACTGCCGTCTCATACAGATGCCTGATGCCGCAGCCCGAGAGGCCATATCCACAGAGTCCATATGAGCACTGGATGGGCATGTTTGTCCATGTCCGGGCCCGACTGGGCGCATGCCAAAATTTCCTGCTTGGATTCAGAATTGGGGAGCTCTTCTACCAATTCCGTGGTCTTTCTCCACAGGGATTGTTGGTAGGCGATCATATGGGCCATGAAATTCAGGGACCTGATCGACCCAGTAGCTGAGGAGAAAACCTTTCTTCCAGATGGGGTCTGGAGGCTGTGAGCTTAAATGCTTAGGTTGGGCTCCCCTTCCATGGGCTGCTGTTAGGACCAAGGAATTTGCCTTAGGTTGTTCTGCCAAGAATGGCTCCAACTTAGGAGGCTTGTAAAGCCTGTCCGCCTTCCTCAGAACTGCAGGGATGGAGGACAGAGTTCGCCAAGTAAGATGGGTGACATCCTGGAAGGGTTCTACGAATGGAGGAATGACTAGGGGCTTTGGTTCTTTTTCTCCTAAGAACTTACCAGACGCTTCCATGCCGGGTCTAGTGCCTCAGTATCCCATTTGTAGATGGTTTGTATATGCTTCATTATATCGAGGAAAGAAGGATCATCTGCGGGGGACCGTGGGGAGTCCCTGGGTCCAGGAGAGGGAGGTAGAAACCTGTCCTCCGAGGAGTCCGAGTCATTGCCTGCCTCGTCCGAGGAGGACATATGTGGGGATGACAAAGGAGAGAGAGAAGTAGATCTCTTGCGCTTCCCCTTTGGATGTGGAGTAGGGTGCTCATCCGGTTGTGGGGTAGGAGGAGAACCCATCGGTGGTTGAGTGGGGACCTTGTCTGGAGGTCTGTAAAGGAGGTCCCCTTTGACCGTATTCCACCAGGTGGTGAATAAGTTCCCTATGTCCGCCACTGGGATCAACACTGGGGCCGGCATTGGGTCAGAAGGACTGGGCGTTGTGTCCTTAGGAGTGGGCGCCTGGGGATCAGGTTCTGGAGTGGCAGGCATCGTGTCCGGAAGGCCAGCATCCGGTGTCTTGAGGGGTGACAACTGGCGTCTGGTCTGTAGGTATAGGAGCAGACGGCTGAGCCTCATCCGGTGACCGCCCCGTATCTGGCGACGGGGAGTAGGTCATCAGGGTAGGTGAGTGGCTAGGTGGGTGGACGTCTGGTGGAGGGCGCACCTTGGCCTGAGGAGGGGGCGTTCGAGCGTGGGCATCCTCTTGCCTACCTGAACATTCTTCTGAACATTTTTTCTTCTCTGAAGTGCCAGGCTTATCCAGAGCCCTGGGTAAGCCTTCCTGGGTTGACCCTGTTGATTTATGAGGTCGGTGGACCAGAGAAGAAGAGCGATGTCCCTCTGATGACGACCCCCTGTGGTGACCCTGAGAAGGGGGGGCGGACTTGGATGAGTGGGAAGAATCCTTGGCTGGAACTGAGCCCGATCTTTTGAAGGAAGCTGAAGACGATGCCTGTTTAGTGAGCGACAGATGGTGGGATTCAGACCTGGCCCTATCTTTCTCCCTGTGATGTTTCCCCCTGAGGTCTTGTCCTTGGGAGGGGATTCTCGAGTGGAAGAAGAACTGGCCCCAGAACCTCACTGCATGGCCGCAAGCTTTTTCTCAAGTAGGAAGGTTTTCAAGGCATGGGCTCTCTCCTGGGGTGTGTCTTCTGATTACATTTCTGGCAGTGGCTGCAGGAATCAAGCTGGTGATTTGGGCCTAGGCACATGAGGCAGGCTGCGTGGCTGTCTTTAGCCAGGATCTGCTTCCCACAGGCACACTTGGATTTTCGTCGCGGTGGAGAAGGCGACGACATAAACGAGTTGAAAAACAGAATTCTACTACAAAAATAAGAAAAACGTCTTAACTGACGTTTGAGCTGTCGATTGCAGAGAGAAGCGTCCGTGGAGTCAAACTACGTGGGTCGACGGTGGGAAAAGAACTGGGGTGGCGCCAGGGGACTGCCCCCTTTATACCACGTAGGATGTCAGGTGGAGCTGACATCGGGGGCAGTCCCCTGCCTCAGACTGCTAGCTATAAGTTTTCCATGGGGTCCTGATGCCTGCTGGCTTCAATCCTAATGATATTACCTGCTGCAAGAGCTCCACCCTCGAAGACAGATCTACATTAATGTTAATCATATAAATGCAGTTTTGGTACCAATATAAACAGCCTGTCCTTTACCTCTCTGAAGCTGGATTTTGAAATATTTTATTGCTCAAAAAAGGGTTTAGGTATCCTTTAAGAACCAAGAACTTTTTTTGGTGGGTGGGGGACTCATGGAATACTGGTTTTCTATGATGCAGTATCAGTGTTAGAACCAAAAAAAAGAAATAAAAACACACCTTTTTTTCTGCATTTAAAACACTCTGCCATTTATGCTGCACTGAACATGTGAAAAAAGAAAAAAAACATTTTTTCCACAGTGCATTTAGAACATTACAGCAAGAATTTACATTTTTTTTTTTTTTTTTATAGAGATGTTTTTCCTCCTGCAACCTGGTGTCATATCTCATCCATCTGCCAGTCTCTGGCTGCTATGCTACCCCAACGCTCTGGGCCCTGTGTCCCCCACAGATTATCCCTCATGGCAGGGCGGAAGGAGGGAGGGCCACCCCCCTCCAAGTGATATCTGGAGTGGGTCCGAGAGCGCCGTGAAGCCGCAGCGCCGGAGTACTGCAGAGGCTTCATCAAGCCAGCAGTCACTTTTTTCCTTTTTCTGGTGTCTCTGCCCACGCAGTCCGGAATGTACATCTGTGGAGGTGCACACACCCGTAATGCCAAGTTCTTGTGTCTCCCGTTAGCTGGAACTGCCCCATCCTCCACCAGGAGGCAGCCAAGGAGTGAGACAATGGACCACCCACCCCCGGGAGAGGAGAGCTGTCATGGGATGCTCAATCCTCTCCCTCCCTTGCCAACCCTCAGTGGCCCGAGCTTGTTCCCGAACTTGGGTCGCCAGTGTGGCATCGAGCGCCTCAATCATCAGCGCCACTGGGCCGGCCCATTATAGCAAGAAATTAACTGTCCATTGTCAGTGAGGGAAGAAATTTATAGCATAGAAACGTACATTCTTTTCCAACACTTTCTTTGTTGAATTGTCTTCAGACAGTAGTTTTAGATGATGATGATGTCTGTTGGACCAATGAAGATATCCTTTTGCGGTTTCAGAAAGTTGACATGGAACAAAAAGAGGACAGCACAATTAATTTGTGAAGTCTACATTTTTTTCTTGCTAAATATCTGCAAACTAGATACTACGCTCTAACTTCTTATATTTTCTAGGAAGGGGGTGTTTGTAAGGTCTCAAAATGTAGGACTATTTTTTTATGACACAATGTATGAAGATGTCAAAAAGAGTCACACTTTTTGGCGCTACAGTTCAAATGTGTGGTGCTGACTGATGATATGTCAGAATGTTCGGCCAGGGGTGGGGGCAGCATGATGACATTGGGGTCACTGGTCTTTAATTAACAAAAATGTGCATTTAAATGCAGCATCCATGGAGCTTACTCTCCATAACTCAACTCTAATCACTAAAGTCACCCTGCATTATATTCTTTTGTCACACTCACTTTCAACCCCCCCTTAGCTGTACCACCCCACCCCCCACAAACAATCCCATTTGTCAGTTTATTTATTATGTTTGTATGTGCATGCATACACAGCAAACATCTGTTATAAGGACGGAGTTTGAGATGTGTCAATGTCGGGTATATTGCAGCACAGGCTGTAATGGGCTTGACCGTGACAAACCAGTGATCAGCGAGGCTGATCATAACAGTGTTCCTGTTTACTGGGTGGAAACATCTCATAGTTGACAGGATCCAGCCACTCCAATCCAAAGCAGCTGGCTGCTTTCATCTGCATGATGACCCGGCAGGCAGACAACAGTGAGTGTGGCCACATACTTAACCACACCCCAAACAGTGAGTGCAGACCATGTGCAAAGATGTAACATTTCTGTCTTTATGTAGCATTGTTAACTTTCATATTGTTGATCATATTTCTGAAGCAATTTTTTTTCAGTTTGCATGTTTTATTATCCAAATTATAATTTTTAAAAGTGCTCTGGATGTCCGTGATGCTCTTGATTCACTTGTGGCACTGGGTGAGTCTCAGGTTTGACACTGTGCGTGTTGATGTCAGTTGGTGGTGACTGCAATAGATCCACAAGTGATGGCACTGAGCAGCAGCCTTTGACTTTAGTGGCTGTGACTGGTGCAGCAATTTTGCAGGCTTCTTGACTGCAGTTAGGGTACTGGATGAGTGGATGGAATCACAAGAAAAGAAGAAAAAATTACTCACTGCAGTAGTCTTGTTTCTTCCAAGGTATTCTTCAACATGATTAATTGTAGCAGTCAGCCTCCAGTGTTAAACTGCCTTGCAGAACTTTGGAATGGTATGCAAATGATGAAACCTGTATTGACTCGTGCCACCACTCGAACTGCTGTCCTTACCAACTGCTGCTTTCTATAATGCTCAGATTCCTTTGGAGCCTGCTTGGAGAGATTTCTAAACTAGCTATCCTCATAAGATAAATTAACAACAGATTCCCTTTTGTCTATCCCCTGGCAATGTCAGATAGGGCTAATTAGAGGAAACAAAGAGCCACCCTGCTTAAAAAAAAAAAACACACACAAAAGAAAAATAGCAGTTACGTAAAAACTTACCGTAACAGTAGATCTTCACGAGAGATACCTGCAGTAGGTCTTCACATATAGGACTGCGCCCCCGGCATCAGGTTCCAACGGCAAACTTGTAGCTAGCAATCACCAGCGAGGACCGCCCCCTGAAATTCAGGTGATGCAATGTCATCCCAACTATAAAAGGGGGCAGTCCTGCACCCTGCTTCCAGTTCTTTTCTACTGGAGACCTAAAGAAAGGTAAGCAGAAGGAAGGAGTGACAACTCCTGAGACCATGTGCCCTATCTAGACCCAATGACTAGGTATGAGGAAAAAGGAAAGAAATTGTTCCAAGAGCTGGGGGAAGATGGTTGGGAAACTAGACCTACTGCAGGAACCTCTCTTGAAGATCTACTGTTATGGTAAGTTCTTATGTAACTGCTATATCTTACTTCGAGAGGGTTCCTGCAGTAGGTCTTCGCATATAGGACTGAATACCCAGCAGTCTAAAAGAGAAAGTCGGAGACGATGTTCCGGGAGGAGGAAGTGTCAACCAATTGGACTGTCTTAGGACAAAAGACCCTGCAGGACCGCAAGGCCAAATCCAGTTCTGTACCTAGAGGCAATGTCCAGACTGTAGTGCTTAGTGAAGGTGTGGACAGAAGACCAAGTGGCTGCTGCACAGATCTCTGCCGTGGACACATTCCTGAAAAAGTGGTAGAGGTGCCTACACTGTGAGTGGAGTGGCCCTTAACTGCCCCCGGAAGGGGTTTCCTGTATTTTTGATAAGTGTAGTGGATACATTTAGCCAACCACCTAGATATAGTCTGTTTAGAGATGGCCTTACCCTGGCACAGGGGGGCACAGGCCACAAAAAGTTGATTTGACTTTCGGACCGCCTTAGTCTGGGAGGTATAGTACCTCAGGATCCGATGCACATCTAAGGTGTCCAAGAGATATTCCCCCTGTTGGAGTGCTGTGGAATATAAACCGGCAGTTCGACACTCAGAGTAGTTTCCGAAACCACCTTTGGAAGAAAGGAGGGATTAGTCCTCAGGACCACCCAGTCCTTGTGGAAAATCAAATAAGGCTCCCTGCATACAAATGCCTGAAACTCTGAAACCCTACAAGCTGAAGTTGCAGCAACTAAAAACAAAGTCTTCCAAGACAGGAAGCACATGTCACAATTTGCAACTGGTTCAAAAGGGGGAAAAGTAAGTTTTTCTAACATAAAATTAAGATCCCAGGGAGGACAGGGGTTCCAGGCTAGAGGTTTTAGGTGGAGGAGACCCTTCAAAAAGGTTCTAGAAACCTCCAGCTGAGCTAGGGTTTTGCCCTCTACTGGGAGGTGTTAGGCCGACACCGCAGAGAGATGGACCTTGACGGAGGAGTAACTACGGCCCACCTCGGATAAATGCACGAGGTAGTCTAACATCTGGGCAGCCGAGCACGCAAAGGGGTCCAAGCTTCTGGCTGTGGCCCAGATAGAAAATCTTTTCCACTTCATGGCATATGTGGAACTAATAGAAGGTTTTCTGGCTTCCACCAGTACCTGGGCAACCTGGGAAGAGACTCCATAGCGGGAAGCCGCTATGTCCACAAGTGCCACGCATGAAGGTGGAGAGACTGAAAGCTCAGGTGCACCAGGGTGCCCTGCTCCTGAGACAGAAGGTCGTAAGACAATGACAGAAGGACCGGAGGTTCTAGAGCCAGCTGTTGCAACAGCGGGAACCAGATCTGTTGAGGTCACAGAGGGGCAATCAGAATTAAGTGGGCCCCTTCCACCTGAAGTTTCAGCAGAACCTTCTGAATGAGAGGAAAGGTAGGAAATGCATATAGAAACCTCCCTGTTCAAGAAAGAAATGGTGCATCTCGCCAAAAAAACACCATGCCTGGGAGCGAGCGAGCAAAAGCTGGGTAGTTTTGCGTTGGATGGGGAGGCGAACAGATCTATGTCTGGCCAACCCCATCGAAGAAACAAGTCTTCGACTACCTCCTGCTTTAACTTCCACTCATGCGCCCTGGCCACCAATCGGCTGAGACTGTCTGCCAGGACGTTATACAAGCCTGGGACATGGATTGCTGTCAGAAACAGACTGTGCTGAATTGCCCAGTACCATACTCTCATTGCTTCCTGCAAAGAGGGTATGACCGAATTCCTCCCTGTTTGTTGAGATACCAAACAGTGGATATGTTGTCTGTCTGGATGAGAAGTGTTCCCGGGAGAAGTAACCACTGGAAAGCCTGGAGAGCATAGAGGATTGCTCTTGTTTCCAGGACATTGATGTGGAGGTGTTGCTCCTGGCTAGACCATGGACCTTGGGTTTTGTGGTTCCCCCAAATTGGCTCCCCAACCCATGTTGGAAGCATCTGACGTGAGTGTCTGGGTGGGTGTAGAGTAGTGGAAGGGGGCTCCCACTAACAGATTGGAGAGGTCCTGCCACCAGAGAAGGTCCTTCTGAAGGCTGTTGGAGATCATGACCAGCTGGTTCTTGTCATCAGATCTCTGGTCCATTGGACTCGAACAGACCACTGGGTGACCCTCATGTGTAGTCAGGCCAGGGGAACAGTGGAAATGGCCACTGCCATGAGTCCCAAGAAACGGAGCACAGCTTGTGCTGGGATTCATGAAGCCTGGGCCTCCAGTGTGGCTTGAGAAACTAAGGTCTCGGCTCGATCCAATGGCAGAAAAACCTTGGTCTGGACTGTGTCTAGCACCGCCCCAATAAATTGGAGGCACTGAGAAGGTACTAGCTGGGACTTGGGGGGGAACTGACCAAGATGCCCAGCTGGACAAACAGATCAGGAGTGAAAGAAAGAGACTCCTTCAGACTGTCTGGGAAGGGGGCTGAAAAAAGCCAGTCGTCCAGGTACAGGAACAAATCTATGCCCTTGCAATGAAGAAAAGCCACTACTACCGCTAAGCACTTGGTGAAAACTCAGGATGCTGAGGAGACGCCAAAGGGAGTGCCCTGAATTGAAAATGGTTCTCCTGGAAGGAGAAACGAAGGAAGCGGCGGTGGGTTGGGAGGATGAGGATATGAAGGTAAGCATCCTGCATATCCAGGGAGCACAGTCATGTGTTTGGTTGGAGCAAGGTAGGAGTCCCTGAAGGGTCAGTAGCAAAAACCTCCTTGCCATGAATGGCTGCAGATCCCCTCCCCTGGCCTGCTTTAGTACTGGGAAGAAGTGGGAGTACAATCCCTTCCTAGTTGATCTTGAAGGATGGGCTCTTTGGCCGCTTTTTGTAGGAGGGTCTGGATTTCCTGGGACAATGGGGATCTGATCCTGTGGGTAAAAGGACCATCCCGGAGGATGGGATGGAGGAATCTCCAGGAACTCTATCGAGTGACCTCATTGAATAAGCTGAAGTACCCATGCATCTGCGGTGATAGCCCTCCACCCCTCCAGGTGGAGGCCGAACCTCCCTCCTACTGGTTCCTCTGAGGTGACTGGAGGTAATGGGAGGAGGGGGGAGCCAGGACACTGAGTGGGGAGGAGCTTTAGTCCCGGAGGCAGGTTTGGCAAACTTTGCCTGAGAGGTTTGGACTCCAGAGCCAATGGCGTGTCTTTTGCCCTGATGTTTGTTCTGGGTCCTATTCCATTGTCTCTGGCAACGAAAAGGCTGCTTCTTTTGACCCGTCCTATACATGAAGCGCACGTCACAAAGTGATCGTTCGCTCTCTCGCAGCCCCGTTATGATGCCCTTCGCGTCACCGCCAAAGAGGACGGAACCCCTGAAGGGGGCATCCAGGAGGGATGATTGGACATCCTGTGCCAGACCTGTGATCCTGAGTCATGCAAGGTGCTGGGCAGATCCCCGTAGCTGAAGCCCTAGCCACCAAATCCACAGAGTCATATGTGGCCCTGACAGCATGATGACAGGAAGACTTATTCATTCAGACTTTGTCCAGCAACTTGTTTCTGAGAGTTTTGTCTGGTGTGTCCTGAAGGTCCCTCTCAAGTTCAGAGAGGGAGGCCTTCTGGAAGGCCACCATATGGGACACTTAATTTAGTGACCGGATGGCACAAGATGTAGATGAATATATCTTTCTGCCGAATTGGCCCAGTTGCCTTGAGTCCTTGTCGGGTGGGGAGGAACTCAAGTGCTTGGGTTGGGCCGACCGGTCATGTGTGGCTGTGATGACCATGGAGTCGACTTTAGGATGTGAGGTTAAATGTGGAATCCCTTCCGGGAGGGGGAAGTATGTATGATCGGCTTTCCTGGAAACAGCCGGTATAGAGGAGGGCTGTTACCAGATGGTGGTGACCAGATCTTCATTAGCGCCCATCCGGGGGGATGGGTAGAGGGTTTGTAGTAGCCAGATCCAGATGCTCAGCCAGTCTCTTGTGCCGAGTATCTATTTCTTTAGAAGGCCAGCCTCCTGCTGCCTGGATAGTCCTCAATAGATCCCCAAGAGAAGGATCTTATGGTGGGGATTTAGGACATTCCTTAGGTGGGACTTCAACTGGTGATTGAGGATCAGAATGATCAGAGTCGATGTCCAAGTCCGATGGTTCAGAGTCACTGGGGATAGTCGGATCCACCCCGGCGGCACCCCCCGGCAGGGAACCCGAAGCCCAGTCCAGAGGAACCGTAGGTGGAGGTGCTCTGGGTAGAGTATGTCACCCACTGGTTGGGATTGCCTCAATTCAGAAATGAGCTGGGTCCTGGCATCCTGTCACCAAGCCGGGACCAAATCTCGATCTAGCAGCGGTGGTGGAGGAGGAGGAGGCTGGTAGCCAGGATACCCTAGGTAAGACAGTTGTTGCCAAAAAGGATATTGATATCTGGGCAACCCACGAGCATAGCCAAGGGGGGGTATCCAGGAGATGGATAGCCTGGTGTAGGGTATTCTGGCAAAGGATATCCTGGTGTTGGGTATCCCGCTGTCGGGTGCCCCGGTGTCGGAGGCACATCGCCTGGCGTCGGATACTGAGGGGCTGACGGAGGTCCGCCTGGTGGCGAAACATGGGGTTCTGACCCTGGGTAACCACCAGAAAGTGCAGCAGGACCGGCTGGGGGAAGTGCTGGAGGACCACTAGGTGGCAGGGGATCAGGTGTGGCACCCAAGGGTCCCGGGGGGGCTCCATAGTAATCAGATCCCAGGCCGTCGACGGACTCCTGTCCGTGGGCGGCAAAAGAACAGGCAAAGGGGGTAACTCAGGTACAGACCCCAACGAAAGGTCTAATAATGATCCTGAAGGAAGAGACTGGACAGGATCAGCGTGGTGAATCCCTGAGGTGAAGGACCTGAAGGGATGAGTTGCCTCCTGTAAGCATGTTCGTGCCAACGTCAGGGTCCTCATGGGAGCCCGATGGGCCAGACAGGGTGTCCAGGTGGACAATGGAAGGTCCGTTGCCTGACTTATTGGATGTGACCGGGCTGGCAGTGGCCGAGAGGCCACCGCTAGACTGAAAGATAGGGGCCGTGCGCCCAGCGACAGGGTCGGAGGGTGACTTAACGGCAGTGCTGTGTGGAAGAGAAGAGATAGAAACCTCAAGAGAGGTGACCCCCAGCTGCCTGCTCACCTCAGCAGGAGGGGAAGAAGGTGCCCGGCCCACAGATGGAGGGCCTGAAACAGAAGTACTCACAGTCTTGGAAGTGGAATGCCTTTCATATGCCGACGGGCCCTCCTCCCCGCCTCCTTTTCTTTCTTCTCCTTTCTGGGGCCCAGCGACGACAACCTCTCCTGAATCTCCTGGAGTTCCTTTTCCATCGACGCCAGCCATTGGGTGAGAAGGTGGGCCTCGAGGGTCCGCTTGCATCTGGTCCGGGTTGCCTGGTTAAGGCCCTGACAGACAGCACACTCGTCAGAGTTTGGCTTGCGGCCTAGACACAGGAGGCATGGTTGTCCCCGTGTGGGATTTAGGCGCCACACTTACAGCACTTCTTTTTTGGGCAAGTCGACATACACTTGGTCGAAAATATAGAAAAGTTAAAGATTTTTGAGGAAAAACGTTGAATATAACATGGGTGACTGATCGCTGTTCTAACACGAGAGCCAAACGAACTGAGGCGACGGCGAGAAAGAACTGGAGGGTGGACACGGGACCGCCCCCTTTTATAGTCGGGCTGACATCATGTCACCTGACATTGAGGAAGGGTCCCCCACTGATGATTGCTAGCTATAAGTTTGCCGTTGGAACCTGACGCCGGGGGCGCAGTCCTATATGTGAAAGCCTACTGCAGGAACCCTCTCGAAGTATGATCAAGAATGACCATGACAGTACTCAAACCAGCTATGATGCCAGGACCAACTGGTTCTGGAAGGGGAGGTAGGTAGGGAGAGTTAATCATATTGAACAATACCCTGGAAGAAACAAGATTACAGCGGTAATTTTTTCTTCTAACCCCAGGAATTCTTCAATGTGATTAACTGTAGCAAACTATGGAGCAGTACCTTTGGAGGTGGGCACCGACCCCTACTTAGGGAATAGACTCTGCAACACTGCTGTGCTAAATCTGGCATTATTACTGGACTGAATGTCCAAACTGTAATGCTTTGTAAACGTGTGTACTGTCCTCCATGTAGCTGCTTTACAGATTTTCAACAGGGGAATATCCCTGGCAGCTCTATCATAGCAAATGCTGCCTGGGTCCTCTGGGACAGATTGTTGACTTCTGCGGTGACCTGGATTACTACCTCAATTTTTGTTTCTTGTGCCCCGTCTCTCTCTAACACTTTCTCCAGTTTGTGGTCCATTTCTCTGGCTGCATTTAGGATACAATCCCATGGTGGGGGGGGGGAGGGTCTCCCAGGCCTCATGGGCCTGCTGATCGCTCCTGTTCCCCATGTAAAGCCTGTGCAGGTATATTGGTAGATTTTTGGCCCGAGCCTCTGGCTGTTCCCTTCAGGTGCCCCATGCTTTTTTCTGTATCTTTCTCCTCCTTATCTGATGAGCTACCAGAAACTGTCATTTATATTATTCAAAAGTCACTTTAAACCTTAGTTTGTTTTGGTTAATGTAGAGCATGATGCAGAGCAATGGAGAAACACCTCCAGTCAAGAATGTGGCTCTCTAAGGACCCCCTCTTTTCATCTAGTGCTCCTACAAGGACTGGACCTGGCTGCCCATGACCTTGGGCTATTTCCCTATCTTTGGACATTATTGTGGTATTGTCCATGGACTTTGTGGCACATTAGTGCTGTATGCAGTTTATTATCGGTGCCAATGTTTCCAGTGGTTGTGCCCCTCAGGTGCAACCTACGGTATATGAGGCAAAAAGCCTACTGAAAATGTACCACACCCAAAAATATAGGACTGCACACTCCAAAGCTTCCACAATTTATTCTACATTCATTTTTGTCTGTGGTTCAGTAGCAGCACATTACACTGCCATCTGGGGAAATGGAGATCATGTGTGAACCCCCAAAATCCCTCACTGGAGCTGGAGGGCATTCTGTGTAAGCCACCCAGAATTTATGGGGGGGCAACAAAACAGCAGCACTGATGTTGGGTGTGAAGGCAGCTACTCAACTGCCCTCCTTGACCAGAGGACAGAGGCTGCTGTGGTGACCCCATAAGCTAGGGTGCATAAACTATGGGAACACTTTAGCCTTTGTTATTCAGACATGCTCTGTTGATAAGCCAGGACCATACTGTAATTCATACAGTATCAGCAAACAGTGGAAGGGCAGGGCTGCACAGATGGCCCATCAGAAGAGTATCACAGTACAATGTGAGTGACGGGAATGTGGGACTGAGCCCATGGCACCACAGGCCACTGGCCAATAAGCAGTGTGTGCTTCTGACAAGTGCTGTTTGGCTCAAGGAGGGAGGCACCTTAAGTCTGATCCCAAAGTGATCACTACAGGTCCTTGAGGCACATACAGGGTTACTACTACAAAGTCAGTGTGTTCTGCAGCATCAAAAGGGAGGTAGAGAAAGAGGGAAGGAGGGGTGAGGCCCAAAATGGGGGAAACAACCATGGATGTTAAATGATGGTACTCTTAAGATTTCATGCACAAACCCTGCTGCACTGGAATGTGCTACAGAGAGGTCGGGAGACTTCCCTGAAGACTCCACCATTGGGGAGAAAGTAAGAGTAAGTTGCAGAAAACTGTTTTTTTTTTGGTGCTTGAAGGTAGCCCAGCAGAGGGATCAGTGGCTATAAGAGGATAAATATGTGTATATAAAACTAGTAGTAGGGATGTAGTTATTAAAAAAAAAGGTACAGAAATCCCCATCTACCTTGTTTTAAAGAACAAATAATATTTTAGCAATAAAGCATGACAGAGTGTGTGTTATTGTGGAATAAGGACAAGCCTTCAGAAGTGAGACAAAGCCAAGTACCTTACATACCAAAGATTGCCATTACCGCACAATTATGCACACCCTTGGACACCATACCGTGATTATAAAATGGATCCACTGAATTTTTGTTTTAAAGCTTAGTGTTGAGGTTTGAAAACAAAAAAATTACTCACCTTAGTAATGTTTCTTCCAATATATTCTTCCATATTCATAGCTCTGCAGTTAGCCTGCCCAGTAGAACTGCCCGGAGAATGGAACTATATGCTAATGATGGAATCATTGGCACGTGACAATATTCAAACTGCTTCCCATTCTATCAACGTCTCAGATTTCTAGGAAGCCCACAAGACAACGTAACTAATGGGACTCGAGCTAAAAAAAAAGTACAGTTGCGTAGGAACTTACCGTAACAGTAGATCTTCGAGAGAGGGTCCTTCAGTAGGTCATCACAAATAGGACTGGTACCACCTGGCATCGGGCCGCACGGCAGACTTTTCTAGCAATACCTGACGGGGGACCGCCCACCCAAAGTCACGTGGCTGATGTCAGCATGACTGTATATAGTGGGCGGTCCCCACGCCCGCCCTCCAGTTCTATTGCCGGAACCAGGAAGAGGCCTGACAGCAGAAGTGAACAGGAATTGGAGTCCCTGTAAAACAGAAAAGGAGGGGAAGGAGGAAGGGAGGGAAAAATATGACCTACTGAAGGAACCTCTCTCAAAGATCTACTGTTATGTTAAGTTCCTACGTAACTGTACTATCTTACTTCAAGAGGGTTCCTTCAGTAGGTCATCACATATAGGACAGAGTCCCAAGCAGTCTCTCCAAGGAGAGACCGACAGAAACTAGGGAGGAGGAAAACTAACTCCAACGGAAAAAACTGAGGTTCCGGAAAGGACCCAGTCTAGGATAGGAGGCCCTGCAGGATGGCTAGGCCAAACCAACCCTCCACCTAGAAGCAATGTCCAGATTGTAATGTTTGGTAAAGGTATGGACAGAACTCCAAGTAGCAGCAGCACAAATGTCGGCCATGGAAACGTTCCGTAGGAAGGCCGCGGAGGCAGCCATGCCCCTAGTAGAATGACCTCTGATAGAACCCGGCAGAGGTTTATCATACTTCTGGTAACAGTATCGAATGCAGTTGCCTAACCATTTGGAAAGGCCCTGCTTCGAAACCGGTTTGCCGTTTGATCTCGGGCCGAAGGAGACAAACAACTGGTCGCAAGAGCAAAACCCTTTGGTCTGGTGGGTGTAACACCAGAGGATCCGATGGACATCTGTGGAAGCCCTCCCCCCGAAGCAATAGCTCAGACGGACAGCTGGTGCAGGTTGCGAGGGTAGAATCCGTGGAAGCCCCACCAAAGCAATCGCTCAGGTACGGACACTGGACTCGTGCCGCTCACACAGAGACCTGGTTCCCAAAGCGCGGACTTGGCGCCATTTTTCAAACTGTTTTTATTTTAATTTAGGTCAACCCAGCAGTGGAGATTGTTTTTGAACTCTTACATCTGTTCCTTTATCACTGGGATTTGCAATTGTTGCTCATGTTACTTTAATTAAGGCATCCCTATTACCACTCATTTTTTTAGCCTTTTACAAGCACCTTAATGAATTCTGTCTGTAATGCACTAAGGGATTTTTTTTTTTTTTACTGGAATGCATTCTTACCATTAACTTTGTGCTTCTTTTAATCAAGCCAGCCATTATACCACTCATTTTTAGTCCTTTTACATGCACCTTAATTGTATTTCAGTCTGTCATGTACTAAAGCTGTACCTGTATCTATACTGTAGGCCTGCCACACGCTCCTAAATGAGCCTTACATTGTTACCTTAACTTAGTGTTACTTTTAATCAAGCCAGCCCTTACACCACTCATTTTTACAAGCACCTTAATTGAATTCAGTCTGTAATGTACTAAGGGGAATTTTATTCACTATCTGAGTCAGCTGTACTTGTATCCATACTTTAGGCCTGCCACACGCTCCTAATGGAGCCTTGCATTTGCTGAATCCTCACTTGATTGGTCCTTCTCACACGATATTTCCCTGCTGCATCGTAAAACGCTGTGTGCTAGGTGGGCTATTTAAACATCTACCTACTTCTTCTCTCCTCAGATGGACAGCCAGTGGGCTCGCAGCGGGTGCAGGTCACGAGGGTAGAATCCATGGAAGCCCTCCCCCCCTGAAGCAATCGCTCAGGTACAGACACTGGACTCACGCCGCTCACACAAAGAGACCTGGTCCCAAAGCGCTGCAGTTTACCCTGCAGTGCTGCGACTGCCCTCTCCCTCCCGCCCCCAATGCCCTCCCACCCTTTGTTGGTGTTAATTATATAGTCTGAGGATCTCACATTACCATAGGTGTCTCGCGAGGTGTTATTTATTAAGTACAGTGTTTTCCATTTGCTCGTTATCAGGTTCAGCCTCTAGAGGTCACCCTTGATGCCTTTATCCTCCAACAATCTCACTGCTCAGATATTCTTTACACTATAGCTGCCTACTCACTTCCTCCCTGACTATCCCACTGGCTTTTCTCCTGCTTATCATGTCTCACCTACACATACTCTACCTTCCCTCCATTGCTGTCTTGCTATGGGTACTCTCTGTTCCCTCTGGTCCTAAACTACTTATGTCTCCCTACTCAGCTTACTCACTAGATAACTTTCACTTCTCTAACCTCCTATCTGACCAATTACCCAGATACAGCTCTCTCCCCAAATTCGGGCTTGTCCTTAAATAAATTATGTTCTTTCTCAAATACTTCTTGGGCAGGTTCTCTGTTCACCAGGTACATGTAACCTGGGTTTATATTACTGCATCTCTCTGGATTGTTGCCATTTCCCTTACTCTTGCTGGAGATACTGAGGCAAATCCAGGTCCTATGCAGCACAATAATCCCTCCCTGCCCCTCTACTCTTCCCACCTGCCTCAATCTGCTGGCCTCTCCTTTTCCCATATAAATGCTAGGAGTCTACTGACCAACCACCCTGATCTGGAGGCTTGGATTAGTACCAACAACCCTGACATCCTTGCAATTTCGGAGACCTGGCTTAAGCCTTCCTTTGATGACTCCCACTGCTCCCTCCCAGGTTATAACCTGTTAAGGGTTGACCGCTCCACTTCCAAAAGAGGTGGAGGACTTGCTCTCTACTATAAACCACAGCTTAACATCACTCTTCTCCCAGCTCCCCCTCTTGCCAACTGTGGAGTACTCTATTGTCTACTACTGCTTGGGGGTATAAAGAAACTACACATTTTCTGTACTTATATACCCCCCAGAAAAGCCAGGCTTGGGTTCGAGGAGTTTATGGATTATCTACTATCTGTTACTAGGAATAATGACATTATCTGTCTTGGGGATTTCAATCTGGACTGGCTCGGACCTTCCTCTGGGTTCCTATCCTCTCTGAATAGCAAGGCTAATCTCTCTCGGCTTGTACAGGAACCTACCAGAATCTCCCTTGGGTTGCTAGTGCTACCCTACTGGACTGGATCCTTACTAACAGAAAGGATGCCTTTTCCTCTATTGGTGTTCTCCTAGACACGATTAGTGATCACTACCCTGTGTACTGTATTTGGGATAACTCGGCCCCCTCTTTCCTCGCCAAAGTGTTAACTTTTTCCAACTTCTCCAACCTAAACTTAGATAACTTTGTACATGATCTTAACTCTAGTGACTGGTCCCCTCTTTACATAACTAATGACATAAACATTGCCACAAATTACTTTAACAGCTCCCTACTCTCGCTTCAAAATAAACACATCCCTGCTACCACGAAAAAAGGGTTAAAGGAAAAACCACCAAATGGCTTAAATGCCCCCTGCTTCACTTTCTGAAACTCAGAGACAAAATGTGGTCTGCCTGGAAGTCTTCCCATCTTCCCACGGATTTTGATGCCTACAGAACACTGCGTAACAAATGCAAAAAGGAGATCCTTCTTGCCAAAAGCTACTACTTCAGGAACCTCCTAAGTGCCTCCATCACATGTCCTAAAAAATTCTGGTCCCAAATCAAGGAAATTCTTGGTAACAACAAGCCCTGTACTCCTACTAATATGCACATCAATGATGTCCACTGCAACCACCCACTCACCATTGCCAATGCCTTCAACTCCCTCTTCTCCTCCCTACCTACTTTAGCCTCTCCTATGATCCCCAATCCTGGGTTGGTCCCTTCTACTTGCTCCCCTACTCAACCTTCTCTGGTTCTGTCTCAGGTCACCTCCTAGCAAGTTCTGGACCTACTCAAAACAGTTCCTACTAGTTGCAGCCCTGGCCCTGATGGATTGCACCCACGGATTATCAGGCTGTTTGCGGCCTGACTTGCCAGGCCCATAACAAGGCTTTTCAACCTTTTGATTAGCATGGCCACTGTCCCCCTCATCTGGAAATCAGCCATAATGATCCCTATCTACAAGAAGGGTGATGCTAAACTCCTGACCAACTACCACCCCATCTCTCTACTCCCCACTCTTAGTAAGCTTCTGGAGCAACTCATCCATCGACAGGTCTCTGAGCACCTCTGTTACCAAAATCTTCAGTCCCCCTCCCAACACGGGTCTAGGGTGGGGCATAGTACTACCACAGCACTGACCCTCCTCACGAGTGATATCAAAAGCAATATGGATAAGGGCCTGCTCACTGGTGCAGTGTTCATTGACCTGTCCAAAGCTTTCGATATGGTTCACCACCTGCTCCTGCTGTCCAAACTAAGTGACATTGGTGCTTCTGAATCCACCCTATCCTGGTTTAGTAGCTACCTGGACAACCGCTCCCAGGCTGTTTTCTACCACAAAACTCTTTCATCCCCCATCCCAATCACCCGTGGGGTTCCTTAGGGTTTGATACTTGGTGCTCTATTCTTTTCCCTTTTCCTAAATGACATTCAGTGTACGTCCCCTCACAGCAACCTCCTCATGTATGCAGATGATATAGTGCTCTACCAATCTGTCAAAACTGTTGCTGATATTAACCATAATCTCACACAGGACTTTCAATCTCTTCAATCCTGGCTCTCTGCTAACCAACAAATCCTTAACATGGGTAAAACTCAGGCCACGCTGTTCAGATCTTCTAAAAAAGTGCACTTAGAATCTTTTAAACTCCTTGTCCTCTGTCAGAAGGGGACACCTGTTACTAATGCGGTGACTATCAAATACCTCAGGGTCACACTTGACCCTACCCTCGATTTTTTCTTGCACATCAGTGAGGTGTGCCAGGCTGTTAATACCAGAATAGGTGCAGCCTATCATGTACAGCACTCACTCACCCCCTCAGCTAGGTTAGCAGTAGCTAAAGGCGTGTTACTCCCGCAACTTCTTTATGCCCTCCCTGTTCTCTTCAATATCAATACCAGTGTGCTCAGCAAATGGGACACTTCCTACAACAATATATGTAGGTTTGCCTTATCTGCCCCTCAACTGACGCATCACTGCCGGCTCTACTCCGGCTTACACTGGCTATCTCCCAAAGACCTCCGTTCTTACTCCCTAAATTGCTTTATAGATTCACTCACTAGACCCCCCAGCCCGTCCTCCCTGATGGATTTGCTTACCCCATCTCACGTATCCACTCTCTCAGGTCCTCATCTGTCCCCATGCTATCAGTCCAGCCATGTGCGACTAAAATGGGGGAACAGTCCTTTGCTTATTTTGCCCCTAACTTCTGGAACTCGCTTCCACCCCAGGTTAAACACTCCCCTTCCCACCATTCCTTTAAGCAATCGCTGTTCTCACACCTCTATGCACTTGGAATCTGTAAATGTAATTAACTGTGCATCTCCTCCCCATTTCTTCTGTTTGGGGACATCGAGGCATTACATATCTTGTTACATCTTGATTTTGCTTAACATATTGCCTACTGTTTAGTATTTTATCTTATCTGTTCTCCCATACTGTTGTGACTGAATTGATTTGTTGTTACTGTGCTGCTGTCTTGACTGTATTACTCGTGTTGTACTCTCCTGGGTCGTGCTTGAAAATAGGCAGGACTGTTGCCTAGTGCACTTATCCGGTTACCAAAAGCTAATAAATAAATCCATTGTATAAAGGAGTGCCTCACCTCTGTTAAAGGGGGATGGGTAATACACCGGAAGCTCTACTGACTGATTCAGCATGGCTTCTGACACCACCTTGGGAAGAAACCTCAGACGAGTTCTGAGGACCGCCCGGTCCTGATGGAAAATCAAATAAGGCTCCTTGCAGACTAGAGCATGAAGCTCCGAAATCCTTCGGGCTGACATGATAGCCACAAGAAAAAGCATCTTCCAGGATAGGAAACGCAAATCACAGCTCATAGCCGGCTCGAAAGGAGGAAGGGTGAGCTTTTCCAGCACGAAGTTCAAATCCCAAGGCGGAGTTGGGCTGCGGATGGGGGGTTTCAGATGGAGAATCTCTTTCAGAAAGGTTTCTGAGACATCCAAGTGAGCCACGGGTTTACCATCCACTAACTCATAGTACGCTGAGATAGCTGAGATATGGACCTTTTTTTATACTTGTTTATTAAAAGAGTTGCAAAGTACATACAAATCCTTGTAATATATTCATCCAATACATACACAATTCTCAGTCACTAATACTTCTTAACCATCTTGTTTAACTATACAAGGAATGAGTACGTATCATATTAAAAATGTATAATAAATACAATATCCGTTGTTCTAATATATTGAAACGACAACTAGAAGAAGATAAAACAGCAAAAATAAACAATTAACTTTTAACTTTTTGGGAGAGTGAACAATCAAGAAAACCAAACCTGTCACGAGAATTAATTTAAGTTATTTGAGGGATGGCCAGGGTAAGAATAAAAAGAAAAGAAAGGGGGGAAGAGGGGAGGGAAGGGACGGGGGAAAGGGGAACCTTTTCAGAGTGAGAAAGGGGAGAAGGAAAAGAGACACGGTTACTAGGTATTCAAATCTGTGTGTAACTTATTGCACTTTGTCTTGCTATAAATCCCACCGATTCCATCTGTTAGTAAACTTTTCCTTTTGATGATTTACAGCGTTATGTTACGCCTTCCATATGTTGAGTTTGGTTTATTATTTCTAACCATTCCCTGATCTCTGGGGGTTCCTGCTGGAGTCATTGTTTTGTAATAGCCTTCAAAGCTGCAACTGAAAGAATGGCCCAGAGGTACTGTGCTTCTTTACCTTTGAGTTCATTCGGAGATAAACCCAGAAGACAGTGTTCTGGTGCTACAGTAGATGTTAAAGTAAATATTTCAGTCAAATAGGTACATATTTGAGACCAGTAACCCTGGACTTTGGGGCAAAACCAAAATATATGAGAATGGTCAGCAGAGGTGGCACCACATCTCCTCCAGCAGGACCCCTGTGGCTGCAGACCGGCTTTACATAACTTTACAGGTGTGTAGAAATACCTAATTCTGAGCTTCCAAGTGTATTCACACCAGTTTGGTGAAGAAGTCGTCTTCCAGACATTTCTGAAGATTTTAATCCAAGTTTGAGAACTTAGTGTAATACCCTGTTCCTCTTCCTATTTTTTATGTATTTTCTGAATATTATGCGCCTTGTCAGCGATGAATAATAATAATATAATAATAATTTTTATTTATAAGGCGCCGTTCAGTTGTCAAGGCACCATACATAAATAACAGATTAAAACAGTTAAAATCATTAAAAGAGATTCAGCTAGATCAGGACAATTAATTTAGTTAATATTCTAAAAATGCAGTTTCCCACAAAAAAGTCTTCAAACCTCTCTTGAAACCCTCCACAGAAATGCACTCCCACAACCGACAGGGTAGACAGCTCCAAAGGGTGGGGGCCACATACGAAAAAGCCCGAGAGCCCGAGGATTTCAAATTTACCCTTGGAACCTCTAGCAACCCCTCGTCGGCAGAGTGATTGATTAGGGCAATAAGTAACCAGAAGTTCTTTCAGATAGACTGGGCCAAGACCAGTTGCCATATAGCATGGTAATTGCACCTTTACCATGGGTACCACCCCATACAGTCTCAAAAACCTGAGGGCAGGGCCTCTCATCCTGCCAGACCCTCACTTGCCTTAGCTTAGTGTGTATGAAATCCCTTATCTGACAGTAATAGATGCGGTCTGATGCATTCCAATTAGTTCTGGTTTTAAGAATTTCAAAGGGTAGTATGTCCTGTCCCTTAAGTACCTGCCAGGATGCATACAGGCCCTCCTCCATTTGTTGACTATACCACCTGTGATAAGTGGCTGGATGAAATTCTGGGTCAAGACACCAACATCTATATTTCCACACATTTTTGAGTGTAAATCCCTTTCTAGTCCCCTGTACCCATCCTATTAACATTGTTCGTACAGCATAGCTTTGGTAGGATTGTATATCTATTTGTGATGGGGGATTATTTTCACCGAGAGAGGTGTCCTAGTCTGGATGTTCAGTTCCACTTGTTGCCAATGAGCCTTGTACCGTGGGTGAGACCAAAGCAAAGCCATTTTCATCTGAGTGGCCAACCAATAACCCTGCAAGCTAGGGCAGGCCCTTCCCCCCTCCTGTCTGGTCAGGAATAAGGTTTTTCTTGAAACTCTTGGTCGAGAGTTTGCCCATAAAAAGGACATTATTTTTTTCTGCCATGTCATTAAATCTTTCTGAGGTATCGGGCAAGGTACTGCTTGAAGCAAATATAGAAGTCTTGGCAATATACTGTATTTGTTTTAAAAGTTTGTAACCTCGAGTAAAAGGGAAGTGGTAAGAGAGACCATCTCCGTAGATCAGCCCAAATCATCTTTAACAGAGGGGGGTAGTAATCTCTGTAGAGATGAGTGGAAGACCTCCCTAACCTCACTCCCAGATATTTGACGTTAGGACAGTCCCATTTCATTGGGTATTTAAGCCATAATTCTTGGGGTATCTGGGCATTCATTGTCAAGACCTCTGTTTTGGACCAATTTAGTTTATAACCTGATAGCCGAGAGAAAGTTTCTATTTGTTGGAAGGCCATAGGGAGAGAATATTCGGGATCCGTTAAATATAATAAAACATCATCTGTGTACAATGCAATTTTGTGGAGGGTATTGTTCCAGGTCACTCCCTTTATCTCCTTATTCAGTCGTATACTTTGTGCTAGGGGCTCAATATAGAGTGCAAAAAGAAGTGGTGATAGGGGGCATCCTTGACATGTACCTCTAAATAACCTAAAAGATTGGGATATATATCCATTGGCTCGCACACGTGCTACTGGGTTGGTATAAATCTTAGCTAAGACTTGAAGGAAGGATTTGGGGAAACCGAAGCCGGCCAGGGAACCCTGCAGAAATTCCCAGGAGACCTGATCAAAAGCTTTTTCTGCATCAAGGCTCATAATATACATTGGTTGAGAAGTAGTTTGTAATTTTTCCATAATATTGATCGTTCTCCGAATGTTGTCCAATGTTTGCCTACCTGGAACAAAGCCTGCCTGGTCCATATGTATAAGGTCAGGGAGGATTTGCTCCACTCTTCTGGCTAATATGCCTGTCATAATCTTATAGTCAGTATTTAAAATAGAGACGGGGCGATATGATGCGCAGTTAGTGGTGTCCCTGGATGGCTTCGGTATAACTGATATAATTGCCTGTGTCCAAGAAGGAAGCATCTTCCCCCCATCTGTTTGCAGGTGGTTATATGCCTTGCAGAGCATTGGAGAAACTACTTCTTTGAATTGCTTAAAGAATTCACCGGGTAGACCATCCGATCCAGGGCATTTGCCTGTTTTTAGTCTCTTGATTTCCGTGAGAATTTCTCTCTTGGTAAAGGGTTGACTTAACACCTCCTCCCGAGACCCCATGAGGTGCGGAAGCTCTAGAGGACTTAAAAAGTCTCTGAGCTCTTGTGTGGTAGGGCCAGGACCCTTTGCATAAAGATTCTGATAATACTTCTTAAAGGCATCCGCTATATCCTCAGTTTTATACTGAAGTGTATGCTTAATTGGATCTCTGATTTTAGAGACTGTAGCTTTAATTCTACATTGGTGCAACCTACTAGTCAAAAGTTTAAGGGCTCTCAGTCCCCCTTCATAAAATCTCTGCCTTAAGTAAATTAACCTTTGTTCTACTTGGTAATCTATGATTTTTAGAAGTTCTGTCTTCAACTTAGCCAATTGTTTACCCCTGTCTTTACTGATTTTCTGCTGATGTTTATTTTCTAGGTCTTCTATTTGATCCTGTAATTCTTTTTGCCTTTGCTTCTTTAATCTAGCTGAAATCTCAATAAACTTCCCTCGAATAAGGGCTTTAGTCGTATCCCACATGATCCCTGGGGAAATATCAGGGTGCTGATTAAATTGTATTGCCCGCTGTATAGTTTGGGATATACTATTTTGATTCTCCACTGTTTGCAAGAGGGAGACATTTAATCTCCAAAATGTAGAGCGCTCCGGTGGTCCTATCGTTAGGCGTAAGTATATGGGGGAATTATCTGAGACCAAACCAGTTCCAATCTCAGTGTCTTTGCAGATCCCTAATGATTCTTTTGGGGTAAAAAAATAGTCTAATCTAGAGAAAGTCTGATGCGGGTGCGAGAAATAAGTGTATTGTTTAGCGTTTTTATGACATGACCACCAGACATTAATTAGGCCAAGTTCCCCATGTAATTTATTTACTTTCTTAGCTACTCCCCGCTCCCCTGTGGGAGATTGCGTGGAAGAGTCCAATATGGGATTTAGCTTTAAATTAAAATTTCCTCCTATTACTAAATGAGCTTCAGCCCAGTGCATAATCGTAAGGAAAAAATCTTGGTAAAAGGTAAATTCAATGCCCAGAGGGCCATATAAAGAAACTAGAGTGAGCATCAAACCATTATAGCTCCCCTTAATAGCTGCATATCTGCCCTGTTTGGCCACCAAAATGTCTTTGGGGTCAAATTGAGTAGAATGCAGAATTAAAATGGCAGTTCCCCTTCTACGTCCTTTACCATATTCAGAAGCCACAATTTTTTTATAACCAAATCTCAAGAGCTTTCCATGCTCTAGTTTATTCATATGTGTTTCTTGGAGTAAGATAAAGGCAGACCCAAATTTCCGCAAAAAGGACATGGTCCGAGCTGTCTTAATAGGATGTGCTAAACCATTAACATTATAGGATAATACCTGTAATTCAAACAACATGAAGTCTTGCTGTATTCTGACTATTGCAGTTAGGTCCTGCCTTTCAACTGCCCCAGAGAACAAGCAGTAAACTTTCCATGGCCAGCATGGAACATTCAGCGTGAGCTCGGTTGAAGCCCCTGTCTGCTGCTGTTTAAACTCCAACCGTCAGATTCTTTACTTCACCTCACTGAACAGTCGCTCCGGAGATTTCTCCTTTGCTCGGTTCAAAAAAGTCGGTTAAAGTGTCGTTTTTTTGCTCGGTTTGTACCGAATTTCTGCTACTGAACCTGTTGGTTTAAGTCTCTGTCTGTGGTACCGTGACTACTAGACAGGTTTTACATTTAGTTTCTGTGTGGAACTTGTAAATTTTGGATCGGTTCGGTTTGAACCGATCAGATTGGTCTTAAAAAGTTTTGAATTTATTAGAGTGTGGTAACTGGTCCGTATTGGTTCTTAAAAAAAATGGATTTATTAAGTTTTTTTCCAAGACCCGTAACACGGTCAGGAACTGATAAGGGTGTCTTGCCTGGCGGATTGCCGAAAAAAGGGTAAGTTTTGGATAGGATTGGCCATGTCTGAGAAACCCAAGAAAAAAACCGGGCCCGCTGGGTTTCAACACTGCAGTGTGTGTGGGGAAGCCTTTGCTAAGGCTGATCCCCATACCACCTGTGTTTATTGTCTGGGGTTTGACCACCTCGATTCAGACTGCCAAATTTGTGAAAATTTTCCCAAAGCTACCCTGGATAAGAGAGTAGGTAGACTGAGGGAAAGGGAGGCCAAGAAGTCCGCTGACCCGGATGGCCAGCCTGGTTCAGTTCCGACCGAACCAGAAGGAGTGCCCTCTGACCAGGGCAAAAGGAGAGCTGATTCTGAGGAGTCGGTTCCGGTTAGAAGAAAGAGAAGAGAAAAATCATCCAGTTCGGATCCACAAATTCTTTTTCCGACCGCTGATGAAATGGCCAAAGCGATAAGGATAGTTCAATCGCTAACTTCGGTTCCAGCACCATCTGGTAGGGGCTCGGTTCGGTTGATTCCCCCGGTTCCGGATTATACTTTACAAGAATTTTATGAACCGGACGAGGAGGAGGGAATGTATGAGGATAATGATGATGATGGTGATTATGAAAGTCTGGATGTGCCTATTGACCCGGACATCTCCCCAGACAGACCTTCAGGTGTTTCTCCTCCTAGGCTATCTGAGTCCCCTTCCCACTTTATGTTTTACAAGAAAGTGGCTGAAACCCTCCAGCTTCCAATGGAAGAAGCAGTAGAGGATCAGGAGGAGCCTGATTTTGTTGAAATGATGGACATCCCAGAGTCCAGGAGATTGTCTATTCTCCTCCATAAATCTTTTGGGAAACAGACATTTAAAATTCTAAAGACTCCCTAACTCCATACCTCCTGTGGACAGACGAATGGACAAGAGGTATACCCTTTCGAGCTCGGACACGGAGTTCCTTTCTCAGCAATGCAGCCATGATGGGGTAGTGCAGGCTGCTGCCTGTGATAAGGCAAATATTCCCTTGGCATCACACCCCCCCTGATAAGGACTCCAGGAGGATTGAAGCCATGGCAAAGAAAGCAGTACATGGCAGCATCTTTGGGACTCAGGCAGGCTAACTATATGGCCTACACAGCTAGATACCAGAAGTCCAGGTGGGACACTGTGCTGACTCTGGCTAAACAGGACCCTGACCAGCTTGCCAAGGAGCTGGAGCAGGTGGCTGCAGATGGGATTGAGGCATCCAAGGTGCAGTTTCATGCTGCTGTGGACTCCAATGATGTTTCATCTAGAGTCATGGCTACATCTGTGGCCCTTCGGAGGATGGCTTGGCTCAGATGTACTAGCCTATCACAGGATACCCAGGCTAAGGCTATGGATTTCCCTGTCATTGGTAATTCTCTGTTTGGGGAGCAGACAGAGAATTACATGAAAAAAAGATGGACAGTACAGGACCACCTACAGGAGTGCTCAGGCCAAAGAAAGGCAAGCCACTCCTCAGAGACAGCATTCCAGGGGCAGGGGCAGGCCCTTTCAAAGGCCTTTTTACCAAGCCCAGGCCTCCTCTTCTGCTTATGCTCAAAGGGGGTTCTTCAGAGGGAAAGGCAGATGGGGAATGAGCAGGCCTGCTTCCACCCCTCAGCCTAAAGCCCCTGCCAAGCAGACACCCTGATGGGTCTGCCCGGGCCGATTCTCCAATACCAGTAGGGGCAGGCTGGCTTACTTTGTCCAGGACTGGAAGTCTCTGACATCAGACAAGTGGGTCCTGGAAGTAGTAAGCCAGGGACTGGTTCTCAGCTTCAAAAAATTTCCCAAGATGAGAACCAGATCCTTTCCACCTGCAAATCCATCACAGACCCTTGCCCTAGAGGCAGAGGTTTCTTCCCTCCTGGCTCTCAGAGCCATAGAAAGGGTTTCTACCCTACACAAGGGCAAAGGATTGTACTCCAGGTACTTCCTAACCCCCCAAAAAACAGAAGAATGGCGGCCCATCCTGGATCTAAGATATCTGAACAAGCACCTTTTAAAACCAAAGTTCAAAATGGTGACTCTGGGAATAATTCTGCCATCTCTGAGGCCAGGGGACTGGCTAGCCTCCCTGGATCTCAAAGATGCCTATTTTCACATTCCCATCAGGTGCTCCTACAGAAAGTACCTCAGGTTCGAGTTGCCCTCAGGCCACTATCAATTCAGAGCAATGCCCTTTGGCCTAACATCAGCCCCAAGGGTGTTCACAAAGTGCCTGGCAGTAGTGGTTGCTTTCCTAAGAAGAAAAAAGATCTCCATCTTTCCATACTTGGACGACTGGCTCATAGTGGGTCAGTCTCCAGACCAAGTCAAGTCACATCTGCAAATAACTCAGCAAGTGCTCACTTCCTTAGGGATTCCTCCTCAACCTTCCAAAGTCAGTTCTTGAGCCAGTACAGCTCCTCACCTTTATAGGGGTGGAGCTGGATACCATAAGGGCAAGAGCCTTCCTTCCGCTGGACAGGGCGAGGACACTTATGGAACTGGCCTCTTCAATCACCCTTCAGGTGTCTTGACCAGCAAGGCATTTCCTGCAGCTCCTGGGCCACATGGCAGCCTCTACAGCAGTGGTCCAGGGGGCAAGATTTTCAGATAAGGGACATTCAGTTCCACTTAAGAGCTTTCTGGTCCCAAAGAAAGAATTCCCTTACCAAACTAGTCCCAGTGACTCGAACCCTGATCCAGGCTTTGCAATGGTGGCAGGATCAGGACAATTTGAGACAGGGAGTTCCTTTTGTCACTCAGTCTCATTCAGTGATACTCACCATAGATGCCTCCCTGCTGGGCTGGGGAGTCCACTTGGGGGATCTTACAACCCAAGGGCTGTGGTCACCTCAAGAATCTCTGCTTCACATCAATCTCTTGGAACTCAGAGCAGTGTTTCTGACACTGCAAGCCTTTTCCAAATCTGTACAGAACAAGGTGGTCCAGATCAGAACAGACAACACCACCACAATGTGGTACATCAACAAGCAAGGAGGCACTCGGTCTACGGCCTTGTGCACAGAAGCAATGAAGTTGTGGTCTCTGGCCTAGTCCCTGCAAACCTCTCTGATAGCAGTTCACTTCCCAGGGAAGGACAATGTCCTAGCAGATGCTCTCAGCAGGATATCCCAGGGCCATCACGAATGGACCCTAGATCCCCTAGTTTTTAAAGAGATTTTCTCGAGATGGGGCACTCCACAGATAGATCTTTTTGCAGCCCCAGACAATCACCAACTTTCTCTCTTTTGTTGCAGACCCCCAGTCTTGGGCTCAGTCCCCCTGGATGCTCTGATTCTGAATTGGGAAGGGAAATTTCTGTATGCTTTCCCCTTTCCTCTCCTGTTCAAAGTGTTAGTCAAGATCAGGTCTCAACCATGCAAAGTGATTCTGATTGCTCCAGACTGGGCCAGACAGCCCTGGTACCCACTGTTGCTGTCCTTAGCAGTCCACCTTCCCCTGTCTCTTCTCAGGAATTACAACCTGTTGACATCCTCTCAGGGGAGGATTTGGTATCTGAACCTCAAATCTCTCAATCTCAAGGCATGGCTCTTGAAGAGTTAGAGTCTGCTGATCTACACCTTTCTCAAGGGGTTCTGGATATCCTTAAGGCTTCTCGAAAGCCTTCCACCAGAAAGACTTACAACTCCAAATGGAAAAGGTTCACTATTTGGTGCTCTAATAAGCATATTTCTCCAGAATCTGCTGGGTTGCCTACAGTCCTGGACTATATGGTTCATCTTAATGGCTTAGGACTTAGGCCAGCTACACTTAAAGTGCATCTGGCAGCTGTTTCTGCCTTCTTGTCAGTAGGCAAGCCCTCTCCTCTGTCAGCCCATCCTGTGTTTTGTAAGTTCTTCAAGGGATTGCTGCACACCAATCCCCCATTTAGGGACCCTGCTCCTGCTTGGGACCTTAATGTTTGCATTGCTCAGCTTATGCAACCACCTTTTGAGCCTTTGTCCTCTGCAGAGCTTAAGTAGTTGACTTGGAAAACTGTGTTTTTGGTAGCCATTACCTCTGCCCGGCGTATCAGTGTATTGCAAGCCCTATCAGTGGAGCCTGATTTCATCTCTTTCCATAGAGATAAAGTGGTCCTAAGAACTAACAGGAAGTTTTTGCCTAAGGTGGTTTCAGATTTCCACCTTAATCAGTCTATGTCTCTCCCTGTTTTTTCTTCACTGACCAGTCCTCCTCTGGAGAGAGGAGGCTGCACAGCTTGGGATGTTAAAAGGGCCCTCAGCTACTACATAGAACGCACCAAGGGTCACAGGTTTGAGTCCCTCCAGTTGTTCCTCACATAAGAAGAGGTTGGTAAGGGAAAACCTGCCACTAAAAGATCTATTGCCAGGTGGATTGTCTCTTGTATACAATTCTGCTATGAAAAACTGGGTAGAATCCCACCCTCAGGCCTGAGGACTCACTCTACTAGAGGTACAGCTGTTTCCCTGGCTGCTGCCAGGGATATTCCTATCTTAGAAATTTGTCAAGCACCCACCTGGAAAACAGTCCATACATTCACCAAGCATTACTCTCTGGATATCCAGGCTAGGAGTGATGCTCGGTTTGGCACAGCAGTACTTCAGAGCCTATTTCCAAAGTAGGTTCTGTCCCTCCTCCATGGAGGTACTGCTTGGTAGTCTGCAATAGTCAGAATACAGCAAGACTTCATGTTGTTTGAAGAAATAAATTACTCACCTTAGTAATGTTGTTTCTTCTAATAGAGTCTTGCTGTATTCTGACCTCCCCCCCGCCTCCCCTCTCAGAACCTGGTTTTTGGAATGTGGGTGGGCAGGAGCAGTGTTGGCACCCTAGAAGTGCCCCCTTTTTCACCCTCCTTTATTTTGGGTGTGTGTTGTGTTTAGGTTTTGGGGTTTCCTGACTTGAGTCTTTGCTTTGAAACCAAAAAATAAACAACCCTTTTTTAATAAATTTAGTTGCCAGTTGGCTAGTGTGAGTTTTACAGTTTCCACACAGAACTTCTAGTGAGTATTGCTCATAAAGATCTGACAGTTGGAGTTT
The DNA here is from genome assembly GCA_016271365.2 of Neoceratodus forsteri. Taxonomy (NCBI): domain Eukaryota; kingdom Metazoa; phylum Chordata; order Ceratodontiformes; family Ceratodontidae; genus Neoceratodus; species Neoceratodus forsteri. Next base: position 881,608,049 of record CM057450.1, on the reverse strand, counting down.
AAACAACAGCAGACAGAGACTTCAACCGAGCTCACGCTGAACGTTCCATGCTGGCCATGGAAAGTTAACTCTTTGTTCTCCGGGGCAGTTGAAAGGCAGGACCTAACTGCAATAGTCAGAATACAGCAAGACTCCATTAGAAGAAACAACATTACTAAGGTGAGTAATTTTTTTTTCTGCCTTAGCCATAATAATCAAATGCAAGTCCCCTTTTATTATTTACCTCAAGTCCTTCACTATACCATCTATATCTAAAATGAAGTTCAATTTCAGGTTCCAACATGACAGCAAATCTCTCTCCCCTTAAAAAAGCATAAAAGAAAATATTTTGTTCACAACTCTGTAATTGTACAACATTTGCAAACATCATTCGGCTTCCAAAGTGGAGATCTACAAACATTCCAGCAGATCTCTATTCGTCTGGTATTTCACCCATGCAATAGAATGAATACCAGTTGTGGGAGATGAAGCGCCTGCTTCTTGCTACTGAAGTAGTAGCTCTCCCAGTGAGCCTATGTTGGTCGCAGTTAGGCTCTTTCAGCTGAAAAAATCAGCGTTGTTGTGACGTCAACTGAAAGTTAGGTTGTAGTGCTATTGTAAGCAGCACAATCCAAAAAGAAACTACTTTCAAAACCCATCCCTGCCCCCCGCCCTACGTAATAATGTATACTTGAAGCACCCGTATTACTCATTTGAATTACTAAAGAGATGCAACGTTATTATGCGAGTAAAGGAAAAAAAAATTTTCAGTTAGCTTCTACCTCCTTCTATAGAATAGAGCATTTAAGCAGCTTGGTTAAATTGCTGAAAATCGTATGCTTCCACAACGAACTTCTAGGTTCAGTCAGTTCAGTTAGTCATACGTGCATTATGAGACAGATTAGTGGCGTAAGTCCAGGACCGCATAGATGTTGCATAGAGCGTGTAACTATTTTGTATGTTATGCTTACTCTGGCTCACCACTGTAAGTGAAAAAAAAACGGCAAATATTATTTGTTATTCAGTCTTGCATGTCCTCAGTATGGGTTCTCTTGGTGTTCTGTACATTTAGGAGCACCGCACAGATTGTTGCTAGGGGCACCAGTGATGATGTCTAAAGGCCATGTCATCGTCTCTTCTTGGAGAGTGCAATTAGCCAATCAGAAGGGGTGCACATATCCTGCTGGGAATCTGAGTTCTGTGGCACATTGAACGATGCTTCCAGTAGACCTTTTTCAATTAAGGCCTTTTCCCACTTCCTCTGGTGTATCGTAGACTTTGCTTCCCACTGGCCAGGAAATTCGCAGCAGAGCCAGGTAGGGAGTGTTGAATTTGATGTTTTTAGCCCGTAAAGCTTTTAAGATGGGGGTATATTTCAGTCTCTGTTTCTGTATTTCAGGGGGGTAGTCATGGGCAAAGTACAGTCTATTAGTTAGGTATTTCACCTCTTTTTGCTGCCATGCTTTGTTTAAAATTTATTTATTTATTTATTTATTTATTTCTAGGAAGTACATTTGAGCCAAAGGCTCTTCTACAGGGGTTCCACGTCGTAGTAATACATAGGCATTACATCATTTACAATGGTTACAAGAACATACGCAGATACAAGGTGGTTCAATGCCTAGAAAGACATGAGTACATGAGGTTACATAATTACAATAACAGGGAGTACATAAATAAAAACATACAGACATAATTTAAAGCAAGCTAGGCTGACAGGTTGTTAAGTGAACTTGAGATTCTACAGGATATAGGCCCTGTCCACTCTACACCGCTCATGCCCGGTAACAGATGCAATCCGTTACGGCCGGGGAGCGGTACATTGCGTCCACACCTCGGTGGTGTCCGTTTCGGGACCGGCACTGCTGGTCCACACATTGGGAGCCAGGCGACCGTTACGGTGGTGCCCGATCCCACAATGCAGCTTGCGCTGCGCTTCGTGCCCTGCAGGGGACCGTTACCGGCCGTCCACACTACCGCCAGTAACATTACCAGGGCGGGACCAGTTTCATAACCGTTGTTGAAACCACCTCATATGTGGTTTCAACAACGGTTATGAAAATGCCTCCTGTAACGTTACAGGTGTAAACGCGACCTGTTACGGTAACGTTTTACACCCTCTGTAACATTACAGAGGCGTAGTGTGGACAGGGCCATAGAGTGAATCAGGTAGTGAGCAGAGGATGATATAGTCTGTAAAATAATTAACTAATACTATACGCAAGGAGGCGAGAACTTGATGGACAGCAGTTCTTTTGTCATAAATGCTAAACAGTGTAGTCATAAAGGAGGCTAGACTCACTGGGGGGGGGGGAGTACTGAGGCGGGGACCTGGAGCCTACTATGGGATTGTTAGTTAGCAAGAAGGGTGCAGGTTAGAATGAGGGTAGCAGGAAAGAGGAGGGGAGAGTGTGGGGGAGTTCAGGTCTCACAGTCACAATTCCTGTTTGTGTGAATTTTCGGGTTTATCTTTAAAGGGGCCTATTTTGTCCTCTTTTGTGATTCCTAGGTCAAGCGCATTAAGCCAAAGTGGTGCCCGGTATTCGTAGGACCATTGGCCTTGTGTGGTTCTATGGAAAGGGATGCAGAGAGCTGAGTTGTTTGTACCCCTAGTGCATCTGATGGGATTAGGTTGGCTAAGGAGGCTTTGCAGGCCTGGGGTGGTAAGTCCTAACATAGACTTCTTGGCGAGCATGCATACTTGATACTGGAGGTGACTGTCAAGGTTGAGCCATTTTGCGTGTACAACTAGCAGGTGTGAGTGAGATGGGGTACACCTAGGACTAAACGACACGTTTTATTTAGTGTTGTTTTGATACGTTTCAAAGCAGTTTGGGAGGCAGCCCCATTTACTGCTAGACCATAGTCTATCACAGAGAGGACTGAGCTATTTACAGCAGTTTTGAGTGGCTCAGAAGTCAGGCCTTTTGGTATCTGTACAGTAATCCTAGTTTTGCATTTGACGACTTTGCGACTGCGTCTATGTGTTGGTTAAATGAGAAGGTGCAGTCCAGTGTCAATCCTAGGTATTTAAATGTTTGAACCACCTCCAGGGAAGTATTCTGATTGTTCTGAATGCAAAGTTGGTGAGTGCAGTGTTTGTTATGTGATGATGCAAATAACAGTCTTAGTTTTTTTTATAATTGAGGAACAGCTTTGATTGAAGGAACCAGTGCTCAGCCGCGGTGAAATTAGCCTGCATTTGCTTTTCCAGTTTGTAGGGGTCAGAATTACATGAATATAGGACAGCATCGCCTGCATAGAGTAGTAGCTGGTCATTTACCAAATGAGGGAGGTTGTTTAAGAACAGGCTGAACAGTAGAGGGCCAAGGACAGAGCCTTGAGGAACGCCTGTGTTAACACTAAGGATGTCGGAGAAGGTGTCCAGGATTTTCACTTTTTGGACCCTCCCAGAGAGGTAGCTTCTGAACCATGCTACTGTTGCAGGGGAGAGGACGGTATTGGAGAGTTGATCCAGGAGCAGATTGTGATTGACGGTGTCGAAGGCCTTGGTGAGATCAATATATGTTGTCTCCATCAACAGCCCTCTGTCTACAGCATTATGGATAAAGCTGGTAAACTCCACTAGAGCGGTTGTGGTACTGTGTTGTTTTCAAAATCAATGTTGTTGTTGACTTTGTAAATGATACTTGTCTAGATATTCTGTCAGTTGGTCACTCACGATTCGCTCCAGGGCCTTGGAGAGTAGAGAAAGGATAGATATTGGGCGGTAATTTGTAGAGTTGGCCCTGTCACCTCTTTTATAAACAGTGGTAACCACCGCCACTGTCCAGATCTGTGGGAATTCACCTGATAGCAAGGAGAGATTAAAGGTTTTGGTGAGGGGTTTGAGAGTTATGTCCAGGGTGAGCCTAACTAGTTTTAGGTCCAGTTGATCAGAGCTAGTTCTGGAATTACCTAGTGCTTTTAGGATGTACTTTTTTGCTTCCATAAAGGTGACTGCTCTGAAGTAGAAAGGCAGATGGGAGTTTGATTGGGTCTCCGGGTTTCGTTCGGTGCAAGTATCTGATTGGTGTTGAAGGAAGCTAGGGGGGCAACACTCCACTGAGGTCAGTAAAAGCTTTGTTGAAGACATTTGCTATGCGACTGTAATCCTACGTAGGTTGGCCCTCAATGTTCAGGAAGGTGGGGGGAGTTTTATTAGGTTTACCAGTTAGGGACCTGATGTTCTCCCAGAACCGTCTACTGTCACCCCATGAGTTTGTCAGCTCAATTTTAAAGTGAGTGTTTTTGGCCTTGCGAATAGCCCAGGTGCATTTATTCCATGCAGCTCTATAGTTCTGGTAGTCTGTCTGGGTACCAAAGTTTCTTGCTTTGTACCACAAGTCATCTCTATTTTTCATGAGGGCTAGTAGCTGTGTTGTGATCCAGGGGCTGTCATAGTCACAGTTCTTTCTTTTGGTGTAGGGGGAGTAGACATTGCACACTTCATTGAATTTGCTTATAAAGCATTCTAGGACAGTGTTGACATCTGTTTTGTGGTCAACAGAGCTTCAATCTTGGAGGCTGAGGTGTGCTATTAGAGCTCCCAACTTGCCTTTCTTCAGAAGTCTAGCAGTAATAGTCCTGGATGGTGCCTTTGGGGCCTTATTTGACCATTTACAGATTACCGGGGAGTGGTCACTGAGGGAGACGGGGAGAACCATGATGGAGGATATTCTTTCTGGCCGATTTTGACCACCCAGTCGATTACTGACCCCATGCCTGTTCTACCGTTATACTGAGTGGGGGAGTTTACCAATTGCACAAGGTTGAGAGTGGCTAATGAGTCCTTGTAGTGCACAGCTTCAGCAGAGGCCCAGTTGATAGTAAAGTCTCCAACCATTATCAGCTCTGTGTTTGGTCCCCCTTCAGAGAGGTAGTTGATGACAGAATTGAAACCGTTCGCTTGTTCCTTGGGAGGGATATAGGCAGAGACTATTGTTAGGGTTTTCCCGTTCTTGCCAAGCATTATTTTTATGGCCATCAGTTAAGCCCCACATTTGGTGTCATATGGGTTAGGCATTTGGCCCTGAATGTGGTCTTTAACATATATAATACAACCACCTCCTCTTTTACTGAGTCTGTCTAGTCTGAATGCAGCATACCCAGTGAGTTGTATAGCAGAGTCTGGCACCCTAGGTGATAGACAGGTCTCTACTATTGCAAGAATGTCTTCCTTTACCCTATAACTATTAAACTTTATGATAACTGAACGTGGCTTCGAGTCGAGGAGGGCTTCAGTTGGAGAGCACGATGAGCCTGTTCTATGCCAAGCGGGTATCCTAAAGGTAATTGCAGGACATCCATTAGCAGGTCTGTGATGAACTCTGGCATACGACTGGTTTATAATCCCTCCGGCAATCCATGAATACGGATATTTTCCTGTCTAGATCGGCCCTCCAAATCAGTACATTTATTTTGGAGCCGTTCTGCATGCTGTAAGAGAATTTGAATGGCTAAGTTAATTTTGGTTGTCTCATCTTCCGCATTGCTAACTCGATCCTCTACCTCCCTGACTCTTTTTTCCAGTCCAGTCAAATGCTGATTTAGTTGTTTAAATTCAGCCCTGTTCTTGGCCCTCATCTCTTTTAACTCATGAAAGAGCTTTTCAAACCTCGATCTTGTTAATTGGACCTGTTCCTCTTCAGCATCTGGCTGACTTGTTGGTGATGGGCTCCGACTGGTGTCTCGAGGTGGCGGTTTTAATCCCAGTGCATCTGGCCTCCATGAAACTCCTTTGATTTTAGCTCTGCCCTGATTGTCTTTTGGGCGTTTCATAGTTGCCATTGGAAGGCTTTGGGTGCAGTTTCCTCCTTATTGTAGTGTTTTTTTAGGGCTTTCGGGGGGGGGGAACTCTCTCTAATAAGCTGCTGCTAGCTCCGTGACATCACCGGAAGTCGAGATATGGACCTTTAAGGGAGAGTAAGACAGACCGGAGTCTGACAAGTGAAGGAGGTATTTCATGACTTGTGGGGCCAAGCAAGAGAAGGGGTCCCAGCCCTTAGCAGTCACCCAAATGGAAAACCGCTTCCACTTCATGGCATAAGTGGAATGGGTAGAAGGTTTTCTGGCCTCAATGAGGACTTGAGCAACCCTGGAGGAAACCCCAAATTGGGTTATCGCTATGTCTGTAGGAGCCACACAGGAAGATGCAGGGTCCTGAGCCCCGGGTGCACCAGTTGACCTTGATCCTGGGTCAGGAGGTTGTGAGTCACTGAAAGTTGAACCGGTGGTTCCCAGGAAAGCTGTTGAAGCAGCGGGAACCAGATCTGTCTCGGCCAGAGAGGAGTGATGAGGATCATCTTTGCTCTCTCCACCTGAAGTTTGAGGAGAACCCTCTGCACAATGGGAAACTGAGGGAAAGTGTACAAAATTTTCCCTGTCCAAGACAGAGACAATGCATCACTCCAAAAAGCACCTTGCTCTGGAACGAGTGAGCAAAACTTGGGAAGTTCTGTGTTGGATTGTGAGGTGAAGAGGTCGATTTCCGGACGCCCCCAACTTTGGAAGATGGATTCCGACACTTCTGATGCAGCTCCCACTCGAGAGCTAGGGTCTGAGATCTGCTGAGACTGTCTGCCAGGATGTTTAGAACACCTGGAACATGCACGGCCACAAGGACCAGATGGTGCTGGACTGCCCAGTTCCACACCCGTGTCACCTCCCTGCATAGGGGGTACAACCGGGTTCCTCCTTGTTTGTTGACATACCAAACTACCGACATATTGTCCTTTTGGATTAGCAGTATTCCCTTTGGAAAGAGGGTCTGAAAGGCCTGTAATGCATACAGCTCCAGAACATTGATGTGGAGTGAAGTCTCCAAGCCGGACCATAGTCCCTGGGCTTGGTGTTCCCCGAGGTGAGCTCATCACCCCATATTCAAGGCATCCGTGGTGAGGTTGGCCGCTGGGGCAGCGCTCCGAAAAGGAAGCCCCAAAGAAAGACTGTGAAAATCCATCCACCATTGCAAATCTTTCTGAACTGCCAAGGAGACCAGAACCGGATGGTCCAGGTCGTCCAGGAGCTGATCCCACTGAACCCGTAACGACCACTGAGTAACTCTCATGTGAAGTCTTGCTAGGGGAACGGTAGTGATAGAGGCCGCCATCAGGCCCAGAAGGTGAAGGACTTCCCAAGCTGGGATGGTCCTGAGGGAGGCCACTTTGGAGGCCTGACAGATAAGGGTCTCCACCCTGTCTGGATGAAGAAAAGCTCTGCACTGGACCGTATCCAGGACTGCCCCAATAAACTGAATTCTCTGGGCAGGGATAAAGGATGACTTGGGAATGCTGATCGTGATCCCTAGTCTACTGAAAAGGTCCAGAGTAAAGGACAGAGCCTCCAGCAAAGAATCTCTGGACGGGGCTGAAATTAACCAGTCGTCCATGTAAGGAAAGACCACAATACCCCTGCAGTGTAGAAATGCCGTGACCACCGCCAGGCACTTGGTGAAAACTCGTGATGCTGAAGATAGGCCAAAAGGAAACGCCTGGAACTGGAAGAGTTCCCCTTGGAAACAAAAGTGCAGGAATCGGCGGTGGCTGGGGAAAATAGAAATGTGCAGGTAAGCATCCTGCATATCCAGGGCGCAGAGCCAGTGGTTCTCCATGAGGAGAGGGAGGAGGTTCTGGAGTGTCAGCATTTGAAATTTTTTGCACTCGACAAACTGATTCAGCTGACTTAGGTCGAGTATGGGTCTGAAGTCCCCAGTCTTTTTTGGAACCAGGAAAAAGTGGGAGTAAAATCCCTTTCCCCTTTGCCTGAAGGGGACGCACTAGATTGCTTCTTTGAGCAAGAGCGAGTTTACCTCCTCGCGAACGAGAAGGGCCTGGTCCTGACAGTAGGAGAACTTCTGCGGTGGAGTTTCTGGGGGAATCTCCAGAAATTCGATGGTGTGTCCTACGGACACTAGTTGCAGGACCCATTCGTAGGAGATGATAGCCCTCCACTCCTGTGTGTGGTGGGCAAACCTCCCCCCCACCTGCCCTCTGCTGCGAGACTGAGGCAGTGGGGACGGGGAGTCAAGAAGTGGCGGGACGTTCAGGGGGAGGACCTCCCAAATGTCTCCGATTTTTGGAAGCAGAAGGGGTGGCCGTACCCGTGGCCTTACGCTTCCCTTGGTGGGGCACCGGTGCATTCTTTCTCTGCCTCCAGGTCCTTTTCCAAAGGGCTGCTGCTGGGAGCCCAATCGGTACATTGACCTGAGAGACCTAAGTGCAACGCCCTTGTCCTGTAGGTCTGTGATAATATCTTTGATGTCCCCACCAAAAACAATCGAACCCCTGAAAGGGGCATCCTGAATCTCCGACTGGACCTCGTTGATGAGTCCAGAAAGGCGAAGCCAAGAATGCCGTCTGAGGGCAATGGCAGTTGCCGAGGTATGGGCCACTGAGTCAACGGAGTCGTAAGTGGCTTGTAAAGCATGCCTACAGGAAACCTTGGAGAGGTGTAGAAACTTGCCAAGTTCCTCCCTCAAAGGCAAGGGATCCATGGACTGGACTCGCTCTTCCAGCCTGGCGAGGGTCACTTTTTGATGGGACACCACGTGGGCCACGTAACTGAGGGACCGGAGGGCGCACGTGGCCGACGAATACATCTTTTTCCTGAACTTGTCCATCTGCCTCGACTCTTTGTCCGGAGTAGTAGTGCTCATGTGCTTGGGCGCTGAAGAGCGATCATGAGCCGCAGAGATGACCACAGAGTCAGCCTTGGGATGGGCCTTCAAGAATGGGGCATCCTTTGGCGCCCGCTAAAGCCTGTCCACACGCTTGGGGACAGCCGGGATTGAATGAGGCATCTGCCAGATAGTAGTGGTGAGGTGCCATCCAGGGAGGAATGGGAATGGGAAACAGAGTCTCTAAATCTAGGTGCTCCTCGAGCCTCTGTCTCATAGGGTCCTGTTCCTCTGACTCCCAGTCGAAGTAGTCTCTCATGGCCCTCAAGAGGTCCGAGAAGGCAGGGTCTTCTGGTGGCGACTTTAGAGAGACCTTGTCTTTCGTCTCCTCGCAGTCCTCCGGGATCTCCTCAGAAGAATTTTCTCTCCCCTCTGAACTGTCGCCGTTGTTGTCCGCCTCCTTGACAGGACGGTGTCTGCTATCCGGGAGGGAAATGTCCTGCTGAGTCTTCCCCGAAATGTGGACAGTGGCTATAGATGAACTGCTTGGGGAAGGGGACCTGGGTGACCGCAGCTGTGGGAGCCTAGTCTCCAGGTCCAAGACCAACTCTGACCGAGCCCCCTGCCACCAAGACTGGATTAAGATCTTGAAATTCGTGGTAACCGGAGGAGGAGGAGGGGTGGCGGAGTAGGCAGAGGCTGAGGGGGGAGGAGGAGGAGGATAACCGGTGATGGGTAATAGCCCTGGAATCCCATAAACTGGGAGTAGGGATTGAATCCAGGGTAGAACTGGCCAAAATGACTCCAATCCGGAGTGGAACCCCCTGGGTAGTGGTCCCCAGGATACCCTAATGGGTAATGCAGGACAGTTCGGGGTCATGTATAAATCCCCATCGGACCCACCATTGTGTAGATATGTTGAGGGTCCGGCATCGGGACAGCCCATGTCAGGAGGACTGACGTCGGAAACGGCACCACCCGATCCGGCGCCATAAGGGGATGCAGCGTCGGAGGGGCCGGCATCGGAACCCGATGAAGGGACCCTGGCGTCAGGACCAGATCTGGCATCAGGGCCAGAGGCAGAGGCCAGTCAGCCGGTCCTGGAACTGTCGTTGGGATAACCAGCGTCAGAGGGGGCGCCAGAAGCCCGCCGGAAAGCAGAGGAGGGGCCTCCACAGTAAGGTCTGTAGGCTGAGGAGGAGCCTCCTTCTCCTTGACCCCAGAAGGGGAGGGCAGAGTAGACCCCGAGGCATCGACAGGGTCGATGGGCTCTCCGCTACCATCGCCAGACGTACCCGTTGGGGAATTGGAGGGTGCGGGCGAGGAAGGAGGAGGAGGGAGAAGGGCTTTCTCCGTCTGGTTCTGCCAGACGTCGGGTGAGGCGCCGTTAGCTCCAACGGGGACTGAACCTGAGCGGTCGCCAGGGGATGGCCGCATTTAGTAGGTGGGGTCGGCAATGGGAAAGGAGCCCCCGGCTGACTTATCGACCGGAGCCGGGTGAGTACCTACTGGCTGGGTAGATGACTTACCGGCCGCCGTGCAGTCCCTAGAGGAGCCGGGAGCCGACTTATCGGCCAAGGCGGTGCGGTCATCGGAGGAGCCGACGGCTGACTGATCCTCCAAAGTTTTGCCAGACTTACCGTCCGATTTCCTGGACGGCAGCTGGGCCTTGCTCGTCAAGGGCCTGGCATCATTCACGGAGCGGTCCTGCTCCCTAGATTTCTCCTTATGTTGCTTTGAAGGAGAAGATTTTTCGGACGAATCTCTGAGATGATCCATCTTCTTCTCGAGGGAAGCCAGGCAGTCTTTTAGCAGATGGGCCTCCAAAGCCTGCTGTCTCCTCTTTTTTGTGGCCTGGTTGAAGGTCTGGCCGTCAGGGCAGGAGGAGACTGGATGGTCCGGGCCTAAACAGAGGATGCATTTGAGGTGACCATCTTTGTGTGGGATCTACGTGCCACAGGACGAGCACTTCTTCTTAAGAGAAGACATCAATGAAGAACACGAATTTTAAGAGAAAAAAGTAGCGAGAGATAAACCAATGCAATAACTTTCACGACGATCACTATATGGAAGTCTGCCACGAGGCGACGGCGTGAAAGAACTGGATGGCGGGCGTGGGGCCCACTATATACAGTCACGCTGACGTCAGTCACGTGACATCGGGTGTGTGGTCCCCCATCAGGTATTGCTAGAGAAGTCTGCTGTGTGGCCCGATGCCAGGTGGCACCAGTCCTATATGTGATGACCTACTGAAGGAACCCTCTCAAAGTAAGATCTGCTTAAACAGACAACTCTGTTCTATAACTACCCCTACAACTGATACTAATGATTGTGGTATCAGACCTACCTGAAACACCCAGAATCACCTGGGAAAAAGAAAGGTAAGTAAAAAAAAAAAAACCCACAGGATTAAGGTAAGTGTGTCTGTGTTTGGGACTGCCAAGTAAGAAGACTGTTCAGAGGCTCTGGTTCTGGAAGGGGAGGTAGGGAGGGAGAGTTATGAATATGGAAGAATACATTGGAAAAAACAAGATTACTAAGGTGAGTAATTTTTTTTTTCTAACCCCATGTATTCTTCTCATATTCATAACTCTCTGCAGACTTCAAAGCAGTACCTTTGGAGGTGGGCAGAGAACCTACTTAGGAAAGAGGCTCTGCTGGAAGAGGACTACTGTGCCAAACCTAGCATCACTTCTGGACTGCAAGTCCAAACTATAATGTTTAGTAAAGGTGTGTACTGACCTCCAGGTAGCTGCTTTACATATCTCCACTAAAGGGATATCTCTAGAAGCTGCTATAGAAGCAGCTGTGCCTCTAGTAGAGTGGGCCCTGAGACCTGTTGGGTCCTGTTTTCCGGATTCTGTGTAACAAAACTGAATGCATTGAACTATCCAGCGAGAGACTGATCTCTTGGAGGCCGGAGTGCCCTTTGCCACATCCTCATAAGTGAGAAAAAGCTGCTGTTTATCAGCTCTGTGATCTTTGGTGTGGGTTAGATAGTAACTCAATGCCCTTTTAACGTCCAGACTATGGAGTGTGCGCTCTCCTGAACTGGCATGTTCTGTGAAGAAGACTGGCAGTGTCATGGACTGATTCAAGTGGAAATCAGAAACTACCTTAGGGAGAAATCTTCTATTAGTACGAAGTGCTACTTTATCATTATGAAAAGATAAATAATCCTTTTCCACAGACAATGCTTGAAATTCACTTATTCGTCTAGGAGAAGTGATTGCTACCAAAAAAGCAGTTTTCCATGTGATATATTGCAAATGTGCTGATGACATTGGCTCAAATGGAGGTTTCATAAGCTAAGCAATGCAAATGTTCAGATCCCATATTGGGACTGGTTCTTTACTAGGAGGATGTAAATGGACTAACCCTTTAAATACATTTTTGAAAATAGAGTTAGATGCAAGGGAAACAGTTTTTCTTGCTGAAATAAAAGCTGATATTAATGCCAAATGCACCTTCAGGGATGTATGTTTGAGACCTTGAGAGTGCAGTTCAGTAAGATATTCTAACACTAGTGGGATCTCTGTCACAGAAGGAGAAATATGTTTGGCATCACACCAAACAGAAAACTTTTTCAATTTTTGCACTATAGGTTTTCTTACTGGATGGTTTTTTATATCCTTTTAGGATATCCAGAACAGCTTGGGAAAGTTGCAAATTTGCAAACTCTAAGTCCTCAAGAGCCAAGCCTTGAGCCTGAGAGATCTGAGGTTCAGATACAGGATCTCCCCTTGGTGGGAAGTTAATAGTTTGTGCCTCCTGGGTAGGAGGATTAGTATGGACACTTACATTGACAGCAGAAGAGGATACCATGGATGTCTGGCCCAATCTGGTGCTATCAGAATCATGGACGCAGGCTGTGACCCAAGTTTGAGTAACACTCTGAAGATGGGAGGGAGGGGAGGGAAGGCATACAGATGTTTTCCTGACCAATCCAGGACTAGGGCGTCCAGGGGAATTGTGCCCCTGACTGGTGGTCTGCAACAAAAGAGGTGCAACCTGTGATTCTCATAAGAGGCAAAGAGATCCACCTCTGGAGTGCCCCATCGTCTGAACACTGAGTCCAGTACCTGTCTGTTCAGAGACCATTTGTGATGTGACTGATTCATCCTGCTTAGGGTATCTGCCAGGACATTGTCCTTTCCTGGTACAGTACATGAATGGCCTGCAGGGAAGCTTTTAGTGAGTAGGCCAATTCCCAAATTTTTATGGCCTTTGCGCACAGAGGGTCTGACCTTGTTCCCCCTTGCCTGTTTATGTAAAACATTGTAGTGGTGCTGTCTGTCCTGAACTGCAACACTTTGCCCTGTATAGGTTGAGAGAAACTTTATAGGGCCAGAAACACTGCTCAAAGCTCCAACAGATTTATGTGGAGGAGAGACTCCACTCTTGACCAAGTGCCATGGGTAGTGTGCTCCCCAAATGAGCACCCCATCCTAACAGAGAAGCATCTGTCATAAGAATGACTGAGGGAATTTCTCTCTGAAAGGGAACTCCTGCCCTTAGATTGTGGACATCTGTCCACCACTGTAGGGACTGGATCACAAACTGTGTTACAGGAATCAGTTTTGACATATGGTCTTTTCTTTGGCACCAGTGTGTCTGTAGATGAAACTGGATGTCTCTCATTTGAAGTGTTGATCCCAGACCGCTCCTGTTGCTGCAGCCATATGTCCCGGTATTTGCAAGTGTCTTCTTGCAGGACATAGCTTTTCCAACTCGAATGAGGCAATCAGTTGCAGTATAGACTGAACTCTGTCCTCTGGAAGAAAGGCTCTGCCCTTTATGGTATTCAGTTCTGCCTCGATGAAATGTAGAACCTGAACCGGTGTGAGAGTGGACTTTTCCCGGTTTAGCAGGAAGCCCAGAGAATGTAACAGATTTTTTGTTGTTTCCAGGTGTTCTTGCACCTGCTGAAATGACTTTCCCACTATTAGCCAGTTGTCGAGGTAAGGAAACAGTATAATTCATAGTTTTCGTAGGAATGCCACTACTACTGCTATGCATTTTGTCAATACCCTTGGTGCTGAGGTGAGACCGAAGGGCAGGGCTGAGAAATAGCAGTTATGTAAGAACTTACTGTAACAGTAGATCTTCAAGAGAGGTTCTTGCAGTAGGTCTTCACATATAGGACTGCGCCCTATGGCGTCAGGTCCGAACGGCAAACTTGTATGTAGATAGCAATCATCAGTGGGGACTGCCCCCGACGTTGGGCGTCATGACGTCAGCCCGGCTATAAAAGAGGTGGTCCCATGCCCGCTCTCCAGTTCTTTTCCACTGGAGACCTAAAGAAAGGTAAACAATAGCTAGGAGTAGAAAAACTCCTAGGACCCCACTTCCTCTCTAGACCCAAGAGTTAGGCAGGATGGAAAATAAAGGAAATAACATCCAGGAACTGGGAGAAGGAGGGTGGGAAACTAGACCTACTGCAGGAACCTCTCTCAAAGATCTACTGTTACGGTAAGTTCTTATGTAACTGCTATATCTTTCTTCGAAAGGGTTCCTGCAGTTGGTCTTCACATATAGGACTGAATACTAAGCAGTCCCAAAAAAACATATGCAGATGTGCATCCGGGAGGAGGAGAAGTCGCCATAGGAAATCACGACAGGAGGGCTTGCAGAACTGCGAGACCAAAACCTGTTCTGCACCTAGAGGCAATGTCCAGACTGTAATGCTTGGTGAAAGTGTGAACAGACGACCAAGTGGCCGCTGCACAAATCTCTGCAGTAGACACATTCCTAAAGAAGGCAGTAGAGGTGGCCACGCTGCAGGTGGAGTGACCTTTAACTGCCCCCGGAAGGGACTTCCCATATGTCGCGTAAGAAAAATGGATGCAGTTGGCTAACCATCGAGAGATGGTTTGTTTGGAAATAGCCTTGCCCTGGCACTGGGGAGCAAAGGCGACAAAGAGTTGGTTTGATTTACGAACCTCTTTAGTCTGGTTTGTGTAGTACCTCAGAATCCGGTGTACATCTAGGGTGTGCAGAAGGTATTCCCCCCTGTTGGAATGCTGGGGATAGTAGACTAGTAATTCCACACTCTGATTCAGTGTGGGTTCTGATACCACTCTGGGGAGAAAAGAAGGGTTAGTCCGCAGGACTACTCTGTCGCTATGAAAAATTAAATAGGGTTCTTTACAAACAAAAGCCTGGAGCTCAGAGACCCTTCTGGCGGAAGTAACTACAACTAAAAATAAAGTCTTCCAGGAAAGGAAGGGTAAGTCGCAAGTAGAAGCTGGTACAAACAGGGGTAAAGTCAGCTTCTTGAGCATGAAATTCTGGTCCCGAGGGGGACAGGGATTCCGGATAAGAGGTTTCAAGTGAAGGATGCCTTTCGGAAAGGTTTCGGCAACCTGCAACTGAGCCAAGGTTTTTCCCTCCACCGGAAGGTGGTAGGCTGACACCGCAGAGAGATGGACCTTGATAGAGGAGTAGCTAAGGCCTGTCTCAGAAAGATGTGTGAGGTACTCTAACACCTGGGCTGCCGAGCACGAAAATGAATCCCAGCTCCTTGCTAGGGGCCCAGATCAAAAATCTTTTCCACTTCATGGTGTAGGTGGATCTAGTAGAGGGTTTCTGGCCTCTACTAAGATATGAGCAACCTGCGAGGAGACACCATAGCGGGAAACCGCTATGTCCACAGGTGCCACGCATGAAAGTGGAGAGACTTGAAGGCTCAGGTGAACCAGGGTGCCCTGCTTCTGTGTCAGAAGGTCGTGTGAAAATGGCAGAGGGATCGGAGGTTCCAGTGCCAGTTGCTGCAAAAGAGGGAACCAAATCTGGTGTGGCCAGAGAGGAGCGATAAGGATCATATGAGCTCCCTCCTGCTGAAGTTTCACTAGAACCTTCTGAACAAGAGGAAAGGGAGGAAATGCATAAGGAAACCTCCCTGTCTAAGAGAGAGCCAGCGCGTCTTGCCAAAAAGCACCATGCCCGGGAATGAGCGAGCAAAAGTTGGGTAGTTTTGCGTTGTATGGGGAGGCGAACAGATCTAAGTCTGGATGATTCCATCAAAGAAAGAGTTCTTCGACCATCTCTGACTTTAGCTCCCACTCATGGGCCCTGGCCACTGATCGACTGATACTGTCCGCCAGGACGTTGCTTTCTCCTGGTACGTGGACTTCTGTCAAGTAAAGGTTGTGCTAGATCACCCAGTACCAAACCCTCATTGCTTCCCTGCAAAGAGGGTACGAGCGGGTTCCTCCCTGTTTGTTGATGTACCAGACTGTGGACATATTGTCCATCTGGACCAGAAGAGATGCCTGTACCAGAAGGGACTGAAATGCCTGGAGAGCGTAAAGAACCACTCTGGTCTCCAGAATGTGGATGTGGAGCATGCGCTCCTGTTCGGACCAAGACCCCTGTGTCTTGTGTTCCCCCAGGTGGGCTCCCCAGCCCAAGTCTGAGGTGTCAGTGGTGAGGGTTTGGGTAGGCACAGGGGAATGAAAAGGGGTTCCCCTTGATAGGTTGTAGAGATCCTGCCACCAGCGAAGATCTCCCTGAAGGTTGCTGGAGATCATGACTTTTTGGTTCATGTCGTCCGTCCTCTGATCCCATTAGATTCGGAGAGACCATTGGGTGACCCTCATGTGAAGTCTGGCCAGGGGGACTGTAGAAATGGCCACCATCCATCCCAAAAGACGGAGCACAGCATGTGCTGGGCTTCATCGAGCATGGGCCACAACAGTGGCCTGAGCAATCAAAGTCTCAGCCCGATCTGACGGCAGAAAAGCCGTGCTCTGAACTATATCTAGTATGGCTCCAATAAATTGGAGTCTTTGAGATGGTACTAGCTGGGACCAATGTTCCCTCTAATTTTTAGTCTCTGTGGGTGGGCAACTGATAAGTGTGTGCAGCACTTTGTGCAAAAAAATTGATTCATGTACGCAAATTGGGTGGCCCAAACAAGTGATATATTTTATTGCCAGTAAACAGTAGAAAATATAACCAAATACTCAATGCAAAGTAAAAATATACATTCTGACACAGTCTGAAGCTTGGATGTGCATTGTGCACCATAACAGTATGAACTGGAAACATGTGTGAACTATGTACATTTTAAAGAGTCTTGCATGCATCTAAAAGGGGTGCTGCTGATGATGCATTGCTAAGAAATCAACATTTACTGTTTTTCTCTCCTGTATTTCCCATTCTTCCAGTGGACTTTTATTTTATTAAGATCCATTTTTCCACCAGATGTTAAAAACAATTTTGTTTGCATCAGCATATCTAAATGACTTTCTTCCAAGCAGTTTCTTTGTTTGCTCTTCATGCAGTTCATGAGGCTGACGCCTCTTTCACAGTTGGCACTAGAAGCTTGGAATGTAGTAGTAGTAGTACAATTTATTGTTCAGCATAAAGCAGTTATAATATACTAAAATCAGGACAAAATAAATAGTGAATATAAATAGACAATAAATAAATCAACAAGGAACTTAAATATCTTTACTGTGCAATTCAATTTAACAGAGTACCTTTTCACATAAAAAAACCTCCACAGGACTTCAAGTACCCCTAATAAACTTTACAAATGAGTTGAGATTAAAAATCTTGCAAAAATCTCTTCCATGTTCTTCTCTTTCTTAGTAAACAAATATTCCAAAAGATCCTCCGGGTGAGGCCAAGATCCCCCCAGCAGTTTTTTCCTAGTTGATTTGTACCTAAGACACAAGAGTACCACATGTTTGAGATCATCTATAGTCCCCACTCCACATTTACAATATGGAAAAAGTACCCTCTCTCTTTTGTCTGAAATGAATACATTGAGCATTATAGTTTTCTGTTCTGAATCTTGTATAGATTCTTCTTTGTTTAGAACAGGTTAAAAAAGAGAGATATGGCTCATATACCCATGAAATCTTTACTTTTTTATAAAATCCATATAGCTTAAGCTTGGAGAGTTGAACATAAAAAGAATTTATGTCATAAGTCAATAAGCCTCAACTTGACATCCTGCCTAATCTCCTCAAATGGTCTTGTGTAAATTTTATATTGGAGGTGGCCCAATTTGGCTGACATTATTGTTTCCTTAATAAGTTGAATAAAGGGATGTACATATCCCATGCTGGCCAATTTGAAGGCTTCCGCTACACACATTCTGGGATATCTTTGGTGGGCAAAAGAAAAAGTTTCAACAGAAAGAGAATCTGTCGTTCACAGATGAGAAAATTCAAGGAACGTTGTCCAGCCATCCGCACAGGTGTGGTCTATAGACCACCAGCCCAGGAGGAAGAAACAGATAGGGAGCTGATGCTAGCCATCCAGAGGATGGCAGACAAGGGTGAGGTAGTACTGGTTGGAGACTTCAATATTCCAGACGTGGACTGGAGCATCCCAGCAGCAGCATCAACTAGGAGCAGATTTATCCTGGACTCCCTTCAGGGTGCCTTCCTCAAGCAACTGGTCATGGAACCAACTCGGCAGAAGGCAATACTGGACCTTGTGCTCACAAACAGGGACAGTGTGATGGGGGTAAGAGTGGGGAGCACCTGGGAACAGTGACCACCAGTCACTGTGGTTTGAAATCACAGAAAGAGCAGAACCAAACCACACAAAAACACGTATCCTGGATTTTAGGGGGGCAAACTTTGGGAAATTGGGGAGATACTTGAAAGAGGCATTAAGGGGAATGGGGCAGGAATCAGGGGTTGAGGAACAGTGGGAAGTATTTAAAATTGGGATTACAAGAGCAACAGAATTATGTATTAAGCAGGTTAGCAAGAGGAAAAGGAAGAGGAGACCATTATGGTTTTCCAAAGAGGTAGCAAAGAAAGTGAAAGCCAAAAAGATTGCATTCAGGCAATACAAAAAGACACAGGCAGAAGGGATAGGGAGAAGTACCAGGAGAAGCAAAGGGAGGCAGGAGGTCAGTAAGGGAAGCCAAAGCTCAGACAGAAGAACACATTGCAAAATCAGTGGGTAGAGGGACAAACCTTTACAGGTACATAAGTGAAAAAGAAAGGCAAAGGAGGGATAGCGAGACTGAAGGGGAGGATGGGGCTGTGTGAGGATGACAACAGTAAAGCTGACATATTGAATAGGTATTTCTGCTCAGTATTTACTGAGGAAGAGGAGGGTAATGAGTCTGAATGGAGTACAAGGGTGAGAATGGTGCAGAATGGACACAAGTCCCTTTACACGAGAAAGGGTCCTGAAGGAACTGGAAGTAATAAGAGTTGATAAAGCAATGGGGCTAGATGGGTGCACCCAGGGTCCTTAAAGAACTAAGAGAGGTGGTGGCTGAACCTCTTGCTATCCTGTTTAGCCGATCACTAGAAACAGGGGAGGTACCCAAAGACTGGAGGATAGCAGATGTAGTCCCCTTATACAAAAGTGGGAACAAAGAGGACACGGGGAACTACAGACCAGTCAGCCTCACCTCGGTAGTGGGGAAGATCATGGAAGCACTACTGAAGGAGAGATTGGTGGAACATCTGGTTGTCAATGGACTACAGGACCCAAGGCAGCATGGTTTCACCAGGGGAAGGTCATGTCAGACCAACCTCATTGAATTTTTGACTGGGTGACTAGGGAGGTGGATCAGGAGGCAGTGGACATGGCCTATCTGGACTTCAGCAAGGCCTTTGACACTGTGCCACACAGAAGACTATTGCACAAACTCGGAATAAGGTGTGGGCAGGATAGTAAAACGGTGGGTAGGTAACTGGCTGGACAGCAGGACACAGAGGGTGGTGGTAAATGGCTGTCACTCCACAGAGGGAAGAGTGACCAGTGGGGTACCACAGGGATCAGTGCTGGACCGGTACTATTCAATATCTTCATCAGTGACATTGCACAGGACCTAGAAGGCAGAATTTCACTGTTCGCTGATGACACAAAGCTCTGCAACAGAGTAGACACACCAGAGGGTGTAGACAGAATGAGAAGGGACCTGCAGAAACTTGAAGAATGGTCAGGGTTTGGCAGTTGAAATTCAATGCAAGGAAGTACAAGATAATGCATATGGAGGCACAAAACCCTGGCACAATATATCATTTGGGGGTGAGGATATAGCATGCACCAAGCAGAAAAGGGATCTTGGAGTTATCATCTCTGATGACCTCAAGGCAGGGAAACAGTGTGACAAGGCAGCAGGTAAAGCAAATAGGATGCTGGGATGCATAGGCAGGGGCATCACCAGCAGGAAAAGGGAGGTCATAATTCCACTATACAAGACACTAGTGAGGCCCCACCTGGAGTACAGTGTACAGTTCTGGAGACCATACCTACGTAAGGACATAGACAGGGTAGAGAAGGTTCAGAGGAGGGCAACAAAGATGGTGCATGGATTGCATCACAAGTCCTATGAGGACAGGTTGAAGGCACTGAACATGTACTCCCTGGAGGAGACGAGGGAGAGAGGGATATGACAGAGACATACAAGTATCTTACAGGGAGGAACAGGGTGCAGGAAAACACTATTTTTAAGCGAAAAAGATGTTCCAGGACTAGAGGGCATGGGATGAAGTTGGAGGGAGGACGATTCAGAGGAAACGTGAGGAAGAATTTCTTCACAGAACGGGTGGTGGACAAGTGGAACACCCTGCCAGAGGAAGTGGGGGCTGAAACAATCACGGGATTTAAGAATGCATGGGATAGACATAAAGGAATTCTGGAGGTCAGGGGTAAGGGTAAACAGACTTCCTGGAAAACATAAACTGAACTTACAAACTTAAATGGGCAGACTGGGTGGGCCACAGGCCCTTATCTGCTGACACTGTCTATGTATCTATGTACCTCCAAGGCAAGAATACAGCCTGGAGTTCCATTTAAAAATATTAAGATGTATCTATAGAGTTTATTCAGAATTATTTCTAATTCTCTAACCTTAGTATAACCCCAGATTTCAGAGGCACATAACATGCTCGTTCTTATTTTGGCATTAACAACTCGTAATAACCCACTCACTGATGACTTACCCATCTTGCTGTTAAATAATTTTAGGGCATTTACAGAAGATCCCATTTTAAATTGAATAGCCTCCAAATGTTTGGTCCAAGATAGGCTATAGGTAAAACGTGCACCTAAATTGTCATAACACTTAACAGTGTTTATATGGTTACTGTTTAGCCTAAAGCCTACTGTATTTTTGGTTTGAGAGCCAAAAACTACAGTGTTGGTCTTGCCGAGATTAACTTTTAGTTTCTTTTGAGAACAGAGAGATTCAAAGTGAGCCAATTTTCTTTTAAGACCTAGGACTGAAGTAGAGAGCAAGACTAAATAGTCTGCATATACTAAACATTCAATCCTTTGATCATTAATTTTTGGAGTATGAAAATCTGGGTTACCTAGCTGATCCAAGACTGTATTACTGTAGATGTTTAATAGAGTGGGGGCCAAAATACACCCGTCTGCCCCATTTGTCTCAAATCTATCAGTTAGATGACCATACTGATTATAGTGGACCCTTGCCCACATATCTTCAGAGAGTCTATTGATAACATCAAGAAGTGAGGCCTCCAACTTCAGATCCCTTAATGTAGCCCAAAGGATTTTTCTACTAATGCTGTCAAAGGCCGAGGAGAAATTCACAAAACAGCAATATAATCTGTTTTTTCCTCACTTTAGTATGCTTCCAGATCAGGTGCTGAAGCACATAATAGTGTTGTACTGTAGCACAGTCCTTCTGGAAACTGTTCGGTGCCTCATTCAATACTGAGCTCTCCTTGACCCATGACAGCAATCTGCCCAAAATTATCCTAGAGAAAATCTTCTGTGAAACATATATCAAACTAATAGGCCTATACATCCTTGGGTCATTCGGATCCTCTTTTTTAAAAATTGGGAAGATAACACTACCTGCCCAACTGGCAGGGTAAGAGTACCCCTGAACCAGGCCATTAAACAGCAAAAGAAGAAAAGGAATCCATCAGTTGGTAAAAACCTTATTGAGATCACCTAGGACCCCATCCAGCCCTGGTGCTTTATTTGCCTTAAGGCCAATCAGTGCCATCCGGATTTCGTCCTCTGAGATCAAGATAGGTCTTGGAAAAATTTCATCCTCCTGTATTTTGAAAGAATCAGGTGTCTCCTGCTCTTCATGAGAATAATAGAGCTTGGAGAAATGAGATGCCCAAACTTCAGGTGTAATATAGGCTTCAATCCTATTGGCATATCTATTATATCACTGGGCAACAGTATTCCAAAATCGCCTTCCATCCCTATCCAAAACAGCCTGCCTCAGTTTTTCCCAAAGTCCCTGAGTATGTTTATGTCTCTCCCATTCAAGAATTTTCCTATATTTTTCTCTTTCAGTCTTTAGCAATTTAAAATCTGCTGCAGACTTATTTCTTTTCTTCTTATGCTGTCTTAGTTTTCCTCCAAACTCTTTCTTTGCCTGTAGACATACCGAATTAAACTAAGACTTTTTATAAAGGGACCTAGGATGGTACTTTGTTTTACATCTAGTTCCAAGTAAAGAATGAATAGTTTCCCAATTCTCCAAAATATTAAAGGCCTTACTTTTGTCCAGGACCAACTCGTGAATATCACCTAAGACTCCTGTACTAAGAATTTCTTTGAAACTAGCTTGATGAATCGGCTCCCATCCAATCCTTCTCTTGTTTATGACTTCCAGACTCTCTTCCTGTTGTGCCTCACTCCCTAAAGTTCCAAAAGGGCATTTGATGTTAATTACAATAGCACAGTGTGCTGATTCCAATCTCTCCATGAACTCTAACTTTTGGATCAGCTTTACTGCTTCCAAATTGGTCCAAACCTGATCAGGGGTTGAAGAGCCAGTAGGTCCTCTACATGTAAATGATCCGACTAGATTGTCCTGAGTTCTACCATTTAAAATACAGAAATTTCTACTGGCCAAGCCCGCTAGCAATTCCCTACCTCTAAGGTTAGATTTTAGATCCTGAACAGTCCTAGTATCTGAGATATTTGGATTAATTATAGATATTGTATGGATCATATATGAATATACATCCTCCAAGAAATTAGAAGGAATTCTGGCAATAAAGTCTACCAAAATAATTATAGGACAAGGTATACTCTTATTTGACATTTCGTCAAGTGCCATTTTCAGATCCTGTATGAAAAGGTCAGCGGGATCAGTAGCTCTATTGCAAGGGGGAAAGTATATATTGTAGAGAATGATCTTATCTTGTCCCTTGCTAATCATTAGAGCCAAAATACCCTCTAACTTAGTAGAAATGTTAGTGATCTGAAAATTTAGCAAAGTTTTGATAGAAAAGGAAATACCCCCTTTAAACCATCTAAACTTTTTATCTTTAGTTGCTGGCAGAGTAAAGACAGAATATCCAGCCAATTTGGGAGTTACATTTTCTGTACACCATGTTTCTTGCAGTCCAATAATATCAAAATTATCCAGAAATCTCACCACTTCATGGTCAATTATTTTAAGATGGATGCCCTCAATATTCCATGAAAGTATAGAAAGGGCATCCACATCTCGATCCCCAGCTCCCTTATCCAAATCCAGCTGGCATTCAAAGTTCATTTGTTTGATATTATCTACAGGCTGCATTTGTCAGGCTTAATCAATAACTGTCAGCGTCGAGTAGGTATTAGGGTCAATTAGGTTTCCAAAGTCAGTCGGGGGTTATCTGCCTCTAAGATTGATTCTGGACTATTCTTAGTCTGTTTAAACCATAAAAAGACTTCACCCAAGTCTAACGTGTTAACTAAATGTATTTCCAAACAATCCAGCTTGCTGGCCAGAGAAAGCAAGCTGCTAGCTGTATGAGGATTTTTAAATGCAATATCAATCTGTGTTGTGGGCTCAGGATCTCCATATAACTTTATGGACTCCACCATGTTTCTGGAGATATAAAATCCTAATGTTCTCTCCAAGAGCAGCAACAAATCTTCCCTAACTTTCCTATGAGAATCCTTGAGTGAAACCTTCCACCCAAAGATAGTTATGGTCCTACTCAGCCATACTTCTCTTTGCTTCAGTATGTGATCCTCTATCACTCCCACAATTTTTCTCTGTGCTATCGTAGCCTTCTCACTCTGCACCTCCCTATGGAGAATCTCTTCTGGGGAAGGATAAGACTGTGTAGGAACCTCTATACATGATAGCTTCATGTTTATCTTGGAATGTAGCACATACATCAATATGTTTAGCCACCATGCTGTACTGCACGTCAGTTAAAGCAAAGTGGATCATGTCAGTAAAGGATTTTAATGATCCTCCCTTTATTTTTTCAGCAACTATAAATCTGAAGTCATTGTACTGGCTAACAATTTCTGCCTGGTCCACTGATGAAAATAAATAGTCCTGATATTTGCTGTACAGTCTCTCAATATTTGATAAGCCAAACTCAAAGCTGCAATGTGGCACTGCTGCAAAATCAAAGGCAGATCAGTCAGAAAGTTCAAATGCAGGAAATCAGCTGTCCAGATGGTCACATAACAGGCCAATGAATTGCAAAATTGCTGTTGTGTTGTGCTTACTTCTGCTGTGCAATTAGCCAAAAGCAGTTTTACTGGTTGGCTCCAGTAGACAGTTTCACCCAGGTACTGGCTTCTGATCTTTTTTTATTTTTGCCCTAGCAATCTGTACAGCTTCAACTGTTGTTAGACCACTTTCTGAAACATCTTAGACAACAACTCTGCCAACTCCAAAAGTACATAATTTAATACTGTTATGACAATATGGTATTCAGGGTTGGACAGCTTCTTAAAGCAGTACTTAGCAATGGGATCTTTGATGGACGCATGCATAATTGTATATGATGTCATTTACCCTAGGTATGGTTTACAATGACTATGCTGGGTATTGTCAAGCTCAGTGGGGGTTTTAAAATGTATTTTTGCAATGTAGTGAGTGAATCAGTGTGATGTGAGAGAGGAGATGCATTTAGGAGACTGTATTTCTCTTCCAGTCCGGATCCATACTAAGCGCAGTCTGAATTTATGAAATTAAATGAAAAGGAAATTTTTTGCGCTGCTATTTCTTGTTGTCCATTTTAGAATTACTATCCCCATGTAGCCAACATGGGCAACCTTTTAAAAGCACTGATTCATTGAATCTCAAATGTGTATATAATATGAGACCCTGTTTTAAAGAGAGGCGCAAACTCATCTCTCTAGACATATGCACAGTTAGTGTCTCAGCCTGCTAATTGAGAAGGTTATACCCATCTCGGCCCCTAACAAATTCATAAAAAAATGACACAAACAAACAGTAGGTTGCTTTGATGCTTTTATTGTAAAAAAAAAATATATAGTTTTCCCATTTTCTTGTACTGAAAAAAAAATGAACATGCTTTCAACAGTGAGGCTGTAAATCTATTATAAACACATTTTGTATGTGAGATGCTGCTTGGGGAGGAGGCAGATTACACTGAAGTTGTGCAACTTTAAAACTGAAATAATATAATATACACCCTATATCAGACAATCTCTTGCATTGCTTTGTTGGGGGGAATCTACCAAACAAATAAAACATGCTATTTCTGTGAACAGCAGGGCAATACTGTTTATTATCAAGTACTGTCTTACTGAAAAGAGGTGTCAAGCTGAAAACATTGCTGTAACTGCAAAGCCGATTGATTGGAATTTTGCCGATCGGTTCCATTGTTCAGTAAGTGGAGCCAGAGTGAGATATATGGCTTGTTATAGTTAAAGGGTTATGGCCTCAGGGGTGGGCATACAATGTTTCTTTCCCATTCACTTTCATGTCCTGCTGTCAGTCTAAAATCTGAGTGACTATAGTCACTACTTCATGAACATGAGGACCCCTGTCAGCTGCTTTGTGTGCTACTACTGAAGCTGTGTGCAGGTTATTTCTGACTGCTGTGCGGGCGCACACCTTAGAGGGAACATAGGCTGGGACTTGGGGAAGTTGACCGTGATCCCCAGAAGGGAGAACAAGTTCAGAGTGAAAAAGAGAGACTCTTTCAGGCTAGTAGGAGAGGGTGCTGTGAGGAGCCAGTCATCCAGGTACGGGAAGACATAAATGCTCTGGCGGCATAAGAACGCCGCCACCACCGCTAGGCACTTCGTGAACACCTGGGGGGGCCGATGAAAGGCCAAAAGGGAGTGCCTGAAACTGGAGGTGATCCTCCATAAAAGTGAAACGGAGAAAGTGGCGGTGGGCTGGGAGGATAGGGATGCACAGGTAGGCATCCTGCATATCCAGGGAGCACAGCCAAGAGTTGGGATGGAGCAGGGGAAGGAGCCCCTGAAGGGTCAATATACGAAACTTCTTGTACTTGATGAAGATGTTTAGTATGCTGAGGTCCAGGATTGGTCTCAGGTCGCCCGTTTTATTTGGGACTAGGAAGAAGTGGGAATAAAATCCCCTTCCTGTCTGGTTTTGAGGGACAGATTCTATGGCCCCCTTTAGAAGGAGAGCCCGAATCTCTTGCGAGACAAGGGGGACCTGATACCAAGGATAAAATGACCATCCCGGAGGTAGAGGGGTGAGAATCTTGACGAACTCGATCGAGTGACCTCGCTGGATGAGCTGAAGTACCCAAGACTCTGTGGTGATGAACCTCCAACCGTCCAGGTGGAGGCCAAACCTCCCTCCGACCAGTTCCTCCTGAGGAAAGGGAGGGAGTGGAAGGAGGGGAAAGGAGTCAGGATGCCGAGGGGAGGGGAGCTTTGGCCCCCGAGGCTGGTTTGGAAAATTTAGCCTGTGGGGTTTGGACTCCTGAGCCAGGGGCACGTCTTTTTCCCTGAGGTTTTGCCTGGTTCTTGTTCCACCTTCCTTGGCGGCAAAAGGGCTGCTTTTTCTGACCTGTCTTGTACATAGAGTGTACATCTCTTAAGGAGCATCCACTCTCTTGCAGTCCCATGATGATATCTTTTGCATCGCTGCCAAAGAGGACGGAACCCCTAAAAGGGGCGTCCAAGGGGGAAGTCTGTACATCCTGTGCCAAACCGGCTATCTGAAGCAAGGAGAGCCAGCGGAGACAGATTCCAGTGGCTGCTGCCCTAGCCACAGAGTCCACCGAGTCGTACGTCGCTCGCAGCACGTGATGACACGAGCACTTCCCCATCCTGACCTTGTCCAGGAGCTTCTTCCTAAGGGTTTCATCTTGAACCTCAAGTAGATCCCTTTCCAGCTCCGAAAGAGTAGCTTTTTGGAAAGCAACCATGTGCGAGACGTAGTTGAGAGATCTTATGCCACAGGAGGAAGAAGAATAAATTTTCGCCCAAACTGGTCTAACTGGTGAGAGTCCTTATCTGGAGGTGAGGAACTCAAGTGTTTCGGTTGGGTTAACCGGTCATGGACGGCAGTAATGACAATGGAATCAGCCTTAGGATGGGAGTTAAGGTGTTGAATCCCTTCCGGGGGATAAAAGGTCCGGTCTGCTTTCCTGGAGACAGCTCATATGGAGGATGGTTGCTGCCATATAGTGGTGCCCAAGTCCTCATGGGGTTCCATCCATGGGGATATGGGGATGGGATCCGAAGTAGTAAGTTCCAGGTGCTCCGCAAGCCTTTTGCATTGCGGCTCAACCTCTTTTGAGGGCCAGCCTCCGGCTGCCTGTATGGAGTGTAAGAGGCCTCCAAAGGATGGGTCCTCTGGAGGGGACTTAGGAGACTCCTTTGGTGGAACCTCGACCGGAGATCTGGGATCCGAGGGATCAGTGTCAGACTCCGTGTCAGAGTGTTCTGAGCCACTAGGGATGGAAGGGTACACACCCGCAGTACCTGCAGTATGAGAACCTGAGGTTCCACCCACAGGAGGCGGTGGAGGGTGGCCCTGGGTTGGGGGGGTCCCCTACCGACTGCCTGACCTCTGACAGGAACTGGGTTCTGGCCTCCTGCCACCAGTGGGGTGCTTTTTCTGGCACCGGAGGAGGTGGTGGAGGAGGACGAGGAGGCTGGTAAGACAGATACCCTGTGTACTGAGGCCAAGAGGGGTAATGATAACCCATCTGCAGATAGTAGGAATACCCAGGGTATCCCAATGTCTGGTATCCCGGCGTCGGGTGTCCAGGCATCAGGGGCACATAGTCCAGTGTCGGAAAATGAGGGGTCGACGGCAGGCTGCCCGGAGGCTGGATAACGGGATCTGAGCCCGGAAACCTGCCTGGAGGATCTGGTCCTACCGGGGGTAGTGCCATGGTGCCTCGGGGAGGTGCGGGATCTGAAAGGGCTCCTGAAGCTCCCAAGGGAGGAGGCTCCATAGAGAGATCCCCAGCTGGTGTCAGACAAAAGTCCGGGGATGGTGGAAGACCTGGCGAGGGGGGTAGGTTCAGAAGGCGCCACAATAGCAGGTCTGAATGAGTTTTCACTAGAAGAAAAATCAGCAGATCAGGTGGTGAGTCCCTGGGGTGTAAAACCCTAGAGGACGAAGGGTCACTCTGTCCAACATCAGGGGCCAAACTGGAGCCTGACGGGAGAGTGGAAGGATCCGGACAGGTGACGGAGGAGCCATCGTCCGATGATTGGACCGGGCCACGCTACAGGCAGTCCAAAGACTGCTGCTAGACTGATCAGCAGAGGCCATGCGCCCTTCGATGCAGTCAATGGGTTTCTTATTGGCAGGGCAGGAAGACAAAACAGAAACCTCTAAAGAGGTGACCTCCGGCTGCCCGCTCACCTCGGCAGGGAGGGGAGAAGGTGCCTGGCCTAAAGAAGTGGATGGGACACCGCCAGAAGTACTCACATTCTTGGAGGGCCTCCCACGTGGCGACAGACTCCTCTCCCAGTGCTTTTCTTCTTTTTTGGGCCCAGCGACGATGACCTATCCTGCAGTTCCTGGAGCTCCTTTTTCATCTACACCAGTCATCGGGTCAGGAGATGGGCCTTGAGGGTCCGCTTGCGCCTGGTTCGGGTCGCCTGGTTGAAGGCCTGGCAGATGGAGCACTCATGGGAGTTGTGCTTGGAACTGAGGCAGAGGAGGCAGAGGGAGTGGTCATCCCCATGCGGGATTTGGGCGCCGCACTTAGAGCACTTCTTTTTCTGTCTAGAAGACATCAAATAGAGCGAACAAATTAGTTGAAACTAGTTATGAGGTGAAGAAAACTTTGACAAAATGGCAGACGTCTGATCGCTGTTCTATCGCGTGCCAAACATTACTGAGGCGACGGCGGGAAAGAACTGGAGAGCGGGCGTGGGACCACTTCTTTATAGCCAGGCTGACGTCACGACACCTGACGTCGGGGGTAGTCCCGCTGATGATTGCTATCTACAAGTTTGCTGTTCGGACCTGATGCCAGGGGGCGCAGTCCTATATGTGAAGACCTACTGCAGGAACCCTCTCAAAGTAAGATCTGATAATGTCCTGAAAGGAGTCTGAACCTGAGATATTTTTTGTGAGACTCCCTTATGGGGATGTGGAAATAGGCATCTTTTAAATCTAGAGATGCAAGCCAGTCTCCTTGCTGGATGACAGGTAAAATTACAGAAGGGGTAACCATCCTGAATTTTGACTTTGCCAGGTATTTGTTCAGATGCCTTAGGTCTAGAATAGGCTGCCACTCCCAATTTTTCTTTTTGGTAAGAAAATATCGGGAGTAAAACCCTCTGCCCCTCTGAAGGATTGGCACATGCTCCCCTGCTTTTAATTTGAACAGGGTTCAAACCTCCTGTTCTAGGAGCTGCTCTTCGAGGAGGGAGGCTGGTTTGAACAGCCATGACTTCAGAGGAGGGAAAGATTTGAAACCCAGAGAGGCAATCCCTGGCTCACTACTTCCAATACCCACTTGTCCGTGGTTATGGCCTGCCAGGACTGAAAGAAGTGAGCCAGTCTGCCCCCTACTGGTATTAGGGAGGCAGCCTTGGCAAAGGAGTCAGGGATTTTGTTTCGGTGGGACCCGAGCCTGGGCGGATTGGGAACCCCTCTTGGAGCCCCTCCTTCCTCTGGCCCTATAATACCCAGTCTGCTGTGGGTATGGCTGCAGCTGTGGAACAGCTTGAGGCTGATAGAAGGGCCTACCATAGGACCTTCCTCTACCTCCCCTTCCATAAGGCCTATAAGAAGTAGTAGGCCTGTCTCTGGATGAATTGTTCTTATAGGTAGTTTTTTTTATCCACCTTTTTCATATATTCTTCAGTCTGTTTGCCAAAGAGAGAATGATCCTGTACAGGAAAATCCATGGCCTTAGCCTGGGTGTCCTGTGTCAGATCTGTAGCCCTTAGCCAAGCAAACCTTCTCAGGGCTCCAGTCAGAGCCATAATCCTAGCAGCATTATCACTGCCATCTGGAACTGGTATTTAGATGCTTCCAGTCCAAACCTGGCTGTTTCTGCTAGGTCGTCAGAGATAGGAGAGGGAACCTTCTCTGACATGGCCAGAACAGACTGCCACAGTGTCTTTTGATATTGTGCAGCACAGGCCTGGTAATTAATTTGTCTGACCCCCAGAGAGGCAGCTAAGTACCCTTTCTTCGACATGCTGTCCATTTTCCTTGAATCCTTCTCAGGAGGGTGAGAGGATAAAGGAACACTCACCTTCTCACAGTCTGCCTGTTGGACTATACCCTGATGATCAGGGTGAGAATAGAGGAATTCAGCCCCTTTCCTGTCCAATTGATACTTCTCGTCAGCCTTCTTATCCAGAGGCGTGACAGAGTTAGGGTTCTGCACGACTGTAAATAAATCCTTAAAGAATTTATTGATAGGCAGGAAAATCTTTTTAGTGGGTGTTAGCCCCATCATCTCCATACATTCTGCCTCCTCTTCATCTTCTATGACCTCGGTGGTAGCCAGGTCAAGGGCATCTACTATTTTCCTTACAAAGGAAAAGTGAGAGGAAAAATCCTTAGGCCTAAGAGGAGAGCCAAAGTCCTGCTCTGGTGAGATTTCCGGTTCAATGGGCTCACCATCATCTTGCTCTGGCAAATCATACTCCCCAGTATCCATTTCCTGAGACTGGGGGTCTGAGCAGGGAGTAATCTCCTGAACCCTTGGAGGAGGAGGAGGAGGGGCTGGAGAAGGTATAAACCCCTGAATTGCCTCAATGACTTTAATAGCCCTGGCAATTTCCTCAGCAGTAGGCAGGCTGTGAGGCACAGAAGAATCCTCTATAGGTATTGCCTGGGGTTCGACGTGCTTGGTCTTCTTCAACATTTTGGAGGGTACTAGAGAGTCAGACGGACCACTCAGTCTTTTTAGAGAGGTTGAGTCACCCTTATCAGGAGTGCTATTAGAAGAAACTGTGGTTTCACCTGCTGGTTTTGAAGGTGCTGGCTGGTTAGAGCCTGAAGCACCCCATAATTTTGTATGCAACCTCTCCAACCGTTTTTCCACCGTTTTCTGTGGAAAAGATTTACAAATGTCACAGTCAGAATGCAGATGATTGGTTCCCAGGCAGAGTACACAGCTGTCATGTTTGTCTGCTCTGGCAAACACTTCCCCACACTTGACAGTTTTTTAAAACCTGAGGGACCAGTTTTTTTCTTAGGTTTTTCAGAATGTTCCATTTTCAGGAGAAAAACCTGAACTGCAAAACAATCTCTCTCTTTTTTTTTTGCAGTCAGTTCAGGAACCGATTAGGCTCCAAAAAGAACCAAGGAAGATTGTAATCGGAACCGGGTTAACAGTTCTCGGAACCAATGAAGCAGTTCACAGTAACCGGGTTAGCGGTTAAAAAGAAAACCGGGTTAGCGGCTTCAAACAAGTAAATACAATATAAACAATACATTTTTTAACAGAAAATAAAGCAGAAAAGTCTGCAACTAATATAGAACTACTCGGTTCCTCAACGGTTATACCGAACTGTGAGGAACCAAGAAATAAACATTAAATCTAACTAAACTAAAGTAAATTAGACGTTACAATAAAACTAAACAATAAATGAAGGCAGCAGAAAGAAATTAACGTATAAGCAATTCAATTATACTTCACAACAGCCAACAACGACCTGAGGGATCTCCTGGGCATCTAGACTTCTGAGGCGGAGTAAGAAATCTAAGATGTTGATAGAATGTGCAGCAGATGAGGGAAGCAGTTTGAATATTGTCACATGCCAATGATTCCATCATTAGCATATAGTTCCATTCTCCGGGCAGTTCTTCTGGGCAGGCTAACAGCAGAGAGTTATGAATATGAGAAGAATACATGGGGTTAGAAAGAACAGTTACATAAGAACTTACCGTAACAGTAGATCTTCAAGGGGATCTCAGTCATCAGGCAACACCGTAGGAACCTTCGGCATCAGTGAAAAGGAATCCACATAGAAGATTTTCAGCAGTACAGCTGGGGCCACCCATGCCGTCGACCTCTGCCAATGTCACCAACCCTATACAGGTGTAGGCGGCCCTGCTCCCTCCTCAGTTCTTTCCCTCCAGAGACAAAGGGAGCAAGACTCATGCCCTGGGGAACCGAGGAGAGACAGATGGACCCAGCTCCAGATTGAAAAGATAGAAACAGCAGATAGCCAGGTTCCTAACAGGAGCCCCAAGAAGGGGGATGGTAGGAGGGAGGGAGATCCCCTCGAAGATCTACCGTTACAGTAAGTATAACTTTTCTATCTTCTTTGGGGTATCTCAGTCATCAGGTAACACCATAGGAACAAATACCAAGCATTGGACAATCAGTCTTGGATGCTGGATCTCCATAATCTTAAGACAGGAGTCCTTGAAGCACAGCCCTGCCAAACCCTACACGGGCTCTTGAAGCAATGTCCAGACTGTAATGCTTGAAGAAAGTGTGGACTGTACTCCAGGTGGCAGCAGCGCAGATGTCAGCAGATGAGACCCCTCTGAAACATGCTACAGAGGCAGGCATGCCTCTAGTGGAATGAGGTTTGACAGCACCAGGCAATTCTTTGTCATATTTGTTGTAGCAGAACACAATGCAATGTGCCAACCATTTG
Source organism: Neoceratodus forsteri (assembly GCA_016271365.2). NCBI lineage: Eukaryota > Metazoa > Chordata > Ceratodontiformes > Ceratodontidae > Neoceratodus > Neoceratodus forsteri. The sequence continues at coordinate 881,575,690 of CM057450.1, read as the reverse complement.
GATAAACTTTACTTAGAAGCTGGAGTGCCCTCTCTATCTTGGGGGAAGGAAACAAACAACTGCTTAGACTTTCTGGGCTCCTTAGTCCAAAGCAGACAATACTTCAAAGTTCTGTGCACATATAGTGTATGGGGCAGTGCTTCCCCTGGTTTGGCATGCTCAGGAAAATAAACAGGAAGGTGGATAGACTGATTAAGTGTGAACTCAGAAACTACCTTGGTTAAAAACTTAGGATTTGTGCACAAAGATACCCTGTCTTTGTGAAAACTCAAATAAGGTTCCTTGCATCAGAGGGCCGAAGCTCTGAAATTCTTTGAGCAGAGGGGAGGGTGAAAGTAGAATCAAGCAGCCTAACGGTAGCTCTCCTCTCCCAGGGAGGTCGTCATCCCTGCCCCCAATAATTCTGCTGCCACCGGGTGGAGGTCCTGTGGCTGCGCAGGCAGGAGGGACAGCAAGTCAGAAGGACATCTCGGACCGTGGCATGCATGTGCCTCCATACATGCGTGCACGTGTCCGAGCAGGGGGATGTGAGAAAACCAGGAGCACAAAAACACCATAAAAAATGTAAAAAAAATAAACAAAACAAAACAAAAAAAATCAAAAAAAAAAAAAAAGAAATCAGGTAGTCCAGGAAATGCTTCACAGGACAGGTGAAAAGGTCTAAGGAATGCTTAGCAGCCCAAATGGCAAACCGCTTCCACTTCATGGCATAAGTGGCATGGGTGGAAGGTGAGGCTAGAATGGGGCTACCAGAATCATGCTGGCTGCCTCCATTTGCAGCTTGATCAGCACCCTCTGCATTAAAGGAAATGGAGAGATTGTGTACAGAAATCTCCTGCTCCAAGAGAGGGACAACACGTCTCACCAGAAAACTCCAGGCCCTGGATCTAGAGAGCACAAATTGGGCAGTTTTGCATTGAGTGGGGACGCTCAGCACCATGGACAAAAGGGGGCGGGGGGTGTGCACAAAGAGCTTGTTAAGCTCAGGGTGGACAAGGCAATAGGACCAGATGGCATACATCCCCGGGTACTAAAGGAGCAAAGGGTGGAACTAGCACAGCCATTATCAGAACTGTTTAGTGAGTCTCTGAGCACAGGAGAGGTCCCAGAAGACTGAAGAAGGGCTCATGTGATACCGCTCCACAAGAGTGGCAGCAGGGAGGAGGCAGGGAACTACAGATCAGTCAGTCTTACCTCAGTAGTGGGCAAGATTATGGAAGCACTCATTAAGGAAAGGACAGTGCAACACCTGGAATCCATAGAAGCACAGGATCCAAGACAGCATGGGTTTACAACACGAAGGTCCTGTTAAACTAATCTCAGATTTCTTTGATTGAGTAACCAAAGTGGTGGACCAAGGGGGTGCAGTTGATGTTGCCTACCTTGACTTCAGCAAAGCTTTCAATACTGTTCCACATAGAAGATTAAGAAGCTGTGTAGGCTCAGGGTGGGTCAGAGGTTGGTCAACTGGGTGGCAAACTGTTTGGTGGGCAGAAAACAGTGGTGGTAAATGGTATACAGTCAGAAGAGATGCAAGCCACAAGAGGGGTAACTCAGGGATCAGTCCTGGGGCCAGTCCTATTTAGTATCTTCATCAGTGACACTGCAGATGGACTGGAGGGTAAGGTTTGTCTGTTTGCAGATGACACCAAGATCTGCAGCAGAATAGATGATCCAGATGGGGTGCACAGACTGAAGAGATCTGGATAAACTAGCAAAATGGTCAGAAGAGTGGCAACTGGGGTTTAACGCAAAGAAGTGCAAGATCATGCACAAAGGGAAGAGAAACCCTCAAGCTACCTATAGGTTGGGAGGGGAGTTGCTGGCAATCACAAGGGAAGAAAGAAACTTGGGCATCATCATCACGGATAACCTGAAATCATCCAAGCAGACCACTAAAGCAGTGGGTAAGGCTAGAGGCATGTTGGGGTGTATTACTAGGGGTATCACAAGTCATAAGAGGGAGGTAATAATCCCTCTTTACAAGAGGCTGGTTAGGCCTCATCTGGAGTACTGTGTGCAGTACTGGAGGCCACATCTGTACAAGAACATAAACAAAATTGAGGCAGTCCAGAGAAGGGCAACCAAAATGGTGCGGGGACTGCATCAGAAAACATATGAGGACAGATTAACGGAGCTCAATATGTATACCCTAGAGCAAAGGAGGGAGAGAGGTGATATGATTGAAACAGTCAAACATCTTAAGGGCATTAACAAAGTGAAAGAGTCTAACAAGTTTCAATATAAGAAAAATAGGACAAGAGGACACAGCATGAGATTAGAGGGAGTTCGATTAAGGGGTATTGTGAGGAAGTTCTTTTTCACAGAAAGTGTGGTGGATGCATGGAACGGCTTACCTCAGGAAGTGGTGGATTTGATTACAGTGCAGGGCTTCAAACAGGCATGGGATAGGCATAAGGGAGCAATATAAATGAGTATGAATAGATAGGCCATTAACAGAGTAAATGCCCATGGCACATTCATAATGTAGAAAAACCGGGCGGATAGATTGGGCCTTGCGGTCCTTATCTGCCATCAACTTCTATGTTTCTATGACGCAAAAAGGTCCAACTCTGGATGACCTCATCTGTCAAACAGATGTTCTGCTATGGATGAGAGAAGCTCCCATTCAAACAACATGAAATCTTGCTGTATTCTGACTACTGCAGTAAGCCCAAGCACTCAAACTGCCCCGGAGAGTAGAGGGTTCATTTCTATGCAGAGCATAGAACGTTGAACTCGAGCTTGGTTTAAACAACTGTCTGCTGCACTTTGAAGTGCAACTGTCAGATTCTTTACTCTGCCTAACTGAATGGCCGCTCCGGAGATTTCTCCTTTGCTCACGGCTCGAAAGTCGGTTAAAGTCCTCGGTTTTACCGATTATTTTTCGCAAGTTTCGGTTCAGATCTCTGTCTGTGGCACAGTAAGTACTAGGTAGTGAACTAGACATAGTGAACGTATGGAAATTGTAAAAATTTATTTTTCAACCGGATTGGCTGAACCGGCCGTTTAGTGAATTGTATATTCTGCATTTGTTTCTAAACTTATTACCGGTCCTTGTCGGTTTAAAAAAAAAAAAAAACGCATTTTCTTGTGTTTTTTCCCCAATACCTGTGACACGGTTAGAAACCGATAAGGGTATCTTGCCTGGTTGTTTGCCATAAAAAGTGCAAGTTTGTGGTTAAGATGGCTACGTCTGAGAAACCCAAAGGAAAAACCGGGCCCACTGGGTTTCAACACTGCAGTGTGTGTGGGGAGGTCTTTGTTAAGGCTGATCCCCACACCACCTGTGTTTATTGTCTGGGGTTTGACCACCTCGATTCAGACTGCCAAATCTGTAAAAATTTCCCCAAGACTACCCTGGAAAAAATATTAGGTAGGCTCAGGGATAGGGAGGCCGTGAAGTCCGCTGACCCGGATGGCCAGCCCGGTTCAGTTCCGACCGAACCTGAGGGAGTGCCCTCTGACCAGGGCGATACTTCTTCGGGCAAGAGGAGAGACGATCTTGAGGGATTGGTTCCTACAAAAAAGAAAAAGAAAAAAAGAAAAATCGTCCGGTTCGGATCCAGAGACCCATTTTCTGACCGCCTAAGAGATTGCCAAAGCGATAAGGATTCGCCCGGTTCCGTCTGATCCACGCCTTCTGGCAGGTGCTTGGTTCGGTCGGTTCCTCCGGTTCAAGATTATGCCCCTGAATATTTCTATGAACCGAATTTGGAGGGGGATGAAGATTATGATGATGTTGATGACAATGACGATGGTGTGGGAGGTCTGGTTGAGCCCACTGAACCTGACATCTCCCCAGACAGGCCTTCTGGTGTTTCCCCTCCTATGCTTTCTGAGTCCCCTTCCCACTACATGTTTTACAGGAAAGTGGCAGAAACCCTCCAGCTCCCTGTGGAAGAAACTGTAGAGGAACAAAAGGAACCTGATTATGTGAAGATGATGGACATCCCAGAGTCCATGAGACTGTCTATTCCCCTTCATAAGTCTTTTGGGAAACAGACACAAAAGATTTTAAAAACTCCAAATTCTGTACCTCCTGTTGACAGAAGGATGAACAAAAGGTACACCTTATCAGGTTCAGGTACAGAGTACTTGTATCAACAATACAGCCATGTTGGGGTTGTGCAGGCTGCAGCCTATGATAAGGCTAATATACCCTTGGCTTCACACCCCCCAGATAAAGACTTTAGGAAGCTGGATGCCATGGCAAAGGAACAGTACATGGCATCCGCCTTCGGACTCAGGCAGGCTAATTATATGGCCTATGCAGCCAGGTACCAGAAGTCCTGGTGGGACACTGTACTAGCACTGGCTGGCTAAGCAGGCCTCCCCCCAGCTAGCCTCGGAGATGGAGGGGGTGGCTGCTGATGGGATTGAGGCATCTAAGTTACAGTTCTGTGCTGCTGTGGACTCCAATGATGTGTTATCTAGAGTCATGGCTACATCTGTGGCTCTTTGAGAATGGCTTGGCTCAGATGTACTAGCCTCTCACAGGACACCCAGGCTAAGGCCATGGATTTCCCTGTGGTGGGTAATTCTCTGTTTGGGGAGCAGACAGAGAATTACATGAAAAAGATGGATGAGTATAGGACCACCTATAGGAGTGCACAGGCCAAGGAAAGGCAGGCAACTTCTCAAAGGCAGCAGGCTACGGGCAGAGGCAGGCCTTTTCATAGGCCTTTCTACCAAGCACAATCCTCTTCTCCCTTTCCTCAGAGGGGGTTCTTCAGAGGGAGAGGTAGAAGGGGGATGAGCAGGGTTGCATCCATCCCTCAACCTAAGGATCCTGCCAAGCAAACACCCTGATGTGTCAGCCCGGGTCGACTTCCCCCATTCCTGTAGGAGGCAGGCTGGTTTACTTCGTCCAGGACTGGATGTCTGTTACCTCAGACAAGTGGGTCCTGGAGGTGGTAAGCCAGGGGCTGGTTCTCAGCTTCAAGAAATTTCCAAAGCTGAGGGCCAGATCTTTTCCACCTGCAAACATCTCCGAAACCACTGCCCTAGAGGCAGAGGTTTCATCTCTAAAGGCTGTAGAGAGAGTTCCTACATTGCACAAGGGCAAAGGTCTGTACTCCAGGTACTTCCTTACCCCAAAAAAGACAAGAGTGGCGACCCATCCTAGACTTAAGATACCTGAACAAACATCTTTTAAAACCAAAATTCAAAATAGTGACTCTGGGAATAATCCTGCCCTCTCTAAGGCCAGGGGACTGGCTAGCCTCCCTGGACTTTAAAGATGCCTACTTTCACATTCCAATCAGGTGCTCCCACATAAAGTACCTCAGGTTCGAATTGCCTTCAGCCCATTATCAGTTCAAAGCTATGCCCTTCGGCCTGACATCAGCTCCAATGGTATTCACAAAATGCCTAGCAGTAGTAGTGGCTTTCTTAAGAAGGAAAAATATTTCCATATTTCCATACCTGGATGACTGGCTCATTGTGGGTCAGTCCCCAGACCAAGTCAAGTCAGACCTTCAAGTGACTCAGCAAGTGCTTACTTCCCTAGGATTCCTTCTCAATCTTCCCAAGTCAGTTCTCGAGCCTGTACAGCTCTTCAGACTTCATAGGGGCAGAGTTGGACACAGTCAAAGCAAGAGCTTTTCTTCCCCTGGAAAGAGCAAGGGCTATTGTAGAGCTGGCTTCTTCATTCCACCTTCTGGTCTCTCAGCCAGCAAGGCACTTCCTTCAGCTTCTGGGCCACATGGAAGCTTCTACAGCAGTGGTCCAAGGGGCCAAATTTCAGATGAGGGACATTCAGTTTCACCTGAGGGCCTTTTGGTCTCAGAAAAAAGATTCTCCAACCAAACTAGTTCCAGTGACCCAGACCCTGATCCAGGCTCTCCAATGATGGCAGTATCAGGGCAACCTCAGGCAAGGAGTCCCATTCGTCACTCAGTCTCATTCTGTGGTCTTCACCACAGATGCTTCTCTATTGGGGAGCCCATCTGGGGGCTCTCACAGCCCAGGGACTGTGGTCCCCTCAGGAATCCCTTCTTCATATCAATCTCTTGGAACTCATGACGGTCTTTCTGGCCCTGCAAGCTTTCTCTCAGTCAGTGCAGAACAAGGCGGTTCAGGTCAGGACGGACAACACCACCACCATGTGGTACATCAACAAGCAAGGAGGCACTCGGTCCACGGCCTTGTACTTGGAAGCCATGAAATTGTGATCCCTAGCTTATTATTTGCAGACCTCTCTGATAGCAGTCCACCTTCCAGGGAAGGACAATGTGCTAGCAGATGCATTGAGCAGGATCTCCCAGGGCCATCACGAATGGTTCCTGGACCCTCTGGTGTTGAAAGTGATTTTTCCAAGGTGAGACACTCCAGAGATAGATCTCTTTGCAGCCCCAGACAATCACCATCTTCCTCTGTTTTGCTGCAGACCCCCAGTCTTGGGCTCAGTCCCTCTGGATGCTCTGATTTTGAACTGGGAAGGGAAATTTCTATATGCCTTCCTTCCCTTTCCTCTACTGTTCAAGGTTCTGGTCAAGGTAAGGTCACAACCTTGCAAAGTGATTCTGATTGCTCCAGACTGGGCCAGGCAGCCTTGGTACCCCCTGTTGCTGTCCCTAGCAGTCCATCTTCCCGTCTCTTCCAAGGAATTACAACCTGTTAACCTCCTCTCAGAGGAGGATTTGGTACCCCAATCTTTGGTCTCTCAATCTCAAGGCATGGCTCTTGAAGAGTTAGAGTATGCAGATTTGCATCTATCCCAAGGGGTTCTGGATATTCTCAAAGCCTCTCAAAAGCCTGCCACCAGAAAAACATCTAACTCCAAATCGAAAAGATTCAGCATTTGGTGTTCCAAAAAGCATATATCCCCAGACATTGCTGAACTGTCTACATTTCTGGATTATATGGTTCATCATAATGGCCTAGGCCTCAGACCAGCTACTCTCAAAGTACATTTATCAGCTGTTTCTGCTTTTCTGTCAGTGGGAAAGCCTTCCTCACTGTCATCTCACCCTGTATTCTGTAAATTTTTCAAGGGATTACTTCATACCAATCCCATTTAGGGATCCTACCCCTGCTTGGGATCTTAATGTTTGCATTGCTCAGCTTATGCAACCCCCTTCTGAGCCTTTGTCTTCAGCAGAGCTTAAGTACTTGACTTGGAAAACTGTGTTCCTGGTAGCTATTTCCTCTGCCAAGGTGTATCAGTGAATTGCAAGCTCTGTCAGTGGAGCCTGATTTTATCTCATTCCATAGAGATAAGGTGGTCCTTAGAACTAATAGGAGGTTTTTACCTAAAGTGGTTTCAGATTTTCATCTGAACCAATCTATGTCTCTCCCTGTGTTCTTTACTGATCATTCTTCTTCAGGAGAAAGAAATTTACACAGTTTGAATGTTAAAAGAGCCCTTAGTTACTACATTGAGCGTACTAAGGCTCACAGGTTTGACTCCCTCCAGTCATTTCTCACTTATGGGGAAATGGGGAAGGGCAAACCTGCCACTAACAGAACTATTCCCAGGTGGATTGTCTCTTGTATTCAATTCTGCTATGAGAAGCTAGGCAAAATACCTTCCTCAGGCCTGAAGGCTCATTCGATGAGAGGAACAGCTGCGGCCAGGGATATTCCTTTGCTAGAGATATGTAAAGCAGCCACCTGGAAAACAGTCCATACATTTACCAAGCATTAGTCCCTGGACATCCAGGCTAGGAGTGATGCTCGGTTTGGTACAGCAGTACTGCAGAGCCTATTCCCAAGGTAGGTTCGATTTCCTCCTCCATGTAGGTACTGCTTGGTAGCCTGCAACAGTCAGAATACAGCAACGACTTCATGTTCTTTGAAGAAAAAATTACTCACCTTAGTAATTATTTTTCTTCTAATGGAGTCTTGCTGTATTCTGACCTCCCTCCCTACCTCCCCTCTCAGAACCTGTTTTTGGGAAGTGGGCTGGCAGGTGCAGTGTTGCTCCCCAGGGTGCATTTGGGTACTCCCTCCTTTTAGAGAGGGGGAGTGGGTTATATTATTAATTTAACAGGCTTAAGTTGTTCACTACCTGGTTTCTGATTTTGGATTTCTTGACTTGAGTCTTTTGGGGATCCAAAATATTTGGTTGCCATTTGGCTAGTAAAAATTTTAAAATTTCCACATAATAGTTAGTATTAGCTCATAAGAATCTGACAGTTGTGCTTCAAAGTGCAGCAGACAGAGGTCTGAACCGAGCTCGAGCTCAATGTTCTATGCTCTGCACAGAAATTAACCCTCTACTCTCCGGCGCAGTTTAAGTGCTGGGGCTAACTGCAATAGCCAGAATACAGCAAGACTCCATTAGAAGAAACGTAATTGCTAAAATGAGTAATTTTTTCTTCGCGCATACTGGACTGAGCCCTGTTGAGACTGTCCACTAGGGTGTTTAGAATGCCTGTCACGTGGACCATTGAGAGTATCAGATGGTGCTCTAGAGCCCAATATAATACTCTCATGGCCTCCCTGCAAAGGGGCTACGAATGAGTCCCGCCCTGCTTGCTGATGTCGTAGATGACGCTCTGGCTGTCCGACTGCACCAGCAGCTGGCCTGGAGCCAGATGCTCTTGAAAAGCCTACAAGGAATAGAGCTCCACTCTCATCTCCAGGACATTGATATGCGAGGCGGCTTCCCACTGGGACCAGGAGCACTGGGTTTGGAAAGGACCCAGGTGTGCTCCCCAACCTAGCCCCGAAGAATCCATGCTTAGAATCTGATGCGGGGAGGAGATCTGAAAAGGAACCCCTTTAAGAAGTTTTGAGGGCTCCACCCATCACTGCAGTACCTTGCGAACTGGGGGGGAGACCAGGACTTGGTGGTCTAACTCGTCTGTATGCTGGTTCCATTGCACTCTGAGGGTCTACTAAAGAGTATGCATGTGAAGCCTGGCCAGTGGAACAGTGGGAATGGCCTTTGAACTGGTAATGCTCGCCCTGAAAAGCAAAGCGGAGAAATCTTCTGTGAGGAGGAAAGACTGAAATATGCAGGTAGGCATCCTGCATGTCCAATGGACAGAGCCAGTTCCCAGTCTTAAGAAAGGGCATGAGACCTGGCAAAGTTATCAAGAACATTTTGTACTGGACAAAGAGATTGAGATCCTTCAGATCTAAGATGGATCTCAGATCTCTGGTCTTTTTGGGGACCAGGAAGAATCAGGAATAAAACCTCTGGTTTCTCTGCCACACTGGCACCAGTTTAATTGCCTGCTTGTGCAGAAGAGACTGTACTTCCTCCCGGAGGACAGACAAGTGAGCCAGGGGACAGCTGGAGGGAGGGGGAGGGACACCAAGAGGCTGCTGGATGAGCTCCAGGTTATGACCCGACTCTATGATCTGTAGCCCTTGAGTCAGGCCACTGGATCCCTGCCAGGCACGGCCGTGGTTTCCTAAGCCTGCTGCACAGCCATCTCTCCTGCCCGCCTATTGGATCAAATGCCGCCGGATCCAGCCCTTGATTCGGGACGCCAGATCCCTGCCAGTCGCAGCCACGGCTCCCTAAGTCTGCTGCACAGCCACCTCTCCTACCTGCCTCTTGGATCAAGCATCGCCGGGTAAGATTTCAGCCTGGGGCCGGTGAAGCTGTGAGCAGCTGCCATTGGTTGTAGTGCTCACAGCTTCACGCCCTGATTGGACTCCTGCTTCATGGATTGCATCTTATTGGTTGGCTCTGTCTCTCTGCCTTGCTCTGCTCGCTGGGCGCTGCGCCCATAGACTTTAATTGTATTTTGCCATAAATTTGTTTAGAACTGCTGCAGGATTTTTTCTGTGTACCAAATGTATTTTTTAAACAGTGTTTCTGTACAGTAATTTTTATTGGCCTGTTTCCCTGTTTTTCCTCTTTGCTCACCCTCTCTCCTGCCCCTTGTTTCCTAGCCTGTAACTCCTCTCTATGCTTTCTTGCCACCTCTGTCATGTACCCCACCTCCCGTGGCGCCAGCGCCAGTTCAACTAATTTGGTCTTTTCCTCGGCTGCCTCCCCCACCCCCCCCTCTGTAGTTAACTTCTTGCCTCTCTGCCTTTCTCTGGCTTCCGCCCCGATTTAGCTCCTGCATCATCTGCCTTTGCTTCCCCTCCTTAAATTAATCTCTCTCTCCTCTCTTCTCCCCCCTCAGATCCAGCCCTTGATTCGGGCTGCTGGATCCCTGCCAGGCACGGCCGTGGCTCCCTAAGCGTGCCTCGCAGCCACCTCTCCTGGCTGCCTCTTGGATCAAGCGCAGCTGGGTAACATTTCAGCCTGGGGTCGGTGAAGCCATGAGCAGCTGCCATTGGTTGTAGCGCTCACAGCTTCGCACCCTGATTGGACTCCTGCTTCATGGACTGCATCTGATTGGCTGGCTCTGTCTCTGCCTTGCTTTGCTAGCCGGGCGCTGAACCCATAGACTTTAATTGTATTTAGCGCAAATTTTGCCCGCCCCACCCCCCTTATTAAAATACGCTTTATCCCCACCCACCCTCTTACACACTCCACCCTTCCTTGCCCATTGGTCCACCCAAATAGGACCTTCTCCACCCTACACGCCTACTTCCCACCCCTTTCTCATCCTGTCTAGTGTCTACCAAACTCAGCTCTCTCTCCCCTAACTGCTTATAGCCTTTCTCTCTCCGTACCACTCACTTTCAAACATGAAGTCTTGCTGTATTCTGACAACATGCAGTTAGCCCCAGCACTTGAACTGCCCCGGAGATGAAAGAGTTAACTCTATGCTGGAAGCATAGAACGTTGAGCTTGAGCTCGGGTCAAACCACTGTCTGCTGCACTTGAAGTGTAACCGTCAAATTCTTTACTCCGCCTAACTGAACAGTCGCTCCAGAGTTTGCTCCTTGCTTGTCGGTTTGGTACAGTAAATCGTCGGTTTAAGCCGTAAGATTTCTCTCATTTTCTCAGTTCAGATCCCTGTCTGTGGTACAGTAAGTGTTACAGGTAGTGGACTGTAGAGTTTTTGTGAGTTTTCTGAGGAAATTGTAAATTTTATTCCTTGCGGTTGGTTCGGCTGAACCATCCATTTGTTACTGTGAGTGTACTTGTGGTGATTTCAGTACCTACCGGTTCTAAAAAACCCTCATTTTCATTTTTTTTCCAACACTCGTGACACAGTGAGGAACCCATAGGTTAGTCTTACCTGGCCTGAAGCTGTGTAAAGGGTAAGTTTATTTGCTTGTGGCCATGTCTGAAAAACCCAGAAAAAAAAACGGGCCCACTGGGTTTCAGCACTGTAGTGTGTGGGGAGGCCTTTGCCAAGGCTGACCCCCACACCACCTGTGTTTATTGTCTGGGGTTTGACCATCTCGATTCAGACTGCCAAATTTGTAAAAAAATTCCCTAAGACCACCCCAGAAAAAAGATTGGGCAGGCTTAGGGATAAAGAGGCCGAGAAGTCCGCTGATCTGGAATGGCCAGCCCGGTTCAGTTCCGACCGAACTTGAGGGAGTGCCCTCTGAGCAGGGCCATACTTCCTCGAGCAAGAGGAAAGCTGACTCTGAGGGGTCAGTTCCTACAAAAAGAAAAGGAAGGAGAAATCGACCGGTTTGGACCCTGAATCCCTCCATCCGATGGACAATGAAATTGCCCGGGTGATTAGCATTGTAGAATCGCTCCGTCCGGTTCCGACTGAACTGGCCCCAGCCGGTAGGCGCTCGATTCGGTCGGTTCCTCCGGATACAGATTATTCTCTGGAGGAATACTATGACCCGGAATGGGAGGAGGAAATACAAGATGAAGAAGAGGAGGAGTATGATGGTGGGGAAGGTCTGGATGAGCCTATTGAACCGGACATCTCTCCAGACAGACCTTCTGGAGTTTCCCCTCCTAGGCTTTCTGAGTCCCCTTCCCACTTTATATTTTACAAGAAAGTGGCTGAAACCCTCCAACTCCCTGTGGATGAAGCTGTTGAGGAGGAAGAAGAGTCTGATTTTGTTGAGATGATGGACATCCCAGAGTCCAAGAGGCTGTCTATTCCCTTGCATAAATCTTTTGGGGAAACAGACACATAAACTTTTAAAAACTCCAGATTCTTTGCCTCCAGTGGACAAACGTATGGACAGGAGGTACATGCTCTCAGGCTCAAGTACGGAGTTCCTGTATCAGCATTACAGCTATGTTGGGGTAGTGCAGGCTGCAGCCTGTGATAAGGCTGGCATTCCCTTGGCTTCACACACCACCAGATAAGGACCCCAGGAAGATAGATGCCATGGCCAAGAAGCAGTATTTGGCATCCTCCTTGGGACTCAAGACAGGCTAACTACATGGCCTATGCAGTCAGGTTCCAAAAGTCCAGGTGGGAGTCTGTTTTGGAGCTGGCTAAGCAGGCCTCCCCCCAGCTGGCCAAGGAGCTGGAGGAGGTGGCTGCTGATGGGATTGAGGCATCAAAAATCCAATTTCATGCTGCTGTCGACTCCAACGATGTGTCATCTAGAGTCATGGCTATATATGTTGCTCTGCAGAAAATGGCTTGGCTCAGATGTACTAGCCTATCACAGGATACCCAGGCTAAGGCCATGGATTTCCCTGTTGTAGGTAATTCTCTGTTTGGGGAGCAGACGGAGAATTACACGAAAAAGATGGATGAGTACAGGACCACCTATAGGAGTGCTGAGGCCAAAGAAAGGCAATCTACTCCTCAGAGGTAGCAGTTTAGGGGCAGGGGCAGGCCCTCTCAAAGGCCTTTCTTCCAAGCTCAGGCCTCCTCTCCTTTTTCCCAGAGGGGGTTCTTTAGAGGGAGAGGTAGAAGGGGGGGGGTGAGCAGAGCTGCATCCTCCTCTCAGTCCAGGGCCCCTGCCAAGCAGATACCCTGATGTGTCAGCCTGGGTCGCTCCCATCCCTGTAGGAGGCAGACTGGCTTACTACTTCCAGGCTTGGAAATCTATCACTTCGGACAAATGGGTCCTGGAAGTAGTAAGCCAAGGCCTGGCACTCAGTTTCAAAAAATTTCCCAAGCTGAAGGCCAGGTTCTTTCCACCAGCAAACACCTTGGAAACTGTTGCCCTAGAGGCAGAAGTTTCTTCTCTCTTGTTCCTCAGAGCCATAGAGGGAATCCCTACAACACACTGGGGAAAATGCTTGTAATCCAGGTACTTTCTGACCCCCAAAAAGACAGGGGAGTGGCGGCCCATCCTAGATCTCAGATACTTAAACAAGCACCTGCTAAAGTTCAAATTCAAAATGGTGACTCTGGGAGTAATCCTTCCCTCACTAAGGCCAGGCGACTGGTTAGCCTCCCTGGACCCCAAAGATGCCTATTTTCACATTCCCATCAGGTGCTCCCACAGAAAATACCACAGGTTTCAGTTGCCCACAGGCCATTACCAGTTCAGAGCAATGCCCTTCGGCCTATCATCAGCTCCAAGGATGTTCACCAAATGCCTAGCAGTAGTGGTTGCATTCCTAAGAAGGAAAAGCATCTCCATTTTTCCCTACCTGGATGACTGGCTCATTTTGGGACAGTCTCCAGACCAAGTCAAGTTACATCTGCATAGTACAGCGTTTGCTCACATCCCTGGGATTTACCCTCAATCTTTCGAAGTCAGTCCTCAAACCTGTGCAGATACTGACTTTCATAGGAGCAGAGCTCAACACTATCCAGGCAAGAGCTTTCCTCCCCCTATTAAGGGTAAAAGCCTTTACAGACCTGGCTTCCTCCTTTCGCCCTCTGGTCTCTCACCCAGCTAGGCATTTTCTGCAGCTTTTGGGGCACATGGCAGCTTCCACTGCAGTGGTTCAAGGAGCCAGGTTCCACATGAGGGACATTCAGTTCCATCTAAGATCCTTTTGGTCTCAGAAGAAGGATCTCTTGACCAAGCTGGTTCCAGTGACTCACTCTCTGGTCCAGGCCCTTCAGTGGTGGTTGGATCAGAACAACCTCAGGAAAGAGTTCCCTTTATTGCTCAGCCCCATTCACTGGTTCTGACCACAAATGCATCTCTCTTGGGGTGGGGAGCTCATTTAGGGACCCTCACAGCTCAAGGTGTATGGTCCCCTCAGGAGTCCCTGCTGCACATCTACCTTCTGGAACTCAAGGCAGTCTATCTAGCCCTGCTAGTATTCTCAGACTCAATTCAGAACAAGGTGGTTCAGGTCAGGACATCAACAAACAGGGAGGCACTTGGTCCACGGCCTTGTGCACAGAAGCCATGAAAATCTGGTCTCTGGCCTATTCTCTACAGACATCCCTGGTAGCATTCCATCTTCCAGGGAAGGACGATTTGTTGGCAGATGTCTTGAGCAGGATTTCTCAGGGCCATCACGAATGGTCCCTGGATCCCCTGATATTGAAAGTGATTTTCTCAAGATGGGGCACTCCTCAAATAGATCTTTTTGCAGACCCAAACAATCACCAACATCCTCTTTTTTGTTGCAGACCCCCAGTCTTGGGCTCAGTCCCTCTGGATGCTCTTCTTTTGGATTGGTCGGGGAAATTTCTGTATGCTTTTCCCCCCTTTCCTCTGCTATTCAAAGTTCTGGTCAAAATTCAATTCAATTCAACTTTATTTTTAAAAGGCGCTTTTCTTAAAACCAAAGTGCCTGTACAAATTCACAAAACAATAAATACAATAAAATTAAAACTAATATAAATCCTTAAAAGCTATGCTAAAAAGGTGGGTCTTCAAAGCTCCTTTAAAACTAAAGACGGTCGGCCAATTTCGCACCTGATGAGGTAGAGAATTCCACAGGGTCGGTGCCATAAAACTATACGATCTAGCACCTGATGTTTTCAAATGAACCCTGGGAATCTCTAGCAATCCCTCATCAGTGGCTCGGAGGGAGCGGGAGGGACAGTAGGGGCAAAGGAGCTCTTTCAGGAAGGTAGGTTCCAGATCATGTAGGGCTTTATAGGTCAGTAAACCAACCTGAAGGTGATTCACCAAAACACTGGCAGCCAGTGCAGTCCCATGCACAGGCATTATATGGCTGGATCTAGGAGATCCAGTCAACAACCTGGCTGCCGCATTCTGCACTAGCTGCAGACAGCGAAGTTCAACCCCCGATAGCCCTAGGTATAGGGAATTACAGTAGTCAAGACGGGAGGTAACGAAGGCGTGGATCAACGTTGGGAGGTCCTCTGGAGGAACCAGGTGCTTCACCCTGGCAATATTCCTCAGATGGAAAAAGGAAGTTTTGACCACCGCTGACACCTGAGATTTAAGTGTCAGATGGTCATCAATTATTACGCCAAGATTCCGCACCTGATCTGAGGTCGCCAGCTGAACACCTCCAAGCCATAAGCCTGAGGGTGATCCCTCCGGCAGACCCACCTCACAGCGGCCTTTGTCCACGACCAACACCTCAGTTTTCTCTGGGTTTAACCTCAGCCAACTCCCATTCATCCAGTCTTGGATTTCTGCAAGGCAGTTATTAAATACCGACAAGGCAGCGTCCTGGCTGGGCACGAAAGACATATACAGCTGGGTATCATCTGCATAGCAATGAAAACCCAAACCGTATCGTCTAATAATCACTCCTAACGGCAGCATATACACCGCAAACAACATAGGCGCTAAGATAGAACCCTGCGGTACCCTGCAGGATAGGGAGAGTGATGCCGAGGAAAAAATTCCTGACACCACTCTCTGAGTCCTACCCTCGAGGTAGGATCGAAACCATCTGAGGACCGTAACAGACAGTCCACAGACAGACCGCAAACGCTCTAACAGCACACCATGGTTAACAGTGTCAAACACTGCAGAGAGATCAAGTAGTACCAAGATGGATCGGGTCCTAGATCTCTCGCTATTAGGAGGTCATTTAGTACCCGTACAAGCGCTGTCTCGGTACTATGCCTTTTCCTAAATCCAGACTGGAGAGAATCGTAGATATTGTTGGTTAGATGATCCTCCAACTGCACTGCGACCACTTTCTCAATAACTTTACCCACAAAGGGTAAGTTAGAGACTGGTCTGTAATTTGCTAGAGAATCTGGATCTAAGGAGGATTTCTTTAATAGAGGCTTAACTATAGCCTCTTTAAGGGGATCTGGAAAGATCCCCTCTCCAAAGACTTCCAGACTATCAAAGCCAGGACTAGGCCGATTTTATCCACAAACCCACTAAGAGGCGTGTGGGGCCAGGGTCCAAATCACAGCTAGTCAGTCTGGCGCCGAATGATCATCACAACATCATTGTCAGGAAGGCTGAAGTCAGACCATCTAAACTGGGTGTTCGACATCTCCTGCCGACCACCGCCGCCTCCTGTTGGGGAGGGAAGAGCAATATCCGATCTGATTTTGACAACCTTATCTGCAAAGAAGAGCAAGTTCATCACACCATTCTTGAGATAAGGCTCTTCTGGGCTGAAGACAGACTGGATTGCACAGTCTGTCCACAGTCCGAAAGAGCTGAGCTGGTCTAGTCCGTGGAGCCGCTATCTCTCTGGACAGGAACTCTGCCTTCTTACGAGAGATTGCGGATTGATAGGCCACATAATGGTCCATCAAACTAAGCCTGTCATCATCAAGACCGGACCTCCATGGCGCCTCTCCAGCCTTCGTCCAACCCTCCTCAGCTCCTCATGGTCTCATCAAACCAAGGAGACCTGGGGCGGGGAGTAAGGAAGGCGAAACATGAACTAGTGCAATAGAATCCAGGGCCCTGTCACTGCCTCATTATAAGCATGTACCAGGTCACCTGGATCTAAGCAATCTATCGGTAGGCTTGATAGGTCCAATACCGCCATCAGGTCATCTGGGGATACACCCTCAAAAGGCGTGTATCGGACCATCTCCAAAGGCAGACCTAACAGGGGTGGCCTCAAAACTGAACCTAATGGGGTGATGGTCAGACCATCCGACCCGGTTCCACCACCAAGTCGGATATCCCCATCCCCAGAAGGAACACCAGGTCCAATGAGTGTCCACCAATATGGGTCGAGGAGGAAACAACCTGTGTGAAGCCCAATGATATCATCAACTGGAGGAAGTCTTGACCAAATTGAGAGAATTCATCGTCGACCCAAGCATTGAAATACCCCAGAACCAACCATCTGGGGGACCCCAACGTCAGGTCGACAATGAAGTCTGCGACTTCCTGCAGGAAAACATTTTCGTCACCTGGTGGACGGTATACGAGAAGTATCCTGCACCTCACACCCTCGCCCAGAATACACTCAAAGGATCTGGTGACTCCCACCGGTACCTCCACCAGGCCCAGTTCTGACTTAAACCATATGGCAACACCCCCGCCCCTACGATCCTGCCTCGGGCGGTGTATCACCGAGTACCCAGATGGAACTGCTGCGGCTAAAACTGGCCCAGCATTTTCATCCAGCTGTCTCGTGATGCACGCCAGGTCAGATGACCCAACAAGATCAGCTACAACAGCCGCCTTGTTTTTAATAGACCTGGCATTGCATAACACCACCCGAGTAGGATAAACTCCATGATGACCGCTTACCTGCTGATCCTGATCAGAACCTCTGGTATGGACACAAGACAGGGAAATCCCCTCTCCTGTGCCCATTTCGCCCCAGGGCGTCTCCTTGACCCCACTATCCCTATCCGCCCGCTCCTTTCCATTCCCCCCCAGGCCCAGCACCAACCCTCCGTCTCCCTCTCACAATCCCCAGAGCCCTACACTTTCTATAGACTCCCAGTGACAAAGGGGGATAGGAGAAAGGACGGAGGTCCCTGAGCGTAGAGGGGGAATAATACCCGACTGTCTTATTGTCGTTCCAGCACATAATTCACACCACAATGAATAATAATAAACCCTACTCAACTTATATAAAACAAAATTACAAATAAAACACTAAAAAATCATAATATAATACAAAATCTATTAGCAAATTTAGTGCTGTCAAATTATCAAAACATATTATTTTTCTACCCCACCCACAGTACTCTCACCACTGCGGGGAGAGGAGCTTACCACCTAAAACCACAAAAAATGGCCCATCACTTTAAAACCCATTCATCAGTACCTGCTTAACCCAAAAGCAGAGTTCAAGGTCTTTTGTATGTCCACACTTCTGTGCTCTCACCACTCAGTATGGCTCCAACATTAATCAGACTCCTCTCACGAGACTGATAGTTGTAAATGAACTCAGTTATAGTTAAATTTCCTAGTGGTCTCCGATAATTAAGACACAGTAGCTACAACAAAAAGTAATTCAGGGATACTTCACCAAGTTCGAGCAATCCACGCCAAATCCACACAGCTCCAGCTACAATCAAAATATCCAGAATTCCCAGTAGCCAAGATCCTGGAGGCAGCAAACGAGCAGACAGCACAAACAACTCCTCCACCTCCACAGATTCCAGCCACAGGCTCCAGCTCACCCGACCCTCGCTACGATGAGGCAGGCAGGACCACCCTCCGATAGCACCCCTGCCTCACCCAGGGAGCAAAGCAAACCCCACCACCCTCCCGGAGGCAGGAAAAACCAGCCCCCCCGTCTGGACCAGGGAGCCAAACCTCCGAATTATGTGGACAAACTATCACTAGTCTTCACTGCCGTTCTTCTGCCTTCCACTTCCTTGTTCCAATGGTTCCGCACACATTAAAAGCCGGTAACCTCTTTCCTATGGTCCAGCGAAAATTATATCCCCGAACAGAAACTGCAGTTCGACCGCTGGGTTCCAACAAAAGGGAGAACTGCCACCAAGCCTCCAGGCTACAGGCCACTGACTTCTCCAAAGCATCCAAGTAGACCGACACCCGGCACACCACTCAAAAACGAGCTGTCCACGACAAGCCACCAGGAAAATCCACTCAGGTCAGTTTCTCCAAGAACGTCTCAATTTTAAATAACAAAACGTTAGTAGTCGCGATAATAAACAACTGCTAGCGACTACAACAGCGAGCGATACTGTAACTCAAAATTAACGGTAAAGCAAATAAACAATACGATTTATAAAAACAATAACATTATAATAAAATAAAAATCGGGCCAAAGACTGGAGCTCATAGACGGCAGCCCAGCGTGGCCATCTTTAGTCCCACACCTGGTGTGATTTGGTCATGAGGCTGCAGGACAAGTGCGGGTTAAAGGGTGTTCTAATCTAAGATTAGATCTTCTAAAGATAAGGTCACAATACTGCAAATTGATCCTGATTGCTCCAGATTGGGCCAGGCAGCCTTGGTATCCTCTGTTACTGTCGTTGGCAGTTCACCTTCCTCTAGTTCTCCCCAGACATCACAATCTGTTAACATGTTCTCAGGGAAGGGTGTGGTACCCCAACCTTCAGTCTCTCAATCTCAAAGCCTGGCTCTTGGAGAGCTAGAATATGCGAATATGAATCTGTCTCAAGGGGTTTTGGACATCCTCAAGGTAGCTCAGAAACCTGCCACTAGGAAAACTTACAACTCCAAATGAAAAAGATTTGGTATTTGGTGTTCTAATAAACAGATACCTCCAGACTCTGCTGACTTCTCAGCAGTCTTGGACTATTTGGTTCATCTCAATAATTTAGGCCTTCGACCAGCAACCCTGAAAGTTCATCTATCAGCTGTCTCTGCTTTTTTGTCAGTGGGGAAGCCTTCCTCTCTGGCTTCCCACCCTGTTTTTTGTAAATTATTTAAGGGGCTGCTTCATACTAACCCCCCTTTAAAGACCCTACCCCTGTTTGGGATCTTAACATTTGCATTGCTCAACTTATGCAACCACCTTTTGAGCCTTTGGTTTCTGCAGATCTCAAGTACTTGACTTGGAAGACTGTTTTTTCTGGTAGCCATTACTTCTGCCAGATTTAGCAGTGAACTTCAAGCTCTATCTGTGGAGCCTGATTTTATCTCATTCCACAGAGATGAGGCGTTCCTTAGAACCTACAGGAAGTTTTTACCAAAAGTGGTACCAGATTTTCATCTGAACCAATACATGTCCCTTCCAGTGTTTTTCACTGATCACTCTTCTTCAGGAGAAAGGAGATTGCACAGTTTGGATGTTAAGAGAGCCCTTAGTTACTATGTAGAAGGCACTAAGGCCTTTAGATCTGACTCTTCCCAGCTCTTCCTCACCTATGGAGAAGTGGGAAAGGGCAGGCCTGCTACCAAACGTACTATTGCCAGGTGGATTGTCTCTTGTATACAATTCTGCTATGAAAAGCTAGGCAAAACACCCCCTTCAGGCTTGAGGGCACATTCTACCAGAGGTACAGTGGCTTCTCTGGCTGATGCCAGGGATATCCCCATTTTAGAGATCTGTAAAGCAGCTACCTGGAAAACAGTTCACACTTTTACCAAGCAATATTCCCTGGACATCCAGGTGAGGAATGATGCTAGGTTTGGTACAGCAGTACTGCAGATCCTGTTCCCTAAGTAGGTTCTGTATCCTCCTCCTGGGAGGTACTGCTTGGTAGTCTGCATATTGTCAGAATACAGCAAGACTTCATGTTGTTTGAAGAAAAAAATTACTCACCTTAGTAATTGTGTTTCTTCTAATGGAGTCTTGCTGTATTCTGACCTCCTCCCCTGCCTCCCCTCTCAGAACCTGTTTTTTTTGGGGGAAGTGGGTTGGCAGGTACAGTGTTGCACCCCAGAGGTGTACTAGTCTCTGCTGAGTTTGGTTGGTTTTTGTTTAAGTTATTTAAGTTCACTACCTGGTTTTTGTTTTTGTGTTTCTCGACCTAAGTTTTTTGGGATCCAAAAACTTAGTTGCCTTTTGGCTGATGTTTTTACGATTTCCTCTTTAAGAGTGTAGTTAATAGTAGCTCGTAAGAATCTGACGGTTACACTTCAAGTGCAGCAGACAGTGGTTTGAACCGAGCTCAAGCTCAATGTTCTATGCTTCCAGCATAGAGTTAACTCTCATCTCCGGGGCACTTCAAGTGCTGGGGCTAACTGCATATTGTCAGAATACAGCAAGACTCCATTAGAGGAAACACAATTACTAAGGTGAGTAATTTTTTCTTCTGTCCTGGTCCACGACTACCTCCCTGCCACCTGTGCACCTACGCCTGCCATGCGGGCACTTTCCTCCCTGTTTTTTCCTTTCCTCTCCCTCCTTGCTCTGCCGCCCCTTTTCTCCCTCCCTGATCCCTACCACCCTGACCCCCCCCCCACCACCATCTACTTAGTCATAACCTGCTGCTCCCAGGGAACTCTCCACTACTCACCCTGTCCTCCACATGGACCACCTCTTGTCAATACCTGGATGCTTCTAAATGCTGCTAAGCCTGGTTTGTGGGCCAGTCTATCCACACTGTATCACTTTGCATCTCAATGGGGCTGCTGCCTGGAACCTGCTTGCTGCTCTTCCTTTAAACGGTGACATAAATTACCTCTCAAGGAATTACGCTTATGCTCTATAAAACTCCTACTCCTCCTCCTCCTCCTACTGATCTCAGGTAATGTCCATCCAAACCCTGGCCCAAGCAGCACAAGCTTCATGAAAACTGCAAGGGCTCTTATTCTCGCAACCCTTAACAGCTGCAGCCTACTGCCTAAGCTAGACGCTCTTCAATCCTTTATAAGCCAACACAACCCTGACATCCTAGTTGTTGTCGAAACTTGGCTGACGCCAAAAGTTCCTGATCTGGCAGTAACCTTACTGGGCTACAATGTTTTCAGACTGGATCGTGTCTCTAAAAAAGGAGGAGGCTGTGCCATCTATATCAAAGACACTCTCATGAGGCACCCCACTGCAACTCTCACACCCGCAGCCTCGGCCCAGATCCTACCTATAAAAATTCTCCTAGGACCCAATCATAAAGCCCTCACAATAGTCTCCATATACATCCCACCCAGGGATCAAGGACATGGTCTCAGAGACATTCTCAACGTCTTCAACTCCCAACCTCCTGATTCTGAACTTATCCTGCTAGGAGACTTCAACATTAACTAGTTAGCGTCGGATGCAGGTGCTCATAAAGATGCCATAGCAGCTGCCAACCTCACACAGAGGGTTGCCACCCCTACTAGGACAAACTATAAAACCGGCACCAGTACCCACCTGGATTGGGTACTTACCAGCCACCCCACAAGGATCTCTCGCACCACCGTTCTCCCTGACTCTCTCAGTGACCACTCCCCAGTCATTTGTGAATGGTCTAACAAGTTTCTGAGGCCCCCCCCCCAAATCATCTCCAGCAGGGTCCTCCCTCGTGGATAACTTACCCATCTTAAGCACCACCTGAAATTGCAAGACTGGCTACCTATTCACAAGGCGATGGATGTTAACATGACTCTTGACTACTTCATCACTACTTTCAACAGGGCTGGTGACCTCTTTGCCCCTGTTAAAAAACACAAAGCTAAAACCCTCTTTAACCCCTGGGTCAATGCTGAACTCCTTTCTCAACTGAAATCGAGGGATCATTTCTGGGTGGTGGCTAAAGCTACAGGCAAGCAATCTGACACCCAAAAATACAAACAAGCCCGTAATGCCTGCACAAAAGCCATCTAGCTTACAAAAAGTTCCTATCACAAGGATGCTCTCACCAACACCTGGGGAAACGGACGAGCATTCTGGGATAATATCAAGGAAATTACAGGAAAGCAGCCAAAAACCTCTCTGGCCACTCTAATAGTTGATGGATCCACTACCCCTGACCCAATGGTCATTGCTAACACCTTTAACATGGTTTTACTGACCTCAGTGTCGTTCTCCCCCCTGATTTCTTTGAAGAAAGTATCACCTCCTCCAGCTCCCCCATGCTCAGTCAAATCACCCCCATTTCTACTTTAGGGAGGTCAAGTTGAATGAAGCCGCTATATTGCCACTGCCATCTCTAAATCCAGAACCAGTGGTGACACCCTGGACCTTAAACTACTGTCGCTTACCCTTGAGGATGTACTTCATCCCTTAACTAAAATTTTGAACCTCTCTCTCAGCTGCAGTCAATTCCCGGACAGATGGAAAACTGCCATTGTGACCCCGGTCCACAAAAGTGGTGACAAGACCAGTCACTCAAACTATAGCCCGATCTCCATACTGCCCCCGCTCTCCAGGGCACTCAAGTGCACCATAGCAGACCAACTCACCGACTATCTGGACAAATACAATATACTGTGCGTACAACAACACGGTTTCAGGAAAGGACACAGCACCACCTCTGCCCTCGAGTTCACTGGAGCAGTACATAGCTCTCTAGACAAGGGCCTCCTTATTGGGGCTGTCTTTATCGACCTCTCCAAGGCATTTGATACTGTCCACCATGGGCTGCTTACTGACCAACTACTGAACGCTGGTCTCTCACCTGACTCTGCTCTCTGGTTCAAAAGCTACCTTGAAAACTGGTCGCGAAGAATAAAAATTGCCAATGCTCTTTCTGATACCTTGCCAGTTCGCTCTGATGTCCCCCAGGGGTCCATACTGGGCCCACTCCTCTTCAGCCTTTTTTTAAATTCCCTACCACAATCTTGCCCAAAACAAATCATTCTGTATGCTGACGATGCAGTTGTTTTCTCCTCTCACAAAGACCTCACGCCACTACAACTCAATCTCCAACTTGGTTTCAGTGCCGTTCAGCCATGGTTTTCTAATCATAAACTTGTCCTTAACCACAAGAAAACTAAGTTTATGCTCTTCCGCAGCTCTCACAATCAGCACAAGCTTCACCACATGGCTAGCGCCACCATACAGGGATACACCCTTGAACAGGTTCTATCCTTCAAATACCAAGAGATACTGCTTGACCCTAATCTCTCCTACGGGGCTCATGTCAACAATGTGGCCAGAGCTGCTAATATTCGTCTTGGTCTACTTTACAAACACAGACATCTTACCTCGGATGCATTGAAGATTGCCGTTCAGAGCTCTGTGGTCTCGATTATCGACTATGGTCTCATCATTTATGGCGCAGCTACGATGACAACCCTCAGACATATAGCAATTGCCCTAAACAAGGCATATCGGCTTATTACTGGAGCCCACCATCTCACCCATACCTGTGACCTTTATGCTCCATCTGGATAGCTCCAACTTTCAAACCGTATCAAGTGTCTCACCTATACCATGGCAAAGAAAATTAACCTTGGCCTTGAACCCCCTGGTGTCATAGCCCTGCTACACCACAACACCAATTTACAGAGCACCAGGAGATCCAAAATGCAGCTCCTGCAAGTTCCCCGTTGTGCACTACTCAGGGTCAACGTTCTTTTGCCTACAAAGCTCCACTTTGGCTGAATGGCCTCAGTCCCACCATCTCTTGGTATGTTTAAAACCAGACTCTGACTCCATCTCACTGCCTCCAGCTCCTGTGGTTGCCTCGCCTCACTCCAGTCACACCCACCGCTCCTACAGTCTCTCTGTACCCCCTTGATGCACTTATACCCTATCTGCCCATCCCCTTCTGCCACATCTCCTATCTGCTCTACCTCCTGTCTGTCCTATCCCCTAGCCTCCCTTCCCCCTCTGATTCCTACTACCCCTTCTTTTCTCCCATCCGTCCCTTCCCCCACCCCCCTCGTTACCAGCACTACTCCCCTAACATTGTCTGACAAATGCCTCCAGCTGCTTCACTGTCCCCTTCCCCCTCATCTCTGTGCTTTCACCTGTGTTATAAACCTAGGCCATAACTTGGTCTCTTGCTCTCTAATTGTACCCACCCGCAATTGTTATTCCCAATGATTCAGTACCCCAATTGTCTGTAATCACATTGTTGTATTTTCTATTGACTTGTTGTTTCTTCAACTGTATCTTCTGTAATAACTTTCATCTGACATGGAACCTTTGTAAAAGAGCCTTGGCTCAAAGGTAATTGTAATCCTAGAACTAAATAAATAAAATTAAAAAAATAGGATTCATGCATCTGAAGTTATGGTTCTTCACTGATTCAGACAGAGGGAGAACCAACCTCTGACCACCACCTCCTGGGTCTGGACCATGGGAGGGGGGCTTGGCAAGGAGTCAAGCGTAGCTGGGGCCAGCTATGGAAGCTGGACCTCCATTTCTGGGCCACTTGGCCACCACCCAAAAGCTGAGGGGGTGGACAAGGAAGACTGGTCTCTGCACTTGCCTTGGGTGCACCCCCCCACTGAGTCTGGTTTATTGACCTGCCTATGAAAAGTAGCGCATCCTGGACTTCCGGTGACGTCATCAACTAGATGGCTACTCTTGAATAGAGCTCTAGCCTCCCCGAGAAAATAAAAACCTTCAGACCAACAGATAAAACATCAAAAAACATTCGAAAAAGGAAAAGACATGTCTGGAGGGTATAGGCCAAACAGATCTCATGGGAAAAAAACAATGAATACAAAGGATGGAGGAGGATTGCCAATTGAAAAAGATACCAGCAGAAGTGCTTCTCCGGCCAGCAGCATGGCATATGATCTGGATACAGACCAGGAGATGGAGCATCTCTCACGATCCCGTTTTGAAATGATCACGACAGAACTGAGGGCATTCAGAGCCGAAACCAAGTCAGAATTCCAGATATCGAACACAATGATGCAAGATATGGAAAGAAGGACCAAAAGGTCAGAGCAAAGAATCGCTGAAGCAGAGGAAGAAATAAGGGAAATACACACTGCGGCAGATTACCTAGTGGATGTGCAAGAAAAACTATAGGAGAAACTACTAGACTTGGAGGCAAGATCCAGACGAGATAACATTAGAATATATGGCCTTCCAGAAGACTCAGAGGTAGGCCGGATGGAGGACTTTATGTCCGACCTACTAAAAGATGTTTTAGAATTACCTGTCACCTTTGAATTTAAGATCGAGAGAGCGCACTGATCCCTAACGAACAAACCAACAGACCCAAAAGCCAGACCAAGATCAGTAGTACTAAAGTTATCAAGCTACAGAGATAAAGAATATATTCTCCGTACAGCATGGCAGAAAAGAATTGTGAAACACAATACTGCGAGATTAATATTCGACCATGATTACTCAGTAGAAAAAGCAAAAAAAAGAGCTGCATATTCACCAATCTTTAAAACTGTTAGAGAGCATAAAGTGAGATTCCAGACGCCATTTCCATCAAAGCTGAGAATTCTATGGGATACAGGCTCAAAATTATATGAGAATCCAGAAACAGCAGCACAGGAACTACAGAGGAGAGGCTGGGTTTGCCAGACGGAAGAAGAGGAAGTGAGGCACTGAAACCGGAAAGAGCCCAGTGGAAGAAGATGGTAAGGAACAGACAAGTCCGAGGAGCTCAAAAGACAGTTCTACAGTCACTTCAAGATACACGGAGACTACTGGACACAACATCCGAAGGAGAAGGACAGAGGAAGACCGGCGATACCTGAAAGGTAGAGGAGCATAATGGGGACTGAAAGGACTTAAATAAGATTGCACCATGGGAAGGGCGGAGTTAATACTCGGAAGATCGCGCACATAATCTCCTGTTCGGGACATTATACAAGACAATTATTAGACCTTATTTGGTTCGGGGGTATAAATATTGAGAAGAAGTGAGAAAAGAGGGAGATAGAGTAATATGGGACAAAAGGAAAAGGGACAGGGGTATTAAAAGAAGGGGGGGATGAGACAACCTTAGGAAATAAAAGGGAAACACCAATTATAGCTACAGTATAATGATAATGTATGGCAACCTAAGGCTTGAGGAGGTAAAAGGAAGCTTCTGAAATTCATAGATGGTTTGATCGTGGAATCCCAGTAGTATCAGAAGGAAAATAAAGAAAGGTGGAGTTTAAAGTGGGGGGACAGCTTATGGGACTAGAAGGTGCTAGAAGGAGGGAGGATCGAAACCCACAAAGGGAATAGATATATAAATCTAGAGAAGCGAGAAGGGTAACAGGGGAAAGATATACATATATATGAGAAGGGACCTAGGAAAAGAGGGAGGCGCTCATCTCCGGAAAGAAGAGAAAAGAGGAGAATTCCCGAGGGAAACAATGAAAGAACGGGGAGACAAAAGAGGGGAAAAGATTTGGACTATCATACAAGGTCTCGAAGAAAGAGGGACCTGGGGGAGAGGAGTACATGGTAACTCCTACGATCCCCCCACTAAGGGGACTACAGACGAAGGGGTACCCCTTAGAAGTCACAGAGGGAGTAATTTCACTCTCTCCAACCTTGGAAGCAAATGTGTATATAGTTATAGAGTTAGAATGTTTAGAACTGTTAAGTATGTTGTAAGTGTATTTCGATATGTATGGTTGCATAGGAGAAGAACAAATGAGGGAATAAGGAGAACACAGGAGGAATGGAAAATACAGGGAGAAATGAAGGAAATATATAGAGAACAGAACAGGAATGACAGAATATTATATACAAGAAATGAATAGAAAGATGCAAGTAAATGTATGCTCCCTTAATGTGAATGGCATCAATAATCCTGTAAAGAGAAGCAAAGTAATTGCCCAAGTGAAGAGACAAAAAACAAGTTTTTTATTATTACAAGAGACGCATCTAACAAAAGAGGAACACAATAAGTTAGCCAGATATGGGTTTAAACTAGTAATAGCTTCGTCATATGGAAAAGGGAAACGGAGAGGGACAGCGGTGTTAATCCCTCACAGTACACAATTTCAGCAAACAGATACATATATAGATAAAGAGGGACGACTAGCTCTAGTCACAGGCAATTTGGCAGGACATATGATCACAGTGGCCTCTATATACATACCCCCAGGGTCGGAGTCAAAGGAAGTGAAAAAATTATGTCAGAAAATAACAGAAAAGCAGAAAGGGACCCTGATTTTGGGAGGAGATCATAATATGATATATGACTCATTAGACTCTTCTAAAAAGCAGCCTCAAAGGAGGAAGGCATCACAAAAGCTAGCCATTAAATACTTTCAGGATGTGCAATGGGTAGACGTCTGGAGATATAAACACCCTAAGGCAAGGACTTATACCCACTACTCAGCCCCGCACAAAATATACACACGTATAGATTATCATAGTTCTAAAGACTCCTTATATATGGTACAAGACTGCCAAATTATACCTACCCCCATGTCAGACCATTCAATGCTAACCCTTCGACTAGAATGGCCAAGCAAAAAGCGAAGGACATTATGGAAACTTAATAACTTCCTTTTAAATCATAAGAAATTCAAAGAAATGGTAGAGAAAAGGATCCCCCAAATTATAAAAGAAAATGAGGCCCCAAACTTTGCAAGGGTAACATTGTGGGACACGATTAAAGTAGTACTAAGAGGAGATATAATTAAATTTGCCTCATATTACAAAAAACAACAAAATTTACAACAGGAGAATTTAGAGAAACAACTGAAAGAGGCACAGGAAAGGCATGCGGCCGGAGATCTGAGTTGTAAACTAAAAATTCAAGAAATAAGAGGCAAATTACAACATATATTAGACATTAAGACAGAGCAAGCGTTGCAAAACCTAAGACAAAAATACTATGGGGGAGGACCAAGGGCAACTAGACTCCTGGCACATAGACTACGTAGAAGAGAAGCCCAAACAACAATCTCACAGATCAGAGATCCAGAGGGGGGGGCAGTTAGTAAGACTACCTGCCCTAATTGAGAAGGCATTTTTGAAACATTACCAAACTTTATATACCCCAGAACAGGAGATAGACATGGAGAAAGCTGCAATGTTCCTGAATGGATTGAAAATACCTAACTTGACTTCTGAGCAGCAACAGGGATTGATCTCTCCAATATTGGAGGATGAATTAAATAATGCCATTACAAACCTTAAGACCATTAAAAGCCCCGGTCCTGATGGGTACACCGGGGAATTTTATAAATGCTTTCGAGGGATACTAATGTCTACACTTAGAGAGGCACAACAAAACAAGATATGTCCAGATACATGGAGATATGCTACTATAACCAGCATTTTGAAGCCAGGAAAGGACAGTAGGAACTGTGGCTCATACCGCCCAATTTCAGTTCTCAATATAGATTATAAACTCTTCACATCCATATTAGCTAAAAGGGTGGAGGTATTGCTCCCTAACCTGATAGATCAAGACCAGACAGGATTTATAATGAATAGACAAGCGCAGGATAACATTAAAAGAACATTACATATACTACACTATGCCTACCTGTCGAAGAGACCCTTCCTGCTTCTTAGTTTGGACGCGGAGAAGGCCTTCGACAGAGTGGCATGGCCTTTTTTAAGGACCATTCTGGAGAAGATGGGATTTCCAACAAATTTCAGAGGGATTATAGACTCCATATATAATAACCCAAAAGCATATATTAAAACAAATGGCTCAATTTCAAAGCCAATAAGCTTGAAAAGAGGAACCCGGCAGGGATGCCCATTATCGCCACTTTTATTCGCGATATACCTAGAACCCCTGGCACAGGCCATACATCAACATGGGGGTATATCGGGGATACAAGTGGGAGAAGGGAATCATAAATTAGCCCTTTACGCAGATGACTTATTGGTGTACCTTACTGACCCCGAAAATTCACTGCAACCACTGTGGGGAACTCTGACAGATTTCGGGGAAATAGAAGGGTACAAGATCAATATATCCAAGACAGAGGTATTGGGGGTACACTATACACCATCACCACAGGTTGAAAACTATTTTAAGTTTAAATGGCATATTCCTACACTTAAGTACCTTGGAGTCTGGCTAAGTCTCGACCATAATAAACTATATGAGCTCAATTATAAACCCCTATTAGCACAAATACAAAAGGACATAGAGAAATGGAAACTAATTCCTATCCCGTTTATACAAAAAATAGAAGCAATCAGGATGGTGATATTACCCCGCTTCTTGTATTTGGCACAGACTATTCCCATTACAATACCAGATACTTTCTATAGAGAATTAAACAGGAAAATAATACAGTATGTTTGGGGGAAGCAAAGTCCGAGAATAAGACAAACCATATTACAGCTTTCAAAGGAGGAAGGGGGATTGTCTCTGCCAAATTTTAAATATTACTATATGGCTGCCCAGATCCGTACAGTGATATACTGGCTGCACTCTACTTATACAGCAAAGTGGAAAGAAATAGAACTAACAGAAGAAGATATTAGAACACCACAGGGGATCCTTCTTTCAGACAGGGGGGATAAAGAAAAGGGAGATACTGAAAACCCATACACAATATCAACCTTACGAAGTTGGAAGCAGATGTGGAGCTCTAAAAGAATGAATACTTGGAGGCCTATGTTCTGCTCCCTAACACATACAGAAAAGTTTTTACCAGCCAAAATGGATCTGGGGTATAAAGGCTGGGAGAGAAAGGGATTACATATAGTATATCAGTTTTTGAAAGAGGGAAACATGGTAAGCTTCTCAGATTTAGAAAAAAAATATGAAATAACACACAGAGATAGATTCTATTTCCAGGTGAGGGATTTCATTAAGAAAGAAAGAAAGGAGTGTTGGACCATATACCCTATTCCCAAGATCATAGAAGTACTACAGAGAAGTTTGGAGGGCCAGGCTGACTTAACTCATATAATATCTTACTTATATGTAGCAATACAAGGATTTGAAGGGGATACAGTAGATTCCATTAAAAGATCATGGGAAAAGGACCTAAATATTAGAATTACAGATGAAAATGGAGGAATTATTTATTGCATATACATAAAGGTACCACAGCACCACACTGGAGAGAATTCGCCTGGAAGAATGCTGTTAGGTTTTTTAGAACACCAGCTATCCAGGCACAATATAAAAAAGAAAGAGAGGCAACTTGCTGGAGGAAATGTGGAGAACAACAAGCCACTCACGGGCATTTATTTTGGAACTGCCCAATAATTCAACCTTTTCTGATAAGGGTGCAAGAAGCTATTAAAAGCATAATAGCACCATCAATATGGCTAGACTTATCTTTTTATTTTCTCTCAGACTTCCCTGAAGGGAGCAGAGACATGAGAACAAAGAAGCTCTTACTTATTTTAATTTTTGGCTATTAAAAAAACAATAACAAAAAATTGGTTAACCCCGAGCCCATTCCACATAGCCCAATGGCAAGACATAGTAATAGATATATACCAAATGGAAAGGCTGACAGCACTAACAAACAAAAGATATGCTCAATTTGAGATTATATGGAGGAGATGGGTATTCTGTATTGCTCCACTGAGAAAAGACTTTGTCTGGTAACGAGCGAAAAGATAAAGCTCTGTATTCAAAATTCAGATAAAATATTAAACAGTTGTATAATTTAAATATGAAGGCATAAGAAAGCAATATATCTTAATTTATTCCTCTCATCATAAGGATGTAACTAATAATTAATAATGTTAATCAACTCCTATGCTTGTATATAGGTTATATGTATGTATGATGTATATCAAAAAACATGAAAATAAAGAAAGTTAAAAAAAAAAAAAAAAAAAAAGTAGCGCGTCCTCTGCCACATGGTTGAGTGTGGTCAAAAGAGTGGACAGATTTGAGGGCTGTGCCAGAGGCCTACAAATCATCGATGAGGTCCCAGACATCAGGTCTGAAGAGTTTGGTGCACTGAAAGGGGCATTAAGCACTTTATTTTGCACGTCACCTGCAAACCATAGTCCCCGTTAGTATAGTGGTGAGTATCCCCGCCTCCAGATGGGGTGGGCAGAATGAGAAGAGATCTGGATAAACTAGCAGAATGGTCAGAAGAGTGGCAACTGGGATTTAATGCAAAGAAGTGCAAAATTATGCACATAGGGAAGAGAAACCCTGAAGCTACCTATAGGCTGGGAGGGGAGTTGCTAGCAGTCACAAAGGAAGAAGAGACTTGGGCATCATCATCACTGATGACCTAAAATCATCCAAGCAGACCCTAAAGCAGTAGGTAAGGCTAGGGGTGTTAGGGTGTATTAGTAGGGGTATCACAAGTCGAAGAGGGAGGTAATAATCCTCTGTACAAGACACTGGTTAGGCCCCATCTGGAGTACCGCGGCAGTATTGGAGGCCACACTCACAAGGGCATTAACCAAATTGAGGCAGTCCAGAGAAGGGCAACCAAAATGGTGCAGGGACTGCATCAGAAGACATATGAGGACAGATTAACGGAGCTCAATATGTATACCCTTGAGCAAAGGAGGGGGAGAGGTGATATGATCGAGGCATTCAAACACCTTAAGAGGCATAAACAAGGTGAAAGAGTCTAACATGTTTAAATATAAGAAAATAGCAGGACAAGAGGACACAGCATGAGATTAGAGGGAGGCCGATTAAGGGGAATGTGAGGAAATCTTTTCACAGAAAGGGTGGTGGATGCATGGAATGGCTACCACAAGAAGTGGTGGCTATGAATACAGTGCAGGGCTTCAAACAGGCATGGGATAGGCATAAGGGAGCAATACAAATGACTATGAATAGATAGGTCACTGACAGAGCAAAGGCCAATGGCACATTTATAAGGTAGAAAAAGAAATGGGCAGACTGGATGGGCCTTGCGGTCCTTATCTGCCGTCAACTTCTATGTTTCTAAACCAGAGACCCTCAACCACGAGTGCCTGCAAAGGCTAATGCCTGTGGCAGCTGCCCTGCCCGCTGTGTCAGCCAAATCATAGTGGGCCCGAAGGAGAAGTTTACTGATATCCTCTGCAGTTTGCAGGCACTGAAGCAAGTCCTGCTTCTGGGCGCCATCGGGGAGGGCTTGGGCGGCTGCCTTGCTCTTCCTCCAATTGGCATTCTGGAACTTGACCATATGTGACAGATAGTTTACAATCCTCAGACATAAAGTAGAGGAGGTGGAAACCCTCTTACCCCAGAGGTCAATCCTGTGGGATTCTTTGTCAGGGGAAGGGAGCAAAGGTGCTTAGGTGCCTTAAGACCTGTCATGGGTTGCCTTGATGACAACCGAGTCAGTTTCACCCTGGGCCGCAAAGTACGGAAGGCCCCGGAGAGGCATTTTATAGCCTGTCTGCCCTGCATGGCATAGCTGGCACCATGTCTGGCCTGTGCCAGGTCACTGTAGTGACATTTTTCAAGGCTGGCAGCATAGGAGGGATAATATTAGGAGGAGAATCAGGGATCTCTAAGTAGTCAGCCAGGTCTTTCCTGGTTGCATCCTCCTCCTCCTCAGTCTGGAAGCCCATAGTGGCAGATGGCTGCCTCATGATATTGTAGAAAGTAGCATCCTCAGGGGGAGACCTCAGAGTATGCTTAACTGAGTCTTCACTGACAGAAGAGGCAGTGGATTTGTCAGAAAGGAGGATTTCCTCCTCCACTTCATCTTCTATATCATTAGGGAGTATGAGGTCAGGAGAGTATTCCTCCTCGACATCGACCTCCTCCTCCAGGTCTGGCATTGGAGCAGTCGTCAGTGGCCCTCAGGGAAGTTCCAATGGATGACGAACTGGTGTCGATGGCAAAACTATCGTCAACTGTTGAACTAGGACATTGGTAAACTTAAGTACCTCATTCAGGTCCATGGTCGTCGATGATGGGGGTCCAGTGGCACAACAGTCGGTGACTCGCCAACCAGAGAGCCCGATGAGCCTGTAGCCCTCAGACAGGATGGGGCAGGTATCGACGAGGTGACTGCCACCGCCGAGCTGGTCATCAATGGAGGAGGGGTCAACGAACCGAAGGTGGACGACCGGGCACCCTGAGAATCAGGCGAACAAGCTGTCGGTATGGGTCTGGTAGAGATAGAGACCTGGACAGCTGGTCTCTTTATCAAGAAAGTCACCGCCAACGAAGAGCCCCCCCAAAGGAGAGTCTGACAGGGAATGGAATGGGGGGGGGGTCACGATCCTGGCCTTTTTTGTAACTTTTCCTGGAAGACTTGTCTCAGGCCTTAGAGGCCTGGGAGCTCGTGGACCCACAGAGCAATGAAGCGTGTGGGGCCCCAGAGGACCCCTGCCCGGAGCTGGCTACCTGCTTCTCCACTGGGAATTTTTTGAAAGCCTTCTTGTATCACCTGAGAGTTGTTTTGTTGAAATGCTGGCAGAGTTCACAGTTGGAGACTTGGTGGTCCGGACCAAGACAGGAGACACAGACTGAGTGTTCCTCAGTAGAAGCAATCTTCTTTCTACAACAGCAGCACCAGAAAAGAGAAGAGGACAGATTAACTCTCGACAAACAAAAAAAGGAAAACCCTCCAAGAGGGATTTTAGGGAGAATTAGAAGATAAAATGGCCATAGGCCAAAAAAGACCTGAAACACTGTGACCACTCTTCCGTGGAGACTGTGAGGAGGGAGTGGGGCCGCCCATGCCTATATAATGTTGGTGACTAAGTGGAAGTCGACCGCATCAGTGGCCCCAGATGTACTGCTGAAAATCTTTCATGTGGATTCCCCTTCACCGACAGAGAAGGTTCCTATGGTGTTACCTAATGACTGAGATACCCCCCGAAGAATATCTTAACTATTTCAGACCTGTAGTGTTGTACTTCAATAATGCAGGCAGTATAGTGCAGTAGTTAAAAGCACTGAGCTGCAAATCTAGAGAACGGTTTGAATCGCACAGTCATCACACCTGCATAGTGTGTGACCAAGAAAAAATCACTTAACTTCCCTGTACTCCAAAGTTGCACCTAGAAAGAAGCCTTGGCTTAGTGTGCCTTCCCTGGCTAACACGTGTAAAATAAATAATGCAGAGTCATGTGATCACATTTGACCAATCATATCTTTGTTCCCCTTACACATTTCATAATTTAGCAATCATCAGTCCTAAAGTACAATTTAACTGAATGTTGTGAACCACATTAATACCTAGTCCTTCCTCAGTGGTGTGACAAAAAAAAAATGAGCTAAATGTATCCAGTGTACGCAAAATTATTAGAACAGTACCTTCATAGGCTCATATGGCTTGTGCATGGAATGCTACTGCTGGCTGTCAGATGTCCTGCAGACACAGAACCAAAAGTTATTACGTAGATTACCAAGCAAACCACAATCTAACTACTGCTGTGGTGTAGTTGACCTTACACAAAAATCACCCTTTTGTTGCCCTGTTTTCTATATGCATTGTGCTGTGCATCTTACTTGCTACAGATTATCCTTAGTGTTTTATTATTGTTTATCTTCCCACCTGGTCTGACATCTTTCAATTCGGTAACCCCCAGCCCGTAAGTAACCCGGACCTCAGAGACCCCAACTCACTGCCTCATGGGGTAACTCTCCCATGGTAGGGCTGGCAGGGAGAGAGTCAATCCACCTCCAAATCTTTAGGAAGCACGGCTCCTCATGCTGGATAGTGTAGGGCTAAAGGGTGCCAGCGTCATCCTGTCAAGCTGGGTGTTTCGGTCCATTCTTTATTCCTCCCCAAGATGCTGAGCCATGAATCCACAGCTATGCATGCTTCATGTGTGCCCACCACAAGGCCCCCCTGTGTCTCCCCTCCCACTGACATCACCGCTATGCAGTAACACAACTGTTGTGCCGACTGACCAACCATCTGTGCACTCCCAGGCAGCATTCAAGAGGTGGCGACTGGTTTGCCTCCCACCTGGAGGAGACCAGCATCCCCTGGGATGCTCCATGTTTCTGCCCCTAGTTGGTTCCCAATGATCAAGGCTCCCTCCCAAACCTGGTTG
This sequence comes from Neoceratodus forsteri, assembly GCA_016271365.2. Classification (NCBI taxonomy): domain Eukaryota; kingdom Metazoa; phylum Chordata; order Ceratodontiformes; family Ceratodontidae; genus Neoceratodus; species Neoceratodus forsteri. The sequence goes on along the minus strand of CM057450.1, from coordinate 881,540,430 downwards.
TAAGCATTGTGAGTGGTAACCCAACTGTTGTGCCGACTGACCAAAAAGATTGTCCCTAGTGTAAAAACAGATTTGCTGATTGCCCACATTCTGTAGAACTTGGTGATGTGGCTGGTTGGTTTGTATTGGCTTCCTTTTTCTTAATAAAAAAAACATATGTTATCCACACTTGAGAAACCCATACTGCAACCTTCCTGAAACTTTGGACACCCCTACACAAACACACGCACACTTGCTCACTCACTCACTCCACTTATAATGCAGTGGGAGGAGGCTACTGGATTGTGTGTTCATGTCTGTGCCTTTTACCAGGTTCCGGAAGGGAAGATAGGGATTAGGGACTATTAAGCATAATAAGGGATCCTTTTGGAAGAAAACATTACTACAGTAATATTTTTTTCTTAAAACCTCAGGAATCCCTCACAAATACAGACTCTATAGCAGCACCCTGGGAGGCTAGGCACAGAACATATTTAGTGAAAGGGTTCTACAAGACAGCAGTACCAAAGCTGGCATCCGTTCTGGACTGTATGTCCAGACAACAGTGCTTTGTGAAAGTGTGTACCGTCTTCTGAGCAGCTGTTTTACAGATTTCCTGTAGGGAAATATCTCTTGATGCCACCACAGAGGCAGAGGTGTCCCTTGTGCAATGTGCCCTAAGGCCTTCAGGTGGCAATTTGCCAGCTTTGTCATAACAGAACTGTATGTAGGAAACTACTCAATGAGAAATGGTTCTCTTGGATGCTGGCTTACCTTTTCTACTTCACCAAAGGTGAAATAAATACATGTTAGTGGACCTGACATCCTCTGTGTGGTCCAAGTAGTAGATCAGTGCCGTCTTCACATCCAGACTGGAATTTCTGTTCTTGTGTGGTGGACTTGGCTGTAAAGAAATCTGCAAGTGTAACTGATTTCAGACACCACTTTGGGGAGGAATTTTCTGTTAGTTCTTAGTACAGTACTACCTTGTCCATGTGAAAGATGACGTAGTTACTATCTGTTCAGAGGGCTTGCAACTCTCTCACTCTTTCAGGAGATGTCACTGCCTTAAGGAGAACTGTTTTCCATGTTAAATACTTCAATGCAGCAGTTGCCTCATGCTCAAAAGGAGCCTTCATCATCTGAGCAATGCACACCATCCAAGTCCCAGGGAGGGACTGGGTCCATTACTGGAATGTACAGGTGATTAAGGCCTTTGAAAAATCTTTAGAAAATGGGTTGTGGGGCCACTGACCTGTCTTTGCCAGCTGATGCATAAGCTAACACTGCTGCCAAATGAACCTTCAGGGTTGAGGGCCTGAGGTCCAAGGACTGCAGATGGACTAGGTAGTTCAGGACTGTAGACAGACTTGTTTGTAATGGGTTGAGATGTCTATGGGAATACTAGAACGAAAATCTTTTTCATTTTCAAGCACAAGTTTTCCTTGCTGGTTTCCTGGGAAACCTTCAGCATTTCCATCACTGTCTCAGATAGATTTAGTCCATAGATCTCTAGCTCATCAAGAACCAGTATTCTGAGTTGCAGAGTTCTTGGATCCGGGAATGCTATCCTGCCCCGAGACAATTTCAGCAGACTGTATCTCAGGAGCATGTTGATGTGATGTTTGTTGGGAAGGGACAGGAGCAGGGAACACCAGATCTGCCTGGCCCAGTCTGGAGCTATGAGAATCATTGTTGCTGACTTCCTTCTCAGTTTGAGCAGTACTTTCAGCAAAAGTGGGAAAGCATATAGAAACTTCCCTGACCAGTTGAGGACTAGAGAATTCTCTGGGACTCTAACCACCAATGGGGTCTGCAACAGAACAGTGGGAGCTGGTTGTTCTTCCAGGATGCAGGATGGGTCTATTTCTGGTATACCCCACTGCCTGAACACTGCTGCTAGCACCTGCTGGTTCAGGGTCCACTCATGATTTCTCTGGATGATTCTGCCCAGGGAATCTGACAGCACATTGTCTTTTCCTGGCAGGTGTACTGCTGTCATCTGAACTTCCAGGGAGCATGCTACATTCCACATCTTCATTGCTTCTGTGCACAGCTTTGAGGATCTTGTTCCTTCCTGCTTGTTTATGTAATGCACTGCTGTAGTGTTGTCTGTTCTGACCTAGACAGACCGACTCCTGATCTGGGAGGAAAAAGCCTGCATTGCCAGATACACTCCTTGAGCGCCAGACAATTTATGCACTCCTGAGTCTCCTGTGTACTCCAAGTACCATTTGCAGTGAGGTCTACCAGGTGGGTTCCACAGCCTAGAAGGGAGCCATCTGTTGTGTGTATAGTTGAAGGTGATTGTTGAAGGAAGGGAATTCCCTCTCTGAGGCTGCACTCTTCCTTCCACCATTCCAGTGCCCTCAGCAAAGTCATTGTGATGGGCACTAATTTGGACACTGGATCCTACCTGAGACCAGTGATTCCCTAGGTGATTCTCAACATCTATTTGGAAACTGGCCTATGGTACCACTGCAGTGGATGAGGTCATGTGCTCCAGTAAACACATAAAATCCCTTGCAGGTCTTCCATAGCTTGAAGGATTCTGCAGTTGAAATAAAGATTTGCTACCCTTGCTTGAGGGAGGAATGTTTTTGCAGGGTGTTCAGCTTTGCACCTCTAAAATCAAGAACTTGAACTGGTTCTGTTTGAGACTTCAGAAGATTTATAAGGAAAACCTGGGTACTCCAATGTGACTTATGTCAGCAGTAAGCAGGTCTTTGCTTCCTGCTGTGTTTTTCACGAGACTAGCCAATCATCCAGATAGGTAAAAAACACAACCCCTTGCCTTCTCAAATGTGCTGCTACCACAGCTAAGCACTTTGTAAACACTCATGATGCTAAAGTGAGGCCGAACAGAAGGCCTGTGAACTGGGAGTGTCAGTTCCCCGTCATGATCCTGAGGCACTTTCTGTGGTTGGGCCTGACAGGTATATGAAAGTAGGAATCCTTCATATCCAGTGACCCCAGCTAGTCTCCTTATTGCAGAGATGGAATCACTGAGTCCAGTGTTACCATCTTGAATTTTTCTTTAAGTGTTTGTTCAGATATGTCGGGTCTAAAACGGTTTGCCACTCCCCATTTTTCTTGTGGGTTGGGATCTATCTGGAATAAAGTCCCCTGCCCTACTGCTAGGGAGGTACTTTTTCCACTACAATTGCTTGCAACAATTTCTTCACTTCCATCTCTAACTGGATGCTTTCTGTTGGGGTACAAGGGTGGAAACCCTTGTGATTCTGCAGCTTTGGGACCACACAGAGGATACTAGGTTCACTAACACTTCAGTTGTTTGGAAGTATCCTCCACACCTACCTCCCCTTCCATAAGGCCTGTAAGAAGCAAAGGCCTTTTCTTTCTCAATGTTGCTCTTGTAGGTGGTTTTGTATTCATCCACCATTTTCATGTAAGTCTCTGTCTTGTCACCAAACAGTGAATTTCCCTTGCAAGGTAAATCCATTACTTTTGTGTGAATGTTCTGGGATAAACTGGTAATTCCAAGCCAGGCAAATCTCCTTAAGGACACTACATGGGCCATAACCCTAGCTGCTGTGTCGTTTGTGTCTACAGCCATACTGAACTGGTACATTTTGGCATCTATGGCTCTTACTGCTGTGTCAGTCATATCCTGTGCCAAGTCTCCAGTAGCCTTTTCACTCAGTGTCAGTATGGAATTCCACTGGGATTCCCGGTATCGTGCTGTGTACACCAGGCAAGCTGCCTGTCTTACTAGTAGGTAAGCTGACACATAAACTTTTTTTCCCATGCTATCTAGTTTCCTAGAATCCTTCTCAGAAGGCTAGGAGGAAAGAGGCACTTTGGCCTTGTCACAGGCAGCAGGCTGGATCCTTCCCTTATTTTTCTTTTTTTTAATGCTTCCCTGGGCCCCAGCCTTGCCACTCTTTCAGGCCCGCATAGCTACCTGTGCCCATTGTCTCACCTCCGCTACCTCCCCACTGCCGGCCATGATCCAGTATGCTCCCGCACCCTGGGAGGCCCAGCTCTAACCCTACCAGGAGGGCCCTTCCTGGGAGAAAGGGAGAAGAATTCAGGGATGCAGCACTGCTGGGGCACATACACATGGGAGGCAGAGGAGGATGTGCACTCTGGGGACCAGCGTGTCGGGAGGAGGTGCGGCCATCATCCCGCCAGGCTGAGGCCATTTTTCGTTTTTCTCCTGGGGGCATGACATGCCATATGACAAGGCCAAGCCGACATCCATCATGCTCCCTCTCACAATGCAGCCTCACGTACTGCTGTGCCCCCAGCCTCTTCCAGGGGCAAGCATACATCGAGGCTTGTATCTCCCCTCCCTTCCAGGAGAAGGCAAGCAGTCATGGGACACTTGAGCTTCCTCCCCCCGGCCGGCCTTCAACTCCTGGATCCATTCCTGAACCAGGGTCATCGGCATTGCAAGCAGAAATCCAACTGCTGTGATGGCCAACCCCTCCCTTGTGATCAAGGTGGGAATACAGGTATTCAGAACTCTGTCCATTTGATACTTTTTGTCAATTTTCTTATCTATGCCAGCAGCTGAGGTGGGTGCTGGCCTGATTTAAAAAATGGCTTCCTTAAGGGATTTATGGGTGGGCAGCATCAACCTCTGCGGGAATTAGGCTCATCATATTCACAAATGTTTCCTTTGAGGAGATGTTGAGGGTATTTACCATATGTCTTACAAATGTACTGTGAGAGGTATAATCATCTGAAGGCCTAGGAGGAGAATCAAATTCTTACTCAGGAGAGCCCGCTAGTTCTATGGGTTCTCCTTCCTCCTCTTCATAGTGCATTTCAACCTGCTTCTCTCCTCCTCCACAGGCACAAGGAACTGAACCAGAGCCGGGGGCAGAGTATATATTCATGACATTCCACACAGCGTGGAATTGCCATGCCTTTGTCATGCCACTGGCGACTCCTTTTCTTTTTCAGGAGGAGGGACAACAGTACATTTTTCATTTAGTTTTTTTCTTAGCAGGCACTGTCTCTGGTGTCTGCTCTGAGGCTCTTATTTTTGCTGGATTCAGGGTTCCCCCTTTTGGATACCCCGAGTTCTGAACCGTCTCTTGCAGCCTTATCTTTCTTTTCTGTCTCCTTTGACAGAGACTGCTGTGTACTTTGAGGGGCTCCCCTGAGCCTTTAGGTGACATGGAGACAGACTGCAAAACTATAAGGTCTTCTAATTGTTTTGCCCTTTTCTTTTGTGTTTTAGGGCAAAGCTTAAGGCCTTGCCTGCGGGTGCTGAGTATACTTGGGGCACTCGTGGTTTAGCACTACCGCAGGTGCAGAGTTTACGCGTGTTTAAAAGGAACTGTTGAATGCTGCGAGTTTATTGCCTGTTTCTGTAGTGACAGTCTTAGTGTGACACATGGCCACATGTGACCTGTCAAAGTCATGTCATGTGGCCATGTGTCATGCAACCTAGCCTTTGTAGTGACGTCTACAAAAGGCATAGGTATTAGGCTGTCACACCAGTTTTCTCCACGGTTTGTCTCTGAATGTGCTTTATTCGGCGCTCCATGCAGCAGTACCGATCGTGATCCTGAGAGTGTAAAACATTCGATTTAGCTATCCCAGTATAAAATAACTATAAATAACACCATCTCACTAAAAGAAGCAGAATAGAGAACAGAAAACAGTTCTCTGTCAGACGACAGCCAGAACCGCGGGTTCTCCTGTTGAGCCGACTGTTTTTGTTGCATCGCTAATACACTACTGAATGAAATCCTTGCAGTGTCTGTGGATTTCTGAGTAGTGTTCAATCAACCAGCATAATTCAGTCACACTAAGGGAGAGCATATAAATAAAAGCAGTTTGGAGGGGGGAAAAGGGTTCTGTCAAATTCTGTAGGACTAGGGTCAGAACCACGAGGTGTCTGTCTGTCTGCTGTTCCTCTTGCTTCCTTGCTGCAGTTGCTTATTTGTTTGTTTACATCCTGCAGCATAAATGATAACAGGGGAATAGGCTTTTCTGTATTTTCCTGACAGACTTTAGTCAGGATCACAAGGAAACAGCAGTTTTTCATCTGGCTGCATTTACCACGTTTACTTTCAATTGAAAGTGACTCAGTTTTGTGTTGGGTACTGTCAGAGCAAGGCATAGGCTTTGTTAGAGCCTATTTGTTGGCTTTCACAAAATAAAATTACATCCTGCAGCATAAATAATAAAAAGGAATAGGCTTTTGTGTATTTTTCTGACAGACTTTAGTCAGGATCACAAGGAAACAGCAGTATTTCATCTTGTTTTGTGTTGTTCTGTGTGGGATATTGTCAGAGCAAGGCAAAGGCTTTGTATTGCCTGGTAAAAATCTCCAATTTCAAGCTTGCAGCTTGCATTTATGACAGGAAAAAATGTCCCCACTTGCATACAGTCACTCTGAGCAAACAAATAAATATTTAGTCTAGTGTTTTTCTTGTTGGCATATGCCAACAGACACAGTACTATTTGCAGATTTTACTTCGGACAGGGAAAAGTGACCCTATTTTTACAAAGTCACTCGGAGCAAATAAATATCTAGTCTGGTGTTTATCTTGTTAGCTTACGCCAGTAGACACAGCACTATTTATAGCTTGCATTTCTGACAGGAAAAACTGTCACCATTTGTGAAAAGTCGTTTGGCAAAACTGTCCCAAACTACATGAAATAAATTGGTTCATATAGCAAACATCTATCCAGATGTTTTATTTTTTGCTGTAAGCTAATCAATATATATTGAACACTCCCCCATTCTTACCATCTCATGCATCTGGTGATGAGCCTCAGCTGGCTGAACGGTTAGTGGCACTTTACTTTCTCTCAGCTAAAGCACTCGGTTATAAACACAAGGGAGTCAGCAGTACTGTTCACCTGCAGTCCATCTCGATTGTTAGAAAATTTGGTGTAAAATTTAGTCTGCCATGTCAAGAAAAAGGTTCACTGTGAGTCATGCATTAGATGAAATATCTGCAGACAATGACTCCGCTGGGGTCACAAGCAGTGACTCAGAGTCATGCTCATCAGACTCAGACAGTGAATCTGGGCTACCAGAGAACTGCACAACTGGATGAGGCAGGGCCAATAAATGCAGCAAAAATGTAAAAGGACAAGGCAGGCCAAATGTAAGAGGATGATGCAGGGCATGCAAAAATAACAGTTGTTAGAAGCGGAAGGGGAAAGGCAGAAGAAATAATGAGAATGCTGCAGAAAGTGCAACATTTCAAGGCAGGTAAAATAAAGATAAAACAAACCCAGCTATAAGAGATAGAGGCAGGCTGACTAAACATTTGAGCAGTACTGAAAGTGGCAAGGGACGAGGCAGTCAAAACAATGTAAGAGGGCGAGGCAGAGTGCGTGGCATATATCAACAAATTGCAGTTGGCAGTTGTCCATCAACGTCTACTGAAGTGCAACAAATGGCATCAAGGGAACCAGCAGAAGTAACATTTTTAGATATTGATATGTAACCTGTTAGAGAAGAAAGCACAGACAGTGACAAAGAAGAAAGCTCAGAGAGTGAATGGGTACGGGGACTCAACAAGTGAAGAAGAGTCAGTCTCAGTAGAGAGGAGGAATGAGGTAGCAGGAAACAAGACTGGGGTGCAATAAGTATCCGAGGAAGAGGAAGAGGCAGTGGACAAACCCAGAGAAATTTAGCTACAAATATTTCTGGGGCTAATCAGGGAAGTGCAGCTGAAATTATGTGGCATGAAAGTGAACAGCAGGTAGAACCTTTTGAGTTCACAAGATCACCGGGTATTAAGGTCCCTTTGTCTGATAACTCTACACCACTGGAGTGTTTTAAAGTCTTCTTCTCAGAGTCAGACATTGATAGTAATGACGGGCATTATACATTTAATCTGTACAGAAACAAACCGATATGCCAAACAATTTCTGATGAATGAAAGTCAGTCTGAATTCTCTCGTTCTTCTTCCTAGAAACCAGTAAGTCATTCTGAGATGTATGTGTTCCTTAGTATTTTCATGTTGACTGGGTTGATGAAAAAAACACAACTATCTGATTACTGGTCCACTAACCCATTCCTCTCCACACCTATTGTGCATTCACTCATGAGCAGGGACAGGTTCTTGAACATATTCAAATTCCTACATTTTTTGGATAACAATATATGCATTGAATCACTAGACAAGCTAAGGAAAATATGGAGTGTATTACATTTGTTACAGAACAAGTTTATGACAGCATGTACCCCTGACCGATATATCAGCATTGATGAATCATTCTATTATTCAAAGGCCATCTACGATTCAAATATATGCCCTTGAAATGGTCACGATTTGGCATAAAAACATATGAATTGTGTGAAAGCTACTCGGATAATGGTGGGATGGGAGGGTATGTGTGGAATTTTGTGGTGTATGCCGGTAAAAACGTACAAGATGTCACAGTTGACCAGACCATCATACACAATACTGTAGAAAATTTTGAACGGAATGCTCATCCACTTTCTTGTAATAATCTTGATGTAACAGCAGAGGTCAGGAATACTGCACCAACTACAATGACGGGGCAAACAACACAGGACACTGTAATCAAGTTATTAGGAGAACTTGCCGATCAGGGGTATAGATTGTTTACAGACAGGTTCTACTCTAGTTCTAAGCTTGTTCGACACTTACAGGAACTCAAAACTGAGTTCTGTGGAACTGTTAACAAAGCCAGGTTAGGACTGCCACAACAGTTTCGAGAGGCACAGCTGGATGTAGGAGATAGTATTTCAATTGTTGCTGATAACTGTCCCAAAATGAGAGCCATCATGTGGCGTGCAAGACCCAAAAAAACACAGACCATATACATGTTGACCACTGTGCATAAGGGGACCATGGTGTTGTGTGGCAACAAGCATGATGAAACCCCAAAGATCAAACCTGATGCTTATTTATTTATTGAGCATCAGTTTACAGCCTTTGAGCCAGAGGCTCGTTTACAAAGGTGCCTCGTCACAGAGAAGACAATACAGTGATAACAACTTAGTACAGAGAAACAGTGTACAGTTTTTTTTGAGGATGTAGGAGGGCAAATGAGATCAACAATTTACCACATACAGGACTGGTGAAGTTAACATTGTTCAGGGAAATAACTAGAACATCAGAAAAACATAGGATATCAACACAGTGTGTTTTAGCAGAGTCAACAGGGAGGTAACAGGAACCAAGGGTAGAGAAGGTAGAGGATTTGAGCAGCCAACAGGGGGCTTTGTCAGAGAGTGAGCAAGATAGCTTAGAAACAGCAACAGCTGCGAGTAGTGAAAAGGTGGTTCCAGAGGGTAGTTTTAAAGCAAGAGATTGTGGGGGTGTCTGAGATACTGGCAGGGAGAGAACTGTACCAAGGGGCATGGTAGAGGAAGGCCCGTTGTCCACGAGAGGTCCTTGCCCTAGGTACCTTCAACTTGGTTTTACAGGAGGACCGTGTTGAAGCTAATGAGTTAACATGGTGGATAACGGCAGTCAAACCAGGAAGAGAGAGCCCAAGGAGAGTTTTTTTGTAAGGATGCAGGTTTGATACCTAAGACGTTCGTCAAGATTGAGCAGATTTGCCTGGGAGTAAAGATGGCAGGTATGCGTAAGTCTGGGAGCACCTAAGATTAGTCGACAGGCCTTATTTAAGGTGAGGTGGATTTTGGTTAGCGAGGTCTGGTCAGCAGCCCAGTAGACTGGTAAGTCATAGTCAACAAGTGACAGAATGGAGGACATAACTGCGAGTCGGAGGGCATCGGGGGGGAGACAGTGTTTGTGGCAGTAAAGGATTCCCAACCTAATATTGGTGGTGGAGGCTAAAGCGGAGATATGGGAATGGAACGTGAGGGCAGGGTCAAAGGTTATCCCAAGGTATTTGTATGTGTAAACTTGCTCGAGTGGAAACATAGAGCTATCGAAGACTTGAAGTTGGAAATTACTAGCTTTGTTTTGCGGGTGGGAGAAGATCATAGATTTGGTCTTTTTAAGATTGATAACCAGTCTATGTTCTTTAAACCAGGCTTCCACATCTTTATAGGATACACTGCAGGGAATCTTGGAGGGTGGTGGGGTTACGGTCAGAAGCGAAGATAACAGCATCATCTGCATAAAGGAGGAGTTTACCAGTACAGGCACCTGGCAGGGTGTTGAGATAAAGGGAAAAGAGCAGGGGCCCAAGAATAGAGCCTTGGGGAACTCCAGATCGGATAGGGCAGAGGTCAGAGAGGGTGCCATTGATTTTTCACGCTGGGACTGGGCAGACAGATAGCTGGAGCACTATGAGACAGGTCCTGCAGCAAGCCAGCATGGCTGAGTGCATCCAGCAGAGAGGATGGGATACGTGTCAAAGACTTTGACAGATCGATGAACACTGCACCAGCAAGACAGCCCTAGTCCAGGGAGGAATGGAGGAAGTTAGAAAACTTGATGAGGGCTATGGTGTGTTACACAGCATGGAAGCATTGTTCTTCAGGGCAGAGGATACTGTATTTGGTAAGAAACTCAGATATTTGGGAGGATACTACTTTCTCTAAGGCTTTTGGGAGTGGTGAGAGGATTGAGATGGGACGACAATTACCGGAAAGGACCCTATCTCCACCCTTATGTATGGGAGTGACAGTGGCAATTTTCCAGGCTGATGGAAATTGCCCTAGACAGAGTGATTTGTTGAAGAGGCTAGTGATTGGGGTGATGACCTGGTCCAATGCCAGGCTGAGGAGTCTGGGGTCCAAGGAGTCACTGCCAGTGGTGTTACTTCTTAGGGCCTTGGTCAGATACGGTCTGACTTCATTGACAGTAACCCGGTGGAAGTGGAAAGCTGCATGTGAGGGAGCAGGGTCAGGAGAGTAGGGGGGTCAAAAAAGTTGCTAGGCAGTACACAGCTAAGGTCAGTAAAGGATTCATTGAGATGGTTAGCAATGAGGGTAGGATCAGTAGAGATAATACCTTCAATATTGATTTGGGAAGGCGGAGGAGAGTGTGTACCACCATTTAGTTGTTTGATGTTATCCCAGAAGGTTCTAGCATTCCCCCAGGACGAGGTAAGTGAGGCCCGATAATGATCGGCCTTTACTTTGCGTATGGCCCAGATACATTTATTTCGGCAGCAGCATATGATGTCTGTCGCAAGAGGCGGCCAGTTTCCGTGATAGGTGTCACAGGTTATCCCTGTGCTTAAGGAGTTGAAGTAGGGAAGGAGTGACCCAGGAGTATGCCGTCACTTGGAACGAAGTTTGGTTAGGGGTGCAAGATATCAAGCTTTGTTGAACATTAAGGTGGAAGAAGGCCAGGGCGAATCAGGTTGGGGCGGTCTCAATGGGAGACCAGTCAACTTGGGCTAGAAGTTGTTTCAGGCCTCTCAGCCCACCTAGTCGCAACCGCCGCGGTAGGGTGGCCTGTGCAGTGGGTTTGGTTAGGGACATAATCCAACGGAAAAGAATAGGGGAGTGGTCACTGATTCCATCCGGAAGGACTTGTAGATTGCAAACTTGTTGTGGGGTTCACTCTTGTTGATTGGATAACAAGTTGCGTTAGGTCAATAGCAGTAAAGGAGTCACAGGTGGAGGAGGATGCGGGGCTAAGCCAGTTGATGTTTATATCACCCATGAGAATATGCTCAAAGGAATGTGGTAGAGAGGTGAGATACTCTATTAGAGGGACCAGGGCCTGAGTTTGATTTTTTGGGGGAATATAGGCTAGAGGTTAGAAAGAGGGGGCCTTTAGAGGGTTCGGGGGTAAGTTTGAGGGTAAGGGCCTGGGCCTGAGGTTAGAGACAGGGGCTGGGAGGGCTACTCCAGGAAGGGAGTCTTTGATATAAATAGCACAGCCTTCCACCTCGTCTCCCTACACGGTCTTCGAAAAGAGGGAGTAGCCAGGAGTGAGACAAGGAGCTAGGGGTAGAGCCAGATAGCCAGGGTTTCGACTAGGAGATGATGTCAGGTTCGTGGACAGTGACCCAACATTGGAATGAGTCAAATTTCTTCAGGAGACTGCAGATATTCATAGAAGCAATAAGAAGCCCAGGGGATCTAGTCAAGGAGTTATTGTGGGTTGGACCAGGGTTGAGATGAATATTCCCTGACAAGAGTAGGAGGAGAAGTACAGCCCTGATCGGGGGTGTGTGGAAGGCATTTCTGCATTGAGCGAGACAGTAGGAGTGGGAGAGCTTAGAGACACAAGAGGTGAGCAAAGAGAAACATAGACTTTGATGGCAGATAAGGACCACTTGGCTCACCCAGTCTGCCCATTTCCCTACTTACTGGATAAGCTGCAGATTCTAGTTACCATACAGCCTACTTCCTGCAACCCCCAACTATAATTGCCTTGTGTCTGTCCCATGCACGTTTGAATTCCCCCACTGTTTTAGGCCCAACGACCTCCTCAGGAAGGCTGTTCCATGTACCCACCACTCTCTCCGTGAAAATAAAAAGAGGTACAGGATGGGAAGGCTAGTACAATAAGTTGCCCGTAGGCGCAAGGGGTGAAGCTAGGTGGGGACTGGGGGAGGGTGGATAGGTTGGGGTGCAAGAAGATAGTAGAGAAGGAGGAGGCGACTCCGGGGCCCCAGAGTAGGGGACCTGTGGAGCCATGGGGACACCTAGGTTAGATGGAGGCCACGTGAGAAAGAGGAGGGAGAGGCATGACAAGAGAAGGTGGGCAGTCATCTTAGGATGGTTCTGCAGATAGCAGTAATGAGATGGGTACAAGAGGGTGAAAGATCTACCCATAAGTGTAGTTGCCACTTTGGTACAGTGGTAGAGCCCATGCCTCAAGTGCACAGAGTACCAGGTTCAAGGGTTGTCTAGGGTGATAGAAAAGGTCCCAGGATGGTGACTGCAGCAGCACTCAGAAAATATTTTAGCAGACTATGAGGGTTAGAGGCTTTTAGATTCTTAAAACCTATCACAAACAATAATCTGATGTGACAGCTGAGTGATGGAGCTGCTGAGTGAAACAGCAAGGGTGCAGGGTTCAATGCCTGCAGTGACACCAAGAAAGAAATGGTGAAATATTTTGGCAGACTAGGGGGGGTCAGAGACTATGAAAGTCTTAGAAAGTAAGGATAAGATAGCCAGATGCAGTGGTTAAGTGGTAGAGCTGCTGACTCTGATAGCAAGGGTACTGGGTTTGAAAACAGCAGGAGGATAGGTATTCTTGTTTCTAAGAAGGAAGGGTTAAAACCTTGAAATTAGAGGTAGATATTGGCCTGGTTCTGTACAACAGTAAGATAGGAGGGGTGGATGTTAGTGACCCAATGCTCAAAAACTACGCATGTGTTAGAAAAACAAGAAAATGGTACCAAAAAATGGTTTTCCACTTAGTGGATATCTCAGTTTTCAGCTCATTTGTGATCTACAAGCATAAGGGTGGTAAAGGCACTCACTATCAGTATGTTGCTAAGCTCACAGAACAGCTTGCAGAAGCCTACCTGTGTAATGCTACTGCAAAGGTAAGACATGTGTCGAGTGCAGAGACAGAGGTACGCCTTACTGGCAGACACTTTCCTGCTAAAATCCTCCACGCCAAAAAAGAAGAACCCTACCAGACTCTGCAGGGTTTGCACTGCCAAGGCCTCATGTGCCTTGACAGCCAGTGGATCTAAACGTAAGAGAAGATTACGTGGTGGGGCATCTGAGAGTCGCTACTACTGTCCTGACTGCAATGTTCCACTTTGTATTGGAAAGGTGTTTCAAATTATTCCACACAGTGAAGGATTATGGGATCTCGGACAAAGAATTGTCTTCAATTTAAGAGTAATGCAAAAAATTACAGTTCAGGACAGTAAAAAAAGGTAATTTCACTGACATTATTATCATATTCTGTGCCTTTACCACCCTTACAGTAGTCCACACCTACAACACACACTTGCCTTGCTTTTTCATTGTTTTGACTGCCTCTGCCCTTGCCTCTTCCAGTGCTGTTTCAGCATATGACACCATTTCAAAATTCGCCTGATTTTTTTACATACATACACCACAGTGATGTAGTTAGGTGTAAAAACAAATAAATATCAGGGGGATGTTTCTCTAATTTCTTTAGATATTAAATAATAGATTAGATATTAAATAAACCTTCATGTGACCTTCTGTGAGCTTTTAGTCTCAAACTTTGGCTCATGAATTATGAATAGGACACAAGACACATTTTTGAAAATAGTTTTATTTTAGCTAAGTGTGCAGCATTAGGTTATTCACTTACCATTAACAATGGAAAACAGAATCAGTACTGGGTGTAGCTATTGTCCCTAACATCATGCACTGAAAATTTCATTAGAATAGCTCATACACAAAAACATTTATAAGACTGTACTTTTAGGGTACAAATTACAGCAAAATCGCCAGCATCGGGTTAAAAATTACTAAAAGTGACCAGCAGTTAAAAGGTTAACATAGAGCTTAAAAACATATAAATTGCCAGCAGCTACGGACCTCTAGGCCCATCCAGTCTGCCCGTAGGCTCTATACAGTGTATGTGACCACTGACCCTATGTGAGCAATGGCTTTTCACCACTCCCTGACTTGCAACTGACAAAACCGTGGTCTAGATCCAGGCACTTTAAACACAACTTGTGGTAGCTTGCCTTTGCCAGGACCTGAAAACAAACCTTACAATTAAAACCTGTAGGTCCTGTCTTCTTTTTGGTCTGTCAGTCATGCCAAACACTGATGACCCTGGGAAGATGTTAGCAGTTCCCAGAAGTAAAAAACGTTTGTAGCTGAAAAACAAAAACAAAAAACCCAATAGGTAAAAAGGTTTAAATAAAAAAAGGAAAAAAAGTGGTTTGGGTCCTCAAAAATTTCAACCGCAAGTAAAATACACCTCAAACGAGTTTTATTTTGTTAAATTAGCCAAATTTCTTCTTGATTCCCCAAAAATGAGGAACCAAGGATAACGTAAAGAAAAACTGCAAAGCAACTGAAGTAAAATTAATTTTTACTCATTTTAAAACAAAGCAGTTGAGGTAAAAGTAATTTTTATTTGTTAAAAAATGAAAAAAAAACAAAAAAAAACAGTAGTTCCCTGAAAGCCAGAACTGCACCAAAATAGCCTTCTCTGGTTGGTAGGAACTAATGGGAACCGGAGAAAAGTTTTTTTTCCCCCCCAGATTGTTTAACCAGGAGTAGCACACTAAGCTGAAAGCTTGTTTACAGGTGCAACCTTGGGAGCACAGGGAAGTTAGTGACTTGCTCAGGGTCGCACAGTACGCCGTTGGGGGGGCTGTGGGATTCAAACCCAGGTCTCCAGATTTGCAGCTCAGAGCCTTAAACCACCACGCTATACTGCCTCCCTAAGTTGAAATTTACAGACAGAAACATATAAATTGTCAGCAGATAAGGACGGCTAGGCCCATCCAGTCTGCCCACAGGCCCTATACATTGTATGTGGCCACTGATCATATGTGAGCAATGACTTGTCATCACTCCCTCTCCTCTCAGGCTTCCCTTGTGCCTGTTCCATGCATGCTTAATCCCCTTCACTGTGCTTTCCCCCACTACCTCCTGTGGCAGACTATTCCATGTGTCAACTACCATGAGTAGAAAAACTTCCTCTTATTACCTCTTAATCTACCCTCCTCCAGTTTCACATTGTGCCCCCTTGTTCTAGTACTTTTCCTACATTGAAAAAGCTCCCCTGCCTGCACCTTATTTATGCCTTTAAGGTACTTGGAAGTTTCAGTCATGTACCCCGCTGTCTCCTCTTCTCCAGTGAGTACATATTGAGGTCCCCTAGTCTCTTCTCACATGTTTTGTAGTGGAAGCCAACCACCATCTTTACTGCCCTTCTCTGGAGAGTCTCCACCTTATCTATGTCCTTGCGCAGGTGTGGTCTCCAGAACTGCACGCAGTACTCCAGGTGAGGCCTTACTAATGTTTTATACAATGGCATCACCACCTCCTGCTAGTGATACCTCTGCCTATGCACCCCAGCATACCATTGGCCCTCCCTGCTGCCTTTGTACACTGCTTTAATAGCGTAAGGTCATCAGAGATGATAACCCCTAGGTCCCTTTCCTCCTTGGTGACAGTCAGCTCCTCTCTCCCCAACCTGTAGCTCTTCCCAGGGTTCCCTCTACCCAGGTGCATTATTTTGCACTTCTTTACATTAAACCTCAGTTGTCACATCTCTGACCATCTTTCAAGCTTCTCCAGGTCCCTCTTCATTTTCTGCACCCCTTCTGGAGTACCCACCCTGTTGCAGATTGTGGTGTCATCTGCAAACCGGCAGACCTTTCCTTCCAGCCCCTCTGCAATGTCACTAATGAAGACATTGAACAGGACTGGTCCTAGTACTGATCCCTGAGGTACTGGTCACCCCCCCTCCCCAGATTGTACCCCACTTACCACCACCCTGTCTCCCGTCTGTTAACCAATTCCAAACCCAGTTCACCACCTTGTCTCCCATGACCAGACTACTCATCTTGTTAATCAGACTTCTATATGGGACAGTGTTGAAGGCTTTGCTGAAATCCAGGTAGGCGACATCTACTGCCTCTCCCTGATTAAGTTCCCTTGCCAACCAATCAAAAAAAACTATTAGATATGTTTGACATGATCTTTCTGCTGTGAATCCATGTTGCCTCAGATCCTGCGCACCACTGGATTCCAAATGTGTCACTCTCCTTTCTTTCAGCAGTGTCTCCATGATTTTTCCCACCACTGATGGAAGGCTGACTGGCCTGTAGTTCCCCACCTCCTCCCTACTGCCACTTTTGTGCAGTGGGACTACATGTGCCCTCCTCCAGTCCTCTGGAATGACACCCGTGTTGACTGACTCTGTGAACAGGGCCACCAGAGGCGCTGCTAGTTCCTTTCGCAGATCCTTTAATATCCTCCGGTGGATGCCATCTGGCCCCATGGCCTTATCCACCTTCAGCTGTGTGAGTTCTTCCAGAACTCACTCTCCACTGTGAATGGACTGGTGTCCACTCCACCCCCACTACCTCTGCACCCCAACTGTGGTTCTTGATCTGCCCCCTCCTGAGTGAATACTGAGCAGAAGTATTTATTCAGTATTTCTGCCTTGTCCAGATCCCTCTTCTTACACTCTCCCTCCTCCCCTTCAAGTCCCACAACCCCCTCCCCAGTTTTTCTTCTTTCCCTAATGCACCTATAAAATGCCTTAGCCCCTTTGTTTACAGACTGTGCTAATGTCTCTTCTGTCTGCACCTTCACCCTCCTAACAGCCTTCCCTGCTTCCCTTAGACATTCAAGGTACACCTCCCTGTCTTCCTCCCTTTGGCTCCCTTTATATTTCCTGAAACTCAGCTTTTTTGGCCTTGACTTTGTCCCTCACCTCTTTCGAGAACCACAGTGGTTTCTGTCTTCTTTTCCCTTTGGTCACTATCCTAATGCATTGGTTTGTTATATCCACTATGGCTCCTTTCAGTTTCTTCCTGTTTTTCCACCCCCTCTACTATCTCTCCCTTCCACAGGACTGCTTGTATACATCTACCCATTTCAGTGAACTATGGCCTCTTGAAATCTAATACTCTTGCCCTTGTATGGCTTGACTGAGTCCATGTCTCCATGCTAAACCACATCATGTGGTGGTCACTGGACCCCAGCTGCCCTTCCACCTGTATTTCTTTGACTGTACCCACTGGACCATACGAGGACCAGAACTGACTTGTCCCTGGTTGGCTCATACACCAGCTGCCTGAATCCAGCCCCCTGCAGGGATTCTAGGATGGCTGTGCTTCTGGCTGAAACAGCCATCTCAGTGGCCGAATCCACATCCGGGCGTACTGAAATCCCCCAGTAGCAGGATTTCTCCCTTAGCTGCCTTGTCGTGTATGTTCTCCACTAGTTTCCTGTCTACTTCCTCCCTCTGTGCTGGAGGCCTGTAGATCACCCCAGTGCGTATCACTGTTCCATTCTCTGGCTCCAGGGTGACCCACATTACCTCTGCCTCCCCATCTTCCCTGAACGTCTGTAGCCTTTATACCATCTCTGATGTACAGGGCCACTCCCCCACCCTTTTTACCCTCCCTGTCCCTCCTGAACAATGTATAGCCTGGTACATTGACTTCCCGCCATGATTTGCAGAGTACCATGTCTCTGTTATTGCTGCTATGTCAAGGTCTTCATCTGCCAACAAGGCCTCCAGGTCTGGAACCTTATTTCCCAGGCTACAGGCATTTGTTAGCATGACCTTCCATGTTTTACAGTCTGCCCTCTGTTCTTGTTCTCCCTAACCAGCATCTTCCCCCAACCCGTTTCTTTTCCTATGTGCTCCTGCTGCCCCTATATTACTCATACATTATTCACCTGCCTGCCTGCCTCTCCCTGCCTATTTTCGCTATTCCCATAGTTGACTTATGTTCCTGCATGTTCTCATGGGGGGGCTGTTCCTAAGCCTCCTGGCTCTCCCCCCCCCCCGGGACAGTTTAAATGCTCACAGCTGAAGCATTTAAACTTCTCACAAAGGACCAAGGTCTCCTTCTTGGACAGACGCAGGCCATCGTCCTTCTATAACCTTGCATCTGCCCAGGTCAGACCCCAGTCCACTATGAAGCCAATACCCACCCTTCCACACCAATCCTTCAACCAGGAGTTGAAGGTACGGATGTGGAGTGCCCTAGCTTCCCCTGTGCCCTGGACAGGTAGCACCTCTGAGAATGAGACGGAGGGTGCTGTTTCAGGTTTCTATCGAGCTTCCTGAAATTATCCTGGACTCTGGCTAACTCCACCCTTCTCCTGGCCAGATCACTGGTCCCCAGGTAGACAATGACATCCAGCTGATCTCTCCTAGCTACTGCCGTAGCGATTCTATGAATCCGCTTCCCATCCCTCCATGCAGCACTTCCTGAGAGGCACTTGACCTCCCTCTCTCTCTCCCCTGCTAGGTGACCCTAACTCCACTCCCTGAACAACAGAGTCCTCCACTAGGAGAAGCTTCCCCCCATCCTCTGGGTTTCCCCACTTCTCTTCCCTAAGTCTCCATCCTGGAGGACCCTCCCATCCTCCCTGGATGCAGCCTCGGGTTCCTGAGTGGGGCTTTCCTGTTCCTCCAAAACAGTGTAGGAGTTAGTAAGTGGGACCAGTTCGGGGACGTGCTTTCGACCCCCCTCCCTCACCCTCCCTGAGCCCACTGTAGTCCAATTTCTCATCTGTGGCATCCTTTGAGGTAAAGGTTGTGGACCTGGTGGTCTCTGGGTGGGGGTGGATGCCACCTTCAGCTTGGCCAACTCTGCTCTGAGACAGGAAACCTCCTCCCTCAGCCCAGAGAGATGCCTGCAGATAGGGCAGCATCACAGCCTCCAGAATGTCTCCCTGAAGACCGTTGCTCCACAACCACTGCACCACTCTCATCATGTCTGAGTCCCTCCTCAGTCAACTGCTTACTTAAGATGGCTATTTGATATCCCCCAAATATATGTTTTATTTCTGTTGTGTTTTGTTATGCATCCTCTCTTTTCTTCTTCCTGTATGGATGCAGGATGTTGCAAGGCCTTATGGGACTCACCCAATAAATGTAGGGCGAGCCCTGGGGCACGCGGGTGGGACTACACCACAGGCTGTGTCAAAAAACAATCAGCCAAGGAGTCTTCTGGCAGTGACACCTCACCTTGCACTAATCCCTGTAATATGATGCCTGAACTTACAGGCCACACAGCAACTCTGAAACACACAATCACCATTTGTCTGCTAGAATCCCTCAATCCTGCCCAAACTAAATTTAAAAAGCACAATAAATGGCAGTTAAGAACAGACCTCAAATACAATCTCAAACACACAGAAATGGCAGCTAAGAAAATATTTCAAATCCACTTACACACACAGTCACCAGCTAAAGCCTCCTTCTCCCTCTCCACTAGCTGAAATGTGACAGCAAAAAAGGATTGCCAGGCCCATGTAGTCTGCCACTTGCCTAGTTATCTGCTAGGACATACCTCCCCCCCATCCTCAATAGTCCCTTGTGTCTGTCCCATGCCTTTTGAACCCACCGTTGTTTCTCCAACCAACTCCTCAGGGAGCCTATTCCACTTATCCACCACTCTTTCTGTGAAATAGTACATCCTAATGTTACCCTTGAACTGCCCCTACATTCTGCAGCCCATGCCTAGTCCTCTGATTTCCTTTTAGCTGGAAGATGCTCTCCACTGGCACTTGGTTTATGCCTTTTAGGTACTTGAAGGTCTCAATCATGTCCCCCCTCTGCTCCATGGAGTCATAGGAGCAGACTTTTATTTTTCCCGGGAAAGGGGGCTTAACAAATGGCCGGGGGTCTGGTGGCTGCCAAGGCCCCCATAAGCTCTGGGGTTTTTGGTGCTCTGTGGTACATTTTGAGGGTTTTCCTGAAGAGATAGCACAGCATAACAAACACCATTTAAATTCTAGCACATTACACAAATTTGCCTGAATTGTGTTGTTACTCATCACCCTGCCAACCTACTGCCCATCAAGGTGCAGTGTCACGCACCTACCTTGACCCCTCCCCACCTACTGGCATAGCCTCTGATGTTGTCACTTACCCAGACCCATTCCTCAGCAAGTGCTGCAGAAACTAGTGATGTCACTTACCCACCCTGTCCCCCTTCCCAGCTACTGGCATATCCTCTGGTGTTGTTACTCACCACCTTGAACCTTCCCACCAGGTCAGAGTGGACACCACCAGTGTCTGCCGCATTTACTGGGGACTCCCCAGCAAGTGCTGCAAACACTGGTCGTGTCCCTGACCTGCTGACTTTTTCTGCAATCTAACCCCCAAATCTTTTCTCAAGTAAAATGAATTTCCCAAAAATACTGTCTGCTGTTTTATTAAAATGCCACCCACTTCCCAGGGGCCAGGGATATCTCTTCCTGCCATATCTCTGGTCTGTGGAAAGTGGGTGGCATTTTTAATAAAACACCTGTGATGTGTACTGTCAAAAGCCCTATGGCATACAGTGGGGGATGGCAGAGGTTGCTATGCAGAAATACCTAAGCACATCTTGTCTGTTATTCATTCATTCAATAAAAATAAAACCCCAAACATGTAAACCCAATGCAACCAAATATACAATTTAGTCCTTAAATTTCTAAATAAAACAGTGCAAGCTATACAACAAAGTTAATGAAAAGCCCAGTCCGCTATCTTGCTCTAAGCAGGGTTCAACTGGAAATAGTCCACAAAACATTTAAAGACTGTTTTAAATCAAGCCAACTCCCGTTTAAAAAGAAAGTAATTTCAACAGCGAAGATATTCTGAGGTACCCCAAATATATCTTGCTCTCACCAGAGGCCTATGCCATCTGGAAATTGCAGCTAAAATGTTTGCAAGTTTATCTAAAGCTCTCAGATCACTTGCTCACTAGAAGAGTTTTCAGTCCCCGGTCTTTATAGGAGGAGGGATGAGGATTAATGAACCTTCTCTTTCACAATTGATATAGCCTGTGCTTGAGAATTTAAGGGGACTGGCTGGTGAGGCAGGATTCTCCTCAAGCACAGGCTATAATAATATCTCTCACCAGTTGTAATAATCTCTCATGTATAAAGAAGAGTAAAGTTAACTGTGGGGACCCAAACAACGCAGTACTCCTTTACATGATCCCATGGCACTCATGCTCAAGCAAGCAACTGACTTCAAGAATGAAGATGCAGACCCTTAAAGGGACACTGTCAACCTTTTTCATCATATTATTTCTAGTTGAACCCCAACATTTTATGACTGCTTACCTTCTCAAAAATTCACTGATGTTGCTGTTTGTTTTGTCCGTTTCCTTGTTTAGTAGAACTGAAATGCATGGCAATGTATATTTATGAACAACCTTGTTTTGTTTACAATCTTGGTTCTGTTCTTACTGCATGCTTCCTGAGCATTAGAAACACACCCAGAATAGTGCGGTCACTCATAAAGCAGTAGCCTCCTAAACTCTCACTGCATCATGAGGGGCTAGACTGTATTGAGAGTGTTCCCAAGTCCAGGAAAGATGCATTTGCAGTTGATCAATGAATGTAAACAAACCTGGTTTGGTGTGATAACCCCAGTATGTTGGGCAGTCTGTTTTTCACATTCTTAAAGAAAATATGACTCAGAATCACACTACCAGCTACATTAACAATCTTTACATAATTTTGGCAATCATAAAATATGTTTTTTAAACTAAGGACACTTTGAGACCTACAGGGGGTTGACAGTGTCCCTTTAAACAGATGAAGGGAGCTTGTTCTCACAATGTCACTTAAGATCACAAAGTGGCCCACTGCATAGTTCAGTGGGCCACACTTAGCATAGTTCAAAATGCAGTACAACTCCGAATCTTCAGCTACAATCCCTGCAGACTAGGTAGCAATCTACAAGCACTTGTAGCAGTGAAACATCCGCCCTTCATAGTGACATTACCAGAAGTACAAATCAGGTCCAGAAATTAGCTCCAGTCCTAGCCTTCAAACCAAAGCATCAAGAAGTGGAACACACAGAGTAAAAGTTTTTAAACTTTAATAAAACCACACTGGTTTAAGGCAGAAGGGTTTAAGAACAAAAAAAAAAACAGATCCCTTTCAAGGTGCATGAACTAACCCCTCTGCCCCCTCTCTATCATTCTAATTTGAAGGCACGGCTTGTCCAAGTCCAATTGAATGTAACAAGATTTTTTTAAATGCATAAAATAACCCTAGAGCAGGTAACATCTAACTCTTTTCGACTTCTTAAAATCAATAAAGTAGAAATTGGAAACAACATTTTATAAAGCCCTGGCAGTGGAGTGGTGTGTGCATAACAGTAAAAAGCATAGACAGGAAACTCATCAAGTTGAAAATGTATACCAGATCACCAACTGGAGTTACTATACCACAAATAGTATGATCTGATCATCACAGAAATATCACTAAATATTTTAAGTTTACTGCTTTGCAAAACCTTGCACCAAAGTGCAGTAAAGTGTTCGAGTACATCCTGTACTTGTTGGCTCCTGCATTTTCAAGGTGTTCTGTTGTCTGCCCCTGGTATAAGTATGGGGCCCTGGCCCTGAATCAGAGACTCTAGTTCCAGTTTATTCTAATTCAACTTTGGGTTCAAGCTCAAGCAACCATGGGATGTGAAGTAAGCTCTGGCTGCAGCTAGCTGGAGGAGGCTTGCAGGCTCAGGATGGCAATATGATCTCACGTGGCACTGGTTCCCTCCTCTGAGTCTTGGAGGCTCAGCCATAATCCAAGATCTGAAATCAGGATGGCAAGGGCCCTGCTGGCAGCTCCTCAACAAAGTGAACTTCCTGACGGCAATCGCTACCAACCTCCAGGGTTCGGAAAGTAACCTGAAATGTTCCTGTCATTCACCCAGCTCCCATGTGGGGAGTGTTTGCTGTACCCAACAGCCTGAGATCAAGGAGCACCACTTAGACAACTAGGCCAAAGGGTTGGGTAAGATGTAGTGCGCTCTGTTCTATCTCATTTTGGTGCCCATCCCCAGGTACCGCTGTACTAGAATAAGAGGTGTATGTACCTTAACATATGCTTAAAGAGACTTTCTCCCCTTTAAATATGGCTGTGGTACTGGTAAATCCTGTGTTAACCACCAGTTCCCTCGCAGCTGCAATAGGAAGCTGTCAAGTATCAAGTGTGTTTGTAATAAATTTGGCTTCCATGGATTACAAATTTGAAGCAAGCACATAATAACTACTTGGGCCCTCAGTGGGGAAGCAAGCTAGGATCTGACTGTGTCTAGTAACTCCTCCACTTACTCTGTACTGTGCACTGTTCAGTGTAAATAAATTGTCGCTGTTTCAGACAATTTTGGTCTCAAACACAGTTCCCAGTATCCTGGTATTGTGGTATTTAAAGGAAAACTACACCCAAAACCTGAAACAATATATGTTGTGCAGAGTGTTTTAATTTGTATGTGAAGTTGTAGTGTTTCCTTCCCTCTGACTGGTATTAGGATCTTTTCACAAATTAGCCTGCTAGCTTTATGCTAGTTTTACGACCCCTGGGGTTCTCCATACCTGATAGTGTAATTGTATTTCTGGTTCCCACAGTGCATCTTGTCTCACGTGACTGTGATGTAAGAGACCCCCAACATTCAGCACATGCATGCCAAACAAACTAAATATCTTGGAAGCTTTACAAGCTGCACAAAAATTACCAGCAGCAAAGTTTTTCAGGACAGCAAAACCTTTAGGATGAGGGTGGTCACCAATCTGAATTCTATAGATTTTAAAATATAGCCATCTCTGTTGTTGTAAACTGATTGTAATGCAATGCTTTCTGCTGGATTTATGGGCTCTTCTACATCACCATTACATGAAACAAGGTGCACCATAGGACAAAGAAGTGCAATAAAACTATTTGATATGGTGATCTCCAGGGGTCGTAAAACTACTCTAAAGCTAGCAGGCTAATTTAGGAAAAACTCATAATACCAGTCAGAGGGAAGGAAACACTAGAACTTCACATACAAATTAAAACACTCTGCACAACATATATTTTTTCAAGTTTTGGGTGTAGTTTTCCTTTAAATGCTGTAAGTGACAGGACCAGAGAGTGTTAAAAATGTATTAAACCCATTAACCTTTGCTGCCATAAAGTGCAATTTGATGGTTATTACTCCTGTCCATTCCCATGGGAAGTGGTTTATGGCTTGGTGGAAAAAGTGCTGGTATTCTTGGGGTACAGTAAGCATAAATAAATTATGTTTTTGGACTGACCATGCCCAACTCTGGAGAACTATCAGCTACAGTATGTCCACACCAGTGGCCTTGCACGCCTAAACAGCTACATCCAGATGAGTTGCCTTGCACTTATGAACTGCTTTGCTGGAAAGGCACTCGGGCCCATACCCTCTGGTGAGTCTAATGGCTGGACAGAGAACAGAAAGTGGCATCTTTGAACAAAGAGTTATACGGGGGGGGGGGGTTCCTGGTTGGTTTAACACCATATACCCCTAGACCCTAGATATGGGAGTCACCCTTGGGCCATGCTCACCCCATCCCAGGTACTAAGACAGAACAATTGGAGGGCTGAAGTGTGGTTGTACCTTAGCCAAGATTATAATCTAATGAACACGCTCACATAAGCCAAGGGATGAAATAAAAAGAACCAGACAGCATACCAGACAAATTTAAAGTTGCAATTTCAAAAGAAATAGAGGAATGTTTTTCAAAATGCAGATAACTGAGGGGCTGTGGAACAGTTTACCAGGGGGCAGAGATAGATAGTTTACATGTGTTTCAGCACTGCGTTTTTACAGTACACACAAGTACACCACCAATTCCATCTCTGTCTTCCCCCGAGTCTTCCTGGCTGGGATCTTCTATGTCTTTCTTTTTCAGTCTCCAGTTCTGTCCGGTGGGCTCAGGGCATGTATGTGCCATGTAATTCAAGTCACCTGACTCAGTGACTGCTATACAATAGGCAGTGCACCTCTCATGAGATTCATGAGGCAAGGCAATTGAAGGGCGCTGCAGAACACTGCAAAAATGTTGCATGGGGTATTTATTTAGGATTCCTAGATGTGAAGCACTGCAACAGTCACAGCAGTGTGGCTGTGCAAGGCAGGTAGAGCTGTTTTTGTAGTCACACAGTGCTGTATCTCTCACTTTCTTTAAGCTGTGGAAGACAGCGAGGTAGCAGCAGACCAAGTGTGAGAGACGAATACAAATAAATCCTTACTGTTCCTCCTAAAAGTGGAAAAAAAAAACATAAGTAATTTTTTGGGTAGTGGTTAGGTACATTTGTGGCAGGCAGGTAAGCAGCTGCTGCAGATAGTGAGCGAAGCAGATCCAGAGAGGCAGGAGGGCAATTGAGGCCAAATTCTGTCAAAAGCAAAATAAAAGTCAAGATTAAGAAGGATTTTTTGAAGGTGGAGGGTACTAGGATTCATTTGTATCAGGCAGTTGTTTCAGACAGTGCATCATATTCAGAGTCTCTTAGCAAGGCAGGAGGCATGGCAATCTCTTTCTTCTACAGCAGCAGCAAACACAGCTTCCACCAATTAAAAAAAAAGGGGGCTCCTACAGAGAACAAACATTTTTCCTAATAAGTTGTTAAACACTTCTGAGTCTATCAGATCATGCTATTTGTGGTGTATAGTAACTTTTAAATAACCCTTGCTCTGCTCCCAGTCCCAACATGTCCCCGAGTCAGACTCCACCAGAGAACTTGGAAGTCTCATCTAATTCATCCTGACTCCCTACGCTTTCTGCTGCAGTGCTGCCTCTCGGCCTCGAGTTCGAACCGGCTGCCGGGTTGCTTTGCTCCCTTGTCCCTCGCTCCATGCTGTGCGTCACTCGCAGCGCTCCCCAGGCACCCGCCAAACCCAGGAAGCTACCTCTGTCCTTCTTAGGGCCCTCTGCTAGGAGCCCATAGCTGATGTCGTACTCCGACTGAGACAACTGGACAGTATGGGGGGGGACTGAAGGATGCCAGCCCAGGCTGCAACCGTGACAAAAAAAAACACACACTTATCTGCTAGGGCCTGAGCTGCTGAGCGAGTGAGCAGGGAAAGCTACACAAGTAGTGACTGCCGACGCTGCAGTGTGGCAGCACCCACTCACCAATCCCAATTCCCACCCAAATGGCACACACAGATTGGCTGGGCAGCTGGGCTGAAAGGAACTTTAGAAGATGGGGATTCAAACTGTTAAAATGCTTGCTGGTGGCTGGCAGATGAGTGGAGTGGCATTCAGACCATTCTGCCTCAATTTTAACCCCGGATGCTGCAGCTCTACAACTGTAAATTCCTGGTGGGGCAGAGCCCCTATCTAATCTTTCCTGTGTCAGCCAGCCCTCTGCTGCCGGGCGCTTATGCATGGAATGTTCAATTCCCTTATCCTTTACCATCTTCATTGCCCTCCTCCGAACTCGCTCCAGCCTTCCCACATCCATTCTGAGATATGGCCTCCACAAGTGGGCCCCATATTCCAGATGTGGCCTAACCAGATGGGTATAATAAAGGGTACTATGACCTCCTTCCTCCTACTGGTAATCCCCCTCCTGATGCAGCTCAGCATTCTGCTGCCTCTAGCCACTGCTCTCACTGTGCCTTGAGTCCTTCTCTCCCCGACTATTTATTTATTTTTATTTAGTTTTTGTTGACCGGGTAAGTGCGCTAGCCAACAAGTGACTATTTTCAGGCACGACCCGGGAGGTACAGTTACAGAACACAGTGATACATAAGAGATTACACAAAGCAGGATACATAAGAAATTACACAGAGCAGGATACATTTGCAAAGGACAAAGTCACACAGTGTAGTCAAGCATAGCAATAAGGATAAAATTACATGTATTCAGTTGTTGAGAACTAGGGGAGAGGTGGTAGGGGACAGGTGTAAGGGTAGTGCGAGAGACGGAGACAGGGTGGTAGGGGCTAATAGCAAAAAAAGGAGGAGACAGGAGGAGGTTATACGCCGCGCGGTATTAGCGGAGAAGGTTACTACCTGTGGCGGACGGTGGAACCGGAGTCGGCAAGAGAGACGAGAGGTCGGGAACAGGACAGTGAAGCTATGGGTAAAAAAATAGAGAGGGAGAGAGAGGTGATGCAGGGAGGGCGGTGGGGGACTAGTGCAAGGGTGAGGAGGGATTTGAATCTAAAGGAATGGGGAGGGGAAGGGTAGGGGAAGGGCAGGGTATAGGGGAAAAGGGATGAAGGGCACGGAACAGATACGGAAATGAGTGGGGGTAGAGAGATAGAGTGCACCTAGTAAGAGCGCAGCGGAGCAGAACAAGGGAGGAGGACAAGAGGCGAGGCGGTGAAAACGGCATTGGCGGGGTAGAGTAGTAACCTGCGGCCGAGCTGGTGGAACTACGAGACGGCAGGAGAGAGAGGGGAGTCACGCAAACTGGTGGGAGGCAGGATAAAATAGGAGAGGGGAGGGGGTGAGGACTGAGCATAGGGAGAAGAGGGAAGAATAAAAGAAGGAGGGGAAAGCTGGCAGGGAGAGGGGCAGAAAGGTGAAAGAAAGGTAGGAAGGGTGGCGGCAAGTTACGGCATTAGTGGTACAAGGTAGCAACCTGTTACCGGGCCGGTGGAACCGAAAGACGGCAGAGTGGGGAGTGGAGGGCGGTTAGAGGGGGAGTGAGGCGGCAAAGAGCAGGAGAGGGGAGGGGCAGGAAAAAGGGAGGGGTAATGACAGGGGGTACTGGAGAAATGGCTATGGGAAGGGAAGAGAGCGGGCTGGGAAAGTACGGTTACAGGAACAGAGGGTGAGGATAAGGAATGAAGGTGAGGGAAAACAGCTCAGAGCGAGGCAAGCTAAGTGACTAGGCAGTAATTAGAGAGCTTTACAATTGGCATCAGAACAACAATGTTATACAGTATCAACAAACATGAAACATAAAGCAAAAACAACCAAGAATAAAAAAGCATAAGTGCCTATAATACATAATAGGGGAGGAGGAGAACAGGTTAGGAGCATGGGATTCAAGAGGGATCAAAACAAACACATTTGTCCATCGAGGTAAGGAAAGCTCTGAGATTGTGCTTAAATGCATCGTGAGAAGGAGCATTTCTTAGTCCCTGGGGCAGCAAGTTCCAAAAGTGAGGCGCAGCATAACTGAAGGCCTCGAGCCCTTATTTATGTGCAGAGAGGAATATTCAATAAGGACTTGTCAGAGGATCTAAGGTCCCGTGAAGGTATAACCGGTTGGAGTAGTTTTGAGAGCTCAGCTGGCTTTGATGCTCTGATGATGGTGTCCGAAAGTTTGCAGAGGTAATATTGCCTGGTGGAGGAGGGAGATAGCCAGCCCAGGTCTTTGTATAGCTGACAATGGTGCTTCAGGCTCGGTGCTTTAGCCGCATACCTGCAACCTGAGCCTGTATCAGGCTCTTTGGTACCTCCATACCATTTTCTGCCCCATACCCTGCCCCACTTAACCCCCAAGGCACTTCCCCCCATCCTCTTTACCATGAGCCTAATTTCTGCCCCATGCCCACTGTCACCAGCCTGAGCCTCAAATGTCTCAGACTCCTAGGTCCTTTCTCTCTGCCTAGATTGTTCCTGTAGAGTTTTCAAGGGTCCCGCGCTTGCTGATCCTACCTGAGCATTTTTACAAAGTCCTGATGTGGGGGACCGCCCCTCTCTCTGGCATGGGCCCCACTGTTTTAGTTGCAACTAATTCCATCTCTTGTGTTTGTCCCCTTTGGTGGACCCCGCCCTCCTGTCTCCTTCTCCCATCATGGGGATTGGGATCCCCATTTCTCCCTTTTGTGTGTGTTTCCCCGAGCTTTCCCCAGACACCCCCCCTAGAGTGTTTCCTATCCTCCACTGCCATATATCTCCTTTCTTCCTGAGTCCCCAGGACTGCAAACCTGTTTCTATGTTCAAAGTTTCTCTCTCTTCTATATCTCGACCATTCTTGTCCTGCTTCCATTGTCACACTTGTATTTTTAGAGCCTCAACCCGTTTATCTGCCATCCTTCCTGCCCTCACTTTCTGCCTGAGGAGATCTCTAGGAGAACTCTCCTCAAGCGTGGTAACTCTGCCTCCATCCTCCCTATCTTTTGACAAATAGGGCATCCCTCTAGCTTCCACAGGGTGCTCATGAAAACAGCAGCCCCGCAGCCATTACAGCCCACTATTCTCCCCCACTGTCTCCCTTGCTTCCTGTGGATGTCTGGTAATTATTCTCTCTTCTTCCTCTCCAAGGCGGTGTCCGCTGCTGCTGTCCAGACCCCTGCCAGCCCCATCTGCTATGATTCCCTTCCTTAGTCCAAGCTCATTCACTCCAGTCTCTCCTCAATTTTTCTGTCCTGACAAGAGCCTCTCAAAAAAAGAAGTAATTGCCCCCTTGCTTACACAGATTGTAGGCAAATATAAATGACCAAATCCAATACCAGAAAAGGTGACTGGCTGTCACACAGATACCCCTTTTCCCCAATAAATGTCAAGACAAATAATAAATGCCATACTCAATACTGAAAAGGATGACTGGCTACCACACAGATCCCCCTTCCCAGCTATATGTTCTGCCGAGGTAGTCATTCCTCTCCAGACTTAACTGCAGCTCGTTTTTGGTTGAAGTCCACAGCTCCTTCACGCATGTTGTAAGGACCTTGATGCAAACCAATGGGACCCTTCCTGATGAATTACTTCGCCCTCTGTGGGCATTTAATATATTTTACATAAAGACAACAAATAAGACCCTAACACAGCATAACAAAACATTAACTAAGCATATTAGAACAATTTTAAATAGTAATATAATAAAACCGTAAACCATCCAGAACTGAAGAGAAGACTTCGGGGTGACTGCTCTCTTCAGGCAGAGAAATAAATCTGACATCAGAGTGTAGGCATGAGCATGGCCACAGAGCAGAGTTGAAATGTCATTCTAAGTTCCATTATAAGAATAAAGCTCTAAAGCTCCAGGGTAGCCAATTCCAGGGGAATGAATGGATTTGTTAAGCATAAGTGAGGGATTCCTGGGGTTTGACAAATGAAATTTTCACTTACTAACACAAGAAAAAGAAAAGTGCATCTTTATTGTCGATTTAAAACAGCTGAAAGTTAGACAGTACATACCGTAGAAAGGTGCCTTTACATTTCTGATTTGGTGGATAATCCATTTCTGATTTGTAAGAGTGCCCCTAGAATTTGTAGGCCAAAGCTTTTTCACTGTCAAAGGCAGAATATGAAACCAGACCAAATTATAACTTGCCTGTACAAAAATCTTTTGTGATTTTCTTAAGGAAGAAAAGCAATTTATTTCTAAATGTTACTCATTTGTGGCAATAGCCAAGCATTTCTTGGTAACAACCAAAGCAAACTGATAACCTGACTTTTTTGACTAATCAGGTGTGCGAACGCGCTTGAATGCATGCTGAGTAGCACACGGCCTGCAGCCTTGTGCCTCAGCACATAATGAATGCACACCTGGTTATGTGTCTTTGCCCATATCTATATATCTATATCCATCTTTCGTGTGCACGCTCTCTCTCATAATATATATCTCTATGTGTGTGTGTATGTGAATATATATCTATAAACGTGAGTGTGCAAGCGTGTACGTGCGTAAGCATGAGAGTGCATGTATGAGAATGAATATATGTTTGAGTGTACACATATTATAGTGATACTGGGACAGTGGTCAAGGTTTACGAGTTAATAACTAGACCATGGTGAATAAACGCCTAGGCCGAGGTATATATTAACATCCCTGTCTGGTTTTTACTTAGAAAATTCCTGGCCAATATACCATTATAGCTATCATGCAAACAAAAAGCAAAAAAAGTTTTACAATACAGTGCCAAAATTGCTCTCTCACTAGCCCTACAGAGGGTCTGTGAGAAAGCTAGAAATGTTCTGTGGTTTCTCACAGATGCACTGTTGCACTATTCTAAGCCAGTCAGAACACAGGGATTAGCATACTGTCCCGTGACTGAGTCTACAGTCTGGTTATTGCAGAACGGGACAGAAGCTCTGTGTTCTGAATGGCATCACCCAGGTGGAGGCTTGGAGGTACAGCAGTGTCAGGGCGGCAACGTAAGGGGGGGGACTGTGGGGAATATTAGACGGGTGTGCCTCCACTCACGAGTTCTATGCTGTACAGCAGGACAGGCAGAAAAGTGGAAAATGGATGCTAGAGGGCTTAATGAAGCCTTGTCCAGCTGTCTCTGAGCCCCCAACACCACTCTGTCAGCAACCTGACCCACTTCGAACTTGTATGGGGGAGGGGAGCCCTCCCTCTCCAGCCTCATCATAAGGGGGTGAGCTCGTGGTGAGAACTACAGACCAGGTACGTTCACCGAGGGAGGCAGGGGGGCCAGTTCGTGGAAGCTGGGGATGGGGCTGATGCAGCTGCCCCCAGATGTAGAAGGATAAACACCTAAATGAGGAAAACAAAAACTGCGAGCCTGTGGGGACAACATGACTGACTAGACTTTTTTGCAAGGTGGCTTACTGTAAGATTACAACTATGTCAAGGATTAAAATAAAAATGCAGAGTTATTAAAATGAAGTCAAAGTTATACTTAGTGGGGTCCTGGAAACTTTACTTTGGGTTGTTACTAGATCTTATGAATTCATCTGTAACAGGAGTTCTAGGAGTGGTATATGTTGTTCATCCACACCGTCTGGAAGGTACCTTGGCACTTTAAGATGTGCCGGAAGGTCTTCAAGCTGGCTACTCCCACCCACCTGGGTGATAAAACCCTTGGCTCCGCTCCATGATGCCAGATCTAGCCCAATGGAAGCCAGGTTGTGCCCGGAAGCCAGGGAGGCCGGGTGGGTTCATGTGGATTAACATATACCACTCCTAGAAAGTACAGTTACGCAAGAACTTACCGTAATGGTAGATCTTCTAGGAATGTTTCTTGCAGTAGGTCATTACTTCTGGGAGGTTCCAGCAGGTGGTGCTATCACACGGCAGCTTCTTCCAGCAGTCTCTTCACCAGGGACCACCCACACACGACATCACTTCCTGGCTCTGCCTAGGAGAGTGGGTGGACCCTAGCGCTCTCCTATCCCGCCGGATTCAGCTTATGAGTGAGGGTCCGAGGGAAACAGAGGTACCAGTGAGCCCCAACCCTAAGTCCTTAGATTATCATTTCCCCCATTAGAAATGGTAGGGGGATGGAGGGTGGGAAGCTACCTACTGCAAGAGGCATTCCTGGAAGATCTACCGTTACGGTAAGATCTTACGTAACTGTACTATCTTCTACGGAATGGTCTCTTGCAGTAGGTCATTGCTTCTGGGAGATTCCCAAGCAGCTATATCCTAGTGGGGAGGACAACTGTGACAGTATGCCTTATAGAACAGTGTGGCCAAAGGGACGCTGTTTGTCTAGAGGCAGTATCCAAGTTATAGTGCCTGGTACAGGTCTGGATAGTGTACCAGGTGACTGCATTATAATGTCAGTGGTAACATCATTGGTAAAAAAAAAAAAAGCTAGAATGGCT
Organism: Neoceratodus forsteri; assembly: GCA_016271365.2. Taxonomy (NCBI): domain Eukaryota; kingdom Metazoa; phylum Chordata; order Ceratodontiformes; family Ceratodontidae; genus Neoceratodus; species Neoceratodus forsteri. The sequence goes on along the minus strand of CM057450.1, from coordinate 881,507,682 downwards.
GTTTAGTGGTTTCTTTATGGAATGAGTCTGATTAAGACCCGATAAGGGTTAATTGTACTTGTTATAGCAATAAGTCATGTGATTGATTTGTTCGTATAATACAGTAACTGGTAGGTCTCGATGGCATGTGGCCAAGGATATGGAAGTAGATAAAGTCAGATCCCATGGTTGGAAAGGGTCTGAATAGGAGGTTTTAAGTATAATATGTCCCTGAGGAATATTCTGGTTATTCAGTTTCTGGTACATACATGGTAGAAATGGACAATCAGCGGAGATCTTCAGCGAATGATCTGGTGAAAGAGTATAAAGGCTCTTGTGAGTATGCAGTAACATGAGCCCAGGGCTTAAAATGAAACCCAAATGAGACAAATGTGTCCATTTAGGATTGCATGTGTTACTTAGTAGCTCTCAGGGAAGCAGCAAAGAACTGTCTGCTATGTTGTCATGTGTTTGTAATCTCATTTATAAGGGAGTCCTTGGGCATTAAACCTGAGGATTGCAGACCTTTCAGGTTGTGATGTTTTAGTGTTTCTCCCTTTACATTTGAAGTCTGGTTTGGGTATTAATTTGACTGTAATGGCTACCAAGTGTTGTTGTAGCCTGTGATGCCTGATCTGTCGAGGACTTGTATGGGTCGGTTCTCTCATTGGTCCATTAATATTCTATTGATCTTTAGTGATATAGAATCGATAAAAGAGAATCTTGTCCAGGGTCAGGACATGGCATTAATAAATTTTTTTTTTAGGATATAAAATATAGTTATATTTGAGGTATTTTACATGAAAAACTGGGACGGTGATCCCTTTATTTGTTCTGTTGGGTAAACAGATATCTGAGTAGGGGTTCTGGATGACGGGTAGGTATAAGCCGCATGGCAACATCCAAGGCAAGAGATTAATATGAGATTGTGCAGTGGGATTAATCCACATGCCATGTGTATGATTTGGACTCTGGTGTTCCTCTTTTAAAAGCTGCATCTGTTATTTGCATTTAATGTTGCAATAGACCCTGGTTGAGGTTGGAGTCGGAGTCATTGTCCACCACGGAAGGGCACTATATGATGCAGGCGGGATCCAGATGTGATGGTCTGAGCGACCCGTACTTGGTCTTTGCTTTAAATTGTCCACTGTTAGGGACATACACCTCCTTGTCTTTTTTTTTTTTTTTGTAAAGCCTCTTTGTTTGTGTCTCTGAGTATAAAGGCAGAACCCCACAGTTTCATTGAGGCCTTATGGAGAGGGTAGGGGTTCAGATATTTGAAATCATAGAGGTGTAGGCACTGTTGTCATCAGACTAAAAGGGCGAGTAGGCCCAGAGGTAGTGAATGTGCCTTTTGTTATTTATCCTTTGTTTCGGAAAAGCACCTCTTTGGTTGTGATAATTATTTTTCATGTTAAAATCATTTGTATTGGTTACATTATTTGCAGTACAGTTTTTCTACTGTACGTAATCAGCTGCCTGAGGCTTATAAGTCGTCCAGAATGGTTTGTGTCGCTGGACCAAACAGTTTATCACTTGAAAACGGGGCATCAGCCACCTTATGTTGTATAACATGTATAAGGCCGGAAATTGTGAGCCAGGCCTGATGTCGTACAGTAATGCCTGTGGCAAAGTATCCATTATATCATACCCCGATCTTAAGGGATGTCGATAAAGGTATTAATGATAGGCATCAGTTGTTCCTCTTCAGGTGAAGGAGGTGATAAAACGTGCCCAAAGTATGCTGGTATTTAGCATATGGCTCATATAATTCTGTATCCAAGTATTCGGAATACTCGGGCAAACATCCTCCATGTAATTAAGGCTTCTAGAGTTTTTGTTTGGGGTTGTTGACCCTATTATTTTTGTATTTGTAGAATGAGAAATCATCAGGGGTGAGGTAGCCCTGGAAGGTTGAGCCTGGTCATCGTCACAAGAGGATGTTATAAAATAAGGGGAGTGTGCCTCCTGAAAGTCCATGTTAGGAGACCCATCATAATACTAAGGAACATACTAAGGGAATCAAGGAGCAAGGAAGCAGAAAGCTCATAGGTGCTCCTATACTGACCAATCATTACATTAGTAATATGTAAGCTGTCCATGTGTCAGCAAAAAAGAATCAAGTCATTTTTTTAAACTCGAGTTTTGATTTACTAATAATAACATTTAATGGCAATGTATTCCAAGGATGTGTGACCCGTAATGTAGCGAAATATTTCCTATTACAGTGAAAGTGTTTACCAGCCAACTGTAAAGGATGCCCTCTAGTGTTATATATGTCGGATTTAAATTCTAAACCTAATTCAGTCATCAGATAGGGGTCAAATAGAAATAACGAATCACCTCTTAATAAGCATGTCTCTAATTACAATAAATTCAGAGAATCTAATCTAGTCCTGTAAGAACTAGTCTGCAACCCCTGCAATTGTTTTGTGAATTTTCTTTGTACATTTTCCAGTTGAGTACGATTACATTTCTTGTAAGGACCCCATAACTGAGAAGCGTATTCTAAATGAGGTCTAGCATACGCGCTGTACAAAGGCATCATAATATTACCATTACGGGATTTAATGTTAAGTCGAATAGACCATATAACCTTATTTGTTTTACAGATTACCTGATTTGAGGGGTCTAAGTTGTTAGAGATATTAATACCGAGGTTCTTTTCATCAGTGGTACTCAATAAAATTGTGTTACCCAATGTATACAAGTTGTTGGGGTTCTGATGTCCCAGGTGCAAAACCCTAAATTGTTCATTGCTGAGTTCCATTCCCCACTTAATAGTCCAGTCAGAGATCCTATTTAGATCTCGCTGCAAGGTATCTACCTGATTAGGGGTAGCACAGGGTCCACCAATTTTAGCATCATCTACATATTTGATTGCATTAGAAATACAAGTACGTGTCATATCTGATATATACCGTTGTGTATATACAGTGTGTGTGTATATATATATATATATATATATATATATAAATAATACATCTCTGAAAGGTTCTCCGTTCTGTGTGGTTTGTTCACAGAATAGTGTGGCGTTTTTTTGTATGGTCCACCACTAAAAGACCCCTTACCTTCTCTGTGGTCTGCCAGCCCCTTCGGTTGCTGCTGGTGAGGACCCCATCTGGACCGTGCAAATAACTAGTTGGACGCATAAAATAAAGAATAAGGCAGGTTTATTCAGATCAGTAGGTGTTCGCTTCATGAAGACAAGCCCCACACTGACTATACTCTGACTGACAGACCAACATGGCACTGCCAGGCAGTGCAACAATTAGATACATGCAGGTCTAAATGCTCTTAAAGGGGCGGCAGCTAAACATTAAGCCCCATGCTTAATGTGTGCTTCACATCATCGACGGAACAGTGAATGTGAGCACCACTCCAACAAGCAATAATCTATACTTTTCTAAGAATTTTTAAGTAAATAATTTAAGGCAAAAAAACACTGTCATGCATTACAGGGCACAAGATTTCCCAAAACAGAACAGTATTCTGCTGCGGGGTGGGGGGAGCAAAGAACCTTGACTACCCTGGGGACCAGTCAAAGTAGCACCAGAGAGGAGGGAAACACAATGGTACTTGAGACTTGGTCATGCCACAAGCGCTAAAGTGTGGGGGAAGAAAAAGGGAAGAGAGGGAAGGGTAGCAGCAGGAGGATACCCAGAATGCAGACTCACACTTTAATAACAGTTACATAAACAGGTGGACTGTCCATGTAAAAAGACATTCCTAAGGGGAAGAAAACGTTAGTGCAGGTAAATAGTACCATAGAAACAGTTACATAAAATGGGTACAAGAACATTTACTGCAAAATAATTAAACACAGATACTATCACCAAAGAAAGAAGATTCAGTCCCAAAACACACTGAGTCCGGTAACAAAAGTTCAAGACCTCTGTCGACTTTTCCGGTCAGTCGGAATGGAGGTATGCATGGACTGCACCAGTTCCTGACAGGAGGGGGTCAGGTCGTTAAAAGCGACCCAGGAGTTCTGCCCACCATCAAATCCACACCACTTTACTCTGTAAGTCCAGGATCCATTAACAAACTTCTTTCTTAGGATCTTCTCGATCTGGTACACTGGGGTGTGTGGAAGAGAGTTCTGAGAAGAAGAAGATGATTGAGAAGAAGAGGAAGTCCCAGGCAAATCATCTGGTAAACTGGAATCCAGCTGGAGAGTGTCAGGAGTGGGAAGATCTGTAGGAACTGGCTGCAGGATGTCTGGAGGGATCTCAGCTTCAGAGAGGATGGCAGACTCAAGGGCAACTTCATTTGTGGGAGCACTGGGGTGATCTGGAAGGTTGTTATTCAGGTATCCATGCTTTAGTTGGTTTATATGGACTTTGTTGTGCACCAGCTTGCCATCCGACTTGCGTCGCAGACGAACGTGGACCGGAGGGAGCTTTTCTACAATGTAGAAGGGGCCAGTCCAGGGGCGAAGCAGTTTCTTGGTGGCACCCGGAACAAGAACAGGATGGTACAAATAGACAATGTCCCCAACAGAGAATGAAGGCTCATGCACCTTGGCTGCAGACATTTGCTTCACTGCCGATTTTCTATGGCCCAACATGGTGATTGCAACTCATTGGGCAAGTTCCAGCTGTTCCAGAAGAGGGATAATAAAAGAAGAAGCTGACTTAGGCACCTCTAGCAGTGAGAGATCCCTGTCCAGTGGAGTTCTTGGGTGACGTCCGTGGACTAAGAAGAAGGGGGTGTATTCTGTGCTATCGACACAAGGGCTGGTATTGTACGCAAACTGCACAAAGGGAACAAACTGGTCCCAGGTGTCGTGAGTCTCATCCAGATACTTGGAGAGTGTGCCGAGAATGGTGGACATCATTCTTTCACTCTGTCCATTGCATTGTGGATGGTAACTTGTGGTACGTGTCTTTTTTATGTCAAGAAGTTTGCAAGTTTCTCAGACAATGGTGGATAGGTAGTTAGTGCCTCTGTCTGAATGTAGGTATGATGGGGTACCGTGACGACAAATGACTGTGTTAAGAAATGCATTGGCCACAGTGGTGGCTTTAATGTCTCTCAGAGGGATGAGTTCCAAATATTTTGTCAAGTAGTCCACAAAGACAAGGATGTACTTGTTGCCAGAGTCAGAGCATGTTGGCAGGGGCCCAAGAATGTCAGTGCTGACTCTTTGGAACGGTTCAGTGGCTACAGGCATTGGGATGATGTGTGCCTTTGTTGGTTTGGCCGGAGGCTTTCTCTGGGAGCAGGACTGGCAGGATTTTATGAACTGGACAATGTCTCTGTTCATGTGTGGCCAGAAGAAGTGAAGCCTTGTCTTTTCCAGAGTTCTGTGAATTCTCATATGACCTCCAGAGAGTGGAGAGAAGAACCTGAGGGATGAGAGAGACTGGCAGAACTAGCTGTACATGAGTTCTATCCGTGTGATGACCCTTGCCTTCCTTGGTTCAAATGTGAAAGAGCACACCGTCATTGAGGAAGTACCGCGAAGCAAGGAAAAGTACATTTTGGCGATGTTACTTTTGTTTCGGTAATGTTCCAGACTCTAAGTACGTGGTGATGTCCGTAAATTGAGTGTCAGTTCTTTGTTGCATTTCAACAGTTGTCAGGGACAGATCAGATGCAGAGGAGATGAGAAGCTCTTCAGCTGCTTGTAGTAACTGAGGATTTGTATGTCTCTCTCTGAGTAGGCAGTTGGTAGCAGCAAAGCAACTTGAGGTGTTGAAGGAGTGTCCACAGGAAGCACATCCGTGGCATGGAAGGGAAGAGCTTGTAAGCAGGATTCTTCATCTGTTGAGGAGGATGCAGAGGGATATCGTCTCCAGCTTACACCATCAGCATTTGAGTGAACTCGACCTGGTCTGTATTGGATTTCAATGGTGTAGGATCGCAGCATGGCGATCCATCAGACGAACTTGCCTACTGGCTCCTTCATTTCAAATAACTACCTGAGGGCAGAGTGATCGACGATAGCTGTAAAGGGGGAGTAGCGAAAGTAGCAGTCAAATTTCTTCACAGCAAATACCATGGCTAGACATTCTTTCTCTGTGATGCCATAGTTCTGCTCAGCTGAGGAAAGAAAGCTCGTAGCATAGGAGACAACTCATTCTGTTCCATCTTAAATTTGACAGAGCACAGTGTCCACTGCAAAGGAACTAGCATCTGAGTAGAGTTTGAATGGTTGGTCGAACCTTGGGTAGGCCAATACTGGAGAAGAGATTAAGTTTTGTTTTAAGGTGTCAAAGGCCTCTTTACATTCAGAAGTCCAATTACAGTCACATTCATTTTTTGTGAGGGCGTACAGTGCAGCTGCAATCTTGGCGTAGTTGCAAATGAACTTTTGGCAGTAACCAGACAAGCCCAGGAAAGCTTGAAGGTCTTTGAGATTGTTAGGCTCTGGATAGTCTTTGACTGCTGAGAGCTTGTCTGGATCTGGAGAGATGCCTTGAGAACTAACCACATGTCCCAGATAATGAATTTGATGCTGCGCAAAACAACACTTTTCTGGGCAAAGCTTGAGATTGGCTTGTCTGAGACGTTCGAGCACTTCTTGAAGACGTTGGAGGTGCTCTGGCAAAGTTCTGCTGAAGACTATCACATCATCCAGGTAGACTAGGCAAGATTTCCAGGACAACCCATGTACTACGGCTTCCATAACACACTGAAATGTGGCTGGACTGTTCTGAAGACCCATAGGCAGATGTTTGAACTGGAAAAGTCCCAAGTGGCAGCGCCATGCTGTGTATGGACGAGAAACTGGATCAACTGAAACTTGGCAGAGCCCACTCTGAAGATCTAGAGTGGAGAAATAAGCAGGACTGTCCGCACCAAGACTCTCTAATGCATCTTCGGTTGTAGCAAAGGGATGAGCATCCTGCACCATGTAGGCATTGAGTTTTCTGTAGTCTACCACAAAACGATACCCTTTGTCCTTCTTTACCACCAGCAAGCAAGGTACACCCCAGGGACTTGTAGACTCTTCGACTATGTCTTGGTCAAGCATGTCTTTGATTATGTCCTCGAGGACTTGTTTCTAGTTGTGCCCCACTTTGTAGGCTCGTTGACGGATTGGTTTCTGGTTGGGTAGTACTGCGATGGTGTATTGCAGGATATCACAACATCCAAGCTTGTTATCTTAACCAACAAAGACATCCGGGTAATTTTCCAGGAATTTCAAAAGTTATTGCTTTTCTGTTGGAGATGCTGGAAGTTTGGAAGAGGATAGTCGCTGACTGAGGGGTAATTCTGTTGAAGTTGGAGTGGTCGTGATAGTATTGACAGGAGTAGTGTTGGTGGAACCAGGCTGAGGTTCTTGCATGAGATGAAGCTGGTCCCCTGAAGACAAGCAGACAAACTTTCCAATGTTGGCACCCTTTGAAATGACCACTGGCTCATCTGTGAAGCTGCAGCATTTTTGGAAGACTGCGCCATCATGCACCTCTGATAAGGTATTTCCTGGAAGGAGACCTGACGAATGCAGCGTAGGGGATCCTGTGACGATGCCAACAACACCTTGTGGAAGTGGTTCACCTCGAATCTTGGCAATCAAAACCATTTCCGACTGAGGAGGCACAGTGACTGAGTCTATAGCTGCGAGTTGCCTCCGAGGATCTAGCGACAGTTTGCTTGAGGCAAAGTCTAGGATGGCTTTGTGAGCTTTAAGAAAGTCCAGGCCTAGAATTATTGCAGGTTGAAGATCAGGCACGATATAAAATTTGACAGTAGCTTGCTGTGAGCCAAACTGGAGCTTGAGATGGACCATGCCTGTGATAGGTAATGTATCTGTACTGGCAGTGATAATGTACTTTATGTCGGCTGGAAAGACATTAGGTATGTGACAAATAGCTTGATTGTTTGAATACTGCTGTTGATAACTGATATTTCTGCTCCAGTGTCGACCAAGACATGCGTAGACCAATCTCCGATGGTTACAGGTACATAGTTTGCTAGGAGAGGTGAGCGGATGACAGGTACCTTTGCTCCTGGAAGTGAGAGTGTACCAGAGTTTGCAGTTGGAGGAAGCATTTTGTTTGAATTGCGAGAGTCAGAGGGCCGGTCAGTTGCAGTGTTCCCCTGTCCAACAAAAGCCCCTAGTCTGTTGGGCGACGCTCATTTCCCCTGATCCTGGGAGTAGTTGCAGTTATCATGTTGAGTGCGCTGTGGTGGGCATCCATGGTCCTCTTGCATCCTGTGGCAATATTTTAACTTTCGACAGACAGCAGCGGTGTGTCCCCTGAATCTACACCACTGGCAAGTCACTGGCTCTCGAGAAGGTGGAGGTGGATCCGGTCACTGTCGAGGTGGTTGCATAGCATTAGGATTTGCCACAGAGGCAGTTGAGCTGATGTGTAAGGTATTGACAGTAGAAATAAGCTTGTCGATCATTGCTTGTTGCTATTGGACACATGTGGCAAGTGCAGCCAGTTATGAGGGCGACTGAGCACCGGCAGACTGGAACATTGAAATGGACTCTTGAGCTAGCCGAGCAGCTTGGATAGTGTCTGTCCAGGTGGTTGGCGTTTGCTGTATGACATAGGTACGAAATTGAGGAGGCAGTCCCCAGACAAAGGCTGTTACTTGATCTTTCTCTGATTTCTGGAGGCGTTTGCATCGAGTCTCAATGTCCACAATGAAGGCTTCGAGAGATTCCGAGGGTTGCATGGTGCGCTCCCACAGCTGTTGCTCTAATAACCAGGGTGGATGTGCTTGGAGAAAATGGGCTTTGAAGGTTGTGTAGCGTGGCAGCATCTGCTTTGACTTGGTCTCGAAGTGTGTTGAACCAGGAAATGGCAGTCCCTCTCAGAAGCAAGCGGAAGGCATTGGAGATGCGCAAGGGATCAGTCCAACCGTTGAAGGAAATCCACGCTTGGAAGTGTTCCAGCCAGTCGACAGCATCTTCATGAGGCAGGGCTGAGAAGGGTACTGGTTGTAGGCTGGCATGGACCGTGGACTGTGGTGAAGTCGCTTTAATGTAGGCCAAGTCATCTTGAATAGCTTGCATAGCTAGTGCTCCTTGAGCAGAAATAGAAGACCGGATGTCATGGAGGATTGTTTCGATTTTGTAGCCCCACGCCCTAGAGGTGGGTGAAAGTAAGACTCCGGATGCTCCGACGCCCATATCTGTGTCGTTGTCAGACATTGCGGTTGGAGATGAGCTTCGTTTCACTGAGCGAAGATCGTACGGGTGAGAAGGAGTTGCCGTCATGCAGGAGACAGGATGTTGTGTTTGTAGACAAAAGTACAATTTTTGTAGCAAAGTTCATCAATTGACATCTTAATAAAGAACTTCCCACTCAATTCTGTGTTGGTTGTTATTTAAATAAAGGTTTTGTTTCAAAAATCAGCTTTTCGTTACAGTGTCCATTCATTTCAAGAGGACTCCCCTTGATTTTAATGGAGTGAGGTCAATTTGTGCCCTTCACAAGATGGCCACCGAACTGTGACATGCAGTTCCTGTGGGATCTGACTGGCCTGACTGTAGCAAGATGGCCGCCAGCAAGGGGGTCAAGAGTCACTTCCTTTCTTGTTGTTTTGCTCTGCTCAAGGAGGAGGATCCTTGCCACGAGGCTGCCTGGCTGCCTAACAATGGCCAAAATGGAGATTGCCGCGTTATTGAGCTTCTTCCCCAACAGAAATGGTGGAGTTTTGTGGTGAGTGACAGAAACTTGACGGGGAAATTTCTGTATTTGTTTGCTGCACTTTTTTTTTTTTTTTTTCTTCTCAGCTCCCTGGCTTGTACAGTAATTATTTATTGTCCTGCTTTTATTTGAATGTCTGTGGTTCCCTGTGGTGCTCCCTTTTCTGTATGCCCTCCAGGGCTGTTCCCTGCAGTTATATTTTGCCCCAGTGCCAGAGGGGCTCTGGTAGTAGTAGATTTTTTTTTTTTTTGTGTGCTCGATTATTTATTGATGGCCCTTGTTCCTTTCTTTGTTGTGGAGTGTGGCTGAGCGGCAGCTTTGTTTGGCAGCAGTGGTGAATCGGGGAGAGAACCTGCAGCAGGCACTCGGGTGAGTCGGGGCGCAGGATCGCTCCATATGGCTGCTTTGGAAAGGGGGAAGCCTCAGTTGCAGAGGGACTGCGTGGCTGTGTTCCAACAGGAGCGGTGCTGCGAGAGAAGGGGAAGTGAGGAGCGGAGCTCCGGTTCTGTCCTTTGTGTGCCCTGGGGATTTGCTGTCAGGAGCAAGTGTGGCTTGGAGCCGTGAGGTAGTAGGGTGCTGATCTGGTTGCAGGAGGCTGGAGGGAGGTAACCGTCTGTTGTAGCTGTAATTGGGACCACCCTTGAGGAGTCAGGGATCCGAGGACCTGAGCAGGAGGCAACAGGCTTGTGGCCTGACCGGGGGAAAGTTGCTGGAGGGTTGTGAAGGAACCGCGGTCCTTGTAGAGTTGGCAGGGTGGCTTTCTTCTGTTGCTCTGAGGGGAGTGCTGCTACATTAAGTTGGGGAGCAGAGCACTCTGTACAGCTGCTGGGCTGAGGGGGAAGCCACGGTTGCTGTTCGTGCAGCTGCAGGCCCCTCTAAGAAGCCAAGGTTGGGAGGTAACAGAGCTCCGCTGTATGCTGCGCCTTGGGCAGCGCACATCAACTTGTTGAGTGGCTGGAGGGTGAGGTACAGCAGATCTGCCTTTGCGAGGAGGGTAGAAGGCCCAGGCTAAGCACTGTGGTACAGCACTAGGGAGTTCATTTAAAACATTTTTTTTTCTCTGTGTGCTGCTGTCTTATGTATTCTCTCTTTCTGGAGCAGTGTTCCTGCACTGTGGAGTGGAGCGGGAAGCAAGAACCCTGCCACGAGGTAGGAGCTGGCCCAGTTGGGGGGGGGGGGACAATTTGTAGCTCCGTGGGGCAGCGAGATGGGAGAATTAACTCTGGCAAGTATTTTATTTCCCAAGTTGACTAGCACTGCTGGACATTTTTGTTCTGTTTCTTTCTTTTTTTTCTTCAGTACAGTATGAGGGCTGCAGGCTGCTTTACCACACGAGATAGTTCAGCTTTTCCTCTGGTAGCCAGGGCTGTAGTTAAATCATCAGCATTCAGACAATTCAGGCATACTGGGTGATGATTTTGGGGTAACCAGCGACGCAGGCAACGCGAGATGGGGTCTGGACAGAAGAAGGGCCGCATTCTCCACCATGTGTGGCATTTTTTTGTATGGTCCACCACTAAAAGACCCCTTACCTTCTCTGTGGTCTGCCAGCCCCTTCGGTTGCTGCTGGAGCTGCTGGTGAGGACCCCATCTGGACCGTGCGAATAACTAGTCGGACACATAAAATAAAGAATAAGGCAGGTTTATTCAGCTCAGTAGGTGTTTTCTTCATGAGGACAAGCCCCACACTGACTATACTCTGACTGACATGGCACTGCCAGGCAGTGTAACAATTAGATACATGCAGTTCTAAGTGCTCTTAAAGGGGCGGGGCGTGGGGCGGCAGCTAAACATTAAGCCCCATGCTTAATGTGTGCTTCACAGTAGTATTCCTCTATAGACGCTGGAGGTGATAAGGAAGGAGAGAGTTCCAGCTCCATATGTGTCCTCTTTGTAGGGGGTGGAGACAGTGTGTGAGAGAACTGGGGTTCAGGTGTATCAGGTGTATGATCAAACCCCAAGATTATAAAACTTTATTAATAATATGTTCCATATTAGGTACCTGTGAGGGGGGCAGGTCAATCATTTTAGGTTGTGAGCCCATTATGACTGTTGTACCCAACGGTAGTGGGCATTACGGAGGATAAATGTATGCCTCCTAGTAGAATAATCCTGTACTCCTTTCGTGAGGAGTTTTTCTATTATGTACAGTAATGATGTGGTATATCCATAAGGGTAAAATATGTTGGTTTGCCCCTTTTTCTCATGAGGTGTGACCCCATAATATGTGGTGAGGTGTCCTCATGGGTATATACAGGAGGAAATGAGACGTCTTTATTTTTATGTTAGTCTTTGGTAACCTGGTAAGTCCCACTAAACACAAGTGCGTGTTTCCAGGGGCAACCAGACAACACTGGGCAGTTAAGTGACTTGCTCAGAGTCACACAGTATGCATGTGGAGGTTATGAGAATCAAACTCAGGTCTGGTCTGCTGGATATATCAAGCTCGTTCACACCTTGCTCCTCTAACCTCTAGGCTATACTGCCAGTATATCATCAAGGTTAGGGCCCCTGAGGGGCTGATGTCGAAATAATAGTCTCCGTTGATGGAGAAATAGCCTCTAAAGGTATGATTTCATGATGAAAAACCTGCTTTGTTGACGGTGGAATGAGGCCCGTCGATGAGGGAGCATAAAATAGGTGCTCCATCGATGACAGAGGCACTCCCGTCAATGGGAGGGTTATAAATGCAGGTTTCCTAGACAGGGAAGGTAGTCCCATTGACGAGAGAGTGAAATCCATGTGCTCCATCAACGGGGGAGGTAGTCCCGTCCATGAGAGGGTCAAATTCATGTGCTCAGTTGATGGGGGAGGTAATCCCGTCGATGGGAGACACTTTCTAAAAGCCTCCATCGAAGGGGGAGTGTGCTCTGTCGATGAGAAGTGCTGTTTTTGATGCTGTCGTCGACGGGAGGGTTGTCTCCGTCAAAGCACAGAAATGATGCTCCATCGACAGGGAAAGCAATCCCATGTATGAGGAGGCTGGTTTCATGTGCCCCATCGATGAGAAGTGCTGTTTTTGATGCTGTCATCAATGGGAGGGTTGTCTCCGTCGATGGGGGAGCATAGAAATGCGCTCAGCCGACTGGGAAAGCACTCCCATGTATGAGGAGACTGGTTTCATGCACCCAGTCAATGATAAAGACTGTGCATATGCATAAATCTCCATCGACGGGAAAAGCACTTCCATGTATGAGGAGGCTGGTTTTACAAGCCCCGTCGACCAGAAAGATTGAGTATAATGCTTCGTCAACGGGGGACGCATGCCCATGTATGAGGAGACTATGTTCAAATGCCCAGTCGACTATGAAGATAAAGATGAGCCTGCTGTTGACAGATTATCCATCGTCGATGAAGAATGCCTCCTTTAAGAGACAGTTTGTGTTAAGGTTGTTGTTGAAGTGCAGCATGACAGGACTTGAGAGGAAGGTTTTTCCTTGTTATTTTGAGTTTTAGAAGACAACTCGGTGGGTCTGGAGCCCTTGGTGGGAGCCCCCTGATTCTGTAACACAGTATTTTGTCTTCCATTAAATGGTTTTTAAAGTTGTTGTAACCTTCCTTTTTTGGTTACAGAGTTTTGTTTCTGACAAAAAGCACAGGAGTTGGTGCCGTGTATGAAGCCCAAGCACCTCAGGCTATAAAGGTTCAGTTCTCGTCAATGACTGCTTACACAGAAAATTGAGTTAGCTGCTGTGCAAGCTGAAGCCGGGGGAAAAATGAACGGAGAGTGCTAGGGACCACCCACTCTTGTAGGCATAGCCAGAAAGTGATGTCGTGTGTGGGTGATCCCTGGCGAAGAGACTGCTGGAAGAAGCTGCCGTGTGATAGTGCCACCTGGGGGAACCTCCCAGAAGTAATGACCTACTGCAAGATACCATTCCGTAGAAGATCTGCTGTTATAGGTTAGTAACCTGTATTTATAGGGGCGTAGATATGTTGTTCAATACACAGTGTCTGGCAGACTCCTAGCAGTTCTCTGGGACGAGGGGGGCAAGGTGCACACCCCCTACTTAGGGAACAGGGACTTGAGAACTGAAGTTCTAAAACCATGACTCAACGTCGATGTGGTAATGGGAAATGAAGGTGTGTGCTGACTTCCAAGTAGCAGCCTTGCAGATTTCCTGGATAGGAACGTCCCTGGAAGCAGCCACCCATGCAGCTGCTATGATGGATTGAATAGACCTAAGCCCCACGGAAGGCTCCCACCCGCCAACCTATAGCAGAGATCAATGCAGGGAGTGATCCACCTGCCAGTCTTCTGCTTGGCTGCAGTTCTGCCAGATGCAGCTTCAGCGTAGGTGACAAACAGCTGGCGAACCTCTCCCCGAATGCCCACCATATGCTCTTTGTAGTAGGCAAGCACTCTTCTCAGGTCCAAAGTATGAAGCCTGTACTCAGCCTCCGAGGTGCAATTCAGATAGAACACCAGCAGATTCAACACATGGTTCAGGTGAAACTCTGACACCACCTTCGGAAGAAATTTCGGGTGGAGGCACAGGACAACCTTGTCCCTGTGGAAGACCAGGTAGGGAGATTCCATGGAAAGCACCTGGAGCTCCCCAATCCTTCTGGCTGATGTGACAGCCACCAAGAAGGTGGTCTTCCGTGACAGGTGACAGATGTCACTCCTGTGCATCAGTTCGAATGGCTTGCCCATGAGCTTGGCCAATATCAGCAGTAAAATCACACAGAGGTGGTGGTTCACGCATCAGAAGGGATATGTGATCTACGCCCTTGAAATAGCACCAGTTCACCTTCTCCTGTGCCACTGACTGCTTGTCGGCCCGCACCCGGTAAGCAGAAATGGCTGCCATGTGCACCTTGAGGGCTGTCAACCAAAGTCCATGCTGGGAAAGGGAACACAGGTAGTCCAGAATGTTAGCCAATGAGCAGGACGAGGGGTCCAGCCCCTTGCCCGGACACCAAATGGAGAATCTCTTCCATTTGAAGGCACAGCATCTCCTGGTCAGCTCCTTACGGGATGCCTCAACAACGCTGAGGACCTTGTCGGAAAGACCCAAGGCCTGGAACTCTAGCCGATCAGGAACCAGGCCATCAGGTGCAAGGATTAAAGGTCTGGATGGAGTACCTCCCTCTTGTTGACAGAGAGCAGGTCCCGGCGGGTTGGAAGCCGCCTCAGGAGCCTGGAGCTCAGGCTGAGGAGATCTGGATACCAGAACTGGTGCGGCCAGTCTGGGGCTACCAGGATCACCTGCGCCTTGTCCCTCTTCACCTTGTGGATCCAGGAAAATGGAGGGAAGGCATAAAAGAGGCCTGGGTATCCATGGCCTCGAGAAGGCATCCCCCTGCAGCAAGCCCTGCTGAGGGGGGCAGGCATGGTACAGCCTCAGCTTTGCGTTCTCCCTGGAGGTGAACAGGTCCACCTGAGGTGTGCCCCAGTGGGAGAACAGGTTCTGTACTATCTCTGGCAGGACAGACCACTTGTGAGATGCATTGCCTAGCCGGCTGAGGACATCGGCCAGACTGTTCGAGTTTCCCGCAACATGGATGGCCAGGAGATCCGCTTCCAGGCTGAGCATGAGAGACCAAATGCGAAGAGCCTCCTTGAACAGAGGCAAGGAGTGTGTTCTGCTCTGTCGGTTGAGATTGTACATGGTTGTGGTGTTGTCCATCTGGACCTGGACCACTTGACCCGGAGCAAACGGAGTAAAGGCGGTCAGGGCTAGCCGGACCACTCGGAGCTCCAGCAGGTTGATGTGGCATCGGGACTCCTGAGGGGACCAGAGTCCGTGGGCTCTGTGCACTCCCAGATGGGCACCCCAACCCATCAAAGAGGCGCCGGTCGTCAAGATGCCAGTCGGCTCGGGGTGGACAAATGGGATCTCCTCCTGCAGATGAGCTGGGACAAGCCATCACTGCAGGCCGTCCCACATCTCCTGGGTCACAGAGACTGGCTGGTCTAGATGACCTGAGCACTGAGACCACTGGCGGGCCAGACCCCACTGTAGGGGGTGCATATGCCAGCGGCCCCAACGGACCACGCTGGTGTAGGCCACTATGAGACCCAGAAGGCACAGGAAGCCCCGGGCAGGGTGCAATTGCCCAACCAGAAATGACTGGGCAAAGGAGGAAAGAACCTCGGCCCTGTCCACGGGAGCCGGGCTGTGACTCTGAGAGAGTTGAGTTCCCCCCCGAAGAACTGAATCACCTCCGAGGGCACAAGTTCCGACATGGCCTCGTTGATGAGGAGGCCGAGTTGAGGGCAAACCCAAAGGGCCAGCTCTCTGGGCCGCTCTGCCTCCAACCTGAAGGGGGCTGCTATCAGCTAGTCATCCAGGTAAAAGTAGACCCGGACCCCTTGGTGCCGCAGGAATGCTGCCACCACTGCAATGCACTTGGTGAAGACCCTGGGAGCTGATGAGAGGCCGAAGGGCATGGCCTGGAACTCGTAGAGGGTTCTCTCCGCTCGAAAGTGGAGAAACCGCTGATGAGACGGATGGATTGGGACGTGAAAGAATGCATCCTGGAGGTCCAGCGAGCACAACCACATGCCCTGCTCCAGGGATGGTATTATCTGAGCCAGGGTTACCATCCGAAAGGTGCGGCCTTAGGAACTTGTTTAGGTCGTGCAGATCGAGAATGGGGTGCCAGCCGCCTGTCCGTTATAGAACCAGGAAGTACATGGAAACGATCCCTGGGCACGGAGAAGGGTCCCCAACCTTGCTGATTACCCCCTTGCAGAGGAGCAGGACTATGTCATCTTGGAGAGCCGACTGGGAGGCTGCGGACCCGCTATCCCCCCACGGGGTGCGGTCTCGAAAGGGAGGGACCTGCTCGAACTCCAGAGGCAGGCCCCTGCCGGCCACTTCTAGCACCCAGTGGTCCATGATGATAGAGGACCAGGCAGAAAGGAAGTGGCTGAGCTGGCCCCCCATGAGGGCACCCAGGGGATGCAAGATGAGGTGGGGGGGCACCCCGCAACTGGGCAGGCTTGGAGGAGGAGGAACCGGCCAAGGGGCCGCCAGGGCCCTTATCCCCGGGCTTCCTGACCGAGGAAGCAACAGACTTGGCTTTAGGGCACCAAGAATTAGCCTGCTGGCCCTGCTGCTGGTGCTGCTGGGTGGGTCTTGCTGCAGGAGTGGAGGGACGAAAGGGCTTACGCTGCTGATGGCGGCCTTTGTCCTTCTGAGCGGATGTAACCAAGTCTAGGGTGGCATTGGATTTCTCAATGTGCTGGAGGTGGCTCTCCAGCCTGGGCCAAAACAGGTCGGTGCCCAGAAAGGGAACATCTGCTACCTTGTGTTGGGTATCTGCAGTGAAGGTCAAGATCCGCAACCAAGCCCTGCGTGCATGACCACTACGGCAGCTACTGAACAGGCACAAGAGTCTCCAATGTCCAGAGCCATCTGGAGCTGTTGTTTAGCCACCACCCTTCCCTGATCCCGAACCTGCTTGACCGTGGTCTGAAGGTCGGCCGGGAGATGAGGGAGCACCTCATCCAGGGAGCCCAAAGGGGCATGAGAGAAATGTGTCATCAAAATGGCCGAGCTGGCCTGGCGAAGGCCCAAAGAGGCGGCAGCATACACCTTTCTCCCAGAGTAGTCCAGCTTCTTGGACTCCTTGTCTGGGGGCTTCTCCACATCCCTCGTATTGCCCAAGCACCTGAAGACAGAATCAGCCACCAACCCTTGGCCGACGGGACCTCCGAGAAGCTGGAGAGGGTGCCAGTAGGGACCACGTACTTGTGGGTCATCCTGGCCGAAGGCGCAGGGCAAGAGGCTGGGCACTGCCAGAGCTGTAAAACCAGACCCACAATGGCCTCGGCCACGGGGAAGGCCTCCATGGGGGAATTCCCTCGGTTCACAATCTCCGAAAGGGAATATCTGGCTCGTTTCTGCACGGGCTCAAGCGGCATCCCGGTGGACTCAGAGAATAGTCAAAGGATACCTAAGAATGAGGAGTTGCTCTCGTCCACAGAAAGACTCCCCGAGGATTCCAAGTCAAGTGGATGGGAATGCAACCAGGAGTCCTCGGACTCCGAAGAGTCCGCGTATAGCTGGTGACTGCCTGAGCCACTCTCCACTTGCCAAGGACGATTCGGGGTGAGAGTGACTGACAACCGATGGGGCAAACCTTGAGCTGACCGAGGATCCTTGGTCGGTGCCCCAATCTTTGGCTGCAGAGGCAGTGGTTCCACCACAATGGGTGGAGCAGCCAGTTTTGGCTGAGCAGTCAGTGCTGGAACCGGATCCTTGACCGAGGAACAGGGACGGGAGACGGCTTCGGCCGTTCGGGTGACAGTCACTTGATTGCTGGTGTGGAAGCCGGCGCCAGCTTACTGCTGGCCACAAAAAGTTGCTGCCACATGAGATCCTCATAGCACCGATGCAACTTGCACCGGAGTCTCTCCTTGGCTGAGGAGAATGAGGAAGACAAGCGGCGGTGCCACTTTCCGCGATGTTGGGACCAAGACCGCTGACGTTGTCGGGACTTTCCCGAAGCAGAGGAGGACCGAGACCGTCGGCGGTGCTGGCGGCAGGTTGAGGAAGGAGTGGGGGAAACTCGCTGCCACTCCGGTTCAGAGTTCTTGACCGGGGACATTGTCTCAGTAGGCTCAGGCAAGTCCTCGGAGGGCACCGGGAGCACCGGTGTCTGAGAGAGACAGAGAGAGTTGTTGGCCTCCTCGGTCAACAACCTATTGGCGGGCTCGAGAAAAATCTCGGCCTTGTCGACAGGAGTCTCGGCTGGCTGGTCTGATGGGGACTCCGTGAAACCAGCGCCTGGGCTGCAACCTCGACCGTAGTCTAGAGGCGAAGATCTGGGGAACGAGAGCTCTTCTGCTCCCAAGAACATCAATGTTGGGTCTTACCTTTTTTGGGATCCTTCTTCTTTGACTGAGGGGTATGAAACCCAGAAGGACCCTCTCCTTTGATTGAGAGGGACTGGCACAACTCCTGAAAGGAAGCCATGTAACAGCTCAGTTGGAGCGGGAAAAAGGGCAGAAGAGGAGCTCGTTGCAGCCTGGGCTGCCTCCTCCTCGAGGGCCGTGAGCTGTTTAAGCTGTTCCAGTTGTTCCGCAGCGCCCACCGCTGCAGATGCCACCCAACGGGCCTCCTTCGATTTGACCGGCGGGTACCATTTGTCCAGTCATCCCACTTGCAGTCGGGCAGCGTGGTCTTTGAGCACCGACAGAGAAAGGGACAGACAGAGATCACAAGCCTGCGGATCGTGGTTGTGCCCAAGACAGTAAACGCACGTGGTTAGTGGGTTGGTGTGAGACATCTTCTGTCCGCAAGGGCACCGACGGAACCTGGGAATGGACTTGTCTTCCATTGCAGCCACAAGAGAAGGTGAAGAAGAACGAACTAGTTTAAGAGTAAGTTTTGGGAAAAAATCCGAAGATTTAAGATCCAGGGCCTGCAAAACGCGGGAGCGCTAAGGAGGGAACCTCAGCTTCCAAGCGTTAAGGAAGATCTGGTGTCATGGAGCGGAGCCAAGGGTTTTATCACCCAGGTGGGTGGGAGGAGCCAGCCTGAAAACCTTCCAACACATCTTAAAGTGGCAAGGTACCTGCCAGACAGTGTGGATTGAACAACATATCCATGCCCCTAGATCCAACCTTTTTGTCTGATCCGACGTGGTTTTTGTTTTAATTGCACCATGCATTGGTTGGAACTTCAGGGGATAAATGAGGAATCCTGAGCAAGTGTTCACTTTGCAGAGATTGTTACAGAGGTAGTAGCCTGCTAACAGATGGAGGTGGATCTGGTCTCCTGTCTCCAATAAGAGAATAGCCCAACTTGTGGCACTGTCCTCAGAGTCTTCATGGTTGTCTTCCCACATGGACACAATCTCATCACTGTTCTTCATCACGGTGATTCTGTGGTAGGTAACCTTTACACCAGGTAATGGGTCCTCATTAGAGTAAGTTGTGTCCATTATCGAGTAGACACTCTTCTTAAAGGCTGTGAAGATACCTGAAAAATCAATGACACTTTTCTTTGTCTGTTTTACATCTCACTGAAAATGTAAGAACAGTTCTTTTTGTTTATTTGGCAGCTTGAAAACTTGACAGGCATTACAGTGAGCTCACACCAGAATGTACTTGTGGCTGCACTGCTTTATTCTGACCCAACCCTGCTAAAGCAGCAGTATTTGTTAGTCAGCAGTGCTCCAGATAAGGCGCGTACAGGCCTTAATTACGTTTTTCAGACAGGCATTCACAAGCCATGTTTTGCAGGATTTGAGTATAAATTAAACATATTTTAATGCCGGATTTGTGTGCGCTA
The DNA here is from genome assembly GCA_016271365.2 of Neoceratodus forsteri. Taxonomy (NCBI): domain Eukaryota; kingdom Metazoa; phylum Chordata; order Ceratodontiformes; family Ceratodontidae; genus Neoceratodus; species Neoceratodus forsteri. The sequence continues at coordinate 881,487,836 of CM057450.1, read as the reverse complement.
ATGGCTTGGTGCCCAGAGTTCTGCTGCCAAATGTGTTTTTTGGCTCCACTTTCTTCATCCCTCCTTCCTCCAATCACAATTTTTTGTTTGTTTGTGCAGTACAACCCCCATCCCCCCCAACACACACATACACATTCTCTGACTCTCTCTTTCTGGATTTCCCTGTCACTGGCCAGCAAACGCAGGAAAACCAGTTCTGATTCTCCACCGCTTTCTCCATAATGTAATGCGCATGTGAAGGGGAAAGCGTGGGAGTCAGTGCTGTGTGCTACGAGTGGGTGGGCAGGCAGGGTGCAACGCAACTGAAAGGTTCAAGTCATTAGAAACATTTGGTGAGTGACTTGAATCCATCATTATGCAGAGAAGTATGTACTTTTAAACTGCAAAGTCTTTGCTTTCTGGAGGGGACATACAAACATATGAAAAGCCAGCAGAAACAGGCCTCATGGTCTATCAAGTCTGCTCGACTTCGCAGCTAGCCCCTTAACTTGCAGCTGCCCCACCATCCCCTCCCCTCCTCATAACCACCCTGCCTCACTGTGTCCCACTCTCTCTCTGAAATCCTGCCACTGTTCTACACGATACCACCTCCTCGGGCAGAGTGTTCCACTTATTTACCACTCTTTCCATAAAAAAGTGTCTCCTGATTTCCCTCCTGAATCTTCCCCCCCTCCAATCTCAGCCAATGCCCTCTCGTGTCCTTCCCCCTTCTGATCTGAAGAATCCCTTCTGTATTAATCCTGTTAACACCCTTTAGGTACTTAGAGGTTTTGATCATATCCGGCCTATTCTCTCCTCTCTTCCAGGAAATACATTTGCAGCTCTCCCAGTCTCTCCTTGTAGGATTTTCCCTCAAGTCCCTGTATCATCTTCGTTGCCCTATGCTGCACCCCCTCCAGCATTCTGATGCCCCTCTTCAGGAATGGACGCCAGTACTGCACGTAGTAATCCAGGTGCGGCCTGACCAGTGACCTGTACAAGGGTAGGATCACTTCTCTGTGCCTGGAGGATATTCCCCTCGTTCTGCACCCCAGCATCTTGTCTGCCTTTGCAGCCACCTTCCTGCACTGAGCTGAGTGATTCATACTCCCCGTTATTAATAGCCCTAGATCCTTTTCCTCCACTGTGCTTTCCAACTGTACCCCTCCCAAAAAATATTTCCTCCCCTGGTTCCTTGCTCCGAAGTGCAGTACTTTGCACTTCTTGGCGTTGAACATCCAACTGCCATGTCTCCGACCATTCCTGTAGTTTGGTCAGGTCTTTCTGCAGTCCCCTCCACCCCTTTATGTCATTTACCACTGCACCGATCTTAGTATTGTCTGCGAACAGACTGATCCTACTCTGCATCCTGTTTGAGATATCGGCTATGAATATCTTGAACAGCACCGGTCCCAGTACTGAACCCTGGGGCACCCCACTCGTAATGACCCCTGGTGATGAGAGTTCACCCCCACCATCACCCTCTGCTGCTTACCCCTCAGCCAGCTGGTGATCCAGCTGACCATTTTTGTCCCCACCCCAATGTATTCCAGTTTCCCCCAGACTCCCTTGCGGCACCGAGTCAAAGGCCTTGCTGATGTCCAAATGTAGGAAGTCCACTGCATGGCCCCTATCCAGTTTCCTGGTAACCCATATTATTTGACTAGGTTAATCTGGCAGGATCTGCCCGATACAAAATTGTGCTGATGGCCATCTTGGAGCCCACTGTCTTCCAGAAAGCTCACCAGCCTCTCTTTTAGGATTGACTCCATGAGTTTCTCCACTATTGTAGGGAGACTCACTGGTCTGTAGTTGCCTGTATCGTCCTTCGGGCCACGTTTATGAATAGGCACCACATTGGCCATCCTCCAGACCTGTGGTATGCATCCTGTGTCCAGTGATGTACTGAACAGGTCTGCCAGTCATTCCGCCAAGATCTCCGCTAACTCCCTAAGTAACCTACGGTGAATGCCATCCGACTCTGGCACCTTGTCCATCCTCAGTGCCCTCAGTCCCTCCAGCACCCTATCCTCTGTAATTCTGATATCAGGTCGCCCCCACCACCCCCGCCCACTCCACCCTTCCCTTGGGGTATCTGCCCCCCCCCTTTCCTTCATGAACACAGAGCAGAAGTACTCATTCAGTGCCTCTGCCTAGTCCTCCCCTTCTCCACTCACCTCCCATCTTTCTTAATCCTAACAATCAGGAAATTTGTTTCTTCTTCTCTTGCCAATGTATCTGACGTAGTCCTTTCCCCCTTCCTTGATTCCCTGTGCCAGTCTCAGCTCTCTGAAAGCCTTGGCCATTCTGACTAGCCTGGTAACCTCCTTGGACTTCTTCGTGTACTCGTCTTTGCCCCTTCACCCTCAAGATTTCCTAAGCCTCTGGAATGCTTTTCTCTTGGCCCTCACCCCTTTCATTACCTCCCGAGTCAGCTAGCTTGGATTCTTTCCTATCCCCTTCTTGCTCCTTGTCCTGGTGCAGGTCTCAGTAGCCTCTATCAGCACTTTCTTAATGATATTCTGTTTCTGGCTGGCATTCATGCATGTCTGAATTCCCACCAGATGCTCAATCCAAATTTCCCACAAACGTTTAAAGTCCGCTCCCTTAAAATCAATCACCCTGGTACCTGTTCCTCCTGTTCCCTTCCCATACTGAGTGTGAACCACACCGTATGACAGTCGCTCCCAGCCAGGGGGTCCTCCACTCCTAGATCCCTTACAGTCTCCCCGTTTTTAATACCAGGTCTAGAGTCCTTCCCTTCCCTAGTCAGCTTGTGGACCAACTGCACCAGGAAGCAGTCCTGAAATGCATCTAGTAATCTCTGCATCTTTGTACACGTGGTGGTTGGGGTGTTCCAGTCCACTCTAGGAAGTAATGGACCAAGCACCAAGTTGTGATATAGTGAGTCTGACCGACTACCACCATTCCTGCTTGGCTAGCAGAAATGGTGGTAGTTGGTCAGAGAATCAGTGTGTCACAACCTGGCCACTTGTTACATTTTCGTTTTTGTCGATGGTTTTGCTGAAAGTAAAGGTGTTGGAAAAACAGGATTTTTAGAAAAAGCTAGTTATGAACTTGGCAAGCACTGCTCCACTGAGGCTGGCTGGGTGGCGCTGAGGGTTGAGGCGCTGGACTCCACACCTCACACCATGCCAGCGACCTGGGTTTGTAAGCGAGCGTGGGTTGCCGGGGGTCAGCTAGGGAGGAGAGAATCGAGCGTCTGACAACAGTTCTTCTCTCCTGGGAGCAGGGTGGGATGTGACTCCCTGGTGTCAGTGACGCCAAGCGGAGGCTGAGTGTACTGCAGCCTGGGACCACATAACTGACAGGGTGAGTTGTCGACGGACATCCTGTGGGTGGTTGGGTGCGGGAGTGCGCCCAGCTGCGCTTGGACATCACTGCACATCCGTGCCTCTGGAAGGGGAGGGTTACTAGCACAAACAAGGAAAAATCCAGCACTGTTAGGTAGACGACGGCACCTGGCCTCCATGCTCACCGCCGAATCCCGCCCACCTGGTCTCCTGATTCTCTCCGCCCCTAAGCCTCCTTGCAGTTGGAGTCTTGACTTCAAGAAGCACTGAAGATAGGAGATGTGGCCCCACCTTGGGGGTACAAGCCAAGGAGTCCTCCTGCTGCGAGGTAAGCAGTGGGGATTAGAGTACTGCGGGGGAGACTCAGGAATGGGGGGGTCTCAGGCAGGCAGGAAAAAGAGCCTGGATGCCTGAGTGACTCACGGTGGAGCAGTGATTGGAGGGCAAAAAAGTTGAGAAAAAAAAAAAAAGGCACTGCTCCACTGGGCAAATGTAATCTATAAAACATTGCCTGGCGTTGTGTGTATTGTGTGATATGCCTACATCGTTTTTAAAAAGTAGTCCTCACTCTGCACTGTTTCATCATTTGTACACATCTGATTTTGGTTTTACTCACCTCATTTTGAAAATGAGGAATACAATACTCACCATGAACAATCTTGGCCCGGTGGCGCTAAGTGTTGAGGCGATGGATGCCACACCTTGTGCCACACCGGTGACCCAGGTTCGGGAGTGGACTTTGGTTGCCAGGGGAGGAAAGGATCGAGCGTCCAGAGGACAGCTCTCCTTTCCTGGGAGGGAGGGGTGTCGAAGGTCTCGCCATTTGGTGACCCCTACTGATGACTGGGGGTCCAGCAGCAGTTGAGTCCTGGCAGACCGGGGGGTATGGCTGCGGTGGTGCTCCTGTGGGCGTTCAATTCTGGGATCAGAGGCTCTCCTCTCGTTCACCCCCACCAGACACTATATAGATAGAATACCGGGTGGAGTGATGGTCCTTGCTCCCGGAGGATTCAGATCCGGTGGGGTGGGAGATGAGATGACGGAGAGGTGGTAGTCCAGGAGTGGCTGAGGGCTTCAGGAGGACGGGATAAGCCGGTGAGCGAATATCCACATTGGAGAGCGTCCAGTGAGGTAGGGTGCAGAAATAAAAGCCTCCGATGACCATTAAAAATCTTATCTGGAGCACTATTATTCTCCATATATTTTTTTTCCGCACAAACGTTTTCCTGGCATAAACATCAATATACCTATTTTTTGTATGATTTTCATTCATTCTTGAAGGAAGCTATGGGATTTTGAAGCTTTTAAAAGTTTCTGCTCCTGTGTCTTACCTTCCATAAAAAATTTAAATATCTTGGCCCAGCGTTGTGCTGTGCTGTTTACCATAAGAAACAAGTGGTGGTACCCTTCAACTAAATCCATAGTATGAATCTAGTATTTATATCCAATGTGTAACCTCAGTGGAAGAGATTTTCTTAAAATTGTGAATGGCGACCATCTTCAATGGCGCAAGTCAATAATTATAAAATTAGCTACAACAGTTTTAAAAATATGTGAGAAATTGAAAAATACACTGAGGCTGAATCAAAGGATACCAGATATACATTTTCACCCAAAAACTATATGATGAAATTTTTTTGCCAACTAAAAAAATACTGGTGCTTCAAAAAACATTTATTTTTTATTTTCAAATTCACTGTATTCTGTCTATGCCCTTAAATGTATTAATTAACTTTTCTATATGGTAAGCAGTGATGTTTTACTGAAAGTTTCACACATTTCAAGATAGGATTCATAAAGTGAAAAAAGTAAGGAAATGTGACGTTAGGGTTTTTTGAACTCTAACTCTGCCCACTCCCATCCACCACCCTGTGCCCCACCCGAACACATTAAATGTCAAAGCACAACCCAGGTTTAGTACAGTACATATAATTTAACATCATAAATTAAAAACATAGCAATACAGTTACATCCCATGATGAACACTGCACTCATACTCTACATCTTGAGGCATAAAGCCACAGGATACAGGATAGGGGCAACATGAGTACTGGTGCAGCTGCTGTTCTGTGAGTGGCTGCAGGGAACAGGATAGGGGCAATGTGTGTTGGTACAGCTGTTTCGTGAGTAGTTGCAGGACAGGGGTAATGTGTGTGCTGGTGCAGCTGTTTCATGAGTAGTTGCAGGATACAGGATGGGGCAATGTGTGTTGGTGCAGCTGTTTCGTGAGTGGCTGCAGGATACAGGATATGGGAAATGTATGTGATGGTGCAGCTGTTTTATGAGTGGCTTCAGGATATAGGATAGTGGCAATGTAAGTTGGAAAAGCTGCTTTTTGAGTGGCCACAGGATACAGGATAGTGGCAATGTGTTGTGCAGCTGTTTCGTGAGTGGCAGCAGAATACAGGATAGGGGCAATATGTGTGATGGTGCAGCTGTTTCGTGAATGGCCACAGGGTACAGGATAGGGGCAATGTGTTCTGGTGCAGCTGTTTCATGAGTGGCTGCAGGATCCAGGATAGGAGCAATGTGTGTTGGTGCGGCTGTTGTTTCGAGAGTGGCTGCCAAGATACAGGATAGGGGCAATGTGTGTTGGTGTAGCTGTTTCGTGAGTGGCTGCAGGATACAGGACAGGGGCAATGTATGTTGGTGCAGCTGTCTCGTGAGTGGCCACAAGATACAGTATAGGGGCAATGTGTGTTGGTGCAGCTGTTCAGTGAGTGGCTGCAGAATACAGGATAGAAGCAATGTGTGCTGGTTCAGCTGTTTTGTGAGTCGCCGCAGGATACAGGATAGAGGCAATGTGTGCTGGTTCAGCTGTTTTATGAGTGGCAGCAATATACAGGATGGGGCAATGTGTGTCGGTGCAACTGTTTTGTGAGTGGCTATAGGATGGGGCAATGTGTGTTGGTGAAGCTGTTACGTGAGTGGCCACAGGAGAGGGGTAATGTGTGTGCTGCTACAGCTATTTCGAGAGTGGCTGCACGATACAGGATAGAAGCACTGTATATTGGTGTAGCTGTCTTGTGAGTGGCCGCAGGATACAGGATAGTGGCAATGTGTGTTGGTGCAGGTGTTTCATGAGTGGCCACAGGATAGGGGCAATGTGGGTTGGTGCAGCTGTTTCTTGAGTAGCCACAGAATACAGGATGGGGTAACGTGTGTTGGTGTAGCTGTTCAGTGAGTGGCCACAGGATACAGGATAGGAACAATGTGTGTTAGTGTAGCTGTTCCATGAGTGGCCACAGGATACAGGATAGTAGCAATGTGTGTTGGTGCAGTGGTTTTGTGAGTAGCCATGGGGATACAGGATGGGGTAAATGTGTGTTGGTGCAGCTGTTTCGAGAGTGGCCGCAGGAGACAGGACAGAGGCAGTGTGTTTTGGGGCAGATGTTTCGTGAGTGGCTGCAGGATACAGGATAGGGGTAATGTGTGTTAGTGCAGCTGTTCCGTGAGTGGTCACAGGATACAAGATAGAGGCAATGTGTGCTGGTTCAGCTATTTTGTGAGTGGCCGCAGGATAAAGGATAGGGGTAATGTGTGTTGATGTGACTGTTTTGTCAGTGGCTGCAGGATAACGGCAATGTGTGCTGGTGCTGCTGTTTCATGAGTGGCCACAGGATACAGTATAGAGGCAATATGTGCTGGTGCAGCTCTTTTGTGAGTGGTTGCAGGATACAGAATAGGGGCAATGTGTGTTGGTGCAGCTGTTCGTGAGTGGCCGCAGGATACAGGATGGGGTAATGTGTATTAGTGCAGCTGTTTCGAGAGTGGTTGCAGGATACAGGATAGAGGCAATGTGTGCTGGTTCAGCTGTTTTGTGAGTGTCCGCAGGATACAGGATAGGGGCAATGTGTGCTGATGCAGCAGTTTTGTGAGTGGCTGTAGGAAACAGGATAGCGGCAATCTGTGTTGGTGCTGCTGTTTTGTGAGTGGCCCACAGGATGCAGGATAGGGACAATGTTTGTTGATGCAGCCATTTTGTGAGTGGCCGCAGGATACAGGCTAGAGGCAATGTGTGCTGGTTCAGTTATTTTGTGAGTGGCCACAGGATACAGGATAGGGGCAATGTGTGTTGGTGTAGCCATTTTTTGAGTGGAGGCAGAATACAAGATAGGGGCAATGTGTGGTGGTACAGCTGTTTTGTGAGTGGCCGCAGGATACAGGACTTGGGTATTTTGTGCTGATGCAGCTGTTTTGTGAGTGTCCGCAGGATACTGGATGGGGCAATGTGTGTTGGAGCAGCCATTTTGGGAATGGCTGCAGGATACAGGAGAGGGGCACTGTGTGTTGGTGCAGTTGTTTTGTGAGTGGCCACAGGGTACTGAAAAGGGGCAATGTATGTTGGTGCAGCTGTTCCGTGAGTGGCCACAGGATACAAGATAGAGGCAATGTGTGCTGGTTCAACTGTTTTGTGAGTGGCTGTAGGATAAAGGATATGGGTAATGTGTGTTGATGTGAGTGTTTTGTGAATGGCTGCAGGATACAGGATAACGGCAATGTGTGCTGGTGCAGCTGTTTCATGAGTGGCCACAGAATACAGGATAGGGGCAATATGTGCTGGTGCAGCTCTTTTGTGAGTGGTCGCAGGATACAGGATAGGGGCAGTGTATGTTGGTGAAGCTGTTTTGTGAGTAGCAGCAAGGTACAGGATAGGGGCAATGTGTGTTGATGCAGCTGTTTCATAAGTAGCCACAGGATACAGGATGGGGTAATATGTATTGGTGCAGCTGTTTCGAGAACGGTTGCAGGATACAGGATAGAGGCAATGTGTGCTGGTTCAGCTGTTTTGTGAGTGGCCGCAGGATAAAGGAGAGGGGTAATGTGTGTTGATGTAACTGTTTTGTGAGAGGCTGCAGGATACAGGATAATGGCAATGTGTGCTGGCGCTGCTGTTTCATGAGTGGCCAAAGGATACAGGATAGGGGCAATATGTGCTGGTGCAGCTCTTTTGTGAGTGTCCTCAGGATACAGGATAGGGGCAACGTGTGTTGGTGAAGCTGTTGTGTGAGTAGCAGCAAGGTACAGGATAGGGGCAATGTGTGTTGATGCAGCTGCTTCGTGAGTAGCCATAGGATACAGGATGGGGTAATGTGTATTGATGCAGCTGTTTTGAGAGTGGTTGGAGGATACAGGATAGAGGCAATGTGTGCTGGTTCAGCTGTTATGTGAGTGTCCGCAGGATACAGGATAGGGGCAATGTGTGCTGATGCAGCTGTTTTGTGAGTGGCTATAGGATACAGGATAGCAGCAATGTGTGTTGGTGCTGCTGTTTTGTGTGCAGCGCCGGGATGCAGGATACAGGATATGGGCAATTTGTGTTAATGCAGCTGTTTTGTGAGCGGCTGCAGGACACAGGCTAGAGGCAATGTGTGCTGGTTGAGTTGTTTTTGTGAGTGGCCACAGGATACAGGATAGGGGCAATGTGTGTTGGTGTTGCCATTTTCTGAGTGGAGGCAGAATACAAGATAGGGGCAATGTGTGGTAGTAAAGCTGTTTTGTGAGTGGCTGCAGGATGTAGATGAAGGATAGGGGCAATGTGTGCTGGTGCAGCTGTTTTGGGAGTGGCTGCAGGATACAGGATAGAGGCAATGTGTGTTGGAGCAGCTGCTTTAGGAGTGGCTGCAGGATACAGGAGAGGGGCAATGTGTGTTGGTGCAGCCATTTTGGGAATGGCCACAGGATACAGGAGAGGGGCACTGTGTGTTGGTGCAGCTGTTTTTTGAGTGGCTGCAGGGTACTGAAAAGGGGCAATGTGTGTTGGGACAACTGTTTTGTGAGTGGCCGCAGGACACAGGAAAGGGGCAATGTGCGAATGCAGATGATTCATGAGTGGCCATAGGATACAGGATTGGGGCAATGTGTGCCGGTGCAGCTGTTTCATGAGTGGCCACAGGATACAGAATAGGAGCAACGTGTGCTGGTGCAGCTGTTTCATGAGTGGCCACAGGATACAGAATAGGAACAACGTGTGCTGGTGCAGCTGTTTCATGAGTGGCCACAGGATACAGAATAGGAACAACGTGTGCTGGTGCAGCTGTTTCATGAGTGGCCACAGGATACAGAATAGGAGGAATGTGTGCTGGTGCAGCTGTTTCATGAGTGGCCACAGGATACAGAATAGGAACAATGTGTGCTGGTGCAGCTGTTTCATGAGTGGCCACAGGATACAGAATAGGAACAATGTGTGCTGGTGCAGCTGTTTCATGAGTGGCCACAGGATACAGAATAGGAACAATGTGTGCTGATGCAGCTGTTTCATGAGTGGCCACAGGATACAGAATAGGAGCAATGCAAGATGCATACTGCGTGTCTGAGGCACTGTGTATGATGATGATGCAGCCTGCTACAGGCCTAGGACACTGGCTGTGTTGGTGTAGCAGCTTTGCAATTAGCTGCACTGTCTCACACACACACACACACACACACACACACTGCCTGAGGCCTGTATCCTATGGCCTTGCATCTCATCACTGGCCACTGTAACTCTGTTGAAATTCCTGCCTTAAGCACTATCCGCCTGTCCTCTGGAGAGGCGCTCCCTGACATATTAGCACCCACTCTAGCTGCACTTTGATGCCCCCACTTTCCCATGTTATGCCCTCAGGTCATGCAGATGTATGTCTGTACTTTCTTTTTTCGTGGAAGTTGACACCACCACGTTGCCTCCTGTTGTTTTCTGCCTTCAATACTATTATGCATTTTGCTGAGGTACTGCCAACTCTGCCTTGATGTTACCTGTTGATTTTTACCTCTCCATGCTGCTAAGTACCCTGTTGATGTGCTGCCTACTTTACTGTATAATGCCATGTGTACTGTTTGCTGTCTCACCCACTTGTACATGGGTCTGTATGTTACCTTGACTCTGTATTATGTTTCTCATGTACTCTGGAATCACTTGTATGTGGGCGTGTATGTTACCCTGACAATGTATAATGTTTCTCATCTACTCTGTAACCTCCCGGGTCGCTCCTGAAAATAGGCACTTGTTGTCTAGTGTGCTTACCTGGTTAACAAAAACAAATAAATAAATAACATACAAGAACAGTGTTTGTCATGGGATGTAGTGTTGCTCACACAGTATCCAACAAAACTGTACACCAGATGGCATAAGATATTGTTGGTGTCTGACTACTGGACCCTGCCACTTACTATATGCAAGCAATAACGCACTCTGAGGTGTGGGTTATTGCCTGATAAAAGCATGCCCAGGGGTGTACTAAGGCACAAGGTGCTTGCGCCGAGTACCTTATGCACCCGGGCGTGTTATCAAGCGATAAGCCACACCTTGGAGTGTGTTATTGCACCTATAAAATAGGTCCCCTTGTAAATAAATTTAAATAAAAAACTAAAATAAAAAGTGTTAAAAGATTAGTAGAATGCTTTTATTTAATACAAAACATTAAACAAAGTAGTCCCTCAATATGGTGTGGTTTTCAATTATGTTGGTCAGCCACTAGAGGTCAGTGTTATCTGAGCCTGACCCCCCCCCAATAAGCAGCAGTGAAGGTGCTACTTTAAGTGTTGACTGCCTCTGTTCCCCCTCTCTCACACACATATACATATATATATATATATATATATATATATATATATATATATATATATATATATATATATAAATATATATATACACACACACAGCACCTTGAGGAGTAAGCTATTTAACATCCCCACCTCCGCAAGTTCACATTCTATAGAGCTGTGTGAAGCAGTTACCTTTTTGATTTGGTGTTCGTTTTCAGCCGACCGGCAAGGGAGTGAGTTTGATTTATTTATTTATTTTCTTGGAGGTTCGGTTGGAAGATCGCAGTAAGGAGAAGTAGTAGTTTGCAGCTGCAGCACAGCTGGCTTTACTGGGAGCGATCGTGTCCCTTGATGACAGCCGTACATAGGCATTTCCCGATTCGCGGTTTTAAAACTGAAACAGGCCGTCAGGGTACAGAACAGCAAACTCCTTGAAGTTTGCTAGTGCAGTGCAATATTGTAGGGATTTTTGTGATGGTCTTGAAGGGGGATAAGGAAGAGATGGTAGTCCGGAGATACAGAAATGAATGGACGGACAAACAGGTGGAGTTATGTGGAAAATGAGCTGTGAGAAAAAAAAAAAAAAAAGACTGAAAACTGTATATGGGTTATGGTGTTTTTTATTTTCTTAGGCTGGCAAAATGAGGGAACTGTTGTGTAGTTTGATTGGACTGTGTCACCAATCTCCCAGTTCCGTGCGACGCTGGCTGAGGAGCTACAGCGGGAAAACACACTGCCGTGTATGAAAGCAGTTTAAAGCTCTGGTAGTTACATAGAAACATAGAATTTGACGGCAGATAAGGACCGCTTGGCCCACCCAGTCTGCCCATTTCCCTACCTACTGGATAAGCTGCAGATCCTAGTTAACCAGCTGCCTACTTCTTCCTACCCCCACACCCTAGAATTGCCTTATGACTGTCCCATGCATGCTTGAATTCCACCACTGATTTTGACCCCACAACCTCCTCTGGAAGGCCGTTCCATGCATCCACAACCTCTCTGTGAAAAAATACTTCCTTAAATTACCTCTGAGCCACCCCTCTATCTTCAAATTGTGTCCTCTTGTTCTTGCACACCTCTTTTTGAAAGATGCTACCCTATTGGACTTTGTTGATTCCCTTCAGGTGCCTAGAAGTTTCTATCATGTCCCCCTCTCCTCCTTTCCTCAAGGCTATTAAGCTCCTAAGTCTCTCTTCATATGTCTTCGTGCAGACCCTGCACCATTTTAGTTGCCCTCCTCTGACAGCTTCCATCCTGTCTATGTCTCTTGGAGATCGGGTCTCCAGAGCTGCACACAGTACTCCAGATGGGGTCTCACCAGCTGTCTGTACAGAGGGATAATAACTTCCTGTTTTCTACTGGTAATGCCTCTCCCTATGCATCCCAGTAACCCCCAGCCCTCCTTGCTGCCCTCTCACATTGCTTGCCCACCTTTAGGTCATCTGATAGACTACCCCCAGGTCCTTTCCATTTTTGTTGTTGTTAGTATCTCACCCCATTGTGTACTCTTCCCTGGGCTTTTGTTTCCCAGGTGCATTACTGCACTTCTTAGCATTGAATCTAAGCTGCCATACATTTGACCATTCCTCTAACCTTGCCAAGTCCTTCTCATCCTTTCCACCCCACCCTGTGCATCAACTCTGTTGCAGATCTTAGTGTCATCTGCAAAGAGACATACTTTTCCTTACAGTCCTTCCGCAATGTCACTTATAAAGACATTGAAGAGGACCGGTCCTAATACTGAACCCTGTGGTAACCCACTAGTAACCCTCCTTTCTTCTGAATGGACTCCATTTATTATTACTCTCTGTGTCCTATTCTCCAGCCAATTCTTTACCCAAGCTGTCATCTTGGGACCCACTCCCAGGCTGGCTAACTTGTATATTAATCTTTTGTGTGGGACTGTGTCAAATGCCTTGCTAAAGTCTAGGTAGGCCATGTCCACAGTCCCTCCCTGATCTACTACTTTGGTCACCCAGTCAAAGAAATCTATCAGATTTGTCTGGCATGACCTTCGCTGTAGAATCCATGCTGCCTAGGGTCCTGTGCCCCTCTGGCCTCTAGATACTCGACAATTCTTTCCTTCAGAAGTGATTCCATCATTTTCCTATCACTGAGGTTAAACTAACAGGTCTGTAGTTTCCTGCTTCTGCCTTGCTCCCACTTTTGTGAAGGGGAATCACATCTGCCCTCCTCCAGTCCTCGGGTACCACCCCATCCTCCCATGATTTGTTAAAAAGGGTAGTCAGTGGTGTCACTAATTTTACCCTTAGCTCTTTTAGAATTCTGGGATGAATCCCATCAGGCCCCATTGCTTTGCCCACCTTCAGTTTTAAGAGTTCTTTCAGAACCCTTTCTTCTGTAAATGGGCTGGTACCAACTTCTGTATCCAGAGTGTTACTACTGTTTGTTTTATGTACCTCCTCTTCATTTGTAAATACTGAGCAAAAATATTTGTTTAGTATCTCTGCCTTTCACAGGCTCCTCTGCCCACCCTCCTCCCTTTATTAAGCCTCACTATCCCTCCCTTGGTCTTCCTTTGCTCCCTGATGTACCTATAACAGGTTTTATCCCTTCTTAACTGAGTTGGCTATCTTTTCCTCGGTTTGGACCTTTGCTGTTCTGACTGCCTTCCCAGCCTCCTTTGCTTTAACTGATACAGTTCTCTGTCCTGCTCCTTCTTGCATTCCTTGTACTTCCTGAATGCTTTTTTCTCTTGAACCTTCACTGCCACTTCCTTTGAGAACCATAGTGGTTTCTTACATCATCTTGTTTTGTTTATTTGCTTCACACAAAGGCTCGTTACCTCTGTGATGGCAGTTTTTATTATTCCCCATTGTTCTTCCACCCCTCCTCCCTGCCCATTTGCTAGTGCATTCCTTAGGCACTCACCCATTTTGGCAAAGTCAGCCTTCCTAAAGTCCAGTACTTTTGTCATTGTATGGCTTGACTCTATTGCTGTGTTTATTGTGAACCATACTGTTCGATGGTCGCTAGTTCCCAGATGGCTACCCACTTCTACATCTGTGATCCTCTCTCCATCTCCATTTGAGAGAATCAAGTCTAATATTGCTCCCTCTCGAGTGAGTTAAGTGATATTTCAGTGTTGTGAGGTCATCCAATGAAGAAAAGTGCCGGTTGGCATATATATGGGCTAATAAGGACATGGCTGAAACGTCCTTTCAGCCAATCAGAATGGCATTCTCTATACCCATTTTATAAAATTGAATACCAACTATCTAATGTGGCTATCTGGTATCCAAGGGATCTGAAGCACACATCTGATCTTGGATCCCGCAACCCGACTTTGGATCCAAAATCCAAATGGGGTCAGAAAGGGTTTCTGATCCTGAGTCAGACAGATGGACTTTCATTGGATCTAATTTGGGTAATTAAAAGCAATCTCCAAGAACAGGACTAACAGTATTCCCTGTAATATATATATTTTTTTATATAAAATTGGCAAACAATTTCCAGCAATCTAATTGGTTACTAGCCATGCGTTAGAAGTGCCTAACACATGGCTAAAAGTAGTCCTGCCAAAAAGAACACATTACAGGTTCAAAATCCTTGTGCCATTAGAACTTCGAAACCTGACCAACCGCCATGTTCCCCCAGTTCGTAAACAGTTTTTAGCTAACATGAAGCACTTACTTTGTGGCTCACACAGTGGAAAAGTATTTAACTAAGACAGCTTTTTTGTTAAATGACATATTGCTCTTCTGTATGAGCTACAAACACTGGCACTGTCACAATCCTGACCACTACTGTACCACCCGACAGCCCCCCTCCCACTGTCACTTGACCGCTCCTCCAAAGTGATTCACAGGGAGATAAAAATACATAAAAAGAACAGTGCACTCACAGTCTGGCATTATAAATTTTGGAAAACCTTTACTTTGGTTGCCTGTACATATCAAAGTTCCTCGACCTAGCGGCCAATCCACCCACTCCACTTCCAGTCTCCCACTCTGAATCCCATCTCACTTGTGCCCACGGGATAAAAAAAAAAAAAGAAGCCATGTGGGCGGTCTTTGTGAAACCGGGGAAATGTAGACAATTTTGTTTATTACCCTACCTTATCAGAACAGTCACAGTTGGCATCCCTGGTAAGTGCTCGTGGTTTTCAGCTTGGCGCTCCTCCCATCCGCCCACTTGTTGGCTCATTCGCTTGTCTAAACAAACCTCTCACTACGTGTTAATTTAGTGTCACAAGTAAACAGCACACTATTTAAAGTTTATCTGCTTCAATCTGTGTGTGTGTGTGTGTGTCTATCTGTTTGGTGGGGGGGCATGACAACTAGCTGCAACCACAGCTATGGTGGCCACTGTTGATCAAAAGAAGTAAGGGCGAAAACAAATTACATTAAGGCAGAGGAACTATTTTACATAAAAATACAAATATTTTGTAGGTTTTTTTTTACTATTAAAACATATAAATATAAATCTGTACATTGATGTAAAATACATGACACCATTTTATAAGCAGAATAAGATACTTTGGGGATGTGCTTTAGACAGTTCTAGTGCATGGCCAGGGGCTGAAGGCACTTGGCGTGTGGCCTGTGGCCTTGTGCCTTAGCAAGCTCTTGGTCATGCATTAGAACTGTCTAATGCACACCCCATTGTGTCTTATTTTATTTAGTTTTTGTTGACCAGGTAAGTGCACTAGACAAATTCTGCCCATTTTCAGGCACGATCCGGGGGAGGGTGATACAGATGACTGCCAATTGACTTTGAACCAGATTAAATTGTTGGTGGCATTTTAGTGAATGTGGGGAAATTTGGCCAGGGCACCGGGGAAATTACCCTACTGGCTGCTGCGTGGTCAGTATGCAGGAGTCAGCGTTGGAGTTGGATGTCGGGAGTACAGGGGAGCGGGCCTCCTCCCCTGTGCTTCAACTTTCAGGGGCCATTGAAGAAGAATGTGTAGTGGCTGAGGTCGCGATGGCGGCTATTGTCACAATGGAGGACCGAGTCGATTTCGTTCGGTCTGGATTACAAGCAGAGGATGGTACTTTTCAAAATGGTACCTTGCAAGCATCTTTACGTGCAAAGCAGTCGACTTTGTTGCAGGAGCTTTCTTCTCTGGATTCAGAACTTGCAGTGCTCCCGCAGGCAGTTTCAGGGCTTCCCAATGATGGAATATTGAAGTCTGTTAAGCCCCCTGTTGACACAGAAGGTTCTGCGTCATTTTCAAGCGACTCTGTGTTACCGGAAGGTTGTGCTGGGGCTGGCAGTTTACCGAGCATTCCCTCGGAGTGCCCACAGCCCCAGTTTGTTTCTTTGGATCCCCCTGCGAGGCAGGCTACCCAACAACATCTGGTGTATGCATCTGTTCGGGGTACGCTTCCTGGAAATCGGCGAGAGACGTCTTCGGCTGGGACTTTGGAGCCTGAGGTATTTTTCTTTCCCCCTTCACAAACGCCAGGTTGGAGTAAGCGACAAAGTACTTTAATGACTGGAGGGCTTTTGTCTGGGAAAGGCCGTGCCATTACATCTCAGGATTGTGGTCAGGGGGCGCCTTGGTCACCTGAAAAAGCTTTAAAGGAGGCTGGTTGGGAGCAGGGAGATGGTGGTATTTGGACTCCTGACTCCCAGGACCTGACCTATTTGGCAATGCTGCAAAAGGCAGCAGATTCTGTGGCCACCAACAATGTTCTGAGCTCCAGCGATCCGAGGGGGGTTATTACTGAAGGGTCTTGACTTGATGGCACTGTAGGGGGTGTATTGCCTAAAGTTTTGCAAGCTCAGGTTTCTACTGTTTCTGATGCTCTGATTTCAGATCAAAAGGTGGTTTGTTCCCCTGTCCCTGTTATTTCTGTGCCCCTAGAAACAGAGGTTCCTCTCAGGATGGGACCTGCCCCTCCCTTGCTCGATACTTTGGAGGAAGATCCTGTTCGGCCAGTTGGTTTTAAATAGATTTATTTTCTTCCAAGGGAGAACCGCCCCCCTGCCGAAATGCTGTTCGTTTTGTTATATAAAGGTGGGTTGGTGGATCCCCCCTAATAGGCTTTGTGTGGCTAAAACGTTACTTAAAGGATCCATGAAATTTTTCTCTTCTGAGATTTTTGCCCTTATTAGTTTGGGGAATCATAATTTTGATATTAGTTTTAAACAGGTTTCACAGTTTAGATTGATTTTGGGCACAGTATACGGCCTACCAGGCCTCTCCTACTTGGTCTCCCTTTCAAGCTATTCATTTAACTAAGCCTGCAGTCAGAAACATTACTATCATGTTTAAAAAACGAAGGCGTTAATGTAGAGGACATTTTATTTTGGTTACGACAAAGGTGTGAGGTACTTAACAAACCTACCCCCACATTGGCTAGTGAGCAAATCTGGGATGGGGGATGGCGAGTTAGTGTAAAACTGTATTCAACTAATGCTGGGCCTAGTCATTTACCTAGTTTTTTTTTATCTAGGGAAAGACAAAGGTCTCATTTTCTATGTGGGGCAGCCTAAATCTTGTTTTAAATGTGGCTCTCGAGTTCACTTTAGTTCAGCCTGCGATACAGTAAAATGTACCATTGTTTTGACTTTGGACGTAACTCTAGTGCCTGTCTAAATCTCTTTAAATGTAATCTTTGTGAAGGTACAGGGCATGCCTATGGACGTTGCCCTTGGGCATCCGGTAATAGGGAAGATTGTACTTCACATGAAGGGCTGATTTCTATGGCACAGCAGGTGCAGGCTAAAATTAGTGCAGCCCGGGACTTAAAAATCAGCATGCTTTCCTCAGCATCAGAGGGGTTAGCTAAAGGGACTGATGAGATCAGTATTCAGGATGCTTTGGTCACCCTCCTCCTTTGGCATTAGATCAGCCTGAGGTTGGTATTTCGTCTCCTGTCACTGAGGTTCCTGTTGTAACAGAGGGGTCCGGGTGGTTGTTGTGACATGCCCCAACAGTCTGCTTCTGGTGCAAAGGTACCAAGTTTTTTCAAATCCTACACAAACGGACTAGGAAAGGTTTGGCTGTGGCTGGTCGGGTAAGGATGTTAGAGTCCGTACTTAGCAGTCTGGCAACAAATTTGCAGTTTTAGCCACTGACTTCTCTGATAAAGATTCGGGGAGGGGAGGTATGGATACTTCCTCTATCTGATCTAATACGGACACTGAGGGTGGTGGGAACCTGGACCCTATTGCTAAACGAACCCGACAAAGTCGTAGGAGTAAGTCACCCATTGGCACTTAGATGGCTTCATTATCTGTTTGTACTTTAAATGTTAATAGCATTAAAGGTCATAGGAAGCTTGGGGGGGATGTTCTTAACTTTACAAGACTTTAAATGTGATATCGTTTGTCTAGTGGATACTAGATTGAAATCACACATGGAACTTCAACAAGCTTCCTGGGCATGGACCCTTGGTCCGTCTTTTTGGTCTTCAGGTACTGATAAATGTGACGGTATTGGGATTTTTATTTTCTAACTCTGATTTTCATGTGTCTTGGTTGGTGGATATTCAGCCTGGTAGCGCTTTGTTGTTGGATTTTACATATTCTTTTGAGAGATTTAGGATAATTGTTGTTTGTGCCCCTCAGACAAAAGCACAACGGGTGTCTCTTTTTCATTTAATTAGGCCCTTTTTGCATACTTCTAGGTTACTCTTGTGGGTAGGTGATTTTAGTTGTGGTTTACACCAGAGGGATAGAGGGTTACAAACCCCCAAATTATTCTGTGATTCTGTTGCATTGAAGGAGGTTATCACCATTGCCCAGCTAGTAGATGCTTACAGGTATTGTCATGAGTCGGGGGTGGGGTGTTACTTTTTTTTAAGGGACCCTTAAGGACTTGAATTGATTTTGCTTTTTTATCTAAAGTTTTGTCGATTCTTTCCTGTCAGACTATGGGTGTTGAGTTTTCCGATCATGCAGCCCTTAGAGTGTTCTTTTCATGGTACAAAACCCCAAGATGTAAAAAAAAAAAAAAAAATAGGTGGAAGCTTAATAATTCCCTTTTGGAGGATCCTCGCCTTCTAAAATTGTGGAGGAGGGAATGGGCGGCCTGGCTCTCGGTGGCTGATATCTATGAGGAACCATGTGAATGGTGGGAAGATTCTAAAATCAGATGGAGGCAGATTTTTCAGGGGAAAGCTGTAGTAAATCAGACAGCTCAATACTTAAAATATTTAGCATTAAGGCAACAATTGCAGCATCTGATTTCCTTATTCGATACTACTGATAATGATTATAGTGACCAGACTGCGGTGGTTTGTACCCAAACGAAAACCTCGCAATATGATCGGGCTAGTTCTTTGAGACAAAAGGCAAGATTTGGAACCCGGATGACCAAAGGAGGGTTAGACCCATTTAAGGCCTGTAAAGGACGGGTGGAATCTAAGTTTATTCAGACTCTACGGTTGCCCTCAGGTGACTTGGTTACACAGCCGGAGGCATTGGTTCAGGTTGTGAAACAACATGTTCTCTCTATGTTAGGTAGTCTACCTATTTGTGAGTCTGCAGACTCCGTTTTAGACTCTCTGCACCTCCCTTTGCTCTCTTCAGCCGTGCAGGGTATGTTGTCAGGAGACACTGTAGCCTCAGAAGTGGCTCAGGCCGACCTCCGGTGACGTCATGAGAGCGTGAGCAGCCGAGGTCGTGGGGCTCCTCGTGGGATCCACATAAAAACCCCATAAATTGTACAAAACACTTAAAAAAACAGCGCTGCTGAATATAAAGGAGGTTCGAGATGCCAAAGAAGAGGGGGCAGACAAAGCGGTATCTCCTGGCCATGCAGATCCCGTCGGATTGCAGCCAGAGGACTCAGATAGCGGGGATTCGCAGGCCTCAACGGCCTCCCGCCGGAGTATAGTACAGACAGATTGGGTCCCCGACACACTCCTGCAAAGACAGATGGCCCAAATGTTGGCAGAAATTCGCGATTTTCGGAAGGAGATGCGATCCACGGTTCTGGGGCTGAGAACGGATTTTAGCAAATTAGAAAAGAGGCAGGAGGGGGCCGAGGAACAACTGTCGATCACCGACCAGAGGGTAGACAAAACTGAGAGAGCCATCCTGCAATTACACACACAGATTAATGCCCTGCAGCAACGGGCCGAAGACGCGGAATGTAGGAGCCGCCGAAATAATATTCACTTGTCGGGGCTCCCGGAGGGTACTGAAACACCTGATTTTATTGCATTTATGCAAAGTTTATTGAAAGAAGCCCTTACCCTACCTGAAGGCATAACTCTTGAAATTAAACGAGTTCATCGTTAGCTGGGCCCGAAGCCACCTACCGGAGCTCGACCAAGAACTATTCTAGTGAAGTTCCTCCGTCACCAGGAAAAGGAAACCGTGCTCCACACTGCATGGAAGCAGGGTAAAGTAGTCTTCAGGAATAACAGACTTTTTTTTGACAATGACTTTGCCCCAGAGGTGATGTCACGCAGGAGGGCATTTTTCCCAGTAATGAAAGCCCTTAAAGGGGCAGGAGTGCGATTTAGATCTCTGTACCCGTCGAAATTAATGATAAATTTTAAGGAAGGCCCATTGGTTTTTGATTCAGCAGCTGAGGCAATGAAGGAACTCCAATCCAGGAAAATAGAGATCCCGAGGCAGAATGCAACTGGCAGATCCCCACTTGCAGCGAGGCTGGCCCAAAAAGTTTGGTCGGTGGAGCAACGAGAGGCTCGGAGGAAACAAGGGGCTGAGGCTATACAGACGGTGGTTAATGCACTAAGAGCTAACTCGCAGGAACTTTCAGAACCTGGTCTGGGCCCTAGTGGAGCGTTGACTTGAAGATCTGGCCACTGGACTTCCTTTTTCTTAAACGGACTGATCCCCTCTGGTTTTGTGATCGGATGGACCCACTGGACATTATAGGGACCGCCTGGTGATGCATTATATTCCCCCTTTTTCCCGGGGTTGTTTTTTTTTTTTTTCTTTCTCTCTCTCCTCATCTGTCTCCGCTTTCCCTCTCTTTCTATTCCCCCTTCTGGCTATGGTTTGAGTATGCAAAACCAATGTTTCGGGAGGGGACTCACCTTTACGCTGGGGGGGGGGTTTGGAATAAGGCAGGCCACCGTTAGGAATGGCACTGGTTGGAGCAACTGGCTACTGCTGCAAGGGAGGTGGGTGTACCCACTCTACTTAACCAACTGAAGGGGGTCAGGAATAGCTCAGTGGGGGAACACCTGGAGGGTAGGCCGTGGACTGGGGGGAGGAGGGAGGAATCAGCTTTAACAGCGAGGCGATCACATTGTAAAGGGAGATCAGGCCCCCTCAGATTGTCTTTAGGTGGGGACTTTTATATGAGGCAGAACTAATCAGGGTTTTTTTTTTGTTTTTTTTTTCTCTCTCTCTGCCTCTATGGGGTTTCGATGGTATTTTGTCTGCTACGGTAAAACGGCTGGGATTCCAACCATTCGTAAGTAGTAATGCAGCAGCAATACTGGCTCCGAGGGCACTGAGATGTCTGGGCCTTTCTGTTGCTCCCGAGATTGAACCACAGTCGAGCTTTACATCCGGTATGAGAGCAGGGGATTTGGTGGGGGGCGTTCTGTTCCCAGCGGCTGGGGTGGGGGAGGCACTAGAGTGTTCCACGGTGCGTGCCGGTACCCCATATTTTTAGGACCGTCAGGAAGGAACCAAATGTGGACTATTCTAGGTCAGGTGTGGGGCGATGCTCAGTCCCTCCATCTGACTAACACCTAAGTCTGGTTTGAACTGCTAAATTTTGTAGTAATGTTGCAGTGAGATCGGACGGGGTAGGGGCGGCACGCCAGCACGTTGGCTAAAAGAAATCAAACTCCTGGACGTCTGTGGGGTGGTGGACGGATATCGTGGGAGGGCAATGAGGGGGCAGTCCTGCAACAAGGTTGGGTATTGGGATGGAGTCCACTGAGAAGATACAACAGAGCTGAAACAGCTGTGCAGTACACACAATTTTTTCCCCGAGGTGGAGTTACAGCAAATTGACTTTGGACTCCTGTGGGGGCGTAGTTGCAGAATGGGTAATCTGGAAGTATTAGGATAACGTCTTCCGATTGAGAACTAAGGTGTGGTGTCTGGCAGTGTTAACCCCACAGCTGATCTGTTTTGTCTGGTCTGAGGGATTGACACTATACCGGGTCCGCATGGGTCCTCTTTTGTTCTGTGTTTGGCCCCTGAACGTTTGCCCTGATCAGTAGACGGTTCAGCGTAACATTAACTCAGAACATGGGAGAGTTCTGGGCTCTGCCCTTATTTAGGGGTCCGGGGGGTTCCGAGGACACATGACTGCGCAGGGAGACCTGTGCGGGCTGTGGTTTCCGAGGTCCCACGGCTGGTCTGCTGGAAGACCAGGAGGAGGGGGGAGTTTCACTGAAACCAACACCGCGAACCTCAGTGGCTCTGATGCCCCCATGCAAAGAATGTTTCTCCTGCAAAGCTGGATCCCAGGGGAGCCCACAGCTCGGCCTCGTGGTTGCAGTCACCAGACCCAACTACCCTTTCCTTGTTGGGTACTAGATACCCAAGGTCCTTGGATAATAAAGGGCCGTTTAGGTAGGACACTTGGATCCTACCAACAATCCAGGTATTCCCTGGATTGGTGGAAGTACCAATAGTTAAATATTGTTGTTATAGCCATGTTGGCTACGAGGTTTAGTATGTCTTCCGTGTTGAATGTTTGTACAAATTGTTATATTGTTTTATGTCGCTGTTCTGTCAACAGGTCATTGAACTTTCTCTGGTCATTAGAGGTGCGAAACATATGGGGTTTAGATGTGCCCTTCCGGGGGGTGGGGGTGTGGAGGGCCCAGCGTCCCTACCCATGGTCATGATGCAGTCGTCAAAATTAAAGCTGTTCTCCTTAAATATAAATGGGTTGGCTTCTCCGATTAAAAGATCAAGAACGTTGGCATACCTTAAAAGAACTAAATCGGACATAATGTTTCTCCAGGAGACACATATGAGCCCATTGGAGCATGCCAAGCTTGCTAAATTAAGTAAGGGGCAGGTGGTAGGTGCATCATATAGGGGAAGCAGAAGTAGAGGTGTCGTTATTATTATTCCATACCACACCCCATATCAACCAGAACGGTCCTGGTCAGATCCGGAGGGCCGCCTGGTTATCTCACAAGGGAAGCTTAATGGTGAGGAAATCACCCTAGCAAATGTGTACCTGCCCCCGGGTATTACTGTTACTCAAGTTGAAGCCTTTATTGGATAAGGTAGTTAACTTTACTAAAGGTACGCTATTAATGTCTGGGGATTTTAATTTGTTAGTGGACCCGGACTTAGACTCCACAAGAGGGAGGCCACAGAGGTAAACTAGAACCCAGAGTTTCTTCAAAAAGTTTGTTTCAGAGGTCAGGTAGTGCGATATCTGGAGAAAGCTGCACCCACGTACGAGAAATTACTCGTACTATTCTTCAGTGCACCGCACATATTCCCGGATTGACTACGCCTTTACCCAAGTTGAAAAGTTGCAGGCCGTATACGATGCTAAACTAGGGGATATAACTATTTCAGACCACGCTCCTGTAATTACACAGTGGGATTTGGGTATTCAGCCTAAAAAAACACAGTGGAGACTAAACCCATTTCATTTGCGTTCCAAAGAATTTAGGGAATTTATTTCGGACAAGATCTTGGAGATCATGTCTGACAACCCGGCTTCAGACGTTAGTCCCTCGGTCTATTGGGACACAATAAAAGCGGTCCTAAGGGGGCATATAATTAAATATTTGGCTCAGAAAAAACGACAACACGGGGAACATAGAGCCAAACTCGAAGAAACACTCCACTTTCTACAACAAGCACATAAGCAGGGGGATAATTCCCTTCTCCCGCTGATACAGCACACCAAACAAGAGTTAGACAAACTCGCAATACAACAAACTGAAATTGCCCTAGCGTTTCTGAAGCAAAGATATTATGAAGTAGGACCAAGGGCTACTCGCATACCAAATCCGTAAGCAAAGAAAAGCGGCAACAATAGTTAATATTAAACACCCAATAGGAGGGCAGCCCCTACTTAAGACACACGATGGAAGTGACGCCTCATGGCCTACTATAGGAAATTGTACACCCCAGAGTCCACCCCTCCGGAGAGCATGGTAGCATACATTGAGTCTCTCTCCTTGCCTACCATGGCGGAACAAAATAGGGAAGCTCTTATGCGGCCTCTATCAGCCATCGAGATCACACAAACTATAACTAATTCCAAATCTCAGAAAGCTCCAGGGCCAGACGGATATGGAGCGGAGTTCTACAAGGTAGCTGCACCATCAGTTCTCCCAACACTTCTGCGGGTCTTTAATTCAATACTTCAGGGCGATTCACCCCCAGTATCCTGGTCCTATGCGATCATATCAGTAATCCCCAAGCCAGGGAAGAACCTACAGGAATGTGCATCATATAGACCAATCTCGGTACTAAATCAGGACTATAAATTGTTTATGAGCATTTTGGCTCACCGTATAGACCAAGTACTCCCCATGTTAATTCACAGGGACCAAACTGGTTTCGTGAAGGCTCGCACTACCACTGATAATATCAGGCGCTCTCTCTACCTGGTTGACCAGATGAGTAGTGCGGACACCCCGGCGGTGCTCATCAGTCTTGACGCAGAGAAGGCTTTCGATAGAGTTGCATGGCCTTTCTTATACTCTATCTTGCATAGATTTGGTTTTCCCTCTGGTCTTATTCAAGCCCTACAAAATATATACTCTTCGCCCCAGGCTTGTGTAAGGATCAATGGACATCACTCTGAATATTTTCAACTTAAAAGGGGCACCCGCCAGGGGTGCCCGTTATCCCCGTTGTTGTTTGCGGTTACTATAGAACCTTTAGCACAGCAGATCAGAGACCACCCAACATGCGGGGAATTTCTCTAGGAAATGGAACATCGATAGCCCTGTCGCTGATGATATTCTTTTATATCTACAAGACCCAGAGCAGTCTATTTTAACGGTACGTCAAATCCTAGACACCTATGGAACGCTGTCGGGCTATAAATTAAATTTGACTAAAACTGAATTGCTGACGTTTAGCTATTCACCTACACAAGTAATTATAAGGGCACTTCCCGGTAGGTGGAACCTAGAGAAACTTAAATACCTGGGCGTATATAGCCCTCGCGATCGAATACATTATTACAAACATAACTATTCTCCCTTTATATCGCAACTGAAGCAGGACTTACAGACCTGGTCAGTGATCCCACTGAGTTTATTGAAACGGGTTGAGTTAGTCAGGATGGTAATTCTACCCCGGGCATTATATTTGTTTCAAAATATCCCACTTAACGCTCCCCAAAAGTTCTTTAAAGAAATTAACCGCGGTACTGAACTTCATTTGATGGGACAGAAACCCCGGTATCCCTTAAAGTGATGTCAGCTCCCACGGTCAGATGGAGGCCTTGCACTTCCAGACTTTAAATATTACCAACAAGCAGTGACCATGATGCATATTATGGCAAGACAAAACAGAAAGTCACATCCACATTGGTTGGGAATAGAGAAAATACTGATAAGGATACAGACTACTTTCCGGCAGTGTACAGTCGAAACCCAGGGAAACGACTTGCCTAACTATTAATCCTCGATAGCAGCGCGCAATCTCAAAAATGGAATGTAATAAAGAAATCCTCATAAATTAACTCCTACCTCACACTCCTGTGTCCGATTCGGATGCTACCAGACTTTCCTCCCAATGCTAGATTCGGATTTGATGCTTGGGATAGACTTGATCTAAGATACTTAACACAAATAATGCGCAGGGAGTAATTTGGTCATTTGCAGAAATCCAGGCAAATTCCATTTGCCACACAGAGAGATTTCTTTCGACATTCTACAACTCCGCCCACTACATGGAGGGCCTACCCCTATCCCTGCGAAACCCAGAAAATTACTTAACATCGATCCGGTGTCAAATCTCACTGAACAACTCGGAGAATCAGGAACATCTGACATCTATATATTATCAGGCTTTGAATTCGCAGGGAGAATTAACTACTGAAAAGATACGCCTTCAATGGCAGGAGGAGTCTGGCTGCCAACTGACTACTTCGGATTGGCGACTGGCGTGCCGATACTCCTCTAAGGTCACAAGCTCATATCGGTGGCAAGAGTTTTCATGGGAAGTCTTGTTGAGATATTTTAGGTCCCCAAGGTCACTAAACATTACTTGAAACAAATCTGCAGAGTGCTGGCGGAAATGCGGTGAGCAGGAGGCCAGTCTGACCCATATTCTCTGGACCTGCCCGGTGCTCTCTAATTTTTTACAACAGCTGGAGGTGCAGCTTCAACAATGTATTGATCCACATTTCCAGTTGACACCGGAGCTATATTTGTTCCTTATATTTCCAAAGCCTTACTGGGGCCCGAATATAAGATATTTACTGTCACTGTTACTAACAGCAGCCAAAAAGGTAATAACTAAACAATGGCTAACAACAAACGCCCCTACTATCAAGGACCGGTGGGAAATCACCCGGCAAATTTACCACATGGAAAAAATGACATATAACATAAATGAGCGTGGGGAGATTTTTACTACAAGATGGGTGCGGTGGCAACTATACTATGCTGTTGGACCATGCA
Organism: Neoceratodus forsteri; assembly: GCA_016271365.2. Classification (NCBI taxonomy): domain Eukaryota; kingdom Metazoa; phylum Chordata; order Ceratodontiformes; family Ceratodontidae; genus Neoceratodus; species Neoceratodus forsteri. The sequence goes on along the minus strand of CM057450.1, from coordinate 881,461,486 downwards.
TTTGTACCATAAATTTTATAGCCCAACAGGAACTCTTGAGTCTCAACCCAGATGGCTGCCCCTCTGGGACCTGGGGCCAAGCACCCCCCTTTCCTCTTATCTAACACCATGAATTTTCTGGAGCCGAGTCACAAATGGTAGGGTGTGGTGGTTGCAGGAAGGAAGGTTTCGATGACCTGAAGAGAGTAACTAGTGCACACCTACCTGTAAATCTGGGATATATGTAGATTTATATGTATGAATCAATTGGGAGGTGGTCTGTATTGGAGCAAGGATATAACTGGAGATGTTGAGATATTAGATTGAGAAATTAATTGATCCCATTGAGATGCTTGTTATAATCGACCAGAAGCAGATGTATTGTATTGTAAAAATAACAACTGTGGACCTATGTGTATATAAGTTAAAATATGAAGAATAAAAAGAATAATATCATAAAAAAAAAAAAAAAAAAAAAGTGGCTCAGGCCATTGATAGTTTAAATTCTAATTCTGCTCCAGGATCAGACGGCCTTACTGCCCAGTTTTTTAAAACTTTTAAGGAGGATTTAGTTCCCGCTTTGACTTTTTTATTCAATGATATGTTGACCACAGCCTCTTTTACTAAGTCCATGAAGGAAGCCATTTTGGTCCTAATTTTTAAAAAAGGGGATCGGGCTGATTTGCAGAATTGGAGACCACTGAGTTTATTATATGTAGATTATAAAACTGTAGCTAAAATTTTTTTGGCTAGATTACTAAAAATTGCTTATCATCTCAGTCTGGCTCAGACGTGTGGCATTCCAGGTAGAAGCCAACATGATAATTTGATTCTGTTAAGAGAATTATTTGCCCTGGGTGAAAAGGGGATGGTTACGGGTTGGGCCTTGGGTTTGGAGCAAGAGAAGGCCTTTGACAGGGTCTCTCAAGACTTCCTATTTTCTGTGTTGCGAGCCTTTGGGATTCCTGTTCAGTTTCTCTTGTGGCTTAAGGCTCTCTATGATGAGGCTACCATCATTCCTAATGTGAATGGTCAGTTGGGGAAACCTGTAACGATGATACGGGGGTTAAGAAAAGGGTGCCCCTTAAGCCCTCTCCTTTACAATTTTTGTATTGATACACTGATTAGGCAATTTCCTTTGTCCTCGTATTTTTGGGGTTGGGGGCTCCTCCACTGGATCCCATCAAAATTTTAGCTTATGCTGATGATTTGGTCTTAACTGTAGATGTCTTTACTGAGGAAGCTGCATTGGTACAGGTCCTTTATGCATATTCCTCAGTTTCGGGATCTTGTGTTAATTTTAGGAAAAGTCTAGCGGTACCTATTGGTCACCTTGCTCTTCCACAGTCTGGTACTTATGCAGAGATACCAATTTCTACAGCTCCCTTTAAGTATTTGGTTATTTTTTGGGGGACCGGGGATATGCACTCTTATAACTGGCAGCTAGCTTTAGGGAGGACCGAAGGTCTTGTTTCCGGCTGGAAACAGTACCAGATTGGTTAAAAAAAAAAAAAAGGTTGTGTTACTTAAGACTCTGGTGATCCCCATTTTTTTTTTGCATCTTTGTTATGTATTTCCCCCGCCTATGGCTTTTTTTACCAGATTATATGGGATTTATTTTCAAGGGTTTTGGGGGTCTCGTTTGAACCCAGTAAAGCGGAGTATAACATATAGACCATACAAGGAGGGAGGGGTTGGGATGATCCACCCTGTTATTTTTTATAGTTTATTTTTCAATTATAATTTTGGAAAAGAATTAAAGCCGGGGGTGGTGGTTTGGAAACCTTTTCTGTTGAACTGGTTGTTGCCTTGCCTTCCAATTTGGGAATTGGGGGAAAAAAGGTTGGGTTTTTCATTTTGCGGAAATTCCCCTGTATGGGAAAGAAGCTCTTAAGGTGGCCCTGTCCTGGGTTTTTTTCCCCACAGGATTTTTGTGTATGGTCTTGGCCAATGCTTTATGACAAAGTTTGGAGGAGGGAGGCGCAGGATGAGGTGGTTTTCCCTTTTTGCCCTCCAAATCGTTTTGAATGGATTCTTCAGCAACTCAGTAATCCCAATTTGCCCCCTATGTGTGGGATATGGTTTGGTTGGGTAACTATGGCGTTTAAGCATCAAGGGAAATCATAAACATAAAGCATTGGACACTTGATATTGCCCTAGGGATTGTTGTCAGGTTATTATAGAAACTCAACAGCATCTCTTTTTGGAGTGTCCTTTTGTTCTTACTTTTTGGACTCTGTTAGCAGGCTTGTGGTCTGAACCTTTGATGTCACATTTATCTTATGAACAACTTATGTTCTGTGCACATGGTGCTTTGTGCCAAAAATATCATGCAGATACTTTATCTATTGTTTTTGCCTTGATTCGTCATTATTTATGGCAGGCCAGATGTATGTTGGTTTTGCATCAAAAAATGATTATGGTACAAGAAGTGATTGAGAATGTTAGAACTGCTATTCGTTTGGTTAAATTGCATGATTTCACAATCCTTGCAGGGCCTCAGTTTTTTCATTTATGGCGCAATTGTGATCTCTTCAGTTGATTGTTATCCTTTTGTTTCTTTCTTATATGTGCCTTTTTTATTTCTATGTTAATTTTTGCTGTGTTTTGCTTTAGATGTTGCTGTACAGGATATTATTTCTTCTGTAATGAAGTCCAACTTTTCTCAATAAAATTCCCCTACTCTGAATGGCCAGGTGGCGCTGTGAGACTGTTGGGAGGGAGGAACAGTCTCAGGATGGCGGACGACAGCGGAGGAGCTCAGATGCAGGAGAGCTCGCAGGGTTATCCAGAGCAGAGGGGAATGATACATCTGGAATGCACCCGAGTGGTGGCCAGCAAAACGTATCTAACCCCTCAAAGCAAAGTTTTCAGCTGGAAGGGTAAAATGCACCAAACGTCCGGCACATACGAGGAGAATGCCTGGCTTTAATTGTGAGAACACGTCGGCTTTAAAACCGAACCCGGAAGTACAACTTCTTGATGGTGAGACAGCCGATGTTGCTCCAGTAGATCAGCAGTCCCTAAATATACTGCAAGAGAAACGGTGCCTTTGGGAGAAGGCTGCCATGGAATATCAAACCGCTCAGCTTGCTGTTGAAGAGAAGATACGGAAAAGGAAGAGATCCGAGGTAGATTCACCCTCGGGTCATGCAGGTACCGATTCAAAAGTACATAAAGGCGCAAACAAAATTAAGGGTGGGAAAGCTTGTTCTCCACCGAAGATTTTAGGGGGTACAGAAGCAGACCCTTCCCCTGCTTGGTCCCCAGATATTGCCCTGAAAAGGGTGGGGTGGTTGCTGTTGGATTCGGCTCAGTGGATCGCGGACCCTGCCATACCGATTCTAGGTATGGATCATACCCTTCCAGCAGTTTTAGATGGCTCCTGTCATGAGACTAGTGTTTCTGAGGCTGGGACTGCGGGTAGTCTAGACCCTGCTACTTTAATGGAGAATGTGGAATTACCTGATATAAACAGGCCTTTGATGGATGTAGGTGCTGTGGTTGACCAAAGTCAGCTAGTTAATTCTATGCAAGGATCAAAATCACCTCAACAATGTCAAAGTGGGGATCTGGAGGAAAATATTAACCAAAATAAGGCTACCAATGCTACAGGGCCTGATGTTAATCAAAATACCCCACCACGCCTCACAACCCCAACTACCTCCTATGCTAGTCTTTTCCAAAAGCCTGTTTCTTTGGCTAAAAGACGTAATGCTGTAAGGCTCAGGTTTTTGGGATCCACAGATTCCATGCCTGACAGATTCTATGTGGGAAACGTCTTACTTAAACAAATGCTGGGCTTCACTCCCAGTGAAGTGTATGCCTTGATTCATACACCAGGGGATAACACGTATGACATCAGTTTCCGAACACCAGGTATGTTAAACAAGTTCTGGATGAAATATGCGTTACTAAAGACTAATCCTGCTTGGGTTCATTTTCAGGCCATTCCATTAACCAAACAAACATTCAAGGTCATTACTGTATTGTTCCGCAATGAAGGGGTTAATGTGGAGGATATCTCCTATTGGTTGGAGAAAAAGTGTACTCTAAAAGGGAACCCAAAGCCCATTCTTGATACAGAGGGGTTTTGGAATGGTGGTTGGAGATTTAAAGTTAATTTAAACCAAACCAAAGAAGGTTTACAACATCTCCCCAGTTGCTTTTATTTGGGAAGGATAAAGGATTTATCTTTTATCCAGGACAGCCCCGTCACTGTTATAAGTGCGGTCCTGGTAGACATCTCAGCAGGAACTGTGACGTCATAAAATGTGTCCAGTGTGGGTAGTTGGGGCATACAATGTCAGATTGTCATCATCCAGCTAAATGCTCTCTTTGTGAAGAACCCCAAGTATTTACTGATCATCCTTGGGCCAACCAAAATGAAACAAATGGAGACTTTTGTGTACAGGATTTTTACCTAAATACGGCAGTGCATGCAGTCCAGAGGCAAAAACCTGTACCTCCACTCCCAGCCCCAAGCAGGTCTGAAACCATGCCTAGTATGAAATGGGCGGACAATCCGAAAATTGTATCAACTACTCCCTCCCGTGAGGAGGAGAGCTTAGTACCTACTAAAATGGTAATTCCTACAGATTCTGTTCCTGTTGTGGCCCAGGTTACTCCTAATACTATGCTCCCCCTTCCACCTGAAGAATCTTTTAACCTCGTCACTGCTAGACGTAGCAGCTTAAGATCCAGGACTTCTAAATCACCATTATCTGAGCAAGTCTTGATACCCCTCCAGAATGCATTTTCGGTATTAAAGGAAGACATAGGTACTGAGTTGGATTCAACTTCGGTTCATTCTTCACAGCCTGAAGGATCTTCTGACCCAGAACCATCTGCTGATGTTATACAGTGCCTTCAGAAAGTATTTGCCCCCCCCCCGGATTTTGTCAAATTTTGTGATGTTGCAAACTCAAATTAAAGTACCTTTATATGGGATTTTTTTGTCACGTATCTACACAAATTACTCTATAATGTCAAAGTGGAATGAAACTTCTGGAATTTTTTGTACATGTAATTTAAAATAAAAACCTGAAATGTCTTGATTTGATAAGTATTCACCCCCTTTGCTATGACACTCCAAATTGAGCTCAGGTGCAGCCAATTTCCTTGTGAGATCACTCTAAAACTTGAATGGAGTCCACCTGTGGTCAGTTCAAATGGTTGACATGATTTCAGAGGAAATACACCTGTCTATATAAGGTCCCACTGTTGACAGTGCATGTCAGAGCAGAAACTTTACCATGAAGAGCAAGGAGCTGTCCGTAGAACTCCGTGATAGAATTGTGAGGAGGCATAGATCTGGGGAGGGGTATAAAACATTTCTAGGGTGTTGAAAGTTCCCAAGAGCACAGTCAAGTCCATCATTAGGAAATGGAAAGATTACGGAACCACCCAGACTCTTCCTAGAGCAGGCCATCCTCCCAAACTGAGCAACCGGGCAAGAAGGACCTTGGTCAGGGAAGTGACCAAGAACCCAATGACCACCCTGACAGAACTACAGAGTTCCATGGCTGAGATGGGAGAACCTGTCCAGAGGACAACAATCTCTGCAGCACTTCACAGATGTAGCCTCTATGGGAGAGTGTCTAGACAGAAGCCACTCCTGAGAAAAGGCCACATAATAGCATGCCTGGAGTTTGTAAGAAGGCACGTGGCAGACTCTGAGACCACGTGGCAAAAGATTCTCTGGTCTGATGAAACAAAATTGAACTCTTTGGCCTGAATGCAAAGCGCTATGCCTCGCAAGAAGCCGAACACTGCTCATCACCCATGTAACACCATCCCTACCATGAAGTATGGTGGTGGCAGCATCATGTTATGGGGATGCTTTTCAGCGGCAGGGACTGGGGCACTTGTCAGGATAGAGGGAACAATGAATGGAGTCAAATACAGGCACATCCTTGAGGAGATCCTGCATCAGTCTGCAATAGACCTTGGAATGGGGCGAAGATTTATGTTCCAACAGGACAATGACCCCAAGCATACAGCCAAAGCAACACTGGAGTGGCTTCAGAACAAGATGGTGAATGTCCTTGAGTGGCCCAGCCAAAGCCCAGACTTGAATCCCATTGAGAATCTGTGGAAAGACAAAGATTGCAGTTCACCGACGCTCCCCATCCAACTTGACTGAGCTTGAGCAAATCTGCAAGGAAGAATGGTCGAAAATCCCCAAATCCAGATGTGCAAAGCTGATACAGACATACCCAAGAAGACTCAAAGCTGTAATTGCTGCCAAAGGTGCTTCTACAAAGTATTGACTCAGGGGGGTGAATACTTAAGTAAACAAGATATTTCAGTTTTTAATGTTTCATAAATTTTTGTTACACAATATAAATATTTTGGCCCCTTTAAATTGTTGAGTATGCTGTGTGAATCAAGGGGGAAAAATAATTTCAATGCATTCAAAATTCTGGTGGTAACACAACAAAATGTGACAAATCCAAGGGGGCGAATACTTTCTGAAGGCACTGTAGATGCAGTGAAAAATAAATAGAAGGGTCAACCCGGGACAAGAAAATCTACAAAAAAGAAATAATAAAAATAAAAGGGAATATTGATATGAGTTTAAGATCTCAGCTATGATATTTTTTTCCTCTAGTTTTTCTGTGTTATTGAATATTAATTTGGCATCCTTAAATATTAATAGCATTCAGTCAAATAGGAAGCAAATGTTGATCTATTCACTTTTTGATGGAGGTAAAAATGATATAGTATATTTTCAAGATACTCGTTTACATACAAGGTTTGAGGTAGAACAGGCCACTGAACGCTGGAAATGGGGTACTGTCTATTGGTCTGTTGGTGAAGAACTATGCACAGGGGTAGGCATAGCAGTTAATAACCCTACAGTGCATCTAGTCCAACTTCTAGATATTTTGCCGGGTCATATATTATTGTTGGATATACTTAATGAATTACATTGTAGATTTATTAATGTTTATGCCCCTCAAGTCAAGTCTGCGAGAATTGCATTATTTAAGACCCTATTACCCTATTTGTTTACTTCTTGTGTTTTTAGGTGGAGATTTTAATTGTAGCCATTATCATACTGATAGAAGCATACGATCCATGAAACTATTTTGTGATACTAATTGTCTTAATGATTTATTGATACAGTCAGGATTGGTTGATGTTTTTGATTTGCTAGGTAAACCACAAAAAAAAACGTTTATTCAAGGTACTAAAGCAACAAGGATAGATTTCTTGTTTGTTTCAGATACTCTAACAATACAAAAAGCTCAAACTGTACCAGTAGCTCCTTTTGACCATGTGATACTTGAGATTACGATAGGTAGTTATGAAATAATGCATAGGGGACCAGGATATTGGCGTCTTAACCTAGAGTTACTTAAGCTGCCAACTGTTGAAGAAGGAATTTTGGCGGAACTACAGGCAAGGAAATCAGTGGTTAGTCTATATGACTCATATAGAGATTGGTGGGAAGATACAAAAATAGATATAAAACAGTATTTCCAAATTACTGGTAAGATTAATGGGAAACTTAATAAAGACACATATCTAAAAACTCGATAACAGTTTTTAGACTTACATTTTATAGTTGCACGAGGTGATCATACAGCTTTACCTGAATTAGACAGAATTCAGAAATTACTAAATTCAGCACAATATAGTAGATATAAATCTTTAAATGTAGAAAGAAGATTTGGTTCCCAAGGAGGTAAAGCCTTCATGGACCCTTACCAGTTTTGTGCCGAACAAAGATATCAAAAATATAGGGCAGAAGTTTGTGACTACAGGTAAAAGATGTACGACCAAGAAGGATATTACGAATGCTCTAGGTAATCATCTACAGCAATTATTTGTATATGCTACTGTTTCTGGTTCCCCACATTCCTTATAGTTAGCTCAAGTGATTCCACCTATGCTTGATAAACACAGCAGAGATATATTGCTTGCTGATATAACATCTTTAGAAGTGTCAGCTAGTTTTTCCTTAACAAAGACAGGTACTGCCCCAGGGAGTGATAGTTTGCCATATGACATTTACAAAATAATTTTTACAATATTATACACGAATTTGTAGAGGTCTTAAGGGAGATTCTGATTACAGGATTATTACCAAATAGTATGTCTGATGGATTAGTGGTATTTAGGTACAAAAAAGGAGATAGAACTAACTTATCAAATTGGAGGCCAATTACCCTGCTTAATACAGACTTCAAAATATTTACAAAACTATTACATAATAGACTTATACCAATGGCTGATTTTCTATTACACAGTTCTCAGACATGTTCCATACCAGGAAGAAAGATTTCTGATGGTTTAATATTACTTCGAGAAATATTTCATAGAGGTGATACTGGTGAGCTCACGGGTCTCATTTTTAGTCTGGATCAAGCTAAAGCTTTCGATAATGTCAATCATGAGTATTTATGGAGTTGTTTGGCTACATATGGAATTCCTGTAACATTTATTAATTGGATTAAAACATGTTATAAGTTTGCTTCTGCTAAAGCCTTTTGTAATGGGTGGAGAGGCCGTAGGTGTAATGTTTTAAAGGAAGTACGGCAAGGATGCCCTCTGAGTGCTTTATTATATTTATTTACTATTGATCCACTACTTAGAATTGTGGATGAAACAAAAGGCATACAGGGTGTCTCCTTTTCTTGTGAAGACCCTGAAATAAAAAGCATCGCATATGCAGATATTTGTTTTATAATAGGAAATATCCCATCAGCACAAAAATTGGGAAAAATTTTAACTGATTTCACGACTCATACTGGAGCACAAATAAATTATCAGAAATCGTGTTACCTTCCTCTTAATGCCGAATATATTACAGATGATACAATAATTGAGGTACCAGTAATAAAAGGGACAGCCCCTATTCTAGGGATTTTATTGGGTTCTGGAGACTTGGCTTATCAGAATTGGATGCTTAAATTAAATGAAGCACAAAATAAAGTTAACCTGTGGAATACTTGGCTTTAGCTAAACTAAAACAAATCTACATGACAAAAACCTTTCTGTTACCTATTTTTTAGTATATAGCTTACCGTCAACTTTAGAAACCAAAATATATAGTTGTTTTTTGTCACGTATCTGGGGAAATCATTTAAACCCAATCAAACGAGGCTTATTATTGAGAGAGAAAAAAATGAAGGTTTGAAGATGATACAACCTGTGGTATTTTTTTTCACCATGTATTTATATGCTAATTTATTCCCTTTGGTAGCCCAAAAAATTAACAGATGGTCCCTCTGGGTCTTAGATTCCTTAAGACCTATTTTCTCTATTTGGCCTATGTGTGATGTCCTTCCTCAACAAATTCCAATTTCCTATTTACCTGACGCAATGAGAATTTGCTTTATTAAAATAAAGCTATGGGGTATTTCCAAAGAACATCTTCTTTCTTGTACTTGGAAAAACTTGTATGAATCTTTGATTTTAAAATATTTTCAAGCGACAGTAGGATTCGATTCTTGTCCTTTGTCAGATAGATTATTCATAGGTGAAATGTTGATTTCTCCTCGTATTCCTATATTTATGTGGGATGTAACTTGGTTGGCCTTGCATGGTTGCCTGAATGTAAGAGGAAAGCTAAAGCACAGACAAATGTCGGAGAGATATTGTCCTAGAGGTACATGTCCAGATGTAACAGAGACAATGCAGCATTTATTTCTGGAGTGTCCTTTTATTCAAGGATTTTGGCAATCAATTCAACATCACTGGCCTACATCTCCATTTGGTCTTATGACTTTAAAAATATTATGTCTAGGTATTTTGCCTTTTCTATAGACAAAACATGATAGAGTATCACTATGGTTATTTCTTGTTTGTTTTAAATTTTATATATGGTTTGTCTGGTGCAGACTGACTATTCAACAACTACATTTTACTTCTGAAGAGTTGTTTTTTTATGGCAGAAAAAGCAAACAAAGAAATTAGGTTACAAGATTATAATTCAATATAGCCAACAACCTTTCAAGGAAGATGGGCCTCTATTGATTGGTTATAGTAGATATTGGCAGGGAAATAAAAGAGAATGTACAGTAAGTATATGTGTGACAGTGTACTTTATATTAAAGAATGATATAGAATAAATAATTTAGGATTTGTGTTATACAAATATATACTTAAAAATTATTTGTTGAATATAATTTAGAGAGAACTATTGCGAAAGATTTCAGATTATATGTATAGATTCTTTGACTCCCCCGTAAGAGGGACAGCGATATATACTGTACATACATTTATAATGTTAGAAATTTCATGAACATATTAATCATGTGGTTATGTTTAAAAATATGTTTTGTTTAAAATCTTTGTGTGACTTAATACAGTTTTTCTATTTTGACATTTATTTGATTTTTGTATTTCCTGATTATATGAATAAAAAATGCCCCTACTCTTTTCGAGAAGTGCCATGAGATCTTTAACATCCACCTGAATTACCACCAGAACAGGCAGATGGGACCTCGATTTAACGTCTCATCTGAAAGACGGCACCTCAGGAGTGCAGCACCCCCCCTCATGCTGCACTGCAGTGTCAGCATTGGGATATTAACCCAAGTGCCAGATGTGGGGATGGAACCCACAGCCTTCTGATCTCCCGGCCTCAGAGGCGAGTGTGCTACCTGCAGAGCCACTGACACTCATTACTTATTAATTGCATGATGTTAAAATGCATGTGCTGTATTAAACCTAGGTTGTGTTTTGGTATTCAATTCAATGGGGTTCACTGGGGTGACGGGGGTTGAGAGAAGTTAGTTCAAAAACCCTAAAAATCACACTTCCTTGCTATTTTGGTGTTCTGGAAAGTCCATCCAATTAAGTATGAAGAAACCAAAAATTCAAAGGAGAAATTAAAGATTGATGGGCTGCCCAATGGCCCCGTAGGTAGTGCTACATGCTCCTGTGCTGGCGACCCAAGATTGGAAGCGAGCTCAGGAAGCTCGGCAGCCCAAAGGCTGGGGAGGTGCTGTTGCTCAGCTGTGCTCCCAGCCTGGGGAGGGAGGTGTCTGGTTTTGCCTCTCTGGTGACCCAAGTGGTGGGCTTCAAGGCTGCAGGGAACCAGAGCTATATGGGAATCAACGCAGAGTGAATTTGAAACAAACCACAACAAAAGACTAAAGAGTGAGCCAGAGGGGCCGGGTGAGTTACTCAGTGAGTGTGATCGACTTGCCGAATGGGGTGTTTTGGAATGTGGTTTGCCCGGGGTGGGAAGGGGGGTGCCAGCAGGCGGCTAGGTCCTATGCAGGATTCCAAAAGCTGTTTGTAGGTATGAGATGGGATGTGGTAGTGCTGTGGTGCTTTTTGCACTGAGAAAAGAAAGAACGGGTTGGTTGTGTTTTTAGCTTCAAAGAAACAAGGAAGGGATGCAGTGAGTGGAATAAATGTTGCTCTTTAGGCTCCAGGCCTACACTAATTGTGATATTCTGGAATTCTTTTTCCTATGAAGACTGGCTTATGTGATCATCTAAAATAGTGCTGTGGCCGTGGATAATTAAGGTAAAGACCACAGCAGTTTTCAGTTTGACAACAAGAACAAACTGTTTTATCTGTTATAGGTACCATGAGTCTATTTGTGACAAAAGAAAGGATGATTTAGGTAAGACTTGTTGTACATAATGTATTGCCAATACCTCAGCACTGACTGCCCCAATGAAAGGGGTGTACTGATGGGAAATTCCTTAAAATTGCAAAGCTGTCTCAGATCTTCTGCAAAATATGAAATTCTTTTACACATATCAACAGTGATTCACTCTGGATATTTGTAAGGGAAGAAGTTCATTTTCTGCAAAACATCTGAGACTGCTTTGACTTTTAAGGAATTTTCACTGGCAGTGAAGTTTGCAAACCCACCCTCGTTCTAAATACCAATGTCCCACAGAGGTCCAACTAAGCCTCTAAAACAACACTGACACCTGGCTCTGTACCATGTTGGGGGAGGCTCTGGCTTAGGTTCAGGGACCATAGGCTGGGTTCACAGGACAAGGAAAAAGGGACCAGGCACTAAGAGGTTATGGCACCAGCTCTCTCCTCTGCAGGGCTGATACCACAGCACAAAGCCACTGGCAACTGGCAGAAGGCAATATGATGGGGTTAGAGTACTGGTTTGAGAACCAGGAGACACAGGTTCCGCCCCTCCTCCCACCAGTACCACTTACACACACTGTGATCTAGAGCAAGTCGCTCTCAGTGCTGTAGTCCACTCAGCTGCAGAAATAGGTAAAAGCAGAACTCCACTGAAAATGAGACTGCATAGAACGTTACACGCCACCACCACAGTCAGACACATGGCACAAAAAAACATGGTCACATGCACACACAGCAGTACCACAGAGGAATGCACATACCTCATCACTACACAGATATATGCACACTATCAAACAGATGTATGCAGTGGTGGGGTGGGGGGGCAGTTGCTGGTGGTTGTTACTGGCTGGTAGTGGTGAAGTGGCTCAGCTCTGTCTGAGCCGAGGATATATTTTAGCCTGCTTGTGAGCCAGTGACAAATGAAAAACGATGCTCCCGAGCCAGAGGGCAGCAAGCTGGTGATGGGTTCACTCTGGGGAATGGGGACTCTGGATCTGGAGTAAGAAAAAGGCTATGAATGATACCGGGTCGCCCCTCTCCACTGGGCCCAGTCCCTTCCCTCTGCATCTCTGGGACTTGCTTCTCTCCGTCCAACCCCAGCTGTGCTTACCCTCCCCCCCTTGGGGGCTGTGCGGACCACAAATTCTTACTCCAGTGGGGGCATGGAGGCATGAGATTTAGTGAGAGGAGACCATCTCACTATGTATGCCTGCTACACACCATATAAGCAAATACTTGCCAATGACAAATGATTGTTAATTGTGGGCTAATCACATCTGGGGAGGTATCACAAGAAAAACAGCTGAATGTCATGGAGAGTTTCTCTAGCTTTCATTAACACAGTGTTTTTTCTGCCTTTTTTTTTTTTTACCAGTTTTCTGTTGTTGTTACGTATTTTCATTCTTATTAAATGTTACCCACATAAACGAATGGCTACAAGGATTGGGGTACTGATTTCTGAGGTACTTTATATAACAGTTTTAGAACTGTGGCGGTTGGCTTTGCACTTTAACATGTTTAAAGGCATTTTGGAGGGATGATTCTGTGACATTTTGGTATGTGCTGCCCGCTGTTACCACAGCAGTATTCATCCATGTTAAACTGATTTTCACACAGGATGTAGGTACATATAACAGTTCCTGCAATTCAAAACACAAACAGGTGAGTTTGATTTTTTGTACAAGTGAAGAAATACACTTGGGCAGTATCAACATTTTACACATGACCAGAACTCTATGATACTCAAGAGTTTTGTATTTGATTTCTTTCAGAAAGGTGAGTTACTTACCCATGGTTAATCATAATCTGAATTATAATCATAATCTGAGTTGTAATCATAATCTGAATCACCCATGGTATCCCTGCTCCCGTTCTGCACTCCTTTGACATCTGTTGGAAAACAGCAGGAAACATCAGTTTGACATTTTTTTTAGTTTCCTGATATTTCTCACGATTGCTGTTTGTAGGTTGTTTGCATCAATGGAGCCTGGCCTAACATTATTAGCTTTTGATTATATATTTTATTTGTTTTCAATGTTTATACTGATTGACTACAAACACATACACTCAAACACATCCGTGTAACAGCCATGCAAGTACACAAGCAGTCACATGCTCACGTATTTACCTTCAAACCCATACATTCCAAAACCTCATCTCTATATACTCATGCAGTTACAAACACAAGTACATAATTGAGATACCACCTTCACCCCAATACTCCCTAAACCTTACTACCATGCACGCATACACAAAGGTGTGTGCACACAAACACACACACATACTCACACTTAATACATTTAATTGGTACACAGCTCTCAGCGCTCTCCATTCTATTTCCCTGTCTGCACCTCACCACCTACTACAACGCACCTCTGTTTTCAGTCTTTTCCTCTTTCTCCTCTTATTGCCGTCCCTGACCATGCCTCTCCCCAACCACCTCCTCTTGTCTCTTCCTGCCCTCTCTTTTTTTCCTCCCCTCAGCTATCTTCCTGGTGCCTGCTACCCCCTCCACCCTCCTCGTACCCACCCACTACTGCCAACTTGATACTATGGCCCTTGCTCCCTGCCCACCCTTGTGGCACCCCCCTGCAAAGGACTGGCCACTTACAACTAATCATGCAAATGGAACTTGGGCAAACCGACCCTTGCTACTAGCCATTGCTCTGCACTGGGACCCTCGATGCCTATGCTGCACTCAGGCAAGCAAGTATTGGAGATGGAATTTCACCTACTATGAGCAACGTCAGATGGCTCTAACACTCCTGCTCCTCCTTCTGTCTTACTTACTTAGCTTGTGCATCAGATGCTGATGCATAAGCCAAGTATCAATACATATGAAGAGAGCCACATACAGAGCCAATATAAAACATTTAAAAACAGTGACCATAGGTTTCAATAGAAGGAGTGGAGTCGCTGCAATGATATCATCGCGTATGCACGTCCATGCCATTTTGTGAGCCGAGCTGCGGCTCGGAATCAGAGACAATCGCCGGTTTTGTTTATGTTCGGGGGAACTTTTCATTACTGATGAAACCATGAAAAATTGTTGATTTACAGGTAAATACTGGCATCATGAAAATCAGTAGCCCTTATTCTACACATACACAGGAGTGTTTTCAGTTTCATTCACCCCCCCACCACCAATTCCTTGTTTATTTGTCCTTTAAATGTAGACACTTGGAAGGTATTCTCATATAATCTGAGATGGTTATCTGCTTTGGATATTTTTCATTAAAAACAATATTAGAGGTGGACATAGCCAACTGCCAAGCTTGTAGCAGCAATTCTGAAGCATTCTGTAAGACACCACTAAAATCACTGACTTTCTGGATTTAAAATCTCGCTTGCAAATGTAAACATATATTACTGGAAAGCCAAATCCAAGTGAAGTTAATCAGTCTAAATCCACGACTTTTCAGTGTTTCTGAACTAAAGTTATGGGTAGAAGCAACAGACAAGGTGCAGGAGGAGAAGGAGCCCCAACTTTATCCTACTGTATCTTACTGTGAGCTCCCCAACTCCAAACCACTTCCCCACAAGCCCCAACCTTTCCCCAACTCCTCGATCCCTTCTCATGATGCCCTATGCAGCCTCCCTACTCCATAATCTCAAGAATCCAAGCTCCCCATTTGTGAGTTCCCACCTCCAAACTCGCTCACCAGAAGCCTCAACTCCAAGCTTCCTTTCCACAAGCTCCAACACCAAGGTCCTTCCCCATAAGCCAAATTACAAGCCCGCTCCCTTTACGCTCCAACTCCATTCTCCCTCCCCTTAAGCCCCAAACTCCAAGCTCCTTCTCCATGAGCGACAACTTCCAGTTCCCTCCAACGCAATACTTTTCTGTTATGATCGCAGACTCCAAACTCCCTGCCCATGAGCCTAAACTTTAGAATCTCTCCCTGCAAATCCCAGCTCCTACCTCCCTTGCTGTAAAATGCACTTCAGTCTCCCTTTACGTTGAGTCTAGACTCCAAATTCCCACTTCTTGAGCTCTCATCTCCAAGCTGCTTGCCCATGAGCCTAGACTCCAAGAGGTATGCTCCCTCCCCCACAAGCTCAGAATTCAAGCTACTTCCACAGAACTGAGAGTCTAAATTCTGTAGCTCTTAAACCTCACTTCAAGCTCCCCAAACCAGCTGAGCTCCGTTCCTGCAACTCCAAGTGCCTATCCTGTGAGCCCCCGACTCCAGGTTTCAGTGCCTGGTTAAGATCCAAGCCAAAGCTCTAAAACAGGTGAACTGTAGGCTTTAATCCCTGTACCAGGTGAGTCCCTAATTCTAAGCATATCAGAAAGATGTGTCAGCAGGAAAAGACATAGTCCATCATGTCTGCCCATTTTCCTATCCAAGTCATACCTAGACCATACCTTGGTCTTTTCTAGGCTGTAAGCCCACTGGAAGATGAGCCTCATCACCCCCTTCCAAAAAACCTACTGCCTGCTCTACACTTAAAAAGTCTCTTACTCCACACTAGAATGTCCCAGATAACAAGCCCGTACCTGGCAAATCCTCGGTCCTGTTCAACTTCACAATGACAGTGGAATTTGAAACCCGAGCTCCATAATGTCCAGCCCAAAACATTGTGTCTTTCCCTTTGTGAAAGAATTTCACATACCGCACACCTTTTCCATAGTTACAGAAAACATGAGAAACCTACAGGGAGAAGAAAAACAAAACTGACACATTCATATACCTGGGAAGAGCATCTGTTTCACATTTTATTAATTCTCCCCTGACAATAGTGGCCCCATGTGTGACCTCCCAGCCCCAGCTACACCTTTCTCTGTCATTTAACCAATCCTCCTCTTACCCTGGATTTACTCTTCCTGGATGGGGCAATGGAAGCTGGACATATTCTCGCTCCCCGATTGACTCAATTCTGGGAAGTAATGGGCACTTAGTGCGTAGGGGCTCGGGAATGCCCTCGGCATCATCCTGCTTCATGTATGGGTAGTTTCAGCTGTTCTCCCTTGTTCCCCCGAGACACAGGGGCGGGGCATAATGACAGGCACACATGTAAATGCGTGACGGTGCTCCATCCAAGCAAATTGACATCTACCGTCTCAATGTTCAGCTCCATACCAGTACTGTCACCTGTGGTCACCCAAGTGTGGTCGTGCAGTGGATGCTGGAACCCACAGAGATGATCAGAAAGCAGAGGCACAAACACACAGTGGATCGCTGATGGCTTCATACAATTTTATTCCAAAATGGAGTATACTAGCAGCATAACATGAAACATTCAGTAGGGTTTCACAGATGAATCCAGATGTGATGGTCTGCTGCCCTGGTGCTTCTCTCCAACATACAGCTTTGGCAGGGGGCACCACTGCTTCCTGACTATCTCTGCAAGTTTAGGGCTGGCTTACACAGCTATGGTGTTTCTCAAAGATCTGCCAGTACAGGGTAGTTGTGGCTTTAATTTGTAGTACCTCTTCCTTTATTAGTGACTGTATGTGGCAGCATACACTCAACTTCTTGTACTTCCCTGCGCACATGATACATTAGCACAAATCACTGTCAACCATTCAGTCCATAAGAGTACTTACAGCAGATTATACAACAGCAGTAATCAGTTTTGTGACTGAGGATGGGAAGGGGGAAATTCAGGATGGCAGGACAGTGACATTTCGGAACGAAGGTTGGTGCCCATGAGCATAGGTAAGGTTGGAATCACATAAGCAGCAGATCTGCAGACAAATGAGAGCTTTATTTTGTAAAGTAAATGTTCACTTAAATTTGTATTAATCTGAAAATCATTATGCTTTGGCTCTGATGAAGTAATGGAAGTGATGGGTGAGAGTCGGTACTTAATACAAGTCTCTTCTGAGGAATGAACACCAAAAGACTTACATACATAAATACATATTTGGGGAAAGACCACTGATCCATGAGGTGCCTCCTCCCATTAACTCAGCAAGAGTACCCGGTCACCCATTTCTTCAAAGTACTTGTCTACTTTAAGCTAGAAGGTTATGTCAGTATCAGCTGATAACGCATGCTCTGGCAGTCTATTCCAAGTGTTCATCACTTGTTCAGTGAAGACAAACCTTTGTTTTATTTTTTTAGAAGCGTCTACAAATATTACATTTTTCAGAGAACCTTTGTTATAAAAGTTCTAGAGGACGTCACCAACTGGAATGGCTGCACAGGGGAAAAGCTCCATAATAACCCACCAATTATTTCTCCCTAGTCTGCTACAGCAAACCCTAAAAACCAGCTCTAGAAGTAAAAAGATGGCAGGGAGGACAAATATGGCAAAATTGCGTTCAGGGAGATATCCGCAAAGGGCAGATGCACTTTGATTAGAGAGGAGGCCTACTGGCAGCCGCATCGTCTCTCTGGCAAGTAACGTGGCCGATGAACAAGACCCTGATACTGACAGAGAAGCTGAAAGGCTTTCGCGATCCCGCTACGAAACACTTCCGGCTGAAATAAGGGGATTTCGAGCTCAAAATAAAAAAGAATTCACAATGTTACAAAACCGGCTCCGCGGAGGTTGAGGAGAACTGAACCCGCTCCGAAGAGGCAACGGAGAGGGTCGCTGAGGAAACCCAACGCCTTCACAATGCTGTCAATTTCTTAGTGGACCAGCATGAAGCTATGCAAGACAAGATTACTGACCTTGAAGCTCGGTCCCGGAGGGACAACCTTCGCATATATGGCCTACCTGAAGATTCAGAAACTGGCAGAACGGAAGACTTCTTGACCGACATGCTGAAGGACATTTTAGCCCTCCCCCCAACTTTTCTATTTAAAATTGAAAGAGCGCATAGAGCCCTCTCTCAAAAACCCATGGACCCAGCAGCGAGGCCTCGCTCAGTAGTTCTAAAATTTTCCAGCTTCAGAGATAAAGAGCTGATTTTGAAGACAGCATGGGTTAAAAAGAATGTTACCTACAACTTGGCCAGGCTACTCTTTGACAATGATTATCCCTCGGATATTATGAAGAAAAGAATGGTGTATGCACCAATTCTAAGACTGCTGAGAGAGAAGGGAATCAGATTTCAAACACCTTACCCGGCTAAGCTTTGGGTTTTCTGGGACTCTGGAAATGTAGTTTATTCTAATACTGAAGAAATCTCCCCGGAACTGAAAAAGAGAGGATGGAGTTTCCACCGGCAGGTCCTGTGCAGCCAAGGCGCCACCCACCCCCTCCCAAGTTCTCGTTGGCAGAGCTCTGCGATGTTCGTGGAGCGTCGGGAAGTAAGGAGGATTCCGCTCTCTCCAGGAAGTTAAAGACTATATCGGGAGGAAGCATCCTTCCCCTAAAGAGTCAGAAATGGATACCCGCAGTTCAAACACTTGAGACTTCTGTAGGACATGCTTTTTCTATGGGATTTAGGTGGATCTCTTTACTATCTTAATCAGACTGCGGCATCAATGGGGTCAGATGGACGACACTGGACTTGTTTTTTCTCTCTGCTAGCAAATTGTTGCTTTAGTCCTATGTATCTGTTCAGAGATTTAATTTGTTTGCTAGTCATTTTTCTGGGTAATCCGAGAGCCTATTTTCTGCCATTTAGCCGAGTGTTAACCAAGAAAGATCTAAAGCGCTTTCAACTTATTATTTTTTCAGACATGGGTTATGATGGCAAATGCTCGACATCTAAAATCACATGCAGCATTCCTGATTATGCCCTCATAGGGCATATTCTCGGGTCATCTACTGGGCGATTGCCCTGATGACCTCCTTTTCTAGATTGACGCTCTCAATATTCGACCCCGAGTTTCTGAGGGGTTGGGGAGGCTTGACCTACTTGAAGGTCACAATTCCTCCCATGGGGCCCCTTCCTGAACTTAGGTCTGGGCCCTTTTTTCCCAGAGGGGTAGTTTTTACACCCTCCTGTTTTGGAAGTGCGATTGTAAATAAGTTAAGATTTTTCTCATTAGAGTTAGTTATTACATTTTTTTCCCTAATGTGCACATGTTATTTCTTACTCCTAGGGATGGTCGTTTTAAAAGGCTAATCCCAGGGCTTAAGTTGGCTTTTCATTATAATGCCACACGTTGGGTGCCAAAAACGAACGGGGCCACACCTGAGATACCTATTAATGGAATGCTGAGTTTCTCCACAACCTTCTCAGCTGTTTTTACTTATTCAGCTCAGGATTTTATAATTTTATGATGGATAAAATCCCTACAATTAAGATCTGTTCACACAATGTTAATGGGTTAAATAACCCCATAAAGAGATATAGGGTGATCTCCTCTCTTAAAAGGCTGAAGCCTTCTTTCCTCCTATTACAGGAAACGCATTTAAATAAACAGGAACACCAAAAATTAGCCAAATTTGGTTTTTCTACAATAGTGGGTTCGGTATACGGTAGAGTGAAAAGGAGGGGAGTTGCTGTCTTGATCCCCAAAGGGGTTCCCTTCCGTCTGACAAATTTGTACTCGGACCCAGATGGTCGTCTCGCTATTGCAGTGGGTCGACTGGAGGAGCAGGAGCTCACCCTTGTCTCTCTGTACGTGCCTCCAGGGAAGGGACCTACACTGAGAAAAATGTTGCTTCAGAAGGTTATGGAAAGAAGCAGAGGAGTATTGATAATGAGGGGAGACCATAATCTAACCACCTCTTATCTGGACACATCTAGCAGGAGGTCCTTTAAGAGGTTCCCTGCACATTGAGCTATGCAGGCTTATCTCTCTGAGGCACACTGGGTAGACATATGGCACAATCTACATCCCAACAAAAGAGAATATACACACTATTATTTACATGTATCTAAAGAGCATTTGTATAAAATGCAGAGCTCCACGCAGACTCCGACTGTGTTATCAGATCACTCGATCCTTACTTTAAGTGTGTCATGGGAGAGGGAGAAAATTAATACTCTATGGAGGTTTAACAATTTCTTGCTGAATAGTAAAGATTTTAGAGGACTGATGCACCACAAAATAAAGCAGATCCTAGATAATAATAATAGACAGGGAACTAAGAAGGGAGTCCTATGGGACACCTTTAAAGCTGTCCTTAGAGGGAAAATAATTAAATATGCAGCACACCATAAAAAGAAACAACAACAGTGCCTTGACAGTCTGCAACAGCAACTTCAAAGCTTACAGACCTTGCATGCAGCTGGTGACGTAGGGGTATATCCTCTCCTGCAAGCCACTAAACAACAGATCCAGGCAATCTTAGATATATGTACATTGCAAGCACTGCAGCTTCTCAAACAAAAATATTACGAGGGGAGTCCAAGAGCCACCTGTTTGCTAGCTCATAGATTTAGGCATCCTAAATCAAGATCTAATATTATTCAAATTAGAGACCCTGGTTCCAAGAGGATAGTTACTCTTCCTTGGGAAATTGAGCAGGCCTTCCAGAATTATTACAGTGACCTGTACGGCACCGAATGTGCACAAGGGCCACAGGCAATGGAGGCCTTCCTGATGAAGCTCAACCTAGTGAAGATATCTCAAAAACAACAGCAATTTCTGGAGAACCCAGTCTCCTTAATAGAATCAGAACAGGCATTGACAGCTCTCAAAACCAATAAGAGTCCTGGTCCGGATGGCTATACTGGGGACTTCTATAAGGCCTTCCGAGCGGATCTTTCCCCTACCTTGTTGGAGGCTTGTAGGGCTATACAACTGGGTGAACCCATCCCTGATTCGTGGCGTTATGCGTATATATATCCAGTATCTTAAAACCAGGTAAAGACATAACATCATGTTCTTCATATAGACCTATTTCGGTGCTTAACACCAATTATAAAATATTCGCATCTATAATGTCTAAAAGATTTGAAACATTTCTACCAGAAATAATAGACCTAGATCAAACGGGGTTTGTCCCGGGGTGCAGACACAAGATAACATTAAGAGAACTTTGCATTTGTTACAGAGGGTGAAAAACACTAAGTCCGATTCCTCCTCTCCTGGGCGCGAGAGGCGTTAGGCCGTGTCGAATGAGCCTTTTCTGTGGGAAGTACTGGGGAGGGCCAGAGTCCCGCAGTCGGTTGTCGAATTAATAAAAGCTATGTACTCCCATCCCAAAGCTTATATTCGGATAAACGGTTCTTTCTCCAGCCCTATCTCCCTTTCTCGTGGTACCAGACAGGGATGCCCCCTTTCTCCTCTGTTGCTCGCAATGTATTTAGAGCCCCTGGCTCAGACCCTGAGACAGGAGGATGGGCTGACAGGGATAGAAGTTGATTCAATAAATCATAAGTTAGCATTATATGCAGATGACCTCCTAATATATATGACCGACCCTGAGACTGCTCTCCCTCTCCTCTGGGACAATTTGAAAAAATGTGGGGCCATATCAGGATACAAAATTAATGAAAATAAGACTGAGGTCTTAGCCTGGAACTTTACCCCACAGGCCGAATTGAGGCAAGCATACAATTTCAGATGCAACTTGGAAAGCATTAGATATCTAGGAGTTCATATTAGCTCTTCAGATAATGATCTGTTTGCACTGAATTATACCCCCTTTATGTCCAAGACCTCGTCAGATCTGGAAAGATGGAGAGCCCTTCCCTTGTCTCTTTACCAACGTGTAGAATCAATTAGGATGGTGGTTTTACCTCGCTTTCTTTACCTGGCTTAGACCTTCCCCGTACAGATTCCAGATGCGTTTTTCAGGACGCTACAGAAGAAAATTGCTTCTTTTATCTGGGCAAGTCAGAGGCCTAGGATTAATCTTGCAGTATTACAGCTTCCAAGACACTTAGGGGGCCTGTCCCTGCCAAACTTTAGATTATATTACCAAGCATGTCAAATAAGAATTCCCTTATACTGGCTCGTCGAGACCTATATATCCAGATGAAAATCTGTGGAAACGCAGGGAAAGGAGTTTATGGAACCTTACTCTCCATCCCCCCAGTAGCCAAGGCAGAAACTAACTAACCCGTATATAGAGTCGGCGCTTAAATGTTGGCAAAGATTTTTGTCGTCAAGGGAATTCAAACCCTGGAGACCAGCTATGTTCTCCCTTCCCTACTTAGATGCTTTCCCTCCGGGCAAGATGGACAAGGGATATGTTAAGTGGTTAAGGAAAGGGCTACATTTGGTATATCATTTTACGCCCAAGGGCACAGTCCTATCCCTAACAGAGCTGACCCAAAAATATAATATAGCCTATTCAGACAAGGAATTACCTTAACTCGCTAAGGAGGTTACAGTGGGAAGATTCCCCCCCCACTGACCTTTTGCTTATTTTAATAGCTGCCATAGAAGGGAGACCAATCTCATCCCATCTGATTTCTACCTTATATAGAAGTCTTTGTAAGCTGCAGAGTAAGCCTCTAGATAAAATCAGAATAGCCTGGGAAAGAGATTTAGAAACAGATATCTTTATCCAGCTGGGAATGCCACCTGAAGAAAATGTATAAAGGTGTCAGTTCTGGTAATTGGAAGGATTTTGCCTGGAAACTTACCGTAAGGTATTTCAAGGCTCCTGTAATGATTCGGAAATATACTATTCATGTTGAGGCGAACTGCTGGAGGCAATGTGGGTTCTCCCTAGCTACTTTGGGACATATTTTCTGGTCATATGAGGCCCTTCAGTTGTTTCTCTCACAACTCAGGGAGGCTCTCCATCAGTTAATATCCCCAAACCTAGTCTTGGATTCTCGGCTTTTCTTGTTTGGTGTTAGCCCCCAGAACTTACTGATGTTCCATCTAAGAAATTTCTAAATTTGGCTCTTTTGACTGCTAAAAAAGCCATTACAAAGAGATGGAATTCACACTTGCCGCCTATTTTAGACCTGTGGCAACAAGTAATGATAGATCTCTACAAGATGGAGAGACTCGCTGCCATAATTCATAAATCACAAAAGGCCTTTGAAATTGAATGGAGAAAATGAGTTTTATACATTATGCCCATACGTTCAGATTTTGTACCTTAAGCTAATTTGTGTATCACGCTTTAAACTTACTGCAGAGAATTAACTGGATAGCACCCTCTGCCTCTTACTGTGGCATTGAATGAAATCTGTTGGTCTGCCTGACTAAAAGTGCACATTACTTCTCTTCCCCTTCTTTTAACCTTTTATGTATGTAATTAAGAATTCTTTGATATTTTTTTTTGTGTCCTCCCTTGTCTCTCAAAGGTTTTGTAAAAGTTTTACTTAAATAAAATAAAGACTGAAAGTTAAAAAAAAAAAAGTTCTAGAACGAGCATTTATACGCAAAGTGTAACCTCCCAGTGAGCGAGCTGAACACAAGGCAGAGGTTAAGGCTGAATCTGAGGCCTGCTCTGGACTTGTTACTGTATAGCAGAGGAATGGCACAGTTTACATTACTACAGCTACTGCCTGTATGAAGACCATTTTGTCAATCATTTTAAATGATTTCAAAAATTAAAGGGGCATGGCACTTGCTCACTGCGAGACTGCAGAACAACAAGTAGTACTCATCAGACAGGACATGGTGCAACAACAGCTTTACTCAATGAATGAAGTGCAGAAAAAGCAACTGTACAGCAAGCAGGAGATTCCAACACCATGAAGTTTTCACATTATCGATCTTCAAAGCATTGCAAAAATTATGCGAAAATGCTACTTTCATGATCAACAGATTTAGCAGCTGGTTTTGGGGCCTCCTGCCTGCTGTACAATTGCTGCAGCTTTTGCTGCTTTGCACCTTTTTCACTGACTAAAGCTGCTGTTCTTGTACCTTCTGATGTGTGAGTACTGCTAATTTTTTCACAATCCCACAGGAAACGAGTGTCAGGGATACTCTCTTTGCCAGTCCCCTAAAGATGCCTCACAGGCAGGTAGCTGCGATCAGTTCAAAAGTACCAATCAATTTACAATTGTGGGGATGAGCAAGATCATCAGCAGTCCAAACATGCATCTAATTCAAGCTTTTATTTAATTAACTTTCTTCAAGCTTGCCACCTCTAATATGCCCAGCGTTTCGCCTGTCACATTTAATCTTTCTCAAAGGACGGTGGTTCTGTGGTTAAAACTATCACCATTGTGCTGTGCTGTTTAGAAGTTCAAAGTACATAAAAAGTTCATTATAACTCACCAAACTTCTGTAAAGTAATCCTTTCTTGCAGCCTGTCACGGAGATACACTCCTCCTTGCACTGACGCTGTGCTGATTTGATCAGTGTGGTTCAGCTGGTACCTGATCAGGCCTTGCGCTGTGCGAGTCAATGTTGTAACATCAGATACATATCACTTGTGTCATAATGCCACTACAATTCAATGCTAGCTCAGTCAATCCCAGCACTCCTCCTCTGTGCTGGGTTCACAGTGTGTGTCTGAAACTACAGGTCTTTGCTTTTTTTTGCTTGGTTCAGACTACCACCTCACATGTCAGAGGTTCATTTTTCTTTTGATATTGTACTTGGGTCTCAGTCTTACTTGAATTTAGTCACAGGGTCCTCATACTATTTTGACACAATGACAGATTCAATATTGATGTGTAAAGCTAAATATGATGACGAGCCATTGGTATGTCACGGGAGGTCAATTCCTGTCTCAGGAGGTGAAATCAGGAGCATGTTATTAGTACCAACAAATGTGCCACCCTCACAATTCCAGCATTATGCATGAACAGTTTCTAAAATACAAGCTAATACTGCATTTTCAAATAATCCATAAAAAACACAAAAACAAAATTTACAACTGCACAGGGAGGAGTTCAACTCTTGTAACAGTTGTCATAATATTAACTTAACATGCCACCAAAGAGCTCCAATTGATTTCTTCATTCAAGATTTCTGCAAAGTGTGAAATCTTTTTATCCAGAAATCCTCCCTTAGCAACAACTTTCTTTCCCAGTCTCCCTTTTAGGTGGATTAACCCTTTCCAGTCCAAAGAACCTTAAAGATTATAATTGCTGTCCCTCCTATGTGAAGTGCCTGGCTACTCTTTAAAGTGCATCTTTACGTCTAATTGTTGATTTGTGTTAAGAAATGTTCAGATGTCTTTTGGTCTTCCCTATATACATACAACACATGGGCACTTGAGTAAGTAAACCACGAGTTGTGGTGCATGTGATTCTTTGCTTGATTTGTATGGTTTTGTTCTAATGTGGGTTTCTTATCTCTGTCACTTTATATATGTTTGAGCAGTTCCTACAAGAAAAGTTCCCCGTTGGAGGGGGGTCTAAAACTGAACACAGTTCTG
The DNA here is from genome assembly GCA_016271365.2 of Neoceratodus forsteri. Taxonomy (NCBI): domain Eukaryota; kingdom Metazoa; phylum Chordata; order Ceratodontiformes; family Ceratodontidae; genus Neoceratodus; species Neoceratodus forsteri. The sequence continues at coordinate 881,435,833 of CM057450.1, read as the reverse complement.
AGTCATGTGATTTAAAGTCAGAATAAATAGGTTACGCAACTGTAACCATAGTTCTAGGAGTGGTATACAGTTCACATTCACACTCTGGCAGTTCCACTGGAATTGCCGATTTGGTGGACGCCTTGAAACTAAGCTCCTCCCACCACCTGGGCTGTATATCCCCCCACTCTACCCTGTCATGTCAGATCTTTGCACACCAGAAGCAGGGATCTGTGTACCACTTGCCAGTGGAGGCCACGTGCGTTGTGTGGATGTGAACTGTATACCACTCCTAGAACTACAGTTATGTGAGTAACCTATTTTTCTAGGGGCATAGATACAGTTCACTATCCACATTCTGGCAGACTCCTAGCACTTCTCCAGTAGGAGGGGCCAAAGCGTGCATCCCTACTTGGCGAACACAGATTGGAGAACTGAGGTCCCAAAAGCAGCATCCCAATGAGACTCAAGGTCAATGCTGTATTGGAAAATGAAAGTGTGTTCTGACTTAAGATTTCCTGGACAGGGAGGTTCCTTGAAGCAGTCACCAAGGTAGTGGAATGTCTGGTGGAATGAGCTCTAAGCCCTACAGGACGTTTCCTACCAGTCAACCTACAGAAGAGGTCAAAGCAGGATATAATCCACCTGCCACTCGCCCACTTTGCTGTCGGCCTGCCAGGCGTGGCTTCAGCGTATGTCACAAACAACTGGCGTGCCTCACCCTGAACTCCAGCTGTGCATTCTTTATAATAAGACAGTACCCTCTGCAGGTCTAAAGTATGGAACCTGCGGTTGATCTTCAAAGAAGGGTTAGTAAGCATACCGGTAAGTTAGTCACCTGGTTAAGGCAAAACTCTGATAATACCTTCAGGAGGAACTTCAAGTGGGGGTGAAGGACCTTATCCTTGTGGAGACCAGGTAATGAGACTCAACCCAGAAAGCCTGGAGCTCACTAATTCTTCTGAATGACATGATGGCCAAGAAGGCCATCTTCCATGACAGGTAAGATATCTCACACCTATGCTTACGCTCAAATGGCTTACCCATGATCATAGCCAGCACCAGAAGGAAGTCCCATGGTGGTGGTGTTCAAGCACCAGAGGGGACAGATGGGCCAGGCCTTTAAAAAAAGCACCTGACCACCTTCTCCTGGAAAACCATCAGCTTACCAGCCCACAGCTGGTAAGCATAGATGACTGCCAGGTGCACCCTGAGGGTTGTCACTCGCAGTCCCAACTAAGAGAGGGACAAGATGCATTTCCAAGATGCTTGCCACAGGGTAGGCAAGAGGATCAAGCTCCTTGCCATGGCACCAAATGGAGACCCTCTTTCATCTGAATGCATAGCATTTGTGAGTCAACACTATACTGGAGGCCTCCACAACATGGACCACATCTCCAACAGACTCAAGACGTGGAAATCTACTGTAGCTTCTCAGGTACCTGGCCTTGAGATGCAGGGACTGAAGGTCCAAGTGCAGGACCTTCCCCTGTTGTCTGGTCAGCAGATCCGGGTGACAAGGCAGCCGCTTAAGAGGTCTGTTGCTGAAGCTGAGGCGATCCGGGTACCTGAACTTCCCTGGCCAGTCTGGCACTATCAGGATCATTTGCACCTTGTCCTTCAGGGCCTTGACCACCTTCCTGTGGATCAAGGGAAGAAAGGGAGGATGTATATAAGACCTGGGGTCCAGGCACTTGCAAGGGCACTGCCCAACAGTGGCCTGGACTGTGGGGGCAGACACAAAACAGACTCAGTTTGAAGTTCTCCCAGGAGACAAACAGATCCATCAGAAGAGTGCCCCACTTGGAAACAGGTGGTTCACCACCTACTGATTCAGGGACCACTCGTGCATCATCTTTTCTACCCAGCTGACAGCATCTTTCAGCTGACTGTTCACTCCTGCAACATGGATCACCAGGAGATCTGCACCCATGCTGTGTATGAGGGTCCATGTGGGGAGGGCCCCCTGACATAAGGGAAGGGTGTGTGTTTCACCTTGCCTGTTCAGGTAGAACACTGTTATGGTGTTGTCTGGACCTGCATGACCTAACCCATGACAAGAAGAGCAAATTTCGTCAGAGCAAGCCGCTCTGCATGGAGCTCCAGCAGATTGATGTGGTGATGGGACAGCCAGGGTGACCAGAAAAACAAGTTACTCACCTGTGACTGTAGTTCTAGGAGTGGAATACGGTGTACATCCACACTCTAGCAATTGTCCTTTCCCTTTAAGGTAAACTGGCTCCTCCCACCTACCCAGGTGGTATCCTCCTCAGCACCGCCCCATGACATTAGATATAAAGGAGCATACTAAGGTATAAGGAGCTAAGAAGGCTGTTAGCCCATACAGGTATATGCTCCTGCCGTTTATCCATAAGACAGAATATTTCCGTTTGAGAGGTAGCAATCTAGTCGGTTTTTGAATTGTCTCTTATCTTTACTGGTTATAATATGCAATAGTAAGTTTATTCCATGAGTTAATCACTCTCTATGTGTAGAAGGACTTCCTTTTATTTGTGTTACATTGTTTTGGCCTTAATTGCAATGGGTGGCCCCTAGTGCCTAGTTTATCATTTTTGAAAACTTCTTGTAGGGAAGACACTGGGTTTGTCAAATAAAGCAGGACATTGTCCGCATATAAGGTTAGTTTATGGTGCGTATTCCCCAGATCTACCTTCGTTATATCTGGGTTCTGCCTGATACTTTGAGCTATAGGCTCAATATACTGTATAAGGTGAAAAGGAGAAGTGACAAAGGGCAGCCCTGCCTTATGCCCCTCGAGCGCCAGAACAATTGGGAAATATGGCCATTAGCTCTAAAATAGGCTGTTTGGTCAGAATAAAGTTTAGCAATAAAGCTAAGAAATAAGGGTGGAAATCCAAAGCCAGCCAGGACACCCTGCAGAAAGGCCCAAGACACCTGGTCAAAAGCTTTTTCTGCATCTAAGCTCATTAGATAAGCAGGCTGAGCTGTTTTCTGTAGGTGTTCTATAATGTCCGAGGAGCTCCTAATAGTGTCCACAGGTTGTCTGCCAAGTACAAAACCCGTTTGATCTATATGTATAACTGCTGGTAGTATTTGTTCTAATCTCCTGGCTAGTATACCTGATAGTATCTTATAATCAGTATTTACAATGGCTGATATGATGAGCAGTTGGTTGGGTCCCTGGCCGGCTTTGGGAGAAAGAAATTATAGCTGGTGATCAAGATGAGGCAATGGTACCTTTTTTGGACCATACATAGTTATATGCTCTTAGTAGCAAGGGGGAAAATATTGTCTCCAAGCTGCTTAAAAAATTGGTCGGGGAGACAGTCTGGCCCAGGACATTTTCCTGCTTTTAAACGTTTAATTTCTGTTTGTATCTCACCTATATTAAATGGGGAAATAAGCGCTTTATTCTGTTGGTCTGAAATTTTAGGCAAGTTGAGGGGAGACAGACACCCGCTGATTTCCTCTGAAGCAGGAGAAGCTCCTTTGGTACATAATTTTTCATAAGAGGATCTGAAAGTTTCCGCTATCCCCTCAACTGAATATTGACATTTTTTATTCCTGGGATCCATTATCCTGGGGATGCTAGCTCTGGCTTTATGTTGGCATAGTCTACTAGTTAATAGCCTGAGGGCCCGATGGCCCCCTTCATAGTATCGTTGCCTCAAATATATTAATCTCTGCTCCACTTGATAATCCAACAAATCGAACAGCTCTGTTTTTAATTTTGCCAGCATTTTACCTCTTTCTCTGTCTAGCTTCTGTTGTTGTTTTTGATCTAGTTCCCTTAACTGTTCCTGTAACGAGGAATTCCTACATTCCAGGTTTTTGTTTTTTGAGCCTGGAGGAGATTTCAATTAATTTTCCACAAATAATCGCTTTTATGGTGTCCCAAAGAATCCCAGGGGAGATCACCAGACTATCGTTGTCCCTAACTGCCTACTCTATTGTCTCTTGTATAACCTTCTGCGTTTCCTCATTGTGGATCAGCGAGACATTCAGCCTCCAAAAAGTCAAGTGTTTAATGGGCCCCAGAGCGACCTTCATATAGATTGGGGAGTGATCTGATAAGGTCACATCTCCTAACCACATGGAGCAGCATAATCCTAACATGTCCCTAGCGACCAGGAAGTAATCCAACTGGAATATGTTTGATGTGCTTGTGAAAAAAAGTATATTGTCTGGAACCCCTATGCATCTGATGCCACACGTCCACTAGCCCCAACACCCCAACCACTTTTTTGGCTACCCCATTTTACCACGTTGCGGTCTGCGAAGAGGTGTCCATAGCTGGGTTTAGTCTTAAATTTGAGTCCCCCCCATAATTAAGCGGCCCTTTGACCATTCTGTAATCTTAAATAAAAAGTCCTTAAAAAAGGAAAATCTGAGCCAGGAGGTGCGTAAATTGATACCAGAGTGAGCATAGTTCCATTATACATACCCTTTAAGCCCACAAACCTTCCCTCTTTATCCATTATAGAGTCATGTATTTCAAAGGGGATTCTTGAAGGGATTAAAATTGCTGCACCCTCCTCCTGCCTTTTTTATATGATGTAGCTTGAACCACCTGGTATCCAAATTTATGCAGCTTTTCATGCTCCTCCCTAATCAGATGTGTTTCCAGCAGCACTATAAAAGCAGCAGCATATTGTCACAAAAAGGACATAATTCTACTTCTTTTTATAGAATGTGTTAACCCATTAACATTATAAAACAATATTGTAACCTCTGATTTATCCATCTTTTCTATAATTTATGTTTAAACTGCATATCCTTGTTGTATTCGAAACAGCCACTGCATCCCCCTCCCATACCCCCACCCACTGTATTGCATGGTCCTCAAAATTTCCCTTTCAAAAAAATAAACACATCATAAACAGCTATCAATAACCGTAAAAAGTAAATGGTAAGGAAAAAGCTCATTTAACTGCCAAAGGTGGAGACCCCTTATACAGAATTAGGGATCTCTGTAACCAGCTCTCTCCTCCGTTTATGGGAGGAGTGCCAGAATGAGGAGCAGTGAAACGCCACCACACGTGTACTGTGGCTCTCCTCGAGAGCCCTTGGTGTAACAAGCAGGCTCAAAAACTGTAAATGCAGCAACTACAATGTCACTGAGCACCAACCTCGTCTCAACAGTTCTGCAACAAATCCTCCCTTTGTGAGAATTAAAAAAAAACAACTCCTGAGCCCCACTAATGTAGATTAAACGTATGATATTACTTGCTGCATTTTTATGCCCTTTTGTTAATCTAAATAAAACGACAGGCCTGTGTTTGCCACATCTAAGGTCAGATCTGGAAATCAAAAATAGTGACTGAACTGCCTGCTTAATTAAGCTGTTGCCAAAATAAAATAAAGTACATTACATAAATTTGAAGTTGGCTGACCTTAACCGGACCATAATAAACACTGAGGCCCAGATATTCAAAAGGGTTGCGCATGCGCAAGTCCTACATTGCGCCATTCTGCAATATTCAGCAGGAGGCAGTTGCGCCACTGAAAACAGGTTGAGCAATAGCGCAATGCAAATGAATGCATGCTCAACAGGAGGGGGAGGAACCATGCATAAACTGCACAACCCGCTATTCAGTCGGGTTGTGCAGAGTTGTGCAGGCGCAACCCCAACCTGCGCCTGCACAACTTTGAGCCAAAAAAGGATCAAGTTGAGGGCCACCCACAGGTGAGCTGCTGTACTGCAGGCGCAGCACAGCAGCTGCCACGCCCCGTGTGGCCCCCCCAGCCGATTCTTGACCCAGAACATAGAAAGAACCCCTGCCCAAACATCTCCCAATGCCGATTGCGGGCTGGTATATATAATAACAACCCCACCAAACATCTCCCAATGCCTGATGGCGGGCAGTATGTATAATGACAACCCCCAAACATCTCCCAATGCCCGATCGGAGCATTGAAACAACCCCCTCCCAGTGCCCGATTGCGGGCAGAATGTAAAGACCCCCAACGCGAATATCTCCCTGGTGATCCAGTGGACGTAATCTTAATCGCGGGCAGAATGTCCAATGACAAACCCCCAAACATCTCCTGGTGTCAAAGTTCCCACCCCACCCACCCACGAAGCCCCACCACCCGCTCCCCGGTGAGCCAGCATCCCACCCGCCTGCGCCCGCGCGCCCCCGAAACTGACTGTCGGTAGGGCTGCCGCCCATTGGTGCAGAGCTAGAGCCAATGGGCGTGCAGCCCTCCCCGTACTTGACAGTCAAATTTGTGAATGATTTGCATGAATGATGTTCATTCACCAACCGGACTGTCATGTATGGTATGGGCTGCGGCCTGGCTCTGCTCGATAAGCGTGCCTGCCGAGATGATCAGTCGGCGAGTGGGATGCTGCCGCCCGTCGGCTGCGGGGGGCGGGTGGTGGGGCTTGTGGGGTGGGGGGACACATAGACACCAGGGAGATGTTTGGGGGTTTGTCACTGGACATTCTGCCCGCAATCGGGCATTACGGGTCCACTGACCACCAGGGAGATATTCGGTTGGGGAGTCTTATACATTCTGCCCGGATCGGGCACTGGGGGTTGTTTCACGCTCTGCCCGCGATCGGGCATTGGGAGATGTTTGAGGTTGGTTATTATACATACTGCCCGCGATCGGGCATTGGGAGATGTTTGGGGGTTATTATACATACTGCCCACGATCGGGCATTGGGAGATGTTTGGGGGGTAGTCATATACATACTGCCCGCAATCGGGCATTGGGAGATGTTTGGGGGGTTGTCATTATACATACTGCCCAGCGATCGGGCGATGGGAGATGTTTGAGGGGGTTGTTTTCACGTTCTGCCAGCGATCGGGCTGCAGGGTGCGTCGGTCCCCGACGGCTGCTGCCTGGCAGGGCGGCCAGGTGCAAGTCCTCGGGATCGGTGCACCTACATGCTAATGGCATGCAATGAAGCTATAATCAGATGCAAATGGCCCTGCGCCTTGTATGAATTATACCCATTTGCATGTCACCTTTGAATATCGGAAATTTGCGCATGGCGCAATGGTACTTGGCGCCACAGGTTTAATGCTCAACTCTGACAACTTGCGGTGGCGCCAAGTTCCACTGCGCCATGCACAGTGGCTGTGGCTGGGGGGTGATATTCAAAGGAGTTGCTCAATAGCGCAACTCCTTTGAATATCGCCCTGGCCACACCCCGGCGCAACTATTTTGAGCAGCGCAAGGGCTTGTGCCTCAGAATGGCGCAGTTTGAATATCTGGGCCTGAGTGTATACAAACTTAAAAGTTCATACTGTCACAGTGTTCAAATTTTCTCTGTGCAACCGGAGATGAATTAAAGCTTAGAAACCAATGTAAAATACTATGCAGTTCCAATAGGCATAACAGGCCTCTCAGTTCTCTTACTTTATGTAGAGTTCTTTTTATCACAGTGCTGAAGTTTTCACTTCAGAGATAAGACTCGACTGTGTGCTCAAAAGACTTGTAAAGACACCAGGCAAGTTTAAAGACACAAGATTGTCACCAAAAGATGAACTGGATTACCAGTTCAGTCCTGTGTGTCTTTATGTTGGCTATTCTGGTTTTCTTGAATTTTCTGCAGGACAGCGTGCATAGCTTGAAGGGGAGCTAATGATGACATCATGACACCGTGTCCTCTCTTCCTGTTGTTCAATGCTATGGACCAATCCGTACTGCTCTCTGATGCCTGTTGGGATATGGAGTTCTTTGCTGCAGGCTCCTTAGGTTCCAACAGGCCCCTCTCCACTAATGCCCTTCTGGTCTCCTCTGGTGTGTCATAGACCTTGGTTCCCTCCAGCCAGACAATCTTTATTTTTGCAGATACCCTGCCCTGTATGGAAACATAATCCTTTGGACCTGAGTAACTTTATTATGTCCACGTATGTCTTTATCTCTGGATCTCTGGAGGAAAATCATTGTTGAAAAAAAGGCAAGCTAACAAGTAAGTTACTTCTTTCTGTTTCCACGTTCTCGCTAGTATATCTTCTTTTACTCTATAACTATTGAATTTGATAATAATGGATCGAGGTCTCACTCCCGTTTCTGTTGGTTTTGGTTGCAATGCTCAGAGGGCCCTTTCTATGCCCAACTGATATCCTGGGGGGAGCTGCAAGACGTCTGCAAGCAGGTCCGATATAAAATCAACCATTCGGCCCATCTCTGACCCCTCCGGTACACCATAAATCCGTATACTCTCCCTCCGAGAGCAGCTTTCCAGATCTGTGCATTTTTCTTGCAGTCGTTCCGTTTATGATATTAAAGCCTGTATTAGGTCTGCCTGAACTGCTCCATCTTCTGCTGCTGACACTCCTTCCTCTATATTTTCTACTCTTTGTTCCAGTCTTGTTAATTTTTGGTTTAGTTGTCGAAATTCTAGCTTCATTTCAGCCCTCATCTCTTTTATTTCTTTAAAGGGTTGCTCAAATCTAGATCGGGATAAATGTCCGTTCTCCTCTTCCGTGCCTGCCATGCTTGCAGGGGAAGGGCTCCGGCTGATGTCAATCAAGGTTGTTTGCATTTCAGTTAATCTCTGTTTAAAATCCTCACTGAGGCATTTTAAGTCTTCTTGCTGTGGGCAGAGGTAGCAGTTGAAGTATGAAGATGTGGTGAGGTTCTGGAAAGCTAACTTTGTCATAAGTTTTTGTAAATTGTTACTGTTTGCAAGTTGTTGTGTTTTAAATTTGGCCTAACTCCTTAAGAACCTGGGAAAGCCCTCCCCACCCCACCTTGCATTAGCCTTTCTTAAATACGGAAGAGCCACTGGAGGTTGAGCTTAAAGGCTGGAGAGAGGGAGCTTAGGGAGTCTCAAACTTCCCCAATGAGCAAACTCTTAAGGATAATAGTCAGGTGGGGAAAGTTCAGCCACTCAAGCATTGCAAGTTTAAAAGTCTGCATGCTGTATTGGGGGGAGGGGATTGCCTTGGTTTAGGTACTGGTAGCTCAAGAAACTGTATAGCCACTGAGTTGGTAATTTGGCCTAGAAAAGATTGCTGTGATGATGGGGAAGATACCGCATATCACTAGAGCAGGTATCTTTGGGCGCGTGGTTGGGTGCACGGGGCCATGATACTGGACTGGGCTTGGACTTTGGGGGATGCCCACTGTGCTACCAGCTGGCACAGTTTAAGGAGGAGGAGGTAGAGGGGATCCGAAGGCAGCTGGGGGTGCTGGGGGGGGAGGGAGGATTGGAGAGGTAGGAGGCAAGCGGTCATCTACATGGAAGCACTAGGTGCTGGGCCCTCCCAAGCTGGGGGAGGAGTGAAGAGAGGTGCTCACACTAGGGGAGGAGGGAACGGGGTACACAGGGGGCTCTAGGGGACCCTGGCAGGTGGGGCCCAAAAGGTCAAAAGTTCCACAGCAGTAGGCAAGAGACTGGGGGTGTCCAAAGGAAACCAAGAGGGGTGGTAGGGTCGGGGGGCACTGGGGGATGGGCTAAGGCTCACTAATTGTTTTACCCCACTACGCCCATTGGTAGAAGATGGGAGTGTGGGGGGGGGGAGGATGATGCTGCTGCTGGTGAAGCTGGGTCAGGAATGGATAGAAAGGGGGGCAAGAGGCAAGGGCACAACAGAGGGGGTCCCGGACAGGATGGGGAAAGAGGAGAAAAAGGAAGTTCATTGGAACAAGGAGGAGGCTGATGGTATGAAACATGGAAGCATGACAGGCAGGAAGGTGCAGGACGTAAATGGGATGATAGCGAGCAGAAAGCCAAGTAGGCAAACGGATAGTACGGATGGATTAGTAAGGAGTGGGGAAAGAGATACAGAGAAAGATACTTGGGTGGGGGGGGATAAAGAAGAGCCAATAGTGAAGGGGCTACCTTTGACACCCAGATTGTGGGAGGTGCGAGGAGCCGGTTGGGGGGAGAACCCGGACGAAGGGATGAGGAGGGGCATGGAAGGAGGAGAAACATGGGGGGTGAACAGGGAGGCAAGGGGGGAGGTTAGAGTACTGCTATTGGGGGACTCCATGATCAGAGGCATCCAGTGGGAGGGGCAGAGGGAGGGTAAAACCTGTTTGATCAGAACCAAATGCCACCCAGGCCCGACAGTGCACAAGGCCAAGCATGAGTTGTATTAACTGGCAAGGGAATGTGGGAGGGACCCCAGACATTCTAGTGCACTTGGGGACAAATGACATGAACGGTAATAGTGAGCTAGAAATTCAGGCAAGGTTCCGGGAGTTGGCCAGGGTATGTCTTTCCATAGGCTGTAAGATCTCCTTTTCGGAAATACTGCTGGTGCCAAGGGCTAGTGGGGAAAACAAGATGAAGATTAGGGAGATAAATCATTGGCTTAGGGGGTGGTGTGGGGAATTGGGGTATGGCCTGGTTGGGGACTGGGGGGAGACCTGGGAGGATAAGGGGCTGTATGCTAGGGACAGGCTCCACCTTAATTTGGAGGGGAAAGAAATCCTTAAGCTCAAACTAGCTGGGTACATCAGCGAAAGGTGGGGTTTAAACTTGTGAAGGGGGGAGGGATCAAAAAAAGAAGCAGTGCTAGCAGGTATGATAAATGAGGGACATGGTCTTCACTCCTCTAAGGGGGTAGGGAGATGCGGAAATGGGTCACCAGGTAGGGTGCAGGAGCTGAGAAATGGGAGCTCAAGGAGGAGAAAGGAGAGAAGAGAAAAGGGGTGGAGAGTGGTCCTGATAAATGCCAGGAGTTTAGGAAATAAAATGCCTGAGCTCCAGGCGATGCTAGTTGAGGGGGAGGCAGATGTGGCAGCAGTCACTGAGACCTGTGCCACTCAAGAGCACGAGTGGGACCTAAATCTGGAGGGCTATACTATGTTTAGAAAAGATGGAAGGGGGGGTGGTGTAGCACTGTTAGTCAGAAATGGGATGGGTATTGGAGGGGTAGAGGAGGCAGAGGGGAACGTGGAGGCTATTTGGGTCACCTTGCTGACGCGGGGGGGGTAAGAAAGTAAAGGTCGGAGTGGTATACAGACCACCAGCACTGGCGGACGTCCTGGAAGAAAGTTTGGTGGCAAATCTCAAGGGACAATGTAGACTGGGATTGGAAAAGGGAAGGGTAGTGATAATGGGGGACCTCAACATGCCAGGAACAGACTGGGGGACTATGATGTCACCAGTGGCCAAAGAGTAGAGGCTGCTGGATGTGTTTCTGACACAACAGGTGGGTGAGCCAACTAGGGAGGCCCGGACACTGGACGTGGTCCTGGCGGACAGTGATCAGATTAGGGGCCTAGAGTGAGGGACCTGTTGGCGGGGAGTAATCACGCCACAGTCTGGTTCTTCCTGGACCTGGGGGGCCGGGGAAGCCGAACAAGGACGGTGGTAACCAACTTTAGGGGTGCAGACTTCAGGGAGATGGGAAGGATCCTTAAAGATTGTCTGGACAGGATAAGGCCGGATATAGATGCTGACAGCAGGTGGGAGATCATTAAGAGGAGAATACAGCAGGTTACCAGATCCTGCGCAAGGGAAAGACGCAAGTTCAGTAAGGCCAGAAAACCCTGCTGGTGGGCCTGGGAGGTACAGGAGGTGGTGAAGGAAAAGAAGGCGGCCTATAGGCGCTTCAAGTGCTCAAGGACTGAAAGGGATCAGGAGGAATATGAGCTGACAGCCAAGAGAGTCACCAGGGTGGTAAAAGCAGCCAAGGCAAAAAAGGAGCAGTCCTTGGCCAGTGGGATCCGGGGGGGGGGGGACAAGGGGTTCTTTAGATACATAGGGGAAAAAAGGAAAGTAAGGGGGCAGATCAGCAAGATAAGGATAGGGGATGGTTGGGCACAGGAGGCGGGGAACAGGCAGAAGTCCTAAATGAGTACTTTGCCTCAGTTTTTTACCAGGGGGAATGGAGGAGCTATGTCTTGCGAGGGGAGCGGGGGCAAACCGGAGGAAGGGGTTGGACCGGTAGAGACCAGGGGCCCTGACAGGTCTGGGGAAAGGGAGTGGCCACCACAGACAGGTGGGGAGCCAGCAGTGCAGGCTGAAAAGGGGGAGGACGTGGAGGCTGAAATCCCAGTAGAGAGTGTAAAGGAATCCCTCAGGTCCCTTTGGATGGAGAAAGCACCAGGGCCAGATGAGATACATCCCAGGGTGCTGAGGGAACTGGCAGATGTCCTGGCAGTCCCTCTAGCGGAGCTTTTCAACATCTCTCTGAGGACTGGGTGGGTGCCCCAAGACTGGAGGGTGGCCCATGCCATGCCGATCCACAAAGGGGGGTATCAAGAGAGGAAGTGGGAAATTACAGGCCTGTTAGCCTAACATCGGTGGTCGGCAAGGTGATGGAGGGTATTGTCAAGGAAAGGCTAGGGGGGTTACTGGAGCAAACTGGGTACTTGGACGATAGGCAGCATGGCTTTGTCACGGGAAGATCCTGCCAGACAAACCTTGTTGAGGTCTATGACTGGGTGATGAGGGCCCTGGACCAGGGTAGGCCAGTGGACATCCTCTTTCTGGACTTTAGCAAGGCGTCTGATTCGGTACCCCATAGTGGCCTGCTGGCTAAGCTGATGGAAATGGGGGTAGGGAGACAGTTGTTAAGATGCATAGGAAATTGGCTCTCTGAGCATACTCGGAAGGTGGTGGTTGGAGGGTTAGCCTCATCCCCGAGGTGGGTTACTAGTGGGGTTCCCCAGGGGTCAGTGCTGGGGCCACTCCCGTTCAACGCCTGTGTTTCAGACATCAGGAGGGGGATCAGGAGTGAGATGAGTCTCTTTGCAGATGACTCAAAGCTGGGTGCAGTGGTGGATGAGGAGGGGGGGGAGGTGGCCTTGCAGGAGGATCTGGATGCTCTGGAAAGGTGGTCGGGAAAATGGAAACTAAAATTCAATGTGGGGAAGTGCAAGGTTCTGCACCTGGGAGTCAGAAATCCAGGCCAGGGGTATACCCTGGGAGGAGACATGATTCAAGTCACGGAGGGTGAGAGGGACCTGGGGGTAGTGGTAGATGTCAAAATGAACAACTCAGAGACCTGTAGGAGGGCAGTAGCAATAGGATGCTGGGATGCATCGCCAGGGGGATTACCTCCAGAAAGGCAGAAGTGATCCTTCCACTGTACAACTGCTTGGTTAGGCCACACATCGAGTATTGTGTGCAGTTTGGGAGACCACATTTAAAAAGTGACATTACACTCCTAGAGAAGGTCCAAAGGAGGGCAACCAAAATGATCTGGGGCCTGGGGGAGAGGACCTATGAGAAGAGGCTCAAGGAGCTTGACATGTACACACTGGAGGAGAGGAGGGACAGGAGGAACATGATAAAGGTCTAAGTACATGAAAGGGATCAATAAAGGAGGCCCAGTCAGGGTGCTCCAAAGGAAGGAGGGTGGGGCAATGAGAGGTCACAGGTGTAAGCTGGAAGGAGGCAGGCTCAGAGGGGAGAGGAGGAGAAGTTATTTCACTGAAAGGGTGGTGGAGCCATGGAATGTACTGCCCAGGGAGCTGGCAGAGGTGGAGACTGTGAACAGGTTTAAATGGGGATGGGACAGGTACAGGGGGAGAGTAAATCTGACCAGGCCCAGTACAGGTGGAACATCTGGGACTGGGGACAGTATAACCCGAGGGGGACACACCAAAATCGACCCTCAGTGCGGGTGCTGAAAATAAAGCAGACTCGAGAGACCGTTAGGCCTATTCTGCTGGCATTTTAGTATGTTAGTATGTCCCGTCTATGCAATTTTAATCCAGATGCATCATGAGGCCCATAATTATTTTTTAGTCTGGATCTGCTCTGCAGGTCTTTTCTGCATCCATTGCCTGCCATTTGAAGTATTTTGGCAGCAGTTATCGGATAATTTTAATGTTTTTTGTCTTTTGGGGATAGGAGCTCCTCTCACCCACTAGTTGATGGCTCCGTGACATCACAGCAAGTCCTAGTTTATCATTTTTAAAGTCTAAATCTAGTTCAGTTAAGAGATAGTTGTCTTACATTGTATTGTAACCTAGCAGTGTATCTCCTTGTCTCTAGGGGCATGAGGTTTAGTTTTTGTAATTGTTCATCATAGGATAAAGTTTTTAAGTTATATATCAGAATCAGAATCAACTTTTATTGGCCAAGTATGTATACACATACAAGGAATTTAACTCCGGTTTTTCCGTTGCTCTCAATGTACTTAGTAGACGTACAGTAAAAACAAAAACAACAAGACAATAGTACAATGGTGCGGAGTGCAAGATGCTGGAATAAATATGCAATGGATTAGCTGGTACTTTATATACATGAGGTAAGTGGATTTAACAGTATATACATATGTACAACAAAGTATATACAGTATATATGTATATATAGCATCCTAAGGTTTCATTTTGTAATTACAGTGGATGTTTAGTGTTACAAGTTATTGCACGAGGATTGTTCTGACTGTGTGACTGGCTCAAGTGTTCATCAGAGTGATGGCCTGTGGAAAGAAACTGTTCATGTATCTGGTTGTTTTGGTGTACAGGGCTCTGTAGCGCCTGCCAGAGGGGAGGAGTTTGAACAAGTTATATCCAGGGTGTGATGGGTCTGCAGTGATGTTGCCTGCCCGTTTCCTGACTCTGGACATGTATAAGTCCTGAATGGAGGGCAGGTCAGCACCAATTATTTTTTCTGCAGTCCTAACTGTCCGTTGTAGTATGTTCCTGTCCTGTTTGGTTATATATCATTTTGGTTGCCTGTCTATGAACCCTTTCTATTCTGTTTATAGCACCCTTTGTAATTGGTCCCCACACTGCGCTTTCATAGTCCAATAGTGGTCTGACACACGATCTGTACAGGGGTATTATCACTCCCTCATCATTACTTCTGAAGTTACGACTTATAGTCTATATTAGTCTCTTTGCTTTAGCAACCTGTGCATTGCAGTGCTTGTCGTATGCTAGTGTTTCGTTGACTGTTATTCCCAAGTCCTTCTCCTCTTCTGACTGTCTAAGAGTTTTCCTATTTAGTTGATATGTGGCTTTATTGTTTTGCCTGCTTAAGCGTATTATACAGCACTTCTCAGTGTTAAAGCTCATCCCCCAAGTTGTAGCCCATTTTGATATGTTAGCGAGATCTCTTTGGAGTGTCTCCACATCTTCTTGAGTTTTTATGATGCCTGAGAGTTTTGTGTCATTAGCGTATTAACCAGTTTGTGACCTGTTGACCCACGTCTGAAACAAATATCTGGAGTAGGACTGGTCCAAGCACTGATCCCTGTGGAATCCCCACTAGTCACCGCTATTGGTTCTGATGAGTAACCATTTGCGCTAACCCTCTGGCTCCCCACCCCCCAAACCAACTTTGAATCCACTGTACAATTCTGTAGTCCATCTGTATGTCTATTAATTTTTGTATTATAGCTTTATGTGGTACCTTATCAAAAGCCTTTACAAAGTCCAAATATATACAATCTGCCGCCCAGCCTCTATTCAGGGCAGCTGATATTTTCTCTTAGAAACACAACAGATTTGTTGCACATTATCTACCCGAAGTGAAACCATGTTGTTCACCATCCCTTAATCCCCGGCTGTCGATATGTTCATTTAGTAAATCGTTTACAATGGACTCCATAATTTTCCCTGGGGCAGAAGTTAGGCTAACTGGTGTATAGTTTGTGTAGTTCACTTTGCATCCCTTTTTATGTTTGCTTGCCCGTGCAGCTCACAAGAAACATATTGAGATAGTACAGCATTGCAGAGGTGTGTCCATGTTGTGGCCAATGCAGCAGACACTCTAATGGGCGTGTCCCTTAGCCACCAATCAACCGGGAAGCTGCCAATGATGGCAGTTTCAAAGCGAGAGGTGCACTTGGAAGAAATCTGCCACTGCAATCAGGGACAGTCTCGTTATTGCAGCAGCAGCTCCCCCCTCCCTCCCAACCAGGCACACAGCTGACAAGAATCTGGCCACGTGCATTACATTGCACAGTAATGCGTATGGGCAGAGTTTCGGTTCTTTTCAGCTCCTGTCCAGTTTGTTCAGTGTGACTTTCCTGGTGAAACAGTTAAATAAATGAGCCGTGGCTCCTGCCCTCCCCCCACACTCTCTGGAAAGCCGACATCAGGGTGCCCAATCCCCATGTCAGCATATATCCCCCCCCCATTAATGTGGCACACTGGGAGCCCACCCCAGTGTGCCAAAATCTCATGTTTCCGACACTGGAATGCCCACCTACGGTGTTGGATACCGACCCCCCATATACCCTATTTTCTCAGCCGACCTTGGAGTGTCCAATCCCTGGGTCGGCATTGAGCCTCCCCCTAGTCTGGTACACTGGGAGCCCACCCCAGTGTGCCAAAATCTGTTTTAATAATATTTCACCTATAAAAAAAGAAAAATGTCCCCCAAGGTCTTAAAAAGAAAACAGTCCCTCGTCGTCCCTGCCAATCCTCCCTCTGCGGACCCTCCTCTCTGCCCCTCCTCACCCCATACTTACCTGTGGACATTGGAAGCAGTGATCTTTGGTGGACCAGGAACAGGTCTGCACTCTTCAAAGCCGAACTGGGAACTGAAGAAATCACGATAAGCCCAATAATGGCACTGTGTGTATGTGTATGTGTGTGTGTGTTTGTGTGTGGGGGGGGGGTGTCAGCTACATTGATTCACAGCCAATTTGTGGAGTTTGGTCCCAAATTTTCAACATAAGTTCTTGTCACTCCCACCTCATGAACACTGCGTTGTCATTTTGTTTCTCGTCCCGAAAGGATTTTACGGTCGCTGTGCGGAATCACCTTTCGGGACTGATTTACGAAACAATGGTGCCACTGTTCATGAGGAGGGGTCCCAAAAAGTCCATGTTGCAGATTTGGTGAAAAAACTCCAAAAAAATGACTGTGTTACAAGCGTGAATTGCGCAGTTTCTACACATGCTCCTAACATCATCAATTTTTAATATTTCACTCCAAATTTCCAACATTATAATTTTTCCACACCCCCTTATGAACAGTACAGCTATTTTTTGCATCCTGCCCAAAATGTGTTTTTGCACCTGTGGTGCAGAATGGTGCAGTCGCTGTGCGAAATCAACTTCCGGAACAGATTAACAACATCACAGCACCACTGTTCATGAGGGGAGGTCTCAAAAAGACCATGCTGAACATTTGGTGAAAACATTCCAAAAAATGACTGCGTTATGAGCGTGCACTGCACAGTTTATACACACGCTCATAACTTCACCAATTTTTCATATTTTCACTCCAGATTTTCAACATTGTCATTTTGTCACACTTCGTCATGAACAGTACAGCTGTCATTTTTCACATCCCGCCCGAAATGTGTTTTCGCACCTGTGGTGCCAAATATCACAGTAGCTGTGTGAAATCACCTTTCGGGATTGGGTAATGAAATGATAGTGCCACTGTTCATGAGATGCAGTCCCAAAAAGCCCATGTTGAAAATCTGGAGCAAAAATACCAACAAACGCCAAGGGTGTTAGGGGTTTCCAACCGTTTAAACCTATCCTGTACAGACTGACAGGTGTCGAGTGTGACTTTGGGTGAAATGCGGCCATAATGCTCACACCATTCCACCCCACCTCCACCCCTCGTGACCAGGGACAGGCATCAAGGTGTGCCATGCCTTCGGTTCAACATTCAATTTCTGTTCTCCTATACTGCACCCATCTCAGCTTATTTCCTTATGGAATGGAGTGAGCATAAGGGCCGAAGACCCCAAGGCACACCACGACACCTGTCAGTGTCTGAAGGGTTGGGTGGGTGAGGTAGAATGGTGTGAGCATTATGGCCAACGACCCAAAGGCACACCCCAATGGCTGTCAGTTTCTGCAGGGTGGGGGTGGGGGTTGGTGTTACTTCAATACTTCACTGCCATTCCTACTAGGCATCTCTCTAACTCCTGCACTACCAATGTCAATACCAGCAAGCAAATATTCGCCATTGACAAATGCTTGTTATAGACTGGCATAACTAGTGCTTCTAGCCACTCCGGCAGAACTTCATTTATTGCTATCACTCTTTAGTTGATATTTTTAGTGGACATGCTATAATAGGTGATAGGAATTTTAACAATTTGGAAGATATGTTATCTGGCCCTGCTGAATGTGACATTTTTAAACTTCCAATTTTCTTAATGATACACTCTGTAGTTATGGTTATTTCTATTTCAGAAATTTTCTGGATATCACTTAAGTATGGTTCATTTTTTGAAAAGACTGATCCTAAGTAGGTATTAAATATGTTTGCTATTTCTTTTGGTTCCTCAATAAGTCTGTCATTGGCCATTATCGAACATAACCCACTTTTTGAGATTTGGAGAGAGTTTACATAGCTATAAAAAAAAAAAACTTTCACGATATCCTTACTAGCATTTTTTGATATTTGGATTTCCATTTTTTGCTTATTTTTCTTTATCTTGTTTTTGCACATTTTAAGTATTTTTTTTTTAATTTTTGCCAGCTGTCAGTTTTGTTTTTAATATACTGGTCATAAAAATGCAATTTTTTTTCTTTAATAATTTTTTGATGCATTTTCTTAGCCATTTTGGTTTTATGCCTCTGCTATTGTATTTCTTTTTGATATATTTATCACAACTTGAGAAGATATGTTTTTTAATTATATCCCACCTATCGCTGGTGGATTTGTGATTTAGTTCAGCTTCCCAATTTATTTTGTTTAGTTCTTTATGTATTGGTGTAGCATTTGCAGTGATATAGTTGTAAATTTCCCAGATCTTCCCCACTGGAAGCCAGACCTGTGTGTCACTTGCCAGGGGAGGTCGGGTGGGGTTGCGTGGATGTACACCATATACCACTCCTAGAAAGTACAGTTACGTAAGACCTTACTGTAACAGTAGATCTTTGAGGAATGTCTCTTGCAGCAGGTAATACACTTGGGTTGTCATCAGAGGTCACTGTGGCGCATGGCAGCTCTTCTAGCAGTCTTTTCCAGGGGCCGCGCCCACACATGACATCAGCTTCCTGTTTCCTACACAAGTGTGGGTGGTCCCTGGTATCCTCTGCCCCCCCCCCCCGATTCAGCTCGCTAAGCGAGGACCAAGGAGAAGCCGAGGTACCATAGGTATCCCAACCCATAAATCACTGGACCAGAATTTGTTCTCCTAGAGAAGGAGGGGAGGGGGATGGAGGGCGGGAGTGTACCTGCTGCAAGAGACACTCCTCAAAGATCTACTGTTACGGTAAGGTCTTACGTAACTGTACTATCTTCCACGGAGTGGTCTCTTGCAGCAGGTAATAAACTTGGGATGAATCCCAAGCAGTTAACCCAAGAAGGGTGGAATTATGAGAGAAAGCCTTGTAGGACAGCTTGGTCAAAGGCCGTCCTATGTCCTGAAGCAACGTCTAAGTTGTAATGCTTCGTTAAAGTATGAATCATGGATCAGGTATCTGCGCTGCAGAAATCCATGACAGAGGCCCCTTTAAAGCAGGCTGCAGTGGTGGCCATAGCTCTGGTAGAATGGGCTTGGACAGGTCCTGGTAATGGCTTGTTGTATTCTGAATAACAAAATGTTATACAGTGTGCTAGTCAATTCGAGAGGGTCCGTTTAGTGACCGGGAGAACTTCCCTGCTTGAGGCGAAGGTAACAAAAAGTTGAGAAGTCTTCCTAATCGATTTAGTTCGATTACTATAGTATCGTAGTATACGATGGACGTCTAGAGTATGTAAGAGGTATTCACCTTGACTAGAGTGTTCAGAATAATATACTGATAACTCCAGGGACTGATTCAAGGTGTGTTCAGACACTACCTTAGGTAAGAAGGAAGGGTTGGTACAAAGTATCACTCTGTCTTTGTGAAAAATCAAGTAAGTTTCTCTACACATGCGGGCATGAAGCTCGGAAATACGCCAAGCCAAAGTGACAGCCACTACGAATAGTGTTTTCCAAGAAAGAAAACAGAGGTCACAAGTGGCCGCCGGTTCAAAGGGCTCACTAGTTAATTTCTCTAAATTGAGATCCCCACGGAGGAGTGGGTCTTCTAATAGGTGGCTTAATATGTGACATTCCTCTTAGAAACATTTTGACTAGATGATGTTAATACAGTAATCTGCCATCCAGAGGTTCGTGGAAGGCCAAAATAGATGCCAGTGGACTTTGATGGAGGAATAGCTTAATCCCATCTCGGCAATCGAGGCCAGGTAATCTAAGACTTTCATCAGTGGACAGGAATAAGGATCCAGTGACTGGGGAGCAGCCCAGATGGAAAAGCATTTCCATTTGGCATTATATGTTTTTTTGGTCGCTGGTTTACGTGAGGTCAGTAATATACTGGCAACAGGGGAGGACGCTTGTAAACGTGCTATAAAAGCTTCCTCAGGAGCCAAGCGTGAAGGTGTAGTGCCTTCAGGATGGGATGCAGAAGGGTCCCTTGAGTCTGAGTCAAGAGATCTGGTCTGATTGGCAATGGAATGGGGTCCTCCACTGCGAACTGTTGAAGGAGGGGAACATACCTGCCAAGGCCACAGAGGGGCAATGAGAATCATGGTGGCAGGTTCAAGTTGTAATTTCAGTAGAGTCCATTGCAGGAGTGGGACAGGGGGGAAGCATATAAGAGTTGTCCTCTCCACGCTTGGGACAGGGCATCTGTAGATGGTCTCTTTTTGCTCTGGGTAATGCAACAGTATCTGGGGAGACGGTGGTTGACTGGGGAGGCAAACAGATCCAGTTGTGGGGTCCCCCATAGATGAAAGATTTTCTGAAGCACTTTGTGATGAAGTGTCCATTCATGTGCAGACGACTGGTGACTGAGAAGGACGGCAAGGAGGCTGTGACGTTCTGGTAGATGGACAGCTGTCAGTATGAGGTGTTGCCGAATGGCCTCCCGCCAGACTGCAAGCGTCTCTTTGCATAGAGTACGGGACTTCATACCTCCTTGTTTGTTGAGGTAAAATACTACTGCGGTGTTGTCTGACTGAATCAGTAACTGTCCTGGAGACAAGTGAGGTTGAAAAGCCTGGCGGGCTAAGCGAATCACCCTCAGCTCCAGGAGACTGATGTGGGGATGAGGGACAGAACTGGTCCACTTGCCTTGTGTCCTGTAAGGACCCAGGTGCGCAGCCCACCCTTCCAGGGATGCAACCGTGGTCAACGTCTGCTGGGGTGGGGGGACTGGAAGGGCATGCCTTGACACAGGTCGACTCGGATGGTCCGCAACGTGGGAGTAACTCTGATTTTGTCTTCGAAATTTCCTGTTCTTTGAGACCACTGGTTCTGGAGAACCCACTGGACTGGTCTCGTATGAAGATGGGTGAATGCCACTGTAGGGATGGTAGTGGCCAAGTGACCTAGGAGACATAGCATGCATCTGGCTGTGACAACTTTCTGGGTTTGTATCTGCAACGCCAGAGATAGAAGCCTGTCTTGTCTGTCAGCCGGGAGGTAGGCCCTGGCAGAGACAGTGTCTAGGACCGCTCCTATATATTGGAGCGACTGTGCAGGGGTCAGATTGAACTTTGACCAACTGACCATAATTCCTACAGCTTGGAACAGAGTTACGGTTGCTTCTAGAGAGAAAAGCAGAGAGGCTTTGGACTCTGTCTTGATGAGCCAGTCATCAAGATATGGGAAGACAAAGTGCCCATCCCATCATAGGGCTACTGCTACTACCGCTAGGCACTTGGTAAACACTCTTGGGGCGGATAAAAGGCCAAATGGGAGTGGTCAAAATTAGTAGTGTTGACCCAACAGGTGAAAACGAAGAAACCTGTGGTGGGCAGGATGGATAGTGATATGTAGGCAGGCATCCTTCATATCTAGGGCACATAGCCAATCCCCTTGTTTCAATATTGGTATGATGGGAGTTTAGGGTGACCATGTGGAACCTTTTGTACTGGACGTATAGGTTCAATTGTCTGAGGTCCAGTATTGGTCTGAGATCTCCAGTTCATTTGGGTACCAGGAAGAAGTGGGAGTAAAACCCCTTCTGGTGTTCTGTAGGGGGTGTTGGGTAAACGGCCTTCTTGGTTAGAAGAGTCTGTAGTTCCTCCTGGAGAATAGGAATATGGTCGGGTGGGTAATGGACAAAGCAGGGGGGATGAGGGGGAGGTTTGGAAAGTAGTTCCAGAGTGTGACCCCTCAATGATTTGAAGTACCCACTCATCCAATGTGATCATTTTCCAGGCCTTGAAATGGAGGGCAAAATGACCACCCACAGCTTCTGAGGCCTAGTCGAAGAAGCGTGGGCAGAACCCCAGTTGTCACTGGGATGCGGACTGACCAGCCCAACCAGGAGGGTGGGAGCGGGAACCCTTGGCGGAAGAGGTGTTGGTTCTGGTAGACTGGGAATTACCTCGGAATCCGCCCCTATGTGAGCCTCTGCATTTTCCACCTCTTTTGGAATAAAAGGAGGATTGAGGATGGTAGAATGGCTGAGAAGTATGGTACCAGGCCATGCACCATGCAGAGAGTTCTTCCTTTAGACTGGATATCATCTATCAGTGTTTGGGTACCTGGCCCAAATAGTTTGGACCCATGAAAGGGGGCACTGACCACTCTATGCTATACATCAGGTGTGAAGCCTGTTGCACCTGGGTTAAGCCCCCTACCGTCCCACATACAACTTACACTGTATTCCTAGTCTATTATACTATGATACTGCTATTTTGCACTAACATGTAGATTTAGGCACCCAGTGTATAAGCATGAGTGCCAGGTATGTGCTTTGCTGCTAATATATGTTAAGGTTTACAGCTGTTATAGGATATCATGCATGATTATTATACCTCACTATAATGCATTATGTTTGTATTTTACATATATTCCATATATAATCTACCTAATCACTGAGAAGATGACTCTTATGGATCATCAGCGATTACTGTACACACTTATATTCTCATACAATCGTATGAAGTGTGTGTTTTACACTTAGGCAAATATGCCATGTGCAGTAGTGGCCAGTCAGCATTTTCTTTGTCTAAGCTTTTATGCTGAGAGAGACAAATCAATTGTCTCACATCATACTCATTAGTAATTCTGTCTCCTAAGTAATTATTCAAGGAAGACCACCTTGTTTACAATCTAGAACCAACACATTTTGTTTCTCATATCAGTAACTATGAAGTAATCTCTGTTGCTATGATGTTTATCTGTTGTATATAACCTTGTGTAACACAGCTCCTCACGGAGATCCTGGAAATTCTGTACATTCTTCAGGAGACTGGTGAGAGCCCATCTCCCTTGTGATTTTCTCTGTCACATGCTTGGCGTAAGTATTGTAATAAATTATCATTATTACTTCTGCTTGTGTAGTTGTTTCTTTGGCTGATACTGTAGACATACAAGAATCTGTTTTATTTACCCCAGAGCTGGTTTCCAGATAACATTCATGGCGACCGTGGTTAATGTCTGGGTGTTAGCCAAGGCTGCATTTTAATTTCCTCTGTAAATTAACATACTGGGTGAGAAATCCCCAGTGACAAGCAACTGAAAACGTCTTCTGTGTAACACTATTCAGTCTGTTGTTTGTTCCCCAGTGCAGACAAAACAAACCTCCTACCAGATAATATTCACCTCTGCATAGCAAGCTTGTCTCCCCCCCCCCCTTTCTCTGTGGGAACAATAGCTGTAAAGAGATCCAAACTGACAGACTGCTTTCATATGTGCTTTCAAATCCAATGGGTCTAAATTCATCTAGGAGTCCACATACGCCAAATGTTGTTTGTCTCCTGTCAGGAATTTCAGTTGCAAATGAGGTCACTGATCCACAGATAGCTATGGGTTACTCATTTTAAAATCTTCCGGGGCCCAGCCCTTTGGAATTTTCTACTATGTCAGCTTCAGGAATGCGTGACTGTGGGGGGCTTTAATCAAGCACTGAAGACGTTTTTATGGATGCGAGCTTATCTGAATTATTAATGCTGACTTTTGGATTTTAGTGAATATTGTATACCCATACAGTGACATGTCTAAAAGAATCAGTACTGAGTCGAGGCTGGATGCCTCACAAAATCAAGCTGCCTATGGTGGTTTGGAGAATTTTGCAAATGTGGCAAAAAACAGAAACAATCTCATTAGGGTGGTTTCTGAACACTGCAGTGAATTGAAACATGGTGCCAAGAAAAATATTCCTGAAAATGTGCTAGTTGCAACACTATTTGCTTACTTATAAAAAAATGTGATACTCTGAAATCAGATTATACCACTTGCAAGCAGGAAATGAGTCTGAAAAAGGCTGACCATATAACGAGGATAGAAGGGCCGGAGTGTCAGGTCCAGTCCCTCCTTCAGCAAAAAGAATCTTTGTTAAATGATATTAATAACTTTAGCAACCAGAAACTGCATGCCTTAGGAGATAACTGTGAAAAGGCAGAACTTATTAGGAAAAAAAGTTTTTCAAACGAATGGCGTTCTGGCTAACACCAATGATACCTTACGTGTTGAAAATGAGGAATTTATGGATGAGATATCTGTAGTAAATTTTGAGTCTGCTCAAACAGTTAATGAGCTAGTATGTCAACATCAGACCTTGACTAAGCATGAGTCATTAGGTGATTATGACAACGGCAGACGAGAAGTGCATGCTTTGCAAATGAAATGTATAGACCTTGCCTCTTCTGATGTTAACAAGTTTGATTCTGAACACTCACAGAGTGCTGTGGGGTAGACTAGAACAAAACCTAGCCACATGTTTTTCTGTGATGCACAAAATGGAGAATTGTTAAGAGTCTCAAAATGGAAGACAGAACCCCCTCCACCAGTGATGCCTGGCTCATCCCATACTGTGGCTGCAATAGCAGGCACAAGCCAGGAACAGTCTGAGTTATTCCCAGCACAGATAACAGCAGGCACTTCTGGCAAGAAGGTGCAAGATATTGTAATGTTGATATTATTGTCTTTTCTTTTAGGATCACTGACAATGGCCCCACTACTGGTTAATCCTAACCCAGCTTTAGGGTATCATTTTGAAACTGCTACATCAGATTTAGCAATCTCAGCAGTCTTAGCCCAAAACTACAATGGACACATCAGATCCACTGCTTATGCATCCCAGATGCTCTTCCCAGTGGAGCTGAAATACAACCTTTGAGAAAGGAATCTTTTGGCTACATACTGTAGAGTGAGATACTTTATGTACATCATTGGATATGCACCTACTGTGCTGCCTTCCAATCATTTGCCCACTAACTTTCTGTTGTCAGACAGAGTAAAAAAATGACTTTGTCTCCAATGCCAGACTTACACACTGGTCTCTCATTTTACAGGATCATGACATGACTGTCCTTCCTATCAAAACTCCATCCTTGTTGGCCCATGGCCTACAATTTACAGGAGACACACATGATTGTTCACTCCAACCCCCTGACCTACTCGTCCCAGGGCCCTTTCTGACAGAACCTCGGAAAGAGTTAAAAGATACCACTGTGTGTCATGTTTTGACTGATGACTCAGCTACACATACCAACGAGGGTCAGATAGCAGGGTTTGGAATTCTTACTACAGCCTAGTGATGACAGAGTGCACATTGGTAGTAGCTGCATCATGACAATAATAATAATCTTTATTTCTTTTGTGCCTTTCAAAATTATCAAGGCGCATTACAATAAGTTAAACAGAAAAATAAAACAGCTGGGTATAAAATATTCACTAAAATCCAAAAGTCAGCATTAATAATTTGGATAAGCTTGCATCCATAAAAACGTCTTCAGTGCCTGTTTAAAACCCCCCACGGTCATGCACTCCCAAAGCTGATGCAGTAGAGAATTTCAAAAGGCTGGGGCCGCGTACATAAAAGCGTGGGCCCTGGAAGATTACAAGTACCCTTGATCTCTAGCAACCCCTCGTCAGCCGAACGGAGCAGTCACTCAGGGCAGTAAGGGATCAGAAGCTCTTTCAAGTAGTCCAAGCCAAGACTGTGTAGGGCTTTACAAGTCAGTCATCTGACTTTAAAGGTGATCCACCACTGAATTGGCAGCCAGTGCAGCTCGTGCAGCACCGGTGTGATGTGACATGTACAGGAAGTCTCCATCAACAACTAGGCTGCAGCATTCTGCACTAGCTGCAGGTGGCAGATATCAACCCCCGGTAGCCCAAAGTAAAGGGAGTTGCAGTAATCAAGGTGCGAGGTCACAAGAGCATGGATCAGTGTAGGCAGGTCACTGGACAGAACATGATGTTTGATCCAGGCGATATTCCTCAGGTGGTAAAAGGATGACTTGATGACTGCCGACACCTGCGTTCACAGTGTCAGCCCATCGTCAAGCATCACCCCCAGGTCTCGCACCCATTTGGAGGTAAGGAGCTGGGAGCCCCCCAGGAAAAGCCCTGTGGGCTGCCCAGCCCGCAACCCCTCCTTTCCGGTGACCCGGATCCACTACCATCACCTCAGTCTTTCCCCGAGTTCAACTTCAGCCAACTGGAATTCATCCAATCCTGGATTTCAGCGAGGCAGTTATTAAAGATCGAAAGTGCACTATCCTGGTTGGGTGCAAAACACAGGTAGAGCTGGGTATCATCAGCATAGCAGTAAAACCTCAGCCCATACCATCTTACAATGTCTCTGAGGGGCAGCATATACACCACGAACAGCATGGGGGACAGCACTGAGCCCTGAGGCACACCACATGACAGAGAGAGAGGGTCAGAGGAATAAATCCCCGACACCATCCTCTGAGTTCTGCCAGTGAGGAAAGATTTAAACCATCTGAGGACAGTACCAGTCAGACCCCAGATGAACCCCAGGCACTCAAGCACTACCCCATGGTCCATGGTGTCAAAGGCTGAAGAGAGATCAAGAAGCACCAAGATGGACCAGCATTTCCTATCTCTCGCCATCAGGAGATCATTGAGCACCAAACCAGCACAGTCTTGGTTCTGTGCCTCTTTCAAAATCCAGATTGGAGAGGTTCGTAGATGTTATGGATGGTTACATGGTTCTCCAGCTGTACAGCCACTACCTTCTCAATCATAAAGGGGGAGGTTAGAGAGAGGTCTGTAGTTCGCCAGACAGTCTGGGTCCAGAGAAGCTTTCTTCAAGAGAGGTGTCACCACTGCCTCCTTCAGGGGGCTGGGAAACTCACCCGACTCAAGGGAGCACCAGACTATCTGAGCTAGGACTGGGCCGATGGTATCATAACAACCCATAATCAGGAAAGTTTGGCCTGGATCCAAACTACAGCATGTAGGGCACATACCCTGGACAATCTGCATGACATCCATGAATTCCAGCCAGTCGAAGATACTCCAGGAGAAGTGAGGGAATGTGGCCAGGCACCGATCACTAACATCCCCCACAGTGTGTGTTGGTCGAATCTCCGCCTGATGTCGGCCACCTTATCCGCAAAGAACCAAGTGAGCTCCTCACACTCCAACTGTGAAAAGCTCTTCAAACCTGCAGGCAGGCTGGGCTGCACAGCCTGTCCACAGTTCGAAAGAGCTGAGCCGGTAGGTTCTAAGCAATAGCAATCTCCCTGGACAGGATTTCTGCCTTCTTACGGGAGATTGTCGATCGACAGCGCTGATAGTGTTCTAACAATCTAAGACAGTCGGCTTCCAGGGCGGATTTCCACCTGCAAAGCTCTAACCTTCGTCCCAGTCGCTGCGACTCCTCAAAGTCCAATCAAACCAAGGTGACTGAGGGCGAAGGGAGAGAGGGCGAACAGGGAGTGGAGCGACAGAATCCAGGGCGGTGGTTATGACCTCATTATAGGCCAGTACCAAGGCCTCTGGGTTTCCGCTTGCCAAAGAAAACTCCGATAGGTCCAGGACCGCCACTAGGCCTTTGGGGCTCACATCCCTTAAAGGGCGGTACCTGGCCATCCTCACAGGGGTAGGCCTATGAAGGGGGCTCAGAAATTGAATCTCACGGTGTACTGATTGGTCCACCGGACAGGTACCACCCCTACATCAGAAGCTTCAATCACCAGGAGAAAAACCAGGTCAAGGGAGTGACCATGTTTATGACTAGCAGTGGTAACAATTTGTTTAAGGCCCAGTGATATCGTCAATTGGAGGAAGTGTTGTCCAAATTGCGAGAGATCATCATCAACCAAGACGTTAAAGTCGCCCAGGACCATCAGCCTGGGCAACTCAAATGCCATGTCAATCATGAAATTCACTACTTCATGAAGGAATCGCTTCTCATCCTCGGGTGGACAGTGGATGAGGGCTATCCTACAGCCTACACCTGCTATTATGGTGCATTTGAACGACCTGGCATCCTCAACTGGTACACTCGTGAGACCCAATTTGGTTTTGAAACAGACCGGCCCCGAGGTCCAATCTCGAGCAGTGTGTCACTGAGCACCGGCCGGAATCGCAGCCTCAAGCTGCAATAGCTGCTTATCCAGTTGTGGTCTCGTGATGCACGCCAGGTCTGTTGTCCCGACAAGATCTGCAATAATTGTAGTCTTATTCTTAACAGATCTGGCATTGCATAACACCGCTCAGGTTGAACGGGTCTGTTGGGCAACCCCAACTACTTGCCCACTGGTAATGCTGGTGCCCTTGGGTATGGAGACCAGGCATGGTGGACCACACTCCAGAATCCATTTCACTCCAGGGCGTTTTCTGGGCTTAACAACCCTGATATGAGTGCCCCGTTCGTCCCTCCTCCACTGTTCACACCTCACAGCCCCCCTCCAGGCAATGCCCAGCACTCGACAGATCAAAAATAATAGAGGGGGGAGAAAGGGCAGAGGGCGCAGGATGAATATTGCACGACCTGGCGGAGGGCCTACAACACATAACACAGGCACAGATAAGTGCCAGACAAAACAACAAAAATACCCCAAAAAGCAAGAACCTAACTATAAAATGCTACACACAACTCCCCCAGCTCTCACTTTGGGGGCAGAGTTAAACACTAAAAAATGAAATAATAAAATCAAACTAACCTCCCTCCCCACCTAAACAAAACTATACTACAATAGCATACAATAAATTAAAATGATAAAATATCAGTCCAGACTCCAAAGTCCATAATAAATTATGTGGATCCAGGAGGAGAAAGATAACATACCCTGATAAGTCCACTACAGAGAAGTGCAAATCACAGAAAAATAAATAACAGAACTAAAACTAAAAAAACAAAAATATATACCCCTCAATTACAGGGCCATAGCAGTCTCCAGGTCGCTCACGTAACAATGCCCTGAGCAATAGGTAAACTGTCAGCTGATGCAGCGCTCCTTCCAGGGTCTTGCTCCAGGTTTTCAATCAAGTGCACCCACTACTACACGGCACAGTAAAGTTTCCAAGCACCGTAACAGACTCTAAATTAAAAACACGATTGTTCTAAAAAGCACAGTCAGAAAAGTTCCTCTCTGCCGGTTCGCCACTTTACTCCCACATTTGTTCCACACACC
This sequence comes from Neoceratodus forsteri, assembly GCA_016271365.2. Classification (NCBI taxonomy): domain Eukaryota; kingdom Metazoa; phylum Chordata; order Ceratodontiformes; family Ceratodontidae; genus Neoceratodus; species Neoceratodus forsteri. The sequence continues at coordinate 881,406,685 of CM057450.1, read as the reverse complement.
ACGCTCTTGATCGAGCATTCCTTCTACAGCAACACAGTTCACTTCACTTTGCAGCAGACTCCTATTCGAGAGTGATAACAGTCAGAATGCACAGTCAGAGAAACCGTCAGAAAAAACCTCTTCTCCAACAGCTCAAACCCTCTCCTCCCGTCTTCGGGGCAGCAGAGGACCAGGTCACACAGCCCAGTGCACACTCCGTAGCTGTTGAGCGGCACCAACAATGCTCTAAATTGGGAGGGTTTAAAGTTAAAACTTTATGATACGGCTGTATGATTAGATATAACTGTCCCATAAACAAACTATTTGCTAGATGAACTGGCAAAACGGAAAGAACTAATAGCAGTTAAATAAAAGACCACACCAAAAACTAGAGATCTGCAGAGCTGAGCTCCTTTAGCGCGTCCAGCGTGGTGGCCATCAAAAGGGACGTATGGACATTACCATTTTTCATCATTATTTATGTACGATTCACATGCACTGTTAAAACACGCCTGGCAAATAAAATGTAAAGCAGGGAGATGAGGAGTCTCCTTATAATTACCACAAATGTTTGTGGATGGCTTAAGTCCTTGAGAGAGAAACAGGTTGTGTTAATAATGAAACAAAGATTTTTCCATACGTAACATGATACCAGCACTCCATGAAAGGGTTAAGTGTGCTGCAGTCTGACAAACGGCCTTGTACTCTAATTGTAGGACTGCAGACACTATCTACATTACAGATTTTAATTGAGTCTGTTCTTCTGACTGAAGTTTTGCCATTTTTGAAGAAAACAAACTTCCAATACTCTGATAGTACCCCTGGACTTGTTTGTGTACATCACTACACTAACCACTAAGAAGTTCCTTAATAAAGGAACTGAGAAATAACTTCCAGAAATAAGCTCTTATAAGAAAGTGAAACATGGCCTTCACCTATCCAGTGATAAGCCTACTCATTTAGTATAAAACCCGTAACACTCCTGAAAAGTTATGGGTAGTTCCTGAACACCTGAGGGTAGATTTTATCTACCAAATACATGATACTCCAACTGGTGGGTACCAGTGAGTCAATAAAACCCTAGACAGACTGAAAACCTCTGTCTGGTGGCCACACATGAGAAATGATGTAGAATACTACATCAATAACTGTTTGATCTGTGCACAGAACAATCCTATATCAGCTAGGAAAAATGCTAAATTGTTACCCCAGAGGCACTCAGGCCCCTGGAACAACTACCAGATTGACTACATGGCCCTATGCCAACCACTAAGAACAACAATAAGTTTGCAATAGTGATCACCAACCTATTTTCCAAATGGGTCGAAGCTATCCCAACAAACAACAACATAGCCAAAGTGACTGCAAATGTCTTGGTGAACCAGCTATTTACCAGGTGGCGTTTACGCCTAAAAGTAGATTCTGATTATATGGAGCTGGCTTTATAGCCAAAGTAATTGGAGGACACTCTGGATTTATTAGGGGTAGTTTCGTATCCCTTACCACCCACAGTCATCAGGACAGGTGGAATGGGCTAACAGACAGATCAAAGTTATGTTATCCAGACTTGTACAGGAAAACCCCAAAGAATGGGATTCATTATTGCCACTGCTCCTTATGACCATAAGAGGGACACCCTCTGCAGGTACACAGTGTACCCCATTTAAAATCATGACCGGACGGTCCATGAGACTCCCACATTTACTTCTGGACCTGTGTACTGCCACTGCTGATGGAGCATCAGTAGATAAATATGTTAAATAACTCCAACAAGACATCCAAAAGGTACACTTGTTTGCTGCACAATGTATGGGCAAGGCCCAACAACAGGCCCTATCCCATTGTAAACAAACTCAGTCCAGCAGTCTACCAAGTTAGACTGCCTCACAATAACAATCATTGATAAATGGCTACAAGCCAATCAAATGAACCTGTTTAAAGGAGATTAAATTACTTTTCCATACCCCATTGGGCGGAATAGTACTATAACTATGTTTTTTTTCTCTTTCCTTTTAGGTTCCAGAGAGAGAGAGAGAGAGAGATGCTTGCTCTATGCTTATTTTTCTTTTTAGAAGTATGGGTCTTCTTACAAGCCCAAACTGCACATCGCACTGCAGATAAGAACCAGTGACCTAAACCTAAACAGCTTGTTGAGGCAGAGTACCTCACAAGCCCACATGATCTAACTACATTCTGTGGAGTTTACACTAAAGTCCTAAAAGACATGTTCATCATCTAGGAGGGTAGTGAGGCACTACTGAATGTTATGATCATTGCTTTGGATCAATCCTAGTAGCTAGACTTGATCTGGACCCCCGTTTACATTTTATTGATAATCAGGAATTTTGCATCCAACATTTATATGGCAATAAAAGTCATTAGACCTTATGGTTTTACCCTATGATGCCCCATAATTTGTGACACCTAATACTGAGTGCCCAAAACAGAACCCTGGTCCACCCAGTGGTCTAATCGCCACTTCACAGACAGGTACCCTAGTTAATAATGTGCAGTTCATGCACATCCCAATGATTTTGAATCTTACCCTTTAGAACTTGGAATGATTTGTTATATGTTTCACAACAATTTCCCACGTTTTTTTTTTATTAATGATGTTCTTGAATACCCCGGCAGCATACCAGGTACTCAATAAGAAAACATTACTTACCATACTAATCTTGTTTCTTCTAAAGGAATCTTACTGTATTCTGACAAATGCAGTATGGTCTCACCATAGGACTGCTCCGGAGCCGAAATGGTTAAGAGAACCTATGCCAGTAGTGGAATGTTAGGCTCGACCTCAGTTTTCAAATCACTATCCCTGGTTGCACTTCCTACAACCGTCAGATTCTCATGAAGCATGCAGAAGCTAAACAGTACTAGCTAACTAATCTAAACTTAACGAACAATCAGTACCCCTTCTAAGGGCAACACCTCTTAAATAACAGCAGGCATCTCTAAGATTCAAGTTGACAGATGCCCAAGAAACTAATGGGTACCCACATGTTTACAACATCAATTGTACAGACAGTGTGCAGCGCCTTGTAGGTCCTAGCAGGGGAGGAAGGGTGGGAGCTCAGAATACTGTAAAATTCCCTTAGAAGAAACAAGATTACTATGGTAAGTAATGTTTTCTTCAAACCCCAGAAAATCTTACTGTAGTCTGACAAATGCAGATTACCCAAGCAGTGCGTCTGGAAGCGGGCAGAGGACCTATTTAGGAAATAGGCTCTGCAGAACTGCTGTGCCAAACCTGGCATCACTCCTAGCCTGAGTATCCAGGCAGTAATGTTTAGTAAATGTGTGAACTGTTTTCCAGGTAGCTGCTTTACAGATTTCCAACAAAAGGATATCCCTTGAAGCTGCTATTGATGCAGCTGTCCCTCTGGTGGAGTGGACCCTGAGCCTTTATGGGGGATGCTTGCCCACTTTGCCATAACAGAATTGGATACATGCCACAATCCACCTTGCTATGGATCTCTTCGTGGCAGGATTACCTTTTCCCACTTCTCCACAGGTCAGAAAGAGTTGGGTCCTGTTCCTTATGTGACCCTCTGTATGCTCCAGGTAGTAGCTGATAGCTCTTTTAACATCCAGGCTATGCAGTCTACATTCCCCCGAGGAATGGCCAGTGAAAAAGACTGGTAGTGTGATGGACTGATTGATGTGGAAGTCAGACACCACCTTAGGTATGAACCTATTGTTGGTCCTAAGGACCACCTTGTCCCTGTGAAATGCCACATAGTCAGCCTCCATGGACAAGGTTTGGATCTCACTGATCCTCCTGGCTGAGGTGATGGCCACTAAGAACACAGTTTTCCAAGTCACATACTTGAGATCAGCTGATGACATGGGCTCAAAAGGTGGCTGCATGAGCTGTGTGATACGCATGTTCAAATCCCACACTGGAGTGGGAGTTCTATGTGGTGGGTGCAGATGTAGCAACCCTTTAAAAAACTTTCTGAACACTGAATTATAGGCCAGAGATGATGCCTTGCCTGCTGACAGGTAAGCTGAAACCGCAGCCAGATGTACTTTCAATGTAGATGGCCTAAGGCTTAGGGAATGAAGACTGGTTAGGTAATCCAGGACTACTGGTAACCCCACCTGAGTGTGGTCCAGATTCCTATTCTGGCACCAGATGGAAAATCTTTTCCATTTGGATGTGTAAATCTTCCCGGTAGAGGGTTTCCTAGAGACCCTCAGGACCTCTATGACCCCTTCTGAGAGATGCAGGTTGGCATAACTCTAGGTCCTCAAGAGCCAGGCCCTGAGCCTGAGGGATCGAAGGTTGGGGTACAGGATCCTGCCCTGGGAAGAAGTCAGCAAGTTGTGCCTCCTGGGGAAGCTGACTGACTTGGCTACTGATAGTGCCAGAATCAGGGAATACCATGGCTGCTTGGCCCAGTCTGGAGCAATGAGGATCATTGTGGCTGGCTGGGATCTGAGCTTGTTCAGCACTCTCAACAGCAAAGGAAAAGGAGGGAAGGCAAATAAGAACCTCCCTGTCCAGTGCATCCAGTGGCACTGAACCCTTCACTGGCGGCCTGCAGCAAAATTTGGGGAGCTGGTAGTTGTCTGGGGCAGCAAAGAGATCTATCTCTGGAGTGCCCCACCTTTTGAACACTACCTGCAGTACCTGCTTGTTCAGGGACCGTTCATGATGGTTCTGATTTATTCTGCTCAGTGCATCTGCCAGCACATTGTCTTTTCCTGGTAAGTGAACTGCTGACAGAAGAATTCCCAGAGAATAAACCAGACTCCATATTTTTCAAGGCTTCTGTGCACAGGGGTGTGGACCTTGTGCCTCCCTGTTTGATCATGTAGTACACTGTGGTTGTGTTGTCTGTTCTGACCTGCACCACCTTTCCCTGTAGCATGCTGGCAAATGCCTGAAGTGCCAGAAAAACTGCTCTGAGCTCTATCAGGTTGATGTGAAGCAGTGACTCCTGTCTGAGCCATGTACTGTGAACAATGTGCTCCCCACCCTAGTAGGTAGGCATCTGTAGTTAGCACCAAGGAAAGTTGCTCTTGAAGGAAGGGAACTCCCTGCCTGAGGTTTTCCATGTCCAACCACCACTAAAGGGCTTGCAGAAGAGTTTGTGTAACTGGGACTAGCTTTGACAATGAAATCTGTTTTCTGGTGCCAGTAGTGTCTGAGATAGAATTGAACATCTCTCATCTGAAATCTTGCTCCTGACACTGTAGCAGTTGAAGCTGCCATGTGGCCCAACAACTGCAGAAAATGCCTGGCTGGCCTAAGACTTTGAGGCTTGAAGGAGTCTGCCAGCTGTACCAGGGTGTTTGCCCTTGCCTGTGGCAGAAAAGCCTTTCCTCGCATTGAGTCCAGTTCGGCCCCTATGAACTCCAGGAGCTGTACTGGTTGTAGTACTGACTTTTTTAGGTTGATCGGGAAACCTAGGGACTGTAGGAGTTCCTGTGCGAGTACCAGAGACTGCTTTACCTGTTGAGGGGAATGCATTACGACTAGCCAGTTGTCCAGATAGGGAAAAACTGCCACTCCTTGCCTCCTGAGGTGTGCCACAACCACAGCCAAGCATTTTGTGAACACCCTTGGAGCAGAAGTAAGTCTGAAAAACATTGCCTTGAACTGGTAGTGGCCTGATGGCAGTCTGAAACTGAGGAACTTTCTGTGAGACTGTCTTATTGAGATGTGAAACTATGCATCCTTTAGATCTAGGGATGCCAGCCAATCCCCTTGCCTTAAGGTTGGCAGAATTGTAGTCAGGGTAACCATCTTGAATTTTGGTTACAGCCGATGCATGTTTGGGTGTCTGAGATCCAATATGGGTCGCCACTCTCCTGTTTTCATGATTGCGAGGAAGTACCCTGAATAGAGACCCTTTCCCCTCTGTAACAGAGGAACTGGTTCTACTGCTCCTAGGGATAGGAGGTTTAATACGTCCCCTTCCAGTAACAGTGTTTCTGATGGGGAGGAGGGTCGGAAGATCCTTGTCCTCAGCTTTGGTCTGAACTTGAAGCTAAGTGCCAGGCCTCGGCCCACTACCTCCAGGACCCACCTGTCTGTGGTGATGGATTGCTATTCCTGAAGGTAGTGGGCCAGCCTGCCCCCTACCTGGATTGGGGAGGCAACCTGAGCAGACATCTTAGGGTGTCTGCTTGGGTTGGGATGCTGGCTGAGTGCTGGAGCTAGTACGGTTGCCACCTCTGCTGCCCCTGCCTCTGAAGTAGCTTCTCTGCTGCTGGTACTGCGGGTAAGCCTGAGGCTGAAAGAATGGTCTGTAGCCTCTGCCCCCTAGGTCTTCTAGCTTGTTGCCTTTGTGGGGTAGGAGCCTTCTCTGTGGCAGCAGCACTTTCATATGCTGCCTTGTACTAGTCCATTGTCTTCATGTAAGCTCCTGTCTGCTCTCCAAACAGAGAGAGAGAGAGAGGCTCACATGGAAAGTCCATGGCGCTGGGCTGGGTGTCTTGGGTCAAGTTAGTAGTCCTGAGCCAAGCTAACCTCCTGAGAGACACAAAAGAAGCCATTTGCCTGGCTGCAGTGTCATTACTGTCCACAGCCATTCTAAATTGGACTTTAGCAGCTTCTATGCCCCTTTTTGCAGCCTCCTCCAGGTCGGCTACCATAGGAGCTGGGACAGATTTTGTGATATTCATCACAGGGTTCTTTGGTACCTGGCAACATAAGTCATGTACAAAGCCTGTCTGATGGCCAGAGGGGATCCCAAATACTGCTTTTTTGCAATGGAATCCATCTTTCTGGAATTCTTATCTGGAAGGTGGGATACCAAGGGTATACCTGCCTTGTCACAGGCTGCAGCCTGCACCACTCCCTCATGGCTGGGGTGTCCAAAAAGAAATGCTGCTCCACCACCTAGCCACCCAGTACTTTTTATCCACCTTTCTATCGACTGGTGGTATAGAAGTTGGAGTCTGCAGGACCTTGTTAACCTGCTTTTTCAGAGATTTATGGATGGGCAGTAAAACTCTTTTAGAGACTGGCACATCCATCATTTCCATGTAATCCTGTTCCTCCTCATGATCGGTGGATTCCTGAGTAGGCAGGTACAGGGATTGGGTTACTTGCTTTATAAATCCAAAATGTGAGGTGTAGTCCTCGGTTCCCTTATCAGAGGAATCAGGACGGTGAGGATCCGAGGAAATATCTAGTTCGACTGGTTCTCCATAGTCCTCAACTTCATCCTCATCATACTCCTTAGCAAAAAATCTCTCCCTCATCAAGGAACTGAGAACTGGGGTAGAACCTGAAGTACTCCAGTGCAGCCGCTTCTCAACTGGCACTGGTGTACTTAGTTAGAGCGCCTGAATTACCTGAATAGCATTAGCTATTTCCTCAGCGGTCGGAACCGGTGCTGCCTTTGGCTGCGGTTCGACCGCCGTATGTGTTTCCTTCTTTTTTCTCTTGCCTGCGGTTGCTGGGTTAGTGGCAGAGTCAGCAGGTCATTTTTTGGATAAGGAACTGTTACCCTTGTCAGAGGGTTGTTCCTCCAGTTCTTTTAGGCCAGTAGCCGGGTTGTCTGTAGCCGGTTCAGCAGCTGTCTCAGACATCTTCTCCTGCAGTCTTTTAAGTCGCCTCTCAAGCATCGACTGAGGGACGTTTTTGCAGATTTCACAGTCCACTTCGAGGTGGTCAAACCCCAAACAAAAAACACAAATTAAACAAGGATCTGCTTTAGTGAACGGTTCCCCACACTCAGTACAATGCTGGAAACCTGTGAGGCCCATTTGTTTCTTGGCCTGTGACATTTTCGGTCAGTTAGAACTGAAAGAACCAAGAATTAACCCGTTAAAAAAGTCTAAATATTAAAATTAAATGTAAACCACCTTACCGGATGGTAGAAGACTGAATTAAATTTAAAGTTTTAAATACTAATAGTGAATAATAGCGGTTCCTTCCCGGTTGAAAGAACCGAGGAGGAACCAAAGAAACTCACCAAATTTCAATCTAATCTAGGCTAAGTCTACCTGTGAACCAAGGACAGTACTTCAAAAATTGAAATAATAAACAGAGAAAAATTAAAAAATTCTTCAAGAAGTGAAGGAGAGCTCTCTGGAGACGTCTTACTGAGGCAAGCGGAGTAAAGAATCTGACTGTTGCAAGAAGTGCAACCAGGGACAGTGATTTGAAAACCAAGCTTGAGCCTAACGTATCCACTAATGGAGGCAGTATAGTGCAGAGGTTTAGGGTGCTGAGCTGCAAACCTGAAGACCTGGGTTTGAATCCCACAGCCCCCACTTGCATACTGTGTGACCCTGAGCAAGACACTTAACTTCATTGTGCTCCCAGGTCGCACCTGGAAACAAGCTTTGGCTTAGTGTGCCTTTCCTGGTTAAACAATTTCCCTTCCCCTTTTAGCATAGATTCTATTAACCATTTCAGTTCCGGTGCAGTCCTATGGTGAGACCATACTGCATTTGTCAGACTACAATAAGATTTCCTGGGGTTTGAATGACCCCTATACAGGGACTGAAAGCACCACACACATAGGATTTTCACATCCTGACCGCTAGTGGTATATCTTATAGCTGTAAACCTATCCAAACGCACTAGGTGTTTTTTTTTTGTTTTTTTTTTTAAAAACAGGTTTAGCCTCAGGCCTATTTGGCTCTGACATATCTATTTGAAATAGGGCTGATATAGCCATTATTCAAGCACATATGTTAAAGGTTCATGATAGTATGAAATATATTATACCTCCCCTACTGGTATTCATGATCTTGCTCATAAAGAGCAATTTATATTTACAATATTAAGGATACTGTAAAGGGGTTTGACCTGACAACGATTAATATTAATGAATTAATTTCTGCTTACATTAAGGAAGCAGACAAGCATCACATAGTTAGGGAAGTCATTTGCACTGTCTACAGCTATTATGTTCTTACAGCCCTTTGGTCATCTCTTCCGGGATCTGGAATTAGGACATATCTTTAATCTTACATGTATGGGTCAGTGGTACTGCCCCAAAAGCATGTCTATTGCATGTGTTAACAAATGTTTATTTGAAACTAGCACTATTCCCTTGCCACTGGCAAGGAACCTTGGGTATGTCACCACACACCAGTATCGCTCCATGTTTCAAGACTTATTCCTGCACAATCCAGGAAGCCATGTTTGTGACTCTCACAGTGTCACTGCCACATTTTCATCCAACAACATCCATCTCTGATCGTCTGGCAACCGTCCATTCTATTGGTCATCTTGATGGGAACTTTTATTGTGAAAGTTTGAAACTACTTTCTTTGTTTACGATGAGGTCTTGGAATCATGATGGTCTCCGAAGTTTGACTGTTGTACCTGAAAAGATTACTACCTTTTATGCAGATGTGACATCTTCCAACTTGTCTTACTGACCTGTGAATACTAGCCTAATAATTGAAATTAGGCTTCCTCTTGTGAACTCTTAAAACTGTATTTGGTTCAGCCAATTCGGATTCTACAATCAAGCTCACGGTTATGCATACTATGAAGCCAAGCCTGGGTGGGGGCAATCCTCTAACTTCAGCAAGAAGACTCTTCTTCATTTGATCTACAAGCAAGAAATCCATTTTCTTCACTGCTTGTTTTCCAAGCCTCGCTGGCACCTCATACAAACTGAATACTATCATAAACTTTTACACTTCGCGCAGCCATGTGATCATCTTCCACAACACTGCTGCTATTCCACTGTAAAACTCAATGCACAATCTAATACACCCCCTGCTGAGGCCTCTGTAAATACTGCAGCCTCCTGAGCATTTGCATCTACCTTTGGAAACTCTAACTGCATCTAATTTGAACTATGAATCTTCGTCTAACACTTGAAGAAGCCCTGGACTTATCCCTGGAATTGTTCATAGTTTATGGCTTGTGGACAATGACATTTCGTGTCCTGTTCGACTTACCAACTGAAAAATGCCATCCTCCAATTCTGCTGATGTGGAACACTGTATGGTGACCAACTATACATTCTTCTGATATGGACTAAAGTTATGCAAAGTGAACTTTTCTAATTTCTATTTTTACTTCCTAAACAGGTTATAGGTTATACTGTGATCACACCTGTTCCCATCCCGGAACCAGATACCATTACGTCTAGTCCTAACTATCTTGATGCTCTATCTCAGTTTTTACTTATTTTTAATATTCATACAGGCAACTTAAATTTGTCTCTCTAATCTCTTCCCAACAGGACAGATACACACCTAATACATATCAGTGATGACATTGTTTTGATCTTGGAAACCCCATTGTGAAGTTTCATTCCAAATGTTTATAGTAATACAAGGTTTACTAACATTTTCCCTTATAATTACATTTTGTTGTTTAAGGAAAACCCTGAAACACTACCGTGACCAGCTAAAATTCCTCTGTCAGGCTCGTGCCTCGGGCCTGTAGACAAATGGTGCCTAACCATTGTCTTTTTGTTGTGTTGCCACTTTTGCAATTAGGTCAACAAAGAGGGGACTGTTGCACCTGGGTTATGCCCCCTATCGTCCCACATACACCTTACACTGCATTCCTGGTCTATTGTACTGTGATACTGCTATTTTGCACTAACATGTAGATTTAGGCACCCACTGTATAAGCATGAGCGCCAGGTATGCGCTTTGCTGCTAATATATGCTAAAGTTTACATTCTTTATAGGATTATATCATGCATGATTATTATACCTCACTACAATGAATTATGTTTGTCTTTTACATGTATTCTATATATAATCTACCTAATCACTGATAAGATGACTCTTATGGATTTTAAGTGATTATTGTACACACTTATATTCTCATATAATCATATGCAACGTGCGTTTTCCACCTAGGCAAATATGCCACGTGTAGTAGTGGCCAGTCAGCATTTTCTTTGTCTAAGCATTATGCTGAGAGAGACAAATCCTTTGTCTCACATCATACTCATTAGTAATTGTCTCCTAAGTAATTATTCAAGGAAGACCACCTTGTTTACAATATAGAACCAACACATTTTGTTTCTCATATCCGTAACTATGACGTAATCTCTGTTGCTTGATGTTATCTGTTGTATATAACCCTGGGTAACCCAGCTCCTCATGGAGATCCTGGAAATTCTGGAGATTTTGTAAATTTTTCAGGAGACTGGTGAGAGTCCATCTCCCTTGTGATTTTCTCTGTCACATGCTTGGTGTAAGTATTGTAATAAATTATCATTATTACTTCTGCTTGTGTAGTTGTTTCTTTGGCTGACACTGTAGACATGCAAGAATCTGTTTTATTTACTCCAGAGCTGGTTTCTGGATAACAAGCCTGAGATGCGAAGCCAAGCATGGCGACGCAAGGTAATGCCGGTTGCTGACATGCAGGCGGAAATATCAACCGCATCATATCCCAAACAAAGTAGGTGTCGGTAAATGGAGTCAGCAGTAGATACTGTAGCCTGTAACTGTTCCCTTACCTGTGAAGGAGGAAGGGAGTTTATTGACTAATTCAATGGCAGAGGACCATAGTGTACATTGGTATTTGACCATATGTCCCAAATAATTTAGGATTCTGAGATTCATGGTACTTGCTTGGAATACCTTTTTTCCCCCCAGATAGTCTATTCTGCAGGAATCTTTTTCTGGAGGTAAGGAGCTCATGCGTTTCGGTCGTTTAGTACGATCATAAGCAGCAGCAATCACCATTAAATCCGCTTCAGAAGTGGTAGATAAAAAGGGGTGATCCAGAGGTGCCTGGTAGAGGTGATCTGCCTTGCAGCAAACAGTCGTAACAGAGGAAGGCTGATTCCAGGCTGCAAGCATAGCATTTTGGTATGTTTGGATTAGTTGGGGTACCACTAAGACAGAATCCTCTGGTAACTCTAGATAAGTCTGCCATATCCTTACATTGTTTGTCATGTTCGGTGGTAGAGAATTCCATGACTTTCTGAATTTGGACCATCACCTCATGGAAGGATGGGTCATCTGGAGGACAGGCAGCCGCCTGCCTAGATAAATCCTCACTTAGTGAGGAGATCTCCGATAAGGGAGACTGAGGCTGGCAATCCCTATCCTGGAATTCCTGATCCTCCAGATCTCTGGTAAAATCTACTGGAAATTCAGGCTCGTCTCATAGGTAGTCATCCACATACGAGGAAGATGACCAGGGTGGTAAAGGGTCCCTGTCACCCTGAGAGCATTTTGGTTGAGGAGTAGGGGAACGAGATGGGTGGCTTGGCACTCCTGGATCAGAGGGCTGAGCATGCCGCATGGCATGCGAGACTGCTGTACTACTGAAGTAATATCCAGTTGAGAATTGGGGTAGGGGGGTTCTGGGAAACCAAGGGGATGGTGAAGGGGACTAGGCATGTAGCCTGAGCAATTCTTGCCCCTGGGTGGTAAAGTCCAGGGTCCCAATCCCTATCCGTCTGGCCCCTGTGAGTGTACACTTGTGAGGGTGGAGGGGCAGTATGCATGGCAAATGCAGTAGGTTTCCCCAATGGAATGCAGTTCCTCATCAAAAGAACCACTGGGGAAACTGTATTATGCAGTGAAAATTATGTCCCCATCGACAGGAGATGAGCCCCCATTGATGGGACGTCGATGGAACCCATAAAGGGATCATCATAGACTGCCGTCAATGCACTGGAAAGTGCCATCGACAAGAAGGTATAACCTCCCGTCGACACAGAGGCAGTCTGAGAACGCATCGTCGATGGTGGGGCACCTGTAATGGTGGTCGTCGACGAGTGCTTAGGCACGGAGGTTGAGGAAGGCTTCTCCTTCTCCTTTTTGTGTCATTTATGAGAATTAGTGGATGGGAAGCTCTTGGGATAAGCCCCCTGATTCTCCAAGAGAGACAATTTCTGCTCCATTAAATGGTTTTTGATTTCCTGCAGCCATCGACGGGTTGCCTGGTTGAAATCCTGGCAATGTACGCATTAAGTGGTGTCGTGTGTGGGTCCCAAACACCTTACACAAGTGGTTGTCGAAGTGGTAGATTTTCCTACCTCAACGGCAGGAACGAAATAGTGCTATCTTCCTTGAAGACTCTTTGGACATTCATCGTTTGCTCAAATTCTCATTGATGACTGCTGTCTGAAGTTGCTCCAGCTGCTGCATGCGAGCTGAAGACGGTGGAAAAAGTAACTGAGGATATCAGGGACCGCCCACGCTTATATAAAAGACAGGAAGCTGATGTCATGTGTAAGCAGCCCCTGGAAAAGACTGCTAGAAGAGCTGCCGTACACCACAGTGACCTCTGGCGATGACCCAAGTGTACTACCTGCTGGAAGAGACCACTCCATGGAAGCACTACAGCTACAGGTGAATAACTTGTTCTTCTAGGGGTGTGCATATTGTGTACCTACCAACACTCCAGCAGACTCTTAGCAGTTCTACTGGGGGGAGGAAGGTGCACACCCCCTACTTAGGGAAGAGAGACTGGAGAACCAGGGCCCCAACCCAGTATCCAGGCATGATTCGAGATTGATGTGGTAGTGAGAGCTGAAGGTGTGTGCTGACTTTTAGGAAGCAGTCCTGCAGATTTCCTGGCTAGGGGCATCCCTGGAAGCAGCCACCAAGGCAGTGGTATGTCTAGCGAAATGAGCCCTGAGCTCTACAGGAGGCTCCCTACCAGCCAACCTGTAGCAGAGGTCGATGCAGGAGACTATCCACCTGCCAATCATCCGCTTAGCTGCCGGTCTGCCATGTGTGGCTTCAGAGTAGGTGACAAATAACTGGTCTTGAATTATAAAAAGACTAAAACCATTCTCTACGCATCAACCCACAACAAACAAAAAAGCTACCCCTTGGCCATACGGAATGACAGTGGCAGTACCCTGGAACTCGTCTCACACTTCAAATACCTGGGAGTAACTATCTACTCCGCCTTGTCCTTCACAGAGCACATCGACAACACTGCCAAAGCCATCAGCAAAAGAATCAGCATCCTCTACCAACACAGACATTGTCTCACCCACAAAGCACTGAACCTGGCAATCAACAGCTTGACTGTATCCCTTATAGATTATGGACTGGTAATATATATAGATCTGCAACCGACTCGGCACTCCCAATGCATCGCTGTTGCACTAAATAAAGCCAGCCACCTGCTCACTAATACACCTAAACTAACCCACACCTGCGAACTCTATATCTGTACTGGCTGGCTCCAGCTGAATGACAGAATAAGATATCAAGCCTGCCTTCTCTCCAAACAGGTCGTGCTCAACCGGCTTCCTCCTGAAGTGCAGAACCTGCCATCCCTTCCACTAAATACCAGGCAAACCAGGAGCTCCTCCACACAAACATTCTATATACCCAGATGCCACACATCCATGGCACAACGTGCCTTTGTATACCGGGTACAACTCTGGACAAACGCACTACCACCAGATATCTCTGCCACTGCTACGCTTGGACCCTTCAAACTTAAACTGCGTGAACACCTTATTCATATGAGTACTTGCAGGTGCCACCGTTAAGGCATCCTGTACACCCACTGACTGACCCCAGCACTTCCCAGCCCCTGGGCAAAATGCAGCACTTAGTCCCATATCCAACCTCTTTATCCCAGCCTACACCCCTTTGTCCACACTGTCCTGTCTATCTTACCCCTTCTTCCCCCTTTCCCCCTACTTCTCCTTCTGACGCAGGCTTACATTGCACATCGCCACAGTTACTGGTTTGGCTTGGATTTATGTACCCTTATGTTAATACTGTCATTATCTGTTTACTGTACTCTCAATGTTTTATCTGTATATTGTCCTGAATTCCTTGCATTGCTGTTTATGTACATGATATGGAACCTCTCAACGAGCATCCTCTCACAGGTGTATTCAAGATTTCAATAAATAAAAAAATTAAAAACAAATAGTTGCCGAACCTCACCCCGAACTCCAGCCATGTACTCCTTATACTGAGAGCGTGCCCGCCACAGGTCCAGTGAATGGAGCTGGCGCTCCGCCTCCGAGGTTGGACTGGTGAAGTACACGGGAAGATTCATCAACTGATTAATGTGAAACTCCGAAACAACCTTTGGAAGGAACGCCAGGTTTGGACAGAAAACAACCTTGTCCTTGTGGAAGACCAGGTAAGAAGACTCCACCAAAAGCACCTGGAGCTCACTGATCTTTCTGGCTGATGTGACGGCCAACACGAAGGCAGTCTTCAACGACAAGTGTGACAGCTCACACCTGTGCATCGGTTTGAATGGCTTGCCCATAAGCATGGCCAACACCAGCAACAAGTCCCAAGGTGGTGGAAGTTCACGCACCGGAGGGGAAATATGGTCAAGACCTTTGAAGAAAACGCCTGACCACCTTTTCCTGTACCACCATTGACATACCAGCCCCTGCCCGGTAAGCAGAGATGGCGGCCAGGTGCATCCTAAGGGTTGTCGACCAAAGGCCCAACTGAGAGAGGGACCACAGGTAATCAAGGATGCAGGCCACAGGGCAGGACAAAGGGTCTAACTCCTTGTCCTGACACCAAATGGAAAATCGTTTCCACTTGAAGGCGTAGCACCGACGAGTCAACTCCTTCCAAGAGGCCTCAACAACTTGGAGGACCTCGTCGGAGAGACCCAAAGCCTAGAAACTATAGTTACTCAGGAACCAGGCTGTCAGGTGCAGGGACTGAAGGTCCGGGTGGAGGACCCCCCCACCGGAGAGCAAAAAAGCAGGTTCGAATGGAGAGGTAGATGCCACGGAGGCCTGCTGCTCAGGCTACGGAGATTGGGGCACCAGAACTGGCACAGCCAGTTCAGAGCCACCAGGATCACATGCACTTTGGTCAACACTCAGTGGATCAGGGGAAAGGGAAGGTAGGCATACACAAGGCCTGGGGCCCAGGGCCTCGCAACAGTGTCCCGCACTGGGGGGCAGGCACAGCACAGCTTCAGCTTCGCATTCTCTCGGGAGGCAAACAGGTTGACCTGAGGAAACCCACACAGAGAGAGCAGGTAGTCAACCTCCTCCTATTGAACAGACCACTCATGGAACGCCTCGCCCAGCTGGTTGAGGGTGTCCGCCAGCTGGCTGGATATGCAGGCAACATGGATAAAAACAGAAACATAGACTTTGACGGCAGATAAGGACCGCTTGGTCCACCCAGTCTGCCCATTTCCCTACCTACTGGATAAACTGCATATCCTAGTTAATCAACAGCCTACTTCCTCCTACCCTCCACAAGAATCGCTTTATGTCTGTCCCATGCATTCTTGAATTCCCCCACTGTTTTTGATCCCACAACCTTTTCAGGAAGGCTGTTCCATTCATCCACTACCCCTCTGTGAAAAAATACTTCCTTACACTGCCCCTGAGCCATCCCCCCCCCATCTTCAAATTGTGCCCCCTTGTTCTTGCACATCTCTTTTTCTGAAAGATGCTACCCTCTTGAACTTTATTGATTCCCTTGAGGTACCTAAATGTTTCTATCATGTTCCCCCCTCTCCTGCCTTTCCTTGAGGGTATACATATTAAGTTCCTTTAGTCTCTCTTCATATGGCTTCTAGTGTAGACACTGCACCATTTTAGTTGCTCCCCTCTGGACTGCCTCCATCCTGTTTATGTCCTTGCGGAGATGAGGTCTCCAGAACTGCACACAGTATTCCAGATGGGGTCTCACCAACTATCTGGATGGCCAGAAGGTCAGCTGCCAGGCTACAAATGAGGGTCCAGATGCAGAGAGCTCCCCAGCATAACAGAAGGAAATGCTTTCCACCCTGCTTGTTGAGGTAATACATGGTCATTGCATTGTCCATCTGAACCTGGATGACCTGACATGCACAGCGAATGCCGTCAGTGCCAGATGCATTGCCTGAAGCGTCAGCAGGTTGATGTGGCATCAGGACTCTGCGGGGGACCAGAGGCCGTGGACTCTGTGGGCCCCCAGATGAGCACCCCAACCCAGGAGGGAGACATCGGTTATGAGGGTGACCGCCAGCTTCAGGCAGAGAAACAGGGCTCCTTCCTGGAGATTTTCCGGGACTAGCCACCACTGGATGGTGTCCCACATCAGCTGTGTCATCATGACCAGCTAGTTGAGGTGACCATGACGCTGACACCACTGCAGGGAGCACATCCTCCAGCGGGCCCACCAGACCATGCTGATGCAAGCTACCATGAAACCCAGGAGGTGTAGGAAGCCCCAGGCAGGGAGCAACTGCCAAACCTGAAATGAGCAAGCAAAGGCGGAAAGATCCTGAACTCAAGCTTGACGGGAGTCGAGCTCCACCCTGATGAACTGAATCATCTGCCAGGGGGAGACTTCTGATTTGGCCTTGTTGACCAGGAGGCCGAGCAGGTCTGGAGGGCCAGGTCCCTGGACTGCTCCACCTCCTGACTGGGGGAACCCATGATGAGCCAGTCATCCAGGTAGTGGTACACCCGGACTCCATGGCACTGCAGGAAGGCTGCCACCACTGCAGTGCACTTGGTAAGACCCACGGGACCAAGGAGAGGCCAAACGGCATGGCCTGGAACTCATACAAGACCCCCTCTGAGTGGAACTGGAGGAGCTGCCGGTGGGATGGATATACAGGGACATGAAAAAGGCATCCTGGAGGTCCAGGGAGCAGAAACACAAGTCCTACTCCAAGGACAGAATGATATGAGTCAGTGTGACTATGCGGAACTTGCGCAACCGCGGGTACTAGTTGTGGTCATGCAGATCCAGTACAGGGTTTTAAATAATTGATTAGCAGTTTTTTTCTTGGGACAACACTAACTGTACAGAAAGTATTTATATAGGTTTTCTAGAAGTGCTATGTTTGTTAAACACAGTGAGGCAAGTGCTATGCCTTTTCACAAAGTTTTAGAACTTTTATGAGCAAAACGCTAATCAATTTTTAGAGTTAAATAAAACCCTGCAGTATAGGATGCCAGCCACCCCTCCATTTGGGAACCAGAAAGTATCTGGAGACAAACTCCGGACTGGCTATGACATCCGTAACACGGACCACCGCCTCGCAGAAACAAGGAAACTGTTGGCAGAAAAGGGCCTCCTGGTCCACTTAGTCTGCCCTA
Source organism: Neoceratodus forsteri (assembly GCA_016271365.2). Taxonomy (NCBI): domain Eukaryota; kingdom Metazoa; phylum Chordata; order Ceratodontiformes; family Ceratodontidae; genus Neoceratodus; species Neoceratodus forsteri. The sequence continues at coordinate 881,388,740 of CM057450.1, read as the reverse complement.
TGACTTTAACATTCACTGGTCCCCTTATCTTCATGCAGGAGCTAAGAATGGCTTACAAGGGGCTCAACTCATCCAACTTATTAACATCCCCACCAGGCAGAACCTAAAATCGGGTAATCATACCATACTTGATTGGATCTTTGCCTCAAAGCTAGTAAACCACACAGCTGTGAGCATATCTGCAGACTCTATAAGTGATCATGTCCCTATCTTTGGAATTTGCAGAATAACTTTCGGACCCCCCTCCCCCCAAAAAAAAACCTTCTGGGCCAGATAGTTCTCCTGCTTTAACCTGCCCTCCTTCCATCACTATCTTGCCGCAATGGATTGGGACCAAATTAAAACTCTCCTGTCTACTAAAGATGCATTAGACTTCTTCACGAATAGCTTCTTCTCAGTTGTGAATAAACATGTTCCTGTCAAGCAAATCCATGTCCGGGGGCAATACTCAAAATGGATGTTTTGAGAACTCAAAAAGCTTATGAAAGCTAGATACAGAGCTTGGAAATCATTTTAATCCTCACATCTTGAAACATTTTTTTTTTTATATAACTTTCTTTATCCACCACAGCAGGTCACTGCTATCCTCCACCACCCTACCGGACTCAGGGTCTTTCAGGAACTTACCTGCGCTGCTATGCACGTCCCGGCGGAACTCCCGAGCTGGCCTGGAGGCTTCATCGTGCAATGACCTCTGATGTTTTCCATCATTTTCTTTCCTCCTAGCTACCCGGGACCCCATAAGCGGCAATGCATGTGTGCCGCAGCTCCAGTCTACAGTCCCTTCCGCCTTCCCTTGGCCTTCCGCCCGAGCTCTCAGAGGCAGCACTGCCACCCAGACTTCACTGGGGGGCAGCCAAGCACTGAGAGGCCCTCTTGAACCCTCCCGAGGTAGACAGCGGCCAGCTACTCAGCACCCTCTCCCCACCCCCCGCCAACCCGAGCTCATTCCCGAATCCAGGTTGCCGGCATGACGTGAGGTATGGCATCCAGCACCTCAGCGCCACTGGGCTGGCCTCTCAGATCGTGAATATAACTGGTGTAAGTACAGAGACCTACGTAATACTTGTAAACTTGCTACAAAAAAAGCCAAACTGAATTACGTGATCTACAGGAACGTAACTTTAGTGACCCTAAGAAGTTCTGGTCCTAGGTAAATGCCATCTTAAAGGGGCGGTCATCAGACAGTAACTGAAACATCGAGTTTGAGGGCAAAACCTGTGATAGTCCCCAGGTGTGCAGCAATTGCATTTAATACTTTCTTCCCTAACCTTGATAGTCATAAAAATCCTTAGCAGACATCCCCCACAGTACCCCCTGACCTCACTACTCCTGATCTCCCACGTCCTAACTTCCACTTCAGGATGGTAACGAAAAAAGTAGTATTGCTACTCCTGTCCAAAATAAAAACAACAGGTTCAGCAGGTTATGACAAGCTTGACCCTAATCTTCTCAATCTGGAAGCCCTGAAATTGTATACCTTGTCATGCTACTATTCAACCGGTTCATCCACGAAGGGGTAATTCCCTCTGCATGGAAAATAGCGCTAGTAACCCCCATACACAGGGGTGGTGCAAAAACACTAGTAGCCACTATTGGCCTATTTATATCCTTTGTACACTAAGCAAATTACTAGCAAGGTTAGTTTATGACCAATTCACAATCTACATTGAGCAACATTCCCTGCTCACCTCAGTTCAACATGGAACAGATACTGCCCTAGTTAGACTGACCACAAATATACTGAAAGGGGTAGATAATGGGTTGATGACAGGAGTTGTGTTTATCGACTTAACAAAGGCCTTTGACCTTGAGGATCACCAGTTACTGCTAGCCATGCTTTACTCTTTGGGTCTAGACAATCTAATCTTATGTTGGTTTTCAGACTACCTTGCTAACACATCTCAATTTGTAACCTGGAAGAGAGGTCTATCAGATAGGTGGCCACTCCGGGACAGAATCCTCCAAGGGTCTATATTGGTTCCGCTCCTATTTTCACTATATATTAATGATATGTCATGAAATCGTATGTGCCCGTGTGGGGGGGGGGGACATTATTATTTTATGATGATGATGTGGTACTATACAACTCCAATAACAACACTGAAGTTAATAATCTGCTTACTTCTGACCTACATCTGTTAAATACCTGTTTTTTTTACAAATAAGCTGGTTCTCAATAAAAAGAAGATCCCATTCTCTTCGGACCACAGAGCTTAGGACACCAAAGGGGCAACCTGCTCACCCTTTCCTTCTCAAATGGAACCAAAATTGAGACTGTTGACTCCCTTAACTATCTAGGCATCCATCTAGACCAGGAAATCACTTTTAATGCCCATACTGAATATCTCATAAAAACTCTTCACCAAAAAGCAAGTTTGCTATACCACTTGAGACCCTATCTTTCCAAAGATTCCCGCCTGTGTATAGCCACATCAACCCTTCTGCCAACCCTCCTTTACAGCTCTCCTGACCTTCTCTCTCTTAGATACTCTGAAACAGAAAAACTTAAATCTCTATACCACACTACTGCCCACTCTGCTGCTGGTGCCTCAGGCAGGGAACATCGCTGTAAAGTTCTAGATTCCCTCCAATGACCCTCAAGCCAAGGCAGACTCGAGTATGCATCTTTGTGCCTGGCCTTCAAGTTGTTGGGCCCTCATGCCCCGACATACTTGGTCTGTTATCATTTAAACCTGATAGATGACCCCTTAAATCCTCTAGTAGAAAGCTTCTCCTGGTCCCTAAATCTAAAACTACTACCAGGGCCAGATCCTTATCAAACACTACCTCTACTATTTGGAATGCCCTACCGAATGTGCTGCAGGCTCTCTCCTCTTTGGGGGCCGGGGGGGGGTAGGAAGGGTCTAAAAGCATACATTATAGAAAGGAATCAAAGCAACTGCTATTGCTGATATACCATTGTTTCTACAGTATATCCAAAGAATGAAAATTTTTGTTTTCGACTGAACTGCACTTAGTCCTTATCTGTTTAGTTGCTGGTTTCCTAATGTTCAGATACTAAATGCTGTGTACACACATTCTTATCAGAATGTAAATTCAATTCTTATAATAACCAAGTTACTGTTGTTTATGTATTCTGTCTGTCTCTTCCATGTACTGTGTTCCTGTATTTAAACTCATGTAATTAATCCCGGGTCACCCCTGAAAAAGGGATTCTCTGAGGCCCAGTGGGTTTACCCAGTCAACAAAATTCAATAAATAAATAAATAAATTTGCCTTACCTATAGCGACTCCACAGTCCCTACTCGGTCTCCAGTCTTCCCCTCTCCTTACTTCTATAATCCCTTTGTATCTATCCCATGCATTCTTCAATCCTGTAAGTGTTTTGGCTTCCACCACCTCCGCCAGTAGGCTGTTCCGTGGGTCCACCACCTTCTCTGTGAAGAAGTTTTTCCTCCCATTTCCTTTGACCCGCCCCTCCCCTTCTATCTTCATAGTATGTCCCCTTGTCCTCAAGCATCTTTTTCTTCGGTAAATGCTTCCTTCTTGTACCTTGTTTATACTTGTGAAATACTTGAATGTTTCTATCATATCCCCACCCCCCAGGGAGTACATATTTAAATCCTTAAGCTTTTCTCCGTAGAGCTTCTGATGCAGACCATACACCATTTTGGTAGCCCTCCTCTGTACCACCTCTATGTCTCTGCGTAGATTGTGCCTCCAGAACTGTACACAGTACTAGAGGTGTGGTCTCACCAGTGATTTGTACAGGAGTATTATCTCCCTCTTTATGCTGGTGATTCCCCTGCCAATGCAACCCAGCATCCCACTAGCCTTCCTCACTGCCTTGTCACACAGTTTAGCTACTTTGAGGTAATCAGAAATCATCACCCCGGTCCTCTTCCTGCTTTGTGACTGTTAATACCTCTCCTCTCAGCTGGTATTTTGCCCTTGGGTTTTTGTGACCCATGTGCAAGATTTTGCACTTTTTTGCGTTAAAACCCAGCTGCAAAACCCTTGACCATTCTTCCAATTTTTTTTTCTTAAATCGTCCCTCATCTTTTCTACACCCCCCCCCCCCGTGTGTCCACTCCGTTGCAGAATTTTGTGTCATCTGCGAACAGGCATATCTTCCTTTCCAGCCCTTCTGGAGAAGGAAGGTGATGTCCTCCCAAAGGCAGACACCATGTCTATGGGGACTACGCTCTCCCGTGGGGCATGGGCTCAACTGGGTGGAAGAGCATCTAATTCCAGAGGCAGACTGTGGCCCACCACTTTGAGCACCCAACTGTCTGAGGTAATGGCGGATCAAGCGGAAACGAAGTGGCAGAGCTGACCCCCCACAGGAGAGCCCGGGATCTGAAGAACAGGTGAGGGGAAGCGCCCCCCCAACCCGTCACTTTGCAAGCCTGGAGGCGGAGGCAGGACTGGCTGAGGAGGTGGCTGGCCCTTGTCTGCTGGACTGTCTGGCAACTGAGGAGGAGGACTTCGGCTGTGGCTGCCAGGCCTGCTGCTGCTGCTGTGCCGCTGGGGCGGAGTGGGGTACAGGGGCGATGGAGAGCTAAAACTGAAATGGCTTCTTCTTTGGCTTAGGCCCTTTGACCTCCAGCTGAGCAGAGGTGACAGAGGCCAGGGCGGCACTGGACTTCTCGATTCTTGTGAGATGAACATCTACCCCGGCCCAAACAAATCAGTGCCCAATAAGGGAACATCCGCAAGTTTGTGCTGGGTATCTTCCATAAAGGTCAATATCCACAGCCAAGCCCTGCAATGGCTATAGAGCGGGCCCAAGAGTCGCCAATGTCCAGAGCAGTTTGGAGCTGTTGCTTGGCAACCCTCCCCCCCCGGCCTTGGTTCTGGACCAGCAACTGCAAGTCATCCAGGAGTCGAGGGATAACCCGATCCAGGGTCCCTAGCAAGCCATGGGTGAAGCTGACCATCTGAAGGGCAGCATTCACCTGTTGAAAGCAAAGAGAAGAGGCAGCGTACACTTTCATGGCTGCATGGTCCAGCTTCTTGGACTCCCTGTTGGGAGGCTTATCTACATCCCCAGTATTGCCATAACAGCAAAAAATGGAGTCTGCCACCAAGCCTTCTGCAGAATGGTGGTCAGTGAACCCAGACAGGGACCCAGTAGGGGTGTTGCTACAGTTCTAGAGTTGGTACGAGGATGGCATCCGCGATCGGGAAGGTGACTCCTGTGGGGGGTCATCCTTGTCAAGGATCTCCATAAGGGGATACCAGCCCGTTTGTGGATGGACTCCAAAGGGGTCTCCGTAGATTCAGATATGGTAGAGCAGGGCCCCGAAGGAGGTAGGCCCCTGCTCCATCAGGTGTTCCTCCCCGGACTGGAGGTCAAAGCCAGGGGTCGGGTGAGAATGCATGGAGGAGTTCTCTGACTCCGAGGATGCCTCAAATACCGACTGGGCCCCTGTATCTCCACTAACACACGGGTTCATCGGTATGAGTCACTGTATCAGACAGCCAATGTGTAAGCCATGGGGCAGGTCGAGCGGACTTAGGATGGGCTCCTTCCTTAGGCTGCGGAGGTGAAGGCTCAACCCAACTGGGAGGAGAAGCTAGTATTGGCCAGGCCGGAATAAGCTCAAGCTGAGACTGTGATGGGCATGGGATCACCAAAGTAGGCAGAGGCATAATCAAGATCCTGGTACCTGTGCCCAGCAGCAGCTGCTGCCACACAAACTCCTCAGAACGATGCTGCACCTTACGGCGAAGCCAGTCTTCCCCTGAAGAAGAAGAAGAGAAGGAGCATCAACGGTGTCTCTTGCCCGAGTGTTGAGAGCCAATCGAGCTATAAGACCTCGACTGTCGGGGTGATAGATAATGAGGTGAAGCGAGGGCAGGTGAGGGACGCCTAGGAAGTCCTGAAAGGTAGTGCTCCCAAAGGAAGGGGTCTGGATCAGTGCACTGGTGCAGCCCCCCCCCCCCGAGAAAACATGCAGGACCGGGGGCCTGGAGGAGGAGTCCTCCCCCTTGTCCGGTGACAATGGGTTGACTGACTCATGAAAAATCTCGACCACCTGGTTGGCCTGCATCTCAGCAGACGGGACCGCTGGGGATACCAGGGGGCTAGTAGCCCAGAGAGAAGTGTCGGTTGAAGCTGACAGCTCGACAGCAACCGAGCCAGAAGTGTGGGAATCCGAGCCCCTACAGCACTAGCAGTACCACGACCATCAGCAGGACTTCTTCGACTTTAAGTCCTGCTTAAACTTCAAAGATTTTGAAGACATGGTGGATTTAGGTCCAAGGGAAGGGCCCTCCCACAAGGGACAGAAAGGACTGAATACGATCCCTAAATGCCCCTGTAAAACAAGCACCAAGGCCCCCCAAAGATGAGGGCAGATGCAGACTAAGAGCCTGCAGTGACCTGAGCTGCAGATTCCTCAAGGGCAGCAAGCTGCTCAGTCGAGCCCACCATGGAAGAAACTACCTGACAGGCGCCACTGGAGCGGACCAGGGGATCCCATTCGTCAGGCCGCTCTAAAAGGAGACAGGCATAACAATCATCCAAAGTGGAAGGGTGGAGGGTATGAGACAGGCCGCAAGCCTGCAGGTCATGTTCCATACCGAGGCGGTATACACACGAGGTGTGTGTCACGGCACAGCTTAAAACCGGGAGCAGATTTAGGATCCCCAGATTCCATGGAGAAAATTATTCAGAAAACACTCGAAGAAACTTTGAAAAGAATTAGGGCCTACACGAAGCATGGAGCTGCACTGGAGGGAACCTAGCTCTTCCAACTGAAAGGAAGATCTGATGCCACAGGGCGGTGCCAAGGAGGATACCAACCAGGTGGGTAGTAGGAGCCAATTTGAAGACATTCCAGCTTGCCTTAAAGGGAATGGACAACTGCTAGAGTGTGGATAGGTACACCACATCCATGCCCCTAGACCTATGGGCTTTGTGGTCTCCCAGGTGTGCCCCACAATATATGCATCTGACCAGAGTCTGACAGCCGGCTCTGGGCGGACAATTGGTATTCCTTCCTCCAGATGTTCCAAGCCCAGTCACCACTGGATGACATTCCATATCGGCTGGGTCACTACAAGTGGCTGGTCCAAGTGGCCTAAGCACTGGGACCGCTAACGGTACAACTTCCACTGCAGTTGGCACATCTGCCAGCGTGCCCAACAGAACATGGTGCAGACTGTGATGCTTGGCCATCTGGTTATGATTATTGTATGATATTGGTATTATAAATACATGGTCTGTGTATGACATTTCAGTGTGTGAGGAATTTGGCCTATAACTACAAAGTGTCAAGTAGCTGACCCCAGGAGGTAATGAGACAGACCAGAAGGAAACAGTTAATTGGAGTTAATTGGAACATCCTCCAGAGACAGTTTATTGCCTGCTGCTGCCTTTGATGTTGGAAACTAAATATGAGTTTTATGACATCAGGGAAAGGACGTCATTTGGCTGATTCCTGTTGACTTTCTCACACCTTAGTGACAAACTGTAGGGCTGTAAATCAGACACCAGTTCAAAGAGAAGTGTTTAATTAAAGGATGCCATATTTAGGAAATGTTTTTCTCTTCTGATGTTACCATTAATTTTAAAATACCTCCTGGTAGGAAATAATGTTTGTAAGAATTAATTCAAAAAGGAGGCACTAGATGACTCACCAAGGGGGTGGGGAGATAAGAGTTGAAAATGTATCTGTGTGTCTGAAATGTGTGATTTCATCTTGGGCTCTGAAAACAGAAACATCTAACTTAAAATGCACTTACAGAGGTAATACATTAAATAGCAAATATCTAAAGTGTTGTGGTAGGAGTTTTGTTCTAGAATTTTCCCTTTTTTTCATTTATGTGATTGTGAGCTCTTGATATTTGTTCTGTATTTTATTTTACTTATTTTACAATTATTAGTAAATAACCATTTTCTTGAAATACTGCCTGGGTGTCTTCTCAGTTTCTTTTAGCATGTGAAGTGCCTGTATTTTAAATCTGACAACTGTTTAAAAGGCTTGATGGTGTTACTAAGCTTGGAAAAGGTAAGAATATACCTAAGGTCTCATACAGTTTTAAGGGTTCATTTTGGAGACCTGGCTAGGTGCCCCTGGCAAAGGACTGTGCCGCAATCCTCGAAGAGGGTACATATCTGAGCCTGTACATTGGGTATGCTAGCATAAGGTTCACAGCTGATCCCCAGAACTTGAGGCTAACAGGTGATTTGGACCCAAAGCAGACAGGAGGGTTACCCTGTCTGTTACCTGGTCACACTATTGTGCTCTGAGGTTGGCACTGTGAGAGCAGAGGGCCTGACCTGCAGAGTGCGTTTGTGACAGATGCCATGTACCCCAGCAGCTGCCGGACATTCCTGATGGGCAAAGGAGGTATGATTCAGTGCCTGGTCTGCTGGGAGGTGGGCCTTGGCCCACAGGGGTCTCTAGTTCTGCTCCAACAAACCTGATCACCTGTGAGGGTACCAGTTCAGACTTGTCCAGGTTGACCAGCAGGCCAAAGTCTCAGGAAGTCTGGAGAGCCAGATAAGGGATCAAAAGCTGGGCTAACAAGCCAGAATTGCCTGTAAACCAGAGAACTTGTTGCAGTTAAAAAATATTATAATAAAGTTAACATACCACAGCAGTAGCAACTCCAACTAGACACCAACTCTTCATGCCAAAATGTGCGCTTTGTCAATAAACGTTTTATGTTGGCTTACGCGCCAGCCAACATATTGCAGTAGTAGCAGATTTGGAGGTGCGGTCACTCTGGGCGAATGCAGGGCACGCATCAGTAGGTGCTTCCCTCATTCCCCAATGAGCCAGCATGCAGGCGCTGACATCAGGCATATGTAAAGTGACCACCAGATCTAACAAAAGTGCCGCTCCAATGAGAGGCAAGCTCGTCATGCAGCGGCACAATAACACGCCTCCCAACGTGCCTTTACTGGAGAAGTTTTCCAGTAAACATGGCGGCACTGACTGCCGCCGCCCGACTTCAGGGGTGCCCAATCCCGTCATGCCCGACCCACTTCATTTCCTGGCCAGAGGCCACTCCCGTCGGCATAATCTTCCCCAACTGATCCTTCTTTGCCGTGAGGCCCCAATCCCCGTTAATGCTATCTCCCTTCCCACTTTAATTTGTCAATGGGGAGTCCACTCCCGTCGGCATAATGTCTCCCACCCCGTTTTGTGCTGAGGGTGCTCAATCCTCGGCTCTTGCCCCTCCCTTCAGTATGTGCTAGCAGGGGTGCCCAATCCCGCTGGCTATAGCCCTCCCTCAAAAAACAACACTTAGGTGACACGCTGGGAGCCCACCCCAGTGTGCAAATGTCCCTGTAAAAAAAAAAAAAGTCCTGCAATGTTTTTTTTTTTTACCCTATAAAAAAAACGGTCCTCGCGCCTGTCCTGCTCCCTCCCAACCCATGCCCACCCTCTGGGTATCCTGCCTCCCCACCCAATACTTTTATTTTTAATTTTTTTTATTTTACTGTATAATCGGAATTACAATCCTTTGAGTCACAGACTCTTTTGCAAAGGCTCCAAGTTGTTTACAGGGGGTGGAGGGAGAACCAAAGTACAAGGAAGACAGACGGAATGAGCAATTATATACAGGTTTCAGTACAGACAGTTTTTTATACAATGGCTCCATGGTGGTTACAGGGGGTGGAGAGACACAAGACAATATAAAGCATTAAAAGAAACATTTTTTTTTTTTACACTTTTTTGATTTTTTCAGGTTACAGATTTGACATGGCACTTGAGGGCGTTTAAAGCTTATGGAGGCATACATGTGAGCCCAAGACAGAGCTAAAATGCAGAGGGTGGAACGTAGGGACTAGGAAGTCCCCGAGTCAGTTATGGGGATGAAGGAGGAGAGAGCAGGCCTTATTGGCATTCACATTTAGAGTTTTCAAGGAGGTGTGTACCTCTCCAGAGTGTGGTGCAACGATCTTCGGTGGACCGGGAACAAGTCTGCACTCTTTTGAAGCTGACCGCGAACTGAAGAAATGCCAGTAAGCTGCATCATGGCATAAATAGGGTTTTTCAATTTTGGTGCATATCTTGGCCATTTTCAGGAATTTTGGCACCAAATTTTCAACATGGGGTTATTAGGACCTCTCCTCATAAATTCAGTCACTGTCATGGCATTATTCAGTCACAAAAGGTGATTTCGCACTCACTGCGCAATCACCTTTCGAGACCGATTAACGAAACGACAGCGTAACTGTTCATGAGGTGGGCTCTCAAAACGCCTATGTTGCAAATTTGGTGAAAAAAATCCGAACAATGACTGTTTTACGAGCATGCATTCCACAAAATGGACGCCAGCAAACCAAAAGCACATGGAGTCAGGGCACTTCTCCAACCCCCAGAGACCTTTCACCTTGTGAAAGATGATGTTGATTCTCTTCTGCTGCCACTTTTCAGTCGGAGAAATAAGGGTCATTCGGATGTGGCAAGGTACCAATTTCTACAAGGATTTGTACACCAATGAGTAGTTTAACTCTTTGCAATCCAGGACTGGAAGAAACGTCATGGTTGCTGCCTACAGACTGCTATCAAACTACAGTATTTAGTTCCACACAGACAGCCCATGCACCTGCTCCAAATATTAACAGTGCAATCCCGGAAGTGCAGGAGTGTCAGTGATGAACTACAGAGCCCTTCAGGTGATCCTTTCAACACTGAAGTTTAACCCTCACTAGCCAAGGGTCCTTGTTCACAGAGCCAATGCCTCACATTCTTGCAGGTCTCCAGGACAGTCCACTGCAGCATCCCCTACCCTTGGCAGCTCTTAGCTATACCAGTTGGAGAGATGAATTGGTCATCCATTATGCTGAAGCTGAATGTGAAGATAATATAAGTGAAGTAGTAGTGACTCAGAGAGAGAAGTGTTTTCATGTAAGGTTAAGGTGAGAGCTAACCTGGGGTCGAAACCACTGATTGATTAAATCTTCGGAGGTGAGAGCTCTGAGGCTTTCTATCATTTCAAGACTTATACAAGATATGCCAGTTTTGAGACGAAGTTTTCTACAGTGGTAAACAAGCGGGAAACTGACTGGGGTTGTATGTTCAAATCCTCTGAACTATCCTTGTTGAACTAAACACCTGTTTGAAGGGGAAGGGTAGTTGTTTTATTTGGTTTTGTTAAAGCTCTCCCTTGCTATGTGAGAGGTGGGGGCTTTGGTTTAATTTAGTTAAAATAGTTTAATTTGTTTGTTTTTTGAAAATTGTCATATAAGTTTATTTAAATAGGGTAGTGGTGTTGATGGTGCTAATTAAAATCTGTTGATTGACAGTAGTTTTTAAAATAGGCAACATGTGTTGGGACCGAGTTTCGGTGGACAGGCGCTACTCCACCTCCAGGCTGAGAAACCTGCGCCCCTTCGACAGGCCCCTCGTTGCTACCCAAGGTATATAGGCATTGTCGTGCCTTGGGGATTGCATGGAGGAGGGGGAGGGGCGGTTCCTCGGCTGGGGGGGGAGGAGCAGAGTGGGCGGATAAGGGTGGTGAGGTCAGGGAGACGTCCTGGGCGAAATGGGTCCAGGACGGGGTTTGCGATGCCTGGTTCCCAAGGGTTCCACTGACAGTGGGCAAGTGGCCCGCTCCTCCAAGGCCTCTCATCCAACTTGGCGGTGTTATGCAATGCCAGCTCTATAAAGAACAAGACAGCAATTATTGCTGATCTTGTTGAGTCATCTGACTTGGCTTGCATCACCGAGACCTGGCTGGACGAGAATGCTGGTCCCATACTGGAGTCAGCTGTTCCGGTCGGGTACTCTGTGATACATCGCCCGAGGTTGGATTGAAGGGGCAGGGGTTGCTATTTGTTTCAATTGGAATTGGACCTTGTAGAGGTTCCAGTGGTGACCCCTAGATCCTTTCAGTGCATCATGGGAGCAGGTGTGGGCAGCAGAATCTTACTTCAAACAACATGAAGTCTTGCTGTATTCTGACTAACTGCAGTTAGCTCCAGCCTTTAAACTGCCCCAGAGAACAAAAGGTTGACTTTCTATGCAGTGCATAGAATGCTGAGCTCGAGCTCGGTTGAGGTCTCTGTCTCCAGCCCTTTGAAATCCAATCATCAGATTCTTTACTCCGCCTCACGGAACAGTCGCTCCATAATTTCTCCTTCAGCTCGGTTCGAAAAGTCGGTAAAGTGTCGGTAAAAGTTGTCGGTTTTAAGCCGAATTTGTTCCGCTTAGTCGCTTCAGCCTCTGTCTGCAGTACCGTGAGTACTTGATAGGTTTTGCCTAAATTCTGTGTGGAAACTGTAAACTTGTTTGATCGGTTCGGCTGAACCGATCACTTTTAGTGTATTTCTGTTATTTTACTTAGAGTGTGGTTACCGGTCCTTATCGGTTCTAAAAGACGTGTTTTGAACGTTTTTTTTTCCAACATCCGTGACATGGTAAGGAACCGATAAGGGAGTCTTGCCTGGCGGTTGCCATAAAAAGGGTAAGTTTGGCCATGTCTGAGAAACCCAAGAAGAAAACCGGGCCCACTGGGTTTCAACACTGCAGTGAGTATGGGGAGGTCTTTGCTTAAGGCCGACCCCCACACCACCTGTGTTTACTGTCTGGGGTTTGAACACCTCGATACAGACTGCCAAATTTGTAAAAAATTTTCCTAACTCTACCCTTGAAAACAGATTAGGTAGACTGAGGGAAAAGGAGGCCGAGAAGTCTGCTGACCCGGATGACCAGCCCGGTTTAGTTCCGACCGAACCAGAAGGAGTGCCCTCTGACCAGGGTGATACTTCTTCGGGCAAGAGGAGAGCTGATCCTGAGGGGTCGGTTCCTACAAAAAGGAAATGCAAAGAGAAATCGACTGGTTCGGATCCAGAGGTTCATGTTCCGACCGCCGAAGAAATAGCCAGAGCGATTTGGATTGTGGAATCGCTTCGCCCTGTTCCGACTGATACGGCACCATTTGGCAGGAGTTCGGTTCAGTCGGTTCCCCTGGTTCAAGATTATACCCATGAAGATGTTTATGAACTGGAATTTGAGGAGGAAGGGGAGTTTGAAGATGATGGTGAAAGTCTGGATGTGCCCGTGGAACCGGACATCTCCCCAAACAGACCTTCTGGTGTTTCCCCTCCTAGGCTTTCTGAGTCCCTTCCCCACTTTCTGTTTTACAGAAAGGTGGCTGAAACCCTCCAGCTTCCTATGGAGGAGGCCATGGAGGATCAAGAGGAGCACGATTATGTGGAAATGATGGACATCCCAGAGTCCAGGAGACTGTCTAGTCCCCTCCACAAATCCTTTGGGAAGCAGACACTCAAAATCCTAAAGTCTTCCAATACTGTACCTCCTGTTAACAGAAGGATGGACAAGAGGTACACACTATCAGGCTCAGATACGGAGTTTTATACCAACAATGCAGCCATGTTGGGGTACTGCAGGCTGCTGCCTGTGACAAGGCAAACATTCCCTTGGCTTCACACCCCCCAGACAAAGACTCCAGGAAGATTGATGCCATGGCAAAAAAGCAGTACATGGCATCTTCCTTGGGACTCTGGCAGGCGAACTATATGGCCTATACAGCCAGGTACCAGAAGTCCAGGTGGGATATTGTACTGGCACTGGCTAAACAGGCCTCCCCCCAGGTAGCCAAGGAGCTGGAGGAGGTGGCTGCTGATGGGATCGAGGCATCAAAAGTACAATTTCATGCTGCTGTGGACTCCAATGATGTGTCATCAAGAGTCATGGCTACATCTGTGGCTCTTCGGAGAATGGCTTGGCTCAGATGTGCTAGCCTCTCAGAGGACACCCAGGCTAAAGCCATGGATTTTCCTGTAGTGGGTAATTCTCTGTTTGGGGAGCAGACAGAGAATTACATGAAGAAAATGGACAAGTACAGGACCACTTATAGGAGTGCTCAGGCCAAGGAGAGGCAGGCAGCTCCTCAAAGGCAGCAGTCTAGGGGCAGGGGCAGGCCTTTTCATAGGCCTTTTTACCAAGCACAGACCTCTTCTCCCTTTTCACAGAGGGTGTTCTTCAGAGGGAGAGGCAGAAGGGGGATGAGCAGGTATGCATCCACTCCTCAGCCTAAGGCCCATGCCAAGCAGACACCCTGATGGGTCTGCCCAGGTCGACTCTCCTATTCCAGTAGGGGGCAGGCTGGCTTACTTTGTCCAGGGCTGGATGTCTATTACCTCAGACAAGTGGGTCCTGGAAGTAGTAAGCCAGGGACTGGTTCTCAGCTTCAAAAAATTTCTGAAGATGAGAGCCAGATCTTTTCCACCTGCAGGTCTCTCAGAAACCCTTGCCCTAGAGGCAGAGGTTTCATCTCTCCGGGCCTTAAGAGCCATAGAGAGAGTTCGTACCCTACGCTGGGGCAAAGGTCTGTACTCCAGGTACTTCCTTTCCCCAAAACAGACAGGGGAGTGGCGACCCATCCTAGATCTAAGATAACTCAACAAACATCTTTTAAAACCAAAGTTCAAGATGGTAACTCTGGGAATAATTCTTCCCTCTCTAAGGCCAGGGGACTGGCTAGCCTCCCTGGACCTCAAAGATGCCTATTTTCACATTCCCATCAGGTGCTCCCACAGAAAGTACCTCAGGTTCAAGTTGCCCTCAGGCCACTATCAGTTCAAAGCAATGCCCTTTGGTCTAACATCAGCCCCAAGGGTTTTCACAGTGTCTGGCAGTAATCGTTGCCTTTCTAAGAAGGCAAAAGATTTCCATCTTTCCATATCTGGACAACTGGCTCATAGCGGGTCAGTCTCCAGAGCAAGTCAAGTCAGACCTGCAAGTGACCCAGCAAGTGCTCACTTCTCTAGGATTTCTTCTCAACCTTCCCAAGTCAGTTCTCGAGCCAGTGCAGTTCCTTACCTTTATAGGGGCAGAGCTGGATACTGTCAAAGCAAGAGCCTTTCTTCCCCTGGAAAGGGCAAGAGTTCTTATAGAACTAGCTTCTTCCTTCAGCCTTCAGGTATCCCGACCAGCAAGGTATTTCCTTCAACTCTTGGGCCACATGGCAGCTTCTACAGCAGTGATCCAAGGGGCAAGATTCCAGATGAGGGACATTCAGGTCCATCTGAGGGCCTTTCGGTCCCAAAGGAAGGATCCCCTTACCAAACTGATTCCAGTGACTCGGACTCTGATCCAAGCCCTTCAATGGTGGCAGGATCAGGACAATTTAAGGCAAGGGGTCCCATTTGTCACTCAGTCTCATGCAGTGGTCCTTACCACGGATGCTTCCCTTCTGGGCTGGGGAGCCCATCTGGGGGCCCTCACTGCCCAGGGACTGTGGTCCCCTCAGGAATCCCTTCTCCATATCAATCCCCTAGAACTCAGGGCAGTTTTTTTGGCCCTGCAAGCTTTCTCTCAGTCAGTGCAGAACAAGGTGGTTCAGGTCAGAACTGACAACACCACCACCATGTGGTACATCAACAAGCAGGGAGGCACTCGGTCTATGGCCTTGTGCACGGAAGCCATGAAGTTGTGGTCCCTGGCTTATTCCCTGCAAACCTCTCTGATAGCAGTCCACCTTCCAGGGAAGGACAATGTGCTAGCAGATGCACTGAGCAGGATCTCACAGGGCCATCACGAATGGTCCCTGGACCCTCTGGTGTTGAAGGTGATTTTTTCAAGGTGGGGCACTCCAGAGATAGATCTCTTTGCAGCCCCAGACAATCACCAACTTCCTCTGTTTTGTTGCAGACCCCCAGTCTTGGGCTCAGTCCTCTTGGATGCTCCGATTCTGAGCTGGGAAGGGAAATTTATGTATGCCTTCCCTCCCTTCCCTCTACTGTTCAAAGTTTTAGTCAAGATAAGGTCACAACCTTGCAAAGTGATTCTGATTGCTCCAGACTGGGCCAGACAGCCTTGGTACCCCCTGTTGCTGTCCCTAGCAGTCCATCATCCCCTGTCTCTTCCCAGGAATTACAACCTGTTAACCTCCTCTCAGGGGAGGATTTGGTACCCCAATCTTCAGTCTCTCAATCTCAAGGCATGGCTCTTGAAGAGTTAGAGTATGCAGATTTGCATCTGTCTCAGGGGATGCTGGATATCCTCAAAGCCTCTCGAAAGCCCACCACTAGAAAGACTTATAACTCCAAATGGAAGAGATTCAGCATTTGGTGTTCCAAGAAACATATTTCCCCAGACACTGCTGAATTGCCTACAGTTCTGGATTATATGGTCCATTTGAATGGCTTAGGCCTCAGACCAGCTACTCTCAAGGTGCACTTGTCAGCTGTTTCTGCTTTTCTGTCAGAGGGGAAGTCTTCCTCACTATCATCTCATCCTGTGTTCTGTAAATTTTTTAAGGGACTGCTTCACACCAATCCTCCCTTTAGAGAGCCTGCCCCTGCCTGGGACTTTAATGTTTGCATTGCTCAACTTATGCAACCTCCCTTCGAACCTATGTCCTCAGCAGAGCTTAAGTACTTGACTTGGAAAACTGTTTTTAGTAGCCATTACCTTTGCCAGACGTATCAGTGAATTGCAAGCCCTCTCAGTGGAACCTGATTTTATCTTCTTTCATAGGGATAAAGTGGTCCTTAGAACCAATAGAAGGTTCTTGCCCAAAGTGGTTTCAGATTTCCACTTGAATAAGTCTATGTCTCTTCCTGTCTTCTTCACTGATCATTCTTCTTCAGGAGAGAGGAGGCTACACAGTTTAGATGTTAAAAGGGCCCTTAGCTACTACATAGAGCGTACCAAGGGTCACAGGTTTGATTCCCTCCAGTTGTTCCTCACTTATGGAGAAGTGGGAAAGGGCAAACCTGCCACCAAGAGAACTATCGCCAGTTGGATTGTGTCTTATATACAGTTCTGCTATGAGAAACTAGGAAAGATTCCACCCTCAGGCCTGAGGGCTCACTCCACCAGAGGTACAGCTGCTTCCCTGGCTGCTGCCAGGGATATCCCTCTCTTAGAAATTTGTCAAGCAGCCACCTGGAAAACAGTCTATACCATTACCAAGCATTACTCTCTGGATATCCAGGCTAGGAGTGATGCTCAGTTTGGCACAGCAGTACTTCAGAGCCTATTCCCAAAGTAGGTTTTCTCCCTCCTCCATGGAGGTACTGCTTGGTAGTCTGCAGTTAGTCAGAATACAGCAAGACTTCATGTTGTTTGAAGAAAAAATACTCACCTTAGTAACTGTGTTTCTTCTAATGGAGTCTTGCTGTATTTTAACCTCCCTCCCTGCCTCCCCTCTCAGAACCTGTTTTTTGGGAAGTGGATGGGTAGGTGGTGTTGCACCTCATTGGTGCTTCTTATACACCCTCCTCTTTTTGTTTGGGTGCTTGTTTTATTGTTATTTTTATTTGGATTTGTTTTTGGTTTGGGTTTCCTGACTTCAGTCTTCCTTGGGAATTCAAAACTCTTGTTGCCAGTTGGCTAGTAAAAATTTGACAATTTCCACATAGGGTAGTTAGTGAGTTTTTTGCTCGTAAGAATCTGACGGTTGAATTTCAAAGGGCTGCAGACAGAGACCTCAACCAAGCTCGAGCTCAGCATTCTATGCATTGCATTGAAAGTTAACCCTTTGTTCTCCGGAGCAGTTTAAAGGCTGGAGCTAACTGCAGTTAGTCAGAATATAGCAAGACTCCATTAGAAGAAACACAATTACTAAGGCGAGTAATTTTTTCTAGTCTACGTCGACCCAGTGATGAGAAAGTTTTTCTGCAGGAAGTTGCAGACTTCATTGTCGACATGGTGTTGGAACCCTCCAGGTGGTTGGTCCTGGGGGATTTCAATGCCTGGGTGGACAATGAACTCTCGCATTTTGGTCAAAACGTTCTCCAACTGATGATTTTGTTGGGCTTTATACAGGTTGTTACTGCTGCAACCCATATTCAGGGTCACTCTCTGGATCTGGTGTTCACCCTGGGGATGGAGGTCAC
The DNA here is from genome assembly GCA_016271365.2 of Neoceratodus forsteri. Taxonomy (NCBI): domain Eukaryota; kingdom Metazoa; phylum Chordata; order Ceratodontiformes; family Ceratodontidae; genus Neoceratodus; species Neoceratodus forsteri. The sequence goes on along the minus strand of CM057450.1, from coordinate 881,370,940 downwards.
GGAACTGGTGGTGGAACCAGTTGGGTGGTCGGACCATCACTCTATAAGGTTCAATTTCGGGGCCCCCCCCATGAGACCAACCCCTTTGAGGGGTGTAACCCCTGAGGGTCTGATGGCAGTGCTGGACCTATCGAGTTGGCCTATGGAGTGCATGGAACCAGATGTCATAGTAGTGCACTATAATAATATGGTGCTGAAGGCTCTGGATTCCATAGCACTCGTCCGCGTTCTCCCCCTCTCCCTCCACTCTCGGTTCCCTTGGTTTGATGGGGCATTGAGGGAGCTGAGGAGAGTAGGGCGAAGATTGGAACGCTGCTGGCGGAAATTCGGCCTGGAAGGTGACAGGCTCAGATTGATTGCCTATTATACGGACTATCAATCAGAAATCTCCCGTAAGAAGGCAGAGTTCCTGTCCAGGAAGACAGCTGCATCAAGGAATCGACCAGCTCAGCACTTCTGGACTGTGGACAGGCTGTGCAATCCAGCCTGCCTATGGGGTCGGAGAGCTTTTTCACAAATAAAGTGTGATGAGTTTGCTTGGTTCTTTGATAAGGTGTCATCGATCAGGTTGCAGATCCACAAAACGCATTCAAATGAGCATGGAAGTGATCGATGCGAGGTCACAGGCCCTCGGGTCTGCCTGGACAGATTTCAACCAGCCAGCAATCGTGGATATCATGAAGATCGTCCAGGGCTTGCGACCGGCTTGCTGTAGTTTGGATCCTGGTCCTACGCGTCTCCTTGTGGGGTGCGTGGATACGATCGGACCAGTCCTTGCTGAGATAGTCTGGTGCTCATTGGACTAAGGGGTGTTCCTGGAGTATCTGACAGAGGCTATCGTGACACCCCTTTTAAAGAAATCTTCCCTTGACCCAGACTGTCTCGCTAACTACAGACCTATCTCTAACCTGCCCTTTTTGGGCAAGGTTATTAAGAAAGTAGTCGCTTTGCAGCTCGATGACTTTCTTACCACCCATGAAGTCTATAATTCCTCTCCAGTCCAGTTTCAGGAAGAGGCACAGTACCGAGACAGCGTTGGTTCGAGTACTGAATGATCTCCTAATAGCGAGAGATCGAAGGAGCCATTCAATCTTGGTCCTCCCTGATCTCTCTGCAGCATTTGACACCGTGGACCATGGGATGTTGCTAGAATGCCTGCAGCTACTCGGTGGACTGTCGGGGACAGTCTTCAGATGGTTTCATTTTTTCCTCACGGGCAGAACTCAGAGGGTAGTATCAGGAATTTTTACCTCTGCTCCCTTTGCTCTGCCTTGTGGGGTGCCGCAGGGTTCTGTGCTTTCCCCCATGTTGTTCATGGTGTATATGCTGCCGTAGGGAGACATTATAAGGCATTATGGGCTGAGTTTTCACTGCTATGTAGATGACACTCAGCTCAACATGTCCTTTGTACCCGAACAGAATGACGCATTATTGGTCTTTAATAACTCCCTCGCTGAGATTCAGGACTGGATGAGTGCTAACTGGTTGAGACTGAATCTGGACAAGACTGAGGTGCTGGTGGTGGACCCGGGCACCGTGCAGAGAAGCTGACTCCTGGGTCTCTCTCCGGCCTTGTGTTAGGGGGTAACCAGTTGAGAACTTCTGAACAGGTGCGGAATCTAGGTGTAATACTTGACAGTGAGCTGACGCTTAAGACACAGGTGTCAGCCGTTTTCAAGTCCTCCTTTTACCACCTGAGCAATATAGCCTGGATAAAACACCTTATTCCGCACGATGACCTCCCTGTGTTGGTTCACGCCTTTGTTTCTTCGCGTCTTGACTACTGCAATGCTCTATATCTAGGGTTGCCGGGGGTGGATCTCCGTCGTCTGCAGCCAGGTTGTTGATTGGGTTACCAAGAACTTGTCATATCACACCTGTGCTGCGCGAACTGCACTGGCTGTCGGTGCGATGGAGGATCACCTTCAAGGTCGCATTGCTGACCTATAAGACCATACACGGACTGGGACCGGGCTACTTGCAAGATCTCCTTCAGCCCTACTGCCCTCTCCGTTCCGCAGACGAGGGATTGCTAGAGATTCCCAGGGTTTGTCTTCAGTCATCTGGGGCCAGAGCTTTTTCTTTTGTGGCCCCAACCCTGTGGAATTCTCTACCTCGTCGGATCAGAGAGTATCTGTCCACTGAGTCTTTTAAAGCTTCATTGAAGAGCTACTTATTTGAATTAGCTTTTTGTATTATAACATCTAGTCTATCTTGTTGTCTTTTAAATGTTTTTATATTTGTATTTATTATTGATGTATGTTTATCCTTGTTATGTATTTGCGCTTTGGTACTTTGAAAAGCGCACTACAACTAAATATTGATTTGATTTGAATACTGAGTTTCCACACATGCTCGTAACTTCGTGAATTTGTAATATTTTCACTCCAGATTTTCAACATTGCCATTTTTCCACACCTCCTTATGAACAGCACAGCTGTCATTTTACATATCCTGGTCGAAATGTGTTTTCGCACTTCCGGCACAGAATAGCACGGTCACTGTGGGAAATCAGTTTTAGGGACAGAGTAATAAAATGGCACTGCCACTGTTCATGAGGTCCTAAAAAGCCTATGTTGAAAATTTGGTGACGAAAGTCCATAAAATGACCGTGTTACAAGCATGCGTTGCGCAGTTCCCACGCACCCTTGTAACTTCGCAAATCTGCAATATTTTCATGCCAGATTTTCAACACTGGCATTTTTTCACACCTCCTTATGAACAGTACAGCTGTCATTTTTCACATTCTACCCGAAATGTGTTTTCGCACCTGTGGCATACAATGACGAGGTCGCTGTGGGAAATCAACTTTTCGGACAGATTAACAAAATCACAGTGCCACTATTCATGAGGGGAGATCCCAAAATGCCTATGTTGAAAATGTGGTTAAAAAAATCCCAAAAATAATTGGGTTACGGACGTGCATTGCGCAGCTTCTATGCACGCTTATGACTTCATCAATTTTTCATATTTGCACTCCAGATTTTCAACATTGCCATTTTTTTTTTTTTTACACCTCCTCGTGAACAATACAGTTGTAATATTTCACATCCTGCCCAAAATGTGTTTCCGTACCTGTGGCGCCAAATGGCGCAGTCACTGTGCAAAATCACCTTCCGGCTATCAAACTGATAGTGCCGCCCTTCATGAGATGGGGTCACAAAAAGCCCATGCTGATAATTTGGAGTGAAAATACCAACACACGTCTACGGCTGTAACACCCAACCCTGTAGAGACTGGCAGGCGTTAGGGGTGTGACTTGGGATCATCATCTGTAATGCTCCCGCCATTCCACCCCCACCCTGCAGCCAGTGACAGGCATCGAGATGTGCCTTGGAGTGTTTGGCCCCAAAGTTCACCCCACTGTCCTATACTGCACCCACCTAAGCATATTTCCTTATGGAATGGGGTAAGTATAAGGCCCAAAGACCCCAAAGCACACCACAACATTTGTCAGTGTCTACAGGGCAGGGTGAGGTAAAATGGCATGAGCATTATAGCTGACGACCCAAAGGTATGCCCCAACGTCTGTCAGTCTCTTCAGGATGGGGGCTGGGTTGGCGTCATTTCAATATTTCACTGCCATGCTTATTATGCATCTCTAACTCCTGCACTACCAATGCCAATGCCAGTGAGACAACATTCGGCACTGACAAATGCTTGTTTTTATCTGCACCAAGTTCTCTGGTTTAATGGCAATTCTTGCTTGTTAGCCCAGCTTTTGGTCTCTTGTCTGCACTGTCGTTTTTGCTGTGGCTCCAAGCCTGGGTTTCCTGAGCTACTTTTCTGAAGCTGTCTGGACAGCCAGATCTCTGAACCTCTCGACAGTCTCTCTCTCTCTCTCTCTCTGGACAGTCAGCCAGCAGCCAGTCATCCAGGTAGGGGTACACCCTGATGCTTTGACACCTCAGGAAGGCTGCCACCACTGCAATACACTTGGTGAAGACCCTGGGCACCAAGGAGAGACAGAAGGGCATGGCCTAGAACTGGTACAGAACCCCTTTTCCACAGAACCGGACATACCAGCAGCAGGGCAGACAGTCTGGGACAGGGATGTACAAGAATGTATTCTGGAGGTTCAGGGAGCAAAACCACATTTTGCTCCACAGACAGAATCATCAGATTCAGAGTGACCAACTGTAAAGAGCAGTTACTAAGAACTTACCATAATAACAGATCTTTGGGTGATCTCAGTCACCAGGTTACACCGTAGGAACTTCACCATCAGTGAAGGGGAATCCACACACAAGATTCTTTGCAGTACAACTGGGGCTGCCCACGCTGTCAACTTCCATCGATGTCACTAACCCTACAAAGGTGTGAGCGGCCCCGCTCCCTCCTCAGTTCTTTCCCTCGGAGACTAAAGGAGCATACTCCTAGCCATGGTGGACCGAGAAGCGAGAGAGGTACCCAGACCTATGTAAAAAAAGGTGACAGCCAGTTCCTAGACAGGAGCCCCAAGAAGGGGAATGGTGGGAGGGAAATCAGACCTGATGACTGAGATCCCCTCGAAGATCTACTGTTATACGAAACTGCTCTGTCTTCATCAGGGTTATCTCAGTCATCAGGTTACACCGTAGGAACGAGTCCCAAGCAGTGATAGGTACAGATAGTCAGCCTGGGAGGAGGGCTCATCCTAAACTTCAGACAGGAGGCCCTGTACCACAGCCCCTCCAAAACCTGCACGGGCTCTTGAGGCAATGTCCAGACAGTAATGCTTGGTGAAAGTATGGATGGTACGTCACGTGGTAGCCGCAGAGATGTCGGCAGCTGAGACCCCTCGAAAACAAGCCACAGAGGTAGCCATGTCTCTGGTGGAATGAGCTTTGACAGCACCACGCAATTCTTTGCCATACTTGTTTTGGTAAAACACAATGCAATTAGCCAACCATTTGGATAAACATTGCTTAGAAACTGAAGTGCCCTCTCTACCTGGGGCAAAAGAAACAAACAACTGCTTTGACTTTCCTTAGTCCGAAGCAAGTAGCATTTCGAAGTTCTGCGTACATCTAACATAGCAAGCAGTACTTCCCCTGGATTGGCACGCTCCAGGAAATAAACAGGAAGGTGGATGGACTGAGTGTAAACTCTGACACCACCTTAGGGAGAAACTTAGGATTCATGCGCAAAGACACCATGTCTTTGCGAACAATCAAATAAGGCATCTCACACCAGAGGGCCTGAAGCTCTGAAATTCTTCGAGCAGAAGTAATGGCAATTAAAAATAACGATTTCCAATAGAGAAAGCACAGATCACAAGTTGCGACAGGCTCAGAGGGAGACAGGGTCAACTTCTTCAAAATAAAATTCAAATCTCATGGGTTTCAGATGCAGGATGCCCTTGAGAAAGGTAGGGGACACATCCAGCTGCGCAAATGTGAAATCACCCACAGGCTCATGTACAGCAGAAATGGCCAAAAGGTGCACCTTGAGGGAGGAGTACTGGAGACCCGAGTCAGACAAGGAGATCAGGTAGTCCAGGATGTAGTTCACCTGGCAGGTAAAAGGCTCCAAACGATGTTTGGCAGCCTAGATAGCAAACCGCTTCCACTTGATGGCACATGTGGTTCGAGTGGAAGGCTTCCAGGCAGCCACAAAGACGTTTGCTATCTTATTTAAGATCCCAAACCTGGCTATGGCTATGTCCTCAGGAGCCAAACATGCAGATGGAGGGACTTGAGGTTGGGATGGACCAGGATCCCCTGATCCTCAGTCAATAGGTTCCTGCAGAGAGGTAGAGGGATTGTCGGTTCCTCCGTCAGTTGCTGTAGCAGGACAAACCATATCTGCCGAGACCAGAATGAAGCCACCAGGATTATGCTGACCCCCTCCATCTGCAACTTGATTAGCACCCTCTGGATCAGGGGAAACAGAGAATGCATAAAGAAACCTCCTGCTCTCAACAAAGGGACAGCGTGTCTTGCCAAAAAACCTCCAGGTCTTGGATATAGTGAGCAGAAATTTTGCAGTTTTCTGTTACGTGGGGATGTAAAAAGGTCCTACTCTGCATTACCCCATCTGTCGAATAAGTCATCTGTGACGGATGAAAGACGCTCCCATTTGTGCATGCTGGGCTGAGTCCTGCTCAGACTGTTCGCCAGAGTGTTTAATATGCCTGGCACATGGACTTCAGAAAGTGTCAGACTGTGATCCAGCACCCAGTACAACGCTCTCATGGCCTCCCTGCATAGGGGGTACAAATGAGTCTCCCCTTGCTTGTTGATGTAGTAAACTACACTTAAACTGTCTGACTGCGACTTCCAGTTTCACCACGGACTTCTAGGCGGCTCATCTCGAACGCTCTCCACCTCGCTTGTTGAAAAAGAGTTCAAAACCCCACTTGGACGGCATTGAACAAAAGAAAAACCTTCAACCATGTTGAAAGACTCTTGCAAAAGAGACAAACATGGCTCTTTGAAGGCTGGATTATCGAAGAAGCCGGTAGAAGTAGAGCCCAGTGCAGAGGGACATAGGCCGCATAGCAGGAGCCATTCACCAAGCAGCACACGAGGGTCAGACTACGACACTGACGGGGAGCAAGATAGACTGACTCGGTCACGCTACGAAACAATTCTAAGGGAAATAAGGGCCTCTCGACTGGAAACGAAGAAAGATCTTCAGGGGTTATCTCCACAGTTATCGGAGTTAGATCAGAGAATTGAGGAAGCAGAAACCAGAATAGCAGGGATAGAAGATGTAAATATCTGTCTGGGCCAGGCGGTCAGTGCCTTATTACAGCAATCAATGACATCACAGGCCAAGTCTATAGATCTAGAAAGCAGATCCCGAAGAAACAACCTGAGGCTTTATGGCCTAGCAGAGGGTGCTGAGAAGACCCCAGTAGCAGCCTTTATTGAAAATTTACTTCGGGACATCTTAGAGCTTCCACCGAATTATGATCTAAAGATTGCGAGAGCTCACAGAGCGTTGGGTGCAAGGCCACAGGATACGAAAGCACGCCCACGCTCGATTATATTTTTAGTGGCGAGTTACCAAACCAAAGAAGATAGCGTGGGCAAAGAAAGAACTTACATATCTCTCGTCGAAAATAACGCTGGATCATGACTACCCCGTGGAGATACAGCAGGCCAGACAACAATATACCCCGATGCTGCCAACGTTGAGAGAGAAAGGGATACGTTTCCAGACCCCCTTCCTGGCTAAGTTAAGGATCTTCTGGCAGGAAGGCACGCAAACATATGGGTCGCCTTACAAAGCTTTGGAAGCCATGAAGCAGAGAGGAATTAAGCTGGCGGTGGAAGACGCGGATCGAATAGGCAAGAGGCAATTATTCTTTTTGGACTGGTTCCCACCGGGGATACAGCAAAGGGGAGCCTCATCAAAACTACTTCAGGAATCACTTGAGAAGATAAGGGCCATGGTGAAGAAGGGTACATTGCGAGGTAGCCCTGAATTGTTAGAGAATGGCAGATGAACATCACTGGGCTGGTGAATGGATGTCGTGTTGTCAGCTACCCCAAAAAGAAACTGTATTTGGAATGCCAAATGAGCCCGAGAACTGTCACGTTACATAAATGATCTCACCTTGGATAAGACTGGTTTAAAACATATATTCCTGGTTTGTCCCCCCTTCCCTCCCTGTTTCAGTCCGTTCTCCTGTGCTGTGCCTGTGTTCACACCCTTTCTCCTTTATCCTTCTGTGTCCTGTTTTTACCCTTTGGAGTATGTCTAAAATAGGGGATGCTGAGTGCCTCCCATTTATGCCGCTGTCAGACTGGGGTTTGCAGAAGGGAATTGTTTCGCTCTTGTTCTTCCCTTCCCCTCTGTGACAGGAGGGGAGTGGAGGGACGAATCGACGGATGGGAGGGGTGCGGTGATGGGGTGGTTGACTTCGTTGGGAGGTTTGAGTTCGGGGGAGGGGAGTGGGTGAGTGAGCTGGGTGTCTTGGGGGGTTGGGGAGTTTGGGGGAGGGTAATAGTGATATAGAAAGTGGGAGAGTGCTACAATGGGAATAACAATGGCTGTGGTGGAGGCTGGTCTTAACTCGAGCAAAGGGAAAAGAAAACCGAACATAGATCCTTCACAGCCTGCTATGAGAGGAAAATCGAGGTGAATAAGGGAGAAAATGTACGAGGATCCAAGATGGGGTGGGTTCATATAGTAATCTAACAAAGGCGAGGTGGGGGGTGGAGTAAGGGCATAACTCTGTTTTTTGTGCACTAAATACTCTACTCGTACGTGGACGGATTACATATTGAAGAAGCCACCGCTATCGGAGGCCTTCTTGCGAGGGGAATCTCGAGATAAAAGAGACAACTATCCCTCATTGCTGCCCAAACCTTGAGCTTGCAAAGGGGAGAACAAGGGCACCACTGTGTTGGGAGCCCCTACCTTGGAAGCAACGAAATTGTTAAAAGAGTTAAAACAAAAAGTTAGTTACTTTATTAAATACAGTAGTGGTTTTATTGTTAGATTGATAATGTTCAGAGGGGTTTCTGGGTTAAGATGTACCCCAGTTAATATTATTTGTTTAGGTTTTTTTTTTTTTTTTTTTTTAAGAGTTAAGCAAGCCTAAGGTGGATAAAGATAATCTTGGAGTGAAGAGGCTAGGCCTAACCTACTGGTTTAGAACATGGTATGAGTGGCCACGAGGGAATATGCATGAAAAGGGGGATATAGGTATCCTAATTGAGTTTTACATGTGTTTAGGGTTCGCTTTAAAGTTGGATAAGCCTAACTCACACGAAAATAATTTTAGAGCGAAGTTGATATGCCTAAGCTGCTGGTTCAGAACACTGTATGAGATGTCACAAAGGAAGAGGGATAAAGGAGGGGATACTATATGGAAAGATATGACAAGATATACTGTAAGAATGGATAAAACCACTGTAATATGTTTGATCAATGTCAATGGGCTGACAAACCCGATTAAGATGAGCAAAGTATTAGCGTGGTTCAGAAAGGAGAAACCTGATTTTATTTTGCTGCAGGAAACGCATCTCTCCCCTCTAGAACATACTAAACTGGGGAAAATGGGCTTCAATTATGAGGTCAGTGCCTCTTATGGCCGGGGGAGAAGAAGAGGGGTCTCAATATTAATACCAAAGAAAACAATATTTGAAGTAATAGATAAACAAGCTGATAAGGAGAGGAGATATGTGTTTTTGAAAGGTAAATATCAGGGGAAAATGTTAACGTTGGCTTCAATATATGCACCACCTAATACAAATTTTCAAACCTACAGAACTATTTTGCTTAAATTGCAGGAGTGGGCGGAAGGGCAAATTATTTTAGGGGGGATATAAATATAACACTTGACCCAAGTGTGGACAGCACGACTCAGAGTGGGCGAAGGTAGAGAGGGGTCGCAAAGAAATTGGTGCAATTCCTAGGGGAAATAGGGTATGTGGATGCCTGGAGAGCAGGACATCCTAAACAAAGGAACTATACCTTTTTCTCACCCCCACACAAGAGTTACTCGAAGTTAGACTACTTTCTCCTGCCAAAGGAATAGATGGCCAAAGTAAAGGATAGTTGGATGGGGAGTATGGTGATCTCAGACCATGCCCCGATATTCCTTCAGGTAGATCTGGGGAGTTTTCAGAAAAAAACGTTCTGGAGACTAAATGTCTCCCTGTTACAGGACAAAGGGGTTAAGCAGCAGGTGAATGACGCCATCAAACAAGCCATAGAAGAAAATACGTCCCCAGATATAACCTCAGCGCTCCTATGGGACACGATAAAAATAGTGAGGGGAAAATTAATATCCATTGCGGTGTATAAAAAGAAACAGAGGGAGAGAAAGGTGGAATCCCTGAGGAAAGAAATAGACGCCTGGGAAACAAAATTAAGAGAGAAATATAATAAAAAGGAGTTTCAAAGATTAAGTAAACTAAAGAAAGAATTAAATGGGGAACTGGAGTATTATATCGAGCAGACACTGCTATATATTAAACAAAAATATTATGAAGGTGGCCCCAGGGCAACCAGATTCCTAGCAGCTAGGCTACGTATCCAAAAAGCAAGGGCTCATATAGCCAAAGTAGAACACCCACAAAGTAAGGATATTAAACAAACTACACCAGATATAGCAGAAACCTTTAGATCCTATTATAGGGAACTCTACAAGGCTCCCTCACCCCCAGAGGAGCTGAATATGGACCAATATTTAAAGAAGATTTCCCTGCCTACAATCTCAGAATCGGCACAAAGTCAACTCACGAAACCGGTGACCAGTGAAGAATTAAGATAGGAGATAGTTAGACTTAAAGCAAATAAATGTCCTGGGACAGACGGATACCCCGCTGAGATCTATAAACACTTTCAGAAGCAGTTGGCCCCCACTATTGTTAAAGGTATTTAATGAAACCCTGACATCAGAAGCTTGCCCCCCAGAATCTTGGTCATAGGCAGTCATCTCGGTAATACCTAAGGAGGGTAAGAACCCTAAATTATGCCCCTCTTATCGACCCATCTCTCTTCTTAATACAGACTACAAGCCACTTATGGCAATAATATCCCATAGAATACAACAAATTTTACCAATGTTAATACAAACAGATCAAACAGGGTTCATCCCAGGTAGGCATGCCCAAGATAATCTAAGGCGGACCGCACATGTTCTGGACCATCTTAACCGCACTAGGCAGCCTGGTATCCTTCTCAGCTTAGACGCGGAGAAGGCTTTTGATAAAGTCTCGTGGATCTTTCTCCGGGCGGTGCTTGGGCGGTTTGGCTTTCTGGCGCAGTTTGTGGCCTTGATTAGAAAGATATATGCTACCCCTAAGGCATACGTAAGAGTGAATGGACACCATTCCAACATATTTGTACTAGAAAGAGGAACGAGACAGGGATGCCCCCTTTCCCCACTTTTATTTGCCCTATACTTGGAACCCTTGGCCCAGGGGCTTCAGGAAAATCAGGATATACGGGGTGTACAAATAGGGGGGACCCAGCAAAAGTTAGCTTTGTATGCAGACTATATCCTGCTCTATCTAACCCAACCAGAGACATCTTTACCAAGCTCATTCCAACATTTAAGGATGTTCTCAACCTTTTCTGGATACACCCTCAATGAAACTAAAACAGAGGTATTGAAACTTTATTTCCAACCAACCTCTGAGCTTAAAGCCCATTACCCTATGAAATGGGAGCTGCCACATATGAAATACTTGGGTATAAGATTGGGCAACGACAACTACTCAACTAGTTCAACTAAATTATCCACCATTGGTGAAACAGATACAGGAGGATATACGAAGGTGGAGACTTCTCCCAGTCTCCATTATGACAAGGGTAAAAGCAATAAAAATGAATGCCCTGCCACGTTTTCTATTTTTATTTCAGTGTGTACCTGCCCCAATATCACTTAAACAGATAGGAGAGTGGCAAAAAATTATTGGGAATTTCATCTGGTTAACTAAAAAACCCTGGATTAGAAAGCAAACCCTATATTTAGTCAAAGATGCAGGAGGGCTAGCTGTCCCCCTTCTGGTGGGATACTGGATAGCAGCCCAGACGAGAATAGTTGTGTTATTACAACATTCGAGCTATGTAGCCAGATGGAAGGAGTTGGACCTAGCTGTAAACCTGTCTCCCTCCTTGCTGGCACAGTGCACGACATTAAATCCGGGGGGTAACTGGGTGAAAACGCCTTATCAGGGGACGGAAACGGCTATACAAGGTTATAGGCAAGGACTTATGAGAGGACTATCCAGGGCCTACCTGTGGAAATACATCTGGTGGTCCATAAATAAGGAGAGGAATTGGGCAGCCACAAACCCGTGGTACAAAAAACAGGAGAGACAGGGCTGTGTAGCCCCGTGGCAGCTCCTTAGAGGGGACCAGGTTATATCGTTTGAGGAAGCACAGACTAAATTTGGTTGGAAAGGGGGGAAAGTTACTTTACTATTATCAGATGAGAGATTATATAGCAACAGAAATTAATATCTCAGTTAAAAGAGGGTGTGGTTCTCCAGTACCGAACACATTTGAATTAATTTGGAACTCGAGTAGGGGAGAAAAAGCTAGTTCCATTTTGTACCAAAACTATATAAAAGATCTCCAATACACAATAGAATATATTAAAGTAAAATGGGAACGAGAACTGGGGATTACACTAAGTAATAAAGACTGGATAAGAATGTGTTAAAATACATGGAGTACATCATCATCTCCGGGGTGGAGAGAATTTTTATGGAGATTAAGGGTACGATTTTTAGGGCCCCCTTCTCAGACAGCTGGGTGGCATAAATCTAATTCCACTAGTTGTTGGAGAAATTGCAATTCCGGGGTGGCCAATCTGATGCATATTTTTTGGCAATGCCATGAGTTAAAGGGATTCTGGGTGAAAATACAAAAGCACATGGGGGAAATGTTTGGTATAGAGTCTCCACTGGGACCTGAACATATGATTTTAGGGTTGTACTCCGAAAACCTTAAGGGAAAGGAAGCAAGGTATCTCTGGAACATATTGATTGCTGCAGCGGGAAAGGCGATCTCCAGAAGATGGCTTGCCCCAAATACTCCTAAGTTGGAGTAGTGGAAAGAGTTGGTCGATGGAGTAAAAACGCTTGAGAGGGTTACCTACTCACTCAGACAAAATCGACCACAGTTCGAAGATAGGTGGAATAGATGGGAGCTGACCTTGAGTGACAGAGAAGGGAAAGGGGAGACCTGAAATTTTATAAGTGAGGAAGTAAAATAGAGAAGGAAATATACAATCAAAACAGGGTTAGGGGTATTAAGTTATTGAATGAGAGTTGGAGAGAGTGGTAAAGGGATAAAATGGATCTTTTTGGTGACATTTCGCTCATTCAAACCCCCTTGTGAATCAAAAATGAAGAATTAAGATAACTAAATAAGCAAGAAGACTTTGAAAATCAAACAGAGATGTTTGAAACATGAATAAACAATTAAGGTATTGCTTTGGCCTTTTTGCTTACTGTAAAATTATAAAATGGTAATGGTGGGAGGAAGGGGGGGGGAGAAAAAAGGAAAGGGAAAGAAGAAAAAAAAAAAAGGAGTTAAGTAGCATAAGGAGAGAAGATAGGACAGGGGTCCACAGCTGAAATGAATAAGCAGCTCTGGGTAGTTCTTGTTCATAAAGGAGACCTGTAAGAAAGAAAAGGAGTTATAGGCATTCTGAAACTGGTTATCATACTAATGAAATATAACAATGTAGTGAAAATGGAAAACAACTAGTCTCTAAGTTATCTAACTCTAATTATGATTGGTGATATCAAGTAAACGGAAATTAGGCTGAAGTTTTTTTTTTCTCATTTGAATGGAGTAGATCTATTGTTCATAGTAATATGCTGGTATATTGAATGTATGTATGTATTGAAATATAGAATTGCATATTGTGACGCAGAAAAGATTGGTTTGTATTGTGATGACAAGAGAAAATAAAATTAAAGTATAAAAAAAAACAAAAAACTGTCTGACTGCACCAGCAGCTGACCCGGAGTAAGGTGATCCTGAAAAGCCTGCATGGCATAGAGCACTGCCCTCATCTCCAGGACACTGATATGCAGGGAGGTTTCCAGCTGGGGCCAAGAACCCAGGGTCTGGAAGAGACCCAGGTGTGCTCCCCAGCCTAGAGCGGAGGCATCCGTGGTTAGGATCTGATGCGAGGAGATCTGGAATGGGACGCCCTGAAGAAGGTTCGAGGGGTTCATCCACCACTGTAGTACTTTGCAGATTGGGGAAGAGACCAGGACTGGGTGATCTAACTTGTTCATGCGCTGGTTCCACTGCACCCAGAGTGTCCACTAGAGAGAACGCATATGAAGTCGTGCCAGTGGAACAGTGGATATGGCAGCCGCCATCTGGCCCAGTAACCTGAGATACACCTTGGCAGGAATGTAGTGGCTTTGGGCAACTTCCTGAGCTTGCTGTAAAGCACTCTGCCCTGTTTTGGGGCAGGAAGGCCGTCCCTTGTGCCGAGTCCAGGATCGCCCCTATATATTGTAGCCTTTGGGACGATACCAGAACTGACTTAGGCAGACTGACTGTGATACACAGGGAGTGGAAGAGCTGGAGATTCTGTTCCAGAGTCAGTAAATGCAGTTCCTTGGATGTGGCCTTTAGAAGCCAGTTGGCCACATAAGGGAAAACATACAGACCCTCACCTCTGAGAGCGGCTATGACCGCTGCTAACCACTTGGTAAAGACTCGTGGTACAGAGGATAAGCCAAAGGGCAGCACAGAGAAACGTTCAGTGAGGCAGGAAGAATGAGATGTGCAAGTAGGCATCCTGCATGTCCAATGAGCAGAGCCAGTCCCCCACTCTGAGGAGGGCCATCAGGCTTGACAAAGTTACCATCCAGAACTTTTTGTACTGGACGTACAGATTGAGGTCCTTTAGGTCCAGAATGGGCCTCAAATCGCCTATCTTTTTGGGTACCAGGAAAAACCTGGAACAGATTCCCTTGTTTCTCTGTCGCCTAGGAACTGGTTTGATGGGCTGCTTGTGTAGAAGGGACTGTACCTCCTCCCTAAGAACAGACAAATGGGCTGTGGGGTAAGTGGAGGGTGGAGGAGCAGTTTCTGGAGGTTGTTCGATGAGCTCCAGGGAGTGCCCCCAGTTCAATGATTTGCAGAATCCATACATCTGAAGTTATGGTTCTCCACTGATAAAAGTGGAGGGAGAACCGGCCTCAGACCACCGTCTTCTGATTAGGGCTAGAAGAGGGGGTCCGGCAAAGAGTCAAGCAGAGGTAGAGCCAGTCACCTGGGCTGGTCCATCATTCCTGGGATGTTTTGCCGCCATTCCAGCGTTGGTAGGTAAGGCAGCTGGGGCCCTGTGCTTCCCTTGGGGCCGGGGGCCTGGACCGGGCCTATTGGGCACTCTGTGAAAGGGAGCATGTCCTCTGCCTCTCAGCTGGTTTGTATGGTAGAGGGAGTGGACAGTCTTGAGGGCCCTGCCCAAGGCTTGCAGGCCATTAATAATACCCTGGACATCAGGGCCAAAAAGCTTTGTGCCATTTAAGGGGGCATTAAGCACCTTTTGCTGAACATCAGCAACAAAACCAAATACTCTCAGCCATGAGTGCCTACATAGGCATATACCCGTAGAGGCAGCCCTGGCAATGGTATCAGCCATGTCGTAGAGGGCCCTGAGGACGTGTTTACTAACATCCTCAGCGGCCTGAAGGTGCTGAAGCAGCTCCTGCTTTGGGGTACAATCTGGAAGAGCCTGTGCAGTGGCCCTGCCTTTTTTTCCAACTGGTATTTTAGTACTTCACCATGTGAGACAGGTAGTTCGTGATCCTCAAACCTAGAGTGGAGGAAGCATATACCCTCTTTCCCCAGAGGTTGATTCTGCGAGACTTTTTATCTGGGGGATGGGAGCTAAGGTGCTTAGGTGCCTTAGACCTGTCATGAGCTGACTGGATGACCACTGAGTCTGTCTCGGGCTGGTCAGCATAGCAGGGAAGACCTTGGGGGCCATGATAAAGTTTATCAGCCTTGAAGGGCATAGCTGGCACTAAGTCTGGTCTGTGCCAGGCTGCTGTGTCTGCATTCCTCAGAGCAGAAAGGACTAGAGGAATGATTTTTGGGGAGATCAGGGATCTCCAGGGAGTCCACCAGTTCCTTTCTGGTGGAGTCCTCTTCCTCAGTGTGGAGGCCCATGATGGAGGACAGTTGCTTCATCACATTCAAAAATGTGGAATCCTCAGACTTGGGAGTATGCTTCACTGAGTCCTCACAGACAGGGGAGGCAGTAGATCTGTCAGACAGCAGGATCTCATCCTCTTCCTCCCCTACCTCATCAGGAAGAATAAGGTGTGAGTGGTACTCCTCCTCGACATCGACCTCTTCAGCCTCTAGGTATGGCATCAGATGCAATGACAATGACTCAAAGGGAGCTTCCCATGGCCAATGAATAGGCGATGATGAAGCTGCCATTGACAGTGTCGGCGAGAGGGGCCCTATAGGCACCCAGCTGCTGCACCAGCACATTTGTGAATTTAAGCAAGACTTCATTCAAAGTCGACAGAGCGGGATCGATGACACAGGTGTCGATGACCCTCCTGCTGGATCCTGAGGAATCCACAAGCCTGTAGCCCTGATGGGAGAAGGGGCAGGTCTCAATGGAAGAGCCATCGACAATGAGCCTGTTGTCGACAAAGGAGGGGCCGACGACCCAGGGGCTGACGGCCGGGTGCCCTCAAAATTAGGTGGAGAAGCTGTCTGTATGGGTCTGGTGGACACAGAGACCTGGACAGCAGTTTTCTTCATCAGTGCAGCCGCAGCTGACAAGGATTCCCCACAGGAAGAAGGAGAAGAGCCTGCCGGGGAATGAGATCATCGCCGGGGGCAGCGGTCGCGATATCGATCTTTTTTTACGACTTTTCTCCAAGGATTTGTCTCGGGCCTTGGAGGCCTGGGAGCACAAGGATCTGGTTGGCGACTGAGAGGCCAGGACCTGGGAGGACCCCTGCCCAAAGCTAGCTACCTGTTGATCCATCAGGAAATTTTTAAGAGCCTTTTTGCGTCATTTGAGGGTTGCTTGATTAAACTTCTGGCAGAGCTCACAGTCAGAAACTTCTTGATCAGGCCCAAGACAGCAAACACAGAGTGTGTTTGTCAGTGGAGGCAATCATCTTTCCGAAGTGGCAGTGATAGAAAAGAGTGGTAGAAGGATTAAATCTCAAAATAAACAGTTTGCAGGAATCTCTTGGAAAAAAAAAATTCAGGAAAAATATTAAAGAAAAGCCATAGGCAAAACAATGGCACGAATACTACATTGGAGCTTCTGCAGAGACCCATACAACTGAGTCGATGACAAGAAATAAATGAGGAGGGAGCAGGGCCACTCACACCTTTATAGGGTTGGTGACGGATGGAAGTCAACAGCATGGGCGGCCCCAGATGTACTGCTGAAAATCTTCCGTGTGGATTCCCCTTCACCAGCGGTGAAGTTCCTATGGCATAACTTGATGACTGAGATAACCCCAATGACAATCTTGCACTGCCACATGAACTAGTTCAGATCATGCACATACAGTATGGGGCGCTAGCCTTCCTGTCTGTTTCGGAACCAGGAAGTACTTGGACATGTAACCCTGACTGGCCAGGGCGTCCGGGACACAGAGTATGGCTGCTTCTGTGAGGAGCTGAGCGGTGTCCTCCCAGAGGGCAGACGTGTCCTGCAACATCCTGGACTCCTGCGGACTGTGGAGTCTATAAGGTGGGAGCGTCTCAAAGTCAAGAGGCAGCTATCTGCCTACCACTTCTCACAGCCAATGTGGCAAGAAGAGACTTTTCTGACCCCCGACAGGGAGTGCAGACAGGGACAGGATGGGTGGAGGGATGACACCACCCAACCATCACCATGTACCTTTTGTGGGAGCACCAGCTGCAGTGATTGGAGGGGCACCACTACCCATACCCCCACCTCTCCTGGCACCCTGGCTACCTCTCTTGGGTTTCAGATGCCAGACCAGGTACTTTGCCTGCTGGGGCTGCTGCCAAGTGGGCTGCGGCTGAAAGGGCCAGTACTGAAAAGCCTTCTTAGGCCTTTGCTTCTGGTATGAAGCCACACAGTCAAGGGTGACACTGGACTTCTTTATTCATGGGAGATGTCCTCCCACCCCAGGGCCGAAGAGGTTGGTGCCCAAAGAGGGAACATTGGCCAGCTTGTGTTGGTTGTCTGCCGTAAAGATGCAGCCAGGTCCTGTGTCACACAGTGGCAGTCACTGGCATGGCACGGGCACAGGGGTGTACAAATCCAACTGCCCCTGTCTGGAGCAAGTAAATTTCCTTGAAGGGCAAGTACAAAAAGAGAGCTAATTCCATTGTAATGAATGGGGCAAGTGAAAATTCAGCTACAGTCATGGCTGGGCAAGTCCTAAAAGTTTTGAACACCTATTCACAGGCACAGGAGCTGCCCATGCCCAAGGCCATCTGAAGCTGGTGCCTAGCCAGTGACTGACCCATGTCTCGAACGATGAATGAATAACTTTCATTTGTTAACTGGGTTAACACAGTGCTGGGTCACATGGCCCTTTTATAGCCTTGACCAAGGGGGTGGGAGAGAGACACCCCAGTGATACAAAATACATAATAAAAAAAAACATTACATGCATACAGTAAACATAAGAACTTATACTAACATTTTTAATAATTTATAAAAACAGAAAACTATTTACACAAATATACACTAGGCAATAAGTATCTAGAGCAGGAGCAATGCAAGTAACGAATCATTTTATACAGGTACAATGCATATTTTCATATAACTTTTTTAAAGATGACTTAAAAGTACCAATATATTTCAGGTTGCGTAACTCACTAGGTAATCTATTCCATAATTGAACTGCATTATATTTAAATAATTTTTGTGTTTTACTTAACTTGCATCATGAAATTTCTAAAATAATAGTGTCATGTGACCTCAGGGCTCTGGTGTTAGGCCTTTGTGCAAAGAACTTGTACAGTACACTGGACTATGTTTTGAATGAACCACATTAAAGACAAAACTTAACAAATGTAACGTGCCCCTTGACTCAACAGATAGCCAACCTAACTTATTACATAAGTCACAAGGGTGTTCCCTTGACCGTGCTCGAAATGCAAATCTACAGATTGCATTGTATAAACATTTCCTACGTTGTTTTATTTTTTTGGATCCATTTGCCATAACCATACTTCCATATCCTAGAATGAGTATGAGACAAGGTTGGGCAACTATTTTCTGGGTTTCCTCTGCTAGGTAATCTTTGATTAAGTAAACTGCTCCTAATCTCATATGTAGTTGCTTAGTTATATAACCTAGGTGTTCTTGAAAGCTTAATCGACTTGATCTAGAGTTATCCCTAAATATTTAAAATTTGGCACAATTTCAATTTGTTCCCCATCAAAGCTTTTATATCAAAGGGTTCCAACAGACTTCTCATTTTATTATTGGTGCAAAATAGCATCCCCCTTTTTTTTTTATTTAAGACAAGTTTATTTTCTTCTAGCCAAATTATCACCTTGTTGAAGTTGGTTTCCAAACTTTGCCAAATCTTTTTAACTTTTTTGCTAGCAGTATACAGTACTGCATCATCTGCATACAGTATTAAGTTGGTCACAGTACATACGTTTGATAAGTCATTTATGTACACGGCAAAGAGTACTGGTCCTAATATGGAGCTGTGGGGCACCCCGTGGTCAGTGGTTAGGGGCTTGGACAATACATCATTCACGCAAACCCACTGCTGTCTTCCAGTTGAGTAACTGTGAAACCATTTCATCATGGGGTCCCCAAAGCCCATACTGGACAGTTTTCTTTCTAATAAAGGGTGATCCACAAGATCGAAAGCCTTGGTCAGGTCCAGGATCTTCACAGACAACTACTCGTCCGCTGGGAGGTGAGGGAGGATCTCATCAAAGACTCCCAAGAGGGAGCAACCAAAATTGCCCATCATGATAGAATAACTTACCTGATGAAGACCCAAGCACACCACATATTAAACCTTTTCAGCATCGTGGTCAGTCTTTTTGGATTCCTTGTCCAGAGGCTTGTCCATGTCCCCTTGGCCACTGGCTTTGCCGTAAGTCGAGTTAGAAACCAGCCCTTTGGCCAAAGGGTGGTCTAGTAACCCAGAAAGGGACCACGTACTTGTGGACCATGTGGATGTAGGGTGTCGGGCAGGATGCTGAACACTGCCAAAGCCCCAGGGTTGGTCCCACTATGGCGTCAGACATGGGAAAGGCAACCCCTGGGGATTCATCTCAGTCCAAAATGTCTGTGAGAGAGTACTTGGCCCTTTTCTGGACAGGCTCTAGAGGAAAAAAAGAACAGTTATGTAAGAATTTACTGTAACAGTAGATCTTCGAGGGGATCTCAGTCATCAGATCACACCATAGGAACTTCACCATTTGTGAAGCAGGATCCACATGGAAGACTTTTCCAGCAGTACAACTGGGGCAGCCCATGCCATCATCTGTCGACATCATCAACCCTATAAAGGTGTGAACGGCCCCACTCCCTGCTTAGTTCTTTCCCCCGGAAACAGAGCAGAATCCTGTCACAGGGGACCAAGGAAAGAGAGGAGAGAGGTGCCCAGGCCGAAATAAAAGGCTTGAGACACCAGATAGCCAGTCCCAAAAGAGGACCCCAAGAAGGGGGATGGTGGGAGGGAAGGCAGACCTGATGACTGAAATCCCCTTGAGGATCTACTGTTACGGTAAGTTCTTATGTAACTGTTCTATCTTCTTCAGAGTATCTCAGCCATCAGGTCACACTGTAGGCAGGGCTCCAGATAAGGTGTGTAACTGACCTATTTTACTCACCTCATTTTAGGAAATACTCTTCAGAAATTTTTTAATGAGTACCAGTACTCACCCAACATTTGTAAATACTCCACACGCCAAAGAATAGTGCCTCATAACATAACTGGTGATTCAAAAGGAAAAGTTTTTTGCCAGATTTACAGCACTTGTACACATCCCACTTTTGTTTTACTCACTACGTTTTAAAACTGGTGAGTAAATTCCTACCTGCCAACATTATTTGGATCATTGTTGGCACCTGAAATTCTTATCTAGAAAAAGAAAACATTTTTTTAATAAATGTACTCCTCGATCCACTCTAGCAAGACATTTGTACACATCTGAATTTCGTTTTACTCACCTCACTTTAAAAATGAGGAGTACAGGTATTCATCCCAAAAAATCTTATCTAGAGCCCTGACTGTAGGAATGAGTCCCACGCAGCTGCAAGCACAAGAGGACAGTTTGGGAGGCAGGCAGATCGAGGCCTTGTCGTCGAGGCACAGGTCAGAAAGCGTAAGAAAACCAGGAGCAATTATAAAATTTGCAAGTAGCGTTTTATTATCAATAACAGTAAAATAAAAATTGTTCACTGTAACTATTTACAAAGGCAGTATAAACAGAGAAAACAAAGTCCTTCGTTTGAGGGTATCTCTAATTCCAAGTTTCAGTCTGTCTCTCTCCAGCAAAAGCACTGCTGCTCTTTTTATAAGTCTTTGCCTGGGAACTCATTAAAGGGACAGTAAACATTGCAGGGGTCACTCAAATTGTGAAACCCCATGACAAGATATTTCAAATGAGGCACTGGACTTCCTTGTAGGTGTCAGGAGTCCTGAGCTATGACTATCTACTTAATCTGTAAATCAAAACAAGGCAGCAGTCATTTTAAAACAGGAAGTGACGTCACCGAGGGGCAAGATGCATGTTGTTAGTTACAACTTGCCCCTCAGTGACATCACTGTTGGTCTCATGATTCAAAGAACATCCTGTTTCTCATAAAATGCATCAGAGTTCTTGTCAGTTTCTTTGCAGAGCAGGCTTGCAAATAGAACAGTGTCCCAAGCTGGCCTCCTGTTGACAGCTCTGCAAAAGAATCTGCAAACAAGCCTGAAAGGAGCTCAAACTGCATCTCAGGTTAACCCCCCTAAATTCCCAACAGCTTTTTGCAATCATTTCAGCAGTATAACTATATACAGTTTCAAACTAAAGGATCACAGTTTCACATATATTTTTATAACCGCAGATATGCAAGGGGAAGAAAAGGCAGAAACAGTAAGTGATGGTACAGAGATAGCGAGAGGCGGAGAATCAAGAGACCGTTAGAGTGATCAATTCCTAGGTCTCACAAGAACATTTGGTTGCTCAACCAGACGGACAAGAGACAGAAAAGGAGAGGATAGAACAGGTCCTTGCATTTAACTCTTTCTGCATAACAAGTGGGACAGGGCCTTCAACATTGTCACAGGCCTAAGACAAAAGGCTTGGAGTACGGCTCGTCCAAAACTTGGCTTGATTGGAGGCTTCAGATGCAGAATGTCTCTGAGAAAAGTATGGATCACATCTAACTAAAGCAACGGTCTGGGCCTCCAACAACTCGTGGAAGGCTGATATAGCCAACAGGTGCACCATGAGGAATGAATACAGGAGGCCTGAGTCCGACAATAAGATCAGGTAGTCCAGGATGTGACTGACTGGACAGAAAAAATGGTCCAGATGATGCTCGTTACTCCAGATGGTGAACTGTTTCCACTTCATGGCGTAGGTGACAGTAGTGGGGGCTTCCTAGCTACCACCAGGACATCAGCAACTTTCTGGGAAAGGCTCCCCTGAGCCTGTGTCAACAGATCCCTGCAGAGAGGCAGGGGAAGCGGAAGTTCTGCTGCCAACTTCTGCAGTAATGGAAGCCAAATCTGCTGTAGCCAGTAGAGCACTACCAGGATCATGCTGGCCCTCTCCATCTGCAGTTTGATTAATATCCTCTGAATAATAGGAAATAGAGGAAAGGCATATAGGAACCTCCTGCTCCAAGGGAGGGACAATGTGTCTCACCAGAAAACTCCAGACCCTGGATCTAGCAAGCAAAAATTGGATAGCTTTGCGTTGAGTAGGGACGCAAAAAGGTCCAAATCTGGATGACCCCATCTGTCTAACAGGTCTTCTGCAATGGACAACAGAAGCTCCCATTCGTGCTTCCCGGACTGAGTCTGGCTGAAGCTGTCTGCCAGCCAGGGTGTTCAGCATGCCCGAGACATGGCATGTCGATACTTCCAGGCCATGTTCCAGTGCCCAGTACCATACCCCTCATGGGCTCCCTGCACAGGTGGTACAAATGAGTCTCCCCCCCCACTTGTTTGTTGATATAGTAGACAACACTGAGGTTGTCTGACTGAATCAATAACTGGCCCGGAGAGAGGTGGTTCTGGAAGGTCTGCATGACATACAGAACTGCCCTCATCTCTAGGATGTTTATATGGAGGGATGTCTCAACCTGGGACCTGGTACCCAGAGTCTGAAAGGGACCCAGGTGCACCCCCCAAGCCCGATCTGGAGGCATCCGTAGTAGGAATTTGCTGGGGTGATGAGATGAGGAAGGAGACCCCTCTTAAGAGATTGTGGGGTTCCAGCCACCACTGAAGGACTCTGCAGACTGGAGAGGAAACCAATACCATCTGCTCCAGGTCGTCGGTGTGTTGATCCCGCTGCACCTAAAGGGTTCACAGGAGCACCTGCACTTGCAGGCGGGTCAGGGGAACGGTAGCTGCCATGAGGCCCAAAAGCTGCAGGTAAATTCTCACAGATGCATAGCGGCTCTGAGCCACCACCTGTGCCTGACATATGAGGCACTCTGCTCTGTCAGGCGGCAGGAAGGCCTAGCCCTGCACAGAGTCCAGGACCGCTCCTATATACTGCAGTCTTTGAGCAGGAATCAGAACAGACTTGGGCTGGTTGACTGTAATGCCCAGGGAGTAGAACAACTGGAGCATCCTCTCCAGAGTCCTTAGAAGCTGATCCCTGGACGGGGCCTTTAGTAGCCAGTCATCCAGGTAGGGGGAGGATGTACAAGCCTTCCTTCCAAAGGGCGGCAGCCACTACAGCTAAACATTTTGTAAAAACCCACGGCACAGAGAACAAGCCAAATGGAAAGGCTCTGAACTGGTAGTGCTTGCCTTGTCAGAGAAGCGGAGGAACCTCCTGTGTGGTGGACACACTGAAATATGTAGGCAGGCATCCTGCATATTGAGGGAGCTCAGCCAGTGGCCCTGTTAGAGCAGGGGTAACAGACCTGGCAGAGTGACCATGCGAAAGGTCTTGTATTGGATGTAGAGGTTGAGGTCCTTGAGCTCTAAAATAGGCCTCAGATTCCCAGTTCTTTTTTTTGGGGGGGGGGGGCAGGAAGAATCTGGAATAAAACCTCTGGTTTTGCTGCTGTCTGGGCACTGATTCTATTGCCTTCTTTCACACAAGGAAGTGCACCCCCTCCCAAAAATACACCGTATGGTCGTAAGGGTAGGCAGTGAGTACTGGAGGAGTCTCTGGGGGCTGTTCTAGAAGCCCCAGAGTGTGACCCCTCTCCATTATCTAAAGAATCCAAACATCTCAGGTTATGGTTCTACACTGATTGAGATTTGGGGGGGGGGGTGTCTGGCTAGGAGTCAGGTGGAGGCAGGTCCTGCCACTGGGGCTAACCTGCTGCCTCTGGCAGGACCTGAGGAGGAAGAGAGGGTAGACAAGGCAGAACTGGCTTTCCTTTTACCCTGTAGTCTGGATCCCGTGCCGGATTTGTGAGACACTTTCCCAAAGGGCAGCCTCTGTCTGCTCTGGGGCTGGGTATGGTAGGCGAGTGAACAGAGTTGATGGCTCTGACCGAGGCCTGCAAATCACTGAGTATGTCTTGGACATCTGGCCCAAAGAGCTTCAAGCCATTGAAGGGGGCATTCAGAACCTTTTGCTGGACACCTGCCATAAACCCAGATACGCTCAACCAGGCATGCCTACGTAGGCAAATACTGGTGGCAGCAGCCTGGCAACAGTGTGCGACATATCACACAAGGCCCTGAGGAGGTGCTTACTTGATATCTTCGGAGGCCTGGAGGGACTTAAGGACCTCCTGTTTCTGGGAACCCTCAGGGAGGGACTAGGCAGCTGCCCTGCCCTTTTTCCATATGGTATTCTGATACTTGACCATCTGGGAGAGATCACTTGCAATCCTGACTCCCAGAGTAGAAGAGGCATAAACCCTCTTACCCCTAAGGTCAATCCTCTTGGATTCCTTGTCGGGGGGAGGGAGCTGAGGTGTTCTATCACCTTAGACCTATCATGAGCCGCTTTGATGACCACAAAATTGGTCTCAGGCTGGGCAGCATAATAGGGCAGGCATTAGGGGGCCCAATGGAGCTTATCTGCCCTCGGGGCATGGCAGGGACCATGTCTGGATGGTGCCATGCAGCAGTGGTGGCATTCCTGAGTGCTGGCAAAATGGAAGGCATGACCTTTGGTGAAGATTCGGGGAGCTCTAAAAAGTCCACCAGGTCCTTTCTGGTGGCATCCTCTTTCTCCGTGTGGAACCCCATGGCAGCAGACAGCTGCTTCATGACATTGAAGAAGGTGGGGTCCTCAGAAGGGGACCTGGGAGTGCACTTCACAGAGTCCTCACTCACTCACTGGAGAGGCCATAGACCTGTCTGAGGAAAAGACCTCCTCCTTTTCCTCAGGGAGGATGAGGCTGCTGGTACTCCTTCTCGACCTGCTCTGGTTCAGGGTCTGATGAATCAGAGACTGACAGTCACCTGGAAGGCAAAGCCCTAAGAGGCTAAACAGATGTCGACGTTGACAGGGTGTGCAGCAGCACTGGAGCCGCCAATGTATGAGCACCCAGCTGGTACACCAAGGCGTCATCAATAGAGTCAAATAGAATTGAGGGTGACGGCAGGCACAGCCTGCGCCGAAGGAGGAGGAGGAAGCGTCAGTTCAGAGTGTGACGTGCCATCCATCAGGTCCTGAGAGCCTGACAGCCCTGGCATCTGAGGGCCTACCGAGACATCAGGCCTCGATGGAGGGGCGGAAGTTGATGACCCGAAGATCGATGACTGAGTGGCTGACGAGTCAACTGTTGAAGGTCAGCCTCCCTGCGATGAGGAAGGGTGCTGTCGGTATGGGCCTAGTAGGAGTAGAAGCCTGGACAGCTAAGGTTGTTGGTGCGGCAGCAGCCGACAGAGCACCCCCTGAAGAAAAGGAAGAAGCCACCAGGGAGCAATGCCAGTGGGAGCAGTCACGGTCCTTTTTGTAACTTTTCCCTGAGAACTGGTCTTGGGCCTTTCAGACCTAGGAGCTTGACAACCCCACCGGCGATTGGGAAGGAGGAACCCCGGAGGACCCCTGCCCAGAACCGGCTACCCGCAGTTCAGTAAGGAATTTCTTCACAGCCTTCTTTTGATTCCTTTGGGTTGTAATATTTTTGGCAGAGCTCACACGCAGGGATGTCATGGTTAGGCCAAAGACAGCAGACGCAGAGGCAGGGTTGTCTGAATAAGTAATCTTCTTTCCGCAGCAACAGCAATGGAAGGGAGATGCTGAAGGAGTAACTCTTGACATAAATAAGGTAAAATAATTATTTTATTTAAAAGAGATTTCCAAAGAAAATGGTAAAGAATAAAGCATAGGCAAAAAGGCACGAACTGCGACGGAGCTTCTGCAGAGACCCATGCAAGTGGAGTGAATGGTGAGAAAGAACCGAGGAGGGAGTGGGGCCGCTCATGCCTTTATAGGGTTGATGTCGGCAGGTGACATCGGCATGGGTGGCACCAGCTGTACTGCTGGAAAAGTCTTCCGTGTGGATCCTGCTTCACTGACGGTGGCGTTCCTACAGTGTGACCTGATGACTGAGATACTCACAAAGAAGAAGCATGGATTCTGAAATCAACAGGATGAGGGCTCCGAATGACACTGGCCCATGGTCGGTAGTCATCTCCTCAAATGATCCCTGGTTGAGGACATGAGACCCAAAAGAGGCAATGGACAAAAGATCGGAGTCATCCAAGGGCTCCTTGAAATGGTCCCTCAACTGTTTCTCAGCAGACCACCTCAGTATTGTTAGATTGGGTGATTTCCACTGACAACCGGCTGGGCAAGCCAGTTGCCGACTGGGACTCCTTAGTTGGAGTGGCCACCTTCGGCTGCGATGGTGGCAGCTCCACCCAAAAGGGTGGAAAAGCAGCTGCTGGAAGCACCTGCGATGTCTGGACTGGAGAAGGCATCAATGGCAGCTACCAGCTGACCGATGGCCTTGGGGATAGAGCCCTACCCCACCTTGCAATGGCCCACTGTTGCCACAGAAGCTCCCGGTAACACCGGTGCATCTTTTGTTGGTGCCTCGCCTCACCCGAGGATGAGGTGGTAAAGCAGCGTCAATGGCGATGCCTCCTGGTTGAGTGGGACTGAGTGTAGGAATGCCTTGATCCAGACCTCAACTGAGCCCTTGACTGACAACCAGGCAGTCGATGCTGAGAAGAGTGTCCCGGTTGGTCATGGCAGACCACATGCCTAGCCACACTAAGAAGGACAGGCTTGGAAGACTTAACCACTGGTGAAGTCCGCTCCCAAGGTGAACCAGTCGAGGACAGCGACCGATCCACATCCTCCTGAATGAGGACCAGGAGCACCAGGGTCTGAGGGATCGCGTCCTCGATCTAGTCAGACAACCGGTTGACAGTCTCAAGGAAGATTTCCACAACCTGCTCAACCAGAGTCGAAGAATGACAAGCCCGACTGGGTTACCAAGGAGTTCTAGACCTTATCCTCAACCAAAGGGGTCTCGACCATAGCTGGGTGGTCAGGGGAGTTGAGGGATTCGGAGGACCTCAGCGTCTTCATCTCACACAGTCCCATGACTGGTGGTGGCAGCGCTTGTGTTTCTTGCTGTGGTGGGCAAGACTTCCCCCTAAGGTCTGGAAAGCGAAGTACATTTCATGGAAACCTGTGAATGACCCCCTGGTGCTGGTCCCAGCCAGAAGAAGTATCCACTGCAGTGACTGCTGCCTCCTCCAGGACCGCAAAGTGCGATGCAGACCTGGCAGTCACTGAGGCCTTCTTATGGCTCTTAATCCAATCTTTTAGGTACCGCTCCAAAGGTCGGCCGAGGGATAAGCACAGACTGCACCCCACCATGCATGATGCCCGATTAGGCAGTAATGGCACATGCCATGCAGTTTGGTGGCCAACGACTTCTACCAGCACTGGACGCAGAATCTGAAACTCAGCTTCCACTGCTCCATCATCGATCATAGAGAAGAGTCAAAGTGGGCGAGAATGAAGACAAAATAACTTAGAAAAGTTTGAATATAAAAGTTTACCAATGGCGCACTACATCCTATGCGAGAGTGCGGACTAAGTGACCTGTTCTTCCAGCAGAAAGAATGATCTGATGTCATGGGGCAGAGTCGAGGGATATACCGCCTGGGTGGTGGGGGGAGCTCAGCTTCAAGATATCTGATGAATCAGCATTTCCAGTGGAAATGCCAGAGAGTGGATAGTAAACTATATCCACCCCCCTAGAACTGTTAATTTGTCTTTCAGAGTTTGTCAAAGTTGTGTTTTTTTTTTTGTCCAGTTCCCCCATCCTCGGACCCGCTCTGCCTGCTGCCCCATGCATAGGCTTGCCCCTCTGGGCAGGGCCACTGGAGGGAGTTTCCCCTCCCAGACACTACTGGCCACGGGAGCGGGACCCCCCCCCCAGCGGACGTCGGAGGAAGTGGATGGCAGGGAAGAGCGGGTCATTATGCTGGGGGGGCTGTTTTTTTTCCATGCTTGCTTCTTGGGGGCGGGGACGTGCAATGACATCCAGCGTCCGCCCCACCCCCTAACGTGATGGCGCCAGTCACAGCGGTATCTTCAGGGGTTCATAAAACACCAGACACTCTTCCCCCCCTCCCCTCAGAGAAGGAGAGCAGTCCCCAGAATGCTCAATCCTTCTCCCCTGGCTGGCCTTCCGATTCCTGGGTCCATTCCCAAACCCGGGTTGTCGGCGTCGCAAGCGGAAATCCAATTGCTGCGCCAGTGGGCCAGCATGGGGTTTGCCAAAGTTTTGTTACTGTACGTGGCAAACTGTAAAAGACTATACTGCCTCTTTCAGTCAATCTGATAATTTTAAAATTCTTTGTTATGATGTTCTTAATTTATTCAAAAGCTACGCAGTAAGCTGCGGAAATCATGTGTGGAATTGCAAAAGTCATGTTACATAATACTCCCTTTCTGAGTAAAATACCTCGTACCTTTCCATATTTAATATAATTTTCTATCTGCCTGTGCAATCCCAAGTGTGTTAAAGTGTGTCAAAGTCTTTCTGGAACCTTTAAACCCCGAGAGACCACCACTTTGGCCATTACTGTATCATTCATAGTCACACTACTTGTGACTGCTTTAACAAAACTGTTTATGTACAGTGGTGATTGTATAAAACTTTGGAAGTGCTGAGGTATACCTCGAGGTACCACTGAGGCACTCAAGTTCACGTGGTGATTATATAAAAGTCTGGCAGTGCTGAGGTATACCTCGAGGTACCAGGTACCTCCTCTGCACTGCCAAACTTTTATACGATCACCATGTGAACCTGAGTGCCTCAGTGGTACCTCGAGATACACTTCAGCATTTCCCAACTTTTATACGGTCACCACTATAGATGCTGAATGGCAGTGGTCCTCTTACCGCCACCACCACCCCCGCATACCTCACAACTGCTATAAATCTAGCATAGCACTATGATTTTTACACTGAAATTTACCCTTGCTCCACAAAGGTTTACTGATGTGCCTAATAATATTAGAGCCATTTCTGGATATACAAACTATTAAATCATTGCACTAAGTTAATAGAAACATATATGGCGATCACTATTTGTAGACACATTATTCTTTAAAATAAGAACGTGCTACACACATTCTGCCAATTTGGTCTGAATTTTGATGGCCAGTGCTATAAATTTTAATGCGGAGAAGTTAAGAAGTATGCCCTCTGATACTCCAGGAGTGGCCTCCCTCAACCTGGATGGACCCCCCTTTAGTTAGCCTCTGATCCAAACTGCTGTATTTCCCCTATCCCATTATGCTTCTCATGAGGTACTGTGATGACGACCTTGTGACAGTCAGGGTACATAACACTCACTCCCTTTATTTAGCTAAATTAGTTTGGCATTATGGCATTATGTTCCTTTTATGAACCCACGCTGCTTCCTACCAAATTAAAATTCATGTATGGAGCTAAACTCTGCTCGATTACAAACTCAAGCATTTTACCTACAGTCCAAGTCAGCCTCAGAAGCCTGTTGTTTCTCAGGTCACCCCTACTTCCTTTCTCCGATAAAAGGGTGACACTCTCCTCTTCCAGTCTTCACACACCTCCTCTGTGTCTAATGATTTCTTCGATTTCATTCTGCCACTCTTAGAGTATCTTTGGATGTAATGTGTTTGGTCCTGGAGACTTTTTGCATTAATATCCTCTAACTGTTCCACAACCATCTTAGCAGACAACCTAACAGATCAGTATCAATCCTCCACTACACCTGTGTAAACCTCCTCTTTTGAGGCAGGACTCCTATCTTTATTCTCTACGTACTGTATGTACCATCAGGCAGTTCCAGTGAACAGGCCGCACCCTTCTAAGGTGGTCTTCCAGAATCCTTCCACCACATTTTAGTGATTCCAATATTATACCTATCTACCGCAACAATGCATTTCAACTCACCCACTACCGTATTTCTTTAGAAAGGCTCATCTTAGTTATAGAAAATATCCCTCTCCTTAGCCGCTTTCACCTGTACTTTGCAACCCTCACACTTGGCTCTTCAGCAACTGTTGCTCTATTCTTTCCCACTCATGCTACCATTCGGCAGCAGATGTAGCTGAAACTCCTTTTCGGTAAACTTCTCTAACTGATATCTGTGCAACTGCACTCTTCAGATGTGTGGACGCTGATGCTATGAAGGACAATACACTGGTAGTACTGGAACTTAAAGTAATTTAAAAAGTTTTTACTGAGTTTCCTCTGTAAAGAAGTGTCGTTGAGGCACAGGTCAGGAAGCATAGGAAAACCAGGAGCAGCTGCAGAATTCACCAAAATATTTATTTACAGTAGCAGTAACATAAATAAAAAAACTTGTTCAGTATAACTATGTACAAAGGAGAAAAAACAGTAGTTTTCCTTGAGTCTCTGTGTCCTATTTTCTTCCTCAGCAGTTGCAGCTTAGCTCCTTTATAAGTCCTTTCAGTCCCCATTCTTAGCTAGCATCCTGTTTTTGCAAAAATCAGGCAGGAGCGGCTAGAACACAGTGTACTTGCTTTTTGCACAGCTTTTGCAAATGGCTCAAAGATTTGCACTAAGGTAACCTCTAGTTTCCAACAGCTTTCTGCAGTAATCTCAAACCACAATTATATATATTTCAACAGTAAAACTATATATTTTCTAAACAAAAGGGATCCCAATATCAGTTACATTTCCACATCTTGAATTGCATATATTTTTATATCAGCAGATATGCAAGGGAGGAAAAGACAGACAGCAAGAGAGGACTGAGAGACAGAGAGAGATAAAGAATTGCGAGAATGTTCGGGATGATCAAGTCTGAGGTCTCACAGGAAAATATGATTGCACAACTGGACAGACAAATAGGAAAGGACAGATCCCTGCATTTAAATACTTTCTACAACAACTGGGACAGGGTCCTAAACTACCCTGTCACATACACCCCCTCCTTAAGAAGGAACCTGTGTTATCGAACAGGTTTCCAAAACTTTTTAGTAATTCTCTACTAATAATTGCTGCTTTCAGAAATTAAGCACATGTCCATTATCAGTTTTTTAACAGTACCGTTTAAACTCATTTGTTTTTCAACCTTCAGAATCCTCAATTCCTGATCCATATCTTGACACAAAATCAGCATTGCTATTCTCTTTACCAGATTTGTGCATCACAGTGAATTTAAATGGCTGCAGTAACAAGTACCACTGTGTGATTCTGGAATTATCATCTTTCATTTGTTTAAGCCAAAAGAGAGGATTGTGATCTGTTACAAAAACAAAGTCAGTTCCTAGCAAATAAAACTTCAGGGACTCCATGGCCCACTTTGCTGCTAAACATTCCTTTTCAATGATGGAGTACCTTTTCTCTCTGTCATGCAACTTCCTACTTATGTACAGAATAGGATGTTCTTTCCCATCTATATTTTAACTCAGTACTGCACCTAGGCCTACCTCTGATGCATCTGTTTGTAACACAAATGGTTTCTCAAAGTCTGGGCTTCTTAAAACAGGGGCTGAACATAATGCAGCCTTGATGGCTTGAAAAGCTTCATCACACTCTTCGGTCCATTTCACATTATTTGGGTACCGTTTCTTTGTGAGTTCAGTAAGGGGAGTAGCTAGCTCTGCAAAGTTGGGAACAAATCTCTGATAATAGCCAGCCAGCCCTAAATATGACCTGATATGTTTCTTTGTTTTCTGGACAGGGCTGTTAGCTACAGCTTCTAGTTTAGTTTAGTTAGTTTTTGTTGACCGGGTAAGTGCACTAGACAAATTCTGCCTATTTTCAGGCACGACCCGGGGGAGGGGGATACAGATGAACGCCAATTAACCTTGAACCAGATTAAGCTGTTAGTGGTATTTTTAGTGAATGAGGGAAATTTGTCCAGGACACCGGGGAAATTCCCCTACTCTGCTGTAGGGGGACCCTCTGGCCATTTTGGCTGTTAGCCAAGATGGCGGATGTCAGCCAGCCGACAGGAGATCTAGCTGTTGTGGAAGACCCGACGATGGAAGTATCAGACTCGATGGAGGTTAATCCGACTTCTGTTTCTCCCTCAAATTTGGATGTGACTACTCAAGATTCTACGGCTTTAGAGACTGTGAGTGATTCTTTTAATTTAAACATTTCGGAATCAGTACCAGACTTGTTGAATGACTTGAACTCAGAGCCAGTGGCCTGTGGTACGGTGAAACAGAGTATTTTAAAAGTAGATGCTATGTCACCACAAGAGAAGGAACTGCGAATACAGTTGGCTGCGGAAGAACGGCGTTTTTTCCACAAGCGAGCGCAACCTGAATCCTCGCTGAGACAGCTGCAGTCTGACAGTAGTATTTCGTCTGTCACACACAACCAGCTTATTAATACGGAGGTGTCGGTTGTCAGCACAGAGCCTCAGAGTTGGGCGGCGCAGGTAGAAGCCGCTGAAGAGGCAGATCAACTTGGAATGTCAACTCCTGGGTTGCCTCCCACTGCTAGTATGTCGGAAATGGCTGATTCGAGCTCGGCGGGGCTCGGCCTAAGACGTGCAGTGGAGGTAGACACTCCTGAATCAGATGGATCTTCTTGGTCGGTTCCCTCAGGGCTGAAAGCGGCAGGCTGGGTCTTTGATTCATCCTCAGGCAAGTGGCTCTCTGATACCTCTCCAATTATTATGCCCACAAAAAGTACTCCAATGGTGAAAATTTCTGCAGCTCCAGTGGAGAATGAAGTTTTAGAAATCCCGAAGGAACTTGCCCTTACACAGAATCCAGAGTTAGCATTTTTAAATATGGAGTCAAATCCTCCCCAAGACCCTAAGGCTGCTCCTTCAGTTCCATCCTCTTTGCCTCAGCAGCCCCTTAACCTAATTAACAAGACTGCACCAAAATCTTATGCTTCTCTTTTCAAAACCCCCATATATCCAGCAAAGTGACATAATGCTGTACGTCTTACTTATTCAGGTGGCAAGGATACCCCACCGGATAGGATTTTTGTTGCTAGGACTCTGCTGAAAGAATCGAAATTCATGGCTACAGAGTTATATGCACTGATTCACATCTCTGGGGAAACTACATTCGATGTGAGCTTTAAAACAGCTCGGGGGTTAGAGCGCTTCTGGGTTAAATATAATCAACTAAAGAATTTTTCACTATGGTCGCCCTTTATTGTTACTCCTTTGTCTAAACCAGCTCATAAGGTTGTTACAGTGCTTTTTAGAAACAAAGGTGTGAGTGTACAAGATTTGATTGTTTGGTTGAAACATCGTTGTACCTTACTGGAAGATCCTATAGCAATCCTGGATTCTGAAAATATCTGGACAGGGGGCTGGAAAGTGAAAGTTATGTTGAATACTATAAATGAAGGTCCAACATATTTACCAAATTCTTTTTTTTTAGGTCGTGATAGGGGAATTCTTTTTTATGCAGGACAGCCAAAAATGTGTTATAAATGTGGTTCACTGGAACATCTCAGCAACACATGTGATTTGGCAAGATGTATAATTTGTGGGGAGCTAGGTCACTTCAGTTCATCGTGCTTAAATGAAAGCAAATGTAATTTATGTGGGGAATTAGGGCACACTTTTCAAAACTGTACCGCTGCTGCACGTAGCTCACCTGACCAGGCTGATGGAGCAGAATAGCGTTTATTAATTGCTTTAGCACAAAAGAAAGCTAATAATCTGGGGATTTCTTCTCCTGTCCTTGCACAGAGCTTAACAGTCTCTCCGGCGCCACCCACGGAGTGGAGGCCTCTGGTACTGTCTGCCCCCCACAACCAAAGTCAGTTCCAGTACCATTGGAAGACTTTGTTTTAGCTGCTGTCCAGGAGCCCTTACCTCAGACCCCCCACACACACACAGATTTGGTCAAAGGAATTAGACATGCCCCCTTCTCCTCCACCTAAGCAAAGACCTAGAAACAGAGTCACCAGACAATCTACCAGGGAGACTGTTGATAAACTGATGCCTCTGCAATCTGCTGCTATCCCAACCTCAAATAAATTTGATGTTCTACAGTCTGAACATTCAGACACTGATTCGGATGTTTCTTCAGTGGATTCTTCGGTTCCGGAGGGTACTACTGATACAGAAGGGGTGGTTTATTCTCGAGGACAGCAGAAACGGAAAGCTAGAGTTAA
This sequence comes from Neoceratodus forsteri, assembly GCA_016271365.2. Taxonomy (NCBI): domain Eukaryota; kingdom Metazoa; phylum Chordata; order Ceratodontiformes; family Ceratodontidae; genus Neoceratodus; species Neoceratodus forsteri. The sequence goes on along the minus strand of CM057450.1, from coordinate 881,336,806 downwards.
ATTAAAAAACATGGACAAGCAGTGTCGGAAAAGTCCGTTTAAACAAATATAATGACTGAACCTTTCTCTTTTCATACAATTAATGTAAACAGCATCAAACGGATAAATAGACGTAATATGATTTTTTTCTGTATTGGCTGACTTCCACCTTGGATTTTTTTTCTTACAAGATACACAATTTCACACTTTGCAAGAAATACAAATGGCCTCTAGGGCCTGGTATTTAGGTAATTCATTTTGGTCATTAAGTACAGAACCACGTACGGGTCTAGGTATTCTTTTCAAATATCCAGATACAAAAATTCTTAAACTTTTTGACCTACTTTCAGGAAAAGTTTTAATTCTGGATGTTCTTATTCAAGAAACACCATATAGATTAATTAATTTATATGCCCCCCCCCCAACGAAAAGCGCAACGTTGCAAACTTCTTAAGATACTTGAACCATATTTGCACGCTTCTTATATTATTTTTGCTGGAGATTTTAATTGTCCCTTGACCGTGAAACATGGCAAACAATACTGTGACTCAAATTTGTTATCTAATATAATCCGTACAGCACATTTGGTAGATGCTATCTATCATTTAAAAAAAAAAAAGACTCTCCCTATATTTCACAAAGGTTCGCTATATTCCTGTATTGACTACCTTTTTATCTCCCCTACTGTATCTCTACGGCAGGCGGAAGTGTTAGCTCTCGAATTCACAGACCATCATATTATTTCAGTAACTATCGGACCGGATACTGGACAACGAAGGGGGTTCGGATTTTGGAAATTTAATTCTTCTTTACTTTCAAATCCACAATTTTATGCACAATTACATAATTTTGTTTTAGCATGTAAAACTGTTATTTTTTTTTTTTGAAAATTCTGTTTATTGAAATTTTCCAGCACAATACATAGGAAAAAAGAAGAAACATAATACACACTACATTGGACAGCAGACAGAAAACAAAACCACACCTACTAATAGACATACAAAAAAGACAGACAAATACCCCTGGTTATTTCATTGTTACATTATCCAAAATTAAAATTTTAATAGTGTGACCGAGTATGCAGATTCATTTCCAAGCCCCAATGCATCATAAGCTCCATCCCCCCCTACCTACCTAACACTTCACATCATCAGACAGGGAGGCAAGAAAAAAAAAACCTCCGAGCTCGCACTGTACTTAATACACAGGAGGGCCCTAGGACACATCAGAGAGAAGCCCCAATAAACAGTTGTACCTTCGACTGTCCCTCTTCCCCGGGTGGGGTGGGGGAACCGTGATTCAATCCATGTAGCTTCATTTCCCCTAGACGTCCCATCCTGCGCGAAGCATTACGTTTTCAGAAATACTCAGAGTTGCCAAGAACGGGGCCCATTCCCTCATAAACCTCTCCTCTCCATCTCTTACTGCCCACGTAAACCTCTCCAGGGCCAGTGACCTCAAAACCAGCCTCCTCCAGTCTACCATTGTAGGTCCATTTCCAGTAACCCAAGTGTTCTGAATGCAGTGCCTAGCCAGCACAAACACGACTCTGGCCCATCTAGGTAACACTTGCCATTCCTCCTCTCCCGTTTTCCTTTCCACCCCAAACAGGTCAAGGGATCCCGGGACAGACAGCCCCCCCACCCCCCTGTTTATCTCCTGTACTACCTTCCCCCAAAACTTAACCAGAACTGGGCATGTCCAGAAACAATGATAAAAAGTGCCTAGGCCCCTGCCACATCTCTTACAGACCGACGACACTGTTGGGCGTACCCGGTGTACCGCAACTGGTGGCCAATACATTCTGTGCAAGAATTTGAAAAAAGCCTCCTTAAATTTATTATATCATAGGATTCCCTCAGGCATTCCCAATATCAGCTCCCAATTACTTTCGGATATCAGCAGGCCCAAATCCCTCTCCCATAGGGCTTTCGTGGGGCCAGTCAGATCTGGCAAATTTAACTGGCTTTGCTTAGTGACCTTTCCAATGAACCCTTTCGAATCCTTCTTGGCCTGACTAAGCACTTGCTCTATTTTGTTTGGGCACAATCCCATTCCCCCGCTCAACCCCCTAATATACTCACCTGAAGGTACCTATGTAAATGTGAAGCTCCAACTTTTATCTCTCCCTTAATCTTAAACTCTCTCTCAGCTCCCCTTTTTCCAGCAAGGTTCCTACACACACCACACCTCCTTTCTCCCATTCCAGGAACCCCCTATCCTCCATTCCTGGGACAAAACGGGATTCCTTGCAACGGGAGCAGGATTGTTTCCCTCTGAGCTAGTCCCTCTCGCCTCCATGAATGGCCCCATGCTTCCAACGTCTCCCACACCAATGGATTAACCTTCCCCACTCTCCTGTATGCCCATAGCCCTTTACTATGTAAGTACACTGATATTCTCCCGGGGACCCCTTCTTGTTCCAGCCTCACCCAGCTAGCCACCTCCGACCTGTGGATCCAATCCCCTACACTCCTAAGTTGCACCGCCCTGTAATACGCTATCTAGGTCTGGAAAGTTAAGCCCTCCCCAGACCTGGTCCCTCTAAGTCTTGCCAGACTTATTCTGGGTTTTCTTCCCTGCCATATGAATTCTACAAACCCTTTCTCCAATCTTTTAACATCCCTCTGTATTAATCTCACCTGCAGCACTTGCCTCGGATATAATATCCGAGGCATGATGTTCATTTTGATGAGATTAATCCTCCCAATCCAAGATATGGGCAGGTGTGCCCACCTTTTCAGATCCGCCAGTATCACCTTAATTAGTGGGAGATAATTCAGATTGTACAATTCTTCCCACTTCCGCCCAATATGCAACCCTAGGTACTTGAAGTCAGACTTAACCACACTAAAACCTCTCTGCTGCGCCTCCAGACTGATGTCTGGGAATCCCATTATTTCAGATTTCTTGACATTGATCTTGTACCCAGAAAAGTCAGAAAATTTCCCAATAATATCCATCAGGTGCCATAAGGAGACTCCGGTGTCCTCTAAAAACAGAAGCACATCATTGGCATACAGCGCCACCTTATGTTCTCTCCCTTCCCCATCCCTTACTCCCACCACACCCTCATGCCGGCGTATCGCCGATGCCAGGGGTTCATCGCTAGAGCAAACAATAGGGGCGAAAGCAGGCACCCTTGTCTAGTTCCTCTCCCTAATTCAAACTTTTCAGAGAAACAACCGTTCACCATAACTCGTGCACAGGGTTTCAAGTACATGGCTCTAACCCACCCTATAAACGAATCCCCCAGACCAAACCGGTCCATTACCTCAAAGAGGTAATCCCATTCTACTCTATCGAACGCCTTCTCCACGTCCACAGAGAGTACCCCCTTCTGGGCTCCAGCCTGTCCCGCCCGTCAGATGACGTTTAACAGTATCCGCACATTATGATAGGACTGCTGTCCCTTAATAAATCCGGTCTGGTCTGGGTGGATTATGTCCGTTAAAAAATTCTCCAGCCTCAAGGCCAGGACTTTAGTCAAAATCTTTGTATCCACATTGAGGAGAGATATTGGCCGATAGGTTGAGCACTCCGACCCCTGCTGCCCACTTTTATGGATCACACAAATATTGGCCTCATAGCACGAGTCAGGCAATGTTAAAACCTGTCCCTCCTCACCTCCCCCAAATATTTCCTTCAGCACGTCTGCCACTGACCCCCCCAAGATCTTGTAGTACTCAACGGGAAATCCATCTGGACCGCAGGCTTTTCCCTCCTGCAGTTCCTTCATGGCCCTTAATATTTCCACTCGTGAGACAGGCCAGTTCAATATCTCCCTCTGTTCATCTGACATCCTCGGTATGGGTACCCCGTCCAAGAATTCCCGGGTCTCCTTTTCCATTCCAACTTGCTCTGCCCTGTATAATTTTTTGTAAAAATTCGCAAAACACCCTGCTATATCCTTTGACCTGGTCATAACTTGCCCTCCTTCCCCTTTGATTTGTAGGATCCTAGTTGGACACCTCCCCCCTTTCATCAGCCTTACCAACATGGGACCGGGCTTATTTCCCCATTCAAAGACTCTTCTCTGATAACCAAACCACGCCTTCCCTGCTTCCTCTCTCAGGAGAGAATTTAAAGCTTCCCTTGCTGTTGTCAGCAACTTCCGGGCTTCCCCCTTTTCTCCTCCTCCTCCCACCCGCTTTTCCAACTCCTTAACTTGCCTTTCCAGTTCTATCCTCTTATTCCTTTTCTGTTTTTTGATTTTACCTACATACGCCATAATGGCCCCTCTCATGTAGGCCTTGCCTGCCTCCCAGAGGGTGCCCTTGGAAATATCTCCCCTGTCATTCGTCTCCATATAATACCTCCATTGTTCTATCAGATGATCTTTGAATGCTCGGTCCTTGGCCAAATACATGGGGAACTTCCTGATTGGTGGGCCTCTCTCCTCCCTTCCTCCTGTGAGTCTTAGTACCACCATAGCATGATCTGAAATAAGAATGGGACTGTGGCAAATTTCTTTTATTCTCCCCATCCAGCTCCTGGGTATAAATATATAATCTAACCGGGACCACGTTTTGTGAGGGTTGGAGTAAAATGTGTATTCCTGTTCAGTGGGGTTGGCGGCCCTCCAGCAATCCACCATGTCTAAGTCTGCTATGCCTACTTGCCACTGGCCCATAGCCTCTGTAACCCTCCCTTTCCCTTCGGAATGATCCAGCCTCGCATCCATCACCCAGTTGAAATCTCCCCCCATAATCAGACCAGGAAATTGTTCTTTAACAAGCAAGCCAAGCAAAGAAGAGTAAAATCCTGGGTCATATACTGCCGGTGCATATATGCACCCAAACGTGAGTGTTTCACCTTGCCAGACCCCTGTGACAAAAACATATCTCCCTTCCCTGGGATCTCTCACTACCCTCTTTACCTCCAAACCCCCAGGTTTTTATGTAGAATATTGCCACCCCCTTTTATGGGACCGAATAGCGGCAACACACTTCCCCACCCAGTTCCGAACCAGCTTGGCATGCTCCAGATCTGTTAAGTGGGTCTCCTGTAGCAAAGCCACTTGCGCACCCTTACGCCTCAGTGCAGTCAAAAGTGCGGTCCTCTTTACTGGGCTTGCTATGCCTTTTACATTCTACGATATAACATTTAGATCCTCCATCTCACCTCAGAGTAAACTTCATTTGCATGAGCACTGCTATTTGTCCTTATCTTATAAGCACCAAGGGTTCCCCAAATCTCACAGGCACACACACATCTTTCCCCTTGAATTCCACACACTCGGTCACCTTCCCAAAGGTATAACCAGGTAACTATCCTACTAACGAACACTGTAAAACATACATCAATTTTAACATTCAGAACTATCCCACCCCACCTTTCCCCTCCCTCCCCTCCCCAGCCTTTTGATTCATTTTCCTTGTCCAGCCCCCCATTTACACTAATTGCTAACATAGCACAAGTGCATATTGAGAGATATAAAAACAAAAATACATAACCACCATTCTCTTCACAACTGAGATACGTGTCCCACTCCCCCCCCCAACCCGGCCCCCAGTTCTTCCTTCAGGAGCTCATCTATCCCTAAGGTCCCCATAATGCTCCATTTCGGGTCAGAATCCTCCACCCCCCTCTTGACCTTACCTCAATGGTTTCCCCTCACACTTCCCCAAGTCCCAACCACCCTCTGTCACCGCCAATTACCCATTTCTTTCACCCTATCCCTTCAAACCTGCCCTCCCCCACCTCCTCCTCTTATCCTTCCACACCAAGCCCCCCTTTAATCCCCTTCATAGCACTCCGGATCTCCCCCCCCTTTCCAAAGCCAGCGGGCAGGGGTATGCCAAATTTACTAATGCCTTCACTCACCCGTCCCAAAACGAGGTCTCCCCAGCACCTTCTTCAGAATTTGCTCACTCCTCCACTGCTCCTAGATCCCGTCGGGCCCCTCCCCTCCCTCCTCTGAATCCCAACTAACTGACCTACTCTAGGCCTGGTTGTATATCCGAACCCTTCTTCATGTGGTTGCTCCCCTAGGCCTCTTGTCCTCCACGCTGGCGCATCCCCTCACCCCCATCCCACTGCCATTTGCCAACCTCCTCCTTTCCTATCGAACCCTCACCCCCGCCCGAAAGCCTTTTCTCAGCAGCATCCGGTGTCATGCTCCTCAAACCCACAGTACAATAATCCACATCCAAGAGGAGAGAAAGGCGTGGGGGGCAAGGCCGCGCCATCATATACACACGCAGAGCCCTCCCCGTTCCTACCTTGCAGGCCACATCACTTCTCGGCCACTTTACAGTCTTCAGCCCCCTGGGCTACCAGCAATCCTTCCACAGCTCACCGAGCAGGCAGGGTGTAAGCATGCATCTCCATTTGTTCTCCAAATTAATCACCCCTTCCTCGACCAGATTTCACGACTCTCAGAAGGCCTTTTCAAGTGTCCCCTTCTAAATAACAAAGCACAACGGCGCCACTCCGAACAGTTTAAAACTTTTATGATACGAGAAAGAACCAAATAACCAGAAACATCAGAGAATTACAAAGCCAAGTCCACAAGGGTTTCTTCTGTTCTGTTTTCCACCTCTGACCCTCTCCATGGTCACTCAGCTCACTCTCCTTTTCAGGCCCTCAAACGAACTCTTCTGCCTTCTCAAGTTCCCAAAACGAGTAGGTCACCCCTTCATGTTTGATTCGAAGTGTGGCAGGGTAGGTCAGAAAACTTTCAATCTTCAAGTTTCTTAATTGGATCATTACCCCATTAAAAGCTTTCTGTTTTTTAAGCAGACGGGTCGAATAATCTTGCGATAGGAACAGCCTATTATCTTCGGAGGACAAAGAGCCCCTGGACCTATACGACTTCAAAATTGCTTCTCGGTCCTGAAAATTATGAAACCTCATGATGATCCGACGTGGGGGCTGATCCGCGGGAGGCCGCGGCACCACCGCCCAGTGGGCTCGTTCCAATTTGACCCTGCCGTTTTTCATCTTCAATCCCAATAATTCGGGAAGCACTTTGCCACAGAATTCTAAGACATCGTTCCCCTCCAGTCCCTCAGGAAGCCCTCTGAGGCGCAGACTCAACCTACGATGATAATTTTCTTGATAATCGTAGGCCTCTTTGAACTCCTTCGGCTCCCTCTGTAACATGCGAACTTGCTCAGGGACTGTTAGCACCTCGTCTTCTAGCCTGAAGATCCTTTCCTCCGCCTCTGCTAGTCGCGAACTCTGGTGTGACTGCTGCTCTAATACCTCTTGAAGCTTGCCTTCTAGTTTATCTTCTAGCTTAATTAGCCATGGCTCAAGAGCTGCGATCAACTGCCCAGTCACTTCTTTGCCTAAGGCCACCACTTCCACTGCAGAAAGCGAGACCAGGCCCAAGTTCTCCCCTCCAGATCCCGCCATCACCTTTTTGCTTGCCTTGCCGGTCGAACGCTGACTCTTAGAGGGCATGGGTGTCAGGTATTCATCCATATTACTATCCGACACCGATTACCACCTTTTAATTCCTCCGGGCCAGGAAAACTCCTTATTTAATCTTTTAAATACTGGTTGACCCAGTGGAGCGAGCGGGAGACACGTCTTCTCAGTTAGCTACTCATTAGCCCCGTTATAGTGTTTTTTGATAGTCCAGTATTATGGTGGGAAGACACTAAGCACGAACTTACTAAGTTATGTAAACAACCTAGTAAAGGGGTCTCACAGACAGAAATTTGACCTACTTGAAGAATAGAAAAGTACTGCAACAGCTATATTCAATCTCCTTTGAAATAGGTCAAAATTTAACTACTCAGATCTCACAGATTACAGAAAATATGGTTCAGTTTCACGCTAATAAAAGCAAAATCCTTGTTATTTCAACAACAGTTTTTTTACTCAAGGCGACTTAGCCACTGCTTGTCCATATGAATACTGGCAATCCCAATTAAAAAAAAAATCTATTTCTGCTGCCCGAGATAATGATGGTGTGGTGTATTGAGGCACAAGGAATATCATTAGAATTGTGTCTGATTATACTTCTAGCATGTTTAACCCTCTGCTGGCCTCTACGTCAGGATTACAGTCCTTTTTTTTTTTTTTTAAACTTTTTATTTATATATTTTATGCTTAGATTACAGCATTCAACAGTTCCCTTGCAGTACAGTACAACATGTGAACCCTTCAGAAAATAGATGTTCAGATAAGACAGACACTGCAACATGCTATCAAGATTAGGGGGAACAGCCATATACAGTGAAGATCTGTGATATTATTCTATCATTTGGCTAATGCTACCAACGCTCTTAATAAAAATTCACATATCAAATATTATTCACTACTGCAAGACGGGCTATCATGCCCTTAAACACTACACTCTTTATACATCAAGCTCAAAAATAAACTCCCAATTAGCTCCCTCAACCTCCCATAACGATTTACAAATGTTTCATTTTAACCTCAGCCCCCTCAGTCGCAGGCTATTGTTTCATTATGTTACAGAAATACTAATTAAAGTAATAAAGCAGAAAATACAGGGGAAGACAAAAAAGATATATGTCCTGGAGGTATCCAAAATATTATTTATCTGCCTGAACAACAGCGACCCTCATTATAGGATCAGTCCAATACCTAACATCGAAGAGAGAGAGAAAAAAAAAAAAAGGAACTTACAGTCCCACTTTTAGGAGAGTGAAAGTTAATTAGAATTTTTAATTGTGACCTTAATTTCCTTTTCACTGCTTAGTTCAGGTATCTCCCAGCTCGGATTCTGACAAGGAGTCGCCCTCTTGAGCAGAACTTTTGGTCTCCAGCTTTTGCACCAGCTTTGCGGCTTCTTTGGGATATATATATATACACACACACACACGCTTTCCTGCCGACTGTAACATGTAGTCGAGCTGGCATCAAAAGATTATTCGGGATCTCCATCGATCGAAGTTGCCTCCTGATGGCATCAAATCCTTTCCGCTTCATCCGAGTGGCATAGGAAAGGTCGGGGAAAAAAAGAATTCTGGAGCCTTCCACCTCAAGTCTCCACTTAGCTCGCGCTGCCCGAAGGATCTGATCTTGTGCCACCACGGAGGTAGTTACCATCACTACAGTCCTGGCACCATCTGGGGAGATATTCGGTCTTCGGGTGTTAACCTGATAGATACTCAAGGAATGATTGTAAGAGCCTATTTCCAGAGTCTCCAGCATTCATTTAACCAAGTGGCCAGGCAAATCCTCCCCCTCAACTGCCTCCGGTAGCCCTATTATTCTAATATTAGCAGCACGCGCAGGTTTTTCCAAATGTTCCAATCTGGATTTAATCAAATTCTGCTCCTTCACACACATTGATACAGCTGCTTGGGTCCGTTCCGCTGAGCGCTCCGCCGTCTGTGTCGTGTCCACCAGACCATCCAACCTCTGTTCAACCGGGACCATTCGGGTATGGTAGGAGTCCATTTTCTGGTCCATAAGCTGGACCGTTTTAGTCAAGTTTAATACTGCAGACTGCAAGGTCTCCAGCATCGCAGGTCTGGGCTCTCCAACTGCCTCACTAGAAGTAGGCAAGTTCCCAGGCGTGGGTGGTGGTTTGAAGGCCCCAGCACGAGGGGCAAAAAAATTAGCTTTCTACTCTGTATTTTTTCTGCCCATGTTGGTAAATCCGCTATGCCCAGATAGCTCTATACCACAGGAAGACCAATTTCATAAATTTCAGGATTCAAGTGCCCCCGAAATATACAAAATTTTTAACTTTAGGGTGCTGATCCAGGAGCTCTTTGAAAGTACGTCTTATCAGCTAGATAGCTAGCCACGCCCCCAGGATTACAGTCCTTTTTGAAAGATTCCTGTAAAGAACCTTTTAATATCCAAAATTTCAGTTGTAGAACTGAAAACAACACTGTCCTCTATGGCCGGGAAAAAATCACCAGGCCCTGATGGAATCTCAATAGAGCTTTTGAAATTTGTAGGTAACCTCTGTTTGGAGGAATTGGCTTTGGTGTTTAATGAAATTCTGACATGTGAACTTATTCCTCTATCCATGAATTCTGCAAGTTTAACTTTCATCTATAAAAACAATGATAAACTCAATTTGGACAATTGGTGCCCTATTACACTTTTGAATTCAGATTTTAAATTACTTATGAAAATTTTGGCAAATAGACTCTCCCTAGTGGCTGATAAATTGATTTCTTCAGCACAAGTATATGCTATTCCAGGAAGGAAAATTCAGTCTCAACTTTTTCTCCTAAGGGAATTGGTTGAGCAGGGAAAGAGGGGGACTCTATATGGTTACCTGCTGTCCCTGGATCAATCAAAAGCCTTTGATAGAGTAAATCATGATACTTTATGGATAATTCTAACGCATTATAATATTCCAGATATTATGATACGCTGGCTAAAAAGCATGCATCGTACAGCAACAGATTGTCCAGTCATTCAAGGATGGAAGGGCCCTCTCATTTCTCTGAAAAGAGGTGTTCGGCAGGGATGCCCTCTCAGCCCTATCCTGTACGCCTTTTTTTATAGATCCTCTTTTGGGGAAAATTATCGATTCATTGGAAGTACAGGGTTTATGGTCCCAAGAACAGATTCTGCCACACAAAATTATGGCTTATACAGATGATATGACACTTATGGTACAGGATGAACCTTCGGTTCTCACGAGTTTAGCTATCTACACGGAATTTGGGACGTTTACAGGAGCTGCTTTAAATCTTAATAAAGGTTTTGGCCAAGGTTTGCCATACAGCATAAATACCTATGAATCCACTGCTGGTATTTCAATAGCTCCAGATCCTTTGAAAATTCTAGGTATATATTGGGGAAACATAGAATTAGATATTTTTAATTGGGAAAAGAAATTTCTGTTAGGCCAATGGAAAATTATTTTATGGAATAAATGGAAATTTGGAAGAAAAGGGTTTTTCTCATTAAATCCTGTTTAATTCCAGTTTTTTTTATATCTTAGCTATATGTTTTCTCCCCACCAAAGTCCTTAGAAGTTGGGCTTTTAGGGATATTCTTCCAGTTCTGTTGGGGAAGCCGTCTTAATCCTATCAAGCAAAGTATTTTATATCTTCCCATTAACCAGGGAGGCCTTAACATGCCTAACCCGATTTTGTTCTTTAATATTTTTTTTATTTTTGAAAATTTTCGACCTTTATTGTTGGAAGAGGCATATGGGTGGGAAATTGTGTTACGGACAAATTGTATGCTTTGGCTTCAGTTATGGGAAGCACAATCCCTAAAGTGTTTCAAGAAATCAGCAATATTTCTGGAGTATACAAGAAGTACTTTTCTGCACATCAAACAATGGAATCTATTAATTCATGTACTTAATTTATCTAGAAAACAGTTGTATTTTCATTTATTGGAGACAACCTGCCAGGTAGAGACTGTGTTTGTGAACTGCCCACTACAGTATAGATCTCATTTGCAGAGTTTCCAGATAAATAAACGTATACCTACCCAGGTGTGGGATTTTCATTGGTTGGCCTGTCATGGCAAAATAAATGTTAAATACAATCATAAACACAAGGCTAAACAAGACAGACTCTGCATACGGCCTGATTGTTTTCAACAGGAGAAAACTATAGAACATCTCTTGTTCTTCAATATCTGGTTTTTGGGCCTTCATAGCACAGGAATGGAGGGAGGATTTTTTTTAACCTTATCTTGGGAAAATTTGATGTTTGGAATATTTGATATCTCTTGGACTAGTAAATGGCATTATAGTACACTGCAAGTGTTTGTCACAGTAATCAAGTGGCAGATATGGTTGGCTAGATGTGCTTTTACTCTACAGCAACAAGAAAGCTTGCTAATTGAACTATGGCATAAAATACATCAAATGAAAAGTATATATAAAGCTCAACAAATTTCCCTGTCAAATACTCGATTAATGGAGTTATGGATTGGATTCCCTTGGATCACTGACTCAGATGCTCCAATAACTTAAACGTATTTACATACAAGGACAATTTTCCTCACAAAACTGAGACTTACTGTATTGGTTCATATATTTGTTTATTCTTTACTGTTTTATACAAGCTCAGTCATAGTAGCAATACTTTAGACCTATTAGAGATAGGATTTAAAAAAAGGGAAGAGGGGAAGGGGTTTCCACTACTCCCTTTGGGGAGGCGGGGATTTGGTGATTATCAAGGGGAGTGGGACCGAGGATATTGGAATATTGCTTTTGCATTATTTAATTGGAATTTTCAGTTTTAACACAGTGATAGCAGGAAGAGGGAGGGAGGAAGGGTTTACTAAGAGGGGTTTCTTTATTTTAAGATTATAGCACAAATTAATATTTGATTATTTTTTCCTTTTGCTTCCCTTTTCATTCTGTTATCCAATGAACTATTGACTTGTACATATTTCTTCTGATTTAACCTTTGGCTTTCATTCAGAATTACTGAATGAATTAGTGTTGGTTTAAGTTTTCTTTTTGCTTTATTTTTTCATAGCTCTGTGTGCTATAACACTGATTGAATATCATTGTTCTGATTTTCATTATGATTGGGGAAAAAAACTGTCCCTACTTGTACAGTGGGGAAGGGGGTGGGTCATAACGATTTAAAAAAAAAAAAAAAATTGAGGATAATTGTATGAATTAATAATTATTTTTGTTTTAGTATCTTGTCTTTATGTGTTTTGTATGAAGGAATACTGACTTGTAAAATGCTGTTTTGATTTCAATAAAAAATTCCCCTACTCTTTTAGATAAGTGCCATGGGATCTTTAACATCCACCTGAACTACCACCAATCCAGGCAGATGGGACCTCGGTTTAACGTCTCATCCGAAAGACGGCACCTCAGAAGTGCAGCACCCCTTTCATGCTGCACTACAGTGTCAGTACTGGAATATTAACCCAAGTGCCAGATGTGGGAACTGAACCCACAGCCCTCTGATCTCCCGGCCTCAGAGGCGAGTGTGCTACCTACTGAGCCACTGACTTAACTTCTCTCTGGCTTAACTTCTCCATTTCCCAACACATAACCCAAATATCTGGTTTCCTGCATGCCCAGTGCACATTTGGTAGGATTATTAGTCAGACCTGCATTTTTGATAGCACGGATAACTGCTTGTAGCTGTTTCAGGTGACTTTTCCAGTCTGGTCTATACACCACGACATCATCCAGGTATGCAGCACAATAACCAGTGTGAGGGGATAAAATTACATTCATGTACCACTGGAATGTAGCTGATGCACCATTTAAACCAAATGGCATGATTGTGAACTGATAGAATCCTATAGGGGTGGCAAATGCAGTTTTATCTATGGATTCTTTGGCTAAAGGTATCTGCCAGTAACCCTTGGTGAGATTGAGGGTACTGAAATACTTCACACTCCCCAGTCTGTCCACCAAATCATCTATTCTGGGCATATGATAATTGTCAAATTCTGACACTTAATTAAGTTTCCTAAAATCAAGGCAGATTCTAATATCCTCTTCTTTTTTGTTTTCAACTGCCATGGAAGATGACCAAGCATTCCTCGACTCCTCTATGATACCCAGTTCTTTCATTGTTTGTATTTCCTTAACCACATCAGTTCTTAACCACTCTGGCAACCTGTATGTCTTTTACCTAATAGGACGAGCATTCCGTGTCACTATTACGTGCTCAACCTCTTTTGCTTGGCCTGGTACCATGGTAAAAGTACTATTAAATGTCTTTAGCACATTACGAATGTCTGCAGTTTGTTCTGAGGTTAAGGAAACATTCACCTTTACAGCACCAGCATTTACAGTTTGTTCTAGTCTATCATAAGCTACACCAATATCTTCCTTATCAGTCTCTGGTAAAACTAGCAAAGCAGCTTTTGGCGTTTTTTCAACCCATTTCTTGAGGAGGTTAGCATTGTATATCTTAGTAGGATTTTTCCTGTCAGGGATCTGAATCTCACAGTTAACAGTGCCAGTATGTCTAAGAATTTTATAGAACTTTATAAGGCCCTTGCCACTTAATTAACAATTTATTTTCTGTTATGGGTAACAGTAGCAAAACCTTTTCACCTGGCTCAAAACCTTTTTCTTTTACCCCAAGGTCATAATATACCTTCTGCTGGTTTTGGGCCTCTTCCTTATTACTATGGGCAATTTCAACATATTTTGCCAGCTTCTTTCTTAGGGCACACATATAAGAAGATATAGTAGATTGTTTCTGAGTCGGGTTATCTTCCCACGTTTCTTTTATCACATCCAGAGGCCCTCTTGGCTGCCTACCATACAGCATCTGAAATTGTGAAAACCCTGTTGAAGCCTGTGGCACTTCTCTGTAAGCAAAAAATAGGTAAGGCAAGAATTGGTCCCAATCTTTCCCTTCCCCTTTTACAAACCTTTTTAACATGCATTTTAGGGTTTGGTTAAAAAGCTCAACAAGACCGTCTGTCTGAGGGGTGATGGGGGGGGGGGTTCTTATGGCACAGCATCTTCAGTAATGCAGCACCAAAATTACTACCCTGATCAGTAATAATTTCTTTAGGTATGCCCACTTTGCTGAAAAATTTGGCAAGCTCTGCTGCAACTTTTGGGGCTGTAACAGTACACATTGGAACTGCTTCTGGGTATCGAGTAGCATAGTCGCATACTACCAGGATAAATCTATTACCCTTTTTACTTTTGTCTAAAGGACCAACCATGTCCATTGCAATTCTCTCAAAAGGTACATCTATCAAGGGTAGGGGCACCTTGTCTTTCCTAGTGATTGGGGCTACTTTCTGACACTCAGCACAGGAATTAAAATAGGTAGCAACTAGGGTTGTCACGGTATGAAATTCTGACAGTACGATAACCGTCACATGTAATACCGCGGTTATCGTCATACCGCGGTATTGCAGTACAAATACTTTTTGCATAAAAAAGGCAAAAAAAATAGTTGAAAGATCCCAATACCGCGGTATACCGTGAATCACGGTTATCGCGGTACAAGAAATTTCCCACGGTATCAATACCGTGACTTCTTATACCATGGTATACCGTGAAACCGGTATACCGTGACAACCCTAGTAGCAACATCTTCATGAATTACAGGCCAGTAAAATCTACACAGCAATCTGGCAAGGGTGCAATCCTTCCCTGAGTGACCAGCCATAGGACCATCATGTGCTATCTGTAACAATTCTGTTCTGTACTTCTGTGGTATAACCAATTGTTCTATCTGTTCCTGTGTCGGAGGTCTAATCCAAACTCTGTACAGTAACCCATTACATTTTTTTAAACATTAGTCCACCGTGTTTTGGTTTCACCCCCAGCTGCTTAAAATAACCCTGGAGAGAAACATCGTTAGCTTGTTCTGAAAGAAAATCACAATCAGTTATCAATTTAGTTTCAGCATTTTCATATTTTAACCCTTCATGTCCATCAGTCTTTTACTGCCACAGTTTCTTCAGGCTTTGTCTTTCTTTCCTGGATTTCCGGATCTTGGAGCTGTGCTCAAACAAGTCCAAATCAAAATCTTTGAAAGAAAAAGTTTCCCCACCATCTGAAATTTTCTTTGCCTGAGCTCTTGTCACCACAGCTGCTGAAACATCAGGATTCACTCCTTCTTTGATCAACTCAGTAAATCCTGGAAAGTCATTTCCAACAATCACAGGTACAGGTAACTTAGGTACTACCCACACTTTCATTTGGTGTGACACACCCTCAACGGTCAGAGTCACTGCGATGGTAGTATCGAGTGTCCCCGTGGATGCAGATGACACCAGCACCTGGTCCCTTTGCACAGTGTTTTCCCAGCACTTTAACATGCACTAGGGTCTGGTCTGCTTCCCAAACCAATTGGCGCATTTACATGCACTCAGTTCTCCGATTCCGGGTGGGTTTCTGAGATTTCAGTTTTATGAATCGGGAAACACGACTGCATGTAAACAGGGTATTTTCACGTGTTGCAACCTACCCGATTTCTTGAAATACCCGATTATGCCCTCTGGAGTTCTCTTGCACAAATCTGAAATTGGGTACATGTAAACACTTGCGTGCTGCTGTTTCCCAAAAATGATAGTCGCGCATGCTCTGTGATAGTGCGCTAGCCGGCTAGACAACTGTTTCTGTCTGACAGGATCTGTTTTGCCAGATAGTAGTGGCAGACACATAACTTAAGTGATGTCGAGTAATGCATTAAATGTAGCGTCCCTGAACTTATGGTTTTTATGTTTTTTTTTGTTTTTTTTTTCCACTGACGTTATATTCCAATGTTATGATTATTTATGTGTAACAGCAAATCCTTAGCCGTCTTAATCATGGCTGGGGTTAAAGAATTACAGAATACAGCAGTGTTATGATTACATTATGGTAGAAGCACCAAATGTCCGTGTTTGTTGTGTGTGTTTGTTACCCTGGCAATTCTTTGTGAGCAGCGCTTCTCATTGCCAGCTGAGTTTAAAACCAGTCAGCGGTGTGTGTTTGTGTCGGTCTCACGCTGCATAGATTCTAGGGACATTCGAGGATGTACTGTGAAGATTTTACTAAGTAGTGTGCATTGCGAGTAGTTAAAGGCTCTTTACAAAAAGCGCAGTAGTTTAACCACTGTTATGGCAACAACTGTAACAGTATGTGGGAGGCTGTGTGCAGCTGGGGAATGAAGTAGCTGGAGTGCAAAAGTTACATAAAATGGAAACCTAATGCAGAGCCCACATCAGTTAGTGACTTGGTGTCAGATTCTCAAAGCCACTTGATTGATGCATGGTGTCTGTACCAAACATGAATGGCGCAAGGTCAGAAAACGTCCTTGGAGCCATTTTTAAATGAAGCATCGTCTGCCATAAGAGCTGCCCTGACCTAAAGGGCCTGCATAACCCATGCCTCCACCAATGGGCTGAGATGTGGCGCTAGGGGGAATGTGGCAGACGCAAGTTGCCACAACCCCTCTAAATGCAATTCACAGATGTCCTCCAGATGACACATTTCCAAGTACCCTTAGACGAGCCAGAGCTGGTGTACAGGTATTGTATTAATCAATCTTCTATGTGGAACAGTATCGAAAGCTTTGCTGAAGTCAAGGTAGGCGACATCAACTGCTCCCCCTTGGTCCACCACTCTGGTTACCCAGTCAAAGAAATCTATGAGATCAGTTTGACAGGACCTTCCTTTTGTAAACCCATACTGTCTTGGATCCTGGTCTCCTATGGATTCCAGGTGTTGCACTATCCTTTCCTTAAGGAGTGTCTCCATAATCTTGCCCACTATTGAGGTAAGACTGACTGGTCTGTAGTTCCCTGCCTCCTCCCTGTTACCACTCTTATGGAGTGGGATCACATGAGCCCTTCTCCAGTCTTCTGGGACCTCTCCTGTACTCAGACTCACTAAACAGTTCTGATAATGGCTCTGCTAGTTCCACCCTTAGCTCCTTTAGTACCCTGGGATGTATGCCATCAGGTCCAATTGCCTTGTCCACCCTTGTAGGACCCTTTCTTTTGTGAAGGGACTACAAGACTGCTTGCCTTGTCCACAGGATCTTCCAACAAACCACTCCTGTGAACCGGGCATTTGCTGCATGGGGAAGGTTGTTGCAAATGCGGGCACTTAGGCACCGGGACCCATCCTGTACCATAATCTAGCTCAGTGTCCCTGGTGCACAGGACTTCATTGCAAGCTGATGTTTGCAGTAGCTTGCACAGGATGCAGCCCCCTTTCAGAATCGGGAACCTGATCATCTAACTTGTTGGGAGTGGGGAGGAGTGCACAACAAGAGAGCATGCTTTTAGCAGCAGTACCCTGAAACAAGTATTTGTCAATTCCGAATGTTTGCTTGCTGGTTTTGGCATTGGTACTGCATGATTTAGAGAGATACATAATAGGAATGGCAGTGAAGTACTGAACTAACGCCAGCCCCATCCCTTCCCTGCAGAGACTGACAGGAGTTGGGGTATGCCTTTGGTTTATTGGCTATAATGCTCATGCCATTCCACGTCACCCCACCCTGCTGACACAGGTGTCATGGTGTGCACTGGGACTTTCTGCCCTTATGCTCACCCCATTCCATAAGGAAATAAGCTGAGATGGGTGCAGCATAGGAGAATGGTGTGAATGTTAGAGGTAAAGACCCCAAGGCACACCTCGATGCCTGTCACTGCTGCAGGGTGGGGGTGGAATGGTGTGAGCATTACGGCAGACGACCCCAAGCCACCCCCCCCCCGACAACCATCAGTCTGCACATGGTGGGGAATGACGTTTGGAAACCCTAATGCCCTGGGCGTATGTTGGTGTGTTTGCTCCAAATTTTCAGCATGGGCTTTTTGGGACCCCACCTCATGAACAGTGGTACTATCATTTCATTACTCAATCCTGAAAGGTGATTTTACACAGTGAATGCGACATTCGGTGCAACAGCTGCAGAACATACAGCATTTTGGGCAGGATGTGAAAAACGACATCTGTACTATTCATGAGGAGGTGTGAAAAAATGGCAGTGTTGAAAGTCTGGAGTGAAAATATAAAGAACTGGTGAAGTTACGACCATGCGTAACGGTGTTAGTTGTGGGAATTTGTACACACAATTTTCAACATGGCCTTTTTGGGACCTCCCCTCATGAACAGTTGCACTGTGATTTAATTAATCTGTCCCAAAAGTTGATTTTCCACAGCAACTGTGCCATTCTGCGCCACAGGTGCGAAAATACGTCTCAGGCAGGATGCAAAAAAATGGCAGTTGTACTGCTCGTAAGGAGGTGTGAAAAATTTGCAATGAAGGAAATCTGGAGTAAAAATATTAAAAACCGTCAAAATTATGAGCGTGCGTACAAACTACGCATCACATGCTTGTAATACAATTATTTTGTTGATTTTTTTCCACCAAACTTGCAATATAGACTTTTTGGGACCCCACCTCATGAACAGTTGCAATGACGTTTAATCGGTCCCAAGAGGTGATTTCGCAAAGCGACTGTGAATTCACCTTTTGGGACCAAGAAACGAAGTGACAGTGTCAGTGGTCACCAGGTGGGGCCCCAATAAACCCATGTTTAACATTGGGGGCCAAAACTCAAAAACATTGCTGAGACATCAACCCAAGTTGAAAACGCCACATTGAGTGCCATTTTTAGGCTTATCATGATTTTCTTCAGTTTGTGGTTGGATTTTGAAGAGTGCAGACATGTTCCCAGTCCACAGAAGATCGCTGCTCCTGACCTACGGAAGTAAGTATGGGTGATTAGGGGGTGGTGTGCGCAGATAGCAGGATGGGGGAGGATGTCTGGCTGGAGACGATGAGGACTTTTTTGTTTTTTCAGGCTTCAAAAAAAAAGTATGCTCGATGGACTGTTTTCTTTATTACAGGTGAAACAAACGAATCTTGGCACATTGGGTGGGCTCCCAGTTGTCAGAATAGTGTGTGGGGGGCAATGCTGTCCCCAAGGTTGGCTGACAAAATGGCATGTGTGGTGTGCGTCTGACACCAGAAGTGGGCATCCAGTGGTAGAAAAACAAACAGTACTTTAGCACACCAGGGGTGGGGAGGGAGCATGCCAACACGCGAGGATTGAAGTGTGTTGTGGGCAGCAGTAGCTGCCAATTATGCATAGCTGGGCTCACTTATTTCACCAGGGAAGACACACGGAGCAAACGATTTGCTCCAACCATGTGCATTACTATGCATTGTAATGTGCATGGTTGGAATGTGCCTGGATGCTGGGGTGGGGGGAGAGGAAAGAGATCTGCCGCTGCAGTGATGAAACTGTGTGATAGGTGCGGCAGATTTCTTTCAAGTCCGGCGCTCACTCTAAAACTGCAGTTATTGTTGACTGGTAGCTGAGGGACGAGCCCCTGAAAGAGTTGGCTGGATTGGCCACACACTGCCACACCTCTGCAATACTCTACTATTCTCAAAATGTTTCTTGTGAACTACACACACAAGCAAACTTAAAAACGAGGTCATATTTAGAAAAATAGAAATTGTCGTCAGATAACGACTGCTAGGCCCATCCAGTCTGTCCATAGTCCTTATACATTGTATGTGAACACAAAGTGAGCAATGGCTTTTCATCTCTCCCTCCCCTATCAAGCTTCACTTGTGCCTGTCACATGCATGCTTAAACCCCTCCACTGTGCTTCCCCCCCACTACCTCCTGTGGCAGACTGTTCCAAGTGTCGACTACCCTTTCTGTGCAGAAAACCTTCCTCACAGTACCTCTTAATCGACCCCCTTTCAATTTCATATTGTGCCCCCTGTTCTTGTACATTTTCTACATTGGAAACAGTCCTACACCTGTACTGGTTTATGCCATCGAGGTACTGGAAAGTTTCAATCATGCCCCCACTGCTCTCTCCTTCATTGAGAACATATTGAGGTACCTTAGTCTCTCCTCATATGTTTTGTGGTGCAAGCCTTGCATAATCTTTGTTGCCCTTCTCGGGATAGTCTCTACCATATCTATTTTGTTGAGCAGGTGTGGCCTCCAGAACTGCACGTAGTACTCCAGGTGAGCCTTTCCAACGTTTTATAAATTGTCATCACCATCTGCTAGTGATACCCCTGCCTATGCACCCTAGCATGCCACTTGCCCTCCCTGCCACCTTTGTGCACTGCTTTGATACCTTAAGGTCATCAGAGATGATAACCTTTCCTCTTTGGTGACAGTCATTTCCTCCACCCCAACCTATATCTATACCCAGGGTTCCCTCTACCCAGATGCATTATTCTGCAATTCTTTGCATTGAACTTCAGTTGCCACATCTCTGAAACAGACTTTGACGGAAGATAAGGACCGCTTGGCCCACCTAGTCTGCCCATGTCCCTACCTACTGGATAAGCTGCAGATCCGAGTTAACTAACAGCCTATTTCTTCCTACCCCCCACAAGAATTGCCTTATGTCTATCCCATGCATTCTTGTATTCCCCCACTGTTTTTGACCCCACGACCTCCTCAGGAAGGCCATTCCATGCGTCCACCACCACCTCTGTGAAAAAATACTTCCACACATTGCCCCTAAACCGTCCCCCTCTATCTTCAAATTGTGTTCCCTTGTTCTTGCACATCTCTTTTTCTGAAAGATCCTACCCTCTTGGACTTTGCTGATTCCCTTGAGGTACTCCTTGGGTATCAACCCTATTGCAGATCTTTGTTGAACAACTTTCAAGCTTCTACAGTTCCCTCTTCATTTTCTGCACCCCTTCTGGAGTATCCACCCTGTTGCAGATCTTGGTGTTATCTGCAAACAAGCTGACCATTTCTTCCAGCCCCATCTGCAATGTTACTAATTAAGACACTGAACAGGACTGGTCCCAGCACTGATCCCTGTGGTACCACACTGGTCACCCCCCTCCCCAGATTGTACCCCATTTACTACCACCCTCTATCTCCTGTCAGGTAAGTTCCTAGCCCAATTCACCACCTTGTCTCCCATGCCAAGACTACCCATTTTGTTAATTAGCCTTCTATGTGGGACAGTGTCAAAGGCATTACTGAAATCTAAATAGGTGGCATATACTGCCCCTCCCTTGCTTATTTCTCTAGTCACCCAATCTCCCCCCCCCCAAATCTACTCGATTCGTTTGACATGACCTTCCTGCTGTGAATCTGTCTTGCCTCAGATACTGAGCACCGCTGGATTCCATATGTGCCAATATCCTTTCTTTCAGCAGTGTCTCCATGATCTTCCCCACAACTGAGATGAGGCTGACTGGCCTGTAGTTCCTCATTTCCTCCCTACTACAACCTTTGTGCAGTGCGACTAGATGCACCCTCCTCCAGTCCTCTGGAACCACGCTTGTGTTGAGTGACACTGTGAAAAGAGTCGCTGCTGCTTCCCTTCTCAGCTCCCTTAATATTCTCGTGTGTATGTGGTCTGGCCACATGGCTTTATCCACCTTCTTCTTTGAGAGTTCCTCCACAACTCTCTCCACTACGAATGGACTAATGTCCACTCCCCCCACCCATTGCATCTTCTTCCCAACGGTGGTCCTTGACCCGTCCCCTCCTTAGTGTATACTGAACGGAAGTGTTTGTTCAGTATTACTGCTTTGGCTAGATCCCATTCCTTAAACTCCCCTTCCCCAGTTTTTCTTCTGTTGCTGATGTACCTATAGAACGTCGTGTCCCCTTTTTTCACAGTCCATGCTAAATCCTTCTCTGTCTGTGCCTTGGCTCTCCCAGCAGCTTTCCCTGCTTCTCTTAGACATTTAATGTACACCTCCCTGTCCTCCTCCCTTTGGGTTCCCTTATACTTCCTGAAACTTGTAACCCTTACTCTCCCTCCACCACCTCTCCCTTCTCCAGGGCTGCTCTTAAACATCTACCCATTTCAAAGAAATCCACCCTCATGAAGTCTAATATTGTTGCCCTTGTGTGGCTTAATTGAGTCCCTGTTTCATAGCCGAACCACACCATGTGCTGGTCGCTGGATCTCAACTGCCCTTCCACCTGGATTCCTTTGATTCTGTTTCCATTGGTCCATTCCATGTCCAGAATCGATCTGTCTCTAGTTGGCTCATGCACCAGCTGTCTGAGTCAGACACCCTGCAGGGATTCCAAGACTGCAGTGCTTCTAGCTGAAGCAGCTACCTGTGTTGTCCAGTCTACATCCTGCATATTGAAATCCCCCATCAGCAGGATTTCACCTTTAGCGGCTACGTCATCAGTTTCCTCCATTAGTACCCTATCCACTTCCTCTCTCTGTGCCGGAGGTCTGTAGATCACCCCAGTACGTATTGCTGGCTCATTTCCTGGTTCAAGGGTGACCCACAATGCCCTGTCTTCCCTGTAATTCTGTAGCCTTTATACCTTCTCTGATGTACAGGGTTACCACCCCTCCCTTTTTACCTTTCCTGTCCCTTCTGAACAGTTTATAGTCTGGTACACTAACGTCCCAGCTGTGACTAGCAGAGTACCATGTCTCTGATATTGCTGATATGTCATGGTCTGCATCCGTCATCAAGGTCTGGAACCGTATTTCCCAGACTGCGGGCCTTTGTGAGCATGACCTTTCATGTTTTATACCCTGCCCTCCCTCTGTTTTTATTTACTCTCCCTTGCCTATTTCCCCCACCTTGGTTTTATTGTTCATGTGCTCTTGTCCAGGGACAGTGTTAACATGCACCAAAAGGGCAAAAGTTGCATGCAGCCCAGAACTGACCCCTCTTTTCATTGCCAATGGATCCAAACTGATGCACCTATTCTATAACAATATCTAAAGGAAGGGTATGTGAACTGTTGAAAATTAAGCAATAATGCACGACAGGACATGTGTGGTTGTGGGATATACACACGCCTTGTGTGGTGTGTCACGAGGCATAGCCGAGTAACTTTAACCACACAAGAAGTGTATGAATCCCACTACAACACATGCCCAGAAGTGCATTCTGGCAATTATAAAATGAATCTGTTATTAAAAATTAAAATAAAAATGAATTGGGTTCAAAGAAAGTAAACATTTGATTACTGGGATATTTACTAGTTACATGTTGCAGGATTTACACACGGACATGTGACATGTTTTGACCAATGAGATTACGGGATTTTCAAGACCCATTTTACCCCGGGTCACACCTGAAAATAGGCACTTGGCTGTCTAGTGTGCTTACCTGGTTAACAAAAGCAAATAAATAAATAAATATAATTGTGCTTTGAACCAATAAGTGCCTATTTAGACCCACATTTCTTACACCAGTGTTTCCAATCCAACCCACACTTTAAACCCCTCGGAGCTGTCACTGCTCCAGCCCCCCCTTTTACCCCCTCCCAAACTTCGCCTGCCTGCTTCTCGCTGCCTGTGTCAATGATTTCTGTTGTCAACTTTTGTTTTGGCATGCTACCACAGGGGAGTGTTCCTAAGCCACATGTCCCTCCTGACTCTCACCCTTTGGCCAGTTTAAATCCTCTCTGCTGAAGCATTCCAACTTCTCACCTGTTTCAGGTCCCCCCCCCCCAGCTTCCTGAATTCCTCCTGGACTCTGGCTAACTGAACTCTTCTCTCAGCCAGGTCATTGATCACCAGGTGGACAATGACATCCAGCTTCTCCATCCTGGCTATCGCTGTAGCAATCCTTTGGATTGCTTCTCATCCCTCCATGCAGCACTTCCTGTGATGCACTTGACCTCACTCTCCCACCTGCTAGCTATCCCTAACCTCGGACCCTGGACAACAGAGTCCACCACTAGGAGAAGCTTCCCCCTCCTCTGGGGTTTCCTGCCCCCCCCACTGGGCTACAACTTGGGTCCTGATCATCTCTCTGGTCCCAGAAACAAGCGCCTGTGTGGGACACTCCAGTTCTCCCAAAACAATGTAGGAGTTATTCAGCTGGACGGTTGGGGAATGTGGTTTGACACCCAGGAGACCACTGTTGTGCACAGTTACACTTCGTTCTGGGCATCCTATGAGGGTTCATGTTGTGACACCAGTGGTCTCTGAATGGGGGTGGATGCTGCCTGTAACTTGGCCAACTCTGCGCGGAGACAGGCAACCTCCTCCCTCAGCCCAGAGAGGTGCCTGCAGATATGGCAGCATCGCAGCCTTCAGAATGTCTCCATGCAGATTGCTGCTTCATAACAACTGTACCGCACCACTACCATAGATCCATAGATACATAGACAGTGTCGGCAGATAAGGGCCTATGGCCCACCTAGTCTGCCCATTTGAGCTTGTAAGTTCAGTTTGTTTTCCTAGAAGTCTATTTCCCCTTACCCCTGACCTCTAGAATTCCTTTATGTCTATCCCATGCATTCTTAAATCCCGTGATTGTTTCAGCCTCCACCACTTCCTCTGGCAGGGTGTTCCACTTGTCCACCACCCGTTCTGTAGAAAATTATTTCTCATGTTTCCTCTGAATCGTCCTCCCTCCAACTTCATCCCATGCCTCTAGTCCTGAAACATCTTTTGCTTAAAAATAGTGTTTTCCTGCACCCTGTTCCTCCCTGTAAGATACTTGTATGTCTCTATCATATCCTCTCTCCCCTCTCCTCCAGGAGTACATGTTCAGTTCCTTCAACCTGTCTTCATAGGACTTGTGATGCAACCCATGTACCATCTTGTTGCCCTCCTCTGAACCTTCTCTACCCTGTCTATGTCCTTACGTGGGTATGGTCTCCAGAACTGTACACTGTACTCCAGGTGGGGCCTCACTAGTGTCTTGTATAGCGGAATTATGACCTCCTTTTCCTGCTGGTGATGCCCCTGCCTATACATCCCAGCATCCTATTTGCTTTCACCTGATGCCTTGTCACACTGTTTCCTACCTTGAGGTCATCAGAGATGACAACCCCAAGATCCCTTTCCTGCTTGGTGCATGCTATATCCTCACCCCCCAACTGATATATTGTGCCAGGGTTTTTGTGCCCCATATGCATTATCTTGCACTTCTTTTGCATTGAATTTCAACTGCCAAACCCTTGACCATTCTTCAAGTTTCTGCAGGTCCCTTCTCATTCTGTCTACACCCTCTGGTGTGTCTACTCTGTTACAGAACTTTGTGTCATCAGCGAACAGTGAAATTCTGCCTTCTAGATCCTGTGCAATGTCACTGATGAAGATGTTGAATAGGACGGTCCCAGCACTGATCCCTGTGGTACCCCACTGGTCACTCTTCCTCTGTGGAGTGACACCATTTACCACCACCCTCTGTGTCCTGCCACCCAGCCAGTTACCTACCCACCACACTACTGTCCTGCCCACACCCATATTCCCCAGTTTGTGTAATAGTCTTCTATGTGGCACAGTGTCAAAGGCCTTGCTGAAGTCCAGATAGGCCATGTCCACTGCCCTCCCCTGATCCACCTCCCTAGTCACCCAGTCAAAAAATTCAATGAGGTTGGTCTGACATGACCTCCCCTGATGAAACCATGCTGCCTTGGGTCCTGTAGTCCATTGACAACCAGATGTTCCACCAATCTCTCCTTCAGTAGTGCTTCCATGATCTTTCCCACTACCGAGGTGAGGCTGACTGGTCTGTAGTTCCTGCTTCCTCTTGTTCCCACTTTTGTATAAAGGGACTACATCTGCTGTCCTCCAGTCTTTGGGTACCTCCCTGTTTCCAGTGATTGGCTGAACAGGATAGCCAGAGGTTCAGCCACCACCTCTCTTAGTTCTTTAGGACCCTGGGTGCACCCCATCTGGCCCCATTGCTTTATCAGCTCTTATTACTTCCAGTTCCTTCAGGACCCTTTCTCATGTAAAGGGACTTGTGTCCATTTCTGCACCATTCTCACCCTTGTGACTCCCTTCAGACCCATTACCCCTCTTCCTTAGTAAAGACTGAGCAGAAATACCTGTTCAATATGTCAGCTTTACTGTTGTCATCCTCCACGGCTCCCATCCTCCCCTTCAGTCTCACTATCCCTCCCTTTGTCTTTCTTTTTTCACTTATGTACCTGTAAAAGGTTTTGTCCCCTTTACCCACTGATTTTGCAATGTGCTCCTCTGTCTGAGCTTTGGCTTCCCTTACTGACTTCCCTGCCTCCCTTTGTTTCTCCTGGTACTTCTCCCTATCCCCTTCTGCCTGTGTCTTTTTGTATTGCCTGAATGCAATCTTTTGGCCTTCACTTTCTTTGCTACCTCTTTGGAAAACCATAATGGTCTCCTCTTCCTTTTCCTCTTGCTAACCTGCTTAATGCACAATTCTGTTGTTCTTATAATCCCATTTTAAATACTGCCCACTGTTCCTCAACCCCTGATTCCTGTCCCATTCCCATAATGCCTCTTTCAAGTATCTCCCATTTTCCCAAAGTCTGCCCCTAAAATCCAGGATACGTGTTTTTGTGTGGTTTGGTTCTGCTCTTTCTGTGATTTCAAACCACAATGACTGGTGGTCACTGTTACCCAGGTGCTCCCCCACTGTTACCCCATCACACTGTCCCTGTTTGTGAGCACAAGGTCCAGTATTGCCTTCTGCCGAGTTGGTTCCATGACCAGTTGCTTGAGGAAGGCACCCTGAAGGGAGTCCAGGATAAATCTGCTCCTAGTTGATGCTGCTGCTGGGATGCTCCAGTCCACATCTGGTATATTGAAGTCTCCAACCAGTACTACCTCACCCTACCAGCATGACTGTTACCCTCCTCATTCTTCTACCTGCTTATACCTCATAATCGGTATCTGCTATCTCCTAACCGTATTCCCTCTTCTGCCTGCTAACCCTTTTTTTCCTTCTTCTCTCCCTTTTTCTGTAGTGACTTACAGCTTCTCTCTCCTCCTCTGTATTCTCCTGTAATAACTTACAGCGTCACTCTCCTTCTCTTGTGTGTGTCAGTCTGAGGACCTAGTTGCTAGCTGCCCCCTTTGTACTCCTGCCAACCCAGCTAGGCTATTGCTTGTGCTGTGCTGCCTAACTGTTCATGTGTCTTTAAGTAGGTGGAGCTTGGCATACCACTATAAAGTTAAAACACCCAGGGGGTGGTTCCTTTGGTAACTGATGTCTATAAAATACAATTGGGTAAAAAAAAAAACACTTTTTTCTGTAAAATACAGAAGAATTACATAAAACCTGTTACAACACACAGTAGTTACCTGGAATCTGTTACCAAACACAGACACTACCTGAACTGTGTCAGTCAAACAAATCCCCAAGAGCAGACTGTGGAAAATTCAATTAAACAACTAAATGTGTTCCACATCCCAAGGTGCATAACTGCATTTTTTTTTCCATTGAATATCGGGAGCAACGTTTCCTACCACCTCTCCAGCAACCATGGATAATTCCTCATAGCCTCAACACCACCTGGAGTTGTCAGCCCTGTTGCAGAGTTGGTATCATCTGCAAAACGGCAGACCTTCAACCACTGCTCCTCTGCTATGACGCTGATGTATATGTTAAATTGAGTGAACACAAGCTCGGACCACTTGGTAACCCCACGCGTCACCACTACCTCTCCAGAGTGCACACAACTGGCCACCACCCATTGCTTTCTACCCACCAGCCAGCTCTCCACCATCTTTATCACTTCCCATCCCACCGCCTAGACTCTCCTAATTATCAGCCAGCACATGTGGGGCACAGTGTTGCATACCTTTCCAAAGTCCAGGTAGACCATGTCTACCCTCCAGCACCCAACACCAACATAAAGCGCCATCGGAATCCCATCTGTGAACTTGACAAGGCTCATCTGGCATGACCGTCCTCAAGTGAAGTGAAGATCATGCATGTCACACAAAATACAATCTAATTTGGGGTGAGTGGGAGGGTTACACATTTTTACCTTTATACATTTTACACATTGGTATTGTTTGTTTTTATTTCTAGGGGGTGTACTATTTAACAATATTTCATTTATTTGCACTAAAGAACATTTATTTTGGCTTATTTTTGTCTTTCAAGGCATACAACAAGTATCACTATCATGTATTGGGGAAAAAAATACATATTCTGGAAAAAACTTACTCTTTCAGTCTTAAAAAAAAAAAAGGAGTGTATGAATACACTGTTCTCAACATGATTTTTCTAAAACACTGCGGTCAGCCAGTACCATCTGCCTAAATGTAAATCAAGCCGCAAATCATGGATAGATACACTGACACGGTCTCATGCAAGCACATTATTAGTTGTCATCTGTTTCATAACTGTTACCATGTGAGCTGAAAAAAACAGTCTAACTCCATTTTAGTTCAGTCGGGTCATCAACGCAATGGTTGGATTCCCGCCGCCGCTAACTACCTGGGTTGGGAGGCGGACCCGGTGCCAGAGGCCTGACTGGGGGAAGGTAGTATGCGCATCCCCTGGACTGCTCAGCTCCTCCGAGAGGAGGGGGGGTTCCTTGGCCTGGGGGTGGCCTGGCCTCTGGCACTGGCCAAGAGGTACCGCAGCCCGGTGCCTGGCCAATATTGGGGGGGCAACAAAAAAAAAAAAAATACATATCCCAGGAACGACACCGGCATGAGGACTCGATATTAGGTCCTTGCCTGCCAGCAGGCCAGAGTACGTATTGGGGCACTAACAAAGATTTGATGCTTCTGGAGGGGGAGATTTCGGGACAGCCTCCCTCCCAACATGCCCCACCTGGGAGTAAACCAAGACTCCACGGTGGATTTCCAAGAGCACAGTGGCAGCAGCAGATAAGGCAACTGAGTGACAGTGCAGAGGCTGGGGCAGAGGGCAAAAACTGAAAGTAAAATAAAAAAAAAAAATAACTCCATTTTACTTCACTGGTTTAAATGTATATTTTTGAATGGTGTTGATAAAATGGAGCTTGTCTGTTCCTGGGTCATTTTTACACTATCATAAGAAAGGAATCCTTGCAACTTCGATGTGCAGCACATCACACCTATGCAACAGGATTTGCCACATAAGCTCCCTTTCATATCAGACTACAATTGATGATTCTCTATAAACAAAAACAAAACAACATTTTCTCTGGTACTGCCGACCCAGTGGCATGGAGGGCTGAGGCATCATGCCTTACCTCCTGCCATGTCAGTGACCTGAGTTCGCAGTGCAAGCAGGTAGAGGGGGGCCACTTGGGAGGGAGAAGATCAAGCATCTGAAGGACAACTCTCCTCTCCTGGGGAGTGGTGGGGATGGAGTCCGCTGCCTGCCTAACTCCTAGCGGTGTCTGGGGACCGGCACAGGGACCCACATGTAGGGGGCAGATGCATACGGAAGCATGCGCAGCTCAGCCATTGGCATCACTGCACGCCACTTCGCCATGCTCGGGAAACAGGGCAGAAGCGGAGGAAGGAAAAATCACTAGCCAGCAGAATGAAAGACAACCCCTTGCAGACTCCGCACCCAGCTAGCTGGCACCTCGCTAGTGTGACAGGTTAGTCCAGTGACACCGGGGTGACATGGCTGGTGGGGGTCGGACAGAAAGGGGCCAGGTGCGCAGGAGCATAACGAAGATAAGAAAAAAAAACCTCCAGTAACAGAGAGGGGTCTATAATGTTGAGGGACACATGGTAGCAGAAGAAGTAGCAGCTTCACTCTAAGCAGTGTCTACACATACAGTAGTCTGCTCTCAGCTCACACCCAAGACACGTTCTTTAATAGTGCAAGTGGTGGTGGGGGGGTGGCTACCAAACCTTGTATTTACTAAAACATACTAACATACTAAAATGCCAGCAGAATAGGCCTAACGGTCTTTCGTGTCTGCTCGTTTGGTCAGTCCCCAACCTGGGTGCTGACCTTACTGTCCCCCTCGCCTTCTCTGGCTTCTCCCTTCCCAGTTCCAGATATTCTTGCTGCATTGGATTTTGCTTCCAGAACCCTTCCCCTGTACCTGTCCCACCCTCTCGAACCCCTCCACTGTCTCTGCCTCCTTCAGCCCCTAGGCAGTGCATTCCATGAGCTCCACCACCCTCTCAGTGAAGTAGCATCTCCTCCTTTCTCCCTGAATCTTCCCTCCAGCTTCCAGCCATGCCTCTAGTGGCCCTTCCTCCTTCCTTGAAGCACCCTGTTCCTCTCCCTATTTACCCTCTTCATGTACCTAAAGACCTCTATCATGTCCCCCGGTCCCTTCTCTCTTCCAGCATTATTTAGCTCTTGAGCCTCTCCTCCACAGGTCCTGTCCCCCAAGCCCCAAATCATTTTGGTTGCCCTCCTCTGGACCCTCTCCAGAAGGTTAATGTCCCGCTTTAAGTGTGGCCTCCAAAACTGCACGCAGTACTCAAGGTGCGGCCTCACCAAGCAGTTATACAGAGGGAGTATCACTTCCCTCCTTCTGGAGGTGATCCCCCTAGTGATGCATCCCAGCATCCTGTTGGCCTTGGCTGCTGCCCTCCTGCAAGTCTCAGAGTTGTTCATCTTGACATCCACCACCACCCCAGGTCCTCTCTCAGCCATCGGGACTTGTAGCATTCCCCAGGGTGTACACTTGACCTGGGTTTCTGGCCCCAGGTGGAGTACCTTGCATTTCCTGCATTGAACCTCAGCTTCCACTTTCTAGACCATCTTTCCAGAGCCTCCAGGTCCCCTGTAGGGGCCACCCTCCCCTCCTCCCCATCCACCACCGCCCCAGTTTCCAGTCATCTGCAAAGAGACTCATCTCACTCCTGATTCCTGTCCTTATGTCAGATCGTGGGCGTTGAACAGAAGGGGCCCAAGGACTGATCCTGTGGGACCCACTAATGACCCTCCTTGGGATGAGACTATCCCACCAACTCGACCCTCTGGGTCGGGTCCTGAGCCAATTGCCCATCCATCTGATCATCTGGTTCCCACCCCATTTCTCCCAGCTTATCCAACAGGCCCACGTGAGGAACAGAGTCAAATGTCTTGCTGAAGTCCAGAAAGAGGACATCCACTGGTCTACCCAGGTCTAAGGCACTTGTCACCCAGTCATAGAACTCCACCAGGTTTGTCTGACACGATTTCCCTGAGATGAATCCATGCTGTCTATCATCCAGGCACCCTGACTTATCCAGGTCCCCCCCTAGCCTCTCCTTAACAATGCCCTCCATCACCTTGCCCACCACCGAGGTCAGGCTGACAGGCCTGTAGTTCCCTGCCACCTCCCTTGATCCCCCCTTGTGGATAGGCACTATATGCACCACCTTCCAGTCTTGGGGCACCCACCCTGTCCTCAGAGAGATGGTGAAAAGCTCTGCCAGGGGTTTTGCCAGGACATCTGCAAGTTCCTTCAGCACTCTGGGATGTAATTTATCCGGCTCCGGTGCTTTCTCCGTCTTAAGGGAGCTGAGGGCTTCCCTCACTCTCTCAGCTGTGATTTCCACTTCCGGTACCCCTTCTCCCTGCTTAGCCCTCCCCCCACCTGCCAGTGATGCCTCCCCCTCTCCCCAGACCTGCCGATCGGTAAGGGTCCCCCCCTCCTCAGTATCTCTGTCTCCTCCCATGTATGATGCAGCACCCCCATTTTCCCTGGTGAAAACTGAGGTGAAATACTCATTTAGTACCTCAGCCTGCTCCCCCGGGTCTTGTGCCCATCCCTCCCCTGATTTAATCCTGCTAATCTGCCCCTTCACCCTTCGTTTTTCCCCAATGTATCTAAAGAACCCCTTGTTCTCTCTCCTAATTTCCCTGGCCAGGTTCTGCTCCTTCCTTGCCTTAGCCGCCCTCACCACTCTAATGGCCCTTCTAGCCATCAGCTCATACTCCCCTCGATCCCTTTCACTCCTTGAGCACTTGAATTGCTTATAGGCTGCTTTCTTTCCCCGCACCACCTCCTGGACCTCCCTGGTCCACCAACAGGGTTTTTGGGCCCTACCGCATTTTCGTCTTACTCTTGCACAGGTGCTGGTAGCATCCTGCACCCCTCTCCTGATGATTTCCCACCTACTATCAGCATCCATGTCTGACCCAATCCCATCCAAATGCTCCTTAAGGATCCTTCCCATTTCCTTAAAATCTGCCCCCCTGAAGTCGGTTACTTCCGTCTTTGTGCAGCATTCTACCCTTCCTAGGTCCAGGCAGAACCCGACTGTGGCATGGTCACTCCCCGCCAATGGGTCCCTTACCTCCAGGCCCCCAATCTGGTCACTGTCTGCCAGGACCACATCCAGTACCCGTGCCTCCCTGGTCGGTTCCCTCACCTGCTGAGTTAGGAACGTGTCTTGAAAGACATCCAACAACCTCTGTTCCCTGGTCACAGAGGATGTCATAGTCTCCCAGTCTGTTCCTGGCATGTTTAAGTCCCCCAACACCACCACCGTTCCTCTGCCCAGTCTGCAGTGTCTCTAATATCTGCCACCAGACTGTCCTCCAGCTCCTCCGCCAGGGCAGGGGTCTATACACCACTCCTATTTTACTCTCTTGCCCCCTTGTTATCAAGGTGACCCAATCGCCTCCACGGTTCCCTCCGCCTCCTCTACTCCCCTATGCCAATGCAGTTTTGAGTATCATTGCTAGCCTCCTCCCTTCCCTCCCCTGTCCTTCCTGAACATAGTGTATCCCTCCAGGTTCAGGTCCCAGTCATGTCTTGCAGTGGCCCAAGTCTCAGTGACCACTGCCACATCCACTGCTCCCTCAGTTAGCATTGCCTGGAGCTCAGGCATTTTATTGCCCAAGCTCCTGGCATTTAGCAGGACTACCTTCCACCCTTTCCCTATAGTTCCATTTCCCCTGCTCATGTTTCCATGGGGATTCTGTTTTCCCCTGGTCTGCACTTTGCCAGTTGGCCTTTTCCTGCAATCTTCCTGGTCCCAAGGGGGGTGGAGACAGAGTCCCTCCTTTATCGGCACCCCCTTGACAGCCTTTTCTCCCATCCCACCCCCCTTCACAAGTTTAAACCCCACTTTTCACCAATGAACCCCTCTATTTTCAACTTAAGGTTTCCCCTCCCCTCCAAATTGAGATGTAGTCTATCTCTAGCATACAGCTCCTTATCCTCCCAGGTTAGCAGTGGATTGAAAGGACGAGTACATTGGGGGAAACATAGCCACCTATTTATTTAGCTTGCACCAAGAATAATGGCAGAGCAATAAGACTAAGTAAACTGCTTGATTCCATTTTAGGTAGCTGGTGAGAAGACAAGGCTGTCATTTAAAACAAGGCTATTCATGTAAAGCAGTCACAACTAGGGTGAGAGAAGGAGGGAAGTGAGAGCAGCATAGTTTCCTAGGAAGAAATGTACCACCACAGGTATCCAAGAGCAGACTTACTGCTGATAGAAAAGGAAAAGGGTGAAAGTCACAGAGGACAGATCAGGCAGGAATGACATGTACAAAGTAGGGGCAGAACAGCAAGGAGCTGGTTAATGGTAAGAGGGTGAGACTGGAGAGGGTAGCCCACACCACACACAGTTTCCATTGCCACTGACACACCCCAGTGATCCTTTCATTCCGTTAAAATACAAAATAAAAAAAGGAGAAAGTTATGCTACACTGATTTGGGGACAGACAGTGGAACTGAATCTCTCTCCACCCCCCCCAACTTCAGTTTTAGTAGTCTATATGTGATCCTTCAAAAACTGAGCTACCAGAACTGCAGGTAATCCTGTATTCTACAAGAAAAAGACAGGGAAATTGCCATGGATTTACATGAACAATACATAATCAATCTGGAAGCACTCCAAAATACAACTCTTCCCAGGACTACCGTACTTATGAACCCAATCCCTCTCAGTACGTTCATCATCTCTCTCATCCACAATGCTAGAGACCGAATTGCAGTCATCTTTTCACATGACACTCAGACTCACACTTTTTTTTCTCTTCTTTTGTGGGGCGGGACGAGGATCACTCTATCACGAATGACCGGTACATGTCTACTGAAGCTACGAATGTAGCAGTCCTTGGACAAGAATACTGTACTTAATTAGTACAATTCCAGATACTGCAGAACGAGGCATCAGAGTGAAATGTTGCTCGAAGGGGCACAACACCCAGGAAAGAATGAAAGAAATATACAACACAATAAATGAATAACAAAAGAAATATAAAACAAAATAAATGATACTCAAAATCACAATAAACAAATATGGAATATTAATTATCCTTATAGCCATAGTCAGATAAGATGCCAGGTTGCTATAGAAACAACTGTGCATGACAGTCTCGAGACAGTCTAAACAGTGTCATGTTCAGGAGTTTCTCAAGCAAGGTGTGGGTTATCTCCTGAAGTGCCTCGTGCCTTATGCACCTGGGTGTGCTCTTATCAGGAGATAACCCACACCTCGGAGTGTATTATAGCGCTTATAAAATGGGTTCATCAGTAAAAAAAAAAAAAAGATTAAGAAATACACATAAAAAAGTATACATAAAAAGATAGAAAATATGATGATATGGAAAAAAGTAGTCCTTGTCATTGTATTGTAATGAGCATGTTTTAATGTAGAGAGCTGTGCTGTGTCTGTCTGCCCCCCCCCCAAAAAAAAACACAGTGGCACACACATCATCCTGCAGAATATGTTTTTCCCCATGTCTTATTTTAGCTGTGTTTTGGGATTCCTGAGGAAATACTGACAGGAGCGGGAACAAGACTGTCCAATGTCAGCTGCTGTGGTTAGCGGCTGTTGTTCATAGTGCTTTTCGGAGAATGCATTTGAACTTGTTTTTTCTTCACATTTCTCACCCCAGTACCTCAGTTCTGTATATAATTTAGCAGAAATATGCATTTTCACTTGAGTCGCTCACTTGTTCTGTAAAGAGGTGGGAGGACGGGACACCATAGAAACGGCAGCACTGAAAAGTAGGAGCTGCACTGAATACTGAGGGAAAACAAAGGTAGAAGTGGAGTTTAAGACACACAAACAGTTGCTTTGGTACAATTTTGCGGGGGTCACTCGAGTGCTGGGAGTTCGGATGTATGTCAAAAATAATTATGACTGTCTGCCACAGTTCTCTTGCTGCACCTGCTGTGCTTCTAATGTATGATAGCTGAGGAGCTGCAGTAAAGAGAGCAGCAGCATGCACTGATTTCACCCAGTGCTGCGTTTTTCTTGGCACAGTTAGTGCCAGTTGTGAAGACATCTTCTGGTAAGGACATAGGTGGCAAAGCGTTTTAGCCAATGAGCTTGTAGGAAAATTCAAACCCATTTTATAAACTCAAACAACGCATGCTTAGGAATAGTGACTTAATCGTATTATTGTGCCACAAGTAAACACGGGCAGTGCCTGACAGTGTTTTCAGGAATTTAAGAAAAACGTCATGTAAACAGCAACCACTTCCAAAAAACCCGATTATCAAAAAAGCTGATTCAAGACAGGAATCAGAAAACTAACAGCATGTAAACGTGCTGAATGAGTCCCTTCACAGTCTTATCCCCCACCTTCACATCTGTTAAGTACTTGCCTCAATTTGCCAAGGACAAATCTGCTACAGTGCCACTCTCCTTACTACGGCAGTTTCTTGCAAATGGCCTGGCTTATTACAGTTATAGCAAATAATGTCTTTGGGTACAGATTTGTTACTCCCACCAGAGTTCTTATCAGGCTTAGTGTTTAAATGGGTAAAAGAGTGTCTTACCGGTCCTTGGATGTTACCTCGTTCCTGTGGTGTCTGTCTGGCCATTTGGTAGTCCCCGGCCAAAGAGACAGCTTTTTCCCCATTCTCTGATAGGTGTTCCTTTACCCACAGCTGCACATCTGTAGGCAAGATGTTGCTTCGTGGCAAATGTGTCGATCTGTGGGACTGTTTTGCTCTCAGGTTGGATCCATTTTATCAGGAGTTCTCCGAGTCGGGTGAAGGCTTCTCGAGGATTGTTGACACAGTTGTACCTCAGAGATCAAAATCTCTGCCTGTATGTCTCTCCGGAGATGTCATGTCTTTTCAGGATTTCGCTTTTCACCAGGTCATAGTTTCCTGACTGTGCCATGTCCATACTGCTGTAGGCAAGTTGGGCTTTCCCTGTCAGGTAGGGTACCAGTCTGATTGTCCACTGCTGCTTTGGCCATTGGCAGGTTGTGGAAACTCTCTCAAAAGTTGTCAGGTATGTCTCAATATCATCTGAGGGACACAACTTTGCAAGTTTAATGGCTTTTAAGTTGCTTGCATTTTGTTGCTCATCTAGGTCTCTGGCGGATCCTCTGCTTTGCTAGCTTGCAAGGCATCCAGCCTTCACTGCTCCTGTTGCTGCATCTCTTCTCTCCTCTGCTGCTCCTGTCACTGCATCTCTTCTCTGTGCTTCTAAACACTGAATCTCTTTCCCTCTGCTTCTCCGTCCCTTTTTGTTGTATAGCCCACCATTTGAAAAAGTCCATCAGGCTTTCAGGTTCTGTCACTGCCTGTTCTTTTCGCATAATTCATGCTGGCTGTACAATCTCAGACTGGACTTCTGTCTCTGCTAGTTTGACTGCCATTCTCCTGGTAACCACTCCTGGATTTGCTGCTGCAGAATCCATACCTTCCTCTGTGCTTCCCTGGTACTAGGTCCAGTAGCCATGCACAAAACTCCTGTCTTAGGGTATGCGCGGCTTAAATCCCACTTAGGCTGACACCAGCTGTCATCGAGACACAGGTCAGGAAGCACAGGAAAACCAGGAGCAGTTGTAGAATTCACCAAATATTTATTTACAGTAACATAAAAAAATAAACTTGTTCAGTATAACTATGTACAAAGGAGAAAAACAGTAGTTTTCCTTGAGTTTCTGTGTCCCTTTTTCTTCCTCAGCAGTTGCAGCTTAGCTCCTTTATAAGTCCTTTCAACCCCCATTCTTAGCAAGCATCCTGTTTTTGTAAATATCAGGCAGGAGCTGCTAGAACAGTGTGCTTGCTGAGGCTCTTTTTGCACAGCTTTTGCAAAACGCTCAAAGATTTGCACTAAGGTAACCTCTAGTTTCCAACAGCTTTTTGCAGTAATCTCAAACCACAATTATATATATTTCAACAGTAAAACTATATATTTTTTTAAACAAAAGGGATCCCAATATCAGTTCCATTTCCACATCTTGAATTGCATATATTTTATATCAGCAGATATGCAAGGGAGGAAAAGACACATAGCAAGAGAGAACTAAGAGACAGAGGGAGACAAAGAATTGCGAGGCTGTTCGGGGTGATCAAGTCCAAGGTCTCACAGGAAAATATGGTTGTACAACTAGACAAATAGACAGGAAAGGACAGATCCCTGCATTTAAACACTTTCTGTAACAACTGGGACAGGCTCCTATTCTACCCTGTCGCAAGAAGCTTACTGCAGCGAAAACCTACCTAGGCAGGTGTGATAATTTTTATCTGCCCTCTGGTCTAGAGGGCAGGGATCGCATTTTGGCCCCATGGGGCCATTGAGTTGATCCCTTCTTTTCTTGGTGTTCACCCCAACCTGCACTGGCACAGGCTCTGACGTATGCACAGGGAAGCGAGGGACCGCGCACCCTACTATAGTCAATGGGACAAAGCTGTAATGCAGATTTCTACATGTTAATCGGTAATTAAGGATAGCACTTGATAAAGAAATATACATTACAAACGTGTCCCATTGACTATAATGGGGTGTGCAGTCCAACGCCTCCCTCTGCATACATCAGACTGTATGTCAGCATGGGGCAGGGCAAGCACCAGGAAAGGAAGGGACTGGCTCAGCGGCCCCTCGGAACAAAAACACAATCCCTTCTTTCTAGACCAGAGGACAGATAAAAATGATCAAATCTACCTAGGTGGGTTTTCACTACAATAAAACGTCCTCACAGAGGAAGTTTTTACCCTAAAACAAAACCCTGTAAATCACTTTAAGCACTCAGTTTATCCACAAGCCACATCCATTTACTTTCATCACAGACACCGTATATGGACAGTGCAGCTTTCATTAAAAAACATAAACGCAATCAGGCTGCCTTGATGGTCCAACGGTTGTGGGTCACGCTGCCATGCAAGTGACCAGAGTTTGGGAGCAAGCGTAAGACACCGCATCAGAAGGCAGGCCTTGTAGCTGGCCTGGTGGCACTTGATGCCACATCTCACACCACGCCAGCGACCCGGGCTCGGGAACGGACTCTGGCGCGGGGGCTGGCAGGGGAGAGGTTGGATTGAGTGTTCCAGGACTACTCTCCTTCCTCTGGGGTGGGCTCATGGGGTTGTGTCGCGCTTGGGCAGCCCCTGGTGAAGACCGGGAGAAGCACAAGGCACGGCACCAGCATGGGGAGGAGTTCGGCAAGACGCTTGCGTAAACGCAGCATGTCACTGCACTGCTGGCTCTGGGGGACAAAAACCGAGGTGGAAAAGGGCTGAGCGCGACTGAGCAGCTTGATGGCTGTGCACCCGCTGACCTGGAGGCCTGTCGTGGAATCACGTCAGGGGGTCCGGAGACGGCCGTACTAGGACCCTCGCGTATCGAGTGAGCCTGCTGTCCTCCGGGTCGGTGGGGGTCAGTGGCTGGATGCCCCAGCCGGAGTGCTGCAGAGGCGCAAAAATGAAAGTATGATAAAAAAGAAGGCAGGCCTTGTGACGCTTGGCCAGCTGGTTATGACTGTTCTATGATATTTGTAATATAAAAATATAGTATGTGATTGTCTCAACTAAGACAGTTGTGCCATGGTTGCCCCCCCCCCCCAAGGTTTCAGTTACAGGAACTGACCGGGAGATCTCTGTAATGTAATTGACTTCCTTGAGAAGTTGCATTTTATGGCCTTTTTATGATGTCCTGCCTCTGAAGTTGGGAAGTTAATTATGCATTTTATTACAGGACAGAACATACTTAGCTGATTCCTGTTAGCTATATTTTGCACCTAAGTGACATATGGCAGAGTTGTAAAAACCTTTAATGTTCCTTGGGAAAATAAGAAACCAGCCTCCAGTACAAAGGAAAGGCTTGATTAAAGACTGTCATAATTTGGGAAATAAGTTTTGCTAAAGTCACATTATTTAAAATATCTCCTGACAGGACATCATGTTTGTATTTTTTTGGTTCTAAAAGGAGGAGCTAGATCACTCATAGAAGGGGTGTGGAAACAGAGTTTTAAACTGAATACTGTGTCTGAACTTGTGGATATTCCATCTTGAAACTGTAGCGACACAGCTCTCTGTTAAGACACTTAAAGAGGTAATACATTAGATAGAAAAAGTCTAAATGTAGTGTGGTAGGAGTTTTTGTGTTGTACTTTGCCCTTGTTCTTTTAAGTGATTGTATGCTCTTTGATACATTGTTCTGTGTTTACATTTTTCATATTTTTGTTATCTTTTAGTACAATCTTTTATTTAGAAGACTAACTGGGTGTCTGCAAGTTCTTTTTGCATGTGCCGTAAAGATGGTTAAGTTTGACAGCTGTTCAAAAGCTTGATGGTGTTACTAAACTGGGAAAAGGTAAGACTATACTTAAGGTCTTTTATAGAGTTTTAAGGGTTCATTTTGGAAGCCTGGCTTGGTGCCCCTGGCAAAAGATTGTGCCGCAATCCCCGAAGAAAGTACGTATCTGAGCCTGTACATTGGGTACACTAGCATAAGGTTCACAGTTTGAATCCCCCCCAGAACATGAGACTAAAGGTGATTCGGACCCAAAAGCAGACAGGAGGGTTACCCTGTTCTGTTACCTGTTCACACTATTGCGCTCTGAGATTGGCACTGTGGGAGCAGAGGGCCTGACCTGCAGAGTGCGTTTGTGAAAGGCCTCACCAATGTGTTGTGGTCAGGGAGGGACAGTGCTGTGCACCCGGTGCCGCAGTGATCCCTGCAGTGGGTAAGGGAGCCTTCTCCCTCCACTGGACATTGCAGCATGCATATGAGGCCTGAAGGGGCAGGCTGTGAGCTTCAAAACTTGAGGCCTGGGTTTGAATCACACAGCCCCCACTTGCATACTGTGTGACCCTGAGCAAGTCACTTAACTTCCTTGTGCTCCCAGGTCGCCATCTGTAAACAAGCTTCAGCTGAATGCATCTCTTCTGGTTATTACAAAAAATAAAAAAAAAGCCACACCATAGAGAGGTGAGAGGGTCTGGGTTCCTGGACTGCCCTCAGTCCTAGTTCACATAGTAACTGCCTCGGGGAGAGGGCAGCCCTCCCCTTGGAACACCTGCCATGGGAGTGAAGTTGTGGAGGACGCTGGGGTTGGGGTTAGCCGATGGGGATTAACAGGCCAGAGCAGTGTATATCCCTTGGATCAGGGTACATCCCTGGAAGACAAACATGGTTGGGAAGAAAATGTTCTACAAAAAAAAAGAATACCTACTTGAAACTCTACCTTTTACAAGTTCTGTGTTTCACTGGGATTCTAATCCACTGCCGACTGAAATGACTGAAAGTATCATTTGCTGGTCTTTGTTTCACGAGCATCTATATTTACATCTATCACTAATTTTATAATATACTGCCCTCTCTACATTCTCTTTTCAAATCATTAGAAGTGAGTGCCTGTGATGCAGCAACAGTACCTTCTGATATGTAGAATTCGCCACCACCTCAGGAGAATTTTCTGCAAATTTTGCTATCACCGTTTCCTTGTTTGCAGCCAGCAGGTGCACACGAATTCCATAAACACATCCAAACTCACAATGAAGGCCAGCATACCTTTAAAAAAAGAGCTTCCATTAGAATACAATAATTACACTGTCACATGATTATCCTGATTCATACATTATGGTCAAAGCCCCATTGAACCTCTTCACTAGGACTGGGTGAAGTCTTGACCTTACTCAAAGTGTAACTGATACAATACAATTAAGCTCATAACCTTTGGAAAGAAAATTAATCCTAAAACACGGCTTTGCACTTTTAAAAAGCTAGGCGGAGCAACGCATCATTAAACAGATGGTTGCTATTTTGTGGTAAACACCAGCCTAATCTATACTGATATGTTGCTAACTAAAAAAAATTAAACTTAAATAAGTCGCATGTTCCCCACTCCCATTTAACATCTCAGCAAGGATAGGCAAAAAACAAAGGCCCAGCAACAAAAGACTGTCTGCAGAATTTAAAATGACAATCCTTTCTTAGGTTCTAATTCTCCCTGCAGATGGACCTAGAGTAAAGTAAAATTAAGAGTAAGCCTGAATGAACAATGTCAACAAGCTGACTGCATCATAGTGTTTCATTCAAGAGGAAGGAAAGATGAGTAGGCTATTTAGATCGAACTCCAACACATTAAAGATCCTTATATAAAAGAACAAAGACTGTGGCAAAAAGGAAAATCTCTTTAAGGAGTAGATCCATGAGACCGATGTTACTAGCCACACTCCATGTATTTTGTATCTGAACTCACCGGATATACAAGACAGACCTTACTTGTAGTTCAGTGCTACTGTGTCGCTCCTAAGATGAAGTGACATTCAATAGTACAAAGGGCGAACACTGACACGTATTTTTGCTTCTTGACAATTCTGAAAGGTCACCCAGTCCTAGACTAGTGAAAGGTCAAATTCTTGTTAGTGAGAAATCTATTACCAAGTTTCTTTGAAACTAAATGGCTACGGTACTGTTTACAATTTCCACTGGGTGACCCCATATTACTTATTAACTTCCAAGCCAATAAGTTACTACCAATCCTAATTAAGTATCTAAAAAAGTGGTAGCATCCCACACAGTTCTCCTTCAGAACCTCAATCCTCTTGCCCCTGATCAGCATGGTGCCCTGGTTCAGCTAACACATGACATCAAATCCTCCATGGACAGACATTCATTCCTTAGTACTGTATTTACTGACCCCCTCAAATAGCCTCCAATTTGGCTTCACCACTCTTCTCCACTCCAAACTGATTTCATCTGGCTTCTTCACCCAAGCAGCCTCCTAGCTCTTGAGCTACCTGACAGATAGGTAGCAATTTGTAAAATTCAGAGACACCACCTCTTCTTTGCCCCCTATCACACTTCGTGTCCCCAGGGTTCTACTGTATAATGCAAAATTAGCGCCACTTATATTCCACGCTACCAAGATCTTGGTAAATTTCCGCATCAATTTATATAAGCGGATATACAGTAGCTGCACCTCAATCATTATTTCTGCAAGCTACAAAAAGCCTTTACTTTTTCTGCTTGTGTCGGCTTTTTTGAGCTTGCAACTGCAATTGCACATTGCTGGTAACCACTGCTAACTGCTTAACTGCAGTATGTCCTTGCTTCAATGGTTGTCAAAAAAACCTGCAGTGAAGTGGGACGTATGTGGAGAACCACTAAATGCTACTGCGCTGAGTCAGGCTGCCGAAGTTCCTGATCAAGTGGTAGAGTCTGTGCTGACAGAGCTGGTAGCTCCTCCAGGTAAGAAGCGCAGGACTGAATATGACAGGTACTCTGCAGCAGTTCGGTATGAGGTGGGCAAGTACTCAGTGCAAAATGGGGTCATGAATGCTGTTCGATTCTACAACAGCAAATATGGAGCTAGCAGTAATGTGACCATTATCGAGAGCACTGTCCGTGGATTTAAAAAGGACTACTTAGCACAACTTCAGGTAGTGCCTGACCCCACTAAAATTACCCCAGAACTGCCTACCAAACCCAGGGGTAGACCACCTCTTATATTGGAGGATGTTGAGCAGGAGCTCAGAAATGTGATAAGAAGTCTGCGATCTGAGGGTGCTGTAGTAAATGCCAGAGCGGTTTCTGCCATTGCAAGTGGTATAGTGAAATCACGGAACCCAGAATTACTGATCAAAAAATGGTGGGACACTTTGTTTTAGCCGACAGTGGTCCTGGAGGGTCTTGAGCCGTATGGGGTATAGCCGGGGAAAAGCAACCA
This sequence comes from Neoceratodus forsteri, assembly GCA_016271365.2. Classification (NCBI taxonomy): domain Eukaryota; kingdom Metazoa; phylum Chordata; order Ceratodontiformes; family Ceratodontidae; genus Neoceratodus; species Neoceratodus forsteri. The sequence goes on along the minus strand of CM057450.1, from coordinate 881,293,986 downwards.
AAGCAGGGCGAAAAACACCAGCAAATTTTCCACAGTTGAAGGCAAAATTCCTTCAAATTGTTGCTGCTGTCTATGGCCAGGAGCTGATCCCTCCAGCCCTGGTAATCAATCTGGATGAGACAGGTGCCCAGCTTGTACCATGTAATCAATGGACAATGGAGACTACAGGCTCCAACAGCTGGTGTCTGGATTGGGGATAAAAGGCAAGTGACAGCAGTTTCAGCAGTCTCAATGCTTGGTGATCTTCTGCCACGTCAGGTTATCTACAAGGGCAAAACTACAAGCTGCCACCCTGCCTTCCAATTCCCAGATGGCTGGCTCATTAGCCACTCCAAAAACCACTGGGCCAACAGCGAGACAATGATTCAGTTCATTGCTGAAGTCCTCGTCCTGTACATTGCTGCTGTAAAAATCAGAATAGACTTGCCTGAAGAACAAAATCTGTTCTCATAATGGACCTGTTCCGTGATCATACAACAGACCCTGTGCTAGAAATGCTTGACAAGTGTGGTGTAATTCCAGTCTTTGTGCCTGCCTCCTGCACCAATCAATTACAGCCCCTGGATTTGACAGTTAATAAAATTTTTAAAGATGAAATGAAACAGCACTTCATGACATGGTATGCTGAAGTTGTGTCAAGTCGATTTCAAAGTGGTCAGAGCTCCGGAGACATCTTTACTGACCTACGCATGCAGACTTTGAAAGCTGAGCATGCTAAATGGCTAGTTCAAAGCATTTCAAAACTGCAGGAGAGGGATGATGTCATTAAAAATGGTTTTGAGCAGGTTGGAATAACTGAAACCCACTCGCAACGCCTTAACTAATGAACAAGCTGATCAAGCTGATGTTTTTAAAAGTCTCCGAATAAAGTTTTCCCTTTCCCTGCATATTGAAGAAGTTCACAGAGAAGAAAAAATTACTCACCTTAGTAATGTTGTTTCTTCCAATGGAGTCTTGCTATATTATGACAGTTGCAGTTTGTCCCACCATTAGAACTGCTCCAGAGGTGAAAGAGTTAACTCCCATTCAGAGAATGGAACTTGGAGCGCGAGCTCGGTTAGAGAAGCTCTGTCTGGGTTATTTAAAACCTAAACTGTCAGATCTTTATGAGCAAAACTCACTAAGGTCTGTGTGGAAGCTGTAACCTACACTAGCCAACTGGCTACCTGACTATTAAGACATACTCCTGGTCCCAACACAAAGACTCAAGTCAGGGGACCAGAAGTAATAATATAATATAAGTAATAATATGACATAAATAAAACATAACACCCCAAAACCCCAAGAAGGAGTGAAAACATATAATGGGCATAACTAGCACCACACACTAGGCTGCCCACCCCATACCCAAGTAGAAGTTCTGAGAGGGGCAGGTTGAGGTCATAATATACAGACTCCATTAGAAGAAACAACATTACTAAGGTGAGTAATTTTTCTTCAAACAACATGAAGTCTTGCTATATTATGACAATTGCAGAATACACAGCAGTACCTCCATGGAGGAGGGACATAACCTACTTAGGGAATAGGCTCAGAAGCACAGCTGTGCCAAACCGAGCATCTCTCCTGGCCTGGAAATCCAGGGAGTAATGCTTGGTGAAAGTATGTACCGTTTTCCAGGTAGCTGCTTGACATATCTCTAAGTTAGGGATGTCTCTGGCAGCAGCTAGCGACGCAGCTGTACCTCTGGTAGAATGAGCCCTCAGGCCTGAAGGGGGAACTTTCCCCAGTTTTTGATAACAAAACTGGATACAAGAGACAATCCACCTGGCAATGGATCTCGTAGTGGCAGGTTTCCCTTTTCCGACCTCACCATAAGTGAGAAAAAGTTGGAGGGATTTGAACCTGTGACCCTTGGTATGCTCTATATAGTAACTTAGGGCCCTCTTAACATCTAAACTGTGCAATCTCCTCTCACCAGAGAAAGAATGGTCAGTGAAAAACACTGGAAGGGAGATAGATTGATTAAGATGGAAATCTGAAACTACCTTAGGCAAAAAATACAGGTTACTCACCTGTAACAGGCACTATCTGGCAGGTTCCTTGCCGCTTTAAATCTTGCCGGAAGGTCTTCAAGCTGGCTCCTCCCACCCACCTGGGTGGAAAACTCAGCTCTGCCCCATGACGCCAGATCTAGTCCGCTGGAAGCTCAGGTTGTGCGTCGGAGCCGGGGAGGTCGGGTGGGTCGTGTGGATGAACAACATATACCATTCCTAGAACTCCTGTTACAGGTGAGTAACCTGTATTTCTAGGGACATGGATATGTTGTTCATCCACACTATCTGGCAGACTCCTAGCAGTTCTCTGGGAGGAGGGAGGCAAGGCGCACACCCCCTTAACACTTACTTGGGAAATAAGGACTGGAGAACCGAGGCCCCAAAACCAGCATCCTGGCGTGACTCAAGGTCGATGTGGTAGTGGGTAATGAAGGTGTTTGCTAACTTCCAGGTAGCAGCCCTGCAGATTTCCTGGATAGGGACATCCCTGGAGGCAGCCACCGATGCAGCAGTATGGCGGGTAGAATGAGCTCTTATCCCTCTGGGAGGCTCCATGCCTGCCAACTTATAGCAGAGATCTATGCAGGAGGTGACCCATCTGCTTATCGTCCGCTTGGCTGCAGGTCTGCCAGGTGCGGCTTCAGCGTAGGTGACAAACAGCTGGCGAACCTCTCCCCGAATCCCAGCCGTGCGCTCCTTGTAATAGGCGAGCGCCCTTCTAGGGTCCAAAGTATGGAGCCTATATTCGGCCTCCGAGGTGTGATTGGGGTAGAACACCGGCAGAGTCAACACCTGGTTAAGGTGAAACTCCGACACCACCTTCGGAAGGAATTTCGGTTGGGGGCATAGGACAACCTTGTCCCTGTGGAAGACCAGGTAAGGAGACTCTATGCTAAGCGCCTGGAGTTCTCCCATCCTTCTGGCTGACGTGATATCCACCAAGAAGGCGGTTTTCCACGACAGGTGGGAGAGATCACACCTGTGCATTGGTTCGAATGGCTTGCCAATGAGCTTTGCCAGTACCAGCAGTAAATCCCACGGAGGTGGGGGTTGCCGCACTGGAGGGGAAATGTGATCAAGGCCTTTGAAGAAGCACCCGATCACCTTCTCCTGCGCCACTGACTGCCCACCGCCCGCGCCCAGTAAGCAGAGATGGCTGCCAGGTGCACCTTTACGGTCGCCGACCAAGCCCTTGACTAGATAGGGACCATAGATAGTCCAAAATGCTGGCCACAGAACAAGAGGAAGGGTCCAAGCCCTTATTCCCGACACCAAATGGAGAATCTCTTCCATTTGAAGGCATAGCATTTTCTGGTCGACTTACGGGACGCCAACGACGTTGAGGACCTCGGCCGAAAGACCCAAGGCCTGGAACCTAGCCTCCAGGAACCAGGCTGTCAGTGCAGGGATTGAAGGTCCGGATGGAACACCTTCCCCTGATTGACTGAGAGCAGGTCCAGGCGAGCTGGAAGCTGCCTCGGGAGCCTGGAGCTGAGGCTGAGGAGATCTGGGTACCAGAACTGGCGGGGCCAGTCTGGGGCTATCAGAGTCACCTGCGCCTTGTCCCTCCTCGCTTTGAGCAGGACCCTGTGAATCAGGGGAAAGGGGGGGAAGGCGTAAAAGAGGCCCGGGGTCCACGGCCTCGAGAAGGCATCCCCCTGCAGCGTGCCCTGCTGAGGGGGCGGCATGAAACAGCTCAGCTTCGCTCTCCCTGAGGCAAACAGATCCACCAGAGGTGTGCCCCAGTGGGAGAACAGATCTTGTACTACCTCTGGCAGGAGAAACCACTGTGAGATGCAGCCCCTATCTGGCTCAGGGCATCGGCCAGGGTGTTGGAGGCCCTGCCACATGAATGGCTAGGAGATCCGCCTCCAGGCTGGCAGACAAGTGACCAAATGCGGAGAGCTTCCTTGCATAGAAGCATGGAGCGCATCCCGCCCTGGCGGTTCAGGTAGTACATGGTCGTGGTATTGTCCGTCTGGACTCGGACCACTTGACCCCGGAGAAACGGAGCAAAGGCGGTGAGAGCTAGGCGGACCACCGGAGCTCCAGCAGGTTGATGTGGCATCGACTCCCGCGGGGACCAGAGGCCGTGCACTCGGTGTTCCCCCAGATGGGCACCCCAACCCATCAAAGAGGCGCCGGTCGATAGAGAGACCGGCGGCTCGGGGCAGACAAACGGGATGCCCTCCTGCAGATGGGATGGAACGGTCCACCACTGGAGAGCGTTCCACATCTCCTGGGTCATCATCACAAGCTGGTCCAAGGGATCGCAGCATTGTGACCACTGGCTGGCCAGCCCCCACTGAAGGGGGCGCATGTACCAATGTGCCCAACGGACTACTCTGGTACAGGCCGCCATGAGACCCAGGAGGCGCAGGAAGTCCCGGGCAGGGTGCAATTGCCCAACCAGAAATGATTGGGCAAAGGAGGTAAGAACCTCGGCCCTGTCCGCCGGGAGCCGTTCTCTGGCTCGTAGAGAGTCGAGCTCTGCCCCGATGAACAGTATCACCTGCTTCGGCTCAAGTTCCGATTTGGCCTCGTTGATAAGGAGGCCGACCTGAGAGCAAACCTGAGGGCCAGATCTCTGACCGCCCACCTGTTCGGAGGGGCTGCTATCAGCCAGTCAGGTCAGGTACACTCCGACCCCCTGGCGCCCAGAGCAATGCTGTCACCGCTGCCATGCATTTGGTGAAGACCCTGAGCTAGAGAAAGGCCAAGGGCATGGCTTGAACTGAATAGGGATCCTCCGCCTGAAGCGGAGGAATCTCCGTGAGACGGACGGACAGGGACATGAAAAACGGCCCTGAAAGTCCAGAGAGCAAAACCACACGCTCCAGAGATGGTATTATCTGAGCCAGAGTGACCATTCTGAAGGTTCGAGACCTTAGGAACTTGTTTAGGTCGTGGTAGGTCGAGAATGGGGCCAGCCCCGTCCGCTTCGGGACCAGGAAATACCTGGACACAAACCCCGGGTCTAAGGGAAGGTCCTCCACCTCTCTTATCACCTCCTTCTGGAGGAGGAGATCGATGTCGGCTCGACGAGCCGCCAGTGAGGCTAGGGACCCCGAAGCCCCCCGAGGGGCGACGGCTCTGTAGGACAGTGCCTGCTTGAACTCAAGAGGCAGGCCCTTCCCACCACCTCCAGGGACCCAACTGTCCGTGGTAACAGCGGACCAGGCGGAAAGGAAGTGCTGGAGCCGCTCTTCAAGGGAACTAGGGTGAGGCGACGGGATGGAGGCGACACCCTCAGCCCGTCACTGAGCAGACTTGGAGGAGGGACCGGCCGAGGGACCTCCTGGGCCTTTTCCTCCTTGCTTCCTATTGGAGGAAGCCAACGGCTTGGGTTTGGGGTACCAAGGTCGAGCCTGCTGGCCCTGACGTTGCTGGGCCGGGCGCGCCGCTGGCACAGAAGGGCAAAAGGGCTTAGGCTGAGGCTTACGGCCTTTGTCCTTCTGCGTGGAAGAGACCGAGTCCAAGGTGGCATTGGACTTTTCGATCCTCTGGAGGTGACCTTCCACCCAGGGTCAAGAGGTCAGTCCCAAAAGGGAACATCCGCCAATTTGTGCTGGGTATCCAAGGTGAAGGTGGATATCCTCAGCCATGCCCGCCGACGCATGGCCACCGCGGTTGCCACCGATCTGGCACAAGAGTCTCCATGTCAAGAGCAGTCTGAGCTGTTGCTCGCCACCGCCTCTGCCCTGGTCCCACGATTTGCCTGACCGTGGTCTGCAGGTCCACGGGAAGATGGGGAACAACCTCATCCAGGGAGCCCAACAGGGCATGAGAAAAGTGTGCCATCAGGACAGCCGAACTGGCCTGACGAAGGCCGAGAGAGGACGCAGCATAGACTTTCTGCCTGGCATAATCCAATTTCTTGGATTCCTTGTCGGGAGGTTTGTCCACGTCCCTGGCGTTCCCGGCACGCCGGAAAACGCTGTCAGTAACCAGCCCCTCCGCAGAGGGGTGTTCCGAGAAACCGGACAGGGAACCGGTAGGGACCACGTACTTCCTAGCCATCCTGGCCGAAGGCGCAGGGCAGGAAGCAGCATGCTGCCATAGTTCCAAGGCCGAACCAACAATGGTTTCGGCCACCGGAAAGGCCTCCGTCGGAGAATACCCTCGGTCCAGAATCTCCGTGAGGGGATATCTGGCCCATTTAGAAACGGGTTCGAGCTTCATCCCAGTGGACTCCGAGATGAGTCGAAGTAGACCAAGAAAGGACAAAGGGCTATCGTCCACTGACTGCCCCCCTGAGGACTCCAAGTCCATCCGCCTGGAGAACAAGGAGGAGTCATCTTCAGACCCCGACGAGTCTTCGAAGAGCTGCCTCGAGCCTGAGACACCCTCCACCTGCCGAGGTTTGTCGGGAGTGAGAGTGACCGACAGCCTATGGGACAGCCCCTGAGCCGACCGAGAACTCTTGGTCAGAGCCCCAACTAACGGCTAAGGAGGCGGCAGTTCCACCACAATCGTTGGGGCAGCGGTAATAGGCCGAACAACCAGCCTGGGAACAGGCTCCTCGACCACCGCGAGGGGTTGTTTCGGCCGCTCCGGTGACAGCCACTTAATGGCCGGTGAAGACGACTGGGTCGGCTTATTCTCGGCCAACAGAAGCTGCTGCCACATAAGCTTTTCATATTTCGACGAGCTTGCGCCAAGTCTCCTTGTCCGAGGAGGAGGAAGAAGAGGAAGATCGGCGGCGCCGCTATCGCGGGTGCAGAGACCGAGACCGCCCATGATGGCGGATCGCTGGACCGCGAGGAGGTCCGAGACCGAGAATCTCGCCAGGGCCGAGGTCGGCGCGGCGGGGTACCGAGGATCGGTACTCCCTTCGGCTCGGATGATTCCACCGACGGCTCTGGAACCGGAGGCACAGTCGAGCCGACGGGATCCTCAACTCTCGCCGGGGAGAGGGGATTATCAGCTTCACCAGCCGACAACCTGTCTAATGGGTCGAGAAAAATCTTGACCGCGTCGTCGGGTGTCTCGGGCAACTGGCCTGACGGGAACACTGTGAAGCCAGTGGCCGAAGCTGAAGGGTCGACCGAAGTCGACTGTCGACCAGGGGAGGGAGATCTTTCCCGCTCCCAAGATCGTCGACCATGGGACTTACCCGTACTCTTTTTTGACTGAGAAAATGGTCCAGAAGAGGTTGGACCCTCGCTTTGGTCGAGAGGGTCAGGCAAAGCTCCTTAAAAGAAGCAGAGTATGAGGCGCCGAGAGAGAGCGGGACGAATGCCGCGGCCGAAGATGGAGCGGCCTGCGCTGCCTCCTCTTCGAGGGCGATCATCTGCTCGAGCTGTTCTGCAGAGCCCGCAGCCACGGACACCGCCAATCGGGCCTCCTTCGACTTGACTGGAGGAAATCTCTTTTCGGGACGCCCCAACTGCAAACGGGCAGCACGATCCTCGAGGACACAGACCGAAAAGTAAGAGCACAGGTTGCAAGCCTGCAGTTTGTGCTCAAGGCCTAGGCAGTAGACGCACGTGGAGTGCGGGTCTGTCCGAGACATTTTCTGCCCAGGGGCATCTCCGAAAACCGGGAGTCGATTTATCCATCGCAGCCACAAGGAGAAGAAGACCAAAGTGTTTTGGTAATTTAAAACGAGTTTTGAGAAGTTTTGAAGAGTTAGGAACCAATCTTAATCGCAGAGCGTTAAGGAGGGAACCTGAGCTTCCAAGCGGTAAGGAAGATCTGGCGTCATGGGGTGGAGCCGAGAGTTTTCCACCCGGGTGGGTGGGAGGAGCCAGCTTGAAGACCTTCCGGCAAGATTTAAAGCGGCAAGGAACCTGCCAGATAGTGTGGATGAACAACATATCCATGTCCCTAGAACTTCCTGTTACTCCTGAGGACTACCTTATCCCTGTGGAAAGAAATAAAGTCAGTTTCTACTGACAGGGCTTGCAACTCACTTATGTGCCTGGCAGAAGTGCTAGCCACTTAGAAAACAGTTTTCCAAGTTATACTTAAGCTCTGCAGAAGACAGAGGTTCAAAAGGAGGTTACATTAACTGGCAATGCAAATATTAGAGCCCAGGCAGGGCCGGATCCCTAAAAAGGTGGATTAGAATGAAGTAATCTTTGAAAACTTGGAAAATACAGGGTGAGCGGAAAGGGAGGAGGGCTTTCCTGCTGAAATAAAGCAGAGACAGCTACCAAATGTACTTTCAGGGTAGCTGGTCTCAGGCCCAAAGAATTAAGATGGACCATAGTTAAAACAATGGGCAAATCAGCAGATTCCAGGGAAATATGTTTCCAAAACACCAAATGGAAAACCTTTTCCACTTAGAATTATAAGTAGCTCTTAGTGGAAGGCTTCCTAGAAGCCTTTAGGATTTCAAGAACACCCTGAGAAAGGTGCAGATCAGCAATTCAACTCCTCAAGAGCCAGGCCTTGAGGTTGAGGGATTTGAGATTCGATACCAAACTCTCCTGTGTACAGGTTAACAGGTTGTGATTCCTGGGGAGACACAGGGAAGACGGACTGCTAGGGACAGAAGGAGGGTACCAGGGCTGCCTGGCCCAATCTGGGGCAATCAGAATCACCCTGCACGGCTGGGATCTGATTTTGACTAGCACCTTGAATAGGAGAGGGAAGGGGGGAAAGGCGTAAAGAAACTTCCCTTCCCAATCTAGGAGAAAGGCATCCAGGGGGACTGAGACCAACACTGGTGGCCTGCAACAGAACAGTGGAAGTTGGTGATTGTCTGGGGCTGCAAAAAGATCTATCTGAGGGGTGCCCCATCTGGCAAAAACTATCCCCAGTACTTGAGGATCCAGAGACCATTCGTGATGGCCCTGGGAAATCCTGCTGAGAGCATCTGCTAGGACATTGTCCTTTCCTGGAAGGTGAACTGCTATGAGGGAAGTGTTCAGGAATAGGCCAGAGACCACGACTTCATTGCCTCGTGCACAAGGTCAAGACCGAGTGCCCCCTGCTTGTTGATGTACCACATTGTTGTGGTGTTGTCTGTTCTGACTTGCACCACTTTGTTCTGAATAGACACAGAAAACACTTGAAGTGCTAAAAGACAGCTCTGAGTTCCAGCAAATTGATGTGGAGCAGAGATTCCTGAGGGACACACTCCCTGAGTGGAGAGGTCGCCCATGTGGGCTGCCCACCCCAGGAGGGAAGCATCCGTGAGTGAGGGTCAAGGAGTGAGACAGAGGAATGAAGGGGACCCAGTCTTAAATTGCTCTGATCCTGCCACCACTGGAGGGCCTGGATCAGGTTCGGCCACTGGGACCAACTTGGAAAGGGGTCTCTCTCTGAGACCAAAAGGCTCTCAAGTGAAACTGAATGTCCTCATCTGAAATCTTGCTCCTTGCACTACGGCTGTGGACGCAGCCATGTGCCCCAAGAGCTGAAAAGTGTCTTGCTGGCCAGAGACCTGCAGAGTGAAGGAGGAGGCCAGAGCCACCAAGTTCCTTACCCTGTCTAAGGGTAGGAAGGCTCTGGCCTGCTTTGTGTCCAATTCTGCACCTATGAAGGTGAGCACCTGAACTGGTTCCAGAACTGACTTTGGAAGATTGAGCAAGAAGCCCAGGGAGGAGAGCAGCTGCTGGGTAACTTGCAGGTGAGATCTACCTGTTCTGGGGACTGGCACTCAATGAGCCAGTCATCCAGATAGGAAAGCAGCAATCCTTTGCCTTCTTAAATGAGCCACTGCTACTGCCAGACATTTTGTGAATACCCTTGGGGCAGAGGTGAGGCCGAAGGGCATTGCTCTGAACTGGTAGTGACCTGAGGGCAATTCGAATCTGAGGTACTTTCAGTGGGAACTTCTGATTAGGACGTGAAAATAGGCATCCTTGAGGTCCAGGGAGGCTAGCCAGTCCCCTGGCCTTAGAGAGGGTAAAATTATTGCCAGAGTTACCATTTTGAACTTTGGTTTCAAAAGGTGTTTGTTCAGATATCTCAGGTCTAAAATGGGCCGCCATTCTCCTGTCTTTTTTGAGGTAAGGAAATATCTGGAGTACAGACCCTTGCCCTAGTGTAGGGGAGAAACCCTTTCTACAGCTCTGAGAGCCAGGAGGGTTGAGACCTCTGTTTCTAAAGTAAAGGTCTCTAAAGAGTTTGCAGGTGGGAAAGACCTGATTCTCATCTTTGGGAACTTTTGAAGCTGAGAACTCAGACCCTGGCTTACTACTTCCAGGACCCACTTGTCTGAAGTTAGAGACATCCAGTTCTGAACGGCAAGCCAACCTGCCCCTACAGGTAAAGGAGAATCCGGCCCTGGGCACCCCATCAGGGTGCCTGTTTGGCAGGTGCTTTAGGCTGAGGGGTGGAGCAGGCCTGCCCACACCCCTGCCTGCCTCTCCTCTGAAGAACCCTCTGAGCATAAGCAGAGGAGGCCTGGGTTTGGTAAAAGGCCTGTGAAAAGGCCTACTTCTACCCCTGGGGCCTGCATCTGAGGAGTGGCTTGCCGCCCTTAGCCTGGAGCACTCTTATAGGTAGTCCTATATTCATCCATTTTCTTCATATAATTCTCTGTCTGCTCCCCAAACAGAGAATTTCCAACCACAGGAAAATCCATAGCCTTAGTCTGGGTATCCTGGGACAAGGTAGTACACCTGAGCCAGGCCAACCTGGGAAAAACTACAGAAATAGCCATGACTCTAGAGGATACATCATTAAAATCTACAGCAGCATGAAACTGCACCTTAGATGCCTCAATGCCATCAGCAGCCACCTGTTCCAGCTCACTAGCAAGCTGGCCAGAGGCCTGTCTGGCCAAGGCCATGACAGTGTACCATCTAGATTTCTGATACCTTGCTACATAAGCCATGTAATTTGCTTGCCTGAGTCCCAAGGACGCTGCCATGTATTGTTTTTTAGCCATGGCATCAATCTTCCTGGAATCCTTGTCAGAGGATGTAAGCCAAAGGAATATTAGCTTTATCAAAGGCTGCAGCCTGAACCACACCAACGTGGCTGCATTGCTGTGAAAGGAATTCTGTATCAGGACCTGACAGAGTGTACCTCCTGTCCATCTTTTTGTCCACAGGAGGCACAGAATTAGTTTTTAAAATCGTTATTGTCTGTTTCCTAAATGATTTATGCAAGGGAATAGACAATCTCCTAGACTCTGGAATATCCATCATTTCTACAAAATCAGGTTCCTCTTGTTCATCCACAGCTTCCTCCAATGGAAGCTGGAGGGTTTCAGCAACTTTTTTGTAAAACATAAAGTGAGAGGGGGGCTCAGAAAGCAAAGGGGGAGATTCTAAAGGTCTGTCTGGGGAGATGTCCGGTTCAGTGGGCACACCCAGACCCTCCAAGTCACATTCATACTGTTCATAATCATCCTCCCCCTCCTCTGGTTTATAAAATTCTTCAACAACATATTCCTGAACCGATGGAACCAACCGAACCGACTTTTTATAAGATAGTGGCGGTTGGGACGGAACCAGAGAAACTGACTGGACAATCTGAATAGCTTTTGCTATCTCTGCAGCAGTTGGAGAAAGAATTGTGGGCTCCACACCTGCTGATTTTCTTGTTTTCTTTACTGGAACTGGCTCCTCCGAGCCAGCTTTATGTTTGCCCGAGGAAGTCTCGCCCTGGTCAGAGGGCACTCCCTCCGGTTCGGTTGGCACCGAACCGGCTGGCCATCCGGTCAGCGGACTTTTGGCCCTCGCTCCCCTGAGCCTGCCAACTCTCTTATCCAGGGTGGCTGCAGGAAATTTTTACAAATCTGGCAGTCTGAATTGAGGTGGTCAAACCCCAGACAATACACATGTGGTGTGTGGGTCAGCCTTGGCAAAGACTTCCCACAGGCATCACAGTGTTGAAACCCAGTGGGCCGGTTTTTCTTTTGTTCAGACATAAATGCCAGCCTAACCAAAAACTTGCCCTTTTAAACGGCAGTGCCAGGCAAGACACCCTTATCGGTTCCTAACCGTGTCACGGGTCTTGGAAAAAACCGTAATGAAATCCGTTTTTTTTAGAACCGATAAGAACCGGGAACCGCACTCTAAAAACCTTCAATTCAAGTTTTAAAACAAACTGATTGGTTCAAAACCGAACCGATAACATTTACAAGTTCCACACAGAAAATAAACTTAAATTACTTACAATACCACAGACAGAGCTTGAACCGAACGGTTTTGTGGTTAAAATAATAATATTCTCGGTTGATTTGAACCGAGAAAACACTGTTTAAACCGAGAAATGAACCGAGCAGTAGGAGAAATCTCCGGAGCGACTGTTCAGTGAGGCGGAGTAAAGAATCTGACAGTTTAGGTTTGAAATAACCCAGACAGAGCTTCTCTAACCGAGCTCGCGCTCCAAGTTCCATTCTTTGAATGGGAGTTAACTCTTTCACCTCTGGAGCAGTTCTAATGGTGGGACAAACTGCAATTGTCATAATATATAGCAAGACTTCATGTTGTTTGAAAATGAAGTAAAGGTGAACAGTTAAAAAAGCACTTGCACAAAAATCACAAAAAAAAACTCACAGAATCTGATCTTCCAATTGGATCAGATGAGACAAACTCACAAACACAGAAATCTGATCACCTCCCCGCAACAAAACTGAACATTACCCTCCATTCCTCCAGTCTACTTTACAGTAGGATCTAGTCATTATGCATCACACAAGCATCAAGACATCATGAGCATCGTTCGATTCTTGCGGGAGCTTCAAACAACGAGGTCGGTGCAGTATGCACAGTCGTGGAGGGGGCACGTTGAGGGTAATAAGAGGGTAACACACACACACATCAGGGTAACATGAGGGGTAATCCAAAGTTAAATGAATTAGAGATGCAGACGGAAACGGGGTTGAAGCAATGCAACGGAGCCGTCGAAAAGGACCAGGAGGTCGGTGCTGTATGCACGCAAGAGGAGGGGGGCACGGTGATACAATGGTGATAAAGTACGAGGGTAACGTGGGATCAGTGCTGTATGCACGCAAGGGGAGAGGGGCCCGGTGATACAATGGTGATGCAGTACAAGGGTAACATGGAGGGTAATACAGGAACGCAACAGAGCCACCAACTGAAACCATGCGGACAGAGACATTTGTGGACAGATCTAATATGGCAGAACAAAGAGGACAAGGACGTGGAGAAAGGACTAGGAGAAAGGAAAAGAACAAACAAAGGTAATCTGATTTTGTAATACTTCTGAATTATGGGTTGTATTTTTTTAGCTGTCTCTATATTTCCGCGCTTTGCTACTGACTCGCGGATATAGCTAATATTAATTTACCGTGAAATTAAGCTGTTATATAGTATATTCGGTCCTCTACACTTTTCCAGCTTCATCAACCTTCCCACTGTTCCCTCCTCTTGCTCCACAATCATGTATGCTGATGACACTGTGCTTTACTTCAGCTTTCTTTTCACTACCCATATAAACTCCTAGCTAAACAAAAATTTCTTCCTGGTTTAGTATTGACTTGTTAAAAACAATCTTGTTCTCAACTTCTCAATAACCCAGAGCCGGTTTTTGGATCCCAGGCCAGATTGAAGTCCTGCAATGACTCCTTCTACATCCATTGCTTGGGTGGCTCCCATCTCCCCCTTATGGAAGAATTCTAACATCTTTATCAACTTAGACCCTGTTTTTGATTTCTCTATCTAGATCTTCTCAGCTAGTTAATGTGTTCCTTCTACACGCAGTCTTGCATATCAGATACTTCACATTCTCATCCTTAGGGCTATACTAGCCATTGCTCAAAATGTCTATTCCATGAGTCCGATATGGACAACTTATTTCCTCATAGGCTTCTGTATCTGCCATTCATAAGAGGGCGGTGGATTATAACAACATCTATTGCTTTGCTCCATCTTCCCCTCGTCTAACCCACCACTGCGCTCGGCTCACGCCCTCTCTGCTATCTGCACCTACTCTCTCAGCTGTTTCTTTGATAAACTTCTAAGATCCTCTTTCCCTGTCCCCCCCCCCAATCTCTCCTCAATGTTCACTGTCAACTCTATTCATTCAGATTCTCTGTTTCATCTCTCCTTGTTCCAAAATGTTTCTCAAAGAAGGGAGAAAGTACAGTTGCGTAAGAAGTTACCATAACAGTAGATCTTTGAGAGAATCTCTTGCAGTAGGTCACACCATTAGGAATATCTTAGCTGCAGGCATAAATTCCAGCTGGACAATTTCTTAAGGAGTCAACCAGGGATTGCCCCTGATGACACCACATGTTGCATCCTGGTATGTATAAAAGGGGGTGATCCCTGATGCTCCTTGGTTCTTTTCTTTTAGGAGTACTTAGAGGTTTTTCAGAGAGTAGTAGTAAATCTCCTTTCTAGAGCAGGAAGCAAGGGGGGTGGAGGGAGGGGGCAGTATGACCTGCTGCAAATGATTCTCTCAAAGATCTACTGTTATGGTAAGTTCTTATGCAGCTGTACTATCTTCATTAAGGAAATCTCTTGCAGCAGGTCACACCATTAGGAATGAGTTCCAAGCAGCTCGGAGACAAAAAGGTCAGAGAAGAGACCACTAATAAGGTAGGACAACAGGTCTTGTAGGACCACTACACCAAAACTGGTATGGTTGTAGGACGCAATGTCCAAATCGAAAAGGACGGTAAAGGTAAGACCCATAGACCTTAATGCTGTTTACCAAATTTCAGTAGTTGCCATGCCTCCAAGGCATGCCGCTGAGGAGGCCATGTCTGCACGGAGTGAGGAGGCACAATGGCCAGGAACATGCGTAGTTTATAACAAAAATGTAGGGCAGACAGGCCACATGGGGACAAGTACTGCCGATAAACAGAATTACTCTTGGTGCCTTGGGCGAAAGAAAAGTACAGTTATGTAAGAACTTACCGTAAAAGTAGATCTTCAAAAGGAGCTCTTGCAGCAGGCTATAACAATTAGGGCGGCAAAAGAAGCAGACACTCCCCTGGTGGAGTGACCCCTGACCGGACCCGGTAGGGGCTTATTGTGCTTTTCATAGCAGAAGGATACGCAGTGGACAATCCAACTGCGAAATCGTCTGCTTGGTCACCAGTTTGCCCAAGCATTGTGGTGCAAAGGCCACAAAGAGTTGCTCCGACTGATGGTGCGTAGCCATCCGTCTGAGGTAATACCTCAAAGTCCTGTGGACAACCAATGTGTAAAGGAGAGCCTCCCCTCTATTAGATGGGGAAGGAAAATAGACTGGAAGGTCAACCGACTGGTTGAGGGTCAACTCCGAGACCACTTTCGGAAGAAACTTAGGATTTGTTCTAAAGGAAACCCTTTCCCTGTGGAAAACCAACTACGGCTCTTTACACGTCAGAGCCTGAAGCTCGAAACTCTTCGAGCTAAGGTAATAGCAACCAAAAAACACACCTTCCAAGAAAGATAATGCAGCTCACAATCTGCTGCCGCTTCAAAGGGAGGGAGGGTGAGCTTCTCCAACACAAAAAGGAGATCCCAGGGTGGGATAGGGTCCTGAAAAGGAGGTCTTACATGTAAAATTCCTCTCAAAAAGGTGCGGGCTACATCCAACTGTGCTAATGCCTTGTCTCCAATCAGAGCATGACAGGTGGATACAGCCCAAATGTGCACCTTAATAAAGGAGTAACTCAGGCCATATTGGTACAAGGAGAGGAAGTACTGTAACGTTGAGTTCACTGGACAGGTGATGGGGTCCAAATGCTGTGACGAGGCCCACAAACAAAACTGCTTCCATTTCAAAGCATAGGCGGAGCGGATGGAGGGTTTCCTCATCGACACTAGGACTGCCGCCACTTCCGGGAAAACCCCGTATCTCTGCTGAGCTACGTCTGAAGGAGCCAAGCATGCAGATGTAAGG
This sequence comes from Neoceratodus forsteri, assembly GCA_016271365.2. Classification (NCBI taxonomy): domain Eukaryota; kingdom Metazoa; phylum Chordata; order Ceratodontiformes; family Ceratodontidae; genus Neoceratodus; species Neoceratodus forsteri. Next base: position 881,278,225 of record CM057450.1, on the reverse strand, counting down.
AACGAAGATCCGGATGGACCAGCGAACCTTGTTCCTGGGATAGCAACTGCAATCATATGGGCAGCGGAGTTGGAGGTTTTATGGATAACTGCTGCAGGAGTGGGAACCAAATCTGCCAAGACCATTGGGGGGCTACTAGAATCTTTCGAGCCCCTTCTGCCTGAAACTTCAGCAGGACTCTCTGAATAAGAGGGAAGGGCAGGAAGGCATGGAGAAACCTCCCTGCCCAGCAAAGGGATAACGCGTCTGGCCAGAAAACTCCAGGCGCGTGCTCTCGCGAAAGCAAAAATTGGCAGTTTGGCGTTGCGTGGTGACGCAAAGAGGTCCAGCTCTGGATGACCCCACTTGTCGAAGAGCTGATCTGCTATGGACTGTAGCAGCTCCCACTTGTGTGCTCTGGAACAAGACCTGCTTAGGCTGTCGAGCAGATTGTTCAGGAAGCCTGGAACATGCACTGTGGACAACAGAATGTGCCTTTTCAGCGCCCAGTGCCAGACTCTCATCACCTCCCTGCAAAGGGGATACGAGTGAGTACCCCCTTGCTTGCTGATGTAGAAGACGACCACCATATTGTCTGTCTGAATTAGAAGACAGCCCGGCACCAGGTTCTCTTGAAAGGCCTGTAAGGCACAGAGAACCGCTCGCATCTCCAAAACACTGATATGGAGAGATCGCTCCTCGGGTGTCCAAACCCCTTGCGTTTGATAAGCACCCAGGTGTGCTCCCCATCCCAGATCCGATGCATCTGTCGTAAGAGTCTGACCTGGTGGCTCCAGACGAAACTTGACCCCTTTCTCCAAATTCCGAGGGTCCATCCACCAAAGCAAAGTTCTCCTGACTGGGTCGGTGATCCTGACCATAAAGTCTAGATCGTTGTAGCCCTGGTCCCACTGTACCCTGAGCATCCACTGTGGGACCCGCATGTGGAGGTGGGCCAGAGGAGTGACTGGAATGGCCACCGTCATGTGACCCAGAAGCCTGAGGAAGTTCCACGCTGGAACTTGAGGATTTACTGAGATCCATTCGGCAATCTCTTGCAGGCGATCGCCCCGTCCGGGGGTAGGAAAGCCATGCCCTGGATAGAATCCAGGACCGCTCCAATGAAGCTCGGGGATGATTTCCGAAGGTTCAGGGTGATCCCCAGCTCTTGGAAAAGAGTACAGGTGTCTCCAAGGGCGTGAAGTAGGCATGACCTTGACGGGGCTGTGAGCAGCCAATTGTTGAGGTATGGGAAAACGTAGTGCCCCATGCACCTTAGAGCTGCAGCCACCACTGCCAAGCATTTTGTAAAGACTCGCGGAGCGGAGGAGAGGCCGAACGGAAGAACTCGGAATTGGTAGTGCTCCCCTTGGGAGTGGAAACTCAGAAACTTCCCGTGGGAAGGGAAGACCCCGATATGCATATATGCATCTTGCATGTCTAGGGAGCAGAGCCAGTCTCCTTGGTGCAGCAGGGGAAGTAGACCTGGAAGGGTCATCATCCAGAACCTTTTGTATTCTATAAAGAGATTGAGAGAGCGGAGATCCAGAATGGGTCGAAGATCCTGTGTCTTTTTTGGGACCAGAAAGAAGTGGGAATAAAACCCTTTTCCCCGCTGATGCAAGGGGACTACCTCTATTGCCTTCTTCTGCAAGAGGGTCTGAATTTCTCCTTCTATCAGTGGGATGTGAGAAGGAGGATATCGGGAGCACTTTGGTGGAGTATTTGGAGGATACTCCGTGAACTCTATCATGTGTCCTCTCCTGATGATGTCCAGGACCCATTAGTCCGCAGTTATCAACCTCTACCCTTCGAGATGAAGGGAGAAGCGGCCCCCGACCATCTCCCCCGAGTCTTGCTCTGGAAGGGGGTGGGGGTGGAAGGGACTCACTGGGCTGAGCCGGGCGTAGGCAGAGAGGCCTGGGAGGACTTGTGCCCATGGATAGGAGAGCCTCCAGGTTGCAGGTTACTGGCTCCTGGCTCTCCTACGAAAACCGCCTCTCTGACCCTTCTGATTACCACGGGTGTATCCACCTTGACCACCTGAGGGCTTGCGAAATGGCCTTTCCGTTGTTGTCACTGGTCGCCACAGTACATTTGGTGGACCGACCAGATGGACTTGCCTGACTCCTGTAGACGAGAAATCAAAGCTTCCATCTCCTGCCCAAACACCACGGTACCTTGGAATGGCAAATCCTTGATACCGGACTGCAGATCCTGGTGGAAACCTAAACTTCCTAACCAGGTGTGAGGTCAAGGTAATTCCAGAAGCTGCTGCCCCTACGTCAGATTCGTATCGCATTTATAGGCCTCAGGACATGGGAATCCTACATCGAGCCTGATTTCATATCAAGAAGTTCCCGACTTGATCAGAATCTGGCATGGCTTTCAGTAGCTCTTGTCCCCTCTCCCACAGAGCATTCTGGTACTGGACCATATGCGTCATGAAGTTAAGGGACCAGATGGAGCAGGTGGAGGCAGAGTAAACTTTCTTGCCCACCTGGTCCAAATCGGGATCGGGAGGCTGCGAGCTAAGGTGCTTCGGCTGCCTGGACTTGTTATGGGCAGCCAAGATGACCAAAGAGTCCGCCTGAGGGTTTTCTGCTAGAAAAGCTTCTGCCCTTGGGGCCTTATACAGCAGGTCCGATTTCTTGGGAAAAGCCGGGATGGAAGCTGGACGCCTCCAGGTAGTCCAAGTCAGGTCCTGGAAAGTGTTCTCTAAAGGAGGGACCACTAATGGTTTCGGCTCCTTTTACTTCAGATATTTTGCCAATCTTCGGCATTCCGGATCCAGGTCCTCCGTTTCCCACTCATTGGAAGCCTGGATGCGCCTCATGACGTCCATAAAGGTTGGATCGTCGGGAGGCGAGCGAGGCTGGTCCTTCTCTCTTGGGGACTGCTCTAAGCTGAGAGAGGAAGAAGATGATAATGAAGAGCAGGGAGATCGACTACAAGATCTGGAATAGTCTGATCTCTCCTTATGACCAGACCCCCTCTGTCGTCGGTCCGAAGACTGGCTCTGGTCCCAGACCGCGATGGAGCTGAAGAGAGACATCCGCCAGAGGACTGACGTCAGAGCGCTCGCCTAGGAGAACGAAGGGTTGGCGCAGACTGAGACCTGGACCGGGGCTGGCGGTCCTGAGTCCTTGGAGCATCGGTAGTGGTCTTTGGACCAGGCGTGGGAACGAGCCCTGGAAGGAGGTAGGCTGTTGTCGGGTTTTCCTGGAAGGGCTCACCTCCCGGCTGTGGTTTGACTGCTGGGTCCCGGTATTGGTGTCTGGCTGGCGACCGGGGAGTAACTTCTGACCTGTCCTCACCAAAAGGAGAACAATTCTGCAGTTCATCCTTCGAGAAAGTTTGCAGTAGCCAGCCCGGAAAGGAGTGTCCGGACGCCGACCCACAAAGGAGAGCCTCTTGGGAGACCGGGGAGGACTTGGAGACAGGGACGCCGGGTTCTTTCATAGGCTACCCGCACTTCTTCACCTTCAACCGCGCCGATGGTGGGACCAACGACAGGTGTGCCGGGGTGCCCGGAGAGTCCTTCCACACTGGAGGTGGCCTTTAGCAGGCGCCCGTGCCTTGAGAGGTGGGGGTGCAGCTTTCACCTCCAAGGGCTTGGTGGTAATCCTTAGTGGGGTTACCTTCAGCTTGGACGGCTTCTCCCCTGATGGGCCGGCCTTGGCCTGGGAAGACTTTGGGCACTCTCCTGAGCTCGGGGAAATACAGGCCTTCTTGGGAGAGGGCCTCGAACGAGAACGGGACTGCGACCAGGACCGTTGCCGGGACCGACTACGGTCTTTCCCGTGGCACTTGGTTTTCTCCTTTTCCCTCGGAGGAGTGCAGATCCATCTTCTTTTCTAACAGAAATGCTTTCAGGGCCTTAAGACGTCGGATCCGGGTCCAGCTGGTGAACGCCTAGCAGGTTGAGCAGGTCGCGGTATCGTGGTCTGGCCCGAGGCAAAAGACACAGCTCTTATGCCCATCTTTGGCAGGGATCTGCCTCCCACAGTCGCACTTGTTTTGGTGTGGCTCTGGAGAGACCGATGATTGCCGAAGACATCTGTCGACAAACTGAAAACTGTGGAAGCAATCGTCGGTGACACAGGAAAAAACATCGAAGCGTACAAAAACAGGTTGATAACACTAGAATTTTGCTGTTCCTGGCAAGCTGGAACTGAAGTCCTTCTTCTCGCGTGTGGGACGGAGCGGGAAAAGAACGGAGGTGGAGCTGGGTCTGCCCCCTTTTGTACCAGGGCTGATGTCAGGGCGGGACCGACGTCAGGGGGCGGTCCCTGCTGTATACCGCTGGCTGGAAAGGTTTCCAGAGGGTCCTAGTGCCTGCGGCACAGTCCTAATTGTTATAGCTTGCTGCAAGAGCTCCCACTCGAAATAAGATCAATAGTTGTGTTAATGTGTTCGTTGGATGGTGACACAGAAAACTGGAACCCAAAGGGCTATGCACACCCAACAAATGAAGTAAAGTGTCCTTTGGAGAAGCCAGGCTCCATAAAGCACTTAGATTATTTGTATAATTTGATTGGAACTGCAACCCAACACCGGAGGTGGGAGAAAGATAACGAACTGGAACAGAACGCCCTCCTATCTCTGTAACATTTGAGGCAGGGGCCGTAACACATAAGTGCACCTAATTCTGATACACATCTAGCTGACGTAATCTCAACCCAAGAAACAAAAAGGAGTTTCCTAAGAGAGGCACTGCAGCCCACCCACAGCTGCAGGTATAAAAATGGCAAAGTACCATGTCCTCAGGAGCCATGGAGATGAAGTGGGGGAAGATCGGGACAGAAAAGGGTCCCTGGACCTGAGTGAGAAGGGAAGTTCCCAGACAGGAAGGGGAAAGAGTATCCAGTACTGCAAAATATTATTTCAGTAGATATCAGACTTGACTCAGCCCTTGAGGCTTAATGAGAATCTCAAAGGTGTGATCTTTGATAAGTTTGAGTAGAATCCCCTGTATGGGGGGGGAGGGCGACAGGCAGAAGAAACATGACAGTCCCGGAAAAAATTAAGGTTTATAGCCTCACATTACTAGGACAGAGCTCCAGCAAACAAGAGCGAGACAGGAAGGCTCCCTATAGGGAGGTGAAGAGGGTAAGCCTGAGACAACCCTGAGAAGAGAAGATGTCTTCAAATACCTTTTAGAGGATGTCCTGTTTGAGAACCTAAACCCACGGGTGGCCAAAGGCAGCCCAAAAGAGTACAAATGGAGGTTGGGATATGCACTGCTGTTAAGCTTACAGCTGGATGAATTGCCTGGTATCAGATACCAAGTGCCCCACCATGCATGACTTTGGAACGAAAGGCAACCTCCATGGTAGGCAGATAGCAGAAAACCAAGGAGGCGGCTGGGTGAAACTGTAAAAGCACCCAGTGGAAGGAAGATTCAGAACTGCAGGCCTCATTGCCCAGAGCCGAGCTCCCGTAGCAGGGGGAGAGGCATCAGTGGGCAGAGTGCATGGAGGGAAGGAAGCTAGAAAACGGGGCATGGCAGAAGCAGGAGTCCTGAGACAGCCACCATCAAAGGACCCGGAAAGCGGGGGTAGAGAGCATGATTACCATGTTAAAACCTATTAATAGGTGGGATCCTATTACACCAGTCAGGCACACTGAAATCTTCATCTGTATAGACAGGCATAGTGGGAATGGCCGCTTTTATATGTCCCAGGAACCACAGGACAAGTCCATTATGGCCCTAATGAAAAAGGGCAAAGAGTGCATGGAATAGGATGTTTTCAATTATCGCTGTGACGAGGCCTAGCGGCCTGCAGACCATAGGGTGGGTGTCACTACAGCAAGGCATTTTGTGAATACCCGAAATACAGGTTTCAGTATACCGAAATATAGATACCGATCAAGGGCAGGGCTCATGATGACGATATGAGACCCTTAAGTACTAAAGTGGGGTGGTACAGCCCACAAGTCCAAAGGGGGTCCACTGTAACAGATGGAGCTTCCACTGATGCACTGTCATACTTCGACAATGGGGAATTGTCAGGCGGTAGGTGTCCCAGTAGGGGAATAAAATGAGAGGGTATGGAAGGAGACTTGATCTATACACTAGGTGGAACACAGATGAGAAGACCGCTGGTAGAAGGCAGGGTCACGAAATTGCTCCTTATATTAGGCTTAAGGAAGCGTACCTGACTTTAAAGTATGAGCCAAAGGGAGGTTTGGACATACGTCCCGAAGCCAAGAAATCACACACCCATCACCCTGAAATGGTGTAGGTATAAAAGAATAGTGTACCACTGGTTGGCAAAGCTGGACACCTGGAGCCCGGAATGGCGTCTAAGACATAGTACGGCAATGGAAGCACAGACCGGAGACCCAATGGCATTCTAGGCCACATGTGAGATTGGTGATTTACCATCGAGGCAGAGGGGAACATGGTTAACATGACCCTCAGCAGAGGCAGCCCAGTGCTGGACACGACCCCCCATGGGAGCAGAGTAGGTAATCCATATAGTTCAGAATTTTTTGTGACATTGAAAAAGGTACTATTATTGGCCTACCCATAGCAAGAAGCTTCCAGACTTCATTTCAGAAAGAAAAAGAAAAACAAATGGCCAGTCAGGGCATAAGCAGGCCTGACAGTCGGCCACTTGCCGAAGAGATAATAAAAGGCTTGTGTAGAGAAGTCTAGTACTGTCTCAGGAAATGTACGGGGTCCTGGGGGCACAGCCAGAGATCCAAAACGAGAAACATGGATCAGTTGAAGGGGAACATGAAAGATACAGAACAAGCACCCCAGCCATGGAGGAGGCAGAGGAGCTCGAGAGTGGGATGTCACTCCACCCGGTCTGTTCAAATTCTGTGTTCCTGCAAATGCGGATACTCTCCCATTTTAAGGTTCATTCAAAAGGGACCTGGTGATGTCAAGGGAAATACGTAACCATGGGACCCAGATGAATCCAAACAGAGTGGAAGAAGTAACCCCTGTAGGGGAAAGTGTCTGACCCTTTCCAGTGTAGAAACACAGCCACAAGTGTCATAGGATGGGAAACCAACCGGGCCAACTAAGAAGGGCCCTTCAGTGAAGGCAGTGAGATTATTCTCAGACAGCCCGAACACAGCATCCGGTACCAAGCATATAGGACGAGTGATGACTCAGAAGGGAGTGGCGAGGGGTGGCAGAAAGACCCCAGCGAAATAAGGGGCAGCAGTAAAAGGCTGCAGGATAGTCACACTCAGAGAGGGCATCGACAAGGACCCTGGCCACAAACAGAAAGGCACATGGTTGCTGACTGAGCGGAGGATGACACAGTTGGTTAACCGCGGATAAAGCTTTGACAAAAGCTACCCCAAAAAGACGCCGAAAAGGACACCCTTGGCAAAGAGGTAGAAAAATGCTTGAGGCTGTCGACTGCATGGAAGACAACGGAACCACAGCTGCAGTGATGACTCCATCGGAGCAGCAGCTAGAGCACATAAATACACCCATAAAGGTCATGGACGAGGACCTTGTCGATGAAGGGGTGTAAGAAGGGTGGTAGGTCATCGACAGAAAGGAAGACAACAGAGCCGGAACAGCTGCTACAGCAGAGAAAAAACATACCCAGTGAGGGCGTTGATGAGGACGACAAACGGGTGGAAGAAAGGACTGGGGCCATCAACAGAGCAGAAAATGACATAGCCTGAAGTGTCTGCTAGAGCAGAAAACACACTCCGAGGCCATCGATGATGAAATCGCCAATGACTGCACGGAAGAAAAGCTGGAGGTTGTCGAGAGAGCATAAGAGGACATGGCTTGGTGTTTCTGCCACAGCAGAAAACGCACCCGAAAGGCTGTTGACAAGACCTCATCAACGAACGGGTGGAAGAAAAGCTGGAGGTCGCCGATGGAGTATAAGACAACACAGTTTGCAACCGCTGCCAGAGCAAAAAACACCCAGAGAGGCCACTGACGAGGCCGTCGACGACGAACGGGTGGAAGAAAAGCTGGAGGTGACTGATGGAGAATAAGACAGCTCGTAGCTGCTGCCAGAGCAGAAAAACACAGCCAGAGAGGCCGTCAACAAGGACATCCTCATCGAACGGGTGGAAGAAAAGCTGGAGGATGTCGAAGGAGTTTAAGATGACACAGCCTGGAGCTATTGCCATAGCAGAAAACACACCCAGAGAGTCCGTCAACGAGGACATCATCGACAAATGGGTGGAAGAAAGGCTTAAGATCATCAACAGAGGAGGAGACTACTGAGTGGAAGCCCCTGATAGAGTGGCTCAAACAGTTCAATGAGGAAGCTTATAACTGTCTCCACAGTAGCAGGTAGAAAGACGTCGACGGGAAGGAGACCTGTTCATTCTGTCAACAAACGGAAACTCACCAGCAGCGGGAAGCGGAAGATGACGAAGACACACAGTGCAGCCCAGAACACTGCAGCCACCCCGGCCGAAGCAGTCATCTCTGTGTCTTCAGTGAAGCTTGAACACAAACTTCGTGAAGGTCTTCATCGACAATCTTCTGATCACTTAGCACCTCTTTTATCCGAAAGCAACAGGGGGAAAGCCGCGGCAAAACTGAGAATGCCGCACTGAAGAAATTTCACACTGTCGACTGATGCTATACTCTGAACAGAGAATGTGTAGCATGCAGATCATGGTGAGAAAAGAACTGAAGGGCACTGGGGACCGCCGCCTTTTTTATATACCAGGATGCAACATGTGGTGTCGTCGGGGTCAGTCCCTGGTCGACTGCTGACTAAATCGTCCAGCTGGAATTGATGCCTGTGGCTGAGATATTTCTAATGGTATGACCTGCTGCAAGAGATTTCTTCGATGAAGATCAAGCCTTCTCCACTTTCTCCTCACGGTTCTGGAACTCTCTCCCCCTTCATATATGAAACTCCCCTCTCATGGGTCTGTCTAGGGAGCAATGAGAAAAAATGTAATGGGTTCTGCTGCTTCCACCCACACATAAGTTATTTAAATGCTTACGAACGGATGTACTTTGCTTAGCCTCCCTGATCTAATCCTAGTTGGGGTTGTTTTTTGACACATAATGTGGTCAGGCTTTGCACATTTGTTTCCCTAGCCATGAGTTATACTTCTATTCCCTTGGATAAGATCATTACTGTATTTTATTTCATATAGTGTTCACTCTCTGTAAACTGTTTCGGTATGGCTTCTGTGTTTATTTTCTACCACAGTTGGTACTGTACATGTATTCAAACTGTTTGGCTGGTCCTCCAGACTACTACTGTCACACTGACTTACAAACACAGAATTTGTTGGTATGGAAAAGAACCTCTTGGCCCACGCAGTCTGCACAGATGGTACATGCCTAGTTTGTCTACACAGATCCCAACTTGCCTCTGATGACCCTCCTTCCTCCCCACCTATTTATTAATATTATCCTATGTCTAGTCCACGCATGCTTGAAGACCTGTACTGTTTTTGCCTCCACCATGTCCACTGGCAGTCTGTTCCAAAAATCTGCCACTCTTTCACTGAAGCAGTACTTCCTTACAGTCCTCTTAAACTCCTCCCCAACCCCCGCTACATCACAAGCCCTCTGGTCCTGGTGATCTTTCTCATTTGAAAAAGCCTGCCTTCATAGAAACATAGAAGTTGACGGCAGATAATGACCACAAGGCCCATCCAGTCTGCCCATTTTTTCTACCTTATGAATGTTCCATAGGCCTTTACTCTGTCAATGGCCTATCTAGTCATATTAATCTGTACTGCTCTCTTATGTGTGACACCCTGCACTGTACTCATATCCACCACTTCCTGAGGTAGGCCATTCCATGCATCCACCAACCTTTCTGTGAAAAAGAACTTTCTCACATTACCCCTTGATTGGCCTCCCTCTAATCTCATGCTGTGTCCTTTTGTCCTGCTATTTTTCTTATATTGAAACATGTTAGACTTTCACCTTGTTAATGCCTTAAGATGTCTGAATGTTTTAATCATATCACTTCTCTCCCTCCTTTGCTCCAGGGTATACATATTGAGCTTCATTATCTGTTCTCATACGTTTTCTGATGTAGTCCCTGCACCATTTTGGTTGCCCTTCTCTGGACTGCCTCAATTTTGTTACTGTCCTTGTGAAGGTGCGGCCTCCAGTACTGCTCGCAGTACTCTAGATGGGGCCTAACCAGTGTCTTGTAAAGAAGGATTACTACCTCCCTCTTACGACTTGTGATACCCCTACTAATACACCCCAACATCCCGCCAGCCTTACCTACTGCTTTAGTGGTCTGCTTGGATGATTTCAGATCATCTGTGGTAATGATGCCCAAGTCTCTTTCTTCCCTTGTGATTGCCAGCAACTCCCCTCCCAACCTATAGGTAGCTTCAGGGTTTCTCTTCCCTTTGTGCATAATCTTGCACTTCTTTGCGTTAAACTCCAGTTGCCAATCTTCCAATCATTTTGCCAGTTTTTCCAGAAATCTTCTCATTCTGTCCACCCTATCTGGATCATCTACTCTGTTGCAGATCTTGGTGTCATCTGCAAACAAGCAAACCTTACCCTCAGTCCATCTGCAATGTCACTGATAAAGACATTGAAGAGGACTGACCCCAAGACGGATCCCTGAGGTACCCCACTTGTGACTTGTATCTCTTCTGCCCGCCACCCAGTTGACCAACCTCTGAAATGCCCTGAGCCTACCCAGCTTATTAATCAATCTTCTATGTGGAACAGTATCGAAAGCTTTGCTGAAGTCAGGGAAGGCGACATCAATTGCACCCCCCTGGTCCACCACTCTGGTTACCCAGTCAAAGAAATCTATGAGATTAGTGTAACAGGACCTTCCTGTTGTAAATCCATGCTGTCTTGGTTCCTGTGCTCCTATGCATTCCAGGTGTTGCACTATCCTTTCCTTAAGGAGCGCCTCCATAATCTTGCGCACTACTGAGGTAAGACTGACTGGTCTGTGGTTTCCTGCTTCCTCTCTGCTGCCACTCTTGTGGAGCAGGATCACATTAGCCTTTCTCCAGTTTTCTGGGACCTCTACTGTACTCACTAAACAGTTCTGCTAATGACTCTGGTAGTTTCACCCTTAACTCCTTTAATACCCTTTGATGTATGCCATCAGGTCCCATTGCCTTGTCCACCCTGAGCTTAGGGAACTCTTGTCGGACCCTTTCTTTTGTGAAGGGACTTGTGCACACCTCTCTCCCTACTCAGTCCATGGTGCTGAGCTGTGGGCTCTGCCCTACCTTGTCCTCAGTAAATACTGCGCAGAAGTATCTAATTAGGATAGATGCTTTTACATGGTCCTTCTCCTAACATGCCCCCTTATCCCCTTTGAGTTCAGCAATACCCCCTCTGGACTTTCTCCTTTCACTAATGTATCTATAGAAAGTCTTGTCCCCTTCTTTTACTGTTCATGCTAGTGTTTCCTCAGTTCAGGCCTTTGCCTGCCTTACAGCCTTCCCTGCTTCCCTTAGGGAAATTTGGTATGCCTCCCTATCTTTGTCCCGCTGCATTCCCTTACATTTCCTGAAGGCCAGCCTTTTGGCTCTGATTTTTTCTGCTACTGTTTTTGAGAACCAAAGTGGTTTCCTCCTTCTTTTGCTCTTGCTTTTCTCCCTAACACAATGGGATGCTGCTTCAAATACTGCATCCTTAATGCTTGCCCACTTTGCCTGTACCCCCTCACGTGTATTTCGTCTTGCCAGGGCTAGCTTAACTCTGTTGGCCATCTTATTAAAGTCAGCTCCTCTAAAGTTCCATATTTTTGCCTTGGAATGGGATGATTTAGTTCTAGTGGCCAAACTGAACCATACCATGTGATGGTCACTGACCTCCAAGTGACCTATCTGGAGATCTGTGATCCTTTCCCCATTAGTCAGTACTAGATCCAGGATAGCCCTGTCTCTTGTGGGTACCAACTGTTTGAGGCCCTCCCCCTGCAGGGAATCCACTATGTGTCTAGTTCTCACCCCAGTAATATTCAGGTATTCATAACTTTATGCAGTAAGCCTTCTAGGTAGAACTGCCTGGCGAGATGGAACATATGCAAATTAGAGAATCTTTTGCATGAGCCACTTTTTCAAATGCTGCCTTCTACTAACTGCCCTAGTTCTAAACCCTTCAGATTTCTCTCTCCGCCTGTCAAGACTAGACGCTCGGAGATCCTCTCTTCATCATCTTGTTCTGACATGAGAAACCTTATAAAATATTATAAGTATTCTTTACATTTCATTGGCTGCCTTTCACTTTTTGTAATTTGAAGTAAACCCTTAGTTTTAGTGTTTAAATTGTAAGTTTTCTCGGTTTAGTATAACCGGGGGTAAACCAAGGTTTATTTTATATTTATCAGAGTTTTCTGACTAAAAATCTCCATTAGTTATGTTTAATTTATTAAATGTAACTTATTTTAAGAACTGCTAATACCGGTTCCTGAACTGATAGTCTCGGTTCATTTTACCTATCATCCCATTTGGAGGCAGTATAGCGTAGTGGGTTAAGGCTCTGAGCTGCAGATCTGGAGACCTGGGTTTGAATTCCACAGTCACCTAGGTGCCTACTGTGTGATCCTGAGCAAGTCACTTAACTTCCTTGTGCTCCCAGTTCGCATCTGGAAACAAGCTTCGGCTTAGTGTACTATTCTTGGATAAACAATGTTCCCATTCCCTTCCCTTTGTTCCCGGTTCCTGATTGGTTCTGGAAACACAGAAACATAGAATCTGACGGCAGATAAGGACCACTTGGCCCACCTAGTCTGCTCATTTCCCTACCTAATGGATACGCTGCAGATCCTAAAACCAACAGCCTACATCCTCCTACTCCCCACTAGAATTGCCTTATGTCTGTCCCATGCATTCTTGAATTCCCCCACTGTTTTTGACTCCACTACCTCCTCAGGAAGGCTGTTCCATGCATCCACAACCCTCTTCGTGAAAAAATACTTCCTCACATTACCTCTGAGACATCCCCCCTCTATCTTCAAATTGTGCCTCCTTGTTCTCGTACATTTCTTTTTCTGAAAGATGCTACCCTCTTGGACTTTGTTGATTCCCTTGAGGTACTTGAAAGTTCTATCATGTGCCCCCTCTCCCTCCTCTCCTTGAGGGAATACATATTAAACTCCTTTAATCTCTCTTCATATGTTTTCTGGTGCAGACCCTGCACCATTTTAGTTGCCCTCCTCTGGACAGCCTCCATCCTGTCTATGTCCTTGCGGAGATGGGGTCTCCAGAACTGCATGCAGTGCTCCAGATGGGGTCTCACAAACTGTCTGTACAGAGGATTAGCAACTTCCTGTTTTCTACTGGTGATGCCTCTCCCTATGCATCCCAGTATCCCCCCAGCCCTCCTTACTGCATTCTCACATTGCTTGCCCACCTTAAGGGTCATCTGCTATGACTACCCCCAGGTCCCTTTCTATTTTTGTTGCTGTCAGAATCTACCCCCCCCCCCAATTGTGTGCTCTTCCCTTGGGATTTGTTTCCCAGGTGCATTGCTTTGCTTTTCTTTGCATTGAGTCTAAGCTCCATATATCTGACCATTCCTCCAACCTTGCCAAGTCCCTTTGCATCCTTTCCACCCCATATTCTGTATCAATCTTGTTGCAGATCTTTGTGTCGTCTCCAAAGAAACATACTTTTCCTTCTAGTCTCTCTGCAATGTCACTTATAAAGACATTAAAGAGGACCGATTCCAGTACTGAACCCTGTGGTACCCCGCTAGTAACCCCCCTTTCTTCAGAATGAACTCAGTTTACTATCACCCTCTGCGTCCTGTTGTCCAGCCAATTTATTACCCAGGCTACAACTTTGGGACCCATTCCAAGGCTGGCTAACTTGTATATTAATCTTTTGTGTGGGACTGTGTCAAATGAACCTACCGCAACTGCTAAATAAACTTTAAATTAAAACATGTTTTAGCAGTTGCAACTTTTATCGGTTTTACATTGAAAATGTCAGAAAATGGCCGGCCCGGTGGCGCTGAGGATTGAAGCGCTGGACACCACACATCACGCCAAGCCGGCGATCCGGGTTCGGGAACGACCTCAAGTCACCGTGGAGCCGGCTGGGGAGGTTGGGCGGGATGTTCCTCCAGTGGTGGGCCCACTCCTCGTAGTCTACACCCATCTCTGGTGGAGGCCCGATGGTGTTAATGAGGCGGTAGGAGAGGTGACATAAGTCAGGGGTAGGGTGGAAGGGGTCACCGAATCCTGGTGTGTGCGGGCGCCTCCACACCCCCGTACACATGTGTACACCGTGACCCCAGGAATGGGGAAGAAATATGGAAAAAAGAAAAAGTACGCATGGGAAAAAATAGAAAATGTCAGAAAAACCGAGAAGAAAACTGGTGATTCCAGTTTCAAACCATGTATTAAGTGTGGTGAAATTTTGATAAGGCAAACATTCTTTTGTTTTGCCTACCTGGACGTGAATATTTAAAAGAAGAGTGAAATCTGCAATACATGTCCTGAGAAAACTGCTGATAAATGCCTAGATAAGGCTAAAGAAAAAACTATCACCACCTAAGGGTCCTTCGAGCTCTGACCAGCTGACACCCTGAATTACAGTGGGTGAAACCACAACAATTACTGCAACTGCTACCGCTGAGATGGGTATACAAGCAGTTCCTAAAAGGCTTGCTGAACCGGCTGACTCCCCAGTTCTCTCAAAGAAATCAAAGAAAACTAAGCACACAGAACCCCCTGATGGACAGTATTTGGTGACTTATGTGCCTGCTATAAAGCCTACCAACTCCTGCAGAAATTGCACAGGTCTTTAAGGTCCTTCAGACTTACAAGGGCCATCTGCTTCTCAGCAGCAGACCCCTGCAAAGCAGTCTGTCTCCTCTGCTCAACCTTCTTTTTATTTAAGAAGAAGAATATGTGATTATGATGAAATGGAGAAAGGGGAACCTACTGAATCTGAGGTTTCCCCTGAACAGGAGTTTGGCTTTCCCCACAGAGCATCTGAGGATTAGTCCTCACGCTTCACATTTGTGAGAAATGATTGGGCTGACACCCACTAAAAAAATTCTCCTTTTTGTGAATACATTCTTCAGGAAAGCTACTTTAAAGATTTTACAAATGCCAAGCTCTATTCCCCCTCCTGATAAGAAGCTGGATAAGAAATATCAGCTGGAGAGGGAGGCAGCTGAATTTTTATTCTCCCACCCTGTCCACCAAGGAGTAGTACAAGTGACAGCCTGAGATAAGGCAAATATACCCCTGGCATCCTATCCTCCTGACAAGGATTCCAGGAAAATTGACACCATGGCAAAAGAGGGATATTTCTCAGCTTCCTTGGCCATCAGGCAGGCACACTTTCAAGCCTATACTGCTCAATACCAAAAGTCACTATGGCAGTCTGTCCTTGGTACGGCAGTCAAGGCCCAGACTCCCCTGTCAGATGATCTAGCCGAAACAGCTAAATTGGGTTTGGGAGCAGCCAAATACCAGTTCAAATGGCTGCTGACTCTAATGACACTGATGGCAAATACAGTGGTTCAGAGGAGGTTTGCCTGGCTGCGAGACACAAACCTCACTCAGGATACCAAAACCTAGGCTATGGAGTTCCCAGTCGAGGGTAATTCCCTCTCTGGAGAAAGATAAAGGCTTACATGAAAAAGGTGGTTGAATACAAAACCACCTACAGTAGCAATTCTGCAAAAGAAGCTTCCCCATCCACTAAAATATAGGGAAGGGAAGGCAGAGGCAAATCATTTCACAGCAAGCCTTTTTTTTTTTTTGTTAAATCATGCCATGGCTGCGCCTCAGTATCAGCAGTATCCACAGACACGTGGTCCTGGACATAGTGAGTCAGAGATTGTCTCAGAGTTCAAATTCCTTCCAGCAGTAAAAACAAACGTTTTCAACCCATCTAGAAGTTCAAAACCTGTTACTGTTAAAGACAGTGGAGCCTGTCCTAGTACAGCAAAAGGTACCACAAAGAAAATGGGGAGTGGCGGCCTATCTTAGACTTCAGTGATAACTTTGTCACTGATTCTATCCAACACTCCAAAAAGGGGAATGGTTGGCATCAGTGGACTTAGAAGACACTTATTTCCACATCCCCATAAGGGAGTCTCACAGAGAGTACCTCAGGTTCAGACTCACAACAGGTCACTCTTCCAGAGTGTACACAAAGTACTTGGCAGTGGTCATAGCACACCTTCGAAGACAAGGTGTCACAGTCTTCTCATACCTAGACGACTGTCTGGTGGTTGTAAAATCACCCTAGCAAGTGGGAGCATCTGCAAATGACCCAGGGGCTCCTGGAGTCTAGGGTTCCGGATAAATCTTAAGAAAGTATGTCCTTCAGCCTGCTCAGGCACCACAGTTAATAGGAGCAAAGCTACATACCCTGCTAGGCAGGGCAAGAAGTATTCCAATGATAGCGGGCTCATTCAGCTTGAATAAACCAAAAACTGTAAGACAGTTTCTTCAGCTACTGGCCACTTGGCACCAGCCTCTGGCACAGTCCATGAATCCAAGTTACAGATGAGGGGCATTCAATTTCACCTCAGGGCTCATTGGTGTCAGAGAAAGGACCCTCTTTCAAAACCAATTCTAGTAACAAATAAGATTGTTACAGGTCCTTCAATGGTGGAAAGAGGAAACCAACCTAAGGGGAGTTCCTTTTTTAGGAAGCGTCCCCAACAGTTCTGACAACAGATGCATCTCTACTAGAGTGGGGCACCCATCTGGGGGTTCACACCACCCAAGGCACATGATCAAGTGCAGAGTCACTCCTGCACATAAACCTGCTGGAGCTAAGGGCAGTGTTACTGGTACTAAAGGCTTTCACACAACTAGTACAGGGAAGGTGGTACAGATCAGAACAGACAATACCACCACAATGTACTACATAAACAAGCAGAGGGGGACATGGTCAAGCCCTCTCTGCACAGGACTCATGAAAATATGGAGTCTAACAAGCTCCATGGGCCCCTACAGGCTATTCATCTGCCAGGCAAGGACAATACCTTGGCAGATACCCTGACTCAAATCAACCAGTCCCATCATGAATGGGCCTTGAACAGTCAGGTGGTGCAAGTGATCTTCAGGAGGTAGGGCACCCCAGAGGTAGGCTTGTTTGCATCCCACCAGAACCACCACCTGCCACAGTATTATGGCAGACCACCAGATCCGGGACCAATCCCCCTGAATGCTCTGGCTCTGCGCTGGCCAGGGAAGCACCTGCATGCTTTTTCGTCCTTCCCTCTGGCGTAGAGAGCATTTCTCAAGCTCAGGTCCCAGTCAGCATCAATGATCTTGATAGCACCAGACTGGGCCAGGCAACCATGGTACTCTCTGCTACTCTCCATGTCTGGGTCCAAACCAATACACCTTCCTTGGAGGCATAATCTGCTAGCCTCCAACCAGGGGAGGCTCCTGTATCCAAACCCCAGGTCACTCAGGCTCAAGGCATGGCTCTTGAGGGCCTACAATATGCAGGCTTGCATCTTTCTGAAAGTGTCTTGGACATTTAAAGTGGTTACAGGAAGCTCTCCACTAAGAAAATCTATGCCTCAAAATGGAAAAGGTTTACTACTTGGTGTTCAACCAGGAAACTGGTACCAGCACATGCAGGGGTCTCAGCTGTGCTTGACTATCTTACTTATTTACCTTCATTGGACTTGCAGTCCAGCACCCTCAAGGTCCACCTAGCTGCAGCATCTGCTTGCATATCAGCTGGACAAAATGTTTTAATGGCTCAGAATCCTGTCTTCAAAAGGCTCTTTAAGTGCCAGGCCCATTATCAGCACAGGCTGATGTCCCAGCTGAGTTGAAGTATCTTACCTATTTGCATTTACTGGACTTGCAGTCCAGTACCTTAAAGGTCCACTTGGCTGCAGCATCTGCTTATATTTCAGTTGGACAGAATGTTTCCTGGCCCTGGGGCCCTATGTTCAAAAGGTTCTTTAAAGGCCTGACCCAGTTTGCAACCCCCTCACAGGGAACCAGTGCCAGCACGGGACCTAAATGTGTATATAGTTAGGCTCATGGGTCCCCCTTTTGAGCCACTGTCTTCAGCTTATTTGAAATATGTCACATGAAAAACTGTTTTCCTTGTAGTAATGACTTCTGCCAGAAGAATCAGTGAGCTCCAGTCTCTCTGCATTGAACAGGACTACATTACATTCCTCAGAGACAAAGTGGTCCTGAGAACAAACAGGAAGTTTCTTCCTAAAATGGTTTCTGGTTTCCATTTGAACCAAACCATTATCTTACCTGCCTTCTTCACTGAACACTTTAGTTCTTGTGAAAGGAGTCTTCATAGTCTGGATGTCAAAAGAGCTCTCAGGTACTACCTGACAGCCACTAAAGTCCATAGGCAGGACAGAAAACAGCTGTTCCTAATCTGTGAGAATGTGGGAAAGGGTAACCCAGCATTAAAAAGGTCAATTTCTTGCTGGATAGTACAACATATCCAGTTTTTGTTACTCTAAGGCTGGAAAGAAGCCTCCAACAGGGTTCAGTGCCCATTCCACAAGGGGCACAGCTGCTACCATAACAGCTGTTGGGGGTGTTCCCCTGGTAGACTTCTCTAAAGCAGCTACCTGGAAAACAGTACACACCTCTAAAAAGCATACAGTCTGGATATTCTGTCAAGGGGTGATGCCAGGTTTGGCACAGCAGTCCTGCAAAGTCTGTTCCCAAAATAAGGTTCTGTGCCCACCTCCAAAGGTACTGCTTGGTAGTCTGCATAAAGTTATGAATACCTGAGTATTACTGGGGAGAGAAGAAAAAATTACTTACCATAGTAATCTTGTTTCTTTCCAGTGATACTCAGGTATTCATAACTACCTTCCCTTCTGGAACCTTTAGCCTCTGCACTCCTGAATACTGTGTTTTCAGGGGTATCTGTGCCACACTCTGGCACATATGTTGTGACTGTGTTCACTACTGTTGTCTCCCCATCCTTTTCAGGTGAGTCTAATATTCAGGTTTTTTTTTCATATGTTATACCCTCCAGTTGGAGGCCTTTTGGGGCATTAAGGGAGTTCCTATAATAATTATTATGATTAATATTGTTATTATTATTATTATTATTACACCTACTCCTCATGGGCCTGTCTTTCCAGGCTTCCAGGAAATCTGAAGGGTTTAGAACTAAGACAGTTAGTAAAAGGCAGCATTTGAAAAAGTGGCTCATGCAAAAGATTCCATCTTTTGCATATGTTCCATCTCTCTGGGCAGTTCTACCTAGGAGGCTTACTGCGTAAAGTTATGAATACTTGAGTATCACTGGGAAGAAAGTATAGTTACGCAAGAACATACCATAACAGTAGATCTTCAAGAGAAGCTCTTGCAGCAGGTAACACATATATAGGACTGACGCCACCTGGTGGCAGATCTCGGCATTTCTTTTTCTCTAGCAGTACCGACGTGGGACTGCCTACCCGGCATCGGCCCCACCCCCAACTTCACGCAGTATGAATGATGTAGGTGGTCCCCACGTGCTCCAGTTCTTGCATGCCAAAGACAGGCCAAAACTAAGAAACAATTGTGGAGGAACATTCTACAGAAAGCTTAGATAACTGTAAGGCCAGCAAGGGAGCTGCACTTGACCCAGAGCAGAAAGGCTCATTCCTGGGGGAAGGGAGGGAAATCATACTTGTTGCAAGAGCTTCTCTTGAAGATCAGCTGTTAAAGTAAGTGCTTACGTAACTGTACTATCTTACTTCGAGAGGAAGCTCTTGCAACAGGTAACACATATATAGGACTGATTCCTAAGCAGTATAAAACTAAAGACAACCGTTGGGAAAGGGCAGGGGAAAGACTACAGACACAATCCCCAGAGGTATAAACTTAAGACAACCCCTGGGAAGGGGAGTCAACAGACAAGACACACTCACAGTATAAACTTAAAACAACCATGAGTGGGTAGGAAAGGAGAGGCAGAGACACATCGGGAGAGAAGACCTCTCAGGAAATAAGGCCCTGGAGGACAGCCAGGCCAAAACCTGCCCGACGCCTGGAAACAATGTCCAGGATATAATGTCTGATGAAAGTGTGCACAGAGTGCCAAGTGGCAGCAGTACAAATGTCAGCCACCGACACCCTCTTGACAGCTGCGAAGGAGGTAGCCACTGCTCTGGTGGAATGCGCCCTAACTGTGCCCGGAAGGGGTTTCTTACCCTGCTGATAGCAGAAAGATATACAGTTAACCAACTAACATGAGAGCATTTGCTTGGTAACTGGGCGCCCCAAGGACCTATCCGCAAAGGATATAAAAAGCTGATTTGATTGCCTGGTCAGGAAACAGCGCAGAGCGCGATGCACATCAAGGGTGTGCAAGACAGCTTCTCCCCTATTGGAATGCTCCGGAAGCTGAACAGA
This sequence comes from Neoceratodus forsteri, assembly GCA_016271365.2. Classification (NCBI taxonomy): domain Eukaryota; kingdom Metazoa; phylum Chordata; order Ceratodontiformes; family Ceratodontidae; genus Neoceratodus; species Neoceratodus forsteri. Next base: position 881,257,967 of record CM057450.1, on the reverse strand, counting down.
CTGATTAAGACTGACCTCCGAAACTACCTTGGGAAGGAATTTCGGATTAGTGCGGAGTTCTACCCTATCCTTATGAAAAATAAGATAGGATTCCTGACACATTAAAGCATGAAGTTCGGAAATGCGTCGAGCAGAGGTAACAGCTACCAAAAGCAGAGTCTTCCACGAGAGACAGCAAAGCTCACAAGTCATGGCTGGTTCAAAGGGAGGACGCATAAGCCTCTCCAGAACGAACAACAAGTCCCAAGGGGGAACAGGGTCCCGGACCGGAGGTACAAGATCCCCCTAAGGAACATTTTAACCACCTCCAATTGAACTACTGTCCTGTCCTGAATACACTGATGATAGGCAGAAACAGCGGCCAGATGTACTTTAATGGAGGAGTAGCCGAGACCTGACTGAGACAGGGATAACAGGTACTGTAGAATCGAGTTAACCGGACAGACCAGAGGATCGACCCTCCTGGCTGCGGCCCACAGACAAGAACGTTTCCACTTCATGGCGTGAGTGGCCCTGGTAGTGGGCTTCCGAGCCTCCACCAAAATCTGGGCAATTTCATCAGATACTCCGAAGCAAAGTTTTGCTGCGTCCGAAGGAGCCAAGCATGCAGGTGAAAGGAGCATAAGTTGAGATCAACCAAGGTCCCTTGCTGCTGAGAAAGTAGCTGACCTGAAAGGGGGAGAGGCCATGGAGACTCCACCGACAGACGCTGAACAAGAGGGAACCAAATCTGTCTGGGCCACAGAGGGGCCATCAGGATCATGATTACCCTCTCTGCTTGAGCTTTGAGGAGGACCCGCTGCAAGAGGGAGAAAGGGGGAAGGCATAAAGAAACCCAACAATGTGTCTTGCCAGAAAGCTCCAGGCTCTGGATCGAGCAAGCAAAAATTGGGCAGTTTTGCACTGCATTGAGATGTAAAGAGATCCAACTCTAGCATTCCCCATCTTTCGAAGAGATTGTCTGCTACAGACAGTAGCAGCGACCACTCATGATAGAGTGCTTTTGCTCAGCTGACAGCGTCCACACCTATATTCAGGGAACCCAGAACGTGGACTGCTAAAAGATGGAGATTGTGCTCCACCGCCCAGTCCCACATCCCTCATAGCCTCCTGACAGAGGGGGTAAGAGTGTGAGCCTCCCTGCTTGTTGATGTAGAACATCACCGAGGTGTTGTTCCTCTGAACAAGGAGGTGACCGGGCAAAAGGAAAGATGCCAGTGCCAGTAGGGAGTACAGGACCGCCCTGAGCTCAAGCATGTTGATATGCAAGTTCACTTCTAAAGGGGACCACAGCCCTCGAGTCCAGTAGGTCCCCAGGTGAGCCCCCATCCTGTCCCAGACGCATTCGTGGTGAAAGTCTGGGAGGGGCTGTCTGGCTGGAAGGGGAGTTCTCGGCAGAGATGCTGGGGAGACGCCCACCAGCAGAGTTCCCGATAAATTGGTTCACAGATCCTGACAGGCAAATCCAAGTCATCCCTGGTCTGGTCCCATTGGACTCAGAGTGCCCACTGAATGGTGCTCATGTGCAGCCTGGCAAAGGGGACTGATACTATGGCAGCTGCCATGTGACCCAGGAGCCTGAGAATGAACCTGGCAGGAACGACAGAGGCTGAACAGCCTTGGATCGCCAGTCTTGATGCGCTCCGCCATGTCGGAGGGAGAAAGGCTTTTCCCGCGGTGGTAGTCAATAGAGCGCCTATGAACTGCAGACGCTGAGAGGGGAAGAGTTGAGACTTTTCTGGGTTTACAGTGATCCCCAGATGCCAACAGAGGGAGAGAGTGTCCAGGATAGTCTCCCAAAGACGAGACCTGGATGAGGCCAAGAGGAGCCAGACGTCTAGATAGGGGAACAGAAAGAGGGCGTTTCAGCGCAGAGCTGCTCGAATGACGGCGAGGCACTTGGTGAAGACTCTGGGAGAGGAGGAAAGGCCGAAAGGAAGGACCTTGAACTGGTAGGCCCGACTCTCAAACTTGAACCTCGCAAATCTCTGATGACTGTGGCAGATGGGAATATGAAGGTAAGCATCCTGCATGTCCAAAGATGCCAGCCAATCCCCGACCGAAAGGAAGGAAGGGGAGGTGATTCGGAAGTGACACCATGCAGAATCTGCAGTAAGAGACCCATTGGTTGAGGTCACTGAGATCCAAGATAGGCCGCAGGTCCCCTGACTTCTTGGGAACTAGGAAGATGCGGGAGCAAAACCCAGAATCCCTTTCCGCCTTCGGGACGCATTCTATGGTGTTCTTGTCTAGGAGAGACTGGATATCCTGTCTGATGGGAGCCATGTGGTCTCTCGGGAGTAAGACAGGGCAGTGGTCTGTCCGGGGCAGAGATTCGAACTTTATGGAATGCCCGAACTCCACGAGGTCGAGGACACACTGGTTAGAGGTCACTTCTCTCCATGCTTGGTGGTAAAGAGAAAAATGACCTCCTACCCGATCTCCTGACGAGAGGTCTGGGAGGGAAGGATCGTTTGCATAGTCAGGTAGAAGGAGGGGGGTGGGAGAGTGGCAGCTGGAGGTGTAGCCTACCTAGAGGGGGCAGAGGCTACACCTCAGTGGCCCCCTCGTCGACTAAAGCCACCTCGATGTGCGTGAGACTGAGCATGGGATTGCTGAGGCTGATGTCCCCCTCTGCCACGAAAACGGGGCTGACGAAAATGCTGTTTCGGGTGGTATATAGACTGCACCGTGCGGACAGCTTTGCCGGAGTCCTGCAGTCTACCGATAACCTTCTCTGTGTTTTCACTGAAGAGCACAGAGCCCTTGAAAGGGGCGTCCAGAAGTGTAGTCTGCACCTCCGGGTCGAACCCTGAGACTCGGAGCCAGGAGTGGCGCCTAAGGCAAATTCCAATAGTGGCTGCTCTCGCCGAGGTGTCCACAGAGTCGTACGCAGCTAAAAGGACATGGGTACCCACATCAGAGCCCATCTGTAGAAGTTTAGCAAGTTCTGCCTTCTGGGGGCAGTCAGGCACACCTTGCAAGATGTCCAGTCCTTGGTCCCAAAGGGCACTCTGGAATTGGACCATGTGAGTCAAAAAATTCAGACTGTGAATGCTGCAGGTGGCAGACGAGTACACCCTGCGATCTAAGGAATCCAGCTGCTTAGACTCCCTGTCTGGCGGCTAGGTACTTAGGTGCGTCGGCCTCTGCGAATGATCATGCGCAGCCAAAATGACCACGGAGTCCGCCGTGGGGTGTTCGGCCAGGTAAGAATGGGCCCGGTATAAGTGGTTGGCCTTCTTGGGCAACACAGAGGATGCATGTGGATGCCTCCCGGTAGCTAGGGTAATGTCCTGGAAAGTGTCCACAAATGGGGGGATGACCACCGGCATGGGATCCTTCTGGCGTAGATATTTGGCCAGGCGCAAGCATTCGGGGTCCAGGGCCTCAGTATCCCATCCCATGTTCTCCTGTATGTGCCGCATGACTTCCAGGAAACTGGGGCCATGGGAGGAGATTTAGGCTTGTCCTCCGAGTTGCCAGGGAGTGAGCCCAGGTCTGAATCAGGAAAAGAAGAGTCTGATTCACCGTAGGCAGAAGAGGAGGAGGAGGAAGTAGTATGGCGCTGTCTCCTCTTGTGCTTGGGCCTTCTAGGTGAGGTAGAGTGAGAGGAGGATGGGGATCTAGTCCTCTTACGCTTATCCCTGCACTTCCTGGGGCTAGCCGGAGTCTTGTCCCCTTCGGTCCCAGATGGGATAGGTGTACCGTACCCATCAGGCTGAGGGACAGAAGGGGATTTTGGAGGGGGAGTAGGAGGGGTGACTAAGTCCTGCTTGATCGTCTCCCATCAGTGAGAAAAAAGCTCCTGGACTTGGGACATCCCCAACTTGGGAGAGTCCGGCCTAGTAGGCAACGTTGGTCGGCTCGCTGGGACACCAGTGTCAGTGGGGTCTGGCGTCAGAGGGGTGGGTGACGTCGGTGAGACCTCTTCAGCGGCGTCGTCAGGTTCTGGTGTTGGGTGGACCGGCGAATGGTCGCGAGATGATGTCGGAGACACCAACGGCGGTTGCGGAACGGCCTTGTCCAGCGCCGGAGGAGGAACCGAAGGCTCTTCTGGCGTTGGTGCTGAAGCCGCATCTGATGGGCGTCTCTTAGCCGGTGAAGGGCGGGGACAGTCTGAGTGAGAGGAGGCCTTGGCAGGCCTATCCGCAGACTTGTGGGGCCTATCGGCGTGGCGCTTGTCTGACTCCACAGATGAGCACCGGTCATGCTTATGCTTGGGCAGCAAAGACGAAGCCCGAGAAGCAGAATGCCCTGAAGACTGCTTAGCCTTCCAGGGATCAACAGAAGCCGATCGGGAGGACTGCTTACTTGAGGCCATAACGGAGCCTGCAGCCGAGGTCCTCTTATGGCCAGAGGCGCCAGAGCCCGACAACTTCTTAGCAGAGGTGCCGGAGTCCAATGGCACTGTAGAACCGGAGTTGGGAGCCTGAATCCAAATGGGCTGCAAGGCGTGCCCCTTGGAAAGAGAGACGGAGGTGGGAGGCTCGAGTGAGGTAAGCCGGGCCTCATGTCCGGAGGAGCGGGAACGACCAGCGGAGTGGGAGCTGGAAGACCTGGGCCTGGAGGGCAAGCGGTCCCGATGGCGATGCTTCTCCTTCCCTTTCTTGGGAGTAGGAGAGCGAGACTCCCTCCCAGACGACGTGTCCTGCTGCATCTGGGCCAGTTGCTGCTGGGCTAGATGGGCCTGGAGCGATTTTTGTCTCCAGATCCTAGTCCTACTATTAAAGGCCTGGCAGTGGGTGCAGGCGCCGGTGTTGTGGTCTGGGCCCAGGCAGAAGAGGCAGGCTGAATGACCATCCTTGGCAGGGATCTGTCTCCCGCAAGAGCACTTGTTACGGTGCCCAGTCGGTGTGAATGACATACGTCATGAAAATTTTTCAGAAGAACGAAGAGGAACTGTTCTAGAGAGCTGAGGAACCGTTAACGATCTGAGAGCTTGACTAGTGTGTTGTCATGGCGGGAAACAACTGGATCACATGGGGACCGCCTACATCCTTTATACTGCGTGACATCGGGGGCGGAGCAGACGCCGGGTAGGCGGTCCCACGTTGGTACTGCTAGAGAAAAAGAAATGCTGAGATCTGCCGCCAGGTGGCGTCAGTCCTATATATGTGTTACCTGCTGCAAGAGCTTCCTCTCGAAGTAAGATACAAGATTACTATGATAAGTAATTTTTTCTTCTGGCGGATGTTCCTGCTAGTACTGACCAATCTGTATCTGACATGTTGAAGTCTCCCATTAGCAGAACCTCCCCTTTAGCTGTTATGTTTCCTGCACCATGTTCACTCCCCGTGAAGTACTTGAAGGTCTTCATCATGTCCCCTATCGCTCTTCTCTCTTCCAGAGTGTACATGTTAAGATTCCTCTTTGCACAGCGTTTGACGCAACTCTTGCACCAATACTCCAGGTGAGGTTTGTCCAGTGAGTGCTACAGTGGCAACACTACCGCCCTCCTCCTGCAGGAGATACCGCTCCCTTTGTATCCCAGTAGCCCTACAGACTAGTTTGTCACACTGCCCTGCAACATTGTGGTCATGAGATATAACCCCCAAGGTCCCTTTCATGCTTACTGAGTGTCAGTATTCCCCTTCCCCCCCCCGACCATCCTATACTCAGCTTCTGGGCTCCTATGCCCTGGGTGCATGATTTTGCACTTTCTGGTACTGAACCCCAACTGTCATGCTCTTGGCCACTTCTCGAGTTTCCCAAGGTCCCTAAGCATTCTTTCAACCCCCTTCTGAGTGTCCACCCTGTTACATATGTTGGTGTCATCTGCAAAAAAAGGCATACCTTCCCTTCCAGTTCTTCTGTAATTTGACTTATCAAGACAGTAAAGTGAACCCGTCCCAGCACTCAGTCCTGTGGCATCTAGCTGGTCACTTTTAAAGTGAGTGCCATTAACTGCCACCCATTGTCGCCTATCCATTAGTTCCTTATCCAATCCACCACTCTGGATCCCACCCCCAAGCTGCTTAATTTCTTTTTCACCCTCCTGTGTCAAAGTCTTTGCTAAAATCCAGATATGCCACATCCACTGCCCTCCCCTAAGCTATTTCCCTGGTCACCCTGTCCAGTTCAGTTTTATTGTTCGGCAAATAAACCATTACAATGTGCTAAAAACATTCAGAAGTTCATAAGATACCATACGAATACACTGTATAAAAGCCATTTTTAAATATCACGGTTACTCAAATTATATCAACAATATATGACTCCTTACTTCATCAATTATATATTAACATTCAGCTTAAAATCAGAACCTTACATAAACTGGACTTAAAGCCAGTTAACTTTTAAATATGTGAAACGATGTGTGGTATAATCCTGCCCTGAAAAATGTTTCAGAAATTTGTGTTTCTCAAATAGATAACTGCCCACACAGTAGAAATCCTTCCATTCTCGCCTAATACCATTATCTTATAATGCGTGATAAAAGATAACAAAAAAGAGAACAAAAATGCTATAACAATTTGAAAAAAAAAAAAAATTCTCACCTACTGACCACAATAGCTTAAAAGTTCCAGTGCCTTGTATGTATATATAATTGCTTTTTCCCCTATCTAATCCAGTCCTATCCTATCAAAGGTAAAAAAAGGGGGGGAAAAAAGAAACTAAATTGGTATACCAGAGAAGCAATTTTCTCACTTAGTAATCGGCAATAGCTTAGGAACTCTTAGTGCATTATATATCCAAATGCTTACTTTTACTCTGTCAAATCAACTCTTGTTTGTTATTGATTATACAAGCACATGATTTTAACCATTGTAATATGATAAAGATTTTCCTCAGATCCCATATTACAGCTATATAATTTTGAGTGGGGGTTAGCAAAAGCCATTCTGTTAAAGTATATTTAGAGCATATAATTCCCATCTTTGCCCAAGTAATGTTCTTCCTATCTAAAGGAATAAGCAGTAGAAGTAGATAATTCTCTAAGAAAACATCTATCTTGTTTTGAGCTAGTCAAATAGCCTGACATTGAATTCTAAGCAGCTGCAGTTGTTTTTCCTGGGCAAACCTCATAATATTCTTTTTAACAAGCTGCTTAAAACGGGGGATACAATTGATGTTTCAAAATCTAACCAAAGATACTGCATAGAGATTCTTCCCAAAATTCCCTTAAGAGCTTTTACCCACGGAGATGTATCATTTTGTCCTTTCCAAGTAATCTTTTCCTTCAAGCACAACAAAGGCAAACAGTTGACCTGCTGATTAATAATTTTTAACCAATAGCCCACCATACGTATATCAATTATTGTGGCAATGGGGACTCTTCCCAATTCAGCCCTTACTATAACATTAGACATAATTATTGGCACCTGTAATAAAGATTTATAAAAAAAAGGAAAGGGGAGTCTCTAGGCAGGGAGAGGGGGAGACTTTATCCCCCAAACCTCTGGCTCTATACGTAAGAATGGGATTCATTTTCGCTTCTCCAGCCACTAAGGCAGGTAGTACCGAGTGTCACCCATATTTAATGGTAAAATGTAACAAAGCTTTGCCAGTTAGTCTTGCCTTCGCTGCTTGGTCTATCCAATGCGCTGACTGTGCTCCATTTGAGGAAAACGTAACACCCAAATATGTGTATGACGTCACCCTGTCTATAGGATTATTATTCAAATAGAACCTAGGTTCCTTTTTTTTTTTTTACCAGAATGTGACCCAAAAATAATAAACTTAGTTTTCTTAATATTTATTATTAGGTCTAATTGTTTGCACTTAGTATTAAGTTGTGTTATTTTATTTTGCAGTCCTTGACTAGAAGGTACCAACAGAATTAGATCATCTGCATAAGCAAGAGTATGCATAGGGAGATTCTTAATTTTAGGAGAATCAAGACTAGATACCTCCTTAAAGGTCAAAAGAGAATCAATGTACTGTACAAACTAAATAAAAGGGGAGCCAAAAGGCATACCCGTTTTACTCCAGCTGTCGTTTGAAAATAATCAGAAATACTACCCTTATTATCATATGTAACAGCCAATGCAGTGTGTGTGTATAACATATAAATTGGCACCGAAAGATTCAATGGAAGATGTTTTTCCAATAATATTTCCCACAGTGTGGCTCCGTTTACAGAGTCAAACGCTGCCGAAAAATCAACAAACAGCATGTATAACTTCATTTTATGGAATTACATACTTTTCTATCAGGTGTGAGAGAATATAAATATTGTCTACAGTCGAAAAGTTCTTACGAAACTCAGCTTGAAACATGGACAAAGGAGAAATCGTCTCTGTCCAATGCTGCAGTTTTTTAATAATATTTTAGCAAAAATGTTCTCACTGATATCTATTAAACTGATTGGACAATAATTAGATGGGGTTTGAAAATGTCCTTTCTTATGAATCAATATGATTATGTTTCTAGTCCATGATAGTGGAATAAATCTCTCAAACATATATTGACAAAGTTTGTAAAAAAAAACCCCAAAAAACTACCCAATAATTAAAATGTGCTTTATAGACTTCTCCGGGTATTAGGTCAGGCCCTGGGGCTTTGTTTGGGAGATTCATGATGGCATCTTCTACTTCCCACAATGTAAACCCCAATGGAGTATAATCCCCCCAACATAACTATCTACCACTTCTTCCCCAAAATTGGAGTCTTTATTAAGAAGTGAATTGCAGTATACTATCGAAGTCTCTTTTGGAATGTATATCGGCGGAGTTGGGCTCCGGTTTTTGTTTCCTTTGGCTACTAATGTCCAAAAAAAGCCTAGAGTCACCCTCATTAATAGCTTGGTACATAAATTCCCACTGTTTACGTGTGAACTCATTTTTTTTTCGTACAAGAAATTTTTTTATAATCACTGCGAGCTTTATTTAATCTTAACATCACCCTCTTTGTTGAATTCTTTTTTGTTTGCCTAATAAGCCTCCCCAACTTACCCTTTTCTCTTACACACAGGGTATCAAACCAGGATAATGATTTATGCTTACTATTATGTAGTATATCTCTATTTGCAGGGTTTTAAATAATTGATTATCAGTTTTTTTCTTAGGACAATACTAACTGTATAGAAAGCATTTATATAGGTTTTCTAGAAGTGTCATGTTTGTTAAACACAGTGAGGTAAGCAATATGCATTTCCACAATGTTTTAGAACTTTTAAGAGCAAAACGCTAATCAATTTTTAGAGTTATTTAAAACCCTGATTTGTTGATATCCCATGTTCAATAACTGATTAATTTGCTCAGTTTTAGTAACATTCTCTGTGCTTAAAAAGAGAAGTGAAAAGCTGGGGGAATAGATTAGGTTTGTTACCCCATTCATGGTTTTAATATTCAACCTCAATCTTGCTTTCCCTTGGATTTCCACCTCTGCCATTGGTTTTGTTAGTGAGAAAGCTTTATTATCATAATTCCCAAAGGCAAGCAAAATTGCTGTGTGATCATGTTCCGGGAGCATAACCACCTCCATTCTCCTAAAAGACTGATAACTAAGTGGGGAGCATAGTATGAAATCAATCACACTCCTTCCAATTGGGGAAATGAAGGTACTTTCCCCTTCCCGATACCCATCCAATCTCCTGTTAAGGATCAAAAAATTATTATTCGTAATGAAGGTTTGAAAACATCTCCTTCCCTCGTTAAGTACCAAGTCTGTTGTTTTTCTAAGTTCGAGGTCTGCTATATATATTTGTTCTTGTAGATCCAATAAATTATCAAAATTCGCTATTCTAGCATTAAAATATCCTTCTAATAATACAGTATCTATCAAGTTTGAGTGTGAACTTACATCTATCTCCTTAGTTAATTTCAACCAAATATCATATGTAGGATGAGAATGAAAACTCGGAGGGATGTAAACATTCAAAATCAATACTATACTAAAATCCCAATTAACTACTACCATAAGAATTTCTGGGGTAGGGGAATAACTTTTTAATACCCTTAGACCTGATCTTTATCAAGGTTACCAAACCTCCCTTACTTCTCCCATGCAGTTTCCCTGTGGTTGCTGGGACATAGCAAGATTCAAAGCCGTTAAAATTGGGCTGTGTTAATGCCCAAGTTTCCTGAAAAATAATGGTTTCAAATTTAGAAACAAAGCTGAGCCATTATGGATCTGCATATTTCTTATGAATTCCTGCTATGTTCCAGTTAAGGACATTACAAATGTCTGTACTTATTAACCCCCCCCCACCCCCGTCATGTTCTGATAATATATCATAATCTATAGTTTCATGTGTTTGTAGTCATGATACAGATAGTCTAGAATGAGCTTGGATCTCCCACTCATTCGGTGCCACCAGATAAATACACAGCTCATCCAACATTTGCCTGTTTTCTAAAAGTAATGCCAATAATTGTGCAGAACAAGTAAAGCAATTAATCTGGGTTCTCCCTTTACCCTACAAAACCCTTTCAGCCTATGCTAATTCATCAGAATTTATTTGAATTTTAGTGATAGCTGAGAGAGTTGCCCTAATATGGGACGTTAGATTAGCAGCGGGTTCTCCCTCTAATGTATCTAGCCCAAAAACAGAAAACATACTGTGCATGCATCACTCCAAAGTCCCAATTCAACTGAGCTGGAGTGGAATCAAATTTGTCGTATGATATTTTTTCCAGTTTTGCCCCATTATAAGTACATTTTCAGATTGTGGCCTAAGTGACCGGTGATAACAACATGCCCAATGAGTTTATCAAACCTTGCTTTGCCCACACCTGTTTTGCCATATCCATATTAGATAACATGAAATACACTGGATTAACCAGATTATTGATATCTCTGGTCACAAAATTAAGGGCAGCAGCCACCTGTGGAAGCCCCATTTCAGCTCTTAAGTGGCCTATCAAGTTCGTCAATGAGGCATTAGTTTCATCCTCTTTAACATACATCTGATCTAATTTAAATACTACTTCATTACCTTTGCATATTAAATTGTATGCCTCAGATTCTTCTTTATCTGGAAGTTGGAAATCCTCTATCAGTAACAATGGGTTACTTGCAGAAAAAGTTTTATGTTGATCTATGGTGCTAGGGTTCTCTAAGGCTGTTATCCTTTGATCCACTGCGGGGTTTAAGACCCCCATCCTATGTTCTTTTAGAGGACTTATTTCTTTTGATGTGCACCTATTCGCAGTGCCTTTATCGATTTTCCCCTTATTCACTGGGGGATTTTGTTGAATTACCTGTGGCCCTTCCAAAATATTTTGGCCTTTAATCTCTGATCTTATAGGGAGTCCCTTTTTCTTATTTTCACCTATGAGCATCTTGCTATTATTCTTTTTCCTAGGTTTATTAGTTTTAGGTTTTCTGGTAAGTTTTGTCTCTTTTTTCTTAATTAGCCCCTTTCTCTTTTTACCTTTTGGAGTCTTAGGTAAAATTAGTGTTGAAAATTATAAATTATGCTTAGTTCTATAAACCTCATTTCATTCAGCCAACTGTAAAATTTGTTGCTCCAGCAGACTAAACCTCTCTGAGCAAAAACGTGAGATTTTCTAAGGCTGCTTTAATGCCATTATAAGCTTCTAGCAGCACAACACTGGACATCACCGGATGGGCTAAGGCCTTAATTGTATATTTAGATATGGTGTTAGGACACTGAACAGAAAGTCCTGCTCTAACTGGATATTCTGTACTTCTTTATCCATTTTTTCAAAAACCTCCTCAGGAGATCCATCTAAAGTTTCATTCCTAAACTCCTCTTTATCCACTACTGAACTAATAGACTCTTCTGACACCTACATGGGGCTAAACAAATTCATTCTGGACAGGAAGCAAGAAATACCCTCATCCTGCCTAACCAAAACATCTAGATTTATATCAGAGTACGAGGAGTGAGCCTCTGAATCCTCTATCTGGCCATCTTTATTGAAATCCCCTACCAAATCATTTTTATGCAAGAAAAAAATCAGTTATTTTGGCTTGATTCCTAAGGGGGACTGAATGGTCACTTAACTGTAACGTTACTGAAAGTGAGCTACCCATGACTTCTATAGTATTATAGGAGTTAGATAATGAGTTAGATGATTTCACATTTTTAGAACAGTTACTATTTTTTGTAACAGACACCTTGATAGCACTAGTGTGGTTACAATTTACCCCTTGCTTAATTGAGAAAGAGCTCTTTAATTTTCTATTAAGGACTTTTCCACTTCTGAGTTCTATAAACAAAGACTTTGAGGAATCAGACATTTCTAAACAAGTTAGTAGTGTACTCAAAAAAAAAAAAAAAAAAAAAAAAAAAAACAATCTAGACAGGTAAAATAAAATAAAAACACGAGCTAGTTCGAGAGTACACTGTCATTTTCAAACGATTTCAGGACTCTATGTCCTTTAATCAGTTTGGAACGCACTTAAGGGAAAATAAATGGGCAGTTGCTGACTCCGGCGCTCATGATATTGTAGCGTACTTTTCCTAAAATGCAGTTTAAATGGTGTCTTCCATCAGTCCCCACATAAATATATGACCACACTCAGCCTCCCTTGGCAAGTCAGATAATGAAACAGGGTGGTTCACTGAACTTTACAGCAGAACACAGTCACTCCTTTTCGTGACTTTTTCTGATGCTAATGATTGTTAGAGGAATCTTAGATGGGTTGCACCACTTGTTCACTTGCTCTTCTCAAATCTCCCCAGTTCTAAGTCACATGACTCCTTCTATACTCAGCTGCTTTTACGACTCTCTCAAACAGCAATTCTAAGATGTCAGTAAGTGGAGGCCCAAACCCCCTCGAGTGGCAAATGCATAGACCGAGGAGTTGAGCCACTATCAAAAAAAAGACCAAAAAAGAAACTAAATCAGTACACTTTTACCCTTAAGCCCTTAAACCAATTAATCATTAAGTTTGATGACTTCTTTATGGTCTCACTTAATTAACTCAATAACTCAGTATCCCAATATCTCTAGTCTCTGGTCCGTCAGATAATTTATGATGTTAAAAATATTCACCCTATTGTAAATTAAATAGGTACCAAAGGGATACAGAAGGATACAGATGAAGCACACTAGATCACACTTACTTCAAAGGTGCCCCTGGAGAATTTAGAGAATAATAAATGGCAGTAGATGGCAAGTAAATAACAACCTCTAACAGAAGTAGATTTTCTCTCTTTTTTTGTCTCTGCTTTCACACCGCTTATATCGTCAACAAGGGAGGACAATTCCAACTTTAACACTAAATAACTAAACGGATGAAACGCAGTAACAATCAAAATATCCGCAGATACGGAGCGCGTTTTTCGACCGTCTACTTCGCTGTGCTTCTGACACGTCTAATGAAAGAGAAACACGGCGCATGTGCTTTTATAGCAAGGACATGACGAAAACGTTTCCGATTGGGTGACTCTAATCACATGGGCTAAAGTTCTTGGGAATTTTAAAACACTAAAAATGTTATCTTTAAGAAAATCAAATAAATTATTAAAAACTCCTATTTAAAATCTAGTAAGTCAGGGTTTTAAATAATTGATTAGCAGTTTTTTCCTTGGGACAATGCTAACTGTACAGAAAGTATTTATATAAGTTTTCTAGAAGTGTTATGTTTGTTAAACACAGTGAGGCAACTGCTATGCATTTTCACAATGATTTAGCACTTTTATGAGCAAAACGCTAATCAATTTTTGGAGTTAAATAAAACCCTGTAAGTCAATAACATTAATCTCTAAGGAGAACATCCCCCAACCCCCGACAAAAACACTCAACCAGACAAACTGAGCAAAACCACAAAAGATGCCAAACACAAAACACAGAAATAACAAAAAAAGGAACTACGAGCGCACACCAGAACAATCACACAAATAACATAAGTAAAAAGAAAAAAATACAGCCCTTGTAGGAGCTAACAGCTGAGTCGTGATTAGAATGCAGGATCCAGGGAGACCTCTTGAAATTCTTAAAGGCCAAACAGCAGCTTCACCTCTCCGCTGCTCCGAATGGTATGTCTTTCAGCTGTAACCCTATGAATTGCCACCCTTCAGAAAGGATTCAGGGCTTTCCTAAGAAAAGACAGCATGAAAAGACAAAAGGAGAAGAGCGGGCCCAACTGAGTCTCACAATAAGCTGATCTGGAAAGACTGTATACTTTTTAGCATAGGTCGCATACTTTTTATAAAAATAAAACACGCAGAAGAGTCCTGCTATCTACAGCTTCTCCTCAACCACAGACGCGCATAGTTGGTCACCCAGTCAAAGAAATCAATCAGGCCTCAATCAGACTGGTCTGGCATGACCTCCCCCATGAGTCCATGCTGCCTTTGGGCTTGTAGACCATTAGATACATAGACAGTGTCAGCAGATAAGGGCCTATGGCCCACCCAGTCTGCCCATTTGAGCTTGTAAGTTCAGTTTGTTTTCCTAGAAGTCTATTTCCCCTTACCCCTGACCTCTAGAATTCCTTTATGTCTATCCCATGCATTCTTAAATCCCGTGATTGTTTCAGCCCCCACCACTTCCTCTGGCAGGGTGTTCCACTTGTCTACCACCCGTTCTGTGAAGAAACTCTTTCTCATGTTTCCTCTGAATCGTCCTCCCTCCAACTTCATCCCATGCCCTCTAGTCCTGAAACATCTTTTCGCTAAAAATAGTGTTTTCCTGCACTCTGTTCCTCCCTGTAAGATACTTGTATGTCTCTATCATATCCCTCTCTCCTCCTCTCCTCCAGGAGTACATGTTCAGTTCCTTCAACCTGTCTTCATAGGACTTGTGATGCAATCCATGCACCATCTTTGTTGCCCTCCTCTGAACCTTCTCTACCCTGTCTATGTCCTTACATAGGTATGGTCTCCAGAACTGTACACTGTACTCCAGGTGGGGCCTCACTAGTGTCTTGTATAGCGGAATTATGACCTCCTTTTCCTGCTGGTGATGCCCCTGCCTATACATCCCAGCATCCTATTTGCTTTACCTGATGCCTTGTCACACTGTTTCCTACCTTGAGGTCATCAGAGATGACAACCCCAAGATCCCTTTCCTGCTTGGTGCATGCTATATCCTCACCCCACAACTGATATATTGTGCCAGGGTTTTGTGCCCATATGCATTATCTTGCACTTCTTTGCATTGAATTTCAACTGCCAAACCCTTAACCATTCTTCAAGTTTCTGCAGGTCCCTTCTCATTCTGTCTACACCCTCTGGTGTGTCTACTCTGTTACAGAGCTTTGTGTCATCAGCGAACAGTGAAATTCTGCCTTCTAGATCCTGCATGAATGTCACTGATGAAGATGTTGAATAGGACTGGTCCCAGCACTGATCCCTGTGGTACCCCACTGGTCACTCTTCCTCTGTGGAGTGACAGCCATTTACCACCACCCTCTGTGTCCTGCCACCCAGCCAGTTACCTACCCACCACACTACTGTCCTGCCCACACCCATATTCCCCAGTTTGTGTAATAGTCTTCTATGTGGCACAGTGTCAAAGGCCTTGCTGAAGTCCAGATAGGCCATGTCCACTGCCCTCCCCTGATCCACCGCCCTAGTCACCCAGTCAAAAAATTCAATGAGGTTGGTCTGACATGACCTCCCCCTGGTGAAACCATGCTGCCTTGGGTCCTGTAGTCCATTGACAACCAGATGTCCCACCAATCTCTCCTTCAGTAGTGCTTCCATGATCTTTCCCACTACCGAGGTGAGGCTGACTGGTCTTTAGTTCCCTGCTTCCTCTTTGTTCCCACTTTTGTATAAGGGGACTACATCTGCTGTCCTCCAGTCTTTGGGTACCTCCCCTGTTTCCAGTGATTGGCTAAACAGGATAGCCAGAGGTTCAGCCACCACCTCTCTTAGTTCTTTAAGGACCCTGGGGTGCACCCCATCTGGCCCCATTGCTTCATCAACTCTTATTACTTCCAGTTCCTTCAGGACCCTTTCTCGTGTAAAGGGACTTGTGTCCATTTCTGCACCATTCTCACCCCTTGTACTCCCTTCAGACCCATTACCCCCCTCTTCCTTAGTAAAGACTGAGCAGAAATACCTGTTCAATATGTCAGCTTTACTATTCCCATCCTCCCCCTTCAGTCTCACTATCCCTCCCTTTGTCTTTCTTTTTTCACTTATGTACCTGTAAAAGGTTTTGTCCCCTTTAACCACTGATTTTGCAATGTGTTCTTCTGTCTGAGCTTTGGCTTCCCTTACTGACTTCCCTGCCTCCCTTTGTTTCTCCTGGTACTTCTCCCTATCCCCTTCTGCCTGTGTCTTTTTGTATTGCCTGAATGCAATCTTTTTGGCTTTCACTTTCTTTGCTACCTCTTTGGAAAACCATAATGGTCTCCTCTTCCTTTTCCTCTTGCTAACCTGCTTAATGCATAATTCTGTTGTTCTTATAATCCCTATTGGATTCAAGATATCCTACCAACTTTTCTTTTAACAGGGTTTTGATTAATTTCCCAACCACTGATGTGAGACTGACCGGCCCATAATTGCTAGCCTCCTCCCTGCTGCTGCTCTTATGGAGAGGGACCACATCTGCTCTCCAGGACTGCTCCTGTTTCCAGTGAACTGTTAAATAAGGATGTCAGTGGGGCAGCCAGCACCTCCCTCAGTTTTTTAGCACTCACTGTAACGTGATTAACCCTCTACTAGTTACAATCATATCTGGGATATAAATATTTGATTATTTGAATGTCTGCTTAGGGAATGGCAGCCAGCAGCTTTTAAAGGGACCTGACTTTTTGACCCCAAAGGCCCTGGCTAACTGAAAACAATCGGCTACAGTAGCACTGCCTCAGTGAATGAATTAATGAATTGAGAGGCTTCCTTTGACATCTCCTGTCATGCCTGTGTTGGCTGTTATATAACACATTTTAAACTAAACCTTTATTTTGAAGTGCAGGGACAAAGTATACATTTTATGACCATTGAGGAAAAGGCCATTTTTTAACTGATTCCTGTTAGCTTTCACACCTGTAGGAGAACTATTTGTGAGGATGTGTTTCTGAACATCAAAGGTGAATGCTCTGATCAAAGTGAAAGTCATATTTTAACATTGCTATCTTGCAGATTTCCAGCCAGCAATAAAATGACACCCTTTTGGATATTCTTGGTTAGGTTACAAATGAATGACAGCTTAACAGTGACTTCATGAGCTGTGACCTCACAGGACAGGAGGGACATGCTGGGCTTAATATCACTCTGGTTGAAAGAAGTGGAGAGACTCTTCCATCTCTGGACTCCTAAAGGAACACATACAGTGTGTGTCTGAACTAAAAAGGCACTTCTGTCCAAATAGATAACATCAAACTGGAACCGAGTTGGACTTAGAATTTAAGCACCAGGCATTTTGTTTCTGTAATTTCCAATTCATTTTTGACTGTAAATATTTATGTTGTATGTTCTAAGTTTTGTATGTATTTACTATTTTTTTTAATTCCAGTAAATATTTTGATTTCCTTAATCCTGCTTGAGACTTTTCTTTTGCATGTGGAGGCTGAAACAGTATTGGATAATACTGATAAAAACTGTTAAGGGCTTAAAATTATGTTACTATCTTGCTAAAGTAAGAATATACCTAGGTCTCAAATTTAGTCAAAAGGGTAAAACTGTGAACCAGGCTGGGTGCCCTCTGGGTAAAGTATTGCACTGCATTTCCCCGAAGAGTGTGTGACATCTGAGCCTAACTGGGTGTGCTAGCGAAAAGGGTTCATATTTGACCACAGGACTCGAGGCTAGTAGGGGATTTGGACCCAAAACAGACAGGAAGGTTACCCTGTTTGTCTCCTGTTCACATATTGCACTTTGAGGTTTGGCACTGTGGACACAGAGGGCCTAACCTGCAGAATGCATCTGTGACAGATCTGGTTAGCAACGGTGCGATTTAAAAGTATTTGGTAACACAAGCATTAATAGTGCTGTGTGTCAGATTGATAACTGTAACAGCTCACATACAAAATAAGGCAGTGATTTAGAAAGTAAAGAAATGGAAATTACGTACCTACCGTAATTCTTGATCTTCTTGGATGAGTCTCCACCACTCATTCACACTAATGGGATCTGCGCTGGAAGAACTAGGATCCAGCGGGAGCAAACTTTTTGCTAGAGGGTCGTCACCAGAGATGGAGCCGCGAGGAGCGTCACCACTTGCCTCAGCTTGTGCGGTAATGACTACCTCGGCGTCGACCCTCCAACTGCCTCAGTACCTTTTTTTCTGAGGAGGTGCAGCATAACTAACCTAGAAGGACAGCTTAACTAAAACACAGACATAAGATAGTCAGGAAGACCCGTATAAGAAGGGTCAAAAAAAAAGTCTTCACAGCCTAAAATTGAGGGACTGAAGAAAAAAAACAGAAGTGAGTTCAGGGGATGGTGGGTGGGCGTGTGAATGAGTGGTGGAGACTTGTCCAGGAAGATCAAGAATTATGGTAGGTACGAAAATTTCCATATCTTCCTGGACATAAAGTCTCCACCACTCATTCACACTAATGGGAGAGTACCGAGCTAATAAACCCCCGAGAGGGCGGCAGGAGAGACCAAGAGCTCACAACTTTAGGACAGAAGTTCACTAAGGATGGTCCTGCCAAATGAAATATGTCATCTGGCATGGACATCCAGGGCATAGTGTTTGACAAAAGTATGCACTGAGCTCCAGGTGGCCGCATTGCAAATATCTACAATGGGCACATTGCGGATTTCCACTAGGGATGCCACGACCGCTCTAGTAGAGTGAGCGTACACTCTGCCCTTCAGCTTAACCTGCGCCATGGAATAACAGTGGTGAAGGCATGCCACCAGCAATGCTGAAATACATCTGATAGCAACACGTTGACCCAGCCGGTTCTCGCTGAAGGAAGGAAACAGTTGTTGAGCTTTGCGAAAATCTTTTGTTCTATCTAAATAGAAACGTAAAGTTCTTTTGACGTCCAAGGAATGAAGAGAATGCTCTCCTTCATTTTGGAAGTTCACAAAGTAAATAGGATGGACCAAAGGTTGGTTTAGATGGAATTCTGAAACAACCTTAGGCAGAAACTTAGGATGGGTCCTAAGAACTACTTTGTCTTTATGAAACACAGTATACAGAGGATCTGTGACCAAGGTATGTATCTCAGAGACCCCGCGGGCCGAGGTAATGGCCACTAGGAAGGCAGTTTTCCAAGTGAGAGAAATTTTAACTCACAGGTAGCTAGAGGCTCGAAAGGTTTTCGAGTGAGCATGTCTAGCACAAGATTAATGTCCCAGGCTGTGACTGGACGTCTGATAGGAGGTCTGGTATGCAGAATTCCCTCAAGAAACCTCTTAACTACAGGTAACTGAGCCAGTGACAAGGAAAGTACTAGCTCGTGATAAGCTGAAATGGCACAAAGGTGAACTTTGACAGCACAGTATTGCACACCTGAATTTGAGGTCCAAAAGGGTACTCTAAAACTTTATCTTGTGGGCAGAAAAAAGGATTCAAAGAGGATTTTGCACACCAGAGTGAAAAATGCTTCCATTTGGCTGTGTAAGTTTTCCTAGCGGCTGGCTTGCGCGCAGCCAGAAGAATATCTGAAACTCTGCGAGAGACATTGAACCTGTTCACTTCTATCTCTTCAGGAGCCAAGTGTGAAAGTGAAGCAATCTCAGATTGGGATGGACCACAGGCCCCTAAGTCAGAAGGTTCATCTGAAGGGGAAGTGATTTCGGAGGGGTTTCTGACATACTGTTGAGTAATGGAAACCATATCTGTCGAGCCAGAAGGGAGCAATGAGGATCATTTTGTCCCCCCTGGGACTCGAACTTGAGAAGTATTCTCTGAATTAGAGGAAGAGGCGGAAAAGGCATATAGAAAGCATTTTGTCCACTGCAGCCTGAACGCATCCTGCCAGAAAATGCCAGGCCCTGGATTTCAGAAGCAGAAGAGAGGCAGTTTTGTGTTGGGTGGGGATGCAAAACGGTCCAGGTCTGGAGTTCCCCACTCTGCGAACAGTGACTGAACTATGGCTCAGTCGAGAGACCATCCGTGAGGATCTGTCTCTGTTCTGCCAAGACGGTCTGCCAGTTCGTTCTGCACCCCGGCAGGTAGACCGCTTGAATTAGAGCCTTGTGCTCCAAGCACCATTCCCACACCCTCATTGCTTCCCTGCATAAGGGGTAAGAGTGAGCACCGGCCTGCTTGTTGATGTAATACATCACTGCTTTGTTGTCTGTTTGAAGGAGAACGTTCTTGTGACAGAGAATGTCCTTCAAAGCCCAGACTGCATAAAGGACGGCTCTCATTTCTAAGACATTTATGTGAAGCTGGGACTCGTTCTGAGTCCATGTACCTTGAGTGTGGAGAGTCTGACAGTCAGCTCCCTACCCCATCAGGGACGTGTCCGTGGTACTGGAAATCTGATGATCCAGAGGAGCAAACGAATATCCTTCCAGAAGATTGTCCTCTTGCGACCACCAGATGAGTGATCTCTTCAGAGGTTCTGTCACCTTGATGAGAAAGGACTGAGGGTGAGTTGTCGAGACCACTGAGTACTGAGCATCCACTGAGAGGTTCTCATGTGAAGGCATGCTAGGGGTACAGTGAACACCAAGGATGCCATGAGACCTAGCATCCATTGCATCGAGATAGCTGGAATCGAGCTGTTCTCTCCGATGTATCGGGCCATCTGTAGGATATCGCTCCTACTGTCCTCTGGAAGAAATGCTTTTGCACAAGAGGTGTCCAGATGAGTTCCTATGAAAAGGAGCCTCTAGAAGGGCTGCAGCTGTGATTTTTTGAGGTTTTGCAGGACTCCCATGGACATGAGAAAGTGTGAGGCCGTGGCTACGGCGTCTAGAGTTCCCTGCCTGGAAGGAATTGCTAGAAGCCAATCATCCAGATATGGGAACACTTGTATTCTGATTTTTCTGAGATGTGCTGCCAGAATTGCACAACACTTTGTAAAAACTTGCGGTGCCAAGGATAGCCCAAAGGGCAAGACTCTGAACTGATAATGCTGCCCCAAAGCCACGAACCTTAAGTATTTGTGATGCTTTGGGTGAATAGGAATATGCTGGTAAGTATCCTGCATGTCCAGGGAGGCTAACCAGTCATGCTGATGAACCAAAGGTAACAGGGTTCCTACCGATATCATTTTGAATTTCTCTTTGGGAAGAAATTTGTTTAATTTTCTAAGGTCCAAAATGGGGCGCATGCCCCTGGTTTTCTTTGGAACTAGAAAGTAATGGGAGTAGAACCCTGTGTTCCGCTGATCCAGTGGAACTACTTCCACTGCCCTGTTGTTCAGAAGGCCTTGTATCTCGGAGGTGAGAAGTTCTGACTGAGGAACTGACAGCTTTGGCTGCCACTTGGGGAGACTATGCGGAGGGTTCTCTGAAAAATTGAGGGAATATCCCTTGTGGATTATCCGGAGGGCACATTTGTCCGAGGTTATGGACTTCCACTGGTTGTAGAATTGAGTCAGACAACCTCCCACCGCTAAAGAGTTCCCCCTCGGGCAGCTGAGGTGGGACTTGGGCCAAAAACTCAGAAGGCGGCACTGGGCACTTTGGGTCCTTGTGCCTTCTGCTGGGTTTTCTTTTGAGGCTGAGGGGTTTGATTTTTATTAAAACCTCCCCTGCCTTTGCCCTGAAAGGACTGACGGTTATGAAGAAAAAATTACTCACCTTAGTAATTGTGTTTCTTCTAATGGAGTCTTGCTGTATTCTGACATATGCAGTGATCCCCAGCCTTTAAACTGCCCCGGAGAACAAAGAGTTAACTTTCTGTGCAGAGCATAGAATGCTGAGCTCGAGCTCAGTTGGAGTCTCTGGAGTGTTTCAAACTCAAACCGTCAGATTCTTACGAGCCCAACTAACTAAAAATTCTATGTGGAAATTGTAAAGTTCCTACTATGCCAACTGGCAGTAAACAGTTTTGGATTCCCAAAGGAAGACTGAAGTCAGGAAACCCAAAAACCAAAAACCAATCTAATACAAATAACAGTAATAAATCAACACCCGAACAAAAAGGAGGAGGATGTAAACAAGGAGTACCCTTGGGGTGCAACACTGCACCTGCCCACCCACTTCCCAAAAACAGGTTCTGAGAGGGGAGGCAGGAAGGGAGGTCAGAATACAGCAAGACTCCATTAGAAGAAACAACATTACTAAGGTGAGTAATTTTTCTTCAAACAACATGATGTCTTGTGTATTCTGACATATGTGAACTATCAAGCAGTACCTCCATGGAGGAGGGACAGAACCTACTTTGGGAATAGGCTCTGAAGTACTGTGTGTCAAACCGAGCATCACTCCTAGCCTGGATATCCAGAGAGTAATGCTTGGTAAAGGTATGGACTGTTTTCCAGGTGGCTGCCTGGCAGATTTCTAAGAGCGGAATATCCCTGGCAGCAGCCAGAGAAGCAGCTGTACCTCTTGTGGAGTGAGCCCTCAGGGAGGAATCTTTCCCAGTTTCTCATAGCAGAATTGTATACACGATACAATCCACCTGGCAATAGTTCTCTTAGTGGCAGGTTTGCCCTTTCCCACTTCTCCATAAGTGAGGGACAACTGGAGGGAGTCAAACCTGTGACCCTTGGTACGCTCTATATAGTAGCTGAGGGCCCTTTTAACATTTAAACTGTGTAGCCTCCTCTCTCCAGATGAAGAATGATCAGTGAAGAAAACAGGGAGAGACAGACTGGTTCAGGTAAAAATTTGAAACCACTTTGGGCAAGAACCTTCTATTGGTTCTAAGGACCACTTTATCCCTATGAAAGGAGATAAAATCAGGTTCCACTGACAGGGCTTGCAACTCACTGATACGCCTGGCAGAGGTAATGGCTACCAAAAACACAGTTTACCATGTAAAGTACTTAAGTTCTGCTGAGGACATGGGTTCAAAGGGAGGTTGCATAAGTTGAGCAATGCAAACGTTCAAATCCCAGGCAGAGGCGGGGTCTCTAAAGGGAGGATTGGTATGGAGCAATCCCTTAAAAAATTAACATAAAACAGCATGAGATGCTAGTGAGGAAGGCTTTCCCACTGATAGAAAAGCTGAAACAGCTGTCAAGTGTACCTTGAGGGTAGCTGGTCTGAGGCCTAGGCCATTAAGATGGACCATATAATCCAGGACTGTAGGCAACTCAGCAGTATCAGGAGAAATATGCTTTTTTGGAACACCAAATGCTAAACCTCCTCCATTTGGAGTTGTAAGCCTTTCTGGCGGAAGGCTTTCAAGAAGCTTTGAGAATATCTAGAACCCCCTGAGACAGCTGCAAATCTGCAAACTCTAACTCTTCAAGAGCCATGCCCTGAGACTGAGAGACTGAAGATTGGGGTACCAAATCCTCCCGAGAGGTTAACAGGTTGTAATTCCTGGGAAGAGACAGGGGGAGGTGAACTCCTAGGGACAGCAACAGAGGGTACCAAGGCTGTCTGGCCCAATCTGGAGCAATCAGAATGACTTTGCAAGGTAGTGACTTTATCTTGACTAAAACTTTGAACAGAAGAGGGAAGTGGGGGAATGCATACAGGAATTTCCCTTACCAGTTCAGTACCAGAGCATCCAGGGGCACGGAGCCCAAGACTGGTGGTCTGCAGCAAAAAAAGAGGAAGTTGGTGACTGTCTGGGGCTGCAAAAAGATCTATCTGTGGAGTGCCCCACTATGAAAAAAATCACCTTTGGTACTAGAGGGTCCAGGGTCCATTCGTGATGGCCCTGCGAGATCCTGCTCAGTGCATCCGCTAGCACATTGTCTTTTCCTGGAAGGTGAACTGCTATCAGGGAGGTCTGCAGGGAGTAAGCCAGGGACCACAACTTCATGGCTTCTGTGCACAAGGCTGTAGACCGAGTGCCTCCTTGCTTGTTGATGTACCACATGGGGGTGCTGTTGTCTGTTCTGACTTGAACCACCTTGTTCTGTACTGACTGAGAGAAGGCTTGCAGGGCCAGAAAAACTGCCCTGAGCTCCAGGAGATTGATATGGAGAAGAGATTCCTGAGGGGACCACACTCCTTGAGCAGTGAGGGCCCCCAGATGGGCTCCCCATCCCAGAAGGGAAACATTCATGGTAAGGACCACTGAATGAGACTGAGTGGAGAATGGGGCCCCTTGTCTTAAGTTGTCCTGATCCTGCCACCATTGCAGAGCTTGGATCAGGGTCCAAGTCACTGGAATCAGTTTGGTGAGGGAATCCTTCCTCTGGGACCAAAAAATCCTCAGATGGAACTGAATGTCCCTTATCTGGAATCTTGCCCCTTGGACCACTGCTGTAGAGGTTGCCATGTGGTCCAAGAGTTGGAGAAAAACCCTTGCTGGTCAAGACACCTGAAGGCTGAAGGAAGAAGCCAGTTCTGTAAGAATTCTTGCCCTTTCCAGGGGAAGAAAGGCTCTTGCTTTGACAGTATCCAGCTCTGCTCCTATAAAGGTGAGAAGCTGTACTGGCTCGAGAACTGACTTGGGAAGGTTGAGAAGAAATCCCAGAGATGCGAGAACCTGCTGAGTTACCTGCAGGTCTGACCTGACTTGGTCTGGGGACTGCCCCACTATGAGCCAGTTGTCCAGGTATGGAAAAATGGAAATCTTTTCTCTTCTTAGGCAAGCAACCACTACTGCCAGGCACTTTGTGAAAACCCTTGGGGCTGATGTTAGGCCAAAGGGCATTGTTTTGAACTGATAGTGGCCTGAGGGCAACTTGAACCTGAGGTACTTTCTGTGGGAGCACCTGATGGGAATGTGAAAACAGGTATCTTTGAGGACCCGGGAGGCTAGCCAGTCTCCTGGCCTTAGAGAGGGAAGAATTATTCCCAGAGTCACCATCTTGAACTTTGGTTTTAAAAGATGTTTGTTCAGATATCTCAGGTCTAGGATGGGTCGCCATTCCCGTCTTTTTTTGGGGTAAGGAAGTACCTGGAGTACAGACCTTTGCCCAGAGTAGGGTAGGAACTTTCTCTATGGTACTTAAGACCAGAAGAGGCAAAACCTCTGCCTCTAAGGCAAGGGTTTCTGAGAGACCTGTAGGTGGGAAGGATCTGGTTCTCATCTTCGGAAATTTTTTGAAGCTGAGAACCAGTCCCTGGCTTACTACTTCCAGGACCCATTTGTCTGAGGTAACAGACATCCAGTCCTGGACAAAGTAAGCCAGCCTGCCTCCTACTGGAATAGAAGAGTCGACCCGGGCAGACATCAGGGTGTCTGCTTGGCAGGGGCCTTAGGCTGAGGAGTGGATGCAGCCCTGCTCATCCCTCTTCTGCCTCTCCCTCTGAAGAACCCCCTCTGAGAAAAAGGAGAAGAGGCCTGAGTTTGGTGAAAAGGCCTATGAAAAGGCCTGCCCCTGCCCCTAGACTGCTGCCTTTGAGGAGCTGCTTGCCTTTCTTTGGCCTGAACACTCCTATATGTGGTCTTGTACTCATCCATTTTCTTCATGTAATTCTCTGTCTGCTCCCCAGAGAATTACCCACTACAGGAAAATCCATGGCCTTAGCATGGGTATCCTGTGAGAGGCTAGTACATCTGAGCCAAGCCATTCTCTGAAGAGCCACAGATGTGGCCATGACTCTTGATGACACATCACTGGAGTCCACAGCAGCATGAAACTGTACTTTTGATGCCTCAATCCCATCTACAGCCACCTCCTCCAGCTCCTTGGCTAGCTGGGGGGAAGCCTGTTTAGTCAGTTCCAGTACAGTGTCCCACCTGGACTCCTGGTACCTGGCTGTATAGGCCATATAATTTGCCTGCCTGAGTCCCAAGGAAGATGCCATGTCCTGTTTCTTTGCCATGGCATCAATCTTTCTGGAGTCCCTGTCTGGGGGGTGTGAAGCCAAGGGAATATTTGCCTTGTCACAGGCAGCAGCCTGCACACCCCAACATGGCTGCATTGCTGGTATAAGAACTCCGTGTCTCAGCCTGAAAGTGTATACCTCTTGTCCATTCTTCTATCCACAGGAGGTATGGTGTTAGGAGACTTTAGAATTTTTTGTGTCTGCTTCCCAAAGGATTTGTGGAGGGGAATAGACAGTCTCCTGGACTCTGGGATGTCCATCATTTCTACATAATCAGGCTCCTCTTGATCCTCCAATGCCTCCTCCATAGGAAGCTGGAGGGTTTCAGCCACCTTTCTGTAGAACATAAAGTGAGAAGGGGACTCAGAAAGCCTAGGAGGGGAAACACCTGAAGGTCTGTCTGGGGAGATGTCCGGTTCCACAGGCACATCCAGACCCTCACTTTCACCATCATCATCCTCAAATTCCCCTTCCTCTTCAAACTCCGGTTCATAAAAATCTTCAAGGGTATAATCTTGAACCGGGGGAACCAACCGAACCGAACCCCTGCCAGAAGGTGCCGGATCGGTAGGAACCGGGTGAAGTGATTCCACAATCCGAATCGCTCTGGCCATCTCTTCGGCGGTTGGAACATGAACCTCTGGATCCGAACCGAACGATTTGTCTTTGCGTTTTCTTTTTGTCGAAACAGATCCCTCAGAATCGGCTCTCCTTTTGCCTGAAGAAGTATCGTCCTGGTCAGAGGGCACTCCTTCTGGTTCGGTCGGAACTGAACCAGGCTGGCCATCCGGGTCAGTGGATTTCTCGGCCTCCTTTTCCCTCAGTCTACCTAATCTTTTCTCAAGGGTGGATTTGGGAACATTTTTACATATTTGGCAGTCTGAATTGAGGTGGTCAAACCCCAGGCAATAAACACAGGTTGTGTGGGGATTGGCCTTAGTAAAGACCTCCCCACACTCACTGCAGTATTGAAACCAGTGGGCTGGTTTTTTTTCTTGGGTTTCTCAGACATGGCCAACCTAACCAACTTACCGTTTTTATGGCAACCGCCAGGCAAGACTCCCTTATCGGTTCCTAACCGTGTCACGGGTATTGGAAAAAAACGTACTAAAACACTTTTTTTTTTAAAACCGATAAGAACCAGTAACCACACACTAAGTAAAACACAAAACACAAGATTTCACTATCAAATGGTGGGTTCAGCCAAACTGACCAGCACTTTTACAAGTTCCACACAGAAAAAACAGAACAATTCCTGCCTAGTACTCACGGCACCACAGACAGAGACTGAACAGAGTATGCAGATAACTTTTTTGGTTTAAACTGACGAAAACTGAAACTTTGAACCGACTTTCATACCGAGCTGAAGGAGACAATCTCTGGAGCGACTGTTCAGTGAGACGGGGTAAAGAATCTGACGGTTTGAGTTTGAAACACCCCAGACAGAGACTCCACCCAAGCTCGAGCTCAGCCTTCTATGCTCTGCATAGAAAGTTAACTCTTTGTTCTCTGGGGCAGTTTAAAGGTTGGGGATCACTGCATATGTCAGAATACAGCATGACTTCATGTTGTTTGAAATTGGCGTTTGTTAACACCCCCCTCGGGAGGGAGCGGGAGGAGGTTGAGCCAATTTAATGGCTGACCTAGTCTTTTGTGTGGCCTCTAAAGCTTATTCTACTTGAGGGCTGAATAGATACACACCATTGAAGGGCAAC
The DNA here is from genome assembly GCA_016271365.2 of Neoceratodus forsteri. NCBI lineage: Eukaryota > Metazoa > Chordata > Ceratodontiformes > Ceratodontidae > Neoceratodus > Neoceratodus forsteri. The sequence continues at coordinate 881,230,625 of CM057450.1, read as the reverse complement.
ACCATGAACTGTTACTGGGCATCATTCGTGAAACCTGAAGTGCGCAGCCAGGAAATACGGCGGGTACAAATGCCTGCCTCCGCTCAGGTGGCAGTATCGACGGCGTCCATAGCTGCTTTAACCTGCTGGTTGTTGGACTAGATACCCCTGGTTATGGTTTGAAAAAGCTCTGAATTAGTGTCCGACTCCAGTAGAGCTTCAACCATTTGTTTGAGTGAATGCCAAAGAATATACTCATATTGAGAGAAATAGCCCTAGCAGCTGGCAATATGCATACCTAGGGTGGAAGCAGCAAAGACTCTCTTACCTAAAGTACCTATCTTATGAGATTCTTTGTTTATAGGTCGAGCTGTAGTAGTCTGAGGAAGGACGACCTTATCATTCTCTGCCAAGACTACAACAGGATCTGCAAAGGCTTGGGATGCCAAAATGGGTCGATCCTGGGAACAGCATATTTCCTATCTATGGACTTAGCCGCAGAAGGAATGAGAGCAGAATTATTCCATACCATTTGAGAAAGTGTCTCAAAAGAGGGTTGTACCGGGGGAGTTAAATCAATAGGAATGTCCGGAACATGAAGGTACTGGAGTCTCAAAAGCTTCCTAGGATCGATGTCCATAGTCTGGAGAGAAAGAGTGGAATTCAAATTTTTCAGCAGAGACTTAAATGACAGGTCTTCAACCACAGGCTCTGCAGCAGGATCAGAACCTGCTCCTTCCACATCATCGTCCAGTCTAAGATCTGGGTCAGGCTCAATATCATCTCATGACAGTCCAGAAGGGACTGTATGGACAGGAAAGGAATGAAAATCAGCAGGAAAAGAGGAAGGAAAAGAATTTGGAGAGGAGAGGAGAGGCCCTGAGGATTGGCAGGCAAAGAGACAGGCCTCGGCGCCAAAGAACACTGATCCGAAAAGCCGCACGGTGTCGACAAAGCAGATGGCGCCTAAGAAGAGCATGGCGCCGATAAGCCGCACGGTGCCGAAGATGGTGCTGAAAGGCTACACAGAGCCGAAAACCCACATGGCACCAAGGACGGTGCCGACAGGCCACACGGTGCTGAAGTCGGCACTGAGTGACCCACCGGCACCAACGGTGCTGAAACAGACCCAGGACCCTGAAAACCAGGATTTGAGGGAAAAAGAGGAAGAATATCAGGAGATCGAGGCATCGGTGTGGCCCCCTGCACCACAGCCATGTGAGGGGGAAAACATCTTAGCGCGGAGTCGACGGCACCAAAGAGGGCACTGCGCGACTAGGGAGGCCCAATCGCCCTGCTCGACCGCCCGAAGAGCCGTAGAGCCCCAGGGCGACCGGGCCAGGCAACTGGACCAACCTCCAAGCCCACTGTTCCATCACAGCGACCCACTGATGAAACTGCTCATCGGAAGCCCTACCAGAAGGCGGGGAAGGGCTCTGATGTCGAAGAGGTCAGTGACCAGAACCAGAAACTGGCGACTCTGACAGAGGAGACTGGCAACTGGTCCCAATGACCGACTGTCGATGCACAGACATATCAGAGGGCGACCTCGAGTGATGCCTTCTCTTTCTCGACCTACAGGCCAAAGAAGAGCTCGAGGCCAAATGGTGCTGAGAATGCGACCGTTTTCATTTATGCTTCCAGGGGTACCTCCCTTCCCCTTGGGCATTGGACCGTCCATTGTCAGACCCCCCTTCCGAAGAAAGCGGTGGACTGGACCCAGCCCGACTGACTGAACAGCTTTCATACAAAGTCTCCCTACTGTCACCTGACCCGTCCATGGTCGACTCAGTCAATGTAGGCAGAGACTTCTTCCTTAAGAATAAATTACTGTAGCGGTACTTTATTCGAAAAAAATGCTATAAAATGATAAACTGAAAACTATGCTGTTAGTTTGAAGTTTGACTCCCGGCAGGCGAGTGATGTCGTCACTGAAGCGCACTCGACGACGGGAAAAAAGGAACTGAGGCGGTTGGAGGGTCGATGCCGAGACAGTCATTACCACACGAGCTGAGGCTCGCGGTGCCATTCCTCGTAACTCCATCTCTGTTGCCGACCCTCTAGCAAAAAGGTGGGCTCCCACCGGGTCCTAGTGCCTCCAGTGCAGACCCCATTAGTGTGAATGAGTGGTGGAGACTTTATGTCCAGGAAGATCTATATCACTGTGCTTACAGTCTAAGTTCACTGTTTAATTTTTTTGGGTGTAAGCTAGTGTAGCCATAGATAGGGAAGAAGATGGCTTCCAACTACAGTGAGTACACTACAGACCACCTGAGGCAGTTGTGCCAAGAGAGAGGAGTCCAGCATGAGGGGTGAGCCAAAAAGCATCTCTTGGAGGCTCTTGTGACAGCTGATGCCCAAAACCTCGAGTCACAGTCTGTGACTGGAAAGGACCAAACCTTGAGCATGGAGGGGCCAGGGTCAAACGCAGTGTTCAGACCTAGAGGGGAGGACAGCAGAATCAGTGCAAGCCCAGAGCCACAGCAGCAGGGGAAGGTCAGCAACATTCTGGAGCCAGAAGAGATCAGGCTGCAGACAGAGTTGCGGAGAATGGAGCTGGAATTCGAGAGAGACGCGAGAGCAGCGAGACGCAGAGGAAAGAGAGCAACAGCGTCAGAGACAGCCTGAGCGACAGCAGCAAGAAGAGCGTCAGTGCCAGAGGAAATATGAACTTGAGAAGCTATGGCTCCAAACACTAGTGCCAGAGCAGGTAAGTGGCCTGGATGTAACTGGGACTCCAGGACTGGGTTACAAATTAAATTCTGAATTGGTAGCTGAATTTAAAGAGGAAGAAGATATGGATACATTTTTAAATTCCTTTGAAAAAGTATGTATTCAGGCAAAAATTCCCAGAGAGTCCTGGAGCTTCCAGCTATCCCTGCTACTTACCAGGAAAGCACAGGATGCACTGGGTCAAATGGACAATCAGGACAGTAGTGATTATGGCAAACTAAAAGCTGCACTGCTAAAGAAATATGATTTAACAGCAGAGGCATACAGAGTTAAATTCTATAAGCTCAGGAAAAGCCCCGACATGAGCTACGAGGAGCTAGCCACTAAACGTCAGTTTTTAAAACGTTGGTGGGAAGGGACTGAAGCAGACTTTGTAGAGAAAACTGAAACTGTTGTACTGTTAAGAGCAGTTTTTTTGGGTGTGCCCAGCAGAGCTGAAAACCTGGCTAGAGGACCGAGATCCAAAAACAGTGCAGGAGGCTGTCGAACTCTCGGACCGCTATACCACGAGCAGACCTGCGCTGAGAGGGAATGGGGAAGGCGTGGTAGCACAGAAAAGGAAAAGAACGCCTTCAGGGCAGCTAAAACCCTCTCTGCCTCCACTGAAACCAGACAGTCCCAGGTTACAAATAAAAGATTTGCCTAATAAAAGAAATGAATGTTGGGTTTGCAGACACCCTAGGCACCTTGCCAGCAGTGACAAAAAAAGGCAGAGAGTGCACAAAGAGGTGCTAGGAAAAAATTGGGTTGTTTGTGTGTCCCTGAAAGCATGCCAGTAAACATGAGGGAACACATACACCCAGTCACTGTGAATGGGGTACATACCAATGGATTAAGGGACACGGGGGTGTCCCCGACTTTGGTAAAAGAGGATTTGGTAGAGCCTGAACAGCTTGTACCCAATCAATTTGTGACTGGTGAGGGTACACTGGGAGGAGAAAATGCTGCCACTTGCTAGTGTTCTCCTGGACTGGGGTGAGGCAGGACAGACTGTGCAAAAAGTTGCAGTAGCCGAGAATCTTGCTCTCAATGTACCATTACAACAACTCAAAGGGGATGGGTGTATGCACCACCCACAGTTGCTCAAGATTGCTCACGATATTCCCATGTCTGGTCATCTGAAATTGCCTGCACTATGCAGCGACTGGTGCAGAATTTCTATTGGCCCAACTTCACCCTGCGGGTGAAGGAGTATTGCAGGTCTTGTCACCGGTGCCAAGAAATAGGGAAGGTGAGTAGGAAAACTCAAGCTGCCCTAATTCCCTTGCCCATAATGGAGGAGCCATTCCAGAGGGTTGAAATTGATATTGTGGGACCTTTGAATAGTCCCAACTCCTCCAGGAGGAGGTTTATCCTAATCGTGGTGGATTATGCCACCCAGTACCCAGAGGCAGTCGCCCTATCCTCACTGACGACAGACAAAGTGGCAGATGCCTTGCTAGGGATTTTCTCCTGTGTTGGGTTTCTGCAGGAGGTTATCACTGATTGAGGGGGTTCTTTCTTGTCAGGCCTAATGAAATGTTTGTGGGAAAAGTGTGGGGTGGTGCAGAGACACACGACACCTTCTCACCCGCAAGCCAATGGGCTTGTGGAAAGATTCAATGGTACCCCTAAATCGATGCTCCAAGCGTTTGCTGAACAGCATGGGAGGGACTGGGAGAAATATCTTCCCCACCTGTTGTTCGCATACAGGGAGGTGCCCCAAGAGTCGACAGGGTTTTCCCCCTTCGAGCTCTTATATGGGCCCTTAAGTCGTGGGCCCCTAGACTTGATCCGGGAGGACTGGGAAGGCAAGCACACCAACCAGGGAACTCCCATAGTGGATTATGTCATTAAATTTAGAGAAAAGCTGAAGGTGCTTATGGGAACAGCCCAGAGCAACCTGGCAGCTGCCCAACAAAAACAAAAGGTATGGTATGACCGCAGAGCCAGAGCTCGCTCGTACACTGTGGATCAGGTGGTCATGGTTCTAATCGCGGCCCGGACAGATAAGCTGCAGGCCAAGTGGGCAGGACCGTACAAAGTAGTCAGACAGGTGAACAACGTAAACTACATTATAGAACTACCTCACAGGAGACATACCCAAAGAATGTACGATATCAACATGATGAAGCCATATGCCAATAGGGCTGACATGGTGTTTGCAGTGTGTAGTCCTGGGGAGTGGACAGACGGAGGAGACCACCTTCTGGACTTGCTGGAAGAAAGCAAGTGCCAGTCCTCTGTGGGGGTAATAAAAATGTTGCCCCAGCTGACCCTGGACCAGATCCAGGAAGTAAGGGAGGTTTTGGCAGACTTCGCCCCATTGTTTAGCGCCAAACCTAGACTAACCCCCTTAGCGACGCACAATGAGGAGACAGGGACGCAAGCTCCCATACGGTGAACAGCATATTGGGTGTCAGAGGCTGTCCAAAAGGACATTAGGAGGGAGGTGGAGGAGACGCTGGATTTAGGAGTAATCCAGAAATCCCACAGCCCCTGGGCCTCACCCGTAGTCTTTGTTCCCAAGCCAGATGGCTCTACTCATTTGTTTGTTTTTGTAAACTTTATTTTAATTAGGAGAAACTCAGATTCACTTCATATACATTTCACTTCCCCCATCCGAGGGAGTAAGAGATGTAGCATTCCAGTATGAATACAACTGTAGTCACATCAGGGGTACTATGTTTGTTACACCTCTTCATATACACAGGAGTAGAAAGATGCAATTAATTTAAATGTCACATTCTTGAAGATAGATATAATTTTTTCTTGTACTTACAGTGTAAAAATTCCAGATAAGATGGAAGTACATCCGGATAGAGTATAAAGTCTATCCACCATACCAAACTGTTGCTATCAAGTATTCGTGGAAAGTCAATGGAAGTTCACTTATCTTAAGTATTTGGATCATGGGTGGGGCTTGTCCATCAGGGAAAGTTGGCTACGTGGAGAGATGCACCAGAGGGGTACATCTTGGGGCGATGTATTTTGGGGAAAATTAAGTTTACTATGAGTGCCTGTTAGTTAAAGCTGGGGACCTCAGAATGGGGGAACCAATCCTGGGCTATTGCCTCCTCCAGAGGGAGCCAAATTGCCTCATACTGCGCGACCTGTTCTCTGACAGAGTACTGAGTTCTTTCTAGTTTCATGGCAGCCATCAGTGACTTTAGCCATGATGCTACTGTTGGGGTTTCTTTCAATCTCCAGTAGAGTGCCAGTTCCCGTAGCCCCACCACTGTTGCCAACCTCCACAGCCCGTGCCACTCCGGAGTTCCTTTACCATTTTCTCCTGGGAGACCCAGTAACACCTCCTTAGAATCTAGTCAAAAAGGGATACCGAGGATCTTTGCCAGCAAGGTTATTACACCTGTCCAAAAAAACTGGACTTTTGCACATTCCCAAATCATGTGAAAGAAGGTGCCCTCCTTGATTGAGCATTTAGGACAGTACTGAGAGCTGGAAGGGTCAATCGGGTCAAACTATGGGTGTTGGCCAGCACGTGGTGTGGACAGAATAGCCTGTTAGTGTGCCATTGCCTCAGCCCTCGGTTTACTGCTTCAGGGATTTCCCCCTCTCCCCCGAGTATTTTATCCCCGAGTGGTGTCTGGAGACAGGTGTGTCTCTTTGCCTATTATGGAGCAGGCCACTGACTAAGATCTCCACATGGATCTGGAGCAACGGTTCACTATTTTTTGTGGTGGTTTCCCACTAATGGAATCTACTAAGAGATAATGACAGAGAGGGGCATTCCCAGTGCTCTCCAGGTCCACCCACTGTGGTATCTCCCCCCACTTCAACAGATCATGAATGTGCACCAGCTGAGATGCTAGATAGTACAGGTGAAGGTTTGGAAGGCCTAAGCCCCCAAGTCTCACCGGGAGCCACAAGATCGCTTTTCTTATCCTGGGTTTTTTCCCCTTGCCAAAGCATCTGTGTAATTACTCCCTCACAGAAATATAGACTTTGACAGCAGATAAGGACCACTTGGCCCACCCAGTCTGCCCATTTCCCTTCCTATTGGATAAGCTGCAGATTCTAGTTAACCAACAGCCTACTTCCTGCAACCCCCACTACAATTGCTTTATGTCTGTCCCATGCATGTTTGAATTCCCCCACTGTTTTAGACCTAACAACCTCCCCAGGAAGGCGGTTCCATGCATCCACCACTCTCTCCATGAATAAAATTTCTCTCACATTACCCTGGGCTGTCCCCTCTATCTTTAAATTGTACCCTTGTCCTCACATCTCTTTTTTCTGAAAGATGCCACCCTCCTGGACTTTGTTGATTCCCTTGAGGTACTTGAAAGTTTCTATCATGTCCCCCCTGTCCCTCCTTTCATCAAGGGAATACATATTAAGCACTTTCAGTCTCTCTTCATATGGTTTCTGATGCAGACCCTGCACCATTTTAGTTGCCCTCCTCTGGACTGCTTCCATCCTGTCTATGTCCTTGCATAGATGGGGTCTCCAAAACTGCACACAGTATTTCAGATGGGGTCTCACCAACTGTCTGTACAGAGGGATAACCAATTCCCTTTTTCTACTTGTGACGCCCCTTCCTATGCATCCCAGTATCCCCCCTGGCTCTCCTTACTGATTTCTCAAATTGCTTACCCACTTTTAAGTCATTTGATATGACTACCCCCAAGACCCTTTCCATTTTTGTTGTTGTTAGTACCTCCCCTGCTATTGTGTACTCTTCTCCTGGGTTTTTGTTTCCCAGGTGCATTACTTTGCACTTCTTTGCATTGAATCTAAGTTGCCATATGTCTGACCATTCCTCCAAACTTGACAAGTTCCTTCTCATCCTTTCTACACACCCTTGTGTATCAATTATGTTACAGATCTTTGTGTCATCTGCAAAGAGGCATGCATACCTTTCCCTCCAGACCCCTCTACAATGTCACCTATAAAGATGGACCTAGTACTGAGCCCTGAGGTACTCCACTAGTAACCCCCCTTTCTTCGGAATGTGTTCCATTCACTATTACCTTCTGTGTCCTGTTGTGCAGCCAGTTTGCTACCCAGGCTACCATCCTGGAACCCACTCCCAGGCTGGCTAACTTGATGATTAGTCTTTTGTGCAGGACTGTGTCAAATACCTTGCTAAAGTCTAGGTAGGCCCTATCCACAGCCCCTCCCTGGTCTATTACTTTGGTCACCTAGTCAAAGAAATCAATTAGATTCGTCTGACATGACCTTCCTGCTGTAAACCCATGCTGCTTTGGGTCCTGTGCCCGGCTGGCCTCTAGGTACTCAACAATTCTTTCTTTCAGAAGTGATTCCATCATTTTCCTACCACTGAGGTCAAACTTACAGGTCTGTAGTTTCCTGCTTCTGCCTTGCTCCCACTTTTGTGAAGGGAATCAATCTGCCCTCCTCCAGTCCTCAGGTACCACACCATCCTCCCATGATTTGTTAAAAAGTGTGGTCAGTGGTGTCACTAGGTCCTCCCTTAGTTCTTTTAGGATTCTGGGGTGAATCCCATCAGGCCCCACTGCTTTGTCCACCTTGAGTTTTAGGAGTTCTTTCAGGACTCTTTCTTCTGTAAATGGACTGGTCTCAACCCCCCTACCCAGAGTGCTTCTACTGTCTGGTTTAGGTAACTCCTCATCATCATCTTTTGTGAATACTGAGCAAAAGTATTCACTCAGTAGCTCTGCCTTTTCACTGTCTCCCTCTGCCCACCTCCCCTCTCCCTTAGTAATCTTCACTATTCCTCCCTTAACCTTTCTATGCTCCCTAATGTACCTATAAAAGGTTGTATCCCCCTTCTTAACTGAGTTGGCTATTTTTTCCTTGGTTTGGGCCTTTGCTATTCCGACTGCCTTCCCCACTTCTTTCTGCTTTAATTGATACAGTTCCCTGTCGTGCTCCTTCTGTGCTTCCTTATACTTTTTGAATGCAGTCTTTTTCTCCTTAACCTTCCCTGCCACCTCTTTTGAGAACCATAGTGGTTTTTCACTCTGCTTTATTTTCTTTTTTTGTCCCACACAAAGGCTTGTTGCCTCTATGATAGCAGTTTTGATTTTTCTCCATTGTTCTTCCACCCCTCCTTTTTGGCCATTTGCTAGTGCATTCCTCAGGTATTCACCCATTTTGCCAAAGTCGGCCCTTCTAAAGTCCAGTATCCTTGTTTTGTATGGCTTGTCTCCATGGTTGTGCTTATTGTGAAGCACACTGTGCAGTGGTCACTTGTTCCCACGTCTACTGACTTCTAAATTTGTGATCCTCTCTCCATTTGAGAGTACCAGGTCTAGTATTGCTCCCTCCCGAGTGGGTTCCAACACTAGCTGTCTAAAGCCTGCCCCCTGCAGGGCATCGAGAATGACCCTGCTCTCGGATGTGGCTGCAGTACGTCATCCAGTTTATATCTGGCATATTCAGGTCCCCCATCAACAGTATCTCCCTTTTTTCAGCCATTCTGAGAATGTCATCTAACATTTTCTTGTCCGTTTCCTCCCCTTGAGACGGGGGTCTGTATACAACCCCTGTACGGATTGTGATGCCATTCCCTGTCTCCATGCTGACCCAGACTGCCTCTTGTCCTCCCCCTTTACTTTTTAGTTCTGTAGCTTTGATCCCTTCCCTTATGTACAGAGCTACTCCACCTCTTTTCCCCTCCCTATCCCTTCTGTAGACTGTCTACCCCGGTATGTTGACATCCCAGTCATGGTTCTCCATGTACCATGTTTCTGTGACTACCACAATTTCCAATTTTTCATCTTCCATCAGGGCTACTAGCTCAGGAAGTTTAGAATCCCTCAAGGGATTTTAAATATTATTGGGGGACAGCCAGTGGGAGAGTCTGAAACATGTAAAGGATCTGAGGCTAGATGTTCATTTTTGTGAGGTTTACTCTACCTAACAGTGTGAGTGGTAGGGCTCTCCAGTTGAGGGGAATAGTTAAGTTTGATTATGAGGGAGAGTCTGCTAGGGAGGGATATACACAGGTAATCTGTTTTGAGGGAGGGACTCTTGTACCTGCAATTTCTACTGGAGTCTTCCTGTCTCCCAGAGAGAGCCACTCACATTTCCCCCAGTTGATTTTATGTCCTGAAAGGGGACCATGTGTTTTGAAAATGTCTGACAAGTGCAAGGAGTGCTGCCTCATGGTTGTCCAGGAACAACAGAACGTCATCCACAAACAAGGAAATCATGTGGTTGTCATCTCCTCTCATGTATTCCCTGATATCCTTGTGTCCTCTAATGGTGGCTGCCAGGGCTTCTATAGTGAGCACATACAGCAGGGGAGGGAGAGAGAGAGAGGGGATCACTGCCTGATACCCCAAGTTAGTCTGAACGGGGCTGAGATGGTGCTATTTGTTAAACTCTGGGCTTATGGTGATGTGTAAAGTGCCCTCAACCAACCCAGCAGTCTTCCCCATGCCAAACTTCTGCAAGACAGCGAACAAGAAAGGCCATTCCACCCGGTCAAAAGCCTTCTCTGCATCTAGTGCCAGAAGGCCCCGACCGCCCCCCCAATGTGTGTCCACTTATGAATGATGTTTATGGTGCACCTCAGATTGTGTCTGGCCTGCCGTCCCTTGACGAAACCCCCTCTGGTCAGGGTGGATCAGTTCGGGGAGGATTTTCTCAATTTGTGTGGCTAGCAGTTTGACTGTAATTTTGTAGTCAGCAATGAGGAGAGAGATGGGGTGGTAGGAGCCACACTTCAATGGGTCCTTACCTGGTTTAGGCAGCACCATGATTGTAGCCAGGAGTTGCGAGGCAGGAAGGGTCCACTCTTCCAGCGCTACCCAAATCATCAGGTCACACATCAGGTCTCCCAGGGAATCCCAGGTGGCTTTACAGAATTCAGTTGGGATGCCGTCTGGCCCAAGGGCCTTCCCCTTTTTTGACTGCCAAACCGCTGCTTTGATCTCTCTCTGGGAGAGGAGATCCTTGAGCTTATCTCTTTGGGTCCCTCTCAGCTTAGGGTGCTCAATATCTTGAAGGAGATCCTCCAGGTTCGCATCTGGGGGGATTCTGCTGAATACAGGAAGGTGTAAAAGTTTTTAAAAATATCATTAATATCGTTTGGGTGCAAGGTGACCTCTCCGTTTAAGTCTTCCATTTTTAAAATACTTCTTTTAGCTCGTTTTTTTTTCTTGATTAGATCGGCCAGTCACTTCCCTGCCTTACCTCCCTCGAAGCAAGTACTGGATTTGGAAAGTAGCAGGTCCCTTTCTATTTTCCCAGAGGCTAAGTGGTTAGCCCGATCTTTAAGCTGTTTAAGTTTCTTGGCATGTGGGGGCTGAGGCTGGGACACTGAGTCCCTTTCCACTTCTAGTATTGCTTTGGTTAAATCCTTCTCCTCCTGGTTTTGGGCCTTCTTCTTAAAGGACACATAGGAAATTGGTTCCCCCTGAAGAAAGCATTCAGAGCATCCCATATGTATTTGATTTATGTCTCTTTATCAAGATTTAATTCAATGACACCTCTTATTCTGAGTGAAATATGACAGACATATTATTTATCTAGTAGTATAGTGGGATCCATTCTCCACTGTGGGGGGGGGGCAGTTTCTTGTGGAGTGGCCAGGGATATCCTCAGAGGGGCGTGATCCGAAAATACAGGTTACTCACCTGTAACAAGAGTTCTAGGAATGGTATATGTTGTTCATCCACACTGTCTGGCAGGTTCCTTGCCGCTTTAAATCTTGCTGAAAGGTCTTCAAGCTGGCTCCTCCCACCCACCCGGGTGGTAAAACTCTAGGCTCCGCCCCATGACGCCATATCTAGCCTGCTGAAGCTGTACAAAGGTCAAGCCGGGAAGTCGGGAATGTAGGATGAACAATATACCTTATTCCTAGAACTCCTGGGTTACAAGTGGAGTAACCTGTATTTTAGGACATGGATATGTTGTTCATCCACATTGTCTGGCAGACTCTAGCAGTTCTCTGGGAGGAGGGAGGCAAAGGCCACCCTACTTAGGGAATAAAGACTGAGAACCGAGGCCTCAAAACCAGCATCGCGTGACTCGAGGTCGAAGTGGTAGTGGGTGATGAAGGTGTGTGCTGACTTCCAGGTAGCAACCCCGCAGATTTCCTGGATAGGGACATCCCTGGAAGCAGCCACCGATGCAGCGTTATGGCAGGTAGAATGAGCTCTTATCCCTCTGGGAGGCTCCATGCCCACCAACCTATAGAACAGATCTATGCAGCAGGTGACCTACCTGCCTATCGTCCGCTTGGCTGCAGGTCTGCCAGGTGTGGCTTCAGCGTAGGTGACAAACAGTTGGGGACCTCTCCCGAACTTCCTCGATCAGCTCCTGCTAATAGCGGCGCTCTTCTAGGGTCCAAAGTAATGGAGCCTATATTCGGCCTCCGAGGTGTGATTGGGGTAGAACACCGGCAGAGTCAACACCTGGTTAAGGTGAAACTCCGACACCACCTTCGGAAGGAATTTCGAGCGGGGGCGCAGGACAACCTTGTCCCTGTGGAAGACCAGATAAGGAGACTCAATGGAAAGTGCCTGGAGCTCTCCCATCCTTCTGGCTGATGTGATAGCCACCAAGAAGGAGGTCTTCCACGACAGGTGAGAAATGTCACACCTGTGCATCGGTTCGAATGGCCTGCCCATGAGCTTAGCCAATACCAGCAGTAGATCCCACGGAGGTGGAGGTTCTCGCACCGGAGGGGATATGTGATCAAGGCCTTTGAAAAAGCGCCAGACCACCTTCTTCTGCACCACCGACTGCTTCCAGGCCCGTGCCCGGTAAGCAGAGATAGCTGCCAGGTGCACCTTAAGCGTCGACCGAAGCCCTTGCTGAGAAAGGGACCACAGGTAGTCAAGAATGCTTGCCAAGGGACAGGAGGAAGGGTCCAGGCCCTTGCCCTGACACCAAATGGAAGCTCTTCCATTTGAAGGCGTAGCATTTTCTGGTCGACTCCTGCGGACGCCCAACGACGCTTGAGGACCTCGCCGGAAAGACCCAAGGCCTGGAACTAACTAGCCAGGAACCAGGGCTGTCAGGTGCAAGGATTGAAGGTCCGGATGGAATACCTTCCCCTGATTGACTGAGATCAGGTCTGGGCGGGCTGGAAGCCGCCTCGGGAGCCTGGAGCTCAAACTCAGGAGATCTGGATACCAGAACTGGCGAGGCCAGTCAGGGGCTACCAGAATCAACTGCGCCTTGTCCCTCCTCGCCTTGAGAAGCACCTTCCAGATCAAGGGAAATGGGGGAAAAGGCGTAGAAGAGACCCGGGGTCCACGGCCTCGAGAAGGCATCCCCCTGCAGCGAGCCCTGCTGAGGGGGGCGGGCATGAAACAGTCTCAGCTTCGCATTCTACCTGGAGGCAAACAGGTCCACCTGAGGCGTGCCCCAGTGGGAGAATAGATCTTGTACTACCTCCGGCAGGAGAGACCACTTGTGGGACGCAGCCCCAATCCAGCTTATGGCATCGGCCAGGGTGTTGGAGGCTCCTGCCACATGAATGGCGAGGAGATCCGTCTCCAGGCTGCGCACGAGTGACCAAATGCTGAGAGCTTCCCTGCACAGAGGCATGGAGCGCGTCCCACCCTGGCGGTTTAGGTAGTACATGGTCATTGTATTGTCCGTCTGGACCTGAACCACTTGACCCCGTAGAAACGGAGCGAAGGCGGTGAGGGCTAGATGAACCACTCGAAGCTCCAGCAGGTTGATGTGGCATCGGGACTCCCGAGGGAACCAGAGGCCGTGCGCTCTGTGCTCCCCCAGATGGGCACCCCAACCCATCAGAGAGGCATCGGTCAATAGAGAGACCGTCGGCTCGGGGCGGACAAACGGGATGCCCTCCTGCAGATGTGCTGGAACGGTCCACCACTGGAGAGCGTTTCACATCCCCTGGATCACTGTCACTAGCTGATCCAGAGGATCGAAGTACTGTGACCATTGGCTGGCCAGTCCCCATTGAAGGGGACGCATGTACCAGCGGGCCCAATGGACCACACTGGTGCAGGCCACCATGAGGCCCAGGAGGTGCAGGAAGTCCCGGGCAGGGTGCGATTGCCCAACTTGAAATGATTGGGCAAAGGAGGAAAGAACCTCGGCCCTGTCCACCGGGAGCCGTGCTCTGGCTCAAAGAGAGTCGAGCTCTGCCCCGATGAAATGTATCACCAGCTTTGGCACGAGTTCCGACTTGGCCTCGTTGATGAGGAGGCCGATCTGAGAGCAAACCTGGAGGGCCAGATCTCTGGACCGCTCCACCTCTGCTCTGGAGGGGGCTGCAATCAGCCAGACGTCCAGGTAGGGGTACACCCGTACCCTTTGGCACCGCAGGAATGCTGTCACCACTGCCATGCATTTGGCGAAGACCCTGGGAGCTAGAGAAAGGCCGAAGGGCATGGCCCAGAACTCGTAAAGGGATCCCTCCGTTCTGAAGTGGAGGAATCTCTGATGGGACGGATGGATTGGGACGTGAAAGAACGTATCCTGAAGGTCCAGGGAACAGAACCACATGCCTCGTTCCAAGGATGGGATTATCTGAGCCAGAGTGACCATCTTGAAGGTCCGAGACCTTAGGAACCTGTTCAGGTCATGCAGGTCGAGAATGGGGCACCAGCCCCCCGTCCGTTCTGGGACCAGGAAATACCTGGACACAAACCCCGGGTCTGGAGGAGGATCTGCCACCTTCCTGATCACCTCTTTTTGAGGAGCAGGGCAATGCTCGGCTCGGCCCGGGCTGGGCTCTCAGAGGCTACGGACCCCATGGCCCCGAGGGGCGACAGCTCGAAAGGGCAGGGCCTGCTCAACTCCAGAGGCAGGCTCTTCCTACCACTTCCACACCCAGCGGTCCGTGATAGCGGACCAGGCGGAAAGGAGGAGGGGCTGCCCCCCATGGGGGGACCCTGGGAGTGACGAGGCTGAGGGCAACACCCCTCAACCCATCACTGGGCAGGCTTGGAGGAGGGACCGCCGAGGGACCTCCTGGGCCTTACCTCCCTGCTTCCTACTGGAGGAAGCCGCGGGCTTGGGTTTGGGATGCCAAGCGCGAGCCTGCTGGCCCTAGTGCTGGTGCTGTTGGGCTGGACGTGCTGCAGGTGCAGAAGGGTGAAAGGACTTGTGCGGCTGCTGTCCTTCTGGGCGAAGGTGACCGAGTCCAGAATGGCATTGGACTTCTCGATCCGCTGGAGGTGACCTTCTACTCCAGGGCCGAAGAGGTCGTGTCCCCAAGAAGGGGACGTCCGCCAATTTGTGCTGGGTATCCGCCGTGAAGGAGGATATCCTCAGCCATGCTCTGCGGTGCATGGCCACCGCGGCCGCAACCGATTTGGCACAGGAGTGTCCAATGTCCACAGCCGTTTGGAGCTGCTGCTTAGCCACTGCCTTGGTCCCACACCTGCCGGACCGTGGTCTGCAGGTCGGCCGGGAGATGAGGGATCACCTCATTCAGGGAGCCCATGAGGGCGTGGGAGAAGTGTGCCATCAGCACAGCCAAGCTGGCCTGGCGGAGGCCAAGGGAGGACACAGCGTACACCTTGTGCCCGGCGTAGTCCAGCTTTTTGGACTCCTTGTCGGGAGGCTTGTCCACATCCCTAGCGTTCCCGGGACGCCGGAAAACGCCTTCAGTGACCAACCCCTCGGCAGAGGGGTGCTCCGAAAACCCAGGCAAAGAGCCAGTAGGGACGGTATATTTCCTGGCCATCCTGGCTGAAGGCGCTGGGCAGGAAGCAGGCCGCTGCCAAAGCTCCAAGGCTGGGCCAACAATGGCTTCAGCCACCAGAAAGGCCTCCGTGGGGGAATCCCCTCGGTCCAGTATCTCTGTCAGGGGATACTTGGCCTGTTTGGATACAGGCTCGAGCTGCATCCCGGTGGACTCCGAGATGAGCCGAAGCAAACCCATGAAGGACGATGGGCTTTCATCCAACGACTGGTCCCCGGAGGACTCCAGGTCAACCTGCCTGGAGAACAGGGAGGAGTCATCGTCTGACTCGGAGGAGTCCGCGAAGAGCTGCCTGGGGCCTAAGCCACCCTCCACCTGCTGAGGATGGTCGGGAGTGAGGGTGACCGACAACCTGTGGGGCAGGCCTTGACCCGACCGAGAGTCCTTGGTCTGTGCCCTGATTTCAGTTGTGGAGGTGGAGGTTCTACCACAATCGGTGTGGCAGCAGGTTTCAGCTGAACAACCAGCCCAGGCTTGGGCATCTCGACTACGGCGAGAGGTTGTTTCGGCCGCTTGGGTGACAGCCACTTGATGGCCGGGGAAAGCGACGGTGTCGACTTGTTCCTGGACAGAAGCAACTGCTGCCACATCAGGTCCTCGTGGCGTCGACGCAATTTACGCCAAAGCCTCTCCTCTTCTGAGGAGGAAGACGAGGACAAGCGGCGCCGCTTACCTCGCTGCCAAGACTGAGACTGCCAATGTCGGCGGGATCGGCTGGACCGAGAAGAAGTCCGAGACCGAGATGCTCGGTGTTTCCGAGGACGGGTCTGGGAAGGAGCGGGGGACACCCGCTCTTCCCTTAGCTCGGACGCCTTAACCGGGGACTGCTGCACTGGGGGCACAGGCAGATCCTTGGTCTCCACCGGGGGAACCGGTGAAGAAGGGTTGTCTGCCTCACCAGTCGACAGCCCATCTGACGGGTCGAGAAAAATCTCGACTGCGTCGACGGGAGTCTCGGCCGGCTGGCCTGAAGGGGACGCCGTGAATCCAGCGGCCTTAGCCGCAACCTTGACCGAAGTCGACAGTCAGCTGTCCAGGGAAAGAGACCTCTCCTGCTCCCACGAACGCCGACGATGGGACTTACCCTTGGAGTCCTTCTTTTTGGACCAAGAGGAATGTCCCGATGGCCCCTCTCCCTTCGTGGAAAGGGATTGGCAAAGTTCCTTGAACGAAGCTGAATACGAGCTCCCCAGAAGGCGGGATAAATGCTGCGACTGAGAAGAGGATGATGCGGCCTGGGCGCCTCCTCCTCTCGAGGCGATCATCTGCTTCAGCTGCTCAGCCGAGCCAACCCGCCAGTGGTACCGCCCAGGTCTCCTTGACTTAACCGGCGGTGGGCGCTCACAAGGCGCCCTAGCTTTAACCGGGCAGCGCAGTCCTCCAGGACGTTGGCGAGAATGAACAGCATGACTCGCAGGCCTGTGGGTTGTGTTCTAGGCCGAGGCAGTAGATGCACGTGGAGTGCGGATCTGTCCTGGACATCTTCTGCCCACAAGGGCACCGCCGAAAAATGGGAGTCGATTTGTCCATCGCAGCCACGAGGGAGAAAGATGACCAAAGTCTTGAAAATTTTAAAATGAGTTTCGGGTGAACCGAAGAATTAGGATCCAGTCTATCACGCAGAGCATTAAGGAGGGAACCTGAGCTTCCAAGCAGTAAGGAAGATCTGGCGTCATGGGGCGGAGCCGAGAGTTTTACCACCCGGGTGGGTGGGAGGAGCCAGCTTGAAGACCTTCTGGCAAGATTTAAAGCGGCAAGGAACCTGCCAGACAGTTTGGATGAACAACATATCCATGTTCCTAGAACTAGCATTTGCCCATACTCTGCTGTCATATCCTCCTCCACTCACTCTACTTGTTTTTGTGTGGACTATCATGTATTCAATGTAGCCACGAAGTCAGACACCCACCCAATGCCATGGATGGATGAACTCCTGGACAAGTTGGGAGGGGCGACATACCTTACCACTACTGACCTGACAAAGGGGTACTGGTAGGTAGCGTTAACTGCTAGAGCTAGGGAGAGGTCAGCCTTTATCACTTCGATAGGGTTATTTGAGTTTAAAGTAATGCCTTTTGGAATGAAGAATGCCCCGGCCACCATCCAAAGGTTGGCGAACCAGGTGTTAAATAGTGTTGAGGAGTACGCCATGGCGTACCTGGACGACACTGCCATCTTCAGAACAGGGTTTTATTTAACTCTAAAAATTGATTAGCGTTTTGCTCATAAAAGTTCTAAAACATTGTGAAAATGCATAACACTTGCCTCACTGTGTTTAACAAACACATCACTTCCAGAAAAACTATATAAATGCTTTCTGTATAGTTAGTATTGTCCCAAGAAAAAAACTGCTAATCAATTATTTAAAACCCTGCAGTATCAGCTGG
This sequence comes from Neoceratodus forsteri, assembly GCA_016271365.2. Classification (NCBI taxonomy): domain Eukaryota; kingdom Metazoa; phylum Chordata; order Ceratodontiformes; family Ceratodontidae; genus Neoceratodus; species Neoceratodus forsteri. The sequence goes on along the minus strand of CM057450.1, from coordinate 881,212,898 downwards.
GAGGAACACCTGGCCCACCTTAGGGAAGCGTTGGGCAGAATACAGAGGGCTGGGCTCACTAAAAGCTGAAAAGTGCCAGGTGTCCATGGCTGAGGTGGCATACCTCAGGCACGTAGTAGGCCGGGGACATCTCCGTCCTAACCAAGCAAAATTTGAGGCAATCAAGGCATGGCCCTAACCCGAAACACAGAAGCAGGTTCAGAGTTTTCTAGGGACAGCAGGGTACTATAGTAAATTTGTACCAAACTACATTGCCCTGGCTGCTCCCCGATCAGGCCTGTTAAAGAAAAGAATGCCTAAGAAAGTTATCTGGGAACCAGCCTGTGAACAAGCCTTTACACAGCTAAAGGAGGCACTGTGCAGTGCTCCTGTATTAGCCAGTCCAGACCATAGTAAACCCTTTGTAGTCCAGACTGATGCCTCAGATGTGGGTATTGGGGCAGTGCTTAATCAAACGTCTAGCCAAGGGAAAGATCACCCATAGTGCATCTCAGTAAGAAGTTACTTCCCATGGCGCAGGCTTACTCTAAAGTGGAAAAAGAATGTCTTGCCATGGTGTGGGCACTAAAGAAGTTAGAGCCATACCTATACGGGCAGCATTTTGATGTACAAACAGATCACAACCCCCTGGTTTGGCTGGCACAAATGGGCAAAACAAATGGTAGGTTGTTAAGATGGAGCCTTGCCTTGCAGGGCTATGACAGGACTGTCTCACACAGGGCAGGGGCAGCAAATAAAAACACGGATGGGTTATCACGTCAGTTTGAGAAGTGAACTGAATTTGGGGAACTCATCCCATGCTAGAAATAGAGTCCCCCAAGTTCAGTCTAGGAGGGAGGAGTGTAACATGATTAACCCTCTACTAGTTATAATCATACTTGGGATATAAATAAATGATTATTTGAATGTCTGCTTAGGGAATGGCAGCCAGCAGCTTTTAAAGGGACATGACTGGCTGAAAACAACTGGCTATAGAAACACTGACCCAGTGAATGAATTAAGAGGCTCCCTTTGACATCTCCTGTCATGCCTGTGTTAGCTGTTATAGAACACATTGTAAACTAAACCTTTACTTTGAAGCACAGGGACAAAGTATGCATTTTATGCCCTTTGAGGAAAAGCCCATTTTTTAACTGATTCCTGTTAACTTTCACACCTGTAAGAGAAATGTTTGTCAGATGTGTTTCTGAACAACAAAGATGAATGCTCTGATCAAACAGAATGTCATATTTTAATACTGCTATCTTGCACATTTCCAGCCAGCAGTAAAATTATACCCTTTTGGATATTCTTGGTCAGGTTACAAATTAATTACAGGCTAACAGTGACCTCATGAGCTGTGACCTCACAGCATAGGAAGGACATACTGGATTATTATCACTCTGGCTGAAAGGAAGTGGGGGCACATCTACCTCTGGACTCCTAAAGGAGCACACGCAGTGTGTGACTGAACTAAAAAGGCACTTCTGTCAAAATAGGTAATATCAAACCGGAACTGAGTTAGACTTAGAATGTAACCACTAGACATTCTGTTTTCTGTAATTTCTAATTTATTTTTGACTAGAAGTATTTATGTTATATGTTTGTATGTATTTACATTTTTCTTTTTAATTCCAGTAAATATTTTGGTTTTCTTAATCCTCCTCAAGACTTTTCTTTTGCATGTGGAGACAAACATTATTGGACAATTCTGACAAAACTGTTAAGGGCTTAAAAGTGTGTTACTATCTTGCTAAGGTAAAACTATACTTAGGTCTCAAACTGAGTCAAAAAGGTAAAAATTGTGAACCAGGCTAGGTGCCACGGGGTGAAGTATTGCACTGCATTTCCCCAAAGAGAGTGTGATATCTGAGCCTGTTAACTGGGCGTACTAGCGAAAAGGGTTTATATTTGACCTCAGGATTCGAGGCTAGTAGGTGATTCGGACCCAAAATTGACAGGAGGATTGCCCTGTTTGTCTTCTGCTCACATATGCACTTCGAGGTTTGGCACTGTGGGAGCATAGGGCCTGACCTGCAGAGTGCGTCTGTGACACCCATTCATGAATCCCATCCGGTCCCATAGCCTTGTCCACTTTAAGTCCCTTCAGGACACTCTCCTCTGAAAATGGACTCGTGGCCACTCCACCCCTTGTTCCTGCTGCTCCCTGGTGTCCTGGTGTCCCACCCCACCAAGATTAAGCAAAAGTGCCTCTCAGGGTGTTTTTTTTTTTTTTTTGTTTTAATCCTCTTCTATGTAGTCTCCTCCTGCTGCCTGACTTATCTTCACTCTCCCTCCCCACGCTTTTCTTTTCTCACTTATATACCTAAAGAAAACCTTATTCCCTTCAGCTACCCTGCTGGCTAGCCTTTCCTTGTCTGTACCTTTGCTCCCATCACTGCCTTTCTTGCTTCCTTCCATTTTACCTGGCAAACTTCCCTGTCTAACTTTTCCTTACACCTCCTGAATGGCAACCTCCCTTCCCCCACTCTTGCCACTATGGCCACTTCCCTAGAGAACCATTATGGTCTCTCTTTCCTTCTACTTAACTCAAGGTTGGCTGACCTAATTATGCCTTCCCTTATATTTCCCCAATGTGCCTCTAACTCTCCCTGGCAATCCCGCCATCTCAGGCAGTTTCTGAGGCAGTCTTCCATTTCTTTTTAAAATCCACCCAACTAAAGCCCAAGACTTTTGCATCTCTTCCCATCTTAATGTTAATCCACACTGTATGGTGATCATTGACACTTAGGGGACTGCCTACTGCGACATCTGCAATGCCATCAGTTTGAAAGCACCAGGTCCAGCACTGCCCTGCCCTAGTGAGTTCCTTGACTAGCTTCCTGAGAAAAGACCCTTGTGGGGAGTCAAGGATGGCCTTGATCCTTGCCAGAGCTGCAGCTAGAAGGCTCTTATCCATATCTGTCAGAATGAAGTCCCCAAGTAGCAGCACCTCCCCCTTACTTGCCATAATGATGATCGCTTCCCCAAGTGCTTAGCCAACTACTTTTCTTGTGCTAGAGGTCTGTATATCACCCCTGTACATATAAGAGGCCCCAGTACCAGTCTCCAGAATGACCCACAGCACCTGTAGCCCTTCTTTTTCCTGTTTGCCCCGTACTTCCGTGGGCTTGATTCCCTCCCTTATATATCGTACAACTCCTCCTTCCCATCTCTCTTCACTATTTCTCCTGAACAGAGAGTATCAGGGTATGGCCATGTCCCAGTCATGGCTGTCAGCATACCACAACTCCATCATGGACACCAAATCCAGGATAGTCTCCATCATGATAGCTTGCAGGTATGGAATTTTAATTTGCAGACTCCCTGCCTTGGCGCACATGGCTCTCCATACCCTACTTCCTCACTTCCTGCTTCTCTACTTTCCCCTCCATTCACAAGGAGCTGAGGGATGTCCTCCCTGAGGGCAGACAGCGTGTCCTGAGACACTCGAGACATATGGAGGCAGTAGAGTGGGAGAACCTCCAAGTCTAGAGATAATCCTCTGCCCACTACATCCAACACCCACTTGTCCATTGTGAGTGCTGACCAATGTGGCAAGAAGTGATGTGGCCGGCCTCCAACTAGGAATGCAGTCAGGAACAGGACAGGTGGAAAGATGACACCCCCCCAACCTGTCACTGGGCAGTTTTTGCAGGGGTTCCAGATGCTGCTACCAGAGACGCACCACTACCCCGTCCCTCCTTTTTTGACCTCGGGCCCCGGACTTCAGCTTGGGGTACCAGGCCTAAAACTACCCCTGCTAGGGCTGCTGCCGGGGAGGCTACAAATGAAAGGACCAGTACTGAACAGCCTGCTTTTTAGGGTTTTTCTTCTGGTTCTTCAGGGATGAGGTCACAAAGTCAAGGGTGGCAATGGATTTCTCAAGCCAGGTGAGATGCCCCTCCACCCTAGAGCCAAAGAGGTCAGTGCCCAGGAAAAGGACATTTGCCAGCTTCTGTTGGGTGTCCACAGTGAAGGTCAACAAACACAGCCAGGCCCGGTAATGCATGGAGACAGCCGATGCTACTGCATGGGTAAAAGAATCGCCCATATCCAAGGCTATCTGTAGCTGGTGTTTAGTCACCGATTGATATTGATCTCTGATGAGCTCTCCCGCCAGCTGCTGTTCTGGATGGAGGTGGAGGAGGGCAGCATCAAAAATTTGAATCGGGGAATGACCACATTTAGCCATCGTGACAGCACAGTTAAGCCTGCTGGAGAACCACAGTGGCCATGGCATACACTGTTTTTGCGTTGTCATCAGTCATAGATACATAGTGTCAGCAGATAAAGCCTATGGCCCACCCATTCTGCCCATTTGAGCTTGTAAGTTCAGTTTATGTTTTCCTAGAAGTCTGTTGCCCCTTACCCCTGACCTCCAGAATTCCTTTGTGTCTATCCCATGCATTCTTAAATCCTGGGATTGTTTCAGCCCCCACCACTTCCTCTGGGAGGGTGTTCCACTTGTCCACCACCCGTTCTGTGAAGAAATTCTTCCTCATGTTTCCTCTGAATCGTCCTCCTCCAACTTCATCCCATGCCCTCTAGTCCTGGAACATCTTTTTAGCTTAAAAATAGTGTATTCCTGCACCTGTTCCTCCCTGTAAGATACTTGTATGTCTCTATCATACCCCCTCTCTCCCTCCTCTCCTCCAGGGAGTACATGTTCAGTTCCTTCAACCTGTCTTCATAGGACTCGTGATGCAATCCGTGCACCATCTTTGTTGCCCTCCTCTGAACCTTCTCTACCCTGTCTATGTCCTTACGTAGGTATGGTCTCCAGAACTGTACACTGTACTCCAGGTGGGGCCTCACTAGTGTCTTGTATAGTGGAATTAGGACCTCCCTTTTCTGCTGGTGATGCCCCTGCCTATACATCCCAGCATCCTATTTGCTTTACCTGCTGCCTTGTCACACTGTTTCCCTACCTTGAGGTCATCCAGAGATGACAACCCCAAGATCCCTTTCCTGCTTGGTGCATGCTATATCCTCACTCAACTGATATATTGTGCCAGGGTTTTGTGCCCCATATGCATTATCTTGCACTTCTTTGCATTGAATTTCAACTGCCAACCCCTGACCATTCTTCAAGTTTCTGCAGGTCCCTTCTCATTCTGTCTACACCCTCTGGTGTGTCTACTCTATTACAGAGCTTTGTGTCATCAGTGAACAGTGAAATTCTGCCTTCTAGGTCCTCATAATGTCACTGATGAAGATGTTGAATAGGACCGGTCCCAGTACTGATCCCTGTGGTACCCCACTGGTCACTCTTCCCTCTGTAGAGTGACAGCCATTTACCACCACCCTCTGTGTCCTGCCACCCAGCCAGTTACCCTACCCACCACACACTACTGTCCTGCCCACACCCATATTCCCCAGTTTGTGAATAGTCTTCTATGTGGCACAGTGTCAAAGGCATTGCTGAAGTCCAGATAGGCCATGTCCACTGCCCTCCCTGATCCACCTCCTAGTCACCCAGTCAAAAATTCAATGAAGTTGGTCTGACATGACCTCCCCTGGTGAAACCATGCTGCCTTGGGTCCTGTAGTCCACTGACAACCAGATGTTCCACCAATCTCTCCTTCAGTAGTGCTTCCATGATCTCCCCACTACCGAGGTGAGGCTGACTAGTCTGTAGTTCCCTGCTTCCTCTTTGTTCCCACTTTTGTATAAAGGGACTACATCTGCTGTCCTCCAGTCTTTGGGTACCTTCCTGTTTCCAGTGATCGGCTAAACAGGATAGTCAGAGGTTCAGCCACCACCTCTCTTAGTTCTTTAAGGACACTGGGGTGCACCCCATCTGGCCCCATTGCTTTATCAACTCTTATTACTTCCAGTTCATTCAGGACCCTTTCTCGTGTAAAGGGACTTGTGTCCATTTCTGCACCATTCTCACCCCTTGTACTCCCTTCTGACCCATTACCCTCCTCTTCCTCAGTAAAGACTGAGCTGAAATACTTGTTCAATATGTCAGCTTTACTGTTGTCATCCTCCACTACCCCATCCTCCCCTTCAGTCTCACTATCCCTCCTTTGTCTCTTTTTCCTTATGTACCTGTAAAAGGTTTGTCCCTCTACCCACTGATTTTGCAATGTGTTCTTCTGTCTGAGCTTTGGCTTCCCTTACTGACCTCCCTGCCTCCCTTTGCTTCTCCTGGTACTTCTCCCTATCCCCTTCTGCCTGTGTCTTTTTGTATTGCCTGAATGCAATCTTTTTGGCTTTCACTTTCTTTGCTACCTCTTTGGAAAACCATAATGGTCTCCTCTTCCTTTTCCTCTTGCTAACCTGCTTAATGCATAATTCTGTTGTTCTTGTAATCCCCATTTTAAATACTGCCCACTGTTCCTCAACCCCTGATTCCTGTCTTATGGAATTCCTTGTCTGGAGGCTTGTCCACATCCCCTGGTGTCTGGGTTTACATAACACCAAATCTGTGACCAGACCTTCAGATGAAGGGTGGTCCAAAAATCCTGAAAAGGAAGCCTGTAGGAGCTGCATACTTGCGGACCATGCGGTTCAAGGATGTTAGGCAGCATGCTGGATACTGGCTAATCTCTAGGGCCACTCCCAAGATGGCCTCAGCCACTGGGAAGGCAACCCCTATGGATTCATACTGGTCCAAAATATCAGTGAGAGTATTTAGCCCTCTTCTGGACTGGCTCAAGAGGGAAAGACGTGGACTCTAAGATAAGTTGGAACAGCCCATTAAAGGAATCCAGGCCATGCTCGGTAGAAGGCTCCTTGACCGAGCCACGGTTGAAGAGCTGAGTCCATAAGAAGGCCACAAATTCCCAATTCGAGTCATCGAATGAATCCTCAAACTGTCCCTCAGCCACTGTATGCCATGGACATCCCCTGAATCCTCATCCAGGGTGATCCTGACAACTGGCCTGGCAAGCCAGTGACTGAATGGTCAGCCTCCTTGGTCAGAGTGCTGACTGGCAGCTGTAGTGGTGATGACTCCACCCTAATCGGCAGAGAAGCAGGTGCGCGGAGCTCCTGTGGATTGTGGACCAGTGGGACAACCACTGGTGACTGATAGAAGACTGAAGGTCCTTGGGGTAGAGCCCTGCCATACCACGCAATCACCCACTGCTGCATAAGGAATTCCTTGTAGCACCAGAGCATCATGCATCAAAGACACTCCTCAAATGATAATGGGGAGGTCAAGGAATGTCAAGGGCGATGCCTCCCAGTTGTATAGGATCGAAAGCATGAGGGCCACAATCACGACCATCAACCGGCTGGCTGATGGTGAGAAGGGTATTCCTGCGGTTGGCTGTAAAGACACGTCTACCAACATTGAGCAACACAGGTGTCCAAGACCCAACCCTGGGTGGAGGTTGGTCCCTGGAAGGCTTGACTGGGGGCACTGATTGATCCATGTCCTCTTAAGCGAGGACCCAGAGTACTGAGGTCTGCGCGAGACAGACTCCTTGGCCTCATTTGACAATCCATCAACAAGCTCAAGAAAGATCTTGACTGGCTTGAAGATGGAGCCTAAGAGCCCTCAACCTGCCCATCCTGCCCCTCGGCCAAGGGGCACTTGAGAGTCATCGAGTGGTTGGGTGAGTTGAGAGACCAGGCGGACCTCGTTCACTCCCTGACCAATGACAAGCACTGGCGGCACTTGGATTTTGAACCACGGAAGGCAGGGCTCTCCCCCAAGGTTTGGCAGGACAGGTACATGTCATGGAATTAACCAGTGAAATACCCTCTGACACTAGCCCCAGGGGAACAGCGCTGAGACCAAGAAGGTGCCCACTGTGGCAGCTGCCGCTTCCACCTCAAGGGCCTCAAGCTGTTCCACATACCCTTCTTGTGGCCCTTAGGGCGGCCTTTCGGATCCCTTTCCAAAGGCTGACCCAGTCATAGCCGGAGCTTCCTGTCCTTAAGGGACTTGGGAAGAATGCTTAAACACAGGCCACACCTGACCACATCATGTTGCCCAATCAGGCAGTACATGCATGTATCATGCAGATCGGTGACTGACATGTTATGCCAGAACCTAAGACAGAATCTGAATCCTGGTTTCTTGTGCTCCACTGTTGGTCTAGAGACAGAGTCAAAAGAACCGCAAAACTAAGTTGAAGAAATTGATAGTTTTTTATCGAAAAGAAGGTTCAACAATGCCTCAAAAAATCCTAAGTGGAAGCGCAAAGGAAGTGATCTGTTCTTCCAAAGGAAAGAAAGATCTGACATCCCGGGGTGGAGCCGGGAGAGATACCGCCCTGGTGGTGGGAGAAGCTTAGGTTAAAGACATTCCAGCCAATAACATTGTTGAAGTGGAACTGTCAGAGTGAGGATAAGTGAACCATATCCATGCCCCTAGAAAAATGACTTCATCAGGTACTGGTGAGGGATGCCAAGAAGGTAGTCAGATATAAAACCAGACACAGAGCTGTGTACTGCTGCAAAGGGGTCAAGGGAGGGAAAAACAGTTTTTCAAATACATTAGAGGAAATAAAGACAAGAGGAGGAATTGTAAGGCTCACGGGGGGAGTTGTAGCAGTAGTAGCGGCAGCAGTTTATTTATTAAGCACCCAATCCCAGGGTCTCTAAGCAGTGTAAATAATTTAAAAACAAATTCCTGAAATCAGGCTAAAACAAACAAAACTCAAATTAAATAATACATATGACTTGAAATATATAAATCAGAACAGCATGAATAGCTAAAAAGAACAATGGGGGGGGCATGGTAATAGCAGGCGAAAAGAAGGCAGCCATTCTTAATGACTACTTCTGCTCAGAAGTCGCAGTGGAAGATAGCAGGCTTTTGGTGGGAAGCAGCATAAAGGCTACTGCAAGAGGAAAGCCAGAAATGCGGCAGGTGCTGTTGACAGGAAAAAGGGTAAGAAAAGGGCTTGCAGCCCTGAAAATAGTAAGACTCCAATGCCAGATAGGATGCACCTGATGGTGCGCCACAATCTGGCTGAAACCCTAGCAGAGCAACTAAATAGCACAATACAGTCAGGGTGGTTCTGACAGATTGCAGGGTGGCAGAAAAAATTATTCCCCTGTAGTAATCATGTTTCTTCCAAAGGGATCCACTAATATTATTACTCTTGCAGAACTCCCTTAAGCCAGCACTGCCCTGGAGAGAATAGAATGCTATGCTAATCATGGAATGTTTAGCTTGTGCATATATTTTCAAACTGCCCAGTGTCAACTGCCTACATTCTAACTCAGATTTCTTAGAAGCCTGCAAAGAGGCCATAACAACAAGTGAATCACTGTTTAAATAATTATAGGAAAATAATGCCCTACTGGGCAAATAACATTAACCAAAGGACTAGTATAAACAAATGTCCCTTTTATTTTTTTTGAAGTCAGATATGCCTTTAGAAAAGAACCAAGTTAAGGCATTACTAGAAGATGCCAGCAGGAGGCATGCCACTAAAACTATACATCTTATCAGCTGTGTAGAGAATTTTTCTTATTACTGATTCTAAAAAGGGAGGCAAGGGCAGGGAGTAAAAATATTAGTGGATCCCTTTGGAAGAAACAAGATTACTACAGGTGAGTATTTTTTTCTTCTAACCCCAGGAATCCACTAATATTATTCTTGCAGACTGTGCAGCAGTACCTCAAGGAGGTGGACCAGAATTTAGGAAAAATACTCTGCAAGACTACTGTGCCAAATCTGGCATCACTCCTAGACTAGGTGTCCAGGCTTTAATGCTTAGTGAAGGTGTGGACTGACCTCCAGGTAGGTGCTTTACATTATTTCCATTAGAGGTACCTCTTGGGCATCTGCAATAGTGGCAGCTGTGCCTCTTGTACAGCGGGCCCCAAGACCAGAGGGAGGAACCTTGCCTGCCTCTGAGTAGCAAAACTGAATACACTGGACTATCCATTGTGAAATAGTCCTCTTTGAAGCAGGAGTACCTTTACCTACTTCCCCATAGGTGAGGAACAGTTGTTGTCTGTCCTGCCTATGATCTTTGGTATGAGTCATGTAATAACTCAGTGCTCTTTTTACATCCAAGCTGTGCAATCTACACTCACCTGAGCTAGATAGTTCAGTAAAGAAAACTGGCAATGTTATAGACTGGTTCAAATGGAAATCCGAAACCACCCTGGGGAGGAATTTCCTATTAGTTCCTAACACTACCTTGTCCCCGTGGAAAGAAACATAGTCCTTTTCCACACAGAGGACCTGTAGCTTGCTTATCCTTCTGGCAGAAGTGATTGCTACCAGAAAAACTACCTTCCAGGTAAGAAATTTTAGCTCCGCAGATGCCATAGGCTCAAAGGGCAGAAGCATAAGCTGGGCAATGAAAACATTAAGGTCCCATGCTGACATTGGATCCCTGTGAGTGGGGAAACAAATGAGAGAGCCCTTCAAAGAATCTTTTGAATATAGGATTTGATGCCAGGGAGGTGTCCTTTCTAGCTGAAAGGCATGCCGAAACTGAAGCCAGGTGCACCTTCAAAGTTGAGTGCTGCAACCCCAGGGAGTGCAGGTGAGATAAATAATCAAGAAGGGTTAGGATCCCAGCCTGAGCTGGGACTATACCCTTGTCACTGCACCAAATGGAAAATCTTTTCCATTTTGAGGCATAGGTTTCTTGGTGGAAGGCTTCCTGTAACCCCTAAGGACTTCTAAAACTGCTTCAAAGAACTGGCAATCTGCATAGTCTAAGTCCTCAAGGGCCAGGCCTTGAGAGACCCGAGACTGGGGTACACTACCCTCCCCTGAAAGGAAGTCAGTAGATTGTACCTCTGAGGGAGGTGAATCGGTTTCCATACAGACATTGAGAGCAGCAGGGAGTACCAAGGCTGTCTTGCCCAATCTGAGGCTACCAGAATCATTGAAGCTGGTTGTGACCTGAGCTTGATGAGCACCCTGAGTATCAGAGGAAAAGGAGGAAACGCATAGAGGTACCTGCTTGTCCAATCCAGAATCAGGGAATCCATTGTAACTGTCCCCTTCACTGGGGCCCTGCAGCAAGTGGTGATTTTGGTGGGAAGCAAAAAGGTCTATTTCTGGGGTCCCCCACCTCCTGAATAGAGCATTCACCACTTGGTTGTTCAATGCCCATTCGTGATGGGCCTGGTTTATCCTGCTCAAGGCAAGGTGTTGTCCTTGCCTGGCAGATGAATTGACTGTAGAGAGGCATTAGAGAGTAAGCAAGACTCCATATTTTCATTGCCTCTGTACACACAGGAGTGGACCTCATCCCTCCTTGTTTGTTGATGTAATACATTGTTGTGGTATTGTCTGTTGTGACTTGCACCACCTTTCCCTGTATGAGATGAGGGAAACCCTGAAGGGCCAGATAAACAGCTCTTAACTCCAGCAGGTTTATGTGCAGGAGTGAGTCTGCACTCTCCCAAGTACCGTGGATGGTGTGATCCCCTAAGTGAGCACCCCAACCAAGCAGGGAAGCATTGGTTGTGAGGACCAGGGAGGGAGGGAGGCTCCTACAGAAATGGAACCCCTTCCCTTAAACTTTCAGGTTCCCTCCACTATTGGAGGGACTGTAGTAATGTTTGTGTGACAGGTACTGGCTTTGAGAGGAGGTCGCGCCTTTGGCACCAGTGTACTCTGAGCTGGGACTCTGAGCTCTCATCTGAAACCTGGCACCTATAACTGTGCTTGCTGCTGCAGCCATGTGCCCTAACAGTTGAATAAACTGTTTTGCTGGCATTGGCCTGCCCAGCAAATGAGCCTGCCAGAAGCTGAATGTGTTCTGCCCTCTCCTGAGGGAGAAAAGCTCTTCCCACTACTGTATTCAGTTCTGCACCTATGAACTGCAGAACCTACACAGGGGTCAGGACTGACTTTTTGGTACTGAGAAGGAATACCAGGGACAGCGGCATATCCTGGGTTACCTGAGGGTGGTCTGACACCCGTTAGTGGGATTTCCCTATGATTAGCCAATCATCCAGATAATGAAAAATTGTGACACCCAGTCTTCTGAGGTGTGCCATTACTACTGCTATGCACTTGGTAAAGACCCTTGAAGACTGAAGGGAAGTGTTGAGAACTGGTAGCAGCCTGAGGGGAGTCTGAGACACTTTCTGTGTGACTCCCTTATGGGAATATGGAAATATGAGTCCTTTAGATCTAAGGAGGCTAGCCAGTCACCTTTTTTTGCAGACTTGGCAAAATCACGGCCATTGTGACCATTCTGAACCTGGGCTTTACGAGGTACCTGTTTAGCAGTCTGAGGTCTAGTATAGGCTGCCACTCTCCATTCTTTATTGCTGTTAGGAAATATCTGGACTAGAACCCGCCCTCTTTGGTTGTGGGGGACAGGCTCCACTGCTTTTACCAGCAGTAGGGCCTGTATCTCCTGCTCCAGTAGTTTTCCTTCTGAGGAAGGAGCGGGTGCAAACTATTTTAACCTTGGAGGAGGAAGGGACTTGAAGCAAAGGGAGAGACCCTGACTCACTATTTCCAGGACCGGCTTGTCTGTGGTTATTTTTAACCATTCCTGGAAATAGTGGTCCGAGTCTTCCCCCTACAGGATGTGGAGAGGCAGCCTGAAGGGAAAAGTCAGGAGTTCTGTTTTGCTTGCTGCTGAGGCTGAGCAGATTGGGATCCTCTCCGAGAACCCCTTCTACCTCTAGCTCTGTAAAATCCAGTCTGCTGTGGTTGGTACTGCTGCTGGGAAACGGACAAAGCTGAAGCGGACGGCCTGTCTCTGGTCGAGTTGCTCCTAAAAGTAGCTTTATATTATTCTACTTTTTTCATATATGCCTCAGTCTGGGCACCAAAAAGAGAGTGGCCTTTGACAGGAAAGTCCATTGCCTTAGTTTTGGTGTCCTGGGTGAGGTTGGTAGTCCTCAGCCAGACAAATCTTCTTAGAGCAATGGTACCAGCCATCCGTCTTACAGCTGTATCACTGGTGTCAGCTGCCATATGAAATTGGTATTTGGAAGCCTCCAAGCCCAATTTTGCTGTGTCTAGCAGCTTTGACACTGTTAAAGAGGGGTTAGCCTCAACATTGTCTACTACTGACTGCCAGAGAGCTTTTTGATATAGGGCTGCATAGGCCAGGTAGCTGGCTTGATGAATTGCCAGGGATGCTGAAAGGTACTCTTTTTTGCCATACTGTCCATCTTTCTTAAATCCTTCTCAGGGGTGAGAGGATAAGGGAGTTTTGGCTTTCTCACAGGCAGCCTGCTATACAATACCCTGCTGGTCTGGGTGACTAAAAAGAAACTTGGCACCAAATCTGATACTTGTCACACTTTTTGTCTGTGGGTGTGACTGTATCGGGAGCCTTTAGGATTTCTAAAACATCCTTCTTAAAGAAACTGTAGATAGGCAGAAGGAGCCTTTTTGAGGGTGTCAGCCCCATAAGCTCCATGTATTGTGCCTCCTCTTCATCCTGGATCTCTTCAGCTGTTTGCAAATCCAGGGTCTCTACCATTTTCTTAACAAAATAAAAATGGGAAGAGAAATCCTCTGAGGGTCTCAGAGGAGAGCCAAAATCCTGTTCTGGTGACACCTCAGGTTCAATTCCCTCTTCATCTTGGTCATCCTCCTCATATACCACTGTAGCAGTAGGCAAAAGAGGGGTAACAGTTGCTTTTTCAGCAGTAGTAATCACAGGCTGCTGAGGGAGTAATAAACCCTAAAGCATATGGAGTAAGCCTGTGTCAACTCAGCAGGAGAAGGAGCATTAATAAGCAACTGAGGGACCCCTTGAGGCGTTTCAGCCGGAGTGTCAGTGTGTTTGGTTTTCTTACATTTTTTGGCAGGCACTGGGGAGACAGCCGGTTGACCGCCTCTCTTGCCAGAGCCCTCAACTGAATCGGGGTGGATTTAGAGGCTCTGGAAGGAACTGCCACAGTCTTAGAGGGGGTGGACTGGTTAGAGCCCATACACCCCTCCTCTAGTTTTCTTTTAAGCCTCTCCCTGTGTTTTTCCACTGTCTTAACTGGGAAAGACTTACAAATATCACAGTCTTCATTGAAGTGCTGTTGCCCAAGGCAGATCAACCAAAGATCATACTTGTCTGCCTTGACAAACACCTCTGCACACTTCAAGCAATTCTTGAACCCAGGGGGTCCTGTTTTTTTTAGACTTGTCTGACATTACAGAAAACAGGAACCAGTAACCAATCAAAAAATAGACTAAATTTAAATATTTGCAGTTGGTTTCTATTAAATAACAGTTGGTTCAGAAACCGATAAAGTGAAAAAACTATCGGTTCCGATCGGATCCGGAACCAAGAAATCGCTGAAGAAAACTGATAAACCTCTGTTCGAAAGCAGTTAAAATAAAATAAAATTAAAGAATAAAGTAACTGGAACCCTCTGAAAAAGTTCCGATAAAATCAAAAAAGAAGGTTGGCTGCCCCTTGGTTCAAAGGAACTGTGAGGAGCCAATAAACAAGTTTAAATTTAAAACTAATGAGGTATAAAACACTAAAGAACAATCACATTAAGCAGTAATGAAAAATAAAACAAAAATACTTAAGTTTTTTTGCTCTGTGCACTATAAGAATCTGTCTTGATTGACAGAGATCTCCAGGGAATCTGAACTTTGCAGCAGACAAAGAAATTTGAGGTAGAACGTAGGCAGTTTGAAAAGAGATGCACAAGCTAAACATTCCATGATTAGCACGGCATTCTATTCTCTCTGGGGCAGTGCTGGCTTAAGGAAGCGCTGCAAGAGTAATAATACTAGTGGATTCCTGGGGTTAGAAACATAGTTTCTTTCCAGAAGGAAGGGAGAACGAGCGATCAGGAAAGCCTGTCAGTCCTACCTCTATTGTGGGTAAACTGATGGAGACACTAGTCAAGGAGGACCTAGTGGATTACCTGGAGAGAAATGAGCTACCAAATAGTAAACAGCATGGGTCTGAGATAGAGAGCTCTCGTTAGGACAACCTGATAGTATTCTTTGACTGGGTAACTGAGGCAGCAGATAAGGGACAAGTAATGGATTTACTCTAACTTCATTAAGGCATTCAACTCGGTGCCACACAGAAGGCTGCTGAAGAAGTCACAGGATCTAGGTGCAACAAAGGATCTAGTTAGATGGGTGGGTAGTCTCCTGGGGTGGGGGGGCAGCAGAGGATGGTGGTAAACAGAGACGAGCTGGGGGAGAGGGAGGTCATGAATGGGGTGCCTCAGGGGTCAGTCCTGGGTCCAGTCCTTTTCAATATGTTCACCGATGACAGCGGAGAAGGAATACAAGGCAAGTTATTAGGAAGGCAGTATAGCACAGTGGTTTAAGGCGCTTGAGCTACAAATCTGGTGACATCCAGCAGACCAGACCTGGGTTTGAATCCAACAGCTTCCACTTGCATACTGTGTGACCCTGAGCAAGTCACTTGACTTCCCTGTGCTCCCAGGTCGCACCTGTAAAAAAGCTTTCAGCTTAGTGTGCTACTCCTGGTTAAACTAAAAAAAGAAAAAAAAAAAAGATGCGTCTCTTCACAGATGACACTAAACTCTGTGGCAGGGTGGACAGTGAGAAGGGAGTAATGGAGTTGCAGAGGGCCCTGCATAGGTTGAAGAGATGGTCCTAGATTTGGCAGTTGAAATTCAACACCAAAAAGTGCAAGGTGACGCACATGGGGAGGAGGTAATACTACCGCTCTACTGATTACCAGTGAACCTTCATCTAGAATATTATGCCCAGTCCTGGAGTCCCTGCCTAAAGAAAGACAAAAACAGGCTGGAAACGATGCAGTGTAGGGCTAACAAAAATTATTCTGGGCCAACAGGGCAGAGGTAAGCTAACCCTGGCAAGGAGAAATACAGGTGAGGGGGTACAGACAAAATGGGCAAGCATTAAGGATGCAATACTTGAAACAACATCCCACTGTGTTAGAGAGAAAAGCAAGAGCAAAATAAGAAGGAAACCACTTTGGTTCTCAAAAACAGTAGCAGAAAAGGTCAGAGCCAAAAAGCTGGCCTTCAGGAAATATAAGGGAATGCAGCAGGACGAAGATAGAGAGGCATACCAAACTTCGCTACGGGAAGCAGGGAAGGCAGTAAGGCAAGCAAAGGCCCAAACCGAGGAAACACTAGCACGAACAGTAAAAGAAGGGGACACGACTTTCTATAGATACATTAGTGAAAGGAGAAAGTCCAAAGGGGTACTGCTAAGATCAAAGGGGATAAGGGGGAGTGTGGGGAGGAGGACCAAGGAAAAGTATCTATCCTACATAGAAGTTGATGGCAGATAAGGACTGCAAGGCCCATCCAGTCTACCCATTTCTTTTTCTACCTTATGAATGTGCCATCAGCATTTGCTGTCAATGGCCTATCTATTCATACTTATCTGTATTCTTCTCTTATGCCTATCCCATACCTGTTTGAAGTCCTGCACTGTATTCATATCCACCACTTCCTGAGGTAGGCCATTCCATGCATCCACCACCCTTTGTGTAAAAGAACTTCCCCACATTACCCCTTAATTGGCCTCCCTCTAATCTCATTCTGTGTCCTCTTGTCCTGCTATTTTTCTTATATTGAAACATTAGACTCTTTCACCTTGTTAATGCCCTTAAGGTGTTTGAATGTTTCAATCATATCACCTCTCTCCCTCCTTTGCTCCAGAGCATACATACAGAGTTCTGTTAATCTGTCCTCATATGTTTTCTGATGCAGTTCCTCACCATTTTGGTTGCCCTTCTCTGGACTGCCACAATTTGTTTGTTTGTTTAAAATTTTATTTTTATACAGGTTTATCTGTTGGGAAGTAAATCCCCATTTTCAACAAATACCTGTGGTATCATTACAAAACATCAAAACATAACAAAATACAAACAATACCAAAAACAAGACTTAAAAACAATTACAACCAACATTTAAATAATTAAACAATTCAAGCTTAAAAATGTGCAAATCAGAAATTTCAATAATTTGACAAGACAAGTCATTCCATGATCTAGCTACACTATTCTGTAAAACCATGTCCCCCATACGATTTAAATTTTGAATTGTAGGCAATTTTCTTATTGATCTCCTAAACATACCTAAATATTTAGTCTGAATTCAAACAAATCAAATATCTCAAAGAATGCATATTTGAATGTATCAAACCATGACATATTGTAAGCCACACAAATTCTCTTCGAGCTGATGGATATAACCATCCAAGTTCTTGATAAACTATACAATGATGAACTCGAGATTTGTTGTTCAATATATAATTCCCCAATCTATAATAATTTGGTTAATGTCCTTGTGAAAGTGTGCCCTCCAGTACTGCACGCAGTACTCCAGATGGGGCCTAACCAGTGTCTTGTAAAGAGATATTATTACCTCCCTCTTACGACTTGTCATACCCCTACTAATACACCCCAACACCCCTCTAGCCTTACCTACTGCTTTAGTTGTCTGCTTGGATGATTTCAGGTCATCTGGGATGATGATGCCCAAGTCTCTTTCTTCCCTTGTGACTGCCAGTAACTCCCCTCCCAACCTATAGGTGGCTTCAAGGTTTCTCTTCCCTATCTGCAAGAACTTGCACTTCTTTGCTTTAAACCCCTGTTGCCACTCTTCCGACCATTTTGCCAGTTTATCCAGATCTCTTCTCATTCTACCCACCTAATCTGGATCATCTACTCTCTTGCAGATCTTGGTATCATCTGCAAATAGACAAACCTTATCCTCCAGTCCATCTGCAATGTCACTGATGAAGATAATGAAGAGGACTAGCCCCAGGACTGATCCCTGATGTACCCCACTTGTGACTTGCATCTCTTCTGACTGTATACCATTTACCACCACTCTCTCTTTTCTGCCCGTCAACCAGTTTGCCATCCAGTTGACCAACTTCTGACCCACCCTGAGCCTACCCAGCTTATTCTTCAATCTTCTATGTGGAACAGTATCAAAAGCGTTGCTGAAGTTAAGGTAGGTAACATCAACTGCTCCCCCTTAGCCCATCACTCTGGTTACCCAGTTAAAGAAATCTATGAGATAAGTTTGACAGGACCTTCCTGCTGTAAACCCATGCTGTCTTGGATCCTGTGCTCCCAAGGATTCCAGGCGTTGCACTATCCTTTCCTTAAGGAGTGCCTCCATAATCTTGCCTACTACTGAGGTAAGGACTGACTGGTCAGTAGTTCCCTGCCTCCTCCCTGCTACTACTCTTGTGAAGCGGGATCATATGAGCCCTTCTCCAGTCTTCTGGGACCTCTCCTGTGCTCAGAGACGCATTAAACAGTTCTGATAATGGCTATGCTAGTTCCCCTCTTAGCTCCCTTAGTACCCTGGGATGTATGCCAGCAGGTCCCATTTCCTTGTCCACCCTGAGCTTATCGAGCTCTTGTAGGACCCTTTCTTTTGTGAAGGGACTAGTGCACATCTTCCTCCCCCCTGTGTCCCTGGTGCTGAGCTGTGGGCCCTGCCCTACCATCGCCTCAGTAAATACTGAGCAGAAGCATCTATTTAGGACAGATGCTTTTACATGGTCCTCCCCCTTCCATGCCCCCTTTCCCCCTTGATCTTAGCAATACCCCCCTAGACTTTCTCCTTTCACTAATATATCTATAAAAAGTCTTGTCACCTTCTTTTACTGTTCGTGCTAGTGTTTCCTCGGTTTGGGCCTTTGCTTGCTTTTGCCTTCCCTGTTTCCCCTGTAGAGAAGTTTGGTATGCTACCCTATCTTCATCCTGCTTCGTTCCCTTATATTTCCTTAAGGCCAGCTTTTTGGCTCTGACCTTTTCTGCTACTGTTTTTGAGAACCAAACTGGTTTCCTTCTTGTTTTGCACTTCCTTTTCTCTCTAACACAATGGGATGTTGCTTCCAGTACTGCATCCTTAATACCTGCCCGCTTTGCCTGTACCCCCTCACCTGTATTTCTTCTTGCCAGGGCTAGCTTAACTCTGTTGGCCATCTTATCAAAGTCAGCTCCTCTGAAGTGCCATATTTTTGCCTTGGAATGGGATGATTTAATTCTAGTGGCCAAATTGAACCATATCATGTGATAGTCACTGGCCCCCAGGTGACCCACTGGAGATCTGTGATCCTTTCCCTGTTAGTCAGTACTAGATCTAGGATAGCCCTTTCTCTTCTCTTGTGGGTTGTTGTACCAGTTGTTTGATGCCCTCCCCCTGCAGGGAATCCACTATACGTCTAGTTCTGGCAGCTGTTCCTGCTGGTATTGCTCAATCTATATCTGGCATGTTGACGTTTCCCATTATCAGAACCTCCCCCTTAGCTGTCATGTTTTGTACATCTTCTAACAGTAATGTGTCTATGTCCTCCCCCTGGTCTGGAAGCCTGTAGACAACCCCAGTTTGTAGGGATGTCCAGTTTCCTGTTTCCAGGGTGACCCACAGTTCTTCTGATTCCTTAGGTGTATTATGAGTTTCTGTAGCTCTGATATTTTCATTGACAAAAAGGACCACTCCACCCCCCTTCTTGCACCTCGGTCTCTTCTTAACAGTACACAGCCAGGTACTGAAGTCTCCCAAGTGTGGTGGTGAACCATGTCTCGCTAATCACTACTATGTCCAGTTTAGCCTCTGTCATTATTGCCTGCAGGCTGGGGATCTTGTTTCCCAGACTGCGAGCATTTGTGTATATGATTTTCCACTAGCCAGATTTGGTGTGCTGGTTGCTGGGCGAGGTCTGACGTTTCCCATGTGTGTTGTATGGGGAGCCGGACCTTTTTCCTTACCTGGTGATGCAAATGAACTACAAACATGCTGAATTCCTGTTTGATCACTAATTGAGGGGGGAGGAGTGTTCTTCCCATTCGACGTATCGTGTGCTGCACCCCTCTCCCCATTTGCTAGTTTAAATATTCTACAAAGACATCAAACTTCTGCCCCAATTGCAATGACTCCCTCCTTAGTCAGATGCAATCCATCAAATTTAAAGAATTTTCACTCTCAAAACTGTTGCCGATTACCTACAAATTTGTGTCCTTTTTCCTGGCACCAGCCCTTGAGCCACATATTTAGCTCCCCTATCTCCCCTTCTCTGACCTTCCATCCATCTGCCCCCATCTCCCAGACCGCCAGGATCTCAGAGAAGGAAATGCCGGATGAGATGGATGATAGTTTGTCACCCAGCCTGGTCAGGTGTTCCTTGGTCTCCACAATTGACCAGCTGGTGAGATAGTTAGTCCCTATGTGTACCAGGATGTCAATGTTTTCTCCTTCTTCCTGTACAATTTTAGCAATGCAATCAGTGTCTCTCCACGCTGATGTACCTGGGAGACATCTGACCATTACTCCTGGCTGGAGATAGGTATCAACTCCCCGAATCATGGAGTCGTCCTATGATCAGAAGTATTTTGGATTTCCTTTTTGCTTTTTTTGTTTTGGTTCCTGTTTTGGCTGAGTTCTGTTGTGCTAGCTCCTGTGCTGAAGTGTCCTGCTCTGCAGTGTCTTCTGCCCCTGTTTGATTCTGGAGACAAAGGCAGATACTGGTTTGTAGTTTTTATATGGTGTGTGGAGGTGATATGTTGCAGAGCACCGAGTGATGGGGCACCTGATTTGCCCCTCCTTACCACCTGCCAACCTCCTGGACCAACTACCCTCTGTGGTCGAGGTGCTACTGTTGGATGTTGGGGAAATGGCGGGCAGTTCTTATAATATATTTCCTCCTGAATATGCAATTTGAGGCACGCAATCTCTGCCCATGCTGCCTGGAGCTGAGCCCTTAGATCTCCAATGGCCCAGCATGTAGGACACTGTCCTAAATTCTCTAGAACTGCCCTTTGGAAAAGTGTCCCGCAGTACCTGCAGTTAATAATATCCATTCAAGATAAGTTGCTGGGTTTATAACCTGATCAGAGTAATTAAAAGGAGAAAAATGAGAGCAAAAGTTTGATTTTAAGTTTTGTTTGTTTTTGTATAACTTGTTATAACAAGTTAAACAACTTGTGCCCCTGTAAATGAGGTCACTGTGTGGACACCCCTCTGATCCGCCTCTTCCTGCTTTGCTACAGGAACTGTCACGACTGTGCAACCCTATAAAAGAGTGTAGTGTGGGGTGGTTGGGGATGGGGGTGGGTGGCTGGGCCCTTCCCCTGCCAAAAAGGAAGAACCACGGACGAAAGAAACAAGGCGGTAAGAGCAGAAACAATCAGTCAGCAACAAATGCAGTAGCCCTGAAAGCTTAGCCTAATGATAGATAAAACTGTAAAGCCTGTAAAGCACCACCTGTAACAATTTCACAGAAGATGCACCCTGTAAGAAACACGTTGCTACAGAGAAAAATAAAGCAGTAACATAAGATAGACCTTGCAAAACACAATTTGAATCGGAAGATTATAGCAGTAATTTGTAATAATGCAGCAGAAGGTTTCTATTTACTGAGAAGAAAGTAGGGCAGGGCCCACAGCTCAGCACCATGGACACAGGAGAGGTTGGTGTGCACAAGACCCTTCACAAAAGAAAGGATCCTACAAGAGCTCGCTAAGCTCAGGGTGGACAAGGCAATGGGACCTAACGGCATACATCCCAGGGTACTAAAGGAGCTAAGGGGGGAACTAGCAGAGCCATTATCAGAACTATTTAGTAAGTCTCTGAGCACAGGAGGTCCCAGAAGACTGGAGAAGGGCTCATGTGATCCCGCTACACAATAGTGGTAGCAGGGAGGAGGCAAAGAAGTACAGACCAGTCAGTCTTACCTCAGTAGTGGGCAAGTTTATGGAGGCACTCCTTAAGGAAAGGATAGTGCAACACCTGGAATCCATAGGAGCACAGGATCCAAGACAGCATGGGTTTACAGCAGGAAGGTCCTGTCAAACTAGTCTCAGATTTCTTTGACTGGGTAACCAGAGTGGTGGACCAAGAGGGTGCAGCTGATGTCGTCTACCTTGACTTCAACAAAGTTTTTGATACTATTCTATATAGAAGATTGATTAATAAGCTGGGTAGGCTTGGGATGGGTCAGAAGTTGGTCTACTGGGTGGCAAACTGGTTGGCAAGCAGAAAACAGAGAGTGGTGGTAAATGGTATACAGTCAGAAGAGATGCAAGTCATAAGTGGGGTACCTCGGGGAGCAGTCCTGGGGCCAGTCCTCTTCAATATCTTCATCAGTGACACTGCAGATAGTCTGGAGGGTAAAGTCCGTCTGCAGATGACACCAAGATCTGCAACAGAGTAGACGATCCAGATGGGATGGGCAGAATGAGAAGAGATCTGGATAAACTGGAAAAATGGTTGGAACAGTGGCAACTGGGGCTTAACGCAAAGAAGTGCAAGATCATGCACATAGGGAAGGGAAACCCTGAAGCCACCTATAGGTTGGGAGGGGAGTTGCTGGCAATCACAAGGGAAGAAAGAGACTTGGGCATCATCATCACAGATGACCTGAAATCATCCAAGCAGACCACTTAAGCAATAGGTAAGGCTAGGGGGGTGTTGGGGTGTATCAGTAAGGGTATCACAAGTTGTAAGAGGGAGGTAATCCCTCTTTACAAGACACTGGTTAGGCCCCATCTGGAGTATTGTGTGCAGTACTGAAGGTCGCACCTGCACAAGGACATTAACAAAATGGAGGCAGTCCAGAGAAGGGCGACCAAAATGGTGTAGGCATTGCATCAGAAAACATATGAGGACAGATTAACGTAGCTCAATATGTATGCCCAAGAGCAAAAGAGGGAGAGAGGTGATGTGATCAAAACATTCACACATTTTAAGGGCATTAACAAGGTGAAAGAGTCTAACATGTTTCAATATGAGAAAAATAGCAGGACAAGAGGAAACAGCATTAGATTAGATTGAGGCCGATTAAGGGGTAATGTGAGGAAGTTCTTTTTCACAGAAAGGGTGGTGGATGCATGGAACAGCCCACCTCAGGAAGTGGTGGATATGAATACAGTGCAGGGCTTCAAACAGGCATGGGATAGGCATAAGGGCGCAATACAGATGAGTATGAATAGATAGGCCACTGACAGAGTACAGGCCTATGGCACGTTCATAAGGTAGAACAAATGGGTAGAGTGGATGGGCCTTGCAATCCTTATCTGCCATCAACTTCTATGTTTCTATCCTATGATGACTGGCTTCAGGCACTGAACTTGTACCTGTGGGAGGCCAGAAGGAAGAGCGATGATATGTCCGAAACCTTCAAGTTCCTGAAAGGAATGACTTGGATAAACTGTGACGAACTATTCAGCAGGAACAGTAAGTCAAAAACAGGGGTAAAGGAGTGGGAGCTGGCAGGGGGTGGGGATTCAGGAGGGATGTGAGAAAGTTTGATTTTACAGAGACAGTAACTGAGCCAGACGACAGCTTGCCAGCAGGCTTCAAGGAAAGCAGGAACAGAGTTAAGGTTTAACGGTTACTCAAGGGACTGCAGTAAGGTGTGGGGGCCGGGCAAAACCATGGTCTAGACAATACGTCTCAGGGTAGGATAGGGTACAACAAGGCAAACTGGATGGACCAATGGTCTTTTTCTGTATATGTTTCTATAGTACCTGTACCTTTGTGCCACTCCCTCAGGCCGTCTCTGGAATTGAGCATTTACAGCTCAGTAGGCCTTTCCTGGTGAAACTCTTTCAATAAAATAATACTATACAAAAATAAAAACAATATAGAGTATTGCAATATATCATTAGCCTCTCATTGCTGAGGGGAAGCGTACTGAATCAAGACACTGCCAGTGTTTACCTTATAAACAAACTCTGGTCAGAGCCGATATGGCTGTGGAGAGCTTTTAGGAGTGGCAAGAGTGTGGAAAAGAATATGCGTTGCTTTTGCTGCAGCCGTAAGTAATACTGCAGCGATTATAATACTGTGCACGCATGATACTCGCAAATATGCAGTTTGCCTTGTAGTTAGCCCTGATCAACATAGCGGTGCTGACATAACTATGTAAGCACGATAGTCATGCATGCGCAGTTTAAATCAATGTCACCATGTTGCACACGGTGGCCGTCACTGCTGCAGTTGCAGAATGGAAACGTAGTGTGCCGGAAGGAAGTATCTTTATGCAGTCCGTGGAGGGGAAGGGCTGCATAAACAGAATCACTAGAAACTATGTCAGAGCATTGTGGCAGTACATCTAACAGCGTGTTTCCACAGTGCTCTTATACAAATCTGATGATGGCATAACATCTGTGGAGCCTGACCCATGCAGCTGTACAAGTCAGACCCAAAAGGAGGAGTCTATTAACAAACAAGAGATCTGGTCTGGGACTTGGTCATCATCACAGTCATTTTCTCATTCTTTGCTAAGCAGTAATTTCTGGCAAATGTGCCTTAACCATATTGATCTCAGTGCTGGTAGACTACTTCTGGTTTTCCTCTAAATGTATTAGGCAGGGGTAGTAGCAGTCTTGTAGTGGTAGCTGCTGATGGTGGCGTTCTCTGGAAAAAAGTGGTCCCCATGCTCGTCTGCACATTTTAGAAATGATGCCTTTCCTTGTTTTTGCTGTAAAGAAACTGACCCCTTTAACACAAAAACAAGCAGTCGGTTATGGCCTCTAACCCCCCCCCATTCGCTTCACGTAAGGGACATAATTATGGGTTTACATCAGACGTACAGTGGCAGCCACAGATGCATAATATTGTTAAACATCAACCAACTGTATGTAAAGGCTCTTTTTTTTTTTTATGTGCGCTTTCTTAATGTTGTCAATACCACTCCACCCATTTGTACTCTGCCCCTGGATTTCTGTGCTCCAAGTACATTATTTTAATTTTTTGGGTTTAGGACAAAAAGGCCTTTCAAATGAGGGTAGTTACTCATCTAAATTCTTTATAGTTTTTTATGTTTCCTTGCGCGTGCGTAAGAAACATTTTAGAACGACATTTCAGAGGTGTGTCAGGGACGAGTCCAATGCACAGCAATCTACAGTGGGCCTGTCCCTGACAGACCAATGAGCATGCAACTAGACTGATACTAGTTACAGTTTCACAGCTGAAAGCCATTCTCTAGCTGAAAGAAATAAGGCGCTCCAATGAGAGTGCTTCATTCCTTTCTTTCATCCCCTTACTGATCTTACTGTTTATCTTCCACCCACCCTACAGATGTCTGGGTACCCAGCCATACAATACATTGCCCTCTCTCTGTGCCACAAACAGTAAACAGTCCTAGCAGTAAAGAATAAATAAATATAATTTATCCTTTCCCGACAGACGTCTGCGTTGAACTTGTTTGTGTCTCTGTGTGAAGGAGAATATGTTTTCTTGTCCCTGAGCTCCTCTCCGTTGCTTCATCTGTGCCACAATGCCCAGCCTGAGCATTGCTATCTGTGATGATACCCAATGACCCGCCCCCCAGATCGGAGCGAGAGTGCTGAGAAGTGAGGTAACATTACTTGCAAAGCTGTAGCTTAACCCTGGACTGTGGAGAGACAGAGAGAGAAAGAGAGACGCTGGCTACAGGGACAAACACTGAGAAGGAGAGGCAGCAGTGCCCCCCCCTCAGAGAGTGCAAGATCAAAAGAGGTGGTGAGTGGCACTAGTGTCAGGGACAGAGCGGAGAGAGAGTCCCCAAACAGTGACAGCAACATGTTGAGATGTGGTGAGTAAGAGGAATGAGAGTGATCGCCAGATGACAGGCTGTCACTATTGCAGCACCACCTTGGCAGTGTGAAATTGGGGGCAGTGCAATGTAGTGACCATAACCACGATGATTGGTGGCTCCCAGACCTGCAACTGAACAAACGTTCATTGCAATGGGTGGCCCTAACCCTAGCAGCATCTACTCTCCCCCCACCCCCCATGACAGACGCAGCAACTGTGAGAGCCGCTTCCAGTGCGGCATATATGTGCAGGTCCAATACATTCCAGTCAGAGACGATGTCAACCCCCCCCCCCCCCAAAACAAAAAAGTGGAGTACAGTGTGCGCCCGAGCTCGGCTGCCATCCATTTTATTAGCACTCACTCTTTCGGCACCTTGCTGTTTGTCTGACTCTCTGTTTGTCCTTCTGAAGCCCAGTGGAAGTGGACAGCACATACAAAGAGGCAGAGAAAGTGGCAGCAAGAGTGCTGTGACCAGGACAGAGAGCAGTGCTGCAGAGTTTTCCTTTTTGCCATGGGGCAGCGGAAGTCAGAGAGAGAGAGAGAGAGAGACCAGGACAGAGACACTGTTAAACATATTTGGTGCATCTATTCCACCACTGCACAAGGGGAGCACCCAGAGACAGATATGTGGGTCACATATTTGCCCTTCACAATGACTAGCACAGTGTAGGATGGGCACTGGATGATGAACTATGCCTGGGCAGGGCGAAGCCAGAGGAAACTCTGGTGCAGGTCCGTAGCAGCCCTGACGTGCAAATCGGTCATCCGACTTAGGTATAGGGGTAAAGGACTAATTGAGCCATCTAATAGCTGGTTCCCTCTGAAGTTTCCCCTCAGGATGGCTGGCACTCGGTACGCAGCTTTTCTGGTAAAGTGAATGATTAGAGGTCTTCGGTCCAAAACGATCTCAACTTATTCTCAAACTTTAAAGGGGTAAGAAGCCTGACTCGCTGGCTTGGAGCTGGACATGGAATGTGGGTGCCTAGTGGGCCACTTTTGATAAATAGAACTGATGCTGCGGGATGAACCGAATGCTGGGTTAAGGTGCTCGATGCAGATGCTCAAACCCCAGAAAAGGTGTTGGTTGATACAGACAGCAGGACAGTGGCCATGGAAGTCGGAATCCACTAAGGAGTGTGTATCAACTCACCTGCCGAATCACATAGCCCTGAAAATGGATGGTGCTGGAGCGTTATTATACCGTCCGTCGCTACTGATGGGAGCCAAGGGGGCTATGCTGCGATAAGTAGGAGTGCTGCTGCGGTGGCAATGAAGCCCAGGGTGAGGGCCCGAGTGGAGCCACTGCAGGTGCAGATCTTGGTGGTAGTAGCAAATATTCAAATGAGAGCTTTGAAGGCCAAAGTGGAGAAGGGTTCCATGTGAACAGCAGTTGAACATGGGTCAGTCAGTACTAAGAGACAGACGACTGCTGTTCCGAAGGGACACCCGTGGACGGTGTGAGGCCTGTAGCAGCCCCTAGCGTGCTAGGATCAGGTGCTCTCCCAGTGAGAAATGATTGGAAGACTTATTATTTATAGAAGGAATGACTAGTACTTTTGCACAGAATAAATAAATGAAACAAGGACAAGTAAAAACAGGTAGTACCTGTAGTCTAGAGCTCATAGAATGAATAAGTTCCTATAGGGAGACAGCGGCCCCAATGGCGTGTTTTATGCTAAAATAAAATGGGAGGTCACTGTCTGGAGGAGGAGCAACAGGTAATTAAGTTCCTAATAGTATTAAATGTGTGTGACTACAGCCGGCCCGGTGGCACTGAGGGTTGAGGCGCTGAACGCCACACCTCACACCATGCCGGCGACCTGGGTTTGGGAATGAGCCCGGGGAGCCGGGGATCGGTAGGGGAGGGAAGAGACTGAGCATCCAGAGGACTGCTCTCTCTTCCCTAGGAAGGGACGGGGATGTGACCGCTCAAGGAGCAACCTCTGATGGCGGCTGGAGGTAGCCCAAAGAAGCGTTGTGGCGTATGCCTGGGGGGTGGAGCCGTGGCAGCACGTTGCCATGACAGCCGGGCTCCACAGGGGACTTACAAGCTAAAACACCCACCCTCCGATAGGCGATGGTGCCTCTCACCCAAGGATAACACTCCCGAAGACGGTTGCGGCTCACTCCTTGCCCCCCCCCTTAGACCAGTGCTCAACACTAAAAGAAAGAGTGCCCTGGGCGGAAGTGGCCCTTCCCCGGAGGGTAGACCCGGGAGATGCCCGGTGCTGGGGAGTGGAGATGAGCCAGATCACGTAAGGAGGTAGCGTCCATGGAATGTAAGGTCACCGGAGAGAGTTCGGGGGGGGGGTCAAAGGATGAGGTGGGGAAAAATAGAATTCAAAAAAAAAAATAAATAAATTTGTGTGACTATGCAAGAGATTTATTATTTTTATATATGTTGGATCCTCTGGTAACAAAGGTTTAGAAATAAACCATTTGATTCTGTATAGGCTGGGTTATGAGCCTCAGAGGTGATACGTTTAAGTTAAGGGGCTTAATGTGGATGGATCCTGGGTATGTGATGTCATCCTTTCGTCTGCATAAAAACCTACCTCTAGGAGTGTTAATTTAGATAGGGAGTCAGTTGGAGACTGACTGTGAGAGGTGTAAGACCTCGTGAGAGAGTGGGCTTACACTACCACTTGGAGCAGGCTGATAAAAACCTTGTGATCCTGCTGTTCCAGCAGTGATTTTGTTTCTTTATTGAAAAAAAAACTAGCCATCTTTATTTCTGCTAAAACTTTTCTCATCTAATAAAATGATAAACGCTTCCTGAGCATTTTTTAAGCACCCTATTGATTGCCTGAGTCTAAAGTTCTTGTGTGAAATCCCACATCCTGTGACACATCGCTGGGCAGTTGCTGCCCCCTACACATCCAGCTCACAACAGCACATATGGAACAATCTGAAATAGCCAGAGACTGATGTAGGTTACTCATCTTCCCCATCACACCCATCCCACTCCACACAGGCTGGCACAGTGACAAGGTGACTTCCAGGTGGGCAGCCCAAGGCAAACAGCGGACTGTGGCCTGGCAGAAGTTGGTGATTGGGGCCCCCTCCACAACCATCCCACCACTGCACATTGGCTGCCCCAGTGAGTTGCACATTTGCCACACCACACCTGTTTCTATCTAGCCTGGTGTGCTCCAGGTAGGTGGAAATGGGGCTACAGTCCAGATCCACTGGGTGGCCCGAAGCCACTGGCACCCAACACACCATTCCGCATCTCTGCACATGTGAAGCATTTTCTCCTTCCATTCCAGCTCCTGCATATGATGAACACTCTGCAGGAGCCAATGACCAATGAGGTTCACACATATGTCCATCTTTACCCATCCGAGTTCCATGAAAGCTGGAACTGGCATTGGGTGGGTTCCAGGAGAATGATACCCCATCCCCCCTCTACACAAGGGTAGCACCCCGCAGCAGCAATGGATAGAGATGCATGTTGCACATCTGCCCCTTCATATCCACCAGGGCTAGTATGAAGGCTGCAGTGGGCTTTGGGTGACTGGCACCTCCTCCCCTATGCCACAACTCTACACTTGCAGAACACTCTGCTTCAGCCAGAAGTTCTCCCACCTAACACACTCTACCCATGGAGAGCACTCTGAGGTACTGAGATATAAAAATGTGGATCTTGTTATCTGCTCCTCCACAACTGTTACCACTCTGCTGGATGGGTGGGGGGCAGGATACACTGGGTGTTCCTGCATGACTGGTGCCCCCTCTTGCACCCCCATCTAATATTTTACAGCAGCCACAGAAGAGATATAGGTTGCACATCTGCACCATCATAAACTGCCCCCATTCCAAAAAAGTTTCACACACAGGCTGGAGTGCAGTCTAGGATGGTGGCCCCTAAGTGACTGTTCCCCTCCATCCCATCTCCACACATTGGGAGCACTCCTTCCCCTCCATTACACATTTGAACATAGAGAGCACTCCTCCCCCTCCATGCCTCCTTTGCATATGGGGAGCAATTCTCCTTCTCCAACCCTCTTCCACATGGGGGACACAGTGTCTTATGTAATCATATTTGGTCTCAATCCTTGTTGAATGTTGAAATTGTACACATTATGCTGGGGGAGGCCTCCTTGGAGTTCCCAGGGTTAGGCTGCGGCATTCTGGGGACAGGGCATTCTTGGTGACTACGCTTACCCTGTGGAACTTCTCTATTTAAAGGAGGCTCCCTCGGTAGAAGCCTGTAAGTAGGTCCTAAAAACTTACCTGTTTCAACAAGCTTTTATTAATTGTTTGATGTTAGTGGGATAGAGAGGTGCATTTTAAATCTGCTCCTAGTTGAATTTTACATGCATTTCTGGTGTGTGATTTGATATTTACTGCTTGTATTGTACAGCGCCCAGGAAATGGGCGCTTTTATAAATCAATATCTATTTTATCTATTGTATATACTAATACAAAGACAACTGCTTTATTTTTATTTATATTATGAGTCCTTACTTTCTGTATCTCACACCATGTATTCTCTTTATCTTTGCTTGTACAAGGGACCTCCTTGCAAATGAGCATGCTCAATGGATGTTATCCCCTCACAATAAACTTGAACATGGAGAGCACTTTCCCTTCCATCTCCACACATAGGTATCATTGCTCCACCTCCATTCATTGTGAGCACTGATCCCGACCCCTCCCAGTGCTTCTCCCACTACATTTCACCTCCCCACATGGAGAACACTTCTCCCATTGCATCCCACCTCTGGCACACAGGGAGCACTCCTCCCCCTCCATTCAAGCTCCACACACGGGGAGCTTTCCTCCCACTTCATATCAACTCTGTACATGGGGAGCAATCCACCCCTTCCTCCCATTGCCCCTACATGGGGAGCACTGCTTCCCATACATCCCACTCCTACAAAAACGGGGACACCTCCACACATTTGCATCACTCCTCCTCTACCACCATCCAACCTCTGCATATAGAGAGTACTCCTAACCCCATTCCACCTTTGCACATGGGAGCACTCTGCAACAGCCAGAAACAAAGATGTCAGTCAGGCATCTGCCTTTCCATACCTATTCCCACTCCACATAAGCTCCAAGTTGGGCAGAACATCAGTGAGGTTGAGATTTAATGAGTGGGTTGCCCTGGGAGATGGTGCCAATACCCCTCACCACCTCTCTGAATGAGAGAAGTCCCCTCCATCGAATCAATCTTTATTCTTTTCTCCACTCATCACTTTTCTGCTGATTATCCTCCTGTTGGCTTGCCTTAACAGTCACTCCCCTCCCAAGACAGGATTACAGGCCACTAGGCCAGGGCAGGTTTTTCCTTGACCTCTCCTGTCTTCTCTTTGGACCACACCACCAGTCCAGCCAACGTCCAGCACAGTCAAGAAGACGCACCTTGTGTTACTCGCAGCTTGACCCCAGATGAGTCTGTTCTTTCTGTGGTAGACCATACTTCAAGTTCTCCCACAGTTCAACAGAAGCTACAGAAGAGCAGCTCACAATCCTACTCTACCGCCATAATAGTCAACGGGACACAACTTGCTCGGTGCTGTACAGATGATGCAGCACAGCAGCACGCTCACTTGTCTGTCTCACCAGGCTTCTCCCGCTCTCTCTGCTGATGATGTCTCTATCTACCCTAGCCATCAACGGTCCTGTGTACATACATTGTGTTGCAGCTAGCTCCAGCTGCTACGGACACTGCTGAGAGATGGAGTGTTTTAGCAGCTGAGCCTGAGCCAACCTGAAAATAAGATACAGGAATTTGAAAATTTCTGAGATAATTGGGAGGGGGGTTGAACACCCTCCTGCCTACGCCTATACAATCCATAGCAGTTCAGACACATGCAATCCTTACAATTAAAGGCACTGCTCCCAGCCCAGCTAGCCCTCCGCTTACCCCAGCACACAAATGAACACCAACTGCTACCCCTCCCACTTCCTTTGCAAGCAGCAAGGACCCCTCACTCTCAAGCGGTTAGTACTGTACAAGTAGCAGAGTTGGTGGTGCAGGGCTGCAGTCAGACCTGTTACTGTAATGGAGCTCGAGCCTGCCTGAATACAACAGGACAGCTAAACTGAGTCCCCTTAATCCCTACAGAGGGAGGGCTGCTGCACAGATGACTGCTACAGCCACTCTGGCACCACCAGGGATTTAAAACAAGAGCTGGACTATGGCAGGCAGCCTGACATCCACCTCTTCCTCTTACACTGACTGCCTGCAGCACTTGTCCAGCTCCTTCTCTGCTAACAGTGCCCACCAGCAGTCAGTAGTGTCGTCGGGTGGCCCCTGTTGGGGTAGTCACACGAGCTCCTCTACTTATTACTAGCCCCTGCAACGAGTACTCTCTTTTGGCTTCCTTCCATGTCTGGTTGCATTTGGCTGTTTCCAAACACCCAATAAACTTTTTTTTCTAGTGTTTACTTAGATACACAATATTAAATATACCAAAATAAAATATAAGTGCTTTGAAGAAGTTAGAAAGAAGCCTTTATTATGGCTCAGTTTCAATGTATGGTTCGAGAACACTGAAACCTCCTCGATTGTTTTACTTCCTTATTGCTATTTTGTATTTTCAGGTTAAATCAAATATAATAAAATACAATTTTCCTTTTTTGAGATATAAAAGCTTTTATTATCCACGCACACTGAAGCGTTGAAGCAGTGAGATCACCACGATTTTGGGCAGCCTTGCACCATCCCTCTGATCCTAAAAATATGTATCATAATGGTCGTATAATTGTAGATCTATATTCAAATGTATTTAATTCATTATAATTACACACTAAGAAGAATGTTTTAATGAGTGCATTTAAGGTTTCATAATTTGACCTTTTGCAATTTTAATGACCTCCCAATCCTGGAGTCAATTTGTTTCATCTAAACATTTCTTTGCTCAGTTCATCAATAATCCGGTAAAATTTAGAATAAAATTATTTTAGATCAAGAATTGTATAAACCTTGGGTTTGATTTTGCGCAAATATTAACTTCTCTCTGAGCTGAAAATGCATAGGAGATTAATTGTATATACGCTTGTATTTCTCCACACTTTTACTTTGGAAATTTGTAAACAAAAATATGAAAAATTAACACTCAACAGTCAAATAAGATTCAGAATAACTTGAACAAAATTGCATAAACTTTTGGTTTGATTTTGCACAAATATTAACTTCTCTCCAAGTTGAAAATGCATAGGAGATTAGTTGTACATACTTTTCTATTTCTCCACACTATTACTGTGGAAATTTGTAAAAAGAAAAAAATAACACTTGACCTTTTGCACAGGTCTTGACCTCCCATAAAGGGAATGGCTTACAACTTATTTAGGAGTCATTCAAGAGTTAACCCAAGGTGAACATTTAGTAAACTATGCATTTAATGCATTTTAATAGTAGAAGTTGCCAAAGAAGACATAATAAAAGAAAAAAATAGTGGTGCAACACAGATGCCTAATAGGTATCAAAAAACTTGCTTCTAAAAGTTTCACAGCCAGCCAAGTCTTCTTTATGTGTGTGTGCATTGTTTTCTTCTGTGTCTTCCTTCTTTCCCCTAGCTTGTCAGTGCCAGCTTCACATATAGATACTGCTGGCTGATAATTACTAAAAGTAATCTGCTTTTTTCCTGAAAAGATTTAACATGATCCTATCCTGAAAAGATCCAATGTGTCCCCAATAAACATATCACTTTCCTTCAAGCTGTTTTTTCTTCATATTAAGAACTACAAAAATTCCACTTGAAGTGTTCTGCATTCCTAGAATAACTTCAGATCTGCTGTTAAATTAGGCATGACAACATATAAACCATATGTTCTGGTCTCAGTGTAGTGGTTTCAGAAATCAAGCTGTCAGAAATTCAATAGGTGTTATGCCAAACAAATGTAAATATATCTAAAAGTACAGCAGTTACTCATAACCCATCAGTATGAAAGTTGTTCAGAAGAAAAATATCTTTCAAATGAGTCTATTCATTAATCTGCACTGATTATATTTTTTTAAAGTATGACCATCTGATTACCTACATTTTCATTTTTCTTCACAATTTTCACCTTTTGGATGGCTATATTTAAAAAAATCTAATGAATTCAGATTAGTGACTACCCTCATTTGAAAGGTAATTTTTGTCCTGAACAACTTTCGTGTTGGTTGTATGCTGGTAACTTGTACACTTTCTGATATATTTACATTTGTTTGGCATGACTCCTACTGTGTTCACTCGGGGAAAAAAAATGAGGTTTGTTTGGAAGATCATATTTCACAAAATAAAAAGAATTCAGATTAGTGATGACCCTCATGTGAAAGGTCTTTTTGCCCTGAACAACTTTCACACTGGTTGTTTTTGCGCACCCTTGAATAGTTTTAAAGATATTTAGATTTGTTTGGAAAGTGTGCACATTTGCTCTTAGGGAGAACCAGCTTTGAGTTCTGCGTCCATCATTCTAAACAGAAAGAAGGGAGTATTTTTTTCACTTCAGAAATACCACTTAGGGGCAGTGTGGCCCACCCAGTAACTAAAAAATAAATAAGATGCTGGGAGGGATCGTGCTCCAATATACCTCAGAGACTGTACTACACACAATCGGAGAAACTCAGACCCACTCACCATATAAATAATAAACATTTATTTCACTCATTCAGGCCTACAGATCTTCAATCAACGTTTCATTGTAAACTCACTACTTCATCAGTCTTAACTGCTTCAAAACCAGAGAACAAAAGAGAAACATAAACAAAAGGTAAAAAAATTAAGCACATAGATTTATGCAACATAAACATATAAAAAACGGATGTTTAAAAAAAAATGACTGTTCAAACACTTTATGTGATTATACCTAGAAATTCAAGATTAAAACACTTGAACCTGTGTAGTCTGCTACCCACAGTTTTGTCTTCGGCTCTTAAAGAGGTAAAGAATATTTAAAAAGGGTTTCAAAACAAGCAAAGGTAGTAAGATAGGACCAAATGAGCAGATCTTTCTAAATATTGTGTTCCCTGTGCTAATCTAGATATGAATGGAATTTAATTAACAAAAAGAATGAACAATAAATGAAAACAGATGAATATCAGTCTATTAAGGTGGGCACTTTAAATGACTAATATGTATATCCCCCCCCACCCACTTCTGTGTTTTTTTTTTCATTGACTTATTTTTTCATTGTTGCCAGTATAAAACAGATAGAGATAATATACATGGTATTCTTATAATTAAATGTATATAATGATAAAATAACCTTGGCAGAAAATATGTTTTTCTTTTTCAATTTAGCTGTATAGACGAAGAAAGTAGATATCCTTTTAAGAGTCTATTTTGTGTGTCCTGATGAATGAGGCAATTCTGAATAAAACTACCATTACTTTTTTAGAATATATTAAATGTTTATTTATAGATCCTGATGAAGTAGTAAGTTTACTACGAAATGCTGATCGAAGATCAAAAGACCTGAATGAATGAAATAAATATTTATTACTTACTATAAATTTGGTGAGTGGGTCTGAGTTTCTCCAATTGTGTGCAGTACATTATGTTTTAACTGCCATAGGGATTTGCAGTGTTATGGAAGGATACACCAAAAACTACTAAAAAATGTGTTCTATGGAAACCCCTTTTCAAGCTAAAGCGATATGGCCATAGGCTCCGCCCATAGCCATAAAAATCAAAGAAGAAAGAAAACGTGTTCAAAAACTTTTACTATTACTGAAAAAAGTGGAAAGAACACTGCAGATGTGACAGCGTATGCTAGGAATCTGTATTAAGTAATTTATTAAGCCTAGAATGGCAATAAAACATGACTTATGACATCATTGACTAGAATGGCCATCTAATGATCTAACTCTGGAGCCCTCGTTATTTATAACTGGGCTAAAACCCACTAAATAATTGAGCTTCTCCACAATTTTTAGAGTTCAGCACAGACTGCACTTACGAACATACAAAAACGCCAGCAGATACAGGCGCCTCAGTATATCGAGTCTGCTCAATTGCGCAGCTAGCCCCTCACCTTGCAGCTGCCCCACCCCTCTCCCCGCTTCATAATTACACCCCCTCTCATTCTGTCCCATCCCCTCTTAAAGCAGTCTACCGTGCTACAGGCTACTACCTCCTCAGGTAGAGTGCTCCACTTGTCCACCACTCTTGTTGTGAAGTACTGTCTCCTGACTTCCCTCCTGAATCCCCCCCAATCTCAGCTGGTGCCCCCTCGTGACCCTCCCCCTTCTGATCTGGAAAATCCCTTCTGTATTAGTCTTGTTTATCCCCTTTAGATATTTCAAGGTTTTGATCATGTCCCCCCCCCATATCCCTCCTCTCCATCAGGGAATACACAGATACACAGACAGTGTCGGCAGATAAGGGCCTATGGCCCACCCAGTCTGCCCATTTGAGCTTGTAAGTTCAGTTTGTTTTCCTAGAAGTCCGTTGCACCTTACCCCTGACCTCCAGAATTCCTTTATGTCTATCCCATGCATTCTTAAATCCCGTGATTGTTTCAGCCCCCACCACTTCCTCTGGTAGGGTGTTCCACTTGTCCACCACCCGTTCTGTGAAGAAATTCTTTCTCATGTTTCCTCTGAATCATCCTCCTCCAACTTCATCCCATGCCCTCTAGTCCTGGAACATCTTTTTCGCTTAAAATAGTGTTTTCCTGCACCTGCTCCTCCCTGTAAGATACTTGTATGTCTCTCATCATCCCCTCTCTCCCTCCTCTCCTCCAGGGAGTACATGTTCAGTTCCTTCAACCTGTCTTCATAGGACTTGTGATGCAATCCATGCACCACCTTTGTTGCCCTCCTCTGAACCTTCTCTACCCTGTCTATGTCCTTACGTAGGTATGGTCTCCAGAACTGTACACTGTACTCCAGGTGGGGCCTCACTAGTGTCTTGTATAGCGGAATTATGACCTCCCTTTTCCTGCTGGTAATGTTCATGTTCAGCTCACCCAGCCTCTCCTGATAGGAGTGTCCCTCCAATCCCTGAATCATCTTTCTTGCCCTATGCTGTACATCCTCCAACAATCTGTCGTCCTTCTTCAGGAATGGGTGCCAGAACTGCAAGCAGTATTCCAGGTGTGGCCTGACCAGCGACCTGTAGAGGGGCAGGATCACCTCTCTATTTCTAGAGAAGATTCCCCTTGCTATGCACCCCAGCATCCTGTTGGCTTTTGTTGCTGCCTCCCTGCACTGAGCCGAGTTGTTCATACTCCCCATTATAAGCACCCCCAGATCCTTCTCCTCGGTACATTCCAGTTGTACCCCACCTACGGAAAGCTCTTCCTCTGGTTCTTAGCCCTGAAGTGCAATACCTTGCACTTTTTGGCATTAAACCCCAACTGCCATGTATCGGACCACTTCTGTCGTTTGGTCAGGTCCTCCTGCAGCCCCCTCCACCTTTCGATGTCATCTACCACAGTTCCCATCTTTGTGTTGTCTGCGAAGAGACTGATCTTACTCCGGACCCCGTGGGAGATATCAGCTATGAAAATCCCGAATAACACCGGTCCCAATACTGATCCCTGCAGCACCCCACTTGTCACATCCCTCGGTAATGAGAATCCCCCCCCCCCAGCACCACCCTTTGCTACCTTCCCACAAGCCAACTGGTGATCCAATTTATCATCTTTGTTCCCACCCCTATATATTCCAACTTCCCCCCAGCCTCCCATGTGACACAGAATCAAAGGCCTTGCTGAAATCCAAATACAGTACATCCACCACATGGCCTTTGTCCAGTTCCCTTGTCACCCAGTCATAGTACTCAATCATGTTTGTCTGGCAGGATCTTCCCAAGACAAACCCGCACTGCTGGCCATCCTGGAGACCACTGCTCTCCAAAATGGTCACCAGCCTCTCTTTTAGGATTGTCTCTATGAGATTTCCACCAATTGATGTGAGGCTCACTGGTCAGTAGCTGCCTGGTTCATCCTTAGGTCCACTCTTATGAATGGGTACCACATGCGCCATCCTCCAGTCCAGTGGTATGCATCTTGTGTCCAAAGAGGTATTGAACAGGTCAGCCAATGGTTCTGCCAGAATCTCCACTAGTTCCTTGAGTAGCCTAGGGTGAATGCCGTCTGGACCTGATGCCTTATCCCACTTAGTGCCCTTAATCCTTTCAGCGCCCTCTCCTCTGTAATCCCTATATCAGTCACCTCCCCCCCGCCCACTCCTCTCCCAGGTGGTGCCCGCCCCCCTTTTCTTTCATGGACACAGAGCAGAAGTAATCATTTAGTGCATCTGCCTGATCCTTCCCCTTCTCCACCCAGCCCCCATCCTTCCTTATCCTCACTATCTGATCCTTGTTTTTCTGTCTTTCACCGATGTATCTAAAAAAGTCCTTTTCTCTGTTCTTAATGCCCTGTGCCAATCTCAGCTCCTTAGAAGCCTTGGCTGCTCTGACCAGCCTGGTAACCTCCCTGAACTTTTTCATATACATCTCCCTGTTGTCCTCCCCTCACGATTTCTTGAGTCTCTGAAATGCCTTTTTCTTGGCCCTCACCTCATCCCTTCCATGACCTCCTGTGTCAGCCAGCTATTTTTTTTTGTCCTTCCCTTCTTACTCCTTACATGTCCCAGTAGCCTCCAGCAGCCCTTTCTTAATATCCCATTCTTGGCTAGCATTCATGCATGGTTGAATTCCCACCAGATTCCTGCCCAAAATATCCCCATCCCAAATCTGCCACCTTAAATTCAATCACCCTGGTACTCACACCTCCTGTTTCCCTGCCCAGAATATTGAGCGTGAACCATACTGTGTGGTGGTCACTCCCAGTAGGAGGGTCCTCCACCGCCAGATCCCTCAAAATACATAGAACATACAACAAACACCCAAGCCCCTATGGTGTTGCCAACAGTACCACAGAACTCATCTAGATCAACATCAGAAAGCACTTGCTGCACTGCACTCTTATCAGACTCCTCCCTACTCGAAGTCAATACTGACCAGCTTTTAAACAGAGGTCCTAGCTTTCGACACTGAAACCCATGCTGCACACAGTCAAGCAAAAAAATAAGGAATTGCAGCAGGTGACCTCAGCTCTCACAGAAAGAAACACTGACACCATGGTTGACATTCTGCTACAACTTCACCATCACATGGCTCAGCCCAACCAAAAAAAGCAAGAGTTTGAAGGTTGCCGTCAGTGAAAAATCTGCAAACATAAGGGGTTCCTGAGGGAAAGGAGGGTACCCAAATAATGTATTTTGTAGAATAGCTGCTCAGGGACTCCCTACAGCTACCCCCTGACATGAGATGAGAACATCGGGCCCCGAGGCCTAAACTGCACCAAGGAGACAAACCCCACTCCATCATACTCACGTTCCTGAGATTTCAGGTAAAAGAAAAAAAGTGCTGCTCACCGCCTGTCACCTCAAAGTGTTATAATAAAGAAAGACCCAGATTTAGTTTGCTCACACCTTCACCCCTGTCATCTAACAGCAGTGGCAGGCTTACACATCCTGTTTGCATGCACTGAAGCAAGCGGGAGTTCTTTTTTTGGACTTAAAATGTTTTATTAGATCAACTGTAGATACGTGCATACAGCATTTTTGATGGTGATATACATAGGAAAAATATGAACACCACATATATTAGTGGTCTACACATATTGTGCAAGACAGTATATTCATAAAAACATACATTCGATATTATGTTGTCATTGCATTGCCCATACTACCACACTGAAGAGAGAAAAAAAGTGTATCTAGGGGCTATATGATTTAGAAAACTTGGTATTATGGTTTTTAGACTGTGAAAACAAGACATGTCAAATGCCATCATTTAGCTATAATGAAAGTAATCTAGACATAATTAATCTTTCTTCTGCATGTAAAACATCTTTTTTGTATCATATTTCTAAATTTTTGTTTTACAGCATCCCAAATCTCTCAACATTTTGAAAAACACTAATTACAGTAATTGGCACTCAAAAAAGAGCTGTTTCCATTCATGCATTAGAAAAACCATATTCCCCATCAGTACATTTCAGTGTTTTAATACCAATCTCTTAGCAGCTATAGTGTTTGCTTTTACAATAAGGCAATCATTTTCTTTAATCCACTTTTACTTGTGCATTATAACAGCACTGGTGGTGCCTCCAGATTCTCCAAGTCTTGCACTCCTATCCTATGTAATATGTCAAAGGACTTACTGTAAGCCACCACTTTTTGATGAATCTGCAGTCCCAAAAACGTGGACTGTATCGAAGTTTGGCTGAAGACAGTGCCAGTCAGCAATCTGTATTCATTTTATTAAGTCTATAAGGAGTGTAGTAAGCCCAGCTGATCATTTTAAGATGAATTAATTTATCTCTTGAAAGCTTGTAATCAACTGCTTTTTTAATCATCTGATTTGCACACAAGTTGCAACTGATGCCATGACATGCTAGTATCTTAAATCTCAGCTCCATTTTTTTGTTTCTTTGAACAGTTTGTCTGAAAAAAGCTGTAGCTTGCTTAGGATCAAAGAAAATATATCCTTTTATCAATCAGACAGTCCAGCTCCTCCTCTTAAGTTGACACATTTGATGCCCCCTTCCACTGCAACTAAAAACACTAGTTCAGTTAGAAATATTAATGGCCATCTAAACTGAACCTTTCTCTGCATGAAGCCCAATCCATTAGTTTATTATTTACCATTAGACCATGTGATCTGCACACGCCTCTGTTTCACAAGATTTTGTTGTAAACAGTTTTCCCCTCAATTTTAAAATCTGGATTTTTCCAAAAAATATTGGAAGATGAGATGTTGGTTGTTCATCCCATGTTATTTAGCTAACATTTTGTTACAGCGTTAATGTTATTATCTATTCATTTTCATAAACTTGATGGGGGCACACCAAATACAGGGCTAGAAATTCATTTTAAAAAGTGGTGTTTAACATGGAACACCATTACTCAAGATTTGGTATTCCATCTTGAAAACTAGTATACACCCCCTTTTTTTGTATACTACTACTAAAACTGTGATTCGCTAGAAGTCTCCCAGGTTGGTTGGTTGTAGGAGTAGGTTGCAACAGGGACATTCTCTTCTGTTGTAGAGAAAATGTTTGATGCCTCTGACTAGGAGCAGAGCAGGATCTGGCAGTTCAGCACCAGTGACACAGGACAAAAAGAGGGGAAGCCCAAGGAAGCTGGACTGGGAAAGGATATGGGCACACACAGACTGCACAAAAAAAGTCAAAAAAATAGTTACATATAAAACAAAACTTTCTTTTTTGTTATTGTAAGGTGCCAATATTACACCTGTTAAAACAAAGCATAACACCATCCACTCACAGCACCTACGAGTTGGTGAATTATGTCAGCTGTATATTTTTATGGGGTGTAACATTTGTGCCTTAAAAAGTATTTTTTTTCCCATATAGGTGTGTGAACAGTATTCGAGAGACTTGGGTGTGCACTTAAAATAAGGTCTGTATTTTACTAATATTTTATTAAAAATACAGAATTTGTGCTCTGTACTATTGCCAATATGGTCAAGAGATAGTGTGCATAAAAAAAGGGTGCATGTATTTTTATTTTATTGTGGCAACATTTTAACAATGAAAATATCCTTAAAAAAAAGCAGCCATTTTGTGACATGGCTGTGTTACACATCTTGGTGACCATTACATTTACTGTATTCAAAGCACAATACTAAAGTTTTCTTTTTTAGTGGACAGAGGGGATGTGTAACTGTCCCCCAGTGATTACTGATTTTATGCAGATGTAGTTACATTTACATGACACCACATGTAATTTATTACTTGCGTGCATTACTGTGGTATCTTATATAGCTGCATAATTTCTTTTGTATATTCTGCCTTTATGCTTTGAGTTTTTTTTTTTCCAGTGTCAGTTCACATTGCTTAATGTGTTTCCCCAGCACAACTCTGCAATCTTAATGCAGTGGTACATAGAGCTTGCTAGGAGCAGCAGCATCAAAAGCTGTGGCTCTTGCTGTCATGTCCATGTTACCCACGTGGATGATGATGATGATGCTGGTATTGGTACAAATAGCCAGGACCCGAAGGTGACATCAGGCATTCAGTTTTGGAACTCTGGCTCAAAGCAAAAAACTGTTCTCTTCCCACTGCTTCTCCCATTTACCATTCTTAAAAACAGGTAGAATGAAGCGTCATCCATGTTAAATCTGGTGTGCTGCATGGGAGTTTGGACGGATCTCAGAGGTTTCCCAGTCACTAGAAAATATGATCTTCAGCATTCTGCTACAAAACAGCAAGTTAAAATTCTGGGAGGAGTATTAAATAGCGACTGGCTAAAGTGCAGCAGTTATTCTGTCTCATTTTGGGGACAGAAAAAGTAAAGTATTCACCTTAAAACTTCATGGTCCTGCTGTTTGTGAAGGGACCCTCTTCAAAATAGAGGATAACTGGATTAGTGGGATGTGCAGCACAATGAGTATATTTTAAAGTTTTGTTTGGGAAGTATATCAGCAGAACTTTCCTCTGGTTCTAGCACTGTGTAAATGGGGTATATTAAATAGTATAGTTTAAAGTTGTGTATGGGAAGTATATCAGCAGAACTTTTTTCTGGTGCAGTCAGTGTTTAAATGGGGCATATTAAACAGTATATTTTAAAGTTTTGTTTGGGAAGTACATCAGCTGAACTTTCCTCTGGTGCTGGCACTGTTTATATGGGGCACATTAAATACTATTTCACTGTAGTGCAGCAGTTGTGTTCTATCATCTTTGAGGGCAGAAAAAGTTACATTTGTGTGTTCTCTCATGGCTCAGCTGTTTGTGAAGGGCCCCTATTCAAAATGGGGCTATGCATATGTGTGACCAGTCTAATCAAATAGAGTTTTGTTTGAGATTTATAGTTTTTTGTTAACAATCCATCCAGCGAGTTTTCATTGTGTAATTTGATTTTTTCAGAATATTGCTAATATTGGTGAACTTT
Source organism: Neoceratodus forsteri (assembly GCA_016271365.2). Lineage (NCBI taxonomy): Eukaryota > Metazoa > Chordata > Ceratodontiformes > Ceratodontidae > Neoceratodus > Neoceratodus forsteri. Next base: position 881,170,632 of record CM057450.1, on the reverse strand, counting down.
CCCCTGGTGATGACTTTAATCATGTTTAAATGGGGGAAAAAACAACACCTGTGGGGTTCCTACTGGTAAATTCTGAGGATGTGTATTTGTTGAATGAATGCTGCACCTGTTGATGTGATGATAGCTGTATTTTAGAAGTATGTTTGTGGAATGAATATAAAAGCTGCACTCTTTTTAAATAAAAATAAATGCAATTTGTGAGAGATGCTTGCAGTTTTTGGAAAGAAGAGGTGATGCTGGCTCCGGTTAAGGTAGGTTTGTGAGTGGGTGGGTGTGTGTGTGTGGAGTTACTTTAAAATGATGAAGTTGCCTTTCTTGATGTAAGATTATAAAGGAGCATCATTGTACTGGCATACTGAACTAGAGGATCAGGTGTGGGTGGTGGCATAATATACTGGAACTGTTTGAAATAAAAAAAAAAAACTACAGCAATGGGACCTACCTCAAAAATGCTTCTTATGGCATTGGTCAGTTCATTCGAGGTTATGGGAGGTTACCACATGTAGGAATGAGACTGCTTCTAAACTAGACATCAAGTGGTGGCATAATATGTTGGAACTGTTTAAAAATGAAAGAATACAGCACTTGGGCCTACCTCAAAATGGCTGCTCATGGCATGGGAGGGTGGGTACCATGTGTAATAACTGGGTCATTGCCTGGGTGTACAAGTGCCTGTAGGGCAACATCATTGTTTTGGATTCATCTGGCAAAAACCTTTTTCCTGATTTATTTATAATGAGACTTTTTCTAAATTAGATGTCAAGTGATGGCACACTATGTTGGAACTGTTTAAAAATAAAAAAAAATACAGCACTTGGGCTTACCTCAGAAAGGCTGCTCATGGCATTACTTAGTACATTCAGGGGTATGGGAGGGATACCATATGTAGTACTGGAATCTGGTCATTGCCTGGGTGTACTAGTGCCTGTTGGGCAACATCAGTGGTTTGGAATCATCTGGCAAAAACATTTAGCAGATTTATTTATAATGAGACTGCCTATAAATTAAATGTCAAGTGTTGGCATAATATCTTGGAACTGTTTGAAAATAAAAAATACATCACCTGGGCCTAACTCAAGCAGTTTTGATGTGGCATTCCATGTGCAGTACAAGAATCCTGCAGTAGCAGTGTCCCAGTGATGCACATGGTGGTGAGCACAGGGTAGGCATGTGTGATATTTTAGCATCATTTTACCCATAATGGCTGTCACTGGGTTGCTAGGGGACACCATGCAGTGCCTGCATCCTATAGTTATCAACACCAAACAGCTTGCCTGGGTGCTTTCTGGTTGGTAACTGTGATTGGGCCTGCACTCAGTTTGATTCTGTGGAGGTACAGTGATGTCAAAATGACCCCTGATGCTGCTCAGGCCCACCATGTAACATCCAGCTGTCTCGTGCCTTGTCTTTGCTTGTTCATGGGGAACTTTGGTGTATTGTTTTGACTTGCAGAGTAGTTTGGATGTGGCATTCCATGTGCAGAACAAGAAACCTGCTGCAGTGGCATCCCTGTGATGCACATGGTGGTGAGCTTAGGCTGGGCCTGTGTGATATTTTGACATCATTTTCCCCTCAAAGGCTGGCACGGGGTTGCTAGGGCGCATAATGTGGCGCCCCTCATCTATAGTTATCAGTACCAAACAGCTTGCCTGGGTGCTTTCTGGTTGTTAACTGTGGTTGGGTCTCTCCTCAGTCTGGCTCTGTGGAGCTACAGTGATGTCAAAATGGCCCCTGATGTAGCATGGTACTTATCAATGTGTATTGGCTGTTTAGTTGATAATAAGCCATTAATAAAAGTTGTATCATGTATTTCACATGTTGCATTGCTACTGTGGTGTCCGTGTTACCCACAGTAGTTTTATACAACAGAGATGATCACATAATAAATCAAGTGCAACCAAGTGATTTGTTCATGTTTATCTTTCTACTTAACGTCCAGCTTAAGTGTGAAAGGTATGCAGACTGGACATAAACAGTATAAGCAGGAAGTAATGAAACTTTGGTAACCTCCTGTTTGTATTTTTAGAGCTGTCTACATTGGAGGATAGATAGCAACACATAGGTATGGAAGAACATCAAATCATTAGATGTTGCAAATGAATACACTTAAATAAAAGACAGAGACACTGCATTTGAAAATTGTATTTATTACTAGAAATGGGAAATAATGCATAATGGACACCGAGTTACCCACGAAAGTAGTTTCCATGTCATAACTAACTAACTGTGCCATTTTTCCACACTTAGAAATACAGAACTATCTTTATATTTTGTATTATGCAACTACCACATATACACAATAAAATTAAGGTTGAGTCATGCCTAATTATAAAACTTTTTTGAGTGTATAAATGTCACACACTGTCTCTCGAATATTGTCCACACAGCTATATATGTTTTTTGTAATTTTTCTATTTACTCCCCTTGCCCCACCAGGGCCACAGCGTACACATGCGTCAACGTGCATGGAGGCACATGCCAGGACCCTCTGGCCCCCTCCATCCCTCCCCGGACTTTCGTCGCTGCTCCTGGCCACCTATGCTGCTCAACGGGCCTCCACCCGATGGGAGCAGGTCTGGCCTTGAGCATCCACCCATGGAAGGAGAGCAAGACTCAATCCTGTTCCAACCCCCAAGCTGGCACCCCAAAGTCGTTCTGGACCCGAGTACTTACGGCATGGCACCCAGTGTCAGCGCCAGTGCCTCAACCCTTTACGGCCACTGGGCTGGCAGAAAAGTCATGTTTTATATGAAACTATTTGTTAAACTTTTTTGTGCAGTCTGGGTGTGCCCAGATCCTTGCCCAGTCCAGCTTCCTATGGGTCCCTCCCTCTTTTTGCCCTGTGTCACTGGTGCTAAACTGCCAGATCCAGTCTTGCTCCTTGTCAAAGGCATCAAACATTTTCTCCACAAGAGAATGTACCCTCTCAAAGCTGCGTGCCCAACTTTGGCCAACATGCCTGACTCCAGGTGCAAGAAAGCTCTTGTCCCTTAGTATATGGCTGACTCAGTTTTCATTTAGAGGGCCCAGCCTACCTTCAAAACAGTGAGGTGGACAACCTGGTCATGCCGAGGGCTGAGGTGCTGGCCACCTTACCTCGCACCACGCCAGCAACCCATGTTCGGGAACAAGCACGGGCTGCCGTGGGTCATCAGGGGAGGAGAAGAATTGAGCATCTGAGAGACTGCTCTCCTTCTCTGGGGAGGGGGAAGACAATGGTCGGTTCTTGGCTGGCCCTTGGAGGTGGCTGGAGGGCAGCGTACCAACACTGTAGTAAAGGGGTGGAGTTGGGGCTGATGCCTGGAGGCAGAGCGTACAGACGCGTGTGAGCTCCCTCTGTTGGTGTCATTGCACACCTCACTCCAGGGGATCAAAATGCACAAAAAGTGGCTGTGGTCGGGCAGCATGGGCTTCCAACCTCCGCGGCCCAACCCGAACGGCACCTCCTCATCTGGATCCGTCTCACTGAGTTGAGCTACAGGGGAGCTCCTCACCACCCCGCCACAGGGGGTAACCTGTGGGGGAATTGAGGAGGTGGCCTGATGGGTGTTTGGGCCAGGAGGATGGTCAGGATGTCCCAGCCAACCGGAGCCACAGGGGGAGAAAATACTAGCTAAATAAAACATAGCGAGGCACTCCAGAGCTCCAAAATAAACTCACAAACTCCACGATATATTCCAAGTCCATTTATTCAGTGAGAATCACATTAGCCAGACACGGAACGTATTTTGTTTACTTGGTAGCTAGGCATGCTCTATGTCTGGCTAATGTGATTCTCACTGAATAAATAGACTTGGAATGAACCATGGAGTTTATGAGTTTATTCTGGAGCTCTGGAGTGCCTCACTACCCCTCTACTGAATTGAAGCTCCTAAGGGGAGCTCACTTAATCACGTCGGCACCCAGTTTGTCCTGTGACATACCTGCAGCCCTCTCCACTTTCAAAACGTTCCAGCACCCCAGCCTCCACTTTGCCCAGTTTTGGGTTATGGGGCCAGGGGGACACGAAGGAGCCCCAAATGTCATCTCTCTAATGCCCCTGCGGCCAGGGGCCAGTTTGTCATCACAATCCCGTGAGTACCTGAACCTGCACCAGCTGTTCTGATCCTCCTCATGCACTCTGTCGAAGGTAACAGACATCGTTTGCACAGGAGCAGCACTTTACTTGCAGCCACCACTCCACTCGCTTAAACTCGCTACAACGTTCTCCTTCAAGCCTAAAATACAATCCCGCTCAAACAATCGGACTGCCCAACAACTTCCTAAAAGTGGGAATTCTCCCAGTGGATGGCCCAATCGCAGAAATTCCTGCTGATAGGTGCGACCAAGAACATCGTTGGTTGGAGGAATTGTAGAAGAGCTGAGCATGCTGGGGCTGCAGTCATGTTGTCATGCGGTAAAAGAAAATCTAAAGTTTTCATCTGCGGAACAGCAAAATGGCACTTGCGGCAATCAAACTAGTTTAAAAAATTGGTATACCAGACGGGTTACTGGCAGGCTGATTTTGGTATTCCGTGCATGATTTTTGGTGTGCACGGAGCACTAAATAAAGGGAAATTTTGAACCCTGAAATATATCCTCATTTTTCTTTTCTAGTGTGTCCAATATCAAGTTTTCAACTTCTAAATTAAATTTGTTTGATTTTTCCCAAAGTATGGATACATTTTACTAAACATGTCATGTGACAGGAGCCAAGTCCAAGTAAACAAAACCTCCTCGATTCTTTACTAGGCATATTTTATGCCAGGCAATCCTGGGATGTTTATTACTCCATAAATAACTTCGAAATATGGCATTAACCTTATTAACCCTACAATATAGACATTTTAATAATAAATGCCTAGAGGAAGATAAATAAGGTATCGCAAGCATTTTAAGAATTTGCACCTTGCCCCACAGTGACGTGGGAATTTCACCCAGCCTTGTAATTTGTCTTTCAGACTTATTAAAAGAGAATGATGATTTAAATAGTACCATTTATCCACACTGTTAGCTAACTGTATCCCGGAGTACAGCATACTATCTTTTTGTACCAAAGCATTAAATATTTGTTAAATATCTTCTATTCACTTAAGATTAAATATTAACATCTCACACTCAGATTCATTTATTTTATAACCTGCCACCTTCACACATCTTAAGATGACTTACTTTATTTTTTTTAAACTATATGTAACATCTTCAACTAATATTAAAAAATAAATCGGCATAAATGTTAACTTTTGTTACTGATGAGCCCACTGTTATCCCCTCTATGCCTTGTTCTTCTCTTATTACATTTAGTAACTGTCCTAGACCAACGACAAACAGTGTGGATGAAAGCAGGCTTCCCAGACTGACCTTTCTTAGTAATGTGAAGCTTTCTGTGAATATATTGTTTATTTTTGATTGTGGTGTATCATAAAAGGCCTGACTATAATTAATAAAGATCTCCAGAAATCCCAACATTTTTAAAGAAAAAAATATTGTCATTCATGCATGTCAAATGTTTTGTAGGCATCGAGGAATAGCAATACTGCTTTTTTTTTATATATACTTTTGCAAATACTGTACTCTGTGATAAGTGGATCATGTAAAGACCTGTGTATATTTACCTTTGTGGAATGAAAAAAAAATAACACATACCCCAAAAGGTAAAGCATCATGGGATATATATGCAAATCACCAAGAAAATCTAAGCTGGTTCTGCTTTAAGCAGGAATGCATGGCGCCAAAGGGCCTCTTATACAATCTGCAAAGCGTAACAACAGATCAGACAAACATGTTATACAGGACTCATCAGTGTGCCTCATATGTATCTCACCCCAGCGGAAAACAAGCCAGTCCTAACATGGTCTTACAGGTTTGGGTCATGGTGCATCCAAAACAAGAAAGCAAGCTAAAAAGGCAAAGAACTTCAACACAAAAGCAGGAAGGTAAGGGTTACCCAAAAAGGCACTAACAACAAAGCCAGGTTTCCAAGAAAGACAAAATCACAAATACCCCATAATGCAAAGCATTGTGGGATATAAATGCAAATCACCATGGACATTTAGGCTGGTTCTGCTTTAAGTAGGAATGCATGGTGCCAAAGGGCCTCTCATACAATCTGCAAAGAGTGACAAATGAAAATTATGTACCTACCATAATTCTTGATCTTCTCTTGTATCTTCACCATTCATTACTGCTTGGGTTGTGCCGGAGGCGCGCATCCGCCACGGGAGATTTTATTTTATTCTTTTTGAGCTGGTTCAACAGCTGCCTCGAGCAACGCTACTAAGGCCATGCGCGAGGGGTGGCCATTAGTTGCCGCAGACCTCCTCCATCTCAGTTCTGGTAGCCGGAGAGGCAAAAAAAAGGGTAAGGAAAAGGAGAGTGAGGCAAGAGAGCCAAGGGACAGAAAAAAGAAAGGATATAAACTGAAAAAGGAATAAGCCGGTAGAGAACAGAAAGAAAGAAAGAGAGAGAGAGAGAATGCCTACCCTAAGGGACCGTGGGGCCTCCCTTCTGGGGCGGCTCCAAGGGAGGAACAGATAAAGAGAAAACAGAAGAAGAAGAAGAAGAAAGGGAAGAAAACAAGGGATGCTGAGAAGGGAGAACACTACCCATAGAAATATTGGTTGAGAGGCTTATAAGCTCAGAACCAAAAACAAGGGAGCAAGAATCCCTCTTGATAGGACTGAGAGAAGTTACAACTGAACCGCTTGTACAGATTGAACACAAAGGGCAGAATCTCTAACCTCCTGTCATCCTAACTGCTACACTCTAGCTGAGAGCTCACAGACTGCCCAGGCAGAAATTCTGTTCCGGAAAGAGAGCGCCCAACTAGGAAGGAGAATAAGCCCCTTAGCACCTTGTTAAGTGCTAACACAGATGTGTGTGGGGAGGGGGTAAGCCCTACAGAAGGCAGCTTTGTATAAAAGGATAGAGTGGGAACTCAATCGGACTCCCTGAAGGCAAGGCAGGAACAACAGCTCAAGGTAAATGAAGTGCCGGAAGCACCAACCAGAAGAAGCTGACACAATATCAATTAATACCTGCCAGAGGGAACCTGAAAATTGGGACCGAGCCATAGAGGGACGGTCTCTTCAGCTGCGAGATGAACAACATGGCTAAGAAGCCAAGAGGTCAACCCTAGGGGCAATCAGAAAGAGTTCCCTCAGGACAGAATAAATCCTACTCATTCCCCTTTACCTTCAGGAAAAAGGATCCGTCCAGAGAAGAACGGAAAATCAAGATAGTTTTTTTTTTTTTGGCTTAAAGGCCAATGAGGAAGGGAGAGGAATGAGTAAGGAGGGGGAGACGCCACAGTAGGAGGCCACTGAGGGGAAGGTGGGCGGGTATCAGTAATGAATGAAGATACAAGAGAAGATCAAGAATTACAGTAGGTACGTAATTTTCATATCTTCCCTTGTCAATCTTCACCATTCATTACTGCTTGGGTGAGGACCAAGCTCCCCCCCCCAAGGGGGGGATAATAGAAACCCTGAGGGAACAAGACCCTCAGCCTCCTGCTGGTGGGAAACAGAAGGGGGAAGACCCTGGGCTAATCAAACGAGAAGCCTATGGCGGAGGAGAGCTAGGAGGTGACCCTCTGGAGACGGGGAGACGGAAGAAGCCCATACAGAAGCCTCTTAGCCCTGGAGGAAAAAAGACAGGTTCCCCCGGAAAGTGGAGTGAATCACCCTACGCTGGGCCAGGGGTAATAACTTTGAGAGAAGAAACCATGCCGTCCGTCTAACACAGATCGTTGTCCCTGCAAGCCTGGTAGTGACCTCATTGGCGTCATAAGATGCCCTTGCTTGGTGTCTTGCCAGCTCCAGGCTATAGCAGAGAGGGCAATGGCCTGTCTAGATTGCTCCAAATCAGGCATTGATGCTAGAAGCTGGGATAGCATCGACCATAAATGCCTACTGTAGGCAGCATGGTGCGCCTGATGTGAGGCAATGCACAGCATCACACGAGAAGAAGAGAACACCCTTCTCCCCCACTGGTCAAATTGTAAGGAATCTGAATTAGGTGGGCGGTCATGCACTGGAGGGAGTTTCTAGGAATGCCAATCCCGAAGGTGGGTTGGGAAGAGAACCTAGAGACTCCAATGGGCAGAATACCTTCTCCTGCAGTCTGCCGGGACTGGAACAGTGACGGCTGGTGACTGCCAGGAACAGATAGACGCCTCCTGTAAAGGAACAGGCCAAGACAGTACCACCAAATGCTGGGCACTGAATTCACTGAGGAATTCACGCGTCTCCCGTTCGGCATCGTCTCGCCTAACAAAGGAGATATGAAGACCCCCTCACCATCCTCAAAAGGAATCGCTGATATTCAGTAAAATCAACATCGAAGGAGAGATGAGCAGAGGGTTCCTCTCCCTCCGAGGAGGGAGAGGAGGAGGAGGATGATGGGGAGCTCGAATGTCCAGAGGACTCCTGCGGCGGTGGGTATAGGCAAAATACCCGCTCATGCATACATCTAACGTATGAGGGGAAGGCCACCGCAGAGCCTCTGAATGTCTCCCAGGATAACGGGCCCATAGGACCGACATGGCCAGGGAGAGAAGGGGGTGGCTGCAGAGGAACGGGAGAGGGACACCTACAATGAGGCAACTGTCCTCTGCTGGGGCTCTGAAATCTGGAAAATGGAGCCCGAGCTGGCGGGATCCCGGGCAACAAACCAGGTCGCAGAAGGGAACCCTGGAGATGCGAAGCCTGGAAGAGCCTAGTAGGGGATCCTCCTCTGTGACGAACCTGGGGCTGCATGAGTCCAGAAGGGCAGCCCACAGCAACGCCACCAGAGGGGTCCCTGGAGCCCGAGAGGGAAAGATGGGGCCAGCACTACGCCTCCTACCCACACCCCGAGGGGTGACAGGTGAAGACCGAGGCACCTCATCCCGGTCTCTCAATCCCCTGGACTCTGAGAACGCCCTCCTCCTCGACCCCAGCGACAACCCACCCCAAGCAGGTGCAGCAGCACCGGGATCGGCAGCTACCGCAACCCCCTCAGGAGGATAAGCCCCTTCCCCCCGCCTCCACGCGATCCCCCTCCAGGGACCCCAGGCCACCCCCAGCCTAGGAGGCCTCAGGAGAGGACAGCAGAGGAGACAGAGGAATAGGCGCGCTGGGCAGCCTAGCACCTCGTCTCACTGAAGACCCCAACGCCAAAGAGTGAGGGTGTCAGGATGGGTCCACATCCGAATCATCCTCCTCCGAGGAGGAAGGGACCAGCTGGACCTCAATACTGGCCACCCCAGGGGTCTCCATAGAAACGATGCGACGAGCGACGCCAGTGCCAGCTACAGCGCCGGGTGGCTCCGGCGCACCAGATACACCAGAACCTGGCCCTGACTCCTGCTTGGCCAGTCAGACCCCGACACCACCCATGGTGCCGGGACCCTGACACATTGCCAGAAAAATTGACCGAGGCCCATGGCGCGGCTGGCGGCATAGAAGCCAACATGCACGCCGCCAAACGGCGCCACCCCAATCACCAGCGCTGGGATCCGGAACAGCGCCAGAGGGCGGCGTCAAGGGTCCACCGGTGCCGGGCCCAACAGATCTGGGCCTCGACACTGGGGGAGCCTGCACCTCGGAAGAGGTGACTACCGTGGCGGTGTCTCCACCCCGGCCCCGGGTGGGACCACAGTGTTCCCACGACACCGCAAAAGAGGCCTCCTCCTTGGCAAGATCAGAAGATGAGGAGGCCTCCTCCTCCTCTCCAGTCCATATAGGCCTGGGAGGGGACCAGGAGGAAGGGTCTAAAGATCTTACCTGGGAAGCCATGGAGTGACGCAGTCCCCTGAAAGTTGGCAGAGCCTTGCCAATCTTGATCACGCAGACTTCTAGGACACGATGGTCCATCAAGAAACAGGCGTCGCACGAATCCAAATCATGGATGGGTCCCAGGCAGTGAAGGCAAACATCATGCTGGTCCGTGACAGAAAAATGCCGGCCACAGGAGCACCGACGCATAACGGCACGGCCGCCTTCGACTTACGTTTGGCTCCCGAACCTGACATGATGAGAAATAAACAGAAAAACACAGCAAAAAGATCCCGGTGCCACAAGAAAAAACAGAATGGTCATACCCGCCAATAACAACTTCAACGGCGTCGGGATGAGCAGAAAACGGAGGAGGAGTCGCAAGTAGGCCTCTGACGCAGCTATAAATCTCGCATGAGAAGCAGGTGCAGCCTCGATGGCAGGAGAAACAGAACAGTGATGGAGAAGGAGTCTACGGCACCTAACGGCTGCGCATCACGCAGCGCGTCACTCTTGGGGGCGGCGCCGCTGGAGCACAGCCCAAGCAGTAATGAATGGTGAAGACTGACAAGGGAAGATCAGGAAACACAGACACATGTTTCATCCTTTACAGGACTCAGTGTGCCTCATCTGTGTCTCGTCCAATGGAAAACGAGCCAGCCCTAATGTGGTCTTATGGTTTTGGATCATGGTGGGCACAAAATAAAAAAGCAAGCTAAAAAATACAGGTTACTCACCTGTAACAGGAGTTCTAGGAATGGTATATGTTGTTCATCCACACTGTCTGGCAAGTTCCTTGCCGCTTTAAATCTTACCGGAACGTCTTCAAGCTGGTTCCTCCCACCCACTAGGGTGGTAAAACTCTCGGCTCTGCCCCATGATGCCAGATCTTAGCCCGCTGCAGCCAGCCAGCGCCGGCCGGGAGGCCAGGAGTCGCAGGATGAACAACATATACAATTCCTAAACTCCTGTTACAGGTGAGTAACCTGTATTTCTAGGGACATGGATATGTTGTTCATCCACACTGTCTGGCAGACTCTAGCAGTTCTCTGGGAGGAGGAAGGCGCACACCCCTACTTGGGAAATAAAGACTGGAGAACCGAGGCCCCAAAACCAGCATCCCGCGTGACTCAAGGTCAATGTGGTAGTGGGTGATAAAGGTGTGTGCTGACTTCCAGGTAGCAGCCCTGCAGATTTCCTGGATAGGGACGTCCCTGGAAGCAGCTACCGATGCAGCGGTATGGCGGGTAGAATGAGCTCTTATCCCTCTGGGAGGCTCCATGCCCATCAACCTACACAGAGATTGATGCAGTAGGTGACCCACCTGCCTATCGTCCACTTGGCTGCAGGTCTGCCAGGTGCGGCTTCAGCGTAGGTGACAAACAGCTGGTGAACCTCTCCCCGAACTTCAGCCATCCGCTCCTTGTAATAAGCGAGCCTTCAAGGGTCAAAGTATGGAGCCTATATTCGGCCTCCAAGGTGTGACTGGGGTAGAACACCGGCAGAATCAACACCTGGTTAAGGTGGAACTCCGATACCACCTTCGGAAGGAACTTTGGGTGGGGCGCAGGACAACCTTGTCCTTGTGGAAGACCAGATAGGGAGACTCGATGGAAAGTGCCTGGAGCTCTCCCATCCTTCTGACGTGATAGCCACCATGAAGGCGGTCCTCCACGACAGGTGAGAGATGTCACACCTGTGCATGGGTTCGAATGACTTGCCCATGAGCTTAGCCAATACCAGCAGTAGATCCCACGGAGGTGGAGGTTCTCGTACCGGAGGGGATATGTGATCAAGGCCTTTGAGAAAGCACCCGACCACCTTCTCCCGTGCCACCGACTGCTTCCCGTCCTGCGCCCCGTAAGCAGAGAAGGCTGCTAGGTGCACCTTAAGGGTTGTCGACCGAAGCCCTTGCTGAGAAAGGGACCACAGGTAGTCCAGAATGCTTGCCAAGGAACAGGAGGAAGGGTCCAGGCCCTTGCCCTGACACCAAATGGAGAATCTCTTCCATTTGAAGGCGTAGTTATTTTCTGGTTGACTCCTTACAGGACACCTCAACGACGTTGAGGACCTCATCGGAAAGACCCAAGGCCTGGAACTCTAGCCGCTCAGGAACCAGGCCGTCAGGTGCAGGGATTGAATGTCCGGATGGAATACCTTCCCCTGACTGACTGAGATCAGGTCCAGGCGGAGTGGAAGCCGCTCCGGGAGCCTGGAGCTCAGACTGAGGAGATCTGGATACCAGAACTGGCGGGGCCAGTCTGGAGCTACCAGAATCACCTGCGTCTTGTCCCTCCTCACCTTGAGAAGCACCTTGTGGATCAAGGGAAACTGGGAAAAGGCATAGTAGAGGCCCGGGGTCCACAGCCTTGAGAAGGCATCCCCCTGCAGTGAGCCCTGCTGAGGGGGGGGGCGGGCATGAAACAGTCACAGCTTTGTATTCTCCCTGGAGGGAAACAGGTCCACCTGAGGTGTGCCCCAGTGGGAGAACAGATCTTGTACTACCTCCAGCAGGAGAGGCCGCTCGTGGGACGCAGCCCCTATCCGGCTTAGGGCATCGGCCAGGGTGTTGGACGCTCCTGCAACATAGCTGGCAAGGAGATCCGCCTCCAGGCTGCAAATGAGTGACCAAATGCGGAGAGTTTCCCTGCACAGAGGCATGGAGCGCGTCCCGCCCTGGCGGTTTAGGCAGTACATGGTCGTGGTACTGTCCATCTGGACCTGAACCACTTGACCCCGTAGAAACAGAGCGAAGGCAGTGAGGGCTAGACGAACCGCTCAAAGCTCCAGCAGGTTGATGTGGCATCGAGACTCCCGAGGGGACCAGAGGCTGTGTGCTCTGTGCTCCCCCAGATGGGCACCCCAACCCATCAGAGAGGCATCGGTCGATAGAGAGACCGTCGGCTCGGGGCGGACAAACGGGATGCCCTCCTGCAGATGTGCTGGAACAGTCCACCACTGGAGAGCATTCCACATCCCCTGGGTCACTGTCACTAGCTGATCCAGAGGATCAAAGTGCTGTGACCATTGGCTGGCCAGCCCCCAATGAAGGGGACGCATGTACCAACGGGCCCAACGGACCACGCTGGTGCAGGCCGCCATGAGGCCCAGGAGGCGCAGGAAGTCCCGAGCAGGGCGCAATTGCCCAACCTGAAATGATTGGGCAAAGGAGGAAAGAACTTCGGCCCTGTCCACCGGGAGATGTGCTCTGGCTCGTAGAGAGTCAAGCTCTGCCCCGATGAATTGGATCACCTGCTTTGGCACAAGTTCCGACTTGGCCTCGTTGATGAGGAGGCCAACCTGAGAGCAAACCTGGAGGGCCAGATCTCTGGACCGCTCCACCTCTGTTCTGGAGGGGGCTGCTATCAGCCAGTCATCCAGGTAGGGGTACACCCGGACCCGCACGAATGCTGTCACCACTGCCATGCATTTGGTGAAGACACTGGGAGCCAGGGAAAGGCCGAAGGGCATGGCCCGGAACTTGTACAGGGATCTCTCTGCCCTGAAGCGGAGGAATCTCTGGTGGGACGGATGGATAGGGACGTGAAAGAACGCGTCCTGTAGGTCCAGAGAACAGAACCACATGCCTCGTTCAAAGGATGTGATTATCTGAGCCAGAGTGACCATCCTGAAGATCTGAGATCTTAGGAACCTGTTCGGGTTGTGCAGGTCAAGAATGGGGTGCCAGCCCCCCATCCATTTTGGGACCAGGAAGTACCTGAACACAAATCCTGGGTCTGGAGAAGGATCCGCCACCTACCTGATCACCTCTTTTTCGAGGAGCAGGGCAATATCGGCTCGGCGAGCCGACAGAGAGGCTGCGGACTCCGCAGCCCCCCGAGGGGAGACGGCTCGGAAGGGCGGGGCCTGCTCGAACTCCAGGGGCAAGCTCTTCCCTACCACCTCCAACACCCAATGGTTCGTGGTGATAGCGGACAAGCGGAAAGGAAGTGGCGGAGCCTTCCCCCCAAGGGGGGAACCCGGGGGGAGTGACGAGTCTGGGGACGACACCCCTCAACCCGTCACTGGGCAGGCTTAGAGGAGGCACTGGCCGAGGAACCTCCTGGGCCTTTTCCTCCCTGCTTCCTATTAGAGGAAGCTGCAGGCTTGGGTTTGGGGTGCCAAGCGCGAGCCTGCTGACCCTGGTGCTGGTGCTGTTGGGCCGGACGTGCAGCAGGTGCAGAAGGGCGAAAGGACTTATGTTGCTGTTGTCGATGGCCCTTGTCCTTCTGGGCAGAGGTGACCGAGTCCAGAGTGGCACTGGACTTTTCGATCCGCTGGAGGTGACCTTCCACTCCAGGGCCAAAGAGGTCGGTCCCCAGGAAGGGGACATCCGCCAGTTTATGCTGGGTATCCGCCGTGAAGGTGGATATCCTCAGCCATGCTCTGCGGTGCATGGCCACCATGGCCGCAACTGATCTGGCACAGGAGTCTCCAATGTCCAGAGCCGTTTGGAGCTGCTGCTTTGACACCGCCCTTCCCTGGTCCCGTACCTGCCTGACCGTGGTCTGCTGGTCGGCCGGGAGATGAGAGATCACCTCATCTAGGGAGCCCATGAGGGCATGGGAGAAGTGTGCCATCAGCACGGCTGAGCTGGCCTGGCGGAGGCCAAGGGAGGATGCAGCGTACACCTTGCGCCCGGCATAGTCCAGCTTTTTGGACTCCTTGTCAGGGGGCTTATCCACATCCTAAGCGTTCCCGAGCAGCCAGAAAGCTATGGTGACCAACCCCTCGGCGGAGGGTGTTCAAACCGGACAAAGAGCTGGTAGGGGCCGCATACTTCCTGGCCATCCTGGCCGAAGGCGCAGGACAGGAAGCAGGCCGCTGCCAGAGCTCCAAGACTGGGCCAACAATGGCTTCAGCCACCGGAAAAGCCTCTGTGGGTGAATCCCCTCGGTCCAGTATCTCTGTTAGGGGATACTTGGCCCACTTGGATACGGGCTCGAGCTGCATCCCGGTAGACTCCGAGATGAGCCGAAGCAGACCCATGAAGGACGATGGGCTTTCATCCATCGACTGGCCCCTGGAGGACTCCAGGTCAATGGGCCTGGAGAACCAGGAGGAGTCGTCGTCGGATTCCGAGGAGTCCTGAAAGAGCCTGCCTGGGGCCTGAGCCCCCTCCACCTGCCGAGGGCGGTCAGGAGTGAGGGTGACTGACAACCTGTGGGGCAGGCCCTGACCAGGCAAAGTCATGATCGGCGCCAAATTTGGTTTAATGAGCAGAGGTTCCATCACAATCGGTGGGGCAGCTAGTTTCGGCCAAACAACTGGCCCAACTTGGACACCCGACTACAGCGAGGGTTGTTTGACTTCTTCGGCTGACAGCCACTTGATGGCCAGGGCGACTGCGCCGGCTTGTTCCCAGACAGAAGTAACTGCTGCCACATCAAGTCCTTGTAGCGTCGATGCAATTTGTGCCGAAGCCTCTCCTCTTCAGAGGAGGAAGATGAGGACGAGCGGCGGCACCGCTTACTTCGGTGCAGAGACCGAGACTGCCGATGTCGGCGGGATCGGCTGGACCGAGAGGATGTCCGAGACGAGATCCTCGGTGTTATCGAGGATGGGTCTGGGAAGGAGCGGGGGACACCCGCTCTTCCCTCAGCTTGGAAACCTTGACCAGGGACTCCGGCACTGGAGGCGCAGGCAAGTCCTCTGTCTCCACCGGGGAAACCGGTGAAGAAGGGTTGTCGGCTTCACCAGTGCGACAGCCTGTCCGACAGGTCGAAAAATCTCGACCGCGTTGGCCAGGTGTCTCGGGTTGGCTGACCTGGATGGGGACACCATGAAGCCAGCGGCCCAGCCACAACCTCGACCGAAGTCGAAGGTCGCACTGTCCGGGAAGGGGACCTCTCCGCCCCATGAACACCGACGGTGGGACTTACCTTTCGAGTCCTTTTGGACCGAGAAGAATGTCCGATGGCCCCTCCTCGTGGAAAGGGATTGGCAAAGCTCCTTAAAAGAAGCTGAATAGGAGGCACCCAGAGAGCGGGATAATGCCACGACAGAGAAGGGATGATGCAGCCAATGCGCCTCCTCCTCGGGGGCGATCATCTGCTCAGGACTTTCAGCCGAGCCAACCACGCCCAGTACCATGCCCAGACTCCTTGACTTCATGGCGGGTGGCGCTTCTCGGGCGCCAAGCTGTAACCGGGCAGTCGCGGTCTTCCAGGGCGTTGGCCGAACCAGCGGCATAACTCTCATGACCTCGGGTCATGGTCTAAGGCCGAGGCAGTAGACTCACGTGGAGTGCGGATCCGTCCCGACATTTTCTGCCCACATGGGCACCGACAACCGGAGTCGATTTGTCCATCGCGGCACAGGGAGAAATTGACCGAAGTCTGAAAAATTTGGGAATAAGTTTCGGGTGAACCGAAGAATTAGGATCCAGCCTACACGCAGAGCGTTAAGGAGGGAACCTGAGCTTCCAAGTGGTAAGGAAGATCTGGCGTCATGGGGCGGAGCCGAGAGTTTTACCACCCGGGTGGGTAGGAGAAGCCAGCTTGAAGACCTTCCGACAAGATTTAAAGCGGCAAGAAACCTGCCAGACAGTGTGGATGAACAATATATCCATGTCCCTAGAAACTGTAGTTTCCAGGACCCCATAGAAACCACTGTGGAAACCACTGGGAGGCTGGTTCCCCAGCCTGTGTCTCCTGATATGGAGACTAATGAAAAGGGGGTAGAAATTTCCCTAGTAGCAGTTAACCACACAGCTATGGAGGATTACTCCGAACAAGGAGAGGTGACCCATTGTCAGAGGGTTAGGGATGACAGTGATCCTGAGTGCCCTGATGCTAGTGGTAGGGACCCTAGTTTAGAGACTGAAGGGACCTGTCGCATGCCTTGGGAATGCGTAAAGAGTTTGCAGCTGCTCAGAAAAGACACCCTAGTCTAGAGAAGCTGAGGGCTTGGGCAGACTCTAACCGAGCACAGGAAGGAGATGGTAAACATAAGGTTTATTGTGAAAATGGACTGATGTATACTCAGGCTGTGAAGACAGAGGGAGGGGTGATAGGCAGACAGCTTGTCATTCCCAGGGGTATCGTGGGCAGTTGCTCAAGACTGCACATGAAATTTGCTTGTCTGGTCATCTGGGAATCACGCGCACTACACAGTGATTGGCCCAGAATTTCTATTGCCCCAACTTCACCCAGCAGGTGAAGGAGTATTGCAGGTCTTGTCACCGGTGCCAAGAAATAGAGAAAGCGGTTAAGAAAACACAAGCCGCCCTAATTTCATTGCCCATAATGGAGGAGCCATTCCAAAAGGTAGCAATGGATACTGTAGGACATTTAAATACCCCCAGCTTCTCTGGGAAGAGGTTCATCCTGACTGTGGCGGATTATGCCACCCGGTACCCAGAGGCAGTCACCTTACTTGGGATTTTCTCCCGTGTTGGGTTTCCGCAGGAGGTTATCACCAATCGAGGAGGTTCCTTCATGTTGGACCTGATGAAATGTTTGTGGGAGAAATATGGGGTGATGCAGAGGCGCACAACACCTTATCACCCGCAAGCCAATGGGCTTGTGGAAAGATTTAACGGTACCTTGAAGTCAACGCTCCAAGCATTTGCTGAACAACATGGGAGGGACTGGGAGAAATACCTTTCCCACCTGTTTTCACATGGGGAGGTGCCCCTAGAGTCGATAGGATGTTCCCCCCTTCGAGCTTTTATATGGACGCTGGGTACGTGGGCCCCTAGACTTGATCCGGGAGGACTGGGAAGGCAAGCACGCCAACCAGGGAACTCCCATAGTGGATTATGTCCATAAGTTTAGAGAAAAGCTGAAGGAGCTTATGGGAACAGCCCAGAGCAACCTGGCAGCTGCCCAACAGAAACAAAAAGTGTGGTACGACCGCAGAGCCAGAGCTCACTCGTACACTGTGGGTCAGGAAGTCATGGTCCTTATTCCGGTCCGGAAAGACAAGCTGCAGGCTGAGTGGGCAGGACCGTACAAAGTAGTTAGAAAGGTAAATGACGTGAACTATATCATAGTTACCTGACAGAAGACATACAGAAAGAATGTACCATGTTAACATGATGAAGCCATATGCTAATACGGCTGACATGGTGTTTGCAGTATGTAGTCCTGGGAAGGGGACGGACGAAGGAGACCCCCTTCTGGACTTGCTGGAAGAAAGCAAGCAGGAATCCTCTGTGGAGGCAGTTAAACTGTCACCCCAGCTGGCCCCGGACAAGATCCAGGCAGTAAGGGAAGTTCTAGCAGACTCTGCCCCCGTTTAGTGCCAAGCCTGGACTAACCCCCCTTAGCGACACATGATGTAGAGACAGGGACACAGATGCCCATACAGCGGACACCATATCGGGTGTCAGAGGCTGTCCAAAAGGACATTAGGAAGGAGGTGGAGGAAATGCTGGATTTAGGGGTAATCCAGAGATCCCACAGCCCCTGGGCCTCACCCGTAGTCCTAGTGCCCAAGCCGGATGGCTCTACTTGTTTTTGTGTGGACTATCGTGGACTGAATGCAGTCACTAAGTCAGACGTCCACCCCATGCCCTGGACAGACAAACTCCTGGACAAGTTGGGAGGGGCGACATACCTTTTGACTACTGACCTGACAAAGAGGTATTGGCAGGTAGTGTTAACCGACAGAGCTAGGGAGAATTCGGCCTTCATCACTCCGATAGGCTTATTTAAATTTAAAGTAATGCCTTTCAGAATGAAGAACGCCCCGGCCACTTTCCAAAGGTTGGTGAACCAGGTGTTAAATGCTGCTGAGGAGTACGCTGTGGCATACCTGAATGACACTACCATCTTTTGTGCCAGATGGGAGGAACACCTGTCCCACCTTAGGGAAGTGCTGGGCAGGATACAGAGGGCCGGGCTCACTGTCAAAGTTGAGAAGTGCCAAGTGGCCATGGCTGAAGTGGCATACCTCAGGCATGTTGTAGGCCGGGGACAGCTCTGTCCTAACCAAGTAAAAACAGAGGTGATCAATGCATGGCCCAGATCAGAAACACAAAAGCAGGACAGGAGTTTTCCAGGAACCGGAGGGTACTATAAAAAATTTGTACCCAATCACAGTGCCTTGGCTGCTCCCCTATCTGACCTACTTAAGAAAAAGATGCCCAAGAAAATTATCTGGAAACCAGCCTGTGAAAAAGCCTTTACCAGACTGAAGGAGGCACTGTGCAGTGCTCCTGTACGGACAAGTCCTGACTACAGAAGACCCATTATAGTCCAGACCGATGCCTCAGACGTGGGTATTGGGGCAGTACTGAGTCAAACATCTAACCAAGGGAAAGATCACCCTGTAGTGTACCTGAGTAAAAAGTTGCTTCCCAGGGAGCAGACTTACTCTACTGTGGAAAAAGAGTGTCTTGCCATAGTGTGGGCCCTAAAGAAGTTAGAGCCATACTTACATGAGCAGCATTTTGAGGTACACACTGACCACAGCCCCCTGGTTTGGCTGACACAAATGGGAAAAACTAATGGTAGACTATTAAGATGGAGTCTTGCCTTGCAAGGGTATGACATGATGATCTTACATAAGGCTGGAGTGACCAATCAGAATGCCAATGGCCTGTTGCGTCTATATGAGGAGTGAACTGACTTGGGGAGTTCATCCTATGCAGGGGATAGAGCCCCCAAATTCAGTCTAGGTGGGGAGGATTGTGACACTTGGCCAGCTGGTTATGATTGTTGTATGATATTGGTAATATAAAAGATATAGTAGGTAACTGTCTCACATAAGACAGCCTGTGCTTATGGGTGCCCCCCCCCCGGTGCCCCCAGGTTTCAGTGAAGCTAGAGACAAGTGACCTGAAACCAGTAGGTAATTAAAAGACCAGAGAGACTTAATTAAGGGACTCCTGTTTTTCTGTCTTAATTAGAACTGACCCAGCTGCCAGAATATAGGGCTCGTAAAGTTTTACGATTCCTACAGGAAGAACATTTTATACCAACCTGGTGTTAAAAGTTGTAAAATCTTTTGATATGCCTTGGGAAGAGGAATTAGCCACCAGTTCAAAGGAAAGGCTTGATTAAAGACTGTCAATTTAGGAAATGTCTTTTTCCTTCTGAAGTCACATTGTTTAATATATCTCCCGACAGGAAATTATTTTTTTGTAATTTTATATTCTACAAGGAGGAGCTACATAACTCACAAAGCGGGTGGGGAGATGGAGTTGAAATGTATCCTTGTAACTGGGGAATATGACATATTTTGGGGGGGACTCTAGAGAGAGACACAGTTCTCTAACTTTCAAGGCACTTGGAGGTAATATATTAGATAGAAAAAGTCTAAATGTATTGTGATAGGAGTTTTTGTGTTGTACTTTGCCCTTGTTCTTTGAAGTGACTGTATGCTCTTTGATATATTGTTCTGTGTTTACATTTTTCATATCTTTATCATCTTTTAGTAAAGTACCTATTATTTGAAAGACTGCCTGGGTGTCTGCCAGTTCTTTTTGCATGTGACGTATAGAGGGTTAAATCTGACAATTGTTCAACAGCTTCATGGTGTTACTAAACTGGGAAAAGGTAAGAATATACCTAAGGTCTTTTATAGAGTTTTAAGGGTTCATTTTGGAAGCCTGGCTTGGTGCCCCTGGCGAAAGACTGTACCGCAATCCCCAAAGAGGGTACGTATCTGAGCCTGTACATTTGGTGCCTTAGCATAAGTTCCACGTTTGAATCCCTCCAGACCTTGAGACTAAAGGGGATTCGGACCCACAAGCAGACAGGAGGTTACCCTGTCTGTTACGTGTTCACACTATTGCGCTCTGAGGTTGGCATCGTGGGAGCAGAGGGCCTGACCTGCTGAGTGCGTTTGTGACATGCAGCAAACACTTGAACAGAGTCTAAGGAAATGATTTTCTATTCGATCTAAACCAAATGCTTTTTCCTTTTTCAACATTTTTAGTTCATCCTTAATTTGTTTACAAGTGACACATTTGAATCTGAATGTTGGTCTACCTACATTCTTATTTCTTAAATTTACATCTTTAAAGACTGGAGTTGGAGTTTCTAGATCAGGCAGTTTTACAAAATAATTATTCAAAATATTTGCTGTCTGTTTTGGGGGTTGGGGGACACCTTCACTAAACATCTGAATGGGGGGGCACATGGGCTGCTCTGGTATCAAAAAATCTGATCAGCACCCACAATTTTCTCTTATCCGTAGTTTCTGCAGTTTTAGATTCATAAACCCTTTGTTTGGATTTTCTAATTTGTGTCTTTAAAGAATGTCTTGCTTTCTTATATTTGTCCCAGTCTATTGGATTTAAAGATTTACTTGCTAATTTCTAAAGCCTATTTTTCACACGTGTCTGCCTCTTTAATTTTTCAGTTATCCAAGGTACATGAAGCTTCCTTTACACACCGGTTTTAAAAGGGGCTATTTCATTACAGATCTCCTTGAACCAATTTGTACATTCTTGTATCGCTAAGTCAAGTGATGACAATAGAAACAGTCTATCCCATCCAACAGTAGCTAATCTAGCCACAAAAGCTTCTTTATTATAATTTTTAAAATCTCTGTGCTTAATTTTTATTGGTATAGAAGCTGTGGGATCCCTTTTTCTATCTACTAATTTAAATACACAGCTTATTGAGCTGTGGTCCCCCATAATTGGTTAATTTGCCTTTATATTTGTCGCCCTAATTTTTCCTGTCATGAATATTAAATCCAATACGTTTCCTGGGCTAACTTGGGTTGATCTCCCAGTGGGAAAAATTATTTGGGAAACATCTAACAGTTTAAAACTGTTCTCCAATGCCCACCCCCATGGTTTATCCCATGCTGCATTAAAGTCTCCAGCTACGATTCAATCACAGCCCACAGTATGGTTTTGTATGATTTGTGCCAAATTATCAAATTTTCCATTGTTGTTTTTGGGGGAGCGCAAATAACTCCCAAGTTTAATGCCATGTTTGATGTGTTTACCAATAGGCAATCTATGGGCCCAATTTGTCCAGAGGATGAGACGTTAGTTTGTCCTAAGCACCATTTTGTGAATAGCAGAACAGCCCTTCCCTTGCAGCCAACCCTGTCTGATCAGTGACTAAAAAAAACCCTCAAGTTCTACTTCTTTAGTTTCTATATTCTTGTTTAGTCAAGTCTCAGTTAAAGCCACTACGTCTGAAGATGAAGTTTCTGTCCATGTCCTGAACAGAACAATTTTGTTTATTAAACTTCTTGCATTATCATGAATGATTTTTAGCTCATTCTCAATTTCAGGGCCAGGATTTAGTTCTACATCTCCCCCTAGCAACAGTGATGCAACTAAACCACTCCTCAATGCTGGGGGACACTGGCCCACAAGGTGGGCTAAATACAGGCTCGCTCTTAGCTGGACTCTGATCTTTGCAAAAGTGTTTCTACTTCTATGTTTAGGTGGGGATTCCCTTAATTTAATACTCTCCCAGAACAAATAGAGAGACCAATTTCTAGTGCCAACACACTTGACATTTCTGTAAAGTTTAAGTTTGTAATTTTCCCATACAGTGCACAAGCTACAATAAAGTAGACTGATAGTCTATATAACACCTTCATTTTAAAAATCTCTATAACCAAACTTTGAATTTATAGATAGCGTTAAAGCAAAAACACTTCTTATAAACAGTATTAAGAACAAACTCATTTTTATGAACACACACACACAGTTTCTATCTATATATCAGATTTATATCAATCATTTAAAATGTATCTATTTAATTTACCAACATTAACTACATATTTACTAAATACTTAAAAGTTTTAAACAAACCCGTATTTCTTTATCAGGTTTCTAACACCACTCACACTTGCACCCCAAAATGGATTCCAAATCAAAGTTTAAAGACCAATATACAGCCATCGATGCAAAAGCAAATCACACAATTTGGGCCATAAAAAGAAATATAAAAAGTAGGAATAAAAATGTATTAATGTCCCTTTATCTATCATATGTTAGGCCAATACTGGACTATGGCAGCCAATTATGGAGCCCATATAAAAAAACAGAGATTACTAAACTAGAAAATATTCAACACAAATACAAAATCTATAACAACTCTGAAAAACCTAAATTATAACGATAGGTTAGAATTATTAGGTCTACATAGTCTCGAGTTAAGAAAACAAAGGGGAGACATATTATTTTACTACAATATCCTAAAATGACCCTATATTGATGACTAAATTAAATATTAAATATAAAGATGACAACATAAGACCGGCCCCGGGTGTCGCTGAGGGTTGAGGCGCTGGACGCCACACCTTCGCGCCACGTCGGCGACCCGGGTTTGGGAACAAGCCTGGGCCTCGGGAACGGGCAGGGAGAGAGGATCGAGCATCCGTGACCGCCTCCCTCTCTCGGATCCAGGCTCCTGTCCGGCACCGCAGCGGCCCCCAGTGGCGACTGGAGGCACTGCACTGCGCAGTGCTTAGCTAGAGGGGAGGTGGAGCTGCGGCGGGCATACCTGGCGCCATTGCATGACCGAGCTCCGCCGAAGGAGGGAAGGGAAGCAACGCAGCAAAGAAAATCCCCGCTCCCGGAGATGGGCGACGGCACTGCCTCCTCGACCACATTCCACTAGCCGGACCCATCCAGCTCCTGGGCTAAGCCCAGCCTGGCCTGAATTGTAAGGTAGAGCACCCTGGGTGGATAGGGCGGCCCCACCGTGGGAGGGCTCAGAACCGAGGGGATAGCCGGGCTGGTGCCAGGAAGGCTGGAGGGTTTCAGGCTCGGAGGTAGAGCGAGAAAATGCAGATGCCCAAGAGAGTTCTCCGGGGCCAAGAAGAACCAGAAAAAAGAGTTAAAAAGGAAAAAAAAGATAACAGTATAAGCACAAGAGGTTACCCCTTACAAGTAAAACTCAGTAGATCTAAAACTAATAGAAGGAAATACTTTTTCACTGTATGTGCAGCTAACTTATGGAATAGATTGCCATTGAATATTACATTAAGTATTAATAAAGATGACTTCAAATGTAACCCGGATAACTATATTGCTGGTGGAGCTAGATTAGATTATTATACCGTGTCCTAAATAGGTGTCAACTCATGGGCTACCGCCTATTTTGGTACTTCTACAAACTAAGTGAACTAAATGTACTGGAGCACAAACAAGATGAAATTCACAGATGGTCGTGGTATGCTGTCCCATATTTAATGTTTTTAATTTTTAGTCATTAATAGGAGAGATTTCTCCATATCCTATATAGCTCCCAGGGCCTGTCACTACCCCGTCTCTCGAACCCCTCGCCCCTAGTTATAGAACAAATTCAGGGTCATGTTCAGCCACATAAAAAACCCACGGCTGCCACTTTTCTCTAAACAACATTTGCTTGTCGTGCAGTCCTGCCGTTAGGCCTTCTAGTTTGTATATATCTAGGACAACTTGTCACCAATCAGATTGTAGGAATGATGGACATCCACTTTCTGGTTACTACTTTTTTTTGCCACTAAAAGGTACAAAGGCAACATGGTACAATGCCATGAGGGTCTGTGTGAAGAATAAATGGACAATACCTCCATCTCAGCTGTGAGATCCACCCGCTGCCCCAGACAGTCCCTCAACTCCTCCTGAAGAGCACACAAATATGAGGATAATTTCAGGCATAGCCAGAAGATATGACCCAAATCTGCCAGTTTACGTTTACATTCCCGCCAGCACCTCCCATACACTACAGGGAAGTACTTCACCAGGACCGCCAGGGAGCGAAAAATCTGGAACGGCATTTCCACACAAAGTCTCTCCATGTATTTGAGGAAGTTATTTCAATTGCTCTAAGAGATAAGTCTAGCCAAGCCGATGGTGGGATCTCTAATTCCAAATCTTTATTCCAACCCTCGATTACTGAATATGATGCGTCTCCTAGATGTTCCCCAAGTATTTTATATAAATGACCAATAAGGTGTACCCAGGGATGACCTAATGGAGTATCTTTTAATAAGGCCCATTAAACTGGAGGGGAAGTGGGTAATTTAGGATACTTCCCCCCCCGGTCGCAAATGTGATTTTTAACTTGGAGACAGCAAAAGGCATCTCTCTTGGGTAGATCATATTTCCCTTATAGCTCACTAAAAATGCAATTCCCGAGTTTGTGAGAAACTGATGAAAGCAATTAAGCCCTACCCTCCTCCACGAGGCAAAAGTTGAATCAAAAGTTAAAGGGTGAAAGTTTTCATCTTCTGATATTAGTGTATTATAAAAAATATTTCTTTGAGGGCCTGTTTTTGTTTGAGTTTGTACCAGATTTTCAACACATGAGCTGCGTAGGGGGTGAAATGTCTGAACCGGGGTGCCCGGCCTTTGGAGGCTAGGACAAGTCTTTCTATATCATACAAGTCATTTACAGAAAATGTTATCTCCTACCAAGGGGCCACGAAAGAGGGGGATAGCAATAAAAACAGAATTTTGAGGAATGCTGCCACTGAGTAGAATTTCAAACTAAGTAAGTTTATTCCCCCCCCCCAAGCTGTTGAGAGCTGCAATAGGGTATAACGTACCCTGGGAAGCTGGAGAGAGTTCCCCGTGTGTCCGGAGAATAAACAAAGTCTACAAAAAAAAAAAAATTGCCCCATTTATTCAAATCCATTTGAATAAGATGAGATAGTGGTTCATAATTAACTAGCGCATGATGGTACATATTAGCAGGAATATGGACCCCCTAAATACTTAATTTTAGTGCAATGCCATTTTTAGGGATAAGTTTATTTGAAGGTTTGAGATAGTTTAAAATATAGAAGGAGAACTTCGGTTTTAATAATAATAACGTGTATTTATATAGCGCAATTCAACATATATCAAAGCACTGTACAGAGATTAAAACATGAATAAACATTAAATACTAAAAAATCAATAAAATGCAATAATACAGCAACAACAATCCCCAAAAGCGCGGCTAAATAAGTATGTTTTTAAAGCCATCTTAAAGCTCTCCACGGTCAGGCACTCTCTAATTCGGTGAGGTCGAGAATTCCACAGGGTCAGGCTGTATACATAAATGCTCTCGCACCAGAAGTATTCAGTCGAATCCTGGGAACCTCTAGCAATCCCTCATCGGCTAAATGGAGGGGTCGGAGCGAGCAGTAAGGAACCAGGAGCTCTTGCAGGTAGCTGGGACCCAGTCCGTGCAGGGTCTTATAGATCAGTAAACCGACCTCGAAGGTGATTCGCCACTGAACAGGCAGCCAGTGCAGTTCGTGCACCACAGGAGTGATAGGACTAATCCGGGAAACCCTAGTTAGTAACCTGGATGCAGCATTCTGCACCAGCTGCAAGTGGTGAATATCAATCCTCGGAAGCCCTAGGCAAAGGGAGTTGCAGTTGTCAAGGCAGGAGGTCACAAAGGCGTGGATCAGTGTTGGAAGGTCGTGAGACGGAACAAGGTGCTTAATCCGGGCGATATTCCTCAGATGGAAAAAACAGGATTTGACTACAGCAGACACCTGCGAACGAAGTGTCAGCCCTTCGTCAAATATAACGCCCAGATTCCGCACCTAAACAGAGGACACGAGCTGGCGATCCCCGAGCCAAAGCCTGGTGTCAAGCCATGCTCCTGTCCTCTCTATCCCATGATCTGGATCCACCACCAACGCCTCAGTCTTATCGGGTTCAGCTTTAGTCAGCTGGTCTGCATCCAGTCTTGGGAGCTCTACAAGGCAGCTATCAAAGACAGAGACCGCACTATCCTGATCGGGGGCAAAACACAGGCAGAGCTGGGTATCATCTGCATAACAGTGAAACTGCATCTCATACCATCTTACAATGTGTCCCAACGGCAGTAAATACACCGCAAACAACACAGGGGACAGCACAGAGCCCTGAGGAACCCCACATGGCAGTGAGAATGGAGCCGAAGAATAAATCCCCGACACCACTCTCTGAGATCTGCCCGTGATGAAAGATCTAAACCAACTGAGGACTGTACCTGACAGGCCACAGATGTCTCTCAGGCACTCAAGCAGCCCCCTATGGTCCACGATGTCCAAAGCTGAAGAGAGATCGAGAAGGAACAAGACTGAACGACACTTCCGATCTCTAGCAATCAGGAGATCATTGAGCATCTGAACCAGAGCGGTCTCTGTTCTGTGCCTTTTCCAAAAACCAGACTGGAGGGAATTATAGATGTCATGGATGGTCAAATGGTTATCCAACTGATGGGCAACTACTTTCTCTTTCAACTTCCCAATAAAGGGAAGGTTAAGAGACTGACCTGTAGTTGGCAGGGCAGTTTGGGTCAAAAGAAGATTTTTTATGGAGCGGTGTAACTACTGCCTCCTTTAGGGAGTCGGAAACTCACCTAACTCTAAGGAACACCAAACTATCTCTGCCAAGACAGGGCCGATGCCATCTACACTCCCCAAAATGAGGCATGTAGGGCCTGGGTCAAGACTACAGCAAGTAGGCCACATACTTTGGACAGTCTTCATAACATCATAGATTGCCAGCCAGTCAAAGTGATCCCAGGAAGACTGGGGTGTAGTAACCCTACACGCACACCGCAAACCCACATAGAGCGTGCCAAATGGATCTCTGCTCTGATGTCGGCCACTTTATTGGCGAAGAACTGAGCAAACCCATCACGCTTATCTTGTGAAAATGCTCTCCGGATCTGAAGGCAGGCTGGATTGCAGTCTGTCCATGGTTCAGAAGAGCTGAGCCGGTCGATTCTGAGCCACAGCAATCTCCCTGGACAAGAACTCTGCCTTCTTATGGGAGATTGTTGATTGATAGACTCGACTGTGTTCCATCAATCTAAGCTGGTCAGCATCCAGGGCGATCTCTGCCAGCAATGCTCTAGCCTTTGCCCCACATGCCTCAACTCCCCATCAAACCAAGGAGACTGAGTGTGAAGAGTGAGGGGGCAAACATGGACGGGAGTGATGGAATCCAGGGCGTCCCCCACATTCTTATTATAGGCCTGTACTAGGCGCTCTGGACCCACACTGTCATCCGTACAGCCCGATAGGTCAAGAACCGCCAAGAGACCAGTGGGAGTAACATCCCTCAAAGGGCGGTATCTGACCATCTCCACAGGGGCAGGCCTATGGGGGGTGCTCAGAAATTGAATCTTACAGTGCAATGGTCAGACCAACCAACCGGTTCCACCACCAAGTCGGTGGCTTTCATTCCCAGGAGGAGGAAAACCACATCGAGTGAGTGACTGTGAATATGGGTTGCAGAGGCAACAACCTCTGTGAGGCCCCACATATTCATAAGTTGGAGGAAGTCCTGACCAAATTGCAAGAGTTCATCATCGACCCAGGCATTGAAATCACCCAGCACCATCAGCCTGGGCAACTCCAACACCATGTCTGTGATGAAGTCCGCGACTTCCTGCAGGAACACAACCTCACCTCCTGGTGGACGGTAGATGAGAATGAACCTGCACCCCACACTTGCAGCCGCAGTACACTCAAACGATCTGTAACCCTCAACTGGAACCTCTGCAAGGCCCAATTCCATTCTAAAACAGCCATATTAAGTTTGAAATTAACTATTTTCTCAAACTCTTGTAGTACTGCCCATACTGCCGGTATTAATTGCTCAGGAGACAAGACTGTTAGAAGAATATCTTCGGCAAATAAGGAGACATTCTAGGATCATTGTCCCAGGGGAACCCCTTCAATTCGTTCATCCATTCTCAGTGCGGCTGCCATGGGATCCATATAGAGGGCAAATAATAATGGGGAGAGAGGGCACTCCTATCGTGTTCCCCACTGTAACTGAATAGGAGAAGTAAGGGCACCATTTACATGGATGTAGGCCCAGGGTTTGGAATAAATATTTTTCTGCAAGGCCCAATTCCATTCTAAAACAGCCATATTAAGTTTGAAATTAACTATTTTCTCAGACTCTTGTAGTACTTCCCAGACTGCCGGTATTAATTGCTCAGGAGAAAAGGCTGTTAGAAGAATATCTTCGGCAAATAAGGAGACATTCTAGGATCGTTGTCCCGGGGGACCCCTTCAATTCGTTTATCCATTCTCAGTGCGGCTGCCAGGGGATCCATATAGAGGGCAAATAATAATGGGGAGAGGGGGTACCCCTATCATGTTCCCCACTGTAACTGAATAGGAGAAGTAAGGGCACCATTTACATGGATGTAGGCCCAGAGTTTGGAATAAATATTTTGAATCTATTTTATGAATGAATCTGGAATAAAAACTTTGTGAGGGTGTCCCATAGGAATTCCCACGATACCGTCATATGCCTTCTCGGCATAAAACTTATCAAATCAGTCGGGATCTGTCTGGTATGAATGTATTCTAATAATAGCATGGTGTGATGAATATTATCTGTTGTATTCTGCTGTTTAATAAAGCCAGATTGGTCAGGAGAAGATTTTCTAGTTTTGTTGCCCAGATGGCCATAAAGATTTTATAATCAACACTTAATATAGAGATTGGACGATAAGAGGTAATGGCAGTAGTATCCTAATCAGGTTTGGGAACTGGAGAAATAACTGCGTAGTCCCAGGACAGGGGTGGGGGATCTCCCTCCGCTACAGCCCTAAAAGTGAGCAGAAGAATCGAAAGCAGTTGCCCTGTAAATTTTTTATACCACTCTGACACAAAACCATCCGGACCAGGACATTTCAACAGCTTTAATGCTTTGATATGGTCCAGGACTTCGGATGCTCAGATAGGGGTCTCTAAAGCCATTCGATGACTTTCCAAAAGTTGTGGAAGAGAAAGATGGGACAAAAAATCAGCTCTGTTTTTCCCCTGGTCTGATGTGGGAGGGGTTGAATATAAGGATTGGTAGAATTGTTTAGAGACTGGGTGTCTTATTTTTAAAATTATTGCTGCTTGTTTTCATGCTTGAAGTCTACGGGCCAATAACTGGGATCTTCTAGTGCCCCCTTCATAATTAGATTGTTTTAATTAAGTTAAAGTTTGGAAAATTCTGTAATCCATAATGTTTTGAATATCTTTTTTCATTTCCCTTATTTTCCGTTGTAGCTCCTTATCCCTTTCCCTATACAGAAGTTGGTCTGCTTCCCTTCTTCTGACCCTCTCCTCCCTCCTGTTGGCCAAAATTGCCCTCCCTCCTCATCTCCCCTCCTCTCTTCCTCCAGTTTTGGGCTATAACCTCCTCCAGTCTGCCTTGCCTGTCTTAGCTCCTCCTGCAGACCCTCGATCTCCTATGTTTCTCTGGTTGCACACTAAACATCCCCCCACCCTCCATGCAATTTTTAGAAAGAAGGGCGCACTGCAGGTGCTGCAGCCAACCACCCTACCCACTGCTCTCGCTGACCACCAGCAACCCCCCACCCTTCAAGATGAAGGATACCCAACGCTCCCTCAAGTCTCCCCTCTCCCCCCTCTATCATTGCAAAACATTCTTCTCCTTTTCTCAATTTTCCTCACCCCCTTGTCTTCCAGAAACAATTAGGTAGCCAAGGTCCCTGGCCAGTCAATTAGCACCCTTCCCCCGATATGCACTAAACTTTGCAGCTAGTGAAATCGGCAAAAAACAATCAACTCCCTAAACAGCACAAAAAATAGGTTTGATACCAGAAGAAACAGGTCTCCAATTCAAACACCCTCACCAACAACACACCAAAATAGGCTTGAAATTAGAAGATGTAGGTTTCTAATTCAAAGAAACAGCCCCATACAAAAGCACACCAAATAGGTCTGAAATCAGAAGAAAGCAGAAGAAACATGCCTTCAATTTAAAGAAATGACAGACCCACTTAAAGCACACCAAAATAGGTTTAAAAGTTTCAACAGCTCCTAAACAGTTCCCTGCTAGCCCTTTTTAAGAAGGAAAACCCAACCTGCAACACAGTGAAACATCAAGACAAATCAGCCCACTTTCAGCACGCCAAAATAGGTTTCAAAATTCAAACAGCCCCAAAACAATACCCTGCTAGCCCCTTAGAAGTAGCAAGAAAGAAAAAAATAGCCTGCTACCAAGTTAAATCAACAAGAAGCAATTTAAAAGCAGCAAGAAGCAGCTATTGCACTGAAATGGATCTGATCCCTTCCCCCTTGTAGTACGGTTCACTCTCCCAATACAGTTGCAGAGAGGGGTGTTACCTCTCTCCTCCTTTTTTGCACTATATATTGAACCTTAAGCACAGGCACTGAGGCAACAGGAGGGTTCCCCCTGGGTGGCCGAGAATTTAAAGCCCTATTACCTGTGGCTATCCCAAATTCTAGTTACAGCCTAATCCTGTTACCTGGTGACTGCTATTTTATATTGACCAAACATTTATGTTATCATTTACATTACTGTAAAACTAACAGCTATTGTATCTCATCTTCTCATCACATTGTACCTTATGCCCTTCGTCTACCTCACCCATCCCTTCCAATGCCCCTACCCTCCTCCTCCCTCACCTCTCCTTCCTCCCCTCCCTCTCCCTCCCCCTTTCACCCATCCATCCCTCTTTCCACCACTTTTTCCTCCTCCACCCTGGTTGTCTCTCTTCCCCATCCGTTAACCTGAAGTTTCTCAATCGGGCCCTTCTTTTCTTCCCCCGCCTTCCTCCATCCAGCCCACTCCCTGTTCTAAAGGTGGAAATCCCACTCCATTCTTCTTCTCCTGTTCCTACTCCTTCTCCAGTCAGGCAACGTGGAGTCTAACCATAGACCCTCCCCTCCTTCTTTCTCCCCCAACCGCTACAGGCCACAGCATATTTCACCTCAATGCTCTGAACCTCCTTTCAAAAGTCAATCTCCTGTCAGTCTGGATTTCATAACACTCAACATCCTCTGTAACTCTTAGTCCAGGCTCTCCTCCAAGATCCTGGACTCTGGTCTGTCTCTTCCTATCACTTTTTCAGGTGAGACAGGGGAAATCATGAGGGTGGTATTGCCATGTATGCCCATCACAGCTTCAATTGCACCATGGCTTTCAGAAAGCTTGCAGCTTCCTCCCAAGAATTCCTTCTGGTCAGGTTTTCATCTTCTTTGGGGTTTTCTATGCTGCATTAAGAATATCCACTTCCTCCCTGGTTGACTCCCTCTCTACAATCACTTCTCATTGCTCTGTTGATGAACTCATCCTGCTGGGGAATTTCAATGTCAACTGGCTCTCCCCAGCCTCCAAGCCTACCATCCACAAAGTTGAGTCCCTGAATATCACACAGATTATCACTGAACCCAGGGCTCAAAATCAGCTCTTAAAACCATTCCCTCCTGGACTGGGTTCTCACCTCCTCCCACCCCTGTATGGGTGTAGCAGGAATCCTGCCAAAGCTTTCAGCAACCACTGCATGATGTTGTGTGTCCGGAAGATCCGGCATCCACCCTCCTCCCCTAAGTACAGTATATCTGGACCAGGTCCCTTCAATCACTCATCTCTGCTCTCTTGAGTGACTTTGCTGCTGCAGACTGGACAGCCATACCCTCCTCCACTGATATGAACATTTGCCCTCTCCCTGTTTCACTCCAAATTTTCCTCACTCTGGGACAAGAATGCCCCACTCAGAAAATTCATGGTTAAAACTCACCATCACCCCTGGATTGTCCCTGACATTATTAATTAGTGCAAGTCCTGTGAACTCGCCTGGGCACGTTTCAGATTATCTCACTCCCTTCCCGACCTTCTCTTGTATGGTACTACCAGCAGCTCCTGTACTAAAGTTGTCCAGGCTGCGAAATCGTAGTATTTCATGGCCAACCTTCAGAACAACCTTAATGCCCCCTTAAAGTTCTAGAGACAAATTCACTCCCTTTTTGACCATCCCACCCAGTACACCCTCCAGTCCTTCTAGTAAATGGTTCACCAGTGTTCAACCCCTCCTATTTTGCTGCTCACTTCAGTGAGTTCTTTGCCACTTGTGCTCTCCTTACACTTACCCTCCAGCCTCTTCCATTCCTCCCCACATTTCCGCTCATCTCCCTTCCACTGGTTTCCCGTTTCTGTCTGTTACCACCCAGGAAATCCTTACTGCCCTTCACTCCCTCAACATGTGCAAATCCAATCTGAACAGACTTAATCTTAAACAACCCCATATCTCTGCACGTGCCATAGCACATCTACGGACTCGCCTACTCAACCTCTCCTTCTCCCTCAGTACTGTCCCTCAGTCCTGGAAGTTGGCTAAAGTTCTTCCACTCCATATTGGGGGGGGGCCTTCCTCACTAGGGTAATGTCCAGCCAATCTCCCTCATCCTTTCTCTTGCTAAGCTGCAAGAGAAGCTTGTCTATATTAGATTCTCTGATTTTCTATCCTCCACTCATTTTCTCCCCCAATTCCAGTCTGGTTCCAGAAGCATCACTCCACTGTCTCCTCCCTACTGCATGTAACTGATTCCATCTTCTCAGGGATGGATCAGGGCACATCACAGTTGCTATTTTCTTCCATCAGGCCATGACCTTTGACTTGGTGTTCAACCCACTCCTCCTGGATAAGCAGAGTTCTGCTGGCCTCTCAGCTCCTGCTGTAAACTGGTTCTGTTCCTACCTCTCAGGCTGTCTGCAGGCAGTTTGGGTTGGCTGTGTACTGTCACTTCCACATTCCATCCATGATGGGGTCCCACAGGGCTCCATCCTAGGACCCATCTTGTTCTCCATCTTCCTTAATGATCTCCCCACAGCTTGTCACAGTTTGCATATCCACATGTATGCAGATGATGATACAGTCATTTACACCTCTGGTCCCTCCACTGCAGCTGTGGAAGGTCTGCTACAGCAAGACTTCCACAATGTCCTGCGCTGGTTCCAATCTGACCAACTCTGTCTCAAAACAAAACAAAAACATTGTATCCATGACTTTTGGCACTAGCCAAAAGTTGGCCAGACTCCGAACTCTGCTCATCTTCTCCACCTTGGATGGCACCACTCTTGAAATAGTTCGGTCATTCCAAATACCTCAATGTGCAGACAGCAGACTTGAGTTCTCTGTACACACTGATGCCATCCACTCCAAGCTCTGCCCTAAACCTGGTGCCCTATACTGCAATAAAGACAGTCTGTCTGCAGGTACATCATGAACTTGTCATCAAAGTGGTACTCCTTTGATTATGTGGACGTGGTCTGTGGCACCACTCCCTTTACCACCTTGGTCAGAATGGACGCCCTTTGCTATTACTCCTGTCATTTGGCTACCAAATCCCCCTCTCATACCCACCACTGCTCACTCTACTCTTCCTTATCCATCCTTCCTCTACTCTCACCTTGCCAGAACCACTGCCTCACTCATATCCAAATACTGGATAGGGTCCCTTCTCTCTTACCTCTTCTCCCTCCTCTCCTCCATCCCCTCTGCCTCCTGCTTACTTCACTCCAGGGATGCTCACACTTTCGTCATTCCTCATCCCTACTCCTGTTCTGGGCAATCAGCCTTTTACTATTGTCTCCCTTCACTCTGGTACCCACTCCCATCTTCCCTACCTCCCCTCCTTCCATCAGGTACCAGCTGAAAGTCTTCTTCCCCCCACTCCTGTTTTCTTCCCACCTGACTGTCCCCCATAATTGCCTACTACCCAAGTGTAGGTGTGGCTGAAATGCCAGATTTTGCTGCTTGCTCTTACTGCACTTACTCCTGTTTAAAACTGTATACTCTACTGCACTTTATTGCAACTGCGAACTGTTTCGGTGCTATATATTTGCACTGTAATTGTGTACTGTGTTAATGCTATGTATTTGCAAACTCTGTTCCTTTCCCCCGCATCACATGTGAAAATGAGCCTTGGCTCAGTGTGCCTTTTCTGGTCATCAGTTTTGAAATACATA
Organism: Neoceratodus forsteri; assembly: GCA_016271365.2. Classification (NCBI taxonomy): domain Eukaryota; kingdom Metazoa; phylum Chordata; order Ceratodontiformes; family Ceratodontidae; genus Neoceratodus; species Neoceratodus forsteri. The sequence continues at coordinate 881,136,246 of CM057450.1, read as the reverse complement.
AATACCCCATCCCCAGCCTTAAAACAGAAATTCACATTTAAATGGAATAGATCTATAATAAAATACTTGGGCATTTACATCCCTAAGTGTTTATCCAACACAGAACTTCTTAACTTTGAACCGTTGACTCAGATTACCCAAGGTCTCACTACTTGGAACAAGGTACCTCTAAGTATTTTCCCTCGAACAGAGTCCATAAAAATGGTGATACTCCTGAGGATATTATACTCACTACAGACTCTCCCTTTGGTACATTCCCAGATACATTTTAAAAACTGGGACAAACTCATTTCCCACTAGAGATGAGTGAAGTTGGTTAAATGTGCTCCGTGAATTTATCTGCAAAGTTAGCGCAATTCATTAAGTGCGGAATTTTGCTACAAACAGCAAAATTGCACTGTTCATGGTGAAATTCCGCCTGCAAATTCCACAATTTGTGGGTGATTTTCGCACTTATGCATTGAAAATTTGATGATTGCAGGCACAAAGTTGCTGAGGGAAGGGAAAACTTTGTGACACTCCACAGATGCGAAGTTTGGCCACTTCGTGGCAACTTCATCAGTGGAATAGAATTGCGCTATAACTCCATTTCCTACCATGCAGAGTATTAAATAGCAGGTACAGCATAGCAATAGACTGCAAGCCATGTTTTTGAGTGATTTCACGGCTTTGGAGACTACCAAGAATATTTTTTTTGTTTTACATTTTGCTAATTAATCTGTGCCAAGTGCTATGCATCTTCACACTTGATTATCACTTTCATGCGTAAAACTTCTAATCAACTTTCTCAGCTTATTTAATATCCTGCTATATATGGGGAGGACAATGCCCAAAAATTAGATACATGACCCTACAGTTACCTAAGAATAAGTGGGGCTTTAATCTGCCCAACCTGTGAACATATGCACAGGTTGGTAGCACAACTATGTATAATCTGTTGCTTGCTACCTCCCTCTTGTACACAGGCATGGAAACATATAGAATTTCACCTCAATTATTTATTTGACACACCCCTACAACTGTTCTTACATCTACTCAATAGAGTGGGGATTAAAAACTATACAACTTGTACAGCAATCACCTTAAACCAGAGGCAAATGTTGCATACTAAACCCACCTCACCAACTTATGATGGTATTGTAGGTTACTAAAGAAGGATTCTGATTTTTTTCCATTACAGGTAGACCCTACTTTCCCCCAGGTGGAGCCACATCTTTGAATACAATGGAAAGTTTGTGTACAAGTTTGAGAGTCATGGGTGGCATCAGCTTTGGTAAAATGGAATGCCCCTCAGGTTAGCGGTAACACTAGATGGACTGACTGTTGTGATATATTTTGGAAACCACCATATCCTGTTACAGCAGGACCTCCATTGTCTATTTCAGTCAATACCAAACAAGGTATCCTACCTTTTCAACATTTACAGGACACCTGAAAGCTTACCAAGAATTAATATTTTCGCTACCTCCACATCAGGATACCCTTACTACACTCTCTCAGGAGAACCCCTAAGCTCCCTTATCCCCCACCCTCCCCTCCTATGAATATTTATACACTTGACCTAGTAGCACCTGACATGGAGTCCACCCATTCCACGGATGTCTGGATAAGATGAACCTTCCCAGCACTCAGGGTTACCTCATACATAATATGGTGATAATTTACATGGAAGTGTTGATCATGGTACTTCTGAACTCCTAAAGTCCAGTGCATCATGTCAAACCAATCTTGTGGAGTTCTACGAATGGGTAACATCAGAACTGGACAGGGGAAAGCCTGTGGATGTATTATTCTTGGACTTCAGCAAGGCGTTTGACTCTGTCCCCCACAATGGTCTGGTGGGGAAACTGATGGGGTTGGGAGTAGGTCCTTTGATGGTCAGATGGATTGAAAACTGGCTAGCTGGATGCACCCAGAGAGTAGTGGTCTGTGGGGAGCTCTTGAACCCTAGAGAAGTTGGTAGTGGGTACCCGAGGGCTCTGGTCCTGGGTCCGATCCTGTTTAATGCATACATATCGGACATCAGGAGGGATAGGTGTGAAATGAGTCTCTTGCTGATGACTCCAAGATGGGAGCAGTAGTGAGGGAGAAGAGGGAGGTTGGCCCTGCAAGGGACCTGGACACCTGGAAAGCTGGGCTCACACATGGAAATTAAATTTCAATATCACCAAGTGCAAGGTGTTACATCTTGGGCAGGAAACCCTAAACACAGGTATGCTCCTGGGAGGGAGGCGCTGGAGGCCTCAATAGGGGAAAAAGACCTAGAGGTCATGGTGGATGCATATATGAATAACTCTGAGCAGTGCAGGAGAACGGCTAGCAAGGCAAACAGGATGTTGGGATGCATCGTAAGGGGGAATCACCTCTAGGAGCAAGGAAGTGATTCTGCTGCTGTACAATGGACTGGTTAGACCACACCTTGAGTACTGTGTACAGTACTGGAGACCACACTTGAAGAGGGACATACAACTCCTGGAGAGGGTACAGAGGAGGGCAACTAAGATGATACGAGGGCTAGGGGATTTGACGTATGAGGACAGACATGAGAAGCTCTGCCTGTTTTCACTGGAGGAGAGGAGAGACGGAGGGACATGATTGAGGTCTTCAAGTACCTCAAGGGAATAAATAAGGTAAACATGGAGGGGATCTTTAGACTAAAGCAGGGAAGTATCACCAGAGGGCATGGTTTGAAGTTGGAAGGTGGAAAGGTGAGGGGGTGAAAAGAGGAGGAGGTTTTTCACTGAGAGGGTGGTGGACCCTTGAATGACTTCTCGCTAGAGCTGGTTCAGAGGTCCACAGTGGAAGGCTTCACAGGGTGGGACAGACACAGAAAGTGGATGTATCAGATGATGGCCTGTCCCAGGGGGGTGGGAATGGATGATAGGGGTTTCTGGAACACAAGGAAGGGGGAGGGCCTCGGCACCCAACTAGGGATCTGTGGTTCGAGCAGACTCGATAGACCGTAAGGCCTAATCTGCTGGCAAATAGTATATTAGTAAATATATGGGCACTGAATATTAATACTGCTGGAGAAAAAGTGGTCATGCAGCTGCTGATCATGCACACATTTCTGTTACTTTACAGAATCACTAGAGTTCTAGGTGGCACTTAGACATAAATTCACATTGCTCTCTTTAGATATTACTTTGATATGTCGCTCCAATATACTATTATCGATCCTTCCTGCGGAGGTTGGGACGGAACCCCAGACCACTGGTCCACATCTTGTTGCTCTCGGCCAAGAAAGTCATCACTAGGCTATGGCTGCAGGAGCCCCCTCCTAAAATTGCTCAATGGCAGCAGATCGTAATTTTAATATATAAAACGGAAAAAAGAACAGTTATGTACTTACCGTAACAGCGGATCTTCTAGAGAATTTCTTTCATCAGGCCACACCTATGCAACTACTGTATAGTCACTAGGCGTTAGGACCACACAAAAACTTTTGCAAGCAGTCCACTAGGGGCCGCCCACGAAAACGTCTTATGTCGACATCTGCTCTATATAATCATGGGTGGTTTCTCCCTCCTCAGTTCCCTGCCGGAGATCATGCTCAGAGGATCTCTCTTCAGTGAACTGGGATAGAAAACTCGAGTCTACCTAACAGGAGAGGCAGACTACCTCACAGGAAGACCTCTGGTATGCCATCATGAAAGAAAGGAGACAGCCTATATAGAGTTGTCAAACCCTGAACCTTTGTCCAGCAAATCAAAAGAGAAAGGCGGCCCCTATCAATTAAAGGAGTAAAGGGAACCTAGCCTGAAGACATCCTGATAAACCTTCCCAGAGAAGGAAAGAAAAAAATTACTCACCTGTAGTAATCTTGTTTCTTCCAAAGGGATCCACTAATATTATTATTACTCTTGCAGTGCTCCCTTAAGCCAGCACTGCCCCAGAGAGAATAGAATGCTATGCTAATCATGGAATGTTTAGCCTGTGCATCTATTTTCAAACTGCCAGTGTCAACTGCCTACATTCTAACTCAGATTTCTTAGAAGCCTGCAAAGAGGCCATAACAACATGTGAATCACTATTTAAATAATTATTGAAAAATAATGCCCAACTGGGCAAATAATATTAGCCAAAAGACTAGTATAAACAAATGTCCCCTTTTTTTCTGAAGCCAGATATGCCTTTAGAAAAGAACCTACAAGTTGACATTATTAGAAGGTGCCAGCAGGTGACATGCCACTCCAACTATACATCTTATCAGCTGTGGAAAGGATTTTTCTTGTTACTGATTCTGAAAAGGGAGGCAAGGGTGGGGAGTAATAATATTAGTGGATCCCTTTGGACAAAACAAGATTACCACGAGTAATTTTTTCTTCTAACCCCATGAATCCACTAATATTATTACTCTTGCAGACTATGCAGCAGTACCTCAAGGAGGTGGGCCAGAATCTACTTAGGAAAAAGACTCTGCAAGACTGCTGTGCCAAATCTGGCATCACTCCTGGACTGGGTGTCCAGGCTATAATGCTTAGTGAAGGTGTGGACTGACCTCCTGGTAGCTGCTTTACATATTACCATTAGAGGTACCTCTCGGGCAGCTGCAATAGTGGCAGCTGTGCCCCTTGCAGAGTAGGCCCTAAGACCAGAGAGAGGAACCTTGCCTGCCTTTGAGTAGCAAAACTGAATATACTGGACTATCCAACGAGAGATAGCCCTCTTTGAAGCAGGAGTACCTTTACCTACTTCCCCATAGGTGAGGAACAGTTGTTGTCTGTCCTGCCTATGATCTTCAATATGAGTCATGTAATAACTCAGTGCTCTTTTTACATCCAAGCTGTGCAATGTACACTCACCTGAGCTAGAGTGTTCAGAAAAGAAAACTGGTAATGTTATAGACTGGTTCAAATGGAAGTCAGAAACCACCTTTGGGAAGAACTTCCTATTAGTTCTCAACACTACCTTGTCCATGTGGAAACATAGTCCTTTTCCACACAGAGGGCCTGTAGCTAGCTTATCTTTCTGGCAGAAGTGATTGCTACCAGAAAAAGTACCTTCCAGGTAAGAAATTTAAGCTCTGCAGATGCCATAGGCTCAGAGGACGGAAGTATAAGCTGAACAATGCAAATATTAAGGTCCCATGCTGGCACTGGTTCCTTGTGAGGGGGGGGAAACAAATGTGAGAGCCCTTTAAAGAATCTTTTGAATATAGGGTTTGATGCCAGGGAGGTATCCTTTCTAGCTGAAAGGTATGCCAACACTGAAGTCAGGTGCACCTTCAGAGTTGAGTGCTACAACCCCAGGGAGTGCAGGCGAGACAAATAATCGAGAAGGGTTGGGATCCCGGCCTGGGCTGGGACTATACCCTTGTCACTACACCAAATGGAAAATCTTTTCCATTTTGAGGCATAGGTTTTCTTGATGGAAGGCTTCCTGTAACCCTTAAGGACTTCTAAAACTGCTTCAGAGAATTGGCAATCTGCATATTCTAAGTCCTCAAGAGCCAGGCCTTGAGTTGAGAGACCTGAGATTGGGGTACACTACCCTCCCCTGAAAGGAAGTCAAAGGGGAGGTGAATCAGTTTGCTCACAGACATTGAGAGCAGCAGGGAGTACCAAGGCTGTCTTGCCCAATCTGGGGTCACCAGAATCATCGGAGCTGGTTGTGCCCTGATCTTGATGAGCACCCTGAGTATCAAAGAAAAGGGAGGAAAGGCATAGAGGTACCTGCCTGTCCAATCCAGAATCAGGACATCCAATGGAACTGTCCCCTTCACTGGGGCCCTGCAGCAATAAAGAGGTAAGTGGTGATTTTGGTGGGAAGCAAAAAGGTCTATTTCTGGGGTCCCCAACCTCCGGAATACAGCATTCCCTACTTGCTTGTTCAATGCCCATTCATGATGGGCCTGGTTTATCCTGCTCAAGGCACCTGCCACGGTGTTGTCCTTGCCTGGCAGATGAATTGACTGTAGAGAGGCATTTAGAGAGTAAGCAAGGCTCCATATCTTCATTGCCTCTGTACACAGAGGAGTGGATCTTGTCCCTCCTTGTTTGCTGATGTAATACATTGTTGTGGTATTGTCTGCTCTGACTTGTACCACCTTTCTCTGTATGAGATGAGAGAAACCCAGAAGTGCCAGATAAACAGCTCTTAACTCCAGCGGGTTTATGTACAGGAGAGCGTCTGCACTCTCCCAAGTACCATGGATGATGTGATCCCCTAAGTGAGCACCCCAACCAAGCAGGGAAACATTGGTTGTGAGGACCAGGGAGGAAGGGAGGCTCCTGCAGAAATGGAACCCCTTCCCTTAAATTTTCTGGTTCCCTCCACCACTGGAGGGCCTGTCGTAACGTTTGTGTGATTGGTACTGGCTTTTCAGAGGGGGTCCCACCTTTGGCACCAGTGTGCTTGGAGGTGGAACCGAATATCTCTCATCTGAAACCTGGCACCTATGACTGTGCTTGTTGCTGCAGCCATGTGTCCTAACAGTAGAAGAAATGGTTTTGCTGGCTTTGGCCTGCCCAGGGCAAATGAACCTGTCAGAAGCTAAATGCTTTCTACCCTCTCCTGAGGGAGAAAAGCTCTTCCCACTACTGTATTCAGTTCTGCACCAATGAACTGCAGAACCTGCACAGGGGTCAGGACTGACTTTTTGGTACTGAGAAGGAATCCCAGGGACAGCAGCATATCCTGGGTTACCTAAAGGTGATCTGACACCTGTTGGTGGGATTTCCCTATGATTAGCCAATCGTCCAGATAAGGAACAACTGTGACACCCAGTCTTCTGAGGTGTGCCACTACTACTGATATGCACTTGGTAAAGACCCTTGGTGAAGAGCTAAGGCCAAAGGAAGGGTTGAGAATTGGTAGTGGCCCGAGAGGGGTCTGAATCTGACATACTTTCTGTGTGACTCTCCTATGGGAATATGGAAATATGCGTCCTTTAGATCCAAAGAGGCTAGCCAGTCACCTTTTTGCAGAGTTGGCAAAATCATGGCCATTGTGACCATTTTGAACCTGTGCTTTACCAGGTACCTGTTCAGCAGTCTGAGATCTAGTATAGGCCGCCACTCGTTGTTCTTTTTTGTTGTTAGGAAATATCTGGAATAGAACCCTTGCCCTCTTTGGCTGTAGGGGACAGGCTCCACTGCTTTTGCCAGCAGTAGGGCCTGTACCTCCTGCTCCAGTAGTTTTCTTTCAGAGGAGGGAGCTGGTGCAAACTGTTTTAACCTTGAAAGAGGAAGGGACTTGAAGCAAATGGAGAGACCCTGACTCACTATTTCCAGGACCCACTTGTCTGTGGTTATTTTTAATCATTCCCGGAAATAGTGGTTGAGTCTGCCCCTACAGGATGTGGAGAGGCAGCCTGAAGGGAAAAGTCAGGGGTTCTGTTTTGCTTGCTGCTGAGGCTGAGCAGATTGGGATACTCTCCAGAACCCCTTCTACCTCTAGCTCTGTAAAATCCAGTCTGCTGTGGTTGGTACTACTGCTGGGAAACAGACAAAGCTGAAGCAGATGGCCTGTCTCTGGTCGAGTTGCTCCTAAAAGTAGCTTTATATTATTCTACTTTTTTCATATATGCCTCAGTCTGGGCACCAAAAAGAGAGTGGCCTTTGACAGGAAAGTCCATTGCCTTAGTTTTGGTGTCCTGGGTGAGGTTGGTAACCCAAGACCGAGTGTCCCTTTGTCACCAGTTTTTCTAGTCGAACGCATGAAGTAAAACAAATTATTGTTAATAACTGGTCCATTCTAGAACTTGAACCAGAATTGAAGGAGGTGATTAAAAGTGGACCTAAAGTTGTATATCGTAGATGCAGAAGTGTAAAAGATTATGTTGTGTCTAACTTAGTAGGGACCAACACCAATAATAAACAAGTGTTATTAACATCAACACCAAAGGGAACACATAGATGTGGTAAATGTCTGTACTGCAAATACATTAATTGCTGTAAAAATTTCAAACATCCAGTTACAGGGAACAGTGTAGAATTGAGGGACTTTATCACATGCAACAGTACTGGTATAATATATCTGTTAGCTTGTGAATGTGGAGCCTATTACGTTGGACGGACCATACGAAAACTGAAAGTCAGAATAGGTGAGCATATAAGGGCAGTGGAAAAACGTGATGTGTCATATGCTATAGTTAAACATATTTTGAAATATAGTCCAAATAAACACAACTTCAATTTTATAGGTTTGGAATTGATCTCTTTGGGCCCTAGAGGGGGTGACCTAAATAAAAAAAATAGGGCAGAGGGAAAGTTTTTGGATTTATACCTTAGGAGCTTGCTCTGACATGGGTCTTAATGAGAATATCGAACTTGCAGCATTTTTAAAAAAATATAAATGATTTGTGAGAGTTATTATTAGGGGCCTTGTAAAATGAAATATAGCCATACACTTAAAGGAAAATAAAAAACTTTATTTTGGCTTTATTGACAACATGTTGAAATGAATCATGAATCTTGTTCCCAAACATGACATATATATTATAGTCATTATGTGTTTTCTTCCATAGATATTATCATAAAAGGTTGTGCCTGGTTATCTCTTTTTAATTTAGTTAGGTTACATGAATAAGTGATATAAATTAAAATGTGAATATTCATGTAATATTTTATCTGAGGTCACCATGTTCATTGTGGTACAAATTTAGGGTCATCCCTAGTAATAGTATGGGAGTAGTAGATTAATCATGTGTGTTTTTAGCTTTAAATGGGACATTAATTAATGGTTTTATACACATTGGTGGATTTAAGTCACATGATATAGTTAATAGTGTATTTAAGCAAAGCATTATGATGATGTTTTTTACTCTTGAGGAAGCCTGGCAGCCCGCCAGGTGAAACGTTAGTCCTTTGTATTGCTGTGTACGGTGCTGGTCTCCACTAAAATCTGGATTTTTACTTCCGCTTACAAGTCGTTTTTATTGTGCTGTGTGGGTGCTCATATTAAAGTTTCCTATTGTCTGGTTTTTATGTAGCACCGCACTACTCCTGGAGCTCTTTGTTTTTCTTTTTTCTTTAGCTCTGTAAAATCCAGTCTGCTGTGGTTGGTACTGCTGCTGGGAAACAGCCTATACCTGACAGAAAGACCTCCTAAAAGAGCACCTGCCCCTGCCTCCCTTAGAATAAGACAAAGCTGATGTAGAGGGCCTGTCTCTGGTTGAGTTGCTCCTAAAAGTAGCTTTACAGTAGTCTACTCTTTTCATATAGGCCTCAGTCTGGGCACCAAAAGGAGAGTGGCCTTTGACAGGAAAGTCCATTGCCTTAGCTTGGGTGTCCTGGGTGAGGTTGGTAGCCCTCAGCCAGAAAAATCTTCTTTGAGCAATGGTACCAGACATCCACCTTGCAGCTGTATCATTGGTGTTAGCTGCCATCTGAAATTGGTATTTGGAAACCTCCAAGCCCAATTTTGCTGTGTCTAGCAGCTCTCACACTGTTAAAGAGGGGTTAGCCTCAGCATTGTCCGCTACGGTCTGCCAGAGAGCTTTTTGATAAAGGGCTGCATAGGCCTGGTAGCTGGCTTGACGAATTGCCAGGGATGCCGAAAGGTACACCTTTTTTGCCATGCTGTCCACCTTTCTCGAATCCTTCTCAGGGGGGTGAGAGGATAAGGGAGTTTTGGCTTTTTCACAGGCAGCCTGCTGTACAATACCCTGGTGGTCTGTGTGACTAAAAAAAAACTCAGCACCAGATTTTTCCAGCTGATACTTCTTGTCACACTTTTTGTCTGTGGGCGTGACTGCATTGTGAGCCTTTAGGATTTCTAAAGCATCCTTCTTAAAGAATTTGTAGATAGGCAGAAGGAGCCTTTTTGAGGGTGTCAGTCCCATAAGCTCCACGTATTGTGCCTCCTCTTCATCCTGGATCTCTTCAGCTGTTTGCAGATCCAGGGTCTCTACCATTTTCTCAACAAAAGAAAAATGGGAAGAGAAATCCTTGAAGGCCTGGGGGCAGCCAAAATACTGTTCTGGTGACACCTCAGGTTCAATTCCCTCTTCATCTTGGTCATCCTCCTCATATGCCACTGTAGCAGTAGGCAAAAGAGGGGTAACAACAGTTGCTTTCTCAGCAGTAGTAATCACAGGCTGTTGAGGGAGTAATAAACCCTAAAGCATATGGAGTAAGCCTATGTCAACTCAGCAGGAGAAGGAGCATTAATAAGCAACTGAGGGACCCCTTGAGGCATTTCAGCCGGAGTGTCAGTGTGTTTGGTTTGCTTACATTTTTTGGCAGGCACCGGGGAGTCAGCCGGTTGACTGCCTCTCTTGCCAGAGCCCTTACCCCAAATCGGGGTGGATTTAGAGGCTCTGGAAGGAACTACCACAGTCCTAGAGGGGGTGGACTGGTTAGAGCCCATAGACCCCTCCTATAGTTTTCTTTTAAGCCTCTCCCTGCGTTTTTCCACTGTCTTAACCGGGAAAGACTTACAAATATCACAGCCTTCATTGAAGTGCTGTTGCCCAAGGCAGATCAAGCAAAGATCACGCTTGTCTGCCTTGGCAAACACCTCTGCACACTTGAAGCAATTCTTGAACCCAGGGGGTCCTGTTTTCTTTTTAGGCTTGTCTGACATTAAGAAAACAGGAACCAGTAACTGACCAGAAAATAGACTAAATTTAAATATTTGCAGTTGGTTTCAATAGAATAACAGTCGGTTCAGGAACCGATAAAATGAAGAAACTATCGGTTCCGACTGGATCCAGAACCGAGAAACTGCTGAGGAAAACAGATAAACCTCTGTTCAAAAGCACTTAAAAATTAAATAAAATTAAAGAATAAAGTAACCGGAACCCTCTAAAAAGGTTCCAACGAATTAAAAAAAGGTCAGTTGCCCCTCGGTTCAAAGGGACCGCAAGGAACTGATAAACAAGTTTAAATTTAAAACTAATGAGGTATAAAACACTAAAGAACAATGACACTAGGCAGTAATGAAAAAGAAAACAAAAATATTAAATTTTTTTGCTCTGTGCACTACAGGAATCTGTCTTGATTGAGAGAGATCTCCAGGGCATCTGAACTTTGCAGCAGACAGAAGAAATCTGAGATACAATGTAGGCAGTTGACACTGGGCAGTTTGAAAATAGATGCACAAGCTAAACATTCCATCATTAGCATAGCATTCTGTTCTCTCTGGGGCAGTGCTGACTTAAGGGAAAACTGCAAGAGTAATAATATTAGTGAATTCCTGGGGTTAGAATAGCCTGTAGAAGACTGTAAGGTCCTGGGACCCCCTGTGCAGGGAACCAGATGAACAGCTGGGTGTCACCTGACAAAGGCTGTAAAGGCCCAACAGGGAGATATCTAATGACCTTTCAGAGAGAAAGGAAACAACATGCATCACGCTGTGAATCCCTTGGGGGATGGAGGTGGGTCAGCATGGCCTGATGAAAGAGATTCTCTCGAAGATCTACTGTTACTGTACGTACGCAATTGTTCTATCTTCTTCAAGGATACCTCTTCCATCAGGCCACACTTATGGGCACCAGTAACAGTCTGGGTGGTTAGAGAACCTCAGGCCCCTAAAGGAGGCCTGGAAGGCCTGCCATACTTCAGCCTTGCCTGTTGTAGAAGGCAATGTCCAGAATGTAAATATGTGGGGAAGAGATGGACAGTACTGCAGTGGTTATCTGCCCATGTCTCTGCAGCAGACACTAGGTAAGACATGTGCTAGAGGTAGCACGTCATTAGATAAAAGGGGCAGAATGGTTAAATTGATGTCCCAATACCTTCTACACCCCCTTAAGCTTCTATTCAAAAAAAGTTTAAATTCTGGAGAGGTCCCCAGAGATTGGAGGACAGTGCATGTAACACCTCTGTTTAAAAAGGGCAACAAGCAAAGTGTGGAAAATTATTCGCCCGTCAGTTTAACCTCCATAATTTGCAAAATACTGGAGGGAATTATTATTATTTTTTTAAATTTTCTCTTTATCCTCCTCCCTACTTGCAGCCCCCTCCTCTTCGGGAGACACCTATGGCCTTATCAGCCTTCGCTCACCTACCTGGAGCCGGTGCAGTCCATGCCCTATGGAGCCATGGCTATACCCCCCAGGCGGGTACGGGGTAGGACCCCCTTCCACCCCGATGTTCCGCTATTCTTCGTCGGCATGCTGTCCCCGGGCAGGTAGGGGCATTGAAGGTCGGGGCCCTGGTGCTCCGTCTACTAGGAGGCTGCAAGGGTTTTTCCTGGTGTTTCTCGATGTGCCAGATCCAAGGACGTCAAGGTGCCGAAGCGCCGACGTCTGGTACGTCACTCCCCCTCTGTTGGAGCATCGGGCTTGCTGTACCTCAGGTCTCCACCGGGTCAGACAAGCACTGAGCTCAGGTACCCCTCCCGGAGAGACGAGGCAGTCCTTGGGGCGCTCAAGTCCTCCCCTCCCGGCCCGACCCTCCAGCTCCGGGCTCGTTCGAACCCGGTCGCTGGCGCCGTAGGAAATCTAAACCTGCAGCCGGGCGGGCCGGCTTAGGAGGGAATTATTAAGGACAAACTTATACTTCTCTTAGGAAACGCTGATAGCAACAAGCATGGTTTTATTACAGGCAGATTGTGCCTTACTAATCTCTTGTGTTTTTACGAAAAAATAAGTAAGAATGTCGATCAAAAAATTCCATGTGATATTTATTTTTATTTATTTTTTTGGTAACCAGGTACGGCTCACTAGGCAAAAGTTCCTTTTTTCAGGGGCAACCCAGTAACACTGAACAGGTTAAGTGACTTGCTCAGAGTCGCACAGTATGCAAGTGGAGGTTGTGGGAATCAAACCCAGGTCTGCTGGTGCACCAAGCTCATTCACAGCTCGTTATGATACTTTATTCATAGCTTTTAGTAAAGCATTTGATACCCCTCCACATGATGCTACTGTTAAAAAATTACTACAGAGAGGCGTCAACAACAGATTAGTAGGCTGCTGGTTAACTAGGATCTGAAGCTTATCCAATAGGTAAGGATATGGGCAGACTAGGTGGGCCAAGTGGTCCTTATCTGCTGTCTAAGTCTATGTTTTTATGTTAGTAAAATGGATTTCAAACTGGCTGGAGAATAGAACACAGAGGGAGGCCTTGAATGGATGTTTGTCCCTCGAGGGAAGGGTGACTAGTGGTGTCCCTCAGGGTTCAGTATTGAGCCCTTATATCTTCTATTTGTTGATTAACGGATATTGTGGATAGATTAAACAGCTGGTCTGTTAAATACGCGGACAACATAAAAATAGGCGAGGTATACAGTACCCAGGAGCAACTGTCCAGAGTGCAAGTCGATCTCACCACAACTGCTGACTGGGCTAACAGGTAGGGAATGTTTAATACTGAGAAATATTTAGTCATGCATTTGGGTTTTAATAATCCTAAACATAAGTAATATCTTTGTGGTAAGCAGCTTAGTAAAACAGCACTTGAAAAGGATCTGAGACTGTACGGTTCAGACAATTAATGCTTCACTAGACATATTAATGAAACAAGTAGCAAAGCTAACAAGATCCTATGGACCATTAAGGTGATTTTCTGAGCTTTACTATAACAAATGGCAGTAGTAATCTGTAGGAGTTGTGAATCAATCTCCTACCATTCAAACTGCCAAAAAGGGCTGTTTTCCATGACAAAAAATGCTTTTATTTCTGTGCTCTGCTTCATTTGTATAACCCTGACCCTTTTTTTCCCTCAGTGCTACAATCCCCAACCGTGACATCATGCAGGGGGAAAAAAGTTTTGAAACAGAGACCTCTGTTGATCAGTCTTAGTATTGCAGACATCCTTTTTCTTTCATAGTTTTGGACTCCTACCATAAACCTGACACCAAATGAAAGTATTCTGACCCATAATTACACTCCTGAACTACTTAGTCATTCAGACCCTATAACATAAATATAGAAAAGTATCATCACGCTCCCACATTCTGACAGGAGCTGTCACTTCAGACCTGTCACTTCACCTGCAGGAAGTAAAAGTGAAACATCTACACAGAATGGCAAATGATCTTTTTTGGCCTACCTGTATCACAAAAACATTTTTCCAGAAACTTTTCTACAGACTGTACTGCTATAAACACTACCAAAATAGGAGACTGCACTTTGATTAGGGAGACAATTCGGAGGCAGTATAACGCAGTGGTTCAAGGCTCTGAGCTGCAAATCTGGAGACCTAGGTTTGAATACCACAGCCCCACTTGCGTACTGTGCGACCCTGAGCAAGTCACAACTTCCCTGTGTTCCCAGGTCGCACCTGTAAACAAGCTTTCAGCTTAGTGTGCCACTCCTGGTTAAATAATTGGATAAAAAAAAGACAGAAAAATCAGCTATTTCTGTGGTCACTACAGAAATAGGAGACTACGTCTCTCAGTAAATAAATTTTGTCTGCTAGATGCCTTGTTTTGAAGAACATGAGAGCTTTTGTTGTTGAAGCACTACAAAAATATGAGACTGCACCGAACGCACAGTAAGGAAATCAGAAAATAACATTATACCCACAATGCTTTGCTACATATGTACCTACTGCGTACCCCTTTTCCCTCTCCCAGAGGACGCATCTGGAAACAAGCTTGTCTGCTCTGTATGTCTTTCCTGGTAACACTTTTAAATAAATACATAAATATGTCTACATATTAGGTGCTATACTGCAGTCACCACTACCAAAAGAAAGTGGCTGCAACTCTGAGTAATGAACATTTAAGTCAACTTTATAATTTAACCTAGAATTCCTTGTTGCTGTACGTAAATCATTGACAGTTCCCTTGCATGACATCATTCTGGGGGGGTGGCCGCACACAGAAAACTAGAGGGTAGGCAGAAACAAAGTGCTAGTAAAACACAAAATGACAAAACAAACTGCAGCTGCAACATCTGAAGCATGAGCGGCAATGGCATACTGTGTGGAAAAGGCTTCTGCGAAAACTCAGAAAATTACTTTAAAAATAATATCAATTCTAGAAATGCCAAAGTTTTGGTACTGCTTTATAGACCATGCGTTAGAACAAATCTAGAGTACTACTCATAGTTTTGGTCCCCTTACAAAGAAAGCAACATTAAGCAACTTGGAAAAAAATCCAAAAAACATTCACCAAATTGGTACGTGGGTTAAGAGAGTTAGATTACGAGGCCAGATTAGCCACTCTCAATCTCATGGCCCTAGAAATGAGAAGGTATAGGGGTGACCTCTTATTTATGTGGGATGTAATTAATGACCCTTATCTGCTTAATGAAATGGCTTTTGCTTTTAAACAAGCTAACATAGAGACTAGAGATCACCCACTTCAACTGTGCTATTCAAGAAATAACACCAATAAAATAAAGTTTTACTTTATTCAGATAGTGGTTAATGGATGGAATGCACGCCCGCTCAACATCATTTCCATGAAAATAAATCCATTTTTAAGTGCAGACTAGATGATTGGCTTCTAAAAAAATTAGGGTGCCCTCATTAAGGGTTTTGGGATAGGAGCTACCTATGGGCATATTGTCTTTACTTCCTTGCTTCCACCTTAGAATGAACCTTAGTATGAACAATTCAGGATGCTGTGTACCGTGCCATGTGTAACCGAAGTCACGCAGGTGATCAGGCTGCTGAAGAGACCTTGTTCACAGGCAAAGGGCCACTGTCTTCCAAAGAAAGGTGAAAACCAAGCTGTGAGGCCTCCTTGGAGGTGGTGATACAGCAAACAGAATACCCGAGTATCCTAGACATCGACAGGAAGAAACTCAGGGTGAAGGCACAAAGACCCGCAGGCTTTGTACAGCTGGAGAATAGGGTAGCTTGTGTGTCTGCCCGAAAGTGAGACATCCTTCAAATGGAAAAGGATGGCAGAAAACAAGAACAACTTCCCTTCTGGGAAACAGGCATAGTCCTGCAGGCACAGCTGGTTCACAGACAGCCAATGTAAAATCTACCACGCAAGTCACTAGCTACCTTCGGCTCAAGATAAAGCTGAGGAACATGACCCCAATGTAGGTCCCCAGAGAGGACTGCAGCAAACCAAGAGGCTTTTAAGACTGAGGGCTTCTGCTAGATATTCAGATCCCTATGAAATGGGAAACCGTACTTCCTGGAAAGGGCACGTGGCCAGAGGGCCACGACCCAAGTGCATTGCAGGAGTTGGCGTCTGAAAAGAGTAGAAGATACCGCAGACAGGAGACACTGTACAAAGACACTAATAATAATAATAATAAACTTTATTTATTCAGCGCCTTTCAGGAGCATCAAGGTGCTTTACATAAAGAATAAATACAGCAAGATAAAAACAAACACAAAATATAAAACAGATGACCAATAAAAATCAGTAAAATTTAGGCAGCATATGCTTGTCGTCACAAATATGTTTTTAATGCCTGCTTAAGTAAGCTAAATGGAACTGGAGGAAGGCCTTCACCACCAGCCAGCCAATGACCACTTATCCAGAGACTCTAAGTCTATCCATGACTATACTCATGAGAGCCAGGCAGGATCATAACTGCAAATGAGGTCCTGACAGGCCATGATATTGTCTGCATGGGATACCTGGCCATAGCCAGGCAAGCAGGAGCGTTAAGTCCACAGCCAGCTGCACCTGGCTGTGGAATGGATATGCACAGCGCCATGGGGAGCCGTGGATGCCAGAGTTACTTCCTCCATTGGGAGAATAAAGGGACCTTTCTGCCTGGAACGGCAAGAAGGAAAGGTGCACAGACAATTACCTTTCTAATAAAGGGAGGATGTGGCACACACCAGGACGATCTCTAGGTTCTAGAATGAGCGAATAAAAAGCTGTCATTCCTCCCCATTTATTTACTGGAAGAAGAGATTCCAAATAGAAAAGAATCAAGCATATGGCATCGAACAGGGCACACAGGTCTGCCACAATGGGTGTTCCCAGAGTCTTGTTGTGCTTACAGGACCATGTCCTGCCTAACTTCTCCGGCTAGGCATGTGACATCTACTGGAATAAGGCTTAGTGTTGGTCCTAGGTTGTGAGTAGGAAACCAACTCTAGAAGCACAGTATTTCCTACCATAAGGGGAGGAGGGCTTTTTTTGGGGGGAGGGGGAGACACCCCAGATAAGGTCCCAGTTTAACATCCCAAATACCTTGTAAAATACCACCAAGGGCTGGTCAGGCCAGAGGCATAAGCACTATAAGGCCTTGACCATGGAAAACACATATCTAATCCATGGAGGAATATACATATGTATATATGTGTGTGTGTGTGTGTGTGTATATATTTTTTTTATATATATATACACAAGTTCAACTTCGAGACACAACCCAAAGTCACTCCTGAAGCAAAGTAATAAATTTGGTGAAGCAAACCGACAAACCCGAAGTTTGACTTCAAGAAATAACTTTTAGTCCCAATAAAAAATGCTCCGGTGAAGATAACCAGAACATATATAACACAAAAGCAATAAAAATAAGAAAATATTTCTCTCACCCAAAAAATCTTATCCCAAAGAAATAAAACAGAGCTACTCGAAAAGAA
This sequence comes from Neoceratodus forsteri, assembly GCA_016271365.2. Taxonomy (NCBI): domain Eukaryota; kingdom Metazoa; phylum Chordata; order Ceratodontiformes; family Ceratodontidae; genus Neoceratodus; species Neoceratodus forsteri. Next base: position 881,118,850 of record CM057450.1, on the reverse strand, counting down.
CACAGCAATGCTACTGGACTCCCACAGCAAACTACGCTCACACAAACCCAAACAACCTATAAAAGCACACGCTACATGTCACAAACGCACTCAGCAGGTCAACCCTCTACTCCCAAAGTGCCAACCTCTGAGCTCAGTCTTATGAACAGTTCAACAGAACAAGGTAACCCTCTTGTCTGTTGTGTGGGCTCAAATCAACCTTTGGTCTCAAGTTCTGGAGGGATTCAAACAGTGAACCTCTTACTAGCGTACCCAATGCACAGGCTCAGATAATTCTGTCTTCGGGGGGCCAGATATCTTTGCCTACGGGCACCTAATCAGGTGTACAGAAATGAACCCTTGAACTTTAATAAAGACCTCCGATTATTCTTACCTTTTTCCAGTTTGGTATCACTATTCAAAGCTTATGCACAGTGTCTGCTTTAACCATATATGCTCTACTTATAAAGGAAAGAAATCAAAGACAGACCAAGTAAGCTCTAAAAATGGAGTTTTACTAAAGTAGATAAATATGTAACACATAAAATACAGACCTAATATATCACCAAAAACATACAAATCACTTAAAACAGGTTTAAAAGTGCAGATTCCTACTACTAATACTCTTAGACCTATCTTGTTCTAAGGTCATTCTTATCTCACAGTGCTGTAGAAGTTTCTTTGTCAGAGTCCAAACATTTGTGTCGCTGAAGGAAAAAAGAATAATCTTTACAAGCTGGTTTTCCCCACCTATGTTGCATGAGGTCACCTAGCTCCTCCCTGTCAGAATATATAAAAAATATATCTATTAAAAATAGTATGTCTTTTCCAGGTATTAAATTCTGCAAACTCAGCATAACTCCTGTTTCTTCAAATGACATCTCTGATCTTAAATCAGTATCCTCTCTCACACAGGCATCAAGGAACATTTATGATTTCGCACCAGTTTGCTAAAACTGGTTTCCTCCCCTTGAATCGTTATAAAATGGGTATGCTCACTCAAGCCTCTTCCAGCCTGTAATAAACTCATGGCTTTCATCTTTCAGTTGAGACCGGGGGCGAGAGTCACTCAAGGGCATCAGGTTTCCCTAAAACCTGCGTGTGTGTGAGATCTCACATGCTGTTTCAGCATTTCTCATGGTAGACAGTCCATACACATTTTCATTATTACAAAAAAATGATCATCCAGCACTCAGAACTGGCTGTCCATGTCACAATTCCTCCCCACCTAGACTGGGTTTGTGGGCTCTATCCCCTGCATGAGATGAGCTTCCCAAATCAGTTCACTCCTCATAGACCCTAGACAGCCCATCTGAGTTGTTTTTTCACTCCAGCCCTATGTACGATTTTTATATCATACCCTTGCAAAGCAAGACTCCATCTTAGCAATCTACTATTGTTCTTTCCCATCTGCGTCAGCCAAACCAGGGGGTTGTGGTCAGTCTGCACCACAAAATGCTGCCCATATAAGTATGGCTCTAATTTCTTTAGGGCCCACACTATGGCAAGACACTCCTTTTCCACCGTGGAGTATGCCTGCTCCCGGGGGATTAACTTCCTGCTCAGGTACACTACTGCGTGATCTGTCCCTTGGCTGGATGTCTGACTCAGTACTGCCCCAATACCCACGTCTGAGGTGTCAGTCTGAACTATAAAGGTTTTGCAATAGTCAGGACTTGTCAAAACAGGAGCACTGCACAGTGCCTCCTTTAGTTTGGTAAAGGCCTCCTCACAGGCTGGGCCCCAGGTAATTTTCTTGGGCATCCTTTTCTTTGTCAGGTCAGATAGGGGAGCAGCCAGGGCACTGTAATTGGGTACAAATTTCATATAGTACCCTGCTGTCCCTAGAAAACTCCTGACCTGCTCTGCGTTTCTGGTCTGGGCCACGCCTGGATTACCTCTATCTTTATTTGGTTAGGACGGAGCTGTCCCCGGCCTACCACATGCCCGAGGTATGCCACCTCTCCCATGGCCACCTGGCACTTTTCGACTTTGACAGTGAGCCTGGCACTCTGTATCCTGCCCAGCACTTCCCTAAGGTGGGAAAGGTGTTCCTCCCAGCTGGCACTAAAGATGGCAATGTCATCCAGGTACGTCACAGCGTACTCCTCAGCACCATTTAACACCTGGTTCACCAACCTTTGGAAACTGGCAGAAGCGTTCTTCATTCGGAAAGGCATTACCTTGAACTCAAATAAGCAGATCGAAGAGATGAAGGCCGACCTCACCCTAGCTCTGTCTGTCAACTCTACCTGCCAATACTCCTTGGTCATGTCAATCGTCGTAAGGTAGGTCGCCCCCCCCACCTTGTCCAGGAGTTTGTCCGTCTGAGGCATCAGGTGGGCGTTGGACTTCGTGACTGCATTCAGTCCACGACAGTCCACACAGAAACAAGTAGAGCCATCTGGCTTATGCACAAGGACTATGGGTGAGGCCCAGGGGCTGTGGGATCTCTGGATTACCCCTAAATCCAGCATCTCCTCCACTTCCCTCCTAATGTCCTATTGGACAGCCTCTGACACCTGATATGCTGTCCGCTAAGGGGGTTAGTCCAGGCTTGGCACTAAACAATGGGGCAGAGTCTGCTAAAAAGTACAGTTACGTAAGAACTTACCGTAACAGTAGATCTTCGAGAACAGCTCTTGCAGCAGGTTACATCATTTGGACTGAAGCCGGCAGGCGTCAGGACCCCACGGAAAAATTCTAGCTAGCTATCTTCAGCGGGGACCACCCCCGACGTCGGTCCCGCCTCCGACGTCAGATGTAGTACATAAGGGGGCGGTCCCGCCAGATTCCCCAGTTCTCCCGCCGGAGACTTCCGGCCGCAGGCTGACATCGAAATGGGAGACCGAGGATCCACCGTCAGAAGACCAAAGGGTATAAATCCCTGTTAAAAAAGGCTTAAGCCATGCCTCCTCCAAGGGGGAAGGTGGGCGGGAAGGTATCTGCTGCAAGAGCTGTTCTCGAAGATCTACTGTTACGGTAAGTCTACGTAACTGTACTATCTTACTTCGAGACACAGCCTCTGCAGCAGTTTACACCATTAGACTGATTCCCAAGCAGTAGCGCTTGCAAACACTTTGGGAGGAGGAAACTAGAAAGTTCATTCCAGGTCCTGATTCTAGGACAGGAGACCCTGTAGCACAGTCAGGCCGAAGCCGGCTCTTCGCCGTGAAGCGATGTCCAGGCTATAATGCCTGATAAAGGTATGTACAGAGCTCCAAGTGGCTGCAGCACAAATGGCAGAAGTGGAGACGTTTCGGAAGTGCTGCAAAAGAGGTGGCCACTCCCCTGGTGGAATGGCCCCGGACTGATCCCGGGAGGGGTTTTTGTTTGATATCATAACAGTATGATGTGCACTGGACAAGCCAGTGAGACAGGGACTGTCTGGATACTGGCTGTCCCATCAATCTTTCAGTAAAGGAAACGAAAAGTTGCTCCGATTTACGAAGCTGCTTAGTTCTGCTTAGGTAGTGCCTTAAGCTGCGGTGAACATCTAGGGTGTGGAGCAGCACCTCTCCTCTATTAGAATAATCAGGGAAGTAGACAGGCAGGTCAATGTCCTGATTGAGAGTGAGTGTGGAAACCACCTTAGGCAGGAATTTAGGATTCGTCCTCAGGGATACTCTGTCCCGGGTGGAAAACTAAATAAGGCTCCTTACACATGAGAGCATGAAGCTCAGAAACTCTTCTCGCTGACGTGACAGCAAGTAAAAATAACGTTTTCCACGACAGAAAACGCAGCTCGCAATCCGCGGCAGGTTCAAGGGGGGGAGCGTGAGTTGCTCCAGGACAAAGAGCAAGTCCCATGGAGGCACTGGGTCCTTAATGGACGGCCTAAGATGTAACACCCCTCTCAAGAATTCTCGACAGGCATCTAACTGCGCCACTGTGCGCTGCCCTACCGGAAGGTGATAAGCTGAAATGGCACAGAGGTGCACCTTAATCGAAGAGTAGGCGAGACCCGAACGGAAAAGGGAGAGCAGGTACTCTAACACCACTTTCACCGGACAACCTAAAGGGGAAAAAAACGCATGTTTGCGACCATAGACAGAAACGGCGCCATTTCATGGCGTACGCTGCATGCGTTGCCGGCTTTCTGGCTGCAGAAAGAACTTCCGCAACCTCTTGCGAGACCCCATGTCACAAAATGGCTATGTCTCTAGGAGCCATGCATGCAGGTTCAGTGAGCGTAAGCCCGGATGGACCAGTGAACCCTCCTCCTGAGACAAGAGATGGGAGCTGAAGGGCAACGGGAGCGGAGGTTCCAGGGATAGCTGTATTAGCAAAGGGAACCAGATCTGTCTGGGCCAGAAAGGGGCCACCAGGATCATTGTTGCATGCTTCCTGCGCAGTTTGAGAAGAACTCTCTGGATCAATGGGAAGGGAGGGAAAGCGTAGAGGAATCTGTCCGCCCAGGAGAGGAACAACGCGTCTCACCAGAAAACACCAGGCCCTGGATCTAGCGAGCAAAAATTGGGCAGTTTTGCATTGGATGGGGAAGCGAACAAGTCTAACTCTGGAGTTCCCCATCGAAGAAACATATCCTCTGCTACCTCCTGAAGAAGTTCCCACTAGTGGACTCTGGCCTGGGAGCGACTCAGGCCGTCTGCTATTATGTTGTCCACCCCGGGAACATGTACTGTGATCAGGTTCGCGCCGTGTCGGATTACCCAATCCCACACCCTCATGGCTTCCCTGCAAAGGGGGTAAGAGTGTGCGCCTCCTTGTTTGTTGAGGTAATACATCACCGCCGTGTTGTCTGTCTGTAGCAGGAGAGTACTCGGCGGGATCTCTGACTGAAAAGCCTGCAGGGCATAAAGGACCGCCCTCATCTCCAGAACGTTGATATGAAGGTGAGCCTCCTGAGGGGTCCACGTTCCCTGAGACTTCACCCCGTCCAGGTGTGCTCCCCACCCTAGTCCTGAGGTATCTGTGGTGAGGATTACCTCCGGGGACGGTGCTATAAACGTGACACCCGTAGAGAGTATCCCTGGGTTTAGCCACCATTGCCAGTCTTGAATCATGGCATTCGTGATTCTGACTGGATGCTGCATATGGCCTTGCCTTTGGTCCCATTGCACCTTGAGCATCCACTGAGTTACCCGCATGTGGAGCCTTGTGAGAGGGACGGTCGGAATGGCCGCAGCCATGTGTCCGAGCAAGCGAAGGACCGACCTGGCTGGGACGGTCTTGTTCAACGAAAGCTCCCGGATGAGGGATCTGATGCTCTCCACTCTGTCGTCTGGAAGAAATGCTCTTCATTGAATGGTGTCCAGAACTGCACCTATGAACTGCAGTTTCTGCGACGGTACCAGGAGAGACTTCTCGTAATTGATCAGGATGCCCAGAGACTGAAACAGATCCTGGGTACTCTGGATAGCCAATAACAATGCCTCTCTGGAGGCAGCCATGAGAAGCCAATCGTCCAAGTACAGGAACACATAATGGCCCTGTCTCCTTAGATGACAGCCCGAATGGAAGAGCTCGGAACTGAAAGTGGTGGCCAAGAAACTCGAAGCGCAGGAACCTGCTGTGCGCCTGAGCTACAGGGATGTGCAGGTATGCATCCTGCATGTCTAGGGATGCTAAGAATGCGTCTCTCTTTAGCATGGGAATAAGACCTGGAAGAGTCACCAGGCGAAATCTTTTGTAGGCGACTGACATATTGAGGTAGCCAAGGTCCAGAATCGGACGGAGGTCCCATGTTTTCTTTGGAACCAGGAAGAAGTGGGAGTAGTACCCGTATCCTCTCTGGTTCTCTGGGACATACTCTGTCGCCCCCTTTTGCAAGAGCACGAGTATTTCTTGCCTGATCAGAGGCTTGTGCTGACCCGAGTACCAGGAGAGCAGAGGAGGCCTCGAAGGTGGCTTTTCTGCGAATTCTATAAAGTGGCCTCTTTCGACCAACTGAAGAACCCACCGGTCGGTGGTTATGGACTGCCATCCCGGCAGGGACTTCGCAATGAGACCCCCGACCTTGATGTCCCGTTGATCCTGAGGGGCGGGGGCCCAAAAGGAGTCAGGCTGTGGTGGTGGAGGGGCCTGCGGGCTGGGCCGGTTTAGCTGGGCATTGACCTCGGCCCGCGGACTGTCTACCCTGGGCTCTACGGGAACCTGAGCCCCTCTGTTGTGGACCGGTCCGGGGCTGTTGTCTCTGTGCCCGTTCACGAAAGCGGCTTTGGTTCCTACAAAAGGTCAGTACATTGCCTGGACCGACCTCACCAGCTTCCCGGCCTCTTGAAGCTTGGTGATGACCCTTTCAGAGGGTGCACCAAAGAGATCTTCTCCCTCAAATGGGGTGTCCATGATGTTTTTGTGGACGTCCGGGGTAAAGCCGGAGACACGGAGCCAAAAGTGTCTCCGGAGGCATACACCTGAAGCTGCTGCTCGGGCCGAGGAGTCCGCGGAGTTGTACGCGGCTCGTAGTACCTGGGTCCCCACGTCCGAACCCGTCCGAAGGAGCTGCAACATCTCCTCCTTCTGCTCACCTTCTGGCAATTTCTCAGCCGGATCCAGACCCTGCTCCCACAAGGCATTTTGGAACTGCACCATGTGGGTCAAGTAATTCAGAGATCTGATGGCGCAAGTAGCGGAAGCATACGTGCGCCTACCCATAACGTCCAGCTGTTTGGACTCCGGGTCCGGTGGCAGAGTGCTCAAATGTTGCGGTCTCTGGGACCGGTCATGAGAGGTTGTTATGACCAGAAAGTCGGCCTGAGGATGCTGAGCCAAGTATTGGTCTTCCCTTGAGCCTTGTACAGGCGGTCAGCTTCGGGCAGCGCCGGAGTGAATGTGGACGCCCACGCTGCCTTGGTGACCCACGAAAGTGTCTACCAAGGGTGGCACCACCACAGGCTTTGGGGTCCTTCTGCGTCAAGATATATCGCAAGGCGAGCCTTCGGTCTAACTTTCCGCATCCCATCCCATGTTCTCTTGGATGTGTCTCATGATGTCCGAGAATGAAGGGTCATCCGGAGGAGACCTTGGAAGCTCACGTGGGTCTGGAGAAGGGATGTCGAGGGGAGATGGGGATCTAGATCCTGTTGAAAACTCTGATCCTGTGTCCTCCGTCGAAGGCGAACGGCGGCATCTTCTGGGTCTCTTAGGGCTGGGTGACCTGGAAGAGGATCTGGACGGAGGTCTCCTTTTGTCTGGTCTTCCCCTTGGAGGGATCCTAGGCTCCTGGGGAGGAGGTAACCGGCCTGCAGACCCAGATGGAGAAGGGGGCGCAGGAACCGGAGGAGTAACCGGTGTAGGAGGAGGAGGTAGAGGAGGTGGAGTGGGGACCACGTCCTTCTTGATGGTATCCCACCAGCAAGAGAAAAGCACCTTGACCTCTGAGAAAGAAAGGCCCGACGACAGACCGGGTGCCAGTGGTTGGTCGTCGGGTACCGGCGTCGGCTCCGCAGGGGCCTCGGGTTGTGGGGAGGCTTCCCTGGGAGGCTCGACAGGACCGGGGTCGCCCATCTGGTCCTCGGGCTGTGTCAACTCCTCCTCTGTGATGGTCTCCTGACCACGCCGGTCAGAGGCAACGGGTCCTCTCAATCCGCAACAGGCACGGGCGCTGCTCGCCACCGCGCCCAGGGTGGACTTGGCCGGGCGACGGTCATCTGGCGGTCGACGGCTCTGGGGACCTGCAGGAGGCCGACGTCGGGCGGCCACGTCGGGTCTGACGGTCTCTTAAGAGAGGTGAGCTCCTTGGTCTTTCGCTGGGGAGGAGGAGGCAAGGAGGCAGACCTGACGTCGGGTTCAGAATGGCGGGAACCCAACTTGCGGTGATGGAGGCGGTCCCCTGACTTGACCAGGACCTTGGAAGACGAAGGAGGCCTGGAAGTCTTGGCCTGAGAAGAGGAGCCCGAAGATTTTCTCACCGCAGCAGGGGGAGGCTGCGAACTGGCCCGGGAAGGCGAGCGGTCGGACCTGGAGCCGGAGCTACGGGAATCGGAGTCCCTAGACGGGGACCTGGAAGGGGCCTTCTCTCTATGCTTCTCTGAGTGCTTATGGGCCTTCTCTGAAAAATCCCCTTTGGAGGCCATGGTCTTGATTTGTTCCTCGAGCAGGAATGCCTGTAGGGCCTTCTGACGACGGATCCGGGTTCTGCTGTTGAAGCCTAGGCAAAAGGAGCAGGACTGGGTGTCGTGGTCTGGGCCTAAGCACCGGACGCAGGCCGTAATGCGATCCTTGAAGGGGATCTGCTTCCCACAGGCGCATCAAGAAATGACCGGATGCTGAGAGGACATCAGACAGTAAACTGACCAAGAAAAGACGACTCAAGGAAAAAATCGCGCATCGCTGAGCTAGAACTGTGAACCGGGCAGACTTGCAAGTCGACAGCGGAAAGAACTGGGGAATCTCATGGGCCGCCTCTTATGTACTACGCCTGACGTCGGAGGCGGGACCGAAGTCGGGGGTGGTCCTCGCTGAAGATAGCTAGCTAGAATTTTTCCATGGGGTCCTGCCGCCTGCTGGCTTCAGTCCAAATGGTGTAACCTGCTGCAAGAGCTGTGTCTCGAAGTAAGATCCTCCCTTACTTTCTGGATCTGGTCTGGGGCCAGCTGGGGAGACAATTTTACTGCCTCCACAGAGGACTCCCGCTTACTTTCCTCCAGCAAGCCCAGAAGGGGGTCTCCTTCGTTCATCCCCTCCCCATGACTACACACTGCAAACACCATGTCAGCCCTATTTGCATATGGCTTCATCATGTTGACATGGTACATCCTTTCTGTCTGTCTTCGGTCAGGTAACTCCACAATGTAGTTCACGTCATTTACCTTCCTAACCACTCTGTACGGTCCTGCCCACTCAGCCTGCAGCTTGTCTTTCCAGACCAGAATAAGGACCATGACTTCCTGACCCACCATGTACGAGCGAGCTCTGGCTCTGCGGTCGTTCCACACTTTTTGTTTCTGTTGGGCAGCTGCCAGGTTGCTCTGGGCTGTCCCCATAAGCTCCTTCAGCCTTTCCCTAAACCTAAGGACCTAATCCACAATGGGGTTCCTGGTGGCGGTTATGCTCCTCCCCCTCCCGGATCAAGTCTAGGCCCACGTACTCCGCGCCTACATAAGAGTTCAAGGGGAAAACCTGTTGACTCTTGGGCACTTCCTGTATGCAAACAACAGGTGGTTAAGGTATTTCTCCCAGTCCCTCCCATGCTGTTCAGCAAACGCCCAGAGCATTGACTTTAGGGTACCACTGAATCTTTTCACAAGTCCATTGGCTTGTGGGTGATATGGTGTTGCGCATTTCTGCACCACCCCACACTTCTCCCATAAACTTTTCATCAGGTCCAACATGAAGGAACCCCCTCGATCAGTGATAACCTCCTGTGGAAACCCAACATGGGAGAAAATCCCAAGTAAGGCATCTGCCACTTTGTCTGTCCTCAGTGAGGATAGGGCGACTGCCTCTGGGTACCGGGTGGCATAATCCACCACAGTTGGGATGAATCTCTTCCCTGAGGAGCTGGGGGTATTTAAAGGCCCCACAATATCCATTCCCACCCTCTGGAATGGCTCCTCCACTATGAGCAATGGAATCAGGGCGGCTTAGGTTTTCTTGCCTGCCTTCCCTAATTCTTGGCACCGGTGCCAGGACCTGCAATACTCCTTCACCTGCTGGGTGAAGTTAGGTAATAGAAATTCTGGGCCAACCCGCTATGTGAGTGCGCGTGATTCCCTGAGATGACCAGACAAGGAATATCATGGGCAATCTTGAGCAACTGCTCACGCAGCACTCTGGGGAACGCACAAGCTGCCTGCCTAGCATCCCTCCTCTGTCTGCACAGCCCGCGATACACAAGTCCATTTTCCCAATAAACCTTATGCCTGCCATCACCATCCTGTGCTCCGTCCGAGTCTGTCCAAGCCCTCAGCTTCTAAATTAGGGTCACTTCTCGAGCAGCTGCGAACCCCTCACACATTCCCAAGGCATGGGACAGGTCCCCTTCAGTCGCTAAACTAGGGTCCCTAGCACTAGCGTCAGGGCACTCAGGATCACTGTCAATCCCAACCCTCTGACAAGGGGTCACCCCTCCCTCTCTGGAGTAACCCTCTGTAGCTGTGTGGTTACTTGCTACTGGGGAATTTTCTACCCCATTTTTATTAGTCTCCCCATGTGGAGACACAGGTTGGGGAACCAGCCTCTCAGTGGTTTCCACCATGGCTTCTGAGGGGTTCAGGGAACTACAATTTTCTCTTGCCGCTTGGCTATGGGAAACTGCACATGCCATCCCTTGTTTGAGATTGTTGCCCAGGATCACATCCACTGCTAAGGTTTTGGCTACAGCCACCTGTTGCACAGTCCCCCGTTTCACCCCAGTCCAGAAGAACACTGGCCAGTGGTAATGTTTTCTCTTCACCACTAAAATTCTGTACAGTGACGTATTTATTGGGTATAAGCTGACCAGGCTCTACTAGATCCCTTTTCACCAGTGTCAGGGATGCCCCTGTGCCCCTTAACCCCTGCGTCTGTACACCATTCACCATTACTGGGTGCATGTGTTCCCTCATGTTCACTGGCATGCTTCCAGGGACACACAAACAACCCACTTCTTTCCTAGCACCCAGCCGTGTATTATTGCTTGCCTTTCTGGGACACTGTCTGGCAATATGCCCAGTTTCTTTACACAACCAACATTCATTTCTTCTCTCAGAGAAATCTTTTCTCTGAAACCTGGGGCTAACTGGTTTCGGTGGAAGCAGTGAGGGTTTTAGCTGACCTGAAGGCGCACTTTTCCCTTTCTGCGCTGCCACGCCCGCCCCATTCACTCTCAGAGCAGGTCTGCTCTTGGCATAGCGGTCCGAGAGTTCAGCAGCCTCTTGCACTGTTTTGGGATCTCGGTCCACTAGCCAGATTTTTAGCTTTGCTGGGCATGCCCAATAAAACTGTTCTAATAAAATCACATTTTCAATTTTATCAACAGAGTTTGCCTCAATTCCTTCCCACCAACATTTTAAAAACTGACGTTTTTTCATGGCTAGCTCCTCGAAGCTCATATCAGGGCTTCTCCTGAGCTTACAGAATTTAGTTCTGTATGATTCAGCAGTTAATTCAAACTTTTTTAACAGTGCAGCTTTTAGTTTGCTGTAATCATTACTGTCCTCATTGTCCATTTGACCCAATGCATCCCAAGTTTTCCCAGTAAGTAGCGGGAATAGCTGGAAGCTCCAGGACTCCCTAGGAATTTTAGCCTGAATACAAACTTTTTCAAAAGAATTTGAAAAGGCGTCCATATCCTCCCCCTCTTTAAATTCGGCTATTAATTTGGAGTTCAATTTGTACCCCAGTCCTGCAGTCCCAGATAAACCCAAGCCACTTACCTGCTCTGGTGCTGCTGGTTTGAGTCATAGCTTCTCCAGTTTGTGTTGCCTCTGGCGTCCTGCTCCTCGCGGTCTGTGTCTCTCTGTTCTCGCTCTGCCTCACGGCGTTCTTGCTCTCTCCTCTCCAGCTCACTGGTGCTCACACTCCTCACGCTCTGTCTCTCAGCATTCTCGCTCTGCCTCTCTCGCTTCTCTCACTCCCTCTTCACCTGGAACTCCAGCTCCATCCTGCGCAACTCAGTTTGCAGCCTGAGTACTTCTGGATCCAGGATACTGGTGACCTTGCCCTGCTGCTATGGCCTTTCACTGGCCACTAGCCCTGCCACACTCGTGGTCTGATCCCTTCCAGTAACGGTTTGTGACTCGGTGCTCTGGGTATCTGCTACCATCAGGGCATCTATGAGGTTCTGCTTTTTGGCTGTCACCTCGAATGGGACTTCTCTATCCCTGCATAACTGCTTTAAGTAATCTACAGTGTGCCTGCTGTAGTCGGAAGCCATCTTCTTCCCTCACTATAGCTACTCTGACTTGCACTTAGGAAAAAATAAAAAAAAATGGGTAGGAACTTGACTGTACGCCAAGTGATATAAGTTCTGTTTCCTTTTTAAAAATAAATCACTGCCTTTTTCTTTCTTTGCAAGTGAGCTTACGGTCTCAGCTGACACACTGAACAATACAAGCTTGTAATACCAAAATCTTGCCACCACTGCCAACCAATCTGTCACAAACGCACTCAGTAGGTCAACCCTCTACTCCCAAAGTGCCAACCTCTGAGTGCAGTCTTGTGAACAGTTCAACAGAACAAGGTAACCCTCTTGTCTGTTTTTTGTGCATTCAAATCAACCTTTGGTCTCAAGTTCTGGAGGGATTCAACCTGTGAACCTCTTGCTAGCGTACCCAATGCACAGGCTCAGATAATTCTGTCTTCGGGGGGCCAGATATCTTTGCCTACGGGCACCTACACAGGTGTACAGAAATGAACCCTTGAACTTTAATAAAGACCTCCGATTATTCTTATCTTTTTCCAGTTTGGTATCACTAGTCAAAGCTTATGCACAGTGCCTGATTTAACCATATATGCTCCACTTATAAAGGAAAGAAATCAAAAACAGACCACAGACAGACCAAGTAAGCTCTAAAAATGGAGTTTTACTAAAGTAGATAAATACTGTATGTAACACATAAAATACAGAACTAATATATCACCAAAAACATACAAATCACTTAAACAAAACAGGTTTAAAAGTGCAGATTCCTACCACTAATACTCAGACTTGTCTTGTTCCAAGGTCATTCTTATCTCACAGTGCTGTAGAAGTTTCTTTGTCAGAGTCCAAACATTTGTGTCACTGAAGGAAAAAAGAATAATCTTTAAAAGCTGGTTTTCCCCACCTATGTTGCATGAGGTCACCTAGCTCCTCCTTGTCAGAATATATAAAAAATACACCTACTAAAAACAGGATGTCTTATCCAAGTATTAAATTCTGCAAACTCAGCATGACTCATGTTTCTTCAAATGACATCTCTGATCTTAATCAGTATCCTCTCTCACACAGGCATCAAGGAACATTTATGATTTCGCACCAGTTTGCTAAAACTGGTTTCCTCCTCTTGAATAGTCATAAAATGGGTATGCTCACTCAAGCCTCTTCCAGCCTGTAAAAAACTCAGGGCTTTCATCTTTCAGTTGAGACCTTGAGGGGGTTGGGGGGAGCGAGGTCACTCCAAGGGCACCAGGTTTCTCTAAAACCTGTGTGCTTGTGTGATCTCACATGCTGTTTCAGCATTTCTCAAGGGAGACAGTAAATACACATTTTCATTATTACAAAAAATGATCATACAGCACTCAGAACTGGCTGTCCATGTCACACTACATACCATGCACAGCACATCAACCTGTTAAGAACTCTGGCATATCTACACCAGGGAAAAAAGTAAGTCCAGCAAAATTAAACCAAAATACATAACTGAATGAAAATATTTCCACAATGAACACACTCCTATCCTATTCTATAACTTGAGCACATGATGGGCAGGAGTGTGATATGGGAAACACCTGGAGGGATGCAGGCCTACACTGGCGCGATGGTCTGCATCTGTCCATGAGGGGAACCAGGACCCTAGGTGATAGGTTTAAATGCTTCATTGGCAAGCATTTAAACTAGCCAAGAGGGGAGGCACTGAAAAGAAGCAGGGAAATCCTAGCCCCCCCCAAAAAAAAAAAAAATCAAGGTAGTTAGTAAAGTAAACACCAATATAAAGACGTCAATTGGGAGAAGGGCGGGGCTAAATGGAGAAAAAGGCAAAGGCAGTAAGGACAGGGATGGGGCAAAAAGGGGTAAGGCCATCAAAAAATGGAGGGTAATGAGTACCAATGCTGTAGTCTAGGTAACAAGCTCCCTGAACTGGTGGCCTTAATCTAAAAGGGATGCCTGGATATCGTGGCAGTCATAGAAACATGGTACACAGAGAACCATGACTGGGATGTCAGCATACCAGGGTACACAATCTACAGGGAGGGTAGAAGAGGAGGAGTAACAGCTCTCTATGTAAGGAAAGAGATCAAAGCAATGGAACAAAAGGGCTTTATCAAGGAGAGGCTTGGGAGGCAGCTGGAATCGTTAGGGCACCAGGATGATAAGTAGTATGGATTAGTTCCGGGGAAATCGTGTCAGTCCAACTTCATAGAGTTTTATGACTGGGCGACGGGGGCCTTGGACAGACATAGGCTGGTGGACGTCCCTTACCTAGATTTCAGCAAGGCGTTTGATTCAGTACCACATTATGGGCTGATAAAAAAAGCTGGGGGAGATGGGAGTGGGAGGACAGGAGCTCAATTGGGTTGAAAATTGGCTCACAGGGCGTTTAAAGAGTAATGGTGGGTGGGATACTCTCCTCTCCTAGGAAGGTAATCAGTGGGGTCCCTCAGGGTTCGGTATTGGGGCCACTCTTGTTCAACACCTATGTCTCGGATATAGGGAGGGGGGTTAGGAATAGGTTAAGTCTCTTTGCAGAAGATTCAAAACTGGGAGCACTGGTGGATTGTGAAGAAGCGAGGGAGGCAGTCCAGGGGGATCTGGATACCCTGAAGGGGTGGTCAAGGAGGTGGGGACTGGAATTTAATGCTGGGAAATGTAAGGTACTACATTTGGGGTTAAAAATCCCAGGCCATGAATACACCCGGGGGGGGGGGGCACACTGCAAGCCACATTGGTAGAAAGGGATTCGGGGGGTGAAAGACGTCAAAATGAAAAAGTCTGAAAACTGTAGAAGAACTGCAGCCAAAGCTAACAGGATACTGGGCTGCATAGCCAGGGGAATTACATCAAGAAGGAGGGAGGTGATCCTTCCTCTGAAAAATGCCTTGGTCAGGCCGCAGCTCGAGTACTGTGTACAGTTCTGGAGACCTCATCTGAGGAAGGACATAGTGCTGCTGGAGAGGGTCCAGAGGACAGCGACCAGGATGATTCAGGGCATGGAGGGAATCCTTATGAGGGAGAGACTGGAAGAGCCTGGGCTTTGGAAGAGCCTGGGCTTTACTCACTGGAGGAGAGGAGGACAGGGAGATATGATAGAGGCTTTCAAGTATGTAAAAGGAATAACCAGGAGGAACCAAGGAACTTTTAGGCTAAAGAAGGGGAAACAAACTAGGGCCATGAGGGAAGCTGGAGGGGGAAACTACAGGGGGGAGCATTTTTTCCCTGAGAGAGTGGTAGGGCCATGGAATGCAGTGCCTGGGAGGCTGGTGGAGGAGGGTACAGTGGACGGATTCAAGAAGGGGTGGGACAGGTACAAGGGGAAACAAACTAAAGAAGACCCTCTTGGGGGCTGGGGGATGGTAAGGTGAGCAACCACTAGGTTGCTGGCTTTTGAGCAGACAAGACAGACCATTTGGCCTATTCTGCTGGCTTTTTAGTATGTTAGTATGTTAAACAGGGAGGAGAGGAGGCACTGTGGGTCACCCTGGAGACTGGAAATGGCACCACAATCTGTACAGGGGTTGAATAAAGACCCTTGTCTCAGGGGAAATGGACACAGAAATGATAGAAGGAATCCTTAGGATGGCAGAGAAAGGGCCAGCCCGGTGGCACTGAGGGTTGAGGTACTGGACGTGACACCTTGCGCCACACCAGTGACCTGGGTTCGCAAGCGAGCCTGGGTGGTGGAGGTCGGCAGGTGAAGGAGTTGGATCAAGCGTCCGCAGGACAGCTCTCCTCTCCTTGAGGAGGGATCCAGCGTATTCCCAGTGCAGTAGAGACCCCAGTGGTGACCGGGGGTACTACTAGCATGGAAACAGAATCGAGGATGAGCACAGCGGCCGTCTACGAGATAGCCGCGTGCTGATGCCATTGCACAACTGCGCTCAAGGGGGCAAACAAAAAGGAAAAACCCTCTAGACCACCGGTGAGATGACGGTGGCCCCAGTGGAGCGCCCACATCCCACTGCCGGCCCAAGCGCACCCAGTTCTCTCCATGGCCGACCCGACGACAGGAAGGTAAGCACTGCTCACACTTAGGAGTTGACCGCCAGGAGGGCGAAAATCAGCCTCGGGAGGTGATCTGGGGGTCGGGCTGCCTAGGTCAGTCGGGGGAGAGAACCTTGGGTGAAGGGGGGTTCAGGCCGAGAGTTAGGTAGCATCCATGGGGCACTCCTGAAGGATGCTGGGGTTTAGATGCATAAACAAAAGTTAGAAAAAAAAAGGATGGCAGAGAAAGGGGAGATATTGTCGATGGGGGACCTGAATATGGCAGATGTTAACTGGAGTACCTTTGCTGCAGCCATATCCAAGAGCAGGGCCATTCTCAATGCCCTACAGAGGGCATGCCTCAGACAGCCAGTGTTGGAACCCACTCAGGAGGGAGCAATCCTAGACCTGGTACTCTCAAATGGGGATGGAGAGAGGATCTCAGATGTAGAAGTGGGTAGCCATCTGGGGACAAACGACAACCAAACAGTGTGGTTCACGATAAACCCAGCTGCAGAGTCAAGTCATACAAAAGTGAGGGTATTGGACTTCCAAGAGGCCTAACTTTGTCAAAATGGGAGAGTGCCTCAGAAAAGCACTAGGAAACAGACAAGAAGGAGGGGTGGAGCAACAATGGGGAAACATCAAAACTGTCATCACAGAGGCAACAAGCCTTTGTGTGAAGCAAATAAACACATCAAAACAAAAGAAAAAAACAGTATGGTTCTCAAAAGAGGTGGCGGGGAAGGTTAGGGAGGAAAAATATAGCATTTAGGAAGTATAAGGAAACACAGAAGGAGCAGGACAGAGAACTATACCAGTTAAAGCAGAAGGAAGTGGGGAAGGCAGACAGAATAGCAAAGACCCAAACCGAGGAAAAGATAGCCAACTCAGTTAAGAAGGGGGATAAAACCTTTTATAGGTACATTAGGGAGCGAAGAAAGACAAAGGGAGGGATAGTGAGGCTGAATAAAGGGGACGGTGGGTGGGCAGAGAGGGACAGTGAAAAAGCAGGGATACTGAACGAAAACTTCTGCTTAGTATTCGGGAAGGGGAGGTACCTAATCCAGTCAACAGAAGCACTCTGGATAGGGGGTCGATCCCAGTCCTTTTACAGAAGAAAGGGTTCAGAAAAACTCCTAAAACTCACGGTGGACAAAGCAATGGGGCCTGATGGGATTCACCCCAGAATTCTAAAAGAACTAAGGGGTGAACTACCTTTGGGGCCCCGCAAGACAGGCATGCCCCAACTATTAGGCGGAGGGTAAGGGGGTCAGCCATAAAATGGCTGCACGGGAGCCTCCTTACCCTTATGCGGGCGAGGGACTAGTGCTGGACCCACTTCAAATGCTCCCTTGATCAGACCTTGCTTCAACAATATAGAAAACTTAGAAATGAGTGTAAAAAAGTTATTAGGGTTGCTAAAAGTGACTTCTGCAAGTCCGCCCTACTCAGCTCTGCAAATGACCCAAGAAGGTTCTGGAGAAACATAAAAACTCTTGTCAGTGGTTCCTCTAACTCAGTAACCGACATGATACTTTGAGGGGTTTCCTGCAACAACCCACATACGATTGCAAATGCTCTCAATTCCCATTTCAATGACCTATCTGCTCTCTCCTTACCTGTCCCCACTGACAAAAGTACCAGTTGCCCCTTACCTCCGGTCTGTCAGGAGTCTGACTCCTCCAGACCACCTTTCTTTCTAAGGGCTGTGTCGGATAAGGAGATGCTGATTCTCCTCTCCGGCCTCTCCCAGTACTCCAGTGCTGGCCTAGATAACCTGGAGCCCAAGCTTCTGAAATTAGGAGCCATACACATCACCTCCCCAGTGGCCCACATCCTCAACCTGTCCCTTGCCACAGGGGAGATTCCTGATATCTGGAAGGTGGCCAGGGTTGTCCCCGTGCTGAAGTAGGGCAACCCAAAAGTCCCAGACAACTATCGGCAGATTGCCATTCTTTCGGCCATCAGCAAGCTCCTTGAAAAAGTAGTGGCTGAACAACTCTCGGAGTACATTCAAGCCCACGAGTTGCTGTCCCCCGCCCAGCACGGTTTTCGTAAAGGGCACAGCATGACCATGGCCCTGGTCTCTTTCTCATCCAGTATCAGAGCAGCCATGGACCAGGGGAAACTCTCTGGAGTGGTATTCACTGACTTGTCCAAGGCCTTTGACCTTGTTGACCACGCTCTGCTTTGTACCCAGATGATGTCCCTTGGCCTGTCACCCCCTGCTCAGAAATGGCTAACTGACTACCTGCATGGCAGAGTAATTGACCAAATTCAATAAAGTCCTCTCAGATCCCTTACCTGTGACCTCTGGCGTTCCTCAGGGCTCGGTCTTGGAACCCCTTCTCTTTTCCCTCTTTATTAATCACCTCCCAGCCGCTGTAACTAACTGCAGGGTCACTCTTTATGCGGATGATCTGGTTCTCCTGGCCCACTCCCGGGACACAGCTACCCCTAATCTCCACCTGTCTGAGGACTTTAATAACATTCAGGCCTGGTTAACCCAACAGAAGTTGGTCCTCAACCTGAAAAAAATGCAGGCTATGCTATTCGGATCATCTGCCAAGATAAGTGCCTCTCCAGTCCCACTGTGAATCAACTGTGCAGATGGAACTTCCCTCCAAACTGTGACCTCCCTTAAATACCTCAGGGTGACACCTGACCCCCAACTGGACCTAGGGAGCCATATCCTCAATGTCTGTAGAACCGTGAACTGTAAGCTGGATCTGGCCTATAGGGCCAAATATAACCTGACATCTGCTGCTCGCCTGGCACTTGCTAGGGGAGTACTACTCCCCTCCCTTAGCTATGGTCTCCACCAATTTGCATGTACCTCTAAAGCTCTTCTTACTCGGTGGCACACGACGTACAATAATATCTGCCACTTCCGCCTGGCCGCCCGCCCACCCACCATTGTGAACTCTATGGCAAGCTAGGGCTGGCGCTCTCCACTAACCACCTAAACTTTGGACTGGGGTGCCTCGTGAGCAAAGTGATCAGTACTGGCACCCCCCCAGGGCTGGCACAGCTTCTCTCTCCCACTGACCGCTCCTCTTACCCTCTCAGGTCCCAGGGTCCAAGGATACTAAAAGTAACCCCTACCCATACCCTGATGGGGGACAGGGACTTCGCTGCATGTGCTCCTAGGCTCTGGAACTCCTTTCCTGAGCAGGTTCACACTGCCCCCTCCCATCAGTGTTTACGGAAATCCCTGTGGGGGCATCTGAAGCTGGCCTCAGGATGTGAGTGCCCAATGCCCCCCTAGTACTAGATCCTAGGTACTGGACTGTTACGTTAGTCATTTACTTGGAAAACACAATCTGAAACGATCTGTTGATGATCTCAATCCAACTTTTCTTTATGCACTTGTCTATGCTGTGTGTGTTCAACACTACCTACTGTTTGATCATTATGTACTCTACCAACTTCTGTCATATAAGATCCCTACTTGCCTTTTTGTTTTTGTGACTCAATGTATTAAGTTACAAATTGTACTTGTTTACCTGCTGTGTTGCGCTGATGTATTTGTAATACCCGATGTACTCTCTCGGGTCGATCCTGAAAATAGGCATATAACTTGTCTAGTGTACCTACCCGGATAACAAAAGCTAAATAAATAAATAAAAAAACTAGTGACACCACTGACTATCCTTTTTAACAAATCATGACAGGATGGTGTGGTACCTGAGGACTGGAGGAGGGCGGATGTGCTTCCCCTTAAC
Organism: Neoceratodus forsteri; assembly: GCA_016271365.2. Taxonomy (NCBI): domain Eukaryota; kingdom Metazoa; phylum Chordata; order Ceratodontiformes; family Ceratodontidae; genus Neoceratodus; species Neoceratodus forsteri. The sequence goes on along the minus strand of CM057450.1, from coordinate 881,099,356 downwards.
AAAAGTGGGAGCAAGACAGAGGCAGGAAACTACAGACCTGTCAGTTTGACCTCAGTGGTAGGGAAAATGATGGAGTCACTTCTGAAGGAAAGAACTGTTGAGTACCTAGAGGCCAGTGGGGCACAGGGACCAAGGCAGCATGGATTCACAGCAGGAAGGTCATGTCAGACGTATCTAATCGATTTCTTTGACTGGGTGACCAAAGTAGTGGACCAGGGAGAAGCAGTAGACATGGCTTACCTAGACTTTAGCAAGGCATCTGACACAGTCCCACACAAAAGACTAATAAACAAATTAGCCAGCCTGGGAGTGGGTACCAGGGTGGTAGCCTGGGTAAAACACTGACTGGACAACAGGACACAGAACGTAATAGTAAACGGAGTCCACTCTGAAGAAAGGGGGATTACTAGTGGGGTACCGCAGGGTTCAGTACTGGGTCCGGTCCTCTATAATGTCTTTATAAGTAACACTGCAGAGGGACTGGAAGGAAAAGTATGCCTCTTTGCAGATGACACAAAGATCTGCAACAGGGTTGATACACAAGGAGGGGTGGAAAGGATGAGGAGGGACTTGGCAAGGTTGGAGGAATGGTCAGAAGTATGGCAGCTTGGATTCAACGCAAAGAAGTGCAAAGTAATGCACCTGGGAAACAGAAACCCAGGGGAAGAGTACACAATGGGGGGAGGTAGTAACAACAATAAAAATGGAAAGGAACCTGGGGTAATCATATCAGATGACCTAAAGCTTGGCATGCAATGTGAGAAGGCAGTAGGGATGGCTGGCGGGACACTGGGATATATAGGGAGAGGCATCAATAGTAGAAAACAGGAAGTTGTTATCCCTCTGTACAAACACTTGGTGAGACCCTATCTGGAGTACTGTGTCCAGTTCTGGAGACCCCATCTCCGCAAGGACACAGACAGGATGGAGGCAGTCCAGAGGAGGGCAACTAAAATGGTGTAGGACCTGCAATAGAAGCCATATGAGGAGAGACTAAAGGAGCTTAATATGTACACCCTTGAGGAAAGGAGAGAGGGGGGGACATGATAGAAACTTTTAAATACCTCAAGGGAATCAACAAAGTCCCAGAGGGCAGCATCTTTCAGAAAAAGAGATGTGAAGGAACAAGGGGACACAATTTGAAGATGGGGGGGGCTCACGGGCAATGTGAGGAAGTATTTTTTCACAAAGAGGGTGGTGGACACATGGAACGTCCTTCCTGAGGAGGTTGTGGGGTCAAAAACAGTGGGTGAATTCAAGAATGCATGGGACAGACATAAGGCAATTCGTGGGGGGGGTAGGAAGAACTAGGCTGTTAGTTAAGTGGGATCCGCAGCTTATCCAGTAGGTACGGAAAAGGGCAGACTAGGTGGACCAAGTGGTCCTTATCTGCTGTCAGAGTCTATGCTTCTATCTACATTCATGACCTGTGACCTCAGGATACATACACTCGTGGTTCCGCTACGCTCCCCCACTCGTTAGTATCCTGAGATCACTAGCCACTCATGGGGATATTTCCCATATCACACTCCTGCCCATCATGTATCATATATATCTAAAATTTATAAGGGATATATAATGGTCAGCTGTCAGATAAATAATGTATCTGCACAAGTGCTGTTTGACCTCAAGTAACCTCACGAGTGGCGTGAGCCACGAGTGAGGTGTCTAAGGTCAAACAGCTCAAGTGTAGAGAAATAACTTATCTGACAGCTCACCACTGTATATTTCATTTATGCAATAGGGATGCTTTCTGTCAGTGTACGGACATTTGCTTTTGATTGCTTACCTTTTTTTGCATGTTTGTCAAAAAAGTGAACAAAAAGAAAAAATTACTCACCTTAGTAATGTTGTTTCTTCTAATGGAGTCTTGCTATATTATGACAAGTGCAGTTTGTCCCATCACTAGAACTGCTCCGGAGGTGAAAGAGTTAACTTCCATGCAGAGCATGGAGCTTAGAGCGCGAGCTCAGTTAAAAAAGCTCTGTTAGGGTGGTTTCAAACCGAAACCATCAGATCTTTACGAGCAAAACTCACTAAGGTTCTGTGTGGAAGCTGTAACCTACACTAGGCAACTGGCTACTAACATATTCACACATTTTCCTGGTCCCAACACCAAGACTCAAGTCAGTGGACCAGAAAAACAAGATAAAATAACTAAATAAACACAACACCCAAACATGAAAGAGGGCATCAATAAATGCCAACAGTGGACTGCCCACCCCATACCCAAAGTAGAAGTTCTGAGAGGGGCAGGCTGGGGAGGTTATAATATGAAGACTCATTAGAAGAAACAACATTACTAAGGTGAGTAATTTTTCTTCAAACAACATGAAGTCTTGCTATATTATGACAAGTGCAGACTATACAGCAGTACCTCCATGGAGGAGGGACAGAACCTACTTAGGAATAGGCTCTGAAGCATGGTTGTGTTATAAACCGAGCATCCTCCTGGCCTGAATATCCAGGGAGTAATGCTTGGTGAAAGTGTGTACTGTTTTCCAAGTAGCTGCTTGACATATCTCCAAGATAGGGATGTCTCTAGCAGCAGCTAGAGATGCAGCTGTACCTCTGATAGAGTGAGCCTCAGGCCTGAGGGGGGAACCTTACCCAGTTTTTGATAGCAAAATTGGATACAAGAAATGATCCACCTGGCAATGGATCTCTTAGTGGCAGGTCTCCCTTTCCCAACCTCACCATAAGTGAGAAATAGTTGGAGGGAGTCAAACCTGTGACCCTTGGTACGCTCTATGTAGTAACCTAGGGCCCTCTTAGCATCTAGGCTGTGCAGCCTCCTCTCACCAGAGAAGGAATGGTCAGTGAAGAACACTGGAAGTGAAATAGATCGGTTAAGGTGGAAATTCGAAACCACCTTAGCCAAAAACTTCCTGTTAGTCCTGAGGACTACTTTATCCCTGTGAAAGGAAATAAAGTCAGTCTCTACTGATAAAGCCTGTAATTCACTTATGCGCCTGGCAGAAGTGATGGCTACTAGAAATACAGGTTACTCACCTGTAACAGGAGTTCTAGGAATGGTATATGTTGTTCATCCACACTTATTGGCAGGTTCCTTGCCGCTTTAAATCTTGCCGGAAGGTCTTCAAGCTGGCTCCTCCCACCCACCCGGGTGGTAAAACTCTCGGCTCCACCCCATGACACCAGATCTGGCCTGCTGGAAGCTCAGGTTGTGCGTCGGCCGGGAGGTCGAGGGAGTCGTGGATGAACAACATATACCATTCCTAGAACTCCTGCTACAGGTGAGTAACCTGTATTTAGGGACATGGATATGTTGTTCATCCACACTTATTGGCAGACTCCTAGCAGTTCTCCGGGAGGAGGGAGGCAAGCACACACTACTTAGGGAAATAAGGAAATAAAGACTGGAGAACCGAGGCCCCAAAACCAGCATCCCGGCGTGACTCAAGGTCAATGTGGTAGTGGGTAATAAAGGTGTGTGCTGACTTCCAGGTAGCAGCCCTGCAGATTTCCCTGGAAGCAGCCACCGATGCAGCAGTATGGCGGGTAGAATGAGCTCTTATCCCTCTGGGAGGCTCCATGCCCGCCAACTTATAGCAGAGATCTATGCAGGAGGTGACCCACCTGCTTATCGTCTGCTTGGCTGCAGGTCTGCCAGGTGCGGCTTCAGCGTAAGTGACAAACAGCTGGCGAACCTCTCCCGGAATTTCAGCCGTGCGCTCCTTATAATAAGCGAGCGCCCTTCTAGTGTCCAAAGTATGGAGCCTGTATTTGGCCTCCGAGGTGTGATTGGGGTAGAACACCGGCAGAGTCAGCAGCTGGTTAAGGTGAAACTCCGACACCACCTTCGGAAGGAATTTCGGGTGGGGGCGCAGGACAACCTTGTCCCTGTGGAAGACCAGGTAAGGAGACTCGATGCAAAGCGACTGGAGCTCTCCCATCCTTCTGGCTGACGCGATAGCCACCAAGAAGGCGGTCTTCCACGAGAGGTGAGAGACATCACACCTGTGCATTGGTTCGAATGGCTTGCCCATGAGCTTTGCCAGTACCAGCAGTAAATCCCACGGAGGTGGAGGTTCTCGCACCGGAGGGGAAATGTGATCAAGGCCTTTGAAAAAGCGCCCGACCACCTTATCCTGCGCCACCGACTGCCCTCGGCCCGCGCCTGCAAGCAGAGATGGCTGCCAGGTGCACCTTTAGGGTCGTCCGACCTAAGTCCTTGACTAGAAAGGGACCATAAATAGTCCAAAATGCTTGCCACAGAACAGGAGGAAGGGTCCAAGCTCTTGCCCTGACACCAAATGGAGAATCTCTTCCATTTAAAGGCGTAGGCATTTTCTGGTCGACTCCTACGGACGCCTAACAACATTGAAGACCTCGCCGGAAAGACCCAAGGCCTGGAACTCTAGCCAGGAACCAGGCCGCAGGTGCAGGGATTGAAGGTCGGATGGAACACCTTCCCTGACTGACTGAGAGCAGGTCCGGGCGAGCTGGAAGCTGCCTCGGGAGCCTGGAGCTGAGGCTGAGGAGATCTGGGTACCAGAACTGGCGGGCCAGTCTGGGCTATCAGAATCACCTGCGCCTTGTCCCTCCTCGCCTTGAGAAGCACCTTTAGAATCAAGGGAAATGGGGCAAGGCGAAGAGGCCCGGGTCCACAGCTCGAGAAGGCATCCCCTGCAGCGAGCCCTGCTGAGGGGGCGGCATGAACAGCCTCAGCTCAATTCTCCCTGGAGGCAAACAGGTCCACCTGAGTGTGCCCCAGAGGAGAAGAGATCTTGTACTACCTCTGGCAGGAGAGACCACTCGTGAGATGCAGCCCCTATCCGGCTCAGGGCATCGGCCAGGGTGTTGGAGGCTCCTGCCACATGAATGGCTAGGAGATCCGCCTCCAGGCTGCGCACGAGTGACCAAATGCGGAGAGCTTCCTTGCATAGAAGCAGGGAGCGCGTCCCGCCCTGGCAGTTTAGGTAGTACATGGTCGTGGTATTGTCCGTCTGGACTCGGACCACTTGACCCCGGAGAAACGGAGCAAAGGCGGTGAGAGCTAGGCGGACCGCTCGGAGCTCCAGCAGGTTGATGTGGCATCGGGACTCCCGCGGGGACCAGAGGCCGTGCACTCGGTGTTCCCCCAGATGGGCACCCCAACCCATCAGAGAGGCATCGGTCGATAGAGAGACCATCGGCTCGGGGCGGACAAACGGGATACCCTCCTGCAAATGGAATGGAACGGTCCACCACTGAAGAGCGTTCCACATCTCCTGGGTCACAACCACTAGCTGGTCCAAAGGATCGCAGCGTTGTGACCACTGGCTGGCCAGTCCCCACTGAAGGGGGCGCATGTGCTAGCGAGCCCAACGGACCACGCTGGTACAGGCCGCCATGAGACCCAGGAGGCGCAGGAAGTCCCGGGCAGGGCGCAATTGCCCAACCAGAAATGACTGGGCAAAGGAGGTAAGAACCTCGGCCCTGTCCGCCGGGAGTCGTGCTCTGGCTCGAAGAGAGTCGAGCTCTGCCCCGATGAACAGGATCACCTGCTTCGGTTCGAGTTCCGACTTGGCCTCATTGATGAGAAGGCCAACTTGAGAGCAAACCTGGAGGGCCAGATCTCTGGACCGCTCCACCTCCCGTCTGGAGGGGGCTGCTATCAGCCAATCATCCAGGTAAGGGTACACCCGGACCCCTCGGCGCCGCAGGAATGCTGTCACCACTGCCATGCATTTGGTGAAGACCCTGGGAGCTGGAGATAAGCCAAGGGCATGGCTCGAACTCGAAGAGGATCCTCCACTTGAAAGCGGAGGAACTCCGGTGTGACGGACGGATAGGGGACGTGAAAGAACGCGTCCTGTAGGTCCAGAGAGCAGAACCACACACCGTGTTCCAGAGATGGTATTATCTGTGCCAGAGTGACCATTCTGAAGGTTCGAGACCTTAGGAACTTGTTCAGGTCGTGTAGGTCGAGAATGGGGCGCCAGCCCCCCCTCCGTTTCGGAACCTGGAAATACCTGGACACGAACCCCTGGGTCTGAAGGGGGGTCCTCCACCTCCGTGATCACCTCCTTTTGGAAGAGGAGAGCGATGTCGGCTCGACGAGCCACCAGTGAGGCTGCGGACCCCGAGGCCCCCCGAGGTGCGACGGCTCTGAAGGGCGGGGCCTGCTCGAATTCCAGAGGTAGGACTCTTCCCACCACCTCCAGTACCCACCTGTCCGTGGTAACAGCGGACCAGGCAGAAAGGAAGTGTCTGAGCCGTCCCCCCACGGGGGGAACCAGGGGTGAGGTGACGGGGATGGGGGCGACACCCCTCAGCCCATCACTGGGCAGGCTTGGAGGAGGGACCGGCCAAGGAACCTCCTGGGCCTTTACCTCCTGCTTCCTGTTGGAGGAAGCCGATGGTTGGGTTTGGGATACCAGGTCGAGCCTGCTAGCCCGACGCTGTTGCCGGAGCTGGGGGCAAAGGGCTTAGGCTGTGGCTTGCGGCCTTTGTCCTTCTGAGCGGGAAGAGACCAAGTCCAAGGTAGCATTGGACTTCTCGATCCTCTGCAGGTGACCTTCCACCCAGGGCCGAAGAGGTCAGTCCCAAAAGGGAACATCCGCCAACTTGTGCTGGGTATCCGAAGTAAAGGTGGATATCCTCAGCCAAGCCCGACGACGCATGGCCACTGCGGCTCACAGACCTGGCACATGAGTCCCTGATGTCCAAAGCAGTCTGGAGCTGCTGTTTAGCCACTGCCCTGCCCTGGTCCCGCACTGCCTGACCGTAGTCTGCAGACCTGCGAGGAAGATGAGGACAACCTCATCCAGGGAGCCCAACAGGCGTGAGAAAATGTGCCATGAGGACGGCCGAACTGGCCTGACGAAGGCCGAGAGAGGACGCAGCGATGACTTTTCGCCCAGCATAATCCAATTTCTTGGATTCCTTGTCGGGAGGTTTGTCTACATCCCTGGTGTTCCTGGCACGCCGGAAAACGCTGTCGGTAACCAACCCCTCGGCCGAGGGGTGTTCTGAAAAACTGGACAGGGAACCGGTAGGGACCGCATACTTCCTGGCCATCCTGGCCGAAGGCGCAGGGCAGGAAGCAGGACGCTGCCAAAGTTCCAAGGCCGGACCCACTATGGCTTCGGCCACCGGAAAGGCCTCCGTAGGAGAATCCCCTCGGTCCAGAATCTCCGTGAGGGGATACTGGCCTGCTTGGAAACGGGTTCGAGCTTCATCCCGTGGACTCAGATGAGTCAAGGCAACCCTAAGAAGGACGAAGGGCTATCGTCCACTGACTGCTCCTCCCGAGGACTCCAAGTCCATGCGCTTGGAGAAGAGGGAGGAACCATCATCGGACTCGGAAGAGTCCTCAAAGAGCTGCTCGGCCTGAGCCACCCTCCACCTGCCGAGGTTTATCGGGGTGAGGTGACAGACAGCCTATGGGGCAAACCCAAGGCCGATCGGAATTTTTGGTCGGAGCCCCAACTAATGGCTGTGGAGGCGGAGGTTCCACCAGAATCGGTGGGGCAGCTGGAACTGGCCGAACAACCGCCTGGGAACAGGCCTCGGCTACAACGAGGTTGTTTCGCCGCCCGTGACAGCCACTTAATGGCCGGGAAGACGACTGGTCGGCTTATTCCCCGGTCAAAAGAAGTTGTTGCCACATGAGTTCCTCGTACCTCTGACGCAACTTGTGCCGAAGCCTCCCCTAGTTCGAGGAAGAAGAAGAGCAGTGGCGCCGCCTACCGTGGTGCCGAGACCAAGACCGCCTATGGCGGCGGGATCGGTCGGACCGAGAGGATGTCCAAGACCGAGACCAAGAGTCTCGACTAGGCCGAGGAAGGCAAGGAGAAGTGTCGGAAACCGGCACTCCCCTCGGCTCGGACGATCCCACCGAAAGCTCCGGAACCGGAGGCACAGACGAGCCAACGGACCTCAACTCTCACCGGGGAACTGGGAGAGGGGATTCTCAGCTTTCCAGCCGACAACCCGCTCCAACGGGTCGAAAAATCTCACCGGCTGGTCGGGAGTCTCGGTCAACTGACCTGACGGGGACACCATGAAGCCAGTGGCCGAAGCTGAGGGGTCGACCGAAGTCGACTGTCGACAAGGGGAAGGGGATCTTTCCTGCTCCCAAGAGCGTCGATGAAGAGACTTACTTTTGCTCTTTTTGGACCTGGAAAAAGGTCCCGAAGAAGTTGGACCCTCACCTTTCGTCGAGAGGGTCAGACAAAGCTCCTTGAAAGAAGCAGAGTACGAGGCACCGAGAGAGCGGAACAAATGCCGCAGCTGAGGGAGAAGCGGCCCGTGCCGCCTCCTCTTCGAGGGCGATCATCTGCTCGAGCTGATTCGCCTAGCCGCCGCCGCGACACCGCCAACCGGCCTTGATTTCTCTCGGGCGCCCAGTTGTAATCGGGCAGCACGGTCTTCAAGGACGTAGGCCGAAAAAGAAGAGCACAAGTCACAGGCCTGCGGGTCGTGCTCAAGGCCCAGGCAATAGACGCACGTGGAGTGCGGATCCGTCCTAGACATCTTCTGCCCGCAAGGGCACCTCCGAAACCGGAGTCGATTTGTTCATCGCAGCCGCGAGGAGAAGAAGACCGAAGTCTTTTTAGCAAAAACTTTTTGATTTCGAACTTTCGAAGAATTAGGAACCAGTCTTAATCGCAGAGCGTTAAGGAGGGAACCTGAGCTTCCAAGCGGTAAGGAAGATCTGGCGTCATGGGGCGGAGCCGAGAGTTTTACCACCCGGGTGGGTGGGAGGAGCCAGCTTGAAGACCTTCCGGCAAGATTTAAAGTGGCAAGGAACCTGCCAATAAGTGTGGATGAACAACATATCCATGTCCCTAGAAATACAGTTTTCCAAGTCAAGTACTTAAGCTCTGCCGAAGACAGAGGCTCAAAGGGGGGTTGCATCAGCTGAGCAATGCAAACATTAAGATCCCAAGCAGGGGCAGGGTCTCTGAATGGAGGATTGGGATGAAGCAATCCCTTAAAAAACTTGGAAAATACAGGGTGAGCAGAAAGAGAAGAGGGTTTCCCTGCTGAAATGAAGGCAGAGACAGCTGCCAAGTGCACTTTCAGGGTAGCTGGTCTCAGTCCCAAAGAATTAAGATGGACCATATAGTCCAATACAGTGGGTAGATCAGCAGATTCCGGGGAAATACGCTTCCCAGAACACCATATGGAAAACCTTTCCACTTGGAGTTATAGGTAGCTCTGGTGGAAGGCTTCCTAGCAGCCTTCAGGATTTCGAGAACACTTTGAGAAAGCTGTAGATCAGCAAACTCTAACTGCTCAAGAGCCAAGCCTTGAGGTTGAGGGATTTGAGATTCGGATACCAAACTCTCCCCTGAGCACAGGTTAACAGATTGTGGTTCCTGGGGAGACACAGGGGAAGATGGACTGCTAAGGACAGAAGGAGAGGGTACCAGGGCTGCCTGGCCCAGTCTGGAGCAATCAGGATCATCTTGCAGGGCTGAGACCTGATTTTGACTAGTACTTTGAACAGGAGAGGGAAGGGGGGAAGGCATAAAGAAACTTCCATTCCCAATCGAGGAGAAAGGCATCCAGGGAGACTGAGCCCAACACTGGGGGCCTGCAACAAAAAAGTGGAAGTTGATGACTGTCTGGGGCTGCAAAAAGATCTATCCAAGGAGTGCCCCATCTGGCAAACACTATCCCCAGTACTAGGGGATCCAGTGACCATTCGTGATGGCCCTGGGAAATCCTGCTGAGAGCATCTGCCAGGACATTGTCCTTGCCTGGGAGGTGAACTGCTATGAGGGAAGTGTTCGAGGAATAAGCCAGAGACCACAACTCATCGCCGGTGCACAAGGCCAAGACCGAGTGCCCCTTGTTTGTTGATGTACCACATTGTAGTGGTGTTGTCTGTTCTGACCTGTACCACCTTGTTCTGAACAGATGCAGAAAACCTGAAGTGCTAGAAAACAGCTCTGAGTTCCAACAGATTGATGTGGAGCAGAGATTCCTGAGGGGACCATAACCCCTGGGTGGAGAGGTCGCCCATGTGAGCTCCCCATCCCAAGAGGGATGCATCTGTAGTAAGGGTCAAGGAGTGGGACAGAGGGATGAAAGGCACCCCTTGTCTCAGATTGCTCTGATCCTGCCACCACTGAAGGGCCTGGATCAGGGTTCGAGTCACTGGGATTAACTTGGATAGGGGGTCTCTTCTTTGAGACCAGAAAGCTCTCAAATGGAACTGAATGTCCCTCATCTGAAATCTTGCTCCTTGCACTACAGCTGTGGAAGCAGCCATGTGTCCTAGGAGCTGCAGGAAATGCCTTGCTGGTCGAGAGACCTGCAGAGTGAAGGACGAGGCCAGGGCCACTAAGTCCTTACCCTTTCCAAGGGAAGGAAGGCTCTGGCCTGCTTTGTGTCCAGTTCTGCACCTATAAAGGTGAGTACCTGGACAGGTTCCAAAACTGACTTTGGAAGATTGAGAAGAAAGCCCAGAGAGGTAAGCAGCTGCTGGGTAACTAGCAGGTGTGATTTGACCTGATCTGGAGACTGACCCACAATGAGCCAGTCGTCCAGGTAGGGAAAAATGGCAATCTTTTGCTTTCTTAGATGAGCAACTGCTACTGCCAGACATTTTGTGAACACCCTTGGGGCAGAAGTGAGGCCGAAGGGCATTGCTCTGAACCGATAATGGCCTGAGGGCAGTTCGAATCTGAGGTACTTTCGATGGGAGCTTCTGATAAGAACATGGAAGTAGGCATCCTTGAGGTCCAGGGAAGCTAGCCAGTGCCCTGGCCTTAGGGAGGGTAAAATCATTCCCAGAGTCACCATTTTGAACTTTGGTTTTAAAAGGTGCTTGTTTAGATATCTTAGATCCAGGATAGGCCGCCACTCTCCTGTCTTTTTTGGGGTAAGAAAGTACCTGGAGTACAGACCCTTGCCCTGGTGTGGGGAAAACCTTTCTACAGCTCTGAGAGCCAGGAGGGTTGAGACTTCTGTTTCCAAGCAAGAGTCTCTAAAGGGTTTGCAGGTGGAAAGATCTGGCTCTCATCTTTGGAAATTTTTGAAGCTGAGAACCAGACCCTGGCTCACTACTTCCAGGACCCACCTGTCTGATGTTAAAGACTCCCAGTCCCGGACGGTAAGCCAGCCTGCCCTCTACAGGTGATGGAGAGCCGACCCTGGGCATCCCATCAGGGTGCCTGTTTGGCAGGGGCTTTAGGCTGAGGGGTGGGAGCAGGCCTGCTTGACCCCCGTCTGCCTCGCCTCTGAAGAACCCCCCTGAGCATAGGCTGAAGAGGAGGAGGCCTGGTCTGGTAAAAGGCCTGCCCCTACCCTGGGGGCTGCCTCTGAGGAGTGGCTTGCCGCCCTTGGCTTGTGCAATCCTATAAGTGGTTCTATATTCATCCATTTTCTTCATATACCCTCTGTCTGCTCCCCAAACAGAGAATTTCCCACCACAGGAAAATCCATAGCCTTAGACTGGGTATCCTGTGACAAAGTAGTACACCTGAGCCAGGCCAATCTCCGAAAAGCCACAGATGTAGCCATGACTCTAGAGGATACATCATTAGAATCCACTGCAGCATGGAATTGCACCTTAGATTCCTCAATACCGTCAAGAGCCACCTGCTCCAGCTCCTTTGCAAGCTGGCCAGGGACCTGTTTGGCTAAGGCCATGACAGTATCCCATCTAGATTTCTGGTATCTTGCAACATAAGCCATATAGTTTGCTTGTCTGAGTCCCAAGGATGCTGCCATGTATTGTTTTTTGGCCATGGCATCAATCTTCCCGGAGTCCTTGTCAGGAGGATGTGAAGCCAGGGAATATTAGCTTTATCACAGGCTGCAGCCTGAACTACCCCAACATGACTGCATTGCTGTGAAAGAAAATCTGTATCAGGACCTGATAAAGTGTACCTCCTGTCCATCTTTTTATCTACAGGAGGCAGAGAATTAGGAGCTTTTAAAATTTTTATTGTTCGTTTCCTAAAAGATTTATGCAAAGGGATGGACAATCTCCTGGACTCTGGGATATCCAGCATCTCTACATAGTCTTGCTCCTCTTGCTCATCCAAAGCCTCCTCTAAGGGAAGCTGGAGGGTCTCAGCAACTTTTTGATAAAACAAAAAATGAGAAGGGGACTCAGAAAGCCTAGGGGGAGATTCACCTAAAGGTCTGTCTGGGGAGATGTCCGGTTCAATTGGCACATCCAGACTTTCAAAGTCACATTCACACTGATCATAATCCTCCTCCCCCTCCTTTGGTTCATAAAACTCTTCTATATCATATTCCTGAACCGGTGGAACCGACCGAACCGACCTTTTGCCAGATAGTGGCGGTTCTGAGGGAACCGGGGACAGTGACTGGACAATCTGTATTGCCCTGGCTATCTCTGCAGCAGTTGAGAAGGAATTTTGGACTCCAAACCTGCTGATTTTTTAGTTTTCTTTGCTGGAACTGGCTCTTCAGAGCCAGCTTTTCGTTTGACTGAGGAAGTCTCGCCCTGGTCAGAGGGCACTCCCTCCGGTTCGGCTGGCCATCCGGGTCAGCGGACTTTTTGGCCTCTCGTTCCCTGAGCCTGCCCACTCTCTTGTCCAGGGTGGCTGCAGGGAAATTTTTACAAATCTGGCAGTCTGAATTGAGGTGGTCAAACCCCAGACAATAGACGCATGTAGTGTGTGGGTCAGCCTTGGCAAAGGCTTCCCACAGACACTACAGTGCTGAAACCAGTGGGCCCGGTTTTCTTTTGGGTTTCTCAGACATGATGCCAGCCTAACCAACAAACTTGCCCTTTAATGGCAGTGCCAGGCAAGACACCCTTATCGGTTCCAAACTGTCACGGGTCGTGGAAAAAAACGTAATGAAATCCGTTTTTTTTAGAACCGATAAGAACCGGGAACCTCACTCTAACAAGCCTTAAAAGGCTTTAAAACTAAGTTTAAGTACAATTCGATTGGTTCAAACCGAACCGATAAACAATTTACAAGTTCCACACAGAAAACCTATCTATTACTTACAATACCATAGACAGAGCTTGAACCGATCGGTTTGCGGTTAAAATAAATAAATCGCAATTAAATTCAACCGAGAAAAAGCGTTTTAAACCGAGGAAATGAACCAAGCAGCAGGAGGAATCTCCGGAGCGACTGTTCAGTGAGGCGGAGTAAAGAATCTGACGGTTTCGGTTTGAAACCACCCTAACAGAGCTTCTTTAACCGAGCTCGCGCTCTAAGCTCCATGCTCTGCATGGAAGTTAACTCTTTCACCTCCGGAGCAGTTCTAGTGGTGGGACAAACTGCACTTGTCATAATACAGCAAGACTTCATGTTGTTTGAATTGCATTTTCTGCTCTTTTTTGCTAATTATAACAAAATCTATAAGGTATCTATAAAAAAAAAACACCACTCATTTTGTAGATAATTTTGTGCTAGCAAGTTTCATACTCACAGTACCAAGCTATCTTTTTTTGTTTTAAAGTTATTCGCATTTGAATATGGGTAGTACTGCTGCTGAGGCTGAACATGTGACATTTACCCCAAAGGGCATTTGGCTGGGAAGCCAAGTTTCAAAGTTTTCAAAGTTTCAAAGAAATACAAAATCACACATGTCCCCACAAAGCAATGGGGTAACCATTGCCTCAGTGCTTGCACACAGAGGTTCTTTGTCTTTTAAATAGATTTTTTTTAATTGGGTTCACCACAATATAACCCAGAGAGACCATCTTAGGGTAGCTGGTTCATTACACTGGGATGTCAAACAGACGAGGCATACTGATGAGTCCTGGTAGGACGAAACACATGTCTATGTCTTTTGTTGGCACCCTTTGCAAACTGTGTGAGAGGCTTAAAGTTAAACCAGCATAGTATTCTGTGGTGATTTGCATATGCAGCCCATGATGCTTTGCATTGTGGGGGCATGTGTGATTTTGTATTTCTTTGAAAAGTACAGTTACATAAGAACTTACCGTAACAGTAGATCTTCGAGAACAGCTCTTGCAGCAGGTTACACCATTAGGACTGAAGCCGGCAGGCGCCAGGACCCCACGTAAATTTTCTAGCTAGCAGTCTTCAGTGAGGACCGCCCCCGACGTCGGGCGTAGTACATAAGGAGGTGGTCCCCCCATAATCCTCGGTTCTCCCGCCGGAGACTCCCAGATGCTGGATGACATCAGAAGAGGAGACCGAGGATCCGCCACCAGATAGCAAAGATTAGTAAATAGGAATGTCCCATCCCATAAGATGGGTGCTTAACTACAACCTACCTCCCAAAAAGGGGGATGGTGGGCGGGAAGGTACCTGCTGCAAGAGCTGTTATTGAAGATCCACTGTTACGGTAAGTTCTTACGTAACTGTACTATCTTACTTCGAGATACAGCTCCTGCAGCAGGTTACACCATTAGGACTGATTTTCAAGCAATAGTGGCAATCATGCACCACTGGGAGGAGGAAAGATAGAGACCTCGAAATAGCTCGAGCCTAGGACAGAAGTTCCTGAAGGACGGCTAGACCGAACCCCACTCTTCTCCTCGATGCAATGCCCAGACTGTAATGCCTGATAAAGGTATGCACAGAGCTCCAAGTATCTGCAGCTCAAATAGCTAAGGTGGAGACGTTCTTTAACGCCGCAAAGGAAGTAGCCACCCCTCTTGTAGAATGACCCTTGACCACGCCCGGTAAGGGTTTATTGCGCTTGTCATAACAAAAAATGATGCACTGGATGAGTCACCTAGAGAGTGACTGTTTGGAGACAGGAGCTCCTATCATTCTGTGAGCGAAGGAGACGAAAACTTGGTCCGACTTCCGAAGCTGTTTGGTTCTGGTCAGGTAATATCTGAGGCACCGATGCACATCAAGGGTGTACAGAAGGGCTTCTCCTCAATTAGAATACCTTGGGAAATACACTGGTAGATCGATGTCCCGATTAAGGGTGACAGCTGAAACCACCTTAGGCAAAAACTTTGGGTTTGTCCTTAGGGATACCCTGTCCTGGTGGAAAACCAAATAAGGCTCTTTGCACATAAGAGCATGCAATTCCGATATCCTTCTAGCAGAAGTAACAGCAACTAAAAATAACGTTTTCCAAGAGAGAAAACGTAGCTCGCAATCTGCGGCTGGTTCAAAGGGTGGCAGCGTAAGTTGCTCCAGGGCAAAAGGTAAGTCCCAAGGAGGGATTGGATCTTTGATGGAGAGGCCTAAGGTGGAGGACACCCCTTAAGAAGGCACGAGTAGTGTCCAGCTGGGCCACCATCCGATAGCCTATGGGGGCATGGTAAGCAGAAATTGCACAAAGGTGCACTTTAAATCGAGGAGTAAGCCAGTCTGGAGTGGAACAGGGAAAGCAGGTGGTCCAGAACCAGCTTTTCTGGACAGTCTAACGGCGGAAAGCTGCGCGCTTGAGCCCACAAACAGAATCTATGCCATTTCATGACGTACGTCACGTGGGTTGCCGGTTTTCTGGCGGCAGAGAGTACGTCTGCCACTTCTTGCGAGACCCCATATCGCATCATGGCTATGTCTCTAGGAGCCAAGCGTGCAGGTTCAATGAGTGTAAGTCTGGATGGACCAATGAACCCGCCTCCTGAAACAATAGACGAGAGCTGATTGGCAAAGGACCTGGAGGTTCCCGGGATAGCTGGTGCAGAAGAGGGAACCAAATCTGTCTGGGCCAGAAGGGTGCGATCAGAATGAGTGTCGCTTGCTCCCTGCAAAGTTTTAAGAGAACTCTCGGGATTAAGGGGAAAGGAGGGAAGGCACAGAAGAATCTGCTCGCCCAGGAGAAGGACAATGCGTCTCGCCAGAAAACACCAGGCCCTGGATCTAGCGAGCAAAAATTGGGCAGTTTTGCGTTGGACAGGGACACGAAAAGGTCTAACTCTGGAGTGCCCCATCTGTGAAATAGATCCTCCGCCACCTCCTGCAGAAGTTCCCACTCGTGGACTCTGGCCTGAGAGCGGCTTCTGCGATGGTGTTGTCCACTCCTGGGACATGTACTGCAGTTAGGTTTGTGCCATGTTGCAATACCCACTCCCACACTCTCATGGCCTCCCTGCAAAGCGGGTAGGAGTGAGTGCCTCCTTGTTTGTTGAGGTAATACATCACCGCGGTATTGTCTGTAGCAGAAATGTACCCGGTGGAATCTCCGACTGGAAGGCTTGCAGAGAGTAAAGAACTGCCCTCATTTTCAAAATGTTGATGTGGAGAAGAGACTCCTGGGCTGTCCACAGGCCCTGAGACCGAACACTGTCCAAGTGTGCTCCCAACCCGAGCCCTGAGGCATCTGTGGAGAGGGACACAATCGGAGACGGCGCTGTGAAGGAAACCCCCGCAGAGAGGTTCCCTGGATTTAGCCACCATTGTCAATCCCGGATTACGGCTTTCGTAATTCGGATTTGATGCTGCAGATGGTCTTGCCTTTAGTCCCATTGCACCCGTAGCATCCACTGGGTTACCCGCATGTGGAGACGTGCCAGCGGGACTGTCGCAATGGCCGCAGCCATGTGTCCGAGCAGGCGAAGGACCAGTCTGGCTGGGACAGTCTTCTTTGCCGACAAGTCCCTGATGAGGGATCTGATGTGTTCCGCTCTGTCCGAGGGAAGAAAAGCTTTCCCTCTGACAGTGTCCAGAACCGCACCTATAAACTGCAGTTTCTGGGACGGCACCAGGAGTGACTTCTCATAGTTGATGAGAATACCCAGTGATTGAAAAAGGGACTGGGTGCAGTGAATAGCCATCATCAGTGCCTCCCTGGAGGGCGCTATGAGAAGCCAGTCGTCCAGGTATGGGAACACGTAGTGGCCTTGTCTCCTCAGAGACACCGCTACGACTGCCATGCACTTTGTGAATACGTGAGGTGCCGATGACAGCCTGAAGGGAAGAGCTCGGAACTGATAATGGCAGCTCTGAAACTCGAAGCGCAGGAACCTCCGGTGCACTTGAGCAATCGGAATATGCAGGTAGGCGTCCTGCATGTCCAAAGACACCAGAAAGGCATCCTGCTTCAGCACGGGAATTAGGCCCGGAAGGGTCACCATGCGGAAGCGTTTGTAAACGACCGAAAGGTTGAGGTCGCTGAGGTCCAGTATTGGACAGAGGTCCCCTGTTTTCTTTGGAACCAGGAAGAAGTGAGAATAGTACTCTAGTCCTCTCTGGTTCTCTGGGACGTGCTCTAAGGCTTCCTTTTCCAGAAGCGTGAGCACTTCCTACTGTATGAGCAGGGCATGCTGACCCAAATATTGGGAGAGCAGGGGAGGTCTTGTAGGTGGGCTACCTACAAATTCTATATAATGGCCTTTTTGGACCAGCTGCAGAACCCACCTGTCAGTGGTGATCGACTGCCACCCTAGCAAGTGGCATGCGATGCAACCCCGACTTTCTTTTCCCGTTGATCCTGAGGAGGTGCGGGGGCCGGGAAGGAGTCATGCTGTGGCAGCGTTTGATCCAGCAGGCTGGGCTGACTTTGCAAATCGTTGGCCTCTGCCTGGGGATGACTTGGCCTGGGCCTTGTGGATGAAAGGGCCCCTCTGCTTTTGGCCGGAACGTTGCTGTTGCCTTTGTAGCCGGCCACAGAAACGGCTCTGGTTCCTACAAAAGGAACTAGGCCGAGACCTGTACATAGCTTGTACAGATCGGGCTGCCTTCCCTGCGTCCTGAAGTTTGGTGATTACTCTCTCGGAGGCTTCACCAAATAGGACCTCACCGTTATAAGGGACGTCTAAGATGTTCTTCTGGATGTCCGGGGTAAAGCCGGAGACAAGGAGCCAAGAGTGTCTCCAGAGACACATGCCTGAGGCAGCAGCTCTGGCTGAAGAGTCCTCAGAATCATATGCAGCTCTGAGCACTTGGGTCCCCACATCCGAACCCCTGCGGAGGAGGTTCAAGAGCTCCTCCTTGTGGTCGCCATTGGGCATCTTCTCTACCAGGTCCTGTCCCTGCTCCCACAGTGCGTTCTGGAATTGAACCATGTGGGTGAGATCATTCAGAGACCTGATGGCGCAAGTCGCAGCCGCGTTTGTGCGCCTACCCAGGACATCCAATTGCTTGGATTCTTGGTCTGGTGGCTGCGTGCTCAAGTGCTGAGGTCTCTGAGACCGGTCATGCGAAGCAGTGATGACCAGGGAGTCAGCCAGAGGATGGTTCACCAGATACTGGTCCTCTCTAGGGGCCTTGTATAGGCGGTCAGCCTTCTTCGGCACCGCGGGAGTGGAGTGCGGACGTTTCCAGGCAGCCTTGGTGACGTCCGCAAAGGTATCCACCAAGGGTGGCATTACCACAAGCTTCAGGTCTTTCTGCCGAAGGTAGCGAGCAAAGCGTTGTCTCTCGGGGTCGAGCTCTTCAGCATCCCACCCCATGTTCTCCTGGATGTGCCTCATGATCTCTGCGAAAGAGGGATCATCCGGAGGAGACCTGGGTAGGTTGTGTGGGTCCAGAGAGGGAATGCTGAAAGGAGAAGGTGACCTGAAGCACTCTGAAGTGTCAGATCTGGAATCCTCCCCAGATGGAGTGTACCGGCGTCGTCTAGGTCTCTTGGGGCTGGGTGACCCTGAAGGGGATCTAGAGGGAGGTCTTCTCCTTTCTGAAGATCTACCCTGAGGAGGTGGTGTCTGCTCCTTGGGGGTTGGCGATCATCCTATGGGCCCCTTAGGCTGAGGAGGGGGCGTAGGCGGTGAAGGAGTAGGTGGAGGCAGAGTCAGAGTAGGAGGAGAAAGATGTGTGGTGACTACATCTTTTTTGATGGTGTCCTACCAGAAGGTAAAAGTTCTTTTACCTCCGCCAGATTCATACCCGACGACGGGCCTGTCGCCGGGGTCAGGCATCGGGTCCCCGGGGGTCTCCCACTCCGGGGAAGGTTCCTGTGGGAGCCCGGCATCTCCGGTGTCACCTGCCTGGTCCTCGGGCTGTGTAGCATCCTCCTTGGACAAATCCTTTCGACCGGCATCCACCGGCGACGGTGGTGCGGTCCTCTTCTCGGGAGTAGCCAATGTCGGTCCCCTGGTCGACGTCCTCGGGGGTGAACGCCTGGCCAGCGACGGGTGTTTAGGTGTCGCTGGCTCCTGGGAGCGCCGGTGGTGTTTAGCCGACGTCGGGTCGGACGTCCATTTGAGGGATGTCAGGTCCTTGGTCTTACGAGGAACCGGATCCGATCCACGTGGAGGCTGGGAAACTGACCTGGCATCGGTGTCTTGCCGGCGGGAAGAAGACTTATGGCGCTCCCCGGACTTCGACAAGGCCTTAGATGGAGTGGAAGAGGCTGACGGCTTGGAAGTCTTCAGGGGCTGTACAGAAGAGGAGCCGCTGGAAGATCTGACCTGAACCGGGGGAGGTTGCGACTGAGCCCTGGAGGGAGAGCGGTCCGATTTCGAGACGGAGCTTCGGGAGTCTGAGGCCCTCGCAGGAGACCTGGATCTATTCTTTTCCCGGTGCTTGTCCTGGTGCTTGTGGGTTTTACCCGACGACTCCCCCCTGGAGGAAGGTTCCTTATCCATAATTTTCAGTTTCTCCTCCAAGAGAAACGCTTGAAGGGCCTTCTGGCGACAGATCCTGGTGCGAATGTTGAAGCCCTGGCAGAAGGAGCAGGCCTTGGTATCATGTTCTAGGCCCAGGCAGCACACGCAGGCCGAATGTGGATCCTTGAATGAGATCTGTTTGCCGCAGGCACACTTCATATGGTGACCCTCTATAGAAGTTGTTGGAGAGGACATCAGTTGATCCAAAGTTGAAAAGCAGATGAAAATAGTTGTAGTTCTAATGGTCATCACACGCTAGAAAAGGAGACTGAGGCGCCGATACTGGCGATGTCGACGGTGGGAAAAGAACTAGGGATTATGGGAGGGACGGCCTCCTTATGTACTACGCCCGACGTCGGGGGCGGGACCGATGTCGGAGGCGGTCCCCGCTGAAGACTGCTAGTTAGAAAATTTCTGTGGGTTCCTGGCGCCTGCCGGCTTCAGTCCTAATGGTGTAACCTGCTGCAAGAGCTGCATCTCGAAGTAAGATCTTGGCTTCCCAGCCAAATGCCCTTTGGGGTAACCATTGCCTCAGTGATTGCACACAGAGGTTCTTTGTGTTTTATATATATATATATATATAGATATATATACATATAGATATAGATCTATATATACACACATACACACACACACACAAACACACACACTTTTTTTAAAAAACATTGTTAATGCATCAGGGTGGATACCACAATGAAAAAAAGCACCCCATCTCCATCTCCAGCCCTCCGCACACCAACAAGCACTGGGGTATGCCATGGGATCATAAGGCCCAACTCTCACCCCCATTCCATGTGTAAACATGCTTACATGCTACAGTATAGGACAATGGGGTAAGAGTTAGGTCTTATGACCCCATGGCACACCCCAACGCCTGTTGGTGTGTGGAAGGTGGGGGGATGGGGTGCAGTGGGATCCCTGGGGGTGGGGCGTTAGGGTTGGAAACCCTAACGCTTCATTTCCCTGCTTTTGTCGCTGTGGTATCCACCCTAACTGATGCATTAACAATGTTTTTTGCAAAGAATTTCCCTTCCTTTTCAGATAGTAGAACTGTATCTTAATTTTACTTGGGGCATCCCTCCATCAAGATAGTATAACAGCATCCATATGTTACGGTGGGAGCCAAGGTCCTTCGGACCCTGTGCTCCCACCCCTCCATTCAGACAGTACAACAGTTTGAAAATTGGGAAACACTGGCAAAGTTACAAGCCTGCGTAGAAACTGCGCAGTGCACGCTCGTAACACGCTCGTTATTTGGAATTTTTGTTACCAAATTTTCAACATCGCCATTACAGGACCTCCCCTCATGAACAGTGCGACTGTGATTTTTTTACGCCACCCCAAAAGTTGATTTCGCACAACGACCACGCCATTCTGCGCCACAGGAACGAAATCACATTCCGGACAGGATGTGCAAAATTACAGCTGTTCTGTTCATAAGGTAGTGTGAAAAAAAATGGCAATGTTGAAATTTGGAGTGAAAATATGAAAAACTGGCAAAGTTACACAGGTGGATAGAAACTGCCCAATGCACGCCTGTAAGCAGTCATTTTTTGGAAATTTTTTCACCAAATTTTCAACATGGGCATTATGGGTCCTCCCCTCATGAACAGAGGCACTGTCATTTTGTTAATCCATCCTAAAAGTTGATTTCATGCAGAGACCCCACCATTCTGCGCCACAGGTGTGAAAACAATTTCGGGCAGGATATGAAAAATGACAGCTGTACTGTTCATAAGAAAGTGTTAAAAAATGGCAATGCTGAAAATCTGGAGTGAAAATATTAAAAATTGGTGAAGGTACGAGCGTGCGGTGAAACTGCTCAACACACGCCTGTAACGCAGTTGTTTTTTTGGAATTTTCTCACCAAAATTGCAACATGGGCTTTTTGGGACTCCCACCTCATGAACAGTGGCACTGTCATTTTGTGAATCATTCCCGAAAAGTGATTACGCGCAGCGACCATGAAATCACCTTTCGGGACAGAGAAACAAAATGATAGTGACAGTGTTCATGAGGAGGAGTCCCAAGAACCCCATGCTGAAAATCTGGTGTCAAAATTCCTAAAATTGGCTGAGATATCAACCTAAGTTGAACCTCCCCCTCCATTCAGTCCCATTATACAGTGCTTACCAGATTCCTCATTTCGCAGTTCAGCTTTGAAGAGTGCAGATGTCTCCCGGGCCAGAGAAGATCGCAGCTCCCAACCTCCGGAGGGTAATTATGGGTCGGGGGGGTGCAGGGAGGTGGGTGCCCAGAGGGATGTTGGGGATGGAGGGCGGGGGAGACGACGATGGACCGTTTTCTTCATTACAGGTTAAAAAAATAAATAAAAAAAGACTTTGAGGGACTTTTTATTCATTTACAGGAACAAACATATCAAAAACTATTTGGGCACACTGGGGTGGGCTCCCTGTGTGCCACATAAGTTTTGTTTGGGGGGGGGTCATCATGCCAACAGGGGACTGCTACCCGTCAAAATAACAGTGGGCTTGGGGTGGGGGATCTGACACCGGGAGTTAGCATCCCGGTGTCGGAAAGCTTTCTTTAATTTAATAACTGTATCAGCACACTGGGGTGGGCTCCCAGTGTGCCACAATACTGGCGGGTTTACAGATCGACATGGGGATTGGGCACCCCATGTCGAAAAGGGGCAGACTAGATCGATGCAGGATTCTGCATCGAAACGTGTGCAAATTTCGATACAGGATCCTGCATCGAAGTATTGTGATGTGTTGCACAATGGTTTTGCATGAGAAAGCACTGTACAGCACATTACAGTACTTTGTAGGATCCTACAGTGAAATCTGCACACATTTCGATGCAGGATTCTGCATCGAAAAAAAACCTTGGGGACGTTTTTCTTATTTTTCAGGTTTAAATAAATATATTTGGGCACACTGGGGTGGGCTCCCAGTGTGCCAAAATAGTGAGAGGTGCGGACACAGCAATGTGTGCATTGTACAACACGGGGACTGGGCACCCTGTGTCGGGACGGAAAGTACTGTGCACACATTAGGATACTTCGATGCAGAATCCTGCATCAAAATTATGTAAAATTTTGATGCAGGATTCTGTATGGAAGTAAAGACTTCTGGGACTTTTTTTTTTTTTTTTTTTTTTTACACGGGTTTTAATAAATAAAAATATTTGGGCACACTGGGGCAGTGTGCCAGAATACAATGTACGCACAGTACCCACATGGTGAGTGGGCACCCCGTCAGAAAGTATTGTGCGGCACATTAGGGTACTTCGATGCAGGATCCTGCATCACAATTATAGAAAATTTCAGTGCAGGATTCTGCATGGAAGACAAGACTTCGGAGGACAGTTTTCTTCATTTTTTTTTTTTAAATCAAATAAATACATTTGGGGACACTGGGGTGGGCTCCCAGTGTGCCCAGTAAGCACACCATGTATTGTGTGCACAAAGCGGGTTTTCCATGATTCTGCAGCCAGCAGCACAAGTTCCAGCTACGGCTGCAGAAGTCAAGAAAATACCGCTCTTCTCATACAGAGAACAGACTCCAAGCCATTTTCTGTATAAGCTGGCACCCGAGAAAAAAGCTTCTTTGGGTCCAGCTTGAAACACAAAAAAATCATCGGAAAACATCTTAAGATGTTCTCTTTAACTGTTTTCTGATTTTTTTTTTTTTTGTGTTTAAAATGTTCGGGACTTCAACATTCTCGCTAAACGGCAAAACAAGATGGCGGCCACAACACAGCTCAATCGATCGCAGGACTGAACTGTGAGAAAAATACCAGCATTCTTTGCGAAAAGAAGCTGGTATTTTTGGCACACTAGTCCTATTGTTTGAAAATAAGCTGCTATTTTTTCCACACAATACTCATATTGTGCGAAAAGAAAAAAATTACTCACCATAATAGTGTTGTTTCTTCTAATGGAGTCTTGCTGTATTCTGACATATGCAGTATGACCGACCAGTTCAGCTGCCTCAGAGAGTAAGGAGTTAAACTCTATGCAAATGCATAGAACGTTGAGCTCGAGCTGGGTTTTCAAGCCACTGTTCTCAGTTCATTCTAAGTAACTAAGTGAAGCCCTACACGATCAGGGACCTGTTTACCTGAAAGAGCTCCTTTGTCCCTACTGTCTCCCCTGCCTCTCTGATCCACTGACGAGGGATTGCTAGAGATTCCCAGGGTCCGTTTAAAACCTTCAGGGGCAAGATCGTTTAGCTTTATGGCCCCAACCCTGTGGAATTCTCTACCTCGTCAGGTGCGAAACAGGCCCAACTGTCCAAAGCTTTAAAGGAGCTTCGAAAACATATCTTTTTAGCAAAGCTTTTAATGACTTATGATTGTTTTAATTATTTATTGTTTTATGTATTCTGTACAGGTGCCTTGGTTTTAGAAAGGCGCCTTATATAAATAAAGAATGAATGAATGAATGAACTGATCAGATTCTTACAAAGCTACTAACAAGAAAGCTATATAGACTATAACCATAACTAAACACTCCTGGGGTAAATAACCATAAGAACAAGGCATGAAGACTCAGGTCACTGATGCCCAGAAAAAACACTGCCCACTGGTGAGTGAAAAACTAAATAGCTGGCGTGCAGAGACCCCACTTCCCTAGGTTCCGGGGGGAGGCAGGGTTGGAGGTAAGAATACAGCAAGACTCCATTAGAAGAAACAACATTACTATGATTAATTTTTTCTTCAAACAACATGAAGTCTTGCTGTAGTCTGACATATGCAGACTATCAAGCAGAGCCCCATGGAGGTGGGCCCAGAACCTACTTAGGAAATAGGCTCTGCAGTACTGCTGTGCCAAACCTGGCATCACTCCTGGCCCGAGTGTCCAGGCAGTAGTGCTTACTGAATGTGTGAACAGTCTTCCAAGTAGCTGCTTGACAAATGTTAAGTAAGGGGATATCTCAGTTGGCCCGGTGGCACTGAAGGCTGAGGCGCTGGATGCCTTACTTCGCGCTATGCCGGCAACCTGTGTTCGGGAACCAGCACGGGCCAAAAGGGGTCGGCAGGGGTGGAGAAAGACTGACTGTCCGAGGAATGCTCTCCTTCTCTGGGGGCAAACAGTTTTCGGTGAATGACTGGCCCCTAACAGAGGCTGGGGACTGGTGCACTAAGGCTCATGAAGAGGGGAACATGCGGCAGATGCTCGGAGGAGCATATGCGGTAGCATGCACGCCGCCTCCTGTGGCGCCACTGCATGCTGCATCTCGGGTTGGGGGGTAAGAAAATGGAGGAGAAAAGCAGGCACTGGTGGCAGAATGATCCGATCCCCAGAGGCGCCGCCGCCACGATGGGCAGTAACCCTTGGCACCAGATTAGTGTGCGACAGCGGGTCGGGGGTTCCCACCGCCCTACCATGGGGGGCACAGCCGAGAGGTACGCTGCGAGCGGAGGACAGGCCTGGGGTGTCACAACAGAACAGCCGCCAGTGCCACGAGGATAAACAAGAGTAGCTGCAAAAAAGTACGGTTATATCTCTGGCAGTTGCAACTGAGGCTGCTGTCCCCTCGAAGAGTGAGCCCTCAAGCCCACTGGTGGTTCCTTACCCAGTTTGCCATAGCAGAACTGAATGCAAGCCACAATCCACCTGGTGATGGTCCTTTTTGTGGCTGGCCTGCCCTTACTCACATCACCATAAGTAAGGAACAACTGAGTACAGTCCTTTCTGTGGTCTTTTGTTCTGTTCGTGTAACAGCTAATGGATCTTTTTACATCCAGACTATGCAGCCTGCGTTCACCTGAGCTAGAATGATCAGTGAAGAAGACAGGTAGGCAGTGTCATGGACTGATTTAGATGAAAGTCCAAGACCACCTTGGGGAGGAAGGAACTTCCTATTGGTTTGAAGAACAAACTTGTCCCTGTGAGGGGCAATATGGTTGGGCTCTACTGAAAGGGCCTGAAGCTCACTGATCCTCCTGGCAGAAGTGATGGCCATCAAGAACAGTTTTCCATGTCAGGAATTTGAGCTCTGCTTAAGACATGGGCTCAAAGGGCGGCTGCATAAGCTGAGCTATGCAGATGTTAAGGTCCCAGGAGGGGGTAGGCTCCCTGTGAGAAAGATGAAGGTGGAACAACCCCTTGAAGAACTTCTTAAAGACAGGATGTGCAGCTAGAGAAGGGCCCCTCCCGGCTGACAGGCAGAGACAGCTGCCAAATGCACCTTCAGGGTGGAAGACTGGAGGCCCAAGGATTGAAGGTGAACTAAATAATCCAAAAAGACTGACAGATCCGCTTTCTGTAGGTCTAGGTCCTTTTGGGAACTCCATATGGAGAATCTCTTCCATTTTGAGGAGTAAGTCTTCCTGGTGGAAGGTTTTCTGGATACCCTCAGAATGTCCAGGACACTCTCAGAGAGATGCAGGCCTGCATATTCTAAGTCCTTAAGAGCCAAGCCCTGAGCCATAGAGTCTCGAGGTTGGGGTAGAGGGTCCTCTCTTGACATGATGTCATCTCCTGGGGAGGCAAATTAAAGTGATCACTGATAAGAGACAGCAGCTTTGAATACCATGGTTGCCATCAGAATCATGGTGGCTGACTGAGATCTTAGCATGAGTAGGACTCTGGGGATCAAAGGAAAAGGGGGGAAAGGCATACAGGAACCTGTCTGACCAATCCAGCAGCAGAGCATCCAGAAACACTGAGCCCAGTGCCGGGGGTCTGCAGCAGAACTGGTGCAACTGGTCGTTGTCTGGGGATGCAAAGAAGTCTATCTCTGGCACACCCCATCTTCTGAACACTGACCACAAGATTTGCTTGGTCAAGGACCATTCGTGATGGCCCTGGCTGATCCTACTAAGAGCATCTGCCAGGACATTGTCTTTCCCTAATAGGAGAACTGCTGACAGGGAAATGTGCAGAGAGTAGTCCAAACTCCAAATCTTCATGTCTTCTGTGCAAAGCACTGAAGACCTTGTTCCCTCTTGTCTGTTGATGTAATACATGGTAGTGGTGTTGTCTGTTCTGACCTACACCTCTTTGCCCTGTAACATCTTGGCAAATGACTGAATTGCCAGGAACACTGCCCTGAGTTCCAGAAGGTTGATGTGTAACATAGACTCCTGCTGGAGCCATGTCCCATGAGCCGTGTGCTCCCCCAGGTGAGCACCCCACCCTAGTAGTGAAGCATCTGTGGTTAGCACTACTGAGGGGGCCTGTTGAAGAAAAGGGACTCCTGCTCTGAGATTGCTCATGTCCTGCCACCGCTGAAGAGCTAGCAGCAGGGTGGCAGACACTGGAACCAGTTTGGACAGGGAATCCCTCTTCTGGGACCAAAAGGATCTCAGATGCAACTGAATGTCCCTCATCTGGAACCCGGCCCCTGGGACTACTGCTGCTGTAGTAGCAGCCATGTGGCCCAGAAGCTGTAGGAAGTATTTTGCTGGGCGTGGAATCTGAAGATGGAAGGACTGTGCCAGTTGGATAAGGACATCTGCCCTTACTGGAGGCAGAAAGGCTTTTGCCTGAATTGTGTCCAGCTCTGCCCCTATGAAGTCTAGAACTTGGATGGATTTCAGGACTGATTTTTTTGAGATTTACTAGGAACCCTAGAGAATGAAGGGTACCCTGAGTAAGTGCTAGTGCTTCCTCTACCCATTGGGGAGAATGACCCACCAGTAGCCAATCGTAAAGGTAGGAGTAAACTGTTACCCCTTGCCTTCTTAAGTGTGCCACTACCACTGCTAGGGACATTGTAAAGACCCTTGGTGCAGATGTCAGTCCGAAGGGCATGGCTCTGAACTGGTAGTGACCTGAGGGCAGTCAAAATCGAAGGTATTTTCTGTGGGACTACCTGTTGGGAATGTGGAAATAGGCATCCTGCAGGTCCAGGGATGTCAGCCAGTCCCCCTGTCTGAGAGAAGGTAGGATGATAGCCAAAGTGACCATTTTGAACTTTGGCTTTGTGAGACGTCTGTTCAAATACCTCAGGTCTAAAATGGGCCACCACTCTCCATTTTTCTTTAAAGTAAGGAAGTACTGAAAGTACAACCCTTTTCCCCTGTGCCAAGGAGGGTCAGGCTTCACTGCCTTTATTTGGAGTCAAGCAGAAACCTCTGCCTCCAGCAAAGCTGTTTCTGAGGGGGTGGCAAGTCTGAATGCTCTTGCTCCTGTTTTTGGGAACTGCTTGAAACTGAGAGCAAGACCCTGGCCTACTAACTCCAGGACCCATCTGTCTGAAGTGATCAATTCCCAAGCCTGGGGGTAGTACGCCAGCCTGCCGCCTACTGGGGTTGCGGAGGTGACCAAAGCAGATTTCTCAGGGTGTCTGCTTAGCAGGTGTAGAGGACTGGAAGGTGGAACCAGCATGGCCAGCAGTTCTTTTGCCTCTTCCCCTAAAGAAACCCCTGGGTTGATGATAGAAGGGAAAGGCTTGGGCCTAATGGAAAGGCCTGGAGTAAGGCCTACCATTGCCACCTCTGGCATGCTGTCTCTAAGGAGCAGATTTCTCTTTTGCAGAAGCATTCTTGTAAGGTACCCTATATTCATTAATTTTTTTCATGTAGGCTTCTGTTTGTTCCCCAAACAGAGAATTCTGTGTGAGGGGAAAATCCATGGCATTATTCTGAGTATCTTGGGAGAGATTTATGCACCTCAACCAAGAAAATCTGAGGGAAATGGCATGAGAAGCTGCATCATTAGAATGCACTGCCATGTGGGACTGGGATTTTGATGCCTGTATCCCTTTGCTGACCAGTTCCTGCAGGTCTGCCACCAACTCAGGGGAAGCCTTTTGGGCCAACTGTCCCACCGACTCCCAGAGGGATTTCTGGAACCTAGAGACACAGGCCACGTAAGATGCCTGCCTTATACCCTGGGAGGCAGCCAAACAGCCCTTTTTAACTAAGGAGTCAATTTTCCTTAAATCCTTATCCAGAGGATAAGAAGATAGGGGGTGCCAGCTTTTTCACAAGTTGCAGCTTGAGTTACCCCACGTGGCTACAGTGGCTAGTAAGGAATTCTATGCCACTGCCAGCCAGGACATATTTTCTGTCCATTTTCTTGTCTAGAGGAGGAACAGAACTAGGGATCTGAAGACTCCCTGAAGTCTGCTTTTTTGAGGGACTTGTGGATAGAAATCATGAGTCCTTGAGATACAGGGAGATTCATCATCTCCCTGTAGCCCTCCTCGTCCTCTTCCTCCTGGACAGACAGTTGTAATGTGTCTGCTACCTGTCTCATAAAGGAGAAATGAGAGGCAGAATCCTTAGCAGAATGAGGAGGAGATTCATACTGAGGATGCTCGGGGGATCCTCAGGTTCAATGGGTTCACCATCGCCCTACTCCTCCTCCTCACAGTCTTCATACTCTGATTCATAGTATTCCTCTGGGTCCAAAGAGCCTGAAGGTACTGAACCGGTAGGCACCTGAATCGGGGAATGTGAGGTCAGTCGTTGAGCCGGTTCACCCCAACTGGGCTGCAATGACTGCACAATGTGAATGGCTTTCGAAATTTCTTCAGCAGTTGGAACAACAACCAACTGTTTCCGCGGTTCTGAACCGCTTTTCCTAGTTTTTTTTGGCAGGGTCCCTATCTGGAGCGGACTCTGCCTGTCTTTTTCCAGGCGAGGGTCCACCCTGATCAGAAGGTTCAGTAACCGGTTCTGAAGGGTCTTTTAAACTAGACCGGACTTCCTCGGTAGATTTTTCCATTCTCTCCCTCAGTTTACCCAACCATCTTTCTAGGGTAGATTGAGGGAAGTTTTTGTAAATATCACAGTCTGATTGCAAGTGGTCGAAACCCAGGCAATACAGATAGACCAAGTGCGGATATGCTTTAGCAAACTGCTCCCCGCAGTCGGTACAACGTTGAAACACAGTGGGACCAGGTTTTCTCTTGGGTTTCTGAGACATAACCCTTCTAGAAATTTGGCACTTAACCCAATGGCTTTGTTAGGCTGGTTAAGCAAAACCAAATTAAGATTTATCTGTAAGTGACTTAGTCAGGCCCGGATAAAAAAAAATTTCTTCTTAAGAAATGTTACCCCTGATGGCTTTAGTTAGGCCGGGTAAAAGGGGTGGGAGAGAGAGAGAGAGAGACACACACACACAAAGTCACGACAACCAACGGTTCGACGCTGGATTTAAAAAATAAAAATTTGTTTTTTAGTTGAAACTTTGAACCAGATTCCAGACACAATTATACTAAACCTACACAAACAAAACTTTACCTCAAAGAAAGTAGTAAATTCGGTTCCCCCTCAGTCGAAGCACAAGCTGGAAACCAAAAAACTTACCCAACCTAGGTTAACCTACGCTTATACCAAAGGACAGAGGTTTGAAACTACAAAGAATTAAACGGTGGTTTTAAAAAACGACAATTTTGAAACTTCAACTGAAGCAGAACAGCAGTCTCCGAGGCGTCTTCACAGGCAAGTGGAGTAAAGAATCTGATCAGTTACTTAGAATGTACCAAGGACAGTGGTTTGAAAACCAAGCTCAAGCTCAACGTTCTATGCATTTGCATAGAGTTTAACTCCTTACTCTCCAGGGCAGCTGAACCAGTCAGTCATACTGCATATGTCAGAATACAGCAAGACTTCATGTTGTCTGAAATAGAACTTTTGTGCCTGACACACAAATTTTCCCATAAGAAACAAAGGGAAATTAAAAATGTCATAACTTTTGAACAGATTAATATTTTTTCACCAAACCTTCAAAAGGCACATCTGTGACCCACAGGCTTTCTATCCTGAAAATGTCAGACCACAACATAAAGCCATTCTTGGGATACAGGTGAGCAAAGAAATGTCAAAAAAATCACAATGTTTCTGTTTTTTCAACACTTCATATCTCCGAAACCTCTCATCAGATTCCCATGAAATTTGGTAAATCAAGATATCTACCACTAGAGATTATGCAAGCCAAATTTCATGCAAATCCATTGAACAGCTACAAAGTTATTAAGGCTCAAAGTCTCACCTTTAACATAGAAGTGCCATTTCACCCTAACTATACTGGCGTGACTGCACCACTATATATAGGTTGCACAACAGAGACCTGTGGAATAAACTATTTCTTTTCACAAGTGCTGTTTGACCTTGGGTAACCTCACAAGTGGTGTGTATATATATATATATATATATATATATATATATATATATATATATATATATATATATACACACACACACACACACATATACATACACACACACACATATAGACATACATACACACACACATATATACATACAATAGGGTGAGCTGATAACACTCATAAAATGGTAAAAGTAGCAAATACAAATCAATTGTTCTTATCATTATAAATCACCGACCGTGTATATATCAGGAGCTGTGACATTACACCTACACTTTTACCCCCACAACAATTCTGACATTTTATAAGATAAATAAACCACTCTGAGGTGTGCAATCGGGCTCTGATATATACACGCCTTGGGTGGTTGACACACCCGGCCTGCGGCCTCTTGCATACAGTGCACACCAAGGCATGCATACATCAGAGTGCGACCACACACCTCAGAGTGGTTTATCTATTACATAGCACGTAAAATAAAAACACATATCACTCACCCCACTGAATAGTCAGTGACATATGCACTGTGATAATATCTGACATTTATACACACAGTTCATACATCAGCAGATGTCAGCAGGTGATATTATCACAGTGCTTACGTCTCAGAACCGGTACTCCACTTAACATACATGACTGAACTACTTTCACTATGTTAAAATGTAAAATAAAAATCCCATATCGGAACTCCAAAACTAGGCAGCTTATCTAAGAACTACTGCTGCTGAGATTCACAATGCACAAACGAGACAGTGACACACACCGCTACTAATCTATTATTTCTCTCTCAGTAGTATCCCCAACCGAGAAACAGATGCCGTGTTATGGAATCGCACAGCAATTCACAGTACCACAACAAAGCTTAAAACCAGTAACTGCTGCTACCAAAAATAAGTAAGACATTAAAAAAATACATATACCTGAAAGCACTATTCAGTCCAGTGAGCTATACCGGCATCTTGATCAAAGCAAAAGTGTAAAGTTGGAAGCTTCGGTAAAGTAAAGCAGCACAGTGTCACCAAATAAAACAGATATATTAAGCACTACACAGCCTCTTTGCACAGTACAACAAACTGCGAAAAAAGCCACTCAAATAAATAAAATATAAGAAGCACTGCTACTAAGCGTAGCACAATCCACCTAGAGAGCCAGCATAAATCCCACCCACAAACAAGAAACAGCCATTCTGCATCATGAGCTCTGGTTACTCTTACTTGTACCTTCGGCACTTGTGTGTATCCAGAGCTCACTCTGCAGGATTGAGGATATTTTGCCATACCACACTCCTGCCCGTCATGTAGCCCCTGGCAGCATATGCTCTTGAGAAGCAGAATTGCAACCTGAGGGCAAGCTCGGAACCTATCCCTAAGGAGGAGGCAATGCCCTGTAAACAGGTATACTAGCAGGGCTCACAAGGTGGCAACTCTGAACCCGACGTGGTTAACAGGAGAGTTCCAGGCTCTGGGTTGTAAGCCGCAGATTTACTGGCTATGCTCCTGAAAGCACTGGTAAAGCCCAGACCTTTGGTATCAATACCCTGGCTGATACTCATCATACGGCCACCCACATATGGTGAGTCAGGTGGAAGGCAGATGGCCCACTACTGGCTGGAAGGAGGATAGCAGCCAGTAGAACAGCCATGGACACTGGCTGAACAAACATTGGGGTACTACAAAAATACTTTAATTATTTTTTTGTATTATCTGTTTATCCTCCTTTCCTGTGGCACCCCTGATGGCCACCCCTTCGGGGCGCCAAGGCCCACCACACCTCCACCTCAGCCCCGCTCCACCATTCTCCCGACTCCAATACTGCAGCCTCACCTCAGGTAACCCGATCTTTCCCTGCGTCAGGAGGGTACCTCTCCTCCAAGGAGAAAGTGCCTTCGGGAAAACTCCATATCCCTGGAAGCTGCCGCAGGGTCAGTCCAGACTAGTCCAGGGCTTTGTGATGGAGCGGCCAGGCGCTCATCATCCAGTTGGCAGGCAGCCTGTTTTTCCGTATTTTGTCCCACCCCACGTTCTAGCTGCAAGGTCAGCATCCTGAGATGGGGAAATGCAGGAGGGCATATCGAGACTACAAGCTCTCCAAACTTGTCCATCAATCCACCTACAGGAGCCTGGGATCACCCCCAACCCTCCCTGGCGGTCTCCGCTCCTGGTACCCGGGCTCAGGGCATGAACCTAGGTCACCAGCGTGCCGAGTGAACCCCTTCACTCGGCGCCACAGAGCCGGCTCAGAAATACTTTAGTAGGAACCATTGAAGCCAATTGTCATTTTGAAACTGTCAGTACCATGACACGTCAGAACTCTGTTTAATGAGTGTACTATGTTGTAATAACTGTCACTTTGATAATAATAATAAAAAGGACTTCCGGTGACATTGCCCTGAAGGATGACGCACTGCATGAGAAGCGCCAGCACCCTATGTCCTAAAAGCTCCTAAACTAATAGCAGTTCAACTAAAATTAGTTTTGAACGTATGCAGTGGAGCCAACACATCTGATGGGTGGACGAAAAAAGAAACATCTTGCTGTACAAACACCCGATGCCGTTGGATTATCTACTAATACCACTCAGGCCCCAACTAATGAACAAAATATGGTAGCTCCCCAGCCATCCTACGACCAGCCAAGTAACGCTGCAATACTGGCTGAACTAAGAGAATTCAGACAGAGTAACTGATTTGGAAGCCTAACAATCCCAGCTCGCTACTAGGACAGATAGATTGGAGCACCTCATGATTCATCTACTCGACAAGCAGAAGGAACTCTCAAACAAATGTGAGGCTCTAGAAAACGGATCTCAGAGTAACACTACAATTCCACAGGATCCCAGAGGAGGAGGAAGGCAGAGATATGTGCGCATTTGTGGACAGACTTCACCAGGATATACTCCAACTGGACCCAGCCTTCCCTCTCAATACAGAGGTGGCCCATAGAGCCTTAACACCAAGGTCTCAGCACCCGGATCAACGGTCACACTGTATAGTTATTTAATTCCTTAGCTACTCAATCAAACAACAGATCCTTCTCCGGGCTTGGCGGCTAAAGGAAACCAAACACAAAGATCGGCAAATCTATTTCGACAACTACTACTCTCCATTGGTGGCAACTTGCAGAAGAGCCTACACTCCAGTCTTACACATCCTACGGCAGCAGAAACTGAGATTTCAAATATCTTACCCTGCAAAGCTCACTGTAATGCTCCAAGATGGCCTGCAAAGCTATGATTCCCTGGAAGAAGCAGCCATAGCCCTCAGCAAGAAGGGCATCCCAGTACCACTCCTTGGCATAAAAGCAGCCCGAGCAGAGGAACAAACACTAAAGGAGTCGGATGTAACCCAGTCAGAGAGAAGCAAACCCGGAGGCAACAAGGTCTCGCCACTCTGCACATTAAGGAGCTGCTTCAAAACTTTCAAAACAAGGCACCAGAATGACTTTTGTCTGTTTAGACTTTCTCACTTGAAAGGACTGTAACAACAGGTACTGGGCCCTGGTTGGTTGGACTATGGGGACTTTTTAGATTTAGTTGAAAACACGGTCAGGGCCTGCCTTAATTGCAGGGATACTGTGGGCTATCATTTTAAGTAGAGTAGACAAGGAGCTGTTGTTGCTTGGAGGAGCAGAGGTTGCTGGTCGCATCGGCGGCGGAGAATTTTACTGGGGGCCGCACCCGAGGCGGGAGGAGCTGGGGCTGCATTGGCAGCCGCACTTGAGGCGGGAGGCATCGGAGCTGCATCGGCAGCTGAAGTGAGCACCGGGGACACCAAAGCGGACTTCCCGGCAGCTGCAGTCGGCAGCAGGCCAGGGCTGGAGGGTGAGGAGCTGAGTGGAGAGGGCACTGGAGAAGACTTCCCGGCGGCTGCAATTAGCAGCGGGCCACAGCTTGAGGGAGAGCAGCTGAACTTGTGGACAGCCAATCAGGAGTGAATGCGCCAACTTCAAATTGCGGCTGGGCTACATAAGACTGGCCCAGCCACCTCACTACCCAACAAGGAGCTGTGGTTGCTTGGAGGAGTGGAGGTTGCTGGCCGCATTGACAGTGGAGAATTTTACTGGGGGCTGCACACGAGGCAGGAGGAGCCTGGGCTGCATCATCAGCAGCCGCATGTGAGTGGGAGGCATCGGAACTGCATCGGCAGCTGAAGTGAGCACCGGGGGCACCAGAGCAGACTTACCGGTGGCTGCAGTTGGCCAGGGCTGGAAGGTGAGGAGCTGAGTGGAGAGGGCACCGGAGAAGACTTCCCGGCGGCTACAGTCAGCAGCGGGCCAGGGCTTGAGGGAGAGCAGCTGAACTTGTGGAGGACCAATCAGGAGTGACGGCGCCAACTTCAAATTGCGGCTGGGCTACATAAGACTGGCCCAGCCATCTCATTACCTGACAAGGAGCTGTAATTGTGTCCCACACCACCCACCCCGGACCTCTATTAAATGGTCTGAGGGGGCAGATCCTTGGGGGAGGGCATGGTGAGACTGGCCGAGACTAAGCAATATGAAGCTAGAATTTGTTGCAGGCTAGAGGGGGGCGAGCATAAGATTTGCATACTGTGCTGGCGTGGGCATGGTGGTTACTGCTAGAGGTTGCAAATAAATCTTGGGGTCATTGGGATTACTATTTAGGGGACTGCTGAGGCTTGATAGCTGGATACTGCGGGGAACAAGGGCAAATTGCTGTAAACTGTCTACGGTTTGGCTTTGCTGGGTAATAAGAGGGCACACTGATGTGATTTGACTATTGCTGGGTATTGTGAGTGTGTAATAATTGCTGGTGGGCACTGCTGGGTATTGACAAAATTCCAAAAGGAGGTGTCACTCGTAACTCCATGTAGAAAGACACTTGCGTAGCAGTGTACCAAATATTTATTTCCACGGAGTACCAACACACAGGAGTCCCTCACCCTCGACTTCTTCCTCAGGGGTATTGACCTGGGCTTGCTGGTGTAAAAAGGGGGCCCACTGAGAGATTTGTCTATTGCTGGGTATTGTGTGTGTGTGTGTGTGGGTAATAACTGCTGGTGGGGGGCTGTGTAAGACTGACAGTGTATTACTGCTGGTAGGAGGCCATATTGTTCACACCCAAAATGAGGGTGGGCTTGGGGGCAGCCAGATCGGGCACCTCCGGAAGGGTGACTGGATGTACGTGGTGTGGGCCGGCCATAATATTACACTGGGCATGGAGGTTCGGAGTGTGCCCAGTGTGTTTTCAACTGGAGGGTCTTAGGGAGGAGATCAGGGGGATCAGAAGGCAGCTGGAAGAGGGAGGAAGGGAGGTAAGGTGGGGTATGGACCATGTGTGATTCGACGTGGACAAAATGGCATACCCCAGGGGACAAGTGGACAAGGCCAAAAAGGCACATCCCAGGGGATAGGTGGATCATATAGTCAATCTGGAGGTGTGGGGGGCAGAACAAGCAACATACGGGAAGCACTCCGTAGGGAGGGGGCTGCTCAGAGGGAGCAGAAGAGGGAGGGGCTGCTCAGAGGGAGCAGAGGGGGCGTAGGAGAGAGTAAAACGGGGCAAAGCACCACACTTACAAACCGATTCACCCTACTACACCTGGGAGATGAAGAGGAGGAGGAGGATGGTGGGGGGCAAGCGGAAGAGAGGGTTTGGTCAGTAGGCAGAGGGGGGGTGGGAGATAGAGGAGGGAGCCAGAACCAAAGGAAAGGACGGAGGAGGGAAGGACATGAGCCTAGGTTGGAGGGAAATGTGGTAGATGGGGGGGGCACTGAGAGAGCACAGGGTGGAAGGAGGAAGGACTGGGGACAGGCCGGTGCCCAGACTGGGGAAGTCAATCAAGGAGGGGGTGGTGGTAGAGAGTTCTCTAGACAGGTCAGCTTCGAGACAAGAATCACTGGGAGAGGTTAAGAGTAAGGTAGGGAGAAATACAGCAGATGGGGTGGGAGGTGCAGGTCCAAGGGAAGGGGGAAGCAGTGGGAGGTTACTCGGGTGGGGGATCGGAGGATTATAGCTCAAGAAGGGAGACATGGGTGGAACTGGGGGGACAAACTCTGGCTACCCGGGAGATTGGGAGGGGGGAGAACTGGCATTTGCAGGTAGGAGCATGGTAGGGCTCGCACATTAGGGTGGCCCCCTGGATGACGGGGTTGGGAGGAGCAAGCAGGGGGTCATCGACAGAAGGAGGAGCCTGGAAGGAACTAAACAGGCTACCAAAGATCCCCAGGCTGACGGGAGCAGCAGGGGTTCGATGACAGGAGGAGGTGTCTGGAAGGAATAAAGTGGGCTAACAAAGTGGGGGTGGGGTGAAGAGGATACTGCTGAGGGACTCCATGATCAGGGGTATCCACTGGGAGGGGGCGGGGAGAATAAAAGCAGCCCTGTCAAGGCTAAATGTAAACCAGGACTATCCGTACACAAGGCCAAATTCCACCTATACTTGATAGCACTGGAGTGCAAGGGATCCCCAGACTTCCTAGTACATCTGGGGACAAATGACTTGGAAGGGAACAGTGAGCTAGAAATACAGGCTAGATTCCGGGAGCTGGCAAGGGTTTGTCACTCTACAGGAAGCAAAATGTCCTTCTCAGATTCTGCCGGTACCAAGGGCTACCGGGGAGAGCAAGCTAAAATTTAGAGGGGTGAACCAGTGGCTCAGGGACGGGTGCAAGGCAGAGGGGTATGGGCTGGTGGGTGACTGGGGGGATACTTGGGAGGATAAGGGGCTATATGCTTGGGATAGGTTACATATCAACCTAGAGGGAAGGGAGGTCTTGAAACTAAAACTTGCTGGATTTTTAGGCGAGAGGTGGGGTTTAAACTTGTAAAGGGGGAGGGTCAAATAAAAGAAATGCCCCAGGGGGGCTGTTTTAGGGTTCAGGTCTAGGGCATGGGAAGAGTGTGGGGGACTGCATTGCAAATCCAAGGAAAATTGGGCAGAAAAGGGACTGCAGAGCTGGGGGGACTGGAGAGGGGGGAGAGGTTGGGGTGGAGGACAGTTTTGATCAGTGCCAGGAGCATGAGCAATAAAATGTCCGAGCTCCAGGCTATGCTGGCTGAGGGAACAGCGCATGTGGCGGCAATTATGGAGACATGGGCCACCCAGAGAAATGATTGGGATCTAAATTTGGAGGGTTACAAGATATTCAGGAAAGACAGGGGAGTGGGAAGAAGGGGAGGGGTTGAGCTGATAGAAATGTCATAGTGGTTAGTGGTGAGTGGAGGAGGCTGGAGGGGGTGTGGAGGCGATTTGGGTAACCCTACAAACAAGGGGAAGGAAAAAATTGAAAACAGGGGTGGTACACAGGCCTCCCGCAATAGAGGAGGCTCTGAAGGATAAACTGGTTGAAAACATCAAGGGTCATTGTGACCTGGGTAAGGGTATGGTGGTGGTCATGGGTGACCTTAATATGCTGGGGGCGGACTGGAACACCATGACATCCTCTGTAATCAAGGAACAGGGGCTGATGGACATCTTTCAGGATGCCTTCCTGGTCCAAAAGGTGGAGGAACCTACAAGAGAGGGGCGGACACTGGACGTTGTCTGAGCGGACAGTGACCAGATAAGGGGCCTCGAGGTGTGCAGTCCACTGGCAGGTGGTGACCATGCCACAGTCTGGTTTCTGCTGTATCGGGCGCAGTAATACAGTAGTGGTAGATTTCAGGGGACCGGACATTGTGGGTATGGAGAGGATTCTACGGGAGAGGTTGAACAAGATTAGGCTGGACATGGATGCTGGAAGCTTATGGGAGACCATTAAAAAAGAGACGCAAGAGGCTACTCGGTCCTGTACAAAATTAAGGCGAAAGCATGGTAGAACCAGCAAGCCATGTTGGTGGCCCAGAGAGGTGCAGGAGGCAGTGAGGGATAAAAAGGCTGCCTATGCACATTTTAAACGTGCAAGGGGGACAAGGAGAGAGAGATGAGTATGAACTATTGGCCAGGAGGGTCACCAGAGTGGTGAGGGGGGGAGCCAAGGCAGGGATGGAGCAAAACCTGGCTAGGGATATCCGGGGATTCTATAGATACATAAGAGAAAAGAGAGGACACAGATCAACAGGATTAAAATTGTGGGGGGGGAGATGGGCTCAGGAAGCGGGGGATCATGCAGAGGTGCTTAATGAGTACTTTGCCTCAATCTTTGCAGATGGGGACAGGGGATCCTTGCAGACTGATGGGAGGGAAGAGAAGCCAGCAAAAGCGAGAGGTCTGAGCTGGCCCGGTGGCACTGGACGCCACACCTCGCTCCACGCCGGCGACCTGGGTTCAGGAGCGGACTCGTGTCACTGGTGGGCTGGCCGGGAGGAGTTAGGCTTGAGCGTCCCACGACAGCTTGCCTACTCCGGGGAGGGTTAAGGCTATAGCCCGAACACCTGTCTGACTCCGAACGGAGGCTCGGAGTACTGCAAGTCCCCAATGTAAAGGGGAAGGGCTGCCGACATACAGCGTGACATCGGCGCTCTGCGCCTTGACGTCAGGGGTCCTACGCTGTAGGGGTGGGAGAAAAGCGAAAACCTGCCACTGCGCTAGGAAGACGGAGCCCGGAGACGCAGCCCTCGATGTGCCTTCGCCACCCGATGGCCCCTGGACCAACGAAGTTGATTGTTGGGGTAAGGGGGCTCTGCCCCATCCCCGCTCGGGGGGTAAACCGAAGCTCCATGGGGTTCCAAGGGGGTCATACGGGCAGGGTGGAAGGCAGAGGTATGTCTACCTTGAGGCTCCTGAAGGGTCGGGGATTGCAGGCAGGAAAGGCGAATAAAATAGTAATTTAAAAAAAAAAAAGTGAGAGGTCAGTCTGACACCAGAGGATGGAGAAAGGCTAGGGTACAGGCAGGGCCAGACCCAGAAGGGGTGGGAGGTTGCATGGGGGGAGGACTGGGGGGGAGGGGAGAAATCACAGTGGATAGGGTGAGGGAGGCCCT
Organism: Neoceratodus forsteri; assembly: GCA_016271365.2. Taxonomy (NCBI): domain Eukaryota; kingdom Metazoa; phylum Chordata; order Ceratodontiformes; family Ceratodontidae; genus Neoceratodus; species Neoceratodus forsteri. The sequence continues at coordinate 881,060,002 of CM057450.1, read as the reverse complement.
TCGGAAGCTAAAAACTGATAAGGCACCGGGGCCGGATGGGCTACACCCGAGGGTTATGAAGGAAATGGCGGAGGAGCTGGCAGCTCCACTGGCTGCACTCTAACACCTCTCTGCAGACAGGATGGGTGCCCCAAGACTGGAGGATGGCTTATGTAGTGCCTATCCATAAAGGGGGGGTTTAGGGAGGAGATGGGGAATTATAGGCCTGTCAGTCTAACATCTGTGGTGGGCAAAGTGATGGAAGACTTTATCAAGGAGAGGCTTGGGAGGCAGCAGGAAAGGCTAGGGCACCAGGATGATAAACAGTATGGCTTCGTTCCGGGGAGATCGTGTCAGTCCAACCTCGTAGAGTTTTATAATTGAGTGACGGGGGGCCTTGGACAGACAAAGGCTGGTGGACGTCCTATACATGGATTTTAGCAAGACGTTTGATTCAGTACCCCATAAACGGCTGATAGCAAAGCTGGGCGGTAGGGGGATGGGAGGACAGGAGCTCAAGTGGGTTGAAAATTGTCTTTGGGGGCGAATACAGAGGGTAATGGTCAGTGGGATAGTCTCCTCCCCTAGGAAGGTAATCAGTGGGGTCCCCCAAGATTCAGTTTTGGGGCCACTCCTGTTCAATGCCTATGTCTTGGATATAGGGAGGGGGGTTAGGAGTAGGCCAAGTCTCTTTGCAGACGATTCCAAACTGGGAGCACTGGTGGACTGGGAAGAAGCGAGAGAATCCATGGGGATCTGGATACCCTGGAGGGGTGTTCAAGGAGGTGGGGATTGAAATTCAATGCCGGGAAATGTAAGGTACTTCATTTGGGGGTCAGAAATCTGGGCCATGTTTACACCCGGGGGGGGGGGGGGTGTCGCACTGCAAACCACATTGGGTGAGCGGGATTTAGGGGTGGTGGTAGACATCAAAATGAATAACTCTGAAAACTGTAGAAGAACCGCAGCCAAAGCAAACAGGATACTGGGCTGCATATCCTGGGGAATTACGTCCAGGAGGTGATCCTCCCTATATACAATGCCTTGTTCAGGCCGCAACTCAAGTACTGTGTCCAGTTCTGGAGACCTCATCTGAAGGAGGACATAGCGCTGCTGGAGAGAGTCCAGAGGAGAGCGACCAGAATGATTCAGGGAATGGAGGGGAGGCCCTATAAGGAGAGACTGGAAGAGCTTGGGATGTACACACTGGGGGAGAGGAGGGACAGGGGAGACATGATAGGAGTCTTAAAGTATGTAAAAGGAATAACAGAGCGGAACCAAGGAGCTGTTTAGGCTAAAGAAGGGGGGAACAACTAGGGGGCATGAGTGGAAGCTGGAAGGGGAAAATTACAAGGGGAACATAGGAGGCATTATTTCACTGAGAGGGTGGTGAAGCCATGGAATGCGCTGCCCAGGAGGAGGCTGGTGGAGGAGGGCACAGTGGAGGGCTTCAAGAAGGGGTGGGACAGGTATAAAGGGAAACTAAATCCAAAGAAGACCCTTTTGGGGCTGGGGGGGCAGGAAAGCAAGCACCCACTAGGTGGCTGGCTACTGAGCAGACACGGCAGACCATTAGGCCTATTCTGCTGGCTTTTTAGTATGTTAGCTTTTCACTGTTTGGTAGATTAAGGGATACAGCTCACTCAATATGTTGTATACAATTTTGCAGATTGTTGGGGGGACTACCCACTGTCCACCTTACGCTTGAGAATTCTTGAGGGTGAAAGCCAGAGACACTGACTTCTCTCCCAAATTCGACGGTGGTCTAGTCAGGGTGTGAGATTCAGTGGATTTCTTCCACATTAGCCTCACAGCACTATTGTAAAAGAATACAGGGGGAGCTGGCAGGGATTATTTCCGTCTGGCAACTGAGTCTCTACTCCTATTTATCAAACTGTGTTTGCAGCATAACAATGGAGGGGTGCAGGGATTTATTTGGGTCACATTTAGGAGTATTCTCATTTCTCCTGGTATGCAGTCATGTTGCAGGGTGACCTGGCCTAACACCTAGCTCCCGCCGAGCATCACAAGGACGTTTCTTTGGTTTCACTGTGATGCTTTGAGGTGACTCAGGGGTTTGTGATTATTAGGAGTAAATCACCTAAATGGCATTATATACTGTTAAAGGATGTCTAAATAGGTTATTATACATGTAAATGGTGATTGCTGTTCCTTATGTCCAGTTAGGTGATGTTATGTAGCTTCCATTTCAGTAGTTTTTGATCCGCTGTGCCCTCAGTGCTTCTCGTCTCATCCCTCGTAACTGTTGTTTACAACATTTTGTGCATTCAAACTGACCGTTTTCTGAGCTGCACGCATGCAAGACTGACCTTAGAGTGTGGCAGTGCATCACCATGTGTCCCGGTCAAACCCAACGCGATCACCTCATCTGAGTGACGTGCTCATTTAGCAGCACAAGGTATAACTAGTTTGTCTGCATGTGTCAGTGGAAATGAAAGGTTGGCTCTGTATTAAAAACATAACTACATGCTCTATAAGGTATTGTGTGCTGCTGGTCTTCAAGGCAACGTTTGTACATGTTGTGAAGTATATTTAAATAGTTTTGTTTTGAGACCACTCCCCATCACACACACAGAGTCCATGTAGTATTATCAGTGTATGTCTGTCTCTGCCATGTGCTGACATTTACGGAGAGACATACACTGATAATACTACATGGACTCTGTGTGTGTGTGGGGGGCAGTCTGAAAACAAAACTATTTAATATACTTTACAACATGTATAAACATGTCGCCTTGAAGACCAGCAGCATACAATACCATATAGAGCGTTTATGTATGTCAGTGAGACGTGGTACGTAGTGCCTTGCAGAGAACAGGAACAGTGAATTACTATTTTTTAGTTCCATTTTAGCAGTCGAGAAGTCAAACATACAGTCATAAAGCAGACAATGTATGGGTGATACATGGGACAAGTTTGGGATGGGAGGAATTACAAAGGAACAGGTACAAAATTGAGCAGGGCCACACAGAAAGTCTTGAGTGTTACCAGACACATATTACAGTACATGCTGGCAGAACTGCTAACAGTCCGCTATGGGTAATCAATAGTAAGAAGTGTCTCGCCTGTGCATTGGTGGGAGAATTATGTAGTTCCACTGCACAAATGTGGTGACACAGAAAATAGCCGGACATCAATGGTGGTAAAACATCTGGAGACATTTATGCATTCTTAGAGTAAAACAACTTCATTCATGTTAACCAGCATGTATTTACCAGGGGGTAATCATGGGTATCTGTACAGTGTTCATGGTTGATCACGCACCGGCATAGCGATGTGTAATACTGCAAAATGCAGCGTCTTCCACATAGGGGCCATGAACCCAATTTATGTGCACACATTGGGAGGGGATACACTGAAAGCTTTGGTGCTGGAGAAGGACCTCTGTGTAGTTGTGGGTGCCAAAATAAACAAGTTAGATTAGTTTAGAATGGCTGATGCCAACACAGATAAAATACTGTACTGGGATGCATATCAATGGTAATAACCTTGAGATGCCGTGAGGTGGTCCTTCCACTGTATTATTGCCTGGTTTTACTGCAGACAAAATATTGCATGCAGTTTTCCTATGGCTCTTTTTTAGATGGTCCACATTAAGGTCATCAGAATGGTCGAGGGACTGGGGGAGAAGTGCTATGGGGAGAGACTGTAGGTGCTCAACCAGTAGTGCTTGTGGGAGAGGCAAGACAAAGGGGCCACGACTGAGGTTGTCACCTATGTTATGGTGGTAAAGACGGTAGTTCAGTACAGGTGTTTCAGCTGCAGGAGGTATGTGCCACCAGGGGGCATACGTTGATGCTTGTTGGTGGGAGACTGTGGTGGGAGATAATGATATGCTAATTCATTAACAGTGTTGTGGCACCCTGGTATGGTCTGTCCACATAAGTGGTGGATGTAACTACTGTGCAGTGCTTCAACAGAGGTTGGGACAGGTACAGTGGTATGGTTCATGTCAGAACACTGTTTTTGACGAGGGCGGATGAGCATGTAGGTAGGGTGAAGGTGATGCCAATGTGGACAGCACCCTGGAAGTAGTGATACCCACCCCCACTCACCGATCCCCCATCTGAGTCCATGGAAATGGTGCACTGGTGTTTAGTGGTACCTACCATCCTTCCATCATCCATCCTGGTGGTGGCAACAGAGTTCCTGATGTCTAGTGGCCCCCCCAACCACCCAGCTTAGAGCTGGCAATATAGTCCCTGGTGGCCACTGGCACCCCCTCCCCCACCCCACCCTGATGATAGCACGATAGCCCTTAGTGTCTAGTGGCCCATCCCCTGTACACCCATCCTGATGACAGCAAGATGTGCATGGTGTCTAGTGGCAGCCCTCACACCAGAGTCCCCATCCTGTGTTTGTGATGTATGCCCTGGTGTCCAGGGGCAGACTCCCACCGATTCCCTGACCAATACACAATGCCATTTACCTTGCATCCCCCCACCCTTCAACTCCCCCACTCATATACAGTGTAATTTCTCTGGTGTCCAGTGACACCACCACCCTCCAATTCCCCATCTTGTAGGCATCACTCTATACCTGTGGATAGCAGTCCCACATGCCCCGATCCCTCATCCTGTGGTACCCATCCGACCATGGCATCTAGTGGCACATCTACCCCTCCCCCAAATGCTGGTTGCCACATAGCCCAGCATACAGTAACAGTTCAGCGGCTTCCGCCCACCCTGCCTGCATCCAGCACACCATCAAGGCAACTACCCCTTACTGGTGATGGCGGGCAATCATGCTGAGCTTGTCATCGTGACCAGCACAGCCCTCCTCTCACCTTCTCTGCCAGCCGCTATATGACTTGCACGGAATGCAGGTACATGTGTTCCCTGCAGGACATATGGTGGGCTGGCAAAGAAGGTGAGAAGAGTACTGTGTCGGTCATCCTATCTGGCTCACTGCCAGTCACAGACATCACCAGTAAGGGGGTTGCCTGGGTGGTGTGCTGGGTGTGGGCATGGCTGGTGGGGGCTCCAAACCATTGCTGTACACTGATCTTTGTGCTGACTGGCATTTTTGATTTGTACCACAAGATGGGAAGTTGGGGGGAGGTGATGCCACTAGTCCCCAGGTATACAGCGACACCTATTTGACAGTGAATTAAGAGGGTGGCAGGTGCTACTGGGCAGTACGGATACAACATTTTGTACAGGTCAGACAACTGGAAGATGGGGGTGCCACTGGACACCAGGGACTATAGTAGTGGCATAGGGATGGTGATCAGAGGGTGTGGGGGTGCCACTAGGCATCAAGGACTCCAATATCATACAGGGGACAGTCATTACAGGGGTGAGGGTGCCAGCTGACACCGGGATTGATGTGGCAGATGACAACAGGATAGACACAAACCTGTGGCTGCTTCCCATGCAAATAAACACACTATGGCTATGCATATGGCCCCTGAGTGCCTTGCATGGCCATTGGACTCATTTCTGTTCACAGCTCAATATTGTGCTGTGACGTCTGGTACTCTCCAGTCAAGGTGCACAATAGTGCCTACTCTGATAACTTCTTCTTATGGTACTGTTTCACTATTTATAAAACGTCAGTGTTAAATCCAGTAATCTGATTGGCTCTTATGTATGTGTAACATATCATTTACACATGATTAAAAAAAAAGTACTGCTTGGCAGGAGAGAGTCTGGAACACAGATCAATGCCCATTTGGAACACAGGCATTTCAGTTACAGCCAGAACTGATTTTCTACCGAACATGGCTGATATCTTTACACTGTAAAAAAAAAAAAAAAACTGCAACTAATCACTAAAAATAAAAATATACGTATTTCTTTTATTCAGCCACACATTGATTGGACACATGGCGTACTCCCTAGATGGTCACAGCATGATGTGGAGAACTTGGCCGATTTAAACAAACTTTCAAACGACAATTCAACCGTATATGTTTGAACCTGCTCGTCGTGACGCCACAACATGAGGTGGATGCATCAGCCTCGGACAGCAGTAGCAATGGAGATGGCGACAAAGTAGGCCGTATGGAAGATGTTGAAATTTGGTAATTTATTTTATTAAATGGGTCAGCTGAATTTTCTAAATCTGTATTTTTTTTTTTTATATCTCTCACCCCCTCCCAGTTTTTTGTTCTTAACCACTCTCCCCCACCCCCAACCTGGGCTTTATCTGCCTAAGGAGGCATCTGTTTTCCCCCTTGGAGTTTGGCTGGTGACTTGGGCTCCCCATACAGCCGGGACCTGCTCCCTGCACCAGGCAGACGCCTCCTTGCAAGCCGGACCTGGCGCACTGCCGCCTGGATCAGCCGAGTACGTTTAACCGCTGGCTTCTCGTGGCTTCTCTTGGCTAGCCCCCAATTGTGGTGTCTCCCTTCACCTGCATGACGACTGGACAGCAACCTGTCTGAGCTTGGCAGCGATTGGCTGCTTGGACAACTCTGTTTATCTGGACTTGTGAACGGCTGCAGAATTTTGGTAACCTGGGCTTTTTCTTCCCGCCCACCTGGCCCAACCCCGGCCGCTATTAAATACAGGCAGACTCTGCCCATCACTCCCTTACTGGCCATCTGCTTTATCCCTCCCCCCTCCTCCTCCTCTTGCATCCCCTCGCTGTACTCCTTCGCTCCTTTCCCTCCTCACATCTTTCCTTGTCTCTCACTTGACAACTGCCTCCTGGCGGATACTTTCTCCTTCCCAATAACTACTTATCTTCCTCCCTAAACTCTGACTATGAACAACTTGTATTAATGACCTTTACTGTGCATTGTAAATAACTTGTTTTTCCCTGTGTCACTGTACTGCCCCTCCCTAATTGACGTGGAACTTTTGTAAATGAGCTACTTCTGTGCTCAGAGGTATTGTAAACCAAGAATGAATAAATAAATAAATCTATTTTATATCTTCTCTGCGGCTGGGGGATGTTACTTATGGTTTTCCCCCAGTCCGGCTTGCCCTCACAGACACACCGCTCAACCCCCCACTCCAAGCTCTACCCCCTCCTCCATTCCTGCACAGCGGTTCCCTCATGGTGGGTATGCGACCACCACTGCGGAAGCTGGGGGGGGGGGTACTAGATCAGGGGAGCATCCAAAGTTGGGGCCGGCCGGCACCTCCACACCGTCGATCAAGTAGCGCACCGAGGTGTTTTTTTCCCCATAGTACCCTCTAACAAGGACATGCAATGGCACCAACTGATGCTGTAGTGCGTGTTCCTATGCACCTGAAGTCACACACAGCCCATGTCTCTTCCCCGTTGCAGGCAGCCCAATGTGACCCCGTTAACCACGGTGGGAACCCGGCATAGCGGATCCCCATCCCATCCTCCCCAGAGAAGGAGAGCAGTCACTAGCATGCTCAATCCTTCTCCCTCCCAGCCGATCCCCAAGCGACTCGGGCTCGTTCCTGAACCCGGGCCGCCGTTGGGCATAAGGTGTGGCATCCGGCACCTCAACCCTCAGCAGCGCCGTGCAGGCCTCAAATCTATAAAGTTTTTGATAACAAGGAGGCCATTTCATAATCACAATTACACAGTCTATGATGTGCATGGGACATGTGTTATTGCATGCCAGTGGCTAAATCCGCTGTGCCCATGGGCCTTGTGCCTTATTATGCATCTGTGTTTGTGGTACAATATGTTCCAAGGACACCCTGTTATATCTTATTGCATGCGTTTACGATACAGTGAGAAGGAATGGGTACAGTGTAACGGAAATGTGAAGGAGTAAGGTCGTTGTGTTTCATAACCATTCTGTCTGTATATAGTTACTGATGAATTAAGGTACATGCATTTAGACCAGGCAATGTTGCTGTACCCTGTGCAGCATTGCATTCTCCGTGACTTTATGTCTGATGTAAGTAATAAGACACAACAGGGTGTGCATGCAACATATTTTACTGCACAGACAGGGGCGTAATAAGGCCAAGGCCTTGGCCAAGTGCTTTTGGCATCTGGCAGTTGGTGAGGAAAAGATGGCTAACACTAAAAATGCCAACACTGTATGGCACCGTAATCGTGTCCTTTTACTGCTAGCTCTTTTTTTTTTAACCCATGCATGGAACATATTTTACGCATGGTGAGCTAGGTTTTTGATTTGCTGGTTTAGTCTACCCATTTTATATTGCTTAATTACACATCATGAATGCGAGTACCAGACCCTTGCCATGACCACTGTGACTGCGTTATTGCTTAATTTCCATTGACTTCCATTTTATTTTCATTCATTTGCATCGTAGCTTTACTTTTTTATATATATTATTCACTGATGTAACATGTTCTTACTTTGTTTATTCCTCAGGTGTGAATGTGGATGGTGCGCTGTAATGAAGTCAGCGGCCGAATGTGTGTGCTGCACTGAAATTCCAAAGGTGCAAGCTTACTTTGATGATGGGAATGTGACATGTGTAACAGAGCTACAGATATTCAAAGACAATTGTTTGAACTGCAATGTAATCACAGTTGACTATTATGACTACAATGAGACCAATGAAAAAATTACTCACCTTAGTAATGTTGTTTCTTCTAATGGAGTCTTGCTGTATTCTGACTATTGCAGTTAGGTCCTGCCTTTCAACTCACCTGGAGAACAAAGAGTTAACTTTCCATGGCCAGCATGGAATGTTCAGCGCGAGCTCGGTTGAAGCCCCTGTCTGCTGCTGTTTAAACTCCAACCGTCAGATCTTTACGAGCAATACTCACTAGAAGTTCTGTGTGGAAACTGTAAAACTCACACTAGCCAACTGGCAACTAAATTTATTAAAAAGGGCTTTTTGGTTTCAAAGCAAAGACTCAAGTCAGAAAACCCAAAAAACAAAACACAACACACACCAAAAGTAAAGGAGGGTGAAAAAGGGGCACCCCTAGGGTTCTGAAAGAGGAGGCGGGGGGAGGTCAGAATACAGCAAGACTCCATTAGAAGAAACAACATTACTAAGGTGAGTAATTTTTTCTTCAAACAACATGAAGTCTTGCTGTATTCTGACTATTGCAGACTACCAAGCAGTACCTCCATGGAGGAGGGACAGAACCTACTTTGGGAACAGGCTCTGAAGTACTGCTGTGCCAAACCGAGCATCATTCATAGCCTGGATATCCAGAGAGTAATGCTTGGTGAATGTATGGACTGTTTTCCAGGTGGCTGCTTGACAAATTTCTAAGATAGGAATATCCCTGGCAGCAGCCAGGGAAGCAGCTGTACCTCTAGTAGAGTGAGCCCTCAGGCCTGAGGGTGGGGTTCTACCCAGTTTTTCATAGCAGAATTGTATACAAGAGACAATCCACCTGGCAATAGATCTCTTAGTAGCAGGTTTGCCCTTACCGACCTCTCCATATGTGAGGAACAACTGGAATGACTCAAACCTGTGACCCTTGGTGTGCTCTATGTAGTAGCTGAGGGCCCTTTTAACATCCAGCTGTAGCAACCTCCTCTCTCAGAGGAGGAATGGTCAGTGAAGAAAACAGGGAGAGACAGACTGATTAAGGTGGAAATCTGAAACCACCTTAGGCAAAACTTCCTGTTAGTTCTTAGGACCACTTTATCTCTATGGAAAGAGATGAAATCAGGCTCCACTGACAAGGCTTGCAATTCACTGATACGCCTGGCAGAGGTAATGGCTACCAAAAACACAGTTTTCCAAGTCAAGTACTTAAGCTCTGCAGAGGACAAAGGCTCAAAGGGTGGTTGCATAAGCTGAGCAATGCAAACATTAAGGTCCCAAGCAGGAGCAGTGCCCCTAAAAGGGGGATTAGTGTGCAGCAATCCCTTGAAGAACTTACAAAACGCAGGATGGGCTGTCAGAGGAGAGGGCTTGCCTACTGACAAGAAGGCAGAAACAGCTGCCAGATGCACTTTAAGTGTAGCTGGCCTAAGTCCTAAGCCATTAAGATGGACCATATAGTCCAGAACCGTAGGCAACCCAGCATATTCTGGAGAAATATGCTTATTAGAGCACCAAATAGTGAACCTTTTCCATTTGGAGTTGTAAGTCTTTCTGGTGGAAGGCTTTCGAGAAGCCTTAAGGATATCCAGAACCCCTTGAGAAAGGTGCAGATCAGCAAACTAACTCTTCAAGAGCCATGCCTTGAGATTGAGAGATTTGAGGTTCGGATACCAAATCTTCTCCTGAGAGGATGTCAATAGGCTGTAATTCCTGGGAAGAGACAGGGGAAGGTGGACTGCTAAGGACAGCAACAGTGGGTACCAGGGCTGTCTGGCCCAGTCTGGAGCAATCAGAATCACTTTGCATGGTTGAGACCTGATCTTGACTAACACTTTGAACAGGAGAGGGAAGGGGGGAAAGCATACAGAAATTTTCCTTCCCAATTCAGAATCAGAGCATCCGGGGGACTGAGCCCAAGACTGGGGGTCTGCAACAAAAGAGAGGAAGTTGATGATTGTCTGGGGCTGCAAAAAGATCTGTCTGTGGAGTGCCCCATCTCGAGAAAATCACCTTCAAAACTAAGGGATCTAGGGTCCATTCGTGATGGCCCTGGGATATCCTGCTCAGAGTATCTGCTAGGACACTGTCCTTCCCTGGAAGGTGAACTGCTATCAGAGACGTTTGCAGGCAATAGGCCAGGGACCACAACTTCATTGCCTCTGTGCACAAGGCCGTGGACCGAATGCTTCCTTGCTTGTTGATGTACCACATGGTGGTGGTAGTGTTGTCTGTTCTGATCTGGACCACCTTGTTCTGCACAGATTTGGAAAAGGCTTGCAGTGCCAGAAACACTGATCTGAGTTCCAAGAGACTGATGTGAAGCAGAGATTCTTAAGGTGACCACAGTCCCTGGGTGGTAAGATCCCCCAGGTGGGCTCCCCTGCCCAGCAGGGAAGCATCTGTGGTGAGTATCAGTGAATGAGGCTGAGTGACAAAACAAACTCCTTGTCTCAAATTGTCCTGATCCTGCCACCGCTGCAAAGCCTGGATCAGGGTTCGGGTCACTGGGACCAGTTTGGCAAGGGAATCCTTTCTTTGGGTCCAGAAGGCTCTTAAATGGAATTGAATGTCCCTCATCTGGAATCTTGCTCCCTGGACCACTGCTGTGGAAGCTGCCATGTGGGCCAGAAGCTGAAGGAAATGCCTTGCTGGTCGAGACACCTGCAGGTTGAATGAAGAGGCCAATTCCATAAGGGTCCTTGTCCTGTCCAGGGGGAAGGAAGGCTCTTTCCCTTACTGTATCCAGTTCCGCCCCTATGAAGGTGAGGAGCTGTACTGGCTCGAGAACTGACTTTGGAAGGTTGAGGAGGAATCCTAAGGAAGTGGGCATTTGCTGAGCTACTTGCAGATGTGACTTGACTTGGTCTGGAGATTGACCCACTATAAGCTAGTCGTCCAGATACGGAAAGATGGAAATCTTTTTTCTCCTTAGGAAAGCAACCACTACTGCCAGGCACTTTGTGAACACCCTTGGGGCTGATGATAGGTCAAAGGGCATTGCTCTGAATTGATAGTGGCCTGAGGGCAACTCGAACCTTAGGTACTTTCTGTGGGAGCACCTGATGGGAATGTGAAAGTAGGCATCTTTGAGGTCCAGGGAGGCTAGCCAGTCCCCTGGCCTTAGAGAGGGCAGAATTATTCCCAGAGTCACCATTTTGAACTTTGGTTTTAAAAGGTGCTTGTTCAGATATCTTAGATCCAGGATGGGCCACCATTCTCCTGTTTTTTGGGGGGTTAGGAAGTACCTGGAGTACAATCCTTTGCCCTTGTGTAGGGTAGTAACCCTTTCTATGGCTCTGAAAGCCAGGAGGGAAGAAACCTCTGCCTCTAGGGCAAGGGTCTCTGATGGATTTGCAGGTGGAAAGAATCTGGTTCTCATCTCAGGAAATATTTTGAAGTGGAGAACCAGTCCCTGGCTTACTACTTCCAGGACCCACTTGTCTGATGTCACAGACTTCCAGTCCTGGACAAAGTAAGCCAGTCTGCCCCCTACGGTATTGGAGAATTGGCCCAGGCAGACCCATCAGGGTGTCTGCTTGGCAGGGGCTTTAGGCTGAAGGGTGGAAGCAGGCCTGCTCATTCGCTGTCTGCCTCTCCCTCTGAAGAACCCCTTCTGAGCATAAGCAGAAGACGAGACCTGGGCTTGGTAAAAAGGCCTTCGAAAGGGCCTGCCCCTGCCGTGCTGTCTTTGAGGAGTGGCCTGCCTTTCTTTGGACTGAGCACTCCTATAGGTGGTCCTATACTCGTCCATCTTTTTCATGCAGTTCTCTGTCTGCTCCCCAAACAGAGAATTACCAATGACAGGAAAATCCATGGCCTCAGCCTGGGTATCCTGTGATAGGCTAGTGCATCCGAGCCAGGCCATCCTCCGAAGGGCCACAAATGTAGCCATGACTCTAGATGAAACATCACTGGAGTCCACAGCAGCATGAAATTGCACCTTGGATGCCTCAATCCCATCCGCAGCCACCTGCTCCAGCCCTGGCAAGCCGGTCAGGGCCTGTTTAGCCAGAGCCAGCACAGTGTCCCACCTGGACGCCTGGTATCTAGCTGTGTAGGCCATATAGTTAGGCTGCCTGAGTCCCAAGACACTGCCATGTACTGCACTTTGCCTTGACATCAATCCTCCTGGAGTCCTTATCTGGGGGGGTGTGATGCCAAGGGAATATTTGTCTTATCACAGGCAGCAGCCTGCACAACCACAACATGGCTGCACTGCTGAGAAAGGAACTCCGTGTCCGAGCCTGAAAGGGTATACCTCTTGTCCATTTGTCTGTCCACAGGAGGTATGGAGTTAGGAGTCTTTAGAATTTTAAATGTCTGTTTCCCAAAAGATTTATGGAGGGGAATAGACAGCCTCCTGGACTCTGGGATGTCCATCATTTCAACAAAATCAGGCTCCTCCTGATCCTCTACTGCTTCCTCCATTGGAAGCTGAAGGGTTTCAGCCACTTTCTTGTAAAACATAAAGTGGGAAGGGGGACTCAGAAAGCCTAGGAGGAGAAACATCTGAAGGTCTGTCTGGGGAGATACCCGGGTCAATAGGCACATCCAGACTTTCATAATCACCATCATCATCATCCTTATACTCTCCCTCCTCCTCCTCCTCCGGTTCATAAATTTCTTCTAAAGTATAATCCGGAACAAGGGAAACCGACCGAACCGAGCCCCTGCCAGATGGTGCCGGTTTGGACGGAACCGAAGATAGCGATTGCACTATCCTTATCGCTTTGGCTATGTCATCAGCGGTCAGAGAAAGAACTTGTGGATCCGAATCGGATCATTTTTCTCTTCTCTTTCTTTTAACCGGAACCAACACCTCAGAATTGACTCTCCTTTTGCCCGAAGAAGTTTCGCCCTGGTCAGAGGGCACTCCTTCTGGTTCGGTCGGAACCAAACCGGGCTGGCCATCCGGGTCAGCGGACTTCTCGGCCTCCCTTTCCCTCAGTCTACCTACTCTCTTATCCAGGCTAGCTTTGGGAAAACTTTTACAAATTTGGCAGTCTGAATCGAGGTGGTCAAACCCCAAACAATAAACACAGGTGGTGTGGGGATCAGCCTTAGCAAAGGCTTCCCCACACACACTGCAGTGTTGAAACCCAGTGGGTCCGGTTTTCTTCTTGGGTTTCTCAGACATGGCCAATCCTATCCAAAACTTACTCTTTTTTTGGCAATCCGCCAGGCAAGACTCCCCTATCGGTTCCTGACTGTGTTACGGGTCTTGGAAAAAAACGTAATTAAATTCATTTTTTTAAACTGATACGTACCGGTTACCACACTCTAAACAAATTCAAAACTTTTTAAGACTAAACTGATCAGTTCAAACCGAACCGATCCGAAATTTACAAGTTCCACACAGAAACTAAATGTAATGCCTGTCTAGTACTCATGGTACCACAGACAGAGACTTAAACCGACAGATTCGGTAGCAGAAATTTGGTAGAAACCGAGCGAATAACGACACTTTAACCAACATTTTTGAACCGAGCAAAGGAGAAATCTCTGGAGCGACTGTTCAGTGAGGTGGAGTAAAGACTCTGACGGTTGGAGTTTAAACAGCAGCAGACAGGGGCTTCAACCGAGCTCGCGCCGAACGTTCCATGCTGGCCATGGAAAGTTAACTCTTCGTTCTCCGGGGCAGTTGAAAGGCAGGACCTAACTGCAATAGTCAGAATACAGCAAGACTTCATGTTGTTTGAAGGTCCTTTTGATGATGACATTCCTTTAAATGAGTACGTACTGAACATTGACCAGTAAATTATGCAATGCAATATTTGTATTGATCCTATTCTGTGATTTTCATTAACGTGCAGTTGGTAATTAGCCATTTTACAACTGCATGATGTACTTTATGTGACAGTTATAGCTTTATATTGGTCGCCCAAACCATTTATGCTATCTTTCTGAATTCAGTCTATCCTTGTAACATAACCTTCATTAGACAGCTCTAAAATAGCATGTGTGAAGTGGGTTCCATGCATCAACAAGCTCTGCTTGCCATGGGGGGGGGGTGGATGCTTCAGCATCCATGATGTGGCTGCTCATCTTCTCTGGGAGGGAGGGTGGTTGAGACTCGGTACCTGGCTGTCCAACATACAAAGAAAAAGTTACAGTACCTGTCGGACTGCAGTGGAGAGACAGTGAGCACTGCCGCGACCTCGTGAGTCACGCCTGCCTGTACTGCCATCGAGTGCAGGACGATACATGAAGGATACTGTGTTGCTGTGCCCCAACTTGCTGCAGCATAGGATGTATATTAACGTCTCCGTGATGTGTCACTTGCAGGATCAGGTAGGTTAAGTAGGAGCTGGGTGTGACCCATTGTCGAATCACAAGGAAGCAGTTCTCCGAGAGGGTGGTGGGGTTGGAAGTCGGGGAAAAAAGTGAAAAAATCAATACATAAATAAATGGACGCTGAGTGGTCTTTCCCGTGCTCAAAAGTACTTTATATTGGTTTACTGTAAATTACAGCAGGAGGTTGTTTCAACACATGCAGTCGGCACCGGAATAAAACAATGACTACAGTGGTGGTCCTCAATAGACAAGTGTGGAGGGCATCTCACCTTCTGTAATGTAGCACTTCAGAAATTAAATTAATATTGAATTCCTTTTACTGCAGCAAATGTTAATGCACCAGTCCTTCATGGCTGTGTGTTTATTTTACTCATAAAAATGTTCCCATGACAATGTAATAAAGATGTTTTGTGTGTTGACAAACTTTGTGATGTTTTCTTTGTAATCGTCTTAGGTCCTATCATCATGCAGCATACAGAAGATTTGTTCGCATGACCTGGCACCACCTTGGCCATTGGAACCGAAAAATCTTACCTGCCTGTGTAGTGACAGCAATAAGAAATGCATTTCCATCTGAGCACTACACTGGTTTTAAGCCTCCTCCTGGCAACCACAACACACTACTCCATCAGCATCAACAAAATTAGCGTCACCATGTGTTGCAGATATTGCATTACAATCTGTTACTTCATGAACTTTATTAATAACAAATTGTGCATGTTATGAACTTTGGTGGACAGGTGTACATCACCAGTTTCTTTTATGCTATGTTCGATTATTACAATTTTGACTACTTCAGCCAATATGAATGTATTTCTTATTGTCTGTCTTAATTACTTTATGTATACAAATGAATCGATGCTAAGGCTGTACAAAGTGAAGGATTACAAACATAGCAACATAGAAACATGATGGCAGAAAATGACTGCCATGCACACCAACATTGCACCCCTTCGAACAACTCTATTAAGTTTGTTTGACAGGACCTCCCCTTAGTGAATCCATGTTCATGTCTATTGATCACTTTATTTTCCTCCAAATACTGCTGAATCGTACTGTTCAGTAACAGTTCCATAACTGTGCCTGCTATGGATGTTAAACTCACAGGCCTATAGTTTCCCACCCCTTGTCTATCACCCCCCCACCATGAAGAGTGATGACATTTGCCATACTTCAGTCTGCTGTGAGCTGCTAAGGGAGCCGCCAGAATAACCATAGGTTCCTTTCAGCACCTTAGGATGCACCACACCTGGCCCCATGGCCTTCTGCACTCGTGGATGGTCCAACTGTCACAACACTGCTTCCTCCTTTAACGGGCTTGTATCAACCCCTAGCTCTGCCTGAAATTACGTAGTAATGTCTGCAAAGTCCCCTATCCTCCTACACCCCAAATACTGATCAAAAGAATTAATTTCACAACTGTGCCTTATCCCCAACTTCCTCCAGCGAGACCACCCTCCTTGGTTCTAAGTCTGGTTATCCACCTTCCAATTTTTCTCCTCTTAATGACATCTATTACAAAACTCTTTCTCTCCGGCCTTGCCTGACCTTGCAATTTCCTCCTCTGTTCTCTCCGCACCTCTCTGCCTGCCTCCTTTTGTCTAATCTGCTATATTTCCCAGTCCTCCCCTCTTGTGTTGTCTTGAATTTCTTGAATGCCCTACTCTTCTCCCTAACACTGCCTGTCACATCCCTGCTAAACCAATGAGGTTTCTTCTTCCTCCCGATCTTGTGAACCATTCTGACATAGACATTCATTGCCCCATTTATGTCCTGTTTAATATCCGCCCACATACCATCCACACCGCTCCCGCAGTTTTCACCCTTTCATGCCTCCTGCACATAATCCCCCATGGTGGTAAAGTCTACCCCTCTAAAGTCGAGCAGTTTCGCCTTGATTCTAGTAACCACCGCAGCTGTATGCTCAGTGAACCAGACTACACTGTGGTCACTTGAACCCATGTGTTCTCCCACCTCAAATTCACCCACCATTCCCATTTGTCAGGACTAAGTCCAGCAAGGTCCCTTCCATGGTGGATTCTATAATCAGCTGCCTCAGTGGTGCTGTCTGCAGACAATCCACTATAGCCCTGCTCCTCCTGGATCTGGCCGAGGAAGTGTCCCAACTCACGTCCGATAGATTTTACTTCCCTCATCAACAGCATCTCACAAGTATTAGCCATTCTCATTATGTCCTCCAACATCTGCTCATTTTCCAAATTAGTTTGTGAGGGTGGCCTATAAATCACAAGACGTACTGGCTCCACATTCCCTATGGGCAAAGCTACCCAAATGGACTCCACTCCTCTAGTTCTACTCTGTAATTCCACTCCCCTGCTGCCCTCCCTCACATGTACTGGTACCCCACCACCTCTTCTATTTTCCCTATCCTTCCTGAACATCATGTCCCAGGTATTTCAATGTCCCAGCCTTGTTCCCCATGACCCCAAGTGTTGTGACGACAATTGGTCTGTGGTTGTGTGCATCAAAATGCACACGGGGTGCTGATTACTCAACAATTACCACACACACTGATGTGGGCTATTGCTTACATAAGAAATAAGTGAAACGGCTGCCATTCTTGATGACTGTATGTCCCATTTGGCACTGTTCCTCTGGCGAAGTAGGGCACAGTGCTCCACTGTGATACTGCCACCCAAGTCTCCACATGTGACAATGAAGTGTTAACGAAGGGGCTACACAACTGGTGTGGGTGCGCAGTGCAGAAGTACTGCATGTCCTAGTTAGCACTCTTCATCGGGGAGGTAGGGCTCAGTTCTCCACTGTGATATATGTATATTTCTTTTTAAACTGTTTTTTTATTTCAGATGTTTACTTAATTGACATCGCAGTTAATATTTACAGGAAATCAATTACAGATTTAAGACTATGCATTCAGTACGCCTGGTGACAAACTTCTATTGAGTAGGATAAATTAATAAGCAAGTGTATAAGTACATCATGATATAAGTGTGTTAGATACAACACGCCTAAGCCTACCTAAGAGTCTACAACTTTGCTCAGATTTTCAAAATTCAGTTTGCACTGTCTAGCTGTGTACACAGGGGCTTTGTTGGGGGGAGAGGCCCGGGGATCCACCCCAAAGTGGTGAGTGGGCGGGATCGCCACCCCACCTGATTCTAAAAGGATTCTAACAGGTAAGTAAGGTATCAACTGAATAGGCAATCTAGACTGAGGGCTGGTACGACCCTACTTATCAGGATACCCCTCAAAGCACAACCTCCCCTCGGAGGTATGGTATCTGATCCGGTCTAAGTTGTGCTATATGAAGGAACCATCTATTCCATCGGTTCATTAATCCGGGAACCTTATTTTGAATTCTGGCTGTCACATGTTCTAGTTTATAGATATCATATACTGAGTCTTCCCAGGCTGAGATGGAGGGAGGGTCGGTGCTGAGCCATAATCTACTTATACATTTTTTAGCTGCTCCCAACAAAATATTAAGAAGGTATATTTGGCGAGAATCCTTAAAACAGTGAGGGTAATGAAGTAGGAGCCCGATCTCTGGTGAAAAGGTGCCCAAGAGAGGAAAGAGATAGATAACTCTGTCACCAATAACAGTCCAATATTCTGTCAGGACCGGACAAGTCCATAAAACATGAGAGTGTGTTGCTACATCACAGCCGCACTTCCTCCAACATGAGAAATTACCTCCTGTAAGGAACTTAGCTATGATCTGGGGTGTACGGAAGTATCTGGACACCACCTTCCAGGAATACTCTCTCCAAGTGTAAGAGCTGGAGGTTTTGTGTTGTCTCTGCCAGATCCTCCGCCAATCCTCCCGGGACACAGCAATCTGTAGTTCTGCTTCCCAGTGAAATTGCACCAAGTCCATGGCTTGGGAAGGTATCCCGTGTGGGCTTTATAAAGGCAAGAGACCAAATGACTCAGATTTCCGCCCCAACCCCCTTTAACTGAATCAGGAGAGGACAGAGGGGAGGAATGGTCTGGGCTGCGATATTGAGGCCTATCTTTGAACTTAAGAAATGATGTAATTGTAAGTATCTAAAAAAAATCACTTCTAACCAAAGAAAATTCCTGTTTGAGGTGGTCAAATGCTTTGAACACTGCATTTTCATATAGTTGATATGTGTGTTTAACACCTCTATGAGCCCAAGATTGAAAGGTGGTGTCCAAACATGCCGAGGCCCAGTCAGGGTCCTCCGCCAGAATTCCTATCCAGGATGCCATAAACCTATAAGCAGGATGAGTTAGAAACTTCATCCAAGTTTGAAGTATCTCTTTTGTAAATCTGGAAGCTTTCTGTAGTTTAATGATATTGTTAGGTTGGAAGACTAGGGAATGAATAACGGGGCCATCCGTCATGGTCTGTTCAATTAGATACCAGGGTGGCGCATGTGATGGGGGTAAGAGCCATGTAGTTATATGAGTGAGCAGTGAAGCCATGCTATAATGTAATATATTGGGAAGAGATAAGCCTCCATTATCCTTAGATTGTTGGAGTCTAACCATTGCTATATGAGGTCTCTGGTTTATCCATAAAAAATGGCTAATAAAGTTGTCCCATAGTCGAACATCCCTCCGTAATATAGGTAAGGGGATATTTTGCATCAAGTAAAGAAGTTTTGGGAGGGAATTCATCTAGATAGATTGGTGAACTCTAGCCAATAATGATAAGGGAAGAGGAGTCCATCTCTGCAGGTCTGAGTGTATTTTACAGAAAGTGGGGGAGTAGTTCGATTTGTATAGGTCAGCTATCTTAACGGGAATTTTAATCCCCAGATAAGTCAAAAATTATTTATCCCATTTGTATGGGTATTTATTAAGATCTTGGGGAAAGGGAGGCTGTATCAGCAGGGCTTCTGATTTATTTGGGTTTATAGTGTATTCTGTAAGGTTCTCTATTTCTGCTAGTAGAGTAGTTAAGGTTTGCAGTGACTCTTCGGGATGGGTGATATATAGAAGAAGATCATCAGCATAATATGCTATTTTATGAATGGTTGAGACAGAGACTCTGTAACCATGGAGGCCGGAATTCTGTCTCAGCATCTGGGCTATAGGTTCTACAAAAACAGCAAATAAGTATGGGGAGAGGGGGCAACCCTGACGGGTGTCTCTGTGTAATGAGAAGTGGTCAGTGTGTGAACCATTTAATTTCACTACTGCCTCTGGATCTGTGTATATGCCTTTAATCGCATCCATAAATAAGTTACGGAATTTAAATTTGTGTAGGGCTGCTTGTAGAAAATCCCATGAAACCATTTCGAACGCCTTTTGGGCATCCAGACTTAATATCAGGAGGGGGGACTTTGTGGACTGGGCGTGGTCTATAAGATATTGGGTTCTTTTGATATTGTCCGTTGTCTGTCTGCCTTTGATGAATCCAGATTGATCTGGGTGTATCAAAGAAGGGAGGATATGATCCAGCCGATGTGCCAGAATACTTGTGTAAATTTTATAGTCCTGGTTGAGGACTGAGATAGGGCAGTATGAGTCACAAAGATGTGAGGGTTTTTGAGGTTTCAAAATCACTGAGATAGTTGCTTGTCTCCAAGAGATTGGAAAGGAGGAAGTGGTATGGGCACTTTGTAGTGCCTGAAGAAAGGGAGTTCGCATTAAGTTCCATGTGCCTTTATAGAATTCCACTCCACAGCCATCTGGGCCTGGAGATTTCCAATTTTTGAGGCCATGGATTGCCGTTTGAAGGTCCGATTCGTAATCGGGACTTTTATTTCGATTTGTTGTGATTCTGACAAGGTAGGGAGATGGAGTTGAGAAAGGAAGGTTGAAATTTTGAGCGGGTCAGGGCCCTCTGAGAGGAGTACAAGTTCTGATAATATTTCTTGAAGGTATCCAATATATGTGAGGTCGAATACCTAAGCTGACCAGAAGTGGGATCCTTAATTTTTGTAATGGTGTACTGCTGTACTTGATTTTGGAGGCAGTATGCCAGAAGTCTGGAAGCTTTCGCCCCACCCTCGTAGTATCGCTGCCTCAACCAGGCCAAAGCCTGCTCGGTTTTGGCTGTTAGGCTCTGTTGGATTTTATTCTGTATTTGGACTATCGTCGGTAGAAGATCAGTTATCTCCCTGCATATGGGCCTGCTGAAGAGAGCTCAGTTACTCCTGTAGGGCTATTAATTTACTCGGACTGCTTTTTCTTATGAGAGGCAAAAGCTATTATGTCACCTCTAAGGACTACCTTTAATGTGTTCCAAAGAAATTGAGGGGAGATCTGAGGAGAAGTGTTATCTCTAATAATTTCAGGAATACGTTTCTCAAGTAAATCTTGGAATTATTTTTCTCTGAATAGGGTCGGATTAAAACGCCATTGGGTGTTCAATCTCTCTTTTTGAATGTTCAGGTTCAGAATAATATCATATCAAAATCAGTGCTGACATTAATGGAATTACTCGTAAACTCTGATTCAAGATTGCACTGAATTGAAACGTCACACATTGTTGCTGGCGATAATGAACATCGGCAATTTGTCTTCAACTCGTTTGTTTGGTTCCCTCGTGACCGTGACTTTGGTTTTAAATTAGCCTGGATTTTCATGTTGCGTGTTTGTTTATATTTTGTATTTTCCCATGCGGACAGTAATTTAAACTGTACGCCACTGACATTTAATGAATCATTTGCAAAGGCAGTGAAACTGACATCTCCATGTTCCACTATGGCATATTCAGTCATACAAGTGACATCTGAAGCAAATAGAGACTGGCATTTAATGACAAGTCTAGAGGCATTTCCTGCTCCTATTATTCTGAAGTAAATGCTGCATCACTGATGTCATCTTGTAATTCCACAAAATGTTCAAACATGTGCAATTCTTCATTACATCCTGACACTTTAGTTTGTGATCGCTATGATCCCATCAGATATGGTGCACTCAGTTCCACACCTAACAATGTGGTCAGGGTAGGTGGATGGTGCGACATCGCCTGCTGTTTCTGTACAAGTTGAAGGATTAACAACAGACAATGAAAAAGAACTGTTGTAATGCAGAATATCCGCAGAAGTTGCAGTACAGGGTGAAGGTTCAACTTCTTGTGATGTTACACTAACGGTGTTAGGTGGAATGTCCTGGGAAGTTGTGCTGCATCTCACATTCCTTTCTGCACTGTTTTCATTGGGTAAGTACTGAATTTTTTCCAGAACGTCATTTCTTGCCTACAAAGAAAATAGCAATAGCCTTTGAAAAATCAAGTCACTGAATGCAGCAATGAAAACATGCTTTGAACCTCAGGCACGCAAAACAAGTACTCCAGCTCTCATATATCATCAACGTACAACATAGGATACATGCTGTGAGCAATAAGACATTGCTGTGTGTTGGTAGTACTGACATACCTGCAAACCAAGATGAGTAGTTAGGCAGAGGAATGCACAGACAGTGAGATGGAATTGGGGTTTGTGGTCGATGTCAACATGAACAACTCAGAAACCTGTAGGAGGGCAGCGTCAAGGGCAAATAGGAAGCTATGATGCATCGCCATTGGGATTACTTCTGGAAGGGCAGAAGTGATCCTACCCCTGTACATCTGCTTGGTTGGGCCTCACGTCAAGTACTGAGTGCAGTTCTGGGATTAAACCACTCGGCCCAGTATAGGAAAGCAGCGGGTAAGGGTGACAGGATGCTAGGATGCATAGCAAGGGGGATTACATCTGGATGTATCGAAGTCATATTGCCCCCCTACAGGTCCATGGTGAGCCCGCACTTGGAGTACTGTGTGCAGTTCTGGCAGCCGTACTTGAAAAGGGATATCAAAGTACTGGAGGCAGTGCAGCGAAGAGCAACAAAGATGATGCAGGGGTTGTGGGGATAGAACTTATGAGGAAAGACTAAAACAGCTCAAAATGTATACCCTGGAGGATAGAAGAGAGAGAGAGGGGGGACATGATCGAGACCTTCGAGTACCTGAAGAGGATGAACACAGTAGGCTTCCAGGATGGGTTCACTGTCCAGAATAGAAGAAATACTACAGGGCACTCCATGAAGTTAAAGGGGGGTAGATGCATGAGGGAAAGGAGGAGGCACTACTTCACTGAAAGAGTGGTAACAGGGTGGAATGCACTGCATGAAAAACTCATATCAGTGCAGATGGTGGGGTGCTTCAAGAGGGGGTGGGACAAATTCAAGGGGGAAGTACATACCAGGGTGGGTAGTTGGGGGAGTGAAGAGTTCGTGGGAGGGGGCAGCTGCAGTGTAATGGTCTGAAGTGCAGCACAGTCAAGCAGACTAGATGGACCATATGGCCTGTATCTGCTGGCAATTTAGTATATTCATATGTTCATATTAAGCCTATACTGCTTGCATTTTAGTATGTTACTATGTTGTGAGTGTGTTGCATCAGGGTATGACAGATGGTCTGCGCGGGGTCATAACAGGAAGGGGATGGGGAAATGTATATAGGATGGAAGGAGGAGGGAACATTAGTGGGATGCAGTGGTTGTGGACCTGCAATGCCTATGAATACACTGTGGATGATACAGCACTGCCCTATAACTTCAAGTATTAGGGGTCTGTAGGTTAAGTTACGCAGTGTAAGATATTACCGCGACAGGTGGGTTAAGGCCGCGAGTTCAGGTGACGATAGCAAGGTACTCACGGTTAATTTGAAATAGAGGGAAACTGAATTTGGGTGTGAATGACAATAGAGGGCTCAACATTAATCACTGTAGGTTTAGCCAACAATTTGACCATGGAGGTGGGGCATGGGTTGAGGAGAGAAGATAATGGATGGCGGACAGTGTGGAATAGGGATTGACGGGTAACAATGTATCCAAGCCACATGACAGGGGATCTCACCTCACAACACTGAAACACTGGGGTGCAACCACATTCTCAAATGACAATGATAGAAGAACAAAGTTCACTGAAGGGGGGCACTGGTGGCAAACACTGTGGGTGGATAGCGGTGTAAAATAGGTACTTGCCACTGCAGGACACAATGGTATGAGCAGTATCTGAGGAAGGAGACGGTGCTAAAGGCAACAGCTATGAGCAGGCGCTCTCGCACTGATGGTGCAGCAAGGAACAGCGTGACAATGGAGGGCATAAGACGGGAATGCATGGCTCGGCACCATGTGGCACTGAGGCGCTGGACACCTCACCAAGCACCACACGTGCGACATGGGTTCGTGAACGAGCACTGGGATGGGTAGTGGAAAGAGGGAGAGGATTGAGCCTGTGCTTCTCTGACACAGTCAGGATCACCATTGACGACCAAGGAAACTGCTAGCGTGGAGCAAGAAAAAAGGGAAGAAGAGTGGCAAATGTAAGTATGGACCAGCTGTGCATGCTTAATTGCATGCTCGCGCTCCGAGGGAAAACAAACAGCAAAAGTCACCTGCACCCGGATAGCCAAATGCTCCACTCTATGCCGAACTGCCACACAGCAATACTGGATATTGCCTCCGCCCCCTCATGCCCTTACATCACCGCGGCAGGCACTCAATCATAGACAGAGCAGTAATGAGTGGTGGCGGCCCGGCATCAGGGGGCTCAGAGCACAGTGGTCTCCCCATCGCACGTTGGTGGAGGGTATCTCCCCTATGAGGACACAAGGGACCAGGTGAGCAGTAGAAGCATTCAGTGAGTAGGGGATGCTTGACAGAGTTCCAGGGTCAGCAGATGAACAAATAACGGTGCCCCAAAAAAGACTGTAATGCATGAGGAGAGAGGATTGGGGGACAGTAAGGAGCGAGTGTGGATCACAGGAAGAAAGGGATCATCAGGGGGAGATGTGGGAGTCGGCTGTAACAAGAATGTTGGGGGGTTACAAACAAGAATGCACACACACAATGCTATTCATGCCATCATGCTCAGGAGGAGTGTTGCTAGAGGGAACTGGGTAAGAGAGAAAGAGGGAGGAGTTGGGTTACATGACCAGGGTGGTTAGGATGGCCCAGGTGAGGATGGAAGACAGCATGGCGCAGCAGATTGAAAAGGGAGAAAAAGTGTTATTTGAGAACAGCAACGTGGTAATTTAGTACACTGGGATCAGGGAATGGTTGGTGCCAAAGAGGACATGGAGCAGGCTGAGGGGCGAAATTAATAATTTGCCTCTGTATTCACTACAGATGAAGGGAAGGGGCATCATATGGTAGGGACATGTTGGGACATTCAAGACTGCAGTATGACTCATGTAGTACCAATACACAAAAGCTGGTCGTGGGAGGGACCGAGTAAGTACAGGCATGTTAGGCTGACATCTGTAGAGGGTAATATGATGGAGACCATCCTAGGGGACAAACTGTAGGCACTCCTGATGTCACGGGGACTTCTGGCTGATCTCAAGCATGGTTTCGTTCTGAGCACATCATGTCAGACAAACATTGTGGAGTTATATGATAGAGTGACAATAACTGCACCAGTGTAAGCCACTCAATGTTCTCTTTTTTTTAACCATCATCAAGGCATGTGAGTCACTGTCACACCACGGGATGCTGGAAAAACTGGGGATGGATGGTTGGGGAAATGATACTCAGGTGGATATAAAAGTGGGTAACTAGCAGGCTTCAGGGATAGTAGTCGGGGGGGGGGTATCACCTAGCAAGGTCATTAGCAGGATGCATGAAATGTCAGTGATCATCCCACACCCTTTTAACGTTTATACATTGGACATCAGGGTTAGTATGAAGAGCATGATGATCCTCTTTGCTGATAAGTCAAACTTGGGGCATGTGGTACAAGGGCAGGAAGGGGAAGAGACCTTCATATGGACGTGGAAACTATAGAGAGATGGTCATGCACTTGGAGGTTGGTGTTCAATGACAACAAATACATAGTCATCCACTTCGGCATCAGGAAACAAAAACATGAGTACTTCTTGAATGGGGAGAAACTACAGGTTTCAGGGGAGGAACAAGATATTGGAGTGATTGTGGATGCCAACCTGAAGAACCCATAGAAGTGCAAGATGGCAGCACCCAAAACAAACAATATGCTCGTATGCATATCCCAGTGGATATCCTTATGAAAAATGGAGGTGCTTACTACTCTCTACATCTGACTGACGACAGCGCACCTGGAGTACTGTATGCAGTTCTATTAACCACACTTGAAAAAGGACATTTCACTACTGAAGAGGGTCCACAGGACAGTGACCATGAAGATACAGGGCCTGGGGGACAGAACCTATGAGGAGAGACTTATCCAGCTAAACATGTAGACCTTGGAGCAGAGGAGGAATAGAGGGGACATGATTGAGGTCTTTCACTATCAGACAGAGTTGACCAGTTTCAACACAGCAAGGATCTTCAAGCTGAGGGAAAAGGGTGCCACCATGGGCAATTCCATGACATTGGTTGGCAGGAGGCTTAGGGTGCATCACAGGAGACACATGGAATGCTCTGACCACAGAGTTGCTGCATGCAGACACACTTTGGGGATTGTTCAGTGGT
This sequence comes from Neoceratodus forsteri, assembly GCA_016271365.2. Taxonomy (NCBI): domain Eukaryota; kingdom Metazoa; phylum Chordata; order Ceratodontiformes; family Ceratodontidae; genus Neoceratodus; species Neoceratodus forsteri. Next base: position 881,033,898 of record CM057450.1, on the reverse strand, counting down.
TTGTACAGATAGAAGGGGAGGGTAAATATCAAAAATGGTTGATCAGGAGCCGGGAATTGGAGGTGGGCTGTGAGGGGGGCAGCCGTGGAGTACTGCCTGTAATGTATGCATTGTCAACCTTGCATCCTATGCTTGTTACCTGTACTAATTATATTTGTATGCCGCTCCTATGAACTGCCTGCACAGTAACTCTTGCAACAGCCTATATTGTGTCATTTTGCCATGTTCCTGTTTTGTAACTGTATGTATAATTTCACCATCTGTTATGTATGTATCTGAACTCGCACTCTGTACATCCCTTTCCCCCAGGACGTACCGTGAGATGAGTATTAAGTTGATAAGTGTATCTTTCCTGGTGAAACAATTCAATAAATAACAATAAAAAATTAAATACTTCACGGCTGCTGATTTACAAGCAGACTCTATACACATTTTGGCCTACTCTGCTGGCTTTGTAGTATGTTACTATGATAGTGTAATACATTAAATAGTGTAATGGAAAAAAATGTGGCAATTTATAAATTCAATAAACCATGAAACACCATGTGTAAAGAAGGCATTAATGCACTTCACAAATATGTTGCAGTTAGAAACATAGAATTTGACAGCAGATAAGGACCGCTTGATCCACCTAGTCTGCCCATTTTCCTACCTAACAGATAAGCTGCAGATCCTAGTTAACCCACAGCTTACTTCCTCCTACCACCTCCACCCCCCACTAGGACTGCCTTATGTCTGTCCCACGCATTCTTGAATTCCCCCACCGTTCTTGACTCCACGATCTCCTCAGGGAGGCTGTTCCATGCATCCACAACCTCTCTGTGAAACAACACTTCTCATATTACCTCTGAGCCATCCCCTCTATCTTCAAATTTGCCCCTTGTTTTTGCATCTCTTTTTCTGAAAGATGTCACCTCTTGACTTTGTTGATTCCTTGAGGTACTTGAAAGTTTCTATCATGTCCCCTCTCTCCCTCCTTTCCTCAAGGGTATACATATTAAGCTCCTTTAGTCTTTCTTCGTATGTCTTCTGGTGCAGACCCTGCACAATTTTGGTTGCCCTCCTCTGGACAGCCTCCACTCTGTCTATGTCTTTACGGAGATGGGGTCTCCAGAACTGCACACAGTACTCCAGATGGGGTCTCACCAACTTCCTGTACAGAGGGATAACAACTTCCTGTTTTCTACTATTGATGCCTCTCCCTATGCATCCCAGTATCCCCCCAGCCTTCCTTACTGCCTTCTCAGATTGCCTGCCCACCTTTAGGTCATCTGATATAATTACCCCCAGGTCCCTTTCCATTTTTACTGTTGTCAGTATCTCACCCCCCATTGTGTACTCTTCCCCTGGGTTTTTGTTTCCCAGGTGCATTACCTTGCACTTATTTGCATTGAATCTAAGCTGTCATACATTTGACCATTCCTCCAACCTTGCCAAGTCCCTTCTCATCCTTTCCACTCCATCTGGTGTATCAACCCTGGTGCAGATCTTTGTGTCGTCTGCAAAGAGACATACTTTTCCTTCCAGTTCTTCTGCAATGTCACTTATAAAGACATTAAAAAGGACCGGTCCCAGTACTGAACCCTGCGGTACCCCACTAGTAACCCTCCTTTCTTCACTGTGGACTCCATTTACTACTATCCTTTGTGTCCTGTTGTCTAGCCAATTTTTTATCCAGGCTACCACCTGGGACCCACTCCAAGGCTGGCTAACTTGTGTATTAATCTTTTGTGTGGGACTGTATCAAATGCCTTGCTAAAATCTAGGTAAGCCATGTCCACAGCCCCTCCCTGGTCTACTACTTTGGTCACCCAGTCAAAGAAATCTATTAGATTCATCTGACACGACCTTCCCATTGTGAAGCCATGCTGCCTTGGGTCCTGAGCCCCACTGGTCTCTAGGTACTCAACAATTCTTTCCTTCAGAAGTGATTCCATCATTTTCCCTACCACTGAGGTCAAACTAACTGGTCTGTAGTTTCCTGCCTCTGTCCTGCTCCCACTTTTGTGAAGAGGAATCAAATCCGCCCTCCTCCAGTCCTCAGGTACCACCCCATCCTCCCATGATTTGTTAAACAGAGTAGTCAGCGGTGTCATTAGTTATACCCTTAGTTCTTTTAGAATTCTTGGGTGAATCCCATCAGGCCCCATTGCTTTGCCCACCTTCAAATTTATTAGTTCTTTCAGAACCCTTTCTTCTGTAAATGGATTGGTATAGACCCCCGTCTTCAGAGTGTTTCTCTTGTTTGGTTTAGGTACCTCCCCCTCCTCTTCCTTTGTGAACACTGAGCAGAAATATTCGTTCAGTATCCCTGCTTTTTCACTGTTATCCTCTACCCACATTCCCTCCCCTTTATTAAGCCTCAGTATCCCTCCTTTGGTCGTTCTTCACTCCCTGATGTACCTATAAAAGGTCTTATCCCCCTTCTTAACAGAGTTGGCTATCCTTTCCTCAGTTTGGGCCTTTGCTATTCTGACTGCCTTCCCAGCCTCTTTCTGCTTTAACTGATAAAGTTCTCTGTCCTGCTCCTTCTGTGTTTCCTTATATTTCCTAAATGCTATCCTTTTCTCCATAACCTTCCCTGCCACCTCTTTTGAGTTCACTCGGGCTGCGTCATTATGACTCACAACGCAACTGTGACGTGATTACTGCATGGTTTACACACAGTATTTCGTGGGTAATATCTCACTTGTAACACAAAACACATTGTGTATTACTATTCACATGCTGTGCTTTACTGTGACAAGACTAATACAGACAATACTGTATGGTCAACTATGCACAAGCACTGTATTCTGCAACAGAGGAGTTCTGATTCCCGCAGTCGAGAGTGAAGCACAAAAGGTCCATGGGGGTCAGAACCACTAAGTGGCAAAACACAGTGCTTGTGCACAAAGTTGCTGATACGGTATTTTTTATAGTGTATAGTACTTTGTGAAAGATATGCTGTTGGACTAGTTTTGACTTAAAAGTAAAGTGAGTCATGCATTTTGTATAGGTTGTAGAATGCTGTTGTGCCACAGTCGGGTACAATCACATTCCATGACATTAGAACTGTGGAACAACAGCATTTTTGAAAGGCAAGGAATTATATACAGAACAACAGTCTACGATACACGGTTTTCATATTTCAGTCCAGCATAACATATACACACACCTGTCACACACATGTATGACACACACTCATTGAAATTACCTTAAAATGTTTGTAAACTTGTGTTGTGAACATTGTCATTCTCTAATCAGTTAGCTAGCCACATCATTTTTTCCATTACACCGCAGCATACCAACACATACAAGTAATATACACATTATAAAACTACGACTTGATCGTACCTGTATTTGCCCTCGCTTTACAAATGCTGAACGCTGCAAAACAGGAGTGCAGGAACCCTGTCCATGGTGGGATGGAATAAGGAAGGAACAGCATCAAACTTCAGCTTTAGTTTTGCATTCAGCCACCCTAGAGCAGCAAATTTCTCAGGATCACGCTCATACGCAGAACGCTCAAAATGCGCTGAACAAATTTGGCTATAAATTGACGGCTTGATGTTTTTACGATGAAAGAAGTGAACTCATGACCGATGAGCCTTCTTGTCCTTTGGAAATGAGAAAAAATGAAGTACACAGCCTTTGCTGCTCTTACTGGTGAATCCATATACCACACAGTAAAGCATTTTAAAATTCACTTGTTCAAAATAAAATAACAGTATAATTAGCTTTCAATAGCTGTTATTAGGTCACTCAGTTCTTAGTTCAAATCTTCAAATGGTTAGACATACACTCCTCTCAATTGCAGTTATCAATAATCACAGCCACACTGCACATTTTCCCTCCAAAAGTCATACAGTCAGCAATATGAAAACAGACAATATAAAAAAACACTCATACACAAATGAACAAAGGTAGCCATATATAATTTTATTCAATAAAATCATCAAAAAAGATTAACAAAACACACTTTTATCAGGACGTTTATAGAAAGGAGTGGCAGCAGGACTCCTCCCACTAACTTCTGTCAGAGCACTGTTCCCATCGTTGTAACACCATAAGATGTACACACCAGTTTTACATTTTTGGCACCTCATAAATAGTCTGTGACAGCAAAATAATATATTACAACAACACGGAAGTATCTACAAATAAGGACCATTTACACGGTCACTTTATTCTGTCACTGCATGGGACTGTGCTGCTTTTCTGCGTGCATGTGTGTGGGGTGGGGCGGGGGGCGACGACCAATAGAGGAAAATTAGGTTCAGCACAGCACAAATACCATAAAGTATGTCTTTACTCAGTGACAAAACCAGTCTGCAGAAAAATACTTTTGTACATGCTATGACTGACCACATCACATTATGCTGTGAGAAGGTGCCATATATAGAGTATACAGTGTCAAAAACCAGGGCAAATAGTCCAGAAAATAATGATCACACATGGCATGACTTGTAATTGAGCACTGTAAAAAGAAAAGCAGTAGCCAGGATTTTTAAACTTTATTTTTTATTCAATACTGTACCGTGACGAATACTTATGCTCTAACACACTACCGCGGTTCCTGCTGCATAAGTATGGCTCAGATTACGTAACGCACCTCAGTGCACGCATCCGTGTGCTCACGACACAGCGTGAACTGCCGAGAGGAAATGCAGTGAATTATGCAAGAACCAACAGATTTTAAAACACTGCCCATGACAACCCAATTCCTGCAATCAAAAATATAAAGGTAGGGTGACCAACAGAATACGCCAGGCAGCAACAAAATATGAGTCAAACTAGAAATGGACACATTTAAAAATTGACCTATTTAGGCATCCTTTAACATCACGGAAGACAGCCGGCCCGCCGGTGCAGCGGTTGGATTTCCGCTTGCGATACCGGCGACCCGGGTTCGGGAATGGACCCAAGTCGTTGAGGGCCAGCTGGGGGGAGAAGGATCGAGTGTCCAACGGACAGCTCTCCTTCTCCGTGGGGAGGATGGGGAAGTGTCCGATGCATGAAGGACCCCTAGCGGAGGCTAGGGGTCTCACAGTACCAGCGCTCACACTCAAGGGAGGCGGGAAGGACGTCAGACATCATTGCACGTCCCCGCCTCAGAGGACAAAAATCTAGAAAATGGAGGGGAGAGCCTCCGTCTATATGAAGCCCTCCCCCGGGCTTCATTTAGACACTGACGCTGCACCCTCAACCGTGAGATCAGTCCTTTGGCGCTGAATTGAGGGGACCAGTGCTGGGGCCCCCCGGGGGTAACCAGCAGTAGCGGCACTTGGCAGTTGGTGGGATCTGCAGGGGGCCGTGACCAGGGCAGAGACAAGACGGGGAAGGCTCTCCTGGAAAAATGGTAAATAAAATTAAATTAAAAAAAAACATCAGGGAACACTCCAGAGTTCCCATTTCAACAATGAATTCTGCTCCAAGGCATCATAACAAACCATATAGCTGTCTCCACCCAGCTCTCCATTTAACAACACAGGCGATCTGGAGCACTGACTGGCCTCCTTGCCACTCAGTAGAGCCATAAGTAACAATGACTGCAACCAGGAAGAATTTTAGTGGTACTCGTCCCTTCCCCCCAATTAGGAGATCTTCTCCGTTGTCGGCTGGCAGGATGTCTGGAGACAATAGCATGGGGAGGATAACAAGGGAACTCTAACCCTAGGAGGTATACAGCCGCCTTTTCATACCCCTTGAAACCTAGGCTACACCCTTTGAGACAGTTCCCCCCTCAACTTGTACACTGCACTGCATTAATTACAGGTCCACCCCATTTTCTCACGAGAAATCATAGGCAGGGCACACAGGGCCGCCATGACATAATACGTTTTTCCCTGTACTTGCGACTTTCTAGGATCCAACAATACCTGAATGCTAGATCGGGGCCACGAGATGTTCTCTCTGCCCCCATATAGCACCCCACCACAGAAGTAGAGTAGCGTGTAGACCAACGTTTGCTTACAACGATCTTTCCCCATGAGGAGCACAGATCACCTCCCCTGAAGGAGAGGGGATTATTTTCCTTCCCTCTCCCTCTCTTGGAAGTCTGTTCAAAGGATTTTGTTCTCTCACACACCTGAAACCACACAACCTGAATGTTTTTTGGAGCTTATAGCTCACTGATCACTTTGTTTGTTGTTCTTTACTGGTGCTATTTGCCCTGTTGGCAATTTGACTTGTTTGAACTGTTTTCTATTTGCTAGTTATTATTGTTTCTCTTGTAATTGCTCTGGACTGCATACTGGTATTTCATTGTATAAGACAATTTCATGGGAATAGTGTTTTTTTTAACTCAGCTACTATCTCCTCTTCTTCTGCTCTTTCTCCCTTCTTTCTTGCTCTATTAACATCCTTTCCTATACCCACCTGCACCACTGTAATTCTCAATGGACAGAACACCTCTAGTTAATTCATTTAATATTAATGGTATCCATAACCCTGTAAAGAGATATTGGTTACTACAACAGCTAAAAAGAGATAAGCCAGAACTTACATTTTTGCAAGAGACGCATCTCCCTCAGTCCAAACATGCCAAATTTACAAAATGGTGATAACAGATGGTGACAGTGATACCTCATCTCACAGATCAGGGAAGAGGCAAGGGGTGGCCATCTTAATTCTGAGAGGTGTCCCCTTTCAGTTGCAGAAGCAAATCACTGACCCTGAGGGCTGCTATGTAATAGCAATGGGCCAGTTGTATGGTTCTCAGATGAAAATGGTCTCACTGCATTTCCCGGCAGGTTCTACAAAAACCGTGGCACAGAAATTCTTCAGTCAACTGCTATCAGTTCTTCAGGACCAACTGAGTCTGGGCGGGGATTTAAATACTACACTTATGCCATCTCTGGATGAATCTAAGCCTTCCCCACACAGAGCCAATTCCTTACAAAAATACATTCTTCAACACCTTAACAACACTGGGAGTGGTTGATCTTTGGAGACATTTCTTTCCATCGATCACACACTATACTTGCTTTGTCCCCCAGGACTGGAGTGTCCTCCCACCTAGATTATATCTTTACAATGGCGGAATACCTTGACTCGGTACAAGATATCCACCACAGTACTTACATCCTATCCGACCACCTCCCTGAATATGCTAAGTTCCACTTGGGGAAAACAACTTGCAAATCATACTGGCATTTGAATCTTTTACACCTTCGCGACCCAGAGTTCAAGCAATTAGTCAAGCAAGCCGTCACTAGAATACAAAGAGAACAATGTCCCTCCCATCTCCCTGGCAATTCTGTAGGATACTCTCAAAGACATTCTCCGAGGTGAAATTACTGCATACTCCACCCGGAGAAAGAGGGAGAGGAAATCCCATATCTCAGAGCTTCAGGCCACATGCTGCATCCTGCAAAACTCCCTTCACCAGGGGTCCCAATCAGTAACCGCCCAAATTCAGTAAATTAAACAACTCTGGAAACTTACTGACCAGAAAACTGAGCAGCAATTGCTATATTTGAAACTGACTAACCATGAAGGGGAACCTAGGGGAAAGAGGAACCTTGCCCGCAGGCTCAGGATGGCTAAGGCTCAGACATGTGTGATTAACTTGTTTGATCCAGCCTCAGAACATCTGCTACATCATCCTCCTGAGATTCAGAATATCTTTGCTGCATATTATAAAGCACTTTACACAGCAGAACCCTCCCCGCCACCTGAGCAGGTAGAGTAGTACCTACAGAATCTTCTCTTACCCCAGTTATCACCGGAGCAGGCTCAGACCTTGCTAATCCTCATCATGGCCATGGAGGTACTAGCTGTCCTTAAGGACGCAAACATTTTAAAAGCACTTGGACCCGACGGCTACCCAGACAACTACTGCAAGCAATTCATGAGCCTTCTTCTTCTTCCTTTTCTTCTGCCAACCTTTCAATATCCAGGATGGAGAACCTCACCCTCCCTCCTGGAGGTACTCTGTAATTGCAGCACTTCTCAAACCTCAGAAGGAACTCAGTTACCCTATCTCCTACCACCCAATATCAATGTTAAACAATGACTACAAATTATACATGTCTATAATAGCCTGCAGATTAGAACTTCTCCTCCCATATCTTGTCAATCTAGATTAAGTTGGATTTGTTAGATGGTATGAGGCTCATGACAGTGTCTGGTGCAATATTCTATTATACTGTAACTCGGAAGCTGCCCCTGGAACTGTACAGCCTAGATGCCGAGAAAGCATTTGACAAGTTGGCATGGCCTTTTTTAAGGGCCACTCTGCGCCACTCTGGACTCCCAGATGAATTTATACTTTCACTACAAACATCCAAGTCTCTCTCGAAGCCTATGTGATGGTGGATGGCTCCCTTTAGGAGCGGTTTCAACTGACCAGAGGCACTCGTCAGGGTTACCCCTTATCCCCGCTTCATTTTGCTCTGTATTTGGAACCGCTGGCTGCCTCTAATCAACAGCAAGGGAAGGGAAGGTTGAGAGGCAGTGAGGGGCAAAGAATTGCGAGACTGTCGGGGTGATCAAGTCCTTGGTCTCACGAGAAAATCTTGTTGCGTACCAGACAGACAAGAGACAGGAAAGGAAAGAATAGAACGGGTCCCTGCATTTAAACTCTACATGACAACTGGGACAGGGTCCTATTGAACCCTGTCACAGGGGGTCAGCATAAAATATCTTTGTTCGCTGACGACATCCTTATAACTCTGACTTCCCCGGAAGGGTCCATTCCAGCGGCGTGGGATCTAGTTAAGGAATTTAGAGAACTGGCGGGATACAAGGTGAATAACCAAAATATGGAAGCACTTGTCTCACTATATCCCTATACCTACCCTTAAGACCAGATTTCCTTTTAAATAGCAAAAGACAGTCATGTGTTATCTTGGCATTAAAATCCAAAATATTTGTTACATTTGGAATTACTAAACTTTGCACCCCTATCCCATCAGATAACCGAGGACCTTACTAGGTGGTCACAACTAATGATGGGGTTCTTCCATAGAGTCGAGGTAATTCAGCAGAATATTTTGCCTCACATATTATTCTTTCTCCAGGCCCTTCCTCTCATGCCTAGTAGAGTTTACTTTCAGGCTTCGAATAAGCTAATTTCTCATTTCCTGTGACAGGGAAAACCTCCTAGAATAAGATATTCAATCCTTCTGCTTCCACGAGATAAAGAAGGGGTTAACCTCCCAAACCTACGTCACTATGCCCAGGCTTCCCAGTTGAGAACCCTACTCAGTTGCATGGCACCATACCAGATGCCCTGCAAGCTTCCTGAAAGCACCTAAAGTGATCTCCATGACCTTACACCACACCTTTTTGGTAACCCACCCACCTGTATGCCAAGCACTAAATACCCTTAGTTTACAGTGAAGCCCCTCCATCAGTGGCTCATGGTGCAGAGACACTGCTTTACTTCAGTGGAACATCTGTACTTACAAGCATTGCCTTGTGACTCGGCCTACCCTCCTAACTGGGTGGATGCCGCTCTCCGTAAATGGAGTCACCTTGGCCGTAAACATACGTTTCAGTTAGTAGGACCTAGAGGTCTGCTCCCCTTTGTGATGCTTCAGGCATCCTTCCAACTTCCACAGACAGAGTGTTACAGGTACATGCAAGTGTGTTTGTATCTGCAGCCATGGGAGGAGGCACTAGCAAGTATTGCCGAAAAACCCTCCCCTCTGGTTTGCATTGTTCAGCACTGTTTACAAGGGTCCACACAGGAACATCTTATTTGTAACCTATACAAAGCATTACAGTCGCTATCAACAGAGTCTACAGACACAATCCGCAGTAGATGGAACACAGAGTTAGCTTCTGAGATCTCACTCAATTCCTGGAACAAATATGCCCTATCCATAGACTTTGACTTTGATGGCAGATAAGGACCGCTTGGCTCACTCAGTCTGCCCATTTCCCTACCTACTGGATAAGCTGCAGATCCTAGTTAACCAACAGCCTACTTCTTCCTAACCCCCACCAGAACTGCCTTATGTCTGTCCCATGCATTCTTGAATTCCCCCACTGTTTTTGACCCCACGACCTTCTCAGGAAAGCCATTCCATGCGTCCACCATCCGCTCCGTGATAAAATATTTCCTCACACTGCCCCTAAGCTGCCCCCCATCTTCAAAGTGTGCCCCCCTGTTCTTGCACATGTCTTTTTCTGAAAGGAGCTACCCTCTTAGACTCTGTTGATTCCCTTGAGGTACTTGACAGTTTCTATCATGTCCCTCCTTTTGTTGAGGGTATACATTTTAAGCTCCTTAGTCTCTCCTCGTATGGCTTCTGTTGCAGACCCTGCACCATTTTAGCTGCCCTCCTCTGGACTGCCTCCATCCTGTCCTTGTCCGTGCGGAGATGGGGTCTCCAAAACTGCACAAAGTACTCCAGATGGGGTCTCACCAACTGTCTGTACAGAGGGATAACAACTTACTGTTTTCTTTTTTTGAAACTTAAAGTTTATTTCCAGAATCAGATATACAGATCATATACATATTATATTACAAAGAAAATACATAAACATCCAATAGCTATAAACATGATAATTTTTTTCTAATATCGTCCTCCTTACACAACTTAGAGGGAAAGATATAGCACGTTATGTATCAATAATCACTTCAGCCCTTCTGAATCTCAGACTTAAGAAAAATATAACCTATTTAGCAAAACTCGGGTAACTAGGATTAGTACGTTTCTCACAGATATCTGTGTGTCTTCTTTAGAAGAAAGATGAGGCCACATGCCCCTGTTAATCGACAGTTACTTACTGTTACATTGGTATATGAGACAAAACATCAATCATTTTACACAGAATAATTTCCATGTTTTTCTCCTCCTTCCTCTCAGATAAAGGAGAAAAAAGGAAAAGAAAAAGGAGAAAAGTAGAAAGCAAACTCTAGGGGTAAAACCCTCTTCAAACACAGAGTCTTAACTTTTAACTCTTCAGGGCGACTCATCAGGCATATTGTGGAAACTAACCCTTGTAACATTTCGGAAGGGAGAAAAGGATAAAAGAGAAATGGATCAGTCCCTTGTCTCAGTGCCCTCTTCCATCGTCCCTCTCTCTCTCTCTCAGGTTCTCCTCTGGTCTTTAAATTTCTCTTCTGTTAGTCACAGTGTGGCTGTGAGGCCTTCCATACGCCTTAATTCTTCTACTCTGCGTCTCCAGGAGCCCAGATCTGAGGGGGGGCAGTGAGCCATCCAGCTGTGATTTCTTTAAGTGCAGCCAGGCAGAGCAGTCTAAACAACGACTGTTGCCCACTCCCCCTAATACCCCTAAGGTCTGGTCCCAGGACAAGGGAATCAAAGGAGCACGGGACAGCCACTCCCCAGAGCCAACTTCCTGTTTTCTACTGGTGATGCCTCTCCCTATACATCCCAGTATCTCCCCAGCCCTCCATACTGCCTTCTCACATTGCTTGCTTACCTTTAGGTCATCTAATATAACTACCCCAGGTCCCTTTCCATTTTTGTTGTTGTTAGTACCTCTCCCTCCACTGTGCATTCTTCTCCTGGGTTTTTGTTTCCCAGGTGCATTACTTTGCGCTTCTTTGCATTGAATTTAAGCTGCCATACATTTGACAGAGTCTACAGACACAATCCGCAGTAGACGGATGATATCCGTCTATAACATTTCCAATATCACCTATCGGAAGGGATATTCATGAAAGTGTAGATCCAGATATTTCCACATACCCACAGTTGTGGCTAAATATGTGGGCCCTCATGCAGGCCAGTGTTGGCGCATGTACAACCCCCCATGGACTGGTCTCTTACATTGTGGGCCTACCCACAACTTCATTCATCCTAGTAAGAGGACTGTCGAGACCTGTAGAGCATGTTTGAATGTTCAGGCATCCTCACTCCATCCTATATACTCACCACTACACCCTACAACAATGCATCAATTAATATGAGTACTCTTAAACAGTTGTCTTTACTCTTACTGATTGCTTAGAAGGCCATCACTAAATTATGGCATACTCCTATAATACCTACCAGAGACCAATGGCATGCACTCACTTTGGAAACATATTCCTTGGAAAGAATCTCAATGAGATTGCAGAATTGTACCTCCACATTTGAGATGAAGTGGTGCAGGTGGGTGCTGTTACTATCTCAACTGGACAATTATTCGGATTTTGTACCTTAATGATGCCCCTCCCCCCCCAATTCAGTGTTATATGGGACCTATGTAGGCAGCTTGCATCAATACTAGACTTCCTTTTCCTTTCTTGCCCTTTTTTCTCTATCTCTTCTTCCTTAGCATACTGCAGACTCTACTTTTGCTATTCTTTACTCATGCAAGTAATAGTGTTAGCCGCTAAGCAACAGTAGCCTAGGGCTCTGGAACTTATATATTATTTGAGGTATTATCTCTGGATAAATAAATGTTTGGGACCGGTACAGCAGATAACACTAGCTGGAAACATTATCCAGAACTGAGAGGGGTCCTATTGTGAAGGTAAACATGTATGCATTTCAGTACAGAAGCAAAAATTGTTTTTCTAGTCACAGGATGAATGAAGTGATGGCTGTTTGCAAAGTGGTGCCACACGATTTGCTCTCTATGTCTGTTGCTGTTCTAATCACTTTGTTGTTAACATTATTGTTAAAGGCACAATAAAACTTTGAATTTTAAAAATGTTTTAATAACAATAAATAATAACTATTAAGCCCAGGCTACCTTAGGCACCCTGACAAGGCACTTTTGAGGGAAGCGCCGGAGGCATTCAGGTGGCTATCATCAATCTTCTGACCATAACCAATTTGTTATTTTTGCACAACTGTTTGTTTTCTGGGGTTTTTTTGGTTTTTTTTTAACTTGGGTGTGATACACCTACAGGAATTAAGTTTAGCCTGGGATTCATAAGTTAGTTTATGCAGAGTCCCTGCATAAGCTGTCACATCTACAGTGTTTGACTACTTTTTTTAGTAAAGGGTGTCTAGTATATTTGTATTCTCATTCAATAGTTCTCAGGTTCACTTTCCCGTCATTATATCAGGTTTCATAATAGCGAAAATGACTCATCTTCTTTCTTTTATACCTATGAAAGAACATGGCCTCTACTGTATGCTCAACAGAAAACAGGGATAAAAGGAAAATTAACAAATCAGAGCTATAGACCGATTAATTCCAGATCTGTTCCAGACCCTAGTGACATTATATGAGTGGATGACTGCAATGAATGGTTCACTGTGGATTTCCACTCAACTGATGTCACTAGGTTCAAGAACTGGTCGAGGCACCGGCAAGCGCACCGCGAACCGATGGACTTCCCCCGACGTGCAGGACTCCCCGGCGGCCTTTCATCACTCCACCAACTACCGCAGGGACCAGAAGGGATTTTTGATTCTCATCAGACCACTCGCCACCGTAGATTTGCTTTTGCCCCCTGGACTCCAACGGCTACCAACCCGCGTCTTTGTCTACACCAGGAGGTGGCGCTCAGACTTTTCGAACTTCAGCAACTTGCTGATTGGATCCTGAGGCAGTGATGACGCTCTCCCAGCCTGGTCTTAAGGCTGAGAGTAAGACCGCCGGCTCCACGCACACTGCAAGACTCCAGGGGGAGGAGAGAGTGGCTGGGGCTGCTCGACTCCCCCCTACACAGAACTCTAAGCAGAAACTCCAGGACCTATCTAGTGTTTTTCCTCAAGGGTCAAGGCATCAGCAAAGCGCACCGCAAACCGTGGACCTCCCCGACGTGCGGACTCCCTGGAGGCCTTCCTCTCCACCAACTACAGCAGGGACCAGAAGGGATTTTTGATTTTCAGCCCTCCCGCCCCACCCTGCCCTCCTCCATTAAATACACTGTTACACCGCCCACCGCTGGAACTGTCATATATTGGGCAGAGACAACTCTACTTACTGGACGCCTCACATACCTCAACTATCTGGGGATAGCTGTTGAACTGAAAAGATCCAACAGAACTTTCCCCATAAAAAACTATCTTATAATCGCTAATTGCCTAAACAAATGCATTTGATTATAATTCCACCCAACTGAAGTGTTTCTATGTTATCTGTACCCTCCATTGAGTTAATAACTTCTCCGTAAATTTGCATTTCCAGATTATACACTACATTCTTAACTGTTTAAATGTGTCCAAGGGGCTTTGAACAACTGAACCCGATAGACATACTGCCTTAGACTGTATTTTAGACTAGCCTGCCCCTCACTAGACAGCCCCCTTCCAACTGGGAACTTGCTTAAAAGTGTCTCAAGCGGCCTATAAGCGTAAGTTATACCAGATAAACGTCCTGTTACTCGACTGTATAGCTGACCAATCTTCTCCCCACCATAAATCCTCCCACTAGTAGGGATACTCGACCTAGCCTCGGCACCTCCTCTCACTAAGCCATAGACTGAGTCTGTCTGGAAGAGGCAGAATGAGCCCCCCTCTAAGTCCTGCCCCCCTGCTCCCAGTGGACCCAACAGAGGGCTCCTCCTGGCTGTCCTGTAAATACTATCCCTCCTATGGACCGATATGACCATGACCAGAGGTGAACAGGACCCCAGATCTCACCCTCCCTCGGGGCCTCCCCCCTCTCACTCCTGGGGGCGCCATCTCCCCCCTCCCCCCCCCAGCAACCTGGAAGGACTCCTGTTTGCACATGAATTCTGCAAAAGAGGAATCCTATACTCCACACTTCTCACCGCCAAGCGGAGGATCAGGACTAAGATCCTACCCCTGGGAAGGATCCCCACTCTCTACCTCTTTGCAACCCTCCTGCTCATGGCCGAGGACATCCAGCCCAATCCTGGACCCCCCTCACATAACCTCTTGGTCTCCTCCTCGCTTGACCCCCACTGGGCATCCTCCAAAGGACTACGTATAGCACATATGAACATATGCAGCCTGAGACTAAAGGTTCATGAACTACAATCATGGCTAGATCGGTACAACCCGAACATCCTGGCAGTATCTGAAACCTGGCTCAAACCTCACATACTACCACATGAGGCAGCCGCCACAGGATATACCTCACATAGAAGGGACAGACAGGGCAAAAGAGGGGGAGGGGGTGCTAATCTACACAAAAGACACCCTTAACGCTGTACAGATAAACCTGAAACAAGCCACCTGTACGGAAGGCGAATCAATCTTTGTGTGCATCACCCTCGGCCCTTGTAAGCACCTCAACATAGGATGCATATACAATCCCCCAATGAATGCGTGGACATCCCTGGAAGCAGTCCTAAGGGATATATCCGAAGAGGTATCCATGGAACTACTCATACTGGGGGATTTCAATCTAAATTGGGCCCCCCAAGACAACCACTCCTTAACAGGACAGGTCCAGGATGCTAACCTAGCACAGATTATTGCTGGGCCCACCTGAATGAATTATAAGACGGGTAACCATACCACTCTCGACTGGATACTCACAAATAATCCTTCCCATGTACAGGCGGGAGGCACCCTAGCTGATGCACTGGCTTACTCACCCTCATCTACTGTATTTGGAAAACATGGCCCCAGAGTCCGCCCATGAATCCTGGCGGCACGGGATTTCTCCCATCTACTGCCAGAGCATCTGTTAGGTTGCCTCAACAGTATAGATTGGAGTCCCATCAAGCTACTCCCTACACTGGATGAAGCAGCTGCCTTCTTCCATGGAGCAATCACCACCGTGGTTGACCGGCTGGCCCCAATGAAGAAATTCCACACCAAGGGAAGCTGCTATACGTGGATCACCCCCAATGTGAAATATCTCATGAAACACCAGGACTCAGCTTGGAAGAAATTCAAACTGTCCTCATTACCAGCTGATCTCACAACCTATAAGGCGCTCTGAAACAGATGCAAACTGGCCATAAAAGTGGCAAAATGAGAGTATGTCACTAACCTACAGAAAAAGAACCTAGGTAACCCCAGACTCTTTTGGGCCCACATAAACAGGCTACTAAAAGGCAGCGGAAAGACTGTACATGGCCACATAGAGGTGAACGGCCATCTAAAGAGTGATGACTCAGTCATCGCAATGGCACTCAACCGACAGTTCACCAACCTGGATCAGATCAAAGCGGGGCTGCCCACCCCCCTGGCCCTTTTGACCCCCCTCCCACCACAAGAGACCATCCCTCCTTCCACCTTAGGCTAGTCAGACCTAAGGAAGTCCTCCCACTACTAAAAGCCCTCAAAGCTACGGGATCCACTGGACCCGACGGCATACCCCCCCCCAATTCTCAAAGAAGGGGCCTCAGCACTCGCTAGGCCCCTAACCTGGCTCCTTAACTGTTCCATCCTTGAAGGGGCCATCCCCGGTACATGGAAAATGGCTCACATTATCCCTGTCCATAAGGGAGGAACAAGGGACTCACCCAACAACTACAGGCCAATCTCCACACTCTGTAGCCTTGGTAAAATCCAAGAGAAATTGATATATAATCAACTCCGTGACTACCTAGAGATCCACCAATTACTAGCCCCCTCACAGCATGACTTCAGAGCCAATCATGGGACCGGCACTGCTCCCATCAACCTCTCTACAGATGTACTCAGAGAACTGGACAAGGGGACCCCCACTGAAGCAGTCTTTATAGACCAATCCAAGGCATTCGACCTCGTAAACCACAACCTGCTGCTCTCCAAACTGAGGGAGGTTGGACTAGACAGTCACTCCCTGTCGTGGTTCTCTAGCTACCTAACAGGAAGGTCACAGAAGATTAAATGGAACGACTCCATGTCTGAGCCTCTACCTCTAACTAAGGGGGTGCCTCAAGGATCCATACTCGGACCCCTTCTTTTCTCGCTCTTCACCAATGACCTCTTCAACCACTGTGGCGGGAGTTCAGTGGTTCAGTATGCGGATGAGGCAGTCCTCTACCGGCCCTCCACCAACATGGGAGAACTATGTTCTGGGCTCCAAGGTGACTTGGAATCCTTAGAGAAATGGCTAATCACCAATAGAATGGTCCTCAATCTGAGCAAGACTAAGGCCATGCTGTTCGGCCCCAGGTCCCACAATCGGGATAGAAGCCAACTCCTCCAACTGACGACCACATCAGGCAAGAGGCTTGAAGTGGTCCCTTCTATAAAATACCTTGGTCTCACCTTGGATCAGGGCTTCACCCTCAAGGAGCACGCAGATCAAGTAACTAAAAGTATCCAGTCTAAACTCGGGACCCTTTACAGGTTGAAAGACCAGCTGATACCAGCGGCCCGGGTCTCCATCGCCAAGAGCGTTCTGCTCCCCACCCTCACCTATGCGGCCCCTGTCATCCAGGGAGCAGCTAGGCATGAGCTAAACAAGCTACAGGTTCTCTACCATAAGGTGGCCAGATTCGCCACATTTATGGGCCTGATGACACACCACTGTGACACACTGTCTCAATTAAATTGGCCCCCCTGGGAGGACAGGCTTCAGTACCCTTCGCTCTGCCTCACCTACAAATTGCTCCACTCCTACCCCCCACCCAGCCTCGTTGGGCTCATCTCCATTAAGAGCAACCATAGACAACTCCGTACGACTGACAGTACTCTCCTCTCGGTGCCCAGGGTGAGAACTAAGGCGGGTGAGAAATCATTCGCCTTCACCGCCCCCACCCTATGGAACTCCCTGCCACAAGGTATTCAGGAAATCTCCTCCCCTTACACCTTCCGCACCAGGCTTAAGACGCATCTGACTACCTCCTCAAAATGCAACT
Organism: Neoceratodus forsteri; assembly: GCA_016271365.2. Lineage (NCBI taxonomy): Eukaryota > Metazoa > Chordata > Ceratodontiformes > Ceratodontidae > Neoceratodus > Neoceratodus forsteri. The sequence goes on along the minus strand of CM057450.1, from coordinate 881,016,287 downwards.
GCTAAGCTAAGGGACTCCCAAGTGTTAGCCAATACTCTGTGGTCCAACTCCTATACCGCTGGAACTTGTTATATTGCTACCATGTTTACCCTGTAATGTATCCATGTGAAACATGTCTTGTATTTTGTTGTACTTAATCCCATGTAATAATGTATGTAATCCTCGGGTCGCCCCTGAAAAAGGGACTCTCGGGGGGCCAAGTGGGCTCACCCGATTATCAAAATGTAATAAATAATTAATTAATATGAGTCGGGGAAAAAGGCAGACTCAATAAGGGATTCTAAAACAGAGAAAAATATAAAATTATCTGAAAATTAACTCAAGAAAAAACATAGCTAGGAGATGACACGAGTGCCCAGAGAGTGGATAATGTATGGGCAGCCATACATAACAACCCTGTGTCTGTAGCAAGAGACTTCTGTGGCAACTAGGAACCTCGAGAGCAAAGCTCGAGAGGTTCACTTGTTGCTTCAGGAAACTCAGGCCTGTCTGTGTATGGATGCCCATCCATTATCATTTATAGTGTAGCGACATCCATGCCCATTTCAGACACTCTGCTTCCTTTCAGCGAACTGGGGGTTGAGGCAGCACTTAAGGGTTTGTGACTGGCTCAAATTACTGACTCAGTGTGCTGCAGCCTTTTCTTAAAGTTTAAAAACAGTTTCCAGCTCGACTGGATAGACTAAAGCAGCTGTTTGGCAGTATTCTCAACAACATAAAGATGTCATTACTGCAGCATAACAAGCATATTCCAGGCATGGAATTCCATGCATAATCCACCATACACTATATTTATTTATTCATGCATTTCACCAGGAAAGACATATTGAGCACAAAAGGCTCATTTCCAGATGCATCCTTGGGGGGGGGGTGACAGGGACAGCAAGAAAACATAATACAGTAAAAAATATGTTTGCACACGGTGATACAGTGCATACCATATAAATACATCTGCATTCCATGATGATACAGAGTATACAGTGGCAGATAGATATACAGAAGTACAGTCCACTGAGACTGTAGAAAGGATGTACTAAGCAAAGTATATACAATATAAACAATATATACAATCATGGTAGTTACAGATAAAACAGTAACAGCAGGTGTAGCAGGCATACCCTATAAGAAAACATGAGGGCTGAGCTAAGGACATGGGGGGGATAGTGGGGGAAATGTGGGGGAGCGCAATGAAACTAAGGGCCAGGCATATGAGGGCAGTGGCGGGAGGGAGAGGTACTAGAGTGCAGCATGGAGATTAAAGAGGGTTTCATTGAGACAGAGCGAATGGAAAGGGGAGAGGATTCCATAGTTTAGGAAACTGGAAGAAGAAGGCCACTTGACCAGCAAGTGATCTGTGAGATGGGATAATCTGGGAGTAAAACGTAGAGTTGCAGAGAGAGTAGGGAGAAGGAGAGAGAGAGAGAGAGAGAGAGAGAGTGTGTGTGTGTTAAGATGGGGGGAAGAGAGGAAAACCAGAATTTAGCAGTGAAGAAGATGCAGTGTGTTAGATGGTGATCCTCCAGGGAAGGGAGGGAAGGGGAAAGAGAGCAGACTAGAGAGAACAGTGATGGGTGTGATAAGGGGAGTTGAGAGCGAAACGGCAGAAGGAGTGAAAGAGGGGATCCAGTCTGGCCAGGGTGGACTTTGGGGAAGCACCATAGATAATATCGCCATAAACAAAGATAGGTAGTATCATCTTGGTTAAGATGTCTCAGCGGGCAGGTACAGCACTGGAACTTATGTGCCTATAAAGGGCACCTAGTTTAGGGTGGAGCTTTTTGTATATGATGTTCGCCTGGATAAATAAAGATTTGATTGATTGATTGATATGTCGTCTATGTGCTGGGAGTAGAGGTGACAGTCGAGTCATACACCGAGGTATTTGAATGAAAATACATCATCAATTGGAACCCCATCAAGGGTGAGGAAGGAAGGGAGGATGGGCATTTAGATAGCCTCAGTCTGGTGCCAAAGTACATGGAAACCATCTTTTTGGTATTCAGTGACAATTAATTTGACCTGAACCATTTCTGGACAGAGTCAAAATCAGGTTGGAGCTTGGATCTCAACTCAGCTGCACAGGACCCAGAAACAAATAGGGCTGTGTCATCTGCATACGTGTGGATGGACACATATGAGCAGAGGGGAGGTAATTTAAAAAAGACAGAGAACTGGAGTGGACTAAGGACTGAGCCTTGGGGGACGCTCGTGGTTATGGATGGGGAGGGGAAGGAATAAGGCATCTCCTAGTTTCACAGACTGTGTTCTATCTGAGAAGTACGAGTTGAACCAGTTGGTGGCTGGGACTGAGAGGCCTGCTAATCTCAGTTTGTGCAGTAGGAGGGGATGGTGTCAAAAGCTCTCGCTAAATCGACGAAGACGGTGGTAGTGAGAAGACCCTGGACCACTGCAGTGCAGATGGCATCTGTGAGTCAGAGAAGGGATGAAGTAGTGGAATACAACTTGGGAAAACCAGACTAGAAAGGGGTGAAAAAGGAACAGGAGTCATGGAAGGTGGAGAGTTTTGGAAGAACCATGTGCTCTTTGAGAGGGTAGGGAAGAGGGATATAGGGCGGTAGTTCCCGGGAGAAGAGGTGTCGCCTCCTTTGTGTAAAGGAAGGACAGTAGCATGCTTCCAAGTGGTAGGGACGGAGGCAAGAGAGAAGGAGAGTGAGTAAGGAGGCGATAGAAGAGGCAATGACAGAGGCAGAGAGGTGCAGGAGCTTGGGGTCAAGCTCATCAGGACTGCTGTTTTGCAAGGGGGGAGGGTAAGAAGGGCTTTTAGAGCGGAGGATGGGAAACTGATTACAAGAAGAATGGAAAAATAGTGGAAGGGTGGGGGAGGGAGGATGTGAGAAGAGCAGAAGCACAGGTGGTAAAGTAAGTGTCGAAAGCAGAGGCCCCAGAGGGAGGGACAGAGGCTGTGGAGGCACCAATTTTTATTATGGGGGTGCAGACTGAGTAGGAAGGGAGAAAAGGTCATTAACCACTTTCCAGAAATTGGAGGCATGACTTAAGTTCTTCTGGAAGGAAGAGGAGAAAACCAAAAAAAATCAGCTTTGGCTAGTCAAGTAGCTCTGGTGCAGGAATTCCTCAGGGTACAGTATCTAAGAAAGTCAGCAGGGAACTGAAGGCCTTGTAGGCTTTCCATGCCTGGTCGCAGGTGCGATGGCAAGCCAATAATTCTGCAGAGACCCAGAGGAGGTGGGGAGCCTCTAACCCTGGTTCTCAGCGAGGGGAGAAGTGCTGATCCTGAGATTCAAAATCTATGGGAGGAAACATTTAAGGGCAATATTAATGTCAGTGGCATCTGGTATGGGTGACCAGTCGGTGGCCAATAGGTCACCATTGAGAGAGGATAGCTCTAATGACCGGAAGGAACAGATGGGAATTATTTCTGGGGGGCTTTAGGACTGAATTTTTCATACACAGCATACCAAATGGTGATCACTGAGTGCGTCGGGTAGGGGTCCGGCATCAACGATACGGTGTGTGGGTGGTTGGTGAGGACCCAGTCCAGGAGTGAGTGGTTTAGTGTTTCAGAGTTAAGTCAGGTAGGGGTAGTGATCAACTGGGTAAGATCGCTGAATATCTGCAGCCTTCTCTCCAAACTGCCACAATTTCAGGCCTGGGTGGCTCAGACTGATCCTGACGTCATCTCCCTAACAGAAACGTGGCTATCACCAAAGATCCCAGAAATAGCAATTGCCTTTCCTAGATACAACCTCTTCCGGCAGGACCGTACCTCAAAAGGGGGTCTGGTTTATCTCAAGAGTGACATCAAAGGGCAAATACTGTTAATCAACTTCCACACCAAGGAAGCACAGGTTCTAACTCTAAAACTTAATATTGGCCAACAAAACAAAGTGCTACAATTATCCACCGTATACTTGCCTCTTGCAACTTTACTCACTGGCTTCCCACAGCTCATAAGCCACCTCGAACAGAACAAACTAAACTGGGAACATATAATCCTAGGGTACTTCAACATTAAGTGACAAACACAGGATGCAGTGACAGCTAGAGACCAAATAGCCAGACTGTACCTGACCCAACTGGTCACACAACCCACCAGACAAAACTACCATACAGGAACCAGCACCCTCAACAACTGGCTACTCTCCTCCTCCAGAACATATCGCAGAGGTAACAGTCCTACCTGACACCATCAGTGGCCACTCCCCTGTACTACTTACCTGGACTAACAAGTTCACCAAGAGTAAGCCTAAGACCACAAGGAACAGATCCACCAAGGCCTGGTCAACTAGACTCCTTCAGGCACTACCTGAAAGGGACTGACTGGTCCCCAACGGAAACCAAGCACTGGATTACTTCTGCAGTATCTTCACTAAAGCCCGCGAAATCTTTGCTCCTTACAAAACAAAGAAAGCCAGAGGAATCCCCAACCCCTGGCTGTCCAGTCCTCTAATTGAACGCATGCGACTCAGAGATCACCTGTGGCATAGGGCCAAAGCTACCGGGAATCTAGCTGACTCCCAAGTGTATAAAGCAACTAGAAATATCTGCACAAAACTCACACGTCTGGCAAAAGCAGCTTACTACAATGACTTCCTAGGAAAGACCTGGGGTAGAGGGAGGGAGTTCTGGGACTCTGTAAAATCTCTCATGGGTAGAGCCTCAAGGGCCCCACCGGACCTTATAGTTACCACCTTTGGCACATTGCAAGACCCAAAGGAACTCGCTGATGCTTTTATTGTTGCATTCACAGACCTCAGCAATGTGTTGCCACCTAATTACCTGAATCACACCCTTGCAGGCCAGCAGCACAACCTCAACACTCCATGACCACGGGATAATGTTACCCCACCGTTCTACTTCAGGCAAATCTCCACAGGTGAGAGTGTCAAATATATCAAACGGGTCCTTGGTAAGACCAGGATGGGAAGTGACATGATCGCTATGAAGATGGTAGCACTCACATTAAACGAACTTGTGGCACCGCCCACCAAGGTATTCAATGCCTCGCTGAGATCTGGCATCTTCCCTGACAGGTGGAAACAAGCTCTAGTCACACCTGTTTTTAAAGGGACACTGTCAACCTGTTTTTCATCATACTATTTCTAGTTGAAACCCCATATTTTATGATTGTTTACCCTCTCTAAAATTAACTGATGTTGCTGTTTGTTTTGTCTGTCTCCTTGTTTAGTAGAACTGAAATGCATGACAATGTATATTTATAAGCAACCTTGTTTTTGTTTACGATCCTGGTTCTGTTCTTACTGCATATGTCCTGAGCATTTGAAACACACACAAATAGTGCAGTCACTCATAAGGCAGTAGCCTCCTAATCTTACAATGCATTATGAGGGGCTAGACTGTTTTGTGGGTGCTCCCAAGTCCAGGAAAGATGTATTTGGAGTGGTTCAAGGAACGTAAACAAACCTGTTTTGGTGTGATAACACCAGTATTTTGGGCAGTCTGTCTTTTACTTTTTTAAAGAAAATAAAAGAGTCAGAATCAAACTACCAGCTACATCAGCAATCTTTATAGAATGTTGGCAATCATAAAATATGTTTTTTAAACTAGGGACACTTTGAGATCTAAGGGGGTTGACAGTGTCCCTTTAAATCGGGAGACAGAGATAATCTAGCAAACTTCTGGCCCATCTCGATTTTACACCCCCCCCCCCCTTCTCCAAAGCACTTGAAAGGGTGGTGTCAGAACAACTAACTGAGTATGTAGAAAAGGACAGCCTTCTCTGCTTGCAACAATATGGATTCCGACAAAACCATTCCACCGTCACCGCGCTAGTACAGTACACCATCCAGCTTTATGGGGCGCTGGATAAAGGGATGGCAATGGGATCTATCTTCATAGACCTCACCAAGGCCTTTGACACAGTCACTCACCAAATGCTACTGAAAAGTCTCCTCTCTACATGATTGTCAATGGAATATGTGGCCTGGTTCCACAGTTACCTCACCCATAGATCTCAACGGGTCAGGATCAGTAATACAATCTCTGAGCACAGGAAAGTAAACCTAGGGGTCCAGCAAGGTTCTATCCTCGGTCCTCTCTTATTCAGTCTCTTCATAAATGACATGCCTTCTACCTGTCCTGCACACTCTGTACTCTATGCAGATGATGCTGTTATCTCCATCCCAGAGAAAGACCTGGGATCAATTAGCTCTGAACTTCAGCTCAATTTTTGTGCACTGGAATCCTGGTTCACCAGAAATAAACTGCTACTCAACTACAAAAAGACAAAGAGCATGCTCTTCAGCACCCCACAGAGCAAGATTCGAGGGTCCTCACTGCATATACTTAGTAGTGATGGAGAAGTACTAGACCAGGTCAATACATTCAAGTACTTAGGGATTCACCTTGATGATACCCTCACCTTCACTGCCCATGCTGAGCAAACTGGTAAAGTCCGCCAATATGAAGCTTGGCATCCTGTACAGACACCGCACCTCAGTGACACCGGCTGCCCTGAAACTTGTTACATGCAGTTCAGTTTTCTCATCTGTGGATTATGGCCTTGTCATATATGGGGCAGGTACAGACACAGCGCTTAAAAGGGTCAAAACCATCCTCAACAAGGCCTGGTCCTGGGAGTACACAAAATGACTCACTCTTGTGACCTACAAAAGGAAACTAGCTGGCTCCCACTCCACCACAGACTCCAATACCAGGCCTGCCTCCTTGAGAAAAAGCCCCTGATGGGATCCATGCCTAGTGCTACTTCAGCCCTCTTTGAGCCTGCACAACCATCTAAATGCACAAGGAGTGCCTTTAGGGCTGTCCTAACTGTTCCCTTCAAACGAACCACCCTTGGCCAAAGATCCCTCTCCTACTGTGGGCCTAAATGGTTCAATGATCTGCCTACAGACCTTGCTGACTCCCCCCAGGCTTGGGCACTTTAAAAATGGGCTTCAATCTCTTCTTGCCAGCAAATCTGACTGCCAGCGTTTCTGTTAACCCACAGCGTCCGAAAGCAGTTCGCATCCGTCAAACACTACCTCTCTCACTCCCACCTCCCATTAACCGTCACCCCCCAATCTCCCACCACACCTACCACCTCCCCTTGACAAAGCCTCACCTTTGGCAGCTAAACTGCAGATTTCTGCAGACTGGGAGCACCCCATCTGAACTGCAACATGATTGTTAAACACTGTACAGCACGCACTTAATTAGTGCCGCATTAATATGTTTCTCTATAAGTGTGGTCCTGTGTTTCCTTACCTCTTGTACTCTGCTTAATGTTGTTACTGCACACTAATACCACTTGTTAGCTGATGTCTTTCTGTTCTGCAACGTTTCATCACCTGTAAATGTCTTGTATTCCTTGTTGACTTGGAGCCTTTGTAAACGAGCCCCCCAGCTCAAAGGTATTAATCCGAATTTGAAATAAATAAATTAATTTAAAAAAATGTAGGGAACTGACACTTTGAAAAAATTTAGAACAGCAGGGGGAATGCCAGTTAATATTGAAATCTCCCAGGATGTAAAGATCTCCACAGGGGGCGAGGGAAGATATGGTAGACTGGAGCTCAGAAACCAGAGTGGTAGATACTCCAAAGCAGCAGTAGACACCAGCTACATATATAGGGAGAGAGAGAGTTTAAGCACAAGGAGTTCATAGGCAGCAGGAGAGGAGACAGATAAAACAGTGAAGAACTGAATCGAGGATGATAGGTAGATGGTGATACCAGAGAAGACAGGCAAATCTAGCACTAGAGAATAAAGTGCATAAAGGGCTTTATTGATACGTGCCAACAGCTCGAACAAGATAAAACCCCTCAACCAGTTTTGCTACTCAGAGTGTCCTCAGGAGGGTCTGACGCAGCAAGCACATGATCACATTTAAAAAACACCTGCTTAAAGTGGCACTGTAAATTTAAAAAACAGAGAGCCAAAGCAATAAATACACACAATGATAGAAACACTCAAATGTGAAAGTAAAGAAATGTATTCTCTAATGCTGGATTTGCCTACCTTCTCTAGTCTTACTTTATCCTGGCACAGAGGTGCAGTTAGAGCAGATCTTGTTGCTGCCTACAAATGGCGATACCACCACCCTTAGTGGGGCGATCTGGCCTGGTGAGGGTGAACCCAGGGAAAATGACAGAGTCAGGAATTTTGGGGGAGAGCCAGGATTCAGACACAACAAGGACGTCAGGTAGGACTGAGATGACAAGAAGCTGAAGGAGGCTGATTTTGGTGTGAAGGCTGCAGATGCTGATATGGACAAGCAACCCAGAGACCTTTAGCAGGAGCAGAGGGAAGGGCGTGGGCAGGGTCAGGGTTAAGCTCAACACCTCCAGCCATAAGGAGTAGGAGGGGAAGTAGGACTCTGATAGAGAATTTGGGACACCAGAGGTGGCGAGGAGGTAGAGAAGAAGGTGGGAGGGGGGAAAGGTGGGTCGGAAGTGCATAAAGTGAAGCCAGGAGGAGACAGATGGGAGAAGGGAGGCACCTGGACAGCAGAACGAGTTAGAAAGAGGAGAGAGGCAGGAGTTGGTGAGGGTAGGGGATAGAGGGAGGGGGAAAAGGAGGAGAAGGAGAGTAGTTATCGGCAGGGACAGAGGCTGATGGGAGGGGGTTAATGGGAAACTAGCACCATAAAAGTAAAAGGGCAAAAGGAAGAAGGCTAGATAGGTTCATGGTAGGGAAAGGAGATGGAAAAGCATATGAAAACCTGGGTTAAAATTAGTGGAATAGTAGTTACGGGAATGGAAATGGTGGATAGCAGGAGAACTGGAAAAGAATAGGGCTAGTGAGAGGCTGACAGAGGGTCATGATGGCTACAGGATCAAAGGAAGGACAGACAGAAATAGGGGGGAGTAAAAGCAGCCAAGCTGTACAAGCAGATTAGCGCTTGTAGGCTACCAGACAATTAGGTGAGTGGTGGGAGGATAGTAGAAACAAATGGGGAGGTGGGGATAAGGTGCAGAGAGAATCAGTAGGAGTGAATGGGATGCACAGATTAGCTAGCGTGGATAGCTGGGTATAGAGAGGGTGTTGGCAACACAACTGGAGAGGAGGAGAGTGAGAGTGTGCGGCCCATTAGCTGATGACAGGCGGGTAAAGAACTGCATGGTGGTGGGGGCGGGTGGGTTCCTATCTTTGCGGTGCCGCAGACAGCCGAACCCCCAAAAAAAAAAAATCAACTGCACCTGCTGATCAGCAACCACGGGACTGCAAAGATGGCGCTGAGCCAAAAAAGATGCATGGTCCAGTACTTGGAGTTACTTGCCAGTCCTTGGGTAGGCGAAGAGGTGAGGCTGAGGAGAGCTGCAGGTCTGCCCTTGTGACCCTAGCAAGCACTGGCTATATGGAGGGTTGTGTACTGGCAATCATACACAAGGCTGTGTTTCAGTCGAGAGGTTTCCATGGTAACAAGAGACCTCAAGAGTGCAGCTCTAGAGGTCTCACTACCACGGAACCCTCGAGACTGAAACAGCCCTGTATGTGTATGGTTGCTCATACACAATCTTTTATGGTGTATGGGCAACCATAAATACAAGACTGCGTCCTTACTGTTGCATTTTTTTCCAGCTGCTGTTTCACTTCCTTGCCCAGCTGTCACCACTGCTGTCACTTCATGAGGTGCAGAGGTTTCAGGAACGTGCATGCATAAAGAGGTTCTTTCTTGTTGTGCTGCAGTAGTGATGTAGCTAGTGTAGCACAACACTAACATCGCTACTGCAGCACAACAAGGTGATTCTACTAAACAGAATTTCATCTACATTAATATTCTCCCACACACTGTATTTAAAATTGTATTAAAAAGGGTAAATCAGGTTTACATACGAGAAGAGAACATCACTGGGGAAGTACTGAATCTAGTTAAAAGAATACTACAGTCAAAATCTGCAAAAAACATATGCTGTGCAGAGTGTTTTGATCTGTGTGTGTAGTCCTGGTGTGCCCTTCCCATTGTTTGCCATTAGTTTTTTTCTAAATTAGCCTGCTAGTTTTATGGTTGTTTTATGGCCCCTGGGGATCTTCATCTTAGCAAGATTTATTGCTCTTCTTTTCCCCACAATGTCTCCTGTCTCCTACGACAATGATGTGTCTGGGACCATTGATTCAGCAAGTACTAGAGACAGGAGCCTGATGTTTTGGCTTCCACTAAATAATTCTACTTCAATATTTTTCTTTTCCATGTGTCAGGTCTAGCCAGCAGAATCAAGTGTTTTGCTTTTATAACTTTTCATTTACTCAAACTAGACACAGCCATAAAAAGCACAGAAATCACCCCAGATCATTAGTGCTGTAATTAATAAAGGATCTAGCAGTTTTCTTACAGAATAACCCACTCAGATAGCTCTCATGTATTTGCTAACAGTAAATGTAGCCTTTAGTGCTCACTGGATAAGTTAAAATTACTAAAAAAAAACACAGCTCTAGAGTTATAAAATTGACTCTAAACCAGTATTTGCTGAATCTATGGTCCGAGATACATCACTGTCACATGGGACAGGAGGCATTATAGGAAAAGGATGAGCAATACACAAAGCTAAGATGGAGATCCCAAGGGGCCATAAAACTACAATCAAACTAGCAAGCTAATTTAGAAAAAAAAACTAATAGCAAACAAAGGGAAGGACACACTAGGACTACACTACCAAATCAAAACACCATGCACAACATGTTTTTGCAAATTCTGTTTTGCTCCTTTACGGCAAATGCATACCTCAGCAAGGCAAATGCATCTACAGTATGCTCAACATAAGAAAACAGAAGACATTAAAAGGAAAACTAACCAATCAGAGATGCAGATGTCTGGCTGATATATATCCAGTAACTCCTCCCATAGCCCTTCTGCAAGAAGATCAATTGTCTGCTCCTTCCAGCACCACCTACAAGAAGAACAGAAAATTATCAATACATGCTTATTCTGTAATAATGAAGGCTGAGGCTTCGTACCAGATTGCTGATGGTAAGGGCTTAGTAGCCATCATTATGTGGACAACAGTATAAATCACAGATGAGGAAACTTGACTGGCACACTGCAGTGGTATTTTTCCTTTGTGAACTAGTGAAGCTGGACCAATGTCCAGTCAGACTTACCCAAAGGCAGCAGCTGAAGAAGCAGATCAGAAAAGTATCATTTGACCCAGAAGTAGCAACAGTGTGGTCCACTGAAATTAGCAACCACTGCTTCAAACCGACATGCCATCTCCTTCTGAACCTCTGATTAGTACAGATAAAGATACAGGGGTGTGCCAGCTCTATGTCCTGGGAAATTCTATACTGAAGTATACTAATAAGGAACATGACCACTAGCAGTTTTCCCAAAGCTAAGATATCTGACATTGATAGAAAGTCTGGCAATGTACTGAAAAATGCAGGGAAAATCCACTAGTGGTAGTTCATGTGGGCACAAGCAATGTGGGGAGAAAAATTACTGAAGATGTAAAGAATGGCAATATATGACTTTGTGAAACACTGGGGAATAGAGGGTATGAAACCGTCCTTTCTAAAACACTTCCTCTCTCAAGAACAGATAAAAAGATAGAGAAGCAAAAAATGAGTGGCTCAGAAAATGGACTCTGGGCAAAGGGTACAGAAGTTTAGAAATGGGTAGGGAGATTTCCTAGTCTCTGACTGGCTGAACCCCTTGCCAAGGGGCAGAGTTATGTGCCAGTGGAGGCCAGAAAATACCAAGACCCACTGCCAGATCCCTCTTTACCTAATCAAATCAAGCAGTGGTTTGTATTTTGAAAAATAAAAGCCGCCATGTTTTTTTCTCACTTAGTGAGTGAAACACACACACACACACACACACACAATCTATTCTGAGAACGACTCATTAACTCTTGACAGCAACTCATCTCCAGAACTCCAGGTTAATTAAAATATACGTAAGCAAAAAACTACCTTTTTTCTTTTTTGTTAAGACCTGGACCAGATTCCAGCACTGCCGTCTGATCGCACTCAACTCCATACACACGCCATGCCATTCCTGTAATGGTGCTGAGCCGACCACACATTTGAGGAACTCCAAAATATAAAATGTGCTTCTCTGTAGTGCACCAATCTCCACATTTGAGGAACTCTATATAATATGTAATCTTTGTTGAATTTAAACTGGAGTTCTGCTCAGGGCTACATCTGGACAACTGAGCTGAGAAGCGGGTTGGGGTGGGGGGGAGAAGGGCACACCACTTACAAGCTGTAGTCTGTAATACACAACAGTGCCCTCTCCTGCCTGGTTCAGTACTAGAGGGACTACTTTACACAAAATATTTTTTTTGTTTTGTTTTTAAAGCTTTTGTATCCATTTTTGACATTTATTATGTATTTTTTACGCATGTTTAAACTTTTCTGAAAAACATTTTCTTAGTGCAATAATATCTTCCTGGGTGAGTGGTACTGGGCTATACCAGACCTTCTAGGGGTTATAAGGCCCTCCCACCTACGGCATCAGGCCTCATTATGCCTCTGAGGCAGTTCGGTATAGCCCAATACTGTCCATCTTGTCGGGTATTATTGCTAGCGTAACCTGCTGGGAGACATCTGAAAACAAGTTATTATTACAGTTGGGACAGGCTGCATCTAAATAAACACCACAGTGTGGTGCTGGTAAAAAAATTAGCTTTATCAAGTATTTTAAACTTCAAGTAGACAGGGCTCATGATATAAAAATATGTTACTAAGAAATTAGATAAGGAGAACACAAAAATGAGTGAGGGTATTAATTTATATCTGGTTAATGCAGAGAGCCTTAATATCAAAAAACTGAAGCAGAAATAACATTATCAAACAAGAACACAAACATAGCGGCAACCACTGAAGCATGGTGGCATACTACTTGTGACTGGAGAACAAATTCCACAGGATTTAAGTTTTTCTACAGAAACGCAGGACAAAAGGTGAGGAGGTTTATGTGCCTATGTTAGAGAGGGCATAGACACTGGTTGAATTTTATTGGTTAGAGAATTTAAGGGACATTTCAGTGTTGGTGTTTTACCTTTGAGAAAGGATGTGTTTTACATCTGAAACGCATCAGGTTGGTGGCATTTGTTAATAAAGTTCTTCTTTAATAGACCTGTGCCCTTGCAATGAGAGGTGTGTGTGCTCTACTTTTTTGTGTTTTTCATGAATCTTAGTTCGTATGGTAGCACCACATCCTAGTGCTAACTCCATTGTGTTTTTGATCTGATATCATTTTGGGAGTTTTAAGCCCAGGTTGCGGTAGGAGGATTAGATATCTCCAAGCGTAAAACCTCGTTTTTGTAGCACTTTACGGTCTGTTATTTTGGAGTGATGTCACTTGAAAGTACTCCGAATTAAATTTTTACAGAACACCCAGGGCCTATGGGATATATAAAAGATTTAATGGAGACAGCAGTGACAAATAATCCATTTTTAATGGAAAACAGTAACAATGCCAACCAGACTCCAGGTCAACATTCCCTTTTGTTAGCCTTCCGTGAACTGGAGAAACTTACTTTTCAATGGAGAAAAACATTTTGGAATACGGTAAACATGGACGCGTATATAGCAGTACAACGCATCCCAAGGGGACTAAGGCTAGTGAAAAATCCTGTCTGTGGAACTGAGAGTGAAGAATTCATGAAGGCTTGGGAGAACATTTTTACAGAAGCAAGTTTTAAATTGGTTACATTAATTATTAAGTACAGCAAAGAACGTGAGGAGAAGTTGAAAGAAGAAATAAAGAAGAAAGAGACAGAGGTTTTACAATACAAAGAGAACGTGGATTTTGAAGGTCTGAATAATAAATTAAAAGACTCTATAAATAGATTGGACAATGAACTTAAAGCAGATAAACAGATTAAATTTATACGTGATAAAAATGACTATGTTTAAGATAGAGTTTTTAATTGGAAGAAAAACCCTCGTGGTATTTTAAAAAATAAGAAGAGACACGTTTCGTTTGATTTTAGTAGTGCTAGTGAATCCGAAATCGAAGAAGAAACAAATCAGCACCATTTTCAACGAGAGAGACAGGAACCAGCACCTCCATATATACCGCGGAGAAGTCCGAGATTTCAAGCCGGAAGAGAAGAGGGTTATGGCGAACAGCCAAAAAGACATGGAGAATGCGGAGAGGAAGGAGGGCAAGGAGGACGTCGAGGGCAGCACTTTACACGGAGCAGATACAACAGGAACAGACATTGGTGAAAGAAACAGAAAAGCAGGTAATCTCTCAGACTATAGACTGACTGATACAGAGAGGAAAATGCTACACAAAGGTTTGGGATTTGTACCTACTACACCAGCTAGTAAATTTCACGTGATGGTGGATCTGAATATAGCATGTAGAAATTTGAATTTAAAATCTTTCTTTTCCACTAAAAATACATCAATGGAGAATGTTGAGACAAAGGATTGTAATATTTTTAGACCAGTGTCTACATTTAATCCACCACCTTGTCCAGCGGTGAAAGTATTTAAACAACTTGTGGAAAATGATTTAGAAAAACTTTTTACAATTCCCCCTGTGTGTCATTTTAACAATTTAAGTAAAGATGAGAGAGCAGCTATCCATACTTTATAGAACAATGCTTCGACTGAAATTAAAAAAGCAGATAAAGTTGGCTGTGTGGTAGTAATGAATAAAGAGGCTTACATGCATGAGGCTGAGACACAACTTGGTGACTGTAATTTTTACAAGAAGTTAAGCTATGACCCAACTTATGAGTTTAAAAGTAGCATTGATGAAGCTGTAACAAAAGCTGCTAAACAAGGCGAGATTAACCAAAAAGAAATGCAATTTTTAATTACAGAATCACCAGTGAGAGCAACGTTTTATCTTTTACCCAAAACACACAAGACATTAGTTAATCCACCAGGAAGACCTACTGTTAGTGGAATAGGCTCATTAACAGAAAGCCTCTCGCAGTTTGTTGATTTTCATTTAAATCCATATGTGACTATTTTGCCATCATATTTGAAGGATACGACGGATGTTTTACGACTTTTGCAAGATGTGGATCTAAAGGACAGTGATTATTTAGTCACTATGGATGTTGAGGCGTTATATTCGAACATACCACATGAGGGCTCCCTTGATGCAGCTGCTAGTTTTTTGAATCAAAGACGAGAAATGGATATGCCTAGCACTACATTTATCTTGAAATTATTGGAATTTGTTTTGAAAAATAATGTGTTTTTGTTTAATAAGGACTTGTTTTTACAGATTAAAGGGACTGCCATGGGGGCCACGTGTGCTCCAACTATTGCAAATTTGTATATGGTGGCATGGGAAAATGATACAATGTTAAACCCAGTAAAGAATGGATTTTTAGATAAAATCAATGTATGGAGGCGATATATTGATGACTTATTCATTGTTTGCGGAGGAACTTTAGGAGAACTTGCACAATTTATTGATTATCTGGAGAGTACGAATATGAATCTGAGATTTACTTATATAGCATCAAAGGAAAGCATTTGTTTTTAGATCTTAGGATTTATAAACAACATGATAATGGGCTTAAAACCGAGATATATAGAAAACCAACGGATGGCAACACTCTTATTACGAGCAGAGAGTTGCCATCCTAGACACATTGTAATGAATATACCAAAAGGCCAATTTTTAAGGACAAGTCGTAATTGTAGCGAAGTGGCGGGATTTGAAGGAGCTGAATAATTGACAAGACGTTTAGTGAATAGGGGTTATAGTGAAATGTGTATCAAAGCAGGAAGAGAATATGCTGAAGGTAGAGATAGAGCAGAATTGTTGATGGGAAGAAATGGTGAAGTCAAGGAAACGCAAAAAGAAAGATTTAATTTTGTGACAACATTCTCTACACAAACAAAAGATATAGATAAGATTATTAAAACTCATTGGAATGTATTATCAAGCGATATAGGTCTGAGAGAAATTGCGGCCGTGCCACCTAGAATGGCATATAAAAGGGCCAATACTTTAGGTGATAGATTAGTTCACAGTCATTTTGTTGAAACAACCAAAGGTAAAGTAACATGGTTACATAATGACATGATAGGCTGTTATCCATGTAAAAACTAAGATTTGTTCAGTAATAAAACAACATAAAGAGTTTACCTGTGTAAATACAGAACAAACTTTTGAAATTAGACAATGAATTACTTGCAATACGGAAGGGATGGTATATATGGCTGTTTCTAGTTGTGATGCGTTTTATGTGGGGAAAACAAAACAAAATTTTAAAACTCTTGTGAGAGAACATTTAAATGAGATAGATAAAGTAGATTTAATATATGCTACTGCAGCACAGAACAAGGAACGACATGTATTTCACTTTATTGGAATAGATAGAGTGCAGCGTAAACCAAGAGGGGGTGATTTTAATAATTTTTTATTAATGCAGGAAGCATTTTGGATAATTAACCTAAATGCAACGAAATACAAAGGATTGAATACGGGTTTTGAATTGAAACCATTTTTAAAACAGAAGAAAAGAAGTAAGAAATAATTGGTGCTACATGACATTCTTTGTTTTTGTATTAGTGACATTTTGTTAGAATGTAATAGTAAAACCGAGGAATTATCCATAAAATGGTAGTAGAAGGTTAGTATTAGGGGACTTGTTCTCAGTTAACGATGGGCAAATGTACTGAGACAGGTAGTAGATGCAGATAGCTAGCTCGTGGCTACGGAACAAGTAGGGATAGTGAGTAATAAGGATGTGAAGTTAGCCCGCTTAGCCTCATTATAGAATGGAGCTCTGAAATAAGTTGCACCCATTAGCAAGTCGCTATCCCTTCACGAATTGTAATTTTTGGTTTGTGCTCCTAAATGATATTAACCCTGTAATTTATTAGGTCAGTTTACTGAGTTAAAATGAATATTAAATGATTATCCGCCCCTTTTTCATGGTAAAAATGCTAAAATGGGCATTTGAAATATTTGAGCTATTAGAACTAGCTTTGAATTATTTATAAGTGACTTATTGTGTGTTCCTTTATTAGATATACATTAAGGGGAGATTATTTAATAAAGCTGCCATCAGGATGAGTGTCAATATGAAATATATAATTATGACAGCGATATTGATGGTTAGCGTTTGTGTTGAAAATGATAAGCTATTTCTTCTGTATTTGCTATATTGTATGAAAAGAACTATATGAGATCTGATCTTTTATATTTTTTAGAGATATTTCTTCTGAACACATGGTTATCGTTTGATATATACAATTTATCAGACTGCAAGATCGGTTTCTCAATGAATGAGGAGGTATTACAATGTATCTATGGGTTTACCATTATAAGTTATTGAATATATAGGTAAATGGACTTTATGTATCTTGTGCTGTTAGATGTTAATGAAAAGAATGAAATGTTTATGCTCCTGAAAGTCATTGTGCTTGTTATTCAATAATAGTTCCGAGATGTCTTTTTTCCTCCCCCCTTTTTCTTTTCAATTCACTTCCTTTTTCTTTTTCTCCCCCCCTTTTCTTTTCTTCTATTTGATAATTAATCTAGAATGATTGTATACTTGTAAAATATTTAGCTGCTATTAATATAAATTACATTTGTTTTTTAGCTGTATTTAAGCTGTATTGTTGTAATTAGGTTTATTAAAGTGATTTGTATGTGGTTCGTTTTAACCAATCACTGTGGAGTTTAAATTAATGACACTGGTTGAATTTTATTGGTTAGAGTATTTAAGGGACATTTCAGTGTTGGTGTTTTACCTTTGAGAAAGGATGTGTTTTAAATCCGAAACGCATCAGGTTGGTGGCATTTGTTAATAAAGTTCTTCTTTAATAGACCTGTGCCCTTGCAATGAGAGATGTGTGTGCTCTACTTTTTTGTGTTTTTCATGAATCTTAGTTAGTATGGTAGCACCACGTCCTAGTGCTAACTCCATTGTGTTTTTGATTAGGGCATAGAGTGCTCTGAAATAAGCAATATCAAGAAAGAGGGTACAGATGCCGAAAACATCTGGTTACAGTTAAGAACACTGTATCCAACATGGAGAAACTGCGAATCAAAACGAAGGGGGGGGGGTGCACACCCCTCTCACAAACCACTACTACCGTCACTATGTGCACTCCTGTGAAAAAAAATGTGTGTGACCTGGCTTCCAAACACGTTGCTACTTGGTACTGTTGAGAGATGCTAGATTGCATGGTACTCCAGATGGTTGCTGCAACAAATGATTGTGAGACCCAGCTGAAATTATGATATTTGCTTTGTTTTTCTGTTAGCTTTTCTCATTATGGTTTTCACTCATGGTGTTGGATGACAGTCTTGCAGCGCTTTTTGAGCTGTTGGTATAATGCTTCTGTTCTTATTTACTTTGATACATTTACTGTCACACCGACATGGGTGACCCCCTCTTCCTGTTTTAGGTTTTTCTTTTAATCTGCTGTATACCAAAGATAACTGATTTTATGGCATGGCTCCATAATATTGATTGTAATCTTTCCTTCACTCATTATGTGAGCACAGGTTGGTACGCATGGCCACATGGTCTCTGTGCAAAATCAAATACGGGATTTTCCACATAAGGGCATGAAGTTCAGAGATCCTCCGTGCTGAAGTAATGACCATGAGAAAAAGCGTCTTCCAAGAGCAGAAGCGCAAATCAGCATTGGCTATCAGCTCGAAGGGGGGCAGCGTGAGCTTCTCCAGAATGAAACGGAGATCGGGGGGGCAGGGTTACGGACAGGGGGCTTCAAATGAAGAACCCCTCTGAGGAAAGTCTTGGAGACCTCTAACTGAGCAACCAACATGTCCCCAACCGGAGGATGGTAAGCCAAAATGGCCGCCAAATGCACTTTTACGGAAGAGTAGCCAAGACCCAAGTCGTAGATAATCCAGGATCCTGGCCGCCGGGCAGGAAAAGGGTTCCAAATCCTTGGATCCCACCTAAATGGAAAACCACTTCCACTTCATGGCGTAAGTCGAGCTGGTGGAAGGCTTTCTGGCCTCCACCAGAATATCAGCAACCTGAGGAGAAATGCCAAAGCGAGCAGTGGCTACATCTGTAGGAGCCAGGCACATAGACGGAGGGATTTGAGACCTGGATGGACTAGGGTCCCCTGATCCTCGGTCAGCAGGTCCTGGAACATCAGAAGAGGAATGGGAGGCTCTTCCAATAACAGTTGCAGCAGAAAGACCCAAACTTGCCTCGGCCAGAAGAGAGCGATGAGAATCATACACGCCCCTTCCGCCTGAAGCTTGTTCAGAACCCTCAGGATCAAAGGTATTGAAGGGAAGGCATAAACTAATCTGTCCCTCCAACACAGAGACAGCACATCCTGACAGAAAATGCCGCACCCTGGAGTGAGCAAGCAAAAGGTGGGAAGCTTGGTGTTGTTGGAAGAGGCAAACAGATCAATCTGTGGCGTACCCCACTGAGTGAATACGTCCTCTACCACCTCCTGCTTGATTTCTCACTCGTTAGCTCTAGCCGATGATTGAATGACAGCATCTGCCAGAGAGTTTTGTACGTCCGGCATCTGGACCTCTGTCAGATGTAGGTTATGCTGCAATGTCCAATACCACACCCTCATCGCCTCCCGGCCCAGGGGGTAGGTCGAAGAAGTTGAAAGATGAAATATTCATCCAAAAGTAGTGATGTTACTAGCGCTTGTTCTTCCGCAAGGTACTTGTCGCGAGCCAACGGCGGGAAAGAACTGGAAGGCGGGAGTGGGGACCACCCCCCTTTATAAAGACATATGCTTATGTCAGTCAGGTGACATTGAGGGCAGTCCCCCGCCAAAGACTGCTAGCTAGAAGATTTTTCCACGATGTCCTGATGCCTGGCAGCTCAGTCCTACTGGTGAATACCTACTGCAAGAGCCCTCTCGAAGTAAGATCTTATTTTATGGCATGGCCCCATAATAATGAATGTAATAATTCCTTCACTCATTATGTGAGCACAGAAGAGGTGAACTGTTTGGATCCCACTTTCCATTCAATACCTAATATTTTGGTCCAGACAAAATGTCACAGAAAAATCACAGCAACTAATTCCCTACTCAGACCAGATAGTGCACACCCCACCTCTCTTTAGAAAAATTCTATACCATATGGTCAATTCCTGAGGCTTTACTAAAAGTGTAGTGATGAATCAGATTTTGAAAAAACATGCAGACAAGCTTAAAAGTACAATGAATGCTTTTTTTTTTTCTAAGCCACCTTAATCTCAGCCCCTTGCCACCTCCTCGCACCCCAAACACTTACCTTTTGGTTCTCCCAATACCCCCTGGATTGCCCCCCCCAGGGCAGTGCCACCGCACCAGCAGGACTCCAGAGACAACAGGACAAGGGTGCCGGGCAGGAGAGTCCACCAGCATTGCCCCCTTGGCTTGCCCCCCAAGGCAAGATATGTAGCCCTACTGGCCATAGCAGGCGATGGGATTTGGTTGGGGTTGGGGTCCCGGAGTGCCACAGTGTGCGAGCAAGGCCGGAGCAAGCGGGCATCATATGTAGCGTCCGCTATTATTTTTTTACTAGTTTTACCCCTGGGGGTGGGGACACTGCACGTCCCATGTACGCCCTACCCCCCACAAGGAACGGCGCCAACACAGGGGTACCCCCAGCCTCTGCCAGGGGTCCACATCATGACGGACACCCTACTCCCATCCCTCCCAGACAAGGAGAGCAGTCCCAAAGACACTCAATCCTTCTCCTCCCCGGCCGGCTCTCCAACAGTCCCAGGTCCGTTCCCGAACCCAAGCTGTCAGCACTGCAGTTGGGCACCCTATGCTGGCAGGCTGGCGAGTACAAAGAATGCTTATCAAATGAAGCAAAAATAAGGTAAAACAAAAAAAGAAGAAATTAATTACTGTATAAAAAACAAAGATGTACAAGGAAAAAACCTGGATATGAAAGTAGTGACCTCTGTTACGGGAATTTAATGGTACCATGGACTGGACATATTACTTTCAGAAATTGGTTGATACTTTATTGTGATGCTAATGCGGGAATGGCTGTAGGAGCGAAACCAAGGGTTTCCTTCAGATGAGCTAATAATCTAAGGGACACTTTTGTACACAGTAGATTAAAAAAAATCTAGACCAGGAAGATGCTGGTTTCCAAATAAACCCAAGGGGCTCTTTAGATGTACAAAATGCAACATATGCAAGTATGGCTGTACTGGTAAGAAGTATGATCATCTACAAAATAAGAATATGGCTGTGGACATCAGAGGCTCCATAATTTGCGATAGCCCCTTCTGTATCTATGGACTCTGGTGTACTTGCAATTTGGTCTACATAGGAAAATGGTTAGACCACTGAAACAGAAGATACAGGACCATTTCAGATCTAAAGTTAATAACCGATCTGACACTCCAGTACGTACACATTTTTCAGAATTTCAGCTATCAGATCCTGAACAACTTCAATTTGTGGGACTGGATCATAAGCCACACCTTAAAAATTGGGGAGGGGGGGAGACAGAATCTCCTTTTGTTGTATAGTCCTTTCATTCATATTTCTTTGCAGAAATAACAGGACGACAAGTACCAGTATTTGCATGTTACACATAACCTTATAAAAGTCCAACTATAGGATCCAGTCCAATTTTATGTAACCTGAATTTGATGCAAAGTGATATTTTTCAAACACACATTAATTTACAATAAGAAGATAGAGAAAGTATGATCAAAAGAAAACGAGTAAATAATCAGAGAACACTGCATTCCACTAGATACAAAAAGCACTTTACCATTACAGCTGTATCCAGTCTTACCCCATTCAGGACTATTCAAGAATCTCCTTATGAGGGGAGAGTTTTTTTGGATTTTTACTTTAAAGTCAGTAAAACTGGTAGGTTTGAATTATTGTTGGGATCTGAAACCTTATTTATAAATGTACTACTTATAGATCAATACATTTATTTTAAATGTGAATGAGTGAATGGGCCCTCCACACACACACACACACCTTTAGTTTTCCTTCTGCATCCTCCAATGTGCCCCATTCTACAATGTATGGATTTATTTTAGCATTATCTGATTACATTGAATATATATTGAATTGGCAGCCTAGTGGTGTAGAGGGCTGAGGCGCTGGCACCTTATCTCTTACCACACTCCAGTACCCACCTGTCCGTGGTAAGGGAGAATGCGAAGCTGAGGCTGTCGACCAGAAAATGCTACGCCTTCAAATGGAAGAGATTCTCCATTTGGTGTCAGGGCAAGGGCTTGGACCCTTCCTCCTGTTCTGTGGCAAGCATTTTGGACTATTTATGGTCCCTTTCTAGTCAAGGGCTTAGGTCGACGACCCTAAAGGTGCACCTGGCAGCCATCTCTGCTTACCGGGTGCGGGCCGGGGAGCAGTCGGTGGCGTAGGAAAAGGTGGTTGGGCGCTTTTTCAAAGGCCTTGATCACATTTCCCCTCTGGTGCGAGAACCTCCACCTCCGTGGGATTTACTGCTGGTACTGGCAAAGCTCATGGGCAAGCCATTCGAACCAATGCACAGGTGTGATCTCTCTCACCTGTCGTGGAAGACCACCCTCTTGGTGGCTATCCGTCAGCCAGAAGGATGGGAGAGCTCCAGGCGCTTTGCTGAGTCTCACTACCTGGTCTTCCACAGGGACAAGGTTGTCCTGCGCTCCACCGAAATTCCTTCCGAAGGTGGTGGCGAGTTTCACCTTAACCAGGTGCTGACTCTGCGGGTGTTCTACCCCAATCACACCTCGGAGGCCGAATACAGGCTCCATACTCTGGACCCTAGAGGCGCTCGCTTATGATAAGGCTTGCGGCTGAGAAATCGGGGAGAGGGTTCGCCAGCTGTTTGTCACCTCGCTGAGCCGCACCTGGCAGACCTGCAGCCAGGCGGACGATAGGCAGGTGGGTCACCTCTGTAGATCTCTGCTATCGTTGGGGAACGGGCCTCCAGAGGATAAGAGCTCATTCTACCCGTCATACTGCTGCATCGGTGGCTGCGTCCAGGGACGTCCCTCTCCAGGAAATCTGCAGGGCTGCTACCTGGAAGTCAGCACACACCTTTATTACCCATTACCACATCGACCTTGAGTCACGCCGGGATGCTGGTTTTGGGGCCTCGGTTCTCCAGTCTTTATTCCCTAAGTAGGGGGTGTGCGCCTTACCTCCCTCCTCCCGGAGAACTGCTAGGAGTCTGCCAATAAGTGTGGATGAACAACATATCCATGTCCCTAGAAATACAGGTTACTCACCTGTAACAGGAGTTCTAGGAATGGTATATGTTGTTCATCCTCACGACCCACCCGACCTCCCCGGCGTCGACGCACAACCTGAGCTTCCAGCGGGTCAGATCTGGTGTCATGGGGTGGAGCCGAGAGTTTTACCACCCGGGTGGGTGGGAGGAGCCAGCTTGAAGACCTTCCGGCAAGATTTAAAGCGGAAAGGAACCTGCCAATAAGTGTGGATGAACAACATATCCATGTCCCTGGAACTAGAAATTGTTTTACAGCAAACAGCAAGAAAATCAGGGAAAGTCTGATTTAATGGGACTGGAAACAAGACTTGGGCCCATATATTCAAAGAAGATGTGCAGCCCACAAGGGAGATGTGGGGCGCATCTCAGAAAATGTGCAGAAGCACAATATTTGAAAAGGGGGAAATGCACAGCCCATGGCAGAATGTGCGATCGTGCAGAAATAATGTATGCGGGGCAAAAACAGGAGGCGGGTACCTGAATATGCCACACAAGTGAATATTCAGCCAAAACTTCCAGCGCATGTGTCATGCATAACAGAAATGTGGCACACAAAATTAGGTATGAAAGGGAATGGCCTAAATCGGCCAGCCACCCACAGGCAGGCTGCAGACAGGTGACCTCGAGACAGCTTTTGGAGGTGCACCAGGATGTGTTCCAGGCACTCACACACAGCAAGTCATGCCAGGACGGTAGTACCCACAGCTGCGTTGTGCCTGCTCGCTGGGCACCTGCTGGGTGCTAGTGGGTGACACCACCGGCAGTGCCCAGTCAGCCACCCCCCCTTACCACACCCAGGTCAGGGACACATGCCAGCCGGGTGCCCCCAAGCATACCAGTGGAGCGGACAGCCACAATGTGGCACATGTACCAGGTGCCATGGCCTGCCAGAGTGCCACCCGGTGGAGGCATCTGTCCAGGCTGGCAACTGAGACAACAGGGATCAGGATGCATGGCGGTAATGATGGTAGCATGGCATGGGTCAGTGACACCCACCCACGGTGGAACACCATAGGCGCACACAGCACGCCCATGCCAGGCACACACCACCAGGAACGACATACATGTCACCGATGCCATCCTTGCAGTGTGACAATGCCACAGAGACCCTGGGTTTAAGTCACTGTGGTGGACAGTGCACATATGAAAATTACATACCTACCGTAATTCTTGATCTTCTCTTGTATCTTCACCATTCATTACTGCTTGGGTTGTGTTGGAGGCGCACACCCACCACAGGAGATTTTTTTTTTTTTGGAGTCGGCTCCAACGGCGCCACCCAGAGGCGACGCCATGGCACATATGCGAGGGGCGGCCGTTAAGTGCCGCAGACTCCTCCTCCATCTCAGTTCTGGTAGCCGGAAAGGCGAAAAAAAGGGTAAAGAAAAGGAAAGCGAGGCAAGAGAGCCAAGGGACAGAAAAAATAAAGGATATAAACTGAAAAGGGAATAAGCCGGAAGGGGACAGAAAGAAAGAGAGAGAATGCCTACCCTAAGGGACCGCAGGGCCTCCCTTCTTGGGGCGGCTCCAAGGGAGGAACAGATAAAGAGAAAGAGAAAAAGGAAGAAGAAGAAGAAAGGAAAGAAAACAAGGGATGTTGAGAGAGGAGAACACTGCCCACAGAAATATTGGTTGAGAGGCTTATAAGCTTGGAACCAAAAACAAGGGAGCAAGAATCCCTCCTGATAGGACTGAGAGAAGGTTCAACCGATCCTCCTGTACAGACTGAACACAAAGGGCAGATTCTCTAACCTCCCGTAATCCCAACCCCCTACACTCTAGCTGAGAACTCACAGACTGCCCAGGCAGAAATTCTGTTCCGGAAAGAGAGCGCCCAACTAGGAAGGGGAATAAGCCCCTTAGCACCTTGTTAAGTGCTAACACAGATGTGTGTGGGGAGTGGGTAAGCCCTACAGAAGGCAGCTTTGTATAAAAGGATAGAGTGGGAACTCAATTGGACTCCCTGAAGGAAAGACAGGAACAGCAGCTCAAGGTAAATGAAGTGCCAGGAGCACCAACCAGAAGAAGCTAACAAAATATCAATACCTGCCAGAGGGAACCTGAAAATTAGGGCTGAGCCATAGAGGGATGGTCTCTTCAGCTGTGAAATGAACAACATGGCTAAGAAGCCAAGAGGTCACCCCTAGGGGCAATCAGAAAGAGTCCCCTCAGGATAGAATAAATCCTACTCATTCCCCTTTACCTTGAGGGAAAATGATTCTTCTCTGGATGGATGGAAAATCAAGATTTTTTTTTTTGGCTTAAAGGCCAACGAGGAAGGGAGAGGAATGAGTAGGAAGGGGGAGACGCTGCAGTAGGAGGCCACTGAGGGGAAGGTGGGCTGGTATCAGTAATGAATGGTGAAGATACAAGAGAAGATCAAGAATTACGGTAGGTATGTAATTTTCATATCTTCCCTTGTCAATCTTCACCACTCATTACTGCTTGGGTGAGTACCAAGCTCCCCCCCGATAACAGAAACCCTGAGGGAACAAGACCCTCAGCCTCCTGCTGGTGGGAAACAGAAGGGGAAGCCCCTGGGCTAATCAGACGAGATGCCTATGGCGGAGGAGAGCTAGGTGGTGTCCCCCGGGGACGGGGAGACGGAGGAAGCCCTTGCAGAAGCCTCCTACCCCTGGAGGAAAAAAAGACGGGTTCCCCGGAAAGCGGAGCGAATCACCCTACACCGGGCCAGGGGTGATAACCTTGATAGACGAAGCCATGCCATCCGTCTAATACAGATCGCTGTCCCTGCAAGCCTGGAAGCCACCTCATTGGCGTCGTAAGATGCCCTTGCTTGGTGTCTTGCCAACTCCAGGCCTATAGCAGAGAGGGCAATGGCCTGTCTAGACTGCTCCGAATCAGGCATTGATGCTAGAAGTTGAGATAGCATCGACCATAAATGTCTGATGTGAGGCAATGCACAGCATCACACGAGAAGAAGAGAACACCCTTCTCCCCCACAGGTCGAACTGTAAGGAATCTGAATTCGGTGGGTGGTCGTGCGCCAGGCGGCAGCGCCCGGAGGGAGTTTCTAGGAATGCCAATCCCGAAGGCGGGTTTGGAAGAGAACCTAGAAACTCCAATGGGGCAGAATACCCTCTCCTGCAGTCTGCCAGGGCGGGAACAGTGACGGCTGGCGACCGCCAGGAACGGACAGACACCTCCTGGAAAGGAATAGGCCAGGACAGTACCACCAAATGCTGGGCACTGAATTCACTGAGGAATTCACGCATCTCCCGTTCGATACTGTCTCACCTAACAAAGGAGATACGAAGTTCCCTCACCATCCTCGAAAGGAATCGCTGATATTCAGTGAAATCAGCATCGGAGGATGAGCAGGGGGTTCCTCGAGGAGGGAGACGAGGATGATGGGGAGCTCGAATGTCCAGAGAACTCCTGCGGCGGTGGGGACAGGCGAAACACCCGCTCATGCATACATCTAACGTAGGAGGGGAAGGCTGCCGCAGAGCCTCCGAACGTCTCCCAGGATAACGGGTCCATAGGACCGACATGGCCTGGGAGAGAGAGGGGTGGCTGCAGAGGAACAGGAGAGGGACACCTACGATGAGGCAACTGTCCTCTGCTGAGGCTCTGAAATCCGGGAAATGGAGCCCGAGCTGACGGGATCCCGGACAACAAACCAGGTCGCAGAACAGAACGCTGGGGATGCGAAGCCTGGAAGGGCCTAGTAGGGGATCCTCCCCTGTGACGAACCTGGGGTTGCATGGATCCAGAAGGGCAGCCCACAGCAACGCCACCAGAGGGGTCCCTGGAGCCCGAGAGGGAAAGACAAGCTCAGCGCTACGGCTCCTACCCGCACCCCGAGGGGTGGCAGGTGAAGATGAGGTGCCTCAACCCGGTCTCTCAACCCCCAGACTCTGAGAACAGCCTCCTCCTCGACCCCAGCGACAACCCACCCCGAGCAGGTGCAGCAACACCAGAATCGGCAGCTACCGCAACCCACTCAGGAGGATGAGCCCCTCCCCCCACCTCAACACTATCCCCCTCCAGGGACCCCAGGCCACCCCCAGCCTGGGCGGCCTCAGGAGAGGACAGCAGAGGAGACAGAAGAATAGGCGCGCTGGGCTGCCTAGCACCTCGTCTCACTTGAGATCCCGACTCCGAAGAGTCAGGGTGCCAGGATGGGTCCACGTCTGAATCACCCTCCTCCACGGAGGAAGGGACCAGCTGGACCTCAATACTGGCACTACCCCAGGGGCCTCCAGAAAAACAGCACAGCGAATGATGCCGGTGCCAGCTATAGCGCCGTGTGGCTTTGGCGCACCAGATACACCAGAACACGGCCCTGACACACCAACAGCGCCGGTCAGACCCCCAACACCGCCCTCGGCGCCAGGACCCGACACAGCACTGCCAGAAGAATAGACTGGACCCACGGCGCGAGAGCCTATATCGCTCCGTGAACGGTGCCACCGGGATCCGGAACGGCGCCGGAAGGCGTCATCAAGGGTCCACCAGTCCCAGGCACAGATCTGGGCCTCGACGCACGGGGAGCCTACACCTCCAAAGAGGTGACTGCCGACGTGGTGTCTCCACTGCGGCCCCAGGTGGGACCGCAGCATTCCCCCGACACTGCGAAAGAGGCCTCCTTCTCGGCAAGACCAGAAGATGAGGAGGCCTCCTCCTCTCCAGACCGTATAGGCCTGGGAGGGGACCCGGAGGAAGGGTCTAAAGATCTTACCTGGGAAGCCCTGGAGCGACGCCGTCCTCTGAAAGTCGGCGGAGCCTTGCCGATCTTGAATGCGCGGACTTCTAGGACTCGACGGTCCATCGAGAAACAGGCGTCGCACGAATCCATATCAAGGTTGGGTCCCAGGCAGCGAAGGCAAACATCATGCCGGTCCGTGACGGAAAAATGCCGGCCACAGGAGCACCGACGCATAGGGGCACGACCCGTCTTTGACTTACGTTTGGCTCCTGAACCTGACATGAGAAATAAACAGAAAAACACAGCAAAAAGATCCCGGCGCCATAAGAAAAAACAGAATGGTTTTACTGGCTAATAACAACTTCAACGGCATCGGGATGAGCAGAAAACGGAGAAGGAGGAGTAGCAAGTAGGCCTCTGATGCAGCTGTAAATCTCGCATGCGGAGCAGGTGCAGCCTCGATGGCAGGAGAAACAGAACTGAGATGGAGGAGGAGTCTGCGGCACCTAACGGCCTCCCCTCGTGCATGACACAGCGCGTCGCTCTCGGGGGCGGCGCCGTTGCAGCCAACTCCAAAAAAATTTAAAATAAAAAATCTCCTGTGGTGGGTGTTCGCCTCCGGCACAACCGAAGCAGTAATGAATGGTGAAGATTGACAAGGGAAGATCTGGGAGCTATGCAGGGCAGGGGTGACACCAACTGCAGCCTGCAGGCTGCAAGCACAAGCCCCGAGGACACAGGACCCTTCCAGTGTTGTGCGTGCGGCCTCCTAGGGCACGGACATGGCCATGGGTTGCAGCACTGCAAACCTCTCAACTGTCAAACAGTAAGGGGTATGGCACTTGTATTATTACTCAGACACCCTCTGACCCACATAGAGTGGGTGACGTGACACACCGACCACTGAGACGTATGCAGAATTGTATGATAATATGAGATGCCAGATATCTCACAGTGGCAGCATTGGTGCACTTATTTCCAGTCTTCCAAGCTTGCATTGTCATGTTTGCTGCTGTGTCACCAGTTGTCACACACCTTGGTTCACAATTGGATGCTGAAAGTTTGAGGGGTATGTAGCACTGTACTCAGGACAGTGCAGTCCACCCACACACAAGCATGCATTCCCACCTGCCTGCTAGGCTGCAGTACCCCCTGATCACCTTTGTGGAGTGGTAGTGCCGCCCTGAAATGCTGGAACTGCACATACCAATGGTATGCAAATAGACTGAATACATTCCAGTAATGGGATGCAAATGTGCTGTTTGGGTGCTGACTGTGCAGTGAGTCCATCTGCATATCCTGGCTGAATATTGCAAATATGCCCGCTGTCAAGTGGCTTTACATCACGCACTTCTGTATGCTCTGCACTGGGCTCTGGGCACCTGCCATGCATCTCCCACTGCACGATCATGCATTTTCAGGATATTCTGCCACACTTGCGTGATCACATATTATGGTACATCATCTGAATACATCATTTGTTTTGTGCCAGCGCAGTCGAGTTGCTCAGAATATGCACTTGCATGATGCAGCCTACCACTTTTGAATATGGGGCCCTTGGAGGGTAAAGCAGTGGAGGAATATTGGTTGACTATCAAAAATAAACTATTAGCCGTCCCGGTGGCACTGAGGGTTGAGGCGCTGGACACCACACCTCACGCCAGCGACCCGGGTTCGGGGACGGACTTGGGGAACTGGGAGTCGGCAGGGGAGGGAGAGGATTGAGCATCCAGAGGACAGCTCTCCTCTCCCTGGGGAGGGATCCTGGGGTTGCTCAGTGCCCTCGCTACCCCTAATGGAGATCGGGGGTATAGCAGGATCACCAGCCAGAACAATGGGGCAGGAGTGCAGCAGACGTCAGCAGGCAGCCTTGCGTGGACGTCACTGCACACTGCACTCCTGGGGGAAAACCTATACACAGAAAATCCCTGACTCTGGGATAGGCGACAGCACCTCCAACCACTCAGCCACACTCCACTGCCAGTTGTCCTCCTCTCCTTGGCCGAGCCCAGCCCGGCCTGAATTCAAGATAGAGCGCCCTGGGTGGATAGGGCAGCCCTACCTCAAGGGGCTCAAAGCTGGGGGGATAGCCGGGCTGGTGCTAGGAATCGGAGGCCTCTCAGGCATGGAGGTAGAGCTGGGGGCACTGGAGGATGCCCGAGAGAGTTCCTCGGGTTGGTGCAAAAACAGACGATAAAAAAAAAAAAAAATTAATAAACTATTAGAGGTGTAAGATAACTACATTACCAATTAAAAAGGTTCATAACAGCACAGGGAAAATTTCCCTATGGTTGACAAACAGGGTGCAGAAGCAGATTAGGAAGAATGAAAAGGTGTCTATCTAGAGAAAGACCCAGTGAAGCAAATATTCAAAAATACAAGAGGCAGCTAAAGAGAACTAAACAGTTAATGAAGAGCAAATGGACAAATCCGAAACTTAAAATTGCACACACTAAAGATAACAATAAAATATTTGTTTGCATATGTAAACAACTGTAAAGGGTCAGAGAGAGCAGTGGGACAAATACTGCACAATGGGGAGATGTTAACAGAACCACACAGGATCACAAATAATATAAATTAATTATTTTTCCCATATTTAATTAAAAAAAAAAAAAAAAAAAAAGAATACACTGGCACCTATAAGTATTGAAGCAAATAAGGTAAGAACAGATACCTTCATGGAAAAGGAGGTCCTGCCAATCGTAGGTAACATCTGAACAAATAAATCACCCAGTCCAGATGGGTTGCACTCAAGACTAATTAAAGAAAACAAAGGAGTACATACTAGGCCCAATAATAATACTTTTTAATAAATCCTACAACGAAGGAGCGGTTCCAGCTGACTGGAAAAGGGCTACAGTGGTTCCAATTTATAAAAAAGGAAATAAAGCTTTGGTTGAAAACTAAAGGTCGGTCACATTAACAGCTATCATATGTAAGACCCCGGAAACACTAATCAGACAGAAATGAATACGTGACATTGAGCACAGGGGACTAAAGGCCAGAACACAGCATGGTTTTGCGACAGGGAGATCGTGCACAACTAACCTGATTGCATTTTATTAAAAAATAAGCAGCAGCCTAAAAAGGAATATTCCAGTGGACATTATATTTCTGGACTTTAAAAATGCCTTCAATAAAATACAACACCCAAAGCTGATACTAAAGATGGAAAAGCTTCGGCCCTTTGATTTGCATGATCGTTCAGCCCACCAAGACATGCAGCGATTTGTGTGCCGCCTTGCTCCCCAAGTCCTAGGTGGCCACTGAGTGCTCCAGCCGGCCCCTTTATCTGTTGATCTTGATTGGGGGTCTGGCGGAGCATAACAGTAAAGTCGCATGCTGCAGCGGGGTTGCCAATTGCCACGCAGCTCAATGTGCAAGCTGTTGCGGTTGGCTCCTCACATCCTCTCTCTCCCTCCCTCTCGCATTACTGAAAACTGCCTCTCATTTTTTTTTTTTTTTTATGTCATTCCCCACACACAACCCTCCCTCTGAGCCAGGGGTGTAGCCAGTAATTTCAGATCTGCACACCAAGTTGACTCACTACCACCACCACCACCCCCCCATTGTTCAGTCCAGCTACCCCCACACACACTTTCCATGCCCTACTCGTGCCCTCTCACCCGACCAAAGTGCCATTTTCTCTGTGGCATATACCACCACACCACTAGCCACACTATCACCAACAGTTGTCAGATTAACAGACATTCCTACACCATTAGCCACACCACCAACCTGGCTTTTAGTTATAATATTGTATTGTGACAAGCCTCTGTACCACATCAATGTAGCCAGTCCCACAGAGGTCCACTCACACACACCGCTAGCCATGCCATCACACCACTAACCTGGCTTTTAGTTACAATATTGCAAAATACTTACTTTTTTCAATAGAGAGTAAATTACTCCTGCTATTAGATCATACTTTAAGACAACATTATCAAACAGTCTACACCCATTACACATTTTGCAATAACTATTTTATACTACCCAAACTCTGTTGCGCAAGTAACATGACTGCACCCCTAACTTTGCCTTGCCTGACATGCTGCAGCTGTTACCCTTCCACACAGAACTCCTAGCCTGCCACCAAAGAGGACAGTCAAGTCTTGTTAGACCAAAACTGCCAGTTACCCCTTTTGTCCAAAACCTTACCTTGATATTCAGTTTAGTATATACTCTTGCACTGATGTGTCCTTAAACTGCTATGCTTTGTTACATACAGCATAAAATAGAAGCACTTTGAACCACAGGCGCCCACTACGGGGGAGGCGGGAAGATTAGATAGGAACACCCCAATTTACCCAGTTGTAGGCTACAAGCGGCTGGGAGGTTAAAATTGGGCAGAATGGTCAGAATGCCATTCCACCTCATCTGCCAGCCACCAGCAAGCATTTAACAGTTTAAACTCCTAAAGTTCTTCCAGCCCAGCCAATCTGTGTGTGCCATTTGGGCAGGAATAAGGGATTGGCCAGTGAGCTGCACTGCTAGTCGGCAGTTGCTACTTGCTTAGCTTTTCCTGCTCACTCGCTCAGCGACTCAGGCCCCTAGCGGATAAGCGTGGTTTTTGTTGCTGCCTGGGCTGGCATCCTTCAGTCGCTCCTCTCCCCCCGACACTCTCCAGTTGTCTCAGTCAAGAGTCGGGACATCAGCTATGGGCCTCCTAAGCAGGACAGAGGTGCTTCCTGGGCTTGGTGGGTGGGGAGCGTGGAATGGGGACAAGGGCAGAGCAGCAGAGACAAGGGGAACAACCGGTAGCCGGCTTCAGACTCTGAGACCTGAGAGGCAGTCAGAAAGCCAATGAGGAGTCCAGGACGAATTAGGTGAGACTTCCAAGTTCCTACAGTAGAAGTCGGACTCTGGGACATGTTGGGACTGGGAGCAGAGCAAGGGTTGGAGTTACTATACTATATATCACAAATAGCATGATCTGATAGACTCAGAAATGTCTAAACTTCATAAGAAAAACGTCTGTTGCCTGTAGGAACCCAAGTGTCATGTTATTTGTGTTTTATAAATCACTTTTCTTTTTTCCCTTTTTTTAATTGGTGGAAGCTGTGTTTGCTGCTGCTGTATTATACAGAAGAAAGAGATTGCCATGCCTCTGCCTTGATAAGGAGGGAATGTAGAGGCTCTGAATCTGATGCACTCCACTGTCTGAAGCAACTGCCTGATACAAATAAATCCTAGTATCCTCCACCTCCAAAAAATCGTTCTCGACTTCTATTTTGCTTTTGACAGAATCTGGCCTCACTTGCCCTCCTGCCTCTCTGGATCTGCTTCACTCACTATCTGCAGCAGCTGCTTACCTGCCTGCCACAAATGTACCTAACCACTACCCAAAAAATTACTTATGTTTTTTTTTTCCACTTATAGGAGGAACAGTAAGGATTTATTTGTCTCTCACACTTGGTCTGCTGCTACCTCGCTCTCTTCTACAGCTTAAAGAAAGTGAGACATACAGCACTGTGAGACTACAAAAACAGCTCTACCTGCCTTGCACAGCCACACTGCCGTGACTGTTGCAGTGCTTCACATCTAGGAATCCTGAATAAATACCCCATGCAACATTTTTGCACTCTTCTGCAGCGTCCTCCAATTGCCTTGCCTCATGAATCTCATGAGAGGTGCACTGCCACCCATTGTATGACAGTCACTGAGTCAGGTGACTTGAATTACATGGCACATACATGCCCTGGGCCCACTGGACAGAACTGGAGACAGAAAGAGAAAGACATAGAGGATCCCAGCCAGGAAGACAGAGATGAAATTGGAGAGCCTGCTGGTGGTGTACTTGTGTGTACTCTGTGAACACAGTGCTGAAACACATGTAAACTATCTCTGCCCCCTGGTAAACTGTTCCACAGCCCCTCAGTTATCTGCATTTTGAAAAACATTCCCCTATTTGTTTTGAAATTGCAACTTTAAATTTGTCTGCTATGCTGTCTGGTTATTTGTATTTCATCCCTTGGCTTATGTGAGCATGTTCATTAGATTATAATCTTGGCTAAGGTACAACCACACTTCAGCCCTCCAATTGTTCTGTCTCAGTACCTGGGATGGGGTAAGCATGGCCCAAGGTTGACTCCCATATCTAGGGTCTAGGGTATATGGTGTTAAACCAAACAGGAGCCCCCATAAAACTTTTGTTCAAAGATGCCACTTTCTGTTCTCTCTCTCTCTCCAGCCATTAGACTCACCAGAGGGTATGGGCCTGAGTGCCTCTCCAACAAAGCAGTTCATATGTGCAGGGCCACTGGTCTGGATGTAGCTGTTCAGGCGTGCAAGGCCACTGTTGTGGACGTATCGCAGCTGATAGCTATCCAGAGTTGCACATGGTCAGTCCAAAAACAGAATTTATTTATGCCTGCTGTACCCCAGCAATGCCAGAACTTTATCCACAAAGCCATAAACCACTTCCCATGGGAATGGACAGGAGTAATAACCATCAAATTACACTTTATGGCAGCAAAGGGTAATGGGTTTAATACATTTTCAACACTCTCTGGTCCTGTCACTTACAGCATTTAAATAACCACAATACCAGGATAGTGGGCACTGTGTTTGAGACCAAAACTGTCTGAAACAGCGACAATTTATTTACACTGAACAGTGCACAGTACAGAGTAAGTGGAGGAGTTACTGGACACAGACAGATCCTTGCTTCCCCACTGAGGGCCCAAGTAGTTATTATGTGCTTGCTTCAAATTTGTAATCCACGGAAGCCAAATTTATTACAAACACACTTGATACTTGACAGCTTCCTATTGTAGCTGTGAGGGAACTGGTGGTTAACAAAGGATTTACCAGTGCCACAGCCATATTTAAAGGGGAGAAAGTCTCTTTAAGCACATGTTAAGATACATACACCTCTTATTCTAGTCCAGCAGTACCTGGGGATGGGCACCAAAATTAGGTAGAACAGAGCGCACTACATCTTACCCAACCCTTAGGCCTAGTTGTCCAAGTGGTGCTCCTTGATCTCAGGCTGTTCGGTCCAGCAAACACTCCCCACATGGGAGCTGGGTCAATGACACGAACATTTCAGGTTACTTTCCGAACCCTGGGGGTTGGTAGCGATTGCCGTCAGGAAGTTCTCTTTGTTGAGGAGCTGCCAGCAGGCCCTTGCCATCCTGACTTCAGATCCTGGATTATGGCTGAGCCTCCAAGACTCAGAGGAGGGAGCCAGTGCCACGTGAGACCATATTGCCATCCTGAACCTGCAAGCCTCCTCCAGCTAGTTGCAGCCAAAGCTTACTTCACACCCCATGGTTGCTTGAGCTTGAACCCAAAGTTGAATTAGAATAAACTGGAACTAGAGTCTCTGATTCAGGGCCAGGGCCCCATACTTATACCAGGGGTAGACAAACAGAACACCTCGAAAATGGAGGAGCCCACGAGTACAGGATGTACTCGAACACTTTACTGCACTTTGCTGCAAGGTTTTGCAAAGCAGTAAACTTAAAACATTTAGTAATATTTCTCTGATGATCAGATCATACTATTTGTGGTATAGTAACTCTAGTTGATGATCTGGTATACATTTTCAACTTGATGAGTTTCCTGTCTATGCTTTTTACTGTTATGCACACACCACTCCACTGCCAGGACTTTATAAAATGTTGTTTCTAATTTATACTTTATTGATTTTAAGAAGTTGAAAGAGTTAGACGTTACCTGCTCTAGGGCAGTTTTATTCATTTTAAAAAATCTTGTTACATTCAATTGGACTTGGACAAGCCGTGCCTTCAAATTAGAATGATAGAGAGAGGGCAGAGGGGCTAGTGGAATGTTCATGCACCTTGAAAGGGATCTGTTGTTTTTTTTTTTCTTAAACCAGTGTGGTTTTATTAAAGTTTAAAACCTTTTACTCTGTGTGCTCCCCTTCCTGATGCTTTGGTTTGAAGGCTAGGACTGGAGCAATTCCTGGACCTGATTTGTACTTCTGTACTATGAAGGGCGGATGTTTCACTGCTACAAGTGCTTTTAGTTTGCTACCTAGTCTGCAGAGATTGTAGCTGAAGATTCAGAGTTGTACTGCATTTTGCACTATGCTAAGTGTGGCCCACTAAACTATGCAGTGGCCCAGTTTGTGATCTTAAGTGACATCGTGAGAACAAGCTCCATTCATTTGTTTAAGGGTCTGCATCTTCATTCTTGAAGTCAGTTGCTTGCTTGAGCACAAGTGCTATGGGATCATGTAAAGGAGTACTGCATTGTTTGGGTTCCCACAATTAACTTTCCTCTTCTTTATATATGAGAGATTATTACAACTGGTGAGAGATATTGTTATAGCCTGTGCTTGAGGAGAATTTCTGGGGACTGATTGGTGATGCATCAATCATCACCAGCCAGTCCCCTGAAATTCTGCTCAAGCACAGGCTATATCAGTTGTGAAAGAGAAGGTTCATTAATCCTCATCCCTCCTCCTATAAAGACCGTGGTCTGGAAGCTCTTCTAGTGAGCAACTGATTTGAGAGCTTTAGATAAACTTGCAAACATTTTAGCTGCCATTTCCAGATGGCACAGGCCTCTGGTGAGAGCAGAGATGTATTGGGGGATTACCTCAGAATATCTTCGCTGTTGAAATTACTTTCTTTTAAAACGGGAGTTGGCTTAATTTAAAACAGTCTTTAAATATTTTGTGGACTGTTTCCAGTTGAACCCTGCTTGGTGAGAGCAAGATAGCGGACTGGGCTTTTCATTAACATTGTTGTATAGCTTGCACTGTTTTATTTAGAAATTTAAGGACTGAATTTTATATTTGGATGCATTGGGTTTACATGTTTGGGGTTTTATTTTTATTGAATGAATGATAACAGACAAGATGTGCTTAGGTATTTCTGCATAGCAACCTCTGCCATCCCCCACTGTATGCCATAGGGCTTTTGACAGTACACATTACAGGTGTTTTATCAAAATGCCACCCACTTTCCACAGACCAGGGATATGGCAGGAAGAGATATCCCTGGCCCCTGGGAAGTGGGTGGCATTTTAATAAAACAGCAGACAGTATTTTTGGGAAATTCATTTTATTAAGAAAAGATTTGGGGGTTAGACTGCAGAAAAAGTCACCAGGTCAGGGACACGACCAGTGTCTGCAGCACTTGCTGGGGAGTCCCCAGTAAATGCGGCAGACACTGGTGGTGTCCACCCTGACCTGGTGGGAAGTGGTTCAAGGTAGTGAGTGACAACACCAGAGGATATGCCAGTAGCTGGGAAGGGGGACAGGGTGGGTAAGTGACATCACTAGTTTCTGCAACACTTGCTGAGGAATGGGTCTGGGTAAGTGACAACATCAGAGGCTATGCCAGTAGGTGGGGAGGGGTCAAGGTAGGTGCGTGACACTGCACCTTGATGGGCAGCAGGTTGGCAAGGTGATGAGTAACAACAAAATTCAGGCAAATTTGTGTAATATGCTGGAATTGAAATGGTGTTTGTTATGATGTGCTATCTCTTCAGGAAAACCTCAAAATGCACCACAGAGCACCAAAAACCCCAGAGTTTCTGGGGGTCTTAGCGCCCCCCCCAGAAAAATAAAAGTCAGCTCCTATGCTTTGAACCTATTGTCACACAACCTGGCAGAAAAATCACCAGTGCAAAACACTGTCCACTCAAAAAAATACAGCAACATAGCATAGAGCTACATAAACCTGAAACCAGCTTTGATCTTCCCAGCTGGTTCAAGCAAACAATAAATCCAGTGTGGCCCTAGCTATTGGGAGCATATGGAAAAGGAAAGGCTGGAGAGGTGGCCTAGGGTTGAAAGCTTACACTTAATGCCAAAAGTGATAAGCAGTAATGAAAGAAGGTGAAATAAAATAAAAAACAGTCCCTTGGTGTGTGTATTTTTTAAAGAAACCTGTAAAAACCTCGAAAGCATTACTACCGAGGGTGGTTAAGGGGGAATAGCCTAGCCAGTGTGGTTGTTGGATTCCAATGCTTTTAGGCTTTCAAATGAGGACTACACAGATTCCTGAATGAGTATGGTACTGAGATGGAAACATTTCATGTAGTGGCTGACAGGCACAGTTAGGACTATTTGCTTGATGCCCCGCATCATGCCCTCTTCTAGCCATTTCACCACCTTCTGTATCTGTAGTCTCGCAGATCTATACCAGTCTGTGCCTGTCAACATCAACATGCTCACTAATAAAGCTACAGTAGGTAGCCTTCATACAACACGTTATTTCAAATGGAAATGGTACCTTACCCTGCCCATGCCCAGCGGCATCCATTAAATACAGCCTGAGTGACAGCAGCATCATTCTGGCAAAACAATTAGGACGAGGAAGGTGGTAAACCTTGGTTTAGTTTATGCTTTGCAGGAGGAGAGGTCGGCAACATGATCTGACTGTTTTACAAAAACTTTTCCTTAACCACATCTTACCCTGTCACTTCCCCATTTATTACATAAGTACTGAATATTTTTTAAAAGGGATAACACTTAATATTGTACATTTAAGCCCAACCCTTCAAGAAAACCATAGAATGGTAAAGCAATGCACCCACCAACCTTGGTAGAGTCAGTCAGTGCCGGTTCAACTGGGGGACTGGGTAACACTTTGTAGTACCATACATTTGCCCCAAAAAAAAAAACATGGCAGGGCAAATCATTCAATATATGCACCACCATTGGGAAAGTGAGACAACACTTCTGGGTGAGCCGAGTGAAATTTCAACTTGCTGCACACTTTTCATCCCTCCACAGTGCTGCATGTTGGGAGGTTTAACATACATAAGTAAAGATCAACGTAAGGTTGCAGGAAAGGTTTCCACTAATCAGAATGCACAATGATTCTATAAAACCTGGGTTTAGCTAGCATTAACGGATAAGTAACTCTGCAAAAGGTCAGCAACATGTATTAAATAGTCTTTTATCAATGTAGAACATAATTCTCTCTTCAGTTGTGGTTGATGGAAACCTTTCCTGCAACCTTACATGAATCATTACTTATGTATGTTAATGCAGCACTGCAGCAAGATCAAAAGTATGCAGCAAATAAGTTACCCTTGTGTCCAAGTGGGCTCTGCAGCAAGACACCTTTCCTAACCCTTCATGTTGAGTACTGCTATAATAAAATAAATAATCTTATCTTTCAGAAAAATGTACTACATCATACAATGCTTTCCCCACTCACTGATTAATGGCATGCCGTGACACTACTAGCTACCTACAGCAGTGTAAATACAATACACGCTGCAGGTGCTGTGCCGCTACTAGCTAGCCTAGGAGTGGAGTAGACTTAGCATGGAAAGAGTAGTACTGTACTACCATATCAACCACCACTGGCATGGACTACAGGCATCATCATAATAGGACTGGATGGAAGAAGCGAGTTGTGGAGCCGAGACTGAAAGATCCTTACCTGTACAAGTTTCTGCTGTGCTGATTAGCAACTGACAACTGACTAAGTCCCATCTCTCGAGACTTGGGGTCAATGGGGAGCTGGGGATGGTCTTCAGTTCTTCAGGCAGCAGCATGACTCCTCTAGCTCTCCTTTCTGCTATGTATCAGTCAAAACGGAGGTCTTTTCCAGCTAAAGTCACGGCTTTTAAGTTAGGTCCCTCACACTGTTGTCATTGGTCAACAGCCAGCTGGGCATACAGCAGGCAGGGCGCTGGCACAGTGAACGAGCAAGCAAAAGCTATGTTCAGGTGTTTTACTGCCACGGCTCCGCTCCCAGTCATTCTTCTCACCACGGAGCCATCCGTCCTGGTTGCTGAAGTGACTTCTAGACTCCACTCAGCAACTTGGTTGGCGGCTGTGCTCCCTCTCCGACTCTGGTTTCAGCAGACTAGTCTGATACTACTCTCCAATTCACCCGCAATGCCAACAGCAACAAAAACTACGTGTGTGGCAGATAGAACAGGAACACAGCAGAGCTGGCAGTCTGTTCTCAGGGCCTTTTAAACACGCTGCCTCTTACAACCATGCCTCCTGACATACCCCAGCGGACCTGATTGAGAAAGGTTGATACTGTACAAGTCTTAATCAGGTCTGCCTGTGTTTACATCAGAGAAAGATCAGCAATTTTCGAGCTGCCCAACCCCTTCAAAAAAGTTCAAACCTAAGAGGATTATCCCAAGATCGGAAGCCAGCGGAAGTGAAGAAAAAGGATTATGCAGGAACCAGGTGGCTTTGCTGCCCCCACCCTGCTATTCGTAAGCACGCTAGGCGTGTCTTGCGTGAGCCTGTCACGCCCTTGTTCCAAGCACCCACCACCCTATACCTCCCCCCAAACATAAGATACTGATACAGGGGGTGTCCAATCCCCCAGTGGCCTCAATTATACAGCAAACTCTCCCTGAAAGAAAGAAAACTGTCTCTTGTTGTTTAAAAAAAGAAAAACGTCCACTGTTGTCTGTTGCACCATTACCCCCTCCACGTGACCCTCGCAAGAGTGGCCACCGAGTGCTCCTGCCAGCCCCATCATCTGTCAACCCCAATTGCAGGTCCGTTGGAGTGCAACAGTAAAGCCGAAACATTCCTGTCCCTAAAAAACAAAACAAAAAAAAAAAACCACAGAACACCGTCCCCCAACGTCTTTATTATTTTTTTAACCCAGTAAAAGAAAACTGTTCCTCGTGGTCTCCCCCTCCTCTGTGCACCCACCTCTGACACCCCTTACCCCATACTTACCACGGAGGTCAAGCGCTGTCATCTCCTCTGGACTGGGACAGGCATGCATTCTTCAAAGCCAAACCGCAAACTGAAAAATCAAGGTAAGCGCTGTATAATGGCTGTCAATGGCAGTTTCAACTTATGTTGATATCTCAGCCATTTTTTGAGATTTTTGCACCAAATTGTCAACATGGGGTTCTTGGGACCCCACCTCATGAACACTGTCACTGTCAGTTTGTTACTCGGTTCCAAAAGGTGATTTCGCAGTCGCTGTGCGGAATTACCTTTTAGGACCGATTATCAAAACAAACGTGCAACTGTTCATGAAGTGAGGTCAGAAAAAGCCCATGTTGAAAATTTGGTGCAAGAATACTGAAAAATGGCCGAGTTACATAAGCTCATTAAAATTTTTAACACATGCACGTAAAGTACAGTTACATAAGAACTTAACGTAACAGCAGATCTTCGAGAGAGGCTCTTGCAGTAGGTATTCATATATAGGACTAAGCCGCCAGGTGTCAGGACCCCACGTAAAAACTTCTAGCTAGCTGTCTTTGGCAGGGGACTGCCCCCATGTCAGGTGATCAACATCAGCCAACGTGACTATAAAGGGGCGGTCCTCCACGCCCGCCTTCCAGTTCTTTCCCACCAAAGGCCAAAAGAGGCATGACGAGACAGAAGAGGATATGCCCCCATGTGAGACAGAAAAGGAGAAAACTCAGGGGGATGGAGGGAAGAAAGGCAATACCTACTGCAAGAGCTGCTCTCAAAGATCTACTGTTGCGGTAAGTTCTTACATAACTGTACTATCTTACTTCGAGAGGGCTCTTGCAGTAGGTATTCACATACAGGACAGAGTCCCAAGCAGTCTGGAACAAAAAGAAATACAGGAGGAGGATAGTTATCCACAACTGATATAAATCAGGGCTGAGCAGGTCTCATGATATGGGGTCCTGCAGAACAGCCAACCCGAACCCTGCTCTATGGCGAGAGGCAATATCCAGTGTTTAATGAAGGTATGGATGGAAGTCCAAGTTGTGGCTGCACAGATGTCTGCCACTGACACATTCCTGAAACAGTCAGCAAAGGCAGCTACCCCTCTAGTGGAGTGACCTCTCACCTGACCCAGAAGGGTTTTGTTTTACTTATCATAACAGCAAGTGATGCAATTCGCTAACCACTTAGATAGGCACTGCTTAGAAACTGCATTGCCTTCTCTTTTGCGTGTGAAAGAAACAAATAGCCGATCCATTTTCCTGAGATCTTTAGTCCGATTGGTGTAGCATCTCAGGATTCTGTGTACATCCAGAGTATGCAAAAGATACTCTCCATGATTGGAGTATTCCGTGAAAAAGGCCGGTAACTCAATGGATTGGTTCAGCGTAGACTCAGCCACCACCTTAGGAAGGAACTTAGGGTTGGTGCACATAGTCACTCGTTCCTTGTGGAAAATCGAGTGCAAGGTTTTTACATCAAGGAAACTGGAGCTCAGGAAATTCGCCGAGCTGGTAATATGGCCCCAGAAAACTGTCTTAAAAGAAGAAACTTTCAATCTGCCTCCACTGCAGGTTCGGGGCAGTGTGAGCTTCCCCAGGATGAAATTCAGGTCCCATGGAGGGGCAGGGTTGCAGATAGGGGGTCTCAGATGGAGAACCCCTTTGAGGAAGGTCTTAGAGACTTACAGTTAAGCAAAAGACCTGTCTCCAAAGGTAATGTGGTAGGCTGAAATTGCTACCATATGAACCTTTAAAGAGGAATGACTGATACTCAGATCAAAGAGGTGTCGCATGTAATCCAGGACTTTGTTGGTTAGTCACGAAAGGGCTCTATGTCCTTACAGCTCACCCAGATGGAGAACCATTTCCACTTCATAGTGTAGGTGGAAGGCTTTCTAACCTCCACTAAAATGTCCGTCACCAGAGGAGAGACACCAAAGTGTGCCTTGGCTATGTCTGAAGGAGCCATGCAATGAGAAGGAGTAATCTGAGACCTGGATGAACAAGGGTCCCCCTGATCCTGGGTCAACAATTGTTGCAACAGAGAAAGAGGAAGTGGAGGTTCCTCGGAAAACTGTTGCAGAAGACAGAACCAAACTTGCCTGGGTCAGAAGGGAACAATGAGGATCATTCGTGCCCCCTCTGCCCGAAGCTTGTTCAGCACCTTCAGAATTACAGGAATGGGAGGGAAGGCAAAAACAAATCTGTCCCTCCAACAGAGATGCACAGCATCCCGCCAGAAAATGTCTCGCCCCGGAGCGAGCAAGCAAAAGGCGGGAAGTTTGGCGTTGTTGGGGGAGACGAAGAGGGGCACCTGAGGAGTCCCCCACTGTCGAAAAATGTAGTTTACGACCTTTTGATTTAGTTCCCATTCGTGGGGACCTGGCTGACGAGTGTCTGAGAGCATCAGCCAGAGTATTTTCCACTCCCGGAACATGAACCGCGGTCAGGTGAATTCTATGCTGGGCTGCCCAGTACCAGACTCTCATCGCCTCCCAGCAGAGAGGGTAGAAACGAGTGCCTCCCTGTTTGGTGAGGTACCAGACTAAGCACATGTTGTCTGATTGAACCAGAAGATGACTGGGAAGAATGAAGGGAAGAAGAGCCTGTAGGGCATAGAGGACTGCCTTCAGCTCGAGCATGTCGATGTGAAGCTTCTGTTCGAGATGAGACCAGCTGCCCTGTGTATTGTGAGATGCGAGGTGCACACCCCAGCCCTCTCTTGACATGTCCATTGTCAGAGTCTGGGTTGGATGGTCGAGGTAAAATGGGACCCCCAGACTGAGGTTCTGCTGAACCATCCACCACTGCAAGTCCCTGATCATGGGATCCGATACTAGGACCTCGTGATCTAGGTCGTCTAGAGTTTGGTCCCACTGCAACCGAAGTTTCCACTGGGAGACTCTCATGTGGAGCCGAGCTAGAGGAACCATTGGAATGGCGGCCGCCATGAGCCCAAGAAGGCGAAGGACCTTCCTGGCTCCTACCCACCTGAGGCCAGATAACAGACGAGCTTAATTCTGAAGAGTCTCAGCCCTGTCCGTCGGGCAAAAAGGCTTTGCCTAGGGTCGTGTTCAGCACTGCCCCTATAAACTGTAGATGTTGGCTAGGGACCAAATGGGACTTGGCCTGGTTGATGGTTATACTCAGGCTGGTGAAAACCTGCAGGGTAAGGGTAAGGGAAAGGGAGTGCAGGAGTTCCCCTCTAGATGGGGCCACCAGGAGCCAATCGTCCAGGTACGGGAAGACCTGCACGCCCTGGGTACGCAGGTGGGCCACTACCACTGACAGGCATTTGGTAAACACTCGGGGAGCCAAAGAGAGACCAAACAGAGGGCCCTGAATTGGTAGTTGTCCCACTGAAAACAAAAAAGGAGGTATCTGCGATGGGAAAGACATATGGAGATATGCAGGTATGCATCCTACATGTCCA
This sequence comes from Neoceratodus forsteri, assembly GCA_016271365.2. NCBI lineage: Eukaryota > Metazoa > Chordata > Ceratodontiformes > Ceratodontidae > Neoceratodus > Neoceratodus forsteri. The sequence goes on along the minus strand of CM057450.1, from coordinate 880,972,469 downwards.
GAGAACATAGCCACTGTCCCGGCTGCAGTAATGGTAGAAGGCTCTATAAGGAGAGCATTCTGAAGTGTTAGTACTCAACAAACATGTTCAGGGAGCTGAGGTCTAATACTGGCCTCAAGTCTCCCATCTTCTTTGGAACTAGAAAGAAATGGGAATATTAACCCGTCCCCCAAAGATGAGTGGGGACTGGCTCTATCGCCACCTTCGACAGAAGGTATATGATTTCCTCTAGAACCAGAGGAAGATGTTCCAGGGAGTAAGACGACTGAGGGGGTGGCTTTCGAGGAGGTTTCTGCAGAAACTTTATCGAGTGTCCGGCCGATATTAGCTGGAGCACCAACCCGGCAGATGGGAGGAGAATCTTCCCCCCTACCAGTTCCTCTGGAATGACCAGAGGGAGAGACAGGGAGTCACGAGGTGTGAGGCAGCCGAGGCTCCTGCAGACTTTTGCTGGGGGAGTCCTGGTTGTTGGAGGTGCCGCATGTTTGTTGGTGCACTTTCCTTGAGGCTTTGGTTTTTGTTGGGTTTGGCGATGACAAGGACATCGCTGCCCCTGAGGGGACCTGTTCAAAGTCTTTACAGACTTTAGTGCAGTGCCCTTCTCCCGCAGTTCAGTTATGATGTCCTTGACATCACCCCTGAACAGCACTGAACCCCTGAAGGGAGCATCCTGTATTGCGGACTGTACTTCAGGGACCAATCCTGACAAATGGAGCCAGGCATGACGCTGTAGACCCACGGCGAAAGCCGAGCTACTGCCAGCTGTGTCCACCACGTCATAGGTGGCACGAAGCATGTGTCTACAGGCCGAACGAGCGGAATGGACTAGGTCTCCCAATTCCTGCTTAATTCGTGAATCAGTCAGGGAGCCCAACTTGGATTCCACCTAGCCATGGATGGACTTCTGGAAATCCCCCATGTGACCGACGTAGTTGAGGGCCCTGATGCCTAGGGTGAAAGAGGAGTAAATCTTCTTTCCATACGGATCCAGAAGCTGGGATTCCTTGTCAGGTGGTGACAAGATCAAATGTTTGAGGTTGGCGGAGCGGCCATGGGCGGCGCTGATGACAACCGAATCCGTCTTGGGGTAAAGACTGAGAAAGTCTATACCCTCCAGAGCCTGGTATAGCCTATCCGCCTTCCTCGGAAGGGGGGCTAGCAAGGAAGGTTGGTTCCAAATAGTGGAAACAAGGCCGGCGTGAGGCTCTATCCAGGGTGGAATCAGTGTGGGAGCAGCCTCGGGCACATCCAGATAAACAGCGAGTTTCTTACGCTGTGGGTCTGGTTCCACTAACGTGTCTCCTGGATTTTCCTTAAGAGCTCCAGAAAAGAGGGGGAGAAGGAGGAGGAGGGACGACCCCTCTGGGGAGCTCCTGGGGGCGCGTGTCCTCCCCAGCCCGGGCACCGGAAGGTTCTCCTCTGGCATCTGGTAAAGGGAGGGAGTCTCCCATCTCTGATGTAGGGGGTTCGGAGTAGGGACCGACATCGGGAGACGACTCTCTACCTCCCTGGTGAGCTGAGTCTTGGTCTCCTTCAGATCCGCCTGTGGCTGCGGAGTGGGCAGCAGAGAAGGAGGAGGAGGAGAAGGTGGGGGATACGGGTAGTGTGGGTACCCGTAATAGGAGTATCCATAGCCTGATGGCAGGAAGCCCGGCGTCGGGTACTACGGTACCGTGTATTGCAGCATCGTGTACTGCGACGTCGGATACTGAGAAGCCAGATACTGCGGCACCAGGTATGGCGGTGTCGGGTACCCTGGCACCAGGGACTCTGATGGAGCAGAATGTCCTGGCTAAGGCCCTGCTGGCGGGCCAGATGGAGGAGACAGCCCCGCGGGCATCAGGCCCAGCGTAGGGAGGCCGCCGAATGTGCCTGACAGTCCTGACGGAGGAACGGGTCTTCCATCGGGCAGAGGGACGTAGGAACCGGCATCTGAGGGTCCGGCATCAGAGGGTCCAACGTAGGAGGTGGGGCCTCTCAAGGCAGTGCCCTGAGGTCATTGGTCTCAACCGGGAAAGGAGGGTTGAAATCCCCGGGTGTGAACTGAGGGGACGCAGGGACCTCAGTAGGCAACAGGGTTATCCATTGCGGAGAGCCTGGGGCATCAGACGTGACGACAGAGTCTAATGCAGGCTGGTTGACTGGGCAGTTGGAGGAGGAGTCAGCGGCCATCTTATTGGCAGTGTTCAGGCGGACGTCTGAGGAAGGCAGTGAAGGAGTGGCGGCCTTGTCGGAAGGGGGTTGGGCTGGACGATCACCCAAGGAGGTGGCGACTTAGCAGTCCTGACGGCGGGCATTGGTGGGACCCGACGTCCGGCTTAGTCGGACCTGGCTGGACCAGAAGGCCGACAGGAGGGAGCGGCCTTGATGGGACAGAAGCCTCCTTGCCCCAGAGGTTCTCAAGGCCCGAGCATGAGCCCGACGGGAGGGGTGACGCCTTCTTGGTAGCCACCAAAACTGCCGTCGAGGAGCGATCCCCCAGAAGGGATGATACCTGTAAGGCCGCGACTTTAGCCGAAGTCACGACTGCTGTGGAAGAGGACTACCGCTCCCGATGCTTCTCCTTGTCACGCTTCTTTTTGTGGCCTTCAGGGGAAGTAGACACCTGCCTAAGTTTCTTTAACTCTTTTTCCATGGAGGCCATTTTCTTCTTGAGGAGATGGGCTTCCAGGGACTGCTGCCTTCTCTTGCGGGTAGCAGAGTTTAACTTCTGGCAGTGCTGGCACTTCTCCATGGTGTGGTCTGGGCCTAGACAGAAGAGGCACAAGGAGTGGCCGTCCTTGTGTGGAAGCTGGGAACCACACGAGTTGCACTTGTTTTTATGTGATTTGGAGGGTGTCAGGGACAACATACACTGCAGATGTTAAGGAAAAAATTTAAGAAATCGAAAAAAGGTCAAAAAAGTTGAAAACTTTAGGACCGACGAAGGTACTGATGACCACTGTTCTACCGTGAAGGAACTTTCGCAAGCCAATGGCGGGAAAGAACTGGAAGGCGGGCATGGGGGACCACCCCTTTATACCGACATCGCATGACGCCAGTCACCTGATGTGGGGACGGTCCCCCGCCAGAGACTGCTAGCTAGAAGTTTTCCGTGGGGTCCTGACGCCTGGCAGCTTAGTCCTATCTGTGAATACCTACTGCAAGAGCCCTCTCGATGTAAGATTGTCCGTTACTTGCACCACCATTTACAGTGCACATCACCACAAGAAAATTATTTCTTTTAATTGGTTTGCTTTCCCTGCTAAAAAAAAAACAACAACTGACCCCGGCAGCAAGACAAGTTCAACTGGTAAGTGTTGCGAGTGCCGCGTGGCACGGTTTTCAAATTGCCATACCTGCTCCTCCAGAACTCACCAGACCCGATACTGTGCCACTCCTCTACCATGTCCCACAAAACCGTAACTTATTTAATAATTTATTTCAATCTCCCAGTTCAGACTGAGCTGCTGAAACACAGAACCCAGAAGCGATATCACGGCAGTCTTAAGTACGGCGAGTAGCAAGGGACATGCTCACTCCCAGCCTCGTCGTACAAAAATCAGTCTGCAAAGCATCATTTCCTTGCAAACATGCACATAAACAAAAAAGAAAAACCCTACTCTGTAGTATCTTCTGTGTCTCTGTTTCGGGGCGACAGACCCACTCATGCACCAGCTGCCGAAACATCACGCTCCTCTAACTTGAAACTGACTTGGCAATTGTTCACTCCATAAAAATTTGGAAAAAAAAAACATTAATAGAAAACTAAATTTAACTCTACAGTACAAGATCTTCAGTGTGTGGCTATAGAGTATACTGACAGACGAGCACAAAAGCCCTATACCGACTTAATGAAATAACTATATCCAACACAATAAAGACTACTTTTTCTCTTTCTGCTAATATGCTCACGTTTTTCACTCTATTTATACACACTTTTTCTGTGCATTTTTAATTGGTTTCTTTACTATGCGACCCATTTTATAAGCGCAATAACACACTTCGAGGTGTGGGTTATCACCTGACAAGAGCACGCCTAGTGGCATAAGGCACTCGGCACAAGCACCTCGTGCCTTAGTACACCCCTGGGTGTGCTCTTATTAGGAGATAACCCACACCTCGTCGTGTGTTATTGCTTGCTTGCTCTTAACTTTTTGTTTCTAGATGTCCTGTATCATCTGTTTTGCAACATGGTGGCTATGAGCCAGCCAGAAAGCTAGCTCTCTGTTTTGTAATTTTATTCTGTTTTATTGTTATTTTATCTTATTTTTATATGCAAGTTTTTCTTTTTAGGATAGACAGGGTTGAAGAAGTGAGGCAGTTTAGGGGAATGTGCGTTAGTCCAATGGTGTGATTCTGATTTTTTCCCCTGGTATTTTGCCAGAATATCTATGGGGGTTCCGGCGCTTTGGTAGCAGTGTGGCAGACTGCATCATTAGCCTAGCACCGGGACAAGTACGTTTTTTCATCAGTATTTTACTACATAAGCTTCTTCATTCTGATTGAGCGTGTTGTTTGGCGATGCTTTAACAGTTGCAGTTGCACCTCTGTGTGTTGGCTTGCAGTAACTTTCAGCAAGAATAGCTCATCTACAGGCAGCTAAGGGAGAGAACAAATGCTTCTGTCTGTCCCGAACTGGTTCTCAGATCCCCTGTGACTGGCTGTATCTAACGGGAGAAGGTTTGAGAAGGAAGGAAGAAGAAACCAAAGTTTCTGAGTTTTGCCAATGATAATAGCACTGTAGGAGGTGGTGAATATGAGCGGACTGGTCAAGAACTATGGCTATCAGTTCAAAGGAGTAGGAAGGGGGCTGTATACGGCCTGGAATTCGCCAGAGTTTTTGCTACTGGTCTTCTGTCAGAGGACAGGGGTTCGACGGGGAAAGGGCCTGGACCGTTTGGCTGTTGGTGGACGGCTGGGGAGTCAGGCTTTGGTCTCTGGCATTTCGAGAGCGGCGCTGGCTTCTCCTACGGCCCATGGACGTTGGTGGGATCAAACTAGACTGTTTAAGTATTTGGAGTCCCACTCTGGCTGTGCCGGCAAAGTAAAGGCAGTAAGAGCTGATTTGCTTACCTGGACTGGGGATTCAGGTCGGGTGCCTCCCTGGTGGGGTTCTGAATGATAGTAGCCTGAGGGCTGTGGTGCTCGGTACCTGTCATTAGGGAGCTCTCTTCCCTTACCCTGATTTCATGGTATTATGAGACTTCGGAGATGCGAACTTGGTATGCACTATTATAGTGCTGACTGTGGATGGATTTTGCTTGGAACATTGGTGGTCCGATCACCGATTTCTGCCTTATTTTCTCTGGATGAAGGCTATGAGAGGCCCTTCAATTAAGTTTGTGTTCACTCTATGTAAATAAGCACTGATGGATTTCGGCTTTATCGAACTCCACTGGACATATAAAAAGATTTTGCTTGCTGGGGGTGAGAGTCCCAGCGAAGCTCTTTTCTACCAGTTTTTGTTGGACTCTGCCTCACTTATATACATAGACATTTGTTTATTTGGGGGATTATTTGTGAGTATAATTTGGGGTTATTTTGTCTTTTTTGTAAGGGTTGGATAGGGTGGGGACTGATTTTTGTTTTAGTTTGTGGGAGTTGTAGGTTATTGGATAAGGGGATTTGAATTTTGTTTTTAATTATTTCAGGAGCTGGGTTCTAGGTTCTGGTTTTATTAGTATGTGTTTAAAGGATGCTCTCCCTGCCAGGCACTACTCCCCCTCCGAGCTCTGGGACCTCTGCCCTTTTAACTGTCCCCCACTGCCCACAGCAGTGTATGGTTACTGCAGGGCTCTGGGGATAGCGGGAAGGAGGAGAAGGGGTGGGGGTCTTGGACCGGGGGGGTGAGCTGAGCAGTCAGATTGGGGTAGTAGGGACCAGGAGATGCCCTGGGACGAAATGGAATCCAGAAAGTATAGTTACACAAGAACTTACCGTAACAGTAGATCTTTGAGAGGGGCTCTTGCAGCAGGTAGGACTGAAGCTAGCACGTGTCAGGACCCCACAGAAAACTTGTAGCTAGCAGTATGAGACAGGGGACTGCCCACGACGTCGGCTACGCCCGAAGTCGGACGTGGTATATAGGGGGCAGTCCTTTGGCACCATCTCATTTCTCCCGCCAGAGACCCGACTAGAAACAAAACTGGAGAACAGAGCAGGAAGTCCCCACCATGGTCTGGTGACATAAAAACCAAATAGCAATCCTGGGGGATGGAAGATGGGAAAGTCACCTGCTTCAAGAGCTCCTCTCGAAGATCTACTGTTACGGTAAGTTCTTACGTAACTGTACTACCTGACTTCGAGGATGGAGCTCTTGCAGCAGGTAATACCATTAGGACTGAGTCCCAAGCAGTACCCAAGGATAGACCCAGGTCTGATAGGGTGGTAGGGAGAGATGCTGAAAACAGTTGAAGCTGAAAAAGGCACTTAAGAGAGTAGGCCCTGCAGGACTGCTAGTCCAATACCTGCTCTCCTTCTGGATGCAATGTCCAGGCTGTAATGCCTGATGAAAGTGTGGCCTGAACTCCATGTAGCTGCAGCACAAATATCTGCCGAAGAGACATTTCTGAGTGCTGCAAAGGAAGAGGCCACTGCTCTGGAAGTGTGGCCCTTGAATGTTCCCGGAAGTGGTTTATTATGACGCTGGTAGCAGAAAGCAATACATTGCACCAGCTAATGGGCTAGTGACTGTTTGGAACAGGAGCCCCTAACATTCGTTTGGCGAATGAGACGAACAACAGGTCAGAGTGTCGAGAGGAGCGGGTCCTGTGGAGGTAATACCTCAAAATCCTATGAACGTCCAAGGTGTGCAAAAGCGCCTCTCCTTGACTGACAAATTCCGGATAATAAACCGGAAGGCTAATGTCCAGATTAAAAATCAGCACGGACACCACCCCTGCAAGAAATGGAAATTACATAATTATTGATCTTCTTGGACAGTCTCCATCACTCATTCACACTAGTGGGATAGCGCCGGAGGCTCTAGGACCAAGCGGGAGCCTAAAGTTTTCTGAAGGGTCGACGCCAAGACAGGACCACGCATGCGCGGCACTGCGAGACTAGCTCGCGCCTGTGTAGACTATCTCGGCAACGACATCTCCAACCGCCTCAGTACCTTTTCGACTGAGGAGGTGCAGTGTAACTAATCAGAATAACTCATCCTGAGTTTCTGGGCCTCAGAGGGCCCAGATGGCCTTTGCAAGAAAGGTCAAAGAATAATGTCCTCACAGTCTGAACTATAGGACCATGAAGACCAGGAAAGAAAACGAGTGAACCCAGGGGGATGGTGGGTGGGCGTGTGAATGAGTGATGGAGACTGTCCAAGAAGATCAATAATTACGGTAAGTACGTAATTTCCATATCTTCCTGGACTAAGTCTCCATCACTCATTCACACTAGTGGGAGAGTACCAAGCTAAAACCAACAACCCTGAGTAGGGTGGTAGGAGATAGGGTTCACTCAGAAAGGAAAGCCAAGTACTGTCCTGCTAATAAAAAGAGCTGTCTTGTAAAGAGCAACTAGAACATAGTGCCTACAAGATAAAGCGCTCGAGTTGTAACTCACCACTTTGCAGACGACTGCAATGGACACAAAATGAAAGTCTGCCAGGAAGCAACAACCACTCTAGGAGAGCGGCAAGAACCTGGCCTCACAATTTTGTCTAGGACCAAAATTAATAGTGTCAAAGACATGTACTAATGTAACGTACAAGGGACCTCAGGAACTGAAAGATTTGGAGGTAAAGTCTATTGGTTCAGGCTAGACCGGAAAGTGCAGATGGAAACCCCCACTATCAAGTATGGTTGACCTGTAAACAACAGGTCCAGGAGCACTTGAACCCCTTACTTGGTGAGCAAGGGGTCCAGGTGGGGTTAGCCCATCAAGGAGAATGGTCTCCATTTAGTCACAGGAACCTTCCTGATGGAAGGCCAAGCACAACTTAGAAGCCTCTCGTGGTGGTCTAGTAGAACCAGATCCTACCCACTACATATTCCAAAAGGAATCATCCTGCCCCTGTGTGTACAACTGTAGTAGCAGTCTCTGAACTCAGGGAAGAAAGGAAAAAGTGTACAGGAGGACGTGTCCACTGTGGAAAAAAACATTCTGACAGAAAAAACAGGGGCTGGATTTCTAAGGCAAATAGAGGCAGATGAGCATCAAGGAGGGACACAGCAGGACCAAGTTAGGGCTAACCCATTTGTTGAAGTGACTGAAAGAGGCAGTGACTCAATGCGGTGAGGCACTACCCACTCTGGCCTCCCTGAAGGGAGTAGGAAAGGATTCTAGTTTGTTTGCTGAAAAACAAACATCATAACTCCATCACGCATTTAAAGAAGATAGCTTTGTGAGCGACTGGCATGGACCAGTGCGCGGGAACTGAAGGTGTGAATATTTGAGAAGCTACCTCAGAAAAAAGACCTACTTGACCTTCCGTCAAGAAGGAAAATAAGCCTGTTAAGTTAAGCAAGCAGGAAGTAGGAACCTGAGTTCCGACTCGGTGGAGAGTCGCTTCTGCTGCTGCAAGGCTCTGCTCAAGAGAAGAAAGCCTGATAAAAAGAAAGGGGAATTAACAGACTAGGCAGTCGCCTAGGTCTAGGAAATGTTTCTGAATGAGAGAAATCTCTCAGAGAAAGAGATGACCCATACCGCCGCCAGATCGGACTCCTCCTAGGGGAAGAAGAAGTCAGGTACTCTTTACCGTACTCTGGAGACTAGCGCCTCAAGGGCTGAGGCGGAACCTGACCACATCCAAAAAAGGGGGGTATCGGGTAATTTCAGCTAGGCCCTGTGCTGTGATAAAAATTTTTTTTTTTTAGTCCGAACCTAACAAGGCCTTCAGGCTGCTATTTCGCAAGGAGTGTCTTGATACAAAATGACAAAGATGTTCTCCATCCGAGTGCAGAAGGAGTCTGAGCATCTATACTGAAATCATGACCGGACTAATAATCACAGCTGGAGAGAAGTTAACCACCTGTGCCAAAGAAGCCACCGAAGGGGCAACATCACAAGGGGGCTATATACCCCTATCAAAGGAGCGGAAGAGCCAGAGTGGCTCCTGACCATTAAATTAGAATGTTCCACAGAGTGTAACTGTCTTGACGATTGAAAAAGTCTAGATGCAGAAGTGTATGGTCCATAGATGCAGTGTGAAATACTATAGTGGACCCCATTACTAAGGAACTACTGAAAAGATTTTCCATCAAGGACTCTGATGATAAAGAGGATGTGCTCTTCAGTATATAAAATGAGTCGTCTGCTGTATCACTGACCAGAAGGACAGGGAAAGACCCATCTAGATGCACTTCTACCCTAGAAGAACCTTCAACAGAGATCTAGGTCAGAGCCACTAGAGACTCCGTCATCAGGAAGGATGTCGAGGAGCTTGGTTCCACGTAGCGAGCCGAGAAAGTGCTGAGCAGAATGAGATTCCGCTGGCAGAGCAGTACAGCAGAGTTCCATCAGCAGAAAACCGCTGGATGACACAAGATCCCACATAGACCGCCACTCACTAAGATATGTGGAAAAAATAATCCGCAGAACAGTAGTTCATTCTGCGATAAACATTCTGCCACAAGTTCTGTGGAAAGGAAGTCCGAAAAGGAAAAATGTGTCACTAATTCTGCTATAAAGCACCCGTTCGGCCCAGCATCACTCATGGCACAGGAGGGCACCAAGCAGTGCTTATGCCAACCTGGGCGATACCCGAGGGCAGCCACGGCAGTACCCGCAGGCACCCCTGGCACCCATATAGCAATGACACCGGAAGGCACTCCTAATACCCATGGTACCATGGTACCCATGACACCCATGGCAAGAACGGCACCCGAGAGCACCAGTGACACCCATGGGCGCCTGTGGTGCCACCCACGGCACCCAAGGGTGCCCCACCAGTGGCACCCATGGCACCCGTGGGTGCTCACGGCACCACCCGCTGCACCCACAGGTGCTCCTGGTGCCACCCATGGCATCATTGGCACCAATGGGTGCACGCGGTGGCACCCGCGGATGCTTGGCACCACCCAGACACCCGCAGCACCACTGACAGCGCCGACAACCAACGACAGCAACAAGAGCACCCACAGCACCGCATAGAGCGATGGCACTGACCCATGGTGCCGACTAGGGCACGGCGCCCATCAAGGCGCCGAACCATGGCACCGAAGGAAAATGCCAATGGAAATCCTGAGAAGGGGAGAAGGAAAAAGGTGGTGCCCGTGCTGGCCACTGCATGGAAAAGGGAGAATGGGGAAGGTATGAAGGGTTGACACGATGGCAAAGGCATAAAGAGGGAACGTCGCCATTCGTGATCCAATCGACCTGGCTCTGGTCCAATGGCTCCGAGGTCCAGAGGTCCCGAAATCAGGAACAGAGCCAGGAAAAACTGGAAAGTCAAACCTCTTGCTCCATAGGAGCGGCCCAGAGGTAAAACTGCCCACCGGAGCTCCAACGAGGACATAGATGGAGCTCGGAGTCGAGAATGCAGCCGTTAGGAGTGGGGCCAAGAGGAACCCACCAAAGTCGGTTCAGGCCCATCGCCCCTCCTGACGAACAATCCTCGTGCAGATGTACCAACGGGCAACCTCGAGCGGCACCGATTTTTCTTCCCCCAACGAGGAAGAGGAGCTCGAGGTTAAGCAGAGACGGATCCCCAGAACTGCTAGATTTGTGCTCGAGGACTGTCGTTAACCCCCCCCCGAGCACAGGACTGTCCATAGTGGAACACCCCTCCCGTTAATTAAGGACGGCGGACCGGACACAGCCCCTTTGCCATAAAAACTTTCAAATTAAGTCGTCCTACCGTCTAAGGACGACTCCGTTGATGGCAGGAAAGAATTTCTTTTTCTTCTTCACAATCATCTTCTTGTTTGTAAGATAAGAAATTAATACTTAAAATATTAAATTCAATGTTAAAAGCTGCTATCGTCTAGATGAAAACTTAGACTCCGGCAGACGAGCGACGTCGACATCCAAGGGCACTCGACGGCGGGAGAAAAGGAACTGAGGCGGTTGGAGGGTGATGCCGAGATAGCCTACACAGGCACGAGCTAGTCTCGCGGTCCCGCGCATGCGTAGTCCTGTCTAGGCGCCGACCCTTCAGAAAATTGTAGGCTCCCGCTAGGTCCTAGCGCCTCTGGCGCTATCCCACTAGTGTGAATGAGTGATGGAGACTTAGTCCAGGAAGATCTTAGGGTTTGTGCGCAGGGTCACCCTGTCCCTATGGAAAACTATGTAAGGTTCCTTACACGTCAAGGCCTGGAGCCCTGAAACCCTTCGAGAAGAGGTACTAGCTACCAAAAGGAGGGTCTTCTATGAGAGGATGCGTAGCTCGCAGGAAGCTGCTGATTCGAAGGGGGGTGGGGGGAGTGGGTTTCTCTAGGATGAAAAGCAAGTCCCAAGGAGGAACGATGTCTCTCCTGGGAGGCCTGATATGTAAGACCCCTCTTAGAAATGTCTTACAGACGTTGAGCTGTGCCAGTGTTCTATCTCCGAAGGGATCATGATATGTGGAAACCGCACACATGTAACTTTTTTTTATTGTAGACTCTGTTTTTGCACCTTATCTCAGGGCATCTGTCGGGAATCCACTCTCGGCTCTGGATCCTGACCCTCCACCTGAACCGGTGCCACCCGAGCTACTATGTCAGGGTCCGGACTCCAGTCTCCCCCGGACCCTCTAGGGAGAACCAGAGTCCCCAGATTCATGTCGGGTAGTGCGGCCGGCTCTGGACGTGTGGATCCATGTCCCTGGGGGTTCTGTCACCTCCTCAGAGACAGGGGATTTTCTCTTTTTGTCCCTCAACCCGCTCCCCCAGAGCTCGGATGTGCAAAGATGTCACGAGACGTCCGCCGCAGCTCCCTCCCTCTAAGTTGGTGCCCGACGTGCGCATGTCCACTGGCTTCCACCGGGGGCTGCTATTGCGCCAGGCAGTCCCTGAATCTCTCCCCAGAGAGGAGAGAAGTCCGCAGACGCCAACCTCCTCTCCCCAGCTGACCCCCGCAGCCCGGCCTGCTCTCTGAACCCAAGTTGCCGGGTGGTGCGAGTGGCGCCCAGCACCTCAACCCTCAGCGCCACCAGGCCAGGACACAATTGCATCTTAATGGATGAATAGCTCAGTCCTAAGTCCAGAAGGTGATGGAGATATTCTAGCACATGCATGGCTGGACAACCCAGGGGATCTAGGGCACGGGTCGTAGCCCAAAGGCAGAAGCGTTTCCATTTCAGAGCATAGGTGGCCCTGGTGGAAGGCTTCCTCGCTGCCACCAAGATCTCAGCCACCCTGCTTGACATTCCTAGCCTCTCTTCCACTAGGACTGCAGGAGCCACACATGCAGGTGAAGACAGTGAACAGCAGGATGGACGAGTGTCCCTGCTCATGTGACAGCAAGTGGGTGGAAAGTGGCAACTGTATTGGAGGTTCCAGAGACAGTTGCTGGAGCAATGGATACCAGATCTGGAGGGGCCACCAGAATCATTCTGGCCCCCTCTGACTGCAACTTGAGCAGTACTCTCAATGAGGGGAAAAGGAGGGAAGGCATACAGGAACTTTCCTGTCCAAGAGAGAGACAATGCATCTCGCCAGAAAAACACTAGGCCCTGGCGTGAACAAGCAAAAACGTTGCAGTTTGGCATTGTACAGGGACACAAAGAGATCCAACTCTGGATGGCCCCAGCGACTGAACAGGTAGTCTGCGACTCTTTGGAGCAATTCCCACTCGTGATTCAGAGAGGTAGGGCGGCTGAGACTGTTGGTGAGAACGTTCTGGACCCCTGCCAGATGAACTGCGATGAGATCCAGTCGGTGTTCTACTGCCCAATCCCTGACACTCATGGCCTCTCTGCAAAAGGGGTACGAGTGAGTCCCCCCCTTGCTTGCTGACGTATAAGACCACTGGTGTGTTGTCTGTTTGCACCAGGACAGGATCCGTCAAGAATTGGTCTCTGAAAGTGATAAGCGCATTCAGTATGGCTCTCATTTCCAGAACTTTTATATGCAGAGAGCTCTCTATGGCAGACCAAGACCTCCAGGTCCTGTGATCCCCTAAATGAGCCCCCCAGAGAGGCATCTGTGGTTAAAGTCTGAAGGGGGTGGGGCTCCGGAATGGGACCCCTCCCGCTAGACTGTCATGATGGAGCCACCATTTGAGGGAGTGGTGTACCGCACGAGAAATCCAGATTCGAAAATCTAGATCGTCCACCGATTGGTCCCACTGGACCTCGAGATGCCACTGGAGGGTCTGCATATGTAGTCTGGCTAAGGGTACTGTGGCTATGGCAGCTGCCATATGGCCTAGGAGTTGGACAACAACCCGGGGCAGGGGAACAGGAGGCCTTCTGGAGCCTGCTGGCCAGATCCCAAAGACAGTCTGCTCTGTCTGGGGGCAGGAAAGCTCTCCCCTGCTTGGTGTCCAGAGTAGCCCCTATGAATTGCAGCCTTTGTGTCAGCCAAGGATGTGATTTTGGCCAGTTTACTGTGATCCCCAAAGAGGAAAATAGATCCCGTGTCTCTCGTACGGTGATTAGAAGCTCCTCCTCCGACTGAGCAGAGAGGAGCCAATCGTCCAGGTAAGGGTAGACGAAGAGGCTTCTCCTTCGGCGGGCCGCCGTTACCACTATTAGACACTTGGTGAAGACCCTGGGAGTGGATGAAAGGCCGAAGGGAAGTACCCTGAATTGGTAGTGCTCGCCCTGGAAGCTGAAGTGCAGAAACCTGTGAGACTTCAGGACTTTGATATGCATGTAGGCGTCTTGCATATCTATGGAGCACAGTCAGTCCCCTTGACGGAGCAAGGGGAAGAGCCCTGCCAGAGTGACCATCTAGAATCTTTGGTATTTTATTGAGAGATTGAGCTGGCTTAAATCCAGATTGGGATGAAGGTCTCCAGTTTTCTTCGGGACAAGAAGTAGTGGGAGTAATAACCCTTTCCCTTCTGGGCCTGTGGGACCCTTTGGATGGCTCTCTAATATAGGAGCTGTTGGATCTCCACTTCTAGAAGGAGACTGTGTGCCGGTGAACAACAGACCGGAGTGGGGGGGGTTGTCCGGCAGAATAGAGATGAACTCTATTGTGTACCCTTTTCGAATGGTGTCCAGTACCCATTGGTCTGACATGATACTGGACCATTCGAGTGGGTAAAGCGAAACTGTGCACCTACCTCCTCGCTCTGCCTGAAGGGAGAAGTGGGGTAGAGGTAGTCAGCCTGAGGGGGTGGTGAGGGCCTGGGCCCTGGGAGTTTTGGGCTGCTTGGGGCCCTGGGAACCTTGAGAGGCAGGGTGACCCCACCTCTTGATCCCCTTACCATGGGACTGTTTGATCCCGTCCCTGCCCTTGTCCTTTACGAAAAGGGCATCAGCGGGGTTCCTGAGGCTGTGATTTATACATCCAGTGCACGTCGGCCACCGCTTTCCCCGACTCCTGGAGTTGCACGACCATCCCTTCAACTTCCAGGCCGAACAAAACGGGACCCTGAAAGGGGGGAATCCAGGATGGACTCTTGTAAGTCCGGCTGGAAACCCGTGAGCCTAAGCCATGATTGCCGCCTCATGCCGACCACCGAGGTGGCTGCTCTGGAGGCCATACCTATGGCATCATAAGAACACCTCAAGGTGTGTTTGTCGACATCTAATCCCGACTGGGCACACACCAATACTTCCTGCTTCGAGTCGGAGTCTGGCATAGAGTTCACAAGATCCACTGTCTTCTGCCACAGCGACTGTTGATAGGTAATCATGTGGGCCATGAAGTTCAAGGACCTGATGGCTCCAGTGGCTGAGTAGAAGACTTTTCGGCCCCAACCGTCTAACTTTTTAGAGATGGGGTCCGGAGGTTGGGAACGCAAATGCTTTGGCTGGGAACCTCTGCCGTGACAAGCCGTGAGGACCAAAGAGTTGGCTTTTGGTTGTTCGGCTAGAAAAGGTTCGGACCTCTTAGGCTTATAAAGTCTGTCTGCCTTTCAAGGGACTGCTGGAACTGAGGACGGGCTACGCCAGGTCAGGCGGGTCACGCCCTGGAACGGTTCCACAAACGGGGGAATAACCAAAGGTTTGGGTTCCTTCTCTCCAAGGAACTTGGCCAGGCGCTTGCGCTCTGGATCCAAGTCCTCAGTGTCCCACTCATATATAGCCTGAATGTGCCTCATGATGTCCAAAAAAGAGGGGTCATGGGGGGGGGACCATGGTGAATCTTTATGTCCTGGGGAGGGAGGACAAAATTCCCCGTCTAAGTCACGCTCTGATTCAGTGTTACCCTCACCTGGGAAGGACGTAACAGGAGAGGAAGAAGGAGACAGAGAAGAAGGGCGTTTCCTTCTCTCCTCCTTAGGGTCAGGACATGGGTGCTCACCCTCACAGCCGAGGCCCTGGGGTGGGAGGGGCACCCATGGATGGCGGAGTAAGGAGAGTGTCTGGGGGTCTATACAGAAGATCCCCTTTAATTGTATTCCACCAGGTAGTAAAGAGACTCCCGATGTCTGCTACTGGGACAACCGCAGGGTCTGGCACCGGGTTTGAGGGGCCGAGGTTGGGTCTATAGGCGTGGACGTCTGGAGCTCAAGTTCCTTGGGGGCAGGCATCGGGTCCGGGATCCCGGCGTCAGTGGGACGACAACTGGTAGCACCTCCATCTTGTGGTTCGGGGTCCGGTGTGGCCATGTCAGCTGTCCAGTCCCTCGGAGGAGGGGCAGATGGCTGGTTTTCATCCGGCGACTGCCTCCTGTCAGGTGTTAGTGAGCGGGACGACAGAGTAGGTGACCGGCTAGGCTTGCGCTGATCTGAGGGAGGGCGCACCTTAGCCGGAGGAGGGGGAGGCGTCCAAGCCCGGGCAGCAGTATAGCGCAGTGGTTTAAGGCTCTGAGCTGCAAATCTGGTGACATCCAGCAGACCAGATCTGGGTTTGAATCCCACAACTTCCACTTGCATACTGTGTGACCCTGAGCAAGACACTTAACCTCCCTGTGCTCCCAGGCCGCACCTGTAAAAAAACTTTCAGCTTAGTGTGTTACTCCTGGTTAAACAACTAAAATAAAATAAATACCTAAGGGTTCTTCTGAACACTTGCATTTGTCCGAAGAACTGGTCCTATCCTAAGCCTTGGACAGGCTTTCCTGGGTCGACCCTGAAGGTCTGAAGGGTCGATGACCAGGGAAGTGTGGTGTCCTGACGTGGCAAACTCCCGATGTTTCCCTGAGAAGAGGCAGGAGCTGACTTAGACATACGGGAAGGTTCCGACGACTGGGCCTGAACCGAACCAGATCTCCAGCCGGAGGTCGAGGAAGAAAAGGCCTGCTTAGCTGGCGACTTCAGGCGGGGCTCAGACCTGGCCCGATCCTTATCCCTGTGGTGATGCTTCCCCTCTGATGACTTATCTTTCGGTGGGGAATTCCTGGCGGAAGAGGATGAGCTGGCTCCTGATCCCAGCTGCATGGTCACAAGCTTCTTTTCGAGCAGAAAGATCTTGAGTGCATTGGCCCTCCTGGCGCGTGTCTTCTGGTTAAACTTCTGGTAATGTGTGCAGGCATCAGGCTGGTGACCAAGGCTAGGCAAAGGAGGCAGGCCACGTGGCCGTCTTTGGCTGGGATCTGCTTCCCGCACGCACACTTTGCTTTTCGCCGCGGTGGGGAGGGCAACAACATACATGAGATGATAGTTGAAATTGTTGATAGAATGAAAAAATAAAGACTTCTTTCTTTGGCTGTCGACTACTAAGGAAGGCATCCAAGGAGCCGAACTACATGGGTCGATGGCAGGAAAAGAACTGAGATGGTGCCAGGGGACCGCCCCCTATATACCACATTTGACATCGGGCATAGCCGACGTTGGGGGCGGTCCCCTGCCTCAGACTGCTAGCTACAAGTTTTCCGTGGGGTCCTGAAGCCTGCCGGTTTCAGTCCTAATGGTATTACATGCTGCAAGAGCTCCACCCACAAAGTCAGATCGAGGTTTTCCTTGTCTGGTGCCCATACCCAAGGGCTTCATGGTTAGTGGTCTGGTAACACGGCTAGCCCCGGGATCCCACCCAACCCGCACGGTGTTGTGCAATGCCAGATCTATTAAAAACAAAATGGCTATAATAGCCGATCTTGTTAAGTCATCTGATCTGACGTGCATCACTGAGAACTAGCTGGATGATAATGCTGGTCCTATTCTGGAGGCAGCGATTCTGGCCAGTTTCTCCATGATACACCGTGCTAGGTCGGGTTGCAGGGGCAGGGGTGTGGCAATTTTTTTTAAAACGGAATTGGAGGCCGGCCCGGTGGCGCTGAGGGTTGAGGCGCTGGATGCCACATCCCGCTCCACTCCGGCCACCCGGGTTCGAACGAGCCCGGGGCGACGGGGGTCGGCAGGGGAGGGAGAGGATTGAGCGTCCGGAGGACAGCTCTCCTTTCCCGGGAGGAAGGGGGACACACATTCGGCGTCTGACTGGCCTCTGGTGGTAGCCGGAGGCACAGCAAGCGTATGAGTGCGCAGAGGGGGTTGGGAGTGGTTGACGTCGGCGGTGACGCCTTGACGTTGGGGTACGTACCACTCCCACGAGAACAAGGGAAAAACACCACGCAGCACTCCCGGTAGACGGAGCACCAGGCCCCGATCCCCAGTGCCCCTGCCTGTCCCGGTACCAGCGTCCTGACGATAACAAAAAGGACTTCGGGGGTGGCCCAGCCCCGTGCCCGCCTGGGGGATATATCCACGGCTACATGGGGGATGGACTGCACCGGGCTCCAGGTAAGAGGGCGGGGACTAGAAGGCCTTAGGTGTCTCCCGAAGAGTGGGAGTGCTGCGGGCAGGGGGAGTATAAAGAATAAGTAAAAAAAATAAAAAAATAAAACGGAATTGGGCCTTGCTGATGTGTTAGTTGAGGATACCAGGTCCTTTGAGTGCACCGTGGTAGCAGGTGTGGGGTGCAGGATCATTCTCGTCTACCGTCCACCCAGAGGTGAGACTTTGTTCCTGCAGGAAGTCGCTGACTTCGTTGTCGACATGGTGTTGGAGTCTCCCAGGCTAATGGTACTGGGGGACTTTAATGCCTGGATCAACTATGAACTCTCGCAATTGGCCAGGACATCCTCAGTCTTATGAATTCAGGGTTTTATTTAACTCTAAAAATTGATTAGCGTTTTGCTCATAAAAGTGCTAAAACTTTGTGAAAATGCATAGCTTTTACCTCACTGAGTTTAACAAACACAGCACTTCTAGAAAATCTATATAAATACTTTCTGTATAGTTAGTATCATCCCAAGAAAAAAAACTGCTAATCAGTTATTTAAAACCCTGGAATTCGTTGAGCTTCACAAAGGTAAGTACCTCTGCTACTCACAATTATAATCGCTCATTGGATCTGATTTTCTTCCTGGCGATGGAGACCTCTAACCTGGTGGTGGAACCGGTTGGATGGTCGGACCACCACATCTTAAGGTTCAATTTCCTAGCCCCCTTCATAGACTTGCTCCTGTGGAGGTGGTCCGATCCCGCCCTTTGCGGGGAGTGACCCCAGAAGGCCTTTTGGCGATGTTAGACCTATCGGGGATGCCAGATGCTAGCAAGGGCCAGAGAACCTTCTTCAGGCTTATAATCGAGCAGTGATGGGGCTCTGAATACCATGGCTCCTGTCCGTATTCATCTCCTCACTCTTCGCCCTCAGCCCCCTTGGTTTGATGGGGCCCTGAGGGAGCTGAGGCGAGTCGGACAAAGGCTAGAGCATGTTTGGCGTAGGTCCAGTCTGGATGCTGACAGACTTAGATTGATGGAGCATTATAGAGACCATCAGTCAGCAATCTCTCATGAGAAGGCAGAGTTCCTGTCCAGGGAGATTGCTGCAACTCAAAACTGACCAGCTCAGCTTTTCTAAACTGTAGATAGACTGCAATCCATCCTGTCTGCAAGTTCGGAGAGCATTTTCTCAAGCTAAATGTGAGGAGTTTGCTCGCTTCTTTGCTGATAAGGTCGCCAACATCAGGTCAGCGGTTCACCTGGCACGCCCTATGGGGGGGGGGTGGCTAGTTTGAGGTCGCTATCCCTCAGTTCTGTTGAATGGAGTTTGACCGTCTGGCTATCATGGATATCATGCCGATTCTCCAGACCAACCAGCTGTAGTTTAGTTCCGGGCCCCACCCGCCTTTTAATAGGGTGTGTGGATGTCATTGGCCTGGTTGTAGCAGAACTAATCTGATGCTCACTTGAGACGGGAGAGTTTCCTAACTCCCTGAAGAAGGTGGGGGGGTAACACCTCTTTTCAAGAAATCTTCTCTTGACCCGGACTGTCCTGCGAACTACAGGCCAGGCTCTAACCTTCCCTTTGTAGGAAAAGTTATTGAGAAAGTTGTTGCGTTGCAGCTTGAGAACCATCTTACCATCCATGATATTTATGATCTGCTCCAGTCTGGATTTCATAAGAGACATAGCACAGAGACTGCTCTAGTTCGGGTGCTCAGTGATCTCCTGATTGCAAGAGATCAGAAGCACCACTCCATCTTGGTGCTTCTTGATATCTCATCAGCTTTTGACACTGTGGATTATGGGGTGCTGCTGGAGTGTCTGCAGGTCACCTGTGGCCTGTCTGGTACAGCTGTCAGATGGTTCCATTCTTTCCTCACTGGCAGATCGCAGAGAGTGGTATCAGGGACGTGTTCCGTAGGGCTCAGTGCTATCCCCCATGTTGTTCACGGTGTATATGCTGCCACTGGGAGACATTGTGAGGTGGTATGGGTTGAGTTTTCACTGCTATGTAGGTGATACTCAGCTCTACCTGTCCTTTGTGCCCAACCAGGATAGTGCACTCTCAGTGTTTAACAACTGTCTCACAGAAATCCAAGACTGGATGAATACCAGCTGGTTAAAACTCAATTCTGACAAGACGAGGTGTTGGTCATGGAACCGGGTCGCCGGATAGAGGGGTCAGCGGCGGGACGCCCCTCAGGGCTTTGGCTTGGGGGTTCCCAGTTGCTGGCCTCTGAATGGGTGCGGAATCTGGGGGTGTTACTTGATGACGGGCTGACACTTTGTTCACAGGTGTCAGCTGTGGTCAAGTCCTCTTTTTACCATCTGAGGAACATCGCTCAGATTAAGCACCTTGTTCTGTCAGGTGACCTTCCAACCCTGGTCCACACCTTTGTGACCTTGTGCCTTGACTACTCTAACTCCCTGTACTTAGGGCTTTCGGGGGTTGATATCCACCGCTTGCAACTGGTGCAGAACGCTGCGGCCAGGTTTTTGTCTGGATCAACTCGATCCAGTCATATTACACCTGTGCTGCGTGAACTGCACTGGCTGTCACTTCAGTGGCAGATCACCTTCAGGGTCAGCTTGCTGACCTATAAAGCCCTACATGGACAGGGTCCGAGTTACCTGCAAGATCTTCTGAATCCCTACTGTCCCCTCCGACCACTCCACTCAGCCAACAAGAGATTGCTGGAAATTCCCAGGGTATGACTGAAAACTTCTGGAGCTCGGGTGTTTGCCTTTGCTGCCCCTACCCTGTGGAATTCTCCCCCTCGTCGGAAACGACAGTGCCTGACAGTGGAGAGCTTCAAAACTGCTTTGAAAACACATCTTTGCCGACCCGGTGGCACTGAGGGTTGAGGCGCTGGACGCCACACCTCGCGCCACGCTGGCAACCTGGGTTCAGGAACGGACTCAGGTCACCAGTGGGTCGACGGGGGCTTGAGGATTCAGTGAGACCGCTTACTTCCCAGGAGGGAGGGGGTGCTTGGCTCGCTAAATGACCGACCTCTGGTGGAGGCCAGGTAAGGCATGGCTTAGCCCAGAACAAGGGGAGGATTGTGATGGACGTCGGTGTAAGCGCCTAGGCATCAGTGCACATCACGTCCTTCCGGGGGGGGGCGGTGAGTACAGTAAAAACAGCCGTCCTGGCACGGCACTGACAAGGAAGGAATTTCTAGCTATCCCTGGGCTAGCCACTGAAGGAGACCCTGATAAGATTACTGAAGGTATGGGGAGGGCCCCAGCCCTGTCCCCGCCTGGGGGGGCAATCCAAGGCAGGATGGGGGGGTCTCCGTGCAGTGGTCCAAGGGGCAGTTAGTCGGCGACAGTGCCGGGATGGCGGGGGAAAATAGTAATTTCAAAAAAAAAAAAGAAAAAACATCTTTTTGGACTTGCCTTCGCTGTAAACCCTTAAGGAATGAAGAGTAACAGATTTGTATTTTAAATACTGTTTTTAAGATATGGTGAAGTTGGAGTGTTTCTGTTAGATTTGTTATTGTTCTTAAATTGGTTACTTTATCTTTGTACAGCGCTTTGGTATATTATGAATTGCACTCAACAAAGATTATTACCATCATCTAGTACCTATTTTGCAACTCATCTAGACTTACCTTCAATAATTTAATTTTTGTTCTGTAATTTCCTGAACCACATGCCTATGATTGTGTCTGACAATGCCTCTGGCTGCCCTGAATTGTATTTGCCTAATCTAATTTAGTAACTTACTCTACTTGTAACTCTTAACTGTTCTTCATTGACGTGGAACCTTTGTAAATGAGCCTTGGCTGAAAGGTGCTTTCCGAAATATTAATAAATAATACATTAAAAAAAAATGTGTTGCAACAGTTCTTCTATTTCTTAGCCTAATCTATCTTTTACAATTTCTAGTCTATAAGGTTGCCCACCTATGGGCACCCCCTCCCCTTTCTTGACTATGCTATAGTATCCTCTTTAAGTTTTCCTTTTCCCTCTCAGGTCCTTGTACAGGGAGGTTATTGTGGTGACTTCCAAGCTCATGTAAAACAACAGGCTATGTTCCTCGTTGCTGGATTTAGTATGCAACAGCACTACAGTATGTCATGAAATAGCTTGATGTATATGCCTTACGTGTATGAAACTTGTAAATGTTAAAAATACCATGGCACTAGGTGTTTTTGATAAAGGTAAAAAGTTACTAGGGGAAACTATTTTATAAAAATTAAGTTAGTTGTGTTATTTAAAATGCATGTAAATTACAGATTGTTTGAGAGGCCCTTTGGCACCATGCATTCCTGCTTTCAGCTTAACAAGCCTAAAATGGCATGGTGATTTGCATATAGCCCCCATTGCATTACGGGGTATGTGTGATGTTGTGTTTCTTTGACACCTGACTTTATTGCCAATGCCCTCTGGGGTAACCCTTGCATCAGTGCTTCTGCACTGAGGTTCTTTGTCTTTAACTTGTTTTTGAGTTTTTCTTTTTTGAGCTCCCCATTACCCAAACACACAAGACCAACATAAGGATAAAATAATTTTCACTAAACAGATCAGTAAATTAGTCGGTCAGTAGGTACTAAGTGCAGAGGAAGGACATGCATAATCTGTTGCTGCAAACTGATGCACTGAAAGGGATATGCCACTGCTTAAGGTTTTTCCCTGTGTTTTAAATATCACCCAGAGATTGTGTGTTGAACCTGAAGTTGTGTCTGGTCCATCTGTTGTCCCACAATCCCTCCACAATGAGTGGGTGCTATATACTCTCTAATCAGGGACCAGATTCTTGGCCAAACCTCCTCTGCTAGGCACATGTGGGCCTTAGCATTAGGTTGACCCATTAGTGAGTATGAATGGCCGTCATGCTGGAAGGCTGCTCATATCCCAATCAAGGACTCCTGTAGCCAACTTATATACAGTATAAGGTGTTGCACTACTGGTACCGCACCCCAGTGGTACTCAAGGCAGCCCACCTTATATCCACTGACAACTCCTGGAGCTGTAACAAGACCAACGGGGGCATCTTTCTTGTGCTCTGAACACGCCCCGTGTTCATAAAGTACTGGCATCGTATTCGGGACATCACAGCAGCTGTTCTTTGCTCACACATCCCGCTCACCCCAGGACTTTTTCTTCTGGGCTTGAGCCAAGAAGTCTCCCACCTTTCAAAAGCCTAGTTTGACCTGTTACTGCATGCCAGTGTCAAAGCTAAGAGGCTTCTGTTGCACAGACGGCACAGCTCTGAGATCTCAACCACAAGGGAATTTTTGTTGAAAAGGAAAAACAAACACGCTCACCAGGACATGTGCTCAAACAAAACTAGACCAAGGAACAAAATAAAAGTAGCACTCCAAGTTAGTCAGCAAAAAGGTACATACATAGAGTACTCTCAAGTCAAAATACATAAAAGTCCGATGTTTGCTGCAGCAACAGAACTGCCATGAATTCTGTTACTGCAATGAACTTTTGTCTTTTGCTTATTTCGACTGTTAAGTACTCTGTCTATGTACCTTTTTTACTGCCTAACTCTGAGTGCTACCTTTGTTTTGTCCCCTGAATTTTTGTCAAATATGGCCCAACTGGCAAGTTTTGAGCCATTATCCTATATGGCCTCCAGCTCCCAGGAAGACTATCGAATGACATGGACCCCCCCCCAGTTCTCAGCCTGGCTCCCAGAACATGTACCATACCACCTCCACCACTACTCAAGCAGCCAGAGTTGGGGTGGGTTGACCAATATACAGTAATCTGGTTTCACGCCAACCAGTTAGGGTCCCCCCACTCCCAGTGATCATTTTACCTAAAGTACTTGCACCTATGGCCAGGTTCAAGTCTACTGATCCATGTACCCTCTCACCATTTGTATGCTTCCTTGTACAGTTATGACTTCTTAGAGGTACTGGGGTAAAGGGCTCCTCCCTGCCCCACTGGATGTTTAATGCGATTGGTTTTGCGGACTATATGGACCCTTCTGCTTAGCTGATCTCACATGTGGCTCTGTCCAGTATATTCCAACCTGCTTGTTTTTATGTATTGCTACCGTGTTAGTACATTTTTCCACTCTTCTTTGTCAAACCCTCTTTATATGCGCTGTCAATGCTCTATCCTGACTCTGTATTTAACTCTGAAATCTTGAATTTAAGAAGTTTAACAGCAAAAAGAACAGCTAAACACTACATATCAACTAGCCAAGAGCACAGCCCACAAATGAAGGCAAGCCAACAAAGTCAGATACGATGAAGAAGGCAAAGTTCAAAAATTGGTGCCTGGAGACCAGGTTCTGTCCTGAAACCTAGAACTTCCTGAAAAAAAAAAAAAAAAAAAAAACACAAAACTGCATATCAATGAGGAGATCCTCAGAATATAGTGACTGAGCAACTTCATAATCTGCCTGTATACTGTATATGGCATAAAGGAAGAGGAGAATGGATCATGCACAGAAATCATCTAACAATAGACATCTGGAAACCAGTCCAGCACAGACAGTTCCGAAACTGCCTCAACCAATGGAAACTACAGTAGATCGGCTGCTAGCAGGAAAGAAAAAA
The DNA here is from genome assembly GCA_016271365.2 of Neoceratodus forsteri. Classification (NCBI taxonomy): domain Eukaryota; kingdom Metazoa; phylum Chordata; order Ceratodontiformes; family Ceratodontidae; genus Neoceratodus; species Neoceratodus forsteri. The sequence goes on along the minus strand of CM057450.1, from coordinate 880,948,251 downwards.
ATTACTCACCACAGTAATCTTGTTTCTTCCAAGGTATTCTTCAATATGATTAACTCTAGCAGTCAGCCTCCTGAGTTGCACTGCCCCAGAGATGAATGGAAGCTTATGCTAACAGTGTAACAGATATTGGCTTGTGCCACCATTCATATCTGCTGCCCTTACTGCCTGTTGCTTTCTACAATGCTCAGATTCATTGGAGCTTGTAATTAGACCCACTAAGCTATTCTAATAGCTATCAGCTAAATACGAATAATAATAATACTTATAATGATTACCCCCTCATTTCACCCCATGACAATAGCAATACTAAGGAACATACTAAAGAACTGAACGGAGCTAAAAGGCAAAATTATTCTAGACATAGGTCAGACAGTAGGTTTCTCGAGATTCCTTTTATGAAATCTAAAAGTGGACAAAGATCCTTTGCTTATATTGCTCCATTTATTTGGAATGAAATTCCTCAAGATATTAACATACTAACATACTATTTGCCAGCAGATTAGGCCTTATGGTCTATCAAGTCTGCTCGAACCTAGATCCTTAGTTGGGTGCCGAGATATTAGGTGGTTGTGTTCTGTCAAAAAGTTTGCCGATGCATTAAGGATGTATTTCGAATCTCAATTTAATTGTAACTGTTTTTTATGAATTTTATACGTAACAAAGACATTTTTGTCTGCAATTTGCTGCATTGTATATGTATGTTTGATTATGTATTGTCTGTATGCAATATATGTGGGTCGCACCTGTAAAAGGAACTTGTTTCCAGTGTGCTTACCCGTTAAGTGAATAAACAAACAAACAAACAAACAAAATGTCCACTGTAGCCCCTGAATTACATACAGGAGGTCAAATTTTTATTAACCAATAAAAAGTTATCTAGTCTACTTTTAAATGTACTTTTATTATTGCTGATAACTGTTGGTAACTCATTCCAAGGCTTAACAATTCTTTGTGAAAAGAAGTAGGCTCTTTTTCTGGATTTAGTTCTAGTTCTTAATAACTGAAGTGGGTGTCCTCTTGTGTTAATCACTACCCATTTAAAATCTAGGTCACACTCTATAGTAAGGGACTGACCATTACTGATAACCCATGCTAGTAGAAGATCGCCCCTCAATCTACGGAGCTCTAGTGTCAGCAAGTTATATTTAGAAAGTCTTGCTTCATAGGCCAGAGTTTTATCTGGGCAGATTGATTTTGTGACTTTACTCTGAAATTTTTCTAACTTATTAATTTATTTTCGATGGTGAGGACACCATAGCTGTGAACTGTAATCAAAATGTGGCCTTATGTAGGCTCAATATACTGTAGTGGCAGTAGAATAACTGTATCTTTGGATTTTATATTATGTTTAATGGACCACCAAATTTTATTAACTGTACTGAGGATGCTTGATGTGTGTAGGTTAAACTTTAAATCTGAATCGACTGTAATACAGTACCTAAATCTTCTTCATGGGACTTGCTGGTAAATATCTCATTGTATAAAAAATACTGATTTCTACTATTTTGCTTTCCAATATGAAGAACACAGCATTTAAAGATATTAAAGGCCAAACCCCACTTAATTGACCAGACCCCTAGGGAGTCGAGATCTTTTTGTAATAAACTGACATATTCAGAGTTACTGCAGGGATTCCCTGATTTTACAATTATCTGCATATTTGACTATGGTACAATTTAAGTTTTGGGATAGATCCAAGATAAATATTTTAAATATTACCGGAGCCAAGACAGAGCCTTGGGGAACACAGCTATTAACAGGAAGCCATGCTGATTCATGGCCATCAGTGACAACCCTTTGATATCTCTTACTTAGACAACTTGCAATCCAACATATGAAAACTGGATTAATACCATATAATAGTAGTTTCTGTATTAAAGATTAGTGAGGCACAGAGTCAAATGCGTTCCTGAAATCTAAAAAGATTATATCACAAGGAATTTTGTTGTCCAAGTAGTGACTTATTTTGTCATAACTCACTAAATTAGTAAATGCAGGAATGACCCTTGCAAAACCATGATGAGTTGGAGTCAAGATTCTTAAGTTCAGATATAATCATGTCCTTGATGATCCTTTCTAAAATTTTACAAAAGATAGATGTGAGGCTAACAGGATGATAATTGTCTGGATTTCCTCTATCTCGTTTTTAAAAAAAAAAGAGGGGGGGGTGATTCTAGCCCTTTTCCAATCAGAGGGAACCAAGCCTAAATTTAAACTACTTTCAAAAATAAGTTTTAGAGGAGAGGACAGATGCTCTTTCATTAAATGAATGATATCCCCTGAGATGCCGTCACGACCTGGGGACGAACCACGCTTAACACTATCTAATTTGGACTTTGTGTCTTCAGACGATAGAACAACCCTATCCAAGAATTTATCAGTTGTGGGAGTAGCAGTACCTGATGATGTGTTGAACACTTTTCCAAAATGAGAATTTAATTGTTCAGCCATGTCCTTGGGGGTAGTTATTAAAGGAATAATGCATGACAGGGTGTGAGTCGTGCTGGGATAATGCCACGCCTGGGGGGGTTGGGCACGAGAGCGCGGGCGACTCGTCCAATCCCAGCATGATGCTATCCCAGCACCTACACACAACTCTGAAGTGATTATTCCTACTATACAATGGCTTGTTGTTGTATATAAAATAAAAAAATAATTTTAAAGAATGTGTTTATTGCTGTGGAAAAATATTTTTGTTTCTTAAAAGGGGATGCAAAAAAAAAAAAGAGAGTATGCTCACGCTCCATATTGTCATCTACATTTGTTCTCAGTGCTGAGACTAGACCCATGGCAACATGCTGGGATAACACCATGGGTCCAGCCCTAAACTGACCAATCACAGTCCAAGATTCTTTCTTGCCACTGTACAATACATCATTGCTTATAAATGGGCCCACTTTACAATCCTGCTTCCTTAATGAATTGATATAACTGAAAATAATCTTTTGATTATCCTTTTTGGCTTGAGTTGCTATATATTTTTTGGTGTTATATTTTACAGTTTTAATAGCTGTTTTACAATTCTTTTGAATCCTTCTGCATACAGACCAGGTTCTGTCACATTTATTAGACATATTTTTTAAAAGCTTTCTTCTTTCTAACAAGTTTAACCAATTTATCAGTTAACCATTTTGGATTTAAATGAGAATTGTTCTTCCTTTTTGGGGAATAAATGTATGTGCTGCATCCAAAATAATATTTTTGAATTAATTCCAGATACTGTCAATATTTGGACCCTTCAACACAGTCTTCCAGTCTATGTTTGTTAAATATTCATGAAGGGCCAATTTATTGGTTTTATTATACGCAAAAAATTATTTCAATTTATATGATTCAGTCCATGTTGAAAGAAGGACAAATTTGACTCTGTAGTGGCTACTGTTCCCTAGCGAAGCTGCAATTTTACAATCTTGAATAGATAAGGGTTCACTGCTTAACACAATGTCCAGTATGTTGTGTCCTCTCATTGGAAAGTATACATGTTGAGTTAACTTCAGTTCTTCACAAAGCAGTAAAAAAATCCTTGGACACTGAACTAGATGCTGTTTTATTAGTCTAATCAATATCTCCAAAATTAAGGCAATGCCCAAAATAGGCCAATAACAAGAAAACAGGGCCACTTGGTTTAAATTCAAAAGTACCAGTGAATGGTCAACAAAACAAGTGACATACCAATGGTACTGCAGAGACTGATTCTGGAAGGGAAGGTAGGGTGGGCGAGTTATTCATACTGAAGAATACTTTGGAAGAAACAAGATTACTGCGGCGAGTAATTTTTTTTCTTCTAACCCCAGGAATTCTTCAATATGATTAACACCAGCAGACGACGAAGCAGTACCTTTGGAGGTGGGCCCAGAACCCTATTTAGGGAACAGGCTCTGCGGCACTGCTGTGCCAAACTTGGCATCTTTTCTGAACTGAATGTCCAAACTGTAACGCTCTATAAAGGTGTGTACTGTTCTCCATGTAAAACAGCTGCTTTACAGATTTCGAACAGAGGAATATCCCTGGCTGCTGCTATTGTAGCAGCTGTACCCCTTGTGGAGTGTGCCCTCAGGCCTACTGGGGGCTCCTTACCATCTCTGCTGTAACAGACCTGGATGCATGCCACTATCCGGCATGCAACTGTCCTCTTTGAAGCTGGCTTTCCTTTTCCCACATCACCAAAGGTCAGGAACAACTGCTGTTGGTCCCACCTGTGGGCTTTGGTGTGCTCAATATAATATTTTCAAGCTCTTTTTACATCAAGGCTATGTAGCCTAGCCAGCCTGGTGGCGCTGAGGGTTGAGGTGCTGGACGCCACACCTCGTGCCATGCCAGCGACCCGGGTTCGGAAACGAGCCCAGGCCATTGGGGGTCGGCAGGGGAAGGAGAGGACTGAGCATCCACTGGACTGCTTCCTCCCGGGAGGGAGAGGGGATATGTCCCGCGCAGACAGCGACACCCGGTGGAGACTGGGTGTACTACAGTCATCAGGACCATGTAACTAAGGGAAGGCGCTGGGCGGCATTGCATGACCCATGTCGGGGAGGGAGTAAAAAGCAAGAAAAATCCCTGTCTCAGCTCGTGGAGATGTAGGGGGCTCCAGGGATGTAGCCCACATCCCAACATCGGCCCAGTGCCTCGGGGGACTCCACAGCCGACCCAGCCACCAGGTAAGGCCTCTCTAACTTCAGATAGGGCATCGAGGGAGAACATACCCACGCCGGGGGAACGGGCCTGTCTGGGTGGTCGGGGGAGTCCTGTCAGGGGTTGTAGGTGTCAGACAGGAGAGAGGCTCCTGTCAAGAGGGCACCCTGGAAGGATGCCCGGCAGAGGTGGTGCACAAAATAGAGTTGGGGTGGGGGGGGGGCTATGTAGCCTGTGTTCCCCTGAACTAGCGTGTTCAGTAAAGAAGACTGGCAAAGTGACAGACTGATTAAGGTAAAATCAGAGACTACTTTTGGAAGGCATTTCCTGTTAGTCCTGAGCAACACCTTGTCCCTGTGGAAAGAGATGTGGTCCTGCTCCACACACAGGGCCTGTAACTCACTTATTCTTTTGACTTCCAAGTTACAAAGTTTAGATGAGCCACAGCCAAAGGCTCGAATAGAGGCTCCATGAGCTTGGTAATACATACATTTAAGTATTTTGAAGTATTCATTAAATATTCAGATTACAATACCTTTGAGCTAGAAACTCATTTACAAAGTTTCCACATCAACAAAATACAAAGTTTAGAAGATATACAGTACAATTGTCTAAAGGCAAAACACAACTTTTAGGGAAAGTACCAAAGCTAGCTCTGCTTAACCTGTAATGGTAGTAGGCAGCTAACTAAACAGTGGGGCAGCCAAGGAGTGTAAGAACAGGGCAGAAAATACTTATCGAAGGTTAACAACTAGGGATATCCTCCTAAGGAGGGGGTGGGGCATTGGGAGGAATAATGGGGTGAAAATAGTGAGTACATCCACAGCACTGGTAATTGTTCTTAGCAAGTGGGAGTACAGGGAGGAGCAGTAAAAGGAACAGGGGGCAGGATGGGGTGGGTAGGGAAGAATATCCGCTGAACAGGCTTGGTCATAGGGGTGTGGGATGGAGGAGTGGAGTGGTAGTGGGGAAAGAGGTGGTGGGTAGGAGAAGATGGGATGGAGCAGTAGGGTGAAACGAGTGATAGGTAGGGGGGAAGTGCAAGTATCATTCAAAGTGTGATAGACTCTGTGTCCAACTTGTGGATTGTAGTCAAATACACTGAGTGCAGTAAGATGAGAGCGAAGTTTAGATTTGAAGCCGGGCAAGTTTTGTTTCAGCCAAATCATCACTTTGGAGGGAGCTGAGCCAACTGGGTGCCCGGAACCAAAGCATCTCTGACCTTGTGAAGTGCGATGGAATGGGATTTTCAGCAGGTTACAATCAGACCACCTTGTTTGTCTGGTGTAAGTATTTGGGCACAGAAGGCTCTGGACCCCCGGGGGTGTTAGTCCCAGGGTGGACTTTCTGGCAAGTAGGCATGTCTGACACTGTGGCCCGCACTGCAGACTGAGCCACCCTGCTTGAGAACAAAGGTCACAAGTGTAAGTGAGGCGAAGTGCCCCAGTAACAAGCCTACAGGCTTAATTAAGGGCAAATCTGACCCTTTTCAGTATGGAGTCTGTTGCGGCGCCATATTCTAGTAGTCCATAATCTATAACTGATAAGACTGAGCTGGTCGCTGCATGTTTTAGCGCCTCCTTTGTCAGACAGTGTTTGTGCCAATAAAGTAGGCCAATTTTGAAGTTGGCAGCCTTGGTTAATTGATTGATGTGGAGGGAGAAGGTGAGAGAGCTATCTAGGGTGATCCCCAGGTATCTGAAATTATGGACCATTTTTAGTACTGTGTTATGGCTATTTAGTATTTAAGCTAGTGAGACCTATGCCTATTGTGGGAGAAGGCGGACAGCACTGTTTCTTTTTTGGTTTTTTTAAGTAGTAGCTTTGACTTTAAGAACCAGGATTCAACATATGAGAAGTTCTGCTGCATCTGCTTTTCAAGAATTATGGAGTTGCTGTTACTAGCGAAGAGCACGGCATCGTCTACATACAGTCTTGGTAAGCTAGAGGGAGGCAGTTTAAAAATAGGCTACAGAGCAGGGGGCCCAGGATTGATCCTTTGGGGACCCCTGTGCAGACATACCTACAATCACATAGGATATTATGAATTTTGACTCATTGAGCTCTGTCCGAGAAGTAGCTCCGGAACCACTCCACAAAGTCGGAGGACAACTCTGTACAATTTAACTCATTTGGGCTCTGTTTAAGAGCATTTGGGTTCCATGAAAGCACTGGTTCCCTGCGAAGTGGGTGCAGATGAGCCAATCCCTTGAAATCCTTCTTGAATATAGGATTAGCCGACAGAGGGACACCCTTACCAGATGAAAGATAGGCAGAGACAGATGCCAAATGGACCCTAAGGGTAGTGGGCTGCAGTCCCACTGAATGCAATTAAGTCAGGTACTCTAACAAGGCTTGTATTCCTGCTTTGGATGGTAAAATATCTTTGGTGCCACTCCATATGGAAAATCTTTTCCATTTGTAAGCATAAGTCTTTTTTGTAGAGGGTTACCTAGAACCCCTAAGGACCCAGAGTACACCCTCTGACAGGTGTAGGTCAGCATACTCTAGGTCCTCAAGAGCCACGCCTTGAGTCTGAGTGACCTGAGATTCAGATACAGACTCCTCTCCTGGAAGGAGGTCAAAAGGTTGTGCCTCTGAGGGAGGTGCATGGGCTGGTTCACTGACAGAGAGAGCAGCAGTGAGTACCAAGGCTGCCTGGCCCAATCTGGAGCTATCAGAATCATGGTAGCTGGTTGGGACCCGATCTTGATCAGGACCCTGAGCAACAAAGGGAATAGAGGAAATACATACAGAGATTTCCCAGTCTAGCACCAGGGCATCCACTGGCACAGACCCCCTCATTGGAGGCCTGCAGCAGAACTTGGGCAACTGATGGTTCTCTTCTGAGGCAAAGAGCTCTACCTCTGGTGTGCCCCACCTTCGAAATACCACTTCCAGCAACTGTCTGTTGAGAGACCACTCGTGGTGATTTTGCTTGATTCTGCTGAGTGAATCTGCCAGGGTGTTGTCTTTTCCTGGAAGGTGGACACCCACTATTTATTTATTTTATTTATTTATTTATTTATTTGTACATCGGTTTACAACCTTTGAGCCAGAGGCTCATTTCCAAAGGTACCTCGTCACATTGAGGACAAATACATAACAGACTTTTGGTTACAGCATATGGGTTACATAGTTAGCAAGCACAAGTGATTACATTTAGACAGAAGCCAATTTAGTTACAATGGCACATTCTTGCACGATGGTAAGAGCAAGCAGCAGGATAATAACAGTTCAATCAGCAACGGGTGAGGATTAAAAGAGGGGAGGTGTGGATGCCGCCCAGCGGGCATTGTCAGGGCACAGAGAGCTATGCCTCAATTATAAACAGGTGCAGCTACGCGTATTAAATAGTTGGCTTCGAAGTGCGGTTTTAAATTTGGAGATCGTGGGGTCATCAGAGATGGGGCCAGGGAGCAAGTTATACCAGGATGGAACTCTCTAGCAGAAGGACCTCTGTCCATGGGAGGTCCTGGATCTTGGGACCAGAAAAGTGGCCTTGCAGGAGGTCCGTGTACAGACCAAGGGTTGGGCTTGTCGGAGGGAGGCTGTCAGCCCGGGTGGGGATAGCCCAAGAAGAGTTTTTTTTTTTATTAGACAGGTTTGGTATCGTAGACGTTCATCTAGATTCAGCAGTATTGCCATGTCATAGAGCTGGCACGAATGCGTGAGCCTGGGGGCCCCAGTGATTATCCTGCATGCCTTATTTAGGATGAGGCAAATTTTATTGAGGGCGGTCGTGTCAGCAGCACCATATACTGGTAGACCATAGTCAACAAGGGATAATATAGAGGATGTAACTGCTAGATGGAGGGCAGCGGGGGGAGACAGTTTTTATAGTGGTATAAGATACGTAGCCGCACATTAGTGACTGAAGCAAGTGCATCAATGTGGGTGTGGTAGGTGAGGGCTGAGTCAAAGGAGACCCCCAAGGTACTTGTAGGAGTGGACTTGCTTTAGTGGTTGTTTGGAGCAGGGGAGGATATGGAGTGGGAAGTTGCTGGCTTTGTTTTGGGGGTGGGCAAAGAGCATTGTTTTTGTTTTTTTGAGATTAATGACCAGTCTGTGCTCTTTAAACCAGGTTTCGGCATTATTATAGGATAGTTGTAGGGAGTCCTGGAGGGAGATAGGGTTACGGTGGGTGGCATAGATGACAGCATCATCTGCATACAGCAGAATTTTTCCAGTGCATGCACTGGGCAGGGTGATAAGGTAGAGTGAGAAAAGTAGGGGTCCCAGATGGAGCCCTGAGGAACCCCTAAGCAGATGGGACAAGTTTTGGACAGTGTCCCATTAATTGTGACACATTGGGAGCGGGCAGATAGGTAGCTGGTGCACCAGGCGAGAGGCCCAGTAGAGAAGCCAGTGTGGCAGAGGGCATCCAGCAGGAGGGGGTGGGAGACAGTGTTGAAAGCCTTTGAGAGGTCGACGAACACTGCCCCGGCTAGGGAGCCAGAGTCCAGAGAGGAGTGTAGGAAAGTTGAAAATTCAACTAGTGTAGTGCCGGTACTGCGTCCTGCCGTGAAACTGTGCTGTTCAGTGCACAGGATGTTGCATTTGGTCAGGTATTCAGCGATTTGCGTGGCATCCAGTTTTTCTAAGGCTTTGGAGAGGGATGGGAGGATGGATATAGGTCGGTAGTTCCCAGCAGAGGACCTGTCACCGCCTTTGTGAATGGGAGTAACAATGGCGGTTTTCCATGCAGTTGAGAATTGCCCTGGGCAGAGGGATTTATTGAGAAGGCTGGTGAGTGGGGCAAGGACCTGATCCAGTACCAGACGGAGAATGCTGGGGTCCAGGGAGTCGTCACTGGGACTATTGCCCTTTAATGCTCTGACCAGGTGGGGTCTGGCTTCCTGGGCAGTTACCCTACGTAGGTAGAAGCTAGGGCGTTGGAGGACTGGGGCAGGCAGGGAGGGTGGCGGGTCAAAGAAATTACTGGGAAGGACAGAGCTAAGGTCCGTAAAGGATGTGTTAAGGTAGTTTGCAATGTTTGCTGGGTCCGTAACAGTTGTGCCGTCAATGGTGATCTGGAATGGGGGAGGGGAGCGTGCGCTCCCATTTAATTGTCTGACATTATCCCAGAAAGTTCAGGCACACCCCCAGGAGGAGGTGAGAGTGGTCTGCTAGTGGTCGGCCTTGGCTTTTCAGATGGCCCAAGTGCACTTATTCCATGCAGCATTGTAGGCCTGTCTGTCAGCCATCCGGCCTGTTTCTGTGGCAAGGTGCCATAGGTTATCCCTAAGCCTGAGCAATTGTATTAGGGCAGAGGTAACCCAGGGCGCATTATTTTTTTTGGTTTGGGCAGCTGTGAAGGGTGCGAAGAGGTTGCATGCTTTGTTAAAGGTTAGGGAAAAGAAGGCAAGGGCAGTATCTATGTCAGGAGCATGGTGAATGGGAGACCAGTTTATCTGGGCAAGAAATTGCTTGAGGTTTTTCAGCCCACCTGCTCTGAAATGCCGGCGGAGTGTGGGCTGGGCAGTGAGTCGGGGAGAGGGGGTCACCAGCAGAATAGGATAGGGGAATGGTCACTGAGTGAGCCAGGGAGGACCTGGATATCCAGGATTTTTTGGGGGGCGGTTGGTGATGATAACATCTAGGAGGGTGCTGGTATCTCTTTTTGGGTTTACTCTTGTGGGTTGGGAAATGAGTTGTGTCAGATCAATGGCCATGAAGGAGTCCTGGGTGGTGGAGGAGGCGGCACTGAGCCAGTTCACGTTCAGGTCCACCACAAGGACTTGTACTGCCTTGTGAGGGAGGGTGGCAAGATAATCAGTTAAGGATAATAGTGCCGAGTTTTGGTTCCTTGGAGGAATGTAGGCAGTGGTGAGATAAAGGGGGGCCCTGGAGGGCTGCGGATTTAGTTTAAGGGTAAGGGCATGTGCCCCGCTTGCAAGAGCCGGAGTAGGGAGTGCTTGACCAGTAAGTGTATTGGTATAGATTGCACAGCCACTCTCACGTTTGCCTACACGATCCTCCCGGTATAGGGTGTAGCCAGGGAGGGAGAAAAATGAGTCAGGGACACTTGTAAGGAGTATGCTTTTATTTATTGACAATTTCGGATAATACCTTTGAGTAAACAGTGCTCTTTTACAAAGGTTCCATGTCTTGGACAATGGACAAGAATAGACAAGAACAGGCAGGTAGATAATAGTTAATACAATTACAGTACCTGAGCTGCCAGTGGCTTTGTCAAGATAAGACAAAAGAATCAGTAACAGGTAAAACATTACAGAATGCATGAGCTGCCAAAGGCTTTGTCAGGTGATCTAAGAAGTGCATGAGAGGGCCAGAGGTAGTTGGTGAGAGGACAAGGTAGTACGGGACAGACAAGAACCGAAGGGTTGGGGGATTGGAGGGATGAGGTAGGTGGTGAAGGAGGGGAGAAGCGATGGGAGATGTAAGTAGGGGTAACAAGATGGGTGGGGGAAGGAGAGAAGAGTTGGTATGGGCAAGGAGGAGAAAGGAGCGACTCCAAATCTTCACTGTTTCTGTACACAGCAGGTCGGACCTTGTACCTCCCTGCTTGCTGACGTAATACACTGTAGTGGTGTATTTTCTGATTTGAACCACGTTGTCTCTTATCATGGATGTGAAGGCTTGTAGTGCTAAGAGCACTGCCCAGAGTTCCAGGAGATTTATGTGAAGTAGTGACTCTGTGGGAGACCAAGTGCCATGCACTGTGTGCTCCTCCAGATGTGCTCCCCACCCCAGAAGTGAGGCAACTGTTGTGAGCACTAGGGCAGTAGTTTTTTTTTTTTGTTTTTTTTTTATTTAAACTTTATGTTTATTATTGAAAAAAAAAAATCTGAATTACAAGCAAAGTCCTTCGATTCATATATTATCCACATGAGGGCGCCACTCTTCTTAATATACATGACTATTTTGCCTTTGCTATCAGATACGTCCCTGAGAGGGAATACCATTAAAATGTAACAGAATTATACAAAACATTAAACTGTGTGTTGAGCCCATGAGCGGCATGGTACATATCCTTTAAAGTCCAAAAATATTACTCCCAATGTCCTTTTTTTTTTTTTTTTGTAAAGCTAGAAGGGCATGAAAGCCCCCCCCATTTTATCAGTCCAGTTTAGGCCATTCAGTGAGGGGGGTGAGATAATAACAAAAATCGAAAAAGACCTAGGAGTAATATCAGATGACCTAAAGGTGGGCAAGCAATGTGAGAAGGCAGTAAGGAGGGCTGGGGGGGTACTGGGATGCATAGGGAAAGGCATCAACAGCAGAAAGCAGGAAGTTGTTATCCCTCTGTACAGACAATTGGTGAGATCCCTAGAGTACCGCGTGCAATTCTGGAGACCCCATCTCCGTAAAGACATAGACAAAGTGGAGGCTGTTCAGAGGAGGACTATCCAAAACGGTGCAGGGTCTGCACCAGAAGACATACGGTACGAGGAGAGACTAAAGCAGCTTAATATGTATACCCTTGAGGAAAGGAGGGAGAGGGGGGACATGATAGAAACTTTCAAGTATCTCAAGGGAATTAATCAAGTACAAGAGGGTAGTATCTTTCAGAAAAAGAGATGTGCAAGAACAAGGGGGCACAATTTTAAGATAGAGGGGGGACGGCTCAAAGGTAATGTTAGAAAGTATTTTTTCACAGAGAGGGTTGTGGATACATGGAACGGCCTTCCTGAGGAGGTTGTGGAGTCAGGAACAGTGGGAGAATTCAAGAATGCATGGGACAGACATAAGGCAATTTTAGTGGGGGGGGTAGGAGAAAGTAAGCTGTTGATTAATTAGAATCAACAGCTTATCCATCAGGTAGGGAAATGGGCATACTGGGTGGGCCAAACGGTCCTTATCTGCCATCAAATTCTATGTTTCTATGTAGTGTTACACTGCTGTTGTTTAAAGTGATTTACCTGCTCTGAATGCACTGTGATTACAACCCTCTTTAGAATTAATTCTCTACGAAAGGCTGAAGAGTTTTAAGTTGACCTTTTAATGCACTCCTTAATATTCTGAAAATACAGTCTAATCATTTTTATTATTAATTCTGTGTAAAACTGTAGAGTTTTAAATCTTATTAGACCTGTACTGCATTGCCTATTATTCTAAGCGAACAGCTGAATCCTTTTTAGAATTAATTTCTGTGTAAAGCTGTAGTTTTAAATTGACCAGACTTTTCAGTGTACTGCCTAGCATTCTAAATTTACAGGCCAAACTTTGCCTCTCGCTTTGCCACCTGTCTGCTCTCTAACCCACTTACATCTACTCCCTGTCTCTGTTACCCACTTTGTAGTTTAGCCTCCTCCTTCCAAATAATTGTGACCATCCTGTTTCTTTGTTTGAGTAACCTCACCTCCCCTGCCTGCCCCTACTTAATCCATCTCCTTTCCTCTCCCCCTCAGGTGTGCCGTGCCCACCTGGGGCTTGGACCTCACCGCCAGAGGAAAAGCTACAAGCCTGCCCTGGGATGCAACCCATGATTCTGCTGCTGCAAATCAGCAGACCCTGAGGCTTTTTTCCCCTGTTGAAACTGCCACCTGGGATCCTCCTAACTCTGGTTCGTTGCAGGGCCCAGAAATCTACAGAAACAGCCAAAAGCTGTATACCCCCTCAGGTATGCTGATATTTGCGCCTTTGGACATTCTGAATTTTTAGCGCCAACACTCTGAATGGAGGATCTCAGCCCCACTGACTTCTTTCATGCTGGTCTCCATTTTACCTTGCTTCATTACAGACGTTTATCAGCACTGCTCACCCTGGGACTATACTTTTTTGTAAAGCAAGAAATTATTTTTTTGTCTACTTTCCCATTTGCAAGTTATACTACAAAGCCACTAGAGAGCTACAGCAGCTGTCTCTTCTGTTAAAGCGGAAACACTTTATATTTACTTCTTCCTCTTCTGCTCCAGTGGACCTGGGATACCTCTCTTTCTGAGGACCATCCTCGGGGTGTTTTAGCCCGTTTCTCAGGCCAAACCGTGCTCATCCACTAAGGCCGCAAGACTTGAACGCCTGCCCCCACTCCCATTCCACGCTGGTGGAGCAGGACCAGAAACAGAAACGAAAGCTGCAGACCAAGCTTGTCACACCGGACTGCAGCCTTGAACCACCTCACTGGTTCAGCTACAAAGCGTTGCTCAACAGGTACGTTCAGTGCCAAAATCGCCTCTCAGCCAACAAAAGATTTTGAACTTATGACACCTGATCGCTGATTGGTCTAGGCTTCCAGTGACTCTCTTGGGATTGGCTGGCTCTTGTCTTTCAGCTCTCTGCCTAAATTTCTATAGCCATATCATAATTCCTCTTTGGCTACCTTTGCTCCTCTGCCTAGCCCTCTGTGTGATAATTACACTCACTTGTGTAAACATGGCTCTTCTTTACATGTTCAAAATGCTCCTATTACTTTTACTCCTACTTTGCCTTAACTGGGTTGCTATAACTTTCCCAGGATCCTACCCCCTCGAGTTCTTCAAATGCCCTACATGCGGATTTCAGTTTCTCTAACCTAATTACTGCATCTCAACCTATGCTTGCTTTTAAGCACCTCTTATTCTCTAAGGGCTGTGCCTTTTATGCAGTGACCACACTTAAAAAAACACCTGGTGAGTCAAGCAGTTCCTTTATTGTTTGGCTATCGCAGGGGACATCGAAATGAACCCAGGTCCACGTGTCCTCTTCTCCCCAGCTAACATCTCTGCAATTTCTAGCAAAGGGCTTTTCATTGCCCATATGAACATCAGAAGTTCCTCCCGAAATTTCAGTGATCTGGAGGCTTGGGTGGGTGTCTACAAGCCTGACGTACTCTGTTTGTCTGAAATGTGGCTAAAGCCAACTATCCCTGACTCTGAAGGGATAGGCTCTCCTCAAAGCATGGCAGAGGGGTTGCCATATTCTATAAAGATCTAAACATCACGGACACCCTGTTCTCAACATCCTCCGCCTGTGAGTCCCTTCACGCTACTCTCACCCTGGGAGCCAAGAAACTCCACATTTTCTGCGCCTACAATCCCCCCAAATGGGGGCACTGTAGGTCTGCAGGACTTATTTGATCAGACCTCTTTGCACTCCAACCATAATGAGGTCATTATATAGGGTGACCTTAACCAAAATTGGCTAGGGACTGCCCATAGCACGCTGCTCTCTGGTACAAAATTCTAACCTCCACCAACTGTTAACGGAGAATACCAGAGTTACTCCTTCACTAAAATCCTCTTCCCTTATTGACTGGGTACTGGTAAACCGTCTGGATCATGTACACCAAGCAGGCATCTTGGCAGATTCGCTTACTGATCATTCCCCTATCTTCTGCATCTGGAGCACTGAAGCTGCTCCATCCCCTCCAGCGCGCTATGTCACCTTTACAAATTTCGGCAACCTGGACATTGAGGCTTTTTGTCATGATATCTCAAGGATAAACTGGTCTGGTATTTACCTTTCCCATAATGCTGAGTCTACACTAAGTATCTTCCTTAATGAATTCTTGGCCATCCAGAACAAGCATGCCCCCAAGGTGACATGGAGGGTGAGGGGTAAACAAACAAGATGGCTTCACAAAGACTTGCTGAAAAATCTACGCTCTAGGGACAAATGCTGGAAAAAGTACAAAGCCTCGGGGCTGCAATCTGACTTTGCTACATAAAGAACCCTACGTAACTTCTGTAAAAGACAGGTCAGAACAGCTAAGAGTGCCTACTGTAAAGAATTGCTGCTAGGCTCTGCTGGGGACCCTAGGAAATTCTGGGCCCATATCAAGAGCTTTCTCGGTGCGTTCCAGTCAACTAGCACCAGTGATATGGTATTAAATGGAGTACATTGCAAAGACTCCAAAACCATTGCCAATTCCTTCAATCAAATGTTCTTGGACCTGTCTCAGTATACCTCTGCCCTCAAATCTCCCCAGGCAGCCTCTCTGCTTGCAACATCAGCACAGTCTACTACCCTCAGCTACCCCTCCCAACAAATGTCTAAAAATCCCCCGTTCTACTTCAAGGCAATCTGAAGGACTGAGGTCTTGAAACTACTATGGACGGTCTCTGACAACACTAGCTCTGGATCAGATACACTTTAGCCTCGGCTCCTGAAACTAGCAGCACCATACATAGCCTCCCCTCTGGTTAGAATTTTCACCTCGTGTCTCTCTCTCTCGTAGCAAAGTTCCTGACCTCTAGAAGACTGCTCATGTAATGCCGGTCCTTAAAAAAGGGGAGACCAAGGAGATTACTAACTACAGGTCTATAGCCATCCTATCGGTCTTAAGTAAAATTCTGGAAAAACTTGTTGCAAATCAAACCACTGACTACCTCACAAAGTACAGCCTTCTCTCTGACACACAACATGGCTTCCGTAAAGGTCACAGTACCTCTACAGCGCTACACAAATTCACTACCGATGTGCTTACCAGTATGGACGCTGGCCAACTGACAAGGGCAGTTTTTATAGACATTACAAAGGCCTTTGACCTTGTTGATCACCCCCTACTCCTCTCCACTCTTTGCAATCTGAACTTTTCACCCCCAGTTGTTGCCTGGTATGGAAGCTATCTATTAAACAAAGCTCAAATTGTGAAATTCAACTCCTCTTTTATCTGATGGTGCTACCATCAATATTGGGGTTCCTTAGGGCTCTATTCTGGAACCTCTTCTTTTCTCACTTTTTATTAATAACACAGATGAGGTTTTTCTTTCATGCTCATCTATTCTCTATGCAGATGATCTTGTACTCTATTCAAGCTCTGATAAGTTCGCCAGCATAAATGAATCCCTTTCTACCAATTTCACAAATGTCCAAAATTGGCTTTCTGCACATAAGCTCGTACTTAATGCTAAAAAAAAACCAAGCAGTGTTACTTGGATCTGCCCCTAAACGCAGGACATGTCAAACTCCCCTATTGGTGCAAGACCGCAGTGGCACACAAATAGAATGCGTTACATCTTTTAAGTACCTGGGAATTCTTCTGGATCAATCCCTGGACTTCAGCCTGCATATATAATCTGCCTGCAAGGCAGTGAATGCTAAACTGGGGTTTGCTTACAAGTCCAGCTTCATGCCGACTCCCTCTGCTAAACTTGCTACTGCAGAAAGCATATTACTCCCTGCCCTCACCTATGGCATGTCGACCTTTGCTGCCACACACAAAACCATCCTTCATAAGTGGGATGTCACTTACAATATCTGTCGATACACCTCCTCGTCACCATGGCTTAAGCACCACTGCCAACTGTACAGGGACCTGGGCTGGTTATCCCGCTCAGCTTGCCGTCAATACTCTCTTGACTCCCTGACTGACTCTATACTCAGAAACCAGACCCCTTCAGCGCTTGCAACATTGCTGGTACCTCAAACTTCCTCCTATAGACTGTAATCGGTAGATAAATTCCTGCTGAATGTACCTAGATATAAAACGTCAAAAGGCTCTGTTGCCTTCAATCACTCTGCTCCTAAGCTTTGGAACTCTCTCCCCCAAGCACTTCGAATATCTGGATCCCATGACGGCTTCAAAAAGGAGCTGCGCTTACATCTATCCCTTGCTGATCTCTGCACTTGTTTTAATCCTCCCTAATCCACTCACCCTCCAAATGCTGCCTGGCCTAACTTTAACCTCCCTACCTTATTGCACTTTTTACCCTTACTACCTCCTTAAGAGCTAATCTACCCCAACTCCCCCCCCCCCCACCTGAGTCTCGTTTCAGAGGCCGTGATGATGCATCCTGCCCAGTCAGGAGTTTGCCCTTGCCTTGTTTCGCTGCCTATTTGAATCTTCATTGCTGTGACTAATTTGAACAATATTTCTTTGCTGCTATGTTGAGGTATCTCTTCCTAGACTGAGTAGGTTTTCTCTGTCTAAAAATTCTATGTGAATTGCATTGATTGTTATTGTCCCAGCTGCATGAATTCATTACTACTAACTGTTTTGACTTATGCTATTGTAATTTCATTGTACTCATGCTATGTACCTGTCTGATTGTTGTACTGGGGAAGGAAAAGGGACTCAAATGCAAGCAGAAGGGTGGTTTGTATGCCAGGGATGACAACGGGGAAGGTGGACCCAAGAATAAGGAAAATAGTAAGGGAGGTTGGAAGAAAACCTAATTTAGTTATACATTTGGAAACCAACGACCTAGCTGGGGAGGAGGTTGAGATAGTGCAAAGTAAGTTCAGGGAGTTAGGGAATATCTGCAGGACGGAAGGAAGGAAGTTCACTGGCCTTCTCAGAGGTGATACCAGTACCAAGGGCCAGCACAGCTAGGAAAAGACGAATAGAGGATTTTAATGACTGGCTGAGGAAATGGTGCAGGGACGAGAGATTCATCTGTATTGGGGACTGGCAGAAGACCTGGTCAAACAAAAGCACTCTTTTCACCAGACAGGCTACACCTCAGTAGGAAGGGTTCTAGTGTACTCAGGGACCAGCTGGGGAATACATAACCACTACACTTAATTTAAACTACTGGGGGGCAGTGGGTGAGCAGACCCACAGACCCAAGAGAAGGTGGTTAGCCCCGTCCCAGTGATGAAAGAAGTCTGGAAGGAGGGGGTGGAAGGGGCAAATACACAGTTGGCAAAGGGTGGAGGGGGTAAGGAAGACATAGCAAGGGTATGTGGAGGGGTGCACACAGAGGGGATAAATGAGAACAGAAGAAAAGAGGGAAGAGAAGGAAGGTCAGACTCTAGGTGGAGGGTGGTGTCTCTAAATGCGCAGAGTTTTGGAAACAAGATGGATGACCTGCAGACAGGAGGGTGGACATAGCTGCAGTAACCAAGACTTGGGCAACATCACACCATGACTAGGACCTTGCTATCCCTGGATATAAACTATACAGGAGGGACACAGTAGTCGGGAAGGGGGGAGGGGTGGCAGTTTATATCAGGAAGGGAATAACTTGCATTAGGGAGGAGTCAGAGGAAGGGGAGGTGGAGGCATTATGGGTTCAGTTAAGGTCCAATAGAGAGAGAAAGGTGAGGTTAGGGGTGGTTTACAGACCACCCAATCAAGATGAGGAGAGAGACAGAGAACTGATCTCACAAATATTGGAAGCTGCAGGGAAAGGAGAGGTGGTAATTGTGGTGGACTTCAACCTGCCCAAGGTGGACTGGAGTATACCATCCACAACATGTGCTAAGAGTCAGGTGATCCTGGAAGGACTGCAGAGTGGGTTCCCGACTCAGGGCATCACTGAGCCAACAAGAGCTGAGGCAATTGTTCTGGTGCTGACAAATGGGGAGCATGTACAGGAAATAATGGTCAGGAAGCCACTGGGGGGAAGTGACCACTGCACAATGTGGTTCCATTTGGATATGGGCTGGGAAAGCTTCCCGACTAAGACCAAAATAAACAGGTTACTCACCTGTAGCAGTAGTTCTAGGAGTGGCACATGTTGTTCATCCACACTGTCTGGCATTGTCCACTTCCACTTTAAATCTGCCGGAAATCTTCAAGCTGGCTCCTCCCACCCACCCGGGTGGTATATACCTCGGCTCCGCCCAATGATGCCAGATCTTAGCCCGCTGCAAGCAAGGTTGAGTGCATCCACAGCCGGGGAGGTCGGGTGAGTCCGTGTGGATGAACAACATATACCACTCTTAGAACTACTGTTACAGGTGAGTACTCTGTTCTTCTAGGAGCGTGGATAGGTTGTTCATCCACACTGTTTGGCAGACTCCAAGCAGTTCTCTGGGAGAAGGGAGGCAGGGCGCACACTCCCTACTTAGGGAACAGAGACTGGAGAACTGAAGCCCCAAATCCAGCATCCCGGCGTGACTCAAGGTCGATGGTAGTGGGTGATAAAGGTGTTTGCTGACTTCCAGGTAGCAGCCCAGCAGATCTCCTAGATAGGGATGTCTCTGGAAGCAGCCACCGATGCAGCAGTATGGCGGGCAGAATGAGCTCTTAACCCTCTGGGAAGTTCCTTGCCCACCACCTCATAGCATAGACCTATGTATGATGTAATCCATCTTGCAACAGTCCACTTCGCTGCAGGTCTGCCAGAAGCGGCATCAGCGTAGGTGACAAACAGCTGGCGAACCTCTCCACGAATTTCCACTGTCCTCTCCTTGTTATAGGAGAGAGCATGTCTCGGGTTCAAAGTATGGAGCCTGTACTCAGCGTCCAACGTGTAATTAGGGTAGTATACTGGCAGAGTCAACACCTGGTTAAGGTGAAACTCTGACACCACCTTCGGAAGGAATTTCGGGTGGGGGCACAGGACAACTTTGTCCCTGTGGAAGACCATATAAACGGGAGTCCACGAAAAGCACCTGGAGCTACCCTGTCCTTCTGGCTGACATGATAGCCACTAGGAAGGCCATCTTCCACGACAAGTGTGACAGTTCACACTTGTGCACGAGTTCGAATGGGTTGCCTACGAGCTCTGCCAGTATCAGCAGTAGATCCCACAGAGGTGGAGGTTCACGCACTGGAGGGGATATGTGATCCAGGCCTTTGAAAAAGTGCCCGACCACTGTCTCCTGCGCCAACGTCGGCTGACCGGCCTGCGCCCGGTAAGCAAAGATGGCTGCCAGGTGCACCCTAAGGGTCAATGACCGATGACCCCCTTTGGAGAGTGACCAAAGATAGACAAGAATGTTAGCCACAGAGCAGGATAAGGGGGTCCAGACCCTTACCCTGGCACCAAATGGAAAATCTCTTCCATTTGAAGGCATAACATTTCCTGGTCGATTCCTTTCTAGATGTCTCCACCACGGTGTAGACATCTTCGGAAAGACCCAACACCTGGAACTCTAGCTGCTCAGGTACCAGGCTGTGAGGTGCAGGGATTGAAGGTATGGATGGGAGACCTTCCCCTGGTTGAGAGATATCAGGTCCGGGCGTATACAAAGTCACTCCGGGTGCCTGCAGCTGAGGCGATCTGGATACCAGAACTGGCGTGGCCAGTCTGGGGCTACCAGAATCACGTTTGCCTTGTCCCTCCTTACCTTGAGTAACACCTTGTGGATCAAGGGAAATGGAGGGAAGGTGTAGAGGAGGCCTGGGGTCCACGGCCTCGAGAAGGCAACCCCCTGCAGCGAGCCCTGCTGAGGAGGGTGGGCATGATACAGCCTCAGCTTGGTGTTTTCCCTGGAGGCAAACAGGTCCACCATCGGTTTGCTCCAACAGGAGAACAGGCTGTAAGCTACCTCTGGATGGACAGACCACTCGTGGTATGTCTGGCCTATGCGGCTGAGAGCCTTCGCCAGCTGGTTCGAGGCTCCTGCCACATGGATGGCTAGGAGGTCCGCCTCCTACCGGGCTTACGAGGGTCCAGATGTGGAGCACCTCCTTGCACAGCAGACGGGAGTACATGCCACCCTGTTTGTTGAGGTAGTACATGGTCGTGGTATTGTCCATCTGGACTTGAACCACTTGACCCCGGAGATGAGGAGCAAAAGCTGACAGTGCCAGTCTGACTATCCTGAGCTCCAACAGGTTGATGTGGCATCAGGACTCCACAGGAGTCCAGAACCTGTGGGACCCATTGTCCCCCATGTGGGCTCCCCAGCCCATGACAGAGGCATCGGTCATGAGGACGACCATCGGCTGGGGGCGGACAAACAGGATCCCTTCCTGCAACCAGTCTGGGGCGGTCCACCATTGGAGAGAGCGTCCCACCTCTTCTGGGTTGCAGTGATCAGCTGGTCGAAATGACCATATCGCTGAGTCCACTGGGTGGCCAGCTCCCACTGGAGGGGGCGCATGTGCAACCGGGCCCAACGGACCACCGAGGTGCACGTCACCATGTAATCCAGAAGGCACAGAAAGTCCCGGGCAGGGCGCAAGTGCCCAAACAGAAATGATTGGGCAAAGGAGGAGAGAACCTCTGCCCTGTCTGCCGGGAGCCTAGCTCTGGCTGACAAGAGTCGAGCTCTGCCCCGATGGGAAGGCACGAGTTCCGACCTGGCCTCGTTGATCAGGAGGCCTCGTTGGGAGCAGGTCTGGAAGGCCAGATCCCTGGACCTCTCCACCTCCTGTTGGGTGGGACCTGCCAGAAGCCAACTGTCAAGATAGGAGTAGATTCTGACTCCTCGATGCCGAAGGTGGGCCACCACAACTGCAATGCATGTAGTGAAGACCCATGGGGCCGATGACAGGCCGAACGGCATGTCTCGGAACTTGTACAGGGTCCCCTCACCCCTGAAGTGGAGGAACAGCTGATGGGACAGATGGATTGGGATGTGAAAGAACGCGTCCTGCAGATCAGTGAACAGAACCACGTTTCGCTCCAGGGATGGTATGATCTGGAACAGAGTGACCATCCGAAAGGTGCGAGACCTGAGAAACTGATTCAGGTCGTGGAGATCTAAGAATGGGGCGCCAACCCCCCCCCAGGAAATACCTGGAGAGAAAGCCTGGGTCTGCTAGAGGATCCAGCACAGGAGCTACTGCCTCCTTGTGGAGGAGCTGAGCTACATTGCCTCGAAGAGCAGACTGGGTGCAGGTGGAAATCCGTTCCTGCCGTTGGGCTTGGCTGGGAGGGTACTGCTCGAACTCTAGAGGCAGTCTCCAACCGACCACTTCGAGAACCCACCTGTCCAAAGTGATAGCGGACCAGGCGGAAAGGAAGTGGTGGAGCCGAGCCCCCACGGGAGGGCCCAAGGGCGTGACGAAGATGGGGCGGCAACCCCATCCCATCACTGGGCAGGCTTAGAGGAGGAGGAGGAGGAGGCTCCAGGAACTAAACCTTGGCCTCCTTTGCAGGACTGTTGGGGTCCAGGCTTGGGCCGAGGGCACCAAACTTGAGCAGGCTGCTGATGCTGCTGACCTCCCTAATATGAGGGTTGCTGGACTGCAGGGGAAGAATGCCTAAAGGGCTTCTTCTTCTGGTTCTTGCCCAAAGAACCCTTGGCAGAAGTGGCGTCCAAGGTGGCACTGGATTGCTCTATATGCTGTAGGTGACTGGCCACTCCAGGACCGAATAAGTCGGTCCCCAGGAAAGGCACATCAGCAAGCTTATACTGAGTATCCTCCGGGAAGGAGGAAAGCCTCAGCCAAGCCCTGCGGCAGCCATCGAGTGGGCACAAGAATTCTCAATGTCCAAGGCCATCTGGAGCTGCTGTTTTGCAAAAACACGGCCCTGGTCATGGACCTATTTGACTGTGGTCTGCATGACTACAGGGAGATGAGGGAGGACTTCATCTAATGACCCGAGGAGGGCATGAGAGAAGTGTGCCATAATGACAGCCGAGCTGGCCTGATGAAGGCCCAAAGAAGAGGCTGCACAGACCTTTCGGGCAGGGTGGTCCATATTTTTGGACTCTTTGTCCAGAGGTTGGTAAGTGTCAGCCGAACTGCCAGTACGCATGAACAGGCGGTTACTAGGCTCTCGGCCGAAGGGTGCTCTGTGAACTCCGCAAGGGACCCCATGGGCACTGTGTACTTGCGGGCCATGGGGGAGACGGTGCTGGGTATGAGGCAGGGCGCTGGCAGAGTTCAAGGGCCAGGCCAACAATGGCTTCAGCCACTGGAAAGGCCTCCATCGGGGTATCCCCTCTCTTAAGAATATCTGTGAGAGGGTACTCCGCCTTTTTCTGGATGAATTCAAGGGGCATTCCTGTAGAGTCGGAAATGAGACTGAGAATCCCTTGGAAGGAGGAAGGGGCTTCCTCCAACCCTGCGCCAACGGATGACTCATCATCCCCAGGATGAGAGTGCAGCCTGGTAACATCAGAGACCGAGGAGTCTGGATACAGCAGTCTACCGCCGAAATCACCCTCGATCCACCGGGGGTGGTCGGGGTGACAGTAACAAACAGGCGTCGGAGAAGCCCTATGTCCAGTAGTCCTCTTTCAAGGAGCCCCTCTGCAGGTTGCTTAAGGGGTTCCACCTGAATGAGTGGTGAGACCGAACAGGCCGAACGGGAACTGGCCAGTCCCACGGTCGAGAAAGTGTACGAGCCACGTAAAACTTACCGTAACAGTAGCTCTTCGAGAACAGCTCTTGCAGCAGGTTACACCATTAGGACTAAAGCCGGCAGGCGTCAGGACCTCGGAAAAATTCTAGCTAGCTATCTTCAGCGGGGACCGCCCCGGCGTCAGTCCTGCGACGTCAGGCGTAGTACATAAGGGGGCGGTCCCGCCAGATTCCCCAGTTCTCCCGCCGGAGACTTCCAGCTGTGGGCTGACATCAAAATGGGAGACAGAGGATCCACCGTCAGCAGACAAAAAGGGAATAAATCCCTGTTAGAAAAGGCTTAAGCCATGCCTCCTCCAAGGGGGAAGGTGGGCGGGAAGGTACCTGCTGCAAGAGCTGTTCTTGAAGATCTACTGTTACGGTAAGTTCTTATGTAACTGTACTATCTTACTTCGAGATACAGCTCTTGCAGCAGGTTACACCATTAGGACTGATTCCCAAGTAATAGCGCTTGTAAACACTCAGAGAGGAGGAAATTAGAAAGAACGTTCCAGGCCTCAAATCTAGGACAGAAGACCCTGCAGCACTGCCAGGCCGAAGCCTGCTCTTCGCCTTGAAGCGATGTCCAGGCTATAATGCCTGATAAAGGTATGAACAGAACTCCAAGTGGCACAGCACAAATAGCAGAGGTGGAGGCGTTTCAAAAGAGCTGCAAAGAGTGGCCACACCCTAGTGGAATGTCCCCGGACTGCACCAGGGAGGGGCTTTCTTTTAATATCATAATAGTATGAGATGCACTGGACAAGCCAGCGAGACAGGGACTGTTTGGAAACTGGATGACCCATCATCCTTTCAGAAAAGGAAATGAAAAGTTGCTCCGAAGAACAAAGCTGCTTAGTTCTGCTCAGGTAGTATCTTAAGCTGCGGTGAACATCCAGGGTGTGAATCATCGCCTCTCCTCTGTTGGAATAATTAGGAAAGTAAACCGGTAGGTCAATATCCTGATTGAGAGTGAGTGTGGAAACCACCTTAGGCAAGAATTTGGGATTCGTCCTCAAGGAAACTCTGTCCCTGTGGAAAACTAAATAAGGCTCTTTGCACATGAGAGCCTGAAGCTCAGAAACTCTTCTCGCTGACGTAACAGCAACTAAAAATAACGTTTTCCACGAGAGAAAACGCAGCTCGCAATCCGCGGCAGGTTCAAAGGGGGGGAGCGTGAGTTGCTCCAAGATAAAGAGCAAATCCCATGGAGGCACCGGGTCCTTAATGGGCGGCCTAAGGTGCAACACCCCTCTCAAAAATTCATGACAGGCGTCTATCTGTGCCACTGTGCACTGACCTACTGGGAGGTGAAAGGCTGAAATGGCACAGAGGTGCACTTTAATAGAGGAGAAGGCGAGGCCCGAATGAAATAGGGAAAGCAGGTAGTCTAACACCTCTTTCACTGGACAGCCTAAAGGGGAAAAGCCGCGTGCTTGCGACCATAAACAGAAGCGGCGCCATTTCATGGCATACGTTGCATGCGTTGCCAGCTTTCTGGCTGCAGCAAGCACATCCGCAACCTCTTGCGAGACCCCGTGACACAGGATGGCTATGTCTCTAAGAGCCATGCATGCAGGTTCAGTGAGCGTAAGTCCGGATGGACCAGCGAACCCTTCTCCTGAGACAACAGGTGGGAGGTGAATGCGCAGGAGCGAGGTTCCCGGACAGCTGAATTAGCAAAGGGACCAGATCTGTCTGGGCCAGAAAGGGCCACTAGGATCATTGATGCATGCTCCCTCGCAGTTTGAGAAGAACTCTCTGGATCAACAGGAAGGGAGGAAAGCGAGAGGAATCTGTCCGCCCAGGAGAGGGACAACGCGTCTCGCCAGAAAACACCAGGCCCTGGATCTAGCGAGCAAAAATTGGGCAGTTTTGCGTTGGATGGGGAGGCGAACAAGTCCAAATCTGGAGTTCCCCATCGAAGAAACAGATCCTCTGCTATGTCCTGAAGAAGTTCCCACTCGTGGACTCTGGTCTGGGAGCAACTCAGGCCGTCTGCAACAACGTTGTCCACCCCGGGAACATGTACTGTGATCAGGTTCGCGCCGTGCCTGATTACCCAATTCCACAGTCTCATGGCTTCGCTGCAAAGGGGATAAGAGTGTGTGCCTCCTTGTTTGTTGAGGTAATACATCACCGCCGTGTTGTCTGTCTGAAGCAGGAGAGTGCTCAGTGGGATCTCCGACTGAAATGCCTGCAGGGCATAAAGGACCGCCCTCATCTCTAGGACGTAGATATGGAGATGGGCCTCCAAAGGGGTCCACGTACCCTGAGACTTCACCCCGTCCAGGTGTGCACCCCACCCTAGACCTGAGGCATCTGTAGTGAGGATTACCTCCGGGGACATCACTACGAACGAGACACCCACAGAGAGTGTCCCTGGGTCTAGCCACCACTGCCAGTCTCGAATCGCGGTGTTCGTGATTCTGACCGGATGCTGCAAGTGGTCTTGCCTTTGGTCCCACTGCACCTTGAGCATCCACTGAGTTACCCGCATGTGGAGCCTTGCGAAAGGGACAGTAGGAATGGCCGCAGCCATGTGACCGAGCAGGCGAAGGACCGACCTGGCTGGGGCGGTCTTGATCGACGAAAGCTCCATGATGAGGGATCTGATGCGTTCCGTTCTGTCGTCTGGAAGAAATGCTCTTCCCTGAACAGTGTCCAGTACTGCTGCTATGAACTGCAGCTTCTGCTACGGTACCAGGAGGGACTTCTCATGGTTGATTAGGATACCTAGAGAGCGAAATAGGTCCTGGGTGTCCTGGATCGCCCGTAACAACGCCTCTCTGGAGGCGGCCATGAGAAGCCAATCGTCCAGGTACGGGAACACATAATGGCCTTGTCTCCTTAGAGACGCTGCCATGAATTTGGTAAAGACTCTGGGTGCCGATGACAGCCCGAATGGAAGAGCTCGGAACTGAAAGTGATGGCCGAGGAACTCAAAGCGCAGGAACCTCTTGTGCGCTTGAACTATGGGGATGTTCAGGTAAACGTCCTGCATATCTAGAGACGCTAAAAAGGCGTTCTGCTTCAGCACGGGGATAAGACCCGGAAGGGTCACCATGTGGAATCTTTTGTAGACGACCGACAAATTGAGGTCGCTGAGGTCCAGAATCGGACGGAGGTCCCCTGTTTTCTTTGAAACCAGGAAGAAGTGGGAATAGTATCCGTGTCCTCTCTGGTTCTCTGGGACGTACTCTACCGCTCCCTTTTGCAGGAGCGCGAGTACTTCTTCTCTGATCAATGACTTGTGCTGACCCGGGTACCGGGAAAGCAAAGGAGGCTTCGAGGGTGGTTTTTCCGTGAATTCTATAAAGTGGCCTCTTGCGACCAACTGTAGAACCCACCTGTCTGTGGATATAGTCTGCCATCCTGGCAGGAAATTCGCAATGCGACCCCCGACCATAACGTCCCGTTGATCCTGAGGGGCGGGGGCCGGAAAGGAGTCAGGCTGTGGCGGCTGAGGGTCCCGCTGGCTGGACCGGCTTAGGACTGAGCTGGCCTCAGCCTGCAGGTTGTTTACCCTGGGCTCTGCGAAAACCGGAGCCCCTCTGTTGTGGAACGGAGCGGGACTGTTGTCTCTGCATCCGTCCACGAAATCAGCTTTGGTTCGTACGAAAGGAACTAAGCTTGGGTCGGTACATGGCCTGGACCGACCTCACCGCCTTCCCGGCCTCTTGAGAGTTTGGTAATGATCTTCTCTGAGGGTTTACATAACAGAACTTCTCCCTCGAATGGGGCATCCAGGATGTTTTTCTGGATGTCCGGGCTAAAACCGGAGACATGAAGCCAAGAGTGTCTCCGGAGGTACACACCTGAAGCTGCTGCTCTGGCCGAGGAGTCCGCGGAGTCGTACCCGGCTCGTATCCCACGTCCGAACCCGTACGGAGGAGCTGTAGCATCTCCTCCTTCTGCTCACCTTCCGGCAGTTTCTCAGCCGCATCCAGACCCTGTTCCCACAGGGCATTTTGGAACTGCACCATGTGGGTTAGATAATTCAGGGATCTGATGGCGCAGGTAGCGGAAGCATACGTGCGCCGACCCATGGAGTCTAACTGCTTGGACTCTGGGTCAGGAGGCAGGGTGCTCAGATGTTGCGGTCTCTGGGACCAGTCATGAGAGGCTGTGATGACCAGAGAATCGTCCTGAGGCTGCTAAGCCAAGTACTTGTCTTCTCTTGGAGCCTTGTACAGGCGGTCAGCCTTCTTCGGCATCGCCGGGAGCGAATGTGGATGCTTCCACGCAGCCTTGGTGACGTCCACGAACGTGTCTACCAAGGGTGGCACCACCACAGGCATGGGGTCCTTCTGCCGAAGATACTTTGCGAGGCGTAGCCTTTCAGGGTCTAACTCTTCCGCATCCCATCCCATGTTCTCCTGGATGTGTCTCATAATATCTGAGAACGAAGCATCATCCGGAGGAGACTTCGGCAGCTCATGTGGGTCCGGTGAAAGGATGGAGAGAGGAGATGGGGATCTCGATGATGAGAAGTCTGATCCCGTGTCCTCCGTCGAAGGCGAGCGGCGGCGTCTTCTGGGTCTCTTGGGACTGGTGACCTAGAAGAGGATCTGGACGGAGGTCTCCTATCTGATCTCCCCCTTGGAGGGGTCCTAGGCTCCTGGGGAGGAGGTAACCAGCCTGCAGACCCAGATGGAGAAGGGGGCGCAGGAACCGGAGGGGCAACCGGTGTAAGAGGAGGAGGAGGAAGCGGAGGTGGCGTGGGAACCATGTCCTTTTTGACGGTATCCCACCAGAAAGTGAACAGCTCCTTCACCTCTGAAAAAGAAAATCCTGACGACGGCCCGGGCGCCGGTGGATGGTCGTCGGGTCCCGGCGTCGGCTCCACAGGGGGCTCGGGTGGAGGCGAGGGTGCCCTGGGAGTCTCAACAGGACCGGGGTCGCCTCTCTGGTCTTCGGGCTGAGTTAACTCCTCCTCAGTGATGATCTCTTGACCGACGTCGGTCGGAGGCGTCGGGGTCCTCTTCTCAGTAGGAGCATGCGCCGGTCCCCCTACCAGCGTCCGATGATGAGTTTGCCTGGCCGGCGACGGTCTCTTGACTGACGACGGCTCTGGGGACCTGTGTCAAGAGGCCGATGACAGACGAACCGGCGTCGGGTCCCGCGGCTTTTTGAGCAAGGTAAGCTCCTTAGTCTTCCAGTGGAGAGGCGGAGGAAGGGAGGCAGACCTGACGTCGGGTTCAGGATGGCGGGAACCCGACCTATGGTGATGGTGGCGATCCCCCGACTTAGCCAGGGCCTTGGAGGATGAGGAAGGCCTTGGAGTCTTGGCTTGAGAAGAGGCAGAAGATTTGCTCAGCGCAGCGGGGGGAGGCTGAGAGCTGGCCCGGGAAGGAGAGCGGTCGGACCTGAAGCCAGAGCTGCGTGAATCAGAGGCCCTAGACGGGGACCTGGAAGAGGCCTTCTCTTTATGCTTCTCAGCATGCTTATGGGCCTTCTGCGAAGAATCCCCCTTGGAAGCCATGGTCTTGAGGCGCTCCTCTAACAAGAAAGCCTGAAGGGCCTTCTGGCGACGGAGCCGGGTTCTGCTATTGAAGCCCTGGCAAAAGGAGCAGGACCGGGTGTCGTGGTCTGGGCCCAGGCACAGGACACAGGCCGAGTGCAGGTCCTTGAATGGGATCTGCTTCACACAGGCGCACTTCGAGGAGTGACCGGAGGTCGGGAAGGACATCAGAAAAAGGTAAATCCAAAGAACGAATTTCCCGTAGGAAAACACTTAACCACGCGTCGTGCGCTAGAAAACGAACCGAAGGGTCGAGACATGCAAGTCGACGCGCGGAAAGACTTGGGAATTTACGGGACCGCCCCTTATGTACCACGCCTGACGCCGGGGCCGGGACTGACGTCGGGGGCGGTCCCCGCTGAAGATAGCTAGCTAGAATTTTTCCCTGGGTTCCTGACGCCTGCCGGCTTCAGTCCTAATGGTGTAACCTGCTGCAAGAGCTGTATCTTGAAGTAAGATCTGGAGGCTGCAGTTCCGAAGGGGTCGGCTTCGGCCTAGGAGGCGAGAGCCAAGTAATGGCCAGGGTAGGCAGCAGAGCCAGCTTCTGCTCGGTCAAGATCAGCTGCTGCCACATACGGTCTTCACAGCTCCGGAGTTTCCGACGGAGCCTCTCCTCGTCTGAAGAGGATGAGGATGACCTGTGTCGTCTCCTCTTCTTAGAGCGCTTATGGCTCTTCCTTGGTCATTCGGCCAAGGGGGTCCTAGACCTCGACCGAGATCGGGGAGGCTGACTGTCAATCGGGAGACACCGGTGGGATCGGTGAAACCCGAAGGTCCAGAACCGTGTCCTTGATGGGGACACCAGCGGGCTGGATCTCCTCATCAGGAAATACCAGGACCGGAGTCCGTTCTATGAGTCATCAACACGGCCGGTAACAAAGGGTCAATCGGGTCGAGGATAATTTCGACCTTGTCGGCCACTTCCTTGGTCCCCTGGCCAGACAGAAGATCCAAGAAGTAGGTGACCGAGGATGCGATCTCGACCGAGGTCGAGACCGTGTGTTCCTGGGACTTGGACCTTTCTCTGTCCCAAGAACATCTTCGCCGAGATGAAGATGACGGGTCTTTATCTCTCTTCCGAGAGCAGGAGGAGTGCGAGCCCGAGGGTGCCTCACCCAGAGTGGAGAGAGACTGACACAACTCCTTAAAAGATCCCATAAAGGTGGAGCCTAGGTTCAGAGTAACAAAGAAGCTTCGACTGGCCGAAGCATGAGCAGCTTCTTCCTCAAACGCCTTCATCTGTTTCAGCTGCTAGGCGGAGCCTGCGGCCTCGGAAACCGCCCACCTAGCCTCCTTCGACTTCACCGGAGGGTTCGTTTTTCCGGTCTCCCCAGTTTCAGGCATGCCATGCGGTCATCTAGGACGTTGGAATGGAAGGCCAAGCAATAGCTGCATGACGAGGTGTCATTGCTGACACCTAGGCAGTAGACGCATGTGAGGTGGGGATCGGTGCACGGCATCTCATGGCCGTAGGGACACCAGTGAAATCCCGGGGAAGATTTCTCCTCCACAATCGAAGCTGCAAAAGCGCGATCGCTAACTCGAACGAGCTTGAGCTTTGGTAAAACCGACAATTTGAAAGCCAGAGCCTACGAAATGCAAGAGCACGAGGAAGGCAACCTGTATCTTCCAGCGGAAAGGAAGATCTGGCATCATGGGGCAGGGCCGAGGTATATACCACCTGCGTGGGCAGGAGGAGTCAACTTGAAGACTTCCAGCACATTTAAAGTGGAAGGGGACAATGTCAAACAGTGTGGATGAACATCATATCTGCGCTCCTAGAACTTGGATTTTAGGAAGGCAGACTTCAGGAAAATGGGTGAGGTTCTAAAGAGCCATCTGGTGGGCATCAGAGCAGATATAAGGGTGGACCTAAAGTGGTCCATCATTAAGAAAGGAATACTGGTTGACACAGATGAGTGTGTTAGGCTCAGGGGGAAGAACACATAGGCCAAAGTGCCCAGCTGGTTCAGTTCTGCAGTTGCCATGACAGTAAGGGAAAAGAGGTTGGCCTGTAGAACATTCAGGAAGACCAAGAGAGAAGTGGATAGGGAAAATTACCCAAGGTTGGCTAGTGAGGAAGTCCGGCAAGCAAAGGCACAAAAGGAGCTTCAAAAAGCTGAAGGAATTAAGAAGTGGAAAAGGCTTTCTTTCACTACATAAGTAAGAAAAGGGACCAACAGGAAGGGATTGTTAGGCTTAAGAAAGGTGTGGAGTGGGTGGAGGATAATGGAGGAAAAGCAGAGATACTAAATGAATACTTCTGTTCTGTCTTCACCAGGGAGAAGGACAGTCCAGTGCCCTCTGGAGGGAAAAGAGGAGCGGGGGGGAGGGGAACACAGACATAGTGATGGAGGAGGAGAGTGAGGACAGGTCTGCTGGCATTGAAAGTGGACAAATCAACAGGCCCAGACAAAGTACATCGAAGGGTACTAAAGGAACTGGCTGAGGAGCTGGCAGGGCCACTAGCAGACCTATTTAATAGTTCACTAGAGTCAGGCGTGGTGCCACAGAACTGGAGAACAGCATATGTAGCGCCCCTTCACAAAAGTGGTCCCAAGGATGATCCAGGGAATTACAGACCAGTCAGTCTGACCTCCATTGTGGGCAAGCTGATGGAGACCACACTAAAGGAAAGGTTGGTGGAATATCTAGAGGAACATGGTCTCCAAGATGACAGACAGCATGGGTTCATGGGGGTCGATCATGTCAAACAAATCTGATTGACTTCTTTGACTATGTCACTAAGACAGTAGACAGGGGCCAAGCAGTTGACAACCTCTATCTTGATTTCATCAAGGCCTTTGACTCTGTGCCCCACAAAAGGTTGATCAGGAAGTTGGTGGATCTTGGAGTTGGGGGAAAGATGATCAGATGGGTGGATAACTGGCTGAGGGACAGAAACCGAGGGTAGTGTGGGGGAGTTATCTGGCACTAGAAAGGCAACCAGTGGAGTCCCACAGGGCTCTGTGCTGGGGTGGGTGTTGTTCAATGTCTTCATCAATGACATTGGGGATGGCATTAAAGGCAAAATATGCCTATTCGCAGATGACACCAAGCTCTGTGGGAGAGTGGACACAGCTGATGGGATAAGGGACCTACAGGAAGATCTGGAAAAGCTGAGGAGGCGGTCCAGGATCTGGCAGCTTGGCTTCAATGTCAAGAAATGCAAAGTTATACATATTGGAGCCAAGAATCCCAGGACAGAGTATTACCTGAGTGGAGTCCGAGTATCTGCACCAGAGGAGAAGAAGGACCTGGGAGTGATCACTAGTGACCTGAAGCACTCCACGCAGTGCAAGAAAGCAGCAGCAAAGGCAAACAAGATGCTGGGATGCATAGCTAGAGGGATCAGTAGTAGGAGAGAGAAGGTTATACTGCCCTTGTACAGGTCACTAGTAAGGCCGCACCTACAGTATGGAATTCAGTACTGGTGCCCACACCTCAAAGAGGACATTAACCTGCTGGAGAAGGTACAGAGGAGGGCTACAAAGATGACAGCCAGTCAGCAGGACAAGACATACGAGGAGAGGTTGAGGGCACTGAACATGTACTCCCTGGAAGACAAGAGAGAGAGAGAGAGAGAGAGAGAGGACATGATTGGGACATTCAAGTACTTGAAAGGGATAAATAAAGTTGATAAGGAGAGTCTCTTTAAGCTGAGTGGCAACTGTATCACAAGGGGGCACAGCCTTAAGCTGGAGGGTGGAAGGTTTAGAAGGGAGGTCAGGAAGCATTTCTTCAGAGAGGGTGGTGGACACTTGGGATGCGCTGCCGGAAGAGGTCATCTCGTTGAAGACAGTGGGCTGGGATAGGCATGGGGGAAGGTAAGAATCATGGGTAGGGAGGGCAGGGACATTAGCTCTAACTGTGGACCCTGCAATACGAGCAGGCTTGATAGACCAAATGGCCTTCCTCTGCTGGCTTCTTCGTATGTACTCTTCCGGGCCGGGCCGGAAAACAATAATTTCATGGCTAGTGCACCTACCCAGTTAACAAAAACTAAACTAAAAAAAAATCCCTCATATGAGAGAAATGAAAACAACCATGGATTCACATGTTGCAGCACAAAGGTGCTTATTACAATAACTAATAAAAGCTCGAAGGTTGTATTTAGAATTAACCAACTAGGCAAATGCCGCTTTAAGAAGTACATCACCTCACTCCTCATTATAAAATTGACAGTTATCAGTACGTAAGATAAACTGATTAAACCTTGCTCAAAATAAGAAGAGAACTATAATTTCCAAAAAGAACTGAAAACTTCAAACATTAAACAGAGAAAGCAAATCAATGTATATCTAGATGGCTTGAAATTCAGCTTCATCCTACTTATTAGCAAAACAGGAGACAGACTATCACTGAGTTCTTATAAAAGTCTTATGGTAAATCCGAAGGCATTTAAAGTTCCATAAATATCTCCATTATCAAGAATTCCCCTTTGAATCATCTTACCTCAGTGCTGAATTATAACTAAGTTTGAGGCTTCATTAATGGAAAAAGATTACCCTCAAGTGTCCTCTTCATCCAAAGAACCGGCTTCTGCAACAGTGACACGATCTCCTGGGGCCGCATATTTTTTTATATATATATATTTTTTTTTTTCTCCTCTGAGCCCTGGCAGGCGGCTTCAGCGCCCCCCCAAACAGAGGGACTCTCTCTCTCTGGCTCTGCCCCTCCTGTACTAGGTGGCCTCCAGAAATTCCCCTGCGGATTTCCCTGTGGCGGGGCCAGGGGGAGGTTGCCAGCCCCCCATCCCGAGACCCAATCCAGATTTTGGGACTGCTCCCGGGGCGGCAGGCCATTATCGAGCCTGCCAGGCTCAATTTCCTGGTTTTGATCTCTACCCCCTCCCTGCCGACATGTACTTCGTCTTGAGCTTCCTGACCCGTATCCTCCTCCAGCCGTCACTAGAGAGCAATCAGTGGGTGGGACAGCCATCCCTCCCTCCCTCCCCAAGAGAGGAGAGCAGTCCTCTGGACACTCAATCCTCTCTCACCACTGCCGACCCCTGGCGGCCTGGGCTCATTCCCGAAACCAGGTCGCCGGCATGGTGTGAGGTGTGGCGTCCAGCACCTCAGCGCTCAGTGCCACTGGGCTGGCTGGGGCCGCATATTTTTGACTTCATTTCAGAGCCTCACTGGGATCAGAGAACAGGAAGATTCTTCATCTATGAGCTATGCACAGACGAGCAGGGAAAAATCAAGCCATGCGGTATGGAAGCCTCACAAAGCAAGGCCCTCACGCTACCAAATCTCTTCCTCTTCTGGTGCGTGGCGTAGCTGATGTCTGGGTATAGCTGTATGCACCAGCCACCCTGCAACAGAGGACCTCGTCAATGAGCCAAGGCAAGTAGCGTATCTCTGGTGCCAGCACCATCCGTCACAAACACTATAGCTCTTGGTGCATCTGAATTGTCCAGTCTGCCTCCCTGGGTGACACTGCAGGCTTTTTGAAAAAAGATGGGTTTGGGCTGTAAGAAAAAATTACTCACCTTAGTAATGTTGTTTCTTCTAATGGAGTCTTGCTATATTATGACAATTGCAGTTTGTCCCAGCCTTAGAACTGCTCCGGAGGCGAAAGAGTTAACTTCCATGCCAGGCATGGAACTTGGAGCGCGAGCTCGGTTAGAGAAGCTCTATCTGTATAATTTCAAACTGAAACTGTCAGATCTTTACAAGCAAAATTCACTAAGGTTCTGTGTGGAAGCTGTAAACCTACACTACCCAACTGGCTACTTAAAATATAAAACATTTTCCTGGTCCCAACACGAAGACTCAAGTCAGGGGACCAGAAAATAAGATAAGATAAAACACAACACCCAAACACCCCTAAAAGAAGGGGTGGAAAACACAAGATGGGCATCAATAAGTGCAAACACTGGACTGCCTACCCCATCCCCAGAGTAGAGGTTCTGAGAGGGGCAGGCTGGGGGGGAGGTCATAATATAGCAAGACTCCATTAGAAGAAACAACATTACTAAGGTGAGTACTTTTTTCTTCAAACAACATGAAGTCTTGCTATATTATGACAACTGCAGACTACACAGCAGTACCTCCATGGAGGAGGGACAGAACCTACTTAGGAAATAGACTCTGAAGCACAGCTGTGTTAAATCGAAAGCATCCCTCCTGGCCTGGATGTCCAGGAGTAATGCTTAGTGAAAGTGTACTGTTTTCCAAGTAGCTGCTTGACATATCTCTAAGATAGGGATGTCCCTGGCGCAGCTAGGGCGCAGTTGTACCTCTGGTAGAGTGAGCCCTCAGGCCTGAAGGGGGAACCTTACCCAGTTTTTGATAGCAAAATTGGATACAAGAGACAATCCACCTGGCAATGGATCTCTTAGTGGCAGGTTTCCCTTTCCCAACCTCACCATAAGTGAGAAAGAGTTGGAGGGAGTCAAACCTGTGACCCTTAGTACACTCTATGTAGTAACTAAGGGCCCTCTTAACATCTAAACTGTGCAGCCTCCTCTCGCCAGAGGAGGAATGGTCAGTGAAGAACACTGGGAGAGAAACAGATTGATTAAGGTGGAAATCTGAAACCACCTTAGGCAAAAACTTCATATTAGTCCTGAGGACTACCTTATCCCTGTGAAAGGAGATAAAGTCAGTCTCCACTGACAAAGCTTGTAACTCACTTATGCGCCTGGCAGAAGTGATAGCTACTAGAAACACAGTTTTCCAAGTCAAGTACTTAAGCTCTGCCGAAGACAGAGGTTCAAAGTGGGGTTGCATCAGCTGAGCAATGCAAACATTAAGATCCCAGGCAGGGCAGGGTCCCTGAATGACGGATTAGTATGAAGCAATCCTTGAAAACTTGGAAAATACAGGGTGAGCAGAAAGAAGAGGACTTCCTGCTGAAATAAAAGTAGAGACAGCTGCCAAATGCACTTTCAGGGTAGCTGGTCTCAGCCCCAAAGAATTTAGATGGACCATATAGTCCAAGACAGTGGGCAAATCAGCAGATTCTGGGGAAATATGCTTCCCAGAGCACATATGGAAAACCTTTTCCATTTAGAGTTATAAGTAGCCCTGGTGGAAGGCTTCCTAGAAGCTTTCAAAATTTCGAGAACACCTTGAGAAAGGTGTAAGTCAGCAAACTCTAACTCCTCAAGAGCCAGGCCTTGAGATTGAGGAATTTGAGGCTCGGATACCATACTCTCCCCTGGGCACAGGTTAACAAATTGTGGTTCCTGGGGAGACACAGGGGAAGATGGACTGCTAAGGACAGAAGGAGTGGGTACCAGGGCTGTCTGGCCCAATCTGGAGCAATCAGAATCATCTTGCAGGGTTGAGATCTGATTTTGACTAGCACTTTGAACAGGAGAGGGAAGGGGGGAAAGGCATAGAGGAACTTCCCTCCCCAATCGAGAAGGAAGGCATCCAGGGGAACTGAACCCAACACTGGGGGCCTGCAACAAAAAAGTGGAAGTTGATGATTGTCTGGGGCTGCAAAAAGATCTATCTAAGGGGTGCCCCACCTGGCAAAAACTAACCACAGTACTAGGGGATCCAGTGACCATTCATGATGGCCCTGGGAAATCCTGCTGAGAGCATCTGCCAGGACACTGTCCTTGCCTGGGAGGTGAACTGCTATGAGGGAGGTGTTCAGGGAATAAGCCAGAGACCACAACTTCATTGCCTCGGTGCACAAGGCTGAAGACCGAGTGCCCCCTTGTTTGTTGATGTACCACATTGTAGTGGTGTTGTCTGTTCTAATCTGTACCACTTTGTTCTGAACAGATGCAGAAAAAACCTGAAGTGCTAGAAAAACAGCTCTGAGTTCCAACAGATTGATGTGGAGCAGAGATTCCTGAGGGGACCACAATCCCTGGGTGGAGAGGTCGCCCATGTGAGCTCCCCATCCCAAAGGGCGCATCTGTAGTAAGGGTCAGGAGTGAGATTGAGGATGAAAGGAACCCCTTGTCTCAGGTTGCTCTGATCCTGCCACCACTGTAGGGCCTGGATCAGGGTTCGAGTTACTGGGATCAACTTGGATGGGGGATCTCTTCTTTGAGACCAAAAGGCTCTCAAATGGAACTGAATGTCCCTCATCTGAAATCTTTCTCTTTGCACTACAGCTGTGGAAGCAGCCATGTGTCCTAGGAGCTGTAGAAAATGCCTTGCTGGTCAAGAGACCTGCAGGGTGAAGGAGGAGGCCAGGGCCACCAGGATCCTTACCCTTTCTAGGGGAAGGAAGGCTCTGGCCTGCTTTGTGTCCAGTTCTGCGCCTATGAAGGCGAGTAGCTGGACAGGTTCTAGAACTGACTTTGGAAGATTGAGAAGAAAACCTAGAGAGGAAAGCAGCTGCTGGGTAACCTGCAGGTGTGATTTTACCTGGTCTGGAGACTGACCCACAATGAGCCAGTCATCTAGGTAGGGAAAGATGGCAATCTTTTGCCTTCTTAAGTGAGCAACTGCTACCGCCAGGCATTTTGTGAATACCCTTGGGGCAGAGGTAAGGCCGAAGGGCATTGCTCTGAACTGATAATGGCCTGAGAGCAGTTCGACTCTGAGGTACTTTTGGTGGGAGCTTCTGATAAGAACATGGAAGTAGGTATCCTTGAGGTCCAGGGAAGCTAGCCAGTCCCCTGGCCTTAGGGAGGGTAAAATCATTCCCACAGTCACCATTTTGAATTTTGGTTTTAAAAGGTGCTTGTTTAGATATCTTAGGTCCAGGATGGGCCGCCATTCTCCTGTCTTTTTTGGGGTAAGGAAGTACCTGGAGTATAGTCCCTTACCCTGGTGTAGGGGAGAAACCCTTTCTACAGCTCTGAGAGCAAGGAGGGTTGAGACTTCTGTTTCCAAGGCAAGAGTCTCTAGTGGATTTGCAGGTGGAAAAGATCTGGTTCTCATCTTTGGAAATTTTTTGAAGCTGAGAACCAGTCCCTGGCTCACTACTTCCAGGACCCACTTGTCTGATGTTAAAGACTCCCAGTCCTGGATGAAATAAGCCAGCCTGCCCCCTACAGGTAATGGAGAATCAGCCCTGGGCATCCCATCAGGGTGCCTGTTTGGCAGGGGCTTTAGGCTGAGGGGTGGGAGCAGGTCTGCTCGTACCCCGTCTGCCTCTCCCTCTGAAGAACCCCCTCTGAACATAAGCTGAAGGAGGCCTGGGCTTAGTGAAAGGCCTGCCCTGCCCCTGGGGGCTGCCTCTGAGGAGTAGCTTGCCTTTCCTTGGCCTGTGCACTCCTATAAGTGGTTCTATATTCATCCATTTTCTTCATATAATTCTCTGTCTGCTCCCCAAACAGAGAATTTCCCTACAGGAAAATCCATGGCCTTAGCCTGGGTATCCTGTGACAGACTAATACACCTGAGCCAAGCCAATCTCTGAAAAGCCACAGATATAGCCATGACTCTTGAAGATCGTCATTAGAATCCACTGCAGCATAGAACTGCACCTTAGATGCCTCAATACCATCAGCAGCCACCTGTTCCAGCTCCTTGGCAAGCTGGCCAGGGGCCTGTTTAGCTAAAGCCATGACAGTATCCCATCTGGATTTCTGGTATCTTGCAACATAGGCCATATAATTTGCCTGTCTGAGTCCCAAGGGCTGCCATGTATTGTTTTTAGCATGGCATCAATCCTCCTGGAGTCCTTGTCAGGAGGTGTGAAGCCAGGGAATATTAGCCTTATCACAGGCTGCAGCCTGCACTACCCCAACATGGCTGCATTGCTGTGAAAGAAACTCTGTATCAGGACCTGACAAAGTGTACCTCCTGTCCATCTTTTTATCCACAGGAGGCACAGAATTAGGAGCTTTTAAAATTGTTATTGTTCGTTTCCTAAAGGATTTATGTAAAGGAATAGACAATCTCCTGGACTCTGGGATATCCATCCTCTCCACATAGTCAGGCTCCTCTTGCTCATCCACAGCTTCCTCCAAAGGGAGCTGGAGGGTTTCAGCAACTTTTTTTATAAAACAGAAAATGAG
Source organism: Neoceratodus forsteri (assembly GCA_016271365.2). Taxonomy (NCBI): domain Eukaryota; kingdom Metazoa; phylum Chordata; order Ceratodontiformes; family Ceratodontidae; genus Neoceratodus; species Neoceratodus forsteri. The sequence continues at coordinate 880,909,302 of CM057450.1, read as the reverse complement.
AAGGGGACTCAGAAAGCCTAGGGGGAGACTCTCCTAAAGGTCTGTCTGGGGAGATGTCCAGTTCAATGGGCACATCAGACTTTCAAAATCACATTCACACTGTTCATAATCATCCTCCCCTCCTCCGGTTCATAAAACTCCTCTATATCATATTCTTGAACTGGTGGAACCGGCCGAACCGACCTTTTACCAGATAGCGGCGGTTCGGACGGAACCAGGGAAAGCGACTGAACAATTTGGATCGCTTTGGCTATCTCTGCAGCAGTTGGAGAAGGAATTTTTGACTCCACACCTGCTGATTTTCTAGTTCGCTTTGCTGGAACTGGCTCCTCTGAGTCAGCTTTTCATTTGCCCGAGGAAGTCTCGCCCTGGTCAGAGGGCACTCCCTCCGGTTCGGTTGGCACCGAACCGGGCTGGCCGTCTGGGTCAGCGGACATTTTGGCCTCTTGTTCCCTGAGCTTACCAACTCTCTTATCCAGGGTAGCTGCAGGGAAATTCTTGCAAATCTGGCAGTCTGCATTGAGGTAGTCAAACTCCAGACAATAAACACATGTGGTGTGTGGGTCAGCCTTGGCAAAGGCTTCCCCACAGAACACTAGTGTTGAAACTCAGTGGGCCCAGTTTTTCTTTTGGGTTTCTCAGACATAATGCCAGCCTAACCAAAAACTTGCCCTTTCCTCGCAAATGCAGGCAAGACACCTTATCGGTTCTAACCGAATACGTGGTAGTGGAAAAACCGAATGAAATCCGCTTTTTAGAACTGATAAGAACGGGAACCGCACTCTAAATTACTTCAAATGATTTTAGAATAATGTTTTGAAACAACCTGATCGGTTCAAACCGAACCGATAACTACATTTACAAGTTCCACACAGAAAAGTAAAACCTGTCTATTACTTACAATACCATAGACAGAGCTTGAACTGACCGGTTTGCGGTTAAAATAAATATAATCGCGGTTGAATTAACTAAGAAAAAACACTTTTAAACCGAGAAATGAACCGAGCAGTAGGAGGAATCTCCGGAGCGACTGTTCAGTGAGGCGGAGTGAAGAATCTGACAGTTTCAGTTTGAAATTATACAGACAGAGCTTCTCTAACCAAGTTCACGCTCCAAGTTCCATGCTTGGCATGGAAGTTAACTCTTTCACCTCCGGAGCAGTTCTAAGGCTAGGACAAACTGCAATTGTCATAATATAGCAAGACTTCATGTTGTTTGAATCTCCTCCCCTACCTGCTGTATGAACCACTCCAGGAGAAACAACAGAATATGGTCTCCCTTGCATTCCTCAGGCATCCCCAATATATGAATGATCGAAGCTCGCACTTGATTTTCCAGTGTCTCCAATGGCGCCTTCTAGTGAGAGCTCTCTTTAATAACGGTGGAAACTGCTCCTATGGCCGAATCAGCTCTCTTTGCTGCATCTGCTGTGGTGGTCTGGACTACTTCCATCGTGGTCTCCAAGGCTGCAATTCTATTTGTGAGTCCATCAAATTTATCAGACAAGTTAGTCACCGAAGCAACTGTCTGTGACAGTTTCACCCCTATTGATTGCAGGGTCTCCTCTCCCAATGCATCAGCTAGTTCCTCATTGTCGGCCTGGGTCAACCTTGTGGCTGGAACCGCAGCACTAGTTTTGGATTCAGCACCCGAACCATGAGCGTGTTCCTTTTGGCGGTTTCCCATTCTGCAGCTGTGATATTCCGGTGATCTCGCCCATAACTTTTACACCAGCTAATTGAGGAAAAACAACTCTTTTACTGTAACATTAATTCTCTCCATATGGAGCTCTATCAATTAACCATCATCTTGCTCGGGCTCCACAGTGCCCCCCAGGAGATTCCTTAGGGTAGTTCTGTCCTGCCACCACTGCAGGGTCTGTAGCAGGGGCCATGATACAGGCACCATCTTTGAGAGAGTCTCCCTTCTTTGGCATCAGTGTGCCCTGGGGTGAAACTGAATGTCCCTCATCTGGATCCTGCAGCCTTGCGCTGTAGCAATGTGTTCTAGCAACTGCAGGAAATATCTTGCTGGCCTTACATAGACACATAGACAGTGTCGGCAGATAAGGGCCTATGGCCCACCCAGTCTGCCCATTTGAGCTTGTAAGTTCAGTTTATGTTTTCCTAGAAGTCTGTTGCCCCTACCCCTGATCTCCAGAATTCCTTTATGTCTATCCCATGCATTCTTAAATCCCGTGATTGTTTTAGCCCCTACCACTTGTTCTGGCAGGGTGTTCCACTTGTCCACCACCCGTTCTGTGAAGAAATTCTTCCTCATGTTTCCTCTGAATTGTCCTCCTTCCAACTTCATCCCATGCCCTCTAGTCCTGGAACATCTTTTTTGTTTAAAAATAGTGTATTCCTGCACCCTGTTCCTCCCTGTAAGATACCTGATTTGTTTAAGGTGAATGATCCTACAATGTGCAGGACGTTGTCCACCCTGTCCTGAGGATGGAATGCTCGTCCCTATAGAATATCCAGTTCTGCTCCTATGAAGTGCAGAATCTGGACAAGCTGTAACACAGACTTTTTGATGTTTATGAGGAATCCCAGAGACTCCAATGTCTCCTGGGTGATCCTGAGAGATGCTTCTACCTGTTAGGGGGATTGCCCCAAGACTAGCTAGTCATCCAGGTATGAAAACACCGATATGCCCTGCCTCTTTAGATGTAATCATTGCCAGAGTTACCATCCAGAACTTTGGCTGTGTGAGATGCTTGTTTAAAGCAATCAGTTCTAGAATGGGCCATCATTCCCCATTTTTCTTTGAAGTTAGGAAGTATCTGAAGTAGAAGCCTCTTCCCTTTTGGGAGGAAAGGACTGGTTCTACTGCTTCTGATGCCAACAGAGTGGACACTTCTTTTTCCAGTAGTGCCCTCTCTGAGGGGCTTGGGGATCCAAACTACCTTAGTCTCAGTTTGGGGAAGGTTTTGAAACTGAAAGCGAAATCCCTGACACACTACTTCCAGCACCCATTTGTCTGTGGTGATGGTTTTCCAGTTTTGGAAGAAGCAAGTCAGTCTGCCCCCAACTGGGATCGAGGAGGCGACCCTTATTGGCACATCAGGGATTCTGCTTCCTTGGGTGGCAGTCTGAGGGAATTGGTCCCCTCTTTTTAAGCCCATACAGCCTCTATCCCTGAAGTAATGGTACCCAGTGGTAGTTTACGCCTGGAAAAAGGGTCTACCATAACCGCTACCTCTACCCCACTTCCATATGACCTACAGGAAGTTGAGGCCTTTTCTTTCGCTGAGTTACTCTTATAAGTGGACTTGTATTTGTCCACTTTTTTCATGTATGCCTCTGTCTTATTGCCAAAAAGGGAATGATTCTCAACAGGAAAATCCATAGCCTTATTTTGAGTATCATTGGTGAGGTTGGTTGCTCTGAGCCAGGCAAACCTCCTCAGGGCAAAAGTTAAAGCCATCTACCTGGCTGCATTCTCATTTGCATCCATAGCCATATGGAACTGGTATTTTGTGGCTTCCAATCCACACTTAGCAGTTTCCATCAGATCAGCTGCCAACCCTGGTGGGGCCTAGTCTGCCATGGCTATGACAGAAGTCTACAGGGTCTTCCGATACTGGGCTGCATAAGCCATGTTAATTGGCCTCCCTGATACCCAAGGAAGCTGCCAGGTAACCGTTTTTTTGCCATTCCAGCCAATTTGCTGGAATCCTTTTCAGGAGGATGAGTAGCCAGAGGAACCTTGGCCCTGTTACAAGTAACTGCCTGAACTACCCCTTCTGGATCTGGGTGAGATAATAAAAACTCAGCATCCAGGGAGTCTAATTGGTACTTATTGTTGGCCTTTTTATCCACAGGCAGTATGGAGTTTGGAATTTCCAGTACCTTTACCACCTGCTTCTTCAGGAATGTATTAATAGGTAACAGGATTCTCTTTGTGGGTAACCCCATCATCTTGAGGAATTTTAATTCCTCTTCCTCATCCTGTTCTGGTTCATATGGTGTAAGGTCTAGTGTCTCCACCATCTGTCTCCCAAAGCTGAAATGAGAGGAATAATCCTCTGCTGACCTTGGTGGAGACACAAACTCCTGCTCCGTGGATCCCTCTGGTTCAACTGCCTCATCCTCCTCTTCTATATATTCCTCCAGCGAGGGTTCAAGTGGCACTGCACTTTGAGCTAAGGGAGCAATATCTGAAACCAATGCTGAACCAGTGCCAGTCCTGTCTGCAGAGCTTTTATAATTTGTAAAGCCTGCACTACCTATTCAGCACTAGGCATACTAGACTGTGATACTGGGAACCCCACTACTTTTCCAGCCAGGGAGCCAATATTCTTCTTTTTATCTTGTTGCTTTAAAGGAACTGAATTCTTTACCAGTTCCCCGGTCTTTTTAGGCTGGATGTCGCACCTTTTTCAGGGGTGTTAAGATCAGCATCCTTAGCCTTTTTTTTTTTTGATCTGCGGTCGGATCAGCCAGATCCAGAACCGAGGTTAAAGAAATGTTTTCTTTATAAAGCTTAAGGCATTTTTCAATGGTTTTCTCAGGAAACGTTTTGCAGATTTCACAATTAGCCTCAAACTGTTCAGCTCTGAGGCAAAACAAACACAAATCGTGTTTATTTGCCGTTGCAAAAACATCCCCAAACTGAATACAATTTTTAAATCCGGTCGGCCCAGTTTTCTTTTTAGACTTTTCGGACATCACCACTTTATGTACTATAGAACCACAAAATAAAAACCCAAATCAGTTTCTAAACCGAGTTGAAAACTGGTAAATCACCACCGAGCGGTTTCAAAATAACTTAGCGGTCGGTTCCTCAACCGAAGAAAACCACAATTTTAACTAAAATAATACAACCGGAATAAACTCAGGAATAAAAAACACAACTTGGGTTATAAGCTATGAAATAACACTTATTTAACGTTAAGTAAGCCAACTAATTGGTTCCTCAACGTTTTTACAAACTGAAGAGGAACCAAAAAATATCATAAACTAAACTAAAAAACTTAAAACTACAAAGGGCAGCAGTAATGAAGTAAATAAAACATTAATACATATTTTTAGCAAAAATGTAAGTTTTTCTTGGTCACAATGAGGAGCAGTCTCCGAGGTGTCCAACAAGGCAGGCAGAGAATGAAATCTGAGCATTATAGAACGCAACAGCTGGTAAGGGCAGCAGATTTAAATGGTGGCATGAACCAATAGGTGTTCCACTATTAGCATAAAGTTCCATTCATCTCCGGGGCAGTGAACTCAGGAGGCTGACTGCTAGAGTTGATCATATCAAAGAATTCTTGGGATTAGAATAGAGAAGAACTCCCTGGTACCAACAACCCACTGAGCTGGATGTCACAGACTGCTGAGGATAATCTACCGTCGAGTCAGCGGATGAAAGAATTGATCTAGTGAGATACAGTATTATTCCACTATGAACATTCCTTCACTGTTGGCAGAGGATGAGCCTAATACACACAACCCATTAAACATAGAAACAGAACCCTTCATGCTCATGGATAACCAGCTGACACATGGAGACAGCAAGGAAAAACAAGAAGAGGACCAAGCACAGGAGAATAAAAAGATAGACTTACTTTCAACTGAAGGTACTCACTCAATGCACAATGAGTACAGTCGCAAATCCACAACCCAAGGATGAGAGCCTAGTAGGAGTGAAATATTCAGAAAGAAATCTTAAACCTGCGCTAAGACTTGCATATCATACTCCTAGGGCTTACTATTATTACTATAGATCCAGAAGCAAATGATTTGATACCTGTTATTGGACCAACATAGCTACTACAGTCCTTCTGCTCATTCACTGAGCTTCTTGCAGTGCTGTAGCTACAATATTTTTCTCCCCCAGGCCACACACGTACACATCGTGTATGTGAGTGGGCGCACATACACACCCAGGATCCAGTGGCCCCTTCCACCCCTCTCAACTTCTGCTTGTCGCGCTGCACTGCGCCACCGCTCGCCAGACCTCCACCTGATAGAAGCGGGTACTACAGACAGGTGGACATCCACCCCTTTGGAGGGGAGAGCTGCAGCGCAACCCTGCTTCAACCCATCCCACCCCCCAAGCCGGCACCTGGCAACCAGAGTTCGTTCCCGAACCAGGTCGCAAGTGTAGCACGAGATAAGGCACCAGCGCCTCAGTCCTCTGCGCTACCAGGCCGGCTTTCTTAGCTACAATCATTTATTTGCTCTACTGTCAAGTATCCTCACCTGTCATTTTTTCTCTTTTCATATAAGTACCTCCACACCTACTATTTGCTCTCTCCAGGCCATTATCCCTCACATATTTCCCAAAATGGAAACTCCCTGCTCTTACTCCACCCCTTCTAATTCTTATCCTCACCTTATCTACTCCTGCATTTCAACCTACCCAGCCCAAGAACCTGGCTACGCCCTTCCCTCATCCTACTCAGCCCATACTCCTATCCTTGCTATAACCCCTGCCCCCGAACTCTGGACTCATTTCCACATCTACCGCCAGCTCCTGTTCTCTCAGCACCTAGCTACTTTGCTTTCCTTCAACTTCTAAGCACCTACACACCTAGCCCCCACTCCCCCCTAACAGCTTATAAATCCTCCACCCATCACAAATGCACTAAAGCTCCACTTCCTCATTACTGCCCTCCTCCTACTCTCATCTGGCAACGTTCATCCTAACCCTGGCCCAAATGCCCCCAATTCCTCCTACGCAACCACCACCTCTCACTTGCCAAACTCTTAAGATCCTCCTGCCCTCCCTAATGGACTGAAAATCATACACCTGAACATCTGCAGCCTAATATCAAAAACTGACCTCCTGCAAACAATGGCTGTCTCACTTACACCAGATACAATTATAACAGAAACCTGGCTCACCGACAAGATCCCTGACCACTCTACCTCCATCTCCAGCTACTCCATCTCCAGGCAGAACAGAGACAGCAGAGGTGGGGGGTGTAGCTATGCATATCCTGCCCTCGTTAAATATGCCACCATTTTTTCAGTTTCCCTCGCTACCTATGAAGTCCTTGCCATCAGAATTATCCTGTTCTCCATCCTGATCTTCATAGCAGGCATCTACTGCCGCCGGGTATCCAGCCCACTGTCGCATCTGAACTGGTTACATCCATAACTTCCCTCTCTCACACTGGCGAGTTATATTTACTGGGCGACTTTAATTTAAACTGGTTGTCTCCCTCTACATCTAAGATTTGTAACGACATATCAGCCCAAAATGTTGTCCTCATCCAAGAACCCACTCACAAGAATCATAAAACACAAAACCATTCCCTGACAGACTGGCACTCACCTCACACCCCCACAGAGTCATTAAATCTGGTATACTACAAGATGCCCTCAGTGACCATCACCCTATCTACCTTGTAAGAAAGGTCCACCAGCCCAAATCCCCACATAAAATCTTTCAACTTCGCACCCACAACTCCTTATATCTTATTTATTTATTTGTAAGAATCAGTTTACAACCTTTGAGCCAGAGGCTCGTTTCCAAAGGTACTTTGTCACATAAAGATATACATTGTGTTTTTGGTTACATAGCATAGATTTGCAAAACAATAGGCATTCAACAGAGGCGCCACGTCACACTGTGGTTTTGACTCTCTCCTGCAAGATCTTGCCCTCTCCAACTGGGTCCCTCTTACCTCTGCCCCCTCTGTGGACCATGCTCTTGCCTACTTTAAAGAAAAATTCCTTACAACCTGAAATACATTTGCCCCTTTCAAACAAACTAGAGTTCCTGGCAATCATCTTCCCTGGATCACCCCTGAACTGCTGGCCTGCCTCAGGTCATGCAACAAAGCCTGGAAGAAGCATAAGGCATTCCAGCTCCCCACTGATTATGCTAAGAAATTCTTACACTAAAGCAACCAGACTAACCAAGTCAGAGTATTTTAGGTCAGCTTTCCTCACTAATTTCAGCAACCCCTCCAAATTCTGGAAAGTGGTCCAAGCACTCCCCCCCCCCTCCATCTCATCCCCCCATGCTAAAAATAAACAACTCCCTTATATCTGACCCCGCCTAGTGGCTAAGGAATTTAACTCCTATACCTCATGTGTCTCGGCTCTCCTGAAATCCCTCTTCCTTCCCCACTTTCACATTCCCCTCCTTAGGCACTCGTCCCCTCCTACCATCCCCTCTTTTTCCTTCTCAGCAGTCTCCCCTGACGAAACATTAAATGCCCTCCTCTCACTTAACCTTTCTAAAGGCTCCCCTCCCATGACAATCACCCAAAGCTCCTCTACCTCTCAGCCCCAGCTATAGCCTTTCCTCTCTCCTTAATCCTCAACCTCTCTTTCTCATCCTCAACTGTCCCCTCATCATGGAAACATGCTGTGGTCCTCCCCCTTCCCAAGAGTGGCGACCCTACTTCTCCTGGTAACTTTCACCCTCTCTCTCTCCTCTCCACCCTCACTTAGCTCCAAGAGCACTTGGTCCTCTCCCAACTCATCTCCTTTCTAACTGACTCCTCCTCCTTCACCCATTCAAATCTGTTTTTTTGAAAAATCATCCCTCCACCATCTCCTCCCTTCTCAGGCTCACTGACTGCATTCTCACCGGGATGGACAATGGCCTCATCACCTCAACCATCTCTGTCAACCTCGCCAAGGCATTCGACACTGTTTCCCACGCATTCATTCTTGACTCCATCATGACAGCTGGCCTGTCTATACCTGCCTCAACCTGGTTTAGGGCCTACCTCACAGGCAGAACTCAATCTGTCAAGGTCCAAGGTTTCATCTCCCCTCCTCTCCCTATCACCACAGGAGTGCCACAGGGTTCTGTGCTTGGTCCCATTCTTTTTTCCATACTCCTAAATGACCTGCCATCAGTCTGCTCCCCCTTCTCCTCCCTACACATGTATGCTGATGATACTGTTTTGTATACCTCTGGCAAAAACCCAGCTGATGTTGCAACCACTCTGCAGCATGATTTCCACCAGGTTCGGCTCTGGTTTGCCTCCCATCAGCTCTTCCCAAATGCCAAGAAGACAGTCTCCATGACCTCTGGCACCAGGTAGAGGCTCTCAAGGCTCCTGGGCCTGCCCTCTTTCCACACTCTGGACGGGACACTCTTAGAGGACACCACCTCATTCACATACCTTGGGGTTTGGTTGGACCACACCTCAACTTCTTTGGACATGTTGACGCCATCCTGAAAAAACTGCACCCCAAGCTTGGTGCCTTATATAGGAACCATAGTTACATCCCTCCTACAGCTAGGAGTGAACTTGTCCAGAAGATGATACTCCCAATTTTTGACTACAGCGACATTGTCTATGGTGCTGCTCCCAAGTCCTCCCTGGCCAGATTGGATGCTCTCTTTAACTCCGTCTGTCGCTTCACTCTTGATGCTCCCTCCCGGGCTCATCATCATGATCTCTATCATGCCGTCTTTTCCCCCACTTGCTAACAGGTGCCTCTCCCATTGCGTCAAACTCACCTCCAAATACTGGCTGAATGAAATCCCTCACCTCACCACATCCTCTCAACCCCATCCCCACCCCCACCCTCAGATCTACTGACACGCATTTGGTGGTCCCCGCTGCTCCCACACTCATCGGACAGTCTGGCTTTTCCTATAGGTTCCCTAAAGTCTGGAATTCCCTCTCCCCTCAAATATGCCATTCCTCCTACTACTCCCTCGGATCTGCCCTACACAACTACCTCTCTTCCAGCTGTTCCTGCTTTAATCCACCTTAACTCCCTCCTTCAATTTCTGCTCTAGTACAGCGCTTTCAGGAAGTATTCACCCCCCTTGGATTTTGTCACATTTTGTGATGTTGCAAACTGAAATCAAAATACATTTATATGGGATTTTTATGTCACGTATCTACACAAATTACTGTGTAATGCCAAAGTGGAATGAAACTTCTGGAATTTTTTGTACATGTAATTTAAAATAAAAACCTGAAATGTCTTGATTTGATAAGTATTCACCCCCTTTGCTGTGACACCCCAAAGTAAGCTCAGGTGCATCCAATTTCCTTGTGAGATCACTCTAAAACTTGAATGGAGTCCACCTGTGGTCAGTTCAAATGGCTGACATGATTTCAGAGGAAATACACCTGTCTATATAAGGTCCCACTGTTGACAGTGCATGTCAGAGCAGAAACTCTACCATGAAGACCAAGGAGCTGTCCATGAGAACTCCGTGATAGAATTGTGAGGAGGCATAGATCTGGGAGGGGTATAAAAACATTTCTAGGGTGTTGAAAGTTCCCAGGAGCACAGCCAAGTCCATCATTAGGACATGGAAAGATTCGGAACCACCCAGACTCTTCCTAGAGCAGGCCGTCCTCCCAAACTGAGCAACCGGCCAAAAAGGACCTTGGTCAGGGAAGTGACCAAGAACCCAATGACCACCCTGACAGAACTACAGAGTTCCATGGCTGAGATGGGAGAACCTGTCCAGAATACAACAATCTCTGCAGCACTTCACAGATGTAGCCTCTATGGGAGAGTGGCTAGACGGAAGCCACTCCTGAGAAAAGGCCACATAATAGCATGCGTGGCGTTTGCAAGAAGGCACATGGCAGACTCTAAGACCATGTGGCAAAATATTCTCTGGTATGATGAAACAAAAATTGAACTCTTTGGCCTGAATGCAAAGCGCTATGCCTGGCGCAAACCGAACACAGCTCATCACCCGTGTAACACCATCCCTACCATGAAGCATGGTGGTGGCAGCATCATGTTATGGGGATGCTTTTCAGCAGCAGGGACTGTGGCACTTGTCAGGATAGAGGGAACAATGAATGGAGCCAGATACAGGCACATCCTTGAGGAGAACCTGCATCAGTCTGCAACAGACCTTGGACTGGGGCAAAGATTTACGTTCCAACAAGGCAACGATCCCAAGCATACAGCCAAAGCAACACTGGAGTGGCTTCAGAACAAGAAGATGAATGTCCTTGAGTGGCCCAGCCAAAGCCCAGACTTGAATCCCATTGAGAATCTGTGGAAAGACTTAAAGATCACGGTTCACCGACGCTCCCCATCCAACTTGACAGAGCTTGAGCAAATCTGCAAGGAAGAATGGGCGAAAATCCCCAAATCCAGATGTGCAAAGCTGATACAGGCATACCCAAGAAGACTCAAAGCTGTAATTGCTGCCAAAGGTGCTTCTACGAAGTATTGACTCAGGGGGGTGAATACTTAAGTAAACAAGATATTTCAGTTTTTAATGTTTCATATATTTTGTTACACAATACAAATATTTTTGCCCCTTTAAATTGTTGAGTATGCTGTGTGAATCAAGGGGGAAAAAAATCATTTCAATGCATTAAATATTCTGGTAGTAACACAACAAAATGTGACAAAATCCAAGGGGGGGTGAATACTTTCTGAAGGCACTGTATATTCACCCCAAATCTCCCATTCCTCAAATTGTATCCCCATTACCTCTATCCCCCTTCCCCGCTACCTACCCTTTCTTCCTTCCTTCCTCCCTATTATCTTCTCTCTCTCCTCTACCTTTGCCTTGTTCCACCCCAACAGGGTTATCAGCATCCTGAAGGGGCCAGATCTTGGTATGCTTCACCTCCTATTTCTCATCTCCACCCCCTTTATCTTTGCCTTGTTCAACCCCCGGCAGGGTTCTCAGCATCCTGTAGGGGTCAGAGCTTGGTATGCCTCTCACCTCCCTTCCCCTCCATTTCTTCCCCCCTCTTCTAGTTCCCTTCCTCCCTCATACTCCTCTTCACTACTCTGTACTAAACGGACAGCCCCTATACTCCATTGCACTTGTAGTTTATTTGCACTTCTGTTATACTGAAGCTTACTGTACTGTCTGTGCTGCATACCAGCCCACCTTAGCCCCAAACTGTTTGTATTCCATTTATTGCACTGCCTTCTAGCTACTCCCTTTGCTTACCTTCCCTTTGATAGTCACTGCCTACTCATACAGTCTATGTGTTTCTTAGTTGTATGCAGTCAAATGTGAATTTTGTTAAATTGTATCAACCTCTGTAGTCTATCCTCACGTTCCCTCACCCCCCCAGGTCACACCGTGAGATAAGCAACTTGTTATTCAGTGTGCCCTCCTGGCAGGGCCGGCGTTAGGCACCCGCCAACCCCATGGCCGCGGGAGGCCCCCAAATGTAGTGTGTGGCACAGTCAGCACTCAAAGAGGGCCCCAGCACTCAGCAACAGCGAGACGAGTTGCTCTCCAAGTCACAGTCTAAACCAAAAGTAATGTTCTCAAACCAAATTCTCTCGGCACTCCCCTTAATCAACATACAGCAGCACCAAACAGGCTCAGCAATACGGCTTTACTAAAATTCATGCTGCCCCCACCCGCCGTCTGCCTGCCCGATTTTCTCCAAACACTGAACCACCACATTGTCCTGTTACCTGTCTACAGTCCACGCCATTATTATTGCCTTCCTTATGTATCAGGGGCCCCGCTGATTTTTGGCTGGCTGTTGCTGTTTACTAAAAATTCAAACTAATGTTGCCCGCCGCCTTCTGATTTCTCCAAATGCCAATAAACCTCCACGCGCTCTGTCACTGGCCTCAGCCAGTCCATGCCATGATGCTACTCGCTAGCACTCTGAGCTTTGTTTGCTGTTTCCCCATATCCCCCTGATGTGCTTCACATGCTGACATGGGAGATGCTGTTGGAGCCAATCACAGGGCTCCACTCTGTCCATTGCTATTACTGGACACCCCCTCCCCCACTCAGATCTGACAATTTCTGTCCTCCCTCAGGTCTGCAGCTGTGCTGGCAGCATAAAGCAGTCCCTCCGGCGCTCTTGGAACCTTTCAACCGAGGACCAGTTCCAGAGCGTCAGAGAGAAATTTACTGTTGAAGCCGCTGGAGGAGAGAGAACACCACTGCTCACTGCAGCTAGAAGCCAGCCAGACCTTCCCAGTTCCTGATCTCACTGCTGCCATGCTGTCACCGACCTGCTGCTAGCCAGCTACTGCTAGTACTGCTTGCTGAGAACAAGGCTGTAAATCATTTATTTATTTATTTATTTATTTATTTTAAAGAGCCCAGCAGCACTGCAGCAAGCAGCTGGCCAGCCACCTGCAAATCCTCCAAACCAGTCATAGAAAACCGCTGGTGCATGGAGCTGAGGAGAGACCCAGAGGAGGAGGAGGAGGATTACACACCCACCCAGAGATAGACCAGTGCCTTGCCATGCTTCCTTTTTTTTTTTTTTTTTTTTTTAGGTATTTACATGTAAATACTACTGTCAGTAATAGTATACTGATATAACTAAGAGATTGGCTAGGAGATGAGATGGTCTGGACTGGACCATAATTCAAACTGAAAAATAAATGGTTTGAACAGCCTTTAGTCTCACTCTCTGACAACAACATACACATGATGACAGTGAATAACTGAGCAACTGTGTCATCGTGTATCTGTTATCAGAGGCTCTATTCTGGGCATTTATTTCAGTCCAAATTATTGTCAGAGTTACATATATAGTAGTATACCCTGTAATTACTAGTGGGAACTGAGAGGAGACTGAATAGACAGAGAGCAACAGAGCTAGAAAAATTACTGACAGCTGGAGGAACATTTTTTGCAAGTATAGTATAAATTATAAATGTATTTCTAGATTACTGTTGCTTCCCTTTAGGTTACTAGTCTTTGTGTCGGGGGAGGCAGAGGGGCCCCCATCTGTGGAGGGCCCCATCTGTGGGGACCCAGTCACTGAGTTTGCTGGAGGCCCCCAAAGTCCTAAAACCGGCCCTGTCTCCTGGTAAAACATTTCAATAAATAAACAAACTCCAGATGCTTCTACTGACCTACCCACGTATACTGTTCACAGAGGTATACATGTGCCTAATTAATGGAAATAACTGAGTGGGCAACTTGATGCCTATGGCTGCGCCACATGCTAGTTAGGCTGCAACTGTCTAGGTAGAACTGTGATTGTTTTATGATAATTCTAGATATCACCAAATGTTAAAATCAAACTGTTTGCACCTTTACATGCCACAGACTGTTGCCAGGGGGACAGTGTAACCACCCCAAGGGTTTTATTAGTTTACGCCTGGATTTGGTACTTACAAAAGAATTGTGCTTTGCTACATAACGGCACTCAGGACTATGGACATGGGTCTAGACTGACTGTGCAATCTGAGTACTGTAGTGCACCAGTGTGCTTTTAGAACCATGAGTTCATAACCATCTGGAGTACTCTCTCTGGTTTGATAAGCAAACTTTAAGAACTTGAGCAAAGTTTGAATTGCCCTGCTGATATGGTCACCAAGTGCAGCTGTGGGCATAGTAGAATCTGAGCACTTTCTATAGGCTTGTGACAATGCCATCCCTTGAACTGCACATAAAATCATTGTATGGACTCAAAATATGTGCTTATGTGCGTCAAGCTACTTACAAAAGGTTACATCGCAAAAGAAGCTACATACTGGGGATGAGGGAGACCTGTTGTCAGGATTCTGCCACAGCAGTCCTTTTAGTTACACTGGGCACTTGGCATACCTCTCAACTGTCCCTGATTTTCAGGGACGTCCCTGATTTTATCTCAAAATTTTACTCTGTCCCTCCTAAAAATTGTGTTTCCGTGACCAAATAGTGGGAGTTGGAAGCATAAAATAATGTTAAACATTAAAGTTAAAGAGTTATTCTTCCTTAGAAAATGCATTTTGCACTAAGCCCCATATTCTACCAGCTTCCTGAGTGGATATAATCAAGTTTGAAGTTGTGTCCCTGATTTTGGTCCTTTGTCCCTGATTTTTTTAAGCCTTGTCCCTGATTTATGTGGCAGGAGGTTGAGAGGTATGGCACTTGGTCTGTGCAAGTGAAATGCTATATAAATTTTTCACATAAAGGTTTGGGGGTCCCAGAAGCTCAGAGGATTTAAACCATCTCTGGTGCACACTGGAGCTCATCCTGAAGGAATCACATACACTTCTGTCAGGTTCCCCCACTCCCGACTCTAGAGGAAAAAGACCCCTCTTTGACTGACCTCATGTACTCAGGATTCTGCAGCTAGGTATGGCTGGGTGGGCTAGCTGGCTGCAGTGCCTGCTGGCCCTTTGTTTGCTTGCTCTGGTTTCACACTGGGGGGGAGCATGCCTCACACACCTCTTAATGTTCTCACTTTTTGTTTTTGGCCAGGAAAGGCACACAAAGCTCATTTCCAGCCAGGTGTTCGCAAAGAGCACTGGGAGGTTAACTGACTTGGTGATGGTCACACAGTATGCTGACAGTTGTGGGATTCACAGCCAGGTCTGCTGGGTCTACCATTTCACAGCTTGGTGCTGTGACCTTTAGGACATTGGCGGGGGGGGAGGGGAATATCCCTAACAAAACCCTAATATCTCCCACCTTAAGGGGGATGTCTCTTACGCAGCCCTCAACAGGCTCATACAGCTCTCAAATGTCCACATTGGGAAGGATATACTGGTAAATAGAATGCTGAATGTCCCCAGGTACTAAGCTGAAGCTTAAGGCAGAGTAGCACCAGCTTGTTCTCTGCTCTCTCCACAGGTGGTCGTGAGGGCAATCAGGATCTCCTGCCCTCCCCCAAGCCCCGCAGAACGCCAGATCTCCCCAGGTACTAAGCTGAAGCCTAAGGCAGAGCAGCATCAGCTTGTTCTCTGCATTGTGAGTGTGTGTGGATCTTTGGTGCCTTTTTCCTTTCAAACAAAGACCCTGGACTTTTCCGTCGGCAGAGCCACACAGACAGTTTTTTCTGACCATCTTCATCACTTTCTTGCAGTATTTAAGCCAAGAAAGAGGGAATTTTAACTAGCCTGCAGTATTAAAGCCAAGAAAGAGGGAATTTAAATTTTTTATGAACTTTACTTCATGCTCTAAAAGCCTTCGGCAGTACTGTATTGTAGGGATTCTAATTGTGTTTATGCGCCTATGTTACTTAAATGATAAGTTTAGAAGTGTAAAGAAAATAAAAATAATGTAAACGCTGTGCAACTGGGGCTTAAGGCACTTTAATTTTGTGCTGCACACATGCTTAAAGTTCTGATTGCAGCCAAATGCTAGCCCTTAAACATTGTTGCAATTCGTTTTAATTGTATGCTTTAACTGCAAATCTCCCGAAATGAATTTGATTTCAGCCAATGTGTGTTATCTCTGCGTCTGTATCCAGCCCCTCCTTCTCCCTACTTTATTTAATCTCTACCCGTTTCTTCTCTCTCCCCAGCTCCACAGGTGGTCGAGAGGGCAATCAGGAAGTCTTGCCTTCCCCCTGAGACCCGCAGAACGCCGAATTTCCCCAGATACTAAGCTGAAGCATAAGGCAGAGCAGCACCAGCTTGTTCTCTGCTCTGTGAGTGGTATCCCCGCTGGCTCTTCGCATCGGCTGCCCCACCACCACCCTTGGTGAGCTGTCACATTTATAGGCTGTCCCTCGTGACTGCCAGAACCAATCAGACCACTTTTCCCTCTGCAGGTTATTCTCTTCCAACATTAGTGGCCACCCTAGCAGCAGCTGCTACTGCTTAAATGAAGCTTAATATGTTGCCTCTCTCTCTCTAGCCATAGTCTGCCTGCTTACAACTACCTCATCCTTCCCACCCTCCTCCTACCCAGAACAGCAACTTCTACCAAGCTCCCTAACAATCAGCACTGTGGTTGCCACTCTGCACTACCACACAACCTCCTCCTTTGAGCAGCCCCTTCTTAATTGCACGTATAACTGGGAACTTGGAGCTGCCATCCTCCCCCACTCCTTCCATGCAGGGTTGACAGCCTTAAGTGTCTCCCCCCCACTCAGCTCCTCGCCTACCTCAAGCACACGTCCGCAACCCCCTGCCCACCGGAAGTTACAATGGGCCATGCTTCAAGCAAAACAACTACTGACCCTGCTGCTCCTCCTCCTAGCCGGGGATGTTGAGTGTAACCCTGGTCCAAACTCCCCCCATACTGGACACCTCAATACCCCTGCTCTCCATTAACCAAGGGGTTTCAAAACAGCACACCTCTATTTGCAGCCTCTTGAACAAACTCACGGCACTCCAACCAAGCATCCTACCTCTGTGCCCTGATATCCTAATCATTACTGAAACCTGGCTGAAGCCCCACAATCCGGACACAGAGTTCTCTATCCCTGGCTACTCCCTCATTCGGCAGGACCATTAGAGCAAAAGGAAGGGTGGGGGCACTGCCATGTTCATCTCGTCCAAGCTCCAGTTCACCCCAATCATGCTCTCCTTGCCCACGCAGTCTATAGACTCCCTGTTAATCAAAATCTCACTCCCTCACTCAATTCCCTTATACGTATCAGGGTCCTACTGCTCCCCGGGTACCCCGCTGCCCATCCTAAAATCCCTCGCGGCCGGTGGTGAGCTACATGTCCTTGGTGATTTCAACCTGAACTGGCTCTCCAGTGCTAGCTCCAAATTACGAAGCCAGGTGAATGCACTAAACCTGTCCCAGCATATCACAGAACCCACTCACCTGAACCACAAATCCAAGAACCATACCTTATTGGACTGGGCCCTAACCTCCCACTCCCATCGTATACTTGACGCAGGCCTCCTACTGGACTCTCTCAGCAATCACCACATGATATAAATGGTGCGGAAAATATTCAGACCCATGGCTCTTACCCCCCCCCCGGTACTATACTCACTAGATCCTATAAATCCCTGGACCGGACAGCGCTCCTATCTGACCTGAATAATGTTGACTGGTCCTACATCCCACAGGCACCCTCCATCAATGCTGCCCTTGAATTCTTCATGGCCAGATTCCTTGCCATCTGGGACTACTACGTGCCACTCAGAAGATCCAGGGTAAGGGGTGCCCACTTGCCTTGGGTGACCGCTGACCTCACAGATCAATTTCGAGCCAGAGACCGAGCCTGGAAAACCTATAAGGTAACAGGTTCTCAAGTGGCACTTCAGCACTACCATTCGCTGCAGAATGCCTGCATGAGGGTTACCCGGAAGGCAAAAACTAATTACTTCAAGGCCTCCTTCCACTCTAACTTTAATCATCCAACAAAGTTCTGGAAGTCCATTAAATCTCTTTTCTCCCCTCCGGCCCAACCCCCCACACCTGCCCTCAACGTAGCAGGTAACATTGTCACTGCACCAAGCATTGTGGCCACTGAGCCTAACTCCTTTTCCACAAACTCTACATCCTCTCTCTCGTCCTCTATTTCGCCCCACCCCATACAGCCACCCCTAATTATCCCACCCACTCCTCCGTCCTCCCACTTCTCCTTTCGCCTAGTTACCCTTACAGAGGTATTAAAAGCCCTTGGGTCACTCAACCCCTCCAAAGGTAAATGCCCCTCGGGACTTGACTCCATAATGCTACACCTATCTGCCCCAGCCTTTGCCAGCCCATTGGCCACTCACTTTAACCACTCCTTCATGCATGGCTCAATCCCTTCTAAATGGAAACATGCCATAGTCGTCCCTTTCATATAGGTGGTGATCCCTCCTCCCTGGGCAACTACCGCCCTATCTCGCTTCTCCCATCCTTGCCAAAATCTAGGAACGCCTCATGCTCTCTCAGCTCTCCTCTATCTCCTTCTTCACTCCGTACCAGGCTGGTTTTATGAAGTCGTACTCCACCATCACCTCTCTACTAAGACACACCGTCTCCATCCTCATGAAAATGGATAATGGGGGTAACATCTCAGCTATTTTCATCGACCATGCAAAGACCTTCGACTCAGTCTCTCATGCCCTGCTTCTGGCCAAGCTCTCCCTCGCCAGGCTATCAGGTTCTGCCACCAGTTGGTTCCATTCTTACCTGGCAGGCAGGTCCCAATCTGTCCGAATTGGCTCTTCCACTTCCACCTCTGTCACTACAGGGGTCCCCCAAGGATTGGTCCTTGGCCCAATGCTGTTTTCCATCTTCCTAAATGATCTGCTTCCGCCTGCCCGTGTACTCCCATTCACATGTATGCAGACGATACAGTACTGTATGCCTCTGGTCCATCCTCCTCAGAAGTATCGACCAGACTCCAGCAGAACTTCACCAATGTCCAGCTCTGGTTTCGTTCTAATCAACTCTTTCTAAATCCTAAGAAAACTGTCTCCCTCACATTCGGCACAAGGGCAAAACTCTCCCGCCTTCACATCACCCCTATCCATCACACCCTTGACGACTCCCTCCTGGAGGCGTGTACATCATTCAGCTACCTTGGGGTCTGGCTAGATCAGCACTTTTTTTTTTTGTTGTTGCTTTTTACCTCCACGCCTCTCGTCTTGCCCATCTGCTTCTGGTCACGGACCCCAGGAGCCCCGGATATCGCCAACTCCCCTCGGTCATCCATGGCTTACCCCCCAGAGAGCGGGGCCGCGGCTCGGACCCCTCCCCACACCGGACCGCGGGCCTATTAACTGGTTGGGGAACGGCTCCCGTGACCAATCAGGGCGCCCCGGGCAGAGCTCATCTAGACGCTTAGGTGGAATTTTACGCCCCTGTATCCCAACCCCGGAGGCAGGGCATGCAATGACGCCAGCGTCCGCCTGCCTTCTCCCGACGCAGCTGCAGCGTGAGTGTTCCCAGCCTCCGCTAGGAGTCCCCATCGCCCGGTAGCTGACCCCAACCTCTCGAGAAGGAGAGCAGTCCATTGAGCGCCTTTCCTCTTCTCTGCCAGCTCTCCGATACTCGGTCCGCTCAACCCGAGCCCGGCATCGCAAGCGTGAAATCCCACCGGCCATACCGACGGGCTGGCTCTTAGATCAGCACTTTGACTATTCTGTGCATATTGATGCGATCCACAAGAAACTGTACCCCATGCTGGGTGCACTATACCACAACAGAAGCTGCATCCCCCTGCCAATGCGCACGGCAATCATGCAAAAAATGATTCTCCTTGTACTGGACTATGGGGACGCAGTCTATAGTGCAGCTCCCAAGTCCTCCCTCGCCAGACTTGATTCTCTCTTCAACTCATTCTGTCATTTTGCCCTGGCCTGTCCCCCCACAACCCATCACTGTGATCTATATCGGTCCTTAGACCTCCCTTCTCTCCAAGACCAGAGAAGGATCCACTGCACCAGGACCACAGCTAAATTTTGGGCACAGTCCTTCCCTTCTTACCTTGCGGATGCCCTCGCAGCTCTTCCCCCACCTGCTTATTTGCTCAGAAACATGGATTCCCGGCTTCTCCTCGCCCTTCACATGTACACCGCTACTGGCCAGGTGGCCTTTAAATACAGAATGCCAAAATTATGGAACTCTTTGCTGGTAGACATTAGGCATACCACCAGCACACAATTACTCAACTCTCTCCGCAAGACACACTTCACCTCTACATGCTCTTGCAACTTGCACGGCTGAGGGCCTAGAATCGTGCCCGTCACCAACTTCTGTCCAGTTTACTGAGCTGCTCTGCTCCACACTTGTATTTTCACAGACCCCTCCCTATGCCGTACCACAGTATACTCTGTTCTATAACCTACCACTGCAGATACAGCTATGCATTACAGACACCCTCAGATGGTAGTTAGTGGTCTAGAACAACTGTACCACTGCATTCATTGATACATGTGCATTATTGCCTTTTTCATTACAGCACATCCAAGCTGAACATACTGTACATATACACCACTGTATTTTCTACTGTTGCCTAACTGTATATTCAATTGTATCTTCTATTTGTATTTCTACTGTATTTTATTTCATTTCTTTTTCCCCACTCCCCCACGGCACATCTGGAATCGAACGACTTTTGATTTGTCTGAAGCTGAAAACCTTGCAACACTGCAAAGAACAAACTACAACTTCATTTAGGAGCTGGAAACTTGGTAAGGCATAATATTGTAAAACAGGGGAGCTACGCTTTCTACAAAAAGTTTCATTTTTCTTTTCCTTATTGGCATTAAGCAGAGAATTGCAGGATTCCATTAAAAGTGCAGTAATTTTATAACCAGAGGGAGTGAGATACAACTGAATTTGCTTGATTGTTGGGGTTGAGACCTCATGCTGCCCCCCACCTATGGAACCTGCTACCTCAGGATCTAAGAGATGTCTCCACTCATGTGACTTTTAAGAGCAAACTCAGGACTTTCCTCACTACTATGGACAAATGTGTTTGCTTTGACCCTACCTGATCCGCTGCATTTGTACTGTTTCTCATTGCTAGCATTTTTGCCTGTCCAAATGGGTGTTCTATACTGTGCCTTGTAATTAATGTTTTATTTGTGCCTTGTAATTAATGTTGCCTTAACCTGTTTCTTTATAAGCCTAATGTTAGCTGTTGACAATTGTAAGTCGCTATTCTACTCCATGACATTCTTATCTTCACTTCACAGCTCTCCTCACTTAACCCCACTGCTGCTCTTTCCCCCTTCTTCTGTTATATCCTTCCCCCTTTTGCCACTCCCACCAAACTCACCTTTACCTGTTCCTACCTCATCCATGCCCCTCCTTAGTCCCCACCCTCCTGGCTGTGCTTAGTCACCTCTCTCCACCTACTACCGCCTACTCCACCGTCTACGACCCCTTCCCTGCCCTGCCGTCTCTTGGTTCCACTGGCTCGGCTGACTTTGACACTTTTGCCACTATTGCGTAACTCCTCCGCCTCTACCTCCTCTCACGGCATCCTCACTCTCGCCCTGCCGTCTATCGGTTCCACCAGCCCGGCTGTATTTTCCTACCTCCCTACGCTGTTGCCGTCTACTGCCTCCCCTACCACCCTCTCTTCAGCCTGCAGTCTTGGCTCCATCAGGTAGGCCGCAGGGTTGGTACCTCACTCCCCGCTGTTGCTGTATCTGACGGCACCCTCCTTTCCACTTAATCTCTCCCTCCCATCCTTTTGCCAGTTTTCCCTTCCTTGTGTCTTTTCTACTGATGCCTATCCTCTCTTATTTTCTGCCTTCTACTATTCACATTTTTGAGTATGTTCCATGATCAAGTGCTAAAGTATATTTTGTTTACTAATGTATGTTACATTGCCATATGTATTTCTCTCTGCATTTTTTGTACTCGTTGTCTTAATAATCTGGCTGTACTCTTTGTGTGTTGTAATTGTACTTCCCGAGTCGTGCCTGAAAACAGTCACTTGCTGACTAGCGCACTTACCCGGTTAACAAAAACTAAATAAATAAATAAATTTTAAAAGTGTCCTGCTGGCTGAGTAGTTAAGTTTTTTATCCCTGGTTTCACTGAAAGATTTTGTGTATTGGAATCAGACAGCAGCCTGTTTACATTGAAAGGCCTGCTTACATCACAGGTGTCACTAGTCAATCAGTTGGCTCTGGGGGGGGGTTCACTACTGCTGTTTTAGGCATCCTTCACAGTTAGAAGCCAGTCAGTCTGACTTTTGATTTGTCTGAAGCTGAAAACCTTGCAACACTGCAAAGAACAAACTACAGCTTCATTTAGGAGCTGGAAACTTGGTAAGGCATAATATTGTAAAACAGGGGAGCTATGCTTTCTACAAAAAGTTTCATTTTTCTTTTCCTTATTGGCATTAAGCAGAGAATTGCAGGATTCCATTAAAAGTGTAGTAATTTTATAACCAGAGGAGTGAGATACAACTGAATTTGCTCGATTGTTGGGGTTGAGACCTAGGATTTTGGATATTTTTGCAACATTTTAAAAGTGTCCTGCTGGCTGAGTAGTTAAGTTTTTTATCCCTGGTTTCACTGAAAGATTTTGTGTATTGGAATCAGACAGCAGCCTGCCTACACTGAAAGGCCTGCTTACATCACAGGTGTCACTAGTCAATCAGTTGGCTTAATTCTTAAGATTTTCAGTGCAGGAAGAGTGTAAAGCACAGCTGACTTATTTTGGGGCTGACCGCTTTCAGAGCACAAACCACCAGGCTGTTTTGGGGCTGGGGAGGGTTACCTGTGCCTGAGTTGGATGTCTGGATTTTTCTCTGTTTGATAAGCAGGGTATTTTCTCTGTCAAATTGTTGTGTAGGGCATCTTGCTGACAGGAAGGTACTCATCGCAGTGCTGGGTCAGAGCTTTTAGCTGATTATTTTGCAAGGGCACAGTTCCAGGAGTCTTTCTGGAGGCTGAGATGCTGCCCTATTTGCAGACAACTCTCAGCCCTGAGGGAGGAAGTTGCCCATCTTCAGGCCATGCTGGACAGTAGTTTGGGAACCTTCCCCCAGGCCACACTGGACGGTAGGAAGGGAACCTCCCCCATTCAGGGAGCACCACAGCCACCACCACTACCTCAGAGGTTGCGAAGAAAACATAGCAGTTGGACCACAGTGGGCTCAGGAAGGGTGAGGATGGTGGAACGGAGGCACACCCAGTCAGTTGTTCCACTCCACAATCCATACACCATTCTGGGGGAGCATAGCTCCCCTATGGATGCACCTGCAGAGAAGACTAAGGAGGCTGAGGACAGCTGTTACAAGGGAGGCCCACAGAAAGGAGACAGAGGACACCACAAGGAAAGGAAGCAGCTCCTGGTGGGGGACTCAATCATTAGGGGGATAGAACTGGGGGGAGCAGGGAAAACTGAAGTAAGGTGCCTACCTGGTGCCATGGCTTGGAGGGACAGGAAGCACATCCTCAGGATCACGGGAACAGCTGCACAGGAGTCTGAGCTGGACGTCATTGTCCACCTAGGGACAAATGACTTGGCTCATCATGAGATTAGAGCAGTGCAGAAGGACTTTGTAGAATTGGGGAGGGGCCTAAGACAAGTAGCACACACAGTATCCTTCTCAGAGGTGCTGCCTGTCAATGGCACGAGTGAGGCGAGGGTGCTTTGCACCATGCGGTTTAATGAATGGTTGAAAAAATGGTGTGGAGCACAGGGGTTTGGCTTCATTGGGGACTGGGGTTCCACCTAGAGGGACACCAGCCTATACTGGCAGGATGGTCTGCATCTGTCCAGGAAGGGAACAAGTCTTTTGAGCAATCGGTTTAAATGCTTCATTGGCAAGCTTTTAAACTAGTCAAGGGAGGAGGCACTGATAAGCAGCAGGAAAATCCCAGCCTCTCCCTACAAAACAGGGTACTAAATGAGAAAAAGACCAAGGTAGAAAGGTCAGTGGGGGGATGCTGCAACAGAAGGTAAAGCCATCAAAAATGGGAGAGCAATGAGTACCAATGCCCGTAGTCTGAGTAACAAGCTTCCTGAATTAGTGGCCTTGATGGAGGAGGAACATCTGGATATCGTGGCAGTCACAGAAACATGGTACACACAAAAGCATGACTGGGATGTAAACATACCAGGATACACTATCTACAGGAGGGACGGGGAGGGTAAAAGAGGAGGAGGAGTAGCTCTCTTACATAAGGAAAGAATCAAAGCAACAGAACAAAAGGGTAAACAGGGAGGAGGAAGAAGCACTGTGGGTAAATTTGGGGACCGGCAATGGCACCACAATACGCATAGGGTTAGAGACAGACCCTCTCAGGGGAGGAAATGGACAAGGAAATGATAGAAAGTATACTTAGAATGGCAGGAAAAGGGGAGATATTGCTGATGGGTGATCTGAATATGCCAGATGTTAACTGGAGTGCAGTTGCAGCAGCCACTTCGAAGAGTGGGGTTATTCTAGATGCCCTACAGGGGGCATGCCTAGACAACTAGTATTGGAGCCCACTCAGAGGGAGCAATCTTAGACCTGGTTCTCTCAAATGGAGATGAAGAGAGGATCACAGATGTAAGTGGGAGCCATCTGGGAACTAGCGACCACCAACAGTATGGTTCACAATAAACACAGCAATAGAGTCAAGCATACAAAGACAAAGGTACTGGATTTTAGGAGGGCTGACTTTGTCAAAATGGGTGAGTGCCTAAGGAATGCACTAGCAAATGGGCAGGAAGGAGGGGTGGAAGAACAATGGGGAATAATAAAAACTGCCATCACAGAGGTAACAAGCCTTTGTGTAAAGCAAATAAACAAACGGAGCGAGGTAAGAAACCACTATGGTTCTCAAAGGAAGTGGCAGGAAGGTTCAAGAGAAAAGAAAGCATTCAGGAAGTACAAGGAATCACAGAAGGAACAGGACAGAGAACTGTATCAGTTAAAAGCAAAAGGAAGCTGGGAAGGCAGTCAGAACGCAAGGCCCAAACCAAGGAAAAGATAGCCAACTCAGTTAAGAAGGGGATAAAACCTTTTATAGGTACATCAGGAGCGGAAGAAGACCAAGGGAGGGATAGTGAGGCTTAATAAAGGGGAGGGAGGGTGGGCAGAGAGTGACTGTGAAAAGGCAAAGATACTAAACAAATATTTTGCTCAGTATTTACAAAGGAAGGGGAGGTACCTAAAACAAACAGTAGAAACACTCTGGATACAGAGTTGATACCAGCCAATTTACAGAAGAAAGGTTCTGAAAGAACTCTAAAACTGAAGGTGGACAAGCAATGGGGCCTGATGGGATTCATCCCAGAATTCTAAAAGAACTAAGGGTAGAACTAGTGACACCACTGACTACCCTCTTTAACAAATCATGGGAGGATGGGGTGGTACCCGAGGACTGGAGGAGGGCAGATGTGATTCCCCTTCACAAAAGTGGGAGCAAGGCAGAAGCAGGGAACTGCAGACCTGTTAGTTTAACCTCAGTGGCAGGGAAAATGATGGAATCACTTCTGAAGGAAAGAATTGTTGAATATCTAGAGGTCAGAGGGGCACAGGAGCAAAGGCAGCATAGATTTATTTGACTGGGTGACCAAAGTAGTTGATTAGGGAGGGGCCGTGGACATGGCCTACCTAGACTTTAGCAAGGCATTTGACACAGTCCCACACAAAAGATTAATATACAAGTTAGCCAGCCTGGAATTGGGTCCCAAGATGACAGCCTGGGTAAAGAATTGGCTGGAGAATAGGACACAGAGAGTAATAGTAAATGGAGTCCACTCTGAAAAAAGGGGGTTAGTAGTGGGTACCGGAGGGTTCAGATAGGACTAGTCCTCTTCAATGTCTTTATAAATGACATTGCAGAGGACTGGAAGGAAAGTATGTCTCTTTGCAGATGACACAAAGATCTGCAACAGAGTTGATGCGCAAGGTGGAGTGGAAAGGATGAGAAGGACTTGGCAAGGTTAGAGTAATGGTCAAATGTATGGCAGCTTAGATTCAATGCTAAGAAGTGCAAGGTAATGCACCTGGGAAACAAAACCCAGGGAAGAGTACACAATGGGGGTGAGATACTAACAACAACAAAATGGAAAGGGACCTGGGGTAGTCATATCAGATGACCTAAAGGTGGGCAAGCAATGTGAGAGGGCAGCAAGGAGAGCTGGGAGGATACTGGGATGCATAGGAGAGGCATCACCAGTAGAAAACAGGAGATTATTATCCCTCTGTACAGACAGCTAGTGAGACCCCATCTGGAGTACTGCGTGCAGTTCTGGAGACAATCTGCAGAGACATAGACAGGATGGAAGCTGTCCAGAGGAGGGCAACTAAAATGGTGCAGGGTCTGCACGGAAGACATATGAAGAGACTTAATATGTATAGCCTCGAGGGAAAGGAGGACGGGGACATGATAGAAACTTTCAAGTACCTCAAGGAATCAACAAAGTCAAGAGGGTAGCATCCTTCAAAAAAGAGGTGTGCAAGAACAAGGGGCACAATTTGAAGATAGAAGGGCGGCTCTGAGGTAATTTAAGGAAGTATTTTTCACAGAGAGGGTTGTGGATGTATGGAACGGCCTTCCAGAGGAGGTTGTGGAGTCACAAACTGTGGTGGAATTCAAGCATGCATGGGACAGTCATAAGGCAATTCTAGGGGGTGGGGGTAGGAAGAAGTAGGCTGCTGGTTAACTAGAATCTGCAGCTTATCCATCAGGTAGGGAAATGGGCAGACTGGGTGGGCCAAGCGGTCCTTATCTGCCATCAAATTCTATGTTTCTATGAGCGGTACCTTGCTGAGTATGCCTGCCTGGTAAAACTCTTAAATAAATAAATAAATTAGTCTCATTTGTCAACTAAGAAGCTCTCTCTGTCTAACACTGAAAGGGTGCTATCCAACATAATTACATAGATACATAGACAGTGTTGGCAGATAGGGCCTATGGCCCACCCAGTCTGCCCATAAAATAATTAAAAAATACCTGTGCGGTGGGGGCCGCCACGGCACAGCAGTTGGATTTCCGCTTTGCAAACGCCCAGTGACCCGGGTTTGGGAAATTGGACCTGGTCATTGGAGGGCCGAGGGAGAAGGAAGGAGCGTCCACAGACAGCTCGCCTTCTCTGGGGGGAGGGTGGGGATGCGAACCAGGCACCTGCTGGCCCCTGGCGGAGGTCGGGAGCACAGCAGGATGTCAGGGTTCTGATCATTGGGGGAGTGACAGACGTCGGCGTTCACCTTCACGTCAGTGGCACGTCACTCTCCAGGGAGAAACCCAGGAAACAGCTCCCTGGCTAAGCCGGATGACTGCCTCCGGCCCCCCGCTGCTGTCAGCCCTCATGATTGACCCGCCTCAGCAACACCCGGAGCCAATTGACTAGTGTGCTGGATGGCCCCCACCGGTGCCTTCCCACTCGGAGGAGGGGAACCCACCCAGTGAAGGGATATGCCGGGCTACCTTCAGGGGGGTTGCAAAGTGAGGTAAGGGTCGTCAACGAGGGAGACAGGCAGGCGGAAGGACCAAGGAGGCCCGAGGGAGAGGCCGCCTTGGGGGGCGAGAGAGCAAACAAACAAAAAAAAGCTCTGACACACTGCAGCAATTTTAAGTTAAGGGATCTTTGTTTTATTATTTTTTTTTATGTTTACTCTCACATCCACAACACTGCAAAACACAAAAAAAAAAAAAAAATTCACAAGTTAGCAGGACAACTCGGCTCCTCAAACACCGCTCCACAAATTCAAACAATGCTGCGTCCACTGAATAAACTTTTATTAAACAAATAAAACAAACAGCAGTAGGCTCTCACACTCTCTCCCTCTGCAGTCAGATGTTTCTACACGTTCACATGCTTTTTCCAGGCCTCCCAATTAATCCTGTGAATGCAGCATTCAGCATCATTTGAGTCTATGAAGCAGTGTTTGAGAAGCCAAGCTGTCCTACTTACTTATTAGCACTTTCTGCTCCCCGGACCATTGCTGCCTTAGCCATTTGCCTGTTTGTGTACGCAACAAAATACACTGTGTCAGTCAATCACCATAGGGGCAAGGATGACACTTGCAGTGTCAGAGACCTGCACTGGAGAATGTGCTTGAGATGTCAGGGGTTGTCCAGAGGCAGTCGGATGGAGAATCCCAGAGGATACTCTTCTCCTCTAGGGAGAGAGTGCAGCATGCTCCACTGCGGTTGGTCACAGGCGGCAGTCCAACTGGAGGCATTCAAAGGAGGGAGAATGTCACCCGGCTCCGGCACAGCAGCCACGCACTGCATCGGCTCAAATACCTTACAACCCTTGCTGGCATGTCCTGGGTGTAGTTGAAATGCAAGAAGGAAAAACCTCGGACACACACAACATGAAATCAGCTTTCCCAAGCCCCAGTAAGGGTGCTGCCTTCCCACATCATACAGCCTGTGAAGGGGATGCTGCTGAAACCTGCCAAAGGACCACCATGGAAGAGAAGCATGGCCTGTCGACATGGAAACTTTGGCAAGCAGTCAGCCAGGAGCTTCGCACAACAATGTCAAACATCAGCATGCACATAAATGTGGAAGGCCCCTCCTCTCTTCAGTTCTTCACCAGAGATCATGCTCGGAGGACCTCCCTGTATGGAACAAAGTGAGACCCCAGCACTCCACATACCAGCCCAGACAGCATACTGGAAAAGACAGCAACAGTACAAGGATCCTTTGCCGCAACCCCGGAGGGGGAATGAAGGTAGGACAATATGGCCTGATGAAAGAGATTCCCTCGAAGATCTGATGCTACAGTAAGTTCTAACATAACTGTTCTATCTTCTTCAAGGACCTCTCTTTCATCAGGCTACACCTTTGGAACGAATCCTAAGTAGCACAAAAGCTAACAGTCTAGGTGGTTGGAGCCTACAGGCTTATGACAACTGGCATTTTAGCACAACTAGGCCAAAATCAGCTTGTCTATGAGGCAATGTTCAGATGGTAGTGCTTAGTGAAGGTGTGGAAGTACTCTTAGTGGCAGCCGCACAGATCTCTGCAGCAGAAACATTCCAAAAACAAGCTACACAAGTGGCTATGTCTCTGGTGGAATGACCACGAACCACACCAGAAAGTTCTTTACTGTACATCCTGCAACAGAACGCAACACAATGTGCTAGCCATTTTGAAAAAAACTGCTTAGAAACTGGGGAGCCTTCTATCCCAGAAGTGAACGAAACAAAAAGCTGAGAGGATTTTCTGCAGTCCTTTGTACAGTGTCTATATTCTATGCACATCTAAGGTATGGAGCAATGTTTATCCTGGATTGGCAGGCTCTAGATAATGCACTGGCAGGTGGATGGTTTGATTTAAAGTAAACTCAGACAAGTCGTCCCGTCAGCGCAGCGACAGCACTACTGCTCACAATGCAGATGACCTGGGTTCAGGAACGAGCCCGGGGAACTGAGGGCTGGCCGGGAGGAGGAAGCTTCAGCGTCCCAGGAATTTTCACCTTCTCGGGGTTAGCTCGTGTTTGACTGACCCAGGCAGAGGACTGAGGCATAGCAAGCCCAGCCACGTACACGGGGACTGCATGATGGACATCGGCGCTTGTGCCTTGACATCACAGTGCACATGACGCAGCAGAGAACACAGGAAAATGGCTCACTGAGCTCCCAGTAGACGGAGCGCCAGGCACAGATCCCTAACGACCCTGCCTGACCCGGACTGGTGTCCAGACAACACTAAGGAACTCAGGGTGTATGGGCCCCACCTCATCCCCATCTGGGGGGCAAACCATGGCTACTTGGGGGACCAACCACTCCAGGCTCCAGGTAAGAGGGCACAGACAGATGCCACAGGTGACTCCTGAAGGGAATGGTGCACAGAGGGCAGGGTGAGTATAAACAGCAAGTAAAAAAATAAAGTAAACTCAAGACACCACCTTTGGTGAAAACATAGGATTAGTGCTCGCACCATTACAGCCTGTAGCTCTGAAATCCTTCAAGCAAAAGTGAATGCAACTAAAAGCAATGCTTTCCAAAACAGAAAACGTAAACCACAAGTCATAGCTGGCTCAAAAGAAGCCAGAGTCAGTTTTTCCAAAATAAAATTCAGGTCCCAAGCTGTGACTGTATTTCAGATAGGAGGTTTGATGCCTACAATGCCTCACAAGAATGTATGGACTACCTCCAGCTAAGCAACCATACAGACATCCACAGTCACATGGAAAGTTGATATAGAAACCAAGTGCACTTTGATTAAGGAGTAATGCAAGCCTGAATCTGATAAGGAGAACTCCTAATCTAGAACCTGACTGACTGGACAGGTAAACGAATCTAGGTTATGTGAAGTGGCCCATAAAGCAAACTGCTTCCATTTCATGGAGCAGGTATATCTAGTAGACAATTTTCTTTTTTTTTTTTTCCATATAGGTTTTTAATGCCCTAATTTTCACATTTTTTACCCTTCGCCGTGCCTCGGTCGCCACTGCGCATGTGAAGGCACGTGTACGCCGAGGCATGAGGCGCCCTCCTGCCCCATCATGCGTACGCTAGCCATCGGACCTCCACCCTATGGCAGCGGAACTACGGGGGGGGGGGGTGCCAGCCTTCCCTGGAGAAGAGAGCTGCCTTCCAGCTGCTCTCCTTCCCTGGAGAGGAGAGATGCCTTCCAGTTGCTCAATCCTGCTCCCTCCTTCCCCCCTGTACGGGTTCTCTGATGACCAGAGTTAGTTCCTGGATCCGGGAAGTCGATGTGAAGCAAAGTAAGGCATCCAGGGCCACAGCCCTCTGCACCACCAGGCCAGCATAGTGCACAATTTTCTAGTAGCCACCAGAATATCCGCAACTTTCTGTGATATCCCAAAGCAAACTATGGTGATCTCTTCAGAAGCCATGCATGCAGATGTAGGGACTTCGAGTCCAGGTGGACTAGGGTTCCTAGTTCTGCGACAGCAGATCCTTGCGCAAGGGCACAGGTACTGGGGGTCCCAATGCCAGCTGCTGCAGAAGGGAATACCAGATCTGCCAAGGCCATTGGGGAGAACTGAGTACTAAGAGTTGCCCCCTCCATCTTCAACATGAGTAGTACTCTGTGAATTAGTTGGGAGGGAAGGCATACAAAAAACTCCCTTTCAAAGAAAGGTCAACGCATTTCGCCAACAAAACGTAGACCCTGGAGCAAGAAAGCAAAAATACAGCAATTTTGCATTGTGTGGGGACACAACAAGGTTCAACTCTGAATGACCCCATCTTTCAAATAAGTAGTCGACCACTGAGGTCAGCAGTTCCCACTCATGCATCCTGGACTGAGATCTTCTTAGTTTTGTCTTCCAAGACATTTTGAATGCTTGGAACTTGTACTGCTGATAGTTCTAGACCATGTTCCAGAGTCCAATACCAAACTTCTCCTTACTTCTCTGTACAGTGGGTAAGAATGAGACCCCCCTTGTTTGTTGATGTAATGATGTAATGAACACTGACACTGTACATCTGTATTAACAAAGGACCTGGGGACAAGTCGTTCTGGAAGGCCTGGAGTCCATACAAGACTGCTCTCATTTACAGAATATCTATATGCAAAGTGCGCTCCACCTGGTTTCACGTGCCTTGTGCCTGCTGAGATCCCAGGTGTGCCCCCCATTCCGATCCCAAAGCATCCGCGGTGAGGATCTGATGTGGGGAAGGAATCAAGAATAGGACGCCATTGAGCAGGTTGTTCCATTCCATTCACCAGTTGAGTGCTTTGCACAAGGGAGACATGACTAAAACCATCTGTTTTAGATTGTCCATCAGCTAGTCCCACTGGACTCTCAGAGGCCACTGTGGGATCCGCATGTGCAGCCTGGCCAGTGGTACTGTAACAATGGCTACAGCGATGGGGCCCAGAAGGCACAGAAACATCCTTGCTGAGATATAATGGCTATCATGCACCAACTGTGCTTCGCTAATCAGGTAGTCCGCCCTGTCCAGAGGCAGGAATGCCAAACCCTGGGTGTATCCAGAACTGCCCCTAAGTATTGCAGTCATTGACAGTGTGTCAGTACAGATTTTGGTATGCTGACTGTTACTCCCAAAGCATGAAACATCTGTCTGGTTCGAGCCAAGGTCTGCAGCAGTTGGTCCCTGGAGTAGGCTTTTAATAGCAAGTCGTCCAAGTAAGGAAAAACATACAGGCCTTCCCTGTGAAAGGCTGTTGCCATAATTGCCAAGTACTTGGTAAAGACATGTGGCATAGAAGATAAGTCAAAGGGCAACACTCTGAATTGGTAATGCTCCCCCTGAAACAGGAACCTCAGATATTTCCTGTGAGGTTTCTGGATTTTGATATGGAGGTAGGCATTCTTCATATCCAGGGAACAAATCCAGTCCCCTATTTGCAATAGGGGAAGGAGAGCCTGTAGAGAGACCATCCAAAACATCTTTTATTCTATGAAAAAGTTTAGGTCCCTTAGATCCAGAATAGGCCTCAGATCCCTTGTCCATTTCAGGATGAGGAAGAATCTGGAGCAGAAAAGTACAGTTACATTAGAACTTACCATAACAGTAGATCTTCGAGAGAAGCTCTTGCAGCAGGTAACACAAGTAGGACTGATGCCACCTGGCGGCGGTTCTCGGCAAATTCCTCTTCTAGCAGTATCGACATGGGAACGCCCCCACCGACGTCGGCTCCACCCCCAACGTCACTCTATATAAAGGAGGAGTTCCCCACGTGCTCCAGTTCTTGTACACCCCCCTACAGGCAAACGGATTGCAACAGGCGACAAACAGGAATCGTGACCCAAACTTTTCCTCATAACAGAGGAACGGCCAGCCTGGAAAAGGCCTGATCCCTGGGGGACGGAGGGCAGGAAAATATATCTGCTGCAAGAGATTCTCTCGAAGATCTACTGTTACGGTAAGTTCTTACGTAGCTGTACTATCTTACTTTGAGAGGAAGCTCTTGCAGCAGGAAACACAAGTAGGACCAATTCCCATGCAGTATAAAATTAAGACAACACCAGTAAGGAAAAAACAGGAGAAACAGGAGCAGGAAGGATCCTTCAGGAAACTAGGCCCTGCAGAACTGTGAGGCCAAATCCAGCTCTGCGTCTGGAAATGTTGTCAAGGCTATTGTGTCTGACAAATGTGTGAACAGAGTGTCAGGTAGTAGTAGCAAAAAATGTCAGCTGCAGATACGCATTTCTGCACTGCAAAAGAAGTGGCGACTGCCCTAGTAGAATGAGCCATAATCGTGCCCGGAGCAGACCTACTGTGTTTCTGATAATAAAAGGTAATACAGTGGACCAACCAGCGCAGCAGCGTCTGTTTGGTGACCGGACAATCTAAGGACCTTTGAACAAATGACACAAATAGCTGATCAGATTTCCCGTCTCCCTTGGTCCTCGTCAGGTAACATCGAAGAGCCCTGTGGACATCCAAGGAATGAAGCAGAGCCTCCCCTCTGTTCGAATACTCCAGGTAATACACCAGAAGCTGAACGGACTGGTTAAGGGTCAGCTCCGAAACCACCTTCAGTAGGAACTTCGGGTTGGTGTGAAGGTCAACCCTATCCTTATGGAAAATAAGATATGGTTCTTTACACATGAGAGCCTGAAGCTCTGAAATGCGCCTCGCCGAAGTAATGGCTACCAAAAGCAAAGTTTTCCAGGACAGGAAACGAAGCTCAGCCTGCACTGCCGGTTCAAAGGGGGGAAGCGTAATCTTCTCTAGGACAAAGAGGAGATCCCAAGGATGGACAGGATCCAGGATGGGAGGTCTGATATGACAAATACAGCGAAGGAAAGCCTCAGAAACCTCCATCTGAGCCACCGTCTTACCCTGCACTGGGAAGTGATAAGTGGAGATGGCGGCCAGGTGTACCTTGATGGAGGAATAACTGAGACCTGACTCTGAAAGGGAAAGCAGGTATTTTAAAACGGAATTAACCAGACAGACCAGGGGGTGCACCCTCTTGGCTGCGGCCCAGACACAGAAACGTTTCCACTTCATAGTGTAAGTGGCCCTGGTGGCAGGCTTACGCGCCTCAACCAAAACTTGCGCTACCTGATCGGATACTCCAAACCTGGATTTAGCTAGGTCCTAAGGAGCCAGGCATGCAGGCGAAGGGAGCACAAATTCGATTGGACCAGCAACCCATTGTCCTGAGACAGAAGATGAGAGGAAACTGGAAGGGGCAGCGGAGGCTCTGCCGCAAAACACTGGAGCAAAGGAAATGAAATCTGACGAGGCCACAGCGGAGCTATCAGAATGAGGGGGGACAGTTCTGACTGCGCCTTCAGGAGAACCTACTGCAAGAGCGGGAAGGGAGGGAACACGTAGAGAAACCTCCCCGTCAAAGAGAGGGACAATGCATCTTGCCAAAAAGCTCCAGGCTCCGGACCTAGCAAGCAGAAACTGGGCAGTTTTGCGTTGGATTGTGACGTGAAGAGATCTAACTCTGGTGCTCCCCACCGGCAGATTTGATCTGTGACTTCCTGAAGCAGCTCCTATTCGTGAGCCTGCAACTTGGTTCTGCTACGTGTGTCGGTCCTCATGTTCTGTTCTCCTGGAACGCGAACCGCAGTCAAGAAGAGCTGATACTCCAAAGCCCAGTCCCACACCCGCATGGCTTCCCGGCAGAGAGGGTATGAGTGTATGCCACCTTGTTTGCTGATGCAGAACATCACCGAAGTGTTGTCCGTCTGGACCAACAGGTGGCCTGGCACTAGGAAAGAGACCAGGGCCTGAAGAGCATACAGGACCGCTCTCAGTTCCAGAACATTGACATACAGACCTTCCTCTATCAGGGACCAAGATCCCTGAGTGCGATGTGTCCCCAAGTGGGCGCCCCATCCTGAAGACGATGCATCCGTGGTCAGAATCTGGGTCAGGGCCCCTACATGAAAGGGGATACCCGCCAGTACGTTTTGTGATGACATCTACCAGCGCAATTCTCAGCAGATCGGCTTCGAGATCTGGATCAAGGCGTCCAGATCATCCTGTGTTTGATCCCACTGGACTCAATGACCACTGAATGGTCCGCATGTGCAGCCGCGCCAGAGGGACAGAAACTATGGCGGCTGCCATATGCCCCAGCAGCCTAAGGAGGAGTCTTGCGGGGACCCTTGAGGCTGTAGAGACTTGGTACACCAAGACCTGAATCCAACCTGCTCTGTCGGAGGGAAGAAACACTTTCCCGAGGGTGGTATCCAGAAGAGCTCCAATGAACCGTAGCTTCTGGGATGGGAGAAGTTGAGACTTGTCCCTGTTGACAGTGATCCCCAGGCGCTGGAACAGCGAGAGGGAATCCCTGATGGTTTCCAACAGGCGGGGCCTGGATGGAGCAGGAGGAGCCAGTCATCCAGATAAGGGAACATGAAGTGGCCCAGTCTCTGAAGTGCCACGGCAACCACTGCCAATCACTTGGTGAATAACCTGAGGGATGAAGAGAGACCACAGGGGAGGACTTTGAATTGATAGCCCTTGCTTTTGAATCTGAACCTCAGAAATCTTCGATGATCCCTGGCAATAGGGATATGCAGACAGGCGTCCTGCATGTCCATGGATGCCAGCCAGTCTCCCACTGAAATTAAGGGCAGAAGAGTGGGGAGGGTGACCATACGGAACCTCCGATAGGAGACCCATTGGCTTAGATCGCTGAGGTCCAGAATAGCTCTGAGGTCTCCTGACTTCTTCGGGACCAGGAAAAAGTGGGAGGACAACCCTGTATCTCGCTCGGCCGGGGGCACCGGCTCGATGGTGTTTTTGTCCAGAAGGGATTGGATTTCCATTCTGATCAGTGCCCGGTGTTCCCTGGGATAGCGGGATGGGGGTGGTGGTCTGTCTGGTGGGATGGTGAACTCTATGGAGTGCCTGAACCCCACGAGCTCGAGGACATGCTGGTCGGGGGTCACTTGACTAAATGCATCTGCATAGAGAGAAAAGCATCCTCCGACCGGCTCCTCCAACAAGGCGTCCAGGGGAGGAGGGTGGCCTGGATAGTTAGGCAGTGGGAGGGGAAGGGAGGACAGCAGAAGCTGGTTTAGCCTGTCTAGAGGAGGAGGCCGAGGGGCCCCTGGCTCCGCCCCTACGACTAAAGCCACCTCACTGCGAGCGGGACTGGTAGCAAGGTTGCTGGGGCTGATGTCCCCCACAGCCACGAAAACGGGGCTTCCAAGGTCACCCCTGCTTCGGGCGGTACATGGACTACACGGTTCGGATGGCCTTACCAGAGTCCTGCAGCTTGGAGATAATCTTCTCCGTGTCTTTGCCGAAGAGCACGAAGCCCTTAAAAGGAGCATCCAGAATGTTCGTCTGCACATCTGGATCGAACCCCGAAACCAAGCATGGCGTCGGAGGCAAATGCCAGTAGCGGCTGCCCTTGAGGAGGTGTCCGCAGAGTCATAGGCCGACCTCAGAACGTGGGTACCCACGTCTGAGTTGGTCTGCAGCAGTTTGGCAAGCTCTGCCCGCTGAGGGCAATCGGGCATGTTTTGCACAATGTCCATTCCCTGTTCCCAAAGGGTGTTCTGGAATTGGACCATGTGCGTCAGGAATTTAAGACTCCTGATACTGCAGTCTTTAGATGGTATCTGCCGCCCACAGGCGCACTTGTTGGCGTGTTTTTTGGAGGAAGAGGACATAGATGCGAGAAAAAACACTTTTAGAAATGTTGGAGAAGGAAGAGAGTGATCGGTACTGCAAGCAGTAAACTGAAGGTGAACTAACCCTGACCATGCGGCGGGAAAGAACTGGAGCACGTGGGGAACTCCTCCTTTATACAGAGCGACGCTCAGGGTGAAGCCGACGCCAGTGGAGCGCCCACGCCGGGTGGTACCAAGCTAGAAGAAGAATTTGCTGAGAACCGCCACCAGGTGGCGTCAGTCCTACTTGTGTTACCTGCTGCAAGAGCTTCCTCTCGAAGTAAGATCCTGTGTTCCTCTGTTCGGCAGGGACATGTTCTATGGCCTGTTTTTGAAGAAGAGTTTGCACTTCCTCTAGCAACAAAGACATGTGCCCTGGTGGGTATGTTGTCACAACTGGCGGATGATCTGGAGGATTGCCCACAAGCTCCAGAGCATGATCCTTCTCTATGACCTCCAGAACCCATTCGCCTGTAGTCACTGCCCTCCACTGATTCAAGTGAAGGGACAAGTGACCCCCTGTAACCGTCCGTGGTGGTAAAAGTGGTTGGGAGGTGTATATGGAGTCATGCAGAGCTTGGGGGGGGGGGCAGAGCCACTGGCTCCACTACCCTTAAGTGCTTTTGTATGGGCAGCTAGGGTTGTGATGCGGACTGGCCAGGGCCCCTGCACCTTTGCCTCTTCCCTGCTGCCTGTAGACCTGGTAGTATCCTAGGACAGTGGACTGACGAAAGGTACCTCTGCTCCTATTCCTGTTTTGGGTATGGTAAAGGAATTTCACTGAATTCAGAGTTTTGCCAGATGACTGAAGCTTCTTCAAAGCTTCTTCTGCATCATGGCCAAATAGTTTAAGACCTCTGAATGGGGCATTACGAACTGTCTGCTGTACATCAGTGGCAAAATTTGTTCCTCTGAGCCATGAGTAGCGCCTGAAACTGATGCCAGAGACTGCGGCCCTGGGAGAGGCATAAGAAATATCATATGCTGTGCAGATCAAATGTTTCCCCACATCAGCACCAGCATTAAGAGTTTTCATTAACGCCTGTTTAGGAGAACCCTCAGGCAAGGCCTGTACAGCAGCCTTAGCCTTTCTCCATATGACATTCTGATATTTTATCATACGGGCCTGGCAATTAGCAATACGTAGGCCCAACAAGGCAGGCAGAGGCATATATGCTGTACGCTTGCCTAGGACATCCAACTTCCTGGATTCTTTATCAGGAGAAGGGAATTCAGGTCCCTCAGTGCTCTGGACTGGTCATGGGCAGCTGTGATCACCACCGACTCGGTCTCAGTCTGGTTGACATAAAAGGGCTTTCCAAAAGGGGCACAATATATTTTGTCTGCCTTTCTGGCACAGCTGGTATATTGTTCGGCCTATACCAGGCTGCATAAGTGGCATCCTTCTACAAAATGAGTGAGCACTGGGACATGGTGCATGGAAACACAAATAGAGGACTGCAAAAAAGGATCTAGGGAGATCCGAAACATGTCAGGCCAGAGTGAGTGACTTTAAATAAATCATGTAGCAACGGAGTTCCGTTTTTGCCTGTTTTTTATATTTGCCTCATCAAGTTCCTATGTGTGCAGGAAACTTTTTTGCAGTCTTCTATAAGTGGCATCCTCCAAGGCTGGGAACAGGGGAGGAACAACGGCAGAGGGAGATTCTTGCATCTCCAGAAACTCTAGCTGGTTCTTCTTGGTTGAGTCCTCCTCCTCTAATGTGAAGCCCATGGCAGCTTTCATCTTCTGCGTCATGTTATAAAATGAGGGATCCTCTAGAAATGTGCTTAGTGTGTTTATAACAGAATCCTCATGACACGACAAGACTGCAGAGCTGGTGCCATGACCATAGTGGCTCTCAGCATAGTCTTCCACCTCATCCTTCTCCACATGACAGGGTTGAATAAGGCACTGTCCCATTTGTTCTGCAGAAAGAGTTAAACACAAGGATCTGTTCTATCCTCTGCTTTTCTGTCTCATCTGTCTGGTTGCACAACCAAATGTTCTCGTGAGATCTAGGAACTGATCACTCTAACGATTTCTCGATTCTCTGCCTCTCACTATTTCTCTGCCTTCAATTGCTGTTTTTGTCTTTTCTTTCCCTTAGCACATATGTGGTTATAAAAATATATGTGAATCTTTATGTGAAACTGGGATCCCTTGGTTTGAAATGTATACAGTTATACTGTTGAAATGACTGCAAAAAGCTATTTGGAATTTAGGGGGTTAACCCAAGATGCTGTTTGAGCTCCTCTCAGGCTTCTTTGCAAACTCTTTGCAGAGCTTCCAATGACAGGTCAGTTCTGGGTCACCATGTTCTATTTGCTGAACCTGCAAAGAAACTGAACAAGAACTATTGTGAGAAACAGGATCTCTCCTTAACGAGCTCAGGATGAAGGAGTTAATTGTCAGGCAAAGACTGCTATAAAAAGAGCAGCAATTTTTGCTGAGGAAGAGACTGAAACCTGGAATTAGAAATACCCTCAGAAGGAGGACTTTGTTTCCTCTGTTTGTACTGCCTTTGTAAATAGTTATACTGGTCATTTTTTAACATTTTTATTAGATTGTTCTTGCTAATAATAAAACTCTTCTTGCGAATTTTATAACTGCTCCTGGCCTTCCTATGCTTTCTGACTTGTGCCTCGACAACACTGCATCATGAGGTCAAGATTATATTCATATTCATCACGGTAATGAATGACTGCAATGGCAGCAGTGGAAGAGGAGGTCTACTCTGCAAATTATTAACTTGCAACATCGATGGGGTGGTTGTAAGAAACCCCGTCACCAGGCCCCTTGGAACAGGTAGACCTGGCAGTGTAGGCTGTATCGTGTCTGAAAATGACAGGAGTACTGTCTGAGCATTAGCGCTGCTTTCGATAGTAGGAGCGACTGCAGTAATCAATGTTGGTTCTCTGTCAACGGCAACTTACCAGTCTTAATAGGCCCAGTAGTCCCTATACCAAGCCCCGACTTTGGTGTCTGGTTGATGATCGAAGCAGAGGTTGTACCTGTAGTCCGCAGGGGTGACTAGGATCTCACCAGGAAGGCCTTGGCCTTGTCCTGGTGCTGGTATTTTCGACTCCCCTAAGATTTCTCCACAAACTTTAACAACCGCAATTCGATCAACAGGGCTGGCAACACAGATTTATGATGCAGTTGCTTCTCCATTGCTTCAACGGCCTTCTAGAGGAGGAATTTCTCCAAAGCCACCTTCCTGAGTTGCTTGGTTGCAGAGTTGAACCCCTGGCAGATTTCACACATTGTGAAACAGGCCTAAGCAGGAAACATGGACACTGTGAGAGTCATCTCTGTAGGTCTTCTCTCCGCATACGTAGTACCAGAAGAGTTTCTACAGTTCCTTCAGAGGCATACAGGTCACCAAAAATCACTATAAAGGTGACTGTGTTATAAGAAGAAAAAATAAAACAGTGGTTTTGAGTAGCAACACTTCCGATGGTGAGTGCAATGAGTCCGATCAATGGTGGGAAAAGAGGTGAGGAGAGAAGGGGCCGTCCACATTTATGTACATGCCGAAGTCTGATGTCGTCACAGGCAGCCACTGGTTGACCATTTGCAAAAAGTTTCCATGTGGTCCTAGTGCTGACAATATTATACTTCTAAAGATGCGGACTGATGAGAGCTATCCTCGAAGAACATCTAATATTACTTTTTATTTATTTCAGGGTTTTAAATAATTGATTAGCAGTTTTTTTTCTTGGCACAATGCTAACTGTACAGAAAGTATTTATATAGGTTTTCTAGAAGTGTTATGTTTGTTAAACACAGTGAAGCAAGTGCTATGCATTTTCACAATGTTTTAGCACTTTTATGAGCAAAACGCTAATCAATTTTTGGAGTTAAATAAATCCCTGTATTTATTTATTTCCCCTTTGCATTATTTATTTCTCCCCCATGTGCTCCAGGATCCACCACTCCTTCAGGTCGCCATGGTCCCCAACAACTTCCTACTACCCCCTTGAGCCTCCTTACCTTACATCGCAGGCCTCCTCAGGGTAACCCCATGTAACCCTTCACCGGATCGGTCCCTGTCATCTGAGGGGGAAGGCACCGGTGGGGACAGCCAGCACACTCTTCCTCTTGGCCCCAGGGCACTGCTGATGAGGACATGGCTCCATCAGGAGTTTCAGAAGCGTTGGCGGAGCGGCAGCTGTCATCTGGCCGATCCTGAAGTGGTTTCCACTTTTTCTGGTGTTCTTCCCGTTATGACGCTCATGCAGTGCTCCCGGTCTCCACCAGAAGCTGCTGCAGAGTGATGCTGCCTGCTACCCACCCCAAGAGAGGAGTGCAGTCCTACGGATGCTCAATCCTCTCCTCCCACCGACCCCCAGCACTCTGAGTCCATTCCTGAACCCGGGTCGCTGGCATGGTGCGAAGTAAGGCGCCAGCACCTCAGCCCTCTGCGCCACTGGGCCAGTCGATACTACTTTTTAAATACAGTTAACTATTAGCTTTTTTTTTTTTTTTTTTTTTATCTGAGGTACTTTTTCTTTCCCTTTGGTTAATTAGAAGATTTTTTTTACCTAATGTTAGTAGATGTGATGCAGATGTGTTTAACAGCACTCTACCTGGCAGATTACATATCTAGCTCTTTCCCTTTCATTACAGAGAAACATAGAATCTGTTGGAAGAGAAGGACCACTTGGCCCACCTAGTATGCCCCTCTTTTCCCTGCCTATTTTGCCACCACAGACCCTACCTGGTCTCATATCCCTTCCCCCACCCCGCTTTGATACTACTTTCCCTTTATACCTTCCCTATGCTTAAAGCCTGCCACTTTTGTGCACCCACCATCCCCACTAGAAGATTGTTCCAGGCATCACCCTCTCAGTGAAGAAATACTTCCTCTCATCCCTCCTAAATTCCCCCTTCTAGCTTCATGCCCTCTAGTTCTTGTACACCTTTTCTGAGAAATGCTCCCTTCCTGTATACGCCTTGAGTCCGCATTGTGACTTCTCTGACTATGACATCACACTAGCTCAGGAAGAGACTCCGCTGCTTCCAGGTCAGTCACCCAAGATGTCACTGTGCTGATGATGTAGTGGGAGGAACAGAACTATATATGTCAGCTATCAGGCAGATTTCTATTCCACACATCCAGCATAATGCTATCACAGAAAAAACTTTTTTAATCAACTAAAGGACAAAGAAAAATCTCAGAGTTAAAAAGTTATAACTGACTACTTAAAATGTGTAACATTCTCATGCCTTCTATTTTTGGTTCCACTAGCTCTTTAAATATTTATGTAAAGAGCACAACCCAATATCAAGTAAGCAGATCAATTTGCGGTCGGTCAGCATGCCCTCAAACAACAGGAAGGTACCACCAAGGGCTGGTCCTAAGTGTCTACATTTCATTCGTTGGTAGTTTCCAATTTTAAACAAACAAAAAAAAAAAAACACAACCAGGCCCAAAATGGGGAAACTGTGAAAGAATATTCAAGTCTCTCCAGAAGTTCATTCATTTCTCTAGTAAAAGACTACTGCAGTAGCGCTAAGATTCTAATTCTTTCTCTGTTGCTTTCTTTCCCGTTTCTCATTTTCCCCCTTTTTTCCAGGCTGGCCACCTGGAAAAAGGTCTCTCTCAAACGCTTGTCTTTTTTCTTCCTTCTCTGCACTTCTGGAGCCTTGATGTCAGGATTCGACCTTAACATCGTTTTACTAGCCCTGAACCTAGTGCAAATTGGCCAGGGCTAGTGCAGCTAACCCTCTACTTGTCAGTCTTGACTAGTGCAGGTTTTCATGGCTGTTAATGAAGTTGAAAGAGTCCCTGCTTTAGCAGGCTGTAGTCCTTTGGTTACTCTCCCTCAGTGTTCCAGGTGGCCTGGTGTGATTAGCAGCTCATTAAGAGCCGCAGTTATCTGACAGTTTAAGAGGGAGATCCAACAAAAGACTTGATGTGAGTCATTATCACTCAGTTGTTAGGACATTCAGCTAGTGTGCATGCTGTAATCAAAGGTGGAGTGGTTAAGTCACCAGCTTTCAGTTTGTTGAACTTGTCTTTGATTTGTCCCACAATATTAAGACCAGTGTGCCTAATTTCCCAGCCTTTTGAGTGTCTGTATCCAACACTGCAGTGACAGAATGCTATGATGTATACACAGTCTGCCCAGTCAGGTGGTCTGTCCACTCTATACTTTCTCTGGACACCACTGGAGACTAGACTCTGAAGTGGCCATCCACAGACCCATAGCTGCCATTACTGACTGGTGTAGGGTTCACAGCTCCTCTTAATGGATCACACCAGTCAATGCCATCCATGCAGTACCACCCAGCATGTCATTTCATCCTAAAAACAATGCGTTGGTGCATGTATGGTACAAAGCAAAACCTTAGTAAAATATTTATGTGTACAAATCGGATTTACAACCTTTGAGTTAGAGACTGGTTTACAAAGGCACCTCATCATAGAGAGGACAAAAAACAGTGATACAAAGTTACAGATGCAGACAGTTACATAAATTTATGTGCAATCTATTTACATAGGTTTCATATGAATCAGTTAGGATACCCGATATACAGATGTCTAGTAGGGGAGGGGAAAAGAGGAGCCAGTGGGGAGGTGGGGGTGCAGGAGCAGTGTCCGGAGGACATTGTCGAGATCTGAGTGCACTGGAGGCAAATATATCATTTGAAAGGTTAAAATATGTATTCCTGGTATGCATAGATCATCCTATATAGAAAGACAGGTAGTACAGCACCATGCCTGTATACTGCTCCACTTTGACTGATGAAAGGACACCGTTATGAAAAATCTGTTTTTGTTAGGGCAGAGCACATTATATCAATACTTTTGTGCCTGGTAAATATAAACAGATATGTCAAAGTTTCTTACATACCAAGCCCCCTGTGTTTGTTTAACTCTCTCAAAAGAAATCCTAAAACTTCCCCTGGCTCACTTCGCAGTGTAAGAAAAGTTCCAGAAGTGCAGGTCTGGTTAAGCACAGGGCGGGGGATGAGCGTGTCTTTCTCTGCCTGACTCTCTACATTGCCCTGCAGGTCAGGGCAGGACTGTGGTGAGGTGCATGATGATGTTGGCTATTGCGTGTGCACAGCTAGAACTGCTTGACTGAACATATGCTATTATGGTATTCTTTAGTCTGGGAGGTAGTG
Organism: Neoceratodus forsteri; assembly: GCA_016271365.2. Classification (NCBI taxonomy): domain Eukaryota; kingdom Metazoa; phylum Chordata; order Ceratodontiformes; family Ceratodontidae; genus Neoceratodus; species Neoceratodus forsteri. Next base: position 880,865,649 of record CM057450.1, on the reverse strand, counting down.
GGTGAAGAAAGAGGAAGCAAGGGGCACATGGTAAAAAACAGCATGTGATTATACTGCAGTCTTTTTTTGCTGGGGCAGGAAGCAATGTGGGAGGGAGCAGGATAAATATGCAATAATCTGAGTATTTCTTGGCTTGCATTTTTCCTGTATAACCAACCAAAACTGATCATTATTATTGTGGGCTAGTACAACCATATACGGGCTAGTACAATTTTAATCAACTTGCCAGTAGCTAATAAAAAAGTTAAGGTTGACCCGTGCTTAGGTATTCTCACAGCTCCCCTCGCAGCTTGCAGAGGTAAAACCCTTTCTTTTGTTTCCCTTGCGAGATGTCCAAAGAGACCTCCATGTGGAGGTATTTCTTAAACTGTTCAGTTTGCCTCGGTAGAAGCTGTATTTTAAACCTAAAATGAAACAAAAATGGTTTTCTGTTTGTTTTCTTCAGGCCTAGGCATCCAAGCATAACACTGAATGACATGAAGTTCTCTGTTAGTAACCCGGTGAAATGAATTCTAGAAAACATGGTTTTAATGTTTATGTTTCCTACAGAATCTCCATAAGTATTGTCATAATAGTTTAAATAAAAATAAAGTAAGAATGAGAAAGGCCGTACAAAAGCAACACAATGTTTCTAAGAGCTCAGTTTCCCTGTGCTACAGCACGTTTGTAAATATAAAAATAAACTTCTGTACGTAAATGTGCAGAACTCTAGATAACTTTCAGCTTTTGGTTAAAAGAATGTATAAAATTCCAATGTTAGTTTATTTGTTACTTAAGAATGGAATGTCTTACCGAGGTATAAGCAGGAGGAATCTTCTAGAAGGGGTTGTCTCCTTGCAGGGATCATTATGAATGGATCCTTAGGAGTCAGCCGGCGCTCTCTTCTCCATACTTATACCTTGGGTCATTCATGGGAAGAGCCATAGAGTGCATAATAGTTTCTTTTTTTTAAGGACGGATTACTTTTTGTGTATATTAGCATATACTGATGACAGACCCAGATAATTTTTAAAAGGTTTATAAAAGACCTTTATGTTGAATAAAGAAAGTTTAAGTTTAGAAGTGTTGTGGGTGGAGTCTGACATGGTCACATGCTGTTCTCTTGGGTTAAAAGGAGCTCCTAGCCTGGACCATGTCAGATTCATTTTGGGATCAGCTCTGGGCTGATCTACTGGGGAGCATACCTCTCAACCTTTTTTCCCCCAAATGTGGAACATTGCCTGTCAAAATGTGGAACAAATGGGCAAAATGTGGAACACTTAACCAAATCTTTACCTAAGAAGATCAAAACACTGTTAACATGTTGCATTTATGTTCAGAAAGTCTGTTATTAATTGAATAATATATTATTGCATCATTTACTATGGATTTTTGCTATGAAATGTTGACTTTGAATGTGGAACAAGTCCTCACAATGTGGAACAGGGAGCTTTTGTGAAGTAAAATGAGGAACGTTCCTCGTAATGTGGTACAGTTGAGAGGTATGCTGGGGAGTCTGCGCCTTTTCAGACTATGTACCCTTGATGTTCCTAGGTGGCTGATGCTGTTACTGCCTGTGTGAACAAAATATTATTTTTGTATCGTTTGATTTCATTTCTTATTCATGTATGAAGTACGAGTTAATTTTGTTCTGTTTTATTTATTTTATTTATTTGTTCTAGGATTACAAATACCTTTGAGCCAAGGCTCTTTTACAAAGGTTCCACGTAATTGATACAATTGAGACAATCATAAGCAAAGATAGCAGTTTATAAAAAAAAAACAAAAAAACAACACATAGTCTTGTAGATGAAAAAAGAACAATAATATGAAACTTTGGGGAAGGGAAAGGAGGAGGGTGAAATCAGAGAGACTAAGTGGATGGGAGAGAAGGGAAGGTAGGTTGGGGGGGACAGAGAGAGGAGAGGTGGAAGGCAGATAAGAATAGAGGTAGTGCAGCCAGGTGGCATTTGTCGTGGGCCAGCAGGGGAGCTGAAGATAGGAAGGGGGTGCTGGCAAAGTGCAGGAGTAGATGTGGGTCCAAAAGGGCATCTTCAGCTATGGAACCAAAAGATATGTTTAGCCATAACAGTCACAGAGGTTGGAGGCAGTCAGTGGTAGGTGGAGACAAGTCTTAAAAGTGCTGAGCGACAGTGAAGATGAGATGTTGCTGGGAAGACCGTTGTACCAACTAGTGGCCCGGTAAGCAAAGTATCTTTGGCCTTGGGTTGTGCAGCAATGCGGGACTTGCAGAAGCTGAGGTTTCGATCCCCTGGTATGTCGGGTGTGGATTCTCAGTTGTATGAGAGCACAGACTCCAGGGGGGGCAGGGCCCAGCAAGATTTTCTTAGTAGTAACACAAGTTTGGTGTTTTATTCGATTGGCAAGATTCAACCATCCAGTTTGAGAACAGAGATCACAGGTGTGAGTTAGGCATTGGGAGCCAGTGACAAGTTGACAGGCCTTGTTGAGGGCGGTGGATACACGTTTGAGTGCGGTGGTTGTAGCAGAGCCGTAAATGATAATGCCATAATCAATGATGGAGCTCTGGACAGCGACAGCGAGGGCTTCAGGTGTCAGGTGTTTCCTATGATGGAATAGCAGGCCTAGCCGGAAGTTAGCGGCTTTGGCGACATGGTCAATGTGGGCAGTGTAGGAGAGGTGAGGGTCAAGGGTGATCCCGAGGTATTTAAAGTTTTTGACCTGTTCCAGTGCGGCACCTTGTCTGGTGATAACGGAGAGTTGGAAGTGTTTATGTTTATTATGGGAGCTGCTGAAGATCATGGCCTTTGTTTTTTTTTGATTAAGGATGAGTTTGTGCTTTGTGAGCCAATTCTCAACCGAGGAGAAGCAGAGTTGGAGATTTTCTTGCAATTTCTTTGGGTCCTGGTGTGTGGCAAGAATTACTGCATCATCTGCATACAGGGCAGGAGTCCGGTAGGGTGTTAAGGAAAAGGCTGAAGAGTAGGGGACCCAATATTGAACCTTGGGGGACTCCAGAGAGGACAGGTCTGGAATCAGAGTGCACATCTCCAATTTTTACACGCTGGGTGCGGTTTTCAAGATAGCTTTTGAACCAAGAGATTGAATCATTGGAGAGACCAGCATTTTTTAGTTGGCTCAGCAGGAGGGAGTGGTGGACAGTATCGAAGGCTTTGGTCAGGTCAATGAAAATAGCACCAGTTAGTTGTCCATTGTCAAGGGAGCTGTGAATGGAGCTGGTGAATTCGAGTAAGGCAGAGGATGTACTATGACCTTTTCTAAAGCCATGTTGCTGTTTACACAGAATATTATATTTGTCCAGATGCTCAATAAGTTGGTCCGCTACTATATGTTCCAGTGCCTTCGATAGGGGAGGCAGAATGGAGATAGGGCGGAAGTTCGCATGGTCAGCCTCATCACCACTTTTGTGAATTGGGGCAACAGTGGCCATTTTCCATTTGGCTGGGAATTGGCTAGAGGAAAGAGAGAGATTAAAGATCTTGGTGAGGGGCCCAAGTACCACGTCAAGCGTTAGGGCCAGTAGCTTCAGGTCAAGTGTGTCATTGCTTGTTCTAGATTTGCTGGTGGCTTTGGCAATGTAGTTTCGGACTTGATGTTTCTTTAGTGCTTTAAAGTAGAAAGGTGGGTGACAGGTGTGGGTGGAGGAGTTGGGGGGGATGGGAGTTGACACGTCTTGGAAGAAGTCGGAGGGGAGAACACTGCTAAGGTTAGTGAAAGCGATGTTAAAAGTGTTCACAATACTTTTAGAGTCGAGTGTAGTGTGCCCATTTATGTTGAGTATGTTCGGCTAAGATTTTGACTGCTTCCCAGTGACATCTTTAATGTTTTTCCAGAAATCTCTCCCATTTCCCCAGGAGTTAGTGAAGGCACTTTTATAGTAGTCAGATTTCTGTTGCCGAATGGATTTGGTGCAGTCGTTCCGTGCCCGTTTATAATTCTGGATGTCGAGTTGCTTACCGAGTTTTCTAGCCAGTTCCCAGAGGTGGTCCCTGGATTTAAGTTTTTTAGGAGGTCTCCTGACAGCCAAGGGTTACTGAGTGATTTAACTTTACGCTTTTGAGGGGGGCAAATTTATTACAGACTTCACTGAAAATGAATAAATCGCTCCAGTGCAGTATTAGTATCTGGTTGCCTTGAAGATGGGGACCAGTCCTGCAGACTGAGGTGTGATTTGAGGTGGGTAGCTGACCACGGGTAGGACTCTGCTGCTGATGATTTTGGAGGGCTTATAGAATTTGTTTGACCAGGTACAGCTGATGGGAGAGTGGTCACTGAGTGAGTCAGGGAGGACTGAGGTTTTCGTGATCCAGAGGGGTGGTTGGTTAGATCCAGCTAGTAGGGTGCAGGTCCCAGTTCTGTAGTTCTTTCTGGTTGCATAGTCAACCATTTGAGTCAGGTTAGCTGATATAACGGAGTCCTTAAATGACCCACATTCAGCTGAGAGCCAATTAATGTTAAAGTCACCAAGAAGGATGATTTCGGAGTCCGATGGGTGGGATTTGACAAAGTCAAGGACAGCGGTTAGACCAGGTCCCTGTTCCTTAGGAGGTATGTAAACAGTGACAACTGTGAGGGCCTTATTGTGGGCACCTAATAGGAGTCTGATGGGAAGAATCTGAGCAGGTGTTGCTGGAAGATTGGAATCAATGGGGTGTCCTCGGAAAGCGTCTTTCACATATAAGGCACACCCTCCACCTCTTTTGGACTTACGATCAACCCGGAAGACATTGTAGCCAGGAAGGGTGATTGCTTGGTCAGGAATCTTTGGGGTGAGCCAAGTTTCAACTACTGACAGAATATCCGGGTTGTGTTGGGTGGTAAAGGCTTGCAGTTTATCAAGCTTCAGAAGTAAACTGCAGACGTTCAGGCACATGATTGACAGAGTGCCTGCTGGTTTGTTTTGGTTGGAGGTGTTTGGTCCAGGGTTAGGGTGAACAGTCCCTGATAGCAGCAGGAGAAGGAGCACAAGTTTCAGGGTGCATAGGCAGAGTTCAGTCACAGAGAGGTTGCGTTTCTTTTTTGAACTGTAGTATGCCAGGTGGTAATGTTGAAAATGCAACATTGGAATAGTTGTATACAATGTGACTAGATGTGCCCAAGGCTCACACATGAGCAGGGACAGATCAATTTCAGTGGTGTGCCTCCAGGGGGAGGATTTGCCCCATTGCCAAATGATGTAAAATAATCAAATACACAGGAAAATAACCAGTACTGTAAACTGTTTGATCTATGGTAACAAGACAAAGGATGTGTTAAATTCCTGGAACACTGGCCTGGGGCATATGCAGGAAGTTAAAACCCTTTGCCAGTGTCTTCCCTTTGTTTAAAAGGTTGTGAATGGTTCTCAAAGACATGCAGTTCCCTTTAGCAACAAGGTAGATGGAAATGTGGATTCAGTTTGCACTCTCCAGGTCAGAGCTTGTAGAATTTCTTAGCTGTACTTACTTTGATTGTGATGGCTTCCAAAAAAGTTGATTTATCATGAGAATCCCAATATCTGCTGGTGATGTTTTCCAGTTTTAGTCCAGGAAACTTTCATAGATCACATATCCAAGAATGGTCTAGTTCGTCCAAGCCAAAACACATGAAAATCCACAAAACTAAACTTTTGTTTGTATCTCAATAAATATTTTAGGCTTGGCTGCTTCTTTTAAGCCTTGCCTCTCTGAAATTTGGTGTCAGCATCCATCTTTACATCCACACCGTTTTACACTGGTGGCAGTGGTGAGATGTACTGATGCTTTCTGGTTTTTGGATGCTGAATGCAGCATACAGACGCGTGACAGAACTAGTGGTGTCTGTACTCGGACCATGGCTACCACGTATGATGAACCCTTGTTGCCTAGGTTGGAGCCTGATGTCCGGCAGAGAAACACCAAGATGGAACGAGAAGAGAGACTGGAGGAAGAGGAGGTGGAGGAGCCAGAGGAAGAGGTTACCCACCCAATTGAGAAGCCTCCAGAGGATGTGCGCAGCCTGTTGTGGTGGCTGTGTGTCAAGCAACTGGATATGGATCAAAAAGCTGAAGCTAGATGGAATGATACTCCAAGGGCTATTACAGACATTGGGAGTCATAATCCAGCCCCAGTGGGTGCCCCTAAAGACATTAAACTTACCAAATTAGGGGCCACGGATGATACAGAAGCATACACGATGACTTTTGAGTGGGTTGCCCAGGCGTGTGGCTGGCCAAGAACACAATGGGTCATCCACCTGGTACCCTGTCTATCTGGGAAGGCTCAGCTGGCGTATAGCCATATAGACAGCACTCAGGCTGAGAACTACGAGGCTGTGAAATAAGCAATATTGCAGAGATATGACATTAGTCCTGAGACGTACTGGCAACGGTTCAGAACCTTGAAATATCATCAGGTTGACAACCCCACAGAAAACTATGCCTGGTTGAAGAACCTCTGCCATAAATGGTTGCAGCCTAGGGTGAAGACAGCAAATCAGATGCTGGAAATGCTTGTTGTAGAACAGTTCATCCGGATACTGCCACCTGATGTGCAAGTATGGGTAAAAGAACACTGGCCCGAGACATCAGAAAAGGCGATCACGGGGGCGCTAATGAGCAGCTAACGAGAAAGGACGCACACCTCCAGAGCTCCGCATCCTAACATATTAAAAATAATACTTTTACAACTGCAAACCTCTTAAAATCCTAGAAAACAGCCATCAAACGTCTGCTGATATGGACGAGTACCTGGCGTCAGGGAAAACATCAAGGCATGGGGCTAAAAACCAAAGGAAAAAATCCATCGGAGAATCCACTGCCTGGACCAGGTCCAATCTCCTTCTCTGCAACCGAGCTAGCAGTAATAAGTAAAGCTGTCTCAGAGCAAGTGGTGGCGGATCTACAACCACACTGGGACAAGGTCGACAGATCGCTGGAAGGGCTCACATCGGAGCTTAAGCAATACTCCAGTAGATTATCTGAAGCTGAACAACGAATATCTGAGTTGGAGGATGCTTCCTGGACTGTGCCTGATAAAACAGTGAAAATGGAGCGGAAGCTGGAAGAGCTCCAGGAGGCACTAGACTATCAAGAGAATTATAGTCGCAGAAATAATCTTCGGATCAGGGGCTTACCAGAACGCACGGAGAGAGAGGAGACTTACTGACTTATTGTACCACCACCCTTCCTAACTTACTTAAAATGCCCCTTAAATTAAAAGGCCTTAAAGTAGAGTGGGCCCATAGAGTGCTGGCCCTGAGGTCACCAGGAGACCAGCCACCAAGGCAAGTCGTCTTCCTACTCCATCATTACCCGGATCACCAAGCAATCCTAGCAGCACACAGGAACTTAAAAGAGCTGAGAAACGAGGGACACCGGCTTACTATTCACCAGGATATCTCCGTGCGTGTTCAGAAGAAGAGACAACAGTTTAATACACATATGGATCGCCTCACAGAAAGAGAGATAGAGTTTTTCATGACTTACCCCCGCAGTCATCAAGGTGAAATGGGAAGAAGCCACCTTCACTTTCTGAGAACCAGAGAAGTTGCATAACTTCATAGAAGAATGGGACAAAAAACATAAGAAAGGGTGAAGTAGACCAAGTCTTGTTCTTGCTTCTATTACTACTGGGGGTCTGTTTTTCTCATGAATCTATCACTGACCATGGAGGGAACTGTTTGACCTGCCATGCAGTTGAAGGTAAACCTTCCCCCACAGCTGAAGACACAAGGGGAGAGCCTTGGACTTTATCTGGGGGGGGGGGGCTCTCTTTCCTCTCCCAACAATAATTTACTGGGTCTTAAAGGGAGTGAAGGAACAATAAAAAAAGGAAACGTAATCCAAGGTTACGACCATAATTTGGAGCCCATGTGATTTCGGCAATGAGCCTCAACACACCAAAACTGCTCTGAGTCAGGGACTTTGCGAGCGCCTTCTCGGGGGGGCCTCATATCTACAACATGTAACATGAACTGCAAGACTTTCCTGCTGGCTATCGGAGCATCTTAACTGGTGACTCGGACTTTCTCAACTCTGTTTTCGACTTACAGGAGGCTTGATTAGTTGCTCTACCCCCCCAACGAGTACCACTGCAATACAAATGGCGGGTCAGGTTGCTTCCGCATATGGGGTGGGTGATAGGAGGCTGTACATATGCCTTCTAGGAAAAGATACAGACCACTAGTTAACCTGCTCTGCCTCGGATGATGAAGGAGGAGGATAAGATAAAGCAGGGAATACAGGGGAAAGGGGACTCAGAATGTACGAGTGTCAATATGAGGATTGATAAAGAGGGTGTGGAGGGAGGGGGGCGTTGGGAATTTTTGCTACACGAGACAAGATACAAACAGTTAAAACTGATTTGTACACATGATTTCATTTAATCTGTTAGAGTTTAGTTTGTTAAAGCTGGGCTTGAGGTTCGCCCACATCAGTTACTGTTTGAGACTGCTACATCCGTTTTTCTATATTTCTCTATCTTTATGGCTGTGCTCTGAGTATTTCTTATTTTCAGGAAGCGAAAGGGGTTTGAGGTTGTCTTCCCCCGAGTTTAAATGGCAATACAGGGAGAGCATGTTGGGGGGGGGGATCATAGCTAGGCTACAACACTAATATTTCATGGAATGTCAGGGGTTTCACCTCACCTGTCAAAAGAAAAAATTACTCACCTTAGTAATGTTGTTTCTTCTAATGGAGTCTTGCTATATTATGACATATGCAGTATAACCCCAGGTTAGAACTGCTCCGGAGGTAAAAGAGTTAAGTTTCATGCAGTGCATGGAATCTTGAGCGCGAGCTTGGTTGAACACTGTCTGTTGTGCTTCAAACCTTAACTGTCAGATCTTTACGAGCAAAACTCACTAAAGGTTCTGTGTGGAAGCTGTAAACCTACACTAGCCAACTGGCTACTAAATACTAACACATTTTATGGTCCCAACAACAAGACTCAAGTCAGGGGACCAAAGAACGACATACAACAGCAAACAAAATGGCAAACACTAGGTGCCAACAGGTCACTACCCACCCACATCCCAAAAACAAGAAGAGGTTCTGAGAGAGGCAGGTGGGGGGGGGGGGAGGTCATAATATAGCAAGACTCCATTAGAAGAAACAACATTATTAAGGTGAGTAATTTTTTCTTCAAACAACATGAAGTCTTGCTATATTATGACATATGCAGACTACACAGCAGTACCTCCATGGAGGAGGGCAGAACCTACTTAGAAATAGGCTCTGAGCACAGCTGTGTAAACTGAGCATCACTCCTAGCCTGGGTGTCCAGGGAGTAATGCTTTGTGAAGGTGTGAACTGTTTTCCAAGTAGCTGCTTGACATATTTCTAAGATAGAATGTCCCTAGCAGCAGCCAAGGACGAGCTGTACCTCTTGTAGAATGAGCCTCAGACCTGAAGGGGAACCTTACCCAGTTTTTGGTAACAAAATTGGATACAAAAACAATCCACCTGGCAATGGATCTTTTAGTGGCAGGTTTCCTTTACCTACCTCACCGTAAGTGAGGAAGAGTTGGGAGGAATCAAACCTGTGACCCTTTGGTACGCCTATATAGTAGCTAAGGGTCCTTCTGACATCTAGACTGTGCAATCTCCTCTCACCAGAGGAGGAATGGTCAGAAATACACAGGAAGAGACATAGATTGATTCAGGTGAAAGTCCGAGACCACCTTAGGCAAGAACTTTCTATTAGTCCTGAGGACCACTTTATCTCTATGAAAGGAGATAAAAAAAATCGGGCTCCACTGACAATGCTTGTAGTTCACTTATGCCTAGCAGAAGTGATGGCTACCAAAACACAGTCTTCCAAGTCAGTTACTTAAGCTCTGCAGAAGACATGGGTTCAAGGAGGTTGCATAAGCTGGGCAATGCAAATATTAAGATCCCATGCGGAGCAGGATCCTGAAAGGAGGGTTGAGTGATGCAACCCTTTGAAAACGTGGAGAACACCGGATGAGCTGAAAGAGAAGAGGGTTTACCTGCTGATAAGAAAGCAGACACTGCTGCCAAGTGCACTTTTAGGTAGCTGTTCAGCCCCAAAGCATTTAAATGCACATATAATCCAGAACTGTGGGCAAGCCGGCAGACTCTGGAGAAATACCTGCCAGAGCACCATATGGAAAACCTCTTCCATTTAGAGTTATAAGTAGCTCTGGTGGAAGGCTTCCTTGAGGCCTTCAAAACATTGAGCACACCCTGAGAAAGGTGTAAGTCAGCAAACTCTAACTCTTCAAGAACCAGGCCTTGAGATTGAGAGATGAGATTCGGTACAAACCCTCCCCTGTGCACAGGTTAACAGATTGTGATTCCTGGAAGGCACAGTAGTTGGACTGCTAGGGATAGCAGAAGTGGATACCAGGGTTGTCTCGCCCAATCTGGAGCAATCAGGATCACCCTGCAAGGTTGAGATCTGATCTGGACTAGCACCTTGAACAGGAGGGGGAAGGGGAGGGAACGCATAGAGAAACTTCCCTTCCCAGTTGAGGAGGAAGGCGCCCAGAGGGACTGAGCCCAACACTGGGGCCTGCAACAGAAAAGAGGAAGTTGGTGATTGTCTGGGGCTGCAAAAAGATCTATCTGAGGAATGCCCCACCTGGCAAACACCACCTCCAGGATAAGGGGATCCAGAGTCCATTCGTGATGGCCCTGGGAAATCCTGCTGAGAGCATCTGCCAGGACATTGTCTTTGCCTGGGAGGTGAACTGCCAAAAGGGAGGTGTTCAGGGAATAAGCCAGAGACCACAACTTCATTGCTTCGGTGCACAAGGCCGTAGACCGAGTGCCCCCCTGCTTGTTGATGTACCACATTGTAGTGGTGTTGTCTGTTCTGACTTGTACCACTTTGTTCTGAACAAATGTGGAAAAAGCTTGAAGTGCTAGAAAAACTGCTTTGAGTTCCAACAGATTGAGGTGGAGCAGAGATTCCTGAGGGGACCACAATCCCTGAGTGATGAGGTTGCACAAGTGGGCTCCCCACCCCAAGAGGGATGCATCTGTAGTAAGGGTCAAGGAATGAGACTGCGGGATAAAGGGTACCCCTTGTCTCAGGTTGGTCTGATCCTGCCATCACTGTAGGGCCTGGATCAGGGTTCGAGTTACTGGGATCAACTTGGTTAGAGGATCTCTCCTTTGAGACCAGAAGACTCTCAAATGGAACTGAATGTCCCTCATTTGAAATCTTGCTCCCTGCACTACTGCTGTGGAAGCAGCCATGTGCCCTAGGAGCTGCAGAAAATGCCTTGCTGGCAGAGAGACCTGCAGAGTGAAGGAGGAGGCCAGAGAAACCAGGGTCTTTGTCCTTTCCAGAGGAAGGAAGGCTTTGGCCTGTTGTGTGTTCATTTCTGCGCCTATGAAGGTGAGAAGCTGAACAGTCTGTAGAACTAACTTTGGAAGACTGAGAAAGGAAACCTAGAGATGTGAGCAGCTGCTGGGTGACTTGAAGGTGTAACTCGACTTGTTCTGGGGACTGGCCCACTATGAGCCAGTCGTCCAGGTAAGGAAAGATGGCAATCTTTTGCCTTCTTAAATGAGCAACTGCTACTGCCAGGCATTTTGCGAATACCCTTGGGGCAGAGGTGAGACCGAAGGGCATTGCTCTGAACTGGTAATGGCCTGAGGGCAGTTAGAATCTGAGGTACTTTCGGTGGGAGCTTCTGATGAGGACATGGAAGTAGGCATCCTTGAGGTCCAGGGACGCTAGCCAGTCCCCTGGCCTTAGAGAGGGTAAAATAACTCCCAGAGTCATCATTTTGAATTTTGGTTTTAAAAGGTGCTTGTTTAGGTATCGGATATCCAGGATGGGCTGCCATTCTCCTGTCTTTTTTTGGGGTAAGGAAGTACCTGGAATACAACCCTTTGCCCTGGTGTAGGGAAGGAACCCTCTCCACAGCTCTGAGAGCCAGGAGGGTTGAGACTTGCTCTCAAGCAGAGCCTCTAAAGGATTTGCAGGTGGAAAGGATCTGGCTCTCATCTTTGGAAATTTTTGGAAGCTGAGAGCCAGTCCTTGGCTTACTACTTCCAGGACCCACTTGTCTGATGTTAAAGACATCCAGTCCTGGACGAAGTAAGCCGGCCTGCCCCCTACAGGTAGTGGAGAATCAGCCCTGGCCAACCCATCAGGGTGCCTGTTTGGCAGAAGCTTTAGGCTGAGGAGTGGGAGCAGGCCTGCTCGCACCCAGTCTGCCTCTCCCTCTGAAGAACCCCCTCTGGGCATAGGCTAAAGAGGAGGCCTGGGCTTGTTAAAAAGGCCCGTGAAGAGGCCTGCCCCTGCCCCTGGAAAACTGCCTTTGAGGAGTGGCCTGCCTTTCCTTGGCCTGTGCACTCCTACAGGTAGTCCTGTACTCATCCATTTTCTTCATATAATTCTCTGTCTGCTCCCCAAACAGAGAGTTATCCACAACAGGAAAATCCATGGCCTTAGCCTGGGTATCCTGTGACAGGCTAGTACACCTGAGCCAAGCCATTCTACTAAAAGCCACAGATGTAGCCATGACTCTGGAAGATGCATCATTAGAGTCCATTGCAGCATGGAATTGCACCTTGATGCCTCAATACCATCAGCAGCCACCTGCAAAGCACCCCTGGCAAGTTGTTCAGGGAGCTGATACTTTTAAAGAGCCACACAGAGTACCCCATCTGGATTTCTGATATCTCAAGGCGACATAAGCCATATAATTTGCCTGTCTGAATCCCAAAGATGCTGCCATGTACTGTTTCTTTGCCATGGCATCAATCCTCCTGGAGTCCTTATCCGGGGGGGTGTGAAGCCAAAGGAATATTTGCCTTATCACAGGCTGCGGCCTGCACTACCCCAACATGGCTGCATTGCTGTGAGAGGAACTCCGTGTCAGAGCCTGACAAAGTGTACATTCTGTCCATTTTCTTGTCCACAGGAAGTACAGAATGGGGGGCTTTTAAAACCTTTACTGCCTGTTTCCTGAAAGATTTGTGCATAGAAATAGACAGTCTTCTAGACTCTGGGATATCCATCATTTCCACATACTCAGGCTCTTCTTGGTCATCCACAGCTTCTTCCATAGGAAGCTGGAGGGTTTCAGCCACTTTTTTATAGAAAATAAAATGAGGAGGAGAGTCAGAAAGCCTAGGGGGAGAAACTTCTATAGGTCTGTCTGGAGAAATGTCCAGTTCAATGGGCACATCCAGACTGTCAAAATCATATTCACTCTCTTCATAATCTTCCTCCCCCTCCTCCGGTTCATAAAAATTCTCTACATCATACTCCTGAACCGGAGGAACTGACCGCCTGCCTGATGGTGCCGGTTCGGTCGGAACCGGGGAAAGTGACTGGGCAATTTTGATCGCTTTGGCTATTTCTACAGCAGTTGGAGAAGGGATTTTTGGCTCCAGACCTGCTGACTTCCTAGTCCTTTTAACTGGAACCGACTCATCCAAGTCAGCTCTCCTTTTGCCCGAGGAAGACTCACCTTGTTTAGGGGGGACTCTCTCTGGTTCGGTTGGCACCAAACCGGGCTGGCTATCTGGATCAGCGGACTTCTTAGCTTCCTTTCCCTGAGCCTACCAACTCTTTATCCCGGTAGCTGCAGGGAAATTGACACAAATCTGGCAGTCTGAATTGAGGTGGTCAAACCCAGACAATAGACACATGTGTGTGTGGGTCAGTCTTAGCAAAGCTTCCCCACAGACACCACAGTGTTGAAACCCAGTGGGCCCGGTTTTTTTTTGGGTTTCTCAGATATAATGCCAGCCTAACCAGAAAACTTGCCCGTTAACGCCCTTAGCCAAGCTAAGACACCCTATCGGTTCCAGACCGTCACGTTCGTGAAAACCGTGAATGAAATCCGTTTTTTTTAGAACCGAAAAGAACCAGGAACCGCACTTCTAATGAAGTTTGAAGTAATTTTACAACAACCTGATCGGTTCAAAACTGAACCGATAATATCGTTTACAAGTTCCACACAGAATAAATGTAAAAACCTTAATTTACTTACGATACCACAGACAGAGCTTGAACCGACCGGTTGTGGTTTGATTTTAAAACAAATGCGGTTTAAAAATCGAGAAAATACACTTTAAAACCGACAAAATGAACCGAGCAGTAGGAGAAATCTCCGGAAAGACTGTTCAGTGAGGCGGAGTAAAGAATCTGACAGTTAAGGTTTGAAGCAGAACAGACAGAGTGTTCAACCGAGCTTACGCTCAAGATTCCATGCACTGCATGAAACTTAACTCTTTCACCTCCGGAGCAGTTCTAACCTGGGGTTATACTGCATATGTCATAATATAGCAAGACTTCATGTTGTTTGAAGAGCTAACATTCTGGTGGCACTCAAAAGGAAGAATGTAATGATATGTATGCTACAAGAGACGCATTTGGCATATAAGGAGCATGATAAACTTGTGGGGGGATGGGTTGTGACCTGCCATGCATCCTCCTACAGTTCTCATAAAAGAGGAGTTGTGATTCTTTTACATAGACACCTCCCCTTTGAACACATCCGCATGGTCAGGGACCCGTTGGAGGGACAATATATTTTTGTAGTTGGCAAGATCCGAGGGAAGGAGATTACACTGGGAAATATTTATGCGCCAGCAGTGGTGGATCCTGAATTCCATCAAAGTATGCTAGACCTGATGTTTAGAGAACAATTCTCCAACTTGATTCTAGCAGGAGATTTCAATTGCGTTATAGACCCTAAACTTGACTACTCAGGCACGAGGCTCAGGGAGAGTGTGTGTGTGTGTGTGTGTGTGTGTGTGTGTGTGTGTGTGTGTGTAATACAGTGGCAACGAGGCCTGGCAGACCTTGATCTAGTAGACACATGGCAGACAGCAAACCCAGGGACCCGAGAATACACATTTTTCTCAAACCCCCATGCTACATGTTCCAGACTGGACTATGTATTTGTGTCTAGTGATATATACCATAAAGTGCAAAAGGTAACCCATAACCCCATTTTTTTTTTTTTTTTTCAAATCAGACCATGCGATAGTCCAGCTGGACATAGGGTTGCTGCACACATGGGAGGGGAGAGGGTCATGGCGTTTTCCAACTTATCTTTTGGCTAAGAAGGAATTTAAACAATTCCTCAAAACCAAGTGGACCGAATTTGAAACTGCAAATCAGGGATCTGTGGACTCAGTGGGTATATACTGGGAAGCCAGTAAAGCCTTTATGAGGGGGGTTATAATAGGATATGTAGCCAAACTTAAGCAGGACTGAAAAAAGAAACAACATGATTTGGAGGAAAGGGTTAAGGTGTTAGAAACACTGGTGGCTCAGACGGGGAACCCTACCCACAGGAGAGAATTAAATAAAGTGCCAGAGGCCCCGAATTTAAATGTGATGGAGGAAGTTAGGGGGAGGTTATTCTTTGCACAACAGAGAATCTATGAATGGGGGGAGGGGGGAATTGGCCTGGCCCTCTGCTATTGAGGCTAATGAAGGGAAGCAGAACCTCAAAACGAACAGTAGCCATAAGAGATAAAACAGGAACTTTGGTAAATAAGGAGGAAGGCATAAAGACATGTTTCAAACAATTTTACGAGGCACTGTATAAAGCTGAATGCCAGGGTATGAACGCTGCGATGGACTGATTTCTAGACGGCCTCCCAATACCGCAACTTAATGAGCAGCAAAGGGCGATGGGAAGTAAAGTCACAGTAGAAGAGGTGATAAGGGCAATAGGGACGCTTAAAAGCGGCAAAGCAACAGGACCACAGGGTTCAGAATTGGGTCCAGTCCTTTTTTAATGTCTTCATCAGTGACATTGCAGAGGGACTGGAAGGAAAAGTATGCCTCTTTGCAGATGACACAAAGATCTGCAACAGGGTTGATACACAAGGAGGCGTGGAAAGAATGAAAAGGGACTTGGCAAGGTTGGAGGAATGGCTGACGATGGCAGCTAGGATTCAATGCAAAAAGTGCAAATAATGCACCTGGGAAACAAGAACCCAGGGAAGAATACACAATGGGTGGGGAGGTAGTAACAACAACAAAACAGGAAAGGGACCTGGGGGTAATCATATCAGATGACCTTAAGGTTAGCAAGCAATGTGAGAAGGCAGTAGGGAGGGCGGGGTATACTGGGCGATAGGAGAGGAGGCATCAGCAGCAGAAAACAGGAAGTTGTTATCCCTCTGTACAGACAGTTGGTGAGACCCCATCTGGAATACTGTGTCCAGTTCTGGAGACCCCATCTCCGCAAGGACATAGACAGGATAGAGGCAGTCCAGAGGAGGGCAACTAAAATGGTGCTGGGTCTGCAAGAGAAGCCGTATGAGGAGAGACTAAAGGAGCTTAATATGTATACCCTTGAGGAAAGAAGGGAGAGGGGGGACATGATAGAAACTTTCAAGTACCACAAGTGAATCAACAAAGTCCAAGAGGGTAGCATCTTTCAGAAAAAGAGACTTGCAAGAACAAGGGGACACGATTTAAAGATAGAAGGAGGGCGGTTCAGGGGCAACGTGAGGAAGTATTATTTCACAGAGAGGGTAGTGGATGCATGGAACAGCCTTCCTGAGGAAGTTGTGGGGTCTAAAACTGTGGGAGAATTCAAGAATGTATGGGACAGACATAAGGCAATTCTTGTGGGGGGCAGGAAGATATAGGCTGTTGGTTAACTAGGATCTGCGGCCTATCCTGTAGGTAAGGAAATGGGCAGACTAGATGGGCCTAGCGGTCCTTATCTGCCGTCAAAGTCTATGTTTCTATGACCAGACAGTTTTGGCAGTGAATATTAAAAGGAGCTCCGAAAGGAGGTTGCAGCTCCTTTGCAGGATGTTCTTGAGGAGGCGAGGGGGGAGAGAGGGCTTCCTGGAACCTGCTGAGAAGCCAACATATGCGTCATCCCTAAACCAAACAAGGATGCAACAGAGTGTACCTCATACCGACCCATTTCCTTGTTGAATTATGACTGTAAGATCATGACAAAGGTATTGGCACTCAGATTAGAAAAAATGTTACCTTCTATTATACATACAGACCAGACAGTATTCATACAAGGCAGAATGTCTTACCATAATATCAGACGACTGTTGAACATTGTTCAATGGGGATCTAAAGTTAAGAACCAACTGTGTGTTATGTCAATGGATGCCGAAAATGCCTCTGACAGAATTGAATGGGACTATCTGATGCATATACTGGCCAGATTCAGGGTGGGAGAAAAGTTTATTCAGTTGGTGGGGGCATTTTATAAAACACCATCTGCCAAAGTCATCATTAATGGGTCATTATCTGATGAGTTCACTCTGGAACGAGGCACGAGGCAGGGCTGCCCTCTCTCCCCCTTGCTTTTCGCAATGGCTATAGAACTCCTGGCCATTAAGATCAGGGGAAACCCCAACATTATTGGTATAGCTGGAAAGGCAGGCAGGCAGACAGCACACTATCACTCTGTATGCCGATGACATCAGCCTCTCAGTGAAACAACCTGAACAATCAATCTCTGCCATTCTAGAAACTATAGAGGCTTTTGCCACATTTTCCGGATATAAGCTTAACATTAATAAATCAGAATTAATGTATTTAAAAAAGGGCAAGGGGGGGTGAGGAGAACTCCTGGGGGCTGAAATTGGTAAAGGAAGCCTTTACTTACTTGGGAATAAGGGTGGGTAAGGACTTAAAAGACCTATATAAATTAAATTGTCTACCAATCATAGATACAATACTTAAAGACTTAAATAGATGGGGAGCCCTGCCCATCTCATGGATGGGTAGGATCAATCTCCTAAAAAATGAATGTGTTGCCAAGAATTTTATATATTATGCAAATGTTACCCTGGAGACTTACTAAGAAGGATATAAAACCACTAGAAAGGGGTTTTACAGACTTTATATGGCAGAGGAAAAGACCACGAATTAGTCTTGCAAGGTTAAAAGCTGACAGCCTGAAGGGAGGACTGAACTTTCCGGATATTAAGGGATACTATTTGGCCATACAATTTCGATACTTACATAACTGGGTTAATAAGGGGCAGGCAGCAAACTGGCTTGACCTAGAAGAAAGAGAGCTCAGGGAGACTATCGGCGTACCTGGGGGAGAATGGACTAAGAGCTTATAGAGCGCTTGGAAGCATGGAGAGAGATGAGACAAAATATAACTAATATTAATACCCTCCTAGTACCTGTGGCCAGCAACCCAGATTTCTTGCCTGGCTTAGAGGACGAGGGATTTAGGGAGTGGCAAAGAAAAGGAATCCGGTGCCTGGGAGATTTAATAGAGAAAGAAGAATTATATACTTTTCAAACTATCCAGACTGCTTTAAATATACCTGCATCCCATCTGTTTAGATACTTCCAAATAAGGGATTACCCGAAAAAGTTAAACAGACCATTGGAGCAGGAACCGAACATGAGGGAGATAGAGAGACTGATCCTGGGAGCAAGAGATAAGGAAAAGGGGCTCATTGGAAGCGAGGCCAAGTTCGACAGGACACACTTCCAGGGAGAAACACAAAAAGTGAAACAAAACTGGGAACGAGATCTGCAAACGGAGATCTCGATGACAAACTGGGAGATGCGTCTGGGCACTCACATGGGGCTAATGCAATGCAACAAATTCAAGGAACTGCAGTATTAATTTTTACATAGGCTTTATTGCTCCCCCCCCCCCCCCGAGCATAGTACACAATTATTGCCCAGGGATATCTCCCCTTTGTGGGAGATATGGCATTGCCAGGGGAACAATTATTCACTACTACTGGGAATGTACAGGAATCCAAAGATACTGGAGGGAAGTCTGGGGAGAACTGGTCAAAATATTGGGAGGGGGGGGGGAGAGATGGTGAAATTCTCTCCATGCTCCCTCTTGCTGTGTATTGCTGATCTGGAAGAAGAAGAATGGGAACTGTACCCCAAATGGATTAGTATTTTGCTAGTTATAGCTTGACAGGGCATACAGAACATGTGGACCACGAGCCAGACTCCAACAATGAACCAATGGAGAAATTTGCCATCAAGACCCTCTCTACTGATAGGCTGACATATGCTCTCCGAGGAAGGGAGAAGGCCTTTCTAGACACATGGGGGCTTCTTGAGCGTACTCTCCCCTGGAGAATCTGAACACAATAACCACACAGGAGACATTGTTCAGAAACTCAACAATATTTCTTCTTTTTATTGTTTTATTAACTCAACTCAGTTAAGAAATACATGGACAATCTATATAACTGTTAAATATACAGTACACAGCCACTACTCTGTTATATTGTCAATCTATCTACAATCTATTCTTCACTTGCTGAATCTAGTTCAACTCAAATCACTTTCCACCCTTACTTCTTTACTATAGGTAGGAGGCTTTAAAACAAGTTTCACAAATAGTACATGTGAAATTATTGTACTGGTATGATGGAACATTCACAGTATCACACTGAAGCCCATCTACACTTGTTAAGAGATAGATGCATAGGAAACAAAGAACATAACTTAGACATGATCTGTCTTATGTAATTATGATAACACGGTATGGTATGAACTAGTGAGAGACCTGTTCATACATTATGTACTTACTAAACCCACTCAGCAGGTCAGGCCCTCTACTCCCAAAGTGCCAACCTCTGAGCTCAGTCTTGTGAACGGTGTAACAGACAAGGTAACCCTCTTGTCTGTTTTTGTGAGTTCGGATCAACCTTTGGTCTCAAATCTTGAAGGGATTCAAACTGTTAACCTCTTGCTAGCATACCCAATGTACAGGCTCAGATATTTCTGTCTTCGGGGGCCAGATATCCTTGCCTACGGGCTCCTGACCAGGTGTACAGAGATGAACCCTTAAAAACTTTAATCAAGACCTCAGATTTAAAAACACTTCTCTTTCCAGTTTGGTACCACTATCCAAGCTTATGCCTGCTGTCTGCTTTAATCATATATACTTTTCTTACAAATGAAAGAAATGCAAAGACAGACCAGGTAAGTTCTAAAAAGAATTTTACTAAAATATTTAAAAATATGTAAAAACACAAAATACAGAACTCTTATATCCCAAGACATACAAATCTATTAAAAGAAACAAGATTTAAACAGTGCAAATTCCTACTTACAGTACTTAGATTAGAGATCTTTCTACATATCTGTTTACAAGTGCTCTAAAGATCTTTCCTCAGTCAGAGTCTAGGTAAAAGTGACTCTGTAAAACAGAATTATTCCTTAAACAACTGTATTGGCCAACCCATTTTTGGTGAGGTCAGCTAGCTCCTCCTCTGTCAGATATCTGAAAAATATATTTTTCTATGCAACCACAGGATGTATTTTCAAAGTATAAATTCTGCAACCTTAGCATAACTCATGTTTCAAATTACATCTCTTTTGATCTCATAACAAGCTTCCTCCTTCCAGGACACAAAAGCAACTTTATGATTTTCGCACTCATATGTCACAACCTGTTTTTCTTCCTGGAACGTCATAAAATGGATATGCTCAACATTTTAGCAGCTAAAGCTATCATTAATTCAGACACACAGGAGATCCTTGATTAAGGCCTTCCATGTAACACATTGCCTCTAAAAACTGAGTGTGTGTGTGAACTCACATGCTGTCAGCATTTCTCTTAGCTTGCATCTGTCAGCTAAAATCTTGGGGGGGGGGGGGGAGATGAGTGAGGTCAATCCTGGTTCATCACATTTTCAGCAGAGACAATTCAGTAATACATTTTATATAAAAAAAATGATACAGCACTCAGAACTGGCTGTCTATGTCACACTTACTACTGTGGCTGATGTCACCTATGAACTATCGCAATAAAAATTATATAAAAAAAAAAAAAGAAAAGGCGATCACATTGGCCGAAGATTACCTGACTGCATGTTCCAACCATCAAAAAGGACATTCCAGACCTGGTACTACTGCAAATCTGGTAAGACCTATACCTTCTTCCACTACTGTTTCTCCTACTACTGGCAATCAGAAAGCCAAGACTACCTCCCCCTATAGAACAGTTAACCCTGACATAATATGCAGGGCATGCCAAGGAAAAGGACATATTGCCCGTTTTTGTCCCCAGAAGAAAAACACTGCTCAGTTAGCCCTAGCAAACTGGGGACAATACACCACCCCAGTAAGAATCGGTGACAGAGAAGTGACTGGGTTGATAGACTCGGGTACTAAGCAATCCCTGGTTAGAGCGGATTTAGCCCCCCAGAACTGTAAAACTGGTACAAACATTGCTATCACCTACATACATGGGGATGTCCATCAATACCCTAGTTACTGCTATGACTTTACATATTCAGGAGAAGTCACGTGTCATGCCTGTTGGTATAGTTCCCCATCTTCCTGTTCCAGTAACTATTGGTCATGACTACCCTGACTTTCCCAACCTGATACAACCACTGGATAGAATGTGTGCCGTGTCAACCCGTGCCCAGAGTAGACAAGAACAGCATTGGGCACAAATATTTCCTTTTGATGATGAAATATATGGGGAACCTGGAAAAAACCCCAAAGACCCGTCAAGAGAAGAAAAGGGAGAAACATCAATGGACTCAGAAGCATAATAATGTTGATGTCGAATGTAATATAGAGAACACTGACGTCCAACATGATGATGGGTTAGAGGGGGGAATATCTATCGTACAAGAATCTGATTTTGGTACTGGACAAAAAAAGGGATGAATCTTTGAAATGTTTTTTTCAAAGGGTGGGAGCTACTGAGACAGATCATGGGTCTGTATGTTTAATTAAGGATGGTCTATTATACAGAAGGTGTACCCACCCTATAACAGGTGCCCAAATCGACCAGTTGGTGGTACCCCAAAGGTACAGGAATAAATTATTGCAATTGGCCCATGAGATTCCCTTAACAGGGCATCTAGGAAGGGATAGTACCTTACAAAGATTATTGACTAGGTTTTATTGGGCCGGCATTCATACCCAAGTTGCAGATTATTGTCAGAGCTGCCCCGAATGTCAGCGGGTAGCAGCCGTAACTCAGAAAGACCTGGTCCCTTTCCAATCATTACCCCTGATTGCAGTACTTTTCAGCCATATAGCTATGAATGTAGTAGGTCCCTTGCCTAAAAGATCCAAGGAGAACCGCTTCATCCTAGTTATATGTGACTACTGTACAAAGTACCCTGAAGCTATTCCACTCCGTACTGTGACTGAGGAAAAAGTAGCTGATGAACTACTGAAATTGTTCAATCGGGTCGGAATACCCCTGGAAATACTTACAGATAGAGGCAGTAATTTCTGTTCATGAATGTTGGCAAGATTGTATGCAACCATAGGGGTAGCAGCAATTCACACAACTCCTTACCATCCCCAAATGGACAGGCTGGTTGAAAGATTCAACCAGACCCTGAAGAGGATGTTAAGGAAGTATGTGGAAGATAAAGGAAAAACATGGGACACATAGCTGCCCTCCTAGTAACTGCATACAGGGAGGTTCCACAGGCGTCGGGCAGCTTCTCTCCCTTCGAATTATTGTATGAGAGGAACCAGAGGGGACCCTTGGACATTGTTAAAGAGACTCATCAAGTTAAAAATTGGGAGATTTGCACCACCTAGTTCGGTGCCTTACCTCCTAAATTGCTGCTGCTGTTAATGTGACCCCAAATCTCCCAATCGTTATCCAAATATAGCGCTCGTAAAATTAAATTTACCGGGTCTTCTGTACTTCCCAGTTTGAAGATCAGCCCCCACGCCGTCCCTGCGTCAGCAAAGTTATGGCGTGATGCCAGGGAGGCGCGGGCGAACTCCATTATAGTCTATAGGGCTACTTTTAACATCAAGGTTGTGTGTTACAGGACTATCTGGTGATTTTTATATGCCAGGTGACTAGATGCTTCACGTTAGTCACCCGGTACCCTTAAGAAATCACCAGATGGTCACTGTAACACATAACCTTGATGTTAAAGTAGCCCTCATAGACTATAATGGAGCTCGTCTGGCCTCCTCCTGGCATCACGTCATAACTTTGTTGAGCGAGGGACTATATGGAGCAGTTCTTCCAATCGAAGTACAGGAGACCGGTAATTAAATTTTACGAGTTGCTATATCTGAATAACGATTGGGAGATTTGGGGCCACATTAACAGCAGCAGCAGTTTAGGAGGTAAGGCACCGAACTAAGGAGTGCATACCGCTAGCCTGGTAGATCTCTTTAAAGAGGCGTGGGAAGAGAAAAACCTGAACTGCCAAGCTCGACACCAGATTATATGACAAATTTAAGATCTAGGCTGATCAGATACACTCAGATGGCACACCAGCATAATCAGGGTAAGCAAAGGGTGCAAAAAGAACATTATGACCAGGAGGTAGGAATAAGGACACTAAATGAAGGGGACAAGGTATTACTTTTACTACCTTCAACAATAGACAAACTGCTCATGAAATGGCAAGGTCCCTACAATGTCCTACGGAAAACTGGCCCCGTGACTTATGAAACTGACATGCCAGACAGGAGACAGAAGAAGGGGATCTATCATATTAACCTCCTTAAAAAAATGGGTGGAGCAACCAGGCCTGGGATATTTTATCTGTCCAGAAAATGAGGTAAATGAGTTAGAATTGGCATATACGCAATTGGAAACAGAAGGTGAATTAAAGGATTTCACCATCAATCCTAACCTCACCATCCAACAAAGATCTGAATTGGATTCTTTACTATCTACCCATGCTTCAACTTTCACATCCAGACCTGGTCTAGTCCATGGGATTGAACACCACACTGAGGTCAATTCCCCTACACCAATCAGGCAGAAACCTTACCACTTGCCTGAAAAGGTAAAGGAGGATGTAGTACGTGAGGTTAAGAAAATGTCCAAGTTAGGGGTAATCGAACCCTCCAAAAGTGAATGGGCATTTCCCATTATGATAGTACCGAAAAAGGAAGGTGGTATATGTCTGTGTTTAGACTTTAGATGTCTAAATGCAGTGTCTAAATTTGATGCATACCCTATGCCCCATATAGATGACATCGTGGATAGGCTAGGGAATGCTAAGTACATCACCACCTTTGATTTAACTTCCCATTGGACAAAGCCTCTAGGGAAAAGACAGAATTCATTACCCCCATGGGGCTGTAACAATTCATCACTATGCCCTTTGGCCTCCGTGGTGCGCCCGCTAACTTCCAACGGATGATGGATCGCACATTACATCAACATAGGCCTTACTGTTTGGCATACCTAGATGATGTCATAATATACAGTCCCATATGGGAGGCCCATCTGCAACATCTAGATGCTGTTCTTACATCCCTTAGAATAGCTGGATTAACCATTAACCCCTCAAAATGTAGGATCGCTATGCAGGAAACTAAGTATCTGGGGTTTATCACTGGTGATGGGAAAGTCAAACCAGAGATTAGCAAGATAGACGCTATAGCCCAGTGCCCCGTACTATGCACCAAGAAGCAGGTAAGATCATCTGTAGGCTTAGCGGGCTACTATAGAAAGTTTGTGCCACATTTTGCCACATTGGCCACTCCACTCACAAACCTGACAAAGAAACATTAACCCACGGTAGTGAGATGGACCCCGGAGTGTGAAATCGCTTTTTGTACCATCAAAGCCCAGCTATGTACAGCCCCCTGTAGTACAAAGCCCTGATTTTTCTTTACCTTTTATAGTGCAAACTGATGCTTCTGATGTGGGTATAGGTGCTGTCCTATCACAGATAATAGAGGGTGAAGAACATCCTGTAATATACCTGAGCCGAAAATTACATGAGAGGGAAACCAGATATTCGGCTACAGAAAAGGAATGTTTGGCCATTAAATGGGCAATTGAAGCTCTTAAATTTTATTTATGGGAAGCCGAATTCAAAGTAGTCACAGATCATAACCCTCTTTGCTGGCTACATGTGATGAAAGAAAAACCCCAGAATCATGCGGTGGTACTTGGCTCTACAGCCATACAGATTTACAATATACCACGTACCCGGTACTGCTAATAAAAATGCTGATTTCATGTACTGCTATGGGTCGAATGTGAATGCACAGTCAGACCTCGGGGAAAAGTATGAATTATGAAGGGTTGGTTTACAACTCTTCATGTGTTTAATTTTGTTTACGGTCCCAGAGGTGGAGCTTTGGGAGTGGGTGGGCTAAAGCTCCATCTCTCCCTCGCTGGAGTGAGAGATCTGACACTGTGCATATAAAGATCCTTAGGAAGCTACCCAGTAGCTTCTTCTTAAGTGGGGAGGAGTGTGAAAGAATATTCTAGTCTCTCCAGACGTTCATTCCTTTTTCTAGTAAAAGACTACTGCAGTAGCGCTGAGATCCTAGTTCTTTCTCTGTTGCCTTCCTTCCTGTTTCTCATTCCCCCCTTTTTTTTTTTCCAGGCTGGCCACCTGGAAAAAGGTCTCTCTCAAACACTTGCCTTTTTTCTTCCTTCTCTGCACTTCTGGAGCCTTGATGTTCTCACAGCCCCCTTGCACTTGCGGTGAAACCCTTTTTTTTTTTTTTTTTTTTTTTTTTTTAGGCTGCATGGGCGGGCCTGCAGTCCTTTAATGAACAGAGTGAGGACTCTGCATTTTTCCTTAATTAAAAAAGCTGAATTCTCTCCGCCCATCACAACCTCGCCCCTCTCTGGTTCCCCTGCTCTTTTAGTGCAGTTCTTCCCCACCAAGCTCTCAAACCCTCCCGCTACCACCCACTGCTGGCCCAGGGTTGAGAGCAGACTCTGACACACCCCCAGCAGAGAAAGTCACCATGTGCAGCCCTCTACCTGCAGCTTCTAGCAGGCAGGGCAGAACAAGCCAGGGTTGACAGCAAACTATGAACGCTCTCCCCCCCACCCAGCAAGAGAAAGTCACTATAGGGAGCCTGTACCTGCAGCTACTATCAGGTAGTGAACATAGCAGCACAGTCTGCTCACACTCTGGGCTTGTGCAATTTCTGTCAGAGAACACTGACATTGTTTATTCTTGGTGCCTTGCATCTCTGAGCTGTTCTCTTTCCACCAATTGTATAATGTTTAACCCATTGTTAGCACAGTTTTCAAGCTGGTAACATTGATGTAACACTGAACTAGCGCGGGTTTTCTTACCATTTGTAGTTGTACTTTAAGGCACTCTCCCCTACACTATTAGCACTGTATTTGGCTGAACTAATTTGTACTTTAAGTCCAGGAAGCGCTGTTTCTAACTACAGCAAAGGGAAGGGAGCGCTTTCTATTAACTGAATTAATTTGTGCTTTCAGGACAGGGAGTGCTGCCTCTAAATGACAATGCACGGGAAGCACTGTTGTTTAATCTGAATTAATGTGTGCTTTCTGCACAGGGAGCGCTGTTTTTACCTGAATTAAGTACAGGGAACACTGTTTCTAAACTGAATTGATCTGCACCTTACCGCGGCAGAGGGATATCTCTGTCTGGATTAATTGTACTTTACGTTAGGCAAGTTTGACTGCATTGTAAGGCACCGTGTCCTCTGCAGGGTGGACTCAGTCGTTTCCCAAGAGTTCCTAAAGAGCCACCATTGCAATACACAGCATGGTGCAGGATTATGCTCTGCATTTAAAATCTGACTGCTTCTAACTGCTCTCCTCCCTCTGTACTCTCTCCAGTCCCCCCTCCACCCCCTCTCCTACTCTGTATCTGTTCCCGCCCTGACCCCTTCCTTTGTCCTCCCTATTCTTTTGTGTGGCGCCTGACCTCTCCTACCTGCATAACCGTTAAGTACTCACTTGTCTCGTTTGTCTGTCTCCTATTTAGGGCTGCATGGGTGGAGCCAGGCAGTCCTTTAATGAACAGAGTGAGGACTCTGCATTTTTTCCTTAATTAAAAAAACCCGGATTCTCTCCACCCATCACAACCCCGCCCCTCTCTGGTGCCCGTGCTCTTTTAGTGCAGCTTCTCCCCACCAAGCTCTCAAAACCCTCCTGCTGCTGCTCACTGTGCACTGTACCAACCCAACCCCTCTGTTCGCGTCCCCTTTATTCTGAGCATCGCACTCAGCCAGCCGTAGCTGTGCCTTACTGTACTGCCCCCACCCCTCTGTTCCCATTATAGAATGGCAACACCTCTGCAGCAGGCAAGTTTAGCAGGGGATGCAAACTGATAGATCAGAACAGGTTTCGAGTGAAGGGGATTGCAAAGTACAACAGTGTCCCAGCTCTCATAGAGCTTTTGACCTAGGACCCGAACTTAAACCATAGAGTCTCCTACCAAGGAAATTGAGGAATTTTAAAGCTACCCACTGAAATACCAGCAGATCGAGAAAATCTGGCTGTGCCTCTAAGGACTGTAAGTACTCTTTTTCCTTTCCGTTTTTTAGCGCTATTTTCCAGCGCTGTGGTTTATGTGATGTGAGCTGTTTGTGTTCACATGCTCTCTCTCTCCAAGTTTATATTCTGCTGTTATACTGCTAGAGTTTCCATGCACGTTGTGAGATGCAGTTTCCCATATCAGAGGTGTTGCCAGCTGCTCTTAGGGAGCATTATTTTAATATTAATGATCAAACTCTACAAAAGACTTTTCTAGTCAAAATCTGACCTCTGCTGGTACCCTTGTGTGCTTTGCCCATATTCCATGCAGCGGTGGCTGATGCTGCAGCTGTCCCTCTGTACAGCAGCCCCTGTGCACCAGTTAGTTGAGAACAGGATCGAGTTCAAGATGCCAAAGTTGCCCTTCAAATCTCCTGAAATCTGGCCTTATTATGTTCCTTTATGCAGCTCATTCCGACGAACGGAGCAAATCAGATCCTTTTTTATTTCTACTTCCTCAATGTACCCATTTTATATTAGTCACCAAGCCTTTAAACGCATTGCTGGAGAGGAAAAGTATGCAAGGCTGCTGGACTGATATCCCAGAAGCAGAGCTGCTTGGTATACTGTACCTTGTATTATTGTAATATCCTCAGTCCGAACACCAAATGACGTGGAATACTTGCATGACCAGCTGCAGAGGTCAAATTGATGTTATGGGGCATTACATCGGTTTACAGTAGTGGCATGTAATGTGCATTCATGTTAACGTTTTTGACAGTCCCTGTCCCATTTATGGGTCTTTCAAATATTCACTGTATACATCATCTAGTACTTATTCATTCATCTATTAGATGTTGTTCGTGACTTCACAGTCTGCTGACAGGGAGAACACATGTTCTATACTGTACAATGAGCTCCGAAAATCTCCCTCTAAACTGGGACGTCAGGGAAATATTGACAGTCTTGATTGCGAGCCCCCTTACAAGCAACTGAAACATAAACTTTATAAATAGTCTCTAGCAAATTGTAAAACTAAAGCTGAATGAATTATGTTGATATTAAGCATGGGGTAACAAATACTAGCCATTTAAAAGATAAAGTAGTTTTTCACTTATAACTTGAGCAGAGGCTTAGTGACCATTTATTTTGTTTGGAAATGCAACTGGCTCCAGCAAAAGGAGCCTTTTAAATTCAGGAGCAGGGAGCTCATTTTTGTGTCCATAATTAGTTTCTGAGATGAAATACAATACAAGCAACATCTTGCCCAATAATCCTATCAACTTTATTTTTTGAAACATTAAAAAAAAAAAAAAAAAACAACAGGCTAAAATAATTTCACCAAGGTTGTGAAGTAGTATTTTATAAGAATGTGAGCTTTACCTTAAGCACATTATTCAACAGCTAGGGTTCAATAATAAAGCCAGACCCACCTGTCTCGGGTACCTTAACAGAAAGGAATCCAAAATAGCATATTGTATTACAGAACATAATGCAGGCTCCAGTTATTCAGAATTGTCTTCAGTAGCTTTTATTGGGGAGACAGGGTTACATTTCACAGCAGTCATAAACAGCACAAGAGCAGGATGGCATAGCATGTTTCAGTTCTGACTACAGAGAAATTACCCTTTTATAAAACCACAAAATAAAACCTTTTTTTTGTTCAATATCACAGTGGAGAAAACGTAAATATTACAGCATACGACAGTAAGCATGAATCCTGTACACGACTGGGATTAAGAAGACAGATTACTCCATGTGTGATTATTCTTGTCCCCAGATATGCAGATGCATATTGTTTAGAAGTGTTACTCACATTATCTTTATTTTTGACTTGTAAATTGATTGGTACTTTTCTCTTTGTTTAATATAACTGATGTCCCTAAACTAGACTAAATTATCAAAATATTTATGTGTTTATGGTCATAAGTAGGCTGTTTTGTGGACACTGTTTTCCCTTGTGAGGTTGTGTTGTGATAATATCATTGGTGAAAGAGGCTTTTGACCAATTAGCTTTCAGCAATTTTATATCCATTTTATAGTTGTGTATTTTCT
Source organism: Neoceratodus forsteri (assembly GCA_016271365.2). Classification (NCBI taxonomy): domain Eukaryota; kingdom Metazoa; phylum Chordata; order Ceratodontiformes; family Ceratodontidae; genus Neoceratodus; species Neoceratodus forsteri. Next base: position 880,836,513 of record CM057450.1, on the reverse strand, counting down.
GGGAAAACTTCTTATTGTTTCACCACGTATAAGAAACAAGTTTATACCTCTTAATGAAACCGCATATTGCTTTGTTAATTGATTAAACCAAAAAGTTGAAAAAACATAAAATAACTCTAAAATACTGTACAAGTAAAGCCCTGTGTTTATACCTATAAACCCAGGTGCACCAAGGAACAGTTTGTGCCTGCCACTTTGCGACTAGGCTCAAGACAGCCATAATGTAAATTCTGAGTCACAACGCAGAAATCATATCCCTGCTGTGACTCCAGCACTTCTAGGTCTTATGTAGGCAAGTCAGTTCAGATGTCTAAGTACTAACTCTGTAACAGAGCACCTGCAAAGTGCATCAACGTTTTTACCCCAAGACGCAACTTTCGTCTGACTATTAACTGATAGACTTGCCAGTCTATGGCCATTTAGCCAGCAGTGGCATCACTCACCTTAATCTCTCTCCACGTGCAGGGCTGTCATTCCGTTCAACATGGAGTCCCCTGATCTGTACCCATATGGTCCCCCATCCCCAGTGCAGTCCTAATCCAACTCCCGTTTACTCACACACTCACCTCTAGTTCTGTCTCTCCCATGAGCAAAGTTCCAGTCCTCCCAATACCTAATAAGTCTCTTCCCCTGCTCCCCCCAAACCAACAGCCTCAACACATATATGATGCCCCCACTCACCTACACTGCCCATGTACTAGCACCCTGTATCCACTGGAGAGCATAAGGGAACAAACCATGCCATTTGCTGTCCATATGCACTGCACAGTAATGTGATTATATATAGAATAATACATGGGGCGGTGTGTTTAATGAGGTTTAACACACACCCCGAGGTGTTGGATGCTACATAGACCCTGAGAGCAAAGCTCGAGGGGTTTATTTAAGCATCCAACACTGAGAGGTGTGTGTAAAATCTCAAGTTAAACACACTACCCAGTGTTTTATTTTATATAATTGTTGGGGAGCCTTTTCTCACCACAGCAGTTATATAAAATAAAATGGCCGTGGCCCAGTCGAGATGAAGCGCTGTCTGCAGTCCACACCACCAGCGGCTGTTGAAACATTTTTTTAAGTTTAACCATGGGGATTACATGTTTAATAAACTAACTCAACTACTAAGAGGCATTTTTACTGCACTTGACTTACCGCTGAGTGATAAAGCAAGGTGGTCAGCTTTTCGGTGCTGTGAATGTAGAGAGAGCGGTGTCAGGCACATGCCTGGAGCAAGGGAAACCTGGCAGTGAGATTTCCCCAAATGCCATCCCAATATGATTTTACATGGCTGCTGAAGTTTTTATCTTTGTATACGGACATTTTATTTATATTAACTGGAATGTCATGATGGAAATGTGAAATGAAAACTGTGACTCCCCCTGGGACTTGAACACAGGCCCCTAGTGTTCCGTGCTTGTACTCTAACTCCGAAGATATAGAAAGTTGTCTGATGTCTCAGACATATGCCTAAATGTACACCTCCATATATTTCCCTAATAATGTGTATGCCTTCCTTAGAATAGAAACTAAAACAAATCTTACTACTTATAAAACACTGTTGTTTCTCCATACCTCCTTAATTCCACACAACTTCACTAACTTCATTATGCAGCCCTGGTGGATCTAACCAGATTTTGTTTCCCTTGCAAGATGTCCAAAGAGACCTCCATGTGGAGGTATTTGTTAAACTGTTGAGTTTGCCTCGGTAGAAACTGTATTTTAAACCTAAACTGAAACTAACACAGTTTTCTGTTTGTTTTCTTCAGGCCTAGGCATCCAAGCATAACACTGAATGACATGAAGTTCTCTCTGTTGTTAGTAAACCGGTGAAATGAATTCTAGAAAACATGGTTTTAATGTTTATGTTTTTTGCAGAATCTCCATAAGTATTGTCATAATAGTTTAAATAAAAATAAAGTAAGAATGATAACGGCCGTACAAAAGCAACACAATGTTTCTAAGAGCTCAGTTTCCCTGTGCTACAGCACGTTTGTAAATCTAAAAATAAACTTCTGTACGTAAATGTGCAGAACTCTAGATAATTTTCAGCTTTTGGTTAAAAGAATGTATAAAATTCCAATGTTAGTTTATTTGTTATTTAAGAATGGAAGGTCTTACCGAGGTAGAAGCAGGGGGAATCTTCTAGAAGGGGTTGTCTCCTTGCAGGGATCATTATGAATGGATCCTTAGGAGTCAGCCAGCGCTCTCTTCTCCATACTTATACCTTGGGTCATTCATGGGAGCAACCATTGAGTGCATAATATTTTCTTTTTTTTAAGGACAGATTACTTTTTGTGTATATTAGCATATACTGATGACAGACCCAGATAATTTTTAAAAGGTTTATAAAAGACCTTTATGTTGAATAAAGAAAGTTTAAGTTTAGAAGTGTTGTGGGTGGAGTCTGACATGGTCACATGCTGTTCTCTTGGGTTAAAAGGAGCTCCTAGCCTGGACCATGTCAGGTTCATTTTGGGATCAGCTCTGGGCTGATCTACTGGGGAGTCTGCGCCTTTCAGACTATGTACCCTTGATGTTCCTAGGTGGCTGATGCTGTTACTGCCTGTGTGAACAAAAGATTATGTTTGTATCTTTTGATTTCATTTCTTATTCATGTATGAAGTACGAGTTAATTTTGTTCTGTTTGTATCTCAATAAATATTTTTAGGCTTGGCTGCTTCTTTTAAGCCTTGCCTCTCTGAAATTTGGTGTCGGGGTCCATCTTTACATCCACACCCTTTTACAGAAACCATACTGCAGAAGGCAGCAATATGCATGGAGGAGGTGTGAGGCACTCTACTGCAGTAGTGCTGCTGCAACTGCTCTACGTGGCTGAAGTGCTGCTCCATTTGGTGAAGAGGGGCACAACAGGTGAACCAGTGTCAAAAGCAGGGGTCAGTAAATCGTAGGTACTTACGATGATGTTAAAAAAGTCACTACTTTGCAGGATGTTCTCTTCATAAGTTTTTTTTTTTTTTTAATTTATTGTTTCTCATACCTGGCCACCATCTCGGAGTCGGGACCAGCCCCACACCCAGCATCTCTGTCACTTACGCACAGCTGATTTCAAACCCACCAGTTTGCCCCTCATGGCATAATCCTGTCTGACTGGTTCAGCCCTTCCCCCTTCTATAGCTTACAAAGGCTGAGATTTTTGATTTTCTCCTGTGGAGGGCTGTAGCCTAGGTCAGGGCCCAAGCACACTCCAGTCATGCTGCTAGAAGTAGGTCAGTTTCCTTTTTCTGGTCTCACCCCTAGGGACACTGGCACACTTGGAGGCCAAATCAGGAACCATGCAGGCTCTATACAGTCTCTGGACACCATGCAGGCCAGTGACAGAGGATGACCCTGGAATGGCTATCCAAAGAACTATTAACTGTCATGACTGGCAGGTGTAGGGGTACCCAACTTATTACAGTGAAGCATGGCAGTCGAGACCATCCATGGACCCTTATCTTTATCCCACCCAGATTGTCCCCTTATCCTAAAAGCAATGCGTTAGTGCATGGATGGTACAAAAATAAACCATAATGAAACAGATAATCTAAATGGCTGAACTAGATATTCATGGGGTGCATAGCACATCCTAAACAGAGAAGGCAGAGCTTCACGTCTCCTGACTGGTTCCTCTGGTCTGATGAAAGGACAAGGTTTTAGAAAAATGCTGTTATTGTTGGGACAAATCTTAAAATCAATACTTTTGTGTCTAGTATATATTAACAAAAATTTTGCAAAATGTTCCATGCCTCAAGCCCCCCTAGGATTGCCTACTCCTCCCACATCCCCTCACAAAGAAAATCCAAGATCTGCCCCTGGCTCACATGATGCAGCTCAAACACTTCAGCAAATGAAGTTCTTTTGTTAGGCATGGGGGCTGAGCATATCTTTTCTATCCAAATCTATTTGCCTGTTAATTATTGGTATAAGTAGGAGGCATCCTGTCACCTCCCCAACCAATTTAGGCTGGGGTACCATAGGGCTCCATCCTGGGTCCAGTCCTCATCTCCATTTTCCTGAATGACCACCGTCTGTGCCAACTCACATATTCATATGTATGCAGATGATACAGTTATCTACACCTCTGGCCCCTTGACTACAGCAATACAAGGCTTGTTCCAGCATGACTTCTACAATGTCCTGCGCTGGTTCCACTCCAACCAACTCCAGGTCAACATTTAAAACAGTCTCCATAACCTCTAGCACCAGCCAGAAACTAGCCAGGCTCCCACCCAGGATTGCACCCCTCTTGAAGTGGTTCTCTCCTTCAAGTATCTAGGTGTGTGGCTTAACAGTAGGCCCGACTTCTATGCCCACATCGATGCCACGCACTAAAGCTCCACTTCAAACTTGGTGCCCTGTACTGCAACAAAGACTACCTGTTTCTTCAAGTCCGCTGTGAGCTGGTTACCAAAAATGTACTCCCATTCTTTGACTATGCAGATGTGATCTATGGCACTACCCCCTCAAATCCTCCTGCCAGATCAGACACCCTCTGTAATGCTTTTTGTTGCTTTGCTACCAACACCTCCCCTTGAACTCACCACAGCTCCCTCTATTCCTCCCTAACCATCCTCCCTCTACCCTCATGTCGCCAGTCTCACTGTGCCTCCATCTTCAAATCCAGGTTTGGGCCCCCACTCTGTTACCTGGCCTCGCTCTCCTCACCCATTCCCTCTGCCTCATACTCTCCAGTGGCATAACCATGCATACTTATTTTACACCACTGCATACAGAAAAAAAATTTATTTATTTATTTTTTTAAAATATTTTTTCCAGCTGTCCTGAGCTGGTCCCGAACCCCGGTTCGTTGGTGCAGCGGGAGGGGAAGAACACCCAGGATGTACATGCTCACATGCCGGTGGCACGATTCTTCTCTCAAGGCAGCAGCAGTTACAGCATCTGGCGGTACAACTGGACAGTTTTTGTCCACATGTTTGCTAGGTCTGCCAACCACTTGCTGCAATTTTCCTGCCGCTCAAATGGCACCAGGTCATCAGTTGCACTGCCAGTCTGACTGACTCAGGCGAGAGTGTGTGAGAGAGAGCCTCAAGCCAGCTGTGTCGCCATCAGGAAGGATTTGAGAAAGAAAAGCAAGCTGCGTAAGTAAGGCCTTACCACCTCCCGACCCAGTTTTGTGCTCACTGCTGCTGCCTGAAACCAGGTCTTGCCCAACCATAGTCAGCAGTCCGCTCCAGCCTGCCCGCTACTGTCTCTGCGGCCCTTCATTTAGTGAGCCATGATCTGCCTGCTGCTGCCATCGCCCCCGTGGCCCCAATTTGCTGTGCCCACACAGTCAGCTCCCGCCTCCGAGTCTGGTCCGCCCAGGCTGCAGCCATTCCTTCTTGATGGCCAGGAGGCCACAGTGCCCCCACCCTCGCGACCTACCACCACCAAGCAGGCAGATCCCGAGAAGGAGACACAAGGAGGAGGGAGTACCAGCAGAAAAGGAGGCCTATGCAAGCAGGCCCAGCCGCCCAGTCGAGGAGGAGTCGGGGGGGAGAGAGAGAGGACTGATTCTGGCCGAGTGAGCTGTCATTGTTGGTCCAGTTGCGCTCGCCTGCCCACTGCCTGGTACTTATTCAGCCGAGCCAGTCAGCTAGTCACCACCAGTGCTCACTGCAAGGCCAGCCAGTGACAGCGAAAGCCCACAGAGGAAGAACACGAACCAACAGCAGAGGCCTGCCACCCAGCAGGGACAGTTGAGGTAGGTCTCTCTCTGTCTCACACTGTCTGTAGCTAGTCTGTGTAGTAGTCAGGCCAGCCACCACATTACCCGGCCTCTCCCAATCTCGACTCTCTGCAAGTGATTGAGGAATTCCTGACTCCCTCCTTCTCCCAATCTCGGCTCCTCCTTTGGAGTAAACTGACCGTTTTTAATGTATTTGGTATTTTACTTAGTGTTGAAGATGGATGGGGTGAACCAGTGGGGATCATAATGGGTTAGGTGGGTAGTGCAAATCTGTAACCAAACCAACCTAGCCCTCTTAATATTTACCTGGGCATAAGCACTGTTCAACTTATTTGACCCTAACAGATCAGACTCTGACCTTAGGTATTACCATACCCAGTGTGTGTGTGTGTGTGTGTGTGTGTGTGTGTGTGAGAGAGAGAGACAGACAGAGATCCTAGTGGTGGAGCAAAGGAATAGAGTGGGTCATGTGGCGCTACTTGTGTGTGCGGGATACAACCATTTGCAAGGCTCCCAAAGGGGCCAGAGTCAGGGTCAAACCTGTTTATGCAGTTCCAGTGTGGAGAATAACCGGGAAATAGCAGTTACATAATAACTTACTGTAACAGTAGATCTTCGAGAGACGTTCTGCAGTAGGTCTTCACTGCTAGGACTGCACTGGTGTACCGACACAAGGGCGACACCACAACGGCAAAGTCCAGCACAGCGACAGATTTCACCTAGATGTGGTGAGTTGCTGTGCTGGAACACTGCAGACACTGGCGACGCAACTCCCGGTGTTGGCCCCCCCCCCCCGTCCAACTCGGAGTTAAGATATTTAGAGACTGGGGGTGTGGGGGGAGGTGAAGCCCCCCACAAGAGGGGTTCGGGGGGCACAGCCCCTGATGGAAAAGTGACGACATCCCCGATGGTACAATGCCGACACTCAGCATTGTGTCTGTTGCTGTCGGGGATGTTGCGTGAGCTCTGTTGAAGCACTATAGTAAAACCAACTGGGTCCCCTGGTATCAGGACCGGACGGCAAGCTTCTAGCTAGCAAATTTATGGTGGGGGGGATTGCCCCACGGCGTCACATGACGGGACGTCGGCGTGACAGTATGTAGGGGGCGGTCTCCACATCCGCCCTCCAGTTTTCCCGCTGGAAGATCCCTGTAAGGATGACAGGAGAAAGGAGCGTAACTCCTACAGCCCAGAGTTGCTGATAAGAGCCCTAAAAAGGGATTGGAAAAAACAGGAGCTAGGGGAAGGTGGGAGGGATAATATGACCTACTGCATGAACCGCTCTTGAAGATCTACTGTTAGGGTAAGTTCTTACATAACTGCTATATCTTACTTCAAGAGGGTTCCTGCAGTAGGTCTTCACTGATATGACTGAATATCAAGCAGTCAAGAAAAGTAAGTTGGAGACAATAGTCCGGGCGGCAGAATGTCTACCAACTAGACAGCCAGTTAAGGTAACAGGCCTTGCAGGACAACAAGTCCAAAACTGGCTCTGTGCCTAGAGGCAATGTCCAGACTGTAATGCTTGGTAAAAGTATAGACTGAAGACCAAGTGGCCACAGCACAAATGTCCGAGATGGACACGTTTTGTAGTAAGGCCCTGGAAGCAATCATGCCACGGGTTAAGTGACCCTTAACTTCCCCTGGAAGGGGTTTCTCGTACTTGTGATAGATGAACGAGATGTAATTAGCCAACCATTTGGACAGACCCTGTTTAGAGGTGGCTGTACCCTTCCATCTGGGTGCGAAAGCCACAAACAACTGGTCAGATTTTCACACCTCCTTGGTCCAAGAGATATAGTATCTCAATAGCCTGTGCACGTCCAACATGTGCAAAAGGTATTTCCCCTGTTGGAATACTCGGGATAATAAACCAGCAGTTGAACATCTTGTTTCAAAGTAAATTCTGAAACCTCTTTCAGTAGAAAGGAAGGATTAGTCCGCAGAGACACCCGGTCTCTGTAGAAAATTAAATAAAGCTCCTTACAAATGAGGGCCTGAAGCTCTGAAATTCTTCAAGCTAAGGTAATAGCGACAAAAAGAGTGCTTTCCAGGACAAATAGCGCATGTCGCAACTTGCTGCCGGCTCAAAAGGGGACAAAGTAAGTTTCTCCAAATTAAATTTAAATCCCAGGGGGGAATCGGACTATGGACCGGAGGTTTTAAGTGGAGGATCCCTTTCAGAAAGGTTTTAGAGACCTCCAACTGTGCTAGGGTTTTGCCATCTACTGGAAGATGACAGGCGGAAACCGCAAAAAGATGGACCTTCAGGGAAGAGTAACAGGCCCGAATCAGACAGGTGCAAGAGGTACTCAAGGACCTGGGGTGCCAAGCAAGAAAATGGGTCCAGGCCCTTGGCCGTGGCCCAAATGGTAAATCTCTTCCATTTCATGGCATATGTAGATCTAGTGGACAGTTTTCTGGCCTCCACTAGGACCTGAGCGACTCATGCAGAGACTCCAAAACGTGAGACCGCTATATCCAAAGGTGCCACGCATGCAAGTGGAGAGATTTGAGGCTCAGGTGCACCAGGCTGTCCTGCTCCTGAGACAGAAAGTCGTGAAGGAGAGGAAGAGGTACTGGGGTTCCACTGCCAACTGCTGTAGCAGGCGAGACTAGATCTACTGAGGCCAGAGGGGAGCTACGAGAATCATGTGAGCGCCCTTTGCCTGGAGCATCAGCAGAACGTTCTGTAGAACTGGAAAGGGAGGGAAGATATACAGAAACCTCCCTGTCCAACAAGGAGACAGTGCATCTCGCCAAAAAACACCTCACCCTGGAACGAGCAAGCAAACGTTGGGTAGTTTTGTGTTGGATGGGGAGGCAAACAGGCCTATTTCCGGCCAACCCCATTTATTGAAAAGATCTTCCACTACCTCCTGCTTTAGTTCCCACTCGTGTGCCCAGGCAATGGTCCAGGTGAGACAGTCTGCCAGGATGTTGTGAACTCCCAGGATATGGACTGCTGCAAGAGACAGGCCATGCTGGACTGCCCAGTACCGCACCCGCATCACCTCCCTTCAAAGCGGGGTATGATCGGATGCCTCCTTGCTTGTTTATGTACCAGACCATGGCAGTGTTGTCGGTCTGGATAAGGAGAGTTCCTGGTTGCAAGAGGGGCTGGAATGCCTGGAGAGTGCAGAGCACTGCTCTCATCTCTAGAACGTTGATATGTAAATGTTCTTCTTGTGGGGAACATCTCCCTCAAGTTCGATGGTCTCCCAGATGGGCTCCCCAAACTTAATCCGAGGTATCGGTTGTGAGGGTCATGGAAGGAGATGGGGGATGGAAAGGGGCCCCCGAGGAGAGGCTGGATGGCTCCTGCCACCAGAGGAGATCCCTCTTCATGCTGCTGGACATCAGGACCCTGTGGTCCATGTTGCCCAAGCGTTGGTCCCACTGGACTCTGAGGGTCCACTGGATCACCCTCATATGCAGCCTGGCCAAAGAACCATGGGAATGGCAGCCGCCATTGGACCCAACAGGTGGAGAACGGAGCGTGCTGTGGTCCAGCGAGAGTTGGACACAGACAAGGCTTGTTGAAACAGAGTATCCGCCCTATCCTGAGGTAAAAAGGCCCTGCCCTGGACCTTATCCAGCACCGCTCCAATGAACTGGAGGTGCTGAGAGGGTGAGAGTTGAGACTTGGGCTAGTTCACAATGAATCCAAGCCAGGAAGAGAGGTTCAGGGTGGTAAAGAGTGCCTCCATCAGACTGTCCTGAGACAGGGCCGACAACAGCCAGTCATTCAGGTATGGAAACACATAAATCCCCTTGCAGCGCAAGGCTGCAGCTACCACCACCAGGTACTTGGTAAAAACCTGGCGTGCTGAACATGTGCTGAACAAAGGCTAAAAGGAAGGGCCTTGAATTAATAGTGGTTCTCCTGAAAGGTGAACCGAAGGAAACAGCGGTGGGCCTGGAGGATGGGGATACACCGGTAAGCATCCTGTATGTCCAGTGAGCACAGCCATTGGTTCTGTTGGTGCAGGGGCAAAAGTCCCTGGAGGGTAAGCATGCAGAACCTCTTGTATTCTACAAAGTGGTTGAGCAGGCTGAGGTCCAGGATGGGCCTCAGATCACCGGTCTTTTTGGGCACCAGGAAGGAATGGGAGTAATATCCTCCTCCTATCTGCCCTGGAGGAACTAGCTCTATGGCTGATTTGTCTAACAGAGCCTAGATTTACTGCTGAATGAGAATCAAGTGACCTGACAGGTAGGGAGACCTCCCCAGTGGATTGTCCGGGGGTCTGTCCAGGAACTCGACTGAGTGCCCGCTTGCGATGAGTTGAAGGACCCAAACATCAGCGATTACCACCTCCCACCCATCCAGGAGGAGGGCGAACCATCCCCCCCCCCCAAAAACGGGCTCCTCTACGAAGATGGGAGGAGGTGGAGGGGGGTCCACTCAAGTCAGGAGGTGGAGGGAAGGGACACTTTGCTGCCTCCAGCAGCCTTCTGGGATTTTGCCTGAGGGGTCTGGGCAGCAGAACCAGTGACACAGTGTTTACCCTGGGACCTGTTCTGATTCTGTCTGTTCCATCTCTTCTAGGGGTGACAAAAAGGCTGCCTGGATTTTTGGCCTGAGCTATACATGGAGCGGACATCCCAAGGGGATTTGCCGCTCTCCTGTAGTTCAGTTATAATATCTTTTGCATTGCCTCCAAACAGGATGGAACCCCTGAAGGGGAAGTCCAGTAGAGTGATTTGGACATCTTGCGCCAGTCCCACAAGACGGAGCCATGCCAGACGTCTCAAGCAAACTCCCTAAGCTGTGCATTGGGCCATCGAGTCCACAGAGTCATAGGTGGCACGCAATGTGTGGCAGCAAGAAGACTTGTTAGGTTTCACCTGGTCCATCAGCTTATTTCTAAGTTCCTCATCCAGAATAGACTGAATCTCTTTCTCCAAGTCGGTCAGAGCTGACTTCTGGAAAGAGATCATGTGGGCCACATAGTTAAGAGACCAGACAGCGCCGGTGGAGGAAGCGTAGACCTTGTAGCCGCATTGGTACATCTGCTTGGACTCTTTGTCCAGAGGTGAGGCATTCAGATGTTTAGGTTGAGCCAAACTATCGTAGGCTGCTGTAATGACAAGAGTCAGCCTTGGGTTGGCTGGTACAGTGGTTGGCCCTTTCCAGGGGATGATAGGTCCTGTCAACCTTTTTAGAGACCGCAAGAATGGAGGAAGGTTGTTGCCAGATTGTGGATGTTAGGTCTTCGTAGGGGATCTGCACTGGTCAAGTCCAGGTGCTCAGCTAACCTTTTCCTTTTTGGAACCATCTCCTGGGATGCCCAATCTCAAGCCTGCTGGCTGGATCTGTGGAGTTCCGCGAGAGAGGTCCTCCAGCAGAGATTTAAGAGACTCCTTAGGTTGAGGCTCCACTGGCAAATGAGGCTTGGAATGAATTTCAGAGTCAGAGTCATTGTCTGAGTCTGAAGACTCTGGGTCTGCTGGGCAAATAAATATTTGGCACTTCCTCTGTAACTCTGACATCCAACAGGGCCCCTGCCAGAGTCCCTGTCTGACAACAGATGGTTGACTGGGGATGGGCTCCTAGGTCGGGGTAGAAACCACGACCGGATGGGGGTGCCCCAGCTCCTGCAGGGGTTGCAATCTGGCGTCCTGCCACCAGGCTAGAATAGACCCCTGTGGTTCCGGCTGAGAAGGAGGAGGCGGGGGAGGGGCGGAGGAGGCAGAGGAGTCCGGTAGCCTGGGAACCCCGAGTGAGAACATGGGGGGTAACCAGGAATCTGGTAGTGATGATGGTACCCTAGTACATATGGCCTGGCACTGGGTACCCAGGCATCGGCACATGCAACGGGTAACTAGGCAATGGACCACCTGGCACCAGATATCCTGGCGATGGCCCACCTGGCACTGGATAATAGCTGAACTATGGCGGCAGGTAGCAGAGGCTCGAGCCTGTAGGGTCAGACAGCAGAGGGGTCAAGGGCCTAGAAGGCGGCAGGGCCAAGGGACCACTGGGAGCATGAGGATCCGTCAGCAAGCCTGGGGTCCCAGTTGGAATCCCCGAAGGGCCAGGTGGGAGCTCCGGAGTCGGAGCAGTAAATTCCGAGGCCATTCTCGAGTCTGGAGGGACGTAGGCAGGAGGGAGGGAGGGAGGCCTGGTGTCGGGGTCTAAGAGGCCCCGATGTCCGATCCGAGGCCATCGAGGTGGGGGTAGAGGGATAGAAACCCCCGTCGACAGGTCCGCTGGGGAAGCGGGAAGCTCGGACAAGATACCCAATGGAGGGGAAGAAATCCCCTGACCAGAAATACTTGTGTCCTGGGGAGCCGCGGAAAATGAGAGGTTGGGCTGTTTCAGTGAGTCCTGGGAAGGAGAACCCTCACAGGACAGAGATGCCCGGAAGCTGGCTCTACGCAACGTGGGGTGGTAGAGTAAGGCCCGAAGGGAGAGCTTTGGCCGAGCAGTTGTCGGACAGGCCGGCAACTGACTGATCGGCCTTGACTGAGCGGGCATTGGAGGAGCCGACATCAGACTTATCAGTCGCAGTCAGGCGGACAGTAGAGGAGCTGGAGTCCAGCTTACCAACTGATGCCATGCACCAGGTGGAGCCGGAAGGTGACTGATCAGCCTGAGAGCTGTTGACAGGCCCCAAAGTGGAATCCTCCTGCGAGGAATGCCCCTGTCGTCTACTGATTAAGATGGGAGGGGGAGTCAGTGACCTATCCGCCAGAGCAGACGGTGACTGTGGAGGAGTACTCACCAAGGTGGATGCCCCACCTGAAGTACTGTTGACTGTCTGGTAACGCTGGGTTGAAGGGAACCGGTCCCGGCACTTCTTATTCTTGCACTCTGAGGTGGGTGAGGACGAACATTCACACAGCTCCTGAAGCTCCTTTTCCATTGATGCAAGGCGTTTTTCCAAAAGGTGGGCATCGAAGGCTTTCTGGTGCCTGACGCGCGTGGCCTGGTTGAAGGACTGGCAGATGTCGCAGTCGTCAACCTGATGTTTTGGGTCTAAGCAAAGGATGCAGCGGAAGTAGTCATCCCCGTGTGGAATCAGAGAACCTCACTGTGAGCACTTATTAGATTTACGCGAAGGCATGCATTAACTACAGAAAAAGGACTTGGAAAAAGAAACAGAAATACTTGTAAAATGGCAGTCGACTGTAGCAGAGTTCACCGCAAGGTCCAACATATACAGGTCGACGTCGGGAAAGAACTGGAGGGCGGCATGCGGACTGCCCCTATATACTGACATGCCGAGGTCCCATCATGTGACGCCAGGGGCGATCCCCCGCCATAGATTGCTAGCTAGAAGTCTGCCGTCTGGTCCTGATGCCAGGGGGCGCAGTCCAATCAGTGAAGACCTACTGCAGAAACCCTCTCGAAGTAAGATCCATTATTCCTGCTTACTTGTTAGTGAGTGTGTGACAACTGTTTAATTCTCACAGTCTGGGTAAGTTGTTCCTGTCAGAGTGGACGTCTGAACTATATTCACCCCCACAGCTGAAGCCCTGGGATGTGTGGTGACTGTGGGTATTGTTGCAGAAGAGCCAAGTGGTGAGCATATCATGCTACCCCTAGACACGGAGGGTTCTCCCAAGGCAAGCCCACCCTAGCTAGTGCTCAATGAAGGTTGTAAGCAAAGATGCCTGAAGTAAGGGGCTGCATCCCTGTTATGAAAAATACAAAGATAACCAGGTGTAGGGTTTCCCATTTAGCAAGTCTGAGAGCGAGAACACTTCTTGTACCTGTTCTGTACAAATCTTCTGTTTATCCATTACAAGAATTCAGTCTGTTGGCCCGATCGGGCCAACATAATTCACCTGGTTCACATTAGCCTTTCAGTGCAGCTAGTCCAGCCCAGCTGCTGTGTAACTGTGTGTTTTTGTACTGATGGCACATTTCATGTCTACTACATATTTCAGTTTTGGTTCTGGTTGCAATTTGCCTAATCAACCTGTCAGAGCTGGAAAATCCAGTCCACACACCCCTAACCGGGATACTGTATTGTGTAAGCAGCTTGACATAACAGATAGCCTGAGCAGCAGAGTTCTGTTCCCAGAGACATTTAACTGCTGCCTAAAAAGTCTGATCCCTTATCCTACTGTTTTCTGTGTACCACACAGAATAAAAGAGGATTCCCCCACCTTGCTCTTATATATATAGATATCTATATATATAAAAAAAAATCCTTATTTATGCGTCCTACAGCGACGCCACCAGCGGGGGCATCCAGCCGTCAGCTCCCACCACCCCGGAAAGCAGCAGGCTCACTCGAATACCAGGGGTCTGGCACAGCCGCCCCAACCCGCTGGAAGGCCTCCCCTTACCTCTCCAAGCCAGGCTGGACCAAACCCCCCACCCGCGCGATTCCACGACAGTCCTCCGGGTCGGCGGGCGCGCGGCCATCAAGCTGCCTCGGTCGTGCCAGCCATTTCCTCCATTTTTGTCCCCTGGAGCTGGCAGTGCAATGATGTACGATGCATAAGCTGACGTCTTGCCATGCTCTTCCCCAACTGTGCTGTCCCTGGTCATCGCCAGGGGCCGCTACAGCATGACGTGCTTCCCCTTGCCTACCCCAGAGGGAGGAGAGCAGTCCTGGGACACTCAATCCACCCTCTCCCCTGCCGACCCCCAGCAGCCTCAGTCTGCTCATCGCTGGTGTGGTGCAAGGTGTGGAGTCCAGCACCTCAACCCTCAGCGCCACCAGGCCGGCCTCCCACCCTCTTGCTTTCATGTTATCCTTTTCAGTTACAGCATGCCTTTAAACAGAGATTTCACTTTAAGTTCAGTAAACTGCAGATTAAGGTAATCAGAAGCTGTTTTACTGAAAGCAGAACCATTAAACTTTTATTAGCATCTTTCTCCTGCCAGTTTGTCAGTGCTCTTTTGTGTCAGTCTCTGGCAAGCAGGTCTACTATTTTCTGTAGGCACTGCTTCTTCATCTTCCAAGAGGCAGTGCAGCTTTAAATCCCTAGCAGCTAGCAAAGTGGAGCTGGTATGTAAGGCTGTGGTAGCACGGCACTGTGAACTGCCACAATTGGCCCCAAAATGCACCAGGATGCAACAAAAATGCTAAACGTTTCTGGGGATCTAAGCGGCCCTCAGACCCCCCCCAACTTATTATACAATTAAACATTACAATTCTTAATCAGTTTAAATGGCCTTCAGCACTTAGCTACTAAGCACTCAACATTAATAAGTGCATAGTAACTAAGTATCTACCTGCACTGCAAGGACAGCTTCACCAGTAGGTGCCAAAATCAAACTACGCAGCCACCAGGGACCAGAACAGTGTAACTGGTATATAAAAAGGCTATGGTAGAAAGGTACTGTATACTCCTGTATACTCCCACAACTGACCCCAAAATGCACCAGAATGCATCAAAAATGCCCAAATTTTCTGGGGGCTGGACCCCTGGCCAACTGGGTAGAGTTGTTGACTCGTGCGCACACTTTTTTAAAGGCTGGTTACTCCCCTGATACTCTCCCCGTTCCAGGGATCCTCACTCCTCCTCCCTTCCCCATCCTCACTCCTCTGCTGGACAGTCAGCCTTCTCCTACTGCCTTCCCTCCCTAGGAAACCTGCTCCCCCTCCACTCTCAATCTCTTCCCCGTATCCCTTAAGCACCAGCTAAAAATGAAAATTATGTAACAACCGTAATTCTTGATCTTCTCTCATATCTTCACCATTCATTAATGCTTGGGTTGTGCTGGAGGCACGCACCCACCACGGGAGATTTTTTTTTTTTTGGAGTCGGCTCCAACGGGGCCGCCCCCAAGAGCGACACGCTGCCTCATGCGAGAGGGGCGGCCGTTAGGTGCCGCAGACTCCTCCTCCATCTCAGTTCTGGTAGCCGGAGGGACGAAAAAAAGGGTAAGGAAAAGGAGAGCGAGGCAAGAGAGCTGAGGGACAGAAAAAAAGAAAGGATATAAACTGAAAAAGGAATAAGCCGGTAGAGGACAGAAAGAAAGAGAGAGAATGCCTACCCTAAGGGACCGCAGGGCCTCCCTTCTGGGGCAGCTCCAAGGGAGGAACAGATAAAGAGAAAGAGAGAGAAAGGGAGAAGAAGAAAGGGAAGAAAACAAGGGATGTTGAGAGGGGAAGAACACTGCCCATAGAAATATTGGTTGAGAGGCTTATAAGCTTGGAACCAAAAACAAGGGAGCAAGAATCCCTCCTGATAGGACTGAGAGAAGGTTCAACTGAACCGCTTGCACAGATTGGACACAAAGGGCAGACTCTCTAACCTCCCATCATCCCAAGCCCCTACACTCTAGCTGAGAGCTCACAGACTGCCCAGGCAGACATTCTGTTCCGGAAAGAGAGCGCCCAACTAGGAAGGGGAATAAGCCCCTTAGCACCTTGTTAAGTGCTAACACAGATGTGTGTGGGGAGGGGTAAGCCCTACAGAAGGCAGTTTTGTATAAAAGGATAGAGTGCGAACTCAGTCAGACTCTCTGAAGGCAAGGCAGAAACAACAGCTCAAGGTAAATGAAGTGCCAGAAGCACCAACCAGAAGAAGCTGACACAATATCAATTAATACCTGCCAGAGGGAACCTGAAAATAGGGACCAAGCCATAGAGGGACGGTCTCTTCAGCTGTGAACTGAACAACATGGCTAAGAAGCCAAGAGGTCACCCCTAGGGGCAATCAGAAAGAGTTCTCTCAGGATAGAATAAATCCTACTCGTTCCCCTTTACCTTGAGGAAAAAGGATCCGTCCAGAGAATAACGGAAAAGCAAGGTAGGAGTTTTTTTTTTTTTTTGGCTTAAAGGCCAATTAGGAAGGGAGAGGAACGAGTAGGGAGGGGGAGACGCCGCAGCAGGAGGCCACTGAGGGGAAGGTGGGCGGGTATCAGTAATGAATGGTGAAGATACAAGAGAAGATCAAGAACTACGGTAGGTACGTAATTTTCATATCTTCCCTTGTCAATCTTCACCATTCATTACTGCTTGGGTGAGTAAGAGAACAAGACCCTCAGCCTCCTGCTGGTGAGAAACAGAAGGGGAAGACCCTGGGCTAATCAGGCAAGAAGTCTATGGCGGAGGAGAGCTAGGAGGTGTCCCCCGGGGACGGGGAGACGGAGGAAGCCCATGCAGAAGCCTCCTAGCCCTAGAGGAAAAACGACGGGTCCCCCGGAAAGCGGAGTGAATCATCCTACGCCGGGCCAGGGGTGATAACCTTGATAGACGAAGCCATGCCGTCCATCTAATACAGATCGCTGTCCCTGCGAGCCTGGAAGCCACTTCATTGGCGTCGTAAGATGCCCTTGCTTGGTGTCTTGCCAGCTCCAGGCCTATAGCAGAGAGGGCAATGGCCTGTCTAGATTGTTTCAAATCAGGCATTGATGCTAGAAGCTGGAATAGCATCGACCATAAATGCCTACTGTAGGTAGCATGGTGCACCTGATGTGAGGCAATGCGCAGCATCGCATGAGAAGAAGAGAACACCCTTCTCCCCCACCAGTCAAATTGTAAGGAATCTGAATTTGGTGGGCGGCCATGCGCCAGGCGGCGGCACCCGGAGGGAGTTTCCAGGAATGCCAATCCCGAAGGCAGGTTGGGAAGAGAACCAGAGACTCCAATGGGGCAGAATACCTTCTCCTGCAGTCTGCCGGGGCTGGAACAGTGACGGCTGGCGACTGCCAGGAACGGATAGACGCCTCCTGGAAAGGAATAGGCCAGGACAGTACCACCAAATGCTGGGCACCGAATTCACTGAGGAATTCACGTGTCTCTCGTTCAGTATTGTCTCGCCTAATAAAGGAGATACGAAGATCCCTCACCATCCTCGCTGATATTTCAGTGAAATCAGCATCGGAGGAGAGAAGAGCAGGGGGTTCCTCTCCCTCCGAGGAGGAAGATGAGGATGATGGGGAGCTCGAATGTCCAGAGAACTCCTGCGGCAGTGGGGATAGGCGAAACACCCGCTCATGCATACATCTAACGTATGAGGGAAAGACTGCCGCAGACCCTCTGAACGTCTCCCAGGATAACGGGCCCGTAGGACCGACATGGCCTGGGAGAGAGGGGGGTGGCTGCAGAGGAACGGGAGAGGGACACCTACGATAAGGCAACTGTCCTCTGCTGAGGCTCTGAAATCCGGAAAACGGAGCCCGGGCTGGTGGGATCCCGAACAACAAACCAGGTCGCAGAACGGAACCCTGAGGATGCGAAGCCTGGAAGAACCTAGTAGGGGATCCTCCCCTGTGATGAACCTGGGGCTGCATGGGTCCAGAAGGGCAGCCCACAGCAATGCCACCAGAGGGGTCCCTGGAGCCAGAGAGGGAAAGATGGGGCCCAGCGTTATGGCTCCTACCCGCACCCTGAGGGGTGGCAGGTGAAGACCGAGGCGCCTCAACCCGGTCTCTCAACCTCCCCCGGACTCTGAGAATGCCCTCCTCCTCGACCCCTAGCGACAACCCACCCCGCGTACATGCAGCAGCACCGGGATCGGCAGCTACCGCAACCCCCTCAGGAGGATGAGCCCTTCCCCCCGCCAACCCCCTCCAGGGACACCAGGGCACCCCCAGCCTGGGAGGCCTTAGGAGAGGACAGCAGAGGAGACCAAGGAATAGGCGCACTGGGCCGCCTAGCACCTCGTCTCACTGGAGGCCCCGACCCCGAAGAGTCAGGGCACCAGGATGGGTCCACGTCCGAATCACCCCCCTCCGAGGAGGAAGGGACCAGCTGGACCACAATACTGGCCACCCCAAGGGTCTCCAGAGAAACAGCGCCGCGAACGACACCGGTGCCAATTACAGCGCCGGGCGGCTTCAGTGCACCAGATACACTAGAAACCGGCCCTGACTCACCAACAGCGCCTGTCAGACCCAGACACCGCCCTCGGCGCCGGGACCAGACATGCCATCTGAAGAATCGACCGGGCCCACGATGCTGCTGGCAGCGCAGAGAGCCAACATGGCGCTGCCCCGATCACCGGCGCCACAAACGGCGCTGGGATCTGGAACGGCACCTGAGGGCGGCGTCGAGGGTCCACCAGTGCCAGGCCCAACAGATCTGGGCCTCGACACTGGGGGAGCCTGCACCTCCAAAGAGGTGACTGCCGAGGCGGTGTATCGACCACGGCCCCGGGTGGGACCGCAGCATTCCTCCAACACAGCGAAAGAGGCCTCCTCCTCGGCAAGACCAGAAGATGAGGAGGCCTCCTCCTCTCCAGACCATATAGGCCTGGGAGGGGACCCGGAGGAAGGGTCTAAAGATCTTACCTGGGAAGCCCTGGAGCGACGCTGTCCCCCGTAAGTCGGCGGAGCCTTGCCGATCTTGAACGCGCAGACTTCTAGGACACGACGGTCCATCGAGAAACAGGCGTCGCATGAATCCATATCATGGTTGGGTCCCAGGCAGCAAAGGCAATCATCATGCCGGTCCGTGACGGAAAAATGTTGGCCACAGGAGCACCGACGCATAGGCATAGTGGCATGGCCCGCCTCCGACTTACGTTTGGCTCCCAAACCTGACATTATGAGAAATAAACAGAAAAACACAGCAAAAAGATCCCGGCGCCGTAAGAAAAAACAGAACGGTCTTACCGGCTAATAGCAACTTAAACGGCGTTGGGATGAGCAGAAAACGGAGAAGGAGTCGCCACAAGTAGGCCTCTGATGCAGCTATAAATCTCGCACATGGAGCACGTGCAGCCTCAATGGCAGGAGAAACAGAACTGAGATGGAGGAGGAGTCTGCGGCACCTAATGGCCGTCCCTCACGCATGACGCAGCGTGTCGCTCTCGGGGGCGGCGCCACTGGAGCCGTCACAAAAAAAAAAAAATCTCCCGTGGCGGGTGCGCGCCTCCGGCACAATCCAAGCAGTAATGAATGGTGAAGACTGACAAGGGAAGAGCTCCTCCCAACCCGCTCCCACTCCTGTCAGCTCCCAACCTGACCCCTACCACATGGAGCCCTTTCCACTCCTGCTGTTGGGCTTCCTCCTGGGTTCAGCCACTGGCCCAACTACCACTGCACTGTGACGTTTCAACCTGCTCTTTGGCACTTTGGGCTTCGGAGCTGCTCACAGCACCAACTTGTGGCACCTTTTATTTGCACTCGTTCCATATTAAATTGTACACCATTCGCACTTTATTTTGTAGCATTAAATTACTACTGTATATGCTTTTGACTGTATTCCCCTTCTCCTGGGTAGCGCCTGCAAAATGAGACTTGGCTGCAGTGTGCCTTTCTCGGTTACCAATTTTCAGATAAACAAATTAACTGCCTGCTGGGTATGGGTGAGAGTGTGATGAGGTGTATAATGAAGTCAGCCAGTATGTGTGCAGGATCAAGGCTGCTCAACTGATTGTCTACTGCTGTGGGATCAGAGGAGACCATGGTGAAAAACAATGGGGGAGGTGCAAACTGTGTGTGATTGCATGGCACATCTTTTACTGGGGTGGGAAGAAATGTTGGCGTAGATACATGCGCCATGATCAGGAGATATTTTCTTGGTTTACACATTTTTACTGTGTAAGTGTACAAAATTCTTTCTTAGAATCGTAGACTAGTGCAACTATTGTATCTGCAGGCTTGTGCAAAAAAGGATAAGGTCAACAACTGGAACTTCTACTTTTGTTGTACTGTACCTTTCTAACTACTTTTGCACTGCAATTGTCTTCCTAGAAACAGTACCATAGTTCCATAGCTATCTGTCGGTTCGCACCCAAAGAGTCAAAATCGACAGTGTCCTATTGGATGCAAGTAATGTCTCAGTTGGGGTCCCACAAGGATCCATTCTCGGTCCCCTTCTCTTTAGTCTCTTCATAAATGAACTATCCAAGGCCTACACCCACTGTAGAATGCTGCTGTATGTGGATGATGCAGTCATCTTCAACAACAGCCCCCTACATGAGACACTCTCTAGGACTCTTACAAAAAAGAGTTTCACATCACTTGAACTCTGGGTCCAACAAAACAAGCTTGTACTCAACTACAAGAAATCGAAAACTATGTCATTCACAAGCCAGCACCTAAAAATAAAACCCCACCCCCAATTGTCCGCACTGCCCTGGAGCAGGTCCTCATCTTCAGGTACCTGGGCGTCACACTGGATGACACCCTGACCTTCTCCGAGCACATGGAAAACATCACAAACCTTGCCAGTAGGAAACTCTGAGCACTACACGGCTGAATCTCACCCCTGAAGCCCAAAATGGCTGGCTGTCTCTAGCACTATCCTTCCCCTCATCGATTATGGACTGCACATCTATGGGGCAGCCTGCACCACAGCTCTTGAAAGGGTTAATTTCATCCTAAATAAAGCTTGCCGGTTTGTCACTGGAGCAAAAAGGCTCACCCACACCTGTACCCTTTACGAAAAATTGGCTCCGCCTGCAAATTCCAAACTGGCCTTATGGCCAAGAAAGCACTGCTTGGACTTACCTCCCTGGCAATCAGTGCAATCTTATTTCCCGTTTCAAACTAGTATCTTACTAGAAGTATGACCAGGCAAGCCCTTCTTGTCCCTAGGTGCACTACCAGCCTGGGACAGTGCTCTTTTGCTAGTCACGCCACCCTTTGACTTAATGAGCTCCCTCCTGCACTCACTGGACTCACTAAATTCTCCCACTGTAAGGCTGCCCTAAGAGGTAAATTTCTCCATGACTCCAGGAGTCGGTGCTATGACTAACTTCTTCACCGCTACTCACCCACTTCCCTCGTGAACTCGCTTGCCGTATCCTTCCTCCCACCTCGAGACCTCACCTCCACCTCCACCCTAAAACTGCTACCAACTAAGGCACTTCCAGACCTTAGTTAGGTCACTGATTACTTCTTAGTGGGAAAACTTCTAAATTTTGTGAAATTTTAGTTACGAGGACTTCAGGCTACTTCCGGGGTACTTGCATTTAAAAGCAGCCTCTCCGGCGAGCGGAGCAAGAGTGAAAAACACCAAATGATGAAACATTGTGTCAAAACTGTGTGAACTGTGCTTTTTTTTAGTAATTAATATAACTATTGGGAAAGATGACTTCAACATCAACGTTTGCTGACCTATTTTGAGCCCTGTGAATACCGGAAACAGGAAGAGAGTTTGTAGTTCGTGGGCAGACAGTAATGAACTACAAACTACCAGAAGTTTAATTTCTTTTATTTTAAAAACCCTAGGAGGCACTTCCAGACCTTAGTTAGGTCACTGATTACTTCTTAGTGGGAAAACTTTTAAATTTTGTGAAATTTTAGTTACGAGGACTTCAGGCTACTCGGAGTACTTGTATTTAAAAGCAGCCTCTCTCTACAGCGGTTACATATCACAAGAATATCGCAGGTCTGCTGGGATCACTGGGGATGAAATTGTGGCTGCATAACAAATATAAAACTGAGCTGGTAAGTAAGATTAGCAAGCATTATTGATATGGCGCAAACAAGGCATAAGAAATTGAAGGGCAAAAAAACATGTAGGGAATGTTCTATGTATGTCGAGGTTACAAACGCAGAGTTTACGTGCGATAAATGCATCAAAAACTCTGCTTTAATTAAAGAGATATTCAAACTTGAAACAAGACTTCAAACTTACAAGGATATATCCAAATTGGAGGAATACATAAATGAAGCTGTATGCGACGTTAGTAATAGGCAATCCTTGGTATTGAACAAAACAGGGCATCATGAATACTCAACTGATAAAATTGAAATTAGTGAAACATCCACTCACGAAATGAATGAAGTTTTTAAGCCCCATCCCATTATAGAAATAGAGAATATATTTGAGTGTCTTGTCATGGATGCACCCGATAACTTGGATAGGAGTAGCACGAAAAAAGGGGGATTAAATACAACAGTAAGTGAAATAAAAGAACCAAGAGAGACCATGAATCTAGAGGGTATTAAGTTGGATAACATTATTTGCCCTGGAAAAACTAAACCACTTAAAAAAATTGAACCTTTAGAAAGGGATATTCTCACAATTGGGGATTCAATCATAAAAGGTATAGATACATATGTATGTTCAAATTGAAAAGAACATACCACAGTCAGCTCCTTACCCGGAGCAAAGGTATATGGTATAGCTAGACTGATGGAAGGTTTTTCCGAAAATACAGTCACTCCCTTAGTTCTCTTACATGTGGGGGCCAATGTTGTGGGTAAAACAAATTGGAACTGCATGCAAAGGGATTTTAAGTGTATTGTGGACACAGTAAAAAGGAATGGAGGTGAAATCATAATTTCAGGGATTATCCCCATGCAGGGAAACCAAATGTTTAAAAATAACCAGATAAAAATAATTAATAGTAAGATTAGAAGTTTCTGTTTACTAGAAGAAATTGGCTTCATGGATAATGAAAAGACATTTAACAGAACATCCGTATTTAGAAAGGATGGCATCCACCTTAATTATGCTGGAATAAGGATAATGGGTAAAAAAGTTCAAGATGTTACCAACTTCCATTTAAACGGGTTCGGGGGGGGGGTTATAGTAAATATTAATAAACTAAATGAAACTTCTTCTTCCCCTTCAAATAGCCCGGGTTGGAACGCTATTCTAATTAATGCTCGAAGTTTGCAGAATAAATATGATGAGCTTAACATAATTTTGCACAAAAATAATGTGCATATTGCCCTTATTACGGAAACATGGTGGGATGGAAAAGATGACTGGGAGAAAGAAATTGAGGGGTATAAACTTTATTCCCATTGTAGAAAATATAGGAAAGGAGGAGGTCTGGCAATATATATACATAAGGACATCGTCTCGGAAGAAATTAAATGTGATATAGGGCAAATAGAACTCATATGGGTTCATTTATTACCTATAAATAGATCTAAAATTATGTTGGGTCTTCTTTACAGGCCCCCATCTATGTCGCGTGAAGATTACAAGGCTTTATTAAGTATTCTTAGTAATCTGGACCCTACAAAGAGGCTATTGCTAACTGGAGACTTTAACCTACTCAACATTGATTGGATCAAAGGTACAGGCTCTTGCCCTCTCGAAAGACAGTATATAGATGTTATGGATCATGGGGGACTTGAGCAGTTGGTCCTAGAGTGTACAAGGGGTAATAACATCCTTGATTTAATCTTTACAAATATGGGGGACATAGTTAACTCAATGAAAGTAAGTACCCCTCTAGGAAACAGTGATCATAACACTGTCTTATTTAATATTAAGGAAATTCAATTTAGCAAATCCACGGTAACCAGCACTAAGTTAAATATCGGGAAAGCGGACTTCCAAAAAATGAAAACAGAACTGGGTAAATGGAATTGGAGATCGGAATTTGCTAATAAACCTGTACAGTCCACATGGGATTCCCTTAGAATTAAAATAGATAAACTAACTGAATTTGTACCTACTACTACTAAATATCATAGGGTCAGAACTACTAAACCTGCCTGGCTTACTACATCAATCAAAAAATTAATAAATAAAAAATATAGACTATATAAGAAGTTGAAAGTTCTAAATTCTGACAAATTAAATGTTGAATATAAGGAAAACATTAAAAAAGTTAAATTAAACATTAAAAAAGCAAAAGCCCTACACGAGATAAATCTTGCCAACAGAGTTCATGACAACAAAAAAGCTTTCTTTTCCTATATTAATAACCGGAGAAAGACCCCCAATAGTATAGGTCCCTTTCTCACTGAAGAGGGGCACCCAGCAACCAATCAGCAAATGGCTAATATTCAGAACACATTTTTTTGTTCAGTATATAAACAAAAAGATTCAGATGCACACAGTACAAGTAGACCCTTTGAACCTGGGACAGTAACTTTGAACCCAAATAATATATATAAACAAATAGCTGGTCTAAATATTAATAAATCTCCTGGCCCTGATGGTATGCATCCTAAAATACTGAGGGAATTGGCAGACATGTTGGCTCATCCTATAAAACATATCTTTCAATCATCTATAAACTCCGGTTCTGCTCCCCAGGATTGGAAATTAGCAAATATAGTACCCATTTTAAAAAAAGGACCCAGTACCCTTCCAGGAAACTTTAGGCCCTTTAATTTCAATACTGGCAAAACTTTTGGAAGGAATAATTAAAGACATACTTATGGAACATATGGAGGGACGAGATATGATAGATCCATTTCAACATGGTTTTGTACGGAATAGATCCTGCCAGACCAATTTATTATCCTTCTACGAAAAAGTGAGTAGGGAAATGGACGCTGGGAACCCTGTGGATGTGGTCTTTCTGGATTTCACCAAGACTTTCGACAAACTACCTCAAAAAGAACTACTGTCAGCATTGGAAAATATAAAACTGCCTAGTAACATCTGCAGATGGGTCTCAAACAGGTTGCAGGATAGAAAGCAGAGGGCGGTCATAAATGGGGAATACTCAGACTGGACCCCGGTTTTAAGTGGAGTACCCCAGGGTTCAGTTTTGGGCCCCAGTTTGTTTAACTTGTACATTGCTTCATTGCAAATCAATAATAATAACATATGGATGTACAAGTTTGCCGACGACTGCAGACTGGGTGTAGTTCCAAAAAACGATGAACAGAGAGAAGCACTTCAACAAACCCTACACTTAATAAATAAATGGACCAACCTTAACAAACTTGAACTAAACATATCCAAGTGCAAGGTTATGCACTTGGGTAAGAATAATAAGGAAGCAATCTACCTATTGGAAAAATCTAATTTGGGAGTAGTTACTGAGGAAAAGGATCTGGGCATCACAATTACTAACGACCTAAAATTCAGAGTACACTGTAGAAATCAACTAAAAAAAAAGCAACCCAGATCCTAAATTGTATATTAAAACACATAGCAAGCAGAGAGAGGGAGGTTCTGGTTCCTCTGTATGTTGCACTGGTGAGGCCACACCTGGAGTATTGTGCGAGGGTTTGGGCACCCCAAAATAGGAAGGACATACTTTCTATTGAGGGAGTACAGAGAAGATTAACCAAACAAATAAAGGGACTGAAAAATAAAGTATATTATGAAAGATTGGAGAGTCTGAATCTTTATTCATTGTATTATCGTAGATTAAAGGGTGATCTATGTTTTTTATACAAAAGTATCAAGGACGAAGATTTGTTAAAAGATTTGGGTTTTACACATAATTATGGGAGAACCAGCACAAGGAAACACATGAAACAACTATGTCAACAAACTTGGGCACACAACTTAAGGAAAAATTGGTACAGTCTAAGAGTAGTTGGGGCCTGGAACAACTTACCAACTAAAATTATAACTAGTTCTACAATGCATGAATTTAAAAATGGGGTAGATTTATACTTTGGAGACAGTAAATTCCTTTTTAAATAAACTAAAAAAAAAAAAAAAAAAAAAAAGAAAGCGAGCCTAATAGGGTAGTTGCAACTATCCTCGGCTTGAATAAACCCATGAAACCTGACCTACTCCTCACCTTACTAGTTTTTACTATACCCCTTCCCCCCAGTACTTCTGTAACTCATCGATGTGGAAACATAGCAAATGTGCACTTGTGCTCAAAGGTTATCTCCGATTCCTTCCAATGAACAATAAAACCTTTGCCCTGTTCGTATGTGGCTCTACATGGGTTGCAACTTGAAAGCAGGGAAAATCTGTGTAGTGTAGCATTTTAGGCTGGCTAGGCAGCTATTTTCTTTTCTCAATTCCAGTACCAATTTATTTCATTAGTCCAGTGCAGCTCACTGTTCAATCCTATTTCATTCCCTCTTTCTCTCTCTCTGACACATATGCCACCAGACCCAACTGCCATCAACCTTACTTCATCACATAAAGCACTACAGGAACAAGACACACTGTAGATACATAGAAACTGTCAGCAGATACGGACCGCTAGGCCCATCTAGCCTGCCCATCAGCCCTGTACTTGTATGCAGTCACTGACCCTAAGTGATCAATGGCTTTTCATCACTCCCTCCTCACCCAGTGTTCCCTTGTGCCTGTCTCAGGCATGCTTAAACCCCTCCACTGTGCTGCCCCCACCACCTCTTGTGGCAGACTGTTCTAAACGGCAACACCCTGTGTAGAAAAACTTCCTCCCGTTATCTCTTAATCATCCCCCCTTCCAATTTCATATTGTGCCCCCTCGTTTTGACATCTTTTCTACATTGGAAAAGATCCCCCACCAGCACCTTGTTTATGCCCTGGAGGTACCTGAAAGTTTCTTTTTTTTGAAATTGTACTTTTTCCCCTCCTACTGCCCGTCAGCCCCGACCCTTCAGGGCATCCATGGGGTCATCCTCCTACCACCTGCTCACCGATACTTACCTCCCAGTCCCCCATGTAGCTTTGGCTTACCCTCTGAACGGGGATGAGGTGGAGCAGACCCCCATAAATCTTACTTTCGTCGGGTCTGGAGGTAGTCGGCGAGCAGGGGTAAATCGGAGGCATGCCCCGGGAAGCCCGTCTTCCCTAAGCAGACAGGTGTTTCCGCTTTTTCTCCTCCCCCACGTAGCGTTAGCCGCTGACGTCATGGTACTAAACGCCGATGTCTACTGTGTGCCTGAGCCGCCCATCTCCCTTCTACTGGGAGCTTGCAATCCCCCAAGCTTCCACCTGGAGTCGCGCAAGTGTGATGGGCAACGACCCTCCCATCCTCCCGTCCCCTGGAGACAGCGAGCTGTCGTGGGAAGCTCTAGCCGTACTCCCCCCCCCCCCAGCCGACCCACCAGCGACCAGAGTCTGCTCCCGAACCCGGGTCGCCGGCATGGAGCGAGGTGTGGCATCCAGCGCCTCAACCCTCAGCGCTACCGGGCCGGCATTACCTGAAAGTTTCTATCATGTACCCCCTTTTTCTCCTCTCCTCTCCTCTCCTCCAGTGAGTACATATTGAGGTCTCAGTCTCTCCTATGTTTTGTGATGCAAGCCCTGCACCATCTTTGTCGCCATTCTCTGGATAGCCTCCACTTTGTCTATGTGCTTATGCATGTGTGGTCTCCAGTACTGCTCACAGTGAGACAGAGAGGATGAGGACAGGCAAACTGTACTGGACTTGTGACATTATTAATGTTTAGGAAATTAAGGAAGGTATCGGTGCTGCTAAAATGGAGGTCTGTGGATTGGGCGAGGAAGGTAGAGGGATTGAGATGGGTAGGGTGGGGGGTTTACCACACGTAACAAGTGGTAGACTGATGGTAAGGTGGAAGTGCTTTGGGAGGGCAGCTGCATGACTGAGTTCTAGCAAATTTGACATGGAACCTTTGCAAATGAGCACTTGTGCTCAAAGGTTTTAACCGATTTTCAAATAAAAAAAATGTATAAAACTAGAAATTCTATCATAATAAACAAGGACTAGCTTGCTTGGTTTTTTAGATGCAATATCCAGTACAGTGTTTGACAATTATAAGACCTAGTCTACTTAACCTGTGTAATCAACAAATCAATGAGTGAATCAATCAATAAATAAGGAATACACAGTGGCCCGACTCAAAATAGGCCATTTATCTGTAAAACTGAGGGGCAGGATCCTAACTCAAAAGTGGCAGAGCCACAAGTCAGTTATGAAACTCCTGCCCCTTCAAAAGTGATAATAACTGGTATATTCTGAGTGAGGCAACTCTGTATCCCATTTATAGAATGCAGTTTAAATTGTAGAGCTTTCAGATTATTCTAATGAAGATTTAACTGCTTCTGTTTGATTTCACTGCTCTGTTTTGAGTATAGCAGAGGCCATTGTGATGTCATCAGGAGTTGCGCAAGCTGTTCTCCAATTGGTTATAAAAGCTCCTTAAAGACCAACCTAAACTGGAAATAAATGCCAATGACACGCCTAACATTTAAATAAATTATTCATTTCCACTCTGGGCTTGTCAGACATAACAATAAATATATTAACTTGTAACATTTTATTGTCACAGTCATTGTCTAAATGAATACATTCTTTATTACCCAAATGATGTTGCAAAGCATCTCTGGGACTTTGCCTCTGGAATTGAAGTACAGTTGTCAGCGATGATCCATCCATTCCCGCCATGGTGCACCTTCCAGTGATTAAACTGATCTGCAAACACAATAAAGAAAAACAGTTCTACATAATACTGCAGGTTTATTAAAAAATGTGACAGGATGAGTTGCTCACAAGGGGACTTGTATTTCTTCTAATCCTGTTCGGCCACAGTCACACACAAAAGCTTAGTACTGTCATAACTGCTTAAACCTCAGAATCTGCCAGACATCGACTCATTCTCCTGGTTACTCCTCCTCACCTCACACCCAACTACCTCTAACCATCAGCGATCCGAGTCCACTCACCAATCCAGTGTAACACAATGAATCCCAAAAACCCAGAAACATCACTGCTCTAACAAGCTGGGAGGAAGGGGTGTGGCTATGGATGAATACCACTCAGGGGTCGAAATAACCGCCTGCCTGCCTGTCCCAGCCACCCAGTTTTCCACAAGGACAGCTGGTTTAATTTTTCTGCCTGTCCCTGGGATAGGCACCAAGTGAAAAAGCAGTAGCGTGCAGTAGGATCCTGAAGATGCCACCACCTGTAAGGTTGGGTTATGGACTTCCTGACATCATGGTGTCACAGGCTGAGGGATGTCCATTAGACCCAATGTCCCATGATAGGTTCCCCCCACAAAACACAGTAGTAAGCGTGGTAAACACCAAGGTAGAGAAGTCATTCGGGAGCAGGACTGGGGTAAATGCAAAAAATGCAAAGGCAGTAAGGACAGGGATGTGGCTAAAAGGGTTAAAGCCATCAAAAAATGGAGGGTGACGAGTACCAATGCCCATAGTCTGTGTAACAAGCTCCCTGGACTAGTGGCCTTGTTGGAAGAGGGATGCCTGGATATTGTGGCAGTCACTGAAACATGGTATACAGAGAACCATGACTGGGATGTCAACATACCAGGACACACAATCTACAGGAGGGACAGGGAGGGTAAAAGAGGAGGAGGAGGAGGAGGAGTAGCTCTCTATGTAAGGGAAGGGATTAACTCAACAAAACTAAAGAGTAAACTTGAAGTAGATGAGTCACTATGGGTCACCCTGGAAACAGGAAATGGCACCACAATCCGCATGTGAGTTGTGTACAGATCCCCATCTCAAGGGAAGGGAATGGACAAGGAAATGATAGAAGGCATCCTTAAAATGGCAGAAAAAGGGGAGATACTGTTGATGGGGGATCTGAATATGCCAGATGTTAACTGGATCACCTTTGCTGCAGGCACATCCAGGAGCAGGGTCATTCTTGATGCCCTACAAGGGACATGCCTCAGACAGCTAGGAGGGAGCAATCTTAGACTTTGGTACTCTCAAACAGGGACGGAGAAAGGATCTCAGATTCAGAAGTGGGTAGCCATCTGGGAACAAGTGACCACCAGTGTGGTTCACAATAAACACAGCCATAGAGTCAAGCCATACAAAAGCAAGAGTACTGGACTTTAGGAGGGCTGCCTTTGAGAAAATGAGAGAGTGCCTCAGAAAAGCATTAGCAAACGGGAAAGAAGGAGGGGTGGAGGAACAATTAGGAATAATCAAAACAGCACTATGGTTCTCAAAAGAGGTGGCAGGGAACGTTAAGGAGAAAAGGATAGCATTCAGGAAATATAAGGAAACACAGAAAGAGCAGGACAGAGAACTTTATCAGTTAAAGCAGAAGGAGGCAGGGAAGGCAGTCAGAATAGCAAAGGCCCAAACCGAGGAAAAGATAGCCAATTATGTTACAAAATGGGATAAAACCTTTTTATAGGTACATTAGGGAGCGAAGAAACACCAAAGGAGGGATACGGAGACTTAATAAAGGGGAGTGAATGTGGGCAGAGGGCGATAGTGAAAAAGCAGGGTTACTGAACGAATATTTCTGCTCAGTATTCACAACATAAGAGGAGGGGGAGGTAGCTAAAACAAACAAGAGAAACACTCTGGATGGGGTCGATACCAGTCCATTCACAGAAGAAAGGGTTTTGAAAGAACTCTTGAAACTGAGGGTGGACAAAACAATGGGGCCTGATGGGATTTACCCCAGAATTCTAAAAGAACTAAGGGTAGAACTAGTGACACCACTGACTACTCTCTTAAACAAATCATGGGAGGATGGGATGGTACCTGAGGGCTGGAGGAGGACGGATGTGATTCCACTTCACAAAAGTGGGAGCAGAGCAGAAGCAGGAAACTACAGACCAGCTAGTTTGACCTCAGTGGTAGGGAAAATGATGGAATCACTTCTGAGGCAAAGAACTGCCGAGTACCTAAAGGCAGTGGGGCACAGAACCCAAGGCAGCATGGATGCACAGCGGGAAGGTTGTGTCAGACGAATCTAATAGATTTCTTTGACTGGGTGACCAAAGTAGTAGACCAGGGAGGGGCTGTGGATATGGCCTACCTAGATTTTAGCAAGGCATTTGACACAGTACCACACAAAAGATTAATATGTAAGTTAGCCAGCCTTGGAGTGGATAAAAAATTCGCTGGACAACAGCACGCAGAGGGTAATAGTAAACGGAGTCCACAGTGAAGAAAGGAGAGTAACTAGCGGGATACCGCAGGGTTCAGTACTGGGACCGGTCCTCTTTAATGTCTTTATAAGTGACATTGGAAAGCACCTGGAAGGAAAAGTACGTCTCTTTGCAGATGACAGAAAGATCTGCAACAGGGTTGATACACAAGGTGGGGTGGAAAGGATGAAAAGGGACTTGGCAAGGTTGGAGGAATGGTCAAATGTATGGCAGCTCAGATTCAGTGTAAGGTAATGCACCTGGGAAACAAAAACCCAGGGGAAAGAGTACACAATGGGGGGGGGTGAGATACTAACAACAAAAAAAAATTTAAAGGGACATAGAAACATAGAAGTTGACGGCAGATAAGGACTGTAAGGCCCATCCAGTCTACCTATTTCTTTTTCTACCTTATAAATGTGCAATCGGCCTTTGCTCTATCAATGGCCTATCTATTCATACTCATCTGTATTGCTCCCTTATGCCTATCCCATGCCTGTCTGAAGCCCTGCACTGTATTCATATCCACCACTTCCTGAGGTAGACCGTTCCATGCAACCACCACCCTTTCTGTGAAAAAGAACTTCCTCACATTACCACTTAAATCGGCCTCCCTCTATCCTCATGCTGTGTCCTCTTGTCCTGCTATTTTTCCTTAGATCGAAACATGTTAGACTTTCACCTTGTTAATGCCCTTAAGGTGTTCGAATATTTAGATAATTTCACCTCTCTCCCTCCTTTGCTCTAGGGTATACATCTTGAGCTCCATTAATCTGTCCTTATATGTTTTCTGATGCAGTCCCTGCACCATTTTCGCTGCCTTTCTCTGGACTGCCTCAATTTGATTAATGTCCTTGTGAAGGTGTGGCCTCCAGTACTGCATGCCTGGACCTGGGAGTAATAATATCAGATGACCTAAAGGTGGGCAAGCAATGTGAGAAGGCAGTAAGGAGGGCTGGGGGGATACTGGGAGGGATGCACAGGGAGAAGCAACAACAGCAGAAAACAGGAAGATGTTATCCCTCTGTACAGACAGTTGGTGAGACCCCATCTGGAGTACTGCGTGCAGTTCAGGAGACCCCAACTCTGCAAAGACATAGACAGAGTGGAAGCTGTTCAGAGGAGGGCAACCAAAATGGTACAGGGTCTGCACCAGAAGAAATATGAAGAGAGACTAAAGCAGCCAAGGCGAGGAAGGAGCAAAACCAGAGACATACGCCGGGTTGGGGGGGGTTCTATAGATACATACGGTAGAAAAGAAAAACGAGGGTACAGACCAGCAGATGTAGGACTGCGGGGGGGAGGGGATGGGCACGGGAAGCAGGGGGACAAGCAGAGGTACTAAATGAGTACTTTGCCTTGGTCTTTACTGGGGAGGAAGGGGATCCTTCCATCCCAATGGGAGGGCAGGGGAGTCCACAGATCCGGGAGGTCACTTAGTGACTGAAGTTCTGGAAGAGGTCAGGGCAGGGGATGGGTTGAATCTTGAGGGGAAGGGGCGGGCGCATAAGGAGGTGGGATGGGAGGGCGAAATCACAGTGGATAGGGTGAGAGAGGCCCTCCGGTCGCTAAAGACTGTGAAGGTGCCGGGGCCAGATGGGCTGCATCCGAGGGTACTGAAGGAACTGGCGGATGTGTTGGCAGCACCACCTCACTCTTCAACATCTCTCTGATGACAGGGTGGGTGCCTCATGATTGGAAGGTGGCTCATGTGGTGCCTATCCACAAAGGGGGTCCAGGGAGGAGATGGGGAATTACAGGCCTGTTAGCCTAGTGGCTGTGGTAGGCAAGAGTATGGAGGGCTTTATCAAGGAGAGGCTTGGGAGGCAGCTGGAAAGGTTGGGGCACCTGGATGACAGGCAGTATGGTTTTGTTCCAGCGAGGTCGTGCCAGACCAACCTGGTGGAGTTTTATGACTAGGTGACGGGTGCCCTGGACCGACACAGGCTGGTGGACATCCTCTATCTGGATTTCAGTAAGGCATTTGATTCGGTACCCCATAACAGCCTGCTAACAAAGCTGGGGGGGGGGTTAGGGGGGCAGTTGCTCAGGTGGGTGGAAAATTGGCTCACGGGGTGAACACAGAGAGTAGTGGTTAAAGGGAGAGTCTCCTCCCCCAGAAGGGTTATCACTGGGGTCCCCCAGGGTTCGGTCCTGGGGACACTCCTTTTCAATTCCTTTTGTCTCGGACATAGGGAGAGGTGCTAGGAGTAAACTGAGCCTCTTTGCTGATAACTCAAAACTGGAAGCCCTGGCGGACGGGGAGAGAAGAGGAGAGAGAGGGGCCCTCCAGGGGGATCTGGATACCCTGGAGGGGTGGTCAAGGAAGTGGGGATTGAAGTTCAATGCAGGGAACTGTAGGATGCTGCACCTGGGGGTCAGAAACCCAGGCCATGCATACACCCTGGGGGGGGTGTCACTCTGCAAGTCACATCACGCGAGAGAAGAATCTAGGAGTAGTGGTGGATAGCAAAATGAATAACACGGAGAACTGTCGAAGAGCTGCAGCAAAAGCAAACACAACTCTGGGATGCATAACCAGGGGAATTACATCCAGGAGGAGGGAGGTGATCCTCCCTCTGTATAATGCCCTGGTTAGGCCGCATTTTGAGTATTGTGTCCAGTTCTGGAGACCCCACCTTAAGAAAGGCATAGTGCTGCTGGAGAGGGTCCAGAGGAAGGTGACCAGAATGATTCAGGGCATGGGGGAGGCCCCATGAAGAGAGACTTGAGGAGCTTGGGCTGTACACATTGGAGGAGAGGAGAGACAGGGGGACATGACAGAGGTCAAGTATGTTAAGGGTAAACAAGGGGGGAGTCGATGAGGTGTTCAGGCTTAAAGGGGAGGACAACCAGGGAGTTCGAGTGGAAGTTGATGGGGGAGGGGGGAATTACAGAGGAGAGCGTAGGAGACATTACTTCACTGAGAGGACGGTGGAGCCATGGAACGCCCTGCCTAGGAGGTTGCTGGAAGAGAGCACAGTGGAGGGTTTCAAGAAGGGCTGGGACAGGTACAGGGGGATCCTGAAGCTGAGAAAGACCATCTCGGGGACTGGGGAGGGTAGTAAAGCGAGCTCCCAGTAGGGGGGCTGGCTACCGAGCAGACTAGATAGACCAGGAGGCCTATTCTGCTGGCTTTTAGTATGTTAGCTTAACATGTATACCCTCGAGGAAAGGAGGGAGAAGGGGGACATGATAGAAACTTTCAAGTACCTCAAGGGAATTAAAGTCCAAGAGGGTAGCATCTTTCAGAAAAAGAGATGTCCAAGAACAAGGGGGCACAATTTGAAGAAAGAGGGGGGGGACGGTTCAGAGGTAATGTTAGAAAGTATTTTTTCATGGAGAGGGTTGTGGATGCATGGAATAGCCTTCCTGAGGAGGTTGTGGAGTCAAGAACAGTGGGAGAATTCAAGAATGCATGAAACAGACATAAAGCAATTCTAGTGGGGGGTAGGAGGAAGTAAGCTGTTGGTTAACTAGAATCTGCAGCTTATCCATCAGGTAGGGAAATAGGCAGCCTAACTGGACCAAGCGGTCCTTATCTGCCGTCAAATTCTATGTTTCTATGTTATGTATGGTGGTGGTTTCATCAAGCAGCAAAAATGAAAACCGTGCCACTGTAGGACTAGATTGTGCATGTGCAGTTGCTTGTCTTCCTTTTGCTTTCAGCACTGCACTGAGGATGCAAACTAATAATCCTTCTCAGGGCTATCTATTAACTACGGGGAACCTAGGTAAGGCTAATAAAAAAAACATTGCAAGGGCTAGAAAACTGTATCTGGAAGCCTTTTTCAGGGCAGACTGTATTCGGAGATTAGGAGAGGAACTTGAAGGGCTGAGACAACCACTTAAACCCCAGCATGGTAGGAAGGGCTCCAGACATTGGAGGCTGGATAGATGTTGTTGTAAGGGTTACTAAGTACGAGGGGGAAGACGTTTAGTGGCCAGGCTATGCACAGGAGGAGAGGAAGCCTACCACTTTTCAGGGCAGAGCAGAAGGGAGTTAATTAAAGGTCCTTGGCCCCTATCACGGCAGTGAACAAGGAGCACACCTGCCAAGTCCATTTCAGGACCATGTACCAGCTAGTGGGTAATATTAAGTAGCCCTTTTGGGGGCACTGTTCATGTGACACCTTTTTTTTTTTTCCTCCTTATACATTTTTTGGTATTTTTACTGTTTTCTCCCTACACCCCGGGGCCATAGTGACACATGTGTGTGCAGCGCCTGGAGCGCGTACACATTAGGATCCAGTGGCCCATTCCACCCTCCCGACTGCTGTACGCCTGCCTGTAACGTCTGTCGTCAACCAGACCTCCACCGGTGGGAGGCGGGACTACGGGCGAGCATCCACACTGAAGGGACAGCCATGGCTCAATCCCGCTCCCAGCCTCCTCCCGAGCTGGCACCCGTAACCCGAGGTCGTTCTCGAACCCGGTCGCTGGTATACCACGAAGTAAGGCGCCAGCGCCTCAGTCCTTTGCACTACCGGGCCGGCCGGCACCATTAGTTCTTAAGCCCTTTACAGGTCACTGTACCAGCCAGGGGACACACATGATCATCAGCTCATATTCAGAAAAAGGAATGTAAAACTAGTAAACAAAAATCAACAGAACAGGTACAAATTCTGTGAGACAGGCAAAATAAATATTGTACCTGTCCCTTGGACAGTCATCCACGAAAAATTATTTCTAGCCTTGATACCACTAGAAGAAACAGTTACTGGTTAGTACTCAAGTAATACTTTCTCTATCAGCATGGGCACACACACACACACACACACACACACACACACACACACACACCCATGAGCAGTGCTTAATGGAAGGAGGGAGCTACTGGTGGTAACTTTGTCACCGGGAAAAGGTCTCAATTATGCAGTCTCGAATTCAGAATCCCCGAGACTACAGAGTCACACAGTAGTAATCACTGAACAGACAGCAGGGGTCGAAACCTTGCTGCATTACAAATATCCATGTCTCTACAAGCTGTTAACATGGTAGCCTTCCCTCTAGTGGAATGGGTTGTTACACCCAGTGGAACAGGGCAGGAGGTGATACTAGATCAGCAAGAAATGCACGAAATGTCCATCTTGGGACATTTTATTTGACTGCTGGCTTGCCCTGAGCAAGCAACCCACAAGATACAAACAACTGGAAAATACTGCTTTAATTTGAGTTTCAAGAGCTTGGTGATCCAAGATGGCTGCTTGAGGAGACATGTTTGTGCGAGTCGCCAGATCTCCTGCATTTTAAAGAGATCTATCAGTCTAACCCTATGCACCACATATTTCAGTGCCTTACCTTCGCGAAAGGTTGCTGAGCTATAGTTGACCAAAATATTTCCAATACTTTACATGTAGAAATGCTCTTATAATATCCACCTCCGGGTCACCTTGACTTCCCAGTCTTTAGATCCTCCCCCATGCTCAGCCACTGTATGACGTGAACCCAGGGAGTTCATGGGGACAAGCTCCATTATAGTCTGTGGGTGGCAACACTGACAAAATTTTTATATATCACAGTGACCATCTGGTGATTTATCAAGGGTACCGGGCAAGTAACAAGGCCCTTGTTGCTGCATTACAAATATCCATGTCTCTACAGGCCAGGCCAGGAGTATACCCTGGGAGGAGACATAATTCAAGTCACAGAGGGTGAGAGGGACCTGGGGGTAGTGGTAGATATCAAAATGAACAACTCGGAGACCTGTAGGAGGGCAGCGGCAAGGGCAAATAGGATGGTGGGATGCATCGCCAGGGGGATTACCTCCAGAAAGGCAGAAGTGATCCTTCCACTGTACAACTGCTTGGTTAGGCCACACCTCGAGTAATGTGTACAGTTTTGGAGACCACTTTTAAAGAGGGACATAGCACTCCTAGAGAGGGTCCAAAGGAGGGCAACCAAAATGATCTGGGGCCTGGGGGAGAGGACCTATGAGGAGAGGCTCAAGGAGCTTGACATGTACACCCTGGAGGAGAGGAGGTATGGCGGGGGGGGGGGCATGATAGAGGTCTTTAAATACATGAAAGGGATTAATAAAGGAGGCCCAGTCAGGGTGCTCCAAAGGAAGGAGGGTGGAGCAACAAGAGGTCACGGGTGTAAGCTGGAAGGGGGCAGGCTCAGACGGGAGAGGAGGAGATGTTATTTCACTGAAAGGGTGATAGAGCCATGGAATGCACTGCCCAGGGAGCTGGTAGAGGTGGAGACTGTGGACGGGTTTAAGAGGGGATGGGACACGTACAGGGGGCGTAATCTGACCAGGCCCAATACAGGTGGAACATCTAGGACTTGGGATGGTATAACCCAAGGGGGTGGGGGAGACACCAAAATCAGCCCCTCAATGGGAAAAGAAAATCAAGCAGACTTGAGAGACCGTTAGGCCTATTCTGCTGGCACTTTAGTATATTTATGTTTAATAATGGTTCCCTCTATTTTCTCCATTAAATAGTTTGGTTCCCCTATCTTTAAGTGTTTATACGTATATGAAGCCCCTATTAGTTTTCACCTATTTTCGGGCGTTAGCCAATCTAAATTTTGGTACAATTCACAGTGGTGGGTTTTAAAAATCACACCGTAAAATGAATCTGGCTAAATTATTATAGGTAACAGCTACCTTTTATAGAAGAGAGTTTGTAGCCATTCCATATATAAGGCTATCAAAGTCTATTGTAGGAATTAGTAGTTGATTTACAATTGTTTTTCGCATTTGTATATCTGGACATGATCTGTTTTTTCGAAAAGCCCCTAGTTTTTTGTTTATTTTATTTACCAAGTCAATTATACGGACATCAAATTTCAATCCCTGGTTCACCCACACCCCTAAGCATTTATAGTGGGGGACCCGTTCTAGAATTTCTTGTTTAGATGCAGCTATGTTTAACCCCTGATTTTGGTTCTTTTTACCCTTCCAATGTGAATTAAAAAGCAAAGTTGTTTTTTTGCTATTCAGTACCAACTTTCATTAC
Organism: Neoceratodus forsteri; assembly: GCA_016271365.2. Classification (NCBI taxonomy): domain Eukaryota; kingdom Metazoa; phylum Chordata; order Ceratodontiformes; family Ceratodontidae; genus Neoceratodus; species Neoceratodus forsteri. The sequence continues at coordinate 880,798,514 of CM057450.1, read as the reverse complement.
GCTAACCAATTTTCTAACCCCAAAAACTCAGCTTGAAGCCCCTTTTCAACCTCACTGATATTTACTCCATGAGCTAGTAGGACTGCATCATCCGCATATAATTTAATTTTTGTTTGGGTAGTAATGTTCGCCAGATCATTTACATAGGCCAAAAACAGGGTCGGGCCCAAAACAGATCCTTGGGGTACCACTAACAACTTTCAGCTGTTTTGAGATAAGGTCCCCAAGTTGAACCTGTCGAGTTCTTTCTGTTAAGTAGGAGGAAAACCATCCCACTGTTTCAGAATCCATACCAAGAAGTTCCAGTCTTTGGAGTAAAACCCTGTGGTCCATGGTGTCAAAGGGTTTGGACAGGTCCACGAACACCGTGCCCACCACCCTGCCCTCCTCAACTAAGCGCTATCAATGACTATAATCCCATTAACTGTTCTGTACTTGTCTGTCTGTGAATGTGTCAGTGACGCGGAACCTCTGCAAATGAGTTTCTAGCTCAGAGGTCTTAAATCCTAGCCATCAATAAATAAAATAACTAAATAAATTTCTAATGCAGGTATTGGCACCAAGCTAGAAACTTTAACTATTTGAACTGCAGAGGCTGAAGCCCGCGTGGGGGCTATAGAGGATGTCATTACCCCATGCAGAAAACTATTTCCTTTCATACAGCTCAAATGATCTCTCTCACTTGAAAAGTTCAATAACAAGAAGATTGCTCCCGGAGAAGCAACTCAAAACTTGGCCAAATTTCTGAAGGAGCAGAAGGTACCAGGGACAAACTGCTGACAATTGCCACTGGTCATATCTATCTGGATCAGAAAATTAACTTGGACCGCACCCAGAGAAGCTGCTAATTCTGACTACCCCAAGTTTGTCTACATTAAGCTGCATAATTTTCAAGATAAAGAGTTTCTATTATGGAAAGCCCACACTGAAAAAGGTCTGTCTGCTGAAGGGTTGAAATTTCAAATTTTCCCGGATTTTAGCTCTGAAGCTGTGTCAGAGAGAAGAGCCTTTAACACAGTAATGAACTTACTGCAGGGAAAAAGAAGTTATATAGGCTTTGCCCCCGCCTGCTAAGTTAGGTTTTTACTGGCAGGGCTGAATGCGCTGTTTTGGTGACCCAAAGGAAGCCGAAGCACTGATTTGAGATGGTGGCCCTTCTAGATCTAATTTTACCACCTCACCCCAACAATCTAATACAAGTTCTACAACAACTCTCAGTGTGGGCTTAAACATTTCTTTGCAGCAGGTCTTGCAACTAGAACAGTTTTGCACCTTTATCTGAGGCTACAGAATCTTAACCAAAACTTTGATATTTATTAACTGTAGGTGTTTAAGGATGTATATATCTAAATCCAGCTTTAGTAGGATTTAAGACATTTCATGAGTAGTGGAACCAGATTGGATAATGGCAATTTATATGCAAGAGTAACAGGTATTTAACGTTAAAAAGTAATATCAGAGCCGGCCTGTCGGCACAACGGTTAGATTTCCGCTTGCAACGCTGGTGACCTGGGTTCGGAAGCAAACTCGGGAGCCAGAGGGCCGGCCGGGGAGAATGTCTGAGTGTCCGATGGATCGCTCGGCTCCTCTGGAAGGGAGGGGGGTACACTGGCTCAGGAGCGGCTGACCTCTGGTGACAACCAGAGGAATCGTGGCCCCGATGCCCACAATAGTAGGGGGAGAGTGATGGATGCATATACCATGGCGTCATGTGGCTCGGGAGGGCGTACGTCTGAAAAATGCCTCTCCCAGCGCAACACTGACACGATGGCCTGATAGTGGGTCCTCACATGCCCACAGCTGCAGTACCACCATAGAGACCCCGACACAGACTTGATTCCTCTGTGGAGGGGATTAACGGTGGAGGTCCCCTCACCGTGTCCCCGTTTAGGGGGTAAGCCAGGACTCCATGGGGGGTCTCCGGTGGGAAGAAGCAGCCAGAGCAGGTAGTTGGGTGACAGTGCTTGGGGGGGGGACCAGAAAATAAAAAAACGTAATGTCAGGGAGAGGGGGAAAACAGAAGAGAAGAGGAAAAAGGGAAAGAAAAGTAGGGAGTGAAAGGAAGGAAAACAGATCTAAAATTTATAAAATTATAAAAAAAAAAAAAAAAATGGAAAGGAACAAAGATAAAGGAAAAAAGGTAAAAAGACTGGGATGATGGGACGATGAACATGGATTATCTAGGTACGATAAGGATACTGATGTAAATGTTTGCACTATACAGTGTTTTATAACAGTCCTTTTCTTTTTCAGCATGTAATACATTCCCTTTCTCTTCCATCAACTCCTCTGATGCACTGGGATGAGGCGGCATCAAGATTTATCTTTTACTACTCTTCTTTTTCATATCACTAATTTAGTCCTTCTTTACTTGAATTAATTAGAATAGGGAAGAGTTCTGGCTCTCCCCACACACAAGGTAAGTGGTTTAGAGGCTGTCTTTTGCTGGTATAAAAAAGTCTGGGTGGGGGGAAGGATATAGAGTGGGGACATGTTTTTCTTGGGGTTTACAGTTAGCGGGTGTGGCATTATGCTTTAACATGTATTTGGTATACCAGAACCTAGACATTATAGTAGGATTAGGAAGGACTTTTAAGGAAGAAACTCAACCACAGCAAGAGGAATTGCATTATTGCTTCCTATATCTTTTTGATTTTACAGAATGTGTTGTATATATTTCAAGTAGGAAGCCTGCTGCAACCATTCAAAATAAAATGTTGATATGGTTTTCAGTGTCCTAACATGCAACAGGGTCAAGGCAAGTTTTTAGATATGCAGATAGAAGAAATGCAAACATTATTTTATTTCAGGAAACAAATTTGTCAGTGGAAGAAGTGTTATTTTATTAAAAAAAAAACAACACGAGGTGAGCATCGGGCAGCTAATTATAATAATACTGTATAGCTAGAGTGGTAGCAATTTTTAATTTAAAAAAATCCCCGTTTTCTTTTGGTGGAACTTGCAGTGACCTCAGAGGTGGATATGTCTGAGACTATAACTTCCAAAGAATCCTTTACTGCAGCTAATATGTATGTATGTATGTATGTATATATATATATATATATATATATATATATATATATATATCCCCAATGCCTATGAGCCAAAATATTTTACATATTTTTTTTTCTTCTCACATTTAGGAGCCCATATATTTTTTTTTTCCCGGGGGGGGGCCCTTAACATGGCCTTAAACTCTCAGCTGGATAAATCCACCTCTTATTCCCATAGTACGGCTACAATAAGAAAAATACTCAGAGGTTTCACCGAAGACCTGAATTTGGTTGATCCTTGGAGACAGGTACATCCAACCATGGTATCTGGTGATAACAGCAGGGACATAATAGCGCAGATATTAACTGCACTGTATTAATCACATCGGGTATATCAACGTGCCAAGAATGACAGCGTGGTGCTGTTTTGCATGGATGTTGTTTTGCCTGTGGCGGGTTTTCAGGTGTTAACTCCATTCGGTGCTGCGTGACGAACTTGGCCCTGTGGCTTAGCGGTTAGAGTAACACCCTCTGACTGCTGGGAACTGCCAACGAACGTGGGTTCAAATCTACCTTCCCCCGCTCAATTTTTATTTTTTTGGTGTTGGCTGTGTTTTTAAGGATGTTTATGTTTTGACGGTGCGGGGGGGAGGGGTGACACCCCCCGCACTCCTACCAGAGTTCTCGTTCCTGTTAGCGTTGTCTGTCGGGTTGCAGTTTTTCCCCGGCACTATACTTAGTTCCACTGCTTTGTCGAGGCAGTCTTCTACCGCACTATTGTGTCCACACAGTTGTCACAGTAAACCTCCAACCATACAGGTCTATTCCTTCTTTTCTACTCCTCACTAATGCTATACTAGAATTTACTTTTTTCTGGTCTCCTGTCAGTATGGCGGTATAGCCTAGAGGTTAGAATATCGAGCTGTGAATGAGCTTAATACAGCCAGCAGGCAGACCTTGGATTCATTCCCACAACCTCCACTAGCATACTGTGAGACTCTGAGCAAGTCACATAACCTTCTCAGTGCTCCCAGGTCATCCCTGAAAACAGGCACCTGTGCCTAGTGCACCTCACCTGGTTACCAAAGAACAAAAAAAAAATCTTTATCACAACATAAAAGATATAAGATACTATTCATAGATTATGCTTCACTAATATGTCTACAGAGGCCTTTAATTCATCCAGGTCTAGCGTGTGGTCTAGGGACAATTCCTTTATAAAAGATAAACAATTTATGACTTCCTTACACTCCGTAATAATCAAATATCTTCTTTTCAATAATGATCCTGCAATTATACCAGGTGTTCGGTGGGAAGCCTTTTAGGCTATAATAAGAGGAGTGGTGGTTAGGCATGGTTCAGTTATTAAAAAAACAGAAACAAAAATTATTTAAGAGTTTTTTTCCTGTGTTTTTTTGTGCTTTTGGGTTGTTTTGCAGGGCGGAAGACCGGAGGAAAAGAAGAAGAGGCAGGACTTTCAGGCCTCCAACCAATCGTGTTGCAGGAAGATTGATTTTTTTTTTTTTTTTTTTAAAGGCAAAACATTTTAAAATCACCTGCTCACCCCTCCAGGAGTGCTAACTTGTTGATTGTGGGAGTGTTTCGCTAAGCAGGCAGTCGGTCATTCCGTCCTATCACCCACCTGTAGGAATATTCCTGTAAACAGCAACTCATTACAATACCAAATGGGGATTGTAAATTGTAACAGGTGCAGGGCCCTCGTCTCCAGGGGACTGCTCTGGATGGTGGGTCACTGCCTTATATGTAGGACACTTACGGAACTCAGGGCTCAGCTGTAAGCAGCTTGGGTAGAAATATCCAGAATGCATCAACTGGTCTGGAGCCCCCAACTCCCACTTCCTCAGAGGACCACTGGCCCAGGGGATGGCAAGTGGTGGGAAGGGGGTAAATTAACAAGGAAAGTCTAACAAAGCACTGTTCCAGTCCAAGTCACTCCGACCACAAACTGCTCTGCATCCCTAGCGGAATAACAGGAATCTGATTCCAAAAGGGGAGACAGGTCAGTCGAAGGGCAGGATTCATTTTTGACCACGGGATTGCGGTATTGACGCGCATATTTTGATTCTGTCCCCCATTAAATGCCCTTGAGGGGACATCTGACGCGCTCCATAGAATCCAGACTTCGTTTTCACTTCTGTGCACTTCCGCGATCTGTACCACTTTGGAGATTGCATCAGAAGTTTTTGGGAGTTGTGTTATAGTAGGGGAAAGCAGCGTGATGCAGCAGGAGTCTTGAGGACTGACTCGTGCATTGGGGGACTGCCAGCACCGGGACGGGGACTGCCGTAGGAGGGACTTGAAGGATCTTACTGGTGCCAGCATTAAGGAGCCATCCCTCGAAGATAGCGTCAGCAGCGAGCGCCAATTACCCAGATTTGCACAGCAACACACTGTACCATGTGAGTGTTTTTCTGTAAAGCACATGGTACAGTACAGTAGAAGCGCATGTGCAGGTCCAGTAACGCGCCATTTCTGTGTGAGCTTTCGTCTGAGACAGTCACCACATGCTCTCCTCTACTTTGAAGAAAAAAAAAAAAAAATCGATCCTCAGTTTAAACTAAATATTGAAGGGGCTTATGTAGGCTGTTGAGGCAGCGATTAATCAACAGATATATTTGTAACTCAGACTGGTTGCACATAAAATGATTTTGCAGCAAAAAAAAAAAAGTGAGTCAGTGGGTTTGACTTCTGGGCCCACAGGCAACACAGACTTTGACAGCAGATAAGGACCGCTTGGCCCACCCAGTCTGCCCATTTCCATACCTACAGGATAGGCTGCAGATCCTAGTTAACCAACAGCCTATTTCTTCCTACCCCCCACAAGAACTGCCTTATGTCTGTCCCATGCATTCTTGAATTCTCCCACAGTTTTAGACCCCACAACCTCCTCAGGAAGGCTGTTCCATGCATCCACTACCCTCTCTGTGAAAAAATACTTCCTCACATTGCCCTAGAACCCCCCCATCTTTAAATTGTGTCCCTTGTTCTTGCATGTCTCTTTTCTGAAAGATGCTACCCTCTTGGACTTTGTTGATTCCACTGAGGTGCCTAAAAGTTTCTATCATGTCCCCCCTCTCCCTTCTTTCCTCAAGGATATACATATTAAGCTCCTTTAGTCTCTCCTCATACGGCTTCTCTTGCAGACCCTGAACCATTTTAGTCGCCCTCCTCTGGACTGCCTCTATCCTCTCTATGTCCTTGCGGAGATGTGGTCTCCAGAACTGGACGCAGTACTCCAGATGGGGTCTCACCAACTGTCTGTACAGAAGGATAACAACTTCCTGTTTTCTGCTGGTGATGCCTCTCCCTATGCATCCCAGTACACCCCAGCCCTCCCTACTGCCTTCTCACATTGCTTGCTAACCTTAAGGTCATCTGATATGATTATCCCCAGGTCCCTTTCATTTTTTGTTGTTACTACCTCCCCCATTGTGTAATCTTCCCCTGGGTTCTTGTTTCCCAGGTGAATTATTTTGCACTTCTTTGCATTGAATCCTAGCTGCCATACTTCTGACCATTCCTCCAACCTTGCCAAGTCCCTTCTCATTCTTTCCACGCCTCCTTGTGTATCAACCCTGTTGCAGATCTTTGTGTCATCTGCAAAGAGGCATACTTTTCCTTCCAGTCCCTCTGCAATGTCACTTATAAAGACATTAAAAAGGACTGGACCCAGTACTGAACCCTGCGGTACCCAACTAGTAACCCCTCTTTCTTCAGAGTGGACTCCATTTACAATTACCTTCTGTGTCCTGTTGTCCAGCCAATGTTTTACCCAGGCTACCACCCTGGGACCCACAAGATTTGTTGTTACAATAGAAACATAGAATTTGACGGCAGATAAGGACCGCTTGGCCCACCTAGTCTGCCCATTTTCCTACCTAACAGATAAGCTGCAGATCCTAGTTAACCAACAGCTTACTTCCTCCTACCCCCACTAGGACTGCCTTATGCCTGTCCCATGCATTCTTGAATTCCCCCACTGTTCTTGACTCCACAACCTCCTCGGGGAGGCTGTTCCACGCATCCACAACCCTCTCTGTGAAAAAAAATACTTCCTCACATTACCTCTGAGCAGTCCACCCTCTATCTTCAAATTGTGCCCCTTGTTCTTGCGCATCTCTTTTTCTGGAAGATGCTACCCTCTTGGACTTTGTTGATTCCTTGAGGTGCTGAAAGTTTCTATCATGTCCCTCTCTCCTTCTTTCCTCAAGGGTATACATATTAAGCTCCTTTAGTCTTTCTTAGTATGTCTTCTGGTGCAGACCCAGCACCATTTTGGTTGCCCTCCTCTGGACAGCCTCCCTCTGTCTATAAGTTTGGAGATGGGGTCTCAGAACTGCACACAGTACTCAGATAGGGTCTCACCAACTGTCTGTACGGAGGGATAACAACTTCCTGTTTTCTACTATTGATGCCTCTTCCTATGCATCCCAGTATCCCCCAGCCTTCCTTACTGCCTTCTCATTGCTTGCCGACCTTTAGGTCATCTGATATAATTACCCCAGGTCCCTTTCTATTTTTACTGTTGTCAGTATCTCACCCCCCATTGTGCACGCTTCTCCTGGGTTTTTGTTTCCCATGTGCATTACCTTGCACTTTTTTGCATTGAATCTGAGCTGCCATACATTTGACCATTCCTCCAACCTTGCCAAGTCCCTTCTCATCCTTTCCACTCCATCTTGTGTATCAACCCTGTTGCAGATCTTTGTGTCATCTGCAAAGAGACATACTTTTCCTTCCAGTTCCTCTGTAATGTCACAAGACAAACTAATGGCAGAATGAACATAATACATTTTTCACAGCATATGCAAAAAAATAGTAAATTTATTTATGTATTAAGGATTGTCTTCTCAAAAATAGCCAATGGGAACGTATATTATATTAGGTAAAATCAGTAAGGGTACGATGTCCCCTATTAGCTGGTACAACTCAATTCATCAAATGTAAATAACTGCTCGAGCTGCACCAAGATAAAGATATGGATGCCAATCGGCGTCATCAGGCACTACAGCACATGATTTAGGATGCCATATGGCATCATCAGAAAAGAGAGGTATTTTTTTTAATGACACCATATGGCGTCATCAGGAAGGAATGAGTTAAAGAGGGGGAGGATATGGATGCCTTTTTAAATTCTTCTGAAAAAGTTTGTATTCAGACTAAAATTCCTAGGGAGTCCTGGAGCTTCCAGCTATCCCCCGCTACTTACTGGGAAATTTTGGGATGCACTGGGTCAAATGGACAATGAAGACAGTAATGATTACCGCAAACTTAAAGCTGCACTGTTAAAACAATTTGAATTAACTGCCGAATCATACAGAGCTAAATTCCATAAGCTCAGGAGATCAGGAGAAGCCCTGACATGAGCTACGAAGAGCTAGCTACGAAACAACATCAGTTTTTAAAACGTTGGTGGGAAGGAACTGAAGCAAACTCTGTAGATTAAATTAAAAAAGTGATTATGTTAGAACAGTTTTATTGGGCATGCCCAGCAGAGCTGAAAACCTGGTTGGAGGACCGAGATCCCAAAACAGTGCAAATGGCTGCTGAACTCTCGGACCGCTATGCCAAGAGCACACCTGCTCTGAGAGCGAATGGGGTGGGGTGGGTGTGGCAGGCAGAAAGGGAAATGCGCACCTTCAGGGCAGCTAAAACCCTCACTGCCTCCACCAAAACCAGTTAGCCCTAGGTTTCAAAGAAAAGATTTCTCTGAAAAAAGAAATAAATGTTGGTTGTGTAAAGAAACTGGGCATATTGCCCGACAGTGTCCCAAAACGGTGAGCAATACACAACCAGGTGCTAGGAAAGAAGTGGGTTGTTTGTGTGTCCCTGGAAGCATGCCTGTGAACATGAGGGAACACATGTACCCAGTCATGGTGAATGGTGTACAGACACAAGGGTTAAGGGATACAGGGGCATCCCTGACATTGGTAAAAGGGGATCTAGTAGAGCCTGGTCAGCTTATACCCAATAAATACGTCACTGTACAGGACTTTACTGGTGAGGAGAAAAACACTGCCACTCGCCAGTGTTCCCCTAGACTGGGGTGAAACGGGGAACTGTGCAACAGGTGGCTGTAGCCAAAACCTTAGCAGTGGATATGATCCTGGGCAACAATCTCAAACAGGGGATGGTGTTTGCAGTTACCCGTAGCCAAGCAGCAAGGGAAAATTGTAGTTCCCTGAATCCCACAGAAGCCAGTGTGGAAACCACTGGGAGGCTGGTTCCCCAGCCTGTGTCTCCTGATATGGAGACTAATAAAAAGGGGGTAGAAATTTCCCCAGTAGCAGTTAACCACACAGCTATGGAGGGTTACTCCGGAGAGGGAGAGGTGACCCATTGTCAGAGGGTTAGGAATGACAGTGATCCTGAGTGCCCCGACGCTAGTGCTAGGTACCCTAGTTTAGAGACAGAAGGGGACCTGTCCCATGCCTTGGGAATGTGTGAGGAGTTTGCAGCTGCTCAGAGAAGTGACCCTAGTCTAGAGAAGCTGAGGGTTTGGGCAGACTGACGGAGCACAGGGAGGTGACAGCAGACATAAGGTTTATTGGGAAAATGGACTGATGTATACTCAGGCTGTGCAAACAGAGGGAGGAGTGCTAGGCAGGCAGCTTGTCGTTCCCCAGGGGTATCGTGAGCAGTTGCTCAAGACTGCACATGATATTCCCTTTTCTGGTCATCTGGGAATCCCACACTCTGCAGCTGTTGGCCCAGAATTTCTATTGGCCCAACTTCACCCAGCAGGTGAAGAAGTATTGCAGGTCTTGTCACCGGTGCCAAGAAATAGGGAAGGCGGGCAAGAAAACCCAAGCCGCCCTGATTCCACTGCCCATAGTGGAGGAGCCATTCCAGAGGGTGGGAATGGATATTGTGGGGCCTTTAAATACCCCCAGCTCCTCAGGGAAAAGATTCATCCTGACTGTGATGGATTATGCCACCCCGGTACCCAGAGGCAGTCGCCCTATCCTCACTGAGGACAGACAAAGTGGCAGATGCCTTACTTGGGGATTTTCTCCCATGTTGGATTTCCGCAGGAGGTTATCACCGATCATGGGGGTTCCTTCATGTGGACCTGATGAAATGTTTGTGAGAGAAGTGTGGGGTGGTGCAGAGATGCACGACACCGCATCACCCACAAGCCAATGGGCCTGTGGAAAGATATAATGGTACCTTGAAGTCAATGCTCCGGGCATTTGCTGAACAGCATGGAAGGGACTGGAAGAAATACCTTCCCCACCTGTTTGCATACAGGGAGGTGCCCCAAGAGTCAACAGGATTTTCCCCCCTTCGAACTCTTATATGGACGCCGGGTACGTGGGCCCTTAGACTTGATCTGGGAGGGCTGGGAAGGCAAGCACGCCACCCAGGGAACTCCCATTGTGGATTACATCCTTAGGTTTAGGGAAAGGCTGAAGGAGCTTACGGGGACAGCCTAAAGCAACCTGGCAGCTGCCCAACAGAGGTATGATCACTGAGCCAGAGCTCGCTTGTACATGGTGGGTCAGGAAGTCATGGTCCTTATTCCGGTCTGGAAAGACAACCTGCAGGCTGAGTGGGCAGGACCGTACAAAGTAGTAAGGAAGGTAAATGACGTGAACTATATTATAAAGTTACCTGACTGAAGACAGACAGAAAGGATGTACCATGTCAACATGATGAAGCCATATGCTAATAGGGCTGACATGGTGTTTGCAGTGTGTAGTCCTGGGAAGGGGACACTCTTCTGGACTTGCTGGAAGAAAGTAAGCAGAAGTCCTCTGTGGAGGCAGTTAAACTTTTTCCCCAGCTGACCCCGGACAAGATCCAGGAAGTAAGGGAGGTTTTAGCAGACTTTGTCCCATTGTTTAGCATCAAGCCTGGACTAACCCCCTTAGCGACGCACGATGTGGAGACAGGGACACAGACGCCCATACAGCGGACAGCATATCGGGTGTCAGAGGCTGTCCAAAAGGACATTAGGAGGGAAGTGGAGGAAATGCTGGATTTAGGGGTAATCAAGAGATCCCACAGCCCCTGGGCCTCACCTGTAGTCCTTGTACCCAAGCCAGATGGCTCTACTCGTTTCTGTATGGACTATCGTGGACTGAATGCAGTCATGAAGTCAGATGCCCGCCCGATGCCCTGGACTGATGAACTCCTGGACAAATCGGGAGGGGCAACCTACCTTACGACCACTGACCTGACCAAGTGGTACTGGCAGGTAGAGTTAACAGACAAAGCTTGGGAGAGGTCGGCCTTCATCACTCCGATAGGATTATTTGAATTTAAAGTAATGCCTTTCGGAATGAAGAACGCCTTGGCCACTTTCCAAAGGTTGGTGAACCAGATGTTAAATGGTGCTGAGAAGTACGCCATGGCGTACCTGGATGACATTGCCATCTTTAGTGCCAGCTGGGAGGAACACCTGTCCCACCTTGGGGAAGTGCTGAGCAGGATACACAGGGCCGGGCTCACTGTCAAAGCTGAGAAGTGCCAGGTGGCCATGGAAGAAGTGGCATACCTTGGGCATGTGGTAGGCCAGGGATGGTTCCGTCCTAACCAAATAAAAATAGAGGTAATCCAGGCGTGGGCCAGACAAGAAACGCAGAAGCAGGTCAGGAGTTTTCTCGGGACAGCAGGGTACTATAGAAAATTTGTACCCAATTACAGTGCCCTGGCTGCTCCCCTATCTGACCTGGTAAAGAAAAGGATGCCAATGAAAATTACCTCGGGACCAGCCTGAGAAGAAGCCTTTACTAGACTGAAGGAGGCACTGTGCACTGCTCCTGTTTTGACAAGTCCTGACTATAAGAAAACCCTTTATAGTTCAGACTGATGCCTCAGACGTGGGTATTGGGGCAGTACTGAGTCAGACATCCAACCAAGGAAAACATCACCTGGTAGTGGGAAAATGAGTGTCTTGCCATAGTATGGGCCCTAAAGAAGCTACAGCCATACTTATACGGGTAGCGTTTTGTGGTGCAAACTGACCACAACCCCCTGGTCTGGCTGACACAAATGGCAAAAGCTAATGGTAGATTGTTAAGATGGAGTCTTGCTTTGCAAGGGTATGACATGACAATCTTACATAGGGCTGGAGCGAAAAATCAGAACGCAGATGGTTTGTTTCATGTCTAAGAGGAGAGAACTGATTTGGGAAGCTCATCCCATGCAGGGGATAGAGCCCCCAAAGTCAGTCTAGGTGGGGGGAGGATTGTGACACTTGGACAGCTGGTTCTGATTACTCTATGATTTTTGTAATATAAAAATGTAGTGTGATTGTCATGAGAAATCCTGTGCTCCTGGGATGACCCAGGTATCACTTAAACTGACAGGATATATGTTAAACAGCAGATCTCTGTAAGGTGATTAACTTACAAAGACTCACATTGTATGGTCTTGTTGAGCTGTGCTTCTTTGAAGCCAAAGAAAATGAAGATATCCATTTTATGGCATCTTCAGAGGAAAGCACAGTTAATTGCATCTGGTGTTACAAAGCGTATTACACCTCAGTGAGATCTGGCAGACTTGGTCATAAATAGTTCTTTGATGTCTTTGAAAAGCAGGAAACCACTCCAGATCAAAGAATCATATTGAGAAATTAGTTTTTGCTGATGTCCCCTTATTTAATTTACCTCCTGAGTGATGAGATCCTGGTTGTATAATTTTCAATAAATAGAGGAGGAGCTAGGTGACATCATGGAGGAGGCAGTTCAAAGACAGTTTTTAATTATGCTGTGGCTGACCTTGAGACACATTCTTGTTTGGACTCTCTGAAGCAACAACATCTACTTCAAGCACTGTTAGAAGATATACATTAGATAGCCAAGTCTAAGTGTCCGGTGGTAGGAATTTGTTTGCACTTTTTTAAAACCTTGATGTTTTAAGTGATTGTATGAGTTGTGATATATTGTTCTGTATTTACATTTTATATATTTTTATTTATTTTAAAGTAAACCTATTTTAAAGAGACTGCTTGGTGTGCCTTCGAAATTCTTTCTTTGACAAGTGAAGCATAGATGGTTAAAGTTGACACTGCATAGCTTAATGGTAATACCAAACTGGGAAAAGGTAAGAGTTTATCTGAGGTCTTTCATATAGTTTTTGAGGGTTCATTTTGTACACCTGGTTAGGTGCCCGTAGGTGAAAGATATCTGGCATTTCCCCGAAGAGCAGAATTATCTGAACCGGCACATTGGGTACGCTAACAAGAGGTTCACAGTTTGAATCCCTCCAGAACTTGAGACCAAAGTTGATTCAGACCCACAAAACAGACAGGAGGGTTACCCTGGTTCTGTTCCTGTTCACAATACTGTGTTCGGAGGTTGGCACTGTGGGAGCAGTGGGCATGACCTGCTGAGTAGGGTTGTGACACCACCTACTACTCTCTCTGTGAAGTAGTGCCTCCTCATCTCCCTCCTGAATCTCCCTCCCTCCCTCTATTCTTAGCCCGTGCCCCCTAATTTCCCTCCTGCTCCTTAGTTTCAACACCTCCTCCAACCCCCCCCTTGTTGATACCCTTCAGGTACCTGATGGTCTCGATCATGTCCCCCCTCTCCCGCCTCTCTTCCAGTGTGTAAATATTCAGTTCCTTTAACCTCATCTCACAGTCATTCTCTCCATCCCCTGAATCATCCTCGTCGCCCTCCCCTGCACTCCCTCAAGCAGCTTGACGTCCCACCTTAGGTACGTCCTCCAGAACTGCACACAGTACTCCAAGTGCAGCCTGACCAGTGCCCTATAGAGGGGCAAGATCACCTCCCTGCGCCTGGACGTGAATCCCCGTGTTATGCACCCTAGCATCTTGTTTGCTTTTGCCGTCACTTTCCTGCACTGGGCAGTATTATTCATGCTCGCTGTTAGCAAAACCCCCAGGTCCTTTTCCTCCTCAGTGCTCCCCAGCCTGATCCCTTCCCCCCAGCCAGTATACTCTTTGGGTTCCTAGCCCCAAAACGCAACACCATGCATTTTTGTTTGCATTGAACCCCAGCTGCCACCTCTCTGCCCCCTTCCTCCAGCTTGGTCAAGTCCCTCTGTAGTTGCATCCATTCCTCTTCCTCGTCTACTACTGCACCCATTTTGGTGTCGTCGGCGAACAGGCTAATCCTGCTCCCCACCTCCTGTGCAATGTCCGAGATGAACAGCTTGAACAGCACCGAGCCCTGTGGCACCCCACTCGTCACAGGTCTAGGCTCCAAGACTCCACCACCACCCTTTGTAGCCTACCCTGTAGCCAGTTTGAGATCAAACATGCCATCTCTGTCCCAACCCCGTCCCAGCAAACTTCACCCCTAGTCACCCATAAGGGTGAACCTACGTTTAAAAAATGTAATGGGCTACTGTACAGAATTTGGGTTAAACCTCAGACACAGGACCAGATGGAACAAAAAAAGAGGGGGAGGTGTGAGAATCTGTCTTGATTTTAGGAAACTTAATCAAGTGTCAGAATTTGACAGTTATCCTATGCCCAGAACAGAAGATTTGGTGGACAGACTGGGGAGTGCCAAGTATATCAGTACCCTCAATGTCACCAAGAGTTACTGGCAAATCCTACTTCTAAAACCATCTGTTGTCAAGGAACAGGTCAGGAAGCAAAGGAAAACCTGGAGCACTTGTAAAATTCGCAAATAACGTTTTATTATTAATAACAGCAAAATAAACATTTTCAGTATAACTATTTACAATGATAGTACAAACACAGAAAGAATCCTTCTTTGGAGTTTTTCTTCCCAATGTCGACTCTCAGTCTCTGTCTCTCCCTCTTGCAAAACATTGCAGCTCTTTTTATAACAAGTCTTTGCAGGGAGCTCATTAAGAGAACATACTGCTTCTCACAGTGTTCTTGTCAGTCTCAGCAGGTGCAACAAAAAGAACACTGTGACCCAGAACTGACCTCTTGTTTACATCTCTGTAAAAGGCGTAAAAACTGCATTTCATGTTAACTTCTTCAGTTCCAAACAGCTTTTTGCAATCATTTCAATAGTAAACATACATAGAAACATAGAATTCGACAGCAGATAAGGACCGCTTGGCCCACCTAGTCTGCCCATTTCCCTACCTAACAGATAAGATGCAGATCCTAGTTAACCAACAGCCTACTTCCTCCTAGCCCCCACTAGAATTGCCTTATGTTTGTCCCATGCATTCTTGAATTCCCGCGTTTTTGACTCTACAACCTCCTCAAGGCTATACATCTTAAGCTCCTTTAGTCTTTCTTCATAGGTCTTCTGGTGCAGACCCTGCACCATTTTGGTTGCCCTCCTCTGGGCAGCCTCCACCCTCTCTATGTCTTTGCGGAGATGGGGTCTCCAGAACTGTACACAGTTCTCTAGATGTGGTCTTACCAACTGTCTGTATAGAGGGCCAACAACTTCCTGTTTTCTACTGGTGATGCTTCTCCCTATGCATCCCAGTATCCCCCCAGCCCTCCTTACTGCCTTCTCACATTGCTGGCCCACCTTTAGGTCATCTGATATGACTGCCTCCAGGTCCCTTTCCATTTTGTTGTCAGTATCTCACCCCCACTGTGTACTCTTGCCCTGGGTTTTTGTTTCCCAGGTGCATTACTTTGCACTTCCTTGCGTTGAATCTAAGCTGCCATACATTTGACCATTCCTCCAACCTTTCCACCCCACCTTGTGTATCAAACCTGTTGTAGATCTTTGTATCATCTGCAGAGAGACATACCTTTCCCTCCAGTCCCTCCGCAATGTCACTTAAAGACATTAAAAAGGACCGGCCCCAGTACTGAACCCTGCGGTACCCCACTAGTAACCTTCCTTTCTTCATTGTGGACTCCATTTACTATTACCTGCTGCGTCCTGTTATCCAGCTAGTGTTTTATCCAGGTTACCACCCTAGGACCCACTCCCAGGCTGGCTAATTTGTTATTAATCTTTTGTGCGGGACTGTGTCAAATGCCTTGCTAAAGTCTAGGTAGGCCATGTCCACAGCCCCTCCCTGGTCTACTACTTTGGTCACCCAGTCAAAGAAAATCAATTAGATTTGTTTGACATTACCTTCCTACTGTGAATCCATGCTGCCTTGGGTCCTGTGCCCCACTGTGGCCTCTAGGTACACAACAATTCTTTCCTTCAAGTGATTCCATCTTTTCCCTACCACTGAGGTCAAACTGACAGGTCTGTAGTTTCCTGCCTCTGTCTTGCTCCCACTTTTGTGAAGGAATCCATCTGCCCTTCTCAATCCTCAGGTACCCACCATCCTCCATGATTTATTAAAAAGGGTAGTTAGTGGTGTTACTAGTTCTTCCCTTAGTTCTTTTAGAATTCTGGGGCGAATCCCATCAGGCCCCATTGCTTTATCCACCTTCAGTTTTAAGAGTTCTTTCAGAACCCTTTCTTCTGTGAAAGGACTAATAACCCCCCTACCCAGAGTGTTTCTATTGACTGGATTAGGTCTCTTCCCCTGCTTTTCCATTGTGAATACTGAGAAGAAATATCCATTCAGTATCCCTGCTTTTTCACTGTCACTCTCTGCCCAACCACCTTCCTCTTTATTCAGCCTCAGTATCCCTGCCTTCATCTTTCTTTGCTCCCTAATGTACCTATAAAAGGTTTTATCCCCCTTCTTAACAGAGCTGGCTATCTTTTCCTCAGTTTGGGCCTTTGCTGTTCTGACTGCCTTCCCCACTTCCTTCTGCTTTAACTGGTACAGTTCTCTGTCCTGCTCCTTCTGTGTTTCCTTATACTTCCTGAATGTTATCTTTTTCTCCCTTACCTTCCCCGCCACTTCTTTTGAGAACCATAGTGGTTTTTTCTTTCATTTCGATTTGTTTGCTTCACACAAAGGGTTGTTGCCTCTATGATGGTAGTTTTGATGTTTCCCAACTGTTGCTCCACCCCACCTTCTTGCCTATTTGCTAGTGCTTTTCTGGGGCACTCTCCAATTTTGCCAAAATCAGCCCTCCTGAAATCCAGTACCTTCACTTTTGTGTGGCTTGACTCTACAGCTAAGTTTCTCGTGAACCACACTGTTTGGTGGTCACTTGTTCCCAGATGGCTACCCACTTCAAGATCAGTAAAACTATATACATTTTTAAAACAAAGGGATCCCGGTACCAGAGACATTGCCACATTAAGACTCACATATATTTTTACAACTACATACATGCAAAGGGGATGAAAAGACAGAACAGCAAGTGAAGGCAGAGAGACGGCGAGAGGCACAGAACTGCAAAACCAGAGTGATCAGTTCCTAGCTCTCACAAGAAAATTTGGTTGTGCAACCAGACAGAGACTACCTCCGTCACCAGGAGTCGGTAAAACACTCCTACCAGAGTTACTGCTCCATTACCAGTCTCCAGAGAGAGACCCCAAAGTGACTCAGTTTTTGTGTTGTCATTTTGGGTTATAGTCACTCTGATGCCCTCCTTTACATACATAGCCACCCCCCCCCCCATCCAGTTCTGTTCTTCTGAAAGAGACAGTATCCCTGGATAGTCGTTTCCCAGTCGTGGTGATTGTTTAACCATGTTTCGGTGATGGCGACCCAGTCCAGATCGGCTTCAGTGATGATAGCAGTGAGATCAGTTATTTTATTTGATAGGTCCCTTGAGTTACGGAACATGGCTTTCCAAACAGTTTCTGCCCTAGTGCATGCACGCTTTCCCTAGTCAGATGTAGACCGTCGTATCTGAAGATACCTCTGTCCAAGAAGTCCCACCAGTTTCCGTGAAGAGGTGCCCCCTGTCTTGGCACCAGCTCTGGAGCCAAGTATTTAGTTCCTCTATCTGATCCTTGCGTATCCTTTGCTTACTGCCTCCTTTCCTGCAAATTGGAAGAATCTCGGAGAAGACAATGACTGAAGAGTGAAAGGATAATGTCTCACTTAAGAGGTGCAGTTTGGTGTCAAGTTTCTGGTTAGCCAGATTGTTAGTACCTATATGGATGAAAAATGCCAGCGCATTTACCTTCCCTTTTTATTAACCTGTTAAGGCGGTCTGCGTCTTTTTTTGCAGAGGCCCCTAGTAGGCATTTTACTACCACCTGTGTTTCAGGACCCTGATTTATGTGTGACGCCACTCCTCAGATAATGGAGTCACCCACAATCATTTTCTTTTGTTCACTTTAGTTTAGCTGCTTGTAGTTCCTTCCATGCACATTCTCGCTGTGTGACCAATCTGGCGATGTTTGACATTATACCTTTGTTTCCCCTCCTTGGCGAGGGGGCGGTTTCTATTTGCCGTTTCTCTCCCCGTGGTGAGAGGGGTGTATCTAATGGTTGTTTCGATTGGTACCTCCTGATATGGCGACTGCTTTTTGAACCTGTGAGGCTTTCTTTTGCCCCCCCCTTACTACCTGCCATTCCCCTGGAGCAGGAGATGGTGAGGTATAAAGGGGTGAGCAGGTTTGTGGCAGTTAATCAGGTTGAGGAGATATCCGATTTACTCCCATGTCTCTATGAGTTGAGTTTTCAGGTCTCCTATTGTCCAGCATGTGGGGCAGTGCCCTAGTGCCTGGATGCGTGCCCTCTGAAAGGATGCACTGCACCTATGGCAGGTAATGTCCATGGTCTATGAGGTTCCTACTGAGGATGAAAGAGAAAGGAGGTTGAGAAAAGGGAAAATGTTTTTTAATTTAGTGTTCTGTTGTAACACAGCCCCTTCCTATTAGCAGGTAGAATGTTGGAGTATGAGCCGTTGACTATAAAGGGCGAGTAGCAGGGAGAGTGGGATTAGGGAGAGGGAGGGCGGGTCTTCCCTTGTTTCCCTGTGAGGACAAAAAACAATCAACCAATATTGCAGTTGTTCAGCAGCTACGCTATTCCTGTCCTCCTCTGCATCACAGTTCCTGGGAGAAAGGATAGCTCATATGGTAGGAAAACAATAATTGTGGTTAGCGAAGTAGATAGTATCAGCATATCCTTGTTACCACTGTCCTAATAATATTAAGGGAAGGGAGTACAAGGGGTGAGAATGGTGCAGAAATGGACACAAGTCCCTTTACACGAGAAAGGGTCCTGAAGGAACTGGAAGTAATAAGAGCTGATAAAGCAATGGGGCCAGATGGGGTGCACCCCAGGGTCCTTAAAGAACTAAGAGAGGTGGTGGCTGAACCTCTGGCTATCCTGGTCAGCCAATCACTGGAAACAGGGGAGGTACCCAAAGACTGGAGGACAGCAGATGTAGTCCCCTTATACAAAAGTGGAACAAAGAGAAGCAGGGAACTGGACAGTCAGCCTCACCTCGGTAGTGGGAAAGATAATGGAAGCACTACTGAAGGAGAGATTGGTGGAACATCTGGTTGTCAATGGACTACAGGACCCAAGGCAGCATGGTTTCACCAGGGAGGTCATGTCAGACCAATCTCATTGAATGTTTTGACTGGGTGACTAGGGAGGTGGATCAGGGAGGGCAGTGGACATGGCCTATCTGGACTTCAGCAAGGCCTTTGACACTGTGCCACATAGAAGACTATTACACAAACTGGGAATATGGGTGTGGGCAGGACAGTAGTGTGGTGGGTAGGTAACTGGCTGGGTGGCAGGACACAGAGGGTGGTGGTAAATGGCTGTCACTCCACAGAGGGAAGAGTGACCAGTGGGGTACCACAGGGATCAGTGCTGGGACGGTCCTATTCAACATCTTCATCAGTGACATTGCACGGGATATAGAAGGCAGAATTTCACTGTTAGCTGATGACACAAAGCTCTGTAACAGAGTAGACACACCAGAGGTGTAGACAGAATGAGAAGGGACCTGCAGAAACTTGAAGAATGGTCAAGGGTTTGGCAGTTGAAATTCAATGCAAAGAAGTGCAAGATAATGCATATGGGGCACAAAACCCTGGCACAATATATCAGTTGGGGGTGAGGATATAGCATGCACCAAGCAGGAAAGGGATCTTTGGGTTGTCATCTCTGATGACCTCAAGGTAGGGAAACAGTGTGACAAGGCATCAGGAAAAGCAAATAGGATGCTGGGATGTATAGGCAGGGGCATCACCAGCAGGAAAAGGGAGGTCATAATTCCGCTATACAACACACTAGTGAGGCCCCACCTGGAGTACAGTGTACAGTTCTGGAGACCATACCTACGTAAGGACATAGACAGGGTAGAGAAGGTTCAGAGGAGGGCAACAAAGATGGTGCATGGATTGCATCACAAGTCCTATGAAGACAGGTTGAAGGAACTGAACATGTACTCCCTGGAGGAGAGGAGGGAGAGAGGGGATATGATAGAGACATACAAGTATCTTACAGGGAGGAACAGGGTGCAGGAAAACACTATTTTTAAGCGAAAAAGATGTTCCAGGACTAGAGGCATGGGATGAAGTTGGAGGAGGACGATTCAGAGGAAACATGAGAAAGAATTTCTTCACAGAACGGGTGGTGGACAAGTGGAACACCCTGCCAGAGGAAGTGGTGGGGGCTGAAACAATCACGGGATTTAAGAATGCATGGGATAGACATAAAGGAATTCTAGAGGTCAGGGGTAAGGGGAAATAGACTTCTAGGAAAACAAACTGAACTTACAAGCTCAAATGGGCAGACTATGTGGGCCATAGGCCCTTATCTGCCGACACTGTCTATGTATCTATGTATATTAAGGAAGGAAAAAAAGGTAGATACAGTCTCTGTGGCGGCACTTGGCAGTACTGTGTCTGTGAACACCACCCATCGGTAGAAGCTGCTGTTAGCTTATTTAGATAGACTGAGTCCCGTCTGAGGCTGAAAGCGGGAGCAGGGAGCTGTTCTGCGGCTACTCTCAGTCAATTCCCCAGAGGCAGGATGTCCACGAAGCGGCGGCAGCTAGGGGCAGTGCAAGTCTTTATAGACGTGCAGCCCCTGTCCCTGTGGGGTACGATGCTCAGCTATGTTGTAACTGGTGTGGACCCCGGCCATTTAAAGCCAATAGTCCTTGGTTTTAATCTGATGCTATGGATTACAAGTGCTCCAATAGGTTGAGCAAATGAGCACCTTGTATGTGACACAGGAAAAGAAATTCCCTCTGCATCGATGATGCAGCGAGTTCTTACCTCGTTTCCCTGTGAGGACAAAAACAATCAACAAGTATTGCGTTTTTCAGCAGCTATGCTATTCCTGTCCTCCTCTGCACTACAGTTCCTGGGAGAAAGAGGAGCATACACAGTAGGAAAACAACTGTGGTTAGCGAGTTCGATAGTGTCAGTGTATCCCCATTACCACTGTCCTAATAATATTAGAGAAGGGAAAAAAAGTAGTTACAGTCTCTGTGGAAGCACTCAGCAGTACTGTGTTCGTGAAAGCCGCCCATCGGTAGAAGCTGCTGTTGCTTCTTTAGATAGACCCAGTCCCGTCTGCTGCTCAAACAGGGGAGCAGTGAGCTGTTTTTGCAGCTACTCCCAGTAAATTTCCTGGAGGCAGGATGACCATGAAGCAGCAGCAGCTAGAGGGGGTGTAAGTCTCTAGAGATGTAGAGTCCCCGTGGAGCACGATGCTCAGCTGTCAATAGCCAGTTTGCCTGGTTTACTAATTTCTACCACTGCTGTTCGGGGGACCAACTGTTGTATCTACTGCCTTTGTTGTACTAGCATTTCTGTAAAAGGACTTCATATTTTTTGTATGCACAATTTTACTCTGTAGTTATCTTGTTGCCTTGATTGACCTTTTAACCTCCCCAGGTGCTGTTTTGTAGATTTGTAAGCTGACGTGTGTGTCCTCATTCTTCAGCTTCCTTAAGTGTTTTTGTTTCTTTTTGATTGCTCTTGCAACTTTTCTAGTAAACCAGCCTGGCTTCTTCCCCTTAGTATTATATAGTTTTACTCTGGACATGTTTTTGTATTTGCTTTCCAGATGCAAGATCTTTTCTTTAATGTTGGTCCAGATCATTTTTGTACTGCCCATCCACCCCCACCCCCACCCCACCCGGTTCGAGTTGTTTGCCCAGTGCCTAAATTCTTCTCGGATTGCATTAATTCTCCATTAATATAACTATAGGGTACTGTACTTCCCACTAGTTTATTTTTTATAAGAGTTATTTCAAACTGCACCATCCGGTGGCCACTTATTCCCAATTCCTCTTGCACCTCTGTATATCTGATTTTATTTGGTTCATTAGTAAGGACCACATGTAGTATACTAGATAATCTAGTCAGCTCTTGTACCATTTGTGTGAGCCCTAGTCCAATAGATGCTTCTAAGAATGTCTTCCCTTTTCTCTCCTCTGCCTCGTTTTGTGCCCAGTTTGTGGTGGGTAAGTCAAGTCGCCCATTATTACCATTACTATTATTATTATTATTATTATTGTATCTCCTTTGTTTGCTGCCCATTTGATTTCTTGGATTAGGACATAGTGTTCAGTGGTGATACTGGGTGGTCAATAACATATGCCAGTAGTGAATTTCTTTCTGCCTGAATCAATAACATTAATCCATTTACTTTCATTTGGGCTGCCCTATTTTCAAGCAGTGTCATCTCTTTTACTTCTAGACTTTATCCCACATACAGTGCTATTCCTCCACCTCTTTCCTATATAGTCCATACAGTCGATATCCATCTATATTATAGGAGATTGTTGTTGATGCATGTATTCCACCAAGTTTCTGTAATTCCCACATCAAGATTTTTTTTTTTCTTTTAAACTTTCTATTTATTTCAGTTTTTAGTTTAAATGGATCTGCAGAGCAACATCAAAGGAGTACATCAAAGTAGGCATTAGATGACATTGTTCAAGATGGTCAGTACATACATACTTAGTAGTCAGAGTGATCGTCAGATGATTGAGCAACTTACATTATTAAGACACAGATCATCTATAAAAAAAAATACCGAAGAGAAGAATTCTCTTTATAATTCCCAAATACAGTGCAAGGATGTCAGCTTGTATGTCTAAAAAGTATATGTGTACGATTCTGTTTGCAGAGGCTTCTCGGTGGGGGGGGAGAGAAGGGTCAGGGAGGCCAGGGATGCATCAACTTCCAGCAACATACTGGTTTAGCCAAGTCCCATCCCAGCTACCCGGAGGGGAAGCCCCCAGGAGAGAGACGTAGGGCCGGCCAGGACCCCAAAGACCTGATAAGAGACCGAGCTCATGGCCACCATCCCTTCAGGGAAGCTGGTTAGGCCGGAGTTATGATATACTAAGGAACCAGCCGGTCCAGCGGTTCATTAATTCAGGAACTTTATTTTGTAGTCTGGCTGTCATATGTTCTAATTTGTAAATATCATATATAGTACATCTTCCCAGGCTGAAACAGTAGGAAGCTCTGGATGAAGCCACAGTCTAGTGATGCATTTTTTAGCTACGCCCAGTATAATTTTAAGCAGGTAACTTTGATGTGGGTGTTTAAAATGATGTGGGTAGTGTAGAAGTACCCCCATAGAAGGGGAGAGGGTTCCCAGGCTGGGAAACGGGTCTGAAACCAGATTATTCCTGTCCAATATGGAGTTAACACTGGGCAAAACCAGAAGACATGGGTGTGAGTTGCAACCTCACATCCGCAATGTCTCCAGCAAGAGGAGTCTCCTCTAACAAAATATTTGACTGTGATCTGGGGATTACGGAAGAATCTGGCCACCACCTTCCATGAAAATTCTTTCCAAATATATGAATTTGAGGTTCTGTGTTGTCTCCTCCAGATCCGGAGTCAATCCTCAGACAATTCAATCTGGAACTCGGCCTCCCAGTGAACTGTACCAAGTCCATGATCTTTGAGGAGGCTCCCTGTAGGATCCTATAAAATCGGGATACTAGGTGGCTCCGATCTCCACCCCCGCGATCTGGGACAAAAGGGGGTGTAGAGGAGGGATGGTCTGAGTGGTGACATCTAAACCAATTCTAGTACCCAAGAAGTGGCGGATCTGTAGGGTCCCTCAAGAGAATTCCTGTCTGATTTGTTCAAATAATTTGAAAATGTCTTTGTCAAAGAATTGGTACATATGTCAGAGACCACCTCGAGCCCATTTCATAAAGGTAGCATCTGATCGTGCCGGGTCCCATGCTGGGTCCTCAGCTGGAATACCCATCCAGGTAGACAGGAATTTGTTTTCTGGATAGGAGAGAAAATTCATCCAGCTCTGAAGTAGCCCTTTAGTGAACCTAGACCCCCTACCCCAACTGAATAATGTTATGAGGTTGAAACACCAAAGAGTGGTCTAAAGGGTGGTCCGCCATGGCCCTCTCCAGCAAGAGCCAGGGCGGGGCCCGAGCCTGAGGCAGGAACCAGGCTGTTATATGTGTAAGCAAAACTGCCACCCAGTAGTTATAGACACTGGGCAGTGCAAGTCCCCCTCTCTCATTTGGATATTGGAGCTTGCCAAGTGCTATTCTGGGTTTCTTATCCGCCCAAAGAAACTTGTTAACGGAGCAGTCCCAGTTCCGAATATCCTTCATTAAAAGGGGCATCGGTATATTTTGCATTAAATACAGCATCTTCGGGAGGGAATTCATCTGGATAGATTGTACCCTATTCAGCAGGGACAGTGGGAGAGGGGTCCACCTCACAAAGTCGGAGTTTATTTTTGAAAGCACTGAATCATAGTTCAATGTATATAAATTATCAAACTTTTGAGGAATTCCGATTCCCAGATATGTTATATATGGTTTATCCCACTTATAGGGGTGTCTCAGCATCAGGTCTGAGGTCATGGGAGACTGTACAAGTAGGGCTCCTGACTTACTCCGATTAATAGTGAATCCCATTAGAGTTTCAATTTCTTTTCGGAGAGGTGTTAAGATGTGTAGTGATTCGTCTGGGCGGGTGATACAGAGGAGAAGATAATCGGCATAATAAGCTATTTTATGATGAGATTCCGAGACTCTGTAGCTGTGTAGGTTGGGAGTTTGTCTGAAAAGTTGGGCTATAGGTTCTACAAAGATAGCGAACAGGTATGGGGAGAGGGGACAACCTTGGCGAGTACCGCGGAATAAATTAAAATCAGTCTGAGTGTGACTCATTCAGTTTCACAACGGCCTCCGGGTCTGTATATATGCCTTTGATAGCTTCCATAAAGGGTCCTGGAAAATTAAATTTTTATAGGTCAGCCTGAAGGAACCCCCAGGAGACCATGTCAAAAGCCTTTTGGGCATCCAGACTTAGTATCAAGAGAGGGGATTTCGTGGATTGAGCAAGGTCAAATAGGTATAGAGTGCGTTTAATATTATCAGTCGTCTGTCTGCCTTTAATAAACCGACTGGTCCTGGTGTATTAGTATGGGAAGGATGTGATCAAGTCTATGGGCTAAAATACTAGAGTAGATTTTATTGTCTTGGTTGAGTACTGATATTGGGTGAGAAGAGTCGCATAGATGGGGGTAGTTTCTGTGGCTTCAAAATCATCGAGATGGTTGCTTGCCTCCAAGAAACAGGAAAGGATGAGGTGACATGTCCTGTTTGCAAAGCCTTTAAGAGGGGGGACCGTATCAGGTCCCATGTGCCCTTGTAAAACTCAGTGCCAAACCCATCAGGGACTGGGCTCTTCCCATTCTTAAGGCCTTTAATGGACAGCTTGGAGTTCCAGCTCTGAAATTAGTGCTGTTAACTGTGTCTGAGGGATGGAAAGGGTGGGGAGGCAGAGCTGAGAGAGAAAGGCCGTTATTTTGTGAGGGTCTGGCTCTTAGGGTCTTTTATTTTGGAGATGGTACAATGCTGAATTTTGCTTCGGATACGATAAGCCAAGAGCTTGGAGGCACGTGCCCCACCCTCGTAATAACGCTGTCTCAGCCAGGCCAAAGCTTGCTCTGTCTTAACTGTTAAAAGACGCTGGATCTCTGCCTGTGTCTGAGATATTAAGGGGGGCAGATCACAGTCACCCTGCATATGTGCCTCCTGGAGAAATCCAAGTTTCTCCTGGAGTGCTTGAAGTCTGGATTCGGTCTGCCATTTCTTATGGGCAGCATAAGCAATAATGTGACCTCTGAGCACCACTTTAATCGTGTCCCAGAGAGTCTGAGGAGTAACCTGGGGGGACATGTCCTGAATAATTTCTAGGATTCGTTTCTCTAGAAGGTCCCTAAGTTCCTTATCCCTAAACAAAGAGGGATTAAATCTCCACTGAGTATTTTTCCTTTCCCTCTGGATATTAAGTTTTCGGGTGGTGGGTGCGTAATCAGAGAGGTAGATGTTGAGGATGTCCACCACCTGAACCCGATCCGTATGTTCCTTCCCAATACATAAATAATCAGAGTCTGGAATAGTGCTTAAAAGCATTTGAGTAATATGCAAGATGGGTGGAGCTGCCTCCATGTATCCACCAGCCCCATATCTCTGAGTAAGCAACGCAAGTGCTTTATACCAGAGGACTGCGGAGAGCGGCGGGTTGTTGATGAATCAAGCGAGAGATTGAGATGGCAATTGAGGTTGCCCACTATTATTAAAATTCCTTGTTGCCTCAATAAAATAGTATCTATCACTCACTGAATAGAGGAAGCGCCAGAGCCCAGAGGAATATATAAACTACATAATGTCATTATCTGGTGGTTAAGTTTAACCACTGCTAGGGCCAGTCTGTTCTCTCTGAGTACTGATCGACAATTTGTAACTGACAGCACCTCGTGATCAAAATCACTGTCCCTCTTCTCCTGCCCTGCTGATATGAGGACTCCACCAGCCCAGAAAAGCCAAATTTAAGCAATTTCTGGTGCTCAACCGAGGAGAGATGCGTCTCCTGCAGTAAGAGAGCATCCACATTCAGTTTCTTAAGTGCTCAAATTGTTTGGTATATCTTAAAGGGGCCAGCCAGCCCATTTACATTGTGAGAAATGATTTTAAATGAATGTAGCATGGCAAGATCTATCAATTTCCATTTCATGGCCCCCCAAGCCCGCAGTCAGGAGAAACACCAAGCCCCTGTATATCAAGACATTTTCCTCCTACTATAATAGTACTGACTCATTGCTCTGTGTCCACTGTGGTGAGGTGGAAAGACACTGGGCTCAGAACTGTGGGATAACAAATCAGAAAACTGGGCATAACTGTAATACTATATACAGTACGTAAGATAACACCACCGGATTGAAACCGAGTAGTGTAAACCATGTAAAGGTCAGGGTAAGAGTGACTCTCTGTGACTTCCATCCGTACGTGCTCACATGTAGCACGTAATGGGGACAAGTCTACTGACTGTCCGTGAGTGGATACCCATCCTCCTATGTGAGATGGGATCCTGGGGAAACTCTTGCCCCTAAATTCAGGGATGGGAAGGATTATGGAAAGGACAACCAATATCAGGGGAAACTGAAAAAAATTTGAGCAAGGGTGGTGGAGGGGAGAGATTAGGATGGGGAAAATGGTGCAGTTCCCTCGCAGTCAGGGTACTCAAGTGGTAGTAGAGCTCATGGCCCACCCCCCTGCTGAAGAGTTAAGGAAAGGAAAAGGGGGTAGAATGAATTCTGGTATTTTTCTGGGTTGAGTGTACTGTAAATCAAAAAACAGAAAAGGAGAATGGTAAAATACTAAAAAAATAATGCAGTCCGTTCTTTAAATACAATAATAAATAAAAAGAAAGTCGGCCCGGTGGCGTAGAGGGCTGAGACGATGGCACCTTACCTTGACCCACGCCGGCGACCCAGGTTCGAGAACAGACTCGGTGCGCCAGGGGTCGGCAGGGTAGAAGAGGATTGAGCGTCCGGAGGACTGCTTTCCTCTCCTGGGGTGGGCTGTGGGAGTGCGTCACTCTGCAGTGACCTCCGGTGAAGACCGGGGGTAACACAGACTCGTGCAAGAGAGGGAACGTTACTAGAAAAATGGAAACTGGCTCGGCGCTTGAGCGGATTACGGCCGCCTGGCAGTCCGATGCCGTCAATGTCCCGGGAACCATTCGTTCCTCAGCAGTACCCCAGGGCTAAGTAGTGCGCTTGCCTGCCCCACATGTGCCTCTCCCCTCAGAGGAGGGGGGGGCCTGCCCAGCGAAAGGTCACGTCCGGGTCACCCTGGGGATGACTGCGAATATGAGGGACAGGGGCATGGGAACAGGACAGATCGGAGGTGCCTTGGCACAGCCTGAAGGAGTGACTGAGAGCGGTAGGAGAAAAAAAAATAATACAAAAGAAATAAATAAAAAGAAATCAAGTCCACATGAGGGTCTCTTCCGACACCTAGCGGTAGAAAGAAAAGAGGGAAATCACCCGCATCAAGTTCCACAGCCAGTCAAATGATCTTGAATAAAATGCACCGAGGCCTGCCTCTATCGAAATTATGGGTAATATAAAGAGAAGAGTTTAAAAAAAATTAACACATTTAAATGCAGCCCTCCATTGTCACCAGCTGCCATGAAGCAAGATGTTCAAGCTGTCCCTGTATATATCAGTCAGGTCAGTTCCTTCCGAAAATTCATGGCTTAAAGGAATTGAAAAAATAGTAATGAAACTCCTTCGATGGGGGTCCTAGCCTTGATTCTGCCAAGAGCTGGTAGGGGTCACAGCCATGAACCTGCAGAAGACCGGGTGGCCCAAGGCCCCATCGCACGTCCCCAACCTGGTGGGGAGCAGCGAGAGGGGAGGAAGACCAGGGGAGAGGGAAACAACAGAGGAGAGCGGGGCCCATCTCATCCAGCACACATCTATATTACAGAGCACTGTCAGTACTAGGAGCGCTCCGCTCAGCTTATACTCTGAGGAGCAAGATCAGTGGGAAAAAAGGGGCAGGTCAAGAGAACAACCCGCAGGGCATCCATCCCCCCCCACCTCGGCCCAGGGTCCAAGATGGACAGTTCGGCACCACTTCACCAGATTGGATTTATTCTTAAAAATCGGAAGACCAGACTGGTTGATCCGCGCCCGAGACCAGCTCATGGAAGTATGTCCAATTGCAGCCGACCTCAGGGCCGCCAAGACCTTCAGAAACACCATACGAAGCGGGTCTATTACATGGAGCTAGGCCCTAATCCATTTTGAAATGCCCTCTGGCCCATCTCCCAGAAGGGCATCCAGGCCCAGTCAGGCGGGAGACGACAGCCCAGGTCCTACCAGCTCATCCCAAGCTCAGGGTGCAATCCAAGGCAGATTCCAAATCCCTATTTAGCGGGAGACAAAACATGGGCTCACAGCTGCTTATGGAGCCGCTTCACTTTTAAGGTCAATATTCGCCCACCCCATGAGGCCTGCCGCCAGACAAAACATCCATGAACAATGGTGCTGGTGACAGTCATCTAAAATATAGTGCTCAATGCCACTGTCCACCTACGTTCACCCCAAAGACGGGAGAGGGGGAGCTCCGGAGTGACCCCCATGCCCCTCCCACAAACTCGCTCTCAGACAAGTGCCAGATCCAGAGCCCAGCCGTCCATCCCTCCCCTCCGGTCCACCACCCCCCAAGACCCCCCAACCCCCGAAAGGAACAGCAGCAGGATCCCCAGTACAGCACCACAATCATATCCCCTAGTACTCACTGTGACCCCATATCTGTGTTCAAGCTGGTCTTAGTTAGGCTGTCTGGAAAACTGCGCCAACATCCG
The DNA here is from genome assembly GCA_016271365.2 of Neoceratodus forsteri. Lineage (NCBI taxonomy): Eukaryota > Metazoa > Chordata > Ceratodontiformes > Ceratodontidae > Neoceratodus > Neoceratodus forsteri. Next base: position 880,769,131 of record CM057450.1, on the reverse strand, counting down.
CTTAATACGAGTCTACGGTAGCTTGCTGATCAGGCTGCTCACGGGATGGCGCTGCTCTGGAACGGCCTCTAGGGCCTGTGGATCTCTGAGGTAGTCGCAATGATGTGGGTAGCATAAAGCCCATTTTCTTCAAGTCCGCGCAGGCCTCCTCTACAGTTTCATAAGTCTGCTGTCCTATAAGATTTTCCTGTTTAATGATCTATTCAAGCTCCGAGGGTTTCTCCATGCTCAGACATCTGGCATTTACTAATATCCAAATAGGTTATACATTTTTTGTACCTTAACTTTGTTGTGTTCCCCCTGCATTGCTGCATCTCAGTTGCTGTATTAGGTTTTTGAGCCACCGTGTATGTTTTTAAAGAGAATTTGACCTGAGAGCAGCTACCGCTCACACATAGCGGTAGCTGCCCTCATCGGCCGTTATTCTATCCTGGTTTTACTGAAGAAAAGCAGTCCGTTCCTTAATAATATGCCTCATAACTTTCATTTACACAGATGAAGCCCTCTGCATTCGGAGTGCCCGGGTTCGGACGCCATGCCTCCACGCATAAGCATGTAATGACATGTGGCCAGGGAGACTGCGGGAGCGCGCACCATTCAAATGAATGGGGCTTAATTTCTCATTCGTTTTTAAGCTACAAAATGGTCACTCAGCAATTAAGGAAGGAGACCGCTCGACTAACAAGGGTCGTGTTAGTCAAGCAGTGTCCTTCACTAATCGCCAAGTGACCATTTTGTAGCTTAAAAACGAATGAGAAATTAAGCCCCATTCATTTCAATGGGGCGCGCCCCAGCGCTCTCTCTCTGGCCACATGTCATTACATGCTTAAGCGCGGGGGCATGGCGTCCGAACCCGGGCACTTCGAATGCAGAGGGCTTCATCTGTGTAAATGAAAGTTACAAGGCATACTATTTAGGTACGGACCGCTTTTCTTCAGTAAAACCAGGATAGAATAACGGCCGATGAGGACAGCTACCGCTATGTGTGAGTCTATGTTTACCTATCTTACATCGGAAATGTCATTTCCCTTGCTAGTTTACTTCCCAAAGTCCTGCCTTTACTATACAAATGTAGTCTGCCCCCACTATACCGATCCCCCTTTAAGTTAAAGGTGTCCCAGTTTCTAATAAGCCAGTCCTGAAATCACTTTTTTTTTTTTTTTTTTTTTAATCAGACCCCCCCCCCCAACCAAGGAAAGCAGTTGGCTGGTCACAAGGATGGAAACAGAGGAAGCAGCAGTAGTGGCGCACATGGAGAACAGCAGCATCTGAGAGGACACAGACTAGGTGTGGCTTTGGCTTCATTTGTTTTCAAGTTGGGACGTTGGGTCCGTCCAATTCCACTATTCTGGACCGTGAGTAGGGGACCCTTGACTGGGAGGGAGATCAGTTACTTTGTGTATGAAATTGTATGGAAAATAGACCGAAATACACTGCAGTAAAATGCCTATGAGGTTGCTTTCTTTTATGTGCTTTACATGCCTCCTTGAATGTTCTGCTAATGGGGGGGGTGAGATTTCTGTAACTAGCTGTGTGGCTAAATTACTGTTCCTCCGGATTTAAGACAGCACAGCTTTCCCGGTGCCATAAGCAGTGTGCTGTGTGTGTCAGAAAAGGAGAAATTTCTTCATACTGACCATAATTTCCTTTTCTGTTAGCTCCAACACTGTCAATGCATAATAACAACAGCTGAGTAATGTGCACCCCTACCAGCAGAAATGGCACAGCCCAAAGCTTTGGAATGTTGGGCATATGAGGATTCCAGACAGCAGCAACTCTCCAATCACTACTGTTCTCGCAGTGCCTCAAAATATGAAAATAAATACCATACTGGTCTACTTGTTATGAGAGGTGCACAATTAGCAGTCTATACAGATAGGACTTTAATCAAATAAAGTTTTGTAAATACCATCTTACCTTGTCTAAAAACATGACAGCAATGGAACTTCATCTTCTAGATAACCTATGGCTTGAAAAAAAACCTCTAAACACCAACTTGAAATAAGAAACTTATCCAGAAAACAAGGCAGGACTGCATGCAGTGTAAGCATTACCTGCAACAAAGGAAACACCCTTGGTTAACCTCAAAATTCGAATCTCGTAAAAGTGTGTGTGACAGCAACCACATTGAAATTTGGACTGATCTCCTTGTATAGGAGTATATATGTGTGTGCACATATTTTTTAAATATAACGCAGCAAGTAAACTAGAGAGGAATGCCTATACAATTTTACAAAACAGGGGTTATAATAGAACAATGGGTATCCCGAGCTGGCATATCAGATGGTATTCTCCTGCAAGAGCAAGGCTCCCTGGTGGGCCCCACTGACAATCTTGGAGCCAACAGAAAAGGAAATTACAGTAACTATGAAGAAATGTTTTCTATCTGTAGTGCTCCACATTGTCAATGGGTAGTAATAACAACTGGGTTCTAAGAGGCAGTACCCAGAATAATCGGGTGGGAGGAGAATAAGATCCCATACGTCAACCACATACAGAGAAGGAATTTAACTGCTAACTGCCACTTGCATAACTCTGCAACCGAAGGCCGCATCAGCAGAGCTTTGAACATCCAATCTGTAGTGCTTGGAGAATGTGTGAACGGAAGACCTCGTAGCTGCCTTGCATAACTAAAAACAGATACTTCATCGCTCCACCCAGGAAGTGGCCACAGCCCTGGTGGAGTAAACCTTGATGAGAGCCAGAGACCTCATCTTTACCATGACATAAACCTTGGCTATGTAGACCCTCACCCACCTAGCTAGGGTGGCAAGAGAGACTTTCTGTACCTACTTGGCCACTCCAAAAAGGACAAACAAGCTATCCGATTTCTGGAACTCAGCAGTCCGTCTAAGGTATGTTCCAATGGCCCGTTGCAAATCCAACTTGTGCAACTCCCTCTCCTTTGGGTGAGAAGGCTGTGGACAGAAAGACGGAAGACATATTTCCTGGTTCATATGGAAAGTCAGGGGAACCTTTGTATGAAGGAAGGAACTGTTCTGAGCACCACCTTGTCCTTAACTTTCAATACCAGATTCAGATCCCAAGGGAGAACTGGAGATCGGAAAGTACAGTTACGTAAGAACTTACCGTAACAGTAGATCTTCGAGAACAGCTCTTGCAGCAGGTTACACCATTAGGACTGAAGCCGCCAGGCGCCAGGACCTCACGGAAAAATTCTAGCTAGCTAACTACAGCGGGGACCGCCCGACGCTCAGTCCCGCCTCCGACGCCAGGCGTGGTACAAAGGGGCGGTCCCGCCCAGATTCCCCAGTTCTCCCAGCCGAGACTTCTTGCCGCAGGCTGACATCAAAATGGGAGACCTAGGATCTGGCCAGAAGACAGAAAGATAACAATTCCTGCTCAGAAAGACTGAGCCATGCTTCCTCCAAGGGGAAGGTGGAAGGTTTTGCTGCAAGAGCTGTTCTCAAGATCTACTGTTACGGTAAGTTCTCACGAAACTGTACTATCTTCTCGAGACACAGCTCTTGCAGCAGGTTACACCATTAGGACTGATTCCCAAGCAGTAACGCTGTCAGAAAATCCGGGAGGAGGAAATTAAAGGATAAAAACCAGGTCCTGAACCTAGGACAGGAGACCCTGAAGTACGGCCAAACCAAAACCAGCCCTTCGCCGAGAGGCGATGTCCAGGCTATAATGCCTGATAAAGGTATGCACAGAACTCCAAGTGGCTGCAGCGCATATAGCAGAAGTGGAAACATTTTGGAGCGCTGCAAAGGAAGTAGCCACCCCTCTAGTGGAATGACCCCGGACTGTACTCGGGAGGGGCTTTTGTTTGATACCATAACAGTGAGAAATACACTGGACAAGCCAGCGAGAAAGGGACTGTTTGGATACTGATTGGCCCATCATTCTCTCAGAGAAGGAAATGAAAAGCTGCTCAGAACTACGAAAGGACTGAGTTCTGTTGAGGTAAAACCTCAGGCTGCGGTGAACATCCAGGGTATGGATCAGAGCCTCTCCTCTATTAGAGTAGTTCGGGAAGTAGACCGGAAGGTCGATATCCTGGTTCAGAGTGAGTGAAGAAACCACCTTAGGCAAGAAATACAGGTTACTCACCTGTAACAGGAGTTCTAGGAATGGTATATGTTGTTCATCCACACTCATTGGCAGGTATCCTTGCCGCTTTAAATCTTGCCGGAAGGTCTTCAAGCTTGCTCCTCCCACCCACCCGGGTGGTATAACTCTCGGCTCCGCCCCATGACGCCAGATCTGGCCCGCTGGAAGCTCAGGTTGTGCGTCAAGCAGTGGTGGAGTGCGTGTGGATGAACAACATATACCATTCCTAGAACTCCTGTTACAGGTGAGTAACCTGTATTTCTAGGGACATGGATATGTTGTTCATCCACACTCATTGGCAGACTCTAGCAGTTCTCCGGGAGGAGGGAGGCAAGACGCACACCCCAATACTTACTTGGGAAAGAGAGACTGGAGAACCGAGGCCCCAAAACCAGCATCCGGCGTGACTCAAGGTCGATGTGGTAGTGGGTAATGAAGGTGTTTGCTGACTTCCAGGTAGCAGCCCTGCAGATTTCCTGGATAGGGACATCCCTGGAAGCAGCCACCGTTGCAGCAGTATGGCGGGTAGAATGAGCTCTTATCCCTCTGGGAGGCTCCATGCCCGCCAACTTATAGCAGAGATCTATGCAGGAGGTTACCCACCTGCTTATCGTCCGCTTGGCTGCAGGTCTGCCAGATGCGGCTTCAGCGTAGGTGACAAACAGCTGGCGAACCTCTCCCCGAATTTCAGCCGTGCGCTCCTTATAATAAGCGAGCGCCCTTCTAGGGTCCAGAGTATGGAGCCTATATTCGGCCTCCGAGGTGTGACTGGGGTAGAACACCGGCAGAGTCAACACCTGGTTAAGGTGAAACTCCGACACCACCTTCGGAAGGAATTTCGGTTGGGGGCGCAGGACAACCTTGTCCCTGTGGAAGACCAGGTAAGGAGACTCGTGGAAGCCGGAGCTCTCCCATCCTTCTGGCTGACGTGATAGCCACCAAGAAGGCGGTCTTCACGACAGGTGAGAGAGAGCACACCTGTGCATAGGTTCGAATGGCTTGCCCATGAGCTTTGCCAGTACCAGCAGTAGATCCCACGGAGGTGGGGGTTCCCGCACTGGAGGAAATGTGATCAAGGCCTTTGAAAAGTGCCAGACCACCCTCTCCTCGCCACCGACTGCTTCCGGCCCGCCTGGTAAGCAGAGATGGCTGCCAGGTGCACCCTTAGGGTCGCCGACCTAAGCCCTTGACTAGAAAGGGACCATAAATAGTCCAAGATGCTTGCCAAGGAACAGGAGGAAGGATCCAAGCCCTTGCCTGACACCAAATGGAAAACCTTTTCCATTTGAAGGCATAGCATTTTCTGGTCGACTCTTACGGGCGCCTCAACTATATTGAGGACCTCGTCGGAAAGACCCAAGGCCTGGAACTCTAGCAGCTCAGGAACCAGGCGCCAGGTGCAGGGATTGAAGGTCCGGATGGAACACCTTCCCTGATTGACTGAGAGCAGGTCCAGGCGAGCTGGAAGCTGCCATGAGTCCTGGAGCTGAGACTGAGGAGATCTGGTACCAGAACTGGCGAGAGCCAGTCTGGGGCTATCAGAATCACCTGCGCCTTGTCCCTCCTCGCCTTGAGAAGCACCTGTGGATCAAGGGAAATGGGGAAAGGCGTAAAGAGGCCCGGGGTCCATTGCCTCGAGAAGGCATCCCCTGCAGCGAGCCCTGCTGAGGGGCGGCATGGAACAGACTCAGCTGCCTCTCCTGAGGCAAACAGGTCCACCTGAGGTGTGCCCCAAGGGAGAACAGATGCTGTACTACCTCCGGCAGGAGAGACCACTCGTGGGATGCAGCCCCTATCCGGCTCAGGGCATCGGCCAGGGTGTTGGAGGCTCCTGCCACGTGAATGGCTAGAGATCCGCCTCCAGGCTGCGACGCAGTGACCAAATGCGGAGCTTCCTTGCATAGAAGCATGGAGCGTCCCGCCCTGGCGGTTTAGATAGTACATGGTGTGGTATTGTCCGTCTGGACTCGGACCACTTGACCCCGGAGGAACGGAGCAAAAGCGGTGAGAGCTAGGCGGACCGCTCGGAGCTCCAGCAGGTTGATGTGGCATCGGGACTCCCGCGGGGACCAGAGGCCATGAGCCCGGTGTTCCCCCAGATGGGCACCCCAACCCATCAGAGAGGCATCGGTCGATAGAGAGACCGTCGGCTCGGGGCGGACGAACGGGATGCCCTCCTGCAAATGATCTGGAACGGTCCACCACTGGAGAGCGTTCCACATCCCCTGTCACCGACACAAGCTGGTCCAAGGATCGCAGCGTTGTGACCACTGGCTGGCCAGTCCCCACTGAAGGGGACGCATGTTCCAGCGGGCCCAACGGACCACGCTGGTGCAGGCCGCCATGAGACCCAGGAGGCGCAGGAAGTCCCGGGCAGGGCGAATTGCCCAACCAGAAATGATCGGCAAAGGAGGAAAGAACCTCGCCCTGTCCGGCGGAGCCGCGCTGGCTCAAGAGAGTCGAGCTGCGCCGATGAATAGAATCACCTGCCTGCCTCGAGTCCGACTTGGCCTCGTTGATAAGGAGGCCCAGTTGAGAGCAGACCTGGAGGCCAGATCTCTGGACCACCCGCCTCCTTCCTGGAGGGAGCTGCTATCAGCCAGTCGTCCAGGAAGGTACACCTGACCCTCGGCTCAAGAGAATGCTGTCACCACTGCCATGCATTTGGTGAAGACCCTGGGAGCTGGAGACAAGCCAAGGGCATGGCTTGGAACTCAAGAGGGATCCTTCCGCCGAAGCGAAGGAATCTCTGGTGAGCGGACGGATAGGACGTGAAAACGCCAGCCCTGCAAGTCCAGAGAGCAGAACCACACGCGCTGCTCAAGGATGGTATTATCTGAGCCAGAGTGACCATCCTGAAGGTTCGAGACCTTAGGAACTTGTTTAGGTGGTGTAGGTCGAGAATGGGGCGCCAGCCCCGTCCGTTCGAACCAGGAAGTACCTGGACACAAACCCTGGGTCTGAAGGAGGGTCACCACCTCTCTTACCACCTCCTTCTGGAGGAGGAGAGCGATCGTCGGCTCGACGAGCGCCAGTGAGCTGGGATCCCAAGCCCCGAGGCGGACGGCTCCTGAAGGGTGGTGCCTGCTCAATTCCAGAGGCAGGCCTCTTCCCACCCTTCTAAGACCCACCTGTCCGTGGTAACAGCGGACCAGGCGAACGGAAGTGCGAGCGCCCCCCAGGGGGACCAGGGGTAAGGTGACGGGAATGGGGGCGACACCCCTCAGCCCGTCACTGGGCAGGCTTGGAGGAGGGACCGGCCGAGGGACCTCCTGGGCCTCCTCCCTGCCCTCCTGTTAGAGGAAGCCGGCGGCTGGGTTTGGGATGCCAAGGCCGAGCCTGCTGGCCCTGGCGTTGCTGGGCGGGCGCGGGGCACAGAAGGACCGAAGGGCTTAGGCTGTGGTTTGAGGCCTTTGTCCTTCTGGACGGAAGAGACCCGAGTCCAAGGTGGCATGGACTTCTCGATCCTCTGCAGGTGACCTTCCACCCCAGGGCGAAGAGGTCAGTCCCCAAAAGGGAACATCCGCCAACTTGTGCTGGGTATCCAAGTAAAGGTGGATATCCTCAGCCAAGCCCGCCTGACCATAGCCACCACTGCGGCCGCCACCGATCTGGCACATGAGTCCCCTATATCCAAAGCAGTCTGGAGCTGCTGTTTGGCCACTGCCTGCCCTGGTCCCGCACCTGCTTAACCGTAGTCTGCAGATCGGCGGGAAGATGAGGATGACCTCATCCAGGGAGCCCAACAGGGCATGAGAAAATGTGACCATGAGGGCGGCCGAACTGGCTCGGACGAAGGCTCGAGGGACATGGGCGTAGACTTTTACCCACGACATAGTCCAATTTCTTGGACTCCTTGTCAGGAGGTTTGTCCACATCCCAAGGCGTTGCCGGCCGTGGCGCTGTCGGTAAACAACCCCTCAGCAGAGGTGTTCGAAAAAACCGACAAGGAACGGTAGGGACCCGCATACTTCCTGGCCATCCTGGCCGGCGCAGGGCAGGAAGCAGGGCGCTGCCAAAGCTCCAGTGCCGACCCACTATGGCCTCGCCACGAAGGCCTCCGTCGGAGAATCCCTCGGTCCAGAATCTCCGTGAGGGATACCTAGCCCGCTTGGAAGCGGGTTCGAGCTCCATCCGGTAGACTCCGAGATGAGCGAAGCAGTCCTAGGAAGAGACGCGGCTGCTCGTCCATTGACTGACCTCCTGAAGACTCCAAGTCCAGTGGCTTGGAAAAAAGGAGGAATCATCTTCGGACTCGGAAGAGTCCTCGAAGAACTGCCTCTGGCCTGAGCCACCCTTCACCTGCGAGGTCGAGTCGGGAGTGAGGGTAACTGACAGCCGATGGGGTAGACCCTTAGCCGACCCGAGAATCCTTGGCCGGAGCCCCAAGTGTGGTGGCTGTGGAGGCGGAGGTTCCACGGGAATCGGTGGAGCAGCTGGTTTTGGCGAACAACGGCCTGGGTATGGCTCCTCGGATAAGTCGGGGTTGTGTCGGCCGTTCGGTGACAGCCATCTTAATGGCGGGGAAGGCGGAGGTGCGCTATTCCCGGCCAGGGAGCTGTTGCAACATAAGGTCCTCGTGCGCCGACGTAATTTCACGCCAAGCCTCCTCATCCGAGGAGGAGGACGAGGACAAGCGGCCGACGCCGCTTACCCGCGATACCGAACCGAGACCGCCTATGGCGGTGGGATCGGCTGGACCGAAGAGGTCGAGACGAGTTGAGAGTCCGGAATTTCCGGTCGGTGCGGGGAGGTGTCGGCGGAACCGCACTCCCTCCGGCTCGGATGGTCCATCCGAGGCTCCGGGAACCGGAGGCACAAGCCACGGGATCCTCCATCCTCGGGGAACGGGGAGGAATCTCGGCTGCTAAAGGCGACAGCCAGATCAATGGAGTGAAAAATCTCGACTTCATGCGGTCGTCTCGATCCAGCGAAGCCTGGCGGGGGATCACCGTGAGGCCAGTGGCGAAGCGGCTGATCGACTGCGGAAACCGACGGTCGGCCCGGCCGGGGAGAGGGACCTTCCGCTCCCAAGGCGTCGGCGGAGGACTTACCCTGTCCCTCTTTTGGACCGAGAATAAGGTCCAGCAGGCGCGAGCCCTTCTCGCAGTGGAGAGGGACAGACAAAGCTCATAAAAGCCGTGAATGGAAGAACCAGAGAGGCGGGATAAATGCAGCGGCGAGGAAGAATCTGGCCAGCGCCGCCTCCTCTTGGCGACCATCGCTCGAGCTGATCCTTGAGCTCCCGCCCGCCGCGGACTACCGCAAACGGGCCTCCTTGGACTTCACGGAGAAGCGCTTTCGGGGCGGCCCAGTTGCAATCAGACACCGCGGTCTTGGGGCGTAGGCAGAAAGATGAGCACAATTACGCAAAGCCTGCGGGTGGTGCTCAAGGCCTAAGCAGTAGACTTACTGCGTGGTGTGGATCAGGTCGAGGAGCATCTTCTGCCCGCATGGGCATCTCCAAATCCGGGAGTCGGTTGTCCATCGCGGCGCGGGGATAGAAGACTGAAGTCTTTTTGCAAAATTTATTTTAAATCCATAAGCGGAGAAATAGGAACCAGTCTCAAGCACGCAAGCGTTAAGGAGGAACCTGAGCTTCCAAGCGTAAGGAAGATCTGGCGTCATGGGGAGGGAAGGTTATACCACCGGGTGGTGGGAGGAACAACGAAGACCTTCGGCAAGATTTAAAGCGGCAAGGATACCTGCCAATGAGTGTGGATGAACAACATATCCATGTCCCTAGAATTTAGGGTTCGTCCTCAGGGATACTCTGTCCCGGTGGAAAACTAAATAAGGCTCTTTGCACATGAGGCGTGAAGATTCAGAAATTCTTCTTGCCGGTAGCAGCAGCCAAAAACAACGTTTTTCCACGACAAGCGGTAGGCTCGTAATCCGGCGGCAGGTTCAAGCGGGGAGCGTGAGCTGTTCAAGGACAAAAAGCAAATCCCATGGAGCATAGGGTCTCTAATAGGGCCTGGGTTGCAACCTCTAAGAAATTCCGGAGTCCACCTGAGCCACTGTGCGAGTTTCCCTGCCGGAGGTGGTAGCCGAAATGGCACAGAGGTGCACTTTAATGAGAGGAGTAGGCTGAACCCGAGATGAAGGAGAGCAAATATTCTAATATTACTCCCAGGACAACCTAAAGGGAAAGGTCGCGACACCTGCGCGGGGCCATTTCATGGGCGTGCGTGCATCACGCGATTACCCGGCTTTCCTGGCTGCAGAAAGGACTTCTGCAACCTCTTCACAGAGACCCGGTAGCCTTAAAAATGGCTATGTCTCTAGGAACCAAGCATGCAGGTTCAGAGCGTGAGTCAGGTGAACCTTCTCCTGAGACAGTAAGTGGGGAGCTGGCGTGGCGGGAGCGGAGGGTTCGAGATAGTTGAATCAACAAGGGAACCATCTGTCTGGAACAAAAATGGACACTAGGATCAGTAATTAGTGCTCCCTACGCGGTTGAGAAAGAACTCTCTGGATCAGCGGAAAGGAGGAAGCGTGGGGAATCTGTTGGCCCAGGAGAGGATGCATAGCGATCTCGCCAGAAAACACCAGGCCCTGGATCTGTGACAAGGTGGGCAGTTTTCGTTGGATGGGGAGGCGAGCAAGTCTAGATCTGGAGTTCCCCATCGAGAGAAACAGATCCTCTGCTACCTCCTGAAGGAGTTCCCATTAAGTGGACTCTGGCCTGAGAGCGACTCAGGCCGTCTGCAGCCGTGTTGTCCACTCGAGGGCGTGCACAGTGATCAGATTCGCGCCATGTCTGATTACCCAATCCCACTCTCATGGCCTCCCTGCAAAGGGAAGAGTGTCGCCTCACTTGTTTATTGAGGTAATACATCACCCCGTGTTGTCTGTCTGAAGGTAGAAAGAGTACAGGTGGGATAACTGACTGAAAAGGCCTGCAGGGCACAGAGGACGCTCTCCATTTCCAACGTTGATGTGAAGTGTGAGCTTCCATCTGGGTCCCACGTACCCTGGGACTTTACCCGTCAGGTGTGCCCCCACCCAAGACGGGCGTCTGTGGTGAGGTGACCTCCGAGGGCAGGCGCAATGGCGAGAGCGCCTGATGAGGCGACCCTGGGGTTAGCCACCATTGCCAGTCTTGAATCACTGAATTCGTGAGTCTGACGGATGCTGCAAGTGGTCTTGCCTTTGGTCCCCGTGCACTTTGAGCATCCACTGAGTATCGCATGTGGAGTCTTGCGAAAGGGACAGTAGAATAGCCGCAGCCATGTGTCCGAGCAAGCAAAGGACCGACCTGGCAGGTACAACCTTGCTTAGTGATAGGTCCCCTAAGAGGATCGAGGCGCTCAGCTCTGTCGGCCGGAAGAAGGCTCTTCCCGAACAGTGTCCAGAACTGCTCCTATGAACTGCGGTTTCTCTTGGTGCCAGGAGAGACTTCTCGTAATTTATGAGGATGCCCAGGGATCGGAATAGATCCTGGGTGCTCTTGATTGCAGAAGCAGCGCCTCTCTGGAGGCGGCCATGAGAAGCCAGTCGTCCAGGTACGGGAACACGTGGTGGCCCTGTCTCCTCAAGAGCTGCCGCGACAGCCATGCATGGTAAAGACCCCAGTGCGGGAAGACGAGCCCAGAAGGAAGGGCTCGGAACTGAAGGTGGTGGTCGAAAACTCGAGCGCGAGGAACCTCCTGTGCGCCTGAGCCATAAGGGATGTGCAGGTAGGCATCCTGCATGTCTAGAGCGCTAAAGGCGTCCTGTTTGAGCATGGGGATAAGACCTGGAAGGGTCACCATGCGAGAATCTCTGTAAGTGACCGACACATTGAGGTCGCTGAGGTCCAAGATGTGGGGAGGTCCCCTGTTTCTTGGGAACCAGGAAGAAGTGGGAATAGTATCCTAGTCCTCTCTGGTTCTCTGGGGCGTGCTCTATCGCTCCCTTCGTAGTGTCTGAGTACTTCTTGCCAGATCAAGGCTTTGTGCTGACCCTGATACCGGGAGAGCAAAGGAGGCCTCGGGGTGGCTTTCCTGCGAATTCTATAAAGTGGCTAGACTGACCAACTGAAGAACCCACCTGTGGGTGGTAATGGCCTGCCATCCCGGCAGGAAGTTTAATTCACGACCCCGACTATAAACTCCCGTTGATCCTGAGGGGCGAGGGGCGGCAAGGAGTCAGGCTGTGGCGGCAGATGGACCCGCTGGCTGGGCCTGCCCTAGGAGAAGCATGGCCTCGGCTGGCGGGGTGTTGCCCTGGGCTCTCGAACAGAGCCCCTCTGAGGTGCAGCGGAGTGGGTCTGTTGCCTCTGCGTCCAGCGCAGCGGCTTTGGTTCCCTAAAGGAACAAGCTTAGGTCGGTACATGGCCTGAACCGACCTTACCGCCTCCCGGCCTCTTGGAGTTTGGTAAGGATCTTTTCTGTAGGATTACCAAACAATGCTTCTCCCCTCAAAGGGGCATCCAAGATGTTCTTTTCGGACGTCCAGGAGTAAAACCGAGGGGCAGCAGCCAGAGTGTCTCGGAGGCAAGCGCCAAGCTGCTGCTCGAGGCCGATGAGTCCAGCGGAGTCATACAGCGGCTCTTTAGCACGCAGGTCCCCCGTCTGAACCCGTGCGGAGGAGCTGAAGCATCTCCTCCTTCTGCTCACCTTCGGGCATCTTTTCAGCCGCTTCCAGACCCTGTTCCCAAAGCGTTCTGGAACTGAACCATGTGGGTTAAATAGTTCAGGATCTGATGGCGCCGGAGTAAGCTCATCGTGCGCCTACCCAATGCGTCCAGTTGTTTGGACTCTGGGTCCGGTGGCAGGGTGCTCAAATGTTGTGGCCTCTGTGACCCGGTCATGTGAGGCTGTGATGACCAGAGAATCGGCCTGAGGATGCTTCGTCCGTACTGGTCGTCCTTAGGGCCTTGTACAAGCGATCAGCTTTCTTGGTCTGCCTGGAGGCAGTGTGGGCGCTTCCACGCGCCTAGTGGCGATCCCGAAAGTGTCAACCAAGGGTGGTACCACCACAGGCTTGGGGTCCTTTTGCGAAGATATTTGGCCGAGTCGCACTCTTCAGGGTCTAAGTCTTCAGCATCCCATCCCATGTTCTCTTGTATATGTCTCATAATATCAAGGAACGAGGGATCATCCGGAAGAGATCTAGGCATCTCACGTGGATCCAGAGAAGGGATGGAGAGTGGAGATGGGGATCTAGAGGTGGAGTAGTCTGATCCCGTGTCCTCCGTTGAAGGGGAACGTCGGCGTCTCCTGGATTTCTTGGGGCTGGGTGATCCAGAAGAGGATTTGACGAGGTCTCCGTTTATCAGGTTTCCCCTGGGAGGTTCTAGGCTCCGGGAGGAGGAACACGACCTGCCGACCCGATGGCGGGGGCAGGGACCGAGTAGGAGGAGGAGGAGGAGGAGGGGGAACCATGTCTTTTAATGGTTTCCACCAGTAGGTGAACAGATCTTTCACCTCCACTAGAGAGCCCGGCGGCGGCCGGGTGCGGTGGGCGGTCGTCCGGGTCAGGCGTCGGCTCCACAGGGGCTCTGTAATGGCGAGGGATCCCTGGGAGTACCTCTGGGACGGAGTCGCCCGTCTGGTCTCGGGCTGCTCCTAGGTCCTCCTCCGATAGAGGCTCCTGACCGATGTCGGTCGAGGCGACAGGGCCCTTCTTTTCAGAGGGCGGGCGTCGGTCCCCTACCGGCGCCGCTGATTCACGGCCGGGCGTCGGTCGTCGACGACGGGCGGCTCCAGGGAAGAAGGCGCACGGCTGACGGCTGTCGAGCCGGCGCCTGGGCTACAGGCCTTTTAAAGGCGTGAGCTCCAACGCCTTGGCGTGGAGTCACCGACGAAGACCTGACGCCGGGTACCGAGGAGCGGGAACCCCGACTCGGCGGTGGTGATGGTGTCGTTCCCGGACTTCGCCAAGGCCCTGGAAGGGAGGAAGGCCTGGCGGATTTCTCCTGAGATGAAGGTTTCTTGATTGCAGCGAGGAATTTCGGAACAGACTACGGGACTCGAACCCCTAGAAGGGGACCTGGAAGGGCCTTCTCCCTTCTCTTCTCAGCGTGCTTGTGGACCCTGGAGCTTTCCCCTTGGAGGACATGGTCTTCAGTTGTTCCTCAGAAGAAGCCTGCAAAGCCCTCTGGCCCGGATCCTGGATGCAGCTGTTGAACCCTTGGCAAGAAGGACAGGCCCGGGTATCGTGGTCTGGGCCTAGGCACCAGACGCAGGCCATGTGGGGGTCCTTGAACGGGATCTGCTTTCCACAAGCGCACTTCGAAGGATGGCCCGAACATGGTGATGACATCAAGATCTTGCTTGAAGAGGTCTGAAGATTTTCGAAAATTTTATCGAAAAAAAAACTATTCACGCGTCGCGCGCTAGACTGGTAACCGAAGGGGTCAGGTAGCTAAGTCGGCCCGGCGGGAGAAAAAAAGAACACAGAAATCTGGGCGGGACCGCCCCCTTTTTGTACCACGCCTGACATCGGAGGCGGGATCGACGTCAAGGGCGGTCCCCGCTGTAGTTAGCTAGCTAGAATTTTTCCGTGGGGTCCTGGCGCCTGGCGTCTTCAGTCCTAATGGTGTAACCTGCTGCAAGAGCTGTGTCTCGAAGTAAGATCACAGGTTGACTCCTGCTAACAGCCCATAGGAAACGAATAACCTCCCTGTTAGTCCCTAAGAAAATACCCAAGGAGGCTGCAAGGGTCGACACCTGACTTCCCAGGGTGCTCAGGACCAAACCTTTTCCACTCCTTCCTGTAGGAAATCTAAAATCTCCAGGATCAAGGTTTTGGAAGGCCGAATATTTTTGTTCCTTGCCCAAGTTGAAAAGATGGTCCAGACACCACCATAAGCTGCTGAAGTGGAAGTCTTCCTGGCAGCCATCAGTGTGTCTACTGGGATGCATAGGGAGATGCATCACCAGTAAAAAAAAAAAAAACAGGAAGTTGTTGGCCCTCTGTACAGACAGTTGGTAAGACCACATCTGGAGTACTGTGTACAGTTCTGGAGACCCCATCTCCGCAAAGACAGGGTGGAGGCTGTCAGAGAAGGACAACCAAAATGGTGCAGAGTCTGCACCAGAAGACATATGAAGAAAGACTAAAGGAGCTTAAGATGTATAGCCCTGAGGAAAGGAGGAGAAGGGGGACATGACAGAAACTTTCAAATACCTCAAGGGAATCAACAGAGTCCAAGAGGGTAGCATCTTTCAGAAAAAGAGATGTGCAAGAATAAGGGGGCACAATTTGAAGATAGAGGGAGGACGGCTCAGACGTAATGTGCGGAAATATTTCTTCACAGAGAGGGTTGCAGATGCATGGAACAGCCTTCCTGAGGAGGTCGTAGAGTCAAAAACAGTGGGGGAATTCAAGAATGCATGGGACAGATCTAAGGTAATTCTAGTGGGGGGTAGGAGGAAGTAGGCCGTTGGTTAACTAGGATCTGCAGCTTATCTGTTAGATAGGGAAATGGGCAGACTAGGTGGGCCAAGCGGTCCTTATCTGCCACCAAATTCTATGTTTCTTGGAAAAACCTAGTTTTAGAAGTTGTGTCCTTTTAGGAGGCAGGCTGTGAGTTGCACTGCTCCTGGATTTGAATACAGAATAGAGCCCCGAGATGGAAGGTCCCCTGCACTGGAAGGCGAAAGGGAGAGCACTGAGCTAGGTTCACCAAGTCCAAGAACCACAGTCTTCTGGACCACTCCAGAGCTATTAGTAGGAAGCTTCCTCTTGAGTGCCCTATTTTGTGTATTGACCTTGCAGAGGAGAGGCATTGGAGAACAGGCATATGCTCTGTTGAAGCTCCACTTCTGTGTCAGGGTGTCCACTGCTTCCACCTGTGGACATCAGTAGTAGCTGAAGATCCACTGGGTCCGAGCATTGCAGCTGAAGGCAAACAGATCGATCGGAGGAAAACCAAACCTTTGACACAAAAGTTCGAATACCTCCAACCTCCAGGTTCAACATCCACTCCCCTGGATGAACATTTTCACAGCTTAGCCTATCAGCCTGAATGTTCAACTCCTCTGACAAGTGGGCTGCTGGCAGAGAGAGAAGATTCTCATCTGCCCACAGTAGGAGATCCGTGGCTTTTTTTTTTTTTTTTTTTAATCATCTCCCTGCTCTTTGTGCCTCCTTGATTGTCTATGTAAGACACCGTGATGGCGTTGTCCAATCTTATTTTCACCGCCTTCTATTGCAGTAGCTTTGAAACTGAAGAACAGCGAGGCGCATCACTCTCATAGATAACACAGAATGTGACGGCAGATGGGGACCACTTGATCCATCTATTTGCCCATACCCTACCCCCCAATGTGACTCATTTCTTGACGATACCTTTGTAATTATCCCATGCATTCTTGAATTCACCATTTTAGCCCTCATGACCTCCTGGGGTAAGCTGTTCCAAGGTTACACCACCCTCTTGGTATTTAAGTACTTCCTCACATTGCCCCTGAACTTCTATCCCTGTAATCTCATGTCATGCCCCCTGGTTCGCATGCAGTCTCTGACCAGAAAGAGGTCCTGCACACACACACCCTATTTACTCCCTTGAGGTACTTAAATGTCTATCATATCACCCCTCTCCTTTCCTTTGCTCAAGAGAGTACAAATGAAATATACCTCGGGGGGGGGGGGGGCAGCTGACAAACTAAGGTAAAGAAGGATCTGTATTCATATCCGAGGATTTAAATACAACCAGGCAGTACAAGAAGGCAGCGCAAAAAGCTAGCAGCATTCTTGGATGTATAAGAAGGGGTATCACAAGTAGGAAACGCGAAAGGATGGTCCCGCTGTACAGGTCCTTTGTGAGGCCTCACCTGGAGTACTGTTATCCAGGTCTGGAGAACAAACCTCAAGAAGAACAAGGATCACCTGGAAACCGTGCAGAGGAGAGCTACGAAGGTGATACATGGACTACACGAAGAACCGTATGAATTGAGATTAAATCAGCTTAGGAGAGGAGAAGGGACAGGGGAGATATGATAGAGACATTTAAATACCTCAAAGGTATCAACTCAGTATAAACACAGGATCTCTTCAGGGAAAACATGAATCCATGAACAAGGGGGCACAATATGCACCTGAAGGGAGGTAGTTTCAAAACAAACAGGAAGTTTTTCTTCACGGAAAGGGGTTGTGGAGACCTGGAACAGTCTACCCCCAGAGGTTGTGGCAGCAAGGACAGTGGGGGAGTTCAAGCTAGCATGGGATAGGCACTGTGGAAACCTAAGGCAGTAGAGAGACTGGGGGGGGGGGCAGCTTTCACGGGCAGACTAGATGGATCACAAGGTCCCCTTCTGCTGGCACTTTATGTTCTTATATGAGTTAAGTTCTCCCAGTCTTTCCTCATATGGCTTTTGGTGCAGTCTCTGTATCATCTTTGTAGCCGTCCTCTGCACCACCTCCAACCTGTCTATATCCTTCCTGAGGTGCAGCCTCCAGAACTGGACACCATATTTCAGGTAGGGTCTCACCAGGGACCTATACAGTGGTAGTACCACCTCCTTCCTTCTGCTTGTTATGCCTCTCCCAATGCAGCCCAGCATACCACTAGCCTTCAATGCCTCCTTCTCACACAGTTTTGCCACTTTTAAGTCCTCTGATATAATGACACCAGGTCCCTTTCTTGTTTGGCTGCTGCCAATTTCTCCCTCCCCCCTAGGTAGTACTCCCTTGTTGGGTTGCCTCTGCCTATGTGCATGACTTTACACACTTTTTTTTGCATTGAATTTCAGTTGCTATGTTCTTGATCACTTCTCCAGCTTCTCTGGGTGCTTTTCCATTTTCTTCACCCCCTCAGTTATCTACCTTATTGCAAATGTTGGTGTCATCCGTGATTAGGCACAAATTCCCTTCCAACACGTAAGCGATGTTGCTAATGGAAACACTGAAGAGGAGAGGTCCCAACACCTACCCCTGAGGCACTCCACTAGTCACCTCCCTCTCTTCAGACAATGTGCCGACTTCACCTGCACCCTCTGTGTCCTTCTGCCCAGCTAGTTTCTTATCCAGTTGACCACCCCCTGCCATACTCCCATGCTGTCCAACATATTTATAAGCCTTCTGTGCAGGACAGAGCTGAATGCTTTGAGTCAAGGTAGACTATATCCACCATGCCTCCCTAGTCCACTATCCTGGTGAATTAGTTGAAAATGTCAATCAGGTTACTTTGGCATGATCTGCCTGTCGTGAAGGTATGCTGCTGCTCACTTCCTTCCAGAAAATCTACTATCTTTTCCTCAAGCAGCGACTCCATCAATTTGGCCACCACAGAAGTGAGGCTCATCTCCAGAACGTTTGTGTAGAGATGCTGTTCTTGCTCTGACCAAGTTCCCTAAATGGGCAAGTGGTTCAAGACTGCCCCAACCAGACAGGCTGGCACCAGCTGTCAAAATCAACTGCAGGGAGGATTTCCAAGGGGACCCCTTGTCTCAGATTCTCCAAATTCACCCACCAATTCAGAGTGCGCCGTAGTTGTGGTGAGAGGGAAATCCTGGCCTGATAATCCTCAGAGGTCGGATCCCAGGCTGACAGCAACTCCATCTGTAGCGGACGCACGATATGGCAAGTTCACAGAACTAGTTCTAGTGCTGCCATCATGAGACCCAGAATTTGCAGCAGACTAAGAGCTGCAGCCGATGACAGAGTCCTCAGCCGCTTAACTTCTCTCAAAAGGATATCCTTTCTGGTTGGAAAAAAGAAGCCCTTCTCCTGCTCAGTCTGGAATACTGCTCCCAGATGTTCCAGGGTCTGGGATGGTTCGAGAGAGCTTTTCTCATGATTCACCACCCAGCATCTCCAGAGTCCTGATCAATGACCTCCTTGCCAATGTCGTAGATAATGCTCAAATGAGCAGGTCATTCAGGTAGGGACAGACATGATGTCCCTCCTGTTGCACTTGAGGCACCAGGACTATAAGCACCGGTGAGACGACCCTGGGGGCCGTTGCAGGCCCAAAGGGAAGAGCCCTGTACTGGAAATGTTTGTTTCTTTATTAGCTTTTGGTAACCAGGTAAGTACACTAGGTAAAAAACCTGCCTATTTTCAGGTACAACCTGGGAGAGTACAAACTACAAAATACAGCAATGACAACAGTAATGTATCACGGCAACAAAAAAATTGAGACATCATGAGGATACCCAGGACCGGGAATCTGAGGAACCTCTGATGAGGCAGACGGTTGGGAATGTGGAGATATGTATCCGTCGGATCTATGGAAGCTAGGAAATTCCCTGGCTGGACAGCTCGGATGATTGAATGCAGGGACTCCATTTTGAAGGTTCAGATGTTTCAGATCCAGAATGGGTCTGAACCCCCCGACTTTTTGATAACTATGAAATAAATCGAGTAGAATTCCTGGCCTTGATCACTTGGAGGAGCCGGCACAATTGCCCCAATTTGACTGAAGTGGGTCAGGGTCTCAGACATCGCTTGTCTCTTTACTGGGTCCCTGGGAACCAGGGATGGCAAAAAATGCTCCCATGAGGGGATTTCTGAAACATCCAAAACATAACCTAAGGCCAGAATTTCCAAAACCCAAATGTCTGAAGTTATCTGGGCCCATCTTCAGTAAAAATTGTGTAGTCTTTCACCAAGAGAAGGGGGATAGAGACGGACCCGCGTACCCTGACTGTGAGTGCGCCCATGTTTTGCCCAGTGCCTCCTGGTACATCATCTGGCAAGGGGCCCTTGTAGCCAGAATGGGCTCCTCTACTTCTATTGTTGCCAAAGTTCCAAAAGAGACGAAAACCTCCTCAAAACTGCCTCCGTTGGCCACCTCCTTGACCTCTGGGAGTTGACGCGGCCTTGTGCTGTTGCTTTGACACTGGAAGGTGGCCCTTCTTATCCTGGATAGCCGTTAAAATACCATCCAGGTCAGATCCAAACAACAAACCTCCCTCAAAAGGGTGACTTAATAGCCTGGTCTTGGAAACCTGATCAGCAATCCAGTGCCTAAGCCTTACACCTCACATGGTCGACACAATGTGATAGGCGAAGCGAGCCAACATGTGCAAATTCCCCACTGCAGTGTCCCCTAAAAAGGTGGAGACCATGGCAATCAATTGCAAAATGCTTGTTTCCTCCAAATTACGAGGGGAACAAAACTGCCCAGGGTAGTAACCCACAAGTTTAAAGCTCTAGCAACAATAAGAGGCACAGGAGGTAAGCAGGTTTGCACCATTAAAGGCAAAAGCCCTTCTACATGCAGCATCAACTCATTTGTCGTGTGAGTCTGTCAAGGCCAGTGTCGCCTCAACAGGAATAGTGGTGTGCTTCACATAATTACAAACAGCCTTGTCCGCCAGAGGAGGAGCTTCCCACCCATGGTATTTTTTCTCTTAAAAAAAAAAAAAAAAGGGACAATCCCAGGTCTTAGGTTTTGGCAGATACTTTCTTTGGTCCACACCTGCCCATTCTTGCTCAATTTTGTCACAAAGAACAAAGCTCGGGAAACACTTTGCAGCAGAGAAGGACGTAGACAGCATGGGACTGACATCCACTGCCTCTATACACTGCTCCTCCTTGAGCTGTAAGGGCCTACGTGCCTCAGCTAGAAGGTGGACAAGGACTTGGTACATACAGGGGCGGGATAGGGATCCTCCTCCTCCTCCTCTTCAGAGGGGGCATCTTCCTCACCGGAAAGTAACTTTTTAAGGTCAGGATTTTCCCCAAGATCCTCATCCTGACCCTCTAAATAATTAGGGTCGGGGTCTGCCTGCAAAGCTGTATCCACAGCCTTGTCTAGCTACGACACGCCTGGATGTGCCTGTGTGGGGCCCCCCTCTGACCTGTGGGGCCTGGTTTGGGGTCAGGTATGTCTGCTGGCATGTCATGCAGAACATCAGGGCCCACAAGCTCTCCTACTAAAAAAACAGGTGCCCCCTCCCCAGCTCAGAGGGCCGGCTGGGGGTGGGGAGAGACTGTAAGAGAGACATTAGCCTGAGAAACACAATCTGTGCAGTAGGAACCCATGGGAGAGGCCCATCACTGTTTTGCAGGTCTTACATCTTTCAAAAATAGTGGTCTCAGATAAGCCATGGTGACAAGAATAATGGCCCTGACTGTCTGGGCTTAACAAAACAAATGGTCTCCTGCAACTAAGAAAAGGCAACCTCATCTCTAAGGTAGATATGTGCAGAGTGAAGGCCTGTAGTTGCTTCGACTGCAAAACCATGCCAAAAAGATGGAAAGGGTGGCTAGAACGAGAGCCACGCGTTTAGAAACTGTGGAGAAGCAGGGGCACGTGCTTTCTCTGAAAAGCGTGTGCTTGATGTCACCATGCTGTGTGTCACATTAGGGGGAGGGTGTGTGCATGCTACAGGCACACAGATGGCGTACTGTACAGGGTGAAGTTCAGAAAACAAGAAAAACAGGTTGCAAACCCAACAGCAAACTATTGGCCAACAGTGGGAAAACCTGTTACCACCATTCGACAGAGGTTTCCCACTCCTTTTCGCAAACAAGTGCTAAAAGAAAAACACAACTCTGCACAGCAAATAAAGAAGCAAACACTCCTCAGCAGCACAGCTATAGATTTAGCCTGAATACTAGGGCTAAGACTGTTTAAGAAATATCTGAAAGGGAAATGCCTCCTAAAAGGGCAATACCCCCCAAAAAATAATTCTTAATAAAAGACCAAAAATACCTACAACGGAAATGGCAAAGCCCCCCCCCCCCCGGAGAGTCCTAGATTAACCCCAGATAGAAAAACTTGCCTGTGGCACCTCTAGGGTGCTCCCTGTCACCACGTAGCCCCAATCTGCTATGCAGAATTGTAGCCCCAAAGCTAGAAAGTTTCTTCAGAGAAGCTTGAACGATCTTTCACCTTCAATGGCATAGCTTAAACTGGGGAGTTGCTGCTGTCCAGAATTCTAATATTCCCAGCATTCCAAAGCTTTAGGCTGTGCCACTTCCTCTAGTAGGGGTGCACATTACCCAGTTGTTATTACTACCCACTTAGAATGTGGAGCACTACAGAATGGGGAAGTCCCTAGGTATTGTTCGCTTCTGCCTTATTCGGATACCTTCCCTAAAAATTATCTGTGGTGTTATGAACCACTATTCCTTACTATGCTTGTAGGATAACTCTGGTTGTCTGGGGCCGTAGAGGAATGGTATTTCCAGCCACCCAATCTATCAGGGACAGTCACTATAAGGTGACTTCAGTGCTACAGGCATGTCAGCTATACCTACTAAGCAGCTTCTTGTGCTATTGCTATTGTCCTATTAAGATGGATTCCTAAGGCCTAATAATTTGTACCTTTTGTTTTGACATGGAGGGCTTGTCCCTTGCTTCCTGCCCCTTCTATAAGGTATTTTGGGGCTGACCAATCCTCCTTTGCTTTTGCGTTGCTACTGTATATAGCTTGGGGGGGGGGCCTGGTCACCCTCCTCAACTTCTTTGGCTAGCCGTACTTCTGCCTTGCCTATGCTTCGACTGCCCCATTTGCAATACTCATTTTTTTCGATATGCCTCGTGCATCTCCGACTTACTTTATAACTAAAAAGTACAGCACTCCGAAAAAAATTGTGGTTTCTTTCACCTCGTACCCTTTACCCACTATTTCAGCACAGAGATCTATCAACTCCAGTACTTCCCCTTTAAATCAGATCATATTTTCTGGCTATTCCAACATCCTCTTCAACTTTCCATAGTTTATCCCCCAACAGCTCCCTCGTTCACTCAAAATGTGCCCTTGTAAAGTCCAGGACCTTAGTCCTAGAGTGAACCCCCTCAGCTTTAAGCTTGATCTCAGCCCACAAAGTCCTACGACTGCTTGAACCCAGGGGTTCCCTAACCATTACCTCTCTCACACTGTCTCTGTTTGCCAGGGCTGTATCTAATATGATCCCTTCCCTATGGGGATCCACGAACCTCTGGCTCAGGAAGGCCGCCTCCTACCTCTTTTCCACCTGGGCTTGCTCCTTGTGCACGTGCTACTGGGGTGTTCCAGCCCACATGAGAAAGACTGAAATCCGCCAATATTAATACCTCCCCAGGTTCTGCCACCCCGTTTATCTCATCTCCCAACTTGTTGTCTGTCACTTCCCTCTGTGCTGGTGGCTTGTACACCACACCAATTCTAATTACACAGAACATACATACGTACATATTAAGAAGCCAACAGAAGAAGCCATTTGGTCCTTCAAGTCTGCTCGTATTGCAGGGTCCACAGCTTAAGCTAATGTCCCTGCCCTCCCTCCCGACTCCTACCATCCTCCCTTCCCATGATCTTTAATTTCTCCCTATGCCTATCCCAGCCTCTCTTAAAGCTGCAGTCTTCAACGAGATGACCTCTACCAGCAGTGCATTCCAAGTGTCCACCACCCTCTCTGTGAAGAAGTGCTTCCTAACCTCCCTCCTATTCTCTCTCTCTCTCCCATATCTTCCAGAAAGTACATGTTCAGTGCCCTCAACCTCTCCTCGTATGCCTTACCCTGCTGACCCACTGTTATCTTTGTAGCCCTACTCTGGACCTTCTCCAGCAGGTTAATGTCCTTTTTGAAGTGTGGGCACCAGTACTGAACTCCATACTCTAGATGCGGCCTTACCAGTGACCTGTACAAGGGCAGTAAAACCTCCTCTCTACTACTACTGATCCCCTCAGATATGCATCCCAGCATCTTGCTTGCCTTTGCTGCTGCTTTCTTGCACTGCGTAGAGTGCTTCAGGTTGCTAGTGATCATCACTAACCGGTCCTTCTCCTCCTCCCCTGATGCAGATACTCAGACCCCACCTAGGTAGTACTCTGTCCTGGGATTCTTGGCTCCAATATGTATAACTTTGCATTTCCTGGCATTGAAGCCAAGCTGCCAGATCCTGGACCACCTCCCCAGCTTTTCCACATCTTCCTGTAGGTTCTGTATCCCTTCAACTGTGTCTACTGTCCCGCAGAACTCAGTGTCATCCGCGAATAGTTACATGTTGCCCTTAATGCCATCCCCAGTGTCACTGATGAAGACACTGAACAACACCGGCCCCAGCACAGAGCCCTTTGGGACCCCACTGGTTACCTCTCTGGTACCAGATAACTCTCCCCAACAACCACCCTCAGGGTTCTGTCCAGGGCTCAAAATAACTGGCTGTCCTCCTGTCCCGGACAGCCGTTTTTCTCACGGGACAGCCATTTCAATCAGTTTGCCTGTCCCTTGGACAGGCAGTTCAGACTTACACTGTCTGACGCTAGGACACAGTGGGAAGACGTCCTACGTTGCTCTGCCCGCATTTACCTAAGTGCTTTCTTTCAGGCCTGTTGGTGATTATTCTGTGCGGTGTTTACGCTGTACGTTTGCGTGTTTCCCTTGTTTTATCTTAAAGACATGGCCAAGTTCAGCAAAGAGACCAAACAACGCCTGCAGCAGGTTTTCAAATGTGGCCAGTCAGTTATCCGCTGGGGATTCATCCCTACCATCCTTTTTCTGGGTCAGTATTATGAAAGTCGAATTTTCAGCGTGCTTCCATGAGATCAGGAATGAACTGCTAAAGCTAAAATAAGCATGCTCTTAGAAAGCAGTTACTTGATCTAGGTGTCAGGGTCTTATCCTTCGTTCATTTTGTGCTGGCCACAAAGTTATTGAAACCTTTTCCAGACATTTGCGGCTTAATACGACTGGCTGTTCAGGGAATCTCTGCTACTAAAATAAAACGATTACAGTTTTGGCAAAATCGCGAAATGTCTCACTTTGCTTGTAGTGAGGCAGTGTAGCCTACTATAGCACTGAAATATAAAGGAACACAGAATAGCACCCTACTATGAGACGTTACAGTAAGTATCTTAATAACTTCCTAGTGCTTCAGTGCCCACATCTGTTATGGGGGGGGGGGGGCCTAATGTTTCATTTAACCCCTGGCGTTCCAGGCTTTTTTTTTTTTTTTTTTTTTAAAGATGTCTTATATCCCTGTTTCCAGTGCAGCCCTCCTCTAGACTGGGCACCTTCCCAACCCTGTCCTTACATTCTCTCTTGCTTCTTACGGACGGGGGGCACATTCTCTCTTGTTTATATGTAAGGTGCAGAGGTGCATTCTCTCTTTATAATGGGAGTGTCCATGGAAACTTTTTTCTTTATGGCGGTCCGGGGGGTGCAGGAGATGTATAGCATCCTCCCTTGCAAGGCGGCAGGGCATTTGGGTCAGTGTGGCATAAGAATCCTATAATGTGTATTCTGGGTTTTTCTTCCTTGTGTTTCACCTGCCCTTTTAGATTGTGCCCGCAAGTACTCTATCGCAAGTGGATATAGTGCACGTCAGTGCCGACAAAGCTAGCCTATGTTCTCTTTTTCCATTATCTGTTTATGTTTAATTATTATGTCTTACGGTCTCAGCCTGCCAGTGGAGTGCAGGGGTATAAGTGAGCAGCCTCTGTGGGGTGGTCACTGCTTTCAGAAGGTACATTGCCCGCATTTCCATTGCAGCTGTGGCCGTGTGCTGGGTTGGTCAGGTGACTGCTGCTAGTGGATGTCACCTGACCTTCGGTAGTCCGATGTGGCGGCAAGCGGGAGCGGGAACAGACATGCAGCGCAGCAGCAGCAGTGAGTGAACTAGCGCTACCGCGCATGCCCATCGTCACCGAGCATGTGCGGCTGCTGTGCCCAAACTCACTCGCTGTATTTCCTAGCTAGCGCTTGACTGGTGAGGTCATGAGGAGAGCTGGAGCAAATTCTTAAACAGTTCTTTTCAGGGCTATCTCATTTTGGGGCTGATTTTGTGAATCTTGTGTGATTGTGAAACTCCTGCTTCAGCATTGTCAGCACAATATAAACACTGAGGGTCTGCTGCTGTGTGGGAGTTGGAGGGAAGGGGAGATAAACGTTGTGGAGGTCAGAGGAGGAGGATTTTTTACAATCTGTGTGGTAGTTGGAGGAGGGTAGGGGAGATACACGTGGAGCAGGGGGATTCTTTAGTGTGAAGTGGTGGCTATGAACACAGTGCAGGGCTTCAAACAGGCATGGGATAGGCATAAGGGAGCAATACAAATGAGTATGAATAGATAGGCCACTGACAGAGCAAAGGCTGATGGCACATTTATAAGGTAGAAAAAGAAATGGGCAGACTGGATGGGCCTTGCGGTCCTTATCTGCCGTCAACTTCTATGTTCTATGAAGCCACTGCCAGTCTCAAAGTGGGATTAAAAAAAGGTTTAACTTTGAAAAAAAAAGAGACTTCTGCCTTGAGGGGTCTGTGCAGCTGAGCTCTGTGCTGTGTTGCAGTACATGTGATTGCTTTTTGTTGATCACTCAGTCGTCAAATAATCCACTGTATTTCTGTGCACTGCAATCTGCAAAAAAAGTACAAGGGGAGGGAGGAAAATATTGGGGGGGGAGACAACCAGAAAAAACAAAAGAAAACAATTTAAAAAATACTAAGAGTAAAACTAGGGGTATTGTGGTGAGGTGAGAACTAAATGCTTGCCTAGAGTCTGTGTGTTGACTGAACTTCTGTTGGTGTGGGTAGGTGAGTTCAGGGAAGGGGAGAGGAAGTGAAAAAAAGAAAGCAGTCAGGCACTGTCAGAAGGAGATAGGAGTCAGTACTACTCTGTACACCTGAATAAATTCTTTGTTCTGTCCAACCCACTATCTCAAAGCCAAAAGAGACCTTGTGATCTGACTATACTAACTTAAACTAGCCCGTCAGCCTGCTGTTGTGCTCTGCCACTGGAGGTGCAGGGAACTAACTGAATAAAAGTAAAATTGAGTGACTGTGACAAGAAGGCACTGTCAAACGGAGAGGAGGGGGGCTGAATTGAGCGACTCAGACAAAGCAAACAAGGAATAAAAAAAAAAAAACTTGTTTCTGGGGTTTTGTTTTGAGGATAAAAAAGAAATACTAAATCAAAACAAGTATAAGGAGTGCCTGCAGTGCTTCTGCAGGAGAGATAAGGCTCTCTGTGGATGTGGAGGAGTGGAGAGGAGGAGGAGGACTAATAAAAAATACAGCGTGACAACAAGAAGGCACTGTCAAAGGGAGAGGAGGGGGGTTGAATTGAGTCACCATGACCCAGATTAAAAAACATTTAACCAAACCCAATAAGTAACAATATCATAGCAGGCTGCTTGTGCGTGGAAAAAAAAGGATTGCAGGTGGGGGGTTTAAAAAAAAAAATACTGAGTGAGTGTGAGTGACATCAAGGCACTGTCAAAGGGAGAGGAGGGGATTAAATTATAAAACAGGTTGACAGTAGGATAGCCCTCCGGTTTTAGTTGTGAAATCTGAGCGGAAGGAAAATATAAATATTAAACTCCTTTGTCCGGGGTTTTACAGGAAGGGAAAGAAAACTAAACAGACGGTTCACGTCTTTGGATATCTCTGATCATCACTTCATTGTAGTGTCCACTGTCTTCCAGAGTGCTTATTGTACTTTAAATTTGTACTACTAAGTTAAGTATTCTTAGCTAAGTAAACCAAAATGGGAAAAAATGTCTTTGTTAAAGTTTGGCTTTAAAAAAATTACAGGACAGCCTTCGGTTTCAAGCCAAGAGGGAGGAGAAAGCTCGGGTTCCTCTATGTGTACTGCTTCTCCATTACTGATAGACTCAGTAGCACCAACTACTCACCCCACCATTGTGGCCACAGATGTGACAACTTGTAGTGCCACTGCCAGCCGATATGCCAGCAACTCTGACTACTGTTGAAAGTGAGACAAAAGAAAAGGGGTTCCAGGAGACCTGGAAGAAAAATAGGAGTGGCTACTATATGAGCCTAATGTGGGCATGACCTGCTCATACTGCAAAAATACTAGTGACACTCATGGAGGCTGGGATGCATGCGATTGAAAATGTAATGTGTCATGAACTCCAAACCTCATAAATTAGCCAATGAAAAATATTGTGTCTAACACTGAACCTTCCAACTTAGCAATAGAACGAGAATAATACAAATGGAAAAAATGAGGCGACACAAGTAGAACATTTGTTTAGAACAACTCTTTATTTGATTAATTCAGAACCCATTCACAGATTTCCTGGCATCTTAGAATTACAACATGTAAATGGTACAAATGTCGGAGTCAGTTATAGAAGTGACAAACAGGCAGCAACGTTCACACATTTTATTTCAGAATCAATAAGGATAAAAGATGCAAAACTGGTTAATAGTAACACTTTTATCTCTGTCTTATGTGACACGGGCACTGATGCCTCAGTAATAGAAGAGGAGGCAGTCTATATTAGGACAATGGAAAATTTCCATCCAGTTAAATTTGTTTCCCTTTAGCCAGTCTCTTTTCCAAATGGCGAAAGCATTTGTAACTCAATAGGTGATGCCTTAGAATTCACCTTGGACTGGAAAGAAAAAATTGTTGATTTTGGATCTGATGGGGCACCCGTCATGTTGGGTAAAGTGACTGGGGTGTTTGGCAGGATTTTGAAAGACGTACCTCATTTGTTAGGGATTCAGTGCAGTGCCCACAAGTTGTAGCTTGCTATAAAGCAATCAGCAACGTCTATTCCATACATGAAAACAACAGATTAAGTCTTAATGGGTATCTATAAAATATACCACAAGTCTCCCAAAAACTGGGCCGGTCTCAAAGAGTTAGGCAGTAATATGAGCTACACCATTCATATTTATTTATTTTATTTAGTTTTTGTTGACTAGGTAAGTGCACTAGACAAATCCTGCCTATTTTCAGGCACGACCCGGGGAGGGGGATACAGATGAATGCCAAATGACCTTGAACCAGATTAAGCTGTTGATGGTATTTTTAGTGAATGAGGGAAATTTGGCCAGGACACCGAGGAATTTCCCCTACTTCCTGCTTCCTGTGAGCAGGGGGGACCCATTTTCCTGTGGGACCAAGATGGAGGAGGAGGAGGACATGCTGTGGCTAGTGAGTTAGCAAGGCTCAGCGGGGAACATGTCACGGCTGGAATGCACCCTCAGGGTGGCCAGCATATCGTACCTCAGCCCCCGCTGCCTGCTGTGATAGCAATGGGAGGAGGATCCACCGAAAATGGAGTTTTGCTACACTCCTCTACGATGGTGACACTAGGTGTTACAGGAAGTCCCGGAGCAGGCCCCATACCTGTGGAGGGCGATGAAGATATAGACGCAGTGGTCCGTGTGAAACAGGACCTCTTATTACAGGCTGAGGCTGATTACAGAGCAGCTAAACTGCATGCCGAAGGAAAAAAAAAGGAAACTCTCGATTCAAGGTTCACCGTCGCCTTCTACGGCGTCTACAGCAAGTTTTTGCAGCAGGCCCTCTAATAGAAGATACTATATC
Organism: Neoceratodus forsteri; assembly: GCA_016271365.2. Classification (NCBI taxonomy): domain Eukaryota; kingdom Metazoa; phylum Chordata; order Ceratodontiformes; family Ceratodontidae; genus Neoceratodus; species Neoceratodus forsteri. Next base: position 880,739,879 of record CM057450.1, on the reverse strand, counting down.
AGGGAAAGACACAGGATTGGAAAATCACTCACAGCATGATTCGGCATGGTCTCCGGAACGGGCACTGGAACGAGCTGGTTGGATTCAAACAGAAACAGGTCAGTGGGTTGAGGATTCAGATATTCCACTACCAGGTTCGGGGAGTGTCACAGGGGTACTGCGGGGAACTGTGGATGGCCACTTACACAATATGCACAGGCCTGATACAGTCCTGTTTACTAAACCATATGTACTAGCCTTAGACCCTGTTTCAGGGTACACTTTATCTGCTAATACAGATGCAGAGATGGTTATGATGGACTTGCTCATTTCACAAGAGGATCCTATTTCCTTCTCCCCTATACAGTCTCCAGCACAGCAGGAGCCTATGGAAAACATTACTGTGGCTACTGATTCCCCCCAGTCGGAAGAAGCGCTGGGATCTATTCCTATAGTACCTCCTGACAATTAATCAGTAACCCCAGCCCTGACAGCTCCCACTTTTGCTAGTTTATTTCAAAAACCTGTTTCTTTAGCTAAACGCAGGAATGCAGTTCAGCTGCAGTTTTTAGGACCAGCGGATACGATGCCAGACCGCTTTTATGTGGGGAAAGTTCTATTGAAGCAGATGCTGGGGGTTTCTCCCTCAGAAGTGTATGCTTTGATTCATACACCGGGAGAATCTACATATGACATAAGTTTTCGTTCCCCAGACATCCTGAATCGCTTGGATGAAGTATGCCCTGTTTAAAACGAACCCAGCTTGGACCCACTTTCAAGCTATACCTTTAACAAAACAAACTTTTAAAGTGATCACTGTCTTATTCAGAAATGAAGGGGTGAATATTATGGACATTTCATACTGGCTGGAGAAACGTTGTCAAATACAAGGGAATCCGGAACCAATTTTAGATTCTGAAGGTTTTTGGAATGGAGGGTGGAGGTATAAAGTGACTTTATCACAAACGGAGGATGGACTTCAACATCTACCAAGTTGTTTTTACCTGGGTCATGACAAGGGTTTTATTTTTTATCCTGGACATACGCCATTGTTAATAATGCGTTCCAGTAGACATTTGAGTCGAACCTGCAATACAATGAAATGTGCTCACTGTGGGGAAGTGGGGCATAATATGATGACCGACTGTCATCATCCCCCCAAGTGTAGTCTTTGTGAGGAACAGCATTCCTTAATGGATTGTCCTTGGGCAGCCCATAATACTGCAGACAAGGATAATACCACTCAGGATTTTTATTTGAATATTGCATTAAAATCGGCTTTGAAACAATATGCACCCCCCACCCAACTAAGAGGGCACCTCCTGAAAGGCCTATTAATCCCCCTTTGGAGGCCTTATCCACTTCTGTTTGGGTTTCTCACATGCCTCCATCTGAGGTAGAACCTTTAGTACTAGAGGTATCTGGTGATGTAGGTTCTATGCCTCCCCCAACCCCTTCTGCCAGAAGGTGCCTTCACTGTAGTTAATAATCGAAGGAGTTTACAGAAGAAAACTGCAGCATCTGTTTCAGAAGTCTTCCATCTCCCAGTGCAAAACACCTTTTCCACCTTGCAGGTTGAAGAACCTGATGTAGGTACAGAATCAGACTAGGTTTCGGTTCACTCCTCTCAAGCGGATGGAGGATCAGACACTGAGCGTTCTACAGAAGATTTGACTATCCCTCCAAAAATAAATCTAGGATGGGTTCCCGTAAATGGGTCAGGAAGAAATCCTAATGTTTTTCAATTTTTTTCAGGATTAATTAGTTCTCCTTTAGTTAACACAATGTTTTTTTGGTGTTTTTTTTTTTTTACGCAATGGATACGTTATTTAGTATTACTGTGGCCTCTTTAAATACTAACAGTATTCAGTCAGATAGAAAACAACTTTTGGTATATGCTTTATTTGATTCCTTTTTTTATGATGTGGTATTCTTTCAAGACACTCGATTACATAGCAGACAAGAGATGGATAGAGCCTCTATGGGATGGAAATGGGGAATGACTTATTGGTCTATTGGAAAGGATCTTTGTTGTGAGGTTGGAATTTATTTAAACTCCCCTTTGGCACAATCTATACAGGTAGTGGACATAGCCCGGGGCCGGGCTTTGTTATTAGATGTCACGTTAAATAAATTGCACTATCGGTTTATTAATGTATATACCCCACAAACACAGACAGCTAGAATTGAGCTTTTCAACACTATACAGCCTTGTTTATATCTCGTTATGTTTTCTTGGGAGGAGATTTCAACTGTGGGTTGTATTTAAAGGATAGGAGTCCTCAAACCCAAAAATTATATTGTGATACCAATTGCCTGGCTGCTTTGATTTCACAAACTGGTTTGGCTGATGCTTGTGTTTTTTGGCTGGCCAGATAAGAACTATTTCAGAGGTAACCTAGCTACTAGGATCGATTTCTGGTTTATATCTCCTGCCTTGGAGATTAAAAATACCAAGACCTGTCCTGTTGCTCCATCTGACCACGCCATCATAGAACTGACTGTCTCTAATTATGATGGTATGCAACAAGGGCCTGGGTATTGGAGGCTGAACTTGGAACTGTTGTCTCTTCCAACTGTTAAGGATGGTTTTTATTTCCTTATTAGAAGCACGTAAATCAGTTAAAATGTTATATGATACTTCACAGGAATGGTGGGAGAATACAAAGCTAGATATTAAAAGATATTTTCAACACATATGTAGATTAAATAGGAAATTTAAGAGGGACCAATATTGTATTTACAAAACACAGTTTCAGAATTTAGTGCTTCAAGCTTCCCAAGGAAATAAATGATTCTTGCAGAATTAGCAGAAACCAGGCGAAAAATGAATGATCTACAATATAATAGACTTAGATCTTTAGAACAGAAATGGAAATTTGGAACCCAGGGTTCACAGGATTTTATGAATCCATTTCAGTTCTGTGCTCAGCAACAATATCAAAAGCGGATGTCTAATTCAGGATGCTAAGGGGTGTCTTTTTTCCAAAACGTATGGAATTATGACAGCCATAGAGGAGCATGTGCAGTCTTTATTTAGTCATCAGGAATCCTCCCAGGATGGTCATAAGGTTTGGTTGGAAAAATGTATTTTAACACAAATTTTGTCATCCGATCAACGGGTACTGGTGTCACCACTTACTCAATCTGAAATAATGACCACTTTTGCAATGGTTAAAAATAATTCTGCACCTGGAATAGATGGAATTCCATATGAATTGTACAGTGTGATTCTGCAAGTTTTGTTACCTGAAATCCTAGAGTTATTTCAGGATATGATGGTTTCAGGGAATTTGCCCGATTCAATGGGGAATGGGTTGGTGGTTTTTATGTATAAATCTGGGGACAGGACTGACCTTTCAAATTGGCGCCCCATCACATTTTTAAATACTGATTTTAAATTGTATACCAAATTGTTGAATAACAGGTTGTTGCTTTGTGCATCTACTCTGATACATTCTTCTCAGACTTGTACTATTCCTGACTGGAGTATAACAGATGGGTTAATTTTTATTATGAGAAATTTTGTCCCGGGGGAAGGCTGGAGAATTAACTGGTTTCATTCTTAGTTTAGATCAGGAAAAGGCCTTCGACAGGGTAAACCATGAATATCTTTGGGACTGTTTGGCTAGTTAAGGGATTCCGGGTACTTTTATTTTTTGGATAAAATCTTGTTATTCTAATACTAAAGCTTTAGCATACTGTAATGGATGGATGGGAGGGCATGCATGGTTACCGGGAGTTAGATAGGGATGTCCAGTCCCCTCTCTATCTTTTACACTGGACCCTTTAATTTGTCGCGTTAATGATAATATTGCTATTCAGGGGGTTTCTTTTTCTAGCACCTCAGAAGAAATTAAAAGTATTGCATATGCAGATGACATCTGCTTTCTTGTGGGGGATTTACATTCGACCTGTTTAGTGGGACAAATACTTTGGGAATTTTCCAAATTCACAGGAGCCAGAGTTAACTATAGGAAAAGTAAATGCCGTTCCTTTGGATTAGAAAGTTTTTAGAATCTCACGTGGTATGGGATCCCTGTTGTGACAGGGACCTGTACAATTCTTGGACTTCTTTTTGGTACCGGGGATTTGGCCTTCTTAAATTGGTCCTCCAAATTGGACATTGCAAATGGGAATATTTTACTGTGGAATAAGTGGAGATTGTCCAAATTAAAAAGGGTATATATGATTAAGATCTTCTTACTCCCAATTTTTTTTTTTATTTAGCTGCAGTTTTTAGTCTACCCCCTAAGCTGGATACCCGGATGTATGGTTGTTTATTTTCAGGCATTTGGGGTAGAAGCCTGTTTTGACTTAAACCTATTTCAGCTAAAATATTGATTGGGAAAATGCTGACATCTACCCGTATACCGGTTTATATGTGGCTTTCCCTACATGGTAAACTCAATGTCAAAGGAAACCTAAAACATAAAAGTGTAGAACATCATTACTGCCCTAGGGAGACGTGTTGAGGTGGTGGAATCCATGGACCATTTGTTCTTTCTGTGTCCTTTTGTAAAATGGTGTTGGAAATAAAAAATTTTTTTTTTTTTTTTGTACACACACGGGGCAAATGGCCTACATCACCCTTTTGTGATTTAACCCCTGAGATTTTATACCTGGGTATTCTTCCATTCAAATGGACTAAACATGACAGAGTTACACTTTGGTTATTTTTGGTGTTTTAAATTCTATATATGGCATGTGCGGTGTAGGCTGACACCGCAACAATTAGAATATACAGAGGAACAATTATTTCATATGATTACTACTGCAATTCTTAGTCATAAAAATACTGAAAGAAAGTCAGTGCCATATGAAATCTTCCAGTCTTGGTGGTACAGTATAGATTGGCCATGAGTTGGTAGGGTATATTTTGAGATACATTTCAGTCATTGCATAATTCCACTTTTGTTTATGACTAGTAATATGTGGTACTGAGTGTTTTTCTTTGTAATTTCACTGTTATTTTCTTCTGGTCTTAATTAATAAGAAGTGGCAGTTTCTGGTAGAAATGAATTATTTTCTGGTGAGGAGTATTCTTGATTTTGAGTACAGTTTAATAAAAAAAAAAATATAGAAACATGAAGAATCCGTATATTATGGAAGTGTATGTTGTGGATACTAGTTAATTCTATATGAGATGCTTTGAGGTGGGAAAACATACTGCCATATAGTGGTATGCATGTGTGGGGGGGGTATTTCAGCTTACTATGTATGGGATAATGCTGTGTTTATGTTTTTCATCTTATTTTCACAATTTTTTTTTCTCCCTTTAGGTTTACAAGGGACAAAAAGTATAATGTATACTTATTTTTCTTTGTTTTTTTATTTTGTATGTTGTCATACAATTTTTGATATTTTGGTTCTCTCATAGAATCCCTGGCTCCTTTAAGTAAGGGGGGGGAGACTTTCAGCATTTAGTACTTGGGTTTTAGGACCCTAATGACAGAGTTTTTCTTTTTTTCCCATTGCATGTATAATGAAATACATATTTCTGTTTATTATTTGTATTATAATTTAGTATGTAGTAATACTTTTGTATATATAATTATCTCATATTTTTGTTTTAGGGGAGTTTCGTTTAGCTTTGGTTATTTCTTCCTTTTTTTTTGGACTTTCAAAATGTTGATATTTGTTTTGTTCATTTGGATGCTGTATTACCTTTTATATTAATTGTTTAATTTTGTATTATGATTTGGTGTGCTGTAACACCTTGTGTATTTAGTTTGCTTTTCAGTCTTAATAAAAAATTCCCCTACTCTTTTCGATAAGTGCCATGGGATTTTTAACATCCACCTGGACTACCACCAATCCAGACAGCTGGGACCTCGGTTTAACATCTCATCCGAAAAACAGCACCTCAGAAGTGCAGCACCCCTCTCATGCTGCACTACAGTGTCAGTACTGGGATATTAACCGAAGTGCCAGATGTGGGAACTGAACCCACAGCCCTCTGATCTCCCGGCCTCAGAGGCGGGTGTGCTACCTGAGCCACTGACATTGTACATACCATATATACAGACATTTATACAAAGAATTTAGTACTTTACAATAAACCACGTCTGACTCCAGTGAGCTTTTAAATAGGTCTGCCAGTGACCCTGCCAGCTCCTCAGCCAGTTCCTTTAGTACTCTTGGATGTACTCTCTCTGGGCCTGCAGATTTGTCCACCTTCACTGCCAGCAGCCCCCCCCCCCCCACTCTATCCTTCTCTATCACTACATCTGTGTTCTCCTCCCTCCCTGCTCCTCTTTTCTCTCCTGAAGGCACTGGTCCGTCCTTCTCCCTGGTGAAGACGGAACAGAGGTATTCATTTCGTATCTCTACTCCCCCCCCCATCCTCCACCCACTCCATCCCTTTCTTAAGCCTAACAATCCCTTCTTTCTTGTCCCTTTTCTCACTTATATAGCGAAAGAAAACCTTCTCTTTTTTTTTTTAACTTTATCTCCTCTGAACTTCCCGGGCATCCTTCAGGAGTGCCCTCTCGGATGTGCATCTACTCCCAGCCTGAAACCCCGCTTTCCCCCAGTTCCCCCCCCCAGACGACATCAGCAAGTCCAACCCCCGGATCACCTCCGGGGCTGGGTCCACCCTCCCTTGGCAGCTCTTTGTGGCTAAGTGTGAAGGACCTACCTTTCGTCGCCAGGTCGGCCCTGTGGAGAAACCTGGGTACGCTGAGCCAGCGGAGGGATGTGGGCGCTCCACTGGGGCCTCAGTCATCTCACCGGGTGCCAGAGGGGTTTTTCCATTGTTTTTTTTTTTCCCTTCCCCCCTCGGAGTGCGGCATATCAGGCAACGCCATACCCGCAACTCCGCCCCACATCACTAGCGCGTCATGTTGGGCGCCCGATTTCCACCAGAGGCCGCCCAGGAGCAGTCGCTTCTCCCTCACCTCCCCAGGAAGAGAGAGCAGTCCTCCAGACACTCAATCTTCTCCTCCGCCACCCCAGCAGCCCAAGCTCGTCCCCAAACCCAGGTCGCCGCCGTGGCGTCCAGCACCTCAACCCTCAGCGCCACCAGGCCGGCGTTCTCCCCTTAATTCCTTTAGCTATCTGCAGCTCCTTCTGTGTCTTTGCTCGACGGACTTCCTTACTTGCCTCACTAGCCAACCTTAGATAATTTTCCCTATCCACCTCTCTTTTGGTCTTCCTGAATTTTCTATAGGCCAACCTCTATTCCCTTACTGCCTGGGCTACCCCAGAGCTGAACCAGCTGGGCGCTTTGGCCCTTGTATTCTTACCCCCTGAGCCCAACACTCATCAGTGGCAACCAGTATTCCTTCCTTAATGATGGACCACCTTTGGTCCACCCCTATATCTGCTTTGATGCCCGCCAGATGGCTCCTTAGATTACCGCCCTCCTTCTCTCCTTCTGCAACTACCTGTACCTATACTAATCTCAGTCCCTGTAGTCCTGCCTGCTTCCTAGATTTTTGAGACAAGGATACCCTGCTTTATGTAGAACGCCACTCCTGCTCCTCTGCCTTTCTCATTAGGCGTTTTTACACTGGTAATTTCGTAACGGAATAAACATAATGGAAAGACCTTACCATTCTAGCCAATGTGCGTAAAATTAATTTCTTCCATTTTAAAAGCGAACGGCCGCCCGAACCGCACTCCGTGGTTTGGGTGGTATGTTCCGTTGTGCACCACAGTGTAAAACGTCTGCTCTGGCATCTCAGTGTGCCACGCAAGTAGCTCTCGTCAGACTGCAACTTTTGTTGACGTTCTAACCCCCTTTCCAGGAAATCTTGCAGACAAGGAGGACTGCACCGGTAGGGACGGCTGGATCTATCACTATCATGCCAAAAGATCGCATGCGTGTAAACAGAAGGCAGAGCAGAAAGGACTATATCGGCGCTACACAGACAACGCTCATTTCAGCAGAGGAGCATGTGTGTAAAAATGCCCATTATCTCTCCTGAATGTGTGTGTTCTGGTACCTGCAGTTCCCACTTATGGGGGGCTGAGGTGCCTGTATCTCAGTCACAGCCACCATATCCTAATATGCCTGAGCATTACTGCCTGGAGGAGATCACAGGCTTTGTTCACAGGCTCTTGGCATTATCACGCATCACTTTCTATACCAGTTGTGTCCCATCTGTGGTCTACCTTCTTTTCAGAAAGTATCTTCAATTCCTTCCGTTTCCTCACACCCTCATATCCCTGCTGCAGTCCACTGCCCCATCTCCTTCCTCTATACCTTTTCCCTTTGAATCCTTTTTGATCCACTGTATTGGCCCCTCTCCCCACCTGGGCTCGTTCTGCCTGACTGCACTAGTTCCAAGGAGGCTGTACTGGCCTCCCTCAGTTGTATGGATCTGCTTATCCTCAACTGTGCTGTCTCCCCACTGCTCTCCTACTTTAAAGCCGTTTCTAGGTATTGTGCAAACCTACCCCCGGCACCCTTCCCATTAAGGTGTAGGCTATTCCCCTTGAACAGCTTCCTTTCTCTCCAGGTGTAGCCCCGGTCTCCTAGAAACTGACATCCCCCGCACAACACCAGCAGCTCAGCCGTGCAGCAAGCGGATTTGTTTTAAGCAGCTCCTTGTGACTAACACATGGCTGCAGAGAAGGTCACCATACCTGCCCTGCCTGAGAGTCCTGCCTAGAGTTTAGAAGCACTCATTCACCTCCTTTACAACTCTCCTGGACAAATCATTTGTGCATATATGCACTATAAGATGTGGTCTCCCCATTTGCCCCGGTGCATTCCAATACCTTCCTTCGGAGGGTGTCTGCCACTGTCCCTGGGGAAACAGTGGACCAACCTCTCGAGTTCCAGTACATGCACCATCCTGCCTGTGCCCCTTATAATCAAATCCTTATTACTATGGCCCTTTTCCTTCCTTGTTAGGGTTCCCACCCTTCCCTTGCTCAGGTACAGCAGCCAGAGACCCCCCTTTTCAAAAGTACTGATCCTTGTCCCCTCCAGGTGGGAAACCAGGGGGCCCCCATTCAACAGTGGTTGAAACCTGTTAGAACTGGGTGGAGGGGCCAGCTCGGTGGCGCGGAGGGCTGAAAGCGCTGGACACCACACCTCACTCCATGTTAGCGACCCGGGTTCGGGAACGGACTCGGACCACCAGGGGCTGGCCAGGGGGAGAGGGATCGAGCGCCCAATGCCTGCTCTCCTTCTCCGGGGAGGGATGGGGAGTTAGCCTTGCCACTCTACCGCCACCACCTGGGGATCTCAGGGGGTGCCGGCGCGGTCGGGGACAACAAAAGGGGTTGACGCTAGCAAAGGACAGGAGTAGACACACATCTCAGCGTGCATCAGCTCATTGGTCCTCATTGCACGCCAGCATCAAGGGAACCAGAAAGAAGGGAAAAATCCCCCAGACGGTCCTGGCGACGATCCTCCACTCCGCTCCACTCCCACAATGCCAGAGGAGCAGACTCCGCTGTGTGCGCATGCTTCCCTGATGTCCGAGGAAGGCAGGGAGCCCTTCCCTGCCCCGCCCGGGGGGTTAACCGGGGGCCTGAAAGTAGAACTGAGGCGGCGTGCACTCTAGGGGCAGACTCCTCGGTGGGTTGGAAAGTGGATGCCTGGGGATCCGAGAGATAGGAGGGTCTGTGGGCTGCAGGAGGATATACACAGAGTTTAAAAAAAAAAAAAGTAGTGAGTGGAGGGGCACAGAGCCAATCTCTTTTGGGAGCTGAGAGTCTTTCAGCACAAAAAGTGGACTTATTTTACAAAATTTACAGAACGATTGTTAAATTGTACAGTACCCTGCTCAACCTTACTGCAAGGAATACCACCATGCGTAAATCAGCAAAGAAAGCTGCAGCTAAAGACTTCTTTAAGGCAAAATCTCACCTATGAATTGGTGGACTACAAGGCTGCAACTGAGAACAGCAGGGCTGAGGATTCAGGATTCACGCTTGAAACAGTCAATCAAAATGTTAATCTATTATTCAAAACTGTCTCAGATTTCTACAAAAAAAAGATGATACTTTTAACAATAGTGTAGTCCGCCTGGAAAAAGAGGTTTTGTACCTTTAAAAGGCTTTAACTGCTGTATATGGTTTGGCAGACAAAGTCCAGGGACTGGCGGCAGGCTTGGTAAGAGAAAATGCAATGCTTAAGCTAAGGCTCAAAAATCTTGAAAACCAAGCACTGGAGTTATAGGAATGTGGAACAAGCTGAAAGACACGATTTAAAAACTTCTACACAGCAATGGCTTGATGTAGAACTGTGGGCAACCCAGGAAGAAAAGGAACTAGTACGCATAGTTAAAACCTACCAGATTACTCCTAGAAGACCGCCAGGAACAGATTCTCCACCATGGACCATCCTTTTTATGTTTGCTTGCACGCATGTGCAAGAAACATAGTGCCATCATCCGAGTTTCTGTAGGTGTGGCACCCTGTCTTCCAATTCAGTCAGTGTGTTTGCAGGCACGGCCACAGTTCGCCAATGAATGCTGCAGCTGTCTATGACAGCAGTTGAATAAGCAGTGGCGTACAGTTGAAAGCAAGAGACCCGCTTCAGTGAGCAGCGATAAGACAGTGCTGATTAGCATACTGCATGCTCATGCGCTCCCCCACAGCGATAAGATAGTATTGATTAGCATACTGCGTGCTCGCGCTTCACACACACACACACACACACATATACACACTGTATGTAATAACGCAAGTTCTAATCCCCCATTGGCTCTGCCGCTTTCCCCAACAGAGTTCCAGGTGCCACGCTGGACAACAGTCTGTATGGCTGATGGGGTGCCCAATCTCTGTCGGCTCCTGCCCCCCCAAAAACAGCCTTCCAGCTGCCACGCTGGGAGCCCACCCCAGCGTGGCACAAGTCCCGCGTTGTCTACGAAAAAATAAAATAACCTGCAAGAAAAAAATGGTCCCTCGCTGACTGTCCTGACCCACCCATGCCACCCTCTGCACACCCTGCCTCCCCACACCTCACCCCATACTTACCTCCGGAGTCCAGTGCAACGATCTCCGGTGGACCGGGAACACGTCTGCACTCTTCAAAGCCAACCGCAAACTGAGGAAATGCTGGTAAGCTGTATAATGGAATAAATAAGGTTTTTTCAACTTTGATGCATATCTCAGGCATTTTAGGGAATTTTTTCACCAAATCTTCAACATGGGGTTTTTGGGATCCCGCCTCATGAATTCTGGCACTGTCATTTTGTTAATAGACCCCAAAAGTAGATTTGAGGTCACTGCTCGGAACCACCTTCGGGACAGATTCTGACAGCGACAGTGTCACAGTTAGTAGTCCCCAAAACCCTATGTTGAAAATTTGCGAAAAAATTTCAAAATGACTTTTACGCATGTTGTGCTGTTCCTATGCAGGCTCGTAAGTTTGCGAATTTTCAATATTTTCACTCCAGATTTTCAACATTGCCATTTTACCACACCTCCTTATGAGCAGTACAGCTGTCATTTTTCACATCTTGCCCAAAATGTGTTTCCACGTATGTAGCGCACAATGGCGCAGTCAGTGTGCGAAATCAATGTTCGGGACAGATTAAGAAAAACACAGTGACACTGTTCATGAGCAGAGGTGTTAAAATGGCTATGTTAAAAGTTTGGTTAAAAAAGTCCATAAAAATGACTGTTACGAGCAAGCATTGCGCTGTTTCCATGCACCCTCGTAAGTTCATGCATTTGTAATATTTTCAGTCCAGATTTTCACCACTGGCATTTTTCCACACTTCCTTATGAACAGTACAGCTGTCATTTTTCACACCATGGCCGAAATGAGTTTTCGCACTTCCAGTGCAGAAATGCGTGGTCGCTGTGGGAAATCACTGTTCGGGAACAGATTAAGAAAATCACAGTGACACTGTTCATGAGCAGAGGTTCCAAAATGCCTGTGTTGACAATCTGATGTAAAAAATCCCCAAACTAATTGCATTATGGGTGTGCGTTGCGCAGTTTCTACACCCACTCGTGACCACCAGTTTTTTTAATATTTTCAACATTGCCATTTTTTACACCTCCCCATGAACAGTACAGCTGTAATTTTTCACATCCTGTTCGAAATGTGTTTTCGCACTCTGGTGCCAAATGGCATAGTCACTGTGCAAAATCAGCTGCTAACAAACTGATATTGCCACTGTTCATAAGGTGGGGTCACAAAACCCATGTTGAAAATTTGGAGTGAAAATTAACGAACACCCAAGGCGCTAGGTTTTCCCACCATAACGCCCCACCCTGTAGAGACTGACAGGCATTAGGGGTGCGACTGGATTCTCGCCTGTAATGCTCATACCATTCCACACCCTGCAGCCAGTGAGAGGCATCGAGGTGTGCCTTGGACTCTTCGGCCCCAAAGTTCACCCCATTCTCCTATACTGCACCCATCTCACAATATTTCCTGATGGAATGGGATGAGCATAAGGGCCAAAGACCCTAAGGCACACCGTGACACTTGTCAGTGTCTGCAGGGTAGGGTGTGGTGAAATGGCGTGGCCGTTATGCCTGAAGACCCAAAGGCACACCCCAATGCCTGTCAGTCTCTGCAGGGTGGTGGTGGTGGGGTTGGCTTCAGTTCAATACTTCACTGCCATTCCTATTATGCAGCTCTGTAACTCCTACACTACCAATGCTAATGCCAGCAAGCAAACATTCGGCATTGACAAATGCCTGTTATGTTAGAGACAATAATTGAGTGAGACAGAGTGCTGACAGCATCTCCAAGGCACAGGGCCCTGCAGTACAGGGGATCAGCAGTGAGGCTGTTCCCCAATTTAAGTTTTGCCACGTGGCAGAGAATGCAATCCTTTGATGCTGTGAGAATAAAATTGTCAGTGCTTGAAACCCCTCAGTCTTTTGCCTTCTCTGCCAAACTTCAGGTAAACTATGAGGGCAAGTAGCATTTGTACACTGCCCCGGCTGATGTCAGTAAAGTCATCCAAACGACTGAAGCCGCTCAAGCGGAAGTGCAACTGGACTCTGATTTTGGATGAACTGTTTAATCACAGTCTCCTATGCTGAGCAAGGTACTGTTATGTTTTTGTTCCTCAATATTCACAGCTCTCTGGACTTGATAAAGACATCTCTATACAGAAGCATAGCGATTTTTTTTTTTTTTTTTTAATAGTTTTATTTGCACACTAACTATGTGTGTTCTGTTAAGTCACAGCACATGACTGGACTAATATCTGTGGGCTACTACTGATCCTATGGTAAAAAGCCTGTCCTTGCTTAACCACTCTCTCAGTGTGGTACAGTAAATTCAAACTGAATTAGAAAGTAACCATAATCCCAAATTCCTCCCAGGCGTGCAGTAGGGTAGCTTTAAGGAGTGAGGGGCTGCATGCTTAGGGGACCTGTATGGACCAAATGGTTTGAGAGACCTGGTGGAACTAAAAGTGGGACTGGGTTACAAGGACAGCACAGATTTCAATATTTGCAGGTCTCCACACATCTGAGCAGAGTGAACAGTACAGACTCGGGGGCAGCTAAGATAAGTGGGCTTGAGAAAGCAATCATGGGAGCCAGGATGCATCCACAGGGCTCTGTGCCTACCATATATGCGTACTTGCAGGATACTCTTCCAGACCTCTCCATGGGAGTATGCCATCTATGGGAAGGAGTTTTAGGGTTTGACATCACAGATAACAACTAGGCAAAGATATAATAATAATAATCATAATAAACTTCATTTGTGAAGCGCCTTTCCAAGAGATCAAGGTGCTGGACATAAAATATAAAGACACGTACAATAATAACACCATTTAAACATTCCATAAAATCCAGTTAAAATGAAATATTCCCATAATATAGTTTCCAATAGCAGCATAACATTAACAACTAAAAACTATCAGCTGGCACTGTCAGGGAAAGCCAACCTAAAAAATAAATAGGTCTTGAGGGTTGACTTAAAGCTTTGAACGATCAGGCATTCCCCTCACCTGACGAGGTAGAGAATTCCACAGGGCAGGGGCCTCATAAGCAAAAGAACGAGCCCCATATGTCTTCAACGCACCCTGGGAATCTCTAGCAATCCCTCATCGGTGGATCGAAGTGGTCGGGAGGGGCAGTAGGGACAAATGAGATCTTTCAGGTAGCGGGGTCCTGATATGCAAGTCCTAAATGAGATAGTTGTGGTGCAATAAAGACAGCACGCAAATGATTTACCGCTGCATTTTATTCAGTATAGCAGCACAAACAAATCGGCCACTCAACATTTCATGCCTCCAGAAGCATGTGCTGTTCCTAAGTGCACGGTTTTCTGGACCTTCACAGTGCAGTAAGGTCAACGCCCCAACCTCAAGAATTTCTGCGACTCCATGGGACGCAAAATCCATTAACATGTAGGAGGTGGAAACAGTTGGGGGGCCCCCCAAGAGACAGAAATAGAAGAATATTAGTAAATAGGCAGGGAGGGTCACCCGAGACCTGGTAGGGTCTGCAAAGACAGATTAGGCAGTGAATATCTGGGCAGACTTGGTGGGTCAAGTGGTCCTTTTCTGTTTCTAACATCAGGAGCAGCACACTCAAAGACCTGCAGTAAGGGCCAAGAACTCGGACTGTGGGACAGAACATCCATCAACACAAGGAGTGGCATTCTCAATGACCCATGCTGTGGCCAAGCCTCTCTTATTTATTGAATTTTTATTTACTAAATTCTGTTAACCAGGTAAACCCACTGAGACAATGAAGTCCCTTTTTCAGACTCATTTTTCACCAGCAGACATCTTCAGGTCGCACCTGGTAATGAGCCTCAGCTCAGTGTGCCTTTCTGTTATCAAATTTTTTAAATAAATAAAAAAATGTGTCAAACTGAAAGTGCCTTGGGCCCAGGGCAAACTCTGGGAGTAGGCTGACCCAACAGGCCTGGGAGGTGGTCCTGCCAGCTGTGAAGGTGGACTCAGTAACATCATTTTACCCGAATCATAAGGATTGCAAACCTCCTAAACCCACAACAAATCATATAAATAAAGGCTAAGGAAACAAAGTTTTAGGGGTTGCAAAAATATCGTTAGGGGCCGGCCCAGTGCCGCCGAGGGCTGAGGTGCTGGACGCCTTATCTCACGTCACACTGGCGAGCCGGGTTTGGGAACAAGCCAGGGTCAAAGAGCCAGCAGGGGGGAGGAAGGAGGGAGCAGGCTTGAGCAGCTGAAAAGCAGCTTTCCTCTCCTGGGGAGGAACCCTGTCGCCCACCATAGTTCCACTGCCCCCAGGTGGAGGTCCGAGGGCAACGTAGGCAGGCGGGCAGCAAGCAAAGGGAGGATGCCTCAGTACCATGGCATGAGCATGCCTCCACACGTGTGTGGCAGAGACAGGGATGGGGAAAAACTGGGGATAAAAAAGCTGATACAATATAGATTAAAAGCCGGCCCGGTGGCACGGAGGGTTGAGGCGCTGGATGCCTTACCTCACGTCACACTGGCAACCTGGGTTCGGGAACGACTTCGGGTCGCCAGGGAGCTGGACTGAGCCACCTAACAGCAGCTGTCCTCTCCCAGGGAGGTTGTCGCCCCCCTCCCCCAACCCGTAGTTCCACGCCGGTAGAGGGTCCGGTGAAGGCGCGTATCGCGCAGGCGGAAGGAGACGCCAAGGAGGACATTCAGGCACATGCGCTGGCCTCCAGACACTTGGTTCGCGCTAAGACAGGGATGGGAGAAAACAAGGGGATATATATCACAGGAGTCTCAACCGCAACTCCTTGCTACATGCCAGTTTGAATATCCCCTATTGTATGAAAATGTTAGAATCAATAGTTAAAGAATATATTGAAAAGTTCTTGATGGACACAGACCAAGCTGATATACATCAGCATGAATTTAAGGAAGGCAGGTCATGTTTTACGGGCTTGACTAGTTTCATTGAGCCAGTCAGCAGGGCGCTAGACCAAGGAGTCCCTGTGGATGTCCTTCACATGGATTTTTCAAACGCCTTTGATTCTGTCCTCATATGAAGCTACTAGCAACTCTGGAAGAAGTCAGAATCAATACAAACCTTTTAAACTGGATTGCAGCATGGCTGAGTAACAGAAGGGAATGTGCCACAATTAAAGGGTCACTATCAGCTTTGCTCGTCTATTTTTTTTTTTTTATTACATGTCAGCAGTGTGCCTTTTGGCACACACATCACTGATTGCCCCTAGTATGTCCTGATGTATCTGAAACTGAATTTTTTTTTTTTTTTTTAAATTACTCTATTTCGCCTAACCCCAGCCTGCCACCCCCGACCAATCAGGAGAGACATGGCAGACATCCCACTGCCTGCCACCCTGCCCAGAATGGACCGCAGTGCCCCATGGAGCCACGGTTTTACCCCCCGGGCAGTGACGAGGTGGGGGTGCAGACACCCCGTAACTTACAGTTTGTCGGTCTAGGTCCATCAGGCAGGCGCAGGCACATCGTGGGCACGTCTCCTAGCTCCCCAACTCCCTGTCAGTGGCAGGCTTTAATTTCGTTTTCTCCCTCCCTCCCCATACAGTGTGCAGCTCCCACGACGTCATGGCGCAAGGTGCAGACGATGCTGTACAATGGCCGCCCATCCCCTACAATTGGGGCCTACAGCAGTCCGAGCCTCCGCTCGGAGTCAGGCAAGTGTGCAGGCATTGGCCTGTTCTCTCGGAGAAGGCAAGCTGTCGAGGACACCAAGCCCATCTCCCCAGCCGACCTGACCAGCAACCCGCGAGTCCGCCTTAAACCCGGGTCACCAGCATGGTGCGAAGTGTGGCGTCCAGCTCCTCAATCTTCAGCACCACCTGGCCGGCCTGAAACTGAATCAATTTTAGTAGTTTAGCCGATTTTTATATTAGTAGTTGGTCGCTTGGACCGACAAACTCACCTGCCTACCGGAAGCATACGCAGGACATGACCATGCGTCTGCCACAAGCCGGTCCTTAAGTGTGATTTTTGGACATGGGAACTGGAAAATGAAGTTCATCCTGTAGATTTGCCTTTTAAAACTGTTGTTCCTGTGTACCACCAAAAACGAGCACCGAGCAAAATATTTTTAAAACAGGACCGAAATCCCGCACATGCGTAAGCGCCATACGTCTCTTTGGGGGTTCGGTGCGTGCCAGCATCTGCAGGGGTTGGGAACCAGAAAACAGACCATGTCAGCTCCTGGAGATGAGCCCAACATTGGAGACCAAGACCTGTACCGAAGCTCTACCGTGCAGCCATGCAGTCCATCCAGAATTGGATGAAGGCTGGAGGGGATGATGGGAGTCTCCCTTCCACCCCACTGGGGGGTTATCCGAGGGACCATGGAAGGAGGACTCACGAGGAGTGGAAGTCTCCAGAACACTCAGCGAAGCCTGATCGGTGCCATGGGAGTCCCCGAGGGAAGGAGACAGCATGGAGCAGAAGCGGGCATAAATAGTAATAAAAAAAATATATATATATGCAGGGGAATAGTAGGAGGCAGTGGTTCAACCAGAAGGTGGTCTCAGAATGGAATTATCTTCCAGTTGAAGTCGTACAAAGTACAAGCATGAACCAGTTTAAAAGGCTACTGGATGTGCATATGAGGGCAAAAGCAGAGTGGGTTTTGTGGATTTCTTGGGACACACTGTCAAGTCTCTATGGCTAACAGCTTACGACTTGTATATTTATTGACTCCTATGATCCCTACCCATAAATGACACCACTGAGTATACTCAGAGTTTAGGGGAGTCTGATCCCTTAGAGATAAGGCTTATATTAAAAACTTCTAATATTTAACATGTTAGTGGCCTTAACCAATTAATGTATATAAAGTGGACTGCCGAATAAAGCACCTTTGTGTCTCGTTTTCCACCAAACCCACCGAGCATCATTGGAGTTCCTTCAGCACGCGCTCTCCCAGCTTGGATATACTGGACAGTACAGTTGTGTAAGAACTTACAGTAATAGTAGATCTTTGAGAGTATCTCTTGCAGCAGGTCATAACACATGGGATATCAGCCGCAGATGTGATTTCCTCCAGATGATTTCCCAGCAGTCATTCCTGGGACCTCCCCCCCCCCCCAACGTTACCACATGGTGCCTGCATGGCACGTATAAAATGGGGGAGGGCCCCAGCTACTCCTTAGTTCTTTTCCATCCTACCGACCAAATGAGAAACCATTTCTCAGGCCTCTGATGGGAACCAAGGAGGGAAATAAGGCAGCAGCCCATGGAGTCATAAAAAGACAGGAGCAAGGCGCTCTTCTTAAGTAACAGTAAGGGGGAAGGAGGGTGGTGCTGCATGACCTGCTGCAAGAGATATTCTCGAAGATCTACTGTTATGGCAAGTTCTTACGCAACTGTACTGTCTTCTTCGAGACAATCTCTTGCAGCAGGTCATAACACATGGGAAGATTCCCAAGCAGTTATTATGCCTGGGGGGGGAGGAGGGACCCAACTATCAGGAAGTAGGACAGGAGGCCTTGTAAAACAGCCCATCCAAAAGCAGTTCGCCTCTTGGAAGCTATGTCTAGACAGCAATGTTTCCTGAATGTATGTACAGTAGACTACGTGGTGGCCTCGCAGATTTAAGACAGAGATGCCCTGGAAAAATGCCATGGAGGCAGCCATGTCTCTGGTAGAATGGGGTTTTACAACCCCTGTGAGAGGTTTGTTGTATTTTGTATAGATAAACCAAATACAGTTGACCATTCATGTGGACAAGCACCACTTTGAAATCTGAACACTCTGATTTCCAGGGATGAAAGAAAAACAGTTGCACAGTTTTTTATAACTGTGAGGTGTGGAGAAGATAAAGATTCAACATTCTGCCGGCCCGCCGCGCAGCGGTGGGATTTCCGCTATGACGCCGGTGACCCGGTTCGGGAACGGACTCGGGTCGCTGGAGGGCCGGCTGGGGAGGATAGAGCGCCCACGGACTGCTCTCCTTCTCCGGGAGGGATGGGATGTGCCTGGTCTGTGCGACCCCTGGTGGAGACCAGGAGTCACCGTGCCGGACCTAATAGCGTACTGGAGGCGGGGCAGGGCGCTTGGCCATTGCACGCCCCGCCTCCCAGAAAAAAGGAAAAAGGAGAATGTCAGCTGAGCTATATTAATGAAGCTCAGTACAGTTTCAATTAGCTCCCCAGACCAGCCCCTCTGACCTAGTCCGACGTCCGCGGCATGTGTCCCCAGTGCCGTGGCCCCACCGTGGGGGGAAGCCACGGGGTTTCAGAAGGGGCCGTGGTCAATGTGGGGGGGTGGAAGCGCGAGTGAGCTGACGTCACGGGCTCCCGATGGCTAGAGCCGTAAAAAAGAAAATAGAAAAAAAAAAAAAGATTCAACATTCTATGCGCATCAAGAGTATGAAGCAGGGAGTCCCCTGGATTTGCAGGCTCGACATAGTACACTGGTAAGTGGATAGCCTGATTTAAAGTAAATTCAGAAAACTTTTGGCAAAAACGATGGGTTGGTGCATAAAATCTCCCTATCGTTATGAAATTGCAGGTAGGGAGGTTTGCACACTTGTGCCTGTAACTCAAATACGTCTACCTGATGTAATCTCAACTAAAAATATAGTTTTCCAAGAAAGATAACAGAACTCGCTGGATTCAGTGGGCTCAAAAGGACTCAGTAAATTTTTCAAGCACTAAATTCAAATCCCACACAGGGACTGGATCCCAGATAGGGGAATGAAGGTGCAGAATGCCTTTTAAAAAGGTTCTGATCAAAGGTAACTGGGGCAATGGTTCATTGCCCACAAGTAAATGGAATGTGACAATGGCCGAAAAGTGGATTTTTACAGAGGAATATTTTTAGTCCACCCTCCGACAAGGAGAGTAAATAGTCTAAGAAGCTCTGAGGGGAACACTCATAAGGGTCCAAGTCCTGTATAGATGCCCAAATGGAGAAGTGCTTCCACCTCATAGAATGGGAAGACCGTGTAAATGGTTTCCTGGCAGCACGGAGGACTTCTGACATCTCTGGGGACACCCTGAAGTGCAAGAGGACTATGTCCTCAGGAGCTAGCCATGCAGATGGAGGGAGGGAACGTCCAGGTGAAGCAGCTAGTCTTGCACCTGGGACAACAGAGCCCGACAAAATCGGCAGCAGTAAGAGACCCGGTTTCGAGAGCTGCAAGAAGCAGAGGGAACCAAATCTGTCTTGGCCAGAACGGTGCTATGAGAATCAGAGAGGCCCTGTCCCGGACCAGTTTGAGTAGTATTCTCTGAACGAGAGGAAAGGGCAGGAAGGCATAAAGACATCTTCTCATCTAGGAAAGAGACAACACATTTCACCGCACAGCTCCAGGACCTTGGTTGAGAGAGTATTAAAGAGGCAGTTTTGTGATGAGACAAATAGGTTCAACTCCGGTCAACCCCATTGCTGGAAGACATCGTTTTAGGACGTCCAGTATGATTTCCCACTCGGCCTGTGCAGTGGATACACTCAGGACGTCCGCCAGAGTGTTCAACACCCCGGGGATGTGGAACACCAGAAGACGGATATTTTTCTGGAGCGCCCAATACCAGACACTCATCAATTCTCTGCAGAGAGGGTATGAATGGGTGCCTCCTTGCTTGTTCATGTAGTGAACTACCACTAAATTGTCTAACTGCACCTGAAGGCAACTTGGGGGGAGGAGAAGGAGAGTCTCGAATGTCTGTAAGACATACAAGACTGCCTTCATCTCCAAGACACTGATGCGGAGGCAGGCCTCCACTGGCATCCAGAATCCTTGGGACCGGACGTGCAGGAGATGAGCACCCCACCCTGTCAAGTGTCTGCAGTCAGAATGAGACGTGGGACAAGAGAATGAAACGGCATGCCTCGCAATAAGTTGCCCCAGGACTTCCACCACTGTAGAGCTCAAAGAGCCAGGGAAGACATCAGGACCCAGGCATTGAAAGCATCCTCCTTCTGGTCCCACTGGACTCTCAGGGACCACTGAAGGACCCTCATAGTCAACCTGGCATTGGGGACTGTCTGAATCATGGCCACCAAATGTCCCAGGAGACACAGGTAGTCTCATGCAGAGACCAATCTGCTGGACTGTAGTCTGTGCACCAAAGCAATCAGGGCGTCCACCCAAGCCATGGGCAAATATGCCATCTTCAAGGAGGCATCTAACACGGCTCTGATATATAGGAGGCATTGCACTGGGTCTGTTTTGGACTTCAGATACTTTACAGCTATCCCCACCTGGGTGAACAACTGCAAGGTTCGAGAAAACGTGGTCAACAGCCTTTGGCGGGAAGACGCTTTCAGGAGCCAGTCGTCCAGATAGGGAAAGACACAGAGGTGGAGAACATGGGAGTTCAGGGGTAGGTACACCCTGTACAGACGAGGCAGCCAATGAGGACTGAGGGGTGTCCGCCTGGTCCACACCTCCATCTGCCAGGTCAGCCAAATTCCAGTCCTACAGAAAAGGGTCATCCATGTCCATATGTTGAGAGTGAAAACCCAGGAAGACAGGGGGAAAAGCTGGCTATCCTATGGGCCAAAGAAAAGGGAGCAGAGACTGGAGCTGACCCTTCATTGGGGGGGGGGGCAAGGGTGCTGTGTAAGGTCCAGGATAGTATTTACTAGAGCCTGGACATCGATCATGGCCATCTGTCCAGCGGAAATAGCCAGGGTAGAATGGATTGAGTGAATAGGGACCACTGACATTACTGAAGAAGGCAGTGAAACCAAGCGAGCAGCCATCAACGAGGGGTGTGTGTATAGGACCACAGGATCATCGATGAGGGCTCTAACATAGAGCCTTTTGAGATAAAGCCGGGCATTGACGACAGGATTGTCGATGGGCCAGAAGCCATTGTCGGACGATGGCTAGAAACCACAGACAGGGGAAGCAGCAACAGATGCTGCATTGTCACCCCAGAACCCACCATCAACGGAGGAGCCATCAATGAGGGAAGACAGGAGCCAACAGTCATTGACGGTGTAGAAGACTATGTTACAGTGGCAACCTCCTCAGTACTTACCTTTCTGGTAATGATCAGGGCACTTGTCGACGACAACAATGATGACTAAGACGAGGGTGCGGTAGAAACGTGCTTTGTTTTGCTGGCATGTTTCTTACCAGGACCCGGCACCATCAACGAGGAGGGCTCACCCGCAGAACAGTGAGATCCTGAGGAGGACGTCAAAGACTCCCTGGGCTTGGAGCACTGCTGCTGATCCAGAAGGGCACCCTTTTGCTCCATGAAGTACTCACAAAGCTACTGAAGCTTTCGATGTTTTGTGGCCTTGTTGAATCGCCTGCAGAGGATACAATCCATTGCGTCATGTTCAGGACCAAGGCACCGAACACAAACGTCGTGGAGGTCCTCTGTAGCGATTCTGTGACCACAAGTACACTGCTGGAATAAGGGATCCAAAGACATCAGTAGATGAACTCATTTAGAATGAACGTTTGGTCGATAGAACTCTTCGTCAATGACTGGTAAGCAGAGCTCTGAAGGAGGATTTGATGCATACAGGTCGCAGTTGAAAAAGAAACTGAGGAGCAGCTGGGACCTCCCCCTTTTATACATGCCATGCAGACACCACATGATAATGTTGGAGGGGGGGTCCCAGGGTCGACTGCTGAGAAGTCATCCAGAGGAAGTGACGCTTGTGGCTGATATCCCATGTGTTATGACCTGCTGCAAGAGATTGTCTCAAAGAAGATCGTATAGTTCAAAGGTGCTGGCAGTACCACTGTGGGACACAGCCCAAGGCGTACAGGGAAAACAGAGGCACCCATCTTACGAACACTACCGTTCTTTGTTTAAAAATATATATACATATATACACACACACACACACACACACACACACACATTATGGTAGCACGGTAGTGCTACCATAGTTAGGGTTGAGGAGCCATTTCCATGTTAAACCCCAAATTTTACACTTTAATAACTTTGCAACCGTTTGACGGATTTGCCTGAAATTTGGAATACACGATCAAGACCCACAGGACTTGGATCTGCCAAGTTTCATACCGATCGGATATATGGCTGCGGAGTTATTAAGCATGACGTGCACGTGTGTTTACGCTTTTTCTGGAATTCTACAGTCCCGCCTACAGGATTTCACCGTTTGCGACCAGTCCGAAATCTTAGGAACATGCGGCCGGGTGCCTTTCAAAGATTTCGTGAAAAAATATTAAACGGTTCAAAAGTTATTCAAAAGAAGTTCCCATTATAAGTCAATGGGAAAAGTTAACAAAAGTTTGACAGTGTCGCAAATGCACTTTTTAGTGTCGCAAATGGCCCTTTTACTGTCGTAAATCCGCCATTTTGTTTTCAGTTACTGATCAGAAAAATGCTTGGCATTTAAAATTGGTACCCTCTAGCAACCTAATTATTTTTGTATTCACCTAGTCGGGCCCTGAGGATGCTAGCCATGTCCTTATTTTGGGGTACAACACCCCAGAAATATGTTTTTCAAATTTCTGGAAAAAGTACTTTCGCAAAGTGCGGTCGCACTTGCGACAGCTAGGCTCTGGGAAAATGACAGCAATTCTTTGGCACCCTGCTGCAAAAGAACGATTTGGTGCTTTGCCCTGAAATTTGGAGGGAACGCAGCAGACATCTCACAGATGTGCCTTTCAGTGTTTTGTTGAAAAAAATATTACACGGCGCCAAAGTTACGGCACTCCAAAGCTGACGCTTTTTCCCATAGGATAACATTACGACGTCCGACACATTGCAGCAATCTTTTGGCGCCCTGCTGCAAAATAACAGTTCAGTCTTTTGGGCTGAAATTTGGAGGGAAGACAGCCAACATCCCACAGATGTGCCTTTTAGTGGTTTGGTGAAAAAATATTACACGGAGCCAAAGTTATGGCACTCCGAACTTCTTTTTTTCTCATAGGATAACATTACAGCGTTCGCCGCGCCTTTCAGGGCGTACAAAACTAGCCAGGACAGTCATAAATCATATGACTTTCAAATTTTGTTTCTACATCATACGGTTCCTGAGATGTAAGCAATTTAGTATTCCAACTCCTCATTTTCTGCTTCGAGACCCATTATTATGCATACATTCTTTGTACTCACAGTCTTTCTCTATGAACCTTTTGGGGAAAACCAGTCTGTGCGCTTACATTACTGTTACCGTTGCCCTTTCCACTTGCCGTTCCATACCCGTTTCACTTACCGTTCACGTCTACGCCACCATGTGCGTTATCCTTTGTGCTTCCATTATTTTTTTACCATTTCTGTCTACAGTACTCTTTCTCTTTCTGTTTTGCTTTGCGTCACCATGCCCATTGCCATTTGCAGGCACCATGTTACTATGTCACAAGACATCATATGGCGGGAGCAGAGGGCCCCGCACTCCCGCCGCCACATTACATTCACTATTTCTCATTATCATTCTCAAAAAGAAAGGAAATTAGAGGCAAAAAACTCAGTTTAATGCATCAGTTAGCTTTGTTCCACAGCGACAAAAGTGAGGAAATTCGTGTTAGAGTTGACAACCCCCAGCCCACCCCAACCGGCATTGGGGTGCACATTGGGGTCTTCGCCCTAACTCTCACCCCATTCTCCCTATACCTCTGCTTCTTTACACATTGTGATGGGGTGATAGAGCCGACGACCCCAATGCGCACCCCAATGCCGGTTGGGGGTGGGCTGGGGGTCCAAGGGGATTGTCAACCCTAACATCGAATTTCCTCACTTTTGTCGCTGTGGAACAACCCTAACTGATGCAGTAAACAGAGTTTTTTTGCCTCTAGTATACATATACACACACACACACACACACACACACACACAGTATTAACCCCACCACCACCACACACACAAACTGGGGTTTACTATAGGGTCTTCCTGGGCTCCTAAATGCCCACTGTCAGGCTGGTGCCCTGTTTGCAGTAGTTCTGTTTGTCTGCGTGAGAGTGCTCTAGCAAGTCTTCATGCCTGTCTCTTTAAGGGAGAGATTATGTGGTGTCTGGAATTTAGTCTGGGCTGGGTCCAAGTAATTGGGCTTGCAACCGGACAGACCATCTGTTATATTGCTCCATTCTGCAGTCACTGAATGCTCAGAGGGAGCTCTGTTAGGAACTGTGATTATTTACTGTTTATCTGCTCTAGTAATAATGATGGAAGAGTTTGTATAATCTGGTTCCAATTGCAGCTTGAGCTTTTGAATTGGAGCCACCATTTTGGTTATGGACTTCCAGTGCTGAACCAATCGAACCTCTGAGGACCTAAAATGGAGACTGCCCCCAGAAATCTTGTGGGAAGGAAATACTATAGTATCTGTAGTTTTAAATGTTTGGCACCTAAATAGACCTGGAGGGTGGCCCTTGCTGTGACAAGACAGTTCCCTCAGCCAACCGAACCTTTTGGATTACCAGGAAATCCCCAGAACTGCCTGAAGCAATAGTCAATAGAAAGTTGGAGGCTGATGAGTGAACAGCTTTGGAGAATTGGCGGGATAACTCTGCTGGCCTGCTTGCCACGTTCTCCAGCCCAAGATATTGTTTTGTGTAAAAGTCGGACCCTTCCGATTGCCAGTTTAGACCTGCACCAGGAGAAAGAAAAAGTGTTAGTGCTACTTGCAAGTGGGATCAAAGCCTTGCTCCAGAAGTGATCGGCCTGCCTGAATGACAGAATATAGCCTCGGATTGACAGGTTTGCACAGTGAAGTTGTAATTAGCAACCGGACTTTATTAGAACTGTGGCTTAAAGAAATAACCAATTTAAGTGTGCTGAATGTATTTCATGGGTAGCGATTTGGTTCCCAAAGCGAATACTATAACGCCCGCTGGAGGCTGTTCCAGCAACTAATCACAGACTTTTCCGGAACTGTCCATCCTGCTTGGGCCTTGCCATCTCAGCCTAAGCTGCTGTCCCCAGTTCAGAGATCATCTCGGCAAAAGACCCGTTTGGGGATTCGGCCCTCTGCTCAACACCATCGAACAGGCAGCGACCACCAAGAGGTGAGTCATGCAGGGTCTGCTTCCCCTGGCCAGCCAGATCAACACCATGAGGTCTTCATCTCACCTGTCTTACACCCTGGTCTGGGTAGCGCAAGTACAAATCAGGGTAGCTCCCTGCAACAACAGCTGCAAATCATGGTGTATCATCTGATTGCAACTATTGTTATTCTGGGTTATTGCAAACGGACTGAGCCATCCGGCTCTGGATTACAATTGTTTGGGTTGTTTACATGTTAATAATTTTCCTTCCTAAGGGCCCCCAACAACAGCTGCAATGCCGGCCACCCCAGGCAACGCTTCAGGCTAGCTTGCATAACACACTGGGTACCCAGGTTTGTCGGACTGTTCCAACAGGACTCTCAGTGCATGCTGAACCAACCTAAACTAAATCATAGTGTCAATTATTCTTATCACACTCACACCCCTCCCTTGTTCATTCGCCCTGAATAAACCAGATTATCTTGTTGCACATTTAATCTGGCTAGTGTGCATATTATTAGCTGGGTTACGGTGGTGGTATTATATTGTTGTATTGCTGACCTTATTTTCCAGGGGGTCTCTAGGGCACTTGATCCAGCCCTGCTGGTAAGTGCAAGGGGCGTGAGCATATTGTTACTGTTATCCAGTGGATGTGAATGTTCTATCGTATTACTGCTTAGGCCACTAGAAGGGTTAGGTGGGTGGTTATAGTGTCCCGGAGGGCTATACTAAAGCAGTTGCCAAAGCAGTTAAGCTACCCCAATACCATTCTTCCAGATGGAGGCACCCATTCACAGAACTCAGTCCCCTCAACCTGTGCATAGCCACACAGGCAGGGGTAGTAGCCCATAGGATAGCGCCACCTAGTGGTTACATCTTGAAGGCACCACTGGTATTTGCGCCCTCTAGTAGTCAAAAGTTGAAATTGCAGCCCAGTGAAAAATTGAGACAAGAATTGAAATGGAGGTGGTTACTACGCCCAAGTGGAAGATTTCTCCCCACTAGCTGGTCGTGCACCGCATGATGGGCTGGAGTGAGGCCGAGGGGGTAGACCACTGCCATGCCATGTTACTACTTGATATCCCTGTGGGGACCACTAATGAAACTATTGAAGAAACAGTGAGGAAGGTTAAATGTCTGGGAAAGGTTGAAGTACGGGAGTGGGACTCGGATTAGTTAGTCAGAAATGGCGTGGATACTGGAGGGGTAGAGGAGGCAGAGGGGAATGTGGAGGCTATTTGGGTCACCTTGCTGATGCAGGGGGGTGAGAGAGTAAAGGTCAGAGTAGTATACAGACCACCAGCACTGGTGGAGGTCCTGGAAGAAAGTTTGGTGGCAAATCTCGAGGGACACTGTAGATTGAGAAAGGGAAGGGTAGTGATAATGGGGGACCTCAACATGCCAGGAACAGACTGGGGGACTATGATGTCACCAGTGGCCAGAGAGCAGAGGTTGCTGGATGTCTTCCAGGATGCATCTGACACAACAGGTGGGTGAGCCAAATAGGGAGGCCCAGACACCGGATGTGGTCCTGACAGACAGTGATCAGATCTGGGGCCTAGAGGTGAGGGACCCGTTGGCTGGGAGTGATCACACCACAGTCTGGTTCTTCCTGGACCTAGGAGGGGAGTAAAGCCGAACAAGGACAACAGTAACCGACTTTAGGGGTGCAGACTTCAGGAAGATGGGAAGGATCCTTAAAGATCGTCTGGACAGGATAAGGCCAGATATGGATACTGACAGCAGGAGGGGGATCATTAGGAGGGGAATACAGGAGGTTACCAGATCCTACGCAAGTGAAATGCGTGAGTTCGGAAGAGCCAGAAAACCCTGCTGGTGGACTCAGGAGGTGGTGAGGGAAAAGAAGGCGGCCTATGGGCGCTTCAAGTGCTCAAGGAATGAAAGGGATCAGGAGGAATATGAGCCGACAGCCAAGAGAGTCACCAGCGTGGTGAGAGCAGCTAAGGCAATAAAGGAGCAGTCCTTGGCCAGTGGGATCCGGGGGGTTCTTAGCTACATAGGGATAAAAAGGAAAGTAAGGGGGCAGATCAGCAAGATAAGGATAGAGGATGGTTGGGCACAGGAGGCGGGGAACAGGCAGAAGTCCTAAATGAGTACTTTGCCTCAGTTTTTACTAGGGGGGATGGAGGGGCTATGTCTTGCGAAGGGAGCGGGGGCAAACCAGAGCAAGGGGTGGGACCGGTAGAGACCAGTGGCCCTGATGGGTCTGGGGAAAGGGAGTGGCCACCACAGACAGGTGGGGGCCCAGCAGTGCAGAGTGAAAAGGAGGAGGATGTGGAGGCTGAAATCCCAGTAGAGAGAGTAAGGGAAGCCCTCAGGTCCCTTCGGACGGAGAAAGCACCTGGGCCAGATGAGATACATCCCAGGGTGCTGGGGGAACTGGCGGATGTCCTGGCAGTCCCTCTAGTGGAGCTTTTCAACATTTCTCTGAGGACTGGGTGGGTGCCCCAAGACTGGAGGGTGGCCTATGTCATGCCGATCCACAAGGGGGGAATCAAGAGAGGAGGCGGGAAATTACAGGCCCGTTAGCCTGATATCGGTGGTTGGCAAGGTGATGGAGAGTACTGTCAAGGAAAGGCTGGGGGGTGGGGTTACTGGAGCAAACTGGGTACTTGGACGATAGGCAGCATGGCTTTGTCACGGGAAGATCGTGCCAGACAAATCTTGTTGAGTTCTATGACTGGGTGACGAGGGCCCTGGACCAGGGTAGGCCAGTGGAAGTCCTCTTTCTGGACTTTAGCAAGGCATTCGATTCAGTACACCACAGTGGCCTGCTGGCTAAGCTGAAGGAAATGGGGGTAGGGAGACAGTTGTTAAGATGGATAGGAAATTAGCTCTCTGAGCGTACTCAGAAGGTGGTGGTTGGAGGGTTAGCCTCATCCCCAAGGTGGGTTACTAGTGGGGTTCCCCAGGAGTCAGTGCTGGGGCCACTCCTGTTCAACGCCTATATCTAAGACATCAGGAAAGGGATCAGGAGTGAGATGAGTCTCTTTACAGATGACTCAAAGCTGGGTGCAGTGGTGGATGGGGAGATGGGGAAGGTGGCCTTGCAGGAGGACCTGGAGGCTCTGGAAAGGTGGTCAGGAAAATGGAAACCAAAATTCAATGCGGGAAAGTGTCAGGTTCTGCACCCGAGAGTCAAAAATCCAAGCCAGGAGTATACCCTAGGAGGAAACATGATTCAAGTCACAGAGGGTGAGAGAGACCTGGGGGTAGTGGTAGATATCAAACTGAACAACTCAGAGACCTGTAGGAGGGCAGCAGCAAGGACAAATAGGATGCTGGGATGCATTGCCAGGGGGATTACCTCCAGAAAGGCAGAGACTCAGAGTGATCCTTCCACTGTACAACTGCTTGGTTAGGCCACACCTCGAGTATTGTGTACAGTTTTGGAGACCACATTTAAAGAGGGACATTACACTCCTAGAGCAGGGTTTTATTTAACTCTAAAAA
The DNA here is from genome assembly GCA_016271365.2 of Neoceratodus forsteri. NCBI lineage: Eukaryota > Metazoa > Chordata > Ceratodontiformes > Ceratodontidae > Neoceratodus > Neoceratodus forsteri. The sequence goes on along the minus strand of CM057450.1, from coordinate 880,710,644 downwards.
TTGATTAGCGTTTTGCTCATAAAAGTTCTAAAACATTGTAAAAATGCATAGCACTTGCCTCACTGTGTTTAACAAACATAACACTTCCAGAAAACCTATATAAATGCTTTCTGTACAGTTAGTATTGTCCCAAGAAAAAAAGTGCTAATCAATTATTTAAAACCCTGTAGAGAGGGTCCAAAAGAGGGCAACCAAAATGATCTGGGGCCTGGGGGAAGAGGAACTCTGAGGAGAGACTCAAGGAGCTTGACATGTACACCCTGGAGGAGAGGAGGGACAGAGGGACATGACAGAGGTCTTTAAGTACATGAAAGGGATCAATAAAGGGAGGTCCAGTCAGGGTGCTCTAAAGGAAGGAGGGTGGGGCAACAAGAGGTCACGGGTGTAAGCTGGAAGTGGGCAGGCTCAGAGGGGAGAGGAGGAGATGTTATTTCACTGAAAGGGTGGTGGAGCCATGGAATGCACTGCCTAGGGCGCTGGAAGAGGTGGAAACTGAGGAGAGGTTTAAGAAGGGATGGGACAGGTACAGGGGAAGGGTAAATCTGATCAGGCCCAATACAGGTGGAACATCTGGGACTGGGGGCAGTATAACCCAAGGTGGGGGGAGACACCAAGATCGGCCCTCAGTGCGGGTGCTGAAAATCGAGCAGACTCGAGAGATCATTAGGCTTATTCTGCTGGCATTTTAGTATGTCAGAATGTAGTATTTGATTAGACCTTCGTGGCCCTCCTTTCTTGTAGCCTCCCCATAGACCCCAAAATGGTACCCCCAGTTATCATGCCAGAAGGATCCCAGAAGGGGTGGAGAGTTATTCACTTGCATATTAGTGACCCGTCTTCCCCTGGGTGGTCCCCGAGGATTGAGGGGTTTAAAGACAAACTGATTAGCTGACTGCCCTTCTGTAGCTAGAAGTCTCAAGAGTTGCTGAAGGCTTTGAAGGATTTGGAGACCACTCCCTTGCAGTCCCCTAAAGCCATTCCCAGGGCACCCCCTACCGTGACCTCCCCCATCATGATACCTTCTGTACACTTGGACTCCTACCGCAGGCTCAGATTGTTCTCTGGTGCCGTTCCTACGCCAGTGGGGGGCTGGAGAGAGAGAGACTACCTAGAATCATGGATGGACTATGCTACTCCACTAGTCCAAGAGTGGCAATGCTCAGAAGGAGAGAAGAGAAAGAGACTTATGGAAAGCTTAAGGGGCCCTGCACTGGAAGCTATCAGATTTCTCCGATCCACAAACCAGAGGCCACTGCAGCAGGTACCTCTCTGTTTCAGAAGGGGAGTTTGGCAGCACAGAGTCTGTGCAAGACTCAATGTGAAAGTTCAAGTCTGCTAACAATGGAAGAATGAGAAGTCTGCTTTTGTCACTCAGATTAAAGGGCCTTGCAGAGAGCCAACAGAAAAGGGGGTGTCGGTCAGTGAACTGAACCACGTCCAACTGCAGCACATTCTAAAATCTGCATGTTGCTCTATTGTGCGGAGTACTCATGCTAAAACTGAAGTTTCAAGACAGAAAAGTTAACCCTCCCAAATACTGCTGGTTGAAGGAGATCCGAGAGGCTGAGAACGATGAGGATGGGTGGGAACCATTTGCTGGGGCTGTACACACCCATCTTTATTTATTTATTTAAAAGTTTTACCAGAAAGGCATACCGAGCGATGCAATGCTCGATTCCAGATGCGTGCTGGGGGATCAGGAGAGTACTTTACATGCAGTAGCACATTACATTGACAAGATATTCACAGTGTACAAGATACACCTGCCTTATGGCAGGGGAAGAGCTATTAGTGCAAATGACAGATTTGGCGCTAACAAGGGCCAAGTGCCACATTAGTAGAGAATTGGTAACTGAATGAGCAAACAAGCAGTCAACATACATAGATTGAAAGCATTTGGCTGCCATAGGGGGCTAGCTGCACGAGCAGGCGGTGACGAAGTGCTGCTCGAGGATAAGGTTGAGCTGCTGTGTGGAGGTGGAGTGTCTGAGCTCAGCTGGGAGGGAGTTCTATACGTAAGGCATACGGTACTTGAAGGCATACTGACCTTTGGCGGAGGTCATATGTGGAAGTTGGAGGAGCCTGGCTGTGTTCTGGAGGGAGTAAGTGTAAAGGTGTAAAAAAATTCCATTTGTAAATTATCTATTACTGATACTTAGAAAGGAGACGAACAGAGACGATGCTGATGGCGGAAGAATTTAATGATTTTAACAATAATCATAGCGAGATATTACAGGTGGTGCATTTTTAATTCTTCATTCTTAATTCTTCAAACAGTGTATAGTGGCTTGCTTATATAGTGGAAGATAGTACTATGGTTGTCTATGATTGGTCCAAGACAAGTACAAACATTAACTTAAAAGGCAATTCTCTTTTTAGCTAATCTTTTAGTCAGCACAAATGTATTGATAGTGTAAATTATATTACTATATAAGGCTAGTAATAGTGGTCATCACCAGTTATCAAGGTCTTAGGAGGAAGACATAGGTTTGCACTTAGGAATGTGCTTACAGGCATTTGTTCTGGCCTGTCCTCCTGATAATAATAGTCAGAAGGGGTAACTTGAACACTATCCCTGTATTTCTGTCTTTGCAGACACTTAAAACACCTGTTTGCCATTACTCACATGGTCAGCACAAATATCAAAAGACACTTTAATATTACAAGTTGTGGCTCAGTTAAACTTGTAGCTTCACAAGTTTTAATATAATTTAACTTTATAGTTCATTATTTGTTACACAAACACCTTATGTTTTAGACCAAAATGAGGTTTAGGCTGGAATATTGGGACACACTTTTTTATCCCTTATTACAAGGTTGCAGGAGTTTGGGTAGCTAGGGTAGCTGCACGGTAAGGGGGGAGGGACTGGGACCAGTATTTCGATATTATCCTAGCGCAGTGCGCCATTCTCCGATCTGTAAAGAAGGCAGGTCTAAGGATCTGTAGAGGTCACAGTGGTGAGTTGTGGGCAGGCGGTCCAGGGCAAAATGGCAGAAAGAATGGAAGAGAGGGTCAAGCCTGGCGAGGGAGGACTTGGGGGGCCGTGCTATAAACTACATCCCCATAGTCAAATAGTGGGAAAATCATTTTCTGAACAATTGCTTTGCGAGTTGGCAGTGGAATACAACCTCTGTTCCGATATAGGGCGCCCAGTTTCGGGTGAAGTTTTTCGTGGATCGCATCAATATGGACTGAGAAGTCGAGGTGCTGATCAAGCCAGACCCAGAGGTATCTGAACAAGGTGCAGGTCTCCACAAGGGTCCCATCTAAAGTGTGGAAGGTTGGGGAGGTGAGGACATGGGAGAGCCTTTGCCTAGACCCAAAGGTGAGTGAGACGGTTTTCTTTAGGTTGAGAAACAGCTGGCTAGAGCAAAACCAGAGCTGGACTGCATTAAAATCCTGCTGGAGTTTGGATGACACTTCTGCGGGGGAGAGACCTGTGGCATAAAGTACAGTGTCATCAACATGCATGTGTATGGACGAGAGAGGCAAACTGAAGGCAGGTCATTCAGAAAGACAGAGAAGAATAGGACAGAGCCTTGGGGAACACCTATTGTAACAGGTAGGGGGACAGAGGAGTGTGATCCAATTCTAACTGCTTGTTGCCTCCTTACCAGGAACAAGTGGAACCAGCTGGTGGCCGCCCCCAAGAGGCTGGTGAGTTTGGACAACAGGAGCAAGTGGGAGACCGTGTCGAAGGCCTTGGCTAGGTCGATGAAGATAGCTGAGGTGACGTGCCCTTTATCCATGCCAGTGAGGATGTTGTTTGTTAGCCTTGGTAGGGAGATGGTAGTGGAGTGCAATTTCCAGAAGCCAGACTGGCAGTGTGAGAGGAAGGAGGAGGAGTAGAGGAAGGCAGATAGTTGGGAGAGAACAAGTTGTTCCTGAACTTTAGCTAGAATAGGGAGGAGGGAGACAGGGCAGTAATTACACGGCGAGGAGGGGATTACCTCCTTTAGGGAGAGAGATGACTGTGACATGCTTCCAATCAGCAGGGATTCTGGCGAGAGAGAAAAAGAGAGATTGTTGTGGTAGGGCGCAGGTGTATGTGGACAGTCATAGAGAAACATACATCACCAATTCTTTTAAAAGTTCCAGATTTAATAAATTCTTCTTCAGAAGTTGTTTACATCAGGACAAATTCAGTACAACAGAATAATCTGGCAGCTTAATCTTCTATTTGAAGCAGCAAATATTCACATAGAAACTCCACAGAGCACCTTCAATAACGTCCTGGAGTGTACCTCCAGACTCACAAGCAAATCTGATTACCAAACTCAATGTTCAGCTTTTATACACTGCAGGGGTCAGGTGACATCTTAACCCCACCCCTACACTTTGTTTCAAATATTATCTCTTTATTTACAACTTGTATATTTTATATTGAATGTCTAAACATTTTCTGTTTGACATCATAACTCACTCTTAACATAAAAGTGAAATATAGTCTTTCTGTGAAATAGTTAATTCAATCTCTAATCCTAGAAAGCACCACCCCTTGTTATTCAGTATAAAAGCAGTCAGGAAATGGCTGGCTGACTCCTAAGGAAAACTACTGCAGCTGAGAAAGGATCCACTCAGGGCTCTGAAACACCAAACGAAAAACAGCACAAACCTTTGCTTTCAAGAGGTCCCAACTGCAGCTCCAAACCTCCTTATTCCACCTTCAGGTTTGATTAAGGCTACAAGTAGGTATTTTATTAAGGAAAGAAGGAGAGAACCAACAGGTTCTCACCATTATTTATTTACACAGCTAGGACCTTGAAAGCACAGCAAGGACAAAATAGGGCTAAAACAGAATTAGCAGCACCTTGCAATATGGAGGGCTGTTTCCTCACAAAAGAGAAACCCTCACTGCTATACAAGCAGGTAGCCTGCACTGTTGGAAACAACTTTTATATATAAAAACATAGAAACACAGAAACATAGAAGTTGACGGCAGATAAGGACCGCAAGGCCCATCCAGTCTGCCCATTTCTTTTTCTACCTTATAAATGTGCCATCGGCCTTTGCTCTGTCAGTGGCCTGTCTATTCATAGTCATTTGTATTGCTCCCTTATGCCTGTTTGAAGCCCTGCACTGTATTCACAGCCACTTCTTGTGGTAAGCCATTCCATGCATCCACCACCCTTTCTGTGAAAAAGAATTTCCTCACATTCCCCCTTAATCGGCCTCCCTCTAATCTCATGCTGTGTCCTCTTGTCCTGCTATTTTTCTTATATTTAAACATGTTAGACTCTTTCACCTCGTTTATGCCCTTAAGGTGTTTGAATGCCTCGATCATATCACCTCTCTCCCTCCTTTGCTCAAGGGTATACATATTGAGCTCCGTTAATCTGTCCTTATATGTCTTCTGATGCGGTCCCTGCACCATTTTGGTTGCCCTTCTCTGGACTGCCTCAATTTGGTTAATGTCCTTGTGAAGGTGTGGCCTCCAATACTGCACGCAGTACTCCAGATGGGGCCTAACCAGTGTCTTGTACAGAGGGATTATTACCTCCTCTTACGACTTATGATACCCCTACTAATACTCCTAACACCCCCTAGCCTTACCTACTGCTTTAGAGGTCTGCTTGGATGATTTTAGGTCATCGGTGATGATGATGCCCAAGTCTCTTTCTTCCTTTGTGACTGCTAGCAACTCCCCTCCCAGCCTATAGGTGGCTTCAGGGTTTCTCTTCCCTATGTGCATGATTTTGCACTTCTTTGCATACCTCTCAACCTTTTGTCCCCCAAATGTGGAACATTGCCTGTCACAATGTGGAACAAATGGGCAACATGTGGAACACTTAATCAAATCTTTACCTAAGAAGCTCAAAACACTATTAAAATGTTGCATTTATGTTGAGAATGTCTGTTCTTAATTGAATAAGTTATTTTTTTCCATCATTTACTATGGGTATTTGCTTTAAAATGTTGACTCTGAATGTGGAACAAGTCTTCACAATGTGGAACAGGGACCTTTTCTGAAGTAAAATGAGGAACGTTCCTCGTAATGTGGTACAGTTGAGAGGTATGCTTCTTTGCATTAAATCCCAGTTGCCACTCTTCTGACCATTCTGCTAGTTTATCCAGATCTCTTCTCATTCTGCCCACCCCATCTGGATCATCTACTCTGTTGCAGATCTTGGTGTCATCTGCAAACAGACAAGCCTTACCCTCTAGTCCATCTGCAAGGTCACTAATGAAGATGTTGAAGAGGACTGGCCCCAGGACTGATCCCTGAGGTACCCCATTTGTGACTTGCATCTCTTCTGACTGTATACCATTTACCACCACTCTCTGTTTTCTGCCCGACAACCAGTTTGCCACCCAGTTGACCAACTTAACCCACCCAAGCCTACCCAGCTTATTTATCAATATTCTATGTGGAACAGTGTCAAAAGCTTTGCTGAAGTCAAGGTAGGCGACATCAACTGCTCCCCTTGGTCCACCACTCTGGTTACCCAGTCAAAGAAATCTATGAGATTAGTTTGACAGGACCTTCCTTTGTAAACCCATGCTTTCTTGGATCCTGTGCCCCTATGGATTCCAGGTGTTGCACTATCCTTTCCTTAAGGTGCCTCCATAATCTTGCCCACTACTGAGGTAAGACTGACGGTCTGTAGTTCCCGCCTCCTCCCTGCTACCACTCTTGTGGAGCGGGATCACATGAGCCCTTCTCCAGTCTTCTGGGACCTCTCCTGTGCTCAGAGACTCACTAAACAATTCTGCTAATGGCTCTGCTAGTTCCTCCTTTAGCTCAAGTACCCTGGGATGTATGCCATCAGGTCCCATTGCCTTATCCACCCTGAGCTTAGCAAGCTCTTGTAGGACCCTTTCTTTTGTGAAGGGAGTAGTGCTCACCTCCCTCCCCCCTGTGTCCATGATGCTGAGCTGTGGGCCTGCCCTACCTTCTCTTCAGTAAACACTGAGCAAAAGTATCTATTTAGGATAGATGCCTTTACAGGGTCCTCCTCCTCACATGCTCCATTTTCTCCATTAAGCTTAGCAATACCCCTCTGGACTTTCTCCTTTCACTAATGTATCTATAGAAAGTCTTGTCACCTTCTTTACTGTTCGTGCTAGTGTTTCCTCAGTTTGGGACTTTGCCTGCTTTACTGCCTTACCTGCTTCCCTTAGGCAGTTTGGTATGCCTCCCTATCTTCATCTCGCTGTGTTCCTTATATTTCCTGAAGGCCAGCCTTTTGGCTCTGACCTTTTCTACTGTATTTGAGAACCAAAGTGGTTTCCTTCTTCTTTTGCACTTCCTTTTCTGTCTAACACAATGGGATGTTGCTTCAAGTATTGCATCCTTAATGCTTGCCCACTTTGCCTGTACCCCTCACCTGTGTTTCTTTTTGCCAGGGCTAGCTTAACTCTGTTGGCCATCTTATCAAAGTCAGCTCCTCTGAAGTCCCATATTTTTGCCTTGGAATGGGATGATTTAGATGTAGTAGCCAAATTGAACCATACCATGTGATGGTCATTATTCCAAGTGACCTTCTACCTGGAGATCTGTGATCCCTTCTTTGTTAGTCAGTACTAGATCTAGGATAGCCCTGTCTCTTGTGGGTTGCTGTACCAGTTGTTTGAGGCCCTCCCCTGCAGGGAATCCACTATGAGTCTAGTTCTGGCAGATGTTCCTGCTGGTATTGACCAATCTGTATCCGGTAGCTGAAGTCTCCATTATCAGAACCTCCCTTTAGCTGTCATGTTTTGTATATCTTCTAACAGTAATGTGTCTATGTCCTCCCTCTGGTCTGGGGGCCTGTAGACAACCCCAGTTCTTATGGCTGTCCCATTTCCTGTTTCAGGGTGACCCACAGTTCTTCTGGCTCCTTATGTGTATTCTGAATTTCTGTAGCTTTGATATTTTCATTAACATACAGGGCCACACCTCCCCCCCTTTTTGCACCTCGGTCTCTTCTGAACAATACATAGCCAGGTACTGAAGTCTCCCAAGTGTGGTTACTGGTAAACCACGTCTCACTAATTGCTACTATGTCCAGTTTAGCCTCTGACATTATTGCCTGCAGGTCTGGGATCTTATTTCCCAGGCTGTGAGCATTTGTGTACATGATTTTCCATTGGCCAGATTTTGGTGTGTTAGTTGTTGGGTGAAGTTTGGCATTACCCCTGTGCGTCGTATGGGGAGACAAACCTTTTTTCTTACCTGGTGATGCAAATGAGCGGCAAACATGCTGAATTCCTGTTTGACCACTAGCTGAGGGGGGAGGGGTGTTCTTCCCATTCGACATATGGGGTGCTGCACCCCTCTCCCCATTTGCTAGTTTAAATATTCTGCAAAGACGTCAAACTTATGCCCCAATGCACTGACTCCCTCTTTAGTCAGATGCAGTCCATCAAATTTAAAGAACTTTCGCTCCCAGAACTGTTGCCAGTTCCCTACAAATCTGTGTCCTTTTTCCTGGCACCAGCCCTTGAGCCACGTATTTAGCTCCCTATCTCCCTTCTCTGACCTTCCGTCCATCTGCTCCCCTCTCCCAGACTGGCAGGATCTCAGAGAAGGAGATGCCGGACGAAATAGATGATAGTTTGTCACCCAGCCTAGTCAGGTGTTCCTTGGTCTCCACAACTGACCGGCTGGAGAGATCGATAGTCCCTATGTGTACTAGGACATCAATGTTTTCTCCTGCTTTGTGAACAATTTTAGCAATGCGGTCAGTGTCTCTCCATGCTGATGTACCTGGAGACATCTGACCATCACCTTGGCTGGAGATGGTATCAACTCCCCGAATCATGGAGTCTCCTATGATCAGAAGTTTTTTGGATTTCCTTTGTGCTTGTTTTGTTTTGGTTCCTGATTTGGGTGAGTTTTGTTGTGCTAGCTCCTGTGCCGCAGTGTCCTGCTCTGCAGTGTCTTCTGCCTCTTTATTTGATTTCAGAGATAGAGGCAGATACCTGTTTGTAGTGTTTATATGATTTTTGGAGGTAATGTGTTGGAGAGCAGAGAGTGATGGGGCACCTGATTTGCTCCTCCTAACCACCTGCCAACCTCCTGGACCAACTACCCTCTGCGGTCGAGGTTTTTCTGTTGGATGCTGAGGAAATGGCGGGTGGTTCTTATAATGTATTTCCTCTTCAATATGAAATTTGAGCGTGCAATCTCTGCCCATGCTGCCCGGAGCAGAGCCCTAAGATCTCCAAAGGCCCAGCATGTAGGACAGTGTCCTAAATCCTGTAAGACTGTCCTGATGAAAATTGTTCCACAGTACCTGCAGTTAATGAAATCCATTCCAAATAAGTTGCTGGGTTTGTAACCTAGTCAGAGTAATTAGAAGGAAAAAAAAAGGAAAAAATGCAAATAATGGTTTAATTGTGTTTTGTTTAACTTGTTATTACAAGTTAAATTACTAGTGCCCCTGTAAATGAGATCACAACATGGAGGCCCCACTGATCCGCCCTTCCTGCTCTGCCACAGGAAATGTCACAACTGTGGTACCCTATAAAAGGAGTGTAGCGTGGGGTGGTTGGGGATGGGGGTGTGTGGCTGGGCCCTTCCCCTGCCTAAAAAGAAGAACCACGGATGAAAGAACAAGGAGGTAAGAGCAGAAACAATCAGTCAACAACAAATGCAGTAACCCTGAAAGCTTATCCTAATGTTAGATGAAACTGTAAAACCTGTAAAGCACCACCTGTAATAATTTCAGAGAAGATATCCGCTGTAAGAAACACTTTGCTCCAGAGAAAAATAAAGCAGTAACAGAAGCAAAAAACAATTTGAATCAGAAGATTACAGCAGTAATCTGTTAGCACACACTTGTAGGCACACCTTGTAATAATGCAGAAGAAGGTATACCAGCAACAACAATTTGAATCAGAGAAAAAAAAAAGCAATGAAATGTTAGCAACAAACAGTAGCAATCCCTGTGAGTAAAAAATAAAAAACACCACCACACAGTAAATCTGTTTAGCCAAACTAAGTCTTAATCCTTTTCCCTTGCTCTGGTAAGTTTCTCTACTCTGCCTTTCAAGCAGTCTTAGAAGGAAAGAGCTCAGGTGAAGCTAGGTGCCTTAGCCAGCAAACCAAGTCTTCTCTTTTTTTTTATTTGGTTGTTTAATCAGGTATAGCACACTAAACTGAAAGCTTTTTTTACAGGAGCGACCTGGGAGCACAAGGAGGTTAAGTGACTTGCTCAGGGTCACACAGTATGCAAGTGGAAGCTGTGGGATTCAAACCCAGGTCTGGTCTGCTGGATGTCACCAGATTTGCAGCTCAGAGCCTTAGACCACTGCGCTATCCTGCCTCCTATAGAACAAACTAGGAGATTCTAGTCATTACTAACCTAGAATACCTAAACAGATTCATTTCCCCAACGGCTAACATATTAGCACCTCAATATTTATAGCATTTAAAGCCTCACAGTTTTCTTATTTATTTCCTTTCCATATCACTTCTGTTTCTTTCATTTACTTTAGAAATACAACACTTAAAGCACTCACTTCTTTCCTAAGCGCTACCTTCCTATTTCTATAATGCAGAGAAAGGAGGGGATACCATTACGAAATGTTGTTCTATACCCATAGCTCTTTTCACTTAATTTTTGAATTTGTTAAACACTAAGGTATAAGGTTATAACAGGTCTAAAGCTCAGCTACTAGGTTCCCTTATTTTATTATTTCCAAGGATGCCCCCTAGAATAGCGGTTGCCTTACAATTAAACAAACATGAGCACATAAATCCAGCAACCCAAAGACGTACATCAGGCTGAACTAAACAGCCTGCCTGTGCGATGATGCGCACTATCGGAGCACCTTTAGGGCATTAAACAGCCGGACTGTCAGGTATCCAGCATTTTGACTATTATTTCAGGGCCCTCAACCCTTCACAGGGGCACCCTGTGACAATTGTAGAGGGAGGCCAGTGAGGTGGCGATGGCTGGGGCAGATAGGTATAGCATCTTGGAGTCGAGGCCGGAGGGGCATTTACCTTTGGATGGATTCAGTGACCGCTGGGCTGTTAGTACTTCGGCTGGGGAGACCAGTGACGAGAAAACTGGAGGTCTGGTTGGCATGGGGGTAGTGGGATCGTGGGGGGGGTGCGGGTTTGTGGCTAGAAGGGAAGAGGCACAGTTAGTGAAAAATGTGTTGAAAACGGAGGCCACTTAGGCTGAATCGGTGACCATGGAGCCAGCGACACTTAGGGCAGAGGTGGGTGGCTGGGAAGGGGGAGAGAGTAGCAATTTCATTGTCTTCCAGAATTTAGCTGGGTGGTTGAGGTTTGAGTAGAGAGAGACCTTGAAATAGTTAGCTATAGCCTGACAAATTATCCTGGTACATGCATTGCAGCGTGCACGGTAGCGTTGGAGTGCTGCCTGTTTGCCAGTTACCTTGTAAGATTTCCAAGCCTTGTCCCTAGAGTGGAGCTGTTCTGTAATCTTTGTGTTTACCCAGGGTAGGTGGGCACCTCGTACACGGGCTCTTCTGAGAGGTGCGTAGTGGTCCCAGATTGTAAGAAAATTTAAATTTGAAAAATTCCAGGGCCGAGTCAATGAAGGAAGCGTGTTGGATGAATGACCAATCAGTGTTAGATAGATCGTTTAGGAGTGCAGCAAGGTCTAGTGATTTGTAGGACTTAGTGAGTAGTGTTCGTGGGGGCGGCGCCTGGGGCTTGAAAATTTTCCTTACTACGTGAATCATGTGGTGGTCACTTAGGGAGTCAGGTAGGAGGCCAGCTTCTAGAACCCGATGGGGGTGAGTGGTGAGGGCCCAGTCAAGGAGTGAGTGGTTTAGAGATTTATGATTTAAGCAAGTGGGTTCCGTGATTTGTTGGGATAGGTTTAGTGCAGTCACCTGGTTTTTGAGCTTAGAGCTTGTATTAGAGAGCCAATTAAAAGTTGAAATCCCCAAGGATGTGTTGTTCGCCCCAGAGGCGAGTGATTTTAGGGTGCCTAGGTGTTCTATGATGGCATACAGGGGGGTGTCCGGGGAGCAGTAGGACCCTGCTACATATAATGGGATAGAGTGGGGGAAGTGATATTTTGAGTAGGAGCGAGTCTATGGGATGCGTGGGTTAGGGGAGTTGGACTGGTGCAAATTGCAGCTTAGAAGAGATGAACATGACAATGCCCCCACCCTTCCTTTTGCCCGGGCGGTCATATCGAGTGAGCGAGTAGCTAGGGAGAGACAGTTCGGCATCCGAGTTATGGGGTTTCAGCCATCTTTGGTGATAATGAGGATATCAGGGCGAAGGGAGAGGACGTACGGTTGTAGGGTGGTGAATTTATTCAGGATGCTGCATATGTTAAGATGCATAATTTTAAGTCCACGTGGTAATTGGAGAGTTGGGGAGGTGATGTTGTTGGGGGGGGGGGGCAGGTGGCCCAGGGTTTGATTCAATGTCCCCTGCCAGGAGTAGCAGTAATGATATTAACTGTTTTGCTACAAGCGACACCCATCTCGCCTTGCGGGGGGTTGATAACTGCTGCAGGGTTAGTGAAAATCTGTTTGAAGGTGATGAGTGTAAAACTGACAGCCCAGCGTGGAAAGAGGTGACAGGGCAGTGGCGCCTAGGTTCCAATTAAATAATGTGGCATGTGGGGATCGGCCGGGGAGGGAGGTAGTGTTGGGGGGGGGGGGAGAAGTTGCCCAAGTGAAGTCTGTAGCGGGGAAATAATGGGCTTCCGCGGAGGTAGGTGGCAGGTGGGAGAGATGTTAGGGGGATGAGGAGACTCAATATAGCAATTGGCAGTGGCAGTATTACGAGATGCTGGGTTTATGCAGCTGGGAAAGTGATGGGGCGGCCACTGGTGTCAAGGCTGTATAACCTGCGAATGAGGAAGTGAGCTGATACCCAGCCTATAAAAGGTGGTGATCACCAAGGGTGGTGGCAGGGTCCCAAACACACGGCTGCAGCTTTCAGAAAAAAACGGCCGCCCAGGCTTGGCAATTCGTCGTGTCACACCTGCAGCAGTCACCGGCGTGGATTCGACTCCGTTCCGGGGGAGGGCAGGACACTCGATGGCCCTCATGACCACAGGCTGTGAAGGAGACAGAAACTGACAGTTTATAGCAGGTAGGAAAAGAAAAAGATGTTACAGCTTAGGCAGAATAGCAGAGATCATATTTTCTAAAGATAAGCAGGTAGGGGAAGGATGGCTGGCTTAGGTTAATCAGGTAACAGCGTTTTGGAGTAAAGGTACTATTTGGCTTGCTTCAAAATGGCTCGGACTAATCAAGTCTACACTTACATGCAGATACTGCTAACTCACATATGGAGGTTTGCAAGTGTAACACCCAGGGCTGTAGAACTTTAACAGGCACTACTGAAATAGAGTTGCTGTCTGTATTTCAAACTCTACTTGAAAAACTAGTTGAATCTCTACAATTAAATCACTTAAGCTGTACATATGACCCCAGACTGACCCAAAGAGACAGAGGAAGCTCTTGAGATGCATCAGGTTTGAGAGTTGCTGAAGGAACTGAAGGAGATGCGAGCTAGCCAGCAAGCTGCAGCTGAAGTGACCTGAAACTCTAGTTCTTGCCCACCTAAGACTAAAACTAGAGGAGAGGCTTCCCCCATAGGTGTGGGGCTTCATGCTACTGCTCCTGAACATACAACTGAATCCAGACTGGTGAAAGAAATGAGGGAGCTGCAAGCTTTAGTGGGGGATCTCAGGGGTTGAAATTAAGTTTTGCAGCAACTAGCCAGCAGGGCTAGTGATTTTGAAAATCCACTAGCCCCACAGACTCTTCCACTAGCCCAGTTGGTGTACATAATGAAGTGTTGCCTTCTCCAGTACAAGCACGCAGGGCTAGTTAAATGAAAATCTTACTAGCCCGATGCAGAATCTACCAGCATTTGGCTAGCGGACTGGTGTCAATTTCGGCCCCTGGGATCTCATACACACCACCCAAACTTCTGCCCCCTAGTAGAATGGCACAGGCAGGGAACCTGAGCCAAAACTCAAAGAGGACAGTAGAACTCCCCTCCTCCAACTGACACAAAGTTCAGGGAGAACCCAACCACCCCAATGATCCTACGGAACATGTGTGCTGGTATAGGTGTGGAGAAGACGGGCATACCCAACGAAGTTGTAATACTCCAGAAAACCTGTGGAAAGTCACTGACAAACTGCTAAATTTGGCTCAACAGAGCAATATAAAATCCCAGCTAGGCCCACTGTAAAAATCTTTTTTCTCTAAAACTGCTGTTGACCAGTCTGCCAAACAGTCACCCTCGGATTAGTGCGAGATGGGGGGTACCTCCATGGAGACTACAGTGACAGTTAATGGCATTTCCACTCGAGCTGTACTGGATAGTGGCTCGCAGGTCACCATTATTTTTCAAGATAGGTACAACCAACACTTATCGAACCTCCCGCTCCTACTCTCAAAGGACTGCATGTATAGGGGTTGAGTGAAAAATCCTATCCTTACCGGGGGTATGTATGAATTTGGTTGTCTTTCCCTACTGCTGTAGCAGGCGTAGATGAACAAGTGGAGACCCTGGCCCTGGTGTGCCTGCTGACTGAACTGTACGAAGGTATCTCTTTACTGATTGGTACCGACGCACATGTTTGTCCGGTTAGCCCAGCTCTGTCAGGAGAACCAACCTAAATGGCCTGGAAGGGCTTTGCACATTCCGGCCATAGTAAGCCGAGCCTATGATTTACAGATGCGAACCCAAGAGATTGAGAAAGATGAACCCATGGGAGTAGTTCGGAAAAAAATATCCTGACTCACAGATACTACCTCCAAATGCTCAGTGTACCATCTGTGGTGAAGTGCGCTGCAAGGCAACATTTATTTAAAAAGATGCCCCTGGAGGCTCTGGGTGCAATACAATAATAAAACACAGTATCAATTACAATGCAATAATATGACATAATAAATAATCTGCACCAGCTGCAGTCGGCGGAGGGTACCCCCAGAGACCCTGAGGTACAGCGCATTATAGTAATCAAGCCTTGTCGTCACAAAGGCATGCACCAAAGTTGGGAGGTCCAGTGGTGGAATGAAGGGCTTAACCCTAGTGATATTCCTCAGATGATAAAAGCTGACCCAGACAGTGGCAGATGCCTGAGCCCCAAGCGTTAGGCCACTATCCAGAATAACACCCAGGTTTCACACCTTAGAGGCAGACTTCAAGGGTACAGATCCCAGAAACATTCCTGTCTCTGCACCACAGGCCACCCTAGCACGCTTTCTGTTCGACTCCACAACTAGTACCTCCGTCTTATCGGGGTTCAGTCGCAACCAGCTGGAGGCCATCTAGTCATTTATTTCAGCGAGGCAATTGTTGAGCACATTCACTGCTTCAGATGTTCCAGGGGCAAAGGAAAGGTATAGCTGGGTATCATCGGCATAACAATGAAAACCCAAGCCATACTTCCTAATGATTTTTCCCACGGGTGGCATGTACACGTCGAACAACACTGGTGGCAAGACCAATCCCTGAGGTACTCCACACAACAGGAGGCTAGAGGAGGAGGAGGAGGAGAAGAAGAAATAATTCCCCTTCACCACCCTTTGTCTCTTGTTGGTGAGATAGGACTCGAACCAGCAGATGACCGTGCCAGCGAGTCCACAGAAGAACTTCAGGTGGTCAAGTAACACACAATGGTCCACCGTGTCAAAAGCGGAGGAGAGGACGAGAATTGTCCCTTCTCCTCAATCTCTCGCCCTGAGAAAGTCATTATGTGCCCTAACAGTTTCAGTGCTATGCCTTGCCTGAAATCCTGACTGGAAAGGCTCGTATAGATCACGGGCTAAGAGGCGTTCCTCAAGCTGAAGCACCTCAATCTTCCCCACAAATGGGAGGTTGGAGATAGGACGGTAATTTGCCATTACGTCAGGGTCCAAAGATGGCTTTTTCAGAAGGGGTCTCACCAATGCCTCCTTCAATACCTCTAGTAAAAAACCCCTCTGACAAGGAACACCGGACAATCAAGGCAAACACGGGGCCAATGGAATCAACACATCCCATCAAGAAACACGTCGGCACCAAGTCCAGTTCACAATGTGTGCGCGTCAGCTTGGAAGCAACCATAATGACTTTGGCCGCCTCCACTGGTCTCAACTCACCCCAACCAGATGGAGCACTCTCCAAACAACTGAGGCAATCCCTGTCAGCCATGACATGGTTCACTGGCGGAATTCCACACTGGACGCTGGACACTCTGTCCAAGAAGAACCAAGCAAACTCCTCACATAATTCATTTGATAAAGTATTCTTCGGCTGCAGACAGGCTGGGTTTAACAGCCTGGCTACAGTTCGGAAAAGCACAGCTGGTTGGCTCCTCACGGCAGCAATCTCCCTGGACAGGAATTCTGCTTTCTTATGGTCGATTTCCCCCTGGTACTCACAATAATGAGCACGCAGGGCCAGTCTGTCTGCCTCCAGCCCAGTCTTCCTCCAACCCATGGTCTTCATCACCCAAGATCCCCATCAAACCAAGGGAACCTCAAGTGAGAATACCTGGGTCATACACAGATTGGTGCGAGGGAGTCGAATGAAGTGGACATCACCTTATTACAAGTGGCAACCGCATCAGCCCCACGCATGCACCGCCCACACTAGATAGATAAGCCACCGCCAGAAAACCCTCCAGGGTCAAACTCCTCACAGGGTGGTAGCTTACTATCTCAGCAGGGGGAGGACTCTCGAGGGGGCCCCGAACAAAAGCTCCACCGTGCAATGATCGGACCAAACGACCCGCTCTGTCTTGAGATCATTTATCTCAAGCCCCAGTAAGAAGACCAGGTTCAACACGTGGCCACCCTGATGGGTCGTGGAAGAAACCTCTTGCGATAGGCCCAGCAACGACAGTCTGGAGAAGATTATAGCCAAGGCTAGATGTTTTGTCATCGGCCCAAACGTTGAAATCCCCCAGAACTAAACATCTGGGGGCTTCCAAAGTTTCACCAACGACTAAATCTGCCACCTCCTGCAGGAATTCCCCCGCCACCACGGGGGGTGGGGTAAATCAGGAGAATCCTGCAGCCTGCACCCGGACCCCCACGAACAGCCACATATTTAAAAGAACCTAGCCTTCCCACTGGGTGCTTGATGAAGCCCAGTTCTGATCTAAAACAGATGGCCACACCCCCGCCCCTGCGTTCCACTCTGGGGCAGTGCACTACAGAGTATCCAGGTGGGACATCGGCCTCTAAAACTGGGCCCATATTGTGTCTCACCCAAGTCTCCGTAAGGCATGCCAGATCGTCCATAGAAATCAAGTCCGCTATAACTGCGGTCTTGTTTCTGATCAATCTGGTATTACACAGCACTGCCCTCAGGGGACTGAACTGTGAAGTCACTCTGGCTACCTGCCCACACGGTCTGGTGGGAACCCTGGAGACAGGCACCAAACACGTCTGGCCTCTCCCTTGGGCCTGACTAACCCCAGGGTGCCTTCTGCACCCGACCACTCCAATCCTGTCCCCCACAATTGTACTTGAGACGCCCCTGCCATACTCGATCAACGCTGCTCTTCCTAATTCTGAATTAAAAACAGATGTCAAAACCAAAATCCTTATGCTGGATGCCCCAGAAGAGGGGAAACTGCCTGAGGGACTGCTGGTCAAGCCTAGCATTCTACCTGCCCGGGTCCATGCCTACGCTTGATGGGTAGTGGTGCAAGTTCAGAACATGTTCGATTGAAATGTTTGGGTGAATAAAAGATGCACCTTAGCCACTGTATATTGTACGGATACTGATGTGTTGCCCAGGAAAAAGTGCCCTGGAGGAGATGAGGTGATCCCTAACCTGTTTGACTTTGGAGAGTCCCCCCCCTTCCTGCAGAATGGAAAGCTAAGATCAGCCAGAAGTTGGCTCAAAAAAGCCAAGTGTTCTCCTTGAAAGAATGGGACGTATGTTGTGTCACAGGGGCCAAACACCAAATTGGACTTCATGATGGGAGGCCGTTCAGAGAGAGGTCCCGTCGCCTTGCACTTGCCGACACAGACGATGTTTGACGTCATCTGCAGGAAGAAAAAATTACTCACCTTAGCAATGTTGTTTCTTCTAATGGAGTCTTGCTATATTATGACAAGTGCAGTTTGTCCCACCACTAGAACTGCTCCGGAGGTGAAAGAGTTAACTTCCATGCAGAGCATGGAGCTTACATCGCGAGCTCGGTTAAGAAGCTCTGTTAGGGTGGTTTCAAACCGAAACCGTCAGATCTTTACGAGCAAAAACTCACTAAGGTTCTGTGTGGAAGCTGTAACCTACACTAGCCAACTGGCTACTAACATATTCACACATTTTCATGGTCCCAACACCAAGACTCAAGTCAGTGGACAGGAAAAATAAGATAAAATGGCTAAATAAACACAACACCCAAAGATGAAAGAGGGCATCAATAAATGCCAACAGTGGACTGCCCACCCCATACCCAAAGTAGAAGTTCTGAGAGGGGCAGGCTGAGGGGGAGGTCATAATATAGCAAGACTCCATTAGAAGAAACAACATTACTAAGGTGAGTAATTTTTTCTTCAAACAACATGAAGTCTTGCTATATTATGACAAGTCAGACTACACAGCAGTACCTCCATGGAGGAGGGACAGAACCTACTTAGGGAATAGGCTCTGAAGCACGGCTGTGCCAAACCGAGCATCCCTCCTGGCCTGAATATCCAGGGAGTAATGCTTGGTGAAAGTGTGTACTGTTTTCCAAGTAGCTGCTTGACATATCTCCAAGATAGGGATGTCTCTAGCAGCAGCTAGAGATGCAGCTGTACCTCTGGTAGAGTGAGCCCTCAGGCCTGAGGGGGGAACCTTACCCAGCTTTTGATAGCAAAATTGGATACAAGAAACGATCCACCTGGCAATGGATCTCTTAGTGGCAGGTCTCCCTTTCCCAACCTCACCATAAGTGAGAAACAGTTGGAGGGAGTCAAACCTGTGACCCTTGGTAAGCTCTATGTAGTAACTTAGGGCCCTCTTAACATCTAGGCTGTGCAGCCTCCTCTCACCAGAGGAGGAATGGTTAGTGAAGAACACTGGAAGTGAAATAGATTGGTTAAGGTGGAAATCTGAAACCACCTTAGGCAAAAACTTCCTGTTAGTCCTGAGGTCTGCTTTATCCTTGTGAAAGGAAATAAAGTCAGTCTCTACTGATAAAGCCTGTAACTCACTTATGCGCCTGGCAGAAGTGATGGCTACCAGAAATACAGTTTTCCAAGTCAAATACTTAAGCTCTGCCGAAGACAGAGGCTCAAAGGGGGGTTGCATCAGCTGAGCAATGCATACATTAAGATCCAAAGCTGGAGCAGGGTCCCTGAATGGAGGATTGGTATGAAGCAATCTTTTAAAAAACTTGGAAAACACAGGGTGAGCAGAAAGAGAAGAGGGCTTCCCTGCTGAAATGAAGGCAGAGACAGCTGCCAAGTGCACTTTCAGGGTATCTGGTCTCAGTCCCAAAGAATTAAGATGGACCATATAGTCCAATACAATGGGTAGATCAGCAGATTCCGGGGAAACATGCTTCCCAGAACACCATATGGAAAACCTTTTCCACTTGGAGTTATAGGTAGCCCTGGTGGAAGGCTTCCTAGCAGCCTTCAGGATTTCGAGAACACTTTGAGAAAGTTGTAGATCGGCAAACTCTAACTGCTCAAGAGCCAAGCCTTGAGGTTGAGGGATTTGAGATTCGGATACCAAACTCTCCCCTGAGCACAGGTTAACAGATTGTGGTTCCTGGGGAGACACAGGGGAAGATGGACTGCTAAGGACAGAAGGAGTGGGTACCAGGGCTGCCTGGCCCAGTCTGGAACAATCAGGATCATTCTGTAGGGCTGAGACCTGATTTTGACTAGTACTTTGAACAGGAGAGCTATGGGGGGAAAGGCATAAACTTCCCTTCCCAATCGAGGAGAAAGGCATCCAGGGGGACTGAGCCCAACACTGGGGGCCTGCAACAAAACAGTGGAAGTTGATGATTGTCTGGGGCTGCAAAAAGATCTGAGGAGTGCCCCATCTGGCAAACACTATCCCCAGTACTAGGGGATCCAGTGACCATTCGTGATGGCCCTGGGAAATCCTGCTGAGAGCATCTGCCAGGACATTGTCCTTGCCTGGGAGGTGAACTGCTATGAGGGAAGTGTTCAGGGTATAAGCCAGAGATCACAACTTCATCGCCTGGGTGCACAAGGCCGAAGACCGAGTGCCCCCTTGTTTGTTGATGTACCACATTGTAGTGGTGTTGTCTGTTCTGACCTGTACCACCTTGTTCTGAACAGATGCAGAAAAACCTGAAGTGCTAGAAAAACAGCTCTGAATTCCAACAGATTGATGTGGAGCAGAGATTCCTGAGGGGACCATAACCCCTGGGTGGAGAGGTTGCCCATGTGAGCTCCCCATCCCAAGAGGGATGCATCTGTAGTAAGGGTCAAGGACTGGGACAGAGGGATGAAAGGCACCCCTTGTCTCAGATTGCTCTGATCCTGCCACCACTGAAGGGCCTGGATCAGGGTTCGAGTCACTGGAATTAACTTGGATAGGGAATCCTTCTTTGAGACCAGAAAGCTCTCAAATGGAACTGAATGTCCTCATCTGAAATTTTGCTCCTTGCACTACAGCTGTGGAGGCAGCCATGTGTCCTAGGAGCTGCAGGAAATGCCTTGCTGGTCGAGAGACCTGCAGAGTGAAGGACGAGGCCAGGGCCACTAAGGTCCTTACCCTTTCCAAGGAAAGGAAGGCTCTGGCCTGCTTTGTGTCCAGTTCTGCGCCTATAAAGGTGAGTACCTGGACAGGTTCCAAAACTGACTTTGGAAGATTGAGAAGAAAGCCCAGAGAGGTAAGCAGCTGCTGGGTAACTAGCAGGTGTGATTTGACCTGGTCTGGAGACTGACCCACAATGAGCCAGTCGCCCAGGTAGGGAAAAATGGCAATCTTTTGCCTTCTTAGATAAGCAACTGCAACTGCCAGACATTTTGTGAACACCCTTGGGGCAGAAGTGAGGCCGAAGGGCATCGCTCTGAACTGATAATGGCCTGAGGGCAGTTCGAATCTGAGGTACTTTCGATGGGAGCTTCTGATAAGAACATGGAAGTAGGCATCCTTGAGGTCCAGGGAGGCTAGCCAATCCCCTGGCCTTAGGGAGAGTAAAATCATTCCCAGTGTCACCATTTTGAACTTTGGTTTTAAAAGGTGTTTGTTTAGATATCTTAGATCCAGGATAGGCCGCCACTCTCCTGTCTTTCTTGGGGTAAGGAAGTACCTGGAGTACAGACCCTTGCCCTGGTGTGGGGAGAAACCCTTTCTACAACTCTGAGAGCCAGGAGGGTTGAGACTTCTGTTTCCAAAGCAAGAGTCTCTAAAGGGTTTGCAGGTGGAAAAGATCTGGTTCTCATCTTTGGAAATTTTTTGAAGCTGAGAACCAAACCCTGGCTCACTACTTCCAGGACCCACCTGTCTGAAGTTAAAGACTCCCAGTCCTGGATGAAGTAAGCCAGCCTGCCCCCTACAGGTAATGGAGAGCCGACCCTGGGCATCCCATCAGGGTGCCTGTTTGGCAGGGGCTTTAGGCTGAGGGGTGGGAGCAGGCCTGCTCGTACCCAGTCTGCCTCTCCCTCTGAAGAACCCCCTCTGTGCATAGGCTGAAGAGGAGGAGGCCTGGGTCTGGTAAAAAGGCCTGTGAAAAGGCCTGCCCCTACCCCGGGGGCTGCCTCTGAGGAGTGGCTTGCCGTTCCTTGGCTTGTGCACTCCTATAAGTGGTTCTATATTCATCCATTTTCTTCATATAATTCTCTGTCTGCTCCCCAAACAGAGAATTTCCCACCTAAGAAAATCCATAGCCTTAGACTGGGTATCCTGTGACAAAGTAGTACACCTGAGCCAGGCCAATCTCCGAAAGCCACAGATGTAGCCATGACTCTAGAGGATACATCGTTAGAATCCACTGCAGCATGGAACTGCACCTTAGATGCCTCAATACCATCAAGAGCCACCTGCTCCAGCTCCTTTGCAAGCTGGCCAGGGACCTGTTTGGCTAAGGCCATGACAGTATCCCATCTAGATTTCTGGTATCTCGCAACATAAGCCATATAGTTTGCTTGTCTGAGTCCCAAGGATGCTGCCATGTATTGTTTTTTGGCCATGGCATCAATCTTCCTGGAGTCCTTGTCAGGAGGATGTGAAGCCAGGGGAATATTAGCTTTATCACAGGCTGCAGCCTGAACTACTAACATGACTGCATTGCTGTGAAAGAAAATCTGTATCAGGACCTGACAAAGTGTACCTCCTGTCCATCTTTTTATCTACAGGAGGCACAAATTAGGAGCTTTAAAATTTTTATTGTTCGTTTCCTAAAAGATTTATGCAAAGGATGGACAATCTCCTGGACTCTGGGATATCCATCATCTCTACATAATCAGGCTCCTCTTGCTCATCCAAAGCCTCCTCTAAGGAAGCTGGAGGGTCTCAGCAACTTTTTTATAAAACAAAAAATGAGAAGGGGACTCAGAAAGCCTAGGGGGAGATTCACCTAAAGGTCTGTCTGGGGAGACGTCCGGTTCAATGGGCACATCCAGACTTTCAAAGTCACATTCACACTGATCATAATCCTCCTCCCCCTCCTCTGGTTTATAAAACTCTTCTATATCATATTCCTGAACCGTTGGATCCGACCGAACCGACCTTTTGCCAGACAGTGGCGGTTCGGAGGGAACCGGGGACAAAGACTGGACAATCTGTATTGCCCTGGCTATCTCTGCAGCAGTTGGAGAAGGAATTTTGGACTCCAAACCTGCTGATTTTTTAGTTTTCTTTGCTGGATCTGGCTCCTCAGAGCCAGCTTTTCGTTGGCCCGAGGAAGTCTCGCCCTGGTCAGAGGGCACGCCCTCCGGTTCGGTTGGCACTGAACCAGGCTGGCCATCCGGGTCAGCGGACTTTTTGGCCTCTCGTTCCCTGAGCCTGCCCACTCTCTTGTCCAGGGTGGCTGCAGGGAAATTTTTACAAATCTGGCAGGTCTGAATTGAGATAGTCAAACCCCAGACAATAGACACATGTAGTGTGTGGGTCAGCCTTGGCAAAGGCTTCCCCACAGACACTACAGTGCTGAAACCCAGTGGACCCGGTTTTTCTTTTGGGTTTCTCAGTCATGATGCCAGCCTAACCAACAAACTTACCCTTTTTATGGCCATGCCAGGCAAGACACCCATATTTGTTCCAAACCGTGTCACGGGTCGTGGAAAAAACCGTAATGAAATCCAGTTTTTTTAGAACCGATAAGAACCGGGAACCGCACTCTAACAAGCCTTAAAAGGCTTTAAAACTAAGTTTTAGTACAATTCGATCGGTTCAAACCGAACCGATAACAATTTACAAGTTCCACACAGAAAAAACCTATCTATACTTACAATACCATAGACAGAGCTTGAACCGATCGGTTTTGCGGTTAAAATAATTAAATCGCGGTTAAATTAAACCGAGAAATTGCGTTTTAAACCGAGGAAATGAACCGAGCAACAGGAGGAATCTCCGGAGCGACTGTTCTGTGAGGCGGAGTAAAGAATCTGACGGTTTCGGTTTGAAACCACCCTAACAGAGCTTCTTAACCGAGCTCGCGCTCTAAGTTCCATGCTCTGCATGGAAGTTAACTCTTTCACCTCCAGAGCAGTTCTAGTGGTGGGACAAACTGCACTTGTCATAATATAGCAAGACTTCATGTTGTTTGAAATGCTGACCGCAGGAATCATCCAAGAGTCCCGAAGTCCATATGCCTCCCCAATTGTTGTGGTTTGGAAGAAGAATGGATCGATGAGGATGTGTGTGGACTGCCAGACATTAAATCGGAGAACTGTCCCAGACCAATACACCATGCCCCGTATCCAGGACGCCCTCGACTGCCTCAACGGAAGCCAATGGTTCTCTGTACTTGACCTTCAGAGCGGATATTATCAAATCCTCATGGCCCCAGAAGACAGAGAAAAAACAACCTTAATTTGTCCATTGGGTTTCTATGAGTTTCTACGGATGCCTCGGTATTTTGGGAGTGCCTGCCACTTTCAAGCGGTTGATGGAGCGAGCTGTGGGTGACATGAACTAACTAGAATGCCTTGTATATCGCGATGACATCATTGTGTTTGGTCGAAGCATGAGGCTCGCCTGTTTAAGGTTCTTGACCAATTAGAGGACGTTAGACTAAGATTATCACTAGACAAGTGTCAATTCTTCCAAAGATCTGTGAAATATGTTGGTCACATAGTGTCAGCTTATGGGATTCAGACAGACCTGAGCAAAGTGGAGTTTTTGACCACCTGGCCTCAGCTTAATAATCTTAAGGAACTACAACAATTCTCGGGTTCTGCGGCTCTTACCGCCGGTTCATAAAAGATTACACCAAAGTCATCTGTCCTTTGCTCAATTTAACTCAAGGTTACCCACCTACAAACAAAAAGTATAAGAAAAGTGCATTTAAAGAGGAGGAAAAGGTCTACTTTCGGACTAATGAACCTTTTAGACCCAGGCGGACTTCTGAGTTCAAGAGGGCCTTTTACGACATCATTCATCAACTCACCCACGTGCCTGTGCTTGCATATGCAGATCCCGCTAGACATAGAAACATAGAAGTTGATGGCAGATAAGGATTGCAAGGCCCATCCAGTCTGGCCATTTCTTTTTCTACCTTATGAATGTGCCATCGGCCTTTGCTCTGTCCATGGCCTATCTATTCATACTCATCTGTATTGCTCCCTTATGCCTATCCCATGTCTGTTTGAAGCCCTGCACTGTATTCATATCCACCACTTCCTGAGGTAGGCCGTTCCATGCATCCACCACCCCCTCTGTGAAAAAGTACTTCCTCACATTACCCCTTAATTGGTCTCCCTCTAATCTCATGTTATGTCCTTGTCCTGCTATTTTTCTTACATTGAAACATGTTAGACTCTCTCACCTTGTTAATGCCCTTAAGATGCTTGAATGTTTCAGTCATATCATCCCTCTCCCTCCTTTGCTCTAGGGTATACATATTGAGCTCCGTTAACCTGTCTTCATGTGTTTTCTGATGCAGTCCCACCATTTTGGTTGCCCTTCTCTGGATTGCCTCAATTTGGCTAATGTCCTTGTGAAGGTGTGGCCTCCAGTACTGCACACAGTACTCTAGATGGGGCCTAACCAGTGTCTTGTAAAGAGGGATTACCTCTCTCTCTTCCAACTTGTGATACCCCTACTAATACACCCCAACATCCCCCTAGCCTTACCTACTGCTTTAGTGGTCTGCTTGGACGATTTCAGGTCATCAGTGATGATGATGCCCAAATCTCTTTCTTCCCTTGTGACTGTCAGCAACTCCCCTCCCAGACTATAGGTGGCTTCAGGGTTTCTCTTCCCTATGTGCATGATCTTGCACTTCTTTGCATTAAACCCCAGTTGCCACTCTTTCGACCAGGGACTGGAAGGAAAAGTATGCCTTTTTGCAGATGACACAAAGATCTGCAACAGGGTTGATACACAAGGAGGCGTGGAAAGGATGAAAATGGACTTGGCAAGGTTGGAGGAATGGTCTGACATATGGCAGCTAGGATTCAATGCAAAAAAGTGCAAAATAATGCACCTGGGAAACAAGAACCCAGGGGAAGAATACACAATGGGTGGGGAGGTAGTAACAACAACAAAACAGGAAAGGGACCTGGGGGTAATCATATCAAATGACCTTAAGGTTAGCAAGCAATGTGAGAAGGCAGTAGGGAGGCCGGGGTATACTGGGATGTATAGGGAGGCATCAGCAGCAGAAAACAGGAAGTTGTTATCCCTCTGTACAGACAGTTGGTGAGACCCCATCTGGAATACTGTGTCCAGTTCTGGAGACCCCATCTCCGCAAGGACATAGACAGGATAGAGGCAGTCAGAGGAGGGCAACTAAAATGGTGCAGGGTCTGCAAGAGAAGCCGTATGAGGAGAGACTAAAGGAGCTTAATATGTATACCCTTGAGGAAAGAAGGAGAGGGGACATGATAGAAGCTTTCAAGTACCTCAAGGGAATCAACAAAGTCCAAGAGGTAGCATCTTTCAGAAAAGAGACTTGCAAGAACAAGGGACACAATTTAAAGATAGAAGGAGGGCGGTTCAGGGGCAATGTGAGGAAGTATTATTTCACAGAGGGTAGTGGATACATGGAACAGCCTTCCTGAGGAAGTTGTGGAGTCTAAAACTGTGGGAGAATTCAAGAATGCATGGGACAGACATAAGGCAATTCTTGTGGGGGGCAGGAAGATATAGGCTGTTGGTTAAATAGGATTTGCGGCCTATCTTGTCGGTAGGGAAATGGGCAGACTAGATGGGCCTAGCGGTCCTTATCTGCCGTCAAGGTCTATGTTTCTATGTTTCATTTTGCTAGTTTATCCAGATCTCTTCTCATTCTGCCCACCCCATCTGGATCACCTACTCTGTTGCAGATCTTGGTGTCATCTGCAAACAGACAAACCTTACCCTCCAGTCCATCTGCAATGTCACTGATGAAGATATTGAAGAGGACTGGCCCCAGGACTGATCCCTGAGGTACCCCACTTGTGACTTGCATCTCTTCTGACTGTATACCGTTTACCACCACTCTCGGTTTTCTGCCCATCAACCAGTTTGCTACCCAGTTGACCAACTTCTGACCCACCCCAAGCCTACCCAGCTTATTAATCAATCAATCTTCTATGTGGAAGAGTATCGAAAGCTTTGCTGAAGTCAATGCAGGCTACAACAACTGCTCCCCCTTGGCCCACCACTCTGGTTACCCAGTCAAAGAAATCTATGGACCTTCCTTTTGTAAACCCATGCTGTCTTGGATCCTGTGCTCCTATGGATTCCAGGTGTTGCACTATCCTTTCCTTAAGGAGTGCCTCCATAATCTTGCCCACTACTAAGATAAGACTGACTGGTCTGTAGTTCCCTGCCTCCTCCCTGCTACCACTCTTGTAGAGTGGGATCACATGAGCCCTTCTCCAGTCTTCTGGGACCTCTCCTGTGCTCAGAGACTCACTAAACAGTTCTGATAATGGTTCTGCTAGTTCCACCCTTAGCTGCTTTAGTACCTTGGGATGTATGCCGTCAGGTCCCATTGCCTTGTCCACCCTGAGCTTATCGACCCTATCTTTGTGAAGGAACTAGTGCACCCCCCCACCCATGTCAATGGTGCTGAGCTGTGGGCCCTGCCCTACCTTCTTTTAACATACTAAAAAGCCAGCAGAATAGACCAAATGGTCTGTCTTGTCTGCTCCAAAGCCAGCAACCTAGTGGTTGCTCGCCTTACCACCCCCCAGCCCACAAGAGGGTCTTCTTTAGTTTCAGTTTCCCCTTGTACCTGTCCCACCCCTTCTTGAATCCCTCCACTGTGCCCTCCTCCACCAGCCTCCCAGGCAGCGCATTCCATGGCTCCACCACCCTCTCAGTGAAAAAAATGCCTCCTATGCTCCCCCCTGTAGTATTCCCCCCTCCAGCTTCCACTCATGGCCCCTGGTTGTTCCCCCCTTCTTTAGCCTAAAATGCTTCTTGGTTCCACTCCTGGTTATTCCTTTTACATACCTGAAAACCTCTATCATATCTCCCCTGTCCCTCCTCTCCTCCAGTAAGTAAAGCCCAAGCTCTTCCAGTCTCTCCTCTTAAGGCTTCCCCTCCATGCCCTAAATCATCCTGGTCACTTTCCTCTGAACCCTCTCCAGCAGCGCTATGTCCTTCTTCAGATGAGGTCTCCAGAACTGTACTGTACTCTTCAGTAAACACTGAGCAGAAGTATCTATTTAGGATAGGTGCTTTCACATGGTCCTCCTCCTCACATGCCCTCTTATCCCTAGACCCTATGTGTTGCACACTGATGCCAGTTCAAGGGGACTTGGTGCTGTTCTTTATCAAGAATATGAGGAAGTGTTGTGCCCAGTGGTGTTTGCTAGTCAGGGTCTAACCCCATCTGAGAAGAATTACCCAGTGCACAAACTTGAATTCCTTGCATTGAAGGAAGTGGGCGGTGGTAGATCAATTTCATGAATATCTTTATGGCGCAAAGATTCTGGTGAAAACGGACAACAACCCCCTCACCTATGTCCAGACTTCAGCTAAACTGGATGCCACTGGGCATCGCTAGTTATCTGCACATTCCACTTACGATTATTCAGCAGAATATAGACTAGACCTGAACCACACTGATGCTGACACCCTCTCCATAAGACAATACTCTAATGCAAATTGGGTGAGAAGGTCTGAAAAATCTGTCAAAGTCCTCTGTCAAAAATTCGAGAAAGATAAGCATCCCTCTCCTGAGTCAGCCAACTGCCTGGTCAACTGCTTAGGTCCTCCTGACACTTGTGTTCCCACGGCCTACTGTCACCTGGCAGCCTTGGATCTCAGCTTGTTGCCCCAACTCACCCCTGAAAATATACAGTGCACTCAAGCTTAAGACCCCATGATCAAACCCGTACTGGTTACCCTTCATGCTATAAAAAATGTGTCCAAACTTCCTTCTTCAGATTCACAAACTGCCTTGCTGTTCAGGGAAGGACCCAGACTAAAGCTGCATAGCCAATTACTTCATATAGATACCACAGATCGACAAGGGCAAATCATCAAGCAGCAATTAGTGTTATCCACAGCTTTCAAACGAGTGGTGATACGTACCCTTCTTGACCAAATGGGGCATCTAGGTTGTGATCAAACTACTGACTTGGCCCGTCCTTGCTTCTACTGGTCGAAGATGGGAGCTGATATAGAAACTCACATTAAAACTTGCAGTTGGTGTCTATGAGGAAAGACCAGCCCCAGAGGGCTGCCCCTTTAGTCAATATCTCAACCAGTGCACCCATGAAGATTGTGTGTATTGACATCTTGTGTCTCGAACCAGATCAAAAGATACTGGCAATGTGCTAGTGGTTACAGATCACTTTACTCGTTACACCCAGGCTTATCCAACTAAGGACAAGAAGGCATCCACAATAGCAACGATTTTCAATTCAAAGTTTTTTGTTCATCATGGTGCCCCTCAGAGATTTCACTCCGTTCACAGGAGACACTTTGAAAGCCACTTGACCACAGAAATGCTCTCATTCTGGGGAGTGCGGAAGTCCAGAACTACCCCTTATCACCCCCAGGGGGATCCACAGCCCAAAAGGTTTAACTGAACTCCACTAGATATGCTGGGCACCCTTCATCCTCAGGACAAGTCCAAGTGAAGCCAGCAGATAAGTGACTTGGTACATGCCTATAAACTACATCAAAAGTGATGCCACTGGGTTCTCCCCCACCACCTGATGTTTGGTCAGGAAGTCCGGTTGTCAGTAGACATCTGTTTCGGAATGTCCCCTGATGGAATCAGAGCTGAAAATCACCTTCAGTATGTTCAAAACTTAAAGGCCCAGTTAAACCATGTCTACCAACTAGCACACACCATAGCAGCAAAGAGGAATCTAGCAATAAAGAAAGGCACGACAAGCGTGTCAAGACCCAAGAACTGCAACCTGGAGACAGTTCTGTTACGAAATTTGGGACTGCATGGAAAACATAAAATTGCCAATAGGTGGCAGCACACTCCCTACATTGTTGTCAGCTTGCTGGAGGGTCTGCCAGTCTATAAAGTGTGTCCAGAAAATGACCCACGAACTATCAAGACAATACACAGGAATCATCTGCTGCACACTAGTCAAATTATCATTGATTCTACACCCCAAGACACTGCCCCTTCCAGGCCTGTAACTAGAGCTGCAGCTAAGAAGAAACAGTTAACCCCTTCTCCAGTTGTTAAGGATTCAAGGCCTTCCCCCAGGCAGGCCCAAAATGACATTGACTGCCAGTCTGAATCTGCTGCCAGTGAGCACCCTTTTACCACTCTTATGAACTGAGTCAGTCTTTCCAAGGTAACCCCCATAGAACCTCGGAGATGAGGCTGGCCCTTTAAGACTGTCTAATCCTCCAGCCTTCTCCACAGAGCCTGTGCCCCTGAAAGTGAGGTGCAAAGTATGACTTCCGATACAGCAGATTCTTTGTGCCTGGTAGAACCAACTGAGCTTCCAGAAGGAGAACCAGAGACTAAAAGCACCACTGGAGACATACCAGAAAATACAAAGCAGTGTGAAAACAATGAATCTGGCTGTATAAGGAGAAACGATGATAAGAGTATTAGTTAAGTGTTGCAAGATTTAAAATCCATGGAATTGCCTCTTAATGACAAGGCTGGAATTTCTTCAGCGCTTAGTATGGACAGTAATGTTGCTGAACCACAACAAATGGAGCCAGGAACCGAGTGTATTCCCAATACAGAACAGACAACCAGTACAGAGGCAACTCTTTCTACAGAAGCAGACTTGTTGACAACCAATGAGCCGGGACTGGAAACCCCCCCCACAACTGTTGAAAGAACTGAACCCGTGTCTGTTCCTCCCCGAAAGTCAATAAGAGCCAGCAAACCAGTGATACACCTAAGTTATGACTCCCCAGAAAGACCAGTGGATTTTCTATTGCATGCAGTTCACAAGGGGGTGTATATTTCTGAAAGCCCTCTTCCTAAACAGAGTTATTCTGCTACTTCTAAACCAACAGTCAAACCCTCAATTCCATGCACCAATGCCTTTGCCCCATGCAGCCCTAGTGCAGTTGATAGGGATAGGCCCCAAGCCATGTAGGTTAAAATACAGAAAGGAGATGATAAAAACCAGAATGGTGAGAATTATGTGGTTAACTGTTTGAAACCATTCTGAATAGCCAACATGTTTATGAAAATATATCCTTATGGAACGGACATTGCTAAAATGAAAAAGTATAGCTACGCTGCATTGTTATGACACTATTTTTACGGATGCATCAACTCTATTTTGTGGTATACCAAATGAAACATGCATGTAATTTCGTATAATGTTTTACAGAAACTTACAGGAGTAGACTTGACGTAGGCGCCAAGTTTTTCCAGGTAGTGAAGAGTGTAACCCCTCCCCCTTACAAACTGGGGTTTACTATAGTGTCTTCCTGGGCTCCTAAATGCCCACTGTCAGGCTGGTGTCCTGTCTGCAGTAGTTCTATTTGTCTGCGTGAGAGTGCTCTAGTGAGTCTCCGAGCCGGTCTCTTTAAGGGAGAGCTTATGCTGTGTCTGGTCTTTACTTTGGGCTGGGTCCAAGTAATTGGGGGCTTGCAACCAGCCAGACCATCTGTTATACTGCTCCATTCTGCTGTCACTGAATATACAGAGGGAGTTCTGTTAGGAACTGTGATTATTTACCATTAATCTGTTGTAGTAATAATAATGATGGAAGAGTCTGTCTGGGCTGCTTTCAACTGCTGCTTGAGCTTCTGAATAGGAGCCACCATTTTGGTTCTGGACTTCCAGTGTCGGACCAACTGAGTCTCTGGGGACCTAAAATGGAGACTGTCCCCAGAAGTCTTGTGGGAAGAAAATTCTGTAGTATTTGTAGTTTTAAGTGTTTGGTGCCTAAATGGACCTGGAGGGGGAGCCCTTGCTGTGACAGACAGTTCCCTCAGCCAACCGAACCTTCTGGATTACCTGGAAATCCCCAGAACTGCCTGAAGCAGTAGTCAATCGAGAGTTGGAGGTTAAAGAGTGAACAGCTGCTCCTAGAAGGTGCTTTGGAGAATTTACGGGATCACTCTGTTGGCCTGCTTGCCACGTTTTCCAGCCTAAGATACTGTTTTGTGTAAAAGTCAGACTTTTCCAATTGCCGGTGTAGACCTGCCATCAGAAGAAAAAAAAAAGAAAGTGTTACTGCTACTTGCAAGTAGGACAAAAGCCTTGGTCCAGAAGTGATCGGCCTGTCTGACTGACAGAATATAGCCTCGGATTGACAGGTTTGTAGAGAGCTGTAATTAGCAATCAGACTTTATCCGAACTGTGGCTTAGAGAAACAACCAATTTAAGTGTGCCGAATGCGTTTCGTGATTTGGTTCCCCATGGCGAATACTGTTATGCCCGCTGGAGGCTGTTCAAGCAACTGTTCATGAACTTTTCCAGAACTGTCCATCCTGTTTGGGTCCTGCCATCTCGGCCTAAGCCGCTATGCCCATTTCACAGATCATCTCGGCAAAAGACCCGCTTTGGGATTCAGCCCCTTGCTCAACACCATCAAACAGGTAGCGACCACCAGGGTAGGGATTTATTTAACTCCAAAACTTGATTAGCGTTTTGTTCATAAAAGTGCTAAAACATTGTGAAAATGCATAGCACTTGCCTCACTGTGTTTAACAAACATAACACTTCTAGAAAACCCATATAAATACGTTCGAGCAGACTTGATAGACCTCTAGGCCTTTATCTGCTGGCAAATTTCGTATGTTCGTAAATACTTTCTGTACAATTAGCATTGTCCCAAGAAAAAGGAAAAAACTGCTAATCAATTATTTAAAACCCTACAGGAGGTGAGTCGTAGGCCCTGCTTTCCCTGGTCAGCCAGATCAACACCATAAGGTCATCTTGCCTGTCCTACACCCTGGTCTGGGTAGCGCGAGTACAAATCAGGGTAGCTCCCTGCAACAACAGCTGCAATCGTGAGTCATCTGATTGCTTTTGTTCTGGATTATTGCAAACGGACTGAGCCATCCAGCTCGGGATTACAATTGTTTGGGTTGTGCACGTTATCCGTTTTCCTTCCTAAGGGCCCCCAACAGCAGCTGCAATGCTGGCCACCCCAAGCACCACTTCAGGCTAGCCTGCATAATCCACTGGGTACCCAGGTTTGTGGGACTGTTCCAACAGGACTCACAGTGCATGCTGAACCAGCCTAAACTTTCTTTATCTCTCTCTTAGAATAAACTTCATGATTAGCCCTTCCCTTCAGAAACAATGACTATAGTTATCACTGAGCATATCTTACTCTCCCTACTTACCATAACTCAGCCAACAGGTATGGGCACTGAAGCCAACACTCACCACCACCTATTTCTCATGAACGAGAATCAGCTGTGTATGGCACTATGACTACAAGTGTCAACTCTAAATTCCCACATTTCAGCCACCTAAACATGCAGTCTACCTACAAATCTGGGAGCACCTGGAGGAATCCCCCCCCCCCCCCAGCCATCTCTTTTTTCAGCCTCTATTGTGCACACTGTAAGACTCGGCAGATTCGCACGAAGCATTAAACTCGACCCAAGACACCTAAAACTGCCTGAAAACTACTACTGCTCATCTCAGGCAACATTCATCCGAATCCAGGCCCAGCCACCTCAACCTCCACTTGTGTACTGTGTGACTCTGAGCTAGTCACTTTACCCCGGTGCTCCCAGGTCGCCCTTTGAAAACAGGCATTTGTGCCTAGTGGGTCTTACCAAAGTGTAAAATAAAAAATAAATAAATAAATCTCCTTGAGCCATGTGAAATCTGGTGCCCTATCTCTAGCCAGCATTAACATATGCAGCCTCCTCCACAAATTAGATACCCATACCACATGGGCTAATCTGCACCACCACGATGTCATAGTAGTACAAGAGACCTGGTTGAAACCTGATACCCCTGACACTGCCATCACAATGCAGAGCTATACTGTTTTTAGGAAGGACAGAATCTCCAAAAGGGGAGGTAGATGTGCCCTATTTTTCAAACTGCCTCTCACAGGTCAAGACCTAACACTCCCGGAGTCAAGGGTCGATACACAGATCCTTGCCACAAGAATAATGCTTGGCGCACACAACAAAATAATAACACTGGCATCAATTTATATTCCTCCAAATTTAACAAATGTGGCCCTAATCCCCCTCTTTGATTATATCAGAGACCTAGGTCACAAGTCGGAAACCATACTACTCTGTGATTTCAACATCAACTGGTTCTCTAACAATGCAAGCCATTATAACGATGCTCTAACAATTGCTAATTTCGCACAGCTAGTACAGTCAGCCACCAAGGTGAACTACAAACCTGGGACCATTACTCTGCTAGACTGGATAGTCACCAGCATACTAAAATGCCAGCAGAATAGGCCTATCTTTCGAGTCTGCTCGATTTTTAGCACCCGCGCTGAGGCTCCCTTCCCCCTTGGGTTATACTGTCCCCAGTCCCAGCTGTTCCACCTGTATTGGGCCTGGTCAGATTTACCCTCCTCCAGTACCTGTCCCATCCCCTCTTAAACTGGTCCACATTCTCTGCCTCTACCAGCTCCCTGGGCAGCGCATTCCATGGCTCCACTGCCCTTTCAGTGAAATAATGCCTGCTCCTCTCCCCTCTGAGCCTGCCCCCATCCAGCTTACACCCATGACCTCTCGTTGCCCACCCCCTTCTTTTGGAGCACCCTGACTGGGCCTCCCTTATTGAACCCTTTCATGTGCTTTAAAGACCTCTATCATGTCCACCATCCCCCATCTCCTCCAGGGTGCACACGTTAAGCTCCTTGAGCCTCTCCTCATAGGTCCTCCTCCACCCCACATCATTTTGGTTGCCTTCCTTTACCCCCTTTAGGAGGTAACATCCCTCTTTAAATGTGGTCTCCAAAACTGCACACAATACTCGAGGTGTGGCCTAACCAAGCAGTTTATTTATTTTTTTTATTTTATTTAAACAGCAGTTTGGAAAACCTTTGAGCCATAGGCTCATTTACAAAGGTACCTTGTCACAGTAAGACAAACCAAAATACACAGTATAGCAGTACAACACATAGGTATAACAGTAAATTGAGACATAGATACAAACAAGCTGGTACAGGTAGGATGGATGCAAACAATACCAGAGTTATGCTGTCCTTAGCAGCTTAGTAATAAGCTTTGTCATAAGTATTGTGTACGGCTTTGACTAGCGGCAGTTACAGCATTGGGTGTTAATAAGGTGGTTACGTAAGGAAGTTTTGAAGCACGATATAGTTGGAGCTTCGGAGATGGAGGGGGGCAGTGTGTTGAACCAGGAGGGGGCCCTAAAGCTGAAGGCTCTTTGGCCGTGAGAGGTCCTAGCTCTAGGGATAACAAGAGAGGTTTTCCCAGAGGTCAGAGTATGAACTAGTGGGACAGAGCGGCGTATGGTGGTGGTCAATCCTGGTGGGGAAAGCCCAAGGAGGGTCTTTTTTGTAAGGGTACAGGTAAGATATTTGAGGCGCTCGTCGAGATCAAGTACCAGCGCTTTAGCATACAGTAGACAGGTGTGTGTCATCCTAGGTGCTCCAGTAATTAACCTGCAGGCCTTATTCAGAGTAGTGCGAATTTTATGGAGTGCCGTCTGATCAGCAGCACCATACACCGGCAGTCCACAGTCCACTAGGGACAGGATAGAGGAGGTGACTGCGAGTCGAAGAGCCTCCAGGGGGAGGCAGTGTTTATACCGATGTAAGATGCCCAATCGGATATTAGTGGCAGTGGCTAGGGCAGCGATGAGTCCATGGAAGGAGAGGGAGGGGGTCAAAATGGATCCCTAGGTATTTATAGGAGCAAACTTGTTCGAGTGGGAATGAGGACCCAGAGTGAATGAGGAGTTTGAAGTTGCAGGACTTGTTTTGGGGATGAGAGAAGAACATGGTTTTTGTTTTTTTAAGATTTATCACCAATCTATGTTCCTTGAACCAGCCCTCGGCTTCAGTGAAGGACTTCTGCAGCGAGTCCTGGAGGGCAATAGGGTTACGACTTGAGGCAAAGATGACTGCATCATCAGCGTACAATAGAATGTTCCCCGAGCAAGAGTGTGGAAGGGTGTTAAGGTAAAGGGAGAATAGTAAGGGGCCCAGAATGGAGCCCTGGGGAACCCCAGAAAAGATGGGACAGATGTCTGAGTAGGTCCCATTAATTTTACACGCTGTGAGCGGTCAGACAGATAACTGGTGCACCAGGAGATAGGCCCAGCAGCAAAACCAGAGAGACTAAGGGCATCAAGAAGGAGGGGCTGGGAGACAGTGTCAAAGCTTTCAGAGGTCAATGAAGACAGCACCAGCCAGAGAACCAGTGTCTAAGGAGGAGTGGAGAAAGTAGGAGAACTCTAGGAGGGCTGTGTTGGTACTGTGGCCAGCTCGGAAGCCATGCTGCTCAGGACAAAGGACATTGTAGGTGGAGAGGTAGTCAGAGATTTGAGAGGCCACCACTTTTTCCAAGGCCTTGGAGAGAGGAGAGAGAATGGAGATAGGTCAATAGTTTCCAGCCACAGTCCTATCACCACCTTTAAAGACAGGGGTGACAGTGGCGACTTTCCAGGCAGTTGGAACCTTCCCCAGGCAAAGAGAGTGGTTGATGAGGCATGTGATCGGGGTAAGGACTGTGTCTAAGACCAGCCGTACAGTACCAGTTGTACAGGGGAAGATCACTTCCACCTTTCTGGAGGTAATCCCCCTGGCGATGCATCCCAGCACCCTATTTGCCTTTGCCGCTGCCCTCCTACAGGTCTCGGAATTGTTCATTTTGACATCTACCACTACCTCCAGGTCCCTCTCACCCTCCGTGTCTCGAATCGTGACCAACAGACCAGATCATATAACCCACACTGAAGCCTTACCAGATTCAATTACCGATCACTCACCCATGCTATGTACCTGGTCTAACAAGTACATCAGACCTCCAGCTCGGACCATTAACAGTACGGTGCTCATCAGAGGGCACCCAGAACCTCTAAAGACACAGTTCCAACAGGTAGACTGGTCACAAATAGACGCAGCCCCGGATAGCGATACGGCCTTGGATTACTTTATTACTACCTTCAACACAGCGTGCGAGCTCCATGCCCCTCACAAAACAAGAAAGATCAAGGGTTACAGCAATCCCTGGATTACACATGATCTACTCAAGCAAATGAAATCCCGCGATCACCTCTGGTACCGAGCCAGGGCCACTGCAACCACGTGGATATACAGGTGTACAAAACAGCAAAGAATGCCTGCACAAGAGCGATTTGGGCCAAAAAAGCAAAATACTGTACTATAAGGAAGCCTTAGCCAATTCCTGGAAAGTTGGATGCAAATTTTGGAACAACATCTCTAAGGTGACAGGGAAGGACCTCAAAGAGACCCCCATCCATGCTCAACATAAATGGCACAACAATCGTTGATCTTCAAACCATAGCTGACACTTTCAATGAGGCTTTTACAGACCTCAGTCATGTCCCACCCTCCTTCCTGCAATTCAGTCAGCAGAAAATACGAGGTCACACCCACCATTCCACTTTAAAGTGATGAGCAAAGAAAAAGCAAAGAAATACATTCCCAAAGTACTTGGGAAAACTAGGCTAAGTGGGGATTCACTTGACCTAAAGCACATCGCCCTCACCACTGATGAGGTACAGCCTCCCTTGACAAGTAAGCATTAATCACCGACAGAGGAGGGCTCTACCAGTGGATTAATTCCCGCTGGGGGGGGGGGAGCTGGTGCACGAGGGCGAAGCCAGAGGGTTCCAACCACCCAGCGGGCATTAATCACCGGTACAGCCCGACTCTGGAGGTGATTAATGCGCTTGTAACATTAGTTCGTTGCAGGAGTGAGGAGCCAGTGTTACTGGTGTGTTATGGTTGCACTCGGAGACGTTCTCTTATGTTCACTTACCACCTTGATTGCAACAGTGCACAGAATTAAATCCTGCAGCCAACCTAGGACTTCCGGATACAACAGTGACAGCTAGACCGATTGGGGAGTGGACCAACTGGACTGGACTACAGGTCGCGAGGTCCCACCCACTCCCCTCTTTCAAGTCAACTGTTGGTCCGCTGGGCACCATAGTGCCAGCCTCCTGCCACTTATTGGCCGTTGTTCACGTCATTCACTAGCGTTCACTTGAGTGACAGGCGCGATTCATGATCAGGGCTCATAACACAATGTGCCGTGGGGAAACAGAAATGCGAAGACGATGTGCACATTATGGTCACCAGCTTCTTTAAAGTAGACTATTTGCTTGCAGCGACATGGTCGTCGAATTCACAAGCGCATTTGTGGACTGCTGGCGGACCGCTAGGTGCTCGGGTCACCACCACACAATGCCTCACAAGCGCCACAGGTGACGTGAGGAGGTGGTGACCTAGCGGGCTGGTCCCCTCTGCTGCTGCGGTGGCCACAGGTGGTACTAACCAAGCGGGCGTTACCTGTGGGTTAATCACCGCTCGGTTAGTGTCACCTGACCAGTTTCAGCCAATGCCGTGGCTGTCTTTGACAGCTCTCTGCACTGCCGTGTTACAAAGATAGTTAACCACTCCTTCGTGCTCTCCCAAATTCCCACAAAAATGGAAAACGCCTTAATTTTACCAGTACACAAGTCTGGGGACAGGGCACTGCACAGGACCTACAGGCCCATATCAATCCTCCCGCCACTTTCCAAAGTATTGAAGTGAATTGTGTCTGATCAATTGGTAGAATATATGGAGAAGTATAATCTTCACTGTAGTCAGCAATATGGGTTTCGCAAAGGGCACAATACTACTGCCCTGCTCCAATTTTTAAACTATATACATCGTGCCTTGGATCAAGGTCAATTAGTTGGAGCAATGTTCATCGACTTTTCCAAGGCGTTTGATACTGTAAATCACTCTACTTATCGAACAATTATCTGATCTAGGTTTATCCACGGACACCACCTATTGGTTCAACAGCTACCTCGCGGACGCACTCAACAAATCAGGACTGGTGATGCACACTCCACAAAACAACAGGTTCATTCAGGTGTCCCAACAAGGGTCTATCCTGGGCCCACTACTTTTCACCATATTCCTGAATCAGCTCCCAGCCTCCTGTCATGGTCAGAGCCTACTGTACACAGACTATGCGGTTCTTTACTCAAGTAATACTGATCCCATACTCCGGTTAATCAGTTCCAGACTAGCTTTACCAACACTGAGGCCTGCTTCCACTCAAGCTAGCCCTTAACTACACAAAAACAATGTTGTTTCACAGTGCACAAAACAGGTTCCACTCCCACCAGCTGGAAATCAGAAATAGCTCAGGCATTATTCTAGAACAGACTCAACTTTTTAAGTATTTAGGAGTGACAACTGACAGCACTCGGTCATTCTTTAGCCATACTGACAATGTTACCAACACAGTGAATACCCGTATTGGGCTACTTTACAAACTCAGACACTACCTTACCCTGGAAGCCCTCAAGCTTGCTATACACAGTTCAATAGTCTCAATAATTGATTATGGGCTTGTGCTCTATGGATCTGCCTCAGACACCACCCTGTGCCATGTCACCAATGCCCTGAACAAGGCCTGTTATCTTCTGACTGGGACCACTCGCCTGACACACACGTGACTTATATGAACAAGCAAACTGGCTTCTGCTCGAAGGCAGACTAGCCTATCAATCGTGCTTAATAGCCAAAAAGGCCTCCCTCAGTCTCTTGCCTCCAGGTGTACAGTCAATGTTTAGGTTGCCAAACCACACCTGGCATACTAAACGCACCTTGAACCATGTGTTCATCGTGCTTCACTGCCGTACCACTCAAGGACAACGCTAATTTGCATATAGAGCACCACTGTGGTATAATTCACTCCACTGTGATGTTACCAAAGACCAAACACTGGGCTCATTCAAATACAAACTTCACCAAGCACTAGACACCAATGCCTCCTGTGACTGCTGCGCATAAAACAACTTGGGCCTGTGTCCTCTCCTTCGCCCACACCCTACCCCACCCTTCCTCCACCCTACCTTGCTACTACCCTATAACTTAGCTGCCTTCCTGAGGTCCCCATTAACCAATCCCAGCATCAAACAATGCTTGCTGCTCCACAGGGGGCATCATCACTTCCTGCACCGATTGCCCCACTGGAGTAAACTCAAACTGAATGACGCAGCCCACGTCTGTCTGCTGAAATTCCCCTCCTGGCAATGCGCCCCCCCTCCCCCTCTCAGACAATGCCTTTGGCTGTGTCCCTATTCTAGAACAATGTTAGGCCCTAGCCCTTCGCTTCTGTCTATCCTGTAAGACCATGTCCCTAGTTGTTGTCTCTCTCATTTTGTCTCCGATAATGCCACTTGGCTGCATCTTTTTCCTCCTGTAGCTGGATCCCAATCTTAATGCTTTTTTTACTAGTTAAGCTTACTCCTAACCACTGTATGTCTGCAAAATATCCGTTTTTGTAACTTAAATCCATATGTGCTTATTTTATTGCTACCTTTACTCCTAAGATCACTATGCATTTTCTCACTATACCGTTTGTCCTGCTCTTTCATATGATGAGTAGCCTATGTAAAAGAGCCTTTGGTTTAAAAAGGTATTAATTCCAAAACTGAATTACATAAATAAAAATAAACTAAAATCATAGTGTCGATCATTCTATCAGATTCACGCTCCTCCCTTGTTCACTCACCCTAAATAACCAGATTATCTTGTTGCACGTTTAACCTGGCTAGTGAGCATATTATTCGTTGGGTTACTGTGGTGATTGCGTATTGTCGCATTGCTGACCTTATTTTCCAGGGGGTCTCCAAGGCAATTGCAGCTGATCCAGCCCTGCTCGTAAGTGCAAGAGGCGTTAGCATACTGTTATCCAGTGGATGTGAATGTTCTATGGTATTACTGTTTAGGCCACTAGAAGGGTTGGTAGGTGGTTATAGTGCCCCGGAGCGCGATACCAAAGCAGTTAAGGTACCCCAATACCATTCC
Organism: Neoceratodus forsteri; assembly: GCA_016271365.2. NCBI lineage: Eukaryota > Metazoa > Chordata > Ceratodontiformes > Ceratodontidae > Neoceratodus > Neoceratodus forsteri. The sequence continues at coordinate 880,670,218 of CM057450.1, read as the reverse complement.
TCCGAGTGGAGGCACCTGTTCACAGAACTCAGGCACCTCAACCTGTGCATAGCCACACAGGCAGGGGTAGTAGCCCATAGGATAGCACCACCCAGGGGTTACGCCACTCGAGAGATTACCTAAGGTCAGACAGCACTAGGGTAGATAAATCATTTACCTGACAGCTCACCATTGTATATCCCATGTGTGCACATATGTATGTAATAGATAACCCACTCTAGGGTGTGTGGTCATGCTTGGATATACGCACGTCAGCCACCCAAAGGGTGCATATAGCTGAGTGCAACCACACACCCTAGAATGGGTTATCTTTTAAAAATGGCAAAATTGTTTTTGAGGGGAGTGAAAGTGCAGGTGTGCAGTCGCACTCTAATGTACGCATGGTCATGTGATGTGTTTCAACCAATCAGCAGAGAATTTTTCCTGCCCATTGTATAATATATATATATATATATATATATATATATATATATATATATATAACACACACACACACATTATATATACATATACACACATATATATATATATATATATATATATATATATATATATATATATATACATATACACACACACACACACACATATATACATATATATATATATATATATATATATATATATATATATATATAGACACACACACACATATACATATATATATACACAGACATACACACACATACACACGTCACTGATTGTACTGAAAAAAGAATGTGCGGCTTGCTTACACTTTCTGCTGCAGGTGTCATGGCAGACACCGTGCAGTGAAAGTGGTTTGGGGGACAAGTGTCTCGGGCGGCATGAGAATACTGCTCAGGACTACTCATGCGCTGCTTGGATTACCACGTACCGTCTGAAACTATAAGGTTCACAAGCGGAGCATATTACAGCACCTGTTCTCATTCAGTGTAGTGGTTAGAGTAGTAGACTATAAGGTAGGTAGGCAGGACTGAGATAGGAACAGGGATCGATTCTCAGTCTCCCACCTTTGGTACTCAAATCTCCATGGTCGCACCTGCAGACTGAAATCTAGCTTCTCAAATATTTTTTTCTTCAATTTTGTGTGACCTCATAGTTGATTATATTTACAGGGGGTGCGGGGGGCTGGACCCCCCCACTGTGGGGGCGCGGGGGCAAAGTCCCCACAAAAAAGACTGAATTATGTTGGTAACCTTTTGCAAGGGTGCTGGAAGATGGTAAAAGCTGAGGGGGCTGAGAATCATAAGGGTACTTATAATGGAACAAAGGGCACTTTTTCTACTAGTTTTTGCCATACAGAAATAAAAAGTGGAGGGGCTACCGCCCCCTCCCGGTTCCGGCACCTATGACCTTTTTGTGACAGACATAGTTATGGCACTGACAGGGTTCCCATCCGCAACAGTATTCACGTCGTCCATACTGTTTCCTGTCCACCATGACACCTGCAGTATAAAGTGCAACCTCTCTGAATGTGTTTACTGCTAGAATTAAACATCTGGGGTGGGGAGGAGGGGTCCCATGACCTAACTGCACATGGGTGGGGACTGTAAACGGTCTGGGGCTGGCAGTATAGAAGAGAGGTTAGAGTAACAAGCTGTGAATGAGCTTGGTACAGCCAGCAGACCTGGGTTTGATTCCCACAACCTCCACTTTTTTCTCACATATTGTGAGACTCTGAACAAGTCATTTAACTTCCCCAGTATGCCAGCCTAGTGGCGTTGAGGAGCTGGATGCCACACCTCGCACCACACCGGCGACCCGGGTTCAGTAACGGACTTGGGTTGCCGGGGGGGGGGAGAGAGAGAGAGAGAAAGAAGGAAAAAAAAAAGAGCGTCTGGAGGACCGCTCTCCTCTCCCTGGGGAGGTATCCAGGGTCCCCTGGCCTGGCAGCCAACGATGGAGATCGGGGGTACTGCAGGTACACCAGCCAGCATAAAGGATAGAGTGCCGCAGACGCCAGAAGGGCAGCCATAAGCAGGCGTCATTGCACGCCGCACTCCAACAGGGAAAATACTAATAAAATCCCCATCGTCTGGGAATAGGAGATGGCACCTCTGCCCCGTCAAGCCACACTGCAGCACTGGGCTTCTCTCCTCGCCAGGGCTGACCGTGCAGTCGGCACATTACATTACAAGACAGTGTGCCCTGGGCGGATAGGGCGGCCCCACCTCAAGAGTTTGCAGAGCTAGGGGATCTGCCAAGTTGGTGCGGGGGTGAGGACACCACTTCAAGTGTGAGGTAGATCTTATAGTGTGTGGCGGATGCCGGAGAAAGTTCCCCAAAGGTACGGAGCAGAAAGCGAATATACAAAAAACAAACACTTCATAGTGCTCTCAGGTCGCCCCTGAAAAGAGGCACTTGTGCATAGCGGGCCTTAGCGGGTTACGAAAGAATAAAACGGCACAAAAAAAAAAGCCTACTGTACTAATCTGATTCAGACGACTGCTTATTTGAAGGCAAGTAACTTACCCTCTCCACACGCATTTTTAATCAAATTCCTGCCGAAAGGCTGCTTGACACAACACCGCTTCCAACTGATGGGCCCGGGTAACTCACCGACCCCCCACAGCAGTACTTCCCTCTCAAACTTCAGTTTCCACAGAGCCTGGCTGTCCACGATGTCTCTCCACTTACGAGACACCAGTCGGCAATGTCGGAGTAGGCTGTCGGCAGGAACGTAGCTCAGCACCAGAAAAACCAAATCATCCACCAAGAGAGACAGGTCCAGCAGTACGATATCGGGCTCCTCCTCCAGTAGCCCTGTCTCGTGTCCGACTCTAGTGGCCCCATGTGCTAAAACCCCGGGGCTAGGAGCGAGGGCACGAGCCCCCCCAGAGTTTGGCAGTTCCTCGCCCGGAGGTTTCCGGACGGAAGCTCCCATGCTGGTTACCATCAAAGGCAGGTCCACAATGTGGCGTACGAGGGTTCTCGGGAAGGATGCCCAGGTTCAGGCTCGTACGGAGGTTCTGTGCTCAACTTTGGGAACCTGGATGGAGGTTCTTCTTGGCTTGGGTTTCCACTGTCAAGCACACGCTTTTTCATTGGCTAGCAGTGCTGGGGCAGGTACCTAGCTCCGCACCAGAAACAGACGGTAATCCGGAAAAAGTCCATTGGTACCGGAACTAGAACTTCAGAGGAGGAGACCGGAAATGAATAAAGAATGCAGCCACTCATCTGGCGCAAGACAATTTTCTCTGCTTCCACTTTCGGGTCTGAATGCCGTTCTTTCTCTTTAAAGGGCTGCAGTGTAACACTAAAAGAACTAGAAGGAAAGACGAGAACTGGGGAAAGTTTGATAGCAGCGTACATTGTCGGTATATGGCAGACCTAAACTGGCAACAAAAATAGAAACAGTCTGTCTCATAGAACTGAAAGATTAAAATATCAAGAGTCATAGGCGGTGCTTAGCGGGAGTACAGCAAGCATTTGTCAATGCCGAATGTTTGCTTGCTGGCATTGGTAGTGCAGAAGTTACAGAGCTGCTTAATAGGAATGGCAGTGAAGTATTGAACTGAAGCCAACCCCACCACCACCACCCTGCAGAGAGTGACAGGCATTGGGGTGTGCCTTTGGGTCGTCAGGCATAACGGCCACACCCTTTCATCACACCCCATCCTGCAGACACTGACAAGTGTCACGGTGTTCCTTGGGGTCTTTGGCCCTTATGCGCACCCCATTCCATTAGGAAATACAGTGAGATGGGTGCGATATAGGAGAATGGGGTGAACTTTGGGGCCGAAGAGTCCAAGGCATACCTCGATGCCTCTCACTGACTGCAAGGTGTGGAATGGTATTAGCATTACAGGCAAGAATACCAAGTCACACCCCTGATGCCTGTCATTCTCTACAGGGTTGGGTGTTATGGTTGGAAACCCTAATACCTCAGGCATTCGTTGGTATTTTCACTCCAAATGTTCAACATGTTTTTTTTGTGACCCCACCTCATGAACAGGGGGAATATCAGTTTGTTAGCCGAAAGCTGCTTATGCACAGCGACTACGACATTTAGCACCACAGGTGCAAAAACATTCCGAACAGGATGTAAAAAATGACAGCTGTACTGTTTATGGGGAGGTGTAAAAAATGGCAATGTTGCAAATCTGCAGTAAAAATATTAAAAAAAATGGTGAAGTCACGAGCACAATGATTTCCCACAGCAACCACGCATCTCTGCGCTGAAAGTGTGAAAACACACTTCGGCCACGTTGTGAAAAATGACAGCTGTACTGTAAATAAGGAAGTGTGGAAAAATGCCACTGGTGAAAATCTGGACTTAAAATATTACAAAGTCATGAACTTACGAGGGTGCGTGGAAACTGCACAATGCTCACTCGTAATACAGTCATTATATGGACTTTTGTCACCAAATTTTCAACATAGCCATTTTAAGACCTCTGCTCATGAACAGCATAACTGTGATTTTCTTAATCTGTCCCAAACATTGCTTTCGCACACCAACAGCGCTATTGTGCGCTACATGTGCGAAAACACATTTTGGGCGGCATATGAAAAATGGCAGCTGTACTTTTCATAAGGAAGTGTAATAAAATGGCAATGTTGAAAATCTGGAGTGAAAATATTGAAAATTCGCAAACTTACGAGCATGCATAGGAACTGCGCAACGCACGCTCGTAAAACAGTCATTTTTAGGAATTTTTTCACCAAATTTTCAACATAGCCATTTTAAGACCTCTGCTCATGAACAGTGTCACTGTGATTTTCTTAATGTGTCCCATACATTGATTTCGCACACCAACTGCGCCATTGTGCGCTACATGGGCGGAAACACATTTTGGGTAAGATGTGAAAAATGACAGCTATACTGCTCATAAGGAGGTGTGGTAAAATGGCAATGTTGAAAATAATATTGAAAATTCACGAACTTACGTGCATGCGTAGGAACTGTACAACGCACACTCATAAAACAGTCATTTTCCGGAATTTTTTCAACATAGCCATTTTAAGACGTCTGCTCATGAACAGTGTCACTGTGATTTTCTTAGTTTGTCCCTTACATTGATTTCGCACACCATCTGCGCCATTGTGCACTACATGGGCAGAAACACATTTTGGGTGAGGTGTGAAAAATGACAGCTTACTACTCATAAGAAGGTGTGGTAAAATGGCAGTGTTGAAAATCTGGAGTGAAAATATTGAAAATTCGCGAACTTAAGAGCGTGCGTAGGAACTGTGCAACGCACGCTTGTAAAACAGTCGTTGTTGGAATTTTCCACCAGAATTTTCAAAATAGGCTTCTTGAGCCCACATTATGAACACTGGCAGTGTTGTTTCGTTAATCAGGCCGAAAGGTGATTTCACGCGGTGACTGCGAAATCACCAGACTGAGCTCCTATCGCATGACAGTGACAGCATTCATGAGAAGGGTCCCAAAACCCCATGTTGAAAATTTGGTGCAAAAATTCCAAAAAATGCCTGAGATATGCAACAAAGTTGAAAACACCCTATCTAGCCCATTATACAGCTTACCGGCATTTCCTCAGTTCGCGGTCGGCTTTGAAGAGTGCAGACGTGTTCCCGGTCCACCGAAGATCGTCACACTGAGGTCCGGAGGTAAGTATGGGGTGAGGAGGGGTGTGGGGAGGCAGGTGCGCATTGGGGGTCTTGGTTTTGGGAGGGCAGGAGACTGCGTGGGACCGTTTTAATTTACAGTTTGTTTGTTTTTAAATTGACACGGGCGTTTGCCACGCTGGGGTGGGCTCCCAGCGTGGCACAAGGTTTCTAACTGGTTGGGGCAGTGGAGCCGGCGGATTGGGCACCCCGGCCAGCCAGCCGGGCTCCCAGCTGCGGCATGTAGAAGGCTTTGGTGGGGGCGCAGCACAGCCGATGGGGATTGGGCACCCCGCTGGCTGGTACTTGTGTGCCTGGGGGCAGCACGCACATGCGGCGCGGCGCTTCGTGTGTGTGTGTGTAGGGTGAGCTGCACATGAGCAGGCGATATCTTATCGCTGCTCACTGAAGCGCAGCTCCCTCTTTCAGCTGTATGCCACTGCATTTTGGAGCTTGTCATAGACAGCTCCAGCATGCATTGGTGCACTAGAGCCGCGCCTGCCAACACACTGACTGAATTGGAAGAGGGGGTGACACACCTCCGAAAACTCGGATGATGGCACTATGTTTCTTGCACATGCGTGCAAGCAAACATAAAAAGCGAGCCACCATCTTCTGGAGGTCAGAAACCACAGAACTCGAAGGAAAGACTAGAATGGCAACGCCCCCTTCTGAGGCACGCAAAAAGTGTTTCTTCGAAGGCAACTACTCCAATAGTGAAATAAAACTCATAATAACTCTCATGGCAGTGTTTTCAATGTTCTTATTTAGTGTACAAATACAGCTTAAATGTGGGACACAGCATCAGACTGGAGAGGGTGGTTAGTCCAAGGACTATGGAGTGTTACAGCTGCAGGGCAGTGTGCAGGATGGGGGAGGTCCAGCCAGCTGCAGGGTGGGTTGTCATAGAAACATAGAATCTGATGGCAGATAGGGACCGCTTGGCCCACCTAGTCTGCCCATTTCCCTACCTAACGGATAAGCTGCAGATCCTAGTTAACCAACAGCCTACTTCCTCCTAGCCCTACTAGAATTGCCTTATGTCTGCCCCATGCATTCTTAAATTCCCCCACTGTTTTTGACTCTACGACCTCCTCAGGAAGGCTGTTCCATGCATCTGCAACCCTCTCTGTGAAAAAATACTTCCTCACATTACCTCAGAGCCATCCCCCCCTCTGACTTCAAATTGTGCCCCCTGTTTCTTGCACATCTCCTTTTCTGAAAGATTTTACCCTCTTGGACTTTGTTGATTCTCTTGAGGTATTTGAAAGTTTCTATCATGTCCCTCCTTTCCTCGAGGCTATACATCCTAAGCTCCTTTGGTCTTTCTTCATATTTCTTCTAGTGCAGACCCTGCACCATTTTGGTTGCCCTCTTCTGGACAGCCTCCACCCTATGTTTTTGTGGAGATGGGCTCTCCAGAACTGTATACAATACTCCAGATGTGGTTTTACCAACTGTCTGTACAGAGGGACAACAACTTCCTGTTTTCTACTGGTGATGCCTCTCCCTATGCATCCCAGTATCCCCCCAGCCCTCCTTACTGCCTTCTCACATTGCTTGCCCACCTTTAGGTCATCTGATATGACTACCTCCAGGTCCCTTTCCATTTTGGTTGTTGTCAGTATCTCACCCCCACCATTGTGTACTCTTCCCTGGTTTTTGTTTCCCAGGTGCATTACTGTGCACTTCTTTGCATTGAATCTAAGCTGCCATACATTTGACCATTCATCCGACCTTACCAAGTCCCTTTTCGTCCTTTCCACCCCAGCTTGCATATCAACCCTGTTGCAGATCTTTGTGTCATCTGCAAAGAGACATACTTTTCCTTCCAGTCCATTTACTATTACCCTCTCTGTCCTGTCCAATGTTTTACCCAGGCTACCACCTTGGGATCCACTCCCAGGCTGGCTAATTTGTTTATTAATCTTTTGTGCGAGACTGTGTCAAATGCCTTGCTAAAGTCTAGGTAGGCCATGTCCACAGCCCTTCCCTGGTCTACTACTTTGGTCACTCAGTCAAAGAAATCAATTAGATTTGTCTGATATGACCTTCCTGCTGTGAATCCATGCTGCCTTGGGTCCTGTGCCCCATTGGCCTCTAGGTACTCAACAATTCTTTCCTTCAGAAGTGATTCCATCATTTTCCCTACCACTGAGGTTAAACTGGCAGGTCTGTAGTTTCCTGCCTCTGTCTTGCCCCCACTTTTGTGAAGGGGAATCACATCTGCCCTCCTCCAATCCTCAGGTGCCACACCATCCTTCCATGATTTATTGAAAAGGGTAGTTAGTGCTGTTACTAGTTCTTCCCTTAGTTCTTTTAGAATTCTGCAGTGAATCCCATCAGGCCCCATTGTTTTATCCACCTTCAGATTAGGAGTTCTTTCAGAACCCTTTCTTCTGTGAAAGGACTAATATCAACCCCCCATCTAGAGTGCTTCTATTGACTGGATTAGGTATCTCCCCCTGCACTTCTATTGTGAATACTGAGCAGAAGTATTCATTCAGTTGCTGCTTTTTCGCTGTCGCTCTCTGCCCAACCACCTTCCTCTTTATTCTTTTCCTCAGTTTGGGCCTTTGCTATTCTGACTGCCTTCCCCACTTCCTTCTGCTTTAACTGGTTCAGTTCTCTGTCCTGCTCCTTCTGTGTTTCCTTATACTTCCTGAATGCTATCTTTTTCTCCCTAACCTTCTCCGCCACTTCTTTTGAGAACCATAGTGTTTTTTTCTTTAGTTTTGATTTGTTTATTTGCTTCACACAAAGACTTGTTGCCTCTGTGATGGCGGTTTTGATGTTTCCCAATTGTTGCGCCACCCCACCGTCTTGTCTGTTTGCTAGTGCTTTTCTGAGGCACTCTCCCATTTTGACAAAATCAGCCCTCCTGAAGTCCAGTGCCTTCACTTTTGTATGGCTTGACTCTACAGCTAAGTTTATCGTTAACCACACTGTTTGGTGGTTACTTGTTCCCAGATGGCTACCCACTTCTAGATCTGAGATCCTCTCTCTGTCCCCCATTTGAGAGTACCAGGTCTAAGATTGCTGCCTCCCGAGTGGGTTCCAGAACTAGCTGTCTGAGGCATGCCCCCTGTAGGGCATCAAGAATGGCCCTGCTCTTGGATGTGGCTGCAGAGAGGTGCTCCAGTTAACATCTGGCATATTCAGGTACCCCATCAGCAATATCTCCCCTTTCTCTGCCATCCTAAGGATACCTTCTATCATTTCCTCCCCCTGAGATGGGGGCCTGTATACAACCCCTGTGTGGATTGTGGTACCATTTTCAGTCTCCAGGGTGATCCACAGTGCCTCCTCTCCTCCCTGTTTCTCCTTTAGTTCTGTTGCTTTGATCCCTTCCTTTACATAGAGAGCTACTCCTCCTACTTTTCTACCCTCCCTGTCCCTCCTGTAGATTGTGTACCCTGGTATGTTGACATCCCAGTCATGATTCTCTGTGTACCATGTTTCTGTGACTGCCATGATATCCAGGCATCCATCAAGGCCACCATTTCAGGGAGCTTTTTACCTAGACTACTATCAGTTGTGGAGCGGCTTTTTGGGGGGAGGGGGTGATCCTGGTGCAGCTAGGAGGTAGAGACTGGTCTGTGGGTGTTGCAAGTGTAGAAATGTTGGGTCAACTAGGGTTCAGAGGCTCATCCAGGTGGTATGTTCTGACTGAGGGAGTGTTGTGGATGGTCTTTTGTGGAGGAAAGGGGGGTCTGGGAGCTTGAAGGGTGATCTACCAATAAGAAGAGTTGTTGACTGGGGAGAGCGTGGATAGTCCAAGAGCTGAAAGGGAGGCCCAGCTGCAGAGAGCATGGTTGGCCGAGGGGGGGGGGCTAGCAGGGCTTCTTTGAGGATGGTCCAGTGAGGTGGGTGGGGTGCTTGGATGTGCATGTGACGGTCCAGAGCTTGGTGGACAAGCTTCAGAGGCAGTGGTCTGCTGATGTAGGCTTGTTTAGGGGCTTGGTGGAGTGATTTAACTGCAGGGTGTGAAATAGGGTTGGAGGCTGGTTGGAAAGGAGTTGGTCTGTGGATGTGACGGATTATCTTGGGGGTGTATCGCCTGAAGTACAGTACTGCAACAGTGCAGCAGATGGTGTGTTGCAGGTGGTTGGTGATTAAGCTGTTCCGTGGGCTGGATGGGTGTTACAGCTGCAGAGATAGTGGCTGACTGGAGTTCAGGGGGTGATCCAGGTGTGTAGAGGTGAGGCGAGGTGTTCAGGCTGCAGGAGTGTTGTCATTGGTGGGCTTTTGTGGAGGAATGTTAGGTCTGGGAGCTTGAGGGGATATCCAGCAGTGTGGGGGGGTTGTCGATAGGGTAGGCTGTGGATAGTCCGAGGGCTGAAAGGTCCAGCTGTAGGGGGGTTGGTTGGTGGAGGGGAGTCTAGTCCAGGGATTCTGTGAAGATGGTCCACTGGTAGGTAAGGTGGTTGGCTGTGCTGGTGATGGTCCGGAGCTGAGGGAACCAGCTACAGAGACAGTGATCTGCTGAGGGAGGCTTGTTTGGGGGAGTGATCCAGCTGTAGGGTGTTTTTTATTTTATTTTATTAAACTCTAGGATTACAGATACCTTTGAGCAAGAACCGCTCATTTACAAAGGTTCCACGTCAAAGGATGTAGGGTAGCATACATATAAAGGTTGACAATGGTTTACAGTCTTAAAACACAGAGAAGGCTAGGCTTTAAATATACAGATATTAATTGAGAGAGACATCGTAAGCCAGATTATGACAAGTTTCAGGGTAAACAGTATATCTTATTAGACAGTGAGTATAAGGCAGGTGGGGGTCAGGAAGGAGTAGGCAGGCTGAAGGGCCATTGTAAGAGGGTAGGGGTGGGTAGCAAAAGTGCAAGGTAGATGGGGGTTGAAGGGCCCGATATCTGCAAAGTGCATTAAAGATGGGAGGGTGGGTGAGGCAGGGGTGGAGCAGGGAGGTTAGGGGTGAAAGTACGGAAAGCAGACGCCAATAGAGTTTTCTTGGCATAAGGTCAAAAGCTGGTTGGTGGGGAGTGCCCCACTGTATGTAGGGGTGGTGGACTAGGTTCTGGTCCATGGAGGGTGGCTGGCAGAGAAGAGGGATGCAGATTTTGGATGGCAAAACACATTGCCCTACGGAGGTTGGTACCTGCTAAGGGGGATAACCCGGGGACTTGGGGGGGTGTAATCCAGCTACTTGGAGGTTGCATGACATGGGGTTAGATGCTGGTCCAGATGCAGGAGGTTTGTCGGCTGGGGAAGATGGCTGGGCTGTGGGGTGGTGTAGCTCCAGGGAGGTTGCCCAACTTGGAGAAACTGGGTCTGGAAGGGTTTCCAGCTGCATGGAGGAGTCAGCTGGAGAGGGGAGCCTGGTCCGGTCCCTGGAAGGGGTGATCCAGTGTTGGGGAGGGTGTGTTGCCTGTTCCTGCTCTTACCTACTTCACCAGCTACATTTAAATACTGTTTCATCACGTTTTAACTTTAACAAAACAGATAATTTTTTAAAAGTAGCCCACCAAGACATTGTCTGATGGCGTGAAGAGATTGAGAGCACTCATGTTGTTTTGTTTTACTGTACTACCCTCAATGGTACAGTGTATTTATTTATAGCACATGCATGGTTTCGTTTAATAAACCACAAAAAATTATAGTGCGTCTTTTACAGTTTAATAAACATGCTAATTAAGGTATTTATCAACAAAATAAACAGCCAGTGCAGTCTTGTTCTGTTGATGTCATTGTGTGATGACACTGGTGGTCATTTCATGGCAGTGTGGAAATGCTAAGTTTAAAAAAAAAATGTCTATTTTGTTTACAAAATAAAAACCTGATGAAACAGTATTTGAAAGCATCTGGTACAGTATGTAAGCCAAGGGCAGGAAGAGGTACAGTTGGCTGTGATCTCTTGTGCTGTGTTTTATATAGTTGGCATTTGTGTTATTTCAGATATCTTGTTTACTGGCCCCTGACAGTTAATCCACTACATTTTAGCTTCAGTTAATTTCGTATTAAAGTTGGATGTCAAAATAATGGTGAACTGACTGAAGAGTAACATTAGTGTAGCATGGTGGTCCTTAGGCTGACAGACAGGCTGCTCTCCTTTCCTTGCACAACTCACAAGTCACAACCGTCCATCACATAGTCACTTACACACTTGGCCCACCAGCAGCTCATGGCTAATTACTACTCCGAGGGGCCCCCATCCTCTCAACCTCTTGACTGATAAATCAGGGACAAGGCTTAAATAAGTCAAAGACCCCAAATCAGGGACAAATATTAAAAACTGGCACTGTTCACTCAAAAGGCTAATAGAATAAGGGGAGTTGTGTTAAGATGCACTTTCAGAAAAAGAGCAAGTCTGCAACTTTAATGTTGGACATTATTTTGTGTTTTTAATCCCCACTGTTCTGTCACAAAAAAATACTGATTTTACTAGGGACAGACGGGAAACTTTTGAGGCAAAATCAGGGACAGTTAAGAGGTATGGGCCCTGTATAGTTTAAAAAAGCAAAGGAGTGGTACACAGCTGCGATACCCCACAATGAGTAAGTGTCTTTATATTACTTTTCCCATTAATAAAATTCAGAAGACAAAAGTTAGCATGACAGACTTTTATTGCAGTGTTGTATGGTTTCTTTCACTGTATCCTATGAGATCAGGGGCAGGACTGCCTTTATCTTCACCCTGCTTTAGAAAAGGGTTTATTAGATGCTAAACTGCACTGCCGAGAATTCAGATTTTTCATCTGTACTGCAACGCAGGCCAGTTTATGACTCTTACAGCAAAAATTAATAAGCACATCCACAGGTGCAGTAAGAGGAACATTAAATCCAGAATCAATCGACTAGCCATTTTTTACAGAACAGTTTGCTCTTCAAATGTTTGAATAAAAATGGTAGACATAGATGTCAGTGATACCCCAAGTACTTGACCTGATAGCTATGCCTGGACACAATTATATCTGAAGGAACTTTTGCAAACTCAACGTAATTAAATCAGAGTTTTGAAAAATGGGCATGGGGCATTTTAACTGCATGTTGAAGCAGGCTTTGGCAATCTACTGTCCTGCCCCTAAAAGCTTGCAACAAATAGATAAGCCACTGGTCAAGCAGCTTAGTCACCGCAGTTTAAGTTCAAGTTTATTGAAGGAAAGACTCCGTTGAGCAAGCTCATTCACAAGGAGGTCCTGAGGCATATACACACATAGTTCGCAATTACATAGACAGAAGATATAAAATGTAGAACAACAAAGAAAAAAATATATATAATACAAGAGGTATACACAATAGAAGTCCTTATGGTATATATGCAGTGCATTCCAATTTTAAACAGCATCAGTCAGGATTGGATGCAGAACTTACAAGTTACCTCACTCATTTCATGACCTACTTCATTCCCTCTGGTTAACTGCAGTATTTACTATGATTTCAGACCCAATCGTGGATTTCACGTAAAATACAGACAAGACAACAATCCCTCTGCTGATTGCATGGGACCACAATCTTGACCTTTGACAGTAACCTTTTTCCCACCATCAGCTCCACTGGCCGCAGTAATTTAAATGTTAAGTAACGTACGAATTGGTAGTAACCATATATTGTGCTTTCCCTCGCTTTACTTTCCTCAGAATGGTGTGCATTGAGTTGGGGGCCCACCTTCACATTATTTATTTTAAATTAAAATACTCTGACATTTTAGAAAGGCCAATCCTCTGCCCTAGTGGTGTCAACATGCTACTCGCCACCAGACAGCCCACCACACCAGTCCTTGACCGCCGCTCAAACTCCTCAGCCCTCACTGTCTGACCAAACGCTCCTCTCTTGACTTGTCACCCGCCACTCTTGTTGCTCAGCTCCACTCACTTGTTGCCAGTGTAGTATTAAATCGTGCTAATTCACCAGCCAATTGGATTAACCCGTGCTCTATCCCCCTGGAATTATGAGCAGCAAAAGGCACCAATTAAACAAAAAAAGTGCCACCCAGTAGGCATGGGTGGGGTGGGGGTAGGACTCAATCCCTTCACAGCATGGGGGAGGAGGGCACGCGTGCCGCAACTGGTCATAGGTTATGGTGATAATTCTTGGTGAGGCTAGGCCCGCTTTGCCAAATAATTGCTGGGGCTTGAGTCACAGGGGCCCATATAACCCGACACCTATGGGTGAGGGCCAGTGATGGGGAAAAGGACGGACCAGAAGGCTCACTGTGGCCCAAAGGGAAGGCAACAAACACTGATCAAACAGTACTTGTGCATCAGGCTCCATGTAACACCTGAAACAGTTGGAGGCATTGTGGCTGTCAGTCACTGGCTCGCGCTCAGGTGGTGGGGAGCTGCCGCTGGCTTAGAGTGCGCCTGTCAAACTGTCTGGGGCTCGGGTGCCATCACTGTATTACTGTGTGTACTGCTGTCACTGTGCAGTGCCACAAGCACTGCTGACACGAAGTTTATTGTCAACAACACACAGTGCAACATGCACTGCCATCACTGCATGTTGCACTATGCGCTTCTGACACAGTGCAGTGCCGTGTGCAGTGCCCTGTGTACTGCTGACTGTGCTGTGCCACATGCGTGGCTGACTGTGCTATGTCACGTTCACTGCCATCACCAAACAGTGCCACATGCTCAACCTTCAATGTGCATTACCTGTAAACTGCCCTCAGTGTGGTGCGACATGCACTGCCCAATCTGTGCTGTTGCATGTTCACTGCTGACTCCGTCCTGTGTCATGTTCACTGCCAACACAGTGCCATGTGCCCTGCCATCACTGTGCATTGCCACATGCATTACCGTCACGGATGGTGCCATATGCACTGCTGTCACTGTGTGGTACCATGTGCACTCCCAACTCTGCTGTGCCGCACTCATTGCCAAAAGTACATGATGCCATGTGCTATGCCATCACTGTGCATTGCCATGTGAACTGCCATCAGTGTTGTGGCACATTCACTGCCAACTCCATGCTGTGCCATGTACAATGCCAACATTACACTGTGCTACATGCGCTGTCAGTTACTGCAGAGCATATACAGTTGTCGTTGCATTATTCCACGTGCACTGCCAGTGCTGCATTGTGCCATGTGCACTGTTGACACTGCATTGTGCCACTTGCACTGCCAATTAACTGTGCCATGTGTACTTCTTTCACTGCACTGCCAGAAGGACACTGCAGTCAGTGCACTGTACCACATACAGTATATGTTTGTCTTTGCACTGGTGCCACATGTGTGGCTATTCAAACTACAAGCAGTCCTAATGTATTCTGACATAGGCAGTTAGACCTTCTTGTTGTACTGCCCCGGAGATGAAAGGGTTAAAGCCATTATTCTAAGTAGGCATGTGCTTGGCTTCAAACCACTGTCCACTGATACATTCTATTCAACCATCAGATTCCTTACTCCACCTTACTGTGACGACGCCTCAGAGATTTTTCTTCAGCATCTCGTCAGAGTGATTTTTCGCTGCAGCTTCGTCTACTGATAGTTTAGACATTTTAAAAACAGTTTCATATTACTGTCCTTCAGTACAGGTACAATTGCCATTTTTAAATTTCCTCAAACGGGGTACGTCTCGGTTCTTTAGTGGTTGCCGTTCAACCATGAGGGAACCGAGTTCCCTTTCTACTTCTTTTCCCTTCTACTTTTTTTTTAACTTTCTATTTTTCCCTCCTACCTCCCTCCATCTCCAACCCTTCAGGGGCACCTGGGAGTCATCCCTCTGCCAGCCACCCTACCTATGACTGACCTTGCGCCCCATGGAGCCGTGGCTATCCCTCCCCCCGGGCAAGGAACAAGGTGGAGCCCGTACACCCTGTACACATCTGGTCTCATCTGGAAAGGTGGCCTAGGTGGGTGGTGGTGGTATTTCGAGGGCATGCTCCTGATGCCCCATCTTCCCGGTGATGGGAGGCTTTTTCCTCCGTTTTTTCTCCCTTGCGTGGTGTGTGCCCTTGACGTCAAGGCGCTATGTGCCAAAATCCACCATGCATCTTGGCCAGCCCCTGCTGCAAGCAGGACTTGCTGTACCTCTGCTCAGGGTCAGGTAATCTGTGGGTCTTGGCACCCTCCCTCCACCCGGAGAAGGCGAGCAGTCGTGGGACGCTAAAGCCTTCTCCCCTGGCCGGCCCTCCAGCGACTCGAGTCCGCTCCCAAACTCGGGTCGCCTGTGTCGCAAGCAGAAATATAACCACTGTACCGATGGGCCGGCTCCCTTCTACTTCTTTAATGAAGTAATTGTTATTGGGCCCGGTTAGCCCTGGTTAACAAAAAAAACAAGTTTTTTTTCCTGACCGCTAAAACCGGTCTATTAACTAGGACTTACAAATAGTTCACTTAACTGGCCTAACCACCACTGGGTTAAGTTCCAGACATGGAGTCACAGAAACCCAAACGGAAAACTGGCCCTACTGGGTTTCAACAATGTATTGAGTATGGGGAAACTTTGCCAAGGCCGAGCCCTACACTACCTGTGTATTCTGCTTGGGGTTTGACCACTTACAAGCAGACTGTGATATATGGAAGAATTTCTCTCAGTCAACACTGGACAAGCGAGTTAATTAACTGAATGAGAAATTGGCTGAAAAATCTGCTAACACGGATGGCCAGTCTGGTTCAGGTTCAAAAGAACTGGAGGGAGAGCCTTCTGATCAGGGCGATACTCCCTCGACCAAGCAAACCACGGAAATGACTACCACAAAAAAGAAAGAAAAATATCCTGAACCGGCAACCGACCGCGAAAGAAATTGCTAAAGCAATCCGCATTATTCTGTCTTTGCAAACTGGCCCAGCTGAACCGGTGCAGCATCGGGTTACTCATGAACCAGTTCAAACCCCTGGGGATTCTTTGGAGTATTATTATTCCTGGGAGCAGGAATATGAAGAGGATGAAGAGGACTATTTTGGTGCCATTGAACCTGAGGTATCTCCAGAGCATGAGGGAGGCATGTCTCCTCCTAAACAGCTGAAGTATGCCCTCACCCATTTTTCTTTTATGAAGAAAGTGGCTGAAACCCTCCAATTGCCGGTTCATGAGTCCTTAGAGGAGGAAGAAGAACTGGACTATGTAGAAATGATGGATATCCCAGCCACAAAAAGATTGGTGATACCCATCCGTAAGTCTTTAAAGAGACAGACATTAAAAAATTTGAGTACTCCTACTTCTGTCCCTCCTGTGGATAAGAGGACAGAAAGGAAATACCCAGTTGCCAGGAATGACACAGAATTTCTGTCTGGTCACCTCAGTCATGAAGGGGTAGTCCAGAATGCTGCCTTTGAAAAGGCAGGTATACTACTGACTTCCCACCCTCCTGAGAAGGACTCCAAGAGAATTGATGGCAAAGAAGGCATATCTTGACTTTTCTCCTATTGCCAGGCAAGATTCCTACATGGCTCATGTGGCAAGGTACCAAAAGAAGCTGTGGGAAGCAGTATCCTCACTTGCAGCTGAGATCCCAGCTGACCTGGCTTTAGACTTGGGGGAGATGGCAAGGAGTGGAATAGAGGCTTCTAAGCAACAATTCCATATGGCTGTGGATGCCAACGATTCAGCATCCAGAGTCATGGCCACCTCTGTTTCCATGAGGAGATTCTCTTGGCTCAGAAACACGAATCTCTTTCAAGACACCCAGACCAAGGCCTTGGATTTTCCTCTGGCTCAGAATTCCCTCTTTGGGACTCAAACAGAAGCCTATATGAGGAAAATGGATGAATATAGAACCTCCTATAGGAGTGCAGCTGCCAAAGAAAAAGCTGCCACTCCTCAGAAACAGGTAGGTAGGGGAGGCGGGGGCAGACACTATCAGAGACCTTTCTGTCAGGTTCAGGCCTTCCCTGGCTATCAGCAATAGCATGGGTACTTTAGAGGAAGGGGCAGGAGAGGTGCCACTTGTTCCTTCCCAGCTTTCCAGCCCAGGACATCAGCTAAGCAGGCTTCCTGAAGAGCCATGGGTCGCCTCCCTGGTTCCAGTAGGAGGCAGGCTTGCCTCCTACCTTCAGAACTGGCAGTCCATAACCACGGACAAGTGGATTCTGGAGTTAATGGGCCAAGGCCTTGCTCTGAGCTTCAAGGTTTTTCCCAAACTGAGAGCAAGGTTGTTCATGCCGGCCAACCAAGCAGAAACAATCCTACTGGAAGCAGAAGTAGCAACTCTTCTTCAAGACAGGGCAGTGGAACCTGTCCCTCTTTCCCAAAAGGGAAAAGGGTTATACTCAAGATACTTCCTGACCTTGAAGAAAAATGGGGATTAGCGACCCATTCTGGATTTAAGATTCCTGAACAAACATCTAACAAAACCAAAGTTCTACGTGGTCACTCTGGCTATGATCTTACCCACTGTCAGGCAAGGAGACTGGTTGGCATCCATAGACCTCAAGGCCGCCTATTTCCACATTCCCATCAGGCAGTCACACAGGAAATACCTAATGTTCAGACTGCCATCAGGCCATTATCAGTTCAGGTCCTTGCCAATTGGCCTGAACTCAGCTCTCAGAGTTTACAAAGTGCCTGACAGTGGTGGTAGCACACCTAAGGCGTCTGGGGGTCTCAGTGTTCCCTTGCCTGGATGACTGGTTAGTTGTAGGACAGTCTCAGCAACAGGTGGCAGAGGCTCTAGTCCTCACTCAGAACACCCTACTCTCGCTAGGCTTCTTAGTAAATACCAAAAAGTGAGTCTTGAAGCCAGTCCAGCACCTACAGTTCATGGGGCAGAACTGGACACAGTGATGGGAAGGGCAAGACTACCACCAGACAGAGTGGACAGTCTGATACAACTAGTAAACACTTCCAGTTTCCACTCTCCAAAGCTGGTCAGATATTTTCTATGGCTATTAGGGCACATGGTGGCCTCAACAGCAGTAGTACCAGGGACAAAGTTTCAGATGAGGGACATTCAGTTTCATCTGAGGTCATTCTGGTTCCAGAGCAGAGACTCTTTATCAAAACTGATCCCAGTAATATCCACACTGCTGCAGGCCATGCAGTGGTGGCAGGACAGAGAAAACCTCAGAGTGGGTGTCCCATTCCTGCAGCAAAATCCCAGAGGTACTTATCACAGATGCATCCCTCTTGGGCTGGGGTGCTCATCTAGGGGAACATACTGCTGGCTCATGGTTCCCTTCAGAGTCCCTTCTGCACATAAAACTGTTGGAGCTCAGAGCAGTGCTACTGATGCTCCAGTCATTCTCTGCCATGATTCAGGGGAAGGTGTTGCAGATCAGGATAGACAACACCACCAGCATGTATTACATCAACAAGCAGGGGGGGTCAAGTTTCAATCTGTTGTGTACAGAGGCCATGAAGATTTGGAATCTGGCTTACTCCCTTGAGGTAACCCTGTCAGCAGTTCACCTCCCTGAGAAGGACAATGTTCAGCAGTTCACCTCCCTGAGAAGGACAATGTCCTGGCAGATGCCCTCAGCAGGATCAATCAGAACCACTACGAGTGGTCACTGAACCAGCTAATCCTACAAGATATCTTCAGGCAGTGGTGTATTCCAGAGGTAGACCTCTTTACAGCCCTGGACAAGAATCAGTTGCCTTTGTTCTGTTGTAGACCTCCAGCACTGGGCACAGTGCCCTTGGATGCACTCCTTTTGGACTAGTCAGGGAAATTCCTGTATGTCTTCCCTCCATTTCCCTTTCTGCTCAGGGTGTTGAACAAACTCGGGAGTCAACCAGCAGCAGTGATTCTGATAGCCCCAGACTGGACCAGACAGCCTTGGTACTCGATGCTACTAGCCCTGTCATCAACCAGCCCAATTTGCCTCCCCTGGAGGCACGACTTTTTGACCTCCCCCCAGGAGAGGATAAAGTATGCTGACCTGGGGTCCCTCAGACTGAAGGCCTGATTCTTGCAGAGTTAGAGTATGCGGGATTGTAGCTCTCTGATAGTATTCTAGACAACCCAGAGATTTCCAGAAAACCAGCTACCAGGAAAACCTATTCCTCCAAATGGAAGAGGTTCGCCATCTGGTGTGCCCAGGCAGGTATGGAGCCACAAGAGGCGGGCATTCCAGTTCTGTTGGATTACCTGGCTCATTTGCACTCCTCAGGCCTTAGACTCTCTACCCTGAGGGTACATTTGGCAGTAGTTTCCACTTATTTATCAGCAGGAAAGGTCCATTCCATAGCCTCTGATCCTATAGTCAAGCAGTTCTTTAAAGGGTTGCTGCATATGTATCCCCCTCATAGGGAGTCTACCCCCTCGTGGGACCTAAACATTTGCATAGCATAGCTGATGCAACTTCCCTTTAAACCTATGTTCTCAGCAGAGCTGAAATATGTGACATGGAAAACTGTGTTTTTAGTAGCTATCACTTCAGCTAGATGAATCAGTAAGCTACAGGTCTTATCAGTGGAACCTAACTGTATATCGTTTCACAGTGACAAAGTGGTCCTTCAAACAAACAGGAAATTCCTCCCCAAAGTGGTTTCTGATTTGCACCTTAACCAGTCCATAAACTTGCCTGTCTTCTTCACTGAACAATCTAGCTCAGGGGAGCATAGGCTGCATAGCCTAGATCTAAAGAGGGCTATCCGCTACTATCTGGATCTTACCAGAGACCATATGAGTGACACCAACCAGTTGTTCCTTACCTGTGGAGAAGTGGGTAGGGGTAAGCCTACCACTAAGAGGACCATTGCAAAATGGATAGTGTCATGCATCCAGTTTTGTTATGAAAAGCAAGGGAAGCACCCCCCTGTGGGCTTGAGGGCCGATTCTACCAGGGGTACAGCTGCCACTATAGCAGCTCCAAGGGATATTCCCCGTTGGAGATCTGTAAAGCAGCTACCTATAAAACTGTACACACATTTACCAAGCATTACAGTCTGGATGTACAGGCTAGAAGTGATGCCAGGTGTGGAACAGCAGTGTTGCAAAGCCTTTTTCCTAAGTAGCTTCTGTGCCCTCCTCCAATGGTACTGCTTGGTAGTCTGCATATGTCAGAATACATTAGGACTTCTTGTAGTTTAAAGAAAAAATTACTTACCACGGTAATGGTGTTTCTTCTAAAGGAGTCCTAGTGTATTCTGACCTCCCACCCTTCCTCCCCTACCAGAACCTGGAGTCTCTGCACTCCTGCTGCCACATTTGTTTGTTTACTCTGAAAGTTGGTTTTCTGTTGGGCATCTGTGACTTGAGTATTTTAGCTCACACTGGGGTTGGTGGGGCTCTGTAAATTTTAATAAGCATATTCATATTGATTCCAATCAGATAGAGCTTTTTCTTAGTTGCTTGTAAGAATCTGACGGTTGAATAGAATGTTCCAGTGGACAGTGGTTTGAAACTGAGCGCATGCCTACTTAGAATGTAGGCTTTAACCCTTTCATCTCCAGGGCAGTACAACAAGATCATCTTACTGCATATGTCAGAATACATTAGGACTCCTTTAGAAGAAGCAACATTACCGTGGTAAGTAATTTTTTCTTACTGCACTGTGCATCTGGCTGCACTAAGCCAGATGCACTGCTGACACTGCACTGTGCCACAAGCACTGCCTATCACTGCTCTGCTAGTCCTGCTGTTATTGCATTGAGCCACATGGACTGCCATCACTGCGCTGTGCCAAGAACATGGCCAACACTGCACTACCCTGTGCCACATGCAATGCTGCCACTGTACTGTGCCACATGCACTGCCATTACTGCGTTATGCCACATGCCATGCCAAAACAGCATGCATGTTCTCCAGTGGGCCACAGTCTGGGAGTGTGAATGGAGGTTGCCTCTGGTGACAGCCACTGAAGTTATCAAAGCACATGACACAGGACCCCATGCCTTCCCCTCATAGTGGCTTGCAGTTTGGCTTTGATTGGTTCAGTGCATGGGAGGATAGGTGGTCACCACTCGCAAAACTTGAAAAATCGTGATCTACAATGGGGATATAGGTAAAATTCGGAACACTGGACCCAAAATAATAAAAAACAGGCAGTTTTATTCTGTAAGTTCAAACTCCTCAGGATTTCACGTAAGGGAATGGGTATGGGTGAAATCTGGATCGCCAGACTAAAACAGGACCAAAACTGTAAAAGGTCCGGCACTATGGATATCACTTATACCCTCACCCTAAATAAAACCAGATCAGCCAGCATAGACCGACCAAAATGATAAAAACTGGACTGACTGGTCTGGCCAGAGCAGCCAGATTGCACAGTGTGCACTGGTCTGGCTGGTCTGTTTTTTGTGTTTCTTTGTTTTTTACCATTTTTTGTCAGTCCAATGGTTCTGATTTTTCTTTTCTCAGATATTGTTTTTGCTTCTCCTGCTATGTTAACATCAGTGTTGTGCTGCACTAGCTAAGTAGCTAATGCAGCATAACAACTTGGAACATGGTCACGCATGCACGTACTGGCGACCTCCAGTCCTCGGGAAACAGCTGTGGCGATGGGAGCTGTCCTGGGAGGCGAGCAGCGATAAAATAAAATCAACAAAGTAAGGATACCCACTCCTTTTATGAGTGACCATACACTATGAAAGACAGTGTATGATCACTCACGTATACACTCAAAGGATATTATGTAACTCTTGAAATTTCCATGGTAATACTCTCAAGGTTTCTGGTTACCACGGAAACCTCTTGAGTGAAAAATATCCATGTTGTGTATGAGCGATCATACACTATCCTCTGTACTGCATACACTCAATGAGAAAAATGGAAAATAATCTTACAATTCCAGGCCCAACAAAGGACGACACCAAAAAGGACAAAAGCCCAGTTGTGAGCAGCAGCGCATCGTCAGAGATGCAGACTCCCAGATGATGAGCTACAGTGTCAACCCTGTCAGAAGACATTAAGCTCCTGCCCGGCATGTTATCATTTCTTGTGTTTATTTGCTATTTTTTTCTCATCCTGCTTGTGAATGGTGCTGATTTTCTCGTTAATATACTAGTAACCAGTCAATCCAGCACATCTGGCTGTTGTGTTTCTGAAGGGGAGCAGCTCTAATTGTTCCTTTGCTGTGTTCCTTCTGTCACAGGCCAGGCCATCCTTCCACTCCAGCGAAGGCTTGCTACCTGCCAACCAAGGCTCAGTCATCAGTTCCCCAGACACTCATGCTCACTTATAACTTATCTTTGTGTTCCCCCCTACCCCACTTGAGCTGTTTGGCACTGCTTTTCCACAATCTATGTGGCCAGCTGAGGCAGAGATGAAGACGAAGGTGTCCCCTAAGGTTAGTGACTGAAGTCAGATGCGGACATGGCAGCCAGCAGAGCTCCTGCCACCCGATCCTGGAGAGAAACCCAGGGGCACAGTACAAGATTGGGGGAGTGGTATGGACCACCACCAAGCAAAAAAGAGACGTGGGGGGATTCATATCTGACAAACTAAAGATGGACAAACAGTGTGACAAGGCAGTAGGGAGAGCTAGTGGGATGCAAGGGTGCATAGAGAGAGGTGTCACCAGTACAAAGAGGGAGGTGGTGATACCGCTGTATAAATCATTAGTGACACCTCACCTATTACTGTTTCCAGTGCTGGATACATCTTCAGAAGGACATAGACTAGAGGCAGTCCAGAGGAGAGTAACTAAAATGGTGCGGTGCCTGCATCAAAAGCCCTGTGAAGAGAGACTAAAGGACTCACTGTGTACACCCTAGAGGAAAGGAGGGAGAAGGGGAATATAGTAGAGACTGTCAAGTACCTCACAGGCATTAATAAGGTATAAGAGGGAAGCATTTTTTAGAAAAAAGATGCTCAAGAACAAGAGGTCATGCTATGAACCTGGAGGAGGGTAGATTCAAGGGAAACGTGAGGAAGTACTTCATAGAAAGAGTGGTGGACGCCTGGAACAGCCTCCTAGCAGAGGTGGTCAGGGCAAAAATTGTTATGGGATTCAAGAACACATGTGATAGGCATAATGCATAAGGAAATCTTAGTGTCTAGGAAAGGGAGGGTAAAGCCGCAGACCAAGTAGAGTCTGCAGTATTACAATAAGTAGTGAAAATGGGCAGACTGGGTGGACCAAGTGCTCCTTATCTACCATCAAATTGTATGATTCTATGATAAATCCTATTCTAATAAATGCTCAATGAAAAGTTTATTATATAGTGAAAACATATGTGTACTACACTCTCTTGTGTCCAAGCTCCACGTAAAATAAATGCCAGCACATTTTGATTAGTTACATTGCTTAGCCAGTCTCCTTTCATTCAATTCAATACTTGCAGAACACACATCACAACGCTGAGCGTGGCACTTGCAGCACAGTTTTAGCCAGCTACGACATGGCATCCAACTCAACATAGGCACTGCTGAGGGGCCTTGCCATTCTAGCCCTTCTTCTAGCTTTGTCTATGCCACTGATTCTTATATTGTACTACAAACTTCTAGAATGCTGTTCATATGTATCAACTGAAAGCTCTGCATCATAACACTGTAATTTTTTATGAAAATGACACAAAGGCAGTCATTGTGTTTACTGCATTAAAAGAAACCCTACTAAGGGTTTTAAGCAAAATGTAAATTTTTAATTAGTTTTGTCATAGGTAAACTACATAAATAAATATATATTCCCATTGTCACTTCCTTTAGCCAGAGCCGGCCTTGTGCACTCAGTTGCACATCTGCCATTAGTTGGCGGCACTCATTAACATACTGACTGCAGAGGTTGCTGGCTGATGTGTGTGGATTTCATTTTTACCTGTGAAAAAGGTAACCAAAAAGTTTAACCCATGCCCTGCAACGCAAGTGATCCACTGTAGGACCCTGGCTGGGCATGCTATTGGATGCCCACTAGGTCCGCTATCCCACCCCCCGCTGCCCTGCATGGCTCTGCGAGCCGGGGGGCAGAGCCACAGAAAGGAGCCATGCGGTGGCTGGTGGTTGTGAATGCTGCCACCGCGCATCCTTTTGTGGGTACGGGGCTGCTTAGGTGGGATATGCACCTTTGGCGCATATGTCCCGCCCTTTGGAGAATCCTCGCCAATAACAGCATGTTGCACTAACTGAGCACCCTCATAGAAATGGACTTTGTCAAAAAAAGGATTGATTGGTCCACCTAGTCTGTTTTCTGCCTATTTTGCATCCACAGACTATCTGTTCTCTGCCTCCCCCACCTCTGTTCCTATTTTATTTTTATTGTTTTATCAATTGGTGCATTACATACACTGAACTGGCCATATGCATATAATAAAACCTACTGAGGGAAGTCACATTTCCTCTTAAAGGAGTTGTGTGTCCAGCCTATTATGGTACCATCTTAGGGGAAACAACACTAATAAAACTAGAAGAGTTACGTATATGATGCCCAAGAGCAACATAACAGTTTTTAATCAAATGGTTGGTAAAGTCCAATATTACACACCCTACTAGATGGCTTATGGCATCGGGTTATATACCTAAAGTAAGAATCATTTTGATTACATGGCTTTCTATGAATTCTAGCTTCAGTATTGCTCTGTAAATTGTGTCTTGCATCTTGTTAAGAAATATGTGGACTAATAATACTGTACACCTCTGTATGATGTATTTATTGTTACTCCCGGATTATAGATGTATTTATTGTTACTCCCGGACTGTATAATGGATGTGTTACTGTGCTATGTTTCTCTGTAATTAACCCCAGGTCACCCCTGAAAAAGGGACCACCTGGTCTCAGTGGGCCTACCCGGTTACCAAAATTAAATACATAAATGAAAAATAAATGGCAACAAAATTTAAAGCGCAGCTGATACGATCAGGGCAGGCAACTTATAACGTGTAGCTGCCTGTCCTAGGAGCCTTTTCAGCATACATTACTATTTTCTGCTCAGTTGTTCTAAAAATATTTCCCTTGTAAAACTTGACTCAGTTGGGAACAGGGCTGCAGCATTGTCTGTGGAGCATGTAAGGGAATGGGGTAGGGTGCCTAAATACAGTAACATTATTTATGCTGGCATGTTTACATGTATGGGAAATACATAATATATATATATATATGTGTGTGTATATATATATATATATATATATATATATATAATATATATGTGTATGTATATGTAATAGAGAACCCACTCTATGGTGTGCAGTCGCACTCTGATATACGCATGCCTTGGTATGCGTTGTACTCAGTGCATCAATCACCCAAGGTGTGCATATATCAGAGTGCAACTGCACACCGTAGAGTGGGTTATCTATCTTATAAAATGGCAAGATTGTTTTTAAGGGGGTAAAAGTGCATGTGTGCAGTTGCACTCTGATTTATGCATGGTCATGTGATGCGTTTCAACCAACCACTTGATATCTGTTGTTCCCATTTTATAAATATATCTATATATATATATATATATATATATATATATATATATACACTGTATATTATAGTGGCACGCTCGCACCACTATATTTAGGGTTAAGAAGGACCTTCTATGTTAAACTCGAAATTTTGCACGTTAATAACTTTGGACCCGTTCAGCGGATTTGCCTGAAATTTGGTATGCATGGTAGATTTCTTGATTTGCCAAATTATGTTTCGGTCGAACTTACAGTCTTTGTGCACGAAAACGCTGAAAAATGCAAAATTATCCAGTTTTGGGGACAGTTTTTGGGATATTGTCCGTGGTGCCGAGCGGCCGTCATGTGGCGTGCTGCTCTGTGAGATGGCTCGTTTGAAAGAGCTTTGGTGGCCGAACATGCCGCTTTTCATTTGGTAAAAAAATATTAAGGCATTCAAAGGGTATGCCACTTTTAATTTCCCATTATAAGTGAATGGGAACATTTATATGGTTGTTTTGCGAACAAAGAATGGGGTTTGGGCGATCTCATCTTGGCTGGCGATCAAAGAATTTGCAGCCTCACGGTCAAAGAATCTTATTTATAACTCTATTTTTTAACCATTTTAAATGAAACCAAAGGCATGACTCGATAGATTGGAGCCCCTTGAGTAAAACCCATCCAAGTTTTACTTCAGGAGTGACCCCTGAGCCGAGATATTTGTGTTTTTACAATCGGAAATCTAAAAACAAGATGGCAGACCTCGCGATCAAAGAATTCTCTGGGACAAAGATTCTTTGACCGCGAGCCTGCAGATTTTTTGATCGCAAGATTCTTTGATCACGATTTTGCATTGCGAGCTAAAAACACTATTATCTCAGCTCAGGGGTGGGCTAGGGACACAAATGAGGGTAGGTTTTGCTCGGGGGCTCTGTTCTGTAGAGGCATGGCGTTGGTTTCATTTAAATCCGTCTAAAAATAACGTTTCACCATTTTTTATTCTTTGATCACGAGCGTGCAATTTCTTTGATCGCAAGCTTGCAAAATCTTTGATCGCAAGATTCTTTGATCGCGATGCGCATCGCTGTTGCGGGGATCAGATGGCACAAATTAAAAATCTAATTTCCAGCCTAGGTGTCCTGAGAAGACAAATGAGGGTAGGTTTTGCTCAGGGGGCTTCATTCTGTCAAACCATTCCCGGAATTCCTTCTAATTTTTGATTTACAGCATTTTTTATTCTTTGATCATGAGCCTGCACATTCTTTATCACGAGCCTGCAAATTCTTTGATCACAAGATTCTGTGATCGCGATCTTTGATCCCAAAATAGGGACAAGATGGCCAGATTTTTTATAATGGACCAGATAGGGTGATTTTACCAATCTTTAACATTTAATGTCTCAGAAACAGTTTGGCCTTTTTACTTGACATTTTGGTGTGTTTACGGCATGTCCTGTAGATGTAAATTACGGTATTTACGTGTCGGAAAATGTTTTTTTGCGGAGATATTGCGTGGCGCAGTTTACGTTCTGCAGACAGTGTTTTGCATTGTGGTGGTGGCTTGAAATTGGTAGGATACCTAGCCTTAGTGTCATGGATGTAGTTTTCAGTCATGCAGGGTTAGTTTTTCAGCGCAGGATCATGAAATTGGTGTGCCTTTTTTCTGAACTGACACCCTTTTTTTTTTTGGTGAATGGGATCAGTGACGCGCCACGCTACTTGGCAGTGCATGCAGGAGTTCGGCCAATTTCGGAAACGCTTGCCGGCTTACTCGATGATGTGACTCCCTTTGGTTACTTCCGGGAAGACGCTTGTGTTGCATGTGGCCGGGCAGGCAGACTTCGGGTTACACTGTAGGATCCGATTGGGAACAAGCTACGGTGTCGCCATTCTTGTGGAACAGGGAGCCAGAGAAGCAGCAATCAGCTCAGTGGCGCCAAGGAGAGCAAACGCCAGGTATAAAGGGTGGGTAAGTAACTTGGCAGGGGAGTGGGAGGGTTTACTGACACAAATCTGATAAGTGAACCATCCTATCCACTTAATACTTGCACAGCGCTGGCGACAGTGAATCATGTGTGTTTTTCTGTAGCACACATGGTCACTATCAATTAATGTGCAAGTAGGATGAGAACACATTTCAGAGGAAGTTTTCAGAGAGTGTAGCTGTCATTTGTATTTGCTCTTAGTTGTTTCAGGATCAGTGATGAGCAGTTAAAAACGGGCCATAAATAACAGTCTGAGTCATTTGGCTGTCAGCCAAGTTCACAGATTTCTGCATCTTAACAGATATGGTGGACTGTGCATATTGTGTGTTTTGCATTATATAATAGCTACTGACCACACTATTCACTACTCTGGCTGGCGGTAGTACTATTTCTGTGTAGGCAGTAATCAAGACTGTATTTTCTTTTAATAGATGGATTGAGCAGCAACAGGCTGTTGCAGATTTGCAAAAAATATATATATAAATATATGACGAGATACACTAACTCATTCGCAGACCCTGGCAAAAAAAATATATATTTTTTTTTCTTCACTCAGGAGGCTGAGTTGCTTCTCTGGTGTTTTTCAGATAGGGAGTGGTATAGGATCTCTCATGGAACCCCTTTCGAGATATGTGGACTCATTCCTTAGACCTTTAGTATTGGACTTACCTTCACATGTTAAGTACACTAAAGAGATTTAGAATTTTTTTGAACACATGTTAATACCAGACAGTGTACTTCTAGTAACAATGGACATTGAATCCCTCTATACAAATATTCCACATGAAGGAGCTTTAGATGCAGCAGCATTTTTCCTTAATCGTTCAAATATTAGTAATTCTGAATTATTAATTAAGTTTTTGGAATGCATTCTGAAGTGTAATGTTTTTACATTTGATGGGGAATTGTTTTTGCAGATACGGGGAACAGCAATGGGAGCTACATGTGCACCATCAATTGCAAACTTATTTGTGGGAAAATGGGAAGAGGAGTTTATTTTTAATGGTAATGCAAATGTTTTTAAAACACAATTATGCTGGAAATGTTTTTTTGCCGATATATTCGTCTTATGGCAGGGTGATGAAGCGAGTCTTAATTCTTTTGTTAAATATTTGCATGAAACAAATCTTTTCTTGAAGTTTACTGTAACTAGTTCCAGTGATAAGATTACGTTTTTAGATCTGATGATTGGGATAACGGAAGAAAGAAAGCTGAAAACTACCCTGTACCGTAAAGAAGTAGATGGAAATACCATCCTTCTAGCAAGTAGTTGTCATCCAACACATGTAAAAAGAAATATACCAATAGGTCAGTTTATTAGGACAAAGCTTAATTGCACGGAAGCAGTAGATTTTGAAAGGGGGGCAGTAGATTTAACAGATAGATTAGTGCAGAGGGGATATAATAAGAACAACATAGGTGAAGCTCTAATTAGGGCTAGAAATACAGACAGAAGCAGCCTTTTACAAAATAGTAATAGGGATAAAGAAATAGAATATTGATTCAATTTTGTGACGAATTTCTCAGCACATGCCAAAGAGATTGAAAATATAGTGAGGAAACATTGGCATGTGCTGGGAGTCGAACCAGGATTACATGAAGTAGTGAGCAAGCCAGTTAGATTCTGCTATAAAAAAGTCTCCACTTTAGGAGATATGTTAACACAGAGTCATTATACTGTAGAATACAACTTAAAGAGACATGGCTGAATAAAGCGAAGGGTAATTATAAATGTAAAAGATGTATTTATTGTGATTTTATAACTCAGGATAAATCGTTTTCCAGTATTAATAATAACAAAAGATTTGAGGTGAGACAGTTCATTAATTGCGATACGCAGGGGGTGATTTATTTGGCCGTTTGTAAATGTAATGCTTTTTATGTTGGTAAAACAATTAGGAGTTTTAAAGTAAGAATAGGGGAACATGTTCGTGCCATTCAGAGAGGGGACAACACTTACTTACGCTACAGCAGCTCATGTCCTTTTGGCAAAGGAGCCTGATTGCCATTCATTTAAATTTATGGCAATAGGTAAAGTAAATCGTAGTCCAAGACATGGGGATTATAATAATTTAGTTCTAAAAAGAGAGAACTTTTGGATCTTAACCCTGAAAGCATACATAAGTCCAGGATTAAATGGTACTTTGAAACTGTATTCATATTTAAAAGAATGATAATAAGTTATGTCTCTATGTTAAACAGTTTGGCATTATAGCAGAGCTCTATTTGAATGGTGGTTTGATCCCTGAAATAATATATAAATATTTGCTGTTTCTCCGTAGATTATGCATTTGTTCTATGTTGTCTTGTCTCCCTCCCCCTCCTTTTTTTCCTTACGTTTCCCTTTTGGCTTTGGATAAACTGTTATTCACAATGTAGTCTGTATTTTTATAATATAGGATGTGATCTTTTAAGATTTAGAGTTTTTTTAATTTGTTTTAGAAAATAATTATATTTAATTGCATTAGGTTTGTAATCATTCAGTGAGTCTGTTTATTGCAGACGTCAGTGTTTAAATCAAGTAGAATTTAATGGATACTTCTTTTTAATGACTGACAAAATTAACTGATTGTTTGATTGGATAATTGATGCTAAGATATAAGTGCTGTGTTCTCTAGATGTCTTTTAAACCTTTGAGAAAGGACTGCTTGGTCAGTCCGAAACATGTCAGGAGTTATGTTATGCTGTGTGGTATTTTATTAAATTATGTTTTAATTTACGCTTTTCTCTGATGAGTTTGTGAGTGCCAAAACTTTTTTGCAATTTAAAAATTTGTTTTTCAGTTGTCTCCTGATCTGTCTGATAATTTGATACTGCAGCCGGGAGATTGTTGATTTGAAGTGTAAGCCGTGTGTGAACTGGGTTTCTTGGTCCTGAGTCAAGACAAGCTGTAACTAACAGTCTAAAAGGGGACTTTAAAAAAAACTACCTAATGTGCTTTGAAAAAACAGAGAAAATTAATCAAAACCAGTGGCCAGACGCAGAGTGCATTTCAGAAATATAAATTTTCACTCAGGAGAGGCTCTTTTCTGGTGAATTATCACTGCTGTGGTGGGTGAATTGAGCTGAAGCAACAGATATACACTAGTCTAAGGAGGCTGTAGTTTTCAGTTGTCTGTCCTTACAACCTGACCTCTCTCATACTTGAATACTACAGCAAGGTGGTTATTGGTGGAAAAAAGGCATTTGGATTTGAAGTCAAAGTTGTCTGAATTGGGTTTCTTTTGATCAAGCCATGCTGTAGCTGCTTACAGTCTAAAAGGGGACTTGAAAGAAAAATAAACTTGCCCAATGTGCTGCCTGTGTAACAGTATTAAACAAAACTTTGGCCAGAGGCAGAGTGCAGTTCAGTGCTCACCAGGGAAAAATATATCACTCAGAAGTCTGTACACTGCTACTAGTCTATATAAAGCAGGCTTATTGTGAGCAGCTGTGCCTCTCATAGCTGCTGCCTCAGCAGTACCTGCAATGTATATAATTTTCTAATGAAAAACTTTAAAGATTTAAAAAAAAAAGTCACTTACGTGAGTCTACAACAAACTAAATTAATTGTTTGTCCCCATCATTTTGAGACATGTCCCCATATTTTCTCAATTTGTCCCCTATTTTTTGGGACCTGTGGCACATTGTCCCGTTTAAAATTTTTTTTAGAATGAACCCAGGTCATGTGTCTGTTAAATGTCAACAGGTGTGGAATTCTGCCCCTCTGACGAATGAAAATCTCAAACTTTGAAATGTTGTATCTCGGACAGGGTTTGGTCTTTTCACTTGAAATTTGGAGGGTGTTGTCAGTATGTTCTGTAAATGTGAATAGTGGTGTTTACGTCTCAGAGAATGTATTTTTTTGTGGAGATATTGTGTGGCACAGTTTACGTTTTGTGGACAGCATTTTCCATTGCTGTACTAGCTCGACATTTGTATGGTAGCTGGCCTTGCTATTCTCAATGTACTTTTTAATCAGTAGGTGTGTAATGTAGCTCGGCACTTGCAAGTTCGGGCCCCGCGCTCCCACCAACTTGCACAATTTTGTACTCTTCTATTCTTTCTTAAAAAGTAAGGAAATTCTTAAATATTTCTTCACATTTCTCCTAAACTGCCCCCCCCCAGGCTTCATCAAGTGCCCCCTGGTGTTTGTGCTGGTCCTTGTTTGAAAGTGGCTTCCCCTACACCCTGTTCACCCCTGTGATGAACTTGCAGGTCTTAATCATGCCACCTCTCTCTTCTCTTCCAGGGTGTACATATTGAGATCCTTTCCTGGACCACTGCACAACTCCTGAACCTGCATCCCCCCCAGATGACCACCTTCCGTGCAACTGGACCCTCCACCAGGACAACCCTTCCCGAATCCCGCCCACACCAGCCAACCACTCTCCTGCAGTGGAGACGCCCTTCCCCCTCAGCTGACATCCTCCTTGCAGCTGGACCACCCTTCCAGTATCCTGACCAGCATGCCCTAATATGAACACGCTCACAGGAGCTGGACCCCTACCTCTTCCCTGGACAAGCTTCCTCCCCCAGACAACCAGCCAACAGAACAATCTCTCCACCAGATGACCCCATCTGTGCTGTTGGATCCTCACCCCTTTCCCACGCAAGAACCAGCACCCCCACCCCCATACCTGACAGCAGGCTCCCAGGTGGCAAGTTTCTGAACCCCCATGGACAGGTCCTCAGGCGCTCCTGAGCCCCCGTCCTGATGGCATATTCTGATCCCCCCAGACTGGGTATCAGACAGCTTGCCCCAAGACCAAGATCTGGCAGTACCCTCCAGAGCCCCTACAGCCTTGACATCAGACTGACGCCCCAACCAGCTCAGGCGGTAACCTCCACAGACCCCCCCAGCCCTGACAGCAGGCTGTTCAGCAAACCCCGAGCCCTGGTGGCAGCCTCCACAACCCTGAAGGTAGGCTCCCGAGCACCCTCCAGCCCTTGCAGAATAACCTCCCCACTTCCATAACCCTGCGTTCATGCTCACCAACTCATCCCTCAGTCAGTCCAGGCCTCAGGCTCCTAAACCCTCCACCCATGGCCTCTACCTTTAGACCCCCCTTCATGTCTAGCCTCAGACTGTTGAGCTCCACCACCAGCATGTTCCCTAGCAGATCCCCACCACAGCCCTTGTGGTTGGGTATAGATCCCCATCAGCTTTAGGACCCCCACAGTTCTTGTGGCACCCCGTCATCACAGTCACAGGTTACCACACTCGTTCCCAATATTTGGGTGACACACTGAATAATAACCCCAGCCCTCATCTTGGCTAATTACTGGGCACAATGCAGCAATGTAGACAGATATGAAAATATAGGCTACAATATTTATGTATATTAAAATACATAAAAATATAGGATATGTAATTTATCGGTTTAATATTGCAAAACAGATGACACATTAAGTAAATTACAGCATTTCTATTGCTTTTATGTCACCTGTCCCTGAATATACTGTTCACACAGCAGCAGCAACTCACTACTGTTTGATAAATGTCCCAAACCTTGTAGCTAGTATTGTTAACATTGTCCAGTAATTTACACAGGAATCGATTGCTTCATGGCTCAAAAAAAGGGCTTAGAGACATGTTTAGTCAGTAAAAAAGAAGTTTTACTAATACCTTTTTCCTCACAAAACATACTCCACAATGTTGAACACGACACTTCCAGCACTGTTTTGTCCCCAAAACATGGCATCGCGCTCAACGTACTTGCACTAGGCACTGCTGAGGGGCATTGCCATTCTAGTCTTTCATTAGAATTCTGTGGCAGAAACAGTGCAGGTGTCATGCCGGATCGGTTCTGATGCTAGATTGGTTCCGCCAATAGTCTGCTACTCCTGATTCGTGGGTAGGGTGATCCTGTATGGAGGTACTGCAGCCCCAGGGAGTGGTACTGTATTTTATTCTAGGCCCATTTAAACAATTCCATGGGTGTAGACACTAGGTAATTGAATTTCTATGTTAGTTAGAACCCCACCCTTGATCAGGAGTTTTCGACCCAGCTCCCTTAACCTTATTTTATTTTGAAGTTCAACATTTTTTTATTGTTTAAGTATAAAAAAGGTACATACATGCTTACATACATCAGATATAACCTTTGATTGTAGA
This sequence comes from Neoceratodus forsteri, assembly GCA_016271365.2. Lineage (NCBI taxonomy): Eukaryota > Metazoa > Chordata > Ceratodontiformes > Ceratodontidae > Neoceratodus > Neoceratodus forsteri. Next base: position 880,636,427 of record CM057450.1, on the reverse strand, counting down.
TTAATTGCGTTATAGTTTACAATAAATAGAATACCAGGTAAACATTTAATATAGTATCAGTCCTAAAGTTGGACAGAGACAGTCAGCATTGTGTTGTGTTAATTTAGGTTCTATTTCATCATATAAAATAATTTTCACTATTGTAAATGACAAAGCTGCCTTTGTATTTATATGGTGTATTATGACTAAAACCCTTGATTCATATTTATGTATTTGTTTGTATATGTGCTAACCTAATTGTGGTGTTAATCAGTAAATAATAAAAGGTACCCTGACACCTCAATCTTGTGTCCTTATTATTGCTTAAAGCATTTTCTTTTAAGGTTTAAGGTGTTAAACGTAACAAAACATTGCAGCTTTCTCTTATAAGTTTTTGCAACCCCCCCCCCTTTAACAAGCATCCTATTTTTTTTCTAAAATGTTCTTTTACATTTCAGACAGATGCAGCAAGAGCACAATGTCCCAGAACTGAGGCCCCTTCTCCACAGCTTCTGAAAAAGGGCTTAAAAACTGCTCTCAGATTAACCCCTTGAGTTCCCAATAGCTTTTTGCAGTCATCTCAAACTATAATTATATAAATTTCGATAGTAACACTATATAATTTCTAAACAAAGAGATCCCAATATCAGTTACATTTCCACATAATGATTTGCATACATTTTTATACCAGCAGATATGCAAGGGAGGAAAAGACAGAAACAGCAAGGGAAGACTGAGACACAGTGAGAGATAAAGAACTTTGAGACTGTCAGGGTAATCAAGTCCTAGGTCTCACGAGAAAATTTGGTTGTGCAGCCAGACAGACAAGAGACAGGAAAGAAAAAAACAAAATAGATCCCTGCATTCAAACTCTCCATAATAACTGGGATAGGGTCCTATTCAACCCTGTCACACATCCCCCTCCTTAAGAGGGAACATGTTTTATCAAACAGGTTTCCAAAACTTTCTGTTCTCTATTAACATTAGTTTCTGGACTTCCAGTGACATCAGAGGACAAATGGCTGCCTGATCTCTCAGCTCCGTCCCCGCAGCTACAACATCGGAAAACATCGCTTATTGAAAATATGTCCTCTCCAGCCAAAGCAACGAGAATGAAAGTAGGGAAGCTTCAGAGCACCCCAGTCCAGAAATTGAGGGAAATGCAGCAGCTGGAGCAGCAGGAGACTCCGGAGACTACAGATCCCGCAGAGGGCCTACAAGCAGGGAACCCTCGTGAAGCAAAGTCAAAGACGGACCTGGCCTCCACAATTGTACAAATAGCTCAAACTGTCCAAAAAATCGACCGCGACCTCTCAGAGCTCCAATCGGACATCAGCCGCATTGAGCACAGAACAGACCAGATGGAGCTCTGCCTAACGCAAACTGCTGAACAGTCTGACAGACAGGATCGCCTGGAGTCGACGACCTGGAGGGGAAAAACCGGCGCCAAAATATTAGAATATATGGAGTTCCAGAGGGTGTGGAGGCAAATTATAAGGATACTATAGCCTTTATACAAGAAATGCTCCGAGAACTCCTGTCACTCCCAGAAGATTTCGATCTGGCAATGGACCGGGCCCACAGATTGTTAGGACCCAAGCCCCGTAACCCAGATGCTAGACCCAGGTCTCTGATTGTCCATCTGACTTCCTATCGATCAAAGGAGGAGCTCCTATGCCGGGCCTGGCAGCGGGGCACTCTGCAGTATAAAGGGCAGAAAATCACGCTGGATAATGACCATACTACTGCAATGCAAGAGGCCAGATGAGCACTGTGGCCAATATTAAAGCAACTAAAGCTGAAAGGGGTAAAAGCACAGCTCCTGCACCCAGCTAGATTGAAAGTGGAAACTGGGGAAGGCATAAAAGTGTTTCCGGACCTCCTGGCGGCCTCGCAGTGTTTCACAGACCTGGGTATTCCTACTCCACCATTGAACAAAGAAAAATTGGAGCGGGATCTGATCGCCTCAGCCTGGTCGGTAGCTCAAAGAGGCGCCGCACGCCCAGGTTCGACGAGGAGGCTCCCTCACTCAAATTTAAGAGCGGACATAGCGACTCTTCTGAGAAGATATGGAGAGGCCTCAATGGTGAACAAGAAGGCAGCACACTTGGGGGAAGACGAAGAAGAACCTAATCAGCAGAATGCCCCGGAGACCTGAAAGAGCTTTTTACTCATAATGGAACTGAGTTTATTGTCACCCGATTGCTTACCTGACACCCATTGTGAACTGCACCTGGCCGGTGGCCTGCCCCTCGGTGCCTAACCCCTTCAGCTGAAAAATAAGGACAGTGAGGGTTTTTTTTTAATCCTTCTTTCTCTCCCTTGCCTATTCCCCTTGTTTAAATGCCCCTCGACGAGCTTGATTATGGAAATGGGAACCATACAACATTACACGAGGGCTGAAAGGTAATGGGGGGGCGGCTGGAGTCGGAGCGGATGCTTGAATTGACTAACATAAAGTAAGGGTGTTGTTTGGGTGGGTAAACAATACGAGACCTCTGACCCTCGCATAGACATCTACATAAGTTGTCTCATCGCTCAAGTACTATGCGATAGAGTGCCCTCTCCAAACTGGGTAACCGCCTGTGGCAGAAACCTTGGGCCTCTTACTGATGGTTGTTTAAGGGACCGGTGGGCATGTCCTTCCGACTGTGATGAGCGGGGTTTTTTTTCCAACAAAAAGGAGAGTCTACAGGAGCTTAGGGAACAAACGGACAATTAATATAGGGGCTGATCCGATTTATACATTACAGAGGATTTTTAAGACTGGAGAATGGAGAAATAAATATGCGCTAACAAGGCAAGCGATGATGACAGTGTATGAGGGCACAGGGCTGTGGGGGGGGGATGGGCAGGTTAAGAGCTCCAGACACGAATGGCTCTCTCTGACGTCGGAGGGTTTAGCCCGGATAGGGAATCCTCCCTTGGGCTACTATGGGGCCTCACCCTTTGGCTGAGCCTCTTACCTTCCACCACACATGCCCATAAGCTGGAGTTTTCCCAGCTTAGCCATGGAAGTCGCTCATTCCTACATACGCTGGGAGGTCCCTTCAGCTTTTATCTCGAGGGATCACCCACGCTCCGTTTGATAACCCCCAGGTTATGGAATGGGGGGCTGAGTTCTAACTGTTCTCATTGTTGGGTTTCTCAGTTTAAACTTGTAATGTCACAGTTATGTTTTGTTGGTATAATTGGGTACACATCAGAACGTAAAGAGCTATTTCTTGTAAAATTGCATATCTGGGTCTGTCAGGAGGTACAGTTATGGTGTTTGAATACTAAAATCAGAGATGGCTAGTCACAACTCTAAATTTCTCTGATATGATATCAATGGGAGTACAAATCCGGTAAAAAGAGAAAACAGATATTAAAATATCTGACAACACAAGGGTGTGATGTGTGTTTCCTGCAGGAGACCCACCTCTCACCATCTGAGGCCTTAAAGCTGAGGTCTAAGAAATACCTGCATGTCTTCCATTCTTCACTGGCAGCAGGCAGGAAGAGAGGAGTTGCCATTCTCGTAGCATCTTCTTTTGCTTTCGAGGTGGAGGAGGTCATGGAGGACCCGGGGGCGCGATTTGTCCTGGTGATGGGGCAAGTCCAAGACACGCTGATAACTTTGGCAAATATCTATGCCCCCCCCCGGGGTCTCCCGCATCCTTCTATTCCTCTCTCGCCCAGCTGGTAGCAGAAAAAACAAAGGGAGTTTTGATTATGGGCGGGGGATTGGAACTTGGTATTCAACAGGACCCTGGATACCACATCAACAATACCAAATCCAGATTACAGAAAGGCAAGAGCAGTTAAAAACATTTTTGAGCAGGTGGCTCTGGTGGATGTCTGGCGGGAAAGATACCCTGCAGCCAGAGAGTACACATACTACGCTTCCCGCTTTAAAATATTTTCTAGGCTGGACACCTTCTTCACCTTTTCTAGAGATCTTATGCAGTTTCCTTCAATGTGGGTGGGGACTTCCCCCTTGTCAGACCATAACCCCCTTTTCCTAGAGGTGGATCTCAGCCTACCATGCCGAAACACACAGTGGAGGCTGAACTGCTCTCTACTTCGTGACCAAGCCTTAGTTAAGGACCTTAAACAACATATAGCCACCACAATAGAGGAAAACAATGTGGGAGGCGTATCACCACAGATTCTCTGGGGCACCCTGAAGGCCACAGTTCACAGGAAAATTATTGCCATTGCTTCCGCCAAAAAAAAGACTAGCAGCACAAAGACTTCAAGAACTTAATACACAAATTAAAACTCTTGAGGATGCCCAGAAGGTTAGGTGGCAACAGTCTAGGGACCTAACCTTGAAAGAGATTAAGAAAGAATTGAAGCGCATGCAACAGGCAGAAATAGAGAGGGCCCTCTTCTATTTAAAACAGAAGTATTATGGGGGGGGGAGCGAGGGGCTCCCACTTGCTGGCCTTTCATCTGAGGCAATACAGTGCCAGGGCCATAATTACCAAAGTAATATCCCCTAGTTCAGGCTCTGCTCGTTAATAGGCAGACCCAGGTCGCGGAGGCTTTTGTCTCCTACTATACTAGCCTATACACGCCCCAGAAGGAGACGACAAGGGAAGAGAAATTGAAATTTCTTAGTTCCCTGCCCATTCCCACTCTCTCCCTAACTGAGGGCCAGGCCCTGGTTCAACCAATTACGCAATCAGAAATCCTGCAAACCATTAAGACCCTTAAAACGGGCAAATGTCCGGGGCCGGACTGCTTCAGTGCCGAATTCTATAAAGTCTTTGGGAAGGAGGTGGTTTCCCTCCTGTCAGAAGTTTTTTCTGGGATATGGCGAGATGGAAATCCAGTGCCACCTTCGTGGCAGTTTGTGACCATTTCCCTAATACCAAAGGAGAATAAAGACCCCACTAGGTGTGAGTCGTATAGACCCATCTCCCTACTTAACTCAGACTATAAAATTTTCACAGCTATTATAGCCTCTAGATTAAATTCCCTCTTACCGGACTTGGTGGCTTTGGACCAGACAGGCTTTGTCTCAGGCCGACAGGCCCCAGATAGTGTCCGAGCGGCCTTAACCCTTGCTGTGCCACAGACTGATATATCAGTCCAGATTTCCTATACGTTCTAATTCTGTTGGCAGTCTAAGGGTTAAATGTGATAGATGTCATACACCGCCGCCGCATTCCATCCTGTTTAATGAGCCTGGATGCGGAAAAGGCCTTTGATAAGGTCTCTTGGAGTTTTCTATTCTTAATTCTAGAGACTATGGCCTTCCTGCAATCCTTTATAGATAGCATGAAGGTACTATATACTGGACCCCAAGCCTACGTTAGGGTGAATGGAGGCGTTTCCTCATGTTTCAGATTGAGACAGGGCACCAGACAGGGTTGTCCCCTCTCTCCCCTCCTATTTGCCCTTTACATAGAACCACTAGCATTAGCTATACGTCAATCTGAGTGGATTCAGGTGGTTGAAGTGGGGGGGGGATGGTCTGAAAAATTTCATTATACGCCGATGATGTTCCGCTATCCCTATCAAACCCAGAGGAATCAATTCCGCAAGTGTGGTCACTACTAGGGGGATTTGGTAGGCATGCGGGCTACACGCTCAACAAAACAGACAGAGGTCCTTAGCTTTTATTATACACCTACAAATAAGATAAGGGGTATGTTCCCACTAGACTGGTCAGCAAATAAGATGAAATATCTGGGCACTTAAATCACTAAACACCTGACTCAGCTGTTCAAGGCAAATTATAGCCCCCTGATAAGCCAAATAACAAAGGATTTTGAGAGATGGTCACTAATAAATCTTCCCATGTATGCCAAGATACAATCAATCACTATGAACATCCTCCCGAAATTCTTATACTTGTTCCAGTGCCTTCCGATTCCTATAAATAAAGCACAATTCCGGACTTTGCACAGGAAGATTGCAAGATTTATTTGGAATGGTAAACGAGCAAGAATTAACCTGCGCATATTACAAACACATAAGAAAAAGGGCAGCCGATCCCTCCCTGACCTGGAGGACTATTACTTGGCTCCACAACTGAAGAGGGCCCTGCAGTGGTCAAATCCAACCTATGTTTCTAACTGGAAGCTAATGGAACAAGGCAAGGAGGACGGATGTGGACCTCCACTAGGTGCCAGGACCATGATCCCCTGGGGTTCTATAATAGATCCCCCCCCCTTGCTGATGGTAGTTAATAGCACACTGACGGCCACATGTAGGGTGTGGCAGAAATACAGAATTGGGGGGTCCATTTGGCCTCTGAGCGGACTCTCATGGTCCCCGAATTTTACACCAGCCTGGTTAGATGACACTTTTAAGGCCTGGTCTGTCCAATTTTGTACAGTTTGTACAGGGAAACATGATCCTAGACTTTGAGACACTCCGGAGCAAATACGAACTCTGGCATTCTGACTATTTCAGATACCTACAAGTTAGGACATATATTTACAAATGTCAGGAGGCAGATCCAGACCCGGGGCGGGCATCCCCTCTCCTTGAATGTATGAAGGGCGTGATGGCTGGCCAAGTCCAGAGAGGACATATATCTATATTATATAAATCATTGGTAGCACTGAAGAAGGGCCCCCTGGAAAAAATTAAAATAAATTGGCAAAGGGAGTCGGTTATGGATGGGAGGGAGGTAGATTGGGACAAAGTATTTCATATGGCTACTAAAACAACCAGATCTCCACTCTGACAAAAATTTAGCTGGAAAATAAGGGTCCGCTATTTTCTTACCCCAGCACTTCTCCATAGGAGAGACCCAACCCGTCCTCATAAATGCTGGAGACTCTGCGGGGAAGACAACGCACATCATTTACATATTTTCTGGACGTGCCCTAGGATAAGACCTTTTTGGTCTGAGGTCATGGCAATACTGGGGGTCCTTTTCATGCTGGAACACTCCACTGGAGTGGCCAGAGGCGATTCTGGGCACCCCATCTCATGCAGTAAGGGGTGCTGACTCAATGTACCTCTGGGCCATAATACTGGCTGCAGCACATAAAACCATTACTCGCGCTTGGCTGAAGCCAGAGCCACCTGCTATGGAGACTTGGATCCAAATCATACAAGAAATCTCAGACTTGGAAGAATTGACTTTTAAAATCAGCCAACAGACACATGTTTTTACCCGTAGGTGGACAAGATGGTTAATCTAGCTAGATGAACATAGGAATTCAGGTCCTGGGACAGTGGTTGGCTGAAGCATGATGTTTACTTAATACAGGGGTGAGAGAACAAAACAATGAAGGGGGTCGGGCCCACTGGGGAGGGGGAAAGCTGTATCCTCACGACTTGGCATAGTGAGATATTGGGGAGCTTGACTCTACTGAAAAGGCTGGGCACTCCTAGAATTCTCTTAGCAGAAATAATTAACTGTCTCTGCATCACTGGATGAAAATCTTTCTGATTGCACCTATACTACTACTGTATGTACTTTGAATGTGTACCCGCTTGTTGCCAATAAACATGAATTTAAAAAAAAAAAATTAGCTTCTAACTTTTAGAAATTAAGCAAATGTGCAGTATCCTTTTTTCTATAACAGTACAGCAAACAGTAAAGTTTAAACTCATACATTTGTTTCTCAACCTTCAGAACCCTCAATTCCTGATCCATTATCAGTTTATTAGTTAAAGCAGAAGGAGGCAGGGAAGGCAGTCAGAATAGCAAAGGCACAAACTGAGGAAAAGATAGCCAACTCTGTTAAGAAGGGGGATAAAACCTTTTATAGGTACATTTGGGAGTGAAGAAAGCCCAAAGAAGGGATATAGAGACTTAATAAAGGGGCGAGAATGTGGGCAGAGGGTGGCAGTGAAAAAGCAGGGATACTGAATGAATATTTCTACTCAGTATTCACAATGGAAGATGAGGGGGAGGTACCTAAACCAAACAAGAGAAACACTCTGGATTGGGGTGCAGGGTCAATACCCATCCATTCACAGAAGAAAGAGTTTTGAAAGAACTCTTGAAACTGAGGGTGGACAATGCAATGGGGCCTGATGGGATTCACCCCAGAATTTTAAAAGAACTAAGGGTAGAACTAGTAACACCACTGACTACTCTCTTTAGCAAATCATGGGAGGATGGGGTGGTACCTGAGGACTGGAGGAGAGCGGATGTGATTCCACTTCACAAAAATGGGAGCAGGGCAGAGGCAGGAAACTACAGACCAGTTAGTTTGACCTCGGTGGTAGGGAAAATGATGGAATCACTTCTGAAGGAAAGAATTGTTGAATACCTAGAGGCCAGTGGGGCACAGGACCCAAGGCAGCATGGTTTCACAGCAGAAAGGTAATGTCAGCCAAACCTAATAGATTTCTTTGACTGGATAGCCAAAATAGTAGATCGGGGCGGGGGGCTGTGGATATGGCCTACCTGGATTATAGCAAGACATTTGACACAGTCTCACACAAAAGATTAATATACAAGTTAGCCAGCCTTGGAGTGGGTCCCAAGTTGGTAGCCTGGATAAAAAACTGGCTGGACAACAGGATGCAAAGGGTAATAGTAAATGGAGTCCACAGTGAATAAAGGAGGGTAACTAGTGGGGTACCGCAGGGTTCAGTACTAGGACCAGTCCTCTTTAATGTCTTTATAAGTGACATTGGAGAGCACCTGGAAGGAAAAGTATGTCTCTTTGCAGATGACACAAAGATCTGCAACAGGGTTGATATGCAAGGTGGGGTGGAAAGGATGAAAAGGGACTTGGCAAGGATGGAGGAATGGTCAAATATATGGCAGCTCAGAATCAATGCAAAGAAGTGCAAGGTAATGCACCTGGGAAACAAATCCAGGGGAAGAGTACACAATGGGGGGGTGAGATAATAACAACAACAAAAATTGAAAGAGACCTAGGAGTAATTATATTAGATGACCTAAAGGTGGGCAAACAATATGAGAAGGCAGTAAGGAGGGCTGGGGGATACTGGGATGCATAGGGAGAGGCATCAACAGTAGAAAACAGGAAGTTGTTATCCCTCTGTACAGACAGTTGGTGAGACCCCATCTGGAGTATTGCGTGCAGTTCTGGAGACCCCATCTCTGCAAAGACATAGGCAGAGTGGAGGCTGTTCAGAAGAGGGCAACCAAAATGGTGCAGGGTCTGCACCAGAAGACATATGATGAGAAATGAAAGCAGCTTAATATGTATACCCTTGAGGAAAGGGTGGACATGATAGAAACTTTCAAGTATCTGATGGGAATTGACAAAGTACAAGAGGGTAGCATCTTTCAGAAAAAGAGATGTGCAAGAACAAGGGGGCACAATTTGAAGATAGAGTAGGGACGGCTCAGAGGTAATGTTAGAAAGTATTTTTTCACAGAGAGGGTTGTGGATGCATGGAACAGCCTTCCTGAGGAGGTTGTGGAGTCGGGAACAGTGGGAGAATTTAGTAATGCATGGGACAGACAAAAGGCAATTCTAGTGGGGGATAGGAGGAAGTAAGCTGTTGATTAACTAGAATCTGCAGCTTATCCATCAGGTAGGGAAATGGGCAGACTATGTGGGCCAAGCGGTCCTTATCTGACATCAAATTCCGTGTTTCTGTGTTTCATAGTTTCATATCTTGACAGAAAATCAGCACTGCTATTCTCTTTACCAGATTTGTGTATCACCTTGAATTTAAATGGCTGTAGTACCAGGTACCACCTCGAGATTCTGAAATTTTTATCTTTCATTTGGTTAAGCCAGTAGTTCTCACACACTGTCATAGTGAGCTTCCCCCACGCCTTGGAAAAGATCTTGAGCCCCCCCCAATATAAAAATAATTTTGGGCCTCCCCATAGTTAGAACAATTATCGTACTTTGCACAGTACGCAAGGAATACAGTGACACTCCTTTTAGTAGTTGAGTTTATTCTAATTTTATTAAACTTCTTATTCTCCATCTGTATAACCCCCACCCCATGCCAGCCTACTCATTCCACACTTCTGGGTTTTGGACCCTGTTTACTGTACCCCTTGTTGCAATACCTCCATGATTACTTTCTTTGTCAGTTTTACCTTGTTTTTAAACACCTTCTCAGGGACTATTTTGCTTTGTCCTGCTCTTGCTCCTAGTACCTCTCAACCGAGCCTTTGCATTTGTGTTTTGCTGCAGCCAGTATAATGGGTCAGTTGTTACCTTGTACCTATTCATTTGTATTATTTTGCATTTTGTTTTGCACAGTTTCCAAGAACTGTACTTCCTCCATTCAGCTTTCCCCCATGTCATACCAGGAAACAAGTGTTTGTTGAGTGCGACTTTCCTAGCCACCCATTTTGTACATACATTTGCATGCCATTATTCACTTTAGTTTGCTGCATCCTATCATACAAAGCATCCAAAACCTGACATTTAAATATAGTACATTTTAAGGCTTGCTTGAGCCTCTCCTGGAACAGGTTGGGGCCTCCCCTGGGAGGGTGGCCTCACCATTTGAGAGACCCTGGGTTAAGACAACAGAGAGGGTTGTGATCTGGTATAAGTACAAAGTCAGCTCCTAGTAAATAAAACTTAAGAGACTCCATGATCCACTTTGCTGCTAAACATACCTTTTCAATGGTGAAGTACCTTTTCTGTCTGTCATGCAACTTCCTACTTATGTACAGAATAGGATGGTCCGTTCCATCTGTATTTTGACTCAGAACTGTACCTAGGCTTACCTCTGATGCATCTGTTTCTTACAATAATGATTTCTCATAATCTGGGCTTTGTAAAATGGGCTGAACATATAGCAGACTTAATGGCTTGAAAAGCTTCATCACACTCTAGGGTCCATTTCACATTATTCAGGTACCGTTTTTTTTTTTTTTATGAGTTCAGTGAGCGGAGCAGCTAACTCAGCAAAGTTGGGAACAAATCTCCGATAATAACCAGCCAACCCTAAAAATGACCCAACATGTTTCTTTGTTTTAGGGACAGGGCTGTTAGCTACAGATTCTATTTTAGAAATTTCTGGCTTAACGTTTCCATTTCCCAATGCATAGCCTAAATATTTGGTTTCTTGCATGCTCAATGCACACTTGGTAAACTTAATAGTCAGACCTGCATTTTTGATAGCTTGTATAACTGCTGGTAGGTATTCCAGGTGGCTTTTCCAGTCTGGACTGTATCCCGCAACATCATCCAGGTATACAGCACAATAACCAGTGTGAGGTGATACATTTACATCCATGTACTGCTGGAATGTAGCTGGCGCACAATGTAAACCAAATGGCATGGTGGTGAACTGATAGAATCCAACAGGAGTGGAAAATGCAGTTTTGTCTCTGGATTCTTTAGCTAAAGGGATTTGCCAGTAACCCTTGGTGAGATCGAGGGTACTGATATACTTTGCACTCCCGAGCCTATCTACCAAATCATCTATTTTGGGCATAGGATAACTACAAATTCTGACACTTGATTAAGTTTCCTAAAATCAAGGCAGATTCTAACACCCCCTTCTTTTCTGTTTACAGTTACCACTGAAGATGACCAAGCACTCCTCAACTCTTCTATCATAACCAATTCTTTCATTTTTTGTATTTCCTTAACATCGTCAGCTCTTAACCGCTCTGGTAACACGTATCTCTTTTGCCTAATAGGGCGAACATTCCTTGTCACTATTACGTGCTCGGCCTGGTACTGTGGTAAAAGTACTATTAAATGTCATTAGCGCCTTACGAATTTCTGCAGTTTGTTCTGAGGTTAAGGAAGCATTCACCTTTACAGCATCAGCAGTTGAAGTTTGTTCCAGTATATCATAAGCTACAGATACATCAATATCTTCTTTATCAGTTTCTGGTAAAACTAGCAAAGCAGATTTCGGCATTTTTTCAACCCATTTCTTGAGGAGATTAGCATGGTAAATCTTAGTAGGATTTTTCCTGTCAGGGTCTCAATCTCGTAGTTAACAGTGCCAGTCTGTCTAAACACTATAAGGCCCTTGCCAGTTCATTAACAGTTTATTTTCTGTTGTGGGTAACAGTAGCAAAATCTTTTCACCTGGCTCAAAAACGTTTTCGTTTACCCCATGGTCATAATATACCTTCTGCTGGTTTGGGGCCTCTTCCTGATTACTGTGGGCAATTTCAACATACTGTATTTTGCCAGCTTCTTTCTTAGGGCACACATATGAGATGTTATAGATTGTTCCTGAGTGGGGTTATCTTCCCAGGTTTCTTTTATCACATCCAGTGGCCCTCTTGGCTGCCTACCATACATCATTTCAAATGGTAAAAACCCTATTGATGCTTGTGGCACTCCTCTGTAAGCAAAAAGTAGGTAAGGCAAGTATTGGTCCCAGTCTTTCCTTTCCCTTTTAACAAACCTTTTTAATATGCGTTTTAGGGTTTGGTTTAATGGCTCAATAAGACCGTCTGTCTGAGGGTGATGGGGGAGGTTCTTATGGCAGTGATACTTAGTAGTCTGTATAGCTTCTTAAGTAATGCATCACCAAAATTACTACCATGATCAGTAATAATTTCTTTAGGTATGCCCACTCTGCTGAAAGTTTTTTGCAAGTTCTGCTGCCACTTTTGAAGCTGTGACAGTACGCATTGGAACTGCTTCTGAGTATTGAGCAGCATAGTCGCATACTACCAGGATAAATCTATCACCCTTTTTACTTTTGTCTAAAGTACCAACCACTTCCATCGCAATTCTCTCAAAAGGCACATCTATCAAGGATAGGGGCCCAGAGGCACCTTGTCTTTTCTAGTGACTAGTACCATTTTCTGACACTCAGCACACGAGTTACAACAGATAACAACATCTTCATGAATCCCAGGCCAGTAAAATCTATACAGCAATCTGGCAAGGTGGAAGGCTTCTTGAGGATTGTCGAATGCGTTGTACTTCAGGGACCAGAATCTTTTCCTGTAGGTCTCTCCTGAGATGTCGTATCTTTTCAGGAGTTCTCTTTTCACAAGATCATAGTTTTCTGACTGTGCAGGGTCCGTACTGCTGTAGGCAAGTTGGGCTTTACCTGTCAGGTAGGGTACCAGTCTGATTGTCCATTGCTGCTTTGGCCTTTGGCAGGCTGTGGCAACTCTTTCAAAAGTTGTCAGGTATGCCTTGATATCATCTGAGGGACACAATTTTGTAAGTTTAATGTCTTTTAAGTTGCTTGTACCTTGTTGCTCTGCTGGACCAGTGCCAGATCCTTCTGCTTTGAAAGTTTGCAAGGCATCTAGCCAGCGCTGCTCCTGAAGCTACATCTTTTCTTTTCTTTGTTGCGCTTGTTGCTGCATCTCTTATCTTCTCTGCTTCTCTGTCTCTTTTTGTTGTATAGCCCACCATTTGAAAAAGTCCATCAGACTTTCAGGTTCTGTCACTGCCTGTTCTTGTTCCATAACTTGGCTGGCTGTACAATCGCAGCTTGGACTTCCTGTCTCTGCTAGTTTGGCTGCCATTCTCCTGGTAACCACTCCTGGACTTGCTGCTGCAGAAGCCATACCTTTCTGTGTGCCTCCCTGGTACTAGGTCCATTACTCATGCACAAAACTCCTGGCTTAGAGTATGCACAGCATAATCCCACTTAGGCTGACACCATCTGTCATCGAGGCACAGGTCAGGAAGCACAGGAAAAATCAGGAGCAGTTGTAGAATTCACAAAAAGTGTTTATTAGTACTAGCAGTAACATAAACAAAAACCGTCATTAGTACTAAAAGTAACATGAAAAAATGAACTTGTTCAGTATAACTATGTACAAAGGCAGAATAAACAGAGACGATCCATCTGAATATTCCTTCAGTCTCTGTGTGTCTCAAAACATTGCAGCTCTCCCTCATAAGTCTTTGCAACCCCCCTCCTTAACAAGCATCCTGTTTTTTTTTTTTCAAAAGTGTTCTTGTAAGTTTTAGGCAGGTGCAACAAGAACACAGTGTCCCAGAACTGAGGCTCCTTCTCCACAGCTTCTGAAAAAGGGCTTAAAACTGCTCTCAGGTTAACCACTTGAATTCCCAACAGCTTTTTGCAGTCATCTCAAACTACAATTACTGTATATACATTTCAACAATAACACTATATAATTTCTAAACAAAGGGATCCCAATATCAGTTACATTTCCACATAATGATTTGCATATATTTTTATACCAGTAGATATGCAAAGGAGGAAAAGACAGAAACAGTAAGGGAAGACTGAGAGACAATGAGAGGCAAAGAATTGCAAGACTGTTGGGGTGATCAAGTCCTAGGTCTCACCAACCAGACAGACAAGAGAAAGGAAAGAACAGAACAGATCCCTGCATTCAGACTCTCCATAACAACTGGGACAGGGTCCTATTCAACCCTGTCACAACACCTGTCAAACACCAAAACTTCACATTCTACTAATAAGCAATATAAACTATGTACAATGGATGCAAATTGCTATTTTTTTTAAACTTATTTTATTGTCATTTAGCACATGTGAAACAGATGTTATATTCCATATTCGTATTATAACTGATCCTTTTGACACAGTGTAATGATTTAACAAGTACATTAGAATAGGATTTATCTCTTACTGTCCATTTAATGATTTTTCCTTTGGTTTTGTATATCCCTTAGGTCGAAGAATCCAGCTGGAATGTATCTTCACACAATGCAACAAATGTACATGTGCCTTTCAGCAATTACCAAAAGAACAAATGATAATGCACACAACATTTAACTTTAAAAATAAAGAACATTTGGCTGGTAATTAATTATGGTTGTCTATTTTTTTCACTTTCTGAACTATTCATCAGTTTTTAATTAATTTCCATTCTCCCTTGAGAGGTTAGGAAAGAACAGAGATCCCCTGTCTCTCCTCTAGAAGGGTCATAAAAGAAAGCCATATCCCATTAAATTTATTTATTTGGAGGCAAAGTTTTGCTGTAAATTTTTGTTCTCTTTGTATATTTTTGAGGATATCAATCCAGTCCTGAACCCTGGGCAGCTCTACTGAGAGTCACCTTCTGGTAAGAGCTTTACCTGCTGCCGCTAAGAGTATCCCTTGAAATGATTTTTGACCATTGGTACTTTTTTCCCCAAGGAGAACGCCTAGAATCATATGTTCAACAGAAAGTGGAGTGTCCATTCCCATCATCCCAAGGTACAACTGCTTTATTTCCTCCCAAAAAGGTCCGACCATTGGACAGGCCCAAAAAATATGGTAGTACAGTATGAACCTACCTGTCCACAGCCCCTCCAACAAAGGTCTGACCCCACTGGACTGAAATGTTTAGTTCTTGATAGGGTGTTAAAAAACATACTTACTAGCTTCCATTAAACTCCTTCCAATTGGGGGAGACTGATGTCCAAAAATTTCCCTCCCACACCTTTTCCCACAGATGATCTCCCAACTCTCGGCCCATCTCTTTCTCCCATGTCTTTTGACACTTTGGAGCTTCTCCTCTTTTACTGTCCGTGTAGTCCTTAACCAACTGGAAAATCAGGTGTCCCTCCTCTGGTTATTTGACCGCCCTCTCAAGTACATTTTCTAATGGGTGGGGATTTTGTTGAATTTTCTGCTTATTAGTATCTATACATATGAAGAACACTACCTGAAGGTAGCGATTAAAGTGTGATTGAGGTAATCCGTACTCCCTTTGGAGTTGTTCAAAGGTTTTGATCTGGTTCTGGGTCATAAATTGGCTAAAAAAAAAAAATAGACCACATCTGCCCCATGCATGAAATGTCTGGTCTTGTCTCGGAGAGACAAAACCATAGTATTCTGGGTTTTTTGTCTGACTAGAGAGTGATTATGTTATATCTAATTCCCTTTTTACCATTCCCCAGATTTTATAAAGATGTTCTTGCCAGGGATTCGATAGTGTTGCCCTTGCTAGTATAGATGGTGAGGCTGTGAAGTCCACTCTGGAGTCACCGTTGGTGATAGCCGTGTTCTCCATGTGAACCCAAACATTGTCTGGGTGCTACCCATGGTGTTTTCTGGGCCATTTTGTAGTAAAGTTTCAAATTAGGTAGTCCCTGTCATAGAAACATAGAAACATAGAATTTGACAACAGATAAGGACCGCTTGGCCCACCCAGTCTGCCCATTTCCCTACCTACTGGATAAGCTGCAGATCCTAGTTAACCAGCAGCCTACTTCTTCCTACCCCAACCCCCTAGAATTGCCTTATGACTGTCCCATGCATGCTTGAATTCCACCACGGATTTTGACTCACAACCTCCTCCAGAAGGCCGTTCCATGCATCCCAACCCTCTCTGTGAAAAGATACTCCTTAAATTACTCTGAGCTGCCTCATCTTCAAATCGTGCCTCTTGTTCTTGCACACTTTTTTTGAAAGATGCTACCTCTTGACTTTGTTGATTCCCTTGAGGTACTTGAATGTTTCTATCATGTCCCCTCCTCCTTTTCTCGAGTCTATACATATTAAGCTCCTTTCGTCTCTCTTCATATGTCTTCCGGTGCAGACCCTGCACCATTTTAGTTGCCCTCCTCTGGACAGCTGCCATCCTGTCTATGTCTTTGTGGAGATTGGGTCTCCAGAACTGCACACAGTACTCCAGATGGGGTCTCACCAGCTGTCTGTACAGAGGGATAATAACTTCCTGTTTTCTACTGGTGATGCCTCTCCCTATGCATCCCAGTATCCCCCAACCCTCCTTGCTGCCCCTCTCACATTGCTTGCCCACCTTTAGGTCATCTGATGACTACCCCAGGTCCCTTTCCATTTTGTTGTTGTTAGTATCTCACCTCCCCCATTGTGTACTCTTCCTGGGTTTTGTTTCCAGGTGCATTACCTGCACTTCTTAGCACTGAATCTAAGCTGCCATACATTTGACCATTCCTCTAACCTTGCCAAGTCCCTTCTCATCCTTTTCCACCCCACCCTGTGCATCAACTCTGTTGCAAGATCTTTGTGTCATCTGCAAGAGACATACTTTTCCTTCCAGTCCTTCTGCAATGTCGCTTATAAAGACATTGAAGAGGACTGGTCCTAATACTGAACCTCATGGTACCCCACTAGTAACCCTCCTTTCTTCTGAGTGGACTCCATTTACCATTACTCTCTGTGTCCTATTCTCCAGCCAATTCTTTACCCAGGCTGTCATCTTGGGACCCACCCCCAGGCTGGCTAACTTGTATATTAATCTTTTGTATCGGACTGTGTCAAATGCCTTGCTAAAGTCTAGGTAGGCCATGTCCACAACCCCTCCCCGATCTACTACTTTAGTCACCCAGTCAAAGAAATCTATCAGATTCGTCTGGCATGACCTTCCCACTGTGAATCCATGCTGTCTAGGGTCCTGTGCCCCCTCTGGCCTCTAGATACGCGACAATTCTTTCCTTCAGAAGTGATTCCATCATTTTCCCTATCATTTTCCCTATCACTGAGGTTAAACTAACAGGTCTGTAGTTTCCTGCTTCTGCCTTGCTCCCACTTTTGTGAAGGGAATCACATCTGCCCTCCTCCAGTCCTCGGGTACCACCCCATCCTCCCATGATTTGTTAAAAGGTAGTCAGTGGTGTCACTAGTTCTCACCTTAGTTCTTTAGAATTCTGGATGAATCCCATCAGGCCCCATTGTTTTGTCCACTTCAGTTTTAAGAGTTCTTTCAGAACCCTTTCTTCTGTAAATGGGCTGGTATCAACTTCTGTATCCAGAATGTTTCTACTGTTTGTTTTATGTACCTCCCCTTCTTCATTTCTAAATACTGAGCAAAACTATTTGTTTAGTATCTCTGCCTTTTCACAGTCTCCCTCTGCCCACCCTACCTCCCCTTTATTAAGCCTCACTATCCCTCCCTTGGTCTTCCTTCGCTCCCTGATGTACCTATAAAAGGTTTTATCCCCCTTCTTAACTGAGTTGGCTATCTTTTCCTTGGTTTGGGCCTTTGCTGTTCTGACTGCCTTCCCAGCCTCCTTTGCTTTAACTGATACAGTTCCTGTCCTGCTCCTTCTGCGATTCCTTGTACTTCCTGAATGCTTTCTTTTTCTCTTGAACCTTCACTGCCACTTCCTTTGAGAACCATAGTGGTTTCTTACATCGTTTTGTTTTGTTTATTTGCTTCACACAAAGGCTCGTTACCTCTGTGATGGCAGTTTTTATTATTCCCCATTGTTCTTCCACCCCTCCTTCCTGCCCATTTGCTAGTGCATTCCTTAGGCACTCACCCATTTTGGCGAAGTCAGCCCTCCTAAGTCGATACTTTTGTCTTTGTGTAAACAGCTCTATTGCTGTGTTTATTGTGAACCATACTGTTCAATGGTTGCTAGTTCCCAGATGGCTACCCACTTCTACATCTGTGATCCTCTCTCCATCTCCATTCGAGAGAATCAAGTCTAATATTGCTCCCTCTCGAGTAGGCTCCAATACTAGTTGTCTAAGGCATGCCCCCTGTAGGGCATCTAGAATAACTCCACTCTTCGAAGTGGCAGCTGCAGCTGTACTCCAGTTAACATCTGGCATATTCAGATCACCCATCAGCATTATCTCCCCCTTTTCTGCCATTCTAAGTATACTTTCTATCATTTCCTTGTCCATTTCCTCCCCCTGAGAAGGGGGTCTGTATACAACCCCTGTGTGGATTGTGGTGCCATTGCCTGTCTCCAATTTACCCACAGTGCTTATTCTCCTCCCTGTTTACTCTTTTGTTCTGTTGCTTTTATTCTTCCCTATGTAAAGAGCTACTCCTCCTCCTCTTTTACCCTCCTGTCCCTCCTGTAGATAGTGTATCCTGGTATGTTTACGTCCCAGTCATGGTTTTTGTGTACCATGTTTCTGTGACTGCCACGATATCCAGATGTTCCTCCTCCATCAAGGCCACTAATTCAGTAAGCTTGTTACCCAGACTACGGGCATTGGTACTCATTGCTCTCCATTTTTTGATGGCTTTACCTTCTGTTGCAGCATCCCCCACTGACCTCGGTCTTTTTCTCATTTAGTACCCTGTTTTGTAGGGAGAGGCTGGAGATTTTCCTGCTGCTTGTCAGTGCCTCCCTTTGACTAGTTTAAAAGCTTGCCAATGAAGCATTTAAACCGATTGCTCAAAAGACTTGTTCCTTCCTGGACAGATGCAGACCATCCTGTTAGTATAGGCTGGTGTCCCTCCAGGTGGAACCCCAGTCCCCAATGAAGCCAAACCCCTGTGCTCCGCACCATTTTTCAACCATTCATTAAACTGCATGGTGCTAATCACCCTTGCCTCCCATGCCTTTGACAGGCAGCACCTCTGAGAAGGATACTGTGTGTGCTACTTGTCTTAGGCCCTCCTCAACTCTGCAATGTCCTCCTGCACTGCTCTAATCTCATGATGAGCCAAGTCATTTGTCCCTAGGTGGACAATTATGTCCAGCTAGACTCCCTTGCAGCTGTTCTCGTGATCCTGAGGATCGCTTCCTGTCCCTCCAAGCCATGGCACCAGGCAGGCACCTTCTTCAGTTTCCCAGCTCCCCCCAGTTCTATACCCCTAATAATTGAGTCCCCCACCAGGAGCTGCTTCCTTTCATTGTGATGTACTCTGCCTCCTTCCTGTGGGCCTCCCTTGTGACAGTTGTCATCAGTCTTCTCTGCGGGTGCATCCATAGTGGAGCTATGCTCCCCCAGAATGGTGTATGGATTGTGGAGTGGAACAATTGACTGGGTGTGCCTCTGTTCCACCATTGTCACCCTCCCTGAGCCCACTGTGGTCCAACTGCTGTGCTTTCTTCGCAACCTCTGAGGTAGTGGTGGTGGCGCTAGTGCTCCCTGGATGGGGGAGGTTCCCTTCCTACTGTCCAGTGTGGCCTGGGGGAAGGTTTCCTTACTACTGTCCAGTGCAGCCTGAAGACAGGCAACTTCCTCCCTCAGGGCAGAGAGTTGTCTGCAAATAGGGCAGCATCTCAGCCTCCAGAAAGACTCCCGGAAGACTGGTGCCCCACAGCCATTACATTGCACTACTCCCCACATGTTTATCTACTTTTTTGTTTGTTTGTTTTTGTGTATGTATGTGTGTGTGTGTGTGTGTGTGTGTGTGTGTGTGTGTGTGCATGCATGTGTGATTGGTTATATAGAAATATATATATTATACAATGTGTATGCTTATATTGTCAGTGTAGTGTGCTAGAGAGGATATGACAGTGATATGCACCTTGCACTCTTTGAGGAAATGATGTCAGAACCTCAGGTATAAAGGAACTATTTCCAAGGGTGGTGGGGTGAGGGGTGGGAAGGGGTTGAGCCAAACTGTGCCCCCACAAAACAATCAGCTAAAAGCTGTCACCCACCGCTGCGATGAGTGCCTTCCTGTCAGCAAGATATCCTACACAACAATTTGACAGGCTACTTGTGGGATCTGTCCTCCTTGTAACTTAGGCCTCTGGAGTGTACTCCATTTTATTCTTGTTTTTTTGTGGTTCCATACAAATTTGTGTGCAGCTTTTTCTAGTTTTTGCCAATCTGCTGTAGGTATACTAAGGGGCAAAGAACTAAACAAGAACAGAAACCTTGGCAAAATGTTCATCCTGACAGAATCTATCTTACCCATTAATGATAAAAGGTAAAAGGTTCCATCTCTGTAGGTCTTCACAAACTTCTTGTATCAGCCTAGTATAATTAACGTTATATAAGTGTGTTAAGTTTACCAGTATATGTATTCCAAATTATCTAATACTGTTGGATGTCCATTTAAAGGGTAAGATTTGTTCCAATTCTGCCATGTGGGCCCACTCACCATTAACACTTCAGTTTTATCATAGTTGATTTTAAAGCCTGATATTTCACTGTACCTTTCTAGTATGTTTGCCAATATAGGATAGGTGACCACTGGGTTCCGAAGATATAACATTGTATCGTCTGCATATAGTGAAATACGATTTTATTCCCCCCCATCGTGATTCCTTCCAACCCTGGATTTGTCCTGATGTGTTCTACTAATGGCTCCGTGCTTAGGGCAAACAGTAAGGGTGACAAGGGACAACCCTGTTGTGTGCCTCTCTGGATCTCTATCTTATCTGAAACCGTACCATTCACTTTTACTTGGGCCATTGGGGTCTGGTATATTGCTTGTATCCAATTCAGAAATTTCTTCCTGAAACCAAATATAGTTAGTGTTTTTTGAAGGTATTCCCATTGAAGATGGTCATATACCTTTTCGGCATCAATTGTAATGGCTACTTGTGGGATCTTTGCTTGCTGACCACTTTGTAAAATATTTAGACACCTCCTGACATTGTCCTGAAGATGTCTGAGGGGTACAAAGCCTGCTGGGGTGGACCAAGACTGGCAATATTTTGTTCAGTCTGGAAGCCAGGACCTTGGTGAAGATTTTAGAATCTATATTCAATAGGGAAATCAGCCTATAAGAGGCACAGCTGTCCGGGAGTTTGTTTTCTATTGGGATTACTACCACTAGAGACTGTCTCCATGTATTGGGGAAGTCGTATGTATTTTCGCATGAGTTAAATAATTTGGTCAGTTGTGGAATCAACTGTTCTGCAAATTTTTTATAAAATTCTATAATATAGCTGTCAGGCCTGGGGATTTGCCTTTTTTCATCTCTTTTATCACTGCTGTGACCTCGGCTGTTGTAATTGGGTCGTTCATTAATGTTTTATTTGCTTCCGAGAGTCTAGGCAGGACAATCTCCTCCAGAAATTTGTCTGTGTTGTCATTAATATGCTCTGTATTAACCTGATTGGAATATAGGGTGGTATAATAGCTTTGAAAAACCTCGGCTATCTCTTTTGGGGTATATTCCTCTGATTGCCACCCTCCTTCTGATTTCTTAAGTTTTTTAATGTATCTATCAGCCTGAAGCTTCCAAAGTCTAAATACTAAAAGTCTGCCTGCTTTATTGCCCTGCTCATAATATTTCTGGCTTGTGTAATGCAACTTCCTCTCCATCTGTCTGGCTATTATATTTTGTAGTTCTTTCCTAACTTCTTGTAGTTCATCTTCTAAGTTATATAGATACATAGATACATAGGCAGTGTCAGCAGATAAGGGCCTATGGCCCACCCAGTCTGCCCATTTGAGCTTGTAAGTTCAGTTTATGTTTTCCAAGAAGTCTGTTGCCCCTTACCCCTGACCTCCAGAATTCCTTTATGTCTATCCCATGCATTCTTAAACCCCATGATTGCTTCAGCCCCCACCACTTCCTCTGGCAGGGTGTTCCACTTGTCCACCACCCGTTCAGTGAAGAAATTCTTCCTCACATTTCCTCTGAATCATCCTCCCTCCAACTTCATCCCATGCCCTCTAGTCCTGGAACATCTTTTTCGCTTAAAAATAGTGTATCCCTGCACCCTGTTCCTCCCTGTAAGATACTTGTATGTCTCTATCATATCTCCTCTCTTCCTCCTCTCCTCCAGGGAGTACATGTTCAGCTCCTTCAACCTGTCCTCATAGGACTTGTGATGCAATCCATGCACCATCTTTGTTACCCTTCTCTGAACCTTCTGTTCCTCTGGTTTGTGGTTTTGTGTTCTTTCTCTAACTCTGCTAACATTTTCTCTAATGCTTCCTGTCTTTTCCTACATTGTATTTTCAATTTGAAAGAATAAGAGATTATCTGCCCCCTTAATGTGGCTTTCAGACCGTCCCAATACCACTTCCACCCAGTTTCCTCTGGCTGACTGTGGTGTTGATAATCCTCAATGGCTGCCCCAATTTGTTCCCTAAATTCCTCCCTTTCTAGTAGTGAAGCGTTGAAGCGCCATGTAGTGACTCTGTCTCAGTCTCCCAACTTGAGCTGCAGAAAAACAGCTGCATGATCTGAGGTCCATCAAGATTGTATTGTACAGTCTTGTATTTGAAATCTATCTGTTTGACTATAGAGAAAATAGTCTATTCTGGAATATGTCCGGTTGGGATTTGACTAAAAAGTAAAGTCTTTGGTGTTTGTGTTCAAGTCCCGCCAGATATCCATCAGTGCCAGTTATTTTATACCCCTTCTAAGCGTTTTGTTAATTCTCTTGTTTGTTTTTAAGTTTTGAGGGGATCGGTCTACTCCCGGGTTAAGGATACAGTTGAAATCTCCTCCCACAAGGATTATTCCATCCCCTAGTTCTGCTATTTTCCCAAACAGTTTAGTATAAAAGGAGGGGTTGTCCTCGTTCAGGGCATATATATTAATAAGGTATATCTGATGTGAAAATAATGTCCCAGAAACCAATCCTCCCCTACCATTTCCCCATGAGACTTCTGAAGTTATCTCTAAGAGGAGACTCTTTTTAATAATTATTGTTCCCGCTTTCTTGCCTTTAGGGTGTGAGGAGTAGACCACATGTCCCACCCATGATTTTTTTTTACTTTTGGTGTTCTAATGGGGTTAATTTTGTTTCCTGTAAAAAAACAATATCTATATTGGCCTTTTGTAAATAATGCAGGATCTTCATCCTCTTTGTTGGGGAACTAATTCCCTGAACATTCAGGGTTGCCATTTTAAGAAATCCCATTTATATTTACCTTTGTATATGCTTCTTGCACCCCAAGTCTGCCCCAATCTCTTGCTTTGTTGGTCACTAGCCGTCATTATCTCCCTCCATCTATGTCTTTCTATGGTAGTCTCAGACATTATAAGAATGTTATCTCTAGTTAAACCCGTCATAAGTACAACATTCATTGCACAACCGGTGCGTAACATCAACATAAAGCGTTCTGCTTTTAAACTTGCTAAGCATAGGGCTAGTTGTTCAACAACTACGAATGTTTTAAACTTTTTAACATTCATGGTATGCTTCCAAGGTGTAAAATGAAAAGTGCAGCGATAGCTGCTATACTAGTTGAATCACAAGCTGTGCCTACGATTGTGTGGGTCAGTAGTTTGGTACGTCACCCAGCGACCTTCGCAGTTGTAAACCGCAAGGTATTGTAAAAGAAAAAAATCCCCTGTTGCAGTGCCTCTGTTGAATGGACCAGATCTAAAGGCCTGAGGAACCCAGGGAGCTACCGCAAAAGTGCCATCAGCCCCCCTCCCTTCTTTCCATTTCTTTTGGCTGAGTAATTTCAAGAAAGTTTTCCCTTCTCCCCCTCCCCCCTCAAAATTAAATTAAAAACATGCAGAACCCAAAGCTTTTTGTAACGTCCATAGTTAGACTATAATACAGATCCATCAAACCATAAAGTCATAAGTTTATAACCTGTCCCCATATGTGTTCCATGGGTTCTTCCAATCGAAAAATGTCTTTTGGTCAATCTTAAATTGTTTAAGAGGGTTCCCTCTGTCATGGCAGAAGAATCATGAGGTGGGAAAGAAAGGCAAAACAAAGCAGATCCCGTGCCAGTAAAAGGAGCTTGGTGAGATACATTTTGTTGGATAACTTATAGTTTTTCTCCAACTGTTGCCTCTGTACTCAGGTCAGAAATCGCACTGAGTGGATCTCTCCTTCCTCCATAGTGGTGGCGGTTTCTCTCACAACCAACTCTCTGAGATCGGTGCCAAGGTTCATGGGCCATGAGAGGACTGTGGGGAAAGCGCGTTGTGGCATTCCTGCTCTCTGCCACGCCGTCTTGGAGATTTCTTGTTCCAAAGTCGCCATTAAGAAATCCGGGATCCTGATCCCCATCCTATGCAGGGTCGGGGCTGCTTCAAATAGTGACTGATACGTATGAGGGCCTGTATCTGTAAAGAGGCGCAGTCTGGCCAGGTACAGCAGATGGATTTTAAGGTGTTTCTCTTTTGCTTGTTTAATAATTTCTTTTACTTGTTTTCTTTTTGTATTAAGTAAGTCTGAGAAATCCTGATCGAATGACAAGTGCTGCCCATCTAGTGTTACATCTTTCAATTTCCACGCCGTTTGCAAGATCAATTGCCGGTCACGGTAATCAAGCATCCAGACAATTATAGGTCGGGGCCGAGCGTTCTGTTCCTTTGGTTTCTGCACAAGCGACTGATGAGCTCTTTCAGTAATAAGTGAGCATTCTACTGTGAGTTTCAACACAGATACTAATATGTGTAGGACAAATGTCTCCATGTTGGTAAACAATTCCTCAAGCCATTCTGGCACCCCAAAGATCTGAAAATTGTTATGACGTGATCTGTTCTCTAAGTCGTCCAACTTTAGCTGTAATTCTCGTTCCCTTGTCATGAGATAGAGTATAGCATGATCATGTTGTCCACTTGAATCTGCCAGCGATCTCACTGCCTGCTTGGTGGCTGTAGTACATTTATCTACATTATGCTGTGAAGTTCGGCTTTAACATCTGCCACCGAGGGATTCAACCCTGTTGAGAGACTGGATTATGCCATCTAGTTTTGCCATTATCGCATGCTGGTCTAAAGGTTCCAGACCTTCCTCAGTGTCTGCAATGCTAGAGACTGTGGATACCAGGCAGGACCCTACTGACAGGCCATGTTTGCCATCTCCAGTCATTAGCGCTTTGAGCTTTGCTGATTGCGTACCTTTGTCCTTGATTTTGCTGCTTGCCATCTCTCTCCAATAAGTCCATATCGTCGGGATATTGGATGGCTATCTTAAACTGTTTTTTATTTTGGTTTTTGATGCGGTTGCTCCCGGAGCTCTGAAATCAGGCGGCCATGCGCTAGGTGACGTCACCGGAAGTCCGCAGATTGCTATTTTAGAAAACAAGGCAGGGGTAGTGACTTTATTTAGTTTAGCTTTTTTTGTTGATCAGATAAGTGCACTAGACAAATTCTGCCTATTTTCAGGCACAACCCGGGGGAGGGAGGGTAATACCGCCAACCAGCCTTGACTGACACCCAGGATGACCCTGTCACAACTTTATTACAGTGGCATTGGCAGTAGTCTAGCAGCTATTTCACTTTTTTTTTGCTACTTACTTTGTGTTAAATGTTTCTATATTTTACCTGACAAGTCTCAAGTCTGATGAGCATTTCTTTTATATTTATATTATACTTTGACAAACAGCTTAGTCAATGTTCAAAAATGTTTTTGTGGCAATTACTAATGTTATGGGGTCTCAGTTCCAGATGAAACCCAGTCCCTAACACTAACACTGTCGACGCGGCTTGGTATACAGCAATTATTAAAACTTAGAAAATGGCAAAGAACATCCTTGTTAGTTGATTGGCTGGCAGGCTTCCAGAGGTGGGCAGTTATTTTTCGATAGATGCTCTCTGAAAAACAAGTGCCAGCCAGTGGCAGTCTGAGTTTAAAAAACTTTTGCTGCCATTTCTTTTCCTCACTAAGTGAGAGATAGAGTGAGAGGGCCCAACCCTTGAGTCCTCAAACCACCACTCCCCACACAAACAAATCATAAGTTACAGCATAAAAATACACACAAAACAAGAAAACAAACCATCTTCTCCCCCCCGCCAGAAAACCACACCCAACAGAGGTATTAAAAGCACTCCCATCCCAACATCTGATCTCCGCTCTCACAAGTACTCTGACCCAGCTGCCTGACTGTATCTAATGGGCACTGTTCACACAAGTCCCATTCCTGCCCTCCTCACTGCGCTTCACACTTCTGACCAAAAACACTCACCTGCCGGCCTAAATAGTTGTCACTTCACTTGCCGCAGTCTTGCGATTCGTTCTTTTTTTAAAAGCCACCCGATTCTTGTAGTGTCGCAGACTACTGCGATCTTGGAGCGTACAACTACAAGCCCCATGAAACTGTGGGGCACAAATCAACATCAACCCAACAAGCTCCCCTAACCAGCAGCACCCTCTATTGGACAGTGCGGCACAACACAGGGACTACTTTACAAAACAAATCTAGTTTTATTCTATTTTTAAAATATATTAGACTTGTTGTTAATTATCATTCTATTTTATTAATAATATTACATATGGGCCATTTTCTAAGCACAATAATACCCTCCAGGGTGGGCGGTATTTGGAAAATACCAGACCTTCCAGGGGCTGTAAGGCCCTCCACCTGTGGCATCAGGTCTCATTATGCCCCTGGGCGGTCCAGTTTTTCCCCAAACCACCCACCCTGTCGGGTATTGTTGCTTACACAGGTAACATCAATTGATGCAAGTACATAAGATGTGACATATACAAATTAACTAGTAAAAACTTGCCCCAGCCTGACACAAAACACACAACTGCATTTAAATAGCTCCACAGTGCTGCAGATTATTTGCTTCTATAAACTAAATTTAACAGACCACAAACAGAACTGGAGAAGTGTTTTTACTGGATAATTGACTATGGTTCAAAATAAGATATGGGGCAGAAAATGTAGAAGGTTTTGGGTGAAAGTACTGAACCGCTCCCCCCCCCACCACTATCCTAATGTAGTATTTGCTGCTGACACTTGCCGCTTAGTAGGTACTGATCTCACAGCAATTGTGTTGGGCTGCTGTTCTGGAGTTGCACATGCACAATATTGACAGCAGGATGATAGTGAAGAATACCGGACCATTGCTACTTTCGTAGCATAAAGTGTTTGTAAATAAAGTGCAGGCTTGTACTTGTTGTTAATTTTTGTATTAGTTTATTTGAATTTGGAGGGCTTTGCCCTTTTTCCTTTTTTTAAAGGGGGTGTGGAGCCGAAGACCCCCAACCCAATCTAATAGAAATATAACGGAAATGTAATTTTGAGAGAGTAGTGCAACTTGAACTCTACGCTAATAGCGTAGGTCTGGTGTGGTCCGGTATTCTCCACTATTCAACATGGAACTTGTTGGCAAATAAGGACCACTTTGCCTAAAGTTTGCCTCAAATTACCTACATATAGTGCCATTGGAGACCCTACTTGAACTCCAGTTTACCCCCCCCAGCTTGCAAAATTTCTTTGTGTTGAGTCCACGCATTCTTAAAATCTGTGACCATTCTAGCCCCCACCACTTCCTCTGGCAGGCTGCTTCAAGCTTCTACCACCCTTTCTGTGAGGAAGTAGTTCCTCACGTTTCCTCTGCGCTCCCCACCAAAACCAACTCCATGTTGTGACCCCTTGTCATTAAGCATCTTTTTCATTTGGAGAATGCTCCCTTCCTGTATCTTGTTTATTCCTTTGATGTATTTGAATGCCTATCCTTCCATTCCCTCATGTCTTCTAGGGAGTACATCTTTAAATTCTTGAGCCTTTCTTCATAGTGCTTCTGATACAGTCCCTGCACCATTTTGGTTGCCCTCCTTTCCACCACCTCCATCATTTCTAAGTCCCTTCTGAGTCTCCATCTGTGGAGGTTAGGTGCTGCACTGGACTGTTAAACTGGAGATCCAGGATAGACTCTTACCTGGGTGTTCAGTGGCACCTTCTGACTCCCCATCCCTGTGCCAAGTAGTCCCTGGTAACATACTCATGAACTGTTCAGAGTGGCCCTCGGAGGTAGCATGGATTCATTGACAGTGTTGACCACATGCTGCCAGTGTTACCCATAGTGACCATGTACCAGCAGGCTCTGCCCCCTGCATGTCAACATGGGCACATTCAAGAGAGGAAAGAGCAGATGGAGGGTGGGACAAACAAAAGGAAAAGCCCAACCAGGTGGTCTTGGGTAATGGCTTCTGCATGCTCACTCCCCCATGCCAAGAGGCTGTCAATGGCAGTGTGCTCACTACCCATCCCCTAGTGCATGGACAGTGGCCCCAGCCACATGGTTCTGTAGCTCTGGTGGAGGAGGGAGCCCCCATGAGGGATAGAACTGACCCAGGCACCTGACAGCTGAGAGACAGTGAACAGTCGTGAGTAGTGAGAGTAATTCCAAGGGTGACAGTGGACAGGCAAAGATAAGTGTGCCTGAAAGAGCGAGACACCTGAGGGCATGAAAAGAGGTTGGAAAAAAGGGCCAAGATGGTTGAGGAGGTACGTTAGTATTAAGCACCCATTTTTATACCTTAATAACTCTTATGTTGTTCAACTGATAGGCCAGAAAATTGCATGCACAGACTTGGTGCCACCCGCCTCTCCCCGGATTGGATCACATTTACCACCACCCCTGCCTCCTGTCCATTAACCAGTTACTAACCCAGTTTATCACCATGTGCCCCATGCCCAAGCCATTTCCTTTAACTGAGCTCTTTGATCCATTGCAGGTCCTTCTGATTACCTGATTTGAGGTGTCCCTTTCAATAAATTCTTGTCAATTTGCGATGCTGTTACTGCTATTTTGTGCCCTGTACAGTAATACAGGTGCTTATGGAACTCTGTATAGTTGTACTGTGTGATATTTTTTCTGTTTAAACTTTACTGTATACTTAAGTGCATTGCGCAGTTGATTACTTTTTTCTCTCCTGTACTCATCCCCGGATGCTTATGTAAACATGCTGTTCCCAGCTCTGTAGGCCTTTCCCATTGAAACATTACAAAGAAATAAATAACATTAAAGATTTAGATGGGATCCAAGGGCCACATGATTACTCAGTGGAAGCATATTGCACATCTCTGCTGGTGACCCAAGTTCTGGAGTGGATTTGGGGTGCCAGGAGAGATGCAGCTAGTGCTACAGAGTGCATTTCAAGCCAGCCCAGGCATGGAGATGTCCGGGGCATGGCAAAATGGTGGGCTCTTGTGGTGAGCTGGGGAGGGTGTAACTCCATGGCGGCTTCCATTTGTTTGCTTGTAGATTACATTATTTCCCCTGGAAGGTATACCTCCCCAAAAGCAACACCATTACAGCGAACTATGTTGATTCCAACAACATCGACAGTTCGCTGTATTGGTGTCCAGAGACCCAGGCACACTGTCTCGGTCCTGTAACTCTGAATCAACTTTGACTCGGAGTTGATTGATTTAGAATGGGGGTTCGGGGACGTAAGACCCCAATAGAAAAAAAGAGAGTCCTTCGGATTTATGTCAACCGCAGTTATGTCATGTGATGCCGGTCGACAAAATTGTTGTTGAACCGGAATCATAGAGCCCTTTTGGAAGCCTGAATTGTTCTGTTTTACTGTATAACTAATGGAAGCCTAAGGTAAGCATTTCCCTTTAGATGGTACCAAATCCCTGTAGACCTGGGATCCATGTGACAACTGATGTGGGTAGAATGCCCAAATGACATTTATCACTGCACCATATGGCTCCTACATACATTCCTTCCCCCTCCCCTTGGCTAACTAAATGGGCCCAAACACCCTATTGTGCCATGCCATGCCTGGGGTCTCTGGCAATCCTTTTGTTTGGTAGTGCTCAGACATTGCTACTTGTGGGCACTACATATTGTTACCATCCCCACCCACATCAGAACCCCACCCCATTGACAAGCTATTCCCTGCAGATGCCACACACACCTCCCCCCATTGGGAGAGGGCCAAGATGTGGAAGATCCACAGCAGTAGAAGTGCTGACCAGGGTCCCACAGTATTACTTCTGGCAGTTAAGAAAAATGCAGCTCCCCCCCCCCCCATCCACAGCTCACAAGCTGGGTTGGCGTCCATGAACATGGCAGTTTTATTAGTAATTTAAAATGTTGCAGAGACTAAGTGTGCTGCACAAAATGTGGGTGACAGTAGGCCGCTTCTGGGTCTTTACATTCGCCAGTTTTCCTGGCACTATTAAATAAACAAAAATGCCGTGTCTGTGGTTGTCAAGGGAGCAGTAATCTGTGAGTTGCAGAAAGAGAGATGGAGTGAGAGGTGTGCTGATGTTATAATGCATGACCCTTAGCAGCACCATAGCAGCAATTATTTGTAATGAATCTTCCACTCCCCAGCTCTGTCTTGAAGGAGAGGGGGTTGGAGGCAGCTGCAGGGAGTGTTTTGTCTATGGGGAAGGTTTCTGCTGTTCTTTGGGTGGATCCAACTACAAAAGGAGTAGTTGGCTAGGTGGATGCTGGCTTGGAGGCTGGTCCAGTTGCATGGATTGTTTGAGGGATAGAGGCTGGTCTAGGGTGGTGGTCCAGTTACATGGAGGGTGGTAAGGAGGCTGGTCCAGCTGCACAGAAGGTAACTGGAGTCCCAGCATGGGCTAGGGGATGGGATTGGGAGCCTGTGGTGAAGGGTGGGGGGCAAGCTAGATGCAAGGCTGGCTGGGAAGGGGGGAACTGCAGGTAACAACAACCAAGGCTGAGTGGGATCAGTATTCAGCAACATGTGCTGGGGGAAGGAGAGGAAATGCTATGGAGCCTGCCATATGTGGGGATGTCAAGTAGCATGCTTCCAAGGTTGTGTAGGCCACAGGAGTATGAGGCAAGGGCTTGGGTGGGGGGGCTCAGTAGATAGAGTTCAGTGATGAGTGGTGAGTGGTGAATGGTGCTCAGGAAGTGGGGGAACACAGTGTTGTATGGTGGGTGTATAGGTTTCCTTGAGGAAGGAGGTGCCTGGAGGCCCAGGAATGGGTGGCCACAGTGAGAACTTTATGTCAGGGGGCCCAGGGTGGAGGGTGTGTCTAGGTGCCAGGAAGTGAGATGTATGGGGGCCTGGGAGGGAGGGGTGTCTGGAGAGGAGGAGGAGCATCCAGAGGGATGTGGAGGGAGGGAGGAAGATATCTGGCAGGTTGGGGAGG
Organism: Neoceratodus forsteri; assembly: GCA_016271365.2. NCBI lineage: Eukaryota > Metazoa > Chordata > Ceratodontiformes > Ceratodontidae > Neoceratodus > Neoceratodus forsteri. Next base: position 880,605,200 of record CM057450.1, on the reverse strand, counting down.
GAGGTGTCCATATGGACTGGGAGGGAGGGGTGTCTCATGAGGGAGGCATGTACAGTAGGGCCAAGGCAGCTGAAGTCTCACTAGGATAGGTAATGCTTGGCCAGGGAGGTGTCGAGAGGAAGGTTAACTGGAACAGGTGGGATGGGGTGGGATGGATTTTCAAAAGATGCCTGAGGGAGCATGGGGCTGGGGTTAGGTTTTAAGAGTAGAATCCTAGTATATGGGTGGGATGACTTATGCAGACCACCCCAATAGTTAGAACAGTCATAAAGGAGGATCAGGATGGTACACTGAGTACAGGTTTGCCCGATCCAGAGGACAGAAGACAACAAAAGAAGAACTAGTATACAGCCATACCAGGATACACACTTTTTCGGAAGGATGGGAAGGGGGTAGCTATGTATATGAAGGAGGGGAATAAAGCAACAGAGGCTCAAGAGTTACAGGACGGAATGGAGGCACTGTGTGTCACCCTAGAGGTGGGAAATAAGACTGCCATCTGCACCAGAGTGATTTGCAGGCATCCTGTGCAGGGGTGGGGGGAGGAAACAGATGAAGTTCTGGTGGAGTCCATCCACAAAATGGTAGCCAAAGGGGAACTGCTGCTAATGGGAGACTTCAACCTGCCAGATGCAGATTGGAGCACTCAGGCTGCAGGTACAGCAAGGAGCAGGGACTTTATGACTACCCTGAATGGGGCAAACTTAAGGCAGCTAGTAGTAGAACCCACCTGGGAGGAGGCTATGCTGGACTTGGTGATGACCAGCGCAGACAGGATCACAGATGTTGAGGTGGGCAGTCCCCTTCGTTCCAGTGACCACAGGACAGTATGGTTTACTGTAATCACAGTGGTAGAGGAAAGTCATACAAGGATTAGATTTCTGGATTTCAGGTGGACCAACTTTAAGGAAATGAGAGTATGACAGAAAAGGGAAGGAAGAAAGGAGTTAATGGCTTGGATTTTCCAGCGAATATTTTTTCAGCAGTCTGAAAAAAAACACACACAGGCTGGAATTCCATTGTTCACCAGTATCTAGACAAGGGCTGAGTGATACATCTCAAGACACAGGGACCATGAAGGGGAGTGGACATGTACACACAGACTCATAGTTTAAATAGATTGGATCATTCAATGTAAACCTAAGGTTAAGAATGAATATAATTGGACACTAATAGGTGTTCAATCTGATTGGGACATTTAAACACATACATGGTAGATGGTTGATGCATTCAAAGGGGGAATAGGAATCACCTATTCTCAAGAGAGAATATAAGATACTGAAAGACAGTGAGTGGGGGGAGTTGCTCTTGGAGTTGGAGAAAGCTACATTCCAAGAGGCTAAGCTTGGGCGTACTCTTCTAACTGTGTCCGTGGGAGCTGGCAGATAGCATAGGGTCCAGTTTCTCTTGATGAATAGAGAAGGGTTAAGAATAATGATGGCATATCTCAGTAATAGCCTTTTTTTGTCATTTGTTATTTAAAAACATGTTTACTTTTACTGTAACAGTGTTATTTTCTTGTGTTAAACATATATATCCTGTAATGGTACTTTTGACCTTCTGTTAAATAAAAAGTTATTTATTTACTCAACAGTTGTGGCTGCGATTTCAATTATTTCTAAGGTAATTTATGGTTTCCACTGGTTGAGGCAAAACTCCAAGCATCCAAGCAGACCTCTAAAGCAGTAGGTAAGGCTAGGGGGGTGTTAGGGTGTATTAGTAGGGGTATCACAAGTCGTAAGAGGGAGGTAATAATCCCTCTGTACAAGACACTGGTTAGGCCCCATCTGAGTACTGCGTGCAGTATTGAGGCCACACCTTCACAAGGACATTAACAAATGAGGCAGTCCAGAGAAGGGCAACAAAATGGTGCAGGGACTGCATCAGAAGACATATGAGGACAGATTAACGGAGCTCAATATGTATACCCTTGAGCAAAGGAGGGAAAGAGGTGATATGATCGAGGCATTCAAACACCTTTAAGGGCATAAACAAGGTGAAAGAGTCTAACATGTTTAAATATAAGAAAATAGCAGGACAAGAGGACACAGCATGAGATTAGAGGGAGGCTGATTAAGGGGAATGTGAGGAAATTCTTTTCACAGAAAGGGTGGTGGATGCATGGAATGGCTTACCACAAGAAGTGGTGGCTATGAATACAGTGCAGGGCTTCAAACAGGTGTGGGATAGGCATAAGGGAGCAATACAAGTGACTATGAATAAATAGGCCACTGACAGAGCAAAGGCTGATGGCACATTTATAAGGTAGAAAAAGAAATGGGCAGACTGGATGGGCCTTGCGGTCCCTATCTGCCGTCAACTTCTATGTTTCTATGTAACTCTGTTTAGCATCCGCCACCCGAGAGACACACTACCAGGCTTTGATCTGTGCAGTTGCACGTTTGACCTCCCAGTTCAGAGACAGTGAGTGTTCAGTGCTGGGCGAACCCAGCAGGTGGCAGTGAATACCCAAAGACAGACACCTCTCTGAAAGCTGTTATAGCCCAGAGAGAGAGAGAGGTGGGTTGTCACAAATGAACAGCTTAAAAGTGCCCTATCAGCAAGAGGTACAGAGGAGATGTGGAGGAACAGTGGTCTAGACTCAAAACAGCCATAACAGAAGTAACAAGACACTGTGTCAGAATGCATATTTAGAGTAAAAGACAGAAACGGCCACTATAGTCCTTGAAGGTAGTGGCCAAGAAAATAAAGGAAAAAAGAAGGGCCTTTAGGAAACACAAGTAGACTCAAAAGGATGAGAACAGGGAGAAATGTCTGGAGAAACAGAAAGTATCTGAGAAAGTCAGAAGGTCTAAGGCACAGACAGAGGAAAGTATAGCACAGGCTATTAAGAAAGAAAACAAGACTTTCTTGAGATACATTAGGGAGGGGAAAAAGACCAGAAATGGTATTGTTAGGCTGAAGAAGGCAGGAGGAGGAGGAGGGTGGGTGGAGGATGACCTTAAAAAAGGCTGAGATACTGAACTAATACTTTTGCACAGCGTCACCAGGGAAGGGAAGGGTGAGGGACCAAAACTAATTAGAAGGGGTAGTCAGGAAAGGGTAGTTGACACCAGCCTATTCACTGTGGAAAGAGTCCTAGAGGAAATTGGGAAAATAAAAATAGACAAAACAGTGGGGCCAGATGGAATTCACCCAAGAGTATTCATGGAACTCAGGGACCTACTGGCAGGTCCACAGACTGACATTTTTAACGCATCTCTAGAAGCAGGGGAGGTACCTGAAGAGGGCAGAGGTGGTCCCTCTCCACAAGAGTGGCAGTAGGGAGGGGACAGGCAATTACAGACCTGTAAGCCTGACCTCAATAGTGGGGAAGCTAATGGAGTCCCTATTTAATGAGAGGATTATGAAGTTACTGGAGACTGGCAGGGCACAGGATCTAAGACAGCATGAATTCTCAATGGGAAGATCATGTCAGACAAATTTAACTGATTTCTTTAACTGGGTGACCAGGGTGGTAGATTAGGGAGGGGCAGTGGATGTGGCCTACCTGGATTTCAGCAGGGCCTTCAACACCGTCCCATGTAGGAGACTGTTGAATAAAATTGAGAAACCTGTGAGTGGGCCCTATGGTAGTAAAATGGGTTGAGAACAGGCTAAGGGACATGACTCAGAGGGTGGTAGTAAATGGCATGAAATCAGAAGAGAGGGAGGTGACCAGCGGGGTGCCACGGGAATCGGTGCTGGGACCAGTCCTGTTCAATGTCTTCATTAATGACATTGCAGAGCGTCTGGAGTGAAAAGTATGCCTGTTCACAGATGACTCCAAAATCTGCAACAGAGTTGACACACTGGAAGGGGTGGAAATAATGAGAAAGGATCTAAGCTTATTAGAAGAACGGCCGGGTCTTAGGCAAGTTTCTCCCACCCCTCCTTCTCCTTCCCTTTATCATCCTCTCTACTATCTCTACCCAGCTTGTCCTTGCCTACTCCTGCCCCTTATTCTAAGTTCTTGCCTCATTCCATCACTGGCAGCTATCTCTGCATTCTAAAGGTGCTAGTTCCAGGTATGACTTGTCTTTCCCTACCCTATCCCTTACCCCCACTTCCCTCCTGACCCCCTCTCTACCCCCTGCACTTAAACAAAGGAATTAGTTCACTTGAGCTAATAACTTGCACTTTTATTCTGTCTGAGCTGCTCCCAGATTGCAATAGCCCTGTGTTAACATACCCCTCGCAACTGATTTTTTGCTCACTTTGCGCTGGTAATGTTTCCCCCATTGTTATCCTCTCCTTCCCCCAACTGGCTTCTCCCATCTACCACTCTACCCTCCTTGATATCCCCTCACTGCACCTCATTCATTCAATAATTGCTAAATTATCTGCCTCTTAACTGTGATCCATTCCTGTAAGGATTTGTCTCCAAGGCTACATTAAATTCCTGTACGGTGTTCCTCAGATATGCCACTTGTAATTAAATGCATAGTCCACAAGTATGATATATTTAACTGTATGTTATGTCACAAATGCAAACGTATGATTATTTATGATATTTTTTAACTGTATGTCTTGTTACAAATGTAACTGAATGTTTAATTTCTTGTATATGTTAAATGGTAAACTATATGTCTAATTCTTCATCCAATTACACCCTTCCCCCAGGTCGCACCGGGAGACGAGCAACTTGTTGTTCAGTGTGCCTGCCTGGTGAAACATTTCAATAAATAAAATAAATAAGTGTATGGCAGTTGAGTTTCAATGCAAAAAGTGCAAAACAATGCACCTGGGTCACAGGAATCCCAGAGAGGAGTACAAGATTGGGGGGTGGGGGTTCTGGCCACCACAAGGCAAGAGAAAAACATGGGGATCATTATATCAGATAACCTAAAGGTGACCAAGCAGTGTGAAAAGTGGTGGGGAAGGCAAACATAATACTGGGATGCATAGATGGGGCATAGCCAGCAGAAAGAAAGAGGTGGTGATGCCACTGTACAGATCACTGGTAAGGCCTCACCTGGAGTACTGGTTCCAGTTCTGGAGACTGCATCTCAAGAAGGACATAGACAGGATGGAGGCAGTCCAGAGAAGGGTGACGGAAATGGTACATGTTTGCACCAGCAGCCGTAAGAGGAAAGACTCAGTGACCCTAATATCTCTTCATTGGAGGGGGGTATGATAGAGAGATTCAAGTACCTTAGGGATAAAAACAGGATAGAGGAGGGAAGCATATTTCAGAGGAAGCATTGCACAAGGATGGGGGACATGATATGAGGCTGGAGAGAGGAAGGCTCACAGGGAATGCCAAAAGTACTTTTTCACAGAAAGGGTGATGGATCCATGGAATAGCTTTTCAGTGGAGCTGGTGGGGGCTAAAATAATATCGGGGTTCAAGAGCATATGGGACAGACATAAGGGTACCCTGGAGATGGGCAGAGAAGGCATGCTACAGATCAAATAGGATCTGAGCTGTCAACACTGAGTAGGGAAATGTGCAGACTAGGTAGGCGATATGGTCATTATCTGCCGTCAGATTCTATGTTTCTGTAAATCCAAGGATGTTGGGAGGAAGCAGGAGAACATGGGAGGAGATAGAGGGGGTGGGGTGGGTCAGGAATGAAAGCATGGAAAACCATGTTTGCAAATACCTGCAGCATGGGCAATAAAATCCCTGACCTGGTGGCCTTGATGGCAGAGGCTAACCTAGACATAGTAGCAGTAGCCAAGACATGGTACAATACAAATCATAACTGGGAGGTACAGGTACTAGGCTATACTCTAGTCAGGAGGGACAGGAAAGGTAAAAAACAAGGGAGGCCTTATACATCAAAGAAGGTATAAAAGCAACATCAGTACAGGGCAACCAGGGAGACGCTGAGACACTGTGGGTAACCCTTGAGACAGGCAATGACACAGTGATTCACACATGGGTGTTATACAGGTCTCCAACTCAGAGGGAAGAAGTGGATAGGGGCCTAATAGAGGAAATTCAGGAGATGACAGCTAAATGCGAGGTACTGCTGCTAGGGGATTTTAATATGCCAGACTTGGGCTGGATCATCCCAGCAGCAGCCTCAGGTAGGAGTAGATTCATCTTGGAATCCCTGCAAGGGACTGGCCTCAGGCAACTAGTGCTAGAACCCACCAGGGACAGGGTGATTCTAAACAAGGTATGGACAAATGGGGACAGAATTACAGAGGTCCGGGTAGAGGGTCACATGGGGTCCAGCGGCCACCGCAGTGAGGGTCTTAGACATCAGAACGGCAGATTTTCCAAGGATGGGAAGTTGCATCAAGGAAACTCTAATGGGGATGAGAATGGGGGGGGGGCGGTGAGGAGCATTGGAAACACTTGAGGGAAGCCATTCTGGAGGTGACAAACCAGTAGATTATGTCGAGAAGCAAGAACAAGAGAAGGAGGAAACCACAATGGTTTTCAAAGTAGGTAGCCTTGAAAGTAAGGGACAACAGATTGAGCTTCAGAAAATATAAAGAAATGGGGAAGAAGATAAGATGGTATGCATGAACTATCTGAAGGAAGCAGGGAAAGCTGTTAGAAGAGCAAAGGCACAAACAGAGGAAAGACTAGCACAGACAGTAAAGAAAAGGGGCAAGACTTTCTATAGATACATCAGTAAGAGTAGGACATCTAAGGGAGGGGTTGTAAGGCTCAGAGGGGAGAGCATGGAGGGAGAGCAGGGAAAGGCAGCAATACTGAATAAATACTTCTATTCAGTGTTCACTATCTTTGGACCCGTACCCAGACTTCCCGACTTGCTTACCAGCCTTCTGTGTGGAACGGAGTCAATGACCTTACTGAAAACCTGGTAAACCACATCCACCACTCCTGCCTGAATCACCTCCCTGGTCACCCAGTCAAAGAACTCTATCAGGTTTGTTTGGCAGGATCTCCCATCTGTGAACATATGCTGCCTCTGATCTCAAAATCCACTTATTTATGAGGTATTCCAAAATCCTTTCTTTAAGTAGTGTTCCATAACCTTGAACAACACCAAGTCACACTTACAGGTCTGTACTTTACTACCTCTTCCCTATTTCCACTTTTTTGCAAAGGGACCACATCCACCCTTACCCAGCCCTCCAGAACTTCCCCTGTATCCAGTGTTAGATTGAACAGGGCCATTGCAGCACTACATCAGGGAACATGCCCTGGTTAAAACCCCATAGGCTGCAGTGCTCCCCCATAGCAGCAACAGATCAGTGCCCTGGCAGGCAGATGTTGTGCCCTACTAATGCCAAAATTAAAAAGCAGCTTGGATTCTACAGAGATGGCAGCTGGCACTGCCTGTCTGTGCTGCTGCCTTATCACCATGGTGACCCGCCTTCAGTGGGTCCTAAGGGGCTGTCTAGTCCTGACGTCACTATTCTAGTAATGGTGTAGGAGGAGAGAAGAAGCCTGTAGGTGAGAGACATTTGATAATTTAGAAGGAGGAGAGGACCCACAAGGGAAGAGCTGTTGCTGCAGACCCGAACTGCACTGACCAATGCCACTTGCCGACTAAAAGAAAAAAAACACACTCACAGAGTCAACAGAACTGGCTTCATCCAAGCAACTTATGTTCTACATTGCTCTCTATGTGCTACTCTGACTCTGGGTCGGATCAAACTCTCCAACCATCCTGCTGGTGTCTCTCATGAAAGCGCGGGGTTCTAACACTCAAGCACTGAGCCCATGCAGTAACAACACCCTTTTCCACTCTTTCTGCAGATTCACCACTGACAGTCTGTTGCCCTCATACCACTGAGACCTCCATCAGTCTCTAAATCTGCCCTCACTCCATGACTGCCAGCAAGCACACTGTGCCAAGCTGACAGTCAAGCACTGGTCCCAGTCCTTGCCTCCGTACCTTGAGTCAGTACTCGCTACCTATATTCCTCCTGTTTATTCCCTGAGATATGCTGACACCCGCCTCCTGTCAGTTCCACGAATGTTCTCATCGGCAGGACAAGTTGCCTTCAGACAACGCATGCCCAAATTGTGGAACTCCCTCCCTGCAAGCACCCGGCTGACGTCCCCCTCCCAGAACATCAGCCACCTGATAAATTAATTCTTCTCCACACCATGTGCGTGTGGCTAGAAGTCCCAATAAATGAGTCATCACTCCAGCCTTGCACCAACTGCTGTTCAAGGAGACACTGATCCTGTTCCTGGTTTGTCTCCGTACTACTTGTTACTTCAGGCACTGCTTTATTTGTATTGAAATTACTGTATGTAAATTTAACCTGTTTCTGCTCAGTCATGTTTGTATGTACCACCGTATACTGTGTTCCAGTTTTGTTCCTCATGTGCTATACATCTGTCACTATATTGTCCCCTTCCCCAGGTCGCACTTGGAATTGAGCAGTACTCTGCTCAGTATGCCCTCCTGGTTAAACTTTTCAGTAAATAAATAAATAAAATGAATAAATGGTTTGAATTTCCCTTCCCACTTGCTGGGTGAGAACTGCCAACCCACATAGGTAGGATGTGAGCATAACAGCAGCAACCATGCAGTTGTGAGCACATCCCAAGAACTTTGTTGTATCTGATCACACAGATTTCCTGGACCCATACCTCAAGACAAGCTGACAGAGATTGAATGGGAGGGGATGGAAGTGGGACAGATGTTAAAATACTGTTGTTTGTGTTGTGCACTCACTACCCCCACCCCATCCCATCCTCCCATCCCTCTGTCTGTATCTGATTATGAATTTGGGTGAATGTCCACTCCCCAGAGGCCCCCTTCATGGCGCTACAGTGGCATCTCCCAGGATGAACCCCAATTCTGCAGCATTTTGTAGCACTCTTCAGAATGCTGCAGCAGACCTATTGAATAAAGCAATGTAATTCCAATGGCAATTAGTCCCTTTTGTCATTCAGGAAAATGTGACACTGCCAGGGTGAACAGAATGCCACAGTTTCCTGCATGAAAAAAGGGACTAATTTCCATTCAAATCACATTGCTTTATTCAGTAGGTCTGCTGCAGCATTCTGCAGAGTGCTTTAAAAGTGGGTTTCATTGTTGGGGACACCACTGTATGTCAAGACTGCAAGGTCAAAAACAGCGTGGGCAATAACCATGCCACGTGGTCAGTACAAAACCATGCGGTCTAACACCATGCTAGATTAGATAAACTCCGAAACCACGCGGTTCCGTTATAACCACATGTTTTTTGATTGCTCATATTTGCTGTCACAGTTTTGACTGGACACACCTCTTCATGTAATGCACACACCTCTACTAATTTTTGACTGGGCAGTTCCTTGTTCACTAACTGACTAGACCAATTTTTGTAGTGTTACCTGCTGCAAGAGTTCACTCTCGAAGTAAGATCAGCAGTGATAGATACAAATGGGGTTCTGAGCATCCTCGAGACTCTTTAGTGACAGAATCCCTCTTGGAAATCCATTAAATAAGGATCCCCCATGCTAGGCTATTACTGAGGTTTTCAAAATTTCCACACTTCCACCCATTAAATCTAGAGCCCTGCTTCCAGAAGTGGGAATACATAGGCGTACCATCCATGAGGCAATCACTGAATGGGCCAAATCTGAAGACCTGAAGGTGAATTTGGACTATAACACCCAGATTTTTATACATATTTGCAGCTCCAAGCATATGTGAGCTATTTAGTGGATTGGAAGGAGGTGCAGCAGAAGCCTGTAGAGCTTGTTTCCCTTCTGGCAACTGCAGCACAGGGGCCCAAAGGAGTGAAGCTTTCCTCAAGGCTGTATAAAGCCCTGCAAGCCCTAAACAACTGGAGTTCACAATATACTAAGCAGAAATTGAAAACAGAATGGGATATACAAATCCCAGATAAAACTTGGACAATAATGTGCTACCTCCACCATAAAACCACAGGTGCCCCAAGTTGGGGGGAGAATGCCTTGAAGCATCTTATTGGGTACTTTATTCCCCAGCAATTCAGTCTAAATTTGTGCTCCAGATATCTAATGAGTACTGGAGAAACTGTGGGGAGAGACTGTCTCACCATACCCATGTCATGTGGGCCTGCCAGAAGATATGGGGCTACTGGTCACAGTGCCTGAGGGAGATGGGTAGAATCATTGGGTGCACTATCCCTCAGTAGCCCTGCTGTACTTACCTGATGCTACCACCTCAGTACTTAAGTATATTTTATAGTGAAAAAATGATACGGTTAAATGTTTTGCCTAATTTCATTGCACTGCTGCTTTAACAACCCAGGCCCCTCAACCTTTCTTGAGCCCACATGCCAGGGGTAGTAAAACAAAACATCCATGGTGACCTATTCATATACATATTTTAGAAAAATGTTTAAGTACAGGCTGTGTTTTCAGCTTGGATGGGATGGGCTATGTCGAGATTTAATGCTGATATCGGTCCCCCCCCCCTCCCAGAAGAAGAGTACGGGGCCCTTCCCCCAAACCCATGTACTGTCACATTCCAATGGTGCTGATATTGGCCTCCACCCCATATGCAGAGTTCTGTTCGCCTCCCAGTTGTTGGGCACAGGTTCCATCACTTGGGCATGGTACTGATTCACCCTGACAAACATGGTATTGCTCCCTCCACCTGCACCACATACTCTGACTGGTACCCACAGGGTGACGTGTACTCTCCCCCCCCCACACACACACACACACACTCAAGTGTATGTATGTATTGGCACCCCCCCCCACATCCGGGTTCTTGAGGAAATGGTCCACCAACATGCACTGTACTGGCCACCAATCAGGTGCAGTGATTTTACCCATCTAAACAGGTACAGGTATGGGACCATTGTACCCCAATTAGTGTGTACTGGTTTCCACACTAGTGTCATGTTAATGGACCCAACCCCACCCCCATGTGTATTGTAATGCCCCCCCACACCCATGTGCATGGTCTTGGTCCACTACTGTGTGTGTAGTATTGCTCATCCTACCCCAAGGGACTTATATGGGTCCCCATGGTGATGAGTACTCTCTCCCCCCCCACCCATACACTGTGGTATGTGTCTGCATTCGATAATTATCCCCCAAGATGCAGGGTACTCATCCACCATCGGGTGCAGTCGCTAGTCCACCCACACCACCCCATGTACGGGAACCGAGCCATCGTTCCACTAGTAGTGTTCACTGTTTCCACTCCTAGTGTCATGGTACTGGTCCCTCCTTCCCTTGTGCACTGTACTAATATCCCCCCAACACCATGTCCAAGGTTCTTGTCCCCCAGTCACATGGCACTGGGCCCCACCCCACCCCCATGTTCAGATTACTGTCACACCACACCTTTCCACTGTTGCTGATATTGATCCCCCCCTCCTCCCAGATGCAGGGTACTGAGGCCCTTCTCCCAAACCCATGTTCCAGTTACTGCCATATTCCAAAGGTGCTGATTTTGGGCCCCCCCATTTACCCACCCCATATGTAGCCAGCCACTTGGTTGACAGGGGCAGCATATGGCCACCCCTGCCAAGCATGCAGGAGTACCTCTGGCCATGCAGCACTCTTCTGGTGGTGCCTGGTTGACTATTTCAGCTGGCACCCATACCTTGTGTATCCCAACCGAACCCTTGCCTGCACCCCTATGGTGGTAAACCATCGATGGCATCTGGAGAGGCAATGTTCCCTGCATACCTGTATACTGTCTAAAGCTCCTCCCCCACCAGCTTCATCCATAGAGGATGGTATCATGACACCACTCCCTTACTATCCACCTGCAAGTGGGTAAATAAGGGAACTAGGGGAAATATCCTGACAAATAGTCCACCTTGTGTATCCATATGGCCAGGACAGAAGTAGTGACTTCTAGAAGAGGGAGCTGCAAATAGGGAAATTGGAGAAAAAGCATGGGCAGCACCACAGTAGGAAAAGGTAAAGGCTTTCCTTAGTGTTGGAGAAAGTCGGGAAGGCTGTTTGGCCTGGAGGAGGGTGCTCATAGAAACATAGACTTTGACGGCAGATAATGACCGCTTGGCCCACCTAGTCTGCCCATTTCCCTACCTACTGGATAAGCTGCAGATCCTAGTTAACCAACAGCCTATTTCTTCCTACCCCCAACAAGAATAGCCTTATGTCTGTCTATCCCATGCATTCTTGAATTCTCCCATAGTTTTAGACCCCACAACCTGCTCAGGAAGGCGGTTCCATGTGTCCACAACCCTCTCTGTGAAAAAATACTTCCTCACATTGCCCCATAGCCATCCCCCCCTCCCCATCTTCAAATTGTGTCCCCTTGTTCTTGTGCATCTCTTTTTCTGAAAGATGCTACCCTCTTGGACTTTGATGATTCCACTGAGGTACTTAAAAGTTTCAATCACGCCCTCCCTCTCCTCCTTTCCTCAAGGGTATACATATTAAGCTCCTTTAGTCTCTCCTCATATGGCTTCTCTTGCAGACCCTGCACCACTTTAGTTGCCCTCTTCTGGACTGCCTCTATCCTGTCCATGTCCTTGCGGAGATGGGATCTCCAGAACTGGACGCAGTACTCCAGATGGAGTCTCACCAACTGTTTGTACAGAGGGATAGCAACTTCCTTTTTTCTGCAGGTGATGCCTCTCCCTATACATTCCATCCCAGTATCCCCTCAGCCCTCCCTATTGCCTTCTCACATTGCTGGCCAACCTTAAAGTCATCTGATATGATTACCCCAGGTCTCTTTCCATTTTTGTTGCTGTCAGTATCTCACCACCTATTGTGTACTCTTCCTCTGGGTTTTTGTTTCCCAGGTGCATTACTTTGCACTTCTTTGCATTGAATCTAAGCTGTCATACATTTGACCATTCCTTCAACCTTGCCAAGCCCCTTCTCATCCTTTCCACTCCACCTTGTGTATCAACCCTGTTGCAGATTTTTGTGTCGTCTGCAAAGAGACATACTTTTCCTTCTAGTCCCTCTGCAATGTCACTTATAAAGACATTAAAAAGGATAGGACCTAGTACTGAACCCTGCGGTAACCCGACTTTCTTCACTTTGGACTCCGTTTACTATTACCCTCTGCGTCCTGTTGTCTAGCCAATGTTTTACTCAGGCTACCACCCTGGGACCCACTCCCAGGCTAGCTAATTTGTTAATTAATCTTTTGTGCGGGACTGTGTCAAATGCCTTGCTAAAGTCTAGGTAGGCCATGTCCACAGACCCTCCCTGGTCTACTGCTTTGGTCACCCAGTCAAAGACAAGCAAGAGTTCAAGTCTCACAGAGGAGATATAACAAGCATTTCGCAATGCCGAACGTTTGCTTGCAGGTATTTGCAGTGGTGTTTGGCATTTGGACATGGCTTAAAAAATCTGTGACAAAAAGGTAAAATGAGGGACACAGTTTAACACTTGGTTCTATCCCCTGAAGCAGGCAGCATACGAATATTGGTGTAAAATACTTTGTCTGCAGAAGAGCAAGTCTGTAACTGTGATTGACAATATTGTGAGCATACAGTATATCCACTGTTCAGTCACAGAAACACAAATTTTAGGAGGGACAGGAACATTTTGAGACAAAATCAGGGAAACCTGAGAGGTATGGTCCCTTCTCCCTCTCTCTCTCTCTCTCCCCCAGTCTCTCTCTCTCTCTCTCTCTCTCTCCCTCCATATTCTCTCTCTTTCTCTCTCTGCCTCTCTCTCTCAACCGCCTCTGTCTCTCTCTCTTTTCTCACCCATCTCTCTCTGTCTCTCTCTCTCTTCTCCCCTTCTTTTCTCCCTCTTCTCCCCCTCTGTCTCTCTCAGCAAACAAGCATTTGTCAATTCCAAATGTCGGCTTGCTGGCATTGGCATTGGTAGTGTAGGAGTTAGAGAGACGCATAATAGGATTGACAGTGAAGTACTGAACTGACGCCGACTCTGGCCCCACCCTGCAGAGAGTGACAGGTATTGGGGTGTTCCTTTGGGTCATCGGCCATAATGCTCATGCCATTTCACCTCACCCTACCCCACAGATGCCGAGAAGTGTTGCGGTGTGCCTTGGGGTCTTCGGGCCTTACGCTCACCCCATTCCAAAAGGAAATACGCTGAGATGGGTGTAGTATAGGAGAATGGGGTGAACTTTGGTGCCGCAGACTCCAAGGCACACCTCAATGCCTGTCATTGGTTGCAGGGTGGGGGTGGGGATGGAATGGCATGAGCATTACAACCGACAATGCCAAGTCACACCCCGATGCCTGTCAGTCTCTACAGGTTGGGTTGTTAAGGTTGGAAACTGTAACGTCACAGGTGTGTGTTGGTATTTTCACTCCAAATTTTCAACATGGGCTTTTTGTGACCCCATCTCATGAACAGTGGCACTTTGAGTTTGTTAGCCGAAAGATGATTTTGCACAGTGACTGTGCCATTTGGCACCACAAGTCCAAAAACACATTTCAGGCAGGATGTGAAAAATGACAGCTGTACTGTTCATGAGGAGGTGTAAAAAAGGCAATGTTGAAAATCTGGAGTGAAAATATGAAAAATTGGTGAAATTATGAGCGTACGCAGAAACTGCACAACACGCCTGTAACGCAATTATTTTGGGGATTTTTTTAAACAAATTTTCAACATAGGCATTTTGGGACCTCTGCTCATGAACAGTGTCACTGTGATTTTAGCAATGTGTCCTGAACATTTATTTCACACAGCAACCGCACCATTGTGCGCCACATGCATGAAAACACATTTCGGGCAGGATGTAAAAAATAGCTGCTGTACTGTTCATAAGAAGGTGTGAAAAATGGCAATGTTGAAAATCTGGGGTGAAAATATTACAAAGTGTCAAAGTTATGACTGTGAGTGGAAACTGTGCAATGCACACTTGTAACACGGTCATTTTTTGGAATTTTTCCACCAAATTTGCAAGATAGGCTTCTCGGGGGGCCGTCACATGAGCTGTTGCACTGTCATTTCATTATTTGGTCCCAAAAGGTAATTCTGCATAGTGACCATGAAATGACCTTTTGGGACTGAATAATGAGATGACAGTGCATTTGTTCATGGGTTGGGGTCCCAAGAAACCCATGTTGAAAATTTGGAGGCAAAATTCAAAACAATAGCTGAGATATCCACCTAACTTGCCCCCCCCCCCCATTTATGCCATTACACAGCTTACTGGTATTTCTTCAGTTCGTGGTCGGCTTTGAGGAGTGCAGACGTGTTCCCGCTCCACTGAAGATCACAGAGCCAACCTAGTATGGTGTAAGGGGGGTGTGGGGAGGTGGGGTGCGCAGAGGGTGGGTGCGGGTTTGTAGGAGGGGGTGCCAATGACAGCGAGGGACCGTTTTCTTTGTTTCAGGTACAGTAAAAAAAAAAACACGAACATTGCGGACTGTATTCTTTCTTTACAGCTGTAAGAAAAGAAATGTTGGGCACACTGGGGTGGGCTTCCAGTGTGCCCCATGACTTTGGGGGGGCTGATGTTGGCCACACTGTGGGATCCCAGTGTGCCACCCAATGGGGTAGGGTGGGGGCAGGAACATGTTGACGTGGTTGGCTTTCAATCACATGGAGGCACACTGGGGTGGGCTCTCAGTGTGCCACACAATCTTGGGGGGTATTAAACATGCTGACAGGGGGATTGGGCACCCCGGAAGTCGGCTTTCTGGGGATTGTGTGTGGCAGATGGCCGCCACCACCGCCATGTTTATTGAAATGCTTCACTAGGAAAGGCACGTTGGGAGGCGTGTCATTGGTGCCATGCATAATGAGTTTGTCTCTGATTGCAGCAGCACTTTCCTTACAAGTTGTGTCCACTTTACATAATGCTGGTGTCAACGCTAGCATGCTGGCTTATTGGGGAATGAGGGGCGCATCTACTAAAGCATGCCCTGCATTCGCCAACACAGACACACCTCTGAAATGTGCTAATAGCACAAGACGTTCCTTGCGCAAGCGCGCAAGTGAATGCAAAAAGTGATTGTCTCGGTGTGAGTGTTGCAGAGTTGCACATCAGTAACCACTCCTGATTTTTAGCTGGAACTCCCAGCTACTAATAAATCATTTTTTCACTGCAGTCCCTAAAAAGGGATGGTAAACGGAGCACCGACAGCCCTCGGTCCCATAACAACACGAGCAGTGGAACCAGGGACTACACAGCATGGCCCAGTAATGGAATCTAACTGGGAGAGATTAAAACAACAAATAAATAAATAAAACTGCCATCTGAAATTACATATACTGAGAAATGCATGACAAAATACTTTTCTGTGTTACGAAAATAAGAAACCGATGAAAGGCATTGTTACTTCTAAAATAGTTATGTGCACCTATTTTTCTGGGTTCTTTTTTTTTTTTTTACGGCAAATGCAAGACTGAGTTATTAGGAGGCAGCAGCTGCAGTACAGATGTGAACAGCAGAGTACAGCTCTGATACAATTTTATTCTGTCCCCTCTATTGGCCAGGCCCCTCCAACCTCCTGGAATGCTGTAGGGGCTCACGGCTCATGCTGTCTCCGGGATAAGCTCCTCTGCTGGTAGCTGGCTCTCTGTTGTCAAATCCCTTGGTGATCAAAATGATGGGGGGGGGCTTCAAAACACAAGACAAGTCATTTCAACCCTACTGAGCCCTAACTTTACAAAAAAAAAAAAAAGAGAGAAGTTGTCTGACAATGTCAATTAGCCTTGTCATAGTGGCACTGCCTCTGATATATTCTTACCACATCAACAAACATATGGTAATAAATATTAACCGTGCATGTTTGCAGTTTGATGACCCGTTGCATACAGTTAGCGAGATAGTTACATTTTTATTTGAGTAAAGGTTTTATGGTTTAGTGTTTTGAATAATTTGACTGGTTTCTTAATAAACTTAAGTGTTGAGAGGCAGGCTTATAGGTTATCTTTTTACACTTGTTTCATTTTTCTTTCATGACTATAACCTGAAGCTAACAATTAATAATTTCTGGGGCAGTAACTGAGTAAAGATTTACAAAGTATCCCAATTAATTAAAAGTTCATCTTCCACTTCCTAACGTACAGGGCATGAGCACAGGATCATTCACGTAAAAACATCCCTCTGTTGACGTTATTTTACTTTTTATTTATTTATTTAAGAGTTTAACCAGGAAGGCATGCTGAGCAGGGATCTGCTTGATTCCAGATGCGTCCTGGGGGACATATCCCATA
This sequence comes from Neoceratodus forsteri, assembly GCA_016271365.2. Taxonomy (NCBI): domain Eukaryota; kingdom Metazoa; phylum Chordata; order Ceratodontiformes; family Ceratodontidae; genus Neoceratodus; species Neoceratodus forsteri. The sequence goes on along the minus strand of CM057450.1, from coordinate 880,588,195 downwards.
CAGTAACAATGTACACACAGAACAAATAGCAAAGACCAGGCAAATACAATTTTACATAGAGATGCTGCTGAACTAACATACAGGGTAGAGCATGATGCGCCAGATTTTAGCTGAGAGAAATAGGGGGCAGCTGGAGGAGCGGCTCTACGCCTAGGCTCGCGAGTCGCACTCAGATCCGCAAGAGAGTGGCCGGTGGTGAGTACAGGCTAGAAGCATGTACAGCTGGTGGAGAAGTGGGCGCTGAGGAGGAGATTTAGGTGCTGAGAGTTAGTGGTGTGTCTAATGGTAGCAGGTAACGCGTTCCAGAGTTTGGGCATACGGAACTGGAAGGCAGATTGGCCTTTGGTTGTGCCCATGAAAGGGACATGTAGGAGCCTGGAGTCTGTACTTCTGAGGGAGCAGGCAGGAGGAGGCTGTGTTGAGAGGGCAGATGTGAGGTGTGGGGGAAGGGACCGGGACCAGAATTTGCCTGCGATCCTAGCACAGTGAATCTGTCTGCAGGTCTGGAGAGAGGACAGGGCTAGGGAGCTGTAAAGGTCGCAGTGGTGAGTCAATTGTGGACAGTCCAGAATGAAACAATAGAAGGAATGGAAGAGTGTGTCTAAGCTGGCTAGGGAGGAGGGCAGGGCAGTGCCATAGACTACGTCGCCATAGTCAAATAATGGGAGAATCATCTTGTGAACAGTTTCCTTCCGGGATGGTGTGAGGATACTACCCTTGTTTTGGTATAAGGCGCCAAGTTTAGGGAGCAGTTTCTTGTGGATGGATACTATATGTTTGGAGAAATCAAGGTGCTGGTCAAGCCAGGCACCTAGGTATCTAAAGGAGGTGCACACTTCCGGGGTGGTCCCGTCCAAGGATTGGAATGAGGGGCGAGAGTCTAGGTGGGAGAGTCTTGCCTGTGACCCGAAGGTTAGTGAGACTGTCTTCTTGGGATTTAGGAACAGTTGGTTGGATCGGAACCAGTGCTGGACAGTTTGAAATTCTGTTGGAGTACGTTGGTCACTTCCCTGGGGGAGGGGCCTACAGTGTACAGAACTGTGTCGTCTGCATACATGTGGATGGCTGAGTGTAGGCAGACTGATGGGAGATCATTTAAGAATATGGAGAAAAGTAGCGGACCCAGGACGGAACCTTGGGGGACACCAGCAGTGACTGGCAGGGGACTAGAGATGTGGGTGCCGATTTTTACCAATTGGTGTCTACCTATCAGGTAAGCCTGAAACTAGCAGGAGGCTGGGCCAGAGAGTCCGGCAGCTTTTAGTTTAGATAGAAGCAGTGAGTGGGAGATGATGTTGAAGGCCTTGGCCAGGTGGATAAAAATGGCAGAGGTGATCTGCCCTTTGTCCATGCCAGTGAGTATGGCATCGGTGAGCCTTAGTAGGGATGTGATGGTAGAGTGTGATTTGCGAAAGCCTGATTGATAGGGGGTGAAGAAGGAGGATGCGTCTAGATAGGAGGTGAGTTGGGCAAGTACAGGACGTTCCTGTAGTTTGGCCAGGATAGGGAGGAGAGAGAGAGATGGGGCGGTAGTTTCCTGGCAATGAGGGGTCGCCTCCTTTAGGGAGGGGGATGACAGTTGCCTGCTTCCATTCGGCTGGGCTTATGGCCTGTGAAAAGGAGAGGTTGAAGAGGTCTGCCAGTGGGGCGGCTATGGTGGGGGCAGACAAGTATAGCATTTTTGCATCCAGGTCTGTGGGGCATCTACCTTTGTTGGGGTTAAGGGCCTGCAGAGATTGAAATACTTTGGCCAGGGAGACCGGATGAAAAAAGAAACTGAAGGGCTGGCAGGAGGGCACCAGATTTGGAGGGGTACTTGGGGTGGGTGGGTGCTGGAGAGCAGATAGGAGAGCATCCGTGCAGCTAGTGAAGAAGGTATTGAAAGCAGAGGCAACCTCACCGGGGTCAGTGATGGTGGCACCCCGGATGGTTAGGGTTGGATTAGGTGGTTGGACTTGGGGGGAGAGGAGGGATTTGATCATTTTCCAGAAGTTTGTTGGGTGGTTAAGGTTTGAGTTGAAGGGTGACAAGGAGTAGTTCTTTTTGGCCTGGTGTATAAGTTTGGTACAGGAGTTGCAGAGGGCTCAGTAGGATTGGAGGGAGAATTGGGTGCCCATTTTCTTGTGGGTTTTCCATGCCTGGTCCCTGGAGTGGCATTGGCTAATGATAGCGCCAGAGATCCATGGAAGGTGGGCACCTCTGACTCTTTTGTTTCTCGGGGTGGGGGCAGGAGTCCCATACTGTAAGGAATCTGGCCTTGAAGGTTCACTGCCCTTAATCTGTTTGGGTCACTGTGCTTGGTATCTGTTATGCTATTTAAGAGATAGGGAGTGTGTTTTCATCTCATTAGCAGCTTGCACTCTTGCATTTTAAATAAATTAAGCTACCACAGCCAGGCAAGTAGCGCAATCAGAAGAGTGGGTAGCTGCAGGGAGCAGCTAATCTATTTAATTAATTTTAACAGGATGAGTGATGGAATAGGGGAAGGTACTTACTGTTGTATTTAATTAATTTGAACTAGGAAAACAACGGAATGGGGGATGGGAGCCACAGGGAGTGGCTGATACAGTGGAAGCCGCATAAGCGGGACAGCATGGTGGATTGCAAATCGTCCCATTTAAGCGACTGTCCCAGCAAACAGAAGCTGCAGACCGACCCCGTGGAGCCCTTATTCGGATGTACACAGAGCTGTAGTCCGTGTACTGCACTGATAAAATTGCTGGTACAGTACTGTTGTGACACACAGTCTGTATGTTTTTAAGTGATTTTATTTTTGGTTTTTTAATGCTTGTGACAGCAATAGTTTTTTTTTCAATTTTAATTTTTTTTATTTTTAGAGCATTGTAAAGGTCTTTTCATCACTTCCTCCTTTGTCTCCATCGTCAAACTGTGCAAACTGAGCATACTCAGTAAACATTGGGTACATTGGCTACAAAGTTGTGGCATGTGCTTGGATTGTTTGCTCTGCTTCAAACAGAGACTCCCATGTCTGTACTTTCCCATGCTGTTCACACCACAGCAAGGCTGAACGCAGTCCGCTTAGAGCCTTACTGGCAAGGACTACAGCTTCAGTATCAGAGATGTCATTGCTTTCGTCCTCAAGCAGTCCTCCAGTTTCACCTACCACAGCGGTCACAACATCCAAATCGCTGAGCTACCCCATGGTCGGCTCATCAGAGTCCATCTCCACGAACTCTGTGAACATCTGAGAGTTCATGAAGGATGGAATTGTGACATCCTCCAGCCCAGTCACACAAATTTCTTCTTGTGGCTCATTGAAGCCTTAGAAGTCAGCTTTTCTAAAGCAGTGCTGTATTGTTAAAAGTTTTACAGCTTGCCATGCCCGATGGATCATGTAAAGAGCATCCAATAGATTAACTTTAAGGGCAATTTCAGCAGCATGAGCAGACTCCCCCTCATCAATTGGGGTGATGATTTTGCCAGCAACGTACGATCTGTAGTGGCCCTTCAGATTCTTAATGACCCCCATGTCCATTGGCTGAATTATGCTTGTGGTGTTTGGGGGAAAAAACATAAGTTTAATAAATTTCAATCAGCGAGCAAGCTCATGGGGTGGGCAGAACAGTTATCCACAAGAAGGAGAATTTTACGCTTTTTCCTGCAGAGCTCTGAATCCCATGTTAAGAGCCACTCCTGAAAAATTGAGCCAGTCATCCAAGTATTAGCTGAGCTTGTGTATGTCACAGGAAGTGTTTTAAGATCTTTTGGTAAACATCATGGGCGTTTGCTTTTACCAATAACCAAAAGTTTCAGCTTTTCTGTCCCCATTTGATTTGCATAGCACATGACTGAAATTCTGGCTTTCGCCTTTTTGCCACCCACTAAATCTTGAATTTTAAGGGAGTGACCACGGTCAGGATAACCGCGAAAAAACAAGCCTGTCTCGTCTGCATTAAATACATCAGCTGGTGGAAAATCAGTGAGTAGACCAGGCAGAACGTCAGCTACCCAGGAGCTTGCTGCTGTCGCATCAGCGTCCTGTTTCTCACCGTGCTCTCGTTTGAAGACAATTTGATGGCGCTGCTTCTATCTAGACAGCCAGCCATTAGTTGCCTCAAACCCAACATGCCCCATTTGTTTAGCTAAATCATCAGACTTTGATTTTAGCATAGGGCCAGATATCTGAGCTCCTTTCTCCAGAGCTTGTGAAAACCAGAAGTAAGAGGGCGTCGTTCACATCATTGTCATTGCCCTCCCTTTTTCTCTTATGGCTGGGGTTTGAATTCACATGCCATTCAGTGAGAATAGAGTCCTAGTTCTTACTTATCCTCCCAGCCTGACTATTTGAAATCTTAAACTCAGCCACTATGGAGGGCAGAGATCGGGATGATTCATTCAGTGCTTCAACAACCCAAACCTGCTCAGCGAGAGTAAGTTCATTGCGTGGGCCAGACATCATGGAGCAAAGGCACCAATACAGTAAGCAAGCCTCACAGTGAAAGGTTATTTAATGTGCTACTTCTCATTGTTTTTTAGCTGATTACTGTAATTTGCATCTACTCTAAGCCACTTGATGCAGAATTTCGCTGTCAGACGTCCCAACAAACCAACTTTGATCATTAACTGTGTCCTGCTTAAAGGAAATATCAGATCTATGTTTAACACAAGCATAAAAGTGTTACCAAGGGAACGTCCCGCTTAAGCGTGTCCCATTTAAATGGCTTGGACTGTAGTATATTTCTTTCCTGGTGAGGTAATTGGTGGAGATGCCAACAACTTTTTGTGGTAATGATAAACAGAGTGTAAAGAAAGTATGATTAAACATTTTAAGAGGTGCCTAAAAACAGTAAAAGCTAATGAAACCAGAATAAGAAATTGCACTTGTAGTATTTCCATTGAAAAATGTATTTTGTAAAAAACTGGAAACAGTGTCATCCCTATGAACATTCAGCTGTTTTATTATTTTTTTTGTGGGGGGACATTTCAAACACAGTGTAGTGATCATTCCTCTGCTGAGCTGATGGGGGGGAAAAAGTGGTGAATGCCACAGAAGATAAACCTCTGTACAAATACTGATTTCTCTGATTACAATAAAACTGTGGAATTGGATAGTAATGGGAAGTTCTGTGTAAAATATTTAGTTTTAATAAATGCAAAACAACTGTATTTTCAAACAGAAGAAATTGATATTAGACTTCTCTGCTGAGTCTATGGAAAAGAAAAAATAAAACAATCAGTGGTGAACGTCACAGATCAGCCTTTGTCAGTTCTCTGAATGGATTGTTGCTTCTAGCATTCCCTGTTCCTAATTGCACACCCCAGGGGCTGTGAAGTAAGTTTAAATAATGTTATTATCCCAGACTCCATAGGGACAGAAAAGTGATCCCCGGTCGGCTTCCCTGCTCCTGATTCGGTCCCCAAATTCACCTGCAATGTGAAACCCTGCAAAATAAAACAAAACAGAAAATACTTGTACATGGCTGAACTTTGAGCTGTATTTTAACTTTTTTTTGTTGGTGAGGGAAGGCTGTTTCAGACACAGTGTAGTGATCAACACTGTATGTATGCCTTTCCATCAGTTATGGAAGTATCAAATAAAATCAGAAGTCTGATTTATTTTATTTGATCATTAGTGAGTAGAAACAATTGAAACATAGACTTTGACAGCAGATAAGGACTGCTTGGCCCACCTAGTCTGCCCGTTTTCCTACCTACAGGATAGGCCGCAGATCCTAGTTAACCAACAGCCTATTTCTTCCTACCCCCCACAAGAATTGCCTTATGTCTGTCCCATGCATTCTTGAATTCTCCCACAGTTTTAGACCCAACAACCTCCTCAGGAAGGCTGTTCCATGCATACACTACCCTCTCTGTGAAAAAATACTTCCTCACATTGCCCCGGAACTGCCCCCCCCCCCATCTTTAAATTGTGTCTCCTTGTTCTTGCACATGTATTTTTCTGAAAGATGCTACCCTCTTGGACTTTGTTGATTCCACTGAGGTACTTAAAAGTTTCTATCATGTCCCCCCTCTCCCTTCTTTCCTCAAAGGTATACATATTAAGCTCCTTTAGTCTCTCCTCGTACGGCTTCTCCTGCAGACCCTGTACCATTTTAGTTGCCCTCCTCTGGACTGCCTCTATCCTGTCTATGTCCTTACGGAGATGGGGTCTCCAGAACTGGATGAAGTACTCCAGATGCGGTCTCACCAACTGTCTGCAGTACTCCAGATGCGGTCTCACCCACTGTCTGTACAGAGGGATTACAACTTCCTGTTTTCTGCTAGTGATGCCTCTCCCTATGCATCCCAGTATACCCCAGCCCTCCCTACTGCCTTCTCACATTGCTTGCTAACCTTAAGGTTATCTGATATGATTACCCCCAGGTCCCTTTCCTTTTTGGTGTTGTTACTACCCCCCCCCCCCATTGTGTATTCTTCCCCTGGGTTCTTGTTTCCCAGGTGCATTATTTAGCGCTTCTTTGCACTGAATCCTAGCTGCCATCCTTTCCACGCCTCCTTGTGTATCAACCCTGTTGCAGATCTTTGTGTCATCTGCAAGGAGGCATACTTTTCCTCCCAGTCCCTCTGCAATGTCACTTATAAGGACATTAAAAAGGACTGGACCCAGTAATGAACCCTGCGGTACCCCACTAGTAACCCCTCTTTCTTCAGAGTGGACTCCATTTACAATTACCTTCTGTGTCCTGTTGTCCAGCCAATGTTTTACCCAGGCTACCACGCTGGGACTCACTCCCAGGCTGGTTAATTTGACTATTAATCTTTTGTGTGGGACTGTGTCAAATGCCTTGCTAAAGTCTAGGTAGGCCATGTCCGCAGCCCCTCCCTGGTCTACTACTTTGGTCACCCAGTCAAAGAAATCTATTAGATTCATCTGACATGACCTTCCGCTGTGAACCCATGCTGCCTTGGGTCCTGTGCCCCACTGGCCTCTAGGTACTCAACAATTCTTTCCTTCAGAAGTAGCTCCATCACTTTCCCTACCACAGAGGTCAAACTGACAGGTCTGTAGTTTCCTGCCTCTGTCTTGGTCCCACTTTTGTGAAGGGGAATCACATCCACCTTCCTCCAGTCCTCGGGTACCACACCATCTTCCCATGATTTATTAAAAAGAGTAGTCAGTGGTTTCACTAGTTCCCCCCTTAATTCTTTTAGAATTCTGCAGTGAATTCCATCGGGCCCCATTGCTTTGTCCACCTTCAGTTTTAGGAGTTCTTGCAGAACCCTTTCTTCTGTGAAAGGGCTGGGATTGACCACCCTATCAAGAGTGCTTCTGTTAATTGGATTAGGCACTTCCCCCTCTTTTGTGAATACTGAGCAGAAATATTCTTTCAGTATCCCTGCTTTTTCACTGTCCCCCTCTGCCCACCCACCATTCATTCTATTCAGCCTCACTATCCCTCCCTTTGTCTTTCTACGCTCTCTGATGTACCTATAAAAGGTTTTATCCCCCTTCTTAACCGAGTTGGCTGTCTTTTCCTCAGTTTGGGCCTTTGCTATTCTGACTTTCCTCCCTGCTTCCTTCTGCCTTAACTGGTACAGCTGTCTGTCCTGCTCCTTCTGTGTTTCCTTATACTTCCTGAATGCTATCTTTTTCTCCCTGACTTTCCCAGCCACCTCTTTTCAGAACCATAGTGGCTTTTTCTTTCATTTTGATTTGTTTATTTGCTTCACACAAAGGCTTGTTGCCTCTGTGATGGCAGTTCTGATGATTCCCCATTGTTGCTCCAGCCCTCCCTCTAGCCTGTTTGCTAGTGCTTTTCTGAGGCACTCTCCCATCTTGCCAAAGTCAGCCCTCCTGAAGTCCAGTACCCTCACTTTTGTATGGCTTGAGTCTGTAGCTGAGTTTAACGTGAACCACACTGTTTGATGGTCAGTTGTTCCCAGATGGCAGCCTACTTCTAGATCTGAGATCCTCTCACTGCTCCCATTTGAGAGTATGAGGTCAAGATTGCTCCCTCACGAGTGGGTTCCGAAACTAGCTGTCTGAGGTCTGCCACCTGTAGGGTATCGAGAATGGCCCTGCTCTTGGATGTGGCTGCAGCAAATGTGCTCCAGTTAACATCTGGCATATTCAGGTCTCCCATCAACAGCATCTCCCCTTTCTCTGCCATCCTAAGAATGCCTTCTATCAGATCCTTGTTTATTCCTTCCCCCTGACATGGGGGTCTGTACACAACCCCTGTGCGGATTGTGGTGCCCTTTCCAGTCTCCAAGGTGACCCACAGTGCCTCCTCTCCTCCCTGTTTACTCTTTTGTTCAGTTGCTTTTATCTCTTCCTTTACATAGAGAGCTACTCCTCCCCCTCTTCTCCCCTGCCTGTCTCTCCTGTAGGTTATGTACCCTGGTATGTTAACATCCCAGTCATGGTTCTCTGTGTACCATGTTTCTGTTGTTTCTGTGACTGCTATGATATCCAGGCATCCCTCTTCCATCAAGGCCACCAGCTCAGGCAGCTTGTTGCCTAGACTACAGGCATTAGTACTCATTACCCTCCATTTCCTGATGGCCTTACTCCTTTTTGCCCCATCCCTGTCCTTCTTGCCTTTGTCACTTTCCCCATTTACCCCTGCCCTTCTCCCTATCGCCACCTCTATGTTGGTGTTTACTGCACTTACTACTTTGATTTTTTTTTGGGGGGGTAGGATTTCCCTGCTCCTTTCCAGTGCCTCCCCCCTTGGCCAGTTTAAATGCTTGCCAATGAAGCATTTAAACCTATCACCTAGGATCCTGGTTCCCCTCCTAGACAGATGCAGCCCATCATGCCAGTATAGGCTTGCATCACTCCAGGTGGACCCCAGTCCCCAATGAAGCCAAGTCCTGAGCTCTGCACCAGTTTTCAACCACTGATTGAACCAATGATGCGGAACACCCTAACCTCTCCTATGCCATAGATGGGCAGCACCTCTGAGAAGGTTTCCGTGCGTGCTACTTGTCTAAGGCCCCTCCCCAATTCCACAAACTCTTCCTGCACTGCTGTAATCCCTTTCTTAGCCAGGTCATTCATCCCTAGGTGAACAATGACATCCAGCTCCCTCCCCTGTGCAGCTGCTCCGGCAATCCTGAGGATTCACTCCCTGTCCCTCCCAGCCATGGCACCAGGCAGGCACCTTACGTCCCTCTCCCCTTCCTCCCCCAGTTCTACCTTCCTAACAATGGAGTCCCCCAATAGGAGTTGTTTCCTTCCCCTGTGGGGTCCCATGCCACCCTCCTGTGGGTCTCCTTTGTGGAGGTTCCCAGCATCCTCCTTGGTCTGCACTGCAGGTGCCTCCATATAGGAACCACACTTTTCCAGAATGGCATAGGAATTGTGGAGAGGTACAACTGGAGGGATGCACCTCTGTTCCACCACCCTCACCCTCCCTGAACTCACTGTGGTCCAACCGCTCCTCTTTCTTGGCAACCTCTGAGGCAATGGCAGTGGCACTGGTGGTCCCTGGATGGAAGAGGAGGTCCCACAAATCCTGGCCAACTCAGCCTGGAGATGAGCAACCTCCTTCCTCAGCCCAGAGAAGTGCCTGCAGATGGGACAACACCGCATCCTCCAGAATGTCTCCCAGAAGACTGCTGCTCCACAGCCACTGCACTGCACCACTCCCATCATGTCTTATTTCTGGCCCCTTAACTGTTGTTTGGAATCCTTACTCTTTCCTCTGTTTTTCTCTTTCTCTTCTCTCTCTACTTACTTTCTGCCTCTGTGCCCTTTAAGCTCCTGATTGTCCTGTTCTGAGACAAGAATATCCTATATTTCTCAGTAGACCCCTTACTTGCTCAGAGGCAGACCTCCAGCAGCTAGATGGGGCGGAGAGCTACTCTTGCCCTTTTAGGATGGTGGGTCTTTGGAGGCTCTGTGATCACTCACTTCCTGCTCCCAAACAGGAAGTTCCTGTTGTCAGTCAAATCCTGTGCCTATAAAAGTAGAACTAGCTTTGGGTGGGAGGGTGGAGGGGGGGAGAGAAGGAGGGCAATATAGTCCCAGTAGAGAAGTCCAGTCACACAGCACTCCTTCCTCCTGGTGACTTCTGCCAAGCTGCTAACAGAATCTTTCTAAGGTCTTCCTTCTAGCTAAGCCACCCCCCTACTTACTAGACCTTTCTACAAGTAATTTAAACTGCACAGCTATCAAGCCCTTTCAATCTGCTGATATTTACACCTAGATAACTGTTCAGATAACCATTCAGTTCAGTTAACTCAGACAAACACGCTTATTTTTTTTTTGTTTGTTTTTTTACCCTAAATTAAAGGTCCAAGTACAAGAGTTCTACTTCTTTAGTCCCAGTATAGAAAAGTCCAGTCACACAGCACTCCTTGCCCCTGGTGTCTTCTGCCAAGCTGCTAATAGAATCTTTCTAAGGTCTTCCTTCTAGCTAAGCCACCCCCCTACTTACTAGACCTTTCTACAAGTAATTTAAACTGCACAACTATCAAGCCCTTTCAATCACCTGAGATTTACACCTAGATAATTGTTCAGATAACCATTCAGTTCAGTTAACTCAGACAAACACACTTTTTTTTTTTGTTTTGTTTGTTAGTTTGTTTTTTTTACCCTAAATTAAAGGTCCAAGTACAAGAGTTCTACTTCTTTAGTCCCAGTATAGAAAAGTCCAGTCACACAGCACTCCTTCCTCCTGGTGTCTTCTGCCAAGCTACAAACAGAATCTTTCTAAGGCAGTATTTAAATGTAGCTTCCTTCTAGCTAAGTCACTCCCCCTACTTACTAGATATTTCTACAAGTAATTTAAACTGCACAGCTATCAAGCCCTTTCAGTCGCCTGAGTTTTACACCTAGATAACTGTTCAGATAACCTTTCAGTTCAGTTAACTCAAACACACTCATTTTTTTTGTTTTGTTTGTTAGTTTGTTTTTTTTACCCTAAATTATAGGTCCAAGTACAAGAGTTCTGCTTCTTTAGTTCCAGTAGAGAAGTCCAGTCACACAGCACTCCTTCCTCCTGGTGTCTTCTCTCAAGCTACAAAAAGAAAAAAAATACTGTGCAAATAAAAGTAAAGAAGAAAACCATTGTATGCCCAGCTACTGCAGAAAAATATGCTAGATCGATTATATGCCCACTCTCTTTCATCAGAAAGGAAAATACAATACATAGAAGTCCTCAACTAAGTTGCTTATTAAAACTAAAGCTGACCCTAGCTTCACCACTATTCATCTCCTGCTAAGCTGCTTATGCTTGTATCATTGCTGAAGAGATTAGAAGACTGTTGAACTGAAGTTAACAGTTTTTACTGGTGTAGGGTTATACGTAGGACACATTTACATCTGCCACTAATGACATGATGTGGCTTTGACTCTATGTACATTACAGACTGTAAAAAAATGGAGATGCTGCTTTATGGAGCAGCGCAATACTAACACAGGGCAAGCGGTGGGACATAGCATTTCCTACATTTACAAGGGCCGATGCAGCTCCTGAGAGCAGTTCTGTGTTACTTTTAAATAAAACATTGTGTGTGCTGCCAAGAATATTGTGCACTATTGTATGCTGTGAGCCCTGCTCAGATTGTGCAGGTAGAGGGCCAGTAGTGTATTGAGGATCTCCCGAACACTACAGGTTGCCATAGAAATTCTTGTTTGTGTTTCTTTGTTTTAAAACACACTGTCTGTATTAGGCATCTGCCTATGCATACTATCACCTTTTTAAAAGCTTAAATTGTACTTTTATTTAACTTTGGGCCATTTCTGCCTCTTGTCTCACTCCATGATCCCAGGGTTACTTCCAGGTCACGGGACCAGCTCAAAAGACTGGTCTGTGGTGAGCAGGGTGAGCACGTGCAGATGTGTCCACTGGGGCAGTAGGGGTAAGGGGGACACCAGTCAGAATTATATTCACACAGTAAAACCTAGTGTTTAAACAATGGATAAACCTAACAACTACTGCTCAACATGTCAAATGTTTGGTCATGGACCACAGATTATTGACTTCATCTGTGATAGATGTATATTGTTACAAACATTACAACAAGAAATTATCTATTTACAAACTGCAAGAGCAGTTAGTCCAGAGATTGAGGCACTAGAAGATTACAGCGATCTAATGATGGGCCAAATAAACTCTACAAATGTTTCCACACAAACACCAACTATCCCCTCAGCTGACATAGTTCCTTCTAGTGTAAGGCCTCCTCCTCCCCTCCCCCGCCCACTAGTGAACCAGATACATGGTCAGTAGTAACTAATAAGAAAACTAAATGTAGGGGAGGGTAAATATTTAGCAGTGCACCCACAATACCTTTATCTGACAAATATGAAGTCCTTTCTCATGACAACACAATTTCCGTTAGCCTAGAATGACAATAATTCTTCAGGAAACAGTATAGGAATCAGTCAGCCCAATAATATAAAAAAAAAAAACAGCCAGTATTAAGCCCCCCACATTGGATATAGGTGACACCAGTAATGGTAGTACTGAACCTAGATGAGGTGTTTCTGAAACATTAATAGACCCCCCCCCCCAAAACCAGGCAAATCTTCGTTATTGGAGATTCTATCATTAAGCACATTGATTGTGCAGTCTGTAATGAAGATAAAGCAAATTGTACATGCTCTAGTTTAAGAGGGGCAAGAGTTTCTGATATCACCATGGTTGTAAATGAGGTGTTAAAGGGGGTAGGTGAAAATCTGCTCTTTGTTATACATGCAGGAACTAACGACGTTAATAGAACCAGCTTAGATAATCTCAAACATGACATTATAGCACTAAACAATATCTTGGCTAAGAAGGACTGCCTTGTTTGCTTCTCCGAGATACTCCCAGTTCCCAGTGCAACAGATTCAATTATAAACAAAATTAAAGCCTTTAATGACTGGCTTAGGAGATGGTGTCTCCAACAGGGAATATTATGCCTCACCCATTGGGAAATTTTCTATCAAAAAGCTCCCCTTTTGTGTTGGGATGGCTTGCACCTCAGAAGAAGGGGAAGCACTTTATTGGGTAGAAGCATCTCATCAGCTATTAGCAGCCTTTTAAACTAGGAGTTTGGGGGGGAGAATGGGTACTCATCCTATTCTCTAAAGAGTAGCTCCTTGCTCGACAAATCCTCAGTCTGTGAAGTTTTATCCCTAAATGCCAGATCACTAAACTTGGTTAAAATGGCAGAATTGGAGGTAAAATGTAACCTGACCAGGTATGGATTGATACCCATAACTGAAACATGGTGGGACCCTGATTTGACCTGGATAGCCAACATACCTGGTTACAGGTTATATCGTAAGGATCGACAGGGCAAAACAGGAGGAGGTGTTTGCCTTTCTGTAAGGGAGGATGTAGCTTCTTTTCAGTTACCACAGATTAATGATTTAGAAACCCTATAGGTTAACATCCAAATTAAAGGACACCCACAGCTTTTGGTTAGAACTTGTTATAAGCCTCCATCAGTCAACACAGACTACACTACCCAATTATATAAGGAAATAACATCCATGGCTGCTAACGGCAACACTCTAATTTTAGGGAAGTTTAATATGCCAACCATAGACTGGACAGGCACTAACTGGAAGTACCCTTGGGAAAATAATTTATTTCACTCCTAGTAGACCTAGGACTCAAACAGGTCATTACTGAACCTACATGGGGGGGGGGGGGTGTATTAGATCTTGAAATATCCAACATTGCCAGTACTATAGCAAGAGTATGTATCAAGGACCCTTTATGGTCTAGCTACCATTGCTCAACTACCTTTTTATTAACCCTTAACTTTCTGTTGAATCTAAGTAACTCAGTAGTTAAAAAATATGACAATGCCGATTTAAAAACTATCAATGAACATTTAAATAAAATACCTTGGGAAGAAATATTAACCCCACTGCCCCGAAGGAAGCCTGGAGGTACTTAAAATTTATGATTCTCCAAATAGAAGAAACATTTGTCCCCATTAAAAAAAATATATAATAGAAAAGGAAAGATTCCACTCTGGCTAAATAATACTATAAAAAACACAAATTAAAAGTAAACAGAAGTTTTTTTCTATTCTAAAAAAAAGGGATGGTGACGATAAGGAACAAATTTTAATTTAATATAAAAAAGCTGTCCAAGATCTGAAATATTCCATCCTACAGTCTAAAAAGAAATTAGAATTCTGACTTGCCCATACCAAGGACAGCTATAAATCCTTGTTTTCCTATTTAAATACAAAAAAGGGGAATAATTGATCCATGGGCCCATTAACTATTGAGAATTCCATTATATCCTCTGACAAAGAAATTGCTGATGCCTTTAATGAACAATTTTGTTCAGTTTTCTCCAACAAAACATGCCCAATAATAGATATGCATAACAATAGCTTTCCCATTACATATTCTATAACTGTAGCCGACACACTTAAGGCCCTGCATTCATTAAAAAAGACATCAAGTCCCAGACCTGACAATATTAATCGTAGATTTTTGATAGAAACAGCTGATTCTTTAGCAGTGCCTTTAATTCTTATCTTTAATAAATCACTTCATCAAAGTATTATTCCTAACAATTGGTCCAATGCTACAGTAGTTCCAATCTTTAAAAAGGGTAATCATTCATTATCCAAAAACTGGGAGGCAGTATAGTGCAGTGGTTTAAGGCTCTGAGCTGCAAATCTGGTGACATGCAGCAGACCAGACCTGGGTTTGAATCCCACAGCTTCCACTTGCAAACTGTGTGACCCTGAGCAAGTCACTTGATTTCCCTGTGCTCCCAGGTCGCACCTGTAAAAAAGCTTTCAGCTTAGTGTGCTACTCCTGGTTAAACAACTAAAAAAAAAAAACATTATAAGTTTGACATTGATTATTTGTAAACTAATGGAAATAATTAAAAAAGGATATTATGGAAACAGAAATGATTTCTAAAGACATTGTTGACTGCACTCAGCATGGATTCAGGCAGGGATACTCTTGTACAACTAACTTGGTTTAATTCTATGATTATACTAGCAAGGAACTAGATGCTGGAATACCTAAGGATGTCATTTTGCTTGACTACAGTAGGGCCTTTGATAAAGCACCACATAACAAACTTATAGATAAATTGAATAGAATGGGACCTTTCCAGATATTGGTTAAATGGGTCATCTGTTGGTTGTCAAACAGACAACAACAAGTTAGAATTAATGGTACTCTGTCAGATGTGGGGAGTGTTACCAGCGGGAGCACGACAATACACTCCCGACAATTCGCTCCATGACAATTCTCTCCCGACAGTTCATCCCCCAGTCAATGCGCTCCATTTGCAATATGCTTTTGACAAATACGCACCCTGTTGTGTGGCCAGCAGGATCGAAGTTGTAAATGAAATAAAAAGAAATGAAATTCAAATGAATTTTATTATCAGCATCAGCAACAGCAGGAATGAAGTTGTAACAGAGCAAAATGAAATAAATACGCTCACTTCCTAACCAGCAGCAGTAAACTAAATGAATGAAATTGATTAGCAGTTTGAAGTAAGTCACTAAACAAATGAAATTGATTGGCAGTATGAAGTATGACAACTGTCAGCAATATGAAAAGCACAGCTTGTCTTACCTTTCCCTTGCCACGAGTTGGTTATTCCATGCTGCATGCATTAAAATTCATAATCTTTATTAAATAAATTTTAAAACCAAAGTTAAAAGTTATTTAGGTAGCTAGTAGTTGAAGTAGTGTGCGACACCATAGAGAAACTCCTCTGTTGTGTGCTCCCCGCATTTTTGCAGAATGTAAGCCAGCTGATCTATGCTGTCCTTATACACTTGGCTCATCATAACTGGTGGTGTGCACTCTGGTATTACAATCTTTCAGTTGCTTAACTGCTTTCTCACACTGCCAGATTGCTTTCCCTTGGAAGCCACGCTTGTGATGAGTGTAAATAAAATTACACTCATCTACCAGGAGAGGAGATGGGGGATTATAGGCCTGTTAGCCTAACGTCTGTGGTAGGCAAGGTTATGGAGAGCATTATCAAGGAGAGGCTGGGGGGGGCAGCTTGAAAGGTTGGGGCACCTGGATGACAGGCAGTATGGTTTTGTTCCGGGGAGGTCATGCCAGACTAACCTGGTGGTGTTTTATGACTGGTCGACGAGTGCCCTGGACCGACATAGGCCGGTGGACGTCCTCTATCTGGATTCAGTAAGGCGTTTGATTCAGTACCCCACAATGGCCTACTAACAAAACTGGGGGGATGGGGGTGGGGGGCAGTTGCTCAGGTGGGGGGAAAACTGGCTTATGGGGAGAATGCAGTGAGTAGTAGTTGGAGAGATAGTCTCCTCCCCCAGGAGGGTCATCAGTGGGGTCCCCCAGGGTTCAGTCCTGGGGCCACTCCTGTTCAATTCCTATTTCTCGGACATAGGGTGGGATGTTAGGAGTAGGTTGAGTCTCTTTGCGGATGACTCAGAACTGGGAGCACTGGCTGAAGGGCAGGAGGGGAGAGAGGCCCTGCAGGGGGATCTGGATACCCTGGGGGGGTGGGCTAGGAAGAGGGGGTTAAAGTTCAATGCAGGGAAATGTAGGATGCTGCATCTGGGGGTCAGAAACCTGGGACATGCATACACCCTGGGGGGGGGACCACACTGCAAGCCACAGTGGGCGAGAGAGACTTAGGGATAGTGGCGGACAGCAAAATGAATAACACAGAGAATTGTCAAAGAGCTGCTGCAAAAGCAAACAGGATACTGGGCTGCATAACCAGGGGGATTACCTCCAGGAGAAGGGAGGTGATCCTCCCTCTGTATAATGCCCTGGTTAGGCCTCATCTTGAGCACTGTGTGCAGTTCTGGAGATCCCATCTTAAGAGGGACATAGCGCTGCTGGAGAGGGTCCAGAGGAGGGTGACCAAGATGATTTAGGGCATGGAGGGTAGGACCTATGAGGAGAGACTGGAAGAACTCAGTCTGTATACATTGGAGGAGAGGAGGGACAGAGGGGACATGATAGAGACTTTCAAGTATGTAAAGAGGATAAATAAGAGCGGAGCCAGGGAAGTGTTCAGGCTTAAGAAAGGGGGAGCTGCCAGGGGGCACAAGTGGAAGCTGGAAGGGGGGAAATACAGGGGGGAGCGCAGGAGGCACTTCTTCACAGAAAGGATGGTTAAACCATGGAATGCACTGCCCAGGAGTCTGGTGGAAGAGACCACAGTGGAAGGATTCAAGAAGGGTTGGGACAGGTACAGGGGGAAGCTAAGGCTAGGGAGGGTCACCTCTGGGGCTGGGGGGTGGAGGAATGAGCTCCCAGTAGGGGGCTAGCTTCTGAGCAGACACAATAGACCATGGGGCCTATTCTGCTGGCTTTTACTATGATACTATGATACCAGTTTCTTCTTCTGTCTCTCTGAGGTAGGAAAACGGCAAGCCATACTAGCAGGAGATAACAACTAAGCAAACCTGAAGGGAGCAGGGAGCAGGATTACAGGGATTAAAGTAATTGATGCTAGTTGTCACATTACAGTTGATTGGGAACATTGCAATTTAGTAATTACAGTGCTGCTGTGGCTGTCACATTACAGTTGATTGAGTACATTGAAGCTCATACAATTAAGCAATTGCAAGGATTCTGTCAGCTTCGGCTACATGTATTGCGTGGACTGTCACAGCGGGAGCAGGAGCGAATTTGTGAAGGAGTGAGTTAGAACGGGTATGAGTTTAATGGGAGTGAGTTGTCAGGAGTGAATCTGGAGGGAGTGAATTGACGGGAGCGAGTTGTCATGTACCTGTTACCAGCAGAGTTCCCCAGGGTTCGGTCTTTGGACCTACATTGTTTAATCCATTTATTAGTGATATGCAGGTTAGTGAAGAAAATTTACTCTCTAAATTAGCTGACGACACCAAGTTAGGGGGAGCAGTTAATACAACTACTAATAAGTCTATACTTATTAATAACCTGAAAACCATTGAGCAATGGGCTACCACTAATGGTATGACGCTTAATCCTGATAAATGGCATGTATTGCACTTTGGCAAGAATAATCCTCATCAAGTTTATGCATTAAATAACATCTCCCTGAATATCTCAGTTAGTGAACGAGATCTGGGGGTTATCGTCAGTAATAAACTGACTCCATCCAATCAGTGTATCAGGATTGCTAAAACATCTAATGCATTGCTCACTCATATTGAACGTTCCTTTGTTTCAAAAGCCGAGGAATGTATCATTCCCCTCTTTAGAACTTAGGTAAGACCATATTTTGATTATGGGTCTCCATTTTGGAACCCTTATCTTAGGCAGGATGTGGACAGAACCGAGAGGATTCAAAGGAGAGCAACTAAAATGATCCCCCGATTGGTGAACTGTGACTATCACGTAAGATTACAGGAAACAGGGCTCCATTTGCTACAAACTAGGTGTATCAGAGGCGATATGCTTTTTATGTTTAAAATTCATAAATCCAAAGATTTAATGCAACAGTGTGGGCTACAGTTTTCTCAGAGAAAAATTGTCCCACGACTCCATAATAAACAGATAGATGTGGCCAGGTCCTGAACTAGTAAAAGGCTAAATTACTTTACTGCCAGAGCACCCAGATTATGGAATAGTTTACCACAAGACCTGGTGGACAACAACTCAATAGATTTATTTAAAAAAGGTCTTGATCAGTGGCTACAATTTATGCAGCTAAGCAAATAAGAATAATAAACCTAAAAAATGGGAAGATATATTCCCCACCAGTGTGGTGGGGGACAATCTCGATGGGCTTTGGCCTTCTTTTGTCCACAACAACCGAGTAAACCAAGTAAACAGGGCAAGCGCTGGGGACTCATGCAAAAGTATAATAACATTCCAGGAAAACAGTTAAAATTATGCAGGGGTAAGGATTATAATAAATAAGGGACAGTTTCACATTTGCCACTACAGACATGATGCAGTGAGCGTACAGCTATTCAGGCTGCCTGTAATAATGGCATAAAAAAATCTCTCAGTATTTTTATAGCTGTCTCCAATCTATGTTAGTTCTAACTTTGAACATTGCATTTTATGAGGTCTGCGAGATAAGCTGAGGTCCACTGAGGAGAGGGTGGATATAGCAGCAGTGCCCCAACAACCCCAAAGATCAATGACAGTGATACACAAACTATATAGGCTCGGCTCACTTCTCTGACTTTACAGATGGGAGCCCTGGCAAAACCTGAACTGTTTTTAATACCTATTTGCTTGGAATAAGGAATGAATTCATATGCTGTGGCATAACTGGAACAAGCAACTCCATCCAGCTAAATAAATTCAGCACCAATGTGACAGCCTAACGACTGTCCCGTTACTAGCCCCATATACTCCTTCCCAGCTATCCAGTTGCAGATTAACCTCTATGGTGTAGCTTCCCACTTCTGGAAAATAATTGAAATAAATAGATGGAGATCCTGTTTTTAAGGAGCAGCATAATTCCCAGACTCAACAGGGACATAAAAAGTGACCCCCAGTCGGCTTCCCTGCTCCTGATTTGGTTCCCAATTCATCTACAAGGTGAAACCCTGCAAAATAAAACAAAAAATAAAATGCGTGTACATTGCATGAGCCTAGTATCCCACTACCTCAGTGGATGAGGTTTCCCTAAATTGCTAGGCAGGGATCAGAGGTCACTCATCACTGTTGAGTGGGAGGAGGAGGAGGAGGAGGTGTGTGCTGTGTTGCAAGAGGTGGTAGTAATCTAATCTGAGCAAAGTTGTACTACTATAAATTCCTCTACTGATTCTATAAAGTAAAGAGTGCCAGATGCAAGGGAAAACAAGAAAAAGGTATGGAGACCTGCTCCCGTAAGGCAGCAGAGTGCTGGGGAGTAGTATCTTTAATTTACAAAGTAAAAAAAAATGCAGTATGGGACATGAATTGGGACCAGAGCACTGGGGGCAGTACAGCACATAGTGGGTGGTAGGGGGAGGGTTTGTTTTCCACCATATTAAGAGACATGAATTGGGACCAGAGGCTTGGGGTTGGTGCATTTGGTGCCGCTGCATTACGAGCTTGTCTCTGATTGCAGTGGCACTTTCCTTACAAGTTGTGTCCACTTTACATAATGCTTATGTCAGTACTATCATGCTGGCTTATTAGTGAATGAGGGACGCACCTACTAAAGCGTGCCCTGCATTCACCGACACTGACACACCTCTAAAATGTGCTAATACACACTAACATACTAAAATGCCAGCAGAATAGGCCTAACGGTCTTTCGAGTCTGCTCGATTGGTCAGCCCGCACCCTGGGTGCTGACCTTGCTGCCCCCCTCGCCTTCTCTGGCTTCTCCCTTCCCAGTTCCGGATATTCTTGCTGCATTGGATTTTGCTTCCAGAGCCCTTCCCCTGTACCTGTCCCAGCCCCTCTTGAACCCCTCCACCGTCTCTGCCTCCACCAGCCCCTAGGTAGTGCATTCCATGGCTCCACCACCCTCTCAGTAAGTAGCACCTCCTCCTTTCTCCCTGAATCTTCCTCCTCCAGCTTCCACCCATGCCCTCTAGTGGCCCCTCCTCCTTCCTTGAAGCACCTGACTGTTCCTCCCTAATTACCCTCTTCATGTACTTGAAGACCTCTATCATGTCCCCAGTCCCTTCTCTCTTCCAATGTGTACATATTTAGCTCTTTGAGCCTCTCCTCATAGGTCCTGTCCCCCAAGCCCCAAATCATTTTGGTTGCCCTCCTCTGGACCCTCTCCAGGAGTTTAATGTCCCTCTTTAAGTGTGGCCCCCAAAACTGCACGCAGTACTCAAGGTGTGGCCTCACCAAGCAGTTATACAGAGGGAGCATCACTTCCCTCCTTCTGGAGGTGATCCCCCTAGCGATGCATCCCAGCATCCTGTTGGCCTTGGCTGCTGCCCTCCTACAAGTCTCCGAGTTGTTCATTTTGACATCCACCACCACCCCCAGGTCCCTCTCAGCCATCGAGGACTTGCTTTCCTAGGGTGTACCTTGGCCAGGTTTCTGGCCCCAGGTGGAGTACCTTGCATTTCCCTGCATTGAACCTCAGCTTCCACTTTCTAGACCATCTTTCCAGAGCCTCCAGGTCCCCTGTGAGAGCCACCCTCCCTCCTCCCCATCCACCACCCCCAGTTTTGAGTCATCTGCAAAGAGACTCATCTCACTCCTGATTCCTGTCCTTATGTCAGAGACGTAGGCATTGAACAGGAGGGGACCAAGGACTGATCCCTGTGGGACCCCACTAATGACCCTCTTTGGGGATGAGACTGTCCCGCCAACTACGACCCTCTGGATCCGGTCATGGAGCCAATTTAGCACAAGATGTTCCTTGTGCAAGTGCACGCGAACGCAATAAAAAGTAGGAAATAGGAACAGCTATGAGGAATACCTTAAGGTTTGTGGAGAGGAACAGAGGGGTAGTATCCGAGCTAAACTACTGAAACAGGAAGCAGTTCCAGGTTAATTTGGATAAGCTCAGAGAGGTCATTGGAGGTAAGGCTTTATTGTGGGTTGAAGTAACCAGGAGGTCTGTTTGGCAAATTGGAGGGTGTTGCTGACTGTAGAGTGATGGATGCCCCACAGGTTAGGGATCAAATCTCACAGTTGGAGATGTAGCAAAAAATGGAACATTGAAAAGGAGTATGAGGTGTATCTTATGGTAAGCAGAGAGGGGCAGCAGGGTAGAGTCAAGAGCAATTCTATCTAAACAGGATGTTGTAACAGGCAATATTTAATGATAACGACAATGGGTGGTGCAGAGAACAGAGGAGCAAAGAAAGGATTGCAAGGGTACAGGAGTGCTAGCTAGTGCCTAGAAAGTATAAGGAACAAGAGGGAGTTTAGGGCGTTGAAACTGCTGATACAGATGCAAATTAAAACATTTAAAACCACACTGCCAGAAAACCAGGAAACACATACCACTCATCAGTCATGCCGTCTAGTTTGCTGGTGGGTGCCACGCTCTTTTGTATCGTCATTAGCAGAGCTCTGATGATGACTCATGTCAGTGCATAAGAAGAAGTAAACCACACAAAGATGAGGGTCCTGGACTTCAGGAGAGCAAATTACACAAGGACGAGGGTCCTGGACTTCAGGAGAGTAAATTAAAGAAAAATTATTAGGTGAATGCCTCATAGACAACTTAGCAGCTGGTGAATATATGGGTGGGGTGGAGAACAGTGGGCCAAATTGTGGGATGGCATAATGAAGGCAACAAACTTCTGCACAAAAGAACTGAGCAAGAACAGGATGATCAGGAGATCATTATGATTCTCAAGGGAAGTGGTTGCAAAGGGTAAGGCTAAAAGGTTGAGCTTGCAGGATAGCCTGTAAGTTAGAGCATCGAGTTGTGAATGAGCTTGATACATCCAGCAGACCTGGGTTTGATTCCCACACCCTCCACTTGCATACTGTGTGACTCTAGGCAAGTTGCTTAACCTCCGCAGTGCTCATAGGCTGCTACTAAAAATAGACACTTGTATCTAGTGGTCCTTACCCAGAATAAAAATAGACAAACAAACAAAAAAAGAGGCAGCATTCAGGAGGTACAAATGAGGCGCAGAAGCAAAGGGTAGCAGGAAATGCGATGACGGGCACAAACTGAGGAAAGGGTAGTCAAAGGAGTAACAAAGGTGGACAAGACCCCTTTTTTTTTAAACTTTAATTTTTATTAATTTTTAGGTATAACATTACAAGTACATAACTAACAACAAGCATAAGCAATACAGAACAAATTCATAAAAACACTTAGTGCCATCTTTTTTTTTAAACTTTAATCTTTATTCACGCTCTGCAGAGAATTTAATTACATTTTCAAGAATCACAGGTACAGACTTAATATAATATATACAGTTACAACTTATTTCATTATTGTTTAGGTTGTGTGTAAGACTGTGGGTCTCCTTAGCCACGATCAGTGAAAGGCTCACAGGGAGCGTCCCTTAGTCGCCTCCCCTTTTCCCTCTGGCCAGCAAGATGCCTACTTCTGGTAAATAACATAGCTTAGTCTTATATTTTACAAACACTAATACGGCTACGGGACACCCAGGCCCAGGAAGAGGAACCCTGCACTTCCTCAAATTTCTGCCGTTGTTGTTCCGGCTGGTTGTTGCCACATTATCCACCTGGACTATCTTTGGACAAAAAGAGGAGTCTTCTGGTTTATTTTAAAGGTGAGCTCCTCCAACTCAGCCAGGTCTTTAATAATCGAGATCCAATCTTGTTTTTGTGGCACTGATGAACTGAGCCAGGTTCTAGTTATCGCTTTAAGGGCCGCTGTTGTTAAGATTGCCCAGAGATACCGTGAATCTGATCCCTTGAGTTCCAATGGAGGCACCCCCAGGATTAGTTCAACCCAATTCAGTTGCTGGGTAATGGCAAGAATTTCTTTTATTGCTGGTATGATGTCAGCCCAGAACCTGGTAAGCCTGGGGCATGCCCAAAGAATATGTAAATAGCCTGCTTTGTCTTCCTCACAACCCCTCCAACAGCCGGCCGGCAGGGTTGGATTTCTTTTATTTAACATCTCAGGAGTAAAGAAAAAGTGGATCCTTACCTTCCAAGAAAATTCTTGCCAGAGAGGTGATCCGATTGCCAACTTGGCTATACCGAAAATCAGTTTCCAGTTAAGGGGTGGAAAACCAGGCCCTGCCTCCTCCTGCCCCTTGTTTTTAATTTTAATTAGGGGGTCTGACCTAATGGTCCCCAGAGCCTTATATAGGACAGAAATCTGTCCCTTCTGATCTGCTGATGTCTTTATTTGTTGAATGGCCGCCAGTAGAGGAACTACCCTCTCCAGGTCCATCACTTTCCTCTGGAGGGAATTTATATATGTTTGTACTTGAAGGAACCTGAAATGGACCGAGTTCCTAAAGCCAAACCTATTCTTAAGGGAGTCAAAGTCCAAGAACATAGCCCCTTGTGTAAACTGCCCAAGGTAAATCAGACCCATCCTAGTCCAGTGTCTGTATGTAAGATCAGTTCAGTTTGGGGGAAAGTCTTCAGCCCAAGCCAATTTTTAAGGAACCACAGTGAAGGTAACAATTTATATTTCTGCCATAGTCTATGTACCGAGCGGAGGGTCTCGCCCACTGAATTTAGCCTGGGCATAGGGTGATGACAGGTCAGCAGAGGGGTCACCACCCGGTCTTCGAGGGGCAACCTCCCCCCATTCCTCCCCCCCATTTCCCTCCAGCCCGAGGTGGAGCTGGGACCAGACCACTGAAGAGACTGTTTCAATTGTACCCCGAGGAAATAGTCCTCCAGATCGGGTAGAGATCTACCCCTGCCTCCCGCTGGGCCTGTAATGTTTTCAGTCTGATTCTTGGTCTCTTATTTGACCAGATAAATCTGGAAATCATCTTGTGCCAGTCCTGGAATATAGATTTATGGATATGAAGGGGTATGCATTGAAACAGATACAAAAATTTAGGTAATACTTTCATGGTCATAGCTTGAATGCTGGCATACATAGGGAGATTAATCAGGGACCACTTCTCAAAATCTCTCTTCAGGGAATCCGTCAGGGGCATGTAGTTTGCTTTAAACAGTTTGGATGGGTGTTTAGTGATGTGAATTCCTAGATATTTCATCCCCTCAGCTGCCCAGTTTAAGGGAAGGAGTTGGCGGATACGTTCAGGGGGGTCAAAGAAGAAGCTCAATACCTCCGTTTTCGATTTGTTCAGGGAGTAGCCTGAGTGCTTCCCAAAGTTCTCCAGGATAGGCCATACTTCTTCTATAATATTATGTGGCTGGGATAGTAATAGCAGCACATCATCAGCGTACAACAAAATCTTCTTCTGAATACCCCTGACCTCTATTCCTGTCACATCCTGTGCCCTTCTGATAGCCTCAGCCAACGGCTCAATATAAAGGGCGAAGAGAAGGGGGGAAAGGGGACAGCCCTGGTGGGTACCCCTGCCTAGATGGAACCTTCTGGACAACCCCCCATTAACTCTGACATATGCCTGAGGTCCTGTGTATAGGGATCTCATGAATTCAATTAAAGATTCAGGGAACCCCCTGTGTTCAAGAACCAGGAACAAAAAATCCCATGAGACCCTATCAAAGGCCTTTTCGGCATCTAAACTCAGCAGGCAGGTGGGAGCCCGGGTTCATTGAATCTTGTCTATCATGTCCAGGGCGGAACGCAATCCGTCAGGTGCTTGTTGGCCCATCACAAAGCCGGATTTGTCTGGATGTATTAACTCTGGTAGTATGGGGTTAATTCTCGAGGCTATTATAGAAGTAAAGATCTTATAGTCCTGGTTTAGCAGGGATATGGGGCAGTAAGATTCAAACTTTGCCGGGTCTTTTCCCTCTTTATGTAGGATTGTAATGGTTGCATATTGCCGGGGGAGGGGAGGTCCGCCCTCGGACCAAATATTTGAGAAGGTCTTGTGGAGGAGGGGCACCACCTCCAGAGCTAGGATTTTATAAAATTCGGGACCGAACCCGTTTGGGCCTGGACACCTGGCTGGCTTAAGTTTTTTGATTGAGGAGATGATTTCTTCCTGAGTGATGGGCCTAGTCAATGTTTGGGCTATATCTGGTGGCAAGGGGGGGAGTGGGATGGAATTTAAATAATCACATTTGTCCTGCTTAGAGGTAATCTCCGTTGACCTATGTAGATTGGAGTAATACTCCACAAATGATTCCGCTGTCTGGGTAGATTGTCTGACTAGTTGGCCTGTGCGAGGTGAGACTATCTTAGTTATTGCAGCTTTTGCTGCATAATGGCACAGCCGGCATGTTAAAAGTTTGGTGCCTCGAGGCCCACCCTAGTAGTACCTTTGTTTTAAATAAAATAAAGCTTTTTCTACCTCTATTTTTTGGATGTTATGTAATGACTCCCTACACTTTTGTAGCTCCCTCTCCCTGGGTTCCTCCCACTTAATCTTTTGGGCATACTCAAGCTCTTTAATCCGTGATGATAATTTCTGTTGGTTTTGCTTTAGTTCATGCTTTTTACGGGATGTTATTGCTATAATTTTACCTCTGAGAGAGGCTTGATAGTATCCAATAGTATCTGTGGTGAAACCTCTTGTTTCATGTTTTCGTCGAGGGTAACTTTCAGGAAGTTTGAGTTCCTTCAGTGCTCCTTTGTCCTGAAGTAAGGAGCTATTCAGTCTCCAGTGCGTTGTTCGTTTAGACAGTCCCAGCTCCACCTCTTAAGAAGATGGGGCTATGATCTGAAAGGACAGTTGTACCCACCCATGTAGATGAAAATCTATTCAAATCTCCCTTGAATGTGAAAAACATGTCCAACCGGGAAAAAACCCTGAACCTGGGGAAGAAGCATGTGTACTCCCGTGCTCTGGGATATTTCTCCCTCCAGATGTCACACAAGCCCATCTGCTGCAGCTGAATTCTGAGAAATCGAGCTTTAGCTGCGTCTAGTTTTGGTATCTGGGAGGTAGAGTCTAGGGCCCTATTTAAAACTATATTCCAGTCACCTCCCATTATTAGTACTCCTCTAGCCTTTTCTACAACCAACTGTAAAATAGTTAAGTACACTCTGAATGGAGAGCCTGGGGGAACATAAATATTGGCTAAAGTTATTGGTGCATCTTGGATGGTCCCCACCACAATGATAAACCTAGCGTCTGGATCCTTTATCACTTCCTGTTGTTGAAACTGTAGCTTTGCTGACAATAATATCACAACCCCCCTCTTTCTGCCCTCTGGGAGGGAAGACTCATATATCACTGGAAAGGACTGAGACTAAAGTTTTTGAGCTTCTTGAGGAGAGATATGGGTCTCCTGCAGGAAGACACCCTCACAACCCTGAGATGCTACAAAATGTTGAATCCTCTTCCTCTTCACTGGGCTGGACGACCCGTTTACATTCAGGGACATAAACTTGGTAGTGTAGCTAGCCATGGCCTCTCCATCCAAAAGTAGCATTCCATGTCTGTAACATGGATTCTCCTTGCAATAACAATTTGCATGTATAACAAGTCTGCAGAGCTTTTCTTATAGAGTAGTAACCTTTAACACAACAAAATGAATAACTTTTTACTGTTTTAAAACAACCAAACATTTGCTGCGGCTTCATTTGATTTCGAGCCGTCAGCTGGCTTAAATGATGAGTTACCTCGGCCGAGACTCCTCTCAGTCTGGTTACCCAGACTTTGTTGAAATGACTTCCAAGGGAAGGCTGACTGATGTTTGCCAGCAAAGGGGTGTCTGAGAAAACAGACCAATGTAGAGCACTCAGAAGTACAATGAGTGTTCTCCGCAGGGTCCCGGTATAACCAGGAATGAAGACCCTTCCCCTTCTGTCAGTATTAGTCTGCGTACAAAACCCCAACATGTGCCCAGTGCCCACCCACCCGAACTTACAAAACAGAAAGACCTCGAGGGAAAAGAGATATTTCACCTCGGGGATTATTTATAATTGGCCCCGGTTTGTATTTCTAAAGTAATCCGTAACTATTATTATTATTCCCAGCCCTTCTTGTTCCAAGTGTTCTCCTCAACCCTCCAAATCTTTGTATCATTTCCTCCCCTAAAGAGAAGGGATCAACCCAGCAACTGCCCCCAGCTGTGTTCCAGTCCTTCGCGGAGAGGGGTCCCCACCGTTCAGGCTCCCAGACCACTGGGCGATTAAGCCAATTCATCCAGACGGAGTGCGATTCACTCTGAAGTGAAGAAGCCCTATTCATATGTATGACACCCCCAAATCCAGCTGGAATCTAAGCCCCAGTTCACCCTCCAGCCGGAGTGATGGCCAAGGCTGAAGTGGGGGACCTGGGGAGGCAGCACACCAATCTGATCAAAAAGCCCAATCGCTCCGACTCCAAAATTATAGAAAGATCAGTTGGCATAAGTGCCCGCTCCCTCTCCTTGGCATGTCACCAGTGCTTAAGCTACGCTCATCTATAGAGGATGCATCTGTGTTTATATGAAGGGTTACATGCCTTGGGGGATAGAAATGGTTCAAAGAACCGGAAAAGGTGTACTAGGGCCCTCGGGCATTCCGTGGTAAGCCCCTTCCATCCGCATGGCTGCCTTGCAGATCAAGGCCAGAGCCTGCCACTCCCGTGGAGAGCCCGGTCCCCAACTGCGCCCCACTACCCATCGGGGGCTCCAGCGCTGGAGGGAAGGCACCGCCACCCCCACCGTACCACAAACCCCCCCAGACCCATCCCCCCTCCCGAACTCCCACCACTCCTGGCCAAGGCAACCATCCCAGATGAGTGGAATCAAAGCAAACCGAGCATCGACACCCTGGGGTCTCATCAGGAGCCGTGAATAATCACTCTGAACTGAGCCCCGAGAGTTCTCCACCCGTCAGATGCAGCCGGTCATGAGGCTGAGTACCCGAGTGGGGTGGGTAAAGCCGAGAAAGGGGTAGAGGCGATGCCCCACCGGACCCGGGACGCCATTTCAGGGAGAGACAGAAGCACACTACCGATCAAAGGTGTCTGCATTGGCGTTCCCGCTCCATCCCCCGAGACCCCAACCCCCTCACCCCCCACAGACTGATAAGGCAACAAGTAAGAGTAAATACAGACATTTTGAGCCCGAACAGCCCACCGAGCCAGTCACGCTGACTCCGTTAAGTTTATGAAGCCCCCACCCCCTGAGGCGACGGGCCCAGTCAAAAGTGATCTGTGCAATGATAAAACAGAGTTCATCATGTCCTTGAATACTTGCACCAAAAGAAAGTCATTGGGCAATAAGGAAATCAGGTCACCATGTCCGGGTAAGGTTACTCACTGCAGGCTCAACATCTGGAAGGGGGGGATTAGGAGAGCTAGAAGAGGGCTGTAGACGGGGACACCTCGAGAATGCAGCCAGATCATGTAGGCCCATCAGTCGGGGGGAGTAGATCGTGGGATAATTCGGGAGGGAAAAGACATCTACAGCTCATCCTTCGCTTCATTATTACTTCAGGTGATCGGAGAGCGCGGAGAGCCAGAATCCTCTGTTTCACTTGCCACCGACACCAGTTTCAGGTGAGAAGCGTTTTTATTTATCAAAGTGGGATCACCAAGTCTCCGCAGCATGAATCTGATGTCTGCTCGCAGGGAGGTCTGTGCCTGTCGAGCCAAGGAGTCTGGCCTGGTAACTTAGTGCCATCTTGATATATAAATTTTCTTTTTCACAAATAAGGTTTTCAAACGAAAGATCATTGAAGAAAGACATTTTTCAGGTTTTCAGGGATTCCGATCAATTCAATAAGTGGAAATCAGGTTGAATCCGAACATAGGATATAAATGGATTGGAACTCTGCTACATTCTCTCAAGCAAGGTTGAAATCCATTGGTAACACCAGGGAGCACCAAGGTAATTGATCATTCCCAACCTCCCCCAGTCATGGCACAAAATCAGGCCTCTGTGCCAAGATATATATGACCTACCTTCTCCAAAGCAGTTTGAATTGGGCCCGTCTTTTATTAATAGAGGCTGCAAACATTCCATTCTGTAAACAGAGATCATCACTTCTTGCCATTGACCCAAGGAAATATTTTTGTTTGTGTAACCCCTAGGTAGCGCTATCCCAAGGGCTACTACCCCTGCCTGTTTGACTACAGACAGGTTGAGGGGCCTAGGTCCTATGGCGAATGCCTCCACCCAGAAGTCAGGGTTTGTAGTGGTTAGACTAGCTTGGTCACAGCCCTCTGGGACACTGAGACCCCCTTTTATTCCCTCTAGTGACTTACACAGTACCCCAGAGTTACAGCCCCAATACCCCATGTATACACACTGTTCACTCATGTAGATACCACTTACCCTCGAGACTGATTCTGCAGCACATCTCTGAGGAACCCCCGTAAAATAAGGTTAAACAACATACACAGCAAAACACAATACTGTTTCCATAAGTACCAACACCACAGATAGTATATAGTATAACAACAACAAATC
This sequence comes from Neoceratodus forsteri, assembly GCA_016271365.2. Lineage (NCBI taxonomy): Eukaryota > Metazoa > Chordata > Ceratodontiformes > Ceratodontidae > Neoceratodus > Neoceratodus forsteri. The sequence goes on along the minus strand of CM057450.1, from coordinate 880,558,482 downwards.
TGATTTATTTAGGGGGCAGTAACACGGGAGGGGGAAATCAGGTTAATTGGTGGCATTAAATCACAGTACTGTGCACACATATAGGGTCTGAAAAGTCATACTCTGGGTACCCAAGTTGGGGGGGAGCTAGCCAGGTCTGTTGCCCGGGGTTGGCTGGCAGGTGCAGATGGATGGGGCCCTGTAGAAGAAAATATATGCACAACACCCAATTGTAATCTGGAGCCAGATGGCTCAGTCCATGAAGCAGGGAAATAACAAGAATTAGATGACACACTTGTGATTGAAAACAGACTGCAGGGTAATACCCTGATTTGTACTCACAATACCCAAGCTGAGGACCAGATGGTAGATGTTCTTCTGGACTGCCAGAACAACAGGACATGGAGACAAGGTCCTTGTGACTGGACCCCACTGCAGTTGATAGCAAACATATTTAGTCCAAGCTAAGCTAGGGTTTGCTTCCAGCTTCAGCACACAGCATGGGGGATTGGAAATAGCGATTCCCCACAAGCACTACGCACATTCATATGTAAAAGGAAAGTACTATACCAGGCAGGCTGCTCCTCGATCCCTATCGCAATTACTGCAGAATACCTGGGAGCACACAAAGCAGCTTCAGTTCCTGACAGACCGAGCACGATTCAGCAATTTCTCCCAGGGCCAGAGCAAGCCTCTGGGGGGCCTGGGGTACTGGACCTCTGGGGGGGCCCATGCGTAGGCAGTGTTTATGACATGTCAAAATCCTCTGCCCATCTAGGGAGGTCTGGGGGCATGCCCCCCCAAGGAAATTTTGAAAAAATGGTTGAAAATGGTGCACTTTAGGGGGTTTCCTTACTGTTTTCTGATTTTTTTTCCTACTTTAAAAAGTGACATTTTATGCTGGAAAAATACTGTACATGTCACTGCCTCAAATCATATATTGTATGTTTCCATATTCACATATATGGATAGTACAAAGTTGTATGTGCTTTCAGGATATGAATATGTAAACATACGGTGGATATTACTACAAATATATATAATATTTGCAAAGTGAGACAGTGTAGGATAAGGGCAGTGTTCAAACTTTGGGGAGGTCTGGAGGGGGGGCTTGAGTCTGGAAGGTGTGTACTACTCCATTCGCAAAAGAAAGGGTCCTACAAGAGCTCTTTAAGCTCAGGGTGGACAAGGCAATGGGACCTGATGGCATACATCCCAGGGTACTAAAGGAGCTAAGGGTGGAGCTAGAATAGCCATTATCAGAACTGTTTATTGAGTCTCTGAGCATAGGAGAGGTCCCATTTTTTTTGTTTGTTTTTTTGAGAGTGACATCTTGGAGTGCCTAAAGAATTGCTAGTACAGAGAGTACTCAGCAGCCAAAGACAAGTGTAAAGATGATTCACTGGCCACTGAGGTGGACGGCGATAGGGATAAGGCACTGACTCCAGGGTCTGTTGGTGCCAGAGCCTCACATCCCTTCTGCTGGTGCCAAGAGAAGGGCCAGAACTGGGCCACGTCGGAGTCCCTATGGAAGATATCTAGGGCAACAAAAAAATTTCTGTATTTCTCCTATATTAGTGGCCCATCAGTGCCTGAATGTGGACAACCTCTCTAAAAAGTGGTGAGGCCCCAGAAGAAGACAAGACTCAGTGTGTACATCAGGGAGAAGAAAGGGGAACCTAGATGAATATGGATTTGCAGGACTGGACTACACAGTCAAAGGTAGTAGAGATGTGTTCATCTACCCCAGCACCCTTACAGGTAGTGTGCAAACAGCCCAGTTACACAAGAATAAAAGGGGCATACCAATCAAGACAGTCTGACATAGTCAATAAGAAACAATTTCATCAAGAAAACAGGCCAACTTCCCCAGCAACCACAGGGATGTACCCTGTGTAAGAGCTAGTGTAGTCAATCCAAAAAGGTGCATACCACCTCCCACACATGGAACAACTTCCAAGCAGAGTTAGACTGAAGAGTGCACTGGGGCATGTGCTGCATTTAGTATCTATTAGGAATATACCCCAGGCATGGAGGAGGAGGACAAGAAAGTAAAAGGGAGAAATAAGCTGTGTTCCAGAAAATCCCTTGTTTTGGTTGGTGGAAGGGCCCATGGGATCCTTACCCCTGACACTTGGTTGTTTGTCACCCCATTCTCTATTCATCGTATTTTCCCCAATAGAAAATCAATTTATGCTAGTAGAGAACATGGCATTTGCGTGACTTAGCAGTTGCAAACGTATCAATAATGTCATCAAAGCTGATTTGTCGAAGTATATCACTTTCAATACATACTTAGAAGAGTGAGTGCACTCAGACGCTTGTCTCGCATTGTAGATCACAGTTTGTTTTTAATGAGGGCCATTTTGCTGAATGAGCGTTCACCTGAGCAGTTAGTCACCATCAGTGACAGGTACATGCGAAGAGCAACAGAAACATTCGGAAAGGTCTCTTGCAGTTCTTCAGTATGAAGTAGTGATGCTTGAGATAGTGGTGAATCACAACCTCTTGCCTTTGCAAAGCTGATGAACTGAGACATTTCACCAGGGAAGACCTCAACAGACAAGTCTGATGGGTATTCTTGAGCTAATTTCTGAGCCTCAAGATGTATTGCCTCATCAGTTAAGACGTCAGAGTCCACTATAACTTTGAAGCGATCATAGACTGTTTGGTAAGCCGAAATCCTGTAATTCAAAGCCATAATGAGGCAATCTATTATAACCAAGTAGGTCTCAGTCCGAATTTCTCTCTGCCAGTTAGACAACTCCCTCAGATTGCATCGTCATACTGCATGTTTCTTTTCCTTTTCCTTGGTGATCAGTCCTGTAATTAGGGAGCCAGATAATTCTTGTGCTCATTTCAAATTTATCGAAACAATCACAAGTGTTGACAATGCTTCTGAGAGATGTCAGTAATTCAACAGCTGATTTAAGATCAGTTTTGCTATGTTGCAAAGATTTGCTCGTCGCATTGAATCTGACAAGAATGGTATTCCACAGATCACAAAGAAATGCTGTTTCGACTAACTCCATTGTTTGGGACAACGAGTCTGCCTCATGTCTTGAGGTGCCATTCTGATGTTCATCATCAGCGATTTCCTCCAGAGCAGCTTTGATGTCGGCATAGCTGTCAGAGAGTGCCTTGGTTGCATCAGCACCTGCAGACCACCATGTGTCAGACAGTGACTTCAGTGTCAGTCCACCACCTTTCTCCTTTAAGTGTTTCATCAACACTGACCAACGGTGTGTAGACGCAGAGAAGAAAGTGTATAGTTTCTGCAGAAAGCCAAAGAAGTTGACTGCCTCTACACAGCAATCAACAGAATTAGAACCAACTAGGTTCAGAGAATGGGCAGCACAAGGTACAAATATTGCTAGGGGGGTTCACTTGTCTGAGTCGTGCTTGCATGCCAGAGTATCATCCAGCCATGTTGTTTGCATTGTAGTAAGACTGGCCATGGCAATCCATGAAGCCAATGGCTTCACTCTTCAAGTAGTCTAGCAGAGTATTTGCTAGGTCTTCAGCCATATGACTGCTGATTTGTAGGAAAGTCAAGAACCCGCTCAACTGGAACACCATTTAACACATACTGAGCAATCACAGTCAGCTGATCAACGTGAGTTAAATCAGGCGTTGAATCAACAGATACCGAAAAATACTTGGCCATTGCGATTTCTCTAACAATAGTGCCTCTAACATGGTTCGCCATGATTTAAATGAATTCTTCAAAAATAGTTGAGGACAAGTAAGCAGGCTTTCCTCGACCAGCATTACCAAAGTTTTCTATATGTGTGGCCAGAAAGGGATCAAACTTCGCTATCAATTCCATGCAACCAAGGAAGTTGCCATTATGTTTTGATCCAATTATCTCATCATCTCCTCGGAAGGCCAGGCCTCTCTCAGCCAGAAAAGTAACAATAGCCACTACCCAACATAATACATCACGCCAATACTGCTTTCTCTCCTGACACTGCTTCTCCAAACTGTGGTCAACATGGCAATATTCTTTGCGACGGTTGCAAATGCTGAGAATGCAATCTCTGTGCACGTCACTTTCTTCATGGGTGCAGATTCTCTCATCAGCTTTTTTCCAGTCATTAAAACCCTCAACTTGCGAAAACTGATCTTTCTGACTTGTCATCAGCGTGCAGAAGAAACAGTATAGAGATCCTTTTGAAGGACTATATAGCATCCATTTCCTCAGATGCATCTCACCATTCGTCCGCCTGGTGTAGAACATGTGATTTTTCATGAACCGGAAATGCCCCTTTGGCTGTCTCTGTGTTGGGTTGTAATAACGCTTTAACTTCATGTAACTGTCAGAGTCAGTCTTATTCTGCAAATGTCTGGTCCTTTCTTAATCCAGAAGTCCACTGTGGCGGAACGTATGGGGAACCACTCTGCAGGATCGGTTGATCGACATTCACATTCATCATGTACTGAGTGTGATGAATCGCTGATAGGCTCCTTCTGGCCCAAAAACATGTCATCATTTTAATTTGTGTAAGTGGCAGTCAAAGGACACTGGTGGACAACCACAGTATTGTCTTCAAAATATTCTAAATCAGATTCCGCATCAGGATGTGCCTGTGATACTTCAGAGTTGATAGTAGCATTCACACTTGCTGAGGGGTAACTAGTTGGGGTGACAAGGACTTCAGCTGACACAGAAGCATTAATCGCAAAAAATTAACTGAGTCGAGGGGTCTTTGCCAACACGGAATTCAGTTTATCTTGCTTCTCCTTCGCAATGCGACGTTTCAGAGCACCTGATTGCAAAACCCTTTGTGGCATTTTCTTTAATCTTATACACACACTGTCTCCACACGTCCCAGTCAGACCTGGGAAACAAAATGAGGAATTGGAAAAGAACTGCATACAGTAGTAATTGTTAGTAATTACACAGTTAACTGGCAACATAGTTGGAAGCCACAATAATGTTAGTCTCTAGCAAAAATTTTAAGACGCACATTTTTCTTTTCTTTCATTCCTGAACTAAAATACTACGGGATGAAGTTTTTAAATGTTTCCTCTCCCGAGTCATTTCCACCATATAAAAATGAAATTGACATCCTTGGTACAGTATTAAAGCAGCACTGCAACAATCCAGTGAAATTTTTACCTATAATGTTTTTCGAAATTTTAGATTGCCACTCACCTCCTGACTTGTATGATACCCTTCTTTCCATAATTTGAAGCTGACTTATTACTTTTTTTTTCATGTTTGAAATAATACAAGGAGTTCTCTTTTTAATATGGCTCGGACTAGGACTTCATCAGTATTATCTGCTGTTGTTGTCCATCAGTTGTTTAAATATCACTTCTGTTGTGTCTAAAATGAACTATCATGTTGCAGGCAGTGCTCCCTGACCTTATGGAACAATAGGTGTTCAAAAACAGCTGAGAATATTGATGAAGACCTGGCCCAGGCCATATTGAGAGGAGCGCTCCTTTTATTGTTTCAAACATGGAAAAAGTACTAAAACAGACTCACATTGTGGAAAAATGGGTATCATACAAGTCAGAAAGTAAGTGCCAATCTAAAATAGCATAAAAAAGTATAGGTCAACATTTTCACCAGATTCATGCACTGCTGCTTTAGCCAAAATTATCAGAAACATGTGGAGCACCATTATTCATCCTCTCAAGCTGCCACTTAGAAAATGGTTAAAAGTATTCCAGGCTTCTGATTGGCTGAGGGACTTCTCTAGCTGGGCATCTATCAGACAACAGATGCCCGCCTATTAAAAGTATCAGCCCAGCCAACCCCATCACCACAGTCCTGCTGCCCAACCTGGTCTCTAATTGGCTAAAACACTCTCATTTCATTTTCAAATCTCCGCTATTGTATTTGTCTCGCTTAGCGAGAGTGGAGACCACACACCAGTCCACAAGACGTTCTCCCGATAAAATGATGAACCTAATGCGTATCCCTGCTGAAATAAGCAGAGCAAAGCCAGTAGAAAAACATAAATGAACCTGTTTTCACAAAGTTACTTTTCTTTCTATTATCTCCCTGTCCACACCTGAGCTGTCACGATTTAGCAATACAATGGACAACATGGCATTTTTTGCCCCATTATCCACAGAAATCCTGATCACACTTTTAAAATCAAAAACTGAAAACCACCATTTTTTTCTATCAGTCACCAAGACAGCCACTGAGCTGGCGAAGCTCCAACCCTCATGCATACATACGCAGACACCACCAAAATGACAATCTAAATAAAGATCTCCAAAAACAACAACAGTTTTCATTTTCAGACTATGAGCGCTAGCACACCGTCTGCTCACCGCCACTCACATCCCTTACCACCTCGCCGATGCTCACCTCTCTCTTAACCCAAAGACAAGCAACTCTATTTTTTTCAATTTACAAAGTCCAGCACAGCCACCACACATCCTTGGTTGATCGTAGCATGCCTCATCATGTAACTCAAAACTCCACTGCAACCTGACCCCATTTCTCACACAACTCTAATTGCACTCTTTGCAGTGGTGCCTCTAACAAATTAACAAAAAAAAATAAACAAATAAAATGGACCACTGGCGAATGTTAGTGTGTGTGTGTAGAGGGGGGGTGTAAAACCTGCACTACCTTCTGCTATTAAAGTATACCAGTAGAGTAGAATAGGGACTTCTAAACTATCAAAAACAGTTTAAATACATTTGTTCATCATTTTCTATTAATTTTTCTGATTTCTTTTTTTTTTTATAAAAATCCACATATAACCTAGTTTTCTAAGCACAATAACACCCTCCAGGGTGGGCGGTATGGGCTATATCCACCCTTCCAGGGGCTATAAGACCCTCCGCCTGTGACATTGGGCATCATTACGCCCCTGGGTGGGTGGGTACAGCCCAATACCGCCCACCCTGTCAGGTATTATTGGTTGCACACAGCATGTATCAAGCATGCTTTTACTTGAAATTGCAAGCCATGATGTGGCTCTCATACAGATATGTACTGTACACTATTCCTATCAATTTTAGAACAAAATGATGATGAAAACTAAAAGGCAGTCTTACTTACCTCTGATAAACTCTCCTTTCAGCCTGAAAATGAAAGAACTACTCGAGTCGGCCAGGCAGTCTTCTCTTTTTGTAGTCAGACTCTATAGCAAAATGCTCTAAAAACAGAAAAACAGAAAAATAAATACTGTATCTTGAAGCCAAATAAAGCCCTCTGAACTGTAAAGGCCATTACAGCACTTGCTGCTATGCACATTGACAGATGGGACTTCAGGTTGATGTCTCATCCTAAAGATGGCAGCTCAGAAGTGCAGCACCTCCCTCATGCGGCAACCCTAGCAATAGGTAGGAGAAGAACAAATCCAGAGAGCAAGGCGGGGCTTCACATTTTGCAGCAGGTAGGGCAAATTGGCATATGCACATTGACTTGGGTCCACATCTTAATTAGGCCAATTTTAGGCTGATGCACCTAATATAAAAGAATCCATTTGAGGCAGATACAGTACAGAATAGAGACCCGGCTTATGGGTGGTCTACCTCAACGTTGGTAGCTGGGTGATTTCACAGCAGGGGCCTGAGGTGAATACCAAGAGACTTCCCACTCCTTTTGAAATCAAATTAGTAAGTTGCCAATCCAGGCTGAAAAAAAATATGTTACATTTATCCCTTTTGTGTGTGTGTATGTGTGTGTGTGTGCGTGTAGAGGTGCCAGGTGTTGAAAACAAGATTTACAATTTTAGAACTATACTGTAGGTGTAGTTTTTGTCTTATTAGTCATGCCAAATTTCTGACTGCGCCTTTCATTTAATTTGGTTCTGTTTTCCAAAATTAACAAAATACGGCTATTTTGAAGGAACGCTTTCAGCCCTTTCTGCATCATGATACTTTTACCTGAAAACCTACATTTTATGATTGCTTACCTTCTATAAAAATGTATCTATGTTACTGAATGTTTTATGTACTTTTCTGACTAGATCTGAAATACATGGTATTATACAATAGCAAGAAAGAATCTTGGACTGTGATTGGTCAGTTTGGGGCTGGACCCATGGCATTACCCCAGCACAATGCCACAAGTCTAGTCTCAGCCTCACTGTGAGCCTGGAGATGAGCTTGAGCACATTGAGCATCTTGAACTTGATTGTTTCATCTGCTCTTAAAAACCAAAAAATATTTCTCCACACAAAAACGTCTTTAAAAATTTTTTTTTTGTTCTGTATAACAACGAGCCATTGTATAATAGCAATAATGCACTCCAGCGTGTGTGTGTTGTTTGGGATAACGCCACGCCTGGGGCATTGACGCACTCAGCCTGAGGCCTCATGCCCAACCTTCCCAGGTGTGGCGTTATCCCAGCACGACACACACTCTGTCATGCATTATTCCTTTAATGGTGTACTTATATACCCTAGCTTGTTTCTTTTCAAATCCTTGACCTACACTTACAGACTTCTTGAATATTAGGAACACAGTGCAGCCACTCAAGAGCATTATTACCCTCTCCTCCAACTGCATTATGAGTGGCTAGACTGTGTTGGGGGTGTTCCCAAGTCTAAGACAGATGTAGTGGAATCTGAGTAAGGACTGTAAACAAACACATTGTTTTGTGCTAACACCATTATAGTGGGGTCTGTTTTTCACTTTTTAATAAGAAGCAAGAATCCGAATAAAGCTTCCAGTGACACCAGCAGTCTTTACAGAATGTAAACAATCATAACAGCCATTTTTATGTTTGCTTGCATGCATGTGCAAGAAACATAGTGCCATCATCCGAGTTTTCGTAGTTGTGTCACCCCCTCTTCCAATTCAGTCAGTGTGTTGGCAGGCGCGGCCCCAGTCCTCCAATGCATGCTGGAGCTGTCTATGACAGCTCCAAAATGCAGTGGCGTACAATTGAAAGGGGAGCTATGCTTCAGTGAGCAGCGATCAGATATCGCCTGCTCATGTGCAGCTCCCCACACACACACACAACACACCGCATACTGCGCGCTGCCCCCACGCACACACTGTAGCCGGACGGGTGCCCAATCCCCATCGGCTGTGTTGCACCCCAAAGCCTTCCACATGCCACGCTGGGTGCCCACCCGCGTGGCAACCTCATGAGCATAAGCCGATGGGGTGCCCAATCCCTATCGTCCTCACTGCCCTCCCCAGAGTACAGGGTGCCACACTGGGAGCCCACCCAAGCGTGGCAATAGATGCTATGGCCAACGGGGGTGCCCAATCCCCCATTGGCTCCACGCCCCCCCAACCAGCCATCCTTGTGCCATGCTGGGAGCCCACCCCAGCGTGGCAAACGTCCCGCGTTGTCATTTCAAAAAAAAAAGAACCTGTAAAGAAAAGCGGTCCCCGCAGTCTCCCTGCCCCCCCGCAACCCGCACCCACCCACTGAGCACCCTGCCTCCCACACCCCGCTCTCACCCCATACTTACCTCCGAGTCTGGCGTAGCGATCTTGGTGGACGGGAACACGTCTGCACTCTTCAAAGCCGACCCGCGAACTGAGGAAATGCGGTAAGCTGTATAATGGGATAGATAGGGTTTTCAACTTTGTTGCATATCTCAGGTATTTTTGGAATTTTACCAAATTTTCAATATGGGGTTTTGGGACCCTTCTCATGAATACTGTCACTGTCATGGCATTATTGGCCCGAAGAGGTGATTTTGCAGTCACTGCACGAAATCACCTTTCGAGAATAATTAACGACACTGCCAATGTTCATAGGTGGGCTCTCAAAGCCTATTTTTGAAAATTTGGTGAAAAATTCCACAAAATGACTGTTTCTGACGATAGATTAGCAGTTCCTCATGGCGCTTCGTAAGTTCAATAATTTCAATATTTTCACTCCAGATTTTCATCATTGCCATTTTACCACACCTTCTTATGAGAAGTACAGCTTTCATTTTTCACATCTCACCCAAAACGTGTTTCCGCCCATGTAGCGCACAATGGCGCAGTCGGTGTGCAAAATCAATGTCGGGACAAATTAAGAAAATCACAGTGACACTGTTCGCAGGCAGAGATCTTAAAATGGCTATGTTGAAAATTTGGTGAAAAGTTCCTAAAATGACTGTTTTACGAGCGTGCGTTGCGCAGTTCCTATGCACGCTGTAAGTTCGCGAATTTTCAATATTTTCACTCCAGATTTTCAACATTGCCATTTTACCACACCTTCTTATGAGTAGTACAGCTGTCATTTTTCACATCTCACCCAAAACGTGTTTCTGCCCATGTAGTGCACAATGGCGCAGTCGGTGGCAAAACCAATGTATGGGACACATTAAGAAAATCACAGTGATGCTGTTCATGAGCAGAGGTCTTAAAATAGCTATATTGAAAATTTGGTGGAAAAATTCCAAAAAATTACTGTTTTACGAGCGTGCATTGCGCAGTTCCCACGCACCCTCGTAAGTTCATGACTTTGTAATATTTTCAGTCCAGATTTTCAACATTGCCATTTTTCCACATTTCCTTATGAACAGTACAGCTGTCATTTTTCTCAACATGGCTGAAGTGTGTTTCACATTTTCAAGCGCGCAGAGATCGTGGTCGCTGTGGGAAATCATTGTTCGGGACAGATAAAGAAAATCACAGTGACACTGTTCATGATCGGAGGCACCAAAATGCCTGAGTTGACAATCTCTGTAAAATCCCCAACCTAATTATATTACGGGTGTGCGTTGCACAGTTTCTATGTACGCTCGTGACTTCACCAGTTTTTTTAATATTTTTACTGCAGATTTGCAACATTGCCATTTTTTACACCTCCCCATGAACAGTACAGCTGTCATTTTTTACATCCTGTTCGGAATGTTTTTGCACCTGTGGTGCTAAATGCTGTAGTCGCTGTGCATAAGCAACTTTCGGCTAACAAACTGATATTGCCACTGTTCATGAGGTGGGGTCACAAAAAAACATGTTGAAAATTTGGAGTGAAAATACCAACGAATGCCTGAGGTATTAGGGTTTCCAACCATAATGCCCAACCCTGTAGAGAATGACAGGCATCAGGGGTGTGACTTGGGATTCTTGCCTGTGATGCTCATACCATTCCACACCCTGCAGCCAGTGAGAGGCATCAAGGTATGCCTTGGACTCTTCAGCCCCAAAGTTCACCCCATTCTCCTATATCACCCATCTCACCGTATTTCCTAATGGAATGGGGTGCACATAAAAGCCAAAGACCCCAAGGAACACCGTGACACTTGTCAGTGTCTGCAGGGTGGGGTGTGGTGAAATGGCGAGGCCGTTATGCCTGACGACCCAAAGGCACACCCCAATGCCTGTCACTCTCTGCAGGGTGGTGGTGGGGTTGGCTTCAGTTCAATACTTCACTGCCATTCCTATTACGCAGCTCTGTAACTTCTACACTGCCAGTGCCAGCAAGCAAACATTCGGCATTGACAAATGCTTGTTTTAACTAGAAACACTTTCAGGCCTAAGGGGGTTAACAATGTCCCTTTAAACAGAAAAATACAAGCAGCAGTATTAAATTTAAACAAAGAAAGCAGGGGATTCCCTTAGGCGGGAACCACGTCAAACCATGATTCATCCAGTTCCTGGGAACCAAGCAGAAACTGGACAAACCACTAGTTTAATTAAATGAGTAGAATAAACACTCTAACACGAGTTATTCAAAAACTAACTTAAATAAATGAAAAAAAACCCAAAGAGATAACGTTAAACAGATAAAAGTGAACCAGAAGGCTGGAGAAGACTTCAAGGAGATTGCTTTCTTCAGGCAAAGAAACAAATCTGGTGTTTAGCCAATGGGGGAATGTGACCACTGTGCAGAGTTTAAATAATGTTCTAAATTGCTGACAGTACAGTGGCCTACCGGTTAGAGTAACAAGCTGCGAATGAGCTTGGCACATCTAGCAGAGCCGAGTTTAATTCCTCAACCACCACTTGGATACTGTGACTCTGAGCATGTGCTCCAGGGCTACCTCTGTTAAAAGACATTGGCCTGGATATTCAAACTGCGCTGAAAACTGGCGCAACAGTAGGAGCAAGCGCAAACCAGTTGCGCAAATGCGCAACAGGTGCGATATTCAAACATGGAGCAGAGCAAATTGCGCAAGCAACCAACGTCTCAATATCGCACATACTACGCCATCGCGCAACCAGGAAGGAGAAGCTGAGCCAAAATACTGCGCTATGGCGCAACCATGGAAGCTCAGCTGAGCATTCAAAAGCTGCCATAAGCGCAAGCACAGCCCCCAGAGCAATGGAACTGCACATCCAGGGAGGCAGGCTGGGGCCCACCGCAGCCATGCCACACATGAAACACAGGGACACACTGCAGAACCCACCACGGCACACCCCAAGCACAGCATCACTGGGGTGGGACGGATGATCACGATGCCCATGGGGACAAGCCAACAATGCATAGCAGAGCCATGACACCCCAGCACAACCACTGGCAGGCAGAGATGCCACACACAGGGGTTGACAACCACAGTGTACATCAGCCCCCGTATGCACAGCACACCGTGTACCGTGACCCCAAGACACCGCTCGTATGCAGTGACTGGCACTGCAGGAAACACAGCCATCCCCCCTGCCACACGTCAACCCCATGCTGCAGAGAAGCATACCAGCCAGACCCACCCTGTGACCCAGCAGTGGGTGGCAGCAGGCAACAAGACCAACAGAAGTCAATGCCATGCTGGTGATACCTCCCCATGGACACACACACACACACACATATACAGGACCATACCAGCCCAGATGGCATGTACACCCCTGCAACAGGACACCCATAGCCAGTTGCAAATCAGAGACCAACACAGCAGTCATATCAAAATAGAAATGTATATTTAAAAGATCAACATATAAACATAAACAGGTGAAACTATGTACAAGTGGGGGGACGGGTAAAGGCAGAGGTGTTCAAGGGGAGGAATAAAACCTGGAGAGGAAGGCAGGGTGATAGGGATGGGAGAAGTGGGAAGAAGTGGCCTATGGCTCAGCTGGCTGCCGGTCTTCCCCTGCTGGTGTCCCGTCCTGTGCCTCCGCCTCCTGGAACCATGGCGCTGTGTGGCCTGCAGTATCGCCCTGGTTCTCCTGTGACACCTGGGTGAGTGCGAATACCCTCTCAATCCTCCTGAGTACCTCGAGGCCTGGGAAAATGGGAACACAGTCAATGGCTGAGACTGACCACAACCCTGAACACCACCCAACCTGCAAGCCACATGCTCCAATGTCCGCACCTGTGATGGCATGCACCCCCACAGTGAACATGCACATGGCCATCACAAACAGGCGGCACCAGCTATCGCACCACCGCCCACACACACTGCCCACGTCAATCACAGTACAAACTAGGCTGGCAAGTGATGTCGGCAACGTGGTGCGATGCCAGTTCACAGCTATGTGCCCAGTGCATGCCTGGACCACCTGTGATGCATACACAGGCGTGCCGTGATGCTGCACTGTGATGCAGGTCACCTGTGTCATGCCTACATACTGGATACATAGACAGTGTCGGCAGATAAGGGCCTATAGGACACCCAGTCTGTCCATTTGACCTTGTATGTTCACTCTGTTGTCCTATAAGTCCGTTCCCCTCCACTGACCTCCAGAATTCCTTTATGGCTAACTTATGCATTCATAAATCCGTGACCAAGTCAGCCCCACCACTTCCTCTGGCAGGGTGTTCCACTTGTCCACCACCCATCCTGTGAAGAAATACTTTCTCATGTTTCCTCTAAGCGCCCCCTCCAACTGCATCCCATGCCCTCTGGTCCTGGAACATCCTTCGCTTACAAATATTGTTTTCCTGCACTCTGTTTCCCCCTGTAGGATACTTGTGTCCCCATCATATCCCGCCTCCTCCCCTCAGGGAGAACATGTTCAGTTCCGTCAACCTGTCTGCATAGGACTTGTGATGCAATCCATGCACCATCCATGTCGCCCTCCTCTGAACCCTCTCCACCCAGTCCATGTCCATCGCGGGTATGGTCTCGGAACTGTACACTGTACTCAGTGTGGGGACTCACAAGTGTTTTGTATAGTGGAACTATGACCTCCCTTTGGTTGTGTCCCGCATGGCTGGTGGTCTTGCCCCCAGCATGCAATAGCATCCATAGTAATGATACTCACACTCCTCCAGCAGCTGGGTCTGGCGCTGCTGCTGCTGCTGCTGCTGGCACAACACCCCTGGCACGCCGGGCCCTGGCATGGCCCACATCACCCTGGTCCTGTGTCCTCACAATCCGACCTGTGGGAGACATATGTTGAGACAAACATCAGTGTGACTCAAAAGCAGAGTGCCCCTGCCCCAGTGAGTGCCTGCCCACACAGCCATAACCATCCATCGCACAGCTGCACACACTGACACACCTATGCACAGCACCCAAGCACACACACACCCCTACAGAGAATATAGGTGCATAGATGGTACACTCACCTGGCCTGGGCACCACGCCCCACCTGGCACGTGAGCAGCCGCGTCAGCAGTTCTGGCTCCCTCGGCGGAGGTCACTGTACCGGTGCCGGCACTGCTCAGCAGACCGGCCCCGGCCAGTGACCTCCACCAGGTCAGTGGCCACTTGCTGCCACACATGGGTCCTAGGCATGGTGAGGGGGGCCTCACCATACAGTGCCTCACGGTGGGGCTCCACCAGGGCCACCAGGTTGGCCACTTCAAGCTGGCTCCAGGACACCGCCCTCCTCCTAGCCATGGCACCAACTTTACAGCAGGCAATATGGCACCCCGCTGCACCATAACCCCACGTGGAGTTGTTGCGCAATAGACCAGCACAGGCTCCAGTCGCGCTGTTCGAACAGGCGCGTCCCTACATGGCGCTGTCACCAGACAGCGCAATAGGGATACACATGGCATACCAACAGCGCCAGGGGTCAGAGGGCATACACAAGGTCGCGGCAATGGCGCAGGCTACGCACAGCGCCATGGGGCGTATAGGCATCCTGCCGCGACTGCCAAGCAGAGCACCAGTGCCACAGTGGACTATCGGCGCAGAAGTGCCACAGCGCCATATAGTGCCCAGTGCTGTAGCGCCACTGGCACAATGGTGGCCATGGCCTGAATAAGCCTGTATCTCAACGGGTCTGCAGTGCGATCGGCGCATGCGTAACCTGTCTGGGCATGCGCAGTACAGTGTAGCACGCAGCCACAAACATGTGCCATCGGCTCAGCCTGACCTTCCGTATTGCGCTAAGCGCAAATACGCGATATTCAGCCGACATATGCAAATCATTCGATCAGCCATTCAAAGGTGCAGTGGCGCGATTAGCATGTCATTAAAGTTGCGCCACACCTCATTTGCATGTGTTACGCTATAAAAATTGCAACAGTGGGTTGTGCCGGCCAGATTTGGTTGCTGCAGGTGAGGTGAGAGGTGAGTTACATGCTGTGTGATGCTCAGGACAATGCTCATGGGCAGGGGTGCTGGAGGATGATAAAGGTTGAGGGGCTGAGCATGAAAGGGCACTAGAAAGGGACAAAGGCACCCTTTCTATCAGTATCTGCCATGCAGAGAAAGCCCCGGGCGGCAGCTATGCTCATGGAAATGCTGTGGACTGCACAGTGACAGGTGTCCACTTCCACCCATACAGATCACCATGACTGACCAGAGCCAGGCTGAGGGTGTGGGCCAGCGGGCGTAGGAGGAGGCCGAACTTCACCATGGCAGAGCCGAGGCCCTCTTCCAGGCCTACCTGGAGGATGAGCCAGTATTGAGCGGACGGAGGGGCACCCCTCAGGAGCGTGCAGCTGCATGGGAGGGGGTAGCTTGGGCCGTCAACCTGCATGGAAGCCACCAGCGCTCCGTGCAGGAATGCCGGAAGAAGATGGGGACTGACCGCAGGAGGCTGAAGGAGAAGGTGGCAGCCTTCAGGGTGGCAAGTGCTGGCACTGGTGGGGGCCCACCAGTGGTGTTGCAGCTGACCCTACAGAGAGAGACACTGGTCGCGGCCATGCAGCCGAGTGCCATTGCAGGCGTTCAGGCGGAGGATTCCAGACAGGTGGAAGCCCATCACTGCCAGTATGACATGGTGATGTTGTTGGGGGGCTGTTGTTCACATGCACTCACATGTACTCTCTTTCTGTTACAGATCCTGTTCATCTGCAGGAGGCAGTGGTGGTGGTGGGTCCAGACAGTGAGGCAGACCTGCTGGATGTGGAGGAGGACCATCCACCTCTGCCACCAGCCTGCAGGCACTGCAGCAGCATGCAGGCTGGGCCAACAACTCCAGCGTCAGCGATCTACGGGTGCAGGGTTGCACAGCCTGTGTCACAGCAGTCTGGCATGCAGGTATGCCAGCATGCTGTGCCTATGGCAGTGCACGCACCTGCACCATTGATGATAACAGGCCTGCAATGGCCAGTGATAGGTGTGTGTTCCACGACGGACACATGGCAGCCAGCACATGCCCTGGGCCTTCCTGGTTCACACCTGTGTACCAGCATGCTGGCACAGTCCCAGGCTGTGCCTGTCAGCACCAGTGGGGCAGCATCGGTGGCTGTGCAGGTGTCTGGCACTGTTGACAGCACGGAGGTGGAACAGGTGGACCTGGGGGCTCAGCAGTTGGAGGGGCGGCAGCAGCAGTTGCACACCAGGTCTGGGGGGACAGTGTCAAGCAGTGGCACATGTCCACTGCCCTTTGATCCGCCCATACCTGGTCCTGGCGAACAGCGCCCACCCACAAGGGGTGCTGTGCACCAGGACCGTCCACACCCTGGGGGTGACGATGCCATTGGGGCACAGTACCCATTGGATGCGCACACCCACCTGCTGCAGGAGTCGGTACAGCTGCAGAGGCGGGTTGCAAGGTCCATGGAGGCACTGTCTGTGTCCGTGGAGCGGCATAGCAGGGAGTGTGCTCGGGACCGAGCCGAGCTGGTCCTTATGCGGACGGATGTGACCGCTGCCACTGACAGGCTGACCCAGGCAGTGGTCTCTGTGGCGAATGCATTGGCCACACTGTCAGGTGCCCTGTACACACACCCCACACAGTGCGCCTCACTCCCCTTTCGGCGTGCGATGGGCACCAGGCCTGTCGACGCGGGTTCTGCTGTGGCATCCGAGCACCCCTGGTGCAAGTTTGTTTGGCAGGATGCAGACCCTGTGCGGGCAAGGTCGCGGTCGCGCACTGGGACCCCTGGTGGTGCACCAGCGCCACCCGATGTACCCTGCTCAGCCTGCCAGTGCTGCTAGGCCACGGCGGGCGCCACGCATCCGTGGTGGCCGTGGGACAGTGCTACCTGACTGAGCTGTCTCCCAATGCAGGCCCTGTCTGGTGCTGCCCTGTGTGCAATGTGTGTCATGGTGGGCAGTGCACTGCTGGGTGCTCTGCTCACCAAGCTGACACACGGACCACCTGCACACTCTCCCAACTGCTGTACACAGGTGCGTGTGCATGATGATGCCTGCATTGCACTGTACACCAAGGTGCAAGGTTGCCCAGGTCCTGACACACGTACGTGGACAGTCCAGGTGGTGGGGGGTGGTTGGTGGTGCTGTGTGTTGGCAATGTCATTTCCGCAGTGCTGTGCTGCTGCCCCTGTATGCTGCCTGGTGTGTGTGTGTGTCCATATGAGTGCTCACCCCTCTCTGATGGTGTGTTGGTATGCCTGGACCCTTCAACTCCCCTGACCTTCATGCACGGTGTGTTCCCCTGTGTGCCTGTGGTTTGCGCATGGACAGTGTTGCCTGCACATGTACCCTTGACTTACCTGTGTTGGGCGTAGTGCTCTTCTGCAATGGTGTCCCGGTGCAGCTGGGCCTGCTGGGTCAGTCAGGGGTCCCTCCGTCCTAGGGGGGGCTGCTCATCACCCACATCACCGGCGCCACTGGCGTCCCCATCGCTGTCCCCCTCTTGGACCTGTACGGCTATCCCATGGTCTTTGGCCATGTTGTGCAGGATGCAACAGGCCAGGAATATCCCACAGGCCTTTTGGGGGCTGTACTGTAGGGCTCCGCCGGAGGTGTCCAGGCATCGGAAGCGTGCCTTGAGCATCCCAAACACCCGCTCTATGATGTTACGTGTTGCGGCATGTGCCTCATTGAAACCGAGCTGCGCTGGGGTCATGGGGCGCCGGTATGGTGTGAGCAGCCAGGGACGGAGTGGGTATCCGCAATCACCTGTGTGGAGATAGTGGAGATCAGTGTCATGTCAGGTCCATATTGCCCATATCCTTGTGTGCCACTACCATGGCACCTGTGTTATTCCCACCCTTGCACAGAGTTTGCATTCCATACATGTGTACTCACCCACTAGATGACCCGTGGGGATGTTCCCACTCTCGAATCGATGGCACAGTGCAGACTGGTGCCATATGAAGGCATCATGTGCTCCACCAGGGTGTGTGGCACAGACATTGATGATGCGCGCAGTGGCATCACACACCACCTGGCAGTTGACACTGGAAAAGCCCTTTCGGTTCCGATAAGCATGGCCGTCGGGCCCAGGTGGCGTGCGAATGGCCACATGGGTGCAGTCTATGGCCCCTAGCATGCCAGGCATATGTGCTACCCTGTGGAACTCCTGCATGTTTGTTGTACGCTCTGCCGCGGTGCTGGGGAAATGGATGTACTCCGCAGCATGAGGCAGCAGTGCGCTGAGGAATTGGGTGAGGATGCGTGACATGGACGACTGTGTAATGCCTGTGGTGTCCCCTGTCGGCCTCTGGAAGGTGCCCGTGGTGAGCAGGCACATGCAGGCTGTCACCTTGGTCTCCATGGACAGAGCATGACTCCGTCGTGAGGGTGCCTGCATCACATCACTGCACAGCTCGCTGAGCCGTCTCAGTATTGCCCTGTTCAGGCGGTACCGGGCCACAATCTCGACGTCTGTGTACAGCTCGAAGCTGATGCGGGCACGATACCGCCTGTCGGGGGCATACCACCGACGGGCCCTTCCGCGGCCACGTTCCCCTGCAGCATGGTGTCTCACCCCCCTCATTACAGCTTCCATGTGGAAGCTGACACTGTCCATCTCCCTGGCTTCTGCCCCCCCGGCTGCTGTTCCTGTGTTACCCCCGCTGCCCCCACTGCTGCTTCCACTGCACCGGGCACCCCCCACTGGCCTCTCTGTCCTCCTGGACCCACTGTCCCTCTCTGCCCTTCCAGCTCCTGTCTCTCTCTCTCTCTCTCTCTCTCTCTCTCTCTCCCCAGTTTGCGGCCTGCTAGGGTTCTTGCGCCGCTTCCTTGAGCCTTTTTATTTTGGCTCAAATCCGGTACTGCGCAACTTCCGGCTCAGCCACTCTTGCGCATTGCGCAAGTGTTCGGATATCGCATTGCGCACTTTATGCATGGACCCGCCCCCTTCGGTTGCGCATGCCTTCATTTCCATTGCGCTGTTGCTCAGCATGTTTTCGGTGGCGCAACTGGCCCCTTCTGAATATTGCAGAATGGCGCATTTTTGGAGTTGCGCACGCGCAACCCTGTTGCGCATGGCGCAACCCTTTTGAATATCTGGGCCATTGTGCCTAGTTGGCCTTACCAGGTTAACAAAGAATGAAAAAAAAATCTCTAATTAGCATTTAGTTTCATTCTCCAGGACATCAGTCACTATGGAGATGATGCAGAATTGTGTAGACAGTATTACTAAATTACATTTGTTAGAATGGCTTGCAGAGTTTTTTTTTTTTTGTTAAATAAGTGGACTAGAAGGGAGGGGGATGCTAGTATCAGACCTAGGTTCAAAAGTGAACTCAGGTCACTGGGGAACCATCGGGGTGAGAGAGAGGATTCAGTGTCACTGTGACTGTACTTCTATCTCAGGGTGGGGGGGGTAATCTGCAACACTCATTGACCGACATCAGGGCGGGATTCCCAGCTGTGGCGTGCGTGCCCCACACCATCAATAGGGCACTTGGAATGCGAACTGGCCAAGAGTCATGGGGGGTATTGATGGTATGCCTCATCCTTGCCCTACCATGGTGGGGGCTCGGGGGGA
The DNA here is from genome assembly GCA_016271365.2 of Neoceratodus forsteri. NCBI lineage: Eukaryota > Metazoa > Chordata > Ceratodontiformes > Ceratodontidae > Neoceratodus > Neoceratodus forsteri. The sequence goes on along the minus strand of CM057450.1, from coordinate 880,538,607 downwards.
TCCAAGTATGTACTGAAGCTCTGCAGTAAGTCCCTGGTGGTGGTGGTTGAGGAACCTGCATGGCTGGTGGCAGAAGGGGACCTGTCAGCAGTGTGGGGTCTGCAGTGACCACTGACAGAGCATCATCCTTCATCCTAGAAGCTACTGGTTTTCCCATTTTTCATGATTATTACACACCTGTCCTGATGCAGTACATAGCCCTATATGGAGGGGAGAATATTTAATTGGAAGAAGCAGAACAAAGTTCTAAAGGCAATTTTAAAATATACTGCACAGAGAGAGTAATCAGCCCATTGTGATAGATACTTATACCGCCAGTGGATCTAAATCAGAGATTAACTCCGTTTTTTTAGATTCCAGTGAAAAGGATGATTTACCTCTGAATTCAGCATGCACAATTATGGTGAATGATTCACCATAATTGGTGCATGCTGAATCGAAGGTAAATCATGAATGTAACTCTATGGACGGTGGGGTGAAATCAACCCTGTAATGAACCCTGCTATACATGATGTTTTTTTTAATCTCTGAAGCCATGGCAAATGGCGCGCTAACGGCTTTGAAATGAAAGTCAAGTCCCTCTTCTGGCGGCTACACATGCGGTCTGAAAAGTACATTCACAAGAGAAGAAGAGAGGGGTAAAACTGTTTTTTTAATGGATCTCGGGTGGATTGATGATCCCCGGGAGCTTACACTAAAAAATGAATACTTGTGGTCCCTGAAGCGGAAGCCTGAGGCTGAAGAAGTTCTCATCAGAGAGACTGAGAGAGAGAGTCGAGTGGAGGAAAAGGGGGAAGTCAAGTGCATTTCTTTGAAAGCCACAGCCGGGTTTGGAAAGAGACAAAGTCAAAAACTATTTTTTATGTTGGTGTGTGTTTTGTTGGGGGGGGGAGTGGCTGCTAACTAACAGGAGTTCCTCCAGTTCTAAAGGCATTTGCATTTCCATTGAAGCGGTGACTTCTGGCATGTTGTGGGGGGACCGGGTTATTGCCGGAGGCTCAGGCCGTGAGGATCGAGTTCTGAATGCGCTCGGGACTTCCTTCCTGCTCTCCCAGTCTCCTCCTGAGTCAGTCGATCCTCTCCTACTACTACCTAACCTAACCATCCAGGCCTCAGGCATGACTCGTCCCTTGTGTGTTTACTTAATGAATTGCTCTGCTCCCCGCTTGCTAATGTACTGTACCTGTGTGTGTGAGTGACTTTTGGTCTCAGTGCAAACACATAGTATGAACAATTAATTGTTTTATATCGAAACGGAACCTCATCGAACCCAACCCATGTCTGCTCAACTCTCCTCTCTAAAACCACTGTGGCGGTGACTGTGTGGCGTACATTTACATGCGCAGACTGTCAGACAATATACACCCCACATGACTTCTCAGCTAGTCGGCTTCTGCATACCATGTGATCCCCGGTCGTCCCCCACCATTCTCAGAGTCTCAAGGCAAGTCGGGTGACACTGCTGGCAAAAATAGGAACAGCAGCATGACAGAAGTCATTAAAGCAGCCGCTTATGGCAACCTTCATCTGGTTGCTTTTTTTTTGCCATATATTAGACGCAAGTGTAGCCGTTTCATAGGCCCCCATGGTCGGGGGCCTGGGGCATTGCCCCATTGCCCCCTCTTAATCCGGGCCTGTCACCCACACTTTCATGGCCCTAGTAGAGTATAAGGACCCCATAGATAGCTCCAAAGTGCCACAGACTATTACCCCAGAGGGAGCCCTCACTGCCTGGAGAGTGATAACTAAGGACAGTAAAGACCCGTGAGGAAATGAGCCCTTCCCACTATCTGAGAAATTTGCTAAGTTGTTGCTGGAAGAAGGGAAAACTGTGGAGGACTTAAAGAAGTTATTTCTGTCACCTGGGGGTGTTCCTCCCTCAACACCTCCTCCCGTTCCAGCACCAGCTATTGCCCCTCTTTCTGTGGCTGAACCAATGCAGTCTCCTATTTCTGCACCTGCCATTAGTCACGACTCTTACCGAAGGTTGAGGATCTTCTCTGGCACCATCCCCACCCCTGAGGGGGATGATTGGGACACCTGGATAGATTGTGTTGCCCCCCTGATACCTGAATGGCAGTGTGCGAATGCTGAGAAATGAAAAAGAATCATAGAAAGTCTGAGGGGTCCTGCCCTAGAGGCCATTAAATTTTTGAGGTCCACAAATCGTGATGCATCTGCCCAGAAGTACCTATCTGCACTTGAAGGCAATTTTGGGAGCACTGAGTCAGGGGAGAGCTTGATGTGGCAATTTCAAGGTACAAAACAGTGGCCAGGGGAAAGTTTTTCTGCATATGTTACTCGTCTGGAAAGAGCTCTGCAGAAGGCTTACCGAAAAGGTGGGGTGGCCGCCAGTGACTTAAACCGTGTAAGGTTGGAACACCTTTTACAACATGCAAAGCATTCTAAATTGCAGCTCCTTCAATTAAGGCTCCCAGACAGAAGGGGTAACCCACTGGACTATTGTGACTTAATAAAAGAACTTTGGGAGGTTGAAGATGAGGAGGGGGATTTTAATTCTGAGGTGAGCGCAGCCCAAGTGATCACAACATCGGAAGGCCCCTTGTGAAGTGGGGACCAATGATGGTGTGCCACCATGGGTGAACTGCTGAGAGAGTTCAGGAAATAAAAACAGTCTCTTTATGAAGCCGCTCCTGCAAGTACAGGCCCGACCCTCATCTGACTGCATCTGCTATGGGGGTAGGGGTACCCACCCATGCATCTCCTGCTGACAACAGCTCAAAACTCGATGTCTTGACCATGGAAGTGGGGAAATTGATGAGATGTGTCCAAATGTTTATCACTTCGCAGACAGAGATGGCACCAAGGTTTCCAGTTAGTAGTACCCCCGCCCTGGTTCCCAGTGTGATGCCTTGGCCAGCTCAAACTCCAGAAAGTATGTTTTGCTATAATTGTGGGAAGGATGGGCACATGAAGAGAGAATGCCGGTCCCCAAAAGACACAGACAAAGTTGCATATAGGCTACAAGAAGAGCTTCGGAGAACAAATCAGTGGTTAAGAGGTGCACGAAATGATCTCAGTGAGGGCCCCAAAAATGCTAACTCACGTCCCTCTGTGGCAAGGTCAGTTGCCCAGGCCCCCGCTACCGCCTCTCCAGACTGGTCCAGAATAGTGGGTTCCTCCATGGAGACCACTGTAAAGGTGAATGGAGTGTCTACAAGAGCTGTATTAAACAGTGGCTCCCAAGTGACAATTATGTTCCAAGACTGGTATCAGAAGGATTTGTCTGATGTACCCTTACAACTATTGGAGGGGCTGCATGTGTGGGGGGTTAAGTGAGAAGGCCTATCCCTACTCTGGATATATCCAAATTTGGCTGTCTTTCCCCACCTCGGTGGCTGGAGTTGCCGAGCAAGTAGAGACCCAGGCCTTAGTGTGTCCCCTACCGAATTGTATGATGGGGTTCCTCTACTAATTGTGACTAATGCACATATGTTTGGATGACTGGCACAGTTGTGTTATGAAAAACAGGGGTCCTGGACTGGTAGAGCTCTGAGAATTCCGGCCTTGATCAGGAAGGCCTACGATGCCCAGAGAGATGCTGACAAAGTGGAACCAGAGGAACGGTTGGAGTTGTCTGGAAAAGGATCCTGAGTCTCTGATCCTGGCTCAAATGCCCAGTGTACCTTACAGGAGGGTCCATATCAGAAAGGATGTCAGAATAAAATATTAATGTTGGATGCACCAGGCGATGGAAAATTGCGGGAGGACTGCTGGTCAAGCCTAGTATTTTGCCTGCTAGAGCCCATGCTTATGCCAGAAGGGTAATGGTTCAAGTTCATAATGTGTCTGACAGAGATTCGGTAAATAGAGGTTGCACCCTGGCTAATGTGCATTGTGCAGACACTGCAGTGCTACCCAATGTAGAGTTCGGGGAAGAATGACAGAGTAGCATGACTTGTTTGATTTGGTGACTCCCGTTGCCAGCTAGATGTAAAGTGAGGATCAGTGAGAAGCTTGCCCAGAGAGACCAGGTGTTTTCTTTAAAGGAATGGGACATAGGATGCGTGCAAGTAGCTGAGCACCATATCCGGCTGCATGATGAAAGGCCATTTCGTGAGAGGTCTCGACGCCTGGCACCTGCTGACATGGATGATGTGAGATGGCATCTGCAAGAGATGTTTGCTGCAGGTGTAATACAAGAATCCAGAAGTCCATATGCTTCACCTGGCGTGGTAGTGAGGAAAAAGAATGGGACAGTAAGGATGTGCGTGGATTATCGCACCTTGAACCGGCGGACTATTCCTGATCAGTACACAATGCCCCGCATTCAAGATGCCTTAGACTGCCTAAATGATAGTAAGTGGTTCTCAGTGTTGGATCTTCGCAGTGGGTACTACCAGATCCCAATGGCCCCAGAAGACTGTGAAAAGACAGCCTTTATCTGTCGGCTTGGTTTCTATGAATTCATGAGGATGCCTCAAGGGATTTCAGGTGCTCCAGCCACTTTTCAATGACTGATGGAGCGTGTGGTTGGGGACATGAACTTGTTAGAGTGCCTGGTATACCTAGATGATGTTATTGTGTTTGGCAGCTCACTGGAGGAACATAAGAGCAGATTGTTCAAGGTGCTGGACCGACTGGAAGACTTTGACCTTAAAGTATCCATCGATAAATGTCAGTTCTTCCAAACCTCTGTAAAGTATGTGGGACACATAGTATCCACCAAGGGAATAGAAACAGACCTGAGTAAAGTTGAGGCCTTGACCACCTGGCCACAGCCCCACAATCTAAAAGAACTGCAAAGATTCCTGGGATTCTACGGTTACTATCGCCAGTTCATCAAGGACTATTCAAGAGTGATTCATCCTTTACTTAATCTTACTCAAGGTTACCCTCCTACTAACAAAAAAAATAAGAGGTTGGTTTCTTCTGAGCCTGAGGGAGTGTATTTCCATCCTAATGAAGTATTTGGAGCCAGATGGACACCTGAGTGTGAAGCTGCTTTTCATGAGATTATATATCAATTTACCCACGCTCCTGTCCTTGCCTATGCAGATCCAGCAAAGCCCTATGTCTTGCACACTGATGCTAGCCTGCAAGGCTTGGGGGCTATATTGTACCAAGAGCACAAGAATGGCCTGAGACCAGTGGCCTTTGCCAGTAGAAGCCTGACCCCATCCGAAAAGAAGTATCCTGAACATAAGTTAGAGTTCCTAGCTTTGAAGTGGGCCATTGTTGACCAGTTCCACGAGTACTTGTATGAGGCTAAGATACTAGTAAAAACTGACAATAATCCTTTGACCTATGTGCAGACTTCAGCTAAGTTGGATGCCACTGGCCATAGGTGGCTTTCTGCATTATCTACATACTACTATGCTGTTGAATACAGAGCAGGCCTGAACCACATAGATGCTGATGCTCTCTCCCGGAGGCCTGTTCCCCGGAATGACTGGGTCAGACTGTCAGAACCTGATATTCAAGCACTCTGGCAGAAGTTTGACAGGGAGGAACAAATGTCCATGGATGCAGTGGACTGTATGGTGGATTGTTTGGGATCCTCTGAGAATTGCATACCTGCTGCTTATTGCCACTTTTCTGCAATAGACATTGGTGCACTGCCTCAGCTGGACAATGACAGTATTCAGTAGGCTCAATCCCGAGATCCCATGATCAAATCAGCTTTAGAAGACCTCAACGCAGGGAAAGATGTGTCCAAATTACGCTCCACTGATTTGAGAACTGCATTGTTATACAAGGAAGGTCCTAAGTTGAAACTGATCAATAGACTGTTATACAGAGAAACAGTAGACAGAGGGGGACAAATAGACAAACAACAACTAGTGATGCCCACTGTCTTTTGAGACTCAGTACTGAGGTCCTTACGCAACCACATGGGGCACCTTGGTATAGAGAGAACACTTGACTTGGTGAGATCCAGATTCTGTTGGCCTAAGATGGGGGCTGATGTTGAGCAACACATTCAAACTTGTAGTCGCTGTTTACAGAGGAAAGCCCTGCCCCAGGGGGCTGCCCCCCTTGTTAACATCACCACCAGTGCCCCCATGGAGCTGGACTGTATTGTTTTCCTGAGTTTGGAGTCAGATCAGAGAAATATTAGTAATGTGCTGGTAGTCACTGACCATTTTATGAGACGTGCCCAAGCTTTCCCCACCAAGGACCAGAAGGCATCCACTGTGGCAAAAGTACTTGTAGAAAACTTTTTTGTTCACTATGGGCTCCACAAAGAATCCATTCTGATCAAGGGAGAGACTTTGAGAGTCATCTGATCAAAGAGATGCTTTCTCTGTGGGGAGTGCAAAAGTCCAGAACCACCCCTTACCACCCCAAGGGGGACCCGCAGCCTGAACGTTTCAACCACACTTTGCTAGATATGCTAGGCACCCTCCACCCAAAGGACAAGCCTAGATGGAGCCAACAAATTAGCACCCTGGTACATGCCCACAACTGCACCAAAAGTGATGCCACTGGGTTCTCCCCCTAGCACCTAATGTTTGGAAGAGAAGCTTGACTGCCGGTAGATGTATGTTTTGGAGTTTTTCCTGATGGGATTTGAGCTGACAACTATTTACAGTATGTGAAAAAGTTAAAGGCCCAGCTAAATCATGCATGCCAACTGGCTCAAACCATGGCTGCCAAAAGAAATCTGACCAACAAAGAAAGATATGATAAAAAGGTGAAAGCACAGAAACTCCAGGAGGGAGATCGGGTATTGCTAAGAAATCTGGGACTGCATGGCAAACATAAGATTGCTGACAGATGGCACCATCTCCCTCACATTTTAGTGGGCAAACTAGATGATTTGCCTGTGTACAAAGTAAGGCCTAAGAATAATTCAAAAGATGTTAAAACAATGCATAGAAATAATTTACTGCCCATTGGACAAATCTTGATTGAGTCTGAGTCCCCAGAAAATGCCCCCTCTGGACCAGTGACTAGAGCTGCTGCTAAGAAAAAATCAAGAAAGTCTGCACCTACAGAAGCTGAGTTAAAGTGTTCCCCTCCACAAGTCCCAGTTGAACATGACTGTCAGTCCATGTCAGAGGAAAGTGAGTGTGGCTTTGAATGCTACCCTTCTTACAAACTGAGTCAATTGTTTTGGGGCAATCTCCTCGTCAATCCTGGAGATGAAGCTGGGCCTTCTGGACTGTCTAAGCCCCCAGCTTTGTCCCTGGAGCCAATGCTCCCAGAAAGTGAAGTGCAAAGCATCAAGTCAGATGATATGGAATCATTGTATATGGTTGAACTGTATGAGCTTTCAGAGGAGGAAGTGATGGACTGGAACAGACTGGTGATATACCAGAACAAGAAGAGTATTTTGAGTGCCCTGATGGTCCACTGCCAGTGTCCGAAAGCTCTCCATGTGAGCCAAGTGTTGTGGACTCAGAGACTGTAACTCCTGGAGCTGAAAGTGCCCCAAGTTCTAGCCTCTCTACTCCCATGGAGACTCCCCTGACAAGTGAGGACAATGCTGAAAATGAGGCTCAGAGTGCAGAGACTGTAACAGTTCCCCCTAGAAAGACTGGTTGAGCTGTAAAGCCTGTGGTGCACCTCAGTTATGATTCCCTTGGGAGGCCTGTGGACTTGCCTCTCAATGTTGTCCATAAAGGAGTGTATGTGTCCCCAAGTTCATTGCCCAAACTGAACATCAGTGCTAACTCCCAGTTAATTGTGTTGCCATCTAGGTATGGTGCCCCTGCCCCATCCAGCCCCAAGGTAGCTCATAGGGAAGGGCTCCCTCTCTTCAGGTTTCATGTACAGGAGGTAATAACCCAAGTTATGGTACAATGTGTGTATAATACTGTGTACAAAGTGATGTACTAAAAAGTTTCAAAAATGTGTTTCTGGTAAGGTGATATGTTGATTGATGATTACATGTATAAGCCTAATGTGATACTGATGTAAATGTATATGGTTGTATTGAAACTTATGGGGTACTTACTTGACATGGGCGCCAAGTTTTCCAGGCCAGGAAGGGTGTAACCCCCTGCAAATGGGGGTTGCAAAAAGTCTTCCAGGAGCTTGCCTGAATGCTCCAAGTCTGGGCGGTGCTCGGCGTCTGAGCTGTTTAAATGTGGTTCCAAGTGAGTGCTATTTGAGCATCCATGTACTGCCTCTTTAAGAGTTGTCTGCTTGCAGACTTAATTTGTTTGTATGGGGGGACTATGTATTCAATGCTCGAATCCCACCCGAGCTGCGGAGAAATCGCTCCATTTCTGCAGTCGCTAAGAGCGCAGAGGGAGCCTAAATGAAAGATGTAACTGTTTGCCTGAAACTAGTCAAAGTGTTAAGTAAAATGCTGTTTGTCTAACCTGCCTTTCTTGCAGCTGAGACTCTGTGTGTGTTACCCCTCCATTTTGGACCTAAACTGCTGTGCTGGGCCAATTGGGTTAAGGGTTCCCTAAAATGGAGCCTGTGGTCGAATCAGAACTTGGACTCTTAATTTTGAGCCAGCCACAAGGGGATTGTATGAGCAGTGACTCTGGGAAATGTAGTTTTGACCTTGGCGCCTTTTTCTACCAACAGAGAGAGTCTTACTGTAGTGACAGCTGAATCAGCCAACAGAATAGTGTGGCCTAAAGGAAATGCCCGCTCTGTGACTGGAAAGATCAGATCAGTTGTGGCAGTGAAGAGAGAGGAGCTGTGTGCTTCTGCACGGTGTATAGTTTCACGCGGGAAGCACGTGTGAGGCCCTGAGTTTCGGTCTGCAGCCTTTGTGAGTGCCAGTTTGGACCGAATTAGAGTTGTGAGGAGAAAGAAGCACTAGAAGTGTGAAAACCAGGTTCACCCTGTAGAAGACTGGGGAAATTGCTGAATCGCGCTCGGTCTGTCAGGAACTGAAGCTGCTGTGTGTGCTCCCGGGTATTTTGCAGTAATTGCGATTGGGATCGAGGAGCAGCCTGTCTGGTATAGTACTTTCCTTTTACATATGAATGTGCGTAGTGCTTGTGGGGAATCGCTATTTCCAATCCCCCGTACTGTGTGCTGTGTGCTGAAGCTGGAAGCAAACCCCAGCTTAGCTTGGACTAAATATGTTTGCTATCAACTGCAGTGGGGTCCAGTCACAAGGACCTTGTCTCCATGCCCCGTTGTTCTGGCAATCCAGAAGAACATCTACCATCCGATCCTCAGCTTGGGTATTGTGAGTACAAATCAGGGTATTCCCCTGCAGTCTGTTTTCAATCACAAATGTGTCATCTAATTCTTTTTGTTTCCCTGTTTCATGGACTGAGCCATCCGGCTCCAGATTACAATTGGGTGTTGTGCATATGTAACCCCCCTGCAAATGGGGGTTCCCAAAAGACTTCCAGGAGCTTGCTTGAATGCACCGAGCCTGAATGGTGTTTGGCGTTTAAGCCATTTATCTGTGAGTGTTTTTAGAGCCTCTGGTACTGTCTCTTTAAGAGCTGTCTGCTTGCAGACATAATTAGTTTGTATGGGGGGACTGTGTGTTTCTCTGCTTGAGTCCCTCAGAGCTGCTGCTAATTCACTCCGTTTTGCAGTCACTAGGAGTGCAAAGGAACCTATCTGAAAGATGTAATTGTTTACAGAAATCATTTAGAATAATAATGAAAATACAGTTTGTCTAACCTGCTTTTCTTTGCAATCAGAACTGCGTTTGCCTAGTTCCCCATTCTAGTTTTGAACTGCTAAACTGGACCAATCAGTGTGGGTTAAGAGAGCTGTAAAATGGTGCCTGTGGACGACTCAGAACTTGGACTCATAATCTGAGCCAGCCACAAGAGGATTGTATGGGCAGTGACTCTGGGAAATGTAGTGTGGACTTCGGCGCCTTTTTGCACCAACAGGGGGAGGCTATTGTGAGTGACAGCCAATCCAGTCAAGAACTGGGAGGAACTCAAAGGAAGTGCCCGGTTTTGTCTACTGGAGTTTCAGTTTAGCTCTGGCAGTGAAGAGGGAAGGAGCCCTGTGCTCCTTCAGTGCACAGTTTTAGTCGGGAAACGCGTGTAAGGCCCCAAGTTTCGGTCTGCAGCTTGTGCAACTGCTTGTTCAGACTGAATCCGTCCTGTGAAGAGAATCAAAGGAGATCTGAAGAGTAGAAACCAGGCTCACCCTGTAGAAGACTGGAGAAATTGCTGAATCGCGCTCGGTCTGTCAGGAACTGAATCTGCTGTGTGTTCTCCCGGGTATTGTGCAGTAATTGCGATCGGGATAGAGAAGCAGCCTGCCTGGTATAGTACTTTCTTTTTCCATATAAATGTGTGTAGTGCTTGTGGGGACTCGCGTTTCAAATCCCCTGTACAGTGAATTGAGTGCATGAAGCTGCAAGTAAACCCCAGCTTAATCCAGACTACATCCATTTGCTCTGAACTGCCGTGGGGTCCAGTCACAAGGACCTTGTCCACATGGTCTGCTCCTCCTGGCAATCCAGGACAATCTGCCTTCCATTCAGTTTCAGCATTGAATTTGTGAGTACAAATCAGGGTAGCTCCCCTGCCATCATCTAATTGCAAGTGTTCCATCTGATTACTTTTCCTTTCTTTCTCCACGAACTGAGCCTACCGGCTCCGGATTACAATTTGGGTATTGTGCATGCATTTTCCATCTTCAGGGCCCCGACCAGCTGCACCAAATAGGCTAGCCTCTTATTGCCTGGGTATCCAGTACGAGTGACATTAGGGACATTTGGGATTCTGAAATATGTGCACAGTACTGTAATTATGAATGTGTTTAAACTAATTAACCTGATTTCCCCCTGTCCTTGTTGTATCCCCCTAAATAAATCAGATCTGTTTGTTTCAGCAAAGTTACACTGCCTGAGGTATTCGTCTATGTTAAAGTATTGTACTGTGGTTTTTGCACTGTATCATCTTGTTTTACAGGGAGTCCCCGGAGTCACGCCGACCGAACCAGTCCTGGGGCTAAGTGTATACTGTGAAGGTAATTCTGATATATTGTGTGGGCCACTAGTGGGAAGAAAGCAGGGTTGCAGTGTCCCAGAGGGCTGTGACCAAGTTAGTTTAGCTACTGCAAACCCTGACCTCTGGGTGGAGGCACCCGCCATTGGATCCAGGCCCCTCAACCTGTTAGTGGCAAATCAGGCAGGGGTAGTAGCCCTTGGGATAGCACCACCTAGGGGTTACACATATATTTTCTTCTACAGGGCCCCATCTATCTGCACCTGCCAGCCAACCCTGGGCAACGGACCTGGCTAGCCCCACCCCCAACCTGGGTACCCAGAGTGTGACTTTTCAGACCCGGTATGTGTGCACAGTACTGTGATTTAATGCCACCAATTAACCTGATTTCCCCTTCCCGTGTTACTGCCCCCTAAATAAATCAGATTTGTTGTTGTTATACTATATACTGTCTGTGGTTTTCATACTTATGGAAACAGTATTGTGTTTTGCTGTGTATGTTGTTTAACCTTATTTTACAGGGGGTCCTCAGAAACATGCTGCAAAATCAGTCTCGAGGGTAAGTGGTATCCATATGAGTGAACAGTGTGTATACGTGGGGTATTGGGGCTGTAACTCCGGGGTACTGTGTGAACCACTAGAGGGAATAAAAGGGTGTCTCAATGTCCCAGAGGGCTGTGACCAAGCTAGTCTAACCACTACAAACCCTGACCTCTGGGTGGAGGCACCCGCCATAGGACCTAGGCCCCTCAACCTGTCCGTAGTCAAACAGGTAGCGGTAGTAGCCCTTGGGATAGCGCCACCTAGGGGTTACACTTGGATGATTTCAGGTCATCGGTTATGATGATGCCCAAGTCTCTTTCTTCCCTTGTGACTGCCAGCAACTCCCCTCCCAACCTATAGGTGGCTTCAGTATTTCTCTTCCCTATGTACATGATCTTGCACTTCTTTGCATTAAACCCCAGTTGCCACTCTTCCGACCATTTTGCTAGCTTATCCCAATTGCTTCTCATTCTGCCCACCCCATCTGGATAATCTACCCTGTTCCAGATCTTGGTGTCATCTGCAAACAGACAAACCTTACCCTCCAGTCCATCTGCAATGTCACTGATGAAGATATTGAAGAGGACTGGCCCCAGGACTGATCCCTGAGACCATTCTTAATGTGGGTACCTGGCAAGGAGATACCTATGTTAAAATTAAAACTCCACCTATAGTGGTATACCATGAAATTAATCCAGATTTATATTTAGTCCCAAACTTACAAATGTGTCAAACTACTAAAGAACAACATTGGCTGTGTTCCAATAAACTTTTCTTAAAAGATATCACCAAGGTTCTTTGTGGCCTTAGCAACACCAATGGCCCTGAATAGTGCAAGGTTACTTTAACCTATGCAGACGAAGCTAAGAAAACACATGCTGAAATCGCAGGACCTCAATAGCCAGTTAACACCAATTTTACAGAAGTCACTGTTACTTACAACAGACATGGTACTACTGCTCAGCTCACTTTACCCAGCAAAGTAGCCTCATCTCTGTTCCTGCAGGTGCACATTTCCATTTTGGATATATCACTTTGTATCCCCTTGATCCAGTTTCCCAGGAAATGGAAATCACTCCCATTTCTGCATTCTGAGGTCATGAGCTTTCTTTAGCCGATGACCCTGAGTATCTTTCAGATGCCAATTTCATGCCATCATGAAATTAAGATCACTGGCTCTGAGACTGACCTGGTTATCTCTGATAAATAGTTCAGTCCCAGTGATAAGGAACAAATTTACATACCAGTACAGTGGCCTCTCATTATCCCATTCCTTTGTGTCTTAAATATCACCTTGGTTCTTGCTTTCCCGTGGATGTTGTATTCCACCCACAAGCAGCTCCATGCTAATCACAAGAGAATTCAGGGTTTATATAACCATGCTTTAGGACTCAAAATGAGACCTCGTCCTCTACGTAGATCTATTAACAATCAATATCCAACTCTCCATCCTTAGTCATAATAAATAAAGAGGAAGAATATGCCGATATAAACCCCCTTAGAGAAACACCGTAACCTTATAATCCATATGATCCACCTTTAGAAAAGACCAGGAAACAAATAAAATGCTCCCTTAAAGATCAACTGCGACACTGTTTTTGTACAATTTTACAAGTATGTTTCAATAAAGTATTACCCCCCGAAGATGTGTACTTTTTTTTTACTAGGAACTAAAGCATAAAATTAAAGTTATTTACCTCGTATTTCTGTGTCTTTTCTTCTTGATGCCTGCCATTTGTTTTGATGCCATGCCCTCTTGGAGTGCACGTTCCCCCGTGCACGATGATGTGATTAGATGGTTAATGCTTATGCAGCAGTGTCTGTTGGCAGAGACAGGGCTGTCCAGATATTGAGTACTGAGAGTCACTCTCTGGGAATAAGTTGTCTTTGTTTTGCAATTGCCATCTATACTAAGTTCCCGATTGCTCAAAACATTTTTAAAACGTATTTCAGTAAATAGTTTGGCTATATACCGCTCCTGCTTTCATTTAGCTGTCCTGATGTGGTTTGAATGGGTACTATTGCAGGGCACTCTTATATTAACATCCCTGACCTGCTTTCTGTATTTGTTTTAAATTATTGTGAGCACGGCATGAAAGACTGCAGATCTAAATGCCACATTTTTTCTGTTCTGATGTCAGGGGCACTGCATTGCAACCCTCTGTTTGTTATGCTGCGTGCACCAACAATTAGTCTGTTATTCCATATAGAGTGTCATATGAGCCTGACAGTAAGTTGGCAGTTGCCAGTGCAGTGTGTTACAGAAACACGCTGAGTAGTGAGGCACATAAGTGGGGAACAGTGAAATCATGGCACCATTTATCTGAGTTCAGAGCTAGCAGCATGCTGGCGAGCGCATAAAAATAATATGAACTGTCCCATGGCCGTGGGTCTCACTGCACATTACAGGTACCGGGTTCTTTTATGCGGAATGCAGTCGGAAAATCATGTTTCCCTTACATACCTGTTTTTGGGTGGTCCTCCTATGTGCCATCAGCCATCGCCCATTGGACGCACTTGCTCATTATACGTGTGTCTGCTCCTGCATTACGCATAGAAGAACCCAGTTCTTTGCCATACTTTCACTGTCCCCTACATGCCCTTCTGCTCTCTGCCCCTGCATTCCACATAAAAGGACTTGTGTGCTTCACTACTCAGCTTGTTTCCGTAACACCCTGTACTGGTATGTATTGTAACACCCTGTACTGGTATTTACCATCTTACTTTCAGGCTCATATGGCCCTCTATATGAAAAAACAGACTAATTAAAACCATGGTAATGGTTGGTGCACACGACATAAAAGATATGGATTTCAAGTCATACATAGTACACACATCTGCTTAGATTTGCACATACCCACTGACTTAGCTAGTGTACAGACCCCATGTTTCATATTTGTTATATGTTATTTGATTATGGTCTCGATTACGATGGTCATCTCATTGCATGTCAGCAAGTCTATTAGCATCCACTGGTAACCTATACAATGCATGACCCTTGTAGTCCCGTATTAGTATTACGCCTGCATCTATCAAAAGAATGGCTTGCTTTTAATATCCTGTTGGCGCTATATTCAATGCTTGTGTGCCTCTATTCACAGATTTTCCTTCATGCTCAAATGACCGTTTAGTTGCCCATTGTAACTATAGTATTGCCTTCTATGTATATTTGCACTATAAGGATGCCTTTCTTTAGTATCACAGATTGGTCTGTTATTTGCCACTTGCCAATATTGCACTATTATCATTGTTCTGGTAATGTATGTTTCTTTGCCCATGCTATTTATGATTTCATAGCCACTGCTCAGATAACATCTGACAGCAGCTGTAGTCCTGTTGGACTACACAGACGGAGGGGAAGTGAGGGAGACCTGTGCTGGAGGGTCCCCCCTCCCTTGCGCTTCACCGCAGACAAATCTCGAGTGGGGTGCCGGCTTGAAATGCAAGCTCCGGCGGGCCTCCTCAGGTGATAACTCTGGACTTAATTCGTTTTGGCTACTGGGACAGACACACGGCCCCTGCTGAAGCAGGAGACCCTTAAATCGATTTACATAATTGCTTTCTTGTGCCTACCTCGTGGCCAAGTCCCACCTCGATCCTGAGAACACCGGAGACCAAACAAAAATCGCCCCTCAAATTCCTTTCCTGCTCCTTGCTTGTGACTGAGTCCTGCTACGAACTTGAAAAGTGCTGGGGGACTTTTTTCAAATCTTGGCGCCATTTCTTTCTCCACCCGGGACTCGCCTATTGGCCACCTCCTCCTCTGACATCACGAGCCCTCCACCTTAAGGAGAGAGCAACCCTAGGAGCCACCACGACTACACAGATGGAGGGGAAGCGAGGGAGATCTGTGCTGGAGGGTTCCCCCGCACTTCACATGCAGCCGAATCCAGTGGAGGTGCCGGCTTGAAATGCAAGCTCTGGCGGGCCTCCTCAGGTGATAACTCTGGACTTAATTTTCGGGCCACCTGCCCACCCAGTTCCCTCCTCCCATTAAATCCTTGCTTGCCCCACCTACTGGACTTGCTGGGTCCAATCAGCTTGTAGGGGACGTGGCTGAAATTGAAACTGTGTTGAAACTGCCTCTTCATTGCCTTAGTCACTGTCAATGTACAGTTATATGATCAGTTGTGCTTCTTTCCCCTAGCCACAGATATCTGGCCTGCCTTGCACTCCTCTGGACTTGCTGGGTCCAGTCAGCTTGTAGGGGACGTGGCTGAAATTGAAACTGTGTTGTAATTGCCTCTTCATTGCCTTAGTCACTGCCAATGTACAGTTATATGACCAGTTGTGCTTCTTTCCCCTAGCCACAGATATCTGGCCTGCCTTGCACTCCTCTGTGTTCACTATCCATTGATATCTGACCTGTTTGACTGTCTCGCTGTCTCGCTAGTCCTTGTTAATTTGCCAGGTCCACCTGGTCCTGCCCCCTCCCCTGTCACCTGTCACTGTTAGGGCTAAAGGGATAACTGTACTATAATTTTAGATTAAGGGAAAACTGTACTGTACTGTTACTTCGCCAACTGGCCAGGTCTACCTGGTCTTGCTTCCTTCCATGACTCCTGCCACCATCAGATTAATGTAATAAACTGTATGGTGTCTCTGTCCACTGTGTGCAGTGGTTCCCTCACTTAACTTAGGCCACAGCTTATATTCTGTCAGGTACTCCCTTCGGGACCTGCATCCCCTGCCCCTAGTGACCCCTCCACACCACCATATGGGCCGGGAGGGTTACCTTACTACCCCTCATACTAGATCCTAGCTCCACACTGGTTTTACCCCCTCTCTATCCCTGCAGAAGTCCCTACTCAACCACATCCCCCGTGTACAGCAGGCCTCCGTCTTAATAATGAGGTCTCCCAAGGCCCTTGGGGGAATCATCCCACCTCCCTGCCACATAATCCTAGCTGTTCTCATTCTGGTACTTGTGTCCCTCCACATTGCAACTGCCCTTAGCGTAGGGGGTAACTGAAAATGGACTCCACCCTATGAAACGACCGACTTCACCTTCTCCAATCTCCTGGCCGACGCTGCGAGTTCCTACTTTCCCACAAGTGGACTGGTACCAAGACCAATACTGTACCATACCAGGGTCCAGCGATGTATAGCCCGAAAGCCCAGGACTAGGAGTTCTTCCCCCAGATCCTTGCTTTGGCTGGGGATATTAAACCCAACCCTGGCCCCATCTCCACGGCCTCAGATATTCCTCTGGAATGGAGGCTGGGCAAGGGGTTGAAAGTGGCTCACCTTAACATACGTAGCCTACTTCCCAACCTGGATCAGCTCACTGCCTGGGTCACACTCTATAATCCTGACATCCTTGGTATAATGGAGACCTGGCTAAAACCCTCGATTCCCGACTCAGCCTGTGGGCTACAAGGCTATGAACTCATACAGCTGGACAGGAACGGGAAAAAGAGGGGAGGAGGCATCTTGATTTACTATAAGAGCCACCTTAAGGTATCCCTGGTGACTCACCTACTCTCGTTGCTGTCTCCCTGTGAGCTGCTTCGCACTGTGCTCCTACTTGGATAGCACAAAAAAATTGCATGTAGTATGCACCTATAACCCCCCCCAAAGGAGGGCTCCAGGGCCTCACCCACCTCCTGGACACTACTGGCCCCAGTACTGGAGACAACAAACTCCTAATCCTGGGTGATGTGAACCTAAACTGGACCAGTGGAAATGGTAAGCAGCTCAAGCCCTTGCTTGCCATCCATTCCCTGACGCAACTTGTACAGGAACCGACCCGACGGTCGGCAGATGGAACCACCAGCTCCCTATTGGACTGGATCCTGTCAAACCGCCCTGAGAGGATCTCCTCAGTAGGGACCCTATCTGACTCCATCTCAGACCACTCACCGGTCTTCTGCGTATGGAAAATCCCCTCCATTAAGGTCCCTCACAAAATCATCCACACCCGAAACTTTGTCAGGTTTGACCCTGATGCTTTCATGGAGGATCTAAGGCTCACTGACTGGTCAGGAGTGTATAGTGCCCCCGATCCCTCCACAGCTGTAACCCTGTTTCTCAAGTCCCTCGGGGATCTACAAGATAGGCATGCCCCCATCATAAGACGGAGGGTCAGGGGGTCAGCCACAAAGTGGTTGCATGGGAGCCTTCTCGCCCTTATGAGGGCTAGGGACAAGTGCTGGGCCCACCTCAAATGCTCCCCTAGCCAGACCCTGCTACAACAATACAGAAAACTCAGAAATTAGTGCAAAAAAGCCATCAGGGTGGCCAAAAGTGATTTCTGTAAGACAGCCCTTCTCAGCTCTGCTAACGAGTCGAGAAGGTTCTGGAGAAATATGAAAACCCTAGTCTCTGGGCACTTCAACTCTGGAGTTACCGACATGATTATTGGAGGTGCTACCTGCAACAATCTGCTCATGATTGCTAATGCTCTCAACTCCCATTTCATTAACTTACCAGCCGTCTCCCCACATATCTCTAAGGACAGGTACCAAAACTGCCCCGCTTCCACCGACCGGCAGGAGTCTGTCCCTCCCAGACCTCCCTTCATCCTAAGGGCGATGACGGAAAATGAGGTGCTGTCTCTCCTCACTGGCCTCTCCCAGTATGCCAGTCCTGGTTTAGATAACCTGGAGCCTAAGCTTCTCAAACTTGGCACCCCCTACATTGCTTCCCCAGTGGCCCACATCTTTAACCTGTCCCTTGCCACAGGGGTGATCCCAGAGATCTGGAAGGTGGCCAGGGTTGTCCTCATGCTAAAGCAGGGCAACCCTAAAGTCCCCGACAACTATTGGCCGATCACCATCCTCTCGGCTATCAGCAAGCTGCTTGAAAAGGTTGTAGCTAGACAACTCTCGGAGTATATCCAAATCCATGAACTGCTGTCTCCCACCCGGTATGGCTTCTGCAAAGGGCACAGCACAACTACGGCTTTGATCTCTGTCTCTTCTAGCATCAGAGCAGCCTTGGACCAGGGAAAACTCTCTGGAGCAGTGTTTATCGACTTGTCCAAGGCCTTTGACCTTGTTGACCATGACCTGCTCTGCATGCAGATGAGGTCCCTTGGCTTGTCCCCCCAGCTGTGAAATGGGTAATTGACTACCTGCATGGTAGAGTACAGTTAACCAAATTCAATAAAGTCCTCTCCGATCCCCTGCCTGTGACCTCTAGCATCCCTCAGGGCTCGGTGCTGGGACCCCTTCTCTTCTCTCTGTTTATTAACAGTCTCCCTGGTGTAGTTACCAGATGTAGGGTCACCCTGTACGCGGATGACCTGGTCCTCCTGGCTCACTCCCGAGATTCTGCCACCCTGAACCTCCACCTATCAGAGGACTTCAAGAATATTCAGGCATGGCTCACCAAACAGAAGCTGGTCCTCAACCCAAAAAATATGCAGGCCATGCTTTTCAGCTCCACAGCCAAAATACGTGCCTCTCCAGTCCCTCTGCTAATCAACTGCGCAGACGGTACCTCCCTTCACACAGTGACCTCCCTCAAGTATCTCGGCATGATGCTTGACCCCCAACTGGACCTAGGGAGTCACATCCTCAACGTCTGCAGAGGCATTAACTGTAAGCTGGGACTGGCCTACAGGGCCAAATACAACCTCACCCCTGCTACTCATCTGGCTCTCGCCAGGGGCGTGCTACTCCCTTCCCTCAGCTATGGTCTCCACCTATTTGCACGTACCTCAAAAGTCCTTCTCTCTAGATGGCACACGACGTACAACAACATCTGCCGTTTTGCTTTGGCAGCCCCCCGCCTCACCCATCACTGCAAACTCTATGACAAGCTAGGCTGACTATCCCCGACCAATCACCTAAACTTTGGCACTGGGTGCCTCGTGAGCAAAGTGATCAGCACTGGCATCCCCCAGGGGCTGGCCCAGCTTCTCTCCCCAGCTGACTGCTCCTCCTACCCCCTAAGGTCTCACGGCCCAGGGATATTAAATGTACCATCTACCCGCACCCTTATGGGGGACAGGAACTTCGCTGCTCATGCTCCCAGACTCTGGAACTCCTTCCCCAAGCTGGTTCGCACCGCCCCCTCCCACAACTGCCTCTGGACCTTCCTGTGGGAACACCTCAAGCTGGCCTCACGCTGTGAATGCCTAAGGCCCCCCTAGCACAAAGTCCATGGGGTACCATAGACCCTGTGGCACTCCACTCCAGGAACTACAAGCATACTAAATCGAATCCGTTCCCAATTCTATGTCTCTCTCTCCCTGCACTTCTTTTTGCGCAGACAGACACTGCAGCTCAAGGCTGCTCTACTTGTACTGTTTATTGTCTGCTGTTTTGTTGACTCAGTGTACCTACCACTAAATGTAAATGTACTTGTTCACCTATTATGTTGTACTGATGTATCCCTGTTGTACTCTCCCAGGTCGTTCCTGAAAATAGGCATATAACTTGTCTAGTGTACTTACCCGGTTAACAAAAGCTAAATAAATAAATAAGCTACTGTATATCCAAACAAAATGTTTGTGAAGCAATCTAACAATAGTGCTATTTGCCTTATGAAAGCAATTGCAATAAACCACCTCAGAAATGCACTAATTGGTTATACACATTTGGATTATTAACAACTTTTTCTGCAGAGTATGCCCATAGAGTATGGCACCATGCACAATTATGATATGTCAGCTGACCGCAAGTGCCATATGTTTTGTATGCTTAGTCCTGGCTATCCTGAGCTACTGTAAAACTATTGAATGGGCGACCATTTTTGTGCCACAGTATTACTCTGGCAGTTTCTGGTACACATGTGGATATTGCCATTCAAGAGTTATGTGCTTATACTGTTTTCAAGACTTCTCTATAGTGTTTATGTCTGACACACTGACTTTCATTTGCACATTATCGCTAGGTCATTCTGAGGAAAAACATAGAGAATAATGTATGGGCATGCATTGGTAACTGGTTTGTTAACCGGCAAGAGGTTGCCATGGTGACCATGTAAACTCTGAGAGCGAAGCTCGAGAGGTTTATGTCACCATGGCAACCTCAAGCCGGTTATTCAAACTGGTTGCGGATGTATGACCATACATTATAGTGTATGGCCGTACATTTCAATTTT
The DNA here is from genome assembly GCA_016271365.2 of Neoceratodus forsteri. Lineage (NCBI taxonomy): Eukaryota > Metazoa > Chordata > Ceratodontiformes > Ceratodontidae > Neoceratodus > Neoceratodus forsteri. The sequence continues at coordinate 880,518,151 of CM057450.1, read as the reverse complement.
AAAAATTAAACAGGCTCCTTACTGTTTAAATTTAGACACTGTTGCTGCCATTCTGGGTCATGCTTTCACAGCCACGGCCGTTTCTGGAAGGCTTGGTCATGTAGTGCACATGCGCAAAGCGATCCCTGTTGTTAACCTATCGAAGTGACGTAGCATCGATAGGTTAACAACATTGGAACGGACAGATGATGGTTAACAACCTTAGGAAATGATGATTTCCTAAGGTTAACAGCATTCTATCATACACTATATGGGTTTTTATGTACATGTATTTATCTGGCAAATTACTAAAACAATGCACAAATGTGTACAGTATGACCCAATGTGCAAATATGAAATCTGTGCCTGTTTCAGTTTCACAATATTAATCTGCCAGTATCAGTACGACATTCAATCTAAACATTTTCATGTTTCCACAAAATAATTCTCACTCTGTTCAATGTCATTTACTAATAATGATTGTATTGTAACACTAATGGACTCTCTGATATGCTGCTTGCTTTGCATAGCATAACACCATTCAGGTCCATCACACACACCCACACACACACACACGCAGGTAAACACACATACACACACACATACACATGCACACACACACACACACACACACATACACACACACACACACGCACAGGCAGGCAAACACACATATACACACACACACATGCAAACACATACACACACCCGCAGGCAAACACACATACGCGCACGCGCGCACACACACACACACACAAAAAGCATATCTCAGTCATCTAGTTACATAGTACCAATCAACTGTTCGGAGACTTCAGTATACCACCCTCTACAGTCATGCTCAGTGATTCTATTTTGAAGTGAGTGGTATGCATTATTTCTATTCTATTCTATTTATACTGTATGTATGTTACTTGGTGTGCCGTCTCAGGCTGTTGTAACTCTTGAACTGCACAAATCACTTAGCCTGTAGTCATATTCAGCCCAGCTGCATATACAGTATTTCTATGTGTGCATATATCATTTCAGTTTCTCCAACCTCATGATTGCAGACCTTAGACCGAAACCCTCCTGGGAACACCTGCTCCTCCACAAAGGCTGCACTTATCGAGCTCTGTCCTCCCTCAGAATTAAATGGAGGAGATGCAAGAATGCTCCAGACCTCTTTAGCACACCGCTTTTGTACCTAGCATCACTCCTGATAATACTTTCTGGGGATATTGAACTGAATCCAGGCCCGCCCAGCAGTGGGGCTCCCCCGAAAGGATCTCTCAGCAAAACTAAGGGATTTCTCATATCGCATATGAACATCAGAAGTCTCTTAAATCACCTGCCTGAAGTAGAAGCATGGCTCAGTGTACACGATCCCGACATACTGTGCCTGTCGGAGACCTGGCTGAAACCTGGAACCCCTGATACCTTGTGCACCATGCCTGGCTACTCACTTATTCAGAGGGACAGACCGGGGTCAAGAGGGGTGGAGAGTTGCCCTCTACCACAAATCTTACCTGGACGTTAGTATCATCAATGACTCAAACCCCAAACCACAAGCGAATCAATGCACGCTCCTGTCTCTTGGCTCTAAAAACTTCACATAATCTGTATTTAAAACCCTCCCTCTGGGGGAGTAAACGGGCTCCAGGAAGCACTCCAGCTCACCCTAAAATGCATCAACAAAAATGAAGCTATCATCCTTGGTGATGTCAACCTGAACTGGCTAGGTCCTTCTCACAGTTCCCTGGCTTCACTAGTGCAAAGCCTAAATTTTCATCAACAAATCACGGAAAACACTAGACTGTCTGGGCCACAGTCTGGTATGCTTATTGACTGGATCCTGACAAACAGACCTGAACATATGACTTGCTCTGGGATCTTGGCAGATACCATCACTGATCACTCCCCTATCTACTGCCAGTGGCGCAGGGCAGCCACCCCCCCACCTCGGCAGGTCACCTTCACAATTTTGCAAACATGGACACAGACTCCTTCCTCCGGGACATCTCAAGCATTGACTGGTCGGATATATACGTCGGGAATGTAGAGGCTGCCCTGAACACATTTCTACAGCATTTTCTCCCTGTGCAAAACAAGCATGCTCCAAAAACCACGCGTAGAGTCAGGGGAAAACAAACTAGATGGCTACATAAAGATCTTCTAAAACAACTAAGATACAGGGACAAGCTCTGGAAAACCTACAAAAGCTCTCAATTGACTAGGGACTATGCAAACTACAGGCAAGAAAGAAATTCTTGCAGGAAGAACATAAGGCTGGCAAAAAGTACGTACTATCAGAACCTGCTAAAGAACTCAGCCCATGACCCCCGTAAATTTTGGGGCCACATAAAAACATTCCTGGGGACACCTCAATCAGTTACACCATCTGACAAGGAAATAGGTGGCTCCCATTGCAATAACCCCATCACCATAGCAAACGCTTTCAATAGCATGTTCTCTGACCGCTCCCCCATACCAGCGCTCTGCCACCAGCTGCCTCCACTGCTGACACTGTGCTCTTACTGACTCTGCTACCTTCGCAAGTGACTCAAAACCTATATCACACCTCCTCTATTTCAAAGCTATTACCAGCTCTCAGGTTCTGAACCATCTAAAAAATTATCGGAATACACCAGTCCTGGCTCTGACCAACTGAACCTCACCTTTAAAACTAGCTGCGACTTTATCTCTAAACCACTAGCAAGAATTTTCACCTTGTCCCTCACCAGCGGTGCAGTCCCAGAACTATGGAAAATGGCCAGGATCTCCCCTATCTTCAAAAAAGGGAACAACAAAGATATCTCCAATTACAGGCCTATTGCAATACTATCCCCACTCAGCAAAATCCTTGAAAAACTGGTTGCCATACAGATCCAGGAATTCCTCAAAACTACCAAGCAGCTCAATGATGCACAACATGGGTTCAGAAAAAAACACAGTACTCCGACGGCTCTAGCCATAATCACCACCGACATCCTCACTGGCATGGATCAAGGAAAGCTCACAGGGGCTGTCTTTATAGACCTAACCAAGGCATTTGACCTAGTTGACCACCCCCTGCTCCTATCCTCCCTAAGGAAAATAGGCTGCTCCTCCCCTGTACTTGAATGGTTCAGGAGCTACCTGACCAACAGGTCCCAGGCTGTTAAATTCAACTCAGCCATCTCCTCCACTGTGGTAACGAACATTGGAGTGCCCCAGGGCTCCATTCTGGGTCCTCTTCTATTTACTGTATTCATCAATAACCTCCCAGATGAAATACCTGCCTGTTCCTCGCTTCTCTACGCAGACGACTTAGTTATCTATGCCAGCTCACCCAATGTAGAGCAAATTAACACCTCACTTAATAGAGCCTACTCCAGTGTCCAGAACTGGTTAAACTCCCACCGCCTCATTCTGAATTCCTCCAAAACCAATGCCATGCTACTCGGCACCACTCAAAAGATCCGAAGGTGTTCCACTCCCCTGAGCATCCTTGATTTAAATGGAAATCCTCTGCAAATAGTTGCCTCCTTTCGTTACTTGGGCATCCTACTAGATCAATCGCTTGACTTAAACCTTCATATCCAAGCCACTTGCAAAAACGTAAACTGAAAGTTAGGGGCAGCCTACAGAACTAGCTATGTGCTTACCTCCTCCGCTAAACTTGCCATAGCCAGGGATCCTGCACCTAGCAGCTTACCTACTGTGCGCTATACTTACCTCTGCCCACAAATCTACGCTGCACAAATGGGATGTTACATACAATAACATATGCCGACTCGCCTCACAATCCCACGACTTCTTCATCACTGCCAGCTATATGAGGACCTTGGTGGCTCTCCCCTCGGCCATCAGGAGCTACTTCCTGGCCTGCCTAAATGATTCTATACTGAGACAAAGTCAGCCTGCTGCACTGGCAAAAGCTCCTTCTTCCTCGCGATTCCAAACCCTGCGCTCAGATCTGCTGATAAAGACCTGCACAGAATTCCTCGCTGCACTTTCCAAATAAGCGGGCTCCTTCAACACGCAGCCCCTATGTTATGGAACCAGCTCCTCTGGACCTCAGGCAAGCACCTCGCATCCCTCTTTCAAATGTGGGCTGAGACTACACTGGCCATTTCAGATTCATGCACCTGCTTTGATCCTACCTGATCCCTGAATCTTCCCTGCCCCTACTCCCCCGCCCCTGCTACTGGTTTCCATACTACCCTCCTTTTGTTCTCTCTCCCTAAATCCAACCCTCTCCTCAAACTCACCTATCGTTATCTTAAATTATAATTATGTATAGGTTTTATGGAATGTATGCACTTACTTACTACTACCTACATTACTGTTGTATCTTGTACTGTTTTTATCCTCTCAGCTACCTAGGCACTGCCCAAACTTGCCACAGGTGGATATTGGTACTGTAGGGCCTCATCTCCTCCCTCCCTTCACTTGTCCTCCATTGCATAAGATGTCGTGGCCAGCGACTGCCACCGGCCCTTATGCCCATCCTCGGAACCACGAGCCCGGCTGCACCTACCGCCTCCTACTGCTAAGCCGTATTTCAAGCACGCCTTCTCCCCCACCACCCTGCCATTTTCTTCTTCCTGACAGTGGTACCATGAACCTGGTGTCCCTCTAGCCTGCCGCCGGGATGTCTCTGACATCCTCTCTTACTTCCCTGGGCACCCTCGGCTGCTCTGGCTGGCTGCTGGCAGCCGACAGATTCTGACTCCTTCCACCCTTCCTCCCGTCTCTTATCCTCTCGTCTACCTGGGCACTGCCCAAACTTGCACAGGTGGATGTTGGTAAAATAATGCCTCACCTCCTTCCTCCCCTTTTTCTTGTCTACCATTTGCACTAGGATGTCCAAGGGCAGAGACTGCCACCGGCCTTCATGCCCAACCTCGGGAACCCACGACCCGGCAGCACTACCGCCTCCTACCGCCAAAGCAGTATTTCATGCAGCCCTTTCCTCCGTCCACCCTCCATATTCTTCATCCCTGACTGTGGGGCCATAGAACCTGGCATCCCTCTAGCCTACCGCCGGGATGTCTCTGGCATCCTCCCTTACTTCCCCTGGGTCCCCCTGCTGCTGCTCAGGTTGGCTGTTGCCAGCCGCCAGGTTATGGCTCCTTCTACCCCTCCTCCTGACTTTTCTCGCTGCTGGGTGCTCTATATGTTTTCCATATATGATCCACCCCCACCCTCCTGATATGCACTGGCCGACTACTTCTCCCGCTATTCCTCTTGCCTGCACCCTTCCCTGTCACTCCACATCATCCTGCCTGGCTGGGGAACCACAAACCCGGCAGTCTCCATACGCATTCCCCGGTAAAGCCGTAAGCAGTCCTTTTGGCCCTATACTCCCTTCCTTACCCCTTACCTGTACCAACACTCCCCTGTAAACACCTCCTTGCTCTTGGCCTGCTGGTCACTGCTTAGTATAGCCTAAATCATGTTAGACTAGCTGGAACCGCCTCTATATGTCTGGAATGTACTTGTATGGTTGTTGCCTCAATTGTATTGTTGCTTCCATGTGTTATGATGTATTGTACTCTCCCGGGTCGTGCCTGAAAATAGTCACCTGCTGGCTAGCGCACCTACCCGGTAAACAAAAACTAAATAAATAAATTTATGTATGCATATATGTTTGTACATACAGGGGTTGAAATTAAGTTTTTCATTCACAAGCCAGCTGGGGTAGTGACATGGAAAATCTGCCAGACCCACATATGTTTTCACTGGCCTACCTGGTGTACTTATTGAAATGTTACCTTCCCCAGGAAAAGCTTATAGAGCTAGCTGATGGAAAATCTCACTAGCCCAATACCAAATTCAAATCAAATACCACATCTACCTGCATTTGGCTAGCATGCTGCTGCCAATTTCAAACCCAGTACATTGATGGGCATATAATAGAGACTTGCAAGTACTTCACATATGTAAAAAGGTACACAAGGGTAGCATCGTTCACAATACAACCCATGACACCTGGGTTGGATACAGTTTGGGGTGACATACTAAGGTATTTGTTCATGCAAAGAGTGGTGGCTCCATGGAACAGCCGTCTGGCATACATCCCCTCCTCCCTGTCCCAATGTCTCACCTCTGCCTCATTCCTTCTCAACTGTCTTCCCTGGCAGAGCCCCTGCTAACTACTACTCCACTTGTCCTCTCTTAAACTCTTTAAAGTTTCCATTATCCCGTTATCCCTAGTTGTTAACAAAGCCTATTCAGGCTGCTCCAACAGTGAAACCGAACACTTAGTAACATAATCAGATCAAATAATGAAACTTGATCACTTAGTAACATAATCACAGCAAAACATGGAACTTGACTAGGAGTTCTCTGCATTCAGTGGATTTTTGTATAAGAGATCAGTGTATATCCGTACTAGAAAAGCATAGAATCCTTACTGGAATATCATTTATTTGTAACTGTTTGTAAATACACTGATTGCCCATGTTTCTGCAAAACTGTACTACCCTATGCTTCATGTCTGTAATGTCTTGTAGTGTGTCCTACTGACTTGGAACCTTTGTAAAAGAGCCGTTCTGGCTCAAAGGTATTAATCTGAAACAGTAATAAATAAATAAAATGTTATGGCCAACAATAAACAAACAAAGATCTGCAACAGGGCTGATACACAAGGTGGGGTGGAAAAGATGAAAAGAGACTTGGCAAGGTTGGAGGAATTATTTCTGCTGCCTTTTTATTTATTTCTTTATATATATTTTATTGATTGAATGTCTGTGTTTTTATAATGTACACGCTCTTTGGTTTCTGAAAAGCACTTTATAAATAAAAGCTGATTTGATTTTAAATGTATGGCAGCTTAGATTCAACGCAAAGAAATGCAAAATAATGCAACTGGGAAACAAAAACCCAGGGGAAGAGTACACAATGGGGGAGGTGAGATACTGACAAAAACAAAAATGGAAAAGGACCTGCGGGTAGTCATATCAGATAACCTAAAGGTGGGCAAGCAATGTAAGAAGGCAGTAAGGAGGGCTGGGGGGATACTGGGATGTCTAGGGAGAGGAATCACCAGTGAAAAACAAGAAGTTGTTGGCCCTCTGTACAGACAGTTGGCAAGACCCCATCTGGAGTACTATGTACAGTTCTGGAGACCCAGTCTCCGCAAAGACATAGACAGGGTGGAGGCTGTCCAGAGGAGGGCAACCAAAATAGTGCAGGGTCTACACCAGAAGACATATGAAGAAAGATTAAAGGAGCTTAAGATGTATAGCTTCGAGGAAAGGAGGGAGAGAGGGGACATGACAGAAACTTTCAAATACCTCAAGGGAATCAACAGAGTCCAAGAGGGTAGCATCTTTCAGAAAAAGAGATGTGCAAGAACAAGGGGGCACAATTTGAAGATGGGGAGGGATGGCTCAGAGGTAATGTGAGGAAGTATTTATTCACAGAGGGGGTTGCAGATGCACAGAACAGCCTTCCTGGGGGGGTCATAGAGCCAAAAACAGTGGGGGACTTCAAGAATGCATGGGACAGACGTAAGGCAATTCTAGTGGGGGGTAGGAGGAAGTAGGCTGTTGGTTAACTAGGATCTGCAGCTTATCCAGTAGGTAGGGAAATGGGCAGACTAGGTGGGCCAAGCGGTCCTGATCTGCCATCAGATCCTATGTAACAACAGTAGATGGATCAAAAAACACAGGGTACATAGTACATCTCAACATTCAATTTTCCAGGGAATACATAATAAACTCTCTCTTACTCTCTAATCATACTGTTTACTTCCCCATCCCATTATCATGTTCGTTGCTTGTTGCTTTACCCCCTCCAACAGCTGTGTGTCTGTTTTCAACTCAGGGCAGCAGTGCTGCATGCAGTACTGAGCTCTCCAGCACCAATTCATTTAGCACTGTTGTGTACACACCCACAACATTTTTTATGCCTTTTAGTTTCCACAAAGTGCACCCTTTCCTTGTATTCAGAGTTCTGTTGTGTTACAAATAAGGAAAAAGCCATCCCAGTGGCTTGGGTGGATGAGGCATCATGCCTTATCACATGCCATGCCGGCGACCCATGTTCATAGTGCCAGCGGGTCGCCACGTGTCAGGGAGGGAGAGGATCAAGCATCGAGGGGACAGTATCCTCTCCAGAGGAGGGTGGGGAACACAGACCAGCATTTGCCTGGCACCTAGCTGAGGCTAGGCATTGGCATGCCACATCCCATATGTAGAGGCACAGAGGTGGAGCTGCAAAATTTTGTGCAACATGCAGACACAAATGCTGCATTGCCATTGTCACACTGAACGCTCCCCATCCTCAAGAAAAGCATCAAAGCACCATCCTGGATAGGCTGCATGAAAGCTGTACTCCTCCCTGAAGCATGATCTGGGCTAGGTGGGTAGAGATGCTCCACACCACCCTGCCACAGAGGGGAAGCTGTGGGAGTTCAAGGGAGGAGGCCTCATGCATTGTGGACATGGCTGGGAGGATGGCAGAGGAGCAGGTCCCACTGGGACCATGTCGGGAAGAAGTACCATCTAAATAAAAAAAATTAATTAAAAAGAATTGGAAAAAAGGGTTAAATCCTGAAGTGCATGACTCATGTTTCCTGTGACCATCTAAACTGGATAAGTAGTATGTGAATGTGGAGCATCCTGACAAAGTGTTCCAAGTGCGTGCAGAGTTACCAAATTATTAAATTGCAAGGTGAGCCCATATCGTTCAGCCACTGCCACCTCCTATTGCATCCAAGTTTGAAAAACCTGATAAAGAACAGCTGGTTGCTGATCACTATTGCAGATTTAACAAATGTTAGATTCATTCAGTGGCTCAAAAAAGAACCCACTGTATGGTACTGGTTAGAGGTGTCTAAAGACTAGAGCTGTGTGGTCATATATTGCATGACCAATGGACCAAGGACACATGCTAAAAGAAAACAAATACACAATGATGAAAATACATATAAGGTCGGTCAAACCTTGTCTGTAAGCAAGACCTATGCCAGCAAGACTTAAATCAGCAAGACATACTCAAAATGTGATTGCTGTTGATGTGACTTTATTCTGTATTATTTTGCTGTAATCAATAATCATTGTGCAATAAAAAAACACTTTCTGTGTCCAAGACTATTAGGTTCCATAGAAGTGATTTATAAAACCAAAGGGCCGAGACAAGGCATTGGGCACGGCTTATATGATGCAGTGCAGCATATTCAAGGGAGCCCAAGATCACAGGAAAATGTGAGTGCTATGTACAAGCTAGTCTTGGAAGCGAGACATCTGGGTGGGTGGAGTGTGGGAGGTGGAAAGAAAAAGAAGAGAGATTGTCCCATGTGTCAATGTTGGTCATGGTAGATAGTGCAGACCTCATCAGACATGCAGTGCACATCCATTGACGTCGTTTTCCTTTCCATGGTTTCTATGGTAGAATTTGGAGTCCATGGTGCTCAACGTCCATAGATCTGAAATAAGAATACAAACAAGGAATGAGAGATCAAACTTTGGTAATGGCTGTTGTGACTGAAACATCTGTATTAATGTGATCAAAGAATTGGATTAATTCAACAGCCTCCAAGCTTAGCTGGACAGGTTGCCAGGTGCTTCCATCCAGACACAAAGACCAATGACTGCACAGCCTAAACCTCAAAGGATGGTCATGAGGAGGAGTGGTTGGATCACGGGGTAGTCAGAGGAAGATCCCACAAGGGGCCAGGTAACAAACCACCATGCTGTATTGGAGGAGCCTGATAGCCCCACAGGTGCACCCACATCTGAGAGCAGGGAGCAAGAGCGGCTCCTCAATAATGGAGCCCAAGAAAATGGAGGGGGGGGGGTAGAGCACAAGAGAGTCATGGAAAGCCTTTGCAGGTAGTGGATGCAACTGTCAGTGGAGTTACTTTAGGATATACAAGCAAGCAAACAGGGTTGACAAGTGCAGCACCGGAAGCACAGCATGAAGGACATGGGAAGTGGATCAATATGATCACTGTGGCCAGATCAAATATATAGGTATTGGACGTTATCATCCTTCTTTGGATGAATGACAGTGACTGGTGACAGTGACAGTGACCAGAGAGGCACCTCAGGGATCCTGGATGGTATGCGGAGGTGCAACCGATGGGTTAATTAAAATAAGTGCACAATTATGCACAGGTGGCATAGAAAGTCTGGCAAGAGATTTGGGGGATCTGGGGGGTAATTATTTATGATTAAATGCAAATGTAAAAGCAGAGTACAAGTGCATCAGGGAAGGCCTGGTCAGACCTCACATGGAGTACTGTACATTGTTGTGAATGCCACACCATTGATAGGACAGTAACAGGCTGTAAGTAGTCCAAAGAATGGGAACTACAAGGGAGCCGGGCTTACCCCACCAAACTCATGAGGTGAGAGTGTGGGACATCAATATGTACTTGCTGGAGGAGAGTAGAGGAAGAGGGAGCATGATATCACCACTGAAGTACCTGAGGAACATAAACAAAGTGTGGGGGTAACGTATTGCTGTACCAGAAGAGTACACGAAAGCAGGCGCGTGACATGAAATTTGATGGTGTAATGTTAGGAGGGAATGTCAGTAAGTTCTACTTCACAGACAGGGTGTTGGACACATTGAATGGTCCACCATAGGAGGTGGTGGGAGCAAGCAGTGTGGTTGGGACAGGTATAGGCGAACCATAATGGTACATCAGAGGGATAGTCAGAGGCTGCAATTAAGTATATGGCCGAGGGACAGACTAGATGAGCAATGTGGCCCTTAGTTGCCTACAATTTCTATGTTTATAGGTTGCTGTGAGACAGCGTAGGCTCTATATACATCTCCATTGTTCAGTAACACAGCTGTTCATTTCTTTGGTGGCACATGTATCTTACTGACCCTTGTACATATTATCGCTATGCAGAATGGTGTGTGTGTTTTCTAAATAAGTGGAATATTGCTGATTATGTATCTTACTGTATTAACTGTCATGTCATCCAAGTAATGCAATCCAAGTAATACAATGTTGCCAATATTCTTATTAGTTGTGCAACACCTGATGATGCTAGTGTCTTGATGTGAGTGTTGTTCAGTGCCAATATGACCATGTAACTGTTGGTTTACTTACATTACTGTTGGCAAAAACAGTGCACAGGAACATGATATGATACATGGCATAGCAAAGTTGGCACTTGTGTTTTGTAAATTTACTTGTGCAGATAGCATTTTTACACTGATAGCACTTCTATGCCTCTTTGAAGATAAACTATTTTCAAAAATATTTTGTTCTCAACAAGCTTTTTCTATAGTTCTATCTAGGAGACAGTATATAGTGGTAGGGCTTTAAGCCCGAGGTTCAATGGGCACAGCAACAACGTCACTCCTCCATCGACCTCAAGACGTCACTCATCCTGGACCCTCCAAGGAGTCGTTTTCGTTGCAGCCAGAGGTGCTGCTTTCCTGACCTCACTAGCTTTCTACTCCTTCTACCCTCGTCTGTGCTGCACCTCTGGCTGCCCGTTTGTACCCCCTTATCTTCATTGGCAAGTTTTCCTTGCCTCTCTCTCTTCTCACAGCTCCCGATGCTTTCTCTTTTCTGGACCCCTCGGTCGGCACTTTCTAGCGCTCCTTTCACTCTGCTCGCCACCCCCTCCAGCTCCTGCTGAGTGGCTCCCATTCCTATCCTACCCTCGCTCTTGCCATTTCTCCTCTCAGCTCCACGTACATCGCTGGCGGGGATGGGGTGCTGCTGGCCATCTGCGGTTCTCTGCCTGTCTTCTGCTTCCCTCCTCACCTCCTGGCAGCACTTCTGGGTGTTTCCTTGTCCCCTGCCCAGCTCTTTTGCTTCCTCCCTTTATTTACCATGGCTGCTTTGGCGCTGCACTTTCCCTGCTCGCTTTCCAGACTCCACTGCCCTTGGTCGGTACCACCCTTCATCGACTCCATTGGTTTTGCCGACGTCATGCTTCGTAGTATTGACTTTGTATGTGTGTGTATATGCTGTCGTTTTAGCCATCTCTCCTGTTCACCTCTGTGTAGCTTGGACTGTTGTTCTCTGTCATGGCTTCCTACGGAATGTTTTCTAATCGGCGCAATAACTTGGGTCTCTGGCTGCTGTTGTTCTATTTTGGGACTCTGCATTGTACCACGTGACAAAAAAAAACAAAACAAAAAAAAAACCTTTTGTTTATCTTGGCTACCTCAGCAGGTCCTGCTGTTATTTCCATACTTGCTCGTGTTGTCTCCGCCCTTTCCTTTGCTATTCGTGCTTGCACAGTCCTAACTGGCTTGTCTGCCTACCAGTCTGGCATGATTCACTCAATGTTTCCTACAAGGGGATTCCTGCTCTATCTCCGGCTAGTTCTCTTCCTCACCAGTAGGTGGCACTGTACGCCATACCTTATTTGCTTTCGACATTTCCTACTCTGCACTTGTCTTCTTGTCCATTGCCCTTTGCTATGGGCTGGCCGGAGGCTCTCTGCTTTTGTTCCAGTTTCGTTTGCACTCCGAATCTCCGCTTGCTCGCTTGAGCGTTCCTATCGTATTTCATATGTCGCCTCGCTATCCTGCTGCTATTTTGCCACCGTCTTCTAGCCAGTCCTCCCGGCTTCCCTTCGGGGCCTGCTATCTGGGATTCCCTCCCATTGTGGCCTGTCTTCGCTAGTTCTTTTGGGTATCCCTATCATGACTCCTGTGCAGCTCCATTAAACTGCGGCCCTCCTGCCGTGCTACTCTCCAGGGCTTCCCTCTTTCATCATACCAAGTACTCTCTGTTCCACTCAACCTGCTCATCCTATTCAATCCCTACCATCCAATATCCTTTCCTACCTCACTTTCCAGTACCAGCCTTCCTGGCATCCATCCATCATCGTAACTCATTCGTTCCCATGTTACCTTCCTCAGCCTAATGCCTGTTCTCATCCCGGCCATCATGGATTCTTTCCACTCATGGCTTCCCTCCTCATTGTACGTCATCTGAGTTTGGCTCCTCTTGATCTCCCATCCTGAGCTCATACCCTCTGGTTTGCATACCCTCTGGTTCCTGACACACCTTCTTAGCCTTGGAGCCTGCCTCCTTTCGAGGAGCTTCATTGCTTGCCTCGCTCTATAGCGTATGATACATTCCTTCCCATTCATTTCAAGTTCATTCATGTCTCCTCTTCTCCATATTCCATATTATCGTTTATGGATTCCCTCTGATCGTGGCCTGCTATCGATATTCTCTTTGAGCGTAACTACTATAAATGCCAACCATAAACCGCGGCCATCCCACCGCATATATCAAGTTCATAACTCCAGTCATATAGAGTTCATAAATCACATCAAGTTCATACCTCCAGTCATTATTCATTCCGCCTTGCCTCATGAATTATCTATTTACATCGCTCCCTCGAACATTCCTATCATGGAATCCTATGCTGCCTCATTGACTTCAACCTCAGGGTCTAACAATCGTTCACATTGCATAATCAAATATGCCTCTCCAACCTCTGTCTGCTCACTCGCATCGCTCACTCAGGCCACTAAGCATCATCATCGGTCTCCTCATCAGCACATCTGGAATCTCCTTGTGCGCATATCTGGATACCCCTTGCTCCTCTGACTTCTACACAGATTCACTCCCTTCCATCGACAGACAGTTTTCATGGTTGCCTAATGTTCCCTCTTTGATCTGCGCGCAGCCTCACATTCCCTCTTCACTCCACGCTCTCCTTTCAGGTTTTTCCCACTCCATCATTCATCCGTGAACCATTTTCTTTACCAACATATGTCCTCAAATCAAACATCGGCAGCCTGGAGGGAAGGCGACCTAGGCCTTGGATCCCCAGAGGTTTCCTCCTTAAAGGTTTATTTTTCCTCTCCTCTGCGCCAATGGCCATAACACCAGTTAGAGTTCGCAATTTTCTTCTCATCAGTTAGTTAAGGTTCCGCTGTTGGACGGAGGCGGATGGTGGCTCGGCTTTCCCCTCTCATTAGGAAGTTAGCCCTTCTCTAAATAGAATTTATCCATCATCCTCACCTCTTCGACACTTGAGATCATTGGGTATTCTTTTTGGGCTTCTTCCTAACCTACCATTAGCTGGCACATTCATTTCCGGCACCTGTAGGGGGGAACTCTCCTCTAGGGTTCCTTGCGTCGTACCCCTACAGGGTGATATATCCCACGGACAGAGAGGCGGAAAGCCACAAATGTAATCTAGTTACTCAAGCATTATCACATATCCAGTTGCGTAAGCACATTGAATGGGAGGGCTTTAAGCCCAAGGTTCAGTGGGTGGAGCAACAACATCATTCCTCCATCGACCTCAAGACGTCACTCATCCTGGACCCTCCAAGGAGTCGTTTTTGTTGCCCACCATCCACTCCTCCTCCAGCGGCTTGTCTCTCTTACCCGTGGGCTTCTTTCTAACCTACCTTTAGCCGATGCATTAATTTCCGGCACCTGTAGGGGGAAACCCTCCTCTAGGGTTCCTTGCGTCGTACCCCTACAGAGTGGTATATCCCACGGACAGAGAGGTGGAAAGCCACAAATGTAATCAAGTTACTCAAGCATTATCACATATCCAGTTGTGTAAGCACATTGAAATAGAGGGTGTCGGTGGCCCAGCCACAGCTGAGAAGCACATAATCTGTTATAATCAGCATGGCCATCAAAACTATTTGCAATTTTTAATCCCATCAAGCCTAGTTACACTTTTTAGTTGGAATCGATTTAGATGAACATTCAGTTCAGATTAAAATGAAAATCCTAACTGTACTTTCCAAATTAATCATAGCAGTTAATTGGCCATTATGCTGAGTTGCCCAGTTGTCACCTTTTATCACACCCATTCTATCAATCTTTGTGTTAGTAACAAGTACCCAGGTGGTCTGGTTCAGAAGTAATTACCAAGTCTCCACAGGCAGAGACAGTATTGCTGAGTATCTGTGGTGCATGCAGAAACTGATTAATTTTTTGAGGGGAACTCACAGTATGCAATAGTTTCCATAGGCCATGTTGCATGAATAAGCAGGACTACAACATGACCTATTGTCTTACATGCAGTAGGAACCCTGCATAAGAAGAAAGGTTCAGGACAGCAGCTGGCATCAAAAACTGGCTGCTATTGGCAAAAGGTGTTGCCCCAGAAAAGGGCTTTGACATGGTGCCAGGGGGAGCTGGCAGCAGACGTAAGTTGCCATAGCCTTGTTATATTCATAGAACCCGCCAGAGGTCAATGTTTTAAGTACTGTTCGACCATCCAAAAACAGGTAGAGCAGCACTTAGAGACGCTCAGGGAGGATTGGCACTGAGCACCACTGTCTTTCCCCAACCCCCTATGTAGTTATGCACAAACACTAATCACCCATGGTCCTTTAATGATCCACCGCCAGTCCCAATCAGACCATAATCCATAAATTTGATAATCATAAATATCTTTCCTTGTCTATGGGAGAACAGCGCCCCACTACAGAAGGTAGTGCAACCACTGACATCACAAATCTCAATCCTGTATACTGTTGGTGTTGTGACAGCTGTTTCAGCTGGGTAGCTGTGTTGGTGTGAGGAGGGTGGTGCCAGTCATCCGATCTGTATGTGGTTTGTGGTGTGTTGGCAATACATGATGGGGTTGTGGATTGGAGTGCCCATAGACAAGCCCTGATATTTCCATTTACGGTATTACAGTATTCATGGATCACTGTCTGATTGGGTCCGGGGTTGCAAGAACATCAGGATGTAATTTTCCTATGATATATGAGAAAGACATTACAGCCTGATCATGGCTTGTGGAGCGGGGGAGGGGGGGCATAGATCACCAGGTTGTATTAAAACAGTAGTGTTTGCCCAGGACTGTTGGGTGAAGAGGCAACACTCTACTTTCTGAGGGAGCTGGTGACACCCAACCCTCCCATGACTTGCAGCATTCTAGGTTGTTGCAGCATCTGTTTGCCTAACTACCAATGATGACACGGGCTCTGGGACACTCTCTGAAACTGAATCGGGAGCATGGGTCATGACGCAAGAGCGTAGCAACACCTAAATGCAGTAGTTACACCGTTTACTAACGGGTCAAACTCCCACTGTATATATAAAACCAAATGTGGTGGTTCTTTGGGAGAGGTCACAGTGACACTCATGTACTGCACCCTTGTTCTTGAATGACATTCAGCCGTTGGGACACTGGCAAGGGGGGGAGATGGGATGAAGCAGCTGAAAGGCAGTTCTCCTCTCCAAGGGAGGTCATACGACCCCAACCCCCAGTTCCCACATCATCAGGTAGAGGGCCAATGTCAAGGGTGGGCAGGAGGTGGATGGAAGTATCTGGATGGCACCGATAGACATGGCAAGTGTATGCCTGTCATTTTGGGACAAATAGTGGAGGTAAAAGGGAATGTTACAAAGGGAATGTGAGAAAATGTGCCAAGAAACAGGGACATAAAAAGAGCTTTGTACAAAATAAAAAAGTCACCGCTTGTGAGGGACATACACTAACACAATCCACATACTTACATTTCATTTATTTAGGCTTCGTGGAAGCCAGTGTGTGTATCTGGGAGGAACTTATTTCAGATTGCCAGTACTGCACAGGCTGGCAGTACTTTCCTATTTCTTCAACCCAGTCACTGCCACACCCAATACACAAACCAAAGATAGGACATGTAACATAATAACCTGTAAGGAAACAATGAACAGGGACACGTCAGGGCAAAACAATGATATTCTGTGACTAAGTGAAACAGATGCAAATCATCCTTATCATATAACAGGAACGTGGATAAAGATCAGGGACATGGGGGCAGTGTGTTCCATGCAAATACGGAGGGTAGATGGTTGCTAGGCACTAGTGAGTTGGATATAGTGATGTGCTGGGTGATGCACACTTTTGAGGACAGTCAGTTGCCCTACTGAAGGTCAATGCAGTTGTGGGAACAAGTCGCAGTGTGCAAATTACAGTATAACAATGTAGGCTTAGGTTGTGGTGGTACAAATAGCAAAGAATCAAGAGAAATATGCTACTCAGTATCCTCTGGCTTCAGGGCTTCAGGGCCAATGGAGTTTGCAGCACCTAACAAAAAATATGCAAGCAGGCCAACATTGCAAGTGTGGCAGTATACACACTGAAAACAGGCCTGTGTGCATAGTAGGATTCAGACAGAAAAAAACAGTAAAGTGCTACTAACTCATTCCTTGATTCATTGTCACCCACAGGCCCATCAATCTCTACATACTCGAAAAGACAGGATGATAATACATCTTCGTCCAAACACATATTTCTGAATCATTTCACCTCTGTTATGCACTGTATGTCATCCATCGATTCAAATTTTTCAGAATCCGTGGAATAAAACCAGCAACATCGATTCTCAATCATGGTTGGCACTGGTGCACAATTGCCATGACTGCATCTGAATTGGATGACAAGTAAATAAATGTAAAGTCAACAGTGTAGTTCATTAACGCAGTGTACGGTGTGAAACACACCATCACGACAGACTTGAGGAATAGGATAAACCCCAACCGGTGGCACAGTGACAAACCATGCACATAAAAGAAATAGATAACATTCACCATTACACAGCGGTGTAGTGGGCACCCTACCATGACACAGGATGGTGCCTGAGGGACCACCGTATTACACAATGTGCTGTCATTGACCAGTCAGTCTGCAGCTGACCGTGAGAGCAGTGATGTGTGAGTTGCTGGATGTGGTGGGCTACTGGATGCCAAGCACAGAATCTGGAACCCCTGTCAGGGACAGAGTACTGTGTAAAACAGTTTACCCTCATGTATTGTTTGTAAAGGAATGAGTGTATACTGTATTACGGGCAGCCAGCAGTGGGGGTGGGAGTTGGGCTATGCCGATCGTTGGATCTGGTTGTTGGATTGGGTGGAGAAGGAAGTGGTGGACAATGCAAGCCATGGGCACAGTGGGATACTATAGTTGTGTCAGCTCATTAGACAACAGGTATGGGAACATGTATGTATTGCTATCATGGCCAAAAGGACACTGATCACCAGCGGTAAAATACGGACACTTGTATACCAGTTCAAATAGTAAGGAAATGAGTAACAAAAAATATGGGGCAAACTAATGCACCATTTAGGGTAAAGGTGACAAATGTTGGGAAATGAGCGAAGTGCTAAGGAACCACCTGGCCACAGATGAGTGTGTTAGGCTCAAGGGGAAGAACACAAGGGTCAAAGCGCCCAGCTTGTTCGGTTCTGGGGTTGCCCAGGCAGTAAGGAAAAAGAGGTTGGCCTATAGAAATTTCAGGAAGACCAAAAGAAAGGTGGATAGGGAAAATTACCTAAAACTCGCTAGCGAGGAAAGTAAGGAAGTCCATCAAGCAAAGGCACAGAAGGAGCTGCAGATAGCTGAAGTAGTAGAGGAGGATAGAGTGAGGAAGGGGGCTGCTGCCATTGAAGGTGGACAAATCACCAGGCCCGGACAGAGTACATCCAAGGGTACTAAAGGAACTGTCTGAGGAGCTGGCAGGGCCACTGGAAGACCTATTTAATAGTTCACAAGAGTCAGGCGTGGTACCGCATGCCTGGAGAACAGCACATGTATTGCCCCTCCACAAAAGTGGTCACTGGTAAGGCCACATCTATGGTATGGAGTTCAGTACTGGTGCTCACACCTCAAAAAGAACATTGACCTGTTGGAGAAGGTCCAGAGGAGGGCTACAAAGATGACAGTGGGTCAGCAGGGTAAGGTATACGAGGAGAAGTTGAGGGCACTGAATATGTACTCCCTGGAAGACAGGAGAGAGAGGGGACATGACTGGGACCTTCAAGTACTTGACAGGGATAAACAGGGTTGATAAGGAGAGTCTCTTTAAGCTGAGTGGCAACCATAACACAAGGGGGTACAGTCTTAAGCTGGAGGGTGGGAGATTTAGGAGGGAGGTCAGGAAGCACTTCTTCACAGAGAGGGTGGTGGACACCTAGAATGCACTGCCAGAAGCGGTCATCTCATTGAAGACAGTGGGCAGCTGTAATAGAGGCTGGGATAGGCATGGGGGAAAGTAAGGATCACGGGTAGGGAGGATGGGAGGAGTGAGGATGGAGGGCAGGGACATTAGCTCAAGCTGTGGACCCTGCAATATGAGCAGGCTCGATAGATCAAATAGCCTTCTTCTGCTGGCTTCTTAGTATGTTCGTATGTAAATGTGTAATTGTAGTTCCTTACACGAACACCCCCAAACACCCCAAAAGGGGTAGTTGAGCTTGTTTGTGGTCTCAGAGATATCCAAGACTGTCAAAGCCTGGATATGCAAGTTGCTAGAACACTGGTGCCAGGACAATGGCACATCTGGCCATGCCTGGTGCCCTGTGAGACAAGAAAAAGGGCACACAGTGAAAAGAATACCTACCAGGTTCAGGAGTCAAAACAAGGATCCATGTAAGTGCAAACAGGATACAAAGATAGGGAGACATAGAAACCTGCTTGGACACAATTGCATTATACCAAAATTGCCAAAACATGCAAAAGTAATCCATTCCGGAAATCATTTTGAAGTATAGAACGAGCGTTCTGGAGTGAGCAAAACTCATTGTATGGTGCCATCACCAAAAGAGTATTATGTGAAACCATGTTGTGACTGTAGTCTTATACTGCAAACGGTTCTCCAAAACTGGCAAACACACAATGGGACGGCATGGGCATTGTGAGGAAGCACATGTGGCAGGGTACCCACAGCTACCAACAGCAACTATCAAAAATTCAGTGAAATGCTGCAATCAGTGCATCAGTTCAATATAACGTTATGTGTAGGTTCTCCACAAACTGGGGGGGGGAGGGACAGGGTGTGTATTTTGCCACTGTGAACTATGACACCATGACCTGGTGGAGAATGAGGCACATACGTTACTTGAGAGAAAGAAAAAAACATTTAACACACAGTCCCAAAAAAGGCATCACGCAGCACATTGCTGTTTGCAAATGATGCAGAAAAATCTGCATGCCTGGTACTGGTATTCTGTCAGGACAGTGTGCTATTGTGTGCAGTATGCACTGCACTTTGTCCTAGATCTAGGTTAGCAGCCTGCTCCATGAATAGTGCAAATCAACATAACAGGCATTGTAAAATGTTCATGAATGTGGTGCTCACTTCCAGGTCTGGATAGGAACACTAGGCTAATGACCTGGATGGAGACCAACACATAAATTGATGAGGTTGCCCTGGCTTTTGGGCACCCCCCTCCACCACACACACACACACAGTCATTGCTGAATAACATCACTGTTACCAGTCACATTAAACTCAGATAAACATTTGAATGTTTGCTAGGACATTGTACAGACAGTGTAACCAAAAAACATCAACAAGTTAATATCTTTGACATGGCTTTCCCACTAGACCAAGTGATGAAGATAATGTGTACTGACAACAGAAATGGATAGCGAATGGCAATATGAGTAACAATAACAGTAGTAGTATGTCATAATTGTGGAATGCACTGGGTATCTAAAGTACAGCAAAATTGGTGTTTTAGTACGAGATTATGAATGTAGCCATGTGCCACAGAATGAGTCACTAATGCAATATTAGCACAGGCACAGGCCCTTACCTACACTGGGAGCTGTGCTCACAACAGGACAGCAATATGCATCGGAATCAGGAATATCACCGCTGTAACACTCATAGGAAAGAAGATGTAACAATATGTAAAATATCCACATTGGCTTAGGGTACAGTATTGCTATGGAAACATAGAAGCTAATGGCAGATAAGGACCGCAAGGCCCGTCCAGTCTGCCCATTTCTTTTTCTACCATATAAATGTACCATCGGCCTTTGCTCTGTCAGTGGCCTATCTATTCATACTCATCTGTATTGCTCCCTTATGCCTATCCCATGCCTGTTTGAAGCCCTGCACTGTGTTCATATCCACTATGCGGCTATGCCTATTTCCAGTTCATACTGCTGTCCTGTTTACCTGTACTGTATTGTATTGAGTTTTGGTATCCCCAGTGTAGTATTGTACACTATTACAGTGCCAATCTATTTGTTGTTTCAGTATGCATTTGCTTCATCCACCAGTCGCGTGTGAACACATGGGTGAAAATAAGAACTCTGAGAACATGCTTAGGGCTCCTGTGCAGCTGTACTATTGATGTGGCCAGTGCATTCAGCACTTACAAAGTACTAGTCATAGGGCTTTTGCGGTGAGCAACATCACAGTTGTTCACAGATTCTTAGTGGTGGCTTGGAACACCTGACCCATACTGGGACCACAGCTCTGAAATGGATTGCCTAGGGCACCAAAAGTAAATCAAAATCGGTGTTCATGCTACAGATTAGGAATGCAGCTAGGTGCCTAAGAAAGGGTCACTGATGATAGGTTTGTATGGGTTGGGAATTGTGCACAGGCTGATACCCACACTGGGGACAGTGCTCGGAAGCAGGGCAGCAATATGCATCGGAGTCAGGCATATCACCACTGTACTACTCATAGGAACATATATGTAACACATCCATGAACCAGGGCAGAACAGTACCGTACAGTGTTGTTGTGGCCACATCCTATTGATACTGCTGTCCCATTTCATGTACAGTACTTCGGGGGATCGGTGCTTTCAAGAATAGCGAGCCACTGTTCCACAACAGGCCATTTGCACTATTGATGAATACAAGGGAGGACATTACATATAATATTCAACATGCAGTGTGAGTTTTTACAAATTACAAAATAACATAGAATATCGGTGATGCGGCGGATTGCAAAAGTGTCCAAATTGTGCCTCATACCTTTTGAATGCACCAGTCACATCACATTACAAATATTTAGCACTTGCTAAGGGCAACAATATAAATTGATGCTATGGCCTCTTACTATGCAGTACACGCACGCTTGGGAAACAGCCCCCCCATCACACACACACATTCTTTCAACAAAAATGGGACCAACAATTTGATTGTGGGTTGCGACTTGAAGGATGACTACAATTAGGTGGCAGTCCCAAGAGAATCAGAAATGCATTAGGGCTGTAGTCAGACAAATGAAACTGCAGACATGCATACCAACTGTTACCCATAGGTGGCGCTATCCAAAGGGCTACTACCCCTACCTGCTTGGCTACTAACAGATTGAGGGGCCTAGGTCCAATGGTGGGTTCCTCCACCCAGAGGTCAGGGTTTGTAGTGGTTAGACTAGCTTGGTCACAGCCCTCTGGGACACTGAGATCCCCTTTTATTCCTTCTAGTGGCTCACACAATACACAGGAGTTACAGTCCCAATACCCCACATATACACACTGTTCACTCATAAGGTACCACTTACCCTCGAGACTGATTCTGCAGCATGTCTCTGAAGACCTCCTGTAAAATAACGTTAAACAACATACACAGTGAAATACAATACTGTTTCCATAAGTACGAAAACCACAGACAGTATATAGTATAACAACAACAAATCTGATTTATTTAGGGGACAGTAACATGGGAGGGGGAAATTGGGTTAATTGGTGGCATTAAATCATAGTACTGTGCACACATACAGGGTCTGAAAAGTCACACTCTGGGTACCCAGGTTGGGGGCTAGCCAGGTCCATTGCTCGGGGTTGGCAGGCAGGTGCAGATGGATAGGGCCCTGTAGAATAAAATATATGCACAACACCCAATTGTAATCCGGAGCCGGATGGCTCAGTCCATGAAGCAGTGAAACAACAAGAATTAGATGACACACTTGTGATTGAAAACAGGCTGCAGGGGAATATCCTGATTTGTACTCACAATACCCAAACTAAGAACCGGATGGTGAATGTTCTTCTGGATTGTCAGAAGCAACAGGACATGGAGACAAGGTCCTTGTAACTGGACCCCACTGCAGTTTGTAGCAAATAGATTTAGTCCGAGACAAGCTGGGGTTTGCTTCCAGCTTTAACACACAGCACACAGCACAGCGGATTGGAAATAGTGATTCCCCACAAGCACTACACACATTCATATGTAAAAGGAAAGTACTATTCCAGGCAGGCTGCTCCTCGATCCCAATTGCACTTACTGCAAAATACCCGGGAGCACACACAACAGCTTCAGTTCCTGACAGACTGAGCGCGATTCAACAATTTCTCCAGTCTTCTACAGGGTGAGCCTGGTTTCCACAATTCTAGTGCTTCTTTTTCCTCACAACTTGGATTCAGTCCAAACTGGCACTCACAACGGCTGCAGGCCAAACCTCAGGGCCTCACACGCGCTTTCCACAGAAGCACAGAGCTCCTTCTCTCTTCACTGTCACAACTGATCTGATCTTTCCAGTAACAGAGCAGGGCATTTCCTTTAGCTCCACACCATTCTGTTGGCTGGTTCGGCTGTTACTCACAATAAGGCTCCCTCTGTTGGTGGAAAAAGGTGCCAAGGTCAAAACTACATTTCCCAGAGTCACTGCCCATATAATCCCCTTGTAGCTGGCTCACAATTGAGAGTCTAAGTTCTGATTCATCCACAGGCTCCATTTTAAGGAACCCCTCCCCATTGATTGGTCCATTTCAGCAGTTCAAGACCAAAACAAAAGAGCTACACTGAAACAGTTCATGCTGGAATGAAGACAGGTTAGACAAACTTCATTTTCTCAGTCACTCCAAATGATTTCTGGCAAATAGTTATATCTTTCAACAAGGCTCCCTCTGCACATGTAGTGATGGCAGAAATGGAGTGAATTTACAGCAGCTCGGGCGGGATTCGAGCATTAAATACACAGTCCCCCATACAAACTAATTAAGTCTGCAAGCAGACAGCTCTTAAAGAGACAGTACGCGGAGGCTCAAATAGCACTCACTTGGAACCACATTTAAACAGTTTAAACACCGAACACCGCCCAGACTTGGAGCATTCAGGCAAGCTCCTGGAAGACTTTTGGGAACCCCCATTTGCAGGGTGGTTACACCATCATCTGTAGATATTCCTATAGTGCTTTCCTGCAGTTCACTGCTTTCACCGCTGTTCCCACAGCTCCATTCCTGGAATCTATCATTAGTAGCACTGCTGGCAGATGCCAGCGGCTCAAAGCAGTAGCACTCAATATTATTAAATACTATGCAGGACAAAGTCTGCAGATCGTTTGTCTCCTCATCAGATGACATGGTTGGACTTGGGATCGGACACTAGTTGTGACTGAACAGCTAAACTCTGTACAACTGATCTGTTCAGTGATTGTGGGGGATCACTACAAGGCACAACCACCCTATTATGTCATCACACTGCACGCACACTCAAAGTTCGGTGGACAAACGGGGGAGAAAACAAAAGCGTGACCAAGATGGCAAGTAACAAACAAGTTTATACTTTCACTCGTTTATACTCATTATTGAGCAAAATCACACGTTTACTGATGCTGTTCTAGATAGAACTGAACACATAGTGAAATAATGGAGCTGACTTAGTAGACTTGTTGCAGTTGATCTTTAAGGAAATTGCTATGGCATAGCTTAAGAAATGACAAAGGCACAGCTTAAACCTTGAAGAGCTCACTTTAGTATGTTTATTTAAGGAAAAGCATGGGCAGTGGTTGCACGCACCCCTATAGGTCGTGTTATGAACAAATGAATATACGAATGTACCAGCAGAAACAGACCATTCAGTCTATCTAAGTCTGCTCGAGTGTGCAGCTAGCACCCCTAGTCTGCAACTGCCCCACCCCCTCCCATTTGTCATCCCATTGCCATCCCCCACCTTCCCCACCCTCATTCTCCCGTTCCCTGTCCCATGCCCTTTTGAAGCTGTACACAGATTTACATGATACCACCCATTCTGGTAGTGCATTCCATTTTGCTACCAACCTCTCTGTGAAATAGTGTCTCCTCATTTCCCTCCAAAATCTTCCCCCCTCTATTCTTAGCCCATACCCCCGGTGTCCCTCCCCCTCCTAAGGTTAAAGACCCCATCTGCCCCATCCTTAATGACTCTCCTCAGATACTTGAATGTCTCTATCATGTTCCCCCTGTCCCATCTATCCTCCAGAGTGTACTTATTCAGGTCTCCCAGTCTGCTGTCATAGTCTTTCCCCTCCATTACACATATCATCTTTGTTGCCTCTTCTCTGCACCCCCTCCAGTAGCCTGATATCATGCTTTAGGTATGACCTCCACAACTGCACACACTACTCTAAGTGCCGCCTTACCAGCGACCTGTACAGGGGCAAGATTACCTCTCTTTGCCTGGACAAAAAACCCTTGCTATGTACCCCAGCATTTTGTTTGCTTTTGCAGCAGCTCTCCTGCACTGGGCAGTGTTGTTCATGGTCCCTGTTATCATTATCCCTACGTCCTTCTCCTCCTCAGCGATCCCCAGCTTAACCCCCCCAAGCCAGTATTCTCTCCTTGGGTTCTTCACCCCAAAGTGCATAACCTTATGTTTCTTTGCATTGAACCCCAGCTGCCACCTCTCTGACCACTCCTCTAGCTTGCTTAGGTCCCTCTGCAGCTGCTTCCATCCCTCCCCTCCATCCACCACTGCTCCAATTTTGGTGTCATCAGTGAAGAGAGTTACCTTGCTCACCACCCCATTTGCAATGTCTGATATGAAGAGCCCAAATAATACTGGCCCCAGCACAGAGCCCTGTGGCACCCCCACTTGTCACCGGCCTTGGAGTGGAGAGCTTCCCTCTCACCACCACCCATTGCAGCCTCCCACTCAGCCAGCTTGTAATCCAGTTCATCATTTTTGCCCCTACCCCTACACCAGTTAGCTTCCTCCCAAGCTGCCCATGAGGCACTGAATCAAAGGCCTTGCTGAAGTCCAAGTGAAAAACATCCACCACATGACCCTTATTCAGCTCACCTGTCACCCAGTCATAATATTGTATCAAGCTGGTTTGACAAGACTTCCCAGAAATGAACCCATGCTGCCTCACATCCTGGAGGCCATTGTCTTCCAGGTACGACACCAGTCTTTCCTTTAGTATTGTTTCCATGAGTTTGCACACTATGGAGGTGAGACTTACCGGATGATAATTACCCGGTTCATCCCTTGGCCTGCTCTTGTGTAATGGTACTACATGTGCCATCCTCCAGTCCAGTAGCACACATCCGACTCCAGTGAGGTGCTGCTACAGATCCACCAGCGGCTCCGCCAACACCGCCAGCCATCTCCTCAGCCCTGGAGTGGATACCATCCGGCCCTGGTGCCTTGTCTACCTTCAGTGCCCTCAGTCCCTCTAGGACTCTACTTGCCTCAATTCTTCCATCTGTCGCCTCCTCTCCCCTGTCCCCACCCTCCCAGACCATGCTGGTAGCGGTCCCCCCCCTTTTCTTCCGTGAACACTGAGAAAAAGTATTCATTCAGGGTTTCTGCCTGCTCCTCCCCCTTCGTCCACTCCCCACCTTTTATCTTCACTATTGTGTCCTTGCACTTCATTTTCTCCCTGATGTATCTGAAAAAGTCTCTCCCCCCCATTAATTCCCTGTGCTAATCTCAGCTCCCTCTGGACCTTGCCTTCTCTCACTTTTCTGGTCACCTCCCTGGATCATCTTGCACATTCTTCCCTGTCCACTTCCTTCCCAGTCCTCCTAAACCTCTGGTGCGCCACTCGTTTTGCCCTCACCACCTCCACAACCTCACTGTTCAACCAGCATGGTTTTCTTGCTCTGCTCCTCTCACTCTGTGTCTTGGTACAGGCTTCTGTTGACTCTGTAATCCCCCATTTAATAATATCCCATTTCTGCTCTGCGTCTATCTCCTGCCTTATGCCTTCCAGTTTCCCTTTCTGTACTTCCTGCATCCTCCCAAAGTCCACCCCCTGAAGTTTACCACCCGAGTAACTGATTTCTCTGGCTCTCTGCACATCGTGATATTAAACCACACCGTTTGGTGACTGCTGTCAGCTAGTGGGTACTCCACCTTTATTTCCCTTACAGCCTCCTCATTCAACAATACCAGATCTAAACTGTTCTTTAGCCTAAAAGGGACACTAACCAACTGTGTCAGGAGAACCTCCTGGATCGCATCCAGGAGCACTTGCTTCCTAGCACTGGAGGTAACCAGAATGCTCCAGTCAACCCCCAGCAAGTTGAAATCCCCCACGATGACCACCTTCCCTTTTCTACATACCTTTCTGATCTGTCCCACTAATTCCCTGTCAAGCTCCCTAGACTGGGATGGTGGCCTCAGTTTCCTACCCCTTTAGTCTATGAGCTGCAGCCAGACTGCCTCTGTTCTCCTTTCTTCCCCCTCATCCCTTGTGCATTTGATCCCGTCCCTCACATAGACTGCAACTTCACCCACCCTTATGGTCCTTCCTGTATAATTTGTATCCTGGGATTACCAGATCCCAGTCCTGGTGCTCAGTTGCCCACGTTTCTGTGACAGCTGCAATATACACCCTCCACACTGCTAAGAGTGCCTGTAGCTCAGCGGATTTGTTTCCTAAGCTTCTTGCATTCAACAAGACCACCCTCCATCCTGCCCCCTTCCCTTCACTGGCCTCCATCTTCTCCCTTCTACTCCCTCCTTTTTTGGCCACCCCGAGTCCTTCTCTGCTAGCCTGGGTGGTAGGCTGTGACTCCACTCTATCAGATCCCTGCCTACCTGCTGTCCACTTGCCACCCCCCCCCATGTATTTTAAATCCACCTTTGTCGCAATATACGTGTTATAGCATAGGAGTCATAACATTT
The DNA here is from genome assembly GCA_016271365.2 of Neoceratodus forsteri. Classification (NCBI taxonomy): domain Eukaryota; kingdom Metazoa; phylum Chordata; order Ceratodontiformes; family Ceratodontidae; genus Neoceratodus; species Neoceratodus forsteri. Next base: position 880,490,666 of record CM057450.1, on the reverse strand, counting down.
ACTTGCATTAATGATTTTGCTATAGCTAGTAGTAAGCTTCCTATATACTACGAACATATGAACATACGAAATTTGCCAGCAGATAAAGGCCTAGAGGTCTATCAAGTCTGCTCGAATGTGCAGCTAGCACCCTTTATCCTGCAGCTGCCTCCCTCCCACCCTTCCCTTTCATTAACCCTCCCTTGTCCTGTCCCATCCTCATTTGAAGCAGTCCACTGTTCTACTGCATACCACTTCAGCAGGTAATGCATCTCCACCCAGCCACCACCCTCTGTCAAAAAGTGTCTCCTCATCTCCTCCTGAACCTTCCTCTCCTCCAGTCTCATATCCTGCCCCTGGTGGCCCTCCCTCCTTATTTTGAACAGCCCTCTGTACCCGTCTTGTTTATTCCTTTCATGTATTTAAAGGTTTCAATCATGTCACCCTGTCTCTCCTCTCCTCCAGTGAGTACATGTTCAACTCCTTCAACCTCCTCTCGTGTGATAAGTCCCCAGCCCCTTGATCATCTTTAGTCGCTGCGCTGCACCCTCCAGTAACTTAATGTCCTCTTCAGATAGGATGCCAGTACTGCACGCAGTACCCAGGTGTGGTCTAACTAATGACCTATACAGTGGCAGAATCACCTCCTCCCTCCTCGAAGATATACCCCTTGCAATACAACCCAGCATTTTGTTGGCCTATGCAGCTGCCTTCCCACATTGTGCCGAGTTGTTCATTGACCCTGTAATGAGCACACCCAGATCCTTCTCCTCCTCTGTCTGGGCTAGCTGCACTTCCCCTAGCTGGTAACCCCTCCTTAGGTTCTTCATCTCAAAATGCAGCGCCTTGCACTTTTTGGCATTAAAGCCCAGTTGCCAGGTGTCTGACCAGGTTTCAAGCTTTGCCAGATCATCCTGCAACCCCTGCCATCCCCCTAGGTCATCCACCACCGCGCCTACCTTGGTATCATCAGCAAACAGACTGATCTTGCTCTTGATGTCCCATGATATGTCTGCAATGAATATCCCAAACAACACTGGTCCCAACACTGAGCCCTGTGGAACACCACTCATCACTGCCCTTGGGTGCGAGAGCTCCCCACCCACCACCACCCTCTGTTGCCTTCCCTGCAGCCAGTTTCCTACCCATCTCATCAGCTTTGCACCCGTTCCTGTGCCTACTAACTTCTTCCCAGCCTTCCATGTGGCACTGAGTCAATGCCTTACTGAAGTCCAGATACCGACATCCACTGCATGGCCTCTGTCCAGTTGCCTAGTTACCCAGTCATAGAACTCGACCAGGTTGGTTTGGCAGGATCTGCCACATATGAAGCCATGCTGTCTGCTGTCCTGTAGTTCTTTGGCCTCTAGGAGGGCCACCAGCCTCTCCTTCAGGATAGTCTCCATTAGCTTACCCACGATGGATGTGAGGCTCACTGGTCTGTAGTTTCCCAGTTCATCCTTGTGGCCACTCTTGTGGAGGGGCACCATGAGCCATCCTCCAGTCCTGAGGTACACACCCGAATGTAGTGAGGCATTAAATAGGTCTCGCAGGTCCTGCAAGGACCTCTGCCAGCTCTTCAGTACCCTGGGTGGATGCCATCTGGGCCTGGTGCCTTGTCCACCCTCAGTGCCTTCAAACCTCTCGAACTCTGCTCCATGATTTCCCATCTGTCACCACTTCCCTCACTTCTGCCATCTCCCACCTTGGGTGTCACCCCTCTTCTCTTTAGTAATACTGAGCAGAAGTACTCATTTAGTGCTTCTGCCTTATCGCACCCTGCTTCCACCCAACCCCTCCTTCCTAATCCTTACTATGTGGTCCTTACAGCTCCTTTTCTCCCTGATGTACTTAAAGAAGTCCTTCTCCCCCTTCTTAATGCCTTGTGCCAGCCTGAGTTCCGTAGATGCTTTGGCTCCCCTTACTGCCCTTGTCACCTCCTTTGATTCTGTCAAGTACTCCTCCCTGTCCCCCTCCCTGTTTTCTTGTACTTCCTAAAGGCAGCTCTTTTCCTCCTTACCTTTTCCATGACCTCCTTGCTCAACCAGATCGGTTTCTTAGCCCTAGCCTTCTTGCTCTGGGCTTTGCAGTAGGTTTTGGTTGCCTCCACTATCGCCAGCTTTATGAGCTCCCACCTCTGGTTAGTGTCCATACTAGATTGAAATCTGGCCAGGTACCCTTTTACCACTTCGCCCATCCTCCCAAAGTCGGCCCTCCTGAAGTCCAGCACTATTGTGTCAGATTCCACTCCTTCCTTGCCCATATTCAGTGTGAGCCATACTGAGCGGTGGTCACTCCCTGACAGCGGTTCCTCCACTGTAAGTTCTCTCACAACTCCCATTTGCCAGCACAAGGTCAAGGGTATTTCCTAACCTGGTTGGTTCACTGACCATTTGCAGCAGGAAGCTGTCCTGAAGGCATCCAGCAGTACCTGCTCCCTTCTGTTCCTGGTTGTTGGGGTGCTCCAGTCCACTCCTGGCATGTTAAAGTCCCCCACAATCACCACTACCTTCTCGCAGGTCCTCCTGATCTGTCCCGCTAGTTCCCTGTCTAACTCCTCCGTCTGAGATGGTGGCCTGTACACCACTCTCATTCTAAGAATCCTATTCTTGGAATCCTGGATTTGCATCCAAAGTGACTCCGTACTACCCTCCTCCCCTTCCTCCCTTACACACTTCAGTCCTTCCTTCACATATAGTGCCACCCCCTCCTCCTTCCCAATCACTCTGTCCCTACGAAATAATCTGTACCCTGGTACAGACAGGTCCCAGTCATTGTGTTGGGTGGCCCATGTTTCTGTGATGACTGCAATGTCCACCTCTCCCTCTGCCATGAGAACCTGTAACTCTGCAGTTTTCCTCCCAAGGCTCCTAGCATTAGGATAACCACCTTCCACCCTTTTCTCCCCTCCCATCCTTCCCTCCTTTCCTAGCATCACCAACAGTACTTGCCATTTGTCCTTTGTCACTGTTATGGGGGTAAGCTCATATGGTTTCCCAACCTGTGGTCTCTGCATATCTCTTCCCAACTGCCACCCCCCACTCCTAGTTTAAATTCCCAACTTCCCTATGTACTCCTCCATCCTCTGTTTCAACACTTTCTTCCTCCCTCACCAAGTGTAGTCTGTCCTGGCATAGAGACTACTGTCCTCCCAGGTCCCTCCCCACCCCCCAACAGCCCATACCCTTTAGCAAAACACCAGGTTCTTAGCCATCCGTTAAATTCCTCTATTCTCAGCTTTCTTGTTGTGCTTGCCTTTGGCACAGGAAGTATCTCTGAAAAAGTTACTGATCTTCCTGTCCCTTCACATAATTGTGCTAGTTCCTCAAACCTACTCTGGACTGTATCTACTGTCTTGTCAGCCAGGTCGTTTGTCCCAAGATGTATAATTAAATGAGGCTTGTCCCTACCCCTTCTAGCATATTTCAGAACAGACTGTCCCACCCTTTTCCACAGTCATTCCTGGCATAGCCTCCACCCAAATGCACTATGCCTCTCCCTTGCTACCCCACTCCAACTACTCTTAGTATTGAGTCCCCAGCACTAAGATTCCACCCTTCTTACTCCTGCTTGCTTCCATTCATCTCCCTCTCTCATTTCCAGCTCCTCTTCTTCCTCCTCACATTATTCCCCCTTACCCCTGTTGCAATTCTCCCAGCAGAACTTCCCCGCTCCAGTTTGGTCCAGGCATTTATCAATTACTCCTCTATTTCATCATTTCCTCCTCCACCTTCTTCCTCTCTAGCAGTGCACAACTATTTTCTGAGGCCCTTCACAAATGCCCGCCTCCTCTCTCTTCATAGTAACCTGTTCTCTCCTTTCCACCCATGACTTTTGCCACTTCTTCGCCTCCCTCACAAGTCCCTATTCTCCTTCCATTTGTCTTTTGTCTCCTGACCTGGTTTCCCCGGCAATTGTTCTTCCTGGCCTGGGCCCCTTTGTCTCTGCTTCCCTTCTTCTGACCCTCTCCTCACCACTGTTGGCTTAAATCGCCCTCCCTCATCTCCCCTTCTTCCTCCCTCCAGTATTGAGCAATTGTGATACTTAACACTAGAGACTACACTCAGGAGGTAACTAAATTTGAGACTTTTTATGTAAAGGTTATACATAAAACTGTGGACCTTTTATCATTGTAAACAATTGGCCCATCCTAGAACTTGAACCTGAATTAAAAGAGGTGACCAAAAATGGACCCAAAGTTATTTTTAGAAAACGCAAAAGTGTAAAAGATTATGTAGTGTCCAACACAGTAACCACTAATAGAAAGGACAAACAAATGTCGTTAACATTCAGGCCTAGAGGCACTCATAGGTGTGGTAACTGTACATACTGTAAATACGTTTACTGTTGTAAATACTTTAAACATCCTGTTACAGGGAGTAACATAGAACTAAATGATTTCATTACATGTAACAGTTCTGGTGTAGTATATTTACTGAAATGTGATTGTGGGGCATGCTATGTTGGACGCACTACATGTACATTTGAGGTAAGGATACGAGAACATGTGAGGGTGGTAGAAAGAGGAGATACTACCTATGCTATTGCTAAACACATTTTAAAACATAGTTCCCTAAAACATGCCTTTAAATTTTTGGGTCTGGAATTAGTCACCATGGGCACTAGAGGTGGTGATTTAAATAAAAAGATTGGACAGAGAGAAAGTTACTGGATTTATATCCTAGGGGCTTGTTCCCACATGGGTCTTAATGAAAATATTGAACTTTCAGCTTTTTGGAAAAAGTATAAATGATAATATATTGTCTGTATACTGTTTCATTTCTCCTCCTGTTGCCGCAATATAAGATAGTGCCTGGTTACCTCATGTAATATGTTACTTTATTTTTAATAATCTAAAATTATGTCCTAAAAAAGTAATTTATATGAATTAGGACTCATGCTGTATAATATAATATTATGTTATAAATACTAAGAACATATACTATCTGAGGTCACCAAGTCAGTTTACCTGTGCTACTATATTGAAACATGGAATTAAAGAGTTAATATATTGGATTAGGGATCTAATTAAAGACCCTTTGATTTTAATTAATTAATAATTACCTACTTAATGGGTGCACAATATGTATCGGTGAGTTTGTGTCACATGTTTAATTGTTCTGTGTATTTATTGAAGCATTTGTAGGCTGATTTTTCACTCTGATGAAGCCTGGCAGTGTACCAAGTGAAACGTTAGTACTTTCCTAAGCCACTATTTTGTATTTGTGCATGTCTGCATATCCATAAACTTTGGAGTTATATTCTGCTTGTTGTCTGATTTATTGCTGTATGGGTGCTCATGTTTACTGCTCTCATCAATGTTCTATTATAGCACCATATGAGTCCTGGTGCTCCTCCATTCTCCCTTTTTTGGTACCCACACTACAGATAAAAATGAGATCCTTGACCTCCTTAACGATCACTTTGTCACAGCATGGATGGCTTTTGATACCTCCCCAGTAAATGCCATCAGGGCACAGTTTCTTAGTCAGTCATCTGATTGCCACAATCCAGAATCTATTGACCCTTACCACTCTTTCTCCTTCTGTCTGGTCACCGTCGAACAGGTTGAGGATCTCCTTCTTCAACCTGATACTAAGAAAAGTGCAGCGTGGATATGTTTGAGCTTTTATTCCTAAAGTTGGCCTACTATATTTTGACTCCCCCCATTACCCAACTTTTCAATTTGTCTCTCAATCAGGGCTCCCTCCTCAAGGTCTGGAAGATGGCCTATGTCATCCCTCTATTCAAATCAGGGGACCCCTGCGACCTAAATAATTACCACCCAATCTCCTTGCTCCCGGCCTCATCAAAACTATTGGAGAAGGTAGTAAATGAACAGCTCAGATCTCATCTGGAAAGTTTCAATCTACTAAACCCGATTCAATCTGGCTTCCATCCCATGCATAGTACCTCCACTGCCCTTGCTATAGTTACAGATGACTGGCAGTCCACACTTGATAACAAACGATACATATGTGCCTTGTTTCTGGACCTTAGCGAGGCTTTCAACATGGTGGACCATGATTTACTCCTGGTGACCCTGAAGAATGTTGGGGCAGACAACCTGGCCCTAAGTTGGTTCACAAACTATCGTGTGGACAGAGAGCAGCAGGTCAAGGCTGAAGGAGACCTATCGCCAAAAAAAATACTCCTTAGAGGTGTCCCTCAAAGATCCATACTTGGTCCACTTCTCTTTGCCATTTATATTAATCAAATTGACACTGGCCTAAAGTCATGTAGTATCCATCTCTTCGCTGATGATAACAGTGCTATACATTGACAGATCAACTCCAGATCAAGCCATTTTGGACCTCCAGAATGATTTTGACATCCTCCAAAAAAATCTACTCAACTTGAAACTCCTGCTCAATGCAAAAAAATCTAAGGTCATGATTTTCTTTCCACTGGCCCCTCATCTCAAAAAAACAAACAAACAGATAAGGTTCCTCACATAAGCACCCTTTTGGGAGAAGCCCTGGAATTCGTGGAAAAATTCAAATACCTGGGGGTCTGGATTGACTACAAATTGTCCTTCATTGATCACATTCATGAATTCACTAAGAAACAGCCTCAAAGACTCGGTATTTTCTTCAGGATCAAGCACTCACTAACCCAGGAGGCTAGAAAACTCCGTCCAATCTACCTTTTTGCCTCTCCTAGACTATGCAGCCTTCCTATATGGCCATAGTACTAGCACAGCTCTCTCCAAGCTTGATACCCTATACCACAGATCCCTTAGGTTCATTTCAGATGCCCCTTATGACACACATCACTGCATCCTCTATTCTTCTGTAGGCTGGAGATCCCTTAGCTTCAGGAGGCAAACTAATGCTATTTTATGGACATATAAGGCAACCACTTATAAGTTACCTCAGTACCTCACAAGCTGCCTAACTCCCTGCATCCCTAGTGCCTATTCTCTCAGAAGTCTTACCATCTTCTCTCTGGCTATCCCTAAAGTTAAAATGTGCTTTGGTAGAGCCTCAATAAGCTTCACTCTTCCTACGCTCTGGAATAAGATCCAGAAAACCTTAAGGCTTGCTACCCCTGTCACGCTCTCCCTCTTCAAATCCTTGTTCCTGAGGACCTTCTCCAAGGTCTGTCATTGTTTCAAGTCAAGGTCTTAACATCACGATTTGTTACTGCTTTAAATTCTGGACTTAAACCTCAACCACGGTCTGAGGCGTCATTTGAGTCCTCCCTTCTGTCATTGTCCAAATCAAGGTCCCAACATCACGATCTGTCTTTGCTTCAAATATTGGACTTAAGCCACAACCATTGCCTGTGGCATCTGTCGTGTTCTCCCTTTGAACAGTCCTTCCTCCCTAGGCCAAATTGTCCAACCCTCTCCTATCTTGGCTGACCTTCCCTCCCCACTCCCTATACCCCCCTCCCCTTCCCACCCCACTTCCCAGGCCATGCCTACAGTACTTATCAAAGGACTTTTACATCTCAATCTTCTTCACACTTTGACGCTAGAGAAATTGCCACTCCTGCTCACTATGACTCCTCCAATGATGTTTACTGTATAAACTTTAACTCATTACCTTACATCCATATATCTGTATCCATGCAATTGTATTTAAATGGCACTATCTCCTGTTGAACCTATTGCTATGTTCTGGTGCAAGTATCTTGTCATGTGTGATGGTTATATGTTATTATGTTGTTGTTATTATTATGTCATTGTTATGTATGTTCATGTAACCTGTGATGTCTTAACGCTGTTGGCAATTGTTTTGCCCCAGGTCCATCATGTACATGAGCTTCTCTCTATGATAGTCCACCTGGCAAAATAAAGATCTTGACTGATTGATTGATTGACTGATTGATTGATGGGTGTGGGGAAGGGGAGAAATAGGGGAGGAAGGGCAAGAGAGGAGGAGAGGGATAGGATTCTAAGCAAAGTAGTCACGGTTGTGGGAATTGAGGATGGGTGGGGGAAGGGGAAGAATGGAGGGGGAGGACAAGATAGGAGGTCGGGGCCAGTAGCTAAGCAAAGCAGTCGCAGTTGTGGGAACCGGCGAGGTGGAGACGTAGAGCTTTCTTAAACTGGCCAATTTTTTCATGCTGCAAGATGGAGGGGGGGGGGGTAGGTCATTCAACCACTGTGGGCCACAATAGGAAAGGGAAAGCTGGGCCGAGGAGATTCTTTTAGACAGTACATGTAGGAGGCCCTTTGCTGCACTTCTCGTATTATTTAATTAAGCCTCAAGGAAGAGAAAAAGAATTCACAGGAACCAGGAACAGACCTTCTTCAACCCAGGCTCTCCAAGGACACCTCAAATCTCCAGACGAAATAGGGTTGCCACCTTTGAATCTGGCCAATACCTGACCGATAAGCTCCACCCCTGACCCACCTAGAGCCCTGCCCCTTTGTCACCAGCCATGCCCCTTTTCTTGTTTGTGTCACAAGACCTGTCAAATTTCAGGCAGTCATATATACTTACTGATGTTGGGGTGGTTTTGAAAAACAATGCCTAACTGACCTCTACTGTGGTGGGGCACTTCAAACTAATATAATCCTAATGATTTTAAAAACACATGCACACACACACACACACACACACACACACACACACACACACACACACACATACACACACACAGATAATGAAAATGTGCAAACTTTCTTTATTATCACAAGCAATCAAAACTGTGCAAAACAAGCCAACTGCATTATGTAAAATCACAAGTACTGGTGCAAGACTTCGACAACTTGCAGTATTACAATACAAAAAAGAAAAGTAGCTGCATTAATTAAAAATAATTTTATATGTGCTGTATATGCAAAAAAACACACACACAGCACACACTGACAATAAAAATGTGCAACCTTTCATTACTAAATAGCAATGAATTATATATATATATATATCCCCTAGGTGGTGCAACCCCAAGGGCTACTACCCCTGCCTGCATGACTAGTTGCAGGTTAAGGGGCCTGGGTACTGAAAACAGGTGCCTCCACCTGGAGGACAGGGTTAGTGGTAGCATAGCTGACCTGGGTACAGCCCTCCGGGACACTGTGACCCCCCCTTTCCCTTCTAGTGGCCTAAACAATGAACAGCATACACAGCTACAAAAGCCCCTAATCAGCATACAAATCCCCACTCTGTTTACACATACCATGAGGGCTGGTTCCACCAGTCTGACCCTGGAGACCTCCTGTAAAATAAGGGTAGACACAGCAGGTAACAACAGTACAGTGCTTCTGGTACAAAATTGAACCACAGTCAGGATAAATGCAAAAATAATTAGATCTGATTTATTCAGGGGGAATGAAAAAGGGAAGGGCATCATTTGGCTGATTATTTCTGTAACTGATTCAATCAGACAATCATGCATACACTTTAGCATCCCTTCACAGTCACACACTCTGGGTATTCAGTTGGAACAAAGGGGGGCTAGCCTAATTCGTTGCCTGGGGTAGGCCGGCATTGCAGCTGGTTGGGGCCCTGTGATGGAATGAAGAAGCATACACAACCACACACAATTTGTAATCCAGAGCCAGGAGGCTCAGTTCGTGATAATTAGACAAAACAACTAAATCAGATGACACACTTTGATTGAGCTGTTGTTGCAGGAAGCCACCCTGGTGTTTACTTGCTACCCAGTACAGGACACAGGATGGATGAAATGGAGACTTTAGGATGCAGAACACCCTAAAAGAAATCAAAGCAGCTGACAAGGGGGGAGCCATTGTCATACCTGACAAAGCTAAGTATGAACAAGAATTGTTGACACAGTTATCTAATACTGAGTTCTATAAAAAGGTGCCGAGAGATCTTACCACAATATTTAAAAAAGAAATTGATGTATATTTGTATGAAATTTTTTTGAATGGTACGATCACTAAGCAGATGTATGATTTTATGCTAGTAGAACTTTCAGTTAGACCAACTTTGTATGGCTTGCCAAAAATTCATAAATCCTTAGTGGATCCACCAGCCCGTCCAATTGTGGCAAGCATTGACTTAGTTACCGAGCCTTTGGCACAGTTCTTGGATCAATATATCAAGCCTTTAGTTCCCCTCTGTTCAGCGAATGTTAGGGATACTCTAAACATGTTACAAATTCTAGAAAATGTAAAAGTTGAAGAACACGATCTATTGGTGATGTTAGATATAAATTAATTATATACAAACATCCCTCACCATGGTGGCTTAGAAGCTTTAAGAACTGTTCTATGTGAAAAAACAGCATACACTAATGCGTTTATTGAATGCTTGGTAAATCTGACACAAAAAGTGTTGAAATGTAATTGCTTTTTATTTAACAAGGATTTCTACCTGCAGATAAAGGGTACAGCAATGGGGGCCTCCTTAGCACCTAATTATGCCACTCTCTATTTGGTGGATTGGGAACGTTAACGTGATGTCTGTAACAAATCCTTTCAGACAGAATGGGCCGGATATTCAAAAGGGTTGCGCCATGCGCAAGTCCGAAAGTGCGCCATTCTGCGATATTCAGCAGGAGGCAGTTGCGCCACCGAAAACAGGCTGAGCAACAGCGCAATGCAAATGAAGGCATGCGCAACCGAAGGGGGTGGATCCATGCATAAAGAGCGCAATGCGATATCCAAAGACTTGCGCAATGCGCAAGAGCTGAACAGCCGGAAGTTGCGCCCCAGCAGAAATGAGCCAAAATAAAAAGGCTCAAGGAAGAGGCGCAAGAACGCGACAGGGAAGACACATGAGGCAGAGAGACAGAGAAGGCCAGAGTAACAAACAGTGCAGGCCAGGGAGTGCACAGGACAGAAGAGGGGCAAGGGAAGGTGTATGGGGCCACAGAGTGCAGAGGCCAGTAGGTGTACCAGGTGCAGTGGAGGCAGCAGTCAGGACAGCAGGAGTAACAGAGCAACATCAGCCGGAGGGGGGTCACAAACCAGGGAGATGGATAGTGCCAGCTTCCATGGAAGCTGTAATGAGGGTGAGAATGCATGCTGCAGGGGGCGTGTACGTGGAAGGGCCCACGTCGTGATACGCCCCAACAGGCAGACTGCGTGCCGCATCAGCTTTGAGCTGTACACAGATGTAGAGATCGTGGGCCGGTACCACCTGAACAGGGCAATAGTGAGACGGCTCTGTGAGCTGTGCAGTGATGTGATGCAGGCACCCTCACGACGGAGTCACGCTCTGTCGGTGGAGACCAAGGTGACAGCCTGCATGTGCCTGCTCGCCACGGGCACCTTCCAGAGGCCGACAGGGGACACCACAGGCATCACACAGTCGGCCACATCATGATCCTCACCCAATTCCTCAGCGCACTGCTGCCACATGCTGCGGAGCACATCCAGTTCCCCAGCACCCGTGGCACAGCGTACAGCAAACATGCAGGAGTTCCACAGGGTAGCATGTATGCCTGGCATGCTAGGGGCCATAGACTGCATCCATGTGGCCATACGCATGCCACCTGGCCCCGATGGGGCTGCATATAGGAACAGGAAGGGCTATTCCAGTGTCAACTGCCAGGTGGTGTGTGATGCCACTGGGCGCATAATCAATGTCTGTACCACACACCCTGGTGGAGCACATGATGCCTTTATATGGTATCAGTCCACACTGTGCCATTGATTCGAGAGTGGGAACATCCCCACAGGCCATCTAGTGGGTGAGTACGCATGTAGGAATTGCAAACGTGGGGCAAGGGTGGGAATGCCACAGGTGCTATGGTAGTGGCACACAGGGATATTGGCACTATGGACCTGAACATGATACTCATCTCCACCATCTCCACAGAGGTGACAGCGGATACCCACTCCGTCCCTGGCTGCTCACACCATACCGGTGCCCCATGACCCCATCGCAGCAACGCTATAAATGAGGCGCATGCCGCCACACGCAACATCATCGAGTGGGTGTTTGGGACGCTCAAGGCACGCTTCCGATGCCTAGACACCTCCGGCGGTGCCCTACAGTACAGCCCCTCAAAGGCCTGTGGGATATTCCTGGCCTGTTGTATCCTGCACAACATGGCCAAAGACTGTGGGATAGCCATTCAGGTCGAGGAGGGGGACAGCGATGGGGACGCCAGCGGCACCGGTTATGATGGTGATGAGCAGCCTCCCCTTGGACGGCGGGACCCCCCAACTGATCCGGCAGGCCCAGCTGCACCGGGACACCATCACGGAGGAGCATTATGCACGACACAGGTAAGTCAAGGGGCCATGTGCAACCAACACTGTCCTGGCGCAACCCACAGGCACACAGAGTAACACACCAGGGCTGCATGACGGCAAGGGGAGTGGAAGGGACCAGGCACACAAACACACCATCAGGGAGGGGCGAACAGTCATATGGGGACACACACACACGCACACACACACACACACACACACACACACACACCAGGCACAAAGCATACATGGGCAGGTGCACAGCAGAGCAGGAACAGACATGGCAAACACACAGATCCACAGACCACACCCACCACCTGTACTGTCCAAGTATGTGTGTCAGATGCTGGGCACCCTTGCACCTTGGTGTACAGTACAATGCAGGCAACATCATGCACACGCACCTGTGGACAGCAGTCGGGATGGTGTGCAGGTGGTCCGTATGTCGGCGTGATGTGCAGGGCACCCACCAGTGCACTGCCCACCATGACGCACAGTGCACACAGGGCAGCACCAGACAGGGCCCGCACTGGGAGACAGGTCAGTCATGTTGCACCATTCCACGGCAACCGTGGATGCGTGGGCTGCCCCGCCATGACCCAACAGCACTGGCAGGCTGAGCAGGGGTCACATGGGGTGGCACCGATGGACCACCAGGGGTCCCACTGCATGATCACGACCTTGTCCGCACTGGGGTCTGTAGTATGCCAAACATACCTGCACCAGGGGTGCTCGGGATGCCCACAGCAGAACCCGGCGTCGACAGGCTTGGTGTCGCACGATGCCAGGAACAGGGAGTGGAGAGCATACTGTGTGGGGTGTGCAGTACAGGGGCACCTGCTTGTGTGCCCAATGCAGCCACGACAGAGACCAATGCCTGGGTCTGCCTGCCAATGGCGGCGGTCACATCCATCCGCATATGGACCATCTCTGCAAGGTTCAGAGCACAGTCCCTGCTGTGCTGCTTCACAGCCACGCACAGTGCCTCCACGGACGTTGCAACCCGCCTTTGCTGCTGTACTGATTCCCGCAGCAGGCGGGTGTGCTCTTCAAATGGGTACTCTGCCACAACGGCATCCTGTCCCCCAGGGTATGGAAGGTCCTGATGCTCAACACCCCTTGAGGGTGGGCGCTGTTCACCAGGACCAGGAATGGGCATATCAAAGGGCGGTGGGCATGTGCCACCGCTGGACACTGTACCCCCAGACCTAGTGGGTGACTGCTGCTGCTGCCCCTCCAACCGCTGTGCCCCAGGGACCACTCGTTCCACTGCTGTGGCCGCAACAGTGCCAGACACCTGCACAGCAACCGGTGCTGCCCCACCGGTGCTGACAGGCACAGCCTGGGACTGTGCCGACATGCTGGCACACACGTTGGAACCAGCTAGGCCCAGGGGCACGTGCTGGCCTGCTGTGTGTCCGTCATGGGACACACACATGTCACTGCCCATTGCAGTCCTTGCATCATCAATGGTGCAGGTATGTGCTACAGCCACAGTCACAGCGTGCTGGCATGCTTGCATGCCAGACTGCTGAGACACAGGCTGTGCACCCCCCCACACCTGACTCACCGACAACAGAGTTGGCAGCCCGGCGTGCATGCTGGTGCAGTGCATGCTGGCTGGTGACAGAGGTGGATGGACCCTCCTCCATGTCCAGCAGGTCTTCCTCACTGCCTGGACCCACCACCACCATCCCCTGAAGACGAACAGGATCTGTAACAGAAAGAGAGGACATGTGAGTGCATGTGAACAACCTCCCCCCCCCCAACACCACCACCATGTCATACTGTGCAGTGATGGGCTTCCACCTGTCTGGAATCCACCTCCTGGTACGCCCTCAATAGCACTCCGCTGCATTGATGCACCCAGTCGGTCCTCAGCCGGGGTCAGCTCCACCACTGCTGGCTGGCCCCCGCCTGTGCCAGCATGTGCCGCCCTGAGGACTGCCACCTTCTCCTTCACCCTCCTGCGGTCTGGACCCATCTTCTTTTTGCATTCCTGCACAGAGCGCTGGTGGCTTCCGTGCAGGTTCACTGCCCGAGCTACCCCCTCCCATGCAGCCACACGGGCCTGAGGGGTGCCCCCGCCGTCCACTCAGTAGTGGCTCCTCCTCCAGGTAGGCCTGGAAGAGGGCCTCTGTCTCCGCCGTGATGAAGTTGGGCCTCCTCCTCCGCCCACCATCCTCACCCTCACCTTGGCTCTGCTCGGTCATGTCGATCTGTATGAGTGGAAGTGGACACCTGTCACTGTGCAGTCTACAGCGTTATCCCATGACCATTGTCCAGAACATCAGACAGCATGCAACCCACCTCTCACCTGCAGTAACCGAATCTGGCCAGCGCAGCACAATGTAGCACATTTATAGTGCAATGTATGCAAATTAGGAGTGGAGCAACTGTAATGAGATGCAAATCGCGCCACTGCGCCTTTGAATGACTGATCAGATGATTTGCATGTGTCGGCTGAATATCGCGCCATTTCACTTTGCGCAATACGGTTGAGCCGGCTGAGCCAATGGCGCATATCTGTGACTGTGTGGTACACTGCATTGCGCATGCCCAGGTAGCTTACGCAGGCGTCTGCGGCGCTGATGACATGCTGTCGCGGCGATCGGCAATTCAGGCCACAGCCACCATTGTGCCAGTGGTGCTACAGCACTGGGCACCATATGGCGCTGTATGGCACCACTGCGCAATAGTCCACTGGCACTGTACGCGGGTGACCATTCGCGCCCAGGATCGTAGATGTCAAAGATGGCGCTGTGCGTGGCCTTGCGTCACAGACCCCTGACCTGGTGTCCGACCTTTGCCCCCTGGTGCTGTTCGGCTGCCATGTGTACGGCTCTGTTGCGCTGTTTGGTGACAGCGCTATGTGAACCGACAGCGCTATACAAACAGCGCGATTGGAACCTATGGTGGTCTATTGCACAACATTTCCACGTGGGGTTGCCGCGCTGCGGGGCGCCATATTGCTTGCTCTACTACCACAGTAATGGCACGCAGGAGAGCTCCCCAGTGGAGTCAAGTTGGAGGTGGCCAACCTGGTGGCAGTGGTTGAGCCTCACTTTGGGGCACTGTTTGGGGATCAGCCCCTCACCATGGCCCGCACCCATGTGTGGCTGCAGGTGGCCACTGAACCGGAGAGGGTCACAGGGCGGTGCCGGTCTGCTGAACAGTGCAGGCACAGGTATAGTGACCTCCGCAGGAGGGAGCCGGACGTGCTGCAATGCCTCAGGTCACGTGCCAGGAGGGGCGTTGTGCCTAGGCCAGGTGGGTGTACCATCTATGCACCTGTATTCTCCGTAGGGGTGTGACTGTGTTTTGGTGGTGGTGCATGGGGATGGCTCTGCCATGGTTGGCTGTGTTGGTGTGTGCAGGTGTGAGTTGCATGGGTCTGGCTGTTTGGGCAGGCACACTCACTGGGGCAGGGGCAGTCTGCTTTGGGGTCACGCAGTGTTTTCTCAACATTTGTCACCCACAGGCCTGGCGGAGAGGATGCAGGCCCAGGCTGAGGAGGGCCGTGGCGGGGCCCAGGTGGCAGCCGGAGGAGGCGTGATGGGTGGGACACAGCGGCAGCAGCAGCAGCAGCAGCCACAGCTGCTTGATGAGTGTGAGTGTCATTACATCATGGATGCTATTGCATGCTGGAGGGGGTGGGCATGACCACCAGCCATGGACAACACAACCATGCACGACACAGGTGACAGTCATCACTGTCCAGTGTCACTGCACGTCTGTATGTGCGTCACTGGTGGTCCATGCATGCACTGGGCACATGGCTGTGGAACTGGCATCCCACCACATTGCCATGTCACTTGACAGCCTTGTTTGTGCTGTAATGGACATGGGCGGTGTGTGTGTGCAGTGGTGCACATAGCTGGTGCTGCCTGGTTGGGCGTGTCATGTGCATGGTCACTGTGGGTGGGTGCATACCATCACAGGTGCGGGCACTAGGCTATATGCCTTGCAGGATGGGTGGTGTTCAGGGTTGTGGACAGTCACAGCCATTGACTGTGTTCCCTTTCCTGGGTCTCAGCATCCTCACGGTGGATGGACCGTGCCCTCCAGCGGCTGATGCAGGTGTCAGTCACTACATGACCTCCTGACAGACATGCAGCGCCATGGGGTCAGGCGGCGCCCGGAGGAACGGGGAAGATCAACAGGCAGCAGGGGACCAGCCTGCGGGCGCTGACTGGCTTCCCTTCCCACTTCACCCAGCCCTCCCACCCTGCCTTCCCTCTCCCAGTTGTTCACCCCTACCCTTACCCACCCTTACTGCCCCTACCCCACCCTTGTCTTGTACATATGTATATAGATATTGTTGGTGTTGTACATATCTTTTTCAAATATATATATTTTGTTATGAATTCTGTGGTGGTCTCTGATTTGCAGCGGGCTATGGTTGCTCAGTTGCAGTGGTGTGCATGGCATCTGGGGTGGTAAGGTCCTGGGTATGTGTGTGTGTACATGGGAAGGTGTCTCCGGTGTGGGAGTGCCTTTCAGTCGGTCTTGCCATCTGCTGCCACCCACTGCTGGGTGCCCAGGGTGGGTCTGGCTTGTATGGTTCTGTGCTACACGAGGTTGCAGTGTGCCGGGGTTGCATGGTGTTTACTGCAGTGCCAGTCACTGCACATGGGTGGTGTCTTGGGGTCACAGTGCAGGGTGTGCTGTACAGAAGGGGGGGCTGATGTGCACTGTGGTTGTCGACCCCCTGTGTGTGGCGGTCTCAGCCTGCCAGTGGGTGTGCTGGGGTGACATGGCCCTGCTGTGCTTTGTTGGCTTGTCCCCATGGGCGGTGGATCATCCATCCCTCCCCAGTGATGCTGTGCTTGGGGTGTCTTGGTGTATTGTTAGTTCTGCAGTGTGTTCCTGTGCCCATGTGTGGCATGGCTGGTGGTGAGCCCCAGCCTGCCTCCCTGGTGTGCAGATTCATTGCTCTGCTGGGGGCTCTGCTTGCGCTATGGCACCTCTGGACTGCTCAGCTGGGCTAGCCTAGTTGCGCTATGGCGCATCATTTCTGCTCAGCTTCCCCTTCCTGGTTGCGCTATGGTGCAGTTTGTGCGATATTCAGATGTTGGCTGCTTGCGCAATTGACCTTGCTCCATGTTTGAATATCGCGACGATTGTGCCTGCGCGCAAGTGACTTGCGCTTGCTCCTGCTGTTGTGCACTTTTTGGGTGCAGTTTGAATATCCGGCCCCATATATTTTTATATAAATGATACACTGATGACATCATGCTGGTGTGGAGGGGGCCCCCATCAGCTTTATCTAATGTTGTGGCATATTTGGAGTCTACAAATGTGAACTTAACATTCTCTAGAAATATAAATATGCATGAAATTGCTTTTTTGGACCTTTTGATTGTTAAAAATGAGATGGGAGGTTTAGATACAAGTCTGTATAGAAAATGATGTTCAAAGAATGCATTATTGCCCTTTGATAGTTGTCACCCAAGACACATGATGGAAAATATACTGAAGGGACAACTTATGCGCCTTAAGCAAAATACTACTTCTGACACTGAGTATAATAAGGATGTCTTGAACATGTTGGAGAAATTTGAGGAAAGAGGTTACAGTATGGAGGTTATTAAAAAAGCTAAAGATACAGTGGACACTATAAGTAGGCCTACTTTACTACAGAAGAATAAACATAAAAAACGACTTAGTAACCACTGTTCCTTGAATTTCTTTACAGAATACCATCCACAAGCATACAAGATTAGGGAAATATTGCTTAAACATTGGAATCTGCTCTCGTTGGAACTAAAAACTGAAAAATGAGCTTCAAAATCTGCTTAGAATGGTATACAAAAGAGGTAGAAATGTAGCAGACTTGGTCACGAAGAGCTTGTATGTGGCACCATCTGATACATCAAATTCCTCACTGCCAGGTGGGACTTTCCAGTGCAGACATTGCTCTTTTTGTACTCATGTGCAAGCAGGTACTGGCTTTCAACATCTGATCTCAGGTAGACTATTTGGAAATCGACATTTTATTAATTGTTCAACTTCTAATGTCATTTATGTAGCGAGCTGTGTCATTGTTTCTACATGGGAAAAACTAAGAGGATGTTTAAAAACAGAGTAGCAGAACATTTGAGAAGCATTGAAAGCAAAGATAAAACAAATGCACTGGCAGTCCATGTGCTACAGAGGGGTTCGGGACATAAATTCAAGTTTCAAGGTTTAGAGAAAGTATCCCTGAATATAAGAGGTGGTGATTTGAACAACAGACTATTGCAAGTAGAGAACAAGTGGTAGTAGATCCTGAGAGCACATTCTGAAATGGGTCTTAATGCAATGTTTAGTTTGACCCCATTTCTAAAAAGAACCTAGTGGTGAGTTTTAATAAAAAGGACTCAATGGTAGGATTGTATAAAATATTTGTATGAATAGAAACGCATTGGATAGAGAATTGTTTAAAAGTTTAATAATATAGAGAATACTGAGTGGGCAACTATGCACAACGAGTTTGTTCTGCCACAGAGGGGTTCTGATTCCCTCTGACCTCGAGAGTGAAGCTCGAGAGGTCCATGGGAATCAGAACCCCGAGGTGACAGAACACACAGGTTGTGCATAAAGTTGCTCATCCTGTATTTTTTATAGTGTATAGTAGTACTATGTGAAATGTGTGCTTTGTGGGGTTTTTTCTCTCTTTTTCAAAATGAAACTGATTTGTGAAGTCTCTAGGGGTTCTAGAATATTGTCACCACAGAATTAAATAGAGGAATGCAACAATGTGCCAGGATTCCAATTGGTACTGCTGCAGAAGAGCAACATAATGACTTCACTACTGCAGCAGAACAAGCATATTCCAGGCATGGAATTCCATGCATAACAGCATTCCACTATACACTACAGGCTGAATATTGGTGAAGGTGACAGATTTGAATTTTTTCTTTTCCCCTCCCTTCCCTTGTTTCCCCTCCCCCCCATTATATTTGTGTAAAATGAATACCATAAACTATATATGTATATACACAGGTTATTTTAATTATGGTATCTCTCATGGATAATTTATCCCATGATAGTATGTCTCTTATATGTTTAGGTTGTGCTTTAAATATCTAAATTTGTAAAGATTTAGTAAGGTGACTGCTTGTTTCAACATTGGCATTTTAAGTGAAGACACTTTCTATGTACGCTCTCTTTTTTGTATTAGCACTTTTTTTATGTAACCCCTAGATGGTGCTATCCCAGGGGCTACTACCCCTGCCTGATTTGCTACTAACAGGTTGAGGGGCCTGGATCCGATGGCGGGTGCCTCCACCCAGAGGTCAGGGTTAGCAATAGTTAAACTAACTTGGTCACAGCCTCTGGGACACTGCAATCCCCTTTCTTCCCACTAGTGGCCCACACAATATATCAGAATTACCTTCACAGTATACACTTACCCCAGGACTGGTTCAGGCACTGGGACCTCCTGTAAAATAAGATACAGTGCAACAATCACAGTACAATACTTTAACATAGACAAATACCTCAGGCAGTATAACTTTGCTGAAACAAGCAGCTCTGATTTATTTAGAGGATATAACAAGGACGGGGAATCAGGTTAATTAGCTTATCACTTTACTCATCTACCTATGGCTCTGTGCACAGGCCTATTCCTACCAGTTACTGTCCCTGGGTACCCAAGCCTAGTGGCTAGTCCAAACCGTGGCAGCTGGTAGGGGCCTTTCACACAGAGAAAAGAAAAATTAGTTAAACAGTCAGCAGTACAGTAATTCCATTTGGATTCAATGTGGCAATTCAACAGGGAGCGACCCTGAATTAGTACTCACGACCTCCAAACAAGATAGGGTCCTTCAATGTCAGCAGGGCTACTCTTGAGCTCCACGAGACTCCTCACACATTTATATGGCAAACTGCAACAGGCAAAAGTCCTTTAATGGCAGCAGGATTCACTTGAGCTACACAAGCCTCCTCACACATTTATATGGTGAACAGTACCAGGCAAAAGTCCTTTAATGGCAGCAGGATTCACTTGAGCTACACAAGCCTCCTCACACATTTATATGGTAAAAAGAAAGTACTATACCAGGCAGGCTGCTTCTCTATCCCGATCGCAATTACTGCACAGTACCCGGGAGAACACACAGCAGATTCAGTTCCTGACAGACCGAGTGCAATTCAGCAATTT
This sequence comes from Neoceratodus forsteri, assembly GCA_016271365.2. Lineage (NCBI taxonomy): Eukaryota > Metazoa > Chordata > Ceratodontiformes > Ceratodontidae > Neoceratodus > Neoceratodus forsteri. The sequence goes on along the minus strand of CM057450.1, from coordinate 880,470,420 downwards.
CTCCAGTCTTCTACAGGGTGAGCCTGGTTTCTACTCTTCAAATATCCTTTGATTCTCTTCACAGGACTGATTCAGTCCTAAGAAGCAGTTACATAAGCTGCAGACCGGAACTCGGGGCCTTACACACGTTTCCCGACTAAAACTGCACACAAAAAGCACAGGGCTCCTTCCCTCTTCACTGCCAGAGCTCAACTGAAACTCCAGCAGACAAAACCGAGCACTTCCTTTGAGTTCCTCCCAGTTCTTGGCTGGATTGGCTGTCACTCACAATAGACTGCCCCTGTTGGTCCAAAAAGGCGCCAAAGTCCAAACTACATCTCCCAGAGTCACTGCCCATACAATCCTCTTGTGGCTGGCTCAGATTACGAGTCCAAGTTCTGATTCGTCCAAGGCACCATTTTAGAGCTACCTTAATCCACACTGATTGGTCCAGTTCAGCAGTTCAAAACTAGAATGGGGAACTAGGCAAACACAGTTCTGACTGCAAAGAAAGCAGGTTAGACAAACTGTATTTTCATTATTACTCTAAATGATTTCTGGCAAACAGTTACATCTTTCAGATAGGTTCCTTTGCACTCTAGTGACTGCAAAATGGAGTGAATTGGCAGCCTCTCGAGTGGTACTCAAGCAGAGAAGCACACAGTCCCCCATACAAACTAATTATGTCTGCAAGCAGACAGCTCTTAAAGAGACAGTACCAGAGGCTCTAAAACACTCACTGATAAATGGCTTAACGCAAACACCATTCAGGCTTGGAGCATTCAAGCAAGCTCCTGGAAGTCTTTGGGAACCCCCATTTGCAGGGGTTACACCCTTCCTGGCCTGGGAAAGCTTGACGTCCGCGTCAAGCAAGTACCCCCATAAGTTTCAACTGCAATCATATACATTTGCATTAGGCTCACATGTAACCATCAGTCAATACATCATTTTACCAAGAACACATTTCTGAAACATTGCAGTACATCACTCTTTACACAGTATTACACACACATTGTACCATAACTCAAGTTATTACCTCTTGTACATGAAACCTGAAGAGAGGGGCCCTTCCTATCAGTTACCTTGGGGCTGGAGGGGGCAGGGCACCATATAGAGGCAGCACAAGTAACTTGGAGTTAGCACTGATGCTCAGTTTGGGCAATGAGCTCGGGGACACATACACTCCTTTATGGACAACATTGAGAGCCAGGTCCACTGGCGGCCCAGGGAATCATAACTGAGGTGCACCACAGGCTTTACAGCTCGACCAGTCTTTCTAGGGGAACTGTTACAGTCTCTGCACTCTGAGCCTCATTTTCAGCATTGTCCTCACTTGTCAGGGAGTCTCCATGGGGTAGGGAGGCTAGAACTTGGGGCACTTTCAGCTCCAGGAGTTACAATCTCTGAGTCCACAACACTTGGCTCACATGGAGGCTTTCGGACACTGGCAGTGGACTGTCAGGGCACTCAAAATACTCTTCTTGTTGGGTGTATCACCAGTCTGCCCCCAATCTATCATTTCCTCCCTGAAAGCTCAAACAGTTCAACCATGCACAATGATTCCATTTCATCTGATCTGATGCTTTGCACTTCACTTTCTGGGAGCATTGGCTCCAGGAGCGAAGCTGGGGCTTAGACAGTCCAGAAGGCCCACTGGCCTCCAGTATTGACTAGGGATTGCCCCGAAACAATTGACTCAGTTCAAGAAGGATAGTATTCAAAGTCACTCTCACTTTCTTCTGATATGGACTGACAGTCATGCTCAACTGGGACTTGTGGAGGGGAACACTTAACTCTGCTTCTGTAGGTGCAGACATTCTTGATCTTTTCTTAGCAGCAGCTCTAGTCACTGGTCCAGAGGGCATCTTCTGGGCTCAGACTCAATCAAGATTTGTCCAATGGGCAGTAAATGATTTCTATGCATTGTTTTACATCTTTTGAATTATTCTCAGGCCTTACTTTGTACACTGGCAGATCATCTAGTTTGCCCACTACAATGTGAGGAGATGGTGCCATCTGTCAGCAATCTTGTGTTTGCCATGCAGTCCCAGATTTCTTAGCAATACCATCTCCCTCCTGGAGTTCTGTAGCTTTCACCTTTTATCATACCTTTCTTTGTTGGCCAGATTTTTTGGCAGCCATGGCTTGAGCCAGTTGAGTACACATGAGTTAGCTGGGCCTTTAACTTTTGCACATACTGTAAATAGTTGTCAGCTTGAACCCCATCAGAGAGACCCCAAACACACATCTACTGGTAGTCGAGCTTCTCTTCCAAACATCAGCGGTAAGGGGGGAGAACCCAGTGGCATCACTTTTGGTGCAGTTATAAGCATGTACCAGGGTGCTAATTTGTTGGCTCCATCTAGGCTTGTCCTTTGGGTGCAGGGTGCCTAGCATATCTAGCAAAGTGCGGTTGAAACGTTCAGGCTGTGGGTCCCCCTGGGGTGGTAAGGAGTGGTTCTGGACTTCGCACTCCCACAGAAAAGCATCTTTTGATCAGATGACTCTCAAAGTCTCTCCCTTGATCAGAATGGATTCTTTGTGGGGCCTCATAGTGAACAAAAACGTTTTCTACAAGTACTTTGGCCACAGTGGATGCTTTCTGGTCTTTGGTGGGGAAAGCTTGGGGATATCTCGTGAAATGGTCAGTGACCACCAGCACATTACTGATATTTCTTTGATCTGACTCCAAACTCAGAAAATCAATACAGACCAGCTCCATGGGTGCACAGGTGGTGATGTTAACAAGGGGCAGCCCTCTGGGGCAAAGCTTTCCTCTCTGTGAGCAGCGACTACAAGTTGAATGTGTTGCTCCATCAGCCCCATCTTAGGCCAATAGAATCTGGATCTCACCAAGTCAAGTGTTCTGTCTATACCAAGGTGCCCCATGTGGTTGTGCAAGGACCTCAATGCTGAGTCTCGAAGGCAGTGGGCAGCACTAGTTGTTGTTTGTCTACTTGTCCCCTCTGTCTACTGTTTCTCTGTATAACAGTTTATTGATCAGTTTCAACTTAGGACCTTCTTTGTATAACAGTGCAGTTCTCAAATCAGTGGGCGTAATTTGGACACATCTTTTCCTGCACAGAGGGCTTCTAAAGCTGATTTGATCATGGGATCGCAGGGACTGAGCCCGCGAATATTGTCATTGTCCAGCTGAGGCAGTGCACCAATGTCTATTGCAGAAAGTGGCAATAAGCAGCAGGTATGCAATTCTCAGAGGGTCCCAAGCAATCCACCATGCAGTCCACTGCGTCCGTGGACATTTGTTCCTCCTGTCAAACTTCCGGCAGAGTGCCCGAATGTCAGGTTCTGCCAATCTGACCCAATCATTCTGGGGAACAGGCCTCGGGAGAGAGCATCAGCATTTATGTGGTTCAGACCTGCTCGGTATTCGAGAGCATAGTCGTATGTAGATAATGCAGAAAAGCCACCTATGGCCAGTGGCATCCAACTTAGCTGAGGTCTGCACATAGGTCAAAGGATTATTGTCAGTTTTTACTAGTATTTACCCCATACAAGTACTCATGGAATTGGTCAACAATAGCCCACTTCAAGCTAGGAACTCTAACTTATGTACAGGATAGTTCTTTTCGGATGGGGTCAGGCTTCTACTGGCAAAGGCCACTGATCTCAGGCCATTCTCGTGCTCTTGGTACAACACAGCCTCAACCTTGCAAGCTAGCATCAGTGTGCAGGGCGTAAGGTTTTCTTGGATCGGCGAAGGCCAGCACTGGAGCATGGGTAAGTTGATATATGATCTCATGAAAAGCAGTCTCACAATCAGGAGTCCAGCAGGCCCCAAATACTTCACTCGGACGAAAATACACTTTTTCAGTCTTGAGGGACGCTGACTTTTGGTATTTTTTGTGGGTTGGGGGATACCCTTGAGTAAGGTTAAGTAAAGGGCGGATCACTCTTGAATAGTCCTTGATGAAATGCCGATAATAACCACAGAATCCCAGGAATCTTTGCAGTTCTTTTAGATTTTTGGGCTGTGGGCAGGTGGCCAAGGCCTCAACTTTACTTGAGTCGGTCTCTATTCCCTCGGTGGATACTATGTGTCCCACATACTTTACTGATGTTTGAAAGAATTGACACTTATCAATGGACAGTTTAAGGCCAAAGTCCTCCAGTCGGTCCAATAGCTAAATAATCTGCTCTCATGTTCCTCCAGTGAGCTGCCAAACACAATAACATCATCTAGGTATACCAGGCACTCTAGTAAGTTCATGTCCCCACTGCACGCTCCATCAATCGTTGAAAAGTGGCTGGGGCACCTGAAATCCTGAGGCATCCTCATGAATTCATAGAAAGCCAAGGACAGATAAAGGCTGTCTTCTCATGGTCCTCTGGGCATCGGAATCTGGTAGTACCCACTGCGGAGATCCAACACAGAAAACCACTTGCTCCCGTTTAGGCAGTCCAAAGCATCCTGAATGCGGGCATTGTGTACTGATCAGGGATAGTCCGCGGTTTAAGGAGCGATAATCCATGCACATCCTTACTGTCCCATTCTTTTCCTCACTACCACAATGGGAAGCATAAGGCTTCTGGATTCTTGTATTATACAGCAGCTAACATCTCTTGCAGATGCCGTCTCACATCATCTATGTCAGCAGGTGCCAGGCGTCGAGACCTCTCATGAAATGGTCTTTCGTCATGCAGCCAGATATTGTGCTCAGCTCCTTGCACGCATCCTACATCCCATTCCTTTAAAGAAAACACCTGGTCTCTCTGGGCAAGCTTCTCACTGATCCTCACTTTCCATTCAGCTGGCAATGGGGAGTCGCCGAAATCAAACAAGTCAGGCATTACTCTGTCATTCTTCCTCGAACTCTTGCTGCTGGGTAGCACTGCAGTGTCTGCACAATGCACATTAGCCAGGATGCAACCTCTATTTACTCGACTGTCTCTTTCAGACACATTATGAACTTGGACCATTACCCTTTTGGCATAAGCATGGGCTCTAGCGGGCAAAATACTAGGCTTGACCAGCAGTCCCTCTGGCAATTTTCCATCGCCTGGTGCATCTAGCATTAATATTTTATTCTTAACATCCTTTCTGATACAGACCTCTCTCTGTAAAGCACACTGGGCATTTGGCGCCAGGATCAGAGACTCAGGATCCTTCTTCCATACAATTTCGACCGGTTCCTCTGGTTCTATTTTTTCAGCATCTCTCTGTGCCTCATAGGCCTTCTTAATTAAAGCCGGAACTCTTAAAGCTCTACTAGTCTTTGACCCCTGTTTTTCATAACACAACTGTGCCAGCCTTCCGAACATATGAACATTTGTTCCAATCAACAAAGGGACACCACCATACAGTCCAGTGGGGGGACACACTAAGGCTAGGGTCTCTACTTGTTCGGCCACTCCAGCCACGGAGGTGGGGAAAGACAGCCAAATTCGGATGTACCCGGAATAGGGGTAGGCCTTCTCACTTAACCCCATACATGCAGTCCTTCTAATGGTTGTAAGTGCGTCTGACAAATGCTTCTGATACCAATCTTGGAAAATAATTGTCACTTAGGAGCCACTGTCTAATACAGCTCTTGTAGACACTCCATTCTCCTTACAGTGGTCTCCATGGAGGACCCACTATTCTGGACCAGTCTGGAGATGCGGTGGTGGGAGCCTGGGCAACTGACCTTGCCACAAAAGGGCGTGAGTTAGCATTTTGGTGCCCTCACTGGGATCATTTCGTGCACCTCTTAACCACTGATTTGTTCTCCGAAGCTCTCCTCGTAGCCTATATGCAACTTTGTCAGTGTCTTTAGGGGACCGGCATTCCCTTTTCATGTGCCCATCCTTCCCACAATTATAGCTAAACATACTTTCTGGAGTTTGAGCTGGCCGAGGCGCCACACTGGGAGCCAGGGCGGGGGTATTACTAACTGGAAACCTTGGTGCCATCTCTGTCTGCGGTGTGATAAGCATTTGGAGACATCTCATCAGTTTCTCCACTTCCATGGTCAAGGAATCGAGTTCGGAGCTGTTATCAGCAGGAGATACATGGGTGGTACCCCACCCCATAGCAGATGCAGTCGGATATAGGTCAGGGCCCGCACTTGCAGGCGTGGCCTTCATAAAGGGACTGTTTTTGAATTCCCAGATCTCTTCAACAGTTTGCCCCATTGTGGCATATCTTTTCCTTGTCAGAGCACTCATTGACTGCCAACCTCTGCCCTGAACTTCACTTGATGGGTCACCCTCAGTCACTCGGTGCTAGCTCGCAGCTATTGGTGCAGGTCCCTCCCGAGTCGCCTTTCTCAACTCCTCAATTTCTCTCATTAACTCATCATAGGAGGGTGGGGATTGCAGTCGATTTGCCAGGGTAACTGAGCAACAGCAGTTCTGAGAAGGGGCAGACTTAAAGATCCTGTCCAGCCTGGTTTGGTCCAGTTCAATCGCAGAAACTACCCTTTTCTGAGGCATTCTTGCAACAATTTTTCCAGCCGAGATACATACACAGACAACAACTACCCTTGGTACTGTTGTGCATCTCTTACTCTCCACCATAGGTCCTCATCAGAATCTGGGCTCCTACACATTCTCCAGGGCCTCAAGATGAGCCTGTGCAGTCACTTCAGGGTTACTGGCCCGTTTAGCATGAATGGTAGCCAGGGCAGGACCCAGAGCTCTCACTAACCCTCTTTAGCTTTGAGCTTCTGAGCATTGCCATTCTAGCACTTGGGGGCAACATAGTCTATCCAGGTCTCCCAGTCATCCTCCCTTGGGGGGTGGGAGGTGCCGAGAAGATCCTCAACCTTCCGGTAAGTCATGACTAATGGCAGGTGCAAAATAGGGTCTGCATTGGTTCAGCCACCATTACGGGTACAGGAGCGGGAGAGGTGTTGGGAAGGAACACCCCAGGTGGCAAGAATAGTTTCTTCAAGTCCTCCACAGTTTTCCCTTCCCCAGCAACCATTTGCAAATTTCTTCTCAAAAGTTTCAGACAGTGGTGGGGCTCATTCCCCGGGTCTTTACTGTCCTTAGTTATCACTCTCCAGGCAGTGAGGGCTCCCTCTGGGATAATGGTCTGTGGCACTTTGGAGCTATCTATGGGATCCTTAAACTCTACTAGGGCCAGGAAAGTGTGGGTGAGCAGATTAGCATGCCGACCCACCACCACAGGGTTTATAAACCTTCCACCTTGGAAAGTACTCCTGTACAGTGTCCGTATTGATACCCAGGGGATGTCCAGGATAAGCATAGCATTTTGGGGTCAATCTCCTCCCAGTACACCACTCCACCAGCGGTGCACAGCCACTTCTGTGGGTACCCATTTTTTTCTTAACAGTGGTTACGTAATATGGCCACTAGAGGACACACAATCCAGCGGTGAGCCTCAAGATGTAACCCTAGATGGCGCTATCCCAGGGCTACTACCCTGCCTGATTTGCCACTAACAGGTTGAGGGCCTGGATCCAATGGCAGGTGCCTCCACCCAGAGGTCAGGGTTTGCAATAGTTAAACTAACTTGGTCACAGCCCTCTGGGACACTGCAACCCCCTTTCTTTCCACTAGTGGCCCACACAATATATCAGAATTACCTTCACAGTATACACTTACCCCCAGGACTGGTTCAGGCACTGGGACCTCCTGTAAAATAAGATACAGTGCAACAATCACAGTACAATACTTTAACATGAACAAATACCTCAGGCAGTATAACTTTGCTGAAACAAGCAGCTCTGATTTATTTAGGGGATATAACAAGGACAGGGGAATCAGGTTAATTAGCTTATCACTTTACTCATCTACCTATGGCTCTGTGCATAGGCTTATCCCTACCAGTTACTGTCCCTGAGTACCCAAGCCCTAGTGGCTAGTCCAAACCAGTGGCAGCTGGTAGGGGCCCTTTCACACAGAGAAAAGAAAAATTAGTTAAACAGTCAGCAGTACAGTAATTCCATTTGGATTCAATGTGGCAATTCAACAGGGAGCGACCTGAATTAGTACTCACGACCTCCAAACAAGATAGGGTCCTTCAATGTCAGCAGGGCTACTCTTGAGCTCCACAGACTCCTCACACATTTATATGGCAAACTGCAACAGGCAAAAGTCCTTTAATGGCAGCAGGATTCACTTGAGCTACACAAGCCTCCTCCACATTTATATGGTAAAAAGAAAGTACTATACCAGGCAGGCTGCTTCTCTATCCTGATCGCAATTACTGCACAATACCGGGAGAACACACAGCAGATTCAGTTCCTGACAGACCGAGTGCAATTCAGCAATTTCTCCAGTCTTCTACAGGGTGAGCCTGGTTTCTACTCTTCAAATATCCTTTGATTCTCTTCACAGGACGGATTCAGTCCTAAGAAGCAGTTACATAAGCTGCAGACCGGAACTCGGGGCCTTACACACATTTCCCGACTAAAACTGCACACTGAAAAAGCACAGGGCTCCTTCCCTCTTCACTGCCAGAGCTCAACTGAAACTCCAGCAGACAAAACCGGGCGCTTCCTTTGAGTTCCTCCCAGTTCTTGGATGGATTGGCTGTCACTCACAATAGACTGCTCCTGTTGGTCCAAAAAGGCGCCAAAGTCCAAACTACATCTCCCAGAGTCACTGCCCATACAATCCTCTTGTGGCTGGCTCAGATTACGAGTCCAAGTTCTGATTCGTCCAAGGCACCATTTTAGAGCTACCTTAATCCACACTGATTGGTCCAGTTCAGCAGTTCAAAACTAGAATGGGAACTAGGCAAGCGCAGTTCTGACTGCAAAGAAAGCAGGTTAGACAAACTGTATTTTCATTATTACTCTAAATGATTTCTGGCAAACAGTTACATCTTTCAGATAGGTTCCTTTGCACCCTAGTGACTGCAAAATGGAGTGAATTGGCAGCAGCTCGAGTGGTACTCAAGCACAGAAGCACACAGTCCCCCATACAACTAATTATGTCTGCAAGCAGACAGCTCTTAAAGAGACAGTACCAGAGGCTCTAAAACACTCACTGATAAATGGCTTAAACGTCAAACACCATTCAGACTTGGAGCATTCAAGCAAGCTCCTGGAAGTCTTTTGGGAACCCCCATTTGCAGGGGGGGTTACATTTATGTACTGGCACTTTAAGTGAGGGTCTTTATAAGAGAGGTCTGCATCCATTGGTTTATGTCTTGAGAAAGAGTTATAGTGATGTGAAAACGTTTGACATCTGGTGAGGGGTGCTGCTGCTATGCAATATTGTATTTGAACAATACATTTTGTCTTTTTTAACTGGGACCAAGCTTTGTGGTCTTTTATCACTTTACCGTTGTAGCCTCACTCTTTTGTAAAGTAGTCAAATTGGTTGCAGTGGCTCCGGTTTAATGTCTCATGTAGCTGCCTCACTGTTTGTAGTTGATTTTAGGATGACTTGCTGGTTTGCCAGGAGAAGCAGGGCCCACATGAATCATCGAGGTATTGTTCCTGTTTCAAGTGTTGAGCAGGGGGCTGATCCCCAGGCAGGTCTCTTGTCGATGGTTTTCTCTGCATCACGAGTAGCTAACTGGGCCAAGTTGGCAGGGCCCAGGCCAGGTGAACAGTTCAGATTCAGTCCAGTAAATGCTGGCTGCAGCTTCTACCAAGCGTGACACAATTAGGCAGTGGGGAACCAAATCGTGACCCACTAACAGCATTCAGCACACTTATAGTAAAAGAAAAGCAATACCACAGTTTGGATGACAGTCCAGTTGCAATTTCAGCTTTCCTGAGCAAAACCATGATCTCTGTGGTGATTCAGGCGTCCTGACAGGCTGATCGTGTGGAGCATGTCTTCGGTCTTCTTCAGGCAAAGGTACAGTAACAATTCTGTGGCTTTTGTCACAATTGGTTAGGATACAGGCCAGTTATTTAAGCACTCTTTAAGGATTCTTTTCGAGGGACAGCAGGCAGACAGGCCAAACTCAGCCTTTCCACCAGTTTCCCACGTGACTACACAGGAGCAGCGGCTTGAATCACTCGAGCTGTTCAATCTCTCAACTCCAAACTCAGACTGACTCTCTGCTGCAGGCAGCACCGGGACTTCCTCTGAGATCCAAAAGGTTTGGTTGATTGATCCATCTGTCTGTCACAGCTAGAGCGCCCCCTCAAGTTCCATTTAGGTGCCAAAGTGGAAAAACTACAATTCCTACAGAAATTCACTCCCACAAGGCCCCTGGGGGCAGACTTCATTTTAGGGTCCCCAAAGGTACTGATTGGTGGAATACAGAAATGTCCATGCTGCAAAGAAAGGCAGGATAGACAAACTATAATATTATTATTTAGAGAAGCTAATCAGCAAACAATTACCAGTTCTAACAGAGCTCCCTCTGCACAATTAGCGATGGCAGAATGGAGCAATATTACTGCAGCTCAGGGAGGACTCAAGCCTGGAAACACTCGTCCCCGACCCAGATTAATTATACACTACAAAAATAATGTCTCTTAAAGAGACAGGCATGGAGGCTAACAGGGCACTCATATGCACAACACTTTTAAAATGCTAGGACACAGAACACCAGCCTGGCATTGGGTATTAGGCAAGCCCATAATATATATATATATATATATATATATATATATATATATATATGTATATATAAAATCTATAAAGAACACAGGCATACACTTTCTGTATTACATGTATAACAGGTCAAGGAAATGCATTACACATTAATTATAGAGTTTATTGCACTGTACAATTCTATATTGATGTGATTCATAGACATCACTGGCAGTAGCAGCATCTATCATCTATCATCTCTAGTCAGGATTGGAAGGATCACACTTTATATTTAAAAGTGTACTTTTCATTTGACTTTGCAGCCTCAAGAAGTTTGTTGTTTGTTTTAACAAATGCATGAAACTGGGAGCATGTGAAGGTATAATTTAATTTAACCTGTAATTCAGCTTTTACCAAGGGCACCAGCATTCTGTTTCTTTGATCAGTCCATGCATTGCCCATGAGTGAAAACACATGCTCCACAAAGCTTAATTGGCAGGGATGGACAAAACAAACTGAACAGCTTTGTACAGTGTCCTGCACTTAGGCACTTTACTAAAAAAGACCACTCATCGATCACTGACAGATTTCTCTATCATTTCCATTAGAAAAGGCAATGCTGTAGTGAGTGTACTGTAACCTGAATACAATGCATCCATGTCCAGTCCTTTTCGCAGCTTCATTGTCTCTACAACTTTATACATTTCATCCCAGGAAACTGGGTGTTGCAAAGAGAATAGCTGCATTGCCTTGAAGGGGCTGTTGTCAATGTCGAACCATTTCTTCAGATAGGTGAGTGCTCGGACATAGAATCCACTACAGTCTTTTGAGACTCTTTCTCTAACAGCTGAAGGAAATTCCTTTAAAGCGGATGACATTTTAAAACCAAAGAACATGTCATCCAGCCTTTTTCGAAGTTCATTGCGCAGATTATGCATGATGCAATAGACCTCTGGAGCAGTCACACTATTGCTCTCAAGCTTGGCAATGGACTTGTGGAACCGCTGGAGAATATAATGCATAAAATGCAGGTAGCACTCCGCCTCTGACCCAGCATCATTGTCACCGTAGCCATCTTCATCAGCCTCAACAAATTTCCATATCAGGGAGTGGCATTCATCTGGTCCTTGACTGATAAAATAACTTTTTATGGCTGGCCAACATTCGACAAGCCTTACAACAGCAGGAAGGAATGACAGCCACCTGGTGATCACATGCTGCAGAATCTTCTTCCAGTCCTGGTCAACGAAAGCGAACATCTCTTTCAGCTGTGCAACTTTCTTGGCAGATGATGAAAATTCACTGTAGATTTTTGACACTTAAGTTTCTACATCAAATCGTGCAAGGGTCTTGCTTGCGTTCCTTGCACAATTGTGTAGCACATGGCATAAGCAGTTGGCAGAGATGATGTGTGGCACTTCTGTTTTAAACTGCATATACACCGAGCGGTGCTCACCATAATTAACTGAAGCATTGTCTGCAGCATAGCTAGATAGATTTCGCAGTAGCAATCCTTTCTAATGAAGACAGTCCTTAATTTGAGTAATTATGGCTTCAGAGGTCTCATTGTGGTCCTCATACAAGTCCAGGAGTTTCTGCTGAATTCCATGCTTTTTGTGAAAGTACTGAATAACCACAGAGAACATTTTCTTGTTGCCCTTATTAGAAGCATCTGACACAACAGAAAAATAGGAAGTGCCCAGGTCATGTAAAAGGAGTTCCTCCGAATATGTTGCCAACACATTAATGACTATGCACTCTGCTTTGGTCTTCCCACAACTCAGTTTCGCTGCAATGGCAGAGTCTGTATAAATAGTCTGTGCCAGCTTGCTTCCATAGTCCATGGATAAATAAGAGTGATTGTGCTTCATTCCGTGGTACACTGATGTCACCTCTGCTGCAGTAATCTTCAAGCTCTCACTTGTTGTGGTCCGTGGCTGCGTAAACTTGGTCATAAACAGGTTCTCCTTCTGTGTCTGCAGACTTTGCAGGTGCTTCGCTGATTTTTGATGAGTCTTCAAGGCCTTTTCACCATCCCATTTCACCGTGAAGACTGTGCCGAAGGGTGCACATTTTGCCACTCCCTCTGAGTTTGGTACTGACTGTACCCACAAATAGTTCTGCTCCCAGGTTTTATTATAATTGCAGAACCCCTTTGCCTTCTTTGCTGGGCTCCCACTGGTGGCATTGCTTTGTGGCTCTGAAGCCCGTGCTGTCTTTCCGAAAGTATTCATCCTAGGCGTGACCGTACGAAAACCCGTCGTGGCACTGTCACTTGCATTACACAGATGTGTGATGGCAAGTTAACTAAAAATACAAACAAAAACACACTTTAACTGCCATCCTGTGTAAGGGCAATGTAATAACAGCTCAACAACAAATCAGTGCCCACAGGGGAGGACCTTGCTGTGGTGGCACTGCTTTCCACTAATGCTCCCGTAACCATATATGATGTGTTGAGGTAATGTATATTGATTTTTGCCTGGCCTGAACCAGTTTACAGGTTACAAACTGCAATTTGTTTTAATTTTAATACAGGCTGTACCTTGATCATTAGTACTGCTGCATCAAGCTACAGTGGATATGTGGATTGTAGCATGATGGAGTACTAAGAGATATTTATGTATCATTCAAAAAATGTGTTTGAATACCTTTTGCAAAGTAACCCAGATCTGTCTTACTACTTGTTATTGCTATTTTGCATCATATACTATATGCAAGTGTTCAAACACTTGAGCATTTGCGTGTGTGGTACAAGAAGGCAATACCAATAGGCTATCGCATGTATATTCAAATTCTATCGACTATCTGTAATTTGTTTTTATTAGTGATATTGCTGTAGTTGCTTTGAAAATGTTCATGACACCAGCATCAATAGAAAAGTCAGCACACAAAGAAGACGGCTCAACCTCCATCGCAAGCACGGTTCGCACCATCACTGCAAATAACAAAACTCCAACAATGTACATGACCGTTACTACCACGCAATGTCTGTTAATGTTAATGGACGTATGCTGCCCCATGAGCATCTCACAGTGGACAGTACTCCAGGCGTCACTAGTTTATCACTGGAAAACATGAACCGCTGCCCAAATAGAGCAACGCATGGCACTCAGTCAGGCAGTCAGCACTATGATGAAATCTGCTCAGTCAGCAGTCTGAGATTATTTTCTACTGTTAGTCCAAAAAATCTGCAGAACACATAATTCATCACTGTAGTGCAGCCACTGGAAAGGCATCCCAACATCTGGCCCAGCACTGCATTCAGAAAGCTGCCCTTATGGACTTTGTCTGTTGTGCACCACTTTTCTATTTTTTGGACTCCATCTAAAATAAGGTTGGACTAACATGAGTAGAGTACACCAGTTCCAGTTTTGCATATTTGGTTTATAGGGACTAAATCTGACTTTGGGGGGACAGCTGCAAGGAGAGGGGGCTAGTTGAACAATTTTGCAGACTAGATAGGCTGTGACGGTGAGGCCCATTTCTGCTGGTGTTTTCGTATGTTAGTAAGTCACCTTCCTCTCTGTTCCGACTGCTACACACTACATTGCATACATCACACAGTGACAGCACAAGTGCATAGTAACAATAACACAAGCACCTTTTTGTGAAAAATCCGTCATAAGGGAGTTGGGGACTTTGGGCATAATTGTAATTAAGGTAGGAAAGGGAAAACTATTTAACCAGGAGAGGCAGAGGCACACTAAACTGAAGCTTGTTTCTAGGTTAGGTTTGACCTTGGTGCACATGAAAGTCAAGTGACTTGCTCAAGCTCACACAAGTAAGCAAGTGGGGCTGGCTGATGGGATTCAAACCCAAGCTTCCAGGTTTGCAGCTCAGTGCCCTTAATCACTATGTTATAGCGCTTCCTACACTGCAATATAATTAAGCAAAGCATTCATTTAATGGGGTGTACACATACCGAGGAAATCACCGACATGGTTTTTAAATGCAGAAGCAAGGACAAAAAAATGCTATGATCATGATCTTCATAACGAATGACTTATTCAGACAGTAAGCCTAGCATAATACCCGACATATATGTTGCTGCTGCTAAGGTGTAATCAGACACGCACACACACATGCACACATATAATAAAAAAATTGAATAACATCAGACTGTCAGCCATTGAGCCTAACACAAATAACACATTGCACAGCTCTGTTGCTGCTAAGCAAGGCTGTGAATCACACATAATTAATAAGTGACATATTACTAAGTGGCATAATAAACATAACATAGTAACAAATATTAAATATAAGTAATAACAGACTGTCAGCCCACTGAGCCTAACATACATAATACACTGTACAGCTCTGTTGCTGCTAAGCACTGCTGTGAATCACACACAGTAAAAAACAATGACAAACATTAAGTGAAAGTAATTAAATCAGACTGTCAGCAGAACAAGCATGTAGCAGAAACATTTTTACAAGCTACAACTCTATTGCTGACTTGCAGCTAAGCTAGGCTGCCTGTGTTTCTAGTAACCTAACCTGAGTGAATTAATCTGACTGTTTTATTATAAGGGCTAGAGAATGACAGGCTCTGAGACTTAAGACAGCAGCATAAAAACATACTTTAATATAATGAGAATAAGATAGTCAGCCTACCTTACACTTGCTGGTCTCAGGAAAGAGTACAGTTTGGTTGCTGTGCTGATGAGTTAACTCGGTGACAGTGGGAGTCTAATTCCCCATGCCTTTGCTGCTGAGTGCTGACTGAAGCAGTTAGATGGCTGCCAGTAATTTCCCCAAAATCAGACCGACCTCCTGGTTCCCTGCCTGGGTATGGTCACTCTCTCCACTCCCTCTCTGCTGGAAGTCCTCCGATCCCAATAAAAAATTACTCACCTTAGTAATGTTGTTTCTTCTAATGGAGTCTTGCTATATTATGACATATGCAGTTTGTCCAGGCCTTAGAACTGCTCCGGAGGTGAAAGAGTTAACTTCCATGCCAGGCATGGAATCTTGAGCGCAAGCTCGGTTGAAAAAACTCTGTCTGTTGATCTTCAAACTGAAACTGTCAGATCTTTACGAGCAAAAACTCACTAAGGTTCTGTGTGGAAGCTGTAAACCTACACTAGCCAACTGGCTACTAAAATATTAACACATTTTTCTGGTCCCAAAACCAAGACTCAAGTCAGGGACCCAGAAAATAAAATAAAATACAACACCCAAACACCCCAAAAAGGAGGGGTGAAAAACACAAAGTGGGCATCATTAAGTGCCAACACTGCACTGCCCACCCACATCCCAAGAGCAGAGGTTCTGAGAGGGGAAGGCGGGGGGGGGGAGGTCATAATATAGCAAGACGAAAGAAAGAAACAACATTACTAAGGTGAGTAATTTTTTCTTCAGACAACATGAAGTCTTGCTATATTATGACATATGCAGACTACACAGCAGTACCTCCATGGAGGAGGGACAGAACCTACTTAGGAAATAGGCTCTGAAGCACAGCTGTGCCAAACCAAGCATCCCTCCTAGCCTGGATGTCCAGGGAGTAATGCTTGGTGAAAGTGTGTACTGTTTTCCAGGTAGCTGCTTGACATATCTCTAAGATAGGGATGTCCCTGGCCACAGCTAGGGATGCAGCTGTACCTCTGGTATAGTGAGCCCTCAGGCCTGAAGGGGGAACCTTACCCAGTTTTTGATAGCAAAATTGGATACAAGAGACAATCCACCTGGCAATGGATCTTTTAGTGGCAGGTTTCCCTTTCCCAACCTCACCATAAGTGAGGAACAGTTGGAGGGAGTCAAACCTGTGACCCTTGGTACGCTCTATGTAGTAACTAAGGGCTCTCTTCACATCTAAACTGTGCAGCCTCCTCTGCAGAGGAGGAATGGTCAGTGAAGTACACTGGAAGAGATGTAGATTGATTAAGGTGGAAATCTGAAACCACCTTAGGCAAGAACTTCCTGTTAGTCCTGAGGACTACCTTATCTCTGTGAAAGGAGATAAAATCAGGCTCCACTGACAAAGCTTGTAATTCACTTATGCGCCTGGCAGAAGTGATGGCTACTAGAAACACAGTTTTCCAAGTCAAGTACTTAAGCTCTGCTGAAGACAAAGGTTCAAAGGGGGGTTGCATCAGCTGAGCAATGCAAATATTAAGATCCCAGGCAGGAGCATGGTCCCTGAATGGAGGGTTAGTGTGAAGCAATCCCTTGAAAAACTTGGAGAATACAGGGTGAGCAGAAAGAGAAGAGGGCTTTCCTGCTGAAATAAAAGCAGAGACAGCTGCCAAATGCACTTTCAGGGTAGCTGGCCTCAGCCCCAAAGTATTTAGATGGACCATATAGTCCAAGACTGTGGGCAAATCAACAGATTCTGGAAATATGCTTCCCAGAGCACCATATGGAAAACCTTTTCCATTTAGAATTATAGTAGCCCTGGTGGAAGGCTTCCTAGAAGCTTTCAAGATTTCGAGTACACCTTGAGAAAGGTTTAGGTCAGCAAACTCTAACTCCTCAAGAGCCAGGCCTTGAGGTTGAGGGATTTGAGATTCAGATACCAAACTCTGCCCTGGGCACAGGTTAACAAATTGTGGTTCCTGGGGAGACACAGGGGAAGATGGACTGCTAAGGACAGAAGGAGTGGATACCAGGGCTGTCTGGCCCAATCTGGAGCAATCAGAATCATCTTGCAAGGTTGAGATCTGATTTTGACTAGCACCTTGAACAAGAGAGGGAAGGGGGGAAAGGCATAGAGGAACTTCCCTTCCCAATCGAGAAGGAAGTTGGTGATTGTCTGGGGCTGCAAAAAGATCTATCTGAGGGGTGCCCCACCTGGCAAATACTAACCCCAGTACTAGGGGATCCAGTGACCATTCGTGATGGCCCTGGGAAATCCTGCTGAGAGCATCTGCCAGGACATTGTCCTTGCCTGGGAGGTGAACTGCTATGAGGGAGGTGTTCAGGGAATAAGTCAGAGACCACAACTTCATTGCCTCGGTGCACAGGGCCGAAGACCGAGTGCCCCCTTGCTTGTTGAGGTACCACATTGTTGTGGTGTTGTCTGTTCTGACCTGTACCACTTTGTTCTGAACAGATACAGAAAAAACCTGAAGTGCTAGAAAAACAGCTCTGAGTTCCAACAGATTGATGTGGAGCAGAGATTCCTGAGGGGACCATAATCCCTGGGTGGTGAGGTCGCCCATGTGAGCTCCCCATCCCAAGAGGGACGCATCTGTAGTAAGGGTCAAGGAGTGAGATTGAGGGATGAAAGGAACCCCCTGTCTCAGATTGCTCTGATCCCACCACCACTGCAGGGTCTGGATCAGGGTTCGAGTTACTGGAATCAATTTGGTTAGGGGATCTCTCCTTTGAGACCAGAAGGCTCTCAAATGGAACTGAATGTCTCTCATCTGAAATCTTGCTCCTTGCACTACAGCTGTGGAGGCAGCCATGTGTCCAAGGAGCTGTAGAAAGTGCTTTGCTGGTCGAGAGACCTGCAGAGTGAAGGAGGAGGCCAGAGCCACCAGGGTCTTTACTCTTTCTAGAGGAAGGAAAGCTCTGGCCTGCTTTGTGTCCAGTTCTGCGCCTATGAAGGTGACTAGCTGAACAGGCTCTAGAACTGACTTTGGGAGATTGAGAAGAAAACCTAGAGATGTAAGCAGCTGCTGGGTAACCTGAAGGTGTGATTTGACTTGGTCTGGAGACTGACCCACTATGAGCCAGTCGTCCAGGTAAGGAAAGATGGCAATCTTTTGCCTTCTTAAGTGAGCAACTGCTACTGCTAGGCATTTTGTGAATACCCTTGGGGCAGAGGTAAGGCCGAAGGGCATGGCTCTGAACTGGTAATGGCCTGAGGACAGTTCGAATCTGAGGTACTTTCAGTGGGAGCTTCTAATGAGAACATGGAAGTAGGCATCCTTGAGGTCCAGGGACGCTAGCCAGTCCCCTGGCCTTAGGGAGGGTAAAATCATTCCCAGAGTCACCATTTTGAATTTTGGTTTTAAAAGGTGCTTGTTTAGGTATCTTAGATCCAGGATGGGCCGCCATTCTCCTGTCTTTTTTGGTGTAAGGAAGTACCTGGAGTACAGTCCTTTGCCCTGGTGTGGGGAGGAACCCTTTCCACAGCTCTGAGAGCCAGGAGGGTTGAGACTTCTGTTTCTAAAGCAAGAGCCTCTAATGGATTGCAGGTGGAAAAGATCTGGTTCTCATCTTTGGAAATTTTTGAAGCTGAGAACCAGTCCTGGCTTACTACTTCAGGACCCACTTGTCTGATTTAAAGACTCCCAGTCCTGGACGAGTAGCCAGCCTACACAGGTAATGGAGAGTGGCCCTGGGCATCCCATCAGGGTGCCTGTTTGGCAGAGCTTTAGGGTGAGGGGTGGGAGCAGGCCTGCTCTGTACACCATCTGCCTCTCCTCTGAAGAACCCCCTCTGGGCATAAGCTGAAGAGAGGCCTGGGCTTGGTAAAAGGCCTGTGAAAGGCCTGCCCCTGCCCTGGAAGGCTGCCTCTGAAGTGGCTTGCCTCTCCTTGGCCTGTGCACTCCTATAAGTGGTCTATACTCATCTATTTTCTTCATGTAATTCTCTGTCTGCTCCCCAAACAGAGAATTACCACAACAGGAAAATCCATGGCCTTAGCCTGGGTATCCTGTGACAGGCTAGTACACCTAGAGCCAAGCCATTCTAAAAGCCACAGATGTAGCCATGACTCTTGAAGATACATCATTAGAGTCCACTGCAGCATGGAATTGCACCTTGGATGCCTCAATACCATCAGCAGCCACCTGTTCCAGCTCCTTGGCAAGCTGACCAGGACCTGTTTCACTAAAGCCATAACAGTATCCCATCTGGATTTCTGGTATCTTGCAACATAGGCCATATAATTTGCCTGTCTGAGTCCCAAGGATGCTGCCATGTATTGTTTCTTTGCTATGGCATCAATCCTCCTGGAGTCCTTGTCAGGGGGGGGTGTGAAGCCAAGGGAATATTTGCCTTATCACAGGCTGCAGCCTGCACTACTCCAACATGGCTGCATTATTGTGAAAGAAACTCCGTATCAGGGCCTGACAAAGTGTACCTCCTGTCCATCTTTTTATCCACAGGAGGTAAAGAATTAGGAGCTTTTAAAATTTTTATTGTGTGTTTCCTAAAGGATTTATGTAAAGGAATAGACAATCTCTTGGACTCTGGGATATCCATCATTTCCACATAGTCAGGCTCCTCCTGTTCATCCACAGCTTCTTCCAAAGGGAGCTGGAGGGTTTCAGCAACTTTTTTATAAAACAGAAAATGAAAAGGGGACTCAGAAAGCCTAGGGGGAGACACTCCTGAAGGTCTGTCTGGGGAGATGTCCGGTTCAATGGGCACATCCAGACTTTCAAAATCACATTCACACTCTTCATAATCCTCCTCCCCCTCCACCGGTTCATAAAATTCCTCTATATCATATTCTTGAACTGGTGAAACCGACCAAACCGACCGTTCACCTGATAGTGGTGGTTCGGACAGAACCGGGGAAAGCGACTGGACAATTTGGATCGCTTTGGCTATCTCTGCAGTGGTTGGAGAAGGAAATTTTGGCTCCACACCTGCTGATTTTCTAGTCCTCTTTGCTGGAACTGGCTCCTCCGAGTCAGCTCTTCGTTTGCCCGAGGAAGTCTCGCCCTGGTCAGAGGGCACTCCCTCCAGTTCGGTTGGCACCGAACGGGCCTGTAACCATCTGGGTCAGCGGACTTTTAGCCTCTAGATTCCCTGAGCCTACCAACTCTCTTATCCAGGGTAGCTGCAGGAAATTCTTGCAAATCTGGCAGACTGCATTGAGGTGGTCAAACCCAGACAATAAACACATGCGGTGTGTGGGTCAGCCTTGGCAAGAGCTTCCCGAGACACTACAGTGTTGAAACCCAGTGGGCCGGGTTTTTCTTTTGGGTTTCTCAGACATAATGCCAGCCTAACCAAAAACTTGCCCTTTTCCGGCAAAGCGCCAAGCAAGACACCCTTATCGGTTCCCAACCGTGTCATGGGTCGTGGAAAAAAATGTAATGAAATCCGTTTTTTTTAGAACTGATAAGAACCGGGAACCGCACTCTAAATGTAATTTGATAAGTTTAACAACAACCTGATCGGTTCAAACCGAACCGATAACAACGTTAGCAAGTTCCACACAGAGAAGTAAAACCTATCTATTACTTACGATACCACAGACAGAGCTTGAACCGACCGGTTTGCGGTTAAAATAAATATAATTGCGGTTAAAACAAACCAAGAATAACACTTTTTTAACCGAGAAATGAACCGAGCAGTAGGAGGAATCTCCGGAGCGACTGTTCAGTAAGGCGGAGTAAAGAATCTGACAGTTTCAGTTTGAAGATCAACAGACAGAGTTTTTTCAACCGAGCTCACGCTCAAGATTCCATGCCTGGCATGGAAGTTAACTCTTTCACCTCCAGAGCAGTTCTAAGGCTGGGACAAACTGCATATGTCATAATATAGCAAGACTTCATGTTGTTTGAATCAATTCCTGCTTTTCAAGTTTTGTCTCTCAGTCTCGATTCTGCTCACAACTCCTCCAGCGCTGTACCCTACCCTAGCAGCCATGGGTTAATATAGGGCAATGCCCTCTTTGATGTTTTTGTTTATTTTTCCCACTGCAACACTACGTGAAATGACCAGAATGACTGATCCTCCTAACGGACTAATCGCTGGTCACTAGTGCACCAATCAGCACTCACTGGCTGTGCATACTGCTGACTGGCCACTAAACGCTAACCAGCAAATACAGCACCTGATTAGCTGCTGTCCTTAAGCCTCTAGCTGCTTTAATGCTCAGCCTCTTTGGTCACGCTTGCTCCTTGTAGAATCATTCATGTCTGCTGGTCCAGTGGCACTGAGGGTTGAGGGCACTGGATGCCACACCTCGCACCACACCGGCGACCCATGTTCGGGAATGGGCATGGGCCGTCGGGGTCGGCAGGGGTGGAGAAGGATTGAGCATCCGGAGGACTGCTCCCCTTCTCTGGGGAGGGGGGGTCCTGTGTGTTGGTGTCGGTTGCCCTCTGGTGGAGGCTGGGAGACACGGCACCACTCCACAACATGGGGTGGAGCTAGGACAGACGCTCAAACCCTAGTGTCATTGCACATCCTAGCTCCAAGTGGATGTAATCTCTAAATTGCCCAGGGTGAGAGTCAGGTCACCGGGGCCGGGGTGAGCCTGTTCATGGGGCTGGGGTCTGGTGGATGAAAAATAAAATAATAATAAAAAAAAAAATCATTCATGTCGGCAATGGACTTGGAGATGGAGAGAGAGAGTCGGGGGGTGCGACTGCATGTGGGCAGTGTCAGGGGAAAGCTGAAGGCACAGCATCCAGTCAACTGAATTGGGAACTTGGCTGGTGGCATGATGGTCTGGACTGAGGCAAGAAATGGTGAAATTTGGTCAGAAGTCAGTCCAGAAGAAGTTAGAACTAAAGAACAGATGAGACTGGAAAGAGCAAGCCCAGCGAGGTCCTCCTGAGTGTGAGTCAAACTCGAGAATAATAATACATGTTGCACAAATCTTGCTGCTGCAAATGTTTTTTTTTCTTTTAATTTTGCTACTGTGTCTGTCTGTTAGGTGTAGGTACAGGTAGAGAAGGGAACACAGTTAAGAGCTTTAGGAGGATTGGTGGCACTTGGCGACCATGCAGCTACTTCAACGAGTGAAAAAAAAAACACCAGCTGCTGCCACGTGGTCTGCCCGGCTACATTACTGGACTGGGAAGGCAGAAAACCGGGTAACCAGATAAGAGCCCTGATTTCTGGATGATCCGTAAAAATACCAGGTAGGTGGCAACCCTAAGATGAAAGGAGATAAGATACCATTAGAGACACTGGCTGAGTATACTCTAGAGACGGTAAGGTGCTTGCCTCAATATGTGTCTTTTAAGAATTCCGGTTCCACATGAAATGCATAAAGATAAACTGCAATAAAATATTGTTTAAATGCTAGCAAAGATTATTAGTACCAAGGAATTGTGTGTGTGTGTGTTAGTTGAGGTTATTCTTGAGAGAATACTACTTTAAACTGCCTCCTGATAGGAGTTACAGGGCCTCATACGTACGTAGTGAAGCTTGTGTAAGGAGATAAAGTGCACGAACAGACCAAAGTCTGAATGAGATTTTCTAGAAATGTTTTGTACTATTTGAATGTCAATAATGTGTTTAAATGTTAACTGTGTATTAAAATAAACAGCTTCTGATTGCACTGCATGTCCAAGTTCAAATCTGTCATCTCAGAAAGTAACCATGATGGAGTCAATTAAACACAATTTACTACACATCTTTCCTTAAGCAGCCAACAGAAATAAATTAATTACTAAGTAATTGTGTTTACAGAGAGGTGATACCTCTGTTACAGATACAGTGGATGACAGGTGAGGTTTAGAAGTACTGTCGTATAGGTGATGTCTCAATCTGCTACCATTGCCATACCATCGAGCAGTTGTCACACCCTGACACGCACCCATATTACATAACACTTTCACACCCATGCATTGTATTACACTATAC
Organism: Neoceratodus forsteri; assembly: GCA_016271365.2. NCBI lineage: Eukaryota > Metazoa > Chordata > Ceratodontiformes > Ceratodontidae > Neoceratodus > Neoceratodus forsteri. Next base: position 880,447,461 of record CM057450.1, on the reverse strand, counting down.
CCCACGCTCCCTGTCTCACCTGCCAACCACATGCATAATGCAGTTTCACAAAACACATACCTACTCCATGTACATTGTTACACCCACCAACCACATACACTCATGCACTGTGTCACACCCAAAATCACCATGGCTTCTTGCACTCTTTTAACGCTCAAATTCTCACATTCTACCAAGCATTGTATTGCACCCTTTGAAACTTCATGTTGCTTCCTGTCCTTGCATTTGTAAGTACATTGTCAGGGTGGAGGCAGCACAGAGAAGGGCAACAAAGATTGTACAGGGCTTACACCAGAAAACATATGAGGAGAGACTGAAGGACCTCAACATATACTTGCTGCAGGAAAGGAGGGATCAGGGTGACATGATAGGAACATTTAAGTACCTTAAGAGCATAAACAAGGTGTAGGGGGACAACATCTTCCAGTATAGGAGGACCAGGGCCGGATTTACCCTGCCGTGGGCCTTATGCACAGCTGTAACCAGGGCCGTCCCAAATACCATGCATCCCCCAGCCCTCGGCTCCCATGGGCATCAGCGCCACCCCCCTCGGGCCATCTGCATCCCCCCAAAACCTTCCTTCAATAGTTTAGTTGCACTTGACTCTCTCTCTCACTTAAGTCTGCAGGGAAAAAGTATTACATAGAAACATAGACTTTGATGGCAGATAAGGACTACTTGGCCCACCTAGTCTGCCCATTTCCCTACCTAGAGGATAAGCTGCAGATGCTATTTAACCAACAGCCTATTTCTTCCTACTCCCCACAAAAATTGCCTTATGTCTGTCCCATCGTTCTTGAATTCTCCACAGTTTTAGACCCCACAACCTCCTCAGGAAGGCTGTTCCATCGTCCACCACCCTCTCTGTGAAAAAAACACTTCCTCCACATTGCCCGTGAGCCGTCCCCCCTCTATCTTCAAATTGTGTCCCCTTGTTCTTCAAAATCTCTTTTTCTGAAAGATGCTACCCTCTTGGACTTTGTTGATTCCACTGAGGTACTTAAAAGTTTCTATCGTGTCCCCCCTCTCCCTCCTTTCCTCAGGGGTATACATATTAAACTCCTTGTCACTCCTGGCTAAAAAAAAAAAACAGGGAGGGAATGTCCCTTAAACATTTTGAAAATTGAAGCTCTGAACCTTTCTGTTCTCATACAATTTATTTTGCCAAAACAACCTATGCACTCTATAGGCAGTATTTTATCCGGTGGCATGATTAATTTACTTACTCGATTCCTCTGGGCTGCAGTCTGCAATCAGACAGTGGTGGCGGCTCCTAACTCTGAGTTCCTGCGTCAGGCTCTGGTGACTTGTCCCACACTTACTAGAGTCCCAATCCAGAGAAACACACAGAGCCGAGGTTAGGTTAGATCTCCAAGAGAGCCGGCGTCCTGGGGACTTGTCACGTCACTCACCTACCTGAGAGGTAAATAAAAATACAATTCCACAGCCCGGCAGCCAGCCGCAGTCAATGCTGCCTTTTTTTTTTAGTTCTCCCAACTCCTGTTCTGTGTCCAATCCCTCCATTTATAAGTAAATGGCGACTGGAGCCAAAACTGAATCTGCCAGCCGGTACTGCTGCTGGGCTCACGTGCCATGCATGCACTGACACACATGCGTGGTTCTTCAAAGACATCACATGAAGTGTGTTTGTTGACAAGTGAGAGAGGGCAGTGGGCACACATACTACTCAGCGGTGCTGGCATTGCTTTTTTTCTCAGTGTGACCTGCTTGGTGCTGGGAAAAAAGAAACAGAAAAGGGAACTTGGAGCAGCCTGAAGGGCCCCCCCAAAAACATAGGACCCTATGCACGGGCGTAGTTGGCGTAATGGTAAATCCGACCCTGAGTAGGACTGCAGGATCAAGGGGGCATGATATGAAATTGGAAGGAGGCAGATTGAGGGGCAATGTGAGGACATTTTTCTTCATGAAAAGGGTGGTGGACGCGTGGAATGGATTGCCACAGGAGGTGGTAGGAACAAGCACAGTGGTGGGATTTAAACATGTATGGGATAGACATAAGGGAACCCTAGAAGTTGGAAGAAGAAGAAGGAGAGGAGAAAGCCTTTGATCAAGTAGGATCAAAGGCAGCAAGCAACGGTAGGGCTTTGGGCAGACTAGATGGGCCTGGCGGTCCTAATCTGCCAACAATCTCTATGTTTCTTACCTCTGAATACAGCAAGTGTTCCGAATTCAGCTGAATGCATGCTGTATTCAGTGTATTTGGTATTTGGCCATTGATTCCAATTCAGCACACACCAGTAATGTTTTATAGGCTGTCCAAAATTGTTTCCAATCAATTTTCTTTGTATAGCATGAATATACGTATCAGCTTTATATTTCGCACCACAGTGCACTGATGAATCCATCACATAATTGCAATTTATTTACCACATGTAACTAGCTCTGTTGTCAGGGCCTTTGCTGACTGGAGTCCAAGTGTCCCATAGTTCAGTTGTGGGCAGGAGGTTATGTTGAGTGCAAGGTGTGCATTCCATTGAGGGCAGCAGGTTGCTTGGGGTGCATCATGGGTTTCCAGTGGGGACAGGAGACTATTCCAGGTGCAAGGTGGGCCTTATGTGGGGTGCATGAGGCCACTCTGGGGGTAGGGTGGGCATTATGTTGGAGTCAGCAGGCTATTCAGGGTGTAGTGTGGCCATTTTTGGGAGGGCCAGAGGTTGTCCCAGCAGCAAGGTGAGCATTCGTGCAGGTGGGAGGTGCAGGGTGGGTGGGTGTTCCTTTCAGGGCAGGAGGCCATTCTGTGCATTCAGTTGGTGGCAGGTGGCCATTCCCGGTGCAAGGGGAATTCCATGGAGGGCAGGCTGTTCCAGGAACTAGAAAGGCATTCTGTTGAGGACATTAGGCTGTTCCAGGGGCAGGGTCAGCATTCCATTGGGGGAGGAAGGCAGGATGAAAAGTGGATGGATATTCCTTGAGAGTATGAGTGTGTTACAGTGATAGGAATCCATTCTCAGTGCAGAGTAGATGTTCCTTTTTTTTCCAATACTTTCTGCACCTTTCTCCCCTCTGTGGCCCCTATCTGCTTGCACCCCCATCCCCCCAGCCTGATCACCTGACTCTGGGATCTCATGTTGAGCTGTTCTGGCCACAGGATCAGCTGCCTGGCCACCAGTGCAGAGCCTGTGAGGTGTTGATCATCCAGCCACCATGAGGTGTTTTGCCTCCTTTTTCTCCCTACTCCTCCCCATTGCTGGGGCGCAACACATCAGCATGTGTATGCGAAGGTGTATGCATGCTGCGGAGTTCTGCAGCACTCACCCTTCCATTGGCACTCTGTCACATTCTACCCTCAGGCCTCTACCTGGAGGCTGTCAAGTCTCTCTCCCTGGAAGAAGAGAGCTGTCCCTCTGGACACTCAATCCTCTCTCTCCTTGGCGACCTACTTGCACCGCAAACACGGGTCACCGGCATGGCAGGAGGTAAGGCATAGATACCGCATACCTCTACACGGATGGTGAGTGGATGTTCCTTTGAGGATGCATATCATGTCTATGAGGCAAATCCTAAAACAAGTATCTTCAAAGGCTGGGGTCAAAAATTTAAAAAAAAATTGTTCACCAAGCATCAAACATTCGGCATTGAGAAATGCTTGTTATGATTTTGATCTGTCTGCCAGCTTCACTTACAGTATTATCCCCCAAGCCATGAAAAGGGCTTTTAACTTTGTGCTGCTGCTACAGCTGCAGCAAGGCAAGGCTATGTCTCCCCAAGTAAAGCCTCTTCATTTCAGCAATATTGTACCACGCTCAGTAAAGACATAAACTTTTGTAATGATCTTACTGTTTTTTTCCTCCTCGTGACACCATGTTTACCCACAGTGTCCATGTCCCATAGAGTTCTGCGCTCCCGGTGACATGAGGAGGTGAATACGAGAATAAATCTTCATGTGGGAATGCATGAACTGAGAACCTGTGTTTGTGGGGAAGACAACGTGTTATGCTGAACCAATCAGGAATGGTGTTTGCCATTGCTGCAGCATCCACACACACTTCATCCTTTGTGACGTCCCTAACTCAGCATGTGCAAATTAGTGGGATACTGTCAGAAAAACAGTGAAGCACCTGAAACACAAACATCTGTCACAGTGTCCCCGTGTATTGCTGAAGTACCATTGTTTGATAATATTCTTGACAAGTTTGTCCTCCGTGCAGTCATTAAAATAAAAAACTATGGAAGCTTTTACTTTCTTCTTCACTTGCGTCCAAAGTTGAACTCTCTATCCAGTAGCATTCCTTTCAGTCAGCAGCATTATATCGTGTTTATTTAGGTCTCCTGTATGTGTGAAGCTTGCTCGCATGTTGGAGAGTTCAACTTTGTAGGCAAGCGACGCACAAATTAAGTACTGCTAGTTATTCCTCTTAGTGACTGCACATAGGATGAACTTGTCAAGCATACTATTAAACAATGGTCCTGCAGAAATACACTGGGATGCTATGCTACATATTTGATTTTGGGTGCTTCACCGTTTCTCTCACAGCATCCAACTAATTTGCATAGCCACAGCTATGAGTGCAGTCCTACCTGCAACTCATTAAGGCAGTTGTTTGGGTGAATAGAGAGATTTAACCAAAAAAAAAGAGAGAGAAAGATACTGCACAAAGGCACATGGAGTTTTGAGTTTCTACACACACAAAAGATGCTCTCATTTCACTTCTACCAAGGGAGATGTATCCCCCTATTTGCCTCCTCATGTCACTGGGAGAACAGAACTCTGCATGGTGTGGACATTGTGGGTAAACACAGCACAAGGAGGAGGGGAAAACACAGTATCATTATAAAATTTATGTCTTTACTGAGCATGGTTAAATTATGCCAAAATAAAGAGGTTTTACCCTGGGAGACATAATACAGGGCCACTGGTACCCCCAGAGATGACAAATTCATCTGCGGACCTATGCTGCCACTATGACCACCACTGTCTGAACTAGACTGCATCTCAGGTGGGGGTGGGAGGATGGTCTTTCCTCCCCTGATTTCGCCACGAGGAGAATCCACGGTGGTGCCCTTCCATGAGTAAAGCCCCGGGGGAGGCAGGTGCCAGTCCACAGGGAGAGATACAGGACTGAGACCCCCCCCCCAATTATCCCACTGGGAAGATAAACCAATATGAAAAAAATCATGCAGAACCTAATGAGCTGCAAAGTGCAGTTTCTTATTAACTTTCTTTTTGGTAGCCGGCCCGGTGGCAGTGAGTGTTAAGGCGCTGGACACCACACCTCATGCTACGCTGGCAACCCTTGTTTGGGAACGGGTACAAATTGCTGGGGGTCGGCCAGGAGGAGAAGGATCCAGCATCCTAGGGACAGCTCTCCTCCTCCGGGGAGGGAGGGGGGTATGACTGCCGAGGTGCCAGCTCCTAGCAGCGGCTGAGGGTGGTGCAGTTTCAGGGCCAACAGCAAGGGACGGCGTTGATGGCATCTGACGTGCAATGTATGGAAGCGTATGTTGCAGCGTCATTGATGCCACTGCATGCCAGCACTGGGGGGGACTACCTACAAAGAAAATCATTGGCAGCATGACAGCTGCCCCGACGGCGCCGCCATGGTCACGTCCAAGTCAGCCCTCTTGGGCCCACCCTCCAGGTCTCCGCAGTGGTGGGGTAAGTACCTGCTGTGATATGGTCTGGGAAGGGCTATGGCAGGGAGGGGAAGCTCTGGCCACGACCAGGGCAGTGAACATGAAGGCTGGCTCAAAGGAGGAAACCAGAGGCACAACCCATCCAGCCGAGGACAAAAAGAAATGAATAATAAAAAAATTTAAAAAAAAACTTTCTTTTGGCTGTCAGCTGGACACCACATTTCCAACCTGTCACCCATCCCCCATCTGCCAGGACTTACCAACCCCACTGGAGTGTACCCTGGCTTTTCCCCAGGGCGCATCATCGGGGAGATGCCTCTCCATGAATTGAGACTGGTTCAGGATCTTGGGGGGAGTGCCTCGGTTGGCTGTATGTGGTCTGGTGGAGGATAGACATCCTACTGTGTAGGCAGATGATTTTTCTTCTGCCCCCTTCACAGGGCCAGATCAAGCCTCTGGGGGGGCCTGGGGCACTGGACCTCTGGGGGGGCCCATGCGTAGGCAGTGTTTATGACATGTCAAAATCCCCAACCCATCCAGGGAGGTCTGGGGACATACCCCCCCAGGAAATTTTGAAAAAATGGTTGAAAATGGTGCACTTTAGGGGGTTTTCTTACTGTTTTCTGATTTTTTTTCCTACTGTAAAAAGTGACATTTTATGCTGGAAAAATACTGTACATGTCACTGCCTCAACTCATATATTGTATGTTTCCATATTCACATATATGGATAGTACAAAGTTGTATGTGCTCTCAGGATATGAATATGTAAACATACGGTGGATATTACTGCAAATATATATAATATTTGCAAAGTGAGACAGTGTAGGATAAGGGCAGTGTTCAGACTTTGGGGAGGTCTGGTGGGGGGGCTTGAGTCTGGAAGGTGTGTACTACTCCATTCGTAAAAGAAAGGGTCCTACAAGAGCTCACTAAGCTCAGGGTGGACAAGGCAATGGGACCTGATGGCATACATCCCAGGGTACTAAAGGAGCTAAGGGTGGAACTAGGATAGCCATTATCAGAACTGTTTAGTGAGTCTCTGAGCACAGGAGAGGTCCCATTTTTTTTTTTTTTTTTTGGAGTGTGACATCTTGGAGTGCCTAAAGAATTGCTAGTACAGAGAGTACTCAGCAGCCAAAGACAAGTGTAAAGATGATTCACTGGCCTCTGAGGTGGACGACGATAGGGATAAGGCACTGACTCCGGGGTCTGTTGGTGCCAGAGCCTCAAATCACTTCTGCTGGTGCCAAGAGAAGGGCCAGAACTGGGCCACGTCGGAGTCCCTATGGAAAATATCTAGGGCAACAAAAAAATCTCTGTATTTCTCCTATATTAGTGGTCCATCAGGGCCTGAATGTGGACAACCTCTCTAAAAAGTGGTGAGGCCCCAGAAGAAGAAGACAAGACTCAGTGTGTACATCAGGGAGAAGAAAGGGGAACCTAGATGAATATGGATTTGCAGGACTGGACTACACAGTCAAAGGTAGAAGAGATGTGTTCATCTACCACAGCTCCCTTACAGGTAGTCTGCAAACAGCCCAGTTACACAAGAATAAAAGGGCATACCAATCAAGACAGTCTGACATAGTCAATAAGAAACAATTTCATCAAGAAAATGGGCCAGCTTCTCCAGCAACCACAGGGATGTACCCGTGTAAGAGCTAGTAGTAAGCCAAAAAGGTGCATAGCATGTCCCATGCAGAACAACTTCCAAGCAGAGTTAGACTGAATAGTGCACAGGGGCATGTGCTGCATTTAGTAACTATCAGGAATATACCCCAGGCAGGGAGGAGGAGGACAAGAAAGAAAAAGGGAGAAATAAGCTGTGTTCCAGAAAATCCCTTGTTTTGGTTGGTGGAAGGGCCCATGGGATCCTTAACCCTGACACTTGGTTGTTTGTCACCTCATTCTCTATTCATCGTATTTCCCCCAGTAGAAAATCAATTTTTGCTAGGAGAACATGGCACTTGCGTGACTTAGCAGTTGCAAATGTATCAGCAATGTCATCAAAGCTGATTTGTCGAAGTATATCACTTTCAATACTTAGAAGAGTGAGTGCACTCAGACGCTTATCTCGCATTGTAGATCGCAGTTTGTTTTTAATGAGGACCATTTTGCTGAATGAGCGTTCACCTGAGCAGTTAGTCACCATCAGTGACAGGTAAATGCGAAGAACGACAGAAACATTCGGAAAGGTCTCTTGCAGTTCTTCAGTATGAAGTAGTGATGCTCGAGATAGTGGTGAATCACAGCCTCTTGCCTTTGCAAAGCTGATGAACTGAGACATTTCACCAGGGAAGACCTCAACAGACAAGTCTGATGGGTATTCTTGAGCTAATTTCTAAGCCTCAAGATGTATTGCCTCATCAGTTAAGACGTCAGAGTCCACTATAACTTTGAAGCGATCATAGACTGTTTGGTAAGCCAAAATCCTGTAATTCAAAGCCATAATGAGGCGATCTATTATAACCAAGTAGGTCTCAGTCCAGAATTTCTCTTTGCCAGTTAGAACAACTCCCTCAGATTGCACGTTGTCATACTGCATGTTTCTTTTCCTTTTCCTTGAGTGATCAGTCCTGTAATTACAGGAGCCAGATAATTCTTGTGCTCGCATTTCAAATTTATCGAAACAATCACGTAATGTGTTGACAAAGCTTCCGAGAGATGTCAGTAATTCAACAGCTGATTTAAGATCAGTTTTGCTGTGCTGCAAAGATTTGCTCGTCGCATTGAATCTGACAAGAATGGTATTCCACAGATCACAAAGAAATGCTGTTTCGACTAACTCCATTGTTTGGGACAACGAGTCTGCCTCATGTCTTGAGGTGCCATTCTGATGTTCATCATCAGCGATTTCCTCCAGAGCAGCTTTGATGTCGGCATAGCTGTCAGAGAGTGCTTTGGTTGCATCAGCACCTGCAGACCACCGTGAGTCAGACAGTGACTTCAGTGTCAATCCACCACCTTTCTCCTTTAAGTGTTTCATCAACACTGACCAGCACGTGTGTAGACAGAGAGAAAGTGTATAGTTTCTGCAGAAAGCCAAAGAAGCTGACTGCCTCCACAGCGCAATCAACAGAATTAGAACCAACTAGGTTCAGAGAATGGGCAGCGCAAGGTACAAATATTGCTAGGGTGTTCACTTGTCTGAGTCATGCTTGCATGCCAGAGTATCGTCCAGCCATGTTGTTTGCATTGTCGTAAGACTGGCCACGGCAATCCATGAAATCAATGGCTTCACTCTTCAAGTAGTCTAGCGGAGTATTTGCTAGGTCTTCAGCCATATGACTGCTGATTTGCAGGAAAGTCAAGAACCGCTCAACTGGAACACCATTTAACACATACCGAGCAATCACAGTCAGCTGATCAACGTGAGTTAAATCAGGCGTTGAATCAACAGATACTGAAAAATACTTGCCCATTGCGATTTCTCTAACAATAGTGCTTCTAACATGGTTCGCCATGATTTGAATGAATTCTTCAAGAATAGTTGAGGACAAGTAAGCAGGCTTTCAGTGTGGCTCAGTTGGTAGCACATCCGCCTCTGGACCAGAAGGTCATGGGTTCTCGTCCCACACCGGGATTGGACCTGCACTTAAAAATCGCTGGCATCCGAGTGCAGTATTGGGGGGTGCTGTACTGCTGGGGTGTGCCGTCCTTCGGATGAGACGTTAAACCGAGGTCCCTTCTGCCCATCCTGGTGTTGTCCAGGTGGAAGTAAAAGAACCTAGGGCACTCTTCGCAAAGAGTAGGGAACATTCCCAGTGTCCTGGCCAACATTCCCCTTCCCATAAACCTGTTCATGCAATTATCCAGGCTGTGTGTGGGTGATGATGTGCGATATGGCCGCCACCACACATTCAGTCACTTCACTACCAGTCTAGCATTGCTTGTAAAGCACTTTGGATGTACGAAAAAGCACCATATAAATGCTGATTCTTCTTCTTTTTCCTCGACCAGCATTACCAAAGTTTTCTATATATGTGGCCAGAAAGGGATCAAACTTCGCTATTAATTCCATGCAACCATGGAAGTTGCCATTATGTTTTGATCCAATTATCTCTTCATCTCCTCGGAAGGCCAGGCCTCTCTCAGCCAGAAGAGTAACAACAGCCACTACCCGACATAATACATAACGCCAATACTGCTTTCGCTCCTGGCACTGCTTCTCCAAACTGCGGTCAACATGGCAATATTCTTTGCGACGGTTGCAAATGCTGAGAATGCGATCTCTGTGCACGTCACCTTCTTCATGGGTGTGGATTCTCTCATCAGCTTTTTTCCAGTCATTAAAACCCTCAACTTGCGAAAACTGATCTTTCTGACTTGTCATCAGCATGCAGAAGAAACAGTATAGAGATCCTTTTGAAGGACTATATAGCATCCATTTCCTCAGATGCATCTCACCATTCGTCCGCCTGGTGTAGAACATGTGATTTTTCATGAAACGGAAATGCCCCTTTGGCTGTCTCTGTGTTGGGTTGTAATAACGCTTTGACTTCATGTAACTGTCAGAGTCAGTCTTATTCTGGCAACTGTCTGGTCCTTTCTTAATCCAGAAGGCCACTGTGACCGAACGTATGGGGAACCACTCCGCAAGATCGGTTGATCGACATTCACATTCATCATGTGCTGAGTGTAATGAATCGCTGATAGGCTCCTTCTGGCCCAAAAACATGTCATCATTTTCATTTGTGGAAGTGGCAGTCAAAGGACACTGGTGGACAACCACAGTATTGTCTTCAAAATGTTCTAAATCAGATTCCGCATTAGGATGTGCCTGTGATACTTCAGAGTTGACAGTAGCATTCACACTTGCTGAGGGATAACTAGTTGGGGTGACAAGGACTTCAGCTGATGCAAAAGCGTTAATCGCAAAAAATTGACTCAGTCGACGGGTCTTTGCCAACACGGAATTCAGTTTATCTTGCTTCTCCCTCGCAATGCAACGTTTCAGAGCACCTGATTGCAAAACCCTTTGTGGCATTTTCTTTAGTCTTATACACACAATGTCTCCACACGTCCCAGTCAGACTTGGGAAACAAAATGAAGGATTGGAAAAGAACTGCATACAGTAGTAATTGTTAGTAATTACACAGTTAACTGGCAACATAGTTGGAAGCACAATAATGTTAGTCTCTAGCAAAAATTTTAAGATGCACATTTTCTTTTCTTTCATTCCTGAACCAAAATACTACGGGATGAAGTTTTAAATGTTTCCTCTCCCAGTCATTTCCACCATATAAAATGAAATTGACATCCTTGGTACAGTATTAAAGCAGCACTGAAACAATCCAGTGAAATTTTTGCCTATACTTTTTACGAAATTTTAGATTGCCACTCACCTCCTGACTTGTATGATACCCTTCTTTCCATAATTTGAAGCTGACTTATTACTTTTTTTTTCATGTTTGAAATAATACAAGGAGTTCTCTTTTTAATATGGCTCGGACTAGGACTTCATCAGTATTATCTGCTGTTGTTGTCCATCAGTTGTTTAAATATCACTTCTGTTGTGTCTAAAATGAACTATCATGTTGTAGGCAGTGCTCCTGACCTTATGGAACAATAGGTGTTCAAAGACAGCTGAGAATATTGATGAAGACTGGCCCAAGCCATATTGAGAGGAGCGCTCCTTTTATTGTTTCAAACATGGAAAAAGTACTAAAATAGACTCACATTGTGGAAAAATGGGTATCATACAAGTCAGAAGGTAAGTGCCAATCTAAAATAGCATAAAAAAGTACAGGTCAACATTTTCACCAGATTCATGCACAGCTGTTTTAGCCAAAATTATCAGAAACATGTGGAGCACCGTTATTCATCCTCTCAGGCTGCCAATTAAAAAATGATTAAAAGTATTCCAGGCTTCTGATTGGCTGAGGGACTTCTCTAGCTGGGCATCTATCAGACAACAGATGCCGCCTATTAAAAGTATCAGCCCAGCCAACCCCATCACCACAGTCCTGCTGCCCAACCTGGTCTCTAATTGGCTAAAACACTCTCATTTCATTTTCAAATCTCTGCCATTGTATTTGTCTCACTTAGCGAGAGCTGAGACCACACACCAGTCCACAAGACGTTCTCCCAATAAAATTATGAACCTAATGCGTATCCCTGCTAAAATAAGCAGAGCAAAGCCAGTAGAAAAGAAATAAATGAACCTGTTTTCACAAAGTTACTTTTCTTTCTATTATCTCCCCGTCCACACCCAATCTGTCATGATTTGACAGTACAATGGAGAACGTGGCATTTTTGCCCCATTATCCACAGAAATCCTGATCACACTTTTAAAATCAAAAACTGAAAACCACCATTTTTTTCTATCAGTCACCAAGACAGCCACTGAGCTGGCGAAGCTCCAACCCTCATGCATACATACGCAGACACCACCAAAATGACAATCTAAATAAAGATCTCCAAAAACAACAGTTTTCATTTTCAGACTATGAGCACTAGCACGCTGTCTGCTCACCGCCACTCACATCCCTTACCACCCTGCCGATGCTCTCCTCTCTCTTAACCCAAAGACAAGCAACTCTATTTTTTCAATTTACAAAGTCCATCACAGCCACCACACATCCTTGGTTGATCGTAGCATGCCTCATCATGTAACTCAAAACTCTGCTGCAACCTGACCCTGTTTCTCACACAACTCTAACTGCATTCTTTGCAGTGGTGCCTCTAACAAATTAAACAAAAAAACTAAACAAATAAAATGGACCACTGGCGAATGTTAGTGTGTGTGTGTGGGGGGGGGGGGAGTAAAACCTGCACTACCTTCTGCTATTAAAGTATACCAGTAGAGTAGTAGAGGGACTACAAAACTATCAAAAACAGTTTAAATACATTTGTACAACATTTTCTATTAATGTTTCTGATTTTTTTTTTTTATAAAAATCCACATATAACCTAATTTTCTAAGCACAATAACACCGTCCAGGGTGGGCGGTATGGGCTATATACACCCTTCCAGGGGCTATAAGACCCTCCGCCTGTGGCATCGGGCATCATTACACCCCTGGGTGGGCGGGTACAGCCCAATACCGCCCACCTTATTGGGTATTATTGGTTGCACACAGCATGTATCAAGCATGCTTTTACTTGAAATTGCAAGCCATGATGTGGCACTCATACAGATATGTACTGTACACTATTCCCATCAATTTTAGAACAAAATGATGATGAAAACTAAAAGCAGTCTTACTTACCTCTGATAAACTCTCCTTTCAGCCTGAAAATGAAAGAACTACTCGAGTCGGCCAGGCGGTCTTCTCTTTTTGTAGTCAGACTCTATAGCAAAATGCTCTAAAAATAGAAAAACAGAAAAATAAATACTGTATCTTGAAGCCAAATAAAGCCCTCCGAACTCTAAAGGCCATTACAGCACTTGCTGCTATGCACATTGACAGATGGGACTTCAGTTTGATGTCTCATCCTAAAGATGGCAACTCAGAAGTGCAGCACCTCCCTCATGCGGTAACCCTAGCAATAGGTAGGAGAAGAACAAATCCAGAGAGCAAGTCGGGTCTTTACGCTTTGCAGCAGGTAGGGCAAATTACACATGACATTGACTTGGGTCCACATCTTAATTAAGCCAATTTTAGGCTGATGCACCTAATATAAAAGAATCCATTTGAGGCAGATACAGTACAGAATAGAGACCCGGCTTATGGGTGGTCTACCTCAACGTTGGTAGCTGGGTGACTTCACAGCAGGGGCCTGAGGTGAATATCAAGAGACTTCCCACTCCTTTTGAAATCAAATTAGTAAGTTGCCAATCCAGGCTGAAAAAAAATATGTTACATTTATCCCTTTTGTGTGTGTGTGTGTGTGTGCGCACGCGCGTGTGTGTGTGTGTGTGTGCGTGCGTGCGTGCATGTGTAGGGGTGCCAGGCATTGAAAACAAGATTTACAATTTTAAAACTATGCTGTAGGTGTAGTTTTTGTCTTATTAGTCATGCCAAATTTCTGACTGCGCCTTTCACTTAATTTGGTTCTGTTTTTCAAAATTAACAAAATACGTCTATTTTAAAGGAACGCTTTCAACCCTTTCTGCATCATGATACTTTTAGCTGAAAACCTACATTTTATGATTGCTTACCTTCTATAAAAAAATGTATCCATGTTACTGAATGTTTTATGTACTTTTCTGAGTAGATCTGAAATACATGGTATTATACAATGGCAAGAAAGAATCCTGGACTGTGATTGGTCAGTTTGGGGCTGGACCCATGGCATTACCCCAGCACAATGCCACAGCTCTAGTCTCAGCCTCACTGTGAACCTGGAGATGAGCTTGAGCACATTGAGCATCTTGAACTTGATTGTTTCATCTGCTCTTAAAAAACAAAAAATATTTTTCCACACAAAAACGTCTTTAAATTTTTTTTTATTCTGTATAACAACGAGCCATTGTATAATAGCAATAATGCACTCCAGGGTGTGTGTGTGTTGTTTGGGATAACGCCACACCTGGGGCGTGGGCACACCTCAGCCTGAGGCCTCGTGCCCAACCCTCCCAGGTGTGGCGTTATCCCAGCACGACACACACCCTGTCGTGCATTATTCCTTTAATGGTGTACTTATATACCCTAGCTTGTTTCTTTTCAAATCCTTGACCTACACTTACAGACTTCTTGAATATTAGGAACACAGTGCAGCCACTCAAGCGCATTATTACCCTCTCCTCCCACTGCATTATGAGTGGCTACACTGTGTTGGGGGTGTTCCCAAGTCTAAGAAAGATGTAGTGGGAGCTGAGTAAGGACTGTAAACAAACACATTGTTTTGTGCTAACACCATTATAGTGGGGTCTGTTTTTCACTTTTTAAAAAGAAGCAAGAATCCGAATAAAGCTTCCAGTGACACCAGCAGTCTTTACAGAATGTAACCAATCATAACAGCCATTTTTTTAACTAGAAACACTTTCAGGCCTAAAGGGGTTAACAGTGTCCCTTTAAACAGAAAAATGCAAGCAGTTATTAAATTTAAACAAAGAAAGCAGGGGATTCCCTTAGGTGGGAACCATGTCAAACCATGACTCATCCAGTTCCTGGGAACCAAGCAGAAACTAGACAAACCACTAGTTTAATTAAATGAGTAGAATAAACACTGTAACACAGAGTTATTCAAAAACTAACTTAAATAAATGAAAAAAAACAAAGAGATAATGTTAAACAGATAAAAGTGAATCAGAAGGCTGGAGAAGACTTCAAGGAGATTGCTTTCTTCAGGCAAAGAAACAAATCTGGTGTTTAGCCAATGGGGGAATGTGACCACTGTGCACAGTTTAAATAATGTTCTAAATTGCTGACAGTACAGTGGCCTACAGGTTAGAGTAACAAGCTGCGAATGAGCTTGGCACATCCAGCAGAGCCGAGTTTAATTCCTCAACCTCCACTTGGATACTGTGACTCTGAGCATGTGCTCCAGGGTTACCTCTGTTAAAAGACATTGTGCCTAGTTGGCCTTACCAGGTTAACAAAGAATGAAAAAAAATCTCTAATTAGCATTTAGTTTCATTCTCCAGGACATCAGTCACTATGGACATGATGCAGAATTGTGTAGACAGTATTACTAAATTACATTTGTTAGAATGGCTTGCAGAGTTTTTTTTTTTTTGTTAAATAAGTGCACTAGAAGGAAGGGGGATGCCAGTATCGGACCTAGGTTCAAAAATGAACTCGGGTCACTGGGGAACCATCGGGGGGGGTGAGGGAGAGGATTCAGTGTCACTGTTTCTATCTCAGGGTGGGGGGGGGTAATCTGCAACACTCTTTGACCGACATCAGGGCAGGATCACCAGCTGTGGCGTGCGTGCCCAACACCATCAATAGGGCACTTGGAATGTGAACTGGCCAAGAGTCATGGGGGTATTGATGGTATGCCTCATCCTTGCCCTACCATGGTGGGGGCTCGGGGGGGGATCCAAGTATGTACTGAAGCTCTGAGGTAAGTCCCTGGTGGTGGTGGTTGAGGAACCTGCATGGCTGGTGGCAGAAGGAGGGGACCTGTCAGCAATGTGGGGTCTGCAGTGACCACTGACAGAACATCATCCTTCATCCTAGAAGCTACTGGTTCGTTTTCCCATTTTTCATGATTATTACATACCTCTCCTGATGCAGTACATAGCCCCATGGAGGGGAGAATATTTAATTGGAAGAAGCAGAACAAAGTTCTAAAGGCAATTTTAAAATATACTGCACAGAGAGAGTAATCAGCCGTTGTGATAGATACTTATACCACCAGTGGATCTAAATCAGAGATTAACTCCGTTTTTAGATTCCAGTGAAAAGGATGATTTACCTCTGAATGAGCATGCTCATGGGTGAATCATTCACCATAATTTATGGTGAATGATTCACCATAATAATTGGTGCATGCTGAATTCAGAGGTAAATCATGAATGTAACTCTATGGATGGAGGGGTAGACATCAACCCTGTAATGGACCCTGCTATACTGTTGTTTTTTTTAATCTCTGTCTGAAGCCATGGCAAATGGTGTGCTAATAACGGCTTTGAAATGAAAGTCAAGTCCCTTTCCTGGTGGCTACACATGTGGTCTGAAAAGTAAGTTCACAAGAGAGGGAGAGAGGGGTAAAACTGTCTCTTTTAATGGATCGCGGGTGGACTGATGATCCCCGGGAGCTTACAATAAAAAATTAATACTTGTGGTCCCTGAAGCCAAGTGCATTTCTTTGAAAGCCACGACCGGGTTTGGAAAGAGACAAAGTAAAAACTATTTTTTATGTTGGTGTGTGTTTTGTTGGCGGGGGGGGAGTGGCTGCTAACTAAAGTTCCTCCATTCTCTAGGGACCAGATAGGCGGTCTTGCATGTGTTTACTTGGCAGCACCTCCTGGAACTTCAAGTGCTTCATTGTACTTTCGGGGGAAAAAGGTACCAAATCCCAGTTGGTGAAAACGGCTCAACCAGCAGCGCACGATCGCAAGTTTCTATCTGCAAAGTAAGAACTGCTGCTACTACTACTCTGTCTCCCTCGATACTTTGTCCACATTTGCAGTGTTGCTGCTGCAGCACAGGAGTTGCTTTTCCCTTTTGATCATCTGGATGTTGTCGGTTTGCTCCTCCCCTCGGGATCAGAAGAGCCAGCCAAAATGAGATTAGTTGGCACCCAAACTAGTATTTCAGTCCCTCCCTTTCACTCTGTGTCTGTTTGCGAACTAGTCCTGGAGTAAAGTCCTGTGTGTCTCTCGCTCTCCCTCCAATCACATGCTAACACTAAGAATGTTCCTAAGATGGCGGTAGTAGGCGCAACAGTGGTTCCGAGCAGGGGGGGGCGCCACACACCAGTGGCTTGCTGGAGGTTTTGGTGCGGGAGCGCTGGCACAAAGTACTGGCCAACTTGAGCGAGGCCAGTCTCACCCTCAGCTGCGAGGAGCTGGGTGAAAACGCAACCTTCAACGGCATCAGTAACGGCTTCTCCTTCCACTCCCACGGTGGCAGCCAGCAGCAGCACCCGGAGCCGGGCAGCAACAGCCCCAATGCCGGGGTGCGCACCGCCCTCACCGACCTGCCTGAGCAAGTAGTTTTAAAGGCATGATTTGCATTTCCATTAAACCGGGTGACTTCTGGCATGTTGTGGGGGGGACCAGGTTATTGCTAGAGGCTCAGGCCATGAGGATCGAGTGCTGAATGCGCTTGGGGCTTCCTTCCTGCTCTCCCAGTCTCTCCTCCTGAGTCAGTCGGTCCTCTCCTACTACTACCTAACCTAACCATCCAGGCCTTGGGCATGACTCGTCCCGGCTTGTGTTTTTACTTAATGAATTGCTCTGCTCCCCGCTTGCTAATGTACTGTACCTGTGTGTGTGTGTGAGTGACTTGTTTTGGTCTCAGTCTCACTCAGTGCAAACACACAGTATGAACAAGTTTTATATCGAAACAGATAATGGATTAGGGAACCTCAACGAATGAACCCAACCCACGTCTGCTCAGCTCTCCTCTCTAAAACCACTGCGTCGGTGACTGTGTGGAGTACACTTACATGCGCAGACCAGCAGACAATATACACCCCACATGACTTCTCAGCTAGTTGGCTTCTGCATACCATGTGATCCCCGGTCGTCCCCCTCCATTAATTTCTCAGACTCGGAGTCTACTCTCAGGGCAAGCCAGGCGACACTGCTGGCAAAAACAGGAACAGCAGGGGCTGCCAGCAGCAAGTTATTTAAAGCAGCCACTTTTAGACGGCAACTTCATCGTTTGCTTTTTTGCCTTATATTGCGCACTTAAGTGTGGCGTTTCAGGGCCCCACGGAGGGGCCTAGGGCATTGCCCCATTTGCCCCCTCTTAATCCTGGCCTGCTCCCTCCTGAGCACCTAACTAGATGGGAAAACTGAGAAAAGCACAGCTTGTAGCCCAAAAATAAATAAAAGCCAGAAGTACATTAGAGTTGGCAACAAGAAGCACAGCATGTGGCCCATGTCAGAATGACTGTGTGGGAAAGTGTCGGAGGCAGACCGTCAGGAGGTGAAAATAAAGTAGGGGGAAGACTGTCAGTGCAGAAATAAAGTTTATTTTCTTGTTTCCCCTGGTTAGTGAGAATGTATCCAGTTGGTCTGTTTAGAGTTCAGAGGGTGGGGGGTTGAGGACAAACACAAGCTCAACATATTCAGAGGTGTGTCAGAATTGGAAGTGACACAGTGAAGAGGGGAAAACACAGCACTGTAATTTGCCTTTTGTGAATGTTTACCTTGGACTTGCAGCAGAAAAAAGTCAGTATTCTCAGCTTACCCAGATGAGCACACTATGCTCGTGTCTGATCTCACTTCCCAATGTACTTTGACTCGAGACTGTCTCACTAACCAAGGAAAATGAGAAAACAAACTTTCTTTCTGCACTGGCAGTCTCCCCAAATATTTCAGCTCCTAATAGTCTTTTTCCGGCACTTGCTCACACAGTCATTCTGGCTTGGGCTACATGCAGTTCTCACCTCCAACTCCAACACACTGCTGAGTACACTGTGCTTGTTTCTGGACTCACTCCCTCATACCTCTCAACTGTCACGCATTACGAGGTACGTCATTCATTTTATCCCTCAGAAACCCTCTGTCCCACATTGAGAAGGTGGCATTCCACACTGACCACTGAGACTTTCAAGCAGACATGTATAATAATATAAGATACTAGGTTATCAGCAAACATTATACATATTAGCGCATTTATTTCCACAGTATTCTGAGCTTGCAATGTCACGTTTGATGATGTGTCACACATTTTGTCCAGTTGTCACACATCATGTTACACATGAAACAATTACTCACCTCAGTAATTATGTTTCTTCTAATGGAGTCTTGCTGTATTCTGACTATTGCAGTTAGCTCCAGCCTTTAAACTGCCCCGGAGAACAAAGGGATAACTTTTCTATGCATGACATAGAATGCTGAGCTCGAGCTCGGTTGAGGTCTCTGTCTATTTCCCTTTGAATCTAAACCATTAGATTCTTACGAGCAACAGCTCACTAACCATCCTATGTGGAAATTGTAAACAATTTTTACTAGCCAACTGGCAACAAGGAGTTTTGGATTCCCAAAAAAGACTCAAGTCAGGAAAACCCAAAACCAAAAACCAACCCCATAAAGGAGCAACAACAATAACAAAAAGCACCCAAACAAATAAAGGGAGGAAGTGTAATAGGCACCTCTAGGGTGCAACACTGCACCTGCCCACTGACTTCCCAAAAACAGGTTCTGAGAGGGGAGGCAGAGAGGGAGGTCAGAATACAGCAAGACTCCATTAGAAGAAACATAATTACTGAGGTGAGTAATTTTTCTTCAAACAACATGAAGTCTTGCTGTATTCTGACTATTGCAGACTACCAAGCAGTACCTCCATGGAGGAGGGACAGAACCTACTTTGGGAATAGGCTCTGAAGTACTTCTGTGCCAAACCGAGCATCACTTCTAGCCTGGATATCCAGAGAGTAATGCTTCGTAAAGGTATGGGCTGTTTTCCAGATGGCTACTTGACAGATTTCTAAGAGAGGGATATCCCTGGCAGTAGCCAGGGAAGCAGCTGTACCTCTTGTAGTGAGCCCTCAGGCCTGAGGGTGGGATCTTTCCTAGTTTCTCATAGCAGAATTGTATACAAGACACAATCCACCTGGCAATAGTTCTTTTGGTGGCAGGTTTGCCTTTTCCCACTTCCCCATAAGTGAGGAATAACTGGAGGGATTCAAACCTGTGACCCTTGGTATGCTCTATGTAGTAGCTAAGGGCTCTCTTAACATCCAAACTGTGTAGCATTCTCTCCCCTGAGGAAGAATGATCAGTGAAGAGGACAGAGAGAGACATGGACTGATTTAAGTGGACGTCTGAAATGACTTTGGGCAAGAACCTCCTATTGGTTCTAAGGACCACTTTATCTCTACGAAAAGAGATGAAATCAGGATCCACTGACAGGGTCTGCAATTCACTGATACGTCTGGCAGAGGTGATGGCTACCAAGAACACAGTTTTCCAAGTCAAGTACTTAAGCTCTGCTGAGGACATAGGCTCAAAAAGGGGTTGCATAAGTTGGGCAATGCAAATATTTAAGTCCCAGGCAGGGGCAGGATCCCTAAAGGGAGGATTGGTATGAAGCAATCCTTTGAAAAATTTGCAGAATACAGGGTGAGATGACAGTGAGGAATGTTTTCCCACTGACAGAAAAGCAGAAACAGCTGACAAGTGTACCTTAAGAGTAGCTGGTCTAAGGCCTAGGCCATTAAGATGGACCAAATAATCCAGAACTGTAGGCAATTCAGCAGTGTCTGGGGATATATGCTTCTTGGAACACCAAATGCTGAATCTTTTCCATTTGGAGCTATAAGTCTTTCTGGCGGCAGACTTTCAAGAGGCTTTGAGAATATCCAGAACCCCTTGGGACAGATGCAAATCTGCATACTCTAGCTCTTCAAGAGCCATGCCTTGAGATTGAGGGACCGAAGATTGGGGTACCAAATCCTCTCCTGAGAGGAGGTTAACAGGTTGTAATTCCTGGGACAAGACAGGGGAAGATGGACTGTTAGAGACAGCAGCAGGAGGTACCAAGGCTGTCTGGCCCAGTCCGGAGCAATCAGGATCACTTTGCAAGGTTGTGACCTTATCTTGACTAGGACTTTGAACAGGAGAGGAAAGGGAGGGAAGGCATACAGAAATTTCCCCTCCCAGTTTAAAATCAGAGCATCCAGAGGGACTGAACCCAAGACTGGGGGTCTGCAACAAAACAGAGGAAGTTGGTGATTGTCTGGGGCTGCAAAGAGATCTATCTCTGGAGTGCCCACCTTGAAAAAAACACTCTCAAAACCAGTGGGTCCAGGGACCATTCGTGATGGCTCTGAGAAATCTTGCTCAGTGCATCTGATAGCACATTGTTCTTTCCTGGAAGGTGGACTGCTATCAGAGAGGTCTGCAGGGAGTAAGCCAGGGACCACACTTTCATGGCTTCCGTGCACAAGGCCATAGACCAAGTGCCTCCCTGTTTGTTGATGTACCACATGGTGGTGGTGTTGTCTGTCCTGTCCTGAACCACCTTGTTCTGCACCAACTAGGAAGAAGCTTGCAGTGCATGAAACACTGCCCTGAGTTCCAGGAGACTGATATGAAGGAGGGACTCCTGGGAGACCACAGTCCTTGGGCTGTGAGATCCCCCAGATGAGCTCCCCACCCCAAGAGAGAAGCATCCATGGTAAGGACCATTGAATGAGACTGAGTGACAAAAGGGACCCCTTGCCTTAAATTGTCCTGATCCTGCCACCATTGAAGAGCTTGGATCAGTGTTTGAGTAACTGGAATCAGTTTGGTAAGAGGGTCCTTCCTCTGGGACCAAAAGGCCCTCAGATGGAACTGAATGTCCCTCATCTGAAATCTTGCCCCTTGGACCACTGCTGGGGAAGCTGCCATGTGGCCCACGAGCTGGAGGAAGTGCCTTGCTGGTCGGGACACCTGAAGGCTGAAGGACGAAGCCAGATCTATAAGAACCCTTGCCCTTTCCAGGGGAAAAAAGGCTCTTGCTTTGACAGTATCCAGCTGTGCCCCTATAAAGGTAAGTGGCTGAACTGGTTTGAGAACTGATTTGGTGAGGTTGAGAAGGAAACCCACAGAAGTGAGCACTTGCTGAGTCGCTTGCAGGTCTGACTTGACTTGGTCTGGAGATTGACCTACTATGAGCCAATCATCCAGATATGGAAAAATGGAAATCTTTTGCCTTCTTAGAAAGGCAACAACTACTGCCAGGCACTTTGTGAAGACCCTTGGAGCTGATGTTAGGCCAAAGGACATTGCTTTGAACTGATAATGGCATGAGGGCAACTTGAACATGAGGTACTTTCTGTGGGAGCACCTGATGGGAATATGAAAGTAGGCATCTTTGAGGTCCAGGGAGACTAGCCAGTCCCCTGGCCTTAGAGAGGGAAGAATTATTCCCAGAGTTACCATCTTGAACTTTGGTTTTAGAAGATGTTTGTTCGGGTATCTTAGGTCTAGGATGGGTCACCACTCCCCTGTCTTTTTTGGGGTAAGGAAGTATCTGGAGTATAGACCTTTTCCCCAGTGCAGGATAGGAACTCTCTCTATGGCTGTTAGAGCCAGAAGAGATGAAACCTCTGCCTCCAGGGCAAGGGTCTCAGAGAGACCTGCAGGTGGAAAAGATCTGGTTCTCATCTTTGGAAATTTTTTGAAGCTGAGAACCAGTCCCTGGCTTACTACTTCCAGGACCCACTTGTCTGATGTAATAGGCATCCAGTCCTGGACATAGTAAGCCAGCCTGCCCCCTACAGGAATAGGAGAGACGACCCAGGCAGACCCATCAGGTGTCTGCTTGGCAGGAGCCTTAGGCTGAGGAGTGGATGCAGCCCTGCTCATCCCCCCTTCTGCCTCTCCCTCTAAAGAACCCCATCTGTGAAAAGGGAGAAGAGGCCTGTGTTTGGTAAAAAGGCCTATGAAAAGGCCTGCCCCTGCCCCTAGATTGCTGCCTCTGAGAAGTTGCTTGCCTTTCTTTGGCTTGAGCACTCCTATAAGTGGTCCTGTACTCATCCATCTTTTTCACGTAATTCTCTGTCTGCTCCCCAAACAGAGAATTACCCACCACAGGAAAATCCATGGCCTTAGCCTGGGAGTCCTGTGAGGGGCTAGTACATCTGAGCCAAGCCATCCTCCAAAGAGCCACAGATGTAGCCATGACTCTTGATGACACATCACTGGAGTCCACAGCAGCATGAAATTGTACCTTTGATGCCTCAATCCCATCAGCAGCCACCTCCTCCAGCTCCTTGGCCAGCTGGGGGGAAGCCTGCTTAACCAGTGCCAGTACAGTGTCCCACCTGGACTTCTGGTATCTGGCTGTATAGGCCATATAATTCACCTGCCTGAGTCCCAAGGAAGATGCCATGTACTGATTTTTTGCCATGGCATCAGTCTTCCTGGAGTCTTTGTCTGGGGGGTGTGAAGCCAAGGGAATGTTTGCCTTGCCACAGGCAGCAGCCTCCACTACCCCAACATGGCTGCATTGACTCCGTATCTGAGCCTGATAGTGTATACCTCTTTTCCATCCTTCTGTCAACAGGAGGTATAGAATTGGGAGACTTTAGGATTTTTTGTGTCTGCTTCCCAAAAGATTTGTGAAGGGGAATATACAGTCTCCTGGACTCTGGGATGTCCATCATTTCCACATAATCAGGCTCCTCTTGATCCTGCATTGCCTCCTCCATAGGAAGATGGAGGGTTTCAGCCACCTTTCTGTAAAACAGAAAGTGGGAAGGGAACTCAGAAAGCCTAGGAGGGGATACACCTGAAGGTGTGTCTGGGGAGATGTCCGGTTCCACAGGCACATCCAGACTTTCACCATCACCAACATCATCTTCAAACTCCCCCTCCTCCTCAAACTCCGGTTCATAAAAGTCTTCAGGGGTATAATCTGAACCGGGGGAACCGACTGAACCGAACCCCTGCCAAAAGGTGCCAGATTGGTCAGAACCAGGCGAAGCAATTCCACAATCCGAATCGCTTTGGCTATTTCCTCGGTGGTCGGAATATGAACTTCTGGATCCGAACTGGACGATTTCTCTTTGCATTTTCTTTTTGTAGGAACCGATCCTTCAGGATCAGCTCTCCTCTTGCCCAAAGAAGTAACGCCCTGGTCAGAGGGCATTCCTTCTGGTTCGGTCGGAACCAAACCGGGCTGGCCATCTGGGTCAGCGGACTTCTCAGCCTCCTTTTCCCTCAGTCTACCTAATCTCTTTTCAAGGGTAGATTTAGGAAAATTTTTACATATTTGGCAGTCTGTATCGAGATGTTCAAACCCCAGACAATAAACACAGATGGTGTGGGGGATCGGCCTTAGCAAAGACCTCCCCACACTCACTGCAGTGTTGAAACCCGGTGGGCCCAGTTTTTTTCTTGGGTTTCTCAGACTTGGCCAACCTAACCAACTTACATTTTTTATGGCAACCGCCAGGCAAGACTTCCTTATCAGTTCCTAACCGTGTCACGAGTATTGGAAAAAAATGTTCAAAACACGTTTTATTTAGAACCAATAAGGACCGGTAACCACACACTAAAGTAAAACACAAGGATTCACTACAAATGATCGGTTCAGCCGAACCGATCTAACACTTTTACAATTTCCACACAGAAAATCAGAACAAAACCTATCTAGTACTCATGGTACCACAGACAGAGACTGAACCGACTATGCGGAATAAATTTCGGTTTCAAACCGACATTTAACCGACACTTTAACCGACTTTTGAACCGAGCTGCAGGAGAAATCTCCGGAGCGACTGTTCAGTAAGGCGGAGTAAAGAATCTGATGGTTTAGATTCAAAGGGAAACAGACAGAGACCTCAACCGAGCTCGAGCTCAGCATTCTATGCCATGCGTAGAAAAGTTAATCCTTTGTTCTCTGTGGCAGTTTAAAGGCTGGAGCTAACTGTAATAGTCAGAATACAGCAAGACTTCATGTTGTTTGAATTGGGTGATAAAAGGTTGAGAGGTATGCATTCCCTCCAACCACACTCGAGAAACCAATTAATGAAGAATAATTCCCGAGGAATGAGAGGGGAAAAAAAGGAAATGAAAATCGCTTTGCAATATGCTTCATGCTGTGGTTGTCCAGGCTGATATCAACACACTGCTGAGCACTCTATGCTTGTGTCACTCAAGACAATCTGACTAAGGCATGTACTGTAAATAAGGTAGAATAATAAAATAACGTACAGTTATGTAAGAACTTACTATAACAGTAGATCTTCGAGAGATGCTCTTACAGTAGATTAAGGAAGTATTTTTTCACAGAGAGGGTTGTGGATGCATGGAACGGCCTTCCGGAGGAGGTTGTGGAGTCAAAAACAGTGGTGGAATTCAAGCATGCATGGGACAGTCATAAGGCAATTCTAGGGGATGGGGGTAGGAAAAAGTAGGCTGCTGGTTAACTAGGATCTGCAGCTTATCCAGTAGGCAGGGAAATGGGCAGACTGGGTGGGCCAAGCGGTCCTTATCTGCCGTCAAATTCTATGTTTCTATGTTTCTATAATTGCATATAGGACTGATGTCGGCAGGCGGCAGGACCCCATGGAAGAATTTCTAGCTAGCAGTCCCTGACAAGGGACCGCCCCCACATCAGGTGACCGTGTCAGGAGACGCCGGTATAGAGGCGGTCCTGATGCCCACCTTCCAGTTCTTTTCTCGGCCACAGGCCAGAAAAAGGCCGGACGAGAGAGAAGTGGATATTTCCATCACTGGAAAAGGAGCTGAAAAAGCCTAGGGGGATGGAGGGCGGGAAGGTATTACCTACTGCAATAGCCTCTCTCGAAGATCTACTGTTACGGTAAGTTCTTACATAACTGTACTATCTTACTTCGAGAGGGCTCTTGCAGTAGGCAGTTACATATAGGACAAAATCCCAAGTAGTCTGGAACAAAGAGAGGCACCGGGAGGAGGAAAACTACTCCAAGAAGCAGTTCTAGCTGTGCAAGCCTCAAGATAAGAGGCCTTGCAGGACAGCCAGCCCAAAGTCTGCTCTACGGCGAGAGGCAATATCCAAACTGTAGTGTTTAGTACAGGTATGGATGGAAGTCCAGGTGGCGGCAGCGCAGATGTCTGCCACAGACACATTTTTGAAACAAGCCGCTGAGGCAGCTACTCCTCTGGTGGAGTGGCCTCTTACTTGAGCCAGGAGGGTTTTGTTGTATTTGTCATATCAGAAAGTGATGCAATGAGCCAACCACTTAAATAGGCATTGCTTAAAAACAGCATTGCCTTCCCTTTTATGAGCAAAAGAGATGAACAATTGATCAGTCTTTCTGAGATCCTTCGTTCTGTTGGTGTAGTGTAACCCCCCTGCAAATGGGGGTTCCCAAAAGACTTCCAGGAGCTTGCTTGAATGCTCCAAGCCTGAATGGTGTTTGGCGTTTAAGCCATTTATCTGAGAGTGTTTTTAGAGCCTCTGGTACTGTCTCTTTAAGAGCTGTCTGCTTGCAGACATAATTAGTTTGTATGGGGGGACTGTGTGTTTCTCTGCTTGAGTACCACTCGAGCTGCTGCCAATTCACTCCATTTTTGCAGTCACTAGGAGTGCAAAGGGAACCTATCTGAAAGATGCAACTGTTTGCCAGAAATCATTTAGAGTAATAATGAAAATACAGTTTGTCTAATTTGCTTTCTTTGCAGTCAGAACTGTGTTTGCCTAGTTCCCCATTCTAGTTTTGAACTGCTGAACTGGACCAATCAGTGTGGGTTAAGGCAACTCTAAAATGGTGCCTTGGATGAATCAGAACTTGGACTCGTAATCTGAGCCAGCCACAAGAGGATTGTATGGGCAGTGACTCTGGGAGATGTAGTTTGGACTTTGGCACCTTTTTGGACCAACAGGAGCAGTCTATTGTGAGTGACAGCCAATCCAGCCAAGAACTAGGAGGAACTCAAAGGAAGTGCCTGGTTTTGTCTGCTGGAGTTTCAGTTGAGCTCTGGCAGTGAAGAGGGAAGGAGCCCTGTGCTTTTTCTGTGTGCAGTTTTAGTCAGGAAACGCATGAAAGGCCCCGAGTTCCGGTCTGCCGCTTGTGTAACTGCTTGTTAGGACTGAATCCGTCCTGTGAAGAGGATCAAAGGACATCTGAAGAGTAGAAACCAGGCTCACCCTGTAGAAGACTGGAGAAATTGCTGAATTGCGCTCGGTCTGTCAGGAACTGAATCTACTGTGTGTTCTCCCGGGTATTGTGCAGTAATTGCGGTTGGGATAGAGAAACAGCCTGCCTGGTATAGTACTTTCTTTTTACCATATAAATGTGTGAGGAGGCTTGTGTAGCTCAAGTGAATCCTGCTGCCATTAAAGGACTTCTGCCTGTTACTGTTTACCATATAAATGTGTGAGGAGGCTTGTGTAGCTCAAGTGAATCCTGCTGCCATTAAAGGACTTTGCCTGTTACTGTTTACCATATAAATGTGTGAGGAGGCTTGTGTAGCTCAAGTGAATCCTGCCTATTAAAGGACTTTTGCCTGTTACTGTTTACCATATAAATGTGTGAGGAGGCTTGTGTAGCTCAAGTGAATCCTGCTGCCATTAAAGGACTTTTGCCTGTTACTGTTTACCATATAAATGTGTGAGGAAGCTTGTGTAGCTCAAGTGAATCCTGCTGCCATTACAGGACTTTTGCCTGTTACTGTTTACCATATAAATGTGTGAGGAGGCTTGTGTAGCTCAAGTGAATCCTGCTGCCATTAAAGGACTTTTGTCTGTTGCAGTTTGTCATATAAATGTGTGAGGAGTCTCGTGGAGCTCAGAGTAGCCCTGCTGACGCTTGAAGGACCCTGTCTTGTTTGGAGGTCGTGAGTACTAATTCAGGGTCGCTCCCTGTTGAATTGCCACATTGAATCCAAATGGAATTACTGTACTGCTGTTTAACTAATTTTTCTTTTCTCTGTGTGAAAGGGCCCCTACCAGCTGCCACGGTTTGGACTAGCCACTAGGGCTTGGGTACCCAGGGACAGTAACTGGTAGGGATAGGCCTGTGCACAGAGCCATAGGTAGATGAGTAAAGTGATGAGCTAATTAACCTGATTTCCCCCTGTCCTTGTTATATCCCCCTAAATAAATCAGAGCTGCTTGTTTCAGCAAAGTTATACTGCCTGAGGTATTTGTATATGTTAAAGTATTGTACTGTGATTGTTGCACTGTATCTTCTTATTTTACAGGGGGTCCCAGTGTCTGAACCAGTCCTGGGGGTAAGTGTATACTGTGAAGGTAATTCTGATATACTGTGTGGGCCACTAGTGGGAAGAAAGGGGGGTTGCAGTGTCCCAGAGGGCTGTGACCAAGTTCGTTTAACTATTGCAAACCCTGACCTCTGGGTGGAGGCACCCGCCATCGGATCCAGGCCCCTCAACCTGTTAGTGCAAATCAGGCAGGGGTAGTAACCCCTGGGATAGCACCATCTAGGGGTTACAGTAGTATCTCAGAATCCGGTGAACATCCATAGTATGGAGTAAGTACTCCCCTTGATTAGAGTACTGCGTGAAAAAGGCGGGTAACTCTATAGACTGATTTAGAGTAGACTCTGCTACTACCTAACGAATAAACCTAAGGTTCGTGTGAAGAGCAACACGTTTCCTTGTGAAAAATCAAGTATGGAATTTTACACATCAGGGCCTGGAGCTGGAAATTCTCTGGCGAGTAATGTGGCCACCGGAAGAGAGTCTTCCATGAAAGGAACTTCAATTCTGCGGAAGCTGCCGGTTCGAAGGGAGGCACAGTAAGTTTCTCAAGAACAAAGTTCAAGTCCCAAGGGGGAGCAGAAGTATGTATAGGGGGTCTCAGATGGAGAACCCCTCTGAGAAAGGTCTTAGAAACCTCCAATTGAGCAAATGTCTTGTCTGCATAGGGGACATGATAGGCCGAGATGGCCGCCATGTGCACCTTCAGAGAAGAATGACTGAGACCCAGGTCAAACAGATGACGTAGACTCCAGCAGAAGCCCCGCTGAACAGGAGAAAGGTTCCACATTCTTGGAAGTGGCCCAGATAGTGAATCTTTTCCACTTCATGGCCTAAGTGGATCTAGTGGAGGGTTTTCTAGCCTCCACCAAAATCTCCGCCACTTGGGGAGACACCCTAAAACGGGATTGAGCTACTGTAAGTCTGCAGGAGCCATTCGTGCAGCTGAAGAGATTTGAGGCCTGGATGGACCAGGGTCCCCTGATCCTGGGTCAATAAACCTCGAGATAGAGGAAGAGGAAGAGGATGATCCTCTGAGTATTGTTGTAGAAGAGAGAGAACCAAACTTGCCTGGGCCAGAAAGGAGCAATCAGAAGCATTCGGATGTGAACTGTATATGATTCCTAGAACAACAGTTACAGGGGAGTAACCTATTTTTGTAGGCCAATGTCTGATGAACCCGAAAGTATCAGGTTTTAAATCAGTGTATTTTTTCATTACCTGAGTAAAAAAAAAAACAACCTTAAACAAGGTTCATGGTTAACTGTTTTTCCTTTTTTGTTTGTTGTTTTTTTTTTGCACTGGTTCGGCCAGGAAAGTGGTCCCAATTTGTTCTGGCCTGCCAAGATTTACACTGACCTCAAGCTATAATGGAGATTATTGGGAGGGTGTTTCCCTGTCCGTTTCCAATTACCACCTTGTTTCCAGTGGCACACCATCCCTCTTCCAATCTATTTACTCTGGTGTCCAGTGGCATTGCCTCTCTCACCCCTTCACCATAAATTCTCCCTAGTGTCCAGTGGCACCCCTTCTCTCTTACTATCCCCATAAGTTCTATCTGGTGTCCAGTGGCATCCCCCTCCCTATCCCAAGAAGTTCTCCCTGGTGTCCAGTGACATGCCCATTCCCTCACCCCAGTAAGTATTTTTTTACTGGCCAGTGGTATACCCCAACCCCCCAGAGCACCCAACCTCACCACCCTGGGCACTGACAGCGACCGGCACAAAAGTGCCTCACAGCTCCTCGGCCATCCACCTTTTAACTCATGCAATAATATTCCAAATAAAAGTCCTATCAGTTGTAAAAATAACACCCATTTCGGCACCATCACCCTCCTTATCCATGTCCTCTAAGACAGCAACTCATGCTTAAGTTCTTAAGTATCAGTGGGGAAAGTTCTTAATGCTGATACTCTCAACGGTGTCACCACTGGGCCTAAACCAGAATCTCTCCCTCATGCTA
Source organism: Neoceratodus forsteri (assembly GCA_016271365.2). Lineage (NCBI taxonomy): Eukaryota > Metazoa > Chordata > Ceratodontiformes > Ceratodontidae > Neoceratodus > Neoceratodus forsteri. Next base: position 880,417,695 of record CM057450.1, on the reverse strand, counting down.
TATTGCAAAGCGGTCCTGGGAAAGATTTTGCTGGCATTTGGGCCTGCCGGTGAGACTGTTAAGCGTACCTGTAGTATGCTGCATAAAGGACTTTTTTCACCTAATAATTAAGAACTTGGGTGAGTTTCTGACTAAAGGGATATAGATAGGGCTGAGATGGGTTGGGGGAGGTTTTTTACTGGTCCCAATGGACAAGTTGTTGGGGAGACGCACTGGCCTGAGGCACTTTGCACTATGCCTAGAGCCAGTAAATTAAATCGACCCCTGCTTAAAATTGGGATATTTTCGTCTGCTCATTGGTACAGTAATAGAGCTGCCATTCGCAGGTTTCATGAACAGGGTCTTCTGGCCCAGCCTGAGGGAAGAGGGTTAAGCATCCCACAAATGTGGTGTTCTCTGTAAAACAAAATTGACAAAGCCTGTGGTCAAAGTGCGGGGCGTGTAGTGGTCACTGACCCATTTCTCTCTATTTGTATTCACTTTGACAGTTTTTAATAAAAGAACTGAACTGCAGCTCTGAGTGAAGAGAATCTGTTTGGGCATTCTCCTCTCTGTAAGTGCAGGGCAGTTTTGTTTTATTGTGATAGCGTTACAGGGGTTAGCCGCTCCCACACAGCACGGGGTCACCCTTTGCCTGAGCACCCCTGTCTCCTGTTTGAGTTTCATGTGCTGTTCTTTGCCTGGGAAGGAGGGTGCCTGACAAGTTGGGAGGAGGGATGTCTGCTGGGTTTGGGAATTGTGCACCAATGTGCATGCTCCTGCACTGAGCCTACTGCAGACTGTCCCTGCTATATCGGGACCCTGCAATGTCTCCCCACATGGCCCCTGATGCAACAAAGAGTTTTGGTTGATGTCCTTTCTCCTGTCCCAGCCCAGAAGGCAGAACCATGACAAGAAGTATTGAAGATAGAAGGGGAGCGACTCAGAGGTAATTTAAGGAAGTATTTTTTCACAGAGAGGGTTGTGGATGCATGGAACGGCCTTCTGGAGGAGGTTGTGGAGTCAAAAACAGTGGTGGAATTCAAGCATGCATGGGACAGTCATAAGGCAATTCTAGGGCGTGGGGTAGGAAGAAGTAGGCTGCTGGTTAACTAGGATCTGCAGCTTATCCATTAGGTAGGGAAATGGGCAGACTGGGTGGGCCAAGCGGTCCTTATCTGCCGTCAAAATCTATGTTTCTATGTTTCTATTATTCGTGCTCCTTCTGAAACTAGTTTCTGCAAGACTCGTGGGATAAGTGGAATTGGGGGAAAGGCATAGACAAATCTGTCCTTCCAGTCTAGAGACAGAGCATCTCTCCAGAAAGCGCCTCACTCTGGAATGAGCGAGCTGAAGACAGGAAGCTTTGCATTTAGAGGGGATGCGAACAGGTCAACCTGTGGTGTTCCACAAAGTCGGAAGATACTGTCTAGGACCCCTTGGTCCAGTTCTCACTCATGAGTCAGAGCAGAAGAGCAACTTAGCTTGTCTGCCAGGGTGTTATTGGCTTCCGGAACATGAATAGCCGTGAGGTGAAGGTCGTGTTGTGTTGCCCAATCCCAAACCCTCATTGCTTCCCTGCCAAGGGGGTAGGACCATGTCCCCCCTTGTTTGTTGATGTACCAAACCACGTATATGTTGTCTGTCTGGACAGCTAGGTGGCCGGGAAGGATGTATTGGTGAAGGGCTTGGAGAGCTTACAACACTACCCGAAGCTCGATCACACTGATGGGCTCCCCAACCTTCGCCCGAGGCATCTGTAGTTAGAGTCTGGGAGGGGGGAGGATGAAAGAAAGGAACTCTCCGAAACAGGTTCTCTCGAACCATCCACCACTGCAAGTCTCAAAGAAGAAGGAGACTAGAACTGGGTGATCTAAGTCGTTCACTAACTGATCCCATTGGGAGTGGAGAGTCCACTGAGAAACTCTCATGTGGAGTCGAGCGTGAGGAACTGTCGGGATAGCAGCCGCCATGAGCCCGAGAAGGTGAAGGACTGACCTTGCACAGACCCGCCTGCGGCCAGACAGCAGACTTATCTGCATCTGGAGGGTGGACGCCCTGTCCGGTGGCAGGAAGGCCCTGCCCATGGTTGTGTCTAGAATCACCCTAATAAACTGTAGTCTCTGGGATGGGATCAGGTGAGACTTGAAATGGTTGATGGTAATACCCGGGCAGGCAAAAACCTGCTGGGTAAGGGACAGGCAGTGCAGGAGTTTCTCCCTGGATGAGGCCGCCAGGATCCAATCGTCAAATGCGGAAAACCTGTATGCCTAGTACGCAGATAGGACGCCACCACTGCCAGGCATTTGGTAAACACTCAGGGTGCTGAGGATAGGCCAAATGGAAGTGCCTTGAATTGTTAGTTGTCCCCCTGGAATGCAAAATGAAGGTATTTGCAGTGAGACAGGCAAATGGAAATGTGCAGTTAAGCATCCTGCGTATCCAGGGCACACAGCCATTGACCTGGCTGGAGGAGGGGCAGAAGGCTTTGCAACAAGAGCATCCTGAACCTTTTGTATTCCACAGAGAGATTCAGGGAACTGAGATCCAGAATTGGTCTGAGATCTCCTGACTTCTTTGGGACCAGGAAGAAATGGGAATAGTAACGCGTCCCTTGCAGATGAAGGGGCACGGGTTCTATTGCTTGTTTCAGAAGTAGAGCTGAAATTTCCTCCTGGATCAAGAGAAGGTGTTCCCTTGAATATGACAACTTTAGAGCGGGGTGGTGAGGTGGTTTCTGAAGAAACTCTATCGAGTGTCCTTCTACGATGAGCTGGAGCACCCAAGAATCTGATGTTATCCTCTACCAGTCTGGAAGGTTGGGGGGAAACCTCCCTCCTACCGGTTCCTCCGGGGAGTCCGAAGGCTGTGGGAGAGGGAAGGAGTCAGGTGGTGTGGGGCAGCACCACAGCTGAAGCACCAGCTGCTTTTTTGGGTGGGGGGCTTAGCAGCTGTGGGGGTCCAGCATTTTGTGGCCCGCCTTCCCTGGGGTTTCGCCTTGGGGTGATTCCATCTGTGAAAGGGATGGCGCTGCTGCTGGTGGGGGCGGTACATGGAGTCGACAGACTTCAGTGCCATCCCCTTCTCCTACAAATTGGTGATGTCCTTGATATCACCACCGAAAAGCACTGACCCCCAGAGGGGCGCTTCCTGGATAGCAGATTGCACTTCCGGGACCAACCCTGACATGCGGAGCCAAGCATGACGGTGTAAGCCTATGGCGAAAGCTGAGTTCCATCCAGCAGTGTCCACTGCATCGTAGGTAGCACGAAGCATGTGTCAACTGACCAAATGTGCAGTGCGGACTGAACCTCCTGGATTTTCCTTAGCAACTCCGTAAAAGAAGGATCTTCCAGATGAGACTTTGGAGGAGTCCTTGGCCTGGGCTTCGATGGAGAGCATGGCTCGTCGTTCCTTCCGGAGCAACCATCGGAAGAATCCGAGGAGTCTGAGGGTGAAGAGGAGGAGGAAGAGGAAAAGGACTCCCTTTCTCGACCAGAAGGAGGAACAGACCCCTTGGGAAACCTCCGGGGAAGCGTGTCCTGCCCCTCTCTGGACCCAGACAGGAGAGCCCTGGAGTCCGGAAGTGGTGAGGGAGTGTGCTGCCTTGACGTACGGGAACCTGAGACAGCACCATCATCGGTAGGTGGCTCTTGACCTCCCTGGTGAGCTGAGCCTTGGCCTCAGCCCACCAGAAGGCCAGAGTCTCCTGCAAGTCCACCGGCGACTGTGGAGGCGGTGGAGAAGGAGGAGGCAGGGGATAAGGATACGGGTTGTACCCATATGGAGAGTATTCAAAACCCGGCTGTGGATAGCCCAGCATTGGGTATTGTGGCGTCGGGTACTGTGATGTCGGAAAGACTGGCATCGGGTACTGCGGCGCCGGATACTGTGGTCCTGGGTACGTTGGCGTCAGATAGGATGGAGGGTATCCGGGAGCCGGAGGAGCTGCCGGAGCAGATGGCCCGGCCGGCGGCCTCATGGGTGGATCCAAGTTGGAGGGCCTGGAGGGTGGAGGGCCCGACAGAGGAGAGACATCCGGAAGCGGGATATTGGCCGGAGTCGGTAGAACTGGCGTCGGGGCTGGTGACAGAGATACCAGCATCAGAGGTACTGGCGTCCGGGGAGCCGACGTCAGATCTGGCCCACCCATAGGAGGACGGTCCAATGGAGGAAGGTCCCCAGCGTCGCCCAGGGATGGAGGGGAAAAATCCCCAGGGTTGGTCTGGGGGGACTCTGGGTCCCCGGACGGCAGCGAAGGCTGTGGAGAGCCGGGAACAGCGGATGAAGGGAGGTCCGTCGTCGGTTCAGTCACCGACCGGGCATCGGGCTAACCAACGTGCAGCTTTACGGAGAGTTCCCGGTGGGCACCGGAGGAGCCAGCATCCGGCTTATGGGAGCCTTCACCGGAGGCAGACCGAAGAGAAGGATCGGCCTGGTCCGATGGGAGAGGGGCCGCGCGCTGCCCCGAAGGGTCGTGCGTCTTACTGGCCTTCTCCGTGCGGACGTTGGAGGAGCCGACACCCAGCTTACTGGAGTTGCCCATGCCAGTAGGCCGTGAGCCTGTGGCCGAACCGGTGGCGGAGGCTTCCAATTGCCCGGAGGTCCCCGAAAGGCCCGAGCGTGAGCCAGACAGGCGGGCTGACACCCCCTCAGAAACCTCCGAGGCAGCTGTCGAGGAGCGGTCCCCCGGGGAGGATGTTACCTGTAACCCGGCAGCTCTCAAGGGAGATGTGATAGAGGAGCCCTTGTCCCAGTGCCTCTCCTTATCCTTCTGTTGGCCTTCGGGGGAAGTGGACGCCTGCCTCAGTTTTTTGAGCTTCTTCTCCATTGAACTCATCTTTTTCTTCAAAATATGGGCTTCCAGAGATTGCTGCTGCCTTTTCCGGATAGCCGCGTTGAAGCTGAGGCAGTGCTGGCACTTCTCGACCGGGTGATCGGGGCCTAGGCAGAACAGGCACGGGGAATGGCCATCCTTGTGCGAGAGTTGGGCGCCGCACGAGTCGCACTGATTTTTGTGCTCAGAGGGTGTAGGGGATGACATACACTGACGATGACCTGACGTTAATTGAAAAAATCAAAATACTTCAGTAAAAACCGACGAAGGGTAGGCTGACAAAGCAACGAACTTTTCCGTGAGGTGCTGCACGAGCTAACGGCGGGAAAGAACTGGATGGCAGGCGTCAGGGATCACCCCTTTATACCAACGTCTCCTGACACCAGTCACCTGACGTGGGGGCGGTTCCTCGCCAGGGACTGCTAGCTAGAAATTTTTCCATGGGGTCCTGCCACCTGCCGCTATCAGTCCTATATGTAATTATCTACTGCAAGAGCCCTCTCGAAGTAAGATACCCTGTTTCTGCTCTTGACAGTCGTCCCCTAACATGTACAGTACAGCACAATTACTTTTGTTACTGAGGAGGTAGTAGGGATGTGAAGCTGAGCACTGTTGGTCATAGAAACACAGTCAGCTATATACAAGTGCAGAAGAAAAAAGAAAAACACTTCCAATAATTGGGACAGCGACTTTATTGGTACGAAAGGGCAACCACCAGGTCTTCCCAATGAAGTGACTTCCACTGTACTGACAGCGCTGGTACAAAAAATTGGCAGATTTTAGCATAAACAAAGCTGATTATAAAAACAGAAAAAAACTCTATTCAATAATTGTAGATTCATCTTCATTTATGAATTCCCAACCATTTCCTTTCTGTGTTAATGACCATTGATGGGGTGGGACCAGGGGCAGTGATGGTGAGAGACCGCCCACTATCTGCAATACTTGCTGATAAGAGTGTAAATGACATAGCAGAGGCTACGCCAGTAGCTGGGGTGGGGCTTCAGGGTGGTAGCAACACTAAATGTGTGTGCAACACTTGCTGGGAAGAGTGGGTTAGTGACAGTGCCAGAGGCTATGACAGTGAGTAGGTGGGGGCTGGGTCGAGGTGAGTGAGTAATGCCACCAGAGTCTATCCATTAGCTGGGGAGTCAGTGGGTCAGTGGGTGACTGACACCTCCAGACTGAGAGACTATAGCATGCCTGTAGCTGGGGAGGGGGCAAGGTGGATGAGTGACACCAGTGTCTGCTACACTTGCTAGGGCAAGGGCAAGGTTCTCAAGTGACACAGAAGGTATGTCAGTAGCTGTCAGGGATGATGATGCAGTGGATGCACTGGCACCAGCTGTTTGTGACACTTGATTGGTGGATGAGGGACTGGAAAATTACATATAGCCACTGAGCACATTAAGCTGTGTCATTTGGGTGGGGGTAGGGGTGGACAAGGTGAGAGTGACCATGCTTTTCTGGGGGGGTGGGGTAGTTAAGCAAAGGGATACAACCAACAGGAGGTTAGATCCATGCTGGGGAAACAGGTGCAGTGTTTTAAGGGAAGGTGTTGGCCAGAACAAGATGTAGAAATCCCCCAAAAGCCCCTACACCTCAGGCAATGTGTGGTAATATTTTTGGTGTAAATGATCTACCTTCAAAAATATGTAAATTTATGGAAATTGAGCAGAATACTGAATTTCCTGGGAAATACCAAAATTCTGATTCTGATAGTCACCCAAGAATACTACTTTTTGTTCTTAAATTCTACCCCTGCAGAACAACTAAATATAAGACACTAGAATTAATGCTATACAATACAATACAAATCACTAAGATCACAGTTTAGCAACAGGAAATATTTTGGGGCAGAAAAAGAAATGATTAAACAGTTCTCGTTACCACAAAAACTAAAGTAACCCGGGGGCGCTGTGGAGCCCAAGCAAGATGACCGCACAGGGATAGAGCTCCGCAGATACATTTTATGAAAACGTTTTAAAATTAAGGCAAATTGCAGAGTAACTAGGCAACTTTAACCCTTAGGCTGCCAACAGAATTAGAATGTATAGGAATTTTGGACTGATATATCAGTCCGGGGCCCTGCAAGGGTTAATATAGTAATGTTTTGGAGACACAGCTGAACACAGTGGGGAATCCTCATAAGGATAGACCCCTTGGAGATGGAGCAAAGCCAAAAAACACCTCTGGGGCTCCGACCACATGGTTGATACAGGGCCATGATTCAGAGACTACCGATAACGGAGCATACGAACATATGAAATTTACCAGTAGAAAAAGGCCATACAGTCTACCATGTCTGCTCAGTTGTGCAGCTAGCAGCCCTTATTTTGCAGCTACCCCTCCCTCCCTTGCCCCACCTCCTATGACTCTCCCTCTTACTCTGTCCCATCCCCCCTTGAAACCCCCCACTGTTCTACTAGATACCACCTCTGCCAGCAGCATGTTCCACCCGGCCATCATCCTTTCCGTAAAAAAGTGTCTTCTCATCTCCCTCCTGAATCTTCCCCCCTCAAGCTTCCTATCATCACCTCGGGTGTACCTCCCTTCCCCTAGTTTGAAAAGCCCCTCTGTACAATGCTTGTTTATACCCATCATATACTTAAAGGTTTCAATCATATCTCCCCTCTCCCTCCTCTCCTCCATCGAGTACATGTTCAATTCCTTCAGCCTACTCTCATAAGATAAGTCCCCAGTCCTTTGATCATCTTTGTTTCCCTGCATTGCACCCCCTCCAGTAGCTTAATGTCCCTCTTTAGGTGCCAGAACTACATGCAGTACTCCAGGTGTGGCCTGGCCAGCGATCTATACAAGGGCAGAATCACCTCCCCCTCCTTGAGGATATTCTCCTGGCACTACAACCCAGCATCCTGTTAGCCTTTGCTACCACCTTTCTACATTGTGCTGAGTTGTTTATTGCCCCCATAATGAGCACCCCCAGATCCTTTTCCTCTTCCATCACAGCCAACTGCTCACCTCCCAGATGGTTGCTCCTCCTTGGGTTTTTAGCATCAAAGTGCAGCACCTTGCATTTTTTGGCATTGAATCCCAGCTGCTAGGTATCCAAACAGGACTCCAGCTTAGCCAGACCCTCCTGCATCTCTTGCCAACCCCCAGGTCATCAACCACAGCCCCCATCTTGGTGTCATCAGCAAACAAACTGATTTTGCTCTTGATGCCCACTGAAATGTCTGCAATGAATATCCCAAACAGCACTGGTCCCAACACCAAGCCCTGTGGAACTCCACTTGTCACTGCCCTTGGAGATGTTAGTTCCCCACCACCACCACTCTCTACTGTCTCCCCTGCAGCCAGTTCACTACCCAGCCTACCAAATTTGCTCCTGCCCCTGTATCTTGTAGCTTACTTCCCAGTCTCACATGTGGCACTGAATCGAATGCCTTACTGAAGTCAACACGGCATCCACTGCATGGCCTCTGTTCAGTTGCCTAGTTGCTAATTGTAGTACTCTACCAGGCTTGTCTGGCATATTCTGCCAGTGACAAAGCCATGCTGCTTATTGTCCTGCAGCCCATTCACCTCCAGAAGGAACACCAGCCTCTCCTTCAGGATTGTCTCCCTCAGCTTTCCCACGATGGATGTGAGGCTCACTGGTCTATAGTTCCCTGAATCATCTTTGGGGCCACTCTTATGGAGAGGTACCACATGAGCCAACCTCCAGTCCTGAGGTACACACCCTGAATCTAATGAGGTATTGAATAGGTCTGCCAAGTGCTTTACTAGTATCTCTGCCAGTTCCTTCAGCACCCTGGGATGAATGCCATCCAGCCATGGTGCCTTGTCCACAAAGTTATCCATGGTCCAGCACCCCTGATTGGCCCCCCTACCTCGCAGACAGTAATACTTAGGGCACAGACAGTTATTGTACAAGTGTCAGGATCTGAGTTCTACTGTTCTATTGCATCGTTGCTAAGAATCATACTGTCTATTTTAACACTGGGGAGACATCTTCATTTGGACCATTGTATAATCATTAGTTAGGCAATGCTGCCATCCTATGGCCTAGTACAGAATGGCATTTATTTCTGTAATAATTATATAATTATTTCTTTGTAACAGCTCGAATACAGGTCCATTGTGCCCTTATCTTGTCTTTTGCTAGCTCAGCATGTGTTCCCAGGATAGTAAGACATCAGGCTATGTGTCATTGGCCAATAACGTGCCTTTTATGTATCTTCTTGCTGAAGTTAGGGGATTGCCCCTACTCAAGGCTTCGCTTAATAGTAGGCAGGCACAATAGACTTGATTGTAGAGTCTCAATTGGTTGGACCTTGTTCAGTTAATTTAAAGAGCTACAAACAGGTGTAATTTTGCTGAAAACATTACACTTGCACAGGTAATAATATCCTGTTTCATGTGGTAGTCCTTATATGGAGCCAGTCAGGCATAAAGACGGTGGTGACCTTGAAGCTGTGGCAGCTGTTTTCTTTTCAGGAAAAAAATGAAGGTTTTTACAGCTTAGATGAAAGTTTTACTGCTGTTGTATGTGGAGGTGTTGTGTACCGCACTGTGAAAAGCTGTAAACTTGTAAAGTGTGTTAGAAACTAAGTTGAGAACACATAAATAACAATCTGTTAAACCAATTACCTTTTTTTTTGTAAAGAGTGGTGTGACAGAGCCTAAAGTTCTGACAATTGTGAAAAGAGAAAAATAAAAAAGGAGGGAGGCAGTATAGTGCAGTGGTTTAAGGCTCTGAGCTGCAAATCTGGTGACATCCAGCAGACCAGACCTGGGTTTGAATCCCACAGCTTCCACTTGCATACTGTGTGATCCTGAGCAAGTCACTTAACTTCCCTGTGCTCCAGGTCGCACTTGTAAAAAAGCTTTCAGCTTAGTGTGCTACTCCTGGTTAAACAACTAAAATAAAAATAAAAAATTAAGAAAATGGGGTGTTGACCAGACACCTGGAGGTGCAGGCCGAGGTCCAATAATACCATTTGACCATCTGTAAATCCATGACAATGTCATGTTTACACCTTGCTTTCAGATCGCAGAAGAGGCTATGACAGTGATAAACATGATTTCCCTGTCTATGTGTTGCAGGCCTAACTGAGGCCTGTGTTATAAAATAATGTTGGAGCAGTTTTCTGAATATACACTTGACAAAGTGTAACAAGATGTATATCAAATCATTATAGCATAAACATAAAACCTAAACTTTTCTTGCAATGGAACAATATTAGTATTGAGCATAATGCATAAAATACATTCTAAAGGAGAACTGTAATTATCCCAGTCACCCACCCCTGCAATCCTTACCCCCCCCCCTCCGATTAAGGGTTTTGCAAATAAAGCTCCCTGTTCCTTTTTTTTTTTACTTTCTCTTTATGCCCCCTTCTCGCTGTACTGGATTCCTTTCTTCAGGGATCCCTAGGCTGTGTATTCCCGTAGTCCTGCCCCAGGTACCTCCCTCCGGGTGCTGGTTAGCCTTTCCCCATCCTGCCTCTGTTTACCCCCTGGGCGGGGAGGAGAGGGACCCCCTCCTTTAGTCCCCCTCTCACACCTCAAGTGTGCAGCGGAAGGAATCACCAGCCCCATCTATGGAGCCTGGTTATGGGTTATCTCGGGACAGCCGGGTCCCATCTACAGGAGCCCAGCACAGGGTTTTTTCCACTTTCCTGGTCCCAGCCCACAGGACTTCTGCATGCAAGGGGGGGCCAAGGAGTGACGCACGTCGCGATGTGCTAACACTCCGGCTCCCGGTAGACGTCCTCCCTCCCTCCCTTATATGCTGTCTAGCTGCACCTCCACCCATGATCACCCAGGTGGTGGTGTCGCAGCGGGACTCGCAACCCACCCCACCTGGAGGAGAAGAGCAGCCTCTGCGCGCTCAATCCTCCTTCACCCAACCAGCCCTCCAGCCGCCCGAGTCTGTTCCTGAACCCAGGTCGCTGGCACCACAGGCAGTAGCCCTACCACTGCGCCAGTGAGCCGGCCCCAAAGCTCCCTGTTCTGTCAGTTTCCACTTACTTTATTTAATTTTTGAAAATTCCGGCATTCACCAAAATGGCGCATGCTCTCTAGCTCCATTTCATGACATGTCACGAAATGGAGCTACAGAGCTTGCGCCATTTTGGTGAACACCGTACTTTTCAAAAAATAAATAAAGTAAGTGGAAACTGACAGAACAGGGAGCTTTAGTTGCAAAACCCTTAATCGGGGGGTAAGGCTTGCAGGGGTGGGTGATTTGGGATAATTACAGTTCTCCTTTAAACAACAGAACAAATGTAGACTGCAAGTTTAGTTCAGAGTCCAGGAATCTTAGAGCGTTGTGACTCTACTTGTGTTGAGCACAACCATGGGATAAGTTGCAGAGGGTGGGGTACAGTTTAAATTAATAAATTGCAGTCCTTGGTAAAAATTACTTAGTTTTGGTTGAAAGAATTATTTGAGCAACCCACCACTCTGTTTTTTTGTTAACTTGTAAGGCTTTTTCAGGATATGCTATTCTTTAGAACTTTGAAATTATAGGAACTTGTTTGTGCTTATAGAAGGCAGATGATTGCATCCATTGCTGTAAGGCTATGGAAAGTTATTTTGTATTTGTTTGACAGGATAAGAAAGCTGAAAAGACAATCAAAAGATATGAATACATGCACAATCCCCCCCTCCAGCTCAGCTGATTACTTGTTGTGGGCAGAAGCCCTTGTACCAATGATAGGTTTTGTGTGGTTTAGCTGTTTGTACCAGAAAAAGCAGAGGGACTAAGCTGGGTTATACTGTTAGAATACACTATGTCTTTTCAAAACCTGTAAATAACAAATTGTTATTAGCAAATACACATTTTCTTTTATTTACCCCTATGGGGAGACAGTGATGTACCTTGCAACCTCTGTGGGTGTTTGCACTGGAAGGAAGGGCATGTTCCCCTTCCCAAGTGCCTACTGTGATAAAAGAGGCAGCTCAAGCACTGTAGCAATAAAAGGGTTGAGCTGTTTGTGATGACGTGGATGCTGAAACAGAAATGGTTTGGAAATTTTAGTAGCCAGTCATGTAGCACCTTAAAAGGTGTACACTGGATAGATGGTAATGGGATGGCCCCATTGCTCTCCCCAGTACATATACATTTCATTATAACAAAATGATATTGCAATTATTTTAGGAAAGATGGCTTCATACGTTACCAAAAGATAGGAACTTTCTTTTTCCTAGAGGAAAGAAAGAAGGAACAAAACAACATACATAACCTGAAAATAAACTGAAATTATTTTGACAGGATAAGAAAAGCCAAGCGTCCTTGGTTCCCTTATCCTAAACATTACAAAATGTCAGCTGAGTTCATTAAAGATCTAGACTGATGGTAATACCGTACGTAGGTATATCTTAGAATGCATTAAAAACAAATGACACCATGGTCACTCACACACAAAAAAAAAGTCATAGGCCCAGATATTCAAAGCGTAGTGCGAACCGCTTACGGGTTTAGATGCTGATTAGCGCGGGTCTGCTATATTCCAAAGGCCAAATAGCATGCACAAAACACATTAGCACCAGGCAAACCGTAATTATATGCAAGGGGCACACTGAACATGAATACAGGCGCTATGGGATATTCATCAGCTAGCGCCATGCTAAGGTGTTTAGTGTAACTTAGCATGACCCTTTGTACGGTATAAATTACCACCCAGGAAAAGCTGGTCTTAACCCTGGGCAAACAGTTTGCATGACATTGTTGCTTTGCATGGTGTTTGTGCGGACATTGTTGCTTTGCAACGTGTTTGTGTGGCTTTAACATGGCTTGCGCGACCCTAACATATGTATATGACACTTAGAAAATGCCAGACATGGAGGACACATGCTGCTCACTGATGGCACCACCATGATGCCAACAGCTGCCACCAGTCCCAGCCATGCCAGGCAGTAAGGTGTGATCTGGCCCACAGGGGACATCATGGTAGTGTGGCCATACAGCACACACCTGCAGACCATACGTCTGTGGTGCCCAACAGATGCCAGCACACACATGCAGCACTGTGGGCATGGTGGCCATTGAGGGGAGGGTGTACGGGTCCCCAGACCTCACCACAGCCCAGGTGTGGCCACAAGGCTGGGACACATCATGCAGTGCACATGGGCCATTAGTGGGAATACTCCACCACCTGTGTGCCTGTCAGATCTTACGTCCCCCCCAGCCACATACCACACAACTATACAGATGCCACAGCACACACAGCCAGCCATGTATATGTCACTGTGAGCATCCCATGCCACAGGTGCAGCATCTGTGAATCACACAACAGTGTAACAGTACTGTCCACTGTCAGTAATCGCCTGCAAGCTGGACCTGTCACTGTGTACAGTGCAGTGGTCATCACTGCCCTACACGCCATAGGCATTGCCGTGTCCCTCACACTACCGGCCCCCTTGCTACTGTAGTGTCTGCTGTGCACTGTAGCATGACCTACAGTGTGACGGTTGCATGCAGCACCACCTCCACCTGTACCTATGTTGTGTTGTCCCCTGAGGTATGTTAAGCTATGCTATGCTGTACTGTTTACATGTAGCCTGCAGCTATCATCATGCACTGCCTGACTGACCTACAGGTAGAGCTGCGGTCGGACCTGGCCAGCCCCTGTACTTCCAGACTGACCTACAGGTAGAGCTGTGGGACCATGCAGTAACGCTGGGCAAACTGCATGCAAATAAGGGCATAATGAGATGCTAATGTGGCTGTTTGCCCAGAGACTACCTAAGTAGGCTCATTTGCATGTCATTTTTGAATGTGGCAAAGTTTAACGCCGGGCAAACGTGTTTGCACCTGGCAAACAGGTTAGCTCCGTGCTAATCGCGTGCAAACGTGTTAGCTCCATGCAAACGGTTCGGGGAATGTTATACTGTTTTGCACACTGTACTGTCCCATAAGCTGCTCCCTGCAGCTGTACTGGGTCCACGCATTTGCTGGTACACACATTGGCCACATAGGTTAACTCTACCTACCTTCATGTCGCTGTGCACTGTGTTGCTGTTGTGGTCTGCACTTCCTGGTTGCTATATTCGGAGCTGTCATATTACAGGGCTATGTTTGCCCTGCACTCCTAGCCCAGTTTGCCCAGTCTCATTCCCATACTATATTCAGACACTGTTTGCCCTGGGCTATTCCTTTTGAAGATAGCTTGCTTTGTACTCCAGGCTAACTTTGCGTGCCAAGCAGTGCTAATGTAGCCCTGAAGCAAAGTTTTGAATATCTGGCCCTATGTGTTTAACTGTAGATGGTCAATACTCTCTTAAAAACAGCTGTAATATTTTTTTGTAACAGTATACTGTGTATATATATATATATATATATAAAAATATATACTGGGGGCGGTGAGTACCTCCCTTCCCTTTAGCACTTTGCATAGTATGGGAATGACATGATATTGTTCAGGAACAAAGGAGCTGTGTTACAACCAAACCTTTGTAAAGGAAGGCCTTGGGCCTTGGCTGTGTTGGCTGCAAGCCCAGAAGAAAATGCCTGTTCTTTTTGCTCAGACAGAGTACAAGTACTGTAAAAAAAGTAAAATTGTAGGGTTCATCCTTGGTGTGTTTCCATGAAACCATACATTTTGAGTGGAAATGGGTGCTTTAAGTGGGGATACACATCAAGTTTGAACTGGTAGTGACACAGAATTTTGAAATACAAGGTCAGGTTACTTGCTAAAGGTCACATAATATGAAAATGATGGGTGTTGGGAATCAAACACAGCCATTTAGGTTTGAAACAATAGTGCAGTCAAGCATCGAACTGTACTGAGGTGTATATATATTGCAATGACACCAAGAGCAAAGAAAAATGGCTATACATGTGTTTATGGCTCACAAACTGTTACTGCAGAAGTTGAATCCAGTCACGAATAGGGTTAAGTAATTTGGCTATCAGCCCAGAGGCGCTGGCATGAGTGGTTGGACACGTGTGGGTGTGTAAAGAAGAGTTTCTCTGGACAAGGAAAACGTGAAAGAGGCATTAATTGAAATGAAATGTTTCAAATAACCATTGTCCGCTGATTCCAAACTAACATTGATCAGTTATAATAAGACACACTTTTGAGACACAGTACAGTAGACATTCTAGTAATCAATTAATCTTTGTAAACAAAGAATTCTCCAACACATCTTTTTTAAACACCATCCATTTTTAACTGCACGAACAATCAGCACTTTTCTTGCCATCTTTAACAACTTCTGCCTAATCAGCTGAAACAACAGGATTTTATCCGTAAGGAAAATGTAGTACAACAAACCCCTATATGACAGATAGCAAAACCAACTGGTTAGCAATGACCCTGAAATAATGGATAACCACAACAATAATTAGGCACGGAGCACAAAACAACTGTAGTATATACCACTGAGTCTGAATGTATCCTAAAGTGAATAGCAATAACAATTAAATAAACACATATATATTACACCCAAACTGTTGCAGATGACATTAGAACAGCTTTAAACATTTACACAAGGTAAGCACTGGTTCTAGAACCATAAAAAAAAGGTTGGAGACAAAAATAGGGAGTGAACTGTAAGATTACTTGCCAGATATCAAGTTAAGAAGAAATGGCTGCTTGCCGTTCAGGATCAAATGGGACAGTTTTCTGTTCCAAAATCTCCAATTGTTTGGCCACATATTGAACAGGCAGTATGTCTGACTGCAATATGCTGCATGAGTGGAGGTCTGTCAGCATTTCACATTCATTTTTCAACCTATAGATTTCTCGCTCAGAGTCTTGAGCAGTTTTGGGTCCTGGAATTTCTATAATGGTGTGCATCCTACCACAATCATGCTTGTTAGTAGCAAACACACCAAGATTCTGTTCTAACAAAGGTGACAGGTCAGCATACAAGTCATGACTTTTGAACAAGTCTGTGACATCATATTGCTTATTGTGTTTGATGGCTGCCACCGCATGTAAGTCTGGGATGGTGACAGCATGGCATTGTCTCTGGATCTGTAGCAATAGCCTGTTAGCTAGGTCCACTACACAGCCTTGCTGTGCAAGGAAATCAATTCCCCATGTGCTGGGGTGATGACATAATACCATGAGGTCAAAAACAAATTAGGATTTTAGGTGGCCTACCTGCACAGGTAGTGCTACAGATTGAAAAGTTTGTAGTTTGGTACCATCTACACCTTGTGCACTAGTCTACCAGATGGTGGACCAGGCACAAGTGGCTGGGTTCTCATCATGGAAAACTGACATGGCTGCTCCTGTGTCTAGAAGCATATTGAGTTTGCGGCTCCTGAGTTGTCCCTTACACAGGGCCGTCCGTTTGTGTCAACAAGCAAGTCACTCACAGTCCAGACTGGGGCCTGTAATTGTCAGTTTGAACAGTTACCAGATTATGCCTCATCCTCCTGTCCCTGTGCCTTGTGGCCTGTGGGGGCCTGTTGGCCCCCTTGGGGCTTTACAGGACAGGAATACTGTACCTGTGGCATCAGAGCTGCAATTTCCACTTGCTCAATGAGTAGTTCCTCAATCACTACACCGGCCTGGCCTGTGCCCAGTGCTGCAAAGGGGTTTTGTCCCTTGGCCACTCGACCTTGCTGAGGCTGAAGGCCTGAAAGGGTTTGTGCTGCTGAATGGTACCAGAGCTGCAACAAAATGGCCTGCAGTGCCATCTGTTCCAGCAAGGGCCTCCTTCAGTTGTTTCCGGAGGGTCTCAGTTTCATCCTTTAAATCCCTATAGCTAGGCCCATTACGGTACTTGTTATTGGGAGTTGTGTTTTGCCAATTCTGATTGTTGTTATTGTTATTCTGGTTGTTTTTGTAGTTTCAGTTGCCCCCCCCCCCGTGGGCCTGGGCCCGATGGTCATCAGAAGGGGCTGCCTGCTTGGTGTTGCCACCTTCCACAGTGTAATGAGTGGGGGCAGGGTTGACCGCGGCGACTTGGGCCAGGTCCACCTGGGGTGTGGTAGTGATGGCAGCTGCCTTGTTGTTGTTTTGGCCTGAGGTGAGGTTGTGGAGGTAGACCTGGAAGGCTCTCTCCATCTTGGTAAGGATCTGTTCAAAATTGTCGGTCTGTGGGTAAAACACTGAGTTCAACTTTTTCCCTCAGGCCTGGAGTCATGTTTCTGATGAACAAATCTTTGTAATCAATTTGTTTTTTACTGGCAGTCTCATCTGCCAAGCCCTTACCAGCTTCATATGCAAGCCACAGTCGTTGGTGATATGCTGCTGGGCTTTCCTTTACATTCCACTTAATCTTGTAGGTCAAGCAGGCTCTAATGACACCTGGGGTGTTGGCTGAGAGAAGGGCCTTGGCAATGTCATTAAAATCAAGCGTGTCACAGTTGTGGACAGCCTCTGGGAGTTTGGCCCAGAGGGCGGGCTCGATGGTTTGTCTCAGGACTTGAACCTGGTACTCTGGTTGGAGAGAAAACTTCTCACAGAGGGAGTGCACCTTCTCCAAATTACAGCTGAGGTTGTCAGTGGGACCCATCTGTCCAATGCCTTGGGCAATTTGTTGAACAGAATGAGCAACCTGCAGGGGATTGGGTGTGTGTGTCTGGGTTGTAATGGCTAGAGCACCACTGAGGGCAGCAGCTGCCACCACATCAGTAACTGTTCTGAATGCACTCTCCTGGCTGATAGCATTCTCAATCATGCATTGAATTTTGTCATGTAGGGGTGATGGTGCATCTGGTGTGGTGGCAGTAGGCTGGTAATAACCTCCTGCACAATGCCTCGCACTATTACACCATCCTCCATGGTAATGGGAGCCAGTGGGGTGGTCTGAACCTCTGGCCTGCTGAAAGGAGCCAGTGGGGGTGCATGGCTAGGTGGTGGATGGCAGGGATGACTGGGTGGTGGTGGGCCTCCCATATCATGGGGGCTACTATGTTTGTTGTTGTCAAGGGGGCTGCCATGTTTGTTGTGACGTGGCAATGTGGGTGATGTGCCAACATGGCAGCCATCTTGGGGATAACTAGTAAATGCCACTGCCCTGTGGGGCAGGGGCTTGGATGTGACAAGGCACTCCAGGTCCCGTAATCCAAGTCATCATCTCCAAATGACGTGATGTCAATGGGTGTATACTGAAAACCATTCATAGCTTTAACATGGCCAGCAAGAACCTCTTTCTGATGGTGCAGTTTCATCATCTTTGCCTTACATCTGCTATGACAGACTCTAGCAGTGCCCTGCTCAATTTCTTTCTCAATCTCTGTCTGCAACATTCTGTACGCCACACCCAATTCGACATTTTCCGTAAGTTCCTTATCTAGCTGATTCATTAGCCTTGCATTCTCCTCTTTCAATTCCACATTCTCCTCTCGCAAACTCTCATTCTTATTAGTCAAAATGTAATTTAAATAAGACAGCTGTTTCTTATCATATTTTAACCTCTCAATGTCCTCTTTCAACATACAATTTTCATGTTGTGTTTCCTGAGCAGTACAATGCAACAGCTTGTTATTGTGGTCTTGGAGGGACTGTGCCTCCTCTGCAAGTTTCTTTTCCTTCTGCACTAACTCCTGTGCCTGCAGCCCCCCTACCTTGCAGACAGTAATACTTAGGGCATAGACACTTATCGTATATGCATTAGTGTCAAGATCTGAGTTCTACTGTTCTATTGCATTGTTGCTAAGAATCATACTGTCTATTATAACAGTGGGGAGACATCTCCATTTGGACCATTGTATAATTATTATTTTTTATTTTATTTTTTATTTTATTTTATTACAACTAGGATTACAAGTACCTTTGAGCCAGGCTCTTTTACAAAGGTTCCGGGTCAGAGAACAAATACAATACAAGTTACAGAAATAGGAACAAAACAATAAATAGTTTGGCTTATTAGGTTACAATGGTAGATCAATACAATAGCTAGAATAGGTAGAATGCATACATGGGAACACAGAGTAACAGAGGAATAAGTAGGAGGGAGGGTGGAAGATGAAGATAAATGTGAGGAGCGAAGCTGGAGAGGGCAGGAATTGCAGCCAAAGGGCATGATCATCAAACTAGGAGCAGGCTGAAACTAGCCAACAAAAAGGGAAAGATCATTGAGGGCTCAGAAGAGGTGGGGGATGAAGGGGGGGAGTCAGAAGTGGTAAAAAGAAAGAAGAAATAAAAAAGTAACAGAGGAAAAGGAGGGGGTGGAGATGTGGTAGGTGATAGTTGGAGGGAACAAAAATGAGAGGGCTGAGGAGATTATAGGTAGCATTTACAGGAGCTAGAGTTAGTACGGTGGAGCTGGAGTTTATGTTTGAATGAACCAAGGGGGGTGGTAGTGGACGAGATGCCAGGATTGAGAGCATTAAACCAGCTAGGTGCTCTGAAGGCAAAGGATCTTTGGCCCTGAGAGGTGCAACGGCGGGGAGCCTGAAGGACCTGGTATTCAGAGCCCCTGGTGTTACGTGGCTTTAGTCTTGAACTAAGCAGTGCTTGGACTCTCGGTGGAGCGAGGCCCATGGTTACTTTCTTTGCCATAATGCAGGTTTGGTATTTTATGTGATTTGAAAGTTGAAGCCAGCCAGATCGGGCATACAGGTCACATGTATGAGTGAGCCGATGAGCACCAGAGATAAACCTGCAGGCCTTGTTAAGTGGTGTTGAAATTTGTCTCAGGGCAGTGGCAGAGGCAGAGCCATAGATTATAAGACCATAATCAATGATGGAGACCACCGAGCTTTGGATGCCAATCTTCAGTGCATCTGCAGTAAGGTGCTGTCTATGTCGGTAAAGTAGGCCTAGGCACATATTTGCTGATGTGGCAACATTGTCTATGTGTGCCCCATAGGAGAGATTTGAGTCCAGGGATAACCCTAGATATTTGAATGACTGCACTTGCTCAAGGGTGTTGCAATTGCTGGTAGAGATAGCTAGGGGGTGAGATCTATGCCTGTTTTGAGAGCTATTAAAGAGCATTACTTTGTTTTTTTTTTTATGATTGAGAACAAGCTTATGATGAATGAACCAGTTTTCCACTGTGCAAAGCCTTGCTGAAGATTGGTCTGCAGGAGCACAGGGTCCTTGTGGGAGGAGAAGATAACAGCGTCATCAGCATAGAGGATAATCTATTCAGTGCAAGATTTCGGCAGCATGTTAAGAAAAAGGCTGAAAATGCCGGACCAGGATGGATCCCTGAGGGACTCCAGATCAGGACGATCTGAGGTCCGAAGTGTCCCAGCAATTTTGACTCGTTGAGATCTGTTTTGCAGATAGCTGTTGAACCATGAGACAGTGTCAGGAGAGAGTCCTAAATGCTGGAGTTGTTGGATCAGCAGACGATGGTGGACTGTGTCGAAGGCCTTGGTCAGATCTACAAATACTGCCCTGGTTAAGTGACCCATATCCAATGTGCCGTGCAGTGCTCCAGTGAACTCCAATAATGCAGAAGAGGTGCTATGACCTTTTCTGAAGCCATATTGTTGTGGGCATAAGAGACTGTGTTTGTCCACGTAGTCCGTGAGATGGTTGGATACTATGCATTCGAGTGCCTTGGAGAGAGGTGATAGTATCGAAATTGGTCGATAGTTCACATGGCAGGTCTTATCCCCACTTTTGTGGACTGGAGTAACTGTAGCCGCCTTCCATTTGTCAGAGAACTGACCAGTGCTAAGGGAGAGATTGAGAATGTGTGTTAATGGGACTAGAACCTCATCCATAGTGAGGGTTAGAAGTTTTAGATCTAGCGAGTCTCCACTTGATCTTGATTTTGAAATTGCTTTGGTGATGTGTGTTCGGGCATTGTGCAGGTTAATTTCTTTGAAGTGGAAGGGCAGGAGAGTGGTAGGAGGATCATCGGGGATAGCATGGGTAGTGTCAAGGAAAAAATCTGAGGGAAGGATGCTGCTGAGATCAGTAAATGCATTATTAAAGGTGTTCGCAATGACCAGAGGATCCAGGGTGATGGACTCATCAACCTTTAGCATGGTTGGGGAGGATTTTGTTTGTTTCCCTGTAACTTCTTTGATATTCTTCCAGAAATCCGACCCCTTTCCCCAGGAGTTTGAGAGAGCTTATTTGTAGTAGGCACTTTTCAGTAGCCATATGGATTTAGTGCAGTTATTACGGGCACATTTGTAGTTCTGTATGTCATGCTGGGCACCAGAGTCTCTAGCCAGGGCCCAAAGGTGGTTTTGAACCTTTAGCTGGGCAAGTAGCTCTCCAGTTAGCCACGGGTTGCAGAGTGCTTTGACTTTTCGTTTTTTAAGTGGGGCGTAGGTGTCACAGGCCGCATTGAAGGAGGAGATAAAGAGGTCAAGAGCTGTGTTAACATCTGTTGAGAGGAAAATGGGAGACCAATCAAACCGACTGAGGTAGGATTTAAGGTGTCTTAGATGTCCATGTGGGAGCACTCTGCTAGTGATGACTTTAGGTGGGGGCTTATGGAATTTATTTGACCATTCACATATAATGAGTGAGTGGTTGCTTAGTGAGTCAGGAAGAACAGAGGTGCTGGCAATATGAGAGGGATGACTGGTAAGGACCCAGTCCAGTGAGGTACTAGTGCCTGTTTTATAGTTCTTCCTGGTGGTGGAGAGAACCATTTGTGAGAGGTTTGCTGATGATATGGCATCCCGAGATATAGCAGCATCTGATGAGAGCCAATTAATATTGAAATCATCTAGTGTAATTGTCTCAGCACCTACTGGTTAGGTAATGCTGCCATCTTATGGCCTAGTACAGAACAGCATTTATTTCTGTAATAATTACATAATTATTTATCTGTAACAGCTCAAATACAGGTCCATTGTTCTCTTATCTTGTCTTTTGCTAGCTCAGCAGTGTTCCCAGGCTAGTAAGACATCAGGCTATGTGTCATTGACCAATAATGTGCCTTTTATATATCTTTTTAGTAGTTGTTGTAGTAATTATTAGGGGTATAAGACTTGCTGTATTAGGCATTTTCTCTGAAAAGACACAAAACTACTACTTTGTTTAGGTAAGCTGTGAAAGATTGGAAGTATTTTCTCCCCAGTGGATTTTTCACTGTGATTTGGTTATAAGCCTGCTTTGTTTAGCAGTAATAAATCCCTTGCAGTGGAGACCACCTGTCTGTAATTTCTTCACCTTTGTGCAGATCCAAACAAGAACCTGACAAGGGTGATTTATTACCCAATTACAACCTCAGCACCCTCAATCCCACCAGTACCCTGTCCTCTATGATCCCCATGCCTGTCACCCTCTCTACCTCCCTACCTTCCTACCTGCCTGTAATCCCCCGTTGTGCATCTCCCCCCTTTTCCTTGGTAAATACCAAGCAGAAGTAATCGTTTAGTGCTTCTGCCATTTTCCTCGTCACCTCCACCCAACCCCCTTCCCTCCTGATCCTTACTATATTGTCCTTGCAGCCCCTTTTCTCTCTGATGTACCTGAAGAATTTCTTCTCTCCTTCCTTAACGCTCTGCACCAGCTTGAGCTCCTTTGATGCCTTTGCTGTCCTTACAGCCCTAGTCACCTCCTTAGTTTCCTTCAGGTATTCCTCCCTGTCCTCCCCCCTCTCTGTCTTCTTGTACCTTCTAAAGGCATCTCTTTTCCTCCTTATCCTTTCCATGACTCCAGTGGTCACTCAGGTTTCTTAGCTCTCACCTTTTTACTCCTAGACTTGACGCAGGCTTTCATTGCCTTCTCTACCCTCTTCTTAATGAGCTCCCACCTCTGGTTAGTGTCCATACTAGGGTCAGTTTTGGCCACATGTTCCTTAACTATTTCCCTCATCCTCCCAATGCCAGCCCTCCTGAAGTCCAACACACCTGCATCAGACACTACTTATTCCTTACCCATGTCCAATGTGAACCATACCGCATGGTGGTCACTCCCCTCCAGTGGCTCCTCCACCCTCAGTTCCCTCACAAACTCCCCATTTGCCAGTAACAGGTCAAGGGTGTTCCCTAACCTGGTTGGTTCACTGACCATCTGCACTAGGAAGTTGTCCTGGAAAGCATCTAGCTACCACCTGATCCCATCTATTGCATGCGGCTGGAGTACTCCAGTCCACTCCTGGTAGGTTGAAGTCCCCCACTATCACCACATTCCCCTTTCCGCAGGCCCTCTCAATCTGTCCCACGAAATCCTTGTCTAGTTCTTCAGTCTGGGAGGGTGGCCTGTATACCACTCCCATCCTGATAATCCTATTCCTCGAGTCCAGGATCTTCACCCACAGTGCCTCAGTACTACTTCTCCCTCACGCACTTCAGTCCTTTCCTCACATACAACACCCCCATTCGCCTTTACTCTAACCTTGCAGAAGAAACTTTACAAATGCTTGGCGCTAAAATTAACTGACTGATTACATCAGTGGCTGGATTGTCAGACAAGTTCAACAGTATTACAAATAGAGTGACTGCTATTGAAACAACAGTGGAATCAGTGACAGTGGCAATAGCAGATGCAGCAAAATGAGCTGATGCAGCCATTGGAGCCGTTACCACAGAAATTAAGGAAAACTTGTACCTGAAATCAAGAGTGGAAACATCGGAGAATCAAGCCTGGGCTCATAATTTGAGGCTGCTTGGGCTTGCGGAAGGGTGTGAAGGCTATCATCTGCTGCTTTACCTGCAAAAGTGTCTGGTGCAGCAACTCAGAGAAGAGGTCACCTCCACAGTGCAGAGATTTCGGAAGGCATTAGGTTACTTCTAGAGGACAGCCTAACAACCTGGAGGCACCATGGACTGTTGTGACCATAATGGATGGGGTGGGCTCCAGAGACTACCTGTTGGCAATGGCATGGCGCAGGAAAACACTCCTGCAGGACAGCCAAGTGATCCGAATGTTTCCGGACCTAGGATGTGCTACAGACAAAAGCACAAGAAATGTGATGGGTCCAGAGCGATGTAAGGGAAACAGGTATTCCCCATGGAATAGTCTTTCTGGCCAGACTGCGGATAGTACACAGAGGAAAAATCTTTATTTTTATGGATCCAACTGAGGCGCTTAAGTGGTGTCAGAAGAATGCAGCAGCTCGTCCTCTGGAAATGTCTAGAGAGGATTCTTCATCTGAAGAAGATGGCACTTATTATTTTGCTGTTGGGTAAGGGGGAGGTATAAGTACTCTGGTAAGCTGTTTCTCCATACTGGTTGTTAAGAAAGTATATATAACCCTAAGTTAGACAATACACCCCCTTCCCGACTTTTATTTAAAGGAGAGAAGCTGTTGTCTCACCTCCGAAGCGTTCATTCTACAGTACGTGCAGATTAGGGTCTAGACCTATATTGGGGTTTATTTTAGTGCTGATACTGTCAATCTGTGTTAGAACAGGGCATGTGCCCAAAGTTCCCTTAGCTGTCCAATGGTAACATACAGTTTACTGCAGTACTTGAAGATTAGTGTCTAGACCTGCACTGTTTATTTTAGCACTGATACTGTCGATCTATTTTAATACAGTGAATGTGCTGAGAGTTCATTTAGCTACTTAACAGTAACATACAACTTGCTAAACTCTGCAAATTTTCTGTTTGATGGGGGGGCCTCCATCTAGTTTTGGATTGCACATGTAGTGCACAAAGCAAGAAAAATGCATTGTGAACTTTCCCCATTGTGGGTAAGATTCTTTGGACTGTTGAATTATGAATAATATTATACATACCATGCAGCTCATGGGCTTGTCCACAGCTTATTTCATTAGGAATCATTGAATTGGTTTTATTATATACTCTATCCTCCAAATGACGTGTCTTTTAGCTTTGACAGATGATTTGAATGTATTAAGATGAGTGGCGCCCTCATGGTTTTCTATGTATTGTCGAAGATAGTGAATGTAACTATATGTTTGATGTATAATCAATTAACATAAAGGCCCAGATATTTAAAAGGGTAGCTCATGGCGCAACAGTGTTGTGCCATGCACAACCACTGATATATTGACATGATATTCAAAGGGAAAAGTGCTGCACAAATCGATCGCCGGGCGCATCAATAATGTAATACGAGCACAGGTGTGGGGGGTGTTCCCATGCACCTGCACAGCCCGATATTCAGCCGGGATGTGCAGAGCCATCATCACCAACTCCTACTTGCTCCTGCACAAAGTTAAGCCAAAAAAAAAAGAACAACTGATGGCCACCCACAGGTGAGCTGCTGCATTGCAGCGTGCAACACGGCAGCTGCCACCTGTGGGTGGCCACCCCAGTTCCGGCTGCACCTGGCGGTGCCCCCCATGCCCGATCATGGGCATATGTTGCAAAATAAAGTCCCCATCCAATATCCCTGGTGGTCCAGTGGACCGAATGCTGCTCAATCGCGGGCATCTGGCCAAATGAACCCCCCCGTCCAATATCCCTGGTGGTCCAGTGGACTGCTATGTGCCCAATCATGGGCATCGTTATAATAAACCCCCCCATCCAATATCCCTGGTGGTCCAGTGGACCGAATGCTGCCCAATCACAGGCATCTGTTCCAAATGAAACCCCCAGTCCAATATCCCTGGTGGTCAAGTGGACGAATGCTGCCGATCGCGGGCATCGTTTAACAAAAATCAGCCTATTACCCTGGTGGTCTGGGTAACCCCTCCCCACCACCCACTGAGGTCCACTGTCCCCTCCCCAGTCAGCGGCGGGTGGCACCCCCACCCGCCTGCGCCCGCCACCCACCGACCTGACACCTCGGTAGGGCTGTATGTCCATTGGTTCTACAGCGTGAGCCAATGGTGTGCATCCTACCGTACTACACATTCAGATATGAATGAATCGTTCACATATCTGGAATATCTCCTGACAGGGGCTACACACCATTAGCTCACGCTGTGAACTCAATGCAGCATCGCCTGGTGTCAGCGAGTGACGGGCGGCAGGCATGTGAGGTGCTACCACCACTGTCTGACGGGGGCAGGTGATGGGACTCAGTAAGTGAAAGAGTACTGAACCACCAAGGTAATAGGGCGATTTCTGTTAAATGGATGCCTGTGATTGAAGCTTCGGTCCACTGGACCACCAGGATATTGAATGGGGGATTTATTATATGATGCCTGCGATGGGCATAGCGTCCACTGGACCACCAGGGATATTAGATGGGGTTTATTATAGCGATGCCCGATCAGCCCATAGCGGTCCACTGGACCACCAGGGATATTGGATGGGGGTTTCATTTGAACAGATGCCTGCGATCGGGCAGCATTCGGTCCACTGGACCACCAGGGATATTGGACAGGGGGTTTATTATAACGATGCCCGCAATCGGGCAGATAGCGGTCCACTGGACCACCAGGGATATTGGACGAGGATGTCTTTTTTTAGACAAATGCCTATGATCGGACTGCAGGGGGCGTCGGTCCCCTGATGGCTGCTGCCTGGCAGGGCGCCAGGCGCAAGTCGTCGGGGATCTTTGCACCTGCATGCTAATGGGATGCAAATGGGGCCATAATGACATGCAGATGGCCCCATGTGCACCTTGCATAAATTATGGCCCCATTTGCATGTCCCCTTTTCAATATTGCCAGTGCTGTGAATGGCACAATGGCACTTGCCCTAGTGCATCTCCATGCTCCGCTCTGGCCACTTGCGCTGGTGCAGTGCCGGGGTGGCCAGGGTGCGATATTCAAAGCTGCTGAGCCATAGTGCAGCTCCGTTGAATATCGCCCAGGCCACACCCCTGCGCAGCCAAGTTGAGCTGCGCCTAGGCTTGTGCCACAGCCTGGCGCAGTTTGAATATCTGGGCCAAAGTTTAAAACTTTAAGTAACCCATGGGAAACAGGATAGCATAATACAGCAAGTGAGGCACCACAAAGGTAAAGTACAGGATAGTCAGTGATAGCTGTTGCACGGGCCAATGAAGAATGAGAGAGGACAAGAGCTGAGATGTAAACAAGCTTAAAATACAGCCAGTTTCTAGTGAGTGAGCCATGTCAATACATATTATTGCAAACAGAAATGAGCTTGTCAGTTATGCAAACATACCAACCTACTTGCATGCACAACATCAGCTTGTGTGTTTTCTACATACCATGACAGTCTCTTACCACTAGTATACATAAAAATAATTAAATTCCTGCTAAGTAACTGTGGGAATAGTATTCATCTGGCAAGAAGGGTGCTTGAGAGTTGAGTTTATGTTACAGCTGCATGGAGACTCGTCACGAAGAGTGGACAGGTCCAAAGATGGAAATAGGGCCCAAGTGTAAGTGGCATTATGTATGAGTGAAAGGATAAATCTCAAACATGTACAGCATAATCATATATGAACATATGAAGAAGCCAGTAGAAGAAGGCCATTTGGTCTAACTAGTCTGCTCATAGTACAGGGTCTGCAGCTTTAGTTTCGGTACCTACCCCCCATCCCCAATTCTCCCATTCTCCCTACCCAAGATCCCTACCTTCCCCCTGTGCCTATCCCAGCCCATCTTGAAGCTTAGGGCTCTTTGTAGGAGTTTTGGTTTAGGGGTTCTGGATTCTTTGGAAAAAAAGAATTGGGGGTCCTCAGCTAAAATCTGGGAGTCCCCCGGAAATATTTGGGGGCCCCCATTAAAATTAATACAGTAAGTCTAACTGTAGTGTCCCACAACCATATCTCTTAACTGCCCCTGATTTTCAGGATGTCCCTAATTTTGCAGCAACATTTTCCTCTGTCCTTCCTAAACTTTGTGTTTTCATGACTGAATAGTGGGGAATTTAAGCACAAAATAATGTCAAGTATTAGATCTACAGACTTGTTATTCAGAAAATGCATTTTACGCCGTGCCCCTTATTGTACCAGCTTCCTGAGTAGATATCATCATGTTTTAAGATCTATCCCTTATTTTGGTCTTTTGTCCCTGATTATTTTAAGCCCTGTTCCTGATTTATGATGCAGGAGGTTGAGAGGTATTTATTTATTTATTTTTTGTTAACCGGGTAGGTACACTAGACAGCATAGCTGCCAATTTTCAGGTACGACCTGGGAGATTACAACAAAGGGTATGTAGACAATAATAGATACAAGAAAACATCATGGGAACAAGTAGAAGTCAGACACAGTACACTTTCACAACATTTTCGGCAACAACAGTACATTTGCAGGAATCTATATGTAGTAACAAATCAGGAATATAAGTGCAAATAACTAACTAACAGTCATAAGTCATACAACTAGTGAGTAAGTGCTAGAAGGGAGGAAATAGCAAGATTTCAAGGCAGATTTGAGAGTAGTAGAGGTTGGAGCCAGTAGGCAAGGAGGAGGAACCAGTACAGAAGTGGGTGGATAGAAAACAGGAGCAGGATTCAGAGCTTAGAAGAGCCTTACAAAGCTCCTATTTGATGCTGTGTGGAAAAGGGGAGATACTTAGATTCAGTGGAAGGGAGTTCCATAGTTTAGGGGCCCAGCTAGAGAAAGCATTCTCCCCAATTTTGGTTTTCAACTCGGTTGGACAAGACGGGATTTGTCAGCTGATCTCAGAGGGGAGGTAGAGGTCACAGGTTTGAGCAGCAGAGCTAATCTGTCAGGTATCTGGGAGGAGATTATATTTTTTATAAAACAGTAGGAAGTAAACTGGCGGAAGGCTGAGGGGGTAAACCATCCCAAACTGGAGTATAGTGTGCATCGGTGACTAAGTCTGGGTAAAGACAGAGCAAAATAGCAAATGCTGTTGTAGCAGACATCCCACTTTCAGAGGAGCCCTCCAGTAGTTGCTGGAAAGGCTGTTAACCCATATGCCAATTTGGGTCTTAGGATCCCCTGTGCAATGGCCATCCTCGCCGTGGATGTCAGGCTATGTCGCACCTTGTATGCCAGTCAAGTTGAATATTGATGGATTTAATGACTGAGGCTAGGTGCAGGTCAAAATCTAAGGCGGGATCAAGGGTTACTCCTAGGTACTTAAAGGTGGTAACTGTGTTAAGGGGAGCGCCATCAAGCGCTCTGATACTTAATGGTTGGGTGCAGGACTGAATTTCTGAACCTGAAACAAAGAGCATAGTCACTGTTTTATTTTTAAGACAAGCTTGTTTTGCAATAGCCAGCTCTGAAAGGTATTGAAGTTACTATTGAGAGTCAGGTTGCTATCTGAGAGGTTTGAGGAGGATGAGTAAAGAACAAGAGCGTCGGCATATAGCAGAGCCGAGCAAGCACTAGTGAGCAGTGGGATGTCGTTTATGAAGACCGTAAACAGTAGCGGACCAAGAATAGAACCCTGGGGAACTCTGATCCAAGTAGGAGCAAGAGGGGACTTAGCATCTCCAATCTGGACAAATTGTTGCCGCTTGGAAAGATAATTTTGGAACCAGGTGGTGACGGAGGTAGAGAAGCCTAGGGATGACAACTTTGATAGGAGCAGCCGGTGGTCAACTAAATCAAACGCTTTTGTAAGATCAACAAAAGTAGCCCCAGTGAGAGAGCCATTGTCCATAGCAAGTCTGACATAATTTGTAAACTGTATGAGAGCAGTGGATGTACTGTGCTCACATCAGAAACCATGTTGGTCAGGGGTGAGGAGTTTGAAGGAGTAGAGGTAATCTGAGACCTGGGTAGCAACAATTTTCTCCAGTATTTTAAAGAGGGTGGAGAGGATGGCAATAGGGCAGTAGTTCTTCAGGTTAGTGGTGTCCCCTTTTTGTGGACCGACACAACTCGAGCAATCTTCCAGAGGGAAGGGACATGTCCTGTAAGAGGAGACAGGTTGAAAAGTCTAGTCACTGGAGAGGCTATAGATGTATGAAGATGTAGGGATAGGACTGAGGGAGCCAATATATCCCCTCTCCATTACCTCTGTTCTGACAGATCTCCCTTGCCTGCTGCTTTAAGAAATGGCGTGCTTAGAATCAGCCGTTGCAGGCAGCTCTCTATATGCAGTGTTGAGAAAATAACCAGAAATATTTATTTTCACCTAGAGTGATAGAAGCTTGGAATACCCTACCTCTGGAAATAATCATTAGTAAAAGCAAGATGGCCTTCCAAAACAAACTTGATAAGTAGCTGCTTAATAGTAGTTTCACTCACAGGTAAGGGATTTTGGATGGAAAGCATCATGGGCATATTGCCTCCAGTTTTCCTATTTGACCTCAGTATGAAAAGTGGCATGCAAATTACATACTTCACGACCCCTATCTTCTGATCTCGCTCCGATTTCAGCTGGATGAACCACTGTTGTGGAGCTCCAACATGCCACTTTTCTCAACACTGCATACAAAGAGCTGCCTGTAACAGCTGATTTCTAAGCAAGCCATTTCTTAAAGCAGCAGGCAGAGGACTCCTAGGTCATATTCTGTGAGCATCTCTGGGAATTGCTGCCAAAATTGCAGAATGTCCCAATACCCAGAATGTATGTAAAGGAAGTGTGTACCCGCATCCCTGAGAGCCCTGAAGCTGCGCACTGTCTTCATTGAAACCACTTCTCCTGGCAGTGCATTCCAAGTGTCCAGTGTCCACCACCCTCTCTGTGAAGAAGTGCTTTCTGACCTCCCTCTACACCTCCCCCCTCCAGACTGTGCCCCCTCGTGTTATAGTTGCCACTCAGCTTAAAGAGACCCTCCTTATCCACCTTATTTATCTCTTTCACACTGTTTAAAAACAAACATGCGTTTCATTTAGCCACAAAATTGGAGCGTAGGTGTGAGGGAGTTAAGCAATAAGGCACTCTGGTGACATTGGTGGTACTAGGTTTTACCCACAGTCAGGGGTGTAGCGAGGCAAGAAGCAAAGCTGAGTGCATTCAGCCACCTGACTGTGGGGGAAACCTAGTACCACAAATGTCCCAGAGTGTCTTACTGCTTATATGAAATGGGTCCATAGGTAGTCATTAAAAAAGGAGCATTCTAAAACTTTTCAAAGCTTTCCTAGGTCCCTCATCATTATAGAGTGTTCTATATTCGAGAGCTGGCCCACAAAATTAATAAGTAGCTCAGGGCTCAAGGGACAGAGCAAAGCAAAAACACCGGCAAGAGTAACAAAAGGACATGACTCAGTGTCTGGGAAAACAACACATTCCAACGATAGGAGACTAAACAATTGCATCAACTTTTCATGTCACTCTGACACTTTGTCAAGACAGTCACTCTGAATTATTGACAAAGCACCAGAGTGATGTTAAATGTTGATGCAATTTTGATGAGGGGGGTGCTACTTTTTTCTGTTACCTGAGTAAGAAGTGTTGTTTGTGCAGTTTTCAAATACATGCATGTGTTATAGTCTCCCACTGTTGGAATGTGTAGTTTTCCTGGAAGTAGTGCAGATTCCTTTTGTCTCTCGATATACAAGAGCAGACTTGCTTCTCCAACACATCCAACCACCATGCCACTGTCTGACCAACCCAGCACTCTTATCGTCCATCAACCCCAGCTGAACAATCACAGAGCTGATTCGTCATTCTTACACCACCTAACCATTCTCATTACTGCAATGCAAAGGCAGAAGCATGCCTCTCAGCATGCAGCATCACAAATCAGGGACAAGGCAAAAAAAAATCAGTGGCAAATGGCATAAATCAAAATAGCAATAACAGCCACCAAAGCTAGCTACAGTATGCTGCTTAGTGTAAATAGCCATTTCCTATTGAGCACTACCCTCGAACTCTAATGGCTGACATGATTTTAATATTTAAATCCTGACACCTCAACGACAATGACAATTTTGGCAAGGACAGAGGAAATATCTTGGGCAAAATCAGGGATGTCCCAGAAAATCAGAGACAGTTGAGAGGAATGGACCGAAGAACACTGTTCAAAAGATTGGACTGATCCCCAACCCCCCACCCAAACCCCTAACCACCCACTTCCCAACAAACCAAAGAAGCAGCTGGTGAATCCTTCCACCACCATTGCAAACCTATGTACGGCCTCTAAATTACATAAAACCACATTAGCCAGCCCATGCTCCAGCATTGGGGCAAGGCACCCCCCCCAAATTGGGCTTACATTTAAAAAAAAACTCAAATTTTACTTAAACACCCTGAGTGTTTTTAATGGCAGTCCTAAAAAAAAATAGAGGGAACCAGCCCATAGAGCCGAAGGGTGAGCAGCCACATATTGTCATAAAAGTTGTCATACATGTTCAAAATAAATTTAAAATAGTGTTTTAAATTCCTCCACAGATCATCAGTATGGAATAAACTGCATGTAAACTTACTTTCCCAAACTCAACCTTTCAGACACTATAATAGACATGCACACAACATATATGCATGTGCTCAGATTCCCAGTAACTGAACATGAAACAGCGAGAAGAGCAAGACAACTGACAAAAACTATGTAGTCTTTGATAACTCCTGGCAACTGACTCCCCCGGCAACATGGTGGATGCACGGCGTCACCTGACCCAATGACCTTGTAGTGTCAGTCTGCCCCCTAGCTATATTAGAACTCAGGAATCTTGACTGAAGCCACCAAATACAGTGAGCTCATTGGGAAAGACATGTCAGGTGGGCATTGATTAATGCCCTAGACTTGGCTTACCAATCTTTTAATGGCATATCATATAAATCAGTCCGGCGACTGACGTTTGACTCTGAAGTTTAACAAGCAAATAAACCATTCTGGTGTCATATTTAAAATAAAGATTAGCGAGGAAGAGTATACTGAAAAAAAAGAAGAAATTAACTCCATACTTACGAACATATGAACATACGAAATTTGCCAGCAGATAAAGGCCTAGAGGTCTATCAAGTCTGCTCGAATGTGCAGCTAGCACCCCTTATTCTGCAGCTGCCCCTCCCTTCCACCCTTCCCCTTCATTAACCCTCCCCTTGTTCTGTCCCATCCTCGCTTGAAGCAGTCCACTGTTCCACTGCATACCACTTCTGCAGGTAACGCATTCCACCCAGCCACCACCCTCTGTAAAAAGTGTCTCCTCATCTCCCTCCTGAACCTTCCTCCCTCCAGTCTCATATCATGGCCCCTGGTGGCCCTCCCTCCTTACTTTGAACAGCCCCTCTGTACCTGTCTTGTTTATTCCTTTCATGTATTTAAAGGTTTCAATCATGTCCCCCTGTCTCCTCTCCTCCAGTGAGTACATGTTCAACTCCTTCAACCTCCTCTCATATGATAAGTCCCCAGACCTTGATCATCTTTGTCCAGCCCTGCATGCCTCCCTCCAGTAACTTAATGTCCCTCTTCGAATCTGGGCAGCCAGAACTGCACGCAGTACTCCAGGTGTGGTCTAACTAATGACCTATACAGTGGCAGAATCACCTCCTCCCTCTTGAGGATATACCCTTGCAATACAACCCAGCATTTTGTTGGCCTTTGCAGCTGCCTTCCTACACTGTGCAGAGTTGTTCATTGACCCTGTGATGAACACACCCAGATCCTTCTCCTCCTCTGTCTGGGCTAGCTGCACTCTCCCTAGCTGGTAAGTCCTCCTTGGGTTCTTCATCCCAAAATGCATCACCTTGCACTTTTGGCATTAAAGCCAGTTGCCAGGTGTCTGACCAGGTTTCAAGCTTTGCCAGATCATCCTGCAACCTACCATCCCTAGGTCATCCACCACCGCGCCAACCTTGGTATCATCAGCAAACAGACTGATCTTGCTCTTGATGTCCCATGATAGTCTGCAATAAATATCCCAAACAACACTGGTCCCAACACGAGCCCTGTAGGACACGCGTCGTCACTGCCCTTGGGTGTGAGAGCTCCCCACCACCACCACCTCTGTTGCCTTCCTGCAGCCAGTTTCTACCCATCTCACCAGCATTGCACCTGCCCTGTGCCTACTAACTTCCTTCCAGCCTTCCATGTGGCACTGGGTGAATGCCTTACTGAGTCCAGATACAGGACATCACTGCATGTCCCTGTCCAGTTGCCTAGTTACCCAGTCATAGAACTCGACCAGGTTGGTTTGGCAGGATCTGCCATGTGAAAACCATGCTGTCTGCTGTCCTGTAGTCCTTTGGCCTCTAAGAGGGCCACCAGCCTCTCCTTCAGGATAGTCTCCATTAGCTTACCGCATGGATGTGAGGCTCACTGGTCTGTAGTTTCCCGGTTCATCCTTAGGGCCACTCTTGTGGAGGGGCACCACATGAGCCATCCTCCAGTCCTAGGTACACCCGAATGTAGTGAGGCATCAAATGGTCTGCCAAAGGTCCTGCAAGGACCTCTGCCAGCTCCTTCAGTACCCTGGGGTGGATGCCATCTGGGCCTGGTGCCTTGTCCACCTCAGTGCCTTCAAACCCTCTCAGAACTCTGCCTCCATGATTTCCCATCTGTCACCACTTCCCCCTGCGTCTGCCATTTCTCCCATCTTGGGTGTCACCCCCTCTTCTCTTTAGTAAATACTGAGCAGAAGTACTCATTTAGTGCTTCCACCTTATAATGCCCTGCTTCACCCAACCCCTCCTTCCTAATCCTTACTATGTGGTCCTTACAGCTCCTTTTCTCCTGATGTACTTAAAGTCCTTCTCCCCTTCTTAATGCCTTGTGCCAGCCTGAGTTCCGTAGATGCTTTGGCTCCCCTTACTGCCCTTGTCACCTCCTTCGATTCTGTCAAGTACTCCTCTCTGTCCTCCCCCCTCCCTGTTTTCTTGTATTTCCTAAATGGCTCTTTCCTCCATACCTTTTCCATGACCTCCTTGCTCAACCAGCTCGGTTTCTTAGCCCTAGCCTTCTTGCTCTGGGCTTTGCAGCAGGTTTTGGTTGCCTCCACTATCCCCAACTTTATGAGCTCCCATCTCTGGTTAGTATCCATACTAGATTGAATTCTGGCCAGGTACCCTTTACCACTTCCCCCATCCTCCCAAAGTCAGCCCTCCTGAAGTCCAGCACTCTTGTGCCAGATTCCCTCCTTCCCTTGCCCATATCCAGTGAGGCCATACTGAGTGGTGGTCACTCCCTGACAGTGGTTCCTCCACTGTAAGTTCTCTCACAAAGTCCCCATTTGCCAGCACAAGGTCAAGGGAATTCCCTAACCTGGTTGGTTCACTGACCATTTGCAGCAGGAAGCTGTCCTGGAAGGCATCCAGCAGTACCTGCTCCCTTCTGTTCCTGGTTGTTGGGGTGCTCCAGTCCACTCCTGGCATGTTGAAGTCCCCCACAATCACCACACTACCCTTCTCGCAGGTCCTCCTGATCTGTCCCGCTAGTTCCCTGTCTAACTCCTCCATCTGAGATGGTGGCCTGTACACCACTCCCATTCTAAGACTCCTATTCTTCTTGGAATCCTGGATTTGCACCCAAAGTGACTCTGTACTACCTCCTCCCTTCCTCCCTTACACACTTCAGTCCTTCCTTCACATAGTGCCACCCCTCCTTTCCAGTCACCCTGTCCTTATGAGATAACCTGCCCCTGGTACAGACAGGTCCCAGTCATTATATGGGTGGCCCATGTTTCCCGTGATGGCTGCAATGTCAACCTCTCCCTCTGCCATGAGAACCTGCAACTCAGTTTTCCTCCCAAGGCTCCTAGCATTAAGGGTAACCACCTTCCACCCTTTCCCCTCTTCCCATCCTGCCCTCCTTTTCTAGCATCACCAATAGTACTTGCCATTTGTCCTTTGTCACTGTTATGGGGGGTAAGCTCATATGATTTCCCAACCTGTGGTCTCTGCATATCTCTTCCCCAACTGCCACCCCCCACTCCTAGTTTAAACTCCCAACTTCCTCTATATAGTCTTCTATCCTCTGCTTCAACACTTTCTTTCCTTCCTCACTCAAGTGTAGTCTGTCCTTGGCATAGAGACTACTGTCCTCCCAGGTCCCTCCCACCCCCAACAGCCCATACCCTTTAGCACAACACCAGGTTCTTAGCCATCTGTTCTCTGGTTCACCAGGTTCTCTGCCAGGTTCTTAGCCATACTTACCTTAATTTCCTTTTCTGTTAGCTCCAACATTGTCAATAGGTAATCATAACAACTGGGTATAGTGCACCCCTACCAGGGGACATGGCACAGCCCAAGCTTTAGAATGTTGGGCATATGAGGATTCCATGCAAAGGCAGTTCCCCACTTACTACTTACTATGCAGTGCCATTATAGCTACACATGTTCACATATTGTAAACCACTAATACACATTCGCAATACATTAAATAAATTACTATCTTACATTCCTAGCAGGCATTCGAGGAAGGAACTGTTCTCCACGGGCTCCAAGTCTGGATTTTACGGTCCTTTTGCAGGGAAGACCTTCAAAATGTAATAGGTCTTAGACAATCACAGACCTGTGAACTGAAGCTAACACAAAATGAAGCAGATTCTCTGGTTTCTTTTTACTGAGTGCAGTGAATTTACCTGCAACAGGGAAAAACCCTAAGAAGGACTAACAAAACCTGTTAACTTGTGGTCACACACTAACTAAGGGAAAAACCTTGTTTTAATTGTCAGAGTACAGCGCAGCAGAACAGAGAGAGACAGAGATCTGAATAGGGAATTTTAACAAACCGAACCTCTCTTCTGACATATTGGATAAGATTCTCCCACAGGAGCAGGCTCCTGGGCGGGCCCCATTGACAATGTTGGAGCTAACAGGAAAGGAAATGATGGTAAGTATGAAGTTAATTTCTTCTTTCTGTAGTGCTCCACATTGTCAATGGGTAATCGTAACAGCTGGGCTCTAAGAAGCAGTATCCAAATAAAAAACTGGGAGGGGAAGAATATTGTCCCATATACCTGAACATATCAGAAAATACCTGCAAACTGCTGCCTGCAACACTCTGCAACCAAAGGTGTGTTAGCTGAAAAACTCTGACAACCAATTTGTAATGCTTATGAAAGTGTGGAGAGAAAACCACATAGCTGACTTGCATAGCTCTAAAAAGGAGGCATCGCCTCTCTGCTGAGGAAAGAGCCCTGGCCACGGTGGAGTAAGCTTTGAAGAGAGCCAGAAGCTTATCTTTTTTTGTTTTAATTGACATAGGCCTTAGCAATGCAGACCCACGCCTATCTAGTTGGGGTAGTCTAGAAGCTAGATGCAGCTCAGCTACTCCAAGGGAAATGGATCATCTGAGTTACAACACCAAGTTGCTTGTTAAGGTAGCACTTAACTGCCCAATACAGTCCAGCTTGTGCAGTTCCTTCTCATGGGGTGAGAAGGTTGCGTACAAAGGGATGGAAGACATGCTTCCTGCTTCACAAGGAATGCCATGAGCACTTCTGGGACAAAAGACGTAACCATCCTGAGTACCACTTATCTTTATGCATAAGAAGGTAAATCTCCTCATGAGACAAAGCCTGGAGTTCACCCACTCTCCTGGCTGAACACCTGACGACTAGGAAAAAACAGACCTTGTAAAACACCACATACAGTGAAATGGATGTGAGTGTTCGCAGAACTTCTTGCAAGAAGAATTCAGAACCTGATTCAGATTCCCAAGAGTACCGGAGATAGAACACCAGACATGTTCTGCTAAATGCGCACCTATCAGGCCTTAGGCCAAAAATCCCAGGATGCTGTGAAGCAGAATCTGGTCTGATAGTGGGCTCAGTATCAACCTCTTCATCATGTCTTCTTGTAGAGAACTCAAAAAAGTGCAAAATAGCGTCTGGTGAAGGGCCCAAGGTAAAAGAGTAGAGGTAGCCCTTACCAGAGCATGGGCTGCTGACCTAGAGGATGTCTGACATCCAACGAGGTGTCAAGACGTTCCTCCAGAAAACCTATATTTACCCATTCATTTTATAAGTAAAAGGGCCTCCAAATCTCAGGATCCAAGGTGCAAACTGTTTCATCCCTGGCTTTTTGGGGGGAGAGTGAGAGAGACCCTGATAGCGGTCTCAACACTATAGGGCAGAAGGGTGTTGTTGAGCAAGATTCTCTAAGTCCGAGAACCACAGTCTTCTCAGCCACTCTGCAGCTAATAAGAGATGGCTCTTAGAGCATCCTTTATATTACAGCTCAGACACTAAGGGCAACCCTAGAAGGCATACGCCAAGTGCGGTCCTGCTCCTAGCCTTACTGTGTGCTGAACTTCACCGCTCTTCACTGATATATACTGTATGCAACTGAAGTGTAGTATTATGAGGTGCCACTAGAGGGTGGCATGGACTTTACAAACTCTAAGAGAATATAGATCTTGAGCAATAGTAGTGTTGTTGTTAGAAAGATCCAGAATCTCTCTCTCTTTCTCTCTGTATTCAC
This sequence comes from Neoceratodus forsteri, assembly GCA_016271365.2. Taxonomy (NCBI): domain Eukaryota; kingdom Metazoa; phylum Chordata; order Ceratodontiformes; family Ceratodontidae; genus Neoceratodus; species Neoceratodus forsteri. Next base: position 880,379,965 of record CM057450.1, on the reverse strand, counting down.
AAGAAGGTTGCCTTGTTAGAAACATGTAATAAAGCTATGCAGTTCCTAAAGAAGGTCCTTGTGTAGATCACTTGCTTTTTCAGGATACAACAGATTCTTTGGCTACAAGAATAAAAGAAAGAGGATGTTTTCATCCAGAGTGAGAAAAAGAAAATTATTCAGAGATTGAAAGTAAAGAAAGTAGTGGAAGCTACTCTACAGTAAGTGGTTGTCTACATTCAAAAAGGAAATGGCTGGCACAGTAGGAACTGTGACTTCTTTTAATCCTCAAATTCAAACCTGGGAGGAATACTGTGAAATCTTGTCACATTTCTTTATTGCAAATGATATCACAGAGGCTAGTGAAAAGAGAGCCATTTTACTAAGTAGAGTGGGTGCACAAACCTACAGCTTATTAAGAAATGTGTTGAGCCCTGAAAAACCTGGTGACAAATCATATAAAGACTTAGTAAAATTGTTGAAAAATCACTTTAACCCAAAACCGAGTGAAACTGTACAAAGGTTCAAATTTTCTAGAAATGGACAAGCTGGAGAGACTATGGGAGCATATGTGGCAGAGTTGAGAAAAATGGCTCAGGACTATTGTAAACGTGGGTAATAAGGAATTATGGAAACAGTTTAGGGCAGATTCTGAGAGATAGACTGGTTTATGGGATAAATGATAGAATTCAAAGAAGGTTATTGTCAGAAACAGATTTAATGTTTGAAACAGCATTGAAGTTGGCACAAGCTGTGGAATCTGCTAGTCAAAATGTAAAAGATTTACAGCAGCAATCAAGAGAAATGTCTGGGCCCAGTTGTAGTTCACAAAAGCCACAGGACTCTGTAAACAAAATATTTAGAAACAAAGAGCAGCCAAATAAGTACATGATTAAAAATTACTGCCATTGTGGGGGCCAGCATTTTCCGCAGGCATGTTGCTTTAAAGATGCCACATATGTGGAATGAAAGGCCACATCAGTAAAGCCTGTAGAAATAAGATTAAAGAGAAAAGGGAAGCACACACACCAAGAAAGACAGGGAAACAGAGTAAGAGCAGTCCCAAAAAGGACTGCTGAATTATTATAACAAGTTCTTACTAAACCTATCAGCCCTTTTGATGCCCTTGTATCAGCTCTTGAGGAAAGGTGTGAAATGGCATTGGGGAGCTGAGCAAGAGAAAACTTTTGAGGCTTCCAAGAAGTACTCCAATCAACAGATGTGTTAGTACACTATGACGGCGACAAAGACCTCATTCTCTCCTGTGATGCTTCACCATATGGTGTTGGTGCAGTTTTGTTGCACTGCATGCATGATGGAACTGACAAACCCATTGGATTTGTGTCAAGGACTTTAACAGCTGCTGAAAACAATTACTCACCGCTAGACGAGGGATTGGCTGTGATGTTTGGGGTGCAGTTTGGGGTGACATTTTGTCATCTGCACAGACCACAAGCCCTTGATTTCTCTCTTAAGTGAGATGAAGGCCATACCACAGATGGCTTCACCAAGGATCCAGAGGTGGGCTGTCACACTTCAAGCTTATGAGTATACCATAGTGTACAAGGCAGGTAAGGACCATGGTAACACTGATGTCTTAAGTCATCTTCCCCTACCAGAGGGCCCAACTAAAGCTCCCTGTGTAGAATGAGTGTTGTTAATGGACCACATGGATGCCTCACCAGTGACAGCTGCTCAAATCAGGTTCTGGACTGGAAAAGACCCTGTGCTGGCAAAGGTCCGGGAGTACATCTTGCGAAGATGGCTCAAAGTAGTTCTGGAAACTCAGTTCACACCTTACTTCTCCAGAAAAACTGAACTCAGTGTGCAGGATGGATGTGTCTTATGGGGGGCTCATGTTTTAGTGTCGCCCCAAGGTCATAAACTTGTCCTTGAGCAGTTGCACCAGTGCCATCCTGGAATGACATGAATGAAAGGACTGGCTAGAAGATATATGTGGTGGCCCAAGATGGATGAAGAAATTGAAAGTAAGGTTCAAATTTATGACACGTGCCTGGAATATAGGAAAGCTCCAGCCACTGCTCCACTCCACCCATGGGAGTGGCCTGAGAAACCCTGGAGGTGATTATATCTTGATTATGCCAGTCCATTCCTTGGAAAGATGTTCCTAGTTATTGTGGATGCACATTCCAAGTGGATAGATGTTTATCCAATGACTTCAGCGACATCAGCAGCTACTGTAGAGAAACTCCAAATGAGCTTCAGTAACAATGGTATGCCTGAGATGGTAGTATCTGTTGATGGAATTCCTTTTGTTAGTATGGAATTTAAAGAGTTTATGGAAAGGAATGGAATTAACCACATAACTTCTGCTCCATATCACCATTCCTTAAATGGGTTAGCAGAAAGAGCAGTACAAGGAGTGTTTAAAGAAAATGTCTAGAGGTACGTTAGAAACAAAAGTAGCTTGCACATTGTTCAGCTACAGAATAACACCACAGTCAACAGAAGTGTCACCAGCCGAGATGTTAATGGGTTAGAAATTGAAGTCAGCCTTGGATTTGTTACACCCTGATTTTAAAGGAAAGGTGAGACAGAAACTGTTAAAAACCAAGGAAAAGCATGATAAGCACGCAAAAGCATGAGGTTTTGTGACAGGAGATTCAGTATACAGCCGCAACTTTTGTCAAGGAAAGATGGATACCTGTAATTATTCATGTTGTGATAGGACCCCTGTCCCACAAAGTACTGCTGGGAGATGGCAGAGTAGTGCGCTGTCAAGTGGATCAAATCCACAGGAGGTACATCGAGCCGGACAGAGTTGTGGACACAGAGGTTGAGAACTCTGTGAAAGGGGTCAGTTTCCATAACCAACCCAATTCTTTAGAGATTCATGAGAAATCAGGAGAGTTACCACTTTCCATGGAAGTCCCAAGTCATCCAGAGACATCTGTCACTGACATGACACCTGTACCATTTGCACCGAAAATTAAAGAAGTAACTTTGTCAACAGTGTTTAGAAATTTATCACCTGTAGATAGTTCAGTACCAGAGTTACAGCTTAGATGCTCTTCAAGGAACAGAAGATCTCCCTCATATTTGAAGGACTATGAATGTTAAATTTTTTATTTATTTATTAAATTTAGGATTGCAAATACTTTTGAGCCAAGGCTCTTTTAAAAATGTTCCACATCAAAGTAGGTGCAATACAGAGTAGACAACACATTGAGTTACAGAGGCATGGTAACAGTCTAACAGTAAGTACATGTCTATGATTAAGACATTTGGGCTAAACTAGCACTAGTGTTCTGAACAGCAGTAGAGAGGGTACAGAACAAGGGAGGAGAAATATGGGAAAGGTGCAGCCAGAGGCATTGTCATATTACAGATAGAAGTGCTGGAGTCAAAAAGAACAATAAATAAAAGAAAAAAGGGGGGCCGGGGTATAGTGACTAGAGGAAGTGCAAGGTGGGGAGATAGTGAGGCAGCAGTACGTGGGGGTAAGGTAGGCTGTTATGAAGGACAGTCACAGATGCTGGAGGCAGCGAGGAATAGACAGAGTTTGGATTTGAACTGTCCAAGCATTTGCACAGTTGAGAAGTCACTGCTGAGCATAAATAATAATAATAATAAAAAAAAATTAGTAGCCTCTTTAAGGGAGGGAGAATGATATATACTGTATGCAACTGAAATGTAGTATTATGAGGCACCACTAGAGGGCGGCATGGACTACACAAACTCTAAGAGAATATAGATCTTGAGCAATAGTAGTGTTGTTGTTAGAGAGAGATCCAAAATCAATATCTCTCTCTCTCTCTCTGTATTCACAAGAAGACTGCCTTGTTAGAAGTCCGTAATAAAGTTATGCAGTTCCTAAAGAAGTTCCCTGTGTAGATTGCATGTTTTTTCAGGATACAACATTCACCGACTGGGAGAGGGATCAATCACAGAAGGAAGGAAGACTCCAACAAGTGCGGAAACATGGATTCCTTGACAGCAGTTCTACCTAGCTGAATCTCCCTTGGAGTGCACAGTTCAGGCTCCTATTTCCACCGAGGCAGCTTCTCTCCTCACTCACTCTGCTCAGACCCAGTCAGTGACTGCTCTCTCAGCATAAGAAGCAGTTGGAACACTTACCCAGAATTCCTAGCAGTGTATGTAAATCAGCATTTGTACTGCTATACCACTACTGAAATAGTGGTTGACTAATAGAAAGCTCTCAGCTGGAAGCAACAGCGCAGACACAAAGGGCACCCCTAGGAGGCATACCCCAAGAGCAGTCCAGACCCTAGCCTTACTGTCTGCTGTACCCATCAATGAAATAGTGATCAGCTAATATAAAGCTCTCAGAAACAACAGGTCAGACACAAAGAGCAATCCTAGGAGGCATATGCCAAGTGAGGTCCAGCCCTTACTTTTACTGTCTGCTGAGCTTCACTGACTGGGAAAGAGACCTTCTCTCCTCCAATCTCTAGTTGTGTTACTAAGTGGCAGATCTTAACAAACTGATGTTTTTTTGGGTTTTTTTTAGCAGGAAGGAGTAACAAAAGTTCTCTTCCTATATAGGTTCTGCATGTCACTGCCCACTTCCTGCCTGACCTGACTAGAAAACAAAAAAAAGCCTGTTTCTCTTTTGTCCACTTGAAACATATCATCTTCCTCTAAATTTGAATAATTGTGTACTCTTTCTTTCCGTCCACTGGCATGCACATGGATATCATTGGCTACCAAAACTGTGGGACAGTCTTCAATGGTCACGTCACCCAAAGGCAGGGCCACTGTCCCATATGCTCGGAGATATGCCACCTCAGGGCTCAGCTGCAGGAGGGATGGGGTGAGATCAGCATCCTACGTAACCACCTATGGAAAACATTTCTTTTAGGAGTGAACCTCCACATCACAGACACCAAACCAGCACACCTCTCCCCCAGAGAATGACCAGTCCTGGGGGAGGGCAACCAGTTGCAGAAACAGGGGGCAGAGCTCAGGCAACTGTCCCAAACCAGCAAAGCAATTTAAACACAGCAAACAGGTACACACCTCTTGCGTCCATACTATCCGTAACAACGGAGGATGTATCAGGCCAAATGAAAACCAAATGCAGCAGGATAGCAAAACAACATCATAAACAAAACCTCAACAGGAAAAAAAATCATAATCATAGGGGACTTCATGATTCACGGTGTGGACCCCCACCTGAGCAAAACAAACGTGCAGATGTGCAGGTCAGATGTCTCCCAGGAGCATCCACTTGAAGGGACACTGACCGAATAGTCAACATAGTTAAAAAGGAAGAAGAGGGCTCAAACATCTTGGTCCACCTACGGACCAATGACCTTGTTAGACGGTCGAGGAGGTTAAGGAGCACATTGCGCAGCTAGGCGAGAAATTGGATTCATTTTCATCCAGCATTGCATTCTTTGAGATTCTGCCTGTTTGGGAAAAGGGGAAAAACAGGCAGAAAATCAGAGAGAAAGAGATGAGTGAGCTCAACACATGGCTCGAAGACTGGTGCCACACAAAGGGGCACCACTTCGTCGGAAACTGGGGCAACTTCCGAGAAAGGGAGTTCTTCTAATTTGGCAGCCTCCACCTGACTAAAGAGGGAGGCAGAGCACTGGGTCAGAAATTTGATGTCCACGCAGGACATTTAAACTAGCTGGAGGGGAGATGATGGTAACTCTAGGAGAAGCACACATAGCACCTGCTATCTCTGCCCCTCCAGCTAGCACCAAATTTACACGCTCCAGGATGGCAAAAGCAGATTGCCGGGAACATTAAACCCTTTCTGGCTCTGGCGTTGGCCATCACAATGGAAAGGGAGGAACCATAAACAGGGAAAACTACAAAGGGATGAACAGTAAGATCAAGGGAGGCATGACAAACAAAGCGACACCTGGGAAACAAAAACCCAGGGGAAGAGTACACAATGGGGGGTGAGATACTAACAACAACAAAAATGGAAAGGGACCTGGGGGTAGTCATATCAGATGACTTAAAGGTGGGCAAGCAATGTGAGAGGTGAGGAAGGAAGGCTGGGGGGATACTGGGATGCATAGGGAGAGGCATCACCAGTAGAAAACATGAAGATGTTATCCCTCTGTACAGACAGCTGGTGAAACCCCATCTGGAGTACTGTGTGCAGTTCTAGAGACCCAGTCTCCGGAAGGACGTAGACAAGATGGAAGCTGTCCAGAGGAGGGCAACTAAAATGGTGCAGGGTCTGCACCGGAAGACATATGAAGAGAGACTAAAGGAGCTTAATATGTATAGCCTCTAGGAAAGGAGGGAGAGTGGGGAAATGATAGAAACTTTCAAGTACCTCAAGGGAATCAACAAAGTCCAAGAGGGTAGCATCTTTCAAAAAAAGAGGTGTGCAAGAACAAGGGGGCACAATTTGAAGATGGGGAGTGGCTCAGAGGTAATGTAAGGAAATATTTTTTCACAGAGAGGGTTGTGGATGCATGGAACGGCCTTCTGGAGGAGGTTGTGGAGTCAGAAACAGTGGTTGAATTCAAGCATGCATGGGACAGCCATAAGGCAATTCTAGGGGGTGGGGGTAGAAAGAAGTAGGCTGCTAGTTAACTAGGATCTGCAGCTTATCCTTTAGATAGGGAAATGGGCAGACTGGGTGGGCCAAGCGGTCCTTATCTGCCATCAAATTCTACGTTTCTATGACACAGCATAAGTGGTCAGCACTATGCCTCAATGCATGCAGTCTGGCTAACAAGATGACTGACCTCACTGCCACAATAGCTGAGGCAGGACTAGACTGGGTGGCCATGACCAAAACATGGTTCACAAATAATCATGGTTGGGAGGTGACTATCCTGGGGTACAAATTGTTTAGAAGAGATAGGACTGGGAAAAAGGGAGGGAGGGTAGCTATTTATGTTAAGGATACCATCAATGCTACAGAAATACAGCAGGCACTAGGGGAAATGGAGGATCTATGGATCACAATAGGGGCCGGAAGCCGTAAATCCATTTGGGTAGGATTAATCTACAGACACCAAATCAGGCGGAAACCAGGGATAAGGAAATCCTGGAAACCATCCTCCAGATGTCAGGCAAAGGGGACTTGGTGCTGGTGGGGGATTTCAATCTGCTGGACATAGATTGGAATACCCACACAGCGGTATCACAGAAGAGCAGGGAATTCCTAGTCATACTACAGGAAGCAGGCCTAAGTCAACTAGTGACATCACCCACAAGGGGTAACATGGTTCTAGATTTGATATTCACAAATAGCGATAGGGTTACAGGTGTCGAAGTAGGGAACCACCTGGGCAACAGTGATCATAACACGGTATGGTTCAGGGTAAAAAGGACTGTAAACTGCACACACTCCAAACTAAAGGTCCTTGATTTCAGGAGTGCAGACTTCACAGATGTGAAGGCCTACCTAAGAGACAACCTCAGTAACTCGACAGAAGGGAGCATTGAGGAATACTGGACAAGGATGAATGCAATAACCATGGTCACATCACAGTGCACCCACCAGGTTAGTAAGAACAAAGGAGGAAAAACCCACTATGGTTTTCCAAGGAGGTGGCAACCATGGTGAGAGAAAAGCGCAGCGCCTTCAGAAAGTACAAGGAGTCGGGGAATGAGACAGACAAAACTGAATATAAACAGAAACTAAAAGAGACAGGAAAAGTGATAAGAAATGCAGAGGCTCAAACAGAGGTTAGGACAGCTCAGGAAGTGAAAGCGGGTAACAAAACCTTCTACAGGTACATATGTGAAAAAAGGAAGACCAAAGGGGGCATTGTTAGAATCACAAAAAAAGACAGACAAACCACAGAGCAAGACGGAGAGAAGGCAGAGGCACTCAATGAGTACTTCTGCTCAGTCTTCACACAGGAAGCAGACAGTAACGGACAAACAACAGGCATAAAGAAATGTCTGATTGAAGGAATAGATACAGATCCCTTCACAGAGGAAAGGGTCCTGGGGGAAATAGACAAGTTAAAGAGATATAACTATGGGGCCAGATGGGATACACCCAAGAATACTGAAACAACTAGGAAGGGAACTGGCAGCCCCTTAGCAGTATTCTTCAACAAATCATTAAGGAGTTGGGAGGTGCAAGAGGGAATGGAAGAGTGCAACAGTAGTACCAGTCCACAAGAGTGGAAGCAAGGAACAGCCAGGTAACTACTGTCCGGTTAGTCTAACTTCAGTCGTGGGAAAACTGATGGAGTTCCTGCTGAAGGAAAGAACTGTAGCTTTTTTGGAGCAACCTGGTCAGCTCAACAAAAATCAACATAGTTTTATGGCTGAGAGGTCCTGGCAGACAAACCTGGTGATTTTTTCAATTAGGTTACCAAAACAGTGGATCAGGGTGGGGCAGTGGATGTGGTTTACCTGGACTTCAGCAGAGCTTTTGACTCCGTTCTGCACAGGTGACTAGTGAAAAAACTGGAGAACATGGGAATTGGGCCTGAGGTTACAAACTGGATCAGAAACTGGTTACATGGGAGAACTCTGAGAGTATTGGTAAATGGCACTCTGTCTGCGGAGGGAAGGGGGACTAGCGGGGTCCCACAGGGCTCAGTTCTGGGGCCGATCCTCTTCAACATATTCATCAGCAACATTGCTGATGAACTGGAGGGAAAGGTGTGCCTGTTTGCAGATGACGCCAAAATCGGCAACAGGGTAGACACAACAGAGGGACAGCAAAGTATGAAAGCTGATCTCTGAAAACTGAAGGAGTGGTCTAAGACCTGGCAATTGAAATTTAATGCCAAAAAATGCACGGTCATGCACCTGCGAAAGCGTAACCCAGGGAAAGTGTACTCAGTGGGAGGGGAGCAGCTGGTGGTACCAGGCAGGAGCAAGACCTGGGGTGATCATATCAGATGACCTCAAGGTCAGTAGAGAATGTGAAAAGGCAGCAACAAAGGCTAGTGGTATCCTGGGATGCATAGGGAGAAGTAATCATGCCCCTGTATCGGTCCCTGATCAGGCCTCACCTGGAGTACTGTGTCCAATTCTGGAGGCCACATCTCAGGAAGGACATAGATAGGCTGGAGACAGCACAGAGAAAAGCAACAAAGTGGTGCAGGGCTTGCATCAGAAACCGAGGCAAGACTGGATGACCTCAAATTATACTCTCTAGAACAATGCAGGAATTGTGTGGACATGATAGAAACATTCAAATACCTTAAAGACAACAACAGGGTGCACGTGCAGAACATCTTTCAGGTAAAGGACTACAGCAGGACTAGAGGGCACAACCTTCGACTTCAGGGAGGAAAGTTCAGAAGCAATACGAGGAAATTCTTCTTCACAGAGTGTGTTGTGAAACTATGGAATAGCCTTCCGGAGGAGGTGGGGGGAGCCAAGACAGTGGGGGAATTCAAGTGGGCATGGGACAGACACTGAGATACACAAGCAAGCAGCTAAGTAGTGGGGGTAGGAAGCCAAGGGCAGACTTGATGGATCGTATGATCCCCATCTGCCGACAACTTCTAAGTTTCTATTATTTATTTATTTAAATTACGTTTGTAACCCCTAGGTGGCGCTATCCCAAGGGCTACTACCCTTGCCTGCTTGGCTAGTAGCAGGTTAAGGGGCCTGAGTTCTGAACCGGGTGCCTCCACCCAGAGGTTAGAGTTGGTAGTGGTCAAGCTAACCTGGGCACAGCCCTCCGGGACACTGTAACCCCCCCTTTCCTTACTAGTGGCCGGAAGTTGGAACAATACACAATAATCATTTTCACAATACCCCTAATACACCACACAAGTACCCACACTGTTTGCACTTACCACCAGGGCTTTCCTCTGGCTCAGCCCTGGGGACCCACTGTAAAACAAGGTTATACACAGCAAATAACAGCAGTACAGTACTCTTACACAAACTGGAACCACAGTCAGGGTAAATGCAAAAAAGAGTTAGATCTAATTTATTTAAGGGACTTGAACAAGGGAGGGGCGTAATCAGGTTAATTTGCTTAAAGACTCTATCATTCAAACAGTTATGCATGCACTTCAGGGTCTATAAACAGTCACACACTCTGGGTACCCAAATGGAGAACGGTGGGCTAGCCAGGAACATTGCAGCTGGTTGGGGCCCTGTGATGAAAGAAAACAACATGCACCACACACACTAATTGTAATCCAGAGCCGGAGGGCTCAGTTCGGGAAAAGAAAACAACAAGACAATCAGATGACACACTTTTAGATTAGGCTGTTGTTGCAGGGAGCTACCCTGATGATTACTCACGATACCCAAGACTGGACACAGGCTGGACGAAAACTGAGATGGCAGGTGGTTGATTTGGAGTGGCAGGAGAAGCAGGGCTCACACGATTCACCGAGGCATCGTTCCTGTTCACGTGTGGAGCAGGGGGCTGATCCCCAGGCAGGTCACTTGTCAATGGCTTTCTCTGTGCAGCAGGTAGTCTGGCTGGGCCAGTGTGGCAAGGCCCTGGCCAAATAGGAGACAGATTCGGATACAGTCTGTCTTGTGCTGGATACAGCTTTCAGCAGGCAGAACACAGTTCACACAGTGGGGAACCAAATCACGACCCACTAACAACTCACAGCACATTTACATGTAAGTAAATTCTACTGTACTAGGCAAACCGCTCCCCGTCACGATCGCAGAGTCTCTGTACAAACCAGGGATTCAAAAGCAGCTGGAAATCCTGACAGGCTGATTGCATTTAGCAAAATCTTTTGTCTTCTTCAGGTATGAGCCTGGTAAAAAATCAGTGGCCTACTTCGTTCTCACAGACTTGGATTTAGTCCAAAATACTGTATAACAGGAAATATTCGCTATGTTCGCTAATCCGACTCACAGCGCGAACATTAACAGATCGCAAATATTATTTGATTAGTAGATATTAAATAATGCAATACTAAGCATGTTGGTGCTACAATTTTCTTTATTGTAATCACATTATTGCACCCCATTAATAAAAGGTTTAATTGATAAACAAAGTTAATTCATGTGTCTTGTAAATCTTCGTGTCTTATTACTTGCTACTCATCCAACTGCTCAGATTGGCTATCTGCAAAAAAAAAAAAAAAAAGCGGCTTCACTAATACCTTAGACCTAAAACCTTGCTGATGATACAGTAATACAGTACTGCTTGTAAGGGCAGAATAGAGAATACTTACAAATGGGGCAATCGAGGCAGTTGTCATGTGCCTCTTGTATCCCAGCTTCTAAGAAACCACGGACGCAATCATCTTTCTTCAGCTTTAGCTTATTATAACTGCATTTGAGCCAGCGAGCATGCTTCTCTTTCACTGCACTCAGTATGCTTCTCTTTCACTGCACTCAGTTTTGGGTCCACCTTGACAGTTTCTGCCCCTTCATTCATTTGCTCAGATATCAACCCAGCGTACCAGTCAGTGGAAGGTTGCTTTAACTCATCTTTGAATAACTTGTTCAGCGAGACATATAGTGGTTCAAGGAGGTCCATGCATGAAGCAGGTACAAAAATTGGAATGTACCCAACCTCCTCCAGCAATTCAAGCACTTCAGTAGTTGTATGTGCCCGGAATAAGTCCCAAATCAATAAACCCTTTTGCTCCTTAGGTGGGCAAAGAGATTTTTTTATTTTTTCCATATACGGCAGTAGAACATTGGAAATGTACTCCTATGTGGTCAGTGCATTTGCCCAATGGTTTGGAGAGTGTGTAATTGACCAGTCCTTTGGAAACTTGAAATTCGGATGACATGCATTTGTTTTACCACAGTAGATGACCTGTGGTGGTAGGAGAATGCCTGAGAGTGTGCAGCAGAGAACAGAAACTTGCCGTTTGTCACCCAGACCAGTGATTGCGACCTGTCTAGAGCCCGTCTCAGCCATAGTCCACTGAGAGACGGGATAAGATTGACTCCAGTTTCATCCAAATTAATAACCAATTCTGCAGGTATTAGTTCCTGTGCAGATGCCCTGGCTATTCTGTCTAGAAAGGTGCATTTTAAAATGGGGAAGTCAAGTGGAGTTTTGCACGCTGCTTTGATGCCCTTCCTTTTACTAAATCCAATCCTATTGAGGAAACCCCAGGCCCACTTGGTGGTCAGTGTGACACCTCCACCATTTTCAACCAGTATCTGCTGACAGTTAGCTCTCACAATGCCGGTAGCAAGAGCAAGCATCACCCGTGCATTGATGACAGCACCCTCAGCATGCAGATTTTTAATTATGGTTTTCAGCTTGACCTCGACATCCTCAAGTAGAAGAGTAGGTCTACCTCGGGGCTTGGTAGGAAGAGAAGGTGACAGGGTGTTTGTATTGGGTGTCTTAAGCAAACGCTCTCGATAACTTTTCTTAAAATTTCGCACTGTTGACTCATTTATGCTACCACTGTACTTTGCATAGTAAAATCTAACTGCGGCCATTACACCATTTTCACTAGCATATTTGCCAATGTCAAAGCAAACCTCTCCAGAATAAGCTGTGTATGATGTTGCCCAGATTTTTTTATGTGGTGGTGGATTGCAGACAGCTAGTTCACTCGTAACAGAGCTCGCAGTTTCTTGGTCTAATCCCAACCTTGTCAACTGCTCAGACGAAACATTTTCAACATCAACAGGGTACTCTCTTTTTGTAGCCTTGCCTGAATTTAGCCATTTTAAGATCGACATGTTTACAGTCCAGCAGCGTTCAAACACAACGCAAGAGAAAGGATGCTGTGCATTTGGTATGTTTTTTTTATTCAGATGCCCAGGTACTTAACAGCTATGGCAACTGATCTTTGACAGACACTGGCCAATTAGCTAATATGGCAGCTGAAGTTTGAAGCTGACCAGCATCTTTTTGGGAGACCACATAAGCGGGACAAATACTGGGGCACATCACGAAAATTATCGGGTGCAAATAAGTTTAAGGTGGGCACAGCGCCAATATTAACGGGCGCCAATATATTCTGCTATACAGTAATTCCCTTCTCTCCCTCTCAGGGGCAGCAGGCAGACATGTGGACCACAACTCAGGCCCTCCCACAGTTCTCTCATGCAAAACTACTCAGACGGCTGCTTGACTGTCTCAAGCTATGTGCTTCTTCAGCTCCCAACTTAGATCTGACTTAAACAGCAGGCAGCTTGGGGATTTCCCTCCGATCCAAAAGGTTTGGTTGGCTGATTCAGCTGTCAGTCAAAGCAAGAGCTCCCCCTTCAGTTGCAAAAAGGCGCCAAAAGCCCAGAACTACGATTCCTACAGATTTTGACTCCAGACAGCTCCTATAGTCCGGCTCCATTTTAGGTCCCACCAATACTGATTGGTCCAATTCGGCAGTCCAGGATCAAGATAGTGGAGATAAACAAAACAGTCCTTGCTGCAAAGAAGGCAGGTTAGACAAATTACATTATCACTCTAAATGATTTTCAGCAAATAGTTACCACTTTCAATAGAGCTCCCTCTCAGATTACTTATGACTGCAATACTGGCAGCTCTTAAAGAGACAGTACACAGAGGCTATACAGGCACTCTCTGGCAATAATGTTTAAATGGCTAGAACGCTGGACACCAACCTGGCAGTGAGCATTTAGGCAAGCTCTAGAAAGACTTTTCAGGAACCCCCATTTGTAGGGGGGTTACACATTAAAGTCAGGAGCTTCCCCAAGATCCCTGCAGTCATTATCCTAGCCTTGAAAAGGTCGGGTTAGGGTATGCCTGCACATCTGTCATCACAGTCTAATCTCACTGCAGCACATCTGAATGTGTCTGATTAGGCCCCCCCCCAACCTGAGGGGCCTGATTGAGGTTGGGTGCATCTGTAGGAGTGTCCTGTGGGACACTGGGGCTCAAGCTCACTCAGGAGCTACAAAGTAAGTTAAGCTCACTCAGGAGCCACAAAGTAATTTCTTTGAAATTCTGCTGTCGCTACCAATAACAACCAGGTGCTCTCCTTCCCCAGGCCAGAGAACTGGCTGGGAGTGCTTGGCAACACAATGAGGACAGAACGAACCCATGGGGGAATGCCTCATCACCCTTGCAGGTCTTACACTGAATAATAATCTTTCATTGAATAATGGCCTCCGATATGTCATAGTGCCAAGAAAATAAAATTATGCCAAATAAATAATTATGAGTTAAAAAATAATAATTAGCCCCAACAGCATGTCTTACATGACTTGTTCAGAGTCACACATCATGCAAGTGGAGGTCATGAGAATCAAGCCCAGGTCTGCTGAATGTATTAAGTCATGCTGCCCGATACTGAAAACACACATAGAAAAAAAACAGGTTAAACTATGTTTAAAGTTCAGAAGGGTACTGTGAAAATACAAGCACAATGTAGTGAAGAATCAGCACTCCAGACACAGGATTCAGTGAGGATATTTAAGTGATGTTAACTGAGCTGCAAAATTTCAGTACTTACAATTCATACAGACTGTGAATACAGACAAATATAAAAATCCAGCTCCCACAGTGATGGTAAACTAGCCTCAGTGCTTTGGGGTGCTCTACCCCTTAAGATGCCTTGAGCAAGCGTAGACTGCCTGCCAAAATATTTGGCTCTTTAGTGAGGGGTGTCTTCATCTGTTTGTTGGCATCTTATAGAAATAAACGTTCGTGGTTTAACCTATTAAATCTAAAGTGTTGTTCTTTACTGCAGCAGGGACGGGGAGCTGAGTTCTGGATTGTTTTGTCGTACCTCTATTGGCTCCATTTTTGTTTACTTGAAGCTGCCTATTTGCTGTATATGGCCAGAATACAGTAAGTTAGACAAATCTGTAGTCACTCGCTGGTTGGAAGTCTACTGATTCAAGGTTACCCAATAGAATTTTTCTGCTGGTTTTAATGGAAATGTGGAGGATGTCTTGTAACTTTTTTTCAGTGGCTGACCAAAAGCCCCTTAAAAACAGACATGCCCAGAACATGTGGAGGCAGTTTGCCCGGGAACCTTTATAGCACAGACAGCAATCATCTGTACCCATTGGGCATTATACTGTAAGCTTGCTGTGTGCTAAATAATTAAATTATTTTAAGTGCACTGCTTATTGGGAAGTGCATTGCCTCTTCCAACAGGGAGGACAAGTCTTCCTCAGTGTACGTATACCCCAACTGAGCTGACCATTTTTCCTTCAAGTTATTGTTAGAGATGTTAACATGGTGGAGCAGAGGAGTAAAATTAGGAGATAGTCTCCCTCCCTTTTTAGTTTTGTAACCACCTTTTACTCCCTGGTGCTGCTCTCTTGCTGATCCATAATGGAGCACACACCTTGTAACCTTTTTCTCTCTCTATTCAGCATATGAATAAATCTTGCAGGCTAGATGTAACCCATGGCTTTCTTTCCTCTGGTATCTCAGGGTGCCTCTCCTCCCCTCCCATGTCCCATGTCTAGGGGTATAGCATGCTAACAGTCACAGAGAAGAGGGAGAGCCCCAGGTCTGTACACACCCAGCTTAGCAGTCTCTCAGAAATTGTAAAACAGTACCTTATAGGAGGGCACTAATGAGCAACTAATGGCATAAGATGCATCTCTCCCATGCTCCGCATTATAAAGCAACAAAAAGATTTTTTTTGTGGAAAATCAAAAAATGTTGCATCCCTTGAACTACTAACTTGATGCTGATGGGGATGATTACCTCACCTTGGGCAAAAAGTCCCATCGATCATCTGAAAATGCAAAGAATGCAGGCTTGCAAGATAGCAGGATGACCAGTGGATTAGGCCCGATCTCCCTCTCGGCCGTGGAGATTGCCCTCATCAGCAAAGCGGTCCTGGAGCAGATCCTCACCAGTATTAATCCAAGATGGGACCAGTCTGAATGTTCAATTTCCAGTTTAATGCTGGAAAAAAGCAGCATTCCACTCAACTGGATGAGCTGGAGCAAAGAGTGTTGGATATAGAGGATACTACGCAGGTAGTATCAGATAAGGTCACCATGTTGGAAAAAGACATGGAGGAGCTACAAGAGGCCCTGGACTATCAGGAGAATTACAGCAGGTGATATAACTTGAGAATCAGAGGCCTTCCGGAGGGAGCTGAGGGAGGTGGCTTGCTGGATTTCTGTGCAGAAACTCTACCTAAATTATTGGAATTATTGGGGATGTCCCTGGCAGTGGAAAACTAAAAGTTGAGCAGGTACACTGAGCTCTGGTTCCGTGTCCACCCAATGATCAGCCACCAGACAAGTAATATTTCAGCTACATCATTTCCCTGACCATCAAGTAATCATGGCGGCATATAGAAAGAAAAAAGGAGATAACGTTTGAAGGGCATAAACTTTTGCTGCATCAAGACATGTCTGCATGAGTTCAGAGAAAGAGGCTGGCATTTAACAACAGATGGACAGTTTGAGGGAAAGAGGCCTTGAATTCTTCGTGATGTACCCAGCTACTGTGAAGGTGCATTTGGAAGGGGCCACATACTCATTCTGGGATCCAGAGAAGTTGCAAACCTTTATTGATGATTGGGACAAATGAAATAAGAAAGGATGAAGTAGAGACTGTACATTTATTGATT
This sequence comes from Neoceratodus forsteri, assembly GCA_016271365.2. Taxonomy (NCBI): domain Eukaryota; kingdom Metazoa; phylum Chordata; order Ceratodontiformes; family Ceratodontidae; genus Neoceratodus; species Neoceratodus forsteri. The sequence continues at coordinate 880,363,589 of CM057450.1, read as the reverse complement.
TAAATTACTTTCTTCCTAACATTGGGGCATGGTGCTTGTCCTGGTGGACCTGCTTGACCATGTGTGGGACTCCGGGGTGGGTGGGATTTGGACTTGCTCTGCCTTGACTCTTGTAACTGGGTAATAAATCACCCTCTCAGGTTCTTGGTGGAACGGCACAAAAGGAAGAGACAACAGACAAGTGGTACTCATGCAATAAATGGAATTTATTACAGATCAGTAATACAGGCTTACTACCATTACAGTGTAAAACACTGGGAGAACACCAGTTTTTCTTACCTAGGCAATGCAGACAGTTTCCTCTCTTCTCAGAGAAGCTACATGTTACAAAGGGTCTTATACCCTGATAATTGCTATAGCAACAGCTCAAGAAGATACATAAAATGTATATAATTGGACAAAAACAGGTGGATTGAGTAAATATCCTAACTAATATGAAAAGTTGCATAGCTTGCAGGGATAACAGCACAATAAGACCTCTATAATCCAACATCAGTTGTAGTGGTGTACAATTACTAAAGATGGCACTGTTGCCTTACATATGAAAATACAGTAGAAACAGAGCAAAAAGCATTTCTCATGGCTAATATGTCAGTAAAACATAATGGAGCATAATAGAACACAGATCCTGACACTTACACTTATATGATAAGCGTCTTCACCCTAAGATTAGTACATATACCTACATAAGTTGCTGACCACAAGGTGGGGGCACCATCATGGATGCTGGACCATGGATAACATATCCCCCCATTGTTGCCTTCAAAAGAAAAGGCAACAACCACAGGACAGTAGTGGGATGGATACAGAAGCCATCATTTACAAGCCGGAGGCACAAGCCTTGTAAAGGAATTTGAAGTGTTCGCGATGTTGTCTAAGAGTACGTTGCAGACAGCAAAGGGTGTAATATCAGAAAAACAATCAAATATACTTGGATAATAACAAAAGCTTTACAAGTTAATTCTAACCAAGTATTGGAAAGAGCAGTGCTTAAATCACAATCATGAATAAGACTATTAAGAGCATCAAGGCATCATAAACAAAGGAATAATGATTTGTCACTACACAGTACTACCCATCAGAATTGTAAGTAACTCATACAGTTGAAACTCTCCATTGTTGTACACGTATAGGACAAGTGAATGACTGGTTGGTGAGCCATGATGTGAAGTGATGTACCTCCTCTAAGTAGCTTCGGGATGCAGCTGTTTCGGCGGTGGGTGCTGAAGATGCAGCTTGCAAAGATTTAGTCAGGTTAGACAGCGGATCATCACCCAAGGAAAGTGAGCAGTTCAGATGTTCCAGAGAGTAGCCGCAGACAGGTTTCACAATGTCAAATACGTCAGAGCGTCATAAATAATAATATCTCTTGTTGGCGCTGCAGCTGGTATGCGGTGCAACCCAAGCTTGTAGGACAAGATGAAAAACGAGCAAAGAAGGCAAGTCAGTTTGTTCTCAGTAAATGTTCTCATTAAGATGTCCGATGGCATTTATAGCAGCCAGTTTGTCAAAGACAGAAGTTTGTGGATCAAAGCGAGGTAGTGACACAGTTAAAGTAATAAACATACTGTCATCAGTTGAACAACGTTTAGTAAAATAGCATGGGGCTTGGTTTGGATAACGTGAAACACACCCAAGATTTCTAGCAGTAGACATAGAAATACTGACAGAGTTTGACATACACAGTGTAATGCATGCAGTAGATTTGCAATGAGGACAATACCATTTATACATTCTCCTATCAAGAATAATATCTGGAATGCGTCCTGTTTTCAAGTCCCTGAAAAGATTGTTAACAGTGGCAATTACATAAGAATCATAAGCAGAGCATAAAAGTTCCCAGTCAATATATTGCTTGTCTGCCTCCCTGTTATTTTGAAAAATCAATTCATTAATTTTGTTTCTAGTGTCATTGAACCCTTTTGAAATTTCCTGCATGTTATAAACAGTAAAGCGCTCTTCCTTACTTAAACCATCTACACCATGTAACAGTGCTGGTAACATCAATTTTAATAGTTTGTTCAAAGTTAAGTGTTTGTGCTTTAATAGCAGCTATATCTGTTCTATTCCAGATTGACATTCCTGAACCAAAAAGTCCAGAGGCGGTGCCTGCTGCACCAGAAACATCAGCAGTATCATGCCTAGTGCGTGGTTTACCCTTAGCATTAGGTGCAGGTCTAAAAACTCTTAAGTGATCAGTGGCATGAGGTCCACTAACTGGATCATTTATGCGAGTTTGGTATGCAGCTACAATGTCTAGAAGCATCATACTGAAAAATTTAGAAGTGTTGGTCGTGTGACAGAGACCAAATTCGGCCATATTCCAATGTGTAAGATTAAAAATAACTGGAACATGCATAAATTGTAGGTTATTAATCAAAGCTCCTGGAAGGGAAGTGGTGGTCAGATCACTAGGAGGACCAGGTTCCTGAGGAGGACATTCAGTCAGTTCTTCTTCAGTGGGTGGGACCGCAGAAAGGAACATAGCTTCAGTAGCCATATAGTTGTGAAAACAGAAAGCTTGTGATTCCTCAAAGGTGAGGTGATCACAAAAGGTAGGATCTATCAGAGCACAGTTAAGTGGTATAGACCAGTATGTCTAGAAGCAGCTTGTCCAATAGAGTGTACCATTTGGTGCAATCCTTGTGTTGGGCCATCCGTGAAAAGTCCCTTTAGAGAAACGTGCTACAGGAAGTGTGTAACCATTCAAATCAATTTCCCACTGTATCTGCAATGTAGATTTATCTGGAGATACAACCATGGCATTAAGATAGGCATCTGAGCCTTCCTTAACAGTAACCAATTTGTTGGGGACATCTATATGAACTCCTTGGGGGCTGGAGATGGGTGCATCTCTAGCTGAATGTTCAAGTTTGTCAAGCAAATGTGCTATATGTTGTCTGTGTTCAGTTGAAAAGGGTTTGTCTTGAAAGTAAGTCAAAGAAAGTAGACCCACCAGGATAAGGAGGTGCAAGATAGCCATCCTGCCAGTATATCTGAAAGAAACAGAAAATTATTGTTAAGTGAGGGGTACTATTCTGCCCTAAGAGGGTTGGGAAAAGTAATTAGTCACCTTTATACAACTTGATTTGATTTGCATGGAACCACTTGTAGGTGGTCTGTTTCTGATGCTGAACTCTGACCTGATAAACAGCAGGGCTGAGTTTGTTGGCAATGGGGTATGGGCCTTCCCATTTGCTGGTAAATGAGTGAGCAGTGGTCTGTATTGGAGAAGCATGGCTTGCTCTCCAACTTGCCAGTTGACGTGTTTGGCATGCTTAACAAAATGAGCTTTTGCTTGTTGTTGAGCCTTGCCCACATGATTTGCAGTGAACAAGTGTGCTTTCATGATGTCATCACGAAGTTTTTTAACGTATTTGTCCACAGATACCCTATCTGCAGTGGGGGTGTGGAGATCAATCAACAGGCGCTCAGATAATCTCATGGCTCTACCACTCATAACCTCATTTGGCATGCACTGAGTAGTTGCTGCGGGAGTGCCCCTGACTGCCACCAGCAGTAGTGGCAAGAGGGAATCTCAATCCTTGGATTGAGAACTTGCACAACATTTGTTTGATTCTTCTATTTGCTTTTTCTACCTGGTCTGAGGATTGAGGATGGTATGGGATATGGTATTTTTGATCTACTCCAAGAATTTGGAGTGTCTCCTTCATCAGCTCAGCTGTAAAACTGGTTCTCTGGTCTGAGTCTACCTTAAGGGGTAGGCCCCACCTGGAGAACAATTGATCCACCAGGATCTTGGCAGTTGTCTTTGCCATGTTATTCCAAGTAGGGAATGCCTCAACCCACTTGGAAAACAAATCTGTGACAACAAGTGCATATTTGTTGTTCTTGCTGGACTTAATCAAGGGGCCAATTAAATCAATTTGTATTGCATTCCATGGTCCAGATTGCCTTTGTGGCAATAATTTGGCATTTCTTTTCACCAAAATTGGATTGTTCTGGGCACACACTATGCAGTTGTCCACACAGTGCTCCACATCCTTGGTCATACCAGACCATCAGACAATGGTTTTAAGTCTCTGGGTGGTGTTATCTGCCCCTGGTGTCCACCAGTGGGGGTGTCATGAACCATATGGATGAATTCAGTTTGTAAGGATTGTGGTGCAACCCACAGTTTGTGACTTGTATCATCCTTCCTCTACCAGATTAGTTTCTGATTGGTAGATAGGCGTAAGTTGTCAGAATGTTTCTTGTATGGACTACCAGTAGCTAGTTCCTGTTCAATTCCTTTGTCCAGGTATTTGAACACATCTTTTAGTTCTGGGTCAGATTTCTGTGCAGCAGAAAGGTCCAGTGGAGGTTCTGGTTGTGGTTTCTGCCTGATGTTGGCAGCTAAGAAAATGGCTACCACAGTTACTGGGTGAATCATTGACCATGTCCCCCCCCCCCGAGCGCCTGCTTTGGCAAGCGAATCCACTCGATCACTGAATTCGTGGTAAGGGTAATTTTTGCAGTGAGCCTTTACCTTGTGAATGTACAGTTTATGAGTAAACTGTTGTGTATGTGTGTAAGTACACAAACATTTCCCCGTATTTGATAGGTGTGCCATCGGAGGATGTGAAGTTATTTCTCTCCCAAAATGGTAAAAATTCAGTGAGGGAGGAGAAGACCCAGTTGGAGTCTGCGAAGATGATGGCATCCTTTGCACCATGGAACATGACCTCTAGAGTACAGGCCACAGCTGCCAGTTCAGCATACTGTGAGGAAATGATGGTACATTTCCTAGCAATGTGCTTGAAATTGCCATCTGGATACACTACCAACACACCAAATCCTGCCACCTGTTCCTCCTCCACACAGGAGACGGAGCCATCTATGAAGATGCGATACATTCTGGTATCCTCTAAAACATCTGGTGTAGCTGGTAAGAATGGTCCCAGCTCAGGTATGTTAGGAGGTTGGAGTGCACAGTCGTAGGGCTTACCTGTGTAGAGTAGGCCATGAGTGAGAATGGATGGCATTTTTGCAGGTTGTACTTTAATGTCCCTGTCCTGCAAAAACAAAGACCAGTGGGTGAGCCTGATATTAGAAACTGAACCATCTTTTACTTTGTCTGAAAGCAAGAAGTTGGTTAGAGTGTGACAGGTCTGAAAGACAATAGGTGCATACTCAATGATGTACTTGAAATGTTTGACAGCCCAACAGGTTGCCAAAAGCGTCCTTTCACAGAGACTATACTTTCTCTCTACTGGGGACAGCATCTGAGAAGCATAGGCAATGGGCCTGAAATACCCATTGTACTTTTGTGCCAGCACTGTAGACATGGCCACATCAGATGTGGTAATTTCCAAATGAAATGGAAGATCTGGGTTGGGACTGATCAGTGCTGGGGCTGAGGCTAAGGCCTGTTTGAGCTGTGTCACAGCATCAGTATGAGTGGTGCCCCATGTCCATGGGACATCCTTTTCAGGAGTTCATACAAAGGAGCAGCCTTCAAGGCAAAGTCAGGGATAAAATCCCTGGAATAGTTTACCATTCCTAAGAAGCGTTGAAGTGTTGCTACACTAGCAGGAAGTGGCAGATCTTGCAAGCCCTGAATCTTTCTGACAGCTGGGCTTCTGCCTTGGTCTGTAATGTGTAGGCCAAGGAAGATCACCTCCTTCTTACATAATTGTGCCTTGGAGGGATTGCACTTGAGGAGAGACAGAAGTTTGCCTAGAAGGGCCAAATGATCTTCTTTCGGGGTGGTTGCCAGAAGCAAGTCATCCACATACTGCAGGAGACACTGGGATATGGAGAATCCCTGCAGAGCATCCATCATGTGGAGATGGAAGAGGTAGGGGCTGGTTGCGAAAGCCCTGAGGAAGCCAGGTCCAGGTGTGCTGATGTCCATCAAAAGTGAAGATAAATTTATATTGGCTTCCCTGTGCTAATGGGAGTGACCAACACCCATTAGCAATGTCAAGAGCTGTGAACCACTTTTTGTCAGGTGCCAACAGCTTGAGTACATCAGGTGCTGGTGCTACAGTTGGTGTGCAGCTAGGAGTGAACTGATTACATTTTCTATAGTCAATTGTGAGTCTCCAGGTCCCATTTGGTTTCTTAATGGACCAAATAGGTGAATTAACAGTGGAAACATAGATCCTAATCACTCCTTGTTGAAGCAGTGATTAGATGGTTTCCCTAAGTGATGGCATGGCTTCAACTGAAAATGGATACTGTTTTTGCCTCACAGGGTCAAGCCCTGGGATTTCAGTGGTAGTGTGCATCTTACCACAGTTGTGTTTGTAGGTGGCAAACATGCCAAGGTGTTTTTGCAGTAAAGGTGCAAGCTCTGAAAACAGGTCATGACTTTTGAACAAAGCCATGATGTCATACTGTACTCTTTGTTGTCATGGCAGCTAGCTGCCACCACGTGCGAATCTGGGATGGTGACAGCATGACATTGTCCTTTTATCTGGATGAGTAGCCTGTTGGCTAGATCCACTACACAGCCATGTAATGCTAAAAAGTTAATTCCCAGAATGCTGGGGTGATGACATAAAACCATGAGGTCAATAGCAAAATTAGTCCTGAGGATTCCTACCACCACAGGTAAAGGAATAGATCAGTAGGTGTGTAGCTGGGTATCATCTACACCCAGTGCACTGGTCTTTCAGCTGGTAGATCAGTCAGATGAGATGGGGTCCTCATCATGGAGGACCGACATGGCTGCTCCGGTGTCCAGAAGCATGGTAAGTTGGTGGCTCCCGACCGTGGCCTTTACACAAGGCTGTCCGTTTGTGTCCACAGTCAGGTTACTCACAATCCAGACTGGGGCTTGTGATTGTCAATCTGTGCATTCAGAATCAGCGTCAACTTCCTGTTTCTGAAATCGAAGGCCTGCGGGATCTTCTAAGTTCTTTGTTTCTATAGTAAAAATAGAAAGGGACCTGGGGGTAATTATATCAGATGACCTAAAGGTGGGCAAGCAATGTGAGAAGGCAGTAAGGAAGGCTGGGGGGGGGTACTGGGATGCAAAGGAAGAGGCATCAGTAGTAGAAAACAGGAAGTTGTTGTCCCTCTGTACAGACAGTTGGTGAGACCCCATCTGGAGTACTGTGTGCAGTTCTGGAGACCCCATCTCCGCAAAGACATAGACAGAGTGGAGGCTGTCCAGAGGAGGGCAACCAAAATGGTGCAGGGTCTCCACCAGAAGACATATGAAGAAAGACTAAAGGAGCTTAATATGTATACCCTTGAGGAAAGAAGGGAGAGAGGACATGATAGAAACTTTCAAGTACCTCAAGGGAATTAACAAAGTCCAAGAGGGTAGCATCTTCTAGAAAAAGAGATGTGCAAGAACAAGGGGGTACAATTTGAAGATAGAGGGGGCATGGCTCAGAGGTAATGTGAGGAAGTATTTTTTCACTGAGAGGGTTGTGGATGCATGGAACAGCCTCCCTGAGGAGATCGTGGAGTCAAGAACAGTGGGGAACTTCAAGAACGCATGGGACAGACATAAGGCAGTCCTAGTGGGGGGTAGGAGGAATTAAGCTGTTGGTTAACTAGGATCTGCAGCTTATCTGTTAGGTAGAAAAATGGGCAGACTAGGTGGGCCAATCGGTCCTTATCTGCCATCAAATTCTATGTTTCTATGTTTCTTCTGTATGTCTTGCAATGGGTAAAAGTGTACTTGTGATGTCACAGGCGCAGTGATGGCCTGCACAGGTGGTTCTGCCTTCGATGTCACGTTGACCTGGCCAGTAACCGATGCAACCTCCCTGTGGCTGTTTGATGATTCGACAGCCAGGGCTAGGGCAGCTATAGTTCGTGTAGCTATAACTCCCCTCTCGGTACAAATTTCCTCCAGCAGCTTGCAGAGGGTTTCATTCTCTTCTCTGATTTGTTGATAGCTAGGACCATTTCGGTATCGGTTCTGGCTATTTTGTTTGGCGTTTGGATTTTTCCAACTGCCTCTGTTGTCCCTATTATTCTGGTTGTTCCTGTAGTTCCGGTCCCCCCCCCCATGCGACTGTTTGTCATCAGAAGGCGCGTCATTTTTCTGGGTATTTCCCTCCACTATATAGTGGGTGGGAGCATCAGGGATAGGCTGTACTGTAGCTACCTTGTTGGATTTGCTGGAAGAAAGGGTGCAGAGGTAGACCTGATAAGCTCGCTCCATCTTAGTAAGGACTGCTGCAAAATTGTCTGTATCTGGAAAAATACTGAGCTTGACCTTTTCGTGCAATGCCGGGCACATATTTTGGATGTACAAATCCTTGTACTAAATTTGATCTACGTCAAATTGCTCTTCTGCTAGGGCTTTGCCAGTTTTGTACGCAAGCCACAACCATTGGTGGTAGGTGGCTGGGCTTTCCTTTGCGCCTTGCTTAACCTTGTAAGCCAAGCGCATCCCCACAATTCCCAGGGAGTCTGCACATATGAGTGTAGCTGCAATTTCATCAAAGGTGAAGTTTTCAGCACTCCATGCTGTCTCTGAGAGCTTAGTCCAGAGGGTAGGTTCATCTATTTGTTGCAAAACGTGAACCTGGTACTGGAGTTGGAGAGAGTGCTTCTCGCAAAAGGAGCACACTTTCTCCAAGTGGCAACTGAGGTTGTCAGTTGGGCCCATCTGTCTGATGCTCTGTGCAATTTTCTGGACAGAATGAGCGACTTGCAGGGCGTTGGTGGTAGGCGTGTCCGTACCCAGTCCCCTATTCAGCATGGCTCTGTGAAGCGCAGCCTCTGCTGCTCCATCAGCAATCACCTTGTATGTGTGATCCTGTGTAACAGAATCTTTTAGCAGTTTGTCAATTAGGTCCTGCATGGCCCTCTTTTGATCCTCTGGGACAGTGATCTTACTGATTGCATCACTAATCATGCTGTGAATCTCCAACTCACTGCCTCTAGTGAGAGGAACAAACAGAGGTGCATCACAGAATACAGGCCTTCTGCCTGTGTCATGGGGGTCGCCATCTTGGTGTAGTTTGTGGCGTCCACCATGTTTGGGTAGACATGATGATGCAGTGTGCATGTTGACGTCAGTGCCATCTTGTGAATGGCAGGCAGAAGTTGCTCCACCATGGGGGATGAACTTGCGTGTGACGTGACATGCCTCGTCATCCAAGTTAGAGTCGTCATCGCTGGATGACGTAATCTCAATGGGCGTATACTGAAACCCATTCATGGCCTTGACATGGTCAGTAAGAGCCTCTCGTTAATGGTAAAACTTTGCAATCTTTTGTCTATACTTCTTGTGACAGACTTTTGCAGTGCCCTGCTTAATACCTCTCTCAAACTCTCTCTTCAACACTCTATACACAGCACTCAATTTGACTGTTTCCCTAAGCTCTTTATCCAGCTCACAACTCACATGCTTGTAATCCTTTCTCAGCTTTGCATTCTCATCTCTCAGAGTTTCATTCATATCACTCAAAATATCATTCAAATGTGCTAACTGTTTTTTGTCTCATTTCAACCTTTCACAATCATCCCTTAACAAACATATCTCTTGCTCAGTGTCTTGAACAGTACAGTGCATCAGCCTGGAATTAGCATCATGGAGTGACTGTGCCTCTTCCGCCGGTTTCTTTTCCTTTTTCTGTAACTCCGATGCCTGCAAGCCCATCTCTTTTTTTAGAGATGCATTTTGCAGTTCAAGGAAGGCACACCTCACTGTTAGTCTCTCAACAGCAGTATGTAGAGCCACAACCAAAAGACCTTTAAGGTTGTATTTTCTGGTTGTTTGGAGTCAAGGTAGTGGTCAGAAATTAGTAGCAATGGTTTGTCTGCAGATTTTGTATCCAGCGTGAAATCCATCCACCCGCCATGGGATGTGAGGTAGTTTGAGACATCTAATCTCAGTTCTGTGCACAGATTAAACATGATAAATAAGGGGTAAGCAAACAATAAAGCAGTTTGAAAACAGGTAAAAATACCCTGGCACCATCACCAACTGCTTTCCAGTCCCCAGTGGGTGAACAGTCATGCCAAAGGGGTATGCTGTCATTTGCAAAGGGAGTGTAAGGGAGTCTGGTGTGGGTCTGCCATGCCCGAGACCAACACAGTGTGGGTCTGCCACAACCGCTACCAATGTAAACACGTGTTGGTCCAAGTAGGCAAAAAGTGCACTACACTACTCAACATTCAAAATAAATTGAATGTGAATCTTCCCTTGTACATGCCACCTGCACACAGTCGCCAAAATGTAATTGGGTAATAAATCACCCTCTCAGGTTCTTGATGGAACGACACAAAAGGAAGAGACAACAGACAAGTGGTACTTATGTAATAAATGGAATTTATTACAGATCAGTAATATAAGCTTACTACCATTACAGTGTAAAACACTGGGAGAACATCATTTTTCCTTACCTAGGCAATGCAGACAGTTTCTCTCTTCTCGGAGTAGTTATGTGTTACAAAGGGTCTTATACCCTGATAATTGCTACAGCAACAGCTAAGGAAGATAAATAAAATATATATATATAATTGGACAAAAACAGGTGGTCTGAGTAACTATCCTAACTGGTATGAAAAGTTGCATAGCTTGCAGAGATAACAGCACAATAAGAACTCTATAATCCAAGGCCAGTTGTAGTGGTGTACAATTACTAAAGATGGCACTGTTGCCTTACATATGAAAATACAGTAGAAACAGAGCAAAAAGCATTTCTCATGGCTAATATGTCAGTAAAACATAATGGAGCATAATAGAATACAGATTCTGTAACTTATGCTTATATGATAAGTGTCTTCACCCTAAGGTTAGTACATATACCTACGTAAGTTGCTGCCTGTGAGGTGGAGGCACCATCAGGGATGCTGGACCATGAATAACACTCTTATCTTGGATGTCTGGAGGCCTGATTAGTCATATTTTGACTTCCATCACCTGTGTCCATATTGGGAGAAACTGGGGTAACATAGCCTATGGGGACTTGAACTTACCAAGTAAAGTGAACGTTTCAGAGGATCAGGCATTCGGGACTAGGGCCTGATAGGCCTAACAGGTTCGTGGTCTGTAATCAACGTAGCCAGGTACTTAATTTGAATAGACTGTATATCTCCTGATGTGCCAGCTGGATGGACTGTAAGAGAAATAATGTTCCCATCAACAGAGATGAACAAGGACCAAATGAGAGAAGTGGCAGTTGCACTGAAATGGTGAGTTCCTGGGGCATGGGGTGGGGAGGCCCTGCGCAGATATTTGAGGGCACTGGCCTCATCCCCTGCCATGCTCTGGATTCCTGGGGAGCCACTCACAATATTGAACAGATTGTGGCTGCTAAAATATAGGTTATAGCTCTGATGGAAACACCACAGGAGGTGGGAGGGGGGAGACTCTGATGACATGAAGCTGGAAAGGGAAGTAAAAGACTTGTGAAACCTCTTTTTGGGAGGGCGATATAACTGGAACTATGTAGATGAGGCATAGGTGGGGAATGAGAGGCCAAAGTGCATGTGCCAGTCCCCGCTTTCTCATTGTGTCGGGGAGGGTAAAGAGAGACACATATCTGATGGGTATCAATGAGTTTGTTTTATCAGGCATTTATTTGGTTGGGGAAGGCTGCGGGACTGGATTTGAGTTGGGGGGGTCTTCACTGGAGTCCTGGGAGGTTGGTTGGGGCTGCCGTGATGTGGTTGCACTTGGCGAAGCTTACCCGAGAGGGCTTGTGCCATGCTGCTGGGGGTCTAAAGTGCCCCAGATGGGGTGGCCAGGTAAAGGACTTATCATCCTGAGTGAATGTACTATATTAGGCTCAGACCAAGGGGTGAGAGCATTGGTATTGATAGCAGTGGAGGAAACAGGGAATGAATGTGAATGCAAAAATAAAGGGCTAATAACCTGTAATGCGGAGGGAGGGAGTGTATGGGATGGACATGTGGATAACCAGATTTGCAAATCACATCTATAGTCTAAGGGGTGGAGGGAGAATTTTAGGAAACAGTTAAAGTTTTGGAGGCAATTAGGCAAGAATAGGAAGCAGCAAATGGGGGGATTGTTTAGATGTTTACCTGATTGATGTTCATGGTTTTGTTTCATGTTCTATGTTCAAATGCTCAGAAATATGAGGTTCACTGTGCAGCACAGGGATCAGCTGTTGCTTAAGAAGGGGATTAAGGGATTACTCCAGACACAAAAATGGTGAAGGATCACTCTACAACTGTTGTATCGTGGAATGTGAAAAGATTCACCTCTCCAGTAAAGAGAACTAAGGTGCTAACAGTACTCAAGCAAAAACGGGCTAGTGTTGCATTGCTCCAGGAAACTCACCTAACTCCTAGGGAACACGGAAAGTTCGTGGAAGGATGGTTGGGGGCCTGTCATGTGTCATCCTATAATTCTCAGAGGGGTGGCAATACTGCTACACAAAAACTTTCCATTTTAGATACATTGCACAGTTAAGAATTCTTTGGAGGGACTATATATTTTCATAGTAGGGAAAGTTAATGGAAAGGAACTGACATTTGGAAGTGTATATGCCCTGTCAGTGCTGGACACAGCCTTTTACCAGACAATTATAGATGTACTCACTAGAGAGCAGTTCCCTAATTTAATGGGAGGAGACTAATTGTGTGGCTGACCCTAGGCTGGATTATTCTGGGACAAGATCTAGAATGGTGGGGGCTGTCCAGCAGTGGCAAATGGGTTTATCAGACCCAAACATGGTGGATGCGTAGCAGACTTCCAACCCTGGGGCCCAAGAGTATACATTCTTTTCTCACCCACATGTTTCTGGGTCTAGGGTAGATTATATATTTTCCCAGAGAGCTCTGTCCAACAGTAATGAATACGAAGCATAGTCCAATCTTTGTATCAGACCATGCTATGGTACAAATAGAGGTACTTCTTACACAGAGAGAGGAAGGGAGGGAAGGGTGGCCGTTCCCTACTTACTTGTTAGCAAAAAAGAATTTTGGGAATAGATTAAGGCACAGTGGAAATCTTATGTGGAACACAATCAAGGAACAGTGGCTACAGTGGGTAGCTATTGGGAAGCAGGGAATGCCTACATGAAGCGGGTGATAATTAGATATACAGCCAGGGTTAAAAGGAAAAAGAGACAGACACAGCTGGACCTAGAGAAGAAAACTGAGGACTTAGAACATAGAGCCATAGGTACTAGGGACACAGGGACACTGAGAGAGTTGCAGGTGACTCAGGAGGCTCTAAAGCTATGCCTGACAGAGGAAGCTAAATCAAAAATGTTTGTTGCGTGACAAAAAAATACATGAATGGGGAAATAAACTGGGGCTCTTATTGGTGCATCTAATGAAGGGGTAAGATGATGAAGAGGAAAGTGAATATCAGAACAAGGGAGGGACACCTTGTACAGAAGGATGCACAAATTCAAAAATGTTTCCAAGACTACTGTGAGAAGCTGTATCAGGCAGAATGCACAGGCTTGGAGCAGTCTATTGGAACATTTATGGAGGGGTTGACTATCCCAGCTGTAGATGAGGAGAGAAGAGCTGTACTGGGGGGGTAAGGTTACAGTAGCAGAAGTAACTAAAGCAATAGGGACCAAGTAACTAAAACAATAGGGACCTTTCAGAAAGGAAAAGAGACAGGGCCAGATGGGCTTGGGGCAGAATATTATAAGGAATTGAAAGGGTTGTTGGCTGCACTACTTAGGGATTTGCTGGAAGAGGCAGGGGGGGGAGAGAGGGGACTACCTGGAACATGCTGTGAAGCTATCATTTGTGTTCTTCCCAAGCTGAACAAGGACCCTGAGGAATGTTCCTCATATCGGCCAATATCAACTTTTAAATTATGATTGTAAGATCATGACAAAAGTTCTTGCCTTGAGGTTAGAAAAGGTACTCCCCTGATTACTCACCCTGACCAGATGGGATTCATCCAGGATAGATTGTCAAATCACAATGTGAGAAGGTTGCTGAATGTGATATGGTGGGGTACTAGGCATCCTGGTTGGGCATGTGTCCTGTATATGGATGCCAAGAAAGCATTCAATAGGATAGAGTGGCCTTATATGCTGAAGGTTTTGGAGAAATGTGGACTAGGGGAAGATTTTTTAAAATTGGTGGGAGCCTTTTACAGAACACCAAAGGCATGGGTGCTAGTCAATGATTTATCATCTGAGGAGTTTCGGCATGGGACAGGCACCAGGCACGGGTGTCTCTTCCCTCCTGTTTGCTCTTGCAATAGAGCCATTGGCCATAAAAATCAGATCTGACCCACAGATTACGGGTGTTATGGGTAAGGGGGGTATACACCACACCATTACACTATATGCAGATGACATTTACTTTTTATAACAAACCCGGAGAGATCTATGCCTGCTCTCCTGAAAAATGTAAATCTGTTTGTAAAATTTTCCGGGTATAAACTGAATATTAACAAGTCAGAAATCACGTACTTGAATGACGGGGGGGGGCTACATGGGGCTTAAAATTAGTGAATAAGGCAGTCACATACCTAGGTATCAGGGTGGGATGGGATATGGGTAGCTTATATGTACTAAAGTACACCCCCATGTTCGAAACAATTTTGAAGGACCTATGTAGGTGGAGGGCCCTTCCGATCTCGTGGGTGGGCAGAATCAACCTGTTGAAAATGAACATCCTTCCCCGAATTCCCTATGTGATGTAGGTGGTGCCCACCTGCCTGACTAACAAAAACATTAAAAAGATAGAAAAGGTCTTTACGGATTTTATTTGGCAGGGTAAGAAATCTAGCATCAGCCTGAAAAGGTTGAAGGCCTCGGGAGAATGGGTGCATGAATTTCCCTGACATTAAGGGATATTATCTAGCTGCACAGCACAGATATATACATAACTGGGTCAATAGAAGTGGAGCAGCCATTTGGCTTGACTTAGAGGAGGAAGGGTGTCTGGGAAGAGTTTCTTCCTACATGGGAGAAGGAGGGGCACAGGCCTATAGGAGACTAAGAAACCCGAATCCACTGGTAGCTACAGTTTTGGAAGCATGGGGGCATATCAAGAAAAGGAAGGTTGCTGAACAGGTACACACCATATTGATTCCAGTGGTGGGTAATCCAGACTTTTCTGCCAGAGCTTAAAGATGATGGGTTCCAAATGTGGCAAGACAAGGAGGTTTGATGTGTGGGAGACCTCCTCACTCGGGAAGGGATATATACATTTGAGGATATCCAGATGGGGCTGGGGATACCCGCCTCACACTTGTATAAGTTTTTTCAGGTTAGGAACTATTGCCAGAGATTAAACCAGGTATTGACAGCAGACACTCCCTTGACAGGGGTGGAGAGAGAAATTTGGGGGACTAAGAGGAACAAAAAGGGGCTAATGGGAAGAGCAATAAAATTAGATAGGAATTTCTTTCAGGACGATACAAAGAGGATGAAGCAATGGTGGGAGCATGACTTTGGTACTCTGATCTCAGAAGACAATTGGAAATTAGTACTGACTTCTTGTATGGGACTCCTCCTTTGCAATAAGTTTAAAGAAATGCAATACAAATTTCTACACAGATTGTATTACCCAACTAGTATGGTCCACAGGTTCTACCTGGGGGTATATCCATGCTGTGGCAAATGTGGGGCGGCTCGAGGTACTTATTTCCATTATTACTGGGAATGCCTCCATCTTGCAACATATTGGAGGGGCATTGCACATGAGTTAACCAGGATAGAAGGGCGCACAATTGAAATAACCCCACAGTCATTGTTACTGGGAGTAGAGGACCTGGGGGGAAGGGAGTGGGGTTTGTACCCCCAATGGCTAAGAATTTTGCTAGTTGTTTCCTGACAAGGAATACAGAATCTCTGGATTACTAGCTCGGTCCCAACAGTGGAGTAATGGAGGGGATTGGCCATCAAAGTACTTGCAACTAAGAGGCTAACATATGTGCTAAAGGGCAGGGAAGAGAGATTCATGAGTGACTGCGGCAAATTTCTGATGGCTCTAACTCCGGGAGAGGCGTTGATGCTGAGAGAGGGGGGAGCAGCATAGGCCTTGTGCAGCCTGTGGGGGCTCTGAGAGAGCACACTTCAGACAACAGATTAGGGGCACTGAACAAATGTCAATGAAATATAATTATAGTAATCTGCACACTATAAAAATGTGATGAAAGATTTGTATTCTGAGCAAAAGAAGTAGACTGACAATCCACTACCAGTCTATTTTTGGTCTCGGTATAGCACTGAGACATGTATGTTCTAAACCGGAGCAATTAGAAATTACAGATTACATAGATCTCAAAGACAGACCCACGGCTGATCCCTGCATGACACGTCACTCTTGGGACAGCTGGTGGTTATGGGCACACCGCTCGCGGCACTAGATTGTAAAATGAGGGGTGAACAGGGAGGCAGGATCAACCAGATAAATTATAAAAATACATCAGATCACAGAAGGTAAAAAAATACTACTTTTAATGAGGGTCTTAATCGGGCCCTGCCTCACGCTGAGGTGGGGCCTGTGTTTACATAGACCTTTCGCTTTAAGCAATACATTTTTTTTTTAACGTCACAGCAATATTAAGGAACAGTCTCACCCAGGCAGTTTTTCCAGATGGGGCAGCAGTAGTCCTCACAGCAGTGCCAGAGGGTCACTGAGTTACCTCATTTTTTTCTTTTTCATCACCTAGGAGCCCTTTGGCAGACTGTCTGTGGCAAAGTAAAAGCAGGGGTCAGGTGTGGTACACTCCACTCCATGAAAGTCCTTGCTGAACACATAGTACTTTCTTCGATGTCCAGTCTGTTCTTGTACCAAAGTGAAAGTCTTGAACAAAGTGACCCCTTCCTACACAGTAGATGAACACATTGACCTCGCTGTAGCAATGACCTTCCCTTGGTCATATACAGAATATGAGGACCCTACTTTATTTCTCAGGTGAATCTTTTCAGTGGCATCATAGAACACCCAGTCTGCCCACCTGGTCTCAATAATATCCCATAGGCATTCACTGACATAGGAGTAGTTCTCCCCTGGGTACGCCTTCTTCGGGTATCTCCTTACCTAGCACTCTGCCTGGCTCCAGGCAGGTATGGGCCAGATGCTGATCCACGGGGCCTATCTTTTTGGCAGCCAGCTATCCTCACAGTACCTTAGGTAGTTCAGCTATGTGGGTTGCAGGGCTTCCATGTCAGCTAGTTTTTGTTTGCACTTGTCTGGCAACAGAGGGGTGGCATCAGGCAAACCCAGCACTGGAAGGGAATAAGGTTGTGGTATGTTACTTTCAACCACTAGATCTTCATATACTCTGGTGACTCCTTCACATGGCCATGGGTCCCTGGACAGAGTCACCTTAGCCATACCCCCCAACTCTGAATCTGATCCATCTTCATCAATTACGGTCTCCACCACTGTGTCCAGCCCCTCAGCACCTTTAGGGCTCTCTGGCACCTTGGAGATCTCTGGAGTCTTCTCCCTAGCTAGGGGGGGACAACTGCTGCAGCCATGGGGTATTTCCCCCGAGCTGGTCTGTCTCCCACAAACCCAGCCTCAGGGAGTTCAGAAGTCAGTCCACCAATGGCCCCTCCCTCCCGCTGCCACTGGGAGGAAGGATGGTTTAAGCGGCATGGGGCAGATAAGGGAGTCGGGAGGACATGCAACAGAGAGCTCACTGTGGGAGATGAAAACGGTGCCTGGTCGGGAGCGAGTGAATCCTACAGTATCCGAACAGGGAGCATAAAAAAGCCGGGTAGGGTGGAATTCTGTGGTAACTGTTGAGCAAACATAAAACTGATAATTCTGTGGTAATTGTTGAGCTTACATTAAACAAACAAGCAGGGTCTAAGGGCAGGACTTGCTCTAATACAATATGGCTGAGGCAAGTCCTGTGTAAGGAGGGGAATCTGGATGTACATTAATTGTGTGAGCTTACCAGATGGCAGAGGCAGTCCCTTGGAAAGAAGGGCAACTGACAGGGGATTTCTGAGCTTAACTGTATTCCTTGCTTTTTAATGTTCCCTCCGCTGAATCTCCATTTTGAGCAGGAGAAGGGTCCACCCACCCACCCCATCCCCAACCACTCTGTGCTACTTTCAATTTATAGGGTTGCACCAGTGGTACCATTTCCTGTACAAACCAGGAATCGGAGATCCTAAAGGTTATACAGAGAGGCTCCCCACAGGAAGGGAACATACAAATTCAGTACAAACAAATATCTAAACAAAAAACCAGAACAAAACAAAAAAAAATTGTTTTTTTCTTCTTTTCCATCCAGAGAAATTAAAGAATAAACTATGTTGGATATTATTAACTGTTGTACCTGCTGGACAGTCTTCAATAAGGCAGTTATACAGAACTTAGGACACTGCCCCACATGCTGGACCATTGGCAATCTAAAGGCTCAGCTCAGGGCAGCCTGGACAGAAATATCTCACCTCCGATAGCAGATTAAGGAGGGATGGTATGACATAAATCACCTGTCATTACTCCAGCATCCACCTGAAGCACCTCGGCCGCAGAGGATAGTTGGTATAGGAGCATTTTACAAACTAATTATGGTGAGCAAATTACTATAGGTACAGTAAGTTTAAAGGTAGCAAAAATACACATAAAGCAATGTAATGCACTGTAACCAAATTTATTTAAGATATTACAATAAAAAATACAGGTTACAGATTTGTGCTCTTGCTACATCAAAGTGCTTTAAAGTGCTCAAAATAGCACTACCATATTGACTTGCTAAACAATTTTTTAAATCACATGACAACCTACCAGGTCTATTGCGCCAGCCACCACTAACCCCTGCGCTTCACCTCACTGGCTTCCTAAGGGGGTATAGGAGGTTGGCAGGTGGTTAGGAGAGGCAAACCACAAGCCACAGTAGTTGAAAAGCGCAAGTGCAACATCTCCCAACAGCAGGTAACAACTTCAAACAGATACCGGCCTATAGCCCCTACATCAAACAAAGGGGCAGAAGGCACTGCAGAACAGCAGGAAACGCTACAAAAAACACCCTTAATAAGGATGAAAACAAAAAAAGAAACTACTAATCATAGGAGACTCCATGATTCAAGGTGTTGATCCCTACCTCTAGCCGGGGGTTATGGTTAGATGCCTCCCAGGTACATCTGCACGGAGGGACTCAAACAGCATAGCAAAAATTATACAAAAAGCGGAGGAAAACATAAATGTCCTAGTACACATAGGAACAAATGATCTCACCAGCAGGTCAGTTGATGAAACCAAGGAACACCTGACCAGCCTGGGAGAGAAACTGTTATTCTTTTTGTCCAACATCTCCTTCTCTGAGATTCTGCCTGTCTGGAAGAGGGGGGCAGGCAAGCAGAGGATCAGAGAAAGGAAAACAAAGGAGCCAAACACCAGGTTCAAGGTCTGGTGCCAGGTAAAAGGACACAAAATTGTAGGGGATGGCACAATTTTTGGGAGCGAAAGTTCTTTAAATTTGATGGCCTGCATCTGGACAAGGAGGGTGTCAGTGCATTGGGGCAGAAATTTGATGTATTTGCAGAAGATTTAAACTAATAAAGGGGGAGAGGGTGCACCACCCTTTTATTCGGTCATGGAAAAAGGTACCTCTACCCCCACAGCTAGTAATCAATCAGAAGGTTAAAATGTGTATGCACCATTCCTGCTAGCAAAAGGGGAAAAAGGTCCAACTCCCCAAATAACACTCATGGGGAATAATGGACCTCCCCCCTCAGCTAGCAATGAACCATAAGATCAACATCTGTATGCATCAGTCACACCAGCAAAAGGGTGAAAAGGTCCAACTCCCCAAACAACACACCTGGGGAATATCGGGCCTCCCCACTTAGCTACCGAACTGCCAGCTGCACAGTGAAAAGTCATGTACAGAAATGCCCGCAGTCTGGGTAACAAGCTCCCAAATCTGGAGGCAATAATGACAAGAGGCCAAACTGGAAAAAGCAGCCATAAGCGAGACATAGTTCACCAGCAACCACACATGGGAGACTATGGTACCCGGCTACGTAATGTTCAGAAGGGACTGGGGGGGAACGGAGGGGGGGAGAGTGGCCCTGTATGTCAAAGATAACATAAAAACAACAGAAATTCAGCTGGCCCAGTAGCACTGAGGGTTGAGGCGCTGGACGCCACACCTCACGCCACGCCGACGACCTGGGTTCGGGAATGGACTCGGGTCGGCCGGGAGAGGGAGGATTGAGCGTCCCAATGGATGCTCTTCTCCCTCAGGGGTAGGATACAAGGGGTGCAATGTGCACCCTACACCCTAAGAAAGCCAGTGGGAACACGGGCTCTTGAGGGGGACTGGTGGCTCCATTCACAGAGTCGAGGAGGGGGGACGCTGTCGGGCGCTTGAGAGAGACGTGCATCAGCATGTCACCTCTCTGGACGTACGTCCTTGCGCCGGCGTCCCAGGGGGCGGGGTTGAGGGGAGGACAGAAAGACGGATATGCCCCTCGGTGGTCCTAGATGACGACAGCTCCACCCAAGACCACCGATTCCGGGACAGACCCCACTGTGCAGATAGGAGGGAGGAGAGAAGCACTCTAGGGGCAGATCCTGGAGGAGTGGCACAAAGGGGATGAGCGGTCCGAAGGAGTGGACACCGAGGTAGGAAGGGGGATAAATAAGAGAGTTAAAAAAACAAAAAAAAACAACAGAAATTCAATCTCAATCAATCAATTGGCACTTTATTTGTATAAGGCACCCTTCCAATGCTCAGGGCGCCTTTACAGAGGGTATAAATAACATACTGTTTCTGTGTCGCCCTTGTGGTTTTGTGCCCTTATGACCAGTTGCTAACATTCAGTCACCCTTGTCACATAGACCCACTTTACAGTACTCATTAAAAACTCACAATATTACAGCTTAAAACAATTAAAACATATCAAACACATCAGCACACATTCAATAAATTCCAGAGAATGCCTGGCTAAACAGGTAGGTTTTCAATGACTTTTTAAAACCTTCTACAGTCTGGCTATCTCATATCTGGCAAGGTAGAGAATTCCACAGGGTAGGTGCCATAAAGGCAAAAGATCTTCCCCCTGATGTTTTAAGGGATACCCTGGGAATCTTTAGCAATCCCTTGCCAGAGGATCGGAGTGAACGGGTGGGACAGTAAGGGCACAAGAGTTCTTTCAGGTAGTGGGGTCCCTGCTCATGTAGGGCTTTATAGGTCAGCAACGTGACTTTGAAGGTAATCCGCCACTGTATGGGCAACCAGTGCAGTTCACACAGCACAGGTGTTATATGACTGGATCTAGAAGCTCCAGTCAATAACCTGGCCGTCACGTTCGGCAGTAGCTGCAAGTGGCGGATGTCTACCCCCAGTAGCCCTAGGTAGAGGGTGTTGCAGTAATCAAAATGACTGGTGACAAAGGCATGGATTAAGGTAGGAAGATCTTCAGGGGGGACCAGGTGCTTCACCCAGGCTATGTTCCTTAGATGGTAATAGGAAGATTTGACTACAGCCGAAACCTGCGTCCTCAGGGTCAGGCCTTCATCAAATATCATGCCCAGGTTTTGCACCTGTCCCGAGGCAATAAGCGGGATTCCACCAAGATTTAATCCTGAGGGTTTTCCCGCCCATGCCCCTGTCATCCTATAACCAGGGTCCACCACCAATACCTCTGTTTTTCCAGAGTTCAACCATAGCCAACTGGCACTCATCCAGTTCTGAATCTCCAGTAGGCAGTTATTACACACTGCAGCAGAATCTAATTCCTGTTCGGGCACAAGACATAGAAACATAGAAACATAGAATTTGACGGCAGATAAGGACCGCTTGGCCCACCTAGTCTGCCCATTTTCCTACCTAACAGATAAGCTGCAGATCCTAGTTAACCAACAGCTTAATTCCTCCTACCCCCACTAGGACTGCCCTATGCCTGTCCCATGCATTCTTGAAGTCCCCACTGTTCTTGACCCCACGACCTTCTTCAGGAAGGCTGTTCCATGCATCCACAACCCTCTCAGTGAAAAATACTTCCTCACATTACCTCTGAGCCATCCCCTCTATCTTCAAATTGTGCCCCTTGTTCTTGCACATCTCTTTTCTGGAAGATGCTACCCTCTTGACTTTGTTAATTCCTTGAGGTACTTGAAAGTTTCTATCATGTCCCCTCTCTCCCTTCTTTCCTCAAGGGTATACATATTAAGCTCCTTTAGTCTTTCTTCATATGTCTTCTGGTGCAGACCCTGCACCATTTTGGTTGCCCTCCTCTGGACAGCCTCCACTCTGTCTATGTCTTTGCAGAGATGGGGTCTCCAGAACTGCACACAGTACTCCAGATGGGGTCTCACCAACTGTCTGTACAGAGGGATAACAACTTCCTGTTTTCTACTATTGATGCCTCTTCCTATACATCCCAGTATCCCCCCAGCCTTCCTTACTGCCTTCTCACATTCTTGCCCACCTTTAGGTCATCTGATATAATTACCCCCAGGTCCCTTTCTATTTTTACTGTTGTCAGTATCTCACCCCCCATTGTGTACGCTTCCCCAGGGTTTTTGTTCCCCATGTGCATTACCTTGCACTTCTTTGCATTGAATCTGAGCTGCCATACATTTGACCATTCCTCCAACCTTGCCAAGTCCCTTCTCATCCTTTCCACTCCATCTTGTGTATCAACCCTGTTGCAGATCTTTGTGTCATCTGCAAAGAGACATACTTTTCCTTCCATTTCCTCTGCAATGTCACTTATAAAGACATTAAAAAGGACCGGTCCCAGTACTGAACCCTGCGGTACCCCGCTAGTAACCCTCCTTTCGCCACTGTGTACTCCATTTACTACTACCCTTTGAGTCCTGTTGTCTAGCCAATTTTTTATCCAGGCTACCACCTTGGGACCCACTCCAAGGCTGGCTATCTTGTGTATTAATCTTTTGTGTGGGACTGTATCAAATGCCTTGCTAAAATCTAGGTAGGCCATGTCCACAGCCCCTCCCTGGTCTACTACTTTGGTAACTCAGTCAAAGAAATCTATTAGATTCGTCTGACACGACCTTCCCATCGTGAATCCATGCTGCCTTGGGTCCTGTGCCCCACTGGCCTCTAGGTACTCAACAATTCTTTCCTTCAGAAGTGATTCCATCATTTTCCCTACCACTGAGGTCAAACTAACTGGTCTGTAGTTTCCTGCCTCTGTCTTGCTCCCACTTTTGTGAAGAGGAATCACATCTGCCCTCCTCCAGTCCTCGGGTACCACCCCATCCTCCCATGATTTGTTAAACAGAGTAGTCAGTGGTGTCACTAGTTCTACCCTGAGTTCTTTTAGAATTCTTGAGTGAACCCCATCAGGCCGCATTGCTTTGTCCACCTTCAATTTTATTAGTTCTTTCAGAACCCTTTCTTCTGTAAATGGACTGTTATCGAGCCCTGTCTTCAGAAAAGACATGTACAATTGAGAATCATCAGCACAGCAATGAAAGCTCAACCCGTACCATCTTATAATGTCCCCTAATGGAAGCATATACACCTCGAATAACATGGGGGACAGCACCAAGCCCTGTGGAACCCCACAAGACAGCCCAAGAGGGGCCGAGGAATACACAGGATGGGTCAGAGGAACTGTGTGTCACTTTGGAAACAGGAAACAGCACAGTCATATGAGCTGGAATGGTCTACAGAGCTCCCGACCAGGGAGAGGGAATGGACAGAGTCTTGATAGAGAGTATACCGAAAATGACAACAAAGGGAGATTTTAACATGCCCGATGCAAATTGGACTGTACCAACTGGAGCATCAGCAAGAACTAGGGACATAGTGGATTCCCTCCAGGGGAAGGGTCTAAAGCAACTAGTACAAAACCCCACCAGAGTCAGGGCTATCCTAGATCTCAACTGACAAATGGAGAAATGATTATGGATCTCTGTGTCGAAGGGCAACCGGGGACCTTCACATGGTATGGTTCAGCTTGGTTACAGGTACACAATCAACCCAATCAAAGGCTAAAATCTTAGACTTTAGAGGAGTGCACTTTGGGAAGATGAGCTCGGGCATTAACATAGCCCTGACAAGAAACGTTACAGGAAGGGGAGTAGAGGTAAAATGGGCTAGGATTAAAAATACAATACTTGAAGTAACAGGCCAGTGCATGAAGGAACAAAGAAAAGCAAGAGAAGAAAGAAGCCACTTTGGTTCTCAAAAACAGTAGCTTAGAAAGTCTGAGCCAAAAGGTTGGCCTTCAAACTATGCAAGAAAACACAAAAAGACGAAGACAGAGAGGCATATCAGAACTCCCTAAGGGAAGCAGGGAAATCAGTGAGGCAGGCAAAGGCCAAAACGAAGGAAACATTAGCACAAATAGTAAAGGAAGGTGATAAGACTTTCTACAGATATATTAGTGATAGAAGAAAGTCTAGAGGGGGAATTGCTAAGCTCAAGGGGGAAATGGGGGAATGTGTGGAGGATGACCAGGAAAAGGCATCCATCCTAAATAAATATATCTGCTCAGTGTTAATAATAAAAATAATTTTATTTATATAGCACCTTTCAGTGTGTCAAGGCGCTGAACAAATTAAAATCATAGATTCAAATTCCAAATACAAAACTTCAAAACATATAAAAATACGTCATAATAGCGCAATGCATTATGATAAATTCCAATCATACTAAAATTAACTTAGTTATCCAAGAAAGCCATTTTCCATAAATATGATTTCAAGTCTTTCTTGAATATCTCCATGGAGGTGCACTCCCGTAACCGGCATGGTAGAGAATTCCAAAGAGTGGGTGCAGCATGAGAAAATGCTCTGCTGCCTGAAGATTTTAAACTCACTCTTGGAATCTCCAACAACCCCATGTCGGCCGAGCAGAGCGATCGGCCAGGGCAGTAAGGTTCCAGAAGGTCTTTCAGATAGGACGGACCTTGATCGTGAAGGGCTTTGAAAGTCAATAAGATGACTTTAAAGGTGATCCGCCACCGTATAGGAAGCCAGTGCAGATTCGCGAGCACCCGGTAAATATGACAGGACCTACTTGTCCCAGTCAAACCCGGGCTGCAGTGTTCTGCACCAGCTGTGGTATGGCGGATTTCACCCCAGAAAGCCCAAAGTAAAGGACGCTGGCAGTAGTCTAGGCGCGAGGACACAAAGACGTGGACCAACGTTGGCAAAGAGTCAGACGGAACATGGTGCCTAACCCTGGCAATATTCCTAAGATGGCAAAAGGAAGTCCTGACGACAGCCGACACCTGGGATTGAAGAGTCAGCCTGTTGTCTAGGATCACCCCAAGGCTACACACCCGTTCAGAGGTCGGAAGTGACATGCCATCAAGAAAAATTCCAGAAGGCGCGCCAATATGCGACCTCTCAATCTGACCACCCGGGTCCACCACCAAAACCTCTGTCTTCTCGGAGTTCAACTTTAGCCAACTAGAATCCATCCAGTCTTGGATTTCCCCCAGACAGTTGTTAAACACCGAGAGAGCTCCATCCTGGTCGGGTGCAAAAGACAGGTATAGCTGGGTATCATCTGCTTAGTAGTGAAACCTCAGCCCATGCCATCTTATAATGTTTCCGAGGGACAGCATATACACTGCAAATAACATGGGTGACAGCACAGAACCCTGAGGCACTCCACACAACAAAGAGATTGGGCCAGAGGAAAAAATCCCCGACACAACTCTTTGTGATCTCCCAGTGAGGAATGAAGTGAACCATTGAAGAACGGTTCCCGACATTCCACAGATTTGCCTCAGGCATGCTAACAACACCATGCGATCCACAGTGTCAGAAGCTGACGAGAG
The DNA here is from genome assembly GCA_016271365.2 of Neoceratodus forsteri. Taxonomy (NCBI): domain Eukaryota; kingdom Metazoa; phylum Chordata; order Ceratodontiformes; family Ceratodontidae; genus Neoceratodus; species Neoceratodus forsteri. The sequence continues at coordinate 880,337,988 of CM057450.1, read as the reverse complement.
ATCAAGGAGAACCAAGATGGAACATCTCTTCTGATCCCTCGCCCTCAGAAGATCATTAAGCACCCAAACCAGCGCAGTCTTGATGCTATGTCTTTTATGGAAACCAGACTGGAAGGATTCATAGATACTATGGATGGTTAAATGGTCATCCAATTGGGAAGCCACAACCTTCTCAATAATCTTCCCAATAAAGGGAAGGTTAGAGATAGGTCTGTAGTTTGAGAAACAGTCTGGGTCCAAGGAAGCTTTCTTCAAGAGAGGTGTCACCACTGCCTCTTTCAGGGAGCTAGGAAACTCACCTGTCTCCAAGGAGCACCAGACTATATGCACCAAGACTGGACCAATGATATCAGAACAACCCAAAATTAGGGAAGTCGGTCCAGGGTCCAAACCACAGCTTGTGGGGTGCACACTATGGATGATCCTCATAATATCCATGAACTCGGGTCGACAAAAGGAACTCCAAGAGAATTGAGGCACTGTGTTCTCGCACAGTCCTACAACATCACCCTTAGAGGTTGCCGGACACAGGTCCGCCCTGATGTCAGCCACTTTAGTTGCAAAGTATCGAGCGAGCTCATTGCATTCTATTTGCGAAAAGGCTTTTCGAACTTGCAGACAGGCTGGGTTGCACAGTCTATCTACAGTTCAAACAGCTGAAGCGGTCAATTATGAGCAACTGCAATCTCCCTGGACAGGAATTCTGCCTTCTTATGGGTGATTGCAGATTGATAGCTTGCATAATGTTCTATCAATCTAAGGCGGTTGGCTTCAAGGGCGGACTTGCGCCCACAAAGCTCTAACCTTCGCCCCTGTCTTTGCATCTCCCTCAGAGTCCCATCAAACCAAGGGGACCTGCGGTGAAGGGATAGAGGGTGCTTACGAACAGGAGCAATAGAATCCAGGGCAACCGTGATGGCCTCATTATAGGCCAACACCAGTGCCTCTGGATTACCGCTCACCAACTCGGGGGATGATAGGTCAAGGACCACCGCTAGGCCTTGTGAAGTAACATTCCGTGTATGGGCGGTACCTGACCATCTCCACAGGGGATGGCCTTCAAGGGGTGCAAAATTGAACCTCACGGTGTAGTGGTCAGACCAGGTGACTGGTTCCACCCCATGTCAGATGTATCAATCCTAGAAGGAAGACTAAGTCCAGAGTGTCCAGATTTATGCGTAGCAGTGGAAACTACCTGTGTAGGCCCAAAGAAGACATTAATTGGAGGAAGTAGTTACCAAATTGTGAGAGTTAGGTTTCGACCCAGGTGTTGAAGTCACCCAGCACCATCAATCTGGGCGACTCAAACGACATGTCGACGAGGAAGTCTGCTACTTCCTGTAGGAAATGTTTCCCATCTCCGGGTGGACGGTAGATGAGAACGATTTGAACACCTACACCTGCTACGACTGTACACTCGAAGGACTCAGCCTCGCCTACTACTACATTCGTGAGGCCCAATTCAGTCTTAAAACAGACTACAACCCCCCCCCCATCCCCTGCGGTCCAATCTCAGGCAGTGTATCATTGAGTACCCGGCCGGAGTCATGGCCTCCACTATAGGGCCTGAATTTTCATCCAGCCAGGTCTCGGTGATGAAAGCCAGATCAGCTGAACCAACAAGATCGGCAATAATGGTGGTCTTATTCTTTTTTTTTTTTTTTTTATATACTTCTTTTTCTCCCTCCTGGTTTTTCCTGCCCTCTTGGTCCTACTCCTTCGGGCCTCTCAATGCTCTAAGCCGTCCCTGGATCTGCCCCTAGAGTGCCTCCTCTCCTTCCCTGCACAGTGGGGTCTTGTCAGGTGATGGTCTGAATGGAGAGGCCATCATCCAGGACCGTGAGGGTGATTTTTCCACTTGTCTGTTGGTCCCATCCCCTGGGGACGCCGGCGCTTGGGACTAGGTCCCGAGAGGTAACATGCTGACACACGTCTAGCCTCTCATGCGCCATGCGACGTCCCCCCTCCCCGACCCCTAAGTTGGAGTCGCCCGTCCCTTTCAGGAATCGGTGCTTCCACGAATCCTTTTATGGAATAGACGGATGCTTGCCGTCCCGGTATCTCACCCCTGAGGGAGGAGAGCATCCGTGACGCCGATCCTCCCTCCCCTCTGCCTCCGGCTCCCCAGGTCTGTTATCGAACCCGGTCGCCAGCGAGCGAGGTGTGGCATCCAGCGCCTCAACCCTCAGTGCCACCGGGCCGGCCATTGGCGGTCTTATTCTTAACAGACCTGGCATTGCATAACACCACCCGAGTTGGACAAACCTCGGAGGTTGTTGGGCCTATCTGCCTACTGAAATCAGTAGTGCCCTTGGGTATGGATACCAGACATGGTAAACCCCGATCTGGATTCCATTTTGCCCAAGGGCGCCTTCTGGACTTAATAACCCTGATACGATGGTCCTGCTCATTCATCCTCCCCTGTTCGCATACCCCAACCCCTTCACTCTCCCACGAACAATCCCTAGTGCTCTACAGCGCTGGTAGGTATCAAATTGTAGGGGAGGAGTATAAAAGGGGCGGAGGGCGTGAAGAGAGGAGGATGAATAGCGCACCACCGTGGGGAATGAAGGCCAGCACATGTCGCTACTTAACTAAATAATGAACACCAAAACACAAAAACACAATCTTTATAAAATAAAATTATCAAATAATCCCTTAACATATCCAATATAATTAAACAAAAACAAAACAGAACCCAACCTCACAAAAATATTGAAACTAAACTAAACTAACAATACGCTAAGAATAATAAAATAAAAATAAATATAAAATTAAAAATAAAAATACAAATTTAAACAAAAAATAAATAATAAATCTTCTGCTGTATAATCCCCCCCCCCCCAGTCCTCTCACCACCGGGGAAAGTGGGTACAATGGCACTCTCACTGCCAAACCATCATGGAAACATACATTTTAAACAAAAAAAAGTTATGAACTCCCCCCAGATTCTCTCACAACTGGGGAGAAATAATACTAATCTTTCTCACTGCCAGGAGAAAGACACAAACTGTAAAATCAAACAAACAAAAATAAATTAAATAAACGAACAGAAATTTATGGACCCAGGGTCCTCTCACCGCCCAAGTGTCCAAAACGAAAAAAGTTTTAATCCAGGGAGGAGACAACAGTCAGCAGCCTCTCAGTACAGGTCCAGAGTTCCACACAGATTCAAAAAATCCAAATCCAGGGAAAGACAACCAGATAAGCCCAAAAAGGGAAAACAGTCCAAGGAGGAAATCCACAAAAAAACTTTATCCAAGAAGGATCAAGAATCCACAAAGAGTTTTATCCGAAGAGGTTCAATCACAGTCCAACCCCTTTACTCCTGCTAAGTGCACTCCCAAGAAAATTAATGCCACCCACACCAAAGGACCATGAGAAAAGCCACTATTGCAGCAGTTTCCATGGTCCAAGGGAGCGAGGTACCCCAGCCAGCTCCCCGGCTGGAAAAATACCCCAAACCCCCTGTGGAGTAGCAAAACTCCAAGACAGCACCTGCCAGAGTAACTAGGCAACTGAAATAACCACCTAAAGTTTCAGGGTAATCAAAGGGCACACCACAGTCTCCAGCAAAGCCCCGATCGAAAAATCCTCCGATTCTCTGATCCCTGCTCTTGCCAGCATTCGCTGCGTCCAGAACTCCACCAAACACACTTCGAAACTGACCAGTACTGATTTCAAAATAGCTCCTCGTCCTCCACGCGTCCATAAAGCTTTTCCAAAATAAGGAACAGAGTACAAGAAGCACAGAATCCTCGCATCAGTCTGTGGAGGAGAAAAAAGAAAGACCCAACCGGCGTCTCTCTCCAGAATCCCCATATTAGTCTGTGAAGGAATAAAAAAGAGAAGCCCGACCAGCGTCTCTCTCCAGGTCCCACCCGACGGCAAGCCACCGCCGAGGGTTAAAGCTTAAAACTGAAACCTGTGAAGTCTGTGAAAGAAAAAAGAGAAGCCCGACCAGCGCCTCTCTCCAGGTCCGAGAGACAAACCCACTTGACGTCAAGCCACTGCCGAACAATAAAGCTTAAGACCAAAACCGGGGCCGGATTAAACAAACAAAACACAAAATGTCCATGGAATAACTAAAAAATTTAAACTAAAATACATAAGACTAAAACTTCTTCAAAGGAGCAACAGCAACGCGCCCAGCCTGGCGGCCATCTTGATCACTAGGACTGTGTTGGAGAAATTCACAGTGGAGAAGGGAGGACAGGACCCACAGCTAGACACCATAGACGCAGGGGGAAGGGAGGTGAACACAGGACCATTTACAAGACAAAGGGTCCTATAACAGCTCAGTAAGCTCAAGGTGGACAAGGCTATGGGACCGGATGGCATACATCCCAGAATAATAAAGGAGCTAAGGGAGGAACTAGCGGAGCCACTGGCGGAACTGTTTACTGAGTCACTAAACACAGGAGAGGTCCCAGGGGACTGGAGGAGAGCCAATCTGATCCCACTTCATAAGAGTGGAAGCAAGGAGGAAGTAGGTAACTACAGGCCAGTTAGTTTTACCTCAGTCATTGGAAAGATCATAGAGACACTCCTCAAGGAAAGGGTAGTGAAACACCTTTAATCCATGGGGCACAGGATCCAAGACAGCATGGATTTACAGTAGGGAGGTCCTATCAGACTAATCTGATAGAGTTATTTGACTGGGTAACCCAGGAGGTGGATCAAGGGTGTGCAGTTGAGGTAGACTACCTTGACTTCAGCAAAGCTTTCGAAACTGTTCCACATAAAAGATTGGTTAATAAGTTAAGCAGACTCTGGGTAGGTCAAAAATTGGTAAACTTGGTGGCAAACTGGTTGACAGGTAGAAAGCAGAGAGTGGTGGTTAACGGTATCCAGTCAGAAGAGATGTACATCACAAGTGGGGTACCTCAGGGATCGGTCCTAGGGCCAGTCCTCTTCAATGTCTTCATCAGTGCTATTGCGGTAAGACTGGAAGGTGAGGTTTGCCTGTTTGCAGATAACACCAAGATCTGCAACAGAGGGGATGATCCAGATAGAGTGGGTAGGATGAGACAAGACCTGGAAAAGCTAGAAAAATGGTCCAAAGAGTGGCAACTAGGGTTTAACGCTAAGAAGTGCAAAATCATGCAGGTGGGGAGGAGAAACCCTGAAGCTGAACTATAGGATGGGGGGAGTGCTAACAACCACTAGATAGGAAAGGGACTTGGGCATCATCATCACCACCGATTACCTAAAAGCCTCCAGGCAGACCACAAAGGAATGGGATGCATCAGTATGGGTATCACAAGCCAAAAGATGGAGGTAGTGATCCCTCTTTACAAGACACTGGTTAGGCCCCAACTGGAGTACTGCATCCAGTTCTGGAGGCCACACCTGCAAAAAGACATTAACAGGATAGAAACAGTACAGAGAAGGGCAACAAAGAGGGTGCAGGGGCTGCAACAGAAGCCATATGAGGACAGATTGAAGGACCTCAATATGTATACCCTGGAGCAGAGGAGGGAGAGGAGAGATATGATAGAAACTTTCAAATACCTTAAAGACCTAACAAGGTGAAAGCGTATAACAGTATAAGAAAAATAGTAGGACAAGAGGACATGATATGAGATTAGAGGGAGGCCAATTGAGGGGTAATGTGAGAACATTATTTTTCACAGAGAGAGTGGTAGACGCATGGAACAGCCTGCTCAAGGAGGCAGTGGAACTGAGTACAGTGAAGGGCTTCAAGACAGCATGTGATAGGCACATGGGAATAATACAGATGAGTAAGAATAAAATAAGCCAGTGTTCAGAATAGAGACATATGGCAGCAACAAACAGGTAGAGAAATAGTGGGCAGGCTAGATGGGCCTGGCAGTCCTTATCTGCCATCACCTTCTATGTTTCTATGTTTCTGTTTCTATGTTAATGAGCAGCTGATAGTGGGGAAGGGCTGGGCAGACAGCTGCCCCCCCGACTGCACTTCTGGAATGCTAGATTGGACTTCTTCCCACCTCTCCAGGGGTTCCATAGTAGAACACTCGCTCCTTGTGGGGGTCAATGTACCTCCCCAGTCTCCCCAGGGCAAAGCAATTGATGGTGTTGGTGGCAAAGAGGACAACGAAGCAGTACTGTGGGTGCACTGTTGGCAAAGCAGTTAGCTCACTACTCCACTTTGTGTCCACACAGGATTCACTTTTCAGCCGCACTGCTCCTCTCCAACATATTCCAAAGCCAGCTTAACAATGACTTGGGCAGTTGGCAGTGGTGCAGACGCCATAGCAGTAGTCGAATTCTCTGCTCTTCCACAGTAACACCTCTAAACTCACAACTTTAATTTTTTTTTCTCTGCAGTCTCTGTCCAGCACCAACCAGCTTGGGTTAAACAGGCGGCTTGCACAGTCTCACGTTGTGATCCATTTTACATGCCCCTACTACTCCCACTTACTCCATAAACCATGCTCCAGATCCCCTTGTTTATTATGTACTTAGGCACATTGCCTGGCATTAGGCACCAGGTGCCATCTCGTCTCTAATGAGGCCCACTCAGTCCACAGGTGGCAACACCAAACTTTACTCAGTGGCTCATGGCCTTTTCTTCTCCCCAGATCTGTCACCCCCAGCACTTCAGGTAGGTGTTGAGCACATTTCTTTCTGAAATCCTGGACAATAGTCCCCACATTTTGTAACTACTCTTTACTCCCCGGTGCTGCTCTCTTGACGATCCATAATGGAGCACACACTTTGCAACCCTTTTCTCTCTCTATTCAGCATATGAATAAACCTTGCAGGCTAGATGTAACCCATGGCTTTTCTTCCTTTGGTGTCTCAGGGTGCCTCTCTTCCCCTCTCATGTCTAGTGGTATATGATGGCAACAGTCTCAAGGAAGAGGAGAGACCGAGGTCTGTACACACCCAGCTTTGCAGTCTCTCAGAAACTATAAAACAAACAGTACCTTAGAACTGGGATTAAATCGGTGACAGAAGGATCTCTGTCTTGGGTGTGTAAACCTGCTCGTCCTCTAGTTCCCCATGTGTACCATCAATACAGCATAGTGGAAATTGATTTTGTTATTGCTTGTTGCTAAAAGATTTTCAGACTATTATAATCATGGTCTACAGCACCATCTACTGGCATTAGCAAAATATATGTCTCAGCTAATATCTGCAAGAATAATTCTATCGTATTCACAAAACACTCTAGTAAGCAAAGAAATGTACATCTAAGATAACTATACATAGCTGGAGCTGCCTACCAAAATAGTCAAGAAGAAATGTTTTACTTTCATATAAGATGAGCCGTTACTATGATAACTGACTGTGTTATCTCCAGTATGTAAGTAAAAGATACCGTTATGTTAGCTGAGTTCCATTCTTCGCCCAGGGTAGACAGAGGTCTTCTGGGCTCCTGGCTATGGTAAGTTGCATTTTCAGTTACTGGGGCAAGAAATAAAAGATTTATTACTGATTTCTGCAACACCTGTCCCTAAGCCATGTTTTGCCTTTGGTCAGCATTACTGCTAGGATTGGCCCTCCTAACATTCTGGCAACTGTAACAGGACAAAATTGGACAGAACCAAACCAGTATAATTGCAAGTGTTCAGACGACTGGGTATGGGATCATGCAGGGTTACGATCCTACGCCCACCCATTTAACTCAGTCCGGACAATTGCCCAGGCCCTTCTGCAGTACGGACAGACAAGAATCCTGCTCCCCATCCCTTAGTGGCATTGGCTTGAGGGAGCTTTGGATTCCCCAAGAACAGACCTGCCTATTTGTTGAGTTCAAAGTGGATCAACACGCTTTGTGCCCGTGGTAGGGCAGAAACAGGGAGATCTCAAAAATATGGCCATCTGTGCAGAAGTGGACTTGATGTCTCAAAGTTTCCTGTCTTTCATGGAGGCAGGAATGATTTCATGCTGGATGCAAAATCACAGGACAGCCCAATACAGCATGTATGGACACTGTATTTGGAGTCCAAAGAAAAAACTAAAAAACATGACTGACAGGGGTTAATGGTTGCTGCATTCACTGCCTTACAAGCAGCGAAATCGTGAGTAAAAACAGCAGAATTGGAAGTTGCAACTCTGAAAAAGGAGTTGAGTTTCCAGTCTAGTGATATGAGTGAGCAACAGCAGCGGATGGAACTAGAAATCCAAATGCTCCGTAATTAGGCTCAAAATGAACTGAATTGCGCTGTGCAAATACTGAGAGGGAACTAGGCAAGTTGAAGGATAAATGTGAAAAGCTGCAGCAGGATAAAAAATAAGTGTTACAGATGAATGGTTTATTGACTGATGCGAATGATACATTGAGGGAAGAGAATGGAGAAGTGTATGAGGAAATGCGAAGGATTCAGGAAGTCTTAGACAAAGAAATTAGGGAGAATTGCAAACTCAGTGCCGGGTATAGGGTGTTACATTATGTTAGTAAGGGGCAGCACAAAGGCAGGGACAGTCACGTACAGTGCAGAACAAAGATGGTGAAACTGCGCCATCAACGAGAAATGTTGACTGGTCATGAGAAAGCCATAAGTGGACTATCCCCTTCCCGTTGACCTTGTGTCATCAGGGGATACCGAAGGTGATGATGCTGTCATCCAAAATGATGATTCATGGTACAACGGAGGTAGGCAGCAAAGCCCACCACTGATCACCATGCTAAAGAAGGAAAACAAGCTAGAAATTGATCAGATGATCGAAGTGGCAATGGCTAGAGCCAAAATTTCTGACGAGCAATCGGAAGTCTTCTGAAAGGCAATGGCGGAAATGCTTAGAAAAGAGATGGAGAAACAACCCATCCTCTGCCACTGCCACTGCCGAAGCAGTCATCAGAGGTATGACAAAGGCACAGTGACAAGGCCCTGTTGTCATCGCTAGTGCACTGCAATCGGCCTAAGCCGTTCAAAACATTGCTGACAAAGTAAACTGCATGACTACGAGTGATAATTTGAGCTGTCACTTGGAAAAAGTCACTGTGAACTGCTCAGTTTCTTGGAGGAGATCTGAGTACAAGTTTTGAGGCAAACCGTTGAGTCCATGCTTTGGGTAGTTACCAGAGGCCACTCACAATACAGAGCATGGGAAATTTGATGACATAGCCTCTGAACTAATGGCTGCTCACAACCCCAATCTTGTCAGCATAATGCTAGCCCATTCAATCAAGCAGTATGCCAAGGGGAGCCCAGGCCAGTACAACAACTTGTGACTCACCTACCACACAGGAAAATGCTTGTCTCAAGAAGAAAGCAAATGCGATTCAGTTGAGTACAAGGCCCTATTCCTGAAAAACCTGCAGCCAGCTTTCCGAGAAAAAGTTGAACTGGTAGTTTCTCCCAGGACAGATAAATTCCACTCAATTTTGGAAAGTACAGAGCAGGTTTTCCAGCTCTATATGCAAGATTAGCTTGCAGACTCGAAATCAAAGGTGGCCGCGGTACAAAATACTAGCGTGCCATCCACACAGTATGCAGTGGAAGGAAAGGTCAAGGACTCCCAAACAAACAAGGCCTTGGCCTGTAAACAAAACCCTCCAGGGGGCAGAACAAAAATGAAAAGCTGCAATATCAGCCCAGGCCAAATCAACAATACCAACAAGGAAAAGTAGACCCTGGATACCGATGCTACAACCCAGGTCCCTCATACAGGGAACTGGCACAAGAAAACAACCGACTAAAAGAACTAATGACAACAGTCCCATCAGTGGTGGAAGCTATTCCCAAAAAGGCCATCACATCAGCTGCAGCTGCAACCACACCAGGCACAGAGCTGGAGGAAACGTCACTGTAGGTTACTGCAGTCAACCCATCATCTTATGCTGAGGCAATACAAATGCTCCAAGAAGCTGAGGCCGACCCAGACAGTCAGCATTACAACTATCTGCCCAAGGACGAAAATGCCCACTTAGAATGATGGCACCAGGCCAGAGTTCAGATCATCACCACACTCATGAGTCATGGCTGATGGTGACAGATGGCCTTGTGCAAAGGCTTTGGTAGATGGCCACCAACCTGAACTACTTTTGTATACGGGTGCATCAGCACCCATCTTACATCAGGAGGATCCATGGTATTCTCAGTGGCTGACCAGATGAGCAACTTCCACTCAGACCTCTGATGGAATCGTACTAGCCACCTACTGGTCCAAGCCAATACCAGTGGTAATTGGCAACCTGATCGTGACACACAAATTTGATCTTATGGTGTTATGTCATCATCTGAGCATTCTAGGAATTGATTTCCTTGTACAACACAGCTGTGTTGTGGACCTAGTCAGTCTGCTGTTGATACAGATTCCAGGACATTACCATGCACTTCTTATTTTTGATTCACACGTGGTAACTGCAGTAGCAGCCAATGACAAGGAGTATGACATCATCATAATGCTCCAAAGTCATAAACTTTTTCCCCAACTGGAACCAATTTTGCAAAGTCATCTGGAGGCCTTTGCCAAAAATAAACATAGCTGTGGAAAAATGGACACCCTCATTGAAATTTCAGGTGGGGACCCAGCTGGATAAAGACAATACTCATTCCCTGCAGAGGCATTGCCCTCATTAAGGACAACAGTTGAATCACTCCTATAGCAAGGAGTCATCAGATCATGTGTATCACAGAATCATAGAAGCTTGATGGCAGAAAAGGACCACACTGGTCCATCTAGTCTGCCCCTAACCCCCCAACTCATCCTTCCTTTGCTAGCCCCCACCCTCCCCCGCTATTCAGCCCCATATGTCTGTCCCATGTCCTCTTGAATGCCTCCACCGTTTCAGGCCCCACCACTTCTTCTGGTAGTCTGTTTCAGGCATCCATCACCCTCTCCATGAAGAATCGCCCCCTCACATTGCCTCTGTAACTTCCTCCCTGCAGTCTGAGGCTATGCCTGCTAGTTCTAGCCCCTCCTTCTTTTTAAGTGAACACCCTTCCCTTACTTTGTTGATCCCCTTCACATAGTTAAAAGTTTCAATCATGTCCCCTCTTTCCGTCCTAGTCTCCAACATCTACAGATCCTGTTCCTTACACCTCTGCTCATATGTCATTCCTTGCATACCCTGCACCATCTCGGTTGCCCTTCTCTGAACCTTATCTATCCCATCTATGTCCTTGTGTAGGTCATGGGGCAGGATTTTCAAAAGGTGGCTCAGGGCATGCATCCCCCATGCGCCATGAGACTCTGATTTCAGCTGTGTGCCAATACCTTTTGCCGCAACTGCACCCGATTTTCCATTATCGAGTGCAGTTGTGATAGTTTCCCTGCTTTCTGGCAGCTTGTGCCACATATCTGGCACAAGCACCAGTACATTGACCCCCAGGAGTGGTGCACACTAGGCCATGAATTTGTGTTCTAAGGAGCAGTGCCAGGTGCAAGGGATATAAAATCTCGAATGAAGGCCAGTGAATGTCAAAAGCCCCGTGTGCCATATGTTCAGCGCACAGGTGGCATGCGGCATTATTCAGCTTTTGAAAATCTGGCCCTTAGTGTGCAGAAGCCAGGTGTTCCAGCTGGAAGAAAAGAAGTCTGAATGATTGTTCAGGGAGAAAGTTATCTTTTCCATGATATAAATATGTCCAATGAGTTTGTGCCAGGAGTGGATAGCTGGAGGCAGTGTGGTAAGCCAGAGGCAGGTAACTATTTTTTTGTTGCTGTTAGCAGGATCCCCAACAGATATCTAGAGTTCGGGTCTCTATATCCTCTTGGGTATTGGAGTAGCAGAAACAGTTCCTTGGTAATGGCAAAAGGTTTGCTGTAGGGTTCGGATAACTCCACCTCCAGTTCCTGAAAAAAGGGTCATAGGATTCATAGGATGCCCAGGAAGAAGTGTGACTGGACCACAGTGGGCTCAGGGAGGCTGGGGGGGTCAGAAGCACATTCCCCAACCAGTCCAGCTAAATAACTTCTGTACTGCTTTGGAAGAACGATAATGCCCCACACAGGCACCTACAGCTGGGACCTGGGAGGATGGTCAGGACCTCCAAGCTGGAGCCCCAGGGAAGGGGAGCAGGGGACCCCAGAGGAGGGAAAGCTTCTCCTAGTGGGGGACTCTATTGTCCAGAGTGTGAAGTTAGGGACACCTAGCATGGGGGAGAGGGAGGTCAAGTGCATCCCAGGAAGTGCTGCATTGCGGGATGAGAAGCAAATCCATAGGATCGCTAGGGTGATAGCCAGGATGGAGGAGCTATATGTCATTGTCCCCCTGGGCATCAAGGGGGTGGAGTTAGCCAGAGTCCATGAGAATTTCAGGAAGGTGGGGGGTGGGCCTGAAACAGGTAGCACATTCCATCTCATTCTCGAGGTGCTACCTGTCCAAGGCACAGGGGAGGCTAGGGCACTCCACATCCAAGCCTTCAACACCTGGTTTAAGGATTGGTGTGGAAGGGAAGGATTTGGCTTCACAGAGGACTGTGGCCCCCACCTAGGCAGATGTGAGTTTGTATCAGGAGGATAGTCTGTATCTGTCTGTGAAGGGGCCCTCACTCCTTGGTGAGAAGTTGGAATGCTTCAGCAGAGAGCATTTACACTGGCCACCGGGGGATAGCCAGGAAGGACAGATGGCTTAGGAACACTCCCCCATGGTAACATGCAAAAACACAAATTGATAACAGTAACAACTGGAGTAGGCAGAAGAAGCATGCATAAGGGGGATGGGGGAGCAGGAGCACATGAACAAGAAAACCAGGGTGGGGAAACAGGCAAGGAGAGATAACAAGAACCGGCGGGGGCAGGGTGGAAAACATGGAAGGTCATGCTCACAAATGCCAGCAGTCTGGGAAATAAGGTTCCAGTCCTGGAAGCCTTGATGACAGATGCAGACCTTGACATAGCAGCAATAACACAGACATGGTACTCTGCTAATCACAGCTGGGACATCAATGTACCAGGCTATACACTGTTCAGAAAGAACAGGGAAGACTAAAAGGGGGAGGGGGGTAGCCCTGTACATCAGAGAAGGCATAAACGCTATGGAAGTACAGGGAAGACAGGGGAAGGCTGAAGCAATGTGGGTCACCCTTGAACCATGGAATTGCACAGCAATATGGGTTGGGGTGATCTGCAGACCTCCGGCACAGAGGGAGGAAGTGGACAGGGTATTAATGGAGGAAATTCACAACATGGCAGCTAAAGGTGAAATCCTGCTGATGGGGGATTTCAATATGCTGGATGTAGATTGGACCACCCAGGCAGCTGCTTCAGCCAGAAGCACGGTCATCCTGGAATCCCTGCAGGGGGTTGGACTCAGGCAGCTGGTACATGAGCCAACCAGAGACAAGTTGATTCTGGACTTGGTATGGACCAGTGGAAACAGAGTCAAAGGAGTCTGGGTGGAAGGGCAGCTGGGATCCAGGGACCACCACATGGTGTTGTTTGGCATGGAGACAGGGACTCATTTAAGCCACACAAGGGCAAAAGTATTAGATTTCAGGAGGGTGGATTTCAGTGAAATGGGTAGATGTTTAAGAACAGCCCTGGAGAAGTAGTGGAGGGAGTGGAGGAACAGTGAGGGAAACTAAAAGGAGCCATAGTGGAGGTAACTAACCAATGTGTTAGGATAGTGGTCAAAGGGAAATGAAGGAAACCACTGTGGTTCTCTAAAGTGGTAGCAGACAAAGTAAGGGCTAAAAGAGCAAGTTTCAGGAAGTATAAGGGGATCCAAAGGGAGGAGGGCAGGGAGGTGTACCTTGAATGTCTAAGGTAAGCAGGGAAAGCTGTTAGGAGAGCCAAGGCACAGACAGAGAAGAGTTTTGCATGGACTGTGAAAAAAGAGGTCAAGACATTCTATAGGTACATCTGCGATGGAAGAAAAACTGGGGGGGGGGATAGTGAGGCTCAAAGGAAAGGAGGGAGAGTGTAAGGAGGGGGATCTAGACAAAGCAGAAATACTGAACAGATACTTCTGTTCAGTATTCACTAAGGAGGGAGAGGGTCAAGGACCACAGTTGGGGAGTAGAGGCAATGGTAGTGGGGGGGAGAAGTGGACACCAGTCCATTTACAGCGGAGAGAGTTCTGGAGGAACTCACAAAGTTGAAGGTGGATAAAGCCATGGGGCCAGACCACATACACCTGAGGATATTAAGGGAGTTGAGAAGGGAACTAGCAGTGCCTCTGGCCGCCCTGTTCACATAGTCATTCAACACAGGCATGGTTCCAAAGGACTGGAGGAGGGCGCATGTAGTCACACTGCACTAAAGTGGTAGTAGGGAAGAAGTGGGGAGCTAGTAGGGCAGAAGTTGGGAACTAGAGGCTAGTCAGCCTCACCTCAGTGGTGGGAAAGATCATGGAGACACTGCTGAAAGAAAGGATAGTGGCACACCTGGATTTCAATGGTGCCCAGGATCTGAGGCAACATGGATTCACAGAAGGAAGGTCTTGTCAAACAAATCTGATAGATTTTTTTGATTGGGTGACTAGGGTAGTGAATCAGAGAGGGGCAGTAGACATTGGCTACTTAGATTTCGGCAAAGCCTTCGATACTGTCCCACACAGAAGGCTGGTTACCAAGAAGAGTAGTCTGGACATGGAGCATAAAGTGATTCACTGGGTTAGAAACTGGTTGATGGACAGACAACAGAGGGTGGTGGTAAATGGGATCTAATCTGGGGAGAGAGAGGTGACCAGTGGAGTACCACAGAGATCAGTACTGGGACCAGTCCTGTTCAGTGTCTTTGTTAGTGACATTGCAGAGTGGCTGGAAGGAAAGGTCTGCCTATTTGCAGATGGCACCAAGATCTGCAACAGAGTAGATACTCCAGAAGGAATGCAGAAAATGAAAAGGGACATGGAAAAGCTTGAAAGATGGTTAGAGATGTGGCAACTGAGGTTCAATGCAAACAAGTGCAAGATAATGCACCTGGGTAGGGGGAACCCTGGGTAGAGCTATAGAATGGGGGGTGCTGACTCACCAAAGAGGAAAGGGACGTAGGGGTTATCATATCTGATTACCTTAAGGTATCAAAGCAGTGTGCAAAGGCTGCAGGGAGGGCTAGTGGCATGCTGGGGTGCATAGGCAGAGGCATTAATAGCAGGTGATGGGAGGTAGTGATGCCATTGTATAAAACACTGGTAAGGCCACATCTGGAGTACTGCGTGCAGTACTGGAGATCACACACACTTAAGGACATAGGCAAGGAGGCTATCCAGAGAAGGGCGACAAAGATGGTGCATGGCTTGCATCACAAAACATATGAGAAGCAACTAAGAGAACTCAACATGTACTCACTGGAGGAGAGGAGAGAAAGGGGGGACATGACAGAAACTTTAAAAGACCTCAAGGGCATAAACAAGGTACAGGTCCAGGATCTTTTCCAATGTAGAGAAGATATCAGAATGAGAAGACACGATATGAAATTGGAGGAAGGGGTAGATTAAGAGGTAACGTGAGGACGTTTTTCTACACAGAGAGGGTGGTGGATGCTTGGAACAGTCTGTCACAAGAGGTGGTGAGGGCAAGCAGTGTGGAAGGGTTTAAACATGCCTGTTGGGACAGGCACAAGGGAACATTGGGTGGGTAGGGAGTGATGAAAAACCATTGATCACTTAGGGTCAGTGACTGCATACAAGTATAGGGCTTACGGGCAGACTAGATGGGCCTAGCGGTCCTTATTTGCCAACAATTTCTATGTATCTATGTATATTCTAGGACCAGGCATGACCACATAATGTGTAGTTTGATCGATTTTCTTTGCAGCTCCACCAGCAGCAGGAAAAGTGAGCAGTTCCATAGTGAGCAGTGATTACTTGCGTCCTGAAGAATCTGATAAGTTACTTCCACCTGTATTCCCTCCACTGGTGTGAACTCATCACTTTTTTGGAAGACACACAGGCATATCATTATTCCTCTGGCAAAACTTGCATTCCTATTTCCTCCTCCCATTTGTGTGCATTTTCCATGGTACCTTCATCCGTGGTGTGCTGGAGCACTCTATATCTGTGAAACCATGTTTGCAGAGGGTCCAGTTTTTATAAACACCAGAAAAAATGGATAATTGCTGGGTAGGAGGTTGGAGTATGTGCATCCAGAGGCAATGTCTGTATTTAATGTCTAATTTGGAGGAATCTGTAGAATTCCTGCTGGTGCAACCCAAATTCTACCTGCATCTCTGTGAAGGATTTTATCCCAGACTCTTGGAGTATTTGTAATAAGTACTGCAGGGAATATTTACCCCAGGTACAGTATGAAAGCTGGGGTCTAGAGTAACTGGTTAGAAATTCTCTAAAAGGGGAATTGGGCATAGTAACATAATGAAGGAAGTGAGATGTAAATTCCATCGAATGGAGAACCATATCTGGGTTGGTGGTATAGTTATGCGCTACTTCCCCAAAGAGTCTTGTGCTATGGTGAGGAATGGCATACATGCCAGATGTATTCCACATTCAGGAGATGATCCCTCTCCAGCTCTATCCAGGCATTAGGGGTGGACTGCAGGCGCCGATACATCATGAAGCAAGCTGAGCGGCACAATAGTAAAATATCAAGTTGGGCAGTGCTAGTCCACTGGACTGCTTTGGGTGAGTTAAAGTCTTCATTTTCATTCATGGTCACTGTCCAGTCCATATAAAGCCAGCACCTTCTGTTTCATAGTTGCCAGGAGGCTGCAGGTATGTTTGTTGGCATATTTTGGAATGAATATACAGCCCGGGGAAGTCTAACCATTCAATCACTTTCACTCTTTGGGCTATACTCAGTGGGAAGATTCCCCATTGGGAGAGATCCTGGGTCAGTTGTTGTGTAAAAGGAATGTAACCCCCCTACAATCAGGGGTCCCCAAAAATGTCTGCCTGGGTTTACCTTAGTTCTGCCATTCTGTTTCCTCCCAGGCTTCTCCTGATCTTCCAGCAGTTTTTTTCTGTTCCCCAGGTCCTTTTCTGTTTCTCTGGTGCCCCAGCCTGCAGCCCAAAGTAAAATCCAGCCCTGAGGGCTCAAAAATGTCCACTGTGATTTCCCACTCTAGCATTTGGCCCTCAGGGCAGCAGGGATCACGTAGGCATGAGCTGTGCCTTTGATTCTTCAACCACGCAATTTTGCGGTTGTTTTGGGGAGTGTTCCATCGGTCCCGGGATCCCCCTCACCTAATAGGGACCTGGTATCCACAGACAGGCTGCTGAGGGGCCGCTCCCCTGAAAATAAAGGGAGTTCCACAAGGTGCTGGATCGGGGCTCATTAATATGCATGAGCTGAGCCCCGATCACATTTAAATATACATCAGTTTCTGCCTGCCCCAGGGCAACATGTATTTTTTATTTATTTATTTATTTTCTTAACCGGGTAAACATATGAGCCAAGGCCCTTTTTAATATGCAACCCGAGACTGTAAAACAGACACAAGATGTTATATAAAAAGATAACTTTTACATTCACTTAATACAGAAATACAAATACATGACATATTAGACAAACAATATAATACAAATTATTTAAAATAGCAGTGACATTGCAAGCTATTCAGTAAATGATGCTTCAGTTTCTTTTTGAATAAATTATGACTACTCAAAGTTCTAAATTCAGTTGGAAGATCATTCCAGTATTTTGGTGCTTGGATAGAAAAAGCTTGAGCACCCATTTTAGTTTTAGTGACTTTCAAATTTAAACAAGAAAGAAAATTTGATCTCAAATTTCTGGGAGCTTCCCTTACAGATATCAGAGAATACAAGGGAGAGAGACTTTTTTGTCTCAATACATTAACCGTTTTACAATAAAGAGAGTAAATGGAAATCAAATTAGGTGGTAGAAAATCTGAAACTTGATGTAAAGTACAATGATGTATACTATAAGGCAGTCTATAAACAAATCTACAAATACTGAGAAATGTCATTGTTAAGTTATTAAACACATGTTCAGACAAAGTTGTAAGAAAAAAAAAACGAATTCTAATTCAGTTGTGAAAGTAGTATACTTTGGGCTATATGTTTCCTAGCTTGTAAGATTACCACATTCTATAACCTGAATAAAACCCCTAGTTTTTGATTTACTAATTCTGTTGAAGTCAGTATATGATTTGAAAATGTTAAATTTGAGTCCAAATTCATTCCCAAATATCTAAAACATTGCACCTGCTCTAAATTAGTTCCATTTTTACCAGAAATGTTCAGTTTCCCTAATTTAGCCAACTTTTGTTTAGAGGCAAATATCATACTCTTAATTTTTGAAATATTCAATGATAATTTTAAGTCCAATAAACAATTTTCTAGACTCTGAAAATCTTCAGTCAAATCTTGGGCAATTTTATCTAATGAATTAGAGCTATTATATAATATTATATCATCAGCATATAAGATTGTCTTAGCCTTAAGAATTTTACTTGGTATAATATCCACAAATATGGAGAACAATAGGGGTCCCAAGATTGACCCTTGAGGTACACCCTTTTCTAAAATCCTACTCTTTGACACTGAACCCTTATAAAGAACTTGTACTTCCCTACCTGATAAATAACTCTCCACCCATTCTAGTGACAATCTGGATAATCCCTTGGCAGCTAGGCTCCTGAGCAGTAGTCGATGGTCAACAAGGTCAAATGCCTTGGACAGGTCCACAAAAACAGCACCAGTGAGCTCACCCCTCTCCATACCCTCACTGATGTGGTTTGTGAACCTGGCCAAGGCAGTTCCTGTACTATAAAATTTCCTAAAGCCCTATAAGAGCCAGTGTAAGCCAGCATTTGAGCAGATTTTTCAAGCTTGCTACGGCTGAAAAGAAAGAGAAATATTTTAAATTTGTAACGGCTGCTGTATGTGTTGGGGAAAATGTGTTACAGGGGTGAAAAGTGTTTAAATTAAAACGAATGCTTCTTCCTGGTGGAACCAGAAACTTTTAGAACTGTAAGTGTCAGCCTGTCTGCTGCTGCAAGGTATTGTTAAACATTGGCAGCAGCAACAGTAGAATGAACTGAGCAATTCAGCTACTCTGTGCAGCGACAGCACGTATACCCTCTGGGCTACAGAACTGTGGAGCATTGGGGCAAATATCTTTTTATCTCTGACTGCACCAGAACTTTTATTCAGGACTGCGCTCATCCTGCTAAAGGGACAGTGGGTTAAGCAGCCATTGTAAGCAGCCACAGCCAATCGGAAGGCCAGGAAAACAAAGCCAGGACTTGTTGGACAATCACAAAAGCTCATGGGAAAATACCAAGTGCTAGTGGGAACTTACAAGGACCTAATTTTAGGTGCCAAAACACCAGACCAACAGTACATCAAGTAAGGTTCATGCATTATTCATGTCTGCGATTCACGGGTCCTTCAGCCAATCGGAGGCCAATCATCCCATCTCTACAGCCAATCAGGAGCCTTGGAAAAGCCCTATAAAAGACAGTGTAAGCCAGCATTTTAGCAGATTTTTCCAGGTTGCACATTCGAGCAGGAGGGGGCTCAGGCCCATGCCATGCTTCGGTGCCTGGGTAGTCCATCTATGCCCCTCCTTCCTGGAGGGGGGGTTGTAGTTGTTTGATTTAAGTTTAAGTTAAAGAGTTAAAGTAATTTAGCTAAGTTTGCCACTGCTAGCCTGAAGGTTGCCAGATCTGTCCTCCAGGTGCTAGCCTTCCCTCCCACATCTAGGAAAGATGTGGACGGAAGACCAGATGTCACCAAGCAGCGGTGAGAGCACTGACCAGAACCTCAGTCGTGAGAGGACTGAAGAAGCCAGGATGCCTTCTGTAGCAGATGGCCACCCGTGGAGGACCTGTGTGAGTACTCTTGTGCCCCCCGGTGCAAACAAAAAGTATCTTGCAAGTTCACGTATGGGCCTGTCAGCCCTAGTAGTTGTTTTGAGCTAAGGAAGAAGAAATAAGTAATCTTGGGGCCGACATGCTCCCTATCTTCTAGAGTGCAAGAGAAGGTAAAAGTAATCAGTCTGGGCCACTTTGCCATCAAGAAACTGTCATCAAGAAGCTATTCTGTTGCACCTTGCCTGCTGCCCAGCTGGCCCAGTGCGATACATTTAGAGACTGTATTGTGCAGGTTGCAGCTGTTGTTGGGGGAACCCAAGATTGCCCAGGACAGTCTGCAATCTCTGGGAATCATATAAATGTGCTGATATCTATCTGTACTCTATTGGTCAAGATTGCACTGTTAGAGCTGCCAGCCATAGTCGCGTTGCCACTCCAAAGGACATGAGACTCTAGAGTTTGATATGACTTAGTTTTACACCGGGAAATGACATATTTCCACCTTGCCAAATAGTGACTACATCTAAGAATAGAGATGCTTGAGGAAAGTATTGGTATATGAATGTACTGGATGCCACTATGTCTACTAGTAAAGATGCTTGAGGAAAGTATTGGTATATGAATGTACTGGATGTGACTATGTCTACTAGTAAAGTTGCTTGAGGAAAGTATTGGTATATGAATGTACTGGATGCGACTATGTCAACTAGTAAAGATGCTTGAGGAAAGTATTAGTATATGAATGTACTGGATGCGACTATGTCAACTAGTAAAGATGCTTGAGGAAAGTATTGGTGTATGAATGTACTGGGTGTGACTACAATTTGCATTGTGCTGAATGTTCAGGATTTGTGAGTCTAAAGTCTAGCCAAGGTAACCCGATTCAATTGCCTTCTCTGGAATGTTCAGTTCTGTGACAAGCAGGGCAATCCCTGCCCATCTGCAACAAGCAGGGCAACCCCTGCACCTCTGCTACAGAATCAACAGACATTGTTGTTAGTTTGGTGTCCAAGTTTGCCCCTCTCTCCTAATCAAAGCTGGCCAACTCGACCAGCTGCAACATCTACCAGGCCTGCAACATCCAGGACTTTAGTGTCTGGGTACCCAGTGTATAGTGTGAGATTGCGGGGTTTCAGTCGTATCTGGAACTAGTACCAATGGTAAAATAATTATAGTGTACCATCTTATTTTAGTTAGCAGCTTAGATGGCCAGGGCTCTGGGCATCATGTTGGTCAATTCAAATTGTGATTGCCTTTTATGTAATCTAGTAGCCACGCAGCTGGAGGGCTCACCAGCACAAACCAACACACCCTTGTACATTTGTAAATAGCAATCCACATAACCTCTACTCCTCCTGTTTCCACATCCTAACTCCTATGTCCCCCAAATAAATATTGTTGTTACTGTTTTTTGAAAATCCTTGTGTGTGAGCATATTATTAGAGAGAGTCATTATTTGCAAAATGTTGAAATGTGGGGAAATGTCTATTGGGTCATGTCTGGGGGTGGTAAATAGTATTTGTGGGTGGTATAGCATCTCAGGGGGTTATACAGTGTAACAGCTAGCCCACGTAAAGTATACTCTGAGTGGAGGCACTGCTCAATTGTTTTTTTAAACTTGATATATGTTAACGAACCCAAACCTCTCGGCCTAGCTTGTAAATAGTAGGCAGGTGTGTAACACTAGGGACAGCACCACCTAGGGGTTACAGGAAGATAATTACCCCTGTACATAGCTGTGAGCGAATAAGCCACCTGTACCCCAGGTATTTCATTTTTTAAGTTCCCAGCTAAAGGGGAATTGTAATCGTATCATGGGGGATGGGGATGTTGAAAGCTGATGGGTTCATTTTTGCTAATATTAACCCAGTAACCCAAGACATTACCAAAGGAACTCAGCAGGGAGAAGACCTCAGAGCGTGATAGATAAAGGAGCACATTGTCCACACAGAGGGCAATACAGTGCTCTTCTCCTGAAACTCAAATGCCCCCAAGCCGATCTGTTTCACATATGGCCTGAGCCAGTGGCTCTGTACCCACCTCTCCACCATCCCCCCCCAAACAACTTTCTTACCTTCCTCTCTCCCTCTCATCCATCCCTCCCAAACAACTTTCTTATCTTCCTCTCTCCCTCTCATCCATCCCTCCCAAACAACTTTCTTACCTTCCTCTCCCTCTCACCCATCCCCCAAACAACTTTCTTACCTTCCTCTCTCCTCTCACCCATCCCCCAAACAACTTTCTTACCTTCCTCTCCCTCTCACCCATCCCCCAAACAACTTTCTTACCTTCCTCTCTCCTCCACCATCCCCCAAACAACTTTCTTACCTTCCTCTCCCCTCTCACCCATCCCCCAAACAACTTTCTTACCTTCCTCTCCCTCTCACCCATCCCCCAAACAACTTTCTACCTTCCTCTCTCCTCTCACCCATCCCCCAAACAACTTTCTTACCTTCCTCTCCCCTCTCACCCATCCCCCAAACAACTTTCTTACCTTCCTCTCCCTCTCACCATCCCCCAAACAACTTTCTTACCTTCCTCTCCCTCTCACCCATCCCCCAAACAACTTTCTTACCTTCCTCTCCCTCTCACCATCCCCCAAACAACTTTCTTACCTTCTCTCTCCTCTCACCCATCCCCAAACAACTTTCTTACCTTCCTCTCTCCCTCTCCACCATCCCCCAAACAACTTTCTTACCTTCCTCTCCCTCTCACCCATCCCCCAAACAACTTTCTTACCTTCCTCTCCCTCTCACCCATCCCCCAAACAACTTTCTACCTTCCTCTCCCTCTCACCCATCCCCCAAACAACTTTCTTACCTTCCTCTCTCCTCTCACCCATCCCCAAACAACTTTCTTACCTTCCTCTCCTCTCACCCATCCCCCAAACAACTTTCTTACCTTCCTCTCTCCCTCTCACCCATCCCCCAAACAACTTTCTTACCTTCCTCTCCCCTCTCACCCATCCCCCAAACAACTTTCTTACCTTCCTCTCCCTCTCACCCATCCCCCAAACAACTTTCTTACCTTCCTCTCCCCTCTCACCCATCCCCCAAACAACTTTCTTACCTTCCTCTCCCCTCACCCATCCCCCAAACAACTTTCTTACCTTCCTCTCCCTCTCCACCATCCCCCAAACAACTTTCTTACCTTCTCTCCCTCTCACCCATCCCCCAAACAACTTTCTTACCTTCCTCTCTCCCTCTCACCCATCCCCCAAACAACTTTCTTACCTTCCTCTCCTCTCACCCATCCCCCAAACAACTTTCTTACCTTCCTCTCTCCCTCTCACCCATCCCCCAAACAACTTTCTTACCTTCCTCTCCCTCTCACCCATCCCCCAAACAACTTTCTTACCTTCCTCTCCCCTCACCCATCCCCAAACAACTTTCTTACCTTCCTCTCCCTCACCCATCCCCCAAACAACTTTCTTACCTTCCTCTCCTCTCACCCATCCCCCAAACAACTTTCTTACCTTCCTCTCTCCTCTCACCCATCCCCAAACAACTTTCTTACCTTCCTCTCCCCTCTCACCCATCCCCCAAACAACTTTCTTACCTTCCTCTCCCTCTCACCCATCCCCCAAACAACTTTCTTACCTTCCTCTCCCCTCTCACCCATCCCCCAAAACAACTTTCTTACCTTCCTCTCCCTCTCACCCATCCCCCAAACAACTTTCTTACCTTCCTCTCTCCTCTCACCCATCCCCCAAACAACTTTCTTACCTTCCTCCTCTCACCCATCCCCCAAACAACTTTCTTACCTTCCTCTCTCCCTCTCCACCATCCCCCAAACAACTTTTCTTACCTTCCTCTCCCCTCTCACCCATCCCCCAAACAACTTTCTTACCTTCTCTCTCCCTCTCACCCATCCCCCAAACAACTTTCTACCTTCCTCTCCCTCTCACCCATCCCCCAAACAACTTTCTCTTCCCTCTCCCTCTCACCCATCCCCCAAACAACTTTCTTACCTTCCTCTCTCCCTCTCACCCATCCCCCAAACAACTTTCTTACCTTCCTCTCCCTCTCACCCATCCCCCAAACAACTTTCTTACCTTCCTCTCTCTCCTCTCACCATCCCCCAAACAACTTTCTTACCTTCCTCCCCTCTCACCCATCCCCCAAACAACTTTCTTACCTTCCTCTCTCCCTCCACCATCCCCCAAACAACTTTCTTACCTTCCTCCCCTCTCACCCATCCCCCAAACAACTTTCTTACCTTCCTCTCCCTCTCCACCATCCCCCAAACAACTTTCTTACCTTCCTCTCCTCTCACCCATCCCCCAAACAACTTTCTTACCTTCCTCTCTCCTCTCCACCATCCCCCAAACAACTTTCTTACCTTCCTCTCCCTCTCACCCATCCCCCAAACAACTTTCTTACCTTCCTCTCTCCTCTCCACCATCCCCCAAACAACTTTCTTACCTTCCTCTCCCTCTCACCCATCCCCCAAACAACTTTCTTACCTTCCTCTCCCTCTCCACCATCCCCCAAACAACTTTCTTACCTTCCTCTCCCTCTCACCCATCCCCCAAACAACTTCTTACCTTCCTCTCTCCTCTCCACCATCCCCCAAACAACTTTCTTACCTTCCTCTCTCCCTCACCCATCCCCCAAACAACTTTCTACCTTCCTCTCTCCCCTCTCCACCATCCCCCAAACAACTTTCTTACCTTCCTCTCCCTCTCACCCATCCCCCAAACAACTTTCTTACCTTCCTCTCCTCTCCACCATCCCCCCAAACAACTTTCTTACCTTCCTCTCCCTCTCACCCATCCCCCAAACAACTTTCTTACCTTCCTCTCCCTCTCACCCATCCCCCAAACAACTTTCTTACCTTCCTCTCCTCTCACCCATCCCCCAAACAACTTTCTTACCTTCCTCTCTCCTCTCACCCATCCCCCAAACAACTTTCTTACCTTCCTCTCCCTCTCACCCATCCCCCAAACAACTTTCTTACCTTCCTCTCCCCCTCTCACCCATCCCCCAACAACTTTCTTACCTTCCTCTCCCTCTTCACCATCCCCCAAACAACTTTCTTACCTTCCTCCCCTCTCACCCATCCCCCAAACAACTTTCTTACCTTCCTCTCCCTCTCCACCATCCCCCAAACAACTTTCTTACCTTCCCTCCCCTCTCACCCATCCCCCAAACAACTTTCTTACCTTCCTCTCTCCCTCTCCACCATCCCCCAAACAACTTTCTTACCTTCCTCTCCCTCTCACCCATCCCCCAAACAACTTTCTTACCTTCCTCTCTCCCTCTCCACCATCCCCCAAACAACTTTCTTACCTTCCTCTCCCTCTCACCCATCCCCCAAACAACTTTCTTACCTTCCTCTCCCTCTCCACCCATCCCCCAAACAACTTTCTTACCTTCCTCTCTCCCTCTCACCCATCCCCCAAACAACTTTCTTCCTTCCTCTCCCTCTCACCCATCCCCCAAACAACTTTCTTACCTTCCTCTCTCCTCTCACCCATCCCCCCTTCACCCTCCATCTTCGACAAACTAGTTTGACAAAGCTGCTGGCTGCCTCTCTCTTCCCTGCCATTACTGGTACCATTTCTCCTCTTTGCCTCCTTCTCCTCCTAACTCAGCTTTCCCCCTCCTGACTAGTAGAGCCATTTGCATTAAGCTAGCTACTACAAACTCATGTCTGCTTTTTTTGTTGTCTAATCATAGCCAGTTGTGTTATTATGATATAACTATTATGTCCTGTTAGTCCTCCTTTGTTGTTTGTGACCCTCCCTTGTGACATGGAACCTTTGTTAATGAGCTGCATGTGCTCAAAGGTGTAATAAACCTAGAATAAAATAAATAAATATAAGCCACAAACAACAGCAATGAGAGCTGATACCCTTGCCTAGTGCCTCTCAGGAGCAAGAAGTCCTCAGAATAGTAGCCACTCACCTGCACACATGCATGAGAGTAGGCATGGATCTTTTGAGGGGATGTATAAAAGAAAGGGGAGTCCCAGCCACCCCAGCACTGACTACAGGAATGGCCAGGACACCCAGTTGAGTGCCTTCTCGGTGTCTAGACTAAAAGGGAGGAGGTTGGAGTTCTGTGCATCTAGTATTTTATTTATTTAAGTTTAGGATTAATACCTTTTAGCCAAGGGCTCATTTACAAAGGTTCCAAGTCAGTCCATACAGTGCAATACAAGAAATAGCACAACTTAGCATGACATTGCTTAACAGAGGTTACACAGTACACACAGGTGATGTTGTAACAGTAAAAAGGGAAATATTTACAGCATGGAAGTACTAACAGTGTCATCACTCACTGAGTGAGGTGCAACACTATGAGATTGCCATGCAGGTTCACTACTGGGGGGGGTAGTGAAATGAGCTGCCAGAGTAGGCTTTGTCAGGGGTGGGTTCAAAGAGAGGAGAGGCAGGCAGTGGGAAGAGCATAGAGACAGGATGGGGAGAAGGGGCTTGGGCTGCTGGGAAGTGGTAGGAGCAACAAGGGTAGGCTTTATTAAGGGTGCCTGAGGGAGGAGTGTGAGGAGTAGGGAGTGGGGAGGGTGGCAAAAAAGGGGTATGAGGGGGTGCGGATAGGGGGACTGGACAGGAGTGGAAGGAGAGAGTGTCAGGTTGAGGTGGCTGGGTCAGCATTAGGAGAAGCAGGCACTGACATTTACGCAGTCTAGATGGGAACGGAGCCCAGCTTTGAACTGGTAGAGCTCAATTAGGGCAGTCGGTAGTTCATTGATTCATTTAGGTCCCCGGAAGGATAGAGATCTCTGAGCTAGCGCTGTGTGTCTGAAAGGCACCTGCAGACACCCCTTAGTCACACTTCTACTGTTGATGGCAGGTTGTATATTTTTGAAGAACCTACAGGTTGAGTTTGGCATGAGTCCTAACATCGATTTTTTTCCTGGTAGGCAAGTCTGAAATTGTGTCTTGAGGTGGAAGGGGAACCATCCGGTCCCATTGTAGAGGGTGCATGAATGGGTCAGATGGTCTGCTCCCAAGACCAAGCAGCAGGCCTTATTGAGGAGTGCTTTCACCTTTTTTAGGACAGTACTGGAGCCAGCCCCATAGATCACAAGGCCATAATCGAAGGTCGACAAAACCGAACAACAGGTAACAAGTTTTAGAAACACAGAATTTGACGGGAGATATGGACCACTTGGCCCACCTAGTCTGCCCATTTTCCTACCTGATGGATTAGCTGCAGATCCTAGTTAACCAACAGCCTACTTCCTCCTACTCCCCACTAGGACTGTCTTATGTCTGTCCCATGCATTCTTGAATTTCCCCACTGTTCTTGACTCTACGACCTCCTCAGGAAAGCTGTTCCATGCATCCACAACCCTCTCCATGAAAAAATACTTCCTCACATTACCTCTGAGCCACCCTTCCCCTCTATCTTCAGATTGTGCCCCCTTGTTCTTGCACATCTCTTTTTCTGAAAGATACTACCCTCTTGGACTTTGTTGATTCCCTTGAGATACTTGAAAGTTTCTACTGTATCATGTCACCTCTCTCCCTTCTTTCCTCAAGGATATACATATTAAACTCCTTTAGTCTCTCTTCATATGTCTTCTGGTGCAGACCCTGCACCATTTTGGTTGCCCTCCTCTGGACAGCCTCCACTCTGTCTATGTCTTTGCAGAGATGGGGTCTCCAGAATTGCACACAGTACTCCAGATGGGGTCTCACCAACTGTCTGTACAGATGGATAACAACTTCCTGTTTTCTACTGTTGATGCCTCTCCCTAGGTTTCCCAGTATCCACCCAGCCCTCTTTACTGCCTTCTCACATTGCTTGCCCACCTTTAGGTCATCTGATATAATTACCCCAGGTCCCTTTCTATTTTTGTTGTTGTCAGTATCTCACCCCCCCAGTGTGTACTATTCCCCTGAATTTTTGTTTCCCAGGTACATTACCTTGCACTTCTTTGTGTTGAATCTAAGCTGCCATACATTTGACCATTTCTCCAACCTTGCCAAGTCCCTTCTCATCCTTTCCACTCCATCTTGTGTATCAACCCTGTTGCAGATCTTTGTGTCGTCTGCAAAGATACATACTTTTCCCTCCAGTTCCTCTGCAATGTCACTTAAAGACATTAAAAAGGAATGGTCCCAGTACTGAACCCTGCGGTCCACCACTAGTAACCCTCCTTTCTTAATTGTGGACTCCGTTTACTACTACCCTTTGCGTCCTGTTGTCCAGCCAATTTTTTATGCAGACTACCACCTTGGGGCCCACTCCAAGGCTGGCTAATTTGTTTATTAATCTCTTGTGTGGGACTGTGCCAAAAGCCTTGCTAAAGTCTAGGTAGGCCATGTCCACAGCCCCTCCCTGGTCTACTACTTTGGTCACCCAGTCAAAGAAATCGATTAGATTTGTCTGACACGACCTTCCTGCTGTGAATCCATGCTGCCTTGGGTCCTGTGCCCCACTGGCCTCTAGGTATTGAACAATTCTTTCCTTCAGAAGTGATTCCATCATTTTTCCTACCACTGAGGTCAAACTGACTGGTCTGTAGTTTCCGGGGTCATGGAGTGCCTGTGTCGGTAAAGAACACCTAGTTTTGTGTTTGCCATTTTGTCGACTTGGTCGATGTGCTATGAGAAAGGATGAGGTAGCAAGTGGCCATCACATTATTAAAAATCAGTTGGAAAGCTGCCGCCCATTGAATATAATGGGACGCACCTCCGCACTCTCACTGGCATCTGGTCATCACGCTAATGAGTGAGAGGGAGCAGCTGGGCTGCAGACAAAAAACGGGACATCTATGGGACCCAGTTTCTACAGTTTTATGAAGGATCTTTCTTTTTACAGGCTGCATTCTCTTGAGAAAGTTTTACATATTCAGACTCCTGTGGCAGTAAATCACTGTTTACTCAGTTGCAGGGGCAATACAGGATATATTGATGGATCTCTTTAAGTTAAAAAAGTCCCTACTTCAGCAGACTATAGTCCTGATGCTAATCTCCTTCAGTGTTCCAGATGGTCTGCTGTGATTAAGAGCTCATTAAGAGCACAATTATCTGGCAGTACAAGAGGGGATCCCACAAAAGACTCGATGTAAGTCTGTATCACTCCATTGTTAGGACTTTCAGCTAGTGTCCAGGCTGTGATCAAGGGTAGAGTGCTGTTAAGTCACTAGCTTCCACCTTTCTAAACTTGCCTTTGTCTGATGATTTGTCCTGCATTATTAAGACCAGTGCTCCTTATTTCCCTACATTTTGTATGACTGTGTAAACATTTCAGTGGCAAAATGCTAAGAGATATACAGGGTCTGCCCTGCAGGTAGTGGGTTTTATCCCAGCCTCACCATAGCTGCTCTCTTCCCCTCCCAGACTCCCAGCTCTGCTCCTTCCCTGAACACCACTGCAGACCAGGCTCCGAAATGACCATCCATAGTGTTATGTGTAGTATAGCTTCAAGAAATGTTAGAGACAGTACAGCTTTAAGAGAATGTGCACTTCCTGTAAGTGTGCCTGTGTTTCAGCCAGTCTCCTCTTGTATGTACTGCTGAATGGAAGTAAAAAAGAAGACCTAGATTTCAATGTGGCGTGGTTTTCTTACTACCAAGACCCTTGAATGTTTAAGGTACTTATTTTCAGCCACAAAACACAACAAACTGATGACGACAGATGGCTGACATTTTACTAGCTCCAGCTTACTGAATTACACCATGTTGTGACTTTCTGCATTGGAGACAAGCAAGCAATTTTATGCAACATCATGGCAACTTCAGCCAGCTTTGAAATTTTTACAGGAACTGACTAGGATACATGGTCCCGATGGTTTGATCAGTGGTTATTATTTAATCCTGTCATACAAGCTGCTAATGATGAGCAACAAGATAAGCTTATTCGAGCTGCTTTTTGTACTTTCTTGAGGAGTGAAACCTTCAAACTTTTATGCAGTCTGTGTGCACCGGACTGGCCGGAGGATTTGTCATATCAAGAGCTAAAGGCTAAACTGAATGCACAATACAGTTTAACAACTTTTCCAAGGGCTGAATGTTATAAATTCTGCAGTTACCACCAGAAACCAGGTCAGTCATTACAATCTTATTTGGCTGAGATCAAATGCTTAGCTCTCATGTGTGAGTGGAGCAGGGAACATCTTGAATCTAATCTAGCTGATAAGTTTGTTATCGGGTTAAATAATGAACATCATATTCAGCAATTACTTAAACTTTTACAGTCGGCACAAATGTAGGAGGCTGCAGAAATGAAGCACATGCTAAAGTGGACACTAAAAATGAGGTACAAGTAGCTGCAGTAAACCCCAAATCGAAACAGCTCAAACTTAAGTCTATGCCACTGTTTTCAAAGAAAAATTCAACCACTCCACCCAAACTGCATGGCCACTATGTTTGTACATCATGTGGGTCATCTCAGCTTAGCAGGGACCAGTGCAAATTCAGAGAAGTTCAGTGTCATGCATGTAAATGTCAGGGGCATATTGCTATGGTCTGCAGGAGCAGGAGAACCGCGGTAGTCAGTTCGGAGAGGCCAGACAGTGCGGTGGGTTCTATTGCACCACAAATGCAGACTAAAGATGTTCCTCCTTTCTATGTGTTACTTCACTTGCCACAATTGAGGCATCAGTTGCGTTTAATAGTAGACTCTGTTTCTCCACTTACTTATATTAACCATCAAACATGGTCTGGTCCATTGTCTCCTTGTAATAAGTTGCTGCATGCATTTGAAGGGCAACCTATTCCGCCACTGTTTACCACGGTGGTACACAGGACTGATTCTCCCAAGACTGGTACACTTTTAACTTTTCTGGTTTCAAAAAAGGGTGTCAACATTTTGGACAGAGATGCCCAGCTTCTTCTAAACATTCATGTTGATCCAGCAGATTTTGGCCTACTTGCTGCTGTCCAAGTACCACAAAGCAGCAATCTACCCAAGCTTGGGGAGATTTTACACATGTATCCAGAGTTTTGGAAAGGTCTGGGATGTTGTACAACAGCTAAAGCCAAGCTGGTTACAAAGCCTAATGCAGTCCCTAAGTTTTGTATACCACAGAAACTCCCTTTTGCCTTTAAACCGGTTGTTGGGCAGAATTGGACAGACTGGAAAAACCAGGTGTGCTGGAAAAGGTTTCAAGTTCAGATTGGGCCACTCCAGTTGTGGTGGTATCTAAATCAGGTGGTAAGGTTCAAATATGTGGAGATTTTGAGGTGACGCTTAATCCAGTACTTAGCACAGATGTATTTTCTTTACCCTTACCAGAGGAACGTTTTCATAGACTGAATGGTGGTGTGGGGGTTCTCTAAAATGGACCTCACTGATGCCTACCTTCAAGTGGAGCTAGATACAGACTGTCAGAAATTGGTAGTGATTAATACACACCAAGGACTGTACAAGT
Source organism: Neoceratodus forsteri (assembly GCA_016271365.2). Classification (NCBI taxonomy): domain Eukaryota; kingdom Metazoa; phylum Chordata; order Ceratodontiformes; family Ceratodontidae; genus Neoceratodus; species Neoceratodus forsteri. The sequence goes on along the minus strand of CM057450.1, from coordinate 880,307,023 downwards.
ACATACGGTTATGTTTTGGCCTTAGTTCCGCACCTGCTATTTTTCAAAAAGTGATTGAGCAAATGGTGGGTGATATACCAGGTGTTGCTTGTTATTGTCACGGGCAAGACAGAAGTATAACATTCACTTAACTTACAAAAGACTTTAGAGAGATTGCAACAGAGTGGATTCAGACTTAGGAGAGAAAAATGCCAATGTTGTCAACCAAGTGTCACGTACTTAGGTCACACTATTGACAAAGACGGGAATTTGTCTGAATGTTGAAAAGGTGGAAGCCATGGTGCACATGCCTGAACCACAGAATGATTCAGAGTTGCGCTCATTCTTGGGTATGGTGTGCTACTATGACCGTTTCATGCCTGGCTTAGCCACTAAATGTGCAAGCCTAAATGAACTGTTACATAAGAGTACTCCGTGGAAGTGGACCAAGGGCCACAGTAAGGCAATTCGAGCCATCAAGCTTTTTCTAACCGATGTGAATAATTTAATTCATTATGACCCTAACTTACCTATCACATTGGCCTTGGATGCTTGTCCTGTGGGTATAGGAGCTGTCCTTTTCCATACAGATCCAGAAAGAGTGGAGAAGCCAATGCCCATGCTTCATGCAAACTCACTGCAGCTGAAATGAATTATGCCCAGATTCAGAGAGAGGTATTAGCAATTGTGTTCAGAGTCCAGAAATTTCGCCAATACTTGCTAGGTTGCAAGTTTCACCTGAAGATGGATCACAAGCCACTAGTGACAATTTTCAGTCCAGAAAAAGGAATTCCAGAGACAGCTGATAGCAGACTTCAATGATGGCATTAATTTTGTCTGCCTATAATTTCGAGGTTACATAGCAACCAACGGACCAGCATGAAAATGCGGATACCTTATCAAGGTTACCAAATATCCAGAGAAATAGCATTCGATGTGGGACTTGAAGAGGAGCCATTAGTATGCCAGGTGGGGCCAGATAGTTTTCCAGTGCAGTGCAATGGAGAACTCTACTGTTGTGTGTGCAATGGATCTACAACAGTTAGATCAGCTTCCAGTACCAGCCAAGGACATTGCAAAAGCAACTAGTCAAGATGTAATTTTGAAACTAGCGTATCAGTATATGCTTGAGGGTTGGCCACAAGGCACTACTTGATCGGCTGTACTACAACCCTACTATACAAAGGGACAGCAGTTGTCCATTACTAATGGGTGTCTTCTGTGGGGATTGAGTGTCATAGTGCCCCAATGTTATCACTCAAATGTGTTGACTCTTTTGCATGTGGGCTATCCAGGCATTGCTAAAATGAAATCCCTGGCCAGACTTCATGTATGATGGTTTTCCATTGACAGAGACATATACCAGGGTGTGCAAAGATGCAAAGGTTGTGTGGTATCGATGGGAAATCCAGCAAAAGCTCCAGTTCACCATTGGGAATGACCTGAAAAACCCTGGCAAAGGTTGCATATTGATTTTGCGGGATTCTATTCCATGTGGTTACTCTTAACTGATGCTTACAGTAAATGGCCAGAAATTCATCAAATGTCTTTGACAACTACTGAGAGTACCATCAAAGTGCTGAAATCTATCTTTGCTACCCATGGTTTCCTGCAAGTGATTGTGTCAGATAATGGACCATAGTTCATGTCTGTTGAATTCCAACCATTTTGCCAGCAACGTGATATCCACCATATTTTCTCACCTCCCTACCATCCAAGTTCAAATGGTGAAGTGGAACACCTGGTTCAGACTTTTAAAAGAGTATGGACAAAGCTAGTCCTACTACACCGACGGCAATGCAATAGTCCTTTTGGAATTTCTTGCGATGTATCGAACAACACCACATTGTGTCACAGGAATATCCCCTATGAAATTGTTGTTTGGACGTCAGATTCTAACTCAGTTGGATCTTCTTCACCCTCTAGGCTATAAGTCAGTAACTGAAATGCTTCCTAATACCAGATCCTTCAAACCCAATGATCTTGTGTGGGTCATAATGCATGCAGGCCCAAAGAGATGGATAGAAGGCGTGGTGAAAAAAAGTTTGGAAATGCTGTCTATAGTGTTCGACTGACTAACAAGAGGAGAGTGAAAAAACATGTGGACCAATTACATACTAGAATGAGACAGAACAAAAAAGGGTTACCCAGAGTCGGGAAAGTTATCCAGCATCATTTGTTCCAGAACAAGAACAGTAAGAGATAGTGGAACCACAGCATTTGAAACAAGATGTGGCTGAAGCTAATCATATTCCAGTGCAACAGCCTCGAGTCCTACTACATCGGTCAGGACGTATAAGACGTCCACCAGAGAGAATGGACTTGCAGAGATATAACCTAATGACATAGACTAACTAAAAGGGACACTGCAGTAATGACTTTAATAGTTTCATATTTCTTCTGAATTATTGATTTAAGTATTGCCTAGCTAAGTCAGGAGGGATTGTTATGTGTAGTATAGCTTTAAAAAATGTTAGCAACAGTACGGCTTTAAGAGAATGTGCACTTCCTTTAAGTATGCCTGTGTTTGAGCCAGTCTCCTCTTGTATGTACTACTGAATGGAAGTAAAAGAGAAGGCCTAGATTTCAGTGTGGCATGGTTTTCTTACTACCAAGACCGTTGTGTGTTTAAGGTACTTATTGTCAGCCACCAAACACAACACATAGACCCATAGCTGCCATCAGTGGCAGGTGTTGGGGTCCCCAAGCTCTTCTAAATGGATTGGGCCAATCTATACCATCCCTGCAGTCCCACCCATATCCCATTCAGCATGTCTTTTCATCCTAAAAACAAAGCTTTGAAGCATGTATGGTACAAAAATAAACCACAATAAAATATATAATTTGAATGGTTAAAATAGGTATTCCATGGGTGCACAGTGCCTCCTAAATAGAAATAGAGGTGGTATAGCTTTATGCCTGGATATTGTTTCCACTGGGCTTATTAAAGAACAGTGTTAAAAAATCTGTTATTGTTGGGATAGAGCATGTTAAAACCAATGCTTTTGTGCCTGGCATATATAAATAAAAATGTCATAAAGTTTTTCTGTTTCCCCAAGCCCCCTAGGTTTGTGTAGTCCCTTCCCCAAATAAATCCTAGATCTGACACTGGCTTACTTGACTCTGTATGAAAACTTCTGATAGTGCAGGTCTCTGGAAGATCACAGGGTGGGGCTCAGAGTGTCTTTTTCTGCCTGACTCTGTTCATTACCCTGTCAGTGAGGGTGAGAGTGTGGTGAGGTGCATGATGATGTCAGCTAGTGTGTGTGCAGAGCTAGAACTGTTTGAACATTTGCTGCTGTGGGATCCTCTGATTTGGTGGTGGTGGCGGCTAGTGTGTTTGGTGGCCAAAAATAAGTACCTTAAATATTCAAGGGTCTTGGTAGTAAGAAAACCACACCACATTGAATGGTGGCTTATACAGATCAGACTGTTTGATGGTTAATAAAAGTAACTGGAGAAGAAGTCTACCATTAAACGCCAACTGATGCTTCAATTGTGGCAATTGAAGTAACACATAGAAAGCAGGAACATCTTCAGTCTGCATTTGTGGTGCAATAAAAAACACAGCACTGTCTGGGCTCTCCGAACTGACTACTGTGGTTCTCCTGCTCCTGCAAACCTTAACAATATGCCCTTGATGTTTACATGCATGACACTGAACTTCTTTGAATTTGCACTGGTCCCTGCTATGCTGAGACGACTCACATGATGCACATTTGTACTGGCCATGCAGTCTGGTTGGAGTGGTTGAATTTTTCTTTGAAAACAGTGGCATAGACTTAAGTTTTGAGCTGTTTCGATTTGGGGTTTACTGCAGCTACTTGTACCTCATGTGTAGTGTCCATCTTAGCATGTGCTTCATTTCTGCAGCCTCACATGAGGGTTACCACCTGTCCTGATTTTCGCAGGATAGTCCTGATTTGGGCAGCTGTGTCCTGCAAAAAAACATGAAAAATACTACATATCCTGTTTCTATAGGAGAGAAAATATTTTCTGACTTTCCACTAAATGTTGCAGAAAACTACAATACCTTAATTAAAATACCTTAAAATGACAAGACACAATAGAAGCAACTAAGAAACTACAATACTCAGACTTAATTCTGATCATATGGAGAAAACAAGTCTGTTGCATTGGTTGAGGTTATGTACTATCCTTCGAAAAATCATGTTTCAGTAAGAAATGTGTCACTGTGGGCTTCTTAAAAGTTGGTAACCCTACCTCATATATTTGTGCCAACTGTAAAAGTTCCTCAGTAGACTTCTTGACACTTACACAAAGTAATTGCTGAATACGACGTTCATTATTTAACCCCATAACAAACATATCAGCTAGATTAGATTCAAAGATGTTGCCTGCTCCACTCACACATGAGAGCTAAGCGTTTGATCTCAAATACAATTGTAAATACTGACCTGGTTTCTGGTGGTAATTGTAGAATTTATAATGTTCAGCCCTTGGAAAAGTTCTTAAACTGTAGTGTGCATTTAATTTAGCCTTTAGCTCTTGATATGACAAATCCTCTGGCCAGTCCAATGCACACAGACTGCATAAAAGTTTGAAAGTTTCACTCCCCAAGAAAGTACAAAAAGCAACTCGAATAAGCATATCCTGTTGCTCATCATTAGCAGCTTGTATGGCAGGATTAAGTAATAACCACTGATCAAACCAGCGGGACCATGTATCCCAGTCTGTTTCTGTAAAAATGTCAAAGCTGGCTGAAGTTGCCTTGATACTGCGCAGTTCCAAATTGCTTGCTTGTCTCCAATGCAGAAAGTCACAATGTGGTGTAATTCAGTAAAAAATGTCAGCCATCCATCGTCGTTAGTTTGTTGTGTTTCGTGGCTGAAAATAAGTACCTTAAACATTCAAGGGTCTTGGTAGTAAGAAAACCACACAACACTGAAATCTAGGCCTTCTGTTTTACTTCCATTCAGCAGCACATACAAGAGGAGACTGGCCTCAAAACACAGGCACTTACAGAAAGAACATTCTCTTAAAGCTGTACTGTCTCTAACATTTCTTGAAGCTATACTACACATAACAGTGATGGTGGGGGACATGATACAAAACAATGGGGGGCACACTGTGTGCAATTGCATTGCAGTCTTTTTTTCTGGGGCAGGAAGCAATGAGGGAGTAGGATAAATGTGAAATAATCAGAGTATTTATTGGCTTGCATTTTTTCCTGTATGTAGCCCCAGCGCTGTATGCCAGTGGGCTACCCCCCCTTGCTGATTGTCTCTGATACCCGGCAAGGGGCCTGAGTCCTGCTACGGTGACTATTGGGGGTTCGTTCCCAGAAACAGTGAAAATAGCCTGGTGCCTCCACCCACAGTAAAGTTTCAGTGAGCCAGATATCTGCTTGGCACAGCCCTCTCGGATACTGTGCCTACCCACCTCCCCAACCAACCACTCTGCACACTGTGCCCCCGATTACCTTGTCCCACCAGAAACCATATAGTTCAGCAATGAGTGCATACAATGAAGTTCTTTAACACAGCAGATTCAAACAACAAATTCACAGCTTTATTTGGGGGTAAGGAATAGGGACAGGGATATCTGGATGTAGGGTTCCTGTGAAGGCAAGAAACATTAGTGAAATGTACAATTTCAAGCATGTGGGCCCACAGGCCAAGCCCTCCCCCACTGGTACCAGTGTCCCTGTATTGTCCCTAAGGGTACCCACTAGGTGCAGGCCTGATCAGTGCCGTGGGTTGGCTGGCTGTTGGGGCTCTGAAATTGTAAAGCTTGAACTTTGTTGAATAACAACTTCCCCTTTCCCCTCCCAGGAACCAGGTCCTGGGTACTCACGGTTTGAAGATCTCAGCACCAGGGGAAAATGGAGCTCCTTGGAGTTGGGCAGCAAATCGAGAAGCAGGCCGGCCACGATCCCTCTGCCTAGATGGAACTTGCTCGAGGATCTTGCAGCTGGTCACCTTGATTGCAGTTCTGGATGCTTGTCACCTTCAGCCACTTCTGGCCCACTGCAGAGTACTGCGGCAGAACAACACCCGCCCCAGAAGGCCCAGACCGGGGAGTGGCTCCACAGCCCAGCTCCCATGTTTGGAGCATCCTAGCACTCGAGTGCAAGACTCATGACCTCCAGAGAAAGTGAGTCCCACTTGGGAGGGGTTAGCAAGTTCCCTCCCTAGCTCTGGGTGAGGACTCCCAAACGGTGGGGGTCCTCCTGTAGTCCCTGCACTGAGCTCTCAACAATCCCAGTTTTTGGGCAGTTGCTCCAATGAAGTCCAGAGCCAATTTGAGCAGGTGCTAACCTCTACTTTAATCAATGCCAGTGCAATTCAGCAGGAGGGGATTCAGCAGCAGCAGCCACCCTGCACACCAGTCCACACTCTCAGTTTAACAGTGTCCAACCCTTTCTTCGGCTGCAGCAAGATCTTAGCTCTCAGCCACTTTGACCAGTTCACTCAGGACACACACACTTTCTGGCTAGCACCCTCATGACCAGAGACGTTCTGCCTCTTCAGGAACAAATGCAACTGCAGTACATACAAGCAAATGACCTTTCAGCAGCAACTGTAAAACTCAGGTAATCTGCTCAGTCCTTTCATTTAGCTCAATTTCCCAGTGCAGGGTATCTGCCACCTTTAGTTTCTCCCAGTTCTCATTAAACAGCCTCTCAGTACCTGGAGAAACAGGATCACAGTTCAGTCTCTTTCTCTCAGTACCTGGAGAAACAGGATCACAGTTCAGTCTCTTTTTCTCAGTACCTGGAGAAACAGGATCACAGTTCAGTCTCTCTCTCTCTTTTTCCCTTCACAACCCTGTCTTTCAGCAAGCACCTGGGGATTCTTTCAGCAACCACACTCCTCAGATTAAGGCCTGGGTAAGCCCCTGAAGTCCAATTTCTGCTCCCACAGCACAGTCCTGACTTATCCAGATTGACTCCCAGTAAATCCTCACAGTATCAGCCGAAATCCCAGTGTTCTGATTGGCTGTTGAAGCCTTTCAATAATTGATGTACAAATTCCTTTTTTATTGCTTATAGCAAGTGATATTGAGTCAAATCCAGGGCCTCTAGCTTCTAACACTACCTCTAGTTCTCAGGGTTTGTACTCCACTTCCATCTTTGCTAGTAGCCAAGGTTTTAAAATGGTTCATTTAAATGTCTGAAGCTTGATTCCTAAGATTGCTGAAATTGAGCAACTGATTGATTATTATCAATCTGATGTTGTAGCACTCTCGGAGGCATGGCTGAAGCCAAGGGTTCCCATTAATAAGTGCTGTATAACTGGCTATAAACAGGTTAGAGCTGATTGTAAGGGTAAGAAAAAGGGAGGTGGTGTATTAGTATATTACAGAGAACATCTACAAATGAATATCCTTAAATCAAGTTCTGAAGAGGATTGCGAAACTGGTCACTCTTACAGTTTGTTCTAGGGTGTAAGAAAAATTTTAGTGTGGATTGTTTATACAACCCCCCTCAGTGTGGACAGGAAGGTTTGAAATATTATTTAGAGATTGGTGCCCCTTATTTCAAGTATTGTGATGCCATTATTGTAGGAGATATGAATTTAAATTGGTTAGCTAGGGACACCCTGGGGTTGGAAGTTTTACTTCTTTCGTATGAATTAGTTCAGTGTATTAGTGAGCCCACACGTTTAAACTCACACTGAATCATTCATCATTTGACTGGGTTCTCACTAATAAGGATAGCAGAATAGCTGAATCTGGAGTTTTGGCTGATTCGGTGAGCGACCATATGGCAATATATTGTGTAATGAATTTTCAACATCGAAAACTCCCCCTGCTTGGTTCAAGCAAGATAATTTAAGAATGTTAATATCTCAGTATTGCACTCTTATTTAGGTGCCATTGATTGGTCATTTGTAGAGTGTAACCCAGATGTTGATGCAGCACTGGGCTATTTTTATTAGCAATTACTTTCAATTCAGGAAACCTTATTCCCCTGCGTACTCTACGACACCAAGGCACTCCTACTGGTTGGTTTTCTCCTGCCATTAGGAAATTGATTAAGGATAGAAATTCTGCTTGGGTGAAATTTAAAAGGTACCCCTGTACTGCGTTTATGAATTTTTATCGCAGGCTTAGGAATTTGGTATTATCTGCAGTGAGGAAAACAACAAAAGCTTATTACAGGGAATGCTTTGAATCCAGTTGGTCTAACCCCAAAAGATTCTGGGGGGAATATTAATTCACTTCTGTCTCCTAAATCCAAAGTTGATATTCAGAAGGTCATTTTTCAAGATGTAGACATTGTTGATCCCTCTGAAATTGTCAAATTGTTAATAACAAGTATTCTGATTTGTCCAGTTATAAAAGCCATGCAACACAACCTGGAGATACTAAATTTGAGCTTGCTGATTTATCGTCAAATAGACCTAGGTTCCTATTTAAAGAAATTGTTCATCCCTAAGTTTTAAAACTTCTGCAGTCTATTCCAAACAGATTTAGTGACTGCGGGGGTGGGCTAGATGGTCGCTTTCTAAAATTAGCTATTCCATTTATTATTGACCCTTTATGTTATATATTTAATTTATCTTTAGTTACCTGTGAGTTTCCTGAGTTCCCACTGAATGGAAGAAAGCTAGGGTGGTCCGTAGTCCTAAAAAAAGTAATGCAGTTACCTTGGATGATTTTAGACCAATATCTACGTGGTAAATTGCTTGAAACGTTAGTGGCAAGGCAGATAAATGACTACTTGGGTATCTATGATGTGCTTGCTAAGTAACAGCATGGCTTCTGTAGGTGTCATGGAATTGGGACTGCCTTGGTCGGGTTCACGGACACCATCCTACATGGGTTTGAGAAAGGCAGGATGACGGGGGCAGTGTTCGTGGACCTGACCAAGACATTCAACCTAATTGAGCATGATTTTACTTGCTCTAAATTGTTTAATATTGGATTTTCTAAAGCTTCTGTTTCATGGGTTGGTAATTACTTGAGTAATAGGTGTCAATTTGTACAAATTGGATCTGTTGCCATGGTTGTGTCCTCAGTTCATTGCGGTGTCCCACAGGGGTTCATTTTGGGCCTCTATTATTTTCTATAATTGTTAACCAACTACCTCAGGTTTGTAAATATAGTATTACTGAGGCCAGCCCATTGGCGCAGCAGTTGGATTTCTGCTTGTGACGCCAGTGACCCGGGTTCGGAAGTGAGCCCGGGAGCTGGAGAGCTGGCTGGGGGGGGGGCTTAAGCGTCCTAGGGACAGCTTGTTTTCTCCAGGGAGGGAGGAGGGATAGCAACTCAGTGCTTGACTGGCCCCAGGGCAGAAGTCTGAGGCATGGCAAGCCTGAGAAGACCTGAGCCGGAAGGATGTCACGGTGTCGGCGCTAGGTGCCTTGACATCAGGGCATGTGACGTCCATAAGAAAGGAGTAAAAACACCCTCCAGCTCTGAGGAGACAGACGCTGAGTATGGCCCCAATGTACTCCCACCTGCCTGACTGCCCCGAACGTGACGAGACACTGAATTGTTTGAGGTGTTCCTGCTCCACCTCGTCCCTGCCCGGGGAGTAAACCATGGCAGGGTGGGGGAATGGGCCAGTGCAGGTAAGGCAGGTAGCAGGGATGGAGTCCAATGGAGCTCCTAAGGATGTGGAAATGGTTGGGATGAGGGGTGACATAAACAGTAATTACGTGTGTGTATATATATATATATATATATATATATATATGCAGTACTCCTTTTGTATGTGGACAATTTATTTTCTCACAATCCAAGTCTGTGTCTGAACTTTATCTTGCCTTGGATAGAGATTTTGGGGATGTTTGTTTGTGGTTAACTCATAATGCTATGGTTCTAAATCAAACAAAACCAAAGTTATGATTTTTGGGATGCCATCAATGTTGGAGGACAATCCGAGTTTAGCTGTACATGACCAGCAGGGTACCTTGTTAGAGCAAGTCTTTCAGTTTAGATATCTTGGTGTATTGTTGCACCCAGGTTTAACTTTTTCTCTCCAAATACAGTCTGTTGTTAAAACTATTAATCAAAAATTAGGGTTATTATATAAATTTAAAACTTATTTTACTATTAAGACTAGGAAAGCTGTTGCTATTGGGTCACTCCTTCCCCATTTTGTTTTGTACTTTATTTTTATAGTATTCAAATATAATCATTACAATTACATTGCCATATCCAGGACAAGCCATACTGACCATTACAGACCAGATTTATTTATTTTATTTAATTTTTGTTGACCCGGGTAAGTGCACTATACAAATTCTGCCTATTTTCAGGCACGACCCGGGGGAGGGGGATACTGATGAATGCCAACTGACCTTAAACCAGATTACACTGTTGGTGATATTTTTAGTGAATGAGGGGAAATTTGGCCAGGGCACCGGGGAAATTCCCCTACTCTTTGGAGGGGGAACCTTTGGTGGATGGACGCAAGATGGCCACTTCTGCTCAGACTTCGGAGAGGATGGAGGTGGCTGAGACAGGGGAGTGGGCCTCCTCCCCTGCTCCAGTGGAATCAGAGGCTGTGAGTTTGGTTGCAGTTATGCAAGACGCTTCTTTGGCTATGGAATTTTTTGATTCGAATGAAGAGATACTAACTGAGGTATCTGACAATCCTGACTTGTGTAGTGCAACGTTGGAATCGAATATTGTACTTACTCAAAAGGAACGCTTGCTCAGAGAAGTGCTTTCTGAAGCTGAAAAAAATGCATGCGTCGTAAAGAGCTACTGGTGAAGGAAATTACTGCATTGCGTTTAGTTTCCCCTTGTTTGGCCGCTCCGGCTTCCCGTACTTCCTGGTCGCGATCTAGTGACGTTGGCTCTGGAGATTCACCATGCCTTCCTACACCTCGGATGCAGTCCAAATCGAGTTTGCAGCCTCCTATGTTGAATCCTGCTTGTTTTTCGGCTCCAGATTCAGGAATTAGCAGTCGGAATGAAGGAGAGACGGATTCCCGAAGTCTGGTTTCTTCTGCAGCAACGCTGTCAATCAAACGGTTGGGTATGACTAATGTGGTAATGCAGGGTGAAATTTTGCAATCTGACACTATGGATTTGGCTGCGAGGGGAAGGGCAGATTGTATGGAAGAGGGGAAATGTTATACAAGGCAATGGGATACCTTCTGAAGCGCCTGTCTCACATGTGTCCCCTACACATGAGCTTTCACCAGCAGTTCAGTGTACCAGACCCTCTATGGCTAATACAGATTCTACAGATTCGTCACCTGAAACTGCAATAGCTGCTGCAGGATGGCTGCAACACCCAGCTGGTAACTGGGTGCCAGATCCAGCAGATGCTACAGTGCAGCGTTATCATTCACCTGTTGGTGCCTCAGAGGCTTCTTGTTCCTCACATAGTAATACCTCTGGAACTGTACCTATACAACAATCAACTTCTACAGCACCTATTATTCCGGTTTCTACAACGGTTGCACACTTCTCTACTATGAGTGTACCATCTAAAACAATGGTTTTGGATCCTGTGCAGACTGATGAGGGCCCCAATTTAAACTTTCAGACTTGTTTTCTAATAAGGGTGAACCTGCTCCCCGTAGAAATGCTGTGCGGTTAATTTATAAAGGTGGCTTAGAAGACCTGCCTGATAGACTCTACATTGCAAAAGTTTTGCTAAAAGGCTCCATGAAATTTTTGTCTGCAGACATTTATGCACTGATTCATTTGGGTAACTCTAATTATGATATTAGCTTCAAAACCCCTTCAGGTTTAGAACATTTTTGGACAGTTTTCCAGGTTGTTAAGAATTCTCCTCTCTGGATACCTTTTTTTGCGGTTCCCCTTACTAAACCAACTGTTAAGTTGATTACCATTTTGTTTCGTAATGAGGGGGTACATATAGAAGACATTCTTTTTTGGTTGCGTAGAAGGTGTGAAGTTCTGGATAAACCTGTACCAATTCTAGACAGTGAGCAAATTTGGAATGGGGGTTGGAAATTAAGGGTCAAATTGTTTGCTTCCAATAATGGCCCTCAGCATTTACCAAATAGTTTCTTCTTGGGTAGGGATAGGAGAAGTTTGTTTTATGTTGGTCAGCCAAAGTCGTGCTTTAAATGTGGTTCAAGAACTCATCTTAATACAGCCTGCGATACCCCTCGTTGTTCCCATTGTTTTGAATTTGGGCATTTGGCTGCTAAGTGTCTAAATGTATTTAAATGTAATTTATGTGAACAGACCAGCCATGGATATGCCACATGTCCTTGGGCATCCCATAATAGGGAGGATTGTCCTTCACATGAAGAATTGATTGTGGTTGCTCAGCAAGCTGACTCTGTTTCAAAACAACCCCCTTCTAATGACTATTCACTCCCTCGGTCACCATTCCCTAGTGTAGCATCTCATTCAGTTGAAAACGCAGGTCTAGGTGATTCTGTACCGGTTGATATGCCGGTCACCAAGACCCAGCCTTCCTCGGTGGTAGTTCCCACTGTAGTCTCCTTACCCACTATGTCTGACCTACCTTTAAATAATAAGTCTGATGATCCGGAGATGCCTCCTCCTCCATCTCAAGTACTACCTTTTAAAAAGGTTACGCCAAAAAAAGACACAGATCAGGGAAGCCTGCTCCTGCTCAGCAGGTACCCAAGGCCTCTACTAGTGGTGTTATTTCTGAGTTGTGGAAACTAGGCAACGGCTTTGCTGTTTTGGGGTCTAAGGAAGACTCTGATGGTGAAGAATCAGACCTTTCTTCCAGAGCTTCTGTGGTTAATGACAATTTTTCTGTGGGTGATGAAGGTGAAATGGTACAGGTTGAGGGTCTTCCTAGACGCTCTCAGCGAGCGAGTTTCTAAAGTTACTTGATTATTTGTTTATCTGAATGGGTATGGGCTCTCGTCCTATTTCTCTCTGTCTCAACATCATGATGGCTTCTTTAACGTTTACCACAATTAATGTTAATAGCATAAAAAGTCACAAAAAGATGGTTACTACTATGTCCTGTTTGCAACAATTATGCAGTGATGTTATTTGTCTCCAGGATACGAGGCTAAAAACTATTTGTGAAGTGCACCGTGCTCATAATCTTTGGTCTTCAGGAATGTCTTTTTGGTCGAATGGGGAATCCCCTTGTGACGGAGCTGGGGTTTTATTTACTAATTCGGTGTTAAGAGTTTCTAGGATGGTGGACATTTGTCCGGGACGTGCGTTACTACTCGATATTAATTTTGGGGGTGAAAGATTTCGTTTAATTACTATTTATGCTCCGCAAACCAAAGCACTCCGAGTTGCACTTCTAAACGACATTCAACCCTATTTGTATACGTCTCGTTTAATTATCTGGGCTGGTGATTTTAATTGTGCTCTTAGTGTTGCTGATAGGGGTATGAAGACGTCTAATTGTTTTGTGACTCTCAAAAGTTGTTACAAATATTGGATACTGCTCAACTTAAGGATGCATATCGTAGTATCCATTCTAAGGGTGGTAGGACGTTTTTTAAAAATACATTATCTACTAGGATAGATTTCATTTTCCTTTCTGTTCTTTTACATGTAACCTTAGTTAATTTAAGGGTATGGGAATTTTCGGATCACAAGTCTCTAACAGTCTGCTTAACGTGGGAGGGTACTCCTCGATGTAAAAAGAATTTGTGGAGGCTGAACTCCTCCCTATTGAATGATGAATTTCTTAAACGAGCTTGGAAGTCAGAATTGTATGCAAGGCTATCGGTTCTTGATTTTTATGATGATGCAGCTTCTTGGTGGGAGGATACTAAGAAGGATTGGAAAATTTTTTTCCAGACTTATTCTCGATCTAAGATTAATTCACAATATTTAGAGTATTTAAGTCTTAGGGCACAGTTGCAAAAATTAATTTCTTTAACTGAAACTGAAGGGTTAGATTATAGTGTTCAAATTAGAAACGTGAAAAAACGAATGTTGGAATATAGATATGATAGAGCTAAGTCTTTAGATCATGAACATAGGTTTGGTTTGAAATTACACAAGGGTGCGTTGGATCCCTTTCAAGACTGTAAAGACAGGGTAGGTAAACGTGTTATTACAGAATTAACAGCTGACTCGGGTGACTTAGTAAAGACTCCTTCAGCTTTACTTGAAGTCGTTGGACGTTATTTGAGCAATTTATATCAGGAAGATGAAGATGTTCAGAGTGGATTACTGGACTTTGATGGTTTACAAATACCTCACTTAAATGCAGTAGACAGCCAACAGATGTTGCGAGATATTTCTGAAGCGGAATTAAGAGAAGCCATTTTTTCACTGAATGTAGATTCTACACTAGGTACGGATGGCTTTGGGGTGACCTTTTACCGGACTTTTAGGGAAGATTTGGTCCCGCTTTTGTCTAAATTGTTTAACCTTGTGTTGTCATCGGCCCAGTTAGCCCCCTCAATGAATCAAGCATTGGTTGTATTGCTTTATAAAAAAGGTTTGAAAACTGATTTGCGTAATTGGAGAACATTGAGTTTATTGAATACAGACTTAAAAATCTTAAGTAAAATTTTATTGCGTAGACTAACTCCTGTAGTGGATACTGTGATAAGTCCTTATCAAACCTGTTCCATACCGGGTAGAACCCAAAATGATAATTTATTGTTAATCCGTGAACTTTTTTCTGCTTCACAGTCGGGTTTCCTGAAAGGTTATTTGCTTAGTCTTGATCAAGAAAAAGCGTTTGATCGGGTTTCTCATAAATTTCTGTTTTCTGTGTTGAATGCTTATGGGTTACCAAAGGGTTTTATTGATTGGATACAGTTATTATATCACTCTGCTTATCTTCTTCCAAACATGAATGGATGGCTTGGTACTCCAGTGGCGGTACAGAGAGGGGTTCAGCAAGGCTGTCCTTTGAGTCCAGTATTGTATGTGTTTTTTATTGATGTATTTATTCGTATGGTTAGTGTTCATAATGGTCTAGCAGAGATCGTCTTGCTGATAATGTCTTACCTATAAAAATTCTTGCATCACATGAATGACTTGGTTGTTTGTCTTTCTGAGGTTGCGGAAGGGCCCACGATTAGTACTGTGTTAGATCTGTTTTCCAATGTTTCTGGTTCTAAGATTAATTATGAGAAAAGTAGAGGTTTCCCTTTTGGTTCCTCTCCTATTCCTGAATCTGATACCCTTGCTGGTATACTCATTTCTAAGGATCCAATAACTATTTTGGGAATCGAATTTAGTGATGGAGATATGATGTATACAAATTGGTTTCATAAATTAAGTACAGCTCAGTCGCTGGTAGCAAGATGGAAGGGTAAACAAATAGCCAAACAGAAACGTGTATTGCTCATTAAAACCTTGCTGTTGCCGATTTTTTTGTATATTAGTTATGTGTTTCCTCCACCAATGTCGCTTTTTACTTCCTTATATGGTATATTTTTTCAGGCCTTTTGGGGGAGCAGACTGAATCCCATAAAAAGGGGTTTCACGTATAGGAGTGTACGACAGGGTGGGGTTGGTATGATCCACCCAGTGGCTTTTTTTCTGAGTATTTTTCTTTCCTACAATTTCAGTCTTCTTCTACGACCTGGTATGAAGGTTTGGTTTCCTTGTGTTAGATTATGGTTTTAGTTAGGTTTACCGTTATGGAAGCAAGGCAAGTCATCCTATTTTAATAGGCTTCCCCGGTTTCCCAAGTATGGTAAAGAGGCCTTTCGTCTTTTGTTGAAATGGAACCTTACAGTTTCTCATTTGGAAACAATGACTAGGAAGCAAGTGTATAGTTCTATTGTTTTTCGGATTTTCAGATACTTTACTTTTTACTGATTGTCCTCCTCAGTCTCAAGAAAGGGTTCTAATGTTGCTCTCCCATAAACGCTTACCTGCTTTTCTATGGGATAGTGTTTGGTTGAGTTCTTATGGCAGATTACCCGTAGGTAACACGCATAAACACAAACAACTTTGTGATAGATGGTGTACTCGAGAGACGTGTGTCTCTTTGTTAGAAACACAGAAACATCTTTTTTTAGACTGTTCCTATATTAGAACCTTTTGGGTTCAGTTGGCAACTAGATGGAAAGAGCCTTTATTTACATCGATTTCCTATGAGACTGTAATGCACGTGTACAAATAGGGGTGAATGGTCCATGTATCCTGCTGACACTTTATTATTAATTTTCTTTGTTATTCGCTTTTATATTTGGCAATCCAGATGTTTTGGTCACTCAACAGCGTGTCGTTTCATTTGATGAATCTTTTTAATATAACCACTACTATGCAGAACATTCATGACTGTGATATGGAGTTCTATGGCCAAGTGAAATGTTCTTCTTTATGGGTGAATTGTGATAAATGGTTGAGTTGATTGTTTTATTTTATGTTTTTATTGTTTCTGTTATGATGTTCTCTGCTCCATTTTTGTATGCATTTTTTTTTTGTAACTGGTTCGTTGCTTGTCTGGAGTCCTCTTTTCAATAAAAGTTCCCCTACTCTGTGGTGGGGGCACTGTTGGACTATGGCCTCGACCTCAGAGTCTGTTCAGTGTGCTGGTGTACCTGCAGGAGAACAGAGCTCTGCTCCTGCAGGTCCAGCTGAGGAGCCGATCTTATCTGGCATGTCTGCATATTCTGACACTGTAGACACAGATTTACCTGATAACCGGTTGTTGGACAGTGATTCTTCAGGATTTTTGCCTGCAGACATATTATGGCTTAAGATCCTGCTTGCTTCTAATAGGCAACATGTTCTGGATGTTATTGAAGCCGACGCCTGTTCTCGTCTGAAAACTCCTGAGTCTGCTGCTACCTGTACTGTGTTGTGGTCTGCCCCTGTTTCTGAACCCAGTAATCTCTCGACTGACTTGCCTAAGTCTTCTGCTCCATTGACGTCTGCCTCTGCGGTGAGTCAGCTGTTTGCTGTTCCTGTTTGTGATGCACCAGCATCAAAGGCATGCCGCTCCGATGACTCAGCAGCTTCCACGACTGCAGCTTTTGCCTCTGTCATCTCGCTACCATTGTAAGCGAACGCTGCTGTTATCCCTACTGAACCAGTGAGTACTTTTTTTTACCTTCCCAACCCTGCTCAGTTCCACCTGCTGTAGAGTTCACTACACAACGAGAGAGGGCAGAGGCATCTTCACCGGTTACTTACCAAGTGAGTGGCCTCTCTCATTCACTGGAAGACTCCCTTCGTGGTGAGGAATGGAAACCTGGTGCTGAGAGCCATTGGATCCCTGACTCTGCTCATACCCTGATCCCAGGACATGGTACCCAGTCTGAGACTACCAAATCCCTTGATAACACGGGGCCTGCCTCTCCGCCCATTAACTTTACTACAGATTCACACTTGGATTTGCACGCTACAGACATGCAGTATCCTATTTTGGAACACACTATATTGCAGAAAATTCTGCTACTGACAGCCTCTTCTTCAGCAGATGAGGGCCCTAGTCACAAACAGTCTACCTGGGGAGAACGTGTGGAGACTGCATTACCACTCCCAGGACCTCCTCCTGACCATGGGGAATGTGCCAAGACCCGTTGGGAGAAATTTCAGAAAAAGGACACTTTTAGTGGATCCCCTCCTTCTCTACAGAGGAGGAATGCTGTTCGTCTGCAATATTTGGGGGGCTTAGCTCTTGCTCCTGATCGACTTTATGTTGGGAAGACCCTTATAAAAGGATACTTAGGTTACTTTACGAATGAGATCTTTGCCCTCATACATGTTTCTGGTACCTCTCTATTTGACATTAGCTTTAAAATGCCACAGGGTCTGGATCGCTTCTGGGCCAAGTATGAGACACTTAGATATTCTGCTCTGTGGTTGCACTTTCGGGCTATCCCTCTTACCAGACCAGCTAGTAAAGTAGTTACTATTCTATTTCAGAATGAGAATGTTACTGTCCATGACATTTCCCATTGGTTGCAGCAGCGGTGTGAGATTTTGGGAGCACTACAACCTATGTTTGACACAGAGTACTTTTGAACATGTGGTTGGAAATTTAGGGTGAGGCTTCGACATACTAATGTAGGCCTCATACATTTACCCAATAGCCTGTTCTTGGGCCTGGAGTGGGGACATTGTTTCTATGCTGGGCAGCCTGTTTTAACCTGTTTTAAATGTGGGTCCTCAAAGCATCTTAGTGCAGCATGTGATAGGTCGCATTGCTCTCTTTGTCTTTCTTATGGTCATCCCAGTGTGGATTGTACTGATGAGCTCAAATGTAATCTATGTGAAGAATCTGGTCATGGTTTTCGGTCATGCCCTTGGGCTACCCATAATAGGGACGATTGTCCTAATCAGGATACAGTCCTTACTGCGGCACAGAAGAAGGATATTGCAGCCTCTAACCCCCCCACTGATCCTGTTGTTGTTGTTCCTAACCTCCCCTACTCCTGTGGTGGTGGTGCCTGATCCTCCTGACCCCCCCAATACTCCCTATTGTTGACCTCTTGCCTGATGTTCCTATGGACCTTGGGTGGGTCTGCTATACCTTCCCGTTCCTCCTACTGTAGAGGTGGCTGCTGATTTAGCTCCTGCAGTGGCAGTGGACGTTTTAGTCATGCCACCTCCTGACATTGGCATGCAGGCCAAAAGGAGGGCACAAAAACAGACCAAGACTAGGTCTAAACTGGCTAAGGCTTCTTCCCCTGGTACTGGGGTACTGCTTAGTAATAAATTTGAGGTCCTTTCCAGGAACTCCCAGTCTTCAGACTTGGGGGCTGATTCGGACACTTCATCCCAGACTCTTTTATCCTCTGATTCTGAGGGTGACAAATCGTTGGGATGTAGGCACTAGTGTTAGGCCTCAAAGGCTTGGTGTTTGCCCTTGCAAAAGCACTAAGTCTGGGAAGATTACCTGATCCTCCCTCCCCCCCCCCTTTTTTTTGTATGCCTTAACTTTTATTCATGGTTCCTGCAGTCCGCCTAAGTATTGCTACACAATGCCAATAGTGTTAAAAATGCACGACAGCGACTTCTGACTTTAATTTACTGCAGGAATTGTCTTGTGACATTTATCTTGTTCAGGATACCCAATTAAATACCCTTTCTTTGGTGTCCTTGGCAAAAAAAAGGACGTTGGGAGCCCTATTTTTTCTCCTTTGGGGTGGATACTTGTGATGGTGTTGGGATTTTATTTCTATTTTATTTAGATGGTTTTCAAATTTCTAAATTAGTGGAGGTTGTTTCGGGGAGGGCACTTCTTTTGGATTTCACTTATTTACATACTTTCTGGAGATTGATTAATGTTTATGCTTCTGTCACAAAAAAGGGTAGGGTTGACCTGTTTACTACTATTAAGCCTTATTTATTTACGTCCAGGCATATCATTTGTGGGGGTGACTTTAATTGTGTAGTGGCCAAAACAGACAACGGGGCCCTTACAGATAAAGACTTCTGTGACACTACCTGTCTTATGCGTATTCTTACTATCGGGAGTCTAGAGGATGCCTATAGGGTGTGTCACCCTCAGAGAGGTCATACTTTTTTTAAGGGCCATTTATCCTCTAGGATTGACTTTCTTTTTACTGACCACATGGTGAGGGACCTCAGGCTATGACCATCCCAGCTGAAACTTCAGATCATGTTGTACTGACTGCTTCCCTTGAGGTGGGACCCCATGCATCCACTGGGAGAGGTTATTGGAAATTTAATATTATGTTGTTGGATAATGCCCTTTTTCTAAAACAGGTTCAGGATCTTTTGAGAGCACGTATGTCACTGGCAGGGATTGCAGATGATTTAACCAAATGGTGGGTGGACACAAAGAGTGATTTGCGGTCCCTTGCTACTTATTTTTCAAAATCAACTTCAGTAACTCAATATAAAAGGTATCTAGCCTTGCGGACCCATTTAGAAACCTTGGGTGGGATATTCAGAAGGGTTGCACATGGCGCAACACAGTTGCACCATGCGCAACCCACTGATGCACACCGGCATGATATTCAAAAGCGGAATGTACCTGGCACAAATCCCGCTGCGCCGGAGCGCATCAGTAATGAATGCGGCGCAAGTGGGGGGGTTGTGCCCATGCATACTCCGCGCATCCCGATATTCAGCCTGGGATGTGCTGAGCCCATGCATGCACAACCCCTACTTGCGCTGCAAACAGGTGAGACCCAAAAAAAAGGAGCAACAGCTGGTCACCCACAGGTGAGTTGCCATGTTGCAGGGCGCATCACGGCAGCTGCCAGCTGTGGGTGGCCACCCGAGCTCTGGCGGCACCTGCATTGTAGCGACCCCTCATGCCCGATCGCAGGCATATGTAGTGATATCAACCCTCCCACATCCCTGGTAGTCCAGTGGACTGCTCGCAGCCCAATCGCGGGCATATGTTGAAATTTAATAGTCCCATATCCCTAGTGGTCCAGTGGACTGCTCACAGTCTGATCATGGGCATCAGTAATATATTATGACAAACCAATCCAACCCTGGTGGTCCAGTGGTACCCCCCCCACCGCCCACTGAGCCCACCGCCCGCTTCCCTCCCTGTCAGCGGCAGGCAGCAGCTCCTCACCCACTTGCTGCCCTGCCACCCACCGACTGATTCCATATGGTAGGGCTGTATGCCCATTGGTCCACAGCATGAGCCAATGGACATGCAGCCCATACTGTACTACACAGTCCAGAAATGTGAATGGATCCATTCACATATCTGGACCGTGTAGAACGGTACGGGTTGCACGCCATTGGCTCACACTGTGGACCAATGGGCGTACAGCCCTACCGTACGGAGTCAGTCAGCAAGTGGCGGGGTGGCAAGTGGGTGGGGAACTGCTGCCCGCCGCTGACCGAGGGGGGAGCGGGGCGGTAGGGCTCAGTGGGTGGATGGGAAGGGGGGTACTGCTGGACCACCAGGGTTGGATTGGTTTGTCATAATATATTACTGACGCCCGCGATTGTGCTGCAAGTGGTCCACTGGACCACCAGGGATATAGGACTATTCTTTATGACATATGCCTGCGATTGGGCTGCGAGTGGTCCACTGGACCACCAGGGATATAGGACTATTCTTTATGACATATGCCCACGATCAGGCTACAAGCAGTCCACTGGACCACCAGGGATATGGGAGGGTAATTTTACTGTACTTCTGCCCGCAATCGGGCTGTGAGAGGTCCACTGGACCACCAGGGATATGGGACTATTCTTTATGACATATGCCCGCGATCAGGCTACAAGCAGTCCACTGGACCACCAGGGATATGGGAGGGTAATTTTACTGTACTTCTGCCCGCAATCGGGCTGTGAGAGGTCCACTGGACCACCAGGGATATGGGACTATTCTTTATAACATATGCCCGCGATCGGGCAGTGGGGCACTTTGCCGCTTGTGCGTTGGGCATTGGTCCCCGATGGCTGCAGCCTGGCAGGGCGCCAGGCGCAAGTCACCAACAGTCAGTGCACCTGCATGCAAATGGGGCCATAATGACATGCAAATGGCCCCATTTGCGCCTTGCATACATTATGGCCCCATTTGCATGTGCACTTTTGAATATCATGGTAGTTGCACCTATGGCAAAGGCACTTGCGCTAGCGCATCCCCCTGCTCCACTCTGGCTACTTGCACTGGCACAGTGCCACTGCACCATGCACACTGCGGGTGGCCAAGGCGCGATATTCAACTATGCTGTGCCATGGCACATCTCCGTTGAATATCGCCTTGTCAACGCCCCTGCGCATCCAAGTTGCACTGCACCCAGGTTTGCGCCACAGCCTGGCGCAGTCTGAATATCCCACCCCTTGTATTCTGATATAACAATACACAACATATAAATTTAACTTCCCAAGTACAGGCCATGAAAAAGAAGATGGAAGCCCTACAGTATTCCAGGGCGGCTTCCCTCTTACATGAACACAGGGTTTGTTCCCCTGCTAAAAAAGGGTTTGGAGATGCATTTGACAGTAGTAGTCAAAGAGCAGCCGATAAGCTTCTGACTGAGGTAATGAGCCGTGATGGTACTCTGAGTATTACTATGCCTGACATCTTGCAGGCAGTTACTACTCACTTTACTGACATGTATGCTGCTCCTTCTTTGGATGACCAAGAAATTAGATGCTTCCTTACACCCATTTCCATTCCGTCTTGTACAGATACGCTTTTTCTTCCCTTGATCTCTCCAATTAGTCGTGAAGAGGTAGCCCGGGAGATTTCACGCCTCAATAATAGTACAGTTCCTGGTATTGATGGTTTGCCGACTGAATTTTATAAATCTTGTAATTCCCTTCTTTGTGATATTCTTCCCGCTGTCTTTAATTGGGGTTTGCAGCACCAAGTCATTGACTTTCATTTTTGTATATCCATCCAGATTTTGCTATTTAAAAAGGGACATGAGGGGACCTTAATAACTGGCGGCCTTTGAGTCTCTTAAATACTGATTTGAAGGTTTTAATGAACATCTTGAATGCTCGATTGTTGAAAGTAGCTCCTACTTTAATTTTACTTTCCCAAACATGTTCGATTCCTGGCAGAACTATTGAACATAATCTCCTATTGATTAGAGAACTGGTGGAACAGGGGAAAGCTGATACTGTTAATGGTTTTCTCATGTCCTTTGACCAAGAAAAGGCATTTGATCGGGTTCCTCATCCTTTTATTTTTCAGGTGTTACGGTCCTATGGTATTCCTGAACAATTTGTGTCCTGGCTTGCTTTATTTTATGGGCATGCCTATGCACTACCCTTGGTGAATGGCTGTCTGGGTTCTTATATACCTATTCATCAGGGGGTATGGCAAGGGTGCACCATGAGCCCCCTGCTCTATGTTTTTTGTTTAGACCCTTTGTTGAGAACCATTGCTCAGGATACTCTCATTTCTGGTGTCTCCCCTCCACATGGCTCAGTACGTGCTAAGCTTTCAGCCTATGCTGATGATATGTGTGTTTTTGTTTCAGATGTTGCCTCAGGACACAGAGTGTTACAGCACTTTGATACCCCTTCCACAGTGGCTGGCGCATCATTGAACAAACATAAGAGTTTTTTGTACTCTCTTGGTACTACACCTCCTGCCATCACAGACCTACAGGGTATTGCAGTGCTACAGGGTCCCATTAAGGTTTTAGGCATTCAGTTTGGGAAAGGGGATAATGCTTTTCTGAATTGGTCAGGGAAGCTTGAGATTGCTAAATCCCGAGTTGCTCTATGGAAATCACTGCAACAATCAAAACGTACGAAGGTTGCTCTTATAAAATCATTGCTCCTTCCCATTTTTTTGTATCTTAGTGTTGTGTACCCTGTACCTCCAAATTTAGAAACTGTTCTTCTTAGTCTATTTTTCCAGGTAGGTTGAACCCAATCAAAAGGGATGTGTTATATCTCCCTGTTGCACACGGTGGTTTGAATTGCGTCAACTCCATTGCATTTTATTATATTATTTTTTTCCACAGGAATTTGGTTGATCCGGATTGTCCTCAACCTGCTGTGTGGATGGTTTATGCAGATTATTGACTTGGTCCATTGCATGGGAGTTGGCGCGTACAGGGAAGAAAGGCTCCACCGGTTTCTTCCTTTCCTGATTATTTTCGGCCTGCTATTAAGAAACTCAACAAATGGAAGGCACTCCTGGATCAGATTTTATCTAAATCGAGTAAGTTTATTTATGGGGGTTTTACAATCTCAGGCTCACTCCATTACTCCTATTTATAAAGGTATTCCAGACCTTTATTATGGCCGGGTGCTTAAATGTCTGACTGATAAACTGATCCCTCCCAGATTGTGGGATGTCCTGTGGCTTAGTAGTCATGGCAGACTTAATGTAGAAGGTAATGCCAAACATAAAGTAGTTTCAGAAAGGATGTGTCCCCAGGATACCTGTCTGGCTCAGGAAGAAACCATGGACCATTTTTGCATTCAATGTCCTTGTGTTCAAGATTTTTGGCATGACCTCTCTGTCCGTGGTGTCATTCTTATTGGCAGGCTGTTACTCATGTAGAAGTAGTGGGTGGTTTCTTGCTGCGCCATTCTACTCTTAATGAAGTTATTGTGAGGTTCTTATTTGCTTTGATTAAATTTCATTTATGGCAGGCGAGATGTAAATTTACCTTGCAACAGATGTATCAGACACCTTCATGTGTTATTGAACGTGTTGAACATGATTTATCTCACCATTGGTTTTTGTTTGAAAAGCACATTTTGAATTATGATGCATGGATAGCTCGTTGGAAGGAAGTGCCTTTTTTGAAGGATAAAATAGGATGAACTGTTTACTTTGCTCAATGTATGATTATATTCTTTAAACTTCTGTTAATCTTGTTTATGGATGTTTCCTTCTTTTCCAGTCTTTTGCAGTTCTTATTTTTTTGTATTACTAGTTTTTGTTTTGTTACTTCTACTGTGTTTGAGTTCTGTATTGTTTATGGTTGTTTTCCTATTGTTATGTTCTGCTAATAAAATCTTCCCCTACTCTTTTCGAGAAGTACCTTGGGATCTTTAACATCCACCTGAACAACCACCAGAACAGGCAGATGGGACCTCAGTTTAACATCTCATCCGAAAGATGGCACCTCAGGAGTGCGGCACCCCTCTCATGCTGCACTACAGTGTCAGTATTGGGATATTAACCCAAGTGCCTGGTGTGGGGATAGAACTCTCAGCCTTCTGAACTCCAGGCCTCAGAGGCGAGTGTGCTACCTGCTGAGCCACTGATAAGGAGGATAAGCCCCCTATTAATCCTAGAATAGGTGCATCCCAGATATTGAGATACCACACATGAGGGGTAACCATAATAGATACCATCCAAAATTATGAAAGTGTTATAGCTGTGGAAAAAGAGCCCATGAGCAGTATGACTGAATTCATGGAACTAAAGTTTGTATTGTCCAAGTCCAACATAGCACACCCCTTAATGAGGCTAGTGGTGTCATTCTATCTATCTGGAAGAGATTAGGTTACTCTTTAAAAATATTTAAGGCAACAAATACCCTCTGGTGGTAATGTAACAAAATGCCTCGATTAGAAGTAATTGAAGGGCTAGATTATAAACAAGCCCCCAATTTTAATCTACACACTTACAAAATGAGCATTAGAGCAGATCCACACAAGAAACTAATTTAAACATTAGAGGAGTGCTGCATAACCCCAGACAATAAAAATGATTAAGTAGATCATGCCTCTCCATAAAACATAAACTTTAATGAGGAACTGCTTCTTAGTTTAGATCAGATGCATGGCCAAAAGAGAAAATAGAAAGGCACAACTATGTAGCTGAGTATTAACAAGGATATATCAAGTCACAGTACTTTATAAGTTCAGCTCTCTTCTTCATGTGCTTCTAAGTCGCTTTCATCCTCTTCAGAGATCCTGCGTCAGCTCTGATGATCAGCAGTAAAATGGGAAACCCATTTACCTGCCTCTGTAGGGTCAGAAAAGACCCAGACCTTCCCGTTGTGAATGATCCTCAGTCTGGCCGGGAATACCACTGCATGCATGATAGATGCCTCCTTCAGCCGCTTCCTTACTCTGTCAGATTTCATCCAACACATTTGTGTTGCATAGCTGAGATCCGGGAACAGGTGTACAGAATGCTCATCCTGGGTAATGGGTCCCGCTTGTCTTGCTAGACGTAAAATTTTATCCCGTGTACCCACTCCATCTGTGATCAGCAGCAAGGTCCTTGGTATGTTGATGTCCTCCCGTTAGCCTCTAGGGGTAAGCTGAAATGCCTTCTGGAGCCCAAATAAAGTATTCTGTCCCTCCAGTATTAATTTATCTGTTAGCCACTCTTGAAGGAACAAAAGGGGATGATCCCCTTCGATCCCCTTGGGGAGTCCAAGAATTCGAATGTGGGATTCTTGGGCCTGGTTCTCCAGCATCTCTAGACAGGCTCGGAGGTGAGTGTTTTCTTTTGCCTGAAGCGAGATCGCCTCGATGCAGATTCCACCTGCTGCTTTACATCTCCCATGTCTGTTTGCATGCCTTCTACCATTTTTCCACCCCTGATACTCTGGTGCCAAAATAATCCATTTTATTGTTTAAATTGGAAACAGAAGATATTAGTCTTTGAAATGTAACACCAATAGAAGACATGGTCTCCTCCAACGCTGGGTGAGACGTAGCCTGTACATCTTGGTCAGTCCTTGCATGCTGAGATGTCCCTGACAATTTATTACTTGAGCTGCCACCTCGATCTTTTTAAGGGTTTCCCATCTTATTTTCTAAAGGGTCCTCTTTTCAGTGGTAGCCCAAATTCTTATGGATTGCTGCTCTAGGAGGGTGATTTTTGGCGATTTTGTTACCGAGTTAGAGTGCTGGTAAATATTGCTGCTGCGCAGCTCGGGCTCCACAGTGCCAACCCCTTCCCCATCTTGATTATGTATCTAGTCTCTGCTTCAGTACTGGATTGAAAGAATTGTATGCTCTGACTGTCACTTACAATAATATCTGCAGATTTGTCCTTGCAGTCCCTGTCTGTAACCATCATTGTAGTTTGTATTTGTGGAGCCCCCCCCCCCCACAAATGGAGGGGGTTCCCAAAGTCTTCCTTGGGTGTGCCTAAATGACCGCTGCCAGGCTGGTGTCATGTGTCTTAACCATTTAAAAGCTATTGCATGTGAGTGCCTTAATAGCCTCTGTGTTCTGTCTCTTTAAGAGCTGCCTGTATCGCAGTGTGTAATTGATCTGGATGGGGGCTGAGTGTTTCTGAGCTCGAGTCCTGCCTGGGCTGCCAGATAACTGCTCCATTCTGCCATCGCTAGTTACACAAAGGGAGCGCTGTTAGAAGCTGTACTTATTTGCAGATTATCTATTCTAATAATAATAATCAAAGTTTATCTAACCTGCCTTCTTTGCAGCAGGGACATTTCTGTAAATCATCACCATCTTGGTTCTGGACTGCCATTGTGAACCAATCAGTACCTTTGGGGACCCTAAAATGGAGTCTGTCCCCAGGGGTCTTGTGGGCATGAATTTCTGTAGGAATTGTAGTTTTTACATGTTGGCGCCTAAATGGACCTGAAGGGGGAGCCCTTGCTTTGACAGACAGATGTATCAACCAACCAAATACTTTTTGGAGGAGAAGGACATCCCGGTGCTGCCAGCAACAGAAGTCAGTCTGAGATTTGGAGTTGAGAGAGTGAACAGCTTTAGATATTCGAGCAGCTGCTCCTGAGTACTCACGCGGGAAACTGGTGGGAAGGCTATGTTTAGCCTGCCTGCCTACTTGTCCCTCATGAGGGAATCCTGTAGTCTGAATTTAAACCGGACTAAATCCAAACCAGTTTGTGACAAGAATTACCGAATTTTGACTGCTTTATTGTCTGAAAAGGACTGAAAATTTGCTCCACGCAATCGGCCTGTCAGGACGTCTGAAACCAGCGCAGAACATACAGTTTTGCACAGGGACACTGTAATTGCAACCGGATTGTCATCCAAACTGTGGTATTGCTTTTCTTTTACTATAAGTGTGCTGAATGCTATTAGTGGGTCGTGATTTGGTTCCCACTGCCCAGTTGTGTCACGGTTGCTGGAAGCTGCATCCAGCACCTACCGGACTGAATCCGCATTCACCTCCACCTGGGCTGGGCCCTGCCAACCTGGCCCAACCAGCTACTCATGCCGCAGAGAAAGCCATCAACGAGAGACCAGCCTGGGGATCAGCCCCCTGCTCCACACCTCGAACAGGAACGACACCTCGGTGATTCGTGTGGGCCCTGCTTCTCCTAGCAAACTAGCAAGTCATCCTGAAGTCTCCATTTCATCCATCCTGCGTCCTGTACTGGGTAGCATGAGTAATCACCAGGGTAGCTCCATGCAACAACAGCTCAATCAAAGTATGTCATCTGATTTAATTGTTTTGTCTAACTATCACGAACTGAGCCTCCTGGCTCTGGATTACAAATTATGGGTTATTGTGCATGACTTGTCTTTCCACCATAGGGGCCCCGACCAGCTGCAACACCGGCCTACCCCGGGCAATGTGTCAGGCTAGCCTAGACTACCTTGCCACTGGGTACCCAGAGTGTGTGTGACTGTGTTGAGGGACTCTAAAGTGCATGCCTTGTAGCCTGATTGAATCAGTACCTAAACCAATCAACCTGATTACGCCCCTTCCTTGTTCATTTCCCCTGAATAAATCAGATCTGAAACTTTTTGCACTTAACCTGCCTATGATGCACTTCTGTACAGCCAGCACTGTGGTACAATTGTTTGCTGTGTTTAACCTTACTTTACAGGGGGTCTCCAGGGAAGAACAGGTGGAACCAGCCCTGGTGGTAAGTGCACTCAGAGTGGGAATATATCTGTTGTTTGGGGGCTACTGTACCTGTGTATTCTGTTAATTGTTTAGGCCACCAGAGGGGAAAAGGGGGGGGTCACAGTGTTCTGGAGGGCTGTACCCAGGTCAGCTACACTACCACCAACCCTGTCCTCCGGGTGGAGACACCCATTTTCAGTACCCAGGCTCCTTAACCTGCAACTAGTCATGCAGACCGGGGTAGTAGCCCTTGGGATAGTGCCACCTAGGGGTCACATTCGCATTTGGGATGGTTATCACCTAGCCGCAGGATCGAATATTCATTGGGGTGTATGATTTTTAAATGTTTCACTTCAAGTCTTTATTCCCCCTTTCTGAATTAGTTTCATTTAGAGTTATGTTGCTTTGTTTAAGGTCAGCATGTGATACATTATTTGAAATTCCTCAACATAGGCTTAAGATCGGACTACGTGCATTCTCAGTGGCTGCCCCTACTTACTGGAATGCGCTTCCAGTTAGTATTCGCCAGGCCACTTCCTTACCTAATTTAAATTGAAGTTAAAGCAACATTTATTGTTCAGTTCTGTTTGTAATTGTTATCTGTAATATGTAACTTGATGTTGATGTCGTTTGTATTGTTTTTTGTTTGTTTTGGTCTGGGTTGGGCCTGAAAAGGGACCTTTGGTCCAATGTCCTTACCCAGTTAACAAAGAATAAATTTAAATGTAAAATCTATAGTGATCAGTATTCCCATGCTCATTTATTGAGGCATGACCTAGGCACCAGAATTAGTTCCCTCCTTTTCCCAGGAGTCCCTCTGTCACAGTTCTGGGCACCTAGACCATTGATTGGCTGCAAGAAAGGGGTTAAATGTCACCAACATGTCAGCTCCCATACAGTTCCTTGGAGTCCCATTCAGTTTTATGCAATCTCTCCCCTTTGAACATATGTTGCAGCCCACCATATTATCCTACCAGCACCATCACCCCACCAAATTGTAGCCCCAACTACCCTCTATTGACTGAGCCCACTATGGTCTCAGTGCCCCCAGTAGTTTCACTGTTGCTGCCACTGAAACGCTGTCCACCCCAGGCAGCATCTCATTCATATGTATGGGACCGTTCATTCATATTCTTGAGCTTCGAGCGTCCCCATCGTGTAAACTCCCCTTTGGTTACTCCTTCAGGCTTCTGCCTGACTCCCCACAGGTCCCCGGTCCTCAAGCACACCAGGAGGGTTACCGGGACCATGGACAGTCTCCCTGTTCATCCAACCGCAATGGCAGTCAGCACATCAAAGCACCGATGCGAGTGCTGGCCCAGACAGCATGCTGTCGGCCCGCGGCTGCAAGATCCACACCTGAATGGGGCAACCAAAGGACTAGGGCCATCCAGAATGGGACAAATGGGAAAAATTCAGGTAAGCCCCCAGAGGGGAGTTACATGTACAAGTGATCAAATTTTGCTGTTATAATTGTAGGGTGGTACAACCATCTGCGGACTAGTGCAACATTAAATCAACTTGTCCTGCTAGTTAGTGCAAAAAAAGGTTAAGGTTGACCCTTGCATATGAACCCAGTTTGATCTCTGTGATTGCCAGTGAGGGTAGGGTTCAATACTTGGTCCACTGTTGTTCTTGCTCTTTCTTAATGAGCTTCTAAACTTCTGTGGTAGTGCATCAGTGCAAGTCTATGCAAATGATGCTATCTTATACCGTTCTTCCAGAAACATGGGTTGGCTTAACCAAGGTCTTGACTCTGATTTCAACATGCTTGAAACTTGGTTCACAACTAACCACCTAATTCTGAATATGAAGAAAACTAAAGCTATGACATTCCACAACCCTTCCCCTAAACTATCCAGCTCTGTCTCTCTGCAGTCTCTTCAAATTTGCATGCAGTCAGGTGACACTATTGAGGTAGTTAAAACTTTTAAATATCCTGGGATGCATCCTGATGCCTCCTTCTCATTCGAGTCTCATATGAACCAACTAACTAAAACATTAAACCAGAAGTTAGGTCTCTTGTACCAACTACGCCCCCTTTTATCATCCTCCGCCTGTCAAAAAATTGCTTTCAAATCCCTTCTCCCTATGCTATTCTATGGTGCTTCACTCTTGCTATCTGCTCAACCCTCTTCCCTCGCTGTGCTGCGACAATTGTATTTTAGGATTGAGCATTTTGCCTTAGGAGCTGACCCTAGAAAGCACCATTGTGACATCTTGGCCTCTCTAAATTGACCAGACTATGACTCCAGGTTACAGTACCTCACACTATGCTTTGTTTTCAAACTAGTGAATCTCTTTAAAACTCATTGAGTCCAGTAGACGCCATATGGTGTCGAACCATCCGTTATAGAACCTGACCCAAAATGGCCACCAGGACTCAATGAGTTAATCCACCCTGCCTAAGGGGTATCGTATACCATAAAACAAGTGCTCGCCCACTCAGATCTACTTCCCTTCCGTTATTAGCAATTCAGAAACCGCACCGTCTTGCAGGTAAGCATTCCTTTGCCTACTCTGCCACCTCAGCCTGGAATTCCCTCCTGTCTGTTGTACTCTCCTGCCCTACCCTGTCACTTTTCAAACAAGAACTTACCTCTTTCCTACTTAAATCCCTCATTGCTTCTACTTTCGCTAATCCCTGTCACACTGTACAACTTTTTTCCTAAGAGTATATTATTCCTGAAGATTTACGATATACTGTATATGTCTGAAAATAATGTCTCTTTTCTGAACCTGTAAATATGATAGTTCAGGATATTAATCCTTATGTATTTTACATTTATGTTATTCTCACTGCACTTATTATGGTTGTTTTCTAGTTCAATAAGCTGAATATTGTCTCTGTATTGCCATGTTACTTCTGTTTTACCTTTGTACATTACTATATCTAATGTTAGTGTCAATTGTATTTGCTGTTTGTATCTCTGGGTCGTCACTGAAAAATGGACTGCATGGTCTCAGTGGGCCTACCCGGTTACCAAAATTCAAATAAATAAATACAATAGGGAGTAGTTTGTCTAACTGTGGGGCCAGTATTGCCCTGAAGTACTCATAGTCAATATTTAAAACAGATATCTGCTTGTAGGAAGATCAGAGTGGGGGTGGGTATCTGATTTTAATATGCCAGAGATAGCTGCGTGGGATTAAGGGGGGCCCTCTTTGTCAGGGTATCTCCAAAACTTGCCTGGAAAGGTGGCACAAGGAGCTCTTTGGCAAACTTGCAAAATTTGTCTCCAACTTCATCTGGGCCTGAGGCCTTCATTGTTTTTGATTTGTGGATCGCTACCGTAGGAAGGGCGGGGCGAGAGGGGCAGCTGCCCTGGGCAGAAGCCTCCGTGGGTCGCACATGTGTTTGTTTTTTCAGTGTCTTCATGTGTCTGTCTCCCTCTGCACATCTTTTCTTAACTCATTATCTCCTGGGCCATTTTGTGTCAGGTTAGCAATAGACAGTGTGGACTTCATACAAAACTATTGGAATTAATGAGTTAATCTGTTCAGCATTTAGACATCCTGCTATCTCATTCCATCCCCCATCTGGTTTCCTGCAGGAGTATGTTATCTTTTTTATTCTAAAAGAAATCTTTCTTCTGTGCCTTCCTCTGAAGGTTGCTCCTTCCTCCCACTCTCCATACAGTGTCAGATCTGAGTAAAACACACTGCCTGCTGCCAGCCTGCCACCATTGCATCAGTCCAGTAAGTGTTTTTTGCAACCGGTCAAAAATATATACTTTGTTAGTTTGTTGTATAATGTGATTACCGTTTTGGCATTTTCATTTTGGTGTACTTGAAAGGGGGCAGCTGCACACTCTTAGAAGTTTAATTAAATAACTCTGTCTCCTAATTTGGCAGCCAGATTTTCAGCTCAGCTGACATCATGTTTTTTTTTTAATATTTTTTTTTATCTCCCCTGTCCTGGACGGCACTCTATCTCACCAAGCCCCCAGCTCTGTACTTCCCGCTTACAGTGCACATCCTTTCTTCCTCATAACCTAGTTCCTCCCCGTGGCAGGGTGGCGAGGAACTCTTAACCCGCCAACACGGATCTGGTTCTGGGAGTGCCGCTATTCACTGGAGTGGTGCCTGCGGAGGTTGGCCATCATCCAGCAGCCCAGGACATTTTCTCCTCCTGTTTTTCTCACCCCACCTCCCAGAGGTGGAGCAATGGGTGTTGGCAATGGCCGAGCTGTTTGCACTTCCGCCCACAGCACGCCGGCTGACTGCTCTGCCTCCATTCATCTGTTACAGGACCCAGGTACTCCGACACCCAGCCACCCGCTAGGTGTCAGAGGTGTGCCAGCCTCTGTGTCCTTTCCTCCCCGGAAGAGGAGAGGAGAGCTGTCCTCTGGACGGTCATTCCTCTCCCACCCCAGCTGACCCCTGGTGACCTGCTTGCACCATGAATGTGGGTCACCGGTGTGGCAGAAGGTAAGGCATGATGCCTCAGCTCTCCACGCCACTGGGCCAGCCGACATCATGTTTTTTAGATCAGGCTGAAATGTTTGTTGAGTGTGAATACCAGTGCAGTGTATGCTTTAATACTTTTATGAAGATTATTGAAATGATTCACTATTTATATTTACTAAAGTTCTATGTATTCCCTAAGGCCCTGCACCCTAGTCATTAAGCATCTGAGCCATAGTTCTCATTTGTGGATGAGTCCTGTTTAAACCATCAGCATTGTAATAGCAAAAGTTAGACCACGCAGATGGTGCGTGCTATCCTTAACTAAATGAGGCCACTACTAAGGCTACCTTTTTTGTTGTATATTGGAAAATATTATAAATCTCAGTTTATTGAAATATATTGTATACTGTATCTTTCTGTGCCAGAGTTACTCAGAATGCTTGATGGTATGGGTTATTTAACAGGTAATACAATGTCAAAATGAAAACTTCTTTAGATGCTATATTTATGGCTTGAGGAATGTAAAAATGAAACCAGGTTTTATTACTACCTGCAAATGGTAGGTCAGTCTGTGTAGCTTTCACCTAATCATCATAACATGCTAGTTTTGTGCCATAATTATACTTCTGAAATTGGTAATCAAAATGCACAACACAGGTCATCATTAAAATGATCATAGTTGTATGTACAAGTGCTTTATGAGGAAGTAGGAACACAAATAAAATAATTTAAAAATTCAAAACTTTCCAGACAAGACATGTTTCACAGTGTCAGTGGCTCAGCAGGGTGCACACTCGCCTCTGAGGCCAGAAGATCAAAAGGTTGTGGATTAGAGCCCTACACCAGGCACTCGGGGTAAATCCCAATGCTGACACCGTAGTACATCATGAGGGAGATGCTGCACTCCTGAGGTGCCATCTTTCGGATGAGGCATTAAACCGAGGTCCTGTCTGCCTGTTCTGGTGGTTGTTTAGGTGGATGTTAAAGATCCCATGGCACTTCTCGAAAAGAGTTGGGGGATTTCCTGGTGCACGGGCAAAATTTCCCCCATTCATTAAAAAGAAAAAAAATACCACCAACAGCTTAATCTGGTTCAATTTCAGTTGGCTGCCATCCGTATCTCTCTCCCTAGGACGCCCCTGAAAAAGGAACTTGTAGTCTCAGTGGGCCTACCTGGTCAACAAAATTCAACAAATAAATAAAATAATTAAGTACTTAGAGATGAGTGCCTTTACTATTTGTTTTTTCCTTTGTGTATTTTTTCCTGTCTGTAACTATTCCTTGCTGGCCTGGACTTTGTTAACCTGTTGAGTGCTTTTATCTTTGCCAGGACCCTCAGGAAAATGAGATGCTGCCTGCTTTTCACAGGATTATCTCTCACAGAGTAATTTTAAACAAATACACTGCTAGGATCACGCATAGGCCAGATGATTGTAAAATGACTAAGTTGTATCTCCTGTGTGACATGCCAGTAAAATGTATTGCTTGAAAATATATTTATAGTGCAAGCTTGTTATAACGGACACATCTGTGCGCAGCGCGCACAACTTTTGTCCCCTTATATTCAGTGTACAGTGTATCCAAAGGTGGTGGAGCCTATGTATGTAAGCAGGGGCTCACAGTGAATGAGTATGTATTATAACATTTCATAGATTCATCAGAATTCTGCCTAGCATATATATGTGTCTGCATTCGGTGTCTTTATTTAAAGTTATTTAACTGCAGGGAACACAAGTATTTTGAAGGAAGTTTACTGCAAAAGGTAAGAAGAAGATAAATAGCTCTAGTGGATGGATGTTGGACTTTTAGGACAGTAAAAACATCATTTGGTTTTACTGAACTATAAAATAATTTCCTTTTAGTGTAATTAATTAAACAAATAAAAGTTTGTGTAGCGTGTGGAGAATTATTTTATAACAAAGACAATTGGGCGTTACTTACTGATTATGGCCAGAAAGCCAGGTTGTGCTTCTATCAGAAGTAGCACGGTACTTGTGATTGTGTAGCGATTGCCACCACGCAGTTATTCAAAATACTGTAAATTCCGCATATCTGGATTTATGTGGTGCAGAGAAACAAGTGCTTGCTTTCTCAGATATTGTGATGCTCTGTGCGCTGTGCTGTGTTGTGCTATCTTTTCCATTAGCAGCAGTTTGTTGCAGCGAATTTACTATGCAGATATTTATCGGGATGTATTTGCTTGCGCGGTATTGACCCACGATGTACTGTCTTACGCGGTATTGACACGCAATGTATTTTCTTGTGCTATATTGACACATGATGTATTTGCTTGTGCGGTATTCACCCTTGGTCAAGCAAATATATCACGAGTCAATACTGCGCAGCAAATATGTTGTGGGTCAATACCACACAAGAAAATATACAATTGCCACCACGCAGTTATTCAAAATGCTTTAAAATACTGTAAATTCGCATAATACCGCAAAATACCATAGTACCCAATTGTTGGAGTGTGCATCTGGCCGTAATCAGTCAGTATCACCAACAATTGTACCTTAAGGGTTTTACTGAACTATAAAATGTCCTTTTAGTGTAACTAAGTAAACAAGCATTTGTCAATGCCGAATATTTGCTTGCTGGTATTAGCATTGGAAATGCAGGAGTTAGACAGATGCAGAATAGGAATGGCAGTGAAATATTGAAGTTTATGCCAACCCCACCTCCATCATGTAGAGATGGACAGGCATTGGGGTAAGTGTTTGGGTCGTCGCCCATGACGGTCATGCCATGTCACCTCACCCTATTCTGCAAACACAGACACATGTTGAGGTGTGCCTTAGGGTGTTTGGCTTTACAGTCACCCTATTCCATAAGGACATATGCTGAAATGGGTGCAGCATAGGAGAATGGGGTGAAGTCTGGGGCTGAAGAGTCCAAGGTACACCTCGATGCCTGTCAGTGGCTGGGGGGTGGGGCTGGGGGGGGGATAAGCATGAGCAGTACAGTCGACAATCCAAAGGCACACCCCGATGCCTGTCAGTCTGTACAGGGTAGGACGTTTTGGTTACAAACCGTAACACCTCAGGCATTTGTTAGTATTTACACTACACATTTTCAACATGCTTTTTTGTGATCCCACCTCATGAAAGCATTTGGGACCTCTTCTCATGAAGAGTGGCAGTGTGATTTTTGCCAATGTGTCCCGAACATTGACTTCCAACAGCGACAGTGCCATTCTGCGCCACATGTACGAAAACACAGATCGGGCAGGATGTGAAGAATGACAGCTGTACCATCCATAGGGAGGTGTGAAGAGATGGCAATGTTGAAAATCTGTAGTGAGAATATTTAAAATACTTGCACTTCCGAGCATACGTGGAAACTGCGCAACACATGCTTGTACCACAGTCATTTTATGGACTTTCATCACCAAATTTTCAACATAGGCATTTTAGGACCTCTGCTCATGAACAGTGTCAATGTGATTTTCTTAATGTGTCCTGAACACTGATTTCTCACAGCAACCATGCTATTCTGCACCAGAAGTGCAAAAACACATTTCGGCCAGGATTTGAAAAATGACAGCTGTACTCTTCATGAGGAGGTGCATAAAAATGGCAATGCTGAAAATCTGGAGTCAAAATATTACAAATGTGCGAAGTTATCAGCGTGCGTGGAAACTGCACAACGCATGCTCGTACCACAGTCATTTTATGGACTTTCATCACCAAATTTTCAACATAGGCATTTTAGGACCTCTGCTCATGAACAGTGTCACTGTGATTTTCGTAATGTGTCCTGAACCCTGATTTCCCACAGCAACTGCGCTATTCTGCGCCGGAAGTGCGAAAACACATTTCAGCCAGGATGTGAAAAATGGCAGCTGTACTTTTCATAAGCAGGGTGAGAAAAATGGCAGTGTTGAAAATCTGGAGTGAAAATATTGCAAATGTGTGAAGTTATGAGCGTGCGTGGAAACTGCACAATGCACGCTCGTAACACAGTCATTTTATGGACTTTTGTCACCAAATTTTCAACATAGGCATTTTAGGACCTCTGCTAATGAACAGTGTCACTATGATTTTTGTAAAGTGTCCTGAACATGGATTTCCCACAGTGACCGCGCTATTCTGCGACGGAAGTGCAAAAACACATTTCGGCCAGAATGTGAAAAATGACAGCTGTACTGTTCATAAGGAGGCGTGGAAAATGGAATGTTGAAAATCTGGGTGAAAATATTGCAAATTCAGTGAAGTTACGAGGCATGTAAATTGCACAACTCACGTCGTGGAAACAGTCATTTCTTGGATTTCTTCCACCAAATTTGCAACGTAGACTTTTTGAGAGCCCACCTCATGAACACTGGCACTGTCATTTTGTTAATCGGTCCCAAAAGGTGATTCTGCACAGTGACCGCAAAATTACCTTTCAGGACCGAATAACGCCATGACTGTGGCTGAATTCATGAGGAGGGGTCCCAATAACCCCATATTGAAATTTGGTGCCAAAATTCCCAAAAATGCCTGAGATATGCACCATAGTTGAAAAAAAAACTATTTATGCCATTATACAGCTTACCGGCTTTCCTCAGTTCATGGTCGGCTTTGAAGAGTGTAGACGTGTTCCCGGTCCACCAAGGATCGTCACACTGGGCTCCGGAGGTAAGTATGGGGTGAGGGGGGGTATGGGGAGGCAGGGTGCGTGGAGGGTGAGCACGGGTTGGGGAGGTGCCGCCGGACTCGAGGGACCATTTTCTGCTTTACAGGGGGAAAAAAACACATAGCGAGATGGGTTTTTTTTCAACAAGGACATTTGGCATGCTGGGGTGGGCTCCCAGCGCGTGCCACCTGACTGTTTTGTGGGGGCAGTAGTCGACGGGGATTGGGCAATTCCCTGTCGGCACATACGGGGCAAGAGCCAAGGGGGATTGGGCACCCCCCTCAACAGAAAACAAAGTTTTTTGGGGGGGCATTATGCCGAAGGGGAGTGGGCTCCCCCATTGGCAACTTCAACTGGGACGAGGACTGAAGCTGACGGGGATTGGGGCCCCCGTTGGTAAACAAAAACTTTAGTGGGAGGGTGCATGCTGCTGAGGGGGATTGGGCACCCCCTCGGCAGTGGGGGCTGATGAATATTGTTTGTGAACATGGCAGCAAGTCACCGCCATGTTCACAAACAATATTACAACCAGCAACATTCTGCCCAGCAATGACAGGTCGCTCCCTCATTGCAGCAGAATGGCTGATGATGCAATGACGAGGCGGCCCCTGATTGCTGCGGTGAAAACGTTACAAGTTGGTGGCACTTTTGGAAGCCAGTGTCATCAGCACATTGTGCCTCCATTGGTGCACCACTGCCAAGCCCCTAAATGCAATGCCTCTGTTCGCTGCCACACTGCCACGTCTCCACATCCTGCTTCTCTTCTAAGCTGCCACATAATGTTTCTTGAGCACGCGTGCAAGCAAACATAAAAATAAGTTTGTGCACCTTGTGGAGAATTATTTTGTAAGAAATTTAATTTCTGTAGCTCCTCCATCTTAATTCTGCATTTGCCAAATCTCCTCACCAGCTCTGCACTCCCCCTCCACCCCACAAAAAGCACTACAAATGTCCATTAACACTTCAGAGTGTCCATTATAAGCAATGTTGCTGTCTATTATAACCAGAGAAAAAATGCATTGGATTTGATATTTTTGGTTTGGGAAATCAGTTTTTGTCCACTTTAAGGGAAAGGGGAAATTGTTTAACCAGGAAAGACGCACTAAGCCAAAGCTTGTTTCCAGGTGCAACCTGGCAGCACAAGAAAGTTAAGTGACTTGCTCAGGGTCACACAGTATGCAAGTGGGAGATGATGGGATTGAAACCCAGGTCTCCAGGGTTGCAGCTCAGTGCCCTTAACCACTAAGCTATTATAAGAATATCTGTTATAAATGAAGTACACTGTTGTAAGTGGAGTGTACTGTATTTGTTTTATCCCTACCTATTTCTTGCATGCAAGATGCAAGAAAAGTTTATTTGCAGAACAGGATGTGTGTGTGTGGGGGGGTGCAAAATATATGACTTGCCCAGAGTGCAAAAATGGCTCCTTATGGTGCTGTTGTGGATTACTGCATCAGTTTCTTCCATTGGGATCAGGATCACAAGACTAGCTCCCATCTCAGGGGAAAACTTGGTAGGGAGATGGTGTTCACAAAGACAGATATCTTTTCCAGAGCTGCTTTGACGTTCGAGGTGTACAACGAAAGGTAATAAGTGCAAAAGGCATCTGCTATTTCCCAGAATTCCGTGTGTCAAGTGCTTGATGTTGGATGAAGCAGAGAGGCAATAGTTGCCTGTCATCTCTGCTTCTGGATCTGAGGGGCTAACAAATGCATGGATCGGGCCCCTGTTTCATAGCACCTCTGCCTGAGGAGCATTAGGGGGATCTCGATATGCTGGAGGCAAATGCCATCCAAGTCTGCCTGCACCTGCTGTAATTACTGAGTTAATGAGATTTAGTCTTTGCTGTATTGGTCCTTGTAAGAACAGATCCAGAAGCAGATGATTTGGTGCCTTTTATTGGACCAACATAGATGTTACAATGTTTTGTTGTAACATCTACATTGGTCAAATAAAAGGTATCAAACCATTTGCTTCTGGATCTGAGTTAATGAGGTGTCCCCTTGCTGGTGGGCAGACTGTAGGAAGTGCGGAGTGTCTTCTAAAAGGATCTGCCATTCATGTCTCTTTCTTTTACCTGCAACAGTGAACTGAATTATTAACCTCTAAACTAAAGGACCACTTTCAGCATGTCCCATATGATTGAAGGGGAGGTATTGGTTACAGGATTGTTTATGGGTATCTCTTCTACCTTCTCTCGAAGAAAGGTCTGAAACTCTGAGACCTTAAGGCAACAGGGATTAAAATGCTATCCACTCCCCAGTCCCTGTAGCAACTGACTGGAGCATGATCTGAGATATTCATGTCTTCCACAGTGTGTGTGTGGAGAACTGAGAAAGGGTCTCTACTTGTGTGTAGAAATGATAATAGAGGAATAAGTCCCATAAACATGTGAATAGAATTAAAAGGTGTGCATACAGGGGTGGAGGGATTTCCAAACATCCATCTATCCCCCTTCCTGTACAAATCTGCAGAAAAATTTATGAGCCACTGTCTACCGGGGGTGGGGGGTCTTGGGTTGGAAGAATCCCATGCAGGTATTGGAGCAAATTAAAATTCCCCACAAGAAGCAGAGTTCTCCAGGTAAGGGAGAGCACTTTATCCCATAATTGCTTAATTGTGGGATTATTAAACTGGGGGGGGGGGTTAGATACATATTAGTCAGGGTCACTTCCTGACTATGTAGGGTGCCTTGGACTAAGATCAAGCATTTCTCTGGGTCTACCCAGGACAAATGTTTCTGGAATGGGGTGTGCTGTGGGATCAAAACAGCCACACCTCAAATCTGTCCCTCCATGGACCAGTTTGCTCATTTAGTTTGGGAGAGTGTTTTGGTCCTTTTGACTGGACTAGTGAGCCCATTCACATTCAGAAAGTAAAGGTGAATCTTGAGTAGTCATCTGAAGGACTATATAGTACTCAGGTCTGAATCCAGGGGTTCCCAGTCAGTCTCCCACCCAGCCGCATTATTCACTTCAAATTGTAGACCATTTACAAGGTGTAGGGAAGATGGGAGGTATAAACAAGGTGTCAGAGAGTAATTACTCGATCCAGTGAGAGTGTAACTAGGTACTCATTGGGTATAGCACTTGTAAGTAATGTACCAAGAAATTAAAAAAACATACAGTATATAAAACTTTTCACTGTAGCCAACTGGGCTAAAAACTGACTTCCATGGCAAGGGTATACATATAGACCCTGCAACCAGGCAATGGCCTGTCTGGAGGAAATGCCTCTCGGAGAGGGGCCACCAGCTTGTATCAGCTAGAAACAGGATTTGGAGGGGGCAGACACCATGCCTCTGATTGGGGATACCATAGTGAACATAGCTATGGAAGGTCAAGGGATCGATTCTCCTTCTCTGAGTGGGGACATGCCTGTTGCTCTGCGAAAGGTATTCACTCTGTGACAGGGTCACCATACAAGTGCAGGTAAAACCTAGGAATATTTTCTAGTCTCTCCTCAGTCACCATCTACATCAATTAAAATATTTAGAGTAATATAAATAGAATAATGCATATGTAGGTTTGTGATATGCAGTTTTTTTTACACACCCAAGGTGTGTGATAATATATAAACCTTGAGAGTGAAGCTCGAGAGGTTTATGTGTTGTCAGACACTGAGGATGTGTAAAAAAGCTTCAGATAACATATCTTCATATGTGTTATTCTTTTTTATAATAACTGGTGCTAAGTAAACAGAGCGCAGAGTCTTAACATTAGGTGCTACCTGCATTGTTGATTCGACCTCTGTATGGGCTCCATGGCATGCTGGTTGTTATAAAGACAAGGTGAAGGTTCAACAGCTTCTCCATTGTTAAAAGTAAAACCAAAAAAACTGAACAGTTCAATTTTCCGAGTCAGTAAGTACCTTAGCGTGGTACACACAACCTGTCACGAGACAGTAAAAGTCTTATCTACTTGCAGGTTGATATGACTTTTTACAAGTCTCAAAAGCAGGCTGATATCGGGGGTCACCAGTTATTATAAAACAGTAGTAGTAGTATTACACATCCAGCTCTAGATTAGGAAGTCTCTGTAAGATAACATACCTGTATCTTTAAAAACCATGCACACACACCACCACATATGATGCTGACACCACTACAGAGTAAACAAAGCTTTAATAGCTAAAAAGACATAGCATAAAATGCCCGCCTGACACGTTTCTGGTTGCCACTGGACCCTTTCTCAAAGGCACCACCATGGCACCAGCGAAGGCAGGCACTCCCAGGAGGCAGAGTTACTGTGGTGGGCAGCCCATCGGTACTCCCGATCCCCCCAGAGAGCAAGCTCTCCCCATCCCCATCTCTCCCATATTCCTGCCCAACCACCCCCCAAAAGCAGTTCTAGCACTCCCCAGCCACTCTAACATAGTTCTGTTTAATGTTTACG
This sequence comes from Neoceratodus forsteri, assembly GCA_016271365.2. Taxonomy (NCBI): domain Eukaryota; kingdom Metazoa; phylum Chordata; order Ceratodontiformes; family Ceratodontidae; genus Neoceratodus; species Neoceratodus forsteri. The sequence goes on along the minus strand of CM057450.1, from coordinate 880,265,566 downwards.
GTCAGCTGGCGGTTGCCTCCAGTGGCTCTTGTGTCCTGCACTGGCTTGGGCCCCTGTACGCTGTGGTAGTGATAGCCATCCCATCCAGAATATCTCTTGTAATCAGGCTGCCATGACATTCTACTGCCATGCTATAGCAGTGTGCGTGCAACTGCAGCATGACCACTCTGCACATAGGCCCAGCGGGGTCAGGTTAGAGTCCAGAGCAGGGGAGACTGCAAGGGATTTTCCCTAGGTACGCCACTACCAAGAGAATTTTGCAGGGAAGAGGCAGTGAATAATAACTCAGGGGCTGAGGCAGACACAGTGAACAAAGGGAAGTAGCAGTTTCAGAATAGTCAGGGGGAACCAGCAGCACAAAGTGATCCCAGCAACAAATGCTGTCCCAGGTTCTACTAATGGTACTTGGTTTATATATCAGGTAGAGCAACCAGTATGGTGCCGACCCCATGGAGGAGGGAGGGAGGCAAGGGGCAGAGCAGCTAGGGGAATGGGGTGGAGGGGGGAATTTAGCACCCAGCAGACCTACTTTACAAAGGCATGTGCAGAGTCATTTTACTGGAGGTGCACTTCTGGTCGCAGTGTCTGAACCAGTTGGGTGCCTGATGATGTCCTGTACTGCATCTGCCAAGTGTCGTCGTCTCTGGGCACTCTGGTGCTTATCACCATATTTGCTCTATGACTGTTTGGCAAGTTTATAAGAGAGCAAGGGCTGTTGTGATTTGCGCTGAGGTTGGAGGGGGGATATCTATATCTCTCTTTTTAAGTTCAGTTATTGCAGTGTCTGCAGTAACATAGTCAGAAACTCAGAAACATAGAATGTGATGGCAGATAAGGACCACTTGGTTCACACAGTCTGCCCATAGTATGATTTGATATTTTTTCTCCTTCAATTTTTACTGCAGACCACCTTTGTTCTATGGTGCCATCTTGTTCCCTCCCTTCCTTACCCCTGCAATTCCCTTGTGCCTGTCCAATGCATTTTTTTTGTTATTAAACATTTTTATTACTTTAGATATTTGGGAATTAAAATTCCAGAGAAATTAAATGATATTTATAAAGCAAATCACAAAGTACTACAGGGCCAAATTTACTCAGACTTAGACAGATGGCAAATACTCCCCCTAAGTTTCTCTCAGCGCCTGGAAACTGTAAGCCTGAACATACTACCCCACCTGCTTTTCCTTTATTCCACCCTACCTATAGAAATACCACATAAAGACTGGCAGGCTTTGCATAAAAAACATTTAAATTTACCTGGGTAGGCAGCGGATTAAGAAATTGCAGCTTACGGCCCCAAAGGTGGAGGGGGGTTGGGGACTTCCACACTTGGAAACATGTTATAAGGCAGCACAAGTACTACCAGTGTTAAAAATACTATTACATGAGGAGGTGGGAGGTTGGACAGAAATGGAAGCAGGGCCACATCCACAAATCCCCTTGCAATACCTACCGTGGGCAATAATGGAAGAGACGCTTAGGGAAGTCTCTAACAGGTGGACAAAGCAACTATGAAGGTCTGGCTTCAAGTGAGACAGAAATGGGAAATGCCAACACCGATATGGCGAAACATACCATTACAGTATATTCCAAAAATTATTAAAAAACAAGAATTTATATCATTTTACTCTTGGGCCCAAAAGGGTATACAATTTTGTACCCAACTGTTACGAGAGACAGGGGAAATTAAAACATTTCCCAGCATCAAACAAGAGTTTCAACTAGCAAATTCAGACTTGTGTACATTTTTTCAATGCAGACATATGTTAAAATCTGAAATTACTATTTCAGAAGCTACATGTCCATTAACCGAGGAAGTATTGCTTTTATAGCAGAGAGTTAAGGCTAAAGATTTGAATAGATTGGTATCTCAAATGTACTCTCTTTTGGGGGCCAGCAAAGGATAACTGTATAGGGATAAGGTGCAGGATAAATGGGAACAGGAAATGGGTTATTCTATACCCCAGTCTTGTTGGGATGTGATTTTTGGGGTGCATGAGACCATGTGCTCTCAGAACTGGAGAGAATTTAGATGGAAGGTAAATAACCATTTCTTTATGGTACCCACCATTACTAAACACTTTTTTTGAAACTTTTTTTTTATCAGATTTTTCAGTTCAGCATAGTTGATATATAGAGAATAATGGATGGGGAAGGGTTTGATATGAGAATTTAATGCACACCCGAGTTGTGGGATGCTTCGCCCTCGGGGTTTGTCAAAGCATCCCACAATGAGGGTGTGCATTAAATTCTCATATGAAACACCCTTCCCATCTTTTATTTTTTATAATAACAGACCAGCAATTTTTCTCCAGCAGTTTGTGAGACTGTTTGGCCCCACCCACATACAGAATGTTGGCCAATGAGGCAGCAGCATAGTTTGACTGGCATGGCTCATGAATGTCATAACAACCAGCCGGTTGTTATGGAAAATATCAACCTGGTCAGTACATTGAGAGAAATTGCTGACCAGTTATTATAGTACAATAATGTATGTATACTGGAGATATGCAATACATTCAGCACACATTGACATAAAAGAAGCCCCCAGTCAGGGTCTGATAAACTGCCATCCTATATGACAAAAGAGAGTAGGATAATTGGGATAAGACAAGATACACATTTCAAGATAAAATATAAGGGGGTTAACCGATAAGGGTTGTGGCCATACAATCTGATAGGGTCACAGGAATCTCTGGGGCTTAACTATTAAATTCCACTGAGCCTCAGGGGACTAGGAGGATGCCAAGGTAGGCGTCGAGGCATGAGGGATCAAATATTCATCAGTCCACTGTTCCAGTAGTTGTCTTGATTCCTTTGATTTTGGTCTGTTCTGGAGGAGGGGACCGAACCCTGAAGTAATTGATGAAGGAGAAACTACAAATGAGGGGGACTGGCCAGCCCATTGAGTTAGACATTAATTTGTTTCTCTGTTCCCAAAACCCATCTACCTCATGGGATTAAGTCTAGTCTAGACTGGTAAATAATCAGAAACCACAGGGTCCAACAGTTCATCAGTTCTGGAACTCTGTTCTGGAGCTTGTCCGTGAGGGATTCCATTTTATAAATGCCGTAGATAGTGTTTTTCCCAGACTGAATGCTAGGGGGTTCAGGCTGAAGCCATAGGCGGGCAATGCATTTCTTAGCTGCACCTAGGATGATGTTAAGGAGATAGGTGTGTGGCTTTCTTCTGCTATATTGTTTCAGGAAGTGTAGGAGAAGGGCAATCTCTGGGGTGAGGGTACCAAGATCTGGAAACAATTCTTCTAGTTTATGATTTATCTCCGACCCGAATAGGTCTAGGACTAGGCAGAACCAGAATACACGGGAGTGTGTTGCCACCTCACAACCCCATGACCTCCAACAAAATGAGTCCTTAGATTGTAAGTATTTGGCTGTCTGTTGAGGGGTTAGGAAGTATCTTGCGGCTACCTTCCAGGAGAATTCTCTCCAGGTGTAGGAATTTGAGGTTTTATGCTGGCGTCTCCATATATGTAGCCAGTCCAAGGGGGTGAAGGATGTGGTCAGTTCTGCCTCCCAGTGAAACTGGACCAGGTCCATATGCTGGGAGATGCCTCCCTGGATGCTCTATAGATTCGAGAGATCAGATGACGTTGATCTCCTGTCTCTATGGTCTGAAATATAAGATCACACACTGGAGGGATCTACTGAGATGAAACGTTCGGTCCCAGCTTCTTATCTAGGAAATGTCTCATTTGGAAATATCAGAAAAAGTCCTGCCAGGGAAGGGAATACTCTCCTTGTAATTGTTCAAAAGTTTAGAGTATTCCTTTGTCATTGAACTGAAAAGTGTGTTTTAGGCCCAGCTGAACCCGTTTTTTAAAGGTATGGTCAGTTTGAGCAGGTGAGAAGGCCTGATCCCTGGCTGGGATACCTATCCAGCTTGCCGGGAAATTGTTATCAGGTAAAGAGAGAAATCTCATCCAGTTTCTCAACAGGCCTTCCGTGAAGGTATTGCACCAGACCTGGGGGAGCACTGTATTTGGCTGGCAGATTGTAAAGAGATCAAAGGGAATGGCAGAGAGGGAAAATTCTATTGTTGTCCAAGTCAGCGCCTGGTGTGAAGGTAGGAGCCAGGTCAGTATGTGGGAGAGTAGGGCAGCTACCCAGTATTTATAAAGATCTGGAAGAGCCAACCCACCTCTGTCCTTGGGAAGTCGCAGTTTGTCTATGGCTATCCAAGGTCTCTTTCCTGACCAAATATATTTCCTGATGGATTTGTCCCATTGATTCAAATCTTGGCAAGTTGGGGGTGATGGGGATGTTCTGCATGAGATATAGTAGTTTAGGTAGAGTATTAATTTGAATGCTCTGAACTCGGGAGATGAGCGATAATGTCAAAGGTAGTCATCTATTAAAGAGGGATTCCGTCGAGATTTCTTCATAAAATGTGACTTACTTTAAGCTTCCTAGTGTTGTCCTTATATGAATCGCAAGGTTGTCTGCCATTTCATTGATTGTATAGTTCCATAAACGTACTTTATCCCGCGCTGCTGTCCCGTGCCATCTGAGAAGTTCGCGGGTGCTCACTGGAGCGGAAGTGACTTCAGCTCCAGAACCCACCCATCAGTGTGTGTTCTGAAGCGAGCGGGAATCGGAGACTAATTTTACTGCAGTACATGCCAAGCTGCCCAATAGCCTTTGTAGTGCTGGACATCGTTTTTATCTTATGTAGAGAATGCTGATGCTTTGTAATCACTGTACCCCAATACTACATTGCTTCTGATTGTATTACTTGTGTTGTGTTTTTGTTCAGTAAGGCGTTTCACTGTGTGTGTAAAGTCATGTTTTCATTTCATCAGTGATGTCAAGCCTTATCTAGCCAGTCTGAATGCTCACAGTGGAGGATTGTCATTCTTAATGTAATTTTTTTCTGCTCATTTTCGGTAACTGTGCATCACTGTAGTAATCTCAGTTCTGTTTTCAGATTGCCTTATTTCTGTGCTTGTACTGATACTGCTTTCATTAGCAAGGTACTAATTTTTAGTGCTGTAGGTTGCTCCTGCATTGTGGTTTGTGTGCCGTCTTGTTCTGTACAATAGGGAGCATCGTTTTTTGTTGCATGCACTACTCTGACCTTGTGTTCCTCATTTATAGTGCCCCTCACTTACTGTGTGTTGTGTTTTTTGGTTTTTGTTTTTCTATCTCTGAAGTGATAATTTTCCACCTTTTGCCAAACTGCATAGAAATACTTCACTGTGCATTCCAGCCTTTTCTGAATTTTGTGCATTATTGCATCTCATGTAGACCCCCTTGATTCTTTAAATACTGTCTATTTTTGATTAGCCCTGCACTGTTGTTGGATTGTTATTGCATCCCTTTGGTCTCAACAATAGTTCATACATTACAGGCGATATTTTCCCATATTGTGCTTCTAAACACAGTTGTCATTATTGGCTGTCATTTTGTGCATGTTTGCAGTACCTGTGTATTCCCATTCAGTAATACAGAGATTTTGCAGTACCTGTGTATTCCCATTCAGTAATACAGAGATGCCTGCTCGTTGTGTTGCTGGACATTGTGGTAATACTACAAAGATGGGCTTTTCTTTATTCACCTTTCCCAAAGATTCACATTATAGATTGCTATGGGATCATTTTGTGAAAACGAAACGTGCAGATTGGTTGGGTGCCACCAATACCAGTGTTTTGTGTTCTGCTCACTTTTTAGAGTTTTGTTTTGAGCCAACTATTTTTGCAATGTATAAAATTAATCTAGCCCATGGATTACGTTTGTTGCATGATGCAGTGCCCACAATACACAGCTCAAAGTGCTGTGAAAGTGACACGTCAAGCAGATCTACAGCTGATGAATATGTCTATGACGTCCCAGTGAAGAAGAGGAAATCTAGTGGTGCTTTTCGAAAGAGGGAACTAGCTGAGGTAGGCCTCTTTGTATGTCTTTCTTCATGCTGGACTGGTGACATGGTGCTTTTTCATGTGTTGAACACCAGACCTTGTGCCACGCCACTGAGCGTGGTCCTGCAATGAGCCTGTGTCATTGTGTGATGGGGAGCCGGACATGGATGGAGCAGTCCTAAAGCATCTCTTCTCTCCTGGTTAGTGACCCTGTTGTGCCCACATCATGGCTGCAGCCGTATGTTGGCCTTGTGGTAGTGCCGATTGCATCATCAGCAGTAGGGAGGGTGAAGTCGGTTGCTGCATGCATGCACACGCAGTTGAGCAAGCACGCTAAGAGGAGGGTAGAAAACATTGATAATGTTGGTGGCAGGCTCTATGATTGCACCATAGTGATCACAGCTGTCCAGCACAATTTCAATGTTGGCCTCTGGTGTACAGTCAATGCACCCAAGTGTTGCATGTATGACACAGTGGTATCAAAAAATGATCCCCTATGAGGTAGGGGCACGACATTATTGTAAGCAATGCTGGAATTGTGTGAAGAAAAATCTGTATTAAAAGCCAGATTATGTCATTCCACTCAGTATTTTTTTTTTAGGTGGATTATCAATTTAGTGATTACCAGTGTCCCTCTTGATTGTTACTGACATTATTTACACGTATTCGTGTCACGTCTGTAGTGAGTTCCCTGTGCTGTCATACTGGTGCAGCGGTCTGAGGCACTGGATGCCTTACCTTGCACCATCCACTGCAATAAATGTGAGACAGCTCCTTTTATTCCTGTGTTTCCCTCATCCTAATTTCTGTCATTCGTTTTCATTGCCTATGAGATGCCTCCTACATTGTGTCCTGTTGTTATAGTACTCTCTTCAGTTTGTCAGTGGTCTCCACCCTGCATGCTCTTTATGCTCTTCAGGTACTTGAATTTTTCTGTCATGCACCCCCATACCATACTGTGCTCCAGTTACTGCGTTTTCCGGTAGTTGAGGTTGTAGTGAAGCCTCTGTGTATGCACCCCAGTATGCCACTGTCCCTCTCTGCAGCTGTGCCCTCTGTCTTGACAGATTTATTTAATCAGAATTGACAACCCGTAGGTCTCTTTCTTGTATTACAGCTTCCACATGGTGTACTGATTCGCTCTATCACATTTTCAGTATCCACCCAGTTGCAGATCTTGGTGTCATCGGTGAACTATCATTCCTCTCCCTCCAGCCACCTATCATATTGTCCTACTTCGGGGTAGTTGTGAAGTTTACTGCTGGTAACAACCTCTGACTTGTGTTATTTGTAACTTTGTACTGTTGCGTACTACATAATCAGCGGTTCCAGCTATGCAAAACCCTGTAATGTCTGTCAACATATGATCTGTGTAATTATTTATAGTTATATTTATATATGTTGTGTATGTTTTTCTGATGTACTGTTCTGTTTAACTATCCATGTTTTTGTTGCTAGACGTGTATGTGGTTTGATGTGATTTCATTGTGGGCCACTGCATGCTGTCACGTCTACACCACGCTGATGAGCTCTAACAAGAACAAAGCATGTTTGTTTACACATGATCAAAACTGCAGTTAGAAAAAAAACAACATGAAGGTAAGCTTTTCATTTTGTAAAGTCTATCTCACCACTATGAGTAGTGACCTCTACAAAGCATGCTTTTATCTTCTGTCCATAGCACAGCTTCATCTTTTGCATGTTGGTGTCTTTAGGGGAAGATCACATATATGCATGCCATCACTGCATTGTTGTTTTTGATTATGTGTTATGTGACAGTTTCTACACTCTAACATTATTCTAATGTCTTAATGGTTCTGTTTTTCTACAGGTGGTACAGCAGTACTCGATGGAAGTTGACGGTGTTTCAAACAGACACGGAGTCTGCACAGAATCAGTTCTCATTACTGGAATGTAACCTGAATGACTGTGGGGCAGATCTTTCAGTGGATTCTGTGTGTGATGTTCGGGAAACGATAATCACAGTACAGACACGGTTCCTTGACAAGAGCACACAGTACACTGTGCAAAGACCTTATCATCGCTCCATAGGTAAGAAGTGTCACCTTGTGCAATTTATCCAGTAGCACTGAAAGTTCAATCACTGCATGATGTTTACTATCAGACCATGCAGTACAGATCAGGGCATACAGAATGCTGCATGGTGTACATTACTAGCACAATATCAATGTAACTTGATATGGTATGCTGATGCAGGGATGGGTGTGAATTACAAGTCACAGTTGCATATGTAGACCATGTACACAAGACTCTGTTGACATGTCACCTGTGCGGGTTCCTGCACAGGTTTTTCTCGGGGTACGGCACAACTGGCAGAGTACACATGCAAGGATGAGAAGGGAGATGACACACAGTACCAGACAAGGCTTGGGGGTGACTGGTTGGTGCAGGGTAGATACAACTGGAGATAGCATCAACCGCATCACCTCAGTGTTTGCATGTGTTTATGGTGTTAGTGGGTGTGGGCAGCTGGATGCAGCTGGGGAGACACAGGATGGTGAATGTTCAAATTTTCTGTGGTCAAGGGGGGGGTGGAGGTTGTCTAGCTAGGTGTGACACAGGAGGGTGATTCTAAACTCTTTTTATATACAGTGAAGCCTTCCAGGTTGAAACGCAGTGTCACAGATTCCATAATGAAAACTGGGATTAACTCCAATAGAAACTGCCTTGTTTCCTACAATAACTGTGCTGCAGAATTCTACAGACTGGTGTTCCATCCTAGTGGGCTTCATTGTATACCCCAACCAAAAAAGAATCCTCAAAGAGATTTAACTAATATTGGGTGCCTGAATCTGAATGCTAAAAGTCTGTCATTTGATAATGCTTTCTGAAGTTCATTTATTAGGGACAGCTATTGTAACTGTACACGGTCGTACCTGAAAATAGGCGTATTTACACAAAGTGTATTTTACCCGGATAGCAAAAAAAAAAAATAAACAGAATACTGAACAACAAATACATACCTAGTCACTGGGTGCTGAATGTGCAAGACCTGGGACTTTGGAGAGGTAAGTAGGGGAGGGGTCACTGTTCTTAGTGATGCAATCAATATTTTCCTACCCCCACCCTCCATTTCCAGCACCCCACATAGCAGTCTGCTAGTTACCTCTCATGGGTATCAGCTGTGGGGAAACTTAGAGCGTTCCAACGCTTTCTTCTACTAGGTAGCAACAAATGAGAGTAGGTTACCAACAGCAAAGACAATTCTGCTTTAGAAATTTTTTTTTTATTATTTGACCATGCATTTCCCCAGAGCATCCCAGCTGAGATCCCATATCTCATTTCCACTGAGGTCCGGGTTCAACTGAGTTACACAGCTCTGAGGGACTGAATGAACCACAATGGAGGTTAATTGGCTTGAGGTTGGTAGCGAAAGACAGAAGGGCACCCAAAGGTTACCAAGGGAGTTGCACACCAGTTTGTTTTTTTAAAAAAAAGACAAAGACTGTACTTTTTAAGCTATCACTCAAAAACGTTACCTTGCATGGAACTTTAATGTGCAGAAACACTCCCAGAGGACAGCAGGTATGAAAACCAGACTAGGAGCATTTGTAAATCAATGTAATCATTTGTGAACCTGATTTCATGTAGTTTTAGAAGAGTTTTTGCACAATAAAGTTTCCTGCACCATATTGGATTGGTGACATCTTCAAAAATAGTAAGACTTTATTTTTAAAAATGGATGTGCAACTCCTTATTTAACCTTCAGGCCTCCTCTGTCTTGTAGTTTTTCAATTTGTTTTTTGGTTAGTGTGAAGAATAGCACCCTTATGAGTACTGGAGAGCTTGTGCTTTGGAAGGTCAATTGGCTTGCTCAGGGTCACACAGCGAGTCAGTGTCTGTGGTGGTATTGTAACCTGGGATCACCCTTGGTTCATAGTTACTGACTGCTGAGGGTCACACAGTGAGTCAGTGTCTGTAGTTGGATTATAACCTTGGATCTCCTGGTTTACAGTTAGTGACTTGCTCTGGGTCACACAGCGAGTCAGTGGCTTTGGTGGGATTATAACCTGGGATCCCTTGGTTCACAGTTTCTGACTTGCTCAGGATCACATAGTGAGTCAGTGCCTGTGGTGGGATCATAACCTGGGATCCCCTGGTTCACAGTTACTGACTAGCTCAGGGTCACACAGTGAGTCAGTGCCTGTGGTGGGATCATAACCTGGGATCCCCTGGTTCTCAGATTACTGACTAGCTCAGGGCACACAGTGAGTCAGTGTCTGTGGTGGGATCATCAACCTGGGATCCTGGTTCACAGTTACTGACTTGCTCAGGGTCACACAGTGAGTCAGTGTCTGTGGTGGGATCATAACCTGGGATCCCCTGGTTCACAGTTACTGACTTGCTCAGGGTCACACAGTGAGTCAGTGTCTGTGGTGGGATCATGACCTGGGATCCCCTGGTTCACAGTTACTGACTTGCTCAGGGTCACACAGTGAGTCAGTGTCTGTGGTGGGATCATGACCTGGGATCCCCTGGTTCACAGTTACGGACTTGCTCAGGGTCACACAGTCAGTCAGTGTCTGTGGTGGAATCATGACCTGGGATCCCCTGGTTCACAGTTACGGACTTGCTCAGGGTCACACAGTGAGTCAGTGTCTGTGGTGGGATCATGACCTGGGATCCCCTGGTGCACAGTTACTGACTTGCTCAGGGTCACTCACCTGAGATCTCATGGTTCACAGTTACTGACTTGCTCAGGGTCACACAGTGAGTCAGTGTCTGTGGTGGGATTATAACCTGGGATCCCCTGGTTCACAGTTACTGACTTGCTCAGGGTCACACAGTGAGTCAGTGGTTTTGGTAGGATTATAACCTGTGATCCCCTGGTTCACAGTTACTGACTTGCTCAGGGTCACACAGTGAGTGAGTGTCTGTGGTTGGATTATAATCTGGGATCCCTTGGTTCACAGTTACTGATTTGTTCAGGGTCACCTAGTCAGTCAGTGGCTCTGGTGGGATTATAAACTGAAGACCTCTATCATGTCTCACTGATCCCTTCTGCCTTCCAATGTGTACATGTTTAGCTGTTTGAGCCTCTCCTCATATGAGCTGTCCCACAAACACCACGTCATTTTGGTTTCCCTCCTCTGGACCCTCTCCAGGAGTTCAATGTCTTTCTTTAAGTGTGCCATTCAGAAATGCACACAGTACTCAAGGTGCAGCATCAACAAGCAGTTATACAGATGGAGTATCACTTTCCTCCTTCTGGTGGTGATCCCCCTAGCGATGCATCCCAGCATCCTGCTCGCCTTGCACGCTGCCCTCCTACAGTTATCATACTTGTTCATCCCTCTCAGCCATCGAGACTTGTATCATCCCCCCCTCCCAGGGTGTACACTTGGCCCTGGTTTCTGGCTCCCAGGTGCAGTACCTTGCATTTCCCTACACTGAACCTCAGTTTCCACTTTCTAGACCACCTTTCTTGAGCCTCCAGCTCCTTCTGTAGGTCCACCCTCCCCTCCCCTCCTCCCCATCCACCACCGCCCCCAGCTTTGAGTCATCTGCAAATACAGTCATCTCACTCCTGATACCCCGCCAACCACTACACTCTGCGTCCGGTCCTTGAGCAAATTCACCATCCATCTGCTCATCTGGTTCTCCACCCCCATTTCCCCCAGCTTATCCAAAAGGCCCCCGTGAGGAACGCAGTCAGACGCCGTGCTGAATGAAGATAATTAAAATGGTATGAAGGTGCATGTGGTGCGCCATTGCCAAATTTCATATTGTCTTTGACTGGTCCTGTAAAGGCAGAATACGTGATGCAACTCCGTGATGTTCACAGGTCATACACATGTACCCCATGTACGCACCGGCAAGACACTAATATGATATGTTCTGTGGCTTGGCATCCACTGTGTAACGGAACCTTTGAGTACATACTTCTTTTCCCTGCAGGATTTCATGCCACTGTGAAAATGGTTGATGCTTCCACTTAGACCGAAGAAGTAGTAACAGATGACAGCTCCAAATGTATGATGGCTTCTACGCCAATTCAGTCCTCAGAGTCAGAGTGGGACTCAGGTGATGAATCTATGATGCCAATGATACGTCATATCAGCCATCAGTGAGTGACGATGAGGATCACATCATCAATGCCTCCATGTAATGTTTTCCGCCTTCTACATCAACACTGTTTGTTATTCAGTGATGTGTTGTTGCAGAATTTTATCTTTTTCTGATGTCACCTCAAATAACACAGCACTGTGTCTTCCACTTAGTACTGTCTTTTGATCTTGAATCATACATTGCACCAATGCGTTTTATCACACTGTATTCATTATTATCACTTGTGACCATGAGATGCTGCATTTAGGTACATACCATTTCATTCTGCCATTGTGTAAGAGGTGCCATGTCAGAACAGTGGCTTTTCACAATGTACTGTACTGTGGCTACTGCAACAACATCACACTTGTCCACCACACATTATTTCAACAGGGCAGCGAGTATCACTTGTTAGATGTCTGAAAGATGTGAAAGGGTCAATTTCTTTAACATACATTGTGACATTCTTTTCCTTCAGGGAGGATCAGCCACACGATTCAACACCGATGAATGCTCGAAATGAGCATAAATTCGTAGTGTTTGAAAGATGCCTTCTGTCTTTATTTGATACCTGTACACAGTGTAAAGAATGCTGCAAGTGCAGTATAACGACAGTGAAAGGCTCATTTGTCATTGTGCAGCAGAGCTGCTCAAAGTATGATGTCCACAAAATTTGGCGTTCACAACCATACATTTCTGGTTACCCCGCTGGCAATGTCATGTTGTCAGGTGCTATCGCATGTGGGTGGAGTATCACCCCAAAAAATCATTCGACTTCTAAACCACATCAATATTGCAAGCATTTCTGTAACAACTTTTTATGAGCACTACCGTAAATTTGTTCAGCCCTCAATATTCACTGTATGGAATGCTCAGAAAGCTGAGGCCACTGACAAAATAAGGACAGATGGCAACAAGGTGCACCTTGGTGGAGACGGACGCTGTGACACACCAGGCCACTGTGCAAAATACGGGACCAATATCCTGGTGGACCTGCAGAAAATACAGGTTACTCACCTGTAACAGGTGTTCTAGGAGTGCTATATGTTGTTCATCCACACTTCCTGGCAGGTACCTTGCCGCTTTAAATGTTGAAGGAAGGTCTTCAAGCTGGCTTCTCCCACCCACCCTGGTGGTAAAACTCTCGGCTCCGCCCCATGACGCCAGATCTAGCCCGCTGAAAGCCAGGTTGTGCGTCAAAGCCGGGGAGGCCAGGTGGGTTGTGAGGATAAACAACATATGCCATTCCTAGAACTCCTGTTACAGGTGAGTAACCTGTATTTCTAGGGACATGGATATGTTGTTCAATCCACACTTCTTGGCAGACTCCTAGCAGTTCTCCAGGAGGAGGGAGGCAAGGCGCACACCTCCTGCTTAGGAAACAAGGACTGGAGAACCGAGGTCCCAAAACCAGCATCCCGGTGTGACTCAAGGTCGATGTGGTAGTGGGTAATGAAGGTGTGTGCTGACTTCCAGGTAGCAGCCCTGCAGATTTCCTGGATAGGGATGTCCCTGGAAGCAGCCACTGAAGCAGCAGTATGGCGGGTAGAATGAGCTCTTATCTCTTTGGGAGGCTCCATGCCCACCAACCTATGGCAGAGATCTATGCAGGAGGTGACCCACCTGCCTATCGTCCGCTTGGCTGCAGGTCTGCCAGGTGTGGCTTTAGTGTAGGTGACAAACAGCTGGTGAGCCTCTCCCTGAACTTCAGCCATCTGCTCCTTATAATAAGCAAGCGCTCTTCTAGATTCCAAAGTATGGAGCCTATATTCAGTCTCTGAGGTGTGATTGGGGTAGAACACCGGCAGAGTCAACACCTGGTTAAGGTGAAACTCCGACATCACCTTCGGAAGGAATTTCAGGTGGGGGCACAGGACAACCTTGTCCCTGTGGAAGACCAGATAAGGAGACTCAATGGAAAGTGCCTGGAGCTCTCCCATCCTTCTGGCTGACGTGATAGCCACCAAGAAGGCGGTCTTCCACAACAGGTGAGAGATATTACACCTGTGCATCGGTTCCAATGGCTTGCCCATGAGCTTAGCCAATACAAGCAGTAGATCCCACGGAGGTGGAGGTTCTTGTACCGGAGGTGATATGTGATCAAGGCCTTTAAAAAAGTGCCCGACCACCTTATTCTGCATCGCCGTCTGCTTCCTGGCCCGTGCCCAGTAAGCAGAGATGACTGCCAGGTGCACCTTAAGGGTCATCGACCGAAGCCCAAGCCAAGAAAGGGACCACAAGTAGCCCAGAATGCTTGCCAAGGAGCAGGAGGAAGGGTCCAAGCTCTTGACCTGACACCAAATGGAGAAGCTCTTCCATTTAAAGGCATAGCATTTTCTGGTCGACTCCTTACAGGAAGCCTCAACAACGTTGAGGACCTCGTCGGAAAGACCCAAGGCCTGGAATTCTAGCCGCTCAGGAACCAGGCCGTCAGGTGCAGGGATTGATGGTCTGGATGGAATACCTTCCCCTAATTGACTGAGATCAGGTCCGGGCGGGCTGGAAGCTGCCTCGGGAGCCTGGAGCTGAGAGTGAGGAGATCTGGATACCAGAACTGGCGGGGCCAGTCTGGGACTACCAGAATCACCTGTGCCTTGTCCCTCCTCACCTTGAGAAGCACCTTGTGGATCAAGGAAAATGGGGGAAAGACATAGAAGAGGCCCAGGGTCCACGGCCTTGAGAAGGCATCCCCCTGCAGCGAGCCCTGCTGAGGGGGACAGGCATGAAACAGCCTCAGCTTCGCATTCTCCCTGGAGGCAAACAGGTCCACCTGAGGCATGCCCCAGTGGGAGAACAGATCTTGTTCTACCTCCGGCAGGAAAGACCACTCGTGGGACGCAGCTCCTATTTGGTTTAGGACATCGGCCAGAATATTGGAGGCTCCTGCCACATGGATGGCAAGGAGATCCACCTCCAGGCTGCGCACGAGGGACCAAATGTGAAGAGCTTCCTTGCACAGAGGCATGGAACCCGTCCCGCCCTGGCGCTTGAGGTGGTACATGGTCATGGTATTGTCCGTCTGAACCTGGACCACTTGACCCCATACAAATGGAGTGAAGGCGGTGAGGGCTAGACAAACCACTTGAAGCTCCAGCAGGTTGATGTGGCATCGGGGACTCCCGAGGGGACCAGAGGCCGTGCGCTTTGTGCTCCCCCAGATGGGCACCCCAACCCATCAGAGAGGCATCGGTCGATAGAGAGACCATCGGCTCGGGGTGGACAAATGGGATTCCCTCCTGCAGATGAGCTGGAATGATCCACCACTGGAGAGCATTCCACATCTCCTGGGTCACTGTCACTGGCTAATCCAAAGGACCGGAGCGCTGTGACCATTGGCTGGCCAGTCCCCATTGTAGGGGACGCATGTGCCAACGGGCCACGCTGGTGCAGGCTGCCATGAGGCCCAGGAGGTGCAGGAAGTCCTGGGCAGGGCGCAATTACTCAACCTGAAATGATCGGGCATAGGAGGAAAGAACCTCAGCCCTGTCCACCGGGGAGCCATGCTCTGGCTCACAGAGAGTCGAGCTCTGCCCCGATGAATTGGATCACCTGCTTTGGCACAAGTTCCGACTTGGCCTCATTGATAAGGAGGCCAACTTGAGAGCAAATCTGGAGGGTCAGATCCCTGGACCACTCCACCTCCATTCTGGAGGAGGCCGCAATCAGCCAGTCGTCCAGGTAGGGGTACACCCGGACCCTTCGGTGCCGCAGGAATGCTGTCACCACTGCCATGCATTTGGTGAAGACCCTGGGAGCTATAGAAAGGCTGAAGGGCATGGCCCGGAACTCGTAGAGGGACCCCTCTGCTCTGAAGCGGAGGAATTGCTGGTGGGACGGACAGATTGGGACGTGAAAGAACGTGTCCTGGAGGTCCAGAGAACAGAACCACATGCCTCGCTCCAAGGATGGAATGATCTGAGCCAGAGTGACCATCCTGAAGGTTTGAGACCTTAGGAACCTGTTCAGGTCGTGCAGGTCTAGAATGGGGCACCAGCCCCCCATCCATTTCGGGACCAGGAAGTACCTGGACACAAACCCTGGGTCTGGTGGAGGATCCGCCACCTTCCTGATCACCTGTTTTGGAGGAGCAGGGCAATGTCAGCTTGACGGGCCGACAGAGAGGCTGTGGACCCCGTAGCCCCCAGTGGGGCGATGGCTCAATAGGGTGGGGCCTGCTCAAACTCCAGAGGCAGACCCTTTCCTACCACCTCCATACCCAATGGTCCATGGTTATAGAGGACCAGGTGGAAAGGAAGTGGCGGAGCCGTCCCCCCACAGGGGGAACCCAGGGGGAAATGACGAGGTTGGGGGCGACACCCCTCAACCCGTCACTGGGCAGGCTTGGAGGAAGGACCAGCCGAGGGACCTCCTGGGCCTTTCCCTCCTGGCTTTCTGTTAGAGGAAGCTGCAGGCTTGGCTTTGGGGTGCCAAGTGCAAGCCTGCTGGCCCTGATGCTGGTGTTGCTGGGCCGGACGTGCCGCAGGGGCAGAAGGGCGAAAGGACTTATGTTGCTGTCGACGGCCTTTGTCCTTCTGAGCAGACGTGACCGAGTCCAAGGTGGCGTTGGACTTTTTGATCCTCTGGAGGTGACCTTCTACTCCAGGGCCGAAAAAGGTCAGTTCCCAAGAAGGGGATGTTTGCCAACTTGTGCTTGGTATCCGCCGTAAAGGTGGATATCCTCAGCCAGGCTCTGCGGTGCATGGCCACTGTGGCCGCTACTGACCGGGCACAGGAGTCTCCGATATCAAGAGCCATTTGAAACTGCTGTTTCACCACTGCCCTTCCCTGATCCTGCACCTGCTTGACCGTAGTCTGTAGATCAGCCGGGAGATGAGGGATCACCTCATCCAGGGAGCCCATGAGGGTGTGGGAGAAGTGCGCCATCAGTACGGCTGAACTGGCCTGATGGAGGCCGAGGGAGGATGCAGCATATACCTTGCACCCGGCATAGTCCAGCTTTTTGGACTCCTTGTTGGGGGGCTTGTCCACATCCCTAGCGTTCCCGGAATGCCGGAAAACGCTATCAGTGACCAACCCCTCCGCAGAGGGGTGTTCCGAGAAACCGGACAAAGAGCCGGTAGGGACCACATACTTCCTGGCCATCCTGGCTGAGAGCACAGAACAGGAAGCCGGCCGCTGCCATAGCTCCAAGGCTGGGCCAACAATAGCTTCAGCCACCGAAAAGGCCTCCATGGGAGAATCCCCTCGGTCCAGTATCTCCATGAGGGGATACTTGGCCCACTTGGATACGGGCTTGAGCTGCATCCCGGTGGACTCCGAGATGAGCCAAAACAGACCCATGAACGATGATGGGCTCTCGTCCACCAACTGCCCCCCAGAGGACTCCAGGTCAAGGGGCCTGGAAAATAGGCAGGAGTCGTCGTCAGACTCTGAGGAATCTGCGAAGAGCTGCCTAGGGCCTGAGCCACCCCTCCACCTGCTGAGGACAGTCGGGAGTGAGGGTGACCGACAACCGGTGGGGCAGACCCTGACCCAACCGAGAATCCTTGGTCGGAGCCCCCGATTTCAGTTGTGGAGGTGGAGGTTCCACCACAGTTGGTGGGGCAGCTGGTTTCGGCCGAACAACTGGCCCAGGCTTGGGCACCTCGACCACCGCGAGGGGTTGTTTTGGCCTTTCGGGTGACAGCCACTTAATGGCTGGGGAAGGCGATGGCATTGGCTTATTCCTGGACAAAAGGAGCTGCTGCCACATTGTTCTCTTGGCATCGACGCAATTTGCGCCAAAGCCTCTCCTCTTCCGAGAAGGAAGACGAGGATGAGCGGCACCGCCGCTTTCCTCGGTGCCGAGACCGAGACCACCGGGTGTCGGTGGGATCAGCTAGACCGAGACGAGGTCCGAGACCCTTGGTGTTTCCGAGGGTGGGTCTGGGAGGGAGCGGGGGAAACCCGCTCCTCCCTCGGCTCGGGAGCCTTGACCGGGGACTCCAGCACAGGAGGCGCAGGCAGAGTCCTTGGTTTCCACCAGGGGAACCGGTGATGAAGGGTTGTCGGCTTCACCAGTCAACAGCCTGTCTAACGGATCGAGAAAAATCTCGACCGTGTCGACGGGTGTCTCAGCCGGCTGACCTGACGGGGACACCATGAAGCCATCGGCCTTAGCTGCAACCTTGACCGAAGTCGAGTGTCGACTTTCTGGGGGAAGGGGACCTCTCCCACTCCCACGAACGTTGACAGTGGAACTTACCTTTTGAGTCCTTCTTTTTTGATCGAGAAGAGTGTCCCAATGGCCCCTCACCTTTCGTGGAGAGGGATTGGCAAAACTCCTTAAAAGAAGCTGTGTAGGAGGATCCCAAGGAGAGCAGGATAAATGCTGTGACCGAGGAAGATAAAGATGCGGCCTGGGCCGCCTCCTCCTCGAGGGCGATCATCTACTCTAGTTGCTCAGCCGAGCCAGCCGCCATGAACACCACCCAATGGGCCTCCTTGGACTTCACCGGCGGATAATGTTTCTCGGGGCACCCAAGTTGGAGCCAGGCAGCGCGGTCTTCAAGGACATTAGGTGAAAAAGACCTGCACAACTCGCAGGCCTGCGGGTCGTGGTCGAGCCCGAGACAGTAGACGCTCGTGGAGTGCGGATCGGTCCTGGACATCTTCTGCCTGCATGGGCACCGCCGAAAACCAGGAGTTGATTTGTCCATCGCAGCTGCGAAGGAAGAAGAAGACCAAAGTCTGGAAAACTTTAAAATTATTTTCGGGTGAACCGAAGAGTTAGGATCCAGTCTAGACACAGAGCGTTAAGGAGGGAACCTGAGCTTCCAAGCAGTAAGGAAGATCTGGCATCATGGGGTGGAGCCTAGAGTTTTACCACCTGGGTTGGTGGGAGGAGCCAGCTTGAAGACCCTCCGGCAACATTTAAAGCGGCAAGGTACCTGCCAAGAAGTGTGAATTGAACAACATATCCATGTCCCTAAAACGTAAAATTCTCACAGTCAACCTGGTTCAGGTACCATACTCATTACACTAATACCATGTCTGTGGGGGAAATTATAAAAACGTGGTTCCTGGAGGCTAATAAGTCCTGCACGACGGAAAGAAATAAGGGAAGGCAAAGGTAGGAGGAGGTACAGGATGCGGTGAGGAACAAAAAGGCTGCTTATAGCAGATATCTACGTTGTCAGGGGGATATATCCAAGGAGGAGTATGATATGGCAGTCGGGAGGGTCACCAGGGTGGTGACATTGGCTAAGGCATGTGTGGAACTGAGATTGGCACTGGGAATTATTAGGGGATGAAAGGGTTCTTTTGGGAATTTCAGGGAAAGAAGAAAGGGGAATGGCCACATCAGTCGGCTCAGGATAGGGTGTAGGTGTGTGGGTGAAATATGCAGTATAGTATAGTATGATAGCATGTGTTAATGATCGATGGTTGTCTTAGATGTGGTTATCGGAATGATACTTTTAATAACCGGTCATCCATTTTTCTATATACTGCTATGTACTAGTATTGATAATGGAATATTGCAATCCTAAATACTGTGCTGGGATTTATGACAGTGACAGTTTCATTTTTT
This sequence comes from Neoceratodus forsteri, assembly GCA_016271365.2. Taxonomy (NCBI): domain Eukaryota; kingdom Metazoa; phylum Chordata; order Ceratodontiformes; family Ceratodontidae; genus Neoceratodus; species Neoceratodus forsteri. The sequence continues at coordinate 880,246,087 of CM057450.1, read as the reverse complement.
TTATACTTAGTTTATTATCATTAGCAACGTTACATTTGCCAACACTAGTTAAATCTTACAATTGATACACAATTGGGTTCAAGCCCCTTATACATACATGGTAAATACAGCACTCTTCCACTTTTTTTCCTTTAAAGAAAAAAAAAAAGTGCTAAGTTACTTTTTGTTCCTAGTAACCAAACTAGCAAACCTTAACTGTAACAATAACTGTCTGGGATGTGTTCCTTCAATACCTTGTCTAAACTCTTCATTTTATTTTCAGTATGTCCTATACTTAAAGTAAAGGAGAGGAGTCTTTCAGCACAGGGAGAGAAAGTCCAGTATCTTCTATAGATAAATTAAAACTTTAACTTCCTGTCCATTATCATAGAGTATCCACCTAGTCCATCTCTGTTGGTGTATTTGTGGTTTTTGGTTAAGATTAATTGTTAACCTTTCCATCATATGTATGGATTCAACCAACTCCCTCCATTTTTCTATCCCCGGGGCTTTCGGTTGTAACCAATTTCTTGTAATAACTTTTAACGTGGCAGCCACCAAAATTATCCACAGGTACCTAGCATTTTTATCATTCAGTTCCCTCGGAATTAGTCCCAGTATTAAATGTTCAGGCCCCAACTGTGCCTGGAATAAGAATACCTGCTCCAGGTGGTAAGTCACCTCCCTCCAAAATGAGGTGATAATTGGGCAAGACCAAAAGATATGTGCCTGCGAAGCAAAGTGTTCTCTACAGGCCCTCCAACACTTTGCTGTGGCTTCCCCCTTGAAATGAGCCACCTGTGTCGGCACCAAGAAGTATCGGGTCCTCAACATCCAGCAGAAGTCTCTCCACGCCAAGGAGCTGGTTGTTGACCACGTACTTCTCCACATCAGAGACCACTGTTTGTCCGTAATGGAAATCATTAGATCTTGTTCCCATCTGTTCTTTATATACTGGGATGAGTTTGCCATATCTGCCACATATCTGTTATATAACAGCGAGATGGCATGTTCCGCTCCCTGTGGGCCCCATATCCGTAGGAACAGCCTGCTCTCCTCCAGTGCAGGCTCCTCCATCATTGATTTGTTAATTTGCATATTCAGGTAGTCTCTTAATTGATAGTATCTGATTCTATCTGTCTGCTGCAAGCCATATTTTTCTTGTATTGCTTCAAAAGAGAGTAGCGTATTACCTGTCATTATTTGATAAGGCGCATATAGTCCTCTTTTTGCTTGTTTCTGGTACCATCTGTCAACTGTTGCTGGTACAAATTGGCCTTCATAAGCCCACCATCTATACCACTAGAGGTGTTTATGTGTGGCGCCTCTACTTATTCCCCTCTTCCAGCCCTCTATTACGGCCTTTGTGCCAGAGAAGCCCTCTATTTCATCTGGGTCCAGGGGCCTGAATAATGCCACCTGCAGTGGGGGACTGCTCTGTTTCCAGAGATCCATTCTTTTCCAGTGGGTGTCGCATCCTGGGTTACCCCAGGTAATCACGACCCTCATCTGAGCACATCACCAATAGCCCTGCAAACATGGGAACGCAAGGCCTCCCTCTGCTTTTGGGAGATATAAAAGTGATTTTCTTAATCTGGGTTTCCTACCCTTCCATAAATAAGAAAAGAACATACTTTGCCAGGTTTCCAAGTCCGCAGGGGTTAACACACATGGAACACACTGGAATAGGTAAAGAAGGCGTGGCAATGCATTCATCTTGAGGGCTTGTGCTCTAGCGCAAAGTGAGATGGGCAGTAATGACCATCTTTGAAAATCACTTTTAAGTTGCGCTATTATCGGTGGGTAATTTAGTTCCTTTAATTGTGCATTGTTCCTTCCTAACTTCACCCCTAAGTATTTTATCTCTGTCTGATCCCATAACATAGGGTGATTTATTTTGATCTCGCTGGTTGGGGTATAGTAGAAGCTCAATATTTCCGTTTTGTTATTATTTAGCTTATATCCGGATAGCTTGGAAAAATCATCCAGCTGGTGGAGTATTGTGGGCAAAGACATCTCTGGGTCCATCAGATATAAAAGGACATCGTCGGCATATAAGGCCAACTTGTGCGTCTGTCCCCGTATACTGATCCCTTTTATTTCTGGGTTCTGATGAATGCTTTGGGTGAGGGGTTCAATAAAGAGGGCAATCAGTAGTGGAGAAAGGGGGCACCCCTGTCGCGTACCCCTTCCCAAAGCAAATGCCTCTGATATGTGGCCATTTGCATGAACCTGCGCCCGTGGGGACTCATAAAGCTTAAATATGGCCATTATAAATTGCTTCGGGAACCCAAACCGGGAAAGGACCTCTCTCAAAAAAGGCCAAGATACTCTGTCAAATGCCTTTTCAGCATCTAGGCTCATTATCAACGACGGTAGTTTTTTAAGATTAATCTGATCGATTATATGGGTTGTCCTACGCAAGTTATCCTGTGCTTGTCTACCAGGTATGAAGCCAGATTGGTCTATGTGTATTAGGGAGGGAAGGTATTCCTGAATACGTCTCGCCATCAGAGAAGTCAGTATTTTATAGTCCGTGTTCAATAAAGAAATCGGTCAATATGAGGGACATTTAACAGGGTCCTTTCCCGGCTTGGGAATCACCGAAATCACCACCTGGGCCCAAGAAGGAGGAGGTGTGGCCTCTCCCCTCAAGACCTCTTCATATACCTGTGCCAGCAGAGACTGTACATGGTCCCCAAAGCATTTGTAGAACTCCGAGGGGAGTCCATCAGAGCCTGGGCATTTGCCTACCTTGAGCCGCTTTATTTCTCCCTTTATTTCTTCCAGCTTCACTGGACCCACTAATCGTTTCCTTGTTCTTTAGTTAAGCTTGGCAATTTGAGTGTCTCCAGGAATATCTTTATATTATCTTCTCCTGCATTTGTATCATCTGTGTATAATGGTATAATATGTCTTAAAGGCATCCGCTATCTCATGGACCTCCTGCACCACTTTACCCATCCCAGGATGCCACATCCTTATTATTGTTGCTTTTGCCCGTCTTGCCTTCAACCTACTGGCTAAGAAACGCATCAAGCGAGGTCCCCCCTCCAGGTATTGTTGTCTTAAAAAGAGCAACTTCTGCTCCACTTGATAGTCCAGAATACCCATCAGCTCTCTCTTATGCTCCAGCATTTGTCTCTTGCGCCCCTTATCGTATTTTTGTTTTTGCTGTCTCCCCAAGTCTGCAATCAACTCAGTTAGAGTAAGCTTTCTGGCTTCTCATTCCCTCTTTTTTCGGGAGGCCAATTGTATAAACTTACCTCACAACACCGCTTTTGCAGCATCCCCACAGACTGCCTGCGAGGTGTCCTGCCCTGTATTTTCTGTGAGGTAAGTTCTGTAAGTTTCCACTGCTGTGTCCTTAATGTCTTTATCTTTTAAAAATGAGGTGTTCAGATGCCAGATGGTGTTACCGTGTATCTCCCCTAGATCTATTTTTATATATATAGGCACATGGTCAGATAAGAGAAGGTTCCCTATCCAGGATTCAGAGACTCTTTGCACCTCATTCTTTGGGACTAGAATATAGTCCAGTCTCGAGTATGTGTTGTGGGCCGCAGAGAAGAAGGTATAGTCTGTCTGTCAGCTGTGTTGGTATCTCCATGTGTCTAATAATCCCAGTTCCCCTAGCAGTTTCTGGACCTTTCTAGCTAATTTATGCAATTTCCCTTGCACTTTCGAGGAGGAGTCCATGTCTGGGTTCAAGGGTAGGTTCAGATCCCCCCCACAAATCAGAATTCTCTCCCCCCACTCTAATAGAATGGCCAGGAATAAACGGTATTCAGATAATGCTGAGCCCGGGGGAAAGTACACCGATGCTAGTGTTACCATATTGCCCCTAAATTTGCCTTTTAACATCGCATAGCGTCCCTCCTTATCTGTTTTTGCTTCCATTTTTTCAAACGGGGAACTGCCCGGCACCAGCACCGCCATGCCCCTCTGTCTACCATTTTTATAGGAAGACGCCGCCATCTCTCTGAAACCCAATTTTAATAGCTTGTTATGCTCCCAACAGTGACAATTTCAGTGCCATTCTCTCAATTAAATCATTACTTTAATGCAGTCCAATGAGGTACGCTCGGCATACCACATGGAACTTGAGGGACTGAAGGGAGGAACTGAGGATTTCAGGAAGGCAGGCTTGCAAATTGAGCATCTGGTGACTGATCGTCACCCGCAGATATAAAAGTACCTGCGTGAAAATCATCCAGAGTTCCGCCACTTCTATGACATGTGGCACTTCGTCAAAGGTAAGAGTTACATGTGGTATTACCAAACGGTGGGAGGGAAATGGACATATGGGTGTGTGAAAACATTGGTGCAATCAAGCATGTCACTGTATGGAGCACGATTCGCACATCGTACCCAATAAGCAGTACCAAAGTGAAGGTGCTTGATAAGTGAACACCATTCATGATTTTTTTTACGTGTTACATGAATACAGATCACTTTTGACAGGGGTACACTGTAGCTGACTGTCGTTTTTCTTCTGTTTCCAATGGCAATTATGGCACATGCAGTTCTTGCACAGCTGTGAGAATGTTTGACACCTGAATGATTACTGGTTTTTTTTTGTGTTTTTGGCTGTCAAGCACATTTTTCATCTAAAACGGACAAAAAGTGTAACTACTGTTGTGTTGTATGTCACTTGACACCTGCTGTTGATCTTAAATGTACAAATCAATTCAGTGAAGCCATGACGCATGCAGTTTTGCACCGGGTGATGTATCAGCAGTAGAAAACAAAAGGCAGATAACATATAATGAATGGTTAACTGTATAGGCCGGAAACAGGGCAGACAAGGCTAAGTGGACCGTATGTCAGGTGGAACTGTAGGTTTGTATATTACCATGAGTGAATGACATTATAGTGTATAGTGGAGTGTTGTTCTGTATAGAATTCCATCCCTTTCAAAATGCTGTTCTACCACAGTTCCAAGGTCATAGAATACTGTTCTACCCTACTGTGGTAGTACAGCATTCTAGTGCCTCTAGAGACTGCATGAATCAGTTTCATTTTGAAAGCAGAAGAACTGACAAAGCACATTTTTCACACACTACTATACACTATACAAAATACAGGATGAGCAGGTCAATGCAGAACCAGTGTGTTTTGCCACCTTGGGGTTCTAATTCCCATGGACCTCTCCAGCTCCACTCTCGAGGTCAGAGGGAATCAGAATCCCTCTGTGCAGAACACACTGCTTCAGCATATTTGCCCATCCAGTATTCTCTATGTTTTCAGGCTTGATTTTGGTATGTCGCAGAATGTTCTGAAAGCTGTGTACATAATTATCCTCTGTTACCTAAAAGCCTAAGAAGCTGGAAGCTGCATCGTGTCAAACTGGATGTCAAGACATTAAACCATGGATACCAAGCCTTAAGAATATGATCTATTGGATCCCACGTTCTACCCCAGATGCCAATGGAGATGTTATGCAGGCAAAGATGAAATCAATCACAAATCACATCCAGAATATCCACAGCCATGACACAGTGTTATTTTAGGAATGTGCACATGGTCCACTACAGCACGAGAACAGGACCAGGAAGTGGATGAACCCACGTAAATACATGCTTTCCATCTAATACATCTTGATATTTATATGGGTAGCACTGTTCCATTTATAGTGTTGTGGTTATCAAACAGGTTTACTTGAACATCTCTGGAATGGGTAACTGAAATGAAATCAGAACAGCTGTGCTGTGTGGTACATGAGAGGCTCAATGTCTCTTGTGGTCAGTTGCTTTCTGTGCCAACATTGACAAACTGCAGCATGTTTACTTACACCTTTTAATTTTTCCTCATACCAAATGCCCCCGTCTTGTCTAGTTCCATAGTGCTCTGTCTTGTTACTAATAATGTTCACAGTGTAAATGCTATACCTGGGCAATGTCATTAGACAGTTCAGCATTGAGTTTCAATGTTCTTCAGATGATATGCAGGAGTGCTTGTCATTTGGCACAGAACATCCTGAGCGGTTGACTTGATTAACAACTGTCTGTGTAAAAGAAACTAATGGATGGCTTACAGCTGACTGACAGTTAAGCACAACAATACCGGAGTACTGGTGATGTAGCCTGGTCGCAGACGTGATGGATTTCAACTGGTGGCTGACTCAGTGCTTTTCCTGGGTTGTCTTATTATGCCTTGTTATAACTGTCCTTACCTTTCATTACACTTACAGATGACAAGTCATATGTTAGAACTGAGGGGAATTCTAATGGCTAACACAGTGCTACGTGACTCAAGGAAGTTGTCACCACTGTACCAGACCTCTGCACTGGAGTCCTTCCACTCCTTAGTTATTCAGTATGCTCCCAAAACAGCATTCAGACTCAAGGGGATGTTATGCAAGTAACTCCATCATCGATAACACTGGTCACAGTCTAGAAGCATAGTCACTACATAGTTCCAGTCACCTGATGTAAAGTACAGCAAGGCATGAATTCACATCATGTATGTATTTATGAACACATGACCAGGTACCATGTCTGTTCACCTCATCCCTCATTTACCTACAGACATTGGCACCAAACCAGCACTCGGTCAGTGTTCCCATGGTGCTGTGGGGAGGATGGACAGGCATGTGCAGCATAAGCAGCTGCACATTGAGATTCTTAATGTAGGTTTTGTGCTCAGAAAAAGTGGTGTAAGTGAAGAATGTATGGGGCAGACATAAGGCAACTATGATTGAGGGTATGAAGATGAAAGGCTGTTGGTTCAGCAGGATATGTAGCTTGTGAAATAGGTATGGAAATAGTCAGACTAGGTTGGCCAAGGGGTCCTCATCTTGTGTCAAGCTCTAGAGATGTAAGTTTCAATGTCCAGGGTGATTTATTTGCTAGACAAACACAAAAGGTACTGCTGCGACTCGTCAAAGTCCATTCGGTGCTCACCACAATGAGCTGCCAGCTCGTAGTAAACAGCAAATTCCAAGAATGGTGTCACTCGGGTCTCTCCTTGTGAAAAAAAGTTACTTGAACGCCAGTTGCAAGCGAATATGAGTTTAATAACAAAGAGTACCAACAACAGCAGTGAAAGAACTCCCTCACCCAGCGCTTCGACTTCAAACAAGTCTTCCTCAGGGGTGTGGTTACAAATCAAAACGTCATTCCTTAAATACACCTCTTAATCCATAGTACATGAGATAATACATCCAATTATCAACTTAAAGGAACATATTAAATAAAACAGTGTTTTAGTTACCAAGTGTATTATCAAAAAAAGAAAATGAAATGAACTAAACTAGTTACAGTTTCTACCTGGTTTTCACTACACTTACAAAAATAACAGTATGTATAATAACAAATCCAAATGTGTATAATAGCACGATTAGCACATTTGAGAAAGTGGTTTGCCAACAAGTAAAATCTGTGCTAAACGAAAATGTTTCAGTTAGGCATAACATTTCTCAAGCAGAACGAGATGCCATTAATACACTGTCTGAAAATACTGCTATTGTCATAAAACCTGCAGATAAGGGAGGAAACATAGTTATACTTGGAAAAGAACAGTATAACCATATCGTTTTAACTCTACTTGAAAATGATACCAATTATGAAAAACTTAAATCAGATCCCATATTGGCTCATAAAAAAGAGTTGCAACATCTTCTTTTGCACTATGTAAATAAGGGGGATATTGCTGAGACAGAATATCAGTATATTTGGCCAGAACACCCTGTCACTCCCAACTTTTACATTTTACCTAAAATACATAAAAATAAGGAGAATCCACCAGGTAGACCCATAGTAGCCGGTATTGAAAGTTTAACCCAGAATTTAGGTAAATTTATTGATTTTTTTCTACAACAAAATGTGTTAGAACTTGATTCCTATATTAGAGACACTAAGGACCTGCTATGTAAGTTAAAAGACCTGGGCTGGGGTGAGGACCTCACATGGTTAGGTATAGATGTAGAATCCCTGTACACTTCGATTAAACATGACCACGGCCTTGTGGCAGTACAGTATTTTTTGGACAAAGCTGCTTTGGATAAAACTGTCCCAAAGGAGTTTTTAGTAGAAGCTCTGGAGTTTATATTGAGACATAATTATTTCAAATTCGAGAATCAATATTACTTGCAGAAATGTGGCACTGCTATGGGTGCAGCCATGGCACCGACTTATGCCAATCTTTTCTTGGGCTTTTGGGAACATACGATTATTTTTAATCCAGAATTGAATCCATATTTTTCAAACATTAAACATTGGTTTAGATTTATTGACGACATATTATGCATTTGGCAGGGTAACACTGAGATTATACCAGAGTTCATGCAGTGGATGAATGTAAATAATTTGAACCTTCATTTTACTTTTGAAATGAATACAGAGACATTACATTTCTTAGACTTGACTCTTACAGTTAGCAATGACTGCAAAACTATTAATACAGCAAGTTTTCGTAAACATACTGCAACAAACTCAGTATTGCATGCTGATAGTGCCCATCCACAAAGCCTTAAGGATTCCATACCATATAGTCAATTATTAAGAATTCGGAGAAATTGCAGTTCTGACGATATGTTTCACATACAAGCTGAAGAACTAATTAATAGATTCCTTAAGAGAGGGTATGACTCTACCCTTTTGAAGACATGTAAGGAAAGAGTAAACAATTTAGAACGCACTGAACTGATCACAAAGGTGAAGGCAGACACCTCATCTTCTAATACAGTACCGTGTACCTTTGTTACAGAATATAACCATAAAGTCGGTAGAATTGGTAACATTATATATCGAAATTGGTATATTTTGCACTCAGATGAAGCAGTGGGAACAGCAGTAAGACCCAGCCCTCGGGTATCCTTTAGTAAAGCTAAAAGTCTTAAAGACTTTATGGTTCACAGTAAACAGAGATTGGCATCAACAGAAATGGTAACCACATGGCTACCTCGAAGGTCCATTGGCTTTTTCAAGTGCTCGAGGTGTAATGTTTGTAGATATACTCTAACAGGCAAAACATTTCAACATCCAATGGAACCTAACATTAACATTGATATTAAACAACTAATCACATGTGATACTAGCTACGTAGTATATGCTCTTTGGTGCACTTGTAATTTGGTTTACATTGGGAAAACTGTCCATCCTCTAAAACAAAGAATACAAGAGCACATCAGATCTATACTTAATAAGAGACAAGATACACCGGTCGGCTTGCACTTTATGACTTATCATCTTTCAAAAATCGAAGATGTTAGGTTTATGGGTTTACAATGGATTCCACCCTTTTCACAGGGAGGTGATAGACCAAATCGACTGTTAGAGATAGAAAGTTTTTGGATTTTCAAACTTAATAGCGTAAGACCCTATGGTCTAAATGAAAGATGGGATCTTAAGCCTTTTTGGAGAAAATGATTTTTTTGACACGGCTCAGAGGTAAATGCTGAAATTGATAATAATATTAAGGCTGTTTCCAATAACTTTGAAAAATTGCTTATGAAAGATCTTAAGCCTTTTTTGAGAAAGTAATTCATTCTGACTTGAATTTTTTCAAATGTAAAGATATAAAGATTTATATAACCTCTGCCTTCTTTCCTTCTCTTTTAGATAACTTTCTTCTACCTGAAAAAGCGCAAGATAATAAGGCATTGTCCTTTATAAATATTGATAGAAATGGACTTTTTTTCACTTACAGGCATAAACAAACTAATATTTGGAGAGCGCCTTTGGCAGCCTTCAGTAAAATTTGTATTTGTTATTATACATGCTGTTATTTTTGTACGTGTAGTGCAAACCAGGTAGAAACTGTAACTAGTTTAGTTCATTTCATTTTCTTTTTTTGATAATACACTTGGTAACTAAAACACTGTTTTATTTAATATGTTCCTTTAAGTTGATAATTGGATGTATTATCTCATGCATTATGGATTAAGAGGTGTATTTAAGGAATGACATTTTGATTTGTAACCACACCCCTGACCCTGAGGAAGACTTGTTTGAAGTCGAAGCGCTGGGTGAGGGAGTTCTTTCACTGCTGTTGTTGGTACTCTTTGTTATTAAAGTCATATTCATTTGCAACTGGCGTTCAAGTAACTTTTTTTCACAAGGAGAGACCCGACTGACACCATTCTTGGAATTTGATTTATTTGCTAGTTTGTGGCTGTATCACTTTGGCAGAACTTGTCATCATATGCACATGATAGTGATATGCCTCTGACCCAGTGTTACATGCAATAACTATTAAAATGGTGATGCAAGGTGGTCTCAGGAGTATGCATTTACATTCTGTAATATGTTACACTAAATTCAATCATTTTTCACACAGGACACTTCTTGCTGCGTTATATTTCAATGAAAATGCTGACAGATGTCCAGCCACTGATGCCACTGGAGAACAACGCTTTCGGTTGGACATGCCAAAATACAAGAAGGGGAAAGAGGTGGTCAGACCTGTGAAGACCAACCCGACATACAGTAAGTGTACTGTACATGCATCATGAACTGATTACCCATATGTGGTACCCTCACCACAAGTTTGTTAGATAATACATAACCATGTATTCCTTGTTTGGCACACTATTAAAATGACATAGCAGGCAATGATAAGAACAACATGGGTGAAAAGAAATGACTACAGGCTACAATCGAGTCCATGGGGGTTACTCGAATCCCATAGGTGTCATCACTAAGAAGGTAGTGCATTGACGGTCAGAGATCATTAGGTGCCTCTACAAGAAGCTGTTGAGTGTTGTCTGATAAAACAGGGATTTGGTCTCCACCCACACAGGGAGCAGGAGGAATATGAGAAAAGGGCGGCAAATATTGCGCCTATCAACAAGGGACGATAAACAGAGGAGGCAGGGAACTACAGGTCCATCACCCTGACATCGGTGGTGGCCAAGGTGATGGAGGGTACTATCAAGGAAGGGTTACGGGGGGAGTGGAAAGGTCTGGGTACCTGAACAGTATACAACATGGCTTTGTGCCACGGAAATCATGTCAGACAAACCTTGTGTAGTTGTACGATTGGGTGACGATGAGTGTCGTCCGTCTTGAATTCAGCAAGGTGTTTCACTCAGTTCATCACAGGGGCCTGTTGGATAAGCTTGCGGAAATGTTACTGTACTTTGTTTGTTTCACTTCGTTGAGTGTGAAACAAAATTAATTCATCCAACTGCATTCCACTCCCACACATTATCAGATGTCACTGCATCGTATCAAACAGTTGGTGACTATTCATTATCGGTCATTCTAACAATAACATACAAACATACAAATTTTCCAAAATTGACAGCAGATAAAGGTCCACAGGTCTATCAAGTGTGCCCGACTGTGCAGCTCTTAATTTCAAATAACTAACGCTGCACCACCCACACCCAAGCCACTTTCTTCCTCCCTTGTTACGGTACTTCACCCCTTTGCTTTGTTGTCTGAAGTAACCCTGCCTTGACTCAGTCACAACTCTGCTTATAGCTATTAACTGTCCTTTCAGCGATTAATTCCTCCGGCACTGCGTTCCAACCTGACACCGCTCTTTCGGTGAAGTACTGTCTCCTCATCTCCCACCTAAACCTTCCACCTTCAAACTTCAGACTGTGCCCCCTAATGACCATTCCCACTTTTAAGCGTAACAATCCTCTCTCTCCTTGATTTTGTTGATACCTCTCAAGTACTTCAAGGTCTCTATCATGACCACCTTACCCTTGTGTTTTCCAACGTGTACATTTTGAGTTCTTTTAACCTTTCCTCTTATGGCAACTCCCCTAGTCCCATAATCATTTTTGAATTATGACAAAGAACACCAGTTATTGTGACATAAGTTTAAAATGTTTATTACGGATGCGCTGAAAACACATGTTTAGATTATTACTTTAAAAATATTTTAATGTCACTTTGGAATTGTTAACAATGGACAGGAAGGTTGAAAAGTTCATCATGTACCAAAAAGGAGAACAGTGTATATATAGCAAATGTGGATGCCTAATGTACAACAGTGATCAGTAACTGTGCCCGGAATAAATATTTAAGAACTGTCTGTCCCTGACAACTGTGTAACCCTTTAGCATAATAATGTAGAGATTGTAGAACAGAAACATTCGACTTGGTTTTACATTGAAGTATATATTGATGCAGTACCGTTTCACCATGCTATTTTACGCAGTAAGCAACAACAAGCATTGACAGTACTGGCATCATTGCTGAAGATGTTTTTTTCTTGATTAAAGTCCTGAAACATGACAGTATTGTTAGCACTATATAATCCCAATCAAAAGACGTTGAAATCTGAAAGACAAAAGTGAAAAGAATACGTAATCATTGTCTGCAACCCTTTAACAAAATGTTTCCTTTCCTTGCACAGACTTTGTGTATGCAGTACTTGATGCAGTTAAACAAAAGATGACAGAAAATGAGAACAGCTCAGAATGGGAGATCGTGGCTACACCACCACCGCTGACATCACAGTTTCCAAAAAAACAGACAAACAACAGGCAGTACAATCTTGGAGGCAACATCACTGTTTCCATACTCGTTGACATTATCAATATAGAGACAATGGAAACCTACGTTGGCATTGGAGTACAGTACACAAACTGTTTAGTGATAAGGAAAATTGTTTTCAATGTCTACATCACATTGCTAGCTAACTATGAGACGCTGCTTTACAGGGAGGAACAGGGTGCAGGAATACACTATTTTTAAGCGAAAAAGATGTTCCATGACTAGAGGGCATGGGATGAAGTTGGAGGGAGGACGATTCAGAGGAAACATGAGGAAGAATTTCTTCACAGAACGGGTGGTGGACAAGTGGAACACCCTGCCAGAGGAAGTGGTGGGGGCTGAAACAATCACGGGATTTAAGAATGCATGGGATAGACATAAAGGAATTCTGGAGGTCAGGGGTAAGGGGCAACAGACTTCTAGGAAAACATAAACTGAACTTACGAGCTCAAATGGGCAGACTGGGTGGGCCATAGGCCCTTATCTGCCGACACTGTCTATGTATGTATCTATGTATCTATGCTTACTGTTAAGTTGCAGACCACATGTCTTGTTATGAATTCCACGTTGATTTAACCACAATTTAGAAATGCCAATGTGATGTCACTTGCAATTCATGAACAGCAATATGCATTCAAACGTGCACAAAACATTACATCACTTGTTGATCATCTGTGTCACTATGACGTAACACTGGAAAAATGTCAGTGTAGCATTGTAAGTGGTACTAGACAGCTGAAAGTTGCATCACAATGCTTCATTGGTATGGAACAAGGTTCAAGGCTAAACATTAAAATGTTAATGGTTTCAATTCATTGTGTCTTGCCCTGTCAGTCTGTATGCATGAAAACAGAGGATGACATGCGGCTGCCCATCCAAAGCATGCTTGCATTACTATTACTTCATGTGTTTGTAAGACAGTATGCTTCCTTTGTTCCGGTGCAGAGAGACAGGGAAATAACATTGGGCAGGGTATTGGAGGGCAATGAGCGTGGACAAGGCAATGGGTCCTGATGGCATACAACAGAGAGTGCTACTGAAGCTTGCATATGCACTGGAACAACCACTGGTAGACCTGTTCATTGCCTTTGTATAGTCATTGTGTGTACTACCATACTGCAAAATGGCACATGTGGTGGCACTTCCACAAGAGTACATGCAAACAAAACATTGTACAAATGTTGTGGCACGTGGTCTGTGACAGAAGGCTGAATGACCTGAATATGTACTCTATGGAGGAAATTGGGAGGGGGGTGGGGGACATGACTGATACCTTTAAATTCATGAAGGCGATCCATAGTATGGGTATCGTAGAGCTTTTATGGTTCAGGAGGTGGAGGGACACCAGACGGCACAATCTGACATTGTAGTGGGTGAGGTTCAGGAGGAAAATAAGAAGATAGGTTTTCTTGGAGAGGGTGGTGGCAAGTTGGAACACATTACCAGTGGCAGTGGTATGCCCAAATATGGTGGGCTGATTTAAAAGGTGCTCGTACAGGGTAATGCTGAGTGTCAATGGAGAGAGGGAGATAGGAGCAGATGCAGAAAAGGGTCTACTACATGCACAATCGACTTGAGTCGATGGACGATGACTCAGTCTGCTGTCATGTTTGTATGTAAATCTATTTACATTGTGCGTTTCATGGACTATACACATTTGCTGATTTTGGGATGTGTTCCCAGTAAGGTAGTAGGGGACGGGGGGGAACTCAAGAGGGCTTGTCATCAACATAGGTTGTTGTGGTATCAAAGGGTCAGGAGTACAGGGATGTCCTACTGGAAAGTTGAGCAACATGGGCAGACTAGTTACATAACTATTGTACTATGGTCAGATATAACATACTCACAATATGACCTTCTACCACTGGCCAGCCCTCCGCCTACCCATGGTCATTCATAAACACGGGTCAACGGCATCGCGAGTGGTTGTGCAATCATTGTGCCGCTGTTCCGGCACTGAGACAGACTTTCAAAATAAGATCAGGTGCAGGTGACAACCTACAAACCATGAACTCACCTGATGTGATTAACTAATGAGGTCAAAGCAACAGTTACCATTATCCTATTTTAATAATGCTTACCATCAGTTTGCATCACAAAACCCTGTGTAATGCTGAGAGGACCACTTTTGCCTAATGGCAAGAACAACGCAAGCTGGAAGAATTACTCGCACGTGTCTCCCTAGCCAGCCCCAACACCATCTTGTGAAGCATCTGTAGGCAAGGAAACGATTCTGTCTGTGAAGTAAAGGGACAGAGCAATAGACTGTAATTGCATATATACATAACATGAAATACAAAGTAACATCGCATGATTATGGTACTGTGGACAATCAGCAACTCATGAGTTAATAACCTCTGTGTGGAACACTGTAGAGGAATTGAGTATCTGGGAGATTACAAAATGAGATGTGGTTTCAAACCACATACCAAAATGTTTTTGGGAACACGTTTCAGGTTCTGGCAAGCAATTACAAGCCATTTTCCACGGTACTTGTAAAGAGGCTTGGTGGTACATGCTGTGGTATATCAGCAGAGGTGTCACTACTGGAATGCATGATGCTGGGATGACATTGTATAAAACGATTGTGAGGCATCACCTAAAGTACTGTGTGCAATTATGGATGCACCTCCGTAAGGACACGGATATGGTAGCGACTTTTGATAAATTGGCAAGTAAGACAGTACCAGGCTTGCACCACAAATACATATCAGAATACATGAAAGTACATCAATATGTTATGACTTCAGGACTGAAGATCGGGGGGACATTATTTTCCGGCATACAAAGTGTGAAGTGGAGTACACAATGTCAAATGTAGGATTACTACAAGAAAGTGGGAGCATGATATAAAATAATAAGGGGACACAGTAACTGTAAATGTAAGCTTTTCTGTGTGTGCTGTGTGGCGGACACATTGAATGGTGTGCCACAGTTCGTGGGGGGGCAGAGCACAATGGTGGAATTTAAACATGCAAGGCAGAGGCATAAGGGAACATTAGAAGTGAATTGCAACCAAGTAGTAGGTCAATCTGATGTCAGGGTGCATTGCAAGGGGGTGTAGCAGTGGTAGGAATGCGGTTAGTCTGCCGCGTTACAGGACGTTGGTTAGACATCACTCGGAATACGTGTTAAGATATTGGAAACCACACCTGACCAAAGACATAAACTGGATGGAAGAGGTCCAGAGGACAGCAACCGAAATGATACAGTGACAACAGGATAGATCACAAACACAGAGGTTGGAGGGGCCTGGGGACGTACACTCTGCAGTAGAGGAGGCAGACGGTGGACCTCAGTGAGACATTAAAATACTTGAATGGACTTAAAACAGTGGACTGTGGTAGCGTATTCAATCAAAGGGCAACAACCAATGCCAACAGAGGGCAAAATCTAAAACTGGTGGTGGTTACTTTCAAGAGGAACATAAGGAAGCACTTTTTTTATGGGAAGAGTGGTGGTGAAATTTAATGAGCTGGCACAGGAGGTGGTGGAGTAGAAATCAGTGGAGGTATTCAAGACAGCCCGGGACAGGCATAAAGGAATGTCAGGAGCAGTTTGAAGGGGAAGGACTGGAAAATTATGGAGGGGGGGTTAGGTTCACCCGATGTATGCTGCACACTGGAAACTATCCATAGCATTTCAAGCAGACACGCTAGACCAACAGTTCTCCTTCTGCTGGCAATTTTCTTATGTTGTAACTTGCACTACATACAACAATAAATCACCCCAACACTGCTGTGCCATGGTCAAAGAAATCAGCAGCACCTGACGTGATAGAACATTGCTAACATTGGTGGACAGTGTAACACCCACACACAGAAATGCCTCCTGTGACCACCCACCATACGTGTCACTTTCTGCAGCAATGACTGAACAGCCACAGCCACATCCCTGAGCACACCTCCTTGGCAAACAGCCATACAGATGCTGATGTGAGCAAGCAGCTCTAAATAGTGAGTGCGCTCACAGCATCTGTTGTACATCTGGCAGCCAAGGGGCGCACTACCATTGCAGGCGATCGATGATTCTGCTGCAACTGACACCACTAATTCAGGTAGTGTTGGTGGGATGTATACATTGTGAGAAAGGGGAGGGGGAAGTCATGTGGCATGGGGGGGAGGGACGCATTGTGGCAATGTTGAAAGGGAACAAACATGCGAGTACAGGTGACGGCAGTCAGTACTCACACAGTCGTACCTGCACCTTCACATGTAAGAAATGCAGTATTACCCCAGAACAGGCATCAAGGTTAAATGAGCTCCTGTTTCCATTAGTACACCCCATGCATTCCTCATTAATTTTGCAAAATGGTGCAGTGGCACAGCCACACACAGGTGTCATACAAGACCATGCGGTACTGAGTGCCGCACACAATGCTCATGTCCAATGCTGTGTAGCTTTGCGGGAATGGTACTACACTTTGTTACACAATTTATGACACTTACTGCACAACCCAACACAAGGTAACCTAGGATGGCATACAGCATACCAAAAACATTACTCACAACCGTCCCAGTGGTGCTGACAGTTGATGTGATGGACGCCACACACCAGTGGCATGGGTTTGGAAATGGACTCGTCGGGTGGGGATCTGAAGGGGTCTGGAGAGGATCAAGAGTAGGGAGGACTGCTGTCATCTCCTGGGGAGGGCAGTTGCTACTCCAGGCATCCGTAGTGCCACTTGGCAGAGGCAGGCAGTCGCAGCATGAGTGGAGCACATACAAGGGGCTTGAAGCCCCAGCACACATCCTGCAAGTGGGTGCATCAGCGTGCCTGCATTGCGCTGGATGTCATTGCATGTCTGCACTCAAGAAGGGGGTCACCAGGAAAAATACCCTTTCCTGGACATAGATGAAGGCACCTCAGCCTCTGGACCACACTCCCTATAGCATGCCCTCTCCTCTCTGGTCCTGCCTCACAAAGACCAACACTGTACACTATAACATACAGTGCCATGGCAGATAGGGTGGCCCTTCATCCGGCGGTTTCCAATCCAGTGTTTGTGTTGATCAATGCGAGGGAGAGGAGTGACAGTCTCAGGTGGGAAGAGGTACAGCCAGTAAAAGCTGAGGATGATGGATAGAATTTACCAGGGCAGGCGCAAAAACAGAGTTAAAGAAAAGGCATTATTTACTCATTGATAGGGAAATTCTGACGTCCATGATACTGCCGTTACTCCGGCAATGCTAGTTCAAGCACCCACTGGCTATAGCATATGTCAGGAAAGCCTGGATGTGTGGTGATGCACTGCAGGATCGACCCAAGACCAAGTTCATTCTCCACATCATTTATCTTATCTAACACTCATGGAACCTCACGGCAACAAAGGCACTCTCTCGCGGTTTCCATCGGTTCACAATTGCCACACAGACACCTGTGAAACAGCAAACAAAAATGTTGTCACAGTAACCATTCATAGTAGACACTATAAGTAAGTCAATGATAGCAGCAGAAAAATGACGTGACATGATGGACAATACAGAGTGTCTTCAACTATGTAAAGGGGGTCAATAAGAGCAGAGACAAGGAGGTGTTCAGGCTATAGAAGGTGGGAACAACCAGGGGGCATGAGTGGAAGCTGGATGGGGGAATTACAGGGGGCAGCATAGGAGATGATATTTCACTGCAAGGTGGTGCAGCAATGGAACGCACTGCCAAGGAGTCTGCTGGAAGAGGACACAGTTGAGGGATTCAAGAAGGGGTGGGACAGGTACAGGGGTAAACTGAAGCTGGGAAAGACTATCTCTGTGGGTGGGAGGTGGAGAGAAGCGAGCACCCAGTAGGGGGCAGGCTACTGAGCAGACACGATACACCATGGGGCATTTTCTGCTGGCTTTCACTATGTTGCTATGTTAGTGTGCAGTTGGACATGATGGCATTCAATAGGAATATGATGGATATAACCAGTTCATGTACACAGGTGTCAACGTGGCACAGATGGTAGCACAACCACCTCCAAACCAGAAGGTCGTGGGTTCTTGTCCCACACCGGGATTGGGCTTGCACCTAAAAATCGCTGGCATCCGAGTGCAGTATCAGGGTGGTGCTGTACTGCTGGGGTGTGCCGTCCTTCGGATGAGACGTTAAACCGAGGTCCCTTCTACCCATCCTGGTGTTGTCCGGGTGGGTGTCCAGGTGGCAGTAAAAGAACTCAGGGCACTCTTTGCAAACAGTAGGGTACATTCCTGGTGTCCTGGCCAACATTCCCCCTCCCATAAACCGGTTCATGCAATTATCCAGGCTGTGTGTGGGTGATGATGTGCGATATGGCTGCCACAACACATTCAGTCACTTCACTACCAGTCTAGCATTGCTTGTAAAGTGCTTTGGGATACTGTGTATGAAAAGCGCTATATAAATGCAGATTCTTCTTCTTCTTCTTGTGATTACACCAAGCTGACAACAACAAAATACACAGAACGTACAGCAGCATAAATTGGATAGTGTGATCCTGTGTCAAACAAATCACAAGATGTATTCAGCAAGGACACAGTGAATGATTCAGAAGTGCAATTGCAGGGCTAACTTTCGGGGGGGCAGACTACTCAATGTATCTGACATTCACATGACAAGAGAGGGGG
This sequence comes from Neoceratodus forsteri, assembly GCA_016271365.2. Classification (NCBI taxonomy): domain Eukaryota; kingdom Metazoa; phylum Chordata; order Ceratodontiformes; family Ceratodontidae; genus Neoceratodus; species Neoceratodus forsteri. Next base: position 880,227,069 of record CM057450.1, on the reverse strand, counting down.
ATCTATCACCAACATTTACAATCTGAAGTACATAGATAACATAGCTTTGCTACATGTGCAATACAAAAATGATTGTCAATCGTGAAAATCCCTGGGCCTATATTTGGAGTTACTGGCCAACACAACATACATATTAATTAACTGACAAATGGTTTAGGGTAAGGGGACAGGATAAAAAAAAAAACATTGCATTATGCACACCATAACGCATATCTGGAATCATACTATTCCACTTCTGGTATGCATTCCTTGTCTATGTCTGTGGAAGGTTAGAAAAATCAATAAATATAAACATATTGTTGCATGGATAATTTAGATGAAGAATATTCAGTGATTGTACAGGGAGAACATGAACTCACCAGTCTGAGTTAGTAGTACGTGCTGCCTCTACATCTGTTTCATCAGAAGCACTTTCTGCATCACTCAATCCCTCGCTTGCAATGGGGTCTAAACAATAGGGATCATCGTAAATCACATCACTGTCCCAGATGCTCTCCTCAGACAGGTCCTCCACATCCACATTGTCACTGCCACTGACAGTCGAAAGGTACGATCTAGACATGCTGAAATCAGTGTAGACAGCCCCTGAATGGGAGTTCTTCGTTTCTTCAATGCCAGCCATGGCCTTCAAATATTGCTGTGGTTCTGGAGATGAAGTGCGCAACTCATGCATGCGCACTCACATTTTTCAGTAGTAGACGCAGAATGAGAAGAAAACCAGAAAAACGAAGCAGGCAAGTTACAATTACATTTATTTTTATGACAAAGGAATAACATGGGGGATTTAGGGCTGCATTACCCACCATACCACAGTTTGTGGAGTGTATGGCCAGAGTCCCTCTTTAAGATCCTGCTGTATTTCGGCGAAGAGGGATTTATATTTTAGAGAGTATAGATCTTCAAGTTTGGGAGGGATCTTGACACCTAGATATGATATACAGTAAAGGGTTTATGCCACCTATAATCATATTGTCTCAAGACATTCTGTGATAGAGTTCCCCTCACGATCAGGGCCTCCGATTTCCCTTGATTAATAGTATAACCTGACACTGTTTCTACCTCTTTGAGTAGTTTAGTAAGCGTTTCCAGGGATTCCTCCAGTTTAGTGATGTATAAAAGTAAATCATCTGCATAATATGCCAATTTGTGTTCTGTATTATATATCCATGTAATTGGGGTGGCTGTCGCAGTGATTCTGCTACGGGCTGTACAAACAGAGCAAATAGATAAGGGGATAGGGGGCATCCCTGTCTGGTGCCGCGGTATAGTCTAAATCTGTCTGACTGTGTTCCTTTCACCTTCACCACCACTTCTGGGGCTGTGTTGATGCCCCTGATAATATTTAAAAAGGACTGAGGGAAGGCAAACTTTGACAGCGTGGCCTGCAAAAAGGGGCAGGACACCATATTGAAAGCTTTTTCGGTATCAAGGCCCAATATAAGGAGAGGGGAATTTGTAATCTTAGCAAGATTTATCAAATAGAGGGTCAGTGTAATGTTATCTGTAGTCTTGTGGGATTTTGTAAAACTGGATTGATCTGGATGTATTATAGTAGGGAGAATATCATCCATTGTATGGGCAAGGATGCTGGTGTAAATTTTATAATCTTGATTTAAGACCGAACTAGGTCGGTATGAATCACATAGGTGGGGCGGTTTTTGAGGTTTTAAAATAACTGATATTGTCACTTGTCTCCAGGAATCAGGGCGTTCTGCTGTTTTTTGGCAATTTTGTAAAGCCTCCAGAAGAGGTTCTGAAATTAAGTGACGGGCATATTTATAAAATTCCAGGCCAAAGCCATCCGGCCCAGGGCTTTTCCCATTCTTTAATTTTTGGATGGTCAACATCAGCTCTGTTGATGTGATAGGGGCGGTGAGAACATTCCAGTGAGTGGGAGACAGGGTGGGGAGCTGGTTCCGAGAAAGAAAGTCGGGTATTATTTTAGGTCTAATTCTCCCAGAGGGGAATATACCATTACTAAACACTTAAGCCCACACTCAACGGATCTATGTCTGGAGAGGGTGTGGGATGAAAGGCACCCATTTTCATATATTTTGAGAGTGCTCAAGGATAAGGGATTCTGGGCATCAAATGCAAGAAATAGTTATACGTCTCTAATCTGAATTCATCTCCTCAGTTTGAACATTTGGTTTTGGGTTTACCCCCTGTGGAAGTTAAGGGGGAGGAGCAAAGATATTTATTTCTCATTTGTGTAGCAGCAGCTAACAAATCAATAACACAACACTGGTTAACTTCAGTTAAACCCACAGTTACGAACTGGCAGAAAAATATAATATGCATTAAACAAACAGAAGCCATTGCGGCTAAATTATATTTAAGAACCGATAAGTTTAACTCAAGATGGCTCCCTTATTATTGTTATATTGAGGAGATGACAGCAACCCCTATCTTGGAACAGTATTTCGTATAAGAAAGCAAAAAAAGAAAAGAAATAGTATTTAACGGTTACCCCACTTAAGAAAAATGCACACTGTAAAATAAGTAAGGATATAAGATGCAAGACAACAGGCATGCTTTTTGTTGATGTTAAAGTTTGTTTATTGTTTATTCTAGATCATATTTATTGAGATATGAGTAATAACTGTAATGATTTGTGTTTAAGTACTGAATGGACAAATGCACAACAAAATATAGAGGTTGAAGTAGACTATGTGTATTAAATAAGTTAGGTTTGATTGTGATAATATTTGGGATAATGGGTGGTTTGAATGACACAGAAAAGATGTGGACAGTGGAAAGACAATCCCCAGAAGACAGGAACCTGCAAGATAAAAAGACACATAGATTAGGAATGAATGGACTATTGTGTGTCTACAGTTAGCCTTTAGACTTTGTTGTAAGTTTTTAATGATGTCCATGACGAATGTATTGAAACTTTCTGGATATGTATGAAAATGTTTTTGTACATATTGGATTTAAATAAAAGTATAAGTTCAACATTTTTTTATTACTTTTCCAGTTTTCAGTTCCATACATTAGTGCATTCCTGGCCAGAGTGCTAATCCACTCCTTAGAGTTCCAGTTGTACCTCCTTTATCCAAGTCCATAGAATATCCTGAATTAATAATTATATTCCAATGCCGCTAGTACATTAATTACTCTATTAGTCTAAGTCTGGATTCTACATGTGTTATTAAACTGCTATCTATACATGATTACACTTTACAATATGATATTGTATCTACTATATATACCTTTCATGCCCCTAAAGCCTTCGAATATTAATAACTATGGCCTGTAAAGCTGTTACAAAAGTCGGGCTCTGACCGCCCAAGGCATTTTTGTACCCTTCCACTGTATTTACCCCCACTACCTCTCCGCTGGAAGACTGTTCCACAGATCCATTACCCTTTCTGTGAAGCAGTGTTTCCTCATATCCCTCCTGAATTTACCTTTCTTCAGCTTCATAGCATGGCCCCTGGTTCTAGAGTACCTTTTTCTCTGAAAAATCCTGCCCTCGTCTACCTTATTAACCCGTTAGGTATTTAAAGGTCTCTATCATATCCTTCCTCTCCTCCAGGGTGTATGTGTTTAGCTCTTCTAGTCTCTCTTCATAGGGCTTTTGATGAAGACCCTTCACCATTTTGGTAGCCCTTCTCTGGGCTGCCTCCACCCTGTCTATGTCTTTCCTAAGATGTGGTTTCCAGAACTGAACACAGTACTCCAGATGTGGTCTTACAAGTGATCTGTGTAGGGGCAGCACCATCTCCCTCTTCCTGCTGGTGATACCCCTCCCTGTGCACCCCAGCATCCCACTCACCCTTCTGACTGCTTTGTCGCACTGCCTGACCACCTTTAGGTTATCCAGTATCCAACCTTGGTTCCTTTCTTGCTTGGTCTGTGTCAGTATCACTCCTCCTATTTTGCACTCTGCTCCCCAGGTTTCTATGGCTCAAGTGCATTACTGTGCTTTTTTTTTTTTTTTTGCATTAAAACTCAGCTACCATACCCTTGACCACACCGTTATTCTTTCAACCCCCCCCAAGTGTCCACTCTGTTGCAGATGTTGGTGTCATCTGCAGAGAGGCAGACCTTCCCTTCCAGTTCCTTTGCCATGTCACTTATAAAGATGTTGAAGAGGATCAATCCCAGCACTGATCCGGGTACCCCGCTGTTTACCCTCCCTTCCACAGAGTGAACTCCAGTTCAAACCCCAATAATAATTCAGTATGCTTAAACTAATGCAGTCAGCCTCCTGTGTTGGAATGCCACAGAGAAAATGGAATGTATGTAAATGATGGAACTTTCATTGGCTCGTGCCAGTTTCAAACTGCTGCCCCCTAGTAACTGCTGCGTTCTGATCAATGCTCAGATTCATTTCTCTGCCTGCCAGTTTAAATTCCTCGGAGAGCTCTCTTCAACTTTCTTAAAACAACTTCCCTTTTCCTGAAGTTACGTTTTTATTTATTTATTTGTCAACTGCTGCCCCTTCGCTGGTTAGTTACTTTAGTTTTAGTGGGTTTTAGTTTATTTTGCAGTTTTTTAGCAGTTCCACGGAACCAAGGAGAACCGTGGTTTCCACCACAAAAATGTTTTTTGTTGACAGTGGTCTAGTTCCTTGCTAGGTTCTGTAACATTATTTAATTCTTTCTATATTTTTGGGTTTGATCGCGGTTCCTTTCCTGTCAGGAACCGAGCGTTTATTTCGATTCCCTATGTATTTAATTTGGTGGGGGAACAGATTGCATCGTCAGTATTTCTACCCTATATTGTGTTTCATCTAAGAACCAGCTGTTTTTCCTTAGAATAGTTCTGTTGTGCCTGACATCCATGTCACAGGTGCCTAAACAAAAGAAAAAGACAGGCCCTACTGGGTTTAAAAACTGTATTAACTGTGGGCAAATTGTAGCTAAAGTTGCTAGGCACAATTTGTGCATTGTGTGTTTGGGGCCCAGTCATATTTTTGCTAACTGTAAAATCTGTAAAACGTTTTGCCCTAAAACTTTAAAAAAAGAGGGCTAAGGCTAGCCTGGAAGTGCTGGAGGTCAAGGTGCTGGTTGCTACACCTCTCCCCAGGCCGGCGACCGAGGTTCGGGAACAAGCTCGGGTTGCCGGGGGTCCTCAGGGGGGATAGAGAATTGAGTGTCCAGAGGACTGCTGTCCTCTCTCGGGGGAGGGAGACTTGTCATCCCACTCATTGACTGCCCACTGGTGTTAGCTGGAGGGCAGTATGGGTCGAGAGGCACGGTCCGATGTCCTTGCCTCAGTAGGGGAGGGGGATGTGAGAAAAAATTGGCAGAAAAAGAGCCTGGCAGGCTCCGTGATGGTCTGCCATTCCCGAGGGCCATCCCTGGCTTCTGGATTGGGTCTGGGTCTCCGGGGAAGGGAGAAGCCAGCAACCTTCTTCCTGGCCCTGCCACGGGGGGGGGGCAGTCCAAGGGGGAATTACCGGGGACTGGTGAGTGTGGGAGCAGCAGGACTGGAAAGACAGTCCCTACATCAGGAGGGCCATAGTCACCTGCCAGGGCTCCGGAGGAGGTAAAAACCTATGTAGGAAAAAAAATAGAGGGCTAAAAAGCTGGAGGAAATGGCCACTCCTGCCTCTCCCTTGAAATCTACAGATGAGGCTTCCTCCTCACGAGAAAACAAAAAATCAAAAGAGACCAGTGGAACCGGCTACTGAGCCAGTTCCAGCTAAAAGAAAACATAAAGAAAAACATGTCACTGCACCTCCTGCTGAACAAGTAAAGGAGCTATCAGCAGACAGACCAATGATGCCCTCAGCTGAGGACATTGTCAAAGCCTTGCAAATCTTACAGGCCCTCCAGGCCGTCAGTCCCTTGGCTTCTCCATCGATTCCAGTGGTTCCTGCCTTGATTCCTTCCACCCAGGAACCAGCATACCTACCTGTATATGAGAAACCAGAGGAGGAGGAGGAGGAGGAGCCCACTGAGCTTGAAGTCTCCCCAGAACAGGACTTTGGTTCCCCTCCCAAGGGACTAGAGGATTATTTGTCTCATAATTCCTTTGTGAGACAAATGGTGGATACCCTTAATCTCTCCATTCAGGAAATAGTGGAAGATGAGGAAGAAGTAGGTTTTCTAGACATGTAGGGGTCACCCCCGCTAAGAAACTCCTACTGCCTATACACAAGTCCCTAAGAAAGGTTGTACTGCAAATTCTGCAAACCCCACCTCTGTGCCAGAGGTAGACAGAAAGGCTGACACAAATTATAAGCAAGACATATCTAATGCTGATTTCCTTTTTACCCACCTTGACCATAAAGGGGTGATACAGGCTGCTGCATGTGACAAAGCCAGGGTAGACTTGGCATCCCACCCTCCCAACAAGGATTCCAGGAAGATTGATGCCATGGGAAAAAAGGGTACTTGGCAGCTTCCCTCCTAGTGAGACAAACCAATCATATGCTGCCCAATACCAGAAAGTCCTGTGGTGTACTGCACTAGCCATGACAGATAAGATATCTGGGGATGTGGCAGTGGACCTAGCTGAGATGGCCAGAACAGCACTGGATGCCACTAAATACCAGTTTCATATAGTTGTCCAATGATACTGCAGTCAGGCTTATGGCCCTTACTGTCTGTATGAGGCGGTTTGCATAGCTCAGGGCTACAAACCTGTCTCAAGACACCCAGACTAAGGCCATGGATTTCCCCTGTGAGAACACCTCTCTTTTTGGGGACAAAACAAAGGCCTACATGAAAAAAGTGGAGGAGTATAAAACCAGTTATAGAAGTACGAACATATGAAAATTGCCAGGAGATACAGGCCCTAGGGTCTGTCGAGTCTGCTTGACTGTGCAGCTATCAGTGTTCTACTGGGCAGTTGACCCCCTAATCCAATAGTGACCTTCCCCTTGACCCTGTCCCACCCCTTCTTAAAACTGCCAAGCGTTTTTGACACTACCACCTCCTCTGGTAGTGCATTACACACATCCACCACCCTTTCCGTGAAGTAGTGTCTTCTCATCTCCCTCTTGAACCTCCCCCCTCCAGCCTCTGACTGTGCCCGCTAGTGTTTCTCCCACCCTTCAATCTAAAAATCCCCTCTGTACTAACCTTGTTTATAGCCCTCATATATTTGAATGTTTCGATCATATCCCACCTATCCCTCCTCTCCTCCAGGGAGTACATGTTGAGCTCCCTCCATCTGTTCTCATAGGGCCTGTCCTCCATTCCACTGATCATCCTGGTGGCTCTGCACTGGACCCCCTCCAGTAACTTTACATCTTTCTTTAGGTAGGGCCACCAGAACTGCATGCAGTACTCCAGGTTCGGTCTGACCAGTGACTTGTACAGAGATAGGATGACCTCCCTCCTCTGTGAAGTGATTCCCCTGGCAATACACCCCAACATCTTGTTAGCTTTAGCTGCTGCTTTCCTGCACTGTGCTGAGTGGTTCATTTGCCCTGTGATCATCACCTCAAGATCTTTCTCCTCTTCCATAGTGGACAACTGTAAACCCTACCCCCCGCAGTGTGTAGCTGAACTTTTGGTTTCTAGCTCCCATGTGCATAACCTTGCACTTTTTCACATTGAAACCCAGCTGCCAAGTGTCTGACCAGTGCTCAGGTTTATCCAGGTCCTCCTGCAGTCCTAGTCATCCCTCTGTGCTGTCCACCACTGCACCGATCATTGTGTCATCTGCGAATAGGCGTATCTTATTGCTGACCCCATCTGCGATGACAGCAATAAAAATACCAAACAACACTGGTCTCAGCACTGAGCCCTGTGGAACTCCGCTTGTTACAGTTTTTGAAGATGAGAGTTCCCCCCTTAACACCATCACCGTCTGTTGCCTATCCTGCAGCCAGTTTCTGACCCACTCCACCATCTTCCCCCCTACCCCCAAGTGATCTAGTTTGCTATCCAGCCTCCCATGCAGCACCGAATCGAAGGCCTTGCTGAAGTCTAGGTACAGGACATCCACTCTCTGGACCCTGTCTATTGCTCTTGTTACCCAGTCATAGAAGTCAACCTGATTTGTCTGGCAGGATCCGCCAGAGACAAACCCATGTTGCCTGCTGTCCTGAAGTCCATTCTCCTCCAGAAAGGCTACCAGCCTCTCCTTGAGGATAGTCTCCCTCAGCTTCCCCATGATGGAGGTGAGGCAGACTCAGCCATAGTTCCCTGGCTCATCATTGGGCCCACTTTTATGGATGGGCACCACATGTGCCATCCTCCAGTCCTGAGGCACGCAACCAGCTGTTAGAGAGGTGATAAACAAGTCTGTCAGTGGCCCTGCCAGGATTTCTGCCATCTCCTTCAGCACCCTGAGGTGGATGCTGTCCAGTCCCAGTGCCTTGTCCATCCTCAGGGCTCTAGGACCTTCTAGCACTCTGCTCTCCGGGATAACCTCCTCTGTAAGTTCTGCCCCCCCCCCCAAGACCAATGCTCCCTTCCCCTGTGGCAATGGCCCTTACCTATCCTTGGTAAGTACAGAACAGAAGTAGTCATTGAGTGCTTCTGCCAGTTCCACCCCCCATTCTCTACCCACCCTCATCCACCTTGATCCTAACAATTTGATCCTTACAGGTTCTTTACTGTCTTATGTACCTGAAGAATCCTTCTTCTGCTATCCCTTGAACAAGCCTAAGTTCTCTTGCCAACTCAGCTGCCCTTAGCAATCTGCTCACCTACCTTTATTTATTTATTTTATTGAAAAGTTTCACCAGAAAAGGCACACTGAACAATATAAAATTGCTCGTCTCACAGAGTGTCCTGGGGGGAGGGGAACATGGGAGTGCAGTAATCAAAAGCATATTTCCATGCAGTATTATAGAAAAGTATATATATAATAATCAACAACACATTTCCAAAGATAATATAAAACAGAGAAGCAACAGAGTAATAAACAAACAATAGATCAGTTCGTAGCATTAGATAAACATTAGGATTTTATGTGAGAGGAGCAAATTAACAGCACTACAGACTAATACATACAATGCGGACAAGGAAGTGCAATAAAGTACATTGGTTTCTCCTCACGTTAAGTGCTAGGCTGGGAAAGGGGATGGGGGAAGCCAGAGGGGATATTAGGAGCAGCAGCAGGATGGAGAGAGGAAGTTGCGGAGGGAGGAGGAGTGCCTGATTTGATGAGGCATTGCGTTCCAGAGCTTAGGGAACCTATAGAAGAACAACGATTGGCCTACAGAGGTGGTGTGTCGTGGTATAGCTAGGGTGCAGTATTTCTTCATTTACCTCTCTCTGTCCTCCTCCCTTTTGGAGCTCGTATTTCCTGAAGGTGGCCCTTTATTTCCTTACTTTTTCCTAACACCTCTCTGCGTAACCAGCTTGACTTCATTGTCCTGGCCTTCTTGCTTTAGCGCTTTAAACATGAGTTTTGTTGCCTCCGCTAACCCAGCTTTGATGATCCCCCATTTCTGACTGGCATCCATGTGTGGCTGAATTCTGGCAATGTGCTCTTCCAGTATGCTCCCCATTCTTTCAAAGTCTGCCCTCCTGAAATCTATCACCTTAGTCCTTGTACTAACTGTCTCCTTACCCATCCCAAGTGAGAACCACACTGCATTGTGGTCATTCCCTGCTAGGGGATACCCCAGTTCTAACCCCTGCATGTTCTCCCCATTTGTTAGCACAAGGTCCAGTATGTTTCCTTCCCTGATTGGTTCTCCTACCAACTGTACCAAGAAGCTGCCATGGAAAGCTTCCAAGAGGACTTGCCCCCTGCTGTTTGAGGTAGCAAGGGTAGTCCACTCCACACCTGGCAGATTAAAGTCCCCCATTATCATGGTGTGGCTCTTTGCACAGACCCTCCTTATTTGTTCCCCCAATTCCCTATCAATTTCTTCGTTTTGGGCAGGTGGTCTGTACACCACCCCAAGCCTCACCTTTCTTCCGTTTGGGTCCTGTGTCTGTACCCATAAGGCCTCTGTCCTACCCTCCTCCCCTGCTGCGTTATTACTTCCTTCGATATACCTTCCCCACACATCTTTCCCCCACCCCCATCCTTAGGGTACAATTTGATTTCTACCTTGAGATCACCAGGTCCCAGTCATGGTACTGGGTGGCCCGCGTTTCAGTTATGGCAGCTATGTCCACTTCTCCTTCTCCTTCTGCCAACACTGCCTGTAACTATGCAACCTTGTTTCCCAGGCTTCTTGCATTCAAGGAGACCACCCTCCAATTTGTTCCCCTCCCTTCCCTTCCCCTCTCTAGCCCACTCTTACTGCTTCCCTTTCTTGAGTTTGAGTTACCCCCTTTCACTTTCCCACTTATTTGGGGGGGCCTACTGGCCTACCTGTCTTGGAGAATTACTATCTTAGCCAACCTTCTGCCTCCCCCCTCTTAGTTTAACGGAACCTTGGTAGCTATATACGCCCCCAGCTTCTGCTTCAGGTTGCCTGTGCCTTCTCTACTCAAGTAGTTCTGCAAGGGATAGACCATCCACTTCCTACAGGTCCCAATACAGAGGAGGCAATGGTAGGAGATCCTACTCCAGACCCTTTTTCCAGGCCCAAGCTATGCCAGACTACCAGTAGACCAGGGGGTACTTTAGAGGCAGAGGCAGAAGGACCAAGAGAAAGTCCAAACCAGCACCTCATGCCAAGGACCAGCCCAAGCAGAACCCCTGACATGCTTGTACAGGTCACCTCCTCCCTACCGGTAGGAGGCAGGCTGGCTCACTTCTTCCAGGCATGGCATACCATCATCACAGACAAGTGGGTCTTGGAGGTAGTGAACCAAGGGCAGTCTCTAAGTTCCAAATCACTCCCCAAGCTGAGAAGCAGAAATTGTGCTCCTGCAACCCCAGCAGAAAAGACTCTTCTGGAGTCAGAAGTGGCCAACCTCCTGCTCATTAGAGCAGTGGAGCCTGTCCGCCTATCTTAGAGGCGCAAGGGCTTCTATTCCAGGTATTTCCTCACCCAGAAGAAAAATGGGGACTTGCGACCCATCCTGGATCTCAGACTCTTGAACAAGCATTTGTCAAAGCCGAAGTTCAGAATGGTCACTCTGGCCATGATTATCTTGACTCTACAGCAGGGGGACTGGCTGGCATCCTTGGATCTCAAGGACGCCTATTTTCACATTCCAGTCTGACCCTGCCACAGATAGTACCTGAGGTTCAGATTGCCCTCAGGCCACTATCACTTTGCAGCCATGCCCTTTGGCCTAACCTCAGCACCAAGGCATTCACCAAGTGCCTAGCTGTAGTATTGGCCCACTTGAGAAGGCAAGGGGTCATGGTATTCCCTTACCTGGATGACTGGCTAGTTGTAGAACAGTCCCCTCAACACACCAGAGACTCTTGCTCTCACTCGGAGTACATTGGAATCTCTGGGATTCCTGATAAATGCCCAGAAGTCTCAAGTGGAACTGGTGCAGGTACTGGACTTAATAGGGGCAGAGCTGGACATCATGCAGGGAAGAGCACTCCTTCCCCAGGACAGGGAAAACAGTATCCTGCAGTTGGCAGGATCCTTCCTGCTAAGCAGACCCAGGCCAGCAAGACACTTTCTGCAACTACTAGGCCACATGGCAGCAGCCACAGATGTAGTTCCAGGTTCAAGGTTCCAAATGAGAGACATCCATTTCCACCTAAGGGCTTACTGGTCCCAAAGGAGGGATCCTCTAACCAAGTTGGAGTTGGTGCCTGTCACAGAAACCCTGCTACAGGCTCTAGAATGGTGGCTACAGAAGAATAACCTCAGGGAAGGAACTCCCTTTCGAAAGGAAAATCAATCAGTAGTGCTTACCACAGATGCCTCTCTCTTGGGCTGGGGGCACACATTCTCAACCTCACGGTCAGTGGCACATGGTCCCCCCAAGAATCACTTCTGTACATCAGTCTGTTAGAGCTCAGGGCAGTTTACCTGGCTGTTCAGTCATTCACTCCTCAGCTCAAGGACAAGGTAGTGCAGGTCAGAACAGACAACACTACCACCATGTATTACATCAACAAGCAAAGAAGCACCAGGTCCACCCTACTGTGCACAGAGGCCATGAAGGTTTGGAACCTGGACTACTCCCTGCAGGTGTCGCTGCCTGCCATCCACCTTCCAGGAAAAGACAACATTTTAGCAGACTCCCTCAGCAGAATCACCCAGAACCACCATGAGTGGTTCCTGAATGCACAGGTACTTCAGTCAGTATTCAGAAGGTGGGACACACCAGAGATAGATCTCTTTGCATCCATAGACAACCACCAGCTGCCACAGTTCTGTTGCAGACCAGCCAAGGGAACTGTGCCAGTGGATGTCCTAACACTGGATTGGTCAGGCAGATTCCTTTATGCCTTTCTTCCTTTCCCCTGTTGCTCAAAACTCTGATAAAACTCAGGTCACAATCAGCAACAATGATTCTAGTGGCACCAGATTGACCAAGGCAGCCATGGTACTCCCTCCTGCTAGCCCTATCTGTGTCACAGCCAATTCACCATCCTCAGAGGCACAATCTCCTGACATCCTCTCAGGGCAAGATTCTGTACCCCAACCTCAAGTCCCTCCACCTGAAGGCTTGGCTCTTGAAGACTTAGAATTTGCCAGCCTGCACCTGTCTGAGGAGGTTCTGAGTATACTGGGGGGTTCTCAGAAACCCTCAACCAGGAAGACTTATGCATCCAAATGGAAGAGGTTTTCCATCTGGTGTGGAAACAGAAGTATAAGTCCCTCTGGGGACAGGCTGTCTGTCTTTTTGGACTACCTAGCCCATCTGCATTCTCTGGGCCTTAGGTCTTCTACTCCGAAGGTACACTTGGCTGCATCTTCAGTATATATTTCAGCTGGTAGAGACAGGTCCGTGGCATCTCATCCTGTCTTCAGGAAGTTTTTTAAAGGTCTTTACCACCTTCACCCTCCCCTTAGGGAGCCGGTTCCTACTTGAGACCTTAACACTTCTATTGCCAGGCTCATGGAGCCCCTCTTTGAACCTATGGCAACTACAGATTTGAAGTATGTCACCTGGAAGGCTGTTTTCCTGGTAGCCATTACTTCAGCTAGGTGAGTAAGTGAACTACAGGCCCTGTGCACAGATCTGAACTACATCTCCTTCCACAGGGATAAAGTTGCGCTTAGGACAAATAGGAAATTCCTTCCTAAAGTGCGTTCAGATTTCCATCTGAATCAGTCCATCATATTACCCGTCTTCTTCACTGCCAACTCCATCTCAGGTGAGCGGAAACTGCATAGCTTGGGTGTCGAAAGGGCACTCAGTCACTACCTTGACAGAACCAAGGCCTCCTGGCCGGAGTATACACAGTTGTTCCTCACTTATGGGGAAGTGGGTAAAGGAAAGCAAGCTTCCAGAAGAACCACTGCACGCTGGATAGTAGCCTGTATATAGTCCTGCTACACTAAGATTGATATGCAGCCTTCCCTGGGCCTCAGGGCACATTCCACCAGGGGCACAGCTGCATCAGTAGCTTCAGCAAGGGATATCCCCTTACTGGAAATTTGCAGAGCTCCTACATGGAAAACCGTCCACACTTTCACCAAGCACTACTGCTTGGACATACAGTCCAGAAGTGATACCAGGTTTGGCACTGAGGTCCTGCAGAACCTTTTCCCCAAGTAGGTTCTGTACCCAACCTCCCAAAGCACTGCTTAGTAGTCTGCAATAGTTAAGCATACTGAGTAATTCTTGGAGTTTGAAGAAAAAATTATCTACCACAGTAATCTTGTTTCTTCCAGGGGATCACTCAGTATGCTTAAAGCTCCCACCCTGCCTCCCATACCAGAACCAGGAAAAGAGATATCTTGTTTCTGCATCCCTGCTGGTCTCTGGCTATTATCATTTGTTCCAGCTAATAGTTGAGTTTTAAACCAGTTGGAACTTATTGTTGTCCCCTCCTTCAGGGATTGTGTTTTTGGGGTATTATTAAGGTGTGGTTAAAGTTAAACAGTATAGCTAATAAGAGGGTCTTTATCCTGTTAGACTTGGTAATGAATCTGAGCGTTGATCAGAATGCAGCAGTTACCAGGGCTTAGCAGTTTGAAACTGGCATGAGCCAATGAGAGTTCCATCATTTACATACATTCCATTCTCTCCATGGCAGTTCAACACAGGAGGCTGACTGCATTATTTTAAGCATACTGAGTGATCCCCTGGAAGAAACAAGATAACTATGGTAAGTAATTTTTTCTTACCACTATCCCCATGTGCTGTCTACTAGCCAGTTTTTTACCCAGGTTACCCCTTATTACCCACCCCAAGCTCTCCAACTTGCTTATCATTCTCCTATGGGGAACGGTGTTGAAAGCCTTGCTAAAATCCAGGTAGGCCACATCTACCGCCCTTCCCTGATCCAACTCCATGATCACTCAGTCGAAGAAATCTATCAGATTTGATTGGCATGACCTTCCCGCTGTGAACCCATGCTGCCTTGGATCCTGTAATCCATTGGATACAAGATATTCCACAATCCTTTTCTTTAGTAGTGTTTCCATTAACTTTTCTATCACCGATGTCAGGCTGACAGGCCTATAACTGCCCGCCTCCTCCCTACCACCAGTTCTGTAAAGTGAGACTATCTCTGCCCTTATCCAGTCTCCCAGGGCCATGGTGGTCTCCAGTGATCCGTTAAACAGGTCTGTCAGAGGTGTAGCCAGTATCTCCCAGAGTTCCCCCAGCACCCTTGGACATATCCTGTCTGGCCCCATTACTTTTTTCCACCTTCAGGTTATTGAGTGCTTTCTGGACTTTCTCTTCAGAAAATGGACTGGTGTCCACTTCCCTCTCCTCAAAGCTCCTGGTGTCTTTTGGAGGTCCTTCCCCTTCCCCTTCTACCATGAATACTGAGCAGAAGTAACTGTTCAAGAGGTTTGCCTTTTATTGATCTCCTTCCATACTGTCAGCCCCCCTCCCTCTTTAACCATACAATCCCTCCCTGGTCTTTCTTTTCTCACTAACATACCTAAAAAATGTCTTACGAACATAGAAACATATGAAGATTGGCGGCAGAAATTAGGCTTCTAGGTCTATCTAGTCTGCTCGAGCGTGCAGCTAACCTTACTTTGCAGCTGTCCCTCCTCCACCTTCCCAAATACCCCCCCAACCCCTCTTGAAACTACCCACCATTCTACAGGATACCGCCTCCTCCTGCAAAGCGTTCCAAACTGCCACTACTCTCTCTGTGAAAAAGTGCCTCCTCATTTCCCTCTTATACCTACCTCCTTCCAATCTAAGTCTATGCCCTCTCATGTCCCTCCCTTTCCTGACTTATTTATTCCCTTTAAGTACTTAAAAGTCTCAATCATATCCCCCCGATCCCTTCTCTCCTCCAGGGAATACATGTTCAATTCCCTTAATCTCTCCTCATAGGGCATATCCTGTAATCCCTGCATCAGTTTTGTCACCCTTCATTGTACCCCTTCCAATAATCTCACACCTATCTTCAGATAATGGCATCAGACTTGCACACAATATTCCAGGTGCAGTATGGTCTTGTTCCCTTGTGATACTCCCTGAGCTATTCTTTCTTCAGTTTGTGCCTTTGCGCTCCTTACTGCTTTACCTACTTCCCATTGTTTTACCAGTTACACTTCTCTATCCTCCTCCCTCTGGGTCCCCTCATACCTTCTGAATGCTATTCTTTTAGCCTTCACCTTTTCTGCTACATCTTTTGAGAACCATGTTGGTCTCCTCCTTGTTTTACTTTTGTTTACCTGCTTGTCACAGAGGTTTGTTGCCTTCACTATGCCCTTTTAGTTTGGCCCACTTTTCCTCCACCCCCTATAGGTCCTCTCCCCCTGCCAGGTCATTCCTAGTATCGAAGGTTTGGGTCCCAGCCAGGGAACAGATTACCATCTGGGCAGGTATGATATGCAAAAGTGGAGATCCTTAGCCCACTGTGCCTTCATCACCAGACTGTAGCGTCTTTGCGGGGCCATTATACTGGTGGAGTAGTCATTGTCAATGTATATCCTGGTGTCTTGGTGTGTGACAATGTTCTGCTGCCAGGCCAAATGAAGAACCTTCTCCTGTTCTGGCAAGCAGAGAAACCAGAGGACTATAGAGTGGGGTCAGGCCTTAGGACTGGTAGGTTTTGGCGGGATCCAGTCATAATAGCGCGGCCGAAATAGCGTGAGCAATAACCGCGCATACATAATAGCGCTGCTACATTATAGCGCGTTAACAATATAGCGCTAATGAAATAGCGCTAAATGAATTTGAATAAGCACTCTGCACTGCACTTATCTGGCTACTGTTACAGATGTAAGTTTGCAAAGTACTAATGCGTTTCAGTGCTTACTGGGTTGAATATTTGGCTGATCCAGCATTTCAATCCTTAAGGTCCTCAAGGAGCATGACGTCTGATTTCAAACTCCCTATCCTGAAAAGCTCCAGGTCTTTAAGGCAACGGGCACAGAACTTTACTGGAAGAACATGGATGGTGCACTTCGATGGATCGCATTACGGAGCAACCTCCCCGACCGCAATGCTCGCAATGGCAACTAACTAAGCTATCACGGTGCCGACCGCAATGCTCGCAATGGCAACTAACTAAGCAATCATGGTGCCGACTACCAATACAGACCCAATACAGACCCAAAGGCTACATGGAGGGAGGGGGCAAAACCTGAAGCAGAATTCTGCACGAGGAGAACCTGAAGACCGAACAGATGGAAAGATAAGTGTGAGCTGGCATATATTTACATAACAAATGGTCTTCAGTACCTTTAAGACAAGGCATTAAGCTACAAGTTTAGTTTTCTCTTTGATGTACTATTTTTTTGGTTTTCTTTCTTTCTCAACAACTACCAGCAGAGGGAGTAATATAGTAGCCTATACTAGACTACTATCATGTTTATGGACAGAATTAGCATCGATCAGTAAAGCGCTATTAAATAACACGCTGTAATTTCACTACGCTATTATGCAGGAAGCGCTAAAATGTATGTGCTGTAATAACACGCGTGATATTGCATGCGCAATTTTGACAGTGATCCGGTTTTGGCCCAAGGGCTTGCTGGGCCCACTCCAGCTCCAAGGTGAGATCTGGGGGGATTGGCAAAATGGATCTGAGGAAAGAGGGGATGAATGCCATGATGTCTGAGGGTATGCCGATGGAAGAACAAAACCCTGACAGCAAAATCCCCCCACAGTGACAATTTTCGAAATTGTCGCTGTGGGGGATCCGCTGGCGAAATTTCGCCCTTTCACCAAGTTACTCCCCCCCACCAATGAGTTAACTCTGACTCAGAGTTAACAATCCTTAGTGGGGGGGGCGCGGGGGGCACAGCCACCCGTTTGAAAAACACTGATATCTGTCAGGTGAAATTTCGCCTGTCAACATCAGGGATTGCACTATGCCAAACCTCAACAACACTGTTGTCGTATCGGCATAGGTAAACCATGTCTGAGCCTTCAGCACCTTCTGGCAGATTACATATATGCAGATTGTTCCATCTTACCCTACAATCAGCATCACCCAAGCGGTCTTGAAGTGCCTGCATAGTGGAGTGTAGTTGTAGGGTCGCTCTCTCTGTGGTGTCTAGGCAACCATTTTGGTGGGAGATCTGATCACCCTGGCCAGTCAGTCTTCGCTCAGGTTTGCTGGTGTCTGTTCTCAGATAAGAGGTGATGAGTTTCATCTCTTTCCCAAAGCCTCGGAGCTCACCGAGTAGGACGTCCATCTCTCTTTGGAGGGTTGAGGCGCCGAGGGTAGCTGCATCCCTTCCAGACTGTAGAGTGGTATGTGGTGACTGAAAGCTCTCATTATCAGAGCCCCTGACACTGTATCAGCCCCCATCTGCCAAATCAGGAGGTAAGGCAGTCCAGCTGGAATGTTTAATTTCTGTAAATTCCCTCCAGCAGTTAAATACAGTCAAAAGTTTGAAAATGTTAGTAAATTTAGAGGGTTAAATCCCAGCTCATGGTCAGAGCTCAACTAGTAGGCTGCTCAAAGCATCATGACATCACCAGAAGTCCCTCCATGCTTTATTGTTTTGTTTTTCCATTGAAGGCACTGGTTCCAGTATCTGCTCTGAGGCTCGTTATCTGTGTTTTTGACATCACTGGAATCAGGGTTCCCCCTCTCAGACACCCTGGTATCTGTACCATGCTTATCTGATAGCTGAGCAGCTTTCTCTTTTTTATCTCCTTTGACACGGACTGTTGCTGCTTAGATGCGTGCTTTCTACCATCACTAGGAACTCCCTCAGAGTCTTTATTGTGCTGTGGCCACATACTGTAGAGACAGACCAAGAAGCCATAAATTCTCTTTTTTATACCTTTTCTTTTGTGTTTTAAGGACAGAACTTTTTTACAGAGCTTACAATTGATACAATCGTGATCTGGACTCAGGCATGGTAAGCGAAGCTTGTGGCAGTCTGCCCTTGCCATGAGTTGAAAACAAATTGTAAATTTTTTTTAAATCTGTTGATCCTGTACACTTTTTTGGTCTATCGTTCATGCCTAACACTGAAAGATCTGCCAAAAAATAATTTTATTCCCGTCCTAGTTACAAATAAAGAATGGTAAATATTATTACTCACAGATAATGAGAAGCAGTTATATTGTATTTCAAAAACAAGCGGTTATACAGGAAAAATGGTCCAGTTCCCAAAATGGGAACCAGGTGTCAATTTGTTCAAAAACTGCCAAATTATAAAGACAACTTGGCAGTTTTGTATTTATTTATTCCAATGCAGTCAGTTCCCTTTAGGCAGGAACAGCGGTGCAGTGCGGCGTTCTCCAGTTTCTGAAACCTATCAGGAAGTGGAGAAAACTATAAAATATTAAATAAAATGCAACACCTAACACAGAGTACTGAAAACAAATTCAGTGCCTAGAAAAGGAAAAAAATCAAACTGTAGACCAGAAGACTGGAACCGTACTTCGGGACGACTGCTCTCTTCAGGCGGAGAAACAAATCTAACATTAAAACACTAGGGGAAGCTACAGCGTTTGAACTTATATTCTATCTCGGGGACATCACACTCTGGTGGGACGATGCTTGTTGTTAACCCCTTTAGTGTCCTGTGTCATACAGCATAGGAAACTAGTGTCTATGGCCATAAAGATGTATTTTGTACATCTTAACGGAAAGGACACTGGGCCATCGGATCCCTGCTGTCCTTTCCAGGTCTCACCCACAAGATCTCGAAAGGAGCCCTTAGACTCACAATCCTGTGGGTCTGGAATGCTTTAAATATCACTTGTTTGCAGAAAGCAATGCAAACATGGCATGTATCTGCTTTCTCATCCTCTGGAAAAGCAGGCATTGAGAGGAGACAGTGTAGTAGGGCAGACGGAGGCTGCAGAGCTCTGTTATATCTGCTGTTTGGTGTGGTTAAAAAAATGATAAAATGTGTCACATCAAGGACCTCTAGTGTCCTTTTACAGAGTTATTGTGGTTTTGAGCTATTCAGGTGTTTTAGGCAGGGTTGTTTAATTTAAAAAGAAAAGTTACTTTTTTTCTCTCTTTTTTTAAAGCAGCTTGTGTAGTGTTTTGGCCATTTAAACTTTTTTTCTTTTTTTTTTCAGGGCACTGTTGTTTTAGGACTCCTATTACTTTTCTAATTGTTGTTTTAGAGTGTGTTAAAATGAATTTTAGTTTTGTATAGCACATTTTATTTTCTCTAATTTACTCCCATTTATATGCCTTCCCAATGCTCCCAGGTTGCCCCTGTAAATCGTTCTTGAAGTTGTACCCAGTGGGCGTTACCTGGTTACCAAAGAATAATAATAAAAAAATAATGAAATAACATAACAAATAGCATAGAAGACTTTGTTAATATACAGCGACGCTGTAAGTGTCTGTAGTGGGACACAAACCTAGGGCTCTTTTTTTTTAATAATCAAACTCTGTTTCTTTTTCAAACAGTACTATGTGAAAAAAACAGTACTTAGAGATATGCATAACGTATTTACATAGAATAAAAATGAAACAAGAGAAAAAAAAATCAGCATTACCAGTTGCTCCTTTAACTGGAAACTTAGTTTATGCGTTTACATTGCATTCTCTATAAACCTTTTTAAGAGACTTGGTCTACAGCTTATAAACATCAGAATAATAGCCTATGTATTTTCCCAGTCTCTGCACCTTTTATAGGGTAAACGTGGGATCTTTTGCCATGGCATATATAATCCAGTTATTCCAATCTGTTCCTGCCTTTTTCTGTCTGATCTCTGAGCTTATATGTCAAGAATTCTAGCCATAGGTGTTGGAACAGAGGGGCCGCTAGGGTCATGGCCCTACCACGTTCATAAGTGGCCCTATCAGTAGTTGCAATCATCTTAATGTATTTAATATGGGAGAAGTTACCTCTTACATCTTTGGCCCTACCACTTTTCAAACCATTCCGGCACCAATGTTTCTAGCTGGTAAATGGAATTGACTATAGTGTATGGTAGAACACTATTATATGCTGAATTCAATGTAAAGCCACAGCTATTATGATATCGATGTGACATCATGCTACTGTTAACTACTATGTTCACGTCACATTGATATCATAGCAAGAAATAATGCTGCCGTGATACACATTCCACCACACCATCACATCGCAGCCTTTCTCAGTACTCAGCAGCATTCAAACTAAAATGGCAGTTTTAGTTCTTTTATTATTTCTTTTTCTCATCGGTTACCTGGTATTCAGCAAGAGTGCTCCAAAAGCATCTCCTCCACGAATGACCTTTTCCAGTGGCACTTCCAGATGGCGCACTGATTACGCTGACCTGTTTGACCCCTGGGGCCCGATTCCAAGACATCCTGGTCACCACGCATAGGGTAAAGGGGAAAGTCAACAAATGGCTCAAACGTTCCCGGGTCCAGCTCCTGAAGCAAAGGGATAAACTCCGGTCAATGTGGAAGTCATCCTGTCGGTTATGCGACTTTGATGCCTATAGGGCTTTATGGAATACTTATAAAAAGGAGATTCGTCTTGCCAAAAGTACATACTACAGGAACCTCCTCAGTTCCTCTACCTCCAACCATAAATGGTACTGGTCGCAAATTAAGGAAATTCTGGGGATCAATCAGCCTCTGACCCCTAATGATATGTATATCAATAATACTTATTGCAATCACCCCCTCACCATTGCTAATGTCTTCAACACCCTCTTTTCTACTCTTCCCTCCCCCACACCTACCACGTTCCACTCTGACCAGACGGCCACTCCCCCACTGGCCACTGCTCCCCTTCCCCTGGAGCTGTCTCTGGTCATATGTCATGATGTCCTTAAACTACTAAGCTCTATCCCTGTCTGTGGTACTGCTGGACCTGACGGAATCCATCCAGGGATTCTCAAACAGTTTGCTGCTTGGTTAGCGGCGCCTGTAACTAGGCTCTTTAACCTCTCTATCTGTTCTACCTCTGTCCCCTCAGCCTGGAAAATGGCCGGAATTATACCTGTGTTTAAGAAAGGGGATACCAAGATCCTATCTAACAGTGGCCCCATATCACTCCTCCCTATGTTCAGCAAGCTGCTTGAGAAACTTATCCATCGACAGGCCTCTGATTACCTTCTCAAATTCAATCTTCAATCCCCTGTTCAACATGGTTTTAGGGCAGGGCACAGCACAATGACTGTCCTAACCCAGTTTACAAGTGATGTCAAATGTAATATGGACAATGGCCTACTCACTGGAGCTGTGTTTATAGACTTCTCTAAAGCATTTGACATGGTACATCACCCGCTATTACTGGCTAAACTACAGGTTCTTGGTGCCTCAAACTCTACCCTGTCCTAGATTGCTAGCTACTTTGATAGTCACTTCCAGACTGTCTCATTCCGTAAGGTTCTCTCCTCCTCTGCCCCATCACCTGTGAGGTCCCTCAGGATCTATCTTTGGCCCCTTCTCTTTTCTCTTTTCCTTAATGACATCCCTGATCCTTCACCTCACAGCAGTATACTCCTGTATGCAGATAACCTTGTGCTTTATTCTGTCTCCAAGTCTATAGTGGATATAAATTATAATCTTTCCATCGACTTTCAGGCCCTTCAATCCTGGCTTTCTTCTAACCACCAAATTCTAAATGTAGCTAAGACCCAGGCCACGCTTTCTGGTTCTGCTAAAAAAGTGTCCATAGAGTCTCCTAAGCTTTTGGTCCACTGCTGTGATGGCTCTGGTGTCTCTAACTCCTCAGTCTTCAACTACCTTGGGGTTACGCTTGACCCGGTACTTGATTTTGGTGCACATATCAATGAAGTATGCCGCTCTGTTAATGCTAAAATTGCGGTGGCCTACAGAGTGCGCCACTCACTCACCCCAGCTGCCAGGATCTCTGTAGCTCGTGGTGTATTACTTCCTCAACTCCTATATGCCCTCCCTGTATTTTCTCATGCCAACGCTGAAGCTCTCCACAAGTGGGACACCTCCTACAACAATATCTATAGATTCGCTTTATCGGCTCCTCTCCTAACTCACCGCTGCCTCCTCTATGCTGCCTTACACTGGCTGTCTCCGGATGCCCGCCATTCATATGCACTAGGGTGTTTTATTGACTCCTTTACGAGAACCCCTCGGCCAGCCACTCTGGGTGGCATGCTTACTCTGGTCTCTTACTCCCAAACCCTTAGATCTTCCACCTTCCCAATGCTTGCTGTTCAGCACTGCTCTTCTAAAATGGGTGAGCAATCATTTGCCTATTTTGCTCCTGGGTTTTGGAACTCACTTCCCCATCATATTAAGAATAACTAATCTCCCCACTCTTTTAAGCGATCACTGTTTTCTCACCTCTATTCTCTTAGTACCTGCGACTGCTTGTGACCAATGTATAGTCCTCCGTTGTGTTCCTGCTATCTCTGGATAATGTTCTAAAGTATATATTTTGTCTATTTGTGGGTTTTCGTCATCTTTTTTCTCTCCTAGCCAGGCTATTTTAACTGTTCTAATGCATTTGCCAATACTGTATCCTACCCTAATTGTGTGCTTAGCCCTTACTTTTATCTCTGTTTGCATATTTAATTACTGTGATATTGTTGGCCTGACAGGTATGTCCCTACATGCCTAATTTGTTGAAATTGCTGTACCTTACTGTTTGCTATTATTGTATTGTCACTTTGTACTCTCCAGGGTCATGCCTGAAAATAGTCAGGCTTGTTGCCAAGTGTACTTACCCGGTTACCAAAAGCTAATACATAAATAAATATGTTGCAACTCACCGGCGCTTGAGAGTTGTGACATATACCGCTACACCGGGGACCCTGCGCCCAATTCCAGAACAAACAGAGTCTCTAGCGATGATGTACTGTGACTTGCGGTACTGCCAATGTTGTGCTGAAGGAAGGGCACACCTACACAGGGTGCTGCAAGCCGCAGTAATGCCCTCCAACAGGGCGCATGCCTCACATGACATGGCCCCCCTCAAAGCCCCACTCCCCCACACTGTGACAATGCCCCACAGGGCAGGTGGAGGGGCCACTGGACTACCATGGAGTGAGTGGCATGACAGGGGACATGAACAGCCCTGTGGGGCAATACCCGGGGATGAGGGCGTGGGGGTGCCAGTAGCCCACAGAGGGCTGCCCTGCCAATGGAGGATGGGTGGGAGCCCATGTGGGACCATGGGGGGTGGCTGTTGGGGCACCAGGCATAGAGGTGCACCCACGGTGGACGTAGGGTATGGTTAGACCTACTAATAGCTGGTCTAATTGTGCTTAGACCACTGTCTTCTGGGGCCGGACTTGGAATAGCACATTTGCTATTCTGTCAGCCACCCTCGTGGAATGGGGCATAACTTCTGCCTTAAACCCCCTTGCGCCATGTTGCAGGGGGTTTCTGGTATAGCCAGTGGCATAGTCCACCTTTGGCGCAGGCAGCCTGTGACATGTAGCAGGCTGCCTTCTGAAATACTGATTGGCATACCGCATGGCACACAGTGTGACTTGCGTCATATATGTTGGTGCAAGTCACACTGCGCCAATGCATATGCATTTCAAAATAGGGCCCCTAGATTCAGCATTAACTTCCAAATCACATGGCACAGTGCTGTTTTTATCTTTTATTGTTTTTCCTATTTTAAATGCGATTAGTACAGGGATCTGTAAAACGTGTAAGAGAACAAGATCTGTTCATTTGTTTTTAATAAATCTTTTTTGAGGGGGCCCAGTGGTGCAGAAGGTTGAGGCGCTGGACATCACTCCTCAAGGTACGCTGGCAACCCAGGTTCGGGAACAAGCCCGGGTCATCGGAGGTCGGCACGGGGGGGGGATGGTGGAGCTGGATTGAGCTGCCGGCAGGCAACTCTCTTCTCCAGGGGTGGTGGAAGTGGCACCTCTCAGCTAATGGCTGCCCCCCTGCCCCCTGGTAGAGGCCATGGAACAGCACAGGCTTGAGGGTGCCAGGCAGTAGAACATGAGGTGGGCAGAAGGGGGCCATCACCGGGGCTTTAAGGTGCATGCACGCCTCCACACGCATGCGTCCTTTTCCTGGGGCCCTCGGGCAAAAACAGAGGAAAATCTCCAGCGGCAGGATAAGGATCGACTCCCTACAGGCGCCGTTCCTGGGCCGGGCATATGATAAGCCTCAGTTATTCCAGGTGATGTGGCTGGGAGAGCCAATCGGATGGGGGCTGTCGGTGGCAGGGTGCAAAAAAGAATGACATGATAAAAAAATATATTTTTTTGGGGGGGCCACTTTGACACCTCCATGTTCACGTCTTCACTCCGAGGTAAGCGTTTAATTTACCCTGTACATTTAATGCGTTACTCTGTGTTATCAAAGGTGCTTTTTTTTAACTGGTTCCCTATACATTATATAAGATAATGTAGGAGGAACAGTTAACAACCACATTGCATTCACATGTCAAGGTTACCATGGTTACTGCAAACCTCTCGAGCTGTGCTCTTGAGGTTTACAGACAAATGGTAACCTCTCGATGCAAATACACTGCGGTTGTTAACTGTTTCCCATAAATTATCATCTATATTGTTATCCAGTCTTGCAGACTCTGTGTGTTTGTTGTTAACCAGCTTTGTGTTTTGGATTTTTTTAATAACTCCCATACATATTCCTAGCATATATTTTGAGGCAGGGTCTTTGAGCTCAGGAGGTACATATGGAATAATACCATTTCCTTTGTGAGAGAAAGTTGGGGCGATATTATCTTTTTAGTGCCTCTTCCACCTCTCTATAGAGTGCAACTAGTTTTGTACACTCCCAAAAGATATGGAAGTGTGCTGCTCTAGGTTCCTCACAGTCCCTTCAGCACTGTGCCATGGAACTTGTTTTCTGCTGAAGCTGTTGTGTGGCTGTAATGAAAAATCTATCTAAGCATTTCCAGCTAAATTCCCTCCACGCTAAGGATGTGGAGACCTTATGTGCATTGTTGTAGTTTATTTCCCACACTTTGGGATCAATTGAGTGTCCTATTTCATTTTCCCATTGCTTGAAGGCCTTTAGTGTGTGTGTGTGGGGGTGGGGGGTTATCTGCCTCCAGTAGTGCTCTGTATAAGGTGGAAATGAGATGTGGTATTTCTTGACTTTGTACTGCCATCTTCACTATCTGTAGGAGTGTGTTAAATGTTTCTAGGCCTGTGTTCCCTTTATTCAACCCTGTTAGATATGCCCTGGCTTGGAAATATCTAAAACATTCCTGCTGTCTCAGTCCGTACTCCTGACTGAGATTTTGGAATGTTTTGATTTCTTTACTCTGCATCATCTGGATTTGGAAGCATAACCCTCTTCATGCCCGTGTTTTGTATCCTAGATCCATCTGGGTGGGGGCAAAGTCTGGGTGCATATGTAGGGGTAGGAGCCAAAGCAGTTGTTTTGCAGAGTTATTCTTTTTTATCCATTTCTTCCATATCTGAATGGGAGTGTGAATAAATGTTGAAGTACATTTATAGTGTTTACCAAGGCTTCTGATATCCAATAGGCCTAGTTCTACGGGCTGTATGGGGTTAACTCCCTATCTAATTCTACACATGGTTGGCCTGGTCCATTCTGTAGCCAGAACATTACTGCTTGCAGCTGGGCTGCTTCGTAGTACCTTTTTAGATCTGGGAGTGCCAGCCCTCCCAGCTTTTTGGATGTAGTCAATGTCAACATTGCTATCCGCAGTCTTCTGCCATGCCACAAAAATCGTGAGATGCCCCTACTCTACAAGCTCCGTGAGTTCTGTGGTATTGGGAGGGTAAAGTTTTGAAATAAATATAGACATTTTGAGAGAATTATTATTTTTATGGTAGCCACAGGTCTTTCTAGTGATAATGGTAACACTGTCCACTTATCTAAGTCTTTCTGGAATTGTTCTTGTAGAGGGCCATAACTGGCCTCGTATAGTTGGGACACAGATGCAGGTAGTTTTATTCCCAGTTACATCATTTGTGCGTCATTTGTGACAGGTCCCATTTAAAAGGTGATTTAGCCCGGGTTGCATTGCTGGGGCTGGGTATAATGTACTGTTCAGGCTTCTGTTTTATTTCCATTTAATTTATACCTTGATAAGTCTACGTATTGCTCAAGTATGGTCCAGACATTGGGAAGATCCGTTTCTGGTGCACCCACGTATAGCATGATGTCATCTGTATAGAGGGCAATTCGGTGTTCTGAGCCCTCTGCCCCTGCAAAACCTGTTATCTGGGGATGGTTACATATAGCTTGTGCATGGGGTTCAGTATAGACAGAGAACAAGAGTGGGGAGAGGGGGCATCCCTGCCTCGTGCCTCTTTGTAGTGGGAAGGCATGTGATAGGTGGCCGTTTGCCCTGACCTGTGCCACTGGGGCTTAGTATAAAAGGGCTATTAAATTTCTGAATTGTTTGGTGAAGCTGAATTGTGTCAGGGTAGCTCCCAGGAATGCCCAGGATACCCTATTAAATGCTTTTTCTGCATCTAAGCTTAGGGTGAGCGTTGGGGTGCCTGTCCCCACCATTTATTGTATAATAGTCAGGGATCTTTTTATACTGTTCATGGTTTGTCTTGTCCTGATGAAGCCTGTCTGGTCTGGATGTATTATATGGCGAAGTATTTCATCTAATCTTTTTACAATGATGGAAGTGAACATTTTGTAATGTATATTTAGGACTGATGTTGGTCTGTAAGACTCACATCTATCCTTGGGTTTTCCAGGTTTTAGTATAACCAATATTGTGACATAGTTCGGGGGCATTTCCCTCTAGTATCCAATTAGTGGCTCTCAGAAGTAAGGGTTGGACCTCAGGGGAGAATCTTTTGTACAATTTTGCCACATATCCATCAGCATACCTCTCAACTGTCACACATTATGAGGTACGTCACTCATTTTACCTCTCAGAAACCCTTTTTCCATCATGGGGAAGGTGATATTCCACATTCCTCACTGAGACTTTAAAGCAGAAAGTCATAATAATCTATTATGCTTAGTTATACAAAATCATTTTGAACATTAGTGCACTGAGCTTCCAGTGCCATGATAGACACTATGTCACACATTTTGCTCATTTGTCACACATCGTGACACACATTTTGGTGAAGAAAGGTTGAGAGGTATGTCCATCAGGGCTGGGGCACTTTTCTGTCCTGAGGCAACCTATTGCTGCCCGTAATTCTGCAGTTGATATGTGTCTTTGCAGCATTTCCAGGGCGTAGGTGTCTAGCTTTGGTAAGTGTAGTGGGGTAAAGAAGGCATTTAGTGCCTCATCCTGTGGCTTGGGATCTGCTTTATATAGCTTTGTATAGTAGGCCACAAATGTGCCAGCTATTTCATGTATTACCTTGTGGGTCTGTCCAGTTATAGGATCCCTTACTTTGGAGATAACCTCTCTTTGATGGAACCCCCCTCACTCTATGTGTTAATATTCTAGTTGCTCTCCGGCCCCCATCATAGTATTTTTGTCTTATATACAGTATCTCAGTGCTCTTTCAGTTTGTTCTAAGGCCAAATTGTGTAATTGTTTTTTTTATTTTGCTTATTTGGGCAGGGTTCACTAATGTGCCCTCCTGTTGTTGGTGCTATAGCTAATTAGCCTGCCTTTAAGCACTGCTTTTAGTGTGTCCCAAAGGTACATTGGTTGGGTGTCCTGGGCATCACTTAGTTCCACTGCCTCTTTGATATATTCCTTGACCATATCAAGAAAGTCTCTATTTTTAGGTATGAGGCATCTAGCCTTCAGTGTGTCCTTTTATGACACAGGCCCAGGTGCACTGTTAGGGAGAGCAGGGCAAGGTCCGAGAAGGAGATTGGTATTATCTTACAGGAGGAGACCCTAGTTAAGTCGTCCTGTTGCATAAATAGGTAGTCTACTCAGCTATAGGTGTGGTGTGGTGTGGCGCTGAGTAGTGGGTATATTGCTTCTGGGTCAGGTGGCATTTTCTTCAAACATCTTTCTATTTCATTGAGGCTATGAATCTCCTAAAATACTTACGTGGTGCTGTAGTCTGTGGCTGTCTAGTCGCTATGGAATCTCGTGAGGCATCCATTAATAAGTTAAAATCCCCCATGATCACTAGTGTTCCTGAGTTGTTCTCTATGATTTTATTTAGTATCCTCTTAATAACTGGGGTCTCCGACCCTGAGGGGAGATGCACATTTGCTACAGTAATTGGGGCACCATCTATCTTCCCTTGCACTATAATTACACATCCCTTTTTATCTCAGGTTACTTTACACTCTTGAAATCCCAAGTGTTTGGCTGTTAAGATTATCACCCCTCTCCTCTTTCCTTGCTTTTAAGAGGAATACACTTGTGCGTAATCATATTTTATCAGTTTTTATGCTTCTATCTAGTGAGATTCTTGACTGGATTATTAAATCCATTCACATTTACAGAGTAAATGTATATTTGAGATTTCGTAATCATTTAATAATTCTTTCTGGGTGATCCCAGTCTTAGTTTTGAGTTTCATCCCAGTGTTTGCTGCATCTTTCTGTCTGATGTCTCGTTTCATAGGTTTATACATCCTGAGCTTTCCAATCTCTTCTTGCGCTATTCTGATCCTGCTTCTGGCATCCTTACACGTAACTACATACACAACATAAACATAAACTATGTACATAAAAATGTGAGCTTTGGCCTTCCAAGGTAGGGGCCACCCTGAAGAGGGGCCCTATAACTCAGGGGAACTAGATGGAAGCTTTCCTTCTCTGAGTCTGGAGGGGTTTGGGGTTACAAGAACCTCAGCCTCCTGTGGAGCTACTGTGCTCCGGAGTAGAATAGAGGTGTTTGGGTAGAAAAGAAAAGGGTACAAGGAACAGTAGAATGATAGAGGTGTGAAGAAAGCATGTAGTGTGAGTCTGAGGAAATGGAAAGAGTACAGTGGGTTGGATCAGGCGTCTAATGGTCCTCGGCAGGAAAGATGGGTCCCCAGTGGCTCCCATTGGTCATGGGTAGGTTTTCCCTACCTTCTTAGGAGAGGGTAAGTGGGCTTCTGCTGGCTCTGCCCTGTTGTTGTACCCCAAGGCTATAGGGAGAGCTTAATTGTGTTTTGGATGTTGGCTGGTTGTGGGGTTCGTCTCCCCTTGCTCTCCCCCCGCCACTCCCCAAAGGATTTCTCATTTCTTATTTGGAGTGGCCCAAGAGGGGGAGGGGGAGAACGTGAAAAACCTTCTCTCATGACTTTCGTATTCCCTTTGTTCTTTTCCCCTTCTACCATACATGATATATACATGCATGACAAAAAAGCGATACAAGAATATATAACATTATCAAGGTTCCTACCAAGTCACCACAATCTGCCTCTTGTGAGAACCCCAACATTCATTACATCTTTATGGGTCCAAGTCTAGATGTGCTAGTAGCTCATGGTTGGTGACTTTTTTTTTGTCTTTGTTCCCTCTCTTCCCATCATCACCATCTTTCTTAGATAAACTAGGGCTGTACTTTTCCTGTAATATAGCCATACCAACCCCCGGCATGACTAATCATATGAGAGTGCTGTTTGGGTTTTGTGGGGGGAAGGAGCCTATGACTCACATCTTGTATGGGGGCCTGTCGAGTCGGAAGCATGGTCTCTGACTAGAAATCCTGAAGGATTTCTGGGCTGACATCTGTCCTAACTATACACCAGCAAACCCTTTATCAAAAGCCTCATCACTCCTTTGGCCCCGTTTCCCCTCGGGTAGTAGTGAATATTGCCATCATCAAGTAGCTGCACAGTGCAGCCCTCCTAGGTGTCTGCCACTATGCATGTCTACGACTAGACCCCCGCTCCTTCCCTCACACACTCACCTTGCAATGTAGATTGTTCTTAGGTCCGTGGGACCACCTGGGTCTTCCAAGGGACGTCAGTTGGGGCTGCAATGTTCAGGATTAATGTTATTTGTGGCTTTTTCATTTTGTGGGATAGCTGGATTTACTGTGGGAAGTCCGTTGGGGCATGCAAAGTTCTAGAGTCAGAGTTATTTATGGCCCTCTTATTCTACTGTGTCATGTCCTGAGAAGCCAAAGAAAGTCTTTTGTTGCCAACATAAGTTGACTCAGCTCAGGTGTCCAGTATGTTTTGAATCTCCAAGTCCTGTCAAGTTTCTGAAGTTTTCAGCCTTGCGATTGTAAGTTCCCCCTACTTCCCCTGCCTTGGGTATTTAAGGTGGTAAAGTCTGTGGGGAAGGGTGAGCACTGTACAGTCAGTAAAACACAGTCCAGAAATAAGACAGGAAAACAGTACCTAATTGCCCATGGGTGATGATGGTGATGGATGGACTCCATCTGGGTGCCCTGGACCCTCAGGGCACTGAGCTAGTACACAGGAGGGGGTGATGAAGATTTTCACCTGCCTGGCCTTGCCCACCTCACCCAGAGGCCTTTGTAGACAGTTTTCACCAGGCAGGCCTCCCAATGTCTTCCTCGGTTAGTCCCTGGTCCCCGCTGTTCTGGATGCCACCCTGGAACACATTGGATGCAAGGCTGTGAAGGCAACTTCTTTTAGCAGCAGCAAAACAGTTTGTTTGTTTTTCAAAACACAAGAGGCAAATGAAAAGTTGCAAACACAAGGGATCCCATTTAATGAACTGTCAACAGAATAAACAGTCACTCCACGGAGTAGTAAAACAGGACCAGGGGGGTCACATTAGTAGCTAAACAGTAGAAGGTAATCTGTATTTTGGACCCAGGGGTCCCAGTTGCATAAGATATTTAGTCAGACAGACAAACCCAACAAAATCAGTAACTCGAGGTCAAAAAATGCACACACGCGCAGCATTAGACTTTTGACTCCCAGCTTTACACTGTCTTACCAGGAACTCTGACCTGCAAGGGGTGCACAGCACACTTATGGCCCCCCTCATCCTTTACTCCTGCACAAGCTTTAAATTGGAAACTGCATCTTTTAGGTAATGGGGTTCCCTCCATAAACTGGAGCAGTTAAAATCACAAATGACAAGGGCAGGAGCGAGACCCTTCAAACACAGTCCAGCACCGATCAGTGATGCTATGCCACTGCTCCGAGCATCCCTGGGGTATTTTCCCTGGTGACCCCACAGGTTTGGGCAAATCCCTCATGCAGTGATCCCAGTCCAGAACAACCTCTTTTGTAGAGCTAGCTGAACTTCCATGAGATTTTAGAACACAGCCTGCCACTCTGCCTTCTTCCCAAATGACCAGCCCACAGGTCTCCTCCTCCTCCTCCTCCTCCTCCTACGGACTCACACTTCTTGGAGCTCCTCAGCATGCAGTGGCATCTCACGTCCAGGTAATTTCAAGACCAACTGCCACCTAGGTCCCAACACCATTTGGTCCTGCCACCACCAGAACGGCGCCCGCGATCCCTTTAGCCAAAACAGGCCCAGCCACAAGTCTCCAAATTAACTCCAAACTGCATTCCTCCCAGGATAAGGCTTTTCCCCAGGATGCCCCTCACCTCATGTCTCAAGTGTTAGCAGCAGAATTATTGTCCACTGCTCTC
This sequence comes from Neoceratodus forsteri, assembly GCA_016271365.2. Taxonomy (NCBI): domain Eukaryota; kingdom Metazoa; phylum Chordata; order Ceratodontiformes; family Ceratodontidae; genus Neoceratodus; species Neoceratodus forsteri. Next base: position 880,195,360 of record CM057450.1, on the reverse strand, counting down.
CTCTGGGATGTTCTGCAGTCCAAGCCCAAAACACTGGGGCTTTAATAAAAACAGCAGCTGCCACTTTCCTTGGTGCGCACCTTTTTGGCAGCATGAAAACTTCAAAAATAACAACCCACACAGCCGCAAGGCTGCATGGCCAAGCAGGCAGACGCCCCGCTCCAACCTGTTCCGGCACCTCTTCATAAATCTCTCATCTCCCTTCTCATCCACTCCCTTTTACATCCCTCAGACGGTCTTGTGCCTAAAACTCTGGTCCAATCCGATTCTTACATACACCAAACCTGCTGCTCTCCTTGGTTCCCCCCGGGACTTATAGTCCCGATTCGATATTTATTATCTGCTCCCAAAGGTGCCTGCTGGCACTGAAAACTACTGTAACTTAAAGGAGCCATTGCTTCTTTAAATTCCTACCTAGCCAGCCCGCCGGCGCAGCGGTTGGATTTCCGCTTGTGACGCCAGTGACCCAGGTTCGGGAATGAGCCTGGGTCACTGGAGGGCAGGCCAGGGGGAGAAGGATTGAGCATCCCAGGGACAGCTCTCCTTCTCCGGGGGGAGAGTAGGGGACTGGTCCAGCACCTGCTGGCTCCTAGCGGAGGCTGGGAGTATCACAGGACGCACGGTCCAATACTAACTGGGGGAGGAGCGGACGTCGGCATATGCCATGACGTCACTATGCTGCCCCCAACAGAAAGCCAGGAAAAATCGCTTGCTGGCCCTCCAGATGATGGCTCTCTGTTCCTAAGGGCCTCCAGCACCTTTCTGGTGCCTCAGGTTCCCCAGCAGCATCCCCAGGCCCTAGAAGGATGTGCTGGGGCTATCCTCCCCCCCAGTGCCTTCCCCCTCGGAGGAGAGGGACCCGCCCGGTGAAGGGATACACCGGGATATCCCGGGGATCAGCTGCGATCTGGGGACTAGAGGAGGGCTGGGTAGGGACAGGAGAGGTCAGGGGGAACTTGGCAGAGCCTGAAGGAGTGGAGGACCAGCGAGCACGGGGAGGAAAAATAGATAATACAAAAAATAAATTCCTACCTCAGTGATAGCCACACATGCGCATTGCACAAGGAACCGCCATCTTAAAAATAAAATTATTTTTTTACAAAGGGGCAGTCCCAAGCCCAGTAAGCTGAATCTCGGACCACCACCTCAGCACCAGAGGCACCCTCAGACACCCGGTTGCTCATCCCGACCCCTAATATGGATGAGCAGCAGGGAATAATCACTGCAGCTGCAAGCTGCACCAAACAGGGGGTCACAAGGTGTGACTCCTCCTGGGACTACAGGAACGCCAGTTACTGGGGACATCAAGCCATAGGGCTCCACAACAGGTAGGCCCACTTTAGGGGGGCTTGCACAATGATTTCACGTTTTGCCTCCTGTGCATGTTGTTTTCAGTGGTTTCCTTCATCCTGCCATCTGTTCCCTGATGCTGAGGTGGTCAGGGAAGCCTTGAGTCTGGCGGTGCCTAATAGTCCTCTTCTTCAGAGTTTCGTGTCTGCTTGTTCAGCTGTCTCAAATGACTTCCTACCCTCCGGGAAGAACACCACTAACCTGGCATGGAAGGTGTCTGGAATTTCAGTTTTTGGTGTCTCAGAGCTTGCATTAGCGGAATATAGGCTCGCCTCCTCCGCATGGTGTGTGTGTGGGGGGGTAATCATTATCAAAGTACACTCATGTTTTCTCATATTTCACCTATTTTAGCTGCCATGCCCTTGACAAGATTTCCTGCTTAGTTTTAAAGTTCAGAAATGCTATGATAATTGAGCATGGTCTGGCATTCTGCATTGTTAGTATGGGGCCCAAGGCCCTGTGTGCATGCTCCATTTCTATTTTTTGGCACAAGGGTCAAGTTGTAAAGCATGTCTAAAAAAGTCCAGCAAGAATCCTTCCTGATCCTGTCCTTCTGCACGTCCGGGAATTCCATATAATCTCATGTTATTTCCCCTCAAACGGCTTTCTGTGTCTTTCTGCCTGTCTTGTATTTTGTTGTACTTTTCTTGTAGTTGCAGTACTGCCATTTCAAGGTGGTCCACATATCTGTCAGATAATGGCAGATAACACCTGGTTAAACAACTAAATTAAAAAAAAAATTAAATGGGAGCTGTGCATCTGTTTCATCAACTCATTTTTTTAGGTTTGTAATGTCTGCCCTAATAGTGTACATTTTAGATGTAACCTCAGTTCTGAAGGCTCAGAGTTCCAGAAGTATTACGTCCAATTTCCCCCCTTTTAGGTTCTGCTCGTTAGTTGGAGGCTCTCCATCCCGGTCCTTAGAGGACATGGTGTTTGAGGTGCAAGAGGCAGCCGAGTCATTCAGGTCTGCCCCCTAGATTTTCCCTTCTTCTTCTCCTCCGGTCCTTTTTTTGATCCATTTTTCCCATCTTACTTTGTTTGTGTTCTTTAAGCTTTTAGCCCCTTATTTTGTATGCTTTGGTAATTTTTCAGGGATATTTTTGAGGGAGCCACTGTGGAGCTTGAAAATCACACTGCCATGTAGAGGATGACATCACCAGAAGTCACTCTTTTTTTCTTTAATTCTGTTTATTGAAGATGTTAAAGTTGATAGCACAGAGCAGGGCTGTCCGAGGAGAACCAGCTTGGATTTAAACAAGGTCATTCTTGTACTACAAACCTGGTGTCTTTTTAAAACCAACGTAAGTTTAGGTCTTGACATGGGTACCCCTGTGGATGTGATTCTGCTAGATTTTAGAAAAGCATTTGATATCATCCCACACAGTATTCTGGTTAGCAAACTAATAACCATGAGTTTAGCCTTAGTCTAGTCAGGCGGGTGGAAGGTTGGTTATTGCAAAGAACTCAGTGCATGAAGATTAATTGACAGCAATCGGGGGAAGGAATGCGATAACAGTGGGACCCCCCAGGGTTCTGTCTTGGGTCCCACACAGTTCAGCATCTTTATAAGTGATATTCATGTCATCCTGGGGAATTTTATTTCCAAATGTGTTGACGATATCAAGTTGGGAGGTGAGGTGGACACTGTCATAAAATACCAATACCTGACTAAGGATCTTGAAACTATAGAAGACTGGGCAACTAAAAAACAAGATGTCCTTTAATTCTGATAAGTGTTTCATCCTGCATTTGGGGAAAAATAACCCTTTGTATCCGTACTCACTTAATACTACAGTAATTTTACAGCAACAAAGATCGGCGGACATGTCCAAATTTCAGATAACTGAGGGTTTTGGTTATCCAAGGTTCAGATAAATGGGGTTGTACTGTATACAGATTCAGTCCATTGATAAGGAATGGGACCTAGGTGTTATGATCAACAACAAATTATCTGCCTCTGAGCATTGCAAGAAAGTTACAAAGACACCACATGGAATGATTAAAACAATCCAGTGCACCTTTACATCTAGGAATGAACAGTGCCTGATTCCTCTATACAGGACTTACACCAGGCCTTACTTAGATTATGGATCCCCCTTCTGGAATCCATACTTCTAGGGGCACGTCAGTCTGGTAGAGAAGGTACAGAGGTGGGTTACCAAGAGGGTCCCTCGATTAAAAAATAGAGTGTATGAGGAAAGACTCATGGAGAGTGGTTTGTTTAACTTACAATGTAGAAGATAAAGGGGGGATTTATTACTGATATTTAAAATTCAACATTCAGCTGATTTAATGTCTCATTGTGGGCAGAATCTTTGTGCAAGTACAGACAGATTAAGGTCCCACAACAAGCAGCGTATTGTCCCATGGGCAAATATTAATAAAAGGGATAATTACTTTTCTATTTGATTGGCAAAAGCTTGGAATCAATTATCCCAAGAATTAGTTAATCAAATAACCAAAATGAATTTAAGGGGGTGCTGTTGAGCACACCTGCTGAAGAGATGCTCTTGTATGCTGCTCTACACTTTGAAGACATTTAAAACACTTCTAACATAAACAGCTCATTTTTTTTCTGGCAACGAACTTCAGATTTGTGGAGACAGTGGCTTGCTGTGCCATTCCATATCAAATTCTACAATGAGTAGATTTCAAAAGGCTGGTGGAAGTGGTCCCAAAACCTCACTGACTGCTGAATCCCAGGCCGCAACAAGCATGGTGCTAGCGTCGGGATCGGAGCCATCTTAAAAAGCCCTACAGTCATCTACACAGATGATCAACCTCAAGATTGAATTTGTCTTGAAGAGGTTTGCAGAGCAGGATGCCAAATTGGAGGCTACATCTACAGTTGCAATGTTGACTGAAAAGTTAGCCACCCAAGCCATTGCTGCCACATCTAAAATGGTTCAGGACAATGCATAACTCCGTTATAAGTTGGAGGCCCTTGAAATGCGAACAGGGCCCCAAAAGTTGATTTGGTTGAGCTCCCTGAAGGCTGTGAAGGGGATGATCTCCTGGGCTTCCTGCAAGCTTGGCTACCAGGAACTTTACACTTGACTTTGGACACTCTTCCTAACATCTTTCTCAAAGTTTACCATATCTCTCCCCATTCAGCCAGACCCAGGAGCGACTTACCGTGAACGGTGTTAATGGTGATGACCAGCGCTTCAGTTCATGATCTGTTTCTGCAGGCTGCTTGATCTACCACCACTCTGAAATACAACGAAGTGACTCTACATCTTTTTCCTGACTTATCATATGCCACAAGGGCCCGCTGCAAGAAATTTGATGCAGTGCATGCCAAACTCAGGAACCTAGGAGTTACACATTATCTGTTGATGCCTGCCTGCTTATGTATTATTTATTTATTTATTTTAATTGCAGAGTAATACCTTTGAGCCATAAGGATCTTTTACAGAGGTTCCATGTCAAAAGTTAGATACAGACAGTTCAAACAAAAAACAATGTAAACATGGGATAGTAGGTACATAGAACAGTGGTTTTACATACTTTAAACAGATGTGGTAACTTCAAATCTCACCTACAGTTCATACAACAACAAGGATCACTTAGGCTACATCACAAAAGGAAGTTACAGTATAGGCTAATTACTTGTTGCTAAGTGCTGAGTTACGTACTAAGAGCCGCCAACAAGGTCTTTGTCACAAGGCCACCAATGAGAGGGCTTTGTCTCAGGAAGAGGGAGTGGGACTGGAAGCTATAGATATTAAAGATATATGGGGGGAGAGAGAAGTTGGATTAGACTAGTAGGTCAGAAGTTAGACCAGGAGGTGAAGACAGAGAGGTAGGGTAGGAGCAAGAGTAAGAGTATCTGATTAGAGGAGCCTTCAGAGACCAGTAGTTGGGTAAGACAGTCACAGTGGTTATCTAGGGCCAACAAGGAATATAATTCCTTCTTAAAAGGGCCAATTCTGGGGTGTTCCAGGAGGGGTAAGGTGGGGTCATTTAACCATTTGGGCCCACGAAAGGTAAGCGAGGGCTGAGCGAAGGATATTCACTTGAAAGAAACATGTAATGCACCTTTAGTCGATCTCCTGGTAACTTTTTGGCTGCGATTTTGCTGGAAAAGGGTGGCCTTAGATGGAGAGGTCAGTCTGAGGAGAGCTTTTTTCCCCAGCAGGCAGGCTTGGTATCTGACCCTAAGGTTCAGAGTTAACCATCCAGTGAGATAGAGACTACATGTATGTGTGAAGTGTTTCACCCCAAGGACCAGGTGGCATGCTTTATTGAGTAGAAGTTTTACTCATGTTAGCGCAGTGTCAGCAGCAACACCATAAATCAATAGTCCCTAGTCGATGATTAATAGAATAGAACTACGTGTGACTATGTTTAGAGTGTCATGAGTCAAGTACTGTCTGTGCCTATATAGGATGCCTAGTCTAGCATTTGCAGCTTTCACGATGTAGTCTATGTGTTCAGTAAATGTAAGGGTATCGTCTAGGAGGATTCCCATATTAGTAATAGGAGAAGAAGTATTCTATAGAAGTAATGTTTCCACCAGGATTTTATTGTTCTGGGATGTCTATGGCTTCTGAGGCTAGATGTTGTATTACTTATCTTAGCAGTGAGTGAGCCCATCAGAGTCGCAGCAAGCTTTAAGGTGATGGGCAATGGCACATTCTTATTGTCAAGTTGCGTTGAAAACTAATGGAAGTTCGAGCAGGTAGCCAATGTTTCAGCTGTTCCACGAGTGGGGGGCAGGCAAGCTCGGAAGAGATGGCAGTTCACGTTTGCCCACAGAGGTTGTGAAGTCAATGTTTCCCAGGATAGGCAGTAAGAATAGAAATGCTAGTGAGTGCAAGTAACAATGCAATCCACATAGTGTGACTATTTTTTGACATAGTTGAGTTGACAGGTAACCCTTTTATGTTTAGAAACACAAATGCTCAGAGCTGGATTGAATGGCAGTGAAATTATGAAAAGAATAGGCTGTGTTATCCTTGCAATAGGGGACCCGAATACAGAAGGGCAGTACTTGTCAGCAGCATACACCAGTAGAAGCGCAGGGGTGGGGTGGCTCAAACGGACCGAGTTTGTAACCAATGGTCAATACAGGGGTGTGGTGTGATGCTGGCCAGAGAGCATGTAATAAAGGTGTGGGGTGGGGTTGGGCATACGTTCCAAATTACAGATCCCATTAAAGTGGGTAAAAAAAAAACAGAAACCATAGTTCATGAGTTTGATGCCGCCAGAGCCCAGGGCCATCCAGATTCAGAGGAAGACACCTGAAATGGAAGAACTTAACAAGTACTTTAGCCTATGATTGCTTCCTTTTAGCTACAGTAAGTGTTTCTAAATGGAGCATTAGACTTTGTGGTTCTTTCTTATCCGAGTGTTCCTATTGTAAGTTAGCATAAAATTCATTCGGTTTTACCATGCCACAGCGATACCACCGACAGAGACATCCCTGACAGCGACAGCCACAGTGCTGAGTGTCGGCAATGTGGTATCAGGGATGCCTCCGTGTTTCCATTGGGGGGCTGTGCCCTCTGAACCCCCCACACCCCCCAGTCTCTAGGATTCTAACTCTGAGTTGGAGTTGGACCGGGGGGGTGTGATACACCCTGCGAGGCAGTCTCGGTGCCTTGCAGAGACCATCACAGCAACGTGCAGATTTTGCCTAAATCCCATCACTGTGATGGTCTTCATGGTCAGGGTGTCACTGCGGCGTCTTTATACCAATTCATTCAGTTGCTAGAAATGGCTGAGTCCTTACTGTTTATTGGACAAGGCTAGGTTCACTGTTTTAAGTATTAATTATACCTTTTACTAAATATTTCTAAGTTGTGTGGATTCTCCCTACAGTTGCTATACCTGCAGGAGTTTGACTATGGTTGGAGTGGGGTCATATCAGCACAGAGTGTTGAATCTGGTCATGTTCGGGACTTTCTTTTTCAGACTGACCACCAAAAGTCTTGCAGGGTGCAGCTTATCCAGACAATTTTCTTTTTAATTATTACTCAATTTTGGAATACCCCATCTCCTTAAGAAAGACCGTATAGGCTGAATATTCCTGCTTACATTGGATGTATTAGTAATGTATGTGATGCCTTACAAGAGATTACTGTATGTAATTGCTTATTTTTAGTAATGCAATAAACATAAAGTTTAAAAAAAATGTTACTTAAAAATGGGCTTGATGTGTACTTCTGTTCAAAGCTTACTCTGGTATAATGTACCCAGTTGGTGTGGGAGACAGTCCTGATGGGCAAATCACCTCCTTTTGTCTTTTCTTACGTAGAAACCTAATAACAACATCAGCCTCTTCACATACAAGCTAACGATTCACAATGTGCCATCGCAAGAAAGCAGCATGAATAGAAACAATGGCTTACCTGCTGTATGTACTCCAGATATGAGTACGCTGATACAACAGATGAGTATAAATACAACAGCCATGTGGAAAACTTGACACACAAACAAATAAGAATGCCATGCACTTAATATATCCATTTGCAGTATAGCATGATTGGGACGTCTAGCAATTAATAACAGCAACACTGGCATTGCCATTAAACTCTGCTGGGGACAGGAGAGAGAAAATAAAGGAAACATAGGGCTCTAGGTTCTCACCTGGTTGCCAAAGAGTAAATAAAATTAAAAAAAGGCAAATAATTGTCAGATAGTACACCCAGGCACATTGTAAGTGTCCATAGTGGGATTCAAACCTAGGCATCAAGGTTCTCACCTGTGTTCACCAAGCACTAGGCAAACATTTAGTGCCTTTTTAATTGCACTATCCCAACATGCTTTATAATCCAAGAGAGGGCAGAGACAGAATATCTCATTCGCTGTATTTCACTCTTCTTTGTTTACTCCTTCCCATTGCTCCTGGGTTGCCCCTGTAAGCTGTCCTTGTGTCCAGTGGGCCTCACCAGATTACCAAAGACTAAAAATAAACGAAAAAATAACACAAAAAATAAAATAATTTGTCAGTTAGAATACAGCGACACTGTTAGCATTTAGAGTGAGATACAACCCTAGGACTCTAGGTTCTCACCTGGTTACCAAAGAATTAATAAAATAACCAAAAAAATTAAATAAATTGTCAGCTAGTATACAGCAGTTACACACTGCCACACTGAAAGTGTCCATAGTGGGATTCAAACCTAAGCCTCTAGGTTCTCACCTGTGTGCTCCAAGCACTAGGCAAAACATTCAGTGCCTTTCAATTGCAATATTCCAAAAGCACATTACAATCCAGGAGAGAGAGAGGGACAAGAGAATATTTGTGCCTCTAAAACATACTGCTTGTTAATCATGTGGCGGAAATACACCACAGAAGAGATGTTACAAGATATCATCAGTTCTGAGACAGAGTTGGATGAATTTATTGATCCAGAGTCTGGGAGTGACTACTGGCGAGCGATGCCACCTTTGATGATACAATGTCAAGTGATGCTGATGAGGATGGTCTAAGGCAGTACAGCCCTAAGGCCAAATCAAAGTTCCCGCTTGGATGTAAGCACACGTTTGCCCAGTAGTGAGCACCAACCCAAGCCTAAAAGGCAAAAGCCAAAACACAGGAATCTGCATGATTCGCAGCCCAAGCAAGCATCCAAACGTAAAAAGCAGAAGTGTAGGGATCTTCCTAAGCTTGTGCAGGTATTGGACCCAGAGATATTGCCCCAGAAAGAAGCCCCATGTGAGTCTTTCACAGAGCTGGAGGTTACAATGCGGGCTGAAGGGTGTCACGCAAAGCGTAAGCATAACAAAAGTACCTGCCTGGTCTCATGATGCTGCCAGAACAAGAAGGTCCTGTGCCTGAGACATAAGCAATAATAAACAAAAAATGCCATATATAAGCAACTGTCCCAGGCAGCGACATTTGCCTGAGCTTGAAAAATAATTCTAGTGGTCCCTCTTTATAAGGAACAGCTCTGGAACCAGTCAATTTGTTCACTACAGTTATTGTTCACTATACTGAGGTGTTAATAGGCCTATTTAGACAACAGTGGGAGCCATCACAGTTATTCACTATAACCGAAGTTCCTTATAGAGGGGATCACTATAGCGAGGGAGCACTGTACTTTTTAAGCCTGAATCTGCAACTCAGATAAAGCGCAAACAGCTGGAAAAAAAAAAGCAAGGAGTTGCCAGAGCCCGAGATTCTGCCTGAACAAGAAAAACACAGGCATTGGCTCCAGCCTGAGGTGTCGCTTGAGCATCCAGTGCTGCCCAATTAGCAGGCCCCCTTGGAGCCTGAATTTTCTCATGATATGTTACTTGCAATACAAAATAAAGGTAGGTGCAAAACGTACAAAAAAAAACAGCTGTAAGCATCTGCCTCAGCCTGAATTGGAGCCCCAGCCTTTGTGAGAGACTCAGCCAGGGGGCAATTTTAACCTTTTTTTGTATTAGCCAGCAAGACAAGTTGATTCCAAATTGCACTATCCCACAGATGGTTGCACTAGCCCACAATCATATTGGTAAATTTTGATCACTTACTCTATACAGTAAAAAAAGCAAGCCAAGAAATACTCTGATTATTACACATTTATCCTGTTCCCACATTGCTTCCTGCCTCAGCAGAAAAAAGACTGCAATGCCATCACACACAGTGTGCCCTCGATTGTTTTGTACCATGGCCTCCTCTCTTCCGCTTTCTGTCCCCCCACCACCACCACCGAACCAGACGATACCACAATAGCAAATGTAAAACCAAGCAGTCCTACCTCTGCACACACAATATCACCTCATCACAATAACTTATCATCCTGCACCTCACCATTTTCTTACCACCACTCACAGGGCAATGAACAGAGTCAGGCAGAGAAAGACCCTTCCAGCCCCCACCCTGTGATCAATTGGAAGCCTGCTCTTTTGGAAATTTTTGTACATCAAGTGAACCAGGAGTACATCTAGGATTTCTTTGGGGGGAGGGGGCTACACAAACCTAAGGGGCTTGGGAAACAGAAAACTTTATCACATTTTTATTTTTAAAAGTATTGATTTTAACATGCTGTGCCTCAACAGTAAAGTACAGTTACATAAGAACTTACCATAACAGTAGATCTTCAAGAGGAGCTCTTGCAGCAGGCTACATCATTAGGATTGAAGCCGGCAGATGCCAGGACCCCACAGAAAACTTCTACCTAGCAATCTAGAACGCAGGACAGCCCCCTGATGTCAGCCGCCCCCATCTGCCCATTATATAAGGGAGGCAGTCCCCATCACCACCTCAGTTCTCCTACCGGAGACCGCAGCAAGCACAGTGACTGGAGAACTGAGGCATTCTCCTGAAACTGAGGAACTGAGAAGTGATGGAGAAGCAGTCACCAGGGGGATGAAGGGATGGAAAGCAGCACCTGCTGCAACAGCTCCTCTTGATGATCTTCTGTTGTGGTAAGTTCTTACATAACTGTACTATCTCACTTTGAGGGAGATCTTACAGCAGGTTACACCATTAGGACCAAGTCCCGAGCAGTAAGAAGACTGACCTCGGTCAGCTGGGAGGAGGCAGAGGCCAGAGTAAGGCTCTCAGGAAAGCAGGCCCTGCAGGACCGCCAGTCCAAAACTTGTCCTACACCTAGAAGTAATGTCCAGACTGTAATGCCAGATGGAAGTGTGGACAGAATTCCAAGAGGCCACAGCCAGATGTCAACAATGGACACATTTCTGAAGGATGCAAATGAAGCCGCTACACCCCTAGTAGAAAGGCCTTTAACCAGGCCCGATAAAGGCTTGTTATATTTGCAGTAGCAATAAACAATTTAATTAACTAGCCATTTGGACAAAAATTGTTTAGAAACTAAAGCCCCTTCTCTTCTTGGGGGTGAAAGAAACAAATAACTGCTCAGATTTTCTGATGGCTTGGGTGCAGTCCACATAATAACGAAGCACCCGGTGAACATCCAGAGTATGTAGTTAGGCCGCCCCTGGATTCGAATACTGAGTAATACAGAGGAAGGTGGATGTCTTGATTCAGGGTAAACTCAGACACCACCTTAGGAAGAAACATAGGATTAGTTCTCAAGAACACCATGTCCTTGTGAAAAACTAAATAAGGCTCTTTACACATCAGAGCCTGAAGCTCAGAAATCCTTTGAGCAGAAGTAATAGCAACTAAAAATAACACTTTCCACAACAGAAAGCGTAGCTCGCAGCTTGCGGCAAGCTCAAAGGGAGGCAACGTAAGCTTTTCTAAAATGAACAACAGATTCCAAGGAGGAACAGAGTCCCTTATGGGAGGTTTCAGATGCACAATGCCCCACAAGAAGGTGGGGGATAGATCAAGTTGGGCAAGGATCTTACCATCGATAGGTGCGTGGTACACAGAGATGGCTGAGAGGTGCACCTTAATCCATGAGTACCTCAGACCTGAGTCAGATAAGGAAAGGAGATACTCTAGAATGAGATTCTTTGGATGCATTAAGAGATCCAGTTGCCAGGTGGTGGCCCATAAGCAGAATCACTTCTAGTGGAGGGTTTTTTGATTGCCAATAGACCATCTGTCACCCGGGAAGAAACCCCAAAGTGGGCAACTGCTAAGTCTTCAGGAGCCATGCATGAAGGTGCAGTGACTTTAGGTCTGGATGGTTCAGGGTGCCCTGCTCCGGTGAGAGCAGGTTGGAGACATCTCATTAGAAAACACCAGGCCCTGGATCTAGCAAGCAGAAATTGGGCAGTTCTGCATTGGATGGGGACACGAATAGGTCCAGTTCTGTGCAGTCCCACCTGTTGAAGAGATCTTTGACCACTGGGGAAGAAGTTCCCATTCATGAGCCTTGGACCAGGAACAGCTTAGACTGTCAGCCAAGGTGTTTTGAACTCCTGGAACATGCACAGCAGTCAGGTTCAGGTTATGTTCTATGGCCCAATACCAAACTCTCATCACCTCTCTGCAGTGGGGGTAAGAATGCGTCCCACTCCATTTGTTTATATAAAAGCCCACGGGCATATTGTCTGTCTGGATCAAGAGAGGACCTGAGAGCAGGTTCGTCTGGAAGGCTTGAAGAGCATACAGGATCACATGCCTCTCTGAAATGTTGATGTGGAAGATGCTGCTCCAAATGGGACCAGGTTCCCTGAGTCTGACAGTCTGCCAGATGGGCACCCCAGCCCTGCCCAGATGCATCCGTGGTCAGGATCTGTTGAGGTGATTCCGACTGGAAATGAACCCTTTTGGAGAGATTGGAAAGGGTCCAGCCAACACTGCATGGTCTGTCGCACAGGGTTGGATATTCACACTGGAAGATCCAAGTTGTCTACACGCTGATCCCATTGGACTCAAAGGTTTCACTGGGTTACCCTCATGTGCAAGCGAGCCAGGGACACTGTCACAACAGCTGATGCCATGTGACCCAGCAGTTTGAGGACTGCTCTAGCTGGGACTTGTCGAGATGATGAGACCAGTTGAGCTGGAGTCTGAAGGCATTTTGCCCTGTCTGGGAGAAGAAAGGCTTTGCCTTGCTTGGTGTCCAAGATCACCCCTATATATTGAAGTCTTTGGCTTAGCCAAGGGGAGGATTTGGGAAGATTGAGGGTTATCCACAGATCCCAAAACAGAGAGAAAGTGGCCTCCATGGTTAACACAGAAACACAGAAGTTGATGGCAGAAGGAGACCACTAGGTCCATCTAGTCTGCCCATTTGTTTTAGACCTGTTTCTTTTTTTTATATTCTCTGTTTATGCCCTGTACTCATCGCACAGGACCCTATCCTTGGGGATCCCAAAGCTGTGTGCACTCCTGTAGGTCCTCTCCAGGTATCTCGTTCGGGTCCTGGCAGCACTACCACCATCCAGCATCAGTTGTCCCTCTGGGTGAGGAAGAGGAGGACTCCCCAGTAGTCCCCTCCAGTCCATGAGTCTGCGTCAGGTATGCTGCACAGGCCCCAGTTGGAGCCTGGTTATGGATTTTTCTTGGGCAGCCGGGTCCCATCTCCAGGCATCTGTTCTGGGGCTTTTCTCATTTTCTTGTCCCATCCCTCAGGACATCATCACGCTAGGGAAGCCAAGGGGTGGAGCATGTTGCAACATGCAAGCGCTCCAGCTCCCAGCCAACATCCTTCCACTCTGCTGTATGCTGTCTCACTGTACCGCCACCCATGGTCACCCAGGTGGCAGTAGAGCAGCGGGACATGCAACCCACCCCCCCAGAGGAGAGAGCGGCCCCTGGGCACTCAATCCTCCTCTCCCCCGGTCAGCCCTCCAGCCGCCCGAGTCCGTTCCCGAACCTGGGTCACTAGCACCGCAAGTGGTAACACCATTGCACTGGTGGGCCAGCTCTGTTTTAGACCTGGTTTGATATTCTAGTTGCCTTTAATAGTCAGGGCTCCCTTGTGTCTGTCCCATGCATCCTTGAACCCCCCCCCACACACAGTGCTGACCTCCACAACCTCTTGGGGCATGCTGTTCCATGTGTCCACCACTCTTCCTGTGAAGAAAAACTTTCTGGTATTAGTAGAAAACCTCCCTCCTTGCAGCCTGGGGTCATGTCCCCTAGTCCTGGAGCCCTTTTTAAAGTGAAAAATGTTCCTGTACCTTGTTAATGCCTTTGTAACCCCCAGGTGGCGCTATCCCAAGGGCTACTAACCCTGCCTGCTTGACTACTGACAGGTTGAGGGGCCTAGGTTCTATGGCGGGTGCCTCCACCCAGAGGTCAGGGTTTGTAGTGGTTAGACTAGCTTGGTCACAGCCCTCTGGGACACTGAGACACCCCTTTTATTCCCTCTAGTGGCTCACACAATGCACAGAAGTTACAGTCCCAATACCCCACATGTACACACTGTTCATTCATAAAGTACCACTTACCCTCGAGACTGATTCTGAGGTTAGTCTCTGGGGACCCCCTGTAAAATAAGGTTAATCAACATACACAAACCAATACAATGCTTGATATGTAGGTACAGACACTTCAGACAGTTTAAAGTTTAACAACATCGAATCTGGTTTATTTAAGGGGAATAAAACACGGGAGGGGGAGATCAGGTTAATTGGCAGAATTAAATCACAGTACTGTGCACACATACAGGCTCTGAAAAGTCACACTCTGGGTACCCAGGTTGGGGGGGGAGCTAGCCAGGTTCGTTGCCCAGGATGGCCAGCAGGTGCAGATGGACAGGGCCCTGTAGAAGAAAATATATGCACAACACCCAATTGTAATCCAGAGCCGGATGGCTCAGTCCGTGAAGAAGTGAAACAACAAGAATTAGATGACACACTTGTAATTGAAAACAGGCTGCAGGGGAATACCCTGATTTTTACTCACAATACCCGAAGCTGAGAACCGGATGGTGGATGTTCTTCTGGGTTGCCAGAACAACAGGGCATGGAGACAAGGTCCTTATGACTGGACCCCACTGCAGTAGATAGCAAACGGATTTAGTCCGAGACAAGCTGGGGTTTGCTTCCAGCTTCAACACACAGCACAGGAGATTGGAAATAGCAATTCCCCACAAGCACTACCACATTCATATGTAAAAGAAAAGTACTATACCAGGCAGGCTGCTCCTAGATCCCAATCGCAATTACTGCAAAATACCGGGAGCACACACAGCAGCTTCAGTTCCTGACAGATCAAGCGCGATTCAGCAATTTCTCCAGTCTTCTACAGGGTTAGCCTGGTTTCTACCTTTTAGGCTTCCTTCTTTCTCCTCACAAGATGGAGTCAGTCCAAACTAGCGCTTACAACGGCTGCAGGCCGAACCTCAGGGCCTCACACTCGATTCCCGTGCAAAATTATACACCACAGCAGCACAGAGCTCCTTTTCTCTTCACTGTCACAACTGATCTGATCTTTCCAGTCACAGAGCAGGGCATTTCCTTTAGCTCCACACCATTCTGTTGGCTGGTTCGGCTGTCACTCACAATAAGACTCCCTCTGTTGGTGAAAAAAGGCGCCAAGGTCAAAACTACATTTCCCAGAGTCACTGCTCATGCAATCCCCTTGTGGCTTGCTCAGAATTGACAGTCCAAGTTCCAATTCGTCCACAGGCTCCATTTTAAGGCCTCCCTATCAACCTGATTGATCCAAGTCAGCAACTCAGGACCAAAATGAAAAAGCTACACTGAAACAGTTCATGCTGAAATAAAAACAGGTTAGACAAACTACATTTTCTCAGTCCTCTAAATGATTTCTGGCAAACAGTTATATCTTTCAACAAGGCTCCTCTGCACATGTAGTGATGGCAGAAGCGGAGCGAATTAGCAGCAACTGGGTGGGATTTGAGCATTAAATACAGATTCCCCATACAAACTAATTAAGTCTGCAAACAGACAGCTCTGAAAGAGACAGTATGTGGAGGCTCAAATAGCACTCACTAGGAACCACATTTAAACAGCTCAGACACCGAACACCGCCCAGACTTGGAGCATTTAGGCAAGCTCCTGGAAGACTTTTGGGAACCGCCATTTGTGGGGGGGGGTTACACCTTTTATGTACTTGAATGTTTCGGTCATGTCTCCTCTCTCTCTCTCTTCTCTGTTCCAGGGAGTACATATAAGTTGCCTAAGTTTTTCCTCATAGGACATGTACTGCACACCTTGAATCATTTTTGTCACTTTTCTCTGTACTGTTTCCACCCGGTCAGTGTCCTTCCTGAGGTGAGGCCTCCAGAACTGGACTCCGTATTCCAGGTGAGGCCTGACCAGCGATCTATACAGTGGTAGTACCACCTCTCTCCTCCTGCTCATGATTCCCCTCCCAATGCAGCCCAGCATTCTGTTGGCCTTCAATGTTGCCTTCACACACTGCTTACTAACCTTCAAGTCATCTGAGATTATGATTCCCAGATCTCGTTCCTGGTTTGAGGCTGCCAGTCTTTTGCCTCCTAGGTAATACTCCTTTCTTGGATTCTTATTTCCTATGTGTATGACCTTGCACTTTTTGGCGTTAAATTTCAGCTGCCACACTCCAAACCATTCTTCTAGTTTCTTGAGGTCAGCTTCCATCTTGCTCATTCCTTCTGAGGTGTCCACCCTGTTACATATCTTGGTGTCGTCTACAGACACACCATCCTTTCCAGTCTGTTAGTGATGTCTGCTATAAAACATTAAAGAGCAGAGGCCCCAGCACTGAGCCCTGGGGCACCCCACTGGTCACCCTGCCTTCCGTCAATTGCGTTCCATTAACCTGTACCCTCTGGGTTCTGCCTTGTAACCAGTTTTGTACCCATCTGACTACTGGAACAACCCCTGTGTGGTCAAGCTTCTTTACCAGCCTTCTGTCTGGAACCGAGTCAAAGGCCTTACTAAAGTCTAGGTAGACCATATCTACTGCCCCACCGTCATCCATTATTTTTGTAGTGTAGTCAAAAAACCTGATCAGATTTGTCTGGCATGACCTACCTGCTGTGAAACCATGCTATTTAGGGTCTTGTCGGATGCTAGTTTCAAGGAATGCTATGATCCTCTGTTTGAGTAGTGTCTCCATTAGTTTCCCTACTATGTACTATAGACGTGAGGCTCACCAGTCTGTAATTACCGTACTAGCCTCTTCGCAACTGCCTGATCTGTGAAGTGGAACCACTACTGCCTTTTTCCAGTCTTCAGGTACCACACCGCTCTTCAAGGATTTTGTGAATAGAAGTGCAAGAGGAGCTGCTAATTTTGCCCCAGTTCCTTAGGGATTCTGGGGTGCATCTCGTCTGGTCCCATGGCGTTGTCTGCTTTTAGTTTATTTAGTGCCTTCCGTACTTTGGCTTCTGTAAAGGGACTAGTGTCTACCCCTGGTCCTTGGGTGTTGTGTTTTTTTCAGGGCTGGGCCATCCCCTGGATCCTTTTTGGTAAACATAGAACAGAAGTATTTGTTGAGGATTTCGGCTTTCTCTGGGTCATGTTTAGTGCATTTCCCTTCTTCACTAGCAATCTTTACTATCCCCCCTTTTGTCTTCCTAAGTTCCCTAACGTATCTAAAAAATTATTTGCCTCCTCTCTTTGCTTCTTCTGCTATCTTTTCCTTTCTGGGCTTTTGCCTTTTAAATTTGCTTGTTTGACTCTCTCATTTTTTTCCTTCTACAACTCCCAGTCTTTCTCAGTTTTGGTATCCTAGTATATGCTGTATGCCTTCTTTTTTTTTTTTGACTGTGGTAGCCAGTTCCTTGAAAAAACATAGAGGATTTCTTTTTCCTTTTTGCTTTGCTGACCCATCTGGCACATTGATCTGTGGAAGCCTTTATTGCTCTCTTGAGTCTCCTCAACATGACCTCCACCTCCTTAACCTCTGTTTCCATTAACTGGCTACTTATGCTGTTCCTCATTTTTTGGAAGTCAGCCTTTCTGAAATCTAGCACCTTTATCTTTGAGTGACTGGTGTCCTGTGCTGTGTTTACCTTAATGCTTACCATGCGATGGTCGCTGTTGCCCATATGACATCCCACTTCAATGTCCTTGATCCTTTCTGAGTCTGTGAAGACAAGATTGAGAAGTCCATCCCCCCTTGTTGGAATTATAACAAGTTGGCACAGTCCTGTGCCTTGTAGTGACAATAAGAAGTCCCTACGTCTTGTTGTTGCTGCCGTTAATGTGCTCCAGTTAATATCTGGTAGGTTGAAGTCCCCCACCAGTATTACTTCATCATTATCGGGCATTTTGCGGATTTCCTCTATTAGGTCTTTGTCTCCTTTATCTCCTTGATTTGGGGTCCTGTACACGCCACCAATTCTGAAGAGTTTTTCCTTGCCCATGTCTATTGTTATCCACAATGACTCGAAGTCCCCAGGTTGCCCTTTTACTTCTGTCTTTTATTTCCTCCCAAATGTAAATGGCTATGCCCCCCCCCTCCTTTTTTGCCCTGCCTATCTTTCCTGAACAGATTGTAACCGAGAATGGCTGTATCCCATCCGTGGTTTCCATGAACCACATTTCTGTTACAGCCACCCAGTTCAATCTTTCTGTTTCCAAGATGGCTGCGAGTTCAAGAAATTTGTTGATTAGGCTCCTATTATTTGCAACCATTGCCTTCCAGGAATGTACATCCTCTTTGGTGCAAGGTTGTACCCTCTTCCTGTACTGCTCCAGTTTGCTCTTTCCGGCCCAGAGATTATGGAAGTTGCTGGTTTGGGCGGATGTTGGCTCTGATTTGTTTTCTGAGGATGTATGCATGCATTTGGTGTTTTGGGGAGTGATGACCAGCACACCAATGGCAGGGGTGTGAGCTGCATCATACTCCCCTTTATTTTGTTTAAACTACCTGCAAAGACATTGAATTTTTGTCCGAGTGCTCACACACCTTCTCTGTTTAGGTGCAATCCATCGTATCTAAAAAAAGCTCTTTCCCAAAAGTTGTGCCAGTTCCCTATGTAGTGGTGTCCCTTGTCTTGGCATCAATCATGCAGCCATGAGTTGAATTCGCCTACTTCAATCTCTCTGACTTGCTTAGTGTTCTTCCTTTTTCCCACACTGGCAGCACTTCTGAGAAGGCTAATTTGGACGGAAGGGAAGAAAGTTTGTTGGCCAGGTCCTCAAAGTGTTTCTTGGCCTCCTGAACTCTGTGATTTGCCAAGTCATTGGTACCAAGGTGTATTGTTATATGTGTAACATCCCTTGATTCCTGCACAATTGTCTTTATGTGGGTAGTGTCCCTACTTGCAGAAGCTCCTGATAGACACTTTACCACAATGTCGCTTTTAACATTTTGTGTTAGGTGGTGTTCTACTCTTCGGATCATGGAATCCCCAATTAAGAGAATTTTGCTTTTGTTTATATTTGTGTCGTTTTTATTCTGAGTTTTAGTATTTTTGTTGTTATTGCATTTGGTTTTGGTATTGTTGTTGGTTAAATTTTGAGTGTTAGTATATTTGTTTTTATCATAGTTTGTATTGGTTTTAATTGACGTGTTAGCCTTTTTTGGTGGTTTGATTTCTTTACCTTGTATTACTTTGACTGTGGTTGGTAGCAGTGGAGCGAACCTGTTTTTGGTTTGGATGGCCTGGAAATGCTCCTGGTTTTTGGCTTCCTTCCTGGGCCTCCTTGATGCCTCTTTTTTCTTACCACCTGCCAGTCTCTGGGCCCTGCCTCGAGTCCTGGCCCCTAGCTGACATGCTGGTACAGTGCAAGCCGCTTATAACAGGTGCATCTGTGTAAGCAGATTTCACCCGTTATATGGAGTGGTCGCTGTAACCATTGGCAGTGTTCTGTAGTAAACTATCGCAATGTTTACTTCTGCTAGACAGTTACTGTAATATAAATTAGAGTACAGTACTGTTTGAAGCAAGAAAGTCCATTGTTTCACAATCCCCCAAAGGTCAATCAACCCCTTTTCTGAAACATCACTGCTATTACTTAGTGCTTGGAGGGGCTGAGGAGGGAAATTGCAAGTGCTGTTTCAGTTTCGGTCTTGTTTCTTCTTTTTGGCATGCAGAGATGGGGGCATGAAGAAACAGACATGGATCCTCTCTCCATAAGTCTGTTTAACAATCAGTTAAAAAAAAATCTCCACACAATAGGTTAAAGCCTCAGGCTCCCTCAAGATAAGACAGGACGTCCGATCATGTTGTATGAAGGACTGATGATTAGCACCTTCTATTTTGGGCAGATCCTCTCTCTTCCTTACCGTAAATCCATTTACAATCACTTAAAAAAATCTCTGCACAATAGATTAAAGCCGACTGTTCTCTGTATGCTGTAGAAAACAATCAGGTAGCTGTTGAACAGACGATGTGTAGCTTGTACTCCTGCAAGGTAAGAAGAAATTTGGTTACTAGCTCAGTTGTTCTGCCCTTTGGCTCAGAACAGCTCCATGGAGTCTCCACTGCTTGCAGTAAAAAAACTCTGCCTGTGGTTCGTGCATCCCAGCTCCCTGCTGCTCTGAGGGACAGGGGATTGATCCACTGGCTGCAGGACAGTACCCACCCTTCTCAAACACTGGAGTGCCCAGGGAACTGTTGCAGCAGAAGCCACCAACAAGAGCGGAAGCCGCCGATGAAATAGAACCGGGATGCAGCTATGGTGCTGCGAGTTCCACTTATAGCGCTTCAGTCAGCAGACCTGCAGGCAAGAGCATGGGAGAATTTAAATCTCCTACTTGCACTTCCCTCAGGTGGAGTTTGCTCCTTTGTGGGTCCGGGGGATCTGTTTAAGCCCCCTTGCTATTGTTGGAGTTCACGCTCTTTTGCCCTTCAGCACCCGATTCGCTGGCACACAGAGGCACAGGCTATGTCACACTGTGACGTTTCCTTTAGCTCCCCAGCTCAAGTTTGTGGTAAACAAATGGCCACTGACTGATCCCTGCATGCCACAAAAACAAAAACAAGCAGGTAGCTGCTGAACAGACAAGGTCTAGTTTGTACTCCTGCAAGGTAAGAAGGAATCTGGTCCTAGCTCAGTTGTTCTACTCTTTGGCTCAGAACAGCTCCATGGAGTCCCCAATGCTTGCAGTAAAAAACCCTGCCTATGACCTGGGCGTCCCAGCTCCCTGCTGCTGTGAGGGAGAGGGGACTGATCCACTGGCTGCAGGACAATTCCCACCCTTCTCAAATGCTGGAGTGCCCAGGGAACCGCTGCAGCAGAAGCCGCCAAAGAGAGTAGAAGCCACCAATGAACTGGAACCTGGATGCGGCTATGCTGCTGCGAGTTCCACTTGTAGAGTTTCAGTTGGCAGACCTGCAGGCAGGAGCGTGGAAGAATTTAAATTTCTTACTTGTGCTTTCCTCAGGTGAAGATCAGTGAAGCTCAGCAGACAATAAGGCTAGGGGCCGGACCCCATCTAACGTATGCCTCCAAGGGTTGCTCTTTGTGTCTGAGCTGTTCTGCTGGAAAGAATTGAAAGGTTGGAATTTTTTTCTTTAGTTTTTTGTTTTCCGCCTTCTGGTCAGTTCAGGTAGGAAGTGAGCAGTGACATGCAGAACCCTATATAGGAAGAGGACCTAGGGTGGGATTAGAGGGTAGGGTGCAGAACCTTTGTTTCTTCTTCCTGCTGAAATAGCAATCAGCTTGTAAAGGTCTTCTGCTTAGTAACACAACTAGACACTGGAGGAGAGGAGGTCTCTCTCCCAGTTGGTGAAGATCAGTGTACTGTAGCTCAGCAGACAGTAAGGCTCAGGGCTGGACCACACTTGGCATATGCCTCCTAGGGTTGCCCTTTGGGTCTGAGCTGTTGTTTCTAGCTGACAGCTTTATATGAGCTGACCACTATTTCAGTAGTGGGTACAGCAGGCAGTAAGGCTAGGGGCTGGACTGCTCTTGGTCTATGCCTCCTAGGGTGCCCTTTGTGTCTGAGCTGTTGCTTCCAGCTGAGAGCTTTCTATTAATCAACTACTATTTCAGTAATGATACAGCAGTACAAATGCTGATTTACATACAGCAGCCAGGAATTCTGGGTAAGTGTTCCAACTGCTCCTTATGGTGAGAGAGCAGCCGCTGGCTGGGTCTGAGCAGAGCGATCGAGAAGAAAAGTCACCTCAGCAGAGATAGGAGCCTGGACTGAGCACTCAAGGGGGGTGTAGCCAGGTAGAACTGCTGTCAAGGAATACCTGCTTCTGCACCTGTCGGAGCCTGCCTTCGCTCTGTGATTGGTCTCTCTCCCAGTTGTGAAGATCAGTGAAGCTCAGCAGACAGTAAGGCTAGGGGCTGGACTGCACTTGACGTATGTCTCCTAGGGTTGCCCTTTGTGTCTGAGCTGTACTAGCAATTTCTCCTTGGTGGGAGCTGTCAGAAGAAAGTTGCCTAGGTAGGGAAAAACATAATGGCCTTCCCTCCATAGGGCTGCTGCCACTACTGCGAGTCACTTTGTAAAGACTCAAGGGGCTAGGGACAGGCCAAACGGTAGGGCCCGAAACTGGTAGTGGTTTCCTTGGAAGGGGAAGCGAAGAAACCTTCTGTGGGATGGGAACATGACTATATGAAGGTAAGCATCCTGCATATTCAGGGAGCAGAGCCAATCCCCTTGATGAAGTAAGGGGAGAAGGCTGGAAGAGTAACTAACCCCGACCTTTTGTACTCTGTCCCTGAGCAGGCATCGCTGCTATGGCTCTGGCTCCGGGGTTCCTACCGGCCGGCCACAGTCATCATCTCTGCCCACCTGCCCCAAAGTCTGTCCAGGCAACTACTTCAGCTGGGTGCTTGGATCCTAAGCTGCACAACTGATCGTTGCGCTCTGGCAGAAGACAGCCCTTCATTGGACATTAAAACCTTGTCTGTGTTGACTGACTGGACTGACTTCTCTCTTTCGATCTAGCTCTGCTTTCAGCTGCAACTATTGCCTCTATTTTTTTGAATTTGCATTCTCAGCCCAGTAGTTTAGTTAGCAACTGTTGTAGTACAAAACATTTAATATCTTGAATTCTTAGCTCAATCAGTAATTCTAGCTAATGTTATAGATCGAATTTACAGTTTGTTTTAGAGTAATTACAGTCTGTTTATAGCTATGGTCTGTCAAGTAATTCAGAACTAAATTACTAATTATTGTTAGTGTTTACAGCCCGTTCATACTGAAGTCTGCCAGGAAAATCTCAGTTCCTCCTGTCCTCAACTTATCTACCTACTTTGCTTCCATTTTCTGTCTCTGGACCCTCGCGCCATATCTAACTACCTAGCTGCTACTCCTAACCTTGGCTGTTCTCGGCCCCAGCTCCCCCATATTCACTTCTTCAACCTGGTTTCAATTCTGCTACTTCTGTCCTTGGCTCTTCTCATCCCCAGTACCCCCTTCACTTGTTTTTCAACCTGGTCTTAATTCTGGGAACACAAACGACCCCCTCCTTGAACTCTCTGCTCTTCTTCATGCTGACGCCCATTTTTATCACCTGCTTTAGCCATCCTTTGTCTCCCTCTATCTTTCCACCCTTCTACTGAAGTATTCTAGCTATCAGGGGTGTAGCCAGAAATTTCCGTTTTGTACACAGTCTCCAACACTTACACCCCCCATTAAAAAAATGTACACATCCTTTCCAAATGGCACCCCCTTCCAAACAAGTCAGATTGTTGTCAGATGATTCCTCTAATCTCTAAAGAGGTTATACATGAATCTGTCTCCTGAACAAAAGAAGTATAAACAGATACACTCCTCAGTAGCCTACACTAACCCAAATATTACAGATTAGAATTAAAATGTTAACAGAAAGGCTTATGGTTTGTAACAAGCACTCAACAAAACTGTACAGAAATGTGTACAGTGAATATGCCTGCCTACACCCTTGCTAGCTATCTTTTGTGCTATCTCTCTGCCAGACCCCCCCTTTAACCACTCCTTGTCCTTTGTTGGTCTTAACTAAGACTCTTACCATAGCCTGTCTCTCACTTCCAGGACTGCCCTGAGCGCACATCACTGCTACACCTGTGGCTCCAGCGTTTTTACCAGCCGTCCACAGTCACCATCTCTGCCTACCTGCCCCAAAGTCTGTCCAGGTAACTGCTTCAGCTAGGTGCTCGGATCCTAAGTGGCACAATTGATTGGTGCACTCTGGCAGAAGACAGCCCTTCATTGGACGTTAAAACCTTGTCTCTGCTGACTGATTGAACTGATTTCTCTCCTTCTATCTAGCTCTGCTTTCAACTGTAAGTACTTTTTTTTTGTCCATTTTCCCATTAGCAAATTATATTGTACTGCCACTAGAGGGACACAGTCTTTATCTAAAGCGTTCTCTGCCTGTTGTTCATATAGATACCTCTCCTTTGCTCTATTTAAGCATCTGTTAAATAAAGACAATTAGACCTAGGATCCTTCGCCTTGCTCCTCACTCTTTTTTTCCTTTTTTTCTTACCCCTACTTGCAAAATTGCTGCTCTTATATAGAGATCATATTGTTACACATATCATGCCCTGCAACGTGAAACTCCTTCTCTCCTCTCTCCCACTTTCTCTTCTCCTAGTACTTTCCCTATCACCTCCGATTGGTCTCTTCTCGCAAATGCCGAATAACTCGCCTTTTTCACCCTCCTAGTTCCAATTCCCTACTTACATCCTCGTTATCACTTTCTCCCCACCCTTTGAACTATGGTCATATTCTCCCTCTATCCTTCATGCTTCATTACTGACTGTCCCACCCTTCTTTGCTGCTCTTCATCTCCTGCTCCCCTACTCTCATGAGCACTACCCTGCCAGTTTCACTGGTTCCTTGACATCTAACTCTAAATGCCCCAAACTTCACTTCCTCATCTTAGCTCTACTCTTGCTCTCCTGCAGAGATATCCGCCCCAACCCCGGACCATCTGCGTCTCATGCCCTGAATGCTCCATTATTTCCCATGACCCCTTCTACTGCTCCCGCTGTCCTCCCGAAGGGTTTCAAGATCCTTCATATAAATATACGTAGTTTGTTGCAGTAACTCGACCTTCTACAAACCATGGTGGCCACTCTAAAACCTGACATACTGAACATCATGGAAACTTGGCTAAAGAGCATGATCTCAGATCTCTCGGTCTCCATTTCTGGCTACTCCCTCCTGAGGCAAGACAGAGCAAGTAGAGGTGGTGGCGTCGCCATGTAGGTCTTACCTCCCTCCAATATTCTATTACTTATTCATCCACTAGCCCAGCATCCCATGATGAACTGGCTATTCATTTAACTCTGCCTGTCACCCTCCCCATCTTTATAGCTGGCTTTTACTGTTGCCCAAATGGCCAGCCCTCTATTAGAGAGGCATTAATAGTAGAAAACAGGAAGTTGTTATCCCTCTGCACAGACAGTTGGTGAGACCCCATCTGGAGTATTGTGTGCAGTTCTGGAGACCCCATCTCTGCAAAGACATAGACAGAGTGGAGGCTGTCCAGAGGAGGGCAACCAAAATGGTGCAGGGTCTGCACCAGAAGACATACAATGAAAGACTAAAGGAGCTTAATATGTATACCCTTAAGGAAAGGAGGGAGAGGAGGGACATGATAGAAACTTTCAAGTACCTCAAGGGAATCAACAAAGTCCCAAAGGGTAGCATATTTCAGAAAAAGAGATGTACAAGAACAAGGGGCAAAATTTGAAGTTAGGGAGGGACAGCTCAGAGGTAATGAGAGGAAGTATTTTTTCATGGAGAGGGTTGTGGATGCATAGAACAGCCTCCTTGAGGAGGTCGTGGAATCAAGAACAGTAGGGGAATTCAAGAATGCATGGGACAGACATAAGGCAGCCCTTGTGGGGGGGGTAGGAGGAAGTAAGCTGTTGGTTAACTAGGATCTGCAGCTTATCTGTTCGGTAGGAAAATGGGAAGACTAGGTGGGCCAAGCGGTCCTTATCTACCATCAGATTCTATGTTCCTATGTTTCTGTTTCTATTGCTCTTAACTTCATAACCTCCATCGCAGCCCTTTCTTGCTCTGGTGAACTATACATACGAACATACGAAGAAGCCAGCAGAAGATGGCCATTTGGTCTGTCAAGTCTGCTCGTATTGCAGGGTCCACAGCTTGAGCTAATGTTCCTGCCCTCCCTCCCCACTCCTCCCATCCTCCTTACCCATGATTCTTACCTTCCCCCATGCCTATCCAGCCTCTCTTAAAGCTGCCCACTGTCTTCAACGAGATTACCTCTTGCAGCAGCACATTCCAATTGTCCACCACCCTCTCTGTGAAGAAGTGCTTCCTGACCTCCCTTCTAAACCTCCCACCCTCCAGCTTAAGACTGTGCCCCCTTGTGATATGGCTGCCACTCAGCTTAAAGAGACCCTCCTTATCAACCTTATTTATCCCTTTCAAGTACTGGAATGTCCCAATCATGTCCCCTCTCTCTTTCCCCTGTCTTCCAGGGAGTACATGTTCAGTGCCCTCAACCTTTCCTCATGTGCCTTACCCTGCTGACCGGCTATCATCTTTGTAGCCCTCCTCTGTACCTTCTCCAGCAGGCTAATGTCCTTTATCTTAGGCAACTTTAACTTAAACTGGCTGTCTCCCAAGACTTCCAAAACATGCAATGATCTTGGAGCCCTGAACCTCTCATAATTGATCTCGGAACCCACCTGCCCTTACCATAAGACACAAACTCACTCCCTGATCGACTGGGCTCTTACCACCCACCCCCACAGAGTAATTAGCTCTGGCATCCTCCCAGATGCTCTCAGTGACCACAACCCAATATTTGTTGTCAGGAAAAGCCACAGACCAAAATCTCTGCATAAAACCTTGCAGCTTTGCTCCTTCAAAGCCCTAGACCTTGAACCTCTCCTGCACAACCTATCTCTCTCTGACTGGTCTCCCTTAGTCTCCTCCCTTTCAGTTGATAAGGCTCTAGCCTACTTCAAAGAAATATTATTTGCAAATGGGAAAGCCTGTGCCCCTCTCAAACAAACCAGGGATAGGGGTAACCACCTACCATGGATTATTCCAGAACTCCTAGCCTGTCTTAGGGCCAGAGGTCATGCCTGGAAGCACCACAAATCCACCCAGCTTCCTAGTGACCTCACGGACTACCGTAAGCTCTGAAACACCTGTTCCAGGGCAACAAGGCTAGCCAAGTCCGATTATTTAAAAAATGCTTTCCTCATTAACATAAACACCCCTTCCAAGTTTTGGAAGGTGGTTCTTGCCCTCTTAACCCCTCAGTCCTGTCCCCTTCCCCAGTGCACAAGGTAAATGGAAATCTTGTAGCCGACTCCCATGCTGTAGCTGTGGAATTTAGCTCCTGTTATACCTCCTGTGCAACTGAACTGCTGAAGCCCTTCCCTAATTACCCTTCCCATGATCTCCCTCAAATGTTATGGCTGCCCCTCTATCCTCCACCCCCCAAAAAATGCTCCACTTCCTATTTCCCCACACCCCTCCCTCTCATTCTCTTCAGTCTCTCCCACCGATACTCTAAATACCCTCCTCGCAGTCTACCCCTCAAAAGGATCTTCCCCAGATGACCTTGACCCTAAACTCCTGTCTCTCTCAGCCACAGCCATTGCCTACCCCCTCTCCATAATTTTAAATCTCTCCTTCTCAACCTCCGATGTCCCTACCACATGGAAGCATGCAGTGGTCCTCCCCCTACCAAAAGATGGAGACCCCTCATCCCCTGGCAACTATCACCCCATCTTGCTACTCCCTACCCTAGCCAAACTATAAGAACATCTAGTCCTCTCTCAGCTCACCTCCTTTCTATCTGATACCTCCTTCTTCACCCCATTCCAATCTGGTTTCAGGAAAAACACTCTACCACCACCCCCCTACTTCGGCTCACTGACTCCATCCTCTCTGGGATGAACAATGGCCAAATCACCTCAGCCATAGCTGTCGACCTTGACAAGGATTTTGACACCATTTCCCACTCCCTTCTCCTTGGTCCCCTCTCATCTGCTGGTCTAACCCCTTCTGCCATGAACTCAGTGGCGGAGCTAGAGAGGGGGGGCTGGGGGGGATCGCCCCTCCTGGCTGCCCCAGTGTGAGCAGTGGCGCCCCACTAACATCTTTATTCACTGTTTAGTGCCCATTGTGAAGCCCATGTTTGACTGAATGCCCCCCCCCACTCCCAAATGATCCCAAACCTGGTTCCGCCACTGCACTAACTGGTTTAAGGCCTAACTTAATGGTAGAACCCCAATCAGTTAAGATGATAGATGCCATCTCACCACCCCTCCTGATCTGCACTGGCATCCCTCAGGGCTCTGTGCTTGGTCTCCTTCTGTTCTCCATCTTCCTTAACAACCTGCTGTCTGTCTGCTCCCCCTTCTCTGCCATGCACATATAGACAGATGATACAGTCATGTATGCATCTGGCTCATCATGCCCAGCTGAGGTTACATCACGACTTCAACGAGGTCCAGCTCTGGTTTGCAAACCATCAATTATACCTCAACGCCAAGAAAACAGTCTCCATGACCTTTGGCACAAGACAGAGACTCACTAGGCTTCTCTCCCTGCTCACTTTCTGCACACTTGATGGGACTTTACTTGAGGACACACCCTCATCCTTCAGCTACCTTGGGGTTTGGTTAGACCAATACCTCAACTTCTTTGGATACATTGACGCCAGCCAGAAAAAATTGCACCCCAATTTCAGTGCCTTGTTCAGGAACCACAGCTGCATCCCTCCTGCGGCTAGGCATGAGCTTATCCAGAAGATGATCTTCCCAATTTTTGACTACTGCAACGTAGTCTATGGTGCTGCTTCTAAGTACTCCCTCACCAGATTGGACACTGTCTTCAACTCCTTCTGCTACTTTGCCCTTGATGCTCCCACCACTACTACCTCTATTGAGCCCTTTCCTTCCACTCCCTTACATATAGATGCCTCTTACACTGCACTGAATTCACCACTAAACACTGGCTGGGTGAACTCCCTTCTTTCCTCTCCCCCTCATTAATAACACCCCCTCCTCCTTCCCAGTCCCTCAGATCTACCGACACTCGCACACTAACAGTCCCCCGCTGCTCCACCCTCTTTGGCCAGTCTGAGTACTCTGTTTCCCTAAAATATGCAACTTTCTACCTCCCCAAATTCGACACTACTCCTCCCTCTATTCCATCAACACTGCCCTCTCCAACTATCTTGCACCTAACTGTTCCTGTTATGATCCGCCTTAATTTCCTTCATCTTGCTCCTTATAGTTTGTCCCCCTTTGGAATTTACCCACTGCCTCTATCAACTCTACTGCCCCTAGCCCTTCCTATATGCTAGTTCTCATACCTTTCTCCCTTCCCCTACTCCCCCCTTTTTTCCCTAGCCTTCAAACTCCCTTTGCAAGGTTCTCAGCATCCTGAAGGGATGTAGTGCCTAGGCTTGCCACCTTTTCTTCCCCATCTACCTATCCTTGGCCTTCCAGGTCCCCTTACAGGGTCCCCAGCATCCTGGAGGGTTCCTTGGATCAGGTCTCATTCCCTCCCAGGTGTTATTTGTCATTTTCTCCCTCTCACTATCCCTCTATAACTACAATGCCTAACAGCAGGAGTGTTTACAATCGCCTGAACTTCCCTGCCCCCTTGCAGGGTTCATTGCATTCTGAAGGGTCCTCTTTTTGGGTCAGGCCTTATTTCCCCTCCTAGGTGTTAATCACACTTACTCCCTCTCTCGCTCCCTCTGTAATCCCTACTCCAGTCCCCTGTCCCCTTGTAGGGTTCTCTACATCCTGAAGGGGTCTCTCCGGGAGGGACACGACTCTGCACTGTCATCTCATCCTCTCTCCCCTTCACCCCTTATTTCAAGATAGCACTTGTTCACATCTTACCATTGCACTTGTTAATTGCTCTCAAAATCACAAATATATGCAACACTGTTTGTAACAACTGCCTTAATTAATTATATGCTATTTTTTTTTTTTGGGTGTTATTTTTCTCGGAGCTCCGGCTACCCCCCGCCTCCCGTTCCCCGGTGCCATTCCGGACATGAGACCCCTCCCTTCCGCACCCGACTTACCCTTCATAGCAGGGGTGGTGAGGCTGACTCGACCCACCACAACGGATCCATGCCAGGGAGCGCCTCCAGGAATGGCACCAGGGAATGACGTTGTGCTGCCAGGCCCATTTTTTCTTGTTTCCCCCCACGGCATGGCGTGCAATGGCGTAGCGACTGGAAGTCTTGGCGCCGCTCCGTCGCGCGCGCGCAGTCAACATCAGCCACTCCTGCCCTCCCCTAGTCTTGCGGCTACGTGCTGTCGGTTCCCCAGCCTCCGCTTCGTGATCAGACAAGCACCGGCCGACCAAATCCCCACCCCGGAGATGGAGGCAGTCCTCGGACGCTCAATCCATCTCCACCCGCCGACCCGGCAGCCCTTGCCCGTTCGAACCGCAGGTCGCCCGGCATGGCGCGTGTGTGGCGTCCAGCGCCTCAACCCTCAGTGCCACCGGGCCGAATTATATGCTATATTGATCTTTGTAACTTGAATGTAAAATGCCTCACCCCTATTGTACCCCTTCCCCCCAGGTCACTCTAGGAGACGAGTAACCTGTTGCTCAGAGTACCTCCCTGGTGAAACATTTCAATAATAAATAAATAGTACTCTATAAACTTGTTCAGGTAGCTGAGGTCCAGAATGGGATACAGATCTCCTGTTTTCTTTGGAACCAGAAAAATTGCGAGTAGGATCCCATCCCTCGCTGCACTGGTGGAACGGGTTCGATGGCCTGTTTTCACAGGAGCACTTGGATCTCTAATGAAGAAAAGGCAAGAAACTGAAGTACATAGATACATAGATACATAGACAGTGTCGGCAGATAAGGGCCTATGGCCCACCTAGTCTGCCCATTTGAGCTTGTAAGTTCAGTTTGTTTTCCTAGAAGTCTATTTCCCCTTACCCCTGACCTCTAGAATTCCTTTATGTCTATCCCATGCATTCTTAAATCCCATGATTGTTTCAGCCCCACCACTTCCTCTGGCAGGGTGTTCACATTTGTCCACCACCGTTCTGTGAAATTCTTTCTCATGTTTCCTCTGAAAATCGTCCTCCTCTAACCATCCCATGCCCTCTAGTCCTGAAACATCTTTTGGCTTAAAATAGTGTTTTCCTGCACCCTGTTCCTCCCTGTAGATACTTGTATGTCTCTATCATATCCCTCTCTCCTCCTCTCCTCCAGGAGTACATGTTCAGTTCCTTCAACCTGTCTTCATGGGACTTGTGATGCAACCCATGCACCATCTTTGTTGCCCTCTCTGAACCTTCTCTACCCTGTCTATGTCCTTACGTAGAGTATGGTCTCAGGAACTGTACACTGTGACTCCAGGTGGGGCCTCACTAGTGTCTAGGCGAATTATGACCTCCCTTTTCCTGCTGGTGATGCCTGCCTATACATCCCAGCATCCTATTTGCTTTACCTGATGCCTTGTCACACTGTTTCCCTACCTTGAGGTCATCAGGATGACAACCCCAAGATCCCTTTCCTGCTTGGTGCATGCTATATCCTCACCCCCAACTGATATATTGTGCCAGGGTTTTTGTGCCCCATATGCATTATCTTGCACTTCTTTGCATTGAATTTCAACTGCCAAACCCTTGACCATTCTTCAAGTTTCTGCAGGTCCCTTCTCATTCTGTCTACACCCTCTGGTGTGTCTACTCTGTTACAGAGCTTTGTGTCATCAGCGAACAGTGAAATTCTGCCTTCTAGGTCCTGTGCAATGTCACTGATGAAGATGTTGAATAGGACTGGTCCCAGCACTGATCCCTGTGGTACCCCACTGGTCACTCTTCCCTCTGTGGAGTGACGGCCATTTACCACCACCCTCTGTGTCCTTCCACCCAGCCAGTTACCTACCCACCACACTACTGTCCTGCCCACACCCATATTCCCCAGTTTGTGTAATAGTCTTCTATGTGGCACAGTGTCAAAGGCCTTGCTGAAGTCCAGATAGGCCATGTCCACTGCCCTCCCTGATCCACCTCCCTAGTCACCCAGTCAAAAATTCAATGAGGTTGGTCTGACATGACCTCCCTGGTGAAACCATGCTGCCTTGGGTCCTGTAGTCCATTGACAACCAGATGTTCCACCAATCTCTCCTTCAGTAGTGCTTCCATGATCTTTCCCACTACCGAGGTGAGGCTGACTGGTCTGTAGTTCCTGCTTCCTCTTTGTTCCCACTTTTGTATAAAGGGACTACATCTGCTGTCCTCCAGTCTTTGGGTACCTCCCTGTTTCCAGTGATTGGCTGAACAGGATAGCCAGAGGTTCAGCCACCACCTCTCTTAGTTCTTTAAGGACCCTGGGGTGCACCCCATCTGGCCCCATTGCTTTATCAGCTCTTATTACTTCCAGTTCCTTCAGGACCCTTTCTCGTGTAAAGGGACTTGTGTCCATTTCTGCACCATTCTCACCCTTGTACTCCCTTCAGACCCATTACCCCCTCTTCCTTAGTAAAGACTGGCAGAAATACCTGTTCAATATGTCAGCCTTACTGTTGTCATCCTCCACTGCTCCCATCCTCCCCTTCAGTCTCACTATCCCTCCCTTTGTCTTTCTTTTTCACTTATGTACCTGTAAAAGGTTTTGTCCCTTTACCCACTGATTTTGCAATGTGTTCTTCTGTCTGAGCTTTGGCTTCCCTTACTGACTTCCCTGCCTCCCTTTGTTTCTCCTGGTACTTCTCCCTATCCCTTCTGCCTGTGTCTTTTTTATTGCCTGAATGCAATCTTTTGGCTTTCACTTTCTTTGCTACCTCTTTGGAAAACCATAATGGTCTCCTCTTCCGTTTCCTCTTGCTAACCTGCTTAATGCATAATTCTGTTGTTCTTATAATCCCATTTTAAATACTGCCCACTGTTCCTCAACCCCTGATTCCTGTCCCATTCCCCTTAATGCCTCTTTCAAGTATCTCCCCATTTTCCCAAAGTCTGCCCCCCTAAAATCCAGGATACGTGTTTTTGTGTGGTTTGGTTCTGCTCTTTCTGTGATTTCAAACCACAATGACTGGTGGTCACTGTTACCCAGGTGCTCCCCCACTGTTACCCCCATCACACTGTCCCTGTTTGTGAGCACAAGGTCCAGTATTGCCTTCTGCCGAGTTGGTTCCATGACCAGTTGCTTGAGGAAGGCACCCTGAAGGGAGTCCAGGATAAATCTGCTCCTAGTTGATGCTGCTGCTGGGATGCTCAGTCCACATCTGGTATATTGAAGTCTCCAACCAGTACTACCTCACCCTTGTCTGCCATCCTTTGGATGGCTAGCATCAACTCCCTATCTGTTTCTTCCTCCTGGGCTGGTGGTCTATAGACCACACCTCTGCGATGGCTGGCCCCATTTTCCTTTCCAGCTTAACCCACAGTATCTCTCCCATTTTGTTCCTCCTGGATCTGTGTGGCCCTTATGTCATTTTTCACATACAGTGCCACTCCTCCTCCTTCCTGCCTGCTCTGTCTCTTCTGAATATGTTGTAGCCAGGTATGGCCATCTCCCAGTCATGGTTATCATTACACCAGGTTTCAGTGATGGCCACAATGTCCAGGTCTGACTGTACCATGACAGCCTCCAGATCTTCCATCTTGTTGCTAAGGCTCCTGGCATTTGCACATGGCTTTCCATGATTTGACCTCCTAGACTGCTTCACTGTTCTCTCCAGCCCCTTCCTTGGTTGTCATTTATCCCTGGTTCTCCTTGCTGTCTGCCCTTCTGCTGAATTTTGCCCTTTCTGCTTATCCACCTTTGGACACTAATCTCCATCTTTTGCACACTGCTTTGCAGAGATAGCCACTCCTCTGGTTCACTGGTTCCACTACTAGCTGTGGGGTGAGCAAGTAGGTACCATCCTTGCTGGCCTGCCACCCCCTTTGCTAGTTTAAATGCTTGTCAATGTAGCATTTAAACTTATCATTGAGTGCTTGGTTCCCCTCAGGATGGATGCAGGCCGCCAGGCTTGAACAAATCTCCATCCTCCAGGTGGGTCCCCAGTCACCAATGAATCCAAACCCTTCCTCACAACACCAGTTCTTCAACCATGAGTTAAAGTTCTGGTGCATGCACTCCTTATGCTGTCCCTTGCCTCTCACAGGTAGTACTTGAGAAAGTGACAGAAGTAGCTACTTGCTTGAGACCCTCCCCAGTTTCCTAAACTCTTCCTGAACTTCCTTTGGCTCCCCATTTGCCAAGTCATTAGTACCTAGGTGGATAATGACATCCAGCTCACCCTCCCGTCTTGCCTTCCCAGTGATCCCAGTATCTTCCTTCCATCCCTCCATGCCGTGGCACCTGGTAGGCACCTCACCTCCCTGTCCTCCCCCTCCTGTGTTCCTAGCTGGATCCCTCTTACGATGGAGTCCCCCACCAGGATTCGCTTCCTCCTCCTCTGGGGTCCACTGCTTTCCTCACTGAGGTCACCTCCTTGCCTAACCTCCACATCCTTTCCTTCCACTTCCCTGTAGTTGCCTGGGTATTTAAATCACCAGAGTGTTTTTTTTTTTACTTGGTGCCAAATATAACCAAAATTCAGGAAATCTGGATGTAACAAAAAACCCTAGTGCCACAACTCTACTCATAGAGTCGAGGCACATGGTTTTTTGTTACATCCAGGTAACTTGAGAATTCACCCCCTATCACTACTCTCTGTGTTCTGCCACTCAACCAGTTCTCAACCCATCTTACCATCCTCTCCCCCACTCCAGGTCCCTCAGTTTCATTATCAGTTGTCTGTGTGGCACAGAATTGAAGGCCTTGCTAAAGTCCAGGTATATGATGTCTATTACCTGGCCCTTGTCCACCGCCTTAGTGACCCAGTTGAAGAACTCGATCAGGCTCAATTGACACGATCTGCCTGCCATAAAACCGTGCTGTTTACTTTTTTATTTATTTATTTATTTTTTTTACCAGGAGAAACACACTAAGCTGAAAGCTTGCTTACAGGT
Organism: Neoceratodus forsteri; assembly: GCA_016271365.2. Classification (NCBI taxonomy): domain Eukaryota; kingdom Metazoa; phylum Chordata; order Ceratodontiformes; family Ceratodontidae; genus Neoceratodus; species Neoceratodus forsteri. The sequence continues at coordinate 880,160,878 of CM057450.1, read as the reverse complement.
GCAACCTGGGAGCACAAGGAAGTTAAGTGACTTGCTCAGGGCCGCACAGTATGCAAATGGGGACTGTGGGATTCAAACCCAGGTCTCCAGGTTTGCAGCTCAGAGCCTCAGACCACTGCACTATACTGCCCAGCCTTTTCTTTAGTGTGGTCTCCATACTGTACTATTGTGGTCAGGCTGACTGACCTGTAGTTGCCTGGGTCCTTCTTGGGTCCACTCTTGTGGAGTGGCACCACATGCGCTGTTCTCCATTCTAGTGGTACTACTTCCTACACCAGAGATGTACTGAAGAGAACAGTCAACGGCCCTGCCAGCTCCTCTGCTAACTCCTTCAGCACCCTGGGGTGCAGTGCATCTGGCCCTGGGGATTTGTCCACCCTCAGTGCCATCATCCCTTCCCTCACCCTATCAATCCCGATGACCCCTATTGCATCCCCCCTTTCCTCCCTCCCATTCCCAGCGTATGGTACCAGTCCCTCCTTTTCCTTTGTGAAGAGGGAGCAGAATTATTCATTTAATACTTTTGCTTGCTTCCATCTTCATTGACCCAGCCATCCCCCTTCCTCAGCCTGACAATTCTCTCTTTCTTGTCCCTCCTTTCGCTTATGAAACGTTCTCACATTTTGCCCTCAAATTTTAGAACTCCCTTCCTCCCAGTTTTAAGTGCTCCTTATCTCATTCCTCCTTCAAGACTGCACTTTTCTCTTACCTTTATGCACTTGATACTTGTGACTGTACCTAACCTTGTTTGGCCCGTTCCTGCTTTCTCTTGCCTAGTAATGTTGGTTTTCTGAACTCCAATAGCATTGTCTGGCTTGTCTTCTCCTGTCCATTTCATCCCTGCAAGGATGGTTTCTACTTGTATGTTTAATTCCCTGACTCTTCCTTCATGGCTATCTGTTGTTAAAGTTCAAGGACTGTATGTATTCTGAGTTTGTTTGTATGATTGTATTTTTGTACTCTCCCGGGTCGTGTTTGAAAATAGGCATTTTTTTTTTAAATTGTACTTTTCCCCCCTACTGCCTGCCAATCCCAACGCTTCAGGGCATCCAAGGGATCATCCTCCTACCGTCTGCTCACCAGTACCTACCTCCCAGTCCCACATGTAGCTTCGGCTTACCCTCCCCCTGAACAGGGAAGAGGTGCAGTCAGAACCCCCGTAATCCTTCATTTCGTCGGGCCTGGAGACGGCTGGTGAGCAGGGGCAAATCAGAGGCATGCCCTGGGAAGCACATCATCCCAGAGCTGACAGGTGTATTTCCGTTTTTCCTCCCTGACGCAGTGTGAGCCCCTGACATCAAGGCATTACACACTGATGTCCACTGCACATCTGGGCCGCCTGTCCCCTTCCAGTTGGGGCTTGCAGTCCCAAGCCTCCACCCAGAGTCACACAAGTGCGATGGGCATCAGCCCTCCACCCCGCCCCCTGGAGACGGTGAGCTGTTGTGGGATACTCAGCTGTTCTCCCCAGCTGGCCTTCCAGCATCCCGAGTCCGCTCCTGAACCCAGGTCGCTGGCATGCAGTGGAAATCCAAATGCTGCACTGATGGGCTGACCCCGAAAATAGGCAGGTTTATTGCCTAATGCACTTACCCAGTCACCAAAAGCTAATAAATATATATATATATATATATATATATATATATATATATATAGCGAAAAAAGGCCTTTTCCCCTTTCTTTATTCCCTCTGCTATTTGGACCTCCTTCTGTGCCTTTGTCTGCCGCATTTCCCTTCTTACCACCTTAGCTAGCCTCTGGTATTCTTCCTCATCCTCATCCCATGCTGTTCTTTGGAATTTCCTGTAGGCTGCCCTCTTTTCTCTTACTACTCTGGCTACCTCTCCATTAAACCAGCTTGGTGGTCTCCTGATTTCTTGCCCCTCAGTTTGATGGAGCTACTTGTGGCCCTCTGAATGGCCCCCCTAATGGTATCCATATTCTGTCTACCCGATTTCCTCTTCTATGCTCCCCAGGTCTTCCCTAATCAATCCCCTCATCCCTTTAAGATTTGTTATCCCGAAGTCTAATGCTCTGGTCTTGGTGGGGATGCCCTCCCTACCCATATCTAATCTGAACCACACTGTGCTGTGGTCACTTCCACCCAGAGGTTCCCTAATATTTATGCCCTGTACGTGCTCCCCATTGGTGAGCACTAGGTCCAGGATTGCACCCTCCCTGGTAGAACCATTTACATGCTGCATCATGAAGCTGTCCTGGATTGCATTTAAGATTTCCTGACTTCTGGTGCAGGATGTGGTGGGGGTGACACAGTCCACTTTAGGTAGGTTGAAATCCCCAATCACTACCACCTCCCCCTTTGCTGTATTCCTCAACTGTGAGCACAGCTCTCTGTCCATGTCCTCATCCTGGATGGGTGTTCTATATAAGACCCCTATCTGATCTTTCTTCCTATGCTGTTCTGTAGCTGGAGCCACAGTGTTTCAATGGATCCCTTTTCCTCCTCTCTCATACAGATTATTCCCTCCTTGATGTATGCTACTACCCCTTCCCCCCACCTGTCTCCCTGTCCCCCTGTCCCTTCTGTACAGTTTGTAGCCTAGGACTGCTGCTATTTCCACCTTACCCTCTGCCAAGAGGACATGCATTTCTGCCATCTTGTTTCCGAGGCTGAGGGCATTCAGCGACACCACCCTCTACTGTGTCCCTGCATTACTCTTGTTCTTTTGTTTAACAAGATTGTCCTGGTTTGCCTCCCTGCCACCCCCCTTTCCCCCTTTTCCTGGCTGGTTCCATCTCTCTCCCTCACCTCTTGCTATCTGTGCCTTTGTGGGGGGGGGGCTTTCCCTTTGTGATCTGTGTGGGCCTTTAGGCCCTCACCTCCCCCTAGCAGTTTAAACCCTGTTTCCTTCCCATATACTCTCCCAGCCTATCCTTCAGTGTTCTTTTCCCCTCCCAGCTAAGGTGTAATCTGTCTGGGCTATAGAGCCCCTTGTTTCACCATGTGTCTCCCCCCTTCCCTATAAGACTGTACCCCTCTTCATTACACCAAGCCCCCAGACACTCACTGAATTCTGCTATCCTCCTGTTCCTGGTTGTGCTGGCCCTGGGGACTGAAATTACTTCTGGGAAGGCCAATGAGTTCACAGAATCCTTAACTGAACTTGCTATTTCTCTGAATCTGTTTTTTACCACCACCTCCTCCTCCCCTGCTAGATCATTGGTTCCTACGTATAATATAAAATATAGCTTTCCTCCTATTTCACTTATCACCTCCTTGATTTTAGGTGTAGCTCTCCCTGCCTCCATATCTGGTATGCAAGCTACTACTGTCTTATTGCATGGGTACTCTCTTCTTCTCCACTGTATAACTTTTATTACTGAGTCCCCAAAGACCACTATTCTTCTGTTGATAATATGTCCATGCCCTGCTTCCCTTTCATCTCTTCTTAAACTTTCTCCCCTTCTCCTTAGTCCCTCCATGTCCCTTACTGTAGTTTCTCTGTGTGTATCAGCAGCTCTCACCTTTCTTGCTTCCTTGCACCCCTCAGATCCTCTCTCCTCCTGATTCCTCATTCTTTCACATATTGTTCTCTCCCCTTCCCACTTTTAAATGTACTCACCCCACCCTCACCCCCTTCGCACCCTTCCTCCTTCTGGCTTCCTCCTCCTCCTAGCCCTCTTGTGCTCTCTCCTCCTCCCCACCCTCCTGGAATCTGTACTTTGATTGATCTGAGATACCCCATTCCCTTCACTCCCCACCTGCTGTACCTGCCCTGTCTCCTCCTTACTTCCCTGTAGTTCCCTAGCCCTTATCCCTGCCTTGGCTCCTTGCTTCCCATCTGCCAGTACTGCATACTTATTAGATGGAGGTACTGCACTAACTGCAGAATCCACTGATCTGAGGTTATTCTTCGCCAACCCTCTCCATAGAGAGAGAAGTGACCCCCTCACTGCCTCCCCCAGAGATTCTGCTGGAGGAGGGGGTAAAGTATGGAGTCAGGCAGAGAAGCCGGGGACAGGCAGCGCAGCCCGGGAAGTTCTGGAAGCTCTGGGTGCTGAACCTCCTGTGGCCTGGGAAGTAGTCTTTCTTTTAAAGGCACACCTGGGCTGCTTACCTTTGGGTTGCTGCTTGGAGCTGTGACAGAAAGACTGTCGCTGGAATGATTTAGGCTGAGACCAGTACAGAGTATGGGCTGAACAGATAGCCTTGCCCGACTCTTGGAGGCAAGTGATTATATTTTGAGAATCCTCGCCAAACAGGATGGGCCTCTGAAGGGAGCATCCAAGAACTTAGATTGGACATCCAGGACAGATCCAGAGACTCTAAGCCAGGAGTAGTGTCATAGGCAAACTTCCGTAGCTGCAGCTCTATTTGCAGAATCCGCAGAATCACAAAGGGCTCAGAGGATGTGGGTCCCCACATCTGAGCCCAACTTGAGGAGGTACACCAGCTCAGCCTTCCTGGGGATATCAGGCCAAGCCTGAGCCACCTCAAAAGTGTTCTCACGCAGGGCATTCTGATACTGGACCACGTGGGCAAGGAAGTTTAAACAGCGGATAGCACATGTGGCTGAAGAACAGACCTTTTCACCAAAGTAGCCTATCTGCCTAGATTCTTTATCAGGAGGCTGAGTGCTGAGGTGTCAGGGTAATTTTGAATGGTCATGAGCACGCATTAATAATGACCAAACCAGCCTCCAGGTGCTCCCCATTAAAGGGTGCATCCCTTGGGGCGTTGTACAGGTGATCAGCATTTCTGGATGTCACCATTGTAGTGGATGGGCGCTTCCATGCAGCGCTATTGACATCCTAGAAGGAGTCGATTAATGGGGGATCCACTAAAGGCAAGGACTCCTTCTTGCAGAGGAAAATGGCTAGCCGATGTTTCTCGGGGTCCACTTCCTCAGTATCCCAGCCCATGAGAGCCTAGATGTGCCTCATCACCATCCATGAAAGATGGGTCATCTGGAGGAGACCGTGGGGTGTCCTTAGGCTCCTCCAGCTCTGATGGCAGATCTGAATCTCCAGAATTGTTGTAAGAGGAGGAATAGAAATATCCCCGACTCACCGGAATCTGGAGAGGGGAAGGGGGAGCGCCGAGGCTTATGCCGATGGGTCTTAGAACGACCAGTGTTAGCCCCTGCTGGTTGTGGTGTAGGTCCCCTAGGAGTTGGTGGTGGTGTCTTCCTAGGAGGAACCTGGTCCTTAGAAGGATTGAGAGGAGAGTCACTCAGAGTTAGAGTTGGGGGCTCCTTCGGGGCCTCCTTGTCCTTGAAATATACCCACCGGGCCACAAACAGGACGTTAAGATCTGCAGGTGGGTTCTGGGGCAAAGTTGGGGGAACTGGCATCTGTGGGGTAGGTTTGGAGGGCCCCGGCATCAGTTCATCAGGTTGGGGTAACCCTGGAACTCAATCCACTGGTGTCGGGTTAACCGACGTGGGATCCTGAAGTAAGGAACTGTCTGGTGTCAGTCTGACTGGGGTCGAAAGACTGGGTGTCAGTCTCCCTGGTGTCAGCTGTGGGATGACAGGTCCAGATGGTGACTGTGGAGGGTTTGGGGATGATGGTTGAGGCATCATCGGCACAGGGGAGACCAGCATTGATGAGACAGGTGCAGGCTGTTGTCGGTCTGGTGAAGCAGCCAGTGCCAGCCTCGAGGGAGAAGCCTGTGCAGGGGAGCTGACTCCCAAGTGGGCAGAGGAGTCACACTCATGGGGGAGATGAGTGCATGCCCCTGGCATCTCAAGGAGTTGTCATTCCCTGATGTCAGAACTGACTTTGTAGACGCCTTGACTAGGAGGGTGATGGGCAAGGACCTGCCTCCTGAGGAGGACCCAGTTGAGCCACCTGGCTGAGGACCCGCCTGTTGAATAAGCCTGAGCTTCAGGGGCTGAGGGGCTGAGGATGAAGTCTTGAGTCCCAAGGAACCACCGCCCAATACAGAGTGGGTGGTTTGACTACTGGCAGCCCAGAGGGACAGAGGGCTGATGGAGTGGAAGGGGCCGACCACCCACGGGAGGAAGACCCATGATGAGTGCCCGACTTACGTGGGGACTTGGAGCAGGAAGCTGACCAGGGTTTCTCCCTATGCTTCTCCTGGTGTCTGTGCTCTCCCGAAGACTTCTTCTTGTCATTGGCTGATGAAGACGTAGAGGCCCTGGAGGCTGGGGAAGAGGAGGTACTCTGGTGAAGCTCCTTCTCCATCGCTTAGAGTTTTTGCTGGAACAGGAAGACTTCCAGGGTCTTCTGGCAGTGAAATGAGGCATGCTGGTTAGAATCCTGGCAGTGCTGGCAGGCCTCAGCATTGTGGTCCAGGCCTAGGCAAAGTAAGCATAATGAATGGCCTTCTTTGTGGGGAAGTTGCTTTCCACAAGTGCACTTCGTTTGCTGCCACTTGACAGACAAAGAAGGAGAAGAAGACATGCACAAAATGCTGCAAAAACTGAAGAAAAGTGAGAAAATAATAAAGCACAGGTAACGCAAAGAAAATTGCGGTCAACTAAAGCAGAAGGCATCCTTGAAGGTCCGACTTGAGAGGGTCGATGGCAGCAAAAGAACTGAGGTGGTGCTGGGAGACCGCCCTTTTTGTACCATAGGCAGACATCGGGGGTGGCCGATGTCAAGGGGCAGTCCCCCGCTATAGACTGTTAGCTAGACATTTTCTGTGGGGTCCTGGCGCCTGCCGGTTTCAGTCCTAACAGTGTAACCTGCTGCAAGAGCCCCCTTGATGTGAGATCAGATTTTTTTTTTAACCATTGTCCTTTCATCAGGCCAGGGGAAACCATACACAGGCATGACACTGTGCTACCTCTGTTTCTATACAGGATGATCTATGCACCCCAGGAAGGCCTATTTTAGCCTTTCAAATGGTGCATTTTATTAAGGGTTATTTTTGTACCGTACATGCTCCAAAGATTTGTTTTCAGGATGAAAGGACATGCTGGGTGCGTTAAGGATGGGACTGTATGGATGGCGTTAGTGGGCATGGTCCATTTAGAAGAGCTGAGGACCCCTACATTTGCCAGTAATGGCAACTATGGAACTATAGACGTCATTTCAGAGTCTGGTCTGCAGTGGTGTCCAAGGAAAGTACAGAGCTGAGAAGCTTGGAGGGGAGAGGGAGCAGCTATGGTGAGGATGGGATAAAAAAAAAACACCACCCGCAGAACAGACTCTGTATACCTCTTCGCATTTTGTCACTGAAATGCTTTATACAGACACTCAAAATGTAGGAAAACGAGGGGCACTGGTCTTAATAAAGTAGGACAAATCATCAGGCAGAGACACATTCAGAAAACTGGAAGCTAGTGACTTAACAGCTTCTACCCTAGATCACACCCTGGACGCTTGCTGAAAGTCCTAATATGGAGTGATAATGACTCACATTTGACTCTTTTGGGAGATCCCCCTCTTGAACTGCCAGATAACTACAACTCTTAATGAACTGTTAATCACACCTGGCCATCTGGAACATTGAGAGAGATTAGCATGAGGACTAGAGCCTGCTTAAGTAGGAACTTTTTTAAATTCATTAACAGCCATGAAAAACTTGCATTAGTCAAGATGGACAAGTAGACCATTAGCTGCACTAGCCCTGATCGGTTTGCATTTGGTCTTGGGCTAGTAAAACAATGTTAAAATCGACCCCCTGGACTCACCCAAAAAAAGTGCAAACAGCTGCCTGAACCTGACATTGTACCTGAGCCTGAAACCATGCCCAAACAAGGTACCCTGCTTGAGCATGACTCCTAACCTGAGCCTGATCCTCTGCCTGAGCTTGACACTCTGCAAAAGTCTGTCATCTTCCTTGAGGGAGACACTCAGCCTGAGCATGGTGCACAGTCCGAGCCTGACACCTTGCTAGAGTATGATTCCTTACTCATCTATAGTGTCACTTTCTCAGATGAATCTGATCCCTTTGCAATGCTGTCTCCGTGCTAGCTACAGGCCACGGCAGGCACCACTGTGGTTATACTGTACTCCTGTTTATCAATGGAATTCCCCAAATATGGAAAAAACAAGTGTTCCTCCTTTTTTTTTTTTTAGTCTTTTGGTAACTTGGCAAGGCCCACTAAGCACAAGTGCCTGTTTTCAGGGGTGACCTGGGAGCACTGGGCAGTTAAATGACTTGCTCAGAGTCACACAGTATGCAAGTGGAGGTTGTGAGAATCAAACTCAGGTCTGGTCTGCTGGATGTATTAAGCTTGTTCACACCTCGTTCCTCTAACCTCTAGACTATACTGCCAGCCCATTTACTGGTAATGCAGGTGTCTGTGTTGACACAATGGAGTTTACCCCCTACAATATTTTCAGTTACTTTTTAGTGATGAAATACTGTCTCGTATGGTGGTGCAAACAAATTTATATAGGTTGAGAGGGGAGTTACTGGCAATCACAAGGGAAGAAAGAGACTTGGGCATCGTCATCACAGATGACCTTGGGCATCATCATCATCACAGATGACCTAAAATCATCCAGGCAGACCACTAAAGCAGTAGGTAAGGCTAGAGCAGGGGTTCTCAAATGGTGAGGCCAGCCTCCTTGGGGAGGCCCCAACCTGTTCCAGGGGAGGCTCAAGCAAGTCTGAAAAAGTACTGTATTTCAATTTTGAGTTTCATATATTTTGTGTGAAGAGATGAAGCAAACTGAAAGAGGATAATAGTAGGTAAATCTTATGTATTTATTTAATAATAGGTGACAAGGGAAGGTGAATGAGCCAAGGCTCATTTCAGGTGTACTCAGGGAAGGGTAGGGAGTCAATACATGTCATAAGGTAACTGCAAAACAATCCAGAAATACACAATGAACAATACTGCAATCAAATATGAACAATAAAGTAATAATGAGAGGTGGTAATTAATCAATTTGTAGCCTGATGGCAGAACAGCCCAAATACAAGGGTTGAACATAAAAGTGCTAAGAGCAATAGCAGGAAGGAGCAAAGTAATCTCTGAGAAGTTGCTTAGGAGCAGGGAAGGACAGGGAGGGGCAAGTATGTAGGAAGGTTATTTCATACAGAAAGGAAACGGAGAAAGTAGTTTGACCCATGAAGGTACTGCAACAAGGGGTAACAATGGTTCAAGAATAAAAATAACAGAGCAAGTAGGCTGGCCTGGGGTTACAGTAAGTTGAATAACATTTATTTATTTTATTTGTTATTCAGATAATGCCTTGAGTACAGGAGCTCTTTTTCAAAGGTTCCACGTCAGTATAAGACAAAGAACTGAATGTGAGCCAAGTATTCAAAGGGGTTTCAGTTTATTCATGGTGTACTGCACAAAGTACAGTGTGTTATTTTTCTTTGGGAGGCCCAAGATTATTTCAGTTTTGGAGGAGGCTCAACATCTTTTCCATGGATTTGGGAGGCTCACTGTGACAAAGTCTGAGAACTATTGGGCAGAGGGATGTTGGCGGTATTATTAGGGGTATCACAAGTCGTAAGAGGGAGGTAATAATCTCTTACAAGACACTGGTTAGGCCCCATCTGGAGTACTGCATGCAGTACTGGAGGCCACACCTGCACAAGGACATTAACAAAATGGAAGCAATCCAGAGAAGGGCAACCAAAATGGTGCAGGGACTGCATCAGGAAACATATGAGGACAGATTAATGGAGCTCAATATGTATACCCTAGAGTAAAGGAGGGACAGAGGTGATATGATCGAAGCATTCAAACATCTTAAGGGCATTAACAAGGTAAATGAGTCTAACATGTTTCAATATAAGAAAAATAGCAGGACAAGAGGACACACCATAAGAACAGAGGGAGGCCAATTAAGGGGTAATGTGAGGAAGTTCTTTTTCACAGAAAGGGTGGTGGATGCATGGAACGGCCTACCTCAGGAAGTGGTGGATATGAATACAGTGCAGGACTTCAAACAGGCATTGGATAGGCATAAAGGAGCAATACAGATGAGTATGAATAGATAGGCCATTAACAGAGTAAAGCCTATAGCGCATTCATAAGGTAGAAAAAATGGGCAGACTGAATGGGCCTTACGGTCCTTATCTGCCATCAACTTCTATGTTTCTATATGCAGATCAGTTTTTGGCTCAATATAGGGACAAGCAAAAACAACTTGCAAAGACTCACCTGTGAACTCCTACAAACTTAGAGGAAATGAAAGGGTTCTGTGGTTTGACATTGGAAATGGGGACAATGAAAAAAAAACACCATCAGCATGTACTGGTCCATCTACCCTGGTTATTCTACCCCCTTGTTTTCAGCTATAATGAAAAGGAATCGGTTTTGGCTTCTGCTAAGGTTTATGCACTACAGTGACAATGCTCAGGTTTTGCCAAGGAACCATCCAGAGAATGATAGGCTTTTTAAATGAAGACCTATTATTGATGATCTCATTAGAATGTTTACCGTGATATACACCTCATCTTAAAACATCTCAGTGGACGAATCCCTTCTGCTGTTCAAGGGGAGAAAAATATTTAAACAATGGCTTCCTCTGAAATGTGCCTGATATGGAATTAAATTGTACAAACTTTGCTCTAGAAACAGAAACATAGAATTTGACGGCAGATAAAGATCGCTAGGCTGCCCATTTCCCTACCTAATGGATAAGCTGCAGATCCTAGTTAACCAACAGTCTGCTTCCTCCTACCCCCCCCACTATAATTGCCTTATGTCTGTCCTATGCATTCTTGAATTCCCCCACTGTTTTTGACTCTATGACCTCCTCAGGAAGGCTGTTCCATGCATCTACAACCCTCTCTGTGAAGAAATACTTCCTCACATTACCTCTGAGCCGTCCCCCCATCTTCAAATTGTGCCCCCTTGTTCTTGCACATATCTTTTGTTGAAAGATGCTACCCTCTTGAACTTTGTTGATTCCCTTGAGGTATTTGAAAGTTTCTATCATGTCCCACCTCTCCCTCCTTTCCTCTAGGCTATACATCTTAAGCTCCTTTAGTCTTTCTTCATATGTCTTCTGGAACAGACCCTATACCATTTTGGTTCCCCTCCTCTGGACTGCCTCCACCCTGTCTATGTCTTTGCGGAGATGGGGTCTCTAGAACTGTACACAGTACTCCAGATGAGGTCTTACCAACTGTCTGTACAGAGGGCCAACAACTTCCTGTTTTCTACTGGTGATGCCTCTCCCTATGCATCCCAGTATCCCCAAGCCCTCCTTACTGCCTTCTCACATTGCTGGCCCACCTTTAGGTCATCTGATATGACTACCCCCAGGTCCTTTTCCATTTTTGTTGTTGTCAGTATCTCACCACCCATTGTGTACTCATGCCCTGGGTTTTTGTTTTCCAGGTGCATTACTTTGCACTTCTTTACATTGAATCTAAGCTGCCATACATTTGACCATTCCTCCAACCTTGCCAAGTCCCTTTTCATCCTTTCCACCCCACCATGCATATCAACCCTGTTGCAGATCTTTGTGTAATCTGCAAAGAGACATACCTTCCCCTCCAGTCCCTCCGCAATGTCACTTATAAAGACATTAAAAAGGACTGGCCCCAGTACTGAACCCTGTGGTACCCCACTAGTAACCCTCATTTCTTCACTGTGGACTCCATTTACTATTACCCGCTGTGTCCTGTTGTCCAGCCAGGCTGGCTAATTTGTTTATTAATCTTTTGTGTGGGACTGTGTCAAATGCCTTGCTAAAGTCTAGGTAAGCCATGTCCACAGCCCCTCCCTGGTCTACTACTTTGGTCACCCAGTCAAATAAATCAATTAGATTTGTTTGACATGACCTTCCTGCTGTGAATCCATGCTGCATTGGGTCCTGTGCCCCCAGTGGCCTCTAGGTACTCAACAGTTCTTTCCTTCAGAAGGGATTCCATCATTTTCCCTACCACTGAGGTCAAACTGACAGGTCTGTAGTTTTCTGCCTCTGTCTTGCTCCCACTTTTGTGAAGGGGGATCACATCCACCCTTCTCCAGTCCTCAGGTACTATACAATCCTCCCATGATTTATTAAAAAGGGTAGTCAGTGGTGTTACTAGTTCTTCCCTTAGTTCTTTTAGAATTCTGGGGGTGAATCCCATCAGGTCCCATTGCTTTATCCACCTTCAGTTTTAAGAGTTCTTTCAGAACCCTTTCTTCTGTGAAAGGACTAATATCAATCCCCCTATCCAGAGTGTTTCTATTGACTGGATTAGGTCTCTCCCCCTGCTTTTCCATTGTGAATACTGAGCAGAAATATTCGTTCAGTATCCCTGCTTTTTTACTGTCACTCTCTGTAAAACCACCTTCCTCTTTATTCAGCCTCAGTATCCCTGCCTTCGTCTTTCTTTGCCCCCAATGTACCTATAAAGGGTTTTATCCCCCTTCTTAACTGAGCCGGCTATCTTTTCCTCGGTTTGGGCCTTTGCTATTCTGACTGCCTTCCCCACTTCCTTCTGTTTTAACTGGTACAGTTCTCTGTCCTGCTCCTTCTGTGTTTCCTTATACTTACTGAATGCTATCTTTTTCTCCCTTACATACCTGATATATAATTAAATTGTACAAACTTTGTGGAAGTTCCAGTGGGTACACATACCATTCCAGAATCTACACAGGAAAGGATGCCACACAGGATGTTTCAGGCTGCCTCCCATGTCTGAACACAAATGAGAAAATTGTGTAGCACCTAATTCTTCCCTTACTAAGCTCTGGTTACAATCTCTATGTAGATAACTTCCACACTGGAATTCTTCTCTTTAATGTCCTGTATCAGTTTCATACAGTAGCGTGTGGCACTATCAAGTCCAAAAGGCAAGGATTTCCCCAAAGAGTTGGTAGCCAGAAAGCAAAAACGTGGTGAGACCAGTGCTCTCCAATGTGGTGAATTGTTTGCTGTAAAATTCACGGATAAACAATAGATCCAGAAGCAAATGATTTGATACCTTTTATTGGACCAACATAGATGTAACAAAAAGAACAAAGTGCTTTAGCTTTCGAACCATGCCAGTCCTTCCTCGGAAGCTTAATGACAGTTATTTAGAAAATCCCATACTTTTAACATTTGCTTCTGGATCTGTTCTTACAAGGACCAATACGGTAAAGACTAAATCTGAATGTCAGATAAGAAATGTGCATACCTCCTAAGTACAATTCATGATGAATCTACAGCAGCTGTTACAGTTCATGGTCAGGACAAACTGATAAGCAAGCCTCAGTGTGTCTTAGATTATAACAAGCACATGGGAGGTGCGGACAGAACAGATCAGATGCTTGAGACATATGATGCCACTTGAAAAACTATGGCTTGGTACAAGAGATTAGTTATTCACCTGTTTCAACTGACTATATACAAAGCTTTTATTCTGTAATGGGCAAAGGCATCTGGTCCTTTAAAATCCTTCTTACATTTCCAAACTGGTGTGATCTTGAGTCTCCTATTTGGGTCAACAGAAATACCTAAAATGGAAAGGAATGAGGATGTAGCCAGGCAGACTGAAAGACACTTCTGCAGAACACTCCCACCTACTGCACGAAAGACTAGATCCCAAAAAAGCTCTAAAGTCTGCTACAAAAAAAGGCATCAGGAACGACACGAGATATTACTATAGTGTCCATAGTGTTCCACAGTGTCCCACAGAGCCAGGCCTGTGCCTGGAGGATTGCTTTGAGAAATACCACACCAGGCTCATCCACTGGCATGACCAACTGTTATGTACAGAAGCTCATGCTGTACAGGAGAAGGCAGAGCACTCACTAGGTTAAACACATTTTGGGAGAAGTTATTATTTTCCTGTCTTAACACCCAAAACCTTTGTTAATACTCTTTTGGTAATCAGGTAATGCCCACTAGGCACAGTGCCTGTTTGCAGGGGCAACCCAAGAGCACAGGGGTGGTTAAGTGACTTACTCAAGGAGGTTGAAGGAACGAAACCCAGGTCTGATGGATGTACAAACTCATTCACAGCCCGTTACTCTAACCTTTAGGCTATACTACCAGCCATTTGTTCAAGGGACTTCAGGCTATGGTTTATAACTGCAGGAGTTTTATACAATTTCTTTTTAACTCATAATTCATGGTATTTTCCAATAAGCATATTCAACTCATTCCATCGAGAAACACAGTTCTATTTGATGTCTGCACAGTAAAAATTATAATTAATACCACACAGAATCTCTTATGAAATAATGTTAAATGTACTGTGTACCTGTCTTAATACCTGTGAACCGTGTGATACCTGGTGACTATGTGCTAAACGTTTGATTCCTAACATGTACCTGTGGTAACTACTGTATATTGATACCTATGTATGTATTTATTCTCTGTAGCTAATTCCGGGTCGCCCCTGAAAAAGGGACCTCTGGTCTCAGTGGGCTTACCCAGTTACCAAAATCTAAATAAATAAATAAATAAACACGCAGATTTTTTTAATATTAGTTTAAAGTTACTAAATGAGTCCAAAATGTTAAGTTCCCAGCATTAATTCTCTGGCCTGTAGTAGCCAAGGATAATATGCTGTTTTATGAAAAGTATTTATTTTAGGAATCTTCAGAAAATAACACATTAGTTCATAGCCTTGCTACCCATAAACCCATGAGTTATGCACAATAATATAAAACACAGAAAAATTTGCAAATTTTCACTCTTTTTCAACCTATATGTCTGGTCAGTTTATATCACATGTCAAAATCACCCTATTTCTAATTCTGCCAGAGTATTCTAGAAATGCAGATGTCAAATACATGCAGTCTTACCATGGCAGTCTGTCCACACCTGCCTATTACAATGTGCCAAGACCAAAAACGTTGCCATGTGGCGCTTCACTGCCCACATTTCCCACCCCCAGAAAACGTCAATGACTTGCGTTACCCAGAGAACAATATAGATGTTGCTTTAAAGTATACAACATAAAGACTTCAGGGGTGTGTGAGAAGGCTCCCCAATGTTTTCTATCCATAATCCTTCATTGAATTAGACTTCACAGCCTAAAATACTGAAAACAAAATGCAATACATTGATCATTTTCTACCGAATTATCTGGCTGTCTCATTTCTCAAGTACAAAATCCTCCCATGTTTGGCTTCTTCGGGGTATACTAACTGTGTAGATACTACAAACTTGTACCTCCACCAAAGGATCCTTGACACAAACTGCTCCAAACTTAGCATCAGTACACATACAAGGGATTTAAAATACACTTGGCAACCTATGTGTTTTGGGTGTATATCTACCAGAATTTGTGGTAAAGGAACATGCGTGTGGTACCATTGTAACCAGTTCTCACTCTAGAATCCAGCAAAGGGGTGTACATACATCTGTATCCTATTTTACATATTTGGTTGCTAAAATGTGAGAATTATGCAAATTGTCATTATTTTTCATAGTCCTACCAAATGTAGAGGATTATGGGTGATACATATTCAGGTACTGGCCAATGTCACTCAAGATTAAAACCAGTATTTTGTGCAGTTTCAGAAAATACATACTTTTCCTATGATACCATAGTGTCCCAAATGTCTGCAGGTCAGAAAATCAGTGCTGTGCATTTTCCATTATGGGCCCAGATTTTCCCCTTTAAAATACACTTAGCACCTTATATGTTTCAAATCTATTTCAACCAAACTTTCTCATAAAGGGACACTAATGTGGTATCATTATAACTGGTACTCTCTGCAGAATCCAAAAATGTGGTATATATGTACCTCCAATGTACATTGCATTGATACTTGATTTGCAAAAGTGGAAAAATTATGTGAATTTCCATCTTTTTGTATAGTTCTACAAAATATAAAGGGAATTATGGGTAGCAAATGTTTTGATAGCAGGCAGCGTTACACATTTTTAAAGCTAGTATTGTGGGTAGTTTCAAAAAATATATATGTTTCCTATGGTACCATGGTGTCCTCAATGGCTACAGGCCAGTGAATCAGTGCTTTTCATTTTCCATTATTGGCAAACATGTTCCATTTAAAATGCACTAACCACCCTATATGTTTCAAGCCTATGTTAACGAAACTTTTGTAGTACAGGTACATAAATATGGTATTGTTGTGACTAGTACTCTCTGCAAAATCCAGAAATGTGATATTTGTGTATCCGCAGCCTGTGTTATATAGATATTTGGTTTGCTAAAGAGGGAAAATTATGCAAACTTCCATCATGTTTCATTGTAAAGGAGGATTAGAGGGAGCAAACATTTGGATAGTGGACATTGTTACCAATTTTTAAAACCACTATTTTGCACAGTTTTAGAAAATGTATACTTTTCCTATGGTACCATGATATCCTGCATGTGTACAGGTCAGAGAATTAATGCCGTGCATTTTCCAGTATGGGTCCAAATTTTCCCTTTTAAACTACATTTAGAACCCTGTATATTTTGAGTCTTTTTCAACCAAACATTTGTGGCATAGGACCATAAATGTGGTATCACTATAACCACTACTCCCAGCAGAATCCACGGATATGGTGTTTGTGTACCTGCAGCCTAGGTTACATACACTTCTGGGGCCAGATACTCAAAATTTAGCCCAGGCACTAAGGGGAGTTTGCCTGTGGTAATGAGGTTTTGCACCTTGTTTGTGGGTGGGGTCTACATTCAGACACCCTCACTGCATGGGTAAAACCCATTAGCACCTGAACACTAGGTTACCGTTGCACCCATGCAAATAAGGGGGTCATCCCTTGAACACAGGCGCAGTGGTGTACTAAGATGGTTGCACAGGTGATAAATGCCACCTGAGTGGGTGCACGTTACACTTTTGCAAATCCCAACTTAATGAGGTGCAAGGGCCTGGCACCGTGCACAGGTGCTACAGGTGGCTGCTCCCCCCAACCCACCCCTGACACTAGCTTGTTGCATCTATACATACCCCAGTGTCTAGTGGCACCCCCACCCTCTGATTCTCTTCCATGTAACAGCTGAGTTCTTCCCTGGTGTCTAGTGGCCCCTCACCCTCCAATCTCCATCCCTGTAACTGAATAGTTATTCCCTGGTGTCTAGTGGCACCCCCCACACTCTGATCCTCATTCTTGTAATTGAACAGTTCCTCTCTGGTGTCTAGTGGCACCTCACCACCCTGAATTCTCCATACCCATAACAGATGAGTTATTCTCTGGTGTCTAGTGGTACCCCCTCACCCTCCAATCCCTGTCTCCATAACTGAATAGTTTTCCCTAGTGCTTAGTGGCACCCCCTGCCCTCCGCTTTCCATCCCTGTAATTGAATAGTTATTTCTCGACATCTAGCAGGTCCCTGAACACCACCCACATCAAGCAAACCACCCTGCCAACTCCCGTACTTCTGTTGCCACTGGTTCCACATGGATCGAATACAGCGACTGGCACAGCTCTCCTCTCACCACCTCAGCCAGCCACCATATGGCATGACAGGGGGTATAAGGAACCCGCTCCTTATACTGCAGACAGTACATGCACTCCCTGTCATTCCACATGGTGGCCATCTGAGATGGTGCTAGGAGGGCTGTGCCATTCGCCATATCAGAACTGTGCACCACAGGTGGCGACAGAGGCAAGGGGGAGTGGCAGGGTGGTTTGCTTGGTGCAGGTGGTACAGTGGGGGAACACTAGACACCAGGGAATAACTATTTAATTATGGGGACAGGGATCGGAGGGTGGGTGGGGGTGCCAGTAGACACCAGGGAAATACTATTCAACTACAGGGAGAGGTAACAGAGGGAGGAGGGGTGCCACTAGACACCAGGGAAGAACTCATCTGCTATGGGGATGGGGTGCCAGTGGACACCAGGAAGGTTGGGTAACTTGCAGAGCCAGGCATTCGGGGTGTGGGGTCACTTGCCACCCTGCCTGTGTGGCAAGCAGCTTCTGTAGGGGCACATCCTTTTGCCACATGAGTATGCATATCGCCCCTTGGTGTTGTGCATGCCTAGTGGGCTCCTTTGCATGTTGCCAGCTGAATATCACACTGGGTGCTCCCAGCACTATCAGGTCTGGGGGTGCTGTGCTCTACCCATCCCTATGGGCTACATACAGCTCAGATCCCTGTCTGGCAGTGTAACTGGACATCACACTGTGCCAGCATGCTCCTATATTCAGTTGGATAGGACCGGTGCCCTATCTGACTGAATACAGCATCCTCAAAGTTGTAGGCATGGGCAAGTGCAGTGCCAACTTTGGTTCTCCGGTTTTGCCCATATTCCAATATCAGGCTCCGGTTTGCTGAAGTATGAAACCTATGCAAATTTCCATTATTTTTCATAGTTTTACCAAAGGTAGACGGGGATTGTGGTTACAATTTGGACAGTGGGCAATGTTACATATTTTTAAAAGCAGTATTTTGTGCAGTTTCAGAAAACATATACTTTTTATATGGTACCATATTGTTTTTGAATGTCTATGGCGCAGAGAAGCGATGATGTGCATTCACCATTATGGACCCCAATTTTTCCCTTTTAAAATGCACTTAGCAACCTACGTGTTTAGGGCTTATATCCAGACCTCTGTTGTAAAGGTACATAAATGTGGTACCATTGCAACCAGTGCTCTCTGTAGAATCTGAAAACGAGGTGTTAATGTATATGCCGCTTATTTTACATTGGCATTTGCTTTGATAAAATGTGAAAATTATGCAAATTTTAATTATTTTTCATCGTTGCAACAAATATAAAGAAGAGCAATGAGTAGAAAATATTTGGGCCCTAGGCTATGACAGCCATGTTTAAAAGCAGTATTTTGTGTAGTTTCAGAAAATATATACTTTTCTTATAGTGACATGATGTTCTGGGTTTCTACACACCAGAGAAGCCATGCAGTGCATCTTCCACGATGGTTCCAACTATATCCCCTGCAGACTAAACTTAGCATGTTATATGTTCAGGTCCTATTTCTCTCCTGACATCTGTGGTAAAGGTACATAAATGTGGTACCTCTAAAATGGGTACGGGTGGCCGGCCCGGTGGCGCTGAGGGTTGAGGCACTGGGCGCCACACCTCGCGCTACGCCAGCGACCCGGGTTCGGGAACGAGCCTGGGATGTCGGGGGTCGGCAGGGGTGGAGAAGGATTGAGCGTCCGTTAGACTGCTCTCCTTCTCCGGGGTTGGGTGGGGTGCCTCGATGTCCTACCGGCTCCTAGCGGTGGCTGGGGGCTATGGCAGGACATGGGCAAAGCTAGAGGGACGTGCTGTGGCAGACACTGGAAGGGGGCGCATGCGGTAGTGTGCACGCTCCGGTCCCTTGGCGTCATTGCACGCCACAGACGTATGGGAGGAAGGAGGAAAACCCTGGCGGGCTACATGGTGGCCGACGAGCAGCTCCTGTCGGCTTCCACCTGGATGCTCCCCTGGTACTGATAACCCCCTCAGATCCCGTGGCTGTGGTCGCGTGCCCACCACGGCAAACAGATTGTGGCGCAGGTTGGAGGTAAGGGGTTGAGCTTGGGATGTGAGGCAGACTAGGGGATAGTTGGTCAGGCCGGATTGGGGGGAACCATCGGTAACACCCCCCAGCCGCAGAGGAGATAAGAAAAATGTATAACAAAAAAAAAAAAAATGGGTACGGGTACACTCTGCAGAATCTAAAAATGCATCAAGTGGTACTGGTTCTTCTGTACTTTACTGTATTAAAACTCTATAACTGCAGAGTATTTGTGACAACAGTTAGACTAAAATGCATACTTAAAGTATTTTCAGTTCCCCTCTTTAGCACTATATTTAGATTATCCTGCACAGTTGCATATATTTATTTAGGTTTAGCAGAGGCTAACTTAGAAATGGAGCTTTTTTTTTGTAACTATACATAACTACGTACAACCCAGTACAAAGGATGTAAAGTGGGCAACCCAAAATGTCACAAATCAGTCTTGGACACTTATCAATAATGCAAGAATGATTTTAAATAAATGTACAATTATACACAGACCGTTAGTCTTAATAGATAGTCCTGATGCTTTACATTTCAAAGATATAAGCCTTTGTATGGTTTATAGTGACAGCTTTTTAGCCTAGCTGAAACTTCAAACTGTTTGCATCCAAGATAAAAATTGGGAAATAAACACAACACAATATACACTTTGCAAACCTGCTTCAGTCTGAATAATTCAAATCTTTTGCATAATTAGTTAGCCTTATGGCAGGAGCATTTAAAAAGACAGTTTTTTATACATAGCCTGGAGCCCGATATTCAAAAATGCACAAAGCAGGGTGCAAAAATGTGGGCTCCACATTGTGGTAGCGTGCGCTCAAAGATGCTATATTCAGTGGTTTAGCACACCAGCGCAGTTCGACTGAATATAGGTCAATGTTGGCCCAGCACTAAGCCACTTAGTGCTGCCATGACATGGTCCTGAAATATGCCACCATGTTGACTTGCGCTGAAATGCAATTCTCAATATTCAAGTGGCACGTCCCCCTTGCCCTATAAATAAGCAGCACTCTTCCTGCTTATGCCAGATGGCAAGCAGCCAAGGTGATGTGTGGAGGGCTGTGTTGCTGGCCATCACTGACCATGGCAACAGCATTGGGGGACAAGGATAGGTGGGAGAAGAGGGGGTCAGATGTTTTGGTGCCAATGGAGGGGTCCACTAGGACGCCAGGGACCTGGACCATGACTCATGGTATATTGGGGGTTCTGTGACTGGTAACTGAATACTTCACTGGTGGCACCACACCAGTCCCTGGTCCACATCATGTAGCAGGGGACTGGTTGCGGCTGATGAAAAAGTGGGATGGGGATCATTGGATGGGGGGAGGGTTCTTGGAAGATGTGGGAACTGCTACCAGTATGGGTTGCAGACCGGTTGGGGGAGGCACTTCACCTCAATATGCCTGCCTTGGCAACCTTTAGAGGGGAATACACGAACAGCCTTCATGCCGTCAGAGTGGCTTTTTGGGGATAGGGATACTCAGGGAGAGGGACCACTGCACAACTGGGACAGGGATTTTCGGTAGCAGGCATAGGATTGGTTGGGGGTGAGGGCTGCTGGATACCAGGGAAATGGGTTTTAAACTTCAGGCATGGGATTAGGTAGGGGAGGGACCACTGGACACCAGGGAACTTGTGTGTGTACATCAGGCATGAGTGCGGCTGGGGAGGAACTGCTGGACACCAGGAAAATGGGATTCACACATCAGGCATGGGATCAGGTGGGAACAGGGACCGCTGGACACCAGAGAAACAGGTTTCAAACATTAGGAGTGGGATCAGGTGAGGGGCGGGACCACACCAGGGCACTTGTGTGTGTACATTGAGCATGGGTACGTGTGTGTGTGTGTGTGTGTGTGGGGAGGACCAATGAACACTATGGACACTGTTCTGGTGGCTCGAGACTGACGGGGTTGGGGGGCGCCACACTTCCTCTGCCTACCGCTAGGGTTGTGTGAGAGTAAGTCAGGGTCTCCATCAGTGGTACTAGTACCATGCAAGGGGACAAACAACCTTGTGCTGTGCAAATACTCTGAATATTGGATTGCACCACTATTCAGGTACCCACTCCTCCATTTGCATTGTGCCCCCCTCCACAGTCTGCCAGGTGCAAACCCTGTTTTCAAACGCAGACTGGGCTTTGGAATACAGAAAATCTGTGCAAAGCCTGGTTTGCATGCGCAAACCAGGATTTGCACTCAAGCAAACTTTTGAATATTGAGCCCCTGGTCTTCACATAGAAAAAAAGTATAACGAAATCAAGAACACACACTGCCATTTTTTCACTTTTTACTTGTTAAAAATTAGGGTACCACTTCTGTAACATGTTTCTGTCTATACAAAAGATTTTTTGTTGTGTATATTGTACAGAAACATAGAAATTGTCGGCAGATAAGGACCGCAAGGCCCAAATAATCTACCCGTTAGCCCTATACTTGACCCTGTCTGGTCAGTGACTTCCCCTCCTTCTGCCCTACCTCCAAGACTCCCTGTGCCTGTCCCAGGCATGTTTAAATCCCTCCACCATGCTTGCTCCC
This sequence comes from Neoceratodus forsteri, assembly GCA_016271365.2. NCBI lineage: Eukaryota > Metazoa > Chordata > Ceratodontiformes > Ceratodontidae > Neoceratodus > Neoceratodus forsteri. The sequence continues at coordinate 880,139,060 of CM057450.1, read as the reverse complement.
ACCACCTCCTGTGGCAGACCATTCCATGCATCCACCACCATCTCCGTGAAGAAAAACTTCCTCACATTCCCTTTCAGCCAGACACCTTCCAATTTCGTGTCATGACCCCTCGTTCTTGTACTCCTCCTGTATTGGAAGGTGTCTCCTCCCTGCACCTTGTTTGTACCCTTTAGGTACTTGAATGTTTCTATCATGTTCCCCTTCTCCTTCCTCTCCTCCAGCAAGTGCATAGTGAGATCCTTCAATCTCTCCCCATAAGTTTTGTGGTGCAAGCCCTGTATTATCTTAGTCGCCCTTCTCTGGACTGTCTCCACACTGTCAATGTCCTTCCGAAGGTGCAGCCTCCAGAACTGCACAAAGTACTCCAGGTGAGGCCTGACCAGTGTGTTATACAAATGCATCACTACCTCCTGCCTTCTGCTAGTGATTCTCCTGCCTATACACCACAGCATGTTGCTGGCCCTCCCTGCAGCCTTGGCACACTGCTGTGACACTCTCAGATTATCAGACATAATAACCCCTAGGTCCCTTTCTTCCTTGGTGGCACAGAGAAGTTCAACAACATGTAGCTTCCCATGAGTTTCAGCTAAACCGTAAGTCTTCTGGTGCCAGATATTCAAAAATGGGCAAAGTGGAGGGAAAAATGTTGCACTGTGCTTGCCCACAACCCTGAGGATGCTTTATTCAGTCAGATAGCGCACCTGCACCATCCAACTGAATATAGGGGCATAGTGGCACACCACTAGCTGAGTAGTGCTGCCCCAACATGGATCCTGGCAGTGCAGGGTACAGTGCCCCCAGATCCGATTCTGCCAGTAGCTCCCGGTGCGATATTCAGACAGCACCATGCAAATGAGCCCATTGGGCATGCAAGGCGCTAAGGGGCCATTTGCATGCCTGTTATGGGCACATTTGCATGAGAAGCAGGGGCAGGTTTGTGCCCCTACACCTGACTCCGCCCCCACCCCAATAGCCCGGTCCCATAACAATCAAGTATTCCCTGCTGTCTAGTGATCTCCTCACACTCTGATCACCATCCCATATCATTCTAACACTTTCCCTGGTGTCCAGTGGTCCTCCTCACACTCTGATCACCATCCCATATCATTCTAACACTTTCCCTGGTGTCCAGTGGATCCCCCCTCACACTCTGATCACCATCCCATATCATTCTAACACTTTCCCTGGTGTCCAGTGGTCCCCCTGCCCCCTGAGTGCTGGGTGCATATCATACCACATATTCTCTGGCATTTAGTGGCCTCCCCAACACTGCGGGCACCAGCCAACCCACCGCACCACCCTCCCACCTTACCAGTTTTGCCAGTGCTGCGGGAGCACATATGGTAACTGGCAGAGCCCTCCTCTCACCACCTAGGCCTGCCACTGTATGTGAGGACAGGAAGTGCGCATCCCCTGTACTTTAAAGGGAGTGTACATGCTGCACTCGTGCTCACTTTACAGTACAGGGGATGCATGCTCTCTGTCCTTGCATACGGTAGCCACTGAGGTGGTGAGAGGAGGGTTGTACCAGTCGTGCCAGCAAAACCGGTAAGGTGGTAGTGTCAGGGCAGGTTGGCCAGTGTTAGTGATGTGGAGGGGGGGCACTAGACACAAGGGAATATGTGGTATAATACGGGACCAGAGATCAGAATGTGGGGTGGACCACTGGACACCAGGAACAGTTTGAAAATTATATGGGACAGTGATTAGAGGGTGGGGGGGATCACTGGACACCAGAGAAGGTGTTAGAATGCTATGGGATGGTGATTGGGTGGAGGTGCCACTAGACACCAGGGACTTACTTTATTTTCACTGGGCCAGGGTTCAGAGGGTGGGGGTGCCACTAGCCGCCAGGGAGCAAATGTGCTCCCTCACCACCAATGTGGTTGTTAGCTGCAGTGATTCCTCTGGCCACTAGGGTTGCCAGAGTAAGTAGGGGTTCTTTTCGGCCATAACTGCAGAGCGCAAAGTGGCCTGAGATATTTCCTTTGTGCAGTGCTAGTGCTCTGAATATTACACTGTCCCAGGATTCCTGTCCTTGCACCTCCCTTTGCCCATCATATACATTTAAGCAATAATGACTGAGAAGCCAGTTATTTCTGAAGGATTAACGACAGGTTGGGGGGAATGGTGGCCCAAGGTGCAGCCAAGGGCCACCTCCCTCCAGCCAGTCGTTAATCCAAAGAAGTGTCCAGCTTGGAGGTTGTTATTGTGATTATAAATCTAATCGCAATAACAACTTTCTTTTTTCCCCGTTTATTTTTACTGCAATTCAGATTTTAAGCAGAGTAGCATAAGTCATGCATGTTGCACAGTGTCAGTTGGCAGCTGGATCAGTCATTTCTAAGACAATAATGGTCGATCCGGTAGTAAATAAGGAGCCTCGTTAGGTTCATGAATAATTAGATTTATAATATTTTTTGTGCACGCTAACCTTTTAAGTGTGTGCCACAGCCCCATTTTAATATTGTGCATGGGCGCAAACCCTGGGGCTTTTTCTGCAACATTTTTGAATAGAAACATTATTTTGTTTACATTCAGGCTGTGTTTCAGAGTCAAATGACCAGATGGCGACAGTACATTGCTATCAATAAAAAGGTCAGGGTCTGCCAATAAAAAACATTCATGGTTTCCTACTTCTCCTTGGAAAATATGGATATTTTAATTTTAAATAATATAGTATAAACATTACAAAAAATGCCTTGCACAGAATATTTGGGTATTTGAATTTTAAATATGTAACCTAGACACCGTACCCCAATGGGCTGCTACCCTGTCTGCTGACCACGATGCAGGTTGAGCGTGAGCTGCCTGGGTTCTGGTTTGGATGTTGCGGTGCCTCCACCCAGAGTAACTTTTAAGTGGGTTTGATAACAAGCTAATACAACCCTCTGGGATGTTGTACCTACCCACTGCCCCAACCAGTGGTCCCAAACATGGATTAACATAAAATTCTTTACTTTGCATTCAATGGTACAATTATTGGTGAGTGCTAATGATACGCTCACAGTGACCACACTTACCAGCAGGGTTCTAGACTTCTAGAATACACCCTGTGCACCTGTAAGGGATGCTTGTCAACAACAACAATGCATCCTTTAGCTTCCCACAATAAACTGGCACTTGGCAATAATATGCTCATGGGTTCATGTTAACATTCAACAAACAAATCGTATTTATTTGGGGATTTGAACAAAGGGGAAGGGGATGTGAATCAAAAGTAGATTTAAAAGCAATTGGTTGTTTTGGCGTTTGACATGAACTTTCAAATAACACATTCAGTCCCCTGGACAGTCCAGTTAAATTCACTGTGTACCCAGAATTTAATAGTTGCAGGCCTGGTGCATTGCAGCTGGTTGGCCGTTGTTGGGGCCCTTAAACAAATACATTTTAACTTAATTCTGTAACCTTTTGGTGAGACCATAAGCAGACACTTTTAAACAACTGGTATTTGTAATTACCAGGCCCAATTGCCTGCACAACAGTTTAAACAGCACTTGACAATTGAAGAACAAAACAAGCTTGGCAAAATAACTTTAACTTGGTTGCAGGGACAGGCCCCATATTTACTCATGGTACAGTGACCATTGGATCTGGAAATGCTGTCAGGCTGATTTGTCCTGGAGCAGGAGTCGATCCTCTGTCTCTCGGTTGCAGGCTACAGCTCTTCTGTCCTTCTGGAACAGGACCAGCATACAGGGCCAGGGCTAGCCCGACTCACCCCCATGTCCATGCATATACCCCTAGGTGGCCGCAAACCCACGCAGAACGTTGCAGTGGTGGTTGACTCCCCAATTTGGTCTTCAAGCTGTAGCAATTCAAATTTACAGTACAGTAACAGTCGCTTGATCCTCTTAACATATAGGTTCTGCATAGGCAATTCAGTCTCTGACTCAGTTTCAAACAGGACACATAGCTTACCCACTTTGCAGGTAGAAATCTCGGGCAGCAAGCTGGCATGTTTATCTTCCAGTGTCCTCCTTTGGCTATAAGGCAGAAAGCAACTCTGCAGCAACAGGCTCTAAATTCAAACAGCAGTCTCTGAGGTAGAATTCTTACTTTGCAGTACTTCAGCTTTTCAGTTTAGCTTTCCTTCTCACTGACAAGCTTTGATGCAGTTTCAGGCAGACTTGGCAGAAATCAAAACTCCCTATCAGCTTGGGAGCCAAAAGAATCCAATCTGCAGTTTCAGCAGCTCCAAACAACTCATTTTGGGCTGTAAGGCAGTGGGGAGGCAAGCAGGCCTCTCCACTTTCTCTTCAGAGCCGAATACAGAGCCTCCTTTCCTTTTGGAAACCCTCTAGCAACTGTCTCGTTCAACTGTCCCTCTTGTCTTAACTGAAGAAAACAGAGTCCTATAATCTGATTGGTTAAAGAAGCTGTCAATCACAGTTCTAGCATTTTGATTGGTTAAAATGGGTACCAAAAACGCAGTTCCCAATTTTTCCCAGCAGCCATAGCAGAAGGACCTCTTTAGGACTCGTTGAGTTTCCATTGGCCAGAAAGCAGGGTCAACGTACCAAAAATGGCTGCTGGATGGCAGAATGTAAACAGTCCAAAAATGTTAGTTTTAGAACACAACAGTTTAGTTTTTCAGGTTTAAATACTGTATTTACAGCATTTGAGAGAGCTCCCTCTGCACTATTAAGTGACTACAAAGTGTGGAATCTAAAGGAGCATTCCCTGGCCAGTCACAAGCTTTCTTTTACCTGGACCCAGCACAGGCTATATACAGGGCTGAGCTCCTTGATGCTACAGCGTGATGGCACCATCTCACATGTTTGTGCAGGATCCAAGGATACAGCAATACTTTACATTGGATTTACATCACTGGAATTAGACAGGTTCGAGAGGCAAAACACAGGCTGCATCATGGCCAGGCGGATGGCAAACGCAGTGCCCAGGAAGACAACTTAAGGTAAGCCCCACCGCTTTGGGGGGGGGGTTACAAATGATACATGACAAAAACTGCCTGGCTCACGAGTGTAAACTACTCCTGACAGCAAAAGGGTTAAGGATCATTAATGCATACCTGTTGCTTGAACAGTGTTTAGGAGGGAAATAAACTTATTTTTTGCACTCTGCCCACTTCAGAACCCCCCTGCAGTATAACCAACAGTAAATCCCCACCAACACAGCTACCCCAGCACCAAATTCTCCATGATGGCAGCTCTGCACCAGATGCCAGCATCTCTCTAGCAAAATCACTTTGAACTTGCACCCGCCCTGTGCCCATGCTTCTCAACTGTCCCCGATTTTGCATTACAAATTTCCTCTGACCCTCATAAATTTGGCATTTTGTCTCTAAATGTAACCCCCCTGTTACCCGGGGTTACTAGAATCCCACTTAGATCTAGTGGCAGGCAGGGAAAGACAGCTTGTGAGACAGCAGTTAAATGGGTTTCACACTGTCTCACTCTGTCCTCGGTCTCAACTGAGCTGGAGGGATGACATCACTTAGAATTCTCGCAGCAGCATAAGCCACAGTGGAATGTTGCAGCAGGCAGTTAGGTTAAAATGTTGGGGTTTTCAAAGTCAGTCTAGTGGGAGACTCAGTGGAAGGAGGAGGTGTGCTGCAGTTGGCAGCCCCTCAGAGCCTAGCTCTGTAATAGACCTACAACAGGAAGAGGGTGTGTGTTCTTGCCTTAGAGAAGGACAGAGAATAAACCAGTAGAAGTGGTTGAGACTGTTTCCTGGTTTGTTCCAGTGCCCCATCCCTGGAGGGATGGGAAGGGAAAGACCAGCATTTCAGGGGCAATCCCCTGGCCCTGCTGGAAGAGGGAAAGCTGCCTGACTAGAGAATTTGTACTGAGGTACCAGATTTGTGTTTTCTGTGTGAGAAGCCCTGGGGCACCTGCGAACCATGGTGAGTCTGCTCTGACACAGAGCTTATGTTTCACCAAGAGAGTTGTGTAAAAATATCTGCTTCTGTGAGGTTAGAAAAGGACAGTCCAGTCCAGTCCTTTAAGATATGCGTATGGCTTGAAATGCATCTAACCAGTTGGGGTCTACAGGGATAGACATAGCCACTTAGAGAACGTTGCAAGTCAGTACACGAGTTACATGGAAAGTAGATTGTTAAATGTGATATACATTTTGAGATAGCAGCTACAAACAGAGAGTTCAAAGAAAGGTGTTGACTCCAAATAAATGGCCGGGTATAAATTTGAAACAAGAGGTGGGAGACCCATCATCTGGAGTAACCAGATTTACCTCTACGGATTTACTTTGGGCACTTATAGCTTTCTCCCAGGCACTTGGCCAGTGTCTGCAGAAAGTACCTAGATGTAAAATTAAAAATGTGTTTTTTCCCTTTAAAGCTAAAAGTGCTCATGGATGGTTAAGAGAGCCACCACCAAAGGTCCATGACATATACAAAAGTATACCAGTGCTGGCCAAGTGCCATGCCAAAAAATCCAAGAGTGAAAGTACCAGTTCGGCTGTGGGAGCCCAAATGTGTTCAAAACCTAAGGGTTGTTGTGTAACAAAAAATATGTGTTCTGACCTCTATAGATCTGCATATCCAGTAAGTGTAGCCCAGTGGGGTCCATCTTGCTTTGTATTCTTGTGTTAAACTAAATAAAGCCCCACTTTAAAATCCCACTCCTGGTTTGGACATTTTCAGTTATTGCTTCCTGTGTCTGAAATTACTTGGGTGCCCATGACCAGAAGTGCAAACCTAGCCCTGATGCTGAGCGAATGCTTTTTCCCCGAACCCAGGCTAGCCAGGTAGTGGGTTACAAAAATGGAGGCACCGTGCACTAATAACACCCCACCCACACCCTGGTTACAAATTGGAGGCACCGCTGGGATTTGGGTTTGAAATCTAGGGAGAGAACAAGAAAGATTTGCTCGGATTAGGGCTAGCGTTTTGGCTGTCTGGCAGTACGTAGCCCAAAAAGTGGAAGCATTGCCACCCAAATGTCCTGCTGTGTGCTGCTGTTCATGTGCTGCTGTAATTGTGCCACCAGTTTATCAAGGAGCAGTAAAACCCTAGAGTGTATGCCCCTTGTCCTGCATCAAAGTTATAGCATTTGCCAGCTTTCTAAAGTTATGTGTGACAAGAAAAGTGTGGAAAACTGTGGGAAACAAGGAAGCCCTAGAAGTTGGAAGTGCTTGTTGTATGGACAGAGAGAGAGTCGCTGAGTGAAATGCCATAAAAAATGGTCAAAATAGTGCTCCCACTGAGGAGCTACAGTTGAAAAAAAAAAGTGTGGTTTGCAGTTTAAATTTTGCCTGCTCGACAATCGCCATGGAGGAGAACAGCATGAGAAAAAAAAGCTCATTTGCATGGGGTCAAAGTGATTGGTGAGACTGCTGTTGGTCCTGCCCCCAAGCCAGCTCTAGAGTGACTGCACAGTGTTTGAGAGGAGAGAGAGAGAGTAGTGTGTGAACTGACTTGCCAGGAGGAGCGTTGCAGTGACTGAAAATGTTATAAAAGTGGTAAAATCGAACTTTTCTGTTTAAAATCGGGCTCAACCCGCATTTCGATTTGTCTGGGAAGAGAGTTAGGTGTTTGGAGGGACAATCGGCAGGACTGCCAGCCCGCGTCTTTCCAGAGGCCTTCAAGACCAGCTGTAGGCCGAATTTTTCCATCGCAATAACCAGCTACTAATTAAGTACCAACCTAAAAATAACTCAAACTAGGTGTGATTTTAACTAAAGCCAGCTGAATCTGTATGTAGCAGTGTAATCAATTTGCAAAAAAGGACTGTATCATAATTGTGCATTCAGCAACAGTATAATTTTAAAAGCCATGTGAGAAACTGTGGGTCGTATAAAAAGTGCAACAAAAAATATAAGCAATCCTGTGCAATACAATACTGTGGCTTTAGGGACTTTTAAGCAAGAACAGTGAGCCACAGCAAATAAAAAGTCCAGTAAAAAACAATATAAATGTGCTAAGAGAACAGATAGTGCAGTTTAAACAGTCTGAGTAAACTTTATCATTAGAGTGTGTAAATCGGATGCGCAGTGGCTTGAGTCAGAAACAGAACATTGATGCGCAGGAGTGCTGCCACCGCCATTACAGGGTGGGGTAGTAAAGTAAACACAGCAGCAAGGGATCCATTTTGTAAGAGTTTTTCAACAGAGTGGGACTTGAGATAACAGTGAGCTTTTTTCTTTTGAAATTGTAATTTCTCTCTCTCTTCTCTCAACATCGGAGCCCCGCTCTGTCGGGAGTCGCTAAGGGTATTACCCCCACTGCTGCCTTACCTGGAACCCCGGTAGACCCCCATCGAGCCATGGATATGTCCCCCAGGCAGGTGACAGTGGGGTCCGTACACCCGATCAATCAACTTTAGCCGGGTTCCTCCGGCGGTCAGGCAGGCAGCAGTCGTGGGGCCTGCAGCGCGCCTTCCCCTCGGCGACACCGGTGTGTGTGTTTTCCCTTGTTCTAAGGAGTGGCTACACCCAGACGTCAAGGTGTCCCCGCCGATGTCCTCACTCCCAACCCTCTCTGTGTGCTCGTGTACTTGTGCCTCTGGCTTCCGCCAGAGGCCAGACAAGTGCAGAGTCTGCACCCCCCACCCTCCCGGGAGAGGAGAGCTGTACTCCGGATGCTCAATCCTCTCCCTCCCCTGCTGACCCCCGATGGCCTGGCCTCGTTTCCGAACCCAGGTCACCGGCGTGGCACGAGGTGTGGCGTCCAGTGCCTCAACCCTCAGCGCCACCAGGCCGGCTAACAGTGAGCTTTTGTTTTCTCTGCAGTCATGGTTTCGGGATCAGCTCACTATCCGGATCATGCCCGGGTTATGATAGTAAAAAAGTTAACAGACTGAAAGATATTGAGAGATGTTACTACAGGGGACGTTTGCCTCCTCATGTGGCGATTCCTGGATATCCAGTAAGAGTGTGCATAATGTGCTTAAAGGCTGGAAGGGGTGCCTTCATGGTTTCTCACTGTTCTGGGTACCTAGAAAGACATGGTCTAACCAAAGCACCCAAGATTTGTTTGGCTCCCACATGGACAAAGCTTCAAGAACCTGCAGCTGGCAGCACACAGCACCAAGCAGAGCCAGTTGGAGGAGGCTCAGCAGAGTGTGTCACGAAGCAAGGGGGTGCAGCTCTACAGGCAGAGCAAATTACTGATGTATCCGAGTCCGGGTCATAGAGAGACAGTGCAGAGGGAGCATCAGCAGATCCTTGGAAAGAGGGGCCTAGCCCAAGTCTCATATGAGAAGATGAGATAAGGGAGACCCTTGAATGGGAGGTGTCAACCTCCGCTGCCAGTGAGGAGTGGATAGTCTCAGGAGTGAGGATGACTGCTTACTCCTGGGCTCAGATCCTCAGCGAGGAAGAGGATGAGGGGTAACCTATGTGGCCTTATGAAGAAGGTGCGGATCCACAGCCCGGGCTCTTGCTTCGGAGGAGCAGAAAGTACGAGAGATTGCCGACTCCACAGCCCTGTCCCCACAAGGAGGAGTCAAAGATCCATTTTACGTTGTATTAAGTATGCGTAGCTGGCAGAACCAGGACTGGTCGCCCCCGAGCCAGGCCAGAGGTCTTAAGTTGACCAAGTGTAGTAAAGAGGAAAGACTGGTTAGTAGGAAGGCGAATGAGATCTATGGGATATCCTTTCCTACCTTTCCTCGGAGAGTCTGGGAGGAGATAGAAAAAACAGGAAATCCCGGATAATGGAAGACGCAACAAGATATGTGCGTCCTGGTGCAAGTCAGGCTATCCAAGACAGAGTGTTGTAAGAGAAATTCAGACAATGGAAAGTGGGCAGAACACTGTTTATAGCCACTGTTTGGATCGTGGACGGAGGGGGACATTAAACCTTCTTCAATGTGAATTATGATCGCCCAGATGGAGTAATAATTCTTGCACCTGACCCACTGTGTTACTTCCTGCAATGCAGGCAACTTCCTGTGAATGTGCCCATGCCTACCAAGTGGAAAGCAGAGCAGTGGCAGCCATTGCTGCCATCCAGCCATTGCCGTACCTACGTTGTTCTGCCAGACTGGTGTTCCAGGAACCAGGTGCCCCAGATTCATCAGTCTTGCAGTGTACTGGCTTTCCGGATTCCATCGACTGGCCTTCCTGATGACTTCATATCCAGAGAGTACACCAGCCCAGCTGTATCCTGATTCATCGCCTGGGATTTCGGATAACTTCAGACCAGCTGTTTTTCCTGTCCTGTTCCAAGGTTCCATCTCCTAGATGACATCAGCCCAGCAGTTTCCAGATGTGCTATCCTGTCGTTTTCCGGAAGATGTCCGCCCAGCTGTATCTGAAGAATGCTGCCAGGGAGAGTCTTCAGCTGGAACTCCAGGTGTCGTATTGATTTAGTTCTTCAAGGGATTGGTAAGTCCAGACTTTTGTATTTTAATGACTTTGCAGTACACACCCTACACCTAGCAGACTTCAGACTGTTTGAACTGTCCTCAAAGACTCTTCCCTTCGGTATTACAATCCTACCAGAACTGTGCTTCACTGGGCTCCAGCCCAAGACAGACTCTTTCTTGGACTTGCCTTTGGGCACTGTTGTCACTAGATGGGACTTTTAGGGCACCCCATCCCCCAAAAATGTGTACTGTAAATTATGTTGTCGTTTTTCTACTGTTTGTACTGTTTTTCTACTTTTCTAAAAAAATATATATTTTTGGAATTCTCCGGTGTTTTAATGGTAGGGGTTAAATAGTACTGTGTTTGCAAATTAAAAAATAGTTTTGTTTTTTCTCTTACAGGTAATCCTGAAGAAGACAATAAAAAAAAAGGCAAAAAGAGGAGGAGGGACTCAGCAAAGTCTTCTATGTGCTTTAATGTAAAAGTGTTTAAAGTGCAGTGTTGTTGTTTACTGTGTTTAACTTTTCCTTCCACAGGTATGGTTGTGGGGGAGCGTAGGGGTAATACCTAGGGTATAGTATTAGCTCCTTGTATGTTTGGTTGCAGGTGTCCAGGGTTGGGGGGAGGTTCCCATTTTTGGGTAATTTGGGTTATTGTCAGATAGGTTTTCCCTAGAGCGCTAGGGGGATAGACAGGCTGTTGTCCTGTCCTGTAGTAGGGGCCACAGTACTGATGTATTAGGGATATGCTCTGGGTAATTCTAGCAGGGCCACTAGGTAACCATAGAAAGATCGCAGAGTAGAGGCTGATGCGTCAGCCAATGGCCTCTGAGCCCTTAGTGTTGCCTGCCTGTGCCTGGCACATGGTAGGGGAGAAGGTAGTGCTTCCTCCCCATAGTCAACACATAAGGTAAGATGGCCTGGGCCAGGTAAGTAATGACTGCAGACAGTCATTTTCCTGGCCGAGGATGGGTGTAACCTCCCTGTTACCCAGGGTTACTAGAATCCCACTTAGATCTAGTGGCAGGCAGGGAAAGGCAGCTTGTGAGACACCAGTTAAATAGGTTTCACACTGTCTCACTCTGTCCTCAGTCTCAGCTGAGCTGGAGAGATAACATCACTTAAAATTCTCACAGCAGCATAAGCCACAGTGAAATGTTGCAGCAGGTGTGCTGCAGTTGTCAGCCCCTCAGAGCCTAGCTCTGTAATACAGCTACAACAAAAAGAGGGTGTGTGTTCTCGCCCTAGAGAAGGACACAGAAAAAAACAGTAAAAGTGGTTAAGGCCATTCTCCAGTTTGTTGCAGTGCCCCATCCCTGAGAGATTGGGACCAGAATTCAGGGCAACCCCTGGCCCTGCTAAAAGAGGAAAAGCTGCCTGACTATAGAATTTATACTAAGGTACCAGATGTGTGTTTTCTGTGTAAAAAGCCCTGGGGCACCTGCAAACACATCTTCTTTATTACACAACATGGAAAGTAGATTGTTAAATGTGATATACATTTCGAGGTAGCAGCTACAAACAGAGAGTTCAAAGAAAGGTGTTAACTCCAAATAAATGGCTGGGTATGACTTTAAAAACAAGAGTTGGGAGACCCCCCCTCCCCCATCTAGAGTAACCAGATTTACCTCCACAAATTCACCTTGGGCACCATACCTCTCAACCTTTTGTCCCCTAAATGTGAAACAATGCCTCTCAAAATGTGGAACAATTAAAACAAATGAGCAAAATGTGGAAAACTTAATCAAATCGTTACCTAAGAAGCTCAGAACACTGTTAAAATGTTTGCATTTATGTTCAGAAAGTCTATTATTAATTGAATATATTTTTGCATCATTTACTATAGATTTTCGTTTGAAAATGTTAACACTAAATGTGGGACAAGTCCTCATAATGTGGAACAGGGAGCTTTTGTGAAGTAAAATGAGGAACGCTCCTCTTAATGTGGTACAGTTGAGAGGTATGGGCCTCGTATTTGTTTTATTCAAATCACTACTCCCCAGTGACAGAAATGCCAAACTTAGGAGGGACAGAAGACATTTAAGGCAAAATCTGGGACATTCCTGAAAATCAGGGACAGTTGAGACGCATTGCTAACAGTTTTACAGTCTAATTCTTCACATGACAGTAGTCAGTGTCACAACCTCCCCCTGCAGTACATATCCTAAAACAATGTTGCTTTTTATTTACTTTTTTTTGCGGAGTTGCTTGTCTCCCCTCCCCCCGCCCGCAGGAAGAGCGAGTTAGCTGGCCCATACGCTGGGAGTCCCAGCCTCGGACTCCTGTCTACAACACAGTGTGGGCAAATTCAAAATCTATGAGCCCAGGACAGCGACAACACTGCAAGTTTAAGTTTAGTTTTTCTTCACAGTTCTACGTGTGAAGGCGGTCCCAGCACTCTGATCATAGAGATGGAGGGCGGTACAGCGGTTGCTAGGGGGCCCGTTGCTGGGGGGAATACAGTTACCAGGGGACAGCTGGTGCCCCGGATGTAGGAGGTTTAGAGCAACATGGCCGTCATCAAGTAAGATAGCGATCTGCGGTTGAACTGTACAAAGTGTGACAACAAAGAGGGCGAGATAGAACGCCGTGGCGGAGGGAGTGGAGGTAAGAGAAGGACGCAGACCCTTGCGTGGGGCGGCTGGAGAGGCGGGGCGGGAGAGCGACCGAGAGGGGCAGGTCTCTGGGTGTGTAACAGGTTGCAGTGGCACGAGTGGAGTCTCTCAAGCCTGCTAAAAGTCTCAAAACAGTTTACCGCGATCTGCTTGTTCAGTGCCAGGTTAGCTGTCCACTCAGGCAGTGGCCGGACACAGGTGCCAGCGTGAAGCCTGGACCCTCGAAAGACGAAAGTTGGTGTTAATTTGCAGACAGGCTGATTGCCCCCGAAACGCAGAGGGGATTTGCGACCTCTATGAGGGAGCAGACTGGAGGAGTCCCTCACCTACGAGGGAGCCTTGTCACCACCAGTCTTCTTGTTAAAGGATCTCATTCTCCTGCATCACATGCATTCGTGAACAGACTGAGTGCCTGTTGATTCAGAACATGAGAAGAACGGGATAGCTGGCTCCATGGCACCGAGCAGTGGGGGACATTTGCCACATGCATGCAGATAGCACCAGATCACACCTATGCCCTGGACATCAGAAGTGGAGGCCAGCAAGGTGGACAGGAAGAGTTTCAGTGAAGATGCTGTCCTCACAGCAAACGGAAGAGGACATACAGTTTCTCAGAAAGTGGCACTTGGGGGTTTCTCAGAAAGTGGCACTTGGGGGTAGCATGGGACATTGCCTGTGTGAATGACCTTGTACTTGCTGGCTGGGGCCCCAGCACACATACATGCTCCATGTAGGCATGCTTTCACCTGGGCAGCTGGACGAAGAATATGGGATTAGACTGTCATGGTTGATGGTCTCCGTGTGCTCCCTCATGCCACCAGATCCTTGTCTGTGGTGTGACTCGCCGCCCAACCCCTGGTTCTTGGTAATGCTTGGTGGCATGCTTCTTTCTCCCTGTCCACCTGTAAGCCTCAGGTAGGAGGAGGGGTATAGAGCCCAGCTAGGCACCAAAGGACACTACTGTGAGACAGACAGCAGGCAGTGGCAGGAGGGAGTCTGGTGGGCTGAGAAGCAGCATACTTGAGTGTGCCTGAAAGAGTGAGGCTGCTGAGGATCTGGAAGGAGGTTCAAAACAAAACACAAAGTGTGTTCAATCCCGTAGAAAGAACACTTGTATCTTCCATTTGTTTTCTTAGTGTATGTTGGCTGAATTTACTTATTTCATATTTAATATCAGTTTTTTTTTAATTTAGTGCAATGAAATTGGGTAAAAAAATTGGACCCTACCTTTTTCACTATAAATGACTCCAGGCATCTTCCAGTTTTATTTGGTGGTAAAATGTTCTAATTCCACCATTCATGTATTTTATAAATGTTTCAATTTATTTTTTTTCTCAAGAAAAAAAGATGACTGCCTCATTTTGCATAGAAATAGCATTGTAGACCTAGCAAAGAGTAGAATCGAGAAAATAAAAAAGGCCTATGTTGTGCAGCATAGGAGGTATCTAGAGAAGTACATTTGACAGGTATGCAGATATTTTTATTAATTGTAGAAGAAACTGTCTTTCGTGGAAAAACATTTTTCGTTGCACTGCTGCTTTAAACAAATACAGATTAATATACATATCTTCATTCCACAGGCCCACTGTGATAACTCTTTTTTTATTTTATTTATTTGGATTCGGCCAAGTGCCTACAACCATCTAACCATGCATTAATTCCCCAGTAGAAGCCAAATCCAGAGGGCATTAATGCAGTTGTAATATGACAATACTTGCGTCGTCGTTGTTTCTGTTTTTTCAGTTCTGTTCTCTGGAACTGTTCGGCTTTGTGTCGGCGCAGTCAGATCCTGTGTCTTTGCCCCATGTGTTTTCTGTGGTCTGCTGCATTGTGGGATATACAGCGTTTGCTACTGTGATAGCTACTGGTGCTACAGCTTGACCCAGTGACCCCGTGATTAATAGTTGGAGCGGGTATTACCAGTGATTAATCCCCACTCGAACTTTGATCATGTGGTGCATTTTGTTCAATGAAGTTCCCTTATTTCATGTTTATCTTTTTTGCCATGTTACAAAGACAAACGTTACAAATGATTGATTCAGTGATAAAGTTCAGTTTGTTACAAAAACAGAAAAGGCTAACATTCAAATGCTATGGTTACTTAGTACAGGTTTTACACAGTACAGGTTGAACACAGATATAAAACAATGCCTGACAGACTTGGGTTAGGCACAAAGGGGGAAGAGTCAGGCCAGTGGCCATTGTCAGTGGAGAAGGAGGAGGGGAGAGGGCAGAGTTCAGTTGCCGTCACAGGCACTTGAAGCCAGGAGGTGGATCCTAAGGTGGATTTTAAACGGTTCAAGTCTACTTTCATTTACCAGGGAGGTGGGTAGGCTGTTCATCCACAAGGGGGCCCTGTAACTGAAGGACCTTTGGAATTGGGAGGTACAGCCGGAGGGAAATCTGAGCTACGGGTGTGCTTAACCTTAAGATCTAGGTGGATTAAAGGGGTGAGCCCAGTGGGGGAGAGGCCTAGGGCAGTTTTCTTTTAGCCAAAAGGCAGATGTGGAACCTGATTCTCTTATCGAGATTAAGCCAGTTGGTAGCGTTATAAAGTAAGCAGGTATGGGTAAGATGGTCCCATCCCAGTACTAGGCGGCACACTTTATATAGGGAGAGACGGAGTCTGCCTAGGGCTGAGGTGTTTGCCACGCCATTGATCAGTAAGCCGTAATCAAGCAGAGAGAGGACCGAGGAGGAGACAGCAAGCCTGAGGGCATCTGGGGTAAGACAGTGTTTGAAGCGGTGCAACAGCCCCAACCTAACATTGAGGGCCTTAGGTGGTGAATATGATAGTGGATGTTAAGCGCTGGGTCCAAGGTGATGCCCAGGTATTTAAAGGAGTCCACTTGCTCCAAAGGGACTTGAAGTTAGTACTTGAGGGCAACGCACGTTTCGGGTACTTGCGGGTGTGAGAATAGCATAACTTTGTTTTGTTTTTTTTTTATAGTTGAGAATAAGGCATTCTGCAGTGAACCAGCTTTCAGCACAGCTAAAGGAGGACTGGAGGGAGCGGTGGAGTTGAAAGGTGTCAGAGTTGGAGGAGAAGAGGACCGCATCATCCGCTTATAGTAATAGGTTGCCTGGGCAGGACTTGGGGAGGGAGTTGAGGAAGAGGCTGAAAAGTAGAGGTCCCAGAATGGACCCCTGTGGGACACCAGAGAGGACAGGTAGCCTATTGGGTAAGGTGTTTCCAATTTTGATCTGTTGAGACCGGTTCGAGAGGTAGTCAGAGAACCATCCCAAAGCATCCCGAGAGAGACCCAAATTGGCCAAAGTGGTTAGTAGGAGGGAGTGGTTGACAGTGTCGAACGCCTTTGTGAGGTCTATAAAGAAAGCACCAGTGTTGTGACCCTTGTCCAGAGCAGAGTGGATGTGTGTGGTAAACTCGAGAAGTGCAGTGGTAGTACTGTAACCTTTGTGGAAACCGTGTTGTTGTTTATTTAATTTATTTAACAGACTTTAGGATTACAACCTTTGAGTCAGGGACTCATTTACAAAGGTGCCACGTCAGAAAACAACTAGAATCTGCAGCTTATCCAATAGGTAGGGAAATGGGCAGACTAGGTGGGCCAAGTGATCCTTATCTGCCATCAAAGTCTATGTTTCCATAAACACTTAATACATATAGACGTGGAATGGCAGCTGAAGGTTACAGTTTTTTTAGTTATACAATATTGCAGAATCAAGATCAGCTATACATTGCATTGAACGTGTTACCGAAAGCTATATTTTACAGTTTTCAAGAGAACATTAAGTTTGCTGATAGAGGGAGGGAGTAACAGGTTTGATCTTTACAGCGAAGTAGAGAATTAGACAGATACCTTGTGAGTGCAGCCAAAGGAGGCGTTTTAATAGGTAATGTTTGGTAGTCCTATCGGTAGGAACTCAGTGGCGGGGTGGTCCCGTAGGATGATAGATAGATGACCCAGCACTAGCTGGTACATTGGCAGTGCCATGAAGCGAGAATGTGCTCTTTGAGGGCTGACTTGAATGGTCCTAATTTGGAGATGGAGGAGACGTCAGAGGGGAGTTCATTGTACAAGGCTGGGGCCCTGTGTGGGAATGGGACCTTTAGGTTATGAGGTTCTAACCGGATGCACCACACCTGTCGGGTTGGCAAGTGGTGTTCACTGAGGCATGGGAGGATAGGAGAGAGACAGGAACCCCATGGGGTAAGCTCCAGGCGTATTTTCTTTGTGTGGAGACATGTTTGATAAAATAGCCTTTCATCCAGGGTAAAGAGATTTGTCAGGGCATATAGGGTACAGGTATGGGTACGCTTGTCTGCCCCGGTGAGTAGTCTGCATGCTTTGTTTATGGCAAGTTGGATTTTGTTAAGGCTGTGTGGTGAGCAGCCAAGTAGATAGTGAGCCCATAATCGACTAGGGAGTGGACTGAGGAGATGACAGCCAGATTAAGAGCTTCCGGAGGTAGGCAAGCCTTGTGCCGATACAGTAGGCCTATGTGGACATTTATGGCTGTTGATAGAGTGTCAATGTGTGAATGGAAGGAGAGGCTGGAATCAAATGTAAGGCCCAAGTATTTATATGTATATACCTGTTCTAGAGGAAGGAGAGAGTGGGAGAGGATTATTAGCGGTGCATTCTTGGCCTTATTCTGTCGATGGGCAAAGAGCATAGTCTTTGTCTTTTTTACATTGACCACAAATCTTTGGTCTATAAACCAGTTTTTAGTCTGGTTAAATGTGTGTTGGAGAGAGGACTGCAATACTGTGGGATCTGGGTGTGAGGCAAAAAGAACCGCGTCGTCCGCATAGAGTAGTAGGTTGCCGGAGCAGGAATTGGGCAGCAGCATAGGTTGTATTTGTTGAGGTGATCAGTGAGCCGATCAGATACAGTCTGCTCTAAGGCCTTGGAAAGGGGTGGGAGTAGGGAGATGGGGCAGTAATTATTGGTATTGGAATGGTCTCCACTTTTAAATATGGGGGTGATGGAGGTGGATTTCCACTTAAAGTGAAATTTACCTAGACATAGGGAGTGGTTTAAAATGTGGGTAAGGGACAGAGTACCTCGTGAAGGGTGAGCTGAAGGAGCTTCAAATCTAGAGAGTCGCTGCTGTAGGAGGAGTGGCTAAGGGCTTTTTTAAGGCACGGCTCCTCAGACTTGGGAGTAATTCGGCGCAGGTAAAAGGGGGGAGCTTCTGGGGGGGGAATGGGGGCACTGGATGTAGGTCGGTCAAAGAAATTAGGAGGGAGAACATGGTTGAGGTTAGTGAAGGCATTATTGAAGGCTGCAGCAATACGGGTGGGGTCAGTGGTCAAGGACCCGTCGACCATGACCTGATTAGGAACCGGGTTAGGGTCTTTACCACAGATTTCCATAACATTGTTCCAGAACTTGCACCCTGAGCCCCAAGAGGAGGTTAAGGAGGATTTATAATACTCTGCTTTTGCTTTTCGAATGACCCAAGTGCACTTGTTCCGAGCCTCTCAGTACTTTTGTCTATCGAGTGGGAGGCCGGACTCATTGGAGAGTTGCCACAGTGAATCTCTAGTCCGCATCAAGGCCAGGAGGTGATCGGTGATCCAAGGCACCAGATTGCCTTTAACCATTCTTTTGATGAGTGGGACAGATTTGTCACATATATTGTTGAAAGACAGGATGAAGAGGTCAAGGGCTCTATCGGGGTCAGGGGAGTTAGTAATGAAGGACCAGTCCATGGCGCTGAGGTGTGCTTTAAGAAGCGCAAGTTTACTAGGGCCAAATTTGCGTTGCGCTATTAATTTGGGAGGAGATCAAGGAGCTTTGCAGGTCCAGGAGCAAAGAACTTGGGAGTGGTCACTAAGGGCATTTGGGAGAACGGAGACACTTGTGATTTTGTGTGGACGATTGCTGAAAACGAGGTCTAGCAGGGAGGAAGACCCAGTGCGGAGGTCCAGGTGGGTGGGGGATGTGACCACTTGTGATAGGTCTTGGGCTGTGGCAGTATCGATGAGCGGTGTGGCGTCCTTGCCTAACCAATTGATATTGAAGTCTCAGAGTAAAATATTTTCCGTATGAGATGGGAGGGTGTCCAGGTAGGTCAGTACTGAGAGGAAGGCTACCTTTTGGTCCCTAGGGGGGGAATGTATACAGCAGTAATGAGTAGCGGGGTTTGGAAGTGTCCCACGGTAAGTTTAAGGGTGAGTGCCTGTGGTCCTGGTCCCAGCTGGGGTGAGGGAAGCAGCTGTCCATGTAATATGACCTTGGTGTAAATAGCGCAGCCACCCCCGCACTTACTCTGCTGGTTGACACGGTAGGGGTTGTAATCTGGGAGGGTTATAGAAGAGTCGGGAATCTGAGGGGTGAGCCAGGTTTCACTCATGGCTATGACATCAGGCTGATGTTGTAGGACCCAATCCTGGAACGAGTCCCACTTTTTTAATAGACTGCAAACATTGAGGGAGGCAGTGCGCAGCCCACCGCAGGAGGTTGGGTAGGTGCCAGGGGTACTGGAGGCCCAGGATTTGGGTGGACATTGCCTGACATGAGAAGGAGAAGGAGGAGGAGTAGGAACCTGAGTGCAGGGTTCCAGGACATCTTTTTGCTGTAGTGAGAGTGCTGGGCTGAGCGCATAGGGGTAGAGAAGGTAGGAGTGGGGAGGTTTAGTATATATGGGGTAGCCAGGAGGAGGAGTTGAAACGAGGGGAGGGAGTATTGTACTAGGGGTTGCAGGTGGTGTGGCTGGCAAGCGCAGAAGGGCGAGTCCAGTGTGATGCGCCTAGGGTGGCGCACAGAGGAAGTGATAACTGGAGTGAAGGCCACATGCACAGACCTTTTCCCAACGGCTTGGGGGGTGAGAGGGGCTTCTCATGTGTTTACAAGCTGCCAGGCTATAGTTTGTACCAAAAAGGGGAGAGTATTCAGGAAGTGAAACGGGGGTCTGAACAGTGGGTAGCAGAGAGCACAGCTGGAGAATTACAGGAAACATCCTGACACCTAAGTATAGTGCTAAGGAATAAGAGAAAGCCAAGAGTGAGGCAGCAGAGCAGCCAGTAGTGGTGAGTGTGTATAAGCTGCTAATAGACACTAGAGCATTGTTCTGTATAGAATTCCATCTCTTTCAAAATGCTGTATTACTACAGTTCAAAGGTCATGGAATTTGATTGTACCTTTCTGTGGTACAACAGCATTCTGAAATCTCTAGAGACTGCACACGTCAGTTTTGTTTTGAAAGCGAAAGAACTGACGCGCGGCGCACATTTCACACAATGCTATACACTATAAAAAAAAAATACAGGATAATCAACTTTATGCGCAAGCGGTGTGTTCTGCCTCTTCATGGTTCTGATTCCCACGGACCTCTTGAGCTTCGCTCTCGAGGTCAGAGGGAATAAGATCCCCTCTGTGGCAGAACACACTAGTTGTGCACAGTTACCCATCCAGTATTCTCTATATCCTCGTCCCCATACTATTATTAATAGTATCGCATCAGATAGCCCCGACTGCTTGGCTGTCCTCTATGCAGATGACCTGGTCCTGTACTGTAATGGGAAGAATATACACCGTATAAACCAGACCCTTACAACTGTTTTTAAATCTATTCAGTCCTGGCTTTCCCTTCATAAACTAAACCTTAATGTTGATAAGACGCATACTATATTGTTTGGTTCAACAGTCAAATTAAACGATAACCGTGATCTGTTTAAAGTAACTGGTCAGGGTGGTATGGTCCTCAAACCAGTACGCTGTTTCAAGTATCTTGGAGTATTCCTTGATGAAATCCTCAATTTTGATAAGTAAATAACATCTACTTGTAAAACAGTCAATGCTAAAATTGGAGCTGCCTACAAAACCAGCCATGCCCTCACAAAATCGGCTAGATTAGCCATAGCACAGGGCATCCTGCTCCCATCATTATCCTCTGGGGAGTAGTCACCTATCTCGGATCATCCTCCACTCTCCTTAGAAAGTGGGATACCACTTACAACAGCATCTGTAGATATGCCTCAGCCTCACCCTGGTCAAATCACCATTGTCAGCTCTATGCGGACTTAAATTAGCTACCCCCTGCTTCGGCTCGAATTCTTGCCCTTGGCTTCCTGTCTGATAATGTTATAAGAACAGGGATCCCTGTATCACTGGCCTCCCTATTAACTCCACTGTCCCCTTCCCATGGCCTCAGATCTTCTGACAATACCTAGATGTAAGTCAAACAAAAGAACCCTTGCTTTCTCTTACTTGGCGACTAAGCTCTGGAACTCCCTGCCTCTTAATGTTCACCTAGCCCCCTGCCATGCCCAGTTGAAAACCAACTGTCGCTATTTCCTCTTCAGCCAGGCATCCTGTGCCTGCTTCAGACCTCCCTGAATTTTTGCTCCTGGGCCTTGTTCTCACTCCATCACTGCTTCAAACTGTTCCTGCCTCGGCCTACACACCTGGGCATTGTACTTAGGCACTTAGGACTTTATGTGGTTTTGCTTTCAGGTGCTCTTAACCCATTTGTTGCTCAGCCATATGTGTTTGTAATCGTTGCGTTTTGCGACTGTTGGTGAACTGTTGACCTACTCTTGTTACCCACTCAATGTAATTTGTATAATCTTGCTCCTACTTAACATTAATTCCTACTTATGGTTTGTCTATCTTGTTTTCTGTGTACTTTGTTTCTACCTGACATCAAAAGTTTTCACTGCCTACCTATTGTAATCTCCCGGGTCGTGCCTGAAAATAGTCATGGTTTGGCTATGGCACTTACCTGGTAAACAAAAACTAAATAAATAAAAAAGAAAACAATTTGTCCATCTTTGTTTTTTTTCCTGCCCAAATCAAAACTGGACCTCCCGCCATCCCACGCACTGGATTGTTTTGCCACTGACTCTGAGCATTCCTTGTGTATGTAATGAATGCATCCTCTGAGACTGCACTTAACTGTAGTAAGAATAATCTCACAGTCTTAGGGTATGAGAATTGTGAACCAAAGGTGACACAACCGTAAATGTGGTATCCGAGTATGACGGTATTGATCGAGGATGAGCAATAATATATTTAAATATTTAAAAATCCTTCTCTGAACATTCCTGTGTCTGGGATACCTGCACATGAGAAATTCTTTACTTTGTAAGAGTGTCTCACACATAGGAAAGGGAGAGCATCTTTGATCTATAGTGATAAAATGAACTCCGCCCACAAAGTAAAATATTATTCAGTGGAGCACACTACAAGCTGTACACAAACCCTTCAGTGACTAATAAAATCAAATGTATTAGGGGGGCGGAGCTAGTAGCCGAGCCAGCAGCAGCAATTCCCTGGAGCTCCTTATACTGAATTTTAATCTCGTATAAAAAGCAACATTTAATTACTGATACCGAGTGTAAATACCAGAGACTGATAAGAGAAGAGATACTGCCCCGGGAAAATCAGTTTTAAATCTAAAAATGGGTTGCACGAAGTCAGCAAAGCAAGACTTTTTTCTCCCGCGCTACTCCACGGCTAAACCACCTGAAGATACAGCAGGCCAAACTACCTCCTCGAGCATGGTTACATTGGAAGCAACCCTTTCCTCTCTCCAAACTGCAGTAAATGCCCTGACGAAAACAGTACAGCAAATGGATCAAAAGCTCGATGGGGTCTCAGAAAAATTTCTTGCAATGAAAAACAGGCTGGATGCAATGGGGGAAATCACAAAGGCTACTGAGGCCACGGCAAGGAAAGCCCTGGCGGCTACAGCGGCATCGTTGAAAGAACAGGCCGCTTTGAGAAGCCGCATGGAACAGTTAGAAAACACTGTTCGAGCTGCTAACATGCGGGTTTTGGGACTTCCCGAAGAACCTGAAGGGGCGTCTCTAGTAACCTATCTGCAAACCTGGCTGGAAGAGCTAACTGAA
This sequence comes from Neoceratodus forsteri, assembly GCA_016271365.2. Lineage (NCBI taxonomy): Eukaryota > Metazoa > Chordata > Ceratodontiformes > Ceratodontidae > Neoceratodus > Neoceratodus forsteri. Next base: position 880,116,327 of record CM057450.1, on the reverse strand, counting down.
AGCCTAGACTTCAAAATTTTGAAAGCCTACAGGGTCACCCCGAGACGCTCGCCAGGGGGATTTTCTAATCCCAGAACAGTCCTGCTTACTCTGCGGTCGTCTGGAGAGAGGGACATGCTACTTGGTGTGCTGAGAAAGAAAGGCCCGGTGTACCTGGAGGAGGCTAGAATTTTGTTTTTTCCGGATATTTCATATGCCACGCATATGAGAAGGAAGGCGTTCGATGGAATCAAAAACTGCTTACGGGAGTTAGACATTTCCTTCACTTTGGCGTTCCCAGCACATCTTTGCTTTACCGTCGGTCAACGACAATATTGCTCCTCAGATCCGAAAGAAGCAGGGGCCTGTATTGAACGTATAGCGGCAAAGCGACAGTGGGAGGAGCTTTCTTCAGAAGGAGAGTCTGATGGAGACTGACTGTGCCCAGGACTGACATTTTCTGGGTAAAATGCTCGGTTTTTCTTCAGATTAGGTTTATCAGTTTTCTGGCAGAATACTTGGTTCGAACTGTACAGCCCAATAAGTATCCTTTGATTATTAGTGTGATGCATTTTTGTTTTATCAGTTTCAGAGGAGAGACTGTTCTAAACTACACAGAAGAAGGATAATCTATAGAGACTGTATCATACAGAAGAAATGTATACTTTTTGTTAGTTCTCTATATCATTAAGTACTACGGCTGATATTAACACGCTAAAATTTGTTGATAAAGTTAATAGGTTTAACTGCTAATGTGGTGTCTGAAGTAGAGAATAAGGTAGGTGAAGAGGTATATTCTGCCCAATAACTAGTCCAATCATCTAAGAGAGCCCCGACAGATTGGATCTTATTCATTCTGGTACCTTCTATATAATTATTATTGACACACGGATAGGTTATTTCCTTTTAAACCACCTGTTGTATTTGGTGTAATCTTGAAGACTGTCTAGAGGGCGAATTTCTTCTGAATATTGTTGGAAATACCATCTATCCCCAATAATGTTTAAATGGGAGCTCTGGAATGTAGATCTCTTTAATATACCAAATGTTGTTATTGAATATAATAGACCTTAAACGTCTGTTTAAAGATGTTGTTTTTCTAAAGATGTCTAAAGAATATACTTAAGGCAGTGGCTGCTTTATAGTTCCTGGACTGAGAGTAAAGATTTCTAATTATATATGTTGAAGGTACCCTTCAATGCTGTACCAATTGAATAGATAGTCATAATCCTTAGTAATGTAACGTTGTTCTTATCTGGAGGTATACCTGTTTAGAAATTATGTATTTGGTATGAATATGTACTAAACACTATGAATAAAAAAAAAAAAAATCAAATGTATCCACAGTCTATGGTACAATGATAGCGCTACCACCGGCTGTGCCAGCAACCCAGGTTAGGGAGTGAGCTGAAATTGCCAGGGATTAGTTGGGGAAGGGGGGGTTGAGCATTCAGAGGACTGCTCTTCTTTCATGGACTGGCAGGGTTGTGTTTCCACAGTGTGCCTGACGTCTAGCAGCGACTAGGTGTCATGGCAGTCAGGAGGCCCAGATGGGCAGGGGAATGTCTCTGCCTGATTGTACACTGATGTCCCAAGGGGAGAAAACTGGAGGAAAACAATCCCAAATGCGAGGATGATGACATTCCTCCTGCTGGCTGGGCATCATTGACAGGACACCAGGAAAGCTGCCTGGGGTGGGTGGGTGGGGGGCTATAGAATTTTTTTTTTTTTTTTTTTTTTTTTTTTGTAAATGTTAAACGCTAAGATGGTGAAATTCAGCCACAAGTTGAAAGTGTGTGTTTCATTGGGTAACAAGCAAGCACGATGGAAGAACATTAATCCTAATGAAACTCTACTGATATAAAAAAGTAATGTTATCGTAAGTTAAACTTTCCCAACATTAGGGAAACTATGTCTGCATTAATAGAGAAACTATGTTGACGTTAGACAAACTGCATTAGCATTAGGTAAAGCATAATGATATTTGTTTAAAAGTTTTACCAGAAAGGGCCATACTGAGATGAAAACAGTTTTCATACTTTCCAGAGGTGTCCTGAGGCAAGCCTACGGATGTTAAACATTTAAATCATTTAGCCACCAGGTAGTTCCCTCATATGGCCACTGCTATTGCCTCTGTTCATCTATATAGTTCTCAAACGGGTATGTGTATATTTTTATTATAATAAACGCATTTCATTACATATTCCGCATACATGGTAATTGTGACGTCACAGGGGTCAAAATTAAGTTTTGCACCTGCTAGCCAGCAGGGCTGGTGACTGGGAAAATCCACTAGTCCCACAGAATTTTCCAATGGCCCAGCTGGTATGTTTATTGAAATGTTACATTTTCCAGTACAAGCCTGCAGGGCTAGTTAAGGGACAATCTTACTAGCCCAGTACAAAATCTACCAGCATTTGGCTAGTGGGCCAGTGCCAGTTTCGACCCCGGATGTCAGATTACAGAAGCTTGTATAGTGCAGACTTCTCTTGATTAAACATTAACTGATCCTGGTACAACATTGGGACCGGAGCTAAATGTAACACGAATAAGTACTCCCTATAGAATATTGTAACCAAGTGGAGGAGGGGAAGTTGACGGGGGGTGGGGGGCATCAGCAGGTATGTGAACCTGCATCTTTGCATCCACTTCGACCCCTTGAGCAACTTATTGCTGCGATACTCCTCACCTCATCCTAGGACAGACTTACTTGGCAGGTGCTTCCCCAGTTCCAGTTGCCACCAGTGAGGGGAGGGGCATCTGTACACTATGTCCATGACAGGGACTATGTGTCTTAGAGTGAAATAAAGAGAGAATGTCATGCTGCTTGTTGGGGATCTTATTTTCCTTGTGCTTTTAATTTCTACCCTCCAGGACACAGGACCACTGGTGCTGGCAAGCCTTATGCACCGCATGTGCGTCCTCTGTTCCACTGTGTTCCGTACGCTGCACTTCCACCTGTCAGTTTTCAACACTGCAGTGGGGAACACAACCCACCCACCCATGCCGGAAGAGAGTGTCCTCTGGGATGTCAAGTGTTCCTCCTGGCCCCTTGCAGTTACCCTGGTGCAGGATATATACCTATGTAACTGGCATAGCTGCGTAGCCCACTGCCACCACACTGCTGGGCCTGGGTATTCTGGCTGTTAACATTAGGGTCAGCATGTCTGTGTGAGACAAGCTACACTGATGTTGGAGAAGGAACATCACCATTAGTCACTGTGCTGAGTCAACTACATGCCTGGTAGTAGTCCACTTTAAAGAGCTAGTGTTCTGCCTGTAAATAATATTAATTACCGTAAGTAGCGAACTGTTATTTTCTATGTCTGAAGTATTTTTTCCTTTTTAGTGAGGAAAGAAAGATTCGCTCCAGGGTGCAGTGGTTCTGTCTCCAAAGAGTACAAAGTATGGAAAAGTGCATGGGACAGCACTTACCTCCCCTTATTGCACTCAGTTCAAGGAAAAGCAGAATAAGATGAATTAATCAGTCTGCCGGAGTTTATTTCACTTTAAAGTGCTGAAGTGCAGCTGCCGTGTGAACAAAAGTGCAAAGCATCCATGGGTGTTCATATGACAGCTGCTGTCAGAAGTCGACCTCTGGGAGACTAGGAGAATGAAATCCTTAAACAGGTGTGAGAATGCAGTCAAACTGGGAGCACCAAGCAGTACAGATGCAAATTAGAAGCTGATATTTGAGGAAAAGGGCAATTACAGGATTATAATCCAGGATATCTTTGTTACCTGTAAAACGTCGAGATGGGCAGTTTATTGCATCAAATAAAATTGGCTCCACTTTTCCCGACATTGAGTCGTGGTCCTTTGTGCATCTTCTTTTCGAGCAGCTGCTTTTTTTTTTCCACAATAGTTTTTATTGGATTTTTCAACAAAGACAGCATGTAGTCACCATTACAAGGAACACTGTACCCAGTAAAACACAAACCAAGGGTATCAGGGTAACATATGAGTGCAAATCAGTTACAGTATGCAAATGCAGCCCTGACTAGGTTTATACAATGAATTAATATGTGATACGACTGGCTCAAACAACCCAGAGCATTTAATTGTAGGTACAATATTGTTGCTGGCATACAAAAAGCATTCAGTGGAGAACAGGTGTAGATGTCCCCTTGAGCTGCATGCACATGGAACATGGGTTTTGGAATTGATATGCTAACAATAGCCAACCAGAAAACTGGTGCATATTGGATGGTATTAGCAGTCTACACCAGTTCCTACACTCCTGGTCCATGGGATGAGGGCAGTAAGTATAATGCATACTTCCTGACTTGCCCCAGGAAAGCCTGATTTGAAGATCTTGGTGTATAGCTACTAGGTTCAGAGGCAATAACACAATGAAAGTACTGAAGAATTAATAGGTGAAAAGTAGAGTTGCTCGGATAGTATCCTACTAGTCGGATACCATCATTTTGGTTGGATATTAGATAGCATCAGATGGTATAGACAGCTGACCTGCTAGGATCCACAGTAAGTATCCGAGGTATCTGTGGATCTGACAACTGGATCCAGGTATCTGACCATCGGATCCTACTGTCTGCAGTGGGATCCGATGGATCTGACCTTAGATCCATAACTATCTGACTGTGGATCCGGAATCTGACTTCGGTCAGGTCCTAGGTCAGATACCAGTACAGTCCGATGGGAGGGCAGTCATATCTACAAAAGCACTGTCCAAGCACATCTATTAAATAGGTAAGGGAGGCTAGTCGGGGTCTGGGGGGGGGGAGCAAGGGCAGGCAGAGGAAGTTCACCAACAGAGGAAGATGAAGGAGCATAGTACATACAAAGTGTTATTAATGTTTATTATAGGTAGGCAGTATAATAAAGTAATAATGATATTTATTGTCTACGGGACTGCAGTAACCAGGTGTCTGGTCAGTGTGGCTGTCACCACATGGAAGAGTCTGGGAGCAGTGGCAAAATTCCGAACTCTGGTAGCACAGGAACTGTGTTGCTCTTATTGTTTAAGTAGGGACCCTAGACCTGGTGGCAGGTAGAGAGGTTTCCCAAAGCAAAATGTGTGACCTTTTCATATTTGGAAGCAAGAGACAGGTGATTCTCCCATACCTCGTGAGAAGGTGGATCAGGAACTCTACAAGGAGCAGCATTATTTGGCTAGAGCTGCTGAGGCATTTTTTTTCCACACTAAGCCCCCCCCTTGTCCCTCCCCAGGGCATGGCTTCGAGGAGAGTCCCAATAGAGTGACTATTTAGGCCGTCTGAAGAAGGATGAGCACTGTCCTACCTTTTGGAATGCCCCTGCAGGGCGGTCTGGACATGTGATACCTCCACATCACTCGCCAGGTGAGCTGGTGCCTACCAACGCAAGACCACTCCAGGAAGACCACTTATTCTTCCCTGAACGAGGCACCCTCCCCCTTGGCCATTAGGGGCAGTTGTGCAATGCCCTCGCTGATCTGGTAGTATGATGGTAGAGCTGCTGCCTGCTATACTAGTGACTCGGGTTTGGATACGGATTCTGGTTTTGTGGGTGCTGGTTGGGGAGGGGGAGGATTGAGCATCCCCTGGACACCTCTTGTGTCTTAGGGAGGGGGTGAACACCTCTCTCTGGTCGGCTGTCATCTGGAGGAATCTGGGTGGCAGCCCATGGGGACTGCATGGAGGAAGGGGTGGGGGTGTCTCCACTGAGGTGGAGCTCACAGATTACGTTATTGCACGCATGTGGGCCCTGGGGAGAAAATGGCAGAACCCCCTCTGACTGTGACTAGATGACAGTCCTGTTTCCTGTGGGCTCCACATAAGTAACTTGGCACCTCCAAGGTCCTGTGATAGAGGACACCGGACTAAGTCCCAGTAAAGTCTGGAGATGTGGAGGGACCAGTCCAGGTGGGAGCAGTTTGAGGACAACTAGGAGAGCATATGTGAATTAGAAACACAGAAACATAGAATTTGATGGCAGATAAGAACTGTCAGGCCCATCCAGTCTGCCCTTAAAAGTAAGAGAGAAAAAAGAAAGGAAGTGCTCTTTCTCCCTGATGCAAGAGGCAGACACCAGAACCCTGCCTCGCCAGTTGGAACCAGATATCGTGGGCTCAGGGCACGAGCCTGGGTCATCTGGATGTCCAGCAGTAGTGCTGCTGCCGCGTTAGTGGAACCTTTTTCCCATAGAGCTTTTTCCCTCGTCCCCTCCAGCCCTGTCATCAACCTTCTTAAGGACCTACCAGTTATCTGCCACTTACACAGAACAGCTACAGTGGCAGCCAGCCCTGAGGATTGTGCGAGAGCCTGTGGGGGTGGTCTCCTATTTTCTCTCCTTGGGGTGCTGGCATGCAATGACGCTGGTACACATGTGTGACATGTATCTGGTGGTGAACCCACCTCCTTCTGAGGCTCCCAGCTGTGCCACCAACTAGTCTCCACCAGGCATCAGTCACATTGCGGGAGCATCATCCTTCCCTCCCTCCCTCGATAGTTTGCCCCCGGTCATCCTGTGCCTGTTCCTGAATATGGGTCACCAGCTTCGCAAGCGATAGCTCTACCTCTGTGCTGATGTACTGGACTCTACTTAGACCTTCTTTTTTTTATTTTGTTGCTTTCTTTATTCCCTCAGCTGGGGGGTGTTACCTATGGTTCCCCCCCTATCTGTCCAATCCGTGGCCCCGCACCACTCCCAGTACCTGAGCTCGACTCCCTCCTTCATTCCTCTTGCGGGCTGCTTCACGGCAGGTACATAACCCACCACTACGGAAAGCCGAGGGTCCAGATCCGGGAGTAGCTGTCTTGAGTCGGAGTGGTGTGACACCGACGGACCGGACGTCATTAGGCGTGCCAGAGGATTTTATATTTTTTATTTTTTTTACATTGGGTTGGTTCCCCACCCCACGACATGGACGTGCAAGGCATCAATGATGCTGCCATGCGCGGTTCCGTGCACTGCATGTCTGATGCTGTCCCCACAGCGAACCGCCTGCCTGCACCGACCCCCAGTCACCACTAGGAGCCAGCACAGCCACAGTAATTCTACCCGTCCCTCCCTGGAAGAAAAGAGCAGTCACTGGGACACTTAGTCCTCCTCCCTCTGGCCGACCCTCTGAGAACAGAGGTCACTCACGACCCTGGGTCATCGGCGTGGCGCAAGGTGTGACATCCAGCGCCTCAACCCTTAGTGCCACTGGGCTGGCTACTTAGACCTTCTAATGGTTGAATGCAAAAAGAAAAGTACATCAGCAATAAAAATGAACAAGTTTATTTTATTTTTATTTAAAAACTGATAACTGGGAAAGGTATCATGAGCAGAACCTCATTTTCTAGGTATGACCGGGGGGGGGGGTGTACAGGAGTCAGACAGATACAACTGAAATAACACAATAACAGCAAAAAAAAAAAACAGACCAGGTAACAATGTACAATCAACTACAAACTAGGAACTATGTACAAATATATACAAACCAGCAAACTATGTAACAATAAATACAATGAAGAGTGCAAGATATTATACAGTGGTTTACCATAAAATGGAATTGATTGCATGTTGTGGTAGTGGTAGACTAGGCGGGAGAACAGATACAAGAGGTGACGGGTTGGTCTGAGTAAATGCTTAAGAGAGGGGAAGGAGGGAGAGAGACGGTTTTGTGGAGGAGGCAATTCTAAAGGGAAGGAAATTTATAGGAGAAAGAGAGTTTGCCAGCTGAGGTATGGACACGAGGGAGAGAAAAGGTGCGGACACAGCTAGGCCGCGGGTTATAGGGTGAGGGAGAGGAGGGAGGCAAGGTATGATGGAAGAGACCCAAAACAGTACTTGGCTATGAAGGTGGAGCAGTGAGAGGAATGCCTCTGTGCAAGTGACTGAAGAGAGATAGAGGGTAGAGTAGAGGTCACAGTGGTAAGTTAGCGGGGGGGGGGGGGAATTAGAGGCAACCCTACAAAAAACATTGAATAGGATGTCTAGCTTAGCAAGAGAGGTGGCTAGGGCAGCACTGAAAACTTATGTCGGCGTAGTCAAACGCAGGGACGATCCTTTTGACAATTCAGATAGTGTCTTACAGGGTGAGAGAGGCTGGCTTTGTGATGATAGAGGACCCCAAGTTTAGTACGCAGTTAGGTGTGCAATGTGCTGAAATGGGTGGAGAAATCAAGGAAGGGGTCGAGCCAGACACCTAGGTACTTGTACAGGTGGCTACTTTTAGAAATAAATAGTGGGGTGGAGCTAGCCATTAGCAGAAGCTGAAGCACTCGAGAGAGCTCCTGCTGCAGGCCTGTTGATTTAACAGATATAGTATTTCAGCTGTATAACTTTTATTTAATTTTTTTAACTTTCTATTTATGCTTCCCCCTGCCCCCTACACTCCGCTGCCTCGGGAGTCAGCCATGACATCTGTCTTGCATCACCTTACCTGGAGCCCGCAGTACTCAAAAAATCATCAATCAAAATTTATTTTTTAAAAAGCGCCTTTCTAAATCTAGGGTGCCAGTACATAATAAAAAAATAAAACAAATTTAAAACATCAACAAATAAAATCCCGCAATAAATTACCATTCAATAATGGCTTCAAAACCAGGGTAGGCTAAGTTAAATAAATGTCCCTCCATGTAGCCGTGGCTTTGCCCCCCCAGGTGGGGACGATGTGGGGGCCTGTACACCCTGAACATTTTCCATGTGTCAGGGCACCAGGTGGGGACAGACAAGGGGGCTTTGGATCCGCGATGGCATGCTCCATCTACCCGAAGTGTAGGGAGCCATATTTCCTTTGTGATGGGTGGGACGTGCGCCCCTACGTCAGGGTGTTACCGTAGACATCCGCCACACCTCCTCCTCTGTACGTGGCTGGGTGCTTGCTGTGCCCCAGACCTTCACCTGGGGCCAGTAAAGTGCTGGCCTGCCGCCTCCCTCCCTGGAGAAGGCGAGCGGTCTCCTGGATGCTCAGCCTCCTCCCCCCTGCCGGCCCTCCGGCTCCCGGGCTTGTTCCCAAACCCAGGTAGCCGACGTCGTGAGTGGTAGTGCTACCACTGTGCCGGTGGGCCAGCTTATAACTTAATTTTTACCGGAGAAACATATAAAAAGTCCTGAAGCAGCGCACCACTTATCCTTTCTTAAGTCTTACCACCGGGCCTGAATGTTGGCTGTCTTCCCCCAGTATTGCTTTGTGATATAGTGTGAGGAAGAGATTGCTGGCATTTGGGCCTGGCGGTGAGACTGATCAGATGGGATTGGCAGTGTGGTTCTTCCCCCCAACACTTGTCAAGTTGTTGGTGAGTTTTCTGACTAAGGGGACATGGGTGGTAGGCCTGAGTTAGTTGTGGAGTTGTTGTTTTTTTGTTTGTTTTATTTTGTTTAAACACTAGCCCAAACGGGAAAGTCAATGGAGAGTTAGACTCGCCTCAGGCAGTGTGCACTATGCACAGGGCCAGTAAATTAATGTGAAATTGACCACTGCACAAGATTCGGTTAAATTAAACCCCCCCACTGGTGGTAGTACAACTAAGGTAAGGAGACCTGCAGCAGGGAGCAGTTTGTTTCTTGTTGCCACTGGGGATAAGAAATTGAAGCTGCTCACAGAGTCAAGGACTAAACTCCTTATTTATTTTATTTATTTATTTGTATATTTGGATTTGCAGTCTTTGAGCCAGAGGCTCGTTTACAAAGGTACCTCATCACAGAGAGGACAACAGTGTTACAATATTACAGTAGGTTGACATACAGATTTACACAGATTTTACACAGTAGTATACAGACATTGTTACATATATTTTGTACATTTCATACAACAGTAGTTACATAAATACAGATATTTGGCAGGGGGAATGAAGGAACCCGGTTGGGAGGAGGGGGAGAGGGGCCGGAGGAGGCAGTCTGGAGGACTTTGTCAAAGTACAGTCAGTAATATGTGAGCAGCCTGTTAGTGACAGGAACAGTAGCGGGTGTTGAACAGGTGGTTCCAAAGAGCAGTTTTGAAGGAGGCAATTTTGGGAGTATTAGTGATGATTGCAGGGAGAGTGTTAAACCAGGAAGGGGCCCTATAGCAAAAGGATTTCTGAGCTGGGGAGGTCCTAGTTCTGGGTACCAGTAGCGTGGCCTTGTCCGAGCTGTAGGTGGAGACTGTGGGGGAGGTATGTTGGAGGGAGGCAGATATCCCAGGGGGGCCCGAGCAGAATTTTCGTGGCTAGGAGGCAGGTTTGGCAGTGGAGATGTTCTTCCAGGTCGAGGAGATTTGCAGTGGAATAGAGATGACAGGTGTGGGTGAGCCTGGGGGCACTGGTCAGTAGTCTATAGGCCTTGTTCAGAGTGAGTCGGATCTTATTGAGTTCTATGTAATCTGCGGCTCCATATACTGGTAGACCACAATCTACTAGGGACAGTACTGTGGATGTGATGGCCAATCGGAGAGCATCGGGTAGAAGGCAGCCCCTGTGGTGGTATAGGAGGCCAGTCCAGGTGTTGGTGGCAGACGCAAGGGCATTAATGTGGGCGTCAAAAGTGAGGGCAGTGTCGAAAGTAATCCCAAGATATTTATAGTTGTGCACTTGCTCGAACGGGTGTTGAGTGCTCGGGAGGATAAGGAGGGGGTTATTTCTTGCTTTGTTTTGATGATGGGAGAAGAGCATTGACTTGGTCTTTTTGAGATTAATGACAAGTCTGTGCTCCTTGAACCAGCTTTCTGCTTGGTTGAAGGTGTGTTGGAGAGAGTCCTGGTGGGAGGCAAAATTTCGGTGAGAGGCATAAAGAATGCCATCATCTGTGTACAGAAGAATGTTGCCGGAGCAGGCACTGGGCAGGGTGTTTAGGTAGAGACTAAAAAGTAGGGGGCCCAGGATGGAGCCCTGGGGGACCCCAGAGCAGATAGGGCGGGTCTCTGAAAGTGTCCCATTGATTTTTGATGCACCGGGAATGGGCTGATGGGTAGCTAGAGCACCAGGCGAGGGGACCAGTAGAGAAACCGATATGGTAAAGGGCGTCAAGTAGGAGGGGATGGCAGATGGTGTCAAAGGCCTTTGAGAAGTCAGTGAACACTCCTCCAGCAAGGTTGCCAGAGTCAAGAGAGGAGTGCAGAAAGTTGGAGAATTCCAGTAAGGCTGTACCAGTGCTATGGCCTGCACTGAAACCATGCTGTTCTGAGCACAGAACGGCATATATAGTCAGATACTTGGTGAGATGTGTAGCCACCACTTTTTCTATGGCTTTGGAGAGTGGGTGAAGGATGGAAGTTGGCCGATAGTTGCTGGGGGTGTACCTGTCCTTACATTTATGAACAGGTGTGACAACAGCCATTTTCCAAACACTGGGAAATTGACCCAGGCAGAGGGATCGGTTTAGTAAGCTCTTAAGTGGGATTAGAATGTCATCCAGGACCAGTCATAGTATTTTGGGATCCAAAGAATCATTGCTTGGGCTGTTGCTGCCTAATGCTTCTTAGAAGGAACGGTCTGGCTTCATGGGTAGATATTTTGCTCAAGTAGAACCAGGGACATTGAAGGACAGGGGGCTGTGAATCGGGAGCTGGATCAAATAAATTACTGGGAAGGACAGAGCTAAGGTCCGTGAAGGAGGTGTTAAGGCAGTTAGCTATGTTAAGTGGGTCAGTGGTAATAGAACCGTCAATAGTAAGCTGGGAAGGGGAGTGAGATTTCCCATTTAATTCTTTAATATTGTCCCAAAAGGTCTGGACAGACCCCCAAGAGAAGGTGAGGGTGACCTGGTAATGAGCAGCCTTAGTGTGCAAAGTGATCGCCACACACTGGAAACAAACCCATTTTGGAGGGTCCTGTTGGATTGGCTTGCCTCTCAGTTGATCCATTGAAAAGATGATCTCTTTTGAAGACTTCATGAAAATGTGGCAGATGTTTCAGGACATGCTGTGAATACAGAGCCCTACTGTCTCCCCGCCCTTCTAAATGAAGAGGATGAGGAAGGGGAGGGATTTGATGAATTTATTCTGAAAACACAGGAGATGAAGAAAGTGGCTCTCCTCCTCATGCTATGGAAGACTGTTCTTCTTACAACAAATAGAATTAACAGATGGGCATCTCATTTGTTACAGTGCTGTAAATCCATCGAGAGATTCCTGTAACATCATAAACCTTGAGAGATTTATTTGTCGCAGGAATCCCAAGATGGCTTTGCAGTACCAGTAACAGGTGAATGCCCATCTGTTATTTTTTGTAATATAAAGGTGCTGTTTTTTTTTTTTTTTAAAACACCGCCGGGCTGCTGGGCCATGGCATTGGCCTTCGTTAGTTGCAGTGATTTCACTGCACATGAAGCGGAATTGAGCATGTCATTAGACAGGAAGCACCCCCACCTACCAACCGCACCTAATCACTCACAGTAGATTCAGACAACAACTGTATGATTACAGGAGGCATTGCATTACACAGGCAGCCCCCACCACGTAACCACCCACAATAAATTCAAACCACAACTGTATGAATAGCGGGAATAAATTAAATGAAAGATACGAGGAAAAGGGGAGAAAAAAATAAAATCCAATTTTCAAATCCCCAAACTTTTGGCTGGAACAGTTCAGTCAGAGTTAGTGGCGGTTACGTGGTGGGGGTCTGTTTTTTTATTTATTTATTTTTTTTTTCTTTTCTTCTCTCCCCTAACTAGGCTATTTGACGTGTGATCTGGCTAATTCATGCTGTAACTGTCTTTTTACTCTAATTTGTTTTATTACTGTTATCCGTGTCTTGTATAATTATGTGATCTATAATGCTGACTTGTTGTCCTGACAGATATCCTCATCATGTCACAATTTGATTGTCTCTGTGATACATTACTTTTGTCATTGCTGTATTTTGCAGTTTGTACTGTCCTGGGTCGTACCTGAAAATAGACAGGTTTTTGCCTAGCATACTTACACGGTTACCAAAAGCTAATTAATAAATAAATAAATAGTCTGATTTAATCAGTTGGGGATAATGTCTGTTCACGCACTTGGAAGGAGTTGCATTTACATAAATATGAATGTCCACATTGAAAATTGAGTTTGAACCAAAGAGCGCAGTTAGGCAGCCTGAACCCCTGAGCAGGTCTACAATTAGCTGCCAGGTCATTTTCCCTCATGGACCTGATATTTAATGACAGAGGATGAGGTAGAGGAAGGGGGAGGTGAAGTGGTACCGCTGTTAAACAAGGTTGATATTATGTAGGAGATTTGTTTCTGCATATTTTCAGACAAGCAGGAATAGTTAGTTATTGATGGACTGAATGTTCTTGTAGTCTGAAATTTGAGCTATTTGTGACTTTATACACTACACAAGCCATTGCAGCAGTTCTCAGTGCTCCTGTCACTTAGCAGTAGAGATTTGAAAGTTGTGACAGGAGCAGCCGCTGGCAACAGCTGAGCACGAGAGCTGACTGCATTACAGTCTGTATTACCCTCAGTTTGATGTCAGGACAAGGGTATTATGGATTCCGGGGTGGGGGTGGGGGGTGGAGCCCAAGCAAGATGGCCACATAGAGATGGAGCTCCGCAGATACATTTTATGAAAACACTTTAAAATTAAGGCAAACTGCAGAGTAACTAGACAACTTTAATATAGTCAAGTTTTGGAGATGTAGCTGAACAAAATTGGGAATCCTCATAGGGACAGACCCCCCTGGAGATGGAGCAAAGCCAGAAAACACCTCTGGGGTTCCAACCACGTGGTTGGTACAGGGTCGTGATTCAGAGCCTACCGATAACAGAACAGAAGAAATGTTACAAACGCTGGCACTAAAATTAACCGACTGATCACATTATTGACTGGACCGTCAGGCAAGTTCAGCAGTCTTATAAATAGAGTGGACATTATTGAAACAACAGTGGAAACGGTGGCAGTGGCAACAGCAGATGCAATGAAACAAGCCAATGCGGCCATGGGAGCTGTTACCACAGTAATTAAGGAAAACGTGTACCTGAAATCAAGAGTGGAAACATTGGAGAATCCAGCCTGGGCTCATAATTTGAGGCTGCTCGGGCTTGTGGAAGGGTGTGAAGGCGATCATCTGCTGCTTTACCGGCAAAAGTGTCTGGTGCAGCAACTCGGAGAAGAGGTCACCTGCACAGTGCAGAGATTTCAGAAGGCATATCTGGTTACTTCTAGAGGATGGCCTGACAACCCAGAGGCACCACGTACTGTTGTGATTATACCGGATGGGGTGGGCTCCGGAGACTACCAGTTGGCAATGGCACGGTGCAAGAAAACACTTCTGCAGGACAGCCAAGTGATCCGAATGTTTCTGGACCTAGGATATGCTACTAGACAAAAGCACAAGAAATTTGATGGGTCTAGAGCAATGTTAAGGGAAGCTGGTGTTCCCCATGGAATGGTCTTTCCATCCCGACTGCAGCTAGTACGCAGAGGAAAAATCTTTATTTTTATGGATTCAACTGAGGCGCGTAAGTGGTGTCAGAAGAATGTAGCAGCTCGTCCTTGGGAAAATGTCTAGAGAGGATACTTCATCAGACGAAGAAGGCACATGAACTTTAACTAAAGCTGAATTTATTATTTTGCTGTTGGGTAAGGGGGAGGTATAAGTATTATGGTAAGTTGTTTCTCCATAACTTGTTAAGAAAGTATATTTAACCATAGGTTAGACAATACACCCCCTTCCCGAGTTTGATGGTGAGTTTTATTTTAAGGAGAGGCTGTTGTCTCACCTCCGAAGCTTTCGTTCTACAATACTTGCAGATTAGGGTGTAGACCTGCACTGGGTTTATTACAGTGCTGATACTGTCGATCTATGTTAGAACAGTATATGTGCCCAAAGTTCCTTTAGCTATCTAATAGTAACATACAGCTAGCTGCAATACTAGAAGATTAGTGTCTAGACCTGCACTGTTTATTTTAGCGCTGATACTGTTGATCCATGTTAGTACAGTGAATGTGCTCAAAGTTCGTTTAGCTACTTAACAGTAACATACCATTTGCTAAGCTCTGCAAGTTTTCTGTTTTATGGGGGGGGGGGGCTCCATCTATTTTTGGATTGCACACGCAGTGCACAAAGCAAGAAAAATGCATGGTGAACTTTCCCTATTGTGGGTAAGATTCTTTGGACTGTTGAATTATGAATAATATTATTACATACCATGCAGCTCCTGGGCTTGTCCACATCCTATTTCATTAGGAATCTTTGGATTGGTTTTATTATATACGCCAAATGACGCATCTTTTAGCTTTGACAGATGATTTGAATGTATTAAGAGGAGTGGGCCCTCATGGTTTTCTATGTATTGTCGAAGCTAGTGAATGTAACTATACATTTGATGTATAATCAATAAACATGAACTTAAAAAAAAAAAAGTATTATGGATTTCTGACATCAGAACTATGGTATTACAGATTTTTTTGTGATTGCTTTTTACAGGGAGAAAGGTAATCTATATGTTACATGTTTATAAACAATATGTATGACTAGTTAGCTTTGGAAGGGGACATTTTTGAACAGCCACATCCATAAGCCAAATTTCTGAAATATCTGTGTTTGACCCCCTTTTGGAAAGACATGTCCATAGAGCCAGTGTTTTTCCGCCTACCAATCTCTCCATGTTCCAAGATGCTGAACATCACAAGGGCAGCGCCCCTTTGATTACAGAACTCCTCTTTGGTTCAGTGCTCTTCACAGAGACATCTTGACCTTACCAAAACTAGGTCCTTTCAAACACATGCTCCATCAGCATCTCACGGCTAATGGTTCCTGTGACTACTACACCTAAGTTACCACTACCAGTGGGGACAACTAACCCCTTTTCCTCTTTCCTCTCCACTCTTGCAGCAGTACCTTTTCCTACCCTGCTCACCATCCTACCCCTGCCTCTCCCCCACTACCCCCTACGTCCCCCTCATCCTCTGTCCTCCCTTCTGCCAGAACCCCTCTCTCACCAACATTATCTACCCAGGTTTTGACAAGGCCGTTTGGCTGCCTACCCTTTTCTGCTCTCTGCTTTCCTCCATCGCTTCGTTCACCTCCCAAACTAAAGTTTTAATATTAGATATGAAGTATGTCATCTTAGCTGACTTTATTTGAAACTTTGTCTTACCTCCTTTGTATATTTGTTCACCCTTCCCATTGATGTGGAACCTTTGTAAATAAGCCACCTTGCGCTCAAAGGTATTGTAATCCAAGAATGAATAAATAAAGAAACAATAATGGTCACTTTCAGTTCTCTATGCTGACATTTTTTAAATCCTTTTTTTTTTTCCGCACTATTGAGGGCAAATCAGCATGTTTTTAACAGAAACTTGTCTCAAATGGAGGGGATTGCCCAAAATGCTGGAGGGGTTTTGCATGATAAAATGGAGCAAATCGTTTTTTTTTTTTTTTTCCTTCATGAAACATCAACTCCCACTTGCTGGTTTAAAAATGGCAAATTCCATTTTTTACAGGTGTTTTCTGTTTAAATTGGAAAATCATTTGCCCTACGTCTGCCTATCACTGAAGAACTGAAAGTTTTGACTGCAGACATTATTAAACGGCCTGCTTCAGCAGTCAGTTGATTTAAAATTGGAGAAACGATATGCTGTATTTTGAGAAGGTGCAGATTTTTTTATTTCCACATACTTCTAAAGTTGTCCGTACAGCTGCTTGTTAAAAAGTAGAACTACTGTATCATCAGCCTTTCTTGATGAGGATCATACTAAAATATATTTTTGCGTGAAATTGTTATTCAGCTGGAACTCTGGCACTCAGGCAGGCTTCCTACATTGGTTACTCTTCAAATTTGCCAGTTCTTTCTCTGGTCATCCATACTGCCTCTGTGTGAGGATATGCTACTAGAAGACAAAGTACATATTACTTGTGTGGTGGGCCTCACCTAGATGCTTCTAGGCAGCAGCTTCCAATGTCTGGTGACCTGATTGACCGTGCAACTAGAATTGTTGGTAATGCAGTAGTCACAAGAAGATTTGCTTGACAAAGGCTGCTGACCTGTCGACTGATCTGCTTGGCTTAGTCTGTTGACTTTCAGCAGAAAACTTGATTTTCCCTTTCATGAATACTCTCTCTTGAGGACTAGAACAGAAGTCTATATGGAAAACGTCAATAAGTAAAATACTACATAGATGACCCTCACAAAACAGGATAGTGGAGGTTGTATTTACTCTAGACCTTACTCCAGCGGAGATTATAGGGCGGTGCACAAAGCAGGCCCTACTTTCAACTGATTATTCTGTGACGGGGGAGGTGCTACTAGTGGTAAAGGTAGAGAGGATGCAGACCTTGGCTTCTCCCTTCATGCTGCTACTAAGACTAATACCTAATTATTATGCCTATGCTGTCACTTCCTAAGCTCAGCCAGTATGGGATGACCTTTCCTTTTACCTTCAGAAATGTGAGGGGGGGGGATCACCAGAGACCTTTGGGTCTTGGAGATACAGTCATAGGAAAGGGACTGACCCTGTCATTTGTAAAAACATCAAGTCCTTACAAAGCAAGGGGCTCTTGCAGCTGAAAACCTGGCTTTGCTTTGGACAGACATGGAAAAGTTGCTGGCACTAAAAGTGGTAGAACATGTTCCAAAGTATCAGTTTGGAAAAGGTTATTTCTCCAGGTACTTCCTCACCAGAAAAGAAAAATGGGGCATGCAGCCATTTCTGAACCTCAGAATTGTAAACAGACACAGGAAAAAAGAACCGAGCAAGATGTTAACTTTAAAGACAATCGTTCCAAGTATATACAAGCAGGGGACTGGTAATGTCCAATGGATATAGAAGATGAATGCGTTCTGTCCCATTAAGCGTGAGTTACAGGAAGTTTCTGATTCACGGCGGGAGTAAGACCGTACCAGTCCAGAGCAGTGCCTTTTGTCTTCCTTCAGCCCCAGAAGAATGTAGTAGCAGCAGCACTAAGCAGGTGACTGTGCTTCCATGGCTGGATGACTGCTTACTTTGTGGGGAAACTTTACAGGGGGCTCAAGTGCTGTTATACAAATGTGGAGGGCCGGCTCGGAGGCACAGAGGGCTGAGGTGCTGAGTGCCTTACCTCTCACCACATCGATGACCCAAGTTCAGGAATGAGCTTGGTTTGTCAGGGGTTAGCCAGGGTGGGAGAGGATCGCACATCAGATGCAGCACTCTCCTCTTCTGGGGTGGGGAGGCATGTTGGTCTGGCCATAGACTGGCACCAAGTTGAGGCCAGGTGGCAATGCAGATGGGTGGCATGAAGTGAGGGACCGCAAGTTCATGCTATATGTGGGTGTCTTCACACACACACAGGCATGCCTTACAGAAGGATTGGACAGTCAGAAAACAGGAAAAGTGATTGTGGGGGTTTAATGAAGCCATGCCCACCTACCCTTTGACCTGCACTGCTGACCGGGACTCCTGGTCTGACCTGGATACTTGGACTGGGGGGGGCTGCCCTTTCTTCGACCCTCCGGGGGGGGGTCAAGCTGTGAGAGGATTCACTTAGGCCAGGTAGGTCCCTGGGGCAACAGATGCCTGTTGGGGCAGGTGGGACAGGTGTGAACAGCCACTATCAGCCATCAAAGGAGGAAAAATCTTTATTGAAAATAAAAATGCACCTCTTTACTAACATACTAAAATGCCAGCAGAATACAGTAGGCCTAATGGTCTTTCGTGTCTGCTCGTTTGGTCAGCCCCCACACTAGGAGCTGACCTTGCTGCCCCCCTCGCCTTCTCTGGCTTCTTCCTTCCCAGTTCCGGATATTCTCGCTGCACTGGATTTTGCTTCCAGAACCCTTCCCCTGTACTTGAAACCCTCCATGGTCTCTGCCTCCACCAGCCCCCTGGGCAGCGCATTCCATGGCTCTACCACCCTTTCAGTGAAGTAGCACCTCCTCCGTTCTCCCCTGAATCTTCCCCCCTCCAGCTTCTACTCATGTTCTCTAGTTTCCCCCTTCCTTCAAAGCACCCTGACTGCTGCTCCCCTATTTACCCCTTCATGTACCTGAAGACCTCTATCATGTCCCCCCGGTCCCTTCTCTCTTCCAATGTGTACATATTTAGCTCTTCGAGCCTCTCCCCATAGGTCCTGTCCCCCAAGCGCCAAATCATTTTGGTTGCCCTCCTCTGGACCCTCTCCAGGAGTTTAATTTCCCTCTTTAAGTGTGGCCTCCAAAACTGCATGCAGTACTCGAGGTGTGGCCTCACAAAGCAGTTATACAGAGGGAGTATCACTTCCCCACTTCTGGAGGTGATTCCCCTAGCGATGCATCCCAGCATCCTGTTGGCCTTGGCTGCTGCCCTCCTACAAGTCTCCAAGTTGTTCATCTTGACATCCACCACCACCCCCAGGTCCCTCTCAGCCATCGAGACTTGTAGCATCCCCCCCCCAGGGTGTACACTTGGCCCGGGTTTCTGTTCCCCAGGTGCAGTACCTTGCATTTCCCTGCATTAAACCTCTGCTTCCACTTTCTAGAGCCTCCAGGTCCCCCTGTAGGGCCACCCTCCCCTCCTCCCCCTCCACCACTGCTCCCAGTTTTGAGTCCTCTGCAAAGAGACTCATCTCACTCCTGATACCTGTCCTTATGTCAGAGACGTAGGCGTTGAACAGGAGGGGCCCAAGGACTGATCCCTGTGGGACCCCGCTAATGACCCTCCTTGGGGAGTCCTAGTCCCTAGGATTTTTCATAAACTAGGAGAAATCAGTATTGGAATCCAGGCAGTGCCTAGAGTTCATAGGTACAGAACTGGGTACTGTGAAATGTAAGGCCTTTCTGCCTCTTCTGAGGGCTTCAAACCTCGTGACCTTTTCTGCCACTTTTTTCCAGACTCATGCAGGGCAGCACAGGATTTCCTCAAACTTTGACTACAACTGTAGTTCACGTTACCAGATTGAAATTGAGGAAAACTCAGTGGAATCTGAAAATAATTTTGGCATCAGAGGATTTCTTCCATTACACAGTTAGTCGCAGTCCAAACGAGGCTTGTCTTGGGTCTCAGCACTTTCTTCAGAGAAGGGGTTCCCTTTGTACCTCAGAAAGCAGTGTGATCCTGACTACAGATGCCTCTGTACTGGGACGGGGAGGTCATTAGGAGGGGCACTTGGTGAATGGAGTGTGGTTTCCCTCAGGAGAGTTTGGAGCACATCAGGCTGTTAGAGTGGAGGGCACTGCTTTTTGTTGTTCAAACCATTTGTCAGTCAGGTTCAGGAAAATGGTGGTACAAATCAGAACAGCAAACAAACACCGTGCTCTACGTAAACGAATGGGGGGGGGGCTGCAGAGCTTTAAATTATGCCAAGAGAGTTTGAAAAAAGCTGTTAGGGTAACCTACAGGTTAGAGTAAGGAGCTTGGTACGTCCAGCAGACCAGGGTTTGACTCCCGCAACCTCCACTTGCATACTGTTTGAGCCTGAGCAAGTGAATTAACTTCCACAGTGTGCCCGGGTCATCTTTGAAAATGGGCATTGTGTTGTGTGGGTCATACCCAGTGACCAAAGCTTTTAAAAATATAAATAAATAAATCTGGAACCTAGCATTCAAGTACTAATTTCAGATCTTCCCAATACTTATGGAAAGTCTTTGTTTATCCAATATCTTGATGAGAATGATGACTGTCGATGTATACTTTTGTTAGTCTAGATGTGCCAAATGTAGTCTTTGAAGATTTAAAAAAAAAAAAACTAGCTGTAGTCCTAGCTTTTTACATTTTTTAGACTGAATATTGTCTAGGATTAAACCTTTGTATATTATATTTATATGGGTATTGTGATGCATGTTTGTGTGCTTTTCTGTATTGCTCCACGTTGTCAGTAGGGACTGTATGCATATGGATAATGAACAACCCTACTGGGGTAGTGGCACAGCCCCAAGCTGTGAATTAGCATAGAACCTTAGGCACATGAGCATTCAGAGATCCTTATCAACTTAATCTTTGCTGTGCCACGAGTGGGGTAGGCAGCATGGAGTAACTCTCCTGAAGAAACAATTTTATTATTCTGTAGTATGGATTGTGCAACTGAGAGGCAGGTCAGGGCTTCTTGGTGACAAAGAGACCCCTTAAATTTAGAAATCGTGCCCGTTAATCTCTGGCTTTCAAATTGATTAATCTGCTGTATATGTTAGTGCCTTATGTGCTTGAATCGGGGGCCACGTGCCACTTATTTAAAAATAGGGTGTGCAGCAGATGTCTCCGATCCTCATAACTGGGTAACTTGGTGCCTAAGTTAAGTGTTTTTTTTGTTTGTTTTTTTACTTTTTTGTTTGTGTGTGTGTGTGTGTGGGGGGGGCACAGTTTGTTAGCTAGTGTAGGACTTCTGCTAACCTATTATTTATTTTCCTTTTCTCTCCCCAGCATTCTGCTGGTGGTGGACCCTCCCTTCCATCTCTTTTTGCCACCTAGAAAGAGTGTGGTATAGATAGTCAACCTGAGCAGCAGATTATTTAGCTGAGTTTTGCTGAGCAGACCCCCAAACGTTGAGCAGTGCCTTAACTTCCCCCCAGAGGTTGTTTATGGAAAATTCAGCTTGTTTAACTGTGTTCAGAGAGCCTTATTTTTAATTTTTTTGCATTATTTGTTTATCCCTTCCATGCTCCTGGTGACCCCCATTCCTTCAGGCCCCATTTCCAAGTCCTCACCGACCCCACCGGCCTTACCTGAGATCCCTCATCTCAAAGTGCAGCCAGTCCCTGGGATATCCCGGACGTAACCCTTCGCTGGGCGGGTCCCCATCCTCCGAGGGGGAAGGCACCGGGGTAGTCCAGTGCACTCTTCTACAGTAGGGCCCAGGGATGCTGCTGAGAGAGGGAAGCCCATCGAAGGCACCAGAGGAATTGGGGGACGGAGAGCCGTCATCCAGCAGCCACCAGCTAGCGGTATTTCTGTTTTCTGGGTTCCCTCATTGCACCGCTCTGCAGTGCCTCCAGTCTCCACTGGGGGCCGCTCCTTGAGCGAGGCAGTCCCAATCCCACCCCAGGATAGGAGAGCAGTCCTTCGGATGCTCAATCCTATCCTCCCCCTGCCGACCCCTGCGTCCCAAGTCTGTTCCCGAACCTGGGTCGCTGGCATGGTACGAGGTAAGGTGCCAGCGCCTCAGCCCTCTGCGCCACCAGGCCGGTTGAGCCTTATTTTTTAATCGGGGGAATGCCCTTTGGGGAAGACACAGCACTGACCTTTTGGGAGCGGAGCAGCTTTCTCGGACTTCTGTTTCATACCCTTTTTCTGCAGTGGCTGGTGCTCTGTTTGGTACATCCATACCTTTGCTGGCAACATGCCAGTGGGTGTTTTTCACACCTCCAGTAGGCGTGTGTACATCCTGCGTGCACCATTGCTAGTGGCTTGCCAGCAGGTGTTTTTGTGCTTCCATTGGGTGGGCACGTCCTGCATGTTTCACATGGTGTGCTCCTTTAGATGGTGACGTAATGACATGCATGGTGGTGTGACATCCCTACACATGCGCGTGCACATGCATCCATTCCATAGCTAGCCCAGTATAGTAGCTGAGGTGGAGCATTGTTGCCATGTTAATTTCTGCAAACTTTCCCTTTTGGAGCTCCGATTACCATGACTGGCACAAAAGCTGAGGTGTAGTGTAATTTCTAGGTCTGCTCGGATTTCATTATTTCAATGGCATGCCCATTTTAGGAGTGAGTCTGATTTGAAGTTCTACTTAGACAAGTTTGTGTGCTCATTTTGGGGGATATTTTCTTAGTTTGTACTTAGTAAGCTCAGTGCTCAGTTTGGAGCTTATAATCAAGCATAGAAACAGGATTGCTGGCTGCAGCCTAGCTTTTAGTAACTTTAGTTTGTGCACAAAGAAAGGGATTACGGGTTATGGTAGAGAGCTCAGCCTGTTTTTGTGTGCAATTAGAAAGTGGCACCAAGGCTTATTGGAGATCAGTTGTGTTTAAGAGATGTAAGACCTGCAGGAAGATGAAGACACACTGTCCCTTGGGGTCCTACTGCCCTGATTGTGTATCGTGATATAACATATCTGAAGAGCTTTACAATTTTTTTTGATTGAGTTTATCAAATCATATACAGTAATATGATGCAGACATAGATCATATAAGCTATAGGCAAATGATGAGGGTGCCAAGCCTCGGAATATCAACAAAGGTATCATATGTCAAGAGATGCATCATATGGGGGAGGGAGTAGTCTTAAGAACAATAAGAGCATGACGTCAGATATACGAAGAAAGGACTGTGTGACTGAACCCATGAGCAGCATGGCTAGTAACCTATACCCGGTTGTCGGACAGAAGGCGGTAAATGCCCATCTAGCCTGTCTTCCACCTTAGTGGGGCCACATTACTAGCATTTGGTCAGTAAAAAACTGTCTAGTTCAGTTTTAAGAGTTCAGAGTGTTCTCGTTGACTTCTTCTTTTGGCGTATTGTTCCGCATACAGTATTTGTGGTTCTGTAGGTGAAGTAGCCTCTTCAAGTGTTCTTTTTCGTTTGTTCAATATGGAGTTGTTTGTTATGACTTCTCAAGTCAATTTCCCTTGTATCGAAAGTTAAACCTAGTCTATCCATAAGGTCCTTGTCGCCTATAATCTTAAACATCATCAACATGTCCCCTCTTTGTCTTCTCTCCAAGGTATAGAGTCCCAGCTCATCCAGTCTTTGTTGATATGGTTTATCTTGTATTATAAAATGGGTCTGAAGTTTTCTTGCTCCTGATTGACTGACTGAGAGGTACCTTTGGCCATGTCCTTATCTGGGCATATTCTGCCAACTGGTACCACTTCGGCCACTCAGGACTCGCCACACCACAAATCGTGCTGCCACCACCTTTTACAGTCCACAATGGCACCACATTATGGACATTTTTATTGCGTCCTTTCCGCTTGATTTAAGAATAAAATGTCAGCTCTACTGCTGCTTTGGAAAAAACTTGTCCCTGATCCAGAGTGTCTCATGCATACCACCACAATGTGTATTTCAAAGCACAATAGAAGCTCGCTCCTCTGTTAAGCCGTACTGTTATTTATATATCAGACTATATCAAATGTGAAGTGTAATGGCCTGCTTTGTAATCTTTTCAGAACGGAGCATTTGGTTCGACAAAGCGCTAGTATAGAAAAACACTATCTATGGCAACCGATCTGACGTGTGTGTGTGTGTGTGTGGGGGGGGCGCAAACACCACTGCCTTCTAGTGAAACATCTCCATTGCAATACAATGACAAGGACTACTTTTTGTCTCTTTTCTGTTGCTATGATCACATTTTTACTCTATTTACAGTTTTTTACTCTTTTTTTATTTACATTTCTTTGCGTGCTTTTTTTAATTAACTTTTTTTACTGGGGGGCCCATTTTATAAGCGGAATAAGACTCTGAGCTGTAGTTTATGGCCTGATAAGAACACTTCCCAGGTGCTAAAGGTACTCGGCGCAAGGGCCTGATGCCTCATTACGCACCTGGGGCATGCTCTTATCAGGCCATAAACCACACCTCGTCATGTCTTATTCCTTACATGACCTTATCATCTTGGTGGCTCTATGTTGCACCCATTCGATGCTATTGGTATCTTTTCTTAGGTATGGGCTCCATACTGGGGAACAGTAATCTAGGTATGGCCTTATGTAACTCTTAGGGGCATAATACAGGCTTTGTCTCTTGAGAAGAAGACTTTCTTAAATTCCAGGATCCTGTTTGCAGTTCCAACTACTCTACTACAGTGACCACTAAAATTCAGATCTTTTTTGAATAAATAGTCCTAGGTCCTTCTCACCATCCCCTTTTCTTAGTTTTTTTCCATTTAGATAATTTTGACGCCTGTTATTAACTCCAAAATGCAGAACTACACATTTTTCGTGGTTAAAGAGCATGGTACATCCAGCAGACCAGACCTGGGTTTGAGTCTCACAACCTCCACTTGCATACTGTGTGACTCTGAGCAAGTTACTTAATCGCCCAGTGCTCCCAGGTTGCCCCTGAAAACAGGCACTTGTGCTTAGTGGGTCTTTCCCCGATTACCAAAGACTAAAAAAAACAAAACAAAAAAAACAATGTTGTTTTCCTTTGCCACAGTTCTGTAGTTCCTAGATCATGTGTAAGTTTCGACATTTGTTCCTCAGTATGTATTGAAGCTCCTGGCTTTGCATCATCTGCAAACTTTATACACCAATTTTTGTGCATTATTTGTTCATGTAGGATATGAAAAGTCCAGATAGTACAGGGCCCAAAACTGAGTCCTTTGACACGCCACTGGTCACTCTTATCAGGCTTGGATAAGTATCCTCTGACCCGTACCCTCTGTGATCTTCCCTCTATAACCATCTAGTAATCCAAGTTATCAGTTTGATGTTTATTCCTTTACTATACAATGTCTTTATTGGGGTAACATGGGACCTTGTCAAATGCTTTGTGCAAGTCAAGATAAAACGCATCTACAGGCTGGTTTTTATTGAGTGCCTTACTGAATTTTTCAGAAAAGAATAGGGTGTTTGTTGCACACGATCAGTTTAGCTTGAATCTGTGTTGACTGCTGTCTGTCAGATTATTATTTATTTCATCTTCTAATCTTTTTTTAATCGTGGTTTCCATTACCTCACCAAGGATAGAGGTAAGACTGATTGGTCTGTAATGGCTGTCCCCTTTTTTGTGTGCATTGGCACCGTGGTTGCTGTCCACCACTCATCTAGAACCTCTCCTGTAATCAGGGACATGTTAAAGAGCATCATGAGTGGTTCTTTAAGCTAGTTACTGATTTGCTTGGTTAATTTTGGATTGAGGTTATCTGATCCAGCAGGTTTTTGAACTTTATTTTGCCTATTTGTTCCCTTACCTAATTTTTACTGATTTGTCTGGGTTCTGTGTATGTTGTGTTTATATTTCCATTGTCTTTTTTTATTTTTTATTTCTCAAGTTCCTGTTGTAACTTTCTTTGTTTTTTTAAATACTGAACAGAAATAACTATTGAATTCTTCAGCTATATGAACTGGCTCTGTAATTTCTGTTGTCCCTGAAATTAGTGGTCCTGCTGATCTGTCAGCTGCCTTATTATTGACATACGCATATAATGATTTACCATCATCATGCGTATGTGCAATGCAGAACTCCAGTTTTTTCCTCTGCTGTCAAATTCTTTTTTTTTTTTTTTACTGTCCTTTATTTATTTTGTATGCGTTCCCCATGGCTGTTGTTTTTTTTATTGCCTTATAGGTGGATTTTTTTTTCGTCAATTTGCTTCCTTATTTTGTTAGCAAACCAAAGCGGAATCTTTCCCTTTTTGTTATAGAGTTTTTATTAGGCATATATTGTTCCTCTAGTTCAAGTACTTCATTCTTTATCACCATCCAAAGTGATTGCACTGATTATTTTACTGGTTGGAGTGTCCCATTTCCACAACTCTAATGCTTCGTTAATTGCTTTACAGTTAGCCCTAGAATACTTTTTCTGCAGTTGTTATTCCTTTTGTTTTTGTTGTTGTAGTTATATTGAAAGGGGTCAAGAATTTTCAAGCTGTTGATGTTTTCTTCCCTATCTGTAATAGTGAGATGAAGTAATTGCTTGATTCTTGTTGGTTTCGATACTAGTTGTGTTAACCCATTATTTATTATTGTATCCAAAAACATCGGTTCACTGCTGTTTGTTGGTGTTAGACTATCACAATTTATTCCTGGCATGTTGAAATCTTCTAGCAATAGTATATCCTTATGTGCTGCCTACTGTTGATATTGTTTATAAGTTCTTGGTGTTCACTAGTACTTATGTCCGGGAGTATGCAACATACCCCAGCACGTAGTTTTTGGGAGTCTCTTGTAATTCCAGCCTGTAGGACTTCCAACGTATCATGTGCTTCTGATAGGTCTTGTATTCATTTAGTTCAATGTTATTTTTAGTATAAATTGTCACACCACCACCTTTCTTAGTTTTCATGTTTTTGGTTTTTTTTTTGTTGTTGTTTTTTTGATCAGTAAGTTTTATATATTTTTATGTCTCTCAACCAGTCAGATTTTTCACCCCACCATGTCTCTGTTATGGCTGCTAGATGTATGTCCTTCTTATCCCAGGAGTCCTTTAGCATCAGTAACTTTAACAGTTAATTGGCTAGGTGCAGCTGCCCCGGAGGTGTGCCTTTAAAAGTAACTCAAATGAGCTTAGGGCCATAGCCAGTCAGAAAACAGGGAGGGGAGCCGGCCCGGTGGCACGGAGTGTTGAGGCGCTAGATGCCTTACCTCGGCGTCCATGACGACCACGTGTTCAGAATGAGCACGGGCCGTGGGGAAATCGACGGGAAAAGAAGTATCACGCGCTCGCCACAATACTGCCACCTGGGGGAACTCGGGTGGAAGGTGCAGCAGGAGGGAAGCAGAAGTGTGGGAGGGGAGCAAAGGCACATCTCACTGTGCCTTTGTCTCATTGGCCATCCCAGCACACTGACACCTGCAGGGTGTGGGAGAAAAACAGGAAAATACCCCACAGTGGTGCCAGTAGACAGGTTCTGGGTGCTAGCGATTGGAAAAACCTGCAGTTGAGATGCACAAGGTGTATACTCGGTTAAGGTCTGGGGAAGTTAAGGAGACTCCTCCACCCTGACCAGGGAATCATCCGGAGTGCTCAGTGTTCCAGAGAGTGGGGCACCCATATGTGCAGACTATCCTCGGGGGAGCTCCGACATGGGGCACAATGGAACCTTGAAGAGTGGGGCTACTGCGGGCAAGTAGGAGGATAAAGACAAGTTAAAAAAAAAACAGGAAGGGTAGTGAGCTGAGTGAGAGCTGCTAAAGGCTTCAGATTTTTTTTCTCTGCTGGACTGAACACCATTGTCCCTGAGGTGTCTCTCAACTTTCCTTGTTGACAGCCTCCTAGTGCTTAACTGGATAAAGTTTTCCTTATATTTATGTTTTAATAGTGTGCTGAGTGAAAGTATGACATAGATATATAGACAGTGTCAGCAGATAAGGGCCTATGGCCCACCCAGTCTGCCCATTTGAGCTTGTAAGTTCAGTTTATGTTTTCCAAGAAGTGTGTTGCACCTTACCCCTGACCTCCAGAATTCCTTTATGTCTATCCCATGCATTCTTAAATCCCATGATTGTTTCAGCTCCCACCACTTCCTCTGGCAGGGTGTTCCACTTGTCCACCAACCGTTCTGTGAAGAAATTCTTCCTCATGTTTCCTCTGAATCGTCCTCCCTCTAACTTCATCCCATGCCCTCTAGTCCTGGAACATCTTTTTCGCTTAAAAATAGTGTATTCCTGCACCCTGTTCCTCCCTGTAAGATACTTATATGTCTCTATCATATCCCCTCCCTCCTTTTCCTCCAGGGAGTACATGTTCAGTTCCTTCAACCTGTCCTCATAGGACTTGTGATGCAATCCATGCACCATCTTTGTTGCCCTCCTCTGAACCTTCTCTACCCTGTCTATGTCCTTACGTAGGTAAGGTCTCCAGAACTGACAGTGTACTCCAGGTGGGGCCTCACTATTGTCTTGTATAGTGAAATTATGACCTCCCTTTTCCTGCTGGTGATGCCCCTGCCTATACATCCCAGCATCCTATTTGCTTTACCTGCTGCCTTGTCACACTGTTCCCTGCTTTGAGGTCATCAGAGATGATAACCCCAAGATCCCTTTCCTGCTTGGTGCATGCTATATCCTCACCCCCCCAACTGATATATTGTGCCAGGGTTTTTGTGCCCCATATGCATTATCTTGCACTTCCTTGCATTGAATTTCAACTGCCAAACCCCTGACCATTCTTAAAGTTTCTGCAGGTCCCTTCTCATTCTATCTACACCCTCTGGTGTGCCTACTCTGTTACAGAGCTTTGTGTCATCAGCGAACAGTGAAATTCTGCCTTCTAGGTCCTGCGCAGTGTCACTGATGAAGATATTGAATAGGACCGGTCACAGCACTGATCCCTGTGGTACCCCACTGGTCACTCTTCCCTCTGTGGAGTGACAGCCATTTACCACCACCCTCTGTGTCCTGCCGCCCAACCAGTAACCTACCCACCACACTGCTGTCCTGCCCACACCCACATTCCCCAGTTTGTGCAATAGTCTTCTATATGGCACAGTGTCAAAGCCTTGCTGAAGTCCAGGTAGGCCATGTCCACTGCCCTCCCCTGATCCACATCCCTAGTCAGCCAGTCAAAAAATTCAATGAGGTTGGGCTGACATGACTTCCCCCTGGTGAAACCATGCTGCCTTGGGTCCTGTAGTCCATTGACAACCAGATGTTCCACCAATCTCTCCTTCAGTAGTGCTTCCTTGATCTTCCCCACTACTGAGGTGAGGCTGACTGGTCTGTAGTTCCCCACTTCTTCTTTGTTCCCACTTTATTTGACATATTTGTTAGTGCCGCACTATTTTTTTTATTTTTAGCGCAACCACGCTATTTTGACTTTATTTTTACCGTGACTGTTCATTTTAATGTTAAATTTATCACGGGTGCTTAATTTCGATGGTTCCTCTCTTTTCTGACCAATTCTTGTGGAAACCGTCTAATTGGGGACAGTTGGCTTGTTTTTTTTTTTTTTACCTCATACCTCGCGGGTTTTACCACGAGGCACTCCGTTGGAATTCAAATCTTAACCATGCCTGGGGGTTTCTCTCAGATTGGTATTTTAAGAGAAACTCTTGTATTATATGTTTATACATAAAGGAACTGGACCTAGGTATCATCTGTAGCAGGACTGTCTGTAAGGGTCCAGCAGCTGCCTGTGGCAGTTGACCAGTATTACTGGGTTTTCTGTTAAGATTTTCACTGGTACAAATCCCAGTTCTACAACCACGGGGGGAAAAGGCACTGGCAACAGACAGAGCTAATTAACTGGGGCAGGACTGGCCAGTGGCATTTCACAGAAACCTGCACTCAGTTCGTAAGGTCCAGGATTGGTTTGCTTTGCTTAAATTGGGCAAAACATAGCAGATAAACTTTAGATTTTTAGGGTTGAGGACATATCAAAGGCTTCCGACAAGGGGCCCTTCAGAAGTACTAAAATGTAAGGAGGTGCTGAGGAACCCTCCAGATCCCAGCCAAAAATTAAATCTTCCAAATTACGAAGTTCCTCACAATTTAAAAAATAATAGAAGTGACGAAGGAAGGAAGCTTGATCAGCCGCTGATGAAGTGGCTTAAAAGAAACTCTGTCTGGACATAGATGCTCCCGTTGCTCCTGGGAAAGCCAGTAGCGAGACAACTGGCAGCTTTATTTTTAGTTTATTTTTTATTTTATTAAACTGTAGGATTACAAATACTTTTGAGCAGGAACTGCTCATTTACAAAGGTTCCACGTCAAAGGATGTAGGGTAACATACATACAAAAGTCAACAATGGTTACAGTCTTAAAAACAAAGATGTCTAAGCATTTATTATACTGCGAAAAATGGAGAGAGAGAGAGAGAGAGAGAACATAAGTCAGTTTCAGACAAGTTTCAGGGTGAACAGTATATAGTTAGTACAGGGTAGGAGGGAGTCAGGAAGAAATAGGCAGGCTAAAGGGCCATTGTCAGTGGGTAGAGGTGGGTGGGTGGCAAAAGTGCGAGGTGGATGGGCTGGAGGGCCCCATATCTGAAAGTGCTATTAGAGAGGGGGGGGTGGGTGAGGCAGTGTGGTGTGGGCGGGGCTTAAGGGGTGAGAATGAGGGAAAGTGGTGTCAAAAAACTGGAGCTGTAGGGGAGGGTACAGCTTAAAGCATATAAAGAAATTGCTCAGTACTCCATCTGTGCAAATTATGGAAAAAGCATGGAAACTGTTTCAGGCCTATTTAAAAAAAAAAAAAAAAAAAAAAAAAAAAAAAGTCCTTTCTTTACTGGGGCTGGCAAACACTCTTCCATAGTTCTTTCTCCCATAGACTGTGAGGGTGATAGAGTTGATAAATAATTTTATGATACCTCTGCGTACAGAGGCTGGTAACACTCTTCCACAGTTCTCACCCCAGAGACTGTGAGGGTGATACAGTGGATGGTAAATAATTTTATTCTGCCCCTGCTTACTGTGAGGGTGATACAGGTGATATGAGAATTTGTATGAGGTGGAACCCTAGGAGGTTCTCCTTTATGCCTTCTTTTATCCAAAACATATTGGACACCCTGGTGCTTCCGTCTTTGGAGTCCTTCCAAGGTGAGAATAGGGATAAGAAAAAAAAAAGGAAGATTATAGGGAGTTGAAAGGTTCCACCTCCTAAAAGTCCTGTCTATAATGAAAACTATAAATAACAATACCACAAAACTGCTTCAAACCCCCACTTCTGTGGCAGAGGTTTACAAGTGGTCTGGAAGTGTGAATAAATAAATGCATTAATATATCAGTTGTTTAACTATCCTGAGTGCCTGTCTGTACATCCCAACCATGTGAGTATAGTGCATCAGGCAGCTCATGAGAAAGCTGGGGTCTCCTTGTCCTCCTTACCCCCTGGATAAGGACTCTAGAAAATACATTTCATAGTTGCCCGCAGATGCTTGTCAGAATATTTGCCTTGTTGGCTTTTTGGCAAAATCTTTGGAAAAAAAAAAGGCACTATGGAACTCTGTCCTGGTTCTCGGTGAAAGAGCCAGTGGATACAGCTCACCTGCTTTGGAAGCTGTGCAATATAATTTCCACAGGACGACAACAAGGATGCCGCCTCCAGAGTCATAGCCTATACCATCTCTCTGAGGCGTTTTGTCTAGCCTTGAACTACTGGTCTACCCTCAGACTCCCAGTTTAAAGCCATGGACTTTCCTTATGATCAAAACATACTGTTCGCTGGCGCTGAGGGTTAAGGCGCTAGCTGCCTCGCCACGCAGACGACCTGGGTTCTCGAACGAGTCCGGAAGGTTGGGGGTTGGCAGGGGCAGGTAGGGATGGAGCATCTGTGTGACTGCTTTCCCTTCCCGGGGGGGACTTAAGGATGGCGTCGCTCTTGAGCAACCCCTGGCGATGGCCGGGGGTGGCCACAAGGGGATGGCGCAGCCGGAAGGCAACGGGGGCGGAGCTGTGAGAACACTGGTCATCATTGCACGTCCGAGCTCCGCCGGGGGGGGGGCAGAACAAGCGAACATCCCCGGAGCGCCTGATAGGCGATGGCAGGTCCAGTGGTCGGTCCCCACGTCCAGTGCCGGGCCTTCCAGCTCCACGGAGGCACTCTTTCCGCTCCCTGGTCACTCCTCTAAATTGCAGATAGAGTGCCAGAGGAGTCGGCGGTCCTACCTTGTGGAGACTCTGAGCCAGGGGGTTGGACGGCCAGGTGGTGCGGTAAGGGAGGTGGAGTCTGGGGGCTTCAGTTGGACTGGAAAAAGACCGAACCGAGTACCTTGCCGGAGAGAGTTCAGGTCTTCCGGAGTAGGAAGATAAAGAAAGAAAAAAAAAAAATCATACTGTTCGATTCCAGAACATCTCAAACAAAGACCCCTGCCCTACGGAACTTCCTCCCGAGGGCAGTGGGGCAGAATTTTTTTCCCAGCCTTCTCTCAGTACAGGGGTGATTTTACAGTCTAAAGCCTGATGTTAGTGTGGGCAGACCTCATGTGTTCCCGGGTGTCTAAGCCTCTATCCCCAACACAGACATTTCTGTTGTAGTGGGAGGCAAAAAACATTCTAGCTTTTCGAATGGTGGAGAGGGTCCCTGGCTGTGAAAAGAAGGAAGGGCCCCTACTCCACATAATTCCTTACATAAGACAACTGGGGAGTGGCTTCCCATCTTGCTGTTAAAACCCAAATTCAAGATGGTCAATCTGTTTCTACTCATACAGCCCTTACAGTAGGGAGATGGGCCTCCCTGTTTTCCATATACCTTAATGAGGTCACACACACAAGGGCGGGCTCACTGCGGCCCTTCCACCTTCCTCAGCCCCAAGAGTCCTACAAAGTGCTGGGCAGTGGTTGCAACACACCTCAGGAATCTGGGTGTCTCTAGCTACACCCAAGTTGCCGATTAGCCTGCCTCAGTCTCCTTGTCAGGTCAGGGAGTCCCTTTTTTCCCTTTACAGGGCTATCTGTAGTCTCAGGGTTCCCAGGTAAATCTAAAAGTCTCACCTTGAACACTCCTGGCATCCAGGAAGGATATGCCTTTCTTACGTAGGCATGAATTCAAGATGTCCCTCATTGGGTTAAGGTGCTGGACTCAACACCTCGCGCCATGCTGGCGACCCAGGTTCGGGAACGGACTCGGGCTGCTGGGGGCTGGCAGGGGAGAGGAAGGATTGCGTGTCCTACGACTGCTCTCCTTTCTCTGGGGTGGTATGGGTCATACACTGCGCTGTAGCGGCAACTGGCAAAGGCCAGCTGCACTGCAGTTGCGTGCAGAGCTTTGGCGGGGGGATGGCAGGCGTCGGCATGGACGTGCTTAAGGACACCATTGCATGTCCGGCTCCCAAGGGGGCAAGAACAGTAGAAAATGGCGGGGCGATTTCGCGACTGATGGCCGTGCCCTGCACTCCCCGAGCACGAGAGGTGCCTTGTCCGGGGGGCAGCCGACCTCTGTGGCATGGGGGTGATTTATCTGCACGCTAGACCTGGCTTGGGGACGCAGGTGCCGGTGGCCGGAGGTCATGGGCCCACACCACAGAGGGGAAGAAAATACTGTATATGCTACGATAAAAATTAAAAAAGATGTCCCTCATTGGCAGTTTTCTTCATCCAGGGACAGCGAGACCAGCCAGCAAGCGCTTAACTGGGTTTGAATCTTTAACCCTCGCTGGTTCAGTATATGATGCGGTGCTGAGCAAATCGCATAACTTTGACATTTCCTCAGGCTATTGGGACACATGGCTTCAGTGCCTGCAGTGGTCCCAAGGTTCAGATACAGAATGCATCATCCGCAAGTCCCTTTGTAGCCTGCCGGTTTCAGAAAGCAACAATTTTCAAAGCTGCAAACTAAGATGGAGCAGTTCCACAGATGCCTTCCCTCTGTCGTGGGATGCGCATCTGGACAGTGCCTCAGTAAGTGGCACCTAGACTCTCCAAGAGTTGCAGTTAATCTTATTTCTTTTTGGAACTCTGAGAAATATTTCTAGCTCAAAGCATTTGCTCCTGTCATAAAAGGACAGACTTACGGAGTTTAACAGACACCACTGCAATGGCCAGATCATGAGTACTCTTCGCAGGTGCTATAAAATTTGGTCTGTCACCTTCTACCCAGAAGTCAACTTTTCAGCGATTCTCCTCCCAGGCAAACGCAATACTCTGGCAGAGGCCCTAGTCACATCAGTCAGTGCCAAAGTGAATGGACCTCTCCCACTCTGAACAAACAAGTACTAGCCATTGTATTCAGGCGGTTGGGCACCCAGAAGTGAATCTGTTTGCCTCTCCCCTCAGCTTCCAGCTTCCTCATTTCTTTTGCAGGCTCCAGTCCCGGGATCACATCCTCTGGACGCCTTGATCCTGGTCTGGTCAGGGAGGTTCTTGTATGCATTCTCACCTTTTCCTCTGATTCTCAAGGTATTTCTGAAACTCTTACAACAGCCTGCATCTTGGATTCTGGTGGCTGTGGATTGGTCCAAGCAAGCCTGGTACCCTCTCCCACTCTCAGTGCCCTGCAGCAGTCCATTCGCCTGCCTCCAACTCACTCCCTGCTGACCCTTCCTCAGACAAGAGTGCAGTATCCAGGTATACACTCCTTCCACATCAAGGCCTGGTTCTGGAACAGTTAGAGTCTGCATCTTCACAGTACTCTTAACAGGTCCTTAGGATACTGAGGGTGGTTAAGAAAATCGAACACTAAGAAATGTATGCAGCCAAATGTAAAGGTTTTCCCCATTCAGTTCAGATCCTCAGCTGCTAGATTGCTTGGTACTCTTACAGGTGTCAGGCTTGAAACCATCTTCCCTCAAGCTACTCCTGGCGGCAATTTCAGCCTACCTTTTGGTGGGAAAGAAAAAATCTGTTTTTTCCCACATCATGTTTAAACAGTTTTTTTCAAAGGCCTCTTGCACCCACAACCTCCAGTCCAGGAGTCTGTTCCTCCTTGGAGCCCTACCTTTGCACAGACAGGCTCATGAAGCCACCATTTGAGCCTATGTCCACGGGCCACATCAGATTTTTTTTTTTTTTTTTTTAACATTTAACACTTTTTGCGCCTCGGCCCCCATCTGACCACCTCCCAGCCCCATCACCCGAATTACAGGGCTTACCTTCGCCTGGCGTGAGAGCAGAACCTGCGGGGGAATCGGTTGCCATCCTGCTGGTGTTTTCTTCCTCTGTTACACCAGGGGCCCCAGGAGTGGGTACGCATGTGTGTGGAGGGGACGTGATTAGTCCCACGCCCGGAAATGGACCCTCCCCCCAGGCCTAGCGCCTGGCTCCTCCTGGCCCGAGCTGTCCCCAGCCTCCACCAGGTGGCAACCATCAGCTGGAGGAAGCCCTTACACCTCCCTGGAGAGGAGAGCTTGCCTGTCGGCAGCTCCGCCTCCCCCCATGCCGACCTCCAATGAACTGGGCTCATTCCCGAATCTGAGTCGCTGGCATGCCGCAAGGTAAGGCGTCCAGCACCTCAGCCCTCAGTGCCACCTGGTCTTTCACATCAAATTTATAACTTGAAAAACAGGCTTCTTGGTAACAATTTCCTCTGCCAGGAGGTTTCAAAGCTACAAGCCTAGTGCACTGAGCCACTTTACATCTTGCCTCACAACGATAAACTTGGGCTCAGGACAAATAGAAATTTCTGCAAAGGTGGTTTCAGAGTTCCCTTGGACCAGTTCATTACTCTGCCTGTTTTCTTTACTGAGAAATCCACTCCTAGTGAGCAAAAGCTCCACAGCTTGGATGTCAAGAGCCATCTTCTACTACCTAGAGCATATTAGACTATCCAGAGGCTCTTCCTCTCAGTTGTTCCCCACCTGCGGCTATGTAGGCAGGGGAAGACCAGCTTCCAAGATAATTTGTCCTGTGCTAGGTCTCTTGTATTAGATTCTGCTGTGAAAAAGCTGATCACCAACCTCCAGTGGGGCTCAGGGCCCACTATACCAGGGGCTCAGCAGCCTTGCTTTCAGCAGCAGTGGACATTCCTCGACTGGAGGTCTGAAAAGCAGCTACCAAGAAATCTGTACACACCTTTGTGAATCACTGCAGTTTGGATGTGCAGACCAGATTGGATGCCAAATTTGGAAGGGTGGTTCTGCAGAGCCTCTTTCCTAATAGGTTATCTGCCCACTTCCCATTTGGTACTGTTCAATAGTCTGCTAAAGTTACTGTTGCTAAAGGACTTTTGGGGTAAGAAGAAAAAAAATTACTCATCGCAGTAATCTTCTTTCTTCCAAGGGGTCCTTTTGCATCAGTAAGCTCCCACCTTTCCTCCCTGGTTCACCTGTCGGAGAAGGGCTCTTTATCGCATGTCTTACCAAATTTTGGGGTTTCTTATTAACGACTTTTTAACTCATGGTGTTTCTGTTTCCACTTTTGTGAATATTTGCATGTTTTTTTGAATCCTGTCGATTCTTTTCAGGGCATGTTCCCTCATTTTTCCTTTGAAAACATTCTGAAGCCTTTAGCAGCTGTCACTCAGCTCACTACCCATCCTGTTTTCTGATTGGCTATGGCCCTATGCTCATTTGAATTTCTCTTAAAGGCACACCTCCAGGGCAGTTGCACCTAGCCAGCTAACTGCTAAAGTTACTGATGCTATAGGACCCCTTGGAAGAAAGATTACTGCAGTGAGTATTTTTTTTTTTTCTGCCATTAAACACTCCAGTTCTGTTTTTTTAATGATGTTCAGGTTTCTTGCGTTAATTAATACTGTGTTCACCCCTTCATTTTTCTGTTTCTTTTGTTCTATAATATTTGTAGGATTGCTGTTACTGTTAACCTTTCTCCCCTCATTCCTTAGTTTAAAGGTTTGCCTGTGATAGATTTAAAGAAAGTTTTACCTAAGTATTTGCTTTCTTTTCTACTCGGATGCAGTCCATCTTTGCAATAAAAGTGATCCCTTCCATGGAAGTTCTCCAGTGTTTTAATGCATCTTATGTTCTCCAGGGTCCATCTCCTTAACACAGTGTTGACCTTTATTATTTCCCTGTTCCTTTTCCTTCCTGCAGTAGGTACAGGTAAAATTTCTGAAAAGATGACCTCACAGTTCAACTTATCTAAAGTTTCTTTTATGGATGCATGTTCTTCTTGAATTTTATCTTCTGATTGCCTTCCAGTGTTATTGGTACAGTTTTGTGTTCGAGGGAGTGATAATGCATGTCAGCATGTTCTGTATGTCTTTTATTGTTGCCCCTGAGAAACTACTATGCAGCATGTTCCTTATTTCCTTCTGTGGTTTATCTTTCTGTAACTTTAGTTATGTAGTTTCCAAGGATATAAATTAATCTGTGGGTTTCCTCTTTGTTGTTTAAATCCCCATTATTCTTCTCTGGGAGATTTTTAGGCTGGCCTACCTCCATATTGTGTTTTGCACCTGTCTGGTCTTCCAAATAGGTTTCTGTCTGTTCAGTTACATTTGTATCCTCTGGTGCTTTTGGTTGTGGATCTATTTCTGTGTTATTCACTATTCCCATTAGTTTGTTTAATTGTTTTTCTATCTCTTCTAGTTGGTTCTCTAGTGGTGTGTATTGGTTCTGTGTTTCAATTTGATGTGTTCTCCCCTTGTTCCTTTTTTTTTTACTGCATGTCTGGTTTTTGTGACCATACACCAGTCATCATCTCCTGAAATATCAGTTGTATCTTGATCGAATTGCCTTTTCTTTTTACTGTTCCTTTCAATACTTGTAACGCCAACATTTTGATCAGTGCTTTCTGTGTTTTCGAGTGTGTCCTGGAATGTCTGATCCCAACTGTCTCTTCTTTCCAATCCCTTCTGAAAATGTTTTTTTTTTTTTTTTACTTGAATTTATTTTATTGAGCATAAGAGTACACTTTTATAACCGTTATATAATATACAATAGTTTTGGCTATAGCTTTACCGTTCATATCTTGGTAAATTACATTGTCAGGGAAAAAAGGTTATCACGCATGTCTTTAAAGTCTTTCAGTTGCAGGATACCAAGAGTCCAGTTAACTTGATACAGTCATTCGCTGTATGGGTCTTCAAAAAAGCCATTTCTATGAAAGCATACAAGTTCATAACAGATGTTCACAAGTAAGTATATGCTATAAATAGCTTATT
Organism: Neoceratodus forsteri; assembly: GCA_016271365.2. Classification (NCBI taxonomy): domain Eukaryota; kingdom Metazoa; phylum Chordata; order Ceratodontiformes; family Ceratodontidae; genus Neoceratodus; species Neoceratodus forsteri. Next base: position 880,078,449 of record CM057450.1, on the reverse strand, counting down.
TTATACAACTATTCCAACTTTCTAAATGTCTCCTAATAGGCTATATGGCAACAAGTAAAACACAATAAACTAAACTTCAGTGCATTTTCTCCCAATCTCCCCTTCTTCCTTAGCCACCATTTATAGTATCTTCTTATTTTATATATAAGCTCAGATAGTTGACCCCTCAAGTGACCTGCGTCTGATGCCATGGGTGCCATATTTGTACGAATTTTTCACGTGTTAGCCTTATTTGGCTAGTGATCCTTTCTAGTTCTATTATTTTGGAGTTCCACCCCTCTAGGGCTGGTAGAGTGGGAGACAGCCATCTCGTAGTGATGCACTTAAGTGCTGCCACTCTTAAAAGTTTGGCCTGGACAGCGTATATTAGAGGAGCAGGATAGCAGAGCTGGGAATCCTAAGACCATCTCCATGAAATACAAAGGTACAGTGATCCCTGTCAGGGTTTGGATTTCCGCGTGGACTCCCTGCCAGAATCCCAGCAACCTTGGACAGGACCAAAATATGTATTAGTGTGTACCCCTGTTACCATACCCTCTCCATCAGAGGTCCGTTTGTATTGCATTAAAATGTTTGGTTATGGCAGGTGTATGGAAAAATCGGACCAGGACCTTCCAATTGAACTCCTGCCATGAAGGAGATGATGTAACCTGCCAACCAAGCTTCATTCTCCTGGCCCATAGTCTCTGCTCTATCTGAATGTCTGCCTCCAATTCCCATTTAAGTCTTATGTTCTCCAAGGGTGGGTTATTTAAACGTGTTACTATAGAATAAAGCTCAGTTATGTATCTGATTCGACTGCTGAGGTTAATAACAAAATTAAAAAAGAAGATTCAAGGCCTGTTCTCTCTTGTCTAATTTTGAGGTGGTTAGTTGACGACATTATGAAATGTCGAATTTGTAAATACCTATACCAGTCTTCCTTTCTGAGGAAGAAGGTGTCCTGCAACTGGTTGAATGGCAAACACCCATGCTCATCAGTACATTTTAAAAAGGTTGTTAGTCTGTGTCTCTCCCAAAATTCGTATCCTGGATCCAGTTTGGGAGGAAGAAAGGAATCCTCATGTTGTATAAGGGAGAGGGGAGCAATAATATTGGGAGTATGTGTGATTCTATGAAGGCACAAAAGAATACGCAGTGTATGTTTCACCCAGGGGTTTGTAGTATGAGTCCAAATACAGGGAGGAATGACATTAGTTGGTAGAGTCCATAAAGCATAGTTCCTCAGTGCATCCTCCTCCAGCTGGTACCAACCAGAGCTAGTTCGCCTTTTGGCCCAGGTGCAGAGATAAGCTCCCTGAGCCGCCAGATAGTAAAGTTTTAAGTTTGGGCAGGCTAATCTATCCGCCGCTGTCGGCGCCTGAAGTATACTCACCCCTATCCTGGACCTTTTTCTGGACCAAACAGATTTTAGGATTTGCTTATGTAAATTGTTCCAGTAAGAGTTAGGGTTTGTAATCGGCAACGTTTGAAACAAAAATAAAAGCCAAGGTAGTGCATTCATCTTGATTGTATCCTGCTATATAGGGTTATGGGTAATAATGTCCATCTGACTAGATCCATTTTTAAGGACTGGTATAGCTAACCATAGTTATTGTGGAATAACACAGAGGTATCTGCAGATATAAGCATTCCAAGGTATCTAAAAGGATTTCGTTTGGCCCGAGCAAATGGGAAAGTTTGTCTAAAGGTCGTGGGAGGGGACCTACTTAGTACCATGGCTTCTGACTCTGAAAATTTATTTTGTAGCCCGCCAGTACCCCAAATTCCTGCAGAAGCTGTAGATGTGGTAAAGATGTTGCTGGGTCTGCTAAAAAGAAGAGAATCATCAGCTTACAGGGCTAATTTCTGCTTTCTTCCTCCAACCCTGACTCCCTGTATCTGGTGGTTAGATGTTATAGAGATGGGTAAGGGTTCCAAAGCAGGTGCATAAAGTAAGGAAAAAAGAGGGCAGCCCGGTCTGGTCCCCCGACCCAGCAAAAAACCTCCATGAGAGAAAACCGTTTACTTTTACTCCTTGCTGTAGGTTTACTATACAGTGATGTAATCGCAGTTTTACAATTGTTCCCCATCCCAAAAGCCCGCAAGGCAGTAGACAAATTCTCAATCCACCTGATCGAATGCCTTTTCGGCATCCATACTTATCATTAACTGAAATGTTATTTTAGTTCGCTGTGCTGAGATAATATTTAAAAAACGACTTATATTATCTTGGGGGAGACTGCCTGAAATAAACCCTGTCTGGTCAGTATGTATTATCTCACTCAGGTATAGAATGGAATCTTGAGTGAGTGCTGTTTTCCTGAGCAGTTAGAATGTTCGGAACTAAAATGGTAACACTGCAACTTGGAGTATAAATAATTAAACAAGTATTACTCCTATCACAAAACTTGCAGCACAAAGTTTGCTCACAATAAAAAAAAAAATTCTTTAAAATGAGGGGTTACACATGTCAGTAGCATTAACCTTTTTTTTTTTTACAGAGCATGTAACAATGAAAATGTAAATTTTTCTTTTTTTTTTTTTTTTTACAACTAAAAAAAAAACACCTTAGAAGTGGCAAATGTATGTTGTATGATGGTTTCCATCACACCAACATATGTGCATTACACTGCCACAGTTTACAGTATTTCTGAGCTGTTTTACACAATAAAACAGACCATAAACTATAACGTCAGTAAACCAACTGAATTCAGAAAAATGCTCTGCACAACTGCCCACATGACTCACAAACCACGATAACTAAAAAAATATGCCTCCTAGCCCCTAGACACCTGCACGGAACATGTTCACAATAACAAGAGATTTAAAATGATGGGTCACTGATGTTAGTGGCATTTGTAGATATTTTTTTACAGTTCCTGAAATGATACAAAAAAGAGCATTTTTTTTACATTTTGTTCCCAAATAAAAACCTACATCATAAGAAGTATACCTCCTAGACCTGAGACACCAGCATGATAATTGTCCACATTAAAGAGACCTTTCAAATGATAGGTCACACACGTTTCTAGCATTTACAGTTTTTTGTTTTACAGTACCTGAAATGGAGGAAAATCGCATTTTTACACTTTTTTTTTTAATCCCCAAAAAACTAAACAAAAAAGTACACCTCCTAGCTCTCAGTCACCAGCATAATGATATTTCACAATGAAAAGAGCTTTCAAATCAGGGATCACACGTTTCTAGCATTTACAATTTTTATGTTTGCTTGCACGCATGTGCAAGAAACATAGTGTCATCATACGAGTTTCCCAGAGGTGTGTCAGCCTCTTCCAATTCAGTCAGTGTATTTGCAGGCGCGATCGCAGAGCGCCAGTCACTGCTCCAGCTGTCTATGACAGCAGTTGAAAATGCAGTGCCATACAGTTGAAAGGGAGAGCTCCGCTTGAGTGAGCAGAGCTCTCCCCCCCACACACGCACGCACGCACACTGCGTGCTCATGTGCCTCCCCCCTCCACACTGTACGGCCGACGGCGGTGCCCAATCTCCGCCGGCTCCACGCCCCCAAGAGTCCAGGTGCCACGCTGGGAGCCCACCCCAGCGCAAATGATGTACGGGCCACGGGGTGCCTAATCCCCTCGGCCCGCCTGTATCTCCCCCACCCTCATGTTGTCGCCGACGGGTGCCCAACTCCCCGCCGGCTTCACCGTCTCCCCACAGGGTGCCACGCTTGGAGCCCACCCAACGTGGCAACAGATGCCATGGCCGACGGGGTGCTCAATCCTCGCCGGCTCCACGCCCCCAGCCATCCTTCCAGCGTGGCAAACGTCCCGGGCCATCTTTTTAAAAAAAAAATACCTGTAAAGAAAAAACAGTCCCACGCAGTCTCCTGCCCCCCACAACCCGCACCTACCTACTGCGCACCCTGCCTCCCCACACCCCTCACCCCATACTTACCTCCAGAGTCCGGCGCGACGATCTTCGCTGTACCGGGAACACGTCTGCACTCTTCAAAGCCGACCGCGAACTGAGGAAATGCCGAAGCTGTATAATGGGATAGATAGGGTTTTTCAACTCTGTTGCGTATCTCAGGCATTTTTGGAATTTTGCACCAAATTTTCAACATGGGTTTTTTTCAACTCTGTTACAGATCTCAGGTATTTTTGAATTTTTTAACCAAATTTTCAACATGGGTTTTTGGGACCCTCCTCATGAATTCTTGCACTGTCATGTATGCTATTGGGTTTGAAGGGTGATTTCGCAGCCACTGTGCGAAATCACCTTCCGGAATGATTAATCTAAACGACACTGCCAGTGTTCATAAGATGGGCTCTCAAAAGCCTATTTTGAAAATTTGGTGGAAAATTCCTAAAATGACTGTTTTACGAGTTGCAGCATTATGTAGTCTTCTGTTATACCCCGTAGTTTGTAGGAAAATTTCAATATTTTCAATCTAGATTTTCAACATTGCCATTTTACCACACACCTCCTTATGAGCAGTACAGCTGTCATTTTCACATCTCACCTAAAATGTGTTTCCTACCATGTAGTGTACAATGGTGCAGTCGGTGCGTAAATCAATGTACGGGACACATTAAGAAAATCACAGTGACACTGGTCATGAGCAGAGGTGTTAAATGGCTATGTTGAAAATTTGGTGAAAAATTTCCCCAAAATGACTGTTTTAGGAGCGCATGTTGCGCAGTTCCTACGCACGCTGGCAAGTTTGCGAATTTGTAATATTTGCACACCAGATTTTCAACAGTGCCATTTTACCGCACTTCCTTATGAGCAGTGCAGCTACCATTTTTCACATCTCGCCCAAAATGTGTTTCCGCACATGTAGCACACAATGGTACAGTCGGTTTGCGAAAACAATGTTTGGGACAGATTAAGAAAATCACAGTGACACTGGTCATGAGCAGAGGTCTTAAAATGGCTATGTTGAAAATTTGGTGACAAAACTCCATAAAATGATTGTGTTACGAGTGAGCATTGCACAGTTTCCACGCACCCTCATAGGTTCATGAATTTGTAATATTTTCAGTCCAGATTTTGACCAGTGGCATTTTTCCACACCTCCTTATGAACAGTACGGCTGTCATTTTCCACAACATGGCCGAAATGTGTTTTCACACTTTCAGTGCAGAGATGCGTGGTCGCTGTGGGAAATCATTGTTCGGGACAGATAAAGAAAATCACACTGACACTGTTCATGATCGGAGGTCCCAAAATGCCTGTGTTAACAATCTACTGTAAAAAAAATCCCCGAACTAGTTGCATTACGGGTGTGCATTGCACAGTTTCTACACACGCTCGTGACTTCACCGTTTTTTTTTTTTTTTTTTTTTTTTTTAAAGATTTTCACAGCAGATTTTCAACATTGCCATTTCTAGGGACATGGATATGTTGTTCATCCACACTTTCTGGCAGGTATCCTTGCCGCTTTAATTCTTGCCGGAAGGCCTTCAAGCTGGCTTCTCCCACCCACCCGGGTGGTAAAACTCTCGGCTCCGCCCCATGACACCAGATCTTCCTTACTGCTTGGAAGCTCAGGTTCCTCCTTAGCGCCTACGCTTTAGACTGATCCTAACTCTTCGGTTCGCCTGAAATTGGTTTTGAAGTTTTCAACTTCGTCTACATCTTCCCTCGTGGCTGTGATGGACAAATCTATTCCGGCACGTGAGGTGCCCTTGCGGCAGAAAATGTCCAGGACGGATCCGCCTCCACGCGTCTACTGCCTAGGCCTAGATCACGACCCGCAGGCTCATGAAGAAGCCGCTTTTTCTCAGCCAACGCTCTGGACGATCGCGCCCGATTGAAGCTCGGCTCCCCCGGAGAAACGCTTCCACCGGTAAAATCTAAAGAGGCCTGATGGGAGGTGTCCGCGGCGGCTGGCTCGGCTGAACAGCTCGAGCAGATGATCGCCCTCAAGGAGGAGGCGGCCCAGGCCGCATCTTCCTCCTCCTCAGCCGAGGCATTTATCCCACTCTCTCTGAGTTCCTCGTGTACGGCTTCGTTCAAGGAGCTTTGTCAGTCCCTTTCCATGAAAGGAGAGGGGCCTTCGGGACATTCTTCTCGGCCCAAGAAAAAGGAGTCGAAATGTAAGTCCCACCGTCGGCGTTCGTGGGAGCGGGAGAGGTCCCCTTCCCCGGGCGTCCGACAGTCGACTTTGCTCGAGGTTGCTGCTGAGGCTGCTGGCTTCACGGTGCCCCCATCAGGCCAGCCTGCTGAGACTCCCGTCGACGATGTCGAGATTTTTTTCGATCTGTTAAACGGGCTGTCGACTGGAGAAGCCACCAACCCTCCTTCACCGGTTCCCCCGGTGGATACCGAGGATCTGCCTGCGCCTTCTGGTCCGCAGTCCCCGGTTAAAGCGCCTGAGCCGAGGGAAGAGCGGGTGTCCCCGGCCCCTTCCCAGACCCACCCTCTGTCCCCCTGAAGGTCTCAGTCTCAGTCTCGGACCTCTTCTCGGTCCAGCCGTTCCCGTCGACATCGGCGGTCTCGGTCTCGTTACTGAAGTAAACGGTGACGCCGTTTTCTCGCTCGTCCTCCCTCGGTGAGGAGAAGCTGCGATGCAAGTTGTGCCGCGCCAGAGGACCTTATGTGGCAACAGTTGCTGTTGTCCGGGCCTAAGCCGACCCCGGCCAAGACCCCGGCCATCAAGTGGCTGTCGCCTGAACGACTGAAGCAACCACTCGTTCCAGTCGAGTTGCCCGCTCCAGGGCCGGTTGCTCAGCCAAAACCAGGTGCTCCACCAATTGTGGTGGAACCTCCGCCTCCAGAACCGAAGTCGGGGGCACCAACCAAGAATTCTCGGTTGGGTCATGGCCTGCCCCACAGGTTGTCGGTCACCCTCACTCCCGACCGTCCTCGGCAGGTGGAGGGTGGCTCAGGGCCAAGGCAGCTCTTCGCAGACTCTTCAGAATCCAATGACGATTCCTCCCTGTTCTCCAGGCAGTTCGATCTGGAGTCCTCCAGGGCCCAGTCAGTGGACGATAGCCCATCGTCCTTCTTGAGTCTGCTTCGACTCATCTCGGAGTCCACCGGGATGCAGCTCGAGCCCGTGTCCAAATGGGCCAAGTATCCCCTGACAGAGATTCTGGACCGAGGGAATTCTCCCATGGAGGCCTTTCCGGTGGCTGAGGCCATTGTCGGCCCAGCCTTGGCGCTTTGGCAGCGGCCTGCTTCCTGCCCTGCGCCCTCGGCCAGGATGGCCAGGAAGTATGCGGTCTGGTTTCTCGGAGCACCCCTCTGCTGAGGGGTTAGTCACCGACAGCGTTTTCCGGCGTTCTGGTAACGCTCGGGGTGTGGATAAGCCCCCCCCGACAAAGAGTCCAAAAAGCTGGACTTTGCCGTGCGCAAGGTGTACGCTGCGTCCTCCCTCGGCCTCCGACAGGCCAGCTTAGCCGTGCTGATGGCACACTTCTCCCACGCCCTTATGGGCTCCCTGGATGAGGTCGTTCCTCATCTCCCGCCAGACCTGCAGACCACGGTCCGCCAGGTACGGGACCAGGGTAGGGCGGTGGCGAAGCAGCAGCTTCAGACTGCTCTGGACATAGATGATTCCTGTGCCAGGTCAGTAGCGGCCGTGGTGGCCATGCGACGCAGGGCGTGGCTGAGGATATCCACCTTCACGGCGGATACCCAGCACAAGTTGGCAGACGTCCCCTCCTTGGGGACTGACCTCTTCGGCCCTGGAGTGGAGGGACACCTCCAGCGGATTGAGAAGTCCAATGCCACCTTGGACTCGGTCACCTCTGCCCAGAGGGACAAAGGCCACCGTCAGCAGCAGAAGTCCTTTCGTCCTTCGGTCCCTGCTTCTCGACCGGCCCAGCAGCACCAGCGGCAGGGCCAGCAGGCTCGCGCTTGGCGTCCCAAACCCAAGCCGGCGGCTTCCTCCAACAGGAAGAAAGGAGGTAAAAGCCCAGGAGGTTCCTCGGCCAGTCCTTCCTCCAAGCCTGCCCAGTGACGGGTTGAGGGGTGCCGCCTCCAGCCTCGTCACTCCCCCCTGGGTTCCCCTCGTGGGGGGACGGCTCCATCACTTCCTTTCCGCCTGGTCTGCTATCACCACGGACCGCTGGGTGTTGGAGGTGGTAGGAAAAGGCCTGCCTCTGGAGTTTGAGCAGGCCCCACCCTTTCGAGCCGTCGCCCCTCGGGGCGCCACGGGGTCCGCTGCCTCACTGTCGGCCCGCCGAGCCGATATTGCCCTACTCCTCGAAAAAGAGGTAATCAGGAAGGTGGCGGATCCTCCTCCAGACCACGGGGTTTGTGTCCAGGTACTTCCTGGTCCCAAAACAGACGGGGGGCTGGCGCCCCATTCTCGACCTGCATGACCTGAACAAGTTCCTAAGGTCTCGAACCTTCAGGATGGTCACTCTGGCTCAGATAATCCCATCCTTGGAACGAGGCGTGTGGTTCTGTTCCCTGGATCTCCAGGACGCTTTCTTTCACGTCCCAATCCGTCCGTCCCACCAGAGATTCCTCCGCTTCAGAGCGGAGGGATCCCTTTATGAGTTCCGGGCCATGCCCTTCGGCCTCTCCCTAGCTCCCAGGGTCTTCACCAAATGCATGGCAGTGGTGACAGCATTCCTTCGGCGCCGAGGGGTCCGGGTGTACCCTTACCTGGACGATTGGCTGATAGCAGCCCCCTCCAGACAGGAGGTGGAGCGGTCCAGAGATCTGGCCCTCCAGGTTTGCTCTAAGGTTGGCCTCCTCATCAACGAGGCCAAGTCAGAACTCGTGCCAAAGCAGGTGATACTGTTCATCGGGGCAGAGCTCAACTCTCTGCGAACCAGAGCACGGCTCCCAGTGGACAGGGCCGAGGTTCTTTCCTCCTTTGCCCAATCATTTCTGGTTGGGCAATTGTGCCCTGCCCAGGACTTCCTGCGCCTCCTGGGCCTCATGGCGGCCTGCACCAGCGTGGTCCGTTGGGCTCGTTGGTACATGCATCCCCTTCAATGGGGACTGGCCAGCCAATGGTCACAACGCTGCGATCTGTTGAACCAGCCCGTGACAGTGACCCAGGAGATGTGGAGCGCCCAATGGTGGATCGTTCCAGCACATCTGCAGGAGGGCATCCCGTTCGTCCGCCCCGAGCCGACGGTCTCTCTCTCGACCGATGCATCTCTGATGGGTTGGGGTGCCCATCTGGGGGAACACCGAGCACATGGCCTCTGGTCCCCTCGGGAGTCCCGATGCCACATCAACCTACTGGAGCTCCGAGCGGTCCATCTAGCTCTCACTGCCTTCGCTCCGTTCTACGGGGTCAAGTGGTTCAGGTCCAGACGGACAACACCACGGCCATGTACTATCTGAACCGCCAGGGCGGGACGCGCTCCATCCTGTTATGCAAGGAAGCTGTCTGCATATGGTCCCTCGTGCGCAGCCCGGAGGCGGATCTCCTAGCCATTCATGTGGCAGGAGCCTCCAACACCCTGGCCGATGCCCTAAGCCGGATAGGGGCTGCGTCTCACGAGTGGTCTCTCCTGCCGGAGGTAGTACAAGATCTGTTCTCCCACTGAAGCACGCCTCAGGTGGACCTGTTTGCCTCCAGGGAGAATGCGAAGCTGAGTCTGTTCCATGCCCGCCCCCCTCAGCAGGGGGATGCCTTCTCGAGGCCGTGGACCCCGGGCCTCTTCTACGCCTTTCCCCCGCTTCCCTTGATCCACAAGGTGCTTCTCAAGGTGAGGAGGGACAAGGCGCAGGTGATTCTGGTAGCCCCAGACTGGCCCCGCCAGTTCTGGTATCCAGATCTCCTCAGCCTCAGCTCCAGGCTCCCAAGGCGGCTTCCAGCCCGCCTGGACCTGATCTCAGTCAGTCAAGGGAAGGTATTCCATCCAGACCTTCAATCCCTGCAACTGACGGCCTGGTTCCTGAGCGGCTAGAGTTCCAGGCCTTGGGTCTTTCCCACGAGGTCCTCAACGTCGTTCAGGCGTCCCGTAAGGAGTAGACCAGAAAATGCTATGCCTTCAAATGGAAGAGATTCTCCATTTGGTGTCAGGGGAAGGGCTTGGACCCTTCCGACTGCCCCTTGGCAAGCATTCTGGACTACCTGTGGTCCCTTTCTCAGCAAGGGCTTTGGTCGATGACCCTTAAGGTGCACCTGGCAGCCATCTCTGCTTACCGGGCGCGGGCCGGCAAGCAGTCGGTGGCGCAGGAGAAGGTGGTCGGGTGCTTTTACAAAGGCCTTGACCACATTTTCCCTCTGGTGCGAGAATCTCCACCTCCGTGGGATCTACTGCTGGTATTGGCCAAGCTTATGGGCAAGCCATTCGAACCAATGCACAGGTGCGAGATTTCACACCTGTCGTGGAAGACCGCCTTCTTGGTGGCTATCACGTCAGCCAGAAGGATGGGAGAGCTCCAGGTGCTTTCCATCGAGTTTCCCTACCTGGTCTTCCACAGGGACAAGATTGTCCTGCACCCCCACCCGAAATTCCTTCCGAAGGTGGTGTCGGAGTTTCACCTTAATCAGGTGTTGACTCTGCTGGTGTTCTACCCCAATCACACCTCGGAGGCCGAGTATAGGCTCCATACTTTGGACCCTAGACGAGCGCTCGCTTATTATCAGGAGCGGATGGCTGAAGTTTGGGGAGAGGTTCGCCAGCTGTTTGTCACCTACGCTGAAGCCGCACCTGGCAGACCTGCAGCAAAGCGGACGATAGGCAGGTGGATCACCTCCTGCATAGAGCTCTGCTACAGGTTGGCGGGCATGGAGCCTCCCAGAGGGATAAGAGCTCATTCTACCCACCATATCGCTGCATCGGTAGCTGCTTCCAGGGACGTCCCTATCCAGGATATCTGCAGGGCTGCTGCCTGGAAGTCGGCACATACCTTTATCACCCACTACCACATCGACCTCAAGTCACGCCGGGATGCTGGTTTTGGGGCCTCGGTTCTCCAGTCTCTCTTTCCCAAGTAAGTATCGGGGGTGTGCGCCTTGCCTCCCTCCTCCCGGAGAACTGCTAGAGTCTGCCAGAAAGTGTGGATGAACAACATATCCATGTCCTTAGAAATACAGGTTACTCACCTGTAACAGAGTTCTAGGAATGGTATATGTTGTTCATCCACACGACTCCACCTGACCTCCCGGCTCGACGCACAACCTGAGCTTCCAGCGGGCCAGATCTGGCGCCATGGGGCGGAGCCAAGAGTTTTACCACCCCGGTGGGTGGGAGGAGCCAGCTTGAAGACCTTCTGGCAAGAATTAAAGCGGCAAGGATACCTGCCAGAAAGTGTGGATGAACAACATTTACCATTCCTAGAACTCCTGTTACAGGTGAGTAACCTGTATTTTTACACCTCCCCATGAACAGTACCGCTGTCATTTTCACATCCTGTTCGAATGTGTTTTTGCACCTGTGGTGCCAAATGCCATAGTCGCTAGCAAAAGCAGTTTTCGGCTAACAAACTGATATTGCCACTGTTCATGAGGTGGGGGTCACAAAAAAACCATGTTGAAAATTTGGAGTGAAAATACCAACGAATGCCTGAGGCGTTAGGGTTTCCGACCATAATGCCCCACCCTGTAGAGTATGACAGGTATCAGGGGTGTAACTTGGGATTCTTGCCTGTCATGCTCATACCATTCCACCCCCACCCACACCCTGCAGCCAGTGAGAGGCATCAAGGTGTGCCTCAGACTCTTCAGGCCCAAACTTCACCCCATTCTCTTATACCGCACCCATCTCACCGTATTTCCTGACGGAATGGGGTGCGCATAAGGGCCAAAGACCCCAACAGCACACCGTGACACTTGTCAGTGTCTGCAGGTAGGATGTGGTGAAATGGCGTGGTTGTTATGCCTGGCGACCCAAAGGCACACCCCAATGCCTGCCACTCTCTGCAGGGTGGTGGTGGGGTTGGCTTCAGTTCAATACTTCGCTGCCATTCCTATTATGCAGCTCTGTAACTTCTACACTACCAATGCCAGTGCCAGCAAACAAACATTCGGCATTGACAAATGCTTGTTGTTAACAGTACCTGCAATGGAGAAAAATAGCATTTTCTTTACTTTTTAACCCAAATTAAAACCTAAAAAAAATCTGAAAGGTAGCAAATGTGTCTAATATTAAGTCGGTATTCTGGTAGGTAGGAATGTTTCCTACTGACCTGCACTTTCCAATAACCTTATCCCTGATTGTTTGATCCAGAAAGTGCATAAGAAGTGCAGGACGCACATATGTGCTCTGGGGATGAGATGAAGTGAATACCTGATGCACATACGCGCTATGGGGTTGAGTGAGTTATATGCCCTATACAAGTCTGGAGGCACTCTGCCAATATGCCTGTGAACATTTTTAGGTCTACTGGTAACAGCGAGATAGAGCGGTAAGACCCGCTGTTCTCTGGGTCCTTGTCTGGTTTTAACAAGACTGAGATTTAGACCGAGTTCCAGGAAGGAGGCACCCCCTCCACACACCGCAACACTGCATTGAACGTCTCTTGTAGTGGAGAGGCAACCAGGGCCTTGAATTGTTTATAGAATTCAGAGGTAAACCCGTCCATGCCTGGGAATTTACCATTTTTAAAATTTTTAAATTTAGCTTCTATTTCTGAAAGGGATATCGGTGCATTAAGTCGTGCCCGCTGATCCTCAGAAAGGGAAGGGATCTGTAATTGGTCAAGGTAATTCTTCACCTGCTCACTGTGTGCTGGGCCTCTTTCAGGAGAACAAAGGAATTTGTAATATGAAGCAAAAATATTAGAAATTTCTTCTGGGGAGGTCGATGAAGTAGTCCTCAATAGTCTTCGAAGATGGAGTGCTGCTCGGCTGGCAGCCTCTTTCCTGAGCTGCCATGCCAGAAGACGCCCTCCTTCCTCCGTGTTACCATTTTCAAAGTATTTTGGTTTAGAGTAATATAGCTGCCCTTCTATTTGAATATCCAGCAACTTATTAAGCCTGTCCTTTTCCTGGTTTAGTTGGGTTTTCACCCCTTCATCCAAAGATATTTGGTGGTGAAATTCTAGATCCGCTATTTTTCGATCTTACTTCGAGAGGGTTCCTGCAGTAGGTCTTCTCAAGTTGAACTGCGCCCCCTGGCGTCAGGACTGCACAGCAAAATTGTAGCTAGCAATCATCAGCAGGGACTGCCCCCGGCGTCACATATGTCAGCGTGACTATAAATGGGGTCTGTCCCCCTCCCGCCCTCCAGTTCTTTCCCGCCATCGACCTGAATCGTCGGACGTCGCGGTGAAACAGCTTCAGTTGCCCGCCATTTTTTCGCGTAGTTACTTTGATATCATTCCTTCCTTCCTCACAGCATCGCATGTCGTCTCGTTGGCCCAAGAAAAAGTGCTCCAAGTGTGGTGAGCAGATTCCGAACTGGGATGACCACTCCCGCTGTGTCCTCTTCCTGGGGCCTAAACACAAGACCACAGAGACTACTTGCCACGCCTTTAACCAGGCCATGCGCACCCATCACCAGAGGACCCACGATGCCCCTTTATTGAAACGATGACTGGCATCGATTGGAAAGAGAGGTTCAGGAGCTGAGGGAATGATCGTCGTCACTAGCCCGGGAGAAGAAAAAGGAGAAGGAGAAACGCCGGGAGCGGAGACGCTCTCCTCAGAGGAAAAGCAGCCAGACAGCCGACACCATCTTGGGTGCGGCCTCCACTTCAGTGAGTACCCCCCTCGTGGGCCTTTGTCCTGCCCGCTAACCGATGCCTTCACTCCCCTCGCCGAGGTCAGTGGGCAGTCGGGGGTCTCCTCTTTGGAGGAAACATTTGTGGTTCCTGTTCTGCCAATAAGCTGCCCTCTGGCTTTGCTGCTGGGCACCCGGCTCAGGCCGATCAGCCTGACTGTAGCCTACCAGCTTCCGTTAGCCCAGCCGTGGTCTCTAAGTTGACCATCAGCTCCTCTGACACTCACCAGACTGTCACCTCTAAGTCATTCGTCAGCTTGCCCGACGACCGCATGGTGACCACTCTCCCGTTGGACTCCCTTGTGGTCCCCGATGTTCGGCAGAGCAAGTTTGCAGGTTCCCCTTCTTCCCTCCAGGGTTTTTCCTCTAGGGAATCACTAACCTTAACCGACCTCTTTGGCCCGATATCCAGGAGCCCCTAATGTCAGACATCCACGAGACGCCTGTGGATCTGTCCATGGGGCCCTTCCGGACTTACTCCCCTCGCCTGTCTCAGTCCTGCCATCTGATAGGCTCCCGATGCCAGATCCTTCGCCAGACCCTTTTGGTGGTGGAATGGACCAAACTTTTCTTGCATCTTCAGAGGCTCCACCCCCGCATCCACCAATGGACCCAAACCTCAGTGGTGCCTCCTTCTGGACCTTATGCTCCTCCTCCTTCTCCTCCGTTGGGCCCAACAGGTTACTACCCTGGCTATATGCAGCAGTTTCCCCAGTACCTGACGCCAGGGGTCTGACGCCAGGTTACCTGCCTCAGATGCCAGGCTACCTGAAGCCGGGTCAGCACCAAGGTTACTTACTGGTACCAACCACCTAGCTACCCCTCCTACACTATGGGGTACCCAGGTTACCCTCCACCACCTCCTTCTCCACCTCCTCAGCCGGAACAAGATTTCATATCGGCTTGGTGGAAGGATACCAAGTCCCAGCTCTTACAGGAGTTGGGTCAGCCCCAGCTGGTAGTCAGAGCTACCCTGCCCCATAGGGTACCCCTGGGCAGTCCTGCTCCTTCCAGCAGAGTTTCTAACAGAGATACAGGTTCTTTGCCATCAGGAATCTCTTTAGGGCACAGAATCACGGAGGTGGTTCCAGATGCCACCTCTTTGCCCAGTAGGCCGGAATCCTCTGACTCTGAGGATTCGTATGTGGGAGGCCAGTCAGAACCCCACTCTCCCATAGAGCCTCAGCCAAAGAAGTCGCCTAAATCTCCCCCGGAGGATCCATCTTTCGCAGACGACCTCCGGTCCATCCAGAGATCCTGCAGGTGGGAGTCCCAGCAATTGGACCCCAAATGTAGAAAACTTGCGGAGCATCTGGACCTGGTCAATGTGATGCTTGGCCAGCTGGTTCTGACTGCTCTATGATTTTTGAAAAATAAAAATGTAGTATGAGATTGTCTGTCATGAGACATTCTGTGCTCCTGGGATGACCCCCAGGTTTCAGTTCAAATGACAGGATATGTTAAACAGCAGATTTCTGTAATGTGATTAACTTACAAGAAGTCGCATTTTATGGCATTGTTGATGAGCTGTGCCTCTTTGAAGCTGAGAACTAAAATATCCATTTTATGATTTCTTCAGAGGAAAAACAGTTAATTTTAACTGGTGTTAAAAAGCTATATGGCACCTAAGTGGAATATGGCAGAGTTGGTCATAAAAGTCCTGTGATGTCTTTGAAAAGCAAGAAACCACACTAGATCAAAGGAAAGACTCAAGATCAAAGAGTCACATTGGGAAATGAGTTTTTGTTGATGTCACCTTATTTAATACACCTCCTGAGTGATAAGACATCCTGGTTGTATAATTTTTAATATACAAGGAGGAGCTAGGTGTCATCATGGAAGAGGCAGGTTTAGAGACAGTTAAAACTATTCTGTATTTGATCTTTAGTCACACTTTTCTTGTGGGCTGTTAGAAAACAACATCTACTTTAAGCACTGTTTAGAAGGTAATACATTAGATAGGAAAGTCTAATTGTATTGTGGTAGGAGTTTATGTTTGTACTTTAACCGTGTTCTTTTAAGTGATTGTATGCTTTGTGATATATGGTTCTGTGTTTACATTTTACATATTTTAAATCCATTTTTAAGTAAATCTATATATTTTTTTTGAACTTCAATATTGTTTTATTGGGTAGAGAGTAAAATAGGTACAGTATATTGACCACGTATATGGGTCTACATAAAAATAGTGATAGTTTAAAAACATATAGTGCATTAGACATCATATCAGATAGGCATTAGTTAATAACAGTGATTATCTTTCAGATCACCAATCAGCAAAGATTTAAATGGAAGACCTTGGTGAAGGTGCACTCAAAGATTGCATCAAGCTTCAGCTCAACATAGTACTAAGGAAGTATCTCATCATTCCAGATGGATCTCCATCCCACTCAGAGACTGCTCTCCCCTCTGCAATACATTTATAGGAATTTTCCTTAACTGTTCCAGTTCAATAAACAATTTCAACTCTAAAACCGCTCCTATGTTCCTTTTTTCTTTCTTTTTTTTATTTAATTTCTTTTTCCCCTTCTAGAGAATCATAATTCTAACAGTTATCATTGATCTTCAGGCTGTACCTGGACAGTAATATGTAAGCTTGATATAGAAGGGAGATGAGCCCCTCATCCACCTACTCTAGAGAGGAATATCTTTATTCATATGAGTGTAGGATCAGCCTCACCGCAGCACCCTATGAGTGAAGGAGCTGTTCCAAAACCAGTGTCCCCTGCTTTCTTACCATGTGGTTGAAGAACGGGAGCCATCTGGAATTGAATTTATCTACCATTAATCTAAGTGATGCCGTGATGGCCTCCATTTCCCTGATTTGTTTAATGTTCTTGTACCAGTTATCTATAGAGGGGGGGTGATTCCCTCAACCAATATTGAGTTAGCGCCTTAAGTGCTGCTGCAATCTGGACGTAAAAAAGGTATTTCCCTGCTAAGGTTGTAATTTCCTCTGGGGCAAGTCCCAAGACTAAATTTGGAAATGTAAGTGATTGGAAAGTGTCAAAATCTCAGCAATGTTCTGTGCAACCTCTTGCCAGAAAGGGGCAATTTTAGGGCGATCCCAAAAGACATGGAAATGTGTACCAGTGTGGCCACAACCTCTCCAACATTTGTTAGAGATTAGAGGGGAGTAGTGATGTGTTATGTTTGGGGTTATGAAAAATCTAATGTTTATTTTCCAGTGGAATTATCTCCATACAGGAGAGTTAGTGGTTTTATGAATGTCCCTCCAGATATTTTGCCATGCTTTGTGTGAAATATTAAGTTCCGCTTCTCTTTCCCATTTCTGTTCGACTCTTTGTATTGCCAGTGTTCCTCTGTCTTCCATTAATACTTTATATATCTGTGATATATAAGATCTGGTGTCCCTCATTATACCTCTATGATATGTTAGCTGTAAAGGGGCCAATGGTCCCTGTGATAATTCTGTAAGGCCAATGATAATGGTAATATAATGTGTGCATTGGTAGTATTTAAACAAATCATTTTGGGCTAAATTAAATTCTGCTTGCATTTGTGGGAAGGATTTTACTCGCTCTCCCTCCAGGAACTGGTGTGGGTATATAAGCCCAGATGTTAACCATCTAAAAAAACATTTGTCCCCTCTGGAAATGGGAAAGTCAGGGAGAAATGAAAGTGGAAGATAGTTCCATATGGGACGTATTATTTCCCATTCCTGTCTTGCTTCTGGCCATTTTAACAGTGTATGTTTTGTGAAGTTATTGGTTACATTTGTGATGTCTTTAGGTTGGACTAACCAAGGCAGGATATGCATCGGGGCCAACTCTCCCTCTGGCTGCTCTTTGTCCAGCCAACCATGAGCCTTTCCTGTCATTAAAATTTTAATGATCGGTAGTAGCTGTGCTGCTAGGTAGTACCTGGGAAAATCAGGCAGCCCCATCCCCCCCTTGGTTTTTTCCTCTGTTAATATTTCCCATCGGATTCTTAGGCGTTTACCCAGCCAAATGAAATTTGCAAGCCTTTTTGTAAGGTCTTTCCAGTCTTTTTTGGTACCGGGATGGGAAGGTTAGTGTATTAAAAAAAAAAAAAAAAAAGGAATCTTATTTTGATTGTTTCTATTCTATTTGAGAATGTTAGGGGAAGAGGTCTCCATCTATTCAAATCGGCCATTATTTGCTGATTTAACGTTTCATAATTAAATTTATATAACAGGGTTGGTTGTCTAGGAATTTGTATTCCCAGATATTTTAATTTATTTTTAACCCATTTGAAGGGAAATTTTGCTCTCAGGTCTACATCTGGTTCTTTTCCCACTGCAAGCACCTCTGATTTGGAGGTATTAACTCTAAAGCCTGAGATGTCCCCAAATTCTGAAAGGAGAGTGATTAAAGGGGTAAGGGCTGCTCTGGGATTACCCAAATAGATTAGAGTGTCATCCACGTAAAGAGATATTTTGTGATATGAATTTTGGATTTCTCTGCCCTCAATTTTGTCACGTTGCCTTATGGCTTGTGCTAAAGGTTCCATGCTAATTGCAAAAAGGAATGGGGTCAGGGGGCATCCCTGCCTCGTACCCCTCCTAATTTTAAATGAAGGCGAGCTGGTACCGTTCACCCGGACTCTGGCTTGGGGGTTCTGATAACACAGTTTTATCCATGCTAGGAAGTTCCCTTCGAAGCCCATCTTTTCCAGGACCATAAAAAGATAGGTCCAATTTAGCCTATCAAAGGCCTTTTCTGCATCTAGAAACACTTCGAGAGCTGGGTTCTGAGTCTGTT
Organism: Neoceratodus forsteri; assembly: GCA_016271365.2. Classification (NCBI taxonomy): domain Eukaryota; kingdom Metazoa; phylum Chordata; order Ceratodontiformes; family Ceratodontidae; genus Neoceratodus; species Neoceratodus forsteri. The sequence continues at coordinate 880,060,112 of CM057450.1, read as the reverse complement.
TCTTATAATGCAAGATGTTTAGGAGCCTTCTGATGTTATCGCTCAGGTGTCTGTGCAGAATAAAGCCCGTCTGATCCGGGTGAATTAGCAATTCTATGTGTTTTTGGAGCCGAATTGATAGAATTTTTGTGGGAATTTTTTGGTCTTGGTTGAGGAGGGCTATAGGCCTAAATGATTCACATTTAGTTGGGTCTTTGCCAGGTTTGGGAATTGTTGTTACTATGGAGTGGGACCAGCTTTCTAGGACTCTGCCCATCTCTATACATTGGTTAAATACCTCTGTTAACAGGGGGGCTAGTGAGGTATCTAATTTTTTTGTATATTTCCCCACTAAATCCATCAGGGCCAGGCGCTTTTCCTGTTGGCAAGCGACGTATTGCCTCCATGTTTTCCGTTATTGTGATGGGTTGTCTCGGCTCCTTATTAATTGATTTTGATAACCTGGGCAATTTAAGGTTGTCTAGGAAAATTTGGGTCTTATCCCACACATCCTGTTTGTCTTTATCTTCCCCATATAATTTCTGATAGTATTCCTGAAGCTGCCGAGCTCTGCCCTCGGGGGAGGTCCATTTTCTCCCTTTTGGCCCTGGCTCTTGAATATGAGGGATACATCTGTCTGCTTGTGCCTTTCTTAAATGAAAGGCTAGCAATCTGGAAGCTCCCCCCCCACTTCGTGATATTTCTGGTTAGTGAATCGAAGCAGGCCTTCAGCTTTCTTATTTTCCAAGTCCTGTAGGGTCCTTTTAGCTTTATTCAGTTCTTTCTGGATCTGTTTATCCAATGGGTTCATTTTATGTTTCTCTTCCAACTCTGTTAGTTCTGTTAATATTTTATTTTCGTCAGCTGTGATAATTTTTGGGCAGTGGCAAAATTATGACTCTCCGACCGCTTTCACTGTGTCCCATTTAAGTAAAGGGAATAATCCGTGGATTGATGAATTAAGGAGAAATCCTCTATCCGTTGCTTTAGTTTAGAAATAAAGCCTTCATTATTCAAGAGTGAGACATTCAGTCTCCATAAATGCAGCTGGGCACCAGCGATCCTCAGACACCAGTTTCCCCTAGCCTTCGCTGGTAGGCGGGACCTCCTCCCTGGCACCGGCCTCTGCATCCCAGTGCTTGTGAATCACACCCCAGCATCACCTAGACCGACACCTGCCGTGCCATCACTGGTTCGTCCACAGTCTGCGGGCCCTTTGCCAGTCCTGCCTCTGGCGCCAGCCTGGCTTTTGTCAGCCCTCCCCGTGCCTGCACTCGCAGGTCCTATGCCTGGCCTGCCACTGTCAGGTCTGGCACCTGTACAGCCTCCCATTCCAGTGGGACCACACTGAGGGTATCCGACCCTGATGCCGGGGAGTCTGGCGCTGGCCTACCCCTACCCGACGCTACGGGGACTGACACTGGCTTACCCTTATCCTATGCCTTTAGGACCCCAGCTGCTCTACAGCTGTCCGTGCCTGGGGATCCAGTACCTGTGGACTACCATGGCCTGATCTCTGTGCTGTGGGCCTTCATGAAATTGCAGACCCCAAACCCTGGTGCGCCACCTCAACCACATCCTTCAGGGCCTCCTCAGGGCTCTGCCCCTCCCGCCCTGACCTACCTGGGACCGAGTGTTCCTCCTTCCTCTAGGAGCCCTACTGATGCGGGTTCCCCCATTAGCCTGGTCCACCAGCAGCCTGGTGACAGTAGGGACAAGGATTCTGCCACCGAGGAAGGTGTCAGTTCGGAGTCTTCCCTTTGAGGAGGTCTCGGGAGATGAAGGGGAACCATCTAATGTCCCCAGATCGCCTTCTGATGACCCCACCCTCAGGGTTATCAAGAGGCATATCCAGGCAATGATGGGGAGGGAGACTGAGGAGCCGGACCCTGAGCATTGCTGCCGGGCAGTCTATCTTCGTCAGAGCGATGCTTTTCCTTTAGTAGCCTCTCCATTCATTGAATCATATGAAGACGTTAACAAGGCTGCATGGCTTTATCTCCATACTGGCCCTGCAGTCTCTAAGAAGGCCCACAGGCTCTACCATGCTCCAGCTGGCAGGTCCTTTTCTGGTGAGTGCCCCAAAGCCGACTCCGAAGTAATTAATGTGGCCCTCGACTGCACCAAGAGGCCAAAGTACCTCAGTGCCTCCCTCCTGATAGAGAGTCAAGGCAGCTGAACATGGTGGGCAAGCATGCCTTTGCCTCAGCCACCCTTGCCATCCAGGCTCTTAACTACTTGACCCACATGGTGCAATGCCAAAACTTGCCGTGGGACCAGGCTAGAGAGGCAGTCGTAGCGATGCCGGACGACCCCTCCAAACAGCAAACTCTTCAGGCCCTGAAGACCGGGTCAGATGTCAGTACCCACATTCTTCAGGCAGCTTATGATGCCGTGGATGCTTCAGGCCAGGCGTCCGTCGCAAGTATTAGCATGGGGCGCCATGCCGGCTTAGAGTCTCGGACTTTGCCCCTGATGTCCAGTCCAGCATTATGGATGCTCCCTTTCTGGGTCCCATGCTGTTTGGGGGCAATGTTCAGGACATTATTTCTGAGTTCTAAACCTTCAGGAGGGCCTTGAAGTCAGGCTACTCCATATACCACACCCAGCCGAAGGAAGGCCACAGGTCCCCTTTACATCATTCCTCCTTTAGACAGGCATGACCCCCTTCGACAGGTGGAGGAATGTCACTACAGACAACTGGGTGCTTCAGCTCACTGAGCACGGCCACACTCTGGAGTGGCCCACAGAAAATCCACCAAGCCTGTCCACATATTCTCCGGGCCACGTTCCCTTTTTACGGGCCGGAATTCATACCTTACTGCAAAAGAAGACCATAGAGCCCATTCCCAAAATCCCAGCAGGGAAGGGGGTGCTATTCCCACTTCTTCCTAGTCCCCAAGAAGACAGGGGACCCCTGTCCCATTCTGAATCTGAGCAGCCTCAGCTTGTACATAGAGTACAAACACTTTCGGATGGTAACCCTTCAGGGGGCTATTGCCCTTGCTTCAACAGGAGGACTGGCTCTGCTCTTTGAATATGCAGGATGCTTACCTGCACATCAGTGTTTTTGTATCCCATAGGTGCTTCCACTGCTTTCAGTTTATGAGGGAACACTGCAAGTTTTGGGCTGTGCCCTTTGGCCTGTCCTCAGCCAGCAGGTTTTTTTTTTCCCCCCAACTATTTTTATCCTCCGGTGGCGGGTCGACTTCTGCGTCCACCGAGCCTACCGATATCTCGGTCTTTTGGGGTCTTGTAGTGCCATGCGTGCCCCGACAGATCCCCTGAGTCGGTCTGGGGGCATCATCCAGATCGGCCCCCACAGTTTCCTCCGTTTTTCTTCCAGACTTACCCTGGGTCCCCCAGAAGCGGTGGCGCATGAGCGTGGAGGTGCACATGCAGCTCCGGACCTAGTCCCCTCAACCCTCCCCGCGACCTACGTCAGTGAGTCTCTCGCGGCACCAACTCTCTGGCTTCCACCAGAGGGCGGCCAAGCTCTGAGAGAGCTACATCCCTCCTCCCGAGGTGGAGTGCTGCCGGCCGGCAGCTTCTCACATCCTCTCCCCCCCCCCCACCGACCTACGACGACCCAGGCTTGTTCCTGAACCTGGGTCGCCGGCGTGGCACGAGGTGTGGCGTCCAGCGCTTCAACCCTCTGCGCCACTGGGCCAGCAGGGTTTTTACCAAGTGCCTGGCAATGATGGCTGCCACCTTGAGGAGGCAGGGCTTTTATGTCTTTCCCTACCTGGATGACTGGCTATTGGAAGTTCTGTCCTGGGACCATCTGCTGCAAACTGTGGTGAGTATCTGCAGCCTGTTTGAGTCCTTGGGCATTGCCATCAGTCTGCCCAAGTTGTTTCTTAACCTCTGCCAGTGCCTCCTTTACATAGGGGCAGTGCTGGACATGGCTCAAGGCAGAATCTTCTTACCCCCTCTGACAGAACGGAGTGCCTGATGGCTCAGGCCCACCTTCCCTTCTCCAGTCGCCATGTTCAGATGAGAAAGTTCTTATGGCTTCTAGGCCTCGTGGTCGCAGCCATTGCAACAGTGCCCTTAGCCAGGCTCCACATGAGAATCCCTCAGTGGACACTGCGAGTCCAATGGGACCAGCGCTTGGATGCCCTGAATCACCCTGTGCTGGTGCCATGTCCAGTCAGGTAGGTGCTGCTGTGGTGGCTGGAACCCAGCAACCTGTTTGAGGGAATGCCCTTTTCAATACCTACCCCTCAGCAGATTCTTACGACAGATGCCTCCGGCCTAGGCAGGGGTGCCCATATGGGACCCTACCAAACCCAAGGGACTTGGTCAGTGATCAAGTGGGATCTCCATGTCAATGTCCTGGAAGTGCGGGCAGTATTGCATGCCCTTCAGGCCTTCCAGACCCAGCTCTCCCTGGGTCTGCTGTTGGCTCAGAAAGATATGTGTGTGGTTTATTACATAAACAAGCAAGGGTGACCCATTCCTATCTCTTGTGCAGGAAAGCGATGAGAGTCTGGTAGTGGAACATCGACCACTGTCTTGAACTTTCAGCCATCCATGTTCCCAGCGTCCAAAACATCCTGGCAGACAGCCTAAATTGCTCGCAGTCAAGGGCTCATGAGTGGGAACTTCTGACCTTAGTGGTAGCAGATCTCTTAGACAGGGTCGACCCGAGCTGGACGTTTTTGCGTCCCCACACAATGCAGAATTGCTGCTTTTCTGCTCGCTAGATCCAGGGCCTGGAGTTTTCTGGTGAGACGCACTGTCCCTTTCCTTGACAGAGAGCTTTGTGTATGCCTTCCTGCTCCTACAGCAATTTCTGATCAAACTCCAGATGGAGGGGGCTACAGTGAGCTTCATCGCCACCTTCTGGCCTCGTCATATCTGGTTCTGCTTGCTGCAGCAACTGGTGGTGGAACCTCTACTGTCTGTGCCCCTGTGCACAGGCTTACTCTTCCAGGACCAGGACACCCTGATCTCAAGTCACTCCATCTCCATGCATGGCTTCTGAGGACATAGACATAGCCAGATTTTGAATCTCCCCCAGAGTGGCTGATGTTTTGGTGGCAGCCAGGAAGCCCTCCACCAGGGCCACGCACTCCATGAAATGGAAGTGCTTAGCTCTTTGGATTGCCTCACACCAGTTGGATCCCTTCACCTGTCCAGTGGATCAGATTTCAGAGTACCTTCTGTCCCTCTTGGACTCTGGTACATCCCTCTGCGATTTCTACATATCATGTACCTGTGGATGGGTGCACAGTGGCCCAACTTGATGTGTCCTGCACATTCTTGTGGGGCATTCTGCACTACAAGCCCCCAATAAGGGACTCTGTCCCACCAGGGACCGTAATTTTGTGTTGGAAAAGCTTACACTGCCTCCCTTCAAACTGGCCCTTATGTGTACGGAGCCTTATTTAGTTTTCCAAAAAGACAGGGTGTCTCTGCGTACAAACCCTAAGTTTCTTCCTAAGGTGGTGTCAGAGTTTACTTTGAATCAATCCATCCACCTGCCTGTTTATTTTCCAGAGCATTCCAATCAAGGGGAGGCATTGCTTCATACCTTGGATGTGCATAGAATCCTGAGGTACTGTACACACCGGACTAAGGACTCTCGGAAGTCTAATCAGTTGTTTGTTTTGCCCCTGGGAAAGAGAGCGCTCCAGTGTCCAAACAGTGTTTGTGTAAGTGATTAGCAAATTGCATTGTTTATTGTTACCAGAAGCATGGCAAGGAACTTCTTGGAGGGGTTAAGGGCCATTCCACAAGAAGTATGGTTGCATTAGTGGCCTGCTTTCATAATTTGTCAGCTGCAGACATCTGTGCTGCTACCACCTGGAGTACTGTCCACACCTTTACCAAGCATTACAGTCTGGACATCACCTAGTCATCAGGCCAACTTCGACCTAGCTGTCCTCCTTTTCAAGGCTGTTACCTGTTTTTGACAGCCACACGGGCTGCCTGTCTGCAGTACCAGAACTGCTTGGGACTCAGTCCTACAGTGATGGCCTACTCAAGAGATCCCCCTCGAAGTAAGATAGTACAGTTACGCAAGAACTTACCGTAACAGTAGATCTTAGAGAAAATCTCTTGCAGCAGGTCCTGCTTTCCCTTACTACTTCCCCCTTTTTGCTATTTCTGTATCTGTCTCTCCCCTGTTCCATCAGGTTGAGACTTCTGCTTCTTTCTCTGTTACAGGGATACCTCAGCGTCCCCCTCAGTTCCCCTCTTCCAGTATCCTGCATATGGTCTCCGGCGGGAGAACTTAGGAGGGCATGGGGGTCGCCCACCTTATATAGGATAGGCAGACATCAGCCACTGACATTGGTGGGCAGCCCCCTCTGGTACACTGCTAGCCTGAAAGGTTTCTGTGTGGTTCTGGCGTCTGACGGCTAAGTCCAACTGGTGATGGCCTTCTGCAAGAGATACTCTCGAAGATCTACAGTTACGGTAAGTTTCTATGTAGCTGTACTGTCCTTAGTCTCAACCCAGATGTAAACTTATTTTTCAGGGCCCCAACCATCTGTATTCCCCTGTCCCATGTGGGAGGCATTGTAGCAAAAGGCAATAAAAGAGACATGCATGGAGATCCCCAGGGGCCATAAAACAAGACGGAAAATGTAGAAAAAATCCTAACAGCAAACAAAGGAAAGAGCGCACCAGGACTACACACACAAGTCACAACACTCTGCACAGCATATTGTTTTGTAAATTCTGACTGTGTTCCCCATTAATACTCAGAGGTCATGCAGTCAGCGCATAAAACAACAAAGCAGCACACACACCATGCTGGAAGATGAAAATCCTTTACTTTTTATTGCAGCATAGCTCCATTTGTGCAAACACCCCTACGCAGCTCCTTACACGCTTTGCAGGGGGCAGTATTTGACTAGACATCATACATTTAAATATTTACATATCAATTAACATTCTTCCATGTAACAAATTAAATACAAAGTGCTCTGTGCATACCCCAATGAAATTATCTTCAATCATTATGATGTTCTGCAAGAAGTAGTGAATTATTTTTTGTATCGTATCATTTATCCTCCTGCAGCGTGACCTGCCTACATCCAGCCGCCGCCTTCATCCCCTATCAGCCTGCAGGTTCACTCACATACTGGTTGGTAAAGCGCTGCACCCGTTAAGGGGGCCCACTATGTCTCCCTGAGCGGGCCATGAACCAATACATGGTGCAGTCCTGCTGCAGGCCCCCTGGTTGCTGAAGTGCGACCATCAAGCTGCCTCAGTCGTCTGCCATTTTTCCTTCTATATTTCCCCTGAGGAGTGTGGATGTGCAGTGATGTCAAAACATGCATCCCCGCTCCTGTAGTGCCCCTCATCTCCATCGGGGGCCGCCGCAGCGCGATGGATGCTCCAGACCCTCCCCAGGGAAAGGAGAGCAGTCCTACAGATGCTCAATCCTTTCCCTCCCTGGCCATTACCCGACGTCCCGGACTCCTTCCCGAAACTGGGTTGCCGGTGTGGAGCGAGGTGTGACGTCCAGCGCCTCAACCCTCAGTGCCACTGCGCTGGCTTAGAAGAAGTGAATTCTTTGCAGAAATCTCCAAAAGACTGAAAAACTGAAATAGTATTGAATAAGCATTTCAAACAACATGAAGTCTTGCTGTATTCTGACATATGCAGTTAGGTCCTGCTTTTCAACTGCCCCGGAGAACAGAGAGTTAAACTTTCCATGGCCAGCATGGAATGTTCACCACGAGCTCGGTTGAAGCCCCTGTCTGCTGTTGTTTAAACTGCAACTGTCAGATTCTGTACTCTGCCTCACTGAACAGTCACTCCGGAGATTTCTCCTTTGCTCGGTTCAAAAAAGTCGGTGGAAGTGTTGTTTTTTTCAGTCGGTTTCTACCGAATTGCTGTTACCGCTCAGTCGGTTCAAGTCTCTGTCTGTGGTACCATGAGTACTAGATAGTTTTTCTGTGTAGTTTCTGTGTGGAACTTGTAAATTGTGGAACTGATCAGTTTGAGTTAAAAAAAAAAAAAAAAAAAAAAAGTTTGTAATTCATTTAGAGTGTGATAACCGATCTGTATCAGTTCTAAAAAAAAAACTGATTTTATTACGTTTTTTTCCAAGACCCGTGACACGGTCAGGAACCGATAGGAGAGTCTTGCCTGGTGGATTGCCGAAAAAAGGGTAAGTTTTGGATAGGATTGGCCATGTCTGAGAAACCCAAGGAAAAAAACGGGCCCACTGGGTTTCAACACTGCAGTGTGTGTGGAAGTCTTTGCCAAGGCTGATCCCTACACCACCTGTGTTTATTGTCTGGGGTTTGACCACCTCGATTCAGACTGCCAAATTTGTAAGAATTTTCCAAAATCTACCCTGGAAAAGAGATTAGATAGACTGAGGGAAAGGGAGGCCGAGAAGTCCGCTGACCCGGATGGCCAGCCTGGTTCGGTTCCGACCGAACCAGAAGGAGTGCCCTCTGACCAGGGTGATACTTCTTCGGCCAAAAGGAGAGCCGATTCTGAGGAGTCGGTTCCGGTGAAAAGGAAAAGAAAAGATAAATTGCCCAGTTCGGACCCAGAAATTCATACTTTGACCGCCGATGAGATAGCCAAGGCGATAAGGATAGTGCAATCGCTTACTTCGGTTCCGACCGAACCGTCACCATCTGGCAGGGGTTCGGTTTGGTCAGTTCCCCCGGTTCCGGATTACACTTTGGAAAACTTTTATGAACCGGAGGAGAAGGGAGAGTATGAGGATGATTATGGTGATTATGAAAGTCTGGATGTGCCTATTGACCCAGACATCTCCCCAGACAGACCTTCAGGTGTTTCTCCTCCTAGGCTTTCTGAGTCCCCTTCTCACTATATGTTTTACAAAAAAGTGGCTGAGACCCTCCAGCTCCATGTGGAGGAAGCAGTAGAGGATCAGGAGGAGCCTGATTTTGTTGAGATGATGGACATCCCAGAGTCCAGGAGACTGTCTATTCCCCTCCACAAATTCTTTGGGAAACAGACACATAAAATTCTTAAGTCTTCAAATTCTGTACCTCCTGTGGACAGACGAATGGACAAGAGGTACACTCTCTCAGACTCAGACACGGAGTTCCTTTTCCAGCAATGCAGCCATGTTGGGGTAGTGCAGGCTGCTGCCTGTGATAAGGCAAATATCCCCTTGGCATCACACCCCCCAGACAAGGACTCCAGGAAGATGGATGCCATGGCAAAGAAACAATACATGGCAGCATCTTTGGGACTCAGGCAGGCTAACTATATGGCCTATACAGCTAGATACCAGAAGTCCAGGTGGGACACTATGCTGGCTCTGGCTAAACAGGCCCCTGACCAGCTTGCCAAGGAGCTGGAGCAGGTAGCTACAGATGGAATTGAGGCTTCTAAAGTACAATTTCATGCTGCTGTGGACTCCAATGATGTTTCATCAAGAGTCATGGCTACATCTGTGGCTCTTCGGAGGATGGCTTGGCTCAGATGTACTAGCCTCTCACAGGATACCTAGGCTAAGGCCATGGATTTTCCTGTAATTGGTAATTCTCTGTTTGGGGAGCAGACAGAGAACTACATGAAAAAGATGGATGAGTACAGGACCACTTACAGGAGTGCTCAGGCCAGAGAAACGCAAGCAACTCCTCAAAAGCCGCAGTCCAGGGGCAGGGGCAGGCCTTTCCAAAGGCCTTTTTACCAAGCTCGGGCCTCCTCTTCTTTCTCTCAGAGGGGGTTCTTTAGAGGGAGAGACAGACGGGGGATGAGCAGGCCTGCCTTCACCCCTCAGCCTAAAGCCTCTGCCAAGCAGACACCCTGATGGGTCTGCCCGGGCCGATTCTCCCATACCAGTAGGGGGCAGGCTGGCTTGCTTTGTCCAGGACTGGAAGTCTCTAATATCAGACAAGTGGGTCCTGGAAGTAGTAAGCCAGGGGCTGGTTCTCAGCTTCAAAAAAATTTCCCAAGATGAGAACCAGATCCTTTCCACCTGCGAATCTATCAGAGACCCTTGCCTTAGAGGCAGAGGTTTCTTCTTTCCTAGCTCTCAGAGCTATAGAGAGGGTTCCCACCCTTACACAAGGGCAAGGGGTTGTACTCCAGGTACTTCCTAACCCCCAAAAAGACAGGAGAATGGTGGCCCATCCTGGATCTAAGATATCTGAACAAACACCTTTTAAAGCCAAAGTTCAAAATTGTGACTCTGGGAATTATCCTTCCCTCTCTAAGGCCAGGGGACTGGCTAGCCTCCCTGGACCTCAAAGATGCCTATTTTCACATTCCCATCAGAAAGTACCTCAGGTTCTAGTTGCCCTCAGGCCACTATCAATTCAGAGCAATGCCCTTTGGCCTCACATCAGCCCCAAGGATGTTCACAAAGTGCCTGGCAGTAGTGGTTGCTTTCCTAAGGAGAAAAAAGATCTCCATCTTCCCATACTTGGACGACTGGCTCATAGTAGGTCAGTCTCCAGACCAAGTCAAGTCACATTTGCAAGTGACCCAGCAAGTGCTCACTTCCTTAGGATTCCTTCTCAACCTTCCAAAGTCAGTTCTCGAACCAGTACAGCTCCTCACCTTCATAGGGACTGAACTGGATACAGTAAAGGCAAGAGCCTTCCTTCCCCCTGGAAAGGGCAAGGACCCTCATGGAACTGGCCTCTTCATTCACCCTTCAGGTGTCTCGACCAGCAAGGCATTTCCTTCAGCTTCTGGGCCACATGGCAGCTTCCTCAGCAGTGGTCCAAGGAGCAAGATTCCAGATGAGGGACATTCAGCTCCACTTAAGAGCCTTCTGGTCCCAAAGAAAGGATTCCCCTTACCAAACTAGTCCCAGTGACTCGAACCCTGATCCAGGCCTTGCAATGGTGGCAGGATCAGGACAATTTGAGACAAGGGTTTCCTTTTGTCACTGTGTCATTCAGTGATACTCACCACAGATGCTTCCCTGCTGGGCTGGGGAGCCCATTTGGGGGATCTTACCACCCAGGGACTGTGGTCACCTCAGGAATCTCTTCTTCACATCAGTCTCTTGGAACTCAGAGCAGTGTTTCTGGCACTGCAAGCTTTTTCCAAATTTGTACAGAACCAGGTGGTCCAGGTCAGAACTGACAACACCACCACCACCATGTGGTACATCAACAAGCAGGGAGGTACTCTGTCTACAGCCTTGTGCACAGAAGCAGTGAAGTTGTGGACCCTGGCCTATTCCCTGCAAACCTCTCTAATAGCAGTTCACCTCCCAGGGAAGGACAATGTCCTAGCAGATGCTCTGAGCAGAATATCCCAGGGCCATCACAAATGGACGCTAGAGCCTCTAGTTTTGAAAGTGATTTTCTTGAGATGGGGCACTCCAGAGATAGATCTTTTTGCAGCCCCAGACAATCACCAACCTCCTCTCTTTTGTTACAGACCCCCAGTCTTGGGCTCAGTCCCCCCCCGGATGCTCTGATTCTGAACTGGGAAGGGACATTTCTGTATGCTTCCCCCCCCTTCCCTCTCCTGTTCAGAGTGTTAGTCAAGATAAGGTCACAACCATGCAAAGTGATTCTGATTGCTCCAGACTGGGCCAGACAGCCCTGGTATCCCCTGTTGCTGTCCCTAGCAGTCCACCTGCCCCTGTCTCTTCCCAGGAATTAAAACCTGTTGACATCCTCTCGGGAGGATTTGGTACCTGAATCTTTGGTCTCTCAATCTCAAGGTATGGCTCTTGAAGAGTTAGAGTTTGCAGATTTGCATCTTTCCCAGGGGGTTCTGGATATCCTTAAAGCTTTTCGAAAGCCTTCCACCAGAAAGACTTACAATTCCAAATGGAAAAGATTCAGCATTTGGTTTTCTAAGAAGAATATTTCTCCAGACTCTGCTGAGTTGCCTACGGTTCTGGACTGTATGGTCCATCTTAATGGCCTAGGCCTCAGACCAGGTATCCTTAAAGTACACTTGGCAGCTGTTTCTGTTTTCTTGTCGGTAGGCAAGCCTTCCTCTCTATCATCCCATCCTGTGTTTTATAAGTTTTTCAAGGGATTGCTTCTCACCAATCCCCCTTTAGGGATCCTGCTCCTGCTTGGGACCTTAATGTTTGCATTGCCCAGCTTATGCAACCCCTCTTTGAGCCTTTGTTCTCTGCAGAGCTTAAGTACTTGACTTGGAAAACTGTGTTTTTGGTAGCCATTACTTCTGCCAGGCGTATCAGTGAATTGCAAGCCCTGTCAGTGGAATCTGATTTCATCTCTTTCCATAGAGATAAAGTGGTCCTAAGAACTAACAGAAAGTTTTTGCCTAAAGTGGTTTCAGATTTCTACCTGTCTGTGTCTCTCCCTGTTTTCTTCACTGACCATTCCTCCTCTGGAGAGAGGAGGCTACACAGCTTGGATGTTAAAAGAGCCCTTAGCTACTACGTAGAGCATACCAAGGGTCACAGGTTTGAATCCCTCCAGTTGTTCCTCACGTGTGGAGAAGTTCCTGCCACTAAGAGATCTGTTGCCAGGTGGATTGTTTCTTGTATACAATTCTGCTATGAAAAACTGGGTAGAACTCCACCCTCAGGCCTGAGGGCTCATTCCACTAGAGGTACAGCTGCTTCCCTGGCTGCTGCCAGGGATATTCCTCTTTTAGAAATTTGTCAAGCAGCCACCTGGAAAACAGTCCATATATTCACCAAGCATTACTCTCTGGATATCCAGGCTAGGAGTGATGCTCGGTTTGGCACAGCAGTACTTCAGAGCCTGTTTCCAAAGTAGGTTCTGTCCCTCCTCCATGGAGGTACTGCTTGGTAGTCTGCATATGTCAGAATACAGCAAGACTTCATGTTGTTTGAAGAAAAAATTACTCACCTTAGTAATGTTGTTTCTTCTAATCGAGTCTTGCTGTATTCTGACTCCCCCCCCGCCTCCCCTCTCAGAACCTAAGTTTTTGGGATGTGGGTGGGCAGGAGCAGTGTTGGCACCTTAGGGGTGTCCCTTTTTTCACCCTTTTTTTAGTTTGGGTGAGTGGTTGTGTTTTTGGATGTGTTTTGTTTTTGGGTTTCCTGACTTGAGTCTTCCTTTTGAAACCAAAAACCCTTTTTTATATAGATACAGTTGCCAGTTGGCTAGTGTGAGTTTTACAGTTTCCACAAAGAACTTCTAGTGAGTATTGCTCGTAAAGATCTGACAGTTGCAGTTTAAACAACAGCAGACAGGGGCTTCAGCCGAGCTCGTGGTGAACATTTCATGCTGTCCATGGAAAGTTTAACTCTTTGTTCTCCAGGGCAGTTGAAAAGCAGGACCTAACTACATATGTCAGAATACAGCAAGACTCCATTAGAAGAAACAACATTACTAAGGTGAGTAATTTTTTCTTTTCTGCTATTTTAGTCCTAATGAAGTTAGTGGTCCCTCTCTTTTTATAATTTCCATTATGGACTACAACCCATCCATTACTAATGAAAAAGGGGGTGGGGAGTAAACGGGACCAAGTCCGTTCATTTTCATATATTGTAAATATTAAATTTCCTCATTTTCTAACCATGCCCCCATTCAAACCACAAACCATTGGGACTATAAGGACCTACAAAACCACTGACAATATTTCAAACATCCTAAGCTTTAAATTCAAGGGGAACTGTCAGCGATAAGAGCCTCACACCCAGGTGTGAGGCTGATCCTAATTAGCACGTTGTGTGCAAAAGAATTTTATTCACTTACTGTTTACTGCTGTGTAGCAGATTGTATTAGGCTAATTTCGCTACCTTGTAAGGTGACATTTCCTGTAACCAGAAATCCCAGAATCTCCTGTAGCTGAGATCAGAGTAGGGCTGCAGAACTGGGAGACTCACTAGCCTACAGTATATACAGTCAGTTCCACTTATGTGCCTTTCGGATGTATGCTATTTTCAGTTGTATGCACATTTCAGTGTGGTCCCAAATCTTTCCCTTTTCACATAATGGTAATGTTTTCAGATGTATGCCACTTTTTCCCTGAAACTGCTATACAGAATAGGTGCTTGAGTAACTGCTCATTAGTGAACGTCCAGGTGATAACTGCTTCTGTCACCTCTCAGCTAATTATTGAGCCTCTGAGCAGCCAATAAATGCACAATTATCCTCAGGAATCCTCTCGATACAGAGGAAAGTTGAGCTTTTTGAGTGTTGGGAGGATTTTTTGAAAGAACATATTTATGGATTCATGTAAAGTGAAGCTGTAACAGATTAAACGATAACATTCTCCCTGCGATCCTGAATGAAGCTGTAACAGAGGTGAACAATGATGACCGCACTCTGCTTGGTATGTCTCAGTCTAGAGGTTAGTTGGGCTTCTTGAGTGTTGAGAGGATTTTTTGACAACGCTACAAAAATAGTGGACGACGGTGGGGCAGTAGATGTGGTCTACCTAGATTTTAGTAAGGCCTTCGACTTGGTTCCACACAGAAGGCTGGAAAAGAAGCTTGACCAAAAAGGGGTTGGTCCAGAAGTAGTGAGACAGGTGCAAAACTGGTTACAAGGCAGAACCCAGAGGGTACAGGTTAATGGAGCACAATTGACGGAAGACGGGGTTTCTAGTGGGGTGCCCCAGAGGTCGGTGCTAGGGCATATGCTCTTCAGTGTTTTTATAGCAGACATCACTGACGGACTGGAAGGGAAGGTGTGCCTGTTCACAGATGACACCAAGATATGTAGCAGTGTGGACACCCCAGAAGGAGTGAACAAGATAGAAGCTGACCTCAAGAAAGTAGAAGAATGGCTTGGAATGTGGAAGCTGAGATTTAATGCCAAAAAGTGCAAGGTCATGCACATAAGAAAGAAAAATCCAAGAAAGAAGTATTACCTAAGTGGTAGAAGACTGGCAGCCTCAAACCAGGAACGAGATCTGGGATGGGAATCATAATCTCAGATGACTTAAAGGTTAGTAAGCAGTGTGAGAAGGCAACAGTGAAGGCCAACAGAATGCTGGGCTGCACTGGGAGGGGAAATCACAAGGAGGAAGAGAGAGGTGGTACTACTTCTGTATAAATCGCTGATCAGGCCTCACCTGGAACACGGAGTCCAGTTCTGGAGGCCTCACCTCAGGATGGACATTGAGTGGGTAGCAACAGTACAAAGAAAGGTGACAAATATGATTCAGGGTCTGCAGCACTTGTCCTACGAGGAAAGACTTCGGGAACTGAATATATACTTCCTGGAGCAGAGAAGAGAGAGGGGATATGATTGAAACATTCAAGTACATAAAAGGCATTAACAAGGTACAGGCTCAGGAACTTTTTCACTTCAAGAAGAGCTCCAGGACCAGGAGACATGACCTCAGGCTGCAAGGAGGGAGGCTCTCTACCAACACCAGGAAGTTTTTCTTCACAGAAAGAGTGGTGGATGCTTGGAACAGCCTGCCCCAAGAGTTTGTGGGGATCAACACTGTGTGGGGATTCAAGAATGCATGGGATAGACACAAAGGGACCCTGACTACAAAGGGCAACTAGAGTGTCAGAATAGATCTAAAACAAATGGGCAGACTAGATGGACCTAGCAGTCCCCTTCTGCCGTCAACATCTGTGTTTCTATGATTCTTAAAAAGTCAGCACCACAAGACAGACCGAGATAACCTCATTGTGAGATAACTGCATTGCGAGAAAAAAAAAAGAATCCAGCACCGAGACTGTGACTGTGCTGTCCGAGGGAGCAGAATCAAATGCAGCAGTGCTCATTTAATTTAATTGTTTAACCAGATCTTTAAATAAGTTTTAAATGAAGTCTTTGTAAAGTTAATGTAATTTTCCACAGAAATGTATCTCTGTGGATAAATGGCAGCATGGATGAATGTTTGATCGTAAAACTGGTAATTCCGTTTGTGTGCCATTCTGCTTCTATGCACAAAATTGACAGATCTCGTGCATGTGCATACAAGCAGAATTGGCTGTATGTTGCAGATTTTGTAAGCTGAAATCAGATGTTTGCTGGTCCTGCTATGTTCTCTCAGCTTAGTACAGTCCTCTGTGACTGTACCTAACCTCAGGAGAACAGCAGACCAACAAACAGAAGATTACAGCTTATAAAAACTCTAACATTAGCTGACTGAGGCGCTTGATGCTGCACCTCACACCACGCTGGCATCCGGTGTTTGGGAATGAGCACGGGTCACCGGGGGTTGACAGGGGGGGAGGAGAAGGATTGAGCATCCAAAGGACTGCTTTCCTTCTCCGGGAATGGGGGGGGTCCGCCACGGTCAGTGCATGGTTGCCTCCTCGGCGGAGGCTGGGGGACAGCACGCTTCGCTGTACATAGGGGTGGAGCTGGGGATAGATGTTTGGAGGGAGCACGTGCGAACAAGTGTGCGCTCCCCTCCGGTGGCATCATTGAACGTCCTCGGCTCTGGGGTGAAAAGGGGTTGGCACCTGCGTTGAGCGACTTGATGATCGTCCGCGAGTTTCGTCGCTGTTGCTTGGCACATAACTGGATCCGTGTTCTGTGGGGAGTTGGGGGCTCCCTGCAGCCCTGCTGCAGAGGGTAAAACCAAGGGGTAAGGTGCTGGGTGGATCAAGACAGAGGCGGATGGCGTCTGGATTCTCCAAAGGATGCGATGTCAAGGGGGAGCAGACCAGGTGGCCGAGAAAAAGGAGATAAAAAGAAATAACCAATAAAAACTCTAACATCTTCTGCAGGCTATTGAATCGCCCATTCAAACAACACAAAGTCTTGCTGTATTCTGACATTATGCAGTTAGCCCCAGCACTTGAACTGCTCCTGAGAGGAAAGGGTTAACTCTATGCTAGAGCAAGGAACATTGAGCTCAAGCTCGGTTCAAACCTCTGTCTGCTGAACTTTGAAGTTTAACCGTCTGATTCTTTACTCCGCCTAACTGAACAGTTGCTCTGAAGATCTCTCCTTCGCTATCGGTTGGTCCGGTAAAACACGTTGGTTTAAACCGCTATTTTTACTTAATTTCGGTTCAGATCCCTGTCTGCGGTACAGTAAGTACTTTAGGTAGTGGACTAGTGCTGAATTTTGTAGAAATTATAAAACTTATATTTCAATTGGTTCGGCTGGACCGGTTGTCTGTATTTTGTCTTGTGTTTTTTCTTTTAGTCTGAATTTAGTGTGAGGTATCGGTCCTTATCGGTTCTAAACAAAAAAACAAAAAAAAAACATGTTTTATCGTTTTTATCCCCAACACCTGTGACACGGTTAGGAACCGATAAGGGGGTCTCGCCTAGCTGTTGCCGAAAAAAGGGTAAGTTGTACGATGGCTTTGTCTGAGAAACCCAAGAGAAAAACTGGGCCCAGTAGGTTTCAACAGTGCAGTGAGTGTGGAGAGGCCTTTGCTAAGGCTGATCCCCACACCACCTGTGTTTATTGTCTGGGTTTTAACCACCTGGAGTCAGACTGCCAAATATGTAAAAATTTTCCTAAGGCCACCCTGGATAAAAGGTTGGGCAGGCTTAGGGGAAAGGAGTCCGAGAAGTCCGCTGACCCAGATTGCCAGCCTGGTTCGGTTCCGACCAAACCTGAGGGAGCGCTCACTGACCTGGGCGAGACTCCCTCGGGCAAACGGAGAGTCGATCCTAAGGGGTCGGTTCCAGCAAAAAGAAAGAAAAAAGAGAAATCTGTTGTTCCGGATTTAGAACCGCATCATCCAACTGCCGAGGAAATTGCCAGAGTGATTAGTATAGTTGAATCGCTCCATTTGGTTTCGGCTGATCCAACGCCTCCCGGTAGGCGTTCGGTTTGGTCTGTTCTACCGGTTCAGGATTATTCCTCAGAAGACTATTATGAACCGGATTTGGAGGGGATGAAGATTATTATGATGATGGTGGTGTGGAAGGTCTGGATGAGCCCATAGAACCGGACATCTCCCCAGACAGACCTTCTGGTGTTTCGCCTCCGAGGCTTTCCGAGTCCCCTTCCCACTTTATGTTCTTCAAAAAAGTGGTAGAAACCCTCCAGCTCCCTCTGGATGAAGCTGTCGAGGAGCAAGAGGAGCCTGACTATGTGGAGATGATGGACATCCCAGAGTCCAAGAGATTGTCCATTCCCCTTCACAAATCCTTTGGGAAACAAACACAGATTCTTTACCTCCTGTGGACAGGCGAATGGACAAGAGGTATATGTTGTCAGGCCCAGGTACGGAGTACTTGTACTAGCAATGCAGCCATGTTCGGGTTGTGCAGGCTGCAGCCTGTGATAAGGCTAATATACCCTTTGCTTCACACTCCGTAGATAAAGGCTCCAGGAAGCTGGATGCCATGGCTAAAAAACAGTACATGGCATCTTCCTTGGGACTCAGGCAGGCTAATTATATGGCCTACACAGCCAGATACCAGAAGTCCAGATGGGATACTGTTCTGGAACTGACTAAACAGACTTCCCCCCAGCTTGCCAGGGTGCTGGAGGAGGTGGCTACTGATGGGATTGCGGCATCAAAAATCCAGTTTCATGCCACTGTGGACTCCAGTTATGTGTCATTACGAGTCATGGCTACATCTGTGGCTCTTCGGAGACTGACTTGGCTCAGATGTACTAGCCTATCACAGGACACCCAGGCTAAGGCCATGGATTTCCCTGTCATCGAGAATTCTCTGTTTGGGGAGCAGACAGAGAATTGTATGAAAAAGATGGATGAGTATAGGACCACCTACAGGAGTGCACAAGCCAAGGAAAGGCAGGCTACTCCTCAAAAGCAGCAAGCTAGGGGCAGGGGCAGGCCTTTTCACAGGCCTTTCTACCAGGCACAGGCCTCCTCTCCTTTTCTCAGAGGGGGTTCTTCAGAGGGAGAGGCAGAAGAGGGATGAGCAGGGCTGCATCCCCCTCTCAGCCTAAAGCTCCTGCCAAGCAGACACCCTGATGTGTCAGCCAGGGTCGAATCCCCAATTCTGGTAGGAGGCAGGCTGGCTTACTGCTTCCAGGACTGGAAGTCTGTTACCTCAGACAAGTGGGTCCTGGAGGTAGTAAGCCAGGGACTGGCCCTCCGCTTC
The DNA here is from genome assembly GCA_016271365.2 of Neoceratodus forsteri. NCBI lineage: Eukaryota > Metazoa > Chordata > Ceratodontiformes > Ceratodontidae > Neoceratodus > Neoceratodus forsteri. Next base: position 880,041,256 of record CM057450.1, on the reverse strand, counting down.
AAAAAATTTCCAAAGCTGAGGGCCAGGTTCTTTCCACCTGCAAACATCTCTGAAATCATTTCCCTAGAGGCAGAGGTTTCATCTCTGCTGGCTCTCAGAGCCATAGAGAAAGTTCCTACACTTCACAGGGGCAAAGGTCTGTACTCCAGATACTTCCTTACCCGGAAAAAAAAAAACAGGGGAGTGGAGGCCCATCCTAGATTTAAGATACTTAAACAAGCACCTAGTAAAGCCAGAATTCAAAATGATGATTCTGGGAATAATTCTTCCCTCTCTAAGGCCAGGGGACTGGCTAGCCTCCCTGGACCTGAAGGATGCCTACTTTCACATTCCCATCAGGTGCTCCCACAGAAAGTACCTCAGGTTTGAACTGCCTTCAGGCCATTATCAGTTCAAAGCAGTGCCCTTCTGCCTAACATCAGCTCCAAGGGTGTTTACAAAATGCCTAGCAGTAGTAGTGGCCTTTCTAAGGAGACAAAACATTTCCATATTCCTATACCTGGATGACTGGCTCATTGTGGGTCAGTCCAAGTCGAATCAAATTTGCAAGTGACCCAACAAGTGCTCACTTCTCTAGGATTCCTCTTCAATCTTCCCAAATCAGTTCTCGAGCCAGTATATCTCTTGACCTTCATAGGGGTAGAGTTGGTTACTGTCAAAGCAAGAGCCTTTCTCCCTCTGGCAAGGGTAAAGGCCATTATAGAGCTGGCCTCCTCTTTCTCCCTTCTGATGTCTCGACCAGCAAGGCATTTCCTTCAACTCCTAGGCCACATGGCAGCTTCCACTGCAGTGGTCTAAGGGGCCAGATTTCAGATGAGGGACATCCAGTTCCATTTGAAGGCTTTTTGGTCTCAGAAAAAAGATCCTGTAACAAAGCTTATTCCAGTGACTCAGACCCTGATCCAGGCTCTCCAATGGTGGTTGGATCAGGACAACCTCAGGCAAGGGGTTCCATTCATCACTCCGTCTCATTTTGCAGTTCTAACCACAGATGCTTCTCTCCTGGGGTAGAGAGCTCACCTGAGGGCCCTCACAGCTCAGGGAGTGTGGTCCCCTCAGGAGTCTATTCTCCACATCAGTCTTCTGGAGCTCAGGACAATGTACCTGACTCTCCAAGCCTTCTCTGAATCGGTACAGAACAAGGTGGTTCAGGTCAAGACAGACAACACCACCACCAGGGAGGCATTCAGTCTACAGCCTTGTGCATGGAAGCCATGAAGTTATGGTCCCTGGCTTATTCTCTACAGACCTCTCTGGTAGCAGTCCACCTTCCAGGAAAGGACAATGTGCTAGCAGATGTATTGAGCAGGATTTCCAAGGGCCATCATGAATAGTCCCTGAACCCCCTAGTGTTGAAAGTGATCTTTTCAAGGTGGGGCACCCCAGAGATAGATCTTATTGCAGCCCCAGACAATCTCCAACTTCCCTCTTTTGTTGCAGACCCCCAGTCTTGGGTTCAGCCCCCCACCCCGGATGCTCTAATTCTGGATTGGGAGGGAAAATTTCTTTAAACCTTTTCCTCTACTGTTCAAAGTCCTGGTCAAGATAAGGTCACAATCTTGCAAAGTGATCCTGATTGCTCCAGACTGGGCCAGACAGCCTTGGTATCCCCTGTTGCTGTCCCTAGCAGTCCATCTTCCCCTATCTCTCCCCAGGAATCGCAACCTGTTAACTGTATCTCAGGGAAGGATCTGGTACCCCAACCTTCGGTCTCTTAATCTCAAGGCATGGCTCTTGAAGAGCTAGAATATGCAAAACTGCATCTGTTTCAAGGGGATCTGGACATTCTCAAAGCCTCTCGAAAACCTGCCATCAGAAAGACATATAACTGCAGATAGAAAAGATTCAGCATTTGGTGTTCCAAGAAGCATATATCCCCAGATACCGTTGACTTGTCTACAGTTCTGGATTACATGGTTCATCTTAATGGCCTAGGACTCAGACCAGCTACCCTCAAAGTACACTTGTCAGCTGTTTCTGCTTTTCTGTCAGTGGGAAAGCCCTCCTCACTGGCATCTCACCCTGTTTTCTGTAAATTCTTCAAAGAATTTCTTCATCCCAATCCGCCCTTTAGTGATCCTACTCCTGCTTGGGATCTTAATGTTTGCATTGCTCAGCTTATGCAACCCCCTTTTTGAGCCTTTGTCCTCAGCAGAGCTTAAGTACTTGACTTGGAAAACTGTGTTCCTGGTAGCAAATACCTTTGCCAGGCATTTCAGTGAATTGCAAGCTCTGTCAGTGGAGCCTGATTTTATCTCATTCCATAGAGATAAGGTGGTCCTTAGAACCAACAGGAGGTTCTTACCCAAAATGGTTTCAGATTTTCATCTGAACCAGTCCGTGTCTCTTCCTGTATTCTTCACTGATCATTTTTCTTCAGGAGAGAGAGAAGATTACACAGTTTGGATGTTAAAAGGGCTCTTAGCTACTACATTGAGCATACTAAGGCATTTAGGTTTGACTCCCCTCCAGTTGTTCCTCACTTATGGTGAAGTCAGGAAGCGTAAACCTGCAACTGAGAGAACTATTGCCAGGTGGATTGTCTCTTTTATACAATTCTGCTATGAAAAGCTAGGCAAAGTGCCCCCCTCAGGCCTGAGGGCTCATTCGACTAGAGGTACAGCTGCTTCTCTGGCTGTTGCCAGAGAAATACCCTTATTAGAGATGTGCAAAGTAGCCACCTGGAAAACAGTCCATACATTCACCAAGCATTAATTACTCTCTGGATATCCAGGCTAGGAGTGATGCTAGGTTTGGTACAGCAGTACTGCATAGCCTATTCCCAAAATAGGTTCGATACCCTCCTCCATGAAGGTACTGCTTTGTAGTCTGCATAATGTCAAAATACAGCAAGATTTCATGTTGTTTGAAGAAAAAAATACTCACCTTAGTAATTGTGTTTCTTCTAATGGAGTCCTGCTGTATTCTGACCTCTCTCCCTGCCCCACTTCTCAGAACCTGGTTTGTGGGAAGTGGGCTGGTGCGCACAGTGTTGCACCTCAGGGGTGTACTTGGTACTCTTCCCCTCTTTAGACAGGGGGAGTGGGTTATTTAGATGTTTTGGTAGTTATTTTTGTTCACTACCTAGTTTTTGTTTTGGATTTCTCGACTTCAGTCTTTTGGGGATCCAACATATTTGGTTGCCTTTTTGGCTAGTAGATTTTACAATTTCTACATGGGGGGGTATTTGGTTAGTGTTAGCGCATAAGAATATGACGGTTACACTTCAGAGTGCAGCAGACAGAGGTTTGAACCGAGCTCAAGCTCAACGTTCTATGCTCTGGCATCGAGTTAACTCTTTCCTCTCCGGAGCAGTTCAAGTGCTGGGGCTAACTGCATAATGTCAGAATACAGCAAAACTCCATTAGAAGAAACACAATTACTAAGGTGAGTAATTTTTTCCTACTGCAGTCCTCCTGTTATGTTAGCCACAGGGGGTTCTGGAATTTCTGGGTACAGGAAATGTCACCTTACAAGGCAGTGACATTAACTTGATATAATCTACTGCACTGCAGTAAACAGGAAGTAAATAAAAATGTTTTTGCACAGAAAATGTAAATTGAGATCAGCCTCACAGTTGAGTGTGAGGCTCTTATTACTGACAGTTACCCTTCAAGGGAAAGCAAGTTCAATAAAAGAGAGTCGCATTCATAAAACTGGCCTGAAATCCAGTTCAGAATTTAACCCTTGGAGTTGTAAAGAATCTAGTCTGTAGACCCTCTCTGTTTCCTAAGTGAAGTCTTGAGCCTGTCTCTACCCCTATAGGTTCTGGAACATACTCCACTGCTCCAAATATTTAAAGGAATTAGTAGTACTATTATGCTGTTGCCTAAAATAATCTCCCAATGCACTCCTTATATTCTCTGTTCATCGCTCTCACATGTTCTTATATTCGTTCCTGTAATGGGCGTTTAGTTCATCCCACATATAATAAATTAAAACTACACCACCCTACATAAACCACAAAAGGAGTTCTACAGGTTACATAGTCCCTAGTGTGTATTTTTTTCATAATAGGTGTACAGATTGCCTGCCTTACTTGTCCATACTCGCAGATATTACAGAATGGCATGGATAAAGTCCCCGTTTACTAACTGTCCTAGTTTTTGACCTGTCCACATAATGGCTATGTACCAAATGATCAGCTATAGTTTTCCCCTTCTAAAAGTTACACAAGGTAATTTCTGAAAGATAGGTTTTAATTCCCCATTATCCTGCAGAATTTTCAGGAAAATGGGGAATTACAACCTGTCTTTCAGAAGTTCTCTCAGGTAACCTTTAGAAGGAGGGAAATATATTATTTGGTGCATAGTTAGTCTTCATCGAGGATATCTCTTGAATCAGGCCAGACCTATGGAACTATAGCCGCCAGGCAGTAGGACCACATGGAAAGGTTTCTAGCTAGCAGTCCTACTAGGGGTCGCCCATGACGATGTAAGCCAACGTCATCCCTCCCATATAAACGTGGGTGGCTCTGTGCCCTCCTCAGTTCTTTTTCCACTATTGACCATCGCAAGTTGAACTCCATGGAGACACCGCCACTTCAGTTGACTGCCAAATCTTTGATTTCGATCTTTATTTTCGTTTCTCACCCTAGTTTGTTAATCACTTTATTTTTTTTTTTTGTATTTATTTACTCTTTCCCTAGATCTGGTGACCCCCACTCCTTCAGGCTCTACTGTACAATCCTCCCATCCACCTCAACCAACCTCTTCTCGGGCTTCTCCTTCTAGCCCTCATATCGCAGCCGATCCCCAGGATATCCCGGATGTAACCCTTCGCCAGGTGGGTCCCCCTCCTCCGAAGGGGAAGGCACCAGGAGAGGGAATCCCCAGTGCACCCTTCTAGGGCCCAGGGACCCAGAGAGGTTCTCGAGGAGTCGGAGTGCCGTCATCCGGCAGTCACAGAGCTGCTTTTTCCAGTTTTCTGCTTCCCATCTTGTAGCGCTCCAGCAGTGCCCCCAGTCTCCACTAGGGCCACTGTTGCTTAAGTCTCCTCTCCCACCCCAGGAGGAGAGAGGCGCCCTCCGACGCCAATCCTTTCCTCCCGACGCACCCGAGTCCATTCCCCAACCCAGGCCGCCGGGCGTGGTTCGGAGGTAGGCGCCAGAGCCTCAACCCTCTGTGCCACCGGGCCGGTTCACTTTATTTTTTAAAGAGATTTTCACCATTGTTTATGTTGACCGACCCTGAGAAACTCTGCAGATGCTGCGGGTGTGGCAAGAAGATCTACAGTGAGGGTGATCATGATGCCTGCATCCACTGTCTCAGTGCCAATCACGATGTTGAGGCCTGTGAGATCTGCTGCGGATTCAACAAGGCCACCATCACTTTGAGTGTTGGCTGCTGCTGCATAGTCGACTGCCTCGGCAGTGACTCCCACTGCTGCCCACACCCTTTCCTTCACAAGGTCGGCTCTGGCAGTGCTGCCTGCCAGTCCTTCTTTGGCTGGCTCTGGCTCATCGATGTCGGGCCTCCTGATGCCCCCACCAGTGTTCCAGCCCCTGCTGTTCAGACCCCTTCTGGCCCAGGAGCAACAGGCAGGGAGTTCCACCACACCTGCTTTGGCCAGTGTAGGTCTCTCGACACTGGGATTTCTGCCTCCCCCATCGATGACTTTGACCATTTTGTCAGTGCTGGGTATTCAGCCTTCCTCTTCGTTACCTCAGGCAGTCATGTTGGTGCCAGGGCCTCAGTCTCTCTCATTGACGCTACTGGTTGTACTGCCAACACTGGAGCCACAGCCTCTTTCCTTTTTTTAATCATTTAGCACTTTTTCCACCTTCGGTGGAGCTGACCCTCGCGATCTCTGGCCACCATCTCCCGCACCTCCCGACCCAGTTGTGCGCGTGTGCCACATGAACCCACAGAACCAGGGAAGGGCCAACATCGCACCGTATCTTGGACAGGTGCCTCTTTCAGGTCCAGGGGCGCGGCCATCAACTGCCGAGATTGCCTCCCAATGTTTTTCCTCCATTAGCTTCCCCTTGGAGCACAGACGTGCAGTGACATCTCGGCACTACGTGCTGACATCTGCCGCGCTCCGCCCCATACTGTCAATGCCCTGGTGGTGTCCCCGGTCATCACCAGGGGCCACTATGGAGTGGAGAAACCCAGGATCCTTCCCCAGGATAGGAGAGCAGTCCCTTGGATGCTCGATCCCATCCCTCTCCTGCCAGCCCCTGGCGACCTGGGCTCGCGTCTGAACCTGGGTCGCCAGCGTGACGCGAGGTGTGGCGTCCAGCACCTCACTCCTCAGCACCACCGGGCCAGCTCACAGCCTCTTTCGTCGATGCTGCAGGCCATACCACCAACACTGGGGATCCAGCTCTCCCCATTGGCTCCGCAAGGTACTCCGGCAACACCGATTACTATCAACATCCAAACTGTGCTTTCCTCCTTTTGGGAGTTTATGCACCGAATTGCTGCTTCTCTGGACCCGTCGATGCCGGGGCCTACCAGGCCAGCCCCTGTGCCAACACCGTCCATGGCGACGCGACCAGTGTGCTCTCAGGCATTGCTCTCCTGTGTGCCCAGTTCAGAGCCAGTGAATTAAGGACAAGTACAATCCTGACTTCCTCCACCATGATGAGGAGGATGGGGAAGAGGTGGAAAAGAGAGCTCGGAGCCCCTCCAGGTCAACCTCCACTGTTGCCTTAGGGGGAGAGGACTACACTAAATAGACCCCGAGGTCCCACCTGATGACCTCTTCTTCATCTCATTCGTAAGGCAGCTGCAAGCAGCTGTGGGATTGAAGCTTGGGAACAGGATATTACCAGGATTAATCTGGCCAAATATTTAGAATTACCAGATGCTCCCCCTCTGATCATTCCTCCTCTGTCAGCTATGTTTGAGGATGCCACCATGGCTGCCTGGTATAGGCCAAATATGATCCCTCTGGTGTCCAGAAAGGCAGTCAGATTGTACCAGGCTCCCTCTGGGAAGGCTTTTCTCACAGGGCAACCACATGCAGATTCAGTGATGATAAGTGCGGCCTATGACAGGTCCAAGAGGCCTCAGCACCTCAGCTCTCTTCCCCCTCGATAAGGAGTCCAGAAAGCTGGACCTTTTGGGCAAGAGGGCCTATGCCTCTTCCACACTGGCCTTCAGGATTGCCAACTACATTGTCCATATGGTCAAATTGTGTATTATTTCTCATCATGTCTGGTTCTGGGGCAAAAAGAAAATCTAAAGCAGGCCATGCCCCTATGCATCAGTGCCTGTGGCCAGCATTTTTCCATTTCGGATCGGCATGATGTTTGCTTGCGATGCCTGGGACCCAATCACGATATGGATCATTGCTATACCTGCTTCTCCATGGACCACTGTGTTCTTGAAGTTCACGTGTTTAAAGTCAGCAGGGCCCTGCCGACTTTCAGAGGGCAGCATCGTTTGCGGGTTGCCAAGGCCAGGACACTTGACCCTTCCTCCAGTTCCCCTCCCGGGTCTGTACGGCCCAGTGAGGAGGAGGCCTCCTCCAATTCTAGCCTTGCCGAGGAGGAGGCCTCTTTTGCTGCACTGGAGGAGCAACGCGATTCCCTCTGGAGTCGCGTTGCTGGTGCTGCCCCGGCAGTCACCTCCACGGAGGTGCAAGCTCCCTCAGTGTCGTGGCCTACGGCTGCTGGGCCTGGCACTGGCAGACCCTTGACGCCACCTCCTGGCACCGTCCAGAATCCCGGTGCAGTTCACGGTGTCGGTGATCAGGATGGTGCCATGGGTGGTGACATGTTCTGCAGCGGCGCCGCTTGTGGTGCAGATGCCAGGAGCCCTCCTGCAGTCGCTAGACTGGAGGTCTGCCTGGTCACTTCCTCTTCAGAGGAAGATGACTCGCAGGTCGATCCAGACTGGCACCCTGACTCTTGGGAGTTGGAGAGCCCCTTGGGATGCTGTACCAGGCGGCCCAGCGGCCCTGTCCCAGAGTCCCCGGAGCCTGTTGTCCTGGAGGAGCCTACGGCTAAGGGTGGCTGTGAACCCACTGGAGACGACAGTCTAGGAGCTCAGGGTGGAGTGTCCGCCTCTCGGGAGGACGGGGCAGCTGCTATTCCTGGTGCTGCCTAGGCCCTTCAAGGGGGGACTGGGACCCCCTCTTCTGCGGTCTCCCTCGGATGGCCTGTGGTATTGGGGGACCCAGGTTCACTGGGGTTGAGGAAGATGGCATCCTCTGAGTCTGAAAGGTTGAGGGGCCGGGGTGAAGCGCGACTACCCCCTCCACGGCCCTGTGGGACGTGGGGAGGAGTTGCAGCGCTGAACCCCGCCTTTCCCTCGAGGTCTCAGAGGCATCTTTGGTTGGCGGCATGGAGGGTTGCCCTTCTGGACACATGCAACCCCAGTCGTGTCACAGGGGAGCTTCTTCCTTTGGGTTTTTCTGGAGTTTGCCACCTCGGACACAGCCTTCGCAACCCGGTTCAAACAATGTGAAGTCTTGCTGTATTCTGACAATTGCAGTGATTCCCAACCTTTGAACTGCCCCGGAGAACAAATAGTTAACTTTCTAGGCAGGGCATAGAATGCTGAGCTCGAGCTCGGTTGAAGTCTCTGTCTGGAGTGGTTCAAACCTAAACCGTCAGATTCTTTACTCCGCCTCACTGAACGGTCGCTCCAGAGATGTCTCCTTCAGCTCGGTTCGAAAAGTCGGTTAAAGTTTCAGTTTTCGTCGGTTTTTAAACCGAAAAAGTATCCACATAGTTGGTTCAGTCTCTGTCTGTGGTGCCGTGAGTACTAGATAGGAATTGTTTTGTTTTTCTGTGTGGAAATTGTAAAAGTGCGGCTCGGTTCTGCTGAACCGGCCATTTGATAGCGAAATTTGTTTGTTTACTTAGTGTGTGGTTACCGGTTCTTATCAGTTCTAAAAAAAAAAAAAAAAGCGTGTTTTGAAATGTTTTTTTCCAATACTCATGACACGGTTAGCAACCGATAAGGGAGTCTTGCCTGGCGGTTGCCGAAAAAAGGGTAAGTTTGGTTAGGTTGGCCATGTCTGAGAAACCCAAGAAAAAAACCAGGCCCACTGGGTTTCAGCACTGCAGTGAGTGTGGGGAGGTCTTTGCTAAGGCCATCCCCACACCACCTGTGTTTATTGTCTGGGGTTTGACCACCTCGATTCAGACTGCCAAATATGTAAAACTTTCCCAAATCTACCCTTGAGAAGAGATTAGGTAGACTGAGGGAAAAGGAGGCCGAGAAGTCTGCTGACCTGGATGGCCAGCCCGGTTCGGTTTCGACCGAACCAGAAGGAGTGCCATCTGACCAGGGCGATACTTCTTCGGGCAAAAGCAGAGACGATTCTGAGGGATCGGTTCCGACAAAAAGAAAACACAAAGATAAATCGACCGGTTCGGATCCAGAGGTTCATGTTCCGACTGCCGAAGAGATAGCCAGAGCGATTCAGATTGTGGAATCGCTCCGTCTGGTTCTGACCGATCTGGCTCCTTCTGGCAGGGGTTCGGTTCGGTTGGTTTCCCCGATTCAAGAGTATACCCTTGAAGATTTTTATGAACCGGAATTTGAAGAGGAAGGGGTATTTGAGGATGATGATGTAAGTGAAGGTCTGGATGTGCCTGTGGAACCGGACATCTCCTCAGACAGACCTTCGGGTGTTTCCCCTCCTAGGCTTTCTGAGTCCCCTTCTCACTTTATGTTTTACAGAAAGGTGGCTGAAACCCTCCAGCTTCCTATGGAGGAGGCTGTGGAAGATCAAGAGGAGCCTGATTATGTAGAGATGATGGACATCCCAGAGTCCAGGAGACTGTCTGTTCCCCTCCATAAATCGTTTGGGAAACAAACACAAAAAATCTTAGTCTCCTAACACTATACCTCCTGTGGATAGAAGAATGGACAAGAGGTATACACTTTCAGGCTCAGACACAGAGTTCTTATATCAACAGTGCAGCCATGTTGGGGTAGTGCAGGCTGCTGCCTGTGACAAGGCAAATATTCTCTTGGCTTCACGCCCTCCTGACAAGGACTCTAGGAAGATTGATGCCATGGCAAAGAAGCAGTACATGGCATCTTCCTTGGGACTCAGGCAGGTAAATTACATGGCCTATACAGCCAGGTACCAGAAGTCCAGGTGGGACACTGTACTGGCACTGGCTAAACAGGCCTCCCCCCAGCTAGCCAAGGACTTGGAGGCAGTGGCTGCAGATGGGATTGAGGCATCTAAGGTTCAGTTTCATGCTGCTGTGGACACTAATGATGTGTCATCAAGAGTCATGGCTACATCTGTGGCTCTTCGGAGGATGGCTTGGCTCAGATGTACTAACCTCTCGCAGGACACCCAGGCTAAGGCCATGGATTTCCTTGTAGTGGGTAATTTTCTGTTTGGGGAGCAGACAGAGAATTATATGAAGAAGATTGATGAGTACAGGACCACTTACAGGAGTGCTCAGACCAAGGAAAAGCAGGCAACTCCTCAAAGGCAGCAGTCTAGGGGCAGGGGCAGGCCTTTTCAAAGGCCTTTTTACCAAGCACAGGCATCTTCTTCCTTTTCTCAGAGGGGGTTCTTCAGAGGGAGCTGCAGAAGGGGGATGAGCAGGGCTGCATCCACTCCTCAGCCTAAAGCCCCTGCTAAGCTGACACCCTGATGGGCCTGCCCGGGTTGACTGTCCTATTCCAGTTGGCTGGGTCGACTCTCCTATTCCAGTAGGGGGCAGGCTGGCTTACTTTATCCAGGACTGGATGTCTGTTACATCAGAAAAGTGGGTCCTGGAAGTAGTAAGCCAGGGACTGGTTCTCAGCTTCAAAAAATTTCCAAAGATGAGAGCCAGATCTTTTCCACCTGCAAATCTCTCGGAAACCCTTGCCCTAGAGGCAGAGGTTTCTTCTCTCCTAGCTTTAAGAGCTATAGAGAGAGTACCTACCCTACACTGGGGCAAAAGACTGTACTCCAGGTGCTTCCTGACCCCCAAAAAGACAGGGAAGTAGCGACCCATCCTAGACCTAAGTTATGTAAACAAACATCTTTTAAAACCAAAGTTCAAGATGATAACTCTGGGAATAATCCTTCCCTCTCTAAGGCCAGGGGACTGTATAGCCTCCCTGGACCTCAAAGATGTCTACTTTCACATTCCCATCAGGTGCTCCCACAGAAAGTACTTCAGGTTCGAGTTGCCCTCAGGCCATTATCAGTTCAGAGCAATGCCCTTTGGGCTAACTTCAGCCCCAAGGGTCTTCACAAAGTGCCTGGCAGTAGTAGTTGCCTTTCTAAGAAGGCAAAAGATTTCCATATCTGGAAAATTGGCTAATAGTGGGTCAGTCCCCAGACCAAGTCAGGTTTCACCTGCAAGTGACCCAGCAAGTGCTCACTTCTCTAGAATTTCTTCTCAGCCTTCCCAAGTCGGTTCTCAAACCAGTCCAGCTTCTTACGTTTATAGGGCAGAACTGGACACACTTGGAGCAAGAGCCTTTCTTCCTCTAGAAAGGGCAAGGGTTCTTATGGAACTAGCTTCTTCCTTCAGCCTTCGGGGATCTCGACCAGCAAGGCATTTCCTCCAGCTCTTGGGCCACATGGCAGCTTTAGCTGCAGTGGTCCAAGGGGCAAGATTCCAGATGAGGGATATTCAGTTCTACCTGAGAGCTTTCTGGTCTCAGAGGAAGGATTCCCTTACCAAACTGATCCCAGTGACTCTGACCTTGATCCAAGCCCTCCAGTGGTGGCAGGATCAGAACAATTTAAGACAAGGTGTTCCTTTTGTTGCTCAGTCTTGTTCAGTGGTCCTTACCACGGATGCTTCTCTCCTGGGCTGGGGAGCCCATCTGGGGTCCCTTACTGCCCAGGGGCTGTGGTCCCCCAAGAATCCCTTCTCCACATCAGTCTTCTAGAGCTCAGAGCAGTTTTTCTGGCTCTAAAAGCATTTTCAGTCGGTACAGAGCAGGGTGGTTCAAGTCAGAACAGACAACACCACCACCATGTCGTACATCAGCAAGCAGGGAGGCAGAAACTCGGTCCACGGCCTTGTACACAGAAGCCATGAAGTTGTGGTCCCTGGCTTCTTCCCTGCAAAGCTCTCTTGTAGCAGTTCACCTTCCAGGCAAAGACAATGTGCTAGCAGATGCACTGAGCAGGATTTCTCAGGGCCATCACGAATTGTCCCTGGACCCTCAGGTGTTGAAAGTGATTTTTTTTCAAGGTGGGACACTCCAGAGATAGATCTCTTTGCAGCCCCAGACAATCACCAACTCCCACTCTTTTGTTGCAGACCTCCAGTCTTGGGCTCAGTCCCTCTGGACGCCCTGATCCTGAATTGGGAAGGGAAGTTTCTGTATTAATTCCCCCCCTTCCCACTCCTGTTCAAAGTTTTGGTAAAAATAAAGTATCAACCTTGCAAGGTGATTCTGATTGCTCCAGATTGGGCCAGACAGCCCTGGTACCCCCTGTTGCTGTCCCTAGCAGTCCATCGTCCCCTGTCTCTTCCCAGGAATTATAACCTGTTAACATCCTCTCAGGGAAGGATTTGGTACCCCAGTCTTCAGTCTCTCAATCTCAAAGCATGGCTCTTGAAGAGTTAGAGTTTGCAGATCTGCATCTTTCCCAAGGGGTTCTGGATATCCTCAAGGCTTCTCGAAGGCCCTTCACCAGAAAGACTTGCAACTCCAAGTGGAAAAGATTCAGCATTTGGTGTTCTAAGAAGCATGTTTCTCCAGACACTGCTGGATTGCCTACAGTTCTGGATTATATGGTCCATCTTAATGGCCTAAGCCTCAGACCAGCTACTATCAAAGTACACTTGTCAGCTGTTTCTGTGTTTTTGTCAGTGGGGAAGTCTTCCACACTATCTTCCCATCCTGTGTTCTGTAAATTTTTTAAAGGATTGCTTCACACCGATCCTCCTTTTAGAGACCCTGCCCCTGACTGGGATTTGAATGTTTGCATTGCTCAACTTATGCAACCCCCCCCCTTTGAGCCTATGTCTTCAGCAGAGCTTAAATACTTGACTTGGAAAACTGTGTTCCTGGTAGCCATTAACTCTGCTGGTCACATCAGTGAATTGCAAGCCCTGTCAGTGGAACCTGATTTTATCTCATTTCACAGGGATAAAGTGGTCCTTAGAACCAATAGAAGGTTCTTGCTCAAAGTGGTTTCAGACTTCCATTTAAACCAGTCTGTGTTTCTCCCTGTTTTCTTCACTGATCATTCTTCCTCAGGAGAGAGGAGGCTACACAGTTTAGATGTCAAAATAGCCCTTAGTTGCTACATAGAGCGTACCAAGGGTCGCAGGTTTAACTCCCTTCAGTTGTTCCTCACTTATGGAGAAGTGGAAAAGGGCAAACCTGCAACCAGTAGATCTATTGCCAGGTGGACTGTGTCTTGTATACAATTCTGCTATGAAAAACTGGGAAAAACTCCACCCTCAGGCCTGAGGGCTCATTCCACAAGAGTTGCATCTGCTTCCCTGGCTGCTACCAGGGATATCCCTCTCTTTGAAATTTGTCAAGCAGCCACCTGGAAAACGGTCCATACTTTTACCAAGCATTACTCTCTGGATATCCGGGCTAGGAGTGATACTCGGTTTGGCACAGCAGTACTTCAGAGCCTATTCCCAAAGTAGGTTCTGTCCCTCCTCCTTGGAGGTACTGCTTGGTAGTCTGCAATTGGCAGAATACAGCAAGACTTCTTGTTGTTTGAAAAAAAAAATTACTCACGTTAGTAATTATATTTCTTCTAATGGAGTCTTGCTGTATTCTGACCTTCCTCCCTGCCTCCCCTCTCGGAACCTGTTTTATGGGAAGTGGGTGGGCAGGTGCAGTGTTGCACCCCAGGGTGTTTTTTGCTTGCACCCTCCTCCTTTTTGTTTGGGTGCTGATTTATTATTATTTGTAGTACATTGGGTTTTGTTTTTGGGTTTCCTGACTTGAGTCTTCCTTGGGAATCCAAAACTTTTTTCAGCCAGTTGGCTAGTAAGAATTTTTACAATTTCCACATAGAATTTTTAGTTTAGTTGGGCTCGTAAGAATCTGACAGTTTAGGTTTGAACCACTCCAGACAGAGACTTCAACTGAGCTTGAGCTCAGCATTCTATGCCCTGCATAGAAAGTTAACTATTTGTTCTCCGGGGCAGTTCAAAGGTTGTGAATCACTGCAATTGTCAGAATACAGGAAGACTCCAATTGAAGAAACACAATTACTAAGGTGAGTAGTTTTTTCTTTGGCCCCAGGGTCCCCACGCTCGGCGGGACCAGTCTCTAGGTCTCAGAGCCTTGGCAGAGGCTGGGCACTATCAGTTCGGTGCCCATTGCCCATCCCTCTGCAGAAACCTCCTCCTCTCCCAGGCCATGTGGGTACCACGGGGCTGTTAACGTGAGAGATGTTCAGAGCCACCGCAGTGGCCTTTCCCACTTATGTCAGGGCCATGGACGAACTGGTCTTTCGCATGTCTTCCCCACCGCAGGGGTCTTCTGAACATTCAAGCTTCCCTTACTCATCGTCTCCCTCTTCCATGGGAGAAGAATGTTCGTCCACCTGTCCTCCGACCCTGATTTCACTGAATATCAGCAGTTCCCTTCAAGGCTGGTTCAGGAGCTTCCGTATTTCTCACATTCTGCAGAGCAATACCAAGTGGGAGACGTGCTCATTCCTAAGTGAATTCAGTGCCCACCACCTGGTGGTGCCTGCCTGGCCCATCCCATTCCAGGAAGCATCAGTCCACACCTGGCAGTCTCCAGCCGCCCATTCCCCAACCCCAGTGGACTACAGGAGATGGTACTGCGCCCCCAGGAGTCTCTAGGTTCTCTACTTCATCCGCCTTCAGGGCTGACGTTCCCTAGACACTCCTTCCGGGCTTCAGTGCCTGGCGCACGACCGACCCCTAGATCTGGATTCCACAGAATTCGACCGGTGGGGACGAAGAGTTTTCTCTTCGGCATGTGCGTTAATGTGCTTGGATTCTTATCAGGCTCACCATGCTGCCTACAGCAGACACCTGTGGTCGATGCTAGTGCAAGTTCTGGCATTTTTGCCTGATATGGAGCAATCTAGACAGGCCAGTGGGTGGGTGAGTTTATGTGTGTGGTTTGTTATTTTATAGTTTTGGCTGAGGCTTGTGCTGTTTAAAGGTTGGGTGGGATAGTCCTGGTTGAAATGTGTTCAGGTACTGACCTTGCTAGACTCACCTATGTTGCCTCTCTGCTGCTCAGCCTCCGCCCCATATCCGATCTTCCTGTTCCTTTGTCTGAAGCTAGATGCTGCAGAGAGGTCGGAATAACTAGGTGGCGGTTGAGTCATTGCTGGCAGAGAGCAGCAAAGGATGAGGTGGTGAGGGGCATTGAGGTTGTAAGGTCCAAGAGATGCCCTGGGTTCAAACAGGGCCGAGGGAAATGCCTGACGTGTTTGGTTCCTGTACCCAGGGATCCCATCGGACTGAGTGGGCAGGTAGTTATAGGACCGGCTGTCTCCCCTAATCCTCTTTGGGTGGTGCTCTGCAATGCCAGATTGCTTGGGAACAAGACTGCTATTTTTGTGGACTTGATTTCCTCTTGTCAGTCTGGCTTGCATTATGGAGACTTGGCTGGGTGATGATGCTGGCCCAGTTCTAGCGGCCGACGTCCCCACTGGGTACTCCGTGATGCACTGCCCGAGGAAGGATTGCTGGGACAGGGGTGTGGCCATCGTTTTTAGAGCCAACCTGGGCTTCACAGTGCATTTAGTTGGTAACACCAGGTCTTTTGAGTGTGTCGCCGTTCGTGGGGGTCCAGGTGCAGGCTGTAGGGTTTTCCTCATTTATCGCCCGCCTGGGCCGGGGGGAGAATTCCTGCAGGAGGTAGCAGACTTCTTTGTTGACCAGGTGTTGGAGTCCCCCATGTGTTTAATCCTGGGGTACTGCAACGCCTGGGTCGACGATGACCCACCAGCACCACACACTCGACCTGGTGTTCCGGCTGGGTCTTGGGGTTGATAACCTCAGGATTGATCCGGTCTTTTGATCCGATCACTGCACTGTGGAGTTCACGTTTGGGGCTCCCCTGATAGTCCTGTCCCTGTGGAGATGGTTGGCTGTCACCCTGTAAGGGGAGTAGACCCAGAAGGACTTTTGGCGGTAGCTGATCTATCTAGGGTTGAGGCGGCTTGTGCGATTGGCACCGGGGAGGCAGTGGCCACCTATAGTAAGGTGGTGTCTGAAGCTCTAGGTGCCATAGCACCAGTTCGTATATGACCCAGATCTCACTTGAGATCCCCATGGGTTGACGGCGATCTCAAGGTGATGAAGATCAAGGATTGGAAGTTGGAGCATTGTTAGCGGAAATCCCAGCCTAGATGCTAATAAACTGGTCCTGCGCACCCATTATCACGAGTACCAGGAAAATTGCTGCAGGGAGGAACAGACCTGCTCAGCTTTTTCGGACTATGGACTAACTTCTTCATCTGGCCTGTCTTCAGCCGAAAAAAGCCTTTTCAGCAACTTTGTGTGAGGCGTTTGCTCTGTTCTTCTCTGACAGGGTGTCAGCTATCCGGTTGGGGATTCCTTCAAGTAGACTTTTGCCTCGCAGTTGCTGGTCTGCTGAGAGCAAAAGAACTCTGCCTACCTGGAAAGAGTTTAGGCCAGTGGAGGTGTCTGAGGTGACTCGGGTGATCTTAGAGTTGAAGCATAGATCTTGTGAACTGGACCCAGCTCCAATGCATTTCTTGATGGGATGTACCGAGGCTGTTGGCCCAGTGTTTGCTGGGATAGCCAGGTGTTTGATGGTGGAAGGGTGTTCCCAGGTCCTCTGAAAGAGGTGCTGGTGAGACTCCTAAAGAAATCTTCCCTCAACCCAGACGTCATAGTGAATTACTGTCCTATCTCCAACCTGTCTTTTTTGAGCAAGGTTGTTAAGAAATTGTTAGCACATCAGCTCGAGGATCGGCTCCTGTCCTTCGACATCTGTAAGCCATTTCAGTTGGGTTTTCAGGCTAGACACAGCACAGAAATTGCACTAGTCAGGGTGCACAATGACTTACTCAGAGCTAGAGACTGAGGAGACAGGTCAGTTCTTGTGCTCCTCGATCTCTCTTCAGCTTTCGTCACCGTGGACCACATTGTCCTTCTGGATCGGCTCTGTGAATTTTGTAGGCTTCCTGGTGTTGCCGTCAGATGGTTTGAGTCCTATCTATCAGACTGGGTGCAGCGGGTAGTGATAGAGAATTTCTCCTCCTCTCCAATGCCTCTGTCTTTCGGAGTTCCACAGGGCTCAGTCTTGTCACTGATGCTGTTCGTGGTTTATATACTGCACCTGGGTGAGATCATTCGGCAGTACAGTGTGGAGTTTCACTGCTATGCAGATGACACCCAGCTGTATTTGTCATTTGGCCCTGGGACATCCGGTGTGGTTGATGTGCTTAACACCTGTCTGGCTAAAATCAATGACAGGGTGGCTTCCAGCTGGTTGCGACTCAACCCGGACAAGACAGAGGTGCTAGTGATTGGGTCATGGGCATGATGGGTTGCTACCTGGAGCGGACACTGGTCTTTTCCTTGGATCTGCTCCACTGATTGCTTCTCCAAAGGTGCAAAATCTAGGTGTGATCCTGGACAGCAGACTGACCTTTGAAGATCAGGTGTCGTCTGTTGTGAAGAGGGGTTTCCACCACTTAATGAGCATCGCCAGGATCAAGCCCCTCATTTTGCCCAAAAATCTGCCGACCCTAGTACATGCCTTTGTGACCTCCTGACCCGACTACTGTAACGCTCTTTACTTCTGGGTCACAGGAGATACCCTCCGCAGGCTGCAACTGGTGCAGAACGTGGCGGCCCGATTACTGGTGGGATTATCTCGGTTATGCCATGTGACTCCAGTTTTGCGTGCTCTGCACTGGCTGCCAATCACGTGGAGGGTGCTTTTCAAGGTGGGCTTGCTCACCTATAAGGCCCTATACAGGCTGGGTTCTGGCCACCTGTCTGAGCTCCTGTCGCCTGTGACCTCTGCCCGCTCCCTCCGTTCCGTTACAAGGGGCCTCCTGGTTGTTCCCATGGTTCGGCTCAAGGCCTCTGGTGACCGAGCATTTAGTGTCTCTGGGCCAGCTCTGTGTAACACACTTCCAGCTGCTGTCTGGGAGGCCCCCTTGATTGATGTCTTTAAGCAGAGGCTTAAGGCCTATCTCTTTTGCCAGGCCTTTGGGGATTAAGCCATCTTCCCCCTACCCTATCCTCAGCTATTTTATATTTATGCTTTTAAGAATGTTATTTTAAAGATTTCGTTACTGCTATTGCATTTATTTCTGTATTCTATTTTTATTGTGTATGGTGCCCAGAGCCTCTGGGATTGGGTGCCTTAGAAATAAAATTGCCTTGCCCTTTCTGCCCAAGGTCTGGAGCTTGCAAGGCACCAGGCAAGGGTGTCTTACAACGCCAGTGAGGTGGCCTCCAGACTGGCAGGGACAGTGATCTGCATTAGGTGGATGGCGTGGCTTCGTCTATCCAGGTTGTCACCCATTGCCCGGTGTAGGATGATCTCCTCCGCTTTCCGGGGGACCCAACTTTTTTCCCCACAGGGCAAGGAGAACCTTACAGGGGCACCTCCCATCCCCCCGGCCATGGGGGACATCTCCTCGTTCTGACCAGCCTTAGACCCTGCTGGTCTAGTATAGCTTAGGGTCTCCCCCTCCTGTGCCCCACCCACAGGAGACTGAGGGATCTGTTCCCTCAGGGCTGTGCCAGGACCCAGCAGTAAAGAATGGTGAAGACCGACAAGAGAAAATAGGAAAATTATGTACCTACCATAATTCTTTATCTTCTCTTATATCTTCACCATTCATTACTGATTCCAACCCACCATCCCCTCATGGGCCTCAATTCTTGGGTGTTGCCTCCACCCTGCTCGCCTTCCCCCTCTTAGAGGCCAGTTGGGGGCCAAGTTCCCTGGTACCTCGGGGCTCTCTGTTCCTTCTCTGAAAGCCACAGTGTTCAACCTGGAGGACGACGAGTGGATCTTCGCCCTACCCCTGAGGGAACTTCTCTGATTCTCTTCATTATACTCTAGGGTGTCCCAACTTGGGGCTTGAATAATCCTCTGGCTTATGTCACCTTCTGGCTGTCATTTTCTTCAGTGCAGTCCTAAGAGAGTCTGTGTGAGGTTCCTCCCTCTCTTTTCTTATGGCACGGATGTCCCGTGGTTCTCTTCTCCTGAAGTGGGGACTACGCCAGTACTCCTTGGGGAAACGTCTCCCTACATCTGTCAGGACTCATTCCTCTCTAAGCTGGATTGTTTGCTCTCCAAGGAACAGTCTGTGAGACCTAGGCTTGGGGTTTCTTAATGTTTATGGATAAAGGGTGTAAGGAAGGATCTGCCTTCGCCATGCCTGCCTAGACCATTAATTCCCTCAGACCTTCGTTCGATAACCTCTTATCTGGCAGGATCCTTGCTCCCTTGTCTTCATTCCTGCAGGGGTTTTGAAACTCTCAGCCCTGTGGTCTTCCAAAATTCGTGGTAGACAGTTATTTTCCTTCCCCCTTTATCCTTACTTACATCCCTTCTATATTTCTTCTTTCTGTCATTTGCCTTCTCTTTCCCTTGAGATCTCCCAAGGGTTGAGGCCCTAAGTCCACTTAGGGTAGGGTTCTCTCCTTTTGTCCTCTGATCGGCTTATGCCTTTTTCAGTTTATATCCTTTCCTTTGTCTATCCCTCAGCTCTCTTGCCTCACTGTCTTTCTCTAAAACCTGTTTCTTCCTCTCCGGCTCAACAGAACTGGGTTGGAGGAGGAGGAGTCTGCGTCATCTAATGGGCAACCCACGTGCTCCGCGCAGTCCGTCAGCCACGAGGGTGGCGCCATCGATGCTGACTCCTCCCTCCAACAAAAAAAAAGAAAAAAGCTCCCGTGGTGGGTACGCGCCTCTGGCTTACACCCAGCAGTAATGAGTGAAGATGCAAAAGATCAAGAATTACGGTAGGTGCGTAATTTTCATTTCTTCTCCCCTTCAGGTGATTCTGATATTTAGGGGTATTGATGTAGGGTTTTTGACCTCCCCTTGGGAGGATTTTTGGGATATTACTTAATATCATTATAATTCCAATCATTAGAGTGGTAGATATAAATATGTAGTTCTGAGACCTGTCTTTCCAGGATCCAAGGAAATATGAGGTTTTAAAACCAAGACAGTTAGTTCAAGGCAGCATTTGAAAACTAGCACATGTGAAGATTCCATCATTTGCATAGGATTCTATCTCTCCAGGCTGCTCAGTCTTAAGGGGACACTGCAAAAGCTATGAATACCTGAGTATCACTGGGAAGAAACAAGATTACTATGGTAAGTAATTTTTTATTCTTGGCTCAGGGTGTCCAGCATAGCTTCTGATGAACAGCAGTCCATCCTGAAGGCCCCCTTCAGAGGCTACAGACTCTTCGGGGTGGATGTGCAGGACATCCTTTCTGACCTACAGGCCTCAGGGAGGACCCTGCAGTTAGTTCATTTGCTGTACCATTCCCAGCCAAAAAGTGGACAGAGGTGCCCTTTTCATGGGCTTTCCACAGATCCAAGCAGGGAAGGAACAGCCCTGCCTACCCCTACATCCACCACCAGGAAGGTCCCCAAGGGTGGGGGGCTGGCTGTCTGGTTCTGCCTCAGCCTGACTTTTTGCCAGGTCGCCACCCTGCAGTACTGCAGGATGTGGTGGTAGGTAGTCGTTTCTCCCTTGATCTGTACAGGTGGAAGGAGATAACAGATGCTTGGGTCATTCAGCTCATAGTGCAAGGCCACACTTTAGAACTTCTGGAGTGGCCTCCAGATCTACCTCAAGATCCTTTGTGCTATCCTCCAGCCCACATTCCAGTGCTGTGTCAGGAAATTGACACACTGCTACAGAAAAGGGCCATAGAGCCAGTTTCCGAAGATCAGACAAACAGAGGATTTGCGGCCCATCCTGGACCTGAGAAACCTGAGCTTCTGCATTCAATACAAGGAGTTCAGAGTGGTAATGATCCTTCAAGACCTGCTGCTTCTACTGCACAAGGGAGACTGGATATGCTCCCTAGACATGTAGGATGTGTACCTGCACATAAAGATTTATGCCCTCCCCTACAGGAAGCACCTCAGGTTCCTGTTCGAAGGGGAGCACTACCAGTTCAGGGAATTGTCCTTTAGCTTACCTTCTGTGCAGTGGGTCTTTACCAGATACTTAATGGTGGTGGCCACAGCCCTCAGGAGCTAGGGACTGTTTGTCTTCCCCTATCTGGACAACTGGTTGCTTAAAGCTCAGTCCAGAGAGCAACTGTCTTGCACCTAGCGCATACCAGACAACTGTTTCAAGCCCTAGGGATCATAGTCAGCCTGCCCAAGTCAGTACTGACTTCTTGTCAGCGGCCTTTAGTAGAGACTGTAGGTGCTATACCGGACACTGATCAGGGTTCAACTTTTCTGTCTCAGTGCAGGGCAGAGTGCCAGATTGCACAGGCCCAGGAGCATCACAGCAACAGGTATGTCATGGCCAGGACATTAGTGAGACTGTTGGGCCTGATGCCATCAGCCATTGTTACGGTTCTCCTGGTGAGGCTGCACTTGCGGGTCCCCCAGTGGAAACTAAGGGTCCAATGGGATCATCGTACCGATGATCTAGAACAGAAGGTTCTACTAGCATCGCCTTTGAAGAAGGTACTAAAGTGGTGGATGGACCCCACCAGTTTACTCAAAGGGTTCCCGTTTCTCATCCCTTCCCCTCCCATCAGATCCTCACCACAGATACTTCAGTGATGGGCCAGAGGGCACATCTGGAGTCTCACCAGACCCAGGGGACATGGACCATGGTAGAGAGTTGCCTCCACATAAACGCCCTATAGATGAGGGCCATACTGTATGGCCTGCAAGCCTTCCAGGTGCATCTGTCCCCAGGACCTCTGCTGGTGCAGATGGACAACATCAGTGTAGTCCACTGCATAAACAAACAAGAATGATCCATTCATACCCCCTGTGCAGAGAAGCGATGAGGTTTTGGTATTGGGCTCTAGAACACAGTCTAGAACTGTTCGGAGTACATGTTCCAGGCATCCAAAACGTCCTGGCAGACTGGTTAAGCAGGTCCCAGCCCAAAATGCATGAATGGGAGCTGCTGACCTCAGTGTTGGGAGACCTGTTTTACAGGTGGGGTCATCCAGATTTGGACCTTTTTGCATCCCCACTCAACGCAAAACTGCTGTGTTTCTGCTCGCTTGCTTCAGGACCTGGAGTTTTCTAACAAGAGACCTTGTCACTCTTCTGGAGGGGGAGGTTCCTCTACGCCTTTTCTCCCTTCCAACTTATTCAGAGGGTGCTGCTCAAGCTTTAGATGGAAGGAGTGACCATGATTCTCATTGCTTCCTTCTGGCCTCATCCGATCTGGGTCCCCTTACTGCAGCAGCTGGTGGTAGAACCCCAAGTGCCCATGTCTCTGTGCAAAGGCTTGCTCTCCCCGGAGCAGGGCATCCTGGGCCATCTAGACCTCAGATCTCTACACTGACATGTCTGGCTCCTGAGGACAGAGCCATGGCCAGATTTGGGGTATCCCAAAAGGGGGCTTATGATCTGGTGGCTGCTAGAAAGCCTGCTACCAGGGCCACTTATTCCATGAAGTGGAAGCAGTTTGCTGTGTTGGTGGCTTCCCATCAGTTGGATCCTGTTACTTGTCCAGTGAATCAGATTCTGGAATACTTGCTGTCCTTCTCATATTCTGGCCTGCAGTACTCCTCCATTAAAGTGCACCTGGCTTCTGTTTCAGCCTTCCATGTGCTCGTTCTTCACTTGAAGACTCCCATCTGCAATCTAGTCCCCCTTTGGGACTTAAATTTCATGTTAGAGAAACTTACTTTGGCTCCTTGGAGCTGGCCGCAACTTATGAGCTACGCTTTCTGTTGTGAAAAGCATTATTTTTAGTCTGTATTATTTCTGCTTGAAGGTTTTCAAGCTTCAGGCTCTGATGTGTGAGTCTCCTTATTAGGATTGGTACAGAAAGACGCACCAGGGTTCCTCACTCTCTGAAAATATAGGGCGGTGGCAATGGTTATCGGGTCAAAAGGTGCGTTATTTTTCTGAACCTCCTATATGCACTGTACATGTGCATAAGTAGATTTTAAGTAACATGTAGTGTGCTGGTATTAAATGGGTAGTAGTGCAATAAAAGATGTCAATAAAAGACAATTTTTAAGGATATTATTAAAAATCAAAAACAATAATGGATAAAATTATAGGGTGGTGCCCAAAAATATAGGGTGGTGGTAAAAAATATAGAGTGGTGGTAAAAAAAAAAAATATAGGGTGGTGGCCCACCGCGCTAAAACAATGAATGGGGAACATTGCGCACTGTCTTTGTGGAAAACCAGGGTTTTTACTGACAGTGTTGCCTAAGTTCATCCTGAATCAGACCATCCACCTGCCTGTTTATTTCCCGGAGCATGCCAATCCAGGGGAAGCCTTGCACCATACATTAAATGTACGTATAATTCTCTGATATTATGTTCATTGCATGAGGGACTGCAGGAAGTCCTCGCAGCTGTTTGTTTCTTTTGCCCCTAGGAAAGAGGGTGTACCAGTTTCTAAACAGTGCCTGTCCAAATGGTTGGCTAACTGTATTATTTTCTGTTACAGGAAGTACGGTAAGGAACTTCCTGATGTTGTATGAGGCCACTTCACTCGAAGAATGGCCACTTCTGTTGCCTGTTTCAGGCATGTGTCAGCTGCTGAAATCTGCCCAGCTGCAACTTGGAGTACTGTCCACACTTTCACTAAACACTACAGCCTAGACATTTTCCTCTCTGAGAAGGGCAGGCTTCGGCCTGGCTGTGCTTCAAGGTCTCTTGTCGTACGCTTATAGCCTCCAGCCATCCAGACTGTCTCTTTGTCAGTACTGTTTGGGACTCTTTCCATAGTTGTGGCCTGATGCAAGAGATATCCTCGATGAAGATAGTACAGTTATGTAAGAACTTACCATAACAGTAGATCTTCAAGAGAATTTCTTGCATCAGGCCATACTGTCCCACCCTCCAGCCCCTTGGCCATGGAGTTTCTCTTTCTTCCTGTCTTTCTCCAGGACAGTTTACCTTCTGTTTCACCTTGATAAGTGGTGGGAACCTCTGGCTCTCCCTCGGTTCCCCAGGAGGAGATCCTCTGTATACGGTGAATGGTGGGGTAACTGAGGAGGGAGCGGGGCCGCCCACGTTTATATGGGAGGGACGTCATCAGCTGACATCATCATGGGCGGCCCCCAGTAGACTGCTAGCTAGAAAGTTTTCTTTGTGGTCCTAGTGCCTTGTAGCTATAGTTCCATAGGTGTGGCCTGATGCAAGAGGTTCTCTTGAAGATCTGCTGTTACAGGTAGTTCTTACGTAACTGTACTTTGTGGACAGGACAAGGATCATGGGCAGGCTATCTGCTTAAAGTGGTAGAGAGATGAAAACAGATTAAAATAACTACAGTTTTTTTAATTTAACATTTTATTATATTTTCATTAAATTACAATCAATTAGATGCTGTAAGATTCACAACATAAAGATGAAACCAACAGTCAAAGTAATAACTATTGTATAAACTTATTACACCTGACAACACTATAAAAATAATCATTATCATTTTTTGCATCATAAATTTTTCTTTACCTTTCATGTCCCTATTATTAATCTACTGTAGATGCTTAGATGCTTTAAAGAGGAGTGTATTGAGGACCCACTTTCATACTGTCTTTGTATCCCCATTTCCATAGCAACTTTTGGTTTCCACTTCGCTGCTGCCGATCTTCTCCTTTTTTGTGATTTCAGTTAATTCCTTACTTAAATTACAGCCTCTCTCCTCACACCCTTCCTTGTCCCTCCTAAATTGCCTGTGCCATTCAGAACTGTCATATTATCCACTTTCCTCTCACACCAAGCCTCTGCCAAGCTTCTGTAATTCTCCCTGCACTCACTTGATACTTACTGCCATATTGTGTAGCTCGACATAACATGATGACAAAAATGTCCCCTAAACTGAGCAGTTTGATTGGGTAAGACACCAAATGAGCCATGTAATTATTAAACCATAATTATGGTTCCGTACTAGTTTTCTATGTGCCGACCTCATCACAGGCATCACATTATAGTATTAATACACTTACACATTAGAATTACTCAGTGTGACAGATAGTGTGCCACTCGAGTGCCAGTAGGGCACTGAACAGAGAACGGAAGCAGCACAGTTGTACAAAACTGCACAATTCAAGGATACATCGTGTTCAATTTTAAATAAAATAACTCTAGTGAATAATCTTTCTGACGATATTTTAAAACATGTTCCATTTTATTAATTAGCCTACATGAAAATCATAGCAGTGACTGCTTTAGGTCATGAAAGTAAAACAGTTGTATTTTTACAAATAAAGTTAAGTTGTTTACTGCAGCAAAAAAATGCGGTTTGTTAAGGGGTTGAGCATTTTTTGTCACTGTTCTAAGTGTTAAGATACTTCGGGGATATTTTAATTATGTGGAATAATTGCACATTACTCTTGTGTGTTTAAATTAATTTGGCAAGCAAGCATCTTGTGCGTAACACCACCCCGAGCCATGCAGTTATCCCCCCCATAGTCACACACCATAGCGAGTCTTATTGTTTACCTAATGGGGTACACGGTATGCCACTTGCCATTTTACAGTATCTTTCTAGCACTTCTGTTTATCTTGAAGAAGGTTCCCTGTGCTCTGTCCTAATTAAGCACAAGTAAACATCTAAAAATAACCTGCTTGAACTGGCAAGCTAGTTCTAACAGTCACACTGATGACACAGATTTTCAGGCAGATGAACCTAGGAGCAGTTACAGCTACTGAGCAGTGTGAAAAAAAACAGCATTGTTCCCCATAGTTTTTACACTGGGTCTGCAGTTAGTGAAGCAGGACTGGTACCTACCTGCTCATTTTTATGAGAGATTTTTAAGGCTGCTTTTGCGTAATAAGCAAGTTTAGTGGGGACACAGTACATATATATCTGATGAGAAACAAGTGGCAATGTTCCCATATTGTTGTGTTCCTGTGCCTTATCCTGCCTGCATAAGAATATGCCCATAAAGACTGCATATAAGATGGACCTATATAGGATATACAGTCTCTGGTGAGCTGCTGTGACTACTTGCAGCTTGTGATAGGAGGAACACTGTCACCCTGCCCTCTCTGGATCACTAAATGTCTGGTGTGTTCTCTGTTCTGGGAAAGCCCAGACAGACTCTGTAGATGTACAAACATGTGTGAAGTATACTGAAAAGCAACACTGAAGAGGAAAATGTTTGAAAGTGTTTTCCCTCCTTGATAATGATTTCAGTGGGTTAAAGGGGTTTAAACGGACAGGCATAAGGAGAAAATGGAATCGGGGGACTAATTGGAGGTTGTAGGTGTCGGCTTGGCTCGGCTGGTAGAACATCTACCAACTGTGCAAAGGTCTGGCTGTGGGCCAGAAGTTCATGGGTTCTGTTTCCACACAGGGATTGGGCTCATAGCATGAGTGTTGACACCAGAGTACAGTATTAAAGGGATGCTGTACTGTTGGGGTGCGTCATCCTTCGAATGAGACATTAAAAGCCAGGTCCTGTCTATCATTTTTGGTGGTTTTTCAGGTGGTCGTTAAAGATCTTATGGCATGTTTTGGAAAGTGGGGAATTTCCCCAGCATCCTTGCAAAATATTTTCCATTCACTAAAATACTACCAGCAGCTTAAAGGGGAACACTCAGCACTAAGAACCACACACCCAAGTGTGGGGCTGCTCCCAGTTTGCATTTTGTGTGCAAAACCTTTTTTTGTACCTCAAACCCCAGGAGTTAGTTACTTAAGCTTAACGGATGCTCTCTTTCCTGTGGAATGAGCAGCTCTGGAGGTTTAAGAATTTTATGCTGGGCTGGAACTGTGGCGTTGAGGTCAGAGGCACGGACAGATGCCTTACCTTGCGTCACACCGGCAACCCGAGTTCGGTCTTGAGCTTGGGGTTGCCGAGGGTCAGCCGGGGTGTGGGAAGCAGGATTGAGCAGCTGCTAGGCAGCTTTCCTAGCCCAAGGAGGGATGACTAGCTGCCCCTGTCTTGTCTGACACCTAGTGGAAGTCTGGTGTCAGAGCACAGACATAGGGAAGCTGTATGAAGGGAGGATGGGGAAGTGGACCAGAAGCGCATGTGCGTCTCCATGCATATGGGCTCACCACTTGCCACAGCCTTGGATTTGGGGACAAAATTGGAGGGCACAGCAAAGGACGTATGACGCTGGTACACCACGCTACCATCCGCCACATCACCGGAGTCTCCGGAAGTGACTGGATTGTGCGTTGGAAGGGGAGGACAGCCCTCCGCTGGCCCACCACGGGGGGGGGATCCTTGCGAGTACCGAGCCGCCAAGTAAGCTGGGGAGATTGTGGATGGTAAGGGTAGTGGTAGCACTGGCAGAAGGGAGTCTGCCCCGCTGTGGCCAGAGGAGATAAACAGCTAAAAAAAAAAAAATGAATCTTATGCTAATTACGGAATTTAGAATGCAATTCAAACTCTGCTGTGTGGTCATATTCACACCTGCACTCTAAGGTCAGATTTATTTCTCCACTTGAAGAAAGTAGTCGCCTCAAGTCTTCTCTATACTTCTGGCCTGTTTACAGTTTATTATTTTATTATTGTATAGTGTTAAACTATTTTATTTAACCTTTCGATACTCTGTGTTAAGGTGTTATTTGTGATTTATTGTGTGAGTTTCACTTTTTCTCCGTTTCCCAGAAACTGTAGAAAGCCATTTTTGGCACAGTTCCTGCATTTAGGGCACCACCATTTTTTTTTTTCAATTTTAAAAGTGAATAAAAACAACTTAAACCACTTTGCGGTTTACTTAAGATTATTTTCGGTTCCCTGTTATTGGGGAACTGAGACGAGAATTGACTAATTTTACTAAGAAACCTCTTTTGAGGTATATATGACTTGCAGTTTTGTCTTTTGAGGCACTGAACCAGAACCCTTTTTTAACATTGTTTGGCTTTTTATATTTACATCTTTTTCTTTTGGGAACCACAGACTTCTGCCCAGGGTCATCAGTGTTTGGCAATACCGACAGACCCAAAAAGAAGACAGGACCTACAGGCTTTAGAAAACTGTACAGTTTGTTTTCAACTCCTCTGGATGACAGATTGCCATGAACTGTGTTTAAAGTGCCTGGGTGCAGACCACAACTTTGCCAGTTGTGAGTTCTATATTAAGTTTTGCCCTAAAACACAAAAGACGAGGGCTAAAAATTTGAAGATAGTATACTAACATACTAATTGCCAGCAGATTAGGCCTTACGGTCTATCGAGTCTGTTTGAACCTCAGATCCCTAGTTGAGTACCGAGGCCCTCCCCCACCCTTGTGTTCCAGAAACCCCTGTCATCCATCCCCATCCCCCTGGGCCAGGCCATCATCTGATACATCCACTGTGTCTGTCCCACCCTCTCTTGAAGCCCTCAACTGTGGATCTCTGAACCAGCTCGCCAGGCAGAGTGTTCCAAGGATCCACCACCCTTTCGGCAAGAAACCTCCTCCTCTTCCCCCCTCCCACCCTTCCACCTTCCAACTTCAAACCATGCCCTCTGGTGATACCTCCCTGCTTTAGTCTAAAACTTCCCTCTGTGTTTACCATATTTATTCCCTTGAGGTACTTGAAGACCTCAATCATGTCCCCCCTGTCTCTCCTCTCCTCCAATGAAAACAGGCAGAGCTCCTCAAGTCTGTCCTAAAACACAAAAGACAAGGGCTAAAAAATTTGAAGATAGTATGGCTTCTCAGCCTGCCTCCATGTCACATAAAGGCTCAGATTAGGGTCCAGCCCCTCAAAATAAGCAGGAATCCCTGTCACAGGAGGCAGAAAAAAAGATAAAGCGGCAGAAGATGGTTCAGAACTCGCGGTGTCCTAAAGTGGGAGCCCTGAATCCAGTAAAAATAAAAGAGCCTCAGGGTAGACACCGGAGACGGTGCCTGTCAAGAACAAACAAAAAGAGAAACATGTTGCTGCCCCTCTTTCTGAAGAAGGAAAGGAGCTGCCATTGACTTAAGACAGATGCCTCCAGTAGAGGAGATAACAAAGGCAAGTCATCTCCTGGCAGGGAGCCCCGTACACGGGTGAGGGGGAATAGGATAGAGGTGGTTGGGTGCAGAAGGCGCCCTGGGATGCGACTGGGTTTGGTGAGATGCCAGACGGAGTTAATACCTGTTCCCAGGGTTCCCATGTGATCAAGTGGGCAGGTAGCTAAAGGGGCTGCACTGTCCACCAATCGCCTGAGGGTGGTGCTATGCAATGCCAGGTCGATTAATAATAAGACTGCAGTAATTGCGAATCTGATTTCATCGGTCGACCTGGCTTGCATTATGGAAACCTGGTTGAGGGACGATGCTGAGCCAGTGCTAGAGGCTGCCGTCCCCCCAGGTTATTCCGTTGTGTACTGCCCCAGAGTGGAACGCAGGGGCGGAGGTGTGGCTATCTGTTTTAGAGCTGAGCTAGGCTTCACCGTGCACCCAGTGAGAACACCGGGTTCGTTTGAATGTGTGGCTGTGTGCTGAGGCAAAGAGCATGGTCTTCGTCTTTTTGTGGTTGACTAGGAGTTTAGCTTTGTTAAACCAGGCTTCAGTGTTGCTGAAGTCCTGTTGAAGACGCTGTTCCAGAACGATAGGGTCAGAATGACTGGAGTAGATCACCGCATTGTCAGTGTAGAGAAGGATTTTTTGTCGGCAGGCTAGTGGTAGGTTATTTAGAAAGAGGCTAAAGAGGAGAGGGCCAAGGATGGAGCCTTGGGGGACTCCGAGGGACACTTGAAGGGGGTCAGAGAGTACACTGCATATTTTTACCTGCTGAACACGCAGCAACCCTTAACATACAGTATTTACATAAGATCACCATTGAAATGGTCTCCAATTTCAAATGCCTTGCCATCTACGGTGCAGCCTCTGACAGCACACTGAGGCGTCTCGCCTCCATACTCAATAAAGCCTGCAGACTTGCTCTGGGAGCCCCTCGCCTGACTCATACCTGCCACCTCTACCAGCAAACCTGTTGACTAAATCTGTTTGATAGGGCCTGCTATCAAACCTGTCTCCTTTCCAAAAAAGCGGCCCTGGGCCTACTGCCTCCAGGGCCCAGCTCCCTCATACACCAGGTTGCTCCAGCCAGGACTACAAGGACTTCCAATAAGTTCTCTATCAAGATCCCCTATCGTCGCACCACCCAAGGTCAGCGTTCCTCCGAATACCGGACCCCGCTATGGCTCTCCTCACTCCCAGAACTAGCCACAATTAGCAAAATCGACTCATTCAAATCTGCACTTAGGTTCCACCTTTCCTCACAAGGGAAATGCACCTGTCCTACCTGATCAACCCTCCTGCTTGAAACCCTGACTACCCCACCAGTTCGCATTTCGTGAACACCTAATTCGTTCCTTCCCACAACCCCTAGCCCCCTGACCCCTGCCCATCACGGATCTTACCTCCTTTCCCCTGGGCTCCATTCCCCCACCACGCTCGCAACCCCCGTCCTCTCCCTCCCCCAACCTCTCTCAGACATGGTGACCCCCTAACTTGTGGTTACTGCAAGACGACTATCCCCTCTTCCTCCCCTCTCTCCCTTAAATCCTACCACCCTCCTCTTCCCCCCACTCTCCCGGGCACTTGCTCCTGCTGTTCTGTCTTTGCCTGTCTACTAAGGCTCTATCCCTATCCCAAGTTCTTTATAGTCTTTTTACCATTGTTAAATGTTTAATTGTTTGCAACTCTGTGGTTACTTTTGTATGTTCGCCTTATTTTCCTGACGTGGAATCTTTGTAAATGAGCTTGTAGCTCAAAGGTTGTAATCCGAGAATTCAATAAAAAAAAAAAAAAAAGACCAGCAATGCTCTTTTGGATTGTGGACAGGTTATTACATCCTGCCTGTCTTCAGCTGAAAATAGCAGTTTCTGAAGCCTTGTGCAATGAGTTTGCTCGGTTTTACTCAGACAGGGTGTCCGCCATCAGGCAGGGAGTTCCACCAGTGGGCCGTACTATGGCCAACAGTGGTCGCCTGGATTGTCGCCCGGTTGGGGGGAGTTTAAACCAGTGGAGGTGGCTGATGTCATTGAGGTGATCTCAAAACTGAAGCACACATATTGTGAACTGGACCCGGCGCCGACGTGTTTCTTAGCGGGATGTGTCGACGCTGTTGGTCCGGTGTTCACCTTGATTGTCCAGTGTTCCTTGTCGGAGGGGGTTGTCCCAGATGCCTTGAAGGAGGTGCTGGTGAGACCCCTTCTGAAGAAGTCATCATTGGACCCTGACATCAAGGCAATTATTGACCGGTCTCCAACCATCCATTTTTAGGAAAGGTTGTGAAGAAGATTGTGGTGCACCAGCTGGGTGATCACCTCATGGCATTTGATATCTATGAGCCGTTCCAGTCAGGTTTTTGTGCAGGACATTCAACAGAAACCGCGTTAGTTCGGGTGCACAATGATCTACTCAGGGCGAGGGATCAAGGGAAGGGGACAGTTCTCATTCTACTTGATCTCTCTTCAGCTTTTGACACGGTGGACCATTGGGTGTTACTTGACCGCCTGAGGGACTTCTGTGGATTCACCGGCACTGTCATTTGCTGGTTTGAGTCCTTTTTGACAAACAGAAGACAGAGGCCGGCGATGGGAAATTTCTCCTCATCTTTTAGCCTTCTGTCTTGTAGGGTACCTCAGGGTTCAGTGTTGTCACCGATGTTGTTCGCCATGTATATGCTGCCCATGGTAGAGATCATTAAGAAGTACAGCTTGGGGTTTCATTGTTATGCAGATGATACCCAGCTGTACTTATCCTTTGCCCCTGGAACATCCAGTGCAGTGGAAGTATTAAACAACTGTCTGGCAGAGATCAGGGGCTGGATGGCCTCCAGCTGGTTGCAACTGAACCCACATAAGATGGAGGTATTGGTGGTGGAGTCAAACAGGAGGCATGTTGGGTTGCCCCCTGGGCAGACTCTGGACTTGTTCTAGGGTCTGTCCTATTGATGGCTTCCTCTAAGGTGCGTAATCTTGGCGTGATGTTTGACAGCGGTTTGACAATGGACTATCAGGTGTCTGCTGTTGTCAAGGGGAGTTTTTTTTTTTCATCTGAGAAACATCGCCAGGATTAGGCACCTGATTCTGCCCCTGGACCTCCCCACCATGTTACATGCATTTGTAACATCTAGGCTTGACTACTGTAATGCGCTCTACTTCGGGGTCTTGGGAGGCACCCTCTGTCGACTGCAGTGCGTGCAGACTGCAGCTGCCAGGTTGTTGACAGGTCAGTCGAAATACTGTCATGTCACCCTGGTGCTGCGGGAACTGCACTGGCTGCCAGTTCAATGGAGGGTGCTTTTCAAGCTGGGCTTGCTCACCTATAAGGTCCTACATGGGCTGGGCCCTTGTTACCTGGCTGACCTTGTTACACCCGCTGTCTCGGTTCGTCCCCTCCGGTCCTTCTCGAGGGGCCTCCTGATGATTCCCAGGACAAGATTCAGGGTTTTAAATAATTGATTAGCAGTATTTTTTTCTTGGTACAATACTGACTGTACAGAAAGTATGTATATAGGTTTTCTAGAAGTGTTATGTTTGTTAAACACAGTGAGGCAAGTGCTATGCATTTTCACAATGTTTCAGAACTTTTACGAACAAAACGCTAATCAATTTTTAGAGTTAAATAAAACCCTGAGATTGAAAACAGCCGGTGATCAAGCTTTCAGTGTCGCTGGTCCTGTCATGTGGAATTAACTCCCGTTATTGGTGAGGGTGGCCCCATCAGTGGAGGCTTTTAAGACCTGCCTGAAGTTTTATTTGTTTAGTCAGGCGTTCTTAGATACTGTTTGATACTACCATTATCAGTCCTTTTAAAACTAAAGAGGGTTTATATATAGTTATTGGGTTTGTTTGATGGTATATTTTGTATTTATGTATGTGGAAATTAATTTTTTGTGTTTTGTACGGCGCCCAGAGCCTCTGGGATTGGGCGCCAGAAAAATAAAATTTGCCTTGCCTCTTCCAGGCATTCCAGGCTATGGCGAGTTTCATGAATATGCCTGCCCCCTCCCTTGGCTTGGGTTCCATTCCCCAGTGCCTGTGAAAGAGGGGACCTAAATTTACTGTGAAGATGAGGAGAAAGAACCTGTAGAACCCGATGGCTCTTCTGAGCAAGAATTTTCTCTCCCTCTAGGCCTTCAGAGGATTATACCTCTCACTATACCTTTGCAAGGCATGTGGTAAACACCCTCAATATTTCCTGACAGGAAATTGAGGGGGATGAGGTAGAATTCATGGATACGATGGGCTCAGCTCCCACAAAGAGGCTGATGTTGCCCATTCATAAATCCTTCAGAGAAGCCATTTGTAAAATCATGTCAGCACCCACCTGATCTGCTGGCATAAATAAAAAAAAATTAAAAAATTCAGAAAAATA
The DNA here is from genome assembly GCA_016271365.2 of Neoceratodus forsteri. NCBI lineage: Eukaryota > Metazoa > Chordata > Ceratodontiformes > Ceratodontidae > Neoceratodus > Neoceratodus forsteri. The sequence continues at coordinate 880,007,923 of CM057450.1, read as the reverse complement.
TCAGGAGGACAAACTGTATTCCCACCCTGATCATGAGGGAGTGGTCCAGACTGCTGCCTCTGACAATGCCAAAGTGCTCCTCTCCTCCCAGCCTCCTGAAAAAGATTTTAGGAATCTGGATAGCATGGGCAAAAAAAGTCTATACATCAGCTTTCCTGCTCCTAAGGCAGGCAGCTTACTCGAGCCTAAATGCCCAGTATCATAGAGCCATATGGAACTCCATTCTGGCACTGAGTGAAAAGGCTACTGGGGACTTAGTGGCATCCATGGCTGACCTTACTGTGTCCGCCATACCCTGTGCTAAGTACCAGGTCCACAAGCAGTGGACACAAATGACACTGTATCTAGGGTCATTTCCCATGCAGCGCCTTTAAGACGGTTTGCCTGGCTTAGAAGTACCAGTCTGTCCTAGGGGACACACAGTCGAAAGCTATAGATTTCCTCTGCAAGGGAACTTTCCTGTTTGGTGACAAGACAGAGGCTTACATGAAACAGGTGGATGAGCACAAAACCACCTACAAGAGTGATACTGAGAAAGAAAAGGCCTCCACTTCCTGTAGGCCTTATGGTAGATAGGTAGAGAACGTTTATTTATATGACGCCAAATCCCGGAGGCTCTGGCTGCCTTACATAATAACAGGCAGGGTAACACAAGATAGTAAAAACAAATTACAAAAATAAAACACATACGTATAGTGCAGATAAAAATATGTAGAAGTACATAAACAAACAAATATAAATAGTCAATAAATACAGTCTTAAGATATAAAACAACTCTGATTAGTTTGAGAAGGCCAGATTAAAAGGATGAGTCTTAAGACCCCTCTTGAATGTCTCCACCATTGGGGCCTCCCTAACAGAGGTGGGAAATGAGTTCAGAGAGCTGGGCCAGCGACCTCAAACACTCGATCACCGGATATTTTTAACCTGACCCTTGAAACCACAAGGAGGCCCCTGGTGGAGGAGCGAAGGGAGTGGACTGAGGTGTCAGGTGTCAGAAGATCAGCCAGGTAGCCAGGGCCCAGTCCGTATAGGGCCTTATAGGTGAACAAGCCACCTTAAAGATGATTCTCCACCTGACAGGCAGCCAGTGCAGAGCTCGCAGGACCAGGGTCACATGACATGACCTAGGCAGGCCTGTCAGTAACCTGGCTGCTACGTTCTGCACCAGCTGCAGCCGGTGGAGGGTCACACCACTGGCCCTGAAGTACAGAATGTTACAGTAATCAAACCTAGGTGTAACACAGACATGTACCAGTGATGGCAGGTCCTTGAGTGGAACTAGGGGTTTAATCCGGGCGACATGCCTTAAGTGGTAAAAGCCACTTTGGACAACAGGTGGTACTTGAGCACCAGGTGTCGACCTGTCATCTAGGAAGACACCAACATTTCTCACCCTACAGGAAGCATCCATGGGGTGGTTCCCAGGACCCAGTCCTGTCACCCTTCTGGTGGCACACCCGTCTCAGTCACAAGGACCTTCTGTGTCTTGTCAGGATTCAGTTGCAACCAGTTGAAGGACATCCAGTCCTGAATCTCAGCAGGGCAGTTATTTAGCACTTCCTGGGCATCATGTGTTCCAGGGGCTAAGATTGTATATACAGTTGGGTGTCATCTGCATAGCAGCAAAAAACCCAACTGTAATGCTAATGAGCTCACCCAGGGGCAGCATGTACACCGCAAATAACATTGGTGACAGGATTGAGCCTTCAGGAACTCCACATGGCAGGAGCTTCGGGGAGGAGGAGACATTCCCCATCACCCCCTGTTGCTTCCTGCCCGAGAGATAGGACTCAAACAAGTTGAGGACCGTACCAGTGAGTCCACAGTACTAGGTGATCGAGAAGCACAATGTGATCCATGGTGTCATGCTGAGAAGAGATCGAGGAGGACCGAAATTGACTGGTGTCTTCTGTCTCTTGCCCTGAGGAGACCATTTTGCACCTTAACCTATGCCATTTCAGTGCTATGCCTTGCCCTGAAACTGGACTGGCATGGCTAATAGATGTCAAAGGCCATAAAGTGCACCTCGAGGTGCTGTGCCACTAGTTTATCAACAACCTTTCCTAGAAATGGAAGGTTGGAAATAGGTCGATAATTCGCCAGGACATTAACGTCGAAAGATAGTTCCTTCAGGAGGAGTCTCACCAGTGCCTCCTTCAAGGCATCAGGAAAGACTCCCTCTGAAAGTGAACACTGGATCATCCTGGCGAACACCAGACCACCGGCCTCAACACATGTCACCGGGAATTAGGACAAGGTCTAGTTCACGATAGGTGGTCCTCAGCTTCCAGTTCACCTCAGTGACCTCGGCCACCTCCACTGGTCTACACTGCTCCCAAACAATAGTAGTGCCTATGCTCCTATCGGATTGATCACTGCAAGGCAATACATGCCTCGCTGGTGAGACCCCCAGCCGGATGGAGGACAGCCCTCCAGAGAAGAACTGAGCAAACTCTTCGCACAGTGTGATTGAAAAAGCTTTTTTTAGCTGTAGACTGACTGGATAAAGTGGTCTGTCCACAGTCCGAAAAAGCTTGGCTGGTCTGTTCTTCCCTGCAACAGTCTCCCTGGACAGGAATTGTGCCTTCTTATGGTCGACTACCCCTTAGTACTCACGATAATGAGCACGTAAGGCCAGTTTGTCCTCCTCGGAACTTGTCTTCCACCAGCAACACTCCAACTTCCGACCCCTGCGCTTCATCACCTTGAGAGCCCAGTCAAACCATGAGGGGTCTCAAGCAAGAGGATCTAGGTCATATACAGACTAGTGCAGTGGCATCAAGTGCCTCAGATACCGCCTTATTATAGGTGACCATTGCCTCACCCATGCCAGTCACTCGTGCAGCAGTTACACCAGATAAATCAGCTGCCATCAACAGTCCCTCTGGGGGCAATCCCCTAAAAGGGCGATAGATGATCACCTCAACAGGGGAGGGACTACTGGGGGCCCAAATGAGAACTCCGGCCGTGTGCAGTGATCGGACCAAACGGCCCAATCAGTCTTGAGGTCCATGACTTCAAGCACCGGTGAGAAAACCAGGTCCAGTATGTGGCCGTGGTGAAGGGTCGTAGAAGCAACTGCTTGTGTAAGACCCAGTGATGCCATCAACTATAGGAGGTTGTGACCAGATTGGCAGAATTTGTCATCAATCCAGGCATTGAAGTCCCCCAGAGTCAACCATCTGGGGACTTCCAACACCCTGTGGACATCAAAGTCCACAACTTCCTGCAGTAACTTCCGCCCTCGTCTCGGAGGGTGGTAAAGGTGGAGAATTCTGTAGTCCACCCCTGGACCCCCGTGCACCGCCACACATTCAAAGGACGAGGTAGAACCCACTGAGTGCATGGTGATGTTCAGGCTAGATCCGAAACAGATGATCATACCCCCACCCCTGCATTCCCTCCTTGGGTAGTGCACTACAGAGTACCCTTCAGGAATGGCCGCCTCCAAAACTGGCCTGGCATCATCACCCAGCCAGGTCTCCGTGATGCAAGCCAGATCGACAGATGAAATTAAGTCTACCATAATTGCAGTCTTGTTTCTCACCGATCTGGCATTAAATAGCACAGTCCCAAAGGGAATGGTGGAAGCTGCAGGCCCACTGGCTACCTGCCCCCTCGGTCCAGTGGGAACCCTGGGGATGGACACCAAACACGTCTGACCTCTCTCTTGGTTCTATTTTGCCCCAGTGCATCTCATGCTCCTAACCACCCCTATACTGCTCACCTCCGCTGAGCTCACTACGCCCTGCCACCAACCTACACACACCCCCTCATAGTACACACCTCCCTGCAGCGACTCACTGCTGTAGCTGGAATAGTGAGGTTGGTAAAGGGGCAGAGGTCACGCAGCTGAGATGCAGCGTAGACAATATGAAGGGTCCATGACTCCTACACATCCTCGAACTAACCACTTACCCTGTTGTGCTAAAACCTTTAAACAATAAAATCTTCCTACAACCCAAAACAGCATTTAGAACAAAACATCAAACAAAATATTCCAAACCTATCCCTAAGCATGCATCCACTGTCCACATCTAATACAAAGTTTCCCTAATCACACACACCACACTGACTCTACCTAAGAAATACTCTACCCCAGCAACTCAAAGTAATTTAACAGCAAATAAATAATTTAGCAGGAGAATCCTCATTGGCACTATGTCCAGAAGGCAAGTAAACTTAACTGTTTGTGAAGTAAAACAAGTCCAGCGCAAACAACACAGTCTGCACAGAGTCACGGGCTTAGGAGATGCTGGGCCAAAGGAAGAGCTCTACCCCCTTCCTAGATGTACTAGGTCACCAGCACAGCAATACAACTCAGATTACAAGAACGCCCCAAAAAAGGGAAATTTACAGCAAGAATAAGGGAGCACTCTACTGTCCTCTTATAACAGTTTAATCGGTAGCAGTTTCAATCCGGGGAGACAGAGCAAACCTCATTGTTGAGTTCTCTCACGCTCACAATCCAAGGAAAAGACAGTACTCACGTAGTGAAAAGGGTCCACCACCAACAGATAATAGTTCAGTCTTACAGCCCAATGGCCGTTGAGAAAACCTGTGTAAGTCTTCCAACCCAGTGCAGTCATTTTGCTTACATGCGGCAACGCTCAAAGGCCGTTGCTGATCTTACACTTCTGACTGCTGCTCCAACACTCAACGGCTCACCACCCAGCCTAATGAACAGTGACTCAGTGAGCTATTAAGATGTTATCTACAATCCGTAAGGAATCCTCTCCGACTTATCTTTACCCGTCTTAACTCTTCAGACGTGGTTTACCAGTACTTCGCAACCAATGTTCAGGAAAGCCGTTCCAGATTGCGGTGTTCCAGATCTTAATAAATCTCTTCCTCCTGCTGAAAACTCCTTACCCTGGAACCCCAGCCGGCAGCTTCTCAAATCTTGGGACAGGTCCCTCTTCCAGCCAGGGACCCTAGCTTGGCAATGAAGAGTGTTTTGTGAAATAAAAGGCCACCGGACAGAGGCCAATGTGAAAACTAAAAAATAATAAAACTAACTCCTGTACTTACTCACTCAAACCACTACCTGCAGCTAAAACCCTACCATCAACTCTGTCGCTGAACAGCATCTGCACAAACGACAGTGTCTGTAACAGACGAAACTTTAAAGGCTCACTCCCCAGAACATTTGGGGAATAACCACTATAGGATTCTCCTAAATATCACAAAAATACGTCTTTGAAGTGCCTTGGAGGTGAAAATAATCCAGCGCTACAGAGAACACTGAAGACGGACGCCCAGCCTGGCGGCCATCTTACCACCATAGGAGCATCGGCCATAGAGGGTGGTTACCATGAGGTATAGCCCACACAGTGATAGTAGTCACTGGAAGGGGAGGTAGGGTTGGGGGCTACTTTCCCCTGTGCTTATGTTTCCTATGTGTATCCCCCACAAAGGGGCCACTATAGGGACAGGAGTAGGAGGGGCACTAGGCATGCAGCTGTAGTACCAGTCCCTGAAACCCAAGCAAAACAAAACTACTGACTGTTCTGCACAGGTCGCCCATCCATTGCCAGTGGGAGGAAGACTGACTTACTATTTCCAGGAATGGATAAAAATCAACACAGACAAGTGGATCCTGGAAATGGTGAGTCAAGGTTTGTTCCTGCAGTTCAGAAATTTCCCAAAGCTACAGAATCCAAAGGTTTTTCACCCTCGGATTCCATCAGAAAGAATCCTGTTGGAGGTGAAGAAGTTGTTGCAGGCAATGCAGTGGAAAAAGTACTTCCCTCACAGTGGGGCAAGAGGCTTTTTTACAAGTACTTCCTGACCCACAAGAAAAATGGGGAGGGTAACCCTGGGCTTAGTGATTCCATCTCTGCAACTACGAGACTGGCTAGGGTCACTGGATTTGAAGGACACCTACTTTCACATATCAGCCAGGCCCAGCCTCAAAATGTACCTCAGGTACATGATAGGGAACTGCCAATACCAGTTCACAACCCTTCCCTTTGGCCTCACTTCAGCTCCTAGAGTGTTTACAGAGTGCCTAGCTATGGTGGCAGCACATTTGAGAAGGCAAGGGGCACTAGGTTTTCCCTACTTGGACGTCTGTCTGGTTTCAGGAAAAACAAAGCAGGAAGAAAAGTCCTCCCTACTGCTGACACAAGACGCATTGAAGAACCTGGGCTTCCCCGTAAATCTTCAGAAGGCCCAGACAGAACCAGTTCAGGTTCTGGACTTTTATCAATGCAGAGCTGGATACCCTGCAAAGGAAGGCATTGCTCCCTCAAGTAGGCAAGGCAAAGCAAGTTTATTTCTAAGGTGCCCAATCTCAGAGGCTCTGGGTGGTGTACATAAAACATACAACAGGCAGGGTATCAGATAAAATAAAATCATAAAAACCAGACAAATAAATAATAAAACATCAGATCCAGTATCGGAATAAGCAAATATATATATTTTTTTAAGCAGAATTTTTGGGGCTGGTCAGATCTTTACATCCAGGAATGCCAGGGAGAATAAGTGGACTTTCAGGCCGCTCTTGAACCTCTCGGCCAACGGGGACTTCCTGACAGCTGGTAAGGAGTTCCACAGGACCAGTCCAGCGATGCTGAAATCCCAGTCACCAGAAGTTCTTAATCTGGTCCAGGAAACTTCAAGGAGGTCCCTGGTCGAGGAGCGGAGGGAGTGGACTGAGGTGACAGGTGTCAGAAGATCAGCCAGGTAGCCAGGGCCGAGTCCGTGTAGGGCCTTGTAATTGAGTAAACTCACTTTGAAGATAACCTTCCCCCTGACCTGGCAGCCAGTGCAGAGCTCGCAGCACCAGGGTTCACATGGCTAGACCTAGATAGGCCAGTCAGCAACCTGGCTAAGGGCCGCCATCTCCTCTGGTGCTCTATCTAAGTGCCAAGTTGCCGCCATGGGAATGGAGGATTGGAGACGGATGGGGCAGGCCGGACGATGAGCATGGATGAGTCAGGTGAGCAGGCCTTTGCCTACACGGATGCCAGGGTTTTTCCACGTTTCCTGGGAGCTCTGACATGCAGTGACATCCATCGTGCGACGGGCAGGCTCCTGCACCCGCCCACGGGACGTCTGCCATAGCTCCCATACCCTATTCTTGCGGTCTCCGCCGCGCGCGACCCCCGTCCACCGCCAGAGGTTGCCCGAGCTGCAGAAGACAATACCTCCATCCCCAGGAGTGGAGAGCAGTCATGTGGACATTCAATCCTCTCCTGCCCCTGCCAACCCCCTGTGACTTGAGGTCATTCCTGAACCTGGGTCGCCAGCATGGCATCCAGCGCCTCAACCCTCAGCGCCACCTGGCCAGCCTCAAATAAAGTAATTTGAAAGGCTTTTTTCGGCTGCAGACAGACTAGATAAAGAAGTCTGTCGACAGTCCTAAAAAGCTGAGCAGGTTGGTTCTTCTTGGCAGCAATCTCCCTGGACAGGAACTCTGCCTTCTTACGGTTGATTGCCCCCTGAGAGTCAGAATAATGAGCATGCAGGGCCAGCTTGTCCACATCCAACTGGGTCATCCGCCAACAATGCTCCGACTTCCAACCCCTGATCTTCATCGCCTCGAGATCCCCATAAAACCATGGAGACCTCAGGTGAGAGGATATGGGTCGTACACGGACCGGCGCGAGGGTATCAAGTGCCCCGGAAACTGTCCTGTCCTGTTATATGTGGCCACCGCTTTGCTTGTATCCACTGCACATGCAGCGTCTGCACTAGATAGATCAGCTACCGCCAGTTGTCCCTCTGGGGACAATCCCCTTAATGGGTGATAGCTGACCATCTCAACAGGGGAGGGGACTCTCAGGGGACCCTGACCGAGAACTTCACCATGCAATGATCAGACAATAGAACCTGATCAATCTCGTGGTTAGTTACCAGTAAGGGTAGTAAATCTGATTTCAACTGCAGAATCCTTCAAGGTCGGTCAGTCAAGACCTGCAGAGGAATTTCTGTGCTTACTTTGGCATGTGGCCTTGTCCACTGTGGTGGTACCAGGGGCCATGTTCCAAAATGAGAGATGTTCAGTATCATCTAAGGGACCATTGGTCTCAGAGTGGGGATCAACTGTCTAGATTAGTGACTGTCACAAAGTCTCTGCTAAGGGCACTGGAATGGCGGAAGGAAGAATGCAGCCTTAGAGAGGAAATTCCCTTCCTTCTGCAGTCGCCTACAGCTGTACTCACAACAAATGTTTCCCTCCTAGGCTGGGCACCCACCTGAAGGATCTCACTGTAAGTGGTACTTGGAATACAGAGGAGATTAAGAAGCACATGTATCTCCTGGAGCTCAGGGCAGTTTATCTGGCAGTGCAGGCTTTTTCCTTCCAGATCAGGGAGTCCATCTCTCCAGATCAGAATGGACAACACCACAACAATGTATTACACACACAAGCAGGGAAGAACACGATCTTCAAAGCTGTGCACAGAAACAGTGAAGATCTAGAACCTAGCATACTCCCTGGAAGTTCAGCTTTCAGCAGTTCACCTGCCAGGGAAAGACAATTCGTGCTGGCAGATTCCCTGAGCAAAGTCAGCCAGGGAAATCACGAATGGACCCTGGACCAGCAGTTTCTAGCAGCAGTGTTCAGACGATGGTGTACACTGGAATTAGACCCATTTGCTTCCTGGGAGAACAACCAGCTCTCACTGCTTTGTTGCAGACCCTCATCAGTGGGTTCAGTCCCAGAGGGTGCTCTAGTCCTCAGCTGGTCAGGGAGGTTTCTGTATGCCTTCCATCTTTTGCTGAGAGTGCTGATCAAACTGAGAAGGGAGTCTGCAGCAGTGATCCAGGTAGATCTAGAAATCCATGCTCTTGTCCTTCTCCCAGCAGGCCTATCAGCCTGCCCTTGAGATACAATCTACTGACACCGTACTGGGCAGGATAACATTCCCAGGTCTGAGAACTCTGCATGTCAGAACATGGTTCTTTTTTTTTTGTGTGTGTATATTTTTACACCTCCTAGCGCTGGTCCCTTAGGTCTCTCTCCAGCACTGCCTAGATCCACCCCACATTCCCGCTTGGTCTAGGGCTTCAAACAACATGAAGTCTTGCTGTATTATGACATATGCAGTGAGTCCCAACCTTCGAACTGCTCCAGAGGTGAAAGAGTTAACTTTCCATGCCAGGCATGGAACGCTGAGCTCGAGCTCGGTTGAAACTCTGTCTGTTGTTCTTCAAACTCAAACCGTCAGATTCTTTACTCCGCCTCACTGAACAGTCGCTCCGGAGATTTCTCCTTCTGCTCGGTTCATTTTGTCGGTTAAAGTATTATTTTCTCGGTTTTTCGGCCGAATTTAAACCGCAACCGGTCGGTTCAAGCTCTGTCTGTGGTATTTGAGTACTAGATAGGTTTACATTAATTCTCTTCTGTGTGGAACTTGTAAACTGTTTATCGGTTCGCTTTGAACCGATCAGGTTGTTTGAAATATTTTATTCTGTCATTTAGAGTGTGGTTACTGGTTCTTACCGTTCTAAAAAAAACGGAATTTCTTACAGTTTTTTCCATGACCCGTGACACGGTTGGGAACCGATAAGAGGGTCTTGCCTGGCAGATTGCCATAAACGGGTAAGTTTGGTTAGGGCTGGCACTATGTCTGAGAAACCCAAAAGAAAAACCGGGCCCACTGGTTTTCAACACTGTAGTGTGTGTGTGGGGAAGCCTTTGCCAAGGCTGACCCCCACACCACCTGTGTTTATTGTCTGGGGTTTGACCACCTCAATGCAGACTGCCAGATTTGTAAAAATTTTCCTGCAGCTACCCTGGAAAAGAGAGTTGGTAGGCTCAGGGAAAGGGAGGCCAAAAAGTCCACTGACCCGGATGGCCAGCCCGGTTCGGTTCCAACCGAACCAGGGGAGTGCCCTCTGACCAGGGCGAGACTTCTTTGGGCAAAAGGAGAGCCGACTCTGAGGGTCAGTTCCAGCAAAAAGGACTAGGAAATCAGCTGGTGTGGAGCCAAAACTTTCCTCTCCAACCGCTGAAGAGATAGCCAAAGTGATTCAGATTGTCCAGTCGCTGTAGCCGGGTTCCGACCGAACCGGTGCCATCAGGTAAGTGCCCGGTTCGGCCGGTTCCACCGGTTCAAGACTATGATTTAGAGGAATATTATGAACCGGAGGAGGGGGAAGAGGAGTATGAGGAGAGTGAATGTGGATTTGAAAGTCTGGATGTGTCCATTGACCCGACATCTCCCCAGACAGACCTTCAGGAGTGTCTCCTCCTAGGCTTTCTGAGTCCCCTTCTCATTTTATCTTTTATAAAAAGTGGTTGAAACCCTCCAGCTCCCATGGAGGAAGCTGTGGATGATCAAGAGGAGCCTGACTATGTGGAAATGATGGATATCCCAGAGTCTAGGAGACTGTCTATTCCCTTGCATAAATCTTTTGGGAAACAGACATTTAAAATTCTAAAAACTCCTCACACTATACCTCCTGTGGATAAGAGAATGGACAAGAGGTACACATTGTCAGGCTCTGATACGGAGTTCCTTTCACAACAATGCAGCCATGTTGGGGTAGTGCAGGCTGCAGCCTGTGACAAGGCAAATATTCCCTTGACCTCACCCCCCCCCGGACAAGGATTCCAGGAAGATTGATGCCATGGCTAAGAAACAATACATGGCAGCATCCTTGGGACTCAGACAGGCAAATTATATGGCTTATGTTGCTAGATATCAGAAATCCAGATGGGATACTGTTATGGCTCTAGCAAAACAGGTCCCTGGCCAGCTTGCCAAGGAGCTGGAGCAGGTGGCTGCTGATGGTATTGAGGCATCCAAGGTGCAATTTCATGCTGCAGTGGACTCTAATGATGTGTCATCAAGAGTCATGGCTACATCTGTGGCACTTCGCAGAATGGCTTGGCTCAGATGTACTAGCCTGTCACAGGATACCCAGACTAAGGCCATGGATTTTCCTGTTGTGGGTAATTCCTGTTTGGGAGCAGACAGAGAATTACATGAAGAAAATGGATGAGTATAGGACCACCTATAGGAGTGCACAGGCCAAGGAAAGGCAGGCCACTCCTCAAAGGCAGCATCCCAGGGGCAGGGGCAGGCCTTTTCATAGGTCTTTTTACCAAGCCCAGGCCTCCTCTTCTGCTTATGCCCAGAGGGGGTTCTTTAGAGGGAGGGGCAGAAGGGGTGCCAGCAGGCCTGTTTTCACCCCTCAGCCCAAAGTCCCTGCCAAGCAGGCATCCTGATGGGGTTGCCAGGGCCGATTCTCAATTTCCTGAAGGGGGCAGGCTGGCTTACTTTGTCCAGGACTGGGAGTCTCTGACATCAGACAAGTGGGTCCTGGAAGTAGTAAGCCAGGGACTGGTTCTCAGCTTCAAAAAGTTTCCAAAGATGAGAACCAGATCCTTTCCACCTGCAAATCCTCCAGAGGCAGTTGCCCTAGAGGTAAAGGTCTCTTCCCTCCTGGCTCTCTGAGCTGTGGAAAGGGTTCCACCCCTACACCAGGGCAAAGGGTTGTACTCCAGGTACTTCCTTACCCCAAAAAAGACAGGAGAATGGCGGCCCATCCTGGATCTCAGATACTTAAACAAGCACCTTTTAAAACCAAAATTCAAAATGGTGACTCTGGAAATTATTCTGCCCTCTCTAAGGCCAGGGGACTGGCTAGCGTCCCTGGACCTCAAGGATGCCTACTTCCATATTCTCATCAGAAGCTCCCATTGAAAGTACCTCAGGTTCGAGCTGCCCTCAGGCCATTACCAGTTCAGAGCAATGCTTTTTGGCCTCACCTCTGCTCCAAGGGTATTCACAAAATGCCTGGCAGTAGCAGTTGCTTCTCTAAGAAGGCAAAGAATTGCCATCTTCCCTTACCTGGACGATTGGCTCATAGTAGGCCAGTCCCCAGAACAAGTCAGGTTACACCTACAGATAACTCAGCAACTGCTCACCTCTCTAGGTTTCCTTCTGAATCTCTCAAAGTCAGTTCTAGAGCCTGTCCAGCTCCTCACCTTCATAGGCGCAGAACTGAACACCAAGAAAGCCATAGCCTTCCTTCCTTCCTTTGGACAGGGCAAGGACCCTGGTATCTCTGGCCTCCTCATTCACCCTGCAGATGTCTTGACCAGCAAGGCATTTTCTACAGCTCCTGGGGCACATGACTGCTTCTACAGCAGTAGTGCAGGGAGCCAGATTTCAGATGAGGGACATTCAGTTCCACTTGAGAGCCTTTTGGTCTCAAAGGAAAGATCCTCTAACCAAATTGATCCCTGTGACTCGAACCCTGATCCAGGCCCTACAGTGGTGGCAGGATCAGAGCAATCTCAGACAAGGGGTTCCTTTTGTCACTCAGTCTCACTCCTTAATCCTTACTGCAGATGCATCCCTATTGGGGTGGGGAGCTCACATGGGTGACCTCACCACCCAGGGGTTGTGGTCCCCTCAGGAGTCTCTGCTCCACATCAATCTGTTGGAACTCAGAGCAGTTTTTCTAGCACTTCAGGCTTTTTCCAAATCTGTTCAGAACAAAGTTGTACAGGTCAGAACAGACAATACCACCACAATGTGGTACATCAACAAGCAAGGGGGCACTCGGTCTACAGCCTTGTGCACCGAAGCAATGAAGTTGTGGTCTCTGGCTTACTCCCTGAACACCTCCCTTACGGCAGTTCACCTCCCAGGCAAGGACAATGTCCTAGCAGATGCTCTCAGCAGGATTTCCCAGGGCCATCACGAATGGTCACTGGATCCCCTGGTCCTGGAGGTGGTATTTGCCAGATGGGGCACCCCGCAGATAGATCTTTTTGCAGCCCCAGGCAATCACCAACTTCCCCTTTTTCGCTGCAGGCTCCCAGTGTTGGGCTCAGTCCCTCTGGATGCCTTAGCTCTCAATTGGGAAGGGAAGTTTCTCTATGCTTTCCCCTTTCCTCTTCTGTTCAAAGTGCTAGTCAAAATCAGATCTCAACCCTGCAAGATGATCCTGATTGTTCCAGATTGGCCCAGACAACCCTGGTATCCACTTCTACTGTCCTTAGCAGTCCATCTTCCCCTCTGTCTTCCCAGGAATCACAACCTGTTAACCTGTGCTCAGGGGAGGGTTTGGTACCCGAACCTCAAATCTCTCAATCTCAAGGCCTGGCTCTTGAAGAGTTAGAGTTTGCTGGTTTACACCTCTCCCAAGGTGTAATGGATATTCTGAAGGCTTCTAGAAAACCTTCTACCAGGGCTACTTATAATTCCAAATGGAAGAGATTTTCCATATGGTGCTCTGGAAAGCATATTTCCCCAGAATCTGCTGATTTACCCACAGTCCTGTTTTACATGGTCCACTTAAATACCTTCGGGCTGAGACCAGCTACCCTAAAAGTGCATCTGGCAGATGTCTGCTTTTATTTCAGCAGGTAAGCCCTCTTCTCTTTCGGCTCACCCTGTATTCTCCAAGTATTTCAAGGGATTGCTTCACACCAACCCTCCATTCAGGGCCCCTGCCCCTGCTTGGGACCTTAATGTTTGCATTGCTCAGCTTATGCAACCCCCTTTTGAGCCTTTGTCTTCAGCAGAGCTTAAGTACTTGACTTGGAAAACTGTGTTTCTGGTAGCCATCACTTCTGCCAGACGCATAAGTGAATTACAAGCTTTGTCAGTGGAACCTGATTTTATCTCCTTCATAGAGATAAGGTGGTCTCAGGACTAACAGGAAGTTCTTGCCTAAGGTGGTTTCAGATTTCCACCTTAATCAATCTGTCTCTTCCTGTGTACTTCACTGACCATTCCTCCTCTGGCGAGAGGAGGCTGCACAGTTTAGATGTCAAAAGAGCCCTTAGCTACTACATAGAGTGCACCAAGGGTCACAGGTTTGACTCCCTCCTACTGTTCCTCACTTATGGCGAGTTTGGTAAAGGGAAACCTGCCACTGAAAGATCCATTGCCAGGTGGATTGTCTCTTGTATCCAATTTTGTTATGAAAAACTGGGTACGGTTCCACCCTCAGGCCTGAGGGCTCAGTCTACCAGAGGTACAGCTGCTTCCTGGCTGCTGCCAGGGACATCCCTATTCTAGAGATATGTCAAGCAGCTACCTGGAAAACAGTTCATACTTTTTACCAAGCATTACTCCTGGATATCCAGGCTAGGGTGATGCTTTCGGTTTAACATGACTGCTTCAGAGCCTATTTCCCAAGTAGGTTCTGTCCCTCCTCCATGGAGGTACTGCTTTGTAGTCTGCATATGTCATAATATAGCAAGACTTCACGTTGTTTGAAGAAAAATTACTCACCTTAGTAATGTTGTTTCTTCTATTGAGTCTTACTATATTCTGACCTCCCCGCCTGCCCCTCTTAGAACCTCTGTTTTTGGGATGTGGGTAGGCAGTGCAGTGTTGGCACCTAGTAGGTGCCCACCTTGTTGTTTTTTCACTCCTCCTTTTTTTGGGGTGACTTGGTGTTGTGTTTTTCATTTTTTGGGTCTCCTGACTTGAGTCTTTGTTTCAGAACAAAATGTGTTCTATTTAGTAGCCAGTTTGCTAGTGTAGGTTTACAGCTTCCACACAGGACCTCAGTGAGTTTAGCTTGTAAAGATCTGATGGTTTGAGTCTGAAGAACAACAGACAGAGTTTCAACCGAGCTCGAGCTCAGCGTTCCATGCCTGGCATGGAAAGTTAACTCTTTCACCTCCGGAGCAGTTTGAAGGTTGGGACTCACTGCATATGTCATAATATAGCAAGACTCCAATAGAAGAAACAACATTACTAAGGTGAGTAATTTTTTCTTCCCTGTCTTTACCTCTGACATCATCCTGACTCCTCCATGGCGACAGACTACTTGGCTCTGAGCCCACCAAGTAAGGGCCGCTGTAACTCCTGCTGGTGCTCTGTCTGTAGGGTCCAGTTGCTGCTGGGGGATCGAAGGACTTTGAGACTGGATGGGAGAGTCCTGAGGGTGAGCGTGGGTGAGTTGGGTAGGCAGGCCTTCACCTACTCGGGTACCAGGGATTTTCACACTTGGCTTTGCTTTGTCCCGGGAGCTCAGACGTGCAATGATGTCCAGTGCGTGACAGGTGCACTCCCGCACCTGCCCACAGGATGTCCGCCGAAGCTCCCATACCCCCTGTTATGGTCTCCACAACGAGCCACCCCCATCTTCCGACAGAGGTCGCACCAGAAGTGGTAGACTGAACCCCCGCCCGCCCCCAGGAGAGGAGAGCAGTCCCACGGACGCTAATCCTCTCCTGCCCCTGCCGACCCCCCCCGGCAGCTCGAGGTGTTCCCTAACCTAGGTCGCCGGTGTGGCGCGAGGTGTGACGTCCAGCGCCTCAACCCTCAGTGCCGCTGGGCCGGCCTCAAGCATGGTTCTTGAAGAGCTAGAGTTCTTTGGACTGAATCTGAGAAAGTGGTGGAAGTGCTGAAGGTCTCCAGGAAACCAGCAACAAGGAAAACTTAACACTTCAAAATGGAAAAAGATTTTCTTTTTGGTGTTCTCCTGGACAACTCAACCCCCTGCAGGCAAGTCTGTATACAATCCTGGACTACCTAGCCCATCTCCAGTCCTTGGGCCTCAGACCCTCAACCCTGAAGGTTCATTTGACAGCAGTGTCAGCTTATGCAAGTCAGTGGCCTCACAACCCATTTTCAAAAGATTTGCAAAGGCCTTAACCACCTGTACCCTCCGGTAAGGACCCTGTCCCTCCTTGGGACTTGAATGTGCACATTGCTCAGCTGTTTGAGGCTACTTTCGAGCCTGTGGCAACTGTTGCACTAAAGTATGTCACTTGAAAAGCAGTTTTCCTGGTTGCAGTGACATTACCAGAAGGGTGAACGAGCTGTGAGCCCTGTGCACAGAACTAGCAGAAGATTCCTCCCCAACATGGTGTCTGAATTTCATCTGAATCAATCAGTTACCCTTCCAGTTTTCTTTGCATCAGAATCCAGCTCAGGAGAACAGAAGCACTGCAGTCTGCATGTGAAGAGGGCACTGAGCTAGTACTTGGAACACACTAAATATATCAGGTGCACTAACACTCAGCTGTTTGTCACCTGTGGTGAAGTGGGGAAAGGGAAAGGTAAACCAGCATTCAAGAGAACCATTTTTCTTCCTTTTTTTTTTTTAAACTCAAGTTTTGTTCCGCAGAATGTAAATGGTACAGTATACATATTCCTTGGCTGCAACATTTGGCCTATTTTACATTGCATTCTGCATTACATTAATTAGCAGACAGTCAGGCAGTATTACAACTCTGTATTTAACTGCTACTTCTGCTGATTTGGTATGCTTACTTGCATTTTGACATTTACATTTGTATGCTGTCTGTCAAACTTAATCTTCTGGCTATCCCTTTGTTCCTGGGACAGACTCTATGTGATGTTAACAGTTTCTCATAAACGGTCTTAAACCTTAGACCTTAAATTGTAAATTAAACTTAGGGTTATAAATCGAACCTGTATTGCTTCTTTTCCTTCTGTTCTGATGACTGATGCAGTGCGAGCGCAAAGTAACAGTGACAGTACTCCTCCCAAGAAAATATGGAAAAAGAAAATTGAAAAAAAAAAAGATTACCAGTATAGGCCTTAGGGTGTACACAAGAGGGGAGCAAAGGGAAATGAGACGTGGATCTAATTCCACACCTTAGGTTACCTGAAGATTCAGTCAGGGACCAAGCCTTCTGTGACCCTACAAGGGAACATAATACATTGATTAGACCGTGTCTTCACCTTTCTAAGGACATTCTTGACCCCCTAACCATACGCTCCAACTACAGTATTCCAGTGTTCCTTATGTTTCTCTTCTAGAAGATTTAATTTTGCTGTTGACAATTCCATGTCATGTACCATTGAAATTCTCCCCCAGCCACTCATCTTTGGTGGGCACGTTTGCTGTAAGCCAGTGTGCAGTTATGCATTTAAGTGCCGTTACCATACAAATTAAGACCAGTTTTCTGGTACCTGGGGTTAACTTTGCAGTACTTGGCAGGCCCAACACCCACTCTGTAAATTCTAATGGTATAATTACATTTGTGATATCTTGCGTTATTTCTTGTGCCATTCTCCAAAAAGGTGCTATATGGGGCACTGCCAGAAAATATGCCAGTGATTGCCCACCGCCCCACATAGTCTCCAGCATCTGTCTGTTTTGCTGGCTTGATAATGTTTCGTGATGGGTGGTGTTTGGAAAAACTGCACCAGCACTCTCCAGTAGAACTCTCTCCACAGTGGGGATGAGATAATCTTCCAGTTTTTTTTTAGTCTAGCCTCCCAGTCTTTATCCTGAATTATCATCTCCCAGACCACTTTTATTTGTTGTAATGAGCTTCCCTGATAATTCTCTAGTAATGTGTAAATGCCAGAGATATATCTTTGGTGGCCCTTTAGCTTTTACTACCCAGTATATGTACACTTCCCAACTTGACATGGGCATATTTAATTTTTCTATGTTCCCTGGTGCCTAACTTGCATGTATCACAGAAATTCTGAGTTATTCCATGTAGACTTTTCTTTTGCCCTACTAAATGTAATGCACCGCCCTTGCTCCAGGAACTGTGTGAACCTGGTCACCCCTCTACCCTCCCACTTCACATATTCTCTCTCCAACCGAGATGGCATGAATTCTGCTTCATGTCTTATTAGTGATAGGGGGCCTAGTCCCTGAGGTGTATTGGTTATCCTACACACCTTTTGTAGGATTCTCCAATTGTGTCTCACCCATCTGTTCCTAATGGCAGACATGACTTCCGGTGCAGTTGACGTTAGTGCCAGAGTGAACAGGGACAGTCCCCCAACTGCCTCATTCTCCATTGTATACCACCCTGAGTCCAGTCGTTGTTTTGCCCACATACAGACTGCGGCCATCTGTGCAGCCATATAGTATTTCTGGAAATCAGGCAGTGCCAGACCACCCTGTTCTCCAGGTAGCTGTAATATGTGCCTAGCTATCCCTGGATGCTTGCTGTTCCATATAAACCTTTGCATGGCTATTGTGATCTTGTTCCAAAATATTACTGTTATGGGTATGGGGAGGGTCTGGAATAGGAACAGAAACCTGGGAAAGACGTTCATTTTTATAGAAGCAATTCGGCCAATCATGGAAAGTGACAGGAGGCACCATCTGGCCAGATCCATTTCTACCACCTCCCACAATTTCTCGTAGTTTAACTGGAATAGTTGTTGTACATTATTTATACTTGTAATGCCTAAGTAGCTTATTTTCCCCCTTAGTAGCCCAGCTGAAGGGAAAGGTTTCCACAAATCTCCCTGGTTTCTGTCCACTAATGACTGTAGCCTCTGATTTTAAGAAATGTATTTTGTGTCCTGAGATCGCACCAAACTGTTGAAGACACACCACTAATCTGGGAGCAGATCTCACTGGGACAATCAGGAAAAATGGAATCATCTGCATATAGGGCCACTTTGTCTCTCCCCCCCGTCACTTCTTTTATGTTAATGTCCTGATGAACCTTCACTACCAGTGATTACAGACAAATAGCAGGGGAGATAGGGGACACCACCGGTGTGTACCTCTGGTAAGGGGAAGAATGTGGAGTTGATAACCATTGACCCTGACTGAAGCTTGTGGGTTGACGTAAAGTTGTTTTATGGTGTCTATAAATTTGTGGCCAAATTGCGTTTCCTTCATGGTTTTTGTTAAAAATTGCCATTTCACCCTATCGAATGCCTTTTCTACATCCATGGAGACCACTATTTGAAATGATCCATTTTCCCTGGTCTGTTTGTATATTAAGGAACCTTCTAATGCTATCCTGCAGATATCTCCCTGAGATTAACCCAGTCTGATCCCTGTGTATGAGTGATGTTATTATTTTTTGAGTCCTCTCTGCTAATACACCTGTAAACAGTTTCAAATCTGTGTTCAACAGTGATATTGGCCTATATAAGCTGGTTTCTGTTGGTTCCTTACCTTGTTTTGGTATTACTGCGATCTGAGCATATTTCCATGAATCTGGTACCTCCTTGCCTTTGTGTTTCTTTATATGTTTGCTGCAAAGAGGGAGTAAGCTGGGTTACAGATACCTTATAGAATTCTACTGGAATGCCGTCCAGGCTGGGTGATTTTACATTTTTTAAAAGTTTTATTTTGTTAATAATTTCCTGTGTCCCTATCACTTGTTCTAGACCTACCTTCTCTTGCGTTAACTTAGGAATTTTTAGGCCTCCAAAGAATTCCCGTATTTTTTGCTCAAACCCTGTGATTTGTTCCTGATTATATAATTGTTGATAATATTGTTGGAACACTGTAACCAGTTCTCCCGGGTTTCCGGTTAATCAGCCTTCCTTCTGTGGGTTTCGTAGACTTAGAATGGCTCTGCTACGTTGCTGTTTTCTTAATATATAGGCCAGTAAACGTCCTGCCCTATTCCCTCCTTCATAATACTTTTGTTGCACCCTTCTATAGTTACCTTGGGCCAGATATTCAAAGCTTTGCACAGTCTGCAAACAGTTTGCATGGGATTAGCGCGGGTCTGCCATATTCAAAAGGCCAACTAGCGCGGGCAAACAGCAGTAGCGCCGAGCAGAGCATAATGATATTCAAGGGTCAAAGTGAACACAAATAAATTCGCTATGAGATATTTAGCGACCAGCGTCGTGCTAAGGTGTTTAGCGTGACATATCGCGACCCATAGCACGGTACAGTTTACCGCCTAGGAAAAGCTGGTCTTAACCCTGTGCAAACAGCTTTTTACGTCATTGGTACATTGTGCGGTCCTGATATAGGAGTACAACACTTAGAAAATGCCAGACATGGAGGACACATGCTGCTCGCTGATGGCACCACCATGATACCAGCAGCTGCCACTAGTCTGAGCCAAGCACAGACAGTGAGGGGTGATCCGACCCACAGGGGACAGCATGGTAGTGTGGCCGTATAGCACACACCTGCAGACCATACGTCTGTGGTGCGTAACAGATGCCAGCACACACATGCAGCACTGTGGGCATGGTGGCCAGACCTCACCACAGCTCAGGTGTGGCCACAAGGCTGGGACACGTCGCTCAGTGCACATGGGCCAGTAATGGGATTACGCCACCACCTGTGTGCCTGTCGGATCCTACATGCCCCCCCCCCCAGCCACCTACCACACAACTGTACAGATGCCACAGCACACACTGTTGGCCATGTACATGCCATTGTGTGCATCCCATGCCACAGGTGCAGCATCTGTGGATCACACAACAGCGTGATAGTACTGTCCACTGTCAGTAATTACCTGCGAGCTGTGCCTGTCACTGTGTACAGTGCAGTGGTCAGCACTGCCCTACATACCATAGGCAGTGCCGTGTCCCTCACACTACTGGCCCCCTTGCTACTGTAGTGTCTGCTGTGCACTGTAGCGTGACCTACAATGTGATGGTTGCATGCGGCACCACCACCTGTGTTTATGCTGTGTTGTCCCCTGGGGTACGATATGCTGTGCTGTGCTGTGCTGTTCACATGAAGCCTGCAGCTATCATCATGCACTGACTGACTGACCTACAGGTGGAGCTGCGGTCAGATCTGGCCAGCCCCTGTACTTCCAGACTGACCTGCAGGTGGAGCTGTGGGACCCTGCAGTAACGCTCTGCAAACTGCATGCAAATCAGGGCATGATGACTGAGATGCTAATGTGGCTGTTGGCCCCGAGACTATCTAAGGAGGCTCATTTGCATGTCAGTTTTGAATATGACAAAGTTTAGGGCCGGGCTAACGTGTTTGCATCGGGCAAACTGCTTAGCTCCTCGCTAAAGCCGGCCTTAACAGTTCGGGGAATATTTTACCATTTTGATCACTGCTCTTTCACATCTGCTGCTGCCTGCAGCTGTACCGGGTCCATGTATTTGCTGGAACACACATTGGCCACATAGTTCCTCTCTATCTACCCTCATATCGCTGTGCACTGTGTTGTTGTTGTGGTTTGCACTTCCTGGTTGCTATATACAGTGCTGTCAAATTCCAGGGCTACGGTTGCCCTGCACTCGCAGCCCAGCTTGCACGGCCTCTTTCCCATGCTGTATTCAGAGGCTGTTTGCCCCGGGCTGTTACTTTTGAATATAGCTTGCTTTGTGCTCCAGGCTAAGTTTGCACACCAGGCAGTGTTAACCTAACCCAGGGGCAAAGCCTTGAATATCTGGCCCCTTCTATCTTTGGTGTTAATAGTGTAGTGAGTTTCTTAATTTGTTTATTTAATTGTTTCTTAACCTGATTATTTAATGAAATCTTATGGCAGAATTCCAATTCCTCCATCTCCCTTTCTAAGACCTGCTGTTGTGCTTCCCTTTGTTTTTTTTTGTTTTTTTGTCATGATGAGTATTCTATAATGACTCTTCTTAATACCGCCTTAAGGGCATCCCGCCTGACGGCATTAGTTGTGGCTCACTCCGGGTTTTCTTGATCATATTTTGTAATAGTGTCCCTCAATCAGGTTTTTAAATTCTTCCGAGTTTGTGTCGTACATTTAGTCTCCAATTTGAACTGCGTTCTGAAGGGGACAACACTACCTTCAAGAGCAATGGGGCATGATCTGAAAGCATGCGCGTTAGTATGGTGCAATCCTCCACTGCTCCAACCCAGTCAGTAGATATAAAGAACATATCTGTGCTGGCCCAGTGGCACTGAGGGCTGAGGCACTGGATGCCTTACCTCGCGCTTCACCGGCGACCCATGTTTGGGAACAAGCATGGGCCACTGGGGGTCAGCAGGGGTCGGGAAGGATTGAGTGTCCGATGGACTGCTCTCCTTCTCCAGGGAGGGGAGTCTTCAGTAGTCAGTGCCTGTTTGCCCCTTTGTGGAGGCTGGGGGACAGGGTGCCATGCAGCAGTTCGGTAAGGAGTTGGGGCAGATGCCTGGAGGGAGCACGTGTGGACGCATGCGTGCCCCCCTTCGATGGCGTCATTACATGCCCCCAGCTCCAGTGCAGAAAAAGATGGCACGTGATCGTGTGGCTTGATGGCTGTCTGCTTGATTGCCGGCACCAATGCTGCACCCAGACTGGATCTGTATAGGGTGGGGAGGTGGGGGCTCCCCGCCACCCCGCTGCGGGGGGTAAGCCGCAGGAGTTCAAGGGTGACGGCTGGAGTGCAGTAGAGACGAACGGCAGCAATCCCACCACGATGTTGGGACATGGGAACATACCAAGTATACCAGGAAGAGAAAGTAATAGCAAAAAAAAAAGAACAGATCTGTTAGGGAATAGTTTGCATGTCTGTCTGAGTAGTGCATGTAGTCCGTGGTTGTTCCCTTCACATATCTCCAGATCGCAGTGATGCCCAACTCAACAGACAGCCTCTTTAGCAACTTGCGTGATCTGCTCTCCGCTCTCGGAGGTCCCCCCTTCCTATCCTGCTTATTGGACTTTAC
Organism: Neoceratodus forsteri; assembly: GCA_016271365.2. Taxonomy (NCBI): domain Eukaryota; kingdom Metazoa; phylum Chordata; order Ceratodontiformes; family Ceratodontidae; genus Neoceratodus; species Neoceratodus forsteri. The sequence goes on along the minus strand of CM057450.1, from coordinate 879,985,648 downwards.
TGTATTAAAATCTCCTCCAGTAGTGTGCAATCTATTTGGGTCAATAATTGCATCTAAAAATACTTTTTTAAGGAAATTGAAACATTCAGCGTCCTCATTCGGTGCATATAGGTTCAGAAAGATGCATTTAGTATCCCTGTATTTTATTTATTTATTACAGCAATCGGAAATACACCTTTGAGTCATAGACTCATTTGCAAAGGTTTCACATCATAGAAAATACAAAGTAAGTTGCAAAGGGTAGTATAAATACATAGTAAATAGTCATACAGTGATACAAACACAAAAACATTTTTGGGCAGCGCAGGCCCATCGTCGTGTGTTAGATAAGCAGAGAGACCCTGCGGTATAAAATCAACAGCTTTAGAAAGAGGTGCCTATAAGCACAGGGTGGGGAGAGTACGGGGGGGGGAGACACAAGGAAAGTGAAAGGAGGAGGGCATGAGGTAAAAAAAAGAGGAGGGGGAGATTAGAGACAGCCACAGCATGTCAACAAGAATAGCATGTTTTTGAGGTGGGTCTTGAAAATACCTATTTTTGCGGAGTTCATTGAGCCATTTAGGGGCCCGATACATAAAAGTCCTTTGGCCAAGGGAGGTCCTACAGTGGGAGACAGTTATGGGAGTCTTTTCAGCAGTTCTTGTGGCTCTGATTATTGGGGCAGTATGGAGTAGAGGGGGTGAGCCCTGGGGGAGCAAGACAGAGAAGGATTTTTTTTTTTTTTTTTTGAAATTATTATTTACAGGGTATGAAATTCGTGAAAAAAAGTACATGCCCACTTGGGCATGTAAGAAGAAAATGTACATGCCCAACAAACTATTTACATGCCACCCCTTAGTTTACATAATTTTACACGTCATCTTCACTGGACCAAGCACTTTCGTTTTCATCACCACCACTAGGGCTGGCAGAAGCAGCATGCACTGACAGTGTTCTGGAGCCATAAGCTTTGGTAGTGGGCCTTCTTTTGCCATTTTTCCTCCACAGTGATATGGCATCTTCAGAGTTATAGTCACTAAGTTGGGGTCCATTCAGAGATATAGACATTAGGTCGTGTAGGGTGTCTGGGCGTAATCCAACCCTCCAGTCATTTTTTATTCTTCCCATCAGGGAGAAGCCTCGTTCTGCAGCAGCAGTGTGAACAGGAATCAGGAGGATGATTCTGACAATAGCCAGCACATTTCGAAATTGTTGATCCAGCACATCTGCAAGAATCACTTTCTGCCACAATTTCAGAGACTTACAATTTTCAACAGACAGCAAGTGGAGTACGTGCTTATTTAAGTCTAGCCACCCAGCAGTACTAAAGTAACATCAACTCCACGAGACTCTAGGACCACTTATAGTGATCAACAATTGTTGAATTGCTTGATCTCCATATGTTTGAAGTGCCTCTGTGGATGTTGGCCAGGACTGAAAATTTAAAGCTCTTGCAGCTAGTAGCACTTTATTGGTCATGAAGGACTGAAAGCGAGATTCAATGTGCTGTGACGTTTTCTGAAGAATTTTTTTGATCTCTGAAATTGTGGCTTCTACAATGTCTGAAGGCGAACCTGATCTGTGCCTGCTAGTTTCATTAGTTAAGTCAACACTATTGTACTGAGTTAGGTTCTCATTTACAGATGTAAGTGTTATGCGGTGAAGAGTTTCTCGATTCGAGAAACCATTTAGTTTTTGAATTGTGCTTTCTACTCTGCTGTGAACTTTTCAACAGTGGCATCCTCTTGCTGAAAGCACAGACTAAGAGCAGATAAGTAACCAAAAACACTTTCAGAAAGTTCATGTATATAACGATTTTAAAGTCTTAAGCACTTTAAGTATTCCTAGTGCTTTTGGCCATGATCCTGCTTGTTTGTCAGTGACACATGTTCGAGGTGAGGCACTAATGCAGCCCAGTTCCTTTCAAGGGCAGAAATGGTCTGCTCTCTGTGTGCAAGCCACCTAGTGCCACCAGTGTTAACTGGTTTGACCACATTAATATTTAAAAGGGATCCTGTTTCCTGTAGGCCTTTCCAACTTTTGGTGACCTGTGGTAAAACGAGTAAATGTTCAGCAGAAGTTGTTCTAATGACTTGTAAAGGGACAATCTCTGAGCGAATCCTTTACAGCAAGCTCTAAACGATGTGCACAGCAGTGTATGTCAATGAGGTGTGGGCACTGGAAATCTTGCATTATTCGACTAAGGACACTGAAGTGCCTCCCAACATTACAGCAGCACCATCAGATGCCGACTTATCAGCTTATGTTTCAACCACCATCCTTTAAACCACTCTTCACCCCTAAAGCATTAATCACAGTATTTAAATGCTTTCTGAATTAGGGACACTGACTGGTTTCAATGCAAGAAATCGTGTTGCAGGTAGGCCATTTTCAAAAACACGTACATAAATGCCCTCCTCCTCAGTCACACTTTTATCTGTGCAGGAATCAACAAGAAAAGAAAATAAGTCATTGTCTTGTAGTAGACTAGCAGTAGTGCTTTGAATATCTTGGGCAATATAGTGAATGAAGACATGGCATTGCTTGTCACTACTGTAACTGTTACTCATAGCATCATCCCCATGATTTCTTCTTTGTAAATCTATCAACCCAGGAAAATCCCTGAAAGGCCTTTCGGTCCTAGCAACGTAATATGCAGTACAGAACAATTTACAAATTTGATCCATTTCTTTTTGTTCCATAAATAGTATGGATTTCTCTATTGGTCTTTCTCAACTTTTGTTTTATTTGCAATGTATGCCATCTCAGCATTTTTGTGTGCTATGGACACTTCATGTGCTGAGATAATGTGTACTCTAAAAGTACTGCATCCAGTTCTGAAATTATTTTTGCTTTGGCTTTTATCATAACTCTGACGCCATGTACAGAACATGGCACATTTATCTGTGTCATACGTAAGCCACTGCCTGCCCTTTTTCCAGGATTCCTGAAAGTTTGTAACTTTCAGGGCCTTAACTTGGCTTTCAGTACAAGCAGTAGCACTTGAGGAAACTTCAGTGGTCACAACAGTTTCACTGTCCGGGCAAGGAGATGGTGGGGTTATAGCTGTGCCTGTAGTGGTACTAGCACTTTGTGTTAGGGAATCCAAGTCAGCTCCCGCAGTCTCATCAGAACGCTTTCTCTTAAATCCAAATTTAAAAAGACTCATGGTGTCTGCCTGGCTGTTCAGAGTTGAATTTGGGAATACTGATTTTAAGAATTTTTTATTTGTGTTACTCAGTATTAATAAATGCAATAAGGAAAAAAGTGTGTCTTGTCTTTATTTTTATAATAAACTTAACAAGAAACCCTGACTGTGTGTTGTCTGATTATTTATTATAACAGCCTCAGGTATTCAGATTTTAGATAGTCCACAGACAGTGTACTGTAGCCTGTAAAAAGCTAGAGATTTTTTATAACTATATACAGATTTTAGATGTTAAGTCCAATGAAAGTTTTTTTTAATAACAGTATTTAGATTTGACTGAGATAGTCAACTTCACCTAAAGTAGCTTTAGCTAGTAGAATAATAGTAGATCCCCCTAAATTTTAGGTGTTCCAACAAGTTCACAAAAGCTTTTAGAACTTTAATTAACAATTACTTTTAATTAGATTTTCTTAGTTTGCAGATCCCTTTGTATTTAGAGTTTAGGTACTCCACCACCACAGATTATTTTAGGTGGTCCAAGTAGCTTTTAATAAACGCTTTTAGAATCCAACAATTCCTTATATATTCCCTATTAGATTTTATGCAATACACAGCATACAAGCTTATTAAAGCTTGTTAAGAGATTCTTTTAACACACTAAGTTTGTAAAACTATAATGAGCTTTTTTTTATATGGTTTAGTTAGGTAGAGTTTTTTTTTTTGCCTCAATTCAGTTCCCTTCCCAGCCAGTAACTGAATATAGACACACTAGTGATGAGCTGACTACTGACTTGCTGCTAGTCCTCACACAGGATTTAGTACTTTGAGCAGTGAACTGTCTCTATCAGTATAGGCTGCTGATCTTTAATAGTTAGCTTCAGTTAGATAGAGATAGTTTATTATAGGTTTTAAATTCAGTTCCCTGCAAACTTAGTAAGTTTAGCTGACAGCAACTGTGGCTGCAGAGATCACAGAATAGTTCCCTCCTCTTTGCTGCAGTTGGTTCTGTTTTTTTCCTACTGTCTGCTCTCCTGCTTTAAATTAACACACCCAAACAGAGTAGTAGTATCAGGCACTAGCCGGATGGCTTTATCTAATTTGAATAGCTCCCCACAGGTTCAACTTAGTAGACTGCAATGCTGAAAACTGAGCACTGTCTGCAGACTTTAAAAAGTCCTGTTCTTGACTTTACTGAGTCTGCTTCTATTCTTTTGTCTCCCTCTTTAACGATTTCCGATTTCCTCCAAGAACTTACAGACACCTTCACAGTCTGACGCTCACCCTCTGCCTCCTCTCTCACTCCCAAGTCCCACTCCCTGCCTATAAACGCCCACACCTCCACTTCTCTGACTGATACTAAAGAGCTCTTAAAAGAGCTTTGGGCCTCTTTTTTAATAGAAATGCCAATTACAGCAGCAACCTCGCAGTCTACATAGCTACTGCACTCAGCACGGACCTCTGTCTCCTAAATCGCTGACAGAATGGCGCGCTGAGCTGCATTCCAGCATAACGGGTAAGTTAAGGGGGTGGGCTGAACTCCAAACACAGTCACTCCAATTGGTTCACGCCTGGTGCAGTGAGCGACCGGCGACGGACCCAGGCAGGGCTGGCTGATGACCGTTCAGTCCAATCAGGGCGTATTACTGTGTCAGCTGACAGTTACAAAGGCACACCTGCTATTATTGGCGCCTCACTCCTCCAAAGGCTCCCCGCCCTTCTGAAAATAAAAAATCATTAGGTAGAAAAAAAAACGAGAAAACGGAGCTCTGCACCATAAAATACCTTAGGTGCCCCAGTGGGCAGGTACAAACCAGCAGTAGGTGTCCAGATGTAAAAGTGCCTGCCCTGGGGCACCTAAGGTATAGGAATTTCGCACCCTGTTTATTTATCTACACCTACGTCCCGCGGGTGCTGACCCATCAGGAGCGCCAAGGAGTCATCTTCCTGCCTCACTTGCCTGCCCGAAACTTACCCTCGGTCCCCATGGAGCTGTGGCTTATCCCCCTGAGCGGGGTTGAGGTGGGGCGGTGAGCACCCCGAAATTCTGAATCTCGTCGGATCAGGGGTAGTCAGGCAGGCAGGCAGGCAAGGCATATCGAAGGCACGGTCCAGCGAACCGTCTCCCTGGCACCCACAGGTGTTTTAGGAGTGGCACGCACCCTACACCAAGGCATCACTGCCGGCATCAGCACTCCTCGTCCCCCGACGTCTGCTATAATGCTTGCTGTACACCTGGCCTCCGCCAGAAGACAGTCAAGCACCGAGTCTAGACCCCCCTCCCTCCCAGGAGAGGAGAGCCATCCTCCGGATGCTCAGTCCTCTACCTCCCCTGCCGACCCCCAACAACCCAGGCTCGCTACCGAACTCAGGTCACCGGCATGGCGTCCAGTGCCTCAACCCTCAGTGCCACCGGGCCGGTGAGAAGGATTTTCTTTGCTAGGAGACAGGTATGGTATTTAAGTCTCGAGTCAGAAGTAGTCAACTAGGACTGTCTATAGAGTTCACAGGTATGGGTTAGTCTGTCACAGCCTGTGATGAGGTGAAAAGCTTTGTTCAGGGTGATTTTGAGGAGGTTTAAGGTTGTCTGGTCAGCGGAGCCATATATAACAATGCCATAGTCCAAGGTGGAGAGTACGGAGGAAGACACAGTGACACAGAAGGCTTTGGGGGGAAGATAATGCTTGAAGTGGTAGAGGAGACCAAGTTGCGTGTTTAGAGAGGTGGACAGGAGCTGGTTATGTTTATGAAAGGAGAGAGATGTGGCTAAGGTTATGCCCAGGTATTTAAAGGAGTCTTACCTGTTCTAATGTGTCTCCCATAGAGTTGACAGTGGGAAGGGTTGCTCCAGAGTGAAAACTCAGGGCGGTGGGCGAAAATCATTTCACTTCTTTTTTTTTTTGTGGTTAAGTATAAGCCTGTGGTCCCAAAACCAGGCTTCGACTTCCGAGAAATAACTTTGGAGTGAGCTTTGAAGGGAGTTGGGATGCTGATGATTGCCGAAAATGACAACATCATCGGCATGTAAGAGGAGTTTACTTGAGCAGTCTTTAGGTAGCACATTCAGAAACATGCTAAAAAGGAGGGGGCCAAAAGTGGAGCCTTGTGGGATGCCAGATAGGACAGGGCAGCAGTTGAAGAGGGTGGAGCCAATTTTGACACATTGAGTCCTGCCAGTGAGGTAGCTTGCAAACCAGGTTATGGTTTCCTGGGAGGGTCCAAGAGCAGGGAGACAATGGAGAAGCAAGGCATGACTGACCATATCGAAGGCCTTGGTTAGGTCAATGTAGAGAGAGCTGACAATAAGTCCACAGTCAAGCGCATGATGGATGTTGGAGGTGAACACAACGAGGGTGGTGGTTATACTATGGCCCCTTCGGAAACCATGTTGTTCTGGGCAGAAGAGGTCATACTCAGATAGTGCATGAATTGATCATCAACAATTTTTTCCAAGGACATTGGGGGGGGGGTAGGATGGATATGGACCTATAATTATTGGGAGAGGTTCTATCCCCATTCTTTAGGACAGGGGTTATGACCGCTTGCTTCCATAACGATGGAAAGTGGCTGAGGCAGAGAGATTTATTGAGAATTTTTGTTAGGAGAAGAGGACTTCAGGAGTGAGACGAAGGAGTTTTAAGTCCAGGGAATCACTGCTATGCCGGGATTTGGCCATAAATTTGGATAGGTATTTCTTGGCTTGATTGGGTGACACAGTACGAAGACAAAAAGAGGGTATATTAGGGGAGGGAGGGGGATGAGCAGGGGGTAGTTAAAAAAAAATTGGGCAGGACTGTGCTGGGGTCCGAGAAAGTGGCGTTGAGAATGTTCACTATCACAAGAGGTTCCTGGGTACAGAGCCCATCAGTGAATAGTTGAGCAGGGGAAGGGGAGGTGGTTTTTCCGCTAAGTTCTCTGTTTTTCCAGAAATCACGGCCAGAGCCCCAGGAGGAGGAGGTAAGGGCTGCTTTATAGTAAGATGCTTTAGCCTGCCGACTGGCCCATGTCAAGTATTTCTAGCCTCCCTGTAGAGCTGCCTGTCCTTTGGGAGACGAGAGTCGATAGCTCTGTGCCAGAGATTGTCACAGTGTCGCATCATAGCGAGGAGGGCCTGAGAGATCCAGGGGGGTGTCTCCTTTTTTGTGAAGAGTTTAGTGAGGGGGGTGTAGCGGTCACATGCTGCTTTGAAAGTGGCAATGAAATGTGATAGTGCATTATCAATGCTCTCTACCCTGTCGATTCTGGACCAGTCACATGCCCCGAGGTGATACTTGAGACGAGAGAGGGTGCCCAGTTTTAATTGTCACTGGAAGGAGTGGTTTGGTGGTGGGTGTGGGTTTTTATTTGACCACCAGCAGGCAACTGGAGAGTGGTCACTAATGGCATTGGGAAGAACCTTAACCTGGGAGATATTATTGGGTCTGTTGCTGAAGACGAGATCAAGAAGGGTTGCATTTCCTGTTTTCTTATTTAGCCTGGTGGGGGATTGAATGACCTGGGTGAGGCCAGTTGCTGTGGCAGAATCGAGGAAGTGAGAGGAGGAGGGCAAGAGCCAATTGAAGTTGAAATCACCTACAAGGATAACTTCATTTTGGAGGGGGGGGGGAGTTGAGTAATGTAGTCTAGTATGGCATTAAAACTGGGCTTTTGTTTGCGTGGAGGGATATAGGCCACAGAGAGGTATAGGGTTTTACCTGGTTCACCAAGAAGCAATTTGACAGTAAGAATTTGTGTTTCCTGTTCAGGGAAAGGGGAGGTTAACCAGGGCGGCTCGCAGATTATTTTTAATGTAAAAGGCACAACCATCGCCACTTTTAGAGAAGCAGTCAGCACGGAAAAGAAAGTAGCCATCTAAGGTCACGGCAGAGTCAGGCGTACCAATGGTAAGCCAGGTTTCAGTTAGGGCAGGTATATCTGGAGAGTACTGAGTAAGCCAGCCATGGAGGGAGGAGAATTTTTTCTGCAAACTGCGGATATTGATTGAGGCTAATTGGAGTCCATTTTGTTGAGCATCAGTGGAGTTTGTGCATGAATGGGGTCCTGGGTTGGGGTGGATATTGCCAGAAAGAAGGAGAAGGAGGGCATACTGTAGGATGAAGGGATTTTGGGATTTTCAGTTTACAGAGGCCGAGGCTGGGGGTGGGGGGTATCGTGTCACTAGGCTGTGCAGTCTGACAAAACGGCCTTCTGGGTCCAGTTCTTTTTCCAATATTTGTACAAGGCTATCATTCCTAATTAATATAGTGGTGCACCTTCTGTGTGAATGTTCCTCCCATGTGGAAGCATATATCTCCCCAACCGATTTACACTGTAGTTTTTCATGTTTTTGTGATGTTAAGTGAGTTTCTTGTAGGAAAGCTAATATGGCCCCTGTTTTGCCCAGTTCCTGCAAAACTCTGGCTCTTTTAATGGGGCTATTAAGGACCCTGACATTGTAAGTTATTAGGTTAAGGTCTGCTACTTCCCCTTTTATGTAAATATTTAGGGGTGGATCCTTTGTTTATGCACCTCTCTGTCACCCTCCACACCACCTGCTGCATTTCCCCCTTCTCACACCAGTGGCCATCTGTTTCCGATATTTCCATACAGTCATTTATAACCCTTGTAAACATAACTGTATAACTTTTATGTACATTCTCTTCTTGTTCCTTCCCTCCTGCTAGTAACATTTCTGTGAAACAACATAAACTGTGACAATCCAGCTACATCGACTTGGTCTGTAACCTGGAAGCCTTTTCACCTGGCTCCTACCCCTTCTCTCCTTCCAACTGTGGCACTTAGTTCCTGTCACTTGTTTGATCCCAGCCGGTGACAGGTTACGTAGTACTTAGAGTATTATATTATCCCGCTATAAGAAAGGTCTCCTTACAGCAGCAAGTGCCAGTGCCCCCTTGGTATGCTCAAACTTAAGTCTCTGACCTGAGATATCTTGTTTACTACAAATGCCCGTATTCCTTCAGTTCCCTCACAGACCCCTGCTTCTCTCCATTCACTGCACTAGCCACCACCACAGAGCCATTTGTACCCCTACACATCCAATTTTGCCTCCTCCCCTCTCTTTTCCCTCCTTTATTCTTGAATTAGTCTTTATTTCTCCATACCTTCGGCTGTGATTCTAAACCAAATGAAGGGCATTTTTTCCAAGAAACTGATTCTCCAACCCCTTGCAACATTTGTCTGTTACCCCATTTATTTGATTATCTCTATTACTCTGTAACACCCCCATATATTTTCATAGGTAAAATTCAATTCTTCCCCAGCTTTCTCCCCCGGTAAGCTGCATTACCATATATTTCCAAGACCACAGCTAAATGCTGGGTGCCTCATGTGGAGTACCGCAACATGTCCTTTAAACCCACAAAAGAAAAAGGCAAGCCAACAAACTTAGCAACTTCAGATTAAATTACCCCACTGTCAGTTGCTTACAGTTCATGTTGCTTCAGCGATCTGTTTGCTGTGTAGACCCTGGCGTTTTCTCTGTTTGCTGCATTGTCTCTCCCCGTGCATTCGCCCTGTCTTCTGTGTGGCCCAAAGCTGCGCATCTGTTCTTATAAGCCATCGCCTTTTTGGCCCACATTGTATTGTTGGGGGTCTTCTCTGTTAATGAGGTAGCTCCTTTCCTCCCAGCTCCTCAAGTCCACCAACGTCGCTTTTCTAATGCTCTGTGGTTCTGCACGGTCCCAAAGTTCTCTACCGAAAGCCCCAATGTTGTTAAATATTGTCTGGCCTCTGGTAGGGACTCGAATAGTTTAATATCAGCAACTGAAGTAATTCTCAGCTTGGCTGGGTATTCTGCCTACGCTTTCAGTCCCTTTGCCCTTAGTTCCTTAACGATTGGGAATAACTGCTTGCGTCTGGCCATAGTGAGAGGGGCATAGTCCTGTTTGAAAAATAACCTCCGATCACCAAACGAGATCTCCTTTCTGTTCCATGCTTTCGTGAGTACCAATTCCTTGGTTCTATAATCCAAGAAAGCCACAATTATTGAAGGTGGCCGAGCCTGGGGATCCACTGGGGCACCTGCCAGGGCCCTGTGTGCTCTGATAATGTTTAAAGGAATGCCCTTGTCTAACTGGAGCACCTCCCTCAGAAACCCCTCCATATACTCTGCCATTGGCTCGGTTTCTGTTTTTTCAGGAAGGCCATGTACTCGAGGTTTACCCTTTGGATCTGTTTTCTAGATCTTCCAATTTTTGGTACAGCATAGTCTCCCTATCATGTAATTGTAAAATAGCCCCGTTGTGGAGATCTGTTGTCTCCATGAGTTGAGACGCGTGCATGTCTATGTCTCTAATTTGATTTTCGTGCTTCTTAATCTTCTTTTTATTTTCACTTACTTCACTTTGTAATTTCTCCATGGTGTCCCTGATGCGCCTTAGCTCCATGTAGAGGCACCTCATGTTTTTTTGTCAATAAGTTTTTATTGATTTTTCAACATAACAAATACTCTAATAATAATAATAATGACAATACAAGGCAAATTATCATACACGTAAAGGAAATTAATCCATCATACATAACATTTTATTGTTAATAAAATATCATAGTCAAACAAGAAATTTGTTATTGTTTAGTTCGTAAATTGCTGTTCTGATTCCTCTGACTCACTTTCGGTACTTTTGTCCGGGGATTCAGGCCTGCATGATGATGAACAGCTCCTACTATGGGCCCATTCCGGCGTATTTTCTCCTTTACCTTTTTCTTTATCTTTACCAGCCGCATATGCTTTTAGTTTTTGTTGAGTCGCCATCACCATCTGTTCCAACTGACAATTAGATAGTCTTTTTTTATGTTCCATATTTATTTAGGGGTTGTTTTGTATTTTATTGATGAGATCTCCCGGAGCTCCTTTTCCTCAAGTCTGCATAGCTGGGTGACATCACCAGAAGCCTCGAGAACCATTTTTCGGTTGATAGTTTCCTGCGTATGGAGCAAGGCAGAGGCAGAAAACTACAGACCTGTTAGGTTGACCTCAGTGGTAGGGAAAATGATGGAATCACTTTTGAAAGAAATAATTATTGAGTACCTAGAGGCCAGCGGGGCACAGGACTCGAGGCAGAATGGATTCACAGCGGAAAGGTCATGTCAGACAAATCTACTAGATTTCTTTGACTGGGTGACCAAAGTATTAGACCAGGGAGTGGCTGTGAACGTGGCCTCCCTAGACTTTAGCAAGGCATTTGACACAGTCCCACACACAAGATTAATAAGTTAGCAAGCCTGGCAATGGGTCCCAGGGTGGTAACCAGGATGAAAAATTGACTGGACAACAGGACGCAGAGGGTAATAGTAAACTGAGTCCACTCCGAAGAAAGAGGGGTTACTAACAGAGTACCACAGGGTTCAGTACTGGGGCCGGTCCTCCTTAATTTCTTTTTTTTTTCTTCAGTTGGTGTTATTTCTCTTTTGCCCCTGGTTGGCTGAATCTGCTAGGCAACCTTGTCCTCTGGCTGCCGTCCATACCCGCACCTCCACATTATGGACCATCGCCACTTACTCCCCGTGGCGGGGAGCCCCTCGTCTTCCCCACGAGGACCGGATCCAGTATATGCGATGATGCCCTCTGCAGGTGGCACATTCCGATGAATGGCCCTCATGCTGTGCCACCAGGGCCACTCTTTTTTCCTGATTTTCTCCCCTTGTGGAGAAGAGGCATGCGGGATGCCAGCAGAGAGAACGTGCATGTGTCCACACGCATTCCTTCAGGTGTTTGCTTTCTCTCCACCCCTTATCTGCAGCATCGGTGCACCGCCGCCAGCGCCCAGTCCTATGCCGAATACTGGTAACCCCCCCTCCCCGGAGAAGGAGAGCAGTCCCTCGGATGTTCAACTTTCTCCTCCTTCCAACTCCCGGCAACCCGTGTTCTTTTCCAAACACGGGTCGCAGGCATGGCGTGAGGTAAGGCATCCAGCACCTCAACCCTCAGCGCCACCGGGCCGGCAGTCTTTTTAATGTCTTTATAGGTGACACTGTGGAGGGACTGGAAGGAAAAGTAACCCTTTTTGCAGACGGCACAAAGATCTGCAACAGGATTGATACATGGGGGGGGGGTGGAAAGGATGAGAAGGGACTTAGCAAGGTTGGTGGAATGGTCAAAAATATGGCAGCTTAGATTAAGTGCAAAGAAGTGTAAAGTAATGTACCTGGGAAACAAAAACCCAGGGGAAGAGTACACAATGGGGGGAGGTACTAACGACAACAGAAATGGAAAGGGACCTGTGGGTAGTTATATCAGATGACCTAAAGGTAGGCAAGCAATGTGAGAAGGCAGTAAGGAGAGCTTGGGGGATACTGGGATGCGTGGGGAGAGGTATCACCAGTAGAAAACAGGAAGTTGTTATCCCTCTCTGCAAACAGTTGGTGAGACCCCATCTGGAGTACTTTGTGCAGTTCTAGAGACCCCATCTTCACAAGGACATAGACAAGATGGAGGCAGTCCAGAGGAGGGCAACCAAAATGGTGAAGGGTCTGCGCCAGAAACCATACAAAGAGAGACCAAAGGAGCTTAATATGTATACCCTCGAGGAAAGGAGGGAGAGGGGGGACATGATAGAAACTTTCAAGTATCTCAAGGGACTCAACAAAGTCCAAGAGGGTAGCATCTTTCAGAAAAGGAGATGTGCAAGAACAAGGAGGCACAATTTGAAAATAGAGGGGGGACGGCTCAGGGGCAGCGTGAGGAAGTATTTTTTCACACATTAGATGGCCTTCCTGAGGGGATCGTGGGGTCAAAAACAGTGGGAGAATTCAAGAATACATAGGACAGAGGGGGTTAGGTGAAGTAGGCAGTCCGTTAACTAGGAGCTGCAGCTTATCCAATAGGTAGGGAAATGGGCAGACTTGGTGGGCCAAGCGGTCCTTATCTGCTGTCAGTCTATGTTTCTGTACAATTCTGATCTGATAAAGCTAGTAAATGGCCACCTAAAGGCCTTTGAAAGCATGTCACAAGGGCAGCTCAGCCTCTGTGGCAGCATCAAGAGTATTTATTTATATATTTATTGAATTTTATTAACCAGGTAGGCCCACTGGAACCCAAAGTCCCTTTTTCAATGGCGACCCAGAGTTTATTACACAAAATGCCAAACAGTATAGATTTTACAGAGTCAGACAGTACATGAGGTAATGAACTAGTTGTGCCAATTCAAATACATACCATAACATGCAGTCATATACACAAGGGTACAGAAGATTAGTTCACAGGCTGGAACATGTGTCAGGGTAGTAATACAGTATTAAACAAGCAGGTTGGATACCCATTCCATAAGAAGTGCAAAAAAACAGAGTACAGTGGAAAGGCCTAGTGCCACCAAATGCAAGGCTAGATGGATTGAGGAATGGCAGCAGCACCAGGTCAGCGATTACAGGAGTCCTCAGGAAATCTGTAAAACAGCTACAAGGAAAACAGTACACACTTTCACAAAGCATGGCTGCCTGGACATTCAGTCCAGAATGGATGTCAGCTTTGGCACTACTGTCTTGCAGAACCTTTTCCCTAAGTGGGTTCTGTACCCAGCCTCTCAAGGTACTGCTATGTAGTCTGCATTTGTTAGGCATAAGTGAGGGATTCCTGGGGTTTGAAGGAAAAAATACTGTAGTCATTTTGTTTCTTCTAATATACTCCTGCCCCATTGCATTTTAACTGTTCAAACGTTTTGTTGGACCTCAGTAATTATATCTGGATTGAGTAAGACTGTAGGCAGTTTGCATACTACTTGGGGAAATTAACTGAAGTGGTAACTGCTTCTGAGAGACGGGAGATCCAACTTCACTAAAAACTGTGGCTTAATTTGCAACAGCTCTATAAACTTTGGCACGATTTTCTGTTTTATTATATATTTTGATTTATTTTAAAATTGTAATTTGTTTTTGGTGATACAGTCAAGGAGGGAGTGAAAGCCCGGATTGATCAGCTTGGTTGGTATATAGGCAGAGACAACAGTCAAGATCTTGTTATGAGTTCCGAGAAGTACTTTGGCAGCAAGGATTTGGATGTCATTTCCAGGGATGGGCATGACATGACCCATGAGGGACTCTTTAAGGTAGAGGGCACAGCCTCCTCCTTTCTCGGTAAGTCTGTCCTTTCTGAAAACTACATATCCGGGAATTGCTATTGCGGAGTCAGGTATCTTCGGAGACAGCCATGTTTCCAGCACTGATAGGATGTCTGGATTATACTGGAAAACCCAGGCAGAGAGGGTATCAAGTTTGGAGAGGAGGCTGCAGATGTTAGTACTTGCCAAGGAGAGTGACCCTGTACTGCTGTTAACATTGTGGCCAAGTTGTGGTGGGCCGGGGTTAGGGTGAATGTTGCCTGAGAGGAGCAACAGCAGCAGTATTAGATGCTTTAAAAGGGGTTTAAAGTTGCTTCTGTGGGGCAGCAGGGCCTTTTTTTTTTTTTTAGCAGGTTCCTTTCCATAAGGATGATGCATGAGGTAGTGACCAGTTAGTAATAGCAAGGAGCTTTAAAGGGGCACTGTCAGCTGTGGCCCTTCGTTGTGTGCACATTGTGAAAAGTGTGCCTCCTGGCACATGCCTAGCACACATGTGCTGAATAATACCCATGTATGTAAAATGTATTATATTACCTTAATCCAGTTTTGAGTGAAACAGCTCATTCCCGGATGATCAAAATCAGCTTGTGTCCCAGAAGCACATTGAGATCGAGATGAGGGAGACGCCAGTCTGGCATTACTTTGCAGAAGGTAAAATGTTGCTTTTCGTTCCAGGTTATATACGGAAAAGCCGCAGCTATTTAAACGTGAAAACGAGCACCTAAAGAGCATGCCAAAACTTTTAGTGTGCAGCTATGATCCCGCCAAGATGCGCACAAGAGGGTATAAAGAAAGATCCCGCGATGCACAGGAGCATGCCGCTCAGCATGCGTGATCTTAGCTGCATACTAAAAGTTTTAACTGTGCTCTTGCGGTGCTCGCTCACGTTTTAAATAGCTGCAGCTTTTCCGTATATAACCTGGGACAGAAATAACTTCTTTTTGCAGCTACTTTGTATAAAGTCGATTGGACTGGCATGTCTGCCTAACCCTCGTCTCCGATCTCGATGTGCTTCCGGGACACAGCTGATTTTTGATCGTCCCGGGTGAAACAGTATTTTACTCAAAACTGCAGATTAAGGTAATAAATAATACATTTTACATACATGGGGCATTATTCAGCACATGTGTGCTAGGTATGTGCCAGGAGGCACACTTTTCGCAATGTGCACACAACGAAGGGCCACAGCTGGCAGTGCTCCTTTAAGGGCACAGTTGCAGTGGTTTTGAGAACAGGCCAAAAGTTTTGTTTGTTTTTCAAAATGGTTGTTGGATAGATAGCCTTTAGAGATAAGTACATTAAGAGTTGATTTCAATTGAAAATCTTTGATACCTGGTGGTTAAGTCAAAAGCTAAAAGAAATTATCAACAGCTGAGGTCCACAGTCATAGAATGTGTTAGAATTCCTGAAAGGGATGAACTCTGCCTGTGCATATGCAGGATGTGAAATCCTTTTGTCTGTATGCTTCTTTGTCATTCAAAGAGGTCTTGAAAAGCCCAAATACAGATCATGGCGCAGGTCAGACGAAAATGTCGATTCAAGCAGGACCCAGAGTCATTGAATTTGTCAGGCTTCACTTATGTTTTGCTGGGGTATACCGTCCAACAAGTTGATTTTAAAATTATTTTAAAATGAAAAATGCAGATACCTGGTGATGATGCTTTGTAGAAATCCAGTCCAGGAGACTTTCACGGATGTAGTAAGCAAGAATGGTGTAGTTACTCCAACCAGAAAACCATGTAAATCCACAAAAACTAAGCTACAGACACAGACAAACACAAGCAGCCACCACACAGACCCAGGAGGCGGAGGAGGAATGGTCAAATGGTTCTCCAGCTGTACAGCCGCTACCTTCTCAATCACCTTACCTACGAAGGGGAGGTTAGAGATAGGTCTGTAGTTGGCCAGGCAGTCTGGGTCCAGGGAAGCTTTCTTCATGAGGGGTGTCACCACCGTCACTTTCAGGGAGCTGGGGAACTCACCAGACTCAGGGGAGCACCAAGACTATCTGTGCCAGGACTGGGCCAATGGTGTCACAACAACCCATAATCAGGGAAGTTGGGCCCAGTTCCAAACTACAGCACATACCCTGGACAATCTGCATGACATCTGTGAACTCCGGCCGGTCAAAGGTACTCCAGGAGAAGTGAGGGACAGTGGCTGGGCACCGATCACCAGCATCCCCCATAGAGTGTGTTGATCGGATCTCCGCCCTGATATCGGCCACCTTATCCGCAAAGAACCGAACAAGCTTCTCACACTCCAACTGTGAAAAGGTTCTTTGAACCTGCAGGCAGGCTGGATTGCATAGGCTGTCTACAGTTCGAAAGAGCTGAGCAGGTCAGTTCTGAGTGGCAACAATCTCCCTGGACAGGAACTCTGCCTTCTTACGGGAAATCGTTGACTGGTAGAGTTGATAATACTCTAGCAGTCTAAGATGGTCTGCCTCCAGGACAGTTTTCCACCAGCAGTGCTTTAACCTTCGTCCTAGTCACCGCAACTCCCTCAGAGTCCCGTCAAACCACGGGGATCGAGGGCGGAGGGAGAGAGGACAAACACGGACAGGAGCGACAGAGTCCAGTGCTGTGGTAATAACCTTGTTAGGGGCCAAACCCAAAGCCTCTGGGTTCCTGCTTACCACAGGAAATTCCAATAGGTCAAGCACCGCTGCTAGGCCTTCAGGGCTTGCATCCCGTAAAGGGCGGTACTTGACCATCTCCACAGGGGTAGGCCTACAAGGGGGGCGCAAAAGTTGAATCTCACGGTGTAATGATCGGACCACCCGACAGGTTCCAGCCCCACATCAGAGGCTTCGATTCCTAGGAGAAAAACCAGGTCAAGGGAGTGGGCGTGTTTATGAGTAGCAGAGGTAGCAGTCTGTGTAAGGCCCAGTAATGTCATCAATTAAAGGAAGTGTTGTCCAAATTGTGAGAGTTTGTCATGGATCCAGGTGTTGAAGTCACCCAGGACCATAAGCCTGGGTGACTCAAACGCCATATCGATCACAAAGTCCGCTACTTCCTGAAGGAATCGCTTCTCATCTCCGGGTGGACGGTAGATGAGGGTTATCCTATAGCCTACACTTGCTACTATGGTACACTTGAATGACCCAGCATCCTCAACTGGTACACTCGTGAGGCCCAATTCCGTCTTGAAACAGACCAGAACCCCCCACCCCCGTGCAGCCTCAAGTATGGGGCCAGCGTTTTCATCCAGCCAGATCTTGGTGATGCACGCCAGATCTGAAGTCCCAACAAGATCTGCAATAATGCAGTCTTGTTCTTAATAGATCTGGCATTGCATAACACCGCTTGAGTTTGATGATCTTTTGGGACGCCCCGACCACCTGCCCACACATAGTGGTGGTGCCCTTGAGTATGGAGGCTAGACATAGCGGGCCACGTTCCGGAATCCATTTCGCCCCGGGGCGTCTTCTGGGCTTAGTTACTCCAATGTGAAAAGCCTCGGCTTCTTCCATCCCTCCGCTGTTCGCACTTCCGAAGCAGTGCCTAAGCGCTTTCAGCGCTGACAGGTAGAAAATAATAGGGGAGGCAGAGGGTGCAAAGAGTGGAGGATGAATAGCGCATGACCTGGGGGTAGATCTACAGCACGACCCAAAAAACACAGAGCAAGGAGAAAAATGCCCCACAAAATAACAAATTTCAGTATAACTAATACACACAACTTCCACGGCTCTCACTCTGAGGAAGAGGTGAACGTAAAAATAAAACAGCCAAAAAACAGAGTATACAGCAGATCAAATTACACGCCCTTGTTTCCTAAACTCGCCACTCTCTCTCACCAAGAGGGGAGATTCAGATAAAATAAACAAATCAAACTAACCACCCTCCCGACCCAAACAAAACTATACTATAATAAAACTGCAGTAAAATAAATAAAAAAAAACCACCAGTTCGGACTCCACAGTCTCTGAATAAATAGTGTAAATGATGGTCCAGAGAAGAGAGGTGATAAATCACCATAAGGAGTCACTTGTAGGAAGTCCAAGTCACAGAGTTAAACTAAAACAGTATAACTGAAACTTAAAACTAGGCAAACAAGAAAGCTTAAATGCACCTCCTCTTACAAGGTGTACAAAATTAACATAAACAATGAAAAATGCAGTTTCGACCCCCAGGCCATCCCAGGGGTCTAAAATAAACTGGGCACTCTCACTGTACACAGTACAAGGAAAATAAATTTTTGAAGTCTGACCATAAAGTAAAGGTTTTAATCGACTTGTTTCCGAGAAGTACTCTCTGTATAGCAAGAAACCTCCCAATATGGTCTGAATCTTCTTTAAAAGTGAAGAGCTCAATGACGGTCAAGGTATTGATCAAATCTGTGCCAGACACCCCAAAACTCTTTTGTGAGGGCTGCCACCAAAAATGTCAGGCCCACCAGCTCGGCACCCCACCTTCGCCAGCCCACTGGCTGGCTAGTAAGGGGCCTTGGAGAAACCTCGGGCCCGCCAGCTGTCTCCCCGGTCAACCCAGGCCGAACCTCTTGGGCAGAAGCAGACAGATTTAGATCAGCATTGAATCTGGTGGTGCACCCAGTTGTAGATGCCTTGTTTGAATGTGTAGGGGTCTGGGTGCAGGTTGCAGAGTCCTCCTCATGTACCGAAATCCAGGTCGCACGGGGGAGTTCCTGCAGGAAGTCACGGCTTTCATCGCCAACAGGTGTCTTGTTCTTGGTGACATCCTTGCTTGGGTCAGTGATGAATGATCACAGTTTGATCAAGATTTCCTCCTGAGTATGGAATCCCTGGGCCTTGCACAAGTTGCTGTATTCTGTGACCCACCGACCCTTGATAGTCACCCAGTGCCCTAATTTATTCACCACATGATCACTGTAATGTATAAAATTGTTGTTAATCAATCCCCGTAGACTATAATGTAGCGTGTCCCCGCACTCTCCCTGGGATCATGTCATAAAGTTGGCTGAGTGCAGGGTGGCACGGTAGCGGATCTTCGAACCGAGACGTGCCTGTGTCCCAGTTAAAACAATTTTATGAGTGTTCTGCCAGAAAAAGTAATGGAGAGTTTTGGATCTAATATACTTCAGCAGTAGTTCGCAGAGGTAAGGCACCAAACTATAGTACAAATCTAAATTAATTTAACTTGGGGAGTCTCTTTAAGCAGGGCCTGAAGAAAACTTTTTAGTTACTCAGGCTTTCGGGGTTTAATTTTACCACTTGTGGGGAAGGTGCTGCTGATTTTATGTGTGAATCTGTTTATTGGAAAGTTATGTTATTTTAAAGAATTTTATGCTGCGGATGTGTATAAAGTTGTTTGAGATGTTTTTAGTGTTGCTGCTGTATGATAGTGTAATGGTGCCCTAAGCCTCCAGGGAAGGGTGTCATATAAAAATAAAGATGACTACCACCACCACTACTACTTTAACAAGGTAGCTTAGTTATCTACCAGTAACAGTAGACCTTCTAATAAATCTCCATAGAGCTACAGCTCTCCCTCCCACGTACACCATTCTGTATTTACCAGGTGAAATACTGTTGGAGATCTGCCGTTTACTGCACATTTGGACGTTTTATTACTGTGCCCCTCACTGGGGTCTCTGTCTCTTCCTGTCTTGACGACCTGACGGGGGGTTTGATCTCCGATTTTTGTTGCCATTGTACAACTCTGAGTTTGTCTCTGTCGAGAAAACTGAGGAGGTATTGGCTGCCCATGTCATAGTGCCCTAGTGATGTACATTATTAGCTAGGCAAAGGTTTCTGAGTAGTCCTGATGGCGACTACTTACAGTTCAATGTGTGTAGCTCTGTGGAGGAGATTCTCTCGGAAGAGTCTACTGTTACTGGTAAGTAATTGAACTTTGGGATCTGTGCTGTAACCATTGAACTGTACTGAGTTTTCTTAAAGGGGAATCCTAAGCTCCCCTACCTTAATACTGCAGAACTTAGAGGTCCCGATTAAGCAAACTACCAAAATAAATAATTTTTTTAAGTTGTGACATGTTAGATTTCTTTCTTATTATCTGGTTGATGCTGTGTCCCTCCACCTGCCATGCTGCCGAACTTACTGTCCCCTGCAGCCATCCCTGTGATGTCGTGAGTGATGGGTAAACTGCGGGGGATGCTGGCGTGCCAGCAGTTACTAAAGTAAGTTAGTACTAGGCAACAGTGCATTTTCACGCTTAGTCTACCAGTACCTATTGGGCTGAGTCTGCATGATCGGTACCAGTAGACTAAGTGTGGAAATACACTGTTGCCGAGTGCTAACTTACTTTACTAAGTGCTGGCACATAGACATCCCCCGCAGCTTAGTCCATCACTAATGTCATCACAGGGCTGGGCACAGGGGGATAGTAGGAGAGTTAGTCTGGCAGCATTGCGGGCAGAGGGGCACAGGATTTATTTATTTATTGAATACAATCGGAGTTATTACCTTTGAGTCAGAGACTCCTTTACAAAGGCTCCACGTCACAGAAAACAATATAGAGCATACAGTGTACAGACATCACAGTATAAACAGCGGTGTGGGGAAATATCACACCTTACAATGATACATGGTAAAGTACAACAGGCGGATGTGGTACAGGATAATTACAACAGTCATAGACAATGCAGCGCAGTGGCAAAATACAATAAATACAGTAACTACAGGAGCAATCATACAGTACAGTAGTTGTAGAGAAGTATTTGTGACTGCAGTGCAGTCCAGTGAGTGTCAGCTAGTCTGAGGCTCGGGTAAGACCGAAACCAGGGCCAGGCACTTTAGAAGCAGGGCCAAGTGGGTCCATTGTCTTGGCATTTTTTTGGTCGTGGGTAGGTCAGGTACAGCCACAGGTGGAGTCACACAAGATATTGCTACAGAGAAGGGATTTGAACAGTCCCAGGGTAGGAGCCAGGAGGACCCAGTATGGGCAATGAGTTCAGCCAACTGGGGGCATGGTATCTGAAAGTTCTTTGCCCCATGGAGGTTTTACAGCGTGGAACCTGATAGGGCGATTTCTCAGCATGACGTGTGTGTCTGGTGCTGTTGGGGGAGCAGCTTCACAAGAGCAGGGGGCATGAGGCCAGTCATGATTTTCTTGGCAAGGAGACAGTCTGGTACTTTAGACGATCAAAACGAAGCCAATTTGTACTGGTATACAGTGTACAGGTGTGCATAAGTCGGTCACATCCTGTGGCCAGTCTACAGGCTTTATTCAGGGAAACCCTAATTTTGTTGAGGGAGGTGTTGTCGACAGCACTATAGAAGATAATCCCATAATCAGTGAGTGACAGGATGGAGGAGGAGATGGCTAGCTGTGTGGCTTCAGGGGGAAGACTGTGCTTGTAGCGGTGGAGCAGACCAGTGCACACATTTACAGCTGTATTAAGTCGGCAGATATGTTCATGATAGGTTAGCCCTGAGTCTAGGGTAACCCCTAAATATTTAAAGGTAGAAACTTGTTCCAGGGTCTCATTATGGGAGTTATGAGCAGGGGGTGGTTACTGAACTTGTTTTGGGCATGGGCAAACAGCACAGACTTTGTTTTTTTTATAGTTTAGAACAAGCCTATGGTCAGTAAACCAGGATTCAAACAACATGAAGTCTTGCTGTATTCTGACAAGTGCAGTTAGCCCCAGCCTTTAAACTGCCCCGGAGAACAATGGGTTAACTTTTCTATGCAAGGCATAGAATGTTGATCTCGATGCCGGTTGATGTCTCTGCCTGTTGCATTTTGAACTGCAACTGTCAGATTCTTTACTCTGCCTCACTGAACAGTCGCTCCGGAGATTTCTCCTGCAGCTCGGTTCGAAGTCGGTTGAAGTGTCGGTTTTCGGTCCGTTTCTACCAAAATTTAGTTTCCGCATAGTAGGTTCAAGTCTCTGTCTGTGGTACCGTGAGTACTAGATAGGTTTTGTTCTGTTTTCTGTGTGGAACTTGTAAAAAGTGTGGATCGGTTCGGCTGAACCGATGGTTCAGGTAAATTTTGTGTTTTACTTTAGTGTGTGGTTACCGGTCCGTATTGGTTCCAAAAAAAAAACGGGTTTTAATAAGTTTTTTTCCAAGACCCATGACACGGTCAGGAACCGATAGGGGAGTCTTGCCTGGCGGTTGCCGAAAAAAAGGTAAGTTTGTTTAGGTTGGCCATGTTTGAGAAACCCAAGAAAGAAAACGGGCCCACTGGGTTTCAACACTGCAGTGAGCGTGGGGAGGTCTTTGCTAAGGCCGATCCCCACACCACCTGTGTTTATTGTCTGGGATTTGACCACCTCGATTCAGACTGCCAAATTTGTAAAAATGTTCCCAAATCTACCCTTGAAAAGAGATAAGCTAGACTGAGTGAAAGGGAGGCCAAGAAGTCCGCTGACCCAGATGGCCAGCCTGGTTTGGTTCTGACCAAACCAGAAGAAGTGCCCTCTGACCAGAACGATACTTCTTTTGGAAAAAAGAGATCCGATCCCGAGGGGTCGGTTCCGCCAAAAAAGAAACGCAAAGTAAATCATCTGGTTCGGATTCAGAATCTCATACTCTGACCGCCGAAGAAATAGCCAAAGCGATTCATATTGTGGAATCATTTCGCCCGTTTCCAACTGGTCTGGCACCTTTTGGCAAGGACTCAATTCGGTCAGTTCCCCTGGTTCACGATTATACCCTGGAAGAATTTTATGAACTGGAGTTTGAGGAGGAAAGAGAGTTGGAAGATGAATATGGTGATGGTGAAAGTCTGGATGTGCCTATTGATCCGGACATCTCCCCAGACAGACCTTCAGGTGTTTCTCCTCCTAGGCTTTCTGAGTCCCCTTCCCACTTTATGTTTTACAGAAAGGGGGCTGAGACCCTCCAGCTTCCTGTGGAGGTGGCAGCGGAGGATCAGGAGGAGCTTGACTATGTAGAGATGATGATCATCCCAGAGTCCAGAGACTGTCTATTCCCCTCCACAAATCTTTTGGGAAACAGACACAAAAAATTCTGAAGTCTCCCAATTCCATACCTCCTGTGGATAGAAGAATGGACAAGAGGTATACTCTTTCAGGCTCAGATACGGAGTTCCTTTATCAGCAATGCAGCCATGTTGGGGTTGTACAGGCTGCTGCCTGTGATAAGGCAAACATTCCCTTGGCATCACACCCCCCAGACAAGGACTCCAGGAAGATTGATGCCATGGCAAAAAAGCAGTACATGGTATCTTCCTTGGAACTCAGGCAGGCGAATTATATGGCCTATACAGCCAGATACCAGAAGTCCAGGTGGGACACTGTACTGGCACTGGCTAAACATGCTTCCCTCCAGCTTGCCAAGGAGCTGGAGGAGGTGGCTACAGATGGGATCTAGGCATCAAAAGTTTAGTTTCATGCTGCTGTGGACTCCAGTGATGTCATCAAGAGTCATGGCTACATATGTGGCTCTTCGGAGAATGGCTTGGCTCAGATGTACTAGCCTCTCACAGGATACCCAGGCTAAGGCCGTGGATTTTTCTGTAGTGGGTAATTCTCTGTTTGGGGAGCAGACAGAGAATTACATGAAGAAAATGGACGAGTACAGAACCACTTACAGGAGTGCTCACGCCAAGGAAAGGCAGGCAGCTCCTCAAAGGCAGCAGTCTAGGGGCAGGGACAGGCCTTTTCAAAGGCCTTTTTACCAAGCACAGGCCTCTTCTTCCTTTTCGCAGAAGGGGTTCTTCAGAGGGAGAGGCAGACGTGGTATGAACAGGCCTGCATCTACCCCTCAGCCTAAAGTCCCTGCCAAGCAGACACCCTGATGGGTCTGCCCGGGTCGACTCTTCTATCCCAGTAGGGGGCAGGCTGACTTACTTTGTCCAGGACTGGATGTCTCTCACATCAGACAAGTGGGTCCTGGAAGTAATAAGCCAGGGACTGGTTCTCAGCTTCAAAAAATTTCCAAAGATGAAGGCCAGATCTTTTCCACCTGCAAATCTTTCGGAAACCCTTGCCCTAGAGGCAGAGGTTTCTTCTCTCCTAGCTTTAAGAGCTATAGAAAGAGTACCTACCCTCCACTGGGACAAAGGACTGTACTCCAGGTACTTCCTGACCCCCAAAAAGACAGGAGAGTGGCGACCTAGCCTGGACTTAAGATATCTGAATAAACATCTTTTAAAGCCAAAGTTCAAGATGATAACTCTGGGAATTATCCTTCCCTCTCTAAGGCCGGGGACTGGCTAGCCTCCCTGGACCTCAAAGATACTTACTTTCACATTCCGTCAGATTGCTCCACAGAAAGTACCTCAGATTGAGAGTTGCCCTCAGGCCACTGTCAGTTCAGAGCAATGCCCTTTGGCCTAACCTCAGCTCCAAGGGTGTTCACAAAGTGCCTGGCAGTAGTTGTTGCCTTCCTAAGAAGACAAAAGATTTCCATTTTTCCATATTTGGACGACTGGCTCATAGTGGGCCAGTCTCCAGAACAAGTCAAGTCATACCTGCAAGTGACCCAGCAAGTGCTCACTTCTTTAGGATTTCTTCTCAGCCTACCAAAGTCAGTTCTCGAACCAGTGCAGCTCCTCACTTTTATAGGGGCAGAGCTAGATATGGTAAAAGCAAGAGCCTTCCTTCCCCAGGAAAGGGCAAGAGGTCTCATGGAGCTAGCTTCTTCATTCAGCCTTCAGGTGTCTCGACCAGCAAGGAATTTCTTTCAGCTCTTGGGCCACATGGCAGCGTCTACAGCAGTGGTCCAAGGTGCAAGATTTCAGATGAGGGACATTCAGTTCCACCTGAGAGCTTTTTGGTCCCAAAGAAAGGATTCCCTTACCAAACTAATCCCAGTGACTCGAACTCTGATCCAAGCCCTGCAATGGTGGCAGGAACAGGACAATTTGAGGCAAGGGGTTCCATTTGCCACTCAGTCTCATTCAGTGGTCCTTACCACAGATGCTTCCCTGCTGGGCTGGGGAGCCCATTTGGGGGACCTCACCACCCAGGGACTGTGGTCTCCTCAGGAATCTCTTCTACACATCAGTCTCTTGGAACTCAGGACAGTGTTTCTGGCACTGCAAGCTTTTTCCCCATCAGTACAGAACAAGGTGGTTCTGGTCAGAACAGACAACACCACCACCATGTGGTACATCAACAAGCAAGGAGGCACTCGGTCTGCGGCCTTGTGGACAGAAGCAGTGAAGTTGTGGTCCCTGGCTTATTCCCTGCAAACCTCTCTAATAGCAGTTCACCTTCCAGGGAAGGACAATGTCCTAGCAGATGCACTGAGCAGAATATCTCAGGGCCATCATGAATGGGCCCTGGATCCTCTGGTGTTGAAGGTGATTTTTTCAAGATGGGGCACTCCAGAGATAGATCTTTTTGCAGCCCCAGACAATCATCAACTTCCTCTCTTTTGTTGCAGACCCCCAGTCTTGGGCTCAGTCCCCCTGGATGCTCTGATTCTGAACTGGAAGGGAATTTCTGTATGCCCGCCTTCCCTCTCCTGTTCAAAGTTCTAATCAAGATAAGGTCACAACCTTTCAGAGTGATTCTGATTGCTCCAGACTGGGCCAGGCAGCCTTGGTACCTCTTGTTGCTGTCCCTAGCAGTCCATCTTCCCCTGTCTTTTCCCAGAAATTACATCCTGTTAACCTTCTCTCAGGGGAAGATTTGGTACCCCAGTCTTCAGTCTCTCAATCTCAAGGCATGGCTCTTGAAGAGTTAGAGTTTGCAGTTTTGCATCTGTCTGAGGGAGTTCTGGATATTCTCAAAGCCTGTCGAAAGCCTTCCACCAGAAAGGCTTACAACTCCAAATGGAAGAGATTCAGCATTTGGTGTTCCAAGAGGCATATCTCCCCAGATACTGCTGAATTACCTACAGTTCTGGATTATATGGTCCGTCTTAATAGCCTTGGCCTCAGAACAGCTACTCTCAGGGTACACTTGTCTGCTGTTTCTGCTTTCCTTTCAGTAGGCAAGTCTTCTTCACTGTCCTCCCACCCTGTATTCTGTAAGTTTTTCAAGGGATTGCTTCATACCAATCCCCCCGCCCCTTAGGGAGCCTGCTCCTGCTTGGGATCTTAATGTTTGCATTTCTCAGCTAATCCAACCCCCCTTTGAGCCTTTGTCCTCAGCAGAGCTTAAGTACTTGACTTGGAAAACTGTGTTTTTGGTAGTCATTACTTCTGCTAGATGTATCAGTGAATTGCAAGCCCTGTCAGTGGAACCTGATTTCATTTCTTTTCACAGAGATAAAGTGGTCCTTAGAACTAACAGAAAGTTCTTGCCTAAAATAGTTTCAGACTTCCACCTGAATCAGTCTCTTCCTTTTTACTTCACTGATCATTCTTCATCAGGGGAAAGAAGGCTACACAGTTTGGATGTTAAGAGCCCTTAGCTGCTACATAGAGTGTACCAAGGGTCACAGGTTTGATTCCCTCCATTTGTTCCTCACTTATGAAGAGGTAGGAAAGGGCAAACCTGCCACCAAGAGAACTATTGTCAGGTGGATTGTGTCTTGTATAAAATTCAGTTATGAGAAACTGGGAAAGATTCCACCCTCAGGCCTGAGGGCTCACTCTACAAGAGGTACAGCTGCTTCCCTGGCTGCTGCCAGAGATATCCCTCTCTTAGAAATCTGTCAAGCAGCCACCTGGAAAACAGTACATACCTTTACCAGGCATTGCTCTCTGGATATCCAGGCTAGGAGTGATGCTCGGTTTGGCACAGCAGTACTTCAGAGCCTGTTTCTATGTAGGTTCTGTTCCTCCTCCATGGAGGTACTGCTTGGTAGTCTGCACTTGCCAGAATACAGCAAGACTTCATGTTGTTTGAAGAAAAAATTACTCACCTTAGTAATTATGTTTCTTCTAGTGGAGTCTTGCTGTATTCTGACCTCCCCCACTGCCTCCCCTCTCAGAACCTGGATTTTTTGGGATGTGGGTGGGCAGGCGCAGTTTTAGCACCCCAGGGGTGCCCCCTTACACCCTCCTGTTACTCATGGAGTGATATGTTATTTCAATTATATTGGTTTTGGTTTTTTGGGTTTCCTGACTTGAGTCTTCCTTTGGGAACCCAAAAGATTATTTTTCTGCCAGTTGGCTAGTAAAAATGTCAGTTTCCACACGAACACCTAGTGAGTTTTGCTCATAAAGATCTGACGGATGCAGTTCAAAATACAAGCAGAGACATCAGCCGAGCTCGAGATCAACATTCTATGCACATGTTGACCACGCCTGATGCCAAAGTGTTGCCACATTTTTACATGGCGGTGAAGCGCCGGAATGCTCATGCACTCATTATTGTAACAGAGTTCAGCCAAGCAGGTTTTTCCTTTTTTCAGTATTCACAGTTGTTTTTCTATTGTCTCCATGGCAAGCTCTCTTTCCTGCCAAACCCCCAGTCCTGTCACCTAAGCTTCTCCCAAGACTTACCTCTCTCTGACTTCCCCATGGCTTCCCCTCCATGTCAGAGTGGTGGGGAGTCCCTACACCCACCGAAGTCCAGATCCCGATTTGGGAGGAGCCTGAGTCACTGGGTGTGGGACCTGCAGAGGTTGACGATCATCCTGCCAGCCAGGGGTTTTTCCCGTCTTCTGTTCCCCCACAAACTGCCACTGTACCCCTTCCCACAGGGACGACAACATCCCTGACATGAGTGTGTGGTGGCAAGCTTGCACAATATGCAGCATGGCATGTCCCTTCCTCTCCATGTCCCCTACTACCCACATACCTGTAGGTGGCATAGAAACATAGAAGTTGTCGGCAGAGAAGGACCTCTTGGCCCACCTAGTCTGCCCTATTTTTCCTACCTAGTGTGCCACCACAGACCGTGCTTGATCTCCAGACTTTCTCTCCCCTTGTCTTATTTCAAAGGTCCGCTTGTGTCTACCCCATGCGTGCATGAATCCTGTTATAATTTTAGCACCCACCACCTCCGCTGGGAGGCTGTTCCAGGCTTCCACCACCCTTTCTGTGAATACATCTCCTCTGATTCTCCCGCCCTTCAGCTTCATAGCATGGCCCCTTGTCCTTAAGCATCTTTTTCTGTGTGAAATGTTACCTTTTATGTACCTTATCAATACTTGTGTGAGGTATTTTCTGTACTGTATTTTCTGAAGTATACTTTTCTGTCATGTTCTCCCTTCCCTCCTGACAGTACATATTTAATCCCTTGAGCCTTTCCTCGCAGTGCTTTTGATGCAGGTCCTGCAATTTAGTTGCCCTCTTCTGTACCACCTCCACCCTATGTCCTTCCAGAGATGGGGCCTCCAGAACTGGACACAGTGCTCTAGGTGGGCCTTACCATCGATCTATACAGGGGTAACACTACCTCCCTCTTTGTGCTGGTGATACCTCTCCCCATGCACCCAAACATCCTGCTAGCCTTCCCCACTGTCTTATCACACTGCTTTGCTACCTTCAGGACATCAAAAATGATTACCCCAGGTCCCTTTCCTGTTTTGTGGTTGCCAGTACCTCCCTGGCCAGTTGGTACATTGCCCCCGGGTTTCTATGCCTCAAGTACATGATTTGGCACATTCTTTGCACCGAAATCCAGTTGCCAAACCCTTGACTAGTCTTCCAGCTTTTTCAGATTGCCCCTCATTCCCCCCCCCAATGCTGTGTCCACTCTGTTGTAGATTTTGTGTGTGTGTATATATATATATATATATATATATATATATATATATATATGCTGATATATTTTCTCTTATGCCTCCTTACTCACTGCACTAGACCCCTATCCTCGGGAGCCCTAGGCTGTGCACACTTCCGTAGTTCCTCCCCTGGTAACTCTGTCGAGGCTCTGCTAGACCAGTCCCCATCCTGCCCCAGTTTATCCCCCTGGGTGGAGAGGAGGTGGACCCCCCAAGCCCTCCCAGTCTATGAGTGTGCGTTGGGTGGTCTGCTCGGTACTCCAAGGAGCCTGGTTAGGGTTTCCTGCCAGCCGGTCCCTTGGCTCCAGGCACCTGGCAGGGTTTTCCAGCTTTTTCTGGTGCCTCCCCATAGGACACCAGCACAACAGTAGAGTCAAGGGGTGGAGCACGTTGCAACATGCTGTCGCTCCAGCTCCTGGCGACATCCTTCCACCCGCTTCATGCCATCCCGCTGCATCTCCATCTTTGGTCACCCAGGTGGCGGTAGAGCAATAGGACAGGCAGCTCACCCTCCCCAGAGGAGGACAGCAGCCAGTGGATGCTCGATTCTCCTCCTCCAAGCCCACCCTTCAGCAACCTGAGTCCATTCCCGAACCCGGATCACTGGCCTTGCAAGCGGTAGCTCTACCACTGCGCCAGTGTTTCTGATTTTTATGTCATCTTTGAACAGGCATACTTTCCCTTCCAGTCCTCCTGCAATGTCACTAATAAAGACATTGAAGAGGACAAGGCTGAGTATTGACTCCTGCTGCACCAAAGCTGGTCACCTTGCGTTCTTCAGAGTTACATACTAAAAATACTAACATAATAAAAAGCCAGCTGAATAGGCCCAGCGGTCTTTTGTGTCTGCTCGTTTGGTCAGCCCCCACCCTAGGAGCTGACCTTGCTGCCCCTCTTGCCTTCTCTGGCTTCTCCCTTACCAGTTATGGATATTCTCGCTGCACTGGATTTTGCTTCCAGAACCCTTCCCCTGTACCCGTCCCACCCCCTCTTGAACCTCTCCACCAGCCCCTGGGCAGCGCAATCCATGGCTCCACCACCTTCTCTCGTGAACAGCACCTCCTCCTTTCTCCCTGAATCTCCCCCAGCTTCCACCCATGCCCTCTAGTTGCCCCCTCCTCCTTCCTTTGAAGCACCCTAACCCTAGTTAACACCATTTACAATCACCCTGTAACTCCTGTTGCTCAGCCAGCTTCTTACCTATTTTACTACATTTGGACCTGCAACGGGATGTGACACCCTCCTCCCCGGACAAGGGGAGCGTCCCAGAAGGAGAGCACTCTATGAGACGCTCAGTCCTCCTCCTCTTTTCCCCCCCTCCCCACCACTGCCGGCCCCTGATGATCCAGGCTCATTCCCAAACCAGGTCCCCGGCATTGTGAGTGGTAACTCTACTGCTTCTCCGGTGGGCTGGCTCAAACACTGTTTTAAACAACGCTGAACTCTGGGAAGTGACTGTGGTTTTGAAATGAGCGCTGAAAGTTACAGAATAACAGTTGGAAAGTCAAGCCATGATACTGAGCATGCGCCATATGCATACATGAGCACGGAAAGTTACAGAAATATGGTCGGGAAGTCAAGTTGTGATACTGGGCATGCACGTATGCATGTGCTGCTGTATATTCATATGTATACGTGCATGCTCAGTATCACGGCTTGACTTTCCGACTGTAATTTCAA
This sequence comes from Neoceratodus forsteri, assembly GCA_016271365.2. Taxonomy (NCBI): domain Eukaryota; kingdom Metazoa; phylum Chordata; order Ceratodontiformes; family Ceratodontidae; genus Neoceratodus; species Neoceratodus forsteri. Next base: position 879,955,248 of record CM057450.1, on the reverse strand, counting down.
TCAGTTCTCCGAGTTCAGCATTGTTTATAGTTTTAAAAACTCTGTTATGGTAATAAGTGCACGAGCATTCCAGTACTTCAGTGCCATGTAAAAACTTGACCGCGCATTGGCATCGGGCATAGTCAACATGAGCGGACCGTGAGGGTTTCGCTTTGTGCTAAAATTAGTAAAAGTAACAGTTTTATGGGAAAAGAAGTTGCTGCCATGGATATTGCATCACAAGAGGGACTGCTGCCAGCAGTGCAGCACTTTTAGCAAGAACTGTAGGTTGACAGTGTCCCTTTAAATAAAAGCCAAGAAGTAGTAAACTCAACAGGATATTACAGGAGAAAGTGTGATAATAACTGGAATGGTCTGCTAAAGGCAACATTTGTTTAGAATTAGACAGGCAGAAGATGAAAGTATGTGGTAGTGGGGGGGGAGTGCAAATAAGTCCTCGCAAAAGGGTCCCAGTCTCTAGGTTATTCTAGATAATGGAAGTTCCACAGCTGTGGCCTGAAGTTTACTAAATTTGTGTCATAATCTTTGCATTCTTACTTGGAATGGACTTGCTGAAACAACTCTTGATATAAGTTTCCCATACAAAGGATTTTTATCGTATACATATAAAAAACGACCAGCTTGCCGGCCCGGTGGTGCAGAGGGCTGAGGCATCTCTGCCTTACCTCACACCACGCTGGTGACCCGGGTTCGGAAACCACTTTGGGCTCGCCGGGAAGCTGGCATGGGGGAAGGATGGGGCAGGATTAAGCTTATGGTGGCGCCCTTTCCTGGGAAGGGGGTCACCCCGCAGTCCTGCCATCACCAGGTGGAGGTCCAGTGGCAGCGCGGGCAGGCATGGGCGACTGGTGGTGGGGTGTCCGCAGTGCATAGTGTGTGCGTGTCTCCACACATACGCGCGCAGGATGTGAGGGCCGGGGCAAAAACTGGGAAAAAAACAATAAATAATAGAAAAAAAAAATTACCTGCTCAAAATTGTTTGTCAAACCAGTCAAAAGAGACTTTGAATACCATTCAAGATTTCTCAGACACTTTTCTGGCCTAGTTGACTTTTTGAAAAGAAAATGCTGCATTAAAGAATCTTACATTTTTGTAACCAGCTTTGATTTAAAAATAAACTTGCCTTAAACTGTCAGATTATATCCCTGCTGTGGTGTCAGCCAGTCTGGTTTTAACTGGTTTTGCATACAAATTGAAAATAAATAGAGGGTTAGCAATGGGCTGCATGTTCACTTTCCTTTTACATCAGCCCTTTTTGGCTATACCAACTGTATTGACTTCAAGACATAGTTTTAAACTCACTGTGACTGTTTCTGCCCTAGACTAACCCACACATGAACCTTTATACCCTGGTTCTGCCTACCCAGCAGTTTAAAGAGAATCTGTGAGAGACAGACGCACGCCCACACCCATTTAGTGACTGATACAACAGAGTCAGCCTGTTTTATTGTCCTCAGGCTTCACTATAAATGTAACACAAAGCTGTGTTCTGGGCCAGGCATGCTATTTATTAATTTTTATTTTGTTTAAACATTTGGTGACCGGGAAAGGCACATTGAGCCAGGGCTCTTCTCCAGGTGCGACCATGCAGGGGCACTCTGTGATGTCAGTACCACACCCATGTTCGTTTACTTGTATGTCAGGAAGGGGCTGCAAATCACTCTTTGACCTAGCCTACCTTTCCTGATAAACCACATTAACTGTAAATAAGTAAATAAATAAATGCTCCAGAAAGATATGAACAACACTGTGAACAGAACAGCATAGCTGAGGATGCACAACAAAATTTGTCAGTAATGAGACTGTCAGTTTGTTTGTTTTTTTACTGCTGGTTTTGTTTACATTCTTACTGCTGGGAGCTCAGGTGTCTACACAGCCCAGGTTGTCACTTTCCACTGTGGATTGTGGGGCCTTGGACACAGTGTATTCTTATAAATATCTGGGCTGTTGGCTTAATGCCACTTCTTCAGGATCAGTTCATATTAATCATCTTTTCTACTCTATTTCAAGGACAGTTGTCCCTTGTCCCCTTATCCCTTCATCAGAATTGGTCCAGTCCATAATTTTCCCCCTTTTTACAGCTGCAGTGGGCGGAGCCTGTAGCCGTTTTGCTGTAAATGACAAAACGGGATACTGAAGAGCACAACTTTTGGAGTTGTATCACACTTCCGTAATGCCAAAATTGCTCTGCTCGCTGGCCCGGTGGCGCTGAGGCACTGGACGCCATGCTGACAACCCCCCTCCCCCACCCACAGGTGCACTACTTTGCAAGCATAACTGAGGTCACTGAGGTCACAGTGGAACATGACACAGTCCACCATGTCCAAGATGACCACCGAACTGTATTGCATATGCGCTACTACTTGCGCATGCACAATACAGTACAGCGGCCATCTTGGACACAGCAGACTCTGCTGTGTTCTGCCATGACCTCACGAGTTTGGCTGCTGCTGTATCTGCTCTGGCCAGAGTTTGTTTACTATAGGGATATATGTTACGATTCTGCTCCAGAAGGTTCTCTTCATATATTAGATGTTCTCTTTAGGCATCTCGCGCACTTTGCCTCTGGTCCTCCTTACTTCTGTCATCACTGAGAAATATTCTGAGGCCTGAGTTGGCTTACCCTGGAGGATCGCACCTGATTCAGAAACATTTGTTTGCATCCCAAGCTGTTCCGGACAAATGACCCTCCTATCCACTGTCCACACTTGCCATTTGAATGCCTGTTTCCACCTTATACTCTGCTTGCTATATGGAACTTAATGTTCCCTGCATATTTTTTGTTCTACTGTCTGGAATGCTCTGCCATCCTCCTTTAGATCCTTGTCTGCTTTTCCTCTATTAGTGTAGATTACAGAAGTAGTTCCCCAGTATCAAACTATGGGAGAAAACCTGCACGGGGTCAATCTAAGTGGCCCTCCACCTCACAAAAACACATATTGCCATAAAGTGTGGGACAGAACTATATACATATGGCTGATCCAAAGTCCCTGCATCAGTGTAAAGGACTTGGATAAATTAATTGTTCTGGAGAACCCCTTGATAGAAAAGTTGGCTGGTGACACTTGATGTTGCATCGTTTTTCTCCCAAAAGTGTTTGATAGAGGTGTGCATCTCTTTACGTCTGGACAGTAAAGCTAATGTGATGTACTGTATATTGTGAAATGGCATGATTGCACTTTGTCCAGTTGAACTACTGTATATGTCTGACTTTTTATTCTTTTGCAGCATGATGACTGTTGCATAAACTAACTACCATTGTTCATGCTGTCTCTATTGCCATTGTGCATCTGTTGTTGTATCATATGAATTACATTTATTGTATGTAACTTATCCTGGGTCACTCCTGAAAAAGGGACGCAAGTGTCAGTGAGCCTACCCAGTTACCAAAGTTCACTAAGTAAATCGGGAGTATCTATTCAGAGTCACCTGCCTTTGAAAAAGTACTGTTGTTTTAAAGTGCAATGCGTCAGGTTACCTGTGGATACATTTTTGTTTTAAATGCCTGCTGCTGCACTATGAATTGTTACACTCAGTAAAGACTTCACTTTAACCCAAGTATAACTTAGTGCATATGCATATCTCCGTTTTATTGTTTTACGTGATTAAGCCTGCCCGTGGATTGTTGTGCCTTTCCTTTTGCTTTTATTTGGATTAACTGGGCAGTGGTGCCAGCTCCCTAGAGCGTACCTTTTCTTTTGGTTTGGGTTTTAGATTTCCATTTTAAGGTGTCTTTACATTTTTAAAACTTTTGGATTTAGTAGGAATTCTGAAAGGTTGTGACCCATTTCCCCAGGTTTACGTGTACATAATCCTCTGGAGACTCTGGTTTCTCTACAAAAAGGCCTGCTGTGCTGCATTCTGTGGCTTGTCTTAGGTTCGGCCATACTGAATCATTCTCGTTCTTCATTTTGGAAATGAAGGGAGGAGCCCAAAAAGATTTGTAGCCTGGATAGTTTAACCTGCCAGTGTAAAATATTTGGTTTTTTTTTTGGGGGCTCAAACTCTCCAAACATTTAGAAATGGCAGTGTTAAAAGTTGTTGGGGAGGGGTTCGCCCATTCCTGGTCTCATTGGGTCAGTGGGGGGAATGTCGCAGGGTTGCAGATCTCTTCCACTCTGAGTCTGGACTTTTCAAAGGTTTTGCTACCCTTAAGGCCTGAACTTTCCTTCCACATTCCCATTTATGGAGGTACCTCCATATTCGTCACCTGCTCTCTACTTTTACAGGCTCTCAACTCTGCTTGCTTTGAACGGTATCTGGGATGACATCTTAAGGGTGGCAGATGAGGGATGTGTTACTAATTTACTGCCTAAAATAGGTAAAATCTATAAGGGACTCCTGCAGGAATATACCCCCTCTATGACTAATCTTAAAGCTTGTTGGGAAAAGCAGCTTGGCCATCCCTTAAGTGAGGAAGATTGAGACCGTTGTCGGTCCAGTGTTTATTGTTCTTGTCAGGATGTTGGAGGGAGGCTCATGCAATGGAAGACATTGCACCTTTGGTATAGGACACTGAACCAGCTGAAGAAAATGAATCTGGTTAGTGATTCTGAGTGTTGGAGATGTCATCAGCAAAATGGGGCACTTTATTACATGTTCTTTGGTCCTGTCTTGAGCTGGCAGACTGGTGGATCAAATTGCAGGTCAGACATTATGGTGTGCTGCGGTGCTCGGTCCCCATGGATGCCTCCCTCTTGATTCTGGACAACACCAGTAGGCTTCCTATCCAACAAAGATGTCTACATCTTTGGTTTATGGCGGCCATTACAGAGGTCAAACGAATAGTGTATAGGAAGTGGTGGTCTGAAATTGCTCCTACTGTGGATGAGTGGGAAGATAGTTTGTACAGACTTGCTGGTATGGAACATTTATCTTTCATAGCTGTGGATAAGATCACACTTTATGATAAAGTGTGGGGGCCCTACTTATCCTGACCCCCTCGCTTGTGTCCTTTTTGTTCTGCTGGAGGTGTATTCCTATATTTTTGGTATTTCTTAGAATAATTGGGGCAGTGTTTTCATTGCTCGGTTGGGAGTGGTTACTATCCACACTTCCCCCTTTGGACTGGGTCCTTAGGTGGGCTTCTTAGGCCATATGACCCTTTGCTCTGACACAGGTTATCTTTTTTGGTCTTATAATTTTCACTCTGTCTCATCTCCTTTTTTCTGTCTAGTTGTTGATTACCTTTGATTTGTTTTCTGATTTGTATTGTTATACTTGGAGAATATTTTTATTACCTTTGGTGATTGTTGATGGGGTCTAATTATGGATTATGACTTGCACTTACTCTATTGGGAAGGAATGGCGGGTTCTTTTATTGGTTGTCAGTGTGTTGTTATTTGACCTTTATGTCTGTTAATGTTTCTCTGTTCCTCGTGGAATCATTACGTACTCTAGGGACCTTGTGTTCTGACTGTATGCAGAGATTTACATTTATGTTTGTGGCATGTGCAAGAGCATTTATATGTAATTTTAAAAACCTCAATAAAATGTTAATTGCAAAAAAAAAAGAAATGGCGAGTGTAAACAGGGGCATTAAGTATTGCATCCCTGCACTCTGTTGGTGTTTGTGATTATTGTGTCATATTCACAACTTCCTGTTTACAAAACGACTGCCTCTCTGGAACTTCCACAGCACCACTTAAAAAGTATTTTCAGTTTTTTTCCCTGTGATTTACTTGTTATACTTTAGCAACTATAGACTCTCCCCAGTGCCCCACTCTTGCTGGTCCCCATACCAAGGCTGCCCTCCTGACTAACCTGCCACAGTTGATCAGCCCCCTACAGACTCCCCAGGTTATTCTGTGCCCTCCAAGTTCTTGAATTAACCCTGCCAAATTCCCTGCTGCTCTGTGCCACTGAGCCAGCCACTGAAGCCATTTTTAAATTAAGCTGTTAGTTCAGTTATGAGAATCCAGGATTGCTAGAAAAAACAAACATGGCATGGTAGTTGGTCCTTGTAGATAAGCTCTGTACTTTCCTGACAGTAATTTATTCAGCTATTATGATTTTTTAAGGGAAGTCTTATTTCACAGGGTTATGTAATGCAGTTTTGCCAACTGTTGAGTAAGTATGAAAAGCGTTAAGTATTTTCTGATGTCATAATATGTTTATTGTTGATGTATTTTTTTAGATTTTCTTTATTCCTTTTTTTATCCACTTTCCTCCCCCCCCCCTCCCAAAACCAATGTTATTGTGGAACACCCCACAGCTGCAGTCTTTCTCTGGCCTGGATGGTGGGGAGGGCAGGTGGCTTCCTTTACAGCTGATGCCTGTGCTGCAGCTTGATCAGACAGGAGGGGCTGCATGAAAGCCAAGTAGTCAGCACTTTCCTTCCCTGGGAGCTGGGTACCTCCCCTCTGAACTGTGTCCACCCCTGTCTGTCTTCATTGTGGGATTCTGGGGCTCAGGTGCAAACCCTGGTCTCAGCACCATCTCCGAACATTGTCCAGTCCCATCTATCTTCTTTGTGGGATTCTAGCACTCGTGCGAACCCTGGTGTCAGCAGCACCCAGTTAGCCTTAATGGGTTTGTATAGTCCGTCATTATGCTTCCCAAGATGACAGACTGTGATGTCTCGGACAAAGCATCTGGGAGAGAAGTTATTGTAACTGAGAGTCATTGGTGCTGTGCACTGGTTTTAGCGGCACACAGTTTTGTCATTGATTTTTCTGAATGAAGATATCACCTGAAAATGTACAACAGAAGCATGGCTTACCTTCCAGTTTTTAATCCCTGAAAGTTACGCTGTAGTCCTTATATTGTGTTATATGAGGATCGTCCCTTTCCACATCAGAATTGTAGATTCTTTGATGCTTCTGGTAGACATTCCCTTTAGTTACTTATTCTCTAAATCATGGGTGAAACTTTGAAGCCATCAAGGCAGACCCTTCGCTTGTATGTGCACGTGTAATTTGCATTTGTCCGTGTTTAGTTTCTCCAGCTGTTTTACCCACGATTGGGAGAATATATAAATAAAGGGGATGTCTGTCAAAAAGCAAGGAATCTACAGTTCTGATGTGGAAATGGCCTTTCTTAATGTAATGCAGTATGAGGACACTAAAAGTGAATTTTCACTGATTAAAAACTGGAAGATAAGCCATACCTCTCTTGTATATTTTCAGGTGATATTTTAATTCAAAACAATTGTTGACAGAACATTGTGCTAGTAAAACGGTGCCTTGCACAGCTGACGCTCATGCTGTATATCCATTATACAGATTGAGGAGCATCAGAAAAATCCCAGACGTGCTTAATGCGCTTTCTTTTTATCAAGATGACAGATTTCTTTTTGTGCATTATTAGTCACTTATGAGCAGTTCAAATCATAGACTGCAGTGAGAAAGAAGTAATGAGACTTACTGGGAATTGAACCCAGTTCCCCGGAATAACGTCCTGTGCACTAACCACTGAGATGTAGGCACAGCTAATGATCATCTTGATCATTCCAAGTTGCTGGATATGCAGTACTAGACAAAGGAAGTGTGTCTGGGAAACCCAGGTCCAACCTTGTGAGTCTGTAGCTCAGCGGTTAGAGCACTGGTATGGTATTCCTGGGGCCCAGGTTCAGTTCCCAGTAGGTCACATTATTCCTTTCACACTACATACAGTTTGTGATATCTGTTTATCAGTTGTCTGTCACATATTTAATTCGTTAATTGTTTTTAATCTGGTGAGCAGACAGGGCAGTTGTATATGTTTATGTGTAGCAGGGATCAGTTTGTAATATATGGATGGTTATTTTTCCCCTATAGGGAAACTGTGAAAATAAAATCCTGTAATACTATTGTTGTGATGTCATCTTTCCCATAATAGCATCATTGGGATGTCACAACAAAAGTATTATGGGATCAAATACTCAGAAAAACCCTTGTGCGCAGATCAACTCTGGTTCCTGTTCAGCAGCAAAACAAAATTGGGGGCAAAAAAGGAATTTTCTGTCTGCAAAAGATAGTTTAAAAAGAATAGTTAGGCCCCCGGGCTACTCAAGTGCTACACATTAACACACAGGCAGGAGTTACAAGGAGATTTCCTGGACCAAGATGTAAGGCATTTACAAACAAGCTTGGACATAACAAATAGGAAGGTATACAGTATACTGTATTAAACTGAAAAAATACTATCTTGAGGTTTTGGTGACATGTGTGAATCTCTTGAACTTCACTCTTGAGGTTCTTATGCCACCAGAACCTTTCAATAGTATTATTGCCTTATAATACATACTTTATAGTCTCCCCCCCCCCAAATACAGCCTTTTCTACCAAGCATGACCCAGGCAGGCTGTCAGCCCCTATCCCTGCCTTTCCAGGCCAACAACCATTTCACCAAGACCTGCCGTCCTTCTGGCCCCCCCTCCTTGGTGGGCTGAGTGAGGAAGGGCCATCCTCCCCCTTCCCCCGGAGAAACACATTCTAGACCAGGGGTCAACATTGGCACTGGCCCACTAGCCAAATGCTGGTAGATTTTGTATCGTGCTAATAACTTAGCTTTCCTTTAGCTAGCTCTGTGGACTTGTACTGAAGAAGATAGCATCTCAATAAGTGCACCTGCTGGGCCAGTGGAAAAGTGTGTGGGTCTAGTGGATTTTCCCAGCCACTAGCACTGCTGGCCATGCAGGCAGAGACCCTGCCACAGCTGCTCTGCACCCCCTCTGACAAGCAGTGGTGTGCCATGGTGGGACTGTCTACACCACTTGCCATGTTGCCTCAGCCCTCCAAACTTGCAGGGAGAGGTGGGAGCCGCTTTCTAGGCACTTGCCCGGTCCAGTTACAGTTTTGGGACCTGCTGTGTCCCATAATCCCTTGCTTCATGCAGAGCAGGGGATCCAGTCTGCCATAAGGGCTGGCATCCAGTTGGATGTGGATGCCTGCTTGTGTCTGTCATTCCAACCCTGACGCACCAATGCCTGCCTGGCAGGGTTGCGGACAGGCAGCTGACATTAGTGAATAGTGCACCTGTCCAGGGGTGCAGGTGGGCATGTACCTGGTCCACATTAATGCAGAGGCCCCAATGTTAGTAAATGGCACACTGCTAGTTACCAGGGCTCACTTCAGAGCTATGGGGGACCAGTCTCATGTACACCCCATCCGTTGCCGATAATTTTAACACAGGTCAATCACATTAGCTGAAGTCCAACGGATTACCTTGTAGCACCAAGATTTGTCTACTGAAAGTTAGACGCGGGTTGGTGCTTCATCTTGTCTGACCCAACACCCTTCACTAGGTTGGTGAGGTGAGTGAAGTCTATAGGCTGTACTGCAGCGGCAGTGACTCACTGACCATAATCACAGGGCTTTGTATTCCGGTAGAATACGTTGGGAATTTCAGCATCATTATAAGCCAGTAAGCCTGGTACTGAGTTGTTTGTCTCCTTTAAACTACATTCCTCAAACAAAACAAATGAAAGCATGCCTGCCTTTGCTTGAATTGTAACTAGCTAGTTAAAACATGGCGGGGCAGCCATCGCTGACCAAAAATGATTATACTAGGTGCTTATTCAATTTAACAGCTAAAGGTGGAGCAACACCTCTCATCCGCCCTTAACCCATATGGGATATAGTGTGTGTAGGGGGAGGCAGAATGCAGGGCATGTCATCATTTCACAGGAAACGTTCAGAACACTGTCACAATAAGCGTATTTATGTTATTTAAAGTTGGAACGTAATTAGGCAACGAGAATTAATATGCATTTTTGCTTTAAAATCTTTGTACAAGGGCCAGCCCGCTGACGCAGCAGTTGGGATTACCGCTTTCGGTGCCGGTGACTGGGGTTTGGGAATGAGTCCAGGTTGCTGGAGGATCGGCCGGGGGGGAGGAGGATTGCACACCCAAGAGATGCTCTCTTCCTCCAGGGAGGGATGCTGCTCCCATGGCAACACTGCCATCTGGGTGCACACAGGTGGAGTTGCAGTGGAGGGCACCAAATGGGAGGGAAGGATGTCGGCTGGGGGCTGGAGCAGCATCATGTTTCACCGTGCGCATGTCTCCTTGGACCTCCTTAGCGGCCGACATCTGGGGGGGATGGGGAGAAAATGGAAAATACACCCTTAGCTGCGTCTGGTGACGGGCCTCATTGGGGGTGCAATACGATCTCGGTGCATTGGTCAGGAGGCCCAACATATATGGACTAAGTGGGGAGGCAGCTGGACCCCCCACTTCCCTGCCAAAGGGGTGATCAGCGGCAGGATGGCGGCCAGAAGGACCGAGCTCCGGGGCTTAGGCTGGCCCCTACCGCGGGAGTCCCTGAGGAGAGGCAGAGCTTCAAAGAGAAGGGGGCGTGAGTATGAAAAAAAATCTTTGTACAAAATGTGAGCAGTATCTACTCCATTTGGGACTGGGGGTTAAAGGGGAACACTGAGCACTAAGAGCCCACACCCAAGTGTGGAGCTGGTTCCAGTTTGCGCTGTGTGTGTGTAGACATTTTTTTTTAATTACTGCTGTATATTAGATTTCATAAAATGGCTGGGTAAAATCCAGTAATCTGATTGGCTCTTATTTATGTTTAAAATATGGTTTACACATGGTTAAAAAAAGGACTGCTCAGCAGTGAAGAGTCTGAAACCCAGATCAATGGGCATTTGGAACACAGGCATTTCAGTTAGCCCCCTACAGCCAGAACTGATCTTCCACCACAAACATGGCTGCTATCTTTACACTGTAAAAAAAACTTCAACTGGACCCTAAAGATAAAACTACTTTAAATAAAAAAAATAATTAAATGTTTCCCTGATTATCACACTCTCCTTATATACATAAAAAAATAGAAACATAAGTATTGTTTATAGTTTTCACTACAGCTGTTTCTTTGATGACAATGAAAAATCCCCCTGCTATCTTTACCTGCTCATCAGGGAACTCTCTTCTTGCCCTGACAGTCAGATAATTGAATCTCTGTCTGTAACAAAGGCCTTTGTTGTCTGTGTGTACAGTATGTTAGGAGAGAAACATTCTGCCAGTGGAACCGAGCAGAATTTTGAATCCATGTATTCCATGGTAAACATTCCATATCTTGAATGTGAAGAATAACACAGAAAAAAAAACAGGAAGAAGAAAGTAGGCACTAATACAATTACATCATTAATGACATCACTTGCATTGGGTGGAAGGACTATTTTATCACATTTTATCAAATAAACATGCTTTTCCCAACAGAAGAAGTAAAAAAAAAAAAAAAGGAGCCAATTTTATAAGCGCAATAAGGCACTGAGGAATGTGTGTAAAACATATTTTACAGCACATCCAGCTGCTGAAGTCACTTGGCCTTCGGTCTCATGCCTTACTGTGCCCCTGGCCATGCTGTAAAATACGTTTTACATACACCCCTTCGTGCCTTATTGCTTCCATATCTGGCTGATCCTGCTGAGTCCAGAGCTGATATTTGTTGTAACTAGAAATCCCAGAATCCCCTGCAACAGACATCAGAGATGGGCTGCAGCAGTGGGAGAGTCAATAAGCTGCTGTACATGTTAGAGTTTTTATGCTCTCTGGACTTTTTTTTTGCTGGTCTGGCTGTCCAGTTGTACTTAGACCTGGGAGAACAGCGGGACTGGCAAACATCTAATGGGAGTTTATAAAAGCTATAACATTCACTGCGGGCTATTGAATCTTTGAATTTCCCATTGCTACAGCCATACTCTGACATCAGCTGTAGGGAATTCTGGGATTTCTAGTTATAGCAGCTGTAGGGGATTTAAGCAGTAAACCACGACAGGGTGTGGGTGATGCTGGGTTTACCCACACCTGGTGTGGTTCGGTCACGAGGCCACAGACCGAGTGACCAAACCTCGCCAGGCGTGGCTAAATCTCAGCATCACCCACACCCTGGAGTGGTTTGTTGCGATTATGCCATGTTCCCTTTCACTTATTTTACTGTAAGAATAAATAAAAAGCCAACATTTTTTTTTTTTGGCATTTTGACTAGTTTTTATTGATTTTATTGTTGGGCCAATAAAAATAGTTCCCCCTTTGCTGAGAAAAATACTGCCCTACATATGTGTAAGAGAAGACCTTGGGATGGTTTACTTTTTTTTTTTATCTTATCAACTCCATCCTCATCAGAAGTCACTTGGGCGCTGGCAGCCAGACCGCAAGACAGTTCCTCGCAACAGTGGTTTATTTTGTGTATTTTGGACTCTGACAGCATGCCTGGCTGCCACAGCGCTGAACCTTTTGTTTCCGCATAGGAAAAGTTGCCTGGGAGATAGAGATGCGAATAGCACCCTCTGAGAGAGAGAGAGAGAGAGAGAGAGAGAGGGGAAGAGAGAGAGAGTGCAAAAAATTTGTTTTTGTTCTTACAGGTTAAATACAGTGCTACCATGATATTTTGTGTGTGTGTGTGTGTGTGTCTCTGTCGCTTGTGTCCTAGGGAGTAGGAAACCCCGACAGTTGCCTGGGAGACTGAGACAGTGAAGAGAAAGAGAGAGAGAAGGGCGCAAAAACACTGTTTTGTTTTTTTGTTTGCTGTTTTTTGTTTTTAACAGAGAAAATAGGCAGCAACCATTGTATTGAAGGCTCTGTCTGTCACACTCTCTGTCTCTCACTTGTGTGGTGGGGAATGTGGCACTGTGTGAGCTGTAATGGGTTGCCGAGAGCTTCCAGGTTGAATTTTCGTTATAGAGATGAACTTGGGTTGAATTTCTTTTCCATTTTTTTTGGATCCAGAGTCCGAGAGTGGGACTGTATGGGAGAGGGGTTTTTGTGTGTGTGTTTTAATGGGACATCGGGACTTGTTGTCAGGCAACTGGCAACAGAGCCGAGCAGACACTGAAAAAATGGTGAGCGGGGTTCAAGTGGTTACGGAGCAATACTTTGAAACACTTTTCCAAGCCCGAGAGCTGGACTGTACGGGAGAGTGAGTGTTTTTTTTTTTAAATATGCAATGGGCTCTGAGAAGCCATAGTGCGATATGGAGGTGGGTTTAGCGGCGAGATCATGGTTTACTGGTGGTTCAGGATAGTGGTTTTCAGTTTCATAGTCGGGTTTTGGACTGATAACAGAAATGAGGCTTACTAGCGCCTTTTGCATTGGTAATGCTAGGATTTACAACACTTGAAAAGAGCCAGTCAGCCAATCAGAGTGATGGATTCTCAGAGCCCATTGTATAATCGAGGATTTCTAGTTACAACATATGTTTGCTTTGGAGTGAGTAGGATCAGCCAGATACAATCTTCTGTACTGCAGTAAACAGTAAGTTTTTGGTTTTTTTTCACACACAAAGTGCAAAATGAGACCAGACCCACATATGGGTGTGGGGCTCTTAGTGCTGATTGTTCCCATATGACTGATATCCCTCGTAATGTAGGGCAATGTAGAGCACTGGGTGGAAGACTGGCTGAGATGAAATGCTGGTTGAAGTGCCATGTTGTACAGCATTTTCCATATTCTTTGTAAACTGGTTGTCCTAATCCCTTTTAGGAGCGGAGACAGTAGACAGGGTGAGTCCCTCCCAATTTTAAGTTAAATTAACACTACTTCTAGTTCTTCGGTGCACATTAAAACACATTTACCATTAAGGAAACAAATACCAATGCTGATTTCAGATTTGGAGAAATGGTAATTAGTATATTGAGGGACAACTGTGTGTGTGGGGTACAGCCATTATTTTCCAAAACTTTGTGCATGGATTGCAGTTTGAACCTGCCACAAGTTAGCTGGACCAGAGGAATTTCTCACCCTACTGACTGTTAAATCAGAAGTGTTGGATATCACTAGCAGAATTACTTGATCACAGGAGAGTGCAATATGTCATAAGTGTGTGAGTTCAGCAGAGAAGACTGGAGATGCCAGTACCGGGTATTTTCACATTCCAAGCATACCTAAGTGCTCTGCACTGTCTTACTGAAAGTGGTCGGCACATGTGTTTCTGTTAAAGTAAGACTATCCATATCAGGGGCTCACTTGAACTTCATTTGGTTTTCAGGTTACATGGCTAGCACTGAAGTCTTGGAGTTCTGAGTTTGTGAGGAACATCCAGCATCACTGGTTTCTGTGCGAGGGTCCAGTGGAGTGGGGAAGACTAAAGAGGGCAAGTATTAAAGCTTTTTTTTTTTTTTTAATAAAATAAACGTGACAACCTTTCTGAATAGTGCTGTGTGCATCATAAAACTAACCCTAAAGGCATTCCCACCGTTCATTCTAGGAAATTGGTAGGGTGAGATCTGTGACCCATGATGAATGTAGTGCTCAATCAGTCGTGTCAGTGGCATCCCAGATTTTAATGCACTTGACCCTGGCAGTGAATTTCTGTTCTGTATAAGGATGTCCTTTCATCAGCTATAAAAAGTGAGCACTCTTCACTCTTGGCAGGGTTCCAAACCCAAATGTGTGCAGTTAGTCAGTGGAACCTGAAATGTGTGTTTATGTCGTTTACTCAGAGGCTTCTGGTATGGACTCCATTTTGGGTGTTGTTCTGTCCCTGCTATTTGCTGCCTGAGCTCAGCTTTGTTGCAGGAAAATGCAGGATTTTAAGTCTCTCGCAGAAGTGACAAAAGCCTTTGGTCATACATCAGGTGTACTAAAGTTCTCTCTCCTCTTCTACCCCTCCTTCAAGATGCTGCCTCTGTAGCCAGAGTTGGACCTGAAATTGTTTCACAGATACTCCCAAGTATTATTTTAGGGCTTATAAAAAGCTTTATTTTGGGAATCCTTTACCGTTCAAAATGCTGTAGAGAGCCCTTAGAATGAACAGTGTAGTCTGGGGTTTCTGTAGCAGAATGAAAAACTGACTGGGCATGCGTGCAACTGTGTGACTGTTTTAAAACAAAGGATTTTGTGGCCTGGAGGGGTGGGATAGTAATAAATATCAAACGTTTTGAAATTAAATGTGGGGATAGTTGCCGTTCTTACTGGACATAGTAGTGTTAAACGGGAAGTACCACAGTACAGTAAAGAGGGACTCACATGACAAGACTGAGGTCGTGTGTCTTCCTTTGTTTAAATGTATGCCTCTGCCAACATGAGTCCATTAGTGATGTCATACAGTGGTGCATCAGCTGTGGCTTGCGGTGTTGTCCGCGGAGGTAGAATTCATTCTTATTATTTTTGCTTGGCAAGAGTGTATTGAAATTGTGCATTAATTTTCAGAAAGGTTTTTGGGATCCTCTTTGGAGACTGGCATGTCAGTTTCCTGTTTCTGTGCCTCTAGTTTGTGTCTGGTGGTAAATTAACAAAATGTAATTTTTTTTGTCAAAGGGAGTGCTTTTGCAGGGGCCACCCAGTTTAGGAATCTTTACTCTGTTCCATCAATGCATATTCCCTGAATAAACTGCTGAGGATTGTAAACTCAGCTGCCAGAATGTTGACTTAATCAAAATCATCAGATAATGTTACACTTTAAGTGGGTGCATTGGCTCCTGATTGAAAAATAGTGTAATTTCATTGTGTTGACTCTGATGTGCAAGGTTGTTGGCTCTGCTCCCTGATGCAGATGGTGTGAGGAAAGCTTTTTTGATTTAGAGCCCCTCTGCTGTGGAATTTGATTCCACCTGTTATCAGTCAAGCAGACTCTGTATACTTTTAAAGAAACTTGAAAATGTTCCTGTTTACTCGGACATGTGTTTTTTAATATGCACAGGGCGCTAGACAGACTATAGACTAAGGATGTCACTAAACGCAGTATGATGTATCATGGTAAATCTCAATGACAGTAATTTATTATTGTTATAAAAGCAATATTGCAATTATTGTGCAGTATGATATACTGCAATATATTGTGATAACTTGCCTTGACTTTATATCTGGTGGTTTGAGAGCCTGTCCCTCTCCAGCAGTAACTAAGATTCCTAATTCGCCACCTTCCCCCCATCAGATTTTTGCTATTTTCCAAAAATATGCAATGCTACAAGTTATCGTGATGATCAATATATTGTAGTATTTCTTTTCTCAAATATCACAATACTCAGAATTTAATATTGAGAAGGGTTGAGGCCCTGCACGCCACACCTGCTGCCACGTTAGGTTCGGGAGCAAATTTGGATTGCTTGGAGTTGGCCTGCGAGAGAGAGGATGGAGCATTCAGAGGACAGCTTTCCTTTCATGAGGAGGGGATGTTCGGTGCCCTGCTGTTGACTGTCAATGAGTGGAGGCTTCGTGGTAGTGCAAGCATCGGGCGCCTTTGAAGGGAGGGTGCCTGCAGTTTAATGCAGAACATGTGTGCCTCCACAGAGCATGTCCAGTTATCTGAGCCATGCCAGGGGATCGGGAGAACAAGGAAAAGTAGCTTGGGCTGTGTGAAGCCCTGCCTACTTTCCCTCATCCTGCGCTGCCACCAGACCACTGTCCTCTGGTCCAGATGTGTTTATCCCCGGGAGGAGAGATGGCTGCTCCCTCTTTGGCTCTACCAACGTGTGTGGGTTGGGGGGGGGGATGTGTTGGGGAATTACAGGAGGATGGCAGGTCTCGGGGAGGCAGGGATGGGGCTGATGGGCTACCCGGGTCACGCCTGGAAGAAAAAGCTGTATGGAAAAAAACATCTGATATTGTGACATTTCTACTATAGATTGGTTTGAATGATAGTGTGCTATGTATGTATTTATTCGATTGTTTTGTATGTTTGTATTTGCGTGTCTTTTTTAGTGTGTAGCACACTGAGCTTTTTGTTAAAGGCACAACTTAAAAAATGGATATATGGATATGAAGAAAAAATGGGGAAAGCTATATCAAGATGCTGTCTGCTAAACCACCTATGCGACAGTTGCTTGCCATTCTTCACTGTTTTTGCTCACATGTCATATCTGGAATAAAGAAGAGAGACCCTGCTGCAGGACATAGTGAGGTGCATCAGATGGGTGGCAGAACATCACAGTGGTGTCAGTTCCAGAAATGGTTGTCAGCACTGGGCGTAGGGAGCTAGGCTAGGGTTAAAAAAAAAAAAGCTCAAACAGGAGCAGAGGTAGCAAGGAGTAGAGCCAAACCACTATTTAGAGAGGAAACATAGTGTGAAGGGAGCCTGTAGTGAATGGAGGGTTGGGAGAGATTGGTATAGAGGGAGCAGAGATGGTGCGAGATGGACAGTTAAGGGCAAATCAGCAGAAGGAGCTGTGATCCAGTCTTACAAGGGTGGACATTGAGGTTGCACTTTATTCAAATCAACATAATCAGATGCCGGTAAGTTGATACTGAGGACAGTCGCATGGTGGACTGGGAGCAGAAGATACACCTTATTGTGATGATGGGTGCTGATCTGGGGGAGTAACTTTCTCTTTCCTAAGCTGGTCTCCGGGCTCATAACTAGTGGGAGGTACTTCCTGGAACCACGTGACAGGCAGGAAACAAATCTTTGCAGGGGGACCAGATCCTCCTCTCTGCATCCTGTAGCTCAGTTTACTTCCTGCCTGCCTTGAGGCAGGTTCTCTGCAGGGGCTCTGCCATTATTGTGGCAGAGCTGAAGATACCAAACTGTAAGTGAAATTTATGTTCGATTAAGAAGAGGACTTGCAAGGGGGGAACTTAAACTGCATTTCCTCACAGATTCTGGAGGGTTCCCAGTCTCAGCCATGCATGCTGAACAGACTGGACCCTTTCTCTCCTACTTCTTCCCGCGCTTTGAGGCACTCACCCCCCTCCAAACGGTCATTACTTGGAGGGAGGAACAGGATTTACGCGACAGGATTCCTGCTTTTTCTTTCTCAAAGGATCCCAGCCTCAGCCCTGCACGCTGGACAGTCTGGCTCCTTATTTCTGCTCCAGATTTCACACCTCCAGCACCAGAGTCTGGCAGGTCGTAGACATCAGAGCCCCTCGCGCTGCACATTCATTTTCGGCTCCGGAGAGCCGCGCTCTGTTTTCCTCATCTGCGTCCCGAGTGCCACACCTTATTTTTCTCGCCGGCGGCCCTGCTGCTCAGGCCGCCGATGCAGCGCTCCTCGCAGGCTCATCGATGAGCAGGAGGAAAGCTGCTAGGAGTGATCCCATCCTGCGGCAGCAGGAGCTTAATTTCGGCTCAGGATGAGCCGCGCTGCAGACCTTCAACAACAACCAGGAGCAGGAGGAGCTTAATTTCAGCTGAGGATGAGCCGTACTTCAGCCCCTCAACAACGTCCAGGAGCTTCAATTCGGCTCAGGCGGAGCCAGTCTCAGCCCCTCGCAGGGCTCAGGCAGAAGTGGTTTTGAGCTTCAGTTTGGCTCACCAGGAGCCCCTCTCAGCCCCTCGGAGGGCACAGGCAGAAGCGGTTTTCTGACTTGCCGATGATCGGCGTAGGAATTATCTTGAAGTTGTCACACTTCACAGCAGCAGGGGCTTCATTTTGGCTCAGGCAGAGCCACGCTACATACAGCTCCTCTTCTGCACTCCTGGAGTGGGAACGCTCCACAGTAGCAGGTACTTCATCGTAGGAGCGCTCCTCCATAGCAGGGGCTTCATTAGCGGGAACACTCCACAGTACCAGGGGTTTAATTTCGGCTCAGGAAGAGCCACGCTACAGCCCCTCATTGTGAGCACTCTTGGAGCGGCTGTGCTCCACAGTAGTAGGGGCTTCATTCTGGCACAGGAAGAGCCTCATCGGGGGTACTCTTGGAGCAGTAATGCTCCACAATAGCAGGGGTTTAATTTCGGCTCAGGAAGAGCCGTGCTACAGACCCTCATTGACGGCTAGGAGGGCTCAGGCATTTGACTCTGTGGCCCATTACAGAGTCTCCTACCCATCAAGCCCCTGGATGCACAACGGGGGAAACTGGCCAGAGTGCTAGTGCTTCCTTTACAATCCAGCTTGTTGTTGTATTCAAAATAGGAACTCATGCCACCCTCCAGTACAAGAGGTCTGCAAGGGCTGTCGGGAGCAAAGCACAAATTCTTACGGGGCGGAAAGTGCCACAGACGTAGATCCCCCCCCCCCGGTCACCTTTGTCACAGGGACCAATCCCGGGCAGCGCAGATCCATCAGCCCTTCTCCTCCTCCAAGGGACAGCGTTGGTTACCAACAGTCTTAGCCCTTGACATAAGAGGCAAGCCTAACAAGACAAGAAGCGAATCCTCACAATTGTCGAAGCAGCATCACAGGAGACAGAACTAGATATCATTGTCCACCTTGGGACAAATGACCTAGGTAAGCATGGGATCAGTGCAGTGCAGTGCAGAATGAATTTGTGGAGTTGGGAAGGGGCCTCAGACGGGTAGCAAGCACAGTAACCTTCTCAGAGGTGCTGCCAGTCCATGGCAGGAATGAGGCTAGGGTACTGCACACCATGCAGTTTAATGAATGGTTGCAAAACTGGTGCAGAGCACAAGGCTTTGGCTTCATTGGGGACTGGGGGTCCACCTGGAGAGATAAAGGTCTATACTGGTATGATGGTCTGCATTTGTCCACAAAGGGGACCAAGCTCTAGGTGACAGGTTTAAATGCTTCCTTGGCAAGCTTTTAAACTAGATAAGGGGGTACTCATAAAAGGCAGGAAAAGTCAAGCCTTCCCCCACAAAACAGGGCAGGTAGGGGTAAACACTGAGGTACAGAGCTCAACACAGGGCAGGATGGGGTAAATAAAATAGATAAGAGCAATAAGAGCAGGATGGGGAAAAAGGATCAAGCCAACATTAAATGGAGGGCAATGACTACTAATGCCCGTAGTCTGGGAAACAAGCTTCTGAGCTAGTAGCTTTGATGGAAGATGAATAATTGGATATTGTGGCAGTCACAGAAACATGGTACACCGAGAACCACGAATGGGATGTCAACATACCAGGTACACAATCTATAGAAGGACAGGGAAGGCAAAAGAGGAGGTGGAGTAGCTCTATACATAGGAAGGGATCAAAGCTACAGAACTAAAAAGTAAAGGGGAGGACAAGAGGCACTCTGGGTTACCTGGAGATGGGGAATGGCATCGCAGTCCGCACAGGGTTTGTATACAGACCCCGCCTCAAGGGAGGAAATGGACAAGAAAATGATAGAGACATTCTCAAAATGGCTGAAAAAGGGGAGATACTGTTGATGGGGGACCTGAATATGCCAGATGTTAACTGGAGGACATGTACTGCAGCCACATCCAAGAGCAGGGTCATTCTCGGTGCCCTGCAGGGGGCAGACCTTAGACAGCTAGTGCTGGAACCCACTCGGGAGGGAGCAATACTAGACCTGGTACTCTCAAATGGAGAGAGGATCACAAATTTAGAAGTCAGTAGACATCTGGGAACAAGCGACCACTGCACAGTGTGCTTCACAATGAGCACAACCATGGAGATAAGCCATACAAAACAAGGATACTGGACTTTAGAAGGGCTGACTTTGGCAAAATGGGTGAACACCTGAAGAATGCACTAGCAAATGGCCAAATAGGAGGGGTGGAAGAACAATGGAGAAAAATCAAAACTGCCATCATAGAGGCAACAAGTCTTGTGTAAAACAAATAAAGAAAACAAAGCGGAGTAAAAACCACTATGGTTCTCAAAAGAGGTAGGGAAGGTTAAGGAGAAAAGGCTGCATTCAAAAAGTATAAGGAATCACAGAGGAGCACGACAGGAACTGTATCAATTAAAGCAGAAAGAAGTAGGAAAGGCAGTCAGAATGGCAAAGGCACAAACTGAGAAAAATAGCCAACCAGTCAGTAAGGGGGATAAAACTTTATAGGTACATTAGGGAGCATAGAAAGGTTAAGGGAGGGATAGTGAAGATTAATAAAGGAGAGGGGAGGTGGGCAGAGGGAGACAGTGAAAAGGCAGAGATACTGAATGAATACTTTTGCTCAGTATTCACAAAAGAAGATGAGGAGCAGTTACCTAAACCAGACAGTAGAAGCACTCTGGGTAGGGGGGTCGATACCAGTCCATTCACAGAAGAAAGAGTCCTGAAAGAACTCCTAAAACTCAAGGTGGACAAAGCAATGGGGCCTGACGGATTCACCCCAGAATCCTAAAAGAACTAAGGGGGGACCTAGTGACACCACTGACCACACTTTTTAACAAATCATGGCAGGATGGGGTGGTACCTGAGGACTGGAGGAGGGCAGATGTGATCCGCTTTACAAAAGTGGGAGCAAGGCAGAAGCAGGAAACTACAGACCTGTAAGTTTGACCTCAGTGGTAGGGAAATGGTGGACCCACTCTGAAAGAAAGAATTGTTGAGCACCTAGAGGCCAGGGGCACAGGACCCAAAGCAACATGGATTTACAGCAGGACGGTCATGTCAGACTAATCTAATTGATTTCTTTGACTGGGTGACCAAAGTAATAGACCAGGGAGGGGTGTGTGATATGGTCTACCTAGACTTTAGCAAGGCATTTGACACAGTCCCGCACAAAAGATTAATAATCAAGTTAGCCAGCCTGGG
Source organism: Neoceratodus forsteri (assembly GCA_016271365.2). Lineage (NCBI taxonomy): Eukaryota > Metazoa > Chordata > Ceratodontiformes > Ceratodontidae > Neoceratodus > Neoceratodus forsteri. The sequence goes on along the minus strand of CM057450.1, from coordinate 879,933,988 downwards.
AGTGGGTCCCGGTGGTAGCCTGGTAGCGAACTGGCTGCACAACAGGACACAGAAGGTAATAGTGAATGGAACACATTCAAGAAAGGGGGTTACTAGTGGAGTATCTCGGGCTCAGTACTGGGTCCAGTCCTTTTAACATCTTTATAGGTGACATTGCAGAGGGTCTGAAGGAAAGGTATGCCTCTTGTGGATGACACAAAGATCTGCAACAGAGTTGATACACAAGAGGGGTAGAAAAGATGAGAAGGACTTGGCAAGATTGGAGGAATGGTCAGACATATGGCAACTTAGATTCAATGCAAAGAAATGCAAAGTAATGCACCTGGGAAACAAAAACCCAGGAGAAGAGTACACAATAGCAGGGGAGGTACTAACAACAGAAATGGAAAGGGACCTGGGAGTAGTCATATCAGATGACCCAAAGGTGGGTAAGCAATGTGAGAAGTCAGTAAGGAGAGCCAGGGGGATACTGGGATGCATAGGGAAGGGCATCACAAGTAGAAAAAGGGAAGTGGTTATCCCTCTATACAGACAGTTGGTGAGACCCCATCTGGAGTACTGTGCAGTTTTGGAGACCTCATCTACGCAAGGACATAGACAGGATGGAAGCAGTCCAGAGGAGGGCAACTAAAATGGTGCAGGGTCTACATCAGAAACCATATGAAGAGAGACTGAGAGAGCTTAATATGTATACCCTTGATGAAAGGAGGGATGGGGGGACATGATAGAAATGTTCAAGTACCTCAAGGGAATCAACAAAGTCCAGGAGGGTAGCATCTTTCAGAAAAAGAGATGTGTAAGAACAAGGGGGCACAGTTTAAAGATAGAGGGGGGACGGCTCAGGGGTAATGTGAGGAAATTCTTTTTCACGGAGAGAGTGGTGGATACATGGAACAGCCTTCCTGAGGAGGTCGTTGGGTCTAAAACAGTGGGGGAATTCAAACATGCTTGGGACAGACACAAAGCAATTATAGTGCGGGGTTGCAGGAAGCAGGCTGTTGGTTAACTAGAATCTGCAGCTTATCCAGTAGGTAGGGAAATGGGCAGAGTGGATGGGCCAAGTGGTCCTTTTCTGCCGTCAAAGTCTATGTTTCTATGTTAACAGGGCCTTCGACCTCAACCCATTGTGCTCTGGCCATCATGCCTTGATTTCCTTCATAGATCATAGGGTCCACGGGAAGCCACCCCTATGCCTACTCCCATTCTTCGGACCAGAGGGACCTCTCTCCTTTCAGCACCATAGGAGAGGAGAGGAGAGGAAGAGGTCACACCAGTAGCAGATTCGAGGATGTCCACAGTGGAAATCTTCCAATGGGGCAGACCCCCAAGTCTGCCTGAGGTCAGTCCTCCCAGAGAAAGGGGGGCTGCTGGGTGGCATTTCTGTCCCGGATGGCTCTCCGTCCTGAAACTTAGTATTGGATGACCTAGCTTACTTCATCAGGTGGGTGAGCGAGGAGTCTCACTGGCAGTCTCTCTTGTCAACTCCTAAACCTCCAATCAGCGCTCAGACTGACATCGGCTGCCAAGAAAAAGAGAGAATAAATATGTATATATGTTACATATTACCCCTGGTGTGGGGCTTCTCGGTGGGACCCAGGGGATACGAAGGTGGATGCATCCCTCGAAAAGATGCTTTTGGTCCTCCACAACCTCCATTAAAGCATCTGACAACCTGTCTTCAACATGAGCAACACTGCTGTGGGCCACTAACCTGGCATTCCAGCATGCTGACAAGCCAGATATAAGCAAGCCCAGCCAACGTGTTTTCAGCATGAGACACACTACCATGGGCCACTGACCTGGCATTCCAGTGTGCTGATGAGCCAGATGCAAAACAAGCCCACCCCGCAGCAATGATTGCTCGGGTCTATTCTATGCATTTTCAGCTGATGTCTCGAAGGAGGCTGCCAGATGCGCAGCAAGGGCCATGCTTTAACTCACCCGATATACCTAAGGCTGCAGGCAGGGCAGGCAGACAGTTCGCCAAGGCCCCCCTACAAGGGAGATCTCCTATTCGGATTGTCTCTAGAGGGGGCGGTAAAAGAATCCAGAGAAATGACAAAAACCTAACTACCACAATCCAGGAGCAGTTACAGACTCTGATCATGTGGATCCAGTCAGAGTATTCAAGCCCATACATACTCGGAGGATAAATTAAATCTGCCTTGGCAGACGATACTGGGTCATCTCTCGCACCCAGCAGTGGAAGAAGCATCAGAGATGCCAGAAAGGTCACAGTAAAGGCCCCGGACCCATCCTCAAGTAGGGGGCAAGCTTTCCAGTTTTCTCAAGGAAAGGGTTTGCACCTCCGCGATCAAGGGGGTGCCATAGAGTTTTAAGCAGGGTCCTCCCACTTCATGTGGTACCCTTACCCTTATCTACACAGAATATGTCTGCTTTCCCAACACTCTCAGACCACTTACAGGCTGGAGCAAGCAGTGAGTGCCCAGCGCAAAAAAGGTACTTGGACATTTACGGGCTATTCTTCAGAGCCCCAAATCGGTCGAGAGTGTTCTAAGCTGTATGGGTCCTCAAATATCTGAGCGAATTCATCCACCACAGGACATTCTACAGGAGTACCCTTACATCCATCTTCAGGGGTCTCCCACTGGGGAGTTCAGTTGGTCTCAGCAGTTTTGGAGGCGCATTTTCACATATTCTGTCTGGGCGGTACTCTGGTCAATGCCCCCTCAGGACGAGCAAACAACTCTGGCAGTGACTGAGGTCACCCACTGCCTCTCACCCATAGGATTCCTGATAACCAAAGAACTCTCTTCCACCATCAAAGTATCTGAATCATTGAGGAGTAATCTTCTGAACATCTCACACTAAAGTTTTTCCTTACAGATGTGCAGGTACAACAGGGTTCTTTTCAGCTAAGTGCAGGTACCTCAGGGTTCTCTTCAGCAAAGATCAATCGGCCTAATGCCTTTCAGGCACACCCTCACCCAGCTTACGGGGACGAAGGGCTCCTGGGCAGCCTCTGTTCCATGGGCTCTGGTTATTAGTCGAACAAACTACATCAAGGGTTCCAGTTAAAGGTCGGTCTGGGCCAGCATATTCAAACATTGGGCCAGTCAAACCTGCTCTATCAAGGGACCAGCCAAGGGTCAGGCTGGGCCCTTGGATCCAAGGCTATTGCCAGGAGGAAGCATCCCTGCATTGAGGGTCCCGTTGCTCAAACTTCATGAAGGATATCAAGTAGGGGCACCCTCACCAGGGGAGAATTGCTGCTGATGCCAGCCGTGGTGCTGGCAAGTAGTCAAGGGTTGAGACCCACTACAACATCAGCATACTGAAGTTACCGCCTGACATTTCAAAGATCCGAAGCACAGAGCTCCAGCCAAGATGCTCTTGTTCTCAGTTAATTGAACCACCATGGCCTGCACATGTCACCAGGGAGGGACATGAGCTCTCAGATAGTACGAAAAGGAAAAAAAAAAAAAAAAATCCTATTGCTCTTCCAGTGGGCAGGGCATCACAGGGTGAGCTCGGTGGCCGTATAAATACCAGGTCAGATGAACTTCATGGAGGATTGGGTTATCCTAGGAGGATGGGACCTAAAGGTCAGCCTCTTCCTCCTTCTGGCGGCAGGGGGAAGCCTCCTACAGGTAGTTCTCCACTGGCTAGTGAAGCTGCAAAGTTCCCCTGTCCTGCTCTCTAATTAGGGTCGAGCTGACCATAGCGTAGGATGACTTCTCCCTAGACTGGGGACCCTGCAATTTCATGTACGACTTTCCTCCAATTCTGCTAATCTTAAGAATCCATTTCTACTAATCCCAAGGCTCCTGCACAAGATCACCCTGGATTGGGTGGAGCCATCTTCTGACATTGGAAAATCAACCGGGTCCTCAGAACCCTCACCAAGACCACACTGGAACTCATTAAGGAAACGCCCGTCATCCTCCTCACAATGAAGGTCGTCTTCTTACAGCGCTCGCTTCAACCCGAGGTACAGCAGATAGGAGCTCTATTTTCTGGGGAACCTTACATGGTGTTTCCCCATTTTTTCTACTGAAGGTGTTAGCTCCCTTCCTTGGCTACCAGGAATTGAATATCCCTGCCCTATGTCCTAGTCCTAAGAGTGAGAAGGAAAGGGATATTCTCCTTCTGGGCTAGAATAGAGCACTCGAGCTTTACATCAGGAGAGCAGAAGCCCTTATACGACTCTTTTAGTTTATTCACCCTCACCTTAAGGGCTGAAGTTGGGCAAAAAAGCCTTAAAAGCCTCTTGGAACAAATTAATTTGTTCTCTTCTCTGTCACCTTCCAAAAGGTTGGGACTTTCTACGCTGGGACCATGGAGGGCACCTTCAGCTCGAGCAGTAGCTACCTCCTGGGGGGGAATTCAGAGAAGCCTTCCAGCAGTCTTTCTCAGACTGGCCACTTGGTCATGAGCGTAGCCATTTGGTCATGAGTGGCCACTTGGTCATGAGAAGACTCCAAGCAGTCTTTTACAGAGTGGCCGCTTGGACATTCATCCGTTCCTGGGCAAAGTTTCACAGATTGGATGGGTCTGACTCCGCTTATTATTTGGTCCCTGCATAGGCGGGGGACCCATAAGGGTCTGCTCACATTCTTCCCACCCGGGAAGCAAAGGGATGTACTGCTTTAGTATATCCCACTAGTTATGAGCCCAGAGACCAGCTTAGGAGAGAGAGAAATTGAAATTTAAATACCTGTAAAATTTTCTTTCTCCGACTGGTGGTCTCCGGGCTCCTCCCCTCCCAGAATGTTGGACGTTGGTCATCTGGCCTGAGGGTTTGCAGTCGTCTCTTCCAGGCCATAAGTGCATATTAACATTTCTTCTTCTTGTTTCTCAGTGATGTTTTACTTCAGGGGACATGCTTTAGAATGAACTGAAAGCTACAGGATGCAAAGAGGAGGATCTGGTCCCCCTGCATAGATTTGTTTCCTGCCTGTCGCGTGGTTCCAGGAAGGACCTCCCATTAGTCATGAGCCCGGAGACTAGCAGTCTGAGAAAGAAAATGTACAGGTATTTAAATTTCAATTTTTATAGATGCAGTCAGTGTGGGCAAAGCAATCCAGATTTCAGTTGTTACTCACACCATGGTACATGAAGCAGAGGAGGAGGTGGAGCCGGGGCAGGGGGTGCCATCCAGAGTCATAAAGTCCAGATTTTTTGGGAGCCTGGCAAGATGCTGCTTGCTACCAAGGATCATTGAAGCAGTTTTTGGAGTATTGAGCCAAAGTTGAGTGGCGTGGGACCAACACTGATGATGTGGAAAGGATTCTGTAGAGTCCATTCTAACTCAGCAGCTGAGGCCCAGAGGTGAAAAGTACTGTTTCATTTACATACATGTGGATGCTTGCAGACCCACAGATGGAGGAGAGGGCATTAATTCAGTTTCAGTGTATTCTTTGTAAAGCAAGTTAAGCACAAGTCTCATTTACACTTGCATCCAGTACAGAAAAGGATTCACAGCAGGTAATCAAATAAGAAATAAAAATAAAGAATAAATAAGGTTGAAATAAAAACAAACCTTGTGACACAGAAATACAGAAATTAATGGAACTGAATATGGAGCCTTATGCAGCACCTGAGAAGATTTGGGGTTGGGGGTGGGGATCATCTACTCAGCAGATTGGTGTCTCTGAAGCAAGTAGGAGTGAAAGCTGGAGGCAGAGAGGAGAGACGGGTATGCATCCTGAAGTTTAGAAAGTAGGAGGGGGTGGGAGTTTTGACATTCTTGGCAAGGTTGATGATGATGGCAGAGGTGAGCAACCCCGAACCATCCCATTCAGGCCAGGTTTGGTGAGCCTCCAAAGAGACGACAGTGGACGGATTTTTCCAGAAGCCAAACTGGGAGGGGGAGAGGAAGGAAGAGAAGGAGAATAACTTTAAATTTCTAGAGTCAGTTTGCTCTATAGAGCTACACTTTTTGGTCTTAGGACTTCACAGGAGTTAGAAATTCTTCAGAAAGAGAAAGATCTAACTCCATCTAAGAGTTAGAACTGATGGTGCTGGCCTGCACCATGCGCACTTGTGGCAGAGAAGAACATTGATACGCTTCCATTCCCCAGGTACCTTGCCATTTTAAAAAGGGTTAGGAGGGAAGAAAGGGGGAGAGTGATGGTAAGAGTAGAAGGATTTAGGATTCGTGCCATCTGGACTGTTGCCCTATTAGAGAGGAGTGAACAATGGGGGTGAGGAGAAAGGGAGGTAGAAGAGGAGTGATGGGGGAGCAAGAGAGAGAACAGGATTTTAAGTATTGGCTGAAGATGGAGGCAACTTCAGTAGGGTCTGAGACCCAGGAATCCTTTTTTTTAATGACTGAGATAGGAGATTGGGTGGGAAAGGTGGTAGACTGGGTGGGGAAATTGAAAACCGAGTAGTTGCCTTTACAGAACTTAGCAGGGGCCAAAAGTTGTTCAGGAGATGTGCAGCAAAATAGCAAGATTTGGCTTCTCTGATTGCCTCAGCGTTGGTGTTATGGAGTTATCAGTATCTTTGTAGGCCCTTTTGGGGGGGAGGTACTTATAACGATGCCAGGCAGAGTCTCAAACTTTAAGAGTTGCAGTCAGTTGATTTAAGGTAAATAGGCATGTCTCGCAGAGTTTCCTTCTAGATCAGGGCACCCTGGCAGGGTTGCCCCTGGTCTCCCCTGCTTTTCACTCTGTACATTGAGCCTTTGGCCCAGGCCATCAGGGAAAGTCCCACAGAAGAGGGGATACAAATGGGGGCATGGAACATCATGTTGCATTATACACGGGCATTGTCCTTGTATTCTTGGCTGATCTAGATACACAGTCTCTGGCTATAAATTGAATACCATAAAAACTGATGTGTTACCGACTAACTGGCAACCATTGGTAGCGTTACAGGCCCCATTCCCTTTCCAGTGGGGATTCAGGAAATTAAATACCTTTGAATTAAACTCCCACTATGGTTGAATCGATGTTATCATGCCAATATCACCCCTTTGGCTTCACAGTTAATAGCCAGCGTGACACAGTGGAAAACTCTACCTCTCAACCTGCAAACTTTATCTCTCGGCTTCATTGGCAGGGTGGATACGGTCTGTATGGTGACCCTCCCACAATGTCTCTACATATTCCAGAACATCTTTGTCCATTTACCTGAACAGACTTGGCAGCAGTGGCAAATTGCGATCTCCAGATTTATCTGGAATGGCAGCAGGCCACGGTGATGTTTCCTAAAGCTTGAGGAGGCATGGCTTTGCTGGACCTCTACACACACTTTCAAGTGGTCCAGTTGAGAACTGTACTACTGTGGCACCACGCTACACAGGGCTCACAGTAGTTGCAATTGGAGCACACTTTATTGCCCTTCTGGGGCATCACCCGGTCTGTTTGGCTCCAGAGTACTGAACCGTCCCCAACAGCTGTTGAATCCTTGGACTTTGCAAGCCCAAACAACCTTGTGAAAACTAGTCAGGGAGCTGAACCTAGCCCTTGCCTGATCTGGTTCTGCCTCATCGCCCAGCTGCTGGGCTTCCATCCTGCACATATTGATGCCACATTTTGTAGATGAAAACGCCAAGGATTACATTATCCCTCATTGCTTCATGTGGGTTCTGAGACAGTGCCTTTTGTAGAACTACGAAATAAGTACGGGCTAGAGCACAGATTTTTTCAGATGCCTCCAGGTGGGACATTTCCTGGACTTCCAACCAGCAGCAGTCGGGAATCGAGAGATCTTACTTCGAGATACAGCTCTTGCAGCAGGTTACACCATTAGGACTGAAGCCGGCAGGCGCCAGGACCCCGGAGACTTTTCTAGCTAGCTATCTTCAGCGGGGACCGCCCCCGACGTCGACCCGCCTCCGACGTCAGGCGTGGTATAAGAGGGGGCGGTCCCGCCAGAATCTCCAGTTCTTTCCCGCCGTCGACAGTGCATGCTTCGACCTTCGGTAAAGTTCTTTGCTACGCGTTGCGTGGTTTTCCGAAATTTTCGGTTCTTCTGTGGAAGATTTCTTCTCTTCAGTCAAGCTAAGTGTCTGATGTCCTCTCCGACCGGGCATTCTTCTAAGTGTGCGCGCGGCAAGCAGATACTCTTTAGGACCCGTGATTCCAAGGTATGCCAGGTGTCTAGGCCTCGACCACGATACTACAAGGCCTGCCCTCTGCCAGGGGTTCAATAGCCGCACCAGAATCCGGGCAGAAGGCCCTCTCAAGCTTTTCTACTAGAGGAAAAACTTTGCGATGGCCTCCAAGGAAGATTCACGACCGGCATGCGGAAAGAAGAAGAGGCCCAGGGACTCTGCCCGTCGCTGGTTCGGGCTCCGAGTCCGGAGCTCCGGTCTCACTCAGACCGCCGCCTGCCAGGCCTTCATCGCCTCCGCCGCGGCCCCCGCTGCACACCCTGGTCAGGCCTCTACCGCCAGGCCGTCGTCTTCCTCTTCAGCCCAAAAGGCCTTGGCGAAGTCGGGGGAACGCCACCGCCACCACTAAGTTGGGCTCTCGCCTCGGCCCCGACGTCCGGTTCTTCTCTTCCCCGGAAGACCGTGGAGCTCACCCCGCTGAGGAAGCTGGTGGATCCGGCGCCGCCAGACCGCCGGTCGTACGCCAGCTGCCTCTGAGCCGACGCCGCCGCCATCGGGCCTTCATCGCATCGGACGCCGGTGGGGACCGGACGTCCGCGACGCCTGAGCCGGGGCCCTGCACCTCCGACGTCGGTCGGACAGGAGTCCCCCATCGAGGAGGATTCGGCCTTGCCCGATGTCCAGGCGGGCGTTCCCGGCCACGAGGAGTCTCCCCGGGTTCCTCGCCACCGCCTCGAGGGCTCCGTGGTGCCGCCGCTGACCCGACGTCTGCCTCGCCCGGAGCCGACGCCGGACTGTCCTTGGCCGAGGTGAAGGACCTGTTCACTACTGGTGGGCTACTGTCAGGAAGGATGTGGTGCCCCGTCCTTCCTCCTCCACCTCCTCCTACTCCTGTGGTTCCTGCCCCGCCCCACCTTCACCTGTGAGGTCGGCTGGCCATTCCGTCCCCAGGGAGCCTGTGACTCCTCCCAGGGGCAGGCATGGAATGAGACCCGCTCTAGATCGTCACCCTCCTGGTCGCCCAGTCCCAAGAGATTCAGGAGGCGACGCCGGCCCGCCGCCGGAGGCTACGGGATCTTCTTATTTTCTTCTAGATCTCCATCTCCGTCTCGCCTCCCTCGCCGACCCACATGAGACTCAAGGTCTCTCCGGATGATCCATCCTTCATGGATATCCTAGACATATCCAGGAGAATATGGGTTGGGAAGCAGAGGAACTTGACCCTGAAAGACTACGCCTGGCAAAGTATCTTCGGCAGAAGGACCCTAAGCTCTGTGGTGGTGCCACCTCTGGTGGACACTTTTGTGGGACGCCACCAAGGCGGCGTGGAAGCATCCTCATTCGCCTCTCGGCAAAGCCAAGAAGTGGATAGATCGTGGCTAGGGCCCTAAGGGGGGACCAGTACCATCTCAACAACCTCTGGCTGACTCCTGGTCATTACTGCCTCTCATGATCGGGTCCCAGAGACCGCAGCATTTGAGTGCTCTGCCACCGACCCAGAATCCAAACAGCTGGACACTCTGGGGAGGCGCACTTGCGCTTCCGCGACTTGCGCCTGTCAGGTCCCTGAACTATCTCACCCACATGGTTCAGTTCCAGAACGCCCTGTGGGAACAGGGGCTAGAGGCGGCTGAGAAGCTGCGAAGGTGAGCAGAAGGAGGAGATGCTTCAGCTCTTCCAGACAGGTTCAGACGTGGGAACCCAGGTGCTCAGAGCCGCCAGTGATTCTGGTGGACTGTCAGCCAGGGTGGCTGCTTCAGGCGCAGGCTCGGAGACACTCGTGGCTTTGTCTCGGTTTCACCCAGATGTCCGAGAACATTTTGGACGCTACCTTGAAGGTTAGGTGTTGTTTGGTAATCCGCAGAACGAGCAATTACCAAACTGCAAGAGGCTGGAAAGGCGGTCCGGACAGTCCAGGCGATGTACCGCCGAGGCCTGCTCTTCGTAGGGAGCCAAGGTCGCTCTGTGGGCGGACTCAGAGGCAACAGCCCTGCCCGCCACACAGCATAGGGGCCCTGGCTTCAGATCCCAGGGGAAGCGCCCGCTGGCAGAGGTCAACGTCCTTCCAAGGCTACCCAGCCGGCGGGCCCCTCAGCCGCCACAGCATGACTCCTTTCCGGCCCCCGCCCCTCAGGATCAACGGGACTTTTCGGTCGGGGGTCATATTGCGAACTTCCTGTCGGGTTGGCAGGCAGTAACCACCGACAGATGGGTTCTTCAGCTGGTCAGCATAGGCCACTTTCTAGAGTTCACAGAACAGCCACCCTTGAGGCCTCCTCTGCTCTCCCGGTACTCGGGTCAGCACCGCGACTTGATTTGGCAAGAGGTGATCGCTCTCTTGGACAAGGGAGCAATTCAACCTGTCCCAGGAAACCAGAGAGGACTAGGGTATTATTCTCACTTCTTCCTGGTTCCCAAAGACAGGGGACCTCCGGTCCACTCTGGACTTGATTACCTCAACCTGTCGGTCGCCATAAAGGTTTCGCATGGTGACCCTTCCGGTCTCATTCCCATGCTAAAACAAGGCGCCTATTTAGCGCCCTTAGACATGCAGGATGCCTACCTGCACATCCCCATAGCTCAGGCGATCAGAGGTTCCTGCGCTTCGAGTTCTTAGGCCACCATTTCCAATTCCGAGCTCTTCCCTTCGGACTGTCATCCACTCCAAGGGTTTTCACCAAGTGCATGGGGTCGTGGCAGCTGCTCTAAGGAGGAAGGGTCACTATGTGTTCCCCGCATTCGACGATTGGCTTCTCATGGCGCTTCCAGAGAGGCGCTCTGCAGGCGCATCCAGGACACCCAGATCCTGTTCAGATCGCTCGGAATTTTGATAAACCAGGAGAAGTCGGTCTTAGTACCGCCGCAGAACCTGCAGTTCATAGGCGCAGTGCTGGACACGATCCAGGGAGGGCCCTCCCAGGCGACAGGGCGGAACGATCAGGTCCCTCAGAGGACCCATCAGCGAATCAGACCGCCCGCCAGGTTGGTCCTTCGCTGCTCGGTCTCATGGCTGCGCCATTCCCACGGTCCCTCTTGCACGGCTCCACATGCCGCTAACGCAGTGGATGCTCAAGCGCAGGGACCAGAGGCAAGACCATCTGCAGCACCGTCAGAATCACAAACGAGTGATTCAGGACTGGCAATGGTGGTTAGCCTCGGTCGCTTCCATGGGCGCCCCTTTCGCAGCGTCCCCAGAGATTACCCCTCACCACGGACGCTTCAGGTCTTGGGTGGGAGCTCACCTGGATGGGGTGAAGTCCAGGGCGATGGAGTCCGCTAGAAGCTCATCTGCACATCAATGTTCTGGAGATGAGCTGCACTCACGCCTCCAGGCTTTCCAGTTCATAATCCCACCGTGTACCATCCTGCTTCAGACGGACAACACGGCGTGATGTACTACTCTCACAAATATGGAGGATGACACTTCCTTCTTTGCAGGAGGCCATGTGGAGTGTGGATTGGTAATCGGACACGGCGCAAGTCTAGTCTGCAGTACACGCTCCCCGGCGTGGACAACACGATCGCAGACGGCCTGAGTCGCTCCCAGGCCAGAGTCCACGAGTGGGAACTTCTTCAGGAGGTCGCAGAGGATCTGTTCCTTCGATGGGGAACTCCAGAGTTAGACTTATTCGCATCCCCATCCAACGCAAAACTGCCCAATTTCTGCTCGCTAGATCCAGAGCCTGGAGTTTTCTGGCAGACGCTGTCCATCTCCTGGGAGAACAGGTTCTCTATGCTTTCCTCCTTTCCTGTTGATCCAGAGAGTTCTGCTCAAACCAGCAGGAGCAGGCGCTTTGATTCTGGTGGCCCCATTCTGGCTCAGACAAATCTGGTTCCCATTGCTGGCGCAGCTGTCTCGAACCTCCACCCCACTGCCGCAAAGTTCTCACCCTCTGTCTCAGGAGCAAGGTTCCTATTACATCCGGATTCTGCGGTCTTTGAACCTGCACGCTTGGCTCTAGAGACGGGCGTCACTGCGCGGACACGGGTCTCGAGGAGGTTGCAGAGGTACTTCTGCAGCCAGAAAGCCGGCTACTCACGCTACTTACACCATGAAATGGCGCCGATTCTGTCTTTGGTCACGGGCTCGTGACCTTTCTCCTTTAGGGTTGCCCTGTGGGGCAGTCTTGGACTACCTCCTTTCCCTTTTTCACTCGGGTCTAGCCTACTCCTCTATTAAGTACACCTTTGTGCTATTTCGCCTATCACCAGCCGGTGGCCACCACCATTGCTCAACTGGACACTTCTCGGGAGTTCCTGAGAGGGTGCTGCGCCTAGGGCCTCCTATTAAAGATCTGATTCCTCCATGGGATCTCCTTTTGTTTTGGAGCAACTCACGCCCCTCCTTCAACCAGCCGCTGGATTATGAAGCTACGCTTTCTGTCTTGGAAGACGTTGTTTTTAGTTGCAGTTACTTCAGCCAGAAGGATTTCTGAGCTTCATGCCCTGATGTGTAAGGAGCCTTATTTGGTTTTTCACCGAGACAGAGTGTCTCTGAGAACGAATCCTAAGTTTTGCCTAAGGTGGTTTCAGTTTGACCTTAAATCAGGATATTGACCTTCCGGTCTACTTCCTAACTATTCCAATAGAGGAGAGGCTTTGCTCCATACTCTTGATGTTCACCGCAGCCTGAGGTATTACCTCAATAGAACTAAGTCCTTCCGGGCTTCGGAGCAACTTTTTGTGTCCTTCGCACAGAGAATGAGAGGTCGGCCAGTGTCTAAGCAATCCTTATCCCGCTGGCTTGTGCAATGCATCTCTCATTGCTACCAATCCAAACAAAAGCCCCTCCCGGGTTCCGTCTGGGGCCATTCTACTAGGGGTGTAGCCACTTCTTTTGCAGCTCTCAAGAATGTCTCAACCTCAACTATTTGCGCTGCAGCTACTTGGAACTCTGTGCATACCTTTATCAGGCATTACAGTCTGGATATCGCCTCATGCGCCGAAGGGCTGGTTCCCGCCAGGCCGTGCTGCAGGGCCTCCTGTCCTGAATCGAGGTTGGGCGGCTGCTCCTGGTTTCTTCTTCTTTTCCTCCCGATGTGAAGGGGTCAAGCTTTACTGCTTGGGAATCAGTCCAATGGTGTAACCTGCTGCAAGAGCTGTATCTCGGCAGATAGTACAGTTACGTAAGAACTTCACGTAACAGTAGATCTTCGAGAACAGCTTGCAGCAGGTACCTTCCCGCCCACCGTATCCCCTTGGAGGAGGTCTGCCGAGTTGCTCCTCTAGGACGGAGGAGTGAGGGAAGAAAGGATGGTCTCGATTCTTTTGCCTTCTGACGGTGGATCCTTGGTCTCCCCGCTATTGCAAACCTCTGGCCGGAGTCTTCGGCGGAGAACTGGGGATTCTGGGGGACCGCCCCCTCTTATACCACGCCTGACGTCGGAGGCGGGCCGACGCCGGGGGCGGTCCCCGCCGAAGATAGCTAGCTAGAAAAGTCTCCAGGGTCCTGGCGCCTGCCGGCTTCAGTCCTAATGGTGTAACCTGCTGCAAGAGCTGTTCTCGAAGATCTACTGTTACGGTAAGTTCTTACGTAACTGTACTTTATCACCTCCTCTTATCATGACTGTACTACTACATGCCCAATCCCAAACTACTAGACATCTGATTTTTCTTCTGTATCAAGCTATACAGGGGTCCCAGCCATACAGCACATCTTACACTACAGATAAATGGGCAGCAGAAACTGGGTGGGTGGGAAGAACAGAAAAAGCAGGAACAGAGGTATTTAGAGATGGGACTTATTACATCATCTCACATTTGGCGTGAATATGCCTGAAACACTTAGTCCGTTATTTCTGGACCCCAGTTATCACAGCCAGATACTGTATATGATAAGGGACAAATGGCAGAATTCTGGAGACATTGTGGAGATGGGAGGGCAGCGTGGTCCTGTCCGAGGTTGTCAGAATGTTTAAAAGATCTAGATCAAGAGATGAGGGGTATTTTTTATATTTACCCCATCAGTACTCCAAGATCCCATGGGGTAGACATAGAAAATATCCTCTGGGCACCCTCCTAGTAAGAGTTAAGAAATGTGTCACCTGCAGAAATATCAGAGCAGGTAAAAAGGAGGCTATGAGATGTAATAATTACACAGGACCAGGAAAAAATCAGTAGGTTGAAACATTATAGATGGTACAAAATTATAAAAACAAAACATAATCTGGAACCATACCTGTTTATCCTAGCTAATTGGGCTGAATGGAGAATTATAACTAGATACCATTTTGAGTTATATACAGTTAATTACATTTTATATGACCAGAAAAGAGCTGGAATTGTTGATCCAAACTGTAAGTGCAAGTATGGAATGGAAGAGGATCTCAGACACATAGTATGACATTGTGTGAAACAAAAATAAAAGATGGCTGGGCCGTATGCTGGTCACCCTTGGTCTCCCCTCTGAAGAGATAATAAATTTTCTTATAGCTGGCCCAATGGTGCTGAGGGTGGAGGCGCTGGATGCCACACCTCGCGCTACGCTGGCGACTTGAGTTTGGGAGCAAGCTCGGGTGCCCGGGGTTGGCAGGGTTGGGTTGAGGATTGAGTGCCCGATGGGGTGCTCTCCTCTCCGGGAGGGAGGGTTGGGGATTGCCCATCATGTCAGCGGCTCCCAGTGGAGACTGGGGGCACTGTAGCATGCAGGGCAGCATGAAATCAGTGTGGCTGACGTAAGGCAGGGTTGCCATGCGCTGTTGCGTCAGGGCGTGAGCCATGCACGGGGCCGAGCACCAGAACAGGGAAAAGCCCAGTCCGCAGGGTAGGAGACGGCACCTACCCCCATGCCCACAGCTGGGTCCATCCTGCCTGGCCTTCCAGGTTCCTCCGCCCGGGCCCTCACCCACAGTCGGAGTCTGTGTGTGTAAGTTTGCCCAAAAGAGATGGGGTGGCCCCAGAGGGGTTAAGCTGGGGGTGCCGACTGTGTGATGAGGGGGAGGAGAGAGGAGGCTCAGGTAGGAGGACTTCAGGCAGGGCAGGAACTGGCAGGATAGCTGAGAGAGGCCCCGTGGACCATGACCAGGAGGAAAAAATAGTTTTTTGGGGGGGGGACCTATTCACTTCAAATAATGTGCACATACTTACCATGTTGTGTAAATTTTTACTTTCTGTCAGGTTGTGAGCTTAAATTAATAAGCTTGTGCTACTGAATACTGTAAGATAGGACTAGCACAGATTAGAAATTACTGTTCATACCACCTGATAAAGTTAGAAGATTTTAATTGATAAAAGTATGAAATGATTTTATTAACTAGTATAGCATGACCTTGATATACAATGTAAATTGTATTCTCTTTTTTTGTGCAATATATTTTATGTATGGATTGTTTTAAAAATTGTAAAGACTGAATGTCGAACAATAAACCATTTACCTACCTACCAGTGAGAGTGGGAAGCTAGAGCACAGTCTACAAGGGACTGATTAGAAGAAGAGAGGATCGCGGTTGGCAGGATAGTGTCATCCCCAAGGAGGGTCATTAGTGGGGTCCCTCAGGGATTGGTCCTTGGGCCCCTCCTGTTCAATGCCTACGTCTCTGACATAAGGAAGGGTATCAGGAGTGAGATGAGTCTCTTTTCGGATGACTCAAAACTGGGGGCGGTGGTGGATGGGGAGGAGGGGAGGGTGGCCCTACAGGGGGACCTGGAGGCTCTGGAAAGGTGGTTTAGAAAGTGGAAGCTGAGGTTCAATGCAGGGAAATGCCAGGTACTGCACCCTGGAGCCAGAAACCCGGGCCAAGTATACACCCGGGGGGGGGGGATGCTACAAGTCTCGATGGCTGAGAGGGACCTGGGGGTGGTGGTGGATGTCAAGATGAACAACTCGGAGACTTGTAGGAGGGCAGCGGCCAAGGCCAACAGGATGTTGGGATGCATTGCTAGGGGGATCACCTCCAGAAGGAGGGAAGTGATACTCCCTCTGTATAACTGCTTGGTGAGGCCGCACCTCGAATGCTGCATGCAGTTTTGGAGGCCACTCTTAAAGAGCGATATTGAACTCCTGGAGAGGGACCAGAGGAGGGCAACCAAAGTGATCTGGGCGCCTGAGGAGCAGGACCCATGGGGAGAGGCTTGAAGAGCTAAACATGTACATTGGAAGACAGAAGGGACCGGGGGACATGATAGAGGTCTTCAGGTACATGAAGGGGTAAATAGGGGGAGCAGCAGTCAGGGTGCTTTAGAGAAGGAAGGGGGCAACTAGAGGGCATGGGTGGAAGCTGGAGGGGGAAATTATGGAGAAAGGAAAAGGTGCTACTTCACTAAGAGGGTGGTGGAGCCATGGATTGCGCTGCCTGGGGGGCTGGTGGAGGCAGAGACGGTGGAGGGGTTCAAGAGGGGGTGGGATGGGTACAGGGGAAGGTATCTTGTATCAAAGTCCAGTACAGCAAGAATATCCGGGACTGGGAAGGGAGAAGCCAGAGAGGGCGAGGGGGGCAGTAGAGTCAGCTCCCAGGGTGGGGGCTGAACAAACGAGCAGACACAAAAGACCGTTAGGTCTATTCTGCTGGCATTTTATTATGTTAGTATGTTAGGTCAGCAGAAACTTGAATGAGTTGGGTGATGTTAAGCATTAGAATTTGTTGGACTACTGTTTTTTGCAGGAGGGGCAATCCAGTTGGTATTAATGTCCACTAGAACTGGGAACTCCCCAGTGGAAAAGTGAGGCGAGGATTATAGATTCAGAATATAGTGCAGCTGGCTCCAGGGTGCAGTTGACACCCCCCAGAAACAACTGGGTGGATGATAGTAAGGAGAGCTTACTCAGGAGGAGTTTGTGAGAGGTGAGACCATTGACTCGCGTATGTCATCGCAGTCGAAACTAAGGTGCCCATACATAGCCACCCCACCTCCTCACTTTCCAAGATCCTGTCTATGGACAGCATAAACCAGCAATGGAGACATTTAAATCATCGATCCTGGCTTAAAGCCGGGACTCATCGATAACAAGAATGGCTCACTAGTGTTGCTGTGCCCAGAGTCCGAGGTGGACTGTCTTAGGCACCAAGCTTCAGATATTGATATGAGATGTTCTGACCCTTAGGGGGGGAGGGGGAGAGTGAAAGGGAGGGAGGTCAATGGTTTAGCTCGACAACACTCTCTAGAAACAGCATAAGAATGAAAATGAGCCTGAAGGAGAAATATTTCTTCTGACAAGTGGGGGAGGATGAGGCAGAGGGGGTCAAAGAGAAGGACAGGAGAAAGATGATAAGAGGGACTCAGTGTTGAGAGCAGGGATGGATGGGCCGTGCTACTTATGGGGTTGGAATAAAAAGAGAGAGAGAGTAGAAAAGAGGGTGTGACAAAGTAGGAGGTGAGAGTTGGGAAGAAAGAGTCGAGGAGAAGATTGGAAACATGAAGGGAGATGGAAGAGAATAAGGCACAGAAGGAGAAACATACTAGCTAAGAGTTATGAAGTGTAAAGGGGGGGATGATGCCATAGTGGTAAGTGGAGGTGAAAGAAAGAAAGGAGGAGACTATAATAACAATGATACTAATAAAAAGGGTAGGCAATGCAATAAATAGTAATGCCATGGTAATGCCATAAAACTACTGGACTGAAGGCAGAGCAGTAAATTAAGGCAGTCAGTTATTCAAGGGCAGAAAAAAGTAAACGTTGTGTAAGGTCAAATTCATAAACAGTTGTGTGACAACAATGCAGTAGGCACTTGAGAGAAGGCAGTGCTGTAACAGAACAAAGTGGAACCAAATAATTCAGTGGTAGAGAAAGAAAAACACCTGTGCAAGGTCAGGGTAAATAAACAGTCAGTCTGTGCAATAAACAATTGAACAAAGGCAGCGCAATAATCAAATAAGTTCAAGCAACTTAAGCAGTGGCAAAAATAATAAACACATTTTGCAGGGGGAAGGACAAATAAAGGCAGGGACCATAAAGAGGAAACAAAAGTCAGGATCACAATAACAGTGCTGCAGAGGAGATCAGGTTGGAAGAGACCCTTAAAATAGCCCTAACTAGGTGATTCATGAACCACAGCAATGGTGGGGTAAGGGGTGCAAACACATAATACCCTAGGGGACGACCAGATTATTAAGAGAACATACCCATCATTTTAAATATGACAAACACTATAAGCAGCATAGTGATTAAATGAAGGAAAACTCAAGTCTGCATGGCAGGAAAACATCTGGGTAAAGTAGCAAACAGGGAACTGGGAAATTGTAAAAACATTTGGCAAAAGTTGTGGATATTTGTTTGTGATTTATTGCAGAGAAATTGTGGGGGATTCGCAAAGTGTCCCCATGCATTGTGTATTGTTATGCACCAATGACAACAAAAAAACCTAATAACAAATGTAAAATATTGCAGAATCCAAAACAAAAATCTTTTACTAAAAAAGCTCAAATAGTACAAAAACTGCAAAAAAAAATATACCCACATTCCCTCCTCCCCTGCTTTGATCTAGGACAAGTAATGTTATTTTCGGTTTCCCACTCACCCTTTCCTTTCATCCCTTGATCCAGGGCAAGTACATTTTCTCCCCCTATAATTCTTTTGCTCCCTCCCTCCCTCTTTGAGTAGGACCAGAACATCTTTTTTTTTTTTTTAAACATTATTTGTATCATTTTATATTTTTCATGACATCTTAGAATACGTACAGTGAACAGACCACCATATACAATTTCTAGGGAAACATACCACTTAATCAAAGGAGAAATTTGCATTCACTATATAGAGGTACATCAAAGGAGGGTACCAACATATCCAGTACTTAATTATAAGCTAACAGTTGCTGTGTTGTGAGACCATGAGCAACATGGCTTTGCCGAAATAAGTGTTGTCCAGCCTAAAAGAAAACACATCCCAAAACAGGACTATTGTTGCCATGTGTAATCCTTAGTATGAGAAAAATCTTACTAAATAAAATGTTGCAGCAGAATTAGAATATAGCTTAGTATAAGAAACATATACCCCAACATTTCTTGCCAGCAAAACCCATATCCTCTCTAAGGTAAGGGTAATAACATGCCCAATTTCTATACCCCGTACAGATCCCCCATTTTCAAAATTAGAAAATAAGTGTCATCTTAGATCTGAGAATCACAGTACACTCAGACGTGTAAGGGTAAAAACACCTTCATTTTAGCCCCTCCATTTTAAAAGGCTAAACTTAGACATCGCGACAAAGATATGTCCAATTGGGGCAACTAGAGTTCCTACCATGAGTCCAAGAGCTTGTGGGGAAAAATACAAGTCCTACTTTAGAGTTCGATTATTTCCAGTATCCCCAGGAACCTCATCATCTTTGTTGTCCTCTGACCGATCTCTCTTCGCAGTCGCTAATCGGGAGGCCCACTTACCGGCCTCCATGGGATCTGAGAATAAGTAAACTTTCCCCATGTAAGTAATCTGCAGCCTGGCAGGATAAATTACTGTATGCAGTACACCTGCTTCTCACAAGGATCGTCAGACCCCATCGAATTTCTTCCTTCTCTGCCTTGTAGAGTAGCTGATATCCAGGAAGATATAGACTTCTTGGTCCTCCTGTATGAGCGGGCTGGCTCATCAAGCACATCTCAGGATATAATCTCGAATCCCAACTCCGGATGTCACCACGATCAACGTTCTGGGTTCCACCAAGTTCTGTGGTCGGCCCCTTGGTGTGATGCGGTATACCTTCTGGATGTCCCATGCAACTTCGTCACCTTCTGGGATTAACTTTTCAGTAAGCCATTCATTAATATACATAATCGGATGGTCCCCCTCAGGGAGCTCGATAATACGAATGTTTCCGGAGTGTGCCTGGTTCTCCAGGGTCTCCAGCCTGGTCCAGAGAGGCTGATTTTCTTTAACAATGAGGGCAGTAGCGGTGGAGTTAGTGTCCTGTTGCTTACGAATATCTCATACTTCACTTTTTAGGCCATCCACTCATATTTGTCAGCCTCCTTGGCCATCAGGCAGGCTAATTTTCCAGCCTATGCAGCACAGTACCAGAAGTCACTGTGGCAGTCTGTCCTGACTATGGCAGATAAGGTCACATCACCCTTGTCGGTTTATCTTGTAGAAACTTTCAAGTTTGGCTGGGAAGCAGCCACATATCTGTTTCAAATGGCTGCTGATACTAACAATACAGCAGCTAGGTGGATGGCCAATACTGTTAACTCAAAGGAGGTTTGCCTGGCTAAAAGCTACAGATCTTACCCAGGACACATGAACAAAGGCAATGGATTTCTCTCTTGAGGGTAATTCCCTTTTTGGAAACAAAACAGTGGCTTATATGAAGACAGTGGATGAATACAAAACCACCTTCAAGAGTAATTTAGCCAAAGAGAAGCCCTCCCCATCCACCAGACCCTATGGGAGGGGAGGCAGGGGCGGGTCCTTTCACAACAGGCCCTTTTTCCAGGCAATGGCTGCACCCCAATACCAGCAGTATCCCCAGCAAGGGTACTTCATAGGTAGGGGTAGAAGGGGCTGTAGGCAGGGATCTCAACCCCAGTGTCGGCCCTAGAGTAAACAAACACTCTGACGTTTTTACAGGCCACCTCCTCTCTACTTGTGCGGAGGCAGGCTGACTCATTACCTCCAGGCTTGGCAAGAAATTACCACAGACAAGTGGGTCCTGGAGGTAGTGAGTCAGGGATTCTCTCTGTTCTGAGAACCCGACCATCCTCCCTCACAGAAAAGAAGCTGCTGGAGGAAGAGGTTCGAAACCTGCTACTGTCAAAAGGCAGTGGAGCCTGTCCCAGCTTAGCAGAAAGGAATGGGGTTTTACTCAGGGCATTTCCTCACCACAAAGAAAAATGGGGAGTGGCAGCCTTTCTTAGATCTCAGGGTACCAAACAAGTACCTGCCAAATTAAAGTTCAAAATAGTAACTTTGGCACTGACATTGCCAACACTCAAAAGAGGAGACTGGTTGGTATCACTGGACCTAAAAGATGCCTATTTCCACATCCCCATAAGGGAGTCTCACAGAAAATATCTCAGGTTTAGACTCCCATCAGGTCACTATCAGTTCGCAACCCTGCTATTCGGTCTCACTTCAGCTCCAAGAGTGTTCACAGAGTGCTTGCCAGTGGTTGTGGCACACCTTTGAAGACAGGGTGTCACAGTGTTCTCATATTTGGACGACTGGCTGGTGGTAGGAAAATCATCACAGCAAGTCAGACAGTACCTGCAAATCACCCAGAAGCTCCTGGAGTCCCTGAGGTTCCTAATAAACCACAAACGATCTTTCCTTCTACCTGCACAGGTGCTGCAGTTAATAGGGGTAGAGATCAACACCCTGCAGGGCAGGGTTTACCTGCCTCTGGACAGGGTAAGAAATATCCAGCTGATTGCAGACTCATTCACCCTGCACAAGTCAAAAAACTGCAAGGCAGTTCCTACAGCACCTGGGCCACATGGCTGCGGCCACAGGCACAGTCCTAGGTTCCAAATGAGAGACATCCAGTTCCACCTAGGGGCACACTGGTGCCAAAGTAGAGATCCTCTCTCACAGCTGATCACAGTAACAAAAACCTTGTTACAGGCACTTTAGTGGTGGAAAGAAGAATCCAATCTGAGGGAAGGTGCTCCTTTTCAGCAAGAGTCCCCATTAGTTGTTCTCACAACAGATGCATCTTTACTGGGTTGGGGCGCCCATTTGTGGTACCACACAACACAGGGTACTTGGTCGAGTGCAGAGTCACTCCAACTTATAAACCTGCTGGAACTCAGAGCAGTGTTTCTGGCACTGAAGGCCTACACAACACTAGTACAGGGAAAGGTGGTACAGGTCAGAACAGACAATACCACCACTATGTACTACATAAACAAGCAGGGAGGTACAAAGGCAGTCCTCTCTGCACAGAGGCCATGAAAATCTGGAGCCTGGCATACTCCTTGGAAGTTTCCCTACAGGCAATCCATCTGCCAGGGAAAGACAATACCCTCACAGATGCTCTGAGCTGAATCAATTAGGCCCATCAGGAATGGACTCTGGACAGGCAAGTGATGGAAGTGATTTTCAGCAGGTGGGGCACCTCAGAGGTAGATCTGTTTGTATCCCACTAGAACCACCACTGCCACAACACTGTTGCAGACCACCAGATCGGGGAACAGTCCCCCTGGATGCTCTAGCTCTGGATTAGTCAGGGAAGCATCTGTATGCATTTCCTCCCTTCCCTCTGGTGTACAGGGTATTGCTCAAGCTCGGGTCCCAGTCAGCATCATTGATCTTGATAGCACCAGACTGGGCCAGGCAGCCATGGTACTCTCTGCTGCTCCCCATGTCTGTGGCCAGGCCAGTACACCTTCTTCGGAGGCACAATCTGCTAACCTCCAACCAGGGTAGGCTCCTGTACCCAAACCTCAGGTCACTCAGGCTCAAGGCATGGCTCTTGAGGACCTAGAATATGCAAGCTTGCATCTTTCTGAGTGTCTTGGACATTTTAAGAGGTTACAGGAAGCCCTTCACTAAGAAAACCTATGCTTCAAAATGGAAAAGGTTTTCTCTTTGGTGCTCAACCAGGGAACTGGTACCCAGCACAAGCTGGGGTCCCAGCTGTACTTGATTATCTTACTTATTTACATTCTTTGGACTTGCAGTCCAGTACCCTCAAGGTCCACCTGGCTGCAGCATCTGCTTACATATCAGCCGGACAGAATGTGCCAATGGTTTCAAATCCTATCTTCAAGAGGTTCTTTAAGGGTCTCGCTCATTTGCACCCCTCCCATAGGGAACCGGTGCCAGCATGGGACCTGAATGTGTGCATAGCTAAGCTCATGGGGCCTCCGTTTGAGCCCATGTCTTTGGCTCATTTGAAATATGTCACATGGAAAAGTGGCAGTGACTTCTTCAAGAAGAATCAGTGAGCTTCAGGCTCTGTGTATTGAACAGGACTACATCTCATTCCACAGGTATAAGGTGGTGCTGAGAACAAACAGGAAATTTCTCCCTAAAGTGGTTTCTGATTTCCACTTAAACCAAACCATTACCCCACCTGTCTTTTTCACTGAGCACTCTACCTCTGGTGAGAAGAGACTCCACGGTCTGGATGTCAACAGAGCTCTTAGCTATTATATGACAGCCAGTAAGGGCCATAGGCAGAACGGAAAACAGCTGTTCCTGACTTACGGGGAATGTGGAAAAGGGTAGCCCAGCGTTGAAAAGGTCCATTTCTCGATGGATAGTACAGTGTATCCAGTTTTGTTACACTAGAGCCGGAAAGGAACCCCCAACAGGATTGAGGGCCCATTCCACAAGAGGCGACTCCTTCCACCTGTGAGAATCTGTAATGGAATGCACTGATTGAAGGTGTTGCTTCCACTCCTGTTCCTCAAGAACGTCATGCATATCCCCCTCCCAGGCCCATTTAATTGTGTTTACGGAGTCTACCCGCAGCTGTAGTAGTGCCATATTTATGTAAGAGATCATATGTAGAAGAGGGGCTACACCCTTTACCACTGATTGCAGTACTGGTAATTTTGAAGGAATGTCTGCCCTGTAATTGGTGTGGGGGTGGTGCAATAACGTTTTCATAAAGTTTGCTACCTGGGGGCATAATCAATACATTTGCTACAGATTCACAAAGGGTTTAACTCTCCCTCTCTAAGGAAATATGTAACCAGCTGTAGTCCTAGCCTCTCCCTACCCCTTAAACTGTGATCTGTGTTTGCTGGGAGGAATACAGATAAATATGGTCGGGAGTATAATAAATATCTGGTCTCCTGCAGCTGGGACTGTCCCATTAGGGTTCTCCAAAGCTTAAGGGTTTTACTACTGTATGGATTTGTGGAGATTTTATCTTGGGGGGAGGGGTATGGTAGTAATAGTTTATTCAGGCTGTTTAGATCCTCTTCCTGCATTTC
Organism: Neoceratodus forsteri; assembly: GCA_016271365.2. Taxonomy (NCBI): domain Eukaryota; kingdom Metazoa; phylum Chordata; order Ceratodontiformes; family Ceratodontidae; genus Neoceratodus; species Neoceratodus forsteri. Next base: position 879,910,152 of record CM057450.1, on the reverse strand, counting down.
TAAGGTCTTCCAATGTGCCTTGTAATCCTTGTTTAGCCGATAAAATATCATACAAATGGTGCGGCCCAATGATAGTATGCCATATTTGGTAGGGCCAAGTCCCCCATACGTTTAGGCAGTTGTAACATAGTATATCTGGTACGTGGTCTTAGAGCATCCCACATGTATTGGGAGATTTTCTTATTTAGATCCCTAAAAAAACTTAGGGGGGTATTGGGAGACTTTGTGCCAAATATAGTAGCCTTGGAAGTAGTTTCATGCAAACCATATCTACTCTCTGGATCAGAGAAAGAGGAATATTCTTCCAGGTCTCCATATCTGATGTTATTTGTCATAGTAAAGGGTCGTAATTATATGAGACAAAGTGATTGTGGTCCTTTACCAAGTGAACCCCCAACTATTTCAAAGATGTTAGTGTCCTACCTAAAAGGGTAAGTTCCCCTAATATTAGGGGAAAGAGCATAGTTCAATTGAAGTATCTCTGTCTTTGCCATATTTAACTGATGCCCTCCCAACTGCCCAGACAATGTATAGCTGTGCCACAAATGGGATAGAGCCTGATCAGGATGAGTTAAACAGATTAACAAGTCATCGGCATACAAAACCAGTTTTTGTTTTCTCCTCCCCCAGAGTATGCCAATAATCTCTTCATTTTGTTTTATGGTTTGTGCTGGTGGTTCCAAATATATGGCAAACAGCAGGGGTGAAACTGGGCATCCTTGACAGGTGCCCCTGTAGAGAGGGAAACAGGCCTGATGTGCCATTTATGGGGGAGAGGGTCCTTTTTTTGTGTAGGGGAGGCAAAATTGTGGGATCTGTAATAAAATTATGCCACACATTTCTGGTGACCCTGAAAATAAGGAATTTCTAAGCATATTTCAAGACTCCATGACTAGTATAAAGGATGGTAGCTTAGTTGGTGATTTGCCTACCTGGAGTGAGGTTTGGGTGTGAGCTAGCCAGGTCCAAGAAATGCAGCTGGTGGAAGGAGCAGACTGTGATCTTCAATGCTGGCACAAACAACATGAGAAGCACAAGTTCCAAGGACATAAGGAGGTCATTCATGGAACTAGAGATGTTTATGAAGAAAAATGCATCAAAGGTGATCTTTTTTCCCCAGGATCCTCATGGTCCTTAGGGCTAGTAAGGAGCGGCAGCTGACAGACATGCTAGTGCTTGGCTAAGTAAGGGTCCAGTGCAAGATTAAGAGTTTTTTTTTTTTTTTTGCCAGCTGAAGGACCTTTTGTGATGGGGGAAACTTTTATGCCCTGCACATGCACACACAGGAGTTGTTGTATGGGATAGGAGAATGGATAGGGCAGTTAGGTGGAATTTAAAGTAAAGGATGGGGGAGGAGGCTGATTCAGAGGATTACCAAAGGCAGAAGGCAGATACAGGGGATGATAGTGGGAAGGACTACAGAGCAGTTGAGTACAAGGAAAAGACACCCCCTTGGGCATGGTCAGGGAAGCACGGAGGGGCAATAGTGTTCACTTGCATGTAAGTTAACATGTGGAGCACACACAACAAAATTGGAGAGCTTAATGGCCTGAGCACTTTGAAGGCCAGGACTTAGTGGCCCTTAGAGACATTTGTTGGGTGGAAGAAAATGACTAGAACTCCAGAATAGAGGGATACAGACTATTCCAGGGGGCTGGATCAGACAAGAACGGGGTGGGTGGCTACCTTCGTTAGGGATCACTGTCGGGGACAAGAAGGGCATCGGGGGCAAACAGCATCACTAAGTACATCTGGCTTGAGCAGTTTGAGGCTGGTAGTGCAGAGCACATGTGGTACATCAGCCATCCACGTGGTTTCCTGGACCTGCCTAAGCAAAGAAAAGGATCGAACACCAAGTGCAGTTACCTTTGTAAGGAGTCAAATTCTATGCAAAGGGACATACCAAAACATAATACAGATGAGCAGCTCCACTTCGCCAAACTCCTGTCAAGTCTGCCCTGGCAGCAACCCTCTCCATGCTGCACTACAGTGTCAGTATTGGCCTGTGTTTGTGGTGTGGGACTAGAATCTCCAACCTACCATCTGCCAGCATTAGAGGTGATTTTACTATCTAATGAGTCACTGACACTGCCAACTGTATATTATACTGTGTTATTGTGGTTATTCTTGTTTTGGTAACTGGGTAAGGCCCACTAGGCACAAATGCCTGTTTTCAGGGGCAACCTGAGAACACTGGGGAATTTAAGTGACATACTCAGAGTCGCACAGTACGCAAATGGAGATCGTGGGACTCAAACCCAGGTCTGCTGGATGTAGCAAGCTCATTCATAACTTGTTACTCTAACTTCTAGGCTCATAGTGACACTCAGCCTCATATACCCAGACAAGATGGGGGAGGTATCACCCCCTAGCTCCTACAGTGCACTAGTAAGAAGTTAGTTACTGCTTTGCTCCCTTCCATCGAGACACCTGTTTTCCCGTTCAGACAAGACCTCTCTAGAATTAAATATTTTTTCCCCTTGGAGTCAAGGGTGGGGGTAGACCTAACAGAACTTTATTTTATCTTCATTATAAGCCTTAAAATGCACCACAAAGCGCCTAAACCCCTAGTTCTTCTGGGGGGCCTAGTGGCCCCCAGACCCCTGGCTTTTTACAAAAAAATTTCGTGCACTACACGCACAACAAGCTCTTACCATTACCACTTACTAAAAGAACCCTCTCCCCAAAATCCTGGCAATGGCCCTGGAACTGTAGGACAACAGTAGTACAACAAAATCCACAGAAAACAATACAGTTTAAAATAAGGATGGGGTAGAACAGTCAGATGAAAAGCAATACACTTTACAGAAAGGATGGGGTTCAAAGCATTGCATATTGAGCATAGTCTGATTCAGTAAGTACGGACTTGGGGACAGAGCTTGGACTGACCACTGTCGGGGGAAAAACAGAAGTGCTCACTTGTGCTGGTAAGAGCTTTATCATTGGACATGTAGTATAACGGGAGGCAATGCTGCTTTTAGAAAAAGTCGCCAGATGCTCTGGAGTCACATGGAAACGGAACGCTGCTTGCACTTCATTTTCCCTGCTGTCTTTTAGTATTTAAATTATTATGCAGTTGCTCTAAGTCTTTGTTATCTGGCTCAGCTCTCTTTTGCTAATGAGGGAACACTGGACTGGGTCAGTAAAATGTCCATAAATAGGTTTGGTGTGTTCAACAATTTTGTTTGAACTCCTTCCCCAAAGGTCAGAGTTTCTCATCATTTGCAAGTTTCCAAGCACTGGCAAGGATCGGAGTTTTTTTTTCCCCCTTTTCCTCTTGGAATAATTCACCCCTCCCTTGTTCCCTCCTTGTTTAAGACCTTGGCCCATTAAAATTAAATGTACAGTTATGAAGTGAGCAATCCTTGTACAGTGCCTGGAAGTTTTTAACTTAGCTTTGTGACAATAACTATGAATGAACTGTGTGGGCACTTTTGGAGAATAGGTCACTTTAAGGTTTTAATATATGTATTAATTATACTTGAATCAACTGTCACCGTTAGGCAGCTAAAGGGTTAAATGTGTGTGTTAATTATTAATGAGTGTTTATGGATTCACATATTTAAATATGGTCTTTTGCACATGAACACACCCTGGTGAAGAAGATCCATCAGCAGAGCAATGGGGGAGTACAGCACTGTGTTTGTTTATGCATTTTATGGCAAGGCAATAAAATACAAGTGCTAAATTACAGTCCCTGAGTGCTCGGCTTTTCCTGTTCTTAGTACATCCCTGTGCCAGGCGTGAGCACCTTTAGAGGTGGGAGTGCTTGGAACTTTGTCTGTTCTAGCACCAAGGATTTGATGTTAAAAGACATTGTACTCACTGTTGTATTGATAACCTGGAGCCTAGAGATGTTGCTCTTGAGAACAGTAAATGCTGGAACAGTTTAATAGAAAGGAAGAGGCAGAAGCTAAGTTTACATTCAGCATCTCAGGAGTCTCATTTTGCTGAGCTATTACAGGGCAGTGTCAGGGCTGCTGTAAATGGGTTCCACATGTCACTACTGTTAGTGGCACGCCACCGCTCATTAAAATATCTCAAGCTGTTTTGGCTTGGTAATAGCTGGATGAACTGCTGTGTGTGTGTGTGTGTGTGTGTGTGTGTGTGTGTGTAAAGGAAAATATTGCTGCCCAGGAGAGGGTGTGTGTAGTTGGTGTTTTCTTTTTATAAGTGTGCTCCCAACCATATATGTTCTACTCTGCAGTCGAAAGTAGTGTGCGAGTGAAAAATGTAGCCCTGCTGAGTCCCAGATGACTTGTTGCCATCAGCTTGCTTTGCTAAATGGGCTATATGTCCATGTTTATCTGTATTCCAACCATGGCAGCTACAAATTGGAACTTTTCAAGTTGAAGAATGCTCATAGATGTGGCAGTATGTTTCTTAGCGCAAAGACAGATTTCCCTTGGAACTGTGCAACAACAATGCATAGATTTCTTTTTCTTATTCCTAGATAATGGAAGCCCTCTCATTCTCAAGTGAGGTTTGGATACTACGGAGAAAAATGAATGTAGTGGTCACAGGTGGAATGTGTTTATACACGGTTCCAGATTGAGAGAGTGGAGGAGTAGGCATGCACCGTGGGCAGTGGTTCCTCCCAGTTTAGACTGTGGTGTATGGTCAGGGTGTCTTAGCAGTGACTTGTCCCTTACTAGTTCTGTGTGATTACATTGGGGCAGCGTTAGACCCAGGAACTGTAGTAGAGGAGGATGGTACTAGAATCTACATTTCAAACAACATGAAGTCTTGCTGTATTCTGACAGTAGCAGTGAGTCCCAACCTTCGAACTGCCCCGGAGATGAAAGAGTTAACTTTCCATGCCAGGCATGGAACGCTGAGCTCGAGCTCGGTTGAGACTCTGTCTGTTGCAGTTTAAACTCAAACCGTCAGATTCTTTACTCCGCCACTGAACAGTCGCCCGGAGATCTCTCCTTCTGCTCAGTTTAATTTGTCGGTTAAGTACTGCTTTTCTCGTTTTCACTCGACTTAAACCGCAACCGTCGTGTTCAGTCTCTGTCTGTGGTATTCGTGAGTACTAGATAGGTTATATATTAATTCTATTCTGTGTGGAACTTGTAAACGGTTTATCGGTTCGCTTTGAACCCGATCAAGTTGTTCAAAATCTTTATCTGAACTTTGAGTGTGAGTTACTGGTTCTTATCGGTTCTAAAAAACGGATTTTATTACGCTTTTTCCACGACCTGTGACACGGTCAGGAACCGATAAGAGGGTCTTGCCCTGGATTGCCATTAAAAGGGTAAGTTTGGTTAGGACTGGCACAATGTCTGAGAAACCCAAAAGAAAAACCGCCCACTGGGTTTCAACACTGTAGTGTGGGGAAGTCTTTGCTAAGGCTGACCCCACACCACCTGAGTTTATTGTCTGGGTTTGACCACCCCAGTGCAGACTGCCAGATTTGTAAAAATTTTCCTGCAGCTACCCTAGAAAAAGAGTTGGTAGGCTCAGGAAAGGAGGCCAAAAGTCCGCTGAACCGATGGCCAGCCTGGTTCGGTTCAAACCGAACCGGAAGGAGTGCCCTCTGACCAGGGCGAGACTTCTTCGGGCAAAAGGAGATCCGATTCTGAGGAGTCGGTTCCAGCAAAGAGAACTAGAAAAGAAAAATCAGCTGGTGTGGAGCCAAAACTTTCCTCTCCAACTGCTGAAGAAATAGCCAAAGCGATCAAAATTGTCCAGTCGCTTTCCCCGGTTCCGACCTAACTGGCTCCATCAGGGAGGCACTTGGTTCGGTCGGTTCCACCGGTTCAAGAATATGATTTAGAGGAGTATTATGAACCGGAGGAGGAGGAAGAGGAGTATGAGGAAAGTGAATGTGGATTTGAAAGTCTGGATGTGCCCATTGACCCGGACATCTCCCCAGACAGACCTTCAGGAGTGTCTCCTCCTAGGCTTTCTGAGTCCCCCTCTCATTTCATGTTTTATAAAAGTGGCTGAAACCTCCAGCTTCCTATGGAAGAAGCTGGGATGACCAAGAGGAGCCTGACTTTGTGGAAATGATGGATATCCCAGAGTCTAGGAGACTGTCTGTCTCTTGCACAAATCTTTGGGAAACAGACATTTAAGATTTTAAAGACTCCTAATACTATACCTCCTGTGGATAAGAGAATGGACAAGAGGTATGCATTGTCAGGCTCAGATACGGAGTTCCTTACACAACAATGCAGCCATGTTGGGGTAGTGCAGGCTGCAGCCTGTGACAAGGCACATATTCCCTTGGCTTCACACCCCCAGACAAGGACTCCAGGAGGATTGATGCCATGGCAAAGAAACAGTACATGGCAGCATCCTTGGGACTCAGACAGGCCAATTATATGGCTTATGTTGCTAGGTATCAGAAATCCAGATGGGACACTGTCATGGCTTTAGCAAAACAGGTCCCTGGTCAGCTTGCCAAGGAGCTGGAGCAGGTGGCTGCTGATGGTATTGAGGCATCCAAGGTGCAATTCCATGCTGCAGTGGACTCAAATGATGTGTCATCAAGAGTCATGGCTACATCTGTGGCACTTCGTAGAATGGCTTGGCTCAGATGTACTAGCCTGTCACAGGATACCCAGACTAAGGCCATGGATTTTCCTGTTGTTGGTAATTCTTTGTTTGGGGAGCAAACGGAGAATTACATGAAGAAAATGGACGAGTATAGGACCACCTACAGGAGTGCCTAGGCGAAGGAAAGGCAGGCCACTCCTCAAAGGCAGCATCCCAGGGGCAGGGACAGGCCTTTTCATAGGCCTTTCTACCAAGCCCAGGCCTCCTCTTCTGCCTATGCTCAGTGGGGGTTCTTTAGAGGGAGAGGCAGAAGGGGTACCAGCAGACCTGCTCACCCCTCAGCCAAAACCTCTGCCAAACAGGCACCCTTATGGGTTTGCCAGGGCCGACTCTCCACCACCTGTAGGGGCAGGCTGGCGACTTTTGTCCAGGACACGCCCTAACACCAGACAATGGGTCCTGGAAGTAGTAAGCCAGGCACTGGTTCTCAACTTCAAAAGATTTCCAAAGCTGAGAACCAGATCCTTTCCACCTGCATACCCCTCAGAGGCACTTGCCCTAGAGGCAGAGGTCTCTTCCCTCCTAGCTCTCAGAGCTGTGGAAAAGGTTCCACCCCTACACCAGGGCAAAGGGTTGTACTCCAGGTACTTCCTTACCCCAAAAAAGACAGGAGAATGGCGGCCCATCCTGGATCTCAGATACTTAAATAAGCACCTTTTAAAACTAAAATTCAAAATGGTGACTCTGGGAATAATTCTACCCTCTCTAAGGCCAGGGGACTGGCTAGTGTCCCTGGACCTCAAGGATGCCTACTTCCATATTCTCATCGGAAGCTCCCATCGAAAGTACCTCAGGTTTGAGCTGCCCTCAGGCCATTACCAGTTCAGAGCAATGCCCTTTGGTTTGACCTCTGCTCCAAGGCTATGCAAAAAATGCCTGGCAGTAGTAGTTGCTTCTCTAAGAAGGCAAAGGATTGCCATCTTCCCTTACCTGGACGACTGGCTTATAGCAGGCCAGTCCCCAGACCAAGTCAAGTTACACCTACAGATAACTCAGCAACTGTTCACCTCGTTGGGTTTCCTTCTGAATCTTTCAAAGTCAGTTCTACAGCCTGTCCAGCTCTTCACCTTCATAGGCACAGAACTAGACACAGAAAAGGCCAGAGCTTTCCTTCCCCTGGACAAGGCAAGGATCCTTATCTCTCTGGCCTCCTCATTCACCCTGCAGGTGTCTCGACCAGCAAGGCATTTTCTACAGCTCCTGGGGCACATGGCTGCTTCCGCAGCAGTGGTGCAGGGAGCAAGATTTCAGATGAAGGACATTCAGTTCCATTTGAGAGCCTTTTGGTCTCAAAGGAAGGACCTCTGACCAAATTGCTCCCAGTGACTCGAACCCTGATCCAGGCTCACAGTGGTGGCAGGATCAGAATAATCTGAGACAAGGAGTCCCCTTTGTCACTCAGTCTCACTCTTAATCCTTGCTACAGATGCCTCCTCTTGGGGTGGGGGGCTCACTTGGGCTACCTGACCACACAGGGGTTGTGGTCCCCTTAGGAATCTCTGCTTCACATCAATCTGTTGGAACTTAGAGCAGTGTTTCTAGCACTTCAAGCTTTTTCCAAATCTGTTCAGAACAAAGTTATCCAGGTCAGAACAGTCAATACCACCACAATGTGGTACATCCAACAAGCAAGAAGGCACTCGGTCTACGGCCTTGTGCACAGAAGCAATGACGTTGTGGTCCCTGGCTTATTCCCTGAACACCTCCCTCACAGCAGTTCACCTTCCAGGCAAGGACAATGTCCTGGCAGATGCTCTCAGCAGGATATCCCAGGGCCATCATGAATGGTCACTGGATCCCTGGTCTTGAGGTGATATTTTCCAGATGGGGCACCCACAGATAGATCTTTTGCAGCCCCAGACAATCACCAACTTCCCCTTTTTTGCTGCAGACCCCCAGTGTTGGGCTCGGTCCCCCTGGATGCCTTAGTTCTCAGTTGGGAAGGGAAGTTCCTATATGCCTTCCCCCCCCTTCCCGCTCCTGTTCAAAGTGCTAGTCAAAATCAGATCTCAACCCTGCAAGATGATCCTGATTGCTCCAGACTGGCCCAGACAGCCTTGGTATCCACTCCTACGGTCCTTAGCGGTCCATCTTCCCTGTGTCTTCCCAGGAATCACAACCTGTTAACCTGTGCCTGGGGTTGGTACCGACTCTCAAATCTCTCAATTCAAGGCCTGGCTCTTGAAGAGTTAGAGTTTGCTGATTTACACCTCTCCCAAGGCGAATGGACATTCTGAAGGCTCTAGGAAACCTTCCACCAGGGCTACTTATAATTCCAAGTGGAAAAGATTTTCCATATGGTGCTCTGAAAGCATACTTCCCAGAGTCTGCTGATCTGCCCACAGTCCTTGATTATATGGTCCATTTAAATAGCTTGGAGCTAGACCAGCTACACTGAAGGTGCATCTGGCAGCAGTTTCTGCTTTATCTCAGCAGGTAAGCCTCTCTTCAGCTCGCCCCTGTATTCTCCAAGTTTTCAAGGGATTATTTCACACCAACCCTCCTTTCAGGGACCCTGCCCTGCTTGGGACCTTAATGTTTGCATTGCTCAGCTTATGCAACCCCTTTGAGCCTTTGTCTTCAGCACAGCTTAAGTACTTGACTTGGAAAACTGGTTTTGGTAGCCATCACCTCTGCCAGACGCTTATGAAGTTACAAGCTTTGACAGTGGAGCCTGATTTTATCTCCTTTCATAGAGATAAGGTGGTCCTCAGGACTAACAGGAAGGTTTTGCCTAAGGTGGTTTCAGATTTCCACCTTAATCAATCTATGTTTCTTCCTGTGCACTTCACTGACCATTCCTCCTCTGGCGAGAGGAGGCTCCACAGTTTAGATGTGAAAAGAGCCCTTAGCTACTACATAGACGTACCAAGGGTCACTTGTTTGACTCCCTCCAACTGTTCCTCACTTATGATGAGGTTGGTAAAGGGAAACCTGCCACTAAAAGATCCATTGCCAGGTGGATTGTCTCTTGTATCCAGTTTTGTTATGAAAAACTGGGCAAGGGTCCACCCTCAGGCCTGAGGGCTCAGTCTACCAGAGGTACAGCTGCTTCCCTGGCTGCTGCCAGGGATATTCCTATCTTAGAGATATGTCAAGCAGCTACCTGGAAAACAGTTCACACTTTTACCAAGCATTACTCCCTGGATATCCAGGCTAGGAGTGAGGCTTGGTTTGGCACAGCTGTGCTTCAGAGCCTATTTCCTAAGTAGGTTCTTCCCTCCTCCATGGAGGTACTGCTTGGTAGTCTGCTACTGTCAGAATACAGCAAGACTTCATGTTGTTTGAAGAAAAAATTACTCACCTTAGTAATGTTGTTTCTTCTAATGGAGTCTTGCTGTATTCTGACCTCACCCCAACCTCTGTTTTGGGATGTGGGTGGGGCAGTGGCAGTGTTGGCACTCAGTAGATGCCCACCTTGTTGTTTTCACCCCATTTCTTGGGTGAATAGGTGTTGTGTTTTTCATTTTTTGGGTCTCCTGACTTGAGCCTTTTTTGGGACCAAAAAATGTGGTTTTATGTTTAGTAGCTAGTGTAGGTTTACAGCTTCCACACAGGACTTTAATGAGTTTGCTCGTAAAGATCCGACGGTTTGAGTTTAAACAGCAACAGACAGAGTCTCAACCGAGCTCGAGCTTAGCGTTTCATGCCTGGTTGGGACTCACTGCTGCTGTCAGAATACAGCAAGACTCCATTAGAAGAAACAACATTACTAAGGTGAGTAATTTTTTCTTTCTTTGGGTGAGTGGGTGTTGTGTTATTTCATTTTTTGAGTCTTTGTTTTGGGACCAAAAAAATTTGTTATTATGTTAGTAGCCAGTTGGCTAGTGTAGGTTTACAGCTTCCACACAGGACCTCAGTGAGTTTAGCTCATAAAGATCTGACGGTTTGAGTTCAAACAGCAACAGACAGAGTCTCAACCGAGCTCGAGCTCAGCGTTCCATGCCTGGCATGGAAAGTTAACTCTTTCATCTCCGGGGCAGTTCGAAGGTTGTTAGTTCAAGTTCAAGTTTATTGCAGGAAAACTCCATTGAGCAAGCTCATTCACAAGGAGGTCCTGTGACATAAACACTTAAAGTACAAACATAAATAGGTAATAACAGTATATACATGAAATGCACGTTACATGATACAGGCTGGATATACATACAAGGGTACCACATAGGGTGACCGCAGGTGGTAAACATTAATATGAGACAGGGAAGCAACTTACAGATTGCATACTGATAAATGAAACATGATGACTGGTGTGTGCAATACATATATTTTGACAGCTAGAACAAACAGACTATAGCTGATATGGGGGGAGGAGTGATTTGATAGAGTAGCAGTGGAGCGTAAGCATAGATAAAGCCAGGAGTAGAAGGGGAAGGGAAAGCAGTTAATATGACAAAGCAATTATACCTTACCAGTGGATAAATATGGCACACATGGGGAAGGAAGAGACTTAATGACAGTTACAGGTGTCTTATTTGGGCTGAACTTGGCGATTTGTAGAAGTTTATTGAAACTGTGCTAGTTTCAGTACGGTTTGTAATTGGTTCCAAATGGAGGGAAGGGCATATGCAATAACACGTTTACCAAAGGAGGTCCGCGTCCTTGGTATATCATGCATAATAAAGTCAGATTTTCTTAACGAGTATGCACTATGTGAGATACTAATAAGGGAAGAGAGATAGCTTGGCAATTTCTGCAGGAGCAGTTTAAGAGTCCATAGCCCAGCATGGAGCAGGCGTCTAGTAATAAGGGATGTCTAAACCAACAGCTGCATATAAGTCACAGTGATGTGGTTACTCACTGTTATTGTCAGAATACAGCAAGACTCCATTAGAAGAAACAACATTACTAAGGTGAGTAATTTTTTTCTTTTGAGACACATGCTGCAGTTACTAACTTTTGCTTGTATTGCATGGGATAAAGCCTTAGGGCAAACTGAGGTAAAGGATTGGCTCAGTGGCACTGTCAACCTGGGAGACCACAGTTCATGTGTGAGGCCCTGAATCCCATGTGGGAACCACCTTGTGCCTCAACATGCCCCTAAACAGAAGCAGTTGGTTCTGAGGGAGGGAGAGGGGTGCAGGCTACCTGAAGTTTGCGCACCCCCTGCCAGTCAAGCACAGAGTGGCATTTGCTGTAAAAGGAGCCAGTTACTCATTTGCAGTCTGAAGAAGATGGCAACTGTGGCAGGCCCAAGGGGATTCGGGGGACTTGGAAAACAAATAGTACTATGAAATGAAAAATTTGAATGGAAAATTAACAAAGTCTTTGCTTTTTGAAGTGATGTAAAGGATACTGCCATATGCTGTATCATAATTGTAGGGGAGTAACTTGCTATTTTTTGAATAAGATGGAAGAACAAGTTTATCTTTGTACAGAAATTGAGTAAAATAAAATAGTATTTTCAGAAAACAGCAGCGTTTTGAGTTGGATCAACTGCTGCTCAGGGCAGCTGTTTCCATTCAGCAAAGTGTTGCAGAAGTACTCCACCACAGCTCATTTCCACCAACGCAGTGTTTTGCTAAAAGGAGATGGTCTGCACCTGGCTTCAGCTGGTTTATTCTGTTGTCTCCAAAATTGCTGAAGACAGAACTTGAGGAACAACTGCAGACTTACTAGAACTAAAGGGAAAAACATTTTTGAGCTACACAGCTACAGAAAAAAAAAACTCTTCTTTAGTAGAGGTGGGTGTGTGTGTGTGTGTGTGACCTGACCTGCCGAGAGAGAGACAGACAGACAGAGACAGAGAGAGAGTGTATAGGAACTTGGAAAAGTGAACAACTGCAGGCTCTCTCGGAGTACTAGTAGTTGGCTTCTGTTCCCTCCTACTCCCATCTGCTCTGCCTGCCCAGGTCCTCTTTTAGTGCTGTAAGGTGCAAGCACCAAGCACAGCAGCTAAGGTAAAAATGACAACACACACAAAGATAAGATAACATTTTTATTGAGTACAAGATTTCAGTATTTTCATAACTGCATAGAAGTTAAAACAAAATGCAAAGAAGCCAAACCAAACTACTTTATTTTCCACAATAAATTAATTTCGGTTTTCAATATTTTTATACTTTCCACTAAAAATGCACCATTTTATACGCGGACTACCAACTCAAGCACCGGGACAACTACTTTTTGACAAGCCACTTGTCCGTGGACAAGTACATCATTTTAAAATTTGTCAATCGGTGTATTTAATTAGTGGATGGGGTGGGAGGGCTGTAAATCCTTCTATGAGACACTTGAATTTTGCTTAGTTGCAGCTGAATCTATTTGTAAAAAGCTCCAGGCGGCAAAAGCAAGGGAAAATGTCCTGGCTAATTGGAGCGGGTTTGCTGGAAGTGCCTGTGTTCCGACTGGCTGTGCTGTCGCTGTTCCTTCCATAGAGCTGCAGGCAGGCATCCTGGTCTCGGTCGACTGGGTGCTGTCTGACCATGGGGGAGCTGAAGCAGCCCTGTTCAAGAGCAGGCAGCTGGAGAGAAGAAAATAGCAGGGGTTAAATAGTGTAGAGGCAGGACAGGTTTAGATTGAACAATTTAGCAAGGCAAAAAAGAGAGTGAGACTTTTCGGCGCCAAGGCAGAGTGCTTGGATGGGGGTGGGAGTGCAGGAGCAAGAAAACAACAGAAGAGCTGTAAGCACTTTAAAACAGTAGTAGAAATTACAGTCAGAAAGGCACTGAAAGAAGTATGACTGATGTTTACCTTAGCAGCACAGGTTGGGCCTCGAGGATTTGGGTTGCTGGTTTGTTGAGGCAGCATATGCAACTGGGCAGTGGGACTTCTTGGCTAGGGTGCTGCCGGTGACAAAATGAATTGAGGGGTCTGCTCAGCACTGACTTTGGTTGGGCTGGGACTCTACAGTGTTGCTGTGTAGTACATTGCTCCCGGCTGGCTCCCACCCCTTCCTACGTACTAGCATTGTCCTGTCAGTGGGGGCACTGAATGTACTGTGGTGGAGTTTTAGCAGCAGAGATACCCAGTCATTGTGGAACGGTTAGACCAGTGCGCCCCCCCCCCCATTCCTTCAGGCTGCTTCCAGAGCAGCATAAGACTGCCACGTTACAGCATTAGGAGCATGCTACCAGATTCATTTGTTTAGCACCAGCAAGTGGTGCCAAATCAAAAAAAAGAATCTCAGCATAAAAAAAAAAAATGATGCTAATGGCAAGAACCAGCATGACTCCCTGTACTTCCAAAACAGAGCAGTAACTCTCGCTAGGAAGGCCAGATCCAACTACTGTTCCAGCTAATGGGAGTCTTAACTCTAAATTAGCAACATTCTCATAGCTGTGCTTTAATTATCTCCTGGGAAATCACCAAACACCCACCATCTACCATCTTTGGGGACTTTAATAGAGCATATGCATTGAATAACCCACTTTACAAGCCTTAACCTGCTGTCACTCTCATCCTCACCGGGGCCCTCCCAGTCAAGCATAATAGATCCCACCAGCAGATATGGAAATTTTTTCACTATGATGTTTTACTTCAAAGGGATGCACCAAGAAGACGTACTGAAATTGCTAGAGGACTCTACCTCAGTGCCAGCACAGATAGCATTAAGCCAAAAATATTGAAAATCGCAGGAGATTACCTAGCACTATTGTAGTACTTTTCAACTTCTCCATTAAAACTGGCCATAACCCATCAATTTAGAAACCACCATAATACCTTCCCCCCCCAAGCAAAACATGGTTTAAAACCCTTGGAATCTCTCACTTATGCTTAAAAAACTGCAGTCATTCCCTTGGAGTGAGCAGCCCTAGAGCGGTAGAATTTTATGCTAATTATGGAATCTTAGAATGAAACTCAAACTCTGCTGTGTGGTCACATTCAGGCCAGCAGTGTAACATTGGGATTTATTTCTATGCCTGAAGAAATCGGCCACCCGTAAGTCTTCTCTTCAACTCCTGATTGGTTTATACCTGTAGTTTATTATAACGTTTTATATCCTTACTTTATAGTGTATGGTCGACTGTGATTGTGTATGGAGATCCATACACTGTAAAAAGTTGTTCTGCTGCAGTAGTGATGTTCATACTAACGCAGAATTGCTTTTTGTTCTACGTTAGTATGAAGGTCATGATGTAAGTGACCCCATCAGTGCTGTTGATGGGGCTAGCGGTGATTGAAGTGTCACGTGCACGAGCTGGCAGGCAGATGGATGGCTGAGAAGTATGGGTCGTGGACGGCAGAGGCTGATGCTTAAAAAAAAAAAAGTGTTTATTTTGGGACCGTACTCTTCTCTTCTCTCTCTCTCTCTCTCTATATATATATATATATATATATATATATATATGTATGTAAAATAATAGTATGTTAGCCCCAATACATAACAAGGCTAAAAAAAATTAGAAGACATTATGGTTTCTCAGTCTGCCTGCATATCACTTAAAGGCTCAGATGAGGGTCAAGCCCCTCCAAGTAAACAGGCCTTGTCAAAGGGAACAGAAGAGAAAGATAAGGCTGTAAGAGATGGTTCAGAAATCAGGGTGTCCGAAAGGGGGAACCCTGAATCCAGCAGAAATAAGAGAGCCTTAGAGCAGACACCGGAGACTGTGCCTGCCAAGAAAAAAATAAAAGAAAAACATGTGGCTGTCGGAAGAATGTAAAGAGCCGCCAGTAGACACAAATAAAATGCCCTGAGTAGGGGACATGACTAAGGCATGTCAGTTTCTCCAGGCATTCCAGGCTATGGGGAATTTCATAAGACCCTCTGATGACTGTACCCTCTCACTATACATTTGTGAGGTATATGGTAAACGTCATCAACATCACCATCACCTTTCAGGAAACTGAGGAAGATGAGTATGAAGTGGAATTTATGGATATTATGGGCTTAACCCCCCCCCCCCGAAGTTGTTGCTGCCCATCCATAAATCTCTTAAGAAAGCCACCTGTAGGGGCCTACTGGTGACCCCGAGGAGGCTGGGGGGATCTGGGAAATGAAAATGAAGATGAAATTGAAATACAATTTACCCAGGGATGGGAGACAGAGATTTTTAGGGACGGAAGATGCTGAAGTGGGATAGTTTTATTGTGATAATTGTGGGACATCTCTGTATATGGATTGATAACCTTGCAAGGTGAATGTAATATCCTTTTTAATATGCTCTTTAACATGTACCCTTTTAGTCTGAATAATGGAGTGACTGTCAATGGCTGTAAAAACTGTCATATCTTCTCTAATAAAAATGATATTTACAAAAAAAAAAGAAAGCCATCTGTAAAATAATGACAGCTCCCACCTCGGCTGCTGGCATAGATGAGAAAATTGAGAAAAAGTAGCATGTGGACAAACAGGGAGCTGAATACCTGTATTCTCACCCTGATCTTGAAGGCATGGTCCAGACTGCCGCCTGTGATAAGACCAAGGTGCCTCTTTCCTCCTAGCCTCCTGAGAAAGATTCCAGGAAACTGGATAGTATGAGCAAAAAAGTTTATACTTTAGCGTCTCTGCCTCTAAAACATGCAGCCAACCTGGCCTACACAACTTAATACCAGAAAGTCCTTTGGAACTCCATACTGGCACTGAATGAGAGGGCTGCTGGTGACTTGACACAGGATTTGGCTGACACAGCATGGTCAGCCAAGTATGCCACAAAGTACCAGTTCCATATGGCAATGGACACAGACAGCACTACATCCAGGGTTATGGTCAATGTGCAGTGTCCCGAAGAAGGTTTGCCTAGCTTAGAACTTACTGTATATCCCCGGACACCCAAGCAGAGGCAGTGGATTTTCCCTGTGAGGGAAATTCACTGTTTGGTGGCAAGACATGCTTACATGAAGAAGATGGATGAATGCAAATTCACCTACAAAAGTAACACTAAGAAGGAAAAGGCCTCCATATCCTACAGGACTGATAGAAGGGGAGGTAGAGGTAGGGGATACTTTCCTTGTGCTTACATCTCCTATGACTACCCTTCGTGGAGGGGTTACTATAGAGGTAGGGGTAGAAGGGGAACCAGGCTTGCACCTGCACAACCAGACCCCAAAGCTCAAGCAAAGCAAAATCCCTGACAAGTCTGTATAGGTCGCCCATCCATTGCCAGTGGGAGGAAGACTGACTCACTATTTTCAGGAATAGACAAAACCACAGACAAGCGAGTCCTGGAAATAGTGAGTCAAGGTTTGTCCCTGCAGTTCCGAAAATTCCCAAGACTGCAGAAGCACAAGGTATTCTATCCTCACATCCCAACAGAAAAAATCCTGTTGGAAATAGAGGTAATAAAATTGCTGCAAGCAGATGCAGTGGAAAAAAAAGTAGCGTTCTTCACAGTGGGGAAAGGGACTTTATTCAAGGTACTTCCTAACCCACAAGAAAAATGGGGAGTGACACCCCATTTTAGACACGAGATATTAAAGAAAAACTTGTGATGGTAACACTGGGCTCAGTGATCCCATCCCTGCAAGAAACAGGCTGGCTGGCTTCACTGGGTCTGAAAGACACATACTTCCACATACCAGTCAGGCCCAGCCACAGGAAATACCTTAGATTCAGGATAGGGAATTGTCACTACCAATTCACAACCCTTCCCTTTAGCCTGTCATCAGCACTGAGAGTGTTCACAAAGTGCCTAGCTGTAGAGGCAGCACATCTGAAGAGACAAAGGGTGATGTGTTTTTTCCCTGTCTGCACGATTGACTAGTTACAGGAAAAACAGCAGGAAGCCAAGTTCTCCCTTCTGCTGACACAAAGCACCTTGGAGGACCTGGGATGCCTCATAAATGTTCAGAAATTAAAAACCTTAGATCCAGAGCTGGATACCCTGCAAGTTAAGGTATTCCTTCCTCAAGCAAGGGTAGCAAATCTGATTGCAGCTGCAAAATTCTTCAAGATGGGTCAGCCCAGCTGGCCCAATGGCGAGGAGGGCTGAGGTGCTATGAATGCCTTACTTCCTGCCACTCTGGCGACCCGTGTTCAGTTCAAGCATGGGTTGTTGGGGGGTCAGCTGTGAAAGGAAAGGACTGAGTGCCTAATGGCTACTCTTCTCTCCTTTCCTGGGGGGGTCTGCACATTACGTTGAATGACTGCCGTCAGGTTGTTGTGTGGGACGAGGATGGCAGTAGTAGGGACAGCTGCAGGACTCAATGGCATGCGCACTCATCCACACGCACGCGTCTTGTGTGCGCCCCACCGTGGGGAAGAGGGACAAAAAGCAGAAAAGGGAAGGCTCCGGCTTTGTGAAGTCCTGCCTGCCCCTGCTCCCGCGTTGCCAACTGATCACCGCCTCCAGCTCTGGTGTCAGGGGTGGTTGGATGGATGAGTGGCTGCCAGGTCAGGGTGTCAGGAACAGGGCTGAGAGCCCGCCAGAGTTGTCCCGCTGGGAGAAAAATGTAAAAAAAAAAAAGACTGGTCAGCCCAGACCTCCAAGGGATTTCTTGTGTTTACTGAAGTACATGGCATCGTCCACTGCTGTGGTAACAGATGCCAAGTTTCAAATAGAAATATTCAGTATCACCTAAGGAACCATTGGTCTCAGGGCTTGGATCCCCTCTCCAAATCGGTGCCTGTCATACAGTCTTTCCAAGGGCGCACAGGAATGGTGGAAGGAAGAGTGCAGCCTCAGTGAGGGCATTCTCTACCTTCACCAATCACCTATGGTCATACTTACAACAGATGCCTCATTCTTAGGCTGGGCCACCCACCTGGATGATCTCTCTCTATAAATGGTATTTGGAGTGAACAGGAGACTTAGGAGCATATAAATCTGCTGGAGTTCAGGGCAGTTTATCTGGCAATGCATGCTTTTTCTTCCCAGATCAGAGGTCAGTCCATCCAGGTGAGAACAGACAAGGACACAACAATGTATTACATAAACAAGCAGGGAGGCACAAGATCTTCAAAGCTGCGTACAGAATCAGTGAAGATCTGGATCTGGCATACTCCCTGGAGGTTCGGCTTTCAGTAGTACACCTGCCAAGGAAGGACAGTGTGCTTGCGGAATCGGCCAGGGAAGTCATGAATGGACCCTGAACCAGCAGATGCTGGTGGCAGTGTTCGGATGATGGGGTACACCAGGAACATACCTGTTTTCATTCTGGAAGAACAACCAGCTCTCACTGTTTTGTTGCAGACCTCCATCGGTGAGTACAGTCCCAGAGGATGGTCTAGTCCTCAACTGGTCATGGAAGTTTCTGTATGCCTTTCCCACTTTTACTGTTGGCACTACTCAAACTGCGAAAGTAGTCACCAACAGTGATTTATATAGCTCCATACTGGGCCAGGCAGATCTGATACTTTTTGCTCCTGTTCCTCTCCAACAAGTTGGCCCCTGAGTTACAATCTCAGGGCAGAATAACATTCCCAGATCTGAGAACTCTGCACCTTGGAGGATGGTTCTTGAACACCTACAAGTTCAGTGGACTACATTTCTGAGAAGGTTATGAAAGTGCTTCTTTTTTGTGTGTTTCTTTCTCCCCCGTCCCTACCAACACCTCCTTCCCACTGATCCCCACCAGCCCCATCACCCTGACATCCCCCAGAACTTACCGTCTCCCATTTATCCCCCATGACTTGCCCTCCATGGCAAGGGGCAGGGAGTCCCCTCAACCCACCAGACTGGATCCAGATTCAGGAGGCGCCTGAGTCGCCAGAGTGCTGAGCCTGCCAGGGCCAGTGATCATCGTGCACAGCCAGGATTTTTTTCCATTTTCTCCCCCGGCTCAGAGGAAAGGCATGCAGTGATGCCAATGGACGTGCTGCACGCGCTTCCCCATGTGACACACCGGGAGTCTACCCCGCCTCTGCTCCATTCTGCAACATCAGTGTGCCAACCCCCAGCCTCTGCTAGGGGTCAGGCTAACACTGATCGCTGATCCCCTCCCACCCCGCAGGAGAGCTGTCCTTGGGACACTCAGTCCTCCCTCTCCTTGGCTGACCCCCAGCGAACCACTTGCACTATGAGCACAGGTCGCCGGTGTGACAAGAAGTAAGGCACTGATGCCTCAGCTCCCACTGGGCTGGCTTATGAAAGTGCTTATGGTTTCCAGGAAACCAGCAACATGGAAAATGTACACCTCAAAGTGAAAAAGATTTTCCATTTGGTGTTCTCTTAGCCAGCTCAACCCATTGTGAGTTAGTCTGGCTACAGTCCTGGATTACCTAGTCCATCTCCAGTCCTTGGGTTTCAGGCCCTCAGCCTTGAAGGTTCATTTGGCAGCAGTGTCAACATACATTTCAGCTGACAAGGACAGGTCGGTTGCCTCATATCCCATTTTCAGAAGGTTCTTTAAAGGCCTTAATCACCTGTATCCCATAGGAAGGGATCCTGTCCTTACATGTGATGTGAGTCTCTGCATTGGCCAGCTCATGGAGGCTCCTTTCAAGCCAGTGGCAGCTGCTGCTTTAAAATATGTCACCTGGAAAACAGTTTTCCTGGTGGCAGTGACATCTGCCAGAAGGGTAAGTGAGCTGCAAGCCCTGTGCACAGATCCTAACTACATATTCTTCCATAGGCAGAAAGTAGACCTGAGAACCAACAGAAAATTCCTTCCAAAGTGATATCTCAGTTCCATCTGAATCGGTCAGTTCTCTTCCAGCTTTCTTCACTGCTGAATCCACCTCAGGAGAACAAAAGCTCCACAGCCGGGGCATGAAGTGCACTGAGCTACTACTTGGACCACACAGAGGATGTCAGTGCTACTAACACTTAGTTATTTGTTCACTATCATGAAGGGGGAAGGTAAGCCAGCATCCTAGAGAACCATTTCTCATTGGATAGTCTCCTGCATAGAGTTCTGTTATGACAAAGCTGGTAAATTGCCACCTGACTGCATCAGGCCTAACGTCACAAGGGGCACCTCTGCCTCTGTGGCAGCATCAAGAGGTGTTTCCCTGCAGGAAAAATGTTAACTAGCTACTTGGAAAACAGTGCACACTTTCACAGAGCACTACTCTCTGGCCATTACAGTCCAGGAGGGATGCCTGCTTTGGCACTGCTGTTTTGCAGACCCCTTTCCCTAAGTAGGTTCTGTACCCTGCCTCCCCAAGGTACTGCTATGGAGGCTGCAGTTTAAGTATAAGTGAAGGATTCCTGGAGTTTGAAGAAAAAAAATAACTCGCTGTAGTAATGTTTCTTCCAAAGGGATCCCTCACTAGGCCCGACAGTCCCTAATCCCTACCTTGCCTTCCAGAACCTGGTAAAAGTATCAGACAGAAATCAGTTCTTCTCACCCCAGGAATCCCTCAGTATGTTTAACTTGTGCAGTATTGCCAGCTAGGTTCAGCTGCCCTGGAGATAGTGCCTATGCTAATTGATGGCTGGGCATTAGCCAGTCAGAATGCAGTAGGAGACTGCTACCTGTAGGTGCTGCTGCTAGTTAGTCAGATTCATTTCTCCACCTACTGGAACAAGTTGGCCCCAGTGTGCTCTCCATTTCTCATTGCTTGTTTTTTATGTTTTAACTTCAGTTTTTGGTCGATTCCATTATTTTTAAGGGAACTGCGTTTTGCTTAAGTTTTTCTTTTGTTTTTTGTTATTTGGAAACCGTTTCTTAAGGTTCCATCGCGCTTGGGAACCAACTGCGATTTCGTATATTCTCCTTATTGGGAACCAAATTTTGAGTCTTCTGATGGGTTTTTGTATGTCAGATAAGAGAACTGGACCTACAGGTTTTAAAAATTGAGTTAAATGTTTTAAAATTCGTGAC
Source organism: Neoceratodus forsteri (assembly GCA_016271365.2). NCBI lineage: Eukaryota > Metazoa > Chordata > Ceratodontiformes > Ceratodontidae > Neoceratodus > Neoceratodus forsteri. Next base: position 879,888,945 of record CM057450.1, on the reverse strand, counting down.
CAAGGCAGATGACCATCATCTCTGTTTATGTTGTTGGGGTCCAGATTATAACTGTGAACTCTGCTCCAAATTTGGCTCCAAAACAGTTAAAAAAAGAGCAAAAGAACTAGAAATAATGGCTTCTCAGTCTGTCTCCCCCTCTGTTAGACCTCTTGAAGAGGGGTCCTACTCTCGGGACAGATCTAAAGACAGATCTTCTAAGGACCCCCTAGAAAATAAATCTGACAAAAATAATTCAGACCAAGTCAAAGAAAATAAAAATTCTGAGCAGCTTTCTGATTCGGTGCCTGCAAAAAAGAAACAAAAAGAAAAACACATCACTGCCCCTCCCATTGAAGAGCAAAGGGAGACACCACTGACGCAACAAAATGTCTTCTACTGAAGAGTTGGCAACTTTATCAAACATTTCAAGCTGTGGGCAATTTGTTTGGTGCCCCAGGTGGTCCTTCCACCCCTGTCCCTGCAGACCCTGACCAAGGCCAGGGTTTTTATTTTGAGGAAGGCAGTGATGAAGAGAAGGATGGCATAGAACCTGATGTGTCCCCTGACCAGGAGTTTGGCTCCCCTTTCCATGGTCAGTAAGATTTTTCCTCCCATTACACATTTGTCCAGCAAATGGTCGACACTCTAGACCTTTCCATACAGGAAACCACTGAGGAGGATGAGGAGGCAGATTTTCTTGATATTATGGGTCTCTCTCTCTCCTCTCCTCTCCTCTCGAGAAGCTCCTACTCCCAGTTCATAAATCCCTTTGCAGAGCATCTTTTGAACTGCTACAGAATCCCACCTCCGTTCCTGGGGTGGATAAGAAAAATACAGAAAAGGTACCAGCTAGACAGAATTAATGCTGAGTACCTCTACATTCATCCTGACCATGAAGGAGTAGTACAGGCTGCAGCCTGTGACAAGGCTAAAGTACCTGTTTTCTCTCAGACTCCTGATAAGGAGTCCAGAAAACTGGATACCATGGGTAAGAAATCCTATACCACAGCTTCTCTGCTGCGACACCTCTCTATGTGCATGGCTTATACAGCATAATACCAAAAGGCTTTGTGGAACTCTGTTCTGGCCATTAGCTAGAAGGCTCCTGACAACATTGCTCAGGACTTGAGGAAACTGTTAAAATTGCCTTGGATGCCCCAGAGTACCAATTTCATATGGCAGTAGATGCCAACGACACTGCCGCCAGATCTATTGCATAAGCCATTTCCCTCAGAAGGTATACATGGCTGAGAACCCACAAATCTCTCTCACAATACTTAGTCAGACTAAAGCTATGGCTTTCCCCTGTGAGAACAGTTCTCTTTTTGGGAATAAAGCAGAGGCATACGTGAAAAGGTGGAGGAATACAAAACTACCTACAAGTGTAATGCAGCTAAAAAGAAAGCCTCCACTTCTTACAAGCCCCAGGAAAGAGGAAGCAGAGGCAGGTGTTACTGCCCCAGAGCCTTCTATCCCATGCCCATGCCCCTAGACTACTCTCAGGTATGAGGTTTCTTTAGAGGAAGAGGTAGAAGGGCTCAAAAGTGTACTGACCTTGCCACCACACCAAAGACTCGGTCAAAACAAAACCCCAGATGGGAATGCCAAGGTGACCTCTCCTCTCCCAGTAGGAGGAAGCCTGACCCACTACCTCTGTCAGTGGCAGAACATCACCACGGCCAAGTGGGTGCTGGAGGTGGTAGGTCAGGGGCTCTCCCTGCAGTTAAAAGAAATTCCCCATGTAGCAGGGAAGCAGGAGTTTCAAACCTCTAACTCCCACAGAAAAGATTCTGCTGGAGCTAGAGGTCAAATCTCTCCTTCCTGCAAATGTAGTAGAAAGAGTGCCTCCCTCTCCATGAGGAAAAGGCCTCCATTCAAGATACTTTCTCACCCAAAAGAAAAAATGGGGACTGGCAACCCATTCTAGACCTCTGGTATCTAAACAAACACCTGCTAAATCCCAAGATCAAAATGATCACCCTGTCAGTAGTGATCCCCTCTTTACAACAGGGAGGCTGGCCAGCCTCCCTGGACCCCGAAGACGCCTACTTTCACATTCCAGTCAGGCCCTCTAACAGAAAGCATCTTAGATTCAGACTGCCTTCAGGTCATTACCAGTTTGCAGTACTACCATTCGGCCTGTCCTCAGCCCCCAGGGTCTTCACAAAGTGCCTGGCAGTGGTTGTAGCCCACTTAAGAAGACAGGAGGTCTCTGTCTTTCCTTATCTGGGCAACGGGCTCATAGTGGACAAGTCCCCTTAGAAGTCCAGAGACTCTGTTTGACTCACCAATCTTATCCTGGAATCCCTAGGGTTCCTGATCAACTCAGAAAAGTCTCGCATGGAGCCAGTCCAGTTCCTGGAATTCATAGGAACAGAATTGGACACCCAGAAAGGGAAAGCCCTGCTTCCTCTAGACAGAGTGGAAAATCTCCAGTCCCTGGCAAACTCATTCATCCTCAGCCAACCAAGGCCAGCCAGGCACTTTCTTAGACTCCTAGATCACATGGTCTCCACTATAGTGGTAGTCCCAGGTGCCAGGTTTCAGATGAAGGATATTCAGTACCATCTGAGAACTCATTGTTCTCAGAAAAGGGACTCGCTGTTGAAGCTGGCTCCAGTTACCAAGACTCTCCTACAAGCCTTGGACTGGTGGAAGGACAGTCACAATTTCAGGGAAGGAATTCCCTTCCAACAGAAAGAACCCTCCAGAGTGCTCCCTACAGATGCCTCTCTTCTGGGATGGGGAGCACGCCTGGCAGACAAGTCCATAAGCAGAGTGTGATCTCCCAGGGAGTCCAAATGTCACATAAACCTTCTCGAACTCAGAGCTGTGTACCTAGCCATAAAGGCTTTTGCTCCCCAGCTCAAGGGTCAGTCTGTCCAAGTCAGGACAGACAATATCACTACAATGTTTTACATCAACAAACAAAGGGACACAAGAGCCTCAAAGCTCTGCATAGAGGCCATGAAGATCTGATCACACTTGCTCCCTGGACATGCAGCTAACTGCTGTTCACTGCCAGGCAAGGACAATGTGCTGGCAGACTCCCTGAGCTGCATCAGCCAGAGCCACAGTGTTCTGGAGGTGGGGCACTCCAGAGATAGATCTCTTCACTTCCAAGCACAATTATCAAATTCACGTACTGCTGCAATCCTCCAGTACTGTGCACAGTGGGTGCTTTATCCCTCAACTGGACAGGAAGATTTCTTTGTGCCTTTCCGCTTTTTCCCCTAATTCTCTGAGTTCCAAAATGGTACAGGGATTTCATCAGAAAACATATGAGGACAGATTAACAGAGCTCAATATGTATACCCTAGAGCAGGGGTTCTCAAATGGTGAGGCCAGCCTCCTTGGGGAGGCCCCAACCTGTTCAAGGGGAGGCTCAAGCAAGTCTGAAAAAGTACTATATTTAAATTTTGAGTTTTATGAATTTTGTGTGAAGAGATGAAGCAAACTGAAAGAGGATAAAAGTAGGGGAATGTTATGTATTTATTTACTAATAGGTGACAAGGGAAGGTGAATGAGCCAAGGCTCATTTCAGGTGTACCCGGGGATGGGTAGGGAGTGAATACATTTCAAAAGATAATTGCAAAACAATCAAGAAATACACAATGAACAATAGTGCAAACAAATATGAACAATAAGCTAATAACGGTTGGTGGTAACTGATCAGTTTGTAGACTGATGGCAGAACAGACCAAATATAAGGGTTGAGCATAGGAGTGCTAAGAGCAATAGCAGGAAGGCGCAAAGTAATCCCAGAGAAGTTGCTTGGGAGCAGGGAAGGAGGGTGAGAGGCAAAGTATGTAGGAAGGTTATTTCTTATAGAGAGGAAACAGAAAATGTAGTCTGACCGACGAAGGTACTGCAACAAGGGGTAACAATGGTTCAAGAATGAAAATAGCAGAGCAAGTAGACTGGCCTGTGGGGGGGGGTAGTTACAATAAGCTGAATAATAATATATGTTTATTTTATTTGTTATTCACATAACACCTTTGAGCACAGGAGCTCTTTTTCAAAGGTTCCACATCAGTATAAGACAAAGAACTGAATGAAAGAACTGAATGTGAGCTAAGTACTCAAAGGGGTTTCAATTTATTCATGGTGTACTGCGCAAAGTACAGTATGTTATTTTTCTTTGGGGGAGGCCCAAGATTATTTCAATTTTTGGGGGAGGCTCAAAATCTATTCCATGAATTTGGGGAGGCTCACTGTGACAAAGTCTAAGAACTATTGCCCTAGAGCAAAGGAGGGAGAGAGAGGTGATGTGATCAAACCATTCAAACATCTTAAGGGCATTAACAAGGTGAAAGAGTCTAACATGATTCAATACAAAAGAAAAATAGGACAAGAGGACACAGCGTGAGATTAGAGGGAGGTCAATTAATGGGTAATGTGAGGAAGTTCTTTTTCACAGAAAGGGTGGTGGATGCATGGAATGGCCTACCTCAGGAAGTGGTGGCTATGAATACAGTGCAGGGCTTCAGACAGGCATGGGATAGGCATAAGGGAGCAATACAGATGAATATGACTAGATAGTCCATTGACAAAGTAAGTGCCTATGGCACATTCATAAGGTAGAAAAAATGGGCAGAGTGGATGGACCTTGCAGCCCTTATCTGCCGTCAACTTCTATGTTTCTGTGTTCTCCTCAAGCTCAGGAGAGAGCCTGCAACAATGATCCTGGTGGCTCCAGACTTGGCAAGACAGCCATGGTACCCTCTGCTACTTGCCCTGTCAGCCAAATGGCCCATTTGCCTGTCTCCGAGCCATGGTCTTCTGACCTTGCCTCAGACGGGGTAACATACCCCAACATAGAATCTCTTTGCCTCAAAGCTTGGTAGTTGAGGAGCTAGAGTTCACTGACACTCAGTATGTAGAGCAAGTCCTCAGAATCCTCAGATTGGAAGAAGAAACAAGTACCAAAAAGGCTCATGCTTCCAAATGGAGAGTCTCCTTCTGGTGTAACGACAGGCAAATTGACCCCCTGCCACCCAGCCTGCCCTCCATGCTATACTACTTAGTTCACCTGTAGCCTCGTCTCTGAAAGTTCACCTGGCAGTCATTTCAGCTTACATTTCTGTGGGCAAAGTGAAATCTGTAATTTCTCACCCCATTTTCAAGAAGTTCTTTAAAGGTCTACTGCACCTTCAACCCCCACTTAGAGAACCTGTTCCCCCTTTGAACTTGAACCTGTGCATAGCCAAGCAAATGGGTGCCCCATTTAAACCTATGGCTACAGTAGACCTAAAGTATGTCACTTGGAAAACGGTATTCCTTGTGCCCGTTACTTCTGCCAGGAGAGTATCAGAGCTGCAAGCCCTCTTCACTGAACCTAACTGCATCATCTCCCACAGGTATAAATTAGTTCTCAGAACAAATAGAAAATTCCTTCCCAAAATGGTGTTGGAATTTGATCTCAACCAATCTGTCCTTCTTGTTTTTTTCACAGACAAATCCACTCCTGGTGAGCGCAGGCTACACAGCCAGGATGTCAAAAAGGCACTGACCTGCTACCTAGAGCACACTAAGCAGCTCAGATCCTCTCATACCCAGCTGTTTCTCACCTATGGCAAGGTAGGCAAGAGCAGACCAGCATCTAAGAGAGCTCTCGCTGGATAGTCTGTTGTATCCAATTCTGTTACAGTAAGGCTGGCATGCAGCCATCCAAAAGGCTTCAGACCCCACTCTACCAGGGGCACTACAGCTTTGGTGGCAGCACAGAGGGACATACCTTTATTAGATATCTGCAAAGCAGCTACTTGGAAAACTGTACATACCTTCACAAAGCACTACTGCTTGGATGTACAGTCCAGATCAGATGACAGATTTGGCATTGCAGTCCTGCAAAACCTGCTTTCAGAGTGGGTTCTGTTCCCTCTCCCAACTGCACTGCTTTGTAGTTTGCACAAGTCAAGCATACTGAGGGATTCCTTGGTGAGAAGAAAAAATTACCACAGTAACATTATTTCTTTCAGGGGATCCCTCAGTATGCTTGACCTCCAACCCATCCTCCCCTCACATAACCCAACTATTTATGGTTCTGCAGTCCAAATCACAGGCCAAACACTTACTGAGGGGTTTATTTGGTGTGAGATTCACAGTTAAAGATATTGTATATAGTTCGTCTTTAGGCAGCTTGTTCTTTTCTTTGTTCCTTCCCGTTGTTCTTTTTCCATATTTTTTTCACTACTCTGGAATTGGGTTAGGGATTGGGGCATTTTGCCCCTTAGGCTCAAAATGAATCTGACTCACTAGCAGCAGCACCTACAGGAAGTAGTCTCTTACTGTGTTCTGATTTGCTAATGCCCAGCCAACATTAGCATAGTCACTACCTCTGGGGCAGCTAAACCCAACTGGCAATACTGCACAAGTCAAGCACACTGAGGGATCCCCTGGAAGAAACAGTATTACTATCGTAATTTTTTCTTTCTGTTTGCTGGAGCATTACTTCTGATTCTGCTAGTGTTGATGCTTTTAAAAGGGCTCTCGACAACTGGCTGACGAAGATGCTCTTGTCTTAAAACTTGCCCACATTGTGTGGGGGAAAATCTAGAAGGGCCTCGGCCTACTTTTTTCCTTAACAAAAACCTAGTAAACCTAGTAAAACTTGTTACAGTGCCCTTACAGTTGATTCTCAGTTCTCAGTGGCCTGTTATTTTAATTTTTTCATAACATTTAAAAATTGTTCTGTCACTTTGAAATAGTTTTTACAAACTTTTCTACAGTACATTCTGGTGCATCATTTGGTAGCTTCTTAACTAGTTTTAGTGGTCACTGGTCACCCTAGCGCTAGGAAATAAATCTGATGTTACACTGCAGGGGTGAGCTTGACAACATGAGAGTTTGAATTTCATGCAAACATTCCATAATCAGCAAAAAAATTCTATAACACCAGGGTGGTGCATTCCAGGGGAATTATTTCAATTTGTTAAGCATGGTGAGGGATACCTTTTGTAAGAACATTACTATGATGATTCTTTTTCTTCTCCGCTTACCCAACAACTACAGACCTACATGAGTTTTATCAACACTCAATAAATTTCTGGACAAGCTCATACACAATCAACTAATGACACAGCTACTTGATAACAGCATACTTTCATCTGCAAAATTTGGGTTCAGACCGAACCATTCAACCATCTCAGCACTGCTGAAGTTCACAAATGACCGGGCACTTGTACTGGACAGTGGCTGTATTCTTGGTGCAGTTGTTCTCACAAAGCCGTTTAACACCATCAATCGTGACATCCTGTTTGGCATGTTGTGTCTATTAGGGTTATTCCACAGTGTAGTCCTCTGGATCATCAGCTACATGCTGGGCTGGTTGCCATAGTGCAAATCAGTGGTACAACTTCAGTTCCCAAATCACTCTACCTAGGTGTCTCCCAAGGCTTCATTTTGGGATGCCTGCTATTTATCTTGTTTATTAATGACCTGAATATCTTTAGCAAGTCCAGCAATAGCATACACTTCTGTACATATGAAGCAGTTATTCACACCAAGGCCAAGACCATCATGGAGCTCAACATTTCCTTGCAAGCAGTATTCAGCAAGACACAAGATGGGATGTGCACCAGTGGACTGCCGCTGAGTGACTCCAAATCCTTATTTAGATAGGTAATGATCAGGCCAGTACTAGACTGCCTCATAGCCCGATGTAGACCTGGATGGATTATTGGTCTTTATCTGCCCATAATACTACATTCTAACTCTGGTCTCTATTCAGACACCTGCTGCTCTGTGTCCCCAGGACACACAAAGCTATTGAAGATAAAGCCTTCACTGTTGCTGCCCCAACCAGTTGGAAATTGCTTCCAGAAAACTTCAGACATTCCAAGGTCATTGGAAACATAAAAAGGGCATGCAGAGATACAGTACTTTCTCCGACCCTGCAGCTGCTGACAGTGCATGCTCCAGCATTAAATCGCCAATGCCCCCTGTCTTACTATCTCTCTTTGTGTGCCCCCCCAAAAAATACAAAAACACTACTTCCTTGAGTGTTGCTGTACGTATTGTAACTTGCGTGGTATTTGCTGTCCAGTTTGTTTAGTATACTTGCATTTATTCAGATTCTTTTGTGTTTTATGCAGTGTGTTCTGTTTTTATGATCAGTGCTTTCCTCTTCTGATGGCCAGTGAAATGTTTTACTTCATTAGTGCTTTCTGTCATAAATAGCCGCTCTGTTAGTTGAATGGTGGCTTTCATGTATACCAAAGATTGCTTTATCACATAAAAAAAGTTTTGAAAGGGGGCACCAGAGAGCCATCTTCCAGGCTGGACGCACTTTCTAAATGCTTCCCACTTTGTGGTGCTACATTCTATTTAAAAACTCTGTCAAACTGCTTGAAACGCTAAAACAGATACCAGAATTTGACGTAGCTATACTCCAGGAACAGACTGATCTAAATTTTATGAAAATGGGCCAACATAAAGGGCAGCTGCAGGGACCAGCAAGAGATCATCAACTGCCGAACACTAACAAGGCCTCCGAGCCAGCGGGTCAAAGTAGCAGTGGTGCTCAGGGTTCAGCGGAACCACCTTGGAATGCCATATTGGAATCTATGGGGGTGATGGATGCTAAGATTGAGAAGACCCTGCAGAAATTGGAAATTGTAGCCCTATGAAAATTAACTGGGACTGTTGTGGAGGCTGAAAAATGGTCCATCTCTACTCTGACAACTGTTGCCATGCTCACAAAAGAAAATGAGCAACTTCGGTCCCGCATGGAGGCTGTCGAACATGACATATGTTCGGGCAATATTAGAATCATTGGATTGCCCGAAGGTGTAGAAGGTACCAAACTGTTGCCTTATCTCATCAGTTGGCTACAAGAAACGTTGTCCCTACCAGAAGGATTTAATTGGGCCTCATTCACTAAAGCTTATCGGATCAATCCCAGAGTGTGATCGACCACGCCAAACCAACCTTGCACTGTTCTGTTGCGACCTACTGGCTCGGAAACTCGAGATACAGTGATTTCTGTGGCCTGAGCAGTCTACCCACTGCACATCAATGACTCAGATAATAAATTGTTCCCCGATTTGTCATTCCAAATTCGAGCCCGCCGGAAGGCCTTTGATGCAGTGAGACAGCGATTAAGGGCCTTTGGGATCATCCACTCTTTCTTATTGCCTGCCCGTCTTAGGGTAATTTAGTGGGCCACAAGATGTGGGGTGCTTGCTGGGTAAGGTCAAGGGAGAGTTTAGCAGCCACACGCCCGCTCTGGAGTCCAATTGTTCGGATTCAGATTCCGAGGACCGATTTTAGAACTGGGCATAGTTCAACATAATGGACTATATGTTTAGTGCATTTTTTTTTTTTGCTGAAGTATTGATCTCCATTGGGAGTAACATATTTGACTGTATAATTTTTCTTTGAGAAAGGGAGCAGGGTGCTTGTTTTTCCTTTTCTCCAGACCCATTAATGCTGCCATCTATCATAATTTTACAGCATAGCAGTTATCTTTCTATTCAAATACGTAAGCAGTAAGGCATGATGGGGTGTGCATGGAACACATTTTACCGCATGGCCAGGGGCGTAATAAGGCACGAGGCTGAAGGCCAAATGACTTTAGCCACTAGCCATGCAGTAAAATGTGTTCCACGCACATCCCAGAGTGCCTTATTGCACTTATAAAATGAGTTCCTTTTTTAAAACTTTTTACAATTGAGGAAAGCATTTTTATATGTAGAAACAATAGATTTACTTGTGTGTATATATATGATAAAATAGTCCTTCCACACACTACAAATGATGTCATTGATGATGATGTCATTGTATTATTGCCTACGTCTTCCTGTTTTTTTCCCCCACATTCAAGACATGGAATGTTTATCATAGAATGTTTACTATGGAATACATGGATTCAAAATTCTGCTCAGTTCCATTGCCCGAATGTTTATCTCCTAACACTCTGTACACGCAGAGAACAAAGGCCTTTGTTACAGCCAGAGCCTCAATTATCTCACTGTCAGGACAAGAAGACGACAGTTCCCTGATAAGCAGGTAAAGATAGAAGGGGGATTTTTCCACCGTCAGCAAAGAAACGGTTGTAGTGAAAACTATAAACAATACTTATTGTTTCTAATGTGTTTATGTACATAAGGAAAGTGTGATAATCAAGGAAACTACAGTTAATTAACTTGTTTTATTTTTTATTTAAGGTAGTTTTATTTTTAGCGTCCAGATGAAGTTTTTTTTTTTTTTTTTACAGTATAAATGTAGCAGCCGTGTTTGTGGTGGAAGATCAGTTCTGGCTGTAAGGGGCTAACTGAAATGCCTGTGTTCCAAATGCCCATTGATCTGGTTTCCAGACTCTTTACAGTCCTTTTTTTTTTTTAGCCATGTGTAAACCATATTTTACACATAAATAACAGCCAATCAGATTCCATGATTTTACCCAGCCATTTTATAAATAAGAGTAAAAGCTGGTTTAAATGTTTTATGCATTACAGTTAACAATTTGAATCTCATATTATTGAGCTAACCTGTTTCCAGGTTGTAGCTTTGTAGAGGTGATGTGGGGTTATTGAGAAAGTCTGCCTTCTTTGTTTTCTCTCCCTATTGGGTACCAGGTTTAAATAGCAATCTTTGGATTGCGTATTTCTCTTTCTGTGTTCTACCTAAAGGATACACCTTTAGCCTTTGAAGAGGCTGGCTTCCATAAAGAACTGTTGTACTTGATCTATATGATTTTTAGACTTTTGAACTTTCCCCACATCCTTTTGTACCAGATTACAGGGTAAAGCTGTTTGTGTACTCTGTAATAATAGTACTGAGCTAATGTAGCTGTTTATTTCTTTCTTCCCTGTATGAGTAATGTACCTGTACAACATACGTTTAAACAGAAAACAATAAATATAAAGTATTAAAAAAAAAAGTCTTGAAACTGAGCCCCATAGACTCAGTGGGGCACGCCACCTCACTCTTCCTGGTTAAACATCACAAAATGTCTGGAGGTGAGGGTGTGCCACTGGCCCGTGAAGTGGAAGAGAGTGGCTAGCTATTGAGTTTGGCCCAGTTTACCCTCCCTCCCTCCCCTTTCTAACTGGACAGTTACAAAATGATCATTGATGGCTGAACGGACTAGCGCTGCACTAAGCTAACAGGCTATAAAGTCCTTCAGCAATGCAGGGTAGGTGGAAGAGAAGGCATAGTGTCTTTAATTCAGAGAATGTATCCTTATAGAAAATCATAACATTATGGAAGATAATTAAATACGGGAAGCTCTGACCCAAGATATGGTAACTACATGTCTGAGATGGTATTTCAGCAGAGGCCATGTATCACAAGGCATAAATTAGTTTTAGAAACTTGAGTAGCAAAATTTGTTAACCAAAAAATGTTTGATTAGCAACCAGTCAGGTTTGAGGAGCAAATTTCACAAAATGGTTATTTTTATGTATAGGATACAGTCCAGCAGAGTGCCGTAGTGGGGAAAAAGTGTAAAATTGCGAGGTAAATTATTGCAGTTCTGCATTTTTTACCACAATTGCAGGAAAAAAGTATGCAGTGTGGAATGTTTTACTACATTGCAGCAAATCAGTTGATTAGCAACTTCTGCTAATCAAGGTTGCACTTGATTAGCAAATCGCATTGTTTAGGTAGCAAATTGCTATGTGAATCTGCTTATTTTATGCCTTGTATCATAAAGGTTTAATGTGTACTACAACTTTTCGTTTCCTGCTGCTTCAAATAGTCTTGATTCCAAGAACTGGTCTGCAAAACATCCTTTTAGACTAACCCCTGGGCAGTTCTCAAAAACAATGTTAGCAGAGTGCAGATGCAAACACTCTTAAATCAGCTTAGATTTTGGTTTTAAAAAGTGTAATGCAGACATAGACTTAGTGACCTGCTAACTGTCAGGGTAGCCCACTAGTGGTAGTAAAGGGGGGTGGTGGTTGGTGGTGGTGTGTGTGTTTGTGTGTGCAGAGAGGGTAGAAGATAAATGTGGTGGTGGTATGTGGGTGTGGGGAGAGGAGGTGATAAATCCAGTTTACACATAGACAGATCAGTCCACATCTGTCTTTTCTGACCCTTGTAAATAAGACCCTTTAGCGTGAGGCAGAAACTGGGATGCAATATTTCTTTTTTAAATATGTATTTTATCGCTCCGATAGGTCTGCTTTATGCACCCCCCCAAGCCCTGCACTGAACTTCTACGGACTTACCAATTATCCACCTCTTAGGCAGGAGCAGAATGTGGTGGGTGGCCAGCCACACGGGTTGTGTGAGAGCCTGTTGGGGTGCCAGCATGGAACAGTCTGTCCAGTTTCCTGTTTTATTATTCCCAGGGGCACTGTGTGTGGTGGTGCAAGCACACATGCGCATGTGCACCAGAATGTCATGTGGCAGCCCCTCCCCTTGTGTGTACCCTGTGCTGCCACATAGAAACATAGACTTTGATGGCAGATAAGAACTGCTTGGCCCACCTGGTCTGCCCATTTCCCTACCTACTAGATAAGCTGCAGATCCTAGTTAACCAACAGCCTATTTCTTCCTACTCCCGTCGCCAGAAGAATTGCCTTATGTCTGTCCCATGCATTCTTGAATTCTCCCACAGTTTTACACCCCACAACCTTCTCAGGAAGGCAGTTCCATGCTTCCACCACCCTTTCTGTGAAAAAATACGTCCTCACATTGCCCCTGAGCCGTCCCCTCTCTATCTTTAAATTGTCTCCTTGTTCAAACAACATGGAGTCTTGCTGTATTCTGACTATATGCAGTTAACCCCAGCACTTGAACTGCTCCAGAGAGGAAAGGGTTAACTGTATGCCAGGGCATAAAATGTTGAGCTCAAGCTCAGTTTTCAAACCTCTGTCCCAGGTACTCAGTGTAACTGTCAGATTCTTTACTCCGCCTAACTGAGAAGTCGCTCCGGAGAGCCTCTCCTTTGCTTCGGTTCAAGTAAAAATCAGTCGGATTTATCAGCCGTTTAATTATTTTTCAATATTCTGATCTCTGTCCATGGTACAGTAAGTGTACATAGTAGGTAGTTTAGAGTATTGTTTGTGGAAATGTTTTTTGTTTGGTTTCTTTCTGGTCGGTCTGGTTGGGAACTGAAGCAATTCTGTAATGTTTTTTTCTGGTAATTTTTTCTACCTTTTGTATTGTGGTTTCCGGTACCTATCGGATCCTAAAAAAAAACAATATTTTCTGTTTTTTTTTTTTTAACCGACCCTTGACACAGTTGGAACTGATAGGTTTGTAGTTGCCTGGCTTAAACGCTGGTAAGGGTAACTTATTATTTTTAGGCATGTCTGTCTAAGACACCCAAAAAGAAAACCGGTCCCACTGGGCTTCAGCACTGCACCGAGTGTGGGGAGGCCTTTGCTAAGGCTGATCCCCACCTTGTGTGTGTGTCTGTTGTCTGGGGTTTGACCACCTCAAAGAAGACTGCCAAATTTGCAAAAACTTACCCAAAGCCACTTTAGATAAATGTTTAAGTAGGCTGAAGGAAAGGGAGGCCGAGAAATCCGCTGATTCGTCTAGAGAAAGTGCAAGTCAGCCTGTTTGGATCCCAGTTCCCATATTCTGACTGCTGATGAAATAGCTAAAGCAATTACCATTGTACAATCGCTTTGCCCGGTTCCGACCGAACCGACACTGACCCAAAAACGATTGGTTCAGTCAGAAGTTTTTTGCTTCTGAATATGACCATGAAGCATTGTATGAGGGCTATTGGGAAGGAGAAGAAGATTATGAAGAAGAAGATTATGAAGGCTGCATCATACATGGGAGGAGATGGTGAAACTGAGGAGGCGGGGACCCTTGCCGATCGACGGGTCTGGGGATGAGGGGGAGCCATCACTGACAGGAGGGGGGAAGGCAAAGCAGGGGGATGAGGTAGCAGAGGTGGAAATCACAGCAGGGAGAGAATGAGGGAAGCCCTCAGGTCCCTTAAGATGGAGAAAGCACCGGGGCCGGATAAATTATATCCCAGAGTGCTGAAGGAACTGGCGGATGTCCTGGCAAAACCCCTGGTGGAGCTTTTCAGCATCTCTCTGAGGACAGGATGGGTGCCCCAGGACTGGAAGGTGATGAATATGGTGCCTATCCACAAGGGTGGATCAAGGGAGGTGGCAGGGAACTACAGGCCCGTCAGCCTGACATCGGTGGTGGTCAAGGTGATGGAGAACATTGTCAAGGCGAGGCTAGGGGGAGACCTGGAAAAGTCTGGGTGCCTGGACAATAGACAGCATGGATTTGTCCTGGGGAAATCGTGTCAGACAAACCTTGTGGAGTTCTATGACTGGGTGATGAGTGCCTTGGACCTGGGTAGACCAGTGGATGTCCTCTATCTTGACTTCAGCAAGGCGTTTGACTCTGTTCCTCACAGGGGCCTGTTGAATAAGCTGGGAGAAATGGGGATGGGGAACCAGATGATCAGATGGATAGGCAATTGGCTCCAGGACCGAACCCAGAGGGTTGTGGTTGGCGGGACACTATCATCCCCAAGGAGGGTCATTAGTGGGGTCCCTCAGGGATCGGTCCTTGGGCCTCTCATGTTCAACGCCTACGTCTCTGACATAAGGAAGGGTATTGGGAGTGAGATGAGTCTCTTTGCAGATGACTCAAAACTGGGGGTGGATGGGAAGGAGGAGAGGGTGGCCCTACAGGGGGACCTGGAAGCTCTGGAAAGGTGGTCTAGAAAGTGGAAGCTGAGGTTCAATACAGGGAAATGCAAGGTACTGCATCTGGGAGCCAGAAACCCAGGCCAAGTGTACACCCTTGGGGAAATGCTACAAGTGTCCGTGGCTGAGAGGGACCTGGGGGTGGTGGTGGATGTCAAGATGAACAACTCTGAGACTTGTAAGAGGGCAGCAGCCAAAGCCAACAGGATGCTGGGATGCATCGCTAGGGGGATGACCTCCAGAAGGAGGGAAGTGATACTCCCACTGTATAACTGCTTGGTGAGGCCGCACCTCAAGTATTGCATACAGTTTTGGAGGCCACACTTAAAAGGGACATTGAACTCCTGGAGAGAGTCCAGAGGAGGGCAACCAAAATGATTTGGGAGCTGGGAGAAAGGCCCTATGGGGAGAGGCTCGAAGAGCTAAATATGTACACATTGGAAGAGAGAAGGGATTGGGGGACATGGTAGAGGTCTTCAGGTACATGAAGGGATTAAATAGGGGAGGAGCAGTCAGGGTGCTCCGAAGGAAGGAGGCAAGGCAACTAGAGGGCATGGGTGGAAGCTGGAGGGGGGAGACTCGGGAGAAAGGAGGAGGTGCTACTTCACTGAGAGGGTGTTGGAGCCATGGAATGCGCTGCCCTGGGGGCTGGTGGAGGCAGAGATAATGGAGGGGTTCAAGAGGGGATGGGACAGGTACAGGGGAAGGATTCTGGAAGCAAAGTCCTGTGCTGCAGGAATATCCGGGACTGGGAAGAGAGAAGCCAGAGAGTGCGAGGGGGCAGTAAGGTCAGCTCCCAGGGTGGGGGCTGACCAAACGAGCAGACACAAAAGACCATTAGGCCTGTTCTGCTGGCATTTTAGTATGTCAGTATGTAAGGCCTAGATGAGCCAGTAGAGCCTGGCATCACCCCAGACAGGCCTTCTCATGTGTCTCCTCCCAGACTTTGAGTCTCTCTCCCATTTCTTGTTCTATAAGAAAGTGGATGATACCCTCCAGCTTCCTGTGGAAGAGGCTGAACAGGATCAGGAGAAACCTGACTGTGTTGAGATGATGGATGTACCAGAGTCCAAAAGGGTGTCTATCCCTCTGCATAAATCCCTGGGGAAACGGCCGCAAAAAAAATTCTTTAGTTTCCAACATCCATACTCCCTGTGGATAAAAAGATGGACAGGAGATATACCTTGTCAGGTCCTGGGATGGAATTCCTTACAAATCATTGCAGCCATGTTGGGGTAGTGCAAGCTGCAGCCTGTGACAAGGCTAATATTCCCCTGGCATCTCACCCCCCAGATAAGGATTCCAGGAAAGTGGATGCCATGGCAAAGAAACAGTACTTGGCATCCTCTTTGGGGCTCAGGCAAGCTAATTACATGGCGTATACAGCCAGATAACAGAAATCTATGTGGGATACGGTTCTGGAGCTGGCTAAGAATGCCCCTCCCCAGCTGGCCAGTGAGCTGGAGCAGGTGGCTGTGGATGGTATTGAGGCATCAGAGGTCCAGTTTCATGCTGCTGTTGACTCGAATGATGTACATTCTAGGGTTATGGCTGCATCTGTCTCCATGAGGAGATTTGCTTAGCTCAGGTGTACCAGTTTATCACAGGATACCCAGACCAAGGCCATGGATTTTCCTGTCACGGGTAATTCTCTGTTTGATGAGCAAACAGAGGCTTACATGAAAAAGATGGATGAATACAAGATCACCTACAGGAGTGCTGCAGCCAAGGAAAAGGTCACTCCTCAGAGGCAGCAATCTAGGGCTGGCAGGGGCAGGCCTTTTCAAATGCCTTTTTACCAAGCTCAGGCCTCCTCCTCCTCTTTCCAGCAGAGGGGGTTCTTTAGGGGAAGAGGCAGGAAGGGATTATTAGGACTCCATCCTCCACTCAGTCTAAGCCCCCTGCCAAACAGACACCCTGATGTCTCTGTCAGGGTCGCCTCCTCAGTTCCAGTAGGGGGCAGGCTGGCTCACTACTTCCAGGCCTGGAAGTCTATTACCTCAGATGAATGGGTCCTGGAATTAGTGAGCCAGGGACTTGCTCTCAGTTTCAAAAAGGTCCCAAAAATGAGAGCAAAGTCTTTCAGTCCTCCCTCTCTCTTGGAGACGAAGGCCTTAGAGACAGAAGTCGCCTCTCTACTACTTCTACAAGCAGTAGAGAAGGTACCTCTCTATCATAGGGGAAAATGACTGTGTTCCAGATACTTCCTTACCCCAAAAAAGAGAGGGGAGTGGTGACCCATCCTAGATCTAAGATACCTAAACAAACATATACTAAAGCCAAAGTTCAAAATGGTGACTCTGGGAGTAATTCTTCCCTCTCTGAGACCAGGAGACTGGCTAGCCTCCCTGGATGTCAAGGATGCCTATTTCTACATACCTATTGGACATTCCCACAGAAAGTACCTCAGGTTCGAGTTGCCCTCAGGCCACTACCAGTTCAGAGCAATGTCTTTCGGCTTAACATCTACTCCAAGGGTGTTCACCAAATGTCTGGCAGTAGTGGTGGCCTTTCTCAGGAGACAAGGCATCTTACTGTTCCCTTACCTGGACGACTGGCTCATAGTGGGTCAGTCCTCAGACCAAATCAAGTCGGCTATAGAGGTCACTCAAAAGCTTCTGGACTCCTTAGAATTAATCCTAAATCTAGAAAAGTCTGTTCTGGAACCAGCCCAGCTTCTCACATTTATAGGGGTGGAGCTGGACACTGTCCAGGCCAAGGCCTTTCTTCCTCTTTCAAGGGTTCAGTCCCTCATCACCCTGGCTTCCTCTTTTCATCCACTAGTGTCTCGGCCAGCCAGTCACTTCTTATAGTTGCTAGGCCACATGGCAACTTGCACTGCAGTAGTGCAGGGGGCAAGGTTTCAAATGAGAGATATTCAGTTTCATCTGAAATCTTTTTTGGTCTCAGAAAAGAGACCCTCTATCCAAGTTAGTTCCAGTGTCTCAAACTCTGGTTCAGGCTCTCCAGTGATGGCTGGAGGAGGACAATCTAAGGCAAGGTATCCTCTTCCTCAGACAGGCTTAAACAGTGATTCTCACCATAGATGCATCCCTACTGGGATGGGGAGCCCATCTAGACCAGCTTACTGCTCAGGGAACATGGTCTCATCAGGTGTCTCTCCTGCAAATAAATCTTCTAAAACTCATGGTTGTCTTTCTAGCACTTCAGACATTCTCAAACACAATCCAGGGGAAAGTGGTGCAGATCAGGACAGAGAAAACCACAACCATGTGGTTCATCATCAAGCGGGGGGGGCACTCTGTCTTCGGCCTTGTGCACCAACGCCAAGAAATATGGTCACTAGCTTATTCCCTGCAGGTTCCCTGATAGCTGTACATCTCCCAGTGAAGGACAATGTACTGGCAGATGCTCTCAACAGGATTTCTCAAGGTCACCACGAATGGGCCCTGAATCGTCTAATTCTTCAGATCATTTTTAAGAGGTGAGGCACTCCAGAGATAGACCTCTTTGCAGCCCTGGACAATCATCAGCTTCCCCTATGCTGCTGCAGAACCTTTCTTTTGGGGTCTGTTCCTCAAGATGCCCTCTTGTTGGATTGGACTAGCAGGTTTCTGTATGCTTTTCCTCTGCTATTCAGAGTTCTGGTCAATATCAGATCTCAGCCTTGCACTGTAATTCTAGTGGCTCCAGATTGGGCCAGGCAGCCTTGGTACCCCCTATTGTTGTCAGTGTCAGTGACAATTCCAATTTGTCTTCCCAGACAGTACAATTTTCTCACCTTTTCGCAGGGGAGGATACTGTATCCCAAACTTCAGACTTTCAGACTCAAAGCTTGGCTCTTGAGGAGCTAGAATATGCAAGCCTGCGTCTTTCCCAGTCAGTCTTGGACATTCGTAAGGTTAGTAAGAAGCCTTCTACTAGAAAAACTTACAGTTCCAAATGGAAGAGATTTGGTTTTTGGTGTTCTCAGAGGCATAGTCATCCTGATTCAGTTGTCATTGTCACTGCTTTGGACTATTTGGTGCATCTTAACAGTTTGGGCCTCAGGCATACCACCCTCAATGTGCATTTGGCAGCTGTCTCTGTCTTCCTTTCAGCTGGGAAGGGCTCTTCCCTAGCTTCCCATCAGCTTTTCAAGAAATTTTTCAACGGTCTGGTTCATATCAATCCCCCCCCCCACACACACACACAACTTTAGGGAGCCTACTCCTGTTTGGGATCTGAATATGTGTATTGCACAATTTATGCAGCCCCAACCATTATCTTCAGCTGAGCTGAAATACTTGACTTGGAAAACTGTGTTCCTGATAGCCATTACCTCAGTTAGGAGAATCAGTGAATATACAGGCCTTATCAGTGGAACCTGATTTCATTTCATTTCACAGGGATAGGGTGGTCCTTCGAACAAACAGAAAGTTCCTGCCCAAGGTGGTATCAGACTTTCATTTGAACCAGTCTATGTCATTGTCTGTATTCTTCACTGACCATTCTTCCTCTGGGAGAGAAGACTGCACAGTTGTGATGTAAAGAAGGCCCTTAGTTACTATATAGAATATACTAAGGCTTATAGAAATGACTGTTCACAGCAATTTCTCACTTACAGAGAAGTGGGAAAAGGTAAGCCTGCCACTAAGAACTATTGCCAGGTGGATTGTCTCCTGTATCAAGTTCTGCTACTCAAAATTGGGGAAAGAGCCACCCTCTGGCCCGAGGGCTCACTCCACCAGAGGTAAAGCTTATTTATTTATTTATTAAGCATCAGTTTACAACCTTTGAGCCAGAGGCTCGTTTACAAAGGTACCTCGTCACAGAGAAGACAATACAGTGATAACAACTTAGTACAGAGAAACAGTGTACAGGTTTTTTTTTTGTTTATTTTTTGAGGATGTAGGAGGACAAATGAGATCAACAGTTTACCACACACAGGGTTGGTGAAGTTAACATTGTTCAGGGAAATAACTAGAACATCAGAAAAACATAGGATATCAATACAGAGTGTTTTAGCGGAGTCAACAGGGAGGTAACAGGAACCAAGGGTAGAGAAGGTAGAGGATTTGAGCAGCCAACAGGGGGCTTTGTCAGAGAGTGAGCAAGATAGCTTAGAAACAGCAACAGCTGCGAAGTGTTGAAAAGGTGGTTCGAGGGTAGTTTTAAAGCAAGAGATTGTGGGGTGTCTGAGATACTGGCAGGGAGGAATTGTACCAAGAAGGGGCACGGTAGTGAAAGTCCGTTGTCCATGAGAGGTCCTTGCCCAGGTACCTTCAACTTGGTTTAGAGAGGACCGTGTTGAAGCTAGTGAGTTAACACGGTGGATAACGGCAGTCAAACCAGGAGGAGAGAACCCAAGGAGAGTTTTTTTTTTAGTAAGGATGCAGGTTTGATACCTAAGATGTTCGTCAAAATTGAGCAGATTAGCCTGGGAGTAAAGATGGCAGGTATATGTAAGTCTAGGAGCACCTAAGATTAGTCGACAGGCCTTATTTAAGGTGAGGCGGATTTTGTTTAGCGAGGTCTGGTCAGCAGCCCCGTAGACTGGTAAGCCATAGTCAACAAGTGACAGAATGGAGGACATAACTGCGAGTCGGAGGGCATCGGGGGGGAGACAGTGTTTGTGGCGGTAAGGATTCCCAACCTAATATTGGTGGTGGAGGCTAAGGCGGAGATATGGGAATGGAACATGAGGGCAGGGTCAAAGGTTATCCCAAGATATTTGTATGTGTAAACTTGTTTGAGTGGGAACATAGAGCTGGCGAAGACTTGAAGTTGGAAATTACTAGCTTTGTTTTGGGGGTGGGAGAAGATCATAGATTTGGTCTTTTTAAGATTGATAACCAGTCTATGTTCTTTAAACCAGGCTTCCACGTCTTTATAGGATAATTGCAGGGAATCTTGGAGGGTGGTGGGGTTACGGTCAGAAGCGAAGATAACAGCAGCATCTGCATAAAGGAGGAGTTTACCAGTACAGGCACCTTGCAGGGTGTTGAGATAAAGGGAAAAGAGCAGGGACCCAAGAATAGAGCCCTGGGGAACCCCAGATCGGATAGGGCAGCTTCGGTCACAGCAGCTAGAGACATACCCTTAGTGGGAATCTGTAAAGCAGCCACCTGGAAAACTGTTCACACATTTACCAAGCACTTCTCTCTTGACATCCAGTCCAGAAGTGATGCTAGGTTTGGCACAGCAGTGCTGCAGAGCTTGTTCCCAAAATAGGTTCTGTAACTCCCTCCTCCAAGGGGGTACTGCTAGGTAGTCTGCATATAGTCCGAATACAGCAAGACTTCATGTTGTTTGAAGAAGAAAATACTCACCATAGTAATGTTTCTTCTAATGGAGTCTTGCTGTATTCTGACCTCCCTCCCTGCCTTCCCTCCTAGAACTTAGCTGTTTTGGGATGTGGGTTGGCAGGCACAGTGCTGCACCCCAGAGGTGTACCTGGTTCACCTCTTTTTCTAGAATGGGTTTTTTTGTTGTTATAATTTTAGCTATATATTGTTAAGTTTACTACCTGCTTGGATTCTTTTTGGGGTTCTTGACCCGAGTCTTTTGGACCCTAACAATCTGTTTATTGCCTTTTGGCACAAAATTTCTAAAACAATTTCTATTTAATAGTTAGTTAGCATAGTGCTCGTAAGAATCTGACAGTTACACTGAGGAGTACCTGGGACAGAGGTTTGAAAACCAAGCTCGACCTCAACATTATATGCCTTGGCATAGAGTTAACCCTTTCCTCTCCGGAGCAGTTCAAGTGCAGGGGCTAACTGTATATAGTCAGAATACAGTAAGACTCCATTAGAAGAAATAACATTACTATGGTGAGTAATTTTCTCTTCTTGCACATCTCTTTTTCTGAAAGACGCAACCCTCTTGGGCTTTGTTGATTCCTGTGAGGTACTTAAAAGTTTCTGTTATGTCCCCCTCTCCCTCCTCTCCTCAAGGGTATACATATTAAGCTCCTTTAGTGTCTCCTCTTATGGCTTCTCTTGCAGACCCTGCACCATTTTAGTTGCCCTCCTCTGGACTGTCTCCATCCTGTCTATGTCCTTGCGGACATGGGGTTTCCAGAACTGGACGCAGTACTCCAGATGGCGTCTCACCAACTGTCTGTACAGAGGGATGATAACTTCCTGTTTTCTGCTGGTGATGCTTCTCCCTATGCATCCCAGTATCCCCTCAGCCCTCCCTACTGCCTTCTCACATTGCTTGCTAACCTTAAGGTCATCTGATATGATTACCCCCAGGTCCCGTTCCATTTTTTGTTGTTGTTACTACTCCTCCCCCCATTGTGTACTCTTCACCTGAGTTTTTGTTTCCCAGATGCATTATTTTGCACTTCTTTGCATTGAATCCAAGCTGTCATACTTCTGACCATTCCGCCAGCCTTGCTAAGTCCCTTCTCATCCCTTCTACGCTCCCTTGTGTATCAACCCTGTTGCAGATCTTTGTGTCATCTACAAAGAGGCATACTTTTCTTTCCAGTCCATCTGCTACGTCACTCATAAAGACATTAAAAAGGACTGGACTCAGCACTGAACCCTGTGGTACTCCACTAGTATCCCCCCTTTCTTTAGAATGGACTTCGTTTACTATTACCTTCTGTGTCCTGTTGTCCAGCTAGTGTTTTACCCAGGCTACCACCCTGGGACCCACTCCCAGGCTGGCTAATTTGTTTATTAATATTTTGTGTGACTGTGTCAAATGCCTTGCTAAAGTCTAGGTAGGCCATGTCCACAGTCCCTCCCTGATCTACTGCTTTGGTCACCCAGTCAAAGAAATCTATCAGATTCGTCTGACGTGACCTTTCCACTGTGAATCTGTGCTGCCTTGGGTCCTGTGCCCTACTGGCCTTTAGGTACTCAACAGTTCTTTCCTTCAGAAGAGATTCCATCATTTTCCCTACCACAGAGATCAACCTAACAGGTCTCTTGTTTCCTGCCTCTGTCTTGCTCCCACTTTTGTGAAGGGGGATCACACCAATCAATCAGTCTGCACATAGCGGAGCCTTCCCGCCCCTCCAAAGGAAGTAGAACAGTCCATGGTGCGCTCTGTCCTTCTCGCTGTCCACTTTGATCTGCACTTGTTCCGGAACGCTGGTCCCTGGCATCGCGAGTGGTAGCTCTGTCACTGTGCCGATGGGCCAACTTGATTAAGTGCTTATCCCCCCTATTATTTGTTTAGCTGTTTTTTCCCCATTTTCGCCCACCCTCATGTCCTTGGTGTGAGCACACGCGCGTCATGCACTGTGAGACGCTCCACCCTACCAGTCGCCCATACCCGCCTGCACCGCCACCGGACCCACACCCGGCGGTGTCAGGAGGGCGACCCTTCCCTCCCCAGGAGAGGAGAGCAGCCATTAGGTGGCTCGTTCCTGCTCCCCCTCCAATGCCAGCTCCCCGGTGACTTTAGTCCATTCCTGAACCCGGATTGCCGATGTAGCATGAGGTGTGGCATCCAGCGCATCAACCCTCAGTGCCACTGGGTCGGCTGATTTAAGTGCTTTTTTTTTTTTATTTTATTTATATACCTGCACCCCTGGGCATCCTTCAGGAGTGCCCACTTGGAATTCACCCTGTTCCCAGCCTGAACCCTTCCGCATCTCCTAGGGTCCTGTCCCCCGAATAACCACAGGCAGGCTTGACCCCCGGTACCATCTCCGTGGCTGATTCCACCCCCCCCTCGGCGGTAGGCTCCTAAGTATGAAGTGCCTTACCTGCTGTTGACGGGTCGGCCCATGGCGAGAGATGCGGGCACGTCTGGGCCGGCATTTGGGATGTGGGCGATTTCCCCTGGGGCCATCGTCATCTCACCGATGGTGTAGGAGGCTTTCCTTTTTTTTTATATTCCCCCACAAGTGTGGCGTGCAATGGCGTCAGCATGCAGGCTGCTCTCGTAGATGCCTGCCTCGCTCGTCCCCTAATTTCTTTGTCTCACACATGTAGCGCCTCCAGTCTCCACCGGGGGCCACTAATGCACCAAGAAACCCTGGATCCCTCCCAGGGAGAGGAGAGCAGTCCTCCGGACGCTCAATCCAACTCCCTCCCCTGCTGACCCCCAGTGCCTGGGCTGTCCCCCGAACCCGGGTCGCCGGTGCAGTGCGAGGTGTGGTGTCCAGCTCCTCAACTCTCAGCGCCACCGGGCCGGCTGATTTAAGTACTTTTTAATAGCTAATTTCCTGGGAGCCCTTTTAGGACCGATTTGAGGAGCGTTAACTTGTTCAGAATGTCACGCTTTACCGTAGGCCTAATACTGTTACTGTCTTGTCACTAGTAGGCCAGGTCTCTTCCTCTTATGAGGTGAATTGTTTCCATCCATTTGTTTTCACTGCTCAAATGGAGACCTGTTTTTCTGGTACTTCATGACTGAAATATAATCTCATCATAACAGAGCCTATTATTGTGCTCAAAATAGACTTAACCGGGTATAATGTTGTATGTTCTGGCATATCTCACAGTTGATATTAACCTGTACCATCTTTTCTCTCAGGGGAAAAGGCTTGGCTTTCTCTAGCAGTCATGTTGAAGGGTGTAGTATTATGGCTGTTGTTTGAATGGTCACAGGTTGAATTTCAGAAGCAAGAGCAGCAACGAAGTAGCTCCTTTTGAAACAGTATTTGAATGGAGAAATGGTAGCATTCCTGAGCCTGTGAATGTCACTGCATTTGTTGGAACAAAGGACATTTTTTGCCTTGTCTGAACAGTTGTATCATCTGTATTTTAGAGCCAGATTAGGTAGATAGTCACGATCTTCGGCTGTCAGTCTGGCTCTTCTTTCTCACATTTGCTGTCTTGACAGACAGGCAGATAAATAGCTTATTCCTCTACAGTGGCATATTTAATAAAAATCCTACTAAAAGCTAAATAAAACAATTGCTACAAGACCTTTAATACACTCAGAGGTACCGTACCGTACAGGACAGGCAGGAAGAATCATTGTACCTTAAAAAATAGACAGGGAGTCCCAGCCCGATGGAATATGCTTTCATGCTGGCGACTTGGGATAGTGAGCGAACTCTGGAGTTAGCAATTGAGTTGCCAGACTGGGAGGTAGCCCTGCAGATGGAACAGTGTGTCAGCTGGGGAGGGGTGGGGGAAGGGAAGCGAAATGCATCAGTGCTGTAATGGCAATATTAGAAAATAGCTCAGTTGCATGCACCTCAAGGCAAGGATTTGTAGCAATGACCACACTTGGTGGATAATATTTCTAAAACGTTTACTCTCATAATTTAAGTTGAACAGTGCCATAACCATAGCCACCCCGGCCTCCAATGTTTAATGCACGAGTGCACTTTCACGAGGATGCCACCATAGCACACTTGTAGTGGATTTATACAAGAAGTTTTAAAGTGACCCGCTGGTGGGCTGGGGAGCTTGCTTTCCTGGCAGGAGTACGCACTGCACGCACTCAAGGTAGACCTCCTCACGAGGTTCTGTTCCACCTGGGGTTGTTTGGAAAATGAAAGAAAGAAGTGCTGACTGATGCAAGGATATGGCCAGCTCTTGTAGGTCCCGCACCACCTACTAGACACCCTTCTCCACCTGATCGAATGTCTGGAGTGGCGCATCCCTGAATACTCCATCGGGGGGGAGGGGCAAGTGATGAGGGATGGAGACTGGGATAAGTACCCTTGGAAGGTGAGTAACTGTGCTGGGTCTGGCAGGGCTGGCCTGATAGGCAGGGATGTGTAAACCTATTGCCCCCTGGCCTGGGACAGGTAAGATTCCTTGAAGTACAACTACAGAAAGACAGCAGATTTCATTGTAAAGATTGAGGGCAAGTGTCAGTTCAGCTAAGGTCACGGTTGGACAAGTCTTAAAGTTTTGATTTGAACAGCCCTGCTGATAGGGGCAGGTTGCTATGCAAAGAGGATAAACAAGTAATCAAAAAAAGTATACAGGAAGAGAACAAATGTCCAGATTGTTTGGTGTCTTTATCACTCCAGCAACACACGAAGCCTCACACTCAGTACAAAAGCATCATGACTGGTAGTATGCAGATCCTTGTTCAGACCCCGTCAAGAAATTTCTGCGGCCACACAAGAAGTGAACCGGACCTGGTCTGTCTTCATCAAGGATATCTGTTGCATCCGACCATACGTATGGAACTATAGCCGCCAGGCACTAGGACCACACAGAAACTTTTCTAGCTAGCAGTCTACTAGGGGCTGCCCACGGTGACGTCGTCAGCTGATGACGTGCTTCCCATATAAACAACTGTGGTTTCACGCCCTCATCAGTTCTTTTCCCACCATCGACTAAACCATCACATGTTGGACTTCATGGAGGCACCGCCAAATCTTTGAGTACAACTTTATTTTCTTTTTCTCACCCTAGTTTGTTGATCACTTCATTGTTTAAAGTGATTCTTGCCTTCGTTTTTGTCGACCGACCCCGGGAAACTCTTCAGATACTCTGCAGATGCAGCAAGAAGATCTATGATAAGGACGACCATGATGCCTGCTTCTGCGGTGTTGGTGCTGACCATGACATTAAGGTCTGGCAGACCTGCCGTGGATTCAACCAGCCCACTTGGTGCTGCTGTTGGAAGACCCTAGAGTTCTTCTTCCTAGAGCAGAAGGTTGCCTGAATGGAGAAAGAGCTCCAGGGAAAAAGCTCCTCCACCTTGCCAGCGGGCTCCCACTCCTCCAAGGCCTGGGACAAATTGGCAGGTAAACATAAGCACTGGGACAAGGAGAGGCCTAAGGAGAAGTCCTCCCCGGTGCACTCTCTGTCGTCACTTTGAGCACTGGCCACTGCTGGGTCGTTGACCACCCACACTGCCATCCACACCCTTTCCTCCACAGAGTCGGCTCCGGCAGTGTTGTTTGCTGGTCCTTCTTTGGCTGGTGCTGGCTTGTCGATGTTGGACCTCGTAACGCCCCTGCCGACATTTCAACCCTTGTTCACACCCCTTCTGGCTCAGGGGCCACAGTCAGGAAGTTCCGCTGGACTTGCTTTGGCCGATGATGGCCTCTCGATGCCGGGATTTCTACATCCTCTGCTGATGCCTTTGACTGTTTCATTAGTGCCGGGGATTCAGCCTCCCCCAGGTTGTCGTGTTGATGCCGGGACCTCTGCCTCTCTCATCAAAGCAGCAGGCTATACCACTGTCACATGGGGCCTCAGCCTCTCTCATCGACGCTGCAGGCAGTACCACTGACGCCAGGGATCCAGCCCTCCCCGTTGGTGCTGCAAAGTGCTCTGGCGATGCCAATTACCACTGACATCCAGACTGTGCTCTCCTCCTTTTGGGAGTTTATGCACCGAATTGCTCCTCCTTTCGGCCTGTCGACACTGGGGCTTACCAGGCCAGCTTCCTTGCTGACACCTTCCATGACAATGCATCCTTCACACTCTCGGTCATCACCATCCTCTTTGCCCTTTTCAGAGCCAGTTGATGAGGATGAGCACAGTCCTGACCTCCTCCCACAGGATGAGGGGAAGAGGGAGCTAGGAGCCCCTCCAGGTCTATCTCCTACTCTCATCAGGCAACATTCATCCCAACCCCGGCCCTACTGTCCCTACTTCTAACAGTGTCTCTCCTTCCTCCTCTGTTGAAAATTCCCATTTCTCTCCAGCCCTCCCTAAAGGTCTAAAAATCCTCCACCTAAACATCTGCAGCCTCATCACAAAAATGTACCTTTTACAACCAATAGTTATCTCCCTCACACCTGATATTTTAATTCTAAGTGAAACCTGGCTCAGTGACAGAATGCCTGACCACTCCATCTTCATCCCAAGCTACTCTTTAATCAGGCAGGCTAGGGCTGGCCGAGGAGGCAGCGTGGCTGTATATATTCACTCACCTATAGGCCCTGGTTATTAACATTACCCTGCCTTTCTCCACCCCAGTCTTCGTAGCCGGAAATTACTCTTGTCCCAGTGTCAAGCCCTCTGATACACTTGAGCTTATTACCAGTATAACTGCCCTCTCACTGGTGAGCTATACATCCTGGGAGATGTAAACTTGAACTGGTTGGCCCCCACCACTTCCAAAATACGCAATGACATTACTGTCCTCAGTCTCTCCCAACTCATACGTGAACTCACCCGCCTAAATCATAAACCTCTAAATCACTCCTTGATAGACTGGGCTCTCACCTCACGCCCCCATTGCGTCATCAAATCAGGCATCCTTCCAGATGCCCTTAGTGATCATCACCCAATTTATCTAGTTAGACAAAATTCACAGACCCAAACCACCTCCAAAAATCCTTCAGCTCCACTCTTTTAGCTCCCTCAACATTAGCCCCCTTCTTCCTGCTCTAGCCACATCAGATTTGGCCCCGCTCACTTCTGCCTTCTCCGTTGACCAAGCCCTGGCAAACTTCAAAGAAATCTTTCTAGCAATGTGGAACTCTTTTGCTCCTTTGTGATCAGATTCTCCCCCTCTGATCATTCCTCCTCTGCTAGCTGCATTAGAGGGTCCCACCATGGCTGCCTGGTACAGGCCACGTGTGGTCTCTGTAATGGCCAGGAAGGCAGACAAAATGTACCAGGCTCCCACTGGGAAGCCTTTTCTCGCAGGGCAACCACAGGCAGATTCAGTAGTGATAAATGCTGCCAATGATGGGTCTAAGAGACCTCAACAACTCCGCTGTCTTCCCCCAGACAAGGAGTCCAGAAAGCTGGATCTCATGGGCAAGAGGGCCTTTGCCTCTTCCATGCTGGCCCTCAGAATTATTAACTACATTGCCCATATGGTCAAATTCCAGCACACCCTCTGGAAAAGGGCCAGAGCTGCAGCTCATACCCTTCCAGAGGGCCCCCAGAAGCAGGAGCTGCTTAAAGTCCTCCAATCCGGGGCAGATATGGATAAGCATCTTTTGAGGTCTGCCTGTGACGTCTCTGATGCGTCTGCTAGTGTGGCTGCGATTGATGTCTGCTTTAGAAGGCATTCTTGACTCAGGGTGTCTGGCTGTGCTTCTGATAGACAACAGTCCATCCTGAATACCCCCTTCAGAGGCTACAAGCTCTTTGGGGCAGATGTCCAGAACATCCTTTCGGTCATACAGGCATCAGGGAGGACGCTGCTGTCAGTCCATTTGCTGTACCATACCCATCCAAGAAGTGAGCAGAAGATGCCTTTTGTCAGGCCTCCCACAGACCCAAGCCAGGTACCCTGCAACCTGGCAAGTGCAGAGCAGGAACAGCCCTGCCTACCCCTACCTCCACCACAGGTAAGGTCCCCGAAGGAGAGGAACATCCTTGTCCTCTGGTTCTGCCTCAGCTTGATTCCATACCAGACCCCCACCCTCCAGTACTGCAGGAGGTGGTGGTAGGGGGGTTACTTTTCCCTTCACCTGGACAGGTGGAGGGAGATCACAATGGATGTTTGGATCCTGCAGCTCATAGAGTAAGGCCACATTTTAGAACTTATGGAGTGACCTCCAGATCTGCCTCCAGTTCCTTTCAGTTATCCTCCAAGCCACATTCCAGTGCTACTGGAGGAAGTTCGTACACCGCTGCAGAAAACGGCCATAGAGCCAGTTCCCAAAGATCAGAGGAACAGGGGGTTCTAGTCCTTGCTTTTTTCGAATTCCCAAATCCACAGGGGATTTGTGGCCCATCCTGGACCTAAGAAACCTGAACTTCCACATCCAGTTCAAGATGGCAACCCTACAAGACCTGTTGCCTCTTCTGCACAAGGGACACTGGATATGCTCCCTAAGCATGCAGGCTGCATACCTACACATAAAGACTTATGCCCACCACAGGAAATACCTCAGGTTCCTATTCCGGGGGAGCACTACCAGTTCAGGGCATTGCCCTTTGGCCGAATGCTGCTGTCCGCTCCTATGAAATAGCCCTGGGCTTTACCACAGCCCACTGATCTGCCATGTGTTCCTCCCTGACATATTATCTGCCTTCCTCTGTGCTCCCTCCTTCCAGCCCAGCCCCATCTCTACCTCCCCCCCCCCAGCTCACCCATCCTTCTCCATGGGCCCCCACTGCCTGTAAACCACCCCACCAGTTTGTACTACCTACCCCCAGCCCCTCCCTCTCTTGCCCTACAGTACTATAACAGAGCCTCTAGCTGGAGACTGCTCGCGGCCCTAACCTCCTTCATCCACCACCCTTGGGAAGTGATGCTAGTAGCCCACTGCTACTACTCCCACCCCTTCTTGCACTACCTGCCCCCTCAGCACCCCCCCACCTCCCCCCCAGGCACCACGACAAAGCCTCTGGTTCAAGACCATGGGCTGCTTTGTGCTTCCCCTTCAGGAGGGTGATAACACCGTTGTCTGACCACTGCTATTGCCCTTGTGCTAGTAACCCTTAGGGGCCCTCACTGCACCTCTTTAAACCTTGTTACGGGGGGGGGGGCTGTGGAGTAGCAATATGGTGGACGTCTCCTGGCACAGCTCCAGATATAGAAACATGAAAAGCCTGCTTAAAACATATATTTTCTGGTCTAAATGCTCCCTTCTTTGTTACAACATCTGCCTGAAATAGAGCAGCACAGAATGGGACCCAAGAAAGATGGGAAACATGGGTCCCGAGTGCTGGATTCGTTTATTTCTCCCACAGGTTCTGCGACTGGCTCTGGGCCTAGTTCATCAGGTGGACCTGTGACCACAGAGTTACCAGCAGCACAGGTTATGGCCCTTCTGTCGAAGATTCAAGTGAATGGGGAAGAAACACTCAAGCGGTTGGCAGCTGTGGAGGCTAAACTTAATGAAAGCGACAACACACTTAAAGAACACTCAGCAGTGATTAACAATCTGTCGGAAGCTAATACCGGACAAGCAGAATGTAATGCTTCTTTTATTCGGGACATTCACTTTCTTAAAAATAAATTGGAATCTCTGGAGAACTCCCAACGACAGACCAATGTGCGGGTGGTGGGTTTTCCACCGTGGCTTGCGGGACGAGCCGATCTGCTGAACAATCTAAAAAAATGATCTTTGTGGACTTAAACCTGCTGCCATCTGATTCAGGGGTCTCTATTCTTAAGGCTTTCACCATCCCACAAAGGCCATGCCCTCGTGGGGATAGCTCTCAAAGGCCGGTAATGGTGATCGTCACACTGTCATCCCCAGAGGCACGAATACCTCTTTTGCAAGTGGCCAGGGGTGATATAGTATGGGAGCGTAGTCACCTGGCCCTATTTCCGGATCTATTGGCACAGACTCAAAATTGCTAAAAGGAACTCCAGCTTATAAAAAAGGACCTTTTGCGGAATGGAATCCAGGCTCAGTTGACATACCCTGCGAGGCTGCAGGTTTGCCACAAGTCCAAAGTGCATATTTTTGTGGACCCAATACAGGCGGCTGAATTTGCGGGGAAACTAATTGACAAGGCATGTCCAGTTTGAGCGAACTCGGATGAAGATGAAGAAGGCCGAAATGTACTTTAATTGGGACTTGCAAGTAACAGTTGGTCTTATGGTATCTTAATGCTGTGGCAGGCTCTCCCCAAAGGGGTTGGGGGGTTGTCAATTAAGGCCCATGGTCTGCTGCTTCAAATGGGGTAGTTTACCAGTTAGAAATAGCGAATAGAAAATTAAAATGTTGGGAGACAAATGATTTACTTCTTCCAGTTGTTAGTGTTTAAAATGTTTAACCAGTTGCTGCTTGACGATATTGCAAGTGTCTACTGATGTATTAGTTTAGCGGGGGTCAAAATTAAGTTTTGCAGCCACTAGCCAGCAGGGCTAATGACTGGGAAAATTCAGTAGCCCCACAGACTTTTCCGCTGGCCCAGTTGGTGTACATACTGAAGTGCTGCCTTCTCCAGTACAAACTTGCATGGCTAGTTAAATGAAAATCTTACTAGCCCAATACAGAATCTACCAGCATTGGTATAACCCTCGGCTGTGCCCCATGACACCAGATCTTCCTTTCTGCTGGAAGGTTCAGGTTCTCTCCTTAGCGCTCCCGCGTGTAGCAGGCCCTGGCTCTAGAATCTTTGGATTTACTTCCAAAACGTATTTTAAAACTCTCTCTTTCTAGTTTCGTCATTCTTTTCTCGCTACCGTGATGGAAGACAAATCTGTTCCTGGGTTGCGCCAGTGCCCCTGCGGGCAGAAGATGTCTCGCACCGATCCACACGCCGCATACGTCTACTGCCTGGGACAAGACCACGATCCGCAGGCTTGCGATCTCTGTTGGTCCTTTTCACCTTTGGTACTGGAAGACCACGCTGCCCGACTTCAGCTGGGGCAACAGGAAAAGCATTACCCGCCAGTTAAATCTAAGGATGCCCGTTGGTTGGTATCTGCAGCTATGGGCTGCACCGAACTGCGGAAAAGCATAAGGCCTTTGAGGAGGAGGAGGAGGAGGCGACTCAGGTCATGGCAGGCTCCTCTTCGGCTTCAACCTTCATTCTGCTCCAACTGGGATCCTTCTGTTCTTCTTCCTTCAAGGAGTTGTGACAGTCTCTCTCTACCAAGGG
Organism: Neoceratodus forsteri; assembly: GCA_016271365.2. Taxonomy (NCBI): domain Eukaryota; kingdom Metazoa; phylum Chordata; order Ceratodontiformes; family Ceratodontidae; genus Neoceratodus; species Neoceratodus forsteri. The sequence goes on along the minus strand of CM057450.1, from coordinate 879,856,970 downwards.
AGAGGGCCATTTGAGATCGCATGTTTTGCGCTCTCGGAAGAAGGAGTCGGAAAAGGACAAATCACAGTGTCGACACTCTTGGGATCGGGAGCGGTCGTGCTCACAGGAACCCCCTTTTTCGACTTCGGTCGAAGTCATGGCCAAGGTAACCCCGTCAGGCCAGTCAGCTGAGACACCTGTCGAAGTGGCCGAGATTTTTCTCTAGCCGATCAGTGGGTTGTCGCCCGATCTGGCCGACTACTCCTTATTTCGGATGCCATTGCATCCGGTGCCCTCGGACGGGTCGGCTCAGCCCGCTGGGCAAGACCTGTCCCCCAAGGAACCTGACCAGGAGGAGCAGTGTGTTTCCCTGACTCCTTCTGATGTCCCCTGTGGGCCCCGCTGATGGTCTCGGTCTCGTTCCTTGACTTTGATGTCAGACAAGACTCGCATTCATTGGCGACCTCGTTCCTGACGCCATGGTAAGCGGAGGTGCCACTCTTTGTCTTCATCTTCATCCTCTCGGGTGAGGAGAGGCTCCTGTGCAAGTTGCTTCGGCGCTACAAAGACCTAATGTCGCAGCAGTTTGTTCTGTCTGGGTTGAAACTGATTTGGGTTTCTAGAACGGCCATTAAGTGGCTTTCGCCTGAGTGACCGACGTCAGCCACAGCCACCGAGGTGCCAGTTAAGGCCCCGCCGGCTCAGCCGAAGCCGGCTACTCTTCCGATCCAGTTGGAACTGCTGCCTGAGCAACCGAAGTCTGGGGCTCTGACCAAGGAATCTCGGTCGGCCTAAGGCCTGCCCCATTGGTTCTCGGTCAGTCTTACTCCCGACCGCTCAAGGTGGATTGAGAGTGACAAGCGTGGTCGCCCACTTTACAAGGACTCCTCGGAGTCCGAAGATTCCTCCATGGTCTGCTGTCCTGTCGACGCTGAGTCTCTTGGGGGGGGGGGGTCTCTCTGTCGATGAGGGCCCTACCTCGCTCATGGGTATTTGTCGGCTCATTTCCGAATCCACAGGAATGGAGCTTGAGCCTGTGCAGAAATGGGCTAAGTCTCCCCTCGCAGAGATTCTGGACACAGGGATATTCCGATGGAGGCCTTTCTGGTGAGTGAGGCCATTGTGGGCCCAGCCTTGGAGCTGTGGCAGCATCCTGCATCTTGCCTTGCGCCTTCTGCCTGCGTGGTCCACAAGAATGCGGTCCCTATGGGGTCCCTTTCGGGGTTTTCAGAGCACCCCTTTGCGGTGGGGTTGGTGACTGACTCTGTCTTTCAGCATTCAGGCAACAAAGGGGATGTGGACAGACCCCCGGACAAGTAATCCAAACAACTGGACCATTCCAGGAAGAAGGTCTATGCAGCCTCCTCCCTTGGCCTTCTTCAGGCCAGTTCAGCCATTATGACACATTTCTCCCATGCCCTCTTGGGCTCCCTGGATGAGGTGATCCCTTATCTCCCGGCGGACCGCCAGACCACGGTCAAGCAAGTCCGGGACCAGGGTAGGGCAGTGGTGAAGCAACAACTCCAGATGACTCTGGACATTGGTGACTCCTGTGCCTGTTCGGTAATGGCCGCAGTGGCCATGTGCCACAGGGCTTGGCTATGCATCTCGACCTTTACAGCAACAAATCTGGCATTTGTCCCCTTCTTGGGCACCGACCTGTTTGGGCCTGGCGTGGAGGGCCCCCTCCAACATATAGAGAAGTCCATTGCCACCGTGGACTCCACCACATCTGCTCAGAAGGACAAGGGCCCCAAACGTTAGAACTGCAGGCCCTTTCATTCGTCGACTCCTGCAGCAGCAGGGCCAGCAGTCTCAATCTTGGTGTCCTCGGACCAAGTCTGTGGCCTCCTTGTTTAGGAAAACTGGGGGGGGGAAGGTTCCGGCAGTTCCTCCGCTAGACCCTCCTCCAAGCCTGCCCAGCGACGGGTTGGGGGGGTGCCTCCCTCAAGCCCGTCACACCTCCCCTGGGACCTCCCATGGGGGGCTGGCTCGGCCACTTCCTTTCCGCCTGGTCCGCTATAACCATGGACCATTGGGTTCTGAAAGTGGTCGCTCAAGGCCTGCCTCTGGAATTCGAGCAGTTTCATCCATATCGAGACCATGCCCCACGGGGAGCGTCTGGTGTCCACAGCCTCTCAGTCAGCTCTCCAAGACGACTTAGCTCAGCTCCTCCTCAAGGAGGCGATGCAAGTAGCAGACCCGCCTTCAGACCCAGAGTTAGTTTTCAGGTACTTCCTGGTACCGAAATGAACCGGGGGGGGGGGGGGCTGGCACACCATTCTAGATCTGCGTGACCTGAATAAGTTCCTTGGGTCCCGCACCTTCCGGATGGTCACTCTGGCTCAGATCATACCATCCTTGGAGCAAGGCATCTGTTTCTGCTCCCTAGATTTGCAGGACGCGTTCTTTCATGTCCTGATTTGTCCATCCCTTCGATGGTTCCTCCGCTTCCGAGCCGAGGGAACCCTTTATGAGTTCAAAGCCATGCCCTCCAGCTTGTCTTCTGCCCCCAGGGTCTTCACCAAATGCATGGCAGTGGTGGCAGCTTACCTGAGGCACCTGGGTGTACCCTTACCTGGATGACTGGCTGATAGCAGGTCCCTCCAGACGGGAGGTGGAGTGGTGCAGGGATCTGGCCCTCCAGACTTGCCTCGACATTGACCTCCTGATCAATGAGGCCAAGTCGGAACTCGTGCCTTCGCAGGTGATTCAGTTCATTGGGGCAGAGCTCGACTCCTGCCGAGCCAGAGCTCAGCTCCAGCCGGACAGGGCAGAGGTTCTCTCCTCCTTTTCCCAATCATTTCTCGTTGATCAGTTGCGCCCTGCCCAGGACTTCCTGTATCTTCTGGGCTACATGGCAGCCTGCACCAGTGTGGTCCGATGGGCCCACTGGCATATGCGTTCCCTCCAGTGGGAACTAGTCAGCCAGTGGTCTCAATGCTCAGGTCATCTCGACCAGCTGGTCTCTGTGACTCCGAGGATGTGGGACGGCCTCTGGTGGTGGCTTGTCCCATCCCACCTGCAGGAAGGGATCCCGTTTGTACGCCCTGAGCCGGTGGTCATCCTGACGACCGATGCCTCTCTGATGGGTTGGGGTACCTATCTGGGGGAGCACAGAGCCCACGGGCTCTGGTCCCCCAGGACTCCCGATACCACATCAAAGTGCTGGAGCTTTGAGCGGTTTGGCTAGCCCTGACTGCATTCGTTCTGTTCGGGGTCAAGTGGTCCAGGTCCAGACGGGCAACACCACGACCAAGTACTATCTCAACAGGCAGGGCGGGATGCGCTCCTTGCACCTCTGCAAGGAAGCTCTGTGCATTTGGTCCCTCGTGCTCAGCCTGGAGGCAGATCTCCTAGCCATTCACATGACAGGAGCCTCAAATCAGCTGGCCGATGCCCTCAGCTGGATGGATGGGGCATCTCACGGGTGGTCTGTCCACCAGGAGGTAGTAGAAGATCTGGTCTTCCACTGCGGCACCTACTCAGGTGGACCTGTTCACCTCCAGGGAGAATGCAAAGCTGAGGCTGTATCATGCCCACCCCGCTCGGCAAGGTTCACTGCAGGGTGATGCCTTCTTTGAGGCCATGGACCCCAGGCATCTTCTACGCCATCCTTCCCCTTCCTTTGATTCACAAAGTGCTCATCAAGGTCAGGAGGGACAGGGCACAGGTGATCCTGATAGACCCAGACTGGCCACGCCAGTTCTGGTATCCAGATCTTCCCAGCCTCAGCTCCAGGCTCCCGAGGTGGCTTCCAGTATGCCCGGACCTGCTCTCCGTCAGTCAGTGGAAGGTACTCCACCCGGACCTGCAGTTGGTGGCTAGAGTTCCAGGCCTTGGGTCTCTCTGACGAGGTCCTCAACGTTGTTGAGGCTTCCCATAAGGAATTGACTAGAAAATGCTATGTCTTTAAATGGAAGAGAGTCTCCATCTGGTTTCAGGGCAAAGAGTTGGACCCATCATCCTTTCCAGTGGCTAGTATTTTGGACTATCTTTGGTCCCTCTCCCAGCAGGGACTTCAGCTGACTACCCTAAAGGTGCATCTGGCAACCATCTCTGCTTACCGGGAATGGACCGGTCAGCAGTCAGTGGAACAGGAGAAGGTGATCTGGCACTTCTTCAAAGGCCTAGATCACATATCCCCTCCAGTGCATGAATCTCCACCTCTGTGGGATCTACTACTGGTTTTGGCAAAGCTCATGGGCAAGCCATTTGAACCGATGCACAAATGTGACATCTCACATTTGTCGTGGAAGACCGCCTTCTTGGTGGCTATCATGTCAGCCAGAAGGACTGGGGAGTTACAGGCATTCTCTATCGAGTCTCCTTACCTGATCTTCAGCAGGGACAAGGTTGTCCTGCGCCCCCACCCGAAATTCCTTCTGAAGGTGGTGTCGGAGTTTCACCTTAATGAGGGGATTACTCTGTCAGTGTTCTACCCCAGTCGCACTTTGGAAGTAGAGTACAGGCTCCATACTTTGGACCTGAGACGAACGCTTGCCTACTACAAAGAGTGAATGGCGGAAGTTCGGGGAGAGGTTCGCCAGCTGTTTGTCAACTATGCTGAAGCCACACCTGGCAGACCAGCAGCCAAGTGGACAGTAGCTAAATGGATTACATCTTGCATTGACCTCTGCTATAGGTTGGAGGATAGGGAGCCTCCCATAGGGTTTAAGGCTCATTCCACCCACCATACTGCTGCGTTGGTGGCTGCTTCTAGGGACGTCCCTATCCAGGAAATCTGCAGGACTGTTATCCTCCCATTACCACATCGACTGCGAGTCACGCCGGGATGCTGGTTTTGGAGCCTCAGTTCTCCAGTCCCTGTTTCCTAAGTAGGGGGTGTGTGTCTTGCCTCCCTCCTCCTAGAGAACTGCTAGGAGTCTGCCAAGAAGTGTGGAGAGAACAACATATCCACGATACTAGAAAAACAGGTTACTGACCTGTAGCAGTAGTTCTAGGTGTGGTATATGTTGTTCATCCACACTGACCCGCTCAACCTCCCTGGCTTCAACGCACAAACCTGGCTTCCAGCAGGCCAAGATCTGGCATCATGGGGCAGAGCCGAGGGTTATACCACCCGGGTGGGTGGGAGGAGCCAGCTTGAAGACTTTCTGGCACATCTTAAAGTGGCAAGGTATCTGCCAAGAAGTGTGGATGAACAACATATACCACTCCTAGAACTACTGTTACAGGTGAGTAACCTGTTTTTCTGTGCCACAGGTCTTAACCAAATGCTTAGTGGTGGTAGCAGCAGCCCTCAGGAGGGAGGGATTGTACGTCTTCCCTTACCTGGATGACTGGTTGCTCAAAGCACAGTCCAGGGAGAAACTGTCTTACACTCTAGTGAACACCTGACAGTTGTTCATTGCCCTAGGGATCACAGTCAACCTGCCCAAGTCAGTCTGACTCCTTGCCAGCACCTCCAGTATGTCGGATCTATACTGGACACCGCTCAGTGTGTGGTCTTGCTGCCCCAGGACAGGGCAGAATGCCTGATTGCTTAGGTCCAGCTGCTTTGCAGCAACCGGTATGTCACAGCCAGGACATTCCTCCAGTTACTGGGCCTGATGGCAGTGGCCATTGTCATGGTTCCTCTGGCCAGGCTGCACATGCGGATTCACCAGTGGACATTAAGCGTTCAGTGGGATCAGTGCACCGATGATCTAGAACAGAGGGTTCTAGTCACTTTGCCAGTAAAGAAGGTGCTACAGTGGTGGATGGATCCCTCCAGTTTGTTCAGAGGGGTTCCCTTCATTATCCCTTCCACTCATGAGATCATCACTACGGATGCTTCGACGATGGGCTGGGGGGTGCATCTGGGGCCTCACCAGACCTAAGGTACCTGGACAGCAGTGGTGAGTTCTCTCCACATAAACATCCTCGAGATGAGGGGTTGTCCTGTACAGCCTCTAGGCCTTCCAGTCTTACCTGTCCCCAGGGCCTCTGCTGGTGCAGTCAGACAACGTCGGTGTAGTCCGCTACATAAATAAGGGGTGCTCATTCATACCCTCTGTGCAGAGAAGCGATGAGGGTTTGGTACTTGGGCTCTAGAACTATTGGCAATACATGTTCCTGGTGTCTAAAACGTCCTGGCAGACAGGTTAAGCAGGTGGCAGTCCAGAATGCATGAATTGCCACTGAGCCGTCCCCCCCCCCCCCATCTTTAAATTGTGCCCCCTTGTTCTTGCACCTCTTTTCTGAAAGATACGAGGGGAGCAGTTGGTGTTGCCTACCTTGACTTCAGCAAAGCTTTTGATACTGTTCCACGTAGAAGATTGATTAATAAGCTGGGTAGGCTCGGGGTGGGTCAGACATTGGTCAGCTGGGTGGCAAACCGGCTGATGGGCAGAAAACAAAGAGTGGCGGTAAACAGTATACAGTCAGAAGAGATGCAAGTCACAAGTGGGGTACCTCAGGGATCAGTCCTGGGGCCAGTCATCTTCAATATATTCATCAGTGACATTGCAGATGAACTGGAGGGTAAGGTTTGTCTGTTTGCAGATGACACCAAGATCTGCAACAGAGTAGATGATCCAGATGGTGTGGGCAGAATGAGAAGAGATCTGGATAAACTAGCAAAATGGTCGAAAGAGTGGCAACTGGGGTTTAACGCAAAGAAGTGCAAGATCATGCACATAGGGAAGAGAAACCCTGAAGCCACCTATAGGCTGGGAGGGGAGATGCTGGCAGTAACAAGAGAAGAAAGAGACTTGGGTGTCGTCATCACCGATGACCTGAAATCATCCAAGCAGACCTCTAAAGCAGTAGGTAAGGCTAGAGGGATGTTGGGGTGTATTAGTAGGGGTATCACAAGTCATAAGAGGAAGGTAATAATCCCTCTTTACAAGACACTGGTTAGGCCCCATCTGGAGTACTGTGTGCAGTACTGGAGGCCACACCTTCACAAGGACATTAACCAAATCGAGGCAGTCCAGAGAAGGGCAACCAAAATAGTGCAGGGACTGCATCAGAAAACATATGAGGACAGATTAACTGAACTCAATATGTATATCCTAGAGCAAAGGAGGGAGAGAGGTGATATGATTGAAACATTCAAACACCTTAAGGGCATTAACAAGGTGAAAGAGTCTGACATGTTTCAATATAAGAAAAATAGCAGGACAAGAGGACACAGCATGAGATTAGAGGGAGGCCGATTAAGGGGTAATGTGAGGAAGTTCTTTTTCACAGAAAGGGTGGTAGATGCATGGAACAGCCTACCGCAGGAAGTGGTGGATATGAATACAGTGCAGGGCTTCAGACAGGCATGGGATAGGCAAAAGGGAGCAATACAGATAAGTGTGAATAGATAGGCCATTGACAGAGCAAATGTCTATGGCACATTCATAAGGTAGAAAAAGAAATGGGCAGACTGGATGGGCCTTGCGGTCCTTATCTGCCGTCAACTTCTGTGTTTCTGTACTACCCTCTTGTACTTTTAATTCCCTTGAGATACCTTGAAGTTTCTATCATGTCCCCCCTCTCTCTTCTTTCCTCAAGGGTATACATATTAAGCTGCTTTAGTCTCTCCTCATATGTGTTCTGGTGCAGACCCTGCACCATTTTGGTTGCCCTCCTCTGAACAGCCTCCACTTTGCCTATGCGGAGATGGGGTCTCCAGAATAGCACGCAGTACTCTAGATGGAGTCTCACCAACTGTCTGTACAAAGGGATAACAACTTCCTGCTTTCTACTATTGATGCCTCTCCCTATGCATCCCAGTATCCCCCCAGCCCTCCTTACTGCCTTCTCACATTGCTTGCCCACCATTAGGTCATTAGTGTACACCTCTACCTGATTTTTCACAAGGATAGCATGACATTGTGTACAAACCCTTGTTTTTTCACTTAAAGTGGTTTCTGGCTTCACATTGAATCAGACCATTAACCTGCCAGTGTATTATCCTGAGCGTACTAACAAGGGTGAGGAATTACTCCACATTGCTTGCCCACCATTAGGTCATCTGATATAATTACTCCTAGGTCTTTTTTGATTTTTGTTGTTGTTTGCAAGTGTTGTGAACATTTACAAAGGTCAGCATGTAATGCTTCAGATGCTGCTGCTGGATCAGCTGCCTCCGGTGTCTGCCTCAGAAGGTACTCCTGACTTAGAATGGCAGGATTTGTTTCAGATGTAAAACATAACTGTGCTTAATGCCCTCTTTTCAGCCAAGATATGGATAATGCATTGAGGGACATACAGTCATCCAGAATGATTGTTAAGGTCTGTGAAATCCCTGACCCCACCAGAAAGTATACAGGGGTTGTGGTAGGAGTGCTTTTTGGAAGCCTGCTGGCTGTGGAGGCCACAGCTACCGTCAGCCCTGCTGTGTCAGAGATGGTGGTCCCCTAGCTGGACCTGCTACCCAGCGTTGCTACTCTAAGGCTCCCATAGGTTCTGATTCAGGTGGCCCTGCTGCCTCCAGCACCGTTCTGACTCCCCACTTCCTCCCCCTCCACAGCTGCCGCCAGGGGTGCACGTGGGGTGAAGGATCTCACTTCACCTGCAGAAATGGAGGGAGATATCCTCAGATGAATAGCTCCTGGAAATAGTGGAAAGAAGGCATGCACTGGAACTACTTTCAAAACTTCGAGTACATCCTCCACCTCATTCTCATAATCCTCCAGGATAGCTGTCATTGTTCAGTGCAGTGAAGAAGTTCAATCCCTGCCTCAGAAAAAAAGGCCTTGAGCCTGCTGCTCCCAAAAAAAGTAACAGGGGTTTTACTCTAGGTACTTTCTGGCCCCAAAAGCCATGGGAGACTTACATCCCATATTAGACTTCAGAGCCCTGAAGAAATTAATCAAAAACAAAAAATGTTTGAATGGTGTCTCTTCAAGCTCTCATTCCTGTTCTGCAAAAATGGGACTGGTGTTGTCCTCTGGACATGAAGGATGCTTACCTTCGTATCAGAATCAGTACATGCAGCAGGCAGTGTCTCAGATTCATGCTGGTGGACTGCTGTTATCAGTTCTGAGTCTTGTCCTTTGGTTTATTGTCAGCATTGCAGATATTTAACAAATGCTTTCCAGTTTTGGCAGCCTCTGAAGAGCCCGGTGGTACAGTACACAGTATCTTGAACTCAGCAGTTGTTTGAACACCTGGGTATTATGGTCAGTGCACTGAAATCAGTTCTCACTCCATGCCACTAGACAAGACAGTGAGCAGTGCGTTCCTGTCCCATGACAGAGCAGATGACCTGCTTGCCCAGGTCCGTCTCTTTTACAGGAGTCACTGTGTGTCCACCAGGAATATATTCTGCCTTCTGGGCCTTATGGCAGCCGGCAACGTGACTATCCCATTCGCATGTCTGTGTATTAGAATCATTCAATGGATTCATCTGGTGCAGTGAGGGAGAGACCAACTGACGGATACACTGGACACATGATCCTCATCATGTCCCCTCTCAGAAAGCCTCTACTGTGGTGGCTGGAACCTCTGCACTTACTGCAGGGTGCCCCCTTTTTCTCAACTCTGGAGCACATCCTCACAATGGATGGCTGTGGGAAGGGATGTGATGCCCATCTGGGCCTTTACCAGACCCAGGGGCTGTAAGCAGACTGAGATTCTGATCTCCACGTTAGTGTTCTGGAGATGAGGGTTGTTCTTTTTGGGCTCCAGGCCTTCAAAGAACATCTCTTTCCTGTTGCCCTATTGGTAGGAACAGACAGTAGTGTGATGCACTATATCACCAACCAAGGGGGCACTCACTTGTATCCTCTGTGCAGGGAAGTGATGAGAGTATGGCAGTGGGCACACTCTTATGGTCTGCAGTCGACAGCCATTTTTCTTCCAGGAGTCCACAACGTCTAACTGTCCACCTAATTCTATCCCAGTCTCGGTATACAAGTGGGAACTGCTGACGTCTGTGGTAAGTGATCTCTTCGCAAGATGAGATTGTCCATAGTTGGACCTTTTTGTGTCCCCACAGAATGCAAAACTGCCGCATTTGTGCTCAGTCACTCCAGCGCCTGGAGTTTTTGGGCAAGACGTCTTGACCTTCTCCTGGAGGGAGTGCTTCTTTACGCATTCCCTCCGATTCCTCTCATTCAGAGGATCCTTCTAAAGTTGTGGGCAGAGGTGTCAATCCTGATATTGACTTCCCCCTTTTGGCCTCTCATAAATTTTCCGCTTCTGTAGCATCTGGCAGTGGAGCCACCATTCAGTTACCCCTGTGTCGGGGTCTGCTGTCCCAGGACAGGGATTCCCTGGTCCACCCAGACCTCAGATCTCTCCATCTGCATGCTTCTCTCCTGAGGATGTAGCCATAGCATGGTTTGGGGTTTCTTCCCAAGTGGCTGATGTCTTGCAGGCAGCTAGGAAGTCTTCCACTAGACATACCTATTCACAGAATTGGAAGCGTTTTGTTGTTTGGCGAGTTTCTCACCCTGTGAATCATTTTACCTCTCCTGTAATACTGTACTTTTCTACCTCCTGTCTTAGTCGGACTAAGTCTGCAGTACTCCTCCATTAAGGTGCACTTGGCTGCAGTATCGGCCTTCAATGCCCCTGCTGATGCACATGCAGTGGCATAACTGGAAGTGTCCATATATTCTTGAAGGGTATTTTGCAAATGCATCTTCTGGTTCATAAAGTTGTTCCACCATGGGACCTTCATTTTATACTTGAGAAGTTTACTTTAGCTCCCTTTGAACGCACTGCAACTTGTAAACTACACTTCCTTTCTTGGAAGGTGCTTTTTATGGTTGCTGTTATGTCAGCCCAAAGGATTTCTGAGCTTCAGGCTCTTATTAGTGTACACCTCTACCTGATTTTTCACAAGGATAGCATGACATTGTGTACAAACTCTTGTTTTTTCACTTAAAATGGTTTCTGGCTTCACATTGAATCAGACCATTAACCTGCCAGTGTATTATCCTGAGCGTACTAACAAGGGTGAGGAATTACTCCATATCCTTGACGTACACAGAACCTTACAGATCTTGTTTGGGAGTATCTCAGTCATCAGGTCACACTAGTAACTTCACCACCAGTGAAGCAGGATCCATACAGAAGATTTTTAACAGTACAACTGGGGCTGTCCGCACTGACATAATCTGTTGATGTCACCAACCATATATAGGCTTGAGCGGCCCCGCTCCCTCCTCAGTTCTTTCCTGCAGTTGACCTGGTCTGCATGGGTCTTCACGGAAACTCTGACTCAGTTTTGCATGTTTTTGCCTACAGTTTTGGTTTTTTCCTAGTTTTCAGAATCTCGTCTTTTTAGAGAATCCTCTTCTGAGAATTTTTCTTTCTCTCTTCCCCGTTGCTACTGTGACGGGCAGACTTTTGCCTCTCCATAGGTATTTTCTTGCCTTTTGGTGTGTGCTGTCTTGGGCCTCCCTCGTCGATTGGAACTGCGAGCCTCAGTGGAAGTCTTTTTACTCTTGCCCTCAGGCGCAGAAGATGTCTCTTTAGCCTCCCTGCAGGGTGCAGTTACTGAGCAGGAACCCTCCAGGGTCTCCCTCCCTCCTTCTCACCAGCGGTTTCTTCTAGCTCGGCGTTCCCAGCCACTGAGGGCTCATTCTCCTTCACAGTGTTTTTTCCTCGTTGAGGGCTTTGGCCTTGTCGAGGATCACTGTCCAGGTCTTTGCCCTTCCACACCCATGCCAACAGTGCTGTCGCCCACTTTGCCATGTGTCAGGTAGCAGCCTCTCGGGTCCACTTCCCCCGGTGTTCCCAATCCTGTGGCTTATTCTTCAGTGGGTTTTTCCTCATCCGCGGCTTTGGCTTCATTGAGGATCGCTGTCCAGATCTTTGCCCTTCCAGACCCATCCTGGCAGTACTATTTTACAAGAAGACCCACACCCCCCTCAGTGGCTGCAGATATCCTAGAAGATTTTATTTATTTTGGGTTCCAGATAACACCTTTGAGCATTGCTCATTTGCAAAGGTTCCACACCAGTATAACATTACAGACACAATAACAATAAAATAATATGAGAATCGTATTACAAAATAAGTAGCAACAGAGGTGTGGTTAACAGAGTAGCAGCACATGGCATTGTCTAGGGCTACATGCGGTGGTTCACTCTGAAAGGAGGTGTGAAGGGTAGGGAGGAGCAGCCAGGGGACATAGGAGAGGAGGGGCGCAGTGGGATGTAATAAAAGGTGGGAAGGGGTGGGAAGGGCGACTGTGCCTAACAGTGTTAGGGGAAGGTTAAGGTAGGTTGAGGAGGTGGTAGAGGTGGGAAGGTTAAATTTGGGTGGAGGGTGGCTGTAAAGGGGTAGAGGTGAGAAGTTGAAAGGGGATGGCAGATGGAGTGGTAAGGGGAGGTGGGGGTAGTTGAGAGATGGGATGGTAATTGGGGAGTGGTGAGGGGAGTTGAGAAGTTGAAAGGGGTGGTAGATGGGAAACATAGAAGTTGGACGACGATAAGGACCGCATGGCCCATCCAGTCTGCCCATTTCTTTTCTACCTTATAAATGTGCCATCGGCCTTTGCTCTTCAGTGGCCTATCTATTCATACTCATTTGTATTGCTCCCTTATGCCTATCCCATGCCTGTTTGAAGCCCTGCACTGTATTCATAGCCACCACTTCTTGAGGTAGGCCATTCCATGCATCCACCACCCTTTCTGTGAAAAGAATTTCCTCGCATTCCCCTTAATGGCCCCTCTAATCTCATGCTGTGTCCTCTTGTCCTGCTATTTTTCTTATATTTAAACATGTTAGACTCTTTCACCTTGTTAATGCCCTTAAGGTGTTTGAATGCCTCGATCATATCACCTCTCCCTCCTTTGCTCAAGGGTATACATATTGAGCTCTGTTAATCTGTCCTCATATGTCTTCTGATGCAGTCCCTGCACCATTTTGGCTGCCCTTCTGGACTGCCTCAATTTGGTTAATGTCCTTGTGAAGGTGTGGCCTCCAGTACTGCACGCAGTACTCCAGATGGGGCCTAACCAGTGTCTTGTAAAGAGGGATTATTACCTCCCTCTTATGACTTGTGATACCCCTACTAATACACCCTAACACCCCACTGGCCTTACCTACTGCTTTAGAGGACTGCTTGGATGATTTCAGGTCATCAGTGATGATGATGCCCAAGTCTCTTTCTTCCTTTGTGACTGCTAGCAACTCCCCTCCCAGCCTATAGGTGGCTTCAGGCTTTCTCTTCCCTATGTGCATGATCTTGCACTTCTTTGCATTAAATCCCAGTTGCCACTCTACTGACCATTTTGCTAGTTTATCCAGATCTCTTCTCATTCTGCCCACCCCATCTGGATCATCTACTTTGTTGCAGATCGTGGTGTCATCTGCAAACAGACAAGCCTTACCCTCTAGTCCATCTGCAAGGTCACTAATGAAGATGTTGAAGAGGAGTGACCCCAGGACTGATCCCTGAGGTACCCCACTTGTGACTTGCATCTCTTCTGACTGTATACCATTTACCACCACTCTGTTTTCTGCCTGTCAACCAGTTTGCCACCCAGTTGTCCAACGTCTGACCCACCCCGAGCCTACCCAGCTTATTTATCAATCTTCTATGTGGAACAGTGTCAAAAGCTTTGCTGGAGTCAAGGTAGGCGACATCAACTGCTCCCCCTTGGTCCAGGTGAGGTGGGAGCAAAAGGAGAGGGTAGATTGGTACGGGAGGCAGAGAGAGAGAGTGATAGGAGGGGTGGTCTATCTTGCGCATGGACATGGGGAGGGTTGAGATGTTCTCTTAGTTACCTTTTAAATTGCCCAATTTTGGGTAGCTTTAATAATGATTGAGGGAGTTCATTTAGCCAGAGAGGTGCACGTCGGCAGTAGGATCTCGTAGCCTGGCTGGTCTTACAAAATGGAACATGGAGGGCATTTCTACTCTCATTTCTTGTCTGGTATGTGTGGCAATAGCTGTCTGCTTGTTATAATTTGTATTATATTTTTTCTATAAAATATATGTTTTTGAATTCTGGGAAACATGGCAGTCAGCAAAGCATCATGGAACCTTGATTTTCAAAAATATATTGTTCTCTCTCTGAGTTCTTTGTCTTTTAGAAAAATTAACACCTATCTTCTAGAACCTGTGTGGAAATATTGGTGCTTTGAAGTGAAAGTATTGCCTTTTTACGAGGTGACAGGAGGGAGAATGCTTCCTAGTCAGTCAATGTCAAAAATCTCACGATGTTGAGAGGTGGTTCTCAGACTGTTTTCCTGAGAGATCATAGAGATATTTTGACCTGTCATAAAGCATACTCTGTGGCCAACTAATTAGGAAGTGTATGTTTTTTTAATTGGAATGTTTTGCAGTGTGCAGCAGCATATGATTGATCAATTAATTACAGGACTAAGAGTGACCTCATGCCAACAACTAGAGCGGTGACATCACAAGGAGGGTGGGACTTTAACTCTTTGATACCATATGAGGTTAGACGAGGCCAAAATGGCCAGGGGACAGGTGGACAAGGACAAAAGGGCATACCCCAGGGGACAGGTGGACAAGGACCATATCGTTACTCAGGAAGGGTGGAGCACGAAACAAGCAATGTATGGAAATCACTCCATAGGGAGCAGAGGAGGGAGGGGGAATAGGAGAGAGCAATTCGGGGGCAAGCATCACACGTACTAATCGATTCACCCTGCTATATCCAGGAGATAAATTGAAGGAGGCTGGTGGGAGGGGGAAGCAGGCAGACAGAGAAGGTTTGGTCAGTAAGCTGAGGAGGGAGCCAGATCCAAAGGAAAGGATGGGGGGGGAGGGACATGAGCCTAGGGTGGAGGAAGGTATGGTAAATGGGGAGCACAGAAAGAGGCCGGGGAAGGGACAGGACTTGGATCGGGCCAGGGTCCAGTCTGGGGAAGCCCACCAAGAAGGGGGTGGTAGAGTTCTCTAGACAGGCCAGCTTGAGACAGGAAAATCAGAGACTGGGAGAGGAAGAGGGAAGGGTAGGGAAGTGCTGGTCCGGGGGAGCAGTAGGAGGATGCTTGGGTGGGGGATCTAAGGATAATGGCTCAGGAAGGGAGACTGGGGTAGATATGGGGTGGGCAAACTTGTGCCACCCAGGAGATTGGGGGGGCAAGGAGCAAGATGGGAGTCGCAGGCAGAAGAAAGAACACGGTAGGGCATGCATAGGTGTGTGACCCCAAGGCTGAGGGCAGTGGGAGGAGCAAGCTGGGGGTCGATGACAGAAGGAGGAACCTGGAAGAAACAAAATGGGCTATTAAAGTGGGGAGAGGGGTAAAGGTGATTCTGCTGGGGGACTCCATGACAAGGGGTATCCAGTGGGAGGGGGCAGGGGAGAGTAAAAGCTCAGTCAAGGCTAAATGTATCCCAGGACTGTCCATACACAGGCCAAATTCCAGCTATACTTGATAGCACTGGAATGCGGGGGATCCCCAGACTTTCTAGTACATCTGGGAACAAACGACTAGGAAGGGAACAGTGAACTAGAAATACAGGCTAGATTCCGGGAACTGGCTAGGGTTTTCCACTCTATAGGAAGCACAGTTTCCTTCTCTGAGAGTCTGCCAATACCAAAGGTAACCAGGGAGAACAAGCAGAAACTTAGAGGGGTAAACCAGTGGCTCAAGGACTGGTGCAGGGCAGAGGGGTATGGGCTGGTGTGGGACTGGGGGGATACTTGGGAGGATAAGGGGCTGTATGCCAGGGATAGGATACACCTCAATCTGGAGGGGAGGGAGATCTTGAAACTAAAGCTCGCTGGATTTATAGGTAAGAGGTGGGGTTTAAACTTGTAAAGGGGGGAGGGTTAAGTAAAAGAAAGGCCCCAGGGGGGCTGCTCGTGGGACTAGGGCATGAAAAGAGTGCGGGGGACTGTGTTGCAAATCCATGGAGAATTGTGCAGAAAAGGGACTGCACAGTGCTGGGGGGACTGGAGAGGGGGGGGAGAGATCGGGGTGGAGGACAGCCTGATCAATGCCAGGAGCATGGGCAATAAAATGCCCAAGCTCCAGGCTGTGCTGGTTGAGGGAGCAGCAGATGTGGCGGCAATTACAGAGACATGGGCCACCCAGAGAAATGATTGGGGCCTAAACTTGGAGGGCTACAAAAATATTAAGGAAAGATAGAGGAGTGGGAAGAGGGGGAGGTGTAGTGCTTATAGTCAGGAATGACATAGTGGTTAGTGGAGTGGAGGAGGCTGCAGGGGATGTGGAGGTGATTTGGGTAACCCTGCAAATGAGGAGAGGGAAGAAATTGAAAATAGGGGTGGTGTACAGGCACCCCCATAATAGAGGAGGCTCTGGAGGATAAACTGGTTGAGAACATCAAGGGTCACTGTGACCTTGGAAAAGGTAGGGTGGTGGTCATGGGAGACCTTAATATGCTGTGGTCAGAATGGGACACTATGACGTCCTCTGTGGCCAGGGAACAGAGACTGAAGGTCATCTATCAGGGTGCCTTCCTGGTCCAATAGGTGGGGGGACCTACTAGGGAGGGGCGGATATTGGACGTTGTCCTAGCGGACAGTGACCAGATAAGGGGCCTGGAGGTGTGCAGCCCACTGGCAGGTGGTGACCACGCCACAGTCTGGTTTCTGTTGTATCTAGGGGGGTAGGTAAACTGTATTAATACAGTAGTGGTAGACTTCAGGGGAGCGGACTTAGTGGGTATTGGTAGGATTCTGTGGGGGAGCTTGGACAAGATTAGGCCGGACATGGATGGTGGAAGCTTGTGGGAGACCATTAAGAAAGGCGTGCAGGAGGCTACTAGGTCCTGTACAAAAGTATGGTAGAACCAGTAAGCCATGTTGGTGGACCGGGGTGGGTGCAGGAGGCGGTGAGGGAAAAAAAGGCTGCCTACGCACGTTTTAAGCGGCGCTCAAGGCGGGGAACAAGGAGTGGGTAGAGTACGAACTGATGGCCAGGATGGTCACCAGAGTGGTGAGGGGAGCCAAGGCGGGGATGGAGCAAAACCTGGCTTGGGATATCCAGAGGGGGGAAACGGATTCTATAGATACATAGGAGAAAAGAGAAAATTGAGTACACAGATCAGCAGGATTAGGACTTGGGGGGGGGGGGGGCTCAGGAAGCAGGGGAACAGACTGAGGTGCTTAATGAGTACTTTTCCTTAATCTTTACAGAGGGGGACAGGAAAATCCCCACAGTCTGATAGGAGGGAAGGGGAACTAACAAAATCAAGAGGTCAGTCGGAGTCCATAGGACTGAAGGAGGCTAGGGTAAAGGCTGGGCCAGACCTAGAAGGGGATGGGAGGTTGCATGAGGGGGAGGCCTGCAAGGGAGAACTCACAGTGGATAGAGTGAGGGAGGCCCTTCGGAAGCTAAAATACTGATAAGGCCCTGGGGCTGGATGGGCTACATCCAAGGGTTATGAAGGAACTGGCGGATGAGCTGGCAGCCCCACTGGCTGTACTCTTTAATGTCTCTCTGAAGACAGGTTGGGTGCCCCATGACTGGAGGGTGGCTCATGTAGTGCCTATTCATAAAGGGGGCTCTAGAGAGGAGATGGGGAATTATAGACCTATCAGCCTAACGTCTGTGGTAGGCAAAGTAATGGAGGGCATTATCAAGGAGAGGCTTGGGAGGCAGTTGGAAAGGTTACGGCACTGGGACAATAAACAGTATGGTTTCGTCCCAGGGAGATCGCGTCAGTCCAGCCTTGTGGAGTTTTATGACTGGGTGGCAGGGGCCCTGGACAGACATAGGCCAGTGGATGGTCCTCAACCTGGATTTCAGCAAGGTGTTTGATTTGGTACCCTACAATGGTCTGATAATAAAGCTTGGGGGGGATGGGGGTGGGAGGGCAGTGGCTTAAGTGGGTAGAAAATTGGCTTACGGGGCGAATACAGAGGGTAATGGTTGGTGGGGTAGTCTCTTCCCCCAGGAAGGTAATCAGTGGGGTCTCCCAAGGTTCAGTATTGGGGCCACACCTGTTCAGTGCCTATATCTCGGATATAGGGAGGGGGGGTTAGGAATAGGCTGAGTCTCTTTGTGAATAACTCCAAACTGGGAGCACTGGCGGAAGGGGAGGAAGCGAGAGAGACAGTCCAGGGGGACCTGGATACTCTGGAGGGGTGGTCAAGGAGGTGGGGATTGAAGTTTAATGCTGGGAAATGTAAGGTGCTGCATTTGGGGTCAGAAACCTGGGCTGTGTATACACCCTGGGGGGGGGGGAGACAAACTGCAAGCCACATCGGGTGAGAGGGATCTGGGGGGGTGGTGGTGGTAGACATCAAAATGAATAACTCTGAAAACTATAGAAGAACCGCAGCCAAAGCAAACAGGATACTGGGCAGTATAGCCAGGGGGATTACATCCAGAAGGAGGGAGGTGATCCTCCCTCTGTATAATGCCTTGGTCAGGCTGCAACTCGAGTACTGTGTGCAGTTCTGGAGACCTCATCTGAGGAAGGGCATAGCACTGCTGGAGGGGGTCCAGAGGAGGACAACCAGGGTGATTCAGGACATGGGGGGAGGCCATATGAGGAGAGACTGGAAGAGCTTGGGCTGTACACACTGGAGGAGAGGAGGGACGGGGAGACATGATAGGGATTTTCAAGTACGTAAAAGGAATAACCAAGGACAGAACCAAGTAGCTGTTCAGGCTAAAAAGGGGGGAATAACCATGGGGCACTAGTGGAAATTGGAGGGAGGGAATTACAGGGGGGAACGTAAGAGACATTACTTCACTGAGAGGGTGGTGGAGCAATGGGATGCAATGCCCTGGAGGCTGGTGGAGGTTGGCACAGTGGAGGGCTTCAGGAAGGGGTGGGATTAGGTACAAGGGGAAACAAGCCCAAGAAGACCCTCTCAGAGACTAGGGGGGTGGGATAGCGAGCACCCTCTAGGGGGCTGGCTACCGAGCAGACATGATAGACCATTTGGCCTATTCAAACAACATGAAGTCTTGCTATATTCTGACATATGCAGTGAGTCCCAACCTTCGAACTGCTCCGGAGGTGAAAGAGTTAACTTTCCATGCCAGGCATGGAACGCTGAGCTCGAGTTCGGTTGAAACTCTGTCTGTTGTTCTTCAAACTCAGACCGTCACATTCTTTACTCTGCCTCACTGAACAGTCGCTCCGGAGATTTCTCCTTCTGCTTGGTTCATTTTGTCGGTTAAAGTATTGTTTTTCTCGGTTTTCGACCGAATTTAAACCGCAACCGGTCGGTTCAGGCTCTGTCTGTGGTATTTGTGAGTACTAGATAGGTTTTACATTAATTCTCTTCTGTGTGGAACTTGTAGCGGTTTATCGGTTCGGTTTGAACCGATCAGGTTGTTTAAAATATCTTAATCTGTGATTTAGAGTGTGGTTACTGTTCTATCGGTTCAAAAAACGATTTTATTATGCTTTTTTCCACGACTCCGTGACACGTTGGGGAACCGATAAGGGGGTCTTACCTGGCAGATTGCCATAAATGGGTAAGTTTGGTTAGGACTGGCACTATGTCTGAAAAACCCAAAGGAAAAACCAGGCCCACTGGGTTTCAACACTGCAGTGTGTGTGGGGAAGTCTTTGCCAAGGCTGACCCCCACACCACCTGTGTTTATTGTCTGGGGTTTGACCACCTCAATGCAGACTGCCAGATTTGTAAAAATTTTCCTGCAGCTACCCTGGAAAAGAGAGTTGGTAGGCTCAGGGAAAGGGAGGCCAAAAAGTCCGCTGAACCGGATGGCCAGCACAGTTCGGTTCCAACCGAACCAGAGGTAGTGCCCTCTGACCAGGGCAAGACTTCTTCGGCCAAAAGGAGATCCGACTCTGAGGAGTCAGTTCCAGCAAAAAGGACTAGGAAATCAGCTGGTGTGGAGCCAAAACTTTCCTCTCCAACTGCTGAAGAAATAGCCAAAGCAATTAAAATTGTCCAGTCGCTTTCCCCGGTTCCGACTGAACCGGCACCATCAGGTAAGCGCCCGGTTCCACCGGTTCAGGAGTATGATTTAGAGGAATATTATGAACCGGAGGAGGGGGAAGAGGAATATGAGGAGAGTGAACGTGGATTTGAAAGTCTGGATGTGCCCATTGACCCGGACATCTCCCCAGACAGACCTTCAGGAGTGTCTCCTCCTAGGCTTTCTGAGTCCCCCTCTCATTTCATGTTATATAAAAAAGTGGCTGAAACCCTCCAGCTCCCTATGGAGGATGCTGTGGATGATCAAGAGGAGCCTGACTCTGTGGAAATGATGGATATCCCAGAGTCTAGGAGACTGTCTATTCCCTTGCATAAATCTTTTGGGAAACAGACATTTAAAATTCTAAAAACTCCTCACACTACACCTCCTGTGGATAAGAGAATGGACAAGAGGTACACATTGTCAGGCTCTGTTACGGAGTTCCTCACACAGCAATGCAGCCATGTGGGGGTAGTGCAGGCTGCAGCCTGTGACAAGGCAAATATTCCCTTGGCTTCACACCCCCGGACAAGGACTCTAGGAGGATTGATGCCATGGCAAAGAAACAGTACATGGCAGCATCCTTGGGACTCAGACAGGCAAATTATATGGCTTATGTTGCTAGATGTCAGAAATCCAGATGGGATACTGTTATGGCTCTAGCAAAATAGGTCCCTGGCCAGCTTGCCAAGGAGCTGGAGCAGGTGGCTGCTGATGGTATTGAGGCATCCAAGGTGCAATTCCATGCTGCAGTGAACTCAAATGATGTGTCATCAAGAGTCATGGCTACATCTGTGGCACTTCGCAGAATGGCTTGGCTCAGATGTACTAGCCTGTCACAGAATACCCAGACTAAGGCCATGGATTTTCCTGTTGTGGGTAATTCCCTGTTTGGGGAGCAGACAGAGAATTACATGAAGAAAATGGATGAGTATAGGACCACCTATAGGAGTGCACAGGCCAAGGAAAGGCAGGCCACTCCTCAAAGGCAGCTTCCCAGGGGCAGGGCAGGCCTTTTCATAGGCCTTTTTACCAAGCCCATGCCTCCTCTTCTGCTTATGCCCAGAGGGGGTTCTTTAGAGGGAGAGGCAGACGGGGTACAAGCAGGCCTGCTTCCACCCCTCAGCCCAAAGCCCCTGCCAAGCAGGCACCCTGATGGGGTTCCCAGGGCCAATTCTCAGCTATCTGTAGGGGGCAGGCTGGCTTACTTTGTCCAGGACTGGGAGTCTCTGACATCAGAGAAGTGGGTCCTGGAAGTAGTAAGCCAGGCACTGGTTCTCAGCTTCAGAAAGTTTCCAAAGATGAGAACCAGATCCTTTCCACCTGCAAATCCACCAGAGACACTTGCCCTAGAGGCAGAGGTCTCTTCCCTCCTGGCTCTCAGAGCTGTGGAAAGGGTTCCACCCCTACACCAGGGCAAAGGGTTGTACTCCAGGTACTTCCTTACCCCAAAAAAGACAGGAGAATGGCAGCCCATCCTGGATCTCAGATACTTAAACAAGCACCTTTTAAAACCAAAATTCAAATTGGTGACTCTGGGAATTATTCTACCCTCTCTAAGGCCAGAGGACTGGCTAGTTCCTGGACCTCAAGGATGCCTACTTCCATATTCTCATCAGAAGCTCCCATCGAAAGTACCTCAGGTTTGAGCTGCCCTCAGGCCATTACCAGTTCAGAGCAATGCCCTTTGGCCTCACCTCTGCTCCAAGGGTATTCACAAAATGCCTGGCAGTAGCAGTTGCTTCTCTAAGAAGGCAAAAAATTGCCATCTTCCCTTACTTGGACGACTAGCTCATAGTAGGCCAGTCCCCAGACCAAGTCAGGTTACACCTACAGATAACTCAGCAACTGCTTACCTCTCTAGGTTTCCTTCTGAATCTTTCAAAGTCAGTTCTAGAGCCTGTCCAGCTCCTCACCTTCATAGGTGCAGAGCTGAACACAGAGAAAGCCAGAGCCTTCCTTCTTTTGGACAGGGCAAGGACCCTGGTCTCTCTGGCCTCCTCATTCACCCTGCAGGTGTCTCGACCAGCAGGGCATTTTCTACAGCTCCTGGGGCACATGGCTGCTTGTACAGCAGTAGTGCAGGGAGCAAGATTTCAGATGAGGGACATTCAGTTCCATTTGAGAGCCTTTTGGTCTCAAAAGAAAGACCCTCTAACCAAATTGATCCCAGTGACACAAACCCTTATCCAGGCCCTACAGTGGTGGCAGGATCAGAGCAATCTGAGACAAGGGGTTCCTTTTGTCACTCAGTCTCACTCCTTAATCCTTACTACAGATATATCCCTCTTGGGGTGGGGAGCTCACATGGGCGCCTCACTACCCAGGGGTTGTGGTCCCTCAGGAATCTCTGCTCCACATCAATCTGTTGGAACTCAGAGCAGTTTTCTAGCACTTCAAGCTTTTTCCAAATCTGTTCAGAACAAAGTTGTACAAGTCAGAACAGACAACACCACCACAATGTGGTACATCAACAAGCAAGGGGCACTTTCGGTCTATGGCCTTGTGCACGCAAGCAATGAAGTTGTGGTCTCTGGCTTACTCCTGAACACCTTCCTACGGCAGTTCACCTCCCAGGCAAGGACAATGTCCTTGCAGATGCTCTCAGCAGGATTTCCCAGGGCCATCACGAATGGTCACTGGACCCCCTGGTCTTGGAGGTGATATTTGCCAGATGGGGCACCCCACAGATAGATCTTTTTGCAGCCCCAGACAATCACCAACTTCCCCTTTTTTGCTGCAGGTCCCCAGTGTTGGGCTCAGTCCCTCTGGATGCCTTAGTTCTCAATTGGGAAGGGAAGTTTCTCTATGCCCCCTTCCCTCTCCTTTTCAAAGTGCTAGTCAAAATCAGATCTCAACCCTGCAAGATGATCCTGATTGCTCCAGATTGGGCCAGACAACCCTGGTATCCACTCCTACTGTCCTTAGCAGTCCATCTTCCCCTGTGTCTTCCCAGGAATCACAGCCTGTTAACCTGTGCTCAGGGGAGGGTTTGGTACCCGAACCTCAGATCTCTCAATCTCAAGGCCTGGCTCTTGAAGAGTTAGAGTTTGCTGATTTACACCTCTCCCAAGGCGTAATGGATATCCTGAAGGCTTCTAGAAAACCTTCCACCAGGGCTACTTAAAATTCCAAATGGAAGAGGTTTTCCATATGGTGCTCTGGAAAGCATATTTCCCCAGAATCTGCTGATTTACCCACAGTCCTGGATTATATGGTCCACTTAAATACCTTGGGGCTGAGACCAGCTACCCTAAAAGTGCATCTGGCAGCTGTGTCTGCTTTTATTTCAGCAGGTAAGCCCTCTTCTCTTTCAGTTCACCCTGTATTCTCCAAGTTTTTCAAGGGATTGCTTCACACCAGCCTCCATTCAGGGACCCTGCCCCTGCCTGGGATCTTAATGTTTGAATTGCTCAGCTTATGCAACCCCTTTGAGCCTTTGTCTTTAGCAGAGCTTAAGTACTTGACTTGGAAGACCAATGTTTCTGGTGGCCGTCACTTCTGCCAGGCGCGCTAAGTGAATTACAAGCTTTGTCAGTGGAGCCTGATTTTATCTCCTTTCATAGAGATAAGGTGGTCCTCAGGACTAACAGGAAGTTCTTGCCTAAGGTGGTTTCAGATTTCCACCTTAATCAATCTATATCTCTTCCAGTGTACTTCACTGACCCTTCCTCCTCTGGCGAGAGGAGGCTGCACAGCTTAGATGTGAAGAGAGCCCTTAGTTACTACATAGAGTGTACCAAGGATCACAGGTTTGACTCCCTCCAACTGTTCCTCACTTATGGTGAGGTTGGTAAAGGAAAACCTGCCACTAAAAGATCCATTGCCAGGTGGATTGTCTCTTGTATCCAATTTTGCTATGAAAAACTGGGTAAGGTTCCTCCCTCAGGCCTGAGGGCTCACTCTACCAGAGGTACAGCTGCTTCCCTGGCTGCTGCCAGGGACATGCCTATTCTAGAGATATGTCAAGCAGCTACTGGAAAACAGTTCACACTTTTACCATGCATTACTCCCTGGACATCCAGGCTAGGCGTGATGCTCGGTTTGGCAGAGCTGTGCTTCAGAGCCTATTTCCTAAGTAGGTTCTGTCCCTCCTCCATGGAGGTACTGCTTTGTAGTCTGCATATGTCAGAATATAGTAAGACTCCATTAGAAGAAACAACATTACTAAGGTGGTAATTTTTTTCTTCTGCTGGCTTTTAGTATGTTACTATGTAGTATACTGGTGAAGTCTGCTGAAAGGACTGACACTCTTGTTCTGAACATGGAAGGTGCACTTTTGTTCCTGGACACAAATAGAGGCACTTCTGCCAAAATAGGTAATTTCAGCACCACTGTTTACCAGCTGAAACGGGGGTAGGATTACTTACTCAATACAAGGTGGTTTGTTTATAATTATCTATTTATTTTCTGACTGTACCCTTAATGTGTACATGTGTACTTTGTCTTGCTCCCACTTTGTGAAGGGGAATCACATCCGCCCTCCTCCAGTCCTCAGGTACCACCCCATCCTTCCATGATTTATTAAAAAGGGTAGTCAGCGGTGTTACTAGTTCTTCCTTTAGTTCTTTTAAAATTCTGGAGTGAATCCCATCAGGCCCCATTGCTTTATCCACCTTCAGTTTTAAGAGTTCTTTCAGAACACTTTCTTCTACGAAAGGACTAATACCAACCCCCTATCCAGAGTGCTTCTATTGACTGGATTAGGTATTTCCCCCTGCTTTTCCATTGTGAATACTGATCAGAAGTATTCGTTCAGTATCCCTGCTTTTTCACTGTCACTCTCTGCCCAACCACCTTCCTCTTTGTTCAGCCTCAGTATCCCTGCCTAAGTCTTTCTTTGTTCCCTAATGTACCTATAAAAGGTTTTATCCCACTCCTTAACTGAGTTGGCTATCTTTTCCTCGGTTTGCGCCGTTGCTATTCTGACTGCCTTACCCGCTTCCTTCTGCTTTAACTGGTACAGTTCTCTGTCCTGCTCCTTCTGCGTTTCCTTATACTTCCTGAATGCTATCTTTTTTTCCTTACCTTCCCCACCACTTCTTTTGAGAATCATTGTGGTTTTTTCTTTCGTTTTGATTTGTTTCTTTGCTTCACACAAAGACTTGTTGCCTCTGTGATGGCGGTTTTGATGTTTCCCCATTGTTGTTCCACGCCACCTTCTTGCCTGTTTGCTAGTGCTTTTCTAAGGCACTCTCCCATTTTGACAAAATCAGCCCTCCTGAAGTTCAGTACCTTCACTTTCGTGTGGCTTGACTCTACAGCTAAGTTTATCGTGAACAACACTGTTTGGTGGTCGCTTGTTCCCAGATGGATACCCACTTCAAGATCAGAGATCCTCTCTCCATCCCAATTTGAGAGTATCAGGTCTAAGACTGCTCTGTCCTGAGTGGGTTCCAAAACTAGTTGTCTGAGGCATGCCCCCTGTAGGGCATCGAGAATGGCCCTGCTCTTGGATGTGGCTGTAGCAAAGGTGCTCCAGTCAATATCTGGCATATTAAGGTGCCCCATCAGCAATCTCTCCCCTTTCTCTGTCATCCCAAGGATGCCTTCTATCATTTCCTTGTCCATTTCCTCCCCGAGACGGGAGTCTGTATACAACCCCTGTGCAGATTGTGGAGCCATTTCCAGTCTCCAGGGTGACCCACAGTGCCTCCTCTCCTCCCTGTTTACCCTTTAGTTACGGTTACTTACATGATAGTGAGGCTTATACATTGAATACTGACATACATACATACATACACTAATGTTTGAACATTCCTCACATTTCTCTCTACATAACCTTGCTATCTTATTAACCCTTTCACTCCACAGGTGGGGTCTGTGGTTTCTGCACTTATTATATATCTTACTGCCATATCTGTATAATACTTGCCATTATTTTTTGTTGTTTCTACCATTGTATTTTTGTAGTACTGCTGTACTGTTCCTCTATTTGTATTATTGTACCCATGTTGCTATTGTTCAACTGTTCTCTTTTTGTTGTACTCTCCCGGGTCGTGCCTGAAAATAGTCATTTTATGGCTAGTGCACCAACCCGGTTAACAAAAACTAAATATAAAATAAAAAATAAATGTTGTGTTTTGTTTACTATTTTTAATTTTAGTAAACTTTGTTTTTCTTTAAAATGCTTCCCGAGACATACTCATTTGAGTGTGAATAGTAGAAGAGTCTTAATATTCTAACACAGCTGTTAAATGCTTATTGTGTCTCCTTATGCAGCCACACTAACAAGGATCTGTGTAAACATCCAGCAAGGTAAGAAAAATACCAGCATCTCAATTGAGTCTGAAGGGGCTGTGAACTAGGTTGGTTGTATGCCTGCTAGGCCAAAGATATTGTGCTGCTTTCCCCGAAGAGAGTGTAATATTTGGACCTGTCACCTCAGTGTGCTAGCTAAAAGGGTTCATAATTGACCCCAGGACTTGAGACTGGTAGTTACTTGGACCCAAAACAAACAGGAGGGTGTCCCTGTTTGTCCTCTGTTCTGGAATCGCGCTTCAGGGTTGGGCACTGTGGGAGCAGAGGGCCTGACTCCCGGAGTGGGTTTGTGACCGTGTGTATTGGCAGTTTGTCAGAAGAAAGACTGCAGTTTGGGGGAGCGAGTCCCATGAGGATTTCTTACTCATCAGGTGAGACTGTAATTTGATTCTTTGCTCTGGGGTAGGCAGTTAGCATTGGAGTACAGTCTGCAGGTATGGGTATATCTATCAGCATCTCGGGCAAGGCGGCAGGCCTTGCTGAGCAACATCTTGATTCTGTTTAGGACCGTATCTGATGCTGCTTCGTAGACCATGAAGCCATAATCTGTGACCAGAAGGATGGATGCAGAAACTGCAAGGTTCCTAGCATTACGAGTCATGTATGCTTTATGCCTGAATAGGGTTCCTAGTTTTCTGTTGGCCACTTTTACAACTTGGTCAGCATGATGGGAGAATATTGGTGTATCATCGAGGTGGATTACAAGGTATTTGAAGGTATTAACCTGATCAAGGACTGTACCTCCCTTGCTCTGGATTTTGAGAGGGGGGAGGTTCTTTTTGTGGGGCAAGGCGATAAGCATTGATTTGGTCTTCTTATAATTTAGTATGAGTCCATTGTGGAGGAACTACAATTCAAGGGAGGCAGACATGTTGAAGAGCTTGGGTAAGCTCAGAAGGGATCTTGCTGCTTGGAAAGATGACTGCATCATCTGCATACAGTAGGATTGGGGAACCTGTGCAGGCCGTGGGTAGGTCATTAATAAATAGGCTGAACAGTAGTGGACCCAGTATGGATCCCTGTGGGACCCCAACTGTCACTGGCCTTAATTCATGTAGTGCCTCATTGATTTTTACTCTCTGGGAGCTCCCTGTGAGGTAGCTGGCAAACCATTTGGTGGTCTCCTGTGAGAGGCCTAGTTGGGAGAGTTTATGGAGTAATAGCTGGTGGTCAACAAGGTTGAACGCTTTGGTTAGGTCAATAAAGATTGATCCAACCAAGTAACCACCATCAAGTTCCCTTTGTAATGAGTTAATGTATTCTAGGAGAGCAATTATAGTACTGTTGTTTCTTCTAAAAACAGACTGTTGAGGGCATTTCGGGTTGTAATGATCTAGGTAGTTTACCAGTTGGTCTGAGACAATTTGCTCCAGTACCTTGGAGAGGGGAGAAATGTTGAGATGGGTTGGTAATTAGAGAGTTTTTGTCCTCACCTTTATAAACCGGGGTGACAGTTGCTATTTTACACTGGGTAGGGAACTGAGCGTAGTTTAGGGAGTGGTTGATAAGGGTGTTGAGGGGTTGGGCTAGGCTATCAAGGGCAGAGGCAAATAATCGCATGTCAGTGGAGTCACTTCCCATTCTAGTTTTGCCCAGAGCCTGTTTAAGGTATTTGAGGGATTTAGTAACTGTTACATACTTAAAGTAGAACTTGGCAGTCTGGGATGAGGCCAAGGGAATGTCTTCATGGGCAGTGTGCCAGTTAGTAGGTTGAGTGGCGGAGTCCAGTGTGGAGAGTAAGTGGCTTAGGTTGATGAAGGATGAGTGGAAGACATTCGCTATTTGGGTAGGGTAGGTGAGTGTCAAGTCATAAGTTATCATGGTAGGTGCGGTCTTGTCCTCCTTTCCAAGGAGACTCTTGATGGCGTTCCAGAACTTTCTACCATCACCCCATAGATTGGCCTGCTCGTCTTTGTAGAAATTAGCTTTAGCCCATCTGATTTCAAGTGTACAACTGTTTTGGGCAGTTTTGTAATTTCTTGATGCCCTGTTGTGTCCCAGTCACCCTGGCTTTTCTCCATAGGATGTCCCTTTCTTGTATTTGGTGCCTTAAGGAAGGGGTTAGCCACCTGGCAGAGACCCCCTTACCATCCGTTTTTTGGGTCGGGCATATTTGTCAGCGGCTAGTTTAAATTGCTGAATGAAGAAGTCGAGCGCCAGGTCAATATTGCCTTTGCAGTGTCTAGACCAAAACTCTGGAACTTTCTCCCTAAGGAGCTGAAACGCACTCAGTCCCACCAAATCTTTAAGAATTGCCTTAAAAGCTGAATCAAGGACAAATGCTCTTGCCCCTAAACTACACGGAGTTCTGATCTGGCCCTTTCCTACCCCAAGGCCCCTCTTGCACTACTGGGACTCTCCTGTCCCAGCTCACTGCTCTTGGATCCAAGCTGCTGGCTTGATGCCCCTAACTACCCTTTTAGTCCTCTGGGTTAATTTTTCCACCTTTTCTTCCTACTTTGCTGTCAGTACTTACATGTGTTAGTTTTTTCTTCTGTGATAATTGCCTGTTTTGAATTCTTTGTATCTGTGTAAACCTTGTTCACTGGTCTGACCACTGTATACAATGTGATTTATCTTGTGACCCCACTGATTTTGCTGTATAGCTTGCTGACTGTAACTTTTCTTATTATGATGTGCTGGTTTTGTCTGTAACTCTCCTGGGTCGTGGCTGAAAATAGACAATGTTTGTTGTCTAGTGCACTTACCCGGTCAACAAAAACGAAATAAATAAACAAATATCTGGAACTGAGTCCAAGTAACTCTAGTCAAACGCATGCCAGGTGTAACCTGAATTGCTCTACTGAGGAATCATGGAGGACCCTACTTGTGACTAGCTTAGGTGGGGGTCTGTATGACAGGGAGATCCTGCCACTCTTGAGGACCGATCTTTTCTTAAATCTGTTGCAACAGTTCTTCTATTTCTTAACCTAATCTATGCTTTACAATTTCTAGTCCATAAGGTTGGCCACCTGTGGGCACCCCCCCCCCTTTCTTGACTATGCTATAGTGTCCTCTTTAATTTTTCCTTTGCCCTGTCATGTCCTCATACAGGGAGGGTAATGTGGTGACCTCCAAGCTAATGTCAAACAACAGGCTGTGTTTCTCGTTGGATTTGTCATGCAATAGCACTATGTCATAAAATGCCTTGATGTATTTGCCTTATATGTATGAAACCTGTAAATGTTGAAACTACCATGGCACTAGTTGTTTTTGATAAAGGTAAAAATTTACTAGGGGACTGTATTAAAAAAAAATAAATTACTGGGGTAGAGACATCAGAAAACCCCCACAGTGTTATTTAAATGAATGTAAATTACAGATTGTTTGAGAGGCTCTTTGGCACCATGCATTCCTGCTTTAAACTGAACAAGCCTAAAATGTCATGGTGATTTGCATATAGATTCCATTACATTATGGGTGGGGGATGTGTGATGTTGTGTTTCTTTGAAACTTGGCTTTATTGCCAATGCCCTTTGGGGGTGACCTTTGCCTCAGTGCTTCTGCACTGAGATTCTTAGTCTTTTTTTTTTTTTTTTGGTCTCCCCATCACCCAAACACAAAAGACCAACATAGGGATGAAATAATTTTCACTACAGAGATAGATCAGTAGATCAGTGGGTGCTGATTAAGTGCAGAAGAAGGACATGCATAGTCTGTTGTTGCAAACTGGTGTATTGAAGAAAGGATATGCCGAGCTGATGTAAAACAGGCTGTGTTCCTTGTTGTTGGATTTGGTATGCAGTAGCACTATGTCATAAAATACCTTGATGTATATGCCTTATGTGTATAAAACCTGTAAATGTTGAAAATACCACTGCACTAGGTGTTTTTGATAAAGGTAAAAAGTTACTAGGGGACTGTATTATAAAAATTAAGTTACAGGGGTAGAGATGTCAGAAAAAAAACCGTTGTGTTATTTAAACGCATGTAAATTACAGATTGTTTGAGAGGTCCTGTGGCACCATGCATTCCTGCTTTGAGCTGAACAAACGTAAAATTTCATGGTGATTTGCATATATATATATATATATATATATATATATATATATATCCCATTGCATTATGGGAGTATGTGATATGTTGTGTTTCTTTGAATCTTGGCATTATTGCCAATGCCCTTTGGGGGTAACCCTTGCTGTAGTGCTTTTGCACCGAGGTTCTTTGTCTTTAGCTAGTTTTTGATTTTTTTTTGTCTCCCCATCACCCAAACACACAAAACCAACATAGGGATGAAATCGTTTTCACTACAGAGATAGGTCAGTGGGTGCTAAGTGCAGAAGAAGGACATGCATAGTCTGTTGTTGCAAACTGATGTATTGAATAAGGGATATTCCATTGCTTAAAGTTATCCCCTGTGTTTTAAATAAATATCACACAGAGATTTTGTGTTGAACCTGAAATTCTATGTCTGGTCCATCTGTTGTCCCACAGTTCTCCACAGTCTGGTATGCTTAGCTGACCATTCACAAAGGATAGGTGAGCGGTCACTAATTGTGTCTGGTAGCACATTGATTCTGGTGATTATCTCTGGGTGGGTAGTAAGGATCCCGTCTATGAGGGTGCGTGTGCCTGTGCAGGAGTTGGTATAGAAGCTAAAGCAGTTACTTATCCTAAGAGTAGATCTTCCTCCTTCATTGATTCACAGCTCTCCCTCCCTCCTTCCTTCTCCTTTTACAGGTGGCTTCTGGTTGTCCTGCCTGCCCTCGCATGCTGGTTCTCCTGTTATGCTCGATTTTGGCACTATAATACTCAGGTTTCCATATCCTTTCTTGTGTACCTGCTTTGGTCATGGTTGCTTTGGTCCCTGATAGTCCAGTGATCCTCCAAGCTTGTCTCTGGTGGGGAACTGAGGCATGATGGGGCTGCCCACATTATATAGGCAGCGATGCACATTGACATGGTCAGCCCCAGCTAGCAAAAGTTTCTGGGTGGTCCTGATGCCAGCAACCTAAAGTTCCATGATGTGGCTCAATGGAGAAGACTCTCTTGAAGATATGCTGTTGTGTTAAGAGGCTGCTCATTCCCTATTATAAGAGCACAGTGATGTACTCCCTCTTTGTCGTGGTTCTAAAGAGAAGAAAACAGGGGTTCCAGCCAATCCTCAAGCAGTCCCACCTTAGCAGGTTCATTACCCAAGTAAAGCTAAAGATGGAGGCTATGCGCTCCATTATCCAGGTGGTTCAGCTGTGGGAGCTGCTGCTGTCTCTGGACCAGAAGTGAACATACTCCCCACCCAATAGCTGCTTTCCTTTAGTGATTCCACCGAGCTCACTTCCATTGTGCAGCTTTCCCCTTCGCCTCTGCTACCAGGGTCTTTTTGAAGATATATTGTGATTCTGACAGACTCTCTTCCCCCAGAGACCATTAGAGCTCACCCATACCTTGATGACCGGGTAATCTGCTCAAAATCAGCACCACAGGCACAGGATAATCTCCTGCCAGTTATCTGAATAGTTGATCAGTTGCTTAGAAAATAAATAAAAGAATATGCATGGTGCATGTAATAGCTGCTGTTTTTCAGCCGGGGTCCGTGGCCCGGGGGTGGCCTCGAGCAAGGCGTTGGGGTCTGTGGAGTGAGCTGGAAAATATAAAGTGTGGGGGAGAAAAAGATCCGTCCCAGTGGCGTTGAGGGCTGAGGTGCTGGACACCTTACCTCGTGCTACGCCGGTGACCCATGTTCGGGAACGAGCACGGGCTGCCGGGGGTTGGCAGGGTTGGAGAAAGATTGAGCTTCCGGAGGACTGCTCTCCTTCTCTGGGGAGGGGGGGACATGAGTGGTCGGCACGCGGCTGGCTCCTACTGGAGACTGGGAGGCAGTGCTGCCAATGCTGCAGAAATAGGGGCAGGAGGGGGAAGACACCGGGAAGAGCACGTGCGGAAGCATGCGCGCTCCTTCCACTGGCGTCATTGCACGTCCCTTCCTGCTGGGGACAACCACCACCAAGGAAAAAATTATCGGCAGCATGAAGGCTGCCCTGACGGCACTGCCACTGTCGTGCACAAGTCAGCTCCCTCCTGAGTCCACCTTCCTGGTCTCTGCAGTGGTGGGTTAAGTACCCGCTATGATGCAGCCAGAGGGGGTAGTGACGGAGAGGTCTGAGCTCTGTCTGTGACCGGGGCAGCAGCCGTGACAGTTGGCTGGAGTGGGGGGAGGAACCAATGGCACAACCTCCCCCCAGTCAAGGAAAGTAAAAGAAATAAACCAAAAAAATGTGGGGAAAAAAGTGGAGCAGAATGCCCGCAATAATTGATTCGGGTGTCTCAGTAAAATTGGGTCAACCGCAGTAGGTGGTTAAGTGCCTCAGAGCACAGTGGCTGCCGACTTTGTGTACTATGGGTACATACTGTATATTTTTTTTCTTGATGTATATTCAGTGTATTACATGCCCACTACTCTATGTATCATACCTTGTACAGTGTGCTTACGATTGTTGTTTTCTATCAAACCTCTCCATGTCCCATATTGGAACCTTGTACTCGCTGTTCTTAATGGATTTATGCAGCATGCTTGTACTCTGTGCTCAATATTGTTGTTTGTATCTATTTTTGTTTCATGTGTACTACAGTTACCTTGTATTCACTGTCACCCTGTGCCATGTGTTATGGCCCAGGTCATGCCTGAAAACAGGCCCTGGGATCAGTGCACTCACCTGGTTTTCGAAGTCATAAATAAAACTAAAAATTATTACTAAGACTTGCCTTACAAAATGTCCCCAGTATTTGCGATGGATCGTTTTATTTTGAAAAGAAAAGTCGAGCATGTAGACCAGTCTGAAAATTCAGACAAGAAGTGACCAAAGGACGTTAGGAAATATGAAGAGCAGTATTAGAAATTTTTATTTATTTTATTTCAGTCTTTGATAACCGGGTAAGGCCCACTAGGCACAAGTGCCTGTTTTCAGGGACGACCTGGGAGCATTGGGCGGTTAAGTGACTTGCTCAGAGTCACACAGTATGCTGGTCTGCTGGATGTACCAAGCTCATTCACAGCTCATTACTCTAACCTCTAGGCTATACTGATATGGTTTTATAACCGCCAAAATGTTGGCCCAGACGGAGAAGAATTGCCGCAGTGTGTTGTTTGTTCTCTGGTATTGTCAAACGAAAGTATGAAGTCATCAAAACTGATCCCACATCTGGAAATAAAACCGCCTTAAAGACAAACCACTGGAGTATTTTAAATGTTGCGGGAAAGAGTTGCAGAGGCAGCGGACATTGCTGAAAAAGGTTTCAACTGTTAGTACCAGTGCATTGAGAGCATCATATCAAATAGCTCTTCACATTGCAACGTGCAAAAAGCCACATTTTATTGCTGAGACTTTTGTATTGCCAGCCACAACGGATATCTGTAAAACCATGTTTGGAGAAGAATACAGCAAAAAACTTAAAGCAATTCCTTTTTTGGATAATACCATCGCAAGAAGGATTGAAGATATGGCCACAGACATTACAGACTAATTACCAGAAAAGCTACAGAACACGTATACGTTTGCATTACAAGTTGATGAATCAACTGATATTTCTCAGGATGCCCAGCTACTTGTGTGTGTCAGATTAGTCCATGATAACGAGGTGTCTGAATAATTTCTGTTTTGTAAAACTTTGCCACGTCATACCACTGGTGCTGACATTTTTTAAGTACTAGATGAGATTTTAGTGGGGGATGGCATCTGTTGGGTAAAATGCATCATATTGTGTACAGATAGAGCCTTGGCTAAGAATGGTTTACAGAGTAGACTGCTTGGAGTTGTAAAACAAGTGGCACCTCACGTACTTTGGACTCACTGTGTGCTACATAGGGAGTCTCTGGCTTCCAAATGACTGAGCCCTAAGTTAAGCACAGTCCTTCAGACTGTTAAGGTTGACAACTTCATTAAGAACGGAGCTTTAAACACACGTCCGTTTGCAGCTTTTTCTGATGAAATGGGTGCAGATCACCGAGCCCTGCTGTATCATTCGGAGGATAGATGTCTGTCTCGTGGTGCTGTTCTAAGCAGGGTTTTTGAATTACGTGCTTAAGTAAACAATTATTTAGCCCAAAATTTACAAACGGTACTTGTTGACAATTTTACAGACATGTATGGGTAGCAAAACTGGCATACCTTGCGGATTTGTTTTAAGAATTGTTCAGGCTTAATGTGTTAATACAAGGTCGCAGCGTCAGTATTGTACAACTATACAACATACTCAAAGCTTTCTATTAGAGGGCAAAGAAATGGTGAGAGTGAGGGCAGCAGGGAAATGTTTCCATGTTTCCTTCATTAGAAGAACTGAGTGAAAGCTCTGATTCTAATAACATCTCCGAAGTAAAGAACACTATTTGTTCACCCTTGGCTGCAGTGGAGCAGCAATTTGCAGAATATTTTGTGGACTCTGTGCCTTGATGTTGACAAAGTGGATTCAGTTTCCATTTTCTGCAAATGCAAGTAGTGGTACTACCAGCTTGTCTGCTAAAGAAGAGGACCAACTTATTGAATTTTCCAGCGACAGTGTACACAGAAATCAGTATGAGTCAGCATCATGCCTTGCCAGATTTTGGATTGGTAGCCTGAATGAATTCCCAGAGCTTATAATGAAGGCATTAAAGGTGGTTCTGCCATTTGCAACAACATAGTTGAGTGAAAGTGGATTCTGTCTACCGACAGCACAGAAAAGCAAATACTGTTCAAGACTACAGCCACAAAATGACCTGTGACTCGATCTTTCCACAGTAACACCAGTGATTGACAAATTGTTCTCCTCACATCAAGTTCAAGTTTATTTTTAATGTCAGTGTCATGCTAACGTAACACCAGTAATGTCTATATTGGCATTCATTGTCTCTTTATTTTTTGTTTAAAATAATTTTTTTTGCTTGTATTAAAATGAAAAATCAATAAAAAGTATTTATTATATTGGTAAGAAACTTAATCCGACACCCTCTGTTCGCCATCTGCCGTTGCAAGTAGGTGTCCCTGCTACTACTGACTTTAGTTCAGGGGCTCCAAGCTCACAAAAAGGTTGACAACCTATATATATAGCATATAAAAATCAATATTGAGAATAGTTTTCAAACAAATTTTATTCAGTATATGCAGATTATCCAAAAAACACCCATTCTGTAAAAAAAAAAAAAAAAAAGTGAATCCAGGGATTAGTTAAATCTTCTTGGAAGAGGGGGTACTAGAGAGCCAATCACTGGAGCCGTCTTTGTTAACCTTACTAAGGCATTTGACACAGTCAACCACTCCCTCTTGCTAGCCACTCTCTACAACATTGGCTTCTCCCAGGATGCCCTACGCTGGTTTACCAACTACTTGTTGGACCGGTCCCAACAGGTCAAAAATTGGCACTACCCTATCCAATAGACTCCCAGTTCGCTCAGGGGTCCCTCAAGGGTCCATCTTTGGTCCCCTATTGTTCAGTCTTTACCTTAACTCCCTCCCTGCATCCTGCTGTGGCAACCTACTACTATACACGGATGATGCTGTACTTTACTCATCCAGCCCCGACCCTGCTCAACTTCACCAATCCCTCCAGTCCTCCTTCAGCGAAGCCAAGCAGTGGTTCTCCACACAACGCCTCATACCGAATTACAAGAAAATCAAGTTCATGCTCTTCTCTCACTCTCAAAACTCCAGGAAGGAGCTTTGCCCCCAGGTTCTAACTGTAGATCGAACCCCTCTTGAGCAAGTGGACTCCTTTAAATATCTGGGAATCACCCTAGATCCGGCACTCAATTTCCACCAACACATACATCACCTCTCCACTGCCCTTAATGTCTGTCTCGGCTTACTCTATTGGTTTAAACATTGCCTTACTCCTGATGCCTTCCGGCTTGCTGTCTTGTCCTCAGTCCTCTCCCTCCTTGACTATAGTATACTTATTTATAGCGCTGCCACCACCTCGGCTCTTCGTAGGCTCCGTCTCTTCCTCAACAAAACCTGTCATCTTGTACTGGACTGTGACCATCTCACCCATACCTGCTCACTATATAACTCTACTAACTGGCTAAATTTAGACAACAGGATCAAGTTCCACACCTGCCTTATGGCCAAAAAGATCACCCTTGGTCTTTCTCCCCCTGGTCTTACCTCATTAACCTATCTGACTACTGCTCAAAAAGCCACCGGTAGCTCTAGCAGGAAACTCCTCACGGTTCCCCACTGTCAAACCCCCCAATTTCAAAGAACCTTTAGCTTCAAGGCATCTTAATGGGTGAATGGTCTGTCTAGCTCCCTCACAAATGAAAATAGAACCGGCTTCTTCGAAACCTATCTTAGAGGTCATCTCTAGTCCTTTAACAGCTGTGACTGCCATTGAACCTGTCACTCACTCCTCCCTCTCCCATGACAATGGCCTCTGACTGGCTCACCCCCATCCCCTAACCTCCATTTTTGATCATCTCTATATAAGTGCCTATATTCTAATCTGTTTGAGCAACGCACTAGGTTTGTTAGGAACTGATTACGTGCCTCTAAATTGTATTTTACCTTGTATCAATTTTGTTCCGTTTCCTGCATTGTATTTACCTTATTGTTGTAATGTCCTATCTTTTGTGATGTGAAACCTTTGTAAATGAGTCTTTGACTCAAAGGTATTTTCTGAATCATGAATGAATAAATAGATAAAGGATCTCCAGGCAGGACGCTTTTTCAGACAGCTCTGAACATCAGCTCTGAATTGATCAAAAGTAGTATTAATACAGTGGGAGAAACATTTGAAAATAATACAGCTCTCGACTACTGAAGTTACAGGCTACAAACTGATACCAAACTCGTCACAGGTAAGACTAAGAATATAACGCCAGGACTTTTGAAAGTATCAGTACTGAAACAAGGAAAGGCCAGAGATGCCCCAAGCTATGAGGTAGTCACTGAACCCAGACAGATTACTAATTCCACTTTGGCAGCAAATGATAGTGACAATGCAATTGATGGACAGTAAAATTGAAAAAACATTGTCTAAAGTTGAAAAGCTTGAGGTCGCTGTCAGAGAACTACATGGTACAGTGGCTGGGGTGGATAAACTCTCCATTTCCTAAATAGATACTTTTGCTCAGTATTTACTGAAGAGAAGGTAGGGCAGGGCCCACAGCTCAGCATCATGGACACAGGGGGGAGGGAGGTGAGCACTACTCCCTTCACAAATGAAAGGGTCCTACAAGAGCTTGCTAAGCTCAGGGTGGATAAGGCAATGGGACCTGATGGCATACATCCCAGGGTACTTAAGGAGCTAAAGGTGGAACTAGCAGAGCCATTAGCAGAACTGT
This sequence comes from Neoceratodus forsteri, assembly GCA_016271365.2. Taxonomy (NCBI): domain Eukaryota; kingdom Metazoa; phylum Chordata; order Ceratodontiformes; family Ceratodontidae; genus Neoceratodus; species Neoceratodus forsteri. The sequence continues at coordinate 879,819,673 of CM057450.1, read as the reverse complement.
TTAGTGAGTCTCTGAGCACAGGAGAGGTCCCAGAAGACTGGAGAAGGACTCATGTGATCTCGCTCCACAAGAGTGGTAGCAGGGAGATGGCGGGAAACTACAGACCAGTCAGTCTTACCTCAGTAGTGGGCAAGATTATGGAGGCACTCCTTAAGGAAAGGATAGTGCAACACCTGGAATCCATAGGGGCACAGGATCCAAGACAGCATGGGTTTACAAAAGGAAGGTCCTGTCAAACTAATCTAATAGATCTTTGACTGGGTAACCAGAGTGGTGGACCAAGGGGGAGCAGTTGATGTTGCCTACCTTGACTTCAGCAAAGCTTTTGACACTGTTCCACATAGAAGATTGATAAATAAGCTGGTAGGCTCGGGGTGGGTCAGAAGTTGGTCAACTGGGTGGCAAACTGGTTGTGGGCAGAAACAGAGTGGTGGTAAATGGTATACAGTCAGAAGAGATGCAAGTCACAAGTGGGGTACCTCAGGGATCAGTCCTGAGGCCAGTCCTCTTCAACATCTTCATTAGTGACCTTGCAGATGGACTAGAGGGTAAGGCTTGTCTGTTTGCAGATGACACCACGATCTGCAACAGAGTAGATGATCCAGATGGGGTGGGCAGAATGAGAAGAGATCTGGATAAACTAGCAAAATGGTCAGAAGAGTGGCAACTGGGATTTAATGCAAAGAAGTGCAAAATCATGCACATAGGGAAGAGAAACCCTGAAGCCACCTATAGGCTGGGAGGGGAGTTGCTAGTAGTCACAAAGGAAGAAAGAGACTTTGGCATCATCATCACTGATGACCTGAAATCATCCAAGCAGACCTCTAAAGCAGTAGGTAAGGCTAGGGGGTGTTAGGGTGTATTAGTAGGGGTATAACAAGTTGTAAGAGGGAGGTAATAATCCCTCTTTACAAGACACTAGTTAGGCCCCATCTGGAGTATCAAGTGCAGTATTGAAGGCCACACCTTCACAAGGACATTAATCAAATTGAGGCAGTCCAGAGAAGGGCAACCAAAATGGTGCAGGGACTGCATCAGAAGACATATGAGGACAGATTAACAGAGCTCAATATGTATACCCTTGAGCAAAGGAGGAGAGAGGTGATATGATCGAGGCATTCAAACACCTTAAGGGCATTAACAAGGTAAAAGAGTCTAACATGTTTAAATATAAGAAAAATAGCAGGACAAGAGGACACAGCATGAGATTAGAGGGGCGATTAAGGGGAATGTGAGAAATTCTTTTTCACAGAAAGGGTGGTGGATCGTGGAATGGCTTACCAAAAGTGGTGGCTATGAATACAGTGCAGAGCTTCAAACAGGCATGGGATAGGCATAATGGAGCAATACAAATGGTATGAATAGATAGGCCACTGACAGAGCAAAGGCCGATGGCACATTTATAAGGTAGAAAAAGAAATGGGCAGACTGGATGGGACTTACGGTCCTTATCTGCTGTCAACTTCTATGTTTCTATTTCAACACAAGCAGCAGTCTCCACACCTCCCCTTGCTCCTGAACCTCCTCTCCTGCCCCTTGGGACCTCTGTTTGTCCCCGTCCCCCCTGCCCTCCCCCTAGCTTTCTCTTCACCTCAGGCACATCTGGGTGTCTTCTTATTCTTGCTTTCCCCTCCTGTACCTCCCTGCCCACCCTCTGCTCCCTTAGCCTCCCCTACCCTCCCTCTCATGTCAGTCGTAGGAAAACCTCTCACCATCTCCCAGCCAGGGTGTTAGTCATGCTACTACTCCTGTCAGGGAACATTCATCCAAACCCTGGCCCGGTTCCCAGGAGCTCCCCAACTCGCACCACAGGCCTATGCATGGTCTCCATGAATATCTGTAGCCTCCTAAAAAAGTTTGACTCACTACAATGCCTGGTCACATCAATTAACCTTGATGTCATCACCCTGGTTGAGACTTGGCTATCAAAATCCTCCCCTGACTCCCTAATCTCCCTTCCTGGTTTCACCTTTTCCGGTCCGACCGTGTTGGGAGGCAGAGTGGCCCGGCTGCGCTATTGATGTCAAGGAATCTCTCCCCATACTCAGCCCTGCCCACTCCATCCTTGACTCAGGGCCCAGGCGCTACGCTGAAACTAACCCCTGACCCTTTAAAGGGACCCCTTTATCTGACTATTCTCACGTGCCCCCCAGGGACTAAGCAGGCCATTGCCTCTCTTACAGAATACCTTACCTCTCTACCTCCTTCCGCTGATCAAATTCTGGTGGGTGACTTAAATGTCAACTGGCTCAGCCCCTCCTCCTCCTCTACCCGAGACTCCTTTTCTGTAATAGACCTAACGCAACTAGTTACCCACCCTATCAGGACTAACCCCAAGAGAGGCTCCAGTACCCTGCTTGATGTGGTACTCACCAACCGCCCTAATCGGATCCCCAATGTACAAGTCCTCCCAGACTCTCTCAGCGATCACTCCCCCATTCTATTCCACTGGTCAACCTCAGTCCCCAAACCCATAGCACAGTCCACATGCCGGCGGCGTCCTAATACCTGGTGGACTGATAAAACTTAAGGAACTTCTGTCCCAAATTGACTGGTCTCCTATACAGGCAACTCCTGACATCGACACAGCTCTCTCCTTCTTTACCCAAACTTTTAATAATGCCTGTGATATCTTTGCCCCAGTGTTGACCGCTGTTCTAAAAGGAAGAATGCCCTAGGTTACCCCAGCTTTGATCCACCAGCTCAAACATAGGGACAACCTATGGCACCGTGCCATTGAGACTGGCCGGCCCAATGACAAGCGGTTATATGCTGCCCCGAAACAAGTGCACTCGGCCATCAGAAAGGGCCAAGTCTGAGCACTATCGGTCCTCGCCACTGCCTCATGGGGAATCCCAGAACCTTCTGGGATAACATTAAACAGTTAAATGGAGTGTACACTCCCCCCACCACCAGATCAACATTAATGGTGTGATCTCCTCAGACCCAGCCCTCATAGCCAACACCTCAACACCTCATTCACTGACCTTAGCCCTATCCTCCGTACAAATTTTTTGACCCTCCTCCCCAGCACCTGCCGTAAATCTTTCGCCCTTATTTTCTCCTCCAGCGTGTTTCTGCCCAAGAACTTAGGCGCACCTTGTCACTGCCCTCAAGAGTAATAGTACAGGCAGTGACACCCTGGATCCGTGTATCCACGGCTGGTCTTAGACACAGTCCTTACCCTGATCACATGCCTCATCAACCGCTCTCTTTGCCTGGGGAAGGTTCCAACTGCCTGAAAGTCGCCACTGTCACCCCTATCTTTAAAGGTGGTGATAGGACTGTGACTAGAACTATCGACCGATCTCCATTCTCTCTCCTCTCTCCAAGGCCTTAGAAAAAGTGGTGGCCTCTCAAATCTCTGACTACCTTTCCACCTACAATGTCCTTTGTCCTGAGCAGCATGGCTTCCGAGCAGGCCACAGTACCAACACAGCCCTCCTAGAGTTCTCCAGCTTTCTCCACTCCTCCTTAGACACTGGTTCTCTGGCTGGTGCTGTCTTCATTGACCTCTCGAAAGCTTTTGACACTGTATCCCACCCCCTCCTTCTTGTTGCCCTTAGTCTGTCTGGTTTTGCTGCTGGGCCTATCTCCTGGTGCACCAGTTATCTGTCTGACCGCTCACAGCGTGTAAAAATTAATGGGACCTACCCAGACATCTGTCCCATCTTTTCTGGGGTTCCCCAGGGCTCCATTCTGGGCCCCTTACTATTCTCCCTTTACCTTAACACCCTTCCACGCTCTTGCTCGGGGAACATTCTATTGTACGCTGATGATGCAGTCATCTTTGCCTCAAGTCGTAACCCTACTGCCCTCCAGGACTCGCTGCAGAAGTCCTTCACTGAAGCTGAGGGCTGGTTCAAGGAACATAGATTGGTGATAAATCTTAAAAAAACAAAAACCATGTTCTTCACTCATCTCCAAAACAAGTCCTGCAACTTCAAACTCCTCATTCACTCTGGGTCCTCATTCCCACTCGAACAAGTTTGCTCCTATAAATACCTAGGGATCCATTTTGACCCCTCCCTCTCCTTCCATGGACACATCGCTGCCCTAGCCACTGCCACTAATATCCGATTGGGCATCTTACACGCTATAAACACTGCCTCCCCGGAGCTCTTCAACTTCATGATCACCTCCTTTATCCTGTCCCTAGTGGACTATGGACTGCCGGTGTATGGTGCTGCTGATCAGACCGCACTCCATAAAATTCTCTTACTCTGAATAAGGCCTGCAGGTTGATTACTGAAGCACCTAGGATGACACACACCTGTCTACTGTATGCTAAAGCGCTGGTACTTGATCTCTACTTAGCGCCTCAAATATCTTACCTGTACCCTTACAAAAGACCCTCCTTGGCTTTCCCACCAGGATTGACCACCACCATCGCGCTCTGTCCCACTAGTTCATACTCGGACCTCTGGGAAAACCTCTCTTGTTATCCCTAGAGCTAGGACCTCTCACGGCAAAGAGCCTTCAGCTTTAGGGCCCCTCCTGGTTCAACACACTGCCCCCTCCATCTCAGGCTCCAACTATATCGTGCTTCAAAACTTCCTTCACGTAACCACCTTATTAACACCCAATGCTGTAACTGCCACTAGTCAAAGCGTACTCAATACTTATGACAAAGCTTATTACTAAGCTGCTAAGGATGACATAACTCTGGTATTGTTTGCATCCATCCTACCTGTACCAGCTTGTTTGTATCTATGTCTTAATTTTACTGTTATACTTATGTGTTGTACTGCTATACTGTGTATTTTGGTTTGTCTTACTGTGACAAGGTACCTTTGTAAATGAGCCTATGGCTCAAAGGTTTTCCAAACTGCTGTTTAAATAAAATAAAATAACCTGGGAGAATATGCAACTTAGAGGCCCTGGAAAATGAGGTGTGGGCCGGGAACTTGCGCCTGGTTGGAGTCTCTAAAGATGCAAACCTGCAGGATTACCTGAAGGCATGGATGCAAGTGTCAATCCCTACGCCAGAAGATTTCGACTGGGATGTCCTTCGACGTGCTTACAGAGTGAATCCAAGGGTGCGACCCATTAATATCGATCAACTTCGCACAGTCCTGGTCCGCATGGCAGGAGTGGAGCTATGTGACCAGCTCCTTGTAGCAGCTGGAGTGGTGTACCCATTGGCCATCGCTGGTATGGATGTGAAACTGTTTCCAGACCTGTCATTTCACACCCGAGCCAGACGCAAGCAATTTGATGGTACTCGCTTGAGAATTTGTGCCCGGGGAGTTGTATATTTTTTTTTGTTTTTTGTTTACCAGCCAGACTTTGAGTTCTCTACGGGGGCAAAAGTTGGTAGTATAGGAACCCTAAGGATGGCGGGTGTTGTCATGAAAAAAATTGAAAATGAATTTGCAGCAAAGGCCGCTGATGAAGTGGAGGAAGTGGCAGATAGTGAGGACTGAAACTCTAAATCACCTTTTTCTTTGAACTGTGTGGTATGTACAGACACTAAGTGGGACTGTGTGAGATGCTATTTTTCTCTGGGCCTCAGACAGAGTTTAATTTTAATTACTACCTCTAGTTGAATTTCAACTGTCATCTTCTCACCCTGTCTATGTAGGGATAAATTTGGATATTTTATTAAGGCAGAGATATTGCACAAGATGTGTCATGATGTCTTGGTGGGTTTAACCACATTGGAGAGTCTTATTTTGTGTCTCTGCAGAATTTGGGGGTGGGGGATGGAGGAAGTTCTCATTCCGTTAATTAGATGTCCACAACTCTTTTCATTGACTCACTTACTTGCCTATACAAGAGGCTATGCTTGCTTATTAGTTGCTTATGCTCAAGGCCCCTAAATCTCTTGACCATGAGATTTTTAACAGAACTTACAATCTACCGCAGAACTTTCTTGGCCATGAAATTCACTCTTCTTGTTGATTTTTATTAATATTTCTGTTTTTCCATAGAATCTGGTTCCCTTCCCCTCTTTTTATATCCTAAACCCCCATATGCTCAGAATGTGATGTTATCATTGCTATAACATCATACATTAGCTAATGAAATGGCTGCAATCTGCAAAAGAAATGAACAGTTACTTATCTACCACAGCTCCCACTGCCAGAGACGGTGGTACTGCACATCAGGCATGGTGATATTTGCTCAACCTGCACTACAGCCTAATACAATTTTCAGCCTTACATTATTGCACAAGGGCCAACTTAAACAAAACATTGTCAATAGCACAGACCTGTTAAGTCCATACCTCACTTAGTACAAACCTATTTGTGCCTTTAAGGTAGAGAGATGCCATGTGAAATGAATAACTGGTAAAATGAATTTAACTCTCATTTTTAAGAAAAATAAAGTAATTATGCCCAGAAAAGTGGAATATAATAATGTGTAAACCTATTGAAAGAATGGACCTGTTAAATAATTGCACTGTACGCATTTTTGCAACGGTTATTGATTACATATTGTCATTGGTTGATAGAATCACCTAAAAGTTATGGAGAAATGTTGTGTGCAGGGACAGCTGTTGGGCCAGAGGGTAGCATGCTGTGTTTCCGTGCCGGCAAGTCAGATTCAGAGATTAGCTCTGGGAGCTGGCTAGGCAACACAAGGATTGGTGGAACACATCACTGCTCGGAGCCTGGGAAGGTATGGTGCAGTACTCTGTCACATGGTGGACACATTGTGCTGGTCTGGAAAGCTCTATCTCACAATCGGTTCACATGCATGTCATGGCCTGATGGTGTTATGCAGTGTGTCAGGGAAAGCAGGTTTACATCAAAAATGAGTTTTGCAATAACTCCTCTATTCCATTTCTAATGGGACCTGTATGAATGAAGATGCAAGTTCATGGAAATTAAATATATATATATATATATATATATATTATATATATATATATATAAATAGGGATATACGATGGTGGACCATGGAATAAAGTAGTTATTTTCACACGTCCCGGTGACCTCGGGTAACCTCACGAGTGGCGTGGCGTGGCGGGCCACGAGGGGTACCAGGTCACCGACGGCAATGCTACTTTATTCCATGATCCCTCATCACATTTGCATTATGCAATGGGTTTTGTGGTGATGTTTATGATGTTTATCATTAAACTGTGTGTGGTATGTAATTTTTTTGATGGAGGACTATTTGGTTTTTGGTGGAAGGGTTTTTTTTTTTATTGCTGTGAATGGGTGTGTGGTTGTAGGATTTGATTGGTTGTGGTGGCTGGAGAGTGCTTGGTGTGATGTGATTGGCTGACGTAACGTGGGAAAGTAGTTTGATTGGCTGGAGGCGTGTCTTACAGTGGGAGGGTTGGAGTGATTGATGTGCATGTGGTTGCTGTGATTGGGTGTCGTGTGGTGGCGTGCTTTGTGATTGGTTGGTGGGAGTGGCTGAGATTTGTGGCTCAGTTTCGGAGAAAGGAGTTCGAGGAGGATGTGCTGTTGGATTGCTCAGGTGGTGGCCTTTTGGAGGCGGGACTTTGTGTTTGGTGTTGCGGAGGCGTTGCGTTGTTGTAGGCGTCGATGTACTACAGCGTCGGTCAGTGGATGTATGGAAGAGTTTGAGGAGGACACTGTGGATTTTAGTCGTGGTGCTGTTTTCTTAGTCGATCGACTGTGGAGGAAGATTCGTGAAGATCTGAAGAATTTGAGTGGTATTCTGTTTGGGTGTTTTATTTTTGTTCGAGATTGATGTATTGGGGCTTTTTATTTTTTTTTTTTTTTGGTATGTCGGAGTTTGGCTTGGTGGATTGGAAGGAACAAGACTGAGAAGGTAAGTTTTGCAAAATTTATTGAACAGAAAAGAAACAGTAGCATTTATTTTTGTTGTACAGAGCAGAATTTTCATAGTTTAGAACACTGTATGGGTTTCTATGATTTTGCAACTTGCAGTAAAGAGTTCATTTTCAAAAAGAAGAGTTTTTTAGAAGATTTGGGTATGGGGTTGAGGTGGGGTAAGGGTGATGGGGTGAGGTTAAGTTTATTTTGTGTTGTAGTCCATAGGGTTTGATAGAGTATTTTTACTGTGTAGAATTTGTATTTATTTTCCTTTTCGGTTAATTCAGATTGTCTTTCCGCTAGTAATTGGTTTGTATTCCAAAGATGGTGAATATCCAGGATGTGTTTTGAAGAAAGGAAAGTCCAGTTTTGTTAGAAATTTGTTCTAGTTGCGAGCCTTCATTTGATATTTTTGCTTGTAGGTTCAGCTTATTAAGAGTTTTTCTTATTGTCACAGTATTTCAGGAGCGAATGTTTAGGTCTGCACAGATCTTCTTTCTGGCTTGAGAGTATTTTTGTAGGAAGGTGAATTATTGTTGATGTCTTTTTCTTTGCTGTATTCAGATCTTGTCTTCATTTCTACAGGTTTTGATATTTTTCATCGAGAATATGTAGTGGTTTGCAACTTTATTCAGAGTCACTGTCACTATCTAAAACCATCGGTCTTTTCTTAGCGTAGGTGTCATACTTGTTACCTGCATGGGGGAGAGAAAAAAAGAGCATTATGTGTTTGGTTTGTAATGTGGAGCGGTGTTTGGAAGGGTGGAAGTGGTGGTGATGGGTGGGTATTGGGTGGGAGGAGGGGTTTTATGTAGTAGTTGTGTGAATTTGTTGGTAGTGTAATTATGCTTACCTTGAATTATATTGAAGGTGACTTGCTTTGCATGTATGGTGGGTTTGCTGATGCAGGTTCCAAGTAGGTCTTTGTAGTTGGTAGGAATAGTGGTCAGTTGTTGTTGTTGACAGGAAGGTTTGGATTGTGAGTCTGATCGCCACTTAGTAAAGTGCTTATTTCTTCTTGTTTGGAGTCATTGAGCTTTGAATATTCGTTGAGGCTTTGGAGCTGTTTGTGGCCTGAAATTTGTATGATTTCGGTTGGTGGTATTCCACTGTCCACTAATTTTGTACCAGATGCTTTACGTAGAATGGTTAGTTAAGCGTTTATCAGTTTGTATGCCTGCATTTGTAACCATGTTTTTGACAATAGTGGAGAGCTTATTAATACCCACAGGCTGATTTTAAACCATTTGTGTACTTTTGAGGTTTTATGTTGTTGTTGATAGCTAAGAAAAGCGGTGCTTCAGGATGGTTACTTTGGCTGGGTCTGTGGGTACTGTAGAGTTTGTAATTGGTGACTGGGCATCTAGTAGGATTTTGTTGTACTTCGATATGCCTTGGCTTTAGTTTTCTGCATTCTTTTGGGTTGGAGCCTTGTCTAGTTTTTGTTTGGCGTTCACTGGTATACTGGGTAGCACAGTCCGTTTTCATCTTTTGCATGATGATGTCTCCCCATTTGACTGCTCTCATTTCCGTTATGCCTCTGACACCAAAGTATAGGCTAACTATTAACCACATGGTGTTAAGCAAGGCATCAGGGCTGTGTGGGCCTAGTTGTTGAGTCTCGTATAGTTTGTTGATAAGGGAATCTGTGAGCTCATCTGCTGCTTTTGGTCTGTTACCCTTGCCATAACTTTTGAGGCGTTTTTGTTTGCACTGCAGAATTTCTCTGGTTGTGAGGAAAGCAGTTGATGTTGATAGAGATTCTGGATAGCGTTTTTGTTTTAAATATCTTTCAACACTCTGGAATGTGGCACGTAGTGTTAAGGGCTCGTAGGGAGTTCCGTCTTTTCTGGTGGAGTGCATGAAAAAGGTAGCAAGTAATTTATCCAGGTTTACTGGTGTAATGGTTTCAAGCGGAGTTTCTATATTGTGCTTTTCTTTGAGGTATTTTGAGCGGTCAAGACATCACTGTGAGTCTTTTTCATTGTGTTGGTGTTTTGCCTGCTTGGATATATTTTTGTATGGCATCTTCATCTATGTTCACTGCGGTGCTAGTGCTGGGTTTAGTTCTTCTGGTATGTCTGGTTTTGTAGAGTTATTTTGTTGCTGGGGTTCAGTAGAGGTTCAGTGTCTTCTTCAAATTGTGTTAGTATTTGGGTTAGTTCCATTTGAAAGTTTACAGCAGTTTCCTGTGTTGCCATTTTGTATGCAGTAACAGTCGTTTTTTTCTGTAATACTTGCGGTCGGAAAAGGTATCGAAATCCAGAGTCACGAAGTTGTTGGTGCTATTTATAGTTTTTTATGGAAACAGTGTCTTTTCTGTATCGAAAAGTTGTGCTGTTACGATAGTAATGTAGTATGGTGAAGTGTCGTTTGCCTGCAGTTTTCTTGTTGAGTGCACGAGGGTTCTGCGAGGTGGATGATTTACTGGTTGTGCCAGTGTTGATTGCGTTTATGTGTGCCAGCTGTGTGGGTGGCAGAATGTAGGTCCGGCACAGTGTTTGTGATTGACAGTTTTCATTTATTCTACATATGTGGGATAAATCTAGGTTGGTTAGATTTATTCCACATATGTAGAAATAAATGGATTTATTCAATGGCTTTTGGTCTCACACCCATTGCATAAATATATATACACACACACACATTTGTATGTATGTTACAGATTGCATATAAATATATAAGTGATACACAGTGGGAACCTCATGAGTGGTGTAGAAAGCACATACAAATATATATGCGATAGACAGTGGAAACCTGATTAGTGGGATAGATAGCATGTATATAGAAATACCTTATTTATCACATAAGATCCCCTCTGCATAAGTCATTTATGCAACAGGCTAGGACCTTAAGGGAGAGACATTTGTTTTGCTTTTTTAAGCTTAAAATTATTTTTATAAGTCTGTTATTTTTTGAACTAGTGTTACTGTGCTTTCCACCATCCTGATTGCTATAACCACTGCCATGAAAGTGAAGTAAGGATGACAAGCTGTCACTGTGATGTGGTAGTTTGTTAGTGCCACAGAACTTCCGTAGAAATTACAAACCACCGCCGCAGAAGTTCTGCGGCAAATGGTAGTCTTGCCGCAGAACTTGGTCCCACTGTGCCGCAGAAAAGTAGGGGCCCTGCTTATGCTGTCTTTTTGCTACCAGTTTATCAAATACCCTTATACTGCTGGGCGTCAGGGTTATATGAAAAAGCACATTGTTCCTACTGTAATAAGTTACGACTGTTTGGATAAATAGCAATCCATATAGGTTGCAGTTGATTCTTCCTTGTTTATTCTACCTGTTATCGGACATTCCAATGCCATTGAGAAGGCTGGCATAGATGGACTCTCTATGTTGGACTAATTTAATCTTCTGTGGTATCCCCCAACTCCTGTTGTTAAAGATTACAAGGGACGATTATGATTATCAATGATCCTGAATATTAGTTTAACACGTATTGCCTTGTATGAGGAATGTAGTGTATTGCTTTATTACATACTAACATACTAAGATGCCAGCGGATTAGGCCTTAAGGTCCGTCGAGTCTGCTTGGAAATCAGCACCCGGTCATGCCATCGATGCTGCCCTCCCTTCCCCCCTCGTAAATCTCCCATACCCCGTCAGGTTTCACCTCCTGATCTGACATTTCCCAGTTTAATCTTCCCCCTACACCTCTCCCAGCCTCTCTTGAATCCCTCCACTGTATCAACAGCCACCAGTTTCACAAGCAGTGCGTTCCTCCACCACCCTCTCAGTAAAGTAGCATCTCATAGTCTCCCCCCTGTGCCTCCCACTAACCAGCCTCAAGGAATGCCCCCTGGTGGCTCCCTCCTCCCTCAGCTGGAACAACCTATTAAGGATTACCCCATTCACTCCCTTTAGATATTTAAAGACCTCAATCATATCCCCTCTATCCCTTCTCTACTCCAGGGAGTACAAGTTTAGCTCCTCAAGTCTTTCCTCATAGGTTCTTCCCCCCCAGACCCTGCATCATCCTGGTCGCCCTCCTTTGGACCTTCTCCAGAAGTACAATGTCCTTTTTCAAGTACAGGCACCAAAATTGCACACAGTACTCCAGATGCACCCTAACCAGACAGTTATACAGAGGGAGAAGCACCTCCCGACTCCTCGATGTTATCCCCTTGGAAATGCACCCGAGCATTTTATTTGCATTTGCTGCAGTCCTCCTACACTGCTCAGAGTTACCCCAAAATCCCCCTCCCTTGAAATCTGCAGTTTCTCTCCACCCAAAAGTACTCATGAACAGGGTTCCTAATCTCCAGGTGGAAAACACTGCACTTCTTGGCATTGAACCCCAGTTTCCAAGTGTGTGCCCACCTCTTCAAAGTCTCCAGGTCCCCCTGTACAGCCTTTTTACCCTTCTCCCGGTCCACCACTGCCCCCAGCTTTGAGTCATCAGCAAAAAGGCTCATCTCACTCCTGATACCTCCTCTGATGTCTAAGACGTAAGCATTAAACAGTAGTGGTCCCAACACCGACTCTTGTGGGACCCCACTAATGACCCTCCTAGGAGATGATATCTCCCCCGACCACCACCCTCTGAAACCGCCCAGTTAGCCAGTTCCCTCTCCAGCTCACCCTCCTTTCCCCCACTCCCATTCTCCCCAGCTTGTCCAGCAGCCCTGGGTGTGGCACTGAGTCAAACATCTTGCTAAAGTCTGGAAAGAGGACATCCACTGGCCCTTCCTGGTCCAACACCTTTGTTACCCAGTTATAGAACTCCACAAGGTTAGTCTGACATAATATGTCCTGAACAAAGCCATGTTGGTGATCATCCAGGTGGCCCTCTGTCCCCAGAAACACCTCCAGCCTGTCTTTTAAGATGGCCTCCATCATCTGACCTTCCACCGACATCAAACTGACAGGCCTGTAGTTACCTGGCTTCTCCTGTGAGCCACTTTTGTGGATAGGCACGAAGTGAGCCATCTTCCAATCCCAAGGCACCTAACTTGTCTGAAGGGAGGAGTTAAAAAGGTCCACCAGAGGTGCAGCAAGGGCATCTGCCATCTCCTTCAGCACTTTGGAATAAAGACCATCCGCACCCGGTGCCTTGTCTGTTTTTAGGGACGTAAGTGCCTCCCTCACCCTCCCAACTGGAATTTCAATGTCAGGGAGCCCTCCGTTCCTCATTTCTAACCCACCTCCCCCCCTCCCGTATGGTGTTGTCCCTCTATCGTCTCTGTGACTAAAACAATAAACACAAAGTTAAAAAAAATAAAAATAAAACATTTTCTTGGAAATGGGGCCTTCAGGTTGAAGATCAGTTTTGGTTCTCTTTGGAGTAACAACTTCATCCTGTCTCTTCCTTGCTCTAATCTAGGGATGCAGTCAATAGCCATTAACTTTAACTCTCGTGGAACTTTAGAATGACAGGGACTAGCATGTGTTCTAAGAGGGCTGTCAGGGTTGCCTTATTTTATATTCTCTAAAATGTTCCTGCATTGTAGTTTTTGCATTTTTTTTTTTTTTTTGTAAGTAATATATTTTTTGCAGCCCGGCCTTACCCCCACCCCCAAGCAGACTCAACCCCATCCTTAGCTTCCCTGCCACTTAACGTCAGAGACTTTTAACCCCACGAGCTTGCCTCTGTAATGGTGGTGACTATCTGAGCTGGTACCAACCCTTCACTTTCTCCAGTGCCACAGAGGTTCCCAGGGTATCCTCAAGGGGGACAGTGGCTGGAATCGGTGCCTGAGTGTGCTGGAAGTTCACTGTGCGCTGGCCATTTCCTCCCTTTTAAACCCTACTCTCTCGATCAGCACATTAGGAGACCCAAGTGTGTGCACAATGTGTTTGTGTCTGTGGGCGTCAACCTACATCCCAAATATGCTACCGGACTACACTGCCACCTGTGGTAACTCAGGTGGTAGTTTTGTAGTAGTTGTGGTAGCCCTTCCTTCCCAGAGGAAGCGAGCGTCTTCTGGGATGCTTGACCCCCACTTTCCAGCCACCGACGGCTTGAGCATGTTCCTGAACCTGGCTCACCGTAGTCATGGGGCAGCTTTGGTTCCGCATTTCTAATCATTCTCCCAGTCTAGAATCTATTGCCGCTGCATCACATACAGTAAATCACAACCGTGGAATCACATGTATGGGAATGTTCACTTGTGACCCGTTTATCTTCTGAAGCATGTTAAAAAATAGTATTTTATCCTCCAGATTTGCAGACACTGCAGGATTTACATACAGTATAAAGAAACCCATTATTTTTGCTTTGCTCCCGGCAAAAATAAAAAAAGGGTTTCTTTCTATATTAATTCTGTAGCAGTATGCTTAATTTATTTTGCAAGTGCAGAAGTGAAATAACTGGAGAACAAGATCCAGTATGGCAGAAACTGTGAAACATCCTACAAGCAAAGACAGCGAATCTGAAAGCTGTGCAGGCCTTCATGGTAAGCATGGGAACATTTACTTCTTAGCAAAGGAATCGCAGGTACTTTACATAGAAGAATCCCCATGACTTAGTTAAGCAGTTAGACATGACAGGCTGTGCTGTGCTGTGGTATAATGCACATCCTAGGGGCGTTATGAGGCACAGGGCCATAGGCCGAGTGCCATTAACCACCTGAGAAGTCCTGTAATTATAATTAGTTCCATTAGACACATGAGTTAAAAATATTTTAATTAAAGAAAAAATATATTGTGAATGACTGTCACCTTAAAACCAGACTCTACCAATGCAGTCTGTCACTAATTGTATTTTGTATTTGCATTTATTTAATTTACTGGGAAGAAGCTCCATTGAGCAGTGCTGATTTACAAGGAGGTCCTGGTTAGGACAGGTAACAGTACAAAAGGTGAGATAACAGTATATATAATACATTACATGTAATACACAGGTTAAAGAGCCACTGCCACCTCAAAGAAAACTTTAAAAACATAATAATTAGGTACAATTCTACTTGCATTCCATTTACATTTTGTATAGCTCTCCTCCCTATAATTTATTACTAGAGAAATGACTATGAATATATGATCATTGTTCCTTAGAGTTAATCTGCCTCAGTAGCCTGCTCCCCACTTCAAGTCATAATCCTCTGTTGTGACATCACAGTCTGTTGCCATGGGAGTAACTGTGAGGTCACAAGCGGTGCTCTATGACTTCAGGTAGGGAGAAAGCAATAGGAATAGATGAACACTTCAGGAAGAAGGATCCTGTTTTCATGCAGATGACCTCACTGCTAAATAATGGGGAGGAGGAATACAGAACTAATGGGAAATACAAGCTGGACAGTGCGTAAAAATTATGGTTTTTAAAGTTCTCCTGAACGTGTCACCAGCTCTTTAAGGTAGTTCATAAATACCGTGACCTGATCCAACATAGTACAGGGGCTAATAGCAACAGAAGTGGGGGGAGATTGTGTGGCAGTAAGATTATGTGTGCATAAGTTATACAGCACAATTTAGATAGTAATTCAGTAGCATACACATTTATTCACACTAACTTGACCAAGAAGTATTTTGAAATATGAGGGACTAACCAAAATTTAGTTTGAGCAAATCCTGCAAGGCATTCCAGGCTGTGGGGGCAGCCCAGCTGAAGGCCATTTTACCATATTTTGAGAAATGTCTTGGAACATCAAGCAGAATAGCACTATGTTGGTTTTTAGGCTGTAAAGCCATCTGGATCTCTGAAGGAGGCTTGATATGTATGGTGGCAAGACATTCTGCAAAGCTTTTAAGGACCATACATGTAGATTCCTAAGCCTTCTGGTTTCAAGGGAGGACCAACCGACTTCCGTATAGAGAAGACAATGATGGGTTTTGGCCTGTAGTCCAGTAATGAAACCTAGTGCTCTGTGGTAAATCACATCTAGTTTAGCTAGCTGAGTCGCAGCAGCACCTCTGTATATGAGATCACCATAGTCCAAAAGGGGGAGAAAGGTCACCTGGACTAGTCTTTTTTTTTTGCCTCATGGCTGAAATGGAATTTATTTCTGTAGTAAAACCCACATCTCTGACGTAACTTTTTAGAAAGATTATCAACGTCAAACGTCATTTTGTTTAAAGTGGTTACCAACAATTACAAGACCCAGCCACTTTTACTTTTCCCGTTAGCTTTTATAGTAGATGAAGTAAAACTAAATGTCAACTTTTTTTTGTTTAATAAAACAGCCACAATTGAGTTTATAACAAGTAATCCAGATGCCCTTATTTATGTGATTACATGGTTATTTACTGACACAATTGTCCCGATAAATAGTGTGCTTTATCATTTTTATTGTCCTCTGTTGTGGTATTGATTGGATTAGTCCATAAAAAAGTTACATGTAGGCAGTATTATACAATGCTCCCTGACTGAGTGCTGTTGAATGAGTTTACAGCTTCACCCCTGCTGCTCAGCTCCCCCACCCACCCCCCGCGAAGCATGCAGGCTAGAAATATTTTTTGTTAGATGGCTGTCCAAGGGACAGGTGCAATGTTTATTTTGGCTGTCCCACAGAATGTGTACCTGTCCTGTTGATTTTTTTTTTCTAATTTTACATATCTGTTTCAGAGTATGAGCTAATAATAATTAGTGTGCCCCGTGGCTGGCACAATGCACGGAAAAGGGCTTAAAGGGACACTTTCAGCCCCCACTTAGGTCTCAGACTGTCTCTAGTTTAAAAACATATGTTATAATTGGCCACATTATGCAGAGGCTGCTGAGGTAGCTGGTAGTTTGATTCTGATTCATTTTTTTCTTTTTTTTTTAAATATTTACTTTGTGCTCCTTATCTCCCTGATGGCCCCCATCTGATCGATTCCCCCCCCCCAGCCCCACCACCCAGTTCCTCCAGAAGCTTACTTTGAGCTGTCCTGGACACAGGATCTGGCTAGCCTCACCACTGGTGTGGAGTCTTTTGGGGGGGGGGGGGTCGATCTTCATCCACCGCCGCAGGTGTTTTTCAACCATTTTCTCCCTTGCCCTCCTCATTGCGGGGGAACGATATGTCAGTGTGCATACGTGGAGGCATATGCACACTGCAGAGTCCCACAACACCCACCCTCCGTTGGTGCCCTCGTCCCATTCTACCCTCAGGCCTCCACCTGGGGGCAGTCATTTGGCGGTGCTGCCAAGCCACCCTCCTCAAGAGAGGAGAGGAGAGCTTTCCTTCAGATCCTCAATCCGCTCCCCTCCCTGGCAGACCCCGGTGACCCGCTTGCACCGCTAGCATGGGTCGCCGGCATGGCAGGAGGTAAGGCACTGATGTCTCAGCCCTCCACACCACTGAGCCAGCCTTTTTTTTTTTCTTTCTTTTTAATAGTGAAAAACAGACTGCCTACCATACTAGTATTATCAGTAGAGCCCCATGAAATTCTTTTTAATTTTTTATAATTTTTCTTCTTTTTCTGGAATTTCGTATTATTTCTTTTTATTCATTGAAAATTTTGTTTTATTTCTTATCACATTTACATTCGTGTAATACCTTAAAATGACCATATACACACCAGAAATCACATTCCTAGTATACTGCATCGTAGGAAGCAGCATTATGCTATGGTCGTGAAAGGTTTTGTGAATCAGACAACTCTGCTGCCGTTTCCTTGTGGAACGTCTCTGTAGTAACAAGAGATCCTAAACAACAACTGCTGCAAGCATTTATTTAGTTTTTGCCAAAAAAAAAGCATTTTTTTAACCTTTTCCATGTGTTTGTTTTCATTTTATTTCTTTTTATACCTTGGAATTATTTATTTCTTGTTATTTCTCATCTAAGAAAAACACGTGTCTCTAACTATTGCATCATTAGTAGCTGCACTGTTTGTGGCTGTTGCTAATGTTAAGGAAGTATGCAATAAAAGTAGACCAAGGATTTGAAACAAAACAAGGTTGGGTGTAATAATACTGTTAGCATGCATTTCAGTTCAACAAAGAAAAAACGCAGATGAAACAACCAGCAACATCAGCAAATGACAGAGAAAGTAAGCAATCATAAAAATGTAGATTTTCAACTAGAAACAGTTTGATACAAAAAGGGTTGACAGTGTCTCTTTAATGGAACGCTGTTCACCCCTTTATGCAGCATATTATTTCTAGTTGAAAATCCACATTTTATGATTGATAACATTCTCTAAAATCATTGATGCTGCTGGTTGTTTCATCTTTTTTCTTAGTAGAACTGAAATGCATGCAAATTATATAGTTGCACCCAACCTTGTTTTGTTTCCAGTCCTTGCTCTTCTCTTATAAAATGGGTAGGCTAAATCAAGCAATTTAATTGGCTAGTTACCCATGCATGAAATATGTTCCATGCATGGGGAAAAAAAGGGCAGAGAAGCAGAACCGCATTTCCAAATGAAATCAGAAGCATTAGAATGTTGGCATTTAAAATGCTGCCATCTTCTATTCACTCGCTAATGCTCCATTTATTTCATTTTAACTTATCAGCATTTGAACAGCTGTGTGCGTTTTGAATAGAATGCAGTTTACAAATTCCCACTAAAGATTGTTGTTACTATCCATTAAATCCCGCCACAAATCTCTTTCCGGCAGTCAGAGTCAGCCCCTGTGAAGCAGCGCTATTTCACGTCTTGTACGGCAGTCAGTCCCTGTTGCCCTCTAGTCTTTCTGCTGTTTGCTCCCAGGTAGTTTCCCATGGCAATTGCTCTTTTCTGCTGTGTAGGTCTCTTGTCAGATGAATCAATCACCCCTGTAAATGTAGAAGGCTCGGTCAACATGGAGGGAGAAAGCCGCATGAAACCCAACACAAACATACAACTACTGGCGGGAGATACATGGACTGGGGATAGCGTACTTCAGTCAGCTTCAGCAGACGTGTTTACCAAAAAAAAAAAACACGCTTCAGCACTCGTTTGCAGACTGTGCACACTACAATTATAGCAAACTGGAGTCACATAAATGCAAATCTAAATATATTTCAGCACTCGTTTGCAGCACAGACTGTACAGTACACATAACCTGGAATCAGAAATGCAAAACCAACTCATGAATAATACAACTTAGCATCTGCGGAAGGACTATTTTATCACACATTAGCATCTTAAAGTCTTTTTTTCTACATGCAAGCAACATTTTTCTACCTGTAAATATAAAAATAAATATAGGTGCCCATTTATAAGTGCAATAAGACACTCCAGGTGTGTGCATGGAACATATTTACAGCACAGGAGCTAAGTCACTCGGCCAAGGCTTTGTGCCTTATTCGCCCTAACGTGTGGTAAAATATATTCCATACACTATACCGTGTCTTATTACTTACTACGAACATTATGAACACCCACAAACAGTGTAGCCACTCTTGATGCATTTTATCCTTTGCTCCTACTGCATCTTGAGTGGCTACACTGTGGTAGGAGTGTTCTCAAGTCCAGTAAAGATGAGGTAGGAGTTGATCAAGGAATGTAAACAAACATGTTTTATGTGGTAACACCGGTATGGTGGGCAGTCTGTTTTTCACTTTTTTAAAAGAAAAAAAGGAATCAGAATCAAACTCCCAGCTGCATCAACAGTCTCTACAGAATGTGAACACTTATAACAGGTGTGCTTTAAACTAGGGAAACACTGAAGCCTAAGGGTATTGTTGACAGTGTCCCTTTAATAACTAACTGTGCCATTCGAAGGTGCCCTGAAAAAGGGCTACTAAATATTATGCCTTGGCTCTTACAGACTTAAAAACAGGTGTGCCTACATTCATGGCACTGCCAATGGCTTATAAATTGCTTGCGCTTGTGGCTTGGCTTCTACTCAGTAGTTGCCCTGGAAAGGGCCGCTAATTAACTCCATTCTCCTCTGCCCTGACAAGCTTATCAGCTGTCTCTGCTCCTGTGTGTAGCCCTAGCACTATAAGTCCGCCCTACTAACTGACCCTGAAACGGGGTTTTAAGCAGCTTCCCCTCATCTCTCTTTGGAGCCCTTCCTGCACTGTCGAGTTTTTTTTTTTTTTTTGTAAATATAATTCTTAACTTATTTTAACAGGGTACAGGGTATTGGCAGTCATAAATTCATCATTTACACATGAATATTTATACAGAACTACAGGTCCGAAGGATCAATTTCAACAGCTAATTCAGAGTTCATGAAGTTCAGTCCCTGGGGAAAGAAATAAATTGGTCAAGACAACAGTTCATGCAGGAAAACTTATATCCCTCGTTTGAATGTATTGTGACCTGCACTCCTCCTCCCAGTACTCCCAGGCTCCAGAGGGTCCCCCTTAACACACAGTATCCAAGCTTAAGGGACAAGGTTTGGGTCTTTGGACATAATGTACAAAATCCATCTATTCCACTTCAGCGAGCAGAGGTCAGTGCGATCATTTAGGTGGAATGAAATCCTCTCTGTCCTATAGACAAGATTAACTATTTCCCTCCACTCGGGTATTGTGGGGACTGTCGCCCCAAGCCAACATCTAGTGATGGCCTTCTTTGCCGCCATGAGGGATATCCCTAATAGGTAGCAAGTGTGAGAGCCCTTAAATCCTTGAGGGAAGTTATGTAATATAAAAAGTTCAGCGTTGAGGGATATTGGGTGACCGAACAGGGTTTCCAGCTCCCAGTTGTAAGTTAGCCAGAAAGGGCTCTAGTTTGGGGCACACCCAGAACACATGAGAGTGGTGTGCCACTGGGTCACCACACTGGCCCCAACACTCAGCGGTACTAGTGGCATGGTAGTGAGATGTTATGGCCGGGGTGTGGAAGTATCTTATTAGCAGTTACCAGGAGAAAAGTCACCAGCTGTGAGAGTAAGTGAGCTTAGAAGCCATGAGGCAGCTGTTGTTCCACTGATGCAGGGTGATACTTGTGCCCAGTTCTGTATTCCACCTCTCGAGGATCCCCTTGGTGTCTTCCCCTGTTGATTCGATGAGGGCCTGATAAAATATGGAGATTGCATGTGGCAACTCTGAGGAGAGGGAGAGTTTCTGGAGAAGTATTATTAGTGGGGGGTAACTCCCAGGGTTGTGGGTTTCAGGTGGGAGGGAGTAAAAAAAAAATGTCTCAGTTGGAAGTAACTGAACAAATCTGTCTGCCACAGTCCATGGATCTGACGCATTTCCTGAAATGTTTTAAAGTCTGGCTCATTTAAAAACTGTGGGAGGGTTGTGAGTCAGAGGTGGGTCCAGGTGTGAAAGGTATGATCGGTTCAGTTTGGGGCAAAGTTTTCCAATAGGGCTATCGAGCAATGCAACGTCAGATATGGGTGAAGTGAGAGATGTTTGTGTATCGCTTTCCAAGCTCTGATTTGGTGTGAGATCCAAGGGCCCATAGGAGGATGACATTTGGGGAGGTGGGGTTTGAAGTAGGATAAGCCTAAGCATATCGTCAAAAGGGAGGAGACCCTCATCTATCTCCCTCCAGATTGCAGGGCTAGTCCTCATATAGCAGGTGGCTATGAATGATAGGTAGGAGGCCCAACTATACAACTTAAGGTTGGGGAGTGCAAGCCCTCCCTGTCTCCTAGGGGGGACGAGAGAGAGAGAGAGAGAGGATGGTGAATCCCACTCTGGGGTGCTTTCCCACCCATATAAACCCCAAGATTGCCTTATTCCAAGTATAGAATATTTTTGTCAGTATGTATAGTGGGACGTTCTGAAAAATATAGAGGGTCCTAGGTAGAATCACCATCTGAATAACCTCTATTCTCAGGAAGAGATTGAGAGGAAGGATGTTCTGTTTGGCCAAATCGTGCAGAATTTGGGAGTAAAAGGGGTCATAAGTATTCCACATAGCTTTCTCAGGTTTATGGGACAAGTAAATCCCAAGATATTTCAATTTATCGAGGGTCCCATTGGAGTGGGTCAGTTTGCCTGAATGGGGAGGGGGGGATGAAGAACAAGGGCATCTGTTTTGAGCTTGTACCCCAAACGCAACCCAAAGTCCTCAAGAATCCTGAAGAGTGCTGGGATGGACTGTGAGGGGTCTGATAGAAAAAGTAGGACATCATCTGCGTACAGAGCTATGTGGTGCTCCATCCCCTCCATTTCAACCCCCCAAATCTGAGTGGAGAGTCTGATCACCTGGGCTAGTGGCTCAGTAAAGATGGCAAAGAGTCCAGGGGACAAAGGGCATCCCTGTCGGGTACCCCCAAAGAGGGGAAAATAGGCAGAGTGGTGATTTGACGCATGCTTGAGGAGAGGAGTAAAGGGCTTTTATTACGCTGATAAGAGGTGCAGGGAATCCCATCCTTGTCATGGTTAAAAAAAGAAAAGGCCAAGAAACCCAGTCAGATGCCTTCTCAGCATCAAGGCTGAGAAGGACAGAGGGGCCCCTACTAGTCTGCATTTTTTTGAACCAGCTGGAGAGCTCTATGTGTATTATCAGTCATGGACCTGGAGCTTATAAAACCTGTTTGGTCTAGGTTTATTAGGGTGGGGAGGACGGAGTCTAGCCACTGGGCCAGGATGGACATAAAGTATTTATAGTCCATGTTTAAGACCGAAATCGGTCGATATGAGCCACATGAGAGGGGGTCCTTGTCTGGTTTAGGGATAAGAGAGACAGCTGCATATGACCAGCTTGAGGGGGGGTGGTTAGAGGTAACTTGCAGAACATCATTGTATGCTTGTAGGAGGAGTAGGCTTGTTGTTTGTGAGATACG
Organism: Neoceratodus forsteri; assembly: GCA_016271365.2. Taxonomy (NCBI): domain Eukaryota; kingdom Metazoa; phylum Chordata; order Ceratodontiformes; family Ceratodontidae; genus Neoceratodus; species Neoceratodus forsteri. The sequence goes on along the minus strand of CM057450.1, from coordinate 879,797,368 downwards.
TTTATAAAATTCCGCCCTGTGCCTATCGTGGCCTAGAGCTTTCATGGTTTTAGATCGGAGATAGCTGCTACCAACTCCATTTGGATTATGGAAGATACCAGGCTGATTTGCTGGTCCTGAGTGAGCTTGGGGAGTTCTAAAGGGGACAGAAAGGCATCAATAGCAGTATAATTTATAGGGTGATCAGGGGTATATAGGGCTTTATAGTAGTCACAAAATGCCTGGAAGATGAGCCCAAGTCTGATATGGAAGGTGCCTGTATTAGGGTCTCTTATGACTGCTATGGTGGAATGTTTATGCTGCTTACGCAGCCGATAAACCAGCAGGTGAGATGCCCGGGGACCTATTTCCCCATATCTTTGCCTAAGAAAGGACATCACCACCTCTGTCTGTTGCATACAGAGGGAATACAGCTCCCTCCTGACCTGTCTAAGCTGCGCAGTGACTGAATGATCTCCTTGTTGATGCTTGGCCTGGAGGAAGTGCAATGTGTTTTCAAGGTGTATTTGTCTCTTCTTCCATTGTTTCGTGAGGGTAGCTGAGTACTTTATTAGGTGGCCCCACAGGACCGCCTTTAGCATGTCCCATCTGATGGAGGAGGAGACTTCAGGATCGGAGTTATCCTCCAGAATCTCCTCCATCTTGTCACTCAGAAACTCAAGAAAAGGTTCACTCCTGAGATGAGCTGGATTAAACCACCAGATGGTGTTACGCATTTCAAGCCCCAGATGCCAGGTAGTGATCAGGGGCGCATGGTCAGAGTGGGCAATATCCCCCATGGTGGCATCCACAAGGGCTCCTAGACAGTCCTTTTGAGTATAACAATGATCAAGTCAGGTGTATGTACCATGTATAGCCGAATAAAAGGTACATCCTCTGCCTCTTGGATGGAGGGACCGCCACACGTCCAACTAGCCCACCTCCTGAACAAATCGTTTGAAATATTTATGCGGCGCAGGCTGTTTACCCCTGGACATACTTGTGGAGTCTAAGTTGGGGCTTGGGGTGATGTTGAAATCACCGGCTAAGATTAGGGTACCCTTAGTCTACTATAATATTTTATTCAAGAGGTGACAAATTGTTGGTGTGTTAGAACCTGGGGGAAGGTAAATATTTGCGAGGGTCACCTCTTTGTCCTGAAGTAAGCCCCGAACAACTACCAGACGACCCTCGGGGTCTGCCCACTCATAAGTCATCTGAAAGGGGGTGTGGCTGGGGATCAAGTATAGTGACCCCCTCCAAAGGCAGAGGAGAAAACCTGGGCAAAACCTCTACAAGCCAGTTTTTTATGTTCATTAACATACATGTGCGTTTCTTGAATATACACAATTTTAGCCTGACTCTTTTTAAACAAAGATATCATTCTAGCCTTCTTTACAGGATTGCCTAATCCATGAACATTTAAAGAGAAAACTTTAAAAGGTTTGTTAGCCATTTAGAGAAGCGAGGAACATAGTGAGAATCTGCTCAATCCCTATCCTAATCCCCTGGGCTGACTTTGATCTAGGGGCCGAGTCCTGTAACCAAACAGTGTGACTGCTTTTGCCTGTGGGGTTGTGAGGGGTAGAATCCCCCTCCAACAACAAACTTTGGGGGTATAACGGTAACTGCAAAAGTGGTAATTCTAGACCGAGTCCTGCCAACTGCGTGGGGTCCGTCAAACTAAAGGTGACCTCCATGGGGTGGGAAACTGAGTAGCAACCCAATCCCGGAGTATTCCAACATGCCTAGGCTCCACCAAGGCCAAAGGCCAAACCATTTAGGGAAATATTAAATTCAACTGTGCGAGTATGTTAGCCCTTTCTAGGGGGTTATCTGTGTACAGGCTATAGTGGCCTGTTTTACAGCCAAGAGTCATGCCGGGAGGTGAGCGGGGGATCCACAGGGGAAAACACCACCCCGATCCCACTCTCCAGGCAACCCCTGCAGCCCCGATACGCATTGGGGCCACATAGGGGCTGGAGGGGAACCGTGTGGGTTTCCGTTGTCTGTAGAAAGGCCAGTGGGCATATGCCTGTCCGGCCTACATTCAGCTATGATGGTTTGGGGGAGGGGGACCCCTAGCGCTCCGACTGGGGGGACCATTAGCCACCCCCACCCCTCCACCTAGCACTTATACACCTCCCGGTGCCACTGACCTGTCTCAGGCCCCCTTTTACAAGGCCACAGGAGGGCCAGTTGAAGAGCCAGCCTACTTTCCCTTCCACCCATAACCTCCTAGGCCCAATCCCTCAACCCCCCCCACCAGAATGCTGCACCCTGGGGCACCCATGCCTCCATATGGTGTGCCTGGTGGCAACCTGCCACCTTCGTGATGGGCAACCAGTCGCTACAGACCACACACGGGGGATAGCAGAGCCGCTAACTCAGTTATAGAAGACAGGCCTTCCGCGGGCATCCCCAGTGACGCTGACGCCAGGAGGAGAAACATGGGGGAAAGACAGCGAGCCATGGGGCAAATGGTGGCAAGGCATATCTAAGGAGGAGAAAACTGTACTGGCTTACTTGTGAAAGAAAGATGTAGTCAGTGAGAACATTAGTCCATTCATTTAGCAGCTGGAATGGCGGGTTCCTTCAGTGCGCTGTCAGCTGCTTGTTTCTTTAGTCAGGCAACAATCTGCTGGATGGCCAAGGCACTCTCCCTTCGACGTTGTTCTCTCGGGTGGGGGGACTGTGCTCCAGGCCTTCTGCGCTAGTTTGGCCGGGAGGGATGTGTTGGTCGGTTTCTGGCTCATCACAACACCCAGGCCGAGGCGGGACAGTTCCTGGGTGGCCTCTTTGGCATTCTCAAAACTTTTAGGACCTTCAGCGAATTGCACGCACAAGCCTAGAAGGGTAGGGAGTTCTGAATTTTATATTGGCTTCTTTCAGTTTCTTCAGGACAGGGGCATAGGCTCATCGGTGCGCTGCAGTGGAAGAAGGGTAGTCGTCGTCCACATAAATGCGTTGGCCCTGATAAGTTAAGTCCCCTTGCTGCCACAATTTGTTTAGCAGCATTTCTTTTTCTTGAAAGCACAAAAGGCGCACAAGCATTGAGCGTGGACGATTAGATGTCTGGGGCCCAAAGCTCGGTGTGCGTAATCCATTTTGAGGGTGCAGCCCTCCGGGAAGTCTAGCTTGGTTTTAAAAAAATGCTGCAGGAACTGAATTGGGTTGCCGTTCTCGCAGTCCTCTGGAAAGCCCAAAATCCTGAGGTTGTTTCTTCTGTTTTGGGCTTCCGCTTCCTCGGCCCTCTCCTGAAGCTCCTGGATTTCCTGATGGAGCTGGACTATGGCACGCTCTGCACAGTCCATGCAGGCATCCATTGAAAATAGTTATTTCAAACAACATGAAGTCTTGCTGTATTCTGACCTATTGCAGTGATGTCCAACCTTTGAACTGCCCCGGAGATGAAAGAGTTAACTTTCCATGCCAGGCATGGAACGCTGAGCTCGAGCTCGGTTGAGACTCTGTCTGCTGCTGTTTGAACTCAGACAGTCAGATTCTTTACTCGCCTCATTGAACAGTCGCTCCGGAGATTTCTCCTTTGCTCAGTTCAATTTTGTCGGTTAAAGTACCGTTTTTCTCGGTTTTCAACCGAATTTAAACCATAACCTGCCTGTTCAGTTTCTGTCTGTGGTTTCGTGAGTACTAGATAGGCTTATTTTTGTTCTACTGTGTGGAACTTGTAAACGTGGGATCGGTTCGGTTTGAACCGATCAGGTTGTTCAAAAAAAGTTTATTCTGCTTTTAGAGTGTGGTAACCGGTCCTTATCGGTTCTAAAAAAGCGGATTTTATTACGGTTTTTCCACGACCGTACACGCTCAGGAACCGACATATGTGTCTTGCGCCATGGATTGCCGAAAGTAAAAGTTTTTGTTAGCACTGGCCATGTCTGAGAAACCCCAAACAAAAACCGGAGCCCACTGGTTTCAACACTGTAGTATGTGAGGAAGTCTTGCTAAGGCTGATCCCCACACCACCTGTGTTTATTGTCTGGGGTTTGACCACCTCGTTCAGACTGCCAGATTTGTAAAATGTTCTCAGCTACCCTGGAAAAAAGAGTTGGTAGGCTCAGGAAGGGAGGCCAAAGTCCGCTGACCGGATGGCCAGCCTGGTTCGGTTCAACAGACGGAAGGATCCCTCCTGACCAGGATGAAACTTCTTCGGACAGCGGAGAACCGACTCCGAGGAGTCCGTTCCGGTTAAAGGAAAAAGAAGGGATAAATCAGCCGGTGCGGATCCACAAGTTCTTTCTCCAAGCGCTGATGTAATAGCCAAAGCGATAAGGATTGTCCAGTCGCTATCCCCGGTTCCGACCGAACCGGCACCATCAAGAAGGGGCTCGGTTCGGTCGGTTCCCCCAGTTCCGGATTATAATTTAGAGGATTTTTATGAACTGGAGGAGGACGAAGGAGAGTATGAGGATAGTGATGATGATTACGGAGGTCTGGATGTGCCTATTGACCTGGACGTCTCCCCAGACAGACCTTCAGGACTGTCTCCTCCTAGGCTTTATGAATCCCCTTCCCATTTTATGTTCTACAAAAAAGTGGCTGAAACTCTTCAGCTTCCTATGGAAGAAGCTGTGGACGACCAGGAGGAGCCTGACTATGTTGAAATGATGGATATCCCAGAGTTCAGGAGGCTGTCTATTCCCCTTCATAAGTCCTTTGGGAAACAGACAATAAAATTTTAAAGACTCTAATTCTATACCTCCTGTGGACAAAGAGAATGGACAAGAGGTATACTCTCCAGGCTCAACACGTCGAGTTCCTTGCCCACAGTGCAGCCATGTTAGTAGTGCAGGCTGAGCCTGTGATAAGGCAAATATACCCTTGGCTTCAACACCCCAAATAAGGACTCCAGGAGGATTGATGCCATGGCAAAGAAACAGTACATGGCAGCATCCTTGGGACTCAGGCAGGCTAATTATATGGCCTATACAGCTAGAATATCAGAAATCTAGATGGGACACTGTCATGGCTTTAGCTGAACAGGTCCCTGGCCAGCTTGCCAAGGAGCTGGAGCAGGTGGCTGCGGATGGTATTGAGGCATCCAAGGTGCAATTCCATGCTGCAGTGGACTCCAATGATGTTTCATCTAGAGTCATGGCTACATCTGTAGCCCTTCGTAGGATGGCTTGGCTCAGAAGTACTAGCCTGTCTCAGGATACCCAGACTAAGGCCATGGATTTTCCTGTTGTGGGTAATTCTCTGTTTGGGGAGCAAACAGAGAACTGCATGAAGAAAATGGATGAATATAGGACCACCTACAGGAGTGCTCAGGCCAAGGAAAGGCAAGCTACTCCCCAAAGGCAGCATTCGAGGGGCAGGAGCAGGCCTTTTCCTAGGCCTTTCTACCAAGCCCAGGCCTCCTCTTCTGCTTATGCTCATAGGGGGTTCTTTAGAGGGAGAGGCAGATCGGGTACAAGCAGGCCTGCTTTCACCCCTCAGCCCAAAGCCCTGCAAAACAGGCACCTGATGGGTTTGCCAGGGCCGATTCTCCACCACCTGTAGCAGGCTGGCTTACTTTGTCCAGGAATGGATGTCTTTAACATCAGACAAATGGGTCCTGGAGTAGTAAACCAGGGACTGGTTTTCAACTTCAAAAAGTTTCCAAGATGAGAACCAGATCTTTTCACCTGCAGATCCTTCAGAGCACTTGCCCTAGAGGGCGGTCTCTTCCTCTCTTGGCTCTCAGAGCCATAGAGAGGGTCCACCCTACACAAAGGGAAAGGATTGTACTCCAGGTACTCTAAACCCTAAAAGACAGGAGAATGGCGTGCCCATCCTGGATCTCAGATATTTAAACAAGCACCTTTTAAAGCCAAAGTTCAAAATGATGACTCTGGGAGTAATTCTACCCTTTCTAAGGCCAGGGGACTGGCTAGTCTCCTGGATCTCAAGGATGCCTATTTCCATATTCTCATCAGAAGCTCCCACTGAAGTACCTCAGGTTCGAGCTGCCTCAGGCCACTACCATTCAGAGCAATGTCCTTCGGCCTAACTTCTGCTCCAAGGGTGTTCACAAAATGCCTGGCACTAGTAGTTGCCTACCTAAGGAGAAAAAGGATCTCCATCTTTCCATACTTGGATGACTGGCTCATAGTAGGCCAGTCTTCAGACCAAGTCAAGTTATACCTACAGATAACTCAGCAACTGCTCACTTCTCTAGGTTTCCTTCTGAATCTCTCAAAGTCAGTTCTAGAGCCCGTGCAGCTTCTCACCTTCATTGGGGCAGAGCTGGACACAGTAAAAGCAAGGGCCTTCCTTCCCCTGGACAGGGCAAGGACCCTTATCTCACTGGCCTCTTCATTCACCCCTCAGGTGTCTCGACCAGCAAGGCATTTTCTGCAGCTCCTGGGACACATGGCTGCCTCTACAACTGTGGTGCAGGGAGCAAGATTTCAAATGAGGGATATTCAGTTCCACTTGAGAGCCTTTCAGTCTCAAAAAAGGGACCCTCTGACCAAACTAATTCCAGTGACTCGAACCCTGATCCAGGCGTTACAGTGGTGGCTGGATCAGGACAATCTAAGACGGGGAGTTCCTTTTGTCACTCAGTCTCATTCTCTAATCCTTACCACAGATGCCTCCCTCTTGGGGTGGGGAGCACACTTGGGAGACCTGACCACCCAAGGGTTGTGGTCTCCTCAGGAATCTCTGCTTCACATCAATCTATTAGAACTCAGAGCGGTGTTTCTAGCACTTCAAGTTTTTTCCAAGTCTGTTCAGAACAAAGTAGTTCAGATCAGGACAGACAATACCACCACAATGTGGTATATCAGCAAGCAAGGGGGCACTCAGTCTACGGCCTTGTGCACAGAGGCAATGAAGCTATGGTCTCTGGTCTATTCCCTGAACACCTCTCTTACAGCAATACACCTCCCAGGCAAGGACAATACCCTGGCAGATGCTCTCAGCAGGATATCTCAGGGCCATCACAAATGGTCCCTGGATCTGAAGGTGATCTTCTCCAGATGGGGCACCCCACAGATAGATCTTTTTGCAGCCCCAGACAATCACCAACTTCCCCTCTTTTGCTGCAGACCCCCAGTGTTGGGCTCAGTCCCCTTGGATGCCCTAGTTCTCAGTTGGGAAGGGAAGTTCCTGTATGCTTTTCCCCCCTTCCCTCTCCTGTTCAAGGTGTTAGTCAAAATCAGGTCTCAACCCTGCAAGGTGATTCTGATTGCTCCAGACTGGGCCAGGCAGCCTTGGTACCCTCTCTTGTTGTCCTTAGCATTCCACCTTCCCCTGTCTCTTCCCAGGAATTACAACCTGTTATCATGTGCTCAGGGAAGGGTTTGGTATCCGAATCTCAAATCTCTCAATCTCAAGGCCTGGCTCTTGAAGAGTTAGAGTTTGCTGATTTGCACCTCTCTCAAGGTGTTATGGATATCCTAAAGGCTTCTCAGAAGCCTTCCACCAGAAACACTTTCAACCCAGGTGGAAAAGATTTTCTATATGGTGCTCTGGGAAGCATATTTCCCAGAGTCTGCTGGCCTGCCCACAGTCCTTGACTACATGGTTCATCTTAATAGCTTGGGACTCAGACCAGCTACACTAGAGTGCATCTGGCAGCCGCTTTCTGCTTTCCCTTCGGTGGCAAGCACTCTTCCTTCAGCCCATCCTGTATTTTCTAAATTTTTCAAGGGATTGCTTCATACCAGTCCTCCATTCAGGACCCTGCCCTGCTTGGGACCTCAATGTTTGCATTGCTCAGCTTATGCAACCCCTTTGAGCCTTTGTCCTCAGCAGGCTTAAGTACTTGACTTGGAAAACTGTGTTTCTTGGTGGCACATCACTTCTGCCAGGCGCATAAGTGAGTTACAGGCCCTGTCAGTGGAGCCTGATTTTATCTCTTTCCATAGAGATAAGGTGTTCCTCAGGACTAATAGGAAGTTTTGCCTAGGTGGTATCAGATTTCCACCTTAACCAGTCTATGTCCCTTCCTGTTTTCTTTCATTGACCATTCCTCCTCTGGGGAAGGAGGCTACAGTTTGATGTGAAAGGGCCCTTAGCTACAGCATAGAGCGCACTCAAGGGTCACAGGTTTGACTCCTCCAACTTGTTCCTCACTTACGGTGAGGTTGGTAAGGAAAACCTGCCACTAAGAGATCTATTGCCATGTGGATTGTCTCTGCATTCAATTTTGTTATGAAAAACTAGGTAGGACTCCACCCTCAGGCCTGAGGGCTCACTCTCAGAGGTACAGCTGCTTCCTGGCTGCTGCCAGGAGATTCCTATCTTAGAGATTTGTCAAGCAGCCACCTGGAAAACAGTTACACTTTTACAAGCATTACTCTCTGGATATCCAGGCTAGGGTGATGCTCGGTTTCTTACAGCAGTGCTTCAGTGCCTATTTCCTAAGTAGGTTCTGTCCCTCCTCCATGGAGGTACTGTAGTAGTCTGCAATATGTCAGAATACAGCAAGACTACATGTTGTTTGAAGAAAAATTACTCACTTTAGTAATGTTGTTTCTTCTAATGGAGTCTTTGTATTCTGACCTCCCCCCTCCCTCTCAGAACCTTGGTTTTTCGGATGTGGGTGGGCAGTAGCAGTGTTGGCACTCGGGTGGTGCCCCACCCCTTATTTCTCACCCCTTTAGTTTGGGTGAGTGGGTGTTGTGTTTTGTTTTATTTTTTGGGGTTTCCTGACTTGAGTCTTTGTTTTGGGACCAAAAAATCTGTTTATTATATTTAGCAGCCAGTTGGCTAGTGTAAGTTTACAGTTTCCACACAGGACACCCAGTGAGTATAGCTCGTAAAGATCTGAAGGTTTGAGTTCAAACAGCAGCAGACAGAGTCTCAACCGAGCTCGAGCTCAGCGTTCCATGCCTGGCATGGAAAGTTAACTCTTTCATCTCCGGGGCAGTTCAAAGGTTGGACATCACTGCAATAGATCAGAATACAGCAAGACTCCATTAGAAGAAACAACATTACTGAGGTGAGTAATTTTTCCTTTTGAAGCCTCGGTGGAGACAGAGCTTACAGCTCAAGAGGCTTCCGTGGGCATGATGTCACCGGAAGTCCTCTGACAAGTGGTTTTAATTGGCTGCCTCAGCCCTTTATGTTCCTCTCCTAATCTCTAAATATTGAGTCTCCCCATCGTTTTGCCCTGACTGCATGCCCCAAAAAGGGCTTTCAAATAACACAGAAACATAGAACATGCCAGTAGGTAAGGACTGCTTGACCTACTTAGTCTGCCCATTTTTCCCTGCGTATAGTATCACTGCAGATTCAACTTTATATCCAGCCCAGTCACCCACCCTGATTTATAGAGGTTGTGATGATGTATAATGAATTTACCCAGTCCCGTCTCAATTAGTAGACTGCCCTGAAAAGGGTTTTAGTTTGCACCCACCCCAAAAAAAACTCTACTGCTTGTAACCAGGAGGTAATTTTGTACTACTGTTTTAAATGCAACACACACAGAAGTGAGTTATGCAGAGCAGAAAGCAAAAGAAGGACTTGCAACTGCATATGCTCAATGAGAAGGAACACATGCTTGTTCTAGTCCTGCTGTGGCTTTATTTTATTTCCGCTGCTAGGCAAGATCACCGACCACATCACAGGACATTGGTTTAAACAGACATCCGTGAAGTGATTCACTGAGTTACGTGTGTGTCGATTTGCACCACATGTTGTGGTGCCTTGCCATAGCAAAAGGCAAACTGGCTATATCTGCTCAAAAAGCTTTCCCTCATTTAGAAATGTAAGTGACTGTAAAATTGTTCTCAGTCAATCCCTTCCACTTCCCGGCCCTGGGAGCTGAGTAAAGAGTCGCCCCCACGCTCAGGCACATAATGACGTGTACCCAGCGAGAGCGCTGGGACACGCTTCGTTATAGTCTATGGGAGTCAACTTTTTGTTAGTCACCAGGTGCCCTTGGTTAATCACAAAACAACCAATACGCTATATAAAAATGTGTAAAAAGTTGCCACCCATAGATTAACTTGGTGAATCTCTTTAAAGGGAAGGTCCCCTCAGCCTTTTATTCTATTTACCTGTATAGTTTGAAAGCATGAACAAAGATTGCCTCTGTTGTATCCTCCTAATTTCATCAGGGTTTAAATGTAAATGAAGGTACTTAAGTCTGGTATGAAAACCTACTTGACTCCCTTGGAAAGGTCATGACCCGACTCCTGCAAGAAATCCTGGACTTTTATGATGTTTTAGTGGTAAAGTCTGAAGTAGTTATACTGTATTAGTCGATGATGCTGATGTCCTCTGCAGTCTCTGTGTTATTGTCTTATGCTGACCATGAAATGTTTCAAGGCATAGTAAGTGTCCTACTGTTTTCTGTAGTTTAATGTGTATCTGAGTTAGAAAAACAAAATGCTTTCAGAGAATACAGAGACTTCACAAGACATGCAACAGAACTGAATGAGGGTATGACTTCTGGAAGCTTGTGCAGGTAAGAATCAACTCCCATGATGCATTGCATGAACTGGGTCATGACCTTTGCAGTGGGGACAAACATGTTTTCTCACTAGGGGAAAATGGAGTGAAGCAACCTCATTATTTAAATTAGCATGAAATTGGGGGTTGCAAGAGTGGGAATCATTGTTCATGCCTACAGACTACCCAGGTATACAGAAAATAGGTTGAGGGGACTTTACCTTTAATATAACACGCCAGGGTTTTAAATAACTCTAAAAATTGATTAGCGTTTTGCTCATAAAAGTTCTAAAACATTGTGAAAATGCATATTGCTTGCCTCACTGTGTTTAACAAACATGACACTTCTAGAAAACCTATATAAATGCTTTCTATACAGTTAGTATTGTCCCAAGAAAAAAACTGCTAATCAATTATTTAAAACCCTGCACACCACGATGTTGGGACATACATTAGCTTAATCTTACAATCGACAGCATCTACTGGGTCCTGCTGCCTGCTAATGCTTTTTCACTTGGTGTCTGTTACAGGGACAGGCAGAGAAATGTAAACAGCTGTCCCTGGGAAGACTGGCTGTCTGGAACAGGCGGACAGGTGTTTATATCTACTCTTGTAAGCATGTATTGTGTACATAGGAGAAAGCCAACATGTCAGTTGGAGGTCTTTTAATAACTTTATTTTAATGCAGTGTGATGCACGTAGTGGCATCAACGCATATTCTTATATTACTAATTAGAACAGCCAGTCCATCTCTTTGCATCATCTCTGCATGAGGAACTGTGCACTGGAACCTGGAATTTTTTTTAAATGAAAACACTCTTTCTGTGCTGGCCTCACACTCCCAGCCTTCCCTCAGTAGAGCTCTTAATTTCCACTGGAATGCTGTCGACCTGGATGGTGCTCCGGCCATTTGGATGGTTAAGTGTCTTTAAGTTTTGTTTGAAGTTTAGTTTATAAAGTATACTTATAAGTGCTTATTTTTTTCTCCGATCTATGCTTTAGCACAATTTTTAGTTTAAAATTGTCTTTACATAGTTCCCATCATTTAGAAGGAAAGCGGTTACTACGGTGAGCAACTTTTCCTCCTTAGAACGATAATTAGAATAGCCAGTCCAACTCTTTGTGCACTCCAAGCAGTATCCTTGGTTGGAGGGTTTTAGGATTACTGAAGAAGAAAGTTCTGAAAGACAGAAATACCAAACTGGGCATCCTGTCTTGTCTGGACAGTAATGGTTTGAATGATGTGATATGCAGTTTGGATCGAGAGCCCCACAACTGCACTCACAGAAGCTGGCAGTGCAGTGCAGTTTGGAAGCCAATAAGCAGATACATTGCCAGAGCATAAATCTTTTAACAAATGATGCTGTTTTTATGTTTAGAGTTTACTTTGGGTTCACAAGAGAATTAAATGGCACTCTAGTTGTAGGCAGTACAAGTTTTTTTGATGGCAAAAAAAATTAATCAGTAGATGGACGACGCAGAATACAAGCATCATTTATATTTGTTAAAAAAGATCTGTGCTGTGAGTACTGTTAGTCAGCAAGCAAGCAATGTAGGGAAATCAGAAATAAGACACAGAAATACAATTTTTTTTGTTACTGATTATTTATGTAGAAAAACAGTTTAATTATACGAGCTGTATGGCAGAGTGTAAACAGCTGCCATGTCTACTGTGGGCAACTTACAACTTTTACCTGGCAGCAAGCAAAAAAGAAGCCAGGTACTCTTTCTGACTGAGATTTTGGGATTGGGATAAAATCAAATTGTGGATTTTTTTGTTAGCCAATTGGATCATTTTAAAGCAGTAGTACTAGATAACAAAAATTGGATATCTTGCAACAGTTTGTTCCCTATGCCCTGTAGAGCACTTACCTGGTAATCTTTCTTGTTTTCATTGTACTGTTGGCCTGTAATTTGCTCCGTTTTTCTTGTTTACATTTCTTTTACCCACCATGTTGAACTACAACCCTCTGCTGCCAACCCCACATTGGCATGACTGGCAGTACTACACAGGAACAGTGGGAATGCACAGCACTGGGTCCCATGGAAGTAAACAGAAGACGTGATGGTGATGTGAAGGGAGAGCTCGGCTGAAAATTAGGCAGCTGCCATATTTACTGTGGCTCCACAAAAATGGAAATATATTTTAAATATCTGAAAAAACAAAACAAAAGATCACTAGAAAAAAAATATTTCTCCCTCTGCTACTAGCCAGGTAGATGCTAGGGCACTTTAGGACCTGGGGCAGGTGCTGTCTTAAGCTCCAGATGAAGGCAGCCTTGGACACGGATGACTCATGGGCTCATGCTGTAGCTGCAGCCGTGTCCATGTACCAGAGGGTACACGTTTTTCCTGAAGACCGAGCATAAGTTGGTGTACATGCTATTCTTTGGCCCCGGGGTGGAGGATCATCTCACCCGAATTGAGAAGTCCAGTGTTACCATGGAATCAGTGGCTTAGTCCTAGCAGGCTAAGCTGACACTAAATCATAATGAGGCTGTCATCCTAGGTGATCTTAACCTCAGTTGGTTAGGGTCAGCTCAAATATCCTTGCAATCACTCACGCTTAGTTATAATTTTCACTAGTTGATCTCTGAAGCAACTAGAGCCACGTCATCCCATCAAACGGGTACACTCCTAGACTGGGTGATGGTTAACCGTATGGAACATGTGTCAAAAGCAGGAATCCTTGCAGATGCACTAACAGACCACTCACCCACTTTTTGTATCCTGTTTATGGTTGCGCCTCCATCTCCTCCATCAAGACTAATCACGTTTACAAATCTAGCTCATATTGACCAGGATGCATTTCTCTATGATGTCTCCAATATCGACTGGGCAGGTATCTATCAAACAAAGGATGTGGAGGTTGCTGTATAGATATTCATAAATGAATTTCTTACCATTCAATATAAACATGCCCCCAAGACTACTAGGAGGGTCAGAGGAAAACAGGCGAGGTGGCTGCATAAAGACCTCCTTGCTAATCTGCGCCAGAGGGACAAGCTTTGGATTCGCTACAAACAAACTGGCCTACAGTCAGATCTTATTGTCTATCGTGAACTAAGGAACAGATGTAAGAGACAAGTTAGAGTTGCTAAAAGCAAATACTGCAAGGACCTTCTACAAAGCTCAGCCTGTGACCCGAGGAAATTTTGGACCCATGTCAAAACATTTCTCGGTACCTCGCAGTCGGTCACTCCTGATGAAATGATCATAAATGGGACACACTGTAATGACCCTAGGACCATCTCGAACAGTTTTAACAATCTTTTCTCTGATCTTTCATACTATACCTTGGCTTTACAACCTAGTGGATCGCACTCCAATCTACCTACCACACTACCATCAGACAACCATACTGCTCTATCGTATGATGCTCCTCCAGCGCCACCATTCTATTTCAAGGCTATACCAAGAGCGGAAGTTCTGAAATTACTGAGATCCATATCTGCCAATACCAGCTCTGGTTCTGACTCACTGGAACCTCATCTTCTTAAGCTGGCTGCTCCACTCATTGCCTCTTCGATTGCCAGAATCTACACTTTATCCCTTATCCATAGCACTGTGCCAGACCTATGGAAATCTGCAAGAGTAACATCTGTCTTTAAAACAGGTGACCCAAAGGACACGGCCAATTACAGACCTATAGCAATTCTCTCTGTCCTTAACAAGATCTTAGAGAAAATAGTTACATCACAGACCATTGACTACCTTACACGCTACCATCTCCTCTCAGACACTCAGCATGGTTTCAGAAAAGGTCATAGCACCACCATGGCTCTTCTTCAACTAACTACTGATATTCTGTCCAACATGGACTCTGGAAAACTCACAGGTGCCATCTTCATTGACCTCACTAAGGCTTTCAACCTTGTTGACCATCCCCTTCTCTCCATAAATTCCATTTCTCAACCCCTGTTGTGGACTGGTTCTGTAGTTACCTGTCAAACAGGTCGCAAGCTGTCAAATTTAACTCCTCCCTGTCCAACACGTCTACTATCAACCTTGGGGTCCCCTAGGGCTCTATCCTTGGGTCCCTTCTGTTCTCAATTTTTATCAACAATGCAGCTGAGGTCCTGGAATCCTGCTCAGCTATTCTCTACGCTGATGACCTGATCATCTACACTAGTTCTTCTAGTATTGCCTGCATAAACACATCACTTACTTCAGACTTCAGTAAGGTCTTAGACTGGCTACTAGACCGTAAGCTTGTACTAAATGAAAAGAAAACGAAAGCCATGCTCCTAGGTTCTGCACTGAAGATTAAGACCTGTTCTAGTTTGCTGGAGGTTCTTCACCCAGGAGGATTTCCACTTGAAAATGTTACTTCTTTCAGGTACCTTGGGATCCTCCTGGACCAGTCCTTGGATTTTAATCTTCACATTCAGTCCTCGTGCAAAGCTGTAAACTCGAAACTAGGAGTAGCTTACGAAACGAGCTACATGCTTACACCCTCGGCCAAATTAGCAATTGCCCGAGGTATTTTGCTCCCAACCCTTACTTATGGTGCCTCTATTCTTACCTCTGCCCATAAAACCTCCCTACTAAAATGGGACGTAACTTATAACAATATATGCCGATTTGCCTCTTTGTCGCCTTGACTCAAACATCACTGCCTCCTTTATAAGGATCTGAATTGGCTCTCACCCTCTGCCAGTAGACAATACTACCTTGGATCACTAATGGACTCGATCATCCGGGGAAAAAAAACAACATCCCAGCTGGTGGCGTTGCTGGTCCCTCAACCATCCTCCAATGGCCTGCGATCAGCTGACAAATCCTTGCTCTATGTTCTGAGATGTCGGACGACTAAAGGCACAGGGGCCTTCCAATTCTCTGCTCCCAGGCTATGGAATGCTCTTCCACTCAACCTCCGGCTGTCCCAGTCTCACTTTGGATTTAAAAGTGAATATCGTCGTTATCTATCCTTAGCTGATGCTTGTACTTGCTTTGACCCAACCTGAAGCTCCTGAGACTTACCAGTAATGTCACCCCTGCTCTAATCCAGCTCCAAGACTGTCTCCTCTTCCCCTCCCCATATTTTTCCTTCTCTTTGTAAATAACTTCTTGACTACTAGTTCTCTTCCTTCTTGAACCTTGTTGCTGACCATCCACTGTTGTTTTACCAATTACCAGTGCGCCATTCCTTCCTGCCCCTTGATCCAGAAGGTATTGCTTAAGGCATGCAGAGACCATACAAACCTGATCCCGATTCTGCCAGACTGGCCCAGGCAGTTGTGGTACCAGAATCCCTTTAGCATCAGGCTCCCTGTAGTGTTTTCCACTCTATGCAAACCTGCTGGTGAGATAAAAAGAAATGGCCCAGTAACGGGACCTTCTGTCCCTGCACTTCTTGGCCTGGTACCTAAATGGCTAGAGTTCCATGCTTTAGGCCTTACGGTTAACGTTCTCTATGCTGTGGAGGCATGCTGTAAAGAGTCAGCTTATAAAAGTATGCATTTACATGGAAGATGTTCTTGCTCTGGTGCATGGACAATGATATCAATGTATACAATCACCTGCACTTCAGAACCAGGAGGTCACTTAAACCTCCAGTGAAGGTATAATAAATCATACCATAGTCGTGTTCTGTTTCACACAAAAATATCAGGTTTATTTCAGAGTAACATAAAAGGCCTGAGTTGACACAGCAGTCTGATGCAAAGACCCTGGTGCTTCACCAATTAAGGCTTCGTCAGGGGGATGGCCTTTGCATTGATTAGTTGCTCCTTTTATACTATTGAAAATTCAAAAAACATGACATCACATAATGACAGCCAATCAAATTATTTAATATTAGAAACATCACATAATGACAGCCAATCAAATTACTTAATATTAGAAAATGCTTATTACTGGCTTAAATAAGCAAAAATGGAAAAACTAAATGCGTCATTATGCCATAAAAAACAGTTTTAACACAAGAAGTTCACAATTTTTTCTGAAATTCAAAACTTTTTTGCACCAGCCAGTCAGAATGCTCGATTTCAAAATTCGTGATAATGCAGAAAAAATCTGAAAATTTGTGAAAATAACTGTGACACTTGGTCCCAGTCACTAGTATCAATCTGTCTACATGTAAAAAATTTTTTTTTTTTTTTTATCATATCAGATTTTTGCGCCTCATACTAGCTGCCCCAATCTGATCGGCCCCCGGAATAACGGGGGTTTACCTACGCCTGGCCCGAAGGCGGGTGCCTGCGGGAGTCTGTCGCCATTCTACCACCGGCAATGTTTTCTCCTCCTTGGTTTTCTCCTAGGTGCCCCGGGAGTTGGCATGCATGCGTGTGGAGGCACGCATTAGTCCCACGGCCCTGGTAACAGCCCTTTTCCTCACACCCCGTTAGCCTAGCGCCAGGCTTCTCTCCTGGCCCATGCTGTCCCTAGCCTCTACTAGGTGGCAGCCATCAGACAAGAGGAGCCATCCCACCTCCCCAGACAGGAGAGCGTGCCTGTCGGTAGCTCCATCCAGCTCCCCCCCCGCCGCCCGTAGCTGACTTTTGACGACCCAGGCTCACTCCCAAACCCGGGTCGCTGGTGTGATGTGAAGTTTTAATACCTTTTTATCAACAGTCAAACAGATTGCGTGGTTTTGGGATTTCAAGATGTTCAGCTAATTAATTTTATTTGCTAAATTTTTACTGTGTTGCTGTTATTTTTATGGCAATTTCAACAACATTTGGCTACAAAGAAGAAAGAGAAAACAAAATATCAGCATATTATTGCTATAGTCTTCCATATATCCTCAAAGCAAATTGTCAAATCATTTGTTTTAATATATGCTTCTTATCTGTAGTGTAGGTAGAAAGGGATCAGGAGCTAAATCCAATGGTCCTAGCCATATTTATAGCAAGGTCACACAGGGAAAACAGGGTTGACTGTGCTCACAAATCACCTGTTGGAGAAAATACAAGAGAGAAGAAAAAGTTACTGTTATCATTATTAGTCTTTTTTCCAAAAATACTTTTTTCTTTTCTTTTTTCTTTTTTTCTCTCTAGAATCACAAATCTCAATTAAAACCTGTGAAATTTACTTCTGATATACTATTTTGATAACAAATAAACCATTCTTTTGTGTTCTGGTTAATAAAAAAACACGTTTGTCGTTTTTTTTCTGGACCGCTAATACTGGTCTATTAACCAGGACTATTTTTGGATTCTTATCCGGCCTAATCACCACTTGGATAAGCTTGAGATGGAGTCACAGAAATGCAAGAAGAAAACCGAACCAACCGGATTTCAACAGTGTGTGGAGTGTGGGCAAACTTTTGCCAAGGCCGATCCCCATGCAACTTGTGTTTTCTGCCTGGGGTTTCGACACCTAGAGGCAGACTGTGACATTTGTAAAGCTTTCCCTCAGTTGACGCTTGACAGGTGCCTTAACCGACTGAATGAGAAACTGGCTGACAAATCTGCTAACACAGGTGGCCGAACCAGTTCAGGTTTAAAACAACCAGAAGGGGAGTACCTTCTGACCAAGGCGATACCTCTTCTTCAAAATGAACCACAGATACAGCCCTTGAACTGGCTACCATGAAAAAGAAAAAAGAAGGAAAAGCACACTGAACCAGCTTCTAAGCCATGAGCGGTTGTAGTTCCGACCGCAGAAGAGACTTCTAATGCGATTCACATTATTCAGTCCCTTCAGTCTGGTCCAGCTGAACGGGTGATTCATCTGGTTACTCCTCAGTCGGTTCAGATTCCTTTGGCTTCCTCTGAATATGACTACCCTTGGGACCAGGAGACTGAACAAGATGATGAAGAGGATGAGGACTTTTTATGGTCTTATTGAAGAGGAGGTTTCCCCAGAGCACGAGGGGGGCATTTCTCCACCCAATCAGTTGGAGGATGCCCTGACTAATTTCTCTTTTATGAAAATGGTGGCTGAATCCCTCCAGTTACCAGTTCAGGAATCCTCAGAAGAGGAGGAAGAACTGGATTATGTCGAAGATGGATGTCCCTGCCACTAAAAGGCTGGTGATACCCATCCACAAGTCTCTTAAACAACAGACAATGAAAATCTTGGGTACTCCCACTTCTGTTCCTCCTATGGATAAGAAAATGGATAGGAAGTATCCATTGGCCACAAATGGCACAGAATTTCTGTCTGGGTACCTCACCCATAAAGGGGTAGTTCAGGCTTTTGCCTGTGAAAAGGCAAATATCCCATTATCTTTCCACCCTTCTGAAAAAGATTCTGGGAGGATTGACTCTATGCCTAAGAAGTCGTACCTGGGCTCCTCCCTTGTTGCCAGACAGGCCTCCTACATGGCTTATGTGGCAAGGTACCAGAAAAAATTGTGGGAAGCTGTATCTTCTCTGGAAGCTAAAATTCCTGCTGATTTAGCTGCAGATTTGGGAGAAATGGCTAGGAGTGGAATTGAAGCTTCTAAGCAGCACTTCCATGTGGCATTGATGCCAGTGACTTTGTATAAAGGGTATTGGCCACCTCTATATCCCCGAGAAGGTTTTCATGGCTGATGATGCTCTGAAATGAAACCAGTAGGAGTTTGTGGGTTTCACTGTGAGCTCTCATTTTAGAAGGTTGTAAGTGATTTTTGGCTGCTTTTGTACTTATGAATGTGTTGAATAAGGCATTATTTTATTATATGCTTAACAGTCTGTCTGATAACTTGTTTATGGGTCCATTTGCCTAGAATGCAGTGGGTGGTGCTGGAGTTTTGTGCTTTGTTTCAGGGCTGAGAACCAAGAACCTATCACAGGACACCCAGACAAAGGCCTTGGATTTTCCTCTGGTCCAGAATTCCCTCTTTGGGGAACAGACTGAGGCCTGCATGAGGAAAATGGACGAGTATAGGACTTCCTATAGGAGTGCTACGGTCAAAGAGAAGGCTGCCACACCCCAAAAACAACAAGGTAGGGGAAGCAGGGGCAGGCCTTACCAGATGCCTTTCTATCAGGTCCAGGCTTTCCCTGTCTATCAGCAACAGCGTGGATACTTCAGAGGAAGGGGCAGGAGAGGTGCCACTCATTCCAGCCCAGCTTCTCAGTCTAGGACACCAGCTAAGCAGGCTCTCTGAAGAGCCTTGGGTTGATTGATTGATTGATTGATTAATTGATTGATTAAAAGTTTATTTTTTCACAGGAAATTCATTTGTTAGGACAAAGTCCCGTTTACAACAAAGTCCTGCATGTAGATTCTAATACAATTACAAATTAACAATTGACATTTAACATAACTAATACAAACAAACATAATCGCACTCTACATACATACATTATTTAAAACACATACATATAAAATACAAACTGTTAAACAATTCATTTTTAAATTTAAAAAAAATCTAAATTGTTTTTTTGTGATTCAGTCAAACCATTCCAACTTAATGCTACTCTATTCTGGAGCATACTGTCCCCTAGTCTATTAAAGCTTCTATACATTGGGATATTGCTTAATGGATTCCTAGTCTTTATATATGATTCATTATTTATCTTTCTTTTTAATTGCTTATACAAAGGATGGTTATACTTTTTGTGAATTATCTTAGGACATATAGTAAGCCAGAGATAGTTTCTTTTTGCTTCAGGTTGAAGCCAATTTAACTTATTATAAATTATACAATGATGCTCATTTTTAATACTTCCGGAAGCAAATTTACCTATCCTATAATACATTTGATTAACCAAATTTAAAGCAGTTTTAGTCGAATTCATGTAAATTATAGAACCATACTCCAATATGGGTAACAGCATCTGTTTTGCCAATCGCTCCTTTGCCACCAAAGGTAAAGCTCCCGCAACTCTCCTCTCCAGTTTCAGTAGAGGGCAGGTTTGCCCACTACCTCCAGAATTGGCAGTCTGTAACATCAGACAAATGGGTTCTGAAGGTAGTGGGCAAAAGCTTTGCTCTAAATTTCAAACAATTCTCCAGATTGAGAGCAAGGCTGTTAAAGCCTGCCTGTCCAGCAGAAATCTCCCTACTGGAAGCAGAAATTACAACCCTCCTTCAGGACAGGGCAGTGAAACCTGTCTCTCTGGCCCAAAGAGGAAAAGAGCTGTATTCCAGGTACTTCCTGACCTTGAAGAAAAATGAGGATTGGCGACCCGTTCTGGATTTAAGATTCCTGAGCAAACACCTAACAAAGCCAAAATTCAAGATGGTCACCTTGGCTATGATATTGCCCACTTTCAGGCAAGGAGACTGCTTAGCATCCATAGACCTCAAGGATGCTTATTTCCATATTCCCATCAAGCAGTCACAGAAAATACCTAAGATTCAGACTGCTTTCAGGTCACTACCAATTCAGGTCCTTTCCTTTTGGCCTGATTCAGCTCCCAGAGTGTTTACAGAATGCCTGGCAGTGGTGGTGGCACACCTAAGGCGTTTAGGAATTTCAGTTTTCCCCTACCTGGACGACTGGCTGTTGGTAGTCCAGTCTCAACAGCAGGTCGAAGACACCCTGATAGTCACTCAGACTACTCTTCGATCATTGGGCTTCTTAATAAATAAAAAAAAGTAAGTTCTGAAACCATTCCAGCTCCTGCAGTTCATAGGAGTGGAACTGGACACAGTTTTGGGAAGAGCAAGACTTCCACCAGACAGGGTGGACAGCATAGTACAGTTAGTGGACTCTTTCAAGGTCCACTCCCCAAAGCCAGTCAGGTACTTTCTGCAGTTGCTGGGACACATGGCAACTTCCACAGCACTGGTACCAGGGGCAAGGTTTCAGATGAGAGACAGTCAGTTCCATCTGAAGTCCTTTTGGTCCCAGAGAAAAGATCCTTGTCCAAACTGATTCTAGTAACTTCCACATTTCTTCAAGTTCTGCATTGGTGGCAGGAAAAGGACAGCCTCAGGGTGGGTGTCCCATTCCTTGAGGAAAAATCCACAGTAGTGCTCACTACAGATGCATCCCTCTTGGAGTGGGGGTGCACATCTGGGGGAGTATACAGCTCAGGGCACGTGGTACCCTCGGGAGTCTCTTCTGCACATATATTTGTTGGAACTCAGAGCAGTCTTGCTGGCTCTCCGGTCCTTCTCTTCCATGATTCAGGGCAAGGTGTTGCAGGTCAGGACAGACAACACCACAACCATGTTTTACATCAACAGACAGGGTGGCACAAGGTCCACACTGTTATGTATAGAAGCTGTGAAGATCTGGAATCTGGCTTACTCCCTGGAGGTAACTCTTGTTAGCAGTACACCTTCCTGGGAAGGACAGTGTTCTGGCGGACTCTCTCAGCAAGATCAACCAGAACCGTGAGGGTCTGCATCAGAAACCATGTGAAGAGAGACTGAGAGAGCTTAATATGTATACCCTTGATGAAAGGAGGGATGGGGGACATGATAGAAACTTTCAAGTACCTCAAGGGAATCAACAAAGTCCAGGAGGGTAGCATCTTTCAGAAAAAGAGATGTGTAAGAACAAGGGGGCACAATTTGAAGATAGAGGGGGGCGGCTCAGGGGTAATATGAGGACATTTTTTGTTTCACGGAGAGAATGGTGGATACATGGAACTGCCTTCCTGGGGAGGTCGTTGGGTCTAAAACAGTGGGGGAATTCAAACATGCATGGGACAGACATAAGGCAATTATAGTAGGGGGGTTGCAGGTAGTAGGCTGTTGGTTAACTAGAATCTGCAGCTTATCCAGTAGGTAAGGAAATGGGTAGACTGGGTGGGTCAAGTGGTCCTTATCTGCTGTCAAAGTCTGTGTTTCACCACGAGTGGTCACTGCATCACCTAGTTCTCAAGGACATTTTCAAGCTGTGGGGCACTCCAGAGATAGATCTCTTTGTAGCCCCAGACAATCACCGGCTGCCTCAGTATTGCTGCAGGCCTCTGGTCCTGGGCACAAACCCAGAGGATGCAGTTCTTCTGGACTGATCAGGGAAATTCCTGTATGCCTTCGCTCCATTTCCTTTGCTCCTCAAGGTACTGACCAAACTCAGGGCCCATTCAGCACTGATGATAATGATAGCCCCACACTGGGCCAGGCAGCCTTGGTACTCGATACTGGTGACTCTGGCATCAACCAGCCCGATTTGCCTCCCCAGGAGGTACGACCTGCTGACCTCCTTCAGGGGAGAATCATGTACCCCAACTTGGGGTTCCTCAAACTGAAGGCTTGGCTCTTGCATAGTTAGAGTATGCTGGTCTGCAACTCTCTGATTCGGTTCTGGATATCCTAAAGTTTTCCAGAAAATTACCTTATGGTGCACTCAGTCAAGTGTGGAACCACAAGAGGCATTCCACTCTTATTGGATTATTTGGCTCATTTGCATTCCTTAGGCCTTACACCCTTTACTCTAAGGTGCATTTGGCAGCAGTTCTGCTTACTTGTCAGCAGGTAAAACTTCTTCTGTGGAATCTGACCCTATATATAAGCATTTTTTTAAGGGGCTACTACATTTACACCCCCCTCATAGGGAGCCTTCCCCTTCATTGGATCTAAATATATGCATAGCACAGCTGATGCAACCCCCATTCGAACCTGTGATCTCAGCAGAGTTAAAGTTTGTGACATGGAAAACTGAGTTTTTAGTAGCCATCACTTCAGCAGTACATATCAGTGAACTACAGGTCTTATCTATGGAACCTAACTATATCTCCTTTCATAATGATAAAGTGGTTCTCAAAGGTTCCTCCCTAAAGTGGTCTGAGAGTTTCACCTTAACCAGTCTATAAACATGCCTGTCTTTTTCGCTGAACACTCTAGTTGAGAACGTAGGCTGCATAGCCTAGATGTAAAGAGGGTTATCCACTATTATCTGGATCTGACCAGAGGCCATAGGGTTGACAGTAGCCAGTTGTTCCTCACCTGTGGAGAAGTGGGCAGGGGTAAGCCTGCTACTAAGAGGACCACAGCAAGATGAATAGTGTCTTGTATTCAGTTTTGCTATCAGAAACTAGGGAAGGATCCCCCCTGTAGGCCTCAGGGCTCACTATAGCAGCTGCGAGAGACAGTCCCTTGTCAGAAATCGATAAAGCAGCTACCTGGAAAACTGACACACATTTAGCAAGCATTATAGCCCAGATGTACAGGCAAAAAGTGATGCCAGGTTTGGAACAGCAGTACTGCAGAGCCTCTTTCTTAAATAGGTTCTGTGACCTCCTGCAAGGGAACTGCTTGGTAGTCTGCATATGTCTGAATACATTAGGACTTCTTGTTGTTTGAAGAAAAAATTACTTAGCACAGTAATGTTGTTTCTTCTAAAGGAGTCCTAATGTATTTTGACCTCCCACCCTGCCTCCCCTGCCAGAACCTGGGGTCACTGCACTCCAGCTGGTACACTTATGTTTACTTAGTTTTTGTTAACCGGATAGGTACACTAGACAGCATAGCTGCCTATTTTCAAGTACGACCCGGGAGATTACAACAAAGGGTATGTAGACAATAACACAAGAAATCATCATGGGAACAAGTAGAATTCAGACACAGTACGCTTATATACAAAATTTTCAGCAATGACTGTACATTTGCGGTTACTTGGAAGTTTGTTTTTTCTCTAAATGGGCATCTGTGACTTGAGTCTTTAGCTCACGTTGGGGTGGTAGGTTTCTAGGTAAAGTTTCTATTTAAATGCTATAGCATTTGCTATGAGTTTTCAAATATATTATAAGCTTTCTGGGGTTGCTCGTAAGAAGCTGATTGTTAAATAGAATGTACCAGTAGACAGTGATTTGAAACCGAGCGTGTGCCTACTTAGAATGTAGGTTTTAACTTTTTCCTCTCCGGGGCAGCAGAACATGAAGGTCTTACTGCATATGTCAAAATACATTAGGACCCCTTCAGAAGAAACAACATTACTGTGGTAAGTATTTTTTTTATTGTGGAAATGATTATACTGTCACAGATTGCGGATTAGTACTTCATTGGAGGGCAAAGATCCTTTTTCATGCAAATTTAATCAATAATAAAGTCAGAGCACATAAATACAGAAAAATTAAATACAAGCTGAATTGTGTCTAAATATTGTATAGTAAAAATATTGCTGGATATAGGAAAACACTTTTGAAGTTTCTAGCATTCTGTCTTCCATGCCATTTTTTTTTTTGTGAGGGGGGGGTATTCTACCACAGTTTTGTAGTAACCTCCTGTTCAGTGTAGTCTTGCTCTCTCGTATCATTTTTCTTCTCTTGCACAGCTGCCCTTATATAAAGGGTCTGTACTTCTACTTCAGTATTGTACAGCATCCATAATCAAAGACGTTGGACAGCTGGTTTGCAGACATAATGGTCCACCGTGCTCTCTTAAGTCTTATTAACATCTTGGGTGGTTCTGTACAACTTTTGGTGCTGGCTGAAGGACTGTAACTTTTTATCCTACAACCAAAGAGCAAAGGTTAGGGTTGTGTTTTCTGTAATTTACTGTGACGGTTCTGATACCTTTTAAGCTGTTTGGCTATATACATTAAAAATAATAGTTTCGGTGAAATGGCTTCTTTCATATACCTTGCAAAATAAATTCAATGGCTGCATTATTTTCAGTTACTTTGTCAGGATAATTCTACTGAGGTGTTCACCATCTAGTTTTCTGTAGATAATCCTCTTAGCTTCTCCCAAGTTTTGTAGCTGGCAGGACCAAAAACAAGGTCAAGTTACTAGCTTTTGATCCGACAGTGTGTAAAGGGTTCTGGTGGGATTCATGCCTGGAATCAATTGGCTGACAGTTCTAAATGGAACTTCCAGACTACACTGCTTGCTCTTACTCATCGCTTAACAGTCACCATCAAATGTACCAGAAATACAGCCAGAATATATTTAATGGTACCCAAATTGTTCATTGATTCTTGCCAGCTGATTGGTTAATGAGAGTTGGACAGCAGTGCTATAAATATATACGCTTCAGAAACTATGCAAATCTAAATCAGGCTCACTTCCCATACGATGTGTCTCACACTGACTGGTCCGCTGTCTCGTATTCCTCAGGTATTGATACTGCCCTTCACGCCTTCCTGAGCAGGTTTGTACTCCTTCAAGATAAACATACCCCAGTCATCACTCTGCGCGTTCGTGGTAAACAAACCAGATGGCTGCACAAAGACCTCCTCACAGACCTCAAACATAGGAACAAATGCTGGAGAAAGTTTAAAGTATCTGGTCTCCCAGCGGATTATCACAACTACAGAGAACAGCAAACGAAATGCAAAACTCAAATAAGACTTGCTAAAAGCCAGTACTGTAAAGGCCTTCTACTAGATGCTGCTGGCGACCCTAAGAAATTTTGGTCGCACGTAAAGATTTTCCTTGGTTCAAAACAAACTCTACCAAACAACGATATGATACTGAATGGTGTCCATTGTAATGACTCAGGCGCCATTGCCAATGCATTTAATTTTCATTTCTCTGACCTCTCGAGCTATACAACTGCTTTCTCTTCCGATAACTCAATGCGTGGGCCACCATACTCTGAAAATACTTCTAAGACGCCCACTTTCTACTTTAAAGCTATATCGTACAATGATGTCCTTAAACATCGAAACTCCATATCAGACAGCACTGCTGTCGGATCTGACTGCCTCGAACCTAAACTTCTAAAGCTCTCAGCACCTTTCTTTGCAGGACCACTGTCCATTATATTCAACTTGTCCCTCAGGGAAGGCGTAGTGCCTGAGGTATGGAAACTGGCTAAAGTCACGCCAGTGTTTAAAAATGGAGACAAAAAAAGATATAGCCAACTATAGACCAATAGCAATACTGGCAGTATTAAATAAAATCCTTGAGAAGCTCATCTCAGCACAGATCTCAGAACACCTTGCCAAATACAACCTTCTGCACTCAAATCAACACGGTTTCAGAAAAGGCCATAGTACTCAAACTGCTCTATTACAACTGACAAATGATATTCTTCAAGCCATGGACCAGGGTCGTCAAACCGGCGCAGTATTTATTGATCTGACGAAAGCCTTCGATCTTGTTAACCACCTTCTTCTACTCACCAATCTCCACTCCCTGGGCTTCTCGTCCGGAGTCATAAACTGGTTCCATACCTACCTATTAAACAGGTATCAAACAGTGAATTTCAACTCTGCCACCTCAGAAAAAGCAGTCATAAATGTTGGTGTACCTCAGGGCTCTATCCTCGGACCCCTCCTTTTCTCAATTTTTATTAACAATATTCCCCAAGTTATATCCTCCTGTTCATCGTTGCTGTATGCCGATGACCTTGTCCTGTACACTAGCTCAGATGATGTCCACTCCATTAATCTTAAGCTCTCTATGGACCTACAAAATATTCAATCCTGGATCTCCAATAACAAGCTCGTTCTAAACCTTGGAAAGACCAAGGCTATGCTCTTTGGATCCCCTGTCAAACTAAAACAGTGCTGTGAATCTTTCCAGGTCAACTGGGCTGACGGCTAGCCATTAGAGACAGTAAACTCTTTCAGCTATCTAGGTGTCTCACTTGATGAATCCCTCACCTATGACACTCACATTACCGCCACCTGTAAGGCCGTAAATGCCAAACTGGGCTTAGCCTACAAAGCGAGCTATACTCTTACCCCCACTGCTAGGGCTGCCATCGCCAGAAGAATCCTGCTTCCATCGCTTTCTTACGGGTCTGTAATCTATACAAATGCCTCTAAGGCAACTCTTCATAAGTGGGATACTACTTATAACAACATATGCCATTATGCCTCTGCATCCTCTAGACTAAAACATCACTGCTTGCTGTACTCTGACCTAAATTGGCCATCCCCCATTACTCACCGCCGCCTCTCTCTTGGGAACCTTCTGGACAGTGTACTGCGATCAAGTATGCCTACCTACTTTGCCTCCCTGCTGACCCCTCAGCATGTCTCCTACGGTCACCGATCTACTGACTTTTCCTTAACGAGCATTCCTAGATGTAAAACTACCAAAGGAAAATCGGGCTTCTCGCACATAGGTCCCTGCTACTGGAACTCGCTGCCCCTAGATGTACGCCTTGCCCCTAATCATACCACCTTTAAGAAGAGGCACCAATCCCTCCTTACAGCTTGTACTCGATGTACCTGCTTCAACCCTCCTTAGATCTTGATTCCCGCTGCCATGACTGCCCTGGGTATCCCCTCTATGTTATGAGATTTTCAGCTTCCCTTTAACCTATCCCACTATTACCTCTCTCCCCGCTTCCTACCAATAATATCCTTTCAGTTGCAGGAGGCTGTTATGTTACCCTGCTACGATATGTTTTTTCTCATTTTTAAACCTTATATTTGTGATATTATTATGATAGTTCTACATGTGGGCACTTGTCTCTATTTGTATAATTTACACCATTGCATGCCTTGCACCAATATTTGTCTTAATCTTTGTTCTCACTTTCTGTTTGTGATGATTGCATATACCCTGTCACTGTATTCACTGTAACTGTATCTCACTGTCTTGTTGACCTCCCGGGTCGTGCCTGAAAATAGTCACTTTCGTGTCTAGTGTACCTACCCGGTTATCAAAAAATAAATAAATAAATTACTGTAAAACTTGAAATTTTCACTGTAAAGACATTTTTCTGTTTTCACTGCAGCAGTAAATATGAGAAAATAAATATGTGCTTATTAGCGCTATTAGCACTTTTTCCATTATAGTGAATGTGGCGTTGACTAAGCACTAAATTAGATCTACACAGCTATAGTTGCGTTTGTATTTGCACTAAAATTACTTTGCATAAAAATAGCTAGTTTTACAGTAATCTCTTCGACTACACTATTACAGAGATTATAAATAATTTCGTTTTCTCTCCCATTAAAATGTTGCAAGAGGCCAACCTGTCAATGCACTGGTAGCATGGGAACAAGCTTGGGTCATTGGGATCTGGCTGGGGGGGGGAGGATTGAGTGTCCCAGAGGACACTTTCCTCTGGGGGATGGAGGACTCTGCGCTCCGCTGTCAGACTGCTGCCTAGGTAACCAGAGGTGGCAATGCAGTTGGAGATGGACTTGGGAGGGAGGGACGTCACGGACGTCGGCAGGGAATGCACGCATGCCTGGATGACCTTGCACTAGATGTTCCAGGGGACACTCACAGGGAAAAAGACTGCAACCGCAGCACCTCTATGACAGTGATGGTCCTGGTATAACCAGGGTCCCCCACTTCACTAGCATGAGTCCTGCCTGCCAAGACCAGAATATCTGGGGCATCCCCCACCTTGACCCCACCTGGGAGAAAAACCAAGGCTTGATGGAAATAATTGGCCATGATTGGGAGGTAGGAGGGGATCAGGAGGTGCCTGGAGGTCCCAAGGACAGGTGAAAGGGCTGCGGAGTACGGGGGGCATAAATAGAAAGTCCCCCAAAAAAAAGAAAGAAATGTAACAAGAAGCTACAGTGCATGAAGATCCCTTATAACAGTTCCAAATTCCAAACTTATTTGTAGCTTTTACTTCTCAGTCTTTATTTTCCTATTCTGGTTCTTCTCCTGGTTCTCGTCCCCCTTTGGTTCCTGCTGGTTTGGCAAAGAATCCTGGTTGATGTTCTGGCCCTGCAAGGGATTAACCTGCCACTTTTGATTTGGCTGGCCATGAGGGGGACAATGGAACCCTGCCCTCAATGCAGCCCTCTTTCCTCAAAGTCAAATCATGCCAGTATTGTAGCAGGCCTACCCTTGGGAATTCCTCATATAGTGTATGGTGGAATGTTGTTCCCCACCGAAATCAAATGACTAGAATGAGATTGTTCTGCTGCAGTAGTGACATCAAAATTTTGTTGTGCTGCATGGAGTACATCACTACTGCAGCAAAACAGAGTCAAATGGTTTCTCATGCTGAAACTCCCTTGTGCCGAGGCTGCCATTGTCTGATCAGTCATCTCAAAATTTAATTCAGTGTGCGAGGTGACAGCGGCAGCAGCTAAAACTGCAGTAGGTTCTTCCCTCATTCCTACTTCCTGTGAGGAAAAAAAAAACCGGCAAAGTAGTTATTCTTTTTTTGAATTTGTGTTTCTCTTGTAAATTACCATCACCTTATCGCCTCTAAGTCCTGCGCTGTCTTTTAAACACTGCGAACTGATGCCTGACGTGGATGACACTGACTACTCGGCTTTGACTAACTTGCTGTTTGCTTCTTTATGGCTTTTATACTGTATACAGTGACTGCCCACACTCTATAAAAGATTGTGTATGAGCAGTCATACACAAACCAGGAAATTTTTGTATCTCAAGGTTCAGTGTGACCCAAGTAACATAGATTTAGACTCTGAAAAGGTTTCATAATCCCAGTTGGACAATACCCCAGATATTTCTGGGGCTGACCATAAACAGAGCACTTTCTATAGCTCTGTCTAAATTGTACACTACCCCAAATGTATAATTTCTCATATCTCCCTCCTGGAACATGTCTCATCATATCAGTCCTTTGTGAGACATTGCACAAGAAACCTGGAAATAAACATACAGGATAAAGAATCTAAATGGGACCTAAAATTCCTGAACACCGATGGGCAAAACTGCAGCACGTATGCTCTAGTTCTAACCCCAGGAATCCACTAATATCATTACTCTTGCAGTGTTTCCTTAAGCCTGCACTACCCCAGAGAGAATAGAATGCTATGCTAATCATAGAAACATAGAAGTTGACGGTAGATAAGGATCGCAAGGTCCATCCAGTCTGCCCATTTCTTTTTCTACCTTATAAATGTGCCATCGGCCTTTGCTCTGTCAGTGGCCTATCTAGTCATACTCATCTGTAGTGCTCCCTTATGCCTATCCCATGCCTGTTTGAAGCCCTGCACTGTATTCATAGCCACCACTTCCTGAGGTAGGCCATTCCAGGCATCCACCACCCTTTCTTTGAAAAAGAATTTCCTCATATTCCCCCCTTAATCGGCCTCTGTCTAGTCTCATGCTGTGTCCTTTTGTCCTGCTATTTTTCTTATATTGAAACATGTTAGACTCTTTCACCTTGTTAATGCTCTTAAGGTGTTTGAATGTTTCGATCATATCACCTCTCTCCCTCCTTTGCTCAAGGGTATACATATTGAGCTCCGTTAATCTGTCCTCATATGTCTTCTGATGTAGTCCCTGCACCATTTTGGTTGCCCTTCTCTGGACTGCCTCAGTTTGGTTAATGTCCTTGTGAAGGTGTGGCCTCCAGTACTGCATGCAGTACTCCAGATGGGGCCTAACCAGTGTCTTGTAAAGAGGGATTATTACCTCCCTCTCTTACGACTTGTGATACCCCTATTAATACACCGTAACATCCCCCTAGCCTTACTTACTGCTTTAGAGGTCTGCTTGGATGATTTCAGGCCATTAGTGATGATGATGCCCAAGTCTTTTTCTTCCTTTGTGACTGCCAGCAACTCCCCTCCCAGCCTACAGGTGGCTTCAGGGTTTCTCTTCCCTATGTGCATGATCTTGCACTTCTTTGCATTAAATCCCAGATGCCACTTTTCTGAACATTTTGCTAGTTTATCCAGATCTCTTCTCATTCTGCCCCACCCCATCTGGATCATCTACTCTGTTGCAGATCTTGGTGTCATCTGCAAACAGTCAAGCCTTACCCTCTAGTCCATCTGCAATGTCACTAATGAAGATATTGAAGAGGACTGGCCCCAGGACTGATTCCTGAGGTACCCCACTGGAATGTTCAGCTTGTGCATCTATTTTCAAACTGCCCATTGTCAACTGTCTGCATTCTACTTCAGATTTCTTCTCTGTGCTGCAAAGTTCAGATGCCCTGGAAATCTCTCTCAATCAAGACAGAGTCCTGTAGTGCATAGAGCAAAAAAAGTGGTTTTGTTTTGTTTTTCATTACTGCCTAGTGTCATTGTTCTTTAGTGTTTTATACCTCATTAGTTTTAAATTTAAACTTGTTTATGGGTTCCTTTCGGTTCCTTTGAACCGAGGGGCAACCGACCTTCTTATTTTGTTTCATTGGAACCTTTTTAGGATGTTCCGGTTACTTTATTCTTTAATTTTATTTCATTTTAACTGCTTTTGAACTGAGGTTTATCGGTTTTCCTCAGTGGTTTCCTGGTTCTGGATCCGATCAGAACCGATAGTTTTTTTCACTTTATCAGTTCCTGAACCGACCGATATTCTATTGAAACCGACTGCAAATATTTAAATTTAGTCTATTTTTTGGTCGGTTACTGGTTCCTGTTTTCTATAATGTCAGTCAAGCCTAAAAAGAAAACTGGACCCCCTGGGTTCAAGAATTGCTTGAAGTATGCAGAGGTGTTTGCCAAGGCAGACAAACATGATCTTTGTTTGATCTGCCTTGGACAATAGCACTTCAATGAAGACTGTGGTATTTGTAAGTCTTTCCCTGTTAAGACAGTTGAAAAACACAAGGACAGGCTTAAAAGAAAACTAGAGTAGGGGTCCATGGGCTCTAACTAGTCCACCCCATCTAAGACTGTGTCAGTTCCTTCTAGAGCCTCTAAATCCACCCCTGATGTGAGTGAGGGCTCTGGCAAGAGAGGCAGTCAACCAACTGACTCCCCAGTGCCTACCCAAAAAAACCCCAAAAAAACGCAGTGACACCCTGGCTGAAATGCCTCAAGGGGTCCCTCAGGTGCCTATTAATGCTACTTCTCTTGCTGATTGGACACAGGCTTTTGCCTTACTCAAGGTGCTGCAGGGTTTATTACCCCCTCAGTAGCCTGTGATTACTACTGCTGAAAAAGCAACTGTTACCCCTCTTTCGCCTACTGCTACGGTGGCATATAAGGAGGATGACCCAGATGAAGAGTGAATCGAACCTGAGGTGTCACCAGAACAGGATTTTGGCTCCCCTCCCAGACCCTCAGAGGATTTTTCATCCCATTTTTCTTTTGTTAAGAAAATGATAGAGACCCTGGATCTGCAAACAGCTGAAGAGATCTAGAATGAAGAGAAGGCACAATACATGGAGCTTATGGGGCTGACACCCTCAAAAAGGCTCCTTCTGCCTATCTAAAATTTTTTTTAAGAAGGATGTTTTAGAAATCCTAAAGGCTCCGAATACAGTCACACCCACAGACAAAAAATGTGACAGGAGGTATCAGAAAGATCTGGTGCTGAGTTTCTTTTTAGTCACCCAGACCACCAGGGTATTGTACAGCAGGCTGCCTGTGAGAAAGCTAAAACTCCCTTATCCTCTCACCCCCTGAGAAGGATTTGAGAAAGGTGGACAACATGGCAAAAAAGGGGTACCTTTCGGCATCCCTGGCAATTCATCAAGCCAGCTACCAGGTCTATGTAGCCCTTTATCAAAAAGCTCTCTGGCAGTCAGTAGTGAACAGTGCTGAGGCTAACCCCTCTTTAACAGTGTTGGAGCTGCTAGACACTGCAAAATTGGGCTTGGAGGCTTCCAAATACCAATTTCAGATGGCAGCTGACACCAGTGACAGCTGCAAGGTGGATGGCTGGTACCATTGCTCTAAGAAGATTTGCCTGGCTGAGGGCTACCTACCTCACCCAGGACACCCAAACTAAGCCAATAGACTTTCCTGTCGAAGGCCACTCTCTTTTTGGTGCCCAGACTGAGGCACATATGAAAAAAGTAGATGAATATAAAACTACTTTTAGAAGCAACTCGATGAGAGACAGGCCCTCTACTTCAGCTTTGTCTTATTCTAGGGGAGGCAGGGTCAGGTCCTCTTTTAGGAGGCCTTTCTATCAGGTACAGGCTGTTTCCCAGCAGCAGTACCAACCACTGCAGACTGGATTTTACAGAGCTAGATGTAGAATGGGTTCTCGGAGAGGACCCAATCTGCTCAGCCTCAGCAGCAAGCAAAACAGAACTCCTGACTTTTCCCTTCAGGCTGCCTCTCCACATCCTGTAAGGGGCAGACTCAACCACTATTTCCAGGAATGGTTAAAAATAACCAGACAAGTGGGTCCTGGAAACAGTGAGTCAGTTTCTCTCCCTTTGCTTCAAGTCCCTTCCTTCTCCAAGATTAAAACATTTTGCACCAGCTCCCTTCTGAGAAAGAAAACTACTGGAGCAGGAGGTACAGGCCCTACTGCTGGCAAAAGCAGTGGAGCCTGTCCCCCACAACCGAAGAGGGCAAGGGTTCTATTCCAGATATTTCCTAACAACAAAAAAGAATGGAGAGTGGCGGCCTATACTAGGCTTCAGACTGCCAAACAGGTACATGGTAAAGCCCAGGTTCAGAATGATCACAATGGCCATGATTTTGACAACTCTGCAAAAAGAGGACTGGCTAGCGTCCTTGGATCTAAAGGACGCATAGTTCCATATACCCATAAGAGAGTCACTCAGAAACTATCTCAGATTCAGACTCCCCTCAGGCCACTACCAGTTCTCAACACTTCCCTTCGGCCTTATTTCTGCACCAAGGGTCTTTACCAAGTGCATAGCAGTAGTAGTGGCACACCTCAGAAGATTGGGTGTCACAATTTTTCCTTATCTGGATGATTGGCTAATCGAAGGGAAATCCCACCAACAGGTGTCAGACCACCTTCAGGTAACCCAGAATATGCTGCTCTCCTTGGGATTCCTTCTCAGTACCAAAAGGTCACAACCAGCTTCAGTGATTCTGGTAGCCCTGGATTGGGCAAGATAGCCTGGGTACTCCCTGCAGCTCTCAATGTCTGTGAGCAAACAGATTCACTTCCCTCAGAGGTACAGTCTACTGACTTCCTTTCAGGAGAGGGTAGTGTACCCCAATCTCGGGTCTCTCAAGCTCAAGGCCTGACTCTTGAGGACTTGGAATATGTAGATTGCCAATTCTCTGAAGCAGTTTTGGAAGTCCTTAAGGGTTACAGGAAGCCTTCCACCAAGAAAACCTATTCCTCAACATGGAAAAGATTTTCCATTTGGTGCAGTGACAAGAGTATAGTTCCAGCCCAGGCCGGGGTCTCAGCTCTTCTTGATTATTTGTCTCGCCTGCACTCCCTGGGATTGCAGCACTCAATTCTGAAGGAGCACCTGGCTTCAGTTTCAGCATACTTTTCAGCTAGAAATGATATCTCCCCTGGCATCAAACCCTGTATTCAGAAGATTCTTTAAAGGGCTCTCTCATTTGTTTCCCCCTCACTGGGAACCAGTGCCAGCATGGGACCTTAATATTTGCATTGCCCAGCTTACGCTTCCACCCTTTGAGGCTATGGCATTTGCAGAGCTTAAATTTCTTACCTGGAAGGTAGTTTTTTCTGGTAGCAATCACTTCTGCCAGAAGGATAAGCAAGCTACAGGCCCCCCTGAGTGGAAAAGGTCTGTTTCTTTCCACAGGGACCAAGGTAGTGTTGAGAACTAATAGGAAGTTCCTCCCCAAGGTGGTTTCTGACTTCCATTTGAACCAGTCTATAACATTGCCAATTTTCTTTACTGAACACTCTAGCTCAGGTGAGTGTAGATTGCACAGCTTGGATGTAAAAAGAGCTCTGAGTTATTACATGACTCACACCAAAGATCATAGGCAGGATAGACAACTGTTCCTCACCTATGAGGAAGTAGGTAAAGGTACTCCTGCTTCAAAGAGGACTATCTCTCAATGGATAGTCCAGTGTACTCAGTTTTACTACTCAAAGGCAGGCAAGGTTCCTCCCTCTGGTCTTAGGGCCCACTCTATAAGGGGCACAGCTGCCACTATTGCAGCTGCTTGAGAAGCAACATGCCGGACACAGATTGGTCAATACCAGCAGGAACATCTGCCAGAACTAGACACATAGTGGATTCCCTGCAGGGGGAGGGCCTCAAACAACTGGTACAACAACCCACAAGAGACAGGGCTATCCTAGATCTAGTACTGACTAACAGGGAAGGGATCACAGATCTCCAGGTAGAAGGTCACCTGGGGGCCAGTGACCATCACATGGTATGGTTCAATTTGGCTACTACATCTAAATCATCCCATTCCAAGGCAAAAATATGGGACTTCAGAGGAGCTGACTTTGATAAGATGGCCAACAGAGTGTTAAGCTAGCCCTGCAAAAGAAACACAGGTGAGGGGTACAGGCAAAGTGGGCAAGCATTATGATGCAATACTTGAAGCAACATCCCATTGTGTTAGACAGAAAAGGAAGTGAAAAGAAGAAGGAAACCACTTTGGTTCTCAAATACAGTAGCAGAAAAGGTCAGAGCCAAAAGGCTGGCCTTCAGGAAATATAAGGAACACAGCGGGATGAAGATAGGGAGGCATACCAAACTGCCCTAAGGGAAGCAGGGAAGGCAGTAAGGCAGGCAAAGTCCCAAACTGAGGAAACACTAGCACAAACAGTAAAAGAAGGTGACAAGACTTTCTATAGATACATTAGTGAAAGGAGAAATTCCAGAGGGGGTATTGCTAAGCTTAATGGAAAAAAGGGAGCATGTGAGGAGGAGGACCATGTAAAAGCATCTATCCTGAATAGATACTTTTGCTCAGTATTTACTGAAGAGAAGGTAGGACAGGGCCCACAGCGCAGCACCATTGATACAGGGGGAAGGGGGGTGAGCACTACTCCCTTCACAAAAGAAAGGGTCCTACAAGAGCTTGCTAAGCTCAGGATGGATAAGGCAATGGGACCTGATGGCATACATCCCAGGGTACTTAAGGAGCTAAAGGTGGAACTAGCAGAGCCATTAGCAGAACTGTTTAGTGAGTGTCTGAGCACAGGAGAGGTCCCAGAAGACTGGAGAAGGGCTCATGTGATCCCGCTCCACAAGAGTGGTAGCAGGGAGGAGGCAGGGAACTACAGACCAGTCAGTCTTACCTCAGTAGTGGGCAGGATTATGGAGGCACTCCTTAAGGAAAGGATAGTGCAACACCTGGAATCCATAGGGGCACAAGATCCAAGACAGCATGGGTTTACAAAAGGAAGGTCCTATCAAACTAATCTCATAGATTTCTTTGACTGGGTAACCAGAGTGGTGGACCAAGAGGGAGCAGTTGATGTTGCCTACCTTGACTTCAGCAAAGCTTTTGACACTGTTCCACATAGAAGATTGATAAATAAGCTGGGTAGGCTCGGGGTGGGTCAGAAGTTGGTCAACTGGGTGGCAAACTGGTTGACAGGCAGAAACAGAGAGTGGTGGTAAATGATATACAGTCAGAAGAGATGCAAGTCACAAGTGGGGTACCTCAGGGATCAGTCCTGGGGCCAATCCTCTTCAACATCTTTATTAGTGACCTTGCAGATGGACTAGAGGGTAAGGCTTGTCTGTTTGCAGATGACACCAAGATCTGCAACAGAGTAGATGATCCAGATGGGGTGGGCAGAATGAGAAGAGATCTGGATAAACTAGCAAAATGGTCAGAAGAGTGGCAACTGGGATTTAATGCAAAGAAGTGCAAGATCATGCACATAGGGAAGAGAAAGCCTGAAGCCACCTATAGGCTGGGAGGGGAGTTGCTAGCAGTCACAAAGGAAGAAAGAGACTTGGGCATCATCATCACTGATGACCTGAAATCATCAAGCAGACCTCTAAAGCAGTAGGTAAGGCTAGGGGGTGTTAGGGTGCATTAGTAGGGTATCACAAGTCATAAGAGGAGGTAATAATCCCTCTTTACAAGACACTGGTTAGGCCCCATCTGGAGTACTGCTTGCAGTATTGGAGCCACACCTTCACAAGGACATTAACCAAATTGAGGCAGTCCAGAGAAGGCAACCAAAATGGTGCAGGGACTGCATCAGAAGACATATGAGGACAGATTAACAGAGCTCAATATGTATACCCTTGAGCAAAGGAGGGAGGGAGAGGTGATATGATAGAGGCATTCAAACACCTTAAGGGCATTAACAAGGTGAAAGAGTCTAACATGTTTAAATATAAGAAAATAGCAGGACAAGAGGACACAGCATGAGATTAGAGGGGCGATTAAGGGGAATGTGAGGAAATTCTTTTTCACAGAAAGGGTGGTGGATGCATGGAATGGCCTACCTCAAGAAGTGGTGGCTATGAATACAGTGCAGGGCTTCAAACAGGCATGGGATAGGCATAAGGGAGCAATACAAATGAGTATGAATAGATAGGCCACTGACAGAGCAAAGGCCGATGGCACATTTATAAGGTAGAAAAAGAAATGGGCAGACTGGATGGGCCTTGCGGTCCTTATCTGCCGTCAACTTCTATGTTTCTATGTTTCTAAGTACCTCTAATGGAAGTGTGTAAAGCAGCTACCTGGAAGTCAGTCCACACCTTCACTAAGCATTATAGCCTGGACTCCCAGTCCAGAAGTGATGCCAGAGTTGGCACAGCAGTCTTGCAGAGTCTTTTTCCTAAATAGGTTCTGGCCCACTTCCTTGAGGTACTGCTGCATAGTCTGCAAGAGTAATAATATTAGTGGATTCCTGGGGTTAGAAGAAAAAAATACTCACCTGTAGTAATCTTGTTTCTTCTAAAGGGATCCACTAATATTATTACCCTCCGCCCTTGCCTCCCCTTTCAGAATCAGTAACAAGAAAAATCCTCTCCACAGCTAAGATGTATAGTTGCAGTGGCATGCCACCTGCTGACACCTTCTAGTAATGTCTTAACTTGTAGGTTTTTTTTCTAAAGGCATATCTGACTTCAGAAAAAAAGGGGACATTTGTTTATACTAATCCTTTGGTTAATGTTGTTGTTTGCCCAGTTGGGCATTATTTTTCTATAATTATTTAAATAGTGATTCACATGTTGTTATGGCCTCTTTGCAGGCTTCTAAGAAATCTGAGGTAGAATGTAGGCAGTTGACACTGGGCAGTTTGAAAATAGATGTGCAAGCTAAACATTCCATGATTAGTATAGCATTCTGTTCTCTCTGGGGCAGTGCTAGCTTAAGGGAGCACAACAAGAGTAATAATATTAGTGAATCCCTTTGGAAGAAACAAGATTACTATAGGTGAGTCATTTTTTCTTGCCTGACATGCACACACTTCTAGTGTGACTTTCTTAGCACCTATAAAACTAAAACAAACACTGAGAGGGGTCTTTTCCACAAAGTGCTCTGTGCAAGTCTGCCCACAGAGGAGAGAAAGGACCCACTCAGCGGTGTATTTTTTGCATGATTTCTTTCTGTGTATGCCATCCCAGCATGCCTGGGGTTTACCAACTTGATGGTTTGTGGTTGATTGCAAACCACTTCTTCAGGATAACACCTATCACACCACGATTAAAACCATTTTTTTTTCCCAGGAACGGACTCGGGCGCCAGAGGGTCGCAGGGGAATGAGTAGGACTGAGCGTTCGGAGGACTGTTCTCCTCTCCTGGGGTGGGTTGGGGAATGGCGTCGCTCTGTAGTGGAGACCAGGGGAAGCTAAGTTGCGATTCGAGTAGGGGAATCGGAGGAAAAACTTGGAAATGGCGTCTCCTTCTACCGGAAGATGGCTGCCTGGACCAGTACCTCCCCGAGCTCCGCGACAGCATACCCGGCTGCAGCAGCACCCAGTGCCAATGCCTAGGCCATTAGCCCATTTTTCCTTGGAAGAGGAGGACCCACCCGACGATGGGTTACGTCGGGTTACCCTGAGGTGGCAGCGATGTGGGGTCGAGATCGCCGGCGGCGAGAGGAGAGAGTCCTTGTGGCAGTTGGCCTGAAGGAGAGGGTCGTAGGGGAGATAAACAGATGAAGCAAAAAAAAAAAAGTCTTTTATAAAAACCAGATGTGTTCATTTTTACTTCACTGCAGCTTGCAGTCTCAAATTACAGAACAGTAACAGCATAATTGAGATTTCTAACAATGTCTAATGTTAAATTCATTTTACGCTTGTGTTCTATTTTATACTCACTATATATCCTAATTCTGTGCAGCAACAATCTCTCTGTTATATTTCTCAGGCATATCATGTAATACCCTAAGACCAGTTGTTTATTTCTTTCTAGCTCCTATTTGTGCTCAGTGATCCTGTAGAAAAATCATAATTCTAGGGACGTGGATATGGTGTTCTATCCACACTTCTGGCAGTGTCCTTTCCCGTTAAGGCTTGGTGGAATGTCTTCAAGCCGGCTTCTCCCACCTACCCAGGTGGTAACTTTCTCGGAGCTGCCCTGTGACATCAGATCTTCCTTTCCGCTGGAAGAAGAAGGTTTCTTCCGTCCCAATCTCATGCTGAAAAGGCCCTTAGCTATTATAGCTTCAGATTTTCTAATAAAAACTTTGTATTCAGGCCTTTTCTTCTCACAGTCGACATGAACAACCCAACATCTGCTCCGAGATTCTAGAAATTTGCCTATGAGCAGAAGATGTCCTAGATGGATCTGCACACCGTGTGTGTTTACTGCCTGGGCCAAGAACACGATCCCCAGGCCTGTGGCATTTGCTGTACTTTCCACCCATCCACTCTGGAGGATCGTCATGCCTGCCTGGTCGTAGGTTGTCTGGATGATCGGGACCCGTTGGTCAAATCCAAGAATGCCTGTCAGGTGGTCTATGCAGCTGTGGGGTCCGGTGAGCAACTTGCGGTGTTTGAGGAGGCCGCAGCTCAGACTTCCTTGACTTCAGCCTTTTTGCTGCTCTCCTTGGGTGCTTCCTTTACAGGGGCATTCAAATAATTGTGCCAGGCCCTTCCCACCCATGTGCAGGGTTCCTTTTCCAAGTAGAAACTGATGTCTAAAAAAGAGACCAAGAAACGGTCTTGCCATCGATTGTGGGATCGGGAGCACTCTTTGGCCTCCAATTCCCACACTTCAGTGGAGCTTCTGACTTCGGTTGATTCCTCGGCCGAGGCTGCCGGGCTTGCAGTCTCCCCGTCAAGCTAGTCGGTTGAGACGCAGGTTGATCTTCCGGTCGAGATTTTTCCCGAGCCAGTCGACCAACTATTGCCTGAAGAGGCCGATACCTCTTTATCCAGGACTCCGGTCCTGACTCTGACTTGGGGAAAGACTGATCAGTCAGCTGATCCGCTGCCTCTTCCGCGGGAGCTTCCAGACCCAGAGGATCCTTGGCCCCCTCTGAGGCCTACTGTTGGCCCCCCGACAGTCGAGGTCTTGGTCCCGCTCCCCATCCCTCAAGTCGAGTAGCCAGCATCTGTGTCAACGCTCATGCTCTTGGCACTCGGGGAGGTGGTGCCACCACTATTCCTCGTCCTCAGCCTCCTCTGGTGAGGAAAGGCTCCGGCGTAAGTTGCATTGACATTACGAGGACTTAATGTGACAATAGTTTGTTTTCATCGGGATGAAACCCATTCCAGCTTAGACCCTGGCCATCACTTGACTCTCACCAATAGTATATAGTAAATGGAGTCCACAGTGAAGAAAAGGGGGTTACTAGTGGGGTATTGCAGGGTTCAGTACTGGGGGTGGTCCTTTTTAATGTCTTTATAAGTGAGATTGCAGAGGGACTGGAAGGAAAAGCATGTATCTTTGCAGATGAGACAAAGATCTGCAGCAAGGTTGATACGCAAGGTGGGGTGGAAAGGATGAAAAGGGACTTGGCAAGGTTGGAGGAATGGTCAAATGTGTGGCAACTTAGATTCATCGCAAAGAAGTGCAAAGTAATGCACCTGGGAAACAAAAACCAAGGGGAAAAGTACACAATGGGGGAAGAGATACTGACAATAACAAAAATAGAACGGGACCTGGGGGTAGTCAAATCAGACGACTTAAAGGTGGTCCAGCAATGTGAGAAGGCAGTAAGGAGGGCCGGCGGGATACTGGAATGCATAGGGAGAGGCATCACCAGTAGAAAACAGGAAGTTGTTGGCCCTCTGTACAGACAGTTTGTAAGACCACATACGGAGTGCTGTGTACAGTTCTGGAGACCCCATCTCTGCAAAGACATAGGGTGGAGGCTGTCCAGAGGAGGGCAACCAAAATGTTGCAGGGTCTGCACCAGAAGACGTATGAAGAGAGACTAATGGAGCTTAAGATGTATAGCCTCGAGGAAAGGAGGGAGAGGGGGGACATGATAGAAACTTTCAAATACCTCAAGGGAACTAACAAAGTCCAAGAGGGTAGCATCTTTCAGAAAAAGAGATGTGCAAGAACAAGGGGGCACAATTTGCAGATAGAGGAGGAACGGACGGCTCAGAGCCAATGTGAGGAAGTATTTCTTCACAGAGAGGGTTGTAGATGCATGGAACAGCCTTTCTGAGGAGGTCGTAGAGTCAAAAACAGTGGGGGAATTCAAGAATGCATGGGACAGACATAAGGCAATTCTAGTGGGGGGTAGGAGGACATAGGCTATTGGTTAACTAGGATCTGCAGCTTATCCGTTAGATAGAGAAATGGGCAGACTAGATGGGCCAAGTGGTCCTTATCTGCCATCAAATTCTTTGTTTCTATGTTTCACCATAGAGGCCACCGCCTTCTCCACCTTGGCAGGAGCTGACCTGGCAGGTCCTGGCTCGGCCTCCCCCAGCTTCTCCGCCGATTATGGTGGAGCTGCTGCCAAAACAGCCAAAGACTGGTGCTCCAATAAGGAGGCCCACCCGACCTTTGGTCTTCTATATCGGCTGTTGGTCACCATCACCCCTGACCCATCTTCAGAGGGTCAGCGGGAACTCTGGCCGTCGACCCCTCTTTGATGAATCCTCGTAGTCGGAGGGATCCTCCTTGCACTGTTGTCCAGTGGACATGGAATCGACCAGGAATCTCTCTACAGAGAAAGACCCTACTTCCTTTGTGGGCCTTCTCCACCTTATTTTGGAGTCCGCGGGTCTCCAGATGCGCCTGTTTAGAGGTGGGCATGGTACCTGCTCACTGAGATCCTGGACTGGAGTGATTTCCCTGGGGAAGCATTCCTGGTTGCAAAGGCCATTCTTGGCATTGCGTTGGAGCTGTGGCAGCATCCAGCCTCCTGCCCTGCGCCGGCGGCCTGGATAGCCCACAAGTATGTGGCCCGTATTGATTCCCCTTTTGGGGCTCACAGAGCACCCTTCAGCTAAGGGCCTTGTGGCTGACTCTGTGTTCAGACATGTGGGTGACGATGACAAGCTGCTCGATAGAGAGTCAAAAAAACTGGACCATATGGCCAAGAAGGTCTATGCTGCCTCCTCTCTTGGCCTTCGCCAGGTGAGTTCGGCCCTTTTTGATGGCCCATTTCTCACATGCCCTTCTGGGCAAGCTTGATGGAGTTCTTCCTCATCTCCCAGTGGCATCCGGATGACGGTCAAGCATGTCTGGGACCAGGACCAAGCTTTAGCCAAGCAGCAGCTCCAGATGGCTGTGGACATCAGCGACTTGTGCGCCCTCTCCGTGGTGGTCATGCTTCACAGAGCTTGACTGTGGATCTCAACCTATATGGCGGATACCCAGCACAAGCTGATAGATGTCCCTTTCCTTGGTACCGACTTGTTCAGATCTAGAATTGAGACACCTCACCCACATTGAAAAGTCAGGTGCCACCTTGAACTCGGTGACATCAGTCCAGAGGGATCCCAAGGGCTCTAAGCGGATGAAGAAGAAGCCCTTTTGGTGCTTCTCTGCCCCTGCTGCCAAATTAGCCTAGCCTCAAGCTGGACAGCAGGCTCAGACCTGGTGACCTCGTCCAAAGTCTGTGTCCACAAGCCTGGAGGACGGGGCTCCGGTGGCTCTTCATCTGGGCCCTTCAAACAACATGAAGTCTTGCTGTATTCTGACTACTGCAGTGATATCCAACCTTTGAACTGCCCCGGAGAGGAAAGAGTTAACTTTCCATGCAAGGCATGGAACGCTGAGCTCGAGCTCGGTTGAGACTCTGTCTGTTGTTGTTTGAATCCAAACCGCCAGATTCTTTACTCCGCCTCACTGAACAGTCACTCTGGAGATTTCTCCTTCGCTCGGTTCAATTTAGTCGGTTAAAGTGTTGTTTTTCCCCGGTTCAACCGAATTTCTTCTATCTAACCCGTCGGTTCACTCTCTGTCTGTGGTACCGTGAGTACTAGATAGGTTTATTATTATTAGTTTCTGTGTGGAACTTGTAAACATCTGATCGGTTCGGTTTGAACCGATCAGGTTTGTAAGAAAAGTTTGTTCTGCTTTTTAGAGTGTGGTAACCGGTCCTTATCGGTTCTAAAAAAACACGGATTTCATTACGTTTTTTTCCACGACCCATAACACGGTCAGGAACCGATAGGGGTGTCTTGCCTGGCGGATTGCGGAAAAAAGGGTAAGTTTGGTTAGGACTGGTCATGTCTGAAAAACCGGGCCCACTGGGTTTCAACACTGTAGTGTGTGTGGGGAAGCCTTTGCTAAGGCTGACACCCCCCCAACATCACTTGTGTTTATTGTCTAGGGTTTGACCACCTCGACTCAGACTGCCAGATTTGCAAAAGTTTTCCCACAGCTACCCTGGAAAAGAGAGTAGGTAGGCTGAGGGAATGGGAGGCCAAGAAATCTGCTGACCCGGATGGCCAGCCCGGTTCGGTTCCAACCGAACCAGAAGGAGTGCCCTCTGACCAGGGCGAAACTTCTTCGGGCAAAAGGAGAACCGACTCTTCCGGTTAAAAGAAAAAGAAAGGATAAGTCAGCCGATTCAGATCCACAAGTTCTTTCTCCGACCGCTGATGAAATAGCCAAAGCGATAAGGATTGTTCAGTCGTTAACCTCGGTTCCGACCGAACCGGCACCATCGGTTAGGGGGCCGGTTCACCCGGTTCCGGATTATAATTTAGAGGAATTTTATGAACGGAGGAGGAGGGAGAGTATGAGGATAGTGATGGTGATTATGAAAGTCTGGGTGTGCCCATTGACCCGAACATCTCCCCAGACAGACCTTCAGGTGTTTCTCCTCCTAGGCTTTCTGAGTCCCCTTCCCACTTTATGTTTTACAAAAAAGTGGCTGAAACTCTCCAGCTTCCTATGGAGGAAGCAGTAAAGGATCAGGAGGAGCCTGATTATGTTGAGATGACGGACATCCCAGAGTCCAGGAGACTGTCTATTCCCCTCCATAGGTCTTTTGGGAAACAGACATGTAAAATTTTAAAGACTCCTAATTTCATACCTCCTGTGGACAGAAGAATGGACAAGAGGTATACTCTTTCAGGCTCAGATAAGGAGTTCCTTTCTCAGCAATGCAGCCATGTTGGGGTAGTGCAGGCTGCTGCCTGTGATAAGGCAAATATACCCTTGGCTTCACCTCCCCAAATAAGGACTCCAGGAGGATTGATGCCATGGCAAAGAAACAGTACATGGCAGCATCTTTGGGACTCAGGCAAGCTAATTATATGGCCTACACAGCTAGATACCAGAAGTCTAGATGGGACACTGTGATGGCTCTAACTAAACAGGTCCCTGACCTGCTTGCCAAGGAGCTG
Source organism: Neoceratodus forsteri (assembly GCA_016271365.2). Taxonomy (NCBI): domain Eukaryota; kingdom Metazoa; phylum Chordata; order Ceratodontiformes; family Ceratodontidae; genus Neoceratodus; species Neoceratodus forsteri. The sequence goes on along the minus strand of CM057450.1, from coordinate 879,752,959 downwards.
AAGCAGGTGGCTGCAGATGGTATTGAGGCATCCAAGGTGCAATTTCATGCTGCAGTGGACTCCAGTGATGTTTCATCTAGAGTCATGGCTACATCTGTGGCCCTTCGTAGGATGGCTTGGCTCAGATGTACTAGCCTGTCACAGGATACCCAGACTAAGGCCATGGATTTTCCTGTTATTGGTAATTCTCTGTTTGGGGAGCAGACAGAGAACTACTTGAAGAAAATGGATGAGTACAGGACCACCTATAGGAGTGCTCAGGCCAAGGAAAGGCAAGCCACTCCCCAGAGGCAGCATTCCAGGGGCAGGTGCAGGCCTTTTCATAGGCCTTTCTACCAAGCCCAGGCCTCTTCTTCCGCCTTTGCCCAGAGGGGGGTTCTTCAGAGGGAGAGGCAGACGGGGTATAAGCAGGCCTGCTACTACCCCTCAGCCTAAAGCCCCTGCCAAACAGGCACCCTGATGGGTTTGCCAGGGCCGATTCTCGACTACACGTAGGGGGCAGGCTGGCTTACATTGTCCAGGACTGGATGTCTTTAACATCAGACAAATGGGTCCTGGAAGTAGTAAGCCAGGGATTGGTTCTCAGCTTCAAACAATTTCCCAAGATAAGAACCAGATCCTTTCCACCTGCAAATCCTTCAGAGGCCCTTGCCCTAGAGGCAGAGGTCTCTTCCCTCTTGGTTCTCAGAGCCATAGAAAGGGTTCCACCCCTACACAGGGGGAAAAGGATTGTACTCCAGGTACTTCCTAACCCTCAAAAAGACAGGAGAATGGCGGCCCATCCTGGATCTCAGATATTTAAACAAGCACCTTTTAAAGCCAAAGTTCAAAATGGTGACTCTGGGAATAATTCTACCCTCTCTAAGGTCAGAGGACTGGCTAGTCTCCCTGGACCTCAAGGATGCCTATTTCCACATTCTCATCAGATGCTCCCACAGAAAGTACCTCAGGTTTGAGTTGCCTTCAGGCCACTATCAATTCAGAGCAATGACCTTTGGCCTGACATCAGCTCCAAGGGTGTTCACAAAATGCCTGGCAGTAGTGGTTGCTTTCCTAAGGAGAAAAAAGATCTCCATCTTTCCATACCTGGACGACTGGCTTATAGTGGGTCAGTCTCCAGACCAAGTCAAGTCACGCCTACAGATAACTCAGCAACTGCTTACTTCTCTAGGATTCCTCCTAAATCTTTCCAAGTCAGTTCTAGAGCCACTGCAGCTCCTCACCTTCATAGGGGCGGAGCTGGATATAATAAAAGCAAGAGCCTTCCTTCCCCTGGACAGGGCAAGGACCCTTTTGACACTGGCCTCTTCATTCGCCCTTCAGGTGTCTTGACCAGCGAGGCATTATCTGCAGCTCCTGGGCCACATGACTGCCTCTACGGCAGTGGTCCAAGGAGCAAGATTTCAGATGAGGGACATTCAGTTCCACTTAAGAGCCTTCTGGTCCCAGAGAAAGGATTCTATGACCAAGTTAATCCCAGTGACTCAAACCCTGATCCAGGCTTTGCAATGGTGGCAGGATCAGGACAACCTAAGGCAAGGAGTTCCCCTTTGTCACTCAATCTCATTCTCTAATCCTTACCACAGATGCCTCCCTCTTGAGCTGGGGAGCCTACTTGGGGGATCTGACCATCCAAGGGTTGTGGTCACGTCAAGAATCTCTGCTTCACATCAATCTCTTAGAACTCAGAGCAGTGTTTCTAGCACTTCAAGTTTTTTCCAAGTCTGTTCAGAACAAACTAGTTCAGATCAGGACAGACAATACCACCACAGTATGGTACATCAACAAGCAAGGGGGCACTCGGTCTACGGCCTTGTACACAGAAGCAATGAAGTTGTGGTCTCTGGCCTATTCCCTGAATACCTTTCTGATAGCAGTGCACCTCCCAGGGAAGGACAATGTCCTGGCAGATGCTCTCAGCAGGATATCTCAGGGCCATCACGAATGGTCCCTAGATCCCCTAATTTTGAAGGTGATCTTCTCCAGATGGGGCACTCCACAAACAGATCTTTTTGCAGCCCCAGACAATCACCAACTTCCTCTTTTTTGCTGCAGACCCCCAGTGTTGGGCTCAGTCCCCCTGGATGCTCTAGTTCTCAATTGGGAAGGGAAATTCCTGTATGCTTTTTCCCCCTTCCCTCTTCTGTTCAAGGTACTAGTCAAAATCAGGTCTCAACCCTGCAGAGTGACTCTGATTGCTCCAGACTGGGCCAGACAGCCCTGGTACCCACTCTTGCTGTCCTTAGCAGTCCACCTTCCCCTGTCTCTTCCCAGGAATTACAACCTGTTAACATGTTCTCAGGGGAGGGTTTGGTATCCGAATCTCAAATCTCTCAATCTCAAGGCCTGGCTCTTGAGGAGTTAGAGTTTGCTGATTTGCATCTATCAAGGTTTTCTGGATATTCTAAAGGCTTCTCGAAAGCCTTCCACCAGAAAGACTTACAACTCCAAATAGAAAAGGTTTACTATTTGGTGCTCTGATAAGCATATTTCTCCAGAGTCTGCTGGGTTGCCTACAGTCCTGGACTATATGGTTACAGGCCCTGTCAGTGGAGCCTGATTTTATCTCTTTCCATAGAGATAAGGTGGTCCTCAGGACTAATAGGAAGTTTTTGCCTAAGGTGGTATCAGATTTCCACCTTAACCAGTCTGTCTCTTCCTGTTTTCTTCACTGACCGTTCCTCCTCTGGAGAGAGGAGCCTACACAGCCTGGATGTGAAAAGGGCCCTTAGCTACTACATAGAGCGCACCAGGGGTCACAGGTTTGACTCCCTCAAATTGTTCCTCACTTATGGTGAGGTTGGTAAGGGAAAACCTGCCACTAAGAAATCTGTTGCCAGGTGGATTGTCTCTTGTATACAATTCTGCTATGAAAAATTAGGTAGAATCCCACCCTCAGGCCTGAGGGCTCACTCTACTAGAGGTGCAGCTGCTTCCCTGGCTGCTGCCAGGGATATACCTATCTTAGAGATTTGTCAAGCAGCCACCTGGAAAATGGTACATACTTTCACCAAGCATTACTCTCTGGATATCCAGGCTAGGAGTGATGCTCGGTTTGGCACAGCAGTGCTTCAGAACCTGTTCCCAAAGTAGGTTCTGTCCCTCCTCCATGGAGGTACTGCTTGGTAGTCTGCAATAGTCAGAATACAGCAAGACTTCATGTTGTTTGAAGAAAAAATTGCTCACCTAAGTAATGTTGTTTCTTCTAATGGAGTCTTGCTGTATTCTGACCTCCCCCCCCCTCTCAGAACCTGGGTTTTGGGATGTGGGTGGGCAGGAACAGTGTTGGCACCCTAGAGGTGCCCCTTTTCTCACCCTCTTATTTTTGGGTGTGTGTTGTGTTTTGTTTTTTGGGTTTCCTGACTTGAGTCTTTGCCTTGGAACCAAAAATCTTTTTATTAAATTTAGTTGCCAGTTGGCTAGTGTGAGTTTACAGTTTCCACACAGGACGCCCAGTGAGTATAGCTCGTAAAGATCTGGCGGTTTGGGTTCAAACAACAACAGACAGAGTCTCAACCAAGCGCGAGCTCAGCGTTCCATGCCTTGCATGGAAAGTTAACTCTTTCCTCTCCGGGGCAGTTCAAAGGTTGGATATCACTGGAATAGTCAGAATACAGCAAGACTCCATTAGAAGAAACAACATTACTAAGGTGAGTAAGTTTTTCTTCTCCACCTCCAAGCCTGCCCAGTGATGGGATGAGGGGTGCATCCTTCATCCTTCATGCCCGTCATGCCTTCCCTGGGTCCTCCCATGTGGGGCCGGCTCTACCTCTTCCTTTCTGCCTGGTCCATTGTTACCATAGATGGGTTGGTCCTTGAAGTGGTTGGCCAGGGTCTGCCTCTGGAGTACGAGGTATACCTGCCCTGCCAAGCCTGCACCCCATGGGAGGCCATAGTGTCTGTCGACATCCTGACCTTCGGGACGACATCACCTAGCTCCTCCGCAAGGAGGTCATGGCTCCTGTCTCGGACCCTCCAGAGCACCCTGGGTTTGTCTCCAGGTACTTCCTGGTGCCAAAATGGTTGAGGGGGGCTGGTGCCCCATCTTAGATCTGCACGACCTGAACAAGTTCCTCGGGCCATGCACCTTCAGGATGGTCACTCTGCCTCAGATCAGACCATCCCTTGAGCAGGACATGTGGTTTTGCTTCCTGGATCTTCAGGATACGTTCTTCCCAGTCTGTTCATCCTACCGCCGGTTCCTCTGGTTCCGGGCGGAGGGGATCCTGTAAGAGTTCCAGGCCATGGTATTTGGCCTGTCCTCAGTCCCCAGGGTCTTCAAGTGCATCGCAGTGGTGGCAGCTTAATAGAGGCACCGATGAGTCCTGGTCTACCACTACCTGGATGTCTGTCCGATTGCGGGTCTGTCTGATTGTGAGTCCCTCCAGGCAGGAGGTGGAGCAGTCCAGGGACCTGGCCCTCCAGACCTGTGTCTCTCTTGGCCTCCTGGTCAATGAGGCCAAGTCAGAACTCATGCCCTTGCAGATGATCAGTTTCATTGGGGTAGAGCTCAACTCTTGCAGAGCCAGGACTTGGCTCCCAGCAGACAGGGCGGAGGCTCTCTCCTCCTTTGTCCAATCATTTTGGGTTGGACAGTTGCGCCCTGCTCGGGACTTCCTGTGCCTCTTGGGAAACATGGTGGCTTGCACCCACGTGATCCGTTGGGCCCACTGGAGAATGTGCTCTCTGCAGTGGGAGCTGGCACACCAATGGTCTCAGCGCAAGGGCCACTTTGACCAGTCAGTCACTGTGACCCAGCTGATGTGGGACGCCCTCCAGTGGTGGTTAGTCCCATAACATCTGCAGGAAGGTGTCCCATTTGTCCGCTCAGAGCCAGCGGTCATCCTGACGACTGATGCTTCTTTCATGGGCTGTGGTGCCCACGTGGGGGAACACAGAGTCCACAAGCTCTGGACACCCGAGGAGTCTCAGTGCTATATCAACCTGCTGGAGCTTCAGGCAGTTCATCTGGTGCTGACTGCTTTTGCTCCACTCATTCGGGATCAGGTGGTTCAGATCCAGATGAACACCACCACAATCATGTACTATCTCAACAAGCAGGGCAGGATGCACTCCTTTCCTCTGTGCAGGGAAGCTCTCTGTGTGTAGACCCTCATGCGCTGCCTGGAGGCCGACCTCCCAGCCATCCATGTGGCTGGTGCCTCCAACCAGTTGGCGAACACTCTCAGCCAGGTGGGCGAGGTGTCTCACGAGCGTTCTCTCCATCCGGAGGTAGTTCACAGTCTGTTCTTCCAGTGGGGCACCCCTCAGGTGGACCTGTTTGCCTCCAGGGAGAATGCAAAGCTGAGGGTGTTTTGTGCCCACTCCCCCAGCAGGGAATGCGGCAAGGGGATGCCTTCTCAAGGCCCTGGACCCTAGGCCTCCTATGTACCTTCCCTCCGTTTCTCTTGATCCACAGTGTGTTGTTCATGGTGAGGAGGGACAGGGCACAGATGATCCTGGTGACTCCGGACTGGCCATGCCAGTTCTGGTACCCTGATCTCCTCAACCTCAGCAGCAGGCTCCCAAGGCATCTCCCTCTATGCCCAGATCTGATCTCCTACAGTCAGGGGGAAAGTACTCCATCCAGACCTTCAGTCCCTGCCCCTGACAGCCTGGTTCCTGAGTAGCTAGTGTTCCAAGCTTTGGGCCTCTTCGACGAAGTCCTTGCTGTAGTCAAGGCATCTCGGAAGGAGTTGACCAGAAAATGCCGTGCCTTCGAATGGAAGAGGTTCTCTATTTGGTGCCAGGGCAAGGGGCTGGATCCCTTATCTTTTTTTTCAAATTGAATATGCTTTACTGAGTTTTAAAACACAAACACAGCTCAGTTGAAACACCAGTAGAGACTATGGATCCCTTATCTTGTCAGGTGGCTAGCATTCTTGACTACCTATGGTCCCTCTCCCAGTTCGGCCTTCGGTCGACGATCATTAAGGTGCACCTGGCAGCCACCTCTGCCTACCGGGCGTGGGCGGGTCAGCAGTCGGTGGTGCAGAAGTAGGTGGTCTGGTGCTTTTTGAAAGGCCTTTGCCACATTTCTCCTGTGGTGCGTGAACCACCACCACCTTGGGACTTGTTGCTGGTGTTAGCAAAGCTCATGGGCAAGTCATTCAAGCTGATGCACAGATGTGAAATGTCTCACCTGTCATGGAAGACCGCCTTTCTGGTGGCTATCACATCAGCCTGAAGAATCTGTGAGCTCCAGGCGCTCTCAGTGGAGTCTCCTTACTTGGTCTTCCACAGGGACAAGGTTGTCCTTCGCCCCAACCCTAAGTTCCTCCCGAAGATTGTGTTGTATTTTCACCCTTACCAGATTATCAATCTGCTGTTGTATGTCACCAACCACACCTCAGAGGCCAAGCACAGGCTTCATACGTTGGACCTGCGGTGAGCGCTTTACTATTACAAGGATTGCACAGCTGGAGTTCAGGGAGAGGTGCGCCAGCTATTTGTCACCTGTGCTGAAGCTGCACCTGTCAGACCGGCAGCTAAGCGGACGATTGGCAGGTGGCTTGTATCCTGCATTGATCTCTGGTACAGGTTGGTGGGTAGGGAGCCTCCCATAGGACTAAGGGCCTATTCCACTCGTCATACTGCTGTCTCATTGGCTGCTTCCAGGGACGTCCCTATCCAGGAATTCTGCAGGGCTGCTACTTGTAGGTCAGCACATACCTTTATTTCCCACTACCACATCGACCTTGAGTCATGCCGGGATGCTGGGTTTGGGGCCCAGTTATCCAATCTTTATTCCTTAAGTAGCGGTTGTGCACCTTGCCCCCTCCTCCCGGAGAACTGCTAGGAGTCTGCCAGAAGCGTGGATAGAACACCATATCCACGTTTCTAGAAAAACAGGTTACTCACCTGTAACAGTAGCTCTAGGATTGGTATATGGTGTTCACACTGACCCACCTGACCTTTCCTGGCAAGTGGCACACTGATTTTGCTTCCAACGGGCAAGCTCTGATGTCACGGGCAGTGCTGCAGGAGTTGCCACCTGGGTGGGTGGGAGGAGCCAGCTTGAAGATGTTCCAGCAAGCCTTAAAGAGGAAAGGACATTGCCAGAAGTGTGGATGAACACCATATCCAATCCTAGAACTACTGTTACAGGTGAGTAACCTATTTTTTGTTTCATGTTATTTGGTCATTAACATTAGTTTACATTATTTTGTACTTTTGAATTTCTGTAGATGTACGCATACCTTACATTACCTCTAGTTGCGTGCTACATACGCCTTCCAGTCCCTAGCTAAAAGAAAATGGAGGGATACAGTCTGGGTCTTCTCAGTGAACAAGAAGTTTGAAAGAAGGTATGCTGTCCCTGAGGATGGGTATGAGTTTCTGCATGCTTAGCGAGCAGATGAAGACCTGATTCCAGCAGCAGCCTCCAAGTGGTCTAGAAGTCCAAATATCTACCAGTCTACCAGGCTAGGCTAGTCGTAGGTTAGATCTTCTGTGAAAAAGTCAAGTTCTAATGCCTTATTATTATTCCAGCAGGCTACATACCTGGGTATACAGCAAAATAAAAGAAGAACCTGTGGTCTTCTGTTTTGCCCCTGGTTGTGCGAGTCTCACGGAGGACCTTCAGAAGTCTCTTCAGCATTTGTACAGTATGGCATAAATGCATGTAATCGGATTCTACAGATGGTAGTTTCTACATTGATGCATCAAGTGTAGGCGTTCAGGTCAATTGCGCACTACCCTGACCACCTACCACTCTCCCTGGGCCCTTGCCTCACTCATCTGACCCTCCTCTCTCACCTTAACCTCCCCCCTCCCGAGCCCCCCATCCTCTTACACCCTCTCTCCTCCCCTTAGATATGGCCTCTAGGCAGCTCCCCTCACTTTCAACCCCTTGTTGTCCAACTAGCTAATCTCTAACCACCACTCAAGCCCCATAGCTTCCCCAAATTCCATTTCCCATTTACCTCCCCCCGACTTGGTCTGTTGCACTGTAATCCTGCTTATGCTACCTTGCCATAGATCCTACCCTCTGGATCCTCCTGTGTGCCATATTATCTCTCCCTTGACTTGGTCGTCTGACCGCAACTCTCAGATTCTTTTTTTTTTTTTTTTTTGAACTTGCTGTTTTTCCTCCTTCCTGCCCCCCTTACGCTCCGCTTCTTCGGGAGCGCCTGGCATCTGCCTCGGTTCCTTCCATGCCTGGAGCCCCACGGCGGTCCCCCCCATGTAGCTTTGGATCTACCCCCCAGGCAGGGACGAGGTGGGGGCCAGGCACCCCGAACTAACATTACTTCGTCGGGGCCGCCGTGTGGGACAGGCAGGGGACCATTGAGGTCTGTGCTGGCGCTCCGTCTACCTGGAGCGACAGAGGTGTTTTTCCCCTGTTCTTTTTCTGGGCATGCCATGCGCCCTGACGTCAAGGTGGAACTCTGCCGACGTCTGGCACGCCCACCCCTCCTGGATTGGTCAGGCCCTTGCTGTACCCCAGGCCTTGCGCCTGGGGTCAGTCAACTCTGGACCTTGTCCCCCTCCCTCCCTGGAGCGAGGCAGTCCCCACAGATGCTCAGCCTTTTCTCCCACTGGTTGCCTTCCAGCTCCCCGGCTCATTCCCAACCCGAAGTCACAGCATCGCGAGCGGGCAAGTACTGCTGCTCAAGTGGCCAGCCAACTCAGATTCTATCTAACCTCACATCCTACCACCAATATCCACATCTCCCCTCTCTCCTGCTGTCTCTGCCCTATTCCTTGGTCTCCAATTGATCTGCTTAACCTCGGCATACATTGTACAATGCCTGTGTGAATACCGTGTCTGCCTTGCCTTAGGTTTCCTATATTAACCATCTCTGTTACACCGGTACCCTGGTGGAGTTATGTGCGCTATAGGATTCCTTTCTCTTTTGCTATATGTCCCCAATAGGCAGTCTGTATTTAACGCTCAGAATGCTTGTATCTCTTTGTAAATGTTGACTGTAATGTCTTGCACCCTACTTGTATTGTTTTACCCTTTTGTACATAATTCCTTTGACGTGGAACCTATGTAAAGAGCTTATAGCTCAAAGGTGTAAATCCGAAATAACAATAAATGAATGAATAAATAAATAAAATATTCCTAAGACGAAGGGAGACCACTCTCCAAACAAATACTGGCCCATCTGTGTTGGTTGCATTCTGCATTAAAGAGCAGCTTTCTAGTAGCCGCCTCCCCATCCCATTTGATGGCTTACCTTCCCAGAAGTAATCTCACAAAGTTTGGCATAAACAGCCATTTTCTACAAAAGATATATCCCTCTTAATGCTCAGCTGGCAAAAAAAATCACCGACTTCCCGGTAGGACAAACACGCCCCCACGTTGGCCCATGCAGCCCTGTTTTGTGATATCACAAAGTGAAGGCTGCATGAGTGTGCCTCATTGCTTTCTACGGGGCTGGTATTTTCAGATATATTTATACCCTTTAGTGCTGGGATTTTATTCTGTCAAAGCGATTGATTAACTAATTGGGATCCAGTTAGGAAGGGGACAGAAAAAGTAATAATAAAATTCAGACTTCAGATTCACACAGAGTACCACATTCTTGGATAGAAACATAGACTTTTACGGCAGATAAAGACCACTTGGCCCACCCAGTCCGCCCCTTTCCCTACCTATTGAATAAGCTGCAGATCCCAGTTAACCAACAGCCTGCTTCCTCCTACCCCCCACTGTAATTGCTTTATGTCTGTCCCATGCATTCTTGAATTCCTCCACTGTTTTTGAATCCCACGATCTCCTCAGGAAGGCAGTTCCATGCGTCCACCACCCTCTCCATGAAAAAATACTTCCTCACGTTGCCCCTGAGCCATCCCCCCCATCTTCAAATTTTGCCCCCTTGTTCTTGCATCTGTTTTCTGAAAGATGCTACCCTCTTCGACTTTGTTGATTCCCTTGAGGTACTTGAAAGTTTCTATCATGTCCCCCCCACCCTCCTTTCCTCGAGGGTATACATATTAATCTCCTTTAGTCTCTCTCTTCATATGGCTTCTGTTGCAGACTCTCCACCATTTTAGTTGCCCTCCTGTGGACTGCCTCCATCATGTCTATGTCCTTGTGGAGGTGGGGTCTCCAGAACTGCATGCAGTACTCCAGATGGGATCTCACCAGCTGTCCGTACAGAGAGATGACAACTTCCTGTTTTCTACTGGTGATGCCTCTCTCTGTGCGTCCCAGTATCCCCCCAGCCCTCCTTATTGCCTTCTGACATTGCCTGCCTACCTTTAGGTCATCTGATATGACTACCCCAGGTTCCTTTCCATTTTTGTTGTTGTTAGTACTCCCCCCCCCAAAAAAAAAAAAACTGTGTACTCTTCCCCTGGGGTTTTGTTTCCCAGGTGCATTACTTTGTACTTCTTTGCATTGAATCTAAGCTGCCATACTTTTCACCATTCCTCCAACCTTTCCAAGTCCTTTCTCATCCTTTCCGCCCTCCTCTTGTGTATCAGCCCTGTTGCAGATCTTTGTGTCATCTGCAAAGAGGCATACTTTTCCTTCCAGTCCCTCCGCAATGTCACTTATAAAGACCCTAAAGAGGACCTGCCCCAGTACTGAACCCTGTGGTACCCTGATAGTAACCCCTCTTTCTTCGGAGTGGACTCCGTTTACTATTACCCTCTGTGACCTGTTGTCCATCCAATTTTTATACCCGGGCTGCCACCACCTTGGGACAAGTGTGATTGTTCCATTCCTATCATAAGCTACTGCTTTCATCTCCCTAAGCTGATTAGTTTGCACAAACATTTACATTGCTGGGTTGTATTTACTACTCTGTATACTTTATTGAATTCAGCATTCTATTTTGTTTTTTTAGTAATGCTTAGTGTCTATTCTACTGTGATGTAAGTTGCCAAATATTGTTAGAAGTATAGTTTGTATGCTCCTTTCCGCCCTGTAACCCTGCCTGAGTCGATGGAGTAGCACTAAGCGCTCCATGGTATCTTATATTCTGTCTTTAAATGTCTACTATCTGAATTAGTGTCCTGAATTTTAGCACTGCTACCTGTCTCTGTCCTTTGCCCTGATTTTTCTTTCTGTTTTCCCCTGTGGCTTTCCTTGTGCTTGCTAATTGTCCCCCCCATAGCCTAAGGTGTTATAGCTCTTTTTAGCTTAATTTTAGAGCTACTTTTGTGCAGAGCCTTTGTTATGCAGCACGCCTTCCCACCTTTCTGGGGCCTAGGGGATTCGCTGCCATTGCCTTAGTATTTTTTGCTTTAAATTGACTGTCCCTTCTCCCCGCCGCAGGCCACGTGCCCTGAACGGGCGTCCGCCTCCAGCCTCTCTTATTGGAGCTGTGCCTTCTCTGGCTGCTCTTCCACGGTGACCTGCTCAACTGCCAGATGGTCCAGAGACCCACAGGTATGGACATCAACACAGCCCAACCATTGGAGCTGCCATGCTTGAATCTTGGCGTTTTCTGTCTCCACTGGCTGATTTGGTTCTGTATCTCTGTTCCTCAGCCTCGAGTGGACACTTCACCTTTCTCCTGCCCTCTTATTCCTTACTGCTTTCATCTCCCAAAGCTGCTTAGTTTGCACAAACTTTATATTGCGGGGATGTATTTACTGCGTCTCTGTCTTGTGTGTGTGTGTGTGTGTGTGTGTGTGTGTGTGTGTGTGTGTATATATATATATATATATATATATATATATATATAATATTTTTTCTACTTTCCCATTTGCAAATTATATTGCAAAGCCACTAGAGAACAACAATTCAATTAACTTGTTGCTGCTGGCAACTGTTACTGTCCACCAATCAGTCAGTCATTTTTTATTTATAAATAGTGCTATTCCAAAACCATAGCGTTAGTACAAAACCATAAAATACATAAAAACAGCTACACTTACCAATACATTTAAAAACACCTGCAGCACCACTACTCACAGTCACTTCACTTTTGCCAGTGCCACTGATCTACTCCCTGCTGCTTATTAGTATACCCTGATCTGTTCTTGCTCCACCGATCCATACAATATGCCCACTCTTCCTTCACCACTTCCCCTCCTTCTCATTCTTCTATCAATTTTATCTACCTCAGCTCCACACTCTCTTCAGTCTAATAAACCTTTCTCACCTTTCCCCTCCACTCTCCTAGCCGCTACCTTTATCCTTGCCATAACTCCTACACCCCCTCAAATACTCTGGTCTCACTTTCCTCCTCCCCGCTACTCTGTTGTAAGCAACTAGCCACCTAGCTTTCCTGTGCCTCCTTATCTTCATCTCACCCTACGCCCCCAACACAAATACTTCCCAAATGCTCGGCCCATCACAAATACCCTAAACTCCACTCCCTCATAGTAACACTCCTCTTACTCGCATCAGGAAATATTCATCCCAGTCCTGGCCCCACTACACCCACCTCTGCCAGTTGCAATCCTTACACTAATGTACCAACTTCTCGCACCCATTCTGCCTTCTCCAAGGGCCTGAAAATACTCCACTTAAACATCTGCAGTCTCGTCTCAAAAATTGACCTTTTACATCCTATGGTACTCTCCCTCACGCCTGATATTTTAATTTTAATGGAAACTTGGTTAAACGCTAGAATACCTGATCTCATCATTAATATCCCAGGTTATTGTATAATCAGGCAGGATAGGACTGTCAGGGGTGGCGGAGTAGCCATATAAATCCCATCCTCACTTCAATTCACAACCATTCTATCATCACCTTCCACCTAGTAAGCACTTGTAGTAAACATTACCTTGCCTTTTTCCTCCCCTATCTTCATAACTGGCATCTACTGTCGTTCTGGTTCCTAGGCATCTGATACTTCGGATCTCATTACCTCCACAACCTCCCTCTCACATAATGGCGAGCTATACATCCTGGGTGATGCACACCTAAACTAGCTGTCACCAACAACTGACAAGACACGTAGTGACATCACAGCCCTCAGTTTCTCCCAACTTATCCTAGAACCCATCCGCCTAAATCATAAAACTCTTAGCCACTCCCTGATAGACTGGGCTCTCACCTCCCACCACCACCAAGTCATTAACTTGGGCATCCTCCCGAATGCCCTCAGTGATCATCACCCAATCTTTTTAGTCAGGAAAGTCCATAGACCAAAACCACCACGCAGAATTCTGTAACTCCGCTCCTTCAGCTCCTTAAACCTTAATCCCCTTCTTAATGAACCAGCCAGCTTCGATTGGTCCCCTATTGCCTTTGCCCCTCCCATTGACCAAGCCCTCGCTTATTTTAAAGATAAATTTCTAACTACATGGAACTCCTACGCTCCTTTCAAATGCACTAGAGTTCATGGCAGCTACCATTTCTGGGTATCCCCCGAGTTACTGACCTGTCTCAGGGAGCGAGACAAAGCTTGGAGGAAACATAAGGCCTCCCAGCTTCTCCCAGACTGTGCCAGGTATTGCATGTTAAGAAATGCCTACACACAAGGAGGGCAGTGGCAAGGGCAAATAGGATGCTGGGATGCTTCACCAGAGGGATTACCTCCAGAAAGGTGGACGTGATCCTTTCACTGTACAACTGCTTGGTTAGGCCACACCTCGAGTATTGTGTGCAGTTTTGGAGACCATATTGTAAACCTTTGTAAAATAGCCCCTGCTCAAAGGTATTTGTAATCCTAGACATACATAAATAAATAAATAAATCTCCAATTTTTGTCCTTAACGAGCTCAGGGTCTTGGGGGTGGGGCAGCATAGACACACTGGAAGGTCTCTTAGGAACCTCTTCTATGTTACTGAAAGGAATTATATCCTACCTGTGTATTACAGTAATTACAGTATTGTTAGGGGGAAAATAAGAGAAAGGTTTCCTCTGTTTTACTATAAGAATGCTTTTAATATGCTAACTCTGAAGTAATGACTATATCTTTTACTGTCTGTAATTTGTCTCCTGTTTCCCTAGAAAAGGGATAATAAAAAGAAATTAAAAATAAATGAATGAATGAAACATTTAAAGAGGGACATTACACTTCTAGAGAGAGTCCAAAGAAGGGCAACCAAAATGATCTGGGGCCTGGGGGAGAGGACCTATGAGGAGAGGCTCAAGGAGCTCGAAATGTACACCCTGGAGGAGAAGAGGGATGGGGGGGAGATGATAGAGGTCTTTAAGTACATAAAAGGGATCAATAAGGGAGGCCCAGTCAGGGTGCTCCAAAGGAAGGAAGGTGGGGCAACGAGAGGTCACAGATGTAAGTAGGAAGGGGGGCAGGCTCAGAGGGAGAGGAGGAGGAGATGTTATTTCACTGAAAGGGTGTTGGAACCATGGAATGCACTACCCAGGGAGCTGGTAGAGGTGGAGACTATAGACGTGTTTAAGAGGGGATGGGACAGGTACAGGGGAAGGGTAAATCTGACCAGGCCCAATACAGGTGGAACATCTGGAACTGGGGACGGTATAACCCAAGGGGGAAGGGGGGCACCAAAATCGGCCCTCAGTGTGGGTGCTGAAAATCGAGCAGACTCGAGAAACCATTAGGCCTATTCTGCTGGCATTTTAGTATGTTAGTATGTAAAAGCTACCAGACTTGCCAAATTTGAATATTTTAAATTATCTTTTCTCAAAAACATCAGTTTCCCCTCCAAATTCCGGAAAGTGGTCAATGCCCTATTCTCCCCCTTTCACATCCGCCTCCCCCATAGCTTAAAATAAACAACTCATTGGTCTCCGAACCGTGGGCAGTAGCTTAAGAGTTTAACTCCTATTATACCTCCTGCGCCAAAGCACTACTGAAGTCCCTTCCCATTCTCCCACAACCCCTCCACACCCACTCTTTCTCCTTTTCTGCTGTCTCCCCAGAGGAAACACTAATGGCCCTTCTTTCTCTTAATCCTTCTAAGGGCTCATCACCAGATGACCTTGACCCTAAACTACTCTACCTTTCAGCTTCTTCTATAGCCTACCTTCTCTCCTTAATCCTAAATCTCTTCTTCTTCTCATCCTCTTCTGTCCCTTCATCCTGGAAACATGCGTTGGTCCTCCGTGTCCCAAAGGGTGGAGACCCCTCTTCCCCTGCAAATCTTTGCCCAATCTCTCTCCTCTCTCTGCCCTTGCTAAGCTTGAAGAACACCTGGTCCTCTTTCCACTAACCTCCTTCCTTGATGACTGTTCCTTTTTCACCCCATTCCAATCAGGCTTTTGGAAGAACCACTCCACTACCACCTTCCTACTCGGGCTCACTGACTCCATCCTCACCGGGATGGATAATGGCCTCATTACTGTTGTCATCTTTGTCAACCTTGCCAAGGCTTTCGACACAGTTTCCCATGCCCTAATTCTTGACTCCCTTATGACTGCTGGGTAGTCTACTTCTGTCCAAAACTGGTTCAGAACTTATCTCTCAGGCAGAACACAATCAGTCAAGATCCAGGACACAGTCTCTCCCCCCTCCCTATTTCCACAGGAGTCCCACAGGGCTCGGTGCTTGGACCCATTCTCTTCTCCATCTTCCTAAATGACTTGCCCTCAGTATCTTCCCCCTCCTCTATCCATATGTATGCCGACGACACCGTCCTGTTCTCCTCTGGCAAATGCCCCACCGATGTAGCAACCACCCTTCAGCATGACTTCCACCAGGTTAAGCTATGGTTTGCCTCACATCAGCTGTTCCTAAATGGCAAAAAAACTGTCTCCATGACCTTGGGCACTAAGCAGAGACTATCTAGGCCCAACTCTTTACCTTCTTTTCATACCCTTGATGGGACAATCCTAGAGGACACCTCCTCATTTAGATACCTTGGGATTTGGTTGGACCAACACCTCAATTTCTCTGGCCACATTGACGCCATCCTGAAAAAACTGCGTCCCAAGCTTGGTGCCTTATTCAGGAACCATAGTTGCATCCCTCCTACGGCGCGGTGTGAACTAGTCCAGAAGATGATCCTCCCCATTTTCGACTACTGTGATGTAGTCTATGGTACCGCTCCAAAATCCTCTCTAACCAGATTGGACACTCTCTTTAATGCCTTCTGTCATTTTGCCCTTGATGGTCCATCACACACTCATCACTGTGACCTCTACCATGCCCTGTCTTTTCCCCCACTTACCAACAGGTGCCTCACTCATTATGCCAAACTCGCTTCTAAATTTTGGTTAGGAGAACTTTCCTCCTACATCTCATGCTTACTCTCTCCCCCACCACTCCCTCAGATCCTCTGACACTCACACCTTGTTGGTCCCCCGTTGAACCACTCTCATCGGTCAGTCAGGCTTCACCCATCATTTCCCGCAAATCTGGAACTCCCTCACCCCCCCCCAAATATGGCAGTCCTCCTCCTTCTACTCCCTTGCATCTACCTTACATAACTTTCTCATCTAACTGCTCCTGCTCTAACCCTCCTTTCTAGGGACATGAATATGTTGTTCAGTCCACACTTACGGCTTCAAGCTGGCTCCTCCCACCCACCCGGGTGGTAAAACTCTCAGCTCTGCCCCATGACGCCAGGTGTTCCTTACCGCTTGGAAGCTCAGGTTCCCTCCTTTGCGCTCTGCGTTTTAGGCCTGGATCCAAACTCTTCAGTTAACCTGAAACTAATTTTAAAATTTACAAGACTTTGGTCTTTATCTTCTCTCGCAGCTTTCTACGATGAACCGTCGACTCCCCAATTTCGTGTCAGAATTGCCTGTGAGAGTCGAAGATGTCCTGGACGATCCGCACTCCATGTCGTTTACTGCCTGGGGCTTGAACACGATTCCAGGCCTGCGACTTGTGCAAGTCCTTTTCGGCTACGGTCCTGGAGGATCGCGCTGTCATATTGCAACTTGGGTGCCCCAAGAAATGTTATCCTCTGGTGAAATCGAAAGAGGCCCATTGGGCGGTGTCTGGGGCTGTGGGCTCGGCTGCACAGCTTGAGCAGATGATCGCCCTTGAGGAGGAAGCGGCCCAGGCCGCAGCATCATCTTCATCAGTCCTGGCATTTATCCCGCTCTCCTTGGGCTCCTCCTACACGGTTTCGTTCAAGGAGCTTTGTCAGTCCTTCTCCACCAAGGGAGAGGAGCCTTCGGGACATTCCTCTCAGTCAAAAAAGAAGGACTCTAAGGGTAAGTCCCACCATCGACATTCGTGGGAGTGGGAGAGGTCCCCTTGCCCGGACAGTCGACACTTGACCTCGGTCGAGGTTGTGGCTAAGGCTGCTGGCTTCACGGTGTCCCCATCAGGTCAGCCGGCCGGGACACCCGTCGGCACTGATCGATTTTTCATTCCGATCGGATGGGCTGTCGACTGGAGAAGCTGACAACCCTTCTTCACCGGTTCCCCCGGTGGAAACCGAGGACTTGCCTGTGCCTCCTGTGCCAGAGTCCCTGGTTAAGGTCCTTGAACCAAGGGAGGAGCGGGTTTCCCCCGCCCCCTCTCAGACCCACCCTCGGAAACACCGAAGGTCTTGGAGCTGTGGCAGCGGGCAGCTTCTTGTCCAGCACCTTTGGCCAGGATGGCTCGAAAGTATGCTGTTCCCACTGGTTCACTCTCCGGTTTCTCTGAGCACCCCTCCATGGAGGGGCTAGTGACCGACAGCATTTTCCGGCATTCTGGGAATGCTCGGGATGTGGACAAGCCACCCGATAAGGAGTCCAAGAAACTGGACTACTCCAGACGGAAAGTCTGTGCTGCTTCCTCTCTAGGCTTTCGTCAGGCCAGCTCAGCCGTTCTGATGGTACACTTTTCACACGCCCTTTTGGGCTCCCTGGATGAGGTGATTCCTCATCTCTCGGCTGACCTTCAGACGATGGTCAGGCAGGTGTGGGATCAGGGAAGGGCAGTGGCCAAACAGCAGCTTCAGACTTCCCTGGACATCGCTGACTCGAGTACCCAGTCAGTAGTGGCTGCGGTGGCCATGCGCCGCAGAGCTTGGCTGCGGATCTCCACCTTTACAGCAGATACCCAGCACAAGCTGGCAGACGTTCCCTTCTTGGGTACTGACTTGTTCGGTCCCGGGGTGGAGGATCATCTGCAAAGGATCGAGAAGTCCAACGCCACTTTTGACTCTGTCACGTCTGCCCAGAAGGACAAAGGCCGCCAGCAGCGTAAGCCCTTCCGGCCTTCAACCCTTGTGGCACGTCCGGCCCAGCAACACCAGCATCAGGGCCAGCAGGCTCGCACTTGGCACCCCAAAGCCAAGCCTGCTGCTTCCTCCAGTAGGAAGCTGCTAGTAAGGTAAAGGTCCAGGAGGCTCCTCGGACGGTCCTTCCTTCAAGCCTGCCCAGTGACGGGTTGAGAGGTGTCGCCCCCAACCTCGTCACTCCTCCCCGAGTTCCCCCTGTGGGGGGACGGCTCCGCCATTTTCTTTTCACCTGGTCCGATATCACCATGGACTGCAGGGTGCTGGAAGTGATAGGAAAGGGTCTGCCTCTGGAATTCGAGCAGCCCCCACCCTATCGAGCCGTCGCCCCACGGGGGGCTACGGGGTCCGCAGCCTCTCTGTCGGCTTGTTGAGCCGACATTGCCCTGCTCCTCCAGAAGGAGGTGATCAGGGAGGTGGCGGATCCTCTTTCAGACCCAGGGTTTGTGTCCAGGTACTTACTGGTCCCAAAACGGACAGGGGTTGGTGCCCTATTCTAGACCTACATGACCTGAACAAGTTCCTAAGGTCTTGAACTTTCAGGATGGTCACTCTGGCTCAGATCATTCCATCCTTGGAATGAGGCATGTGGTTCTGTTCTCTGGACCTCCAGGACACGTTCTTTCACGTCCCAATCCATCCGTCCCACCAGTGATTCCTCTGTTTCAGAGCGGACGGATCCTTTTACGAGTTCTGGGCCATGCCCTTCGGCCTCTCTCCAGCTCCCAGGGTCTTCACCAAATGCATAGCAGTGGTGACAGCATTCCTGCGGTGCCGAACGGTCCGGGTGTACCCTTACCTGGACGACTGGCTGATTGCAGCCTCCTCCAAGCTGGAGGTGGAGCGGTCCAGAGATCTGGCCCTCCAGGTCTGCTCTAAGATTGGCCTCCTCATCAACGAGGCCAAATCGGATCTCGTGCCAACGCAGGTGATTCACTTCATCGGGGCAGAGCTCGACTCTCTTCGAGCCAGAGCACGGCTCCTGGCGGACAGGGCCGAAGTTCTTTCCTCCTTTGCTCAGTCATTTCTGGTTGGGCAATTGCGCCCTGCCTGGGACTTCATGCGCCTCCTGGGCCTCATGACTGCCTGCAC
Organism: Neoceratodus forsteri; assembly: GCA_016271365.2. Taxonomy (NCBI): domain Eukaryota; kingdom Metazoa; phylum Chordata; order Ceratodontiformes; family Ceratodontidae; genus Neoceratodus; species Neoceratodus forsteri. Next base: position 879,733,848 of record CM057450.1, on the reverse strand, counting down.
CAGCGTGGTCCATTGGTCCCGCTGGCACATGCGTCCCCTTCAGTGGGGGCTGGCCCGCCAGTGGTTACAGCACTTCGGTCATCTGGACCAGCCAGTGATAGTGACCCAGGAGATGTGGAACGCTTTTCAGTGGTGGCTCGTTCCAGCTCATCTGCAGGAGGGTATCCCGTTTGTCCACCCAGAGCCAACGGTCACTCTAACGACCGACGCCTGTCTGATGGGTTGGGGTGCCCATCTGGGGGAGTTCAGAGCGCACGGCCTCTGGTCCCCTCAGGAGTCTCGATGTCACATCAACCTGCTGGAGCTCCGAGTGGTCTGACTAGCCCTTACTGCCTTTGCTCCATTTGTATGGGGTCAAGTGGATAACACCACTACCATGTACTACCTAAACCACCAGGGCGGGACGTGCTCCTTGCCTCTGTGCAAGGAAGCTCTCCGCACTTGGTGTCTCGTGAGCAGACTGGAGGCGGATCTCCTAGCCATCCATTTGGCAGGAGCCTCCAACACTCAGGCCAATGCCCTAAGCCAGATAGGTGCTGCATCTCATGAGTGGGCTCTCCTGCTGGAGGCAGTACAAGATCTGTTCTCCCACTGGGGCACACCTCAGGTGGACCTGTTCGCCTCCAGGGAGAATGCGAAGCTGAGGCTGCTTCATGCCCGCCCCCCTCAGCAGGGCTCGCTGCAGGGGGATGCCTTCTCAAAGCCATGGACCCTGGGCCTCTTCTACGCCTTTCCCCCATTTCCCTTGATCCACAAGGTGCTTCTCAAGGTGAGGAGGGACAAGGTGCTGGTGATTCTGGTAGCCCCAGACTGGCCCCACCAGTTCTGGTATCCAGATTTCCTCAGCCTCAGCTCCAGGCTCCCGAAGCGGCTTCCAGCCCACCTGGACCTGATCTCAGTCAACAAGGGGAAGGTATTCTACCTGGACCGTCAATCCCTGCTCCTGACGGCCTGGTTCCTGAGCGGCTAGAGTTCCAGGCCTTGGGTCTTTCTGACAAAGTCCTCAACGTTGTTGAGGCATCCCGTAAGGAGTCGACCAGAAATGCTATGCCTTCAAATGGAAGAGATTCTCCATTTGGTGTCAGGATAAAGGGTTGGACCCTTCCTCCTGTTCCTTGCCCAGCATTCTGGACTACCTGTGGTCCCTTTCTCAGCTAAGGCTTCAGTCGACGACCCTTAAGGTGTACCTGGCAGCCATCTCTTCTTACCGGGTGCGGGCCGGGAAGCAGTCGGTGGCGCAGGAGAAGGTGGTCGGGCGCTTTTTCAAAGGCCTTGATCACATATCCCCTCTGGTGCGAGAACCTCCACCTCTGTGGGATCTACTGCTGGTATTGGCTAAGCTCATGGGCAAGCCATTCTAACCAATGCACAGGTGTGATATATCTCACCTGTCATGGAAGACTGCCTTCTTGTTGGCTATCACGTCAGCCAGAAGGATGGAAGAGCTCCAGGTGCTTTCCATCGAGTCTCCTTATCTGGTCTTCCACAGGGACAAGGTTGTCCTTCGCCCCAACCCGAAATTCCTTCCGAAGGTGGTGTCGGAGTTTCACCTGAATCAGGTGTTGAGTCTGCTGGTGTTCTACCCCAATCACACCTCGGAGGCTAAATATAAGCTCCATACTCTGGACCCTAGAAGTGCGCTCGCTTATTATAAGGAGCGGATGGCTGAAGTTCGGTGAGAGGTTCGCCAGCTGTTTGTCACCTACGCTGAAGCTATTACAACCTATGGGCACTGTTTTAAAATGAAGGATATTGGCAGTATATTTTGTTGTCAGCCTATGTATCGATAATTAGCTTGTGCAAGCTAAGTATCGATACATAGGCTGATAATTAAATGTACTGCTAGTATCCTGCATTTTACAACAGTGCCCATAGGTTGTAATAGAAAAAGTGGAGCGGACTCGCTATGATGATGTCATTGCATCGCATAAGCAGTGTCAGTGGCTCAGTAGCTAGCACACTCGCCTCTGAGGCCGGGAGATCAGAGGGCTGTGGGTTCAGTTCCCACATATGGCACTTGGGTTAATATCCCAGTACTGACACTGTAGTGCAGCATGAGAGGGGTGCTGCACTTCTGAGGTGCCGCCTTTCGGATGAGACATTAAACTGAGGTCCCATCTGCCTGGATTGGTGGTAGTTCAGGTGGATGTTGAAGATCCCATGGCACTTACCGAAAAGAGTAGGGGAAGTTCCCCGGTGTCCTGGCCAAATTTCCCTCATTCACTAAAAATACCACCAACAGTGTAATCTGGTTTAAGGTCAGTTGACATTTATCTGTATCCCCCTCCCCCGGGTCGTGCCTGAAAATAGGCAGGATTTGTCTAGTGCACTTACCCGGTCAACAAAAACTAAATAAAATAAATAATAAATCGCGTTGGCACGTCATCACCATTTTGTGAGCCAAGCAGCGGCTCAGTAGCAGGGCTAAATGGAGCTTTTGTTTACATTTCAGCCAAAGTTTTAAACTTGAGAAAACAATGTAAATCTACAAAATAAAGGTAAACTCTAGAATATTTTAAATCAGCATGCCATATGCTACAAATACATGGGAGCGTTTGAGATTTGATTGATGTAGTAAATTGCTTATTTATTTGCCCTTTAAACAAAGGAATTAGGTCACTTTAGCTAATAACTTGCACTTTTTATTCTGTCTGGGGAGCTCCCATATTGCACTAGCCTTGTGTTAATTTTGCCCCTCGCAACTGATTTTTTGCTCACTTTGCACTGGTAATGTTCCCCCCCATCGTTATCATTATCCTCTCCTTCCCCCAACTGGTTTCCCCTGTCTACCCCTCTACCCTCCTTGATGTCCTCCTTACTGCACCTCATTCATTCAATAATTGCTAAATTATCTGCCTCTTGACTGTGATCCATTCCGGCAAGGAGTTGGGTCCAAGGCTACATTAAATATCTGTACTGTGTTCCTCAGATGTGATATGCCACTTGTAATTAAATGCATATTTCACAGGTATGATTTATTTAACTGTATGTTATGTCCCAAATGTGATTATATGATTATTTATGATATATATTTTTTTTAACTTTATTTTATTTTACTACATAACAGAAATACAGCACATTATCATATAGACAGACAAACAAACATAATATAAGCATTCCATAAACATGCCTTACAACAGTTTTACAGTACCTCATTTATACATGCCCCTATTTCTGGTTACATTACAAGGCGGTTAGCTAATATGTATATATTTAATATATTCCAACACTGGCCTAAACGCTGCCGAGAGCAGGAAGTATCCAAGATAGTTTAATCCTAAATATAAGTCCCTATCAAAAAGACAGATAGAGCTCCCTATCCAGATCTGTGGTAACAACAATAAAATCAAAGCTTCGTTATTTATTACATTTACTTCTACTTTAACTTTTAACTGAGCAACATAACAGTATGTATACTGTATATCTGAAACAATCTGTAGATAATTAGGAACAGTACTATCGTGCTCTAATTAATCTGCCTGTAGTTTATTAAAACAAAACAACAGATCTTGGCATTCTTTAAAAATAAGAAATTCCCTTCCAATAAGGACAGAGATACTTCTCATGCCATAAGGTAACATGATCTAATGAAAGATTTTGCCAAGGTATTACTTAAGTCTCTTCCCAGGAAATAGTCAGTCTCTTCCACACCAAGGTATGGTTAAGTTTTGAAATAAAATGAAGTAATAATTCAGTACTTAGCACTTAGTCACTGTCCCCATTGTCACTGCCAGATTCTAGTCCCTTAGATTGGAATTCCCTCTTGATCTGATCAGTGTGCTTTCCAGCTTCTCCTGGATCTGCAAATTGGTAGCTCTTCCCACCATAGAACAGTCAGAGGCTTGTTGGCATAATCAGGGTATGCTGAATTCCTAGTTGTCACAGGCATAAGCGGGCCCCATCGAAGGCCTTCCTTCTCTGCCTCGTGGCATAGCTTAAGTCCGGGAGGATGTGCACTGTATTCTCCTTCCACTCCATCGTGCCAGATTTCTTAGCTTGAGAGATAACCAAGTCCCGTTACACCACTGATTCTAACGTTACTAGGAGCGTTCGAGGGGGTAATAATCCTGTAGCCATCCGTTGCCTTGTGCCACGTGGAGTAATCCTGTAAGCTTGTAACACAGAGAGATCCTCAGAATTTGGCAATAGGTCCTGGAGAAGCAATTTAGCAAATTCAGGTATGTCTTCTCCTTCAGCTTGTTCCGGGATACCTAAAATGCAAATATTTGCTGCCCGAGACAAGTTTTCAAGGTTTTCTAGGTGCCTTCACAACACTCCATTCTCCTTCACGAGGCCTGAGGATGTCATCATTGCTGCTGAGGCAGATTTTACTGCTGCCTGGGTTTCCCCTTCCAGCTTTTGAAGTTTAGTATCTATTGTTTTAAATTGCATTGCAAAGTGTTCCATTTTACTGTCTAATTTCTGGATGGCTTTCAACAACGCGACGTTTGTTGGCTGAACAATCTCCTCAACAGGACCCACGCCACCTTCCTTGCTGCTCCCGGGTCTAGTGTCTCTCATGTGAGTTGCATCTCCACCAGCTACTGCTTCGTTATTTTGCCCCATAGCTCCGGATCTATTCACAGTAGGTCCAATTAGAGGCAATCGGGGTGATCAGAATCAGAATCTCTTCCAGTCCAAAATACACATTTTTTGTTTCAGTAGGATTTTCAGTGATAAATGTTAATTTAAAGTCCAGAAGTTACAGAGCTTATGCTAGAAGCTATTGCATGCTCGGCTGCTAGCCACTCCCTTGGGGGTGACTTTTTATGAGATTTTAACTGTATGACTTGTTACAAATGGAATTGAGTGTTTCATGTCTCAGATATGTTAAATGTTAAACTGTGTGTCTAATTCTTCATCCAGTTATACCCCCCGGTCGCACCGGGAAACAAGCAACTTGATGTTCAGTGTGTCTTCTTGGTGAAACATTTCAATAAATAAATACATTATATTTGAAGATTAAATTACTGTCCCCAGAGCTGTCTTTATCATTTTTAAAACCTTTTTTGAGACCAGGGTATTTGACTATACGTGTATGATTTTGGATTTTTTTTTTTACCTTTTCGGTAGAGGGGGGGTTTCTACTTTGGATCATAACATGTGTAGGGTTACAGTATTTTATGTAAAGTTCTATTTCCTTTGCCTCTCTAGGTGTGTGTATGACTGTGCATATACAGAATATGATACTTTCTGAATTGAATTTGCATGTGTGTGTTTATAAATTACTTTAATTAACAGGTTAAAATGTTTTAGGAATCTTTCATGAAATGTCCGTATTATTGCCACTTTGGTTTTAATAACCATGGTGGCTACAATTTTTCATGCATGCTTCAGGAAAGCATATGGTTATCAAAGCCCTTGGAGCGAGACATCTGAACTTGCACTTGTGTTCCCTTTAACAGCCACAAGTATTGGATGTTCATAACTTCCACTAGGTAGTTTTATATGGAGGTTCTGTGTCCAGTTAGTGCTAGGATTATCCAGTGTTCTCCTAAACAGAACTGTGGTGAGACCCCTTTGAAGGAAGTCAACATTGAACACTGAAATCCTGGAAAATTACAGGCCTGTCTCAAACCTTGCTTTTCTGGAGAAAATGATTTAGAAGGTAGTTGCAATGCATCTCGAGGCTCACAGGGCTTAAAATTCGGTGTGTGTGGGGATTGCGTGATGTATACTGTTTTTGGGGCTCCCCTGCAAATTCTGGACTCTCCATGTGGGACAATCTCACACACACTGAGCACCGTCATAGCACTGTGGTAATTTGCCATGGAGCACCTTCAATGGCTTTTTGCCATTGACAGTATTATTATATATTATTTGGCTACCTCCAGCTCCTGTCCAGGCCCTGGTGGTCTAATGTGCATGCCTACGTTGACCTCCCTGGTAGTCTAGTGTGCTCTCCTCTTTCATCCCTGCAATGCTGTCTCAAGACTGCTGCATGTGGAGAGAGATGCTGCAGCACTGGGAGGAGGAGCTGCCATCTCAGAGCAAGGAGCAGGTCGAGGGAAAATCCGACTAATGAGAACAGAACAGAGTAGAGATGGCATGAGGACAGCTGCTGGCTTCTGCAGTGGTGTTGAGAGGGTCAGCCATGCTTTAATTGGGAACAGTTAAAAAAAAAAAAATAGAACGAAAAATGCGACGCATTGTCAGTGGAAATGGTGGGCACAGCAGAGGTTTGTGGCAGCCAAGAACAGTTAGCCAGTCTGTGTCCATGTGTGAAAACGACAGAAATATTGATTTAAGTAAGAAAACAAATGTGATGCAGCAGGCGCAGACATTATGTGACATGGCAGTCACTGAAAAGCAGCTGAAGGAATGAAAACATAAAATACTGAGCTAAAACGTCTGGTGAGTGACAAATAAGTAAATAGGACAGTTATGTTTGACTCAGACTAAACTGATGCTATAAGAAATTAAGGGGAGGCTAAAGCACGCTGATTTAAGTGCACCTCGGAGAGAGAAAATCATTTGGGGGTTGAATTGGGAGGGAAGGCAGTACCTGTCCTGTTACACCAACAGGCTGCAGTAAACAAAACCTGTTGCCCAACTTGCTCTTATCATTCAGAAGTTGTCAAAGACTGCCCCGGTCCATAAAAAACGAAAAAAAGAAGACTGAGCATCCCTGGGTAAAATAATATTACTAATAATAAACAGAGAAACAAAAAAAAAAAAAAACACTAGATGCTGGAAGGAGGGACCTGGGCCAACACCAAAGCAGTTGCTCCAAGAAATGATTTCTTAGGGGAATCTGAGAGATGGTAAGATTCTTAACCAGGGTCCTGTGTGTCCCAATAGAATAAAAGTATAAAAAAATCAAAAGATGTCTTTTTACTTTTGTACAAGAAACAGAAGGGGGGGGGGACAACCGGAAGAAGTGGGAAGGTCTGTTTTTATTTATTTATTTAGTTTTTGTTGACCGTGTAAGTGCACTAGACAGATTCTGCCTATTTTCAGGCATGACCCGGGGAAGGGGGATGCAGGTGAATGCCAACTGATTTTGAACCAGATTAAGCTGTTGGTGGTATTTTTAGTGAATGAGGAAAATTTGGCCAGGACACCGGAGAAATGCCCCTACTCTTTTCGAGAAGTGCACTGGGATCTTTGACATCCACCTGAACTGGTAGATGGGACCTCGGTTTAACGTCTCATCCGAAAGATGGCACCTCAGGAGTGCAGCACCCCACCTTCATGCTGCACTGCAGTGTCAGTATTGGGATATTAACCCAAGTGCCTGGTGTGGGGATAGAACCCACAGCCTTCTGGTCTCCCAGCCTCAGAGGCGAGTGTGCCTCCTGCTGAGCCACTGACACAGTAATCTGGGTTGTGTGTGTTCCAAGAAAAGCCAGATGTTTAAAAAGAAAAAATAAAGAAATTATTTTTTTTTTAACGTGTGCAAAAAAAAAAAAAAACAGAACTGTGGGGAAACAGAAAGGGACGGGAAGGTCTGTATCCTGGGGCTGTATCCCAGGGACTTGGATAAAAAAATATGACATGGCACAGCGTGCATCATCAGTAATGTCCTTGCTGAAAAAAAAGCAACCAAATGTGCGAGAGTCCCCTGGGGAAGTACCAGGAAAAAGGCCACATGAAGAAGGCCCAGTAGTAGACTTAAAAGAGCCTGCACTAGGACTCGAGCCACAAACATTAAAAAGGGAGTCTGGCCAGACTTTCTAGCATCAATAAATTCGAAATTTGTATCAGCGTGTCTCCAGTCAGCCTTGTGCCAAAAATGAGATCTCTAAGTGACTTTGTTTAAATGTTACAGGTCATTTTGTAACACTAAATTCCCTGCCTGTTCAAAAAAAAAACAGTTTCAGTAAAGAGCTACTGATGATGTCACAATCAGACCTCACAGCCATATCCTTGCAAACTACCTTATCAGACTTATTTCTCCCACATTACATAAAACTGCAGTTGTAGTAAACTTCTGAAAAAAGGAAAGCTGACACGGGGTGGGTCAGGGCATGCATTTTCATAATGCCCAGATGCAAGGTACAGTACGTAAGAATGTGATGGGGGGGGGGGGGCATTGGAATACAGCAGCAGACATGGCTTTTAAATGACAAAAATGTATGTAATGTTTATAATAGTGTAGGGATGACATTTTGAAATGCCACCAGACTGCAACTGTGGAATGCAGCAGTGACACAGTCTCAGAAAGTAGCTAGGACACACAATTTTAGAAAGTGGCAGGGATGCTAAAATTCATGATGTGGTGGTGTCGTATAGTTTTAGAATGTGGCAGAGATGCACAGTTTTGAAATGCGGGAGACACATAGTTGTGGGAAGGTGGTAAGGATATGTAATTTCGTAATGTGTCTTGGATGCATTAATTTGGCACGTGGTGTAGTGATGCACAGTTTCAAAACATGGTTGGTATGCTTGATTTTAGATTGTGGTGGCAATGTTCAATTTCAGAATGTGGCAGGGATATGGAATCTCAGAATGTGGCAGTCACATTTAATTTCAGAATGAGGCGGATGCATAATTTGAGAATTTTACTTGCACATGTGTAAGGACCCCAGCCCTGCCTTTTTACTAAAACGACAGGTGGCATGCTGTTGGCATTGGCAGCAATACCTGGTGGGGGACCTGGGTTCGGGGAGGATGAGGTTACCTGGCACAAGGGACCTAGGTTTGGCTACTCTGCACAGGGGCACCCAAGTAAATCCAACTATAGGAAGCAATAACTGTAATGTCCAGAACCAGAATTGGAATTTTTCAGTGTGGCTTTATTTATTAACTAACTGAAAATAAACAAAGCATTGCATGGTCCCCCAAAGGGCTACGTTCACTGTATGTGCAGATTAGAGGTTAACCAGCGGTCCATTTGAAGAATGAACACATTACTACTGTTGTCTGGCTTTGGACCCACCAGGCACTCAGCCCGGACTTTGCATGCGCATTGGATACATAGCCCGACTGGCCCGGCTCCCCTGCCGGCCACTTGACTGATGGTCCACTTGAAGAATGAACCCAAACTTTACTTGGAAAGACATCCCATCAAACAAGGAGACTCCCAAACTGTGGCTCCCCACACTACTTAGAGTCTGTGACTCCTAGAGAGATTTGTTTTCTTACTTCCAATCGAACTCCCATCAAACAAGGAGACTTCCATCCAACAAGGAGTAATTTTCCCATCCTGTGGCTCCCCACACCACTTAGAGTCTCGACTCCTAGAGATTTTCAAGTTAAGCGACCCACGTCTGGGTACCCACCCCATCACTGGCCAAGTGCATGAGACAAGTAGCAAAACACAGAAGAAATCCGTGAAGGTGGACCTGGTTACTAAAGATGGGGTTTTCCACCTCCAGCTCCCACAGCCCATACCGGCCATTTCTCTGGATACACACAGAAAATTTTAGAACTTTAAAATGTAGATTGAGCGGTGGATGACCTGAAGCACCCCTCTAGAGCATTACTTGAAATCAATAAAACTTTAGACTGTTTGACTGCTCCATTTGTTCGTCCCTAGTAACATAGTCCTCCCAAATAGCAGTCCCATTACTGAAATCCATTTAAAACTTTAGACTGTTTGACTGCTCCATTTGTTTGTCCTAGTAGACATAGTCCTCCCAAATAGCAGTCCACATTCATTTCCCAACTGAAGAAAACAATTTGTTTGCCCTTCAAATGGAGCCAAACACTCACCCATTGTTGCAGGTGCCCCACAGGCGAAGTACTATAACCTTTGCTGTTATACAAGAACAGACTGAATAAAACCAGGCAGCTTCCTTCCATGGTGGGAAGGGATTGCCCCTGGAACCCACAGAGAACTTTCTCCCAGAGGGGGGGGCACTGAGACCAGGGGAGCAGTCTCCACCACTTTAAAAAAAAAAAAAGGTAAACACAGGAACACTTCCTTCTTCTTTGAAACAAACTGAAGACTGACTGACTGCCTTCCTGTTTGCTTTAGGACAAACTGAAGAAGAAGCCTTTGAAATTTCCCAAAGTTCTAAACTCACTCCCTGAGCTGTAGATTCCAATGTGGCTCATGCAGCTGTGACATTTCTATAGTGATGTCATCTCTCAAGTCTCAGCTGTGACTGAGGACAGAGTGAGACAGTGTAAAACCCATTTAACTGGAGTTTGACAAGCTGCCTTCCTTGCCTACCACTAGGTCTTACTGGGATTCTAGTAACCCCGGGTAACAAAGGGGTTACACATGCAATTTTTGAGTGTGGCACGGACACATTTTCAGAATATGTTGGGGATGTGCAGTTTTGGAATATGGTGGGAATCCACATTTCAAACAACATGAAGTCTTGCTGTATTCAGACATAATGCAGTTAGCCCCAGCACTTGAACTGCCCCGGAGAGGAAAGAGTTAACTCTATGTAGAAGCATAGAACGTTGAGCTCAAGCTCGGTTTTTAAACCTGTCTGTGGTACTTCCCATTGTAACCGTCAGATGCTTTACTCCGCCTAACAATGAAGTCGCTCCGGAGATTTCCTCTGCTCGGTTCAGTAAAAGTAAAGCGTTCAGTTTTAACTGCATATTTTTTGTTATTTTCGGATTTCCAGCCTTTGTCTACAGTACAGGTAGTGTGTAGATACCTGTAGGTAGTGACTGTGTTTTATTTTGGTGAAAAAGTGGAAATTGTCCTTTTCTTCGGTTTCTTCCTGGTCGGTCCGGTTGTGAACCGACTTTGTTAATTTAAATTTGATTTTTTCTGGGATTAATATGGTGTTCCGGTACCGATTGGTTTCAGAAGAACCGGACATTTTGCTGATTCTTTTAAAAAGCCTGTGACGTGGTTTGTAACCGGTCGGTTGTTATATTACCTGGCTTGAAAGCTTCAATAGGGTAGTTTGTTAGGTTGACCATGTCTGAGAAACCCAAGAAGAAAACCGGTCTTACTGGGTTTCAACACTGTGCTGAGTGTGGGAGGCCTTTGCTAAGGCTGACCCCCACCTCATCTGTGTTTATTGTCTGGGGTTTGACCATCTCATGTCAGACTGCCAAATCTGTAAAAACTTTCCTAAGTCCACTCTAGATAAAAGACTGAGTAGGTTGAAGGAAAGGGAGGCTGAGAAGTCCGTAGATCTGGATGGCTAGCCCGTTTGGTTGCGGACGAACCTGAGGAGGTGCCTACTGACCTAGGCGATACCTCCTCGGCCAAAAGGAGAGCCAACCCTGAGGGGTTGGTTCCATCAAAGAAAAAGTGCAAGTCTGTCGGTTCGGATCCTGTATCCCACTCTCCAACCATGGACGAAATGGCCAAAGCGATTAGTATTGTTCAATCGCTTAGACCGGTTCCATCTGAACCGGTACCGCCGGTTTGGCGGTTGGTTCGGTCGGATCTGTCTCCTCCGGATTATGACCCAGAAGCTTATTATGAGGAGTGGGAGGGAGACAAAGACTATCCCGGTGATGATGGCGATGATGATGACGACGATGAGGGGGGTCTGGATGTGCCCACTGAACCAGACATCTCTCCAGACAGGCCCTCAGGTGTCTCTTCTCCCAGGCTCTCTGAGTCCCCTTCACACTTTTTGTTCTACAAAAAGGTGGCACAAACCCTGCAGCTTCCCTTGGTTGAAGCCGCAGAGGAGGATGAAGAGCCTGATTTTGCGGAAATGATGGACATCCCTGAGTCCAAAAAGCTGTCTATCCCTCTTCATATATCCTTGGGAAAACAGACACAGAAAACTTTACAAACTCCTAATTCAGTACCTCCTGTGGATAAGAGAATGGACAGGAGGTATTCATTATCAGGCTCAGCTGCGGAGTTCCTTTATAGTCATTGCAGCCATGTTGGGGTAGTGCAGGCTGCAGCCTGTGACAGGGCTAACATTCGTTTGGCTTCACCCCCCCCCCACCCCGCTGGATAAGGACTCCAGGAAAGTGGATGCCATGGCCAAAAAACAGTATTTGGCATCCTCTTTGGGACTCAGGCAGGCTACTTTTATGGCCTACACAACCAGGTACCAGAAATCCAGATGGGATATGGTTCTGGAACTGGCTAAACAGGCCTCTCCCCAGCTAGCTAAGGAGCTGGAGGTGGTGGCTGCTGATGGAATTGAGGCATCCAAAATGCAATTTCATACTGCTGTGGACTCCAGTGATGTGGCATCTGGAGTCATGGCTACATTTGTCTCTCTCAGAAGACATGCTTGGCTCAGATGTAGTAGCCTTTCACAGGATACCCAGATTGAGGCCATGGAGTTTCCTGTAGTAAGTAACTCTCTGTTTGGGGAGCAGACAGAGACTTACATGAAGAAAATGGATGAACACAGGACCACGTACAGGAGTGCACAGGCCAAGGAAAGGCAGGCCACTCTGCACAAGCAGCAGTCTAGGGGCAGGGGCAGTCCCATTCAGAAGCCTTTTTACCAAGCCCGGGCCTCCTCTTCCTTCCCACAGAGGGGGTTCTTCAGAGGGAGTGGTAGGAGGGGGATCAGCAGGGCTGCTCCCTCCTCCTCTCAGTCTAAGTCTTCTGCCAAGCAGACACCCTGATGTGTCAGCGTGGGTTGACTCCCCATTTCCAGTAGGAGGCAGGCTGGCTTACTACTTTCAGGCCTGGAAGTCTGTGACCTCAGACAAGTGGGTCCTGGAAGTAGTAAGCCAGGGACTGGCCCTCAGCTTCAAAAAATTTCCAAAAAAAGGGCCAAGTCTTTTCCACCTGCATCCGTCTCAGAAACCCTTGCCCTAGAGGCAGAGGTTTCCTCTTTTCTAGTTCTCAGAGCTATAGAGAAAGTTCCTGCTCAGCACAAGGGAAAAGGACTGTATTCCAGGTACTTCCTTTCCCCAAAGAAAACAGGGGCGTGGCGACCCATCCTAGACCTAATGTATTTGAACAAACACATTTCAAAGTCCAAATTCAAAATAATAACTCTGGGAATAATCCTTCCCTCTCTAAGGTCAGGGGATTGGCTAGCATCGCTGGACCTCAAGGATGCCTACTTCCATATTCCTATCACGTGCTCCCACAGAAAATACCTCAGATTCAAGTTGTCTTCAGGCCATTACCAAGTCGGAGCCATGCCATTCGGCCTAACATCAGCTCCAAGGGTGTTCACAAAGTGCCTTGCAGTAGTGGTGACTTACCTCAGAAGACAGGGTGTCACCATCTTCCCGTATCTGGACAACTGGCTCTTAGTGGGTCATTCACCTTTACAGGTCAAGTCAGCTCTTCAAACTACCCAGGACCTACTCAGCTCCCTGGGGTTTCTTTTCAATCTTCCAAAGTCTGTACTCGAACCAGTTCAGCTTCTCACCTTTATAGGCACAGAGTTGGACACTGTACAAGCAAAAGCCTTCCTTCCCCTGGCAAGGGTGAAGGCCCTAGTGGATCTCGCTTCCTCTTTTCGACCTCAGTTCTCCTGTGCAGTAAGACAGTTCCTCCAGCTCCTGGGCCACATGGCAGCTTCCACGGCAGAGTTGCTGGAAGCAAGGTTCCAGATGAGGGACATTCAGTTTCATATTAGGTCCTTTTGGTCTCAAAAGAAGGATTCACTTACCAAACTAATTCCAGTGACTCGGACTCTAGTCCAAGCTCTCCAGTGGTGGCTGGACCTGGACAACCTCAGACAAAGGGTTCCATTTCTCCCTCAAGTCCCATCAGTAGTTCTAACTACGGATGCCTCTCTCCTAGGATGGGGAGCCCACCTGGGAGCCCTGACAGCTCAAGGACTCTGGTCTCCACAGGAGTGTCCCTTCATATCAATCTCCTGGAAGTCCGGGCAGTTTTCCTAGCCCTGCAGAGCTTCTCAGATTCAGTCAAGGGCAAGGTGGTCCAAGTCAGAACTGACGCCACCACAATGTGGTACATCAACAAGCAGGGAGGCACTCGATCCTCGGCATTGTGCACAAAAGCCATGAAGCTGTGGTCTCTGGCCTGTTCTCTTCAGACTTCTCTGGTAGCAGTTCAGTTTCCAGGGAAGGACAACGTACTAGCAGATGCTCTGAGCAGAATTTCACAGGGACACCACGAAAGGTCCCTGGATCCTCACATCCTGAAGGTCATCTTCTCCAGCTGGGGCACTCCACAGATAGATCTCTTTGCAGCACTGGACAATAATCAACTTCCTCTGTTTTGTTGCAGACCTCAGTCCTGGGGATGGTTCCCCAGGATGTTTTCTTTTTGGACTGGAAGGGCATGTTTCTCTATGCCTTCCCTCTGCTGTTCAGAGTTCTGATCAAGATCAGGACTCAACCCTGCACAGTGATACTGGTGGCTCCAGATTGGGCCAGACAGCCTTGGTATCCTCTACTGCTGTCCTTGTCAGTGTCACATCCTCTGTCTGCACCCAGGATTTACAATCTCCTGCCCTCCTTCCAGGGGTGGATCTGGTACCCCAATCTCCAGTCTCTCAATCTCAAGGCCTGGCTTTTGAAGAGCTAGAGTATGCGGCACTACATCTTTCTCAGGGAGTTCTGGATATTCTGAAGGTCTCCAGGAAACCTTCCACTAGAAAAACTTACAACTCAAAATGGAAAAGGTTCAGTATTAGGTGCTCTCAGAAGGGCATCCTGCCCAATTCTGCAGACATTTCCACAACTTTAGACTATCTAGGTCATCTGAATGGTTTAGACCTTAGGCCTGCCACTCTGAAGGTTCACCTAGCAGCTGTCTCTGCATTCCTCTCAGTAGGGAAGGGCTGTTTCCTGGCATCTCATCCTGTTTTCAGAAAGTTTTTCAAAGGTCTGGTTCACATTAACCCTCCCTTTAGTGAGCCCATTCTGCCTTGGGATCTTAATGTTTGCATAGCTCAGCTAATGCAGCCACCCTTTGAACCTCTGGCTTTGGCCGGATTGAAGTACTTGACCTGGAAAACTGTGTTCCTGGTAGCTATTACTTCTGCCAGGCACATTAGTGAGTTACATGCTCTGTCAGTTGAACCTGACTTCATCTCCTTCCATAGGGACGAAGTGGTCCTAAGATCCAATAGGAGGTTCTTGCCCAAAATGGTATCAGATTTTCATCTGAACCAGTCTGCATCTCTCCCTGTGTTTTTCACTGACCATTCTTCTTCAGGTGAAAGAAGGTTACACAGTCTGAATGTTAAGAGGACCCTTAGCTACTACATTGAGCATACTAAGGCACATAGAAATGACCGTCTTTAATTGTTTCCTCCCTTATGGTGAAGTGGGGAAAGGTAAGCCTGACACTAAAAGAACTATAGCCACGTGGATTGTTCCTTGTATACAATTTTGTTATGACAAGTTGGGTAGGACTCCCCCTTCAGGCCTGAGGACTCACTCGACTAGGGGTACAGCTGGTTCTCTAGCTGCGGCCAGAGATATACCTTTGTTAGAGATCTGTAAAGCAGGCACCTGGAAAACGGTACATAATTTTACCAAACTTTACTCCCTGGACATCCAGGCTAGGAGTGATGCTAGGTTTGGTACAGCAGTACTGCAGAGCCTCTTCCCAAAGTAGGTTCTGTATTCCCTCCGCCATAAGGAACTGCTTGGTAGTCTGCATTATGTCTGAATACAGCAAGACTTCATGTTGTTTGAAGACAATGTTGTTTCTTCTAATGGAGTCTTGCTGTATTCAGACCTCCCCTCTCAGAACCTGGTTTTGGGAAGTGGGCTGACAGGTACCGTGTTGCACCTCAGGGGTGTACCTTGTAACCTCCCTCTTGGGTGGGGTAGATGTTATTATTTTTCTAGTGTTTTACTTAAATATTGTCACTACTTTTCCTTCTTGTGTTCTCGAGTTGAGTCTTTTGGGCCCAAAAGGAATCGTTTGCCCTTTGGCTATATTTTGAACAATTTCCATACTATAGTATATTAGTTTGCGCGTAAGAATCTGATGGTTACACTGGGAAGTATCACAGACAGAGGTTTGAAAACCGAGCTCGAGCTCAACGTTCTATGCTTCGGCATAAAGTTAACTCTTTCCTCTCTGGGGCAGTTCAAGTGCTGGGGCTAACTGCATTATGTGTGAATACAGTAGGACTCCAATAGAAAAAAACAACATTACTATGGTGAGTAATTTTTTCCTTCAGAATATGGCAATGAAAGGAAATATTGGCATGTTGAAGTTTTCACACAATTTCAGAATGTGGCGGCAGGTACAGTTTTAGAATGTAGAGGAGACATGCAGTTTTGGAATGTGGCAGTGATGCACAGTTTTGTAATGTGGCATTGACATGTGATTTCAGAATGTAGCAGTGACGTGCAATTTCAGAATGTGGCTGACTCGCAGTTTTAGAATGTAGTGGTGATGCACAATTTTGGAATGTGGTGGTGACACGCAGTTTCGGAATGTGACGGTGATGCACACTTTTGGAATGTGGCGGTGATATGTAATTTCAGAATGTGACTGACACGCAATTTTGGAATTTGGTATGATGCGCAATTTTGGAATTTGGCATTGATGCACAATTTTGGTATGTGGCGGTGATGCACAATTTTGGAACGTGGTGATGCACGGTTTTGGAATGTGGCAGTGATGCGCAGTTTCAGAATGTGGCAATGCAGATCAGTCACGCAGTTTCAGAATGTGGCAGTGAACACGCAGTTTTGGAATGTGGCAGTGCCATGCAGTTTTGGAATGTGGAGGTGCTGTGCAATTTTGGAATGTAGTGGTGCTGCATAGCTTCAGAATGTGGAGGTGATGCACAGCTTAGGTTTGTGGCAGTGGTGCACAATTCTGGAATGTGGCAGTTACCCACAATTTTGGAATGTGGCGGTGACGCACAACTTTGAAATGTGGGTGTGCCACTCGACTTTGAAGTGTGGCGGTGCTGCATGACTTCGGAATGTGGCGGTGCTGCACGACTTCGGAATGTGGTGGTGCTGCACCAGTTTGGAATGTGGCAGTGACTCACAACTTCAGAATTTGGTGGTGATGCAGAACTCTGAAATGTGGTGGTGACACTTTTTTAGAATGTGGCAGTGACTCACATTTTGGGACGTGACGGTGACACAATTTTGGAATGTGGTGACACACAACTGTGGAATGTGGCGGTGATGCACAACTGTGGAATGTGGCAGTGATTCACAACTGTGGAATGCGGCAGTGGCACACAGCTGTGGAATGTGGCAGTGACTCTCAGTTTCGGAATACGGCGTTAACGCACAATTTCGGAATGCGGTGGTGATGTGCAGTTTCAGAATGTAGCCATGACTTGGTTGTGGAATGTGATAGTGACAGTTTCAGAATGTGGCACTGAAACATAACTTTGGAACGTGGTGCGGATGTACAATTTTGGAATATGACTGGGAGCACGATGTTGGATTGTGTTGGGGATGTGATGCACAATTTTGAAATGTAATGTGTGCGTACAGTTCTAGAATGCGATATGGATAAGATAAAATAATGGTGTCCCCTGTCACGTTCCAACAGTGTATATCCTTACTATATTCCAGATTTATAAGTCCCTGCTAAATTAGTCGATATGTGTCCCTGTCATTTTTTGAGATTGAGTGTCCCACCACACTGCAAGATGGCACATCCCTGCCACAAGTCTTCCCCCTTCCCCCAATATTCTACAATTGTGCATCCCTTTGACAGTCCATACCGTGGTTCAGAGATGCATTCCAAGTACAGTACCATGCATCTGCAAATTCTGGAAATGCAGGCACTGCAGGCAACCCTGTGTTTTTTTTTAAATGATTACTACACCTACAGTTTCGATAACTTTGGGGAAATAGGTCCTGTAAGGTCGCTGACTAGGAGGAATAACCTGTGAGTTCTGGCTGTGCCATCATCAGTGGCTCTTCACTGAAACTGGCTTTTTTGAACAGGGTGTGAGATCAGGATTACAAAATAGCTCAGAACTTTAAAATGAAGTAATGTAGAAACCTAATTTTTGATATGATATTTATTGGGGGTTGTCTGATTCTAATTCGGCAATGTAGTACTGCCTCTTTAAATAATTAGTGAGCTGAGCCGGCCCGGTGGCACTGAGGGTTGAGTCCCTGGATGCCACACCTTGCGTCACGCTGACGACCCGTGTTTGGGAGCGAGCGTGGGTTGCCGGGGATCGCAGGGGAGGAGGAAGGATCCCGAGCATCCCAGGGACAGCTCTCCTTCTCTGGGGGGGGGGGGACCAGCTATTCGTGCAAGCCTGGCCCTAGTGGTGGCTGGGGGCTGGCACACTGATGCTGCAAAGCGTTGGGTCAGAGGCGGGGCAGATGCCTGATTGAGTGAATGCATGGGAGCATGCGCAGCATCATCACAGGTGTCCTTGCACGCTCCGTCCCTGAAGAGGAGAAAATGGGTCCCAGATCGTGCGACATGAGCAGACGTCCCCTACAGGCCCCGACCCTGAGAAGGCACTTCCTTGGAATCTGGATCCTACATTGGTAAGTGAATTGGGGGCTCCTCGCTGCCGTGCCATAGAGGAGAAGCCGTTGGGGGAAGAAGGGGAAGCTGGCTTGATGTTGGGGTATGGGGCTGGGGGGACGACTGGGGTGGAGAGCCGACCGGTACCCAAGGAGAAAAAAGTAATAATAAAAAAAAAAAATTATAAATAATGAGCCAGCCACAACAGACTGTGCACCTAGCTGCAGCTCATCTAAAAAAACAAGATACATTCCGACAAAGGTGGCTAAAGATTTACAACTGGTTGTTGTTTGACAGAGACAGTGGCCAGATGAGCTGTTCTGTTTGTAATCCTTATGCAGCACTTGTTACAAAACATTGACCCTAATAAGATATTCTACTAGCACTGCTCATACTAAAACATAAAAAAATGGACACTGAATAAATCTGTCATGCAGTGGCACAGGCAGTAGACAAGGCTACAGCACAGAGTGATGACCAACTTAAATGGCTTTTGAGAACCGCATGAGAATGAGCTGCCTAACACAATGTTAAATGTGTTCAGTTTTTCAATGACATGTAGTGCCCATACATACATTAAAGACTTCAAAGCAGAGGGGGCTTAGCTGGGCACCTACATGAATACGGCTGGACTGTCTGAAATGCATGAAGCCATTGCACAGATTATGGTGGATGTTGCTGGGAGGAACAGTCCGTTTGAAAGCCTTATACTGGATGAGGCCACAGACATTAGCAATACCAAGAGACTGATAGTTCACATATGGTACTTAGACAACATGCCTCGTACTCGATTTTATTGCAACATAGAAGTTATTGATAAAAGGCTGCCACTATTTTCCAGGTATTTTGTCAACTTCTGAACGACAAGGGCATTACTGCAGGCAAAAAACTTGCTGCTGTCTACTGATGGAGCATCAGTTATGACTTGTTGTCAATGTGTAGTACAAATATTAGGAGCTGACTAATAACCCTGAATTGATTGGAGTACACAGTATAGCCCATTGGTTGGCTTTGTGTGCCAGTGATGCAGCTCAGTAGTGGAACAAGTGAAAAAATATCAACGAGACTGGAGGTCCATTTTCATTTTCTTCAGCAATTCTGCTATCTGAAGCAACAAATTGGTGTGATGTGTGGAACAGCACTCTACTAGGAGGCTGACAGTCAGTTTTGTTCCTTTCTATACATCATTACAGGGATTTATATAACTCTAAAAATTGATTAGCGTTTTGCTCAGAAAAATGCTAAATCTTTGTGAAAATGCAAAGCTCTTGCCTCACTGTGTTTAACAAACACAGCACTTCTAGAAAATCTATATAAATACTTTCTGTACAGTTAGTATAGTCCCAAGAAAAAAACTGCTAATCAATTATTTAAAACCCTGCATTAGAATTGTGATCGCACTGACTTTGACATTACTTGTAACCAAGAAGAACCAATGTCCTGCGACTTGATTGGTAGCAGGGTAGCTTGTGAGACTTATTAGTTATCAGACAGCAGGGCTTGAAAAGTAACAGTGCGTGAGGTCACGTGCTGTTGATTTAGTGGGAGGAACAGAATTAGAAATGTCTGCTTCCAGGTAAAGTACTACTTTTTTTTACTCTTCTGTTCCTCCCCACCAGCCCCCTTCTGCCTGCAACCCATCCCCCAACCCTGTCACCCAACTAACCTGAGTCTTATCCCATCTTCTTTCTTTACCTTTATGGGTAAGTAGGTGCCTCTGTAGGTGGTACAAAGCCTGCAGGGTTGCCGACATCATCCTGCTTTTAGTGGAAGTTCTTTTCCTCACCGTTTTATCCAAGACCTGGCACATGTGCAATGGTGTGATGGTGTGCATGTACTACATAAAGACAAAGCACGCCTCCTAGCCCGTGCCCAGCCAGTTAAGTAGTCAGCCGCTGCTGTGCAACTTGGCCTCAACTAGGTGGCAACCAAGGTGCTGCACACTGTTCTCTCCCCCAAAGGAGGAGAGCTATAGATGGATGCTCAATCGTTCTTCCCCGGCCAACCCCTGAATGACCTAGCTCATTTCCCAAAACTGGGTCGCCAGTGTTAAATGGGGTACCTCAGTCTGCCAGACCACAGGCCAGCTAAATACTGCTTTTCACATCATGGGCAATACCATAAGGTAGAAAACTGGCTTATGATGACGTAGAGAAAGAAAACACTTCAGAAATGAAATGTCATAAGGAACTACTTTTAAAAATTACTACATATTTCTGCCACTGTTGTTAGAATACTAGCTACTAACTGTAAATGTTTTGTTTTGAGATTGGATTTGGTTGGAGAGGGACTGACTGTCCGTTTAGTTATTTATTATTAGAAGAAGTGACTGAAGTGACTGTGCAGAACAGGGTGGTTTCTTGTCTTAATATCTGTTGGGTGGGAGGTAAGATTTTCGTTACATTTTTCTTTATTGTGACCATTGCTAGCTCTTCTTCTCGGGGTAAAGTCTGCTAAATACCAGTGGGCACATACAGGAATGCATGTGACCTGGGGTGTACCTGTCCCTCAAGCCCCCAAAACTCTAAATTTTGATGCTAATTAGAGTTAGTTGTGGATACACTTGAGTTCAATCAAATTTAAAGTTTGTCAGTGATGTTACTAGCCAACCTCAAGTATGGAAACAAGGGTTAGAGTTCAGGTTGGGGTGGATTATGGGATTCTCGCATTTTTAAATGCAGTCTCACAATTTGGGGAACACCTTGGGTGCAGGGAGTAATTGCAGATTCTCGCATTTTTATACCAAGCCACACAATTTTGGGAACACCTGGGATGGAGGGGGTAATCCCCCCGTACAAAATCATCTGATAAACATTTTTGCCACTACTGAATTATCTACAGCACTGCCATTTTAATATCCCTCTTAAATTTGGGAATCCCTGCTTGGACATGGGAGCTACCCCTATGACACAAAAGCGAATTTTAAGCTCTGATGGAGAGCTTATTTCATATCACGTCTTCATTTGCTTTTTGTTTCAGTCATAATTAGTGTTCTGGAGGTTCATGCATTTGTTTTTACCAATATACCTCCCAGAGTATAAATTATTTATAATGTATGGTTAGTGCTTATTACCCACCATAATCAGCATTTAAACAGGTTTGTTACGCCACTGTCCTGAAGTTTAAATGCTGTTAACCACTCTTCAGAATGTCACAGCAGTGGCATAACAAAAAGGAATGTATGAATGTGGCAACATTCTCATCCGGCCACTAGCGACTCTAGCCGCAAATGGTTACCAGGGCACAGCTGGGGCACAACAGATGGCAGCCAGGGCACTGATATATGCTTACTATGGGGGAAGCTCTGCACCATATGGGGCACCAACTGGGGCACAGCATTTTTTTTACCAGGGCACGTGCCCTGGCGGGACCTGGTGTAGAGCCGCTAAGTCATCCCTAGAACGTGACCGCTTGTCTCGGTAAATAATTCAAAGTAACATTCCATTTATGTCAGTTTATGTTTACTGAGACTAGCGATCATAATGTCAGCAACAAATACAGACTTGGGCGACTTTTCCAACCGCAGACACATCATCCTTTCTTTTTTTTCCCCCTTGTAGAATACTTTGCTTGAATTTTGATCAGCAGGCCTTGAAAATCACAAAGTCTCTTCTTATGTTTGGGCCCAGGACAGGATGCAGTGTCGTATCCCATAATTCCTTGCATCTCCTAACTGCATCACCACCAGTGACCAACCAAATCGTTTGGTCTTGTCTTTTAAATCTCAGTCATTGAACTGGGTGAAGAAATGGACAATTTCCTTCACAAAATGTTTTAGTTGATCAAACGCATTTCCCACCATACACTATAAAAAACAATGGCTGGGTGTTTCAGGGGATAACCACGCATATAATCACCTCTCATGGTTGCTATGGCAAAAGTAAACCTCTTGAGCTGCGCGCTTGAGGTTTACTATGTTGCCCTAGCAACCACTCGAGGCAATTACAGTGTGGTTATCACCCGAACTCCAGCCATTATCCTCTATTTTATGTACCTGAGGAAGGTTGCTATTCACTTCTCCAAGACCGTTGTTTGTGAAACTGCAGATGTACAGTTACTTCACAACTAGAGTCCTTATCACTTCCGGGTCAGAAGATAAAAGGTTCAAACCTTGTCTGAAGAGCATTTCTGAACAGTTCTTCAGACTATCAGCCTTCTCTCAAAGGTTAGCAAAGCTTTCCTTGCTCTAGTGTTGACTGTTAGTGAACCCTTTTTTTTCATTTGGATGTTCACCTTTCCATAAGAATATCAGGGAGTATTGTTGCTGGGATAGTATTCTATCAGTCGGATATAATTGAATACCATCATTTCAGTTGGCTATTGGATAACCTTGGATAGCATAGATATCCAGCCAATAACCTGACTTCCCAGGATCCACAGTGAGTATCTGAGATATATGTTGGTCCGACCTGTATCCGATAGATCTGACCATCGGATCCAACTGTCTGAGGAGGGATCAGATGGATCTGACCATCGGATCCAGGTATCTGATCATTGGATCCCACTGTCTGGATACAATGGATCCGACCCAGGATCCACAACTGCTCAACTGTGGATTTGGAATTTGACTTTGGTCAGATCCTAGGTCGGATAACAGTTCTATGCGATGGAAGGTGGTCGGATACATAAAAGCATGGCTTGATAATCCAGGGTAGAGTTCCTGGACAATATTTAGTGGGGTCTAGGTTCTTTTCCCAGTATGGTCATCTTATTATTTATTTTGTTTCGGTAATGCAGTGTGATCTAGTGTTCAGAGAACAAAACTGTGATGCAGAAGATTGCAGAATCTTCTTCAAGGATGTCTCCCTTATTGAACTACATCGTGGAACTGATAGCCATCTGTGTCAGGACCGCCTGGAAACTTTTACTAGCTGGGGCTTCCCACATCGATGTGTATCATTGCTGTCTATATAACATGGGTAGCCCCATCATGCCTCAGTTCTTTCACCCACTGGCAACCGCTCATCAGTCCACCGCTGTGGAATGATGATGTTGATCTTTATAGGTTTCACTAATGCTCCTACTTCCTTGCTTTTTATTTTTATTTATATTAATATACATTTATGTCTCCGAAGAAAGATAAGAAATTGCTGTTCCACTACTTTTGCTGTGGCAAAGTTAAGATTTATAAAGATGATACTCATGACATGTGCATTCCCTCTCAGGCATTTTTCACAGCATGAAGGCCTGCAGAATTTGCCAGGGTTTAACCAAGCTACATGGAGACATCAGAAAAAAGCCTTTGAAGTTTATTTAACACTTAAGGTCATGGAGGACATGGCTCCTTTTTCCCATAGCTGGCTGCTGACCCATTACTCCCCACTTTCGATGGCGCCACCTGAGGGATAGTTGAAAAAACACAAAAAGGAGAAGACTGCTAAGTCGGCAGAAAAACCCACAGCCATTCTGACAAAGAAAACCATTTTGAAAAAGATGCCATGACAGGACCCAGGCTACATAAAAACATAGAATCTGTCAGCAGATAAGGACCTGATGGCCCACCTAGTCTGCTCTATTTTCTCTACTTATAGTGTCACCGCAGACCCTACTCAGTGTATGTTCTCTGTCTCCCCCCACCACTAAGATCCTTCTGTGTTTATCCCATGTGTTCTTGAACCCTGTCACCATTTCTGCCCCCACCAACTCTGCTGGTGAGTTGTTCCATATGTCCACCACTCTCCCCATGCTTTCCTTTTTTTTCTTTTTTTTTTTACTTACTATGCTTTTCTTGCTTCCTGGCAGTGTTCTCCTCTGCCTCCATGCCCCAGGAGCGGACCCGTGGTGCCCTTCACCACAGTGCCCCCTGGATTACCTCCCAAGGTGGAGCCGTCCTCTTTAACTCTGGGGGTGCCAGGTACCGAATGCAGCGGGAACCCAGGGCTGCCACGGGGCGTCATTTGACTGCTGGGAGGAATTTTACTTGTGTTGGTAGGGGGCGGGTCCAGTGGACGCTATGACGTGCCCATGTCATGCGTCCAACCCGCCCCTTCCAGTGAAACATTTGTTGGTGCTCTGGTAAACGATGTGTCCCGTGGTCATCCGAGAGCACTGAACTGGAGTCACACAGGAGTGTGTGCAATGACCGCTCAATCCACCCTCTGCCCTGGCTGGCCCTTGAGCATCCCAGACTCGTTCCCAAACCAGGGGCACTTGCATCTCAGCGGTAAATCTTTCTGTTGTGTGGCAGTCTCCCCCTTCTTACTTCATAGCATGACCCCTTGCCCTTGAGCATCTTTTTCTGTGGAAAATGCTTTCCTCCAGTACCTGGTTTTTGCCTGTGAGATATTTAAATGTCTCTGTCATATCCCTCCTTTCCTCCAAGGAGTACATGTTAAGTT
Source organism: Neoceratodus forsteri (assembly GCA_016271365.2). Classification (NCBI taxonomy): domain Eukaryota; kingdom Metazoa; phylum Chordata; order Ceratodontiformes; family Ceratodontidae; genus Neoceratodus; species Neoceratodus forsteri. The sequence goes on along the minus strand of CM057450.1, from coordinate 879,709,260 downwards.
CCTTGATCCTTACCCCATAGGGCTTTTGATGCAGGCCATGCACCATTTTGGTTGCCCTCCTTTGTACTGTCTTCACCTGTCCCTGTCTGTCTTTTCGTGGGTGGGACCTCCAGAACTGTACACAGTACATGAGGTGTGACCTAACCAGTGATCTGTGTAGGGGTATTATTACCCCTCTCTTTCTGTTGATGATTCTCCTTCCTAGGCAACCCAGCATTCTTTCTGCCTTCCCCACTGCTTTGTCACACTGCTTTGCTACCTTCAGGTCACGAGAAATGATCACCCCGGGGGCGCTGTGGAGCCCGAGCAAGATGGACGCTTAGGTTTCAAGCTCTGCCTAACATGTAGAGAAAAATGCCTAAAAATTCTATTTTATGATTTCAGTGATAGAGCAAAAAGTTGCCTGGCAAGTGTCTGACCTGTTGTACTTTGCAGTGGGAAAAACTCAAAAAGAGAAACAAAGGCAGGATGGAGCGGTTAGTAAAAATGTTCCTACAGCTCCAGCCACGCGGTCGGCCCCAGGCCACTTAGCAACAGCCAAGGAAACTCCTGAGCTGGAAACCCTACAAACTGTGGGTGCAGGCTGAACACTTTCATTAAATCTGCCTTGGGGCTGTCCAATAAATTTGATACACTAATGAATCGTGTATCAACACTGGAGACAAGCTTGGAAGCAGTGCGAATCGCCACAACCAAAGCAACCAAGAGATCCAACTCAGCAATGGGGACTGCTGCAAATATAATAAAAGAGAACCACCAGCTATGCACAAGATTGGAGACTTTAGAAAATCAGGCAAGATCGGCCAGTTTGCAGATTATTGGCATTCCTGAAGGAAGTGAGGGGGACCATCTGCTTCTCATTTTAGAAGATTGGTTTCGGCTTCAGTTTGGGGAAGAGGAACTTTGTGGGCCAATAACCATGCAGAAAACGTATAGAGTTAGTCCCAGAGGGAGACAAGACAACCTGGAGGCTCCGCGTGCTATAGTGGTAATCACGGACGGCATCAGAACGAGGGACAAGGTGCTAGCCCTTGCCAGAAGGAAGAAGACGTTATTGCAGGATGGAAACCAAGTAAGGATATACCGTGATCACAGTTTTGCCACAAGGCAGAAGAGGATGCGATTTGATGGAATCAGGTCCCTGCTGCAGGAGCTGGCTATAATGCATGGGATGGTGTTCTCAGCCCGACTGCGAATTGTGCATAAAATAAAGGTTTTTCTATTCTCTGATCCCTCAGGTGCTTTGAAATGGGCACAATGAAATGTGGATCGTCATCCAGAACCTGAGGAATCGAGCCCGGAGTTCAGACGAAGAGACTTGATTTTTGGACTGATTTCACTGTATGTCTAGTTATACCTCTGTATAGCCAGGTCAGACAAATGTTTATGTTTAAAGTTTAAAGTTTCTTTGGGCCCGAGAGGCTCCTTGCTTTTGATCAGTGTAAAAACAAGTTCTTGTACTTGGTTTTCCTTTTTTCCTATTATTTGGTTGCTTGAAACAGATATTGGGTTTTGCACGTTGCTTTACTGTTTGTTAAGGAATAGGATTCTCTCCTGTGATTGATGGGAGGGTAAAAAAAAACTTTGAGACTGTATGTTATGTCCCTTTGGCTTCTATTGCCATGCAGCTCATGGACTCCTTCAGCAGCTGTTTTATGGACTATAGTTTACTTATTCGAACGAAGCAAATGTTTGGTACAACCCCATTCTATAACGTATCTTAATGGCATAGTATGTACTTTTTTATTTGGATATATTAAGAGGAGTAGTGCACTCATCATTTTATGTTTATGAATCCGTTAAGTGCTGTGTCCATATTTTCTTTACTGTACGTAATTGGTAAAACAATAAACATATAGTGAAAAAAATAAATGATCACCCTGGCTGGCCCACCAGCGCAGCAGTAGCGCTACCACTTGCGACGCCAATGACCTGGGTTTGGTAGTGAGCCAGGGTTGCTGGAGGGCTGGCTGGGGGGAGAGGGATTGAGCGCCCACCGGGTCACTCTCCTTCTCCGGAGAGGGTGGGATGCAGACCTCGCTGCAGTACTGCCACCTGGGGGAACTCAGGTGGAAGGTGCAGTCGGAGGCAGCAGATGTGTTGGGAGGGGCTGACATCAGCCGAAGGCCAGAGCTAAGGCACTTCTCACTGTGCCTTTATCTCATTGGCTCTGCCAGTGTGCTGACGCCTGCAGGGGGCAAGAGAAAACCAGGAAAAACACCCCTGCAGTGGTGCTGGTACATGGTCGCAGCACCGGCATTCAGAGGAACCCGAGGAGGACAGTGCAAGGTGCACGCTCAACTATAGGTCTGGAGGAGTTATGGGGACTCCTCTGCCCCAGCTGGGGGTTATCTGGAGTGCTCAGGGTCCAGGATTGGGGCACCTACATGGGCTGGCGAACCTCGGGGAGCTCTGACGCAGGGTCGCATTGGGGTCCCTGAAGAGAGGGGCTACAGTGGGAAAGGAAGGAGTATAAAGACAAAGATTTAAAAAAAAAAAAAAAAAAAAAAAGAAATGATCACCCCCAGGTCCCTTTCCTGCTTTGTAACTAATACCTCTTCTCCCAGTTGATATGTTGTCCCTGGGGTCTTATGCCCCAAGTGCATTATTTTGCACTTCTTTGCATTAAAACCCAGCTGCTAAGCTGCTAACCATTCTTCCAACTTTTCCAGATCACGTATCATTTTTTCCACTCCTCCCGGTGTGTCTACTCTGTTGCAGAGATTTGTGTCATCTGCGAACAGGTATACTTTCCCTTCCAGCCCTTCTGCAGTGTCATTGAAGAAGACCGGCCCTAGTACTGATCCCTGTGGTATTCCTACTCCAGAGTGACTGCTGTTTATCACCACCCTCTAATTCTTATTGCCCAGACAATTTTCCACCCATTTTACTACCTTAGGACCTACTCCTAGGCATCCCAGCTTGTTTAACAGCTTTCTATGTGTAACGATGTTGAAAGCCTTGCTGAAATCCAGGTAGGCCACGTCCCCTGCTCCCCCTTGGTCCACTTCCCTGATCACCCAATCAAAGAACTGATCAGGTTTGTCTGGGACCTCCCACCATGAACCCACTCTGCCTCTGATCCTGTAGGTTATTTGTAACTAGGTATTCCCCAATTCTTTCCTTTAATAGTGTTTCCATTACCTTGCCTACCACCGATATCAGGCTGACTGACCTGTAGTTTTCTGCCTCCTCCCTATTTCCACTTTTGTGGAGTGGGTGGGACTACATCTGGCCTCCTCCAGTCCCTGGTACATCCCGTGTTTTAATGACATGTTGAAAATGGCTGCCAGAGGTGCAACTAGCTCCTCTTTCAGTTCCCTCAGTATCCTGGGGTGCACCCTGTCTGGCCTAATTGCTTTGTCAACTCTTATCTTTGATAGTTCCCTAAGCACTCTTTATTCTATAAGTGATTTTGTGTCCACTTCCTTTCCCTTTATGCCTTTGCCCTTGGCCCATTTCCTTCCCCTTCCTCCATAAATACGGAACAGAAATAGTTGTTTAATAAATCCGCTTTTTGGTGGTCCTCTTGCACACTGCACCCTCTTTCCCCTTTCAGTCTTTCTACCGCCCCCCGTCCTGTTTTCACTTGCGTATCTAAAAAATGTTTCATCTAGGGCTACCACCGGTCCCTATTTTCGAAGGACAGTCCTAATTTAGCAGCTGTGTCCTGCAAAAAAACATGAAAAATACTACATTTCCTGACATTCTAGTAGAAGAAAAATATTTCAAACATGAAGTCTTGCTATATTATGACTATTGCAGTTTGCCCCAGCCTTAGAACTGCTCCGGAGGTGAAAGAGTTAACTTCCATGCAGAGCATGGAGCTTAGAGCTCGAGCTCGGTTCAGAAGCTCTATTTGGCTGGTTTCAAACCGAAACCGTCAGATTCTTTACTCCGCCTCACTGAACAGTCACTCCGGAGATTCCTCCTGTTGCTCGGTTCATTTCTGCGGTTTAAAGCGCTATTTCTCGGTTTAATTTAACCTCGATTTCATTATTTTAACTGCAAAACCGATCGGTTCAGGCTCTGTCTATGGTTATCGTAAGTAATAGATAGGGTTTTTTCTGTGTGGAACTTGTAAAGTTTTATCGGTTCGGTTGAACCGATCGAGTTGTATTTAAATATAAGTTTAAAACCTTTTAAGGCTTTTTAGAGTGCGGTTCCCGGTTCTTATCGGTTCTAAAAAACAGATTTCATTACGGTTTTTTCCATGACCCGTGACACGGTTTGGAACCGATAAGGGTGTCTTGCCTGGCACTGCCATCAAAAGGGCAAGTTGGTTGGTTAGGCTGGCATCATGTCTGAGAAACCCAAAAGAAAAACCGGGCCCACTGGGTTTCAACACTGTAGTGTCTGTGGGGAAGCCATTGCCAAGGCTGACCCACACACTACACGTGTCTATTGTCTGGGGTTTGACCACCTCAATTCAGACTGCCAGATTTGTAAAAATTTCCCTGCAGCCACCCTGGACAAGAGAGTGGGCAGGCTCAGGGAACGAGAGGCCAAAAAGTCCGCTGACCCGAATGGCCAGCCCGGTTCGGTGCCAGCCGAACCGGAGGGAGTGCCCTCTGACCAGGGCGAGACTTTCTCGTGCAAACGAAAAGCTGGCTCTGAGGAGCCAGTTCCAGCAAAAAAATCTAAAAAATCAGCAGGTTTGGAGTCCAAAATTCCTTCTCCAACTGCTGCTGAGATAGCCAGGGCAATACAAATTGTCCAGTCCCTGTCCCCGGTTCCCTCCGAACCGCCACTGTCTGGCAAAAGGTCGGTTCGGTCGGTTCCAGTGGTTCAGGATTACGATATAGAAGAGTTCTATGAACCAGAGGAGGGGGATGAGGATTATGATCAGTGTGAATGTGACTTTGAAAGTCTGGATGTGCCCATTGAACCGGACATCTCCCCAGACAGACCTTCAGGTGAGTCTCCCCCTAGGCTTTCTGAGTCCCCTTCTCATTTCTTGTTTTATAAAGAAGTTGCTGAGACCCTCCAGCTTCCCTTAGAGGAGGCTTTGGATGAGCAAGAGGAGCCTGACTATGTGGAGATGATGGATATCCCAGAGTCCAGGAGGTTGTCCATCCCTTTACATAAATCTTTTAGAAAACAAACAAAAATTTTAAAAGCTCCTAATTCTGTGCCTCCTGTGGATAAAAAGATGGACAGGAGGTACACTTTGTCAGGTCCTGATACAGATTTTCTTTCACAGCAATGCAGTCATGTTAGTAGTTCAGGCTGCAGCCTGTGATAAAGCTAATATTCCACTGGCTTCACATCCTCCTGATAAGGATTCCAGGAAGATTGATGCCATGGCCAAAACAATACATGGCAGCATCCTTGGGACTCAGACAAGCTAACTATATGGCTTATGTTGCAAGATACCAGAAATCTAGATGGGATACTGTCATGGCCTAGCCAAACAGGTCCCTGGCCAGCTACTAAGGAGCTGGTGCAGGTGGCTCTTGATGGTATTGAGGCATCTAAGGTGCAATTCCATGCTGCAGTGGATTCTAACGATGTATCCTCTAGAGTCATGGCTACATCTGTGGCTTTTCGCAGATTGGCCTGGCTCAGGTGTACTACTTTGTCACAGGATACCCAGTCTAAGGCTATGGATTTTCCTGTGGTGGGAAATTCTCTGTTTGGGGAGCAGACAGAGAATTATATGAAGAAAATGGATGAATATAGAACCACTTACAGGAGTGCACAAGCCAAGGAACGTCAAGCCACTCCTCAGAGGCAGCCCCCGGGGTAGGGTAGGCCTTTCACAGGCCTTTTACCAGACTCAGGCCCCTCCTCTTCAGCCTATGTACAGAGGGGTTCTTCAGAGGGAGAGGCAGACGGGTTCGAGCAGGCCTGCTCCACCCCTCAGCCTAAAGTCCTTGCCAAACAGGCACCTGATGGGATGCCCAGGGTCGGCTCTCCACTACCTGTAGGGGGCAGGTTGGCTCACTTCAGTCCAGGACTGGCAGTCTTAACTTCAGACAGGTGGGTCCTGGAAGTAGTGAGCCAGGGTCTGCTTTCAGCTTCAAGAAATTTCAAAGATGAGAGCCAGATCTTTTCACCTACAAACCCTTTAGAGACTCTTGCTTTGAAACAGAAGTCTCAGCCCTCCTGGCTCTCAGAGCTGTAGAAAAGGTTTCTCCCTTCACCAGGGCAAGGGTCTGTACTCCAGGTACTTCCTTACCCCAAAAAGACAGGAGAGTGGCGGCCTATCCTGGATTTAAGATATCTAAACAAGCACCTTTAAAGCCAAAGTTCAAAATGGTGACACTGGGAATGATTTTACCCTCCCTAAGGCCAGGGACTGGCTAGCCTCCCTGGACCTCAAAGATGCCTACTTCCATGTTCTTATCAGAAGCTCCCATCGAAGTACCTCAGATTGAACTGCCCTCAGGCCATTATCAGTTCAGAGCAATGCCCTTCGGCCTCACTTCTGCCCCAAAGGGTGTTCACAAAGTGTCTGGCAGTAGCATGGCTCACCTAAGAAGGCAAAGATTGCCATTTTCCCTACCTGGACGACTGGCTCATTGTGGGTCAGTCTCCAGACCAGGTCAAATCACACCTGCTAGTTACCCAGCAGCTGCTTACCTCTCTGGGATTTCTTCTCAATCTTCCAAAGTCAGTTTTGGACCCTGTCCAGGTACTCACCTTTATAGGCGCAGAACTGGATACAAAGCAGGCCAGAGCCTTCCTTCCCTTGGAAAGGGTAAGGACCTTAGTGGCCCTGGCCGCCTCCTTCACTCTACAGGTCTCGACCAGCAAGGCATTTCCTGCAGCTCCTAGGGCACATGGCTGCCTCCACAGCTGTGGTGCAAGGAGCAAGATTTCAGATGAGGGACATTCAGTTCCATTTGAGAGCTTTCTGGTCTCAAAGAAGAGATCCTCTATCCAAGTTAATCCCAGTGACTCGAACCCTGATCCAGGCCCTTCAGTGGTGGCAGGATCAGAGCAATCTGAGACGGGGTGCCTTTCATCCCTCTGTCCCATTCCTTGACCCTTACTACAGATGCATCCCTCTTGGGATGGGGAGCTCACATGGTCGACCTCTCCACCCAGGGATTATGGTCCCCTCAGGAATCTCTGCTCCACATCAATCTGTTGGAACTCAGAGCTGTTTTCTAGCACTTCAGGTTTCTCTGCATCTGTTCAGAACAAGGTGGTACAGGTCAGAACAGACAACACCACTACAATGTGGTACATCAACAAACAAGGGGCACTCGGTCTTGACCCTGTGCACCGAGGCGATGAAGTTGTGGTCTCTGGCTTACTCCCTGAACACTTCCCTCATAGCAGTTCACCTCCCAGGCAAGGACAATGTCCTGGCAGATGCCCTCAGCAGGATTTCCCAGGGCCATCACGAATGGTCACTGGATCTCCTAGTACTGGGGATAGTGTTTGCCAGATGGGGCACTCCTCAGATAGATCTTTTCGCAGCCCCAGACAATTATCAACTTCCACTGTTTTGTTGCAGGCCCCCAGTGTTGGGCTCAGTTCCCCTGGATGCCTTTCTCCTCGATTGGGAAGGGAAGTTTCTTTATGCCTTTCCCCCCTTCCCTCTCCTGTTCAAAGTACTAGTCAAAATCAGGTCTCAGCCCTGCAAAATGATCCTGATTGCTCCAGACTGGGCCAGGCAGCCCTGGTACCCACTCCTTCTGTCCTTAGCAGTCCATCTTCCCCTGTGTCTCCCCAGGAACCACAATCTGTTAACCTGTGCTCAGGGGAGAGTTTGGTATCCGAATCTCAAATCCCTCAACCTCAAGTCTTGGCTCTTGAGCAGTTAGAGTTTGCTGATTTGCAACTTTCTCAAAGTGTTCTCGAAATCCTGAAGGCTGCTAGGAAGCCTTCCACCAGGGCTACCTATAACTCCAAGTGGAAAAGGTTTTCCAGATGGTGTTCTGGGAAGCATGTTTACCCAGAATCTGCTGATCTACCCACTGTATTGGACTACATGGTCTATCTTAATTCTTTGGGACTGAGACCAGCCACCCTGAAAGTGCACTTGGCTGCTGTCTCTGCCTTCATTTCAGCAGGGAAGCCCTCTTTTCTTTCTGCTCATCCTGTATTTTCCAAGTTTTTTAAAGGATTGCTTCACACCAATCCTCCATTCAGGGACCCTGCCCCAGCTTGGGATCTTAATGTATGTATTGCTCAACTAATGCAACCCCCCTTTGAGCCTCTGTCTTCGGCAGAGCTTAAGTATTTGACTTGGAAAACTGTATTTCTGGTAGCCATCACTTCTGCCAGGCGTATAAGTGAGTTACAGGCTTTATCAGTAGAAACTGACTTTATTTCCTTTCACAGGGATAAAGTGTGTCGTCCAGGACTAACAGGAAGTTTTGCCTAAGGTGGTTTCAGATTTCCACCTTAACCAATCTATTTCACTTCCAGTGTTCTTCACTGACCATTCCTCCTCTGGTGAGAGGAGGCTGCACAGCTTAGATGTTAAGAGGGCCCTAAGTTACTACATAGAGCGTACCAAGGGTCACAGGTTTGACTCCCTCCAACTGTTTCTCACTGATGGTGAGGTTGGGAAAGGGAGACCTGCCACTAAAAGATCCATTGCCAGGTGGATCGTTTCTTGTATCCAATTTTGCTATCAAAAGCTGGGTAAGGTTCCCCCCTCAGGCCTGAGGGCTCACTCTACCAGAGGTACAGCTGCATCTCTAGCTGCTGCTAGAGACATCCCTATCTTGGAGATATGTCAGGCAGCTACTTGGAAGACAGTACACACTTTCACCAAGCATTACTCCCTGGATATTCAGGCCAGGAGGGATGCTCGGTTTAGCACAGCTGTGCTTCAGAGCCTATTCCTAAGTAGGTTCTGTCCCTCCTCCATGGAGGTACTGCTGTGGTCTGCAATAGTCATAATATAGCAAGACTTCATGTTGTTTGAAGAAAAATTACTCACCTTCGTAATGTTGTTTCTTCTAATGGAGTCTTGCTATATTATGACCCTCCCCAACCCGCCCTCTCAGAACTCCTACTTTGGGGTATGGGGTGGGTATTCTCTGTTGGCATTTATTGATGCTCTCTTCATGTTTGGGTGTTGTGTTTGAGTTATTTTATCTTAATTTTCTGGTCCACTGACTTGAGTCTTTGTGTTGGGACCAGCAAAAATGTGTTAATATATTAGTAGCCAGTTGGCTAGTGTAGGTTACAGCTTCCACACAGAACCTTAGTGAGTTTTTGCTCGTAAAGATCTGACGGTTTCGGTTTGAAACCAGCCAAACAGAGCTTCTGAACCGAGCTCGCGCTCTAAGCTCCATGCTCTGCATGGAAGTTAACTCTTTCACCTCCGGAGCAGTTCTAAGGCTGGGGCAAACTGCAATAGTCATAATATAGCAAGACTCCATTAGAAGAAACAACATTACTAAGGTGAGTAATTTTTTCTTTCTGACTTTCCTTTAAATGCTGCAAAACAACATAATAACTTAACTAAAATACTTTAAAATAAGAAACACTAGAAACAGCTAAAAAACTGTGACACTCAGTCTTAATTCTGATTAACTAGAGAAAACAAGTCTGTTGCATTGGTTGCGATTACATGTTGTCCTGCGAAAAATCATGTTTCAGTAAGAAATGTCGCACTTTGGGCTTCTTAAAAGGTGGTAACCCAAGTTTCTAGGGACATGGATATGTTGTTCATCCACATTGTCTGGCAGGTATCCTTGCCCCTTTAATTCTTGCCGGAAGGTCTTCAAGCTGGCTCCTCCGACCCACCTGGGTGGTAAAACTCTCGGCTCCGCCCCATGACGGCAGATCTTCCTTACCGCTTGGAAGCTTAGGTTCCCTCCTTAGCGCTCTGCGTTTGAGACTGGATCCTAATTCTTCGGGTTCACCCGAAATTGATTTTGAAGTTTTTCAAACTGCGGTCTTCTTTTTCCCTCGTGGCTGCGATGGACAAATCTGTTCCTGGCTTTCGGAGGTGCCCCTGCGGTCGAAAATGTCAGGGGCGGATCCGCACTCACGTGCGTCTACTGTAGGCCTGAACCACGACCTGCAGGCTTCGCGAGTTGTGCCGTTCTTTTTGGCCAATGTTCTGACGATCGCGCTGCCGCTTTAAAGCTCTGGGCACCCCGAGAAACGCTTCCCGTGAAATCCAAAGAGGCTCGCTTGAGGTTTCGGAAGGCGGCTGGCTCGGCTGAGCAGCTCGTAGCAGATGATTGCCTTCGAGGAGGAAGCATCTTCTTCTTCCTGGCCGCTGCTTTTATCCCGCTCTCTCTGAGTTCCTCTTATACAGCTTCGTTCAAGGAGCTTTGTCAGTCCCTTTCCATGAAGGGAGAGGAGCCTTCGGGACATTCTTCTTGGCCCAAGAAAAGAGAGTGGAAAGGTAAGTCCCACCGTCGGCGTTCCTGGGAGCGGGAGAGGTCCCCCTCCCCGGGTAGCTGACCGTCGACTTCGGTCGAGGTTGCGGCTGAGGCTGCTGGCTTCACGGTGCCCCCGTCAGGCCAGCCTGCCGAGACTCCCATCGACGAAGTCGAGATTTTTCTTGATCCGTTAGACGGGCTGTCGACTGGAGAAGCAGACAACCCTACTTCACCGATTCCCCCGGTGGATACCGAGGATCTGCCTGCTCCTTTGGGACCGCAGTCCCTGGTTAAAGTCCCCGAGCTGAGGGAAGAGCGGGTGTCCCCAACCCTTCCCAGACCCACCCTCGGTCCCCTTGGGGGTCTTGGTCTCGGTTGCGGACCTCTTCTCGGTCCAGCCGTTCCCGCCGACATTGGCGGTCTCGGTCTCGTTACGGAAGTAAGCGGCGATGCCGTTCTTCCTCGTCCTCCTCTTCGGAGGAGAGGCTTCCACGCAAGTTGCGCCGGCGCTACGAGGATTTGATGTGGCAGCAGTTGCTGCTATGCGGGCCTAAGCTGACCCCGGCTAAGACCCCGGCTATCAAGCGGCTGTCACCTGAACGGCTGAAGCAACCACTCGTTCCAGTCGAGTTGCCCGCCCTAGGGCCGGTTGCTAAGCCGAAACCAGCTGGTCCACTGATTGTAGGAACCTCCGCCCACAACCGGCGGGCTCCTGACCAAGAGTTCTCGGTCGGGACATGGCTTGCCTTACAGGTTGTCGGTCACCCTCACTCCCGACCATCCTCGGCAGGTGGAGGGTGGCTCAGGGCCGAGGCAGTTCTTCGCAGACTCTTCGGAATCTGACGATGATTCCTCCCTGTTCTCCAGGCAGTGCGATCTGGAGTCCTCTGGGGGCCAGTCAGTGGACAATAGCACATCATCCTTCTTGGGTCTGCTTTGGCTCATCTTGGAGTCCACCGGGATGCAGCTCGAGCCCGTGTCCAAACGGGCCAAGTATCCCCTGACGGAGATTATGGACCGAGGGGATTCTCCTACAGAGGCCTTTCCAGTGGCTGAGGCCATTGTCGGCCCAGCTTTGGCAGCGGCCTGCTTCCTGTCCAGCGCCTTCAGCCAGGATGGCCAGGAAGTATGCGGTCCCTACCGGCTCTTGCCCGGTTTCTCGGAACACCCCTCCTTGGAGGGGTTAGTCACCGACAGTGCCTTCCGCGTCCGTAGCGCCTGGACGGCACAAGCCCCCAACAAGGAATCCAAAAGCTGGACTTTGCCGGGCTAGCGGTGCTGCATTCTCCTCGCCTTCGGTAGCCAGCTCGCCGCGTGTTGATGCACATTCCACGCCTCGCTGGGCCCCTGGATGCATTGGTCCTTATCTCCCGCCTGACCTGCAGACGCCAGTCCGCCTGTGATGCGGACCAGGGAAGGGCGGTGGCGGCAGCAGCTCCAGACTGCTCTGGACATAGGTGATTCCTGTGCCAGGTCAGTAGCGGCCGAGTGGCCATCGGCGCGGGGCGTGGCTGAGGATATCCACTTTCACGGCGGATACCAGCATAAGTTGGCGGACGTCCCCTTCTTGGGGACTGACCTCTTCGGCCCTGGAGTGGAAGGACACCTCCAGTGGATCGAAAAGTCCAATGTCACTCTGGACTCGGTGACCTCCGCCCAGAGGGACAAAGGCTGCGGTCAGCAGCAGAAGTCCTTTCGTCCTTCAGTCCCAGCTCCTCGACCGGCCCAGCAGCACCAGCAACAGGGCCAGCAGGCTCACTCTTGGCGTCCCAAACCCAAGCTGATGGCTTCCTCCAACAGGAAGCAAGGAGGTAAAGGCCCGGGAGGTCCCTCGGCCGGTCCTTCTTCCAAGCCTGCTCAGTGACGGGTTGAGGGGTGGCGCCCCCAACCTCGTCACTCCCCCCCCGGGCTCCCCCCGTGGGGGGACAGCTCCGCCACTTCCTTTTCGCCTGGTCCGCTATCACCATGGACCGCTGGGTGTTGGAGGGAGTAGGAAAAGGCCTGCCTCTGGAGTTCGAGCAGGTTCCGCCTTTTGAGCCGTCGCCTCGAAGAGCTTACCACGGGTCCGCAGCCTTGCTGTTGGCCCGCTAGGCGACATTGTTCTGCTCTCGAAAAGAGGTAATCAGGAAGGTGGCAGATCCTCCTTCAGACCCGGGGTTTATGTCCAGGTACTTCCTGGTCCCAAAACGGATGGGGGGGCTGGCGCCCCATTCTCGACCTGCATGACCTGAACAAGTTCCTAAGGTCTCGAACCTTCAGGATGGTCACTCTGGCTCAGATTATCCCATCCTTGGAACGAGGCGTGTGGTTCTGCTTCCTGGACCTCCAGGACACGTTCTTTCACGTCCCAGTCCGTCCGTCCCATCAGAGATTCCTCCGCTTCAGAGCGGAGGGATCCCTGTACAAGTTCCGGGCCATGCCCTTCGGCCTCTCCCTAGCTCCCAGGGTCTTCACCAAATGCATGGCAGTGGTGACAGCATTCCTGCGGCGCCGAGGGGTCCGGGTGTACCCCTACCTGGACGACTGGCTGATACCAGCCCCCTCCAGACAGGAGGTGGAGCGGTCCAGAGATCTGGCCCTCCAGGTTTGCTCTCAGGTTGGCCTCCTCATCAATGAGGCCAAGTTGGAACTCGTGCCAAAGCAGGTGATCCTGTTCATCGGGGCAGAGCTCGACTGTCTGCGAGCCAGAGCATGGCTCTCGGCGGACAGGGCCGAGGTTCTTTCCTCCTTTGCCCAGTCATTTCTGGTTGGGCAGTTGCGCCCTGCCCGCGACTTCCTGCACCTCCTGGGCCTCATGGCGGCCTGTACCAACGTAGTCCATTGGGCCCATTGGTACATGCGTCCCCTTTAATGGGGATTGGCCAGCCAGTGGTCACAACGCTGTGATCCGTTGGACCGGCCCGTGACAGTGACCCAGGAGATGTGGAGCGCTCTCCAGTGGTGGATCGTTCCAGCTCATCTGCAGGAGGGTATCCTGTTCGTCCGCCCCGAGCCGACGGTCTCTCTCTCGACCGACGCATCTCTGATGGGTTGGGATGCCCATCTGGGGGAACACCGAGTGCATGGCCTCTGGTCCCCTTGGGAGTCCCGATGCCACATCAACCTGCTGGAGCTCCGAGCGGTCCGTCTAGCTCTCACTGCCTTCGCTCCATTTCTACGGGGTCAAGTGGTTCAGGTCAGGCGGACAACACCACGACCGTGTACTATCTGACCGCCAGGGGCGGGCCACGCTTTCTCTGCTGTTATACGCAGGAAGCTCTCCGCATTGAATTTAGTCTCTGTGCAGCCTGGGCGGACCTCCTAGCCATTCACGTGGCAGGAGCCTCCAACATCCTGGCCGATGCCCTAAGCCGGATGGGGCTCGTCTCACGAGTGGTCTCCTGCCGAGGTAGTACAAGATCTCTTCTCCCACTGGGCACCCCTCAGGTGGACCTGTTCGCCCAGGGAGAATGCGGCTGAATCTGTTCCATGCCGCCCCCTCAGCAGGGCTCGCTGCAGGGGATGCTTCTCAAGGCTGTGGACCCCGGGCCTCTTCTACTTTCCCCATTTCCTTGATCCACAAGGTGCTTCTCAAGGCGAGGAGGGACAAGGCACAGGTGATTCTGGTAGCCCCAGACTGGCCCCGCCCAGGTCTGGTATCCAGATCTCCTCAGTCTCAGCTCCAGGCTCCCGAGCGCTTCCAGCCCACCCGACCTGATCTCAATCAGGGAAGGTATTCCATCCAGACCTTCAATCCCTGCACCTGATGGCCTGGTTCCTGAGTGGCTAGGTTCCAGGCCTTGGGTCTTTCCGGATGAGGTCCTCAACGCGTTGAGGCGTCCCGTAAGGAGTCGACCAGAAAATGCTATGCCTTCAAATGGAAGAGGTTTTCCATTTGGTGTCAGGGGAAGGGCTTGGACCCTTCCGACTGCGCCTTGCCAAGCTTTCTGGACTACCTGTGGTACCTTTCTCAGCAAGGGCTTCGGTCGACGACCCTTAAGGTGCACCTGGCAGCCATCTCTGCTTACCGGTCGCGGGCCGGCAAGCAGTCGGTGGCACAGGAGAAGGTGATCGGGTGCTTTTTCAAAGGTCTTGACCACATTTCCCCTCCGGTGTGAGAACCTCCACCTCCGTGGGATTTACTGCTGGTATTGGCCAAGCTCATGGGCAAGCCATTCAAACCAATGCACAGGTGTGATCTTTCACACCTGTCGTGGAAGACCGCCTTCTTGGTGGCTATCACGTCAGCCAGAAGGATGGGAGAGCTCCAGGCGCTTTCCATCAAGCCTCCCTACCTGGTCTTCCACAGGGACAAGGTTGTCCTGCGCCCCAACCCAAAGTTCCTCCGAGGTGGTGTCGGAGTTTCACCTTAACCAGGTGTTGACTCTGCGGTGTTCTACCCCAGTCACACCCGGAGGCCAGTATATAGGCTCCATACTTGGACCCTAGATGCGCTAATCATTATAGAGAGCAGACGGCTGAGGTTCGGGGAGAGGTTCGCCAGCTGTTTGTCACCTACGCTGAAGCCGCACCTGGCAGACTTGCAGCCAAGCGGACGATAGGCAGGTGGATCACCTCCTGCATAGAGCTCTGCTACAGGTTAGCGGACATGGAGCCTCCCAGAGGGATAAGAGCTCATTCTACCCGCCATACCGCTGCATCGGTAGCTGCTTCCAGGGACGTCCCTATCCAGGATATCTGAGGGCTGCTACCTGGAAGTCGGCACCTTCATTACCCCTACCACATCGACCTCCAGTCACGCTGGGATGCTGGTTTTGGGGCCTCAGTTCTCAAATCTCTTTCCCAAGTAGCATCGGAAGTGCGTTCCTCCCTCCTCCCGGAGAACTGCTAGGAGTCACCAGACAGTGTGGATGACAACATATCCATGTCCTGAAATACAGGTTACTCACCTGTAACA
This sequence comes from Neoceratodus forsteri, assembly GCA_016271365.2. Lineage (NCBI taxonomy): Eukaryota > Metazoa > Chordata > Ceratodontiformes > Ceratodontidae > Neoceratodus > Neoceratodus forsteri. The sequence goes on along the minus strand of CM057450.1, from coordinate 879,694,059 downwards.
GGAGTTCTAGGAATGGTATATGTTGTTCATCCTCACGACTCCCCGACCTCCCGGCGATAGCAAGCCTGAGCTTCCAGCTGAGGCCAGATCTGGCGTCATGAGGCGGAGCCAAGAGTTACCACCGAGATTGGGTGGGAGGAGCCAACGAAGACCTTCGGCAGAATTAAGCGGCAAGGTTACCTGCCAGACAGTGTGGATGAACAACATATTCCGTTCCTAGAACTCCCTGTTACAGGTGGGTAACCTGTATTTGTGAGAACATGGATATGTTGTTCACCACCTGTCTAACGAATCCTACCACTTTAAATCTTGCCGAAAGAACTCAACCTGGCTACCCACCCAGTAATAAACGCTCCTTGAAACGCCAGATCTTCTTACCGCTTAGGCTCAGGTTCCTCTGCTCTGGTAGACTTGATCCAACTCTGCAAGGTTTGTCCAAACGCTTTTAAAATTTTCAAGACCGGTCTTCCTTTTCCTCGGACTGGCGGACAAATCGACCCCAGTTTTGACGGTGCCCCTTGTGCAGAAGATGTCCAGGACGCATCCACACCCGTGTGTCTACCTCGGCCTAGAACAAACCCGCAGGCCTGTGAGTCATGCTGTTCGCTCTGCCCACGCCTGGAGGACAGCTGCCGGCTGAAGCCTGGGCACCCAAGAAGCACTACCCACCGTACAAGTCGAAGAGGCCTGCGAGGTTATAGCGGCCAGCTGGCTTGGCTGAGCAGCTCGAGCAGATGATCGCCTCAGGAGGGCCGGCTCAGGCCGCATCTTCTCCCTCCCGATCATGCTTTTATCACGCCTCTTTGCACCTTATTCTGCTTCATTCAAGGAGCTGCAATCCTTTCCACGAAGGAGAGGGGCCATCGACATTCTTCGGTCCAAAAAAGGACCAAGGGTGTCCATCGCCGGCATTAGTGGAGTGGGAGAGGTCCCTCACCGGAAGAGACCAAGTCGGCCGTGAGCAGCTGCTAGGCTGCTGATCACGGCGTCCCCTCAGGTCAGCCGGCCGAGACTCTGTCGACCCTGTCGAGATTTTTCTAACCGTTGGATGGTTATCGACTGCGAGCCACAGCCCTGTAGCAGTTCCCCCGGTGGAACCGAGATGCTGCCTGTGCAGCAGTCCGTGGGTGTCGAGCCGAGAAGAACGGTTCCCCGCATCCTTCCCAGGCCATCCTCGAAACACCGGGATCTCGGTCTCGCCCCGGACCTCTTCTCCGGTCCAGCTGATCCCGCCCGTGGTCTCGGTCTCGGCACCAAGGGTACATGCTGTCGCCTTCCTCCTCAGAAGAGGACAGGCATAGCGCATCGATCATACGGGAACTGATGTGGCAGCAGGTACTTTGTCCGAGCAAGTAGACACAGACGCCCCGGCCATCAGTGGCTGTCACCCGAGCAATGCAACCCAGCTGCAGTCAGATGCCCAAGCCTGGCCGTTGTTTGGCGAACTGCTGCCCACCGACAGGGAACCTCCGCCCACAACCCAAACCGGGCTCGACCAGGACTATCGGTGGTCAGGCCTGCCCCACAGGCTGTGGTCACCTCCTCCTGACCGCCCTTGGCAGGTGGAGGTGGCTAGGCCTGAGCACTCTTCAGGACCTCGGGTCCGACCGACTCCTCCTGTTCTCCAGGCTGGTTGACCTGGAGTCCTCAGCCAGTCACTGACGGCCCGCGTCCTTTATGTCTGCTTCACTGATCTCAGAGTCACACCGGTTGCAGCTCGAGCCCGTATCCAACGGGCCAAGCATCCCAGACGAGATATCGACCGAGGGACCCACGAGCCTTTCAAACAACATGAAGTCTTGCTATATTATGACATAGCAGTTTGATCCAGCTCTAGAACTGTCTGGAGGTGAAATGGTTAAAACCATTCAAAATAGAATTTGGCCACGGCTCTAAACAGCTCTATCTGTGTTATTTCAAACCTGAACTCAGATTCTTTACTTACTCTGAACAGTCGCTCAGAGATTCCCTACTGCTCGGTTCATTTCTCGGTTTGAAAAAGCCGGTTGATTCAACCGAGAATAGTTTATTTTAACTGCAAAACCGCTCGTTCAAGCTTATCTGTGGTAAACTTATAATTGAAGGTTTTGTCTGTGTGGAACTTAGGAAATTATCAGTTCAGTTTTGAACCGCTCAGTTAGGTTTAAAAATATTTAAACTAAAAATTAATATTTTAGGGCGGTTCGGTTCTTATCGGTTCTAAAAAAAGCGGGTTAAGTTTTTCCAATACCCGTGACACGGTTAAGACAGTAAGGGTGTTTGCCTGGCACTGGTTAAAACAAGTTTTCGGTTAGGCAGCATATCTGAAAACCAAAAGAAAAAACCGCCCACTGGTTTCAACACTGTGATGTTTGTAAAGTCTTGACAGCTGACCCACCTGTGTCTGGGGTTTGACCCCAGTCAGACTACGATATAAGAATCTCCTGCAGCCCTGAAAAAAGATTGGGCAGGCTCAGAAACGAGCCAAGTCCACTGACCCGATGACAGCCCAATTGGTGCCAACCGAACGGAGGAATGCCTCTGACCAGACGAGACTCTCAGCAAAAGAAAAGCGTTCGAGGGAACAATTACAAAAAAAACAAGAAAATCAGCAGTCTCTGGGTCCAAAACCCTTCCAACTGCAGAGAGATCAAAAGCATACAAATTGTCCAGTCACAGTTCAGGTCATCCGAACCGCCACTATTCGCAAAGGGGCAAACGTCGGTCAGTGGTTCAGGAATGATATTGAGAATTTTATGAACCAGGAGGGAGGATGATTATGAACATATGAATGTGGCTGGGAAGGTCTGGGTGTGCCCATTGAACGGACATCTCCCAGACAGACCTTACAAGTCCTATGCTGTTTGAGTCCCCATCTCATTTACCTTACAAAAGTTGCTGAAACCTCCAACTTCCTTAGAAGCTGTGGATACAAGAGGAGCTGATTTTGTAGAAATGATGGATATTCCAGAGTTAAGAGATTCTATTCCTTTACATAGTCTTTAGAAGCAAACAATAAAAATTTTAAAAACCCAATTCTTGCCTCCAGATAAAAAGATGGACAGAAGGCACCGTTGTCAGGTCCTGATACAGAATTCCTCTCTCAACAAGGCAGTCATTGAGTAGTTCAGGCTGCTGCCTGTGGTAAGCTATTGCCCTGGCTTCACATCCTGACAAGGATTCAGGAAGATTGATGCCATGGCAAAAAAACATATGGCAGCCTCTCTGGACCCAGACAACAATTATATGACATGTAGCTAGGTATCAGAAATCTAGATGGATACTGATGCATTAGCCAAACAGCCATGCCACTGACTATGAACTAGAACAGGTGGCTGCTGATGGCATTGAGGCTTCTAAGGTTCAGTTTCATGCCGCCATGGATACGGATGTTTCCTCTAGGGTCATGGCCACATCTAGCTGTAGAGTTGGCCTGGCTCAGGTGTACTAGTCAGTCACAGAATACCCAGACTAAGGCCATGGATTTCCTGTGGTGGGGAATTCCTTGTTTGGGAGCAGACAGAGAACCACATGAAAAGATGGATGAATTAGGATACTTACAAGAGTGCCCAGGCTAAGAGGCGGCAAGCCACCCTCAGGCACACCCCAGGGGTAGGGGAGCCCTTTCACAGCCTTTAACAGACTCAGGCCTCCTGCCTGTCAGAGGCGTCAGAGGCAGAGGCAGACAAGGGGTGGCAGACCTGCCTCACACCCCAGCCTAAGCTCCTGTAAGCAGGCACCTGATGGGGTGCCCAGGCCGGCCTCCTGTACCAGGGGGCAGGCTGACTTCAGCCAGAATGGGCTTCTTTAACCAGACAAGTGGGTTCTGAAGTAGTAGCCAGGTCTGGTTCAGCTTCAAAAGTTTCCCAAGTTGAGAAGCAGACTCTCAGGACATAGATATTGTTCATCCACACTCATTGGCAGGTATCCTTGCCGCTTAAACTTGCGGAAGGTCTTTCCTTTAAATGCTGCAAAACAACATAATAACTTAACTAAAATACTTTAAAATAAGAAACACTAGAAACAGCTAAAAACTGTGACACTCCAGTCTTAATTCTGATTAACTAGAGAAAACAAGTCTGTTGCATTGGTTGCGATTACATGTTGTCCTACGAAAAATCATGTTTCAGTAAGAAATGTCGCACTTTGGGCTTCTAGAAAAAGGTGGTAACCCAAGTTTCTAGGGACATGGATATGTTGTTCATCCACATTGTCTGGCAGGTATCCTTGCCTTTAATTCTTGCGGAAGGTCTTCAAGCTGGCTCCTCCGACCCACCTGGGTGGTAAAACTCTCGGCTCCGCCCCATGACGCCAGATCTTCCTTACCGCTTGGAAGCTTAGGTTCCCTCCTTAGCGCTCTGCGTTTGAGACTGGATCCTAATTCTTGGGTTCACCCGAAATTGATTTTAAAGTTTTTCAAACTTGGTCTTCTTTTCCCAACGTAGCTGCGATGGACAAATCTGTTCCTGGCTTTGGAGGTGCCCCTGCGAATCAAAATGTCCAGGGGCGGATCCGCACTCCCGCGATGCGTCTGCTTAGGCCTGAACCACGACCTGCAGGCTTGCGGGTTGTGCAAGTTCTTTTTAGACCAATGTTCTGGACGATCGCGCTTACAGCTCGGGCACCCGAGAAAGCGTTTCCCCCCGGTGAAATCCAAAGAGGCTCGTTTGGCGGTTTCCGCGGCGGCTGGCTCGGCTGAGCAGCTCGAGCAGATGATTGCCTTCGAGGAGGAAGCATCTTCTTCTTCCTCGGCCGCGGCTTTTATCCCGCTCTCTCTGAGTTCCTCTTATACAGCTTCGTTCAAGGAGCTTTGTCAGTCCCTTTCCATGAAGGGAGAGGAGCCTTCGGGACATTCTTCTTGGCCCAAGAAAAGAGAGTCGAAAGGTAAGTCCCACCGTCGGCGTTCCTGGGAGGCCGAGAGGTCCCCCTCCCGGAGTAGCTGACCGTCGACCGATGCGAGGTTCCGGCTGAGGCTGCTGGCTTCCACGGTGCCCCGTCAGGCCAGCCTGCCAGAGACTCCCATCGGCAAGTCGAGATTTTTCTTGATCCGTTGAGGCGGGCTGTCGACTGGAGAAGCAGAACAACCCTACTTCACCCGATTCCCCGGTGGATACCGAGGATCTGCCTGCTCCTTTGGGACCGCGGTCCTGGTTAAAGAATCCCGAGCTGAGGGAAGGCGGGTGTCCCCAACCCTTCCCAGACCCACCTCGGTCCCCTGGGGTCTTGGTCTCGATTTGCGGACCTCTTCTGGGGTCAGCCGTTCCCGCCGACATTAGCGGAATCTCGGTCTCGTTACCCGAGTAGCGGCGATGCCGTTCTTCCTCGTCTCTCTCTTCGGAGGAGGCTTCCATGAGATTGCGCCCGGCGCTCACGATTTGATGTGGCAGCAGTTGCTGCTATGCGAGACTAAGCTGACCCGGCTAAGACCCGGCTATCAGCGGCTGTCACCTGAGCAATGAAGCAACCACTTTCGTTCCAGTCGGGTTGCCCGCCCCTAGGGCGGTTGCTAAGCGAGCAGCTGGTCCACTGATGTGGTGGAACATCGCCTCCACAACCCGGTCACGGGCTCCGACCAAGAGTTCTCGGTCGGGACATGGCCTTACAGGTTGTCGGTCACCCTCACTCCCGACCATCCTCGGCAGGTGGAGGGTGGCTCAGAGCTGAGGCAGTTCTCCGCCAGACTCTTCGGAATCTGACGATGATTCCTCCTGTTCTCCAGGCAGTGCGATCTGGAGTCCTCTGAGGGCCAGTCAGTGGACAATAGCACATCATCCTTCTTAGGTCTGCTTTGGCTCATCTTGGAGTCCACGGGATGCAGCTCGAGCCCGTGTCCAAAGCAGGCCAAGTATCTCCCGGATGATTATGGACCGAGGATTCTCCTACAGAGGCCTTTCAGTGGCTGAGGCCATTTGTCGGCCCAGCTTTGGCAGTGACCTGCTTCCTGTCCAGCGCCTTCAGCCAGGATGGCCAGGAAGTATCTTGGGATCCCTACGGCTCTTTGCCCGGTTTCCACCGGACACCCCTCCTTGGAGGAGTTAGTCTCGACAGTGCCTTCCGGTTCACGTGCTTGTTCCGGGACGTGCACAAACTGACAAAGGAACCAAAAAGCTGGACTTTGCGGGCGCAAGGTATACGCTGCATCCTCCCTCGGAGCCTCGACCAGGCCAGCTTCGGCGTGCTGATGCTTTACTTCTCACGCCCTCATTGGGCTCCCTGGATGAGGTTGGTCCTTATCTCCCGCCTGACCTGCAGGCGTCAGTCCGCCAGATCACGGGACCAGGAAGAGGCGGTGGCGAAGCAACAGCTCCAGACTGCTCTGGACATGGGTGATTCCTGTGCCAGGTCGTAGCGGCCGCAGTGGCCATGCGGCGCAGGGGCGTGGCTGAGGATATCCACTTTCACGGCGGATACCCAGCATAAGTTGGCGGGCGTCCCCTTCTTGGGACTGACCTCTTGACCCTGGGTGGAAGGACACCTCCAGAGGTCGAAAGTCCAATGTCCTCTGGACTCGGTGACCACTCCGCCCAGAGGGACAAAGGCTGCCGTCAGCAGCAAGTCCTTTGCGTCCCTTCGGTCCCTGCTCTCGACCGGGCCCAGCAGCACCAGCAGCAGACCCAGCAGGCTCACTCTTGGCGATCCCAAACCCAAGCTGATGGCTTCACTCCAACAGGAAGCAAGGAGGTAAAAGGCCGGGAGGTCTCGCGGCGGTCCTTCTTCCAAACGCCTGCTCAGTGGCCGGGTTGAGGGTGGCGCCCCCAACCTCGTCACTCCCCACGGGCTCCCCGTGGAGACAGCTCCGCCACTTCCTTTTAGCCTGTCCGCTATCACCATGGACAGCTGGGTGTTGGAGGGGTAGGAAAAGGCCTGCCTCTGGAATTCGGAAGCAGGTTCACGCCTTTTCGAGCCGTCGCCCTACGAGGGGAGGGCCACGGGGAATCCGCCAGCATGCTGTTAGCCCTTCAAGGCCGACATTGTTCTGCTCCTCGAAAAGGGTAATCAGGAAGGTGGCAGATCCTCCTTCAGACCGGGGTTTATGTCCCAGGTACTTCCTGGTCCCAAAAGCAGATGGGGGCTGGCGCCCCATTCTCAAACCTGCATAGACCTGAACAAGTTCCTAAGGTCTCGAACCTTCAGGATGGTCACTCTGCTCCAGATTATCCCATCCTTGGAGCGAGGCGTGTGGTTCTGCTTCCTGGACCTCCAGGACCGTTCTTTCACGTCCCAATCCGTCCGTCCCATCAGAGATTCCTCCGCTTCAGGCGGAAGGATCCCTTACAATTCCGGGCCCGTGCCCTTGGCCTCTCCCTAGCTCCCAGGGTCTTCACAAATGCATAGCAGTGGTGACAGCATTCCCTCTCTTGACGCCGAGGTCGAACCCCTACCTGGGACGACTGGCTGATACCAGCCCCCTCCAGACAGGAGGTGGAGCGGTCCAGAGATCTGGCCCTCCAGGTTTGCTCTCAGGTTGGCCTCCTCATCAATGAGGCCAAGTTGGAACTCGTGCCAAAGCAGGTGATCCTGTTCATCGGGGCAGAGCTCGACTGTCTACGAGAGCAGAGCATGGCTCTCGGCGGACAGGGCAGAGGTTCTTTCCTCCTTTGCTCCAGTCATTTCTGGTTGGGCAGTTAGCCCACTACCCGCGACTTCCTGCACCTCCTGGGCCTCGCATGGTGGCCTGCCAGCGTGAGCCCATTGGGCCCATTGGTACATAAACCCCTTCTAATGAGATTGGCCCAGCCAGTGGTCTGGCAGCTGTGATCCGTTGGACCGGCCCGTGACAGTGACCCAGGAGATGTGGGCGCTCTCCAGTGGTGGATCGATTTCCAGCTCATCTGCAGGAGGTATCCTGTTAAATCCGCCCGAGCGGCGGTCTCTCTCGACCCGGCCCGCATCTCTGATGGGTTGGGATGCCCATCTGGGGAACACCAGTGCATGGCCTCTGTAGTCGCCTTGGGAGTCGATGCCACATCATCAACCACTGGGCTCGACGACCCGTCCCCAGCTCTCACTGCCTTGGCTCCATTTCTACGGGGTCAAGTGGTTCAGGTCAGGCGGACCACCCGACCGTGTACTATCTGAACCGCCAGAGGCGGGGCAGCTCTCCTGCTGTACAAGGAAGCTCTCCGCATTTGGTACCTAGTCGCAGCCTGGGCCGGACCTCCTAGCCATTCACGTGGCGGGGCCTCCAGCATCTGGCCGATGCCCCTGGCAGATGGGCTCGTCTCACAGTGGTCTCCTCACGGAGTACAAGATCTCTTCCACTGGGGCACCTCAGGTGGACCTGTTCGCCTCCAGGGAGAATCACGGCTGAATCTGTTCATGCCCGCCCCCTCAGCAGGGCTCGCTGCAGGATGCCTTCTAGAGCTGTGGACCCCAGGCCTCTTCTCGCCTTTCCCCATTTCCTTGATCCACAAGGTGCTTCTCAAGGCGAGGAGACACAGGCACAGGTGATTCTGGTAGCCCCAGACCCACCAGGATCTGGTATCCACATCTCCTCAGTCTCAGCTCAGGCTCCGCGGCTTCCAGCCACCGGACTGATCTCAATCAGGTATTCATCAGACCTTCAATCCTGCACCTGATGGTATGGTTCCTGTGGTGGCTAGAGTTCAGGCCTTGGGTCTTTCACGATGAGGTCAACGTCGTTGAGGCGTCCGTGAGTCGACAGAAAATGCTATGCCTTCAAATGGAAGAGGTTTCCATTTGGTGTCAGGAAGAGGCTTGGACCCTTCCGACTCCTTGCCAAACTTTCTGGACTACCTGTGGTACCTTTCTCAGCAAGGGCTGGGTCGACGACCCTTAAGGTGCACCTGGCAGCCACTCTCTGCTTACAGGCGGCGGGCGGCAAGCAGTCAGTGCACAGGAGAAGGTGATCGGTGCTTTTTCAAGGTCTTGACCACATTACCCTCGATTGTGAGAACCTCCACCTCCGTGGGATTTACTGCTGGTATTGGCCAAGCTCATGGGCAAGCCATTCAAACCAATGCACATGTGATCTTTCACACCTGTAGTGAAAAACCGCCTTCTTGGTGGCTATCCGTCAGCCAGAAGGATGGGAGAGCTCAAGGCGCTTTCCATCAAAGCCTCCCAACTGGTCTTCCACAAGGACAAGGTTGTCCTGCGCCCTTAAAGTTCTCCAGGGTGGTGGCCGGAGTTTCACCTTAACCAGGTGTTGACTCTGCGGTGTTCCCAGTCACACCTCGGAGGCGATATAGGCTCCATACTTTGGACCCTAGATGGCCTTAAGCTTATTATAAAGACGAGCGGCTGAGGAGTTGGGAGAGGTTAGCCAGCTGTTTGTCCCCTCGCTGAAGCCGCACCTACAGACTTGCAGCCAAGCGGACGATGAGCAGGTGGATCACCTCACTGCAAACTCTGCTACGGATTGTGGACATGGAGCCTCCCAGAGGATGAGCTCATTCTACCGCCATACCGCTGCACCGGTGGCTGCTTCAGGGCGTCCCTATCAGGATATCTGCAGGGCTGCTACCTGGAAGTCGGCACATACCTTCATACCCACTACCAGCAACCTCGAGTCACGCTGGGATGCTGGTTTTGGGACCTCAGTTCTCAATCTCTTTCCCAAGTAAGTACCGAGGTACGCCTTGCCTCCCTCATCCGCAGGAGAACTACTAGGAGTCTGCCAGACAGTGGATGGACAACATATCCATGTCCTAGAAATACAGGTTGCTCACCTGCAACAGGAGTTCTAGGAATGGTATATTGTTATCCGACCTGACCTCACGGCCCGGCGCTGGCCTGAGCTTCCAGCGGGCCAGATCTGGCGTCATGGGCGGGCAAGAGTTTACCACCGGGTGGGTGGGAGGAGCCAGCAAGACCTTCCGGCAAAATTAAGCGGCAAGGTTACCTGCACAGACAGTGTGGATGAACAACATATTCCGTTCCTAGAACTCCTGTTACAGGTGAGTAACCTGTATTTGTAGAGACATGGATATGTTGTTCATCTACTATTCACCACGAAATCTTGCCTCAACTAACCAACGAAACAGCTCCGCCCAGCTCAGATCTTCTTCGCTTGAGCTCGGTTCCTCCTATGCTCGTGAACAGTCCAACTCTTGGTTGTCAAACTCGTTTTAAATTTTCCAGACTTGGTCTTCCGCACCCTACGTGACTGCGACAGATGATAAACTCCCAGTTTTGGGAGTGCCTTGTGTAGAAATGTCCAGGGCGCATCCACACTCCCGTATGCCTGCCCCCTGAACACGACCTGCAGGCCTGTGAGTCATGCTGTTCGTTCTTGGCCCGTCTTGGAGGACCGCTGCCGGTTGAAGCCTGGGCACCCAAAGCACTACACCGGTAGAGTCGAAAGAGGCCCGTTGGAAGGCGGTTATAAATGGCAGCTGGACTGGCTGACAGCTCGAGCAGATGATCAGCCCTCGAGGAGGCATCAGGCGCATCTTCCTCCTCCTGGTCACGACTTTTATCCCAGCTCACTTTGAGTACCTTGTATTCTGCTTCATTCAAGGAGCTTTGTAATCCCTTTCCAACGAAGGAGAGGGACCATCGGGACATTCTTCTCGGTCCAAAAGAAGGATTCCAAGAGGTGAGTCCCATCGTCGGCATTCGTGGGGTGGGAGGTCCCTTACCCGGACACCCGACCGTCGGCTTGATCCGAGGATTGCTGCTAAGGCTGCTGACTTCACGGCGTCCCGTCAGGTCAGCGGCGGGACTCCTGTCGGCCGGATCAGAATTTTCTCGACCCGTTGGATGGAATTACTCGACTGGTGAAACCTACAGCCCTTCTTAAGCCAGTTCCCCGATTGGAGACCAAGGATCTGCCTGTGCAGCAGTCGGTTAAGGTGTCGAGGCCGAGGGCGGGTGTCCAGCTCCTTCCCAGAGCCCATCCTCGGAAACACCGAGGATCTCGGTCTCGATCCGGACCTCTTCTCGGTCCAGCTGATCCCGCGTAAAGCTGGTCTCGGACGCAACAAGGTAAGTGGCGATGCTGCTCGTCTTCCTCCTCAGAAGAGGAAAGGCTTCGGCGCAAATTGCATCGATGCTACGAGGAACTGATGTGGCAGCAGGTACTTTTGTCCGAGAGCAAGTAGACACCGACGCCTTCCCCGGCCATCAAGTGGCTGTCACCCGAACGGCCGAAACAACCTCTCGCTGCAGTCGAGATGCCCAAGCCTGGGCCGGTTGTTTGGCCGAAACCTGCTACCCACGATTGTGGTGGAACCTCCGCCTCACACAGCTTGATCGGGGCTCCGACCAGGACTATCGGTCGGTCAGGCCTGCCCACAGGTTGTCGGTCACCCTCACTCCTGACCGTCCTTGGCAGGTGGAGGTGGCTCAGGCCCTAAAGCAGCTCTTCGACGGACTCCTCGGGTCCGACTCTCCCTGTTCTCAGGCTGGTTGACCTGGAGTCCTCGAGGCCAGTCACTGGGCGAAAGCCCGTTGTCCTTTATGGTCTGCCTGACTGATCAGAGTCACACCGAGTTTGCAGCGAGACCGTATCAAGCGGGCCAAGTATCCTCACCAGATACTGGACTGAGGATTCACCCACGGAGCCTTCAAACAACACTAGAAGTCTTGCTATATTATGACAGAACAGGTTGATCCAGCTCTAGAACTGCTCTGGAGGTAAATAGTTAAACCATTCCAAAATAGAATTTTGGACACGAGCTCAAGACAGCTCTATCTGTGTTATTTAAAGCCTGAACAGTCAGATTCTTTGCTGCCTCTCGGTGAACAGTCGCTCGGAGATTTCTCCTACTGCTAGGTTCATTTCTCGGTTTTAAAAGTGTTTTCTCGGGTTGGATTCAACCGAGAATAGATATTTAACTGACAAAACAGTTCGGTTCAAGCTCTATCTGTGGTAACATAAGTAAATTGAAGAGTTTGTCTGTGTGGAACTTATGAATTATCGGTTCAGTTTTGAACACGTTCAGTTGAGTTTAAAACTCATTTAAAACTAAAAATTTAATATTTTAAGTGCGGTTCCGGTTCTTATCGGTTCTAAAAGCGGTTATTAAGTTTTTTCCAATACCCGTGATACGGTTAGGAACGGTAAGGTGTCTTGCCTGGCACTGCCGCTAAAAGGGCAAGTTTTCTGGTTAGGCTGGCATTATGTCAGAGAAACCAAAAGAAAAACCGGGCCCTGGGTTTCCAGCACTGTGATGTTTGTGAGAAGTCTTTGCCAGGCTGACCACACACCTATGTCTATTGTCTGAGGTTGACCACCTCCAGTCAGACTGACAGATGTAAATTTCCCTGCAACCACCCTGGAAAAAAGATTGGGCAGGCTCCGAGGACGAGGCAAAAGAATCACTGACCGGATGGCCAGCCGGTTCGAGACAACCGAACCCGGAGGAGAATGCCCCCTGACCAGGCGAGACTTCCTCAGGCAAAAAAAGCTGGTTCAGAGAACCAATTCCGACAAAAAACAAAGAAAATCAGCAGGTCTGGGTCCAAAACCCTTCTCCAACTGCAGAGATAACAAAAGCCATACAAATTGTCCAGTCACTGTCTCAGGGTCCGTCCGAACCGCCACTATCTGGCAAGGTCGGTTCGTCCGGTCCCAGTGGTTCAGGAATATGATATTGAGAATTTTATGAACCAGAGGAGGAGGAGGATGATTATGAACAGTATGAATATGGCTGGGAAGGTCTGGAAATGTGCCCATTGAACGGACATCTCCCAGACAGACCTTCAGGAAATCTCCCCTATAACATTTGAGTCCCATCTCATTTCATCTTTTACAAAAAAGTTGCTGAAACCTCCATCATCCCCTTAGAAGAAGCTGTGGATGAGCAAGAGGAGCCTGATTTTGTAGAAATGATGGATATTCCAGAGTCTAGGGAGATTGTCTATTCCTTTACATAAAGTCTTTTAGGAAGCAAACAATAAAAATTTAAAAACTCTAATTCTGTGCCTCCTGTAGATAAAAGATGGACAGAAGGTACGTTATCCAGGTCCTGATACGAATTCCTTTCTCAGCAATGCAGTCAGGGGTGGTTCAGGCTGCTGCCTGTGGTAAAACTAATATTCCCTGACTTCCACATCCTCATGAAAAAGGATTCCAGGAAGATTGATGCCATGGAAAAAAACAGTATATGGCAGCCCCTCTCTGGGACTGAGCAAACAAATTATAGCTTATGTAGCTGGGTATCAGAAATCTAGATGGGATACTGTGATGCAATTAAAAACAAGCCATGGCCAGCTGGCTGATGAACTAGAGACAGGTGGCTGCTGATGGCATTGAGGCTACAAGGTTCAGTTTCATGCTGTGGATGTGTGATGTTTCCTCTGAGGGTCATGGCCACATCTGTAGCTTTTAAGTAGGTTGGCTGGCTCAGGTGTACTAGTCTGTCACAGGATGCCCAGACTAAGGCTAGTTTTCCTGTGGTGGGAATTCTTTGTTTGGGGGGCAGACGAAGAACACATGAAAAAGATGGATGAATATAGGACTACTTACAAAATTGCCCAGGCTAGGCGGCAGCCACTCCTCAAGAGCATACCCCAGAGGGGTGAGGGTAGGCCATTTCACATTCTTTTGCAAGACTCAGGCCTCCTCTGCCTGTGCTCAGAGGGCTTCTTCAGAGGCAGAGGCAGGCAGGGGTGGGCAAACCGCTCCCACCCCAGCTAAAGCTCACACTAAGCAGGCACCTGATGGAGTGCCCAGGGCCGATTCTCCTGTACCAGTAGGGGCAGGCTGGCTTACTTCAGCCAGAGTGGGCTGCTAGAACCTCGAACAAGTGGGTTCTGGAAGTAGTAAGCCAGGGTCTGGTTCTCAGCTCAAAAAGTTTCCCAAGTTGAGAAGCAGACTTTCTGGGACATGGATATATTGTTCATCCACTCATTGGCAGGTATCCTTGCAACTTTAAATCTTGCGGAAGGTCTTCAAGCTTGCTCCTCCCACCCACCGGATTGGTATAACTCCGACTCCGCCCATGGCCCCAGATCTTCCTTACCGCTTGGAAGCTCAGGTTCCTCATAACGCTCTGCGTTTGAGACTGGTTCCCTATTTCTCCGTTTGCGGATTTAAAAATAAATTTTGAAAAAGACTTCAGTCTTGATCCCTCGGCGGCGATGAGGACGAATCGACTCCGGATTTCGGAGATGCCCATGCGGGTCTTGAAGATATCTCGGGGCGGATCACACTCCACGTGTACTACTGCTTAGGCCTTGGCATGACCCGCGAGCTTACGACCTGTGCTCATCTTTCTCGGCCTCGTCTCGAAGACCGTGCTGCCCGGTGCAACTGGGCGTCGAAGCGTTCCCTCGGTGAAGTCCAAGGAAGCGGTTGGCGGTGTCCGTGGCGGCAGGCTTTCAGCGGATCAGCTGAGCGGATGATCTCCCTCGAAGAGGAGGCGGCGCGGGCCGTATCTTCCTCGGCCGCGGCATTTATCGCTCTCGGTTCTTCCTACATGAAAAGCTTCTTTAGGGCTTTGTCTGTCCTCTACTAAGGGAGAAGGGCCTCGTCTGCTGGACCTTATTCTCGGTCAAAAGAAGGACAGGAGTAAGTCCTCCGTCGACGCTCTGGGGAGGCGGAAAGGTCCCTCCCGGGTCGTCGACGTCGGCTTGATCAGACCGCTCGGCCCGAACCACTGGCCTCACGGTGTCCCCATCAGGTCAGTTGCCCGAGACTCCCACCGGCAGTCGAGATTTTTCTCGACCCGTTGAATGACTGTCGCCTTTAGCAGCGAATTCCCCCTCCAGTTCCCCGGGAGAGTTGAGAGATCGTGGGCTCGCCTGTGCCTCCGGTTCCAGAACCTCGGATGGACCATCGAGCCGAAGGAGTGCGGTTCCGCCGACACCTCCCTTGCCGACCTCGGAAATTCCGGGACTCCCGGTCGGTCTCGGACCTCTTCGTGGTCAGCCGATCCCACCGTCCTAAGCGGTCGGTCTGGCTGCCTTGATAAGCGGCGTCGCCGCTAAATCCTCGTCCTCCTCACCGGGGCGGGGAGGCTTCAGCGTAAGTCGTCGGCAGTGCGAGGACCTTATGTTGGAACATACTCCTGGCAGGTCAAGCCATCCCCGTCGCCCAGCCATTAAGTGGCTGTCACCGGGCGGCGGCAGACCCCTCGACTTATCCGAGAGCCTATACCCAGGCGGTTGACCGCCAAAACCAGCTTCCTCCCACCCGATTCCGGTGGAACCTCCGCCTCCACAGCCACGGTGGGGCTCCGACCAAGGATTCTCGATCGGCTGGTCTACCCATCGGCTGTCATTTACCCTCACTCCCGACCGACCTCGGCAGGTGAAGGGTGGCTCAGGCCAGAGCGACTCTTCGAGACTCTTAGCAGTCCGAGATGATTCCTCCTTTTTCTCCAAGCGACTGGACTTGGGTCTTCCAGGAGGTCAGTCAATGGGCGATAGCCGTCGTCCTTCCTAGGACTACTTAGACTCATCTCGGGTCCACGGATGGAGCTCGAACCCGTTCCAAAGCAGACCCAGTATCCCCTCACGGAGATTCTGGACGAGGATTCTCCAGCGGAGACTTTCGGTGGCAGCCATAGTGGGTCCCACTGGAGCTTTGGCAGTGCCCTGCTTCCTGCCCTCGCCTTGACCAGGATGGCCCAGAGTATCTGGATCCTACGGTTCCTTGTCAGGTTTTTGAACACCCCTCTGCTGAGGGGTTTGCGACATGGCGTTTTCCGGCGCCCGGCTGCGCATGAGGATGGACAAACACTCCTGACAAGGGTCAAGAAATTGGACTATGTCCGGCAAAAAGTCACAGCTGAGGCCACTCTCGGCGCAGCCAGGCCAGTTACGGCCGTCCTCATGGCACATTTCTCATGCCTGTTGGGCTCCTGGATGAGGTCATCCTCATCTTCCGCCCGATCTGCAGACTACGGTAAACAGGTAGGGACAGGGCAGGGCAGTGGCCAAACAGCAGCTCAGACTGCTTTGGATGCTAGGGACTCATGTGCAGATGGGGTGGCGACGCAGTGGCTATCGCGTCGTGGGCTGGCTGAGGATCCACCTTTTCTTGGGATACCCAGCACAAGTTGACGGATGTTCCTTTTTGGGGACTGACCTCTTGACCCTGGGGTGGAAGGTCACCTGCAGAGGATCGAGAGTCCAATGCAGGACTCGGTCTCTTGCTCAGAAGGACAAGGCACTTAAACCACCAGCCTAAGCCCTTTAGGTCCTTCTGTGCCCCGCCCGGCCCAGCGCTTAACGTCAGGGCAGCAGGCTGCGACATGGCATCCCAAACCAAGCATGACTTCCTCTAACAGGAGGCAGGAGAAAAGGCCGGGGTCCCTAAATGATCCTCAAGCCTGTGATGGCAGGCTGAGGGTGTCGCCCCATTCCGTCCTGCCCTGGAGTCCCCCGTGGAGGAGCTTGTTTCCGGCACCTTCCGTTCCGCCTGGTCGCTGTTACCACCGGACAGGTGGGTCTGAAGGTAATTGGGAAGAGCCTGCAATTCGAAAGCAGGCACCACCCTTCAGGCAAACACCGCCCTCGGAGCCGGTCCCCAGCCTCACCGCGCCTCCATCGAGCCGAACATCGCACTCCTCCTCAGAAGGAGGTGATAAGAGGTGGCGGACCCTCCTTCAGACCCAGGGTTTGTGTCAGGTACTTCCTGGTTCGAAAGCGGACGGGGGCTGGCGCCCCATTCTCGATCTACATGACCTAAACAAGTTCTAAGGTCTCGAACCTTCAGGATGGTCCTCTGGCTCAGATAAGTACCATCCTTGGAGCAGCGGTGGTTTGCTCTCTGGACTTGCAGGGCCTTTCCGTCCCTATCCGTCCGTCTCTGAGATTCCTTAAACTTCCGGCGGAAGGATCCCTTTCGATTCCAAACCGCCCTTAGGCTTGTCTCCAGCTCCCAGGGTCTTCACCAAATGCATGGCAGTGGTGACAGCATTCTGTGGCCCAGGTCCGGTGTAACCCTACCTGGACGACTGGCTGATAGCAGCTCCCTCAGGAAGGAGGCGAGTGGTCAAGAGATCTAGCCCTCAGGTCTGCTCTCAACTGGGCCTCCTTATCCAAGGCCAGAGTCGAACTCGAGGCAAAGCAGGTGATTCTATTCATCGAGGACAGGCTCGACTCTCTTAAGTGCCAGACCTTGACTCCAGCCGGACAGGGCGAGGTTCTTTCCTCTGCCCGATCATTTCTGGTTGAGCAGTACACCCCTACCCGGGACTTCCTCGCCTCCTGGGTCTCATGGCGGCCTGCACCAGCGTGGTCGTTGGGCCGCTGGAACATGAATCCCCTTCAATGATAGGGACTGGCCAGCCAGTGGTCCTCTTGCTTCACGATCCTTTGGACCCGGCAGCCGGTGACACAGGGATGTGGAACACTCTCCAGTGGTGGACCGTTCCAGATCATTTGCAGGAGGGCATCCCATTAAATCCGCCAGAGCCGGTCATCTCCTCGACCAATGCCTCTCTGATGGGTTGGGGTGCCCATCTGGGGGAACACGGACTCATGGCCTCTGGTCCCGCGGAGTCGATACCACATCAACCTGCTGGAGCTCAGGCGGTCCGCCTAGCTCTCACGCCTTTGCTCCGTTCCTCCGGGGTCAAGTGGTCCGAGTCAGGCGGACAATACCACGACCATGTTCTATCTAAACCGCCAGGGGCGGAGCGCTCCATGCTTCTGCAAAGGCTCTCGCATTTGGTCACTCGTCCATGACCTGGGCGGATCTCCTAGCCATTCATGTGGCAGGAGCCTCCAACACCCTGGCCGATGCCCTGAGCGGATGAGGGCTGCATCCCGGTGGTCTCTCCTCGGAGGTAGCACAGCATCTGTTCTCCATTGGGGCACACCTCAGGGTGGACCTGTTGCGCCTCCAGGGAGAGCAGCTGAAGCTGTAGACATTGCCCGCCCCCTCAGCAGGGGCTTGCTGCAGGGGGAGGCCTTCTCGAGGCAGTGGATCCCGGCCTCTTTTTAAGCCTTTCCCCATTTCCCTTGATCCACAAGGTGCTTCTCAAGGCGAGGAGGGACAAGGCGCAGGTGATTCTGATAGCCCAGACTGGCCTGCCAGTTCTGGTACGCAGATATCTCCTCAGTCTCAGCTCCAGGACTCCAGCGGCAGCTTCAGCTACGCCGGACCTACTCTCAGTCAATCAGGGGAAGGTGTTCCATCCGGACCTTCACAATCCCTGCACCTGGCCTGGTTCCTGGCCGGCTAGATTCCAGGCCTTGGGTCTTTCGACGAGGTCCTCAATGTAGTTGAGGCGTCCCGTGAGAGTCGACCAGAAAATGTATGCCTTCAAATGGAAAGGTTTTCCATTTGGTGTCAGGAGCAAGGCTTGGACCCTTCCTCCTGTTCATAGCAAGCATCTTGGACTATTTCTGGTCCCTTTTCTAATCAAGGACTTAGGTCGGCGACCCTAAGGGTGCACCTGGCAGCCATCTCTGCTTACTGGTAGCGGGCCGGGAATCAGTCGGGTGGGCGCAGGAAAAGGTGGTCAGTGCGTTTTCAAGGCCTTGATCACATTTCCCCTCAGTGCGGGGAACCCCCACCTCCGTGGGATCTACTGCTGGTACTGGCAAAGCTCATGGGCAAGCCATTGAACCTATGCACAGGTGTGCTCTCTCTCACCTGTCGTGGAAGACCGCCTTCTTGGTGGCTATCACGTCAGCCAGAAGGATGGGAGAGCTCGAGGCGCTTCCATCGAGGTCTCCTTACCTGGTCTTCCACAGGGACAGGGTTGTCCTCACCCCCCCAAAATTCCTTCCGAAGGTGGTGTGGGTTCACCTTAACCAGGTGTTGACTCACGTGTTCTACCCCAATCACACCTCGGGAGGCCGAATGTAGGCCATACTTTGGACCTAGAGGCGCTCGCCTATTACAAAAGGCGCCGGCTGAAATTCGAGAGAGGTTTGCCAGCTGTTTGTCACTGCGCTGAAGCCGCATCTGGCAGACCTGCAGCGCCAAGCGGATGATAAGCAGGTGGGTCACTTCCTGCATAGATCTCTACTATAAGTTGGCGGGCATGGAGCCTCCCAGGGATAAGAGCTCATTCTACCTGCCATACTGCTGCAGCAGTGGCTGCTTCAGGGGCGTCCCTATCCAGGAAATCTGCAGGGCTGCTACCTGGAAGTCAGCAAACACCTTCATTACCCATTACCACATCGACCTTGAGTCACGCCGGGATGCTGGTTTTGGGGCCTCGTTCCCCAGTCTCTCTTTCCAAGTAAGTATTGGGGTGTCGTCTTGCCTCCCTCCTCCGAGGAGAACTGCTAGGAGTCTGCCAATGAGTGTGGATGAACAACATATCCATGTCCTAGAAATACAGGTTACTCACCTGTAGCAGGAGTTCTAGGAATGGTATGTTGTTCATCCTCACTCTACCCTCCCGGCCCCGACGCTGTAACCTGAGCTTCGCCCGAGGGCGAGATCTGGCGTCATGGGTGGCCGAGAGTTATACCACCCGGGTGGGTGGGAGGAGCTAGCTTGAAGACCTTCCGGCAAGATTTAAAGCGGCAAGGATACCTGCCAATGAGTGTGGATGAACAACATATACCATTCCTAGAACTCCTGTTACAGGTGAGTAACCTGTATTTTTCTACCTGCAAGTGCTTCAGAGACCCTTGCTCTGGAAGCAGAGGTCTCATCCCTGTTAGCTCTCAGAGCAGTAGAAAGGGTTCCTCCCCTGCACCAGGGCAGGGGTCTGTATTCCAGATACTTCCTTACCCCAAAAAAGACAGGAGAATGGCGGCCCATATTAGATCTCAGATATCTGAACAAGCGTCTTTTGAAACCAAAGTTCAAAATCGTAACTCTGGCAATGATTTTACCCTCCCTAAGGCCAGGGGACTGGCTAGCCTCCCTGGACCTCCAAGGATGCCTATTTCCATGTCCTAATCAGAAGCTCCATAAAGTACCTCAGATTCGAACTGCCCTCAGGTCATTACCAGTTCAGAGCAATGCCCTTCGGCCTTACCTCTGTCCCAAGGGTATTCACAAAGTGTCTAGCAGTGGCAGTGGCCCACTTAAGGAGGCAAAGGATTGCTGTTTTTCCCTATCTAGACGACTGGCTCATTGTAGGCCAGTCCCCAGAACAGGTAAATTCTCACCTGCAGGTCACCCAGCAGCTTCTCACCTCCCTGGGCTTTCTGCAAATCTACAAAGTCGGTTCTGGAACCAGTCCAGGTACTCACCTTTATAGGGGCAGAATTGGACACAAAGCTAGCCAGAGCCTTTCCTCCTTAGAAAGGGTAAGGAATTTAGTGGCTCTGGCCTCCTCCTTCACTCTGCAGGTCTCTCGACCAGCAAGACACTTTCTGCAGCTCCTGGGGCACATGGCTGCATCCACAGCTGTTGTGCAGGGAGCAAGATTTCAGATGAGAGACATTCAGTTTCACTTGAGAACCTATTGGTCTCAGAGAAGAGACCCCCTTTCCAAGTTGGTCCCAGTGTCTTGAACCTTGATCCTAGCCCTCCAGTGGTGGCAGGATTAGAGCAATTTAAGATTGGGGTTCCCCTTCATTCTCCCTACTCACGACTTGACTCTCACTACAGATGCTTCCCTTCTGGGTTGGGGAGCCCACATGGGCGACCTTTCCACTTAGGGAGTGTGGTCCCCCCAGGAATCTCTGCTCCACATCAATTTGCTGGAACTCAGAGCTGTCTTTTTAGCTCTTCAAGCATTTTCTGCATCTGTCCACGACAAGGTGATACAAGTCAGAACAGACAACACCACAACAATGTGGTACATCAATAAATAGGGGGGCACTCGGTCTTCGGCCTTGTGCACCGAGGCAATGAAGTTGTGGTCTCTGGCCTATTCCCTGAACACTTCCCTCATAGCAGTTCATCTTCCAGGGAAGGACAATGTCCTAGCGGATGCTCTCAGCAGGATTTCCCAGGGCCATCACGAATGGTCCCTGGATCCTCAAGTGCTGGGGATAGTCTTTGCCAGATGGGGCACCCCTCAGATAGATCTTTTTGCAGCCCCAGACAATCACAAACTTCCTCTGTTCTGTTGCAGGCCTCCAGTGCTGGGCTCAGTTCCCCTGGATGCCCTTCTTCTGGATTGGGAGGGGAAGTTTCTCTATGCTTTTCCCCCCTTCCCTCTCCTATTCAGAGTACTAGTGAAAATCAGATCTCAGCCTTGCAGGGTGATTCTGATTGCCCCGGATTGGGCCAGGCAGCCCTGGTACCCACTCCTTCTGTCACTGACAATCCATCTTCCCCTTTGCCTCCCCAGGAATCACAACCTGTTGACTTGTGCCCAGGGAAGGGTTTGGTATCCGGACCTCAAATCCTCAACCTCAAGGCCTGGCTCTTGAGAAGTTAGAGTTGCTGATTTACACCTCTCTCAGGGTGTTCTTGAGATCCTAAAGGCTTCTAGAAAGCCTTCCACTAGGGCTACTTATAGTTCTAAATGGAAAAGGTTTTCCATTTGGTGTGCTGGGAAAAATATTTCCCCAGAATCTGCTGATTTGCCATTGTGTTAGATTACATGGTACATCTTAATTCCTTGGGTCTCAGACCAGCTACCCTGAGAGTTCATTTGGCAGCTGTATCTGCTTTTGTGTCAGCAGGAAAGTCATCCCCTCTTTCCTCTCATCCTGTGTTTTCCAAGTTTTTAAGGATTACTCCATACTAATCCACCCTTTCGGGAACCGGCCCCTGCTTGGGACCTTAATGTTTGCATTGCCCAGTTAATGCAACCCCCTTTTGAACCTCTGTCTTCTGCAGAGCTTAAGTACCTAACTTGGAAAACTGTTTTTCTAGTGGCTATCACTTCTGCCAGAAGCATAAGTGAGTTGCAAGCCTTGTCAGTGGAAACTGACTTTATTTCTTTCCACAGGGATAAGGTAATCTTTAGGACTAATAGGAAGTTTTTGCCTAAGGTGGTTTCAGATTTCCATCTTAATCAATCTATCTCCCTTCCAGTATTTTTCACTGATCACTCCTCATCTGGTGAGAGGAGGTTGCACAGCCTGGATGTTAAGAGAGCTCTTAGTTACTATATAGAGCGTACCAAAGGTCACAGGTTCGAATCCCTCCAACTTTTCCTTACCTATGGTGAAGTTGGTAAAGGCAAACCTGCCACTAAGAGATCAATTGCCAGGTGGATTGTCTCTTGTATCCAATGTTGTTATCAGAAACTGGGCAGAGCCCCCCACCCCCATTTTTGAGGGCTATTTCTACCAGGGGTACAGCTGCGTTTCTAGCTGCTGCCAGAGACATCCCTATATTAGAGATTTGCCAGGCTGCTACTTGGAAAACCGTACACACTTTTACCAAGCATTACTCCCTGGATGTCCAGGCCAGGAGAGATGCTCGGTTTGGCACAGCTGTTCTTCAGAGCCTATTCCTAAGTAGGTTCTGCCCTCCTCCATGGAGGTACTGCTGTGTATTCTGCTTACTGTCATAATATAGCAAGACTTCATGTTGTTTGAAGAAAAATTACTCACCTTAGTAATGTTGTTTCTTCTAATGGAGTCTTATATTATGACCTCCCCAACCTGCCCCTCTCAGAACCTCTACTTGGGTGGGGTGCGGGCAACTTGGTGTGGGCACCTTTTTATGCCCTGTTAGCATTTTTGTCCCCTTTTGGGGCTTTGGGTGTGTGTGTGTGTGTTTTATTATACTTATGTTTTATTCTCATATTATTAGAATTGTGTTAGTATTTCTGGTCCCCTGACTTGAGTCTTGGGTGTTGGGACCAGCAATGGTTGTTATTATTTAGGTAGCCATTTGGCTAGTGTAGGTTACAGCTTCCACACAGACCTTAGTGAGTTTGGCTAGTAAAGATCTGACAGTTCAGGTTTGAAATAACACAGATAGAGCTGCTTCTTAGAGCTCGTGGCCAAAATTCTATTTTGGAATGGTTTTAACCATTTCACCTCCGGAGCAGTTCTAGAGCTGGATCAAACTGCTACTGTCATAATATTGCAAGACTCCATTAGAAGAAACAACATTACTAAGGTGAGTAATTTTTTCTTCCGGTGGGTTAGGCCATTGTAGGCCCAGCCTTGGAGCTTTGGCAGCGGCCTGCTTCCTGTCCTGCGCCCTTGGCCAGGATTGTCAGGAAGTATGTGGTCCCTACCGCTCTTTGCCGAGTTTTCGGAGCACCCCTCTACCAAGGGGTTGGTCACCGACAGCGTTTTCTGGCGTTCTGGGAACGCTAGGGACGTAGACAAGCCTCCCGACAAAGAGTCCAAAAAGCTGGACTACGCCGGGTGCAAGGTGTACGCTGTGTCCTCCCTTGGCCTCCACCAGGCCAGCTCTGCCATGCTGATGGCATACTTCTCCCACGCCCTCATGGGCTCCCTGGATGAGGTGATCCCTCATCTCCCGGCTGACCTGCAGACCACGGTCTGGCAGGTTCGGGACCAGGGTAGGGCGGTGGCGAAGCAGCAGCTCCAAACAGCTCTGGACATAGGGGACTTCTGTGCCAGATCGGTTGTGGCCGCGGTGGCCATGTGCCGCAGAGCATGGCTGAGGATATCCACCTTCACGGCGGACACCCAGCACAAGTTGGCAGATGTCCCCTTCTTGGGGACCAACCTCTTTGGCCCTGGAGTGGAAGGTCACCTCCAGCGGATCGAAAAGTCCAATGCCATTATGGACTCGGTCACCTCCACCCAGAAGGACGAAGGCTGCCGACAGCAGCAGCACAAGCCCTTTTGTCCTTCTGCACCTGCGGCACATCTGGCCCAACAGCACCAGCACCAGGGCCAGCAGGCTCGCGCTTTTCATCCCAAACCCAAACCCGCAGCTTCCTCTACTAGGAAGCAGTGAGGTAAAGGCCCAGGAGGTCCCTCGGCCGGTCTCTCCTCCAAGCCTGCCCAGTGACGGGTTGAGGGGTGTCGCCCCCAGCGTAGTCACTCCCCCCTGGGTTCCCCCATGGGGGGAAGGCTCCGCCACTTCCTTTCCACCTGGTCCGCTATCACCACGGACCGCTGGGTGTTGGAGGTGGTAGGAAAGGGCCTGCCTCTGGAGTTCGAGCAGGCTCCACCCTTTCGAGCCGTCGCCCCTCGGGGGGGCCACGGGGTCCGCAGCCTCGCTGTCAGCCTTCCGAGCCGATATTGCCCTGCTCCTCGAAAAAGAGGTGATCAGGAAGGTGGCGGATCCTCCTCCAGACCCGGGGTTTGTGTCCAGGTATTTCCTGGTCCCAAACGGATGGGGGGCTGGCGCCCCATTCTCGACCTGCATGACCTGAACAGGTTCCTAAGGTCTCGGACATTCAGGATGGTCACTCTGGCTCAGATAATCCCATCCTTGGAACGAGGCATGTGGTTCTGTTCCCTGGACCTCCAGGATGTGTTCTTTCACGTCCCAATCCATCTGTCTCATCAGAGATTCCTCCGCTTCAGAGCGGAGGGATCCCTTTACGAGTTCTGGGCCATGCCCTTTGGCCTCTCCCTAGCTCCCAGGGTCTTCACCAAATGCGTGGCAGTGGTGACAGTATTCCTGCGGCACCAAAGGGTCCAGGTGTACCCCTACTTGGACGACTGGCTGATCGCAGCCCCCTGCAGAGCGGAGATGGAGCGGTCCAGAGATCTGGCCCTCCAGGTTTGCTCTCAGATTGGCCTCCTCATCAATGAGGCCAAATTGGAACTCCTGCCAAAGCAGGTGATACTTTTCTTCGGGGCAGAGCTTGACTCTCTTCGAGCCAGAGCACGGCTCCTGGCAGACAGGGCCGAGGTTCTTTCCTCCTTTGCCCAATCATTTCAGGTTGGGCAGTCGCGCCCTGCCCGGGACTTCCTGGGCCTCATGGCGGCCTGCACCAGCGTGGTCCATTGGGCCCGCTGGTGCATGCATCCCCTTCAATGGGGACTGGCCAGCCAGTGGTCACAGTGCTTCGATCCGTTGGATCAGCTAGTGACAGTGACCCAGGGGATGTGGAACGCTCTCCAGTGGTGGACCATTCCGGCACATCTGCAGGAGGGCATCCAGTTTGTCCGCCCCGAGCCGACGGTCTCTCTATCGACTGATGCCTCTCTAATGGGTTGGGGTGCCCATCTGGGGGAGCACAGAGCGCATGGTCTCTGGTCCCCCCGGGAGTCCTGATGTCACATCAACCTGCTGGAGCTTTGAGCTGTTCGTCTAGCCCTCACCGCCTTCGCTCGGTTTCTACGGGGTCAAGTGGTTCAGGTCCAGACGGACAATATCACGACCATTTACTACCTAAACCGCCAGGGCGGGATGCGCTCCATGCCTCTGTGCAGGGAAGCTCTCCGCATTTGGTCTCTCGTGCGCAGCCTGGAGGCGGATCTCCTCGCCATTCACGTGGCAGGAGCCTCCAACACCCTGGCCAATGCCCTAAGCCTCATAGGGGCTGCGTCTCATGAGTGGTCTCTCCTGCTGGAGGTAGTACAAGATCTCTTCTCCCACTGGGGCATGCCTCAGGCGGACCTGTTTGCCTTCAGGGAGACTGCAAAACTGAGACTGTTTCATGCCCGCCCCCCTCAGCAGGGCTCGCTGCAGGGGGATGCCTTCTCGAGGCCATGGACCCTGGGCCTCTTCTACGCCTTTCCCCCATTTCCCTTGATCCACAAGGTGCTTCTCAAGCCGAGGAGGGACAGGGCACAGGTGATTCTGGTAGCCCCAGACTGGCCCTGTCAGTTCTGGTATCCAGATCTCCTCAGTCTCAGCTCCAGGCTCCCGAGGCGGCTTCCAGCCCACCCGGACCTGATCTCAGTCAATCAGGGGAAGGTATTCCATCCGGACCTTCAATCCCTGCACCTGATGGCCTGGTTTCTGAGCGGCTAGAGTTCCAGGCCTTGGGTCTTTCCGACAAGGTCCTCAGTGTCGTTGAGGCGTCCTGTAAGGAGTCGACCAGAAAATGCTACGCCTTCAAATGGAAGAGATTTTCCATTTGGTGTCAGGGCAAGGGCCTGGACCCTTCCTCCTGTTCCTTGGCAAGCATTCTGGACTACCTGTGGTCCCTTTCAGCAGGCATTGGTCAATCACCCCTTATGTACCTGAGTAGCTATTTCTGCCACTAGGCATGGGCCAGGAAGTAGCCCTGTGGCACAAGAGAAGGTGGTCGGCACTTTTCAAAGGCCTTGATCACATATCCTCCGGTGCGAGAACGCCCACCTCCGTGGGATCTACTGCTGGTATTGGCTAAGCTCATGGGCAGGCCATTCAAACCGATGCACAGGTGTGACATCTCTCACCTGTCGTGGAAGACCGCCTTCTTGGTGGCTACCACGTCAGCCAGAAGGATGGGAGAGCTCCAGGCGCTTTCCATCGAGTCTCTTTATCGGGTCTTCCACAGGGACAAGGTTGTCTTGCGCCCCCACCCGAAATTCCTTCCGAAGGTGGTGTCGGAGTTTCACCTTAACCAGGTGTTGACTCTGCCAGTGTTCTACCCCAGTCGCACCTCGGAGGCCGAATATAGGCTCCATGCTTTGGACCCTAGAAGAGCGCTCACTTATTATAAGGAGCGGATGGCTAAAGTTCGGGGAGAGGTTCGCCAGCTGTTTGTCACCTGCGCTGAAGCCGCACCTGGCAGACCTGCAGCCAAGCGGACAATAGGCAGGTGGGTCACCTCCTGCATAGATCTCTGCTATAGGTTTGCGGGCATGGAGCCTTCCAGAGGGATAAGAGCTCATTCTACCCGCCATACCGCTGCATCGGTAGCTGCTTCCAGGGACGTCCCTATCCAGGAAATCTGCAGGGCTGCTACCTGGAAGTCAACACATACCTTCATCACCCATTACCACATCGACCTTGAGTCACGCTGGGATGCTGGTTTTGGGGCCTCAGTTCTCCAGTTTTTATTCCGTAAGTAGGGGGCGTGCGCGCGTTGCCTCCCTCTTCCCGGAGAACTGCTAGGAGTCTGCCAGACAGTATGGATGAACAACATATCCATGTCCCTAGAAATACAGGTTACTCACCTGTAACAGGAGTTCTAAGAATGGTATATGTTGTTTCATCCACGACCCACCCGATCTCCCCGGCTTCGACGCACGACCTGGCTTCCAGCGGGCTAGATCTGGCATCATGTGGTGGAGCCGAGAGTTTTTCCATCCAGGTGGGTGGGTGGGAGAAGCCAGCTTGAAGACCTTCCGGCAAGATTTAAAGCGGCAAGGAACCTGCCAGACAGTGTGGATGAACAACATATACCATTCCTAGAACTCCTGTTACAGGTGAGTAACCTGTATTTCATCTCCCTTTTTCATTAACTTTGCAGTCCTTTCCTCTGTCTGTGCCTTTGCACTTCTAACTACCTTCGCTGCCTCCCTTCGTTTCTCTCGGTAAGCCTTCCTATCCCCCTTCTTCTGTGTTTTTTTTGTTTTTTTGTGCGTTTTAAATGCCTTTTTTTTTTTTTTTACTCTTACCTTTTTTTGCTACGTCTTAGAGAACCAGAGAGGTCTCCTTTTTCTCTTGCCTTTGCTCACCTGCCTTACACAGAGGTTTGTAGCTCGCCTAATTCCCTCTCTTATTTTTGCCCACCTTTCGTCGACTCCCCCCAGTTTTCCTATCCTCTCCAGGGCTTTCTTCAGACATTCTCCCATTTTCTTAAAATCTGCTGTCCCGAAGTCCAGGAACTTCAACGTTGTGTGATTTGATTCTGACCTGCTCCTTACCTCAAACCACACTGTATGGTGGTCGTCGTTTCCCAGGTGGTCCCCCACTCTGACATCAGTCACACTGTCCTCATTTAACAGTACTAAGTTCAGAAGTGCCCCCTCGTGAGTGGGTTCCAACATTAATTGCCTAAGGAACTCCCCTTGCATGGAGTCCAGGATGTACCTACTCCTGGCTGTAGCTGCAGCAGATCGACTCCAATCCACGTCCGGTAGATTGAAGTCTCCCACTATCAGTACCTCCCCCTTGTGAGCCATCTTCCGGATTGCTTCTAGTATTTCCTTGTCAACCTCTTCCTATTGTGTTGGAGGTCTGTAGATCACTCATGTTCTAATAGCGGACCATTTCCTTCTTTTCAGAGTGTTCCACAGTGTTTCCTCACCTCCCTTCTCCCCCTGTATTTCCATGGATTTTATGTTATCCTTTACATACAGTATAGAGCCACTACTCCCCAATTACTACCTACTCTGTCCCTTGTGAACAGCGTGTATCCTGGAGTGGCTACTTCCCAATTCTGGTTTGCATTGCATCAGATCTCCATGATGGTGACCAGGTCTAAGTTCATGTCCGCTTTCGCCGTGGTGACCTCCAGGTCTGAAACCTTGTTGTTCAGACTTCTTGCATTTGCACACTTGGCTTTCCAGGCTGTGCTACCACCCTGTATCCCTTTTCCCTTCTGCCCTCCCTTTTCCTGTACACTATGTTTTTAGTTTTATTTCTGCGTTGTATCCCCAGACCTTCATTGTTGTTTGCCCCTTGTCGAGTATTCTCTTCCTTCTTATATTCTTTGCATGTCTCTTGAGCTTGTTGGGGATGACAGTGTTTGTTCTTCTGCCTCCTTCCGCCTCAGTCCTCAGGTTCTGCTGCCTCCCCACCACCACTTCTCATGCACTAAGGTTGTGGTCTGGCACAAGCTCTAATCAATCAGTGGAGAGTTCACATCTGATGCAGCTGTCTGGCACTGTCCCGTCAATGAATCATCATTATCCATGTTGGGATCCGTCAATGCGCAGTTGCTGTTACTATGTTTGCACTATTTCATCAGCTCCTGCCTCAGGCTCTGCCGTCAATGCTAACCCTGTTGCTGCCGCCACTTACGCCACTGACAACTTTGCTGATATTACCAGTGGCCTTTAGGCCAGTTACTAAGCCTAGCCAAGGGAATCCTTCATTGACGCCTGGGTCGTCAAAACTTCCTTCCATTTGGCCTCCTTCTCCTGCTGTCAAGCTGCTGTCTGTTCCCGTCGACCCACTGCCTGTTCCTGTTAACGAGGAGAAGGAACTGGAATGTCATCTAGATTTATTGGAGGAAAAAAGTGATGGAAGAGTGAACCCCACAACCCAGATGTTGTGCGCACCAGCTCTATATTATTCTCCTCCTGTAGTGAGGACAGTGTACATTATACACCTAGGTCCCCTCCTGCAGTTGCCTCTTTTAGGCTTTCCTGTGGAAGATGCATTTCAAGTTGGGCTTCACAGCTGAGGAGGAGGGTTTCTTAGAGATGATGCGTTATTAATTTTTAGAGGTTTCTGCACTGCTTACTGTTATTGTTCCTTCTATTCATTCGGCTTTGGAGGATGCCACTATGACTGCTTGGCACAGGCCCAGTGCTCTGCTGATCATGCTTGTATGGTGGATAAGCAATATCCTGCCTCCTCAGACAAGCCTTATTATTCCACTCAGCCTGAAATGGATTCTGTGTTTATTGTGGTTGCACATGACCATTCTAAAGCTCTAAAGCACATGAGTTGTAGAATAGAGGAAGTTGGGTCTCATGGACAAAAGGGCATAGGTTTCTGCATCCCTTGACCTTAGAATTGCCAAATACCAGGCATATGTAATCAAATATCAAACTAGCCTGTGGAAGTCTGTGGCTGCCATGGCCGACAGGCTCATGCTGGTCCATCCAAGACAGTTGTTCTTAACACCTATCTACCCACTTGTGCAGGTTGACCCACTTGCACCATAGCCTTTGGTTGGAGCCCTGACCGAGGACTCCCATGCTGCAGCTGGCTTGAAAGGCTGGCTGTCAGTGGAAATCACCAATTGAGGCAACTCTAGGGTTGTCTACAGTAGCAGAGATGGTCGAGGGCCATTTTTGAGGAGTCCATGGATGACTTGGATGGCTCATCCATGCAGTCGTTGAAGATGCATACCTTCGATCACAGGTTGGTCAAGGAGTTGACTACTGACCATGGGCTGGTGTTATTCGGGACCCTACTTCAGCTAATCTCTGAGTTCATGTGTATCTCCCAGAGCCTTTTCAGAAAAGGGCTAAGTACCCTTGCACAGACACCCTTGATAGGGATGAATCCATGCGGATTGCCTTTCCCATGGCTGAGGCCATTTTGGAACTAGCTCTGGAACTTTGGCAGCATGCCTGGCACGCTTTGTCCTTATGGTCCACAAGTATGCACTCCCTACTGGCTCTCTTTCCAGGTTCTTGGACCACCTTTCAGCTGAGGGTCTGTTCTTGGACTCGTCCTGAAACCACAGGGTGTGAACAAGCTCTCCCACCAACAAGGAGTCAAAAAATCATGACCATGCGGCCAAGAAGGTCAGTGCCTCCTCCTCCTCCCTCACTTATGCCATGATGATGGCCAACTTTGGCCAGTCCCTGCTGGGAGTGCTGGATGATGTCCTCCCTTGCCTACCTGCTGACAAGCAACTGCCAGTGAAGTTGTTCAGAGCTCAAGTGCTGGCTAAACACCAGCTCCAGATAGCGTTAAACTTGGGTGACTCCTGCACCCATGCCATGGCAGTGGCCATCATGATGTGTTGCGGGGTCTGACTAAGGCTCTTCACCTATACAGAAGATGCTCGGCACAAGCTGGCCAATGTCCCCATCTTGGGCACTGACCTCTTTGGTCTAGGGGTGGAATGCCATCTCACAGGGATTGAGAAGTCCAGCACATCCCTGGATTTTGTGGCTTCGTCCCAGAAGGACCTGAAGGCCCAGAAACCGAAAAAGAAGACCTTTCCATGTTGGTCCTTTCAGCCACAGCAGCCTCAGTAGCAGCCACAGCACTAGCAATACCAAGCCTGGCACCCCAAGGCCAAATTCTCAGGCCAGGGACACAAAAGAGGTGGGGTATGGGAAGTGGTACCCTTCCAATCTCAGCAGCCGATGCCCCCTCCAAGGCTGCCTAGTGATGGGACAATGGGTGTCTGCCTCCAACCTGTACAGTCCCTGATCAAGCTGTGTGTATGTGTGTATGTATGTGTGTGTGGCGTTGGGTTTTCCACTTCTGGCGGCACTGGTCTATCATTACTACGGTGAAGTGGGTTCTCGAGGTGGTAAGCAGAGGGCTGCCTCTAGGCTTCAAGGCTCTCCCTCCTTAGGAGTTCTTAGTGTTGCAGGACACACTGTCAGCCCTGCAGGAGGATGTCACTCAGCTCTTTGCGAAAGGAGCTACAGGTCGTGTTACAGACGCCCTGGCAAGTCAGGGGTATGTGTTCACGTACTTCCTGGTCCCGAAATGGACAGGGGGGCTGGCGCCCCATACTGGATCTGCTCAGTCTCAATAATTGCGGACAGTCAAATTCTGCTTGGTCACTCTGAACCAGATCATACTATCCCTGGAGCAGGTGATGTGGTTCTGCTCCCTGGACCTTCAAGATTCTTCACAGAGAGGGTGGTGGATGCTTGGAATGCACTGCCAGAAGAGATCATCTCGTTGAAGACAGTGGGCAGCTTTAAGTGAGACTGGGATAGGCATAGGGGAAGGTAAAGATCATGGATAGGGAGGAGTGGGGAGGGAGGGCAAGGACATTAGCTCAAGCTGTGGACCCTGCAGTACAAGCAGACTGGATAGACCAAATGACCTTCTTTTGCTGGCTTCTTCGTATGTTCGTATGCGTTCTTCCACATTCTAGTCCGTCTGTCCCACTGGTGGTACCTCCGGTTCCACACCGTTCCAGGTGATGCCCTTCGGCCTCTCAGCCATGCCAAGGGTCTTCATGAAGTGCGTGACAGTGGTGGCAGCCTTCCTGGGGTGCAGGGGTGTCAGGATGTATGCCCACCTGGTCAACTAACTGAATGCTGGACCATCCAAGGAGGTTGTGAAGCAGTCCAGGGATCTGTTCCTCCAGATGTGCAGAGACTTGTGCCTCTTAGTCAACCCAGTCAAGTCAGGACTGATCCCCTCGCAGGTGATTCACTTCATCGGGGCAGAGCTAGACTCCGTGTGGGCCATGACCAGCGTCCCTGCAGACTGGAGACTGGATCTTGCCTTCTTTGCCTGATCATTTCAGTTTGGGCACTCACACCCTCCCTGGGATTACTTACAGTTGCTGTGGCACATGGCATCATGCACCAGCATGGTCCTGTGGGCCTGATGGTGGATGGGGCATCTGCAGTGGGAGTTGGGTTATCAGTGGTGCCAGCGCCTAGCACACTTGGACTAGACAGTCACAGTGGCCCAGCTAATGTGGAATGCCATCCAGTGGTGGCTTATTCCAGAACATCTGGAAGAAGGAGTCCTGTTTGTCTACCCAGAGCTGACCATCATGCTAACAATGTATGCATCGCTGATGGAGTGGGGAGCACACCAGGGGGACAAAAGACCCCATGGGAGTCCCGTCTCCACATCAACCTCCTGGAGCTCTGTGGAGTGTGGCTAACTCTGGTAGAATTCACTCCTTCGGTCAGCGGTCCGTTAGTGCGAATCCAGATGGACAACTCCATGACCATGTTCTACCTGAACAGGCAGGCGGCACACACTCCTTTCCTTTGTGTTGGGAGGCCCTCCGCACCTGGACTCTCTCGTGCACAGCATAGGTGCAGATCTCCTGGTAGTTCATGTCACCAGAGCAGACAGTCAGCTGGCAGGCACTCTGTCAGGTAGGAGAGATGTTAAAGGAGTGGTCACTGCATCAGGAGGTGGTGAACCACCTGTTCTAGGAGCGTGGGTATTTTATTTATCCACACTCATTGGCAGGTCCCCTTCCACTTTAAATTTTGCTGGAAGTTTTCAAGCAAGCTCCTCCCACCCACCCGGGTGATATATGCCTTGGCTGTACCCCATGACACCAGATCTTCCTTTCCATTGGAAGATTCAGGTTGCCTCCCTCGTGCTCATGCATTTCGTAGGCCCTGGCTCAAACTTCGGTTCTACGAAATTAAAAGTGTTCGAGTTCAGCGATCGCTTTTTATATTGATTATGGAAGAAAAAATCTTCCTGGTTCACTTGAAATTGTGCCTGTGTGACAAAAATATCATGTACCTATCCCCTCCTCACCATGCCTACTGCCTTGGTGTCGGCCATGACACCTCGTCCTGCAATTTTTGCTTGGCGCTCCATCACAACATCCTGGACGATCATCTTGCATGCTGGAAACTGTGGAGACCGGAGAAGAGGAACCCTCCGGTGAAGTCCAAGGAGGCTAGGTGGGCGGTTTCTTCAGCTGTGGGATCTGCTGAGCAATTGGAACGCATGCAGGCATTCGAGGAAGAAGCCACTCATGCTGTGGACTCTCGGAGCTTCTTCGTTCTGCTCAACCTTGTCTCCACCTTCTCGAGGTCCTTCCGGGAGTTGTGCCAGTCTCTTTCCACCGGGGAGAGGCACCTGCAGTCTCATACTCCTCCCAATCCCGTAAGCGAGATAAGGCGCTCTTGGGACCGGGAGAGGTCTCAGTCCCAGGAGCATGCGGTCTCGACCTCGGTTGAGATTGCTTCTTTGGCCACTGGCTTCTCAGACCTTCCATCGGGCCAGCCGACCAAGGATGTGACTGATGAGGTCGAGATTGTTCTCGACCCAATCGA
This sequence comes from Neoceratodus forsteri, assembly GCA_016271365.2. Classification (NCBI taxonomy): domain Eukaryota; kingdom Metazoa; phylum Chordata; order Ceratodontiformes; family Ceratodontidae; genus Neoceratodus; species Neoceratodus forsteri. The sequence goes on along the minus strand of CM057450.1, from coordinate 879,660,840 downwards.
CCCGCTGTCGCCAACTCTGGTTGATGACTCCTTGGAGAGGACTCCAGTCCTTGTCTTCCCTGATGAGGAGACCCAACCAGATGGCGTCCCCATTGAGGACCTGGTTCTGGACCCCTGGAAGTCACTGGTCCCCACAGTGTCTCCTGAGCGACCGAGTCAGCCCGCCCGATCTCGGTCGAGGTCTAGAACCCCTTGTCCGAAAGGCAGAAGACGACCCATAAGTACTCAAAAAAGAGGCGACGCCATCGGTCATTCTCATCCTCCTCGGATGAGGAGTGGATCTGGCGGAAACTCCATCGGCGCTACGAGGACCTCATGTGGCAACAGTTGATCTTGTCCAGGCACAAGCCTTCCCCGGCTCCTACCCCGGCCATTACTTGACTTTCACCTCCTAGGCCGAAGCTGACCCCATCAGAGCCGAAATCTCCGGTTCCCCTGCCCGTGGGTCCGTCGAGACCACCTGTTCTGCCCAAATCGGTCTCTCCACTGATTGTGATGGGACCACTGCCTAAGCAGCCTGTGGGAGGGGCTCCTTCCAAAGAAGACAGACTGGACACCGGGCTTCTCCGGCATTTGTCGTCACGGTCACCCTGGACCGCCCCCAGCTACGTCAGATTCGGATGTCACCGGACTTCATTCTCATCCTGGGATGATGAATAGTCTGTTGGCTTAGGGACAGAGGAAGGTCCTTCCTCCTTCCAGGGGATCCTTTGCCTCATCTGAGTCCACAGGGATGCCCCTGGAGCCTATCCAGAAAAAGGCGGAGTACCCTCTTACGGACATCCTTAAGAGAGGGGATACCCTAATGGAGGCCTTCCCTGTGGCTGAGGCCATTGAACTCTGGCAACGTCCTGCCTCTTGTCCAGCTCCACCTGCCTGCATGGCCCGCAAGTATGCGGTGCCCGTGGGGTCCCTAGCAGGGTTCACAGTGCACCCTTCGACCGAGAGCCTGGTGACCGCCTCTGTGTTCAGGCCCATACTGGCAGTTCTGCTGATACGGACCGACCTCCCAATAAAGAGTCCAAGCTCCTGGACTATTATGCTAGGAAGGTCTATGCTACTTCCTTCTTGGGCCTACGTCAGGCAAGTTCGGCCGTCATCATGGCACACTTCTCTCACGCCCTTCTCGGGTCATTAGATGAGGTCCTCCCACATCTCTCCGCTGACATGTAGACCACAGTCAAGCAGGCCCGATACCAGGGCAAGACGGCCCTGGACATTGGGGACTCTTGTGCCCGCTCGATGGCTGCAACAAATGCCTCTCACCACAGGACTTGGCTGAGGCTCTTTTCCTTCCCGGCGGATACTCAACACAAATTAGGTGACGTGCCCTTCCTCAGGACCGACTTGTTCGGCCCAGGAGTGGTCAGTTACCTTCAATGCATAGAGCAGTCCAGTGCCACCTTGGATGCTGCTTCTGCCAAGGGTTCTTCGAGCAAGAACCAGCAGAAGAAGAAGCCTTTTCGGCACTCTTCCCCTGCATTTCAGCAGTCCCCCTTTCAAGGGGGACAGCAGCACAAGCATCAGCAGCAGGCTCAAGCTTGGCACCCTCGGCCCAAGCCTGGACCTCAACGTGCCTGTAAAGGAGGCTGAGGCTCAGATCCTGGATCCTCCTCCTCCTCCAGGCCTGCTCAGTGATGGAGTGGGGGCTGCCACCCCTACTTCCATCACGCCAGTTCTGGGTCCTCCTGTAGGGGGCCGGCTCAGTCACTTCCTTTCCGCCTGGTCCGATGTTACTTCAGACAGGTGGGTTCTTGAAGTGGTCGGTCAGGGACTGCCTCTAGAGTTCAAGCAGTACCCTCCCAGTTGATCCCGCGCCCTCAAGAGGAACGGATAACTGCTCACACCCAGTTGGCTCTTTGAGACGACATCACTCAACTCCTCCTCAAGGAGGCAGTAGCTCCTGTGGCAGATCCTCCAGCAAAACCAGGCTTCGTCTCCAGGTATTTCCTGGTGCCCAAGTGGACGGGGGGCCGGCACCCCATTCTATATCTCCATGACCTGAATCAGTATCTCAGGGCACACACCTTTCGGATGGTCACTCTGTCCCAGATCATATCATCCTTGGAGCGAAACATGTGGTCCTGTTCACTGTATCTACAGGATGCGTTCTTGCACGTCCCAATCCGTCTGTCCCATCAGTGGTTCCTCCGCTTTAGGGTCGAATGGACCCTGTACGGCCTGTCATCGGCCTCCCGGGTCTTCATCAAATGCATTGCAATGGTGGTGGCCCATCTTCGGTGTCGGAGGGGGGTTCAGAATTTACCCCTACCTTGATGATTGGTTCCTTGCAGGTTCCACCCAGCAGGAGGTGGAGAGGCCCAGGGACCTGGCCCTCCAGACCTGCTCCCAACTTGGCCTCCTGATCAACGAGGCCAAGTCGGAACACTTGCCTTCTCCGGTGATGGGCTTCATCGCAGCAGAGCTCTACTCTTGTCAAGCCAGAGCTCGGCTCCCGTCGGACAGGGTGAAGGTCCTCTCCTCCTTTGCCCATCATTTCTGGTTGGGCACTTGCGCCCTGCCTGGGACTTTCTGTGCCTTCTGGGTTACATGGCGAAGTGCACCTCAGTGGTCCTTTGGGCCCGGTTGCACATGCAGCCCCTCCAATGGGAGTTGGCTGCCCAGTGGACTCAGCGCCACGGTCATTCGACCACCTGATCACTGTAACCCTGAAGATGTGGGACACTGTCCAATGGTGGACCGCCCCAGACCGGTTGCAGGAAGGGATCCTGTTTGTCCACCCCGAGCTGATGGTCGTCCTCACGACCGATGCCTCTCCCATGGGCTGGGGAGCCCACATGGGGGACAAAAGGGCCCATGGGCTCTGGACCCCCAAGGAGTCCCGATGCCACATCCACCTGTTGAAGCTCAGATCAGTCAGACTGGCACTGTCAGCATTTGCTCCTCAGCTCCGGGGTCAAGTGGTTCAAGTCCACACGGACAATACCACGACCTTGTAGTATCTTAACAAATAGGTCGGCATGCACTCCTGTCTGCTGTGCAAGGAGGCGCTCCGCATATGGACCCTCATGAGCTGACTGGAGGAGGATCTCCTAGCCATCCATGTGGCAGGAGCCTCGAACCATCTGGCAGATGCTCTCAGCCGCTTAGGCCAGACATCCCATGAGTGGTCTCTCCATCCAGAGGTAGCTTACAGCCTGTTCTCCCATTGGGGCAAACCGATGGTGGACCTGTTTACCTGCAGTGTAAACACCAAGCTGAGGTTGTTTGATGCCGGCCCCCCCCCCAGCAGGGCTCGCTGCAGGGGGATGCCTTCCCGAGGCCGTGGACCCCAGGCCTCCTCTTCGCCTTCCCTCCATCTCCCTTGATCCACAAGGTGCTCCTTAAGGTGAGGAGGGACAAGGTGAAGGTGATTCTGGTAGTCCCAGACTGGCCGCGTCAGTTCTGGTATCCAGATCTCCTTAGCCTCAGCTGCAGGCCCCTGGAGTGGCTTTGTACACACTCGGACCTGATGTCACTCAGTCAGGGGAAGGTATTCCATCCGGACCTTCAATCCCTGCACCTCACAGCCTGGTAACCGAGTGGCTAGAGTTCCAGGCTTTGGGTCTTTCACTGTGGTGGAGGCATCCAGAAAGGAATCGACCAGGAAATGTTACACCTTCAAATGGAAAAGGTTTTCCATTTGGTGTCAGGGCAAGGGCCTGGACCCTCTGTCCTGTCCGGTGGCTAACATTCTTGACTACCTTTGGTCTCTCTCCAAAGGGGGTCTTCGGGAATCGACCATCAGGGTGCACCTGGCAGCCATCTCTGCTTACTGGGCATGGGCTGGTCAGCTGATGGTGGCGCAGGAGAAAGTGGTTGGGCGCTTTTTCAAAGGCCTGGATCAGATATCCCCTCCGGTGCGTGAACCTCCACCTCCATGGGATCTACTGCTGGTACTGGCAAAGCTCATGGGCAAGCCATTCAAACCAATGCACAAGTATGCCTTGTCACACTTGTCATGAAAGACTGCCTTCCTGGTGACTATCACGTCTGCCAGAAGGACAGGGGACCTCCAGGCGCTTTTGGTGGACTCCCCTTATCTGGTCTTCCACAAGGACAAGGTTGTCCTACGCCCCCACCCAAAATTCCTTCAGAAGGTGGTGTCAGATTCTCACCTTAACCAGGTGTTAACTCTGCCGGTATACTACCCTAATTACACCTCAGAGGCTGAGTACAGGCTCCATACTTTGGATCGGAGACATGCTGTCTCCTATTACAAGGAGGGGATGGGGGAAATTCGGGGAGAGGTTCGCCAGCTGTTTGTCACCTATGCTGAAGCCGCTTCTGGCAGACCTGCAGCAAAATGAACCATAACAAGATGGATTACATCATGCATAGGTGTGTGCTATGAGTTGGCGGGCAAGGATCCTCCCAGAGGGATAAGAGCTCATTCTACCCACCATACTGCTGCATTGGTGACTGCTTCCAGGGACATCCCTATCCAGGAAATCTGCTGGGCTGCTACCTGGAAGTCAGTAAACACCTTCATCACTCATTAGCACATCGACCTTGAGTCTCGCCGGGATGCTGGTTTTGGGGCCTTGGTTCTCCAATCTCTGTTCCCTAAGTACAGGGTGTGCACCTTGCCTCCCTCCTCCCAGAGAACTGCTAGGAGTCTGCCAGTGAGTGTGGATGAACATCATATCCACGATCCTAGAAGAACAGGTTACTCACCTGTAACAGTAGTTCTAGGAGTGGTATATGTTGTTCATCCACATGGACCCACCAGACCTCCCTGCCATGGACGACAACACCTGGCTTCCATGGGCTAATATCTGGCGTCATGGGGCGGAGCTGAGGTATATACCACCCGGGTGGGTGGGAGGAGCCAGCTTGAAGACTTCCAGAAAGATTTAAAGTGGAATGGGACATGCCAATGAGTGTGAATGAACAACATATACCACTCCTAGAACTACTGTTACAGGTAAAAACCTGTTCTCCCTGTGGGGCACACCTCTGGTGGACCTGTTTCCCTCCTGGGAGGATGCAAAACTGATGCTGTTTTGTTCCAACCCCCCACAGTCTGGGACACTAATGGCGGGATGCCTTTGTCAGATCCTGGTGGACCCCAGGTGTCATGTATGCATTTCCTCATTTCCCCTTGGTCCACAAGGTGGTGGTCAAGGCTCGTAAGGAAAAGGCACAAATGATCCTAATAGCTCCAGACTGGCCATGGCAGTTCTGCTACCCAGATCTCCTCAGCCTCAGCAGCAGGCCTCAGTGATGGTTACCTCTTCACGTGGACCTGCTGATCAGACAGCAGGGGAAGGTTCTGCACTTAGACCTTCAGTCCCTGCACCTCACAACCTGGTTCATGAGTGGCTAGAGTTCCAGACTGTGGGACTTTTGGAAGATGTGCTCCACACTGTGATGGCCTCCGGAAAAGAGTTGACTTGCCAGTACTTTGCCTTTAAATAGAAAAGTTTTTCCATTTGATGTCAGGGCAAGGAGCTTAATCCCTTTGCCTGCCCTGTGGCTAGTATCCTCGAGTACCCCTGGTCCTTCTCCAAGCTAGGGTGCACCTTGCAGCCATCTCTGTGTACAGAGCACAATCTGGTATGTCGACGGTGTCAGAGGAGATCGTGGTTGGGCGCTTTATCAAGGGTCCAGACCACTTGTCCCCTCCGGTGTATGAACCACCACCATGGGACTTACTGCATGTGCTGGCTATGCTCATGGGTAAGCCATTTGAGCCTATGGACAGTTGTGAGATGTCACACCTGTCACAGAATACTGCCTTCTTGGGGGCCATCATGTCAGCCAGAATGATCAGTGAACTCCAGGTGCTCTCAGCTGAGTCTCCATATCTGGTCTTCCACAGGGGCAAGGTCATCCTTCGCCCCCAGCCAAAGTTCCTCCCAAAGGTTGTATCAGAGTTCCATCTTAACCAGGTGATGAACCTTCCAGTATATTTTACCAACCTATTTTCAGAGGCTGACCGCAGGATCATTACTTTTGACCTGCAGAGGGCACGCTCTTACTATGCAGAGCACATGGCTGGAAGTTCGGGGTGAGGCTCGCCAGCTGTTTGCAAAATAGGCTGAAGCAACGCTTGGCAGACCGGCAGCAGAGTGGATGATTGGCAGATGGATAGCATCCTGCTATAGGTTGGCTTGTAGGGAGCCTCCGGTAGGGCTCAAGGCTCATTCCACCAGACATATGGCAGCCTTGGTGGCTACTGCCTGGGACATTCCTGTCCAGGAGATCTGCAGGGCTGCCACCTGGAAGTCAGCAGCACACACCTTTATCTCCCATTACAGCATTGACCGTAGAGTCTCATCGGTATGCTGCATTTCAGACCTTTGTTCTCCAATCTCTGTTCATCAAATAGGTGTGTAAGCCTTGTCCTCTCCTCCTGAAGAACCTCTGGAAGTCTACCAGTGTGTGGACAGTGAACTGTATCCATGCCCCTAGAAAACAGGCTACTCGTCTTTAACCATAGTTCTAAGAGTGTTATTTAGTTCACATCCTCACCACCCACCTGGCCTCCTGTTGGCAAGTGGCACACAGATACCTGCTTCCAGCATGCAAGATCTGACATCATGGGGCAGAGCTGGAGGATATACCACCTGGGTGGTGGGAGGAGCTTAGCTGAAAATATGAAAATCCTTAAGATAAAATTACTCAGCCAGTAGAGCTGATATGACCTCTTACCGAACAAGATGTTGATTTCCAAGAAAACATAGTAGTTAAGAGAGGCTGCATCTAGTAACAAACTGTAAAAATATTTTAAAGCCCCATGAGCATAATGATGGATTACATCCTTAACATCAAGCTACCAAAAGTATGGTTAAGTAAAGGAGGAAATTAGAAAACTCCCATTAATGTGTTTTATCAGTAAGCTAACATTTTAAAATAGCCCCCATTCAAGTCCATCAGATAGATAACAGCAGTTTCGTTAGCATCTATTTAGGAATTGTTCAGACCTGGTCAGTCAGTTCAGGCATGGTGATTTATGCCGAAGTGAAATGAATGCCTCACCATTTCAGGTCCCCTCGTCTTCCGAAGAATCGGTAATTGGAGCTTCCACGCCACGAACCGCTGCAAGCTCTTCCTCGATTTTCTGGACCCTACGACCGGCCTCTTCTGGGTCTGTAAATTGGTATGTATGTCCTCCATAATATATCCGAAGGCGGGCTGGCATTAGCAAAGAGTGGGTTACCCCGAGGCTCCTCAACTTTGCCTGAATGCCATCAAACTTTTTACGACGGGTTGTAGTGGCAAAAGACAAGTCGGGGGAAAAAGTGAGTAGTGTGACCCTGGTATTTTAAACAGTCTGCCGATCTAGCTGCCTGTAGAATAACATCTCTGGTGTTGCTGTTATTAGTTACCAGGAGAATGGTTTGCGGGCCCTCCTGCTGAGTGCTGGCTGATCTGGGGGATATTCTATAGGCCTTGTAAAAGTAATAAAGATGAAAGATCGTGTTCCAGGTAGGCATTGCTTTAAGAACTGCAGCAGATCGGATTCTTCTGATCCCTTCGGAATACCCACCAACCGAATATTGGAGGCCCAATTTGCATTTTCCAAGGCTTTTAATCGGCAATGCAAATGCGCATTTTCTTGGGCTAGCTTCGTGGTGGTATTCAACACTTTCGTGGCTTGAGATTCTGCCGCTACCGCTGTTTTACTGCCCATTTCTATTTTTAGATCTTACTCCCCCAGCCTTTGTAGTATTGTTTCAATTTTACCGTCGATGGCCTGCATCGGCAGCTGTAGGGCCTTCCATGGCGGTTCCTGTGGTGGGCGCTCTGATGCAGAGGTCGAGGCCTGTGGCTCCACCGGCTGCTGAAATTTGGAGCCCCCAGGGTCTCCCTTGTACGTTCCCTCCATTGCCAAGCTTGGTATCAAACTGCTCTACTGGATATGAGCTATCGAAAGGTGCTGGAATTGTAAAGTAATTCAGTCTTTCACAGGGTATTTTTGCTATAAAAGTCCAACCAGATGCAGACCTATTCTCTCCCACGTCCATTCAGTAAGGTGTTCAACAGCGCCCCCAGTGGCAACTTTAAAGACATTTTGACGAATCTGCACTTCCAATGGAACTGCCAGTGTGTGGATGTGAACTATATACACGACTTCTAGAACTACGGTTACACGTGAGTAACCTAGTTAATTTCAGAAGGGCATTGCTAGTGCGGATCAGTCTCACTTTTGACATTACAAAAGAGTTTAAACAGCAGCTGACATCTTCAGGAGAACTGTTAACAAAACATGATACTTAGACACAGTTCAGCTTGTATTTTAGATTAGTTTGATAGTCCTCCTCCTCATTATTTATTACTGAGGTCATTTGCATGAAAACAGGATCTTTGCTACTGAACAGTTCATCTAGCACTGTTGCTTTTTCCCTTCCTGAAGTCATAATGCACTGCTTATGGCATCACAGTTACTCCCATGGCAACAAACTGTGAAGTCACAACAGATGATTATGACTTGAAGTAGGTAGTAAGCTATAGATGCAGATCAACTTTAAGGGAACCCTAAGGGATAAGACCATGCACATTTCCTCAATAATAAATAATGGGGAGGAGAAGTATATAAACTATATATGGAATGCAAGCCAAATTGTACCTAATTTTTATGTTTTTCAAAGTTTTCTGTGAGGCGTCAGTAGCTCTTTAAAGCTGCAACATTGAATCAAAGACAGATTTCATGAGCTCACCAGTTTGAGTGCTCTTCAGAATAAATGTATCTATATTTAAATCTTGCATTTGAGTAGCTGGACTGATCTGTCCAAATACTAACTGACCATCTTTGGCTGAACAAAGTTCCTTTAAGAAAAAGAGGCTGCAGCAGCAGCTGCTTTCTGTTTTCACGCTGGTGTGACATGCCACACTGCAGGGAGGCCTAGTGCTGTGTCGCTGCCAATCTGTTTAGACAGCTTAATAACTTCAGGGACCTAATTTAACAACGTTTTTTCTTTTAAAGCCCAACATCAACCTTGGCCTGGTTATGATGGTGGAGCACATTGCTGTCCCATGTGGACAACCCAGGTTTGTGGTGTAATCCTGCATACACCCTTTCCAGGCCATTGGAGCTGTAGGAGCACTGTACAAGTATCATTCTTCAGCCCTAGGTGGGAGGGAGCTACATCCTTCTGCACAAGCAGCTTTTGTGAGTTGGTGGGGGGAACTTGATGTGGGTGACCACTCAATGTCAGTTCCTCAGGAGGATATTGTATGGTGGGGTGCAGTATATTTGAGCAGGGGTGATGGAAGGGAGAAATTAGAGGGCAAAATTTCCTTCCACAGACACTCAAAGATGACAGAGCCCCTCCCCCCCATATCCACAGCCCTGACTCTGCCTGCCTCTCCCCTGACCTACTGACTGCTTGTTGCCTGTGTTCCCTGTCTGTTTCACACCCCATGACAAGGTGGTAATTTGCTGGATTCGGTCAGAAGGGTTAAGGTCTATGTAGGAGATTAGTAGAGTGGAATAGTGGCATGGGCAGGAAACGTGGGGGTAGGAGTGGCCAGAGTAAGTGGGGAGCAGTGCCTCAGATGAATGTGGACAAAAACTGAAAATGAAACAAATGAAGTCCACCAAAGAAAGGAGAGAGAGATCTATTATATATAATATATATTTATTTTATTTAACAATTTGTGGCTGGGAAAGACACACTGAGCTGAAGCTCATTTCCGAGTGAATCCCCAGAGCACAAGGAGGTTAATTGACTTGCCCAGGGTCACACAGTATGCAAGTGGTGGTTGTGGGAGTAAAACCCATGTTTGCTGGATGTACCAAGCTTGTTCTCAGCTTTGTTTCTCTAATCTGTAGGCTGTTCTGTCAGTCCAAGTGGCTGGCTGGGGACTTGATGGGTGACCACCCCATGTCAGCTTTTCCACAGGGTGGTGCACGGTGAGACATTATGCATTTGTGCAGGGGTGGTGGGAGGGAGAAAATAGGGCGTGACATTTTTCTCCCTCAGACTCCAAATGATGGTCGCTCCTCTGACTCTGCCCATCTTTCTGGCTGCTATTTCCTATATGGGATACGTGATAGCTTAATAGAAGATACCAGAAATATCTTCATGAATTGTACTTGAACTCTGACCTCACGAGTGGTAAAGCCATGAGTGAGGTCAAAGTTGTCAAGTACAACAAATGAAGTTTGTTCTGGTATCTTCTGTTGAGCCAGCCTGCATTGGATGTATACAACACTGTGTTATATTTCATGCAGAGTTAAACCCCAAGCAGCATTTCTAAATTCTTGGCATTCCAGCATTTTTGGCAAGAGGAAAGACCATTGAAAATGTTCACTGCAACTGGTTAATGAGTAGGTCTTAGACTGATATTTTTAACTACTGAAATAGTGACATCAACTGAATGTGGCATCATTAACTTGGTAACATCTGTGTGTGACATCACTTACTACTGTCGTGGGCTGTAAGACTGCAACCAGAGGTGCAGACTAAAGGGGGCTGCCTACCCCTTACAAATAACAGAACCAACCGACACAGTCGCACTCTTGGAACCAGAAAGAAGCTTGCAGGACCAAAATCCAAACTTTTGGCATGAACACAAGGCAAGGCACCTTTATTTCTATACCGCCCTTTCCCAAAGGCTCAGGGCACTGTGCTATAAAAACTCTAAATTAAACAATTGAAGGGGTAAAATGAAGCAAAATAAAAATAATTAAAATAGTTAAAATTCAGGGAAAGCTTCAGTGAAGCAGAAAGGTTTTCTTCTTTTTTTTTTTATACTTCAGGTTTTATTGATATATTGATGTATCATCCATGTTCACAAGAACAATACATATAGCAATATGAATTGTACATTCAAGAAAAGTAGCCCCCTTAATTATGGCTGAGCACAGCCAGCAGCCGTCAACTGGGCTGCTCCCAAAAAGTAAAATATTACAATACATACCTTGTTATCTGTTCTAACAGGACAAAAGCTTGTGTCATTTTACAATACTTTAACTGTTTTGTCCCATATCTTAACAACAATTGAGACCACTGATCACAACCAATTCATACCGATTCAGAGTTCCTAACTCATACTGAGTTATTGGAGAAGAAGAAAAAAAAAACCTTCCTTACTCTTTGCCATTCCACCAGTTGTAGGTCTCGGCCTGAGGAAGGCAAGATTAAAGACTGACCATTCTCAGCTAAGAGCATTAACAAGTTTGCCAATTTCACTCTTTAACAGAGCACAGGCTCTGCACCCACCTCGTTCCCACCCTCTATTTAATAGGGACCACTCTTAACCCGTGCCATGGAGTAACAATGATCACCCAACTACCCCTATTTCTCCATCCTCCCAAGCAAGGAGCTCCCACCTGGTCCACCTATTGCTGAACTGTGAGGTTCTCAAATTTAAAGAAAAGGTGATTCTTTCATATATTTTAATATTGTTCACCAGGTCCTTCCATTCTGATTCCGTAGGTGCCTGTGGGGAAAGCCACCTCCTGGAAATCGCCTTACAGGCAGCCGCCGTCAGAATAATCCAGAGGTATTTAGCCTCCTGCCCTCTGATCTCGTGAGGGAACCCAGAATCTCATGCTCAGGGCCCATCAGGCTTTCAATATTGAATATTCCCTGCAGGCGCTGAAGAATGCCTCTCCAATATTGATTGAGCCGAGGACATAACCAAAAGATGTGGGCCTGTGACGCCGGGGAAACGCCGCTCCGCCAACACGATATGGTGTAACCTGGGGTTCCATCTAGCTACCTGTTCAGGAACCCGAAAGTACCTGCTTCTGAGCTTCCACACGAATTCCCGCCCGGCGATGAAGAAGTGTGCCAGGCATTTCCAAAGGTCTGAAGCCAGAAGCCACCTCTCATCATTTAATCTTATCCCTAGCTCCTCTTCCCACTTTACTTTAATATATTTTGTAGAGTACTTGCAATCATTAATATAGTTTTTGTACAACACCGAAATCGCCTTCTCCCCTTCCCCCGACCTCCAAATCCCCTCAAACACCATCGGTTGAGAGGTTTCCCCTGTAGTCCTAATAGTATCCCGCATGTGTTTGGTTATATAATCTCTGATCTGGAAATAAAAAAGAAGATCTTTGTGCGACCATCCAAATTTGACTGCGGCCTCTTCAAACGTTAAGATCTGGTCTCCCTTTAGTAACTGCCAAGGGGCCCTACAACCACCCTTCTCCTGACGACAATAGAAACAGAAAGGTTTTCAAACTAGATTTATAAACCTCTACCGAGTGGGCAGATCTAATATGGTTTGGCAGAGCATTCTAAAGAATGATGCAGAATGCTCTGTCCTAGATTGATAAAGTTTAGAAGTGGGGACTAAAAGCAAGCCAGCATCAGATGAACAGAGTGAGGTAGTTGGGTAGTAAGGAACTAAGAGGTCTTGTAAGTAGTGTGCTCCCAAACCATGTAGGGCTGTATCTTGAAGGTTATGCACCACCACACAGGCAGCCAGTGCAGTGTACATAGTACTGGTGTGATGTGGTCCCTACAAGAGGAGCCTGCAATAAACCGGGCCTCAGCATTCTTGACTAGCTGCAGACAATGCAGCAAACCTCCAGATAACCCTAGGTATTGCAGTAATCGAGCCTAGTGGTGACAAAGGCAAGCACTGTTGTCACCAGATCTACAGGAACTAGATACCATTTGATCCTGGCTATGCTACAAAGATGATAAAAGCCAGTCGGAACAGCTGCCGACACCTGTTGATCAAGGGTCAGCTTGCTATCCAGGATGACCCCAAGATTCTTAATGGCATCTACAGCTTTGAGCTGCTGTCAGTCCAGCGAGGGACACAGGGACAGTTTACTGACAATAGCTGGGTCCTGCCTACCGGGCTCAACAATCATGACCTCTGTCTTGCTTAGGCTGAGACATAACCAGTTCAAGGACATCCAGTCATTTATCTTGGACAAACATTTCTCCAGCACCGAAACCACATCAGAATCACCAGGAGTTGCAGACAGAGCAGAGTATCATCTGCACAGCAATGAAACTCAGTGTCATGTCATCTTATGATCTCACCCAATGGTAGCATGTACCCTGAAAATAAGATGGGAAGAAGTATCGAGCCTTGAGGAACACCACAACGGAGCATGAAGGCTCTGGAAAGAAAATTTCCCATGGCCACCCGTTGGGTTCTCCTCAGAAGGTAGGACTCAAACTAATGCATTACAGTGTCCGTGAGTCCCACGTAATTTCTCAGGCGAGCTAAAAGCATTCCATGATCGACAATGTCAAATGCAGTAGAGAGATAGGAGGACCAAGATGGTACAAAGCCCTTGATTCCTCACTGTGAGGAGATCATTTGTGACTCCGATGAGAGCAGTCTCAGTACTGTGCCGTGCCCGAAAACCCAACTGGCAAGGGCAAACATACTGAGCTGTTCAAGGCATTCAGCAAGTTGGTCAACCACTACCTTCTCAGTAGTCTTCCACAAAAAGGGAAGATTAGAGGCTGATCTATTACTCCCTAAAACATCGGGGTCCAAGGATGTTTTTTAAGAAGAGGCCTCACTACTGCCTGCTTAAGGGCAGAAGAGAAGACACCCTCCCTCAAGAAGAACCAGACGATCGAAGAAATAACCGGGTCCTTAACCTCACTGCACTCTGCAAGAAGCCAAGTAGGTCCTGAGTCTAGCAATACAAATACAAGAGCATAAGTGCATTCTGCAGAAAAAGGCTCACAGTTCAGTGGTCTGGTGCAGCAGGAGTTGCATGCCACTCCCACTGGTGCTTTGGCTTAAAAAAGTGTTCGCTGGGGGGCCTCCCAGGGAGTTCGGATTTTTTTATACTCACTGTGGGCCTGTAAGCTTCTTTCTGGTTCCAGGAGTGCGCGGTGTCTGTTGGTTCTGTGACATAATTAACTAGTTATATCTTTTGATTTTGACATTATTTCCAAATGTTACCTTGATATTTATTTATTTTTTTATTTAAAAATTGGTAATCGGGAAAGGCATGCTGAGCAGAAGCTCATTTCCAGGTTCGACGCAGGGAGAGGGGATACAAATGCAACAAGGGGATTACAAAATTCAAAATTCAGATACGGTAATATACAAAGTTCAAATAAATTCATCTTTTAAAACTATGTTACAGAATATTGTACAAGAGATAACAGATGAGCAGCATAGCACAAGAAAAGCATAATATGAGGTCACTGTATTAAAACAGGAGATGGAAAGATAGGAGGACGGGAGTATAGTTGTGGATTAGGGTAGTGAACAGCTGCACGATGTAACGGAATGGTCTGAGGAGGTGCTTCAATGCAGGAAAGGAGAGGGTGTGGCGGGTTGGGAGGGGTTATTCCAGAGGGATGGGAGTCTAAAAGAGAAAGCAAGTTGCCTAGTTGAGATGCAGGCTCGTGGGAGGGTGGAGGCAGTTTATACGCGAATAGTAGGTGGAGGGAGTGGCAGGATTTAGGAGAGAGGAGAGACAGGATGGAAGAGTCCCAAACCAGTATTTGGCGATGAAAGTAGAACAGTGAGATGAGCATCTCAGGGAGAGGGATTGGAGGGATAGTGAGGAATGTAGGTCACTGATGTGTCGGGAGAAGGGGGAATTTGAGGCAAAACAACAGAAAGCATTGAAGAGGACGTCGAGTTTGAAGAGGGAGGTGGCTGGAGCTGAGCCGAAGACAACATCAGCGTAGTCGAAGGCTGGGAGTATCAATTTGACTAGCAGACCGCATCTGACTGGGAAGGAAAGACTACCCTTGTGGCAGTAGAGAAGCCCCAGTTTGGGACGTAATTTGGAGTGAAGGGCAGTAAAGTCGGAAGAGAAGTCAAGCGAGGGGTCAAGGCATACTCCAAGGTATTTATAGGCAGGGACATCTTCAAGAGGAGTGTTATCCGGGGTTGAGAAGACAGTGAGACAGGGGAACCTAGCAAGTTTCTGCTTGGAGTCAAAGGTCATGGTTATGGTCGTTTTTGTATTCATTTTTAGTTCGTTATCTTTGAACCAACTAGTAACAGCGGCGAAGTCATGTTGAAGGGGAGTTTGCACAGCTGGGGCAGAGGGGCCAGATAGGACTAGGACGGTGTCGTCAGCATGCATTTGGATCTGGGCATTATCTGCCGACACTGTCTATGTATCTATGTATGGGTGCAAACAGAAGGGAGGTCATTTATAAACAAGGAGAAGACGACAGATCCGAGGATTGATCCCTGGGGAACATCAGCAAGGATAGGGAGGGAGGGAGAAAGGACATTATTTATTTTTACTGACTGGGACCGACCAGTTAGATAAGAGCAAAACCAGGAGACAAAAGCTGGGGAAAGACCGGTGGTGCAAAGCTCGTTTAGAAGAAGAGGGTAAGAGACTGAGTCGAAAGCCTTAGCAAGGTCAGTGAATATGGCCGAGGTGATCTGCCCTTGATCCATTGCAGAGTGAATGGCATCTGTGAATCGAAGGAGGTGGTGGAATGAAGTTTCCTAAATCTAGATTGGACTGGGAAGAGAGTGTTGGTGACGGAGAGGAAGTAATTTAATCTTGAGATGACAAGGGATTCTTTCTTGGACTTTGCAAGTGAGGGGAGACGTGATAGGGGACGGTAGTTGCCAGGGGCAGTGAGGTCACTCCCTTTATGAAGGGGGAGAACCGTAGTGGACTTCCAGACTGAGGGGATAATTGAGGAGGAGAGAGAGATTGAGGAGGTCAGTTAGAGGAAGCAAAATTGAAGATGCAGAGATTTTTAGGAGTCTAGGGTGTATGCCATCTGGGCTGGATTTAGTGGGATTTAGGGAGCCTAGAGCTCTGAGGACATCTGAAGTGGATATCAGAGGCAGTTGAAAACCAGTGGACAGAGTGGAGGAGGGTGGAGGGATGGGGGGTCTTGTTGAGGGCACAGGTTGTAAAGAATTTATTTAGTGCATCTGCAGACAGAAGTGGGTTCTGAGAGTAGGAGCCTGCCACGCAGAGAGTGGGGGGTCCGAGGAGGGAGCATGAGTGACTGGAGATCGTTCCAGAAGGATGACAGAATTGTTGGAGGTGTGCAGTTGGGTTTTGAAATAGTCAGATTTCACCTGATAAATTTGCTTTGTGCAGCTATTTCAGAGGGCTCTGTAGTTCTGCAGGTCAGATGGGTCGCAGGAAGTTTTGAAGTGACGCCAAGCGAGGTCATGGATTCTGCACAAGGACAGGATTTCTGGATAGATCCAGGGATTGTGGTGATGTTTTACGCTGACTGTTTTCAGTGGGGCATGGGCATCCCAGATGTTTAGGAAGGTTGATGTATAATGAGTGAGGGCAGTGTCGACAGAGGGAGTGGAGAGGACCGGTGACCAATCTTTCATGGCCAAGTCAAGGAGTAATTTATTAGAGTTGAGTGTTTTGAGGGGTCGATACTATATATATTTGGGAGGTTAGGAGGAGGATGCATCTTCCTGACGCAGAAGGTGGGACAGTGATCACTAATCACATCTGGGCTAGTACGCCTGCAAAGCTGATGAAGTGCGGGTGGGTTGATAGTACCCAGTCAGTCAGGGTGTGGGACTGACTTTTAAGTAATGTAAAATGTATCACTTGTTTGTTTTCTTATGTCCACTAGTGTTAAATGTATACATACATATCTATATATACACATGCACGTACATACACATTTATATGTGCATGTAAAATCCTGTCAGGGATTAAAAGAACAGATTTCTAGGCTGAGCACTGCTTAACTTGGTGGTAGTTTCTCTGAAGAAGCAGTTGTAGAAGTAGCAGGTGTTTTTCTCTGTTTGATAGAAATTGTTTTATTCTCGAACAGAGTTTATGCAAAGCCTAATCTGTTCTCTGTAACAAGGATGTCCCATTTAGTTGCTGTGCATACTAGAACTGGGTGTGTATTGATTATCTGCCAAAAGCCAAATACAGCATTCTTTTATTTTGCAGCTCTTTTTTCCCCTGAACATGCCAGAGCAGCCTATTGATCTCATCACTGGTGTTTGTTGGAAGTGTCCTTCCAGATTTGTGCTGATCCCAGTGTATCCTGATTGGACCAGCCTGGCACCAAAAGAACTGATCTACTGGGGGCAATCCTAGTGTTGAAATACCAGACAGAGAGCCTCTCAGATGTATATTCCTATTATTTAAAACTATTATCTGAAATTTCTGTGAAAAAGGGGTTTTGGTTTTTCGATTTTGCAAGTCAAACCCCACTTGTGATAGATGGCGTAACGGCCCGGGCAGCAGCTGTGGTGGCAGCAGGTTTTGCCACCCTTTTGACTGAAAGGCTGGTGCTATTAAATGTTTGTACTTGGATGGGGCAGGAAATGGAGTGGAAAAACTAGAGGGGGTTTGGCTGAGCAACACATGGAATGAGCCTCACCTGCTTTTAGAATGTGGACTTTTAATTTATAGTGCTTGAAGAAGTCTCCCCTGGACCGAATCTTGGGATTGGCTGTCTTGGCATCTTAATAAGGAAAAGCATACTGTATACTTACAGTTAATGTGCAACATAGCTTATTAACTGAAGAACCAGAGGGACAGGGACTGCTGTTATTCCTCCCGCCAGCAAGAATCCGATTGCACCTTAGTCCTCTGGATGGGAAACCATCTTTTCAGACCTTGCTTATGTCCTCCTTATTCTCAGTCTGTTCATTTGATTGTGTAGGACAGCACATAGAGCTCTAACTTCCAGAAGTAATGTTTTACAAGTGCCAAAATGACCGTTCCCCTCTCGTGCTGTTTAAAATGTTTCGGTAACACAGTATGAGGCCATCTGGATTAGGAGAATCGTGGGAAATGTATACAGCACAGACTGAATTTGAGACAAATGAGTTATTGCTTTGACTTGCAGTAGAAGGGTTTAGCAGTATGCTCCATCCTTGCTGTACGGTCATTGAGAGCCACGTTTATTGTCTTTTAACCATAACAACATAGACATTTATGAACAGAAAAAGACTCCTGGTCCACCAGGTCTGTTCGGATCCTACCTAACTTGTGTACTTCTGTAAAATTAGTATTCAAACAACATGAAGTCTTGCTATATTATGACTATTGCAGTTTGCCCCAGCCTTAGAACTGCTCCGGAGGTGAAAGAGTTAACTTCCATGCAGAGCATGGAGCTTAGAGTGCGAGCTCGGTTCAGAAGCTCTGTTTGGCTGGTTTCAAACCGAAACCGTCAGATTCTTACTCCGCCTCACTGAACAGTCGCTCGGAGATTCCTCCTGTTGCTCGGTTCATTTCTTGGTTTAAAAGCGCTATCTGGCGTTTAATTTAACTTGCAATTTCATTATTTTAACACGCAAAACCGATCGGTTCAGGCTCTGTCTATGGTAATCGTAAGTAATAGATAGGGTTTTTCTGTGTGGAACTTGTAAGTATTATCGTTCGGTTGAACCGATCGATTTGTATTTAATATAAGTTTAAAGCCTTTTTAGCTTTTAGAGTGCGTGTTCCGTTCTTATCGGTTCTAAAAAACGGATTTCATTACGTTTTTTCCACGACCGTGACACGGTTTGGGAACCGATAAGGGTGTCTTGCCTGGCACTGCCACTGCAAGGCAAGTTGGTTGGTTAGGCTGGCATCATGTCTGAGAAACCCAAAAGAAAAACTGGGCCCACTGGGTTTCAACACTGTAGTGTCTGTGGGGAAGCCTTTGCCAAGGCTGACCCACACACTACATGTGTCTATTGTCTGGGGTTTGACCACCTCAATTCAGACTGCCAGATTTGTAAAAATTTCCCTGCAGCCACCCTGGACAAGAGAGTGGGCAGGCTCCGGGATCGAGAGGCCAAAAAGTCCGCTGACCCGGATGGCCAGCCTGGTTCGGTGCCAACCGAACTGGAGGGAGTGCCCTCTGACCAGGGCGAGACTTCCTCGGCCAAACGAAAAGCTGGCTCTGAGGAGCCAGTTCCAGCAAAGAAATCTAAAAAATCAGCAGGTTTGGAGTCCAAAATTCCTTCTCCAACTGCTGCTGAGATAGCCAGGGCAATACAGATTGTCCAGTCCCTGTCCCCGGTTCCCTCCGAACCGCCACTGTCTGGCAAAGGTCTGTTCGGTCGGTTCCAGTGGTTCAGGGTATGATATAGAAGAGTTCTATGAACCAGAGGAGGGGATGAGGATTATGATCAGTGTGAATGTGACTTTGAAAGTCTGGATGTGCCCATTGAACCGGACATCTCCCCAGACAGACCTTCAGGTGAGTCTCCCTAGGCTTCTGAGTCCCCTTCTCATTTTTTTTTTATAAAAAGTTGCTGAGACCTCCAGCTTCCCTTAGAGGAGGCTTTGGATGAGCAAGAGGAGCCTGACTATGTGGAGATGATGGATATCCCAGAGTCCAGGAGGTTGTCCATCCCTTTACATAAATCTTTTAGAAAACAAACAATTAAAATTTTAAAGCTCCTAATTCTGTGCCTCCTGTGGATAAAAGATGGACAGGAGGTACACTTTGTCAGGTCCTGATACAGATTTTCTTTCACAGCAATGCAGTCATGTTAGGTAGTTCAGGCTGCAGCCTGTGATAAAGCTAATATTCCACTGGCTTCACATCCTCCTGACAAGGATTCCAGGAAGATTGATGCCATGGCCAAAAAACAATACATGGCAGCATCCTTGGGACTCAGACAAGCTAACTATATGGCTTATGTTGCAAGATACCAGAAATCTAGATGGGATACTGTTATGGCCTTAGCCAAACAGGTCCCTGGCCAGCTCGCAAAGGAGCTGGAGCAGGTGGCTCTTGATGGTATTGAGGCATCTAAGGTGCAATTCCATGCTGCAGTGGATTCTAACGATGTATCCTCTAGAGTCATGGCTACATCTGTGGCCTTCGTGATTGGCCTGGCTCAGGTGTACTACTTTGTCACAGGATACCCAGTCTAAGGCTATGGATTTTCCTGTGGTGGGAAATTCTCTGTTTGGGAGCAGACAGAGAATTATATGAAGAAAATGGATGAATATAGAACCACTTACAGAGTGCACAAGCCAAGGAACGGCAAGCCACTCCTCAGAGGCATCCCCAGGGGTAGGGGTGGCCTTTCACGGGCCTTTTCCAGACTCAGGCCCCTCCTCTTCAGCCTATGTACAGAGGGGTTCTTCAGAGGAGAGGCAGGCGGGTTGGCAGGCCTGCTCCACCCCTCAGCCTAAAGCCCCTGCCAAACAGGCACCTGATGGGATGCCCAGGGTGGCTCTCCACTACCTGTGGGGCAGGTTGGCTCACTCAGTCCAGGACTGGCAGTCTTTAACTTCAGACAGGTGGGTCCTGGAAGTAGTGAGCCAGGGTCTGGTTCTCAGCTTCAAGAAATTTCCAAAGATGAGAGCCAGATCTTTTCCACCTACAAACCCTTTGGAGACTCTTGCTTTGGAAACAGAAGTCTCAACCCTCCTGGCTCTCAGAGCTGTAGAAAAGGTTTCTCCCCTTCACCAGGGCAAGGGTCTGTACTCCAGGTACTTCCTTACTCCAAAAAAGACAGGAGAGTGGCGGCCTATCCTGGATCTAAGATATGTAAACAAGCACCTTTTAAAGCCAAAGTTCAAAATGGTGACACTGGGAATGATTTTACCCTCCCTAAGGCCAGGGGACTGGCTAGCCTCCCTGGACCTCAAAGATGCCTACTTCCATGTTCTTATCAGAAGCTCCCATCGAAAGTACCTCAGATTTGAATTGCCCTCAGGCCATTATCAGTTCAGAGCAATGTCCTTCGGCCTCACTTCTGCCCCAAGGGTGTTCACAAAGTGTCTGGCAGTCGCTCACCTAAGAAGGCAAAAGATTGCCATTTTTCCCTACCTGGACGACTGGCTCATTGTGGGTCAGTCTCCAGACCAGGTCAGATCACACCCGCTAGTTACCCAGCAGCTGCTTACCTCTCTGGGATTTCTTCTCAATCTTCCAAAGTCAGTTTTGGACCCTGTCCAGGTACTCACCTTTATAGGCGCAGAGCTGGATACAAAGCAGGCCAGAGCCTTCCTTCCCTTGGAAAGGGTAAGGACCTTAGTGGCCCTGGCCGCCTCCTTCACTCTACAGGTCTCTCGACCAGCAAGGCATTTCCTGCAGCTCCTAGGGCACATGGCTGCCTCCACAGCTGTGGTGCAAGGAGCAAGATTTCAGATGAGGGACATTCAGTTCCATTTGAGAGCTTTCTGGTCTCAAAGAAGAGATCCTCTATCCAAGTTAATCCCAGTGACTTGAACCCTGATCCAGGCCCTTCAGTGGTGGCAGGATCAGAGCAATCTGAGACGGGGTGCCTTTCATCCCTCTGTCCCATTCCTTGACCCTTACTACAGATGCATCCCTCTTGGGATGGGGAGCTCACATGGTGACCTCTCCACCCAGGGATTATGGTCCCTCAGGAATCTCTGCTCCACATCAATCTGTTGGAACTCAGAGCTGTTTTTCTAGCACTTCAGGTTTTCTCTGCATCTGTTCAGAACAAGGTGGTACAGGTCAGAACAGACAACACCACTACAATGTGGTACATCAACAAACAAGGGGGCACTCGTCTTGCCCTGTGCACCGAGGCGGCGAAGTTGTGTCTCTGGCTTACTCCCTGAACACTTCCTCATAGCAGTTCACCTCCCAGGCAAGGACAATGTCCTGGCAGATGCCTCAGCAGGATTTCCCAGGGCCATCACGAATGGTCACTGGATCCCCTAGTACTGGGGATAGTGTTTGCCAGATGGGGCACTCCTCAGATAGATCTTTTCGCAGCCCCAGACAATTATCAACTTCCACTGTTTTGTTGCAGGCTCCCAGTGTTGGGCCAGTTCCCTGGATGCTTTTCTCCTCGATTGGGAAGGGAAGTTTTTTATGCCTTCCCTCCTTCTCCTGTTCAAAGTACTAGTCAAAATCAGGTCTCAGCCCTGCAGAATGATCCTGATTGCTCCAGACTGGGCCAGGCAGCCCTGGTACCACTCCTTCTGTCCTTAGCAGTCCATCTTCCCCTGTGTCTCCCCAGGAACCACAATCTGTTAACCTGTGCTTAGGGGAGAGTTTGGTATCCGAATCTCAAATCCCTCAACCTCAAGGCTTGGCTCTTGAGCAGTTAGAGTTTGCTGATTTGCAACTTTCTCAAAGTGTTCTCGAAATCCTGAAGGCTGCTAGGAAGCCTCCCACCAGGGCTACTATAACTCCAAGTGGAAAAGGTTTTCCAGATGGTGTTCTGGGAAGCATGTTTACCCAGAATCTGCTGATCTACCCACTGTATTGGACTACATGGTCCATCTTAATTCTTGGGACTGAGACCAGCCACCCTGAAAGTGCACTTGGCTGCTGTCTCTGCCTTCATTTCAGCAGGGAAGCCCTCTCTTTCTGCTCATCCTGTATTTTCCAAGTTTTTAAAGGATTGCTTCACACCAATCCTCCATTCAGGGACCCTGCCGGCTTGGGATCTTAATGTGCATTGCTTAGCTAATGCAACCCCTTTGAGCCTCTGTCTTCGGCAGAGCTTAAGTATTTGACTTGAAAACTGTATTTCTGGTAGCCATCACTTCTGCCAGGCGTATAAGTGAGTTACAGGCTTTATCAGTAGAAACTGACTTTATTTCCTTTCACAGGGATAAAGTGGTCGCCAGGACTAACAGGAAGTTTTGCCTAAGGTGGTTTCAGATTTCCACCTTAACCAATCTATTTCACTTCCAGTGTTCTTCACTGACCATTCCTCCTCTGGTGAGAGGAGGCTGCACAGCTAGATGTTAAGAGGGCCGGGTTACTACATAGAGCGCACTAAGGGTCACAGGTTTGACTCTCTCCAACTGTTTCTCACTTATGGTGAGGTTGGGAAAGAGAGACTGCCACTAAAAGATCCATTGCCAGGTGGATCGTTTCTTGTATCCAATTTTGCTACCAAAAGCTGGGTAAGGTTCCCCCCTCAGACCTGAGGGCTCACTCTACCAGAGGTACAGCTGCATCTTTAGCTGCTGCTAGAGACATCCCTATCTTGGAGATATGTCAGGCAGCTACTTGGAAGACAGTACACACTTTCACCAAGCATTACTCCCTGGATATTCAGGCCAGGAGGATGCTCTGTTTGGCACAGCCGTGTTTCAGAGCCTATTCCTATGCAGGTTCTGTCCTCCTCCATGGAGGTACTGCTGTAGTCTGTAATAGTTATGATATAGCAAGACTTATGTTGTTTGAAGAAAAATTACTCACCTTAGTAATGTTGTTTCTTCTAATGGTGTCTTGCTATATTATGACCTCCCCCAGCCTGCCCTCCTCAGAACTCCTACTTTGGGTATGGGGTGGTAGTCTTCTGTTGGCATTTATTGATGCCCTCTTTCATGTTTGGGTGTTGTGTTTATTTAGTTATTTTATCTTAATTTTCTGGTCCACTGACTTGAGTCTTTGTGTTGGGACCAGCAAAATGTGTTAATATATTAGTGGCCAGTTGGCTAGTGTAGGTTACAGCTTCACACAGAACCTTAGTGAGTTTTTTCAGAAGATCTGACGGTTTGCGGTTGAAACCAGCCAGACAGAGTTCTGAATCGAGCTCGCGCTCTAAGCTCCATGCTCTGCATGGAAGTTAACTCTTTCACCTCCGGAGCAGTTCTAAGGCTGGGGCAAACTGCAATAGTCATAATATAGCAAGACTCCATTAGAAGAAACAACATTACTAAGGTGAGTAATTTTTTCTTTTCTGTAAGTGTACACATATCCACCTATGTAATGTGTTTTTCTGAAAAAAATTGTATTTTCTGTAATTGTGAATTTATCCACCCATGTTTTTGTTATAACTGGACACTTGTGAAAATGGGCATTTTGCCCACATACCTTTCCAGTATAAAATAAAAATAAAATGGGCTGAGAAAGGGCTTGATCCGGGCAATGTTCCTAAGATAAGACACCATTATGGACCACAGTAGACATGTGATATTCCATAGTCAGCTTGTGATCCATAATGATGCCCAGATTCTTCACCCTGTCTCTAGCTATAAACGGAGAGTGGGCATGAGATGTAACACCCCCCACCCCACACACACACACACTCACTCTCCAGTCAATTGCCGTTCTGATACCAAAGTCAATTAATAACACTTTAGTCTCTTTCGGGTTCAGTCTGAGCCAGCTGGAGGTCATCCAGTCACTGATTACAGATAGGCAGTCATTAAGCACGCTCACTGCATTTTTCTCGCCTGGGGCAAACGATAGGTACAACTAAGTATCATCTGAGTGAAACTGCAGACTGCACCTCCATATCACTTCTCCCAGTGGCGGCATATACTCCACAAATAACGTGGGAGACAGACTCAAATCCTGAGGTACTCCACAGGTCAGGGGAGCTGGCTGAGAGAGAAAATTCCCCCATGCAACCTGCTGCACCCTACCTGAAGGGAAGGACTCGAACCACCTCAAGGCAACCCTGCCAAGCCCCACCAAGTCCCTCAGATGATCTGTTAAAATCCCATGATCTAATGTGTCAGATACTGACGAGAGGTCAAGAAGAATCAAGTTAAAACCTTCCCCTCTGTCTCTAGCCAAAAGATCATCATTCTGCACCCTGACACGTGCAGTCTTCATGCTGTGACATCCTCTGAATCCAGACTGAAATGGCTTATAGATAGAGAAAGCTTCCAGATGCATCTCCAGCTGCGTCACCTCTCAGTACCTTTTCCCAAAAAGGGAACGGTAGAGGCGGGCCTGTAATTTGCCAAGATATCCTTGTCCAAAGAAGGCATCTTGAGAAGGGTTCTCACGCCTGCTCTTTTTAAGGTCACCGGAAACACACCCTTGTCATGGCAGCACCAGATAATCTTAGCAATCAGTGGACCAATAGATTCCCGACAGCCCAACAAAAATCGGGTCAGTCCAGGATCCAGCATCCAGAAGGTAGGATGTAGCTTCATGATCACCTGGAGTCTCTTCTCAGCTGACACAGAATGAAATTCCTCCCAGATGGATCGAGAGCCTCCATTAGTCACAGACTGTACCATGCTGGGCCATGACGACTCACTTGAAGAGATAGGGAATGAACGGAGCATACACTGTCAAGGAAAAAATGCCTAAACTCTTTGCAGTGCTGAAGTGTCAGTACTCCTCCAGACTATAGGCAAGCCAGATATAACAGCCTGTCCACAGTGCAAAAGTTATGGGCTGGCCTGTTAACCCCTGCAGCAATCACCCATGACAGGAACTCTGCCTTTCTCAATGTGATTGCCCCCTGATACTTCTTACAGTGTGTTGTCAGGGTTAGTCTGTCCTCCAATGCACCTTGTCTCCGCCAAGAACACTTCAGTCTCTACCCTTTGGTCATCAACCATTTGAGCTCACCATTAAACCAGGGAGAGCTCTGTCAGGAGACTCTAGGGCATACACGAAAAGGTGCAAGTGAGTAAAAAGCTGTGGTGATTGCCATGTTATAAGCTTCCACCGTGCACTCAACCCCATCAGCACACACCTGCAACAGGCTTGAGCATCTCAATACTGACAAGAACCTATAGGATTCCACATTTCTTAAAGGTCACTATAGACATAACTCCACATGTTGGGGGTCCTGATCTGAAAACTCACATTTATTTTATTTTATTTAGTTTTTGTTAACCAGGTAAGTGCACTAGCCAGCATGTGACTATTTTCAGGCACGACCCGGGAGAGTACAAGACAATACATACTGAGGGTGTTTAACATATACAGTAGAATTAGTGTGGCAGTACAATGTGGAGCCGAAGCTATGAGGCTAAGATAACAGTGAGGACACTAGTCTAAGTAAAACAAATACAACATTGTTCTGCATAGAATGTAACAGGCAGAGTGGGTACTGGTACAAAGACAGTTATTCGGAGTTCCCCAGGCAACATAGTGCAAACAAGCGGGAGAGGGAGGGTAGAAGGAGTGGAGGGGCGGTCTGATGTTATGATGAGCTTGTAAGGACCTCACCGTGATTACGGCTTTAGCAGCTAAGGGTACTAGCAAGCGGCTGGGCTCATGGTTTTGCATCCTGGGCGTGATCGCAGCGGGCAGCCCCCGATAACAGACTTCCCGGGGGAGTGAAGCGAAGTCCAATGCTGTTAGTCGTTAGGGAATCAATTCTTATGCGGGTCCCTCGGCTACTGAGGTGGTACCCTGGCAGCACTGAGGTAAAAGGAGGAGTGATCCGAAGCCCAAAAATGGGCTTAGAGGGACTTTACGGCGACTACGGCATTGGCTCAGGGTACCCTCGAGTGACCGGGCACTTGGTTCTGTTTAGGGGCATATGCACGGTGGGCAACCCCTGCAGCCAGGATGCAAAGGAGGGGTAGCCCTAGTCAACTCTGGTTACTACTTGGCAAGCGGTGCTTGAGATGGGCCCCTGAGACCATCTAGGTGGTTCAACGTTGGTGCTGGGTGCTGAGAGGAGCGCTTCTACGTCCCGACAGGGCTTTGAGGAATTATCGGCAGATTGACGGCATTGGCGGCTGAAAGTAGCAACAAGCAGCCGGGCTCATGGTTCTGTTGCCGGGCAAGAGTGCGGCGGGCAGTCCCGGTCAGCGGGTATATCAGGGGGAGTAATACGCAAGGGGGGCAGGAAAAGAGGCGAAGCCCCTGGTTGTGCCATTACTCAGCTATCACATCTGACTGGCTGTGAAAAACAGTGAGGGCATATTCAAGTTAAGACAACATAGGGTAAAGCATAAAACAGCATAGTTCAGTCAGTAAACAGCACATAGAATAGCTATAACAGATCACAGTGAGGGCTTATTCTGCATAAGACGGTACTGAACAGATCATTAATACGGGCTTTGTATAGTACAGTATGTAACAACCGAACAGGGTAATTTCAGGATCTACAGGTAGATAAGGTGTACAAACAGGCAGTGGAGAGAAGGCAAAAGGAAAGTGGGTGAGCAAGAGGGAAGGGGGGACAGCCGGAAAGGTAGGGAATGGGTAAATTGTAGGGCTGGCTTTCAAAGGTACTGTCAGGTAGGGTCAAAACAGGTACATTGGTCAGAGGTAGCTAGCTAGCTAGTGTTGTAGCCCTCATTTGAAGAGGTAGTGCGATGAGGTATGCCTAAGGTCCTGTGGCAGCATGTTCTACATCTGGGGGGCAGCATGCCCGAAAGCCCCAGTTCCTTTGGAGGTGTTACAATGGGGAACTCTCAATAATGATTTGTCAGACGATCTCAATTCCCGGGTTGAGGTAGCGGGACGAAGTAGCTCAGCTAGTGATGCGGGCATGTCCAGTCTGATAGTAGAGTCACGTAGACAGCCAAGATAGTATAGCCTGGTAGCAGTGGGGGAGAGCCAGCCAAGGTCACTATACAGTTGACAATGATGTTTGAGCCGAGGGGCCTTGGAAGCATACCAACATACGTTGTTATAGGTGACATCCCATTTTTGCAAGGCTGATTTATGGGCAGTAGTCAGGATGGGAGCACAGTAGGTTAGGGTTGGTAAAAGGATCCCCCTGGCGATGGCTAGCTTGGCTGATGGTGTTAACATATAGCTGGTTCTGTAGGCTGCCCCCAACTTACAATTTACAGTTTTGCAGGTTGTTTGGATGTGTAGGTTGAGGTCCAGAGATTGGTCAAGCAAGATTCCTAGATATCGAAATGAGGTGACGACCTCAAGAGAGATCCCATTTAGGTCTAGTATTTTCAAGGGGGAGGTGCAGGATCTAAGTTTTTGGGCGGTGCCCAGGAGCATGGCTTTTGTTTTGCTTGAGTTAAGGATAAGTCGATAAGAGCTTAGTCAGCTTTGTATATTGTTGTAGGCTGTGGTCAGCGACAAGTTTAGGTAGTCAGTATTATGCGAGCTGGCATAGATGACCAGGTCATCAGCATAGAGAAGAGAGGAGCAGGATGAGATATTGCTTGGTAGGTTGTTTATGAAGAGGGCCAAGTATTGAGCCTTGGGGTACTCCAATATTGATTGTGGTGCTGTCAGAAATTGCAGAATTGAATTTTACAGCTTGGGTCCTGTCGGTTAAATAGCTCCTGAACCAGTTGATAACGGGAGAGGAGAAACCTATAGACTGAAGGGTGGTCAGGAGCAAGGAGTGATCCACAAGGTCAAAGGCCTTGGTAAGGTCAATGAAGACAGCTCCTGTTAGCCAACCATCATCCATGTTTGAGAGAGTATCAGATGTGAGTTTGGCTAGTGCAGTAGAAGTGCTGTGGTTCTTCCTGAAACCATGTTGAGCGTCACAGAGCAGATTTGTAGATTCTAGGTAGTTGAGGGTTTGGGTGGCTACAAGCTTTTCTAGGATTTTACTTAGGACTGAGAGAATAGCTATCGGCCTGTAGTTTGAGATCTCGTTTCTGTTCCCATTCTTAAAAATGGGAGTAATTCTGGCAGTTTTCCAGAGATCAGGGACTATACCACTGGAGAGGGACAGTGTGAAAATCTTAGCCGGTGGTTCGGCAATGAGATATGCAGCAGTTTTTAAAAGGCGGGGTTCAAGAGAGTCAGACCCAGGGCTGGTATTGTCAGAGATAGTTCTTAGTAGATTTAAAACTTGAGAGCTGGTTATGACTTTGAAGTAGAAAGACTGGGTTGTTTGAGCCCCGGCTTGAGAGGCTGAAAGGTCAGCTAGTTTGCTATCAGCAGAGGGCTGAGATGTGATTGGAGCCAGTGGCAGTGTAGAGGTATAGGGTGATAGATCCGAGAACATTTTGTTGAAAGCATTTGCAATGGTGAAGGAGTCATTGCAGTGGGTACTGTCAAGGATCATCTCAGAGGGGGTAATAGATTGTGGGGTACCAAGGAAGGTCTTAATATGGGCCCAAAATTTCCGAGGGTCATGGGCTGAGCTAGTTAGTAGGTTCTGGCAGTACCTACTTTTTGCAAGCCTTATCTGCTTTTTGCAGGAATTTCTGTGCTGTTTGTATATTGTGTGGTCTCTGGGTAGGCCAGTGCTTTTGTAGTGCCTCCAGAGTTTGTCCCTATGCCGTAGCTGAAGGAGTAAATCTCTTTGGAGCCATCTAGTTTGCTTTCCTCTGACTCTTTTTTTCCCTTTCGGAGCATGCCTATTCTGCACTTCACTGAACAATGTCAGGAAAACTCTTAGGGTATCTTCGACTTTTTCTGCATGGTGGATTTCAGACCAGTTGATGTTGGATACGTCATGGAGGAAGACGTTTATGTCCATGTGGGCAAAGTTGGTAAAGGTAACCAGGCGGGGCGGAGGAGAAGGTGGAGGACCCGAGTACCAATGAAAAAAAGTGGAAGAGTGGTCGGTTATTGCATCGGCCAGGACACCTGCCTTGGTCACATGTTCAGGTTTATTTGTGAGAATCCAGTCAATAAGCGTACCAGACTGAGTGGTTACCATTCTAGTGTTCTCTGCTATAAGCTGGTAGAAGTTAAAGCTATGGACTAGTGACGTGAGGGCACTGTGGGAAGGACCTAGCCAGTTTAGGTTCACATCGCCGAGGATGATGGCTTCATTCAGGCTAATAGTTTGTGACGTTAGCTTGAGTAGTTCCTGAAATGCATCCACTCCTCCGGTGGGTGGGTTGTAGAGGCAGATTATGTGCAGTTTCTTAGTACCAAGGGACAAAATCGCATGGATTGACTCTCAGATCAGTTGTAGGTCTTGGGCTGGGGCTGTTTTGATGCTGAGGTGAGACTTGTGGTAGATGGCAATGCCCCCCACCCTGTTTTGACCCAGGCCTGTCATGCTGGATGAGAGAGTATCCAGGTATGTCACACAGGGCATCATGTATTCGTGGTTTTAGCCAGGTTTCAGTGAGGCACAGGATGTCAGGTTTGTATACTTTGATCCAAGCTTCTAATTTGGCCAGATGGCTCTGTAAGCTTCTGATGTTCATATGGGCTACTAAAAGTCCTTTATTTGTCTTTCCATTTGAATTGTTGGGAGTGCCATTGCAGGGAGGGCCTGGATTCAGTTCCATGTCGCCAGCTAGCTGGAGCAAAAGAGATGCCAGAAATTCTCACTTTAACCTGTAGTGAGCCTTAGTTGATAGATGATTCCTCCTCTATTTATTGAGGGTATAGAGTGCGTGATAAGTGCATCCTTTATTAAGGAGAAGGTACTGCAGGTGGGTTTAGGGTAGTCTTTGGCTGCAAGCAGGTTGGAGAAACTGAAATCCGTGGCTGAGGGGGAGTATTGGTATAGCCCACATGGTAGTGACAAAGAGATTTTATTCAGGCACAGTAGCAAAAGGAGGCAACTTAGGAGATATAGTACCTTTAGTCTGCCACTTGGGGGCAGCGAGCCAGCAGGGAGGGGTGTCATGACAGCACCTTAGGACAGGAGTTGAGTTTGCAGGGAAGTAAGTATTGCAGGAGAGGTCTATTGTTAGGGTAACAAAGATCAGGTAAAGATAGAGACTCAGACCAGGAGAGGGGGAGAGAGAGAGAGGGGGTGGGAGGTTTGGTGGGAAATAGGGGTAAACTGACCAAGAGGTTATGTCAAGAAAACAGATGCAGTTTCAGGCCAGGCGGTTTTGCGTAGTGAGTATCCTACTGTTGAAAGGTAGTGAGTAGGTCGATCACCCCCAGTGGTGAGAGAGTATAAGGAGCCAATGGGAAAGTGGACACTTAGTCATATGACCTACAGAGTCCTATATAGCTAGAGGGCTGACCAGGGTGGGTGAGGTGGGGGCGGGTGGGGAGCCGTGCGAAGCACAGCAGGCAGTCAAACAGTCAAGATTAGCGGTGAGAACAGTCGATGGTCCGACCAACTGATGGGATCAACTGCAACATTAAAAAGATTGAGTCCCAGAAGGAACACCAGGTTCAAGGTATGGCCAAATTGATGGGTAGCAGAAGTAACAATCTGTGGGGTGGGAAGCCCAACAGTTCCATCCATCAGAGGAATTGCTGACCAGTCAAAGGGGAGTCATTGTTGGCCCAAATATTGATTTCAGTTGGGTTTGATTCTGTCTCCAGTGTTACTCGTGGTGCATATGCTTCCACTGGGAGAAGCGATACGGAGGTACAGTCAACCCACCTTTAGTTATCCTCCTCTGGGCTGCCTCCCCTCTGTGTTTGTCCTTCCAGAGATGTGGTCTACAGAACTGGATACAGTACTCTAGGTGGGGTTTTTCCATCGAGCTATACACAGGCGACACTGCCTCCCTCTTTCTACTTGTGATACCCCCTTCCTATGCACCCT
Organism: Neoceratodus forsteri; assembly: GCA_016271365.2. Lineage (NCBI taxonomy): Eukaryota > Metazoa > Chordata > Ceratodontiformes > Ceratodontidae > Neoceratodus > Neoceratodus forsteri. Next base: position 879,629,925 of record CM057450.1, on the reverse strand, counting down.
AGCATCCCACTAGCCCTCCCAGCTGCCTTGTTGCACTGCTTTGCCATCAGATATTATTACCCCCAGGTTGGTGTCCTGCTGGGTGGTCGTCAGTACCGCTCCACTGATTTTGTACTCTGCCTCTGTGTTTCTGTGCCCCAAGTGCATTATTTTGCACTTTTTCACATTCACACCCAGCTACCATACCCTTGCCCCCTCCTCAAGTTTTCTCAGGTTTCTGCTCATCATTTCCACACACACCTGTGGTGTATCCACCCTATTGCACATTTTGGTGTTAAAAAAAATAAATAAATAAAAACGTTTTCAGAAACTATGGAAAGAGAAAAGAAGTCTAGAGGTTACAATAGGCCTTATGGAAGGAGAGGTATGGGAATGTGTTTCTATCAGACACAGTATAACCGACAACCATGCCAGACCCAGAAAGGCTCCAACAGAGCAAAAGGTTATAGGGGTCAGAGATAGGCCTCTACCACTAATTCTCCACAGCCTGAATCCAATACCTGACAATTAAAGCTTGCCAACTCCCAGGAATCTGGGGAACAAGGGAGCATGCAATAAAGTTGGAAGAGAGGAATTTAGGAGGGATGTGAGGAAGTACTTCTTCACTGAAAGGGTGGTGGATGCCGGGAAAAGTCTTCCAATGGAGGAGGTTGGGGGGGGCGGCAAAGAAAACAGTGATGGGCTTCAAGCACAAAGGAATCTTAGTAGGAAGGCATGGGCGTTGATAGCTTGAGATCAGGTGGAATCTACGGATACAGTATAGAAGGAAAATGGTTAGACTGGGTGGGCTGGGTTGGGTGGTGCTTATCTGTCGACAAATTCTGTGTTTGTATGGGAAATACCTTTCACATCCAGGGGTTAAATTGGATGGGAACCCCCGGGAACTCTGTGCCCCATCCTTTTACAAAAGTATGTCTGGATTCCTGCTCCTCTGACACCTTTTTCCATTCAGTATTACTGGAAAGTTCCAACTCCTAGGGATGACATTTCCACTTCCTAGAAATCTAGCAGTGAGGGTTCCACCTCCTAATATATCCAGTTTAGCACTACTCACATCAAGTCCACCACTAGCAAACTGTAACCACTAACCAGTAGGTCCTAAAGGTGGTGGGGTGTGTCTCTCATTAGCGTTTCTTAAGCAACCAAACAAAAGGGTGCAACGTTTCAAAGCAAAAACAGAAGAAAAGCAGCAATTACAATTGGGAATTCACAAACTGCTGTCACAAAATGCAGCAGAAGAAATATCAGGAAAAGAAAAAGGGAAGGGATTCTTCTCCATATACTTCCAGACAAGGTAAAAATCGGGAATGGCATCCTAAACTCAATCCTAAGATGTCAAGGAACAAAGGGCACTTACACTTGCTAATTGTTAGTTGTGCACATACCTTGGAGTGCTGCAATATTTAAAGAAGCACAGGAACCCCACAAACGTGGGAATGAGGTCAGTACCACACAAAAACACTGACCCACTGGTCACAGAACACAGAGCTTTATTTACGTGTATCAAAGGTAAAAAGAACGCTCACCCACATCCATTAATGCAGTAGAATACAGGCATGTGTAGACGGCTTCATCAGTCCTCAGTCAAAGCTTGGTGCCAAACATTCAGCAGAAAGCAAATGCTCTAAACATTAGCTTAAAAAGCTGGACAACAGAGTCAATAGATATGCTAACGAAGACATACCAGAAGCATGAGAAATAACACGATCGCCCACACGCCCGCCATGCATGCCAAAAGATGGGTAATCATCACTCAGTACTCACGTGCGTTTTGACTTACGTCATCCTCAGGATGACGTAAGCTGATTCGTAAGTCTGTAATGAGTGGTGCTTACCTGTCAGTGCTATCGGCTGAATTTTTGGCACCAAACTTTGACTGAGGACTGATGAAGCCATTTACACACATTTATTCAAACAACATGAAGTCTTGCTGTATTCTGACAAATTGCAGTGAGGTCCAACCTTCGAACTTCCCCGGAGATGAAAGAGTTAACTTTCCATGCCAGGCATGGAACGCTGAGCTCGAGCTCGGTTGAGACTCTGTCTGTTGCTGTTTGAACTCAAACCGTCAGTTTCTTTACTCAGCCTCACTGAACAGTCGCTCCGGAGAATTTCTCCTTTGCTCGGTTCAATTTGTCGGTTAAAGTACCATTTTTCTTGGTTTTCGACCGTATTTAAACTGTAACCTATCGATTCAGTCTCTGTGGTTTCGTGAGTACTAGATAGGCTTATTTTTTGTTATTATTCTGTGTGGAACTTGTAAACGTGGGATCGGTTTGAACCGATCAGGTTGTTTAAAAAACTTTATTCTGCTTTTGAAGTGTGGTAACCGGTTCTTATCGGTTCTAAAAAAAAATGGATTTTATTACGTTTTTTTCCACAACCCGTAACACAGTCAAGAACCGATAAGGGTGTCTTGCCTGGTGGATTGCCGAAAAAAGGGTACGTTTTTGTTAGGACTGGCCATGTCTGAGAAACCCAAAAGAAAACCCGGGCCCACTGGGTTTCAACACTGTAGTATGTGGGGGGAAGTCTTTGCTAAGGCTGATCCCCACACCGCCTGTGTTTATTGTTTGGGGTTTGACCACCTCGATTCAGACTGCCAGATTTGTAAAAATTTTCCTGCAGCTACCCTGGAAAAAAGAGTTGGTAGGCTCAGGGAAGGAGGCTAAGAAGTTCAGGACCTCGATGGCCAGCCCGGTTCGGGTTCCAACTCAATCAGAAGGAGTGCCCTCTGACCAGGCGAAACTTCTTCGGTAAAAGGAGAACCGACACCGTGAGTCGGTTCCAGTTAAAAGAACAAGAAGGATAAATCAGGCTGTGCGGATCCACAAGTTCTTTCTCCGACCGCTGATGAAATAGCCAAAGGATAAAGATTGTTCTAGTCGCTATCTTGAGTCCGACCGAACCAGCACCATTAGGAAGGTGCTCGGTTCGGTCGGTTACCCCGGTTCCGGATTATGATTTAGAGGAATTTTATGAACCGGAGGAGGAGGAAGGAGAGTATGAGGAAAGTGAGTGTGATTGTGAAAGTCTGGATGTGCCCATTGACCCGGACATCTCCCCAGACAGACCTTCAGGAGTGTCTCCTCCTAGGCTTTCTGAGTCCCCTTCCCATTTTATGTTTTACAAGAAAGTGGCTGAAACGCTTCAGCTTCCTATGGAAGAAGCTGTGGATGACCAGGAGGAGCCTGACTATGTTGAAATGATGGATATCCCAGAGTCCAGGAGGCTGTCTATTCCCCTTCATAAGTCCTTTGGGAAACAGACAATAACAATTTTAAAGACTCCTAATTCTATACCTCCTGTGGACAAGAGAATGGACAAGAGGTATACTCTCTCAGGCTTAGATACGGAGTTCCTTACCCAGCAATGCAGCCATGTTGGGGTAGTGCAGGCTGCAGCCTGTGATAAGGCAAATATACCCTTGGCTTCACACCCCCAGGTAAGGACTCCAGGAGGATTGATGCAGTGTCAAAGAAACAGTACATGGCAGCATCCTTGGGACTCAGGCAGGCTAATTATATGGCCTATACAGCTAGATATCAGAAATCTAGATGGGACACTGTAATGGCTTTAGCTAAACAGGTCCCTGGCCAGCTTGCCAAGGAGCTGGAGCAGGTGGCTGCGGATGGTATTGAGGCATCCAAGGTGCAATTCCATGCTGCAGTGGACTCCAGTGATGTTTCATCTAGAGTCATGGCTACATCTGTGGCCCTTCGTAGGATGGCTTGGCTCAGATGTACTAGCCTATCTCAGGATACCCAGACTAAGGCCATGGATTTTCCTGTTGTGGGTAATTCTCTGTTTGGGGAGCAAACGGAGAACTACATGAAGAAAATGGATGAGTACAGGACCACCTACAGGAGTGCTCAGGCCAAGGAAAGGCAAGCCACTCCTCAGAGGCAGCATCCCAGGGTCAGGGGCAGGCCTTTTCATAGGCCTTTCTACTAAGCCCAGGCCTCCTCTTCTGCTTAAGCTCATAGTGGGTTCTTTAGAGGGAGAGGCAGATGGGGTACAAGCAGGCCTGCTTCCACCCTCAGCCTAAAGCCCCTGCCAAACAGGCACCCTGATGGGTTTGCCAGGGCCGATTCTCCACCACCTGTAGGAGGCAGGCTGGCTTACTTTGTCCAGGACTGGATGTCTTAACATCAGACAAATGGGTCCTGAAGTAGTAAGTCAGGGACTGGTTCTCAGCTTCAAAAATTTCCAAAGATGAGAACCAGATCCTTTCCACCTGCAAATCCTTCAGAGGCACTTGCCCTAGAGGCAGAGGTCTCTTCCTCTTGGCTCTCAGAGCTATAGAGAGGTTCCACCTTACACAAAGGAAAGGATTATACTCCAGGTACTTCCTCACCCCAAAAGACAGGAGAATGGTGGCCCATCCTGGATCTCAGATATTTAAACAAGCACCTTTAAAGCCAAAGTTCAAAATGGTGACTCTGGGAATAATTCTACCTCTTCTAAGGCCAGGGACTGGCTAGTCTCCTGGACCTCAAGGATGCCTATTTCCATATTCTCATCTGAAGCTCCCTAAGAAGTACCTCAGGTTCGAGCTGCCCTCAGGCCACTACCAATTCAGAGCAATGCCCTTCGCCTAACTTCTGCTCCAAGGGTGTTCACAAAATGCATGGCAGTAGTAGTTGCCTTCCTAAGGAGAAAAGGATTTATATTTCATACCTGGACGACTGGCTCATAGTAGGCCAGTCACCAGACCAAGATCAAGTTACACCTAAGATAACTCAGCAAGCTCACTTCTCTAGGTTTCCTGCTGAATCTTTCAAAGTCAGTTCTAGAGCCTGTGCAGCTCCTCACCTTCATAGGGGCAGAGCTGGATACAGTAAAAGCAAAAGACTTCCTTCCCCTGGACAGGGCAAGGACACTTATTTCACTGGCCTCTTTGTTCACCCCTCAGGTGTCTCGGCCAGCAAGGCATTTTCTGCAAATCCTAGGACACATGGCTGCCTCTACAGCAGTGGTGCAGGGAGCAAGATTTCAAATGAGGGACATTCAATTCCACTTGAGAGCCTTTTAGTCTCAGAAAAGGGACCCTCTGACCAAACTAATTCCAGTGACTCAAACCCTGATCCAGGCGTTACAGTGGTGGCTGGATCAGGACAGTCTAAGACAGGGAGTTCCCTTTTGTCACTCAGTCTCATTCTCTAATCCTTACTACAGATGCCTCCCTCTTGGGGTGAGGAGCACACTTGGGACCTCTGACCACCCAAGGGTTATGGTCTTCTCAGGAATCTCGGCTTCACATCAGTCTATTAGAACTCAGGGTAGTGTTTCTAGCACTTCAAGCTTTTTCCAAGTCTGTTCAGAACAAAGTAGTTCAGATCAGGACAGGCAATACCACCACAATGTGGTATATCAACAAGCAAGGGGGCACTCGGTCTTCGGCCTTGTGCACAGAGACAATGAAGTTATGGTCTCTGGCCTATTCCCTGAACACCTCTCTTACAGCAATACACCTCCCAGGCAAGGACAATGCCCTGGCAGATGCTCTCAGCAGGATATCTCAGGGCCATCACTTAATGGTCCTTGATCCCTGGTTTTGAAGGTGATCTTCTCCAGATGGGGCACCCCACAGATAGATCTTTTTGCAGCCTCAGACAATCACCAACTTCCTCTCTTCTGCTGCAGGCCTCCAGTGTTGGGCTCAGTCCCTCTGGATGCCCTAGTTCTCAATTGGGAAGGGAAGTTCCTGTATGCTTTCCCCCCTTCCCTCTCCTGTTCAAGGTATTAGTCAAAATCAGGTCTCAACCCTGCAAGGTGATTCTGATTGCTTCAGACTGGGCCAGGCAGCCCTGGTACCCTCTCTTGTTGTCCTTAGCAGTCCACCTTCCCCTGTCTCTTCCCAGGAATTACAACCTGTTAACATGTGCTCAGGGGAGGGTTTGGTATCCGAATCTCAAATCTCTCAATCTCAAGGCCTGGCTCTTGAAGAGTTAGAGTCTGCTGATTTGCACCTCTCCCAAGGTGTTATGAATATTCTAAAGGCTTCTCGGAAGCCTTCCACCAGAAACACTTGTAACTCCAAGTGGAAAAGATTTTCTATCTGGTGCTCTGGAAAACATATTTCCCCAGAGTCTGCTAGCCTGTCCACAGTCCTGGACTATATGGTTCATCTTAATACCTTGGAACTCAGACCAGCTACACTAAGAGTGCATCTGGCAGCTGTCTCTGCTTTCCTTTCAGCAGGTAAGCCTTCTTCCCTTTCAGCTCATCCTGTATTCTCTAAATTTTTTCAAGGGATTGCTTCATACCAATCCTCCATTCAGGGAACCTGCCCCTGCTTGGGACCTTAATGTTTGCATTGCCCAGCTTATGCAACCCCCTTTTGAGCCTTTGTTCTCAGCAGAGCTTAAGTACTTGACTTGGAAAACTGTTTTCTTGGTGGCCATCACTTCTGCCAGGTGCATAAGCAAGTTACAAGCCCTGTCAGTGGAGCCTGATTTTATCTCTTTCCATAGAGATAAGGTGGTCCTCAGGACTAATAGGAAGTTTTTGCCTAAGGTGGTTTCAGACTTCCACCTTAACCAGTCTATGTCTCTTCCTGTTTTCTTCGCTGACCATTCCTCCTCTGGGGAGAGGAGGCTGCACAGTTTGGATGTGAAAAGGGCCCTTAGCTACTACATAGAGCGTACCAAGGGTCACAGGTTTGACTCCCCTCCAACTGTTCCTTACTTATGGTGAGGTTGGTAAGGGAAAACCTGCCACTAAGAGATCTATTGCCATGTGGATTGTCTCTTGCATTCAATTTTGCTATGAAAAACTAGGTAGGACTCCACCCTCAGGCCTGAGGGCTCACTCTACCAGAGGTACAGCTGCTTCCCTGGCTGCTGCCAGGGATATTCCTATCTTAGAGATTTGTCAAGCAGCTACCTGGAAAACAGTACACACTTTTACCAAGCATTACTCTCGGGATATCTAGGCTAGGAGTGATGCTCGGTTTGGCACAGCAGTGCTTCAGAGCCTATTTCCTAGGTAGGTTCTGTCCCTCCTCCATGGAGGTACTGCTTGGTAGTCTGCAGTTTGTCAGAATACAGCAAGACTTCATGATGTTTGAAGAAAAAATGACTCACCTTAGTAATGTTTCTTCTAATGGAGTCTTGCTGTATTCTGACCTCCCCCCTGCCTCCCCTCTCAGAACCTTTGTTTTGGGATGTGGTTGGGCAGTAGCAGTGTTGGCACTCAAGAGGTGCCCCACTGTTTATTTATCACCCCTTTAGTTTGGGTGGGTGGGTGTTGTGTTTGTTTCATTTTTTGGGTTTCCTGACTTGAGTCTTTGTTTTGGGACCAAAAAATCTGTTTATTATATTTAGTAGCCAGTTGGCTAGTGTAGGTTTACAGCTTCCACACAGAACACTCAGTGAGTATAGCTCGTAAAGATCTGACGGTTTGAGTTCAAACAGCAACAGACAGAGTCTCAACCAAGCTCGAGCTCAGCGTTCCATGCCTGGCATGGAAAGTTAACTCTTTCATCTCCGGGGCAGTTCGAAGGTTGGACCTCACTGCAATTTGTCAGAATACAGCAAGACTCCATTAGAAGAAACAACATTACTAAGGTGAGTAATTTTTTCTTTTGACACATGTAAATAAAATTCTGTGTTCTGTGACCAGTGGGTCCATGTTTTTGTATAGTGCTCACCTCATCCCCATGTTTGTGGGGTTCCTGTGCTCAACCTAAGATGTCTAAACAGGCATATAGAGAAAGGAGAAATTCAGAATGGTCGCTTTGCAAGTAGTGATCCAGTAATTACAATGAGGGGACTGGCTTTCCTCCCTGGATCTAAAAGATGGCTACCTTTCACCTTCCAGTGAGGGAGACACACAGGATATATGTTACAATTAGAGGATATGACATGACCTGACTGAAGATGATATATCTATCTTTAAAAAGAGAACAATAACATTATGATATCTCATGAGTAGCAAAGCCAGGAGGGAGCTATCTCAATGTCACTGGCCTCGAATAAAGATAAATGTGATGTCCTCAGTCAGATCATGTCAAGTTCAGTTTATACAACATATACTTCTGGATCTTTGAAAAATGTTTCCAACAGGTCATGTTAGTTAAGTGCAGAAAATAATGAGTAGCAGCCTTAAGAAAATAATGTAGTTTTTAAACCCTTTTCTAAACCCTTATGCAGCTTGTATTGTATAGATGTACAGTATAAGCAATAATACCTGACAGGGTGGACTTTACTGGGAAATAGTGGCCTGGTATTTCAATCAATCAAAATTTATTTATAGTGCGCTTTTCAACATATCAAAGCGCAAGTACAAAACAGCATCTTACATAATAAATAATAACATAAAAACAATGAAAAGCAGCAATAAACCTATCCAAATGCTAATTCAAATAGATAACTCTTCAGGGACACCTTAAATGATTCCGTGGACAGGCACTCTCTAATCTGACAAGGTAGAGAATTCCACAGGGTTGGGGACCATAAATGGAAAAGCTCTGGCCCCAGATGACTGAAGACGAACCCTGGGAATCTCTAGCAATCCCTTGTCAGCGTAGTGGAGAGGGCGGTAGGGCCGAAGGAGATCTTCTGAGTAGCCCAGTCCCTGACCGTGTAGGGTCTTATAGGTCAGCAACGTGACCTAGAAGGTGATTCTCCACCGCACTGGCAGCTAGTGCAGTTCACACAGCACAGGAGTGATATGGCAAGTTTTTGGTAGCCCAGTCAACAACCTGGCTGCAGCGCTCTGCATCAGCTGCAGGCGACGGAGATCCACCCCTGGCAACCCTAGATATATAGAGCATTGTAGTAATCAAGACGCGAGGAAACAAAGGCGTGGACCAACACAGGAAGGTCATCACGTGGAACAAGGTGTTTTATCCGGGCGATATTCCTCAGATAGTAAAAGGAAGACTTGAGAGCGGTAGATACCTGTGTCTTCAACGCTAACTCGCTGTCAAAAATTACACCCAGATTCCGCACCTGTTCAGAAGGTCTCAACTGGTTACCCCCTAACACAAGGCCAAAGGGAGAGCCAGGAGTCAACTTTCTACACGATGACCCGGGTCCACAACCAACACCTCAGTCTTATCCGGATTTAGTTTCAACCAGTTAGCACTCTTCCAGTCCTGAATCTCAGTGCGGCAGTTATTAAAGACTGATAATGCGTCATTCTGTTCAGGTACAAAAGACATATAGAGCTCAGTATCATCTGCATAGCAGTGAAAACGCAGCCTATAACTCCTTATAATTTCTCCCAACGACAGCATATACACCGTGAACAACGTGGGGGGAAGCACAGAACCCTGTGGCACCCCACAGAACAGAGCAAAGGGAGCAGAGGAAAAAATTCCTGAGACTACCCTCTGACTTCTGCCTGTGAGGAAAGAGTGGAACCATCTGGGGACTGTCCCCGACAATCCGCATAACAGCCGCAGGCGATCTAGCAACATCCCATGGTCCACGGTGTCGAATGCTGCAGAGAGATCAAGGAGGACCAAGATCGAGCGGCTCCTCCGATCTCTCGCTATTAGGAGATCATTAAGTACCCGAACCAAGGCCATCTCGGTACTATGCCTCTTCCTGAAACCGGACTGGAGAGGATCATAGACCTCTTGGGTGGTAATAAAGCCCTTCCTGGAGGGTATTATTGTGTTTAGAAAATGGGCACTATAAATAAAAACAAGTTTAATAAAAAATAAAGTTAATAAAAAACTTGGTTTAACGTAAGTTTTGTAATAATATAGTTCCTCTGCTTGCTTTAGAATGATGTTTTTTCTTACTTTGAGCTAGGGACTTTTAATTTTTTTTTAAATGGTTGCCCCAGTTCACTGACTTGTACCCACCCCTGCATTTATTTGTTCTGCTCCCTTCCCATTCCCTTTCTTACTCATTCTTGGCTTGAAATATACAATAGTTTTTACACTTCAGTGATCTGTGGGGCTACTCAGAAGGGATGGGAGGTCGGGTGCTGAACAGCGAGGGATGTAGAGGAAGCTACAGGAAAAAAAGATGACTGAAGCAGTAGGTAGATTACGATAGTATTTGCAGCCTGTAGTTTTAAAATTGAGGAACTCAGCTGGGCTCCTGTTTTACTTAGCAGGGAAACAGTGTGGCTGAGCCTAGCGCTGTAAGAACCGCCGGTTTTATCTTGGCAGTTTTTTGTTTTGTTTTGTATTTTGTGGAGCGACATTTGGAGAATGGGGCGCGAGACAGTGGTTGGGAGTGTGCTGCCATTGGCAATCAGCACAATTAGGAGAAATCATTAATTGTCTGCCTTTGTGACTGGAAAAATAAAGACTGTTTTTTTTTTTTATTCCAGAGGGAACTGTATTGAAGCGGGGTGGCTTTTGGTTTTGGACCAGTGCCTGGAGAAGTGAGAAGGGGGCGCAAGACTGCGGTTAGGAGAGTGCTGACATTGGAAATCAGCGTGGTTGAGAAAAAGTATCAATTGCCTTTCTTCCCGACTGAAAAAAAAAATGGAGTGTGTCTCTCACCCCCCTTTCACAAGCAACTGCATTTAAGTCCGGGAGTGTGTGTTGGGGTTGGGGGACTTGGTCAGATGCCAACTCATTCAGAAAGCGACAGAAAAAAATGGTGTCTGGCCACTTTGAAAATGCGGGGTGCTCAAGAATACCCCTAGTGATGGAGCACCCTGAATTGGCCCTTTCGTAATGTGGGCTTTATTGAAAAATTACCACCTGCTGAGATGGGTCTCCTAGCCATTCGGAAGGCTGGGATTATCATGCTCATTTTCCAATGTAAAATAAACATTACATAATATGTTATTATGTCCTTTTGCCAGCTTGTCCTCTGCCTGTTTTTGTAATCTAGTATGAGTAACCTCCCCCCCCAAAAAAAGACTGCTTGCCCACCACCACACGTGATGCTTAACCTTTTGCACTGTTAGGTGTTTTTAATATGGGAATTGTTTTGTTTTGCACACAGTCAGTTCATTTTGTCTTGGATGACATTTTTTCTGAGACCACAAGAGCGCTCGGACCAGAGTTGCATTCGGATCACAGACTCCTTCACCCAGCCAGTGCTGCCGCCCGTCAAGGTTTTGGACTGTTACTTTTTTTTATGTTTTCTAGCAAAGTCAGAGATAGTTCTGTACATGTTGGTTGGATATATTTGTTTTATTTTATTTTAATGTGTAAGAGAGTGGTCGGGTCAGTCTATCTTCCGTCATTGTGTGGCACGCTGGGATGATGGTGTCTTTACATCATAGGATGCTGATTTGGTTCAGGCTTTTTTATTTTTTTTTAATGAATAAAAATGGAATGATTAATGTCCAGATGAGGGTATAATGTAGTAAATGAGGGTATAAATATTCAGCATGTTGACTGGAAAATGTAGTGTAAAGAAAAGAGCAGTTTCAGGAAGTAGCTTGAAATGGAGGTCTGTTGTGTAAATTGCAGCCTATTGGTGTGTTGGCTGTGTCGAGAATGTTGATGAGAGTGACGTATGCAGCAACAAAAGATAATAGGATGATATACTGGTACTGAACAAGATGATATCATCTTGCACAGTGGGTTAAGACACCACTTGTTATCTTGTTACTTATCCTAAGACATGTATAAATATAATAAATATATTTCTCATCCCAGGAATACTCTAATATTCCTAACTCTTCTGCAGTATGCCTCTAAGCCAGATCTGCCCAGAGATAGAATGCTATGCTAATGATGGAATCATTGGCATGTGCCATGTTTCAAATGCTGCCACTACTCAACTGCCTACATTCTAACCCTCAGATTTCTCTCTTCACCTGTCATGACTAGATGCGTAGAGCCAGCCTGGTGCAACTAAGGGTTGAGGTGCTGGACGCCACACCTCGCAGCACGCCAGTGACCTGAGTTCGGGAGCAAGCTTGGGAGCTGGGGGTCGGCAGGGGACTGCAGAGGAGTGAGCACCTCGTGGGCGGATCTCCTCTCTGGGCAGGTGGGTGAGGAATAGCCCAGCGCACCAGCGGCTCCCAGAGGAGATCGGGAGCGCTGCAGTGCTCAGGCTGCACATTACACAGCGTGGCTGACACTGTCAGGGTTGTCATGCGCCGTTTGCAGAGGTCTGCTGCTCAAAAGCAGACAGCTTGCGTAAGCTTAAATCATCTTAAGCAGCCAGCAATCTGCAGGAGTTGGCAGGCATTATAACAGGCACAGAAGTCCCCAAGTGCTGTCCAGCAGTGGGTTCTGTGTGCTTTGTTTTCTCTTGATTTTAGAGGGAACCAGGGAGTTAGCCAGTTCAGCAAGCCTCTTAAAAACTGCTTATATACCCATCTCAGGGGTAGTAGTTACAGTAGTTATCCAAATATCAGTCTTGAATGTCTGCTGATTCTAAAGACTCTTACCAGGGATGGTAAATACAATGGGTAGAAGAGATTTGCCTGGTTGCAAGTCACAAACCTCATTTAGGATACCCAAATCAAGACTCTGGATTTCCCAGCTGTGGGTAACCCCCCTCTTTGGGGAAAAGATAAAGGTTTAAAAAGGGGTGCATGAATACAATACAGTAGCAATTCTGCACAAGAAGAGGCTTCCCCTCCTACTAAATCATGTAGGATGGGAGACAGATCTTTCTACAGCAGGCTCCTTTGGTTACCAAGCCATGAATGCCCCTTTGCATCTACAGTGCCCACAGCAGTGGTACTTAAGGAATTGACATGACCCCCCCAGTTGAAAACAGGTTTGTTAAACCTGTTACTGTCAAGTACAGTGGACTCTGCTCTATTACAGCAAAGGGTACCACAAAGAAAATGGGGTATGGGTGCCTGTTTTAGGCACCTAACAAAGCCAAAGTTCAAAGTACTTGGCAGTTTTTCCTTTAACTTGCCAATTTTTCCTTTACCTAGATCACTGGCTTGGGGTTGTAAAATCATCCCAGCAAGTGTGAGTATCTGCAACTTACCCAAGGGTTCCTGGAGTCCTTAGGCTCATGATACCTCTAGAAAGCCTGTCCCCAGCTTGCTCAAGCACCATGGTTCGTGGGAGCAGAGCTAGATAACCTGTAAAACAGGGCCTTACCTGCCTCTGGGCAGGTCAAGGAGTATCCCTCTGTTGGCAGGCTTAACCAACCTGAATAAACCAAATACTCCAGCACAGTTTCTTCACCTACTGGCCATATGGCACCTGCCACTGACAGTCCTGGAATCCAGGTTACAGGTGAGGAACATTTAATTTTACTTCATTGCTCACTGGAGTCAGGGTAAGCACCCCCTTTCAAAACTAATCCTAGTAACAAGAACATTAGAAACATAGACTTTGACGGCAGATAAGGACCGCTTGGCCCACCTAGTCTGCCCATTTCCCTGCCTAGAGGATAAGCTGCAGATCCTATTTAACCAACAGCCTATTTCTTCCTACCCCCCAACAAAAAATGCCTGTCCCATGCATTATTGAATTCTCCCACAGTTTTAGACCCCACAACCTCCTCAGGAAGGCTGTTCCATAACTTTTCATTGCTACTGACCCTCCAAGGGTGGGAAGAGGAAACCAACTAAGGGTTTCCTTTTTCAGCAAGAATCTCTATCAGTTGTTCTAGCAACAGATGCATCCCTACTAGAGTGGGATTCCCATTTGGGGTTCACATCATCCAAGGCATAAAGTCAAGTGCAGAGTCACTCCTGCAGATAAATCTGCTGGAGCGAAGAGTACTGTTACTGCTACAGGTTAGAGCAGACAATACCTCCACACTGCATGACATAAATAAGCAGGAAGCGATGAGGTCAAATCCTCCCTGCACAGAAGTCATGAAAATATGGAGTCTAGTATACTCCATGGGGGTTTCCTGGCAGGTTTTTCTTTTGGCAGGCAAGGATAATACATTGGCAGGTACCCTGACTGAAATCAACCAGGCTCATTTCTAACGGGCCTTGAACAGTTAGGTGGTGCAAGTGATCATTAAGAAGTGGGGCATTCCAATGGTACACTTGTTCGTATCCCACCAGAACTACCACTTGCCACAGTACCATTGCACAGCTGATCGGGAAATAGGCTCCCTCGATATAGGGCTGGCAGTATAGCCTAGAGGTTAGAGGAATGAGGTGTGAACGAGCTTGATACATCCAGCAGACCAGACCTCAGTTTGATTCTCACAACCTCCACTTGTATACTGTGTGACTCTGAGCAAGTCACTTAACCACCCAGTGCTCCCAGGTCGCCCCTGAAAACAGGCACCTGTGCCTAGTGGGCCTTACCCAGTTACCAAAGACTAAAATAAAAATAAAAAATATTCTGGTTTTGTGTTGTTCAGTGCTTTCACATCCCTTCTTCCTCCTCTTTGGTGTATGTGTACTTCGCTTCCAGCCATCCATAATTCTTGAGAGATTGTAATTGCATCCTTATTTTCCTGTCGGTCTTGCAGTCCAGTCACTCCATAATGCTATGCATATTTACATGTGGAAGCTCAGGGCCCACTGGGCCCTGCACTGCCATTCATCCATCCATAAGGCCTGCACTCCCATCACTTTATGCTGTTCGTGTGATGCACGTGTGAGCGCACAGTGCCATCCATCCATAATTATTTTTTAAATCATTTTTATTGTGAACCAGACAGTGACAGAAAAGTAGTAGTTGTCTGATACAGTTGATATTGATTAGGATTAACACTATATATATATATATATATATATATATATATATATATTTTAAGAAGGTAAGCAGCATTGATGATGATAATTACATACAACATAGCAATTCTTCTTCTTGTTAGTTTTTTCTCCACTCCCCCAGTTCCATCTCCACCAGTTACCATTTCCTTTCTAGAGGCAGGCTGCCGATCCCTTCTTGAAATTATTATAGCCATTAGATTGTTCGTACTGGTCATCAAAACATTTTCTCTGATATTTATCTTAAGGGAGAGAGAGAGAGAAAAAAGGGGGTGGTCAAAAAACCTCCCAGATGTTTCAGCTTGAGTATATTGTAACCCCTCTAATCATGGAAAAAATTCCGGATCAGATTTTGAGGCATGAAGTATCCAGCTGCGCCATTTCAATTCAAATTGAGAGAGCCTATCATGTAATTTGGCTACTAGTTGATCAGAGTAGTAAATTTCTTTCACTATTTTAAACCAATCTAAGGTTGCAGATATCGTTGGAGTCATCCAGTGCCTAGTGATAGTTTTTTTAGCTGCCAAGATAAACAAAGGGAGCAACGTTTTGTCCCAACGTGGTCTATGGGGAGGGTAGATGGAAAGGAGTGTTATTTCAACTGTTAGTTCGATATTTTCTCCGAGGTACCCTGATAGTTCTCCCTGGAGGGCACACCAAAAGGGTGACAGTCTGGGGCAAAACTAAAATATGTGTCCTAAATCTCCCAAGTTGCAATTGCAACCTCTCCAGCAGAATCCAAAAGAGGGCGGGAGATATTTTATAAGAATTGCTGGGGATCGAAAAAATCAGGAGCGGGATTTCCACGCAAACTCTCTCCATATATTTGAGGCAGTAATTTTGATTGCCTTTAAGGTGGAGCAAGTCCAAGTTTCAATAGGAATTTCCAAGTGTAAGTCCAGGCCTTGAGTATTGATAGGGAAGAATCCCCTTCCACTTCCTTTATTATTTTGTAGAGGTGGCTGATTAATTTACCCCATAGGTTACCTCCCAGGGTGTCTCCTAACAGTTTCCATAAGGTTGGAAGGGGGGAGGGTAGATAAGCCAGGAATTCTTTTTGTCTAAGTATATGATTCTTCACTTGAACATAGCGGAATAAGTCTCTTTGAGGGAGATTATATTGTTTCTGTAAGTCGGTGAAAGAAATTACTCCCATAGTGTTAAGGAATTGCCCAAAGAAACTTAGGTTCTGCCTTCTCCATTGTTTAAATGTAGAATCAAGTGTGGCTGGTAAGAATAATTTGTCTGCAGAGATTAAAGTGAATGAAAACATTATTTGTAGAAAGGGCTTTTTCCATTTGATTATTTGCCAAGTCTTTAAGACTTGGGCTGTAAATTGAGAAAAATTGCGAAGAGGAGGCGTTCGCTCCCGAGAGGCGAACACTATTTTTTCTATATTGTGTAAGTCATTGAGGAGGAATTCAATCTCTTTCCAAAGCAAAAAGAAGACGGGGAGAGCCAGATGATGAGGATTTTTAAAAAAGCAGCCAATGCGTAGTGTTTAAGGTTAGGGAGATTAACGCCTCCATGGTCAAGGGCCAATGTCAAAACTGTGAATCTGATCCGAGGTTTGTGACCTTCCCAAATAAAGGAGGATATAATTTTATTCCAAGACCTGAAATAGAAGTCTGATGGAAAAATTGGAATGTTTTGAACAAATATAAAAGCCTTGGGAGTATATTCATACATATAGTTTCTATACATTGAAAGAAGTTAAGTTTCAATCACCCCATCTGTTCAAGTCCTCCTGGATCTGTATGGAGATAGGTTCATAGTTTATCATTTCTATATTAATCAAATTGAGGGGAATATGAATACCCAGATATTTAATTTTAGTATGTCGCCATCTCATGGGGAGAGCACGCCTTAGAGTAGAAGATGGGGAGTAATAAAGCATTAATGCTTCTGTGTTTGATGTGTTTAATTTAAAATTTGCTAAGCGTTCATACTGGTTAAAGAGTTCCCCTGCTACAGGAATAGAGCACTCTGGAGAAAAGAGGGTCAATAAAATATCATCTGCAAATAGGGAGATTTTATACATTTTTTTGTCCGAAAGGGATTCCCTCTATCTCCGGATCCAAACAGAGGGCAACAGCTAATGGTTCAATATATAGAGCGAATAGGGCCGGGGAGAGAGGACAACTCTGTCTGGCACCTTGTGAGAGAGAAAACGGGGAAGAAAAATTTCCATTGATGTGAATATAGGCCTTAGGGCTTGCATAAAAATTTTGTAGCCATGTGAGAAATGAGTCAGGGAAAGGAAAGGTCCTGAGTGTTTCCCAAAGGAAACCCCACGAAACTCTATCAAAAGCCTTCTCCGCATCAAGGCTTAATAATGCTAAAGGGATTTTTCTGGTATGAATGTTCTCCAAAAGAAGCATGGTGCGCCTAATATTATCCGTAGAGCTACGGTTTTTAATAAACCCAGATTGGTCAGGATGAACAATAGTTGGCAAGAGTTTTTCTAATCTCGAGGTCCAGATTGCCATAAAAATGTTATAGTCCGTGTTTCAGATTGAAATCGGGCTATATGAAGAAGTTTCGGTTGGGTCCTTGTTAGGTTTAGGGATGGGGGTCAGTATTGCATAATTCCGTGAAGGAGGGGGAGCTTCACCCTCTACTACCACTCTCTATGTGTTCAGGAGCGTGGGGAGAAGGTATTCAGACATCTTTTTATGCCATTCGGCCATATAGCTGTCTGGTCCAGGACATTTAGCTGATTTGAGGGCCTTAATATGACTAAGAATTTCATCTGGTCTAATTGTTGGAGACGTTGAGTATCCATCCATAATTTTTGAGATATTGTAATTGTATCCCTATTTCCCTGTGGGAGTGCAGGGCCTAGCCATGCATCATTTTTGAGATAGTGTAGTGTTATCCTTATTTGCCTCCCATCCAGTACCATCCAGTAGTGTGCAGTACCAAAGAAACATCTCACATTGCAATGTTATCCTATAGAAAACTCAGCAAAATTTGAAGCCTATGCTACTCGACACCAAATGATATACATATATATATATTCATGAAACCAGCAAAAGGCACATTGGTGGGGCAAGCCCTTTGTACCCTGAAAATTTCAGAGCAAAATTGCAAACGTTTCTCACAGTGGAGTGACAAAGAAATGACTAAGTACACCTCACATTACAATGTTATCCTATGGGAAATGAATCAAAATTTAAACCCACAGAACTCCAGTTTCACAAATTGAGCGAAAAGATCCTGTTTCACAATTCTTTTTTTATTTTTATTTTTGCAATTTGTGAAAAAAGATTTCGGCATGTTACAAAAAAAAAGAAACATTTATAAGTAAGTTATCGAAAAAGTAACCCCGGAATCAGATTCTACAGGTCCTGATTATGCAAACACAACTCTACAAATCCCTTGTGAGACCTCACATTAAGTACAATGCCCAGTTCTGTAGTCCTCACCTCAGAAAGGATAAGTTTAGGTTGGAGACAGCACAGCACAGAGTAACAAAAATGCAGGGTTTTAAATAATTGATTAGCAGTTTTTTCTTTGGGCCAATACTAACTGTACAGAAAGCATTTATATAAGTTTTCTGGAAGTGTTATGTTTGTTAAACACAGTGAGGCAAATGCTATGCATTTCACAATGTTTTAGAACTTTTATGAGCAAAACGCTAATCAATTTGTAGAGTTAAATAAAACCCTGAAATGATTCTGGACCAGCAGGGCAGATCCTATGAGGAGCACCTCAGGGCACTAAATATGTACTCACTGGAGACCAGAAGGGAGAGAGGAGTTATTCAGGTTCCTTAAAGGAGTTATCAAAGAGTACTGTAGGGAACTATCTAGCCCATAGGTGCCAGAACAGGGGGGGCCACTAGGGCCATGGCCCTACCACTTTCATAAGTGGCCCTATCACTTTTTGCTATCATGGTAATATATTTAATAGGGGAAGATTTACCCCTTATGTCCTTGGCCCTACCACTTTTCAAACCGTTCTGGCACCACTGATCTAGCCTGAATACCAATTTGCGGTCACGTGAACATGAATGGAAATTAAAAGGAGGTAGGTTCAGGAAGGATGTGATTAAGTACTACTTTAGGGAAAGGGTGATGGAACCAAGGAGCAGTCTATCGGCTGAGGTGGTGGATACGAAAGTAGTCGGGATTCAGGCATGGCTGGGACGTAATGAAGGGAATAATGGTTACCAGGGGTGACAGGACCAGGGAGGAGAATAGAGAGATGACTGGGAGGGTTAGTACCCTGGAGGAAAACTAGGTTCCAGGGATTATAGGGAACTTGAGCAGACTGGATCGACCGCTGGTCTTTTCCTGCTGTCATTGTCTATGTTTCCTAACCTGCCATCACTTCCATTCCTGCCGGTGTATAATATTGCACCCCAGATGGACTGTAATACCTTTTATTCGGCGTGGTGGGCCTTCATGCAGAAGCAGACCCCCGCTCCTCAGGACCTACCTCCGGCATCCCCCCACCGTCCTCCGACAGACCCGTAGCAAGGGAATTCTGACCAGGCTGGTCCCAGCGAACCTCAGACATCGGGATCTTTGGGAGTACGGCCTGATGTTGGTTCAGACTCTAGGAGAGATGATTGTCAGCTTCTGATGCCAGTCCCTGATAGCGAGACTACTGAGGATGACTCTGAATCTTCAGGGTCTTCCTCCTCTCCGGGAAAGTCTTTGGCGGGGGAGGACCAGGTTAAGGAGTTGCCCAAGTCCCACCGTGATAATCCATCCTTTATGGATGTTATGCGTCACGTCCAGTCTATAATGGGCTGGGAGACTGAAGAGCAGGACCTAGAGAGATGTTGCTTGGCTATCTAACTCAGGCAGTGGGATGCTCTTCCTTTGGTGATGCCCCCTATGTTTGACTCCTGCAAGGATGTCACCAAGGCAGCCTGGGCCCACCCCTCTACTACTCGGCTTCTACCTAAAATGGTGGATCACCTTTATCATGCCCTGGCAGGTAAGCTGTTTTTGGGCAGTCGCCCTAAGGCAGATTCTGTTCTGATTAATGTGGCCCATGATAGTACTAAGAAGCCCAAGCACCTCAGTACTCTTCCCCCAGACCAGGAATCCAAGCAGCTGGATCATATTGGCATGCCTGTTTTTGCCTCTGCTACACTGGCCATTAACTATTTGACACATATGGTCCAGTATCAGAATGTCCTCTGGGACCAAGCCAGGGATTTGGTCCAGATGTTGCCTGAAGATTCCACTAAGACGCAGCTCGCCCATCTTCTAAAGTTGTGTTCAGACATAGCTAATCATGTCCTCTGGGTGGTTTATGAGGCTTTCGATGCCTCCGGGTGTGGGGCGACTGCTGGTATCTGCCTCCAGTATCATTCCTGGCTCCGGGTGTCCGGTTTTGCCCCAGATGTGCAGGCTAGTATTTTGGACTCCCCCTTCCATGTGGCGGTCCTTTTTGGGGGTGATGTCCAGGACATTATTTCCACTTTGCAGGAGTCTGAGTTGGCCCTTAAGTCGGTCCACTCACTCTGTCACACCCAGCCTAGGGTGGGTCAGTGTCAGTCCTTTCGTCAGCCCTCCCTCAAGCAAACTTGGTGTCAGTCGACCAAGGGACAGCAGAAGCTCAAGGCCACAGCAGCCACTGCCACCGTCAGAGCCTGTATGGCTCACACAGCCCCTCTGCCCGTGCCTGCTCCGACCTCCTGACTCCTTAACTGATGACCCCCCCCAGCTGAGAATCCAAGGGAGGTGGTTGGGGGTTGGTTTTCTCTCCACCCGGACAGGTAGAGAGAAGTGACCAGAGACAGTTGGGTACTCCAGATCATAAGTCAAGGTCACATGCTAGAATATCTGGAGTGGCCACCTGAAAATCATCCTGTCCAGTCATTTTACTCTCCAGCACACCTGTCTCTGGTTTAGGAAGAATTTCAGACTCTTCTTCAAAAAAGAGTCATTGAGACCGTCCCTCTGGCTCAATGGGGAAGGGGGTTTTACTCCCACTTATTCCTTGGCCCATCTTGGACCTGAGCCATCTGAATCTGTACATCAAGCACAAGCGATTCAGGATGGTCACCCTTCAGGGACTATTACTCTTCCTGCACCAGGGGGACTGGCTCTGTTCTCTGGGCAGGATGCTTACCTGCATATCCGGGTCTTTCCTGCCCATCATCACTTTCTCTGCTTTCACTTTCAGGGAGCCCGTTATCAGTTTCAGGTCCTCCCTTTTGGCCTTTCCTCTGCTCCAATGTTTTACCAAATGTCTGGCAGTGGTGGCTGCTGCACTGAGAAGGTAGGGCTTCTATGTTTTCCCCTACCTTGACTACTGGCTGCTTGTGGCCCCCTCCAGGGAGCATCTGGCTCAGACCCTGGAATCTATCTTCAGTCTATTCCAGGCCTTGGAGATCACCATAAATCTGCTGAAGTCCTGCCTCCCTCCTTGCCATCACCTCCAGTACATTGGGGCAGTCCTGGACACCAGTCAGGGCAAGGCCTTCTGCTCGAGGACAGAGCAGAGCGACTGATGGGTCCGGCCCAACTGGTCTCCTCCAGTCAACAGGTCCCAGCCAGGGTCTTTCTTTGCCTTCTGGGTCACATGACGGTGGCAGTTGCCACGGTCCCCTTGGCCCGATTGCACATGCAAGTCCCTCAGTGGACCTTGAGGATCCAGTGGGATCAGTGTACTCATGACCTAGTCCAACTGATCATGGTCTCTGACCCGGTCCGGAGGACTGTGTCCTGGTGGCGGCACCCAACTAACCTACTTTGGGGAGTCTCCTTTCAGCTTCCGACCCCCTGAAAGGTTTTTACGACAGATGTGTCCAGCCTGATCTGGGGCACTCATTTGGCCGAATACCAGACCCAGGGTACTTGGTCCCCAGTGGAACAGGATCTCCACATCAACATCAAGGAGATGTGGGTGGTTTTTAATGCCCTGCAAACTTTCCAGACTCATCTCTTCCCCTGTTCGCTGCTAGTGCAAACAGACAACATGTGCATGGTGTACTATATCAACAAGTGGGGGGAGGGGCTACTTCCTCCCCTCTGTGTTGGGAGGTGATGAGGATCTTGTTCTGGGCCACTCAGCACAGTCTGGAGCTCTTGGCCATTCACGTTCCAGGTGTCCAAAACGTATTGGCCGACAGTCTCAGCCACTCTTGGTCTCAGGCTCACCAGTGGGGGTGTCTCATCTTAGTGGTCGAAGACCTCTTCAACAGGTGGGGTCATCCAGAGTTGGACCTCTTTGCATTCCCATCCAACGCAAACTGCCACTTTCTTGCTCGCTCAATCCTGAGCCTGGAGTTTACTGACAAGACACAATGTCCGTCTCTTGGAAGGGGAGATTTCTCTATGCATTCCTTCCCTTCTCGCTCCTGCAGAAGATTCTTCTCAAGTTCCATTTGGAAGGAATGGAGATGATTCTCATAGCTCCTTTCTGGCCACACCAGACCAGTAGCTAGCTGTGGAACCTCCAGTGCCCTTGCCTCTGTGCACAGGCTTGCTGTCCCAGGACCAGGGCACTCTGGTCCATCCAGACCTCATGTCCCTGCATCTCTATGCGTGGCTCCTGCGGTCCTAGGTTTTTCCCATTTTTGGGTTTCCTCTAGGGTCAGTGACATCCTGGTGGCGGCCAGAAAGCCCTCCACCAGGGCCACTTATGCTGTGAAACGGAAGCATTTCTCCATTTGGGCCGCTGCCTGACATTTGGATCCTTTTATCTGCCTGGTGAATCAGGTGTTAGAGTACTTCCTTTACCTTTCGGATTCAGGCCTGGGGTACTCCTTTTTTAAGGTGCACTTTCTGCCATCTTTTTGTACAGTGCACTTATTAAGGGCAAAGCTGTCACCCAGCTTGAGGTTTCCTGCACATTCCTGTGGGGCATTCTGCATCTGAAATCTCCCATTTGGGACCCAGTCCTTCCATGGGACCTCAACTTTATGTTGGAGAAACTCACTTGACCTCCCTTTGAACCGGCTGAGTTGTGAGCTGTGCTTTCTGCCATGGAAAGTGCTCTTCTTGGTTGCTGTTACCTCTGCGCAAAGGATTTCTGAGCTCCAGGCTCTGATGTGTAAAGAGCCTTATTTGGTTTTTCACAAAGTCAAGGTATGTGCGTACTAATCCTAAGTTTTTTCCTAAGGTGGTGTCTGAGTTTACTTTAAATCAATCCATCCATCTTCCAGTTTATTTTCCTGAGTATTCTAATTAGGGGGAGGCCTTGCTCCATACTTCGGATGTTCCCAGAATGTTGCAATATTACACAAACCGCACCAAGTCTTTGAGGAGAACTGATCAGTTGTTCGTTTCGTTCACCCCCAAGAGAGAGGGCACTGCTGTTTCCAAACAGTGTTTGTCTAAGTGGTTAGCTAATTGCATTATTTACTGCTACCGCAAGTACAACAAGCTCCTTCCGGAGGTAGTCAAGGGCCATTCCACCAGGGGTATGGCTGCCTCCATGGCTTGTTTCAGAAATGTGTCTACTGCTGACATCGGTGCAGCTCTAACCTAGAGTTCTGGCCACACTTTCACCAAACATTACAGTCTAGACATCGGCTCTAGGCATAGAGCCAGTTTCGGGCGTGGCAGTTCTTCAGGGCCTTCTGTCATGAGCTCTTGACTGCTGACTTGTTCTCCTCCAGGTGATTTCATCCTGGTGATACCAGTACTGCTCGGGACTCAGTCCTACCAGTGTGGCCTGCTGCAAGAGCCTTCCTTGAAGTAAGATAATACAGTTACGTAAAAACTTACTGTACAGTAGATCTTTGAGAGAAGCGCTTGCAGCAGGCCCTGCATTCTCTCCTTCCTTCCCCCTGCTGCTCCTTCTCTGTGCACCAACTTCTGCTTGACTCTCATGAAACCGCCTCAGTTCTCCTTCAGCTGCCCATATGGGGTCTCTGGCGGAAGAACTGAGATGGTATGGGGTACCACCCTCCTATATAGGCTGTGCTGACGTCAGTTGTCTGACATCAGTGGGGGGCGGTCCCCGTCCAGTGTGGCCTGCTGCAAGAGCTTTTCTCGAAGATCTGCTGTTACAGTAAGTTCTTACGTAATTGTACTTTTCCAGGGTACAAAGGGGAGTGTACAGTATCCGGGTGTCTGGGCCTTAGTGTGCATTGGATCATCATGTGCATGCCAGCTTTGTTTTCTTTATTCTCTGGTTCCCCACCCCTAGGACACCAGAATGCTAGAGGCTCAGTACTTCCACAACCAGAGTGTGTCTTAGCAGAGCCTGACCGATGTCCCCCCTCCCAGCAGTACTTCTGCTGTACTGCTACAGTCATTGCCCTCCCTTCTTGGACGAAGAGAGTGTCCTCTGGAATGCTCGATCTTCTCCTTCTGCCCCAATATCTCAAGCTCATAAACAAACTCTGGTTGTCAGCACCACGAGCGGTGGCCCTACCGCTGCAATGAGAAGCCAGCCCTTTTTCTGTGCTTCCATTGGCTGACTTACCAGAATTTCTGAAGTTCTCTGAGAACTCCTTGTCTGTTATTGTTTTTAGCAAACATTCCCTCTCTACTAGGGAAAATCAAAAACTTCTGTTTAGGCTATTATACTTTCATTAACTTATACAGTAGGTGAACTCAAAGCAAGTTACTCTTTCAGGTTGATGTGTACAGTTTTTACCTGCTAGAGACTTAGGGATTTAGTTAGTCAGAATCCGCAAAATGTATGTTGTACAGAGTGTTTTGATTTATAGGTGTAGTCCTAGGGTGGGATATTCAGAACTGCTCCAGGCATGGGCACAGCGCAACTGGGATGCGCCAGGGAATGGCCCAGGTGATATTCACCGGTGCTGCGCCATGGCCCAGTACCTTGAATATGGCACTGGGGCCACCCATACTGGGCACAGCAGTGGCACTGCGCCAGCGCGGCGGTGCCGGAGCAGGGATGCTTAGCGCAGGTGCGGTGTGCTAGGTGCATCAACCGCGATATTCAGTGGCTACATGCAATGAGGCCATTGTGCATGCAAGGCACAAATGGGACCATTTGCATGTAATTATCTCCACATTTGCATGCAGGTGCGCCATTCCCCAGCGACTTGCGCCTTGAGACCTACCAGGCTGCAGCCGTCGGGGACCGACACCCCCTGTCCCTTGGTGAGCAACGCGCTCCAACGCCTTATCGCGGGCTGTAGATAAATTTAAAGTCCTGGTGGTCCAGTGGGTACCACATTGCCCGATTGTGGGCTTTGGTAATAAGTAGATTCCCTGGTGGTCCAGTGGACCCGTCCTCAGTCTGATTGCAGGCAGATGAATAAAATATTACTCTGGTGGTCCAGTGGACCCAATTCCCAGCCTGATCATGGGCTTTAGTTGTAAATATAATCCCCGGTGAGCCAGCGGTACCCCCCCCACCCACCTGCCCACTCAGACCTGCCCCCCACCCCCCCCAATTCAGTGGCGGCAGCAGCTTCCCACCCGCAAGCCACCCGCTGCCCTCCAACTGACTGTGTACAGTACGGCCACGATTGGTCCCCTGCGTATAGGCATGATCGAATAGTACTGTCCCGAAATGTGAATGAACCATTCACTTCGGGACTGTGTAGTACAGTATGGTCTGCATGCCCATTGGCTCACGCAGGGGATCAATGAGTGTACAGCCGCTGTACGCCTCAGTGGGCGGTTGAGGGTGGGTAGCTGCCGCTGACCCGGGGAGGTGGTGGGTCTGAGGGTGGGTGGGTGGGGAGGGAAGCACCACTGGCCCACTGGGGATTATATTTACAGCTAAAGTTCACAATCGGTCTGGGGATCGGGTCCACTGGACCACCAGAGAATGTATTTATTACCAAAATCCGCGATCGGGCAATGTGGTAGGGTCCACTGAACCACCAGGGATATGTTTATATTATGCCGGCAATGGGGCAGGGTCCACTGTACCACCAGGGATATATCTGGACACCTATGCCCGCGATGGGAAGGGAGCACGATGCCCGGACTGTGTCCCAGGAGGTCGAGGTCGGGAGGCCACCCATTACAGGCGGCCAGAAAGTTACAAGATGGCACACGGCAGCCCACCTGTGGGTGTCCCCGGCTTGCTTCTACTTTTACAGGCAGATCTTTGCACCCCTTGTTCGGCGCAAGGTGGGTTTGTGCCTGCATATGCGCTGCACATCTGGGGCTGAATATTGGGATATGCCACATATGCATGGAACGCCTGCACTTGCGCAGCATACATTACTGGTGTGCTCCAGATCGGGATTTGTGCAGCGCAACATCCCCCTTTGAATATTGCGCTGGAGCACATCAGTGGGTTGCGCATGGTGCAACACTATTGTGCCATGTGCAACCCCTTTGAATATCCCACCCCTAGTGTGCACTTTCCTTTGTTTGCTATAAGGATTTTTTTTTATTTGCTTGCTAGTTTTTTGGCCCCTGGAGATCTCCGTGTTTGCATATTTTTATGGCTCTTCTCTTTCCTACAGTGCTTCCTGTCCCATGTGACTGTAATGCATCCAGGACCATCCATTCAGCAAAACTTTTTTTTGTTTGTTTGTTTTTGTCAAATTCATAGCAATAAAGCTGTGATTTCAAGTAGCTCCCTTTGTCCAGGGAGCTCTAATGAAGGCTAAATTTACAGATGGCAGGCACCTGATGGATAATTGAGTGGGCTTTTCTGAAAGGAAAACAGCTAGTGTCTAAACTGATTATAGCATACATGACCTGGGGTGATCTGTGTTCTTTTTTATGGTTGTGTGTAGTTTAATAAAACGAAAAGCTTTAAAAACAAAACATTCACTCCTGCTGACTAGACCCAGACACATACCTAGAAAACAGAAGGTCTGGATTAGAAAGTTATTTGATTGAAGCCAGAATATCAGGCTTCAAACAAGAGATTGCCACTGCTGCGGTAGCTATTACTGTCTGAATAAGTGGTCCTGTATGCATCGCTGTCACATGGAACAGAAGGCATTGTAGGAAGGGGAAGAGCCATAAAACAGGCTAACGTGGAGATCCCCAGAGGCCATAAAACTAGCAAGAATAGTTTTGAAACAGCAAACAAAAGGAAGGACACATTAGGCTACGCCTACAAATCAAAACATCCTGCACAACATTTTTTTTTTTTTTTTGTAAAATTTTGACTTTATATCCCCTTTAAGCACATCTTGGTGCAACAGTGAGTGATTTTGTTTTTTAGGGTTGCCAAGGCCATCTGAGATGTATCATCCAGTAGCATAGCAAATTCCCAGAGGGCCTGGGTGCAAGGTGATGTTACAGATCCTCTCCCCAGTTTTGAATAAACATCAAAATTATGATTTGGGCTCCTCAAACCTCGTGGGCTCGGGTGCCACTGCACTCCCTGCACCCTTGTAGCTACAACCCTGGTAGCATCTTGTATTCAGTTTGAGCAGTTCAGTAGGAGTCAAGCTATGCAACAGGCCTGCGCGACATTCTTTCTGGGAAGCAGGTACATGTCTCTGTCTGCCACATGACTTCACCTTGTTTACATTACCTCTGTGTTCTGTTCACCCAGATGTATGCTTTTCTGGTGAAAATTTTACTAAATACGTTCTCTGCTTATGTTTGCCTCTTGCATGGGTTAAGCTCTATATCCTGGCTCAAATGCAGCAGCATGGTCTCTTCAGCGTGTACCATTATAGAGGAGTGTGTGTGTGCACTGCCTTGCTCATCTTGTGTAAAACAAGTACTAACAGAACAGTAGTGGTGTCTGTAATTTGACTGGTGTTCTCTGCTCTGCTGGACTATCTGTCCTGTGCAGGATAAGACGTGCACATGATTTGTCCCAGACAAATTGCCCTCATTAACAGGAATAACGTTGGGGGTGGGAATGTGAGCTGAACTAGAAATTGTTCAGTCAGGCTGCAGTGCTTGCAGCACTGTGTTCTGTTCAGTGAGCAGGGCTCCGCTCTGAGCGTTGCTGCATAAGGAGAGCAAATCCTTTTCCTGAACTCTCCTTGCACAGGCTGAGTGCTGTTTATCGGGAAGCAGCCACAGAGCTGGAAGCTGAAACACAACTCCTGCACTCCAGGCCACTTGCCAGTGGGAGTGGCTTTTCTCTGTCAGTGCTTACATCATGAAACTCAGCCCTGAGTGGGGCAGGAGTGACGGGTGAAACTGACGGAATGTGATCCAGTGTTAGTCTGCAAGTGTGTCTTAGGCAAAACAGTGACCTCTTTATCTCCCACACCGAGAAAAGCAGTGCTAGGGCATTTGAGGGACACTTTGTGCTATAGTTTGGGATTACTTTAGAGGAGGAACATGCAAAACGGATAGGGTAAGTACAGTAGCTTAATCTTGTTTGTACTGCTTACTAGAGAGAATGTATTGTTAACAGTGTGTGGCCTAACCAACAGTAGCTCTGAAAGAGCTTAACAGAGGCAGTTTACTTTTAAAATAAGTGCTGTTCAGATTTTTGAAGCAAGCGCCTTGAACATTTTACCTGTTGGCAACATTGAGATTGATGTTTAGAGGGAGGGGGTGGTATTTTAATAAGAAGCCATACTGGGGATACCAAGAAAAATGTGTGTTGTGTTATACCAGGAAGATAACAAACAAGCTTATTCATTTGCTGTCTTGACTGGCAGAAGATATTAACTGCATGACCACTGGGGTCTTCCTAAAGAACAGAGCTTAATCCAGGCTCAGCTTGAAATACAAGTCATAGTGTTGGCTTCGCTTGGTTTTCATCAGGAGGTGTTTGATTCATTAGTTACTTATTGTTAAATAGTCTGTAATGGTCCATATAGAAATCAACAGCTGAAGCGGATTTGAAAAATCACTGTGGTTTTGCCATGAGAAAAGGGATTCTGCAGGATGAATCATTTTCCTGAAAATAGATTATATGTAAAACTAATGTAAAGGCAACAGTTACGTTATTTTAGTGGGTTTTCCTAATTTTATTAATTTGTTGAAATACGTATTTCCTGGCAGACGTGACTATCTGGCCCTGGTCAGTTGCTCCTCTCTTCAGATTGTACAGTAACCCCTCTGTATAAGGCCCAGCACTTATGTGTTATATAGAATGTCTATGCTACAGTGGGGCGCGATTTTCACGTGGAGGCAGGCTATAATGGAATTGCATACTAGAGGCTTACAACAGGCTGCATTACTTTAGATATGGCTAAGGAGGACTTGCACTGTCACAGACGTACCCTAACCCATATCCGTTCTGTTCCTGTTGGACTTCAGTCAAAGCTTCAGCTTGGAAGTGCTTTACCGTGAAACAAAACTGCAGTGTGCATGTAGCTATTACTAAGCATGTGTGGTATTTGAAATCAGCTGTATGGGGAAGGGGAAGAAGGCTGTTTAATTAAAAACAAAATGCATTTCGTATGGTTTGTTTATGCATTCCTGAATAATGTGCTGGTTAATAAGTGACTAATTCAACACGGTAGAGAGCAGGAGTGTGGAGTAATGTCCTACTGGCAGAGTGAGTTAGCTGACTTTGGAGAGAGGGGCCTGTAAATCCACACAGCCAAGAAAAAGGAAGACTGTGCCAAGTGATCAAACACTTAAAAACACCCTACTGTATTCATTGTAAGATGATAGTTAACGATTTTGCAAGGATAGAGCAAGCCTCAGAATGGGCTTGGCAAACTTCTGCCATCTTGCTGTTCAGTTCGTTCTGGTTTGGAGGCCTGAACTGTTTGCGTTGTTTTTTGTTTTTTTTCTTCAGCTCCCCCTGGCTGTACCCCTTTTTATCGTGTCTCCTCACCCAGCAGTCTGGGTTACCACTGGCTGCACCCTTTGCCCAGTGAGGAGGACCGACAAACAGCTGCCGGTATAGCTGACACAGATACCACTCCTTGATTACAACTGGGATGCACTGGGTCCTCCTGAGC
This sequence comes from Neoceratodus forsteri, assembly GCA_016271365.2. Lineage (NCBI taxonomy): Eukaryota > Metazoa > Chordata > Ceratodontiformes > Ceratodontidae > Neoceratodus > Neoceratodus forsteri. The sequence goes on along the minus strand of CM057450.1, from coordinate 879,600,596 downwards.
TGGACCTGGTGGTGCAGGATTCGGGAGCTGTGACATGAACTAGGGTCCCCCAGATGGCAGAGAATTGGTACCGATGTGATTACATATTTGTAGTGTGGCACAGACTTGGCAGTAGAGGGTGCCCATTAAAAACAGTAGCTGCCAGGCATTGTGGCCCCCAGCTTTCACAGTGTTCACTTAACTGCTTTGGTTTTTCTGGCGCTTTAATAGATTGTGTCTGTGGTGTTGGTGTGGAGCTGAAACACCACCAGCCTAGACTGTGCGCAGTGACCTCTCCTTTGGTTTCACTGCATGGTGGCCTTTGTACTGTGAAAAAGTTCTGTCAACTTTCTGGTATGCGTGGTGGTATAATACTGAGTGCTTGTGGCATTCAAACTGCCACAGAATGAGCATCATATTCCTGTGGGTGGAGACTGGGTTGCTAATAGCCTTTCTCTGATTCTGGGTAGCCACCACCACCATCTGCAATGAGCTCCCTCTGTCAGTACCATCTCCAAATTCTTGGCAACATCACTCCCCTGGGTACCTACTCCTGGAACTTTATTCTGCTCCTTGCTGCCAGTTCCTCCTCTTGGCTGGTATGATCTTAGTTCCATCTTCATCTTCTTCTTCCAGAACTCCCAGGCCAGGTTTATGAAGGATCTTCAGCGATACTGAAGGATTACGGCCCTGTCGCATCGCTTCGCAGCTTTCAGAGAGTATTCGGTAATGTGTCTCTTGAAGCTGTGTGAGCAAGTGATAGCAGCCGGAGAGCTAGTGAAACTGCATGCGCTTTCACACAGCAGGCATGGCACTAAATGCAGGCAAATTATTTTTACAGAAAATGCAGAAAATACAGAATAACCACGGAGGACTCGGTGTGGGTGTGGGGACGCCCCACAGAACAAAGCAAGCAGGCATGACAGTAATGCTGTGAAATTAGGACCCGGTGTGGGGGGGGGTGGAGCCTCTCACAGAACAAAGCAAGCAGGCATGACAGTAAATGCAGTAAATTGATCTGGGGCGGAGAGCTTCCCACAGAAGAAAGAAGCAATCAGTATTTAGACTTTTTTTTTTTTTTACCATAAGCATGCCAATATTTGTTATTTCTTCTGTGGGGGTGCTCTGCCCCCCTACACACCACCGGGTCCTATGAGTTAAATTATTGTTGCCGTGTACTTACTCCCCGAATATCTTCTTTCTTTTGTTGTTTAGTGAACTGTTTATATTTTCTGTGGGGGCGCTCTTCCCCCCACACCCCCTGGGTCCAGTGTGGTACTAACTATACTGTATTATATGCCTATTCGGTGACTCGGGCATAGACGGGAAGAGGCATGATGGAGTGGCGTCGCTTTAGACGCAAACCTCTTACCGTAATACTTTCTTGTTTACCTGCGCAACTGGCCGTAATTCTTCAGTATCGCCGGTTCTTCTTGGGTGTGATCTGCTATTCCCTGTTGATCCCTACACTTTGGTCTTTGCCTGGGGCACTAGAACCCCCCAGAATCAGAACTTTTCAGGGCCGGTGGTGTCAGCATATGACTGCATGTGTGAAATCTTGTTTTTATAATATCAACCCCAACTGCCTCGGTTACATTTTTCCTTCCATCATAGAGGACAGCCTTACCTTGTTGGGGACCAGAACTTATTTATTTTATTCCAAATAGTGTATGGTAGAATGTTATTCTATGTAGAAATCCATCCCTAGAATAACATTGTTGTGCTGCAGTAGCTACATCATTTTGTTGTTGTGCTGCACTAGATGCATGGCTACTGCAGCACAACAACTTGGAATGTCTGCACGCATACGAGTTCCAGAAACCTCTGCTGTTCATGAAACGTCTGCATCGGTGAGAGATGGCCCTGGAAGAGAGCGGCACTGGGGGGAATAACATAACAGTAAGGACACCGGCGACCCGGGTTCGGGAGCGAGCTGGGGCCACCGGTGGTTGTCCGGGGGGGAGACAGGCTGGAGCATCTGACGATGGCTCGATTTCTCTGTTGGAGGGAGGGTCTTTCAAACCCGCCAAACGGCGACACCTGGCGGAGGCTGGGGGTGCGACGGCAAGCTGGAGTCACTGGCGCATGATTGGTTGCAGGCGCAGGCCGCCGACCAGTCAGTCTCTGGGCTGCTCCTTTGAGGAAGGAGAGGGAGGGACGTTGCCGACGTCTTCATACGTGCCATGATTTATGGGCCCGCAACATTCCAGAGGAACAAAGGAAAAACACCCCATCAGAGCCGGGAAGACAGAGCACCGAGTTGGGTCCCGATGTGCCGGTGCCTGCCTGCAGTCCCAGACCCTGACGAGAATTGCAAGATTCGGGGGTCTGCACCCACCCCGACCTCGCCCGGGGGGGGTGGGGTTCCTGAGGCCGGATGGAGGGACCGGAGACTGTCAGGTAAGGCACTGGTAGGGACAGACTTAATAGGCAACTTCCGATGGTGTGGCTCTGATGGACAGTAGGAGGGGAAAAAGAGAAATATCAAAATACTGTATCAAAAAAAAAAAACAGTAAAGACACAGTCATGAATTCTAATCAATCAAGTCTTTATTTATTCATTTATTTATGGCTGCCCATACACTATAAAAGACTGTATGAGTAATGATACTTAACAAGGCTATTTTTTAATCTTGAGGTTTCTGTGGTAAGGTGACCTCTAGGGCTGCACTCTCAAGGTCTCCTGCTACCACGGAAACTCAACTGAAAAATAGCCTTGTGTATGATTGCTCTTACATGATCCTCTATATCTTCTATGCTTCATTCCTTTTTCTCTAATTATTTTATTTGTTCGAAGAATACATCATACATCAGGAATACATGATAGAGGTCTTCAGGTACATGAAGGGGGTAAATAGGGGAGGAGCAGTCAGGGTGCATCGAAGGAAGGAGGAGGAGGGGGCGACTAGAGGGCATGGGTGGAAGCTGGAGGGGGGAAGATTCAGGGGAGAAAGGAGGAGGTGCTACTTCACTGAGAGGATGGTGGAGCCATGGAATGCGCTGCCCAGGAGGCTGGTGAAGGCAGAGACAATGGAGGGGTTCAAGAGGGGTTGGGACGGGTACAGGGGAAGGGTTCTGGAAGCAAAATCCAGTGCAGCAAGAATATCCGGAACTGGGAAGGGAGAAGCCAGAGAAGGCGAGGGGGACATTAAGGTCAGCTCCCAGGGTGGGGGCTAACCAAACGAGCAGACACGAAAGACCATCAGGCCTATTTTGCCGCCGTTTTAGTATGTAATACATCACATTAATTTTTTTAAATATTTACTTATACCTTTTGAAATAACTCTTACAAATTGTATCCACTCGATCAGTCAATCTTTTTTTAGCCATTGAGCAAGCTCATGTTCAAGGAGGGCCTGGTAGGTACAGAATAAATAATACAGTAGCACAACAGAACATATAGCACATATGGGCATAATAATACAATACATAGCAATAAAAACAAGGTACAAGAATAATCAGTGAGGCCCGGCCGTAAGGTGAAGCCTCATCCCAGTAAACAGTACAGCTGTGAGGTGGAAGCAAGTCAGCACCAATGTGCCGAACCAGTGATTTTAGACACTGATAGCTCTAGTAGAGCAGAGTTAATGCTAGTGACAGTGCAAGCTGGGAGCTCAGCAGTAAAGAGAAAGCAAGGATGAGTCCAACAACATGGCTTAGGGTAATTCTAACGAGAGGATAGAAAGTGTAGAGGGCTGACTGTAAGAAGAGCAATGTATGGCTACAGTTTAGTGACAGGAAGGGCATTGACAAGGCTCCAAGAAGTATCTCGAATAGTGTGACTTGAATTCCACAAAACCAGTAGGATGCACCAATTTTATGGATTTCTGGATGTTGTTCCACAGCTGGGGCAGCACATACTGTAGCTGAAGGAGGCTCCGCCACAGAAGGATTAAGAAAATACATGCAACGCTTGCAAATTGTATTCACAGAAGGATGAAGAAAATGCATGTATCACGTTATGATAAATTGACACCTTCCCATTTGTTACTACTCGAAATGGGGTGAGTAAATAAATTCACTGCGTAATCATAATCAACAGATGTGAAATTTCAGTATGGCAGGCATCCAAGTAACTTTACTGAAATACTTTATCTAACGTGAAAAAAGCCCTTTATAGACCAGTTGGTCACCTATCATCCCTCTTGAGCAAAAGGATTGGTTTTGAAATTCTAACCGCCCAAGAGAGAACTTGAGCACAGTAACATATCAGCTGTAAGAAATTAATAACTTTAAACTTCCATTTTGGAACCAGTGGTCAGTGTTACAGTTTCAGAGAATGAGTGTAGTATGTTGTCCTGGACTGTTACCCAGCTTAATGCATTCTTTCTTGTGCTTAAAAATTAAAATAAGTCCATATCCTGTTGTTATTGGATTGCAATCATATGTTTATAGTACTTGTGTATTTAATTTTACTTCAGAGAGGGGGGTCTCAATGTGGATACGATAAGTAATGCCCCCCTGTGCCAGCCCGTCAGTGCAGCAGTAGCGCTGCTGCTTGTAACGCCGACAGCCTGGGTTCAGAAGTAAGCCTGGGTGTTGGAGGGCTGATGGGGGGGGGGGGGAATTGAGCATCCTTTGGACTGCTGTCCTCCTCCTCCAGGGAGAGGGCGGGGAAGCTGCCGGTGCTTGCATGACCCCTAGCATAGGCTGGGGTTCTACAACTGGAGTGTGCTGTGCTTGAGAGGCATGACAGACACCTGGCATTCTTATGTCCAGGCCTCACTGCATGTCACCCTTCTCCTACAATACACTAGAAAAAAAATGCCGGATGAGCACAATGCCGCCCGCCTTGCCCCAACTCCGCACAGCCAACCTGTGGCACCTCCCCAGTCACCAGATGTGGCATCCGATGGGGTAAGGGGGGTGGCCACAGATTCGGCACCCTGAGGGTAAGCCAGGGAGGAACATTGGGGAGGGTCAGCCCCCTGGGAATGTTGTCTGGGTCCAGGCAGGGGTAGGGCTGAAGGGAAACTATCCCAGCCCCCCACTCAAAAAAAGTAATGCCCCCCCAGCAGATCTAAGCCTGACCCCCCACAAAGACATGCACCTGTTTTGGCTATAAAGATAAAAATAAGTTGGAGTACACATCACAAGTGCCTGTCATAAATTTATAAGCTTTATCCAGTAAATCATGCCCTGTGAGACCAGAGTGGCCATCAAGGTCAGAAATGATAGACACCGACTTATTTCTGTGGCACAACAAAGAAAATTATCTTGGGCCTCATGTTACACACAAATACAGTTAAAACAACTTGCTAATGTTTTTCTACACATACAACAATCATTAAGCAGTAAGGCGTGACCAGGGGTTAGATTAACAGTCTGTTAATCACCACCTAGGGGTGTAGTGTGGCACGAGGTACAGCCAAGTGCCATTGCCCCAGGAGGTGGTTGACTGTTACTCTAACTCCTAGAAGTGCCTTATTGCTATTATAAAAATTATTCTAAAAGAAAAGTATACTTTCTGAATGTTTTCCTCATTGGGAGTTTTTTTTTAATAGAACAGTTCTTCCACCAACATTTTAAGAATGCTAGATCAGAATCAAAATGCATCATTCCAGTCATTCAGCAGTGCTAGAGAATAGAATGCTGACAAGAAGAATTCATGTGCCATGGTGATCAAGCTGTATGTGACAGTGTAACAGGGATTAATGTAAGACTGTCTAAATGCTAGCAGCTAATCAGATTGCAGCAGTTCTGAGACACTTTTTATAATTTGCTTTATTACGTACTGTCCAGAGAGTCCCGTTCCAATGGCAGATAGTGCTGCTGTTGGGGAAAGTTGTTAAAGAATGCAACGTCTTTACAAGAAGTCATGGATAGATCGTTTCGGTAGGATGTGCCGTACATCAGTATGTCGTCATGGTGTACTGTACTGAAATGCATGTCACGGAGTTTTAAGGGGAAAAAAAGAGAAAGTCTGAGGAAGCACTGTAGGATCGAAAGGTGCCATGTTTGGGTCTAACTATATAGCAACAGTGGTTTGTTTGTTAGGAAGAACCATCTTTTCATGTGTGGCACTGTTGTATTTGTTCAGGAAGGTCATTAGAGACTCCACAAAAAGTCCATTGCACCCAAGTAAAATGTCCTATTTCCCAGATGTTCTAGTTCAGTAGCATGTTATTTTCTTTTTTTATTTATCCATTCTGCCACACATCCCTCTTTCCAAGCTCCCAAGTGACTGCTCAGTCCCATTGCCTGTTAATGGGAAGGTCCCTTCTTCCTATTTTCTGTATACCTATGTAGTTTGTAGACATGAACAACGATTCCCTCTCTTACACCCCCTTTTCATCCTAATTTAAATGAAGTTGCTTCACACTGTTCTGCCCTGCTGTGAAAACCCGTTTGGCCTCATTGCAAAGGTTATGACCCCACTCATGCAAGGCATCATGGAAGTTGATGCGTACATGCACAAGCCAGCAGAAGTGTTACTGTCAGTTCTGTTGTATGTCTTTTGAAGTCCTTGTATTCCTGTCTTTTGCTGGCCATCAAATTTTTCAAGGTGCGTTACCTAATGTTTTCTGTTGTTTAAAGTGTGTCTGCGTTGGAAAAATGCAGTTTGAAGGATTCTAGTGCTAGTGATGTTTTGTTGTTTAAAGGATCTCTTTGCTTACTCACGGAGTATAAAGTTCCTTTGATATGCAGATGCACATTATCAACTCCCATGTTTGTGTTTATGAGTGAGGTCATGAACTTCTGCAGTGGAGTCAAACAGATTTTCACATCAGAGCAAAACTGAGTGAAGCAACTTAATTTTAATTTAAATTAGGATGATGCAAGAGAGGGAATCATTGTTCATGCTTATAAACATTACAGGCACACAGAAAAAAGGGTTAAGGGGACTCTCCCGTTAACCTGTCCACTGCTGATCCTCCATGGCATGCCCGCTGTAGCGATGCTCGGGGCATCCTCCCACCTCTCAGTGTTCAGGATTTGCCAGGTGGCAGACAGTGTTGTGTGGGGCCTAAACAGATGGAAGGGGGGGGGCATCATTCAAATTCCTTAGTGTGGCTACTGTGGACAGTTTGTTTACCACTTAAGTCCATGCCTGATAGGGAGTCCTGCAAGTTTTGTAAATCCAGGTAAATAGTTCATGATGCTGCTTCTGTGATTTCATCTTTTTTGCGTGCCTGTGGCAAATTGGTCTGTCTTAGACTCAGCCTGTGACTGTTAACAGCTTACTTAAACCATTCAAACAGCTGCAAGGGGTACTCAGTACTTGCCACCACTCAGCATGGCCACTCTCTTGGGATTTCTCCAGGTCTGAATTCTTCCAGAGCCGGTGCTTACACAGTACAGTGCTCCTTGCTTAAGGGCAACCAACTCACTCCTCAGATGAGAACTCCTTACTGAATATGGTCACTGGAGCCTATTCTCCAGAGGTGGAAACACAGTTTTTTGTTCTTGTTGTTTTTCTTTTTGTTGGTTATAAATCATTTAGCTGTACCTCAAAGGACTCAGACACTGAAACATGGAATTTTGTTGTTGGTGGGGTTTTTTGTTGATTGTAAATAATTTAGCTGTACCTCAAAGGTTTCTGACACTGAAACATGGAATATGGAAAAAAGTCTGTTTTACTACTTAAAGATACTGTAATATTATAATATATGATATTGCAGAAGGACTGTGGGGCATAGTAATTCTACAAAAATAGAAAGAAAATGGTTTTGCATTCAGCTGAAGAAATGCACAGAAAAACATCTCATTGCATGTTTAGTTTCCCGGCAGTACAGAGGCTTGCCTGCGCTGGACACTTTGGTGAATCAGGGTAGACTTGAACCTTAGATGTCAGCTGTGCATAGTCCCAAACGTGATTAAACCTTTCAGGCTCTGCCAGACCTTAAGACCCGCCAGCTGCGCGCCTCCCCCCAATATAACATGTCATTCGTTGTGCTACTCTGACATCATTCCCAGATCAGTTCTTCTTGTCTTGAAAGCTGGATTCACTTGGCAAACCAGTCTAATCTGGACTTTGTACTTATATACAAATACATTTGTATTTTTGTCCCCAGTCCTGTCTTGCACAGGTAGAGTGACTCCTCCACGAAACATGAGAGGGTTGTTCATGTTTTCAGCTCTCTCATTAACTGACCAGAGAGATTATCACTCACCTGAGCCCTCTGCCATGTCTCTTGGCAGCTTACTTTATCAGACAGTTTTTAACTCTGAAATTCTTACAATAGCTGATAATAGAAATTAAACACAGAAACAAAAAAAACAATACACAAAAGTTGTTACAGTGCCAACCTGTTTCTAATATAGGTGCTGAACTACCTCACATCTAACTGATGGCAAACCATTTACTAACTCAGCAGAAACCACAGTTTGACACACTTTTCGGCAGCCAAACCAAAGTATGATATCATAAAAATTGCTGCACTTCATGCCAGAGTCTCTGACTTGTACAAACTTTTTTGTCAGTGGGTGACTCAGTGAAGTCAGAAAGATGTGCATGCAAGGGTTAGCACAGTAACTGCCAGGTTCATGTTTCTTACCATTCTCGGCGAAAACCTTAAATTTGTATCCAAGTTCAAGTACCTGGGAGTCTGGCTCGATAGCAGACTCTCCTTCACCGAACATACGGATGAACTATTAAAAAAACTCCGTCGGAGATTTGGCCTCTATTTTAGAATCAAGCACTTCCTCACAAGCAGTGCAAAACTAAGTTTGGTACAGGCCCCGTTTCTCTCTATAGTTGACTATGCTGACTTCTTATATAGTCGCTGCCCTGCCTCCTATTTGGGTAAGTTGGATACGCTCTATCGCAGGGCACTGAGGTTTATTACAGGACTACCATACGACACCCATCATTGCTCTCTGTATGCAGCAGTTGGATGGACCTCACTCCATTTCAGAAGGGACAGAAATGCAGCATTTTGGACATTCAGAGCTATATCCAAGCAACTACCGCAATACATCTCGGACTGCTTCACTCAAACTTCTATAAGCAAATATGCCCTAAGAAGCTACTCCTTCATCTTGCTCAAAGTACCCGAAGTCAGTACCTGCTTTGGAAGAACAGCCATCAGTTTCATGCTGCCCTCACTATGGAACAAACTGCAGGAAGTCCTAAAACTGAGTATACTCATATCCATTACTTCCTTCAAAACCCTTTACTCAAAGCTTTTCAAGGAGCATTGCAAATGTTTTCGATAGCACAAAAGTGAATCATGCCCTCTCTGCTTTCTCCTGCTTTTCTCCTTCCTACCAACTTCCACATGGTCTGCAATACCTCCATACTTCTGCCATGGCCTTTCCCACTAGTACATCCTTTCCCCCCCATCTTTTCACCCCATCGCTATTTGTTCTACTGTTCCTCCCCTCACCCCTTCCTGCCTCCCGCCTCCCTTCCCGTAGCTCCCCCTCTGTTACAGCAGAAGCTCCTCACCCACCTCCGACCCAGATCCTTCCTTTACCACTACCTTGCGCCCCTTCAAAGCCTTCTACTCAACTGTGTATGCAAGTCTTTAACAACACCTCCTCCATGCCATATCTCAATATTCTGTCTGTGACCTTAGAGTTATGTAAAAATTGTAAATATGAACAAATTGGTATAGAATTATCAGAATTTACCTGATAATTCAACTATGTATATTGTATAAATCAACACTATGTATATTGTGTCTTGTTCCTTGCATTGCACTATGTTTATGTATTTGTCACTGATCCAACCAGGTCCATCTTGCAAATGAGCATTGCTCAGTGATGTCCGCCTGGATAAATAAAGACTTTGATTGATTGATTGATTGATTGATTGAGCTTGCTGAGCAGACAGCTGAAAAAAGTTTGAATGAGGTAGTGGCTGTACTGTATGCTGCTGCAAATCTTGTCCCATTTTAAAAGTGCAGTAGTACTCTTAAAGATGGCCGTCCCCATCAGTTGCTGCACCTGTCAAGTTTTTGCAGTCTCTCTTCATTTACGTATCTTTAAAATTGACACTAGTGTCACATTTTGCTAACCCTTTTTCACGGAGTGACCCATTCACTTTGTGGATATGACAAGACTGTGCAAACACATATTTATGAGGATTGACATCACAGTATTGCTTTAACCTACTTTGATTTATCGGGGTCGGCCTGGCTATGGAACAGGACCTTTCAAACTTTGGAAACACTTATTTTACCTTGGAAATTATCAGATACTTAACAGGAAAAAGCTGTGTCAACTTTGTTTACTTGTTCTAATGGCTTAATAGGTTTAATTTTTTTAGTATCACGAGTTGCTGATTTAAACCCATCAGTTGGACCAGTGAAATGGGTGCAGGGCCTTGTGATTTTCTATTAGCTCTTCTGGCTACTGGTTGCAGAACTTAATTTCAACCCCTACATTTGCATCATACCAATGGCAGGATGTCCCCATAAGATGTGACATCTCGTTTTCATGGGGGTCCCTCAGTACAGGTAGGGTGCGAAAAGTTTATGTTGCTGTGCAGAACAGTGAGGTACATGACAAGGCATAAAATAAGTGGGTTTGCATCACAGTTTGCGAATCAAAAACCAGCAACTGCAAATCAATTTCATTTTTGATTCGCGGAAGGTGCTAATCGAATTTTTCCAGGACCACAGGGCTTGGAATGTGCAAACAGTACTATTTTTCAATATTTTTTACCGATCTCCCCCACATTCTTGACCACCCCACTGCTAATCAACTTCGACCAGTTGCTAATCATTTTTCATTTTGATTGTCAAAGGCCGCTGATTAAGCCTCCGACACTAATTTATGCCTTGCATGAACACAGGTTACAATGGTAAGCAATTCTGCCTACAGAGGTTACAGAGAAGAGTCGAAAGGCTCATGTACACTGCCTGCTTTGTACCATTGTGTGAGGTGCAGATAAGTTGCATTGATGCAGGGCAGGCAGTGTAAACTGTTTGGGAGCATTGCGGACACCTCTGTTGTGGCACAAGACGATCCCTGTTTTGGTCAGGAGCTGTACCGGTGCAGGCCCTTTTTTTTTTTGGCATGTAAACACGCTGTTCCACCCGCAGCAGCGCAGCCTGCGACACACTGTGTCAGACTACCCCCACACACACACACAGAGCTGACAGCTCTATGTAAGTGCATGGACCCCTTCCTTGCATCAGTCCACTGTGTAGTAACAGACACACACACACACTCTCTACCTCCTGCAGTTGGGGTTGGAAAATAAGGATTTGGATACAACCATCTCTGCTTGTGTATTTCCTAGGCTAGGAAGGTGTCATATTGTGGGGTGCAGCTGTGTATGGCTGTCTCCTGTGATGGCAGATCGCTAAAAGCCACAGAAACAAACAGCTTCAGTTCTGCCCCTCCTTTTAGCTGTATCGTACTTTGTTTGCACTGATATACATTGGTCAGGCTCCCTAGCAAAGTGCTGTAATAATTTAATAATCTGTCAGCCCCACCCCCAATTCAGCTGGAGGGTGGGCAGCACTGGTGAGGGGCTGATCAGCATTTGGTACCCTCCAGACCCTGGCGGAAATGCGGCTGGCAATGAAGGAAGTTCAGCCTGAACCACAGACTGACCCTGCAGTGATGTACATCCCTGGCTGTGTAAACAGGAGTTGGGTGCAGTGTGGGTGGAGTGGTGCCAAGACTTGAGGAGACTGTAACACAATGAAGAGGTCAGTGTAAACGTGCCTAATATTATTTTGATAGGTTCTGGCAGTCCCGTGGTTTTAGTTATCAGGTAGTGGGCAAGGCATGAAGGGGATGGGACCATTGTTTCATGCAAGTATTCTGGGGTTTAGTGGGTCTGCTGTTTGAGAGGAATAAGGGTGGTATTCCACCCTGGAGGAGGAGGAGAAGGTTGGAGAAGCTTGTTTAGATTTAGTGAGTGCTGTTACTTGGACAGGTAGTAGTGGATTATCTTACAACGCAGCATTGGGTTAGAGCAGTCCATGAATATTTAAGTTAATGAATATTTAAGTTATAGCAGTAAGTAAAGCATGTCTGAATGCCACAGCATGCCCTAGGCCAACAAGCTGAGCTCTCTCTTCAGAGTGCTATCACTAGGCTAGTCCCTCATGGTATCGTTGAAGTAGCAGCTATTGCCTCTATGTTGAACAGTTTCAGCACCACCCATTTAATTTTATACAGTCTTCATTTTGCTGCAGATCTAAATTTATTCTTTCTTTGGTTTTGTCCAGCTTGAATCTCACCATGCTTTTTCAGCTTCCTTAAAAGAACATTGATCTCCCAGAGGTAACTGTCAGCGGATCCTGTAAGCCCTGAGGGAGATAATCACCTGTCACAAGTCAGCATGCACAGATTTCTCCGTGCTAGACTCCTGGAATTTAGATTACACTGAGCTTTCTCATCCCTGATATCATTAGCAGATAACATGCATACTTTTTTGCTAACTTTCTCAAGTTTGAGGATTGTATAGTGATGAGGAGAGAGACTGACAGTTGAAGAAAATGATAACATGCATGCTGTTGAATTCCTATACCATTTTGGGGTGGGCTCAGCATGGGAGGCAACTCTCACTGTTAACTCATTGAGAAAGTTGTCAGCTCCTAGAGAAGCTAAATTGTTTCCCCTCCCCCTCTTTCTGGTTTTGGCTGATCCGTTACGTTTATGCAAGACTAGAAGGACTGGTTCCTTTAGTTAAACCTGCTCTGCAACTCTCATGTCACTGGGCAGAAGTGCTGTTACAACTCTATGTTGGCATTCTTGTTTGTGATTTTTTTGAGGAACCTTTTTTTCTCCTCAGTTGTCCTTCCAGTCCTCCAGTTCATTCCTGGTGATCTGCTGTCTTTGACACCTGCCTCCCCCACCCCAAGCTAAACATGGTGTGGGTACCAAGACTGCTGTCAACTTATCATTGGAACACCAGCATGATTTTTCCTGATTTCAGGACTCTCTCACTTCCCTAGTGGCATGCACCATACCCTCCGACTGCTTTGTAAGCCACAGCTTCCTCCTGCAGTAGGAGAAGGGTGACCCCCTCCTTGGCTTGCCGCGGAGGTTGCTATGGCTGTGAAATGAAACGCAGCCCTTCCATTGTTGAGGAAGCACTGTATCTGGCAGCACTTCTAATCTCCAGACATCCCATAGGTGCCACCCCTGGCTTACTCCCGAACCAGAGTTGCCTGAATAAAAATGCGTTTCACTACCACTGGGCAGTTGGATGGCCCCATATTTGGTTTTTTTTTTTAATGTCATTGAGCAAGCTACTGCTGTTTTGTTATTTTTTTTTTCCATTAAAAGCTTTTGTTAACTGGCTACATGTACTAGTTAATAAATGCCTGTTGTCAGCCACCGCCAGGTTACATGACCGTAACTTAGTGCAGAGACAATAGGAAATGTTTGAGCATTAATAAAACATCTACAGAGATGAGTAAATATCAGAAAGGTTTTTTTCAAGTTCGAGTCTTGTTTGTGCTTTTACTGGATATCTTTATTGAGGGACCTTAGAGGTTGAAAATATTGTTCAGCTGTTGTTGAGGTTTTGTTTCTTAAATAAAGCAACAACCATGTAGTTTTATGCTTGGCAGAGACATTTCCTTTATTAGACTAACATCTTTTTGGTATACAAGCTTTTAGGACCTCTAAGGTTTCTCATTTTATTAAGATTCTGTTTGTTAGAAAATCATTTTCAGCACTCACAACTACAAGTAGCAAATGCCCTGTGTTTTTTTTTTCTCTTTAACTTCCTTACTTGCACTCTGAACAGCTGATATTCTGCAGCAGACATATAGTACCAGAGCAGCGAAGACGGAGTTTTGTCCAAGCAAACATAGCTTGCTATTGGCTCATCGTCCTGAAAGATAAAGATGGGGCTGGCCCGGAAAGGGCCATTGCTGGGCTGCAGAGATTTTCACTAACTACATAGATTCAGTTCACTAGCCACATTTAGGCAGTCTTTCCCGAGCTTGCTCAGTCATCAGAACAGTCTTCATGCTCAAAGCCTCCTACCTTCCAACCAAGTGGTCTTCTGGCTCCACCCCCTTTGCACTTTGATCTTTTCTTTTGCTGGAAGGAACAGGTCTCCTCCTTCACAACCATTGCTAGCAAATTGGGATTCTGTTAGTTTTCAGGCAGTTTTAACAACTTTTTGGGAAGTTTTGCTTTAGTTTTTCAACTCTTACTGTTCCTGCATCCTTGCCTTACTGCTCTGTCATCGAGATTTGTCATGGAACAGAAGAAGAGGTATGTTTTTGTGCAGGTTCTCAATGTGCTGTTCCAATGGACATGATTCCTGCGTTTACTGTTTGGATCATGGTCACATTATGGCTCATTGCTTCTGGTGCCAAGTGATGCAGGCATTGACCATTGAAGATTCCTGGCACTGGGTGCTCCAGGACATACCTACTAAAGTGCATGTGCTGTTTGTGGTCACTGGGTAATGATGGTGCAGCTATACTCCCAAGAGATGGAGGAGGCTGGCGGGGATTCCCATTCTGGATCTTCTGCCGGTGGCAAAGTAGTTCGCTGTGACTCTTTCATCTCTTCATGAGGACAGAAGATTTGAATATGTTCTTCTGTCTCTCCACTCCTTCAAAGGTGAGCCTCCACTTATCGACTTAAACATGAGGGGAGTCCGTGCCAGTCATGGGATTGCTGTCAGTGAAGGAACTGTTTACGTGCTTCACACTCCAGAGATTCATGTGGTCCGTTGTACTCAAGGAAGATCATACCACCCATGGAGCCCTCTGCCCACAGAGTTTCTATCAGGGCAGCCAGCTGTGTTGACGCCGATCAGTCTGACAGTTGATAGTAAAGAGGATGTGCCCTTCAAGAGGGAAAATCCCTCTTATCTTATCTGTGTCAGTCTGCACCATTCATCACTAGTAGGATACTCGACCGGAGGCTAGGACCCCGTGGAAGCATTTTTTTTTTTTTTGTTTGGAGGAAGAGCCGATGCAGGGGTGGCACCTCACTCGAAGCTGACATATTACGTGGCGCTCGCGGGTTGGCCGTTACCTGCCGTCGACTCCTCCCCAACTCTAGTTCTGCTTCTCCCGCCATCGAGTGAGGACCTCGTGGAAGCTCCAAGTATGAAAAGTGCGTCAATGGTGCGCCCTAGTCCGTCGGCTCTGATTTAAAGTTCTGCTCGCCTCTGTCTCCCGGTATACCAGTAAGATCTTTCCTTTTGGTTTTCTGATGATGCTGAGAACTTCTGTTTGATTTTTTTGTGTTTCCGTCTTGTCATGTCTTGTTCAGGGGACAAAAAGAAATCATCTAGGGTGGTTCGGCCTCCAATCCGTCGGTGTCCCTGCAGCCGACTTTTCTCTACCACCGACCAGCATGACCGGTGTTTAACCTGCTTAGGCCCAACCATGACATGGATCGTTGCGATGCATGTTTTTCCATGGACCGATGAGTTTTGGAGTTGCACGCGTTTAAGGTTGGACTTGCACCGCTGACTTTCAGAGGACGGGCTCGCACTCAGAAGGCCAAAGTCAGGGTTCTTGGCCTTTCCTCTGGGTCCCTTCCCGGTCCTATACAGCCCATGGAGGAGGAGCCTCCGCCACCTCTAGTCTTGCTGCGGCGGGGGCTTCTTCCACGGTGCAGGAGGCCCAGTCAGGCCCCCTTGGGGCCTGGTTGGGAAGCACCGTTTCAGTAGTCACTTTCTTGGAAGTGAAGGCTTCTCCAGCGTTGTCCTCTGGGGTCCGCAGGCCCAAGTTGGCGCCGTCCTCGGTGCCGCCCCTGACTCTGGTGTCGCTTGCAATACCAAGGGTCAGGGCAGCGCCGGGCTGGCCTCCAGCACCGTTCGCAGTGCCGGGAATGGATGCGGCGCCGTGGGCAGCATGGGTCCAGTTTGCAGTGCCGCTTGCGGTGCCTGACCCTGGTGCCATTCGTGGCACCGGGGATGGGGGTGGCGCTGCTTGTGGTCCTGGGACTGGGAGGGATCGAGGAGTTATTTGAGTTTTGGCCCCCTCCTCATCCAGGGAGGATGATTCGGAGGCTGACCCGGATTGGCTCCTGGATTCCTCAGAATACTCTGATTCCTCCATGTCCGGTGCTTCGGCCCCCACTTAGCCCCCTCCTTGGGGGTGGGCAGATTCCACTGGTTCTGGGGTTGGTGATACCGACCAGCCCTTGGATGCCCAGGGGGGCACCGTAGAGCAGTCCGGGGCCGGTGAACCATCTGCCCCTGTGGGGGATGTTCCCTCTCCTGTGGTTGTCCTGGCCAGCCCTATGTCTGGCCGGGTTTGGGTTTCCCAGGCAGGGGAGGATGCTCCACCCCTGACTGTCCCCTCAGAGTTGGCTATGGAATGCAAGCTGCCTTTGCTGGTGGTGAGAAACCGGCTCTCTCAGAGTACGAACGGTTCAGTGGACTTGGTTCTTCACAGTGACCTCCCCTGGTAGCCTGTTGGGGCTCGTGGAGGAGCCATAGTGTTGGGCTTGTTCTCTCTCCTGAAGGCCACCGGGGAGGGACATCTTCTTTCAAGGTTAGGGGCCACCCTTTTGGGCTCATGCAGCCCCAGTTGCCTCGCGGAGGGAATTCTTCTCTCGGGCTCAGCTCTGGCCGTTCTAGCTCGGTTGAGTGGCCTTTGTCTGCCGGGACCACCGGGACCCCTCCTCCTCTGAGGTCTCCCGCACAGTCCCCCTGCCTGGGCAGAGGCAGTGCCCCTCCTCGGAGGTGCCTGGCCGCTGTGCCTCTGCCACACCTCCCCCTCTCCCAGGTATCTCCGGTCCTATGGGGCCCTTTACCGGGGAACAGTTCAGGGCCACGGCCACACTGACCCTGCCTACTACCGAACCATGGACGAACAGGTGTTCCACCACTCCCCAGTGCAGCCTGACCCTGTCTCTCCGAGCTCATCGGCTCCCTTGTCTTCCTCCTCTGAGGGAGAGAAGTCATCCATCCATCTGTCCCCAGCAGCTGATCTTGTGAGCTATCGGCATTTCCTGTCGGGGTTGCTTGATGAGCTCCACATTCCCACCTTAGGAGAACGCAATCCGAACTGGTCGGTGTGCGCCTTCTTAGGCGAGTACAGTGCGGTTGACCTGTTGATCCCTGCCTGGCCTGCTCCCTTCTGGGAGGCATCGCACTGGGTCTGGCGTCATCCCTTTGCCCCACCTCCAGACCCAGTGGTCTCCAGGAACTCTGCCTCACCCTCCTTCAGGCGTGATGCTTCTGGACACCCCCTCTGGGCGTAAAAGCCCAAGCCGTGACCAACCCCCAGATCCGGACTCAGTAGGGTTCGATTTTTGGGGCAGGAGAGTTTTCTCCTTAGCATGGATCTCACTCTGTGTGGCTGCACATCAGGCCCACCATGCTACCTACAACAGGTACTTGTGGTCTAGGCTAGGACAGGTTCTAGTCTCCTTGCCTGATTTGGAGGAAACCAGACAAGCCATTGCCCTCTCCGTGCGAGGCTTGGGACTTGCAAGGCACCAAGCAAGGGCATCGTACGATGCCAGTGAGGTGGCCTCCAGGATAGTGGGGACAGCGATCTGCATCAGGTGGTCGGCATGGCTTTGTCTCTTCCATTTGTCACCCCTCATCCGACGTAGGGTGACTTCCTCCGCCTTCTGGACAACCCATCTTTTCTCCGGTAGGGTGAGGTGAGAGCTTCAGGGATGCCTTCCTTCTCCTGTGAGGAGATCCTAATTTAAAAAAAAAAGGGGGGGGGGGTTCTTCCTTAAGCCTTGGCACTAGCGCCTGTGCTTAAAACTTTGTGGCTTGCCTCTCAAGCTGTCCGGTCTGATAGGGCAGGGGGGTGCTGTCTCTTCCTCCTCCTTCCCTTTTTTCCTCTTTCTTCTTCTGTCTTCCCTTCTCCACCTATTCCTTTTACCCCGAGATTGGGACCCCCCTCCCCAATCCCTTAGGCTTTTTTTTCCTTCCTGTCCTCTCTGTTGCTTATTCCTTCTTTTAGTTTTATATCCTTTCCTTTCCTTTCTGTATCCCTTGGGTTCCCTTGCTCCACCCCTCCAACCCTTCCTATCCTTCTTCTTGCCAGCGTGCAGAACTGGAGCTGGGGAGGAGTTGATGGCAGGTATGGCCAACCCAAGTAGCACCACGTGAATACGTCAAGCCTGAAGTGGCAAATACTCTGTGTCTGCTCCTCCTTCAAAAAACAAACAAACTAAAAATGCTCCCCAGGGGTCCTAGCCTACGACCAAGTTCCCAACTAGTGATAAATGGTGAAGATACACAGAAAGATCAAGAATTACGGTAGGTACATAATTTTCATTTCTCTCTGACCCTAGTGCTGTTTGTGACGCAACCAGTGTAGGGTGGGTCAGGCCTGACAGAGCTCCCAGTGGGGCCACCACCACTTCAGCAGCCACGAGTCATCCTAATCCTAGCTCTGACTCATGTTCAGCCAGTACACAGGGTCACTTCATAAGGGTATACAGACCAGAGGTCCTTGTACAACATTGCTGTCTGTCTTCAGCTGAGACTGTGCTCAAGCTCTTGATCTTACTTTTGACATTGCAGTTGGGAGTCAGTGCTGAGTTCTTAATCATCGTCATCTGGCTCCCACCACTGACACCCCGGGGCCATTGCAAATGGGAGAGGGCACCTAGCAGCAGTGGGCCTACGGAGCATGTGCCCAGGGTTACAGTCGAGAGGCAATGTTGTCGGACCTGTCTTGACCTTGGCTGTATGCCCCAGTGCCAACTTCATTTGTAAGTCCTATGGCTCCCCCTCCTGCATTGTTGGCCAAACTGCAGTGACCTGTTACAGGTGCATCTTCCACAGCCATCGGAGGGCACGTCAACTAAGGAAGCTATGCCTGAATCTGGGCTTCCTCATCTCCTGTAAGTGGTGGTTAGCTTATTGGAGAGGGTTGACCACACCCCATACTAGTAGTCAACATTCCTGCATCCTTGCTTGGATTTGGATTTGTCATGCATCCTGTCAGCTCCGTGTCATTGGTAGGGCAAGCTGTCGACAGCCCATGGGAAGCTCTGGGCACTCCACTGGAGAAGGAAAATGGACATTCTTGAGCAAAGTTCCTCATCACCAGCTGTTTGTCACATATGATTACGTCTGCTTAGGCAGATATAGGCAGTCAGACAGACAATTGGCCATTTGGTAATCTGCTGCTTTGCCCTGTATTATAGGCTGACTGGGGAGGAGCTACCCATGGGGTTGAAGGCTCACTGCACCAGGCATAATGTTGCCTCTGTTGCAGCTGCGAGATAAATTTTTCTTTCTGTATTATGTAGGGCAGCTACCTGGTCAGTTGCACACAGATTCATTTCACATTACAGCACTGACTTCTTCAGTCATCATGATGCTGCTTTTGAGTCCTCAGTCTCCAGTCTAGATGAACCCTTATTTGGGGGTGCGAGCCTTGTCCCTTCTTCCTGAGGACTAAAGGAGTCTGCTTCAGTATGGACAATGAACTGAATCTAGGTAGCAACAAACAGAGATTACCTGTAACCATAGTTCTACTGCTAGTCTTCACTGTACATCCACACAACCAACCTGACTTCCTCTAGCAAGGCTTGCTTCAGATTGCAGTGTGCAGATCTAAGCGCAAATGCGGTGAAGCCAGAGGACCACATTATTGTGTGCTGGTAAAAGTGCCTCGCTGGAGAACTGTCCCAGTGTCTGAGCATGCTCAGTGGATGACTGACTGTGATTTGAACTGAATACTAGCACTAAAACTATGGTTACAAGTAAGTAACCTCTGTTTTTTTAAGAGCAAATGTTTGCTTGTATGGTAATACCTAGTTACTTTTGTTCAATTATTTTGTTTAGTCCTACCCTGCTGCTATTAAACTGCAGTTTTACAGTCTGTCACTCCAGCATGTTGAGCTCTATCTCAGTATTCCAGCTCTAACTTTATCACTGATGTAAGAGCAGACAGATTGGGTGGAACTTTTTTCTGTAAATCCGTTCTTACTGTGCCAGATTAATAGCGTTTGCTTGCCTCCACTTCTGTAGTCCTGTGACTCTCTTGAAATACAGTGGGGCAAGCTAAGCCCAGCCCTCCCCCTTCCTTGATAAGTGCTACCTGTCTGCACTCCTTCACTGACTTAGGCATGGGAGTCAGGCTTGCAGCAAAATCCCAAGGCCCTTGCTTGGTAGCACAACTCCAAACAGCCTGGTCAGCGGTGAAACTTAGATCAGAAGTTTGGTTCAGTTTTGGCAGGCCACTTGAAGCTGCTTTCAAACACAAAGCTGAATCAGCTCTGTTCAAACAGGATTTTAAGCCTTTCAAATCTGTTGTTTATTATGTCAGATTCAGCTTGTTGCTCATCTCTGACACCCATGACCAACCTAAGAATATAGGTACAGCAGTAAATAAAATACAGGATAGCAACTAAAGAACTAAAAAGCTAACTGATCAGTACTATAAATTAGATAACAGGGAGTGAGAGAATGCTTTTCTGTATTTCCATGGAAAGAGCAGCTTTGCTGTAAACATATACAGCTGTGATTTGGATTTCCATTTGGGAAAAACAGGTGGGGCTGACAGCAGCTGGGAGCTAGAGGCCTGCAACTTGTTTACGTGGAGCAGTTTTGTGCCCCTCCGTGGGCACGTGTACAGCTCAGCTGGGTTCAGGAGACTGAGATTATCTCTTCTGGGGTGGAGTGGGGTGGGGGCAGGATTTTAGCTAGGGGAAGGGGTCTCCACCGATATCTTTAAAGCTGGTGTTCTAGTATAGAGTCTCAAAGAGCTGCCCATCATGTCGACTGTCTCATAATCTGGCATTTAGCCCATAGTTCAGCAATTGTTTCCCTTTTGTGCTGTCAGAGGGAGGGGCATTCTAACTAAAATGTATTTGTATATTTTAACATTTTTATTAAGCCCCTGGTGCTAGTGGCCCTGGGACTTCTGCCGAGGGCCTGGTGGAAGGATGCAGCTTCTGAGTGGACACCCTCTTCCTGTGGGAAAGGTAGGTGTTCTGGTTCAGTGCATTACTGCCCCTCTGGAGATTGGTGGTGAGGTTGTTGGCAGGCTCTGTCTTGTGTGGACGCCTTGGGGAGGGGCATACAGGAGAAAAACACACCTCCTTGCCATATGTGAAGTTCCAGGTCCATCTCCAGCCTCCATACCTTGACTGTGACTAGTAGTTGCTCCCTGTAGGTGATAGCCTGGTATGGTGTAGACTGCCAGTTTAAGGCAAGTGAATGATGATATGGAACTCGACTGCATGAGGTGGATCGGGGGCTTACTTAAATGAATAAACTGGAGGGTTTCTGAAAGTGTAACTAGAAAAAAGTGTTTAGCAGTAAGCCGGCCAAGTTGCATCTTATCCTTTTTTTTTTTTTTTACATGATATTCTGCTTTAGGTTTCTTGATATAGTTTTTGTGTGCTAGCATAGGTTGGCATAAGAGTAATGTCTACACCAGTGTGCTGGTCTGGAAGTGACTGTTGGTCTTTCCTCCTACAGTCAGCTTTCACAGTGTATTGATGATGATGTAACTCACTAAGACATACCATTGTTTGTAAACCCTGGACTTGTAAGGCACAAAGCTTTTCCATTAGAAATGCCTAGGAGAATTTGCTGTTTCTGACCTCCTACTCATTATCAGCTTTCAGATTATAAAATGCTAAGTAGCTGTTTGAAGATGTCTGCTAATGGCTGCAATTATGAGACTGTCCAAATACTCTGGCAGTTAAATGAAGAGTACTTGAGAGCAGAGAAAGTAGTAGCTTCTTAGAGTTAGTCTCCTTCTTAGAGCCACACTCTCTTACCTTTCAGCCAGAGGTACTAGGGCCCCTCAGGAATCAGAACTTTTGGGGCCGACATCATCCATGCACACTGAGTGCAGTGCACCTTCTCATGGAGCTCAGGCATTGCTGCCTTTTTCTGGGTAAACTTTTCTTTCTTTCGTGCAGACTATGTCTGCTAAAGTGCTTTGTCATTCATGCTGCTTAAAAAAAAAAAAAAAAGATTTCGTCAACCGAGCCACATCAACTGTGTCTGCAGTGTTTAGGCCCATATCACAGTAGGCACCACCTCATCATTTATAATAAGGGCATGACAAAACAAAATCTTAAGTCTCACACAGAGCACATGAAAGCAGTGCAACTAGGACCATGCTTCCCTCAGCCAGGTAAGAAGCCTGCAGTGAGTTTTTTTATCAAGTTTTGAGCCAGAACCAAGTCTGTGCAAATCCCCCCCTCACCAGAGACTTACTATGAGGTAGTCAGTCAGTCTTGGAATCCCTTACTGCACTCTCTTGAGTCATTTGATATCCTCTTATACCCCAGTGAGACAGAAATGATGCCATTGCAACCGTCTTTTGGTATAGAGTGCCTCTTGCTGCATAGCCCATGGTCATAAAACCACTATGCCAACTTTGGTCCTGATATAGTTAACTTCTGCTTTGATCTTCATGCCAGTACATCTCCCCCACCGACTTTCTTTTCAGGCCCTCCAGATTGGAACTGTCTCGGGCCACTGCTCTCACCGACTCACTCTACCGCCTGCTGTGTTCCCCCGCCATCTTCAAGTTTGTCACAGTTCCCCCGGGTTGAGGGAGGGCAACCTGGGGAGACCGCAGGGGGCACTGGCGGGGAACCAGTGTGTGTGGTGGTAGCACTGGCAGAGCCATCGCCTATCCGATCTGGAGGGGTATTTCTCTCCTTCTCCTCCTGTGGTGCCCAGAGCCCCCTCCCCCATGCGTGTTGCACATCTGACACTGGTGCATGGCAACTCTGCCTGCTTCAGCCACGCTCCCTTACATGCAGCTCTGACACTCTGTGGCACCCCCGGTCTCCACCAGGGGCTACCAAAGTGCTGAGCGATCCCGTACCCTCCCCCGGGAGAAAAGAGCATCCCTGTGGGTGCTCGATCCATCTCCCTCCCTGCCGACCCCTGACACCCAAGCTCGTTCCCAAACTCGGGTTGTCGGCGTGGCGCAAGATGTGTTGTCCAGCACCTCAACTCTCAGCACCACTTCATGCCAGTACTGGCTACAACATCTCTGTGCCCTTCTCAGTGCTGTGCAAAACTCTATAGAGCCCTGTACTCTGGGCACTGATGTCAGTACTGTCTGCAGCACCAATATCAGTGCCTCATGCCGTGCTGCCCTGGGCGCAGTGCTTACTTCTGTCCCCTTTGCCATGTACGGCACCAACTCCAGTACAATCTTCTACTTCGGTAAAGTGACTCAAGTCTCCTGTCATGATGCCTGAGCTATTGCATTCTCCAGTGTGCCCACCCAACAAAGTCATAAGCTGCCAGTCCTTGCTGTTGTGGCAGTTTTCACCTTCTTCTCCACAGGGAGTTCTCAGGTATTTGGTGCCAATTCTGTCTCCAGTAATTGCTTGTAGACTAGGCCTTCATTACAGTCCTCATAAAGATCAGTTGGTCCCTTACAAACAGAACCACTCCCTAACCCTCTGTTTAGCAGGCCTCCCAGGTTTTCACAGGCCTTTGTTAATAATGGTCCTTTTCTTGGTCTAGAAGATGAACCACAATCTGTTTGCTCCAACAGTGATGAATCCTCTGTTTACATGACAAGGTGTTTTTATGTATTTGTGGAGAACATGCATAGGGAACTTGGTCTAGTCTGTTACCAAGCCAGTAGCCCCAGCACATGAGTGAAGCAGCTGTCCTAGGTGTCTGCAGGCATCCACAAATGGTCTGCAGGAGACTCTGCCAGGGGATGCCACCAATGTAAGAGATAACACAGTGCTGTGTAGGGATATACTGAAATGGGCAGCCTAAGGTTAAGAAGCTTCAGGTAGTAGGATAACAGGAAGTAGAAATCAGGAAAAGTTAGCTACTGATCAGAGGGTTGAAAAAAGGGAAGTTAGGAGACATCCTCTGTAGGGTAGAGTAACACATACATTTCAGTTACCAGTTCAGCATGGTTTCCGGACTGGTCACAGCACCACTACAGCTCTTACCCTGTTCACTAGTGAGGTTAAGTCTAACATGGACACTGGCCAACTTAATTGGGCCGTGTTCATTGACCTCACTAAAGCTTTCAATCTAGTGAATCACCCTCTGCTGGTGCACAAGCTACAGTCTCTTGGTGCCTCTGGTTCCACCTTGTCCTGTATCAGCAGGTACCTCTCAAACCGTTCCCAATCCGTCTCCTTCAGCAAAGTCCTTTCATCTCTGGCTCCCATCTCCTATGGCGTCCCACAAGGATCCATTCTTGGAGCTTTGCCTTTTTCCATTTTTGTCAACGATTGTCCCTCTTCCTTCTCTGACTGCAACTCCATCATGTGTGCTGATGATTTGGTATTCTACTCAGCCGCTCATTCTGTAGCCAACCTTAATGTTCACCTGTCGTCCGTGTTCCAAATAATTCAATCCTGGCTCCAAACCAATTCCCTGATCCTCAGTCTACCAAACACACAGTCTGTGCTCTTTGGGTCTATTAGAAAAGTTCATGCTGGGACCCCAAAGTTTTGTGTGCGCAGCTGTGATGGGTCTGTAGTCCTGTCCACGGACTCCTTTAAATACCTTGGAGTGACACTGGATCCCGCTCTTGATTTCTCTTCTCATTTAAATGAAGTTTGCAGATCCATCAACGTTAAGATTGGTGCCACATATGGGTGCGTCACTCCCTAACCCCTGCTGCTAGGATCTCGGTGGCCAGAGGCGTCTTGCTTCCTAGGCTTCTATATGCCCTCTCCATCTTTTCCCACACTAATGTTGGCATTCTTCATAAATGGGACACCACCTACAATAACGTCTGCAGATTTGCCCTGTCTGCCCCTCGCCTTACTCATCACTGTCTCCTGTACTCCACCCTACACTGGCTGCCCCCCAAAAACCTGTGCTTATACACTCTGGGCTGCTTCACTGACTCCATGACAAGACACCCCTGCCCCGACAGTATTGGGGCTATGCTCACCACGGTGTCTCACTCCCACCTACTGAGATCCTCTATTTCCGCTTCACTCTCCGTTCCGCACTGTTCTACAGAAATGGGGGAAATAAGCTTTCTCTCACTTTGTCCCCAAATTCTGGAACTCTCTACCTCCGAGTCTTAAATGCTCTTCATCCCATTCCTCCTTCAAGACTGCACTTTTCTCTACCTACATGCACTTGATTCCTGTGACTGTACCTAACCCCCTTTCTTCTCCTGCTTTCCTTAAGCTAGCTTACCGTTGTCACTGTAATTATTGAATGCTTTGTCTTGTTTCCCATACCTACTTCCTTCCATCCCTGCAAGGATGTCTACTGCTAAAAGTATGTTTTGTTTCCATGACTATCCCTGAGAGGATATCTACTGGTTTTGTATCATTTGCTGCTTTGTACTTCACCACTGTCTTGTCTTTTTTTTTTTTTTGTAAACTGTAAATTGTGCTTTCCCGGGTCGTGCTTGAAAATAGGCAGGGTTTTGCCTAATGCACCTACCTGGTCAACAAAAGCTAATAAATAAATAAAATAAATAAATTTTAGACAAACAAAGAGGTAGAAAGTCAGTGGGCATAGAAAGGAGGTGGAAAGGTGCAGGTAAGGTTCAACAAGCAAAAAGGTTTAGGAAGGAAAGAAAGAGTATGGGAGTGTGCAGTGTAATGGGTGTGGAGCCACAGTGTTTCAGGAAACATTCTGGAGATTGAGGTGCTGCCCCGTTTGCACTCACCTGTTTGGGTTGAGGGAAGATGTTGCCGGACTCCAGGCCAAACTGGCAAGGGTGCAGAGAATCTTCTGCCTCACCCAGAGGTCACCAAGTCTGCCTTCCTTCCCCCTGCAGGATGCCGAGGCAGTGCGATTGGACCTGGTGGGCTCCAAGAGGGTAGTGGTGGTGGTGGCAAGGGTATGTATTCCTCCACCTGTGCCACTGCACAATTTGTTCACCATACTGGCAGGATAGGATAACCAGAAGGAAGCACCCGCAGCAGTGGGAGGGGAGGATGTTGGTGTCCTCAGAAGGGGAGGCCCCATGGAGGGAGGAAGAGGCCCTCAGCCAAGGAGGAAGCATCTGTAGGTGGAGGATGCCATCATTAGGGCTGTAAACTAGAGAACGGGGGGTGGAAGGGAGAGGGAGACTAAGTGTTTCCCTGGTGCTTTGGCTTGGAGGGATGGAGAGTGGATCCAGAGGGTCGTTAGGCAGCAGGAGATTGGGGGAGCTAGATATGATTGTCTACCTTGGGTTGTATGACCTGCAAGGGATAGGGTAGGGGTAGTGCAGGGTAATTTTAGGGAGCTGGGGAGGGGCCTTAAGCAGGTAGCACTCATGGTGGCATTTGTGGAGGTATTACCTGTGTATGGCCGGGGAGAAAAAAGGGCACCCACACCAAGGCTTTTAACAGTTGGTTGATGGCATGGTGCATGAAGCAGGGCATCAGCTACATTGGAGACTGCGAGGCCAGCCTGGGAGGATATGGGCCTCTATTGGGCAGATGACCTGCACCCTTCCAGGAGGGTGATGACAGTCGTCCTTAGTGGGAAGTTTAAATGTTACTTGGATGAGCATTTAAACTAGCTGGCAGTGGTGGTGGGGGTAGTTGTAATACCAAGGGAGGCTAATGGCCCCTCCAGTGATGAAGCAACAAGGAGGGAGGGCTTAGGAGAGGAAGCAGGAGCGCAAGAAGATAGGGGTAGGAACAAGGCAGAGAACAACAGGGGTATAAATCAGGAAAGCAAGAAGAGAGGAGTAAAAAAGGTAACAGAGAGGGTAACAAGTGAAGGGGAGTCGGGGGAGGTTCAGTGAGCAACACAGGCAGGAGGAGGGAAGCAGGAAGGGTGTAAGGTATGTAGAGCCATGTGTACCTGTGCAAGGAATCTGGATAATAAAATGTTGGATTTGGAGGCCATCAGGGAGGAGACCAGCCTGGATTTGGTGAACTGACAGCCATGGCTGGGATATGGCCATACCAGGCTACTCTGTCTTTAGGAGAGACAGGGAAGGGAGACAGGGAGGATGGGTTGTACTATATGTGAAGGAGGGAACCAAGGCCATGAAAGTACAGGGGCATCTTGAGGAAAAGGAAGGACTGAAGATGATATGGGTCATCCTGGAGAAAGGAGCTGGGGCCACTATCCATACAAGGGTGGTATATAGACCTCCAGTACAGAGAGAGGAGTTGGATGAGGCACTTGGGGAACACATAATCAGGATGGCAAATAAGGGAGAGGTGTTACTAGTTGGTGACTTCAGTCTGTCAGAGGTTTTTTTTTTTTAATTATTTAACCAGGAGTGGCACACAGTCTTAAAGTTGGATTGGAAGCAGATGCAACTTTGGCAAGGAGCAGGGCCATCCTTGACTCCCTACAAGGGGCTTTACTTAGGCAGCTAGTCAACAAAACCACTAGTGATAAGACAGTGCTGGACTTGGTACTTACAAACAGGGACAGCATTGCAGACGTACAGTGGGCAATCCCCTAGGCACCAGTGATTATTGTTCAGTGTGGTTTAACATTAAGACTGGACCAGAGGCAAACCGCACAAGGACGAGGATCCTGCATTATGACATACTAACATACTAAAAAAGCCAGCAGAATAGGCCAAATGGTCTGTCTTGTCTGCTTGAAAGCCGGCAACCTAATGGCTGCTCACCTTACCACCACCCCCAGCCCCCAAGAGGGTTCTCTTTAGTTTCAGTTGTAGTTATAGTTTATAAGAGGATGATTTTAAAGAAATGGCAGACTGCCTCCAAAAGTGCCTAGTAGGAGGGCAGCTTACCATGGAGGGGTAAAAGAACAGTGGAGAAAAATAAGGCAGGACATAATTAGCAGTCCGTCTCCGTGTGAAGGAAGTGAGTAAAAGCAGAAGGAAAAAGAGATCATTATGGTACCCTAGGTAAGTGGCCATGGTGGTGAAGGAGAAAAGGGTGGCATTTAGAAGGTATGAGGAAACACAGAGGGATGAAGACAGGGAGGTTTACCTGGTGAAATGGAGGGTATCAGGTAGGCGGTGTGGGGGGCAAGGGTGGAGACAGAGGAAAGGATAGCCAAAGGGATAGCAGAAGGGTATATGACTTTCTTCAGGCATGTAAGTGAGAAGAGGAAATCAGCAGGAGGGATAGTGAGGATAAGGAGGGTGGCAGAGGGAGACTTCGCAGAAAAGGACCAGTAAAAGGCAGACATCCTGAACAAGTACTTCTGCTTAGTCTTCACAGTGGATGGAGGGGCTACGGACCACCAGGGAGCTGCAGGAACAGCTGGAGTGGGGAGGTGGACACAAGTCCATTTTCACAGGAAAGAGTCTTGAAGGGACTTGCAGCTCTGAAAGTGGACAAGGCTGTAGAACCTGACAGGATGCACCCAAGGGTACCAGAGGAACTCAAGGAGGTGCTTGTTACCATGCTGATGGCCTTATTCAGCAGCTCACTGGAACAGGACATGGTTCTGGATGACTGCAGGAGAGCAGATGTGGCCCCTCTGCATACGAACAGCAACAGAGAAGAGGCTAGCAACTGTAGGCCGGTGAGCCTCCATCTCAGTGTGAGGAAATTGATGGAAACACTGATAAAAGAAAGGTTGGTAGAGTATCTTGAATCTAGTGGTCTGCAACACCAAAGGCAGCATAGATTTACGAGGGGAAGGTCATGCCAGACAAACCTGATCAGGGTATTAAATAAGCTAAAAAAATTTATGAGCAGTTATATGCGTGACAGTGCTAATTACCTGTGAAAATGTATAGCACTTCGCACAGATTGATTAGCAAAATTACAAATAAAATGTTATTTTATATATGTAGTGTCCTGTGCCATGGACTCGCTCAGAAGTAACGGACAGCAGTGTACTGCTACACATTTCTGGAAATGATTAGCATCACCCCCAGTTCTGAGTAGCATTTTGCTGTGCTATACCAGCTATTTAATACCTTGCTGATTGATTTGTTTCACTGGGTGACCAGGAAATAGATCTGGGGGGTTGGGGAGTATATCTGGACTTTAGCAGGGCCTTCGACACTGTGCTGCACAGGAGACTGATTAAGAAATCAAGCAGTTTACGGGTGGGATCCAAAGCAGTGCATTAGGCAAGGCAAAATGTATTTATAAAGCGCCCCATCCAAAAAAGGCTCTGAGCACTGTACAGGGTCAAACATAAAATCAAACTTTAATATTATAATACGCTTTAAAATTAACAGAGGCAGAAACCGTCAATAATGGCAGTGGGATGACAGAGGGAAGGGGGGGACAGCTGCAAACTAGGGGTGCTAGCTGCACACTCACGCAGACTTAGATAGACTGAGTGGTCTGTTTCTGCTGGCACATTCGTATGTTCATCATCAGTGAATGCCTATCCAAAACAGGTAAATCTTTAAAGAGGATTTAAAGGTCTCCACCATGTTGACCATACGAATATTCAGAGGGAGCGAGTTCCGTAACAGTGGAGCAGCCGCTCCAAAAGCTGTTTATAACAGTTTCAGCCTGGATGGAGGGACAACGAGCAGGCCTGCATTGGTGGAGCAGAGAGGGCAAATTTGGTGGTAGGGAAGCAGGAGCTCTTTTAAGTAGTCAGGACCCAGACCGTGTAGTTGTAAGTTAGCAAGTAGATCTTGAAGGTGATGCGCCACCACATAGGAAGCCGGTGCAGCGCACGCAGAACTGGTGTGATATGCTTGCTTCATGAGGATCCCACATACATCTGGGCTGCAGCGTTTTGGACCAGCTTCAGGTGTCTCATCAAACCTCCAGATAACCCAAGATAAAGAGCATTGTAGTAATCTGACCCTGAGGTGGTGAAAGCATTAATGATCCTTGCTAGATCATCCTGAGCAAGATACAGCTTGATCCTGGTGATATTCTGAAGATGGTTAAAGCCAGATCAAACCACAGGTGACACCTGCTGTTCTAGCGTCCATCTGCAGTCCAAAATTACTCCCAGGTTCTTTACTGCATCGGTTGCCATGAGAGGTCAGCTGCCCACCGATGGGAGAGCCATCCCATCCCTGGCAGCCATGCCCCACTGACCTGGTTCGATCACCATGACCTCTATCTTACCTGAGTTGGGACATAACCAGTTTGAGGCGATCCAGTTGTTGATCTCAGCCAAACAGTGACTCAGTACTGAGGCCACAAAATCATCAAGGGAGCTAGACGGGTACAGCTGAGTGTCATCTGGACAGCAGTGAAACCGAACTCCTTACCAGCTATGAGCTCCCCCAGCAGCAGCAGCATGTACACAGAAAACAAAATGGGGGCCTTGTGAATTAGGTTAGAAACTGGTTAATGGATAGACGACAGAGGATTGTGGTTAACTGCACTCACTCTAATGATGAAGAGTGACCAATGGGGTGTCACTGGGCTCAGTACTGGAACTGGTCCTCTTCGGTGTCTTCATAAGTGACATTGCAGATGAACTAGAAGAGAAAGTAGGAAAGTATGCCTTTTTTGCAGATGATACCAAAATCTGTAATAGTGCAGACAGTCAGAAGGGGGTGCAAAAAAATGTAAAGGGATCTTGGGAAATTCAAGAAGTGGTCAAGAACATGGTAGCTGGGTGTCAGTGACAAAAAGTGCAAAATTATGCACCTGGGGAATAGGAACCTGGGAGCTGAATACAGGATGAGGTACTGCCAATCGGGACATTGGGGTTATCGTATCTGATGACCTCAAAGTGGCAGGGCAGTGTGACAGAGCACTGCATAGGGCTAGTGCAATGCATTGGGAGAGGTATCGCTAGCAGGAGAAGAGAGGTTGTATTGCCACTGCATCGCTCACTGGCAAGACTCCAATTGGAGTATTGTGGCTAGTTCTGGAGGCTGCACCTCAGAAAGGGCATAGGTGAGGCAGTTCAGAAGAAGGCATCTAAAATGGTGCAGGGGTTGCACCAAAAGACTTACAAGGAGAGACTAAGGGATCTCAACATGTACACCCTGGTGGAGAGGAGCGCAAGAGGGGCATGATAGAGACCCACAGGTACCTCACGGGTGAGCAGGGTTCAAGAAGTGAGTCTCTTTCAACTGAGAAAGAACACATGGACCAGAGGGCATGCAGTGATCTGGGGGGTTAAGAGGGATGTGAGGAAATACTGCTTCACTGAAAGAGTGGTAGACACCTGGAATAGACTGACAATGGAAGTGTTGGAGGCAAAAACAGTAGGGGCCTTAAAGCATGAATAGGATAGTCATCGGGACATATTAGTAAATAAGTAGGGAGGAGGGATGGTTACTGGAGATCATTTAGGGTCTGCAGACACACAGGCCAAGTAGTCCATATCTGCAAACAAAATTCTGTTTCTAACCTATTGCAAGGGACCCTGCAATATTACAATTTTCTGCAAGGCCCCCCAATCCCAGTGCCTCCCATCCTACCAGTGTTAAAATCTCTACATTGGTAGACAGGCATAGGTCATTGATTCTGCCAGACACTCCTACAGCAGTGGACCTTTGGTAGGTGGCCCCTAAGAGAAAGGCGTGATATGGCCCACAGCCTAGAAAAGGAGTTCTGTTTGTGGTGCAGCAGCACAGCTCTGTCACCCGCTTCCTGCAGGTCCATCCTACTTCTCTTGAATCACAGAAATTGGATGCAATGCCCAAAACTGGTGGTGCTGTGAGTTTCCTATCTTTTCACATATCAAACTACCCAGCTTGTATGATGGCTCAAGTCAAGTCAGAAGCTTTGTGATCAGCGTTTGTCTCTGACACTTTATTGGACTGCAGTCTCAACAGAGGGGGCCTAGGTGGGGCAGCACGACATGAACAAGTGTGGCCTTTGTCTGTCCTTGCTCCCAGAGTTCCATGAGGATAGGAAGCATCGTTTCACCCTGAGACAGCCTTCGGAGCAGGATCCAAAGCACTGCCCTAAAGGCTGCAAGAAGGCCTCAGTGGCTGCTGGGTTGGCACAGTAGCTTGTGTCCTTTGAGGCAGAGCCGGCGGCTGCCGTGGCGGGTACCTTGGTCTCGACGCTGTTCTGGCTGGGGCTAGCATTGAAGGGGCATTCTCTGGAAGCTTCTGGGACATGTTTGGCCCTTCAAACCCTGATGGAGAGCCCTGCCCACCGTGGCTCAAGGCACAAGTGCCATTGCTGCCAGTTGTGGGACTGGAAAAGATACAAGTCCTCCCAATCTCTTGACTCACCTGACTGCTGGATGTGGTTGAGCGCCCTTCAGTCGAGGGGCAGGTCAGGCAATCGAGGGCTCTGTGGCACCTCCCATTGAGCTTGTCAACTTCAAGTCCAGTCGAACAGGTCATGGAGATTTTCCTCGAACCTGTCAACTGGTTGTTGGGCGAGATCGAAGAGTCTGTCTCATAGACCCCTGAGAAAGAAGTTTAGTACCATGAAGTGCTGGGGCTGGACAGAGGTGAGCTGTTTGCTCTCATTACATTGTATTTATTCTGCTTTTGTGACATTTATTCATTAAAAGTGCTGTCCATTCACTGACACGCTGGAATGCTGAAGTTTGCTTGTTTTTGGTATCCTGGTTTTCAAAGCACCTATCCAAGCTGTGAGGCAGCCTGTTTCACTCATTAGGGTATATCCCTACCTGGTTGACTGGCTGCTAGCCGTCCCATCCATAGAAGCCATAGAGAGATCCAGAGATCTGGCTTTTCAAACCTGCCAAGCTTTGGGTCTGCTGGTCAACCTGGACAAGGTCGAAGTGGTACACTTGCAGGTGATCAAGTTCATCAGGGCAGAAGTATATTCCATGTAGGCCAAGGCCCGCCTCCCTCTACACCCTGTGCAGTGGCCCTTACCTCCTTTGCCTGATTATTTTAGGTTGAGCTCACTCCCTACCTGGGATTTCCTGATACTGCTGGTTACATGGTACCATGCACCAGTGTGGTCCAGTGGGCCCGCTGGCGGATGCGTCACTGGCACTGGGAGTTGAGCTGTCAGTGGTCCCAATGGCTAGGCCACCTGGATCAGTTGTCATGGTGATCCAGCCAGTGTGGGATGCCATTCAGTGGTGGCTGATCCCAGAATGCCTGGAGGAAGGAATCCCATTTGCCCACCCAGAACTGACTGTTACAGTCATGACAGATGCGTCTGTGGTGGGATGGGGAGCACATCGAGGAGACCACAAAGCCTGTGGGTTCTGGTCATCCAGGGAGTCCCATCACCACATAAACCTGCTAGAGTTCTGTGTAGTGTGATTTGCTCTCACGGAACTCGCTCCTGTAGTTAGGGGTCAGGTCATGCAGGTCCAGACAGACAATACCATGACCTTGTTTTACCTGAATAGGCAGGGCGGAACTCCCTTCCCTGTGTCAGGAGGCTCTCCACACCTGGACCCTCGTGCACAGCCTGGTTGCAGATCTGGGGATCCATGTTGCGGGAGAGAACAGGTAGATGGTGGACGCTCTCAACCAGGTATGAGAGATGTTTCATGAGTGGTGTATGTGTCAGGAGGTGGTGAACCATCTAGTCTTCCTGTGAGGCGCTCCTCTGGTGGACTTGTTTGCCTCCTGGGAGAATGCCAATCTAAGAGTGTTTTGTGCCCCCCCCGCAGTCCAGAACACTGTTGAGGGATGCATTGTGTACGCCTTCCCTCCTTTCTCCTTGATCTGTTACCTGGATCTCCTGAGCCTCAGCAGTAGACCTCTGTGGCAGCTGTCTCTCTGCCCAGGTTTGCTGACCAGACAACAAGTGTCTGTTGTGTAGCTGGACCTGCAGTCTGTGCACCTCTCAGCCTGGTTCCTGAGTGACTAGAGTTCCAGGCCTTGGATCTTTTGAACAAAATGCTTCAAGTTGTGGAGGCCTCCTGGAAAGAGTTGACTCACTGGTGCTATGCCATTAAATGAAAGAGGTTCTCCATTTGGTGCCAGGACAAGGAGCTTGATCCCCTTCCCTGTTGTGTGGTGAACATCTTGGGCTACCTTTGATCCCTCTCTGGAACTGTAACACCCGGAAAGGTACACCTGGCAGCTAGCTCTGCTTTCCGGGCATGGCTTGGTAAGCTAACAGTGACCCAGGAGAAGGTGGTCAGGTGCTTTTTCAGGGGCCTGGATCACCTCTCCCCTCCAGTACGTGAACCACCTCCACTGTGGGACTTTTGCTGGTATTGGCTGTGTTCATGGGCAAGCCTTTCGAGCTATGCACAGGTGTGGGATGTCACACCTGTCATGGAAGATGGCCTTCCTGGTGGCCATTATGTCAGCCAGAAGGATCGGGGAGCTCCTGGCACTCAAGGGGGTGTTTCCCTACCTGGTCTTCCACGGGGACAGAGTCATCCTTCTCCTCAACCCAAAGTTTCTGCTGAAGGTAGTATCGGAGTTTCACCTTAACGTGTGATTAACTTACTGGTATACTTTACCAGCCAATCTTCTGAGGTTGACCACAGGCTCCATACCCTGGACCTCTAGAGGGCAATCTCTTATTATAAGGAGCACATGGCTGGAGTTCAGGGAGAGTCTTGCAAGCTGTTTGTCACATTAAAGCCTCATCTGGCAGACTGGTAGTAGGACAGACGATAGGCAGGTGGATCGCATCCAGCATCGACTTCTGCTACAGGTCGGCTGGTAAGGAGCCTCATGTAGGGCTTAGAGCTCTTTCCATCAGACATAATGCTGCCTCTGTGGCTGATTCCAGGGATGTTCCTCCACAGGAAATCTGTAGAGCTGCTACCTGGAAGTGCAAGCACACCTTCATTTCTCATTTCTGCATAGACCTTGAGTCTCGCCAGGATGCTGGTTTTGGGACCTCGGTTCTCCAGTCTCTGTTCACCAGATAGGGCTGGACACCTACCCCCTTCTCCAAGAGAACTGCTAGGAGACTGCCAGTGAGTGTGTAGTGAACTTCATCCACATTCCTAGAAAAGTAGGTTACTCAACTGTAACCATAGCTGTAGGAGTGGTATATAGTTCACATCTGCACAACCCACCCAGCCTCCCCTGGTAAGCGGCACACAGACTCTTGCTTCCTTTGTACAAGACCTTATGTCATGTGGCAAAGTCGGGGGATATACTGCCTGGGTTGTGGTAGGAACTTAGCTTAAAGGCATCCTGCAAATCGTTGGTTCCGGTCCCACGCTGGGACTGGGCTTGTGCTATGGGTGCTGACACTGGTGAGCAGTACTGAATGGATGCTGTCCTTCGGATGAGACATTAAACTGAGGCCCTCTCTGCCTTTTTTTGTGGTTGTTCAGTTGGACATTAACATGTGTTCCCTGGAGGAAAGAAGGGATAGGGGAGATATGATCGAGACCTTTATTTATTTGAATCTAGGATTACAAGTACCTTTGAGCCAAGGCTCTTTTACAAAGGTTCCACGTTGGTAGAGGTACAATTCAAACAAGACATTGAATAACAGTATAACAGTGGGTTACAGGCAGTTACATACAGTTTTATACATTCATTACAGTGGCAGAAATGCCAGAAGGACGTCTGGTAACAGGGTTGACACGGTATGGAGGAGACACGGCCATAGGCACTTGTCAGATATTAATTAAAGTGCTTACTGGGGGTAGGAAGGTTGGCGGGAGGGGGGAGGATGAATGGGAGTTGAGGGGGGAGAGGGTTAAGTGCAAGGTGGAAAGAGCAAAGAGGAGAGGGGAGAACAGTTAGGGAGGACAGTCGCAGGAGCTAGATGCAGACAGGATGTGACGGAGACTGGATTTGAACGGACCAAGCTTTGGCATTGGGGTGATGTCAATGTTGAGACCATTGAACCAGCTGGGAGCTCTATGCGCAAAGGATCTTTCCCCTTGTGTGGTGCGGAAACGCGGGATATGCAGAAGCTGGGATTCAGAGCCCCTGGTGATGCGAGTAGTCCGCATTGGGCAGAGGAGAGCTTGGACACTTGGGGGAGCAAGGCCTAGTGTTATTTTCTTTGTCATAAGGCAGGTTTGATACTTGAATGATCTGGTTTGAAAGTTGAAGCCACCCAGTCTGTGCGTAGACATCACACTTGTGGGTGAGGCGATGGGCGCTGGTTATGAGACAGCAAGCTTTGTTTAGCGCAGTAGATATGCGCCTGATGTCGGTGGCACAGGCAGAGCCGTAGATGATCAGGCCGTAGTCAATTATTAAGATTACTGAGCTCTGTACTGCAATCCTTAAGGCATCTGAGGTAAGGCATTACCTGTGCCTGAAGAGTACCTTTAAGTACCTGAAGGGGATAAACAAGATTAATACAGGAGAGATATTCTGGATCAGAAGAGGGAGAGATACAAGAGGGCATCAGCTGAGGTTGGAGGGGGGGAATTCAGGAGAGAAATCAGGAGACCTTTTTTCACTGAATGGGGTGGTAGGCAAGTGGAATACTGTACCTGAGAAGGTGGTTTCCTGTAAGATGGTGGGCGGTTTCAAGACGGGATGGGGGGGAGATGACTGTGGGGGGGGGGGAGACAAGGGGGGCAGCTGCAAGTTGAGGGGCTAGCTGCACAATCAAGTAAACTCACTAGACTGTGAGGCCTGTTTCTGCTGGCATTTTCATATGTATGTGTGTTCATAACTATCCCAGCGGAACTGCCAGTGTGTGGATGCAAACTATGTAACACTCCTAGAACTATGGTTACAGGTGAGTAATCTGTTTTTTCTACAGGGTTTTGCTTTCTAATTGCTGCATTTAGAGATGTTGTATTTTCTGTATATAGTGATGGTGTACACATGCCACTGTGCGTCAGCCCCAAAAGTTCTGGTTCCCCAGGGGTCCTAGTGCCTCTGTCTCTTTAATATGAGAGTATGACTTTATGGAGGAGATTCCCAAGGAGCTCAAGAGTTACTTGAAAGTAAACTTTCCTGCCACAATCATATGTCCCCCTTTCCCTCTCCGGCATCAGTGTATATATGTAGGTCTGCCAGTCTTTTCTCATATGACTTCCCTTGGACTTATCTTTGTGGCCCTCCTTTGCTTGATTTTTTTTGAGGTCCCTATCGTTTTTGTGGTGTGAATTCAAAACTGCACGCAGTACTCCAGGTACCACCTTACCAGATACCTGTACAGGAGCAGTATCCACCTACTATCAAAACTCTTTCCTATGCAGCATCTGTTGCCTTCCCATCTGTTTTTTTGCACTGTCCAATGTCCACTGCCCAGTGCATCCTGTGTGCCTTCCTGTATGTTTTGCTACACCTTGCAGTGGACTAGAGACTGTGATTAATAACTTTCTTTCTCTCTCTGTTGTCTGCATCACTCTTACTCCTTCCACCTCGTAGTCCATTTTAGGGTTCTTTCTACTAATGTGCATCAGTTTGCACTTTGTTTTGTGTTAAAATTTAGTTGCCATAAATTGGAGCACTTTTCCATTTTTTCTAGGCCCCTTTTCGTTTCTCAGACTCCCTCCTTAGTGACCACTCTGCTGCAGATTTTAGTACCGTTAGCAAAGAAAGATGCACCTTATTCTGGATTTGTCTTCTGTGGCACAAATGAAGATAGTGAAGAGTACTATTCTCAGAATTGATACATGTGGTACCTCACTAGTGACTCTCCTGGGCTCTGAGTGCACCTCATTGACTACACCCTCTGTGTCCAGATGACCTGCCAGGTCCCTATCCTCTTCCTCAGTTTGTCCTCTACCCCTAGTTCACCCAGCCCTTTATTAGCCATATGTGTGGAACCGAATCAAGGCCTTGCTAAAGTTGAGGTACAACACAGCCACTGCTTGGCCCCAACCACTACCTTTGTGACCCAATCAAAAAAGTCAGTCAGGCTAGTTTGGCAAGATCTTCTTGCTACAAACCCGTGCTGCCTCCTGTCCTGTAACCCATTTGCATCCAGGAATTCCACAGTTTGTTCCTTAACAGTGGTTTCCAGAAGCTTGCCTACAGTCGAGGTTCGAATGACTGGTCTGTGGTGTTCCCGGATCATGCCTGTCCCTGCTCTTGTGAAGCAGACTACATTAGCTACCTCCCAGTCTGCTCGACCCCCCAATGTCCAGGAAACAAGTGAACAGATGTGTCAGTAGTGCTGCCAGTGTCTGCTCCACTTTCCTCAGCAGTCTGGGGTACAACCCGTGAGGACCAGGCCCTTTGTCCACATTCAAGGTTTTGAGGCTGCAGAGTACCCTTTATTAAGAGACTGGTCCTATCTGTAGTCCTGTCACTTACATTTCTTTGACTTGCACTGTTCACTCTGGTAGTGGTCATCCCTCCTCCGCAGTGAATGCTGAATAAAAGTAATCCTTCAGTAAATCGGCCTTTCTCACCATCCTCCTCAGCCATGTCCCTTCCTTGTTTAATCTGATAATACCAACCTTAGTTTACCTTTCCTCCCCAGTACACCTTAAAAAGTTTTCTCCACCCCTTGATCCTCTCTGCTGTTCATAGCTGCATCTCTGCTTTACTTTTTTCTTATCATTATTTTGGCCTCTTTCAAATTTTTCAGATAATCCTTCTGGTTGGTCTCGCTCTGTTCCCCTTTTTATTTTCGGAATACTATGCATGCTGCCTTTCCCACCCCTCAGGAAAACCAGATGAGCTTTTTGTCCTTCCCGACCTGTCTCATGTATGATGTCATTACCTCCATTAAACCTCTCTTTATTACATTTTGTTTGGCTATGCTGTCCTACTCCCTCTACAAATACCAGTTCATCTTTCAGCATTGCCTCATTTTGCCAAAGTTCGCCCTTTGCATTCCAGTACCATTGTTTTTGAACTGGGATGATGTGCTTCTTTGGTTATGTTGAACCTTACTGTATTGTAGTAACTGGGCCCCAGTGGTTCCCTCACCTCTTCTTCTCTGTCTCAGCATTTGACAGAACCAGATCAAGGGTGGCTCCTTCTCTAGTTGGTTCCCTGACCTGCTTCATGAGAAAGTAATTCTATGCCACATTTGCCAGTGCCTGACACACCTTGCACTGCTGGGTTCTGGGATTTGCCAGTACACATCTGATATGTTTACAGTAGGTCAGCTACCATCACCAAATCCCCTTTGGCTGATGCCTTCCTGATCTCCTCCCCTAATTCCCTGTCCATATTCTTGTTTTGGTTCTGCTGTTTGTACACCACCACAAATTTGATCTTCTCATCCCCATCTGTTGTCTGTTGCATCCAAACTGCTTCTGTTAAGCACCAAACCACTAGAGCAGTATCTGCTGTGACCTGTATAGTGAACCCTAACGTACATTTCCAACCCCTTCCTTTTTGTCTGTCCATCCTGTAGAGTGAGTAGGCTGGCACTGCAAGTTCCCAATCATTGTTTCCTGTTGCCCAAGCTTCTGTTATGGCTAGCATAAAAAGCTAGAATTTAACTTCAGAAAAGGGCCCAGTGATCCCTTCTGTCTGCCCATTCTACCTGATTCTTCAATGGTAGCCATTTTGGCCATCCTTCTCCCTTACCCATTGCCCCCTAATGCCCATACTATGGTCCTGTGACCTAACACATTCATCTTAGCCTCTGATGTCACTGCCTGAAACTCGTTCACCCCCAGCAGTACCCTATCTGCAGTCACCACTTGGAGACAGGTAACCACCTTCTCCTCTTGGTCTGAGGCACAGACGACAGTGTTGGAACCCCTAACTGTAGAATCCCCTACTATTAAAAACATCCTTCTTACTCACCTTTCTGGCTGCAGCACCCCTCTGTAGGCGTTACTGCTGCTGAACATCTGGTTACCACAGGGTACTATCTTCTGGGAGGGTGAGTAACATGCAGTGCAGAACAGTTGCATGTTGCCGTTCCAGGGTCCCTTGCTAACCCTGTTACCCGATAGATCCCCCCCCCCTTCATGCCCACTACCTTGCAATCCCATTGTGAACTCCTGGAGGTCGCTGAGGAAGAGAGCACCCCGGCCTCCACTCTGACCTACTCTGCAGTTGGCGAATTACGTCCCATGCTGCAGCCAGGCAACCCGAAGTGGAGTAATGCCAACCTTCTGCAGATTGGGCTGCCTTGACACTTTCACTGCCTGCCCTGGAGGAGTATGGCACCACAGGTCCTGCAGCTAACCAAATCTCCTTCCCAGGGTCCCCACATCTGCCCTGCTGAGCATGACTGCACTAGGTCTCTACTGTAGTACACTGTAATATCATGAGTCTGCTGAAGTAAACCTTCTTGAGCTAATTCTCCTAGTTATATAGTATACGGTTAGGGCTTATTATCTATTGAAAATGGTGGCTTTCTAAATCTTGTTGTTGGACAGTTCAAAGGTCAAAAAGTTGTTGTACTATCATTCTGATGTCACATCGATAGTACAACAACTTTTGAGCCTTGAGCTGCTACATGATTGGCTGAAACAAAGCTGATCAAAAAAATACATTCTAAAATGGTGGCAGTGCTTAGTGAGCTGTCGGGTGTGCCGTTCATTAAGATAATTTGGACATGGACTGCCATAGTCTGCTCTGTGTCGCCAAACTATCAATTTGCCAGGTTTTTGTTATTCACTGGCACAGTTAATCCTCGGGGTTGGAGTAGAGTGCAACTGCAGGGAGGACCGGATGTTGGGACTGCAGCAAAGACCAGCAGCGAGCGGGAGCATGTTCACAAGGTATGAACCGTATGTGAAATTAAACCTTGTACATTTTGGGGAACCATAAACTATAAAAAAGCAGTGGATGGGTGACCATCCACAACAAAAGCTGTGTTTTCATCTCGGCAGTTGATGACTTCATAGGGCCTCTTGAGTTTTGCTCTGCAGGTCTCTATGATGTCATCAACTCGATGAAACACAGCCTTGTTACTAACCTGGTGGCACTGAGGGTTGAGGCGCTGGGCATACAGCTCACACCACGCCGTGACCGGGTTGGGGAGGCGGACTCGGGTTCCGGGGGTCAGAGGAGGAGGATTAAGCATCCCAATGGATGCTCTCCTCCAGGGGTGGGACCTATGGGTGCTTTGTGCACCCGATGCTCTGGTGCCGGTAGAAGCATGGGTGCTGGGGTATAGGCGGCTCTCACGGAGTTGGGGAGGGAGGACTTCCGGGTACTTGACAACGCCTGTCTGACGTGTCAGTCCATGTGTCGATGTCCTCAGGGGTAGAGGGACCAACAGGGGAGAAAAACGTAAAAACACCCTCCCAACCCTGGATGACGACTGGTCCACACCCAGGATCTCCTACCCATGGGCAAGACTCCATTGTGCAGGCACTCCGAGGGAGGAGGATGATCGAGGTAAGAGTTGACCGGGCACTCTAGGGGCAGATACCGTGGGTGGGATCCACTAAGGAGGGATTGACCAAGTCCGAAAGAGTAGGGTGAGAGGGCAATATAGATGGGATAAAAGGAAAAGTATAAAAAAAAAAAAAAAAAAACACAGCCTTGTTGTGGATGGTCACCTATCCATTATTCTGTATGTTGCAGCTTGCTGGGACAGGTAAGTTGGGGGAGGGAGCTGAATATAAATTTCCTTATTGTGCTGCTTCCACTTGTGCAGATAAAAACAGTAACCTACATTTATCCAGGTAAAAGGACCTATTCAGACTAAAATCACTTCTTGAAGGGTGATCTAGCCATGAACCAACCTCACAGTCTATTTTGGCCTGGAGAACTTTGACACAAAGTCGTAGGGGATCATGGCTGTGGTACAGTGGTAGTCAGGATTGTCCATATGACCGTTAGAGGACAGTCTGTTCAGCAGTTTGTCTCTCTCTTGCTCATTTCCTTAGGCTTTACCATTATTTTCTGCAAGTTTCTGTTGCCCTTGCTCATACACTTCAAATAAACTTGAAACAGCACCTGAACATTGGCAGCTGGTTTCCATTTCATGAGTACAAGAAATCTGAGCTCCAGACAATATGTTCTGTACCCGAGCCAAAAGCCATACTGGGTAGCAGCCTTTTAAAATCTGCCTTAAAGAGATCAATACCATAGCAGGTTTGCTGAATGAGGGAGGCAGTCTTAAAGGGTTGCAGATAGACTTAGTTCTAATCAAAGCAAATTATTGCTGACAATTGGCACTGCAGTCCTGCCCTGATTAACAACCTGAGCTGGTGCATCATGTACCA
Organism: Neoceratodus forsteri; assembly: GCA_016271365.2. Lineage (NCBI taxonomy): Eukaryota > Metazoa > Chordata > Ceratodontiformes > Ceratodontidae > Neoceratodus > Neoceratodus forsteri. Next base: position 879,559,033 of record CM057450.1, on the reverse strand, counting down.
CAGTAGAGATATTTCTAGTCTATAAAATTGAACGGAAGAGGGACCACACTGAAGACTGGATGCAGTATCTCACCTGGGCTATCCTGGGTAAATCCACTGATTTAGGATTTGTCCTCACTGAGAGAGAGAACCATTAAGGTGCAACACCCAGATCTTACTTCGAAGGTATCTCTTGTAGCAGGCCTCAACAGTAGGACTTAACCACCAGGCACCAGGATCACATGGAAACTTCCTAGCTATCAATCTACCAGAGGGGGCCACCCACCATCGATGTCACCCACGACGTCAGCCAACCCTATAAGAGTTGGCGGCCCTCACACCCTCCTCAGTTCTTTTCCTGTTGTTGATCAAAACATGTCGGATCTTTGGAATCTGCTGCAGCTATAGTCGACTGCCATTTTTGCACCCTTTTTCTACAGCATTTATTTTCTCACCGTAGTCAATTTGCATCTTTCGATCGGTTTCTCATTTGTCTTCTAAACCAACATCGTCCTCAGAGAATTCCATGAAGTGTGCCTGCAGTCAGCAAATCCCCGTGAAGAACAGCCATTCTGCCTGTGTCTGCTGCCTAGGGCCCAGTCCACAACATTCAAGCCTGTGAGTTCTGCCAGAAGTTCAACCTGGCCATGCGGCGACACCTCCAGCTGACACTAGGGAACTTTCTCGTGAAGCTGCAAGTCACCTCCATGGAATGGGAGCTTCAGGCCAGGAGCTCCTCGGCCTTCCTGTCCCAGTCCTTGGGCTCTCATTCTTCTAAGTCGCGGGACAAGGCCAGTGGGAAGCATAAGCACTAGTATGAGGACTGCGACAGGCCGCGGTCCTCATATTCCCACTCTTGGTTGCCTCACCATTGTTCAGTTGCTCAGGGGTCCTCCTACTCCTTGGAGGGGGGCACAACCCCAGCGGCCCCGCACACCCGTTCTTCCACAGGGCTGCCTCTATTACTGTCTCAGGCAGAGGCTTCTCGGGCCAGGGTCCAGCCTCTGCCCTCAGCCCCTGCTGCTTAGACTCCTTGTCATTTTGGCACACATCATGGTGGCTTAGTCACTGCTTCTTCAGCTGGCGTGGATTCTGTGGATGCCAGGGTTTCCTCTTCTCCCCGCCTGCCTCCCTCTTCTCTGGTGTCAGACTCCTCTACTAGGTCCACCGCCCCTCCTTTTTTGGCCCAGCGGGACCCCGGCTTCTCTCTGGGGCCGGGTCCCCCTCCTCTATCATCTGCCTGGGCCCTTCCCACACCAATGCCCGCTTCACCCCAGCCTGTGCCTGTGGGAGCATCTCCGACTTTGCCTCACTTAGCACCTTTTGGGCCTCTGCCAGTCTTGCCATACCTGGCGCAAGTCGGACCTATGCCCGTTTATCCCCAGCCTACACTGGCCTGCCCTCAGTGGGTGCCCACTGGTCCTGCCTATCCTTCAAAAGCAAGAGCTTGTTGAGCCTTCGTCAGTGTACCCTCAACTGGCATCTTTGGGACCGGCACTGGTTTACCCTTAACCTGGCACCCGCTGGATTGTCGCCGGTTCTGTTTGATATTCAAACCCTTGTTTCTTCCTTTTGGGGAGTTCTGCAGATGTGGGTCCCTATGCTTCAAGGCTTGGTGACCCCGGCTCCTTCATGGCCAGCCCCGCCACCCCATCTGGCTCACACCCAGTCACCTACCCAGTGAAGGATATGAGGATCGCCCAGACTTGCTGTTACCCGATGAGGGGAGAGTTCCAGACTTGGAGGAAGGGGATGAATTGGGACATTAGTGGCTCATCCACCCCATCCACAGGCTCCTCAGAAGCGGAAGGGACCCCGAAGAACATCCCTAAATTCCACTCCATGATCCCTCCTTCTCAGCCATTATGTGCCACATCCAGAAGGTGATGGGGTTTGAAACTGAGTATCAAGATCCGGAGCGACACTGGCTTACAACCTGCCTTCGCCAGCCCGACTCCCCTTTGTTGGTGGTTCTGTCTCTCATAGATATGAGGACATCACCATGGCTGTTTGGTGTAGGCCACCTTTGGTCCCAGCCATGTCCTGCTAACCTGACAGGTTGTATCATGCCTCGGTGGGCAAACCCTTTCTGGAGGAGCAGGCCTGTGCTGACTCAGTGGATCTTACTTTGAGTGGGAGCTCTTGCAGCAAGTAACACCATAAGAACTGAAGCCGGCAGGCGCCAGGACCCTACAGAAAACTTCTAGCTAACAATCAACAGTGGAGGACCGCCCCCTGACATCGGCCAATGGTATAAAAAGGGGCAGTCCCTCAGCCCTACTCCAGTTCTTTTCCCGCCATTGACCCGCACGCATCGGCTCCACGGATGCCTCCTGCTCCAGTCGACTGCCTTTTTCCATGCATTTACCAGCATTTTATTGTTTTATATTTTACAAAAATAGTATTTTTTCCTCTGTATGTCTTCTTCTGTTTGTTTTGGAAAAACATGCTTTGCCTCCCTTTGAGGTGGTCGCAGACTACGAACTGCGCTTTCTGTCATGGAAAGCGTTTTTAGTTGCTATTACTTTTGCTCTGAAGTGTAAAGAGCATTATTTAGTTTTCCACAAGGACAGGGTGTTCTTGTGGACTAATCCTAAGTTTTTGCCAAAGGTGTTGTCCGAATTTACCCTGAATCGGGACATCCATCTTCCAGTTTATTACCCCGAGCATTCTAATTGAGGGAAGGCTCTGCTTCATACTCTGGATGTTCACTGGGTTCTTCATTATTATTTGACTCGCACCCGGAATATCAAAATCTGATCAGTTATTTGTTTTGTTCGCTCCAAAGACTCAAGGGGCGCCTGTCTCTAAGCAGACTCTTAAGTGGTTGGTTCACTGCATTGTTCAGTGTTATCAACAGTATGACGAGCCTTTACCGAGATCAGTTAAAGGCCATTCTACCAAGGGAATCGCTGCTTCCTTTGCTTCCTTGCGCAATGTGTCAGTGGCAGATACCTGTGCAGCCACCATCTGGAGTTTTGTCCACACTTTCATTAAGCACTAAAGTTTGAACATTGCTTCCAGGTGCAGGGCAGGCTTCGGCCTTGCTGTCCTCCAGGGCCTACTCTCACAAGGACTCCAGTTATTTATTTCTTCCACCAGTTTGTCAAAGGTTTGTCCTTGTGCTGCTTGGGACTCAGTCCTTATGGTGTTACCTGCTGCAAGAGCTCCCACTTGAAGTAAGCTAATACAGTTACGTAAGAACTTACCTTAACATAAGATCTTCGAGAGGAACTCTTGCAGCAGGTGCTCCTTCCCCCTGGTATCTGCTTCTCCATTCTCAGCTACCTTCTTTTCCTCAGTTTGAGGAACCTCTTCAGTTCTCCAATCTTTATCTGTGCTGGGGTCTCCGGGAGAACTGGGGTAGGGCTGGGGGACTGCCCCTTTTATACCATTGACTGACGTCAGGGGGCAGTCCCCCGCAGTAGACTGCTAGCTAGAAGTTTTCCGTGAGGTCCTGGCGCCTGCCAGCTTCATTCCTTATGGTGTTTTCTGCTGTTGCAGCAAGTTCTTACTTAACTATACATAACACTGCTCATGACCGCACTAAACGGCCAAAGCACTTGAGCTCCCTACCACCAGACTGGGAGTCCCGTCGGCTGGCCCTCTTTGGGAAACGGATATTCACCTCCTCTACCTTGGTGATCCGTGCCCTTACTACCTAGCGCACATGCTCCAGTATCAGAATGTGCTGTGGGACAAGGCCAGGGACTCCGTCCAGTCATTATCTTCTGGACTGAGGTACTTTGTTTCTCTATTGGATCTGGGGAATATTCAGACCGTCTGCTGATCTCTGGGGTTATGAATTTTATGAAGATTACTCAAAGAAGGCTGTGACTCTTTTTATTATCGATTTGGGGTGTATCCTTCTATTGGGCCTCACTGATTTGTGGTCCGAAGGGGGCATTTGGGAGCCTTAGTCAAGGAATTGGCTGGGGGTCTCTGCTCCCTAGACCCCCAAGTTGGGCCACTATCGTGACCTGATTTTGGGTGTTATATCGGTCCACTGTTTCTTGTGTGTTGCCCGGTTGGGGATAAGGGCCTTATTCAAATCATAATCTTCTTATTCTTGAATTTGGACTTTGGATGGAATAATTTGTATTTTGCTGACTTTTAATCCCGCGGACTAATCCGTCTCTGTGCCTGGCTTTTTGAAGACTCTTTATTTGGACATTCAAGGTGGTGAGAGGACCTTGTGTCCATTAGTTTAATTTGGATTGTACCCTCTCCTGGGGTCGTGAGAGGACTGGGGGGGAGGAGACTTGTTATGTATTTGTTTGTTTAAAGTTTAAATTGTTTTGATTTATTATTGTGTTTATCTTGCAGTGAGAGTGCTAAGGTATTTTTTTCTTGTTCCCTCTCTCTACTTGGCTGTGAGAGAGCTGAGGGGTAACTAATTTTTATCTTTTGGTTGTAGGGGTGGTGAGAGTTCCCCTACATTTATTTATATTTAATTGTATATATATATATTTTTTTTTTTTTTATTTGTGGGTCTTCGGTCCAGTCCGGGTTCGAATTTCTCTGTGACGTTGGGTTTTTTGTTTATTTGATTTTGTTTATGCTGGACACGTTTAGGAATTACTTGATTAATTTTATATTGTTAAGATTGATTATTTTGTGTTTGGAGTTTATTGTTTTGTTTAAGCAGCGACATGTGCTGACCTTCAGTCCCCACGGTGGTGCGCTATTCATCCTCTTTTCTTTGCGCCCTCCACCCTTTTTATACCCCTCCCCTACAGTTCGACACTTACCAGTGCTGTAGAGCACTAGGGATTATTAGTAGGAGAGTGAGGAGGGCGGGGGTATGCGAACAGGAGAGGATGAACGAGCGGGGCCACCGTATCGGGGTTATTAAGTCCAGAAGGCGCCCTGGGGGTGAAATGGAATCCAGATCGGGGTTTACTATGTCTGGTGCCCATACCCAAGGGCACTACTGAATTTAGTAGGCAGATAGGCCTGACAGCCTCCGAGGTTTGTCCAACTTGGGCGGTGTTATGCAATGCTAGGTCCGTCAGGAATAAGACCGCCATTATTGCAGATCTTGTTAGCTCGGCTTACTTGGCTTGCATCACTGAGACCTGGCTGGATGAAAATTCAGGACCCATAGTGGAGGTCATGACTCCGGCTGGGTACTCGGTGATACACCGCCTGAGATTGGACCATGGGGGGGGGGGGTGCAGTCTGTTTCAAGACTGAATTGGGCCTCACGAATGTAGTAGTAGGTGAGGCTGAGTCCTTCGAGTGTACAGTTGTAGCAGGTGTAGGCGTTCGAATCGTTCTCATCTACTGTCCACCCGGAGATGGGAAATGCTTCTTACAGGAAGTAGCAGACTTCTTCGTCGACATGTCGTTTGAGTCATCCAGATTGATGGTTCTGGGTGACTTCAACACCTGGCTCGACGATGAACTCTCACAATTTGGTAATCACTTCCTCCAATTAATGTCTTCTCTGGGCCTTACACAGGTAGTTTCCACTGCTACGCATAACTCTGGACACAGTCTTCCTCTTAGGGATTGATGCATCCGACGTGGGGGTGGAACCAGTCGCCTGGTCTGACCACTACACCGTGAGGTTCAATTTTTGCACCTCCCTTAGAAGGCCTTCCTCTGTGGAGATGGTCAGGTACCTCCCATTATGGAATATTACTTCACAAGGCCTTGCGGTGGTCCTTGACCTATCATTCCACGCGTTGGTGAGCAGTAATCCAGAAACGCTGGTGTTGGCCTATAATGTGGCCGTTACGGCTGCCCTGGATCTTATTGCTCCTGTTCGTGAGTGCCCCTTATCCCTTCACCCCAGGTCCCCTTGGTTTGATGGGACACTGAGGGAGATGTGGCGACAGGGGCGAAGGTTAGAGCGTTGTTGGCATGAGTCTGCCCTTGAAGCCGACTGCCTTAGATTGATGGAATATTATTCTATCTATCAATCTGCAATCACCCATGAGAAGGCAGAATTCCTGTCCAGGGAGATTGCAGTTGCTCAGAATCGACTGGCTCAGCTGTTTCGGACTGTAGACAGACTGTGCAAGCCAGTCTGTCTGCAAGTTCGAAAAGCCTTTTCGTAATTAGAGTGCGAGGAGCTCGCACGTTACTTTGCAACTAAAGTTGCCGACATCAGGGCGGACTTGTGTCTGGCAATCTCTAAGGGTGACGTCATAGAACAATGTGAGCTCACAGTACCTGAGTTCTCTTGGAGTTCCTTTTGTCAACCTGAGTTTGTGGATATTATGAGGTTCATCCATAGTGTGCATCCCACAAGCTGTAGTTTGGACCCTGGACTGACTTCCCTAATTTTGGGTTGTTCTGATATCATCGGTCCAGTCCTGGTGCAAATAGTCTGGTTTCCTTGGAGTCAGGTGAGTTTCCTAGCTCCCTGAAAGAGGCGGTGGTGACACCTCTCTTGAAGAAAGCTACCTTGGACCCAGACTGTTTCTCAAACTACAGACCTATCTCTAACCTTCCCTTTATTGGGAAGGTTATTGAGAAGGTAGTGGCAGCCCAATTGGAGGACCATTTAACTATCCATAATACGTACGAATCCTTCCAATGTGGTTTTCGTAAAAGACATAGCACCGAGACTGCGCTGGTTCGAGTGCTTAATGATCTTCTGAGGGCGAAGGATCAGAAGAGACGTTTCATTCTGGTTCTCCTTGATCTCTCGTCAGCTTTTGACACTGTGGATCACCTGGTGTTGATAGCACGCCTGAGACAAATTTGTGGAATGTCGGGAACTGTTTTACAATGGTTCGCCTCATTCCTCACTGGGAGATCACAAAGAGTTATGTCTGGGGTTTTTTCCTCCTACCCAACTTCTTTGTTGTGTGGAGTGCCTCAGGGTTCCGTGCTGTCACCCATGTTGTTTGCAGTGTATATGCTGCCCCTCGGAGACATTATAAGACAGTATGGGCTGAGGTTTCACTGCTATGTAGATGATATCCAGCTATACTTACCTGTCTTTTGCACCTGACCAGGATGGAGCTCTCACAGTGTTTAACAACTGTCTGGAAGAAATCCAAGGTTAGATGGATTCTAGTTGGTTAAAGTTGAACTCAGAGAAGACAGAGGTTTTGGTTGTGGACCCGGGTGGTCAGATAGAGAGGTCGCATGGTGGCACGCCTTATGGAATTTTTCTTGGCAGCGTGTCACTTCCGACCTCTGAATGGGTGCGTAGCCTTGGGATTGTCCTAGATGACAAGCTGACCCTATAATCTCAAGTGTCAGCCATTGTCAGGACTTCCTTCAACCATCTTAGGAATATTGCCAGGGTTAGGCACCTTGTTCCGTCTGACTCTTTGCCAACGTTGGTCAACACCTTTGTGTCCTCGCTCTTGGACTACTGCAATGCCCTATACTTTGGGCTTTCTGGGGTTGAAATCCGTCGCCTGTAGCTGGTGCAGAACGCTACAGCCCGGGTTTTGACTGGGACAGGTAGGTCCTGTCATATTACCCCGGTGCTGCGCGAACTGCACTGGCTTCCTATACGGTGGCAGATCACCTTTAAAGTCATTTTATTGACTTTCAAAGCCCTTCACGATCAGGGTCCGACCTATCTGAAAGAACTTCTGGTGTCTTACTTCCCTGGCCGATCGCTCTGCTCGGCCGACGAGGAGTTGTTAGAGATTTCAAGAGTAAGTTTAAAATTTTCTGGCAGCAGAGCATTTTCTCATTCTGCACCCACTCTTTGGAATTCTCTACCCGGTTACGGGAGTGCACCTCCGTGGAGGTATTTAAGAAGAATCTGAAAACTTATTTATGGCAAATGGCCTTTCTGGATGATTAAGTTAATTTTATTGCGCTGTGGTTCTACATTATAACTTATTACTTGATTTTAATATCTGATGTTATTATGGTATGATTTTATTTATATGTATTATTGATTTGTATTTGAAATTATGGTTTTAATATGTTCAGCACCTTGATACGTTGAAAGGCGCTTTATAAATAAAATTATTACTATTTATATTATTATCTGATGATTCTGCTAAGCAGCAAGCTCTGGATGCCCTCAAGTCGGCCTCTGACGTCGGTACTCACGTGCTCAGGGCAGCTTATGATGCTGTAGATGTGTCAGCCTGGGCAGTGGCTATCGGCGTATACCGTGCTGGTACTCTTGACTCCGGGTGTCTGGGTTTGTCCAAGACATCCAGTTGTCCATCATGAATGCTCCTTTCAGGGACAGCCTACTCTTTGGAGGTGATGTTGAGGATATCTTCTCTAGGCCCCAGGCCTTTGAGTGAGGGATTAGATCAGTTCATTCCCTGTATCACATGCAACCCAGATCTGGACAGAGAGCCTCCTTTTGCCGGGCCACCGCCAGGTAGTTCTGGACGTCAGCCAAGCCCCAAGGCAAGCAGAGAGCAACAGCGTCTGCTGTACCTACCCCCAGCCCCTCCGCCAGCAAAAGCTGCAGAAGGGGACTGGGTGCCCCAGCTGCAGCTTCCTTCCCCTACTCCTTGCCAGCTCCCCCCATCCAGTAACGCAAGAGGCGGTCATAGGGAGCCGCTTCTCCCTCCACTAGACAGGTGGAGGGAAATAACTTCCAACAGTTGGGTTCTGCAGCTTGTAGCACATGGCCACTCCCTAGAACTTCTGGAGTGGCCTCCAGACAATCCCCTAGTTCAGCCCTTTTACCCTCCCAGCATTATCCCACTAATTTGGGAGGAGATCCATGCTCTGCTTCGCAAAAAGGGCCATAGAATCTGCCCCAAAGTCCCAGCAAGGACAGGGGTTCTACTCTCACTTCTTTGTGGTCCCCAAGTGCACCAGGGACCTTGGGCCCATCTTGGACCTCAATGAGCTAAACCTGTTCATCCAGTACAAAACGTTCAGGATGATCACCCTTCAGGGACCACTGCACTTGTTACACCAGGGGGACTGGATTTGCTCCACAGACATGCAGGATACATACCTTCACATCAAGGTGTGCACCTCTCACAGGCCCTTCCTCAGGTTCCATTTTCTGGGGGGCCATTTCCAGTTCAGAGCTCTGCCATTTTGGCTTATCCTCAGCTCCCCGGGTGTTCACCAAGTGCTTGATAGTGGGGGCAGCTGCCTTCAGGTGGCAGAGGTGTTCTATGTGTTCCCTTACTTGGATGACTGACTGCTAGCAGCGCAATCCAGGGACCACCTGCTCCAAACCCTAGACTCTACGTGCCATCTTTTCCAGACTTTGGAAGTCACCATCATCCTACCCAAATCTTTTCTGACCCCCTCCCAGCAGCTCCAGTACATTGAGTTGGTGGTAGATACAGCCCAGGGGATGGCTTTCTTTCCCAGGACAGAGCGGAGCGTCTGATGGATCAAGCCTGTCAGCTCTACTTCAGCTGTCACGTTCCAGCCTAGGACTTTCTATGCCTTCTAGGACTCATGGCTGTAGTCATTGTTACAGTCCTCCTAGTCAGGCTGCATATGAGGACTGCCCAGTGGACTCTGCGGGTCCAGTGGGACAAACATGTGGATGACCTGGAGCAGCCAGTCCTGGTCTCCGATCCGGTCAAGAAGGTGCTGTTGTGGTGGCTGGAGTCCAGCAATCTCCTGAGGGGGTGCCATTTTATATTCCACCTCCTCAGCAAATCCTTACATCGGATGCCTCGGGTCTAGGCTGGGGGGCTTACCTGGGTGCCCAGCAGACTCAAGGGAAGTGGAACTCTGGAGGCTGGCCTCCACATAAATGTCTTGGAGATATGAGCAGTTTTGTATGCCCTACAGGCCTTCCAGACACATCTCTCCCCAGGTCCACTGCTGATTCAGATAGTCAACTCCAGTGTGGTCCATTATATCAACAAACAGGGAGGGACTCACTCTTACCCCATGTGTCGGGAAGTGATGAGGGTCTGGTATTGGGCAATAGATCATGGCCTGGAACTTTCAGCCATCCATGTTCCCGGCGACCAAAACGTCTTAGCAGACAGCCTTAGTTGGTCCCTATCTCAAGCTCATGAGTGGGAACTCCTGACCTCAGTGGTAGAAGATCTGTTTGACTGGTGGGGTTGTCCAGAGTTGGACCTTTTTACATCCCCACTCAACGAAAAACTGCTGCTTTTCTGCTTGCTTGCTCCAAAGCCTGGAGTTTTCTGGGGAGACGCATTGTCCCCCTCTTGGAAAGGGAGATTCAAGCAATATGAAGTCTTGCTGTATTCTGATATATTGCAGTGATGTCCAACCTTTGAACTGCCCTGGAGATGAAAGAGTTAACTTTCCATGCCAGGCATGGAACGTTGAGCTCGAACTCGGTTGAGACTCTGTCTGTTGCTGTTTGAACTCAAACCGTCAGATTCTTTACTCCGCCTCACTGAACAGTCACTCCGGAGATTTCTCCTTTGCTCGGTTCAAGTTTGTCGGTTAAAGTATCGTTTTTCTCGGTTTTCGACCGAATTTAAACCGTGACCTGTCGGTTCAGTCTCTGTCTGTGGTATCGTGAGTACTAGATAGGTTTATTTTCTTGTTCTTCTCTGTGGAACTTGTAAACGTGGGATCGGTTCGGTTTGAACCGATCAGGTTGTTCAAAAAAAGTTTATTCCACTTTTAGAGTGTGGTAACTGGTCCTTATCGGTTCTAAAAAAAACGGATTTCATTACGTTTTTTTCCACGACCTGTAACACGGTCAGGAACCAATAAGGGTGTCTTGCCTGGCAGATTGCCGATAAAAGGGTAAGTTTTTTGTTAGGACTGGCCATGTCTGAGAAAACCCAAATGAAAAACCGGGCCCACTGGGTTTCAACACTGTAGTGTGTGTGGGGAAGTCTTTGCTAAGGCTGATCCCCACACCACCTGTGTTTATTGTCTGGGGTTTGACCACCTCAATTCAGACTGCCAGATTTGTAAGAATTTTCCTGCAGCTACCCTGGAAAAGAGAGTTGGTAGGCTCAGGGAAAGGGAGGCCAAGAAGTCCGCTGACCCGGATGGCCAGCCCAGTTAGGTTCCAACCGAACCAGAAGGAGTGCCCTCTGACCAGGGCGAAACTTCTTCAGGCAAAAGGAGAACTGACTCCGAGGAGTTGGTTCCGGTTAAAAGAAAAAGAAGGGATAAATCAGCCGGGTGCGGATCCACAAATTCTTTCTCCGACTGCTGATGAAATTGCCAGAGCGATAAGGATTGTTCAGTCGCTAACCCCAGTTCCGACCGAACCGGCACCATCAGGAAGGGGCTCGGTTCGGTCGGTTCCCCCGGTTCCAGATTATAATTTGAAGATTTTATGAACCGGAGGAGGAAGGAGAGTATGAGGATAGTGATGGTGATTACGAAAGTCTGGATGTGCCTATTGACCCGGACATCTCCCCAGACAGACCTTCAGGGGTTTCCCTTCCTAGGCTTTCTGAGTCCCCTTCCCATTTTATGTTCTACAAAAAAGTGGCTGAAACTCTTCAGCTTCCTATGGAAGAAGCTGTGGACGACCAGGAGGAGCCTAACTATGTTGAAATGATGGATATCCCAGAGTCCAGGAGGCTGTCTATTCTCCTTCATAAGTCCTTTGGGAAACAGACAATAAATATTTTAAAGACTCCTAATTCTATACCTCCTGTGGACAAGAGAATGGACAAGAGGTATACCCTCTCAGGCTCAGATACGGAGTTCCTTACCCAGCAACGCAGCCATGTTGTGGGTAGTGCAGGCTGCAGCCTGTGATAAGGCAAATTTATCCTTGGCTTCACACCCCCCAGATAAGGATTCCAGGAGGATTGATGCCATGGCAAAGAAACAGTACATGGCAGCATCCTTGGGACTCAGGTAGGCTAATTATATGGCCTATACAGCTAGATATCAGAAATCTAGATGGGACACTGTAATGGCGTTAGCTAAACAGGTCCCTGGACAGCTAGCCAAGGAGCTGGAGCAGGTGGCTGCGGATGGTATTGAGGCATCTAAGGTGCAATTCCATGCTGCAGTGGACTCCAATGATGTTTCATCTAGAGTCATGGCTACATCTGTGGCCCTTCTTAGGATGGCTTGGCTCAGATGTACTAGTCTGTCTCGGGATACCCAGACTAAGGCCATGGATTTTCCTGTTGTGGGTAATTCTCTGTTTGGGGAGCAAACAGAGAACTACATGAAGAAAATGGATGAGTACAGGACCACCTACAGGAGTGCTCAGGCCAAGGAAAGGCAAGCCACTCCCCAAAGGCAGCATTCCAGGGGTAGGGGCCAGCCTTTTCGTAAGCCTTTCTACCAAGCCCAGGCCTCTCTTCTGCTTTTGCTCATAGGGGGTTCTTTGAGAGAGAGGCAGACGGGTACAAGCAGGCCTGCTTCCACCCCTCAGCCTAAAGCCCCTGCCAAACAGGCACCCTGATGGGTTTGCCAGGGCCGATTCTCCACCACCTGTAGGGGGCAGGCTGGCTTACTTTGTCCAGGACTGGATGTCTTTAACTTCAGACAAATGGGTCCTGGAAGTAGTAAGCCAGGGACTGGTTTTCAGCTTCAAAAAATGTCCAAATATGAGAACCAGATCCTTTCTACCTGCAAATCCTTCAGAGGCACTTGCCCTAGAGGCAGAGATCTCTTCCCTCTTGGCTCTCAGAGCCAGAGAGAGGGTCCCACCCCTACCCAAAGGGAAAGGATTGTACTCCAGGTACTTCCTAACCCCCAAAAAGACAGGAGAATGGCGGCCCATCCTGCATCTCAGATATTTAAACAAGCACCTTTTAAAGCCAAAGTTCAAAATGGTGACTCTGGGAATAATTCTACCCTCTCTAAGGCCAGGGGACTGGCTAGTCTCCCTGGATCTCAAGGATGCCTATTTCCATATGCTCATCAGAAGCTCCCACCGAAAGTAACTCAGGTTCGAGCTGCCCTCAGGCCACTACCAATTCAGAGCAATGCCTTTCGGCCTAACTTCTGCTCCAAGGGTGTTTACAAAATGCCTGGCAGTAGTAGTTGCCTTCCTAAGGAGAAAAAGGATCTCCATCTTTCCATACCTGGACGACTGGCTCATAGTAGGCCAGTTTTCAGACCAAGTCAAGTTACACCTACAGATAACTCAGCAACTGCTCACTTCTCTAGGTTTCTTCTGAATCTTTCAAAGTCAGTTCTAGAGCATGTGAAGCTCCTCACCTTCATAGGGGCAGAGCTGGATACAGTAAAAGCAAGAGCCTTCCTTCCCCTGGACAGGGCAAGGACCCTTATCTCACTGGCCTCTTCATTCACCCCCCAGGTGTCTCGACCAGCAAGGCATTTTCTGCAGCTCCTGGGACACATGGCTGCCTCTGCAGCAGTGGTGCAGGGAGCAAGATTTCAAATGAGGGATATTCAGTTCCACTTGAGAGCCTTTTGCTCTCAGAAAAGGGACCCTCTGACCAAACTAATTCCAGTGACTCGAACCCTGATCCAGGCATTACAGTGGTGGCTGGATCAGGACAATCTAAGACAGGGAGTTCCTTTTGTCACTCAGTCTCATTCTCTAATCCTTACTACAGATGCCTCCCTCTTGGGGTGGGGAGCACACTTGGGAGGCCTAACCACCCAAGGGTTGTGGTCTCTTCAGGAATCTCTGCTTCACATCAATCTATTAGAACTCAGAGCAGTGTTTCTAGCACTTCAAGCGTTTTCCAAGTCTGTTCAGAACAAAGTAGTTCAGATCAGGACAGACAATACCACCACAATGTGGTATATCAACAAGCAAGGGGGCACTCGGTCTACGGCCTTGTGCACAGAGGCAATGAAGTTATGGTCTCTGGCCTATTCCCTGAAAACCTCTCTTACAGCAGTACACTTCCCAAGCAAGGACAATGCCCTGGCAGATGCTCTCAGCAGAATATCTCAGGGCCATCACGAATGGTCCCTGGATCCCCTGGTTTTGAAGGTGATTTTCTCCAGATGGGGCACCCCACAGATAGATCTTTTTGCAGCCCCAGACAATCACCAACTTCCTCTCTTTTGCTGCAGGCCCCCAGTGTTGGGCTCAGTCCCCCTGGATGCCCTAGTTCTCAAATGGGAAGGGAAGTTCCTGTATGCTTCCCTCTTTCCCTCTCCTGTTCAAGGTGTTAGTCAAAATCAGGTCTCAACCCTGCAAGGTGATTCTGATTGCTCCAGACTGGGCCAGGCAGCCCTGGTACCCTCTCTTGTTGTCCTTAGCAGTCCACCTTCCCCTGTCTCTTCCCAGGAATTACAACCTGTTAACATGTGCTCAGGGGAGGGTTTGGTATCCGAATCTCAAATCTCTCAATCTCAAGGCCTGGCTCTTGAAGAGTTAGAGTTTGCTGATTTGCACCTCTCTCAAGGTGTTATGGATATCCTAAAGGCTTCTCGGAAGCCTTCCACCAGAAACACTTACAACTCCAAGTGGAAAAGATTTTCTATATGGTGCTCTGGGAAGCATATTTCCCCAGTGTCTGCTGGCCTGCCCACAATCCTTGACTATATGGTTCATCTTAATAGCTTGGGACTCAGACCAGCTACACTAAGAGTACATCTGGCAGCTGTTTCTGCCTTCCTTTCAGCAGGCAAGCACTCTTCCTTTTCAGCCCATCCTGTATTTTCTAAATTCTTCAAGGGATTGCTTCATACCAATCCTCCATTCCCTGCCCCTGCTTGGGACCTTAATGTTTGCATTGCTCAGCTTATGCAACCCCCTTTTGAGCCTTTGTCCTCAGCAGAGCTTAAGTACTTGACTTGGAAAACTTTTTTCTTGGTGGCCATCACTTCTGCCAGATGCATAAGAAGTTACAGGCCCTGTCAGTGGAGCCTGATTTTATCTCTTTCCATAGAGATAAGGTGGTCCTCAGGACTAATAGGAAGTTTTTGCCTAAGGTGGTTTCAGATTTCCACCTTAACCAGTCTGTGTCTCTTCCTGTTTTCTTCACTGACCGTTCCTCCTCTGGGGAGAGGAGTCTGCACAGTTTGGATGTGAAAAGGACCCTTAGCTACTACATAGAGCACACCAAGGGTCACAGGTTTGACTCCCTCCAACTGTTCCTCACTTATGGTGAGGTTGGTAAGGGAAAACCTGCCACTAAGAGATCTGTTGCCAGGTGGATTGTCTCTTGTATTCAGTTTTGCTATGAAAAACTAGGTAGGGCTCCACCCTCAGGCCTGAGGGCTCACTCTAGCAGAGGTACAGCTGCTTCCCTGGCCGCTGCAGGGATGTTCCTATCTTAGAGATTTGTCAAGCAGCCACCTGGAAAACAGTACGTACTTTTACCAAGCATTACTGTCTGGATATCCAGGCTAGGAGTGATGCTCAGTTTGGCACAGCAGTGCTTCAGAGCCTATTTCCTAAGTAGGTTCTGTCCCTCCTCCATGGAGGTACTGCTTGGTAGTCTGCAATATGTCAGAATACAGCAAGACTTCATGTTGTTTGAAGAAAAAATTACTCACTTTAGTAATGTTGTTTCTTCTAATGGAGTCTTGCTGTATTCTGACCTCCCCCCCCTCCCCTCTCAGAACCTTGGTTTTTGGGATGTGGGTGGGCAGTAGCAGTGTTGGCACTCGGGAGGTGCCCCACCCCTTATTTCTCACCCCTTTAGTTTGGGTGGGTGGGTGTTGTGTTTTGTTTTATTTTTGGTTTCCTGACTTGAGTCTTGGTTTTGGGACCAAAAAATCTGTTTATTATATTTAGTAGCCAGTTGGCTAGTGTAAGTTTACAGTTTCCACACAGGACACCCAGTGAGTATAGCTCGTAAAGATCTGACGGTTTGAGTTCAAACAGCAACAGACAGAGTCTCAACCGAGCTCGAGCTCAGCGTTCCATGCCTGGCATGGAAAGTTAACTCTTTCATCTCCGGGGCAGTTAAAAGGTTGGACATCACTGCAGTATGTCAGAATACAGCAAGACTCTATTAGAAGAAACAACATTACTAAGGTGAGTAATTTTTTTCTTTATGTACATCTTCCTTCCCTTCCCGCTTCTTTATTGGGTTCTAATCAAACTTCATTTGGACTGGGCCTCCATGATTCTAATCATTCCCTTCTGGCCTCCTCAGATTTGGTTCCCCTTGCTTCAGCAGCTGGTGGAACCTCCCCTGTCCCTACCGATATGCACAGGCTTGCTCTCCCAGGAGCAGGGCATCCTGGTCCATCTGGATCTCAAGTCTCTCCATCTTCATGTGTGGCTTCTGAAGATGTAGCCATTGCGAGGTTCGGGGTGTTCCCTAAAGTGTCAGATGTTTTAGTGGTGGCTAGGAAGGCCTCCACTCGCGGGCCACCTATTTTATGACATGGAAGTGTTTTGCCATCTGGGCTCCATCGCACTACCTGGATCCCTTTACCCGTCCTGTGAACCAGATTTTGGAGTACTTGCTTTCCCTGTCAGACTCCGGTCTGATGTATTCCTCGGTTAAAGTTAATTTTCGTCCATATCTGCATATCATGTCCCCATAGATGGTTATTCCATGACTCAGCTAGATGTGCCTTGCATGTTTTTGAGAGGCATCCTGCACCTGAAGCCTCCAATTCGCAACCCTGCTCCGACTTAGGACTTAAAATTTTGTGTTGGAAAAACTCACCTTGCCTCCTTTTGAACCAGCCATGAGTTGTGAGCTATGCTATCTGTCATGGAAAACGTTGTTTTTAGTTGTCATTAGTTCTGCTCGGAGGATTTCCAAGCTCCAGATGCCCATGTGTGGGGCAACCTTATTTAGTTTTCCATAAAGACAGGGTGTCCTTGCATACCAATCCTCAAGGTGGTGTGTGAGTTTACTTTAAACCAACCTGTTTATTTCCTGGAGCATGCCAGACTGGCTGACGTGATGCAGTGTTTGTGACTTGGCCTTAGAAGCAAAGGGTCAGTGGTTTGATTCCCAGTGTGCTCATGTCTTTGCTGTTGTACTATAAACAAACAAAAAAAAAAGATTTTATCACCTCTGATGACCTTAAGGTTGAGAGTTAGTGCGACAAGGCGGCGTGTAAAGCAAATAGGATGCTAGGATGCATAGACAGAGGCATCACCAACAGGAAAAGGGAGATCATAATTCCACTGTACAAGACATTAGTGAGGCATCACCTGGAGTACAGTGTCCACTTCTGGAGGTCTTTCCTATGTAAGGATATAGACAAGGTGGAGACAGTTCAGAGGAGGGAAGCCAAGATGGTACAGGGCTTGCATCACAAGTCGTACAAAGACCAGCTGAAGGACTTGAATATGTACTTCCTGGAGGACAGGAGGGAGAGAGAGAGAGGTAGGATATGATAGAGACATACAAGTACCTCACGGGGAGTGGGGCAGGGTGGAATAGGACCCTGTCCCATTTGTTATGGAGAAAGTGTTTAAATGCAAGGATCTGTCCTTTTCTGTCTTTTCTCTGTCTGGTTGCGCAACCAAATTTTCCTGTGAGTGTCGGACTTGATCAACTCGACAGGCTCGCAGTTCTTTGCCCCTCATTGTCTCTCAGTTTTCTCTTGCTGTCCATTTTTCTCCCTTGTATATCTAGATCTGCTTATATAAAAATATGTGCAAATCATTGTATGGAAATGTAACTGATATTGGGATCCCTTGTGTTTGGAACATGTATAGCATTATTGTTGAAATGTATATAATTATATTTGAGATGATTGTAAAAAGCTAATGGAAAACTCCAGAGGTTACTTGAGTGCAAATGTTTGAGCCTATTGCAAGAGCTTTGCGAAGGGGGCATCAAGAAGCACATTGTGTTCTAGCAGCTCCTGCCTGATATTTACAAAAACAGGATGCTTGCTAAGGATGGGTGTTGAAAAGACTTGTATAAGAGCTAAGCTGCAACTGCAGAAAAGATTAGGAAAACAAGGGACACAGAGACTGAAAGAAAACTGTATTTTATTTTGCTTTTGTAAATAGTTATACTGTACAAGTTTATTTTATGATACTGCTAGTGTAAATAAATAATTTTTGGTAAATTCTACAACTGCTCCTGATTTTCCTATGCTTCCTGACTTGTGCCTCGACGACAGGGAGGAACAAGGTGCAGAAAAACACTATTTTTCAGACTGCGATGTTCCAGGACTACAGGTCATAGGATGAAACTGGAGGGAGGAAGGGAGGGTTCAGAGGTGACATGAGGAAGTATTTCCTCATGGAAAGGATGGTGGACAAGTGGAATGCCCTGCCAAAGGCGGTGGTGGGGGTTGAAACGATAATGGGATTCAAGAATGCATGGGATAGGCATCTGGGGATCCTAGCAGTTGGAGGAAGGGGACAACCCAGTACAAGAGAAGCTTGAAGAGGTAAAATTACATGCGCAATTGGGCAGACTAGGTGGGCCAAAGGCCCTTATCTGTCATCAGTGTCTATGTAATCCAGGGGAAGCACTGCTTCATACCTTGGATGTACATAGAATTTTACGTTAATTAGACACATCGGACTAAGGACTGCAAGAAGTACTCACAGTTGTTTGTTTCCTTCGCCCCTGGGAAAGAGGGAGTCCCAGTCTCTAAGCAGTGTTTGTCCAAATGGCTGGCCAACTACATTATTTTCTGTTACAGTAAGTACAGTAAGAAACTTCCAGGTGTGGGTCATGGCTGTTCCACCAGAGACATGGCCATCTCTGTTGCTTGCTTCCGCAATGTCTCCACTGCAGAGATCTGCTCAGTGGCCACTTGGAGCACGGTCTATGCTTTTACCAAGTACTATAGTCTGGACATTGCCTCTCAGCGCAGGGCCAATTTCGGGCTAGCCGTTCTTCAGGCCTTCGTTTCTTAGATCCTTTCTTTCAACCTTCTGGACTGTCTGACAGCTTTGTGGTTAACTGCTTGGGACTTGTCCTATGGTGTGGCCTGCTGCAAGAGATACCCTCAAAGTAAGATAGTACATTTATGTAAGAACTTACTGTAACAGTGGATCTTTTTTTTTTTTTTTATTACGATTTTTTTTTGTGTTTTCTCCCCTACCCGGGACCCCAGCAGACATGTGCATGAGTGCGCAGGCGCACAAGCACACCGGGTACTGGCTCGGCCCCTTCCGCTCCACCCCTGGCTATCACCTGCCACCATTTCTGCCTGCACTTCCCTTCGGACCTCCACCCAATGGGCAAAGAACTACAGGGGGCAAGCAACCTCCTCTGGGAGAGGAGAGCTGCCTTTCGGCTGCTTAATCCTGTCCCCCCCCCCCATGCTGGCTCCCTGATGACCCAAGAGTTGTTCCTGAACAGGGTCGCCGCGCAACGCAGCAGGGTGCTCACACTCAGCCCTTAGCGCCACCAGGCCGGCAACAATGGATCTTTGAGAGGATCTCTTTCAGGAGGCCATGCTTTCCCTCCCTCCCTTTCTTTCTTTTTTGGCTTTCCCTTCCTTTGAAGGGAAGCCTTCTGCTTCCATTTCCTTTTCTTTCTAACAGTTACCTTGGCTTTCTTCTCAGTTCTCTTAGCTTGTTCTGCTTTGGTCTCTGGTGGGAAAACTGAGGAGTCTGTGGGGGAAGCTCACTCTTACAGGGTTGGCTGATGTCAGTGGGTGACATTAGTGGTGGTTGGCCCCCTCTGGTAGACTGCTAACTAGAAAGTTTCAGTGTGATCCTAGTGCCTGGTGGCGAAGTCCTGCTGGTGTGGCCTGCTACAAGAGATCTTCTTGAAGATCTACTGTAACGGTAAATCTTACTTCGAGAGGGTTCCTTCAGTAGGTCATCGCATATAGGACTGGCACCACCTGGTATCATGCCACACGTCAGACTTTTCTAGCAATACCTGATGGGGGACTGCCCACTCGATGTCACGACTGATGTCAGCGTGATTGTATATAGTGGGTGGTACCCACACCCGCCCTCCAGTTCTTTCCCACCATCACCTCGTGTCAGTCGCATTGCAGACTTCCATATAGCGATCGTTGAGAAAGTGTCTTGTGTCTGAATATCCATCGCTAATTTTTCCAACTATTTTGTGTTGCTTATTGATGTCTTCACCAAAGAAGTGCTCGTCCTGTGGCATGCAGATCCCACACAAAGATGGTCACCTCAAGTAAGTCCTCTGTTTAGGCCCAGACCATCCAGTCTCCTCCTGCCTTGAGTGCCAGACCTTTAACCAGGTCACAAAAAAGAGGAGACAGCAGGCTTTGGAGGCCCATCTGCTAAAAGCCCGCCTGGCTTCCCTCAAGAAGAAGATGGATAGGCTTAGACTTTCTTTGTCTGAAAAGGCTTCTCCTTCTAAAAAACATAAGGAGAAATCTAGGGAGCAGGAGCGCTCCGCGGATGATGCCAGGTGCTAGACACGCAAGGCCCAGCCACTGCACTGCAAGGACGTTAAGTCTGGTAAATCTACGGCGGGTCAGTTGGCTGTCGGCTCCTCTGACGACCGCACCGCCTCGGCCGATAAGTCGGCCCCCGGCTTCTCCGAGGACTGCACGGCAGCCGGTAAGACGACTACCCAGGCTGTGGGAACTCGCCCGGCACTGGCCGATAAGCTGGCCGGTGGCTCCTCTTCTGCCCAACTCCACCCGATAAGTCATCCGTCCCTGACGACCGCACGGGTGTGGTTCCCTTGTTGGGACCTGATGGCGCCTCACCCGACATCCGGTGGAACCAGAGGGAGAAAGCCCCTCTCCTTCCTCCTCCTTCCTCGCCTGTACCCTCCAATTCCCCAATGGGTACCTCCGGCGATGACAACGGCAAGCCCCTCGACTCTGTTGATGCCTCTGGGTCTGCTCCACTTTCCCCTCTCAGGGTCAAGGAGAAGGAGGCTCCTCTTTGGCCATCCGGCCTTACTATATCGGGCCCTCCCCCGCCTTCTGGCGGGCTCCCGGCACCGCCAATGCCGGTTGCTCCAGCGACAGTCCTGCAGCCAGGACCAGTTGTCCGGCCTCTGCCTGTGGTCACGACGCAGGATCAGGATCCGACGCTGGCCCCTCCGATGCTAGACCCCCGTCCGGCACCGGATCAGTTTCAGTTAGTGCCGGTTCCGACGTCAGTTCCCCTGACTGGGGCTGTCCCGACGCCAGACCCTCTACCTATTTATACTACGGTGGGTCTGACTTGTTTACCCCCAATGCCAGATCTAACGACGGGGATTTATACCAGACCCCGAACTGTCCCGCATTACCCACAAGGGTATCCTGGGGGCTACTACTCGGGGGGCCCCACTTTGGACTGGAGTAATTTTGGGCAGTTCTACCCTAGATCCAATCCCTACTTGAACTTTCAGGGATTCCAGGGTTGTTGCCCTCCACCAGTTCCTGCTCCTCCTCCTCCCCCCTCAGCCTCTGCCTACTCCACCCCCCCCCCGGTCATCCCGGATTTCAAGGCTTTAATGCAGTCTTGGTGGCAGGGGGCATGGTTGGAGTTGGTCTCGGACCTGGAGACTAGGCTCCCACAATCGTGGTCTCCCAGGTCCCCTTCTCCGAGCAGTTCGTCCATCACCACTGTCCTTATTTTGGGGAAGACTCAGCAGGATGTTTCCCTTCTGGATGCCAGTAGTCGTCCTGTCGAGGAGGCGGACAACGATAGTTCAGCGGGGGTGAATGATTCTTCAGAGGAGGTTCATGAAAGGCAAGGGGTCCCTGAAGTCTCCACCAGAGGACCCTGCCTTTTTAGATCTGTTGAGGTCCATGAAGAATTGCTTTGACTGGGAGTCGGAGGAACAGGACCCCATGAGACAGAGACTGGCAGAGCATCTCGACCTAGAATCTCTGTCTCCGGTCCCCATTCCTCCCTGGATGGCACCTCACCACTACCATCTGGCAGATGCTTCATACCCTACCGGCTATCCCCAAACTGGCAGACAGGCTTTACCAGGCACCGAAGGGTGCCCCGTTCCTGAAGGTTCATCCCAAGGCTGACTCTGTGGTCATCTCTGCGGCTCATGTTCGCTCCTCAACACCAAAGCACATGAGCACCTCTCCTCCTGACAGAGAGTCGAAGCAGATGGACCAGTTTGGAAAAAATATATACTTGTCGGCCACGTGCACCCTTCGATCCCTCAATTATGTGGCCCACATGGTGTCCCATCAAAAGGCTACCTTAGCCAGGCTAGAAGTGCAAGTCCAGTCCATGGACCCCCTCACCTTTGAAGGAGGAACTTGCCAAAGGATCTCCGCCTCTCCAAAGTTTCATGTAGGCGTGCCTTACGCGCCACCTATGACTCCGTCGACTCAGCGGCTTGTACCTCAGCAACTGCCATTGCCCTTAGACGGCATTCCTGGCTTTGCCTTTCTG
Source organism: Neoceratodus forsteri (assembly GCA_016271365.2). Lineage (NCBI taxonomy): Eukaryota > Metazoa > Chordata > Ceratodontiformes > Ceratodontidae > Neoceratodus > Neoceratodus forsteri. The sequence goes on along the minus strand of CM057450.1, from coordinate 879,537,015 downwards.
GACTCACCAACAAAGTCCAGTCAGCGATTCAGGACGCCCTTTTTTTAGGGGCTCGGTACTTTTTGGTGAGGACACCAAAGACATTATCACAGACCTACAGGACAAGGGCCTTGCACTTAGGTCTGTGAGGCCAATATACCAATCAGGTTCCCAACAACAGCAGCAGCCCTTTCAGAAAAAGACCAGGAGGCAGAGAAAGAATGCTTAGGCATGCCGCCAAGGGAAGTGGAAGGCCACGGGTACAGCCACCCCTCCTGCCTCCAAAAATCAGAGACATTCAGGAGGCCCTCCCCCGAACGTCCCGACACTTCTTGACTCCCTGGCCCCACTGCCTCCTCAGTCTCGCGACGGGGGGCAGGTGGGGGTGAGGTTTGCCCTCCACGTGCAGGAGTGGAGAGTGATCACCTCCGACGAATGGGTCCTGCGACTAGTGTCCATCGGACACACCACAGAATTTCTGGAAATCCTTCTAGAAACTCTACCAAAAAAGTCCTCTTATTCTCGGGACCAGGCTGTCCTACTTCACGAGAAGGTAAACTCGCTCTTGCTCAGTGAAGCAATCGAGCGGGTGCCCTTCGTGGCAAAGGGGAAAGGGATTTTGCTCCCACTTTTTCCTGGTTCCAAAAAAAGACTGGGGACTTCAGACCCATACTCAACCTAAGTCAACTAAATCAGTTTGTCTAGTACAAAAAATTTCAAATGCCAACACTCCAGAGCCTCCTCCCTCTCCTCATGGAGAACCACTGGCTCTGCGTACTGGATATGCAGGATGCCTACCTGCACATCCCCATCTTCCCCAGTCATCGCCGATTCCTGTGCTTTCGCTTCCAAAGGGAACACTTACAGTTCTGAGCACTCCCTTTTGGTCTGTCTTCGGCACTGGTTTTTACCAAGTGCCTGACAGTGGTCGCGGCGTTCCTACACCGCAGGGGTATTGTGGTTTTCCCTTGCCTGGACAATTGGTTGATTTCAGCCCCATCCAGGGATTCTTTTTTGGAGGCTCTTACCTTTACCCTGGACCTTTTCAGCAGACTAGGGATCACAGTCAGTGTTCCCAAGTCATCCCTTATCCCTGCCCAGAGACTTCAATTCATTGTGGCAGTCCTGGATATGGTCCAGTGCAGAGCCTTCCTGCCTCCAGACAGGGTGGAGACCCTTATCTCTCAGGCCTTCAAAGTGGCTTCTTGCAGAACTATCCCAGCTTGGGAGGACCTACGCCTTCTGGACCTAATGGCGACCGCCATCACAACCATTCCTCTAGCAAGACTTCACATGAGAGTCACTCAGTAGTCATTGCGGGTGCAGTGGAATCAGCTCCTGGACGACCTGGACCATCTGATTCTGGTCTCCTCTGCGGTTCAGAAAGAATTGCAGTGGTGGAGGGATTCTTGCAATCTTTCTGTGGGACTTCCCTTTCGGAGCCCTGCACCAGTAGCTACCCTCACCATGGATGCCTCGAATATGGAGTGGGGAGCTCGTCTTGGGGAGCACCAAGCCCAGGGACTATGGTCCGGTGTGGATACTCCTTTGCACATCAATGTTTTGGAGTTGAGGGCGGTTCTATACGCCTTACAGGCCTTTTAGGCCCTACTTCCAAAGGGATCACTGCTAATCCAAATGGACAACATTTCGGGAGTTTGGTATATCAACAAACAAAGAGGAACCCAGTCGTACCCCCTGTGCAGGGAGGCAACGCGGGTGTGGAACTGGGCAGTCCAGCACCATGTGGTCCACGTGGCCGTGCACATTCTGGGTGTTTTAAACGTTCTGGCGGACAGTCTCGGCAGATCTCGGACCTTAGCTCATGAACGGGAACTGCATCAGGAAGTGGCAGAATCCATCTTCCAACATTGGGGGTGTCCGGAAATCAACCTCTTCGTCTCCGAATCCAGCGCAAAGCTTCCCAGCTTTTGCTTGCTCATTCCATGGCACGGTGCTTTCTGGAACAATGCGTTGTCTCTATCTCGGACAGGGAAATTTGTGTACGCATTCCCTCCATTCCCCGTTCTGCAGAGGGTTCTTCTCAAGCTTCAAGCGGAGAAGGCAAGGATGATCCTCATCGCTCCTCTCTGGCCGAGACAGATTTGGTTCCCGCTGCTGCAGCAGCTTTCCAGGGAACCACCGGTTCCACTTCCAGTGACTCACGACCTCCTGACCCAGGATCAGGGTCGACTGTTACATCCGGGGCTCAGGACCCTGCATCTTCTTGCGTGGCTCCTGCAGACATAGCTATCTCCCATTTTGGGGTTTCCTCCAGTGTTGCTCAAGTCCTCACTGAGGCTAGAAAGCCTTCTACCCGTTCCACTTATGCCATGAAGTGGAAGCGGTTTTCCATTTGGGTGACCGCTAAGGGTTAGAACCCCTTATCTTGCTCGACCCCACAAGTCATGGAATACCTCCTTCACTTATCAGACTCCGGTCTGTCCTACTCTTCTTTGAAAGTCCATATCTCAGCATGCCATGAGCTAGTGGATGGTAAACCCGTGGCTCAGTTGTAGGTCTCAAAAACCTTTCTGTAAAGTATTCTCCATCTGAAACCCCCCACTCGCAGCCCAACTCTGCCTTGGGACTTGAACTTTGTCCTGGAAAAGCTCACCCTCAACCTTTCAAACCGGCTATGAGCTGTGAGTTGTGCTTCCTATCTTGGAAGGTGCTTTTTCTTATGGCTATCACGTCAGCCCAAAGGATTTCAGAACTTCATGGTCTAGTCTGCAAGGAACCCTATCTGATTTTCCATCGGGCCCTGGCGGTCCTCAGAACTCATCCGAAGTTTCTTCCCAAGTTGGTGTCAGAAGCCACGCTGAATCAATCAGTAGAGCTCCCGGTGTATTATCCATCCCCCTCTAACAGAGGTGAGGCAGTCCTTCATACAGTGGATGTCCATCGGATTCTCCGGTGCTACAGCCACCAGACCAAAGAGTTCCACTCTTGCGACCAGTTGTTTGTTTCCTTTGCCCCGAGATCGAAGGGCAAGTTGGTTTCTAAGCAGGGCCTGTCCAAGTGGTTAGGCAACTGCATTAGATTCTGTTACCAGAAGTACGAAAAGCCTCTGCCGGGTTCTATCAGAGGTCATTCTACCAGGGGCATGGCTGCCTCCGCGGCCTTCCTACGGGACGTTTCTGCGGCTGACATATGTGCTGCTGCTACTTGGAGTTCTGTCCGTACCTTTACCAAGCATTACAGTCTGGACATTGCTTCTAGGCAGAGGGCTGGCTTTGGCCTTGCTGTCCTACAGGGCTTTCTGTTCTAAGACTGGGTCCATTTTGGATTTCAGTTTTTTCCGTTGAAGTTAGTTTTCCTCCTCCCTAGTTTCTCTCGGTCTCTCCTTAGAGGGATTGCTTGGGACTCTGTCCTATATGTGATGACCTGCTGAAGGAACCCTCTTGAAGTAAGATAGTACAGTTATGTAGGAACTTACCGTAACAGTAGATCTTCAAGAGGGGTTCCTTCAGTAGGTCATATTTTTCCCTCCCTCCTTCCACTCATTTCCGTTTTACAGGGACTCCAAATCCTGTTCGCTCTTGTTGTCAGGCATCTTCCTGGCTCCAGTGGGAGAACTGGAGGGCGGGTGTGGGGACCGCCCACTGTTAGTCACGCTGACATTAGTCACGTGACGGGTGGGCAGTCCCCCTTCAGGTATTGCTAGAAAAGTCTGCCGTGCAGCCTGACTCCAGGTGGTGCCAGCCCTATATATGATGACCTACTGAAGGAACCTCTCTCGAAGATCTGCTGTTACAGTTAGTTCCTACGTATCAGTACTTTTTCATGAGGGTCCCAGGGTCTTCGGTACAGTGACAGCAATAGTCATTACACAAATTGTTACAAGTCTTCACATAGCTATATTATAACAGTCTGTCCATCAGAAAGTAGATGGAAGAGAAACATAGTGTTCCCAAAGTTATTTACAAGAGAAAATACTGTATATTTTAATTTGAAACGGTCTTTCACAAGTAGAGAGCTTCCCGGCACAGTAGTGCTATGGTTAAAAAGTGAATACTAGGAAATCTGGGAAAATGAACTGGATTCACCTTCCCTTCATGGAGACGCACAGTAGACATTTCATGGCTACCAGGAGGCTGAAAGAACTGACCCTTCAGGATAGGAAGTTCCCAGTGCAAACAGCTCTTCTTTATTCGATATGCCTTTCTAACAATTTGTGCAGTACAAGCAGGAAAAGTGCTTTTCAGAAAGTGCTTCAGAAGTCTGACATGGTAAGTCCACAGGACGCCATCCTGGCATTCTCAAGTTTCAGCTGATGTTTCGCACATTGCATATCCTCAGTTTTGAACACAACTGAATAAAGAAGAGCTGTTTGCACTGGAAGCATCTTATTGTGAAGGGTCCATTTCTTTAGCCTTCTTGTAGCCGTGAAATGTCTACCGTGCCTTTCTTTGAAAGGGAGGGTAGTGCAGTTCATGTTCCTGATTTCATAGTAAATATAGTTCATTAGGAAAAAGTATTTCACAAAAAATGAAAGTAACTAAACTAGGGGAGGTAAATTCGAAAGAAACTAGTGTGGCTGACCTTGACTGATCCCAGGGGCCAGAGATCTTCCAACAACATAGTGCAGTCTTTAAAGCTGGGGCTTAAGAATAAGAAAACGGTTGTTTGCCCATTCCTTCTTGATCTGGTTAAAGCTAGTACAAGTTGAACTGGTTTGGGATCTAGTGATTTGAAGGACCAGTAGTTTAAGAGTGGGCCTTGCAGTTCTCTAAATAAGCATTTACTGAGTATTCTGGGTAAGCGTTAAGAATAGACATAGCAGACAGTAGCTAGGAGACAGGAGCGTTTCACCATCTCTCTGAGGACAGGGTGGGTGCCCCAGGACTGGAAGGTGGCGCATATAGTGCCTATCCACACGGGGGGATCAAGGGAGGTGGCAGGGAACTACAGGCCTGTCAGCCTGACATCGGTGGTGGGCAAGGTGATGGAGGGCATTGTCAAGGAGAGGCTGGGGGGGGGACCTGGAAAAGTCAGGGTGCCTGGACGATAGACAGCATGGATTAGTCCCGGGGAAATCGTGTCAGACAAACCTTGTGGAGTTCTATGACTGGGTGACGAGTGCCTTGGACTTGGTAGACCAGTGGACGTCCTCTTTCTAGACTTCAGCAAGGCATTTGACTCTGTTCCTCACGTGGGCCTGTTGGATAAGCTGGGAGAAATGGGGATGGGGAACCAGATGATCGGATGGATAGGCAATTGGCTCCAGGACTGGACCCAGAGGGTCGTAGTTGGTGGGATAGTCTCATCCCCAAGGAGGGCCATTAGTGGGGTCCCACAGGGATCAGTCCTTAGGCCCCTTCTGTTCAACGCCTACGTCTCTGACATAAGGACAGGAATCAGGAGTGAGATGAGTCTCTTTTCGGATGACTCAAAACTGGGGGAGGTGGTGGATGGGGTGGAGGGGAGGGTGGCCCTATAGGGGGACCTGGAGGCTCTGGAAAGATGGTCTAGAAAGTGGAAGCTGAGGTTCAATGCAGGGAAATGCAAGGTACTCCACCTGGGGGTCAGAAACCTGGGCAAAGTGTACACCCTGGGGGGGGGGAATGCTACAAGTCTCGATGGCTGAGAGGGACTTGGGGGTGGTGGTGGATGTCAAGATGAACAACTCGGAGACTTGTAGGAGGGCAGCAGCCAAGGCCAACAGGATGCTGGGATTCATCGCTAGGGGGATCACCTCCAGAAGGAGGAAAGTGATACTTCCTCTGTATAACTGCTTGGTGAGGCCGCACCTCGAGTACTGCATGCAGTTTTGGAGGCCACACTTAAAGAGGGACATTAAACTCCTGGAGAGGGTCCAGAGGAGGGCAACCAAAATGATTTGGGGCTTGGGGGACAGGACCTATGAGGAGAGGCTCGAAGAGCTAAATATGTACACATTGGAAGAGAGAAGGGACCGGGGGGACATGATAGAGGTCTTCAGGTACATGAAGAGGGTAAATAGTACAGTCAGGGTGCTTCGAAGGAAGGAGGGGGGGGAGAGATTCAGGGGAGAAAGGAGGAGATGCTACTTCACTGAGAGGGTGGTGGAGCCATGGAATGCGCTGCCTAGGGGGCTGGTGGAGGCAGAGACGGTGGAGGAGTTCACGAGGGGGTGGGACAGGTACAGGGGAAGGGTTCTGGAAGCAAAATCCAATGCAGCAAGAATATCCGGAACTGGGAAGGGAGAAGCCAGAGAAGGCGAGGGGGACAGCAAGATCAGCTCCCAGGGCGGGGGCTGACCAAACGAGCAGACACGAAAGACCGTTAGGCCTATTCTGTTGGCATTTTAGTATGTTAGTATGTTAATGATCCAATGTGGCTACTACAAAAATACAGTGTGGCTAATGAAACATATTACAGTTTACTGTAGTTTTCGTCACAAATACTGCAGTTTGCACTATGTGGCTAAACCTTTTTTCTGATTTAACACTCACTCAGTTCCTGTACTCTTCATTTACAAAATGAGGTGAGTAAAACCAAATTCAGATAAGTACAAATGATAAAGTGGCATCAGATGAGGAGTTTTTGTTTTAAACTATATATTTTGTGTTGGCAATTGGGGGTTAGGCACATGATCACACAGGTCAGTCCAGCTGAAGTCGCCAGAGGTAACCCTTTGGTTAAGACTATTATTAGGATTTGGGATTCTGTAGTCCTGAATTGGAGAAAACCCAGACAGGCTGTAGATTGCTGTACTCGGTAGTACCAGGACTTCCTGTCTGTAGCAATAGTGCAACAGCATGCTGTGTATGCCTGTGCCCCGGTTTCTCAGACTCTAGCAGCAGGGAGACCGGGCCCATGCCACATCCATCCACAATATTCAGAGAAGGCAGTGCTCTGTATGCACGCAGACACACAGGCAGGCAACAGTTGCCTGCAGCCTCTCACTCATTGCTCGAAATCATGTGCGCTCTCTGCCTCTGTGACTGACTCCCAGCCAGATGTAGCATTAAGGGTGTGTTCTGTACTCAGAGCACAGTGAGACCTCACAGGAGTACATTTTCTTTACAGAAAATTCAATGTGTGTGCTTCTGTTGTCTTTCAGGAGCGCAGTTAGGGGCAGGAGTTCCTGGCAGTGAAAGTTCGGTGGGGGAATCTAGAAGGGACATCAGGATACAGATCACAGTTTTTTATTAATTAGTTAGAGTTCAAAGCTAGATTCGCAAGCTGTTGGGCGAGCACGAAGCTCTCTCATTAGTAGGTGACCAGCAGGGATCAAGTGTGAGGGTGACCAACAAGTTGTTGTGCGATTTGGCATGCTGGCAAGAAACAAGTGTGTTGGCATCCAGCCCGTGCTAGTATGTGCGCGAGCAGGGAGTCAAGAGAAGGAGAACAGCCGGTGGATAGCTGCCCATGTAGGTAGGCAGCTAGAGATGAGCATGTGTGGTTCTGAGGGAGTTTATGGCCAGGTGAAGAGCAAGCGGGTGGACAAGTGGCACCTCAAAAGGCAAGGAGTGAGCATGTGTGCACGACTGTATGTCAGTTGCTTTATGCTTATTGTAAATCAATTATTCTGTGTATTTACCTCGCTGTATGTATAGTTTGCATCACCTGTAATTCTTGGATTAGCATCCATTAGTCACCTTGTGCTTACTGTAGCTCTGTTACTCGGTGTATTTATCAGTCTGTATTCATCCTCTGTGTTTTTCACTCTGTATATGTTTCACTTGTTACTGTCTTAACCAAGACCTCCTTGCAAATGAGCTTCGCTCAGTGGAGCCTTTTCCTAGTGAAACAAATAAATACAAATACAAAATAACACATAAGTTGGTTTGAAAGGATGGCAGGTGACTGAGGAAAGATAATGTTTTAATGTCAGAAAACCAAAGAAGAAAAACAGATGAGAATGGGGCAGGGAACTGAGGCCAGAGGAAATGAAAGAATGAGGAAGAGGTGTAAGAAAAAGACTAGAATAATAGACAAAACAGGAAAAGCAGAAGAAAGCTCACAGAAGGAAAACTATAAAAGAAAAAGATGGATCATAAAGACTGGTTAATCCAGAAGAAGGGAGAAAAGGCTGTCAAGGGGGTGCCGATAAAGGAGGGGCTCTGTCTCCACCCCCCTGGGGACCAGGAGGATTGCAGGAAAAGGCCGACTGGCAAAGTGCAGACCAGGGGAAAACAGAATCCCCATGGGAACATGAGCAGGGGAAATGGAACTATAGGGAAAGGGTGGAAGGTAGTCCTGCTAAATGCCAGGAGCTTGGGCAATAAAATGCCTGAGCCCCAGGTGATGCTAACTAAGGGAGCAGTGGATGTGGCAGCGGTCACTGAGACTTGGGCCACTGCAAGACATGACTGGGACCTGAACCTGGAGGGATACACTATGTTCAGGAAGGACAGGGGGGAGGGAAGGGGAGGAGGGGTAGCAATGATAGTCAAAAACTGCATTGGCATAGGGGGAGTAGAGGAGGCGGAGGGAACCGTGGAGGCGATTTGGGTCACCTTGATAACAAGAGGGGGGCAAGAGAGTAAAAATAGGAGTGGTGTATAGACCCCTGCCCTGGCGCGGAGGAGCTGGAGGACAGTCTGGTGGCAGATGTTAGGAGACACTGCAGACTGGGCAGAGGAACGGTGGTGTTGGGGACTTAAACATGCCAGGAACAGACTGGGAGACCATGACATCCTCTGTGACCAGGGAACAGAGGTTGTTGGATGTCTTTCAAGCACGCTCCTAACTCAGCAGGTGAGGGAACCGACCAGGAGGCACGGGTACTGGATGTGGTCTGGCAGACAGTGACCAGATTGGGGCCTGGAGGTAAGGGACCCATTGGCGGGAGTGACCATGCCACGGTCTGGTTCTGCCTGGACCTAGGAGGGGTAAAGGCTGCACAAAGACGGAAGTAACTGACTTCAGGGGCGGATTTTAAGGAAATGGGAAGGATCCTTAAGGAGCATTTGATGGGATTGGGTCGACATGACTTGATAGTAGGTGGGAAATCATCAGGAGAGGGGTGCAGGATGCTACCAGTACCTGTGCAAGAGTAAGACGAAATGCAGTAGGGCCCAAAAACCCTGTTGGTGGACCAGGGAGGTCCAGGAGGTGGTGCGGGGAAAGAAAGCAGCCTATAAGCAATTCAAGTGCTCAAGGAGTGAAAGGGATCGAGAGAAGTACGAGCTGATGGCTAGCAGGGCCACTAGAGTGGTGAGGGTGGCTAAGGCAAGGAAGGAGCAGAACCTGGCCAGGGAAATTAGGAGAGGGAGCAAGGGGTTCTTTAGATACATTGGGGAAAAACGAAGGGTGAAGGGGCAGATTAGCAGGATTAAATCAGGGGAGGGATGGGCACAAGACCCGGGGGAGCAGGCTGAGGTACTAAATGAGTACTTCACCTCAGTTTTCACCAGGGAAAATGGGGGTGCTGCATCATACATGGGAGGAGACAGAGATACTGAGGGGGGCCCTTACCGACGGCAGGTCTGGGGAGAGGGGAGGCATCACTGGCAGGTGGGGAGGGCTAAGCAGGAGAAGGGGTACCGAAGTGGAAATCACAGCTGAGAGTGAGGAAGCCCTCAGCTCCCTTAAGACGGAGACAGCACCGGGCGGATAAATTACATCCCAGAGTGCTGAAGGAACTTGCAGATGTCCTGGCAAAACCCTGGCAGAGCTTTTCACCATCTCTCTGAGGACAGGGTGGGTGCCCCAAGACTGGAAGGTGGCGCATATAGTGCCTATCCACAAGGGGGATCAAGGAGGTGGCAGGGAACTACAGGCCTGTCAGCCTGACCTCGGTGGTGGGCAAGGTGATGGAGGGCATTGTCAAGGAGGCTAGGGGTGGACCTGGATAAGTCAGGGTGCCTGGACGATGAGACAGCATGGATTCATCCCGGGAAATCGTGTCAGACAAACCTGGTGGAGTTCTATGACTGGGTGACAAGTGCCTTGGACCTGGGTAGACCAGTGGATGTCCTCTATCTGGACTTCAGCAAGGCATTTGACTCTGTTCCTCATGTGGGCCTGTTGGATAAGCTGGGAGAAATGGGGTGGGAACCAGATGATCAGATGGATAGGCAATTGGCTCCAGGACTGGACCCAGAGGGTCGTAGTTGGTGGGATAGTCTCATCCCCAAGGAGGGTCATTAGTGGGGTCCCATAGGGATCAGTCCTTGGGCCCCTTCTGTTCAACGCCTACGTATCTGACATAAGGACAGGAATCAGGAGTGAGATGAGTCTCTTTGCAGATGACTCGAAACTGGGGAGGAGGGGAGGGTGGCCCTACAGGGGGACCTGGAGGCTCTGGAAAGATGGTCTAGAAAGTGGAAGCTGAGGTTCAATGCAGGGAAATGCAAGGTACTCCACCTGGGGCCAGAAACCCAGGTCAAGTGTACACCCTGGGGAATGCTACAAGTCTCGATGGCTGAGAGGGACCTGGGGGTGGTGGTGGATGTCAAGATGAACAACTCTGAGACTTGTAGGAAGGCAGCAGCCAAGGCCAACAGTATGCTGGGATGCATCGCTAGGGGGATCACCTCCAGAAGGAGGGAAGTGATACTCCCTCTGTATAACTGCTTGGTGAGGCCGCACCTTGAGTACTGCGTGCAGTTTTGGAGGCCACACTTAAAGCGGGACATTAACCTCCTGGAGAGGGTCCAGAGGAGGGCAACCAAAATGATTTGGGGCTTGGGGACAGGACCTATGAGGAGAGGCTCAAAGAGCTAAATATGTACATATTGGAAGAAGAAGGGACCGGGGGACATGATAGAGGTCTTAGGTACATGAAGAGGGTAAATAGGGGAGGAACAGTCGGGGTGCTTCGAAGGAAGGAGGAAGGGGCCACTAGAGGGCATGGCTGGAAGCTGGAGGGGGGAAGATTCAGGGGAGAAAGGAGGAGGTGCCACTTCACTGAGAGGGTGGTGGAGCCATGGAATGCACTGCCTAGGGGGCTGGTGGAGGCAGAGACAGTGGAGGGGTTCAAGAGGGGGTGGGACAGGTACAGGGGAAGGGTTCTGGAAGCAAAATCCAATGCAGCAAGAATATCCGGAACTGGGAAGGGAGAAGCCAGAGAAGGCGAGGGGGACAGCAAGGTCAGCACCCAGGTTGGGGACTGACCAAACGAGCAGACACGAAAGACCATTAGGCCTATTCTGCTGGCATTTTAGTATGTTAGTAAGGGGCGAGACTGTGAGACCATCTGTCATGGTGTCCTGCATGCATCGAGGGAGCCTGTGGAGTAGTTTAATTTTGCTCAGGAAGTTGCCTGTTGCCTTGAACACATTGTCTTTGGAATATACAGAATTAAAATACTTTTGTTTTATAAAAAGTAGGAGCATGGCCAAGGTCGGAAGGAATGCACATTATAGGGCAGAGCTTACATTTACTGTGCTTCTCTGTTTTAGAGGAACATGCCATGCTAAATCCTTAACACCACCCATGCTCCCAGCCAGCATACCCCACCCCGTCACAAAGTAATTGAGCTGCCGTTAGATTTCCATCCCACTCCCCAGGCAGTGCACATTTTATCCCAGAATCTCACATGCATGATGGGACAACAGGACAAAACATGACAAAGACATTGCGATTTTTTTTTTTTTTTTCAAACAGCAGTTATGTTGTGCTTCCTGCATACCTAAGCACAGGGTTCAGCCCAGAAGATATCCTTGCCACAGTGAGTTTTTTTTATTTTAAATCCTCTCCACCACCAGCAACTACAGCATGTCGACTGCCTGCTCCTACTCTTCCATTTTCCAACAAATGGAGCCTGGAGACCTCTCACGCACAAACAGTCCTGTACACCCAAGTGTACAGCCCTGCCTGCTGGCACTTACATGGCAGTCTTGCCAGCTGTCTCTTCTGAAATACTCTGACTTGCTCCAACAGAACCTAAAACCACAACGATCTCTAGTCAATGATGTATTTTTTAGCCTGCAGAGTGGAGACTGGGACTTCGCTGGCAACTCATCTTCCCTTGCTCTGCGTAAGTATGATGTTCACGACTGTTCTTAACAACAAAATAGATATTTCACATACATGGTACAGTGGGAATAGGAATGGGTATGGACAGAGGGAGCAAGGCTGCAGTGGTACATGCATTGGCAAGAAATTTTTTTTTCATAGGGTAGTGCACTGGTCCAGTCAAATGGACAGAAGACATAGCCGACTTGGGATGCGGGGTGTAGATGTCATGTCATATATCATATATCAAACTTTATTTATGTATTTGCTTTGGTAGCCAGGTAAGCACTCTAGACAAAACTGCCTATTTTCAGGCACGACCTGCACAATTCCAGAATGATCAATGCGCTGTACATTAACAGTAAAATCCATATAAAAAAATAAATAACATTACAATTTAAGATTTACACATAATTCTAAATAAAACTGGAAATGATACGCTGAATAACACTAGAATCTGGGAATGCTAAGCAGAAAAGATGAGTTTTCAAAGGGGTTTTAAAACTCTTGACCATCAGGTGTTCTTTAATCTGATGAGGTAGAGAATTCCACAGGGTAGGGGCCACAAAAACAAAGGAGCAGGCCCCAGAGGTCTTTAATTGAACCCTGGAAATCTCTAGCAATCCCTCATTGGAGGACCGGAGTGAGCAGAGGGGGCAGTAGGGGCACAGAAGATCTTGCAAGTAGCGAGGTCCCTGTCCGTATAGGTCAGTAACCTGACCTTGAAGGTGATCTGCCAATGTACTGGCAGTCATTGCAGGCCGCGGAGCACAGGAGCGACATGGCAAGATATCGATAAGCCAGTCAACAACATGGCCGCCACATTCGGCACAAGCTGCAATCGGTGGATAACCCCCGTAGCCCTAGGTAAAGGGCGTTGCAGTAATCATGGCATGCAGTCACAATGGCGTGGACCAACAATGGAAGATTGCCAGGCGAGACCAGGCGCTTGATCCAGGCAGTGTTCCTTAGATGGTAAAAAGAGGTCTTAACGATGGCAGACACCTGAGATTTTAATGTCAGGTCACTTGTGAAGGTAATGCGCAGATTTCGCGCCCTGTCTGAGGTAAGCAGCTGGTCCCCCGAGCCAGAGCCCAGATGGTTGACCCGCCAACAACCCCACACATTGGCGACCTGTGTCCACCACCAACATCTCGGTTTTGCCGGAGTTTAACTTCAGCCAATTGGCACTCATCCAGCCCTGGATCAAACAGACATTGCTCCACTCTGCTCAGGCACAAAGGACATGTAGAGCTGAGTATCATCTGCATAGCAGTAAAAATGTAACCCGTACTGCCTTTTGATGTCTCCCAATGGCAGCATGTGCACTGCAAACAACATGGGGGATAGTACGGAGCCCTTCGGAGCCCCACATGACAGGTGGAGGGGAACCAAGGAGTAAATCCCCGACAACACTCTCTTGAGTCCTGCCAGTGAGGAACAATAGAAACCACCTGAGGACTGTACCAGACAGTCGACAGAGAATCCAGAGGTGCTCTAACAATACCCCATGGTCTACAATGTCAAATGCTGCAGAGAGAGATCAAGGAGAACCAAGATGGAGCGGCTCCCCCGTTTCTTTGCTATCAGGAGATCATTCAGTACTCAAACCAGGGCAGTCTCGATACTATGCCTCTGCCTCTTCCTCAACCCGGACTGGAGAGGATCATAGATATCATGGGTTGTTAAAGGAAAACACTGGAAAAGACACAGCTTTCCTCAGACAGTACAGAAACCCTCAGTTAGTGCTTTCAGACAGTAACAACTTTTTTTAATGATTTAAAACAGCTACCCACAACTTCCACTTTCTGTTGCTGGCAGCAGCCATCTCATGAGCAGCAATGAGCTTTCTGACCACACTTTATGCTAATATGTCTGTCTGACCTCTGCTATTGGTTGGCGGGACATACTAGCATAAAGTGAGCTCAGGAAGCTCTCTGCTACTCATAAGATGGCGCCTGCCAGCAATAGAAAGTGAAAGTTGAAGGCCACTGTTTAAATCACTAAAAAGCAATTAGAGGTAATTTATTTTTTTAAATGTTACTGTCTGAAAGCACTAATCAGGCATTTTTTCTAGCTCCTGGGTAAAGCTGTACTGTTTCCAGTGTTTCCCTTTAAATGGTAATTCAGCTGCACTGCAACCACTTTAGCAATAACCTTGCCCTCAAAGGGCAGGTTAGAGACAGGTCTGTAGTTTGCTAGGCAGTCTGGGTCAAGAGACGATTTCTTTAGGAGCGGTATAACTACTGCCTCCTTCAGGGGGTTCGGAAACACCCCTATCTCCAATAAGCACCTTACTATCCAAGCAAGGATGGGGCTGATGACTTCAACACACCCCACTAGGAGGTGCGTTGGGCCCGGATCCAAACTACAGTAGGTTGGGCGCATACCCTGGATGGACCCGCACAATGTCTGTGGTCGCCAGCTGGCCAAAATCAGACCAGACAGCCTGAGGGCTTGTAACCTCTTGCTGATCTCCGCAATCCCTGATTGAGGGCACTGAATGGATCTCTGACCTGATGGCGGCAATCTTATCAGTACCAAACCGAGCAAACTCATCACACTTAGCCTGTGAAAACACTCCCCAGGGCTGAAGGCAGGTTGGATTGCACAACCTGTCAACAGTCTGGAAGAGCTGAGCTGGTCGATTCCACGCCGCAGCAATCTCCTTGGACAAGAATTCTGACTTCTTATAGGAGATTGCCGATTGATTGTCATTATGATGAGTCATCAATCTAAGTTTGTCATCAGCCTGGCCAGATTTTCGCCAGCGCTGCTCCAACCTTCGACCCCCTTACCTCAACTTCTTCAAAGTCCCATCAAACCAAGGAGACTTTGGGTGAAGAGTGAGGGGGCAAACACTGACAGGAGCTAAGGAGTCGAGGGCCCCTGTCACTGTTTTATTATAGGCTAGTACCAGATCCCCCAGCTCCCTGCGTACACTCAACACGCCTAATAGGTCCAGTACTGCCATAATACCTTCTGGGATCCACCCCCTTAAAGGGCGGTATCGGACCATCTCTGTAGGAGCAGGTCTATTGGGGGGAGCCTGAAACCTGAACCATATAGTATGATGGTCCGACCAGCTGACTGATTCCACCACCAGATAGGTGATCTCCATCCCCAGTAGGAAGACCAGGTCCAATGAATGATCGTAACTATGTGTAGATCTGGACGATTCCAACACCATGTCGATGATGAAGTCCACAGCTTCCTGCAAGAATTCCTTCTCACCCCCGGGTGGACAGTAGATGAGAAGTATCCTGCAACCTACACCTGCTCCCACGATACATTCAAAGGATCTGGTCACTCCCACTGGGGTGTTTACAAGGCCCAGATCCGACTTAAAACAAATGGCCACCTCCGGCCCCTATGATCCTCTCTTAGGCGGTGTATCACCCAGTACCCGGCTGGATTTGCTGATTGCAACACTGGGCTAGCATTCTTATCCAACCAGGTCTCGGTGATTCAAGCCAGGTCAGCTGTACCAACAAGATCAGCAGTAGTAGCTGTCTTTTTATTGACCTGGCATTGCACAACACCACCCGAGTAGGATAGGCATACGAGGTAGACCACACTACTTACCCACTTAAAGTGGAGCCCTTGGGTATGGGAACCAGGTAGGGAGGTCCCCGTTCCTGGACCCATTTTGCCCCAGGGTATCATCTCATCCTCACCACCCCAATCTGTCCACCCCACTCTGCTATCCCACCAGACCCAGTTTCTCCTCATTTCCTTCCCCTACTGGCTATCCCCAATGCTCGACAACATCCATACACCTCTACAGGCAACGGGGGACAGTCAAAGGGGTGGAGGTACCTGAGCCTGGTGGGAGAGTAGTGCCTGACCACCAATAACATCTGCCAGCACATAATGACCCAAGGACTAAACTAGCAGCAGTCAAAATCAAAATTTGACAACAACCAACCAACACACACACACAAAACCACACCCAGCACACCTCCCAATAATATAAAAAGGACACTAATAATACCCTCCTTGTTCAGTCTTACATAGCTTCATTAAATATAATAAAAGGTTATATAATCCATGAATTAGTATTCAGTTTGAAGGGTAGTCCTTCCACATTCAATTTTCTGAGATTCACCAGATCCCAAGGATGTACAAATAAACAGCTTTTCAGATCTCTCACCTCCTAAAGCCACAAAAAAAACTATTAAGACACCAGCCGGGATACTCCCACTATCCCAAACTAAAAGTTTTATAGCAGTAGTTAAAAATAGGATAGCGATCAGCACTCTCACTGCCTTTTCAAACAGTAAGCCCAAACAAACCGACCTGCCCAAGGTCCATTCCTTTCCATTAGAAATCCTCTTCTGAAGTCCCAACGAGGACAGCCAACTTCCTTCTTCTCTTTCGTGATTCCCAGAAGAATCCAGCTCCATAGCAGGAACTCGCCCGCTACCCAGCGCAACTTTCCACATCGACCACCACCACCGTGGTGGACACCGTAACTGTCACCCAGGCCACAGGCAGAAACCAAGCCACACAAAAATGAGGCCTCAGGTCCCAGAGGCAGTTGCCCTGAACCTGGCACTTCCCAAGCCTAAACCAGAACAGTGTCTACCCTCCGGCAGGCACCTACTGGACGGTCCCAAAGGGAAACCAAGACAGGAATCCACCACAGGACACAGACAAGCGTTCCTAGTGAACTCTTCCAGATGATTAGCACAGTTCAAGTTCAAGATCCAGCTCTCAACTCTGGGAATCTCTCTTGACTCTGGTGCCGTACACTCTCCACAGAAGGTTGTCCGCTGTGTCCTGTCAGGATCCTCCCAGGCTCACATGCAGCTCTAGGCTTCAGGAACAGTACACAAGGAATATCGAGCAGGTAACGGTTCTAATTTTATGAGATTGGAAAATATCACTGGAATATATAGATTTCCAGTGTTTCTATACGCTTTCTTATTCATAGTTTATGTAGTCTGGCTCCCAGTAATTGTTGGCTTCCTCGACTCTTTCATCCCACATTGAGCTTAGAGTGACTTGACAGTGGACACCCCTTCTGGGCATCAGCGCCTGTCAAGAAACTGTCCCCCGGACATGGACTCTGTGGAGTTCGACTGCTGGGGCAGGAGAGTTTTCACCTCAGCGTTTCTCTTGTTATCTATTACTGCACATCAGGCACACTTGGGAGCCTACGAGAGGCACCTGTGGGCTGTTTTGGGGGATATCCTAGCGGCCTTGCCAGATCGCAAAGTAACCAGGTAAGCCATCGCAGTTTCCACAAGGGGCCTGGGGCTAGCGAGTCACCAGGCGCAGGCATCTTATGATGCCAACGCATTAGCCCTCAGAATTGTGGGATCTCCAGTCTACATTAGGCGGACAGCATGGATTCACCTTTGCTGGTTGTCACCCTTGACCTGGCATCGGGTGACTGCCTCGTTATTCTGGGGGAGCCGGTTTTTCTCCCTCAGAGCCAAACAGGACCTATCGAGGTGCCCTCCCTCTCCTGCAGGTCAGGAGCACCGTCCTGGCTCAGAGCAGTAGTGAGTCTAGCCAGACCTGTGATGATCCCTCTTCCCTCATGAGTTTCACATGAGGGGCTGAAGACTGTCCAGTCTTCAGGGAGGTACCGGTCCTTGTGGGCTTGGTACTTGCCCACCAGTGATGAATAGTGAAGACTGATACGGTTAAGATATAAGGGATATGCAGCGGTTCAGTGTGTGATAATGCATTTATCTTGTACAGTTTCCAGTGACCTCAAGTAAACCTCATGAGTGTCTAAGGCACGAAAGTGAGAGAACAGAGGTCACTGAAACTGTACAAAATAAATGCATTATTACATACTGAACCGCTGCATATTCCATTTATGCAACAGGTTTAGATGTTGTGTGAACATTTTGATTTTGGTAGGTGTAAATAATTTGTCAAAAAAGGGAAAAGAAAATTGAATTTTATGCTGTTTTTTGATAATTATAAAAAAACGAAATGGTATCTATAAATGAAACACCACTCATTTTGTAGATATTTTTGAGCTGAACATTTTTCGTGCTCACAGTACCATGCTATCATTTTTTGTTTTAAAGTTATTTATATTTGTTTGTCAAAAAAGTGAACAAAAAATTACATTTTCTTCTGTTTTCTTGCTAATCATATACAATATACAGGGTTTATATAAATGAAACAGTATTCATTTTGTAGATAATTTTGTGCTGAACAATTTTCGTGCTGACAGTACCATGTTATCTTTTTTTGTTTTTAAGTTATTGACATTTAAATATGGTTAGTACTGCTTCTGAGGCCGAACATTCTAAATGAATTCTAAAGAGAACTGTGTAGATAAATGAGCTAGTGATGTAGTTACTGTGTGAATAAATGGGAGATGATGTAGTTACTATGTGGATAAATAAATTTATTACCATAGTAGCGAAGATAAATGGTTTTATTCTACAGTTTTTATCCTGACCCCTGTTGCATAAATGAAAATTACATACCTACTGTAATTCTTAATCTTTCCTGTATATCGTCACCATTTATCACCGCTTCCCACTCAGCTTCCCCTCTTGGGCCTCATCTTCTGGGCAGTGCCTCCTCCCTGCTTGCCTTTCCCTCCAGTTGAGGCCAGTTGTGAGTGAAGTCCCACTGGCACCTCTGGGCTCCCTGCCACTTCTTTGAAGCACCAGGGACCTTCTCTAGAGAGGAGAGGACAAGCAGGAACTCTTGCCCTCTTTTTCCATAGCTCCCCAGGCCCCTCTTCTCGATAAGGGAGGTCTTCAGGCCTTCTGTCTGCGAGTTCTGCCTCAGGATACCTGTGAGGCTCCCGCCTTCTTCTGAACCTCTCTGTTGAGATTAGGGTGCCTGGGACCCTCTCTGTTTTGTTTTATCCAAATTGCAAAAGACCCCTCCTGAGGCCCTTGTTCGCTTAAGGTCCCTTTGGACTTGTTTATTTTGTTTATTGGGAGGTTCAGAAAAATACCTTTGAGTCAGACACTCCTTTTCAAAGGTTCCATGTCACAGAATTTAAATATAGAGACATACAGTTACATAGCTGTTCATCAGTACACAGTCAGGTTGTTACAAGAGCAATTGTAAGGCTAACAGTGAAATATTAGAGATAATTAGTGCAAACACACAATACATATAGAACTCAGATCTAGAGCTAGGCTTGAGGGACTCAGTTGGGGCAGGTAGGGTAGAAGAAGCTGGCCGAAGGCCTGAGTCAGGCAGGTATTGGGAGATGTTTCAGTGGCAGTCACAGTGGTTTGAGGACTGTAGGAGGTCTCTAAGAGAGGTTTTAAAGGGTCCAAGTCTAATCTCATTGGCAAGTGGGGTGGGTAGGCTGTTCATCCAGGAAGGGGCTCTGTAGCTAAAGGACCTTTGGAATTGGGAGGTACGGCAGTGAGGGACAGAGAGGAGTTGCTTTCCAGAGCCACGAGTATGCTTAAGTGCCAGGGCCAGGCGGATTAGTGGTGTGAGTCCTAGGGGGCAGTGGCCTAGGGCAGTTTGTTTTGCCATGAGGCAGGTGTGAACCCTAATTCTGTTGTCAAGGTTAAGCCAGTTGGTATCATTATATAGAGAGCATGTATGAGTTAGGTGGTCACAGCCCAGGGTGAGGCGACAGGCTTTATTTAGGGAGATATGAAGTCTATGGAGGGCCGAGGTGTTAGCCGCCCCAATAGACAAGTAAGCCATAGTCAAGCAGGGAGAGGACGGAGGAGGAGACAGCAAGCCTCATGGCATTTGAAGTAAAACAATGTTTGAAGCGATACAGTAGCCTGAGCTGCACATTGAGGGCGGTAGATAGGAGGTGAATATGTTGGTGGAAAGTAAGTGCAGGGCCTAGAGTAATGCCCAGGTATTTGAAGGAGTCCACTTGCTCGAGAGGGGTCAGGTTGGCAGTTTGTACTTGAGGGCAAAGTTCCTTCCTAGTGTTAAGCGGGTGAGAAAAGAACATAACCTTGGTCTTGTTATAGTTCAGGATGAGGCATTGTGAGGCGAACCATTTTTCGGTACCACTAAAGTAGGATTGAAGGGAGAGGTGGAGTTGCAAAGGGTCAGAGTTGGAGGTATATAGGACAGCATCATCCGCATAGAGAAGCAGGTTCCCTGGGCAAGACCTGGGGAGGGAGTTAAGGAAGAGGCTAAATAGTAGTGGTCTGAGAACGGACCCCTGTGGGACACCAGAAAGGACAGGTAGCCTATTGGATAGGGTGTTACCAATTTTGACCCGCTAGTAATGGTTAGACAGGTAATCCGTAAACCAACCAAGGGCATCAGAGAGAAACCAATGTTGTACAGTGTGGATAGCAGCAGCAGGTGGTTAATGGTGTCGAATGCCTTTGTGAGATCAATGAAGACAGCCCCAATGCTTTGACCTCTGTCTAAGGCAGAGTAGATGTGTGTGGTGAGTTCCAGGAGGGCAGTAGTAGTACTATGTCCCTCCCGGAAGCCACGTTGCTGCTTGCTGAATAGGTTGTATTTGTTGAGGTGGTTGGTGAGCTGATCAGAGACGATACACTCTAGGGCCTTGGATAGGGGAGGGAGAATGGAGATAGGATGGTAGTTGTTAGTAAGGGTACGGTCCCCACTTTTAAATATCGGCGTAACGGAAGCAGATTTCCAACAAGAAGGGAATTTCCCGAGGCATAAGGAGCGGTTTAGTATATGGGTGAGGGGATGGAGCACCTTAGGGAGAGAGAGCAGAAGGCGTTTCAGATCTAAAGAGTCGCTACTATAGCAGAAATGGCTTAGAGCAGTTCTGAGATACGGCTTAGTGTACGTGGGTATAATGCTGCACAGACAAAAGGGAGGGGCTACTGGGGGGGGTGGTGGGGGAGCTGGCTGGGGGTGGGTCAAAGAAGTTGGTAGGAAGAACCTGGCTGAGGTTAGTGAAGATGTCATTGAAGGCTGTGGTTATACGGGCCGGGTCAGAGGTTAGGCACCCATCAACCACGATCTGATTAGGGGTAGTGTTGGGATCATTGCCACACAGGTCCTTAATATTGGCCCAGAACATTCGCCCTGAGCCCCACGTAGCCGTTAGAGAGGTCTTGTAGTACTCTGCTTTTGCTTTGCGCAAGGACCAAGTGCATTTGTTCCGCACCTCTCTGTACCTCTGTCGGCTGGCAGGTCTGTCTCATTGGAGAGGTGCCATAAGGAATCTCTGGTCCGCATGAGGTCCAGGAGATGGTCAGTGATCCATGGTGCTGGATTGCCTTTGACCGCCCTTTTAGTGATGGGGCAAATTTGTCATATATGGTGTTAAAGGAGAGATTGAAGAGGTCAAGGGCTCTGCCAGGATCAGGGGTCTTCGTTATGAGGGACCAGTCCATTGTACTGAGATATGCTTTGAGTTGAGCAAGTTTGCCAGGGCCAAGTTTGCACTGTTGGATTATTTGGGGGGGGGGGGGGTGGAGGATTTTGGTGATTTGCATGTCCAGTAGCAGAGGACAGGGGAGTGGTTGCCAAGGGCATTTGGGAGGATAGTAGTAGTATTTATGATTTTAAGGGGGCGCTTGGTGAATACCAGGTCCAGCAGTGAGGAAGACCCTGTGCACTGGTTCACATGGGTCGGGGATGTGACTATTTGTGTTAGGTCTTGGGCAGTGGCAGCATCTATGAACGGTGCAGCGGCTTTATCAAGCCAATTGGGAGGCAGTATAGCGCAGTGGTCTAAGGCTCTGAACTGCAAATCTGATGACATCCAGCAGACCAGACCTGGGTTTGAATCCCACAGCATCCACTTGTATACTGTGTGACCCTGAGCAAGTCACTTAACCTCCTTGTGCTCCCAGGTCGCTCCTGTAAAAAAGCTTTCAGCTTAGTGTGCTATACCTGGTTAAACAACTAAATAAAAAAAAAAAAAAAAATTAATATTAAAGTCTCCAAGTACAATTTTCTCTGCTTGAGACAGAAGGGTTGCCAGGTAGGACAGTACAGAGTGGAAGGCTGCCTTCTGGTCTCTAGGAGGAATGTAGGACAGCAGTGATGAGGGGGTTGGAGCTTCCCAGGTGATTTTGATAGTTAGGGCCTGGGGTCCAGGATCCAGCTGGGGGTGGGAGTGGCTGCCCACGTAGGATGTCTTTGATATAAATGGCGCAGCCTCCACCTCACTTACCCTGCCGACCTGTACGGTATATGTTGTGCCCAGAAAGGGTTAACGACGAATCTGGAATCCGTGGGGAGAGCCAGGTTTCACCAACCGCAGTGACATCAGGCTGGTGCTGGTGAACCCAGCCTTGGAAGGAGTCCCACTTTTTTAATAGACTACAGACATTAAGGGTAGCAATGCACAGTCCGCTAGTTGAGAGGTGAGCAGTCGCAGTAGGTGTGGGAGGTCTAGGGTTTGGGTGTATGTTTCCTGACATGAGGAGGAGGAGGAGGAGCCTGTGGACTGGGTACCAGTTTGATTTTTTGTGAAAGTGCAAGCTGCGACCTGGGTGCCCTTTCAGAGTAAGGAATGAGGGGATGGGGAGGCTAGTTATGTAGGGGGTGGCCAGTAGTAGGAGCCGAGGTGAGGGGGCAAGTGGCAGGAGCTGGGGTTGCAGGTGGCGAAGCTGCCAGAAGGAGCAGGGAGAGCAGAGGATGCTATGTGTGGTGTGTATAGGAGAAGAGAGAAGGAGGGAGGGCTGTGAGGATAGGCCTATCAGCACAAATGATGTAGGGGGCTAGAGATTCATGTCTTGTGATAGTCTCTGGGGTTGCAGTTTGTGGCGGCGGCCATTCAGGCAGTATTGAAAAACATAGAAGTGGCGAGTAGTCAGGGAGGGTGGCAGGGGGAGTCACTAGATGGGGTAGTAGAGTGGACAGCAGGAGAAGTAACCATAGCATAGTAATAGGGACGTGAAGCAGGACCAAGGGAAACCAGCAGTAGGTAATAAGGGGCAGCGTTGCCCCTAGTAGAGGAATAATATAGGCTGCAGATGGAGAAGTGGGCTGATTGGTTCACGCTCACTCCCCATACCCTATAAAAGGGCATTAAATGGGTGTGCTCGCCAATGGTGGTGGCGGGGGCCCCCCCACCACACACACACTCACTCTCTCTCCCACTGTGCAGTAAGCTGGAGCTCCTCCTTTTACTTCACCTCCCCGGTGATGCTAAATATAGGGTTTTACCCTCTTACACCCTGGGACTCCCCTTTGGGCGCCGAGGTGAAGTCCCTCTGGAAAATGGATTCTTTCCCATATTTTGACTTAGAAGAGGAGGGATAAGAAGCATCTGTCCAACTGTTCCTCCCCCAGTGGGCTTGAGGTTAGCTTTACCTGTCACGTATTTCTCCTGTTGGATCCTTCTTGTTCTCTGGACTATTGCCTAGTTTCAGGTTCTTAAAAAAAAAAAAAAAAAGGGGGGAATTTTTCTTCCTTAACAAGAGGATGCAAACAGGAGACATTTAGTCTCCCTTGGTCCACAGGGACTTCTGGAATGTGGAGGGCATGTAGTCTTATCCTCCCACTCCTTCTCCTCTTCTTCCTTCTTCTTTGTTTTTCTTTCTCGCTTAGCCTGTCCACAGGTTTGGGGCCCCAACCTATTTTTCCTATCTGGTCGACTTATTCCTTTCAGTCTTTATAATTTTCTCTCGCTACCCTTGGGCCCCCATGCCCCACCCTCCACCCTTCTTTTTCTCTATGCCTGTTTCCTCTCTGACAAGCAGAACTGAGGTGATGGAGGGGACAACAGCAGTTACTGGCAAACCCGCGAGTGGCACGCAGTGCGTCGGCCTCGAGGGTGGTGCCGTCACCGACCTCGCCTCTCCTCCTAGGAGATAAGCTTTTTAAGGTAAAAAGCTTCCTGCAGAGCCCTAGCGTCTCCGGCGTAGTACCCACCAGTGATAAATTGTGAAGATACACAGGAAGATCAAGAATTACGGTAGTTATGTAATTTTCATTTCTGGCATGAGGCACAGTTTAGAGGTGCGAAACAAATCATAAGGACAGACAGCATCAAACTATAGCAAACTAGCATATTTTGTGACTGAATTGCTATAAAAATGTCTCATAAATACCCTTTTTCTAGCGTAAATAGGGCCTGTATGCACCTTATCTAAAGCACTGGTCCCTGCATTTAAAAAGGGTTGTCAGTCCTGATCAGTTTAACAGTGAAAAAAAAAAAATATTGCTTTCTTGGTATAGCCTTCATATATCAGGGAGTTTCTTCATGTTTTCTAAAAATGTGGGATTTCAGCAAGAAAGCACTTTTCCCAGACACTGCTGGCTAACACTGGATTCTTGAGTTTAGACTTTTCCTGTAGTGAGTATCCAGTGTCTCTGCTTGGCTAACTCTAAATTTCAGGGAATCCTTGGTGGATTAAGGAGGAAGCTTGGGGGGGGGTGCTGAACAGCTGAATTGCATGTTGCTGTGTTTTAAGAGCACTTCGAATTGTGAGTTGTTTTTAACTTTTATTAGCAAAACTTTTACTTAAGACTTGTCTTAAGTGATATCTTGGTCATAGTCCTGGACCCCCCAGAATGGGCCAGCAAAATGCTCTTCAGATTGAGGTGGCTACCTTCTCTGGCACTCATGGTGGCAGCGTCTCTTTAGGTGGGATGGCCATGTCGGAAAATGGCCTATCAAATGGTGGTGTTACAAATGCCCAGATAATGGCAGGCGTCCAGTGCATGGAGAAGAAAGTAGATGGCAACACTGACAAATTAATCACCCTTGAACATAAGTTCTCAGAGTCGGACCAGTAGATCGGGACTGAAACCTCAGCGGTGGACAAGCAGCAGGTTGGGGCCACGGAGCTGCATGCATGCACAATTGAAACCCTTCATCTGCTTAGCAATAAAATGTGAGGAGGAGGACCCTGTAAAGGCATCTATCCTAAATAGATACTTTTGCTCAGTATTTACTGAAGAGAAGGTAGGGCAGGGCCCACAGCTCAGCATCATGGACACAGGGGGGAGGGAGGTGAGCACTACTCCCTTCACAAAAGAAAGGGTCCTACAAGAGCTCGCTAAGCTCGGGGTGGATAAGGCAATGGGACCTGATGGCATACATCCCAGGGTACTTAAGGAGCTAAAGGTGGAACTAGCAGAGCCATTAGCAGAACTGTTTCGTGAGTCTCTGAGCACAGGAGAGGTCCCAGAAGACTGGAGAAGGGCTCATGTGATCCCGCCCACAAGAGTGGTAGCAGGAGGAGGACGGGAACTACAGACCAGTCAGTCTTACCTCAGTAGTGGGCAAGATTATGGAGGCACTCCTTAAGGAAAGGATAGTGCAACACCTGGAATCCATGGGGCACAGGATCCAAGACAGCATGGGTTTACAAAGGAAGGTCCTGTCAAACTAATCTCATAGATTTCTTTGACTGGGCAACCAGAGTGGTGGACCAAGGGGAGCAGTTGATGTCGCCTACCTTGACTTCAGCAAAGCTTTTGACACTGTTCCACTAGAAGATTGATAAATAAGCTGGGTAGGCTCAGGGTGGGTCAGAAGTTGGTCAACTGGGTGGCAAACTGGTTGACGGGCAGAAAACAGAGTGGTGGTAAATGGTATACAGTCAGAAGAGATACAAGTCACAAGTGGGTACCTCAGGGATCAGTCCTGGGGCCAGTCTCTTCAACATCTTCATTAGTGACCTTGAAGATGGACTAGAGGAAGCTTGTCTGTTTGCAGATGACACCAAGATCTGCAACAGAGTAGATGATCCAGATGGGTGGGCAGAATGAGAAGAGATCTGGATAAACTAGCAAAATGGTCAGAAGAGTGGCAACTGGGATTTAATGCAAAGAAGTGCAAAATCATGCACATAGGGAAGAGAAACCCTGAAGCCACCTATAGGCTGGGAGGAGTTGCTAGTCACAAAGGAAGAAAGAGACTTGGGCATCATCATCACTGATGACCTGAAATCATCAAGCAGACCTCTAAAGCAGTAGGTAAGGCTAGGGGGTGTTAGGTGTATTAGTAGGGGTATCACAAGTCGTAAGAGGGAGGTAATAATCCCTCTTTACAAGACACTGGTTAGGCCCCATCTGGAGTACTGTGTGCAGTATTGGAGGCCACACCTTCACAAGGACATTAACCAAATTGAGGCAGTCCAGAGAAAGGCAACCAAAATGGTGCAGGGACTGCATCAGAAGACATATGAGGACAGATTAACAGAGCTCAATATGTATACCCTTGAGCAAAGGAGGGAGAGAGGTGATATGATAGAGGCATTCAAACACCTTAAGGGCATTAACAAGGTGAAAGAGTCTAACATGTTTAAATATAAGAAAAATAGAAGGACAAGAGGACACAGCATGAGATTAGAGGGGGGGGCCGATTAAGGGGGAATGTGAGGAAATTCTTTTTCACAGAAAGGGTGGTGGATGCATGGAATGGCTTACCACAAGAAGTGGTGGCTATGAATACAGTGCATGGCTTCAAACAGGCATGGGATAGGCATAAGGGAGCAATACAAATGACTATGAATAGATAGGCCACTGACAGAGCAAAGGCCGATGGCACATTTATAAGGTAGAAAAAGAAATGGGCAGACTGGATGGGCCTTGCGCGGTCCTTATCTGCCGTCAACTTGTATGTTTCTATGTTTCTGTAGAGACCTTGGAGCAGGCAATGTAGTATGGCAACATTCGGACTGTAGGGGCCCCAGCTACTATTGACAAAAGGATCTGCAGGCTGGCTAGTCAGCACAGCTTTAGGACTGCCGCTTACGATGCCGGTGACCGAAGTTTAGGAAATCACTCAGATCTTTGGAGGCTGGCTGGGATAAGGAAGTTGAGCATCTTGGAGAAGTGCTCCTTTCCTTCAGCACCCTCACCGTAGTACCACCCCCTTGTGATCACTGGGGAGGGACAGCTGAGGATAATTCCTGGGGAGGGGAGAAAGCCAGCACTGATGTGCTGGCATGCACATTGTTAAAAAGTGCATCCAGTGATGTCACAGTAATGGCGGCCTCAGGGAGGGGAGAAAGCTGAAGGTAAAATCCTTTGGCCATGCAGCATGAAGTGCCTGCCCTCATCTGCAGGCTCCACACCTGGCTGGTAGCTTTCAGATGACTAAAGTATGAAATGTGGACTGTGCTCTCAACTAATTCAACAGCTGAACAGTAGTGTGTGAGGTGTGGAGTGTGCTCTCAACTGATTTGACAGCTAAAGAATAGTGTGTGAAGTGAAGACTGTGCTCTCGACTAATTCAATGGCTAAGCCCTAAGATTTATTGTTTTACAATTGTCAGAATTTATTTAGTAATACATGTTAACTGTCTCTCCCAATCTGTGTTTTGCCTAAAATTGTGCTGTTTAAAATGTTTACATGGTTCCTGAATGGTTCCAGGAACTGTGGCCTGGGCCACAAGAGATGCTGTACTCACAGTGACTGCAGTGGTTTAATTTTACAGTCTTGCAGTTCCGTTCCACTTGGAATAAGAAAATATTTTAAACTGCTTTTGTCAACGTTGTTTGAGCACTTTAGGCGGTTATTTTGCCTTGCAAGAACAGTGGTGAGTGTTACTAATAGGTCACCTCACTACAGCTGTGATCGAAGGTGTCTGCTTTGTCTTTACAGCATTTCTAAAACTGTTTTTTGCTCATGACTATGGTCGAGTGGACTGCTCACAGCTGTGGTTCACATAAAATTACCGGCTCTCAACAACTGAGGTTGGAAATTTTACTGTGATGCTTTATTTCTGGTCTTAGGTCTGAGTTATAGCCCAAAGAAAGATTTCAAAAAGTGCAGGGAGTGTGGCCAGTTTGCCTGAAGCACTCACTGTTGGGAAGGGGAGGGGTAGGTGTGTGTGTGTTTGGGGGGGTAGCCAACACAGGGATTGGGTGCCTGGTGTCAGAAACTAAGCAAAATGTGAAGTTTTTTTTTTTTCATTGTGATTGACGAATGAAAAAAATGTTCATGTTTGCAGCAGGACTTAACGGATACAAAGATGTTGTGTTTTCTTTTTTCCAGCCGTCGGTTTCATTTGTGCATGCATGGGCTTTGGTTTAATTATTTTTTTCCATCCTCCAACTTGGCTGACCTAGGCCTGACTGCCATCCTGCTCGTTCACCTTACCTGCCCCTTTGTTAGGAATGTCATAATATATCAAATTTTACATATTGTGCTATTTGTGTAAAAAATATCACATTCTAGGGGCATGGATATGGTTCACTTATCCACACTCTGGCAGTTCCACAGGAGTGCGATGATTGGCTGTACATCTTTAAGCTAAGCTCCTCCCACCACCCAGGCAGATATATCCCCCGACCCCATCCCGTGACATCAGATGTTTCTTTCCGCTGGTAGAACAGGTCACCTCCATCGCGCTTCGCTTAGGATTTTCTGTGCACGATAGGCGAAGTGTTACTTTTGAAGTTTTTGAACTTAGCTCTATTTTTGTGGTTCCTTCAACTCCGTGTTTGGATTTGTGATGAAGCACAAGAAGCCGGATCAAATTCGGCATTCTGTGCAATCAGAATATGTCAGTCACCAATCCACACACAGTGTGTATACTGCCTATGTAGGCAACATGACGTGGCTGGGTGTGGCCTTTGTCCTTCCTGAATCCATTAAGGATAGAAAGCTCCAGCTCATGCTAGGTCAGCCTTCGGAATAGGAACTGAAAGATCACCCTAAGGGTGGCAAAAAGGACTCAGTGGGTGCCAGGTCTACGGCACAGCTTGCAGCCCTTGAAACGGAAGTGGCGGCAGCCGCAACTGGCACCTCCTCGGCCTCAGTGCTGTTCCTACCTGGGGCCAGCATTGGTGGGGCCTTCACATCACGGACCAGTTGTGTAATTTGTGCTGGTCCCTCCAGACCATGTGGGAGAGCTCTGCCCACCATGGCTCTTGGTCTAAGAAATCTTCTCACCAGTCTGAGAGCTGTTCCACGCACAAGCTTAATATTATCACATAGAAAATTCTCTAATGAGCAAAAGGAAAAAGAAAAACACTTCAGAAATGAAAAGTTACAAATGACTACTACTTAAAATTTTTATCATTTTTCTGTTTTGGTTCCATTAGCTATTTATTTATTTGTTTGTTTTTGTTAACCAGGTAAGCAAACTAAGCAGAAACTGCCTTTTTTCAGTTATGACCCTGGAAAATAACAAACATTGACAGTTCAAACAATAATCTCTGACTGCATGCATGTCCATCTAGAGCCTGTCTAGAAAAGGGCAAAGTACCCTTTACAGACATTTTGGACAGGGATGACTCTTGGGGGGTGCCTTTTGCATGTATGAGACCATATTGGGACCAGCCTTGGAGCTGTGGCAGCATCCAGCTTCCTGTCCGGCACCCTCCACCCGGATGGTCAGCAAGTACACGGTCCCCACTGGGTCCCTTTCTGGGTTCACAGACCACCCTTTGAGCAAAGGGCTGGCTTCTGACTCAGCCTTCCACAAAGCCTCTCCGGACTAGGATTCCAAAAACATTGACCACGCCACTGAAAAGATCTTCATTTTGGCGTACTTGGGTCTCCGTCAAGTGAGTTATTCTGTCATAATGGCCAACTTGGTTGCTCCCTCTTGGGAGTCTTTGATGAGATCCTCCCTTCTGACCAGAAAGTTGTCACTGAAGATCATTTGAGGCCAAGGTCAGTTGCTGGCTAAGCAGCAGCTTCAGATGGCCTTGGACATGGACAGCTCCTCTGCCCATGCCATGACAGTGGCAGTCACTGTGCATTGCAGGTCCTTGCTGCCCCTGTCCATTTTTATGGGGGACACTGAGCACATGCTGGCCGTTGTCCTCTTTTTGGACACCAGCTTCCTCTGCCCTGGGGTGGAAGAACAACTCACCTATATAAAGAAGTCTGTTGCCACCCTTGACTCTGTGGCTTCGTCCCAGAAGAACCAGGACCAAAGCCAAAGAGGAAGGCTTTTCAGTACCAGCCCTTTCAGCTACAGTCTCCTCGGCAGCATGTTCAGCAAGAGGGTAGTACCAGACCTGGTACCCGAAACGCAAGTTCGGTGCCCAGGACCGCGAGAGGTGGGCAGGGGTGGTGGTGCCCCTCCAGCTACAGTGGCCAGTGTCTCCACAAAAGTTGCACAGTGACAGGTTGGGTGGTATCATCACTCCACTCATCCTGTCCCTTTCTGCGCTCCCCACCGAGATCGGTTAAGACACTTACTGCTGAATTGGTCTGCTATCAGATTAAGGAGAGAGGAGCCTCTGGATTCTGAGGCTCTCCCAAGTTACCGACTCCATGCTTCTTAGGAGTCCAGGGTGTCACAGGACACACGTTCCACCCTTTGGGAGGATCTCTCTCAGCTTCCCACAAAAGGAGCCGCAGCACGTGTCCTGGATGCATTGGCTTGTTAAGGTTTCTTGTCCAGGTACTTCCTGGTTCTGAAACGAATGGAGAGTTGGTACCCTATACTGGATCTGCACATTCTGAACCAGTTTATGCAGATGTGCAAGTTCTGGATGGTCACTTTGAATCAGATAATTCCATCTCTGGAGCAAAAGATGTGGTTTTGCTTCCTAGGCCTGTACTTCCGGTTCTGCATAGAAGGCATTCTGTACCAGTTCCAGGTCATGCCCTTTGGTTTCTCCTCGTTGCCCAGGGTCTTCACTAAGTGCATTGCAGTCGTGGCAGCCTTCCTGTGAAGCCAAGGCATCAGGTTGTATCCCTGTCTAGACAACTGGCTGCTGGTTGAGCCATCCAAAGAGACCATTGAGAGATCCAGAGATATGGCTCTCCAGATCTGTCAAGTCTTGGGCCTGCTGGTCAGCCTGGACAAGTCTGAACAGGTACCCTTGGAGGTGATCAAGTTCATTGGGGCAGAACTAGACTCACTGCAGGTCAAGGCCTGTCTCCCTGTGGACTGGGCACTGGATCTTGCCTCCTTTACCTGATCATTTCTGGTTGGGCTCTCACACCCTGCCTGGGATTTCCTGTGGCTGCCGGGGTACATGCGTCCAGCACCAGTATGGTCTGTTGGGACTGCTGGCGGGAGCGCCACCTACAATGGGAGTTGGGCTGTCAGTGGTCCCATTGCCTAGGTGATTTGGACCAGTCGGTCACAGTGACCCAGCGGATGTGGGACACAATCCAGTGGTGGCTGGTCCCAGAACATCTGGAAGAAGGAATCTCGTTTGTCTGCCCAGAGCCAACCGTCACTCTCACAAATCGGGTGACATACTGTCCAGGTGGTAGGAAAAGCTTAGCTTCAAGGCATCCGTTGAGTCATCACTTCCAGTAGAACTGCCAGAGTGTGGATGTGAACTGTATACGATTTCTAGAACAACAGTTACAGGGGAATAACCTATTTTTGTAGGCCAATGTCTGATGAACCTGAAAGTATCAGGTTTTAAATCAGTGTATTTTTTCATTATCTGAGTAAAAAAAACAAAACAACCTTAAACACGGTTCATGGTTAACTGTTTTTCCTTTTTTGTTTGTTGTTTTTTTTTTGCACTGGTTCGGCCAGGAAAGTGGTCCCAATTTGTTCTGGCCTGCCAAGATTTACACTGACCTCAAGCTATAATGGAGATTATTGGGAGGGTGTTTCCCTGTCCGTTTCCAATTACCACCTTGTTTCCAGTGGCACACCATCCCTCTTCCAATATATTTACTCTGGTGTCCAGTGGCATTGCCTCTCTCACCCCTTCACCATAAATTCTCCCTAGTGTCCAGTGGCACCCCTTCTCTCTTACTATCCCCACAAGTTCTATCTGGTGTCCAGTGGCATCCCCCTCCCTATCCCAATAAGTTCTCCCTGGTGTCCAGTGACATGCCCGTTCCCTCACCCCAGTAAGTATTTTTTTACTGGCCAGTGGTATACCCCAACCCCCCAGAGCACCCAACCTCACTACCCTGGGCCCTGACAGCGACCGGCACAAAAGTGCCTCACAGCTCCTCGGCCATCCACCTTTTAACTCCTGCAATAATATTCCAAATAAAAGTCCCATCAGTTGTAAAAATAACACCCATTTCGGCACCATCACCCTCCTTATCCACGTCCTCTAAGACAGCAACTCATGCTTAAGTTCTTAAGTATCAGTGGGGAAAGTTCTTAATGCTGATGCTGTCAACGGTGTCACCACTGGGCCTGAACCAGAATCTCTCCCTCATGCTATATCGCAGAGCAGTCCTGGGAAAGATTTTGCTGGCATTTGGGCCTGCCGGTGAGACTGTTAAGCATACCTGTAGTATGCTGCATAAAGGACTTTTTTCACCTAATAATTAAGAACTTGGGTGAGTTTCTGACTAAGGGGATATAGATAGGGCTGAGATGGGTTGGGGGAGGTTTTTTACTGGTCCCAATGGACAAGTCGTTGGGGAGACGCACTGGCCTGAGGCACTTTGCACTATGCCTAGAGCCAGTAAATTAAATCGACCCCTGCTTAAAATTGGGATATTTTCGTCTGCTCATTGGTACAGTAATAGAGCTGCCATTCGCAGGTTTCATGGACAGGGTCTTCTGGCCCAGCCTGAGGGAAGAGGGTTAAGCATCCCACAAAGGTGGTGTTCTCTGTAAAACAAAATTGACAAAGCCTGTGGTCAAAGTGCGGGGCGTGTAGTGGTCACTGACCCATTTCTCTCTATTTGTATTCACTTTGACAGTTTTTAATAAAAGAACTGAACTGCAGCTCTGAGTGAAGAGAATCTGTTTGGGCATTCTCCGCTCTGTAAGTGCAGGGCAATTTTGTTTTATTGTGATAGCGTTACAGGGGTTAGCCGCTCCCACACAGCACGGGGTCACCCTTTGCCTGAACACCCCTGTCTCCTGTTTGAGTTTCATGTGCTGTTCTTTGCCTGGGAAGGAGGGTGCCTGACAAGTTGGGAGGAGGGATGTCTGCTGGGTTTGGGAATTGTGCACCAATGTGCATGCTCCTGCACTGAGCCTACTGCAGACTGTCCCTGCTGTATCGGGACCCTGCAATGTCTTCCGACATGGCCCCTGATGCAACAAAGAGTTTTGGTTGATGTCCTTTCTCCTGTCCCAGCCCAGAAGGCAGAACCATGACAAGAAGTATTGAAGATAGAAGGGGAGTGACTCAGAGGTAATTTAAGGAAGTATTTTTTCACAGAGAGGGTTGTGGATGCATGGAACGGCCTTCCGGAGGAGGTTGTGGAGTCAAAAACAGTGGTGGAATTCAAGCATGCATGGGACAGTCATAAGGCAATTCTAGGGCGTGGGGGTAGGAAGAAGTAGGCTGCTGGTTAACTAGGATCTGCAGCTTATCCATTAGGTAGGGAAATGGGCAGACTGGGTGGGCCAAGCGGTCCTTATCTGCCGTCAAAATCTATGTTTCTATGTTTCTAAGTAGATCTCCAGGGACTGAACCTTTCCATACAATACAAAAAACTCAGAATTGTCTCCAGCAGTCCTTTCTGCTCATACTATTGAAGGGGGATTGGCTGGAACGCGACATATTCCTGTTAGCTGTGTTCCTCCCCGGTACCCTGCATGCAGTGGCAGATCACCTCAGCCGATCCTGTACACTCTGCCACAAATGAGAACTCTTGGTACTCCATCATGGACGACCTCTTAAGAAAGATTGGGTCATCTGGACATAGACCTGTTTGCGTCGCCATATAGTGTACAACTGCCATGTTTCTGCTCACTTCAGGGCCGAGATTTTTGGCGAGATGTGTTGTCCTTCTCTTGGAAAGATGGGTGTAGGAAGACATACTCCATGAACTCCATGGTGTACAGTTGTATTCTAAGGTGGTTTATGGGTTTGGATGGAGAAATGTACGCAAGCTTTATTTACCAGTGCATGGGTGGGGGCAACAACCACTGCTGTGGTTTAGTAAGTTGTGTTTATTGTGTCAAATGGGGCAACAAATGTGGTTCTGGTGCACACATTTTTATTGTCTTTCTACACTCCTGCTTGGAAAGGGAAGATCTTCCCCTTGTCAGTCTTCACCATTCATTACTACTGGGTGTAAACTGGAGGCATGCACCTGAACAGTAGCTTTGTTTTTTTTTGGGGGGGGGTTGGCGCCCACCCACGAGTCCAATGCATTGTGTGGTGCATGAGGGTTAGCCGTCAGGTTCCCCAGAGTCCCGAATCCTCCACCCCAGTTCTGTTTCTCCCACTGTCGAGGTCGCACCTACTGCGAGAGTTACCAGAAGTTTTCCTCTGCATCACTAGCCTTTCACCATTAGACGCCATTTCCTGCCTTCTCCATCTCCATCCCAGTTTGAATTCACCCGATGTCATTGGAAACTGGTAAACCTGTTCCTTTTATTTCTACTGATGGTGCTGGGTCCTTGTTCTGTGAAATTTTGTTAAATTTCTTTAGCTTCATGTCTGGTTCGGGTGCTAAGAGAAAATCCAAGGTGGGCTATGCCCTCATACGTCGGTGCCCCGTGGCTGGCATTTTTCTGTTACGGTCCAACAGGTTTGTCTGCATTGCCTGGGTCCCAACCATAGTATGGACAACTGCAATGTCTGTTTCTCCATGGACCGCCACATTATTGAGATCTGCGTGTTTAAAGTCAGCAGGGCCCTGCTGACTTTCGGAGTACGGTGTTGTTCTAGGGATGCCATGGCGAGATCTCTTGACCCTGCCTCTGGGTCCCCTCCCAGGTCTGTACAGCCAGGCGAAGAGAAATCCTTCTTGGATTCCAGCCTTGTCGTCAAAGAGGTTTATTTTGCAGTGCCAGAGGATCGTCTCAGTTCCCTGCAGAGCCGGGTTGAGGGCACCACTATGGCAGTCACCTCCTCGGAAATGCAGACTCCCCTGGTGTTGTGGCCCACGGCTGCTGGGCCTAGCACCGGCAGACCCTCTGTGCCGCTTGACAGCACCGCTTTGGATCCCGGCACTGTTCACAGTACCAATGATCGAGGTGGTGCCGCATCCTGTGGTGGCGCCATTCATAGGTGAACTCCCAGGGTCACTAGTCTGGCAGTTCGTGTGGTCTCCTCCTCTTTTTCGGAGGCGGATGACTCACTGGCCGATCCAGACTAGCACCCTGACAAGTCCTCTTGGCCGTGGCACCAGGTGGCCCAGTGTTCACCTCCCAAGATCCCCAGAGTCTGTGGTCTCTGCAGCCCTAGTGGTCTTGGGGGACCTGGTGTGGTGGTCTCGACTGCGGGGACCGAGGCAACTGCCATTTCTGGTGCTGCCATGGTTTCCTTGGTGGGGACGTAAACCTCCTCTTCTGCAGCCGCCTTGGAGGGCCTGTGGGTTTGGGGGACTCCTTGTCACTGGGTTCGAGGAAAATGGCCTCCTAGGAGTCCGGGGGGTTGAGAGGCCGGGGTGAGGTGCATAGGCCGTCTTCCACTACCCTGCTGGGGGTGGGAAGGAGCCACAGTGTTGAGCCCTGCTTCTACTCCTCTGAGACTTGAGGGGCACCCTTAGTGGGCAGCACTGAAGGTTGTCTTTCTGGAACCATGCAACCTCAGTCGCACCGCAGGGGAGATTCTCCCTCAGGTCTCAGCCAGGATTAATTTTCACGTTTGCAGTGTCTGCTGCCTGGGTTGACCCCCGGATCCACCGCATGGGATGATGTATTGTGGGGTCTCAGAGGCCGGGCACGTTCAGTGAGGTGTCCTTCCCCAGTCCTTCTGCAGACACCTCCCCCTCTCCCAGGTCATGTGGGCCCTACAGGACCTTTAACCTTGGAGACTGCCACTGCGGCAGCCTTCCTTAGGTATGTTAGAGCTATGAATGAGCAGGTTTATCACCTGTCTCCCCTGCTGCAGGAGGACTCTGAACATTCCTTAGCTTCCTCATCTGAGGAAGAAGAACATTCTGTCCACCCTTTCTCCGATGCCGATTTCACTGCGTATCAGTGATTCCTTTCAAGGTTAGTTCAGGAGCTCCACATCTCCCATGTGGTAAACCCGCAATACTGAGCGAGAGACGTGCTCTTTTCTGAGCAAGTTCAGTGCCAACCACCTGGTGGTGCCTTCCTGGCCTATTCCCTTCCAGGAAGTCTCTGTCCACGCCTGGCAGTCTCCAGCCGCCTCATCCCCAGTCCCAGCGGACTGCAGGAGGAGGTATTGCGCCCCCCAGGAGTCTGTTGGTTCTCTGTCTCACTCACCCTCGGGGTTGACGGCTTTAGACGCTCCTTCCAGGCTTCAACACCCGGCACATGACTGACCTCCAGATCTGGATTCCGTGGAGTTCGACCAGTGGGGTAGAAGAGTTTTCTCCTCAGCACGTGTGTAACTCTGCATCAGCTCACATCAGGCTCACCACTCTGTCTACAGCAGGCACCTGTGGTCGATGCTGGCGCAGGTTTTAAGCATCCTTGCCTGATTCAGAGGAATGTAGGCAAGCCAGTACCCTCTCTGCACAGAGTCTGGAGCTGGCAAGGCACCAAGCAGGGCATCGTATGACACCTGTGAGGTGGCTTCCAGACTAGCAGGGACAGACAGCTTTCTGCATCAGGCGGACTGCATGGTTTCGCCTGTCTAGACTGTCACCCATTGCCCGGTGTAGGGTGATTTCATTCGCTTTCCTGGGGACCTGTCTTTTCTCTTGCAGAATGAGGTAGACTCTTCAGGGGCATCTTCTGTCCCCCTGGACACCTCCTTGACCTGTCCAGCCTTAGGCCATGTTGACCTATTATGGCAGAAGGGTCTCTTCCCTTCTGTATCTCCCCCACAGAAGGCTGTGGGAATCTGTTCCCTCGGGGGACTTGGTACTCAACAAGCAGTAATGAATGGTGAAGACTGACAAGTAAAGATATGAGAATTATGTACCTACCGTATCTTTTGATCTTCTCTTGTACCTTCACCATTCATTACTGATTCCCGCCCACCTTGCCCTCTTGGGACCATACCTCCCGCCCTGCTAGCCCTCCCTCTTGAGGGGCTAGTTGGGGGCAGTGTCCCCTGGTACCTCAGGGCCCTCTGTTTCCTTCTCTAAAGTCAGAGTGCCCATCCTAGGAGGGTGGTAAGTTGGGTCTTCGCCCTGGCCCCGGAGGGAATTCCCTGGGATTCTCAGTGGGGTACACTGTGGTATCCTCCTTCATTTAGCATGGATGTGTCTGCCTATTTTCATCTTCTTGAAGTGGGGACAGCATCGGTGCATTTCGTGGGAGAACCTATAGGAATTTTTCTTCCCCTTTATCGCTTCCCTTCTGCCTTTAGAGGTCCTCTCCTGTTTAAGGGGTTTTCCCCCCCTTGACTAAGCTGTCAGGTGATAAACTATAGAGGGCCGTGCTCCAGGACTTTCATCCTGAATGTGGATTAGGGGTGGGGAGAGGGGGATGACGCCATGTTTTATATTCTCCAAGACCATTTAGAATTCTCTTGTTCTGGACCTCTATTCAGTGGTCCCTGAAGTTGATGGGATCCTTGCTCCTTTGTCTTCATACGTTCAGGTTTTTGAGGCTAAAATAAGCTAATGATCTTCCAGTGCCCCCCCCCCCCAAATGTATGTTGTATCTCTCTCTCTCTCTCTTTTTCCTGTGCTGCCACCCAATGTTTGGGGCCCTATATCCGCTTAGGGAAAAAGTCCAATCCCTCTGTCCTCTGGTCAGCTTATTCCTTTTTCAGTTTATATCCTTTCCTTTTCCTATTCCTCGGCTCTCTTGCCTCACCTTGGTTTTCTCTATCCCCTTTGTTTCATCCTCTCTGGCAGAACAGAACTGGGGTGGAGGAGGAGTCTGCGGTGCCTAACGGCCAACCCTCATGCGCCGTGCAATGCTTGAATGTCGTGGTGGCTGTCAGAGCCGACCCCCAAAAAAAAGCTCACTTACAGGTGCGCACCCCTGGCTTATACCCATCAGTAATGAATGGTGAAGATACAAGAGAAGATCAAGAATTACGGTAGGTACGTAATTTTCATTTTCGGTATGCTTTTCCCTCATTCCTTCTAATACAGAGATTTCTGGTCAAGCTATGGCTGAGCATGTCTCCCTGATTCTGGTGGCTCTTCATTGGTCCAGGCAATTTGGTTTCTGCTTCTTCAGCAATTGGCAGTGGAATCTTCTGTCCCGCTTCCCCTAAGAGCAGGACTTCTGACATAGGAATGGGGTGTTCTGGTGCACCTGGATGTTCGATCCCTGCACCTTCGCACATGGCTACTGAGGACATAGAGTTCTCCCACTTCAGGGTTTCCTTGGTGGTGACTGATGTTCTCTTGGTGGCTAGAAAACAATCTACCGAAATGCCTAGTCATAAAAATTGAAATGTTTTATTATATGGTATACTCGGTGTTCCCTAGATCCTTTTATGCGTCCAGTTCCTGAAGTCCTGGACTACCTGTTATCCTTTAAAGGAAACACTGGAAAAGGCACAGCTTTACCAAGGCACTACAAAAATTCCTGATTAGTGCTTTCAGACAGTAACAGTTTTTTTAAATTCCTCTAATTGCTTTTATTGTAATTTAAATGGTGGATTTCAATTTTCACTTTCTATTGCTGGGAGCCACAATTTCATGAGCAGCAGAGAGCTTCCTGAGCTCACTCTATGCAAATATGTCCTGCCAACCAATAGCAGAGGTCAAACAGATATATTAGCATACAGTGAGCTCAGGAACCTCACTGCTGCTCATGAAATGGCTGCTGCCAGCAATGAAAAGTGGAAGTTGTGGGTAGCTGTTCTAAATAATTAAATGAAGTTGTTACAGTCTGAAAGTACCAATTAAGAGTTTCTGTAGTGTCTGAGGAAAGCTGTGTCTTTTCCATTGTTTTCCTTTAAGGACTCAGGGTTTGGGTAGTCCTTCATAAAGATCCACATTGCTGCTGTTTTGGCTTTTCATGCTGAGACAGAGGGCAAGACTGTGGCCCGACTGGAAGTTTCCCATAGATTCCTAAAGGGTATCCTCCTGCTTCACCCCCCAGTCTGAGATCCGGTTCCGGTGTGGGACTTTAATTAGGTCCTACAGACCATCACTGTACCGCCCTTTGAGCCTGCAGCTACTTGAGAGTTGTGCTTCATCTCTTGGAAGACACTGTTTCTAGTGGTGATGATATCTGCTAGACGTATCTCTGAGTTGCAGGCTCTTGTTGCAGATTACACAATGCCAAAACAACACATGCACCACCAAGTAATCAAAAATTGAAAAAAGTTTATTATACTCACATAAATAAGTGCAAAGTGCACCCCATGCTGTGCTGTACCATAATGCAAGAGAATAAGTTAGGGGAATGGAGCAACAAGGAAAAACCCTGTAAGCAACCCCTAACTGGTTTCATGCTACTGGTGCCTGATCAGGGAGTTGCAGATTCTCTGTTTTATTATTTTTCACAAGGATAGGGTTACCTTACATTGCAATCCTTGTTTTATTTCGAAGGTTATGTCAAACTATAGACCTTCCAGATTACTTATTGTCTCCCACAGATGGCGTCGAACATTATTTATATACGCTGGATATCCGTAGGAATACCGCATTGGTACTTGGATTGTACACAGGATTGTAGAATATCTTCAGAACTGTTTATTGCTTTTGCGCCTGAATGGTGGGTTCACTGGTTACCAGACAGGGCCTGTCTAAATGGCTAGCCAGTTGTATTACATTTTGTTACTAGAAACTTGGTAAGCAGCTTCCTAGTCCTTTTCGTGCTCGTTCCACCCACAGGGTGGCTACCTCAGTAGCTTGTTTTCAGATTGTGCTCACAGCTGACATCCGTGCTGCTGCCACTTGAACTACTGTTCATATGTTCATGAAACACTACAGTCTGGAGATCATCTCATGTAGATGTACCAGGTTTGGCCTCAGTGTTCTGCAAGACTTCCTTACTCAGGATCGTTGGGTCCTGCCATCCTCCTTCAGTGCTTGATACTGTTTGGGAATCTTTCCATGATGTGGCTCAATGGAGGGAGATATTCTTGAAGAGGATAGAATAGTTACCTACCATAACAGTAGATCCTCGAGAAGATCTCCTCCATTGAGCCACGGCTCTCCTTCCTGCCTTTCCCCTTGTCAGGTGCTGGGTGACTATACTGCCTGTTCTTGCCAGCTGTTTCTCCTCTGATATCTCCATGGCATCCATACTCCGGTTTCCATATCCTCTCCTGTGTGCCTGGTGTTGTCCTGATTGCTTCGGTCCCTACCGGTTCGATGATCTCTGAGCTTGTCTGCGGCAGGGAATTGAGGCATGCTGGGGACGCTCACGTTTTATAGGTGACAACAAGGCATGTTGATGTGGGTGTCCCAGCCTGCAAAGATGCTTAAAGGAGGATAGACTGTCGAAGATCTGCTGTTAGATCTGTTCTTTAAATTTAGACTGCTTCCTTAAAAATGTCACATTTTAGCCTATCTGGAAACTAGTAAGAAGCAGAAAATCTAGTTACATGATAGTGCTTACTTGATTATGCACAAAATTGTGGGCACCATGTATGATGAAGGTGTGTGAGGCGGATTTATAGAGTACCCCCATTCTCTCCCCCAGAACCCATCCCGGGTTGGTGAATGCAGCTGAGTCAGTGGTTTGTAGAAGGTACTGAAATCTTCTGGGGACACAACTTCCCACACACCTATAGATAAATGCATAGAATTTCTCCTCCCCCCCAAGACAGACAACACTTTTTCAAGTTGGAAAAGAAAAAGCCTCGTTTATGTCTCAGTTTTTATATGAAGGGTCACCAAATACTTGTATACAAATGCAAAGAGAATTTACACTACAAAAGACAGACTTCTACAGATATCTTAAATGATATCATTCCTCAGGACAGGGAACCATATGAGGGAAGCCCAAACAGCCCCACACCCCATATGCGGGATACTTGGAACAGGCAGCAGAGGGGAGCCTGCAAAAGAAATATATATCCAAGCTGGTCCATACCTTCGTTCGTACCAAGGACTTGCCACCTCCTCCATACCAATAAACCTGGGAGAAGTATTTAGCTGAGAGTTTTAATTCACAAGAATGGAAAAAATATGGGAGGTTATCTTTTGAACCTCAGCATCAAATAATTGGAGAGAATTTAGGTGGAAGATTCTGGGGTGATTTTTTCCTCACACCACCTAGTACCAAACACTATACTAGGGGTAATTTGGGTGAATGTTGGAGGGGTTGCAGGGAAGAAGACACTTGGTAGCATGTCTTCTGGAGTTGGCCCACAGCTGCAGACATTTTGGGCGGAGACAGGCCAAAAATACAGAGTAATGGCTGGTTTAACCAAAACTCTAAGATTTGAACATGTGATGCTGATTTGCCTTCCCAAAAAGAGAACAAACCGCCAGAGATGCTTCCTATGTATCCTGTTGGCAGCTGTGGGCAAGGGAATCACAAAAAAGTGTTTCGCCCCTACTCTCCCAAATCTAAACGATTGGATTTCCGTAGTTGGAGATTTGTCATATGGAGAGAATCACGGCAGATCTACACTTGGGCTCTGTCCACACATACACGGATTGAGATGTAACGTTTTCAAGAACGTTATAGCACTTACCATGTTTCTGCATCCACATGTAACTGCTATCCCTAGTCCGTTACAAACACCCATACACATATTACATTAATTTCAGGCATCCGTTTTTACTCCTCCTGACTCTTGAATGTGCGCATGGCTCCATGCCCGTGTTTCATTCCGTGGAGTTATGGGTGTCAGGAGGACCAACATGGTGCAGATCAAACATGGACGCTCATGCACATGGGTACTGTGATCCGTTTTTATTAAAACGTTTTTAAAACCGTGCTTAAACCCTAATCATATCAGGGTTTAAGCACGGTTTTGTAGTACGGTTCTATACCATGTTTGGTGTGTACGGGAGGCATGTTTACGGCCACTTAAACCGTTACTGACTGCCCATAATGGTTTTAAATGGCTAGTGTGGACAGGGCCTTACAGACATAAAAAAAATGAAGGGGGTTTGGTTACCTTTCATGGAACTTATAGAGAATTTAGAGGGGAGATCGATCATGTCCCAGCAAGTAGAAGGGTACTGACATACAATGAATAAACCATTTTGGGTAGTTGAGAGAAGAAAAAAAAAAGGCAAAAGACCCAAATACTTATTCTTCTCAGGAATTAAAATGAAAAAAAGACAGCCTAACTCATGTTTAAAGTAAAGGTGTGATCTTTTTTTTAAACATTTTGGACTTCATAACCTGCTACCCTGGGGTGGCGATAGCCCCTCTGTTTTAAAAGTTTAAGTTTTAATGCACTCTTTAAAGTTTGGGAAGGGATCGTAATTGTGACCGAACTGCCAGCCAGCCAGCGGATCCCTTCCCACTTCCCGGTCTGCCTGTTCAGCCCCCACGCTCCCACATCTTGTGACATGGAACCAGGGAGAGCGCGGGGACGTGCCCCATACAAACCTATGGGGCTAATTTTCAGAATGATTTTACTAAACTTTAAACTACCTTTTCATAAAAATGAAAGCCACTGCTCAACTAATAGGGCCACCGCAGGGTTGCGGGCTATGAAGCCCTAAATGTTACATCACACCTTTACTTTAAGATTTATTATTGTTGTTTTAGGTTTATTTTCTTGTTTTTTTTGTGTTATTTTCAAGTGAACATGTTTAACTTTATGTAAATGTGGTGATGACATAATTCTAAAATAATGAAGTAAATTAATAGAAAGCGGCCATACAGTTGAGGATGTACCTAACTTAAGGTAAGATAGAGCAAGCAGGAAAATAGTTGAAATCAAACTACTGTCCTTTTATTTGCTGTAAGATAACTACATTAAAAAAGGAAAAAAAAAAGGAAAAGAAAATCTGCAGAAAATAAATGTGCTGGAGCTCAGATCCAGCAGGTTGGCTGTTTGGGCCTTTTTACCAAGTGTGTATGTATCTTCTACATTCTACTCTTTCAAGGGAACAGTGTCAGTAGTAGGTCCAGCCCCAGATGAGGATGCCCTAGTTCCCCTCTCCCTGTTCCCTTTGTGGCATTAAGTAATCTCACAAACAGACAGACCCTTGACGACCCTAATCACAGTATTGTGTACATCGTGATTCCAGCCCCTTTATGGGTTTTTGAATTGGGGTTGGGGGGGGGCTACTGTGGCAGAAGGCGGCCAACACCAGCAGAGTTATCCACCATCTTAAACTATTGATGATTTAAGATTCCTTTTTTTTGTTTGTTTTGTTAAAAGGGCCCTTGTGAATCGGGCCCTTTCACTTTGTTGTGGATGTGAGTACAGTACACCTAGTGTTTCTATATTCCCGAGTTTGGAAGGGTTGGCAACACTTACATTGCTGCTTGCATTATTAAGTGCTGTGTGTACTTTCCCTTAACCTCTGTTTCACTTGCTTATTGTGTCACTGAAGCAAGTGAGCTGTTGAAGGCATTGTTTTACAAGTGGTCATGTACCAAGTCTGCATGATTTATGGGATCAGTCCTTCAAAATATCTAAAACCTGTTGTTTTTCCAGGTACAGCAGTTGCCAAGGTAATATTTATGTGCATATAGTGTATCGTGGAACATTGCTCTGGATGGAAATTCATCCCTCCAACGATGTTGTTGTACTGCAGTAGCTACGTCATCATAGCTGTTGTGCTGCATTAACTACGTAGCTGTTACAGCACAACAACATGGAACGTGCTCGCACATGTGCGTTACACTAACCTGCACCTGTCAGGAAGTGGCCGCTGCCACAGCAGTGAGAATGGGAGTGGAGGAGAGCGCCAGCAAGGGAAAAAAACTAAAAAGTAAGGACATAGCGGGGCAAATGCTGTCTAAAACGATTCGTTTTCTTTTTGATAGTGGACCATACACTATAAAAGACAACGTATGGTCCATTATTCATAACAGGCTTGACTAACTATCTCGAGGTTGCCATGCCAACCAAAACCTCTTTAGCTATGCTCTCGAGGTCTAAACGGTCACTATGGACAACCTCCCAATGGCTACACATGCTTGATCTTATCTGTGTCAGTCTTCACCATTCATCACTACTGGGTACTGCACCGGAGCCATGACCCTGCGGGAGACTTTTTAAAAAAAAGTTTCTCTATGAGTGGAGTCGACGCAGGGACGGCACTCTCCTCAAGGCTGACGTTCCAAGTGGCGCTGGCAGGTTGGCAGTTATCTGTCATCGACTCCGCCCTAGTCTCAGTTCTTCTTCTCCCGTCGTCAAGTGTAGACCT
Source organism: Neoceratodus forsteri (assembly GCA_016271365.2). Lineage (NCBI taxonomy): Eukaryota > Metazoa > Chordata > Ceratodontiformes > Ceratodontidae > Neoceratodus > Neoceratodus forsteri. The sequence continues at coordinate 879,493,299 of CM057450.1, read as the reverse complement.
CGTGTGGCGACTTCAAGCAGGTGCGTAGTTGGTGTTTTGTGGCCTAGTTTTGCCGGTTAGTTCTTGGTTCTATTTTGTCCCACTCGACGTCGCTCCTGGTGCCAGTAAGACCGTTTCATTATTTCAAAGCGACGTTGAGTACAGTTTTCTGTTGTTTTATCGTGCGGTCATATCTCGTCCTGGGGGCAAGAAGTCGTCGAAGGTGGGCCTGCCACCAATGTGTTGGTGCCCCTGTGGCCATCTTTATTCCGTGATGGACCAGCATGACCGCTGCCTTTCCTACCTCAGCCTGACCCACGACATGGACAACTGTGATGCCTGCTTCTCAATGGACCATCGAGTTCTTGAGATGCGTACATTTAAAGTTGGACGTGCACCACCGACTTTCGGGGTGTGGGTTCGCAGTTGGCGGGCCAAGGTCAGGGCTCTTGACCCTTCCTCCGGGTCCCCTCCCAGTCCTATACAGCCCATGGAGTAGGGGGCCTCCGCCTCTTCCAGCCTTGCCCTGGTGGGTGTTCCTTCCACTGTGCAGGAGGCCCAGTCTGTCCTTCTTGGGGGTGGGGAGGGGGCAGGCAGGAGGCACCCCTCTGGCAGCCGCCTCTTTGGAGGTGAAGGCTACCCCGGTGTTATGTTCTGGGCCCTCTGGGCCTGAGCCAGCACTGTCCTCGGCGTCACCTGGCGGTGTCACCCTTGGCACTAATGCCGTTCGTGGTGTCAAAGGCCCGGGCAGCGCCGTGGCCAGTGCCAGGCCATCCCTTGGCATCACTTTTGTTCCTGGCACCATTTGCAGTGCCGGGGATGTCGGTGGTGCCGTAGGAGGTGCTGACGCTGTTTCTGGGGCTGTTTCTAGTCTCGGTGCTGTGTGCGGTGCTGGGACTGGGGTCGGCGCAGTTTCTGACTCCGGAGCCATTTTGCAGCACCAGGGCGGGGACACGCCATGGCCAGTGCTGCCTTTGACCGTACCGTCGCGCTTGGGAACGGGCGGGCGCCCGCGTCGGTGCCCCTTCTACTCCGGTGACGTTCGCAGCACTGGGGGGAGTAGAGTGCTGCACTCAATGCCATTTATGACTCTGGCACTGCTCACAGTGCCATGGAGGACTGCAACATCAGGTGTGGTGTTGCACTTTGCTCTGGTGCCACCTGCGGTGCCGGGGCCAAGGGTGGTCCAGCTCACGGTCCAGGAACTGGTAGGGTAGGCCTCTGTGTCCACCTCCTCAGAGGGGAACTCGAGCTCTGATCTGGATTGGCTTCCAAATTCTTCTGAATCTTCTGATCCCTCGGTGTCTAGTACCTCGGCCCCCACTCAGCCTCCCTCTGTGGGTTGGATGTTGCTGGCCGGTTCTGGGGTCAGTGGGGCTGACCTGCCGGCAGTGGTCCACGTGGCCACTGACGTGCAACTCAGGGCCACTGGCTCATCTGCTTCTTCAGCTGGGGCACCCCATTCCTTGGTGTGCATGGACAGTCTGAGTTTGGGACAGCCCGGGACACCCCAAGAAGGGGAGGATTCTGTACCCTGGGTGGATTCTGCGGAGTCCACCATGGGTTGTCCACTGCATAGGCTAGTGGCTCTGAGGAAGAAGGCTCACTCGGAGTCTGAAGGGTCAAGGGGTCAGGGTTTGGCGGAGCGCACCCTCACTAGGACTCGTCCGGGTTCTGGGAGGAGCCATAATGCGGACCCTCGCCCTTCCCTGGAACACTCCTCGAGAGGGACTTCCACTTTGGAGGTTAGGGGCCGTCCTTCTGGACTCGCATGATCCCGGTCACCTCACAGGGGGATTTCTTCCCATGGGCACAGCTCTGTCCGTTCTGATCTGGTTGAATGGTTGTTAGCTTCTAGGACCTCTGAGTCTCCCTCCCTGTTGGGAGCTTCCTCTAGGCCCCCCTGCCCTGACAGAGGCCATTCTCCTGCTGCTAGGAGCTTGGCCCCCGTGCCTCTGCCTCCTTCCCTAGCTATCCCAGGTATTCCCAGTCCTACAGGACCTCTTACATGGGAACAGTTCAGAGGTTTGGCTGCACATTTCCCTACCTACCTTAGTGCCTTGGACCAGCAGGCTTTCCACCATGCTTCCATACCCTGAATCTCTGAGCTCGTCGGCCACCTTATCCCCCTCCTCAGAGGGAAAGGAGTTATTTGTCCACATCTCTCCAGTGTCTGATCTTTCTTTGTATCAGCGCTTCCTTGCGAGGATGCTGGATGAGCTCCATCTTACCCCGTTCCCTGTGAGCAATTCCGAGCATGTGACCCATGCCTTCTTAGATGAGTACAGTGCGGCCAACCTGGTGGTTCCCACCTGGCCTGTCCACTTCCGGGAGGCATCACATCGGCTTTGGCAGCGTCCCTTCTCCACTGTTCCAGCCCTGAGGGACCTATGCCAACGGTATTGTGCCCCTCCCGGGTCTCCAGGTACCTTGTCTCCATCACCCTTCGGGTTTGACATGCCTGGACACCCCCTCTGGGCCTCGCACCCTGCACCATGACCGACTCCCATACTCAGACTCTGCAGATTTCGATTTCTGGGGGAGAAGGGCCTTCTATTCGGCACGGATCCTTCTTTCTATAGCTGCACATCAGGCCCACTATGCGTCCTATGATAGGTTCTTGTGGTCCAGGCTAGGACAGCTCCTAGTCTCAATGCCTGATGCGGAGGAAACCAGGCAAGCCATCGCCCTCTCTGCTCAGGGCCTGGAGCTAGCAAGGCACCAAGCAGGGGCATCTTATGACGCCAGCGAGATAGCCTCCAGAGTTATAAGGACAGTGATCTGCATTTGGCAGATGGCATGGCTTCACTTATCCCAGTTGTCACCCCTGGCCCAGCGTAGGATGATTTCCTCCGCTTACCGGAGAAGCCACCTTTTCTCCCGCAGGGTGAGACGGCAGCTTTCGGGGTGCTTTCCCTCTCCCACTGGGGGTTCCCCATCTCTTCCAGACCAGTCTCAGGCCTCCCCAGGCCTGTAAGGGTTCTCCACTCCGGTGTCTCCCCCACTGGAGGCTAAGGGACTTAGTCCCTTAGGGATGTATTGGGCCCCCTTCGGGGGGCTCGGTACTCACCCAGTAGTGATGAATGGTGAAGACTGATGCAGATAAGAGATGAAAATTACATACCTACCGTAATTTTTTATCTTTCTGTGTATCTTCACCATTCATCACTAAATCCCATTCACCTTCCCTCTGGGGTGTCAGTCTCTGGGCTCCCCCTCCCCCTCCCCCTGTGTGTCTCCCTGTTGCTCCAACTCCTCTCTCTCCTTTCTCTTGTCGTCGGGAGGCACGGGACCCTGCAGACACACAGGGAGGAGTTACTTCCTGTAAGGTTCTTGTTTGCCTTGGGCTTCTCCCCACTCTGTTAAATCTGGAGTGCGAGTGAAGGTATGGATGGCCTCCCCCCACCCCCCGTTCTCAGACTTCTTGTTTTTCCTTATTTTGGATTTCCCTTTGGACTAATCCTCTACCTTTTAGGGTTCTCCCTTATTTGGGGGGAGGGAGTGATGCGCCCTTGGCTACCTGGAACTCCTTCTCCTAAAAGTTTTTGGCTCCTCTTGGGGCTACTGCTGCTTTTTCAACTGCAGGCTTCGCCTCCTTGGAAGCTTCTCTTTAAATAGACAGGACTGGGTGGTCCAGGCGATCCTTGTCTGCCATCAACTTGCTCAGATTCTAGGAGTCCGGGTCCGTCTTGCCAGGGGTGCAGTCCTCTCCTCCCCCCCTTCTTCTTTTCCTCTTCTTTCTCTCTTCCATCCTTACTTCCTCTTCCAGAGATTGGTTCCCCCCTTTCTCTAGTCCCCTAAATCTAGTCTTCTCCTTTCTGTTCTCTCTGTTGTTTATTTCTCCTTTTTGGTTTTTATAACCTATCCTTTTATCTGTCCCTTGGGCTCCCTTGCCCTACCCCTCCAACCCTTTCCTTACACTCTCTGGTGACTCAGAACTGAGGTTAGGGCAGAGTCAGTGACAGATAACTGCCAACCAGCGAGCGCCACGTGGAACATCGGCCTTGAGAGAGGTGCCATCCCTGCGTCGACTCCGCTCATAGAGGAGAAGAGAAAAAAGTCTCCCGTGGGGTCCTGGTTTCGGCGTAGTACCCAGTAGTGATGAATGGTGAAGGTGCACAGAAAGATCAAGAATTATGGTAGGTATGTAATTTCATTTATGGATAGTGGCCCATACATTATTGTGTATATCTAATATAGTTACAGTTTACTTAGCACATTTGAAAGTGTGTTGAAACTGTTATGATGATGAATAGAAATGTTTCCAAAATCAGAAAACAGAGAACTCAGTGGGACTCTATTTGTAGTTTTTGACAAAGAAAGGCACACTAAGCTGTGATAATTTATTCCCAGGTATTTCTTGGGGGGTGGGTTTATTACATGGACCTGTTTTATTGACTGGGGAAATGTTCATGACACCAAGAAACTGTCCTACTGTTCTTTGTTTAGTTAGTCTGCGTTTTTCCTCCTTCTCAGAATGGGCCCCATCGGCTCTGCCCCACTCCCACTACCGTCACTCACTTTCTCTGGGACATTCCTTCTCTCGTTGTTCCCCATGGCTTACTCCCCAGGGCAGGGTTTCTGGGTCCTCTGTTGATCCTCTAGCTCGGTGTCCGGGACAGGACCCTGGTTCAGCTGTGCGGTGGTAGTGGAGCAAGGTGAGCGGCATCCTGTGCATTGCGGCTTTTTCTGTGTTTTGTCCCCTGTCCACAGGAGTTCCCATGTGCATATGCTGGCGGAAGCAGACATCCTTCCTTCCTCCCTGATCTGACAAGGGCTACTGCACCTCCCCCTGTGGTCACCCGGGGGGGGGTGAGGAGCAGCAGCCATACACCCTCCCTGATCTGACAAGGCCTACTGCACCTCCCCCTGTGGTCACCCAGGGGTGGTGAGGAGCAGCAGCCATACATCCTCCCTCAGGTAGAAAGCGTCCGCATGGATGCTCTGCTTACCTCCCCCCGGCTTGCCCTTCAAGGACCGCGCCTTGTTCCCGAACTGGGTAGCCAGCATCGCGGGTGGTAGCGCTACTGCTGCACCAGCGGACCGCCCTGCTGTTCTTTGGTAAGTGCCATGGGACCTCGGACTTCCACCTGGACAGTGATTAGAGATGGGCAGATGGGACCATGGTTTAATGTTTCAGATGAAGGATGATTTGCTCCCCTGTGGCCCTTGATACATCGCTCTGAGCACACCATAGTCAAGGCCCCCTGTTCTCTGCGGCAAACTGATGTAAATTCTGCAGCAGGGACTTTGAACTTCTTCGGCACTGTTAGGTCAAATTCTGTGGCAAGGTTTAAAGTTCTGCGGCACATTTATATATAAATAATGCAGAGCCAGCTTTACAGTTTTGAGGGACCCCAGCAAGGATGGCCTGTAAGGAGGATCTCCGACTTCCACCACATAAATATTAAATAACATAATTTCCTTTAAACTTTCAGTTTTATTCTTTTGCTTTTCAGATGCTATCCTGGTTCTCCATATTTATCTAAATCTATTTAGGGCTTAGTGCTATGTCATGCAACATTAATGGCTACTGGCAGGCACTGCCTCAACATACTGGCAACAAAGCAAATAGCTAATTAGTTGTTCTCCAAGGAACAGCTTGAAGCAGACTAGCCATGGAGTACCCAAGACTCCCCTCCTCTGAACACTTATCAGGGGCCCCATACGCAGTCGTAGTTAGGGGTGGCAGGCTATTGGTGCATACAGAGACATCCCTGTACTGCCAACCTGAAAACAGCCATATATTAAAAATATAAAATATTAAACATCAGCAATGTCAGCACGATTATTTCTATCTTTCTCTTTCTCTGTTTGTTTCACTCTTTCCTTGTTTAGTTGTCATATTTTGAATTAATCTTTAGCTTTGTTGTCATCGTTCTTACATTGGCTTCATTTTTTTTATTTTCTTTATTTTCTTTCATGTGCATCTCATTTCCCTAGCCTGAAAGCTCTGGCATCTGCAAGGCCCTCTGACCATGGGCTGTCCTGGGGGGGGGGGATTGTTTAACCAGGAAAGCCACCCGAAGCCGGAGCTTGTTTCCAGGTGCGACCTGGGAGCACAAGGAAGTTAAGTGACTTGCTCAGGGTCACACAGTATGCAAGTGGAAGCTGTGGGATTCAAACCCAGGTCTGGTCTGCTGGATGTCACCAGATTTGCACCGCAGAGCCTTAGACCACTGCGCTAGAGCAGGTAGTCTCAGAATTGCACCTAATCATGGGTTGCCCTCGTGGAACCTTGATGCACTACTACTAGCCTAGTACTAGGGTGGCTCAGCAAACTTTTTGTATTGTCCCTTTTTTTTTCCTCTTCTGCCTCTGTAGTCTCATTGTCTGTGTTTCTAAGTCAGGCAAAGTTCCCCTTCCCCTGAAGGAAAAAATGGCAGCAGTGCTCCCACCTCTACTCCAGACCAGACCAAAATGCTGCAGTGCCCTTTGCTCTGTTCTTCCCTCCCCAAAACCTTGTAAAAGAAAAGCTTTCTTCTCCCCCACCTCCCACCTACCTAATGGCAGTAATGCTAGCTCCCCCCCGCCAGTCTACATAATGGCAGCAAAATCTGTCCTCTCCTCTCTTCCCCAGACCTAATCATTGCAATGCTTTCTTTCCTCCCCTTCCCCATAATGGTGGTAATGCTCTTTGCAACCACCCCCTACCCTAGACCTAATGGCAGCAAGATATTTTCTCCTTTCCCTAAGATGATCCTGCCCCCAAAAGCCTTGCCTGATCCCAGTTTTAAAACCCAGTGTAGCCCACCTCCACCCATCTAAGCACCACCCCACCCAGGAAGGAAAAGAAGGGTATTTGCAATGCTCTCCAAACAGTTTTATCACAGAATGTTAACACTGGGATCTAGCTGTCAGACTAGGGAAGTAGAAGAGATAGGGCTGCCAGTTAAACAGAGCCACAGTTTGATTTATTCAGATTGGGAGTGGTCTACTCTGGATTTATTCTTTTGTAACCTTACCTGGTTACCAGAGAATAGAAAAAAAACTGACTACTCTGTTGAATGGTCAAGCTGTTTGTGCTTTAAAAAAACTGAGAAACTACACTGATGCTCTGAGTAAATCTATTTGTCCCTCAGTGGCATTTTTAATTGTGGTGCTGCAAGCTTGAAATATGTCTTGCCCACCCTTGCATATTGTCCTGGAGCAGCGTATAAATGTTAGAAAAATAATATTTTCATCTGCAGTGTCATTATGACAGTCTCTATTTTCTCAATTTGTTTTTCTCTTGCCTTATTTAGTTTCCACATTTTACATAAATAATCTTTAGCTTTTCACTTTTCTTACCTTGGTTTCATATTTTTCATTTCTTCAGTCTATCCAGCATTCTCTCATTCCTTTCCTGCCCCAACAGTTTTGTTATTTACTTAGCTGTCCCTTTGCTTGCATTTTTTATAATTTACATTTTTCTTCCCTAGGCACCAGAGTTGACCCATCAGGTTGGCAAGCTCACAGCCCCATCCACAGCAACCACTTGTGCTCTAAACCTCGTAAGGATGGCAAATTGCTCCCCACCCCCGGAGAGCACTGTACCCCCTCATGGTTTTAGAATAGGTAAACCCCACCACTGCCCATCTCAACCCTACCACTTTCCTAACAAGCTTTGAGAATGCCATTGAGTGGTCTTGTAGATTTTAATGTGTGTCATTATCCAGCCCAACACTGTACAGTAATCCTCTGCCTCTTCCGCCCCCTCATAAAACAAGAAGGACCAACCCTGCATATCTAAATCCCAAGAGTCATTCCACCCAAAGCCTCATTGAGTCACTCTGTTTTTTTATATTGGCACCCTTTTTTGGTCCAGTAGTGTTGGACAATCCTCTACTTCTTCCAATTACTGCTGGACCCAAATGCTGGATTCATGCCCCAGTATGGCTCTGTATGGGCCTTACAAAGCACTACTGGGATAAGAAAAAAGCATTCTGCCCCACTAGCAGTGAGAGGAAAAGGCAAAGGATTATCATGCAGCCTTGGACCAAAAATGGGGTGCCAATATAAAAAAATAGGGTAACTCTGGGGGCTCTCAGGGTTGGGTGGGGGTGGTGTGAAGGGTTGGGGTGAATTTTAGTTCTTATAAAGCTACAAGCAGGCAGAGGACTTGCTTGAAAGGAGCAGTGTCAGTCTCGGTCTTACTGGAGCAATTTCTGTGCAATTTCTGCGGTGGGTCATAATTTCTGAGGCAATCGCCTCATGCCTCAGAACTGCAGAAAACATGAGGCCTTGACCATAGTACTGTTCCTGTCTGAGCTCTGCACTGGCTCTTGAAGGTTTCCTCCAGATACCCTCATAAGCCTAGCACCAATCTATCCTACATGGGAAGGCTCACGGTTCAGTGCATGCAGTGCACACAGTGATGGATCGGGGGGCCGGCATCAGAGACTTTTTTTTGACTGATAGATCAAATGTAATTCTAGGGATGTGGATATGTTGTTCTATCCACACTTTCTGGCAGATTGCCTTCCCCTTTAAGAGATACCGGAATGTCTTCAATGTGGCTCCTCCTACCCCCCGCGTGGTAAAACCCTTGGCTCAGCCCCATGACGCCAGATCTTCCTTTCCACTGGGAGATACAGGTTTGCTCCTTAATGCTCCCACATGTGGTATGCCCTGGCTCTCAAAACTTCGGATTTGCTTCCAAAACTTACCTTAAAACTCATCAGAGTTTCATTTTCAATTCCTTCTGTCACTCCTGTGATGGAAGAAAAGACTGTTCCCGAGTTTCGCCAGTGTCCCTGTGGGCAGAAGATGTCGCGCACCAACCTTCATGCCATGTGTGTGTATTACTTAGGACATGACCACGATCCGCAGGCCTGCGATGTCTGTCAGTCCTTTCACTCATCGGTTCTGGAAGACTGTGCTGCCTGACTCCAGTTGGGATGACCAGAGAAGTGTTATCTGCCGGTCAAGTCTAAGGATGCCCGTTGGGTGGTCTCCGCGGCTGCGGGGTCCACTGAGCAGCTCGAATAGCTTAAGGCCTTCGAGGAAGAGGCGGCCCAGGCTGCGGCTAGTTCTTCTTTGGCTTTGGCCTTTGTTCCACTCCAGTTGGGCTCCACTTATTCGGCTTCCTTCAAAGAGCTGTGCCAATTCCTCTCCACCAAGGGAGCGGGTCCTTCTGGTTCGCACGTTTCGCGCTCTCATAAGAAGAAGTCAAAAAAAGAAAAGACTCAGCGTCGATGCTCTTGGGATCAGGAGCGGTTCTATTCTCAGGAGACTCCACTTTCGACTTCAGTCAAAACCATGGCCGCTGGTTTCATGGAGCCCCCGTCAGACCAGTTGGCTGAATGCTGGTCGATGCGGCTGAGATTTTTCTCAAACCGATTGACAGGTTGTCATCCGAAGAGGCTAGTAACTCTCTTTTTCGGACTCCGGTGCTTCTGGGCGTCCTCCAACAGGTCAGCTCAGCCCACTGGGTCGAACCCGCTGGCCCTAGACCCTGACCTGGAAGAGCTGCTGGGCTCCCCAGCTCCTTCTGATGTTCCCCGTCGGCCCCACTGACGGTCACGATCGAGGTCTCTGTCTTCTTCCTCTGAGTCGGGTAGATCTCATCGTCATCAGCGATCTCGTTCCTGGCATCCTGGCAAGCAACAATGCCGCTACTCCTCCTCGGCCGAGGAGAGGCTCCGATGCAAACTGTGTTGGTGAAACAAAGACTTAATGTTGCAGCAGCTGGTCTTGTCTGGCCTGAAACTGACCCCCGGTTTCTATTCTGGCTATCAAGTGGCTGTTGCCTGATCGACCGATGTCGGCTCCTGCCACCGTCACCCCCTCAGAGGTGCCACCGCAGGCTCAGCCGGCTTCGCCGAAGTAGGCTACTCTGCCAATTGTGGTAGAGCTGCCACCTGAACAGCCAAAGTTCAGGGCTCCAACCAAGGAGTCTCGGCTGGCCAAAGGGCTGCCCCATCGGTTGTCGGTCACCCTCACTCCCGACCACCCAAGGCGGGTCGAGGGTGACTTGGGTGTACGCCTGCTTTATGTGGACTCCTCAGAGTCTGAAGACTCCTGGCTGCACTCACGTCACGTCCCCTTGACATAGAGTCCTCGGGGGGGGGGGTCTCTCCACGGACGAGAGACCTACCTCATTTATGGCCATTCTTTGGCTCATTTCCAGTCCACGGGGGTAGAGCTTGAGCCGGTCCAGAAACTGGCTCGATATCCCCTTACAGAGATTCTGGACAGAGGGGATTCTCCTAGGGTGGCCTTCCCTGTGGCCGAGGCCATTGTCGGCCCAGCCGTGGACCTTTGGCAGCGCTCCTCCTCCTTTTTCCCTGTGCCCTTGGTCTGGATGGCCCGCAAGTATGCGGTTCCAGCCAGTTCCCTTACAGGGTTTTTGGAACATCCCTTGGCTGAGGGATTGGTGGCTGACTGTGTTTTTTGGCACTCATGAAATACAGGGGGCATCAATAGACTGCCGGACAGAGTCCAAGAAACTGCATCATTCAGCTAAAAAAGTCTACGCTGTCTCTTCGCTCAGCCTTCGTCAGGCTAGCTTGGCCGTGCTGATGTCACACTTCTGCCATGCCCTTTTGGGCTCCCTGGACAAGGTGATTCCTCACCTCCTAGCGGACATCTAGACCACAGTCAAGCAGGTCTGTGACCAGGAGAGGGCAGTGGTGAAGCAACAACTCCAGACAGCTCTGGATATTGGCGATGCATGTGCCTGCTCTGTCACGGCTGCAGTAGCCAGGTAAGCCATGTACTGTAGGGCTTGGTTAAGGATCGCGACCTTTACGGTGGATACCCAACATAAACTAGCTGATGTTCCCTTTTTGGGCACAGACCTGTTTGGGCCCAGGCCATCTCTAACACATTGAAAAATCCAGTGCCACCTTGGACTCTGTGACATCCGCCCAGAAGATCAAGGGCCCTAAGCACCAAAAGCGCAAGCCCTTTCAGTCTTCCACTCCTGCGGCTAAACCAGCCCAGTAGCAGCAGGGCCAGCAGGCTCAAACCTGGCAACCTCAGGCCAAGTCGGTGGCCTCATCGGTCAGAAAGCTGGGAGGGAAGGGACTCGGCAGACCCTCGGCCAACTGCTCCTCCTCCAGGCCTGCTCAGTGATGTGTTGGGTGTGCCACCCTCAATCCTGTCGCACCTCCTCTGGGGGGGACAGCTCCGCCACTTCCTTTCAGCCTGGTCCGTTATCACCACGGACAGGTGGATGCTGGAAGTGATCGACTGGGGTCTGCCTCTGGAATTCAAACAGTACCCTCCAAGCCAAGCCCGCTACCCACCAGAGGATTTGGCATCCGCTGTCATTCAGTCGGCTCTTCAAGACGACATCGCTCAGCTCCTTCGAAGGAGGTTGTGTGCAGAGTGGCGGAACCGCCAACAGACCCAGGGTTTGTTTCCAGGTACTTCCTGATACCAAAATGGACAGGGGCCTGGTGCCCCATTCTCGATCTGCATGACCTGAACAGGTTTCTCAGGTCTCGCACCTTCTGTATGGTAACGCTGGCTCAGATCGTACCATCCCTGGAGCAAGGCATGTGGTTTTACTCCCTGGATCTTCAGGATGCATTCTTTCACGTCCCAATCCATCCATCCCATCTAAGGTTCCTCCACTTCCGAGCCTAGGGAACCCTCTACGAGTTCCAGACCATGCCCTTCGGCCTCTCGTCGGCCCCTAGGGTCTTCACCAAATGCGTTGCAGTGGTGGTAGCTTTCCTGAGGTGCCGAGGGGTCCAGGTTTATCCCTACCTGGACGACCGGCTCATAGCAAGGTCCCTCCAGGCAGCAGGTGGAGCAGTCCAGGGATCTGGCCCTTCAGACTTGCTTTGAGCTTGGCCTCCTGATCAACAAGGCCAAGCTGGAACTCATGCCCTCGCAGGCGATTCATTTCATCGGGGCAGAGCTCGACCGGCGGACAGGGTGGAGGTTCTCTCCTCCTTTGCCCAGTCATTTCTGGTTGGGCAATTGCGTCCTGCCCGGGACTTCCTGCACCTTCTGGGCTACATGGCAGCCTTCACCAGCGTGGTCCGATGGGCCTGCTGGCATATGCGTTCCCTTCAGTGGGAACTGGCCAGTCACTGGTCTCAGTGTTCAGGTCAGGTCACCTCAACTCTGAGGATGTGGGATGGCCTCCAGTGGTGGCTCATCCCAGCTCATCTGCAGGAAGGCATCCCATTTGTCCACCCTGAGCCGACGGTTATCCTGACAACTGACGCCTTTCTGATGGGTTGGGGTGCTCATCTTGGGGAGCACAGAGCCCATGGGCTCTGGTCCTCTCAGGAGTCCCAATGTCATATCAACCTGCTGGAGCTCCGAGCGGTTCGGCTAGCACTGACCACATTCGCTTCGTTCATTCATATTCAAGTGGGTCCAGGTCTAGATGGACAATACCACGATCATGTACAATCTCAACAAGCAGGGTGGGAGGCACTCCTTGCCCCTGTGCAAGGAAGCTCTCCGCACTTAGACCCCTCGTACTCAGCTTGGGGCGACTCTCCTAGCCATCCATTTGGCTGGAACCTTGAATCAGCTGGCTGATGCTCTCAGTCAGATGGGCGAGGCATCTCATGAGTGGTCCCTCCATCCAGACGTGGTACAAGATCTGTTCTCCTGGTAGGGCACCCCTTAGGTGGACCTGTTCACCTCCAGGGAGAACGCAAAGCTGAGGCTGTTCCACGCCCACCCCTCTCAGCAGGGCTCGCTGCAGGGGGATGCCTTCTCAAGGCCATGGACCCCAGGCCTCTTCTATGCCTTCCCTCCGCTTCCCTTGATCCACAAGGTGCTTCTCAAGACCAGGAAGATCAAGGCACAGGTGATCCTGGTAGCTCCAGACTGGCCACGCCAGGTCTGGTATCCAGATCTCCTCAGCCTCAGCAACAGGCTCCCAATATGTCTTCCAGCATGCCCGGACCTGCTTTCCATCAATCAGAAGGAGGTACTCCATCCAGACCATTAATCCCTGCACCTGACAGCCTGGTTCCTGAGCAGCTAGAGTTCCAGGCTTTGGGTCTGTCCGACGAGATCCTCATGGTTGTTGAGGCATTCTGTAAGGAATTGACCAGAAAATGCTATGCTTTCAAATGGAAAAGATTTTCCATTTGGTGTCAATGCAAAGGGTTGGACCCCTCATCCTATCCAGTGGCTAGGATTTTGGACTACCTGTGATCTCTCTCGCAGCAGGGACTTCGGTTGTCGACCCTTAAGGTGCACTTGGCAGCCATCTCTGCTTACTGGGTGCAGGCTGGCAGCAGTCGGTGATGCAGGAGGAGGTGGTCTGGAGCTTTTTCAAGGGCCTAGATCATGTATCCCATCCGGTGTGTGAACCACCACCTCCGTGGGATTTACTGCTGGTTTTAGCAAAGCTCATGGCAAACCATTTAAACCAATGCACAGGTGCGATATCTCCCAGCTGTCATGGAAGATCACCTTCCTGGTTGCCATTACATCAGCCAGAAGGATTGGGGAGCTCCAGGCACTCTCAGTGGAGTCTCCTTACCTGGTCTTCCATAGGGACAAGGTTGTCCTGCGCCCCAACCCGAAATTCCTTCCAAAGGTGGTGTTGGAGTTTCACCTTAACCAGGTGTTGACTCTGCCGGTGTACTACCCTCAGTTTTACCTTGGAGGCCGAGTACAGGCTCCATACTTTGGACCAGAGATGAGTGCTCGCCTGCTACAAAGAGCGTATGGCGGAAGTTTGGGGAGAGGTTTGCCAACTGTTTGTCACCTACGCTGAAGCCGCATCTGGCAAACCTGCAGCCAAGTGGACGATTGGCAGGTAGATCACTTCCTGCATTGATCTCTGCTATAAGTTGGCGGGTAGGGAGCCTTCTGTATGGCTAAGGGCTTATTCCACCCACCATACCGCTACGTCGGTTGCTGCTTCTAGGAATGTCCCTATCCAGGAAATCTGCAGGGCTGCTACCTGGAAGTCAGCAAACACCTTCATTTCCCATTACCACATTGACCTTGAGTCACGCCAGTATGCTGGTTTTGGAGCCTCAGTTCTCCAGTCTCTGTTTCCTAAGTAGGGGTGTGCACCTTGCCTCCCTCCTTCCGGAGAACTGCTAGGAGTCTGCCAGAAAGTGTGGATAGAAAAACATATCCACATCCCTAGAAACACAGGTTTCTCACCTGTAACAATAGTTCTAGGAGTGGTATATGTTGTTCATCCACACTTTCTGGCAGATTGCCTTCCCCTTTATGGATGCCGGAACGTCTTCAAGCTAGCTGCTCCCACCCATCTAGGTTGGAAAACCCTTGGTTCCACCCCATGACGTCAGATCTTACCCGCTGGAAACAGAGGTGTGCATCGAAGCCAGGGAGGTCGGGTGGGTCAGTGTGGATGAACAACATATACCACTCCTCGGACTACTGTTACAGGTGAGTAACCTCTGTTTTTTTTTACAGGAACAAATCATTGGGGAACAAGCCCTGTTTTCAATAAGTGCCCTCTACAGTTATAAACAATTAACCATAATTCATACGATGCAAATACAAAAATCGCACAATAAATACAAATTGCTGAGTAAAAATATATAGGACATAATAATAATATAAAATTGTCATGTGTAACAATCACAAGTTTTGTCCAAAATGTTCAGTATTGGGGGGTGGTAGGCAGCTGTCATCCGACTTAGGTAAGCTAAGCTGTCTATAACCCTTCCACATCTTGATGCGATAGAAGCTTGCTGGCAGGAAGAGACCCCTTGGCCCATCGGGTCTGCCCATCACTCTCCCTGCTCCTCCCTCCCCGTCTGGTTTGTCATGTTCCCTTATTCAGTGCCAGCGTTACTTCCGTTTAGCCCCATGTAGTTGTCGCAAGCCCTCTTGAATTTGCCCACTGATTCTATCCCCACAGAATACATATACATATGGTATATGAGGCTATAATGCCATCAAGGGGGTAATTCACCTGTAACCCATGAGCCCAAAGGGTGAGTGGGTTCATTGAGCTAATTAGCCCCCCAAGATGGCATTATAGCCTAATACACTACAATTTCCTGGCATCTGTTGTATATAATACATTAGGATGGTGGTTATTATTTTTTTTGTTGCTCACATTTGCAGTAATTCCCGGGTTTGCTTTGAAGCATTTTGACTCACCTGCATTTTTGTAGTGCAAGGTCCTCCTATACAAGGAAGTGTGGTTAGGGCAGTCCGTTCCTTAGTTGTGTGCTGCGTACTTTAGTGGATCAGGAATGGCGTGCAGTTCCGGTTGACATGGCAGAGCGCTTGAGTGAGTTAATTTGTTTACAGCAATGTGTGGTAAAAAAATAATGCTTTTTAGTCATTTCTCCTTGTAACACGGGCCGCTCGAACTGAGAGAGCCGGCTGCCACAGTACAAGATGGTGATGAAGCACCAGGAGGCTTGTGCACGCCTCCCACTATCCTTATTCAGCTAAACATACATTTTAAGACTTTGGATAATGTTGAACTGGGGAAAGTGTTTCTTAATGAAAAATGAGGGCTTAAAGTTACAGAAGTCACGTTTGAAAAGCCAAGCTGTAATACTAGGCATGCATATGCATATGCATATGCAAAGGTACATGCCCAGTATCATGGCTCGGCTTTTCAGACATGATTTCTGTAACTTTTGGCCCTTGTTTTTCATTAAGAAACTCTTTCCCTGCTAAGCATTCTGGAAAGTCTTAAATTATGTGTTTAGCTGAACAGGGATGATGGTAGGTGTGCATGAGCCTCCTGGTGCAGGGGAAAGTCATATAGCATGGATAGCTGTCGTATATGGGGAAAAAATGATGGACTTTTCAGTGGGATTCAGGTCCATGTATATACTGTATATCTAGCTATACATAAATATATATATGTAATAGATAAACCATTCTGAGGTGTGCAGTCACGCTCTGATATATGCACGCCCTTGTGTGCGTTGTACGCACGAGGCCGCAGGCTGAGTGCATCAGCCACCCAAGCCATGCATATATCAGAGCACGACTACACACATCAGAATGGTTTATCTATCTTATAAAGTGTCAAAATTGTTTTTTTTGGGGGGGGGCAAAAGTGCAGGTGTGCGGTCACGCTCTGATATACTCACGGTCACCTGATGGTGTTTGTCCAGTTCTGTTGCTTGAATTGACCATTTATGTATCACGCATTTTATAAATATATATATATATCTATGTGTGTATGTATGTGTGTGTATATGTATCTATATATATATATATATATATATCTATATATATATATATATATATATATACACGTACACACATACGTATACGTAAGCAATAAGACACGACAGGGTGTGCATGGAATAGATTTTACTGCACAGCCAGGGGCATAATAAGATACAAGGCTTTGACCGAGTGCCTTTAGCCTGGGTGTGTGGTAAAATCTGTTCCATGCACATTCCTGGAGTGTCTTATTGCACTTATAAAATGGGCTACTTTATTTAAAAATCTTTTTTAATGTTAAAAAGCCATTTAGATATGAACACACTGAAATAACTTAGTGTATTTATGGCAAAATAGTCCTTCTGCCTTTGTGTTCAGTAATTGCTTTAGGACATTTGTCCTCAATTGGGATCCGTAGTTGTAGTTTCCTTCTTCCCATCAGCTCAGCTGTCTGATTGTACAGCTCTCTGCTCAGCTCCTTTAATTCACTCAGCTGCCCATGTGCACAATAGAGAGCATGAGACAGAGAAGTGTTTTCATTTCTGCACAACAGAGAGAGTATGAAAGAGAGAAGTATTTTCGTTTATTTTTTTATTTATTTTTGAAGTGTGACTGAATGGTACCACAGTTTCCCTGGTCGGTCGGCGAACGCTTGATGAGCTGCGTTGGGGAGAGTGATAGCTGCTGACAGGGCACTGCAGGCAGACACGAATCCAGTAACAGACACTTTTCTGTTATAATATCGGCTCTTGCAGTAGGAGAGGTGGTTAAAGAGTGGGGCTGGCAGGACAATGACAGACAGAGAAATCGGAGTGTTAGTAAGGTAAAAGAAGATGGTGGAGTTTAAAATGGCAACATTCTAAAGGCTCCTGATTTCTCTGTGAAATGCGGTCTTGCTTCTCTGAACTTTTTATTGCCTAACCAATCAGGAAGCTGGATTATCACTCCCCATTTTATAACTATATGTAATGTATATATAGTCAGTGTCAGTGGCTCAGTAGGTAGCACACTCGCCTCTGAGGCTGGGAGATCAGAGGGCTGTGGGTTCAGTTCCCACATCTGGCACTTGGGTTAATATCCCAGTACTGACACTGTAGTGCAGCATGAGACGGGTGCTGCACTTCTGAGGTGCCGTCTTTTGGATGAGACGTTAAACCGAGGTCCCATCTGCCTGGATTGGTGGTAGTTCAGGTGGATGTTAAAGATCCCATGGCACTTATCGAAAGAGCAGGGAATTTCCCAGTGTCCTGGCCAAATTTCCTCATTCACTAAAAATACCACCGACAGCTTAATCTGGTTCAAGGTCAGTTGGTATTCATCTGTATCCCCTTCCCCCAGGCCGTGCCTGAAAATAGGCAGAATTTGTCTAGTGCACTTACCCAGTCAACAGAAACTAATAATAATATTTATATATCTATATTTATATCTGTATCTGTTTCCAGTCTTTTAGTTCCCTAAGGTAAAGGCAGTTTGCATATGAGTGCCCCAGAAATACCACATGATGTCCTCTTTAGTTTTACCTGTATAGGATCTCTGTTTCCCCACCTCTGCATCAACCTGTTGGTAGGGAGGGTGTAAGAAGTACTAGAGTGCAGCAGGAGGTCTGTAACCATACCTTTTGGGGCTGGGAGTTGGAATCACAATGTAAGCTCAGGCCTCCTGCATTGTGCTACTGTCAGAGCTATGGGTGGGGAAGGGGTTGTTAGCCAACATACAGACATTTGTTGACCCAAATTTCTGATCAGTGGCTTCGGGTGAGGGAGTGGTAGCACCCGAAGTGATAGCAGATGTTATGAATAACTCTAGAGTGAAACCTATTACCTCCTCTCTGGCTAGGAAGGCAGTTAGTCACAAATGGCACAGCTTACCGTCGGACTGGGGCTGGGCATTGCCCCATTGTATGTACTAGTCTACTTGTGGAGCAGCTTTCGGCAGGTTTACTCTGCCACCTCTGCAGCGCATCAGCTCGTGAGCACGGGTTGATGCGTTGTAAAGTCTGCATTGTGGATACATACTGGACCATAATAGGAACACTTCAGAGCCTCTTTTTGTACCAGTGCAGGAGTGTGAACGTTTATTGGAATGAGCGTATTATGTTGCTGTGTAAATCTGCTGCGGCACGCTGATGAAAAACGTCCACTCCCAGATTCCTCCTCTACTTCCATGAGTCTGTCTGCCAGAACCAGGAAGTCTGGCAGAGAGACCAGCATGCATTACATGGTGTTGTGCAGTAGAGGGGTTCATTTTTCATGCTGTGGACAAATATATTTGTCAATATCAGTATTTTCTGAGGTCAGCTGTGTGATATTTGTTATTGGGACAGCAGTTGTACACTAGTGACACTTTGAAGTTTAGACCTTGCTGATGTACAGGGTAGGATAGGGAGCGGAAGTGATGAGAGCAGTGACCACATCACCAGCACGTCACTGCTGACATTGGGGTGAACAGCTTGGGTCCCAAGATGTACAGCCCCTGTCTGGTGCAACCTGCATCTGTGCGAGGGAGGGCTGTGTGAAGACTCAGTTGCTTCCATTACTAGAGAAATCACAGTAGGAGTGGAGTGGTACAATTGTCAGAGTGCTGCAGCAGTTTAAATAGGGCTTTTGGCCTCAGTTGGTGAGTTAGATGTTTGCCTGCTTGATCTCCTGGTTGAAGGATTAATGTGGATGTGGCACCCAAGAAGCATATGGGGGGGAAGGGGGCTGTTCTCTTGGGATACATCTGTGTAGGGCTCTGGGAATAGACAGTAGTTCCAGAGCAAGTGAAGAACTGAAGCCATTTAAAACTTTGGTACTGGGTAAGGAGAATAACAACAGTTTCTTAGCTAAACTGGGAAATGATGTAGGAGTATCTGTTTCATCTGTTACACAATACAGGAATTTGATTCATGACAGCACTGCATGATGGGTATGCAGATGCATTACTGTATTATGTCACACAGCACATTTGAGAACTTCATTTGCAAGTCCAACAAGTGCCTAAACAGTAGGAGAATGGAGCCAGTGGAAAGTAGCATAGGTGGGGTTACAGGACCTGGTTGGGGTAAGCCTGCCTCAAAGTTATCAACCCTTGGAGGAACCAGCTACTTGCAAAGTTGTGGAGCTCTCAGTTGCTGATGTGTGTTTGGACTATACCAACTTGGGGGTGGGAGGAGTATACCACTCTAGAGAGAATGAAAACACAATTTAAAAATTATGCTTTTTCTGGGGGGCACCAGAGAGCCATCTTCCAGGTCGGTAGCACTCCTGAAAGCTCTCTCCTACAAGGTGGCAAAGTTACCAGAAAATAAAGATTTGTATCTGATTTACTTGTAGGAAAGGCTTCGAGCACATACAACTCATAAGAGAAACACGTGGTATAAAAAGCTTTATTTTACAAAACTCCTAACATGTTTCGGACTGCTCCCCCAGTCCTTTATCTGATTTACTGCAGAATAAAGCACAGCACTTGACGCAGTACATTTTCCAAATTTAATATGGAACGGACCAAAGGGCAACAGTAGGGACTGCAGAAAGAACACCCTACGCAGTCTGACAAGGCCACGGGTCGATCGAGCAGCGGTGGAGTTGTTAACAAAGCGGCGTCGGTGGAACCACCCTGGTAGACTATGCTTGAGTCCATGCAGGCCACAGACTCAAAAATTGAAAAGACTTTGCAAAAGTTGGAGAATCATGATGCCACTATCCAGAAACTTACTGTGTCTGTAGCTGAAGCGGACAGAAGAACAACTTCCATGCTGGCCACTGTTGCCTCCCTGACTAAAGAGATCAGTCAACTCAGAGGACGTATTGAGACTCTCGAAAATGAAGTACGGGCTGGGAATATCCGAATAGTTGGGTTTCCGGAAGGTGTAGAGGGGACAACCCTTCTACCATTTCTGCTGAGCTGGCTTAAGAGCAAACTTCAGCTGGGTGAGGACTTTCATTGGGAAATCCTCACTAAGGCCTACAGAGTTAATCCGAGGGTCTGACCAGCGGATTCTACCCAGCTACGTGCCATCCTACTTAAGTCCAGGGGATCAGATGTTCACGATGTGCTTGAAGTGGCTAGGGCAACCTACCCATTAGAACTCAATGGCGTGGACATCAAGTTTTACACTGATTTATCTTATCAGACTAACGCCAGGAGAAGATGCTTTGCTCCGTGGCTTGGGGATCATCCACTCTTTTCTACTGCCAGCAAGACTTCGCATTGTCTATGGTGGGAAGACATGGCAATTCATAAACCCACAAGATGCAGGCCAATAGATGGAGAAAGTTGAGAGGGAATTTGCAGCCCGTCATGCTCCATCCGAATCTCGGATCTGATCTGGAGGACTCTTGAACGTTGGACTGTGAGTTAAAATAGCACGAAGATGCAGTTCTGAACTGAGCAGCATTATTCCGTTTTACCTTTAACTGCTCGAATGTTGTAGGGAGACGATGTTTATTTCCCTTACAATAATTTCACTTGTTTAATGGTGGGTGCTGTAGATGGGGCTGTACGTTTCGAATTTCTTGTTGCATTATATGCCACGTGGTGTTTGCAGAGTTTCTGGCAGAAAATGAATCCCCATTGTATGTGTCCATTAGCAGGGAGCACTGCGATAAATAAACAGCAGTGTATGTGTTGCTTTAAGCAGAAACGTGTTAACCAAACTAGGATAACTCTGGTTTATATTGTTTAGTTTTACTAAGGGATCTATCATTATATCCTGAAATAGTGTGCGTTGGATCGCTGTGCTGGTTATGTTATGTTTTGAGTGTTAGCTACACTTGTAAAAGGGGTTGGGGTTTACAAAGGAGTCACAGTTTAAGTTTTGTCTTTTCCCTAGTCATGCAACGGGTTTAACCAGCAGTTTTTTGGACTGTGTTTTTCTCTCTGTGGATTCTCCCTAACGAATACACCTTATACCATTGAAGAGGTTGGCAAGTACTAATAGACTTTTTGGGACATATATATCTATATATTATATATGGACTGACAGCCAGGACCCCCACCACCACCACCTCTGTACAAGAACACATGGTAATATTTTATGTGTATATCAACTTTACTGTGTTGTATTCTCTATTCCCATGTATGAGACAATGTGGATGTTAATTTATCTGCTTAAACAGAAAATTATTAAACATAAAGTTTAAAAAAACAAACAAACATTATGTTTTTTTCCAGCCTGCCGATGCAGCGATAAGGCATCCACTTGCGGTGCTGACATCCTGGATTCGGAAACGGGCTCAGGATTCGGAGTACCAGCTGGGGAAGAAGGGACTGATCATCCCAGGGACTGATCCCCTTCTCCAGGGGGAGGGGGGAAGAGTGTCCGACGCTCTGTGGACCTCTAGCGGAGGCTGGGTGTACTGCTGCTGCCAGCACCTCATGTTGGGTGTGAGGGGGAAGGGCGGGCGCTGGCCATCATTGCATGTCCCTGCCCCCAGGGATCTCTCAGCATACAAAAAAAATCTGGCCCCGTTCATAATGCCTCAGCGTCTGCTCCTGCTACGACCTGTGTTTGTTGGGGGGGGCCCCCATTCTCATGGCTCCACCCTTGGGGGTAAGCCAGGGCAAGAGACTGTTTACCCCCAGTGGCCCTGTCCGGGGGGGGCGACGAGCGGGGTGTGCAGCTGAAGCCTCCACCCGGTATGGGGGAGGGAGTACCGAACCCCCCTCAAAAATTATGCTTTTTTGCCAACTTTTTTTCTTAGGTAAATATGAATCCTTAGAATCTTACAGTTTCAGAAAGACAAATGTTATGGTGTTTTGAATTCTGCTTCTGCACTTTGCTATGCCCTCTGAACCTCCAGCTGCCAGATCTTTCTGTTTGCAAAAGACATCTGTTGCCCAGGTCTTAGTCCTTTCTAAAGCTTGGCATTCATGAGTAATTGTTGGCTAATATCCCTTGGTTCCACTACCAGAGCATAGTTTAATAGTTTGTTTTTGTTGTGTGCTGTGTTCTGTTTAGTTTTTTGGTTTAACTTCTTTTTCTAGGTTCCAAGAGACAAGAAAATAGTTCTTGTTTTTTTTTTTTTTTTTTGCCTTTTCCATGTTAACCTCTATTCAGTTTAGTTTAAAATATTGCGGACCATTTCCCTGCCAGTACACTTTCAGTACTGCTGTTACCTTAATTTGCCATTTTATTTTTCGGCTTTATCTAAAATGTGACTATTTTAAGAGCTGCTGATACCTTTTCAGCCTGGGATTGGCAAGTCATGCCAGGATGCTACATGCCACGGGGTCTAAAATATCAGTGCTTAATTCTGAAAAATCGCTTTTGTGGGACTGACTGGTATTTTGGTAAGCTTTGTAGTCTCAAGCTGTAGAGCCGCCCCAAGACAACATTTTAATGACATAACACGTGTCTATGTTTTTTGTTGGCACCCTTTGCAGACTGTGTGAGAGGCCTTTCGGCACCATGCATTTCTGCTTAAAGTTAAACCTGCATAATATTCTGTGGTGATTTACATATGCAGCCCATGATGCTTTGCATTGTGGGGGCATGTGTGATTTTAGTGACATGTTCAATATAAAGTGTGGTTGAATTAGTATGGCGGGTTTTTGTTTTTATGTCACAGCAGTTAACTTAGCAAGTCACCCTTTGTTTTCAAGGGTGTTAATATACTATCCACCCAACCAAAAAACTTAAAGGTGGCATGCTAAGTTATGTTTAGTTTAAACAGCCCCTCACCATATTGCGTGAAACACACTGAAGCCCTGTCCCTCTCTTAGTGTCATTAAAATGTGTGTTTTTTTTTTGTTTTGTTTTTCCGGGGGGTGGGGGTGGGGGTGGGTGGAGTTACAGTTTAAGATTTCAAAGCTTACCAAATACAAGCTGGCCCTACAGAGGCTTTCAACTAATTAACTACTCTCTGAACATTTTGCTAAACTGGTTATTTTGACTGAAGAAGGTTGCCCCCTGGTGTGACTTGAGCTGCATTCGATCCTTTCGACTGCTGTTTAGGAGGGATTTATATTTGGCAGAATTTATGTCAGCACTTACCTAAAAATGTCTCTCTCTCTTTCTGATCTCAATTTGTTGTACACATGCCAAGTGCCTAACTGGTATAAATTGTTGATAGCTGTAGGAGTTGCAGTTTGTGCACTGAATGTGTTTAAACTAAGGCTGACTAGCTGGCCCAGTGGTGCTGAGGCGCTGATCACTACACCTTGCGCCATGCCAGCGACCCTCATTTGGGAATGAGCACGGGTTGCCGTGGGTCGGCAGGGAAGGAGGTGGATCAAGCATCCAATGGACTGCTGTCCATTTGTGGGAAGGGGGAGCACCTTCGGTCGGTGCATGTCTGACCCCTGGTGGAGGCTGGGGGTTGGCGCAGCACTGCCGACACAACATGTGGGCAGGAGCTTGGCAAACACATTGCAGGGATGCGCGTGTGTACCAGTCGCTGGCGTCATTGCATGCCAAGTTCTCAATGGGGAGAAAACGAGAAAGACCCTGGTGGCTGGTCGTGGCTGCTTGATGTCTGTCCCCTGGCGCTCCATTCCTGGAGGTAACACCTTGAGCCACATCCTGATTGGGACAGGTGAGTAGGGGGCTTCCCATAGCCCTGCCATGGGGGTAAGCCGTGGGGGCTGCAAGGGTGGGGGCCTGAAGGGAATGGAGGCTAGGGACGGCGGCCAGATGAGGAATGCCAACCAGGGCCAGGGAGGGAGAAAGTAGAAAGCAAAAAACAAATAAATAAACTATGGCTGACCAGTTAGCCTTGTAGCTAAGCTGGTAGAGGAACACTGCCACCATATTCCTTGGGGACCAGGGGTTCAACTGACTGTTTGGCCATACTATCTCTTTCTCATGACTCTGTGCATTTCCAGTGCTAACAGGGGCTAATACTCACCAATCATTCCCTGTTTAGTACAGTCAGCAACAGAGGCAAAGCTACAAATCGGGAGCCTGCCTAACCATGACCAGTGGTAGAGTGGTCAGCTTAGGTAGGACATGGGCAGGTTTGACTGACCACTTGTCTTTCCCCGTGTGTAAAATTCCCTGTTTCTATTTCCCTGTGATAAAGGTGAAATATTTTTAACAAATTTTCCAGTTCAGAGTTACAGGCCTAGTTGTTAAAGATGACTGGTAATGTTTTTGTGCAGCCAGGATGCCAAGGTACAGTAACATACCTTAAAGGGGATTACAGAAGTCCAGTTAAGCATAGGACGTCATTTTATGAAATCCATTTGGTTTACCAGGTACTAAAATTTACTGCCACTGAATCTGGACAAAAGACTGGCATCCTGCAGCACCTGATCAAAAGTGATGTGTGTGTGTGTGATCTGTGGTATTGCTCTGAGATGCTGGGGACCCAGCTTTGCCTTCCTATCCTGGGTGTCAGGAGTGGAGGCGGGCAGGGGAATTCAGACTGCCTCCTTACCTTCTCAACCTGTCCTTCTCTCTCTCTTTTCCAGTCCCTAGTCAGGGAAGGTTGCCAAAGTTCTTTCCCTTCATAAAGGGGGATGTCCCCATCTCCCCTGGGAACTTTCTTCCCATCTCTCTCCTCCCTTCTTTTGCAGAGCTGCAAGAGAAACTGGTCTATTCTAGGCTTGCCAACCTCCTCTTCTCTTCCACCTTCCTCTCCACCTTCTGGAAGCACCACCTACTGTCTTCTCCCTGCTGCGTGTCATTGACTCCATTCTCACTTGGGTGGTGAAGGGGCACATCACGGCAGCTATTTTCATCAGTCTGACCAAAGCCTTTGACTTGGCCCACTCTCATCTTCTGGACAAGCTGAGCTCTGCCAGCTTCTCAGCTCCTGCTTTTGACTGGTTCCAGTCCTACCTCACGGGCTTTCAATAGTCTGTACAGGTAGGAGGTGACCTGTCCCTTCCCCTTCATATTCAGACTGGGGTCTTACAGGGCCCCATCCTAAGTCCTGTCCTTTTCTCCATCTTCTTGAGTAACCTCCCTCTGCCTATGTATATAGACAGAGTTATCTACACCTCTGGCCTTCAACCTCGGCTGTGGAAGGCTTGCTCCAGCAAGACTTACACTGCGTCCTGCGCTGTTTCCACTCTAACCAACTCAGGGTCAACACTAAAAAGCAAAGTATGCATGATCTTTGTCACCAGTCAGAAACTGGCCAAGCTCTCCCCCCTCCCCACCTTTACCACCCTGGAAGACACTCCTCTTGAAATGGTTTCTTCCTTCAGTTACCTCGGTGTGTGGGTAGATACTAGTCTTGACCTCTCTGCCTACATTGATGCCAGTCACTCCAAGCTCTGTACCAGACTTATCGCCTTGTGCTGCAACTAAAGCCTTGTTCACATGGCCAGCATTTACAGCAGAGCCATGTAGATCGGTCTGTCCATTCTCTCTGAAATGATGTGGAGCAACGTTCAGCTCTCGAGCGCTGCAGGTTCTCCCCAGAAGTTCTGGCATTTTATGGAGGGTTCGGGGGGGGCAGTAGAGTTTCTGGTAGTGCCACAGAAGGATTGCAGGTGGGCCATTACACCTGAGTTCAGCTGAATGGTATGTTTGACAGTTTAAACACAGCTGAACTCGGGGAAGTGGTTGTTTTTTAAAACCGAGGGCTAGCAATGCAAGAACACATGGTCTCGGAGTTGACCCGTGACACTGGGTGTTTGCGCATGCCCAGTGTCATAGCTTGACTCCAAGATCATGTTTTCTTGCATTTCCAGCCCTCGGTTTTAAAACACAACCACATCCCCGAGTTCAGCTATGTTTAAACTGTCAAACACAACATTCAGCTGAACTCGGGTCTAGAAAACTAGTGGGTCATGCTGCGAAAAATATCACAAGTGCAGGCTGGGAGAAACCTGTCATAGTGTTGTGGGTTGTGGGGGCTGTTCATATGGCCACACAAACTGACACAAAACTCCTGCACCATTATGCGATCCCAGGAAAAGAGGGATCACAGTCACACCAGAACAGCAGCCCCAAATGGCAAAACTGTGGCATTCAAACGTGCGCAGTGGCAGTGATCTTGTTGCTGTGCACCACAAATAACCCGGCAGATTTGACCGTGTGAATGGGGTGAAGACTAACTATTTCCCCAGGTCCACCGGGAGTTGGTTACCTAAGTGGTTCTCCCAGTTTTCGAACATGTGGATGTGGTCTACGGTACTGCCCCCTCCTCTTCTTTTGACAGACTGGACACCCTCTATAATGTCTTTTGTCACTTTACTACTAACTCCCCCTCCTCAAACTCTGCTTCCTCTACTCCTTCCTACCCATTCCCCCCTACCCTCATGTTGCCAGTTCCACTGCACCGCCTTCATTTCCAAATACTGGTTTGAATCCCTTCCTTCATACTTCTGTTCACTCCCATCCCCGCTGCCTCAGACTCACTCTGCTGCAGGGACCCTCGTACCTTCTTCTTTCACTACACACACTTCTTTTTTTTATTTACTATGCTTTATCTTGTCTGCCGAGGGCTCAACCCCCACTCTCCCCAGTCACCCACCTGCCCCCCCGGGACGTACCTCTGCCCAATGATCCCCAGTGGCTTGCCCCCCAGAGTGGGGCCATCTTGCAGACATGAACCGCCACAATGCCAGTACAGGGTTACTGGTAGGGGTCGACTACTGGCATTGCCTCCCTGGTTTACCCTCACAGGGTGGGGTGGGGAGTCAGTTCATACTTGGCGGATGATGGGACTAGGTCGCCATTGGAGTGCCGGCCGTTGTGGGCAAATGGGGCTGGAGGAGCGGGGTGTCATTAATGGTGGCTGCAATTTTGAATAAAGGCCCCTATGAGGGTATGGCGTGCAGTGATGTGAATGCATCAAAGTGCTGATGTCTGTCATGCCCCCCACCCTGTCTAGACATTGGTAGCTGCTGATCCCCTGGCCCCTGCCAGGAGTCAGTCTGGCACCAAGTACTCGTTAACCCTCCCCCCTTCTCGGCAGAGCTGTCTGAGGATGCTCATTCCTCCCAGCCAGACCTTGGACTCTCGGGTCCTCCTGAACCAGAATGTTGGTGTTGCAGCGAAATCTTACTGCTGTGGCGGCAGGCTGGCTGCCACACGCGCTTCTGCTGGACAGTCTGCTTTCCCCTTATTGCCTTCCTTTCCTCTGGAACCTACATCCGTCTGTCTCTTCCCTCGGCTTTAGGCATCAGCTAAAACTTCTCCTTGCTGCCCCCACACTTTTCAGCCCTCTACCTGACCTTTAGCTGTGAGACTCTATCATCGCTTGTTTGGTTCCCACCTGGTTTCTTCCTCCACTTGATTCGGTGTGTTCCCAGCAATGCACTTCAATTTTATTTTCTTGTTACCTGTACCGGCACTTCACTACACATCAGTGCTGCTCAGTGTGCCATTGTTATTGTACTTTTATCATGTTAATTTGTATACTTTTTGTAGTTTACCTTGTACTGTTTCATTAATGCTATGTATGCTATATTACTGTACTCCCCCCCCCCCCGCATCGCACCTGGAAACAAACTAGCCTTAGCTCACTGTGCTGCTCTCAGTTACCAGTGTTCAAACAGTGTGCTTCAAAGGCTTCCTCCCACAAATTGGGTGGCTGCTCTCTACACTGTAATGGCTTCTAGTGGTGGCTTTGCAGAGGTACTCCTGGCTGCATGGATGACTTCTGCTGTGAGCGTCCCCAGGCCTGGGATATTGCTGTGGTTGTGCACATTTGGCTAGTGGGTGGGGCCCCCCAACACAGAAAATGTTTGCTCAGGGCTCCCTAGGTCACGGCCTCCAGAGCAGCCTCTCCCACACCACCATGCCCCACAAAACAGGTTGTGCTTTCCACTTCCGTCTGTGGCAGGCAGAACTAGGGCCCCTTCCTCCTGGTGGCAGCAGTGGAAACCTCGGACAGGAGTAAACCAGGGTGAGTCTGGAGGACAGCAGAGGTGTGTGTTGTGGAGTGCCTGTGAGAGTGGGTGCCTAAGTAGGAGGAGCCAAAACACAAAACAAGTGAATAGTGACATAAATTCTGCCACTACCATGTATGAAACACCAGTTGCTGTGCATTACACTACTGTTTTAAATGTGATAACGTATTCATTTTTAAAATAACATTCACAGCAGTGCTTAGGTCAGAACTATTGTCAACTCAGCTTTGATGCAGTTTTCTTTTTGTTGAACCTGTTATGGAGCAATCATATGTAGAACAAGTCTGTGCAATGCACAGCCCTTATTGCTTTTCACCTGAAAAAAGCTATGCTGTTTGTGATGTGACAGTTGAGAAAGTCAGCCTTGGTAAAATCTGTACTCAGGAGCTTCTGACAATTTACTCTGCTGATTGGTTTGAGGTCACCAGCGTAATATCTGAGAGAACTGTGTGACTCTTTGCAGAGGTGAATCATGTAGAAAACGTTGAGGATGCCGTCGGAGACTATTGGCAAGATTTTAAGGATCGGTTTTCAGTAGACTGAGCCGAAATGTTGGGGGGAGGGATTTCCCTTGCCCCCTCCTGAGATTGCACCTATGTTTGTTTGTTTTTTTCCCTTTTTAATGATACCTTTTGTCCTTCACTAGCAGGGCAGATATACCACCTTCTACCCATGTAGGCCATCATGCTACTATGATGAAGGGTATTTACCCCTTAGTGTCCTCATTTCCCGTAACAGCACTGGCATGAGGACACGAGTCCAGGCTGTGCATGACGGCACATGTCCCTATCAAGCACCTAATGACATCCTTCCCACACTACAGCCACTACCCAACCACCTATGCACGCAGATGGCGGCTGTAGAGTGTGGTGTTGCTGCCTTCCCTCCTTGGATGAAGACCGTGTCTTCTGGAATGCACAAATCCTCCTCTTCCTGGTTGGTCTCTGGCGGCCCGGGCTGATTCCTGAACTCTGGTTGCCGGTGTCACGAGCAGTATCTCTATCGCTGCACTGACAGTCCGGCCTGCATCTGAGAGAATAATGCATATCCTTTGCTCACTGCCATGCCAATGAAAAT
This sequence comes from Neoceratodus forsteri, assembly GCA_016271365.2. NCBI lineage: Eukaryota > Metazoa > Chordata > Ceratodontiformes > Ceratodontidae > Neoceratodus > Neoceratodus forsteri. The sequence continues at coordinate 879,464,370 of CM057450.1, read as the reverse complement.
CTGTGCCATAGTCACCGCTACTTTCATTTTTCTTTTTCAATTACGCAGAAGGACCCAGATTTAGTTCCCAGTTTTGGTCATAATGTTTCTTACTCACTGACTGAGTTTGTATTCCAAGTGCTGAAGCTGTACCAGCAACCTCCTAATATCTGGGTTAGCGATGGCAGTTTTAGCTTGCTGTTCTGTAACCAAAAAAAAAAAATCTTTAATTTTGCCTCTCAGCCACCCACACCCAAAGGTGTATCATGCCAAAACATTCAAACTTAGACTCAGGTGCTTGATGCACAGTATATACTTTTTGAGACAAGATTTGGCCTGTGTCAGTAAGAAAACAGGAAGACTTGCAAACTTGAATTACAACCTTACTGAGACCGATTTTGGGTTAAGTCTTATTTTCTAGATTACATGCTTCATGGGTGTGATGGACTCTGCCTTAAAAAGAATGTTTTCTTGAATCTTGGTTGTAAGTAAAAAAAAAAAATATATATATATATTACCCACTGGTCCAGTGGGTCCAAACAGTTGTAAGGGTGGGCAGGTTATACAGCACATTGGGGGTTTGTTTCTTTTGCTCAAGACCAGGTGACTACTGAAAAGCATATATTTTTTTTTCCATACTGATTTTTTTTTATCGTTCTTTACAGGCAGGCATCAGTCCTCTTAACAGCCTCTGGTTGCCTTCCCCCAGGTACCCCTGTGCCCTAGTTCCCCCATGGATTACCCCCCGTGGTGGGAAGGGAGGTGGCCGTCCCCCCGTGACCATATCCGGAGCAGGCTATTACGGTCGGTCCCGAGGTGTCGGCTTTCCAGAGGGGACTTCACTGAGCCTACTATCATTTTCTCTTTTTCTGGTCCCTCCCCCATGGCTGTGAACGTGCGCATCACGAAGCCACGTTCTTGTGTCTCCCGGAGTCTAGCACTGCTCCTCATTCTCCACCAGGATGCAGCCATGGAGCAGGATGACGTGTCCACCCGTTCCTGGGAGAGGATAGCTGTCATGGGATGCTTGATCCTCCCCTGCTGACCCCTGGTGGCCCGAGTTTGCTCCCGAACCTGGGTTGCTGGCATGGCGCAAGGTGTGGCATCCAACACCTCAACCCTCAGTGCCACCGGGCCGGCTACTGAAAAGCATCATTTATTGATCTTCACAGCTTAAAGGGACACTTGTCAGCCCTTTACTTATGTTTTTGTCCAGTACTCAGAAATGAACCTTTAATGCCTGCAGCAGTCAATCTTATGCCACAGTACAGATAACAGCAATGTAGTCCCCATAAAAATAATTACTTTGACATATTTTAGTAAAAAGCGAAACCCTGCCAAGTCCGCTCATGTTGTCTGTGTGCCAATCCCAAAATGTGGTCACATTTGTAAATGGCACTGAAGCGCCGGAAGGCTCATGCAGATACTGCTCTACCCAAGTTCAGCTAAATACACTTTCAAGTACTAGAAAGAAAGCTGAACTCGGGAAAGTGTTTCTTTCTTTGGAACAGGCACTAAAACTTAGTTACTGCCCAGTATCATGGCTCGACTTTCAGACTGTGATTTAACTAAGTTTTAGCACCCATTGCAGAGAAAGAGACGCTTTCACCGAGTTCAGCTTTTATTCTGCTACTATGAAGTGTATTTAACGCAACTCGAGTAGAACAGTCTCCACATGGGCCTTCTGGCGCTTCAGCATGATTTACAAATGTGACCAAACTTTGTGATCAGCACATGGACAGCAGGAGCGGACTGTCAGGGTTTTGCTTTTTACTAAAATGTGTTAAAGTAATTATTTTTATTGGGCCTACTTTGCTGTTACCTGTATTGTGGCACAAGGCGGACTGCTCTAGGCAGTAAGGGCATGTTTCTGAGTACTGGCCAAAAACATAAGTAAAGGGCTGACAGTGCCCCTTTAAAGAGCTGACAGTGGCCTTGTAAGATGCTGCCAGGTAGCAGTGTGATTGTTTTACTCTGTGGATGAGGACATACTTTTGGCCCTTTGTTTAATGATGTCATGTGGTGGGCCATCCTGCTCATCTGGAGCTTTCAGGAGTTAAACTGAAAAGGTGAAAGTGTCAATTATGAATATAAAAATGTCGCTCTCTCTAAAGTCCATATTCTTTCTAGAATCACACTCTTTGGTTTGGGGTAGGCACTAGGACCCCAAAGTTGTTAGAACTTTGGGGCCAGCACGCACCACTCTCAAGCACATGGCACTGGTGTATGATGCCATTCACACTGACAGCATAAATAATGGTACTGGCAAAACTACCTCAGTACCCTCCTTACCTAGGAAAAGACAAAGAAACTATCAAACGAGAAACTATTAAAACATTTTTGTTTAGGCTCCTGCCTAAACTGCAACCCACACACGGCAGAATTCGCTAATCTTCCCATTACTAACCGACCCTTGTTTTATCTTAAGGGAGTCATCAGCGTATAAATATACAGTTTATTAAGGGGTTAACTATAGGCATATCTGCCAGGGCTGATGGTCTACATCCCAAGTTATTATGACTAGCTGCCCAAGCCATAGCCTATCCAATAACCAGGCAAATAAATGTTGTCTTCGAACTCCAGCAAGTAAGTTCCCGACCTCTGGAAATGTGCACAGGTAGTTCCTCTTTTTAAAAAGGGCAATGTGAAAAGAGTGGAGAATTACAGACCTATATCCATTCTGTCAGAGTTGTCTATGGTTCAAGAAAGGATCATTCACATTCAGCTAACTGACTGTCTCGAACAGTACGACCTAATGAACAAGCAACAGCATAGATTTCGTCGTAGTCCTGAAACAGACACGACCTTGGTGGGATCCACGGACAATGTATATAGCACCATGGACATGGGTCTAATGACAGGAGCAGTGTTCGTGGACCTCACTAAAGCATTTGACCTGGTAGATTATATATACAATAACGGATGGGGAGGTGGTTATAACAAGAATGTTAGACACCACCAAGGTGTGGGATGCCATATTTATTTATTTATTTATTTGCTTTTGTTAACCAGGTAAGCACACTAGATAGCCAAGTGCCTATTTTCAGGTGCGACCCAGGAGAGTTACAGGTAAAAATTCCTACATGAACAGTTGAGGAATCGAGAAAACACATAGGGAACAACAGGCATTACAAGGCTAGCTCTAGAACAGGTTGGCACTTTGCAATACAATAAAATGGTACATACAGGATTTAATTAGGAGGTGAACAACAGAGTAAACAAAAACTATGACAATGATAAGTGCCTGCGGGGGAGGGGAGCGAAGCTCAGGGGGTTTGTACAGGCATCCCACACCAAGGGGGTGTCTAACATTCGAGTTTCACATACCTTCCCAGCTTTTAATTTATATAATTGCTGGGGAACGCTTTTTCTCCTCAGCAGTTATATAAAATACATTTAAATTTAACTTACCGCCGATTCCAACTGGTGGCGAACTGCGGTGTGTTGTGTATTGACAAGGACTGGAAGAGCGCTTTTTGCACATGCTCACACACGTTATAACAGGAAATTATAACCCCCTTCCCCTATGGGAAATGCGGTCCCCAGTTATTATAGTTTACTAATCACCTAACTAAAATCACTGGGCCTTGGGCCCCCTGTGTCTAACTGGATTACCAGCTACCTCGAAAACAGGACGCAGTGGGTCAAAATAGGATCAGCACTGTCCAATTTAAGGATTGTCACGTGCGGGGTGCCTCAGGGGTCCATACTTGGACCTCTGTTATTCTTGCTCTTCATTAATGACACCCCCTCGGTTTGTACCAACACTAGTATGCTGCTCTACACAGATGATGCAGTACTCTTCACTCAGGCTAAGGAGATCGAGATCATTAACAAAAACTTATATAGTGATCTAAGCACCCTTCATAGGTGGTTCAAGGGCAGCAGGATTATCATCAGTGTTACAAAAACACAGGCAATGCTGCTAGGGTCCATCTGTAAGAATAGAACTGATGCTGATAAGTTCTCAGTGTCAGCCTACAGAGGGGACCCCCTTGAGATGGTCCGTGTTTTCAAACACCTCGGTGTTCACATCAACTCTAATCTGACTTTTGGCCCACATATTTTTTTTTTTATTTATTTTTTTTTATTTTAGTCTTTGGTAACCGGGTAAGGCCCACTAGGCACAAGGGCCTGTTTTCAGGGGCGACCTGGGAGCACTGGGCGGTTAAGTGACTTGCTCAGAGTCACACAGTATGCAAGTGGAGGTTGTGAGAATCAAACTCAGGTCTTGTCTGCTGGATGTATCAAGCTCGTTCACACCTTGTTCCTCAAACCTCTAGGCTATACTGCCAGCCAAATTATTATATTATTAAAACCTATTTATAAATATTATATTATATTATAAATATATTATATTTATATATTATATATTATAAATATTATAAAAACCTTACGTGCAAAGTCCTTCAAAAACTCTGTCAGCTCTACCACATAAACAAATTCTTGATACACGAGGCCAGGCTAAACATCGCGCGAGATACCACCTGCGTTCCTTATTAGATTATGGCTCCTTGGTTGTTGACGCAGCACCAAAAATCAACCTCAATGCCAGAAAAGTTCTTTATCACAAAATTTCTACGTTTTCTGGTCATCGTGACAAGAGGGTGTATCACTGCCAGAAAGTACAATTCAACACAGCGTTGTTATTTTTTTAATTGTTTTCTTTATTACCTCCTCGGCTGGGGTGTGATCCTGTGGCTCCCTCTATCCAGCTTAGCCTTTTTCTGGCTCCCGCACTGGCCGCTGTCAGAGCTCTACCACTCCCCTCCCCAGGCCTAGACCTCTTCACAGTGGATACTTACCCCTCACACTGCAGAAGACCTGGACGCCGGGCTTGGTGGGAGCTAACTTGAGTGCAACTGCTTTGGCGCCATTGGGGCCAGCATTCAGGCGCCAGAGGATTGGATTATGTCCCTGCTATTACCCCCCACTGCACAGGGGTGTAATGATGCCACGCACGCTTCCACATGCTGCACGTCTGACATCAGCCCACTCCGACCCACACTGTGACCCCCGAGCATGCACCAGTCCCCAGCTGCTGCCAGGAGCCAGTACCTCAGCAGTCGTCCCCTCACACCCTCCCTGGAGGAGGAGAGCAGTCCATGGGACACTCGATCCTCCGACATCCGAGGTCACTCCTAACCCCGGGTCGTCGGAGTGGTAAGAGGTAAGGCACCAGTGCTTCAGCCCGCTACACCACTGGGCTGACAAACGTGAAGTGTTAATTCTGGTCAGCACAGTTTACTTAGAAACCAGACCAAAGCGATCAGTCGTATCAGTAAGTAAAGCCATTTTTTTATTGCACATAAAGCAGCAACAACATTTGTAAAGTGCTATTCCATGGCTAAAAGTAGAGGTTTAAACATCCTTTCTTGAAACTAGCAGCAGTACCAAACGAGCAGATGCCTTGTAGAACCAGGAAGCAAAAAACAGAAAAACCACATAGCACGTGCTTGCGTAGCGACAAACGGTCATCAGAGCGTGAAGACTACAGAAGGAGGAGGGGTTTAAAAAGAAACAGTTAAAGAGATGTACCCATGAAGTGCTGATTATTGTGCAACCATAAAGGAGACTGGTGGTGTTCAAAAAAATGTAATAAAGTGCAAAGGATAAAACACAAGAGGTGAAAAGCACAGATAATACAGAATACATCCGTTCAGTGTCTTTTAAATATGCTTTGCAGGTCAGCGCCTATTATTAATTTCTAAAGCACACAGCATATTTTTGTGTTTTTTCTTCTTAAATTCAGTTATTCTGTATACTTATTATGGCACAGACATGTAAGTCATATCGTGCTGTGAATCCCAAAGATGAAGACTGTGCTGATATGTGTGCTTCATACAGAGGTCAGAATTGATGACCTTAAGTATGTCTCATCAGCAGAGCACGCAAGTCATGCTGAAAAGGGGCCTTTCAAAGTAATTTCAGAGCGACAGTTTGACGCAATGTATTTTCCCTTTAGGAGAAGGTTTGTAAGGAATGGTGGTTCAGTAAAAAAAGGGGGGGTTCTTTCTCCCCTTCCCATTGCACTGTGTAATGCTGAAAAACGCCACCTTGAAGTGATTAATGATTAAAATACATAATATTCACAGCAATGCTTAGGTCAGAACAGAAACAAGTTCCTGACACACGAGGCCAGGCTAAACATCATGAAACACCACCTGCGTTCCTAATTAGATTACGGCTGCTTGGTTGTCGACACAGCACTAGGAATCAACCTGGATGCCGAAAAAGTTCTTTATCACACCATTTCCAAGTTTGCTGGTCATCATGACAACAGGGTTCATCACTGCTCAGGTCCAGAAGGTTTAGGATGGCCCACATTTGAAACAGAATCCAAAGTTGCTGTGGCAAATTTCCATTTCAGACTGTTAGACAAGCAACAGCCTGTGTGCCTGGCATGCCTGCTTCAGCCGGTTGCTCCAAACTTCAACTCAAGATAAACCCCAAATCTTTGCTTATTGGTCCCATGCATGTACACAAACATGGGCCAATATTCGTTTAGTTTTCGTGCCCCCTCTTTATGGAATACTATCCCAGTCCTAATCAGAACTCTGCCCAGCTATGCTTCATTTTCCAAAGAACTGAAAAACAACCTCATAACATGGAACAACTGCGTGTTCTATGCCCGATGCTTCTTTTATTCCTCTTATCGCCTCCTTATCTATATGCAATGAACTCTTGTCATACTTGATTGCTGTAATTATGCATGTATAGGCCTTAACACTGCTCTGTGGCACAGCCACCCCATATTATGTATTTACAGTACCTTTACATGATGTAATTCATTTGCTTGGCACTACATAGATGTTTATTGTACTATTGTACACCGGGTCATACGTGTAAAAGGCGCCCCTGGCGCTAGTATATCTTACCCGTTCATGAAAAAACAAACATTTTTTTGTCACTTTCTGTGCCCCCAGCATGTCTCTCTTTCAGATCACCACATTATGCTGCTACTTTGCCACTGGATTCTGTTCGTGTTGGTGTTGTCCACTGACAGACTACATTGTATCTGATTTATGCAGGGTCAGTGTTGTCCTGGGAGGGCACCCTTCCTGGTTTTTTTTTAGTCAGAGAAGAGGGAGTAAGAACCATAGAAACATAGACATAGATGTTAGAAAAAGACCAGTAGTCCATCCTGTCTACCCATGGTTCCCTATCAAACCCTGGGGGACATATTGTCCATAGAATGTACTAGCCCTCACTCTGCACCCCCCCCCCCATTCCCCTCCCTACTGCTACTGCCCTGAGTAATCATTATTCCCTTCTCTCTGTCCCAGTCATGAGAAAACGTGTATGGTTTTGGTACCCACCACCTTTGCTGGCAGATCGTTCCACGGTTCCATCACACTTTGTGTAAAATAAAACTGTTTCACATCCCTCAATTTCCACTCATGCCTCAGTGTCCTTGAACTGTTACTCATGCTAAATAGTTCCTCGCATTTCACCTTATTTATCCCTTTCAAGAACTTGAAGGTCTGTTAAAACCAGAGACTTCCGGTATGTGGCACTGGGAGCAAAAACCAAACAGGTAAGTTCTGGGGAAAACTGCTTATCTGTAATTTGTATTTTAGTATGTTGTGTGCAAACAGTGTTGGGGCTTTGACTGTAGGGGATGGGAAGAGAGTAGAGGGCTACAGAAGAAGGGATGTGGGTGGGAAGGAAGTGGGGGCAAACAGGCCTGATTGGTGGTGGAAGAGTGGTTGCTGGGATACAGCCATACAATAGAGAGGCTGCAACTTGTATTTATTTCCAGAATCCCAAGTGATCCTGAAGCATGAGTGCCACAAAGCAGGAGTGTGGTATCTACCTACTTGTAACGTCTGGGGGCGTCGGTTGGACGTCCGCAGGGAAGACTGCAGGCCACGCTGCCCAACTGGGGCCAGGTAGAGCCATGGTGCTTGGTTACAGGTAGATCTTGTAGGGGAATTGTAGCTGATCCCTATGTGGCATCAGCCTACAGAGTGATTGGTGAAGTGTGGTTTTACACAGAGTGCAGCTGATCCCTTTCGAGGATCAGCGAACAAACTAGTTGTGGGATTTTAGCTTTTCAGCCATTCTTTTGTAGTTTAAGTGGCTAGTAGTGTTCTCGTAGGGAATGCAGCTTTTCAGCCATCCCCACCTATGATAGGATACTTAGTAAGTGAACAACAGTTTAAAGGGGCACTGTCAGCTTTGCCCATTGGTTTACCTTCAGTTCACAAATGCTGACCTGTGGACACAAACGAGCATTATGTATGCTCTGGAATGGCCCTGCATCAACGTAAAAGTGATCAGTTTACCTGATTTTCTGATATTTAGCACTTTTTTCTTCATATTCGTCCCGACTGAAAGTCTCCATCCCCCGGAAGCAGATGCCATGCTGGGAACGCGCGTCTACCGTTCACTCGGTGCTGAGGTGCACCTTTTAGCAAACACATCACAGCACACACGTAATACAGCATAAATAATAAAAATTAAAGAGCTGCTAGTATGTACAGCGTTAAACCGAGCGCTGGATTAGCTTTAAAATCCTACTGGAGTCTGGGGGACGAAATCCCGCGCATGCGTACTAGTGGCACTTTCTGGCGCATGTGCGAGATCTTTCCTGTGACTGCAAGTGCGCATGCTCAGGATTTCGGCCCCAGATTCCAGTAGGATTTTAAAGCTAATCCAGTGCTCGTTTTATCATTGTACATACCAACAGCTCTTTAATTTTATTATTTATGCTGTATTACGTGTCTAGCTAGAAGCTAGAAAAGAGGAATATGAAAAGCCCCAGCTAGAGACAAATGTGCAAAGATTGACTTTAGATGATCACGGACAGCAGGAACGCAAGGTGTGCAGTCACTGATTCAGCATCGGCAGAGTAAGAGAGACAGAAATGCGCAAGCACAGGTAAAGGTGGAAGGTGTCTGCGGGCAGGTGCACGCTAACCGCGTGTGATAATGACGTGAGTGCGCAAAGGGTTGAGACGTAGTCTGGAGAGATTATTTTCGGACCCGAGGGAAATACAAAAGGCACAGAAATTAAGAAAATGAGAGCAGGAAGGATAAAAAAGACAATGAAAGAGGTAACAACATAACACCATTATCCGAAGGATACAAAAATAACTATCTATGGTTGGGGTCAAAAAAACACGGAGAAAGACTGACAGTGCCACTTTAAGTGGTACAGCTTTGCAGCCATCCCTACCTGGTTTAAAGCACCAGGGTCATAGCAAAGGTTTCTTTGGGAATGGCAGCAAAAACCCTTATAGGATAAGCCACAGAAGCAGCAAGAGCAGGACAGATACGCTGCCAGGGGAGAACAAACTATTCCAAGTTTCTAACTGTTGGCTTTTTCCTGCTCTATGTGTATTGCTTACTCTGTGCCCTGGTGATGGTGAATTGCCTTGTAATGTCTGATCTTACTTCGAGATAGAGCTCTAGCAGCAGGCTATAACAATTAGGACTATGCCGCAGGCACTAGGACCACACGGAAAAACTTCTGCCAGCAATACCAGCTGGGGACGGCCCCCGATGCCGGCCCGGCCCCGACGTCGGTCAGGGTACAAGAGGGGGCGGACCCAGCTCCACCTCCGTTCTTTCCTGCCGCGTACCACGCACGTGAATAGCTGCTGCCTGCGATTCACCAGCGAGAGCAGATCTTCAATCAAGCTATTTTCGACGGTTATTCCGTTTTTTCTTTGCTACCGCGACCGATGCCTGCACGGTCACCGTTAGTGGCTCATTTTTTTCGGTATCTCGTTGTTCTTCCCTCGGTGTTTACCGCCGTTGGCGCCGACGTCAGTACCGCAGTTGGTCCACGTGGGTTCGATGTCTTCCCGGGCGTCCCTTTCCCCAGAACACCTAAACAAGTGCGAGTGTGGCCGGCAAATTCCCACCAAAGACGGTTATCGGCGGTGTGTTTTCTGCTTGGGCCCAGACCACGACACCGCTAACTTTGCCGACTGCCAAGCGTTCACGAGCCAGACTCGCATCCGACGCCTGAAGGCCCTGAAGGCCTATCTGCTAGAGAAGAAAATGGACCTGCACTCGTCCGAGGGGAAGAAGAAGGAGAAAAAGTGCCATAGTAAGGAGCGCAGTCGGTCCCGGCCCTGGTCTTGGTCCTGGTCTCTGTCCGGCTCGCGACCTTCCCGAAGAAGGCCCATCCTTCGGCTCGGTAGCCGCCGCTGATCGTCTTCAGGCCAAGGCCGCCCATTGGGGAGCAGCCGCCAAGCCCAAGGTGACTCCGATCAAACTCATCGCAAAGTCCGTGGCGGTTTCTGCTTCAGCCCTACCATCCACGGCACCAGCGCCATCTGCTAAAGGTGCGCCTCCGGAGCGTAAGGACTCTCCGGCGCCCCCTGTCATCACCCCATCGTCGGGTGCGACACCGACGCCAGTCGAAGGGGCCAAGGACCTGGGGTCGGTCATTATCCTGCCGACGTCGCCCAAGTCCTCCTCCCCCCCTGAGCCTCCAGGAGAGCTCGCCGTTGCGACCCGCCGTGCCTGAAGCTTCTTTCCCACAGCGGGCAGCAGAGATATTCTCCTCAGATGAGCTGAAACAACTTTTTTCGTTTTGGTGGGGGCAGGTTCACAGACGTACCACCCCGTCGCCGGCCCAGACACCGGTACCGGATCCTGCGGGTGAACCACAGCCAGAGGGCGAGACCTCGCCGTTGAGGTCTCCGGAGCGCCGCTTTTGGCCCCCGTCTAGGGCTTGTTCCCGCTCCCAATCTGAGGACCGCCAACATTGCTCCATAGGTTCAACTGACCCGGCGTGGACCGGTCTCATTCTCGAGAGCCTTCCAGCTTCCAGCGGGACGGTTCCCGACGTCGATCTTCGCTCCGTCGTTGGTCCAGGGACCAGAGTTGGTCTTCGGACCGTCGTCGGTCCCCTGCATACCGACGTCAGCGCAGGCATGGTCATGAGGCAGAACCAGACTACTGTAAGTCGGATAGTCAGTCCTCCTCTTCCTCGTCATCCTCTTCCTCTTCCCTCAGCCTCAAGTGCTCCCCTGAGGAGAAGGACATGCCTCGCTCACCTCCGGACGATCCCAGATTCATGGACGTCATGCGGCATATCCAGGCTTCCAATGAGTGGGACACGGAAGACCTGGACCCGGAATGCCAGAGATTGGCCAAATACCTGAGGCAGAAGGAGCCAAAGTCTTTGGTCATTCCTCCTCTGGTGGATACCTTTCAGGACCTGACTAGATTCACCTAGCTGCGCCCAGCCTCCATCCCGGCGGTTCCCAAGAAGTCGGACAGGCTTTACAAGGCTCCGAGGGCTGAACCCTTTTTGGCTGAACACCCTCAGGCAGACTCCACTGTGATCACGGCTGCTCATGACAAGTCTCGACAGCCGCGGCACCTCGGCTCCCAGCCTCCCGACTTGGAGTCCCGTTACCTGGATCAGGTGGGCAAAAAAGTTTACGCTGCCTCCACCTGCTCCATTAGATCCCTAAACTTCCTCACGCATATGGTGCAGTTCCAGAATGCGTTGTGGGAACGGGGTCTTGAGCTGGCACAGGCCATGCCAGACTCCGATAAAAAGATGGAGCTCCTGGCCCTCTTGCAGTCGGGCTCGGATGTAGGCACTTATGTTCTGAGGGCCGCATACGATGCTGCAGATACGGCTGCCAGGGCAGCTGCCTCTGGGGTTTGTCTACGGCGCCATGCCTGGTTACGGCTTTCGGGCTTCCACCAGGATCTGCAGTCCGGTATCCGGGACCTGCCGTTTCAGGGTACCGTCTTATTTGGGCAGGAGACGGAGAATCTGATCTCCCGTCTCCAGGAATCTGGCAAGTCTATCTGGTCGGTCCGTCAGATGTACCGTGGCGACCAGCGACGCCCCCATCTCTGTCAGCTTTTTCGAAAGACCTCAGGCAATCAGACTTAGGCCCGTGGTTCCCAGCAGGGGCAGAGAGGTGGCTTCCTCCGGAGATCCGGAAACCAGCAGTCTGGTGGACCGTCTGGCCGTGGGCCCAAGTCCTCCCAGGCCTCTCTCCCTACCCCTGGTTCCGCCCAGTGACTCCCTTCCACCCCCCCGCTGTGGTCAGACGTCCAGGGGGAGCCAGTCGGGGGCCGCTTCTCCCTTCATCTCGAAGGGTGAAGCTCTATTACCACAGATCAATGGGTCTTGGACGTCATTCGGAGAGGACACACGTTGGAGTTCACAGAGTTCCCTCCGTAGACACCACCAAAGCTCTCCCGTTATCCTCCTTCTCACATTCCACTCTTGGAAGGAGAAATTCAGGCCCTCCTGCAGAAGAGAGCAATAGAGAGAGTTCCCATGGAACAGTGGGGTCAGGGGTTCTACTCCCACTTTTTTCTGATCCCAAAAAAGCCGGGGGACCTTTGTCCCATTCTGGATCTCCATCCTTTAAATCTCTTTATAGAGTACAAAAAGTTCAGGATGGTAACTCTTCAGGGTCTCCTCCCTCTACTGTACCAAGGGGATTGGCTCTGTTCTCTCGACATGCAGGATGCGTACATGCATATCGGGGTCTTTCCTCCCCACAGGAAGTTTCTGAGGTTCCACTTCCTAGGAGAGCATTATCAATTCTGGGTGCTCCCATTCGGCCTCTCTTCTGCTCCGCGAGTTTTTACCAAATGCCTAGCAGTAGTGGCTGCAGCTCTCAGGCGATCAGGCCATTATGTTTTCCCTTACCTCGACGACTGGCTTCTCACAGCCCCGTCAAGGGACGGCCTCTTACGCGCTCTCGGAGATGCTATACTCTGTTCCGAGAGCTGGGGATCACCCTGAACTTAAAGAAGTCGTCCCCGGAGCCCAGCCAAAACCTCGCCTTCATTGAGCGACTCTGGACTCCGTCCAGGGCAGGGCTTTTCTCCCTCAGGACAGGGGAATTCGCCTGTGAAGTTTGCCAGAACGGATTTCCATAGCACCTTGAGTTCCGGCTCGGAACTTCCTCAGTCTACTGGGGCACATGGCGGCGGCCATTCCAGTAATGCCCTTGGCCCGCCTTCACATGAGAATCCCACAGTGGATGCTCAGGGTGCAGTGGGATCAATACTTCGATGACCTGGATGCTTTAGTCAGGATCTCAGAGCCAGTCAGGAGAACATTGCTTTGGTGGATGGACCCCAGCAATCTGGAAAAGGGGGTCAGCTTTCATCCAGCGCCTCCAGGTCAGACGCTGGCGACGGATGCCTCAGACCTGGGCTGGGGGGCTCATCTCGGTGGTCACCGCATGCAAGGGGTTTGGTCAACCGAGGAACAGTCCCTCCATATCAATGTCCTGGAAATGCGAGCGGTCCTCTACGCTCTTCAGGCCTTTCAAGAGGACCTAGTTCCCGGCTCTCTTCTAATTCAGACGGACAACATGGCAGTCATCTTTTATGTCAACAAACAAGGAGGCACTCATTCCTATCCTCTTTGCCGGGAGGCAATGAGAGTCTAGTATGGGCGCTGGAACGGGGCATTCATCTGTCGGTGGTGCGCGTTCCAGGAGTCCTAAACAGTCTGGCCGACGATCTCAGCAGGTCGTGGGCCAGAGCGCACGAGTGGGAATTGCTTCAGGCCATGGAGGATCAGCTCTTCGGAAGGTGGGGCCTTCCCGAGCTAGATCTCTTTGCGTCACCACGCAGCGGCAAGCTGCCACTCTTGCTCGCGAGAGCACGCGCCTGGCGTTTTCTGGCCAGACGCGTTATCCCTTTGTTGGGCCGGGAGGTTTCTTTATGCCTTTCCGCCCTTCCCTCTCATCCAGAGGGTTCTGCTCAAGTTACAGGCAGAGGGGGCATGCATGATCCTTGTGGCCCCCAATTGGCCCCGACAGATTTGGTTCCCACTTCTGCAGCGGTTGTCCCAGGAACCTCCAATCCCGCTGCCCATATGCTCGCAACTGCTGTCCCAGGACCAGGGGTCTCTGGTTCACCCGGATCTCAGATCCCTGCACCGTCATGCTTGGCTCCTCCAGATGTAGCTAACAACAGATACGGGGTTTCCCCGGAAGTGGCTGAGTTCTTAGCATCCACACGGAAGCCCTCTACTCGCTCCGCTTATGCTATGAAGTGGAAGCGGTTCTGTTTTTGGGCCTTGCCTCAGCATTTGGACCCAGTCACATGCTCTGTGAACTCCGCTTTGCAGCATCTCCTCTCCTTGTATGAGAAAGGCCTTAGCTATTCCTCTATCAAGGTGCATATGTGGGCAATCTCGGCCTATCATGCTCTTGTGGGTGACAGAGCATTGGCCCAGCTGGAAGTGGCCCGCACCTTCCATAGGGGGGTGCTTCACATGAGACCTCCCATCAGGGACCCTATCCCACCCTGGGACCTCCTTTTTGTGTTGGAGAAACTTACCCTTCCCCCTTTTGAACACGCAGCGACTTGCGAGCTGCGATACTTATCTTGGAAAGTCTGTTTTTTGGTTGCTGTTACTTCCGCTCAACGAGTTTCCTAGCTGCAGGCTCTGATGTGTAAAGAGCCCTATTTGGTTTTTCATAGGGAAAGGGTTTGCGTCCGAACAAATCCTAAGTTTCTTCCTAAAGTGGTGTCAGAGTTGACCCTCAACCAGTTGGTTGATCTTCCTGTTTATTTTCCTTCTCCCTCCAATAGAGGGGAGGTTCTCCTCCACACATTGGATGTCCACAGGTCCCTGAGGTATTACCTCAGCAGAACGGTTCAACACCGTAAATCGGAGCAGCTCTTTGTGGCTTTTGCGCCACAACGCTTGGGTCAACCGGTGTCCAAGCAGACTATCTCCAAATGGATAGTCCATTGCGTTTCATTTTGCTACAAGCATCACAACAAACCCCTACCAGGTCCGGTTAGGGGTCATTCCACCAGGGGTGTATCAAATTCTTTTGCCACGATGCGGAATGTCGCCATTCAAGACATCTGTGCGGCTGCGACCTGGAACTCAGTGCATACCTTTGTCAAGCATTACAGCTTGGATATCGTCTCCAGACGCTGTGCTGGCTTCGGTCTAGCGGTTTTGCAAGGACTCTTGTCCTGAAGGTCTCTGAAGTCAGCATATTCCTCCTCCTGGAGATGACTGTCTCTTTGCTAGGGAACTGCTTGGGACTCAGTCCTAATTGTTATAGCCTGCTGCAAGAGCTCTATCTCGAAGTAAGATAGTACAGTTATCTAAGAACTTACCGTAACAGTAGATCTTCAAGAGGAGCTCTTGCAGCAGGCGCTGTTTTCCCTCCCACCTTCCCCCTCGGAGTGTGCAGGTATCTTCTCTTCTCTTCTCCAGGATAGGCTTCATCTCCTTCTCTTGTCAGGCCATCTGCTGGGTACTGGCGGGAGAACTGAGGTGGAGCTGGGTCCTCCGGCATTGGGGGCGGTCCCCAGCTGGTATTGCTGGCAGAAGTTTTTCCATGTGGTCCTAGTGCCTGCGGCATAGTCCTAATTGTTATAGCCTGCTGCAAGAGCTCCTCTCGAAGATCTTCTGTTACGGTAAGTTCTTATGTAACTGTACTTTTTGTAACTGATTTCTGTGACGTGGAACCTTTGTAAAGGAGTCTGTAACTCAAAAGTACTTTTCCGAAACCTCAATAAATAAAAAATATAAATAAATAAAACAAATTAACATAATGCGCAGATATGGGTTGATTATGGGACGGGGGGCGGGTAGTGTAGTGTGTTGCAAGTGGTGCAGGGCAGCAGTTTTCATGGGAACTCTTTGGCAGGTTGGGGGTGTCTGGTCTACAGGAGCCTTGACCAGATGAGGGCACAGATATGGCACCTTAGAAGGGAGTCAGGAGTACTAGGTATAGGTAAATTGAAATGGGAGGGAGGTGAGGGAAGGGTGGATGGTGGGGGGAGGATAGGCGTTCGAGCTCATATTGAATGAGGAGCAGGCAGTGGGTGCGGAATGGAGGGGGGAGGCCAAGGGCCCAATACTCCACAGGGAAGGGGGGCCGGGGGGAAACGGATGGACATTGGTAAGAGGAATCGGGAGGGGGGCCAGAGGGAGCACCTCAAGAGGTGCTGTTGAATAGGTTACTTCCACTGACTAGGGAAGGTATGAGTAAGACAAGTGAGGGGCAGAGGGGGAAGCAGCAACAGGAGACAGATATGAGAACACTATGGGAGGTGTACATGGAAAGGGGAATGGATGGGGGAGTAGGTAAAGAAGGCAGGTCATGGAGAGATGGGGACAAACAGAGAAAAGGGCCCAGTGGAGGAGAGCAGAATGGAAAAACAGGGGAGTGGGTCAGTGCAAGGGGGTGCAGATGGTCAAATCAGGGGGCCAGAGGGGAAGGAGGTGTCAGCAATAGGGGGACAGGCAAGAGTGGGGGGGGGTTATCAGGCAGCAGATAGGGAATTGAGGGTTGTGATCCTAGGAGGCTCCATAGTTAAAGGAGTGAGATTGGGGGAGACGAGGGCCAATGGGAATTGCAGAAGAGTGCACTGTATACTGGAGATGACTGCAGGCGTGGTGGGGCTGAGGGAGGGAGGGAGAGACAACCACTCCCCATTGTTCATCTGGGTATGTACAGTCTGGCTGACAGCGAGGTGGGGGTGGTCCAGGGCAGGTTCAAAGAAGTTGCACAGATCTACAGGAGGGTGGGGAGGTCAGTAGCCTTCTCAGAAGTGCTGCCAGCACTGCGAGGAAGACTAGGATAGATGAATTCAGTATCTGACTCAGGGGGTGGTGTAAAGAAGAGGGACATGGAATCATTGGTGATTGGGGAAACACATGGAAAAACAAGGACCTATGTGCAACAGACAGGCTGCACCTCAGCAAGGTGGAAACGAGGGTGCTAAAGGCAGATTTGATAGGTATACTAGTATGGAACTTAATTTAAACTGATGGGGGCAGCAGGAGTCAAACTACCCAATGTAACCTGGAGGAGGAGGAGGCCCTTAGGCCTCCCATCCATTCAGGACAGGAGGATGTAGGGGAGACCAGGGGAGGCATGACAGGACGGGAAAGGGGTGTGACCAGGTGTGGGAGGGAGGGGCAGGCAGTCCAGGGGCGGAGAGGGGCATGAGTCATTGTGGATGGTGGTGTCTCTCAATGCAAGGAGCTAGGGAAACAAAAATGGCCAAGCTGCATTTGCTTTTGGCAGAGGGGAAGGTGGACATGGCTGCCATCACAGAGATGTGAGCCACACCTAACCATAATTGGGATCTCTCCATCTTGGGATACAGGCTATATAGAAGAGAAGAGGTTTGGGGGAGTAGAGTGACTCTGTAGGTAGGGGAAGGTATCGCCTGCACTAGGGAAGAAGAGACAGTAGGACAAACTGAATTGCTGTGGATACAGGTGCGGTGATTGAAAGACAGTAAACTAAGGATTGGAATTGTGTATAGGCCAGCGAACCAGGAGGAGGAGCTGGACAGGGAGCTGGGGCCCAAAACTGTGGACGTAGCCAGCAGAGGGTAGGTAGTGTTCATGTGGAACTACAGTCTATCTGGGGTGGATTGGACCATCGCTGCTACAACCTGTACCAGATCTCCGGTGCTGCTGGAGGCATTCCAGAATGGGTTTCTGTCACAATGTGTCCAGGAACCCACAAGGGGCTATACTGGACCTAATTGTTAGGAATGGTGCATGTTTTCTGGAGGTGAGAGTGGAAGCACCAGTGGCAGAAAGTGACCACAATAAGGTATGGTTTTACCTGGACATGGACAAAGAGAAGATTGGTACTAAGACAAGAGTGCTGGACTTCAGGAGGGTAGACTACAGAAAGATGTGTGTTTAAATGTGGATTAGATAAGTATGTCTTGGAGGGATCCATGGATACAATGGTTGAAATATACAGTGGACAAGCTAGATGGGCATATGCTCCCTCTTGTTCGAAGATTCTTTGTTCCTATGTTTACTCCGGATGGGCTCCTCACTGAAATTAAGGAAAAAATGGTGGTTAACCACAAATGGGCGGGCCATCATCAAGGAAGGACTGTTGGCAGTCAGTAATATGTGTGCAAAGTGAAGAGCAAAAAAGCCAGAGACTGGAAGTCCAGCTGGTTTGACAGAGGATTTGCTCAGGCGGTTTAGTGAAAAAGGGCTGCTGCCTTCAAAAGATGCAAAAGCTCCAGGAGGGACAAGGACAGGGAAGAGTACAGCAGCAAAGCAAAAGTGAACAAGGTAGTACGATTTGCGAAGGCCAAGAAGGAAATGCTGTTGGCTTAAGGGGTGAAAATGTATGAGAAGGCTTTCTTCCAGTTCATTAGGGAAAAGAAGATTCTCAAGGATGGTATAGTCATGCTAAAGAAGGGGGAATGGGTGGAGGGTAGTGTGGAAAAGGCAGAGGCATTTTTTTTTTTTTTTCTTCTTATTTATGCTCCTACAACTCGGCCTACTGTACATCCAGCTGCCATCCTCTCTTCCAACCAGCCCGCAGTTTCACTCATATCCAGCTGGCCCGCATCATGTCCTCAGAGGGGTCCCCACTCCCTCACTCTGGGCTGGGAACCAGTACCGGAGTGCGATTCCACGACAGGCCCCCTGGATGGTACGGCCATCAAGCTGCTTGGCTGACTGCTCGTTTTTCCTCCTGTTTTTGTACATTCCTGAAGTACGGATGTGCAGTGATGTCAAGGCACTATGTGTCGACATCACCGCTTAAGTGCACCGCACCTGCAGTGCCCCCAAATTTCCGTTGGGGGCGGCGCGAAACAATGGAAACCCCAAACCCTCCCAGAGAAGGAGAGCAGTCCATTGGATGCTCCATGCTTACCCTCCCAGCCCACCCGGCGGCCGGGTGCGTTCCCGAACCAGTGCGTCAATGTCTTGTGAGTGTGGCGTCCAGTGCCTCAACCCTCAGCGCCACTGGGCCGGCATAAAGACAGAGGTACTTAATGAGTACTTCCATTCAGTTTTGACAAAGGAGAAGGACAACCGAGTCCATCAGGGAAAAAAGGGAGGGTAATGGGGGGAGGAGCCGCAGATGAGGAGATTAGACATTGATAGGGTGATTAAGCAATGAGGTCTGACAGGACGTGGGTAACTGAGGGAGTTACCCACACCTCTTGTGGTGTCACGAGGTGCATGCCTTAAGCATACAAGAAGTGGGTAATCCCCCAATGACACATTGCCTGGCGTATTGCGATTATACAGTGGACCTATTTGTAAAATACATTTGAAAATCTGTTTTTATTTTGTTCTGTTTTTTATCATTCTCTTTACTTAGCTATGGATTATGTAAGTGGTAACACACGAAAGAGCATAGTTATTGGGTAATTACCCCAAGCCCCCCCCCCCACTCCATGGGTTGGAGGCATGAGGTGTTAGCTAAGTACCCTTCAACCATGGAGTTGGGGAGCGGTAATTGCCCAATAACCTAAGTCCTGAAGTGTGTTATTGCATTTACAAAAGGGCACCAAAATAATAAAAAACACAAGACCTGAACAAATCTTTAAATAAGGACTAAATAAATCTTCACCACTGGTAGATTAGTTCTCACACCAAACAGCCGGGTTTGCCCCAACACAGAGGTCAAATTGTCTTGCAGGTAAGACGCTCATGTTGTTAGTTGAACCTTTTTTTGGTTTTCCAACTGCCACAGTTACTGAGAATTCCGAAGCAGTGTAGTTATAATTCTGTGCCTAGAAAACAAGTTCCAAGACTTGCAAGGCTCTTTCCAGACCCTTGCGGTTATTGGTCAATTACTGCACAGGTCTGGAGACCATTGACCAGTCAGATTGCTGAATTTTTCTTGCTTATTTTATAAGTACGCAATAAGGCATGATGGGGTGTGCATGGAACACCTTTTACCACATGGCCAGGGGCGTAATAAGGCATGAGTTCGAAGGCCAAGTGACTTTAGCCGCTGGCTGTGCGGTAAAATGTGTTCCACATACATCCTGGAGTGCCTTATTGCACTTATAAAATTAGCTCCTTTTTGTAAAACTTTTTACAGTCGGGAAAAGCATGTTTATATGTAGAAACAATAGATTTACTTGTGTGCATTTATGATCAAATAGTCCTTTCACCCACAACAAATGATGTAATTGATGATGTCATTGTATTGTTGCCTGCTTTCTTCTTCCTGTTTTTCCCCACATTCAAGATATGGAATGTTTGTCATGGAATACTTACCATGGAATACATGGATTCAAAATTCTGCTCAGTTCCACAGCTAGAATATTACTTTCCTAACATACACACTCAACAGCAAAGGTCTCTGTTACAGCCAGAGACTCGGTTATCTCACTGTGAGGGCAAGGAGAAGATTTCTCTGATGAGCAGGTAAAGATAGTAGGGGAATTTTTCATTGTCAGCAAAGAAACCATTGTAATGAAAACTGTAAACAATACTTAAATGTTTCTAATTTGTTTATGTGTGTAAGGAGAATGTGATGATCAGGGAAGCAACATTTAATTAATCTGTTTTATTTTGTATTTAAGGTACTTTTATTTTTAGGGCCCAGTGCAAGTAAATGTGATGATTACAACTACAGGGCAAAAACAATGGCTGCCAGTTGAGTTCTTAACATTCTATTAGCTTAATGATTCCATTGGTGATCAGTGCACATTTGGCAGCACTTTTTATTTTCCATGCATGGAACATAATTGCTACATGAACAAGAGCCAATCAGATTTCAGGACTTTCTCTTACTATTTTATAATGCAAGATTTACCCACAGGTAAAGATCTTAGCTGTCCAATCGGGTTACAGGATTTTTTATGTACATTATATAATTTAAATGATGTACGCTTGGCTTGCAAATGTCATATTTTAAGACTATTCTTTTTCTGGAGTTTTCAGATAATGATTCCATAGAACATTTGAGTATGACTCATATTCAGGCCCAGAAATATTTTATGATACAGTCTTGAATGTGAATCATACCCTAGTCCAAATATACTTTATAATATATTGCAGTTTCCACACATCCAACTGTGTTACTCTCCTTCTTAATGCTACATTGAGAACTAGAGCGGAATTAAATTAACGAAAAGGCACGATTTAAATGACTTTGCATTACCTAAGACGTGAGTGTGGGTTAGTTAAAGAAGAAGACATGACAGAGTGGGTGTTAACTCCCCGTTAATGTCCCAGTTGGTGAGCTGATGTTCACGGGATATAACACCCACACTGGAGTGTCTTATTTAACTTGCAGAATGAATTTGAGTGTTTTTTAAGGGTATTTTCAGTTGGGACCACAGGATGTAACTAGAAGTGTTGCTTTGTCTTCAGGAGATTTGTGAATGCCTGTCTGTTAACTGTCTTCTGCATCCATTGACATGATGGATAACATCACCAGCCTTCATTTCAAAAAGGTTGTTCGCACTGGCAGCTTGATCGTGTAGTGTAGACACAGCAGACGTAGCTGAGACAGGTATGTTTCTCAGTGCTTCTTGCTTCAGTTTTTGTTGCTTTGCAGCCTTGGGAGGTGGTGGTTCTCAGTGCTTTAGTTTAAAGTTCTTTGTATGTAATGTCTTGGCTAGTGCATGACATTGAAAAACCAGCTAGCATTCTTATTTCTGTAGGGTAGGCCGAATTTTTTTTTTTCTCATGTGATAACATTGTTTATGTGAATATGGCCATTTTGCATGTAATAGAAAGTTGTAGTAGGCCTTTTTTCTATTTTCATATGTGTGTGTGTGTGGGGGGGCGCTGTATAGGTCTGTGTTTTACTTTTGACAGAGTTGTATTTTTCTGTGAAGTTGAACACTGCATATAATGGTAAATTTGAGCTGGCTTTTTTCTGTGTTTGTGGGCTCGGTTTGGTGATTGTCAAGTGGTTGTGTTTCACTTGCATAGTGAGCATCTGACCTGAAGTGTTAAGCATGTCCCCTAGTCATGCTGTATCCCATTAGCACTCCCCCAACCCCATCCAGGTTTTAGCATTCTGGGAGGCAGACTTGCTCAGACCCCACTCCTTAACTAATACAAACAGTGAGCAACAACAGAGCGAGTCTGTTGACTTGCCAAACTCGACAGGGTTACGTGCTGAGCACCAGGAAACCCTTGAGTATGGTGGACTGCAGTAGCAATTAGTATAGTAAACTTCATGTTTAACAGTGAAAACAATACACTCTTGGGGTTAAGTTGCCTTTATTAATCAGCCTCCTGGCTTAACAAGAAGCAGGTCACCCTGGGCTGGTGATCCAGGCAGCCTATCCCTTGATTATGCCTTGCTGCTTACAAAAATTGTGACTTTGAATCTAGAGAATAATCTTACCAAGTTCAACAAAACATCATAACTGTATCAGTAAATATATCTTCGTTTTAGTAGTTGCAACAGCTTCTCATCTAACTACGTTTCAGACCGTTGCTGCATAGCATATGATGCAGCTAGACCAGGTCCATCTGAGACTTTTCTCTGTGTAATAATTTGTCAGTGAAAACAGGCATAGGGGATTGAAATGAAAACAATAATGGAGGGATACACTGTAAAAAGTATGCTACTTTTTAAATTAGGGGTAATCATTTTAAATATGTAGGTACCAATTTGCCCCCGACTTTTTTTTTTTTTTTATAATTTTGGCATTTGATTGCATTTGTAGCACAGTCTTCCTTCAGTGTGCCTAGCTGATACAGGGTGCAGTACTTCACCCTGCTGTGTGGAAACAGGCTATGAGGCAGCACCAGAAAAGGAAACACAAGGAAGAGAAAATACTTTGTCTACAGTGTAGTCTAGTGGTCAGAGCATAGGCTTGGGGGCCACGTGAGCCAGATTCAGATCCCGCCTGAGCCACTTCCTCACTTTGTGACCTTGAACAAGTCACATAACCTCTTACTATTTCATTCCAGTCAGCTGTAAAAGTGGACTAAAGCTGGGCTTAACTGAAACTGATGCGTTTCATATTAGCTGGGCTGTCCTGGGGAAACACATTTTTAAAAAGTAAGTAAATAAAAGTAATTGCAGTAACCTAAAGTGGGAGCTACAGTGCGTAAAAGCGGGCAGGAACAGGCATTTAACAATGGCTAAAACCACACAATGACTAAAACATATTGTGGCATCCACACATCCACAGCCAGGTAGACGTACACACCACAAGGTGGTGTCTTGAATATGCAAAGGCTTTAAATGACAAAGGGTAACAGTCTGGGATGACTGGTGTTTGATGGTAAGTGCCGGAGCCTCCAGCAGTTTTCAGGTTTGGAAAATGTATTACGCTTTGCTCAGAACTAATATAATTTAAGCACATGAAAGGAGAGAAAAGTAACAAAGCAATCTGTTCAGAAAGGCACAAGATAAGCGATTGGACAGCTTCAACAAGATTGTGACTAGAAGGGGAATGCTTTATCAGCCCACATCGTTCGAGAATAGCCGCACTCGTAAACCGATGTGTGCCGTTCAGTCAGTCAGTCAAAAATATACTAAAATATAAACAGGATGATTTTGCATCCTATGAGATGAGGCTTGTTTCCAATGACATCCTTAATTCCAGTGTTTCAGTAGTCAGTTACAGTATTACAAATAGAATAATAGATAGGGGACTGTGTATTATGAGGCTGTAATGCCATCAAGATGTTCTCTTGTCATGTGACCCTTGAGAGCAGAGCTCTAGAGGTTCCAACATGTCACCAAAACCTCGAGATGGTATTTTTGGCCGAGTAAGACAGAGCCCCATGCTATTTTTTGTAATATATGGATCCAAGAAGCTTTCACTTTTTTTTACTTCATAAGTGCCCCCCACTTCAAGTCTTACTAATAAAGTGCCACAAACAGCAATTTCTTTTCTAAAATCCTGTACCTGTTGTCACACAAACCAGTTTTTCCTTTTCCTTTCTTTTCCGTTTTTTTGTGTCCCACAACATTGCAACGTTACCACTACCGTCAGCACTTGACAGTCACACTACATTTCAGACCCCAAGCATTCCTCCGATTGCTGTTAAAATATATAAAAAAAAATCAAAAACAACTGAACTGGGTGAGGGCAGGTGAAAGAATGTAGGTCTCCCTATGTCTCTGCCATTAGTCTGTCTCTGTTAAGTGGTATCACTTTCCTTGAGAGAGAGCTATTTCCATGGATTTCTCTTCAGTGGCGAGCTGACTTTTACTGCACACAGCAGTTACAGTAGAAGCTGGGTTGTGCTGAGCATGGCGATTTAGGCAGTGTGCGGGCAAGGCTCTTTCCCAAAGTAGTGTATGCAGGGCTTGGAATGACAGTATTATGAACTCTGAAGGATATCATGACAATTGAATGACACTGTTATGTGTTTTTGTGTGTGTGTGTGTAGGGTTGCCACCTTTGGATGAGGTAAAACCCGGATGCTAAACCACACTCAAACTCCACCTCTACCCCCATTTTATGACTGGCGAGTATATAACTCCTCCCTCCAAAGCCATTTGTAATGTTGGGATAGACATTACTAGTAATAGGAATTAATTTTTATACTGTTATTTATTTGATTTATTTATTCAGGTATTTATTTTTATTCTTTGGCAGCCAGGTTAACTCCCATAGGCCAATAGCCCATTTTACAGGAGTGATCCAGGAGCACAGGAAGGCTAAGTGACTTGCTCAGGGTCACACAGTATGTAAGTGGAGGTTTTGGGAATCAAACTCAGGTCTGCTGGATGTGCCAAGCTCATCCACAGCTTATTGCTCAGCCCTCTGTTAAACACTCTCCAATGTTCCTTTCTATGTCAGTCAGGTATTCTGATGCTTTGACCAATTTTTAATAATGTAATTATCAATGCTTGTAGTACCCTTAATACTGCACTGTGTTCCCCTTTACCTCAGCAGCTACTGCTGTTTCTTTTCATATTTCTAAGACATTCCACAATTTCAGATACACCATTCCATGCGGTTTATCTGAATGACCTGTCAAAGTGTAGATAATAATATGGAATGTTCAGGTAATACAAAAAATTAGAGCAAATGTGGTGATAAAGGCAATAAAAGTTAGATTATTAATTTAACAAAAATGGGTCAAAAACATACCAGACTATAAGGCAAATAAAAAGAAACACATGAGAACACAGAAAGGTGTAAAAGCTGTTTCCTGTCATAGCAGTAAAAGACCATACTTAAAATGCAGAGTTGAAAAGATTAGGTTAATTTACTGCTGATGATCTTAATGGCCATACTTTATACCTCTCAGACAGTCTGGTTTTACAAACAAAGGCAGGTCTGAAGGACTGTGACACCACAACTTCTCTGTAACCTGGACATGCAATGCAGCCAAAACAGTGACTGATTTAATACAGCAGCTTTAAGAGTATATGAGCACTCAAAATGGCCCCAAAACCGGACTGCATTTAATCAAAACCGGATGACCAGATAAGGACCCCAAAAACCGGATTATCCGGTCAAAAACCGGATAGGTGGCAACTCTATGTGTGTGGAATTTAATAGTATTATTTAAGATACCTGTATATTTCAATAAAACTCATACATGTAATATGTATGCACACCAGTTATAAAAAAAAGACAGATACGGTAGTACAGAACATCACATGTACATGCGAAACACAAATTAAAAATAGCTGTCAGTTACACACAGGAGAAATTAGTTAGTGACAACACACCTGTGTGTAGTTTTAAGGTTGTGAGTTTTTTTCAGTCTGTTTTGGGGAATCCTTAGGTAAGTTGTCAACACTATGTGCAAAAGGTTTTTTGCTAGGGAGTCCCCAGAAAGGAATATTGTAAAAATTATTTTTTAAACTGTTATACAGATGCATATTCCCTCTGGCATCTGTGTATGTAGGATCTTCCTTAGCCAGTATTTTAGTAACGGCAGCTGAGGGAGAGAGTGTAGGAAAGTAATTTCTTGTATGAGTGCAGTGCCTCTAAAGGGCCATTCAGTCAGCAGCTTTTGTGTTTGCTGTCTTGTGGTGGTTTGATTCTGCATGTAGGTTTAAATTCCCCTGTGGCCACCTCTGAAGTGTTTGGTAGAGACACCAGCTTGTTTGACCCCTATTTCGTCTATGACACTGTGTCCCTACGATTACACATGGGCGCCTGGAAAGTTGCACGTTGACTGGAAGGGAAGATGAGCCACTTTCTGGCTCATGAACAGATTATGATTTCACAGCAGGAATGAGCAGCTGGAACTGCGCAAGTCTAAGGAGAAGAGGTCCTGTTGTAATGAAAATGTCTTCAATAATGCAAATGGAAGTTCCGGAAATTTAAATTCTTAGGGGATTTCGTGTTGGTGTGTTCTGCCGATACCAGATTTGATTTTGATGGAAATCTCCAAGTGACACAAAGTGTGACACTGGAGGGTGTGCTTGTTCATCAAAAGTAGCTACAAGTAACTGTGTCTGTATCTATGAATATGTTCACCCTTTGAGTGCTGAATGTTTAGAAGGTATTCTAATTCTGGACATACTGTATGTACACACTCACCTCTTGTAATTAATGCATCACTATGCTTGTTTTTGACAAAAACCTGTGTTGTATTGCAGATCTGCCAGATCAGTAACAAGGACCGGATTCAGAAGCACCACTCTAAATACCAGTGCCCAAATGTAAGTTGTAAAACCTTTCTTTGAGCCAGCAAGTTCTCTGCCTGTACCTTAAAATGCCACAGTTCGTACAACAGACTGGCAGTGCTTCCTGAGCAGCCACTCCCTCTGATGGGTTAGAGTTGGATCTCTAGATAAAGAGAACATGAACCTCGTGTTATCATATGTTTTAACATAATTGGCAATGTGGGCATTTGTGTAGCTTCCTTCAGTTCCCTTGCGTTTTCTTCTTGTTTGCTTTGAAGTAACCTGATTTCTCTCCTTTTTAGGGTTCCTTTGCTGGCTGCTGCCTTTTTCCTGCCTGATACTCATTTTTTTTTGTTTACTGATCCATTCAAAGTGACATCAGTTGAGCGGACACTCCCAGTACTAGTTTCCATGCAGGACATCCACTCACCTGGCTCCAGAACTGATCAGTAAATATAATGATCTGATGGGAAAAAGAGGACATCAGCAAAGGACCCTAAAAGAGGGGAAAAGCAAGATTTGAAAACAAACAGAACTACAGCAGGATGATTATGCATTCCCAGATTTCGATCTAGCAAAAACCTGTAAGGAAAGGTTGTTGTTCCATTTGAGGCTAGTTTAGTGAGCATGCAAATAACGTTACCACTTGCTGCTTTTTTTTTTTTATTACATTCCAGGAACTGAAGCTTTGCCAAATACTTGGCTTTAAAATTGATTTCAGACCTGTGTAATAGTTACTGTGGCGGCTCCTGCAGTATATAACCGTAGGGCTTCCTCTTAAATCAGAACAGAGCTGGCTAAATCACCTCGTTACCCTGTCATTTGGAAGATCTTTATTTTCAGTGCATGCCCTATTGTCACAGTGGGAGTGGATCCACTTGAAAAGGAATCCCTTCAGATGTTTTACAAATCATAGTGCCAGTTTTCAGATTTCTACTCAAACTCCGAAGGTGCTGTCTGTACAGTCACAGCTTGGGGAGATCACGCTGTCAGTACAGAATTGGCATTAAAGAGAGCCCCTGACAGCATTTGGAAAACATGGAAAAAAGTAAGATTTATATTCAAGTCCATCCCATTTTCTTTACTACTTCATATACTTTCAGTAATTAATTCACCATTTTCTTTGTTACTAAAAACAGTTGCTTGAAAACAAGATCCCTGTCCCCTTGACTATATCTACTCTGGCTGCTTCTCTACACATGACATCACAACCCCCTGTTTATGGCATTATAATTGTCTCCACAGCGACACATTTTGCTGTCATAAACAGAATTATGATGTCAGGTGTAGGCAGGCAGCCAGAGCTAAAAGGGCAGAGATACTGCATTCTTGCAAATGCCCTTAGTAATAAGGAAATAAGGGTGAGATTTACAGAACAAAATACAAAATATAAGCTACATTTATGGAAGAAAACACCATTGAAAACAGCGAGGAGACCAGCACCTCTACAAGACCAAACTAGCATATGCTGAAAAATGGGGTCACAGAGCCAATATTCACATCCACTCACCACAGCTTCAAATGGTATACAAGCGAAGGTTCTGCTAGAAGGATTGCAAGCACTTCACCAACTACTAGCACTTAAATCCTGTATTCATGTTGCCCATGCATACGGTGAAAAATGTGCAAAAGCAGTACAAAATCCATTTAGATCGACAGAAAGTCCCGGCCCGTTCCTCCCGCTTGAAACAGCCAGCAAGGATCAGGATTTAAATGCTACTAGTTGGTGAAGTGCTTGCAATCCTTCTAGCAGAACCTTCGCTTGTATACCATTTGAAGCTGTGGTGAGTGGATGTGAATATTGGCTCTGTGACTCTAACCCCATTTTTCAGCATATGCTAGTTTGGTCTTGTAGTGGTGCTGGTCTCCTCGTTGTTTTCTTCTTTGTTGTAATTGACCTGGCATGCTCTATCCTTGGTGCTCCAGTTCCATTTTGTAAAGGTACATTTTTGCCTGAATGTTACATTTTTTCAAATTTGTCTCAGGTGTGTCAGTAACTCTTCAAGTAATTATCCCGTTTGACAGATACATGTGAAAAGCAATGTTTCAGTGGTGAAAGGATTGTACTAACCTGGTTAGTTTGTAAAGGAAAGGCATTTGGTTTTAAATAACGCATTTCATACACATCCTATCCCTAAGCCCTTTACAGTACAAGAACAGTTGGGGGCAGTCGCTAGTCCCATATAGAATTCAGGGGGCTAGGTCCAGAGAAAGAAATGTTTAGCCGAGGTCAGACAGTGAGTAAGTGGCGGTTATAGGAGTCAGTCATAAGTCAGTTTGCTTTTAATGAAGGATGTTTCCCAAACCCCTTGATCACAAATGGGTCGTGAGTGCCAACTGTGAAAATAATAATAATTTCCCCCTTACCTGCCAGTAATACATTCTGCTTCTGGGTAAGACAACCTAGAATGTTTTGCAACTTTTGAGGCAGTCTTTTATGAGAAGGAATGGATTACATTTTTGCTCCATGGAATCGGCAACCAACTCTACTCCACCGCTAACATACTCAATCTCGAAGAACATCTGCAATATCACACCTGCATACTAGCTAAAAAGGCTCTACTTGGGCTATGTCCCCCAGGTGTCACCGCACTGCTTCTACGGGCCTCCCACTCGGTCGCCACCTGTAGGACTACCAAAGCCACCTTCCAGGTGCCTAGAGCCAGGACCTCACTCACCAAAGATCCTTTCATCACGAACCGTCTGGTATAACTCCCTCCCCACACATCACAAACATCTAATGGCCAATCTAAACCGCGACATGACACCTCTCCACCCGAGATATATGCCTAATATAGAACACGTGGTGCCTTTCAAACCAGCTCTGATTACGGACTGGTTCTCGTTTAGCTGTCTTCAATATACCACATGTATCCTGCGACCTCTGGGACCCCAGTGACTTATTGTTGTGTGCTCTTCTGCAAACTGCCTATGTTTATTTGGCACTTTGAAGATTCTGTTTTGTATGCTGCATGTATTTCACCTGTACTGTTCCCCACTGTCTTGTCTCACAAGTTGAATGTTCCTCTCCCTGCGACGAGGTGCCTTTGTAAATGAGTCTTTGACTCAAAGGTTGTAAATCCAATATATGAATTAAAATAAAATAAAAATAAAAAACTTGATCCCTTCTACTTACTGATGTGCCATCCCTTCCCTTAGGACTTAGGAATGGTAAGTTTGGGGGCTTTTGTTTCAATTTGTTCACGGTTTTCTTTTTTATTATTACCCATGAGACATGGATTGAGACCAGTGGTCTCATTTTGACCATGTCCAGGCCATGGGCAGTTTTGTTGGGGCATGGTTAACCATCTACTAATTTTATCTATTTAGCTATTTGCTAATTTCTCTCTCTCCCCCCTCCCTCCCCCACCTACCTACCTACCTTTCTCTGTCTGTCTATCCATTCATCATCTGTCTTTCTGTCTGTCTCTCTCTCAAAAGTTTTATCAAGAAAGACATACTGGGCTGGTAACAGCTCATTTACAGATGTGGGAGAATCACAACAAAAACAGTAAGGTGCAGTAAGTACAATAATACAGTTAGCAGGAAAAATGAGTTCATCAGTTAACAAAAGGCATGGAGGAGGTGCAGGAAACACAATCCACTAAGGTGTTGAAGGCTGATAATATTCTCAGTAGTGCGAAAGGCAGACTACAACAGTTGGAGAATGGTCAGCAGCTGTAACTAGGGAGTGTGGCTACAGTTCTGTACTTGTACTGTGCACACACCCCTCCGTGCCTCTCAAAGCCCACAACTACTACTTATTGAATCTGTTCCAAAATCCTCATGTCTCCCTCCCATTCTATTTCAAGTAGCCTTCTCTTCACTATGTGCTGAACTGATTGATGATTGCTCTGCATACCTTGATGTTAGTCTGTTTCTGTAGCTTATCTGTTCTTTGTTATAAATTGCCTGTATTTGCTTTTTATTAACTGTATGTGTACTCTGAGTTAATACTGGGTAACTCTTTGGCTGGCAGTATTGCCTAGAAGTTGGAGTAATGAGCTGTGAATGAGCTTGGTTCATCCAGCAGACCAGACCTTGGTTTGATTCTCACAACCTCCACTTGCATGCTGTGTGACTCTGAACAAGTCACTTAATCGCGCAGTGCTCCCAGGTCGCCCCTGAAAACAGGCACTTATGTCTAGTGGGCCTTATCCAGTTATCAAAGACTAAAATAAAAAAAATATATATATCTCCGTGTAACTACTAGTGTGTTTTGTAACAACTCTGCTGCTGAGCTGTTCCGACAGGATGCACTTGGAAACTAGGTGCATTACCTGCATGAAGCTATACTGAAATGTGCAAATCCTAACTTAGAAAAATATAGGGGTTGCATGCAGCAAGCACCATTTAAATGAATTCCATTTACTGGTTATGCAAGTTCACAGGTCAGTATTTCTCTGTAAACAATAGGTATTCCCTCGGAGCTAATCTGCACCCCAGGCCCTGTTAGGTAATCTAGCTGTTGGGGATTCTGTGCTCCCAGGGTTAGAGCGAGAAAGGTAATCCAACCCCCGAGTGCCTGCATGCAGTTATTAAAGTAAACATGATGCAGCGCATCTCATTACTGGTGTCAGCTGAAGAGACCATATCACCTCAACATTGCAAAGCCTGCATTAGTTGCCTTTCAGGTGGTGGAGAGATGTTAATGCTTTCTATTAATTTGCAAGACCTTGAATGGACTGGCCCCCGAGTATTTCTCAGATCTGTTGGCCACTTACTTTAGCATAAGATCCGATACTGGACAGTTGCGTTCCTCTGATGGTGGCCTGCTGGAAATCCCTATGTCCCTCTTAAAATCTGCCAGGATCAAACCTTTGAAACACTCTCCCTATGACTGCAGTGATGGCTTCCTCTGTAAACTGCATCAAAATCCTTTGAAAGCCATGGCTGTTCCTGTCTTCCTTGATTGACATGGTCATCTGGAATTTTATTGAACTGCTGAAATGTACAAAGAAGTTTATTTTTTATTTTGCATAAAACCCTTTAGGCAGGTGCCTTTTTACCAAGGATTCAGAGTTGTAAGTACTGACATTAAATACATATAGATAGTGATCACAGGTAACAAAATTGGACAGTTCAGGTATTGCTGGTTGCAGGTTATTAAGAAGAAAATGCAGTATACTGTATGTAGGATACATTTATCGGGTTACAAAAATGTTCATTGAAAGCATTTACAAATTCCAGAGGTAGCAAGCAAAGGCAGCAGCTGAGGTTTAAATGATTTGATAGAATCGCACCCTCTTATTGTGTCAGTCAGATAATTTCACTGTCTGGCAAATTGAAAGAAGAGTTTTGCCCCAGAGAGGTTCTCCTGTGAGATAATAGCAGAGAGTGGTGTGCCACACATCTGGTAACATATTTATTGTCTATATTGTCAGGAAGGGAGATGGGGGTAGAACTGGAGGGACAAACTCTGGCCACCCAGGAGATTGGGGGTGGCGAGGAACAAGCTGGCAGTCGTAGGCAGAAGGAGGAGTATGGTAGGGCATGCACAGATGGGTGACCCCCAGGCTGACAGGGGTGGGAAGAGCAAGCTGGGGGGCGACGACAGAAGGAGGAGCCTGGAAGGAACAAAAGGGCTAATAAAGAGGGGAGAGGGTGATTCTGCTGGGGGACTCCATGATCAGGGGTATCCAGTGGGAGGGGGTGGCGGAGAGTAAAAGCAGCCCAGTCAAGGCTAAATGTATCCCAGGACTATCCGTACACAAGGCCAAATTCCAGCTATACTCGATAGCACTGGAATGCGGGGGATCCCCATGCTTCCTAGTACATCTGGGAATAAATGACTTGGAAGGGAACAGTGAACTAGAAATACAGGCTAGGTTCCGGGAACTGGCCAGGGTTTGCCACTCTATAGGAAGCACAATTTCCTTCTCTGAGATTCTGCTGGTACCAAGGGCAACCGGGGAGAAAAAACAAAATCTTAGAGGGGTGAACCAGTGGCTCAGGGACTGGTGCAAGGCAGAGGGGTATGGGCTGGTTGGGGACTGGGTGAGAGGATAAGGAGCTATATACCAGGGATAGGTTACACCTCAATCTGAAGGGGAGGGAGATCTTGAAACTAAAGCTTGCTGGATTTATATTCGAGAGGTGGGGTTTAAACTTGTAAAGGGAGGAGGGTTAAATAAAAGAAAGGCCCCAGGGGGGCTGCTTGAGGTTCCAGTTCTAGGACATGAAAAGAGTGCAGTGGACTGCGTTGCAAATCCATGGAGAATTGGGCAGAAAAGGGACTGTGCAGGGCTGAGGGGACTGGAGAGGTCAGAGTGGAAGACAGTCCTGATCAGTGCCAGGAGCATGGGCAATAAAATGCCTGAGCTTCAGGTTATGCTGGCTGAGGGAGCAGTGAACGTGGCGGCAATTACGGAGACATGGGCTACCTAGAGAAATGATTGGGACCTAAACTTGGAGGGCTGCAAGATATTCAGGAAAGATAGATGAATGGGAAGAGGGGGAGGTGTTGCGCTGATAGTCAGAAATGACATAGTGGTTAGTGGAGTGGAGGAGACTGAAGGGGGTGTGGAGGCAATTTGGGTTACCCTGCAAACAAGGGGAGGGAAAAAATTGAAAACAGGGGTGGTGTACAGGCCCCCCGCAATAGAGGAGGCTCTGGAGGACAAACTGGTTGAGAACATCAAGGGTCACTGTGACCTTGGAAAGGGTATGGTGGTGGTCATGGGTGACTTAAATATGTCGGGGGCTCATACCTCTCAACTGTACCACATTACGAGGAATGTTCCTCATTTTACTTCACAAAAGCTCCCTGTTCCACATTGTGAGGACTTGTCCCACATTCAGTGTTAACATTTTAAAGCAAAACTCCATAGTAAATGATGCAAAATATATAATTTTAATTAATAGCAGACTTTCTGAACATAAATGCAAACATTTTCACAGTGTTGTGAGCTTCTAATGTAAAGATTTGATTAAGTGTTCCACATTTTGCCCATTCTTTCCACATTTTGAGAGGCAATGTTCCACATTTGGGGGACAAAAGGTTGAGAGGTATGTGGGGGCTGACTGGGACACTATGACATCCTCTGTGGCCAGGGAACAGAGACTGATTGATGTCTTTCAGGATGCCTTCCTGGTCCAACAGGTGGGGGAACCTACTAGGGAGGGGCAGATATTGGACGTTGTCCTAGCGTACAGTGACCAGATAAGGGGCCTGGAGGTGTGCAGTCCACTGGCGGATAGTGACCACGCCATGGTCTGGTTTCTGCTGTATCTAGGTGGGGAGGAAAAACGCACTAACACAGTAGTGGCAGACATCAGGGGAGCGGACTTCGTGGGCATGGGTAGGATTCTGTGGGAGAAGTTGGACAAGATTAGGCCGGATATGGATGCTGGAAGCTTGTGGGAGACCATTAAGAAAGGGGTGCAAGAGGCTACTAGGTCCTGTACAAAAGTAAGGCGATAGCATGGTAGAACCAGCAAGTCATGTTGGTGGACCAGGGAGGTGCAGGAGGTGGTGAGGGGAAAAAAAGACTGCCTACGCACGTTTTAAGTGCTCAAGGGGGGATAAGGAGTGAGGAGAGTATGAACTGATGGCCAGGAGGGTTACCAGAGTGGTGAGGGGAGCCAAGGCGGGGATGGAGCGAAACCTGGCTAGGGATATCGGGGGGGGATTCTATAGATACATAAGGGAGAAGAGAAAAGCAAGGACACAGATCAGCAGGATTAAGACTGGGGTGGGCTCAGAAGCAGGGGAACAGGCAAAGGTGCTAAATGAGTACTTTGCCCCGATCTTTACAGAGAGAGAGAGACAGGGGATCCCTGCAGCCTGATGGGAGGGAAGAGGAGACAACAATATCAAGAAGTCAGTCTGAGACCAGAGGACTGAAAGAGGCTAGGGTACAGGCTGGACCAGACCCAGAAGGGGTGGGCAGTTACATGAGGGGGAGAAATCACAGTGGATAGGGTAAAGGAGGCCCTTCGGAAGCTAAAAACTGATAAGGTGCCGGGGCCGGACAGGCTACATCCGAGAGTTATGAAGGAACTGGTGGAGGAGCTGGCAGCTCCACTGGCTGCACTCTTTAATACCTCTCTGCAGACAAGATGGATGCCCCAAGACTGGAGGGGTGGCTCATGCAGTGCCTATCCACAAAGGGGGCTCTAGAGAGGAAATGGGGAATTATAGGCCTGTCAGCCTAACGTCTGTGGTAGGCAAAGTAATGGAGGGCATTATCAAGGAGAGGCTTGGGAGGCAGCTGGAAAGGTTAGGGCACCGGGATGATAAGCAGTATAGCTTTGTCCCGGGGAGATCATGTCAGACCAACCTCGTAGAGTTTTATGACTGGGTGAAGGGGGCCCTGGACAGACAGGCCAGAGGATGTCCTATACCTAGATTTCAGCAAGGTGTTTGATTTGGTACCCCATAATGGACTAATAGCAAAGCTGGGGGAGATGGGGGTGGGAGGACAGGTGCTCAGGTGGGTAGAAAATTGGCTTTCGGGGCGAATACAGAGGGTAATGGTCGGTGGGATAGTCTCCTCCCCAGGAAGATAATCAGTGGGGTCCCCCAAGGTTCAGTATTGGGGCCACTCCTGTTCAATGCTTACGTCTCGGATATAGGGAGGGGGATTAGGAGTAGGCTGAGTCTCTTAGCGGATGATTTCAAACTGGGAGCACTGGTGGATAGGGAAGAAGTGAGAGAGACACAGTCCAGGGGGACCTGGATACCCTGGAGGGGTGGTCAAGGAGGTGGGGATTGAAGTTTAATGCAAGGAAATGCAAGGTACTTCATTTGGGGGTCAGAAACCCAGGCCATGTATACACCCTGGGGGGAGGAGGGTCGCACTGCAAGCCACATTGGGCGAAGGGGATCTAGGAGTGGTGGTAGACGTCAAAATGAATAACTCCGAAAATTGTAGAAGAACCGCAGCCAAAGCAAACAGAATACTGGGCTGCATAGCCAGGGGAATTACATCTAGGAGGAGGGAGGTGATCCTCCCTCTATATAATGCCTTGGTCAGGCCACAGCTAAAGTACTGTGTACAATTCTGGAGACCTCATCTGAAGAAGGACATAGCACTGCTGGAGGGGGTCTAGAGGAGAGCGACCTGGATGATTCAGGGCATGGAGGGGAGGCCCTATGAAGAGAGACTGGAAGAGCTCAGGCTGTACACTCTGGAGGAGAGGAGAGACAGGGGAGACATGATAGGGGTATTCAAGTATGTAAAAGGAATAAGCAAGAGCGGAATTCAGGGGCTGTTCAGGCTAAAGAAGGGGGAACGACCAGGAGGTGCGAGTGGAAGCTGGAGGAAATAGAGGGGAAACGTAAGAGACATTATATCACTTAGAGGGTGGTGGAGCCCTGAATGCGCTGCCCAAGAGGCTGGTGGAGGAGGGCATAGTGGAGGGCTTCAGGAAGGGTGGGACAGGTACAAGGGAAACTGAAGCCAAAGATGACCCTCTCGGGGGCTTGGGGGGTTGGGAAGGCGAGCACCTACTAGGGGCTGGCTACCGAGCAGACATAACAGACCATTAGGCCTATTCTGCTGGCTTTTAGTATGTTAGTGTATATTTGCACATGGACTGCAAGCCACGGGAGAGCAAGCTTCCTTGAGCTTAACTGTCTAACACCAGTGTATGGTAGAGCACCCTCGAGTTGAGGTTTAGCCAGTTCAGTTTGTTATACAGAACACAGGTATGGGTATCAGCTCTAAGGTGAAGCACAAAGCAGCAGACCCCTGACCCTGGACAATACACTGTCATTCGCTGACCTGTAGACCAATACCAGTTTTTGTATTTATTGCCTTAATTAGATGGTCCGCATGATGAGCAAATGACAGGGTACTGTCACGGGTTAGGCCAAGGTATTAAAGGTTTTCACCTGCTCGAGAGTGGCACCAATTTAGGTAGAAATGATAAGATCAGGGGAGAGGGTGATCTTAAAAATCAAAGCTATAATTTAAAATGTTTAAGTACATGAATTAGAAGAGGCTAGTCAGATTTGTGCTTCGTGTCACTGAGTTACATGGTGTCCTGGAACACGCACTGTTTTACCCAAGATGCTGTATCTCGCACTGTGCTGGACTCCAGCATTGCATCTCATGTTTCTGCTGAAGTGAGTAGTCACCCGGCTGGTGCTCCCAGCTGATTAGATGGCCAAGTCCTAAAGATTTGTTACATGTTTAGTTATTTTGGTTTAGAGTTTTTCTAGTTTCTAAACTGTGTATTTTCAGCAAAATATAGTTATTTTTAATTGTTTTCATGGTTCCTGAAAAGGTTCTGGGAACCGTGGCCTAAACTGCAAATATACTGTGCTCAAAATGACTGTGGTGGAGTTAGCAGTTTAAAATAACTGTCTAGCGAATGTTCAGATATGTTCTGTATTATTCTGCATCATTTGCATTTATTGGTGTTCTTTTGGTGATTTGGAATTGCACAGCTCAATGAGCTCTGAAAAGGTGTTTGTTTTTTTAAATTAAATAATACTTAATAAACTTTTATTATAACACATAAACACATGATACCATATACCTCCCAAAGCAAATAAGTACATCCCATATTTATACAACGTGCAGTTAAACAATTTGGCATTTCATGGTAACAGTTATGTTGAGCTGTACAAGTATTCATGTACTAATCCTCTTAATCATTATGAGTTTCTCTGTCTTATAATTACCACTTACCAGTAGTATGACGTTTTTCCTATTTTTTTTTTTACATGATTTCATGCTGTTCTTTACACTTTAAACAATTTTTTTTAATTTTGTAATTTGTTAATGATTAGTTATATCACTCTTGGTAAGTAAGGGTTTCTTGCTCCAGCCAGTGACACATTATGACTTTTGGCTACAGTGGCTGTCAAGGCCATGTGATATTTTTGTGAGCCTATCAGGTATTGCCTATAGCTACCTAATATGCATACCTCTAGTATAAATGCTTGGGTACAGCTTTTCCTATCTGGCTGAGCAGAGGGGTCTGGCATTCCCACAGTATGTGGAGGACTGTACCCTCCTCTTCATTGCAGCTATAAGAGATGCAGGTTGGGAGCGTCCCCATCCTGTGGAACTTCTGGAGGTATAATGCATCTCCTTTAAGAGATTATATTGAATAATGCTGAGGTTGTCCACTTTTATGCATTTGTATACATTCCCCCATATTTCTTCCCACTTAAAGAGCCCCATATTGGGACAACTTTAAAAAATGTTAATTCTTAGCACACAATTTAACTTGCATTTATTGTTCTCAGGTAACTTTCACCCTCATTTCTTTATTACTAAGAACATTTGCATGAAAACAGGATCCCTGCCATATCTGCTGTAGTTGCTTATCTACACAATTCTGCTTACAACATCACAAGTATGTTGCTGTGGAGGTAATTTTGATGTCATAAACAGGGGCTTGTTATTGTCAGGGGTAGACAAGTAGCCAGAGCAGATTTAAACATCTATTGGGAGATCTTGTTTTCCTCTACATTTTTGAGTAATGGGGGCGGGAGAACAGCAGATATATGAAACAATCTGTACTGGGTTGAAACCTTACATTTTGTGAGTTTTTCCAGTGGTATCAGGACATCTTTAAAGGTGGCACTATTGTCGGGGAGTGCATTATACCAGTACTGACCAATCGCACTTCTCCCCTGCCAGCAGCAGTAGGGACAGGTGGGAGTGTATTTTGTAACTAGTATTGGACCCTGATGTTACTGTTTTGAGTCAGCTGGCTATTTGACCTTGATCATTCAACCATGGCTGTGACCTGCTTAGCCACCAGGTGAGCAAGTTGTAGAAATGTAAAAAATGACTTTATCTGCCCTTTGTCTGGCTTGGAATGTTCTAAGTCAACAATAATACCCAACAGGGTGGGGGCAGTATTGGGCAATACCGGACCGGCCAGGGGCGTAATGAGCTTATAGCTCCTGGAAGGTCTGGTATTGCCCAATACCGCCTATCCTGGAGGGTATTATTGTGCTTAGAAAATGGACTACCTTGCAAAATAAAAAATAAAAATAAAAAAAATGAAACATTTGTTAACACTTTGAAACAAATTGTATTTATTTAGAACAAATTTACAAGAACAGAAAAAATAGTCCCGTGTGGGATAAATCAGAGAACAAAGCTTACTTTTGTTTTTTCTTTATAATAGATAACAAAATACCTACATCAGTGGTCAGTCTACTATTTGTTATAGGTGATAACGTTTATGGGGCAATTGAAAGTGCAGGATGTTGGGCTAAAGAAAGTCTGTGTTCCTGGGCCCCTCTGACCTGATAGGCTGTTAGTGGATTCAGTGTCCAGGTTTTGATTATTGGCAGTCTGATTTTCAGGCTGTCCTACTGTGTTCTGTAGATTGTCTGTCTTCTTATCTTGTTCTTCTGTCGTCTTTTGCTGCTGCTTAGATGTGCTACTTTCTTGGACAGCTGAATATAAACAACAACAGAAAAAAAATACATTTAGAACACTATTTACTGAGGGCGCTACAAATAGAGCCATTTGAACTTACCTGTAGATGGCATGCTGTTACTACTCCTAGGACAGAGCGCCACTGTTTACGATCTGTTGAAGAAGGTCTCCAATAAGTAGATAAACTTGTCTGAGATCTGTGGCCAGTCACTGATGTGATTTTGCGATTTGAAAGACCAGCATCAGAAAGGATCTGGACAGCTGTAGCTCTGATACTATGGTTCATGTATTTGTAAGACAGCTGAACTTCATTGCTGATTTTGCCCATCAGGGAACCAAGGTAGATTTTCCCATGGGCTCGCAAGTATAGCAGTAAGCCTGGGTGTCTAAGAAGTCCTGGGGGCACTTACGGGGGTGTACATAGAAAGCTTTGGCATTTGGAGGAACTTTAGATAGATATTTTAAGAAACATTTTACTGGGCAAAGTTGTTTTTCCGGTTCTTCAAAAATAAAACCTCTCATGTTCTCTCTATTTATTTCAGTTGGGTTTTTGTGTCTGCGTTGTAACTTAGGGTTATATACTTTGTGCCGCTGTCATCCGTTTTAACTTCAGAGGAATCCATCTTTAGGTCTCGCAGTCCCTCACGCCCACGCCTTGCCATATGGAGCTGGACATCAAACCATACCCTTTTTACAAGTCCAGGTGCAGTATTGGGTGATACTGCAGCACTTGCTCTCAGTTTCTGTAGTTCAGGTGATGAGATGGCAAGGTAGTGGCTGGATGTGTTCTTCTGTGCCTTTCTAAGCTTTTTTGAGCACAGATTGTAGCTCATTGTTTGATGATTTAAACTGGGGGTCACTTAACATGTTTATGTTTCTTGCTACTTCGACACTACTCAGGTGACGGTTTATGCCAACCGTAGTGCACAGTATCCAGCCACAGAGGACTCCTGCCCCTGGGTAGGCCTGACTTCTGCATAAAACCCACGCAGATTACTATTCAGTTGCTCCAGTGGGTCATTATGCCAGTCTATGTCAATGCTACTCTGTGTTGCCTGTTCTTCATATCCTGCCACTGCCCACTTGGTGTTTTTTTTTGTGTTTACTTCCACCCTGTCACTTTCTATGTTGTCTAGCTGCCTGTCACTTATGGAGACAAAATGATCACTTACAGTTTTTTCTTGCTTTTTCCGTTTTTTTGGGTGGATCCACTGTACTGCTGGGAAACATTTTGTCAATTGTTGTCACTGCTTGCATATCAGTTGACAGCTTCCGTTTGAAATTTACACTGTTGATGTCTGCCAGCAGTACTTCTGATTGGCTAATAGTGGTTGCTGGTGGCAGCGGATAACACTATATTGGGTTCCGCTTCTGTGTATGACAGTGCCGGTATTTTCTTTGTTTTCCCTACCGCAGGTGGACATCCATCTGCAGTGTGGAAATTCAAGAAAATACCGGTGCTCTCATGGACATTCATGTCACTAGGGGCAGCGGTCTCACAGACAGTATGATACTGCTAGGCATATTTGGAGCAGCATAGTAATCGCTGATTGCCCTTGCGTGAGTACAATCATTTACCTACATTGGGCACTCTTTTACATTTTTATTTGTTTAACAAAGGACACGCATGCTTCTTCATTTATACGTGGGCCCCAACTGCGTTCTTGTCATGCTGGTCACTTTTTACATTTTTTTGAACGAAGCAACAGCCGGAGATGCTAACTTTATGTTTGCAGTCAGGGAACACTGCTTGACATACAACGACAGCAGCACATTTTTACTGTTGAAAGATGCTTTTTTTAAATACACTGTGTGATGTCAGGGAACAGGGTGCGAGAGGACATGCGAACGGGGGACTCAGTCAATTTATTTCGGCAGCTGGTCGCTTTGGGTGAACACAGCGCTGTGTGCAGTTTATTTCCTGAGTTGGTGGGGACATTATCTGCTTTCTGTGCATTTACTATGGGTTCTGTGGCACAGCTTAAACAACCGTTGTCAGGTTGCTGTTCCAAGCCACTGTGTTCTCGCGTCACAGGAAAGTGAGGTGGGAAGCCTTTCATTTGAATCACTAGAGCTGACAACGGCTGTTAACATTGTGCCACTAAAACCATAGTAAACGCACTGATAACAGCTTATGTGCACAACAAATCTGTTATTTTATGTGCAATAAAATCGCCGTCTAGCTTTTGACTATGAGATGTTATGAACATGCTGGGGTCAAGACAGGCCTTTTAATTGATTTATGAAGCCTGTTACACTGGGAACAGATTTGCTGTGTCCCTCGCGGTTTGGTTTGCTTTGCGTTTACTCAGCGAGGATCTACTGTTTTCTTTTTTTTTTTTTTCTATTAACCGTACAGACACTCTTTTCTCTCTTGCACCATGGTATGGCAGGGTCTATCTCTTGCTAGATGAGAAAAAAAAAAATAGCTGCTATTTACTGGTGAAAATTCTATAAATTCAATTACATTCTAAGGTTTTCAGGGGGCCAGAGACTGGGACTCATTTTTTTATGGTCTCTAATGACTGATACCCGCCCAGCTAGGTGGTGATGTTAGCCAATCAGAAAGTAGCCTTTCTCTTAACCATTTTCTAAATTGTATTAGTTTTCCATATAATACTAAATAGTCAAGAGATGAGATAGTAATCCTGCTTCACCTACTTCAAAAACACGAGACTATTGGTACATTATCTATCAGGTTCTTTAAAGCAGCATTGTAAAGAAAAATGTTTTTCTAAAAAACTAGCTTCAGCTACAAATAATAAAAATATTGGCATACCTGTCAGAATTACGTTATTACTTTTTTACGTACCTTTATGCCGTGCTCCATGTTTTTTTTTGTTTTTTTTTTATTTTCTTGATCATAACCCTTGCCAGACCTAAAATGCTATTTGTAAGCTAAATGTGGCGGCCATCTTTTTTTTTCTTGAGAGAAAACTAAATTAAAACATTTATAAAATAGTCAACTTTTTGTGTAATTAGAAAACTTTGCCACCAAATAAAACTGAAAAATGCAATCAATCTGTTACAGTGAAAAAAGATAGGGTCTTTTTTCGTTGCCAAATTTCATTGCCGTTGCTGCTTTAATATGGGCAGGCCCACATCTCTGGATTTATTCTTAGTAAGTGGCATTATTTCCCATGTACCCTTCCTGATGTTCCTATAGGTGATTGCTTTGGCTGTGGACATAATTGCTAGAAAGGACAATGTAGCGAAGCTTCTATGTGAATTCATTGTGATCTGCATAATCGTGGTTCAATTTTTAACCCCTGTGGGGTATAGCCCACAATTTGTCTATCCTCCTCTTACAATTTGAAATATTTACTACCATGAGCAGTATAACATATGTTTGGTAGCTTTAGTCGACCTAGGTGCTTCAGGGCTGCTTGTTTCATGTATGTCCTTTAGAATAGTTTTGCTATCCTGGTTGAACCTTGATACAGTATCATGCTGTAAACTTTGCAAAGCACGTTAAGGGTAGCAAATACAGTAGTCTGGATAATAGGTTCATCTTTAGCACATTAATTATACTGACCAGGGACAGTGGTAACCTAGCCCACCTTTCTAAGTCACACTTTATTATTGATATTAGTTGGTCCAAGTTGTAAGGTTTTAGACTCAGGCAGTTTATGGTAAGATCATTGCCCAGGTATTGAAGCTGTTTGGGAGCCATTTGCAGCCTACTTGAATAATTTCTCTTTTCTAACACCAAAGTTGAGTGGCATAACTAGGATTTCTAGGGACGTGGATATGATGTTCAATCCACACTTCTGGTAGTGTCCTCTCCCCTTTAAGACTCGCGGGAATGTCTTCAGGCTGGCTCCTTCCACTCACCTGGGTGGAAACTCCCTCGGCACTGCCCCGTGACATCAGATCTTCCTTTCCTCTGGAAGAAGGTTCCCTCCTTACCACTGTCACGCTGAAGACGCCCTTTGCTTTATTTCTTCTACTTTCGATAAAAGACGTCTTCAGGCATTCTACTTCTCGCCGCCGAAATGGACGATGCGAAATCCGCTCTGGGGTTTCGACAATGCGGTTGCAGGCCGAAGATGTCTAGAATAGATCTGCACACCTTGTGAGTATACTGCCTGGGCCATGGCACGATACCCAGGGCTGCGTCCTTTGCCACATTTTCCATCCCTCCACCTTGGAGTACTGGTTAGCCTACTTGCTCCTCGGACGTCTGGATGATCGTGACCCACCCGTAAAATCCAAGGACACCTGTCAGGTGGTCCCCGCAGCCACAGGGTCTGCCAAACAACTCGTGGCATTTGAGGAAGTTGTGGCTTAGACTTTTTTGCCACTCTCACTGGGTGCCTCCTTTACCGGGGCATTTAAGGAACTGCGCCAGTCCCTTCCCAACATTGGGCAGGGTACATCGGGCACTAAATCTAAAAAATCTAAAAAGAGAGAGAGAACGAAACCAAGAAATGATCTCGTCATCGGTCGTGATGATTGGGAGCACTCTTGGACCTCTGATTCCTGTGCTTCGCCAGAGTTGCCGACTATGGTCGGTGCTTCGGCTCTGG
The DNA here is from genome assembly GCA_016271365.2 of Neoceratodus forsteri. Lineage (NCBI taxonomy): Eukaryota > Metazoa > Chordata > Ceratodontiformes > Ceratodontidae > Neoceratodus > Neoceratodus forsteri. The sequence goes on along the minus strand of CM057450.1, from coordinate 879,421,228 downwards.
CCACTGACCCCATAGTCTCCCCATCGGTCCAGTTGGTTGAAACTCAGGTTGATGCCCCTGAGGTCTTTCTCAAACCAGTTGACCTGTTGTCTGCCGAGGAGGTCGATACCTCCCTCTTCAGGACTCCGGTCGTACCACTTTCTCATGGAGGGATGGACCAGGCCACTGTTCCACCCCTCTTGACCCAGAGCATCTGGACCAAGAGAGGCCTCGGCTTTCACTGGCCCTCTCTGAGACCTGCTATTGGTCTCCCAGTGACTGATGTTCTGCTTCCGGGGCCCCGACTCAGGCAGCCTGCGTTGATCCCACCATTCACGCTCTCAGCGCTTGGGCAAGCATCGCCACTGCAATTCCTCATCCAGCGAGGAGAGGCACAGGTGCAAAATGCGTCAGTGCTATGAGGATCTCATGTGGCAGCAGGTTTGGTTTACCTGGGGGGGAAGTCTGTCCCTGCTAACCCAGCCCTTCCTTGGCTACTGCTGCCAGAGTTGTAGCTGACCCTGGCTCGCCAGGAGCCAATTTGTGCAGTCATGTTGTGGTCCCCTCCGGCCTCTCCACTGATCTCAGTGGAGCCGCAACCCTAGCAGCTGTCGTGTGGCTCTCCAACAAAGGACACTTATCCGGACAAGGGTTTACCCCATCAGCTGTCGGTCACCATCACCCTGGACCGCCCTTGCAGGGTGAGCGGGTACTCGGGCAGTCAACCGCTCTGCTACGATTCTTCGGAATTGTAGGGGTCCCCCCTACACTCTTGACCGCTGGGTGTGGAGTCAGCAGGGGACCTCTTGATGGATCAGGGGTCCACATCCTTCATGGGCCTTCTCCGTCTTATTTCTGAATCTGCGAGTCTCTGGAGCCTGTTCAGAAGCAGGAATGGTACCAGCTGCCTGAGATTGTTGACCAGGGCGACTCTCCTGTGGAAACCTTCCTGGTTCAGGATGCTGTCCTTGGTTCTGCCCTGGAACTGTGGCAGAACCCAGCCTTCTGCACTCTGCTGTTGGCCTGGATGGCCAGGAAATATGCGGGCCTACCGGTTCCCTATCAGGATTCATGGAAAAACCCTCAGCTGAGTGTCTTGTGGCTGACTCCGTGTTTCGGCACACAGGCAATGTGGGGGATGTTGATAAAACACCCCCCCCAACAAAGAGTCCAAGAAACTAGACCTTATGGCCAGGAAGGTGTATGCCTCCTCCTCCCTCGGCCTTCGGCAAGTGGGCTAGGCCCTCCTAATGGCCCATTTTTCACACGCCCTGATGGGTTCTCTGAATTAGGTAATTCCCCATCTCCCTGCAGACTACTGCCAAACATATCATGGACCAAGGCCAAGCGGTAGCAAAACAGCAGTTCCAGACTACCATGGACTTCAGCAATTCTTGCGCCCGGTCTGTGGTGGTGGCAGTTGCCATGTGCTACTGGCCTTGGCTGCGCATCTCCACCTTTATGGTTGACACACGGCACAACTTGGCAGATGCTCTCTTCTTGGGCACCAACTTGGTGGATCCTGGCATGGAAGGGCACCTCACCCGAATTGAGAAGTCCAGCGCCACCCTGGACGCTGTGACTTCTGCCCAAAAGGACCCCAAGGGCTGTAATCATCAAAAGAAGAAGCTATGTTGGCCTGCATCTGCCCCAGCAAACAAACCTCCCCAGTCCCTGGCTGGACAGCAACAGGCTTGGCGTCCCCAGCCAAAAATCAGTGGCCTTGGTCGTCAGGAAGCCAGGAAGTGGAGGTTCTGGCGGCCCCTCCGCCAGTTCCTCCTCCACTTCCAAGCCTGCCCAGTGAAGTGATGGGGGGGGGTGCTTCCCCATACCCATCCTGAACCCCCTATGTCCTCCTGTGGGGGCTGGCTCTGCCACTTCCTTTCCGACTGGTCTGTTGTTACCATGGAGAGGTGGCTCCTCATGGTGGTCAGCCAGGGTCTGCCTCTGGAGATCGGGGCATACCTGACCCACCGAACCCACTCCCCACGAGAGGGCATAAGTGTCCTTCGACATCCTGTCGGCCCTTTGGAACAACATAGCTCAGCTGCTCCACAAGGAGGTCATGGTTTCTGTCTCGGGCCCTGTGGAACACCCAGGGTTTGTCTCCAGGTACTTCCTGTTGCCAAAACAGATGGGGGGCTGGTGCCTCATCACAGATCTGCATGACCTGAACAAGTTCATCAGGCCGTGCACCTTCAGGATGGTCACTCTATCTCAGATCATACCATCTCTCAAGCAAAACATGTGGTTCTGCTCTCTGAATCTTCAGGACGTGTTCTTTCATGCCCAATCCGTCTGTCCCACTACCAGTTCCTCCAGTTCCAGCTGGAAGGTACCCTCAGTGAGTTCCAGGCCATGCCATTTGGCCTGTCCTTGGCCCCCATGGTCTTCACCAAGTGCATTGCAGTGGTGGCAGCCCATCTGAGCTGCCAAGGGTTCCAGATTTACCCCTACCTGGATGACTGGCTGATTGCAGGTCCCTCCAGGTAGGAGGTGGAGCAGTCCACCTACCTGGCCCTCCAGACCTGCATCCGTCTCGGCCTCCTGGTCAGTGAGGCCAAGTGGCAACTCATGCCCTCGCAGGTGATCAGCTTCATTGGGGCGGAGCTTGACTCTTGCAGAGCCAGGGCTTGGCTCCCAGCAGACAGGGCGGAGGCTTTCTCCTCCTTTGCCTGATCATTTCAGGTTGGGCAGTTGCACCCTGCTTGGGACTTCCTGTGCCTTTTGGGATACATGGTGGCCTGAACCAGCGTGGTCTGTTGGGCCCGCTGGAGAATGTGCTTTCTGCAGTGGGAGCTGGCATGCCATTTGTCTCCACGCTAGGGCCACATCGACCAGCTGGTCACTGTGACCCAGCTGATGTGAGACACCCTCCAGTGGTGGCTAATCCCAGAACATCTGCAGGAAGGTATCCCGTTTGTCCGCCCAGAACCGACAGTTATCCTTTTTTTTTTTTTTTTAACTTTTTTATTTAAGAGATATTACAGTATAACAGTACAAGAGATACAATTACAATACCATTAAAAAAACAACTAAAAGCCACTTGATCAATGAAGTACGTTAATGATAAGACCGTCATAGGCAGTCCAGTAGGATTTCATGAGGTAAAATGAGCTTAAACATTAAATTAACACATTTCATGTGAATATGCATATAATCCATGGAGGGGTCTGTTGGCCTAGAGATCTTTTAAAAGAGAAAATTAAACTAAGTTTGTCTATTCGAGGTGTTAACAGCTTTCTCTATACTCAAAGTACAAAATCTTAACTCAAATTAGAAATATTTAGGACCCACCTTCTCCACATAAGCTCAAATTTCTCTTGAGCTTTATTCAGAATAGCTCTAAGGTGTTCCATATAATATATATTTATCATTAAGTCATGCCAAGATTCTAGATTGACAGATTGAGGGGAAAGCCAGTTTCTCTTTATCACTTTTTGAGCTGCCAGGCTGGAGATTCTGAGCAGTTTGCCCACTGAGGGAGTTCTGAGGGGCCCAGTGAAATCCACCAAAAAGTACATCTGGGATGTCAGAATCAAGCCGGGGGAGAAAATCTCCCTCAAGGCCCTCTGCACGTCTTGAACAAAAGGAGTTAGGATTGGACAGTCCCACATTATATGTACTAATGCGGCTGGTGAATGACCACAACCTCTCCAACAAGTAGGGGGTCTATCTCGCTGGTATTTGCATTGTACCGCAGGGATTCTAAAGTACCTTACAAACATTTTCCAGGCATATTCTTTCCAGTGGATAGCTCTGACTCCCCACTGTATTTTGGATAAGTATTGTGTCCATACTTCCTATGGGATTTGAACTCCCAAGTCCTTGGACCAGGCTGCCCTAATAGTTTTGAGAAGAGTCCCCATTGAAGGCAATTATGGCCTTATAAAGATATAAAATCATATGCTCCAAAGAAGCATTCCCTTCTATGGCTGTCCTAAGTAGCACATAAATTATAGGAGGCGGGGATTCTTTCCAAAGCAGGGGTGTAGCTACAAGGGTGCAGGGGGTACAGTGGCACCTGGGCCCACGAGGTTTGAGGGACCCAAATCATAATTTTGATGTTTATTCAAAACTGGTGAGGGGCCCTGTAACATCGCCTTGCACCCAGGCCCTCTGGGAATTTGCTATGCTACTTCTCCAAAGATCCCTAGAAAGGGTTCTAATATAGTCCCTAGCCTGAAAATAGCTGAAATCTATCTGTCCACTCAAGTTTATATTTATCTATCGGGTCCTGAAAAGGGATACAATCTCCTCCTTGTACAAACTGCCATACAAAATTCAGTCCCTCCCTCTCCCACCCCTTAAAACCCAAGTCCAGTCTGGCTGGGATAAAGGAATCAGCATAGGCTAAAGAGACCAGCAGGGGGTACCACTCCTTCAGCTTTTTATCTTTGAGTAGTCTACGCCAATTCTGTAGTGTAGTTTCTGTATAAGGATTAGTACTACCATCTAATCGTGTGGTGCCCCCAGTAGTTAATAATATTCTGTTACTCTGTAGTAAGTCTTCCATCCTGGTCTCCACCCCTTTCCATTTGGCCTTATAAGAATTATTCAGCCAACAGAAGGCTGTTCTAAGTTGGGCTGCCTGGTAATATGTCCTCAGGTTCGGGAGCGCCAGCCCTCCTTCCCCTTTGGGGAGCTGAAGGATCGATATCCTAACCCTTGGTCTCTGTGAACCCCATAGGATTGTACTTACTCTTCTATTTAGCCCATTTATATAGGCCACTGGGAGGGTCTGAGATAAATAAGGAAATCTAGGTAGAAGCACCATCCTGACAGCCTCCACTCTCTGTATTAGGAGAACTGGGATTAATGCTCATCTGTCCAAGTCTAATTTCAACCTCTCTAGGAGCGGTGTTAAATTTAAACTGAGTAATGCTGCTTCCTCTGTACTCAGAAACACTCCTAGGCATTTTAATTGCTTCAAATTCCAATTAAAAGGGTAAGCTGTTCTGATTCTGTCAGAGGGGACATAGTGGAGCTGGAGCACTTCAGTTTTGGCTGTGTTTACCTTATAGCCTTCCAACTGACCAAATTCAGTTAGTTTCTCCCACAGTGGGTCAGGGGATCTCTCAGGGTCATTGAGATAGACCAAGAGGTTGTCCACATAAAGGGCGAGCTTGTGTATAGTTCCTTCTTGATCTAATCCTCCAGTCCTCTCCTCCTGTCTCAGCGCTTGGGCCAGAGGCTCCAAGTATAAAACGAATAGGAGAGGGAACAGGAGGCATCCCTGCCTTGTACCCCTCCCCAGTATTATTGGGCAAGACACCCTGCCATTAATTTTAATATATGCTCTAGGGCTAGTGTATAAGTTTATGATTTTGATAAAGGAGTTTGAAAAGCCAAACCCTCCCAGAGCCGCAACCAGGAATGGCCAGGCCACCCGGTTAAAGGCCTTCTCCGCATCCAAGCTCAGCAAAAGGAACAGAGACCCCGACTGGGTAGCATGATGGAGTAAATGTAATGTGTGTTTGATGTTGTCCTGCGTTTGTCTTCCCGGGACGAACTCCCATTTGATCAAGGCCCACTACTCGGGGTAAGATGTTTTGTAGGCACCTAGCCATAATTGTGGCAAAAAGCTTGTAGTCGATATTAAGCACCGATATGGGCCTATATGATGCACAGAGAGTTTTATCTTTATTAGGTTTGGGTAAGCTAGTAATGACTGCATAGTTCCAGGTGTCTGGTACCCTCTCCCCTCTCTGTACCTCTCCACACACCCTCCATAAGGCCCCCCCTTACCTCTTGTCTGAAACTTTTATAAAAGGCTGCAGAATAGCCATCAGGCCCAGGGCTTTTTCCAAGTTTTAAATCAGAGATAGTGGAGTCTAACTCCGAAATGGCAATAGGGGACTCCAGCTTCAGCTGCATCCCCTCCGAAAGCTTTGGTAACTTTAATTTCACTAAGTAGGAAGCAATCTTCGAACCCTCGACCTGGTGGTCCGCATTGTATAGATCCTGAAAATAGGTTTGAAAGATCTGCATAATTTGCTTTGGGGGTATACGCTATCCTATGAGTGACCCTATTTTTGTTTTGGGTAATTGTAGACTGGGAAAGCTGCTGTCTAAGCCTGTGAGCTAGAAGATGAGTGGCCCTAGGACCACTTTCGTAATATCTTTGCCGGAGATACTGCAATGCTTGCTCTGTCTTAACATCTATTAATTTCTGCACTTGTTGCTTGGTGATCTGCAATAATGGGTATACCCTCTTATCTCCTGCTGCATGTTGTTCCTGCAGCTCACAAAATTGTTGCTATCATTTTTCTAACTGGAGGACCTGCTGTTTCTTGAAATTTGTGATATATTTTATAATGTCCCCTCGTAGGACCTTTTAATAGTGTCCCATAAAGTTGTGCTAGATACCTTTGAGGAATCATTATCTCTTCTTATCAGCGGGATACGATCCTTAATCATAGCTGTGAAGTCCTTAAGATTTAACAAATAAATATTGAACTTACAGAGAGTCTGGCCTCTCTCTGAACCCCACTCCAATGATAAGGTCAACTGAGAGTGGTCAGATAAGACAGATGGTGTGTGGCTGCAATCCTATATCTGATATTGATATTCCCCAGAGACCAGGAAATAGTCTATGCGGGAATGCTGACATTCCCATGTTTTGGATGTAGCAGACTCCATTCATCTGTCCAGTATGCCCCCTGTAAGTACTTCCTGATTGCTTTCTGGGCCACTGTTCTCCTGCCCGGGGAAGCTCAAGAAGTATCCACCTGCTCAAGGGTTAAATTTAGATGATCTCCCACAATGAGGATGCCCGACTGAATCTCTGTTATTTTGTGGAGCAGATGTGACACCTCAGACGCCCTTGGCCCCCTGGGGGTATATATATATATATGGAGGCCACCCTAGTCTGGCGTCCCTCTAGTTGGCCCACCACTACTGCCAGTCTCCCTTCAGGGTTCAAATAAGTATTTGCAGCCTGAAATTGAGTGTAATGTGGAATCAAAACAGCAGCTTCCCGCCTTTTTCCATTCTTATAGGAGGAGGCTATAACATGGGTGTAGCCGAATCTGGCCAATTTACCATGCCCAGCTTTATTCGGGTGTGTTTCTTGGAGCTGAACCAGATCTGTTTTCTGTTGCTTAAAAGAGAATAACACCCTGCATCTCTTAACACATTACCACCTGGGCGGCAATTTTGTGTCAGGTAAACAATGGATAGTTCACACTTCATATGGAGCTATTGGAGGTAATGAGTTAACTGGATTATTAAGACCATTTATATTCTGAGAGAGGATCTTAATTCTCTGCCTATCAGCCATTTTTCCATAAATATATGGTCCCTAAGTTGCCAGGTGACCTCTTACCTGTAAACCCCGTGTTATTTAATAGTTTTCTAAGCTCGCCTTGAGCTAACTGGCTTTCTTGTCTTCTGGTTCCTGTATATGTTGCAACAACGAATGGTCTTCTAAGGTCTAGTAACTTGACATTAGTGGCTAACCTTATATAAACAACAACAACAACATTCGCAAAATTAACCATTAACCCTTTGCATAACAGCATGAGGAGGGTAGAGACATTACCAAGCCTGCTCCTCTGCGTACACCTATTTACACATTGGCCCCTAAGGTAGGGGACCTGTTATTTAGTTCCCTAAGATCCCAAGGAAGTAAACAGGTGTTACCCTCCATTAGGGTGGGAGAAGATGAGGCCACCAAGCGGTCCTGGTCCTCCCAGCCCCAAATCAGGTCAGGGCGCAGCCTTACAAGAAGGCTGAAAAAAGTCATCACGCAAACCAAGTAATGATCCAGCATTCTCCCTATTAAAAAAGGGCAACTATACTGCTCCGCCCCTTTTGCTGTCATCCGATTTAAAACAAAACATTTTGATCCCTTTAACAAAGATAAGCTCTTCGCATTCTTTAAATATGTATATATAAGGGAGAAAAGGGCACAGAGTAAATGTGTACTCAAACTAAGATCTGATACCCAGGAGCAAATAGCAATGAGGTATGATCGGTCCGAGCCGCCACAAATAAACAGATTTGCCTTCCAGTCCTCCAGGTGCTCATCCAAAATAATCAGTGTTGCTGAAAAGCGGGAATTACACTGATTACAGTTCAGTGAACCTACAATGCTACATTATTGTGCATATCAAACCTGAAGCTCAGAAGAGTCTAAACATTTAACTAAAACTGATGTCCATTTCGCAGTCACTTAATGGCTTGAAATCGCCAGTTTCTGTGAAATTTTTCCAGAGTTCAGTGCAGGCTCCCTGCGACACTGTTCTAGTTTGTTTTTATCGAGGAAAATGTAGGCTGTATGTCCCCAGTTACCACTGGAGCCCCTCAAAGGTGCGAGAGGAGAGACATGACCCTACCCAAGCTAGAGAAATATCCCAATCTCGCTCACCCCCACTTCAGGTATGGTCTTTGGTAGGGTTGGTGTCGCTCGCTCCGCCTGCCTGATTCTTCATTTTCTGTAGCAAGGTCTTGACGTCTTCTAATGTCTTAGGTACCGTAGCACGAGCTGACGTCTTGTGAGGGTGCCGTTCTGCGATGCGCCAAGCCGGAAGTGGCGTTTGGTTGGTTTTCTCTGCAATATTGTCTGTGCCTGATATCCAACCTCTGCTTCTGAGTTCCAGCAGTACTTCTGAGGGTATCTCATAAACTTTAGGACCCAATTCCCAGTAAACCCTCAAATGAGAAGGGTAAGGCTTCTGGAATCTAATTTGGTCTCTCTAAGCACTCTTAACACAGGCGAGTATGCTGCTCTTTGTTTAGCAATTTCTATGGGATAATCATTGTTAAAAATAAGGTGGGCAGAATTATACTTGACCACCTTTTTAGACCACACTATTTTCAACAGCCTCTCCTTATCCTTGTAACTGGACAGCTTTAGGACAATTGAGCAAGGTCACGCTGAGGGGTCCCTTGGTTTTGGTGCGAGCGCTCTGTGGGCACGCTCGATCTTGACTCGGAAGTCCAGAGGCAGCTCTAATACATCTTTCAATAGGTCCTCCAAAAAGTCTTCCATAGGGCCCGTCTCCGACTCCTCAGGCAAGCCATAAATCTGCATATTATCCCGTCTTGAGCAAGCCTCCAAATCTATTAATTTATTCTGTATTGCTTCCTAGTATGTAGTATGTAGGCAGGTTGTGTTATGCTCCATGGCCGTGATCTTCTTTTCCGCCATATCCATCTTGGATTTGACCTCCTGTATGCGATTATGCAGGGCTGCAAATTCTTGCTTAGTCTCGGCCCTGAATTCTCTTAGCTCCCCAAGCAAGGTTTCAAATCTAGAGCGAGAGAGGTGCTCAGCTTCTTGGTGTGTGTCAGGATCTGCAGAATCATTGCCTGACAGAGAGGGACTCCTGCTCGGCCTCTTCTCCCGAGACAATCTACAGTCATCCTGCTGAATGAGTGCCATTTTGAAACTGGATCAGCTCGATCTGTGACCTCCCTTTTTCTTTAAGGACATTCTGATGATGATTTTTCGGTTTTAGTCAGCTAAAGTGAAGGTTTGGTGGGTGAGTTTTCAGGAGCTGTGTTAGAAAGCGGCCTTTAAACAACATAAAGTCTTGCTGTATTCAGACATAATGCAGTTAGCCCCAGCACTTGAACTGCCCCAGAGAGGAAAGAGTTAGCTCTGTGCAGAAGCATAGAACGTTGAGCTCGAGCTCGGTTTTCAAACCTCTGTCTGTGGTACTTCTAGTGTAACCATCAGATTCTTTACTCCGCCTAACAGTGAAGTCGCTCCAGAGATTTCCTCTGCTTGGTTCGTTAAAAGTAAAGCGTTCGGTTTAAACCGCATTTTTTTGTTTTATTTTCGGATTTCCAGCCTCTTGTCTACAGTACAGGTAGTGTGTAGGTAGATAGTGACTGTGTTTTATTTTGGTGAAAAAAGTGGAAATCGTCTTTTTCTTCGGTTTCTCTCCGGTCAGTCCAGTTTGGAACCGACTTTGTTAAATATAATTTCCCTTTTTCTGGGATTAGTGTGGTGTTCCGGTACCAATCGGTTTCAAAAGAACCAGACTTTTTGCTGGTTCTTTCAAAAGGCCCATGACACGGTTTGTAACCGATCTATTGTTATATTACCTGGCTTGAAAGCTGCAATAGGGTAATTTGTTAGGTTGGCCATGTCTGAGGAACCCAAGAAGAAAACTGGTCCCACTGGGTTTCAACACTGTACTGAGTATGGGGAGGCCTTTACTAAGGCCGACTCCCACCTCATCTGTGTTTATTGTGTGGGGTTTGACCACCTGAAGTCAGACTGCCAAATCTGTAAAAACTTTCCTAAATCCACTCTAGATGAAAGACTGAGTAGGCTGAAGGAAAGGGAGGCTGAGAAGTCCGTAGATCCGGATGGCCAGCCTGGTTCGGTTGTGGCCGAACCTGAGGAGGTGCTTACTGACCTAGGCGATACCTCCTCAGGCAAAAGGAGAGCTGACCCCGAGGGGTTGGTTCCGTCAAAGAAAAAGTGCAAGTCTGCCGGTTTGGATCCCGTATCCCACTTTCCAACTGCGGACGAAATAGCCAAAGCGCTTAGTATTGCCCAATCGCTTAGACCGGGGTACCGGTTCGGTCGGATCAGTCTCCTCCGGATTATGACCCAGATGCTTATTATGAGGAGTGAGAGGGAGACGAAGACTATCCTGGTGATGATGATGAGGGAGCTCTGAATGTGCCCATTGAACCGGACATCTCCCCAGACAGGCCCTCAGATGTCTGTCCTCCCAGGCTCTGAGTCCCCTTCACACTTTTTGTTCTACAAAAAGGTGGCACAAACCCTGCAGCTTCCCTTGGTTGAAGCTGCAGAGGAGGATGAAGAGCCTGATTTTGTGGAAATGATGGACATCCCAGAGTCCAAAAAGCTGTCTGTCCCTCTTCATAAATCCTTGGGGAAACAGACACACAACATTTTTACAAACCCCTAATTCAATACCTCCTGTGGATAAGAGAATGGACAGGAGGTATCCGTTATCAGGCTCAGCTGCGGAGTTCCTTTATAGTCATTGCAGCCATGTTGGGGTAGTGCAGGCTGCAGCCTGTGACAGGGCTAACATTCCTTTGGCTTCACACCCCTCTGGATAAGGACTCCAGGAAAGTGGATGCTATGGCCAAAAAAACAGTATTTGACATCCTCTTTGGGACTCAGACAGGCTACTTATATGGCCTACACAACCAGGTACCAGAAATCCAGATGGGATACGGTTCTGGAACTGGCTAAACAGGCCTCTCCCCAGCTAGCCAAGGAGCTAGAGGTGGTGGCTGCTGTTGGAATTGAGGCATCCAAAATGCAATTTCATGCTGCTGTGGACTCCAGTGATGTGGCATCTAGAGTCATGGCTACATCTGTGTCTCTCAGAAGACATGCTTGGCTCAGATATACTAGCCTTTCACAGGATACCCAGACTAAGGCCATGGATTTTCCTGTAGTAGGTAACTCTCTGTTTGGGGAGCAGACAGAGGCTTACATGAAGAAAATGGATGAATACAGGACCACGTACAGGCATGCAAAGGCCAAGGAAAGGCAGGCCACTCCGCACAAGCAGCAGTTTGGGGCAGGGGCAGGCCCTTTCAAAGGCCTTTTTATCAAGTCCAGGCCTCCTCTCCCTTCCCACAGAGGGGGTTCTTCAGAGGGAGTGGTAGGAGGGGGGATGAGCAGGGCTGCTCCCTCCTCCTCTCAGTCTAAGGCCCCTGCCAAGCAGACACCCTGATATGTCAGCTCGGGTCAACTCCCCATTTCCAGTAGGAGGCAGGCTGACTTACTACTTCCAGGCCTGGAAGTCTGTGACCTCAGACAAGTGGGTCCTAGAAGTAGTAAGCCAGGGACTGACCCTCAGCTTCAAAACATTTCCAGAAAAGAGGGCCAAGTCTTTTCCAGCTGCATCAGTCTCAGAAACCCTTGCCCTAGAGGCAGAGGTTTCCTCTCTTCTAGCTCTCAGAGCTATAGAGAAAGTTCCTACTCAGCACAAGGGAAAAGGACTGTATTCCAGGTACTTCCTTACCCCAAAGAAAACAGGGGAGTGGCGACCCATCCTAGACCTAAGGTATCTGAACAAACACATTTCAAAGCCCAAATTCAAAATGGTAACTCTGGGAATAATCCTTCCCTCTCTAAGGCCAGGGGATTAGCTAGCATCTCTGGACCTCAAGGATGCCTACTTCCATATTCCTATCAGGTGCTCCCACAGAAAATACCTCAGGTTCGAGTTGCCTTCAGGCCATTACCAATTCAGAGCCATGCTATTCGGCCTAACATCAGCTCCAAGGGTGTTCACAAAGTGCCTTGCAGTAGTGGTGGCTTACCTCAGAAGACAGGGTATCACCATCTTCCCGTATCTGGACGACTGGCTTTTAGTGGGTCAGTCACCTTTACAAGTCAAGTCAACTCTTCAAACTACCCAGGACCTACTCAGCTCCCTGGGGTTTCTTCTCAGTCTTCCAAAGTCTGTACTCGAACCAGTTCAACTTCTCACCTTTATAGGCATAGAGTTGGACACTGTACAAGCAAAAGCCTTCCTTCCCCTGGCAAGAGTAAAGGCCCTAGAGGATCTCGCTTCCTCTTTTCGACCTCAGGTCTCCCGCCCAGCAAGACAGTTCCTCCAGCTCCTGGGCCACATGGCAGCTTCCACGGCAGTGGTGCAGGGAGCAAGGTTCCAGATGAGGGACATTCAGTTTCATCTGAGGTCTTTTTGGTCTCAAAAGAAGGATTCACTTACCAAACTAATTCCAGTGACTCAGACTCTGGTCCAAGCTCTCCAGTGGTGGCTGGACCAGGACAACCTCAGACAAGGGGTTCCATTTCTCCCTCAAGTCCCATCAGTAGTTCTAACTACGGATGCTTCTCTCCTAGGGTGGGGGAGCCCACCTGGGAGCCCTGACAGCTCAAGGGCTCTGGTCTCCACAGGAGTCTCTCCTTCATATCAAGCTTCTGGAACTCAAGGCAGTTTTCCTAGCTCTGCAGAGCTTCTCGGATTCAGTCAAGGGCAAGGTGGTCCAAGTCAGAACGGACAACACCACCATAATGTGGTACGTCAACAAGCAGGGAGTCACTCGGTCCTCGGCCTTGTGCACAGAAGCCATGAAGCTGTGGTCTCTGTCCTATTCTCTTCAGACTTCTCTGGTAGCAGTTCACCTTCCAGGGAAGGACCAACGTACTAGCAGATGCTCTGAGCAGAATTTCACAGGGACGCCACAAATGGTCCTGAATCCTCACATCCTGAAGGTCATCTTCTCCAGGTGGGGCATTCCAGAGATAGATTTCTTTGCAGCACCAGACAGTCATCAACTTCCTCTGTTTTGTTGCAGACCTCCAGTCCTGGGGACGGTTCCCCAGGATGCTCTCTGTTTGGACTGGAAGGGCAGGTTTCTCTATGCCTTCCCTTCCTTCCCTCTGCTGTTCAGAGTTCTGATCAAGATCAGGACTCAACCCTGCACAGTGCTACTGGTGGCTCCAGACTGGGCCAGACAGCCTTGGTATCCTCTACTGCTGTCCTTGTCAGTGTCACGTCCCCTGTCTCTGGCCAGAACATACAATCTCCTGTCCTCCTCCCGGGGCGGATCTGGTACCCCAATCTCCAGTCTCTCAATCTCAAGGCCTGGCTCTTGAAGAGTTAGAATATGCAGCTCTACATCTTTCTCAGGGAGTTCTGGATATTCTGAAGGTCTCCAGAAAACCTTCCACTAGAAAAATTTACAACTCCAAATGGAACAGGTCAGTATTTGTTGCTCTCAGAAAGGTATCCTGCCCGATTGTGCAGACATTTCCACAACCTTAGACTGTCTACTTCATCTCAGTGGTTTAGGCCTTAGGCCTGCCACTCTGAAGGTTCATCTAGCAGCTGTCTCTGCATTCCTCTCAGTAGGGAAGGGCTCTTCCCTGGTATCTCATCCTGTCTTCAAAAAGTTTTTCAAAGGTCTGGTTCACATTTACCTTCCCTTTAGGGAGCCCATTCCACCTTGAGATCTTAATGTCTGCATAGCTCAGCTAATGCAGCCACCCTTTGAACCTCTGGCTTCAGCCGAATTGAAGTACTTGACCTGGGAAACTGTGTTTCTGGTAGCTATTACTTCTGCCAGGCGGATTAGTGAGTTACAGGCTCTGTCAGTGGAACCTGACTTCATCTCCTTGCATATGGACAAAGTGGTCCTAAGAACCAGTAGGAGGTTCTTGCCCAAAGTGGTATCAGATTTTCATCTGAACCAGTCTATATCTCTCCCTGTGTTTTTCACTGACCATTCTTCTTCAGGTGAAAGAAGGTTACACAGTCTGGACGTTAAGAGGGCCCTTAGCTACTACATTGAGCATACTAAGGCACATAGAAATGACTGTCTTCAATTGTTTCTCACTTATGGTGAAATGGGGAAAGGTGAGCCTGCCAGTAAGAGAACTATTGCCAGGTGGATTGTTTCTTGTATACAATTTTGTTATGACAAATTGGGTAGGAGGCCCCCTTCAGGCCTGAGGGCTCACTCGACTAGCGGTACAGCTGCCTCTCTAGCTGCTGCCAGAGATATACCCTTATTAGAGATCTGCAAAGCAGCCACCTGGAAAACAGTACATGCTTTCACCAAGCATTACTCCCTGGACATCCAGGCTAGGAGTGATGCTAGGTTTGGTACAGCAGTACCGCAGAGCCTCTTCCCAAAGTAGGCTCTGCATTCATTCCTCCATAGGGAACTGCTTGGTAGTCTGCATTATGTCTGAATACAGCAAAACTTCATGTTGTTTGAAGAAAAAATTACTCACCATAGTAATGTTATTTCTTCTAATGGAGTCTTGCTGTATTCAGACCTCCCCCCGCCTCCCCTCTCATAACCTGGTTTTGGGAAGTGGGCTGTGTAAGAGGCTAGGGATACAGAAGGACTCAAACACAGGTGATTTTCTCTGGAAGTCTCTCCCAACTGCTACTTTATTGGGAAATTCCGATGAAAAATAAGAAAATAAAAAATAAAAAAGTCGGACTGATTTCATCAAAATAATAAAAATAACATACATTCAGGGAGCATAGCACAAACAGCAGTAATGCAGCATCAAACTAAAATATCCAAGTCTTGTGCATAATAATTCGTAGTCACTAGAGCACTAGTTAGGGTGTATACGCTTCAGCACCCTGGAACACATCTGACTTCTCTCTGAAGGGAGCAGCTATATATATAATAAGACTGTTCCTGATTGGCTAGAGTTCCTGTCACTCAGCTTAGATGAAACAATTTTTACAAAAAAGCAAATCTTTTTATCTCAAAAAGGCTTATAAGATATTTTACAGCAATCTTTCTTTTATCTGCATGCTTCACAATCTTTTATTTCAATTCTGATTCTAAAACCTCAGATTTCAAGGGTTAAGCCCCACCTCTTGTTTCCCATACTCTATATAATGTCCAACAATATGGCCGGCCGGCCCCTAGGAAGAGAATCTAGTACACAGAGCCCTTCAATATCTTATAGCAGGTAAAACAATTTCCCTCTTATTTTCTGTTATTATAGTCACTCTGTTCTCACTTGAGGGGCTCATAGTTTAATAGGGTTGTTTACAAACTTGAAACAAACCGTTCATAATGCTGCCTGCTGAGCTGTGGATACTAAAACACAGCTCAGCCACTGACAGCAGCTGAACTACACAGGTCGTTTTTAAACTTGAGGAGAATTCACACTACAAGGCGCTTTAGCGCAAAAAGGGACAACGCGCGACCTAGCACACTACTTTTCTGGTGGAGGAAAAGCTATTTATGGATTTGCAGCGTTTACGAACTGTGCGATAGTGAGCACATTCATGCAGCTCGTAAAGAACGCCGAGACGGAGCGTCTCGATAGTATACTTGTTTTTAAGGTAAACTACAACAACTATTACATGTCTGGAAAGAGGAGGCATACTTAAGGCGTTTTTAGCCACAAAAGGGGGTTTATTAGGCTATCCAGTTATCGGACAGTTTAAAGTGTTCTCTGCTGAATTTAAAGGGGCCATTACAACTTCAAGGGGAGACTGAATATATAGGAAGACCTCATTCACTTTCTAGGAGGCACTGAATGTGGAGATAATGTTAGCGACTAGACAGGATGGGGGTTATCAATAAAAGAAAAGCAGACAGAAAGACAATAATAGGAGATGCATAGGTGGCCAGTCTATGCAGGAAAAGACAACACAGGTACAATTACACACATAGGAAAGACACATGAAGGGAAAGGGGGGAGGGGGGGTTCTAGTCGAAACATAACAATAGTACCTCTGTAGAAATATGAAAGGGGTAAAGGGGTAGGTCTGTAATTAGATTACTAGACCCTTTGACAGGCTGGCAGGTACAGTGTTGCACCTCAGGGGTGTACTTTGTACCCTCCCTCTTGGGTGGGGTAGATGTTATTATTTTTCTGGTGTTTTACTTAAATATTGTCACTACCTTTCCTTCTTGGTTCTCGACTTGAGTCTTTTGGGGCCCAAAAAGAAATCTTTTGCCCTTTGGCTATATTTTGAACAATTTCCATACTATAGTACATTAGTTAGCTAGCTCGTAAGAATCTGATGGTTACACTGGGAAGTACCACAGACAGAGGTTTGAAAACCGAGCTCAGTGTTCTATACTTCTGCATAGAGTTAACTCTTTCCTCTCTGGGGCGGTTCAAGTGCTGGGGCTAACTGCATTATGTCTGAATACAGCAAGACTCCATTAGAAGAAACAACATTACTATGGTGAGTAATTTTTTCATTCGGGTGATGACATCACCAGAAGTCTACCGATGGTCATACTGATGACCAGTGCCTTTCTCATGGGCTGGGGTGCCCACCTGGCAGAGCACAGAGTCTACAGGCTTTGGAGCCCCGAGGAGTCCCAGTGCCACATCAACCTGCTGGAGCTTCGAGCAGTTCGGCTGGTGCTGACCGCTTTTGCCCCACACATTCAGGGTTAGGTGGTCCAGGTCCAAGCAGACACCACCACGACCATGTACTACCTCAATAAGCAGTGCGGGACACACTACCTTCCTCTATGCATGGAAGCTCTCAATGTGTGGACCCTCATGCACAGCCTAGAGGCCGATCTCCTGGCCATCTATGTGGCCAGTGTCTCCAACCATCTGTTGGACGATCTCAGCCGAGTGGGCGAGGCGTCTCATGAGTGGTCTCCACTGAGAGGTAGTGCACAGTCTGTTCTCCCAGTGGGGCACCCCTCTGGTGGACCTGTTTGCCTTCAGGGAGAATGCAAAGCTGAGACTGTACTGTACTGTGCTCCTCCCCTCAGCAGGGAATGCTGCAGAGAGAGAAGCCTTCTCGAGGCCCTGGACCCTAGACCTCCTCTAAGCCTTCCCTCAGTTTCCCTTGATCCACAAGGTGTGCTCAAGTCAAGAAGGGACAAGGCACGGGTGATGCTGGTGGGTCTGGACTGGCCATGCCAGTTCTGGTACTCCGATCTCCTCAGCCTCAGCTGTAGGCTTCCGAGGCGTCTCCCTCTATGCCCGAATCTGCTCTCCATCATTCAGGTGAAGGTACTCCACCAAGACCTTCAATCCCTGTACATTGACAGCCTGGTTCCTGAGCGGCTAGAGTTACAGGCTTTGTGTCTGTCCAAAGCTGTCCTCAACGTAGTTGAGGCTTCTAGGAAGGAGTCAATCAGGAAATGCTATGCCTCCAAATGGAAGAGGTTCAACATTTGGTGCCAAGACAAGGGGTGGGACCCCTTATCTTGTCCAGTGGCCAGCATTCTCGACTACTTGTGGTCCCTCTCCCAGTCGGGCCTTTGGTCAAAAACCTTTTAGGTGCACCTGGCAGCCATCTCTGCCTGCCGGGCGCGGACCATTCAGTGGTGCAGGAGAAGGTTTGATCACATTTCCCCTCTGGTGTGTGAACCACTATCACCTTGGGACTTGTTGCTGGTGTTGGCAAAACTCATGGGCAAGCCATTCGAACTGATACACAGGTGTGAAATGTCTTGCCTGTCATGGAAGACTGCCTTCCTGGTGGCTATCACATCAGCCAGAAGGATCAGTGAGCTCCTGGTGCTTTTGGTGGAGTCTCATTACTTGGTCTTCCACAAGAACAAGGTTGTCCTTCGCTCCAACCTGAAGTTCCTCCCGAAGGTTATGTCAGATTTTCACCTTAACTAGGTGATTAATCTCCCAGTATACTTCACCAACCACACCTCGGAGGCCGAGCACAGGCTTCATACATTGGACCTGCGGCGAGCGGTAGCCTATTACAAGGAGTGTACGGCTGGAATTTGGGATGGGGTTCACCAACCGTTTGTCACCTACACTGAAGCTCCACCTGGCAGACTGGCAGCTAACTGGACAATTGGTATGTGGATTATATCTTTCATTGATCTCTGCTATAGGTTGGCGGGTACATTCCACCTGCCATACCGCTGCCTCAGTGGCTGCTTCCAGGGACATCCCCATCCAGGAAATCTGTCTGGCTGCTACCTAGAAGTCAGCACACACCTTCATTTCCCACTACCACATCGGCCTTGAGTCAATGTCAGGATGCTGGTTTTGAGGCCTCAGTTCTCCAGTCTCTCTTCCCAAAGTAGCGGGTGTGCGCCTTGCCCCTTCCTCCCAGGAGAACTGCTAGGAGTCTGCCAGAAGTGTGGATTGAACATCATATCCACATCCCTAGAAAAACAGATTCTAGGGACATGGATATGTTGTTCATCCACATGCCACTTTAAATCTTGCCGGAAGGTCTTTAAGCAGGCTTCTCCCACCCACCCGGGTTGTAAAACTCTCGGCTCCGCCCCATGACGCCAGATCTTCCTTACCACTTGGAAGCTCAGGTTCCCTCCTTATCACTCTGCGTGATAGATTGGATCTTGACTCTTCGGTTCGTCCGAAACTCGTTTTAGAATTCTCAAGACTTCGGTCTTTCTTTTCCCTCGCAACTGCGATGGACAAATTGACTCCCAGTTTTCGGCGGTGCCCTTGTTGGCTGAAGATGTCCAGGACGGATCCACACTCCATGTGCGTCTACTGCCTCGGCCTAGAACACGACCCGCAGGCCTGCGAGTCTTGCTGTTCATTCTCGTCCAACGTCTTGGAGGACCGCGCTGCCCGGTTGAAGCTTGGGCCCGAGCGCTACCTGCTGGTAAAGTCAGAAGAGGCCCATTGGGTGGTTACCGCGGTGGCTGGCTCGGCTGAGCAGCTCGAGCAGATGATCGCCTTTGAGGAGGAGGCGGCCCAGGCCGCATCTTCCTCCTCCTCAGTCGCGGCATTTATCCCGCTCTCTTTGGGTACCTCGTATTGTGCTTCGTTCAAGGAGCTTTGCCATTCTCTTTCCACGAAGGGAGAGGGGTCATTGGGACATTCCTCTCGGTCCAAAAAGAAGGATCCCAAGGATAAGTCCCGTCGTCTGCGTTCGTGGGAGCGGGAGAGGTCCCCTTCCCCGGACAGCCGACCGTCGACTTCGGTCGAGGTTGCGGTTAAGGCTGCTGGCTTCACGGTGTCCCCATCAGGTCAGCTGGCCGAGACAGCTGTCGACGTGGTCGAGATTTTTCTCAACCCGTCGGACGGTTTGTCGACTGGTGAAGCCGAGAACCCTTCTTCGCCGGTTCCCCCGGTGGAAACCGAGGATTTGCCTACGCCATCTGTGCAGCAGTCCCCGGTTAAGGCGTCCAAGCCGAAGGAGGAGCGGGTGTCCCCCGCTCCCTCCCAGGCCCGCCCTCGGACACACCGAGGATCTTGGTCTTGGACCTCTTCTCGGTCCAGTCGATCCCGCCAACATCGGCAGTCTCAGTCTCGGCACCGAGGTAAGCGGCAACGCCGCTCGTCCTCGTCTTCCTCCTCGGACGAGGAGAGGCTTTGGCGCAAATTGCATCGACGCTATGTGGAGCTGATGTGGCAGCAGTTACTTTTGTCCGGGACTAAGTCGACACCGGCGCCTTCCCCGGCCATGAAGTGGCTGTCACCCAAACGGCCGAAACAGCCTCTCGCTGCAGTCGAGATGCCTAAGCCTGGGCCAGTTGTCCGGCTGAAACCTGCTGCCCACCAATTGTGGTGGAACTTCCGTCTCCACAACCGATATCGGGGGCACCGACCAAGGACTCTCGGTCGGCTCAAGGCCTGCCCCACAGGTTGTCGGTCACCCTCACTCACGATCGTCCTCAGCACTTGGAGGGTGGCTCAGGCCCTAGGCAGCTCTTCGCGGACTCCTCGGAGTCTGACAACGACTTCTCCCTGTTCTCCAAGCAGGTTGACCTGGAGTCCTCAGGGGGCCAGTCACTGGACGAAAGCCTAAAGTCCTTTATGGGTCTGCTTCGGCTCATCTCGGAATCCACCGGGATGCAGCTCGAGCCCATTTCCAAACGGGCCAAGTATCCCCTGACGGAGATACTGGACCGAGGGAATTCACCCACGGAGGCCTTTCCTGTGGCTGAGGCCATTGTTGGCCCAGCCTTGGAGCTCTGGCAGCGGCCTGCTTCCTGTCCTGTGCCCTTGGCCAGGATGGCCAGGAAGTATCACGGTCCCCGGCTCTTTGCCTGGGTTTTGGGCGCCCTCTGCCGAGGGTTGGTCACCGACAAGCGTTTTCCGGCGTTCGGATGCGCTAGGATGTGGACAAGCCCCGACAAGAGTCCAAAAGCTGGACCATGCCGGGTGCAAGGTGTACGCTGCGTCCTCCCTTAGCCTCCGCCAGGCCAGCTCGGCCGTGCTGATGGCACACTTCTCCCACGCCCTCATGGGCTCCCTGGATGAGGTGATCCCTCATCTCCTGCCGACCTCCAGACCACGGTCTGGCAGGTCTGGAACCAGGGTAGGGCGGTGGCGAAGCAGCAGCTCCAAACAGCTCTGGACATAGGGGACTCCTGTGCCAGATCGGTTGCGGCCGCAGTGGCCATGCGCCGCAGAGCATGGCTGAGAATATCCACCTTTACGGCGGATACCCAGCACAAGTTGGCGGATGTCCCCTTCTTGGGGACCGACCTCTTCGGTCCTGGAGTGGAAGGTCACCTCCAGAGGATCGAAAAGTCCAGTGCCACCCTGGACTCGGTCACCTCCGCCCAGAAGGACAAAGGCCACCATCAGCAGCAGCACAAGCCCTTTCGTCCTTCTGCGCCTGCGGCACATCCGGCCCAACAGCACCAGCATCAGGGCCAGCAGGCTCGCGCTTGGCATCTCAAACCCAAGCCCGCGGCTTCCTCTAACAGGAAGGAGGGAGGTAAAGGCCCAGGAGGTCCCTCGGCTGGTCCCTCCTCCAAGCCTGTCCAGTGACGGTTTGAGGGGTGTCACCCCCAGCGTCATCACTACCCCCTGGGATCCCCCAGTGGGGGGACGGCTCTGCCACTTCCTTTCCGCCTGGTCCGCTATCACCGCAGACTGCTGGGTGTTGGAGGTGGTAGGAAAGGGCTTGCCTCTGGAGTTCGAGGCAGCCCCACCCTTTGAGCTGTAAGCCCCTCGGGAGGCCACGGGGTCCACAGCCTCGCTGTCGGCCAGCCGAGCCAATATTGCCCTGCTTCTCAAAAAAGAGGTGATCAGGAAAGTGGCAGAACCTCCTCCAGACCCGGGGTTTGTGTCCAGGTATTTCCTGGTCCCAAAACGGACGGGGGGCTGGCGCCCCATTCTCGACCTGCACGACCTGAACAGGTTCCTGAGGTCTCGGACCTGCAGGATGGTCACTCTGGCTCAGATAATACCATCCTTGGAACGAGGCATGTGGTTCTGTTCCCTGGACCTCCAGGATGCGTTCTTTCACGTCCCAATCCGTCCGTCTCATCAGAGATTCCTCCGCTTCAGAGCGGAGGGATCCCTTTACGAGTTCTGGGCCATGCTCTTCGGCCTTTCCCTAGCTTCAAGGGTCTTCACCAAATGCATGGCAGTGGTGGCAGCATTCCTGCAGCGCCGAAGGGTCTGGGTGTACCCCTACGTGGACAACTGGCTGATTGCGGCCCCCTCCAGGACGGAGGTGGAGCGGTCCAGAGATCTGGGCCTCCAGGTTTGCTCTCAGATTGGCCTCCTCATCAACGAGGCCAAGTCGGAACTCATGCCAAAGCAGGTGATACATTTCATCGGGGCAGAGCTCGACTCTCTTTGAGCCAGAGCACGGCTCCCGGCGGACAGGGCCGAGGTTCTTTCCTCCTTTGCCCAATCATTTCTAGTTGGGCAGTCACGCCCTGTCCAGGACTTTCTGCGCCTCCTGGGCCTCATGGCGGCCTGCACCAGTGTGGTCTGTTGGGCCCGCTGGTACATGCGTCCCCTTCAATGGGAACTGGCCAGCCAGTGGTCACAGTGCTTCGATCCGTTGGATCAGCTGGTGACAGTGAACCAGGGGATGTGGAACACTCTCCAGTGGTGGACCATTCCGGCACATCTGCAGGAGGGCATCCCGTTTGTCCTCCCCGAGCCAACGGTCTCTCTATCAACCGATGCCTCTCTGATGGGTTGGGGTGCCCATCTGGGGGAGCACAGAGCGCATGTCCTCTGGTCCCCTCAGGAGTCCCGATGCCACATCAACCAGCTGGAGCTTCGAGCGGTTCGTCTAGCCCTCACCACCTTCGTTCCGTTTCTACGGGGTCAAGTGGTTCAGGTCCAGACGGACAATACCACGACCATGTACTACCTAAACCGCCAGGGGCGGGGCCAGCGCTCCATGCCTCTGTGCAGGGAAGCTCTCCACATTTGGTCTCTAGAGTGCGCAGCCTGGGCGGATCTCGTCACCATTCACGTGGCAGGGCCTCCAACACCCTGGCGATACCCTAAGCGGATAGGGGCTGGGTCTCAGTGGTCTCTCCCTGTCTGAGGTAGTACAAGATCTCTTCTCCCACTGGGGCACGCCTCAGCGGACCTGTTAGCCTCCAGGAGAATGCGAGATGAGAACTGTTTCATGCCCGCCTCAGCAGGGGCTCGCTGCAGGGGATGCCTTCTCGAGGCTGTGGACCCGGGCCTCTTCTCGCCTTTCCCTCATTTCCCTTGATCCACAAGGTGCTTCTCAAAGCGAGGAGGGACAAGGCGCAGGTGATTCTGGTAGCCCCAGACTGGCCCCGTCAGTTCTGGTATCCAGATCTCCTCAGTCTCAGCTCCAGGCTCCCGAGGCAGCTTCCAGCCCGCCCGGACCTGATCTAAGTCAATCGGGGAAGGTATTCCATCCGGACCTTCAATCCCTGCACCTGACGGCCTGGTTCCTGAGTGGCTAGAGTTCCAGGCCTTGGGTCTTTGTCCTCAACGTCATTGAGGCGTCCCATAAGGAGTCAACCAGAAAATGCTACGCCTTCAAATGGAAGAGATTTTCCATTTGGTGTCAGGGCAAGGGCCTGGACCCTTCCTCCTGTTCCTTGGCAAGCATTCTGGGCTACTTGTGGTCCCTTTCTCAGCAAGGGCTTCAGTCGACGACCCTTAAGGTGCACCTGGCAGCCATCTCTGCTTACCGGGCGTGGGCCGGGAAGCAGTCGGTGGCGCAGGAGAAGGTGGTCGGGCGCTTTTTCAAAGGCCTTGATCACATATCCCCTCCGGTGCGAGAACCTCCACCTCCGTGGGATCTACTGCTGGTATTGGCTAAGCTCATTGGTAGGCCATTCGAACCAATGCACAGGTGCGATATCTCCCACCTGTCGTGAAAGACCGCCTTCTTGGTGGCTATCACGTCAGCCAGAAGGATGGGAGAGCTCCAAGCACTTTCCATCGAGTCTCCTTATCTGGTCTTCCACAGGGACAAGATTGTCCTGCGCCCCCACCCGAAATTCCTTCCGAAGGTGGTGTCGGAGTTTAACATTTACCAGGTGTTGACTCTGCCGGTGTTCTGCCCCAATCACACCTCGGAGGCCGAATATAGGCTCCATACTCTGGACCCTAGAAGAGTGCTCTCTTATTATAAGGAGCGGACGGCTGAAGTTCGGGGAGAGGTTCGCCAGCTGTTTGTCACCTACGCTGAAGCCGCACCTGGCAGACCTGCAGCCAAGCGGATGATAGGCAGGTGGGTCACCTCCTGCATAGATCTCTGCTATAGGTTGGCAGGCATGGAGCCTCCCAGAGGGATAAGAGCTCATTCTACCCACCATACCGCTGCATCGGTGGCTGCTTCCAGGGATGTCCCTATCCAGGAAATCTGCATGGCTGCTACCTGGAAGTCAGCACATACCTTCATCACCCATTACCACATCGACCTTGAGTCACGCCGGGATGCTGGTTTTGGGGCCTCTGTTCTCCAGTCCTTATTTCCCAAATGCGTATCGGGGTGTTGCCTTGCCTCCCTCCTCTCGGAGAACTGCTAGGAGTCTACCAGACAGTGTGGATGAACAACATATCCATGTCCTAGAAATACAGGTTACTCACCTGTAACAGGAGTTCTAGGAATGGTATATGTTGTTCATCCTGACGACCCACCCGACCTCCCCGGCTTCAATGCACAACCTGGCTTCCAGCGGGCTAGATCTGGCATCATGGGGCGGAGCCGAGGGTTTTACCACCTGGGTGGGTGGGAGGAGCCAGCTTGAAGACCTTCCGGCAAGATTTAAAGCGGCAAGGAACCTGCCAGACAGTGTGGATGAACAACATATACCCTTCCTAGAACTCTTGCTACAGGTGAGTAACCTGTATTTACTCACCTGTAACGGTAGTTCTAGGAGTGGTATATGATGTTTATCCACACTGTCCCACCCAACCTCCCCTGGCAAGTAGCACACTGATTTTGCTTCCAGCTGGCAAGATCTGACATCCCGGGGTAGTGTCGAGGGAGTTACCACCTGGGTGGGTGGGAGGAGCCAGCTTAAAGACATTCCGGCAAGTCTTAAATGAGAAAAGACACTGCCAGAAGTGCGGATGAACATGATATACCACTTTTAGAAGTACTGTTACAGGTGAGTAACCTGTGTTTTTTTTTTTTACATTCAGATTATATTTTTATGTTGCACTGAACTGAGATATACATAGATACATAGACAGTGTCAGCAGATAAGGGCCTATGGCCCACCCAGTCTGCCCATTTGAGCTTGTAAGTTCAGTTTATGTTTTCCTAGAAGTCTGTTGCCCCTTACCCCTGACATCCAGAATTCCTTTATGTCTATCCCATGCATTCTTAAATCCCGTGATTGTTTCAGCCCCCACCACTTCCTCTGGCAGGGTGTTCCACTTGTCCACCACCGTTCTGTGAAGAAATTCTTCCTCATGTTTCCTCTGAATTGTCCTCCCTCCAACTTCATCCCATGCCTCTAGTCCTGGAACATGTTTTCTCTTAAAAATAGTGTATTCCTGCACCTGTTCCTCCCTGTGAGATACTTGTGTCTTATCATATCCCTCTCTCCCTCCTCTCCTCCAGGGAGTACATGTTCAGTTCCTTCAACCTGTCTTCACAGGACTTGTGATGCAATCCATGCACCATCTTTGTTGCCCTCCTCTGAACCTTCTCTACCCTGTCTATGTCCTTACGTAGGTATGGTCTCCAGAACTGTACACTGTACTCCAGGTGGGCCTCACTAGTGTCTTGTATAGCGGAATTATGACCTCCCTTTCCTGCTGGTGATGCCCCTGCCTATACATCCCAGCATCCTATTTGCTTTACCTGCTGCCTTGTCACACTGTTGCCCTACCGTGAGGTCATCAGAGATGATAACCCCAAGATCCCTTTCCTGCTTGGTGCATGCTATATCCTCACCCCCCAAACTGATATATTGTGCCAGGGTTTTTGTGCCCCATATGCATTATCTTGCACTTCTTTGCATTGAATTTCAACTGCCAAACCCCTGACCATTCTTCAAGTTTCTGCAGGTCCCTTCTCATTCTGTCTACACCCTCCGTGTGTCTACTCTGTTACAGAGCTTTGTGTCATCAGCGAACAGTGAAATTCTGCCTTCTAGGTCCTGTGCAATGTCACTGATGAAGATGTTGAATAGGACCGGTCCCAGCACTGATCCCTGTGGTACCCACTGGTCACTCTTCCCTCTGTGGGTGACAGCCATTTACCACCACCCTCTGTGTCCTGCCACCCAGCCAGTTACCTACCCACCACTACTGTCCTGCCCACACCCATATTCCCCAGTTTGTGTAACAGTCTTCTATGTGGCACAGTGTCAAAGGCCTTGCTGAAGTCCAGATAGGCCATGTCCACTGCCCTCCTGATCCACCTCCTAGTCACCCAGTCAAAAATTCAACAAGGTTGGTCTGACATGACCTCCACCTGGTGAAACCATGCTGCCTTGGTCCTGTAGTCCATTGACAACCAGATGTTCCACCAATCTCTCCTTCAGTGGTGCTTCCATGATCTTCCCCACTACCGGTGAGGCTGACTGGTCTGTAGTTCCCTGCTTCCTCTTTGTTCCCGCTTTTGTATGAGGGACTACATCTGCTGTCCTCAGTCTTTGGGTACCTCCCGTTTCCAGTGATCGGCTAAACAGGATAGCCAGAGGTTCAGCCACCACCTCTCTTAGTTCTTTAAGGACCCTGGGGTGCACCCCATCTGGCCCCATCAACCCTTATTACTTCAGTTCCTTCAGGACCCTTTTCTGGGTAAAGGGACTTGTGTCTATTCTGCACCATTCTCACCCCTTGTACTCCCTTCAGACCCATTACCCTCCTCTTCCTCAGTAAGACTGAGCAGAAATACCTGTTCAATATGTCAGCTTTACTGCTGTCATCCTCCACGCTGACCCCATCCTCCCCTTCAGTCTCACTATCCTCCCTTTGTCTTTCTTTTTCACTTATGTACCTGTAAAGGTTTTGTCCCTCTACCCACTGATTTTGCAATGTGTTCTTCTGTCTGAGCTTTGGCTTCCCTTACTGACCTCCCTGCCTCCCTTTGCTTCTCCTGATACTTCTCCTTATCCCTTCTGCCTGTGTCTTTTGTATTGCCTGAATACAATCTTTTGTAGCTTTCACTTTCTTTGCTACCTCTTTGGAAACCATAATGGTCTCCTCTTCCTTTTCCTTTTGCTAACCTGCTTAATGCATAATTCTGTTGTTCTTGTAATCCCATTTTAAAACTGCCCACTGTTCCTCAACCCCTGATTCCTGTCCCATTCCCTTAATGCCTCTTTCAAGTATCTTCCCATTTTCTCAAAGTCTGCCCCTAAAATCCAGGATACGTGTTTTTGTGTGTTTGGTTCTGCTCTTTCTGTGATTTCAAACCACAATGACTGGTGGTCACTATTCTAGGTGCTCCCCACTGTTAACCCCATCACACTGTCCCTGTTTGTGAGCACAAGATCCAGTATTGCCTTCTGCCGAGTTGGTTCCATGACTAGTTGCAGGAAGGCACCCTGAAGAGGTCCAGGATAAATCTGCTCCTAGTTGATGCTGCTGCTGGGATGCTCCAATCACGTCCGAATATTGAAGTCTCCAACCAGTACTACCTCACCCTTGTCTGCCATCCTTTGGATGGCTAGCATCAGCTCTCTATCTCTTCCTCCTGGGCTGGTGGTCTATAGACCACACCTGTGCGGATAGCTGTTCCCATTTTCCTTTCCAGCTTAACCACAGTATCTCTCCCCATTTTGTTCCTCCTGGATCTCTGTGGCCCTTATGCCATTTTCACATACAGTGCCACTCTCCTCCCTTCCTGCCTGCTCTGTCTCTTCTGAATATGTTGTAGCCAGGTATGGCTAGCTCCCAGTCGTGGAGTTATCATTACACCAGGTTTCAGTGATGGCCACAATGTCCAGGTCTGACTGCACCATGACAGCCTCCAGATCTTCCATCTTGTTGCTAAGGCTCCTGGCATTTGCACACATGGCTTTCCATGATTTGACCTCCCTAGACTGTTTCACTGTTCTACTCCAGCCCCTTCCTTGGTTGTCCTTTATCCCTGGTTCTCCTTGCTGTCTGCCCTTCTGCTGAATTTTGCCCCTTTTCTGCCTATCCACCTCTTGGGCACTAATCTCCATCTTTTGCACACTGCTTTTCAGAGATAGCCACTCCTCTGGTTCACTGGCTTCACTACTAGCTGTGGGGGGTGAGCAAGTAGGTACCCACCTTGCTGGCCTGCCACCCCCCTTTGCTAGTTTAAATGCTTGTCAATGTAGCATTTAAACTTATCATTGAGTGCTTGGATTCCCCTCCAGGATGGATGCAGACCATCAGGCTTGAACAAACCTCCATCCCTCCAGGTGGGTCCCCAGTCACCAGTGAATCCAACCCTTCCTCACAGCACCAGTTCTTCAACCATGAGTTAAAGTTCCTGGTGCATGCACTCTATGCTCTCCTTGCCTCTCACAGGTAGTACTTCTGAAAAGTGACAGAAGTAGCTACTTGCTTGAACCCTCCCAATTTCCTAAACTCTTCCTGAACTTCCTTTGGCTCCCATTTGCCAGGTCATTAGTACCTAGGTGGATAATGACATCCAGCTCACCCTCCCGTCTTGCCTTCCCAGTGATCCCCAGGATCTTCCTTCCATCCCTCCATGCCATGGCACCTGGTAGGCACCTCACCTCGCTGTCCTCCCCCTCCTGTGTTCCTAGCTGGATCCCTCTTATGATGGAGTGCCCCACCAGGATTCGCTTCCTCCTCCTCTGGGGTCCACTGCTTTCCCCGCTGAGGTCACCTCTTTGGCTAACCTCCACATCCTTTCCTTCCACTTCTCTGGGTACCTCTATTTAGTTGTCCTCGTTTGCCAGTGTGGCATATGAGTTCTTGAGTGGAATAGGATCTGGGATGTGTCTCTGCCTGACCACTCTAACCCTCCCTGAGCCCACTGTCATCCAAGTGCTCCTCGTTCTCGGCATCCTTTGAGGCAGTTGCATTGGACTGGGTGGTCTCTGGATAGGGGTGATGGTACTCCTGACCCAGTTTACTTCCGCTCTGAGTCTGGCTACCTTATCCCGCAGTCCAGAGAGATGCATGCAGATAGGGCAGCACCTCAGTGTCCAGAAGGTCTGCCTGAATATGGCTGCCCCACAGCCACTGCATTGCAATTCACTCCCCACATTATACTGCAATTCCACTACTTGTCTGCTACTGAAGCTCTCCTAGTTCCCTTTTTATTAATTTACTGTCCTAAAAATCCTGCCACTGATCCTCAGATAATTTTCTTTAAAAAAAAGAAACCAATAAATAAATAAATGAGTCAAAACACTTGTCGTGCTGAGGGTGGGTTTCTTCCCCCTTATGCCCCTCCTACTTCACACCGCTTACTATACCCTGTGTTTAGCTCCTGTCAATCAGATTTAACAGGGCATATAACTAAGAGTTGCGGGAAGGGGAGGGAGGGGGAGCGAAAATTTGCAGCAATTAAAGACAGCACAGACTTACACCACCACTATGTTTTAAATTTTCAACAGCCCAAAAACAATTATAAGTAAAGACAACAAAGAAAGTACAGTGTCACTAAAAGCCCACAATCTAAGTTTAAAAGAAAAATAGCAATTACCAGTTACTCTAAAGCACTGAATTGAATATGTTTCCTTCCTTCCCCTTCTGGCTTCTTCTGAGAAAATAAAACTCTACTTGCTACCTCAACTCTGACTAAGCCCCACCTCCAGTTATCACGTAGCTGAGGTCAGAGGCCAGACAATTAACACCCTTCATCCAACTACAGGGCAGTCAGACAAGCCAAGATAAAATTTGCAGCAATTAAAGACAGCACAGAATTACACCACCACTGTGTTTTAAATTTTCAACAGCCCAAAAACAATTATAAGTAAAGACAACAAAGAAAGTACAGTGTCACTAAAAGCCCACAATCTAAGTTTAAAAGAAAAATAGCAATTACCAGTTACTCTAAAGCACTGAATTGAATATGTTTCCTTCCCTCCCCTTCTGGCTTCTTCTCTCGTCTCTCTCGTGGTGCAGGCAAGGTTTCGCCAGGGTGCGAGACATGTTGCGCATTATCTGCATATGTTAAAAATTTGTATGTGTCCTCTCCAGTCTTCATTTTATTTACCCTATGTGAGTTCCTAAACTTGCAAGCCAACGGTTCCAAAAATAAACAAGAGTGGGTACAAGCATCCCTGCCTGGTGCCTCGATACTGTCTAACAGAATCTGATAATCCTCTTACAGAAAATGGGAGTTGAGGAACATGTGTACAGTACCCTTATCTACTGGATAAACTCCTCTGGCATGTTGTACCTTCTAAGTGCTTTGAACAAATATGTGTTGGGCATCTGGTCAAATGTTTTTTTTGTGTCTAGGGAAACCAGGACCACAGGGATATCTGTCTCCCTGGACATGGAGATATTATGGGTCAGTTTCCTGAGATGATCCACTGAAACTCTACTGCCCATGAACCCCACTTAGTCAGGCCTTATAAGGCCTTTCCATGTTCGACCCAGGCAATCTGTTAGCACCTTTGCAAATATGCAAGGTCCAAAGGCCTCTTCATATTCGACCGAGCCAGATTGCTAGGACCTCTGTTAGTATGTTAGAGCCAGGCTATTAATGAAATCGGTCTGAAACTGCCTACTCTGGTGTGGTCTTTATCCACTTTGGGGATCAACTTGATTCATTGCCTCTGTCAAGGTCCTATCCTGTAACTCCTCTTTATGCATAAAGTTACACAGATCATTGAGGCTTTCCTTCAATTCCAGAGCAATTATCTTGAAAAAGTTGGGTGAAAACGCATCTAGTCTTTGGACTTTTTTCAGCTGTATCTGCTTAAGGACTGCACTACCTGTTCTTGTGTGATCTTTCTTTAGGACCTCCTGTTGTTCCTGTGGTAATTTAGGGAGCTGCACCCAATTTAATAATGCTTTAACAGCACCTTGCACTTTGGTTACTTCCAGCTTTATTGAACTGTTTATAACAAAATGTAAATATGTGCACTATGTGTCTAAGCGTCGTATTAAGTATGTTTTAAGCTAGCCTTCTTATACCCTTGGGTCAGGCAGATCATGGCAAGGAGTTTCTTGCCCAAGGACCCAAATCACCCATATTTTGAATTTTTACCTTCAGCCATTCTATAGAAATCTAAACTTTATTACCAGTGATTGCTAAGTGCCTGCTACAGCCCTGCCCCTAAAAACAGCATTTTGATGATGCTAGGTAGGGAAGGGTCTGCAGGGCTATTAATGACTTAGATAACATTTGGGAGCAGTGATAACCTTTACATGCAAGTAGTTTACTTTGTAGGCACTTACGTGTGTTAAGGAGGGTATGTAAATGTAACACCCCCCCTTAACGTGTGTAAGTACCTACAAAGTAAACTACCTACATATAAAGGTCGACGCTGCTGCTAATTGCTGTCTAAGCCATTAGTAGCCCTGCAGTCCCTTCCCTACTTAGCGTCATCAAAATGCTGTTTTTAGGGTTGGGGCTGTGATGGGTGCTGAGTGGCTTTCAGTAATGTGGTAGGGCAGTTGCAGTTAATATTGTTTAAATTTATATATAATAGCTCAAGGAGAAAATTCAGATTATGGATGATTTTGGTTCCTGGGGCAGGCAACTCCTTGCCAAGAGTTGCCTGACCCAAGGGGTCAGTAGCTCTTTAATGCTGTCAGTTTTCCAGCCTTAGCTCCCTGTTCTGTGTCTTTTGCTTTTTTCTTAAAAGAAAACATCACTTACCCACTGGCGCTCTCCTGCTGCCTGTACCCCTGATTCGTGTTTCTGAATGACAGAATAATTTTTCTAATTTCACGTAGGTAGTGATATTTAAGTTTGCAAACTTTGTTCACTAAGGCTGCCGGCAGCCATCTCATGGGAGCCGCCCGCTCTCTCGCCCGGGATATGCTAATGTACCCCTGCTAGCTAATGTGCTGAGTCGGTGTGGACACATTAGCGTATCTTGGGAGAGAGAAAGCAAATGTCTCCCACAAGATGGCTGTCTGCAAGCGTAACACAGAAACACAGAATTTGTTGGCGGATAAGGACTGCATAACCCATCTAGTCTGCCTCTCTTTTCCCTGCCTATTCTGTCATGGAAGACCCTGCCTGGTCTCCTGCCACCTCCTCACCATCCTCTTTGTTACCAGTTTTCATATATATATGGGATACATGAGTGGGATATGGAAAATATTCTCACTCATGCAGAGTGAGCTCTATATTCTCACGCGTGCCTGAGAATGCACAACTCATGATGCAGGAGTGAGAATATTTTCCATATCCCACGATCTGCACATCATGTATGTGGTTTATACCACTGGGGTGAGAGCTTTAGGAACATTTTTTTGTGTTTGTGTGTGTTCTGAATGGACTGGGAGTAAGAAACACCGGTGAGTGTGTTTTTGCAAAGCTAACTGAGAAAGACAAACTGCTGCAGGTAGCACTGAGAAAGGCAAACTGCTTTGTAAAAGTTTCATAGAGAATTCAGGTTGTTTTGAGGCTGAGGTCAGCACAGTAATGGGCTAGGATTGTTAGAAACTTAGTGGGATACAGGTGAGAGTGTTTTGCTAAGCTGATTGAGTAAGTTGCAGCTTTAGTGAGAAAGAGAAACTGTTTTCTGAAGCAGTTTTCTCTACAATGCAATCTGCAGTGCAAATATTCTCACTCCGCGGAGTGACATCAGCAGAGTGGGGATAAATGTGATATCCTCACTCTGGTGATGTCATCAGGATTTATCCTCACTCCAAGAGAAAATAACATAGGTTATTCCACTGAGAAAGCTCTCACTCCAGTGGTATAAATATATATTTATACAGTAAGGGTGAGTGATAAATGAGTGAGATAAAACAGTGTATCATCCACTGCAGTGTGATATTTTTTACCCTCTGCTCTACTGTGATGATATCAGCCATTTACACATACACGTCACACAAAGGTCACTGATATCATCACTCTAGGCAGCTTTCCCCTCAGCATACAAAAAAACACCTGTGCTGTTACCATAGACACAAATGCAGAACTACACGAGAGGTCTCACTGCTGCCTGCAGCTAACTCAACATTACAAAACACTATCACTTATTCCCCACACTCTGACTTCCAGCTCATTACTGTGATACTCTCAACTTGACTGCAGCCAGAATTCTAAAGAGCACAGCTTCACAAAACAGTCCGTTCCTCACTGCTGCCTGCAGCTAACTCAGTTACCGCTAAAAACACTCACCTGTTCCTCAAACTCTGCCTCTCAGCCCATTACAATTACTGTGATACTCTCAGCTTGACTACAGCCAGACTTCTAAAGAATACAGCTTCTCAAAATAGTATGTTTCTCACTCCTACCTAAAACTAACTCATTTAGCATTGCAAAACACACTCATCTGTTTCCCAGAGTTTGTAGCACTGCCAGCCCATTCAGAAAAACTCACACACAGAATGAGCAAACTCATAAACAGGAACAGAACACAAGACAATATAACAATACTTCTGAAACTCCTGTCCCTATTGTATAAATCAAATACATGATGTGCAGATCGTGTGCTATGGCAAATATTGTCACTCCTACATCGTGAGCTCTGGATATCTCACGAGTACCTTCGGCACTGGTGAGATATCCAGAGCTTACTCACAGGAGTGACAATATTTGCCATATACACTCATGCATATATATATATATATATATATATATATATATATTCATTCCTTGCATGCATGAAGCCCACCACCCCTGCTTGAAGATTGTTCCAGGCATCCTCCACCCTGTCAGTGAAGAAGTACTTCCTCTCCCTCCTAAACTCCACCCCCCTTCAGCTTCGTTACATGCCCCTAGTTCTTGTATACTTTCTGTTCTGAAACATGCTCCCTTCCTGGACCTTATTCACCCGTGAGGTATTAAAAGGTCTCTATCATGTCCCTTCCGGCCCTCCTCTCTTCCAGGATATACATGTTTAGATCTATCAGTCTTTTCTCAGAACATTTGGTGCAGCCCCTGCATAATTTTTGTTGCCCTTCTTTGGATGTCCGCTATCCTGTTTGTGTCGTTTCTGAGGTGTGGTCTCCAGAACTGGACACAGTACTTCAGGTGTGGTCTCACCAGTGACTGATGCAGTGGCAGCTCCAGCTCCCTATTTCTGCTGGTAATATACCCCAGCATCCCACTGGCTTTTCCTACTGCTTTGTCACATTGCCTTGCCACGTTAAGGTAATTTGTTATGATTACCCCTAGCTCCATTTCCTATTTAGTGACCGTCAATACATCCCCCCTCCCTCACTCTATAATGTGCTTCTGGGTTTCTGCACCTAAAGATGCATAATTTTGCACTTTATTGCACTGAAACCATGCTGCCATACACTTGACTATTCCTGGAGCTTTTTCAGGGCTTTCTTCATTCTCTCCACCCCCTCTGGAGTGTCTACCCTATGGCAAATCTTGTTGTCATCTGCAGAGACGGAAACCTTCTCTTTCAGTTCTTCTGGACTAGACCCAGTACTGAGCCCTGTGGAACTGTGCTGGTCACTCTCCCTTCCCTCAAGTGAGTGCCATTATTCACCACCCTCTGCCGTCTATTCGGCAGCCAGTTACGTACCCAGCGTACTACCTTTGTTCCCACCCCCAAGCTTACCATTTTTTTTCATGAGCCTCCTATATGGCACAGTGTCAGAGGCTTTACTGAAGTCCAAATAGGCCCCATACATCACTCCTCCTTATTGATTTCTTTGGTCACCCAGTCAAAGAAATATATCAGAGTTGTGTGACATGATCTCCCTCCTGTGGATCCATCCTGTAACCTGCCAAATGCAAGGTAATCTACCAGTCTTTCCTTTAGGAATGATTCCTTTAGAAGTGGCAGCCTTAGTAGATGGAAGTTTGTGAGCACAGATCAAAACTTAAACATTACCACCTAAATGAAGTAAGAAAAATGTTTTTTTCCTTCATTCAGAACTGTTAATCAGAGGAATTGGAAAGCAGCAGGAGAACGCCGTGGGTAAGCGGTGTTTTCCTTTTAATATAGCATGTTCTACTTTCTTCCTCATTCTAGCTTGATACTTACCTCTTAAGGTATTGAGTCCCAGACATTCCGTCTCAGTAGTAGAAGGGCCTAACTTATTTTCTATTATCCAGAGTCCTCTAAGAATTGCCGTTGTTGTTTCCTCTTTCTTTTGTTTCTTTGTGTGAGAGGCTGTCCTTATCTCCTTTCCCCTGATGCTGCATTAGCTGCTGCTCAGAGTATGTCATCCTTGGCAGCTATCCCCTTATTTATCTGGAAGAAGTCCTGAATATGCTTTCTAAGTTCATCCATTATCAGGGGATCTTTTAATAGTTGGATGTTGATGAGCCACTTAATCAGTTCTGATCTGAATGTCTGATCAACTGGTTTGTCAATACAAGTGCATGCTCTGATGCAACTTTCCCCTCTGTTGCACATACACAGCATAAACTCCCTGTAACCACTCAAGTAGTCCAATCTAGAGAATGAATGATGTGAGAAGCATAACATGTATATTCCTTCTCGTTCGTATTGTGCATACTCCACACATCACATTACACCCCCAGAGCGTCCTGCATGTTCCGCATTCCCCATTGTGCTGGAATCCATCCCTTACTCCCTGTCTCTGACCTGTCCATGTCCAACCTCTGAACCAGGGTCAAGGCACCACCCAGCAACATAGGTAATTCAGATACATGGTTGCTCAAAGGAAAACAACATGAGTGGATGATTCGTGTAATATTGATATAGTGGAAATTTACATGCATTTCTGATCTCAGTCTAAATCCTCATCTGTTTTTGTGTTTCATTCCATTATCTGCCGGTCTCCGTGCTCTCTCCTGCAGACCTCTAACAAGTATATGCCTTTTATTTTGCCACTTTTGCTTTTTGATATTATGCACAACTATTGTCCTATCTGTTTAACTCACTACAGTAAATTGTGGTCTGCCATCCGATCCGACAAGCCCCCCCCGACGAAGACCTTCCGGCCTGCTTTGTTTTTTTTGTGTGTTCCCTTCGAGTGCCCATGTATTTGTATTGTCCCTCCAGGTTGAGGCACCGGTGGCTCGGTGTCCATTATGCGCCTGTCCACTTTTCTTTATCGTTAAGCAACATAGGTATACCCATAAAAGAGGTTAGTGCTTTCATCAGCTTGACAAAAGGAGCGGGCAGTCAGTGTAGGGGCAATATGTACTCCCCAGCAGCACCCTTGTGGTGTTCAGCATAACATACAACCACCAACTCTGCGGCATTCAGAAGTCAGGAGCAATGTAGTTAGCACACCATTCTTTCAGTGTACTCCCCCAACAAAGCATGTCGTAGTGAAGTTCTGGGGTAATCCGATCTCCACAGTGTGAAAGGCATGTTTGGTTCAGGTCGGTGTGTGACATTTGGGCAATAAAAACAAAAGCCTGCACTAAAAGAATAGTGTCTTGACTTTATTTATTGCTTCTGACTTCTGAGTGCAGCCGAGTTGTTGTTAGTGTGTTATACCAGCTGTGGGGTTAGCCACCTCTTTTGACTGCTCCTCTCCAGAGTTTAGGGTAGCTTGGCTGCTTTGGTTGGAAATGCTGTGATGTTCAGCATACCCTGTACCAGAAAATATCTCCCTACTTTGTCTCTCATCTCCCTGCTCCATCTTGTATTTTTCTCCTCTTTCTATTAGCAAAGTAACATCTTTCCTTTTATTATCGTTTCTGCCTCGATACAGCTGCCTGACCCACTTTTGCCTGAATAAAAAGTAGGTATGGTCCTCCGTTAGGCGAGTCTCCTGGAGGAAACTTATATAAGTGCCCAGTGTTTTTAAAGTGCCACAGTACCGTGTATCCTTTCAGCACCACCTGCGCCCTCTTTATATTCCATGGCACCAATGTAATAGCTGCACCAGTATTATTTAACTTTTTTTTTTTTTTAATTCAGTCTACCTGTTTGGTTATATTAGTATACTTTCGTTTAAGCACTGCTTTGATAACACAATACCTTTCCACATCTTTGCCACCTCCACCCTTAGGACATACAAAACAGATATGTATATTCAACAGTAAACCAGTATGAACAATTATTGATTATTAACAGTGATACATTTCATCTTCTATCTTCTTTCATGCTGTCTGAAGGTGAGCTACAATATTTCTAACAGCTTGTGCTTAAGTATATGTATAAAACTTTCCTCACCTTGTTCTGATGAGCATCTCTCCTCCTTTTCCCTGCTAGATCCATGAGCAGTCTAGAACTGGCAACCATGATCAGTGTTTCTGTATCACTTCATGTTGTCAATGGGGTTTCAATACAGATGGGTAATAAACACCCCTATAGGTAGTGGTACAGCCCAAAGCTGTCAATCAGCATAAAACCTTGGGCATATGAGCATTCCAAGATCAGTAATTCCACAGTCCTTGCTGTACCACTGTAGAGGGGTAGGGCAGCATAGGTAGCGCTCTCAGAAGAGC
Organism: Neoceratodus forsteri; assembly: GCA_016271365.2. Lineage (NCBI taxonomy): Eukaryota > Metazoa > Chordata > Ceratodontiformes > Ceratodontidae > Neoceratodus > Neoceratodus forsteri. The sequence continues at coordinate 879,384,200 of CM057450.1, read as the reverse complement.
ATCTGTTCTGCAATTGGTTTGTTTTTATGACTAGTATTGTGCAACTGGGAGGCAGGTTTGAGATACCCAGTGAAAGGGAACACCCACAAATTTAAAATCGTGCCTATAAAGCTGCAGCTTTCAAGTTGACTAACCTGACATTCTAGCTGTACATGAACTGGGGATCACTGACCGCTTATATTTAATAGGATGTACAACAGAGGTCTCTACTATGCTTAGCCTGGTGCCTCAGGTAAGTACTTTTGTTTTCTCTTCTTTGGGGGGGGGGGGTGCACAGTTAGGGAGCTAGGTTGTGGGTCTAGCGCTAACTTTCTTCCTCTTTATTTGTCCCTAGAGTCCTACTAGCGACGAACCCCTCCTTCTGTTTTTTTTCCCCCTTTCTCAGCAGGCTGAGTGCTTAAGGATTGATGGTAGTTTTCCTTTTGAACAGACTGAGTTATTAGAACTGAGCAGTGCTGCACACTTTTTGCCTGGGCTTACCTAGCTGGATTGGCCAGTTGTGTTTTTCTCTGGCAGCCGAGCAGTTTGGGTGCGGGTGGAGTTCTGTGGAGCTTGGGGCCAGAAGCATTTTCCCTCCTCCATGTGTGCTAGGCATCCCGCATGGTCATCCATGCCATTGCTGAAGGCTTGCCAGGTATGAACTTTTTCCCCCTGCCGTAGCAGCCCATTTCTTGTTCGGTGCACTTGTGCCAGTAGTAGCCCATGCAGCTTTCCCACAGTGAGGGTGCTCATGCCAACAGCAGTTGTGCATTCCGCATTGTGATGTCACACACTTCAGCATGACGTCACCACGCATGTGCATGCCCTTGCCCATGCAGTTACAGAGGCAGAGCATGTCGCCGCTATTCTAAGTGCAACTGGCCAGGGACATCATTTTCCCATTTACACAGGGAAAGGTGCTTTTCAAGCAGGTATGTCCTCAGCTATAGCAACATTTGAAGACTATTTCCTGGCAATGTTTTGGGGATTGGCTTTTCCTGGGCATTGTGGCAGTGAGTTGCTTACTAACAGGCTCAGCTCAGAGCTGGAGCATAGTTTCAGTGCAGTCAGTCAGGCAGAAGTGATAGGCTATTAATGTGATGGGCTATTAATTGCTTATTATTTGTTTGTATAGTGTCTGTGCCATACTCTTAGGAGATTCCCTGCACAGAACATTTATAGGGCTCACCTGCACAGTTTTTGTTGTGCATTTCTGTCTGCAGCATAGGTTTTCTGTTAAGGCACCATGGCATGGCTTGTTGGAGATAAGTAGCATTTAAGAGATGTAAGACCTGCAGGAGGATGATGAGACCCTCCCCTTTAGGGTCTTACTGCCCTAATTGTGTTCTGCAGTCTAACATGTCTATTTTGGCCCCCCCCCCCCCAGCCGAATCCTCAAAGCTGAGGGAGTGTACTTTGGATACTGACTGGCAGTGGTAAGGCTGAGTTGCGCAAATCCTTTATGCTGCCCTTAAATGAGCTGCTGAGTTTTTTGTCCATATTCTCCTTTATTCTCCCCTGGCGGCTATATCAGCCCATCCCATTCTGGCTCCACGGCCATCCCGAGTCACACCACCTCCAATCTCAGGCAGACCAGTGCTAGCTGGGGGGCTTCATCAAGCCCCAACCCCCAATTTTTTTTTACCGGTTTTCTCCCTGTTTTACCTTGGAGCCCCAGACAGGGTTGGGCGTGTGTGTGGAGGTATGCTCGCACGCCTTGGCCCGAGTGACTCTGCTCCTCCCACCCCTGGCCTAGCGCCTGGCTCCCCTCTGATGCCTGCACCACCACCATGCCTCCACATGGTTGCGGTCAATGTCCGGAGAGCCAGCCTCCCCTGTTCAGGAGAGGAGAGCTGCCAAGCACCGCTCAATCCTCACCCAGCCCTCCAGCCCCCCTCTGGCTGAGCCTCAGCAACCCATGCTCATCACCAAACACAGGCTGCTGGTATGGTAGGAGGAAGGCACTAGCCCCTCAACCCTCCATGCCACTGAGCTGCTGAGTTTTGATGTTCTGCAGGGCATCCCCGCCAATGCTCACAAACCCAAGGGAGGCCCCTCAGGTTTGGGGGGAGGAGCCTTACGCATGTTGAGGTGCACCAGAGCAGAGCAATACTGCTCACCCAGATTTGCAGGTACAGTATTTATTCATTTTATTTTATTTATTTATTTGGTATTCGGAAAATAGCCTTTGAGCCAAGGCTCTTTTACAAAGGTTCCACGTCAGATGAACAAAGTATAGACATTCAGTCGAGCAGGTTACAGAGTTTTAAGACATTTGTGACACTGAACAGCACAACAATCGGGTAAAGGTTAGAGAGTTTCTTAGACATTTAAAATACTATACAGCATATGAACATCAACTTCAGCTGATTACAGGTGCAAATAAGGTGCAGAGGCACTAGAGGTTAGATTAGGCAGAGGATCAGTAAGGACAGGATTTTGGTAGGGGAGCCTCTAGTAAAAGGGGTCAAGGAGGCAGGGCTGGGGCGGAGGCAGAAACCCATCCTAGCATGGAGCCGGGTGGGGGGTGACAGGTGTACAGGAGCAGCCCCTTAGAGTGATTCAGAGGCATTGTCAAGGAGCATGTGGAGGGTGGCTTCTGTCTTGTGCTGAGAATAGTTGCTGTTAGCAGAGCCAGGCCTGGTCATCCAGTCTCCCAATATATCCATGCTGACATTGTTCTTGTAGCCCATTGGATTCAAGATACAATACTCTACCAACCTTTACTTTAACAGGGTTTTCATTGATTTCCCCACCACTGATGTCAGACTGACTGACCTACAGTTGCTGTCCTCTTCCCTGCTGCTGCTTTTATGGAGTGGGACCTCATCTGCTGTTCTCCAGTCCACTTGAACCATGTCTGTTTCCAGGGAGCTGTTGGAGAAGCAGGTGCACACAGAGGTCCAGTAGTGCTTAAGGTCTGATTTGAAGCCTTACAAGCTAGTGGAGTTCTGAATGGATTCTGGTACCTCGTTAAGCCATAGAGGAGGGGCTCTGTAGGAGAAGGCGCACTGTCTGAGAGCTGTGCGTCGGAATGACAGTTCTGGTTATATATTCTGAGCCTGGAGGAGAAGATACCTGCTACAGATGGGGGAGGTTCCCCAGTAATGCTATTTTGCCTAGGAGGCATGCGAGGAATTTAGTCCTGCACCCAAGAGACAGCAGGTGTATGTGTTCATAGAAGGAACAGGTGTGGGTCATTCGATCGCCATTCAGGATGAGCCTGCAAGCCTTGTTGAGAGCTACATTCACCCTCTTGAGCACAGAGTCTGATGCTGCTCTGTAGACAACCAGGCCATAGTCAGTGGTGGAGAGGATGGAGCTTGTGACTTATAGGCGGATGGATGCCGTGGTAAGGTGTTTTCTGTGCCTGTATAGCACACCAAGCTTGTTGCCCATGATCTTGACAATATGGAGGGTCAGGATGAGGATACAGGGAGACACGAGGAAAATCCTGATGCCACAGCACTGTCCAGTGAAGAAGCATATCCCTCGGGGTATGGTGAGCTCAAAAGAAGATCCGATTCCTCCCTGTTTGATACAAAGTCTTTGTCATATCTTATAATGGAGTCTTCTCGGACATTGCAGCTGAAGAAGGTGCTGAACAGGGAGTCTTTGGATGAGAATCGCATCCTGTCCACCTCTTCTTCTGTACCTGTTTCCCATATTTTGTGCACTGTCACCAGATTGTTGAACAGGAATGGGTTGGGTCAGATATGTGCAAGCAGCTCCCTAGGCTGAGGGTGAGATGTTAGTCATCCCTGGAGTAGATCACCAAGAAGTGGTAAGTTCCTCCTTTGGCTAATAAAGCCATGCATAATTCTGCTAAGCACTCAACATACCATTTGACAGCCCTGACATCCATGATAAGCAGGTGGATGCCACATGCAGAAGGGCTTTTTGCCTCAAATGGGGTAAATCTTCGAACATTATATGCATCTTGTATTGTTTTGCTCTCATTTAATGCTCCTGTTTCTCCGGCCCTATCTCTGGAGGGAGCCCCCGGTCCCATCCCCCAACATCCACCAGCCAACATGGCCAGTACCCCCAGGGCCCCCCCCAAGCAGGGCTCCTCGACCCCCAGGGAAGACCGGATCCAGTGTGGCCCGTGCCGTGGCTGTCGGGGTGGGACCTGCGAGGTGCCCTCTGCCATTGTAACCTTTCCCCCCCTCCAGTTTTACTCCCCTCAGAGATGGAGTGTACAATTATGCCAGCGGCAGCAGCGCCCATGCTCCCATGTGCGCTCTGCCCACATCAACAGTGTCATCATGCTGCCCCCAGCCTCCGCTAGGGGCCAGGCATTTGCCGACCACTGGCACCCCCCTCCCCAGAGAAGCAGAGCAGTCCATGGGATGCTCAATCCTTCTCCCCTGCCAACCCCCAGCGGCCCGTGCTCGTGGTGTCCAGTATCTCAACCCTCAGTGCTACAGGACCAGACATCTTGCATTGTTTTCACAGCATTAAACTCATGGGGTACTGCTTTGGGTAGCTACATCCCTCCAGAGTCAGAAAGGGCAAACATTTTGCAACTTGTATTCATGGCCTCCTCCTCCTTTCTGGGGGACGCCAGTGGACAATTTATGGATGTCAGCATTCTCCACGTATCATATTGTGGCAGCTGTGCAAGGTGTCTGGCTCTGGCACTGGCATCAAAGTTGAAGCTGTTTAACTGTCCTTTGAAGGAGGGTTATTATTTGGCACTGGTCTGGACAACATCCTAAAGGACGTCAAAGATAAGAAGGAGCAGCTTCCTGTGGCCAGGCAACAACAGAAGGCAAACTCAACATCAGTAGGGTGAGGGTTTGCTCAGCAGCAACAATCCAGAGGCGGTTTGAGCAGCAGTAACAGAGGATCCTTCTCCCACAGACGTAATGAAGGTGTGGGAAGAGTAGGAGGTAACTTGCAGTGAAGGTGCGCAGGCCCATCTCTGCCCCCTTCCCTTGGTAAAAGACTGCAGAATTTTTGCGTGCGATGGACCCAACTCCCTAGGCTGAGGCCACTTTCTTGTAAAACATAAAGTGGGAGGGGGACTCAGAAAGCCTAGGAGGAGAAACACCTAAAGGTCTGTCTGGGGAGATGTCCGGGTCAATAGGCACATCCAGACTTTCATAATCACCATCATCATCATCATTATCCTCATACTCTCCCTCCTCTTCCTCCGGTTCATAAAATTCTTCTAAAGTATAATCCGGAACCGGGGAAACCGACCGAACCAAGCCCCTGACAGATGGTGCCGGTTCGGCCGGAACCAAAGTTAGCGATTGAACTTCTCCTTATCGCTTTGGCTATTTCATCAGCGGTCGGAGAAAGAACTTGTGGATCTGAACTGGATGATTTTTCCCTTTTCTTTCTTTTAACCGGAACCGACTCCTCAGAATCAGTTCTCCTTTGGCCCGAAGAAGTTTCGCCCTGGTCAGAGGGCACTCCTTCTGGTTTGGTCGGAACCGAACCGGGCTGGCCATCCGGGTCAGCAGACTTCTCGGCCTCCCTTTCCCTCAGTCTACCTACTCTCTTATCCAGGGTAGCTTTGGGAAAACTTTTTACATATTTGGCAGTCTGAATTGAGGTAGTCAAACCCCAGACAATAAACACAGGTGGTGTGGGGATCAGCCTTAGCAAAGGCTTCCCCACACACGCTACAGTGTTGAAACCCAGTGGGCTGGGTTTTTTTCTTGAGTTTCTCAGACATGGCCAATCCTAATCACAGCTTACCCTTTTTTCGGCAATCTGCCAGGCAAGACACCCCTATCGGTTCCTGACCGTGTTACGGGTCTTGGAAAAAAACGTAATTAAATCCGTTTTTTTTAGAACCGATACGGACCGGTTACCACACTCTAATAAAGACAGAAGTTTTTTAACACAAACCTGATCGGTTCACAAGTTCCACACAGAAACTACTACAAAACCTATCTAGTACTCACGGTACCACAGACAGAAACTTAAACCGACCGGTTCAGTAGCAGAAATTCGGTAGAAACCGAGCGAAAAAAAAGACACTTTAACCGACTTTTTTGAACCGAGCAAAGGAGAAATCTCCGGAGCGACTGTTCAGTGAGGCGGAGTAAAGAATCTGACGGTTGGAGTTTAAACAACAGCAGACAGAGGCTTCAACCGAGCTCAAGCTCAGCATTCCATGCCCTGCATGGAAAGTTAACTCTTTGTTCTCCGGGGCAGTTCAAAGGTTGGTGATCACTGCAATAGTCAGAATACAGCAAGACTCCATTAGATGAAACAACATTACTAAGGTGAGTAATTTTTTCTTCAAACAACATGAAGTCTTGCTATATTATAGACATTAGCAGTTTGATCCAGCTCTAGAACTGCCCCGGAGTGAAATGGTTAAAACCATTCCAAAATAGAATTTTGACATGAGAGCAGCTCTATCTGTGTCATTTCAAACGTGAACTGTCAGATTCTTTACTCCGCCTCAGTGAACAGTCGCTCCGGAGATTTCTCCTTCTGCTCGGTTCATTTCTCGGTTTAAAAAGTGTTTTCTCGGTTGGATTTAACCGAGAATAGTTTTATTTAACACCAAAACCGTTCGTTCAAGCTCTATCTGTGGTAACCGTAAGTAAATGAAGGTTTTGTCTGTGTGGAACTTGTAAGTTATCGTTCGGTTTTGAACTGATCAGTGGGTTTAAACTCATTTAAAACTAAAAGTTACTATTTTAGAGTGCGGTTCCAGTTCTTATCGGTTCTAAAAACGGATTTATTACGTTTTTCCGATACCGTGACACGTTAGGAACCTAAAAGGGTGTCTTGCCTGGCACTGCCAAGGCAAAGGGCAAGTTTTGGTTAGGCTGGCATTATGTCTGAGAAACCCAAAAGAAAAACCGGGCCACTGGTTTCAACACTGTGATGTTTGTGGGGAAGTCTTTGCCAAGGCTGACCCACACACCACATGTGTTTATTGTCTGGGGTTTGACCACCTCCAGTCAGACTGCCAGGTATGAAGAATTTCCCTGCGACCACCCTGGAAAAAGATTGGGCAGGCTCAGGAGCGAGAGAGCCAAAAGTCCGCTGACCTGGATGGCCAGCCCGGTTCGGTGCCAACCGAACCAGAGGGAGTGCCCTCTGACCAGGGCCAGACTTCCTCAGGCAAAGAAAAGCTGGTTCTGAGGAACCAATTCAGTAAAGAAAAAAAAAAATCAGCAGGTCTGGGTCCAAAATTCCTTCTCCAACTGCTGCAGAGATAGCAAAAGCCATACAAATTGTCCAGTCACTGTCTCAGGTCCGTCCGAACCACCACTATCTGGTAAAAGGTCGGTTCGTCCGGTCCCAGTGGTTCAGGATTATGATATTGAGGAATTTTATGAACCAGAGGAGGGGGAGGATTATGAATAGTATGAATGTGGCTGGGAAGGTCTGGGTGTGCCCATTGAACCGGACATCTCCCCAGACAGACCTTTAGAATCTCCCCCTATGCTGTCTGAGTCCCTATCTCATTTTATGTTTTATAAAAAAGTTGCTGAAACCCTCCAGCTTCCTTTAGAAGAGGCTGTGGATGAGCAAGAGGAGCCTGATTTTGTAGAAATGATGGATATTCCAGAGTCTAGGAGATTGTCTATTCCTTTACATAAGTCTTTTAGGAAACAAACAATTAAAATGTTAAAAGCTCTAATTCTGTGCCTCCTGTAGATAAAAAGATGGACAGAAGGTATACATTGTCAGGCCCTGATACAGAATTCCTTTCTCAGCAATGCAGTCATGTTGGGGTAGTTCAGACTGCTGCCTGTGATAAAGCTAATATTCCCTTGGCTTCACATCCTCCTGACAAGGATTCCAGGAAGATTGATGCCATGGCAAAAAAAAAAAAACAGTATATGGCAGCCTCTCTGGGACTCAGGCAAGCAAATTATATGGCTTATGTAGCTAGGTATCAGAAATCTAGATGGGATACTGTTATGCAATTGGCCAAGCAGGCCCATGGCCAGCTGGCTAGTGAACTAGAACAGGTGGCTGCTGATGGCATTTAAGCCTCTAAGGTTCAGTTTCATGCTGCTGTGGATGTTAATGATGTTTCCTCTAGGGTCATGGCCACATCTGTAGCTTTTCATAGGTTGGCCTGGCTCAGGTGTACTAGTTTGTCACAGGATACCCAGACTAAGGCTATGGATTTTCCTGTGGTGGGAAATTCTCTGTTTGGAGAGCAGACAGAGAATTACATGAAGAAGATGGATGAATATAGGACTACTTACAAGAGTGCCCAGGCTAAGGAGCGGCAAGCCACTCCTCAAAGGCATGCCCCAGGGTAGGGGTAGGCCTTTTCACAGGCCTTTCTACCAGACTCAGGCCCCTCCCTGCCTATGCTCAGAGGGGCTTCTTCAGAGGCAGGGCAGACGAGGTGGGCAGATCTGCTCCCACCCCAGCCTAAAGCTCCTACGAAACAGGCACCCTGATGGGGTGCCCAGGGCCGATTCTCCTGTACCAGTGGGGGGCAGGCTGGCTTACTTCAGTCAGAATTGGGCTTCTTTAACCTCAGACAAGTGGGTTCTGGAAGTAGTAAGCCAGGGTCTGGTTCTCAGCTTCAAAAGGTTTCCCAAGTTGAGAAGCAGATTTTTCTACCTGCAAGTGCTTCAGAGACCCTCGCCCTGGAAACAGAGGTCTCATCCCTGTTAGCTCTCAGAGCAGTAGAAAGGGTTCCTCCCCTGCATCAGGGCAGGGGTCTGTATTCCAGATACTTCCTTACCCCAAAAAAGACAGGAGAATGGCGGCCCATCTTAGATCTCAGATATCTGAACAAGCATCTTTTGAAACCAAAGTTCAAAATGGTAACTCTGGCAATGATTTTACCTTCCCTAAGGCCAGGGACTGGCTAGCCTCCCTGGACCTCAAGGATGCCTATTTCCATGTCCTAATCAGAAGATCATGGAAAGTACCTCAGATTAGAACTGCCCTCAGGTCATTACCAGTTCAGAGCAATGCCCTTGGCCTTACCTCTGCTCCAAGGGTATTACAAAGTGTCTAAGTGGCAGTGGCCCACTTAAGGAGGCAGAGGATTGCTGTTTTCCCTATCTAGACGACTGGCTCATTGTAGGCCAGTCCCCAGAACAGGTAAAATCTCACCTGCAGGTCACCCAGCAGCTTCTCACCTCCTGGGTTTTCTGCTGAACCTACAAAGTCTGTTCTGGAACCAGTCCAGGTACTCACCTTTATAGGGGCAGAATGGACACAAAGCTAGCCAGAGCCTTTCTTCCCCAGAAGGGTAAGGAATTTAGTGGCTCTGGCCTCTTCCTTCACTCTGCAGGTCTCTCGACCAGCAAGACACTTTCTGCAGCTCCTGGGGCACATGGCTGCATCCACAGCTGTTGTGCAGGGAGCCAGATTTCAGATGAGAGACATTCAGTTTCACTTGAGAACCTTTTGGTCTCAGAGAAGAGCCCCTTTCCAAGTTGGTCCCAGTGACTCGAACCTTGATCCTAGCTCTCCAGTGGTGGCAGGATCAGAGCAATTTAAAGCGGGGTCCCTTCATTTCCCTTCTCACGACTTGACTCTCACTACAGATGCTTCCTTCTGGGTTGGGGAGCCCACATGGGCGACCTTTCCACTCAAGGGTTTGGTCCCCAGGAATCTCTGCTCCACATCAATTTGTTGGAACTCAGAGCTGTCTTTTAGCTCTTCAAGCTTTTCTGTATCTGTCCACGACAAGGTGATACAAGTCAGAACAGACAACACCACAACAATGTGGTACATCAACAAACAGGGGCACTCGATCTTGACCTTGTGCACCGAGGCAATGAAGTTGTGGTCTCCGGCTATTCCTGAACACTTCCCTCAGCAGTTCATCTTCCAGGGAAGGACAATGTCCTAGCGGATGCCCTCAGCAGGATTTCCCAGGGCCATCACGAATGGTCCCTGGATCCTCAAGTGCTGGGGATAGTTTTTTGCCAGGTGGGGCATCCTCAGATAGATCTTTTTGCAGCCCCAGACAATCACAAACTTCCTCTGTTCTATTGCAGGCCTCCAGTGCTGGGCTCAGTTCCCTGGATGCCCTTCTTCTGGATTGGGAGGGAAGTTCCTCATGCTTTCCCCTTTCCTCTCCTATTCAAAGTACTGGTCAAAATCAGATCTCAGCCTTGCAGGGTAATTCTGATTGCCCGGATTGGGCCAGGCAGCCCTGGTACCCACTCCTTCTGTCTCTGACAGTCCATCTTCCCTGTGCCTCCCAGGAATCACAATCTGTTGACTTGTGCCCAGGAAGGGTTTGGTATCGGACCTCAAATCCCTCAACCTCAAGGCCTGGCTCTTGAGGCGTTAGAGTTGCTGATTTACACCTCTCTCAGGGTGTTCTTGAGATCCTAAAGGCTTCCAGAAAGCCTTCCACTAGGCTACTTATAGTTCTAAATGGAAAGGTTTTCCATTTGGTGTGCTGGAAAAATATTTCCCAGAATCTGCTGAATTGCCCATTTTGTTGAGATTACATGGTACATCTTAATTCCTTGGGTCTCAGACCAGCTACCCTGAGAGTTCATTTGGCAGCTGTGTCTGCTTTTGTGTCAGAAGGAAGTCATCCCTCTTTCCTCTCATCCTGTGTTTTCAAGTTTTAAGGGATTACGCCATACTAATCCTCCCTTTTGGGAACGGCCCCTGCTTGGGACCTTAATGTTTGCATTGCCCAGTTAATGCAACCCCTTTTGAACCTCTGTCTTCTGCAGAGCTTAAGTACCTAACTTGGAAAACTGTTTTTCTAGTGGCTATCACTTCTGCCAGACGCATAAGTGAATTGCAAGCCTTGTCAGTGGAGACTGACTTTATTTCTTTCCACAGGGATAAGGTAGTCCTTAGGACTAATAGGAAGTTTTTGCCTGAGGTGGTTTCAGATTTCCATCTTAATCAGTCTATCTCCCTTCCAGTATTTTCACTGATCCCTCCTCTTGGTGAGAGGAGGTTGCACAGCCTGGATGTTAAGAGAGCTCTTAGTTATATATAGAGCTGCACTAAAGGTCACAGGTTCGAATCCCTCCAACTTTTCCTTACCTATGGTGAAGTTGGGAAAGGCAAACCTGCGCTTAAGAGATCAATAGCCAGGTGGATTGTCTCTTGTATCCAATTTTGTTATCAGAAAGTGGGCAGAGCCCCCGTTTGAGGGCTCATTCTACCAGAGGGTACAGCTCGTCTCTAGCTGCTGCCAGAGATATCCCTTTATTAGAGATTTGCCAGGCTGCTACTTGGAAAAGCATAGACACTTTACCAAGCATTACTCCCTGGATGTCCAGGCCAGGAGAGATGCTCGGTTTGGCACAGCTGTTCTTCAGAGCCTATTCCTAAGTAGGTTCTGCCTTCCTCCATTGAGGTACTGCTGTGTATTCTGCTAATGTCTATAATATAGCAAGACTTCATGTTGTTTGAAGAAAAATTACTCACCTTAGTAATGTTGTTTCTTCTAATGGAGTCTTGCTATATTCACCCCAACCTGCCCCTCTCAGAACCTCTACTTGGTGGGTGCGGCAACTTAGTGTGGGCACTACTTATGTTCTTTAGCATTTTGTCCCCTTTGGGACTTTGGGGGTGTGTATGTGTACGCTTGTGTGTGTTTTATTATACTTATGTTCCATTTTCATATTATTAGAATGGTGTTAGTATTTCTGGTCCCCTGACTCGAGTCTTGGGTGTTGGGACCATCAATGGGTTGTTATTATTTAGGTAGCCATTTGGCTAGTGTAGGTTACAGCTTCCACACAGACCTTAGTGAGTTTGGCTCGTAAAGATCTGACAGTTCAAGTTTGAAATGACACAAAATTCTATTTTGGAATGGTTTTAACCATTTCACTCCGGGGCAGTTCTAGAGCTGGATCAAACTGCTAATGTCTATAATATAGCAAGACTCCATTAGAAGAAACAACATTACTAAGGTGAGTAATTTTTTCTTCCAGTCCCTCTGTCAATGTCACTTATAAAGACATTAAAAAGGACCGGCCCCAGTACTGAACCCTGTGGTACCCCACTAGTAACCCTCCTTTCTTCACTGTGGACTCCATTTACTATTACGCGCTGTGTCCTGTTGTCCAACCAGTGTTTTACCCAGGCTACCACCTTAGGATCCACACTCCCAGGCTGGCTAATTTGTTTATTAATCTTTTGTGCTGGACTGTGTCAAATGCCTTGCTAAAGTCTAGGTAGGCCATGTCCACAGCCCCTCCCTGGTCTATTGCTTTGGTCACCCAGTCAAAGAAATCAATTAGATTTGTCTGACACGACCTTCCCTCTGTGAATCCATGCTTCCTTGGGTCCTGTGCCCCACTGGCCTCTAGGTACTCAACAGTTCTTTCCTTCAGAAGTGATTCCATCATTTTCCCTACCACTGAGGTCAAACTGACAGGTCTGTAGTTTCCTGCCTCTGTCTTGCTCCCACTTCTGTGAAGGGGAATCACATCCACCCCATCCTGCCATGATTTATTAAAAAGGGTAGTCAGTGGTGTTACTAGTTCTTCCCTTAGTTCTTTTAAAATTCAGGGGTGAATCCCATCAGGCTCCATTGCTTTATCCACCTTCAGTTTTAAGAGTTCTTTCAGAACCCTTTCTTCTGTGAAGGGACTAATATCAACCCCACTATTCAGAGTGCTTCTATTGATCGGATTAGGTATTTCCCCCTGCTTTTCCATTGTGAATACTGAGCAGAAGTATTCGTTCAGTATCCCTGCTTTTTCACTGTCACTCCCTGCCCAACCACCTTCCTCTTTATTCAGCATCAGTATCCCTGCCTTAGTCTTTCTTTGCTCCCTAATGTACCTATAAAAGGTTTATCCCCCTTCTTAACTGAGTTGGCTATCTTTTTCTCGGTTTCGGCCTTTGCTATTCTGACTGCCGTACCCGCTTCCTTCTGCTTTAACTGGTACAGTTCTCTGTCCTGCTCCTTCTGTGTTTCCTTATACTTTCTGAATGCTATCTTATTTTCCCTTATCTTCCCTGCCACTTCTTTTGAGAACCATAGTGTTTTTTTTCTTTCGTTTTGATTTGTTTATTTGCTTCACACAAAGACTTGTTGCCTCTGTGATGACGGTTTTGATGTTTCTCCATTGTTGCTCCACCCCACTTTCTTGCCTGTTTGCTAGTGCCTTTCTGAGGCACTCTCCCATTTTGACAAAATCAGCCCTCCTGAAGTCCATTACCTTCACTTTTGTGTGGCTTGACTCTACAGCTAAGTTTATCGTGAACCACATTGATTGGTGGTCATTTGTTCCCAGATGGCTACCCACTTCAAGATCAGAGATCCTCTCTCCATCCCCATTTGAGAGTACCAGGTCTAAGATTGCTCTCTCCTGAGTGGGTTCCAAAACTAGCTGTCTGAGGCATGCCCCCTGTAGGGCATCGAGAATGGTCCTGCTCTTGGATGTGGCTGCAGCAAAGGTGCTCCAGTCAACATCTGGCATATTCAGGTCCCCCATCAGCAATATCTCCCCTTTCTCTGCCATCTCAAGGATGCCTTCTATCATTTCCTTGTCCATTTCCTCCCCCTGAGACGGGGGTCTATATATAACCCCTGTGCAGATTGTGGAGCCATTTCCAGTCTCCAGGGTGACCCACAGTGCCTCCTGTCCTCTTCCTTGTTTACCCTTCAATTCTGTTGCTTTTATCCCTTCCCTTACATAGAGAGTTACTCCTCCTCCTCTTCTTCTTCTTCCCTCCTGTAGATTGTGTACCCTGGTATGTTGACATCCCAGTCATAGTTCTCTGTGTACCATGTTTCTGTGAATATCCAGACATCCCTCTTCCATCAAGGCCACCATTTCAGGGAGCTTTTTACCTAGACTACGGGCATTGGTACTCATTACCCTCCATTTTTTCATGGCTTTATTTCTTCTTGCCCCGTCCCTGTCCCTACTGCCTTTGTCTGCCCTTCTCCCTATCGACTGCTCTATTTTGATGTTTACCTCACTAGTTACCCTGATTTTTTGGGGGGACAGGGGGCTAGGATTTCCCTTCTCCTCTTCAGTGCCTCTTCCCTTGGCTAGTTCAAATGCTTGCCACTGAAGCATTTAAACCTATCACCTAGGATCCTGGTTCCCCTCCAGGATAGATGCAGACCATCACGCCTGTATAGGCCTACATCCCTCCAGGTAGAGCCCCAGTCCCCAATGAAGCCAAATCCCTGAACTCTGCACCAGCTTTTCAACCAGTCATTGAATCCCATGGTGTGGACTGCCCTAGCCTCATCTATGCCATAGACAGGGAGCACTTACGAGAAGGTTACCATGTGTGCTACTTGTCTATGGCCCCTCCCCTACTCGACTCAAGAGGAAGCTTCGTTCTGATAGGCCCAGAGTGGCCAAGAAGGTCATGGTTCTCAGACTTTATGAATGTAGCTCAGCAGGCCCCATTTCGACTTCCTCTTCAGGGGGAACTTCTTTTTAAAAGTCCTGTCAGAGTCCTGTTTTGCATTCAGATCCAGAGCCAAAGCAGTTGGCAGCCTGGTTAAAGCAGGGTTTCTCCAAGAAAGTGGTGGATACACATATGGCCTCAAGGAAAGTTTCTACATCTGTAGTGTACAGCCGTGTGTGGAATACCTTCTCTAGCTGGGCGAGAGATAGAGGTATAGACCTTCTGGAGCTATGGTTCCACAGGTCTGAGATTTCTTGAAGGCAGGGGTAGGCAAAGGTCTTGCGCTGAGCACCCTACGAGGCCAAATGTCTGCACTTGTGGTAGCCCTGGGAATGTCCATGGGCTCATCCCTGGAGCCAACTTGGATGTTATCCATTTTCTTTGAGCAGTCAGCAGAAGCTGACTGTTTCGATCTCTGGTGCCCCCATGGGACCTGAACCTGGTGTTGATTGCTCTGTGTAGGGCACCTTTGGAACCTCTTTGGTAAGTCCTTTTGGTGTGTTTCTTAATTGCAATCTGTTCAGCTAGAAGGATTGGCAAACTTCAGACAGAGTCCCGTAAAGGGCCTTACATTATCATACATAAGGAAAAGGTGGGGTTGAGGACGGTTCCATCCTTTGTGCCTAAGATCCCTACAATATTCCATGTAAATCAGGAATCTGTCTATCGTCCTTCTGTCCCAAGCTTGTAAGTCCGAAAGAGAATGAACTTTATAAACTGGATTTGTGCAGGGCAGTCAGGACTTAACTGAGAACAACAACAGAGTTCAGAAAATTGCAGAGTTTGTTCTCTTTGGATTGGTAAAGAAGGCTCAAAAAGCTCGCAAGGCAATCTTTGCTAGGTGGGTAAGGGCTTGCATCCCCAAGGGGTATGCAACTGTGAAGAAGGCTCCAGCTCTCATCAAGGCTCACTCCACCAGGGCAGTTGCTGTGTCCTGGACAGAGAGAGGAGAAGCATCTATGTTGGAGTTGTACAAAGAGACAGCGTGGTCCTCCATTCATTCATTCATTTACTAAGCACTACCAATTGGATGTTCAAAGCTCTGCTGATGCACGATGTTCTTCTTACTCTCCTTTCTCCAGAATCTTCTGTACCTGCCTTGTGGGATATCCTTCAGAAATATGAAAGACTAGCCAATTTTAAATTAAATGTATCAAAAACTGCAGCACTAATGCTTTACTACCAACCATCTAGTACCCTGAGAGACTCTTTCCCCCTGAAATGGAGGTGTACCAAGATAAAATACCTTGGCGTACGTATCCCAATTAGCATGTTACATCTGGAATTAGTAAACTATAAACCTATTTATACTCAAATTCAGGAAGATCTCAAAAAATGGGGGCGGCTTAAACTAACCTTTTTCCAGCGTATAGAAACAATTCATATTAATATTTTTCCTAGACTATTATGTTTTTTCCAGAATGTCCCACTCTTCCCAGCCAACTATTATTTTAAATCTTGGAATAGAATAATTTCTTCCTTCATATGGGAGGGCCAGAGGCCGAGGGTACTTTATTTATTATTATGGTTATCTTTGGACCAAGGAGGAGTAAACCTTCCAAACTTAAGTTTTTATGTGACAGCAGCTTTTCTTAAAATTCTAATAATCTGGCTCTCATCCATGACTTCTTGTATTTGGAAAGCGATTGAATTTTTAATTAACAATCTATATGACATTGAAAAGGTAATTCTAGGGACGTGGATATGTTGTTCAATCCACACTTACTGGCAGGTTCCTTGCCGTTTTAAATCTTGCCGGAAGGTCTTCAAGCTGGCTTCTCCCACCCACCCGGGTGGTAAAACTCTCAGCTCCACCCCATGACGCCAGATCTTCCTTACCGCTTGGAAGCTCAGGTTCCCTCCTTAGCGCTCTGCGTTTTAGGCCTGGATCCACACTCTTCGGTTCAACCAAAACTCATTCTAAAATTCAAAAGACTTTGGTCTTCATTTTCCCTCGCTGCTGCGATGGACAGATCGACTCCCGGATTTCGTCGGTGCCCCTGTAAGCAGAAGATGTCCCGGACCAATCCACACTCCATGTGCGTTTACTGCCTAGGACTCAGCCATGACTCACAGACTTGTGAGTTATGCAGATCCTTTTCGGCTTCGGTCTGGAGGACTACGCTGCCCGATTGCTCTTGGGGGCGACCTGAAAAACGTTATCCTCAGGTCAAGTCGAAGGAGGCCCATTGGGCGGTGTCCTCGGCGGCAGAGCCTGGCGGAACAGCTAGAGCAGATGATCGCCCTCGAGGAGGAGGGGGCCCAGGCTGCATCATCATCATTCTCAGTCGCGGCATTTATCCCGCTCTCATCCTACACAGCTTCTTTTAAGGAGCTTAGCCAGTCCCTCTCCACCAAGGGAGAAGGGCCATCAGGACATTCTTCTCGGTCCAAAAAGAAGGACTCCAAAGCTAAGTCCCAACATCAACGTTCGTGGGAGTGGGAGAGGTCCCCTTTCCCGGATAGTCGACACTCGACTTCTGTTGAGATTGCGGCTAAGGCCGCTGGCTTCACGGTGTCCCCGTCGGGTCAGCCGGCCGAGACACCCATCGACGCGGTCGACATTTTTCTCAACCCTTCGGAGAGTTTGTCAACTGGAGAAGCCGACAACCCTTCTTCACCGGTTCTCCCGGTGGAAACCGAGGATTTGCCTGTGCCTCTTGTGCAGGAATCCCTGGTTAAGGTCCCTGAGCCGAGGGAGGAGCGGGTTTCCCCCGCCCCCCTCTCTGACCCACCCTCGGAATCCCCGAAGGTCTTGGTCTCGGACCTCTTCCAGGTCCAGCCGATCCTGGCGACGTCGGCGGTCCCGGTCTCGGCGCCATGGAAAGCGGCGGCGCCGCTCATCCTCGTCGCCCTCTTTGGAGGATAGGCTCCGGCGCAAGTTGTGTCGGCGCTATGAGGATTTAATGTGGCAGCAGCTCGTATTGTCCGGGAACAAGCCAACTCTGTCACCTTCCCTGGCCATTAAGTGGCTGTCACTGGAGCGGCCGAAACAACCCTTCATAGTAGTTGAGGAGCCAAAATCGGCACCGGTTGTTCCGCCTTTGCCCAGTCATTTCTGGTTGGGTAATTGTGCCCTGCCCGGGACTTACTGCACCTTCTGGGCCTCATGGCGGCCTGCACCAGCGTGGTCCGTTGGGCCCGCTGGCATATGCGTCCCCTGCAGTGGGGGCTAACCCACCAATGATCACAGCGATCCAGTCCTCTGGACCAGCCAGTGACAGTGACCCAGGAGATGTGGAACGGTCTCCAGTGGTGGCTCGTTCCAGCTCATCTGCAGGAGGGTATCCCATTTGTCGGCCCCGAGCCGACGGTCACTCTGATGACCAACGCCTTTCTTATGGGGTGGGGTGCCCTTCTGAGGGAGCTCAGAGCTCACGGCCTCTGGTCCCCTCAGGAGCCTCGATGCCACATCAATCTGCTGGAGCTTCGAGCAGTCCGACTAGCCCTCACAGCCTTCGCTCCGTTTGTACGGGGTCAAGTGGTCCAGACAGACAACACCACGACCATGTACTACCTAAACTGTCAGGGCAGGACGCACTCCTTGCCTCTGTGCAAGGAGTCTCTCCGCACTTGGTCTCTCGTGAGCAGCCTGGGGGCGGATCTCCTAGCCGTCCATGTGGCAGGAGCCTGCAACACTCTGGCTGATGCCTTCAGCCGGATAGGTGCTGCATCTCACAAGTGGTCTCTCCTGCTGGAGGTAGTACAAGATCTGTTCTTCCACTGGGGCAGTCCTCAGGTGGCCCTGTTTGCCTCCAGGGAGAATGCGAAGTTGAGGCTGTTTCATGCCTGCCCCCCTCAGCAGGGCTCGCTGCAGAGTGATGCCTTCTAGAGGCCGTGGACCCTGGGCCTCTTCTATGCCTTCCCTCCATTTCTCTTGATCCACAAGGTGCTTCTCAAGGCAAAGAGGGACAAGGTGCAGATGATTCTGGTAGCCCCAGACTGGCCCCACCTGTTCTGGTATCCAGATCTCCTCAGCTCCAGGCTCCCGATGCGGCTTCCAGCCTGCCCGGACCTGATCTCAGTCAACAAGGGGAAGGTACTCCACCCGGACCTTCAGTCCCTGCACTTGACACCTGGTTCCTGAGTGGCTAGAGTTTCATGCCTTGGGTCTTTCCAATGAGGTCCTCAACGTTGTTGAGGCATCCCGTAAGGAGTCGACCAGAAAATGCTATGTCTTCATATGGAAGAGATTCTCCATTTGGTGTCAGGATAAGGGGTTGGACCCTTCCTCCTGTTCTTTGGCTAGCATTCTGGACTACCTGTGGTCCCTTTCTCAGCTAGGGCTTCGGTCAATGACCCTTAAGGTGCACCTGGCAGCCATCTCTGGTTACCGGGCGCGGGCGAAGCAGTCAGTGGCACAGGAGAAGGTGGTTGGGTGCTTTTTCAAAGGCCTTGATCACATATCCCCTCCGGTGCAAGAACTTCCACCTCCATGGGATCTACTGATGGTATTGGCTAAGCTCATGGGCAAGCCATTCGAACCGATGCACAGGTGCGATATCTCCCACCTGTCGTGGAAGACCGCCTTCTTGGTGGCTGTTACGTCAGCTAGAAGGATGGGAGAACTCCAGGCGCTTTCCATCGAGTCTTCTTATCTGGTCTTCCATAGGGACAAGATTGTCCTGCGCCCCAACCCGAAATTCCTTCCGAAGGTGGTGTCGGAGTTTAACCTTTACCAGGTGTTGACTCTGCCAGTGTTCTGCCCCAATCACACCTCGGAGGCCAAATATAGGCTCCATACTCTGGACCCTAGAAGAGCGCTCTCTTATTATAAGGAGCGGACGGCTGAAGTTCGGGGAGAGGTTCGCCAGCTGTTTGTCACCTACGCTGAAGCCGCACCTGGCAGACCTGCAGCCAAGCAGACGATAGGCAGGTGGGTCACCTCTTGCATAGATCTCTGCTATAGGATGGCGGGCATGGAGCCTCCCAATGGGATAAAAGCTCATTCTACCCGCCATACCGCTGCTTCAGTGGCTGCTTCCAGGGACGTTCCTATCCAGGAAATCTGCAGGGCTGCTACCTGGAAGTCAGCATACACCTTCATTACCCACTACCACATCGACCTTGAGTCACGCCGGGATACTGGTTTTGGGACCTCGGTTCTCCAGTTCTTATTTCCCAAGCAGGGGGTGCGCGCCTTGCCTCCCTCATCCCGGAGAACTGCTAGGAGTCTGCCAGTAAGTGTGGATTGAACAACATATCCACGTCCCTAGAAATACAGGTTACTCACCTGTAACAGGAGTTCTGGGAGTGGTATATGTTGTTCATCCACACAACCCACCCGACCGCCCCGGCTTCAACGTGCAACCTGGCTTCCAGCAGGCTAGATCTGGCATCATGGGGTGGGCGAGAGTTTTACCACCCGGGTGGGTGGGAGGAGCCAGCTGAAGACCTTCCGCAAGATTTAAAGCGGCAAGGAACCTGCCAGTAAGTGTGGATGAACAACATATACCACTCCTAGAACCCTGTTACAGGTGAGTAGCTCTGTATTTTTGCCTCCAAGGCATGCTCCCTTTGAGGGACTACAATCAATTTACTGCACAGGTCTTGAAGATATGGCACAGGTCAAGCAACACAGAGCATTAAAACAGATTTCTTTCTTTTTTACAGTATCGGCTGACAAAACTTTCTTCCTACTAGTATGGATACTACTTTTAATTCTTGGAGGAGACTGGGCCTCAGCTATTACTACCAGTTTCTCAATAGTACAGGTATCCGTTCTTTCTCAGAACTCCAAAATATTTTCTCTCTCCCGAGTAGAGATCTATTCTGATACGCCCAGGTGAGAAACTACATTTTATGACAGAGGGAGATTACAGTGTATCCCCCCCTTCCTCTCCCCCATCCTTTTGGATTTTATTCAGGGATACCCTGGAGGGCAATTCCTGGGGAAAACTAATTGGCCGCATATATAGAATGCTCAGGGCCTCTTTGGCTGACACTTCATTATCAGTGTTAGAAGCTTGGAATAGAGACCTAGATTTACAGGTTCCCTTTTCGTTTCGGAAGGAGGCATCCTTGAAAGCTATTAAAATAACGTCCTCCAATATATGGAGATAATTTGCATGGAAATCCCGGTCCCGATACTTTCGGTCCCCAGCAATACTGGCAAAATATCTCCCAGCCTCATATGGTGCCTGCTAGAGGGGGTTTAACTGTAATTTAGCTGACTTGGGCCATGTCTTCTGGTTTTGTCCCAAATTGACACCATTCTGGTGTATATTACAGCTTGAATGGGGAGAGTGTTTGTGGGAAAAACATTGACTTGACAGTGGAAATAGTGGTTCTTTCAATTTATCCCCCTCATAGACCACGTTGGGCCCGCACCTTGCTCCCAGTCAATTTACTTGCAGCCAGAAAGGATATAACCTGAAAATGGATGACGGCCCAGATTCCCTCATTAGAGGATTGGCGACATACAATACAGGAGATCTATAAGTCAGAACACTTAATTGCCAAATTACACAACAAACTACCCCATTTTGAAATAAAATGGTGTAGATGGGTCCTACATATATCTTCTAAGGACCCAGAATTTGTTTCTTGAGGAGGGGTGGACAGGGGGAAGGGGGACCCATAGGAGCTATAATATTGAGGAGATAGTCAGCCACCTGCCTTAGGTAGGAAATATAAGGGCAAGTTCGGATTGTGTACAATACTGCCAAGCATCTAATGTTGTGTGATGTGCAATATGGAGTAGCTAACTGCCATACAACCACCATTGTACTTATAGGCATTCAGCGTCTGAAATGGAATGATGATATTCTTAACTATGTGTAACCTGTCTCTTTAAATAAAAAGAAATAAAAAAAAAACCAAAAAAAAAAGCTCTGCTGATGTGGCCTTCAACCACAATTTTTCGGGCATTGGTTAGCAGTTGATTATTATATAGTGTATGGTAGAACGCTGTTGAGCATGGAAATCCATGCTCCCAACAGCGTTGTTATGCTGCACTAGCTACGTAGCTAGTGCAGCATAACACCTAGAAGGTGGGTACGCATGTGAGGAAGTTGGGTGCGCATATCACCTATAAGGTGGGTTCTCATGTGTGGAAGTTTGGTGCGCATGCGTGATCGGGAGACCGGTGATGTGCCAAGAATGGCCGCGGTGGTGAAACAGGTCAGATGAAGAGAAAACTGCACACAAAAGTGAAAAAAAGTAAGCACAGCTTTGGTATGAGCCACCATACACTAGAAAAGACTGTGTATGATCGCTGATACACCTGATACACAAGAAGGGTATTTTTCAGCTCTCGAGTTTTCCATGGTAACGAGACCTCTCGAGCTATGCTCTCGAGGTCTCCAGTTACCATGTAAACCTCTCGAGTGAAAAATACCCTTGTTGTGTATGAGCGATCATGCACAATCCTCTATATGTCTGCCATATGGGTTCTATATAAGACAAATATGACTGAGGAACTCCTGATCTCAGAATGCTCATGGGCCCATGATTCTATGCTGATTGACAGCTTTGAGCTGTACCACTACCCCAGTAGTGGTGTTCATTACCCATATGTATTGAATCCCTGTTGACAACATTGGAGCTAACAGAAAAGGAAATTACAGTAAGTGTGAGGGAATTTCTCCTTTTGGCCAGATCAAGCAATCTATTAGTATTTGGTAAATAAAAAAAATTGTTTAATCAAGCATTCTAGGGGTGTAGATATGTTTCACGTATCCACACTCTGACAGTTCCACTTGAACAGTGTTTTTGGCCGGAATGTCTTTAAGCTCAGCCCCTCCAACCACCTGGGTGGTATATCTCCCAACTGTGTCCCATGACATCAAATGTTTCTTTCCTCTGGAAGAACAGGTCATCTACTTCGCGCTTCTGCTTAGGATTTTCTGCACCATAGGCGAATCTCTTCTTTTCAAAGTATTTTCGATTTCTTGACTCAGTTTTGCGGTTCATTTTACTCTGTCTCCGGACCAATGATGGAACACAAGAAACCAGAATTCAAATTTTGCATTAAGTGCTGGCAGAAGGTGTCAGTCACTGATCTGCATGACACATGCATGTACTGCCTGAGCGGACAACACAACGTGGCCGGGTGCAGTCTGTGCTTACCCATACTTCCTGAGTCCCTCGAGGATGGGAAGCTCTGGCTCTCACTGGGCCAGCCTTTAGAGGGATACTTAGGGCCTCAAGAAGGTCTCAGCTGTGGCCGTGTCAGTTGATCAAGTTGTGGCCCTTGTGGTGGAAGTGGCGGCTGACATGGTGGGCACCTCCACAGTCTTGGCACTGTTCCCTGGGCCCAACATTGAAGGATTTTTCACAGGCCAGTTTCGTGATATGTCTCTGTCCCTCCAGACCTCAGGAGAGAGCCCTGCCTGCCGTGGTTCAAAATCTAAGTGCTGCCAGCATTGGTCATGGGACCAGGAGCAATCATGGTCCTCTCAGTCCCTAGACTCACCCAGTTGCTTGACGGATGTGGGGCGCCACTCGGCTGAGGGGCAGGTTGGGCAGGTCAAGGGCTTTTCAGCTCCACCGTTGAGCCAGTCGACATCGACTATGGGTGGGCATGCTGTCAGAGTCTTTCTTGAGTCTATCAGCCAGTTGTCGATCAAGGCCAAGGAGTCAGTCTCACAGGCCTTGCACCCAGTCTTCACTTAGGATGACATGAACAGGTGGGTGGTCTCGGCCAATCCACTGTGGGACTAGCCTCTGCCAGGGCTTGGGTCTTCACCTGTGTTGCTCAGTGTCAGTAGGTGTGTAATTTATGCCCAACTACAGGAAGATCCACTTCACCGTTGGTTGGTCAGTCGATGGTGAAGGTCGTGGTTGAGGCGCTCATGTTCTCAATCCTGCTGGACCATGAGGAATCGCCATAGTCATTCCTTGACCTCCTCATTGTCAGGTGAGGACAGGTACTGACGCAAGATGAGCCAGTGGTACGAGAAATTCCTCTGGCAGCAGTGGGCCGTCACGGGCCAGAGTTGGACTCTACCCAAAGGATCACTGGTCCATTGGCAGCTGCCAGTGGTCACCCCGCCAATCCACATGCCGCAGGTGCGCCCCACATCTGCTTCTCTGGTGATTGGGGTGGAGCCACCACCACGACAGCTGCCAGTCAGCGCTCTGACCAAGGAGGCTGGCTGTTCAGCCTCCAGCTTGCCAGACCAGTTGTTGTTGAGGATCACCCTGTGTGAGGATTCCTGGGAGGTCAGTGGAGAGCAGTGGCCAAGGGTAATTTTCGAGGAGTCATTGGATGTCTCGGTTCAAGAGTCCATGACTTTCTCAGGGACTCAGCTGTTCAGCCGTAACTTTTTCCACCATGCATGGCCCAGTGTCCTTTGGTGGGCTGCTCTGACTTGTCTCGGAATCCGGATTGATCTCGCTTGAGACAGACCAGAAGAGGGCTAAGTACCCCCTCACAGTCATTTTGGACTGAGATGAATCACTGGGGTTTGCTTTCTCTGTAGCTGAGGTCATTTTGGGACCAGCCCTGAAGCTTTGGCAGCATCTAGCATTTTGTTGGGCATCCTTGGCCTGTATGGTTTGCAGGTAAGTGGTCTCCGTGGGCTCCCTTTCAGGGTTTTCAGACCATCCTTCGGCAGAACGTCTGGTCATGGATTCAGTGTTCCATAAATCTGGGCTGCAGGGGGACATAGGCAGGCCTCCTGACAAGGAGTCCTGTAAGATTGACTGTGGTATGTTGCGGCCACTCTAGGTCTCCTGCAGGCTGACTATGTCATTATGATGACTAGCTATGGTCATTCCCTGATGGGAATCTTTGATGCTGTCTTCCCCCACCTCCATCCTAAGCAACAGATGCTGGTGGAGTTCATTAGAGACCAGGATCAGTCACTGGCTAAACACCAGCTCCAGACAGCCTTGGACATTATCTCATTGGTGGTCCCTTCCCCAGCTCACTGCTAGGGGCCAGGCGTGCACTGAGCACGGTAATTTTCTCCCCCCCCCCCTCGGAGGAGGAGAGCAGTCCCTTGCATGCTCATCCTCCTCCCCCTGGCTGGTCCTCCAGCAGCCCGAGATCGCTCCCAAACTTGGGTTGTTGGCATCGTGAGCAGTTGCACAACCGCTGCACCTGCCCCTCCTCCCCCGGTCAAGTGTTTTCAGTTATTTTTTATTTTAAACTCTGTTTTACTGTACAGTCGTTTACAACCCTTTTGAATGTGAATCAGTCAATCAGAATGCTGCATTTGTATACCTAATAAATCAAATAGAGATAGTGGGCTGGGCCAAAACTCACAGTGCCCCTAAAAATCTGGGACCAGCATGCTTTTTCTTTTTTTTTTTTTTTTTTTTTGGAGGGGGGTCACTAACAGAAACCATGGTTGGGAGTTCTTCTGTTTTTAAAATGCAGAGATCTTGTTTATTTGGAGTTGAGCTTCCAGTTCTGGCAGGCTGTTTGATGAAAGAAGTTGTTATTTGTCCAGTGTTTGGCCAGCTGCTCTGCTTGAGAACAGTCGCGCCTGTCTCATCAAATGCAAGCTTCAAAGACTAAGCATTTTTTAATTTGGTTTATCCTTGCTGTCTGTGCTGGACACTAGGTTCTACATCAAGAAATGAATCAACAAAAGCAGATGTGTTTGTTTGACAGGAAGTTAATTGTTTATCTCTTATTCATTAGATGAAATATGGTATGAGAGATCCAGCTAGCCCTGTATGAATGTGTCTGTACTGTGCACTGCCAAGAGGGAATGCGAAAATCACAGTAATGTCACAGCAGGACAGCTGCACCACCATCACTGCTCTGCACCCAAGCCACACTTTGTCACCAACTTTGCCCATTACCCACCACAAGATCATCATGCATGCATCCGTCCTTGCACTGTAATGGAGGGTTCTACACCTATTAACTTTTTTACTTATGGGTCCTTCCCCCCCCCCCCATCCAGAAAGGAGGTGGGGTGAGCAGCTGTTTTCATAGCCCATTTCAGTGCAGCTTCATCATCATCCGCAGGGTGGGGGCCAGCAGGCTTGCACCCCCACATATTCAACAGCTGAGCACCTCACCTGCATTATGAGTACTCAGCAGGCATCAGAGTGGGAGTCTGGTGCCCACATGTGAACTGCTGTCACACTACTTTAGTGTCATCTACCAACATTTTTAACATGTAACATTGTTTTAGATTTGGGACTTCTATCACTGTTGTGTGACGCTGTACCATTCGTAGGGATTGGATGTGGGCGTCAATGTTTTAAAAAGAACAGTTATGTAAGAACTTACTGTAACAGCAGATCTTCGAGGGGATCTCAGTCATCAGATCACATCGTAGGAACTTCACCACCGGTGAAGCAGGACCCACACTGAAGATTTTCAGCAGTACAAATGGGGCCACCCACACCGTCGATGTCTGCTGACGTCACTTACTGTATAACGACTTGAGTGGCCCTGCTCCCTCCTCAGTTCTTTCCCCAGAGACTAAGGGAGCACACCTGCACCATGGGGAACCGAGGAGAGAGAGGTGCTCAGGCCAAAAGTAGAAGGCTGGATACACCATATAACCAATTCTGAGAGTAAAACCCCATAAGAAAAGGGGATGGAGGGAGGGAGGGAGGGAAAGTAGACCTGATGTCTGAGTCTGATCCCCTTAAAGATCTACTGTTAATGGTAAGTTCTTGCGTAGCTGTTCTGTCTTCTTCGGGGGGGGGGGATATCTCAGTCACACACTAGGAGCGATTCCCAAGCAGTTACTAGTGCAAGGAAGCAGTCGGAGGGTAAGGCCAACCAAAACTGAGGGTGATAGACCCTGCAACACGGCCCCACCGAAACTGTACTGGCCTTAAAGAGAATGTCCAGACTGTAGTGCTTGGGAAAATATGGACAGCACTCCAGAAGGCAGTCATGCAAACGACAGCAGCTGATGCTCCTATAAAATAGGCAACAAAGACGGTCATGCACCTACCGAAATAGGCTGACACCGTCCCCGGCAACTCTTTGCCATGCCCACTGGAGCAAAGTACAATACCAGGTACTGCCATTTGGACAAAAAATGGCTGAAACCTGAGCACCCTGTCTACCTGGGGCGAAAGGAGCGAATAGCTGCTTTGACTTTCTGAGCTTTTGAATGCGCAGCAGATAATATTTCAAAATCTGTGCATGCCTAGCATATTGGCCATTTTTTCCCCCAGAACTGGCACGCTCAGGAATAGATTGGCCGGTGGATGGGTTGGGTCAGACTAGGCCAGAACCCCACAGCCAGAAGAGTTCGGGCCTTATGGAGAATCAAAGAGGGCTTCTCATCCCGAATAGCCAGAGGCTCAGAGAAACTCTGAGTAGAGGTAATAGCCCCTAAAATGAACTCTTTCCAAGTAAAGAAAGCGAGGCCTGCAAGACGTGGCTGGCTTGGAGAGAGACAAGTTTAATTTTGCTCAAAGCAAGACTCAGAACCCAAGCCATAAAGGGAAATGGATTGGGGCTGCAAATACAGAATGTCCCTGAGAAGAGTGTGGGGCACTTCCAATAGAGCCAAGAAGTACGGCCACCCATTGGCTCATGAAAGGATGATGACCAAGAGGTACATCATGATGAGAGAGTACTGAAGACCAGAGCCTAGAAGGGCCATTAGGTAGCCCAGAATCTGGTTCACTGAACAGGAACATGGGTACATTTGATGCTTGGCCACCCAGAGGGCAAACCTTTTACCACTGCACTCAAAACCAGTCCTGATGAAGGGCTCTGAGCCTCAACGAGAAGGCCTGCTGCCCTCTGGGACACGCACATCTGGGCGAGGGTAAGACTTCGGAAGCCAGGCGTGCAGACACAGGACTTGACATTGACTGGGATCCTGTGCCGACAGGTCCCTGTGAAGAAGCGGAGGGACCAGAGAAACTCACACCCGCTGTTGCAGTGGTGGAAACTAGATCTGCCATGGCCACGGTAGGCTCCCTCTATGTGGAGCTTAGTCAGCATTCGTTGAAACAGAGGAGAAGGTATAAGGGGACCTTCTGTCCCAGGAGAGGGATGATGCTTCTTCCAAGAGACCTCCAGGCCCCAGCTCTAGCAAGCAGAGACTGGCCAGGTTGTGTTGAGTAAGAACACAGAAAAGAGGCCCAACTCTGGACCACCCCATCTGGCGAAAAGAGGGCGGCGATGGATGAGATAAGCTCTTACTTGGGCATGCTGGATTTAGTCCTGCAAAAGCTGACCCCCAGAGAGTGTTGCATACTGGGAACCTGGACCACCAGGGGAATGAGACTGAGTACTGCAGTCCTATACCAGACACCCATGGACGCCCTGCATGGGAAGTTATGAGTGCATCCCTCTGTGCTGGTTAGTATAATATAAAAGGTGGACTGCATGAATCATCAGCTGCCCCTGGAGAATCAATCAATCAATCAAACTTTCAATCAAACTTTATTTTTAAAAAGGCGCTTTTCTTAAAACCAAAGCGCCTGTACAATTTCATAAAACAATAAATAAACAAAATCTAAAACTATTATAAATCAATAAAAGCTATGTTAAAAAGGTGGGTCTTCAAGGCTCCTTTAAAACTCAGGACAGTCGGACTATTTCACACCTGACGAGGTAGAGAATTCCACAGGGTCGGGGCCATAAAACTAAATGATCTAGTCCCTGAAGTCTTCAAACGGACCCTGGGAATCTCCAGCAATCCCTCGCCAGTGGATCGAGGGGGCGGGAGGGAGGGACGGTAGGGCAAAGGAGCTCTTTCAGGTAAGTAGGTCCCTGGTCATGTAGGGCTTTATAGGTCAGCAAACCGACCTTGAAGGTGATTCGCCAAAATACTGGCAGCCAGTGCAGTCCGCGGAGCACAGGCATTATATGGCTGGATCTAGAAGAACCAGTCAATAACCTGGCCGCCGCATTCTGCACTAGCTGCAGATGGCGAAGCTCAACCCCCGATAGCCCTAGGTACAGGGAGTTGCAATAGTCAAGGCGGGAGGTAACGAAGACGTGGATCAATGTTGGGAGATCTTCTGGAGGAACCAGGTGCTTCACCCTGGCGATATTCCTCAGATGGAAAAAGGAAGTTTTGACCACCGCTGACACCTGAGTTTTAAGCGTCAAGCGGTCGTCAATTATTACGCCAAGATTCCGCACCTGATCTGAGGTTGTCAGCGGAACGCCTGCAAGCCATAAGCCTGAGTGCGATCCAGCAGGCAAACCCGCCTCACAGCGACCTTTGTCCACAACCAACACCTCAGTTTTCTCCGGGTTTAACCTCAACCAACTCCCATTCATCCAATCTTGGATTTCTGCAAGGCAGTTATTAAATACTGACAAGGCAGCATCCTGGCCGGGCACAAAAGACATATACAGCTGGGTATCATCGGCATAGCAATGGAAACCCAGACCGTATCGTCTTATAATCGCTCCTAACAGCAGCATATACACCGCAAATAACATAGGCGCTAGAATAGAGCCCTGCGGTACCCCACAAGATAGGGAGACTGATGCCGAGGAAAAAATTCCCGACACCACGCTCTGAGTCCTACCTTCGAGGTAAGATCTAAACCACCTAAGGACCATACCAGATAATCCACAGATGGATCGCAGATGCTGTAACAGCACACCATGATCAACAGTGTCAAATGCTGCTGAGAGATCAAGAAGTACCAAGATAGAACGGGTCCTACGATCTCTCGCTATTAGGAGGTCATTTAGTTCCCGAACAAGTGCTGTTTCGGTACTATGCCTCTTCCTAAATCCAGATTGGAGAGAATCGTAGATATTGTTGTTGGTCAGATGATCCTCCAGTTGCCTTGCAACCACCTTCTCAATAATCTTACCCACAAAGGGTAGGTTAGAGACTGGTCTGTAATTTGCTGGACAATCTGGGTCTAAGGAGGACTTCTTTAAAAGAGGCTTAACTATAGCCTCTTTAAGGGGATCTGGAAAGATCCCCCTCTCCAAAGACTTCCAGACTATCAAAGCCAGGACTAGGCTGATTTTTATCCACACAATCCACTAAGGCGTATGGGGCCAGGGTCCAAATCACAGCTGGTTGGTCGCAATGCTCGGATGACCATCACAATATCATTGATTTTGGGGAGGCTGAAGTCAGACCATGCCAACTGGGTGTTCGACATCTCCAGCCGACCATCACCGCCTCCCATTGGAGAGGAAGAACGGACGCCTGATCTGATTTTGGCAACCTTATCTGCAAAGAAGAGAGCAAACTCCTCACACCGTTCTGTGGAAAAGGCCCTTCCAGGCTGAAGACAGACTGGATTGCACAGTCTGTCCACAGTCCGAAAGAGCTGAACTGGTCTATTCTGTGCAGCCGGCCATTCCCCTGGACAGGAACCGCCTACTAGAGAGATTGCGGATTGATAAGCCATATAATGGTCCATCAAATTAAGTCTGTCATCATCCAGACCAGACTTCTGCCAACACCTCTCCAGCCTTCGTCCAACCCTCCTCAACTCCCTCATGGTCTCATCAAACCATGGAGACCTGGGGCGAAGAGTGAGAGGACGAACATGAACAGGTGCAATAGAATCCAGGGCCTCTGTAACCGCCCTATTATAGGCCTGTACTAGGTCACCTGGATCCAAGCAATCTATCGGAAGGTCCGATAGGTCCAGCACCGCCATCAGGTCATCCGGGGACACACCCCTTAATGGGCGGTACTGGACCATCTCCAAAGGGGCTGACCTAATAGGGGCAGCCTCAAAATTGAACCTAATGGAGTGATGGTCAGACCAACCGAGTGGTTCCACCACCAAATCAGATATCCCCATCCCCAGAAGGAACACCAGATCCAATGAGTGCCCACCAATATGGGTCGAGGAGGAAACTACCTGTATGAAGCCCACTGATAGTATCAACTGGAGAAGATGGGTCTGAAGGGCCTGCCTGGCACATGGAACCATCCAGATTTCCAGGATGTTGATATAAAGAGAGGGTCCCATTAGTTACAGGATTCCTGAGTCTGGGTGGAACCCAGATGCACTCTCCAGCCTGAGCCCTAGGTGTCCACTGTGAGGATCTGTTGAGAAGACAAGATCCAAAAAAGAAAAAAGAGGATCTCTCTGAGAGGATCGAGAGGATCCATCCACCCTGAAGCACCCAGGGAACTGGGGAGGCAGCCCGCCCCAGACTCTCCATATCATTCGAGTTCAGGACCCATGGATGGAAAAGGGGAATGTACAGTCTCCCCCTGCTGAGAGCCACAGCTACTGCTGCTTTGCATTGTGCAAAGACTCCGGCTAGAAAAAGAGCATGCCCAGCATGGTGAGCATGTGGAGTTTGTTATACCGGATGTACCCAATGAGGTATTTGAAACCCAGTGAAGGCCGGAGATCCCCATCAGGGGGCAAGTGGAGAGTTCTGAGGGGGGAACTCTGGGGGCACCTCAGCAAGCTCCAGAGCGTGACCCTTTTCTGTAACCGAACATTTGAAGAGGTCGGTCTCCAGAAATTACAGAAAGGAGAACCGACCTACAACCGCCACTCCCTGGGCAAGGATCTGAGTAGAGATGGACCCACCAAGGTCCAAGCCAAAGTGAGACCTGCCACCAGGGCTGTGAAGGAGGCTCATTAGGCACCTTGGAGCCTGTAGGATGCTCTGGATGTTGGGGTACCGGACGAAAGGGAGGGCACTCTTTGCTCTGAGGTTGAGCATGATAGAGAAGACAGCCTTGAAAGCCCTGTCTGTTGATTGGTTCAATAAGTTGGAGCTATTAAGAGTAAGACACCCTGTATTGCGCATTAGACCTGATACTGGAGACCCCAACCAGGGGTGCCTCCGAAGGCAAAGGCCTAAGGCAGCTGCCCTCGCACGTGTATCAGAGACATAGCAGAGTGCCCTGAGGGGGTGTCCTAAGAACTCCTTCGTCTTGAGGGCAAACAGGTAGGGTTTGGCAACTGACACACCCTTCAGACAAAAAGTCCCCTGATACATCACGTAGTGG
This sequence comes from Neoceratodus forsteri, assembly GCA_016271365.2. Taxonomy (NCBI): domain Eukaryota; kingdom Metazoa; phylum Chordata; order Ceratodontiformes; family Ceratodontidae; genus Neoceratodus; species Neoceratodus forsteri. The sequence goes on along the minus strand of CM057450.1, from coordinate 879,353,058 downwards.
GAGAGATGATGAGGAAATCTCAGCACAGAGGCAGAAGAAGCGGAAACCCACTTGCCCCCAAGGCCACGCCTGTGTAATGCCTTGCTGGGGTGGGGAAAAATAAGGTGTCTAGGCACCTTAGACTGTTTATGAGCTGCTTAAATGGCCATAGCCTTGGACACTGACTGGGCCACATGGAAAAGAAGGCAAAGAATTCTGAAGGAGACCTGGGAGTGTGCTCAACTGAGTTCTGCCTGGAAGGTAGTCTACCACAACGTCACCATGCTCGGGATCATCCAAGAACAATGCGTCGACGGCAACCCCCTAAAAGGAACTAGTCGATGGCACAAGCGAACCAGGACACAGTGCGCCCAGTGACAGACCAGAACCCTGGAAGACAAGACTAGGAATAACAACAGGGTCGACGACACTAGAACTTCGATGACGGTGAGCGGTGTGGTACACGACCCCAGTCAACAGGATTTGAGAGTTAGAAAAGCCTGGAAAAAAGCATCAAGCCATAACAAGAGAGCCATTGTCGATGAGCCAGTCAGCGAGCAGTAACCCATAAGATCGGCAACGGTAAAGAGGTGCTGCCGATGGCAGAGGTGTTGAAGACACAGGGCATGACAACCCGCTGATGGGTCCTGAGAGCTCTAAAAGCCCGATGCCCGGGACCTAGAGAGACATTACGCCGTCACAGGAGGGCCTTCATTGACGAGTCAGGTGTCAATGGAAAAGGTACTCTTAAAGTCAGTGATGGTAGGAAGCATCATTGATGGCAGTGGGGTCGGTGGTCCAAGCATGATGACCCCGTCAATGGGCCTAGAAAGCCCGGGAGGCCCAAAGCCCTGGGCCTGGAGAAAAACAGGCCGCAATGGAAGGGATACCATTGACAAGCCAATCGTCGACGGAGCAGGGACCTCAAGTCGCCAACTAAAGAAGTCGCCGACGGCAGAAGGATTGATGGCACAGAGCACAACGACTCCATTGATGGGCTCAAGGGCCTAAAGGACAGAAGTCGGGGCCTGGAAAGGCACCAGGCCGCAACTGAAAGGCATTTGCCAATGAACCAGTTGTCGATGGGGCAGGGGTCTGTGACCCAAGAATCTGCGACATGTCACCCGGTGAAGCGGGCAACAACATTGTTTGTATGGGTCTGGTAAGAGCAAAGACCTGGACAGTGACCCTCGACAAGGCCGGAGCCATCAATGAGGAACCCCCTGAAGAAGAATGAGCCACCAGGGTCAGGAACATTGGGGGGAGCGGACCCGAGAGGCTGCTTCCTGATGCCCAGCGAAGTGGGCGACAGCGTTGTCAGTATGGGTCTGGAAGGGCAAAGACCTGGACAGTGATCCTCGATGAGGCCAAAGCCATGGATAAAGGGACCCCCTGAAGAAGGAGGAGGCACCCTCGTGGTCCGGGAATACTGGGGGAAGCAGTCCTGGACACAGACAGCCATGCGCTAGATCCCTGGTGCTGGTCCCGGGCCTTGTATTCTGTGAGCTCAAAGAACCTGCTGGCATTGGGGAGGAACCCCATTGGGTCTCTGCCCAGCAACTGCACCAGGGGGGCTGAAGAGCCTTCAGCTATGCTGGAGGGCAAGAAAAATAAAGTTCTGATGAGGTCAGGCCCAAGACAGTAGACACAAAAAAGGGTTCATTAAAAAATCACCTCTGGAAAGGTGAAATGCCGCCCGTCACGGCAGCGAAAGGGAAGAGTGAAAAATAAAAGCTTTCAGAAGAGGAATCTCCAAAGGGAGGAGATTCAGAAACTAGTTAAAACTAATATCTTAGGCAAAAAAGGCACAAAACTGCGTCTGAGCTTCCATGGAGACCCATGCAGACTGAGTCGACGGAGGGAAAGAACTGAGGAGGGAGCGGGGTCGCTCACGCCTTTATAGGGTTAGGTCTTTGGCAGACATCAATGGTGTGGGCAGCCCTAGTTGTACTGCTGGAAATCTTCTGTGTGGATGCTGCTTCACCGGCGGTGAAAATCCTGTGGTGTGACCTGATGACTGAGATCCCCTTGAAGAAGATCAATAATTTAAGTGAAAATAATTTTTCATGTTCTCTATTATGTAGTCAGTTTCAACTGTCAGTGTTGATTCCTGCTGCTCGTTTTTGTTTCTGAATTAATTTACACGGTGCCAACTTAATGTTCTCTATGTTAAAGCTTATGTTTTGTGGACTGGAGTTAGCACTGATGCCTCCATTGTCCCATGGGTCATGGAACAGTTCTGTTGCATCTTAGTTCATCTTAATCACCAGGAAAGGGCTGTTAAAGAGTGGAAGTTGCAAACCCACTGAAACTATTACTAACAGTGTGGGGACACTCGTGTTGTATGGAGCTGTTTTTCAAGCAGTTCAAATTTAAAAAGACAAAAATATGCTAAAAGACTCAAAACTTGGGGGAATTGGACATCTTACAAGATCTGAGAAAAGGGCAATTGAAAATGTAATAAAGTCATAAAGGTAGACAAATGATGGTGTGACATGAACTGCCATTTTAAGTTAGTGATAAAAAAGTGAAGTGGTGAAATAATGGGGAGGCGATTTATTTTTTTTTCTTTCTATCCATTGTTTATCCTCAACAGTAAATGGCTGCCCCGTCTCGGCCGACCGTTCCGGACTCCTCGGTTATTCAAGGCACCCTCCCTCCCTCTCATGCCCCAGCGGACCACCGGAGCCAGCCTAGGGGCTTCATCCAGTTGCAGCCCCTGATTTTCTCCATTTTTCTCCTGTTACCTGAGGCCCCGGAAAATGGTTGCCCATGCGCTTGGAGGTGCGCATGTGCACCGCGGCTCCGGTGATGGCCCCTTCCGCTCTCCTGATCTATTGCCAGGTCCCCCCCTCTGGCATAGCACTGCCACCTAGCCTGCACTGGGTAGCAGCCAAATACCGGTGAAACCTCACATCCCTCCCCGAGGAGGAGAGCTGCCTGCCGGCTGCTCAGTCTGCTCTTCGCCCCCTCCCCGACCGACCCCTGGCAGCCCGAGTTCATGCCCAAGCCCAGGTCACCGGTGTGGTGTGAGTTGTGGCATCCAGTGCCTCAACGCCACTGGGCCAGCAGCTATTTTATTTTTTGTTAATAAAAAAATAATTAGGGTAGTGGTAAAAATATGTATACAGAGTGATAAAAAAACTATAGAGGGTGGCCTTGTGTGTTAAAACACAGTGGTAATTATAATTGCCTTTTTATACTTTTTTGTTTATTTTTTTCTCCTGAACATTTGCAATAACTGAATTTCATTTAAAGGATACCTAACAAGCTATTTTAATGTAAACATTTCAAAAAATCGGGCTTTACAGAGTGATAAAGGAACACCTGTTTTGTTGCATGCTGCACTTTATTGACAAATAGGCCCCAAAAATCACTCATGTTGCAGTCTTTCATAGCGACATCAGTGATCACAATATTGTGGCCTGTATCAGAGGCACTGTGAAACAGAGGTCTACCACAAAGTTCCTCCCCAAATGAAAGCTTGCTAGATTCAATGTAGCATGTTTTTGAGCCAATCTGAGCACCGTAAAGTGGCAACAGTTCTATTTAGCTAAGACAATTCATGAAGCCACTGACATTTTCAACCAACTATTTTCAGAGATCGTAAATAGGCATGCCCCATTAGTTAAACATAGAGTAAAAAAGATGTCATCTCCCTGGTTCAGTAGAGAAATAAAAAAAGCCTTAGGCATCAGGGATGGTCTATTGGTAAACGCTAGGTGTACTAAACTAGACTCTTAATTGGCTAGCCTTCAGGAAGATGAGAAATAATTGCACCAAAACGATGAGAGGCAAAACTCATTTCTACCTAAATGCTTTGGACAGCTCAAAAAACAAATCCTGCAAGTTTGGGAGAGTAGTACGTAATATTGGAGGCCAAAAAAAGGTCCCCCCCCCCCTTCTTAAAATAGAATTACAGGGAAACACAATAATGGACAGATAAGTAACATTAGAACATTTCAACAAGCATTCTGCTATGGCTGGTCTGGCTTTGATAAGTTACTAGCGGCACAATCTGCTATCCCAGACAAAGTGTACAGTGCCTTCAGAAAGTATTCACCCTCCCTGGATTTTGTCACATTTTGTTGTGTTACTACCAGAATTTATAATGCATTGAAATTATTTTTTTCCTCTTTGATTCACACAGCATACTCAACAATTTAAAGGGCCAAAAATATTTATATTGTGTAACAAAAATTTATGAAACATTAAAAACTGAAATATCTTGTTAATACTTAAGTATTCACCCCCCCCGAGTCAATACTTTGTAGAAGCGCCTTTGGCAGCAATTACAGCTTTGAGTCTTCTTGGGTATGTCTGTATCAGCTTTGCACATCTGATTTGGGATTTTCCATTCTTCCTTGCAGATTTGCTCAAGCTCTGTCAAGTTGGATGGGGAGCGCCGGTGAACCGTAATCTTAAGTCTTTCCACAGATTCTCAATGGGATTCAAGTCTGGGCTTTGGCTGGGCCACTCAAGGACATTCACCTTCTTGTTCTGAAGCCACTCCAGTGTTGCTTTGGCTGTATGCTTGGGGTCATTGTCCTGTTGGAACGTAAATCTTAGCCCCAGTCCAAGGTCTGTTGCAGACTGATGCAGGTTCTCCTCAAGGATGTGCCTGTATTTGGCTCCATTCATTGTTCTCTCTATCCTGACAAGTGCCCCAGTCCCTGCTGCTGAAAAACATCCCATAACATGATGCTGCCACCACCATGCTTCATGGTAGGGATGGTGTTACATGGGTGATGAGCTGTGTTCGGTTTGCGCCAAGCATAGCGCTTTGCATTCATGCCAAAGAGTTCAATTTTTGTTTCATCAGACCAGAGAATCTTTTGCCACATGGTCTCAGAGTCTGCCACGTGCCTTCTTGCAAACTCCAGGTATGCTATTATGTGGTCTTTTCTCAAGAGTGGCTTCCGTCTAGCCACTCTCCCATGGAGGCTACATCTGTGAAGTGCTGCAGAGACTGTTGTCCTCTGGACAGATTCTCCCATCTCAGCCATGGAACTCTGTAGTTCTGTCAGGGTGGTCATTGGGTTCTTGGTCACTTCCCTGACCAAGGTCCTTCTTGCCCGGTTGCTCAGTTTGGGAGGAGGGCCTGCTCTAGGAAGAGACTGGGTGGTTCTGTAATCTTTCCATTTCCTAATGATGGACTTGACTGTGCTCCTGGGAACTTTCAACACCCTAGAAATGTTTTTATACCCCTCCCCAGATCTATGCCTCCTCACAATTCTATCACAGAGTTCTACGGACAGCTCTTTGATCTTCATGGTAGAGTTTCTGCTCTGACATGCACTGTCAACAGTGGGACCTTATATAGAAAGGTGTATTTCCTCTGAAATCATGTCAACCATTTGAACTGACCACAGGTGGACTCCATTCAAGTTTTAGAGTGAGCTCACAAGGAAATTGGATGCACCTGAGCTCTATTTGGAGTGTCATAGCAAAGGGGGTGAATACTTATCAAATCAAGACATTTCAGGTTTTTATTTTAAATTACATGTACAAAAAATTCCAGAAGTTTCATTCCACTTTGACATTATAAAGTAATTTGTGTAGATACATGACAAAAAATCCTATATAAATGTATTTTAATTTGAGTTTGCAACATCACAAAATGTGACAAAATCCAAGGGGGGATGAATACTTTCTGAAGGCACTGTATGTTGACACTGAACCTCATACCTCTGCACTTTTTTCCCCTTTAAAGCCATAATGTACAAGCAGGTCGAGGAGTTGTTACTACAGATAAACACCAAGAAAAGTGCAGATATTGATGACGTAGACCCTCTATTTCTAAAAATTGGCTACCACTTTCTAACGGCACCAATAACCTACCTTTTAACCTCTCCTTATCCAGTAATGAAGTACCTAAAATATGAAAACTGCACGTCATTCCCCTTTACAAATCCGGAGACCCAAATCTTTTAAACAGTTATAGACCAATATCCATTCTCCATGTCCTAGCCAAGCTTTTCCCAAAAATTTGTATTCTAGTATCATCACTAGCTAAAGAAACAAATGACTGGCTTATAGCACTAGACCAGAGGCATCCTACTGGTGCGGTATTGTTGGACCTAAGCAAAGCTTTCAGTACGGTAGGCCATAGCATACTAATGAGCAAGTTAAAAAGAATTGGACTAGGAATCTCTGCACTATCTTGCTTCTCCAATTACCTAAAAGGCAGTCAACAACAACAAATTAAGGCAGATGGGGAATTCTCTTCTTTAACACCGCTAACAAGAGGAGTTCCTCACGGATCAGTACTAGGCCCCTTGCTATTTATGATCAACATAAATGACATTAGCAGAAATATCAGTATAGCTAAACTCCATTCCTTTGCAGACGACACAGTACCTTATATTTCACGACTGACACTAAACGATGTACAGTACACTCTAATTTAAAGCAGAATTCAATTAATTACAGATGAACCTATTTCATTCCAAACTATTACTGAATGCAGAAAGAGTAAAGTAATGGTCTTCAGACGTGCAACCTCAACCTGCGAAATATCTGTGCCCTCTATTACTACCCTGACGGGGGAATCATTAAAGGTGGTAGACAATATAAATTGTCTTGGAATTCAGCTCGACAACTGCTTATCTTTCAGTGCGCACATAGAAGCACTCTGCAAAAAGTTAAGAATGAGGTTTTAACAACATGAAGTCTTGCTGTATTCTGACATATGTAGTTAGCTCCAGCACTTGAACTGCTCTGGAGAGGAAAGAGTTAATTTCTATGCCAGGCATAGAATGTTGAGCTCGTTTTTCATACCTCTGTCTGTGGTGCCTCAGAGTGTAACCGTCAGATTCTTTACTCCGCCTAACTGTGAAGTCGCTCTGGAGATTGCTCCTTCGCTATTGGTTTGGTTTCAAGCCTCTGTCTACGGTACAGTAAGTAGTGTAGATAGGTAGTGAACTGTGATTGTGTGTTTTCTTCTGTGGAAATTGTAAACTTTGGTTCCTTCTCGGTCGGTCTGGTTGGGAACCGACCTTTTGTGTTTAAATTTATTTTTCTGGGATTTTAGTAATGGTGTGCCGGTTCCTACCGGTTTAAAAAAAAAACTAACTTTTTTTTGGTTTCTTTACACAACCCAGGACATGGTTGGTAACTGATAGGGGTGTATTACCTGGCTAAAAGCTGTAAAGGGTAATTTTTTCTAGTCTGGCCATGTCTGAGAAACCCAAGAAAAAAAACGGTCCCACAGGGTTTCAACACTGTACAGAGTGTGGGGAGGCCTTTGCTAAGGCCGACCCCCACCTCGTCTGTGTTTATTGTCTGAGGTTTGACCACCTCAAAACAGATTGCCAAATCTGCAGAAATTTTCCTAAGGTCACTCTGGAAAAAATATTGGGTAGGCTAAAGGAAAAAGAGGCCGAGAAGTTTGTTGACTGGGATGACCAGCCCGGTTCGGTTCCAGCCGAACACGAGGAGGTGCCCACTGACCTGGGCGAGACGTCCTCAGGCAAAAGGAGAGCGAACCCTGAGGGGTCGGTTCAGTCAAAAAGATGAAAAAAGTCAGCCAGTTCAGATCCAGCATCCCTTACTCCAACTGCTGAAGAAATAGCCAAACCGATCAGTATTGTGCAATCACTTCGTACAGTTCCATCCGAACTGGCGCAGTCAGTTAGACGTTCAGTTTGGTTGGATCCAACTACATCAGATTATGATCCAGATGCTTATTACGAATTGAAGTGGGAGGGGGACGAAGAGTTACCGGATGATGATGACAATGATTATGAAGGTTTGGATGTGCCCATTGAACCGGACATCTCCCCAGACAGACCTTCCAGTGTCTCCCCTCCAAGGCTTTCTGAGTCCCCGTCTCACTTTTTGTTTTACAAAAAGGTGGCTGAAACCCTCCAGCTCCCTATGGTTGAAGCTGTTAAGGAGGAAGAAGAGCTTGATTTTTGCAGAGATGATGGACAACCCAGAGTCCAAGAGGTTGTCTATTCCCCTCCATAAATCCCTGGGAAAACAGACACAAAAGATTTTACAGACACCGAATTCTTTACCTCCTGTGGATAAGAGAATGGATAGGCGGTATATGCGATTAGGCTCAGGCACAGAGTTTTTGTTCAGTCATTGCAGCCATGTTGGGGTAGTGCAGTCTGCAGCCTGTGACAGGGCTAATATATCTTTGGCTTCACACCCCCCAGGTAAAGACTCCAGGAAGGTGGATGCCATGGCCAAGAAACAGCCAGATACCAGAAGTACAGGTGGGATATGGTTCTGGAACTGGCTAAACAGGCTTCCCCCCACCTAGTCAAAGAGCTGGAGGAGGTGGCTGCTGATGGGATTGAGGCATCCAAAGTGCAATTCCATGCTGCTGTAGACTCTGACGATGTGGCATTGAGAGTCATGGCTACATCTGTATCTCTCAGGAGATTTGCTTGGCTCGGATGCACTAGCCTTTCTCAGGACACCCAGGCTAAGGCCATGGATTTCCCTGTGGTGGGTAACTCTCTGTTTGGGGAGCAGACAGAGGCTTACATGAATCAGATGGATGAGTACAGGAGTGCACAGGCCAAGGAATGGCAAGCCACTCCTCAAAAGCAGAGTCTAGGGGCAGGGGCAGGCCCTTTCACAGGCCTTTCTACCAAGTCCAGGCCTCCTCTCCCTTTCCAGAGAGGGGATTCTTTCGAGGGAGAGGCAGGAGGGGGATGAGCAGGGCTGCATCCTCTTCCTAGTCCAAGGCTCCTGCCATGCAGACACCCTGATGTGTTAGCCCGGGTCAACTCCCCAACTCCAGTAGGAGGCAGGTTGGCTTACTACTTCTAGGCCTGGAAGTCTTTTACCTCAGACAAGTGAGTCGTGGAGGTAGTAAGCCAGGGACTGGCCCTCAGTTTCAAGAAGTTTCCAAAAATGAGGGTCAGGTCTTTTCCACCTGCAAACATCTCCAAAACCATTGCCGTAGAAGCAGAGGTTTCCTCTCTGCTGGCTCTCATAGCCGTGGAGAGAGTTCCTACTCTACAGGGGCAAGGGTCTGTACTCCAGATATTTCCTTACCCCAAAAAAGACAGAGGAGTGGTGGCCCATCCTAGACTTAAGTTATTTGAGCAAACACATCTTAAAACCAAAGTTCAAAATGGTGACTCTGGGAGTAATTCTCCCCTCTCTGAGGCCAGGAGATTGGTTAGCATCCCTGGGCCTCAAGGATGCGTATTTCCACATTCCTATCAGGGGCTCCCACAGAAACTACCTCAGGTTCGAGCTACCTTCAGGCCATTATCAGCTCAGAGCCATGCCTTTCAGGCTAACATCCACTCTAAAAGTGTTTACAAAGTGCCTGGCAGTAATAGTGGCCTTCCTCAGGAGGCAGGGGATATCTCTATTCCCATACCTGGATGACTGGCTCATTGTAGGACAGTCTCCCGACTAGGTCAGGTCAGTTCTTCAAGTCACTCAAGATTTGCTCAGTTCTCTGGGATTCCTTCTCAATCTGCTAAAGTCGGTTCTTGCACCAGTACAACTCCTTACTTTCAAAGGAACGGAGTTAGATAGTGTTCAAGCAAAGGCCTTCCTCCCACTAGCAAGGGTAAAGGCCCTTACAGATCTTGCTTCCTCTTTTCATCCTGTGGTTTGTTGCCCAACAAGACATTTGTTCCAAATGAGGGACATTCAGTTTCACCTGAGGTCTTTTTGGTCTCAGAAAAAAGATTCTCTCACCAAATTGGTTCCAATGACTCAGACTCTGGTCCAGGCTCTCCAGTGGTGGCTGGATCAGGACAATCTCAGACAAGGTGTCCCATTCCTCAGTCAGTCTCATTCAGTGGTACTAACTACACATGCTTCTCTCCTGGGCTGGGGAGCCCACCTAGGAGCCCTCACAGCACATGGGGTTTGGTCTCCACAAGGGTCTGTCCTTCATATCAATCTTCTGGAACTCATGACAGTATTCCTAGCCGTTCAGGCTTTCTCGGACTCAGTAAGGAACAAGGTGGTTTAGATCAGGACAGACAACACCACCACCACCATCAGCAAGCAAGGGAGCACTCTGTCTACAGCCTTGTGCACAGAGGCCATGAAAGTATGGTCTCTGGCCTACTCATTGCAGACCTCCCTAATAGCAGTCCACCTCCCAGGGAAGGACAGTGTGTTAGCAGATGCTCTGAGCAGAATCTCCCAGGGTCATCACAAATGGACTTTGAATCCTCTCATACTGAAAGTAATCTTCACTAGGTGGGGCACTCCAAAGATAGATATCTTTGCAGCCCCAGATAATCACCAACTTCCCCTCTTCTGCTGCAGACCCCAGTCCTAGGGACTGTTCCCCTGGATGCCCTGATATTGGTCTGGGAAGTCACGTTCCTTTATGCCTTCCCCCTGTTGTTCAGGGTTCTAGTCAAGATCAGGTCACAACCCTGCACAGTGATTCTACTGGCTCCAGACTGAGCCAGACAGCCTTGGTATCCTCTGTTGTTGTCCCTAGCAGTCTCTCTCACCCTATCTCTTCCCAAGAGACACAATCTCCTAACCTCCTATCAGGGGAGGATCTGGTACCTCAATCTCCAGTCTCTCAATCTCAAGGCCTGGCTCTTGAAGAGTTAGAATATGCAGGCCTGCATCTTTCTCAGGGAGTCTTGGACATCCTTAAGGTTTCTCGGAAACCCTCTACCAGAAAAACATATAATTCCAAATGGAAAAGATTCAGCATTTGGTGTTCCCATAAGGATATTCTACCAGATGCTGCTGCCATTGCTACACTTTTGGATTACCTGGTTCACCTTAATGGCTTAGGCCTTAGGCCATCCACTTTAAAGGTTCATTTAGCAGCCGTGTCTGCATTCCTCTCAGCAGGGAAGAGTTCTTCTCTGGTGTCTCACCCTGTTTTTGGAAAGTTCTTTAAAGATCTGGTTCATATCAACCCTCCTTTTAGAGAGCCTGCTCCGGCTTGGGATCTCAATATCTGCACTGCTCAGCTTATGCAGCCACAGTTTGAACCTCTGGCTTCGGCTGAGCTTAAGTACCTGACCTGGAAAACTGTGTTTCTGGTAGCTATCACTTCTGCCAGGCGAATCAGTGAATTACAGGCCCTGTCAGTTGAACCTGATTTTATCTCATTCCATAGAGATAAGGTGGTCCTCAGAACCAATAGGAGGTTCCTACCCAAAGTGGTCTCAGATTTCCATCTGAACCAGTCCATGTCTCTTCCTGTGTTTTTTCACTGATCATTCTTCTTCAGGAGACAGATTACATAGTTTGGATGTTAAGAGGTCACTTAGTTACTACATTACTACATTAAACATACTTAGGCACATAGGAATGACTGTCTTCAATTGTTTCTCACGGTGAAGTGGGAAAAGGTAGGCCTGCTACTAAAAGAACTATTGCCAGCTGCATTGTCTCTTATATACAGTTCTGCTATGCCAAGCTAGGTAAAACACCTCCCTCAGGCCTGAGGGCTCACTCGACTAGGGCTATAGCTGCTTCTCTGGCTGCTGCCAGGGATATACCCTTTGTTAGAGATCTGCAAAGCAGCCACCTGGAAAACAGTCCACACTTTCACCAAGCATTACTCTCTGGATATCCAGGCTTGGAGTGATGCTAGGTTTGGTACCGCAGTACTGCAGAGCCTATTCCCAAAATAGGTTTGGTACCCTCCTCCATGGAGGTGCTGCTTGGTAGTCTGCATATATCAGAATACAGCAAGACTTCATGTTGTTTGAAGAAAAAATTACTCACCTTAGTAATTGTGTTTCTTCTAATGAAGTCTTGCTGTATTGTGACCTCCCCCCCCCCCGCTTCCCCTCTCAGAACCTAGTTTTGAGATGTGGTCTGGCAGGTACAGATTTGCACCTCAGGGGTGTACTTTGCATCCCTCCCCTTCAGGGTGGGGTGATTGTTGTTGTTATGTTTCAACTTAGATTTATAAATCTTGTTCACTACCTGTTTTTTCTCTTGGGTTCTCGACTTGAGTCTTTTGGACCCAAGTTGTTCCCTGTTTGCTTATACAGAATATTTTACAATTTCCACAGTGGGAGTGTAGTTAGTTTGCTCGTAAGAATCTGACAGTTACACTCTGAGGCACCACAGACAGAGGTTTGAAAACCGAGCTCGAGCTCAATGTTCTATGCCTGGCATAGGAATTAACTCTTTCCTCTCTGGAGCAGTTCAAGTGCTGGGGCTAACTGCATATGTCAGAATACAAGAAGACTCCATTAGAAGAACCACAATTACTAAGGTGAGTCATTTTTTCTTCCACTAGATATAAGAAAAAGAAAAAGATTAGTACAAGTTACCTCCCCCCTGTCACTACACCCATATTTCCCTAAATATAACTATAAGAAGACCAAAATTATGCTATTCGCCCACCCTCCTCTGAACTCCCATAAAGAGCATTGCCCTCAAGTACTAACTGCCAATCTGACCCCTCTGGAGCTAGTGGATTCCTTTAAATGCCTAGGCATCACTCTAGACCCAGCTCTTAATTTCCACCAACATGTTCACCTCCTGTCCACCGCCCTTAATGTTAGGCTCGGGCTATTGTACCGCTTCAAACATTGCCTTACTCCTGATGCCCTTAGGCTCGCTGTCTCCTCCTTGGTCCTCTCCCTACTCCATTATGGTATATGGATCTATAGTACGGGAAACAGTTCAGCCCTACATAAACTGCCTCTCCCTAAATAAAGCTTGCCGTCTCATACTGTATTGCGACCATCTTACCCATACTTGCTCACTCTATAATGCTACCAACTGGTTAAATCTCGACAATAGAATCAGGTTCCACACTTGCCTCATGACTAAAAATTGCCCTCGGTCTCTCTTGTCCCCCCCCCCCGCTGTGATGCTTAAGCACACCCGTAGCTCTAAAAAGCGACTCCTCTCAGTTCCCCACTGCTGTACCTCTTTCCAAAGGTCTTCAGCTACAGGGCCTCTTCTTGGATGAACAGGTTACCCACTTCTCTTGTGCATGAAAACAGAATTGGCCCTTTTAGGGCCCACCTTAAATCCTCTAATATCTGTGATTGCCACTGATCCTTGCCTTTCTCTCCTCCCCCTTCTCTCCCCTGACAATGGCCTCAGCCTGCTTACCCCCCCTACCCTATGACCTTCTTTGTGTTGACGACTGTATACCTGACTATAGTTGTATTGCTAAGACTTGAACAAATTGATTCCTAGTAACTACCTGTTAGCCTTCACTATTATTTGTAATCTTCGTGACTGTGTACCTTGTTGAATTACTCGCTATTGTCTGTTCTATTTTAATTTCTGTGACATGGAACCTTTGTAAAGGAGTCTCTGACTCAAAGGTATATCCGAATACTCATTAAATAAAAATAAATAAACTAGATGTACTCTATCATAGAGCCTTTCACTTTGCCACAAATGCAGCACCCAGAGCTCACCATTGCACATTATATACAATGGTAGAATGGCAATCCCTAACTTTAAGGAAGCTCAAAAATCTGTATATGTGGATTTACAACTAACTACAATCTCCCTTGTTAAATTTCAGACTTTGTCATAAAGTCTCTTAGTAACTATGCCTTAAAGAAATTTAATTACATTCTTTTGGATACCCCGAGATATGCCACTCAATATGAAAGATCAGCCATTAGTCATGTAATTCCTATGGCATGGAATGAATTACAAAATACTCTTAAACTTACCATAAGTACTATAAGTAGTAGAGTATTTTTTTTTATTTAAGTTTTTATGCCCCAGTTTTTTCCCATTTTCTCCTATCCCCTGTCCCGGCCATGCGTGTGTGTGGAGGCATGCACATGCCGCGGTACTGGGACAACTCTTCCGCTACTTTGCCACCCTCTCCCACCTACGCTGACCAGCGGACCTCCACCCGATGGCAGCGGAACTACGGGGGAGGGGGTGACAGCCGCCCAGGAGAGGAGAGCTGCCTTTTGGCTGCTCGGTCCTGCTCTCCCCATCCCATGCTGGCTCTCTGATGACCCGAGTCTGTTCCCGAACCCGGGTCGCCATTGTGATGCGAGGTAAGGCATCCAGCACCTCAGCTCTCTGCACCACCGGGCCAGCAGTACTGGAGTATTTCAAGCCCCCCTTAAATAAGTTATGCAAAAAAACATGCTCGTGCAACAGTTATATTACATGAATATGGGTGTAGCACAGTTTTCATACGGTTAAGTTGTGCTTAACAAACCAATTTTCTAGACATTATTTCTTATGCTATGGCTACCTTGCAATATAATTTTTCCATCAGACAGCCATTAGATGCACTTATTTATGATCTCTGCATTATAGCTAGATGATGTTAATGTATAAAGCTTGCTATGTATTTCATATAAATCAGTGTCACGACCTGTGTATATGTTAAATGTACTGTATCTTTTTCTTACCTTGTTTTTCCTTTGTATCTGTATCAACATTTATTGTATGGTATGCTGGCCTACCCAGGACCTCCTTGTGAATGAGCTTTCCCCTTTCCCACCATCCCTTTAACCACTGATTTCATTCCTCTGTCTGTTCCCTCCTTACTCTTCACTCTATCCCCCCCCAACATTCCACACAGAGAGGACCCCAGAAAAGACAAGGGAAGCTGAGCATGCCTGCAGTCAGTCCCGAAGCCTCTGAAAGTTCCATTTCACTTGCTTCACAAGTTGATTTTCTGGATCAGTGATACCCAAATGTACAAGCACCCAAGCTGCACCCTCTGTCTCTGCAGTCCTCCGTATTCTGTCTATGTCCTGGATGTCTGATGCCACAGGAAGGCACCAAACCATTTCCCCCCACCTTCTCTATTCTCCTGATCATAGAATCCTTGACCATTAAGACTTTCTTAGCTGCCTTCTTCTTACTCGTACTCTTTCCTTTCAGATGGGACTTGGAAATGGTTAAGTACATGGGCATACGCCTTACTAGGGACCCCTCTGATTTCTCTAAACCTATCGCTTCTTCATCAATCAGCTAACCCAAGATCTCTCACGTTGGTTCGCACTTCCTCTTAAGTCTCACATGCAAAGTTGACTCAGAATGATAACTCTCTCATGTGCTCTTTACCCCCTTTCAGAATGTCCCCCTTCTCTTACTTTACTTCAGCTTATACGTCATGTACCTCAGTGGGAGTCCAGTACACCCTTGGTAAGAAAATGTCATGTAGCAAAATCTTCAGATAGACTGCAGCTTTAAAAGCTATAACTTGTAAAGTATGTGTGTGTGTGTGTGTGTAGATACAGCATATGTAATAGGCTAATTTAAATATTTCAAATTATGCAATTTATCTTGAAGTGTGAGGGGGCAGGACTGTAACTCACAAGTGTCGGAGCCACAAGTGAGTTATGAAAGTCCTGCCCACCCACAAGTGATAATAAATTACCTAATTTGAGTGATATGTACGACGGTAGTTTTTACAAGCTGTAACTTTTAAATCTGCAGTTTGTTTGATGATATTGCTGTTTTTCCCTTGCTTTTGACGGCTGTCATCGGTGTTGCACTAGGCATTGTAATGTCACCAGCATTGTGAAAGCTTCTTTTATTGGTTTAGTATTCCTGTGTGATAAGTTACCTTAAAAATATCCATTGTGACAACAGTAACAACAACATATTTTTGATATGTTTCTGTTAGTGATGTCACTAGAAAAGTTATCTGTTTTATCTGTTTATCATATATATAATGGCCTGACTCTTGCAGGCTCCTCCATGGCAGCAGCACAGCTGCAAGATGGACACGCTGTACTTCATCAAAAAGTCACACATCATTTATGTAAGTTAAATAAAAAATAAAAAAGTAAGTATCTCACAAGGTCCTAGCCTATTGCATAAATCAAATATGCCGGGTTGCTTGTGGGTTAAATGATCTATATTTATGCTGTTCAACCTTGGATACCTCACTCATGGTTTGTGCCACTCATGAGGTTACCCAAGGTCAAGCAGGACTTGTGTAGATAAATAATGTATCCTACAGGTCCCTCTGGATATCCTGTGTGTGTATGTGTATATATACAGTGTGTGTGTGTGTGTGTGTGTGTGTGTGTGTGTGTGTGTATATATATATATATATATATATATATATATATATATATATATATAGTATGGCATGGTTGTGCCGCTATAGTTAGGGTTCAGCGGTCACTTACATACTAAAGTCAATAGTTTGGGCGTTAATAACTTTGGACCCATTCAACAGATTTACCTGAAATTTGGAATGCGCTGTGGGGCATGGTAGATTTCTTGATTTGCCAAATTACGTTTCGGTCAGACTTGCGGTCTTTCTGTACGAAAGCACTGAAAAATGCAAAATTACCCATTTTTGGAGGCAGCTTTTGGGATATTGGATGTGGCCGTCGTGTGGTGTGCCGGTCTGCGAGATGGCCTATTTGAAAGAGCTTTGGTGGCCGAGCATGCTGCTTTACGTTTAATGAAAAAAATGTTAAGGCATTCAAAAGTTATGCCACTTTTAAGTTCCCATTATAAGTCAATGGGAAAATTTATATGTATGTTTTGTGAGCACAGAATGGGGTTCTGGCCATGTGGTCCCACCCGCCGATCAAAGAATTTGCAGCCTTGCGGTTCAAGAATCTTTGTCCTCGAGGATTTTCAAAATACTTTGATCGTGAGGTCCGCCATCTTGTTTTTTAATTTCCGATATCAAAAACACAAATATCTCGGCTCAGTGGTCACTTCTGAAGTAAAACTTGGATGGGTTTTACTTGGGGCTCTGATCTATCGAGCCATGCCTTTGGTTTCATCCAAATTGGTAAAAAAATAGTTATAAGCTTTTAAAATCTAAACTTGTGACTCGCTAACGATCTTTGATCACATGCCTGCAAATTCTTTGCTCATGAGATTCTTTGATCGCGATTTTGCATCACAACCTAAAAACACAAATATCTTGGCTCAGGGGTAGGCTAGGGACACAGATGAGGGTGGGTTTTGCTCGGGAAGGTCCGTTCTATCGAGGCATGATGTTGGTTCACTTCAAATCGGTGAAACATTCACGTTTCCCCATTTTTTATTCTTTGATCGTGAGATTCTTTGATCACGATCATGCATCGTGAGTGAGGGACGTGATGGCCAGATTAAAAAATAATTTTTCTCAGCCCAGGGATGCCCTAGGAAGTCAAATGAGGGTGGGTTTTACTCAGGGGGCTTGGTTCTGTCGAACCATGGTGGTGGTTTTTTGATTTACAAGATTTTGAAATTCTTTGTTCATGAGCCTGCAAATTCTTTGATCGTGAGATTCTTTGATCGTGATCTTTGATTGCAAAATAGGGACAAGATGGACAGATTTTTTATAATGGAATAGATAGGGAAATTTTACTAGTCTTTGACATTGAATATCTCGGAAACGGTGGGGTCTTTTTACTTGAAATTTGGAGGGAAGAAAGGCAACATCCCACAGATGTGCCTTTTGGTGGTTTGGTCAAAAAATATTACAGGGCAGCAAAGTTATGGCACTACAAAATTGATGCTTTTTCCTATAGGATAACATTACGGTGTCTGCCGCATTACAGGAATTCTTTGCCGCCCTGCTGCAAAATAATGGTTTGGTCTTTTGGGCTGAAATTTGGAGGGAAGAAAGCCAACATCTCACATATGTGCCTTTTGGTGGTTTGCTGAAATAATATTACAGGGCGGCAAAGTTGACGCTTTTTCCCATAGGATAACATTATGGCGTCTGTCGTACATTTCAGGGCCCGTATCTCGGAAATGGTGCAAGATACGGACTTTTCATCACTAAAATGCTTAGCCCTCCAAATGGGAACTAAGTACAAAACTAGCCAGGAAAGTCAAAATTCATATGAAATTTTAATTTTTTTACGTACGGTTCCTAAGATATAAGCAATTTAGTATTCCAAGTCCTACTTTTCTGCTCTGAGGTCCATTATTATGCATACATTCTTTGATTTCACTGTGTTTTTCAATGCAGTTTTTGGGGAAAAGAAGGGTGTGCCCTTTCGTTACTGTGCCAGTTAGCGTTTCCAGTTGTGCTTCCGTTACTGTTTGCGTCATCATTCCCGTTTACGCCACCATGTGCCTTACGGTTTGCATTTTTGTTTGCGCTTGCGTTTCCGTTTCTGTTTCATTTGGCGTTATTGTTGCTGTTACCATTACCATTTACGATTGCTGTGCCGTGCCTATGCGCGTTACGGTTTGCGTTTCCATACATGCTTGCATTTGTGTTTGTGTTTCTTTTGGCTTTATTGTTGCTGTTACCGTTACCATTTGCGTTTACAATTGCGGTACCATGACCGTGCGCGTAACAGTTTGCATTTCTGTACGTGCTTGCGTTTGCGTTTACATTTCTCTTTCCTTTGGCGTTATTGTTGCCGTACCTGTACCATTTGCGTTTACAATTGCGGTTCCGTGCCCGTTATGGTTTGCATTTTCATATGTGCTTGCATTTCTGTTTACTTTGGCTTTATTGTTGCTATTACCGTTACCATTTGCATTTACGAACATACGAAATTTGCCAGCAGATAAAGGCCTAGAGGTCTATCAAGTCTGCTCGAATGTGCAGCTAGCACCCCTTATTCTGCAGCTGCCCCTCCCTTCCACCCTTGCCCTTCATTAACCCTCCCCCTTGTCCTGTCCCATCCCCTTTTGAAGCAGTCCACTGTTCTACTGCATACCACTTCTGCAGGTAACGCATTCCACTCAGCCACCACCCTCTCTGTAAAAAAGTGTCTCCTCATCTCCCTCCTGAACCTTCCTCCCTCCAGTCTCATATCATGGCCCCTGGTGGCCCTCCCTTCCCTTACTTTGAACAGCCCCTCTATACCCGTCTTGTTTATTCCTTTCATGTATTTAAAGGTTTCAATCATGTCACCCCTGTCCCTCCTCTCCTCCAGTGAGTACATGTTCAACTCCTTCAACCTCCTCTCATATGATAAGTCCCCCAGCCCTTGATCATCTTTGTCGCCTGCACTGTACCCTCTCCAGTAACTTAATGTCCCTCTTCAGATACGGGCGCCAGTACTGCCGCAGTACTCAGGTGTGGTCTAACTAATGACCTATACAGTGGCAGAATCACCTCCTCCTCCTCGGGATATACCCTTGCAATACAACCCAGCATTTGTTAGCCTTGCAGCTGCCTTCCCACATTGTGCTGAGTTGTTCATTGGCCCTGTAATGAGCACACCCAGATCCTTCTCCTCCTCTGTCTGGGCTAGCTGCACTCCCCCAGCTGGTAACTCCTCCTTGGGTTCTTCATCCCAAAATGCAGCACCTTGCACTTTTGCATTAAAGCCCAGTTGCCAGGTGTCTGACCAGGTTTCAAGCTTTGCCAGATCATCCTGCAACCCTGCCATCCCCCTAGGTCATCCACCACTGCGCCTACCTTGGTATCGTCCGCAAACAGACTGATCTTGCTCTTGCTGTCCCATGATATGTCTGCAATGAATATCCCAAACAACACTGGTCCCAACACCGAGCCCTGTGGAACACCGCTCGTCACTGCCCTTGGGTGTGAGAGCTCCCCACCTGCCACCACCCTCTGTTGCCTTCCCTGAAGCCAGTTCCCTACCCAGCTCACCAGCTTTGCACCCGCCCCTGTGCCTACTAACTTCCTTCCCAGCCTTCCATGCGGCACCGAGTCGAATGCCTTACTGAAGTCCAGATACAGGACATCCACTGCATAGCCCCTGTCCAGTTGCCTAGTTACCCAGTCATAGAACTCAACCAGGTTAGTTTGGCAGGATCTGCCACGTATGAAGCCATGCTGTCTGCTGTCCTGTAGTCCTTTGGCCTCTAGGAGGGCCACCAGCCTCTCCTTCAGGATAGTCTCTGTTAGCTTACCCACGATAGATGTGAGGTTCACTGGTCTGTAGTTTCCGGGTTCATCCTTGGGGCCACTCTTGTGGAGGGGCACCACATGAGCCATCATCCAGTCCTGAGGTACACACCCCGAATGTAGTGAGGCATTAAATAGGTCTGCCAAAGGTCCTGCAAGGACCTCTGCCAGCTCCTTCAGTACCCTGGGGTGAATGCCATCTGGGCCTGGCGCCTTGTCCACCCTCAGTGCCTTCAAACCCTCTCGAACTCTGCCCTCCATGATTTCCCCATCTGTCACCACTCCCCCCCCCCGCTTCTGCCATTTCTCCCACCATGGGTGTCACCCCCCTCTTCTCTTCTCTTTAGTAAATACTGAGCAGAAGTACTCATTTAGTGCTTCCACCTTATCGCACCCTGTTTCCACCCAACCCCCCTCCTTCCTTATCCTTACTATGTGGTCCTTACAACTCCTTTTCTCCTGATGTACTAAGAAGTCCTTCTCCCCTTCTTAATGCCCTGTGCCAGCCTGAGTTCCGAGATGCTTTGGCTCCCCTTACTGCCCTTGTCACCTCCTTGATTCTGTCAAGTACTCCTCCCTGCCCCCCGTTTTCTTGTACTTCCTAAACCTGCTCTTTTCCTCCTTACCTTTTCCATGACCTCCTTGCTCAACCAGCTCGGTTTCTTAGCCCTAGCCTTCTTGCTCTGGGCTTTACAACAGGTTTTGGTTGCCTCCACTATCCCCAGCTTTATGAGCTCCCACCTCTGGTTAGTGTCCATACTAGATTGAATTCTGGCCAGGTACCCTTTTACCACTTCCCCATCCTCCCAAAGTCGGTCCTCCTGAAGTCCAGCACTCTTGTGCCAGATTCCACTCCTTCCTTGCCCATATCCAGTGTGAGCCATACTGAGTGGTGGTCACTCCCTGACAGCGGTTCCTCCACTGTAAGTTCTCTGACAAAGTCCCCATTTGCCAGCACAAGGTCAAGGGTATTCCCTAACCTGGTTGGTTCACTGACCATTTGCAGCAGGAAGCTGTCCTGGAAGGCATCCAGCAGTACCCGCTCCCTTCTGTTCCTGGTTGTTGTTGTGCTCCAGTCCACTCCTGGCATGTTGAAGTCCCCCACAATCACCACATTACCCTTCTCGCAGGTCCTCCTGATCTGTCCCGCTAGTTCCCTGTCTAACTCCTCCGTCTGAGATGGTGGCCTGTACACCACTCCCATTCTAAGAATCCTATTCTTGGAATCATGGATTTGCACCCAAAGTGACTCTGTACTACCTCCTCCCCTTCCTCCCTTACACACTTCAGTCCTTCCTTCACATATAGTGCCACCCCCCCTCCTTTCCCAATCACCCTGTCCCTATGAAATAACCTGTACCCTGGTACAGACAGGTCCCAGTCATTGTATTGGGTGGCCCATGTTTCTGTGATGGCTGCAATGTCCACCTCTCCCTCTGCCATGAGAACCTGTAACTCTGCAGTTTTCCTCCCAAGGCTCCTAGCATTAAGGGTAACCACCTTCCGCCCTTTTCCCCTCCTCCTTTCCTAGCATCACCAATAGTACTTGCCATTTGTCCTTTGTCACTGTTATGGGGGGGTAAGCTCATATGGTTTCCCAACCTGTGGTCTCTGCATATCTCTTCCCCAACTGCTACCCCCCACTCCTAGTTTAAATTCCCAACTTCCTCTATGTACTCCTCCATCCTCTGTTTCAACACTTTCTTTCCCTCCTCACTCAAGTGTAGTCTGTCCTTGGCATAGAGACTACTGTCCTCCCAGGTCCCTCCCCCCCCCAACAGCCCATACCCTTTAGCACAACACCAGGTTCTTAGCCATCCGTTAAATTCCTCTATTCTCAGCTTTCTTGTTGTGCTTGCCTTTGGCACGGGAAGTATCTCTGAAAAAGTTACTGATCTTCCTGCCCCCTCACATAATTGTGCTAGTTCCTCAAACCTCCTCTGGACTGTATCTACTGTCTTGTCAGCCAGGTCGTTTGTCCCAAGATGTATAATTAAATGAGGCTTGTCCCTACCCCTTCTAGCATATTTCAGAACAGATTGTCCCACCCTTTCCGCTGTCATTCCTGGCATGGCCTCCACCCAAATGCGACTATGCCTCTCCCCCTTGCTACCCCACCTGACTCCTCTTAGTATTGAGTCCCCCAGAACTAAGATTCCACCTCTCTTACTCCCTGCTTGCTTCCATTCATCTCCCTCTCTCATTTCCAGCTCCTCTTCTTCCTCCTGCACATTATTTCCCCCTTTTACCCCTGTTGCAATTCTCCCAGCAGAACTTCCCCCCACTCCAGTTTGGTCCAGGCATTTATCAATTACTCCTCTAATTTCATCATTTCCCTCCTCCACCGTCTTCCTCTCTAGTAGTGCAAAACTATTTCCTGAAGACCCTTCACAAATGCCCGCTCCCTCTCTCTTCATAGTAACCTGTTCTCTCCTTTCCACTCCATGACTTTTGCCACTTCTTCACCTCCCCTCACAAGTCCCTATCTCCTCCTTCCATTTGTCTTTTGTCTTCTGACCTGGTTTCCCCGGCAATCGTTCTTCTTGGCCTGGGCCCCTTTGTCTCTGCTTCTCTTCTTCTGACCCTCTCCTCACCACTGTTGGCTTAAATCGCCCTCCCTCATCTCCCCTTCTTCCTCCCTCCAGTATTGGGCTAAACCCACCCCCAATCTGCCTTGCCTGTCTTAGTTTACAATTGCGGTACCATGACCGTGCGCGTTACGGTTTGCGTTTCCGTATGTGTTGTGTATTTCCGTTTCTGTCTCCTTTGGCGTTTTTGTTGCTGTTACCATTAGCATTTGCATTTCCAATTGCGGTACTGTGAACATGCGCGTTACCAGTTGCGTTCTGTACGCCCTTCCATTTGTCTCCATTTCTGTCACTGTTTGCTTTGGCGTCACTTTGCACTTGCATTTCAATTACCGTTTACGTTACCATTTAAGTTTGCATCACCATGTGCGTAACCGTTTGTGCTTGCATTTGTGTTGCACTTACTGTTACTATGTCACACAAAATCACACGGTGGGAGCGCTTTCTATTCTTTCTTAAAAAGTAAGGAAATTCTATGCAAAAAAACTTTGTTAATGCATCAGTTAGGGTTCTTCTACAGCGACAAAAGTGAGGAAATTCGACATTAGGGTTCCCACCCCTTGCACCCTGCCCCCACCAACAGGCATCGGGGTGTGCATTGGGGTCGTTGGTCCTAACTCTCACCCCACTGACTACTGTAATGCTCTATATCTAGGGTTACCGGGGGTGAATCTCCGTCACCTGCAGCTGGTGCAGAACGCTGCAGCCAGGTTGTTGACGGGGTTATCAAGAACTAGTCATCTCACTCCTGTGCTGCACGAACTGCACTGGCTGCCAGTGTGATGGAGGATCACCTTCAAGGTCGCGTTGCTGACCTATAAGACCCTACACGGACAGGGACCGGGCTACCTACAAGATCTCCTTTGGCCCTACTGCCCTCTCCACCTACTCCGTTCCACCGACGAGGGATTGCTGGAGATTCCCAGGGTTCGTCTTCAGTCATCTGGGGCCAGAGTTTTTTCTTTTCTGGCCCAAACCCTATGGAATTATCTACCTCGTCAGATCAGAGAGTGCCTGTCCACTGTGTCTTTTAAGGCCTCATTAAAAAGTTATTTATTTGAATTAGCTTTTTGCTGATAACATTTGTTTATTCTGCTGCCTTTTAATTGTTTTATATATGTATTTATAATTGATGTCTGTTTGTTGTATTTATGTATTTGCGCTTTGGCATTTTGAAAAGCGCCTATATAAATATTGATTTGATTTGATTCTCCTATTCTGCACCACCTCGGCTTGTTTACACATGGGATGGGTTGAGAGTTAGAGCCAACGACCCCAACGCACACCCCGACGCCTGTTGGTGGGGGCAGGGTGAGGGTGGGGTGCAAGGGGTGGGAACCCTAATGTCGAATTTCCTCACTTTTGTCGCTGTTGAAGAACCCTAACTGATGCATTAATGAAGTTTTTTGCATAGAATATATATATATATATATATATATATGTATGTATTAAAATAGGCATGTAGACAGGCATAGTGTGGCCTAGTGGTTTATAGCACAGGCTTCAGAACCACATGTCCCTGGCCCAGATCCCTACAAAGCCAAGTTAGAAAGCAGGACCCCACTGAAACTGAGATGTATGTGTTGCATCTTGGCTGGGTTATCCTAAGTAAATAAATTCTAAAATGAAATAATGTGTATAATATGATAGAAGAATGGGTAAAATTATGTGACCAACAAAACTCAGGCTGTCCCAGTGCCTCCTTTTCCTAAAATGAGACGTTTGGATGAGATGTTAAACCGAGGTCCCATTTGCTTGGAATAATGGTAATTCAGGTGGATGTTAAAGATCCCATGGCACTTATTGAAAAAGAGTAGGGGAATTTCCCCGGTGTTCTGGCCAAATTTCCCTCATTCACTGAAAATAACATCAACAGCTTAATCTGGTTCAAAGTTAGTTGGCATTCTTCTGTATCCCCCTCCCCCGGGTCGTACCTGAAAATAGGCAGGATTTGTCTAGTGCACTTACCCGGTCAACAAAAACTAACTAAACTAAACTAAAATAGAGAAGATGGGTAGTTTTCACTGGAGTTGCTCCTTAACCATAGTGTAGGGAAGAACCCTCCAAGAAGAAGGACAGTCCCCCAATGCGTCAGTGCTCCTGTGTGGGGGCACATTGCTGTCTAGGATGTGCCTCAGTGCTGGCCATGGCATGAATAATTGCAACGCTTGCTTTTCCTTGAATTACTGCACCTTAGAGATCCATGTGTTAAAGTGGGGTCGCAAGCCCTCCACTTTCAGAGGCAGGCATCGCAACAGGGATGCCAAGATAAGGTCCTGGGCTCTTCCCTTGAGCCCCTTCCTAGTATTATATGTACTGAGGAAGATCAGGCCTCTCCATACAGTTGCTCAGCTGAGATGTCGGAGAGCCTGGGGAAGGGGTTTAGTGGACAGTCTCCCCCGGGGGACCAACTGGGCACCCCACCCAGTATGTCTGCCCTTCAGGACAGCGGACAACCCCGGCAGTGAGGCTGAAGCTGTACACTGGGTCTACACTGGTGGGCACCTTGGTGTTGCGGCCTGGCACCGCCTTGGGTCCTGGTACTCAGGCCAGTACTAGCGAGCAAGGTGGTGTGAACTGCAAGACTAGGCTTCCTTTTGGTGCCGCTCCTTTTGCCTGGAGGGGGGAAGGCCTCCAGAGCCGGTCCTTTTTGGGGCCCTTGAAAAGGTCATTATATCTTCTTCCAAGTAGTCGAATGACCTGGGAGAGGGTTTGGTGAGGACATTGGGCCTACACAGGAGATTGTTGAGGATGGGGATCTTTCTGGGTCTGATTCTGGGCTGATTTAGGGACTGAGAATTTCTGGAGGAGTGGTGTCTGGCGCCGGGACCCGTTCTGGTGCCGTTTTGGATTCTGGCATCATTTGCGGTGCCGGCCCTGTTCCTGGCACCCTAACTGGAGGACCGAGGATGGAGCTGGTGCAGTTTGCCATGCTGATTGTGGCACTTGCTTCCCTGGAGGCTCCAGCCTAGAGCCTGAGCCTGGCCAAAGCGGCAGAGTCAGCTCTGGAGAATATTGGAGTCTGGGCCTATGGCTGTCTTGCTGCTTAAAGTAGGAGGCAGCTATAGCAGGATTTGCAGCACTAGTTCAGACCCATCTTACTTCCCTGAAATGGTGGCTCTGTCATTGATGGGGATCACCTGACAGAGGACCACTCCTGGGATCTGCATGGCTCTGCTCTTAACACCTGGATTCTTCCCCCACAGGCACTGTCTCGACTGATCCTCTACTGTTGATCGCTCATTAATGGGCAAGTTTGCCATGTCCTTTCCCCAGGAGAGGTCTCCTGAACATTCTTGCAGCCCTGACAGAGGACTTTCCTGATCTCCATGACACCCCCAGCATTCTTGGTCCTCTTGGACTTTTGACCTGGGATCAGTTCAGGACAACAGCTGCTGCGTTTTCCCTTTACCAACTTAGAACTGACCATGCCATCTTCAGACCTGAATCTCCTGCACCTCCTGTCTCCAGCTCTTTGTTTTCACCTACTTCCTCCTCCGAGGAAGAGGATAACTCCGCCCACTTCTTCTCTGATGCTGACTACACCCAGTATAAGCTTTCTTCAGCTGATCAGTACCAGAGTTAGAAGCGCAAACATGCGCTGAGTGTCTTTTAGTATTTTTTGACAACTGTACTGGTATATAGGAGTCCACCACGGCTTAGCCTGTCAGTCGCGTCATCAAAGGGCTTGCCACGGGGGACTCTGGCACAGTAATAGTAGGAGGAGGATCACAGGATCAACCAGCTAAAATACAAATTGTAGCTCTGTTAGTGATATAAATACATTACAGTTAGTGCGGTTTACCTAATCAGGGCATATAGGTCCCGTGTTATTGTCTGGGGTATACAGACAGTTCCCCTTTAATTTCTCCTGCCTAGCCAGAGCCTCATACCTGGGCTGCTGCTCTTCTCCACCTTCCTGTCTGAGTGGCCTGTAGGCTTTGGCCTCCCCCTTTTCTACCTGCTTCCATTGTGCCCTTTAGGCCCATACCTCAGTTTTTTCTTCTCTGGTAGTGTTTTTGTGATTTTGTATCCTACATCCTTTTCCTATCCCTTTGTGCTAGAATTCTAGTCCCTCTTTATCTTTTCTCTCTCCAGACAGAACCAAGGATGGTAGGAACTGGCGTTGGTTACTGGCCAGTCCCCTGAGTGCCACATAATTGCATCTGCCTCATGGGTGGTGCCTGCACCAGTGTTGGTCCCCTAAGCTGTAAACTGCAAAAGACTTT
This sequence comes from Neoceratodus forsteri, assembly GCA_016271365.2. Classification (NCBI taxonomy): domain Eukaryota; kingdom Metazoa; phylum Chordata; order Ceratodontiformes; family Ceratodontidae; genus Neoceratodus; species Neoceratodus forsteri. The sequence goes on along the minus strand of CM057450.1, from coordinate 879,326,548 downwards.
GCTTCCACAGGGTCATAGTGCTTCCAGCACAGGCCCATAAGTGTAAATAAATAGTGAAGATATTCTGGAAGATCAGGAATTATGGCGAGTACGCAATTTTCATTTTTGCTATAAATCTGTTTCAAAGAAAGACCCACATTTTTTAGGTTTGTGTGCCACCTCCCCTGTGGCTTCAAATCATGAGCTCATATCTTTTGAGCAGTCGGGCAGATCAGTTTATAGCAGCTTGCTCTTGCTTCCGGATCTGTGCTACACAGTAACCGGTGGAGACTTCAGCAGCTGTGCATGGTGGGGGGAGGGGGTCCAGTGAGGATTGCACTGGCAGTCCAAACTCTCGTTTAGAATTCCCTGCCTTGCTTGTGCATTGCAGTGAACATTAGCCTGTGATGAGCTTTGAAGGGGTGGGCCATTATACTACTGCTCTCTGCAGGAGTGCATCTCACTTTCTTTTACTGTCTCTTTACTAGACCAGGCAGCAGGAGAGTGTGTCTGCTGTGTGAAAATGGCAAAGCTCTGTTGGATTGTGTCTAAGTTCCTTTTCTCTATAGTCAAGTGGGCTGATCTCAGTGGGAGTGCACTTTCAATGTTATTCTCAGTTTATTACATCAACTGATCAGCAGGACCGTTACCATTAGTCAGTGTTTTCCCTTCTGATCTGACTCATGCCCTTTCCTTTATTAGCAGTATAAATATGCTAATGTGATCCAGTGAGTCATGAGGCACCTGATAGCATGGGAGAGAAGCTGACAATGAACAGAATTGCATTCGAAAACTTGTGAGACATACTTCTTTTCTACCTATTGAACAGTAGAAAAGTGATTATAATCTGAGGTCAGTCAGAAACTTTTTTTTCCCCGGGCTGAAAACCCCAACTGTTGTTTCCTGGGAATATACTGGGCAGTTTTTAATCCAAACAAAATTTACCATACTCTAACTACGGTGAATTTTAAGTCCCTTTACTGTACTATGTTAACAGTACATTTCTAGCCTTTCTTTCTTTTTTTTTTTTGTGCCTTACTTGCCCCTGGCCTGCCTCTCCTTCCGGCTGCTCATGTCTCCTCTGACCCCCTCGCCCTGATCCCCTTCCTCTAACCTCAGATTGCAGCCGACCCAGGGGTGGCCCGGCGTATCCTTTTGCCGGATGGGTCCCTCTCCTCCGAGGGGGAAGGTGCCAGGAGGGGGAGCCAGCACACTAGTCAATCAGTCCCTGGGCACTGCTGAGGTGGATTCGGGGGTGTCAGGGCATCTCGAGTCGGCAGTAGCCGGCAGCCATCATCTGGCCGACCAGGAGGCCAGGATTTCCGCTTTTCTCCCCGAGAACGTGGTGTGCCACGAACGTCTAGGCCAAGCCAACGTTCACCACGCCCCTTGTGCAGTGGGGCTCACTTAAGCTGCTGCTCTTCCAGCCTCCGCCAGGAAAGCAGCAGACAACGAGCCATATCTCCCGAGGCGAGCAGTCGCAGGGGGCTAAAGCCTTCTCCCCGGCCGGCTCTCCAGCGACCGAGTCCATTCCCGAACCCGGGTCGCCGGCATCGCAAGCGGAAATCCAACCGCTGTGCCAATGAGCCGACTGCCTTGCTTTCTTAATTAAATATTAGGGTAGCATCTTAACTAAGTGGAGCCCATAGAATACAGGGTTACTTTTGCTACTAACCAGGGCTCAAATGAATGAATATTCCACTCTGTTTTGTTTGGGAGATTTCCATGTTTGTCATGCTGGGGTTCCAACCTGAGTGCCGCTTCGCTGTATGCCAGTTGTTTGGGTCAGTGGAATACAAAATTTAGGGTTTTGAAGTTCAGTCCTCCCACAGTATTTTTGGTGACATACTTACTAGATTTGAGAGCTACTCTGTGGCGCCGATGTCATACTACGTTAACAGGGTGTACCTCTACACACACTCACTGAACTGTAGTCATTATATAAAGGGTGATTTGTGAAGCTAAAGGATAGGGCAATAACTGTTTTTGTAACATGGCAAAAACAACAGTAGGTAAAACAAGGAAAACAGTTGGTACAGTAGCATCAGCTGGTACAAGAGCAACACGGCATTATGGCACGATAATGCCGTGTTGCTTGTGAAATACAAAAAGTAGCCACAGCGAGAAAACGAGCACTGTAGAGAAACAGAAAATGTAAAAAAAACGGTAGAGATCAAATTTTGTAACAGCAAGTAGGTAGGCTAGAGAAGCAGTAAGACAAGTGTAAGGGAGACACTGCAAGAGGGCATACAACCGAAGGAAACACACAGTGAGACAGCGAGGAAGTAGAAGCGCATTGAATTTCCAGACGTTTACGGTACATGGCACCATCCACTTCAATTATCGTGTGGTATTGATAGAGACAGAAGACGAAAAACAGACCGGGAAAATGTGAGTGCCGTAATCGAGCGAGTAGTCTAAAGAGGACTGTGTCAGGTAAAAGAAACTAATATTATCGTGGTAAGCGCGTGAACCTGTATGCAAATGAGACACACACAGCTTGATACCGAACGAGTAATACTAGGAAGTCGGGGTCCTCCTAAGAAGCATAAAATATCAACAGCCGGCAGAAATAGAAAAAATCTTATAGCAATGGTTAAGTAATACATGTATGTAGTTATGTGCAAAAGTTTTGAAAAGACATATATGTATCTAAGAGAGGTTGACCTAAACTTCTGAAAGTAACAGTAAACTAAACTTTATAACTTCAGTAGTGTCATGGTTTTATTTATTACAGCACTACAAAAAGATCACTGACATCCCAAACTCATGTGCAGACCATGTTACAAGCGCATTAATTCACTCCAAAGGTGGCATCTAATGGGGAATTAATGCATGGTTGGTCTCTGAGTAAGCCTCGCGCCGCAGTGGTCCCAACCATGCATTAAATCCCCATTAGATGCCACCTTCATCATGGATTAATGCTTACTTGTCTTGGTTGCAGCAGTCATGAGGGGGTTATGCTTGTTTCCCTGGTATTGATAAATTACACTGTAATAAGGCACTCAACCTTCAAAATATTGGCTCAGATTTTACTCATGCAGTTATTCGATACTCCATCAATGCGGGATTTCTTTACACATTCCAAATGTATTCCATCAGGTCCTTCCAAGAAGTTTTACATGAATTGCTCAGTTTGTCATTATATTTTATATTTGCTGCTGTTTCAGGACTAAGTGCTCCTTCTTCAGAGTTAATGCTACATTAGAACAAAAATGAATGATGTGATCTATGAACTGTACTTATAAAATGTGGTGAATTTAAATTCTGAGTTTTTATAAAATTTTATGAAATGGTAACTAACCAGATGAAGCAGATTTTATAAGTACAGTTCATTGATCACATGAGAATATAATTTATATTTGTTCTAATGTAGCCCTAGCTCTGAAGAAGGGACGCTTAGTCCTGAAACATCAGCAAATACAAGATACAGCGAGAGAGAGAGAGCTATTCACGTAAATCTTCTTGGAAGGACCTGATGGAATACATTTGGAATGTGTAAAGCAATCATGCGTCATATAAACTGATGGAGTATCGAATAATTGCATGAATAAAATTTGAGCTAATATGGACTTCCGGTGATGCTGCCGACGTGAATGGCTGCCTAGTGCAGCGCCTCCACACCCTGAGCACATAATCCCTAGCAATCACGCATCTATACAGCGACTTTGCCAGAAATAATAATCACTGTGAGTAGAAAAGAGTTAGCAGAGGTGGGTCGCGCAAGAAAGAAGGGACTGTTAGGCTTACAAAGACTTACTCCGAACCCAAAGGCTAAACCTCCAACGGGCCTCAGCCCGGCGCCCTCGCGATCCTCCCTTGCCTCCAGCTCTGCAGATGAAGATTCGGGCTCTGACTCAGAGTCTACCTCTACAAGGCTCGAGACTCATAAAATTCTAAAACTACTACATAAGATTGATGGCAAGGTGACAGATATCCAGAAAGACTTTAAGATACTTGAGACTCATACCTCAGCAATTGAAAACCATTTGGAAATACTCCAGAATGAGCACATGGCCTTTGGAAGGTTGCTGGCCTTTGTCCTCAAACGGGAACGTGCACTTACCCTCTGGGCCGAGGACGCAGAAGCTAGATCCCAGTGAAATAACATTAGAGTGTTTGGTATACCAGAGGTGGTGGAACAGGAGGACGTGTCTGGTTACATGGAATGCTGACTTTGTACCGAGTTAAACCTGGGAGAGGAAATTCCATTGGACATCGAGAGAGCCCACAGGGCAATTGCCCCAAAACCCAAACCGGGAGCGCCCCCCCAAGAGCAATCTTGATTAAATTCCTGAAATATCCCATTAAAGAGAAGGTGCTAAGGCTTGCTTGGGTGAAGAAAGATTTAAATTTTGATGGCACCCAAGTATATGTTAGATCAGGATTTTCCCCCAGTTATGATGGCTGAAAGAAAAAAAGTACTGTTTGTAGTTAAGCAACTGAGAGAGAAAGGAACACGGGCACAGCTTTGCTATCCTACCAGGCTTTGGGTAGAGTCCAAGGAAGGCCCGAAGATCTTCGAAAACCTCCCGTTAGCCACTCCCTTCTTGGAAACTGAAGGGATTACGCTCTCAGATCTGAAAGAGGAAAAAGCGAAAGGCGAAATCGAGGAGTTATTGTGGTCTGTGGCACCTGGAGATCGTCAAGCATCCAGATTTAGCTCCAGATTGGAGGCTCTTCTCCCCCGTGTTCTAAAATGGCAAGTTGGATCATACCCAGAAAGAAAACTTGAATTTGGAGCAGTAGAGGTCGAATTCTTTTGGTTGTAGTCTGCTACCTCACTCTGGCTATATTGAACTGATTGAAGGCATTTCTGAAGAATTACATCTGGCTGAATTTTAATTAAAATAACCCTGTGGTGGTTGTCGGTGTGGTCCCCCCCACCCTTACCTGCTCCAGGCCTGCTGTAGTAAACTGACGCTAGGCCCCATCCAACCAGAGCAGAAGCGGAACCCTTTTTGTTTGGGTTTGTGTTTATTGTTCTGACTTCCTGTGAGGCAGCCTTGTCTGGTAGCAGTGCAGTAACACTCCCCTTGAAAAGCTCACTCAGGAACTGTCTTTGCTGCTCAGTGTGGTCCAGATTAGGGCTCGAAAGGTTTGGCTTTCCCCCTAGCCATAAATTGGCCTGACTGCACTATACAAGTAAGAGATTTAATCCGATCACCTTATATACTTTCCTCGAGGTGAGCCTAACTTTCTATGAATATTAAAGGTTTCAGTACTTCATTGATTTCTTAACCCAAGGCTCAGTTCCCCTGGAGAATTTGGTAACTTCCCTTTCGGAAGGTTTAGAGGAAACAGGATCATAGCAGTGGATTTCTATAGAAAAGAAGGCCCAGTGGAACAGAGTCCTGCACGGAGACAGGAGAGTGAGTGGTCGGGTTCAGCAGCACCAGATGATCTGCCCCCCCTTACCACAGACCAGTGACTATCTCTTCTTGACATTTTCTTATTATTTAGACAATGATTATGGGGTCCTGAAGTTGTTATTCTTCGAAAATGGGGCTAGTTTGTTGCAGTCTGGGTCGGGTGGGTGAACGGGGAGCCATGACCATTGTTGGATTGCAGGGCATAGACCCACAGAGTTTCTCCCCCAGACCCCACTTGATGTTTTCCGGGGACCTGGGAGAGGATGGATGTTTCTGGTAAGACCACTAGTTTCTAAGTGTTTTAGCCAGAATTTAAGTTGTTCTTAGTTAAAAGTCGCTGATATAATTTTTAGTTACTGGGCTTTTATCATTCCAAACTGACCACGCACATAATTCAGCGCAAGCAGTAGGTATTTTGTGAGCTCAGGGCTGGCAAGCTAGACCCAGTTCTCACCAGAACTTTCCAAGAGGGCACTGGTCTCGGGGCTCCTGCTAATAAGTAGAACCCTGGACCCTTTACCTTATTTAGTAGGGTATAGTTCCTGCAGGGCACTTTGTCCCCATTCTGCTAACTAGGGGGGGTGGCCAGCCTCCATAGAAAGCAGATTGGTGGTACCTTTGGGTATCACCGGTGTAGGTCAGCTACTGACCTCCCCCTCATACATCAGGGGATTCAACTAAGTTTGTTTCACCTGTTGTGTTGTTGTTTACTGTTGTAATTTACTGTTTCTTTTGTCTGTTTTTCCTTTTTTTTCCTCAACTGCAATCTTTCATTCTACGTTTTACTCTTGGGGGTGGGCAGGGGAAGGGGGGAGGTGATAAACATGTTGTGATGGGACAGGTGTGCAAGAGTGATAATGCTGACACATCAAATATGGCTGAGTTAACAGTTTGTTCCCTGAATGTAAAAGGCATTAATAATGTGATTAAGCGAACAAACATTTTGGCTGAACTGAAAAGGGAGAGATGTGCTATAGCATGTTTACAGGAGACCAGGCTCTCCACTCAGGAGCATCTGAAGCTTCGTTGGGCATGGGTGGATTTGGTGTGTTCTGATGATCATCCCTAATTCAAAAAAGCAGGTGTGGCATTGCTAATTCAAAGTGGCCTCCCACTTCAGATCCAGAAAGTTAGTAAAGCTGGCACAGGTCTCATGGTGACAATATCAGGGATATACAGTGACCGCCCTATTAACATAGTAGCAGTGTATGCCCCTACACCCCCACCGGGGAGTTTTTTTGCTCCCTGTTTCACACTTTTGCTGGCCTTCCCCCAGGCCAGATTATTTGCGCAGGGGACTGGAACTGTGTAGAGGATGCGAGCATGGACAGGAGTCCCCAGGGAGGCTCTGTGTCCAAGGCCTGCTCCTGTCTACTTAAGAATCTTTGTGTAGAGCCCGGCCTAGCTGATCCCTGGAGGCACTTAGAGGAAAGATTTAAGGATTTTACATTTTACTCACCAGCAACCAACTCGTACTCGAGATTGGACAGATTCTACACCCAAAAGGGCAGCTGCATTCATTCTGGGATGTTAGTATCCTCCCTGTTACAATCTCAGATCATGCTATGATCCATGTACATATTAGGTGGGAGAAGCCTTCTCACAGTGGGAGCTGGAGATTTGACCCATGCCTAATCAGTGATAAACAATACATAGACTCCACTAAAAAGATCATCCAACACTATTTGAACGAGAATATAGAAGCAGACTCCCCCCAGAAGATTTTTGTGGGACGCACTTAAAGCAGTGGTCCAGGTCATACGATTGCTTATGCCTCCCATAGAAACAAACAACTTCAGGCCCGCCTTAGGGAAATTATGGATAAGGTAAAATAATTAGAATCCGAACATAAATGGACCAGGTTGGCCTCCACTCTGGCCCTCCTGCGAGAGGCTCGGTCCACATATTATTCGCTCATGCTGAAGCGAACTGAGAATTTGATGAGGTACATGAGGCAGTGCTACTATGAGAGGGCCGGCAAACTGTTGGCCCAAAGACTTCGGAAACAAGAGGCAGACAGGTATATTCCTATTATTCGGTCTGACAGTCCAGAACTTCCCCCCAAACTCAACCATCAAATATAGCGGAGGAATTCCTAGGCTATTATAAAGGCTTCTACTCAGCTGAGAGGGTTTCAGACCACACCCACAAAACCTGGGAGTTCCTCCAGCATATTGATGTTCCAACTCTGTCCCGTACACAAATGGAAAAGTTGGAAAGTCCCTTTACTGAGGGGGAAATGAGAGGAGTGCTTTGGTCTCTTAAGTCGGGAAAAGCCCCAGGCCCGGATGGATTCACCTCCGAGTTCTACAGATGTTTTGCAGAGGAGGTGACCCCATTGCTAGCTCGGATTTGCAATTTGTCACAGGAACCCGGGACAACTCCTGATTCCTGGGGTGAGGCCCTCGTCTCGGTGCTACCTAAGTCGGGGAAGGATTTGACTAAATGCTCGAGTTATAGACCAATTCCCCTCCCAAACCAGGATGCAAAAATTTTTGCTAAGACTCTCAGTGAGCGTCTTCAAACTATCCTCCCCGACCTGGTGCGTCTGGATCAGACGGGCTTCATCCAGGGCAGACACATCCATGATAACATTCGTTTGCTCCTGAATGTTCTCTCCTCGGCCAATTCTCCTCTGGGGGTAACACTGCAAGTGGTAGTGTCTCTTGATGCAGACAAGGCATTTGTTCACCTGGATTGGACTTACCTACACCTCACCCTGGGCAGATTTGGCTTTGGAGACAAGTTCAGGAGTTGGATCCAGATTATTTACAGAGACCCTTGAGCTAGGATTCGGGTAAATGGGGTCACCTCCTCCCCTTTTGAGATCAGGCGAGGTATCAGGCAGGGCTGCCCGCTCTCCCATCTCTTATTTGCCCCGAGTCTGGAACCTCTTGCGGCCCTGCTCTGACAAACAGTGGCGTTCCAGGGTATCTGTATGCAGGACGTGGAGGTCAAAGTGTCACTGTATGCTGCTGATACCCTTTTGTATGTGTCTGACCCCCAGCGCTCGCTTCCGGAGAGCTTCAGGCTTCTAGCAGAATTTGGAGAGCTATCTGGTTATAAGTGAATCAGGGGACATCAGAGATTCTCCCAGTGGGAACTCCCCCTGGGGTGTCCCTCCCAGAGTTGGGTCAGATTAAGTGGTCCAAAACGGGCTTTAGATGCCTTAGGATCTGGATCCCCAGGGATCTGAGGACAATATTCCACTCAAACTATTTAATGCTTGTCCAGGAAATACATGCAGATTGCAACCTCTGGAAAGAGTTGCCCTTCTCTTTATCGGGCAGAATAGAGTGTATACGGATGAATGTTTTGCCCAGATTGTTGTTCGTGTTCACCTCCCTCCCAGTTAGGTCCCCTAAGTCGTTCTGAGTGAGCCTACAAGCCACATTATCTAAATTTGTGTGGTTGGGTAAAAAGCCACGGGTTAAATGGAAGGTATTAACAGCACCTAAGGAGAGGGGAGGTCTTGGACTTCCTGATGCCCATAAATATTAATGGACTGCCCAACTACAGGTGTTGGTCCCTTGATGAGGGAATTCCCCCACAATGGATTGAAATCGAATTGGGCCCCTCACCCAATATGGAGGATTTGTTATTTTTAGATGCCATCAGACTAAGGTTAGTCCACTTTGACAATCCCTGGACTCTGGTGATCAGTCAGGTATGGAGAGAGGCCTGTTGCAGGCTGTGTCTCCCCCCTCAGGCTTAGCCCCTGTATGTCAATTCTTAGTTGCCAGGATTTCCTACCTCTTAAGTGGGACCTGGCTTTCCGCCGGTGGGTGAGGGCAGGTTGGGAACCTTAGGACAATGTTATTCTGGGGATCAGGTGAAGTCCTTTCAACAGCTGAGGGTGGAGTTAGGGCTTCTATCTACAGATTTTTATCGGTATCTGTAGCTGAGACACTACCTATCGGGTTAGTGGGGGCCTTCCCTTACACCCTCAAGATAACCCCCTCCAGGAATGTATCTCATCTTAGATCCTCACACCAGATTCTAGGGGATGGGTGTCCAAAATTGTACAATGTTTGTCTCTGGGGAAGCTGATCACCTGCTCTAGGTTAAGAAACAATGGACGAAAGACGGAATCTCTTTATCAGAGGTGAATTGGAGAAGGGTCTGGAAGGTGTCCATAGTACCACTGCCTCATTATTCTGGAAGGAATTTAGATTGAGGCTGGTTGTCAGATATTTCACCCCGGTGGTAACAAAACATTATGGAAAATATCCTTCAGACCTTTGTTGGAGAAATTGTCAGGCCATTGGTACATACTGTCACATTTTCTGGGCGTGCACAGAACTATCGGTATTTTGGGATTCTATACGTAAGGCGGTAGAGGAGGTTTTCGACTCCCCTCTTCCCCATACCCCCCCAGCATTGGTTGTTTGGGCCCCCTCCGGGCCCTCTGAAGTCCAGATCACAAGGTTATTTATTCCATATTCTAGTAGCAACAGCCCTTAAAGCTATTACCATTTGTTGGCTTACCCCTAAGAAACCCTCAGTAGACACTTGGTATAGCATTTGCCTTGGAATTCTCGAAATTGAACACCTAACTGCCAAATTGAGGTTATCCATAGACAAATTCAAGGGTATGTGGTTACCATTCTTCTACTATATAGCCTCTAAAGAACAAAAAATATTTTGGAAGTCCTGACACAATATACTTAAAGGGTAGGTAGATGACTCTGGTCACCCCCTTTTTTTATTTGGAAAAACTAATTGGGACCATTTCCCCTTGTACCGGAGGTTCTCAGCAGTAAGTTACCAGATAATAGATTTTATGGCCCTACAAAGGCCCTAAGTACTCTGTTCCACCCCCTCCGCCCTTTTATTTTTCCACTTCTTGTTCCCATTTCTAAAGTTTGTATCTTCATAGGCTGCTTTCACCAACCCCCTCTTTCTCTCTCTTTTTCCTTTTTTCGTTCTCTTTTCTTCTGTCTTATACTGTGTTCTTGCATTGTAAGAAAATCTTCTCTTTTCACCAGGATCTCCCTGGTGTCCACTGGCTCTGGCTAATAGAGGTCTATTAGAGATTTCAAGGCAATGCTGAGTGGATTGTGATTAAATGAATATTGATGTAACTGTGATAATTTGATGGAGTCAGAGTAGAAGGTATTTGTAGTGTCCTTGCAAGACCATATATGTCTTTTCCTTCTGTAATTGAGAAGAAATCCTTGAATGAATTACTATTTCAAAAAAAAAACAATTTGAGCTAATATTTTGAAGGTCGAGTGCCCTATTACAGTGTAATTTATTTAGCAAATCCTGAACCAAATAAGGCCTCCCTACAATGCATTAAAACTGATTTATTATAGAAGAGGAAACCAGGGAAAGAAACTATATATATTTTAGATCCCTGCTATTGATACAATATACAGTGCACCGCACAGCATCACTTGGGTACGGTACAAGTTGGCTGCAGCGCAGCGTTCCATGCTGGCAAAATTATAGTCATTATGTTACTAATATTAGGGGTCTTCTGCTTGTTTCATAATCCTTTCTTGTTGGAGAGCAATAAAAAAAATATGACATTTAGGTGTGGCATGCACAGGAGATAAACAAGTGAACTCTGTCTGCTGAGCTGTCAGAACACTACTCACAATATAAAACATTTCTTCTGATATATATTCTCGGTATTATAATGGCTCTTTATTTTTTTTTTTTTCAAAGTAATTCCGTTGGGATGCAGACAACTCAACTAGCACTATTCCCATTGAAGCTTACATTGTGTTGCATAATCACTAATGATGTAACAAGGAAAAGAGATTGGCTGAGAAACAAGCAAGCTTAATCACCATCATTTGAGTTGCGTTATTATGGAGACGTTTGCTACCTGGTTAGGGAAGTTTCAGTTTTTGACAAGTTTATTCAACATAACATCTTGCTTACCATTTCAGCCTTTCCTATCAGAAAGCCTCTTAGGTTTATTTGTCTCTGACAGTTGGGACTGTTTCTCCCTCAGCTATCCATGAATGCACTGCGCATATCTGTTATGCCCCTCGTTACAGATTGCAGGGGTCCCATAAAACAAAGCGTGTGTGTGCTGTTTGAAAGTATTACACTGCATCAGTTGACTTAATCCTCCCAGCAGATTTACCCACTCACTACAGAGATCCCTGTGTAACATGCATAAAACCCTCACTATAAAGTTTTGTTCTAAAGCCACTCTAGTATGCTTTGAGTCTTGACTCAGTGTATAATGTGCAATGCTAGACTCTCTTTCCCTCTCTTATGTAAGAGGTGTTTTGTATAAATTTTGAGTGGTACCATCATATGGACTATGGAGTCCTCCCTTTATATTATGTTACATAGAATAACTGAGATCAGTAAATCTCTAGAATTGACTTCTTGTTACAGGTAGCAGTTCTCTCTGACATCTTAAATAACATAAATAAGAACTCTCTTTTTGAGATGACCACTTAGTTGTAGTTTGCATTTCTGCCCTGGCAGTGCCAACCTGGTGATAAAGGGTATCCCTCCACTTGAGTTTCAGGAGTTGAGCTGAAAAGGTTTTCCTTTTTTTTTTTTTTTTTTTTGAAGAATTTATTCAAACTTCAATGCAGATATACAGCTAAGTACACATGATAGTTCACCTATTACAATACATATGGGTTATGTCCTTAGTTTATCCAATCATACATGTCTGGTGTTAAGTTTTATGTAACCCAATCAACACATATCTTTGTACATACATGTGTTAAATTGCAAATCTTTAAATTCTTAAGCAGGTTAATTAATTAATTAATAAGGTGCTCAGGTGCCCTCCAGTACAATACCCTTATCACCTATATTTTCAGTCCATCCCAAAGAGCCATGCTCTCTTGCTGGGTCAAAACCGCCAAGAGAGGGGGCACTCTCTAGAAAACTGTTCCAGTCTGTCTTTCACAAGGAGGGACAGCTTCTCCAAAACTAAAGTATTCAGGACAGATGTGCACCAGCTCTGTACTGTGGGAGTTATACAAGACACCCAAGTATTTTGTATACAGTGTCTGACTAGTATCAGTAAGATTCTTACCCATCTCGGGAGTGGTTCCCATCCCCTTCTCCATCCAACTCCACCCCAAAAAGACATACCAGTGGGTCTAGCGGCATCACTCTACCCCACATCCTCCCCACCTCCAGAGCCACCAATTTCCAGAACTGCTGTAGGAGTCGACAGGCCCAAAAACAGTGCATATAGGTGCCTGTCTCTTGGCCTCAACGCCCACAGTAAGGTGACGTAGCAGGGTGGTACCTATGCACAATAACCGGGGGACTGTATACCCTGTGGATAAACTTATAAAAGGCCTCCTTAAATTTATTACAGAGCAAGAGCCCCATGTGCATAGGTAATGGCTCCACCCAGTTCTGATCGCTTATCTGGATACTCATATCCCTTTCCCAGAGTCTCCGAGTTTTACCCAAAAGGTCTGGCAAACCCTGTCTGGTATCTCTCACCACTTTCCCTATAAAACCTTTAGGATCCCGTCTGGACATTAGAATGAGTATCTCAATTTTCCTAAGTTCCCCTATCTCAGGCCCTTCCCTACTTAACCCAGCCACATAGACCCGAATTTGGAAGTATCGAAATAAGTGTCCTCCCCCCAGATTTAATCTCTGGTGCAGGTCTAAAGACGAATCCCTATCCCTCAACATAGATCTTCAAGGTTCCTTATGCCTCTTCTCTCCCACATCTTAAATCCGAAGTCTTCCCACCCTGGTAGGAAGTATGGGTTTCGAGCAATCGGCACTAAATTCGTGTCCACCTCCTTCACCCCCCTCCGCTTCAAAAGTCTACCCCAACTATCCAGAGTTGCTTCCACCAATGGGTTCTGAGTCTTCTGTCTGCAATACGCGCCCCTTCCCCTTCTCTCAAGGTATGCTAAAAGTCTTGCCACATATCCCCATTGCTTGAGGTCAAGCCACCGTGCTAGTTTTTCCCATTTTAATGATAATCTGGAAACCATTTATGTTCCTTGATTTATAGCAGTGAACTTTAGAGAGAATTTCACAGACAAACCTTTGTGTACACATTATTCCTGACAATCTCTGGTTGTACTTTTAGGTCTGGCAGTCATTCCGCCATCATGTTCAGCAAGAAGAAAAAACGCGTTGAGATCTCTGCACCCTCCAACTTTGAACACCGGGTTCACACTGGCTATGACCAGCAGGAACAAAAGTTTACTGGCCTTCCTCGGCAATGGCAGGGCATCATCGAGGCATCAGCAAAGCGTCCCAAGCCACTGGTAGATCCATCATGCATCACCACAATCCAGCTTGCGCCACAGAAGGTATGCAACACATTAGCTTTTTCTAGTTTTGAATAGTTTGTCTGCAGAATCATGATACATTGGCTATAAAGTTGACACCTTTTTATCTGAGAAAATCAATGCTTGTCAAATCTGGCTACTCAAACTGCCTAAATATAATCTATAGCATGTTGGTGGTATGCTAAACAAAATCCTCAAGAGGCCAGTCCAGTGCCAGTGGTTGTTGACTGGTCAACTGTTGGCTACCTACCGAACAAACTGCTGTTTCTAGGGACATGGATATGTTGTTCATCCACACTGTCTGGCAGGTTCCTTGCCACTTTAAATCTTGCCGGAAGGTCTTCAAGCTGGCTCCTCCCACCCACCCGGGTGGTAAAACTCTCGGCTCCACCCCATGATGCCAGATCTTCCTTACCGCTTGGAAGCTCAGGTTCCCTCCTTAGCGCTCTGCGTGATAGACTGAATCCTAATTCTTGATTCGCCAAACTCATTTTAAAATTTTCAAGACTTGGTCATCTTTCTTCCTCGCGGCTGCAATGGACAATCGACTCTCGGATTTCGGCGGTGCCCTTGTGGGTAGAAGATGTCAGGACGGACCCGCACTCCGCGTCGCATCACACCCTCAGCCTAGAACACGACCGACCCAGGCCCTGCGAGAGTCATGCCGTTCGTTTTCAGCCAACATCCTGGAGGACCGCGCTGCCCGGTTACAGCTTGGTTGCCCCGAGAAGCGCTACCCGCCGGTTAAGTCGAGGGAGGCCCATTGGGCACTTACCGCGGCGGCTGGCTAAGCAACTCGAGCAGATGATCGCCCTCGAGGAGGAGGCGGCCGAGGCCGCATCATCCTCTTTCTCGGTTGTGGCATTTATCCCGCTCTCTCTGGGTACCTCGTATTCAGCTTCTTTCAAGGAGCTTTGCCAATCCCTTTCCACAAAGGGATAGGGTCCATCGGGACATTCCTCTGGGTCCAAAAAAAAGGACTCTAAGGGTAAGTCCCACCGTTGGCGTTCGTGGGAGCGGGAGAGGTCTCCTTCCCCAGATGGCCGATTGTCGACTTCGGTCGAGGTTGCGGCCAAGGCTGCTGGCTTCACAGCGTCCCCGTCAGGCCAGCCGGCCGAGACACCCGTCGACATGGTCGAGATTTTTCTCGACCGTTGGGCTCGAGCTACAGTCGACTGGTGAGGCCGACAACCCTTCTTCACGGTTCCCCGGTGGGGGCCGAGGATCTGCCTCGCCCCCGGTGCAGCAGTCCCCAATTAAGGCGTCCGAGCTGAGGGAAGAGCGGGTGTCCCCCACTCCTTCCCAGACCCGTCCTCGGAAACACCGAGGATCTCGGTCTCGGACTTCTTCTCGGTCCAACCGATCCCGCCGACATCGGCGGTCTCGGTCTAGGCACCGAGGTAAGCCGCGTTGCTGCTCGTCCTCGTTTTCCTCCTCGGAAGAGGAGAGGCTTCGGCGCAAATTGCGTCAGCGCTACGAGGACCTGATGTGGCAGCAGTTACTTCTGTCCGGGAACAAGTCGGCGCGTCGCCTTCCCCGACCATCAAGTGGCTGTCACCTGGCGGCCGAAACAACCCTCGCCGTAGTCGAGATGCCCAAGCCTGGGCGGTTGTTCAGCGAAACCTGCTGCCCCACCGATTGTGGTGGAACCTCCGCCTCCGCAACCGAAATCGGGGGCACCGACCAAGGACTCTCGGTCGGCTCAAGGCCTGCCCCACAGGTTGTCGGTCACCCTCACTCCCGACCATCCTCGGCAGGTGGAGGGTGGCTCAGGCCCCAGGCAGCTCTTCGCGGACTCCTCCAAGTCCGACGACGACTCCTCCCTGTTCTCCAGGCCGGTTGACCTGGAGTCCTCCGGGGGCCAGTCGTTGGACGAAAGCCCATCGTCCTTCATGGGTTTGCTTCCCCTCATCTCGGATTCCACCGGGATGCAGCTCGAGCCCGTATCCAAACGGGCCAAGTATCCCCTAATGGAGATACTGGACCGAGGGGATTCCCCACGGAGGCCTTTCCGGTGGCTGAAGCCATTGTTGGCCCAGCCTTGGAGCTTTGGCAGCAGCCTGCTTCCTGCCCTGTGCCTTCGGCCAGGATGGCCAGGAAGTATGCGGTCCCTACCGGCTCTTTGCCCGGGATTTCGGAATACCCCTCTGCCGAGGGGTTGGTCACCGACAGCTTTTCCGGTGTTCTGGGAACACTAGGGATATGGACAAGCCCCCCGACAAGGAGTCCAGAAAGCTGGACTACGCCGGGCACAAGGTGTACGCTGCATCCTCCCTTGGCCTCCGCCAGGCCAGCTCGGCCATGCTGATGGCACACTTCTCCCACGCCCTCATAGGCTCCCTGTATGAGGTGATCCCTCATCTCCCGGCCGACCTGCAGACTACGGTCCAGCAGGTGCGGGACCAGGGTAGGGCAGTGGCTAAGCAGCAGCTCCAAACGGCTCTCGACATAGGAGACTCCTGTGCCAGATTGGTTGCGGCCATGGTGGCCATGCACCGCAGAGCATAGCTGAGGATATCCACCTTCACGGCGGATACCCAGCACAAATTGGTGGATGTTCCCTTCTTGGGGACCGACCTCTTCGGCCCTGGAGTGGAAGGTCACCTCCAGTGGATCGAGAAGTCTAATGCCACTCTGGACTCGGTCACCTCCGCCCAGAAGGACAAAGGCCGCCGACAGCAGCAGCATAAGTCCTTTCGCCCTTCTGTGCCTGCAGCACATCCGACCCAACAGCACCAGGGCCAGCCGGTTCACGCTTGGCATCCCAAACCCAAGCCCGCAGCTTCCTCCAATAGGAAGCAGGGAGGTAAAGGCCTGGGAGGTCCCTCGGCCGGTCCCTCCTCCAAGCCTGCTCAGTGATGGGTTGAGGGGTGTCACCCCCAGCCTCGTCACTCCACCCTGGGTTCCTCCCATGGGGGGATGGCTCCGCCACTTCCTTTCCGCCTGGTCTGCTATCACCACGGACCGCTGGGTGTTGGAGGTGGTAGGAAAGGGCCTGCCTCTGGAGTTCGAGCAGGCCCCGCCCTTCCGAGTCGTCGTCCCTTGGGGGGCCACGGGGTCCGCTGCCTCTCTGTCGGCCCGCCGAGCCGATATTGCCCTGCTCCTCGAAAAAGAGGTGATCAGGAAGGTGGCGGATCCTCCTCCAGACCCGGGGTTTGTGTCCAGGTATTTCCTGGTCCCAAAACGGACGGGGGGGCTGGCGCCCCATTCTCAATCTTCACGACCTGAACAGGTTCCTATGGTCTCGGACCTTCAGGATGGTCACTCTGGCTCAGATAATCCCATCCTTGGAATGAGGCGTGTGGTTCTGTTTCCTGGACCTTCAGGACGTGTTCTTTCACATCCCAATCCGTCCGTCTCATCAGAGATTCCTCCGCTTCAGAGCGGAGGGATCCCTCTACGAGTTCCGGGCCATGCCCTTCGGCCTTTCCCTAGCTCCCAGGGTCTTCACCAAATGCATGGCAGTAGTGACAGCATTCCTGCAGTGCCGAAGGGTCCGGGTGTACCCCTACCTGGACGACTGGCTGATTGCAGCCCCCTCCAGAGCGGAGGTGGAGCGGTCCAGAGATCTGGCCCTCCAGATTTGCTTTCAGGTTGGCCTCCTCATCAACGAGGCCAAGTCGGAACTCGTGCCAAAGCAGGTGATACATTTCATCAGGCAGAGCTTGACTCTCTTCGAGCCAGAGCACGGCTCCCGGCAGACAGGGCCGAGGTTCTTTCCGCCTGTGCCCAATCATTTCAGGTTGGGCAGTCACGCCCTGCCGGGACTTCCTGCGCCTCCTGGGCCTCATGGCGGCCAGCACCAGTGTGGTCTGTTGGGCCCGTTGGTACATGCGTCCCCTTCAATGGGGACTGGCCAGCCAATGGTCACAGCACTTCGATCCACTGGATCAGCTAGTGACAGTGACCCAGGGGATGTGGGACGCTCTCCAGTGGTGGACCGTTCCAGCACATCTGCAGGAGGGCATCCCATTTGTCCGCCCTGAGCCGACGGTCTCTCTATCGACCGATGCCTCTCTGATGGGTTGGGGTGCCCATCTGAGGAGCACAGAGTGCATGGCCTCTGGTCCCCTCGGGAGTCCCGATGCCATATCAACCTGCTGGAGCTTGAGCGGTTCATCTAGCCCTCCGCCTTGGCTCCATTTCTACGGGTCAAGTGGTTCAGGTCCAGGCGGACAGGCGGACAGACCATCATACTAAACTGCCAGGGCGGGACACGCTCCATGCCTCTGTGCAGGGAAGCTCTCCGCATTTGGTCACTCCTGCGCAGCCTGGAGGCGGATCTCCTCGCCATTCACGTGGCAGGAGTCTCCAACACCCTGGCCGATGCCCTAAGCGGATAGGGTCTGCGTCTCACGAGTGGTCTGTCCTGCCGGAGGTAGTACAAGATCTCTTCTCCCACTGGGGCACGCCTCAGGCGGACCTGTTTGCCTCCAGGGAGAATGCGAAGCTGAGACTGTTTCATGCCCACCCCCCTCAGCAGGGCTCGCTGCAGGGGGATGCCTTCTCGAGGCCGTGGACCCCGGGCTTCTTCTACGCCTTTCCCATTTCCCTTGATCCACAAGATGCTTCTCAAGGTGAGGAGGGACAAGGCGCAGGTGATTCTGGTAGCCCCAGACTGGCCCCTCCAGTTCTGGTATCCAGATCTCCTCAGTCTCAGCTCCAGGCTCCCGAGGCAGCTTCCAGCCCGCCCGGACCTGATCTCAATCAATCAGGGGAAGGTATTCCATCCGGACCTTCAATTCCTGCACCTGACGGCCTGGTTCCTGAGCGGCTAGAGTTCCAGGCCTTGGGTCTTTCCGATGAGGTCCTCAATGTCGTTGAGGTATCCCTTAAGGAGTCGACCAGAAAATGCTACGCCTTCAAATGGAAGAGATTCTCCATTTGGTGTCAGAGCAAGGGCCTGGACCCTTCCTCCTGTTCCTTGGCAAGCATTCTGGACTACCTGTGGTCCCTTTCTCAGCAAGGGCTTGGTCGACGACCCTTAAGGTGCACCTGGTAGCCATCTCTGCTTACTGGGCGTGGGCCGGGAAGCAGACAGTGGCGCAGGAGAAGGTGGTTGGACGCTTTTTCAAAGGCCTTGATCACATATCCCCTCCGGTGCGAGAACCTCCACCTCCGTGGGATCTACTGCTGGTATTGGCTAAGCTTATGGGCAGGCCATTCGAACCAATGCACAGGTGTGAGATTTGTCACCTGTCGTGGAAGACCGCCTTCTTGGTGGCTGTCAGCCAGAAGGATGGGAGAGCTCCAGGCGTTTTCCATCGAGTCTCCTTATCTGGTCTTCCACAGGGACAAGGTTGTCCTGCGCCCCCACCCGAAATTCCTTCCGAAGGTGGTGTCGGAGTTTCACCTTAACCAGGTGTTGACTCTGCCGGTGTTCTACCCCAATCACACCTCGGAGGCTGAATATAGGCTCCATACTTTAGACCCTAGAAGAGCGCTCGATTATTATAAGGAGCGGACGGCTGAAGTTCGGGGAGAGGTTCGCCAGCTGTTTGTCACCTACGCTGAAGCTGCACCTGGCAGACTTGCAGCCAAGCGGACGATGGGCAGGTGGGTCACCTCCTGCATAGATCTCTGCTATAGGTTGGTGGGCATGGAGCCTCCCAGAGGGATAAGAGCTCATTCTACCCACCATACTGCTGCATCGGTGGCTGCTTCCAGGGACGTCCCTATCCAGGAAATCTGCAGGGCTGCTACCTGGAAGTCAGCACACACCTTCATCACCCATTACCACATCGACATTGAGTCACGCCGGGATGCTAGTTTTGGGGCCTTGGTTCTCCAGTCTTTATTCCCTAAGTAGGGTGTGTGCGCCTTGCCTCCCTCCTCCCGGAGAATTGCTAGGAGTCTGCCAGACAGTGTGGATGAACAACATATTCATGTCCCTAGAAATACAGGTTACTCACCTGTAACAGGAGTTCTAGGAATGGTATATGTTGTTCATCCTCACATCCACCGACCTCCCTGGCACTGACGCTAAGTGGCTTCAGCGGCGGCTAGATCTGGCGTCATGGGGCGACCTGCAGTTTTACCACCTGGGTGGGTGGGAGGAGCCAGCTTGAAGACCTTCCGGTAAGATTTGAAGCGGCAAGGAACCTGCCAGACAGTGTGGATGAACAACATATACCATTCCTAGAACTCCTGTTACAGGTGAGTAACCTGTATTTTCAGTGGCAACAAATCGGACTTGGGGCACCTTTCTCATGCTTCCGCTTTGTCCTTTCAGCTGCATTCTTGCTGTCCCCCCTTCTTACCACAGTCACTGACTTCCATATACTACCCACCACCTCATACACCTGCACTCACTCGTCCACTTACCTCATGTACCTGCTTTGACTCACCTATCCACCCTGTGCAATCACACATCTTCACCTTGTGAGCAAAAACATCATGCACCCTCACTCGCCCTGTGCAACAATGCACACTAGTTCACTTCCATGTACTTTCCCACTCATGCTGTCTCACAGCTTTCCACTACATCTTGCGTTATCCACTGCTCCACCTCCATATTATTCTTTTTGCCTCCTGTACTGCCTGAACAATATTTTGTGGACTAGTCTTGACAGGAAATGTCTAGATTTTGCAGTGCTGCCCAGCTTTGGGGGGACCCTAAAGAAAAACATTGTTAGGGGTTGGAGGGTTGATTTGTAGAATTCCTTTCCCCAATCCTCGTTTGTATAGGAGGTGCTTCACTAGCTCCAAGCCAGCATTGAGAAGCAAATGGATGGGCATCTTCCCTTAAAACTGACATCTAGACCTGCATGCTAACCAGTTGCTAAATTGTAGATGGTCTGTGCTCTGGAGAGCAAATACATTATTTTGGCATAGTGGAGTGAGAGACCCTAGGTTGCTCATGAACCCGTGCCTCCAGCATGGGAGGGAGTTATTGAGCTTGACCAGGGCTATAGAGCTGACGGATGGTCACTGGATCATACTGTGGAAATTAGGGAGTGAAAAGCAATTCATTAGATGAACTATCCAGTTATAGTGACTGTGCAGCAGAATTCTGATTCACTGATGCCTATTCTAAGTCCCCTGCACTCCTAGTGGTACAGAGACAGAATATTACACAAGGAGCATAACAGTTTGGCCAGACTCGGATCTCTGAGATAAGATGAAACTGTGTCTATTAATTGTGTACCAATTTAAATTGTCCTAGCTTTTAGGTTTGCCACATACCCATCTGATATCATTTTACCTGACTAAAATCAGTGTAGTTGTACGCAGAGATATTTACTGAGGCCAATCTGATGCAATATTAAGAGTTTCACAGTTTGGTGCATCTAGAGTAATAGAACATGCCTTACAAGTGCATGATGTTGTTTATTTATTGATTTATTAAGTAATTTAACATTTATGATCCTATTATCTCAAATGACCCCGTGTCGGACTCTACTAGAAGTTACCCCATCCAGTCATCCTTTCAATTGGCTGACACCCCCAACCCCCCCAAAATCCCCACTGGAGCACAGTAGCAACCTTAGAGACAGCCAGGGGGTTGGCTGTGGATGAGTGCCGTTTCCTCATCTTGCACTGCTGGAAGGCATCATCCTCTTGTTCTCCTTTGCGGGTGCCAGTCTCAGGAATCTGAAGTGTGTGAACATAGTAACATGCTGACACCAGATATCAGCAATGTGACCATCCTCTTATGCTGCAGGCTCTCTGCTGCACAACCAGTTGTGGTTGTCACATTGATGGTAATGCAACAAGCCAGAAGCCTTAACACTCGGAAGGAAAGCATTGTTTGGCAGGCTGTTTATAACATCTCCTATGTAAATAATGGTCCACACCGTAAGTTGCATGCAGCACGTGAGTAACATCATGACACTGTCATAAACATCAAAATTTAGGACTAGTATATGCACCAACTCTGAGAGTACTGACACCAGCACTAGCTGGTTTATCTGTGACATCACAGCCTTCTTCCATCATTGTGATGTCGGGATGCTGTCACACCGTTGTTCAGACAGCTGATCAATGGTATAACAGCATCCTGACATGAGATTGTGCTAATGCAAAAATTGAAAACAAACTGTCACTTTTAGTTCTTGGCAATGATGGAAATGTGCACTCTGTTTTACTGAACGGGAATGTAGGTGTGCAGGGTCATTCATAGTGCCAACGGGGAATGTAGGTGTGCAGGGTCATTCATAGTGCCAACGGGGAATGTAGGTGTGCAGGGTCATTCATAGTGCCAACGGGGAATGTAGGTGTGCAGGGTCATTCATAGTGCCAACGGGGAATGTAGGTGTGCAGGGTCATTCATAGTGCCAAGGGGAATGTAGGTGTGCAGGGTCATTCATAGTGCCAACGGGGAATATAGATGTGCAGGGTCATTCATAGTACCAACTGGGAATGTAGGTGTGCAGGGTCATTCATAGTACCAACGGGGAATGTAGGTATGCAGGGTCATTCATAGTGCCAACGGGGAATGTAGGTGTGCAAGGTCATTCATAGTGCCAACGGGAATGTAGGTGTGCAGGGGTCATTCATGGTGCCAGCAGGGGAATGTAGGTATGCAGGGTCATTCATAGTGCCAGCGGGGGATATGGAGTTGTGCAGGGTCATTCATAGTGCCAGGAATGTAGGTGTGTAGGGTCATTCATGGTGCCAACGGGGAATGTAGGTGTGCAGGGTCATTCATGGTGCCAACGGGGAATGTAGGTGTGCAGGGTCATTCATGGTGCCAACGGGGAATGTAGGTGTGCAGGGTCATTCATGGTGCCAACGGGGAATGCAGGTGTGCAGGGTCATTCATAGTGCCAACGGGGAATGTAGGTGTGCAGGGTCATTCATAGTGCCAACGGGGAATGTAGGTGTGCAGGGTCATTCATAGTGCCAACGGGGAATGCAGGTGTGCAGGGATTTCCCTACTCATCCGTCTACTACCCAGGATACCCTGTAAACAAGAATTTCTCCAGGCTTACCTTGAAGGCCTGTGCTGTCTTCATGTGTACTGTCTTGACTTGTAGGCTGTTCCAGAGGTTTATTGTCCTTTGGGAAAAGAAGTGCCTCCTAACGTTACCCCTGAATTTACGGTCTCTTATCCCTAGGATGTGTTCCCTATCCTGTTGAAGGACATCAGATCAAACATTTTTGTCTGTTGAATCTTGTCTTGTTGATACCCTTTAGTACGCAGAAACCTGAGATCATGTACCCTCACAGCCTCCTCCTTTCCAGGGTGAACATGTTCAAGGCCACCAGCCTCTCCTCATAGCTGTTGTCCCCAAACCCCACATCGTCTGTAGCCCAGTGATGCACCTAATTGAGTGCCTCAATGTCATTTTTGTATTGAGGATCCTAGAACTGCACACAGCACCTTGCAAAGTGGCAGGATTACTTCCCTGCCCTGCTGGTTGCCCTACCCTTTTAATGCACCTTGGCATTCTGCTGGTCTTCTTGATAGCAATCATACATTGCTTGTCATGCTTCAGACGCTTGTCCATTAGAATTCCTAAGTCCATTTCTTCCACCACTCCTGTTCTTCAGATTACTGATTACTTAGTAAAATTATTGCAGTAGAAATTTAGGTGTCCAGGCTGGCCAGGAAAAGTGATTTGTAAGGGACAGCCTGCTCCCATTAATCCTTTCGTGTCACCTTAACTAAAATGAAGAAGGAACCCGAGACCAGCAGAGACAGGGCAGCCTCTGAATTGGACTTGATGGCTGATGTAAACGGTAGTTTTCTGCCTTTGTTCAGATACACTAGTGGGTATACATTTGTTGTGATTTATGGTGTGGTTTTATTATGATCTTTTTGACTTACAGAATGGATAGTCTTGCTCCCCCTTAGGTACAGCAAGTCTTCTTGTTCCTAGAACTCTGCTCCATACAGAATTCCATACCTGGAAGCCATCATGGTGGAGACTGACATGGATTTAGTGGCCCCAATGAAGTTGTGATGCACTGAGCACCACAACTGGGATGTGGCCGTGCCTGGCTATTCTCTGTGCAGGAGAGACAGGGCAGGAAGGGGGAGCTGTATTGTATGTGAGGAAGGAAATCAGGGCCACTGAGGTGTAGAGGCACCTAGAGGAAAAGGAAGGGCTGGATGTGCTGTAGGTCATCACAGGGCTGCTGTCAGTATTGGGGTGGTGTACAAACCTCCAGCACAGGGAGACAAGTTGGATAAGACACTAGGGGAAGATGTCATCAGAATGGCAAGTAAAGGGAGGTGCTGCTTATTGGTGACTTCAGTTTTCCAGACGTAGAGTGGAGTCTTCCAGTGGCTTCTTTGGCAAGGAGTAGAGCCATTCTTGACTCCCTACAAGGGTCTTTTCTCAGGCAGCTAGTCAAAGAATCCACTAGGAAGGGAGCACGGGGCAGTGCTGGACCTCATACTTACAAACAGGGACAGCATTGCAGACATCACAGTGGGCTGCTCCCTTGTTGCCAGTGATCACTGTACAGTGTGGTATGACATGAAGACAGGAATGGAGGAAACCCACACAAGGATGAGACTCCTCGACTTTAGGAAGGCAGATTTTAAAGATATGTATGACTGCCTCAGAAGCTGCCTCATTCGAGAGGTTGAGGAACTGTGGAAAAAATACAGAAGACATAACTAAAGCAACAAACCAATTTATGTATGAAGGAAACATAGAAACGAGAGACTTTGATTGCAGATAAGGACATCATGGCCCATCTAGCTCCGCCATTTCTCATCACAGGATAGGCCGTAGATCCTAGTTAACCAACAGCCTATTTCTTCCTACCCCCCACAAGAATTGCCGTATGTCTGTCCCATGCAGGAAGTGAGCGGAAGGCAAATGAGACCATTTGGGTTCTCTAAGGAAGTGACCAAAGTAGTGAAGGAAAAAGGATAACATTCAGTAGGTATAAGGAAACACAGAGGAGGAGGACAGGAAGGTATACCAAATAAAACCAAAGGAAGCAGGAAAGGTGGTTAGTGGAGCAAAGGTACAGACCAGAAAGGATGGCCACTGGGGTTGCTAAAGGCGATAAGACTTTCTCCAGACACATATGTGGGAAGAGGAAATTAAGGGAACTGATAGTGAGGATTAGAAGGGCGGAGGAGGAGACTGCACAATAGAGGACTAAGAAAAAGAAGTCATTCTAAATAGATACTTCTGCTCAGTCTTTACAGTGGAGGAAGTTGGGTGGACCGTAAAGGAGTAGAAGGAACCGGGGAAGGGGGGTACTCAACTCCGTTTTCATAGGAAAGAGACCGGAAGGGACGTGCAGCTTTGAAGGTGGGACAGGGCTATTGAACTGGACTGGATTCACCTAAGGGAACTCAGGAAGGTGCTAGCTGCACCATGGACACCCTTGCTCAGTAGCTCACTAGCAACAGACATGGTTGCAGAGGACTGAAAACGTGCTGATGTGGTTCCTCTTCATAAGAGTGGCAGCATGGAGGAGGCTAGCAGCTACAAGCTGGTCAGTTTTACTTCGGTGGTGAGGAAATTAACGGAGACTTTACTGAAAGAAAGACTGGTAGAGTGTCTTAAATACAGTGAGCTGCAACACCACGGGCAACATGAATTCACCAGAGGTGGAGGTGGGGTTGGGGTTTATGCCAAATGAATCCAATAGATTTTTATGACTGGGTGATAATGGGAAGGTAGTGGACCTGGCCTGTCTGGATTTCAGCAAGGCCGTCAACACTGTGCCACACAGTAGGCTGATAAAGAAACTGAGCATCCTAGGGGTGTGATCCAAAGTGGTGAATGGGGTTAGAAGTTGGTTAATGGATAGGAGACAGAGGTTGGCGGTAAATGGCACTCAATCTAATGATGAGAGGGTGACTAGCTGGGTGCCTCAGGATTGAGTTCTGGGACCAATCCTTATCAGTTTTTTTTTGTTTTTTAAACTTCTTTATTGAAGTGATCATTATCATTACAAGTTGAAGGTAGGGTCCAGCCCAATGGCGCTGAGGGTTGAGGCGCTGGACACCACACCTCTCGCCACACTGGCAACCCAGGTTCGGACACGAGCCCGAGCTGTCAGGGGTTGGCGGGGGATATGATTGAGCGTCCGCGGACTGCTCTCCCATCCTGAGGAGGGATCGGAGTTATCGCTTGCAGCGCCCCGTGATAATCGGGGCACTGCTAGAGCGGCATAGCAGGATGAGGCGTCAGGACGCCTGCACATTGTGCCTGATGTCATTGCAGCTTTCACTCCCATGGGTAGAAAAAATGGAGCAGCACAGACTGTGGCAGTTTGATGCCCGGCGCGCCGTGCCGGTAATGGTTCCTCGCCTGGCGTGGGGGCAGTAGGGGGTGCCCCTCTCGAGGGCAGAGCTGCATATGCCAGTTGGGTGTGCCACATCGGGGTTGGAGGTGGAGCTGAGCGGTGGCTGGATCGATAGCAGGTCAGTGGCTGCCAAGGGGGTAAAATATGTCATGATAAAAAAAAAGAAAGTTGAAAGTAGGGAGATTATGACCTTGTATC
The DNA here is from genome assembly GCA_016271365.2 of Neoceratodus forsteri. Lineage (NCBI taxonomy): Eukaryota > Metazoa > Chordata > Ceratodontiformes > Ceratodontidae > Neoceratodus > Neoceratodus forsteri. The sequence continues at coordinate 879,300,525 of CM057450.1, read as the reverse complement.
GATTCATTATACAAAATACATTACTTACATAGGTATCATACTATATTTTTAGCCTTTTGTTACTATATAGAGGGTTGTAACACAGCAGTTAGGCTAAAGAACTACACAGTGGCCCGTGTGTGTGTGTGCATGTGTAAAACGGCTGTTTAATTATGACTGCTTAGGCTGCTGGGTAAGTTTCCAGCAAAGTTTGATCATTTTCAGTTCAGTAAACATTGCTCATGAAAATTAGAATCTTTAAACTTAGATTCTATGACAAGCAAAAAAACTTTTTTTGCAGATGAGGACAATAAACAGATAGCACCTCTACATATTTTTTATTTTTTATTTTATTTATATCATCGGATTTACAACCTTTGAGCCAAAGGCTGGTTTACAAAGGTACCTCGTCACATGGAGGATAGAACAGTGATATAGGTTACAAAGAATGCAGTCATGGAGAAATTACATACATTTTATACAGTCTTTTTACATTGTTACACATACAGTCAGGAGGTAGTTACAAATATTTTATACAGTCTATTTACGTTCTTACAATAAGAGAACATTAGACACTGTCTATTACATGTTACACATGGATCAAGTGACACCCAGTAATACCGGGCTAAGTGGGGGCAGTGGGGTGTGTGGAGGCAGTCCATTGGACATTGTCAAAAGTTGTGGGCACTAGAAGGTATGTGAGCACTGGCTACTTACAGTTACAGCAGTGGGTGTCAAGAGGTGGTCCGAAGAGCAATTTTGAATAGGGCAATTTTGGGTGTGTTGGTGATGGTGGCTGGGAGAGAATTAAAGCAGGAGGGGGCCCTGTGGCAGAAGGATCTCTGTGCAAGGTTTTTTTTTGCTCTGGGTATCACTAGGATAGCTTTGTCCGAATTGCGGGTGGAGATAGTGGGAGAGGCAAGCTGAAGGGAGGCAGAGACCCCAGGGGGGAAGAGACCAAGCAGAATTTTCTTGGTAAGTAGGCAGGTCTGGTAGTGGAGTCTTTCTTTGAAGTTGAGGAGATTGGCAGTGGAGTAGAGGGTGTAAGTATGGGTGAGCCTAGGGGCACCAGTCAGGAGCCTGCAGGCCTTATTGAGGGAGAGTCGGATTTTATGGAGTGCAGTATTATCAGCAGCTCCGTAAACAGGGAACCCATAGTCCACTAGGGACAGGATAGAGGATGTGATGGCAAGCCGAAGAGCATCGGGAGAGAGGCAGTCCTTGTGACGGTAAAGGAGACAAATCCAGGTGTTTGTGGCAGCCGAGAGGACGTTTATGTGGGCGTGGAAAGTAAGGGCAGAGGTGAGGGTAATCCCTAGGTATTTGTAGGTGGATACCTGCTTAAGGGGGTGCTGAGTGCTGGGAAGGATGAGGAGTGGTGCATTCTTTGCTTTGTTTTGGTGAAGGGTAAAAATTATTGACTTCGTCTATTTTAGATTGATGACAAGTCTATGGTCTTTGAACCATGTTCCTGCCTGATTGAAGGTATGTTGGAGGGAGTCCTGAAGGGGAGTAGGTTTACGGTGTGAGGTGTAGAGAACTGCATCATCTGCATACAGTAGAATTTTTCCGGTGCAGGCATTGGGCAGGTTGTTTAGGTAGAGACTGAAGAGTAGGGGACCCAGGATGGAGCCCTGGGGAACCCCGGAGCGGACAGATAGGGTGTCTGACAGGGTCCCATTTATTTTTATGCATTGGGAGCTAGTTGAGAGGTAGCTGGCACACCATGCAAGGGGCCCATTGGAGAAACCGATTTCATTTTTTGATATCAGATGACCTAAAGGTGGGCAAGCAATATGAGAAGGCAGTAAGGAAGGCTGGGGGGATACTGGGATGCATTGAGAGAGGCATCAATAGTAGAAAACAGGAAGTTGTTATTCCTCTGTACAGACAGTTTGTGAGACCCCATCTGGAGTACTGTGTGCAGTTCTGGAGACCCCATCTCCGCAAAGACACAGACAGAGTGGAGGCTGTCCAGAGGAGGGTATCCAAATGGTGCAGGGTCTGCACCAGAAGACATACGAAGAAAGACTAAAGGAGCTTAATATTTATACCCTTGAGGAAAGAAGGGAGAGAGGGGACATGATAGAAACTTTCAAGTACCTCAAGGGAATCAACAAAGTCCAAGAGGGTAGCATCTTTCAGAAGAAGAGATGTGCAAGAACAAGGGGGCACAATTTGAAGATAGAGGGGGGACGGCTCAGAGGTAATGTGAGGAAGTATTTTTTCACAGAGAGGATTGTGGATGCGTGGAACAGCCTCCCTGAGGAGGTCATGGAGTCAAGAACAGTGGGGGAATTCAAGAATGCATGGGACAGACAAAGGCAGTCCTAGTGGGGGGTAGGAGGAAGTAAGCTGTTGGTTAACTAGGATCTGCAGCTTATCTGTTAGGTAGGAAAATGGGCAGACTAGGTGGGCCAAGTCCTTATCTGCTGTCACATTCTGTGTTTCTATGGTAGAGGGAGTCAAGTAGGAGTGGATGGCAGACAGTGTCAAAGGCCTTGGAAAGGTCTATGAACACTGCTGCAGCAATGTTGCCCGAGTCAAGAGAGGAGTGTAGGAAGTTGGAGAATTCTAGGAGGGCTGTGGCTGTACTATGACCAGTGCGGAAGCTATTTTGCTCAGGGCATAGTACGGCATATTTAGTTAGATATTCAGTGAGCTGTGTGGCTACCACTTTTTCAAAGCTTTGGAGAGCGGAGGAAGAATGGAGATAGGCCGATAATTACTGGGGGAGGACCTGTCGCCACTTTTGTGAATGGGAGTGATGACAGCTGTCTTCCAGGCACTGGGGAATTGACCCAAGCAAAGGGATCTGTTTAAAAGGTCCATTAGAGGGACTAGGACATTGTCTAGGACTAGCCGTAGGATCCTAGCGTATAGGTACCTAGGTATTGTAATCGTAGATGAAATAAATAAAAATAAAAATAAAATAGGGGGTCATTGCTTGGGCTATTGCTGTTTAGTGCATTTAGCAGGTAAGGACAGGCTTCATGGGTGGATATTTTGCGCAGGAGGAACTGAGGGTGCTGCAGGGTAGGGGGTTGAGATTTGGGCACGGGGTCAAAGAAGCTACTGGGGAGTACAGAACTGAGATCTGTGAAGGTGGTGTTAAGACAGTTTGCTATGTTAAGCGGGTCAGTGGTAATAGTGCCATCAATGGAGAGCTGGGATGGAGGAGGATAGTGTGCTTTCCCATTTAGTTCTTTGATATTCTCCCAGAAGTTCTGGGCGGAGCACCATGTGGAAGTGAGGGTAGCTTGGTAATAATCCGCTTTGGCCTTGCGGATGGCCTGTGTGCATCTATTGCGTGAGGCAGTATAGGTTTGTCTGTCAGCCGACCTGCCAGACTCTTCTTAAAGGACTCCTATGTTGTAGCACAATGTATGGAATAAAGGCAGGGCATCTCATGCCTTAGCAACCTGTTAAACGTAGGCACTCTGACCAGAAGTAATTCTTTTAAAAGGTATAGGCTTGTAAGTTGGTCCTACAAATGAGTATGATGATTTGATGCAGTGGTTGAGCACACATTTGATAGAGAGGTTGGACAATCTTTTTGCAAAATTTTCCACAAGTTGGTCATTTTAATAAAACCGAAACGATTCTCAATGGACATCCATTTGAGTCTGGTATAAATATCACAGCAGTATGTGCCATATGTCAGTTGAAGCACAACCCTACAGTACAAACAGAATTGTATGAAACCCAAATTCTGGCAAAGTAAGTAATCATAGCAGCTAGATAGATTTGCAGACCATTGTCAGTGAAGAAAATAAGTCCTTGAGCAATAAGTTTTCTAAATTCAAAAGTGAGACAAAATATAATTCACTACAAAAGCCCTATTTGCATATAGGCCATTAAGGCCCAGTGCATTATCTGTAAGGCAAAAAATGTATTTTTTTTTATATTTTATTTTTATAAAATTTCCAAATACACACTGTTATAGAGGTTTTAAACTGCTATTTTATGAATCTAAGCTCGGTTGAACAATATGACCTACAATTTTTTTCATTTGACCCATACTTTTTATACCCAGTGGGTCAATGTCCCACATAGATTAAAAACCTGAAATTAACCCTGAGCATTGGAGATACGTATAGTGAACAGTCCACAATTATGTAGCCTGACTGGACCAAAAGCCCCTTAATACAGTAATAGGAACAGGTGCATCCACTATATAAAGATGCCACATTGTAGGGGATTTTCAACTGATTACTACATTAGAAAATTCTAAGTATGAGCTGTGTATTTGAGACCAGGAGCAACATGGCAAGCTCCTAAAATAATGATTGTCCAGTAGTGTCCATTTTATGAATAGCCTGGTCCACTATGAACTTGCAGTGCCATGTTAAAAGTCTCAAGATTAACAATATCAGAAGGAAGCCTGGAAGCAAAATATGGGAATCGATTACATTATATTAATAGATCCACCTCCTATTAAACTAACATATGATATAACTATGCAGTAATACAGCAAATCAAGCTTGTTCAGTAACAAAGTAGAGAACACCATGAATTTAGCCAAGAGGAACCCATAGAGAGTCAATATCCCATGTCCCTAGAAAAATGGGCAAAGCTGAATATATACAAAGCAGGCTGACACATTATAGGCCAAAACAGTACTTTAAGGTCACTTTGTCATAAAAAGCAAAACCTGTTCAGGTTTCTCCCTCAGCTTCCACTGGCTCTTCCTCTTCAGAAAGGGCCTTATTGACTGAACAACGAGTAGCCCATTTGCCTGCATCAACTGGATCCAAAAACAAATACACGTTGCCCTCGAAGACCGTCCTTAATCTGGCCAGATAAATCATAGTATGAGGGACCCCTGCATCCCTTAATGTATGACGAACTCCATCAAATTTCTTTCTGCACTGGCGTGTCGCATAACTGATATCCGGAAAAAGAAATACCTGCTTATCATCTTGCATGATAGGGCTTGCATGATGCGCCGGCTGTAGAATACGATCCCATACTCCAACTCCCGCTGTTACCACTAATACAGTGTGGGGTTCATCCGATCCCTGTTGTCCTCCTCGAGGGGTGATATGGTAGGCCTTCTAGAGTTCTGTAATGGCCTCTGAACCTTCTGGTACCAATTTTTCAGTGAGCCAGTCCTTCAGAAAAAGGAGAGGATGATCCCCCTCACACCCCTCCAGTAGTCCCAACAATCGCAAATTAACCGAACAGGCTTGATTTTCAAGAGTCTCTAGTCGAGCCCGCAGATGAGACTCCATGGCCATTAATGCTGAGGCTCCTATAGAAACATCAGCCTGCCTGCGGACATCTTGTATGTCTCCTTTCAGGGCATCCACAGCAGTTTCAAGATCTAATACCTGACCGTAGAATCCGTTCACTTTCTGTGATAAGTCTGTGATCAACTTTTGGAGCTTTGAGCCAAAGGAGGCTAAAGTTTCTTCTGACCCATGCTTGGCCACAGGCCAGACCTCCGGGCTGTGTGGTTTGTGCTCCGCTAGATCGTTTGCCTTTTTCAGAGCCATCAGAGGTTTTATCCCTTTTTGGATTGCCCATCCTGACTAAATCTAGGGTCCTCTTTCTGCTGGAATGCTAAAATTTTTTGTAATATAGAGTTAGACTGCTGCTATTAATAGATTTTACAAGTTAGTTGTAGGGGCTATAAAAGTTGCTTCCATTCAGTTCAGGCTCCACAGCGTCCCTCCAGAAATGTATTTTTTTATAATGTCCTTCTGAAGTGTATCGTTCAAGAGGTTTAGGTGGCAACCTTCGGTGAAACAGGTGTCATCTGCCTATAACAGAATTTCAGCATTAGCAACAGCCATGGGTAGACTGTTAAGATATAAAGTAAATATCTGGCCATCTAATACACCAGTAGTGCTGTTGCTTGCCATCGGGGTGATCAGGTTTGAATCCTGACCCTAAAGGTGTCTGATGCTGACCAGCCAGGCATGGCTGTGACGTCTGCCTCGCATGCCTCCTATGTCAGAGGAGGGACTACACTTCCTTCTGCTGCACAGCTTGGTGGCACAGGGAAAGGGCATGTCATATGGGAAGGAATGCATGATCTCTCTGGAGTGGCCATACATTGGCACTCACCCACTCACCTGGCAAGTGGCACAGAGGCCTCACATGGCCTGAGTGGAGCCAGAAGGGAAGTTCCGAAGGTATACTGGGGTTCACCCACCCATCTGACAGCCGTGCTAGGCATTCTGCCGCGTTGCAGCTCAGGACCATTTGTGTCCTAAAACAGTATTGTACCTTTAAATCTCTATGTACTAAAAAAATCTACTGAAACATGATGTAAGCCACGCCCCCTAATGAAGTGTCACACAAGACCCAAAGTGACAGGGCTCCTAAAGTGCAACACCTTCAATAAATGGGAGGTTTCTGCTAATTCTGTGACTGGTGGATGCATTATTTCAGACCGAGGGCCTTCTGATCTGTGTGTTTGCTGTGCTCAGCACCATGCCCTAGGGTAGGATAAGGGAGGGCTTAGTGGAGGGGAAAAACACCCTGGTTACCCCAGGCAGATGAAACAAAACCACGCCTCAGTTAGGCCCTACCGACTACTCCTGCGCTAGATCCCACTTAGAACTTTCCAGAACCTGTGCCGTATTCTGAAAATTAACACTGTCAGAACAGTTTTACTTTCTGAGAGGTTCTGATAAATTAAAAAAAAAAAAAATGTTTTTGGAGCTCCATGTTTTCCTTGGCAGGTTTTCAGACAGAAAAAAGGGTTGTGGAGGAGGAGAAAGGACATCTAAAGAAGACTGGTGGGTGGAAAGAGGACCCAGTGAGACAGATCTGTGTTAAGTAGTCCAGTTCACAGTAGTCTTACAATATGTGCATGGGTTACCAATTTAGCCAGCTGAAGCGAAGTATATTTAGTGCTACGGAGTTGTGTTTACCTCATTTCCCTCCTGTGCCCATGGTTTGTAGATTCAAGTGAAGTGTTGAAGTAGTTTTTGTTCTTTATCTCAAAACAGAACTTAAAGTTTCTGAACATTTTTAGACACGTTTTCTAGCATGTTCACATCTTTCTGTAACATATTTCTGTATGATATTTTAGGTTTTAATAGGTCTTAAAAAAGGGGTTGGGGTTCCCTAAATCAGTTGGAGCGAGCCCCCCCAATACAGCAGGACTTCAAAATATGGCCATTGTGACCAGTTTGATAGTTAAAAAACAGCCTTGATATAACCAGTTAGTTGTTCCTGATTGTTTGCTATAATATGTTTAACTTTCTGTTTAACAACTAATGAGCAAAGATTTATAAAGCACATTCTTTTCCGCAAGGATGTTTCATCTCATTGTACAGACATAATCAGGTAAGCACCAGTTGCTGAATGTTTTTATAGATAGGAACATCATTAGTCCAGATTCAAAAACAGCAGCTGTAGAACCTGTTTTATAGTGTCTGGGAGTGCTTACAGAAGTACCAGTGCCATAAAGTACCGAAAATTGTATAGTTGATACCTATTTGTGCTACATAGGACCTCCTTGTAAATGAGCCATTGCTCAGTGGAGTTTTGTGCCATCTGTCCTTTTCATATATATTTTATGACTAAAAACTATTACTACTACTACATAAGTACAAAGGAAAATCCTCCAAAAAAGACAGAGTTGTTACTAGGAGGTGATAGGAAACCGTTTTCTACACCTCTGCATCCCCTCTGGTTTCCTTATAGTGTCTGTCCAATATTTGGATAAGGTTTCACCTTCTTTTTGTTCAGCTAATAATCTTTTTCTTTTGCCTTTGTAACTACCCTAAATCTCACTCTCCTCAGCAGTTACTGCTCTCTTGTTTCAAGCTGCCGGAACATTCCATGACATCAGTAAAACCATCCCAAGCTATTCAGATTAATAGCATGGAGTGGTGCAATTAATGTCATGGAAGGTCTTAAAATATGAACAGAAAGAGCAGTAGCTTGTGAGGAGAGTGGAATGCAAGATTAAAAGGCACCCCAAAGATAAATTATTTATAATCAAAAATTGGTCAAAGCATATCTGAATACATAACTGGTGGTATGGAAAGGAAAATGGGACGGCAGTTAACAGTATAAAAATAATTTACTGTCACCTTTAATAGGGATATGAAGCAGATTAAAGGGGGGGCAGTCAGCACTGGGAGTCCCGCACCCAAGTGTGGGGCTGGTCCCAATTTAAACGTTGTGTGCAAAAAATATTGTTTACTTACTGTTTACTTCAATGTAGTAGTCTGTATCAGGTAGATTTTGCTGACTTCAAAGCTCACATTTGCTGTAACCAGAAATCCCAGAATCCCCTGCAGCTGACATCAGAGCAGGATTGCAGCAATGGGAGATTCAATAGCCTGTAGTGCATGTTAGAGCTTTTATAAGCTCAGCTCAGATGTTACTGGTTCCACTGTTCTCACAGAGAGAACAGCGGGACCAGTGAACATTGTGCAAGTGTGCATCTATAAATGGAAACCATTAGAAGGTAAAGTTACAAGTAAATGACCTTTTTATTTGAGACAGAACTGTAATTAACAAGGTTATTGTTATCTAAGATTTGTTTCCTTAACAGTGATTCTTGTACAGACTTACTGTAGCAGAAATGGCCCAAGCAAAAAGACTGATTCATAATCTTCTGCAAAAAAAGGCTTTGTTATACTCCGCTGAGCAGTCCATTTCTGATGGAGATAGAGCCAAACAGTTGGTTATTAGTCTCTCATAAGCAAACACCACTCGTACCATAGACTAAACAAGTATACTGAAGTTAAATGGAGACAGCAAATAAACTGGAGTAAACTGGTACTGTCTTTGTCCAGTTTGTTGCCTATTACATGTGTTTCTTATTTTATTCTCTTGCAAATCAGTACAGTTCGTTCCAATGCATATTCTACTCTCAAGTATTGCACCACTTGTTTTCTGTTTCTGTACTACCTGTCAAGGCCTGGATTGGGACTGAAAAAGGGCTGCTTGACCAGCACACCTACCAGGTCAGCCAATAAAAAAATGTATGCAATAAGTGTGGACAATATATCCATTACATAAATCCTGATATTTGAGCTACTGTGTACATAAATTTTGTTTATGTACATGGTTATTATGTCATCACTCATTTATGCACATCGTTACTATGTCATTGCTCATTTATGTACACAGTTGCTATGTCATCAGCCGATTTAGAATGTTTGGCGTCGGTAGCAGTACTAATCATATTCGAATGCGAATAACTTTAAAAGGAAAAATGATAGCATTGTACTGTGAGCACAAAAGTTGTCCAGCACAGAAATACCTACAAAATAAGTGATGTTTCGATTATAGATATCTTTTAGTTTTTTTTTTTAATAATTGGCAAAAAAACAGCAGAAAATTAAGTTTTTTTTGCACTTTTTCTACAAACAAATGCAAATAACTTTAAAACTAAAATAGATAGCGTTGCACTTTGAGTGCAAAAGTCGTACAGCACAAAAATATCAACAAAATGAGAGAGGTGTTTCACTTATAGATGTCTTTTAGATTTTTATATAATAAGTAAAATGGTAGAAAATTGAATTTTATTCACTTTTTGACAAACTCCGAAAAATGCAAAAACAAAAGAAGTGTAAGCAATAAACGTTTTCATTATGGACTGTCCATAATGTAAAGTTGGAGCAGCCATAGCAACCGCTTAGCAACCACTATGCTAAGCAGTGCTGCCCTGGTAAAACCATAAAAAGTCCATGTAAGATATAGAGAATAATGGATGGGGAAGTGTGTGATATGAGAATTTAATGCACACCTGAGGTGTGGGATGCTACATAAACCCGAGGGGTTTATTAAAGCATCCCACACCGAAGGTGTGGATTAAATTCTCATTTCAAACATTTCCACATCTTTTATTTTTTATAATTGCTGGTTACCAATTTTTTTGCAGCCTGACTTCTGTCATACATGTACACATACTACAGGCTTACTTCTGTCACACACACACACACACACACACACACAGTCTCTCCCTGTCCCTCTCTTTCCAGAATTGGCCCTTTGATTTTGCTGTTTATTTTTGAACTAAACTTACAGTTTTCTGCGGGGACCGTGCCAGTCATCCCAGGACCCGTTCCTGATTGCGCCCGATAGCCTGTGTATGAAGCGAACGAAGTGCAGAATCAACCAGATAAATATTTTTATTTTACCCTGTTAGGTAGGATCAACCAGATAGACTGGGGAACGGCAGAAAATTACAAAGAGCGACAAGTCTGTTTGTGGCAGCTCCTCGGTAACGGAAAGATGGAGCCGTCATGTTTTCAGAACTGTTCCGACTGCCCACCTAGAAAACGGGAGCCAATGAGGGAGCTGTGTATTTTGATGAACACAGTGCGTGAATGCCGTAATAACCAGCGGGTTATTACGGCAAATATCAACCTGCTTTGTCAATAGAAAAAAATGCTGGCCAGTAATTATAACATTAAAAATTAAAAAAACAATTTAAAACAAACCTCCCTGCATGATCCTAAAGAATCCCTATTGCATAAATGAAATACGTAACAGGGACCCTGTGGAATACATGATTTATTTTCACTTGAGCTGTTTGACCTTGGGCACATCACTCGTAGCTTACACCACTCATGAGGTTATCCAAGGTCAAACTGCTGTTGTGAAAATAAATCATATATTCCACAGGTCCCTGTTACGTATCCCTCATATCTAGACTGGACCAAATTAGCCCTTGAAAGATTTTCAGCAGAAGAGGAGGCCACAGTCTCATGCATGTAGTGAATCCTGTTTATGGAAAGATCTGTGTTCTCCTTTCAGTTACCCAGAATACTTTACATACTGTAGCTTGGTCGCTGTTTAGATAGCGCACTGCATGTCGGCACCTGCCATGTCCCTCCAGCCTTCCTAGGCAGTCCTCAGTGCCTTAGGGGCCAGATAAACACTGATCCCTGCAAACCCACCCCCACCTCCGAGGAGGAGGAGGAGGAGGGCAGCCCTCTGGATGCTCGATCCTGCTGCCCTGGCTGGCCCTCTGATGCCTTGAGTTTGCTACTGAATTCGGATCACTGACATTGCAAGTGGTAGCTTTGCTGCTGCACTGACGGCCCGGCCTTATATTTGATTGTTTTTTGGGCAAATTGATATCCTTTTTCCGTTTCTGGGAACCAAATCATTTTTCTTGTAACCACTACTTTTATATTACTATAAAGCATTTTTTCTCACTTCTGTGAAGAAAAATAGTCTAATTTCTTTTTTTTGTTTGTACTTTATTAATTTTCATGTTAATAAACAATTAACAGATACAGTGCTCATGCCAGGTATAGATACGATATACATTAGGTACAGACTGATAAAACAGTAATTTAATAACCCCATAATCTTGTACAGTAGGAAATGGAGATCCCAACATAGCTCGTGAACCAAGTCCCACAGTGTCCAGTAAATTATTATTATTGAATTTTGTTGACCCAGTAAGCTTAGAAGTCCCTTTTTCAGGGGCAAACGGGGAGGGGGGGGATACAGATGGTAAGCAACTGAAATTGAACCAGATTAAGCTTGGTGGTGGTATTTTAGTAAATGGAGAAATTTGGCTAGGACACCAGGGAAATTCCCCTACTCTTTTTTTTGATGAGTGCCATGGGATCTTTAGCATCCACCTGAACTACCACCAATCCAGGCAGGTGGGACCTCGGTTTAACGTCTCATCCGAAAGATGGCACCTCAGAAGTGCAGCACCCCCCTCATGCTGCACTACAGTGTCAGTACTGGGATATTAACCCAAGTGCCAGATGTGGGAACTGAACCCACAGCCCTCTGATCTCCCGGCCTCAGAGGCGAGTGTGCTACCTACTTGAGACACTGATGCCAGCCTCTTCAGCAGATAAAGGTGCTTCCTGTAGGGAGTAGTCAAACTTAGGGAGTATAATATCTCTGCGTCACCCTAGATAGCTTCCTGTCTTACTCCACCCATATTGACCTCGTCGCCAGGTTTGCTAACTGGAAGCTCGGACAGCTTTACAAACATAGACACTGCCTGACTGAAGCAGCCCTTCAGCTTGCCATAACTAGCTTGGTCTTCTCAATCATTGACTATGGCCTTACTGTTTATAGTGCTGCCCGACACCACCCTCAGTCGGATTGCCATCGCCTTGAACAAAGCCTGCAGATTAGTCCTAAGTGCACCACACCTAACCCATACCTGTCACTTTTATTCACAATCCTTGGCTAAATCTGGAAAATAGGATTTGGTACCATATTTGTCTGCTCGCCAGAAAAGCTGCCTTAAATCTTCTACATCCAGACACTTGCTCTGCTTGCTGAATTAGGTAGGCCGACCAGAGCATCGAACAAAAACACATTTAAGGTCCCTTTCTGTCACACCCTGCAAGGACAGAGATCCTTCTGATACCGAGCTCCATGCTGGCTAAACTCCCTCCTAGCTGAACTACTCTCTGCCCATAAAATTGGTCCTTTTAAAACTGAACTACGAACTCACCTTGCTAGGCAAATAAAATACAACTGTTTCTGTTGACCGGTTTTGATTGCCAAGGACTCATCTGCCCTCCTGTAGTTAGAACTTCTATCCATCCCCTACCTGCAACCTACCCCTAACCCTTCCAGCTCTTTCCTATCTCTAACCCCTTCCACTTCCACCTAAAACTCCCCCGTCAACCCTACTCCTAACCCACTTCTCAAATTCCAACCCCCCCACCCACCTGACTACAGTCGTGACAAGGTAAACCAGCTTTCGTGATTTTCCGCACTACCTCTCTAACCCCTTCCTACCACTTCTACATCCATATCTTAAATCTAACCTTTTGGTGATTTCCAATTTTACTTCCAACACTAGCTTAATGCACTAAGTTCATGTTAGATACTAGATACATTTATTGTTAGACCATTTCTGTAATATGTACTTTCTGTTTTTTGTCACTGTTTTTGTCTTAATTCCTCTTGACGTGGAACCTTTATAAATGAGCTCTCAACTCAAAGGTTGTAATCCGAGACTTCAATAAATAAAACAAAAATAAAAAAAAAATAATGCTATCTGGCGATTGCTGTTGAACCTGGTAATAGGTAGGGAAAAGAAACAACATTGTTGACCCCATTAGAACTCCTCCCATCCTTATTCTATAAAAAGATAGGATAAACAGCAGTTTAATTAACAAAGCACTTCACCTTAGCCACGATAGTAAAATGCTACCAAGTGCTATATGAACAGGAATATAGTGTTAAATATAAAGGTAACGTTAGGCTATAACCCTGTAAAATCGTAACGCTCAAGAATATGTATAGCTTTGCATGTAAGAGGAAAAAACTTAGAGATTCTTCCCACGCTCCCACTACAAGAGCCATATGATAAATATATGTATATTTTCCCAGAGCATCAAAAATAAACAGTTGAATCCTCTTTTCCCTTACATCCCCAGTACATTAATTTTCATCTTCTCAAAAGTGATCGTCCACCATTAAAAATCATTTCTGGCTACTACTGCATATAAAACTTACTACCCCAGGCCAAAAAAGACCCAGATTCAATCCTCAGTGTGCGAACCAGAGTGCTGGTGGTCTGAGGCTTCTCTGCGGCCTGCGAGCTCAGCCTCCACCTTCTCAACCCAGTGACCAGCATCTTGTGGGTTGTTGAAACTCCAGGTCTCTTACCCCGTACATGATCCTTAGATGGGCTGGAAGCAAACACGAATGGATGATGCCGAATGTCCTCAGTTGGTTACGAACTGCATCAAAACTCTTCCGACGCACTCTCGTCTGGAAGGAGAGGTCCAGATACAACTTTACATCCAACCCGTTGATAACCGGGCGTACGTATCTCTGGCAGCCGCAGTAAAGAGATCTCAAACCTCGGGACCAGAAGTGCGCACAAGGGTAGTCCTGGACTGATTTGCTATGGTAGGTCTCACTCTAGGTTTAACCCGGTATGCCGTTTTTAGTGAGGACCACTCAAATTCTGAAGGCACACTTAAATTCTCCTGAAGCCATTCCATGAAAACTGCAGTAGATCTGTGCCCTCGGTGCCCTTGGGGAACACAACCATTCACACATTTCCAGAGCGGAGTTAGTTTTCCACGGCCTCGATGCGGTTTGTCATCTGGGTGTTTTCCCGGGTAAAGTTAGCCACTGTAGCCATGGTAGAAATGGCCCATTTTTCAGATTCAACCACCGAGCCTGTTAGGGTGTGGATTGCAGCATTGTTGGATTCTAACTTTTAAGTGTTTTCTCTTTCTTGGAGTCCATGGATTTCGACTTGAGTATTGCTTTCCAAGGGGGTTCCGATGAGGTCGTAGCACCCGCTTCCCCACTACTTCCCACTCCAGCAGCCTTACTCATGTTCGGTTGCTGCCAGTCTTTTGGTGGCCTCTGATGCTGCGCTTTTTGATGAACCATCTTGATTTTTAGATTATTTGATTCTCGGAGTCTTCGGGAATCGAATTCTGGTAGCAGTTTGCTAAGTAATGAAGTATTTATTGCTGTTTTTAAGTGTTATTTACTAATAAGTGGAGAAGCTCTGCTGAAGTATTTCTAACCAAGAAGATGGCTCTCTGCCACCCCCAAGTCTAATATCTTTTGATTGGGACAATGTACAGTCGCTGTGGGAGTAAGGGGGTGACTGGAGCCGAACTCTGCAGCCTGAGTAAAGGCTGTGTAAATGTGCCTCTAGTGGACCAGTGTCCTCTTGGATTTTGTTGCTTGAGAAACTCCCAGTCACATCCCTCTCAACCTTTTATCACTGGAATGAGGGGTACGGCCACTAAAAATGAGGAACACTGATCCCCAGAATGAGAGAGACATCCTCAACCAAGCTCCAAACACGGTGAAACCATTGTGTTTACACGTACAGGGTTGATTTTTGATTTAGCATTTTAGAATAATATGAATTTTTGCTTTAAAGTCTGAATTTGCAGCACAGTCTATGTGATGGCAGCCCATTTTCCATGAGGGACAGAGCAATTTTATTGAGAGGTATGTAAATTTGAGAGGGGGAGAGCTCCTGTTGTTATAAGGAGCTCTTTCCTGTTCATTTGCTTCTTTATTTTCATTTCTTCCCACTAGTGTAATTTTCAGCAGGTATCCTCCTGTTTTTAAGAATGTTTATAGTATGGTCAGTTTGTAACCTCAAGTGTAGTCACTCAGTTTTTCAGCATCCAGTTTCAACACCTCCACAGTTCTCTTGCAGATGACCTTTTTAGAAAAAGTTAAGCCGAACCCAATTTCTATACTGGTGTTCTGTAGGCTGAAAATAATCTGTTTTAGAAGGAGGTTAAAACATGGTGCTGCACCACTGTTGAATGAAATCCTATTTACCAGAGACGGACTTCTAGAAGGTATCCCTTTGCATACCCTTGGATGAGCGGGCGCAAACTCTATTCCCGGCAAACCAGAAGAGCATCCTAGCAGCTGCGTGCTCCACAGATCAAATGTACTATACATACAGCAGCAGCAAGAAGAGTGGGGATCATGTCTGAACTTGATATCACTGTTCTGTTTACTGTGTATAAACCTTGAGCTGTTTCATTTACTCCACTGCGTGGGTGTTACTTGTGGTAAATTGTGGGCAGGGCTAGAAATCTAGTTTCCCGGTACCATGATATTTGATTAAGAGCTGGCAGCAGGAATAACTCTGCAAGAAATCTGACTGATCTTTTAGCACATTGGATCTATCTTGCATGCAAAATCTGAAGGGTTCACAACAGCACCAGCTACTAGTCAGCACACTGGAGTCTTGATCTGGACACTATATCTTCAGGAGTGTTGTAAATACTGTCCATCTCGAGCCGGCCCAGTGGCGCTGAGGGTTGAGGTGCTGGATGCCTCACCTACCTGGGTTCGAGGGAGCCCGATCGCCGGGCTGGTGGCAGGGAGAGAGGATTGAACGTCCGATGGACTGCTCTCTTCTCTCGGGAAGGGATCCAGGGGTAGCCCGGTGCTGCAGCAGCCCCTGGTGGAGATTGGTGGCACTGCTACACACTTGGGCTCACACAGCAAGGGATGACGTTGAGCTACTGCCTTCCGGACGTAGGTGAGAGCACCTGCGTCATGGGCCAGGCAGCACTGCACGACCCATGTCGGGGGGTGTAACCAGAACAAGGAAAAAAATGGCACCGAGGATCAGGCGACAGCACCTATCCCCCATGCCGGGCTTCCTCGACTGGCCTTCAGTTTCTCCCTGCCTGCTCCTCGTCCGATGCCAGAGTCTGCCTTACTAAGGGAGTCCGAGTAGGAGGGGGTGACCCACCCCGGATGGGGTTAGCCGGGGGGGCTGGCATCTATGAAGAGGGGAGAGAGGAGGCACAGTTCGGGGATCCTCAGGTGGGCGGGATAAGGATAGGATGCCTGATAGAGGACCTCAGAGCTGTGACGGGAGTGAATTAAATTTGAAAACAAAAAATAAAATACCGTTCATCTCAAATCGGGGACGTTGACTGTACTGCAGAATTATACTGTTATTTAATCCTGCTTTTATTCTCCTATGTAATGCACTGGACTAGTGTGCATGATGTCTGTAAAGTATTCCCTTTGAATAGTTATTGTCTCCTGGGACACCCTTGTAAATGAGATGCAGCACCTCAGTGGATATTTCTTCACAGAAAGGGTGGTAGAAACATGGAACTGACTGCCAAGCGAAGTCATGGAAGTTAGGAGAGTGGAAGTCTTCAGATATTCATGAATAGACGCATGGGCATAATAGTACGGAAGTGGCGGGGAGGGAAGGTTCCCAGAAACCAGTTAGGGTCTACATAAGTACAGTAAGCAGGGAACCTTTGGACAGACTGGGTGGGCCTAGTGGTCCTTTTCTGTTGACAAATTCTATGTTTCTATGCTGTGGAGTAAAAGTAATAAATCATACGCTCATCTTCAGGAAGCAGTGGATCATGAAATCATGCCTTATTCTCAGGCGTTCTGTTTTTCCTATTTATAAAATGGATCAAGATATCTCCTACAGTCAGTACTCTTAGAAGCACCAGGTCACCTGCCATGTCTGTACTTGCTCACCTATGCATGGTGCTACTTCAAAGTCACATTTTTAGTATCAGGCCATTTTATAAGTGCAGTGCCACGCGTGCGTGCTCATACACACACACACACACATATGCATGCTGTATTTGATATGAGAGAGAGGTGCTCTTTCAGTGTGTGCAAAGGAGTCTGTATGTCCTCGTGAACACACACACACCCTGATGTGCTTTTCAAAATACCCACATATGAAATAGTCTTGTTCATCACAGAGACTCCTCTATCCCCACCTTGGTGTCACTTTTGGTTTACGGTGAATGAAAAGGTCAAAATCTACTTTTTAAACATGGAATTATGAGATTTTTGGGCCTCTTTTGTCTTAATTTCCAGTTATCATGAACCAAGTGAGTTTATGTGATTTGGATCATTTATACCAAGAGGTAGCATGGTCTTCTGGCTTGACCACAGGTTTGGGAATCTGGAAACAAATTAAAATCCCACCACAGCCATTTATTTAGTGAATGACCTAGAGCAAGCCACTTGAGCTTTCATGACTCTACTGGAAGTTGGGAACTCAATATGAACCTGTCTCTCCCGAATTGTAGCTCAGAGTGCTACTTACAGGGTTGTTGAGACGGTAAAGAGTTTAAAAATCATGGGCAGCATTGAGTATCAGTTTTATTTTTTAACTGATGTAAACTGGTAAACTAGTTTGAATAAAAGGTGTTGCAACTTGCTGTGGTTATGTGTGTCTGTACTTTCTCTTCTTGTCCCTTTTCTGAGTTTTTAGACCCACACTAATTCTGTTGTGATTATGTCATTGTAGTTATTAGCAATCTCTAATTATTTTCACACTCCACTCTACATGAAAAGCTGTTTGTTTTTTTTTTGTTTTTAAAAAAAGGCAGTGAGCAACAAATCTATAGCAATAAAGTAAATCTTTCCCTTTTTTTTAACAGAGACAATTATGCTGTGACTAAAATAACAGGGTTGCTTCGCTTGGAATGCTGCAACATGGTCGCAGTGAGAAAAACTAGTGCAGCAGTATATTGCAACATGTTTAGGGCTGGTCTGCATAGCAGACCATTTACCGTTGGGATCAAAGTCGGGACGTGTTTTGCAGCTGTCCCATTGTTATGCACTGGGGACAAGGATTTGCCTTTTTATGGTCAGTAGTGAGTGAGTTGTGCATTGCTTTTCAGAATAAAAAGCTAACCTTTATCTTATCTGAGAAAAAAAATTTCTAGGGACATGGATATGTTGTTCATCCACACTGTCTGGCAGGTTCCTTGCCACTTTAAATCTTGCCAGAAGGTCTTCAAGCTGGCTCCTCCCACCCATCCGGGTGATAAAACTCTCGGCTCCGCCCCATGATGCCAGATCTTCCTTACCGCTTGGAAGCTCAGGTTCCCTCCTTAACGCTCTGCGTGATAGACTGGATCCTAATTCTTCGGTTCGTCCGAAACTCGTTTTAAAATTTTCAAGACTTCGGTCATCCTTTTCCCTCGCGACTGCGATGGACAAATCGACTCCTAGTTTTCGGCGGTGCCCTTGTGGGCAGAAGATGTCCAGAACAGATCCGCACTCCACGTGTATCTACTGCCTCGGCCTAGAACCACGACCGCAGGCCTCGGAGGTCATGCTGTTCGATTCTCAGCCAACGCTCTTGAGGACCGCTGCTGCCGTTAAAGCCATGCCCGGAAGCGCCACTACCGCGTAAAGTCGAAAGAGGGCCGTTGGGCGGTTACCGCGGCGGCTGGCTCGACTGAGCAGCTCGAGCAGATGATCACCCTCGAGGAGGAGGCGGCCCAGGATGCATCTTCCTCCTTCTCGGTCGCGGCATTTATCCCGCTCTCTTTGGGTACCTCCTATTCTGCTTCGTTCAAGGAGCTTTGCCAATCCTTTTCCACAAAGGTAGAGGGGCCATCGGGACATTCCTCTTGGTCCAAAAAGAAGGATTCCAAGGGTAAGTCCCATCGTCGGTGTTCGTGGGAGCGGGAGAGGTCCCCTTCCCCGGACAGCCAACTGTCAACTTCGGTCGAGGTTGCGGCTAAGGCCACTGGCTTCACGGCGTCCCCGTCAGGTCAGCCGGCCGAGACTCCCGTGGACACGGTCGATTTTTCTCGACTTGCCGTGATGCTGTCGACTGCGGCCGACAACCCTTGTTCGCTGGTTCCCCTGATGGAGACCGAGAATCTGCCTGCGCCCCCGGTGCAGCAGTCCCCTGTTAAGGTGTCCGAGCTGAGGGAAGAGCGGGTGTCCCCTGCTCCTTCCCAGGCCCGTCCTCGGAAACACCAAGGATCTCGGTCTCGGACTTCTTCTCGGTCTAGCCGATCCCGCCGACATCGGCAGTCTCGGTTCCGGCACTGAGGTAAGCGGCAACACCGCTCGTCCTCGTCTTTCTCCTCAGATGAGGAGAGGCTTCAGCGCAAATTGCGTCAACGCTACGAGGACCCGATGTGGCAGCAATTACTTTTGTCCGGGAGCAAGTCGACGACGCCTACCCCAGCTATCAAGTGGCTGTCACCCGAGCGGCCGAAACAACCTCTCGCTGCTGTCGAGATGCCCAAACCTGGGCCAGTTGTTCGGCCGAAACCTGCTGCCCCACCGATTGTGGTGGAACATCTGCCTCCACAACCAAAATCGGGGGCGCCAACCAAGGACTCTTGGTCGGGTCAAGGCCTGCCCCACAGGTTGTCGGTCACCCTCACTCCCGACCGTCCTCGGCAGGTGGAGGGCGGCTCAGGCCCTAGGCAGCTCTTCGCGGACTCCTTGGAGTCCGACGACGACTCCTCCCTGTTCTCCAGGCTGATTGACCTGGAGGCCTCCAGGGGCCAGTCACTGGGCGAAAGCCCATCTTCCTTCATGGGTCTGCTCCGGCTCATCTCGGACGGGTCTGCTTCGGCTCATCTCGGAGTCCACTGGGATGCAGCTCGAGCCCAAATCCAAATGGGCCAAGTATCCCCTGACGGAGATACTGGACCGAGGGGATTCACCCACGGAGGCCTTTCCGGTGGCTGAGGCCATTGTAGGCCCAGCCTTGGAGCTTTGGCAGCGGCCTGCTTCCTGCCCTGCGCCCTCGGCCAGGATGGCCAGGAAGTATGCGGTCCCTACCAGCTGTTTGCCCGGTTTTTCAGAACACCCCTCTGCCGAGGGGTTGGTCACCGACAGCGTTTTCCGGTGTTCCGGGAACGTTAGGGATGTGGACAAGCCCCCCGGCAAGGAGTCCAAAAAGCTGGACTACGCCAGGCGCAAGGTGTACGCTGCGTCCTCCCTTGGCCTCCGCCAGGCCAGCTCAGCCGTGCTGATGGCACACTTCTCCCACGCCCTCATGGGCTCCCTGGATGAGGTGATCCCTCATCTCCCGGCCGACCTGCAGACCATGGTCCAGCAGGTTCGGGACCAGGGTAGGGCGGTGACGAAGCAGCAGCTCCAAACAGCTCTGGACATAGGTGACTCCTGTGCCAGATCGGTTGTGGCTGTGGTGGCCTTGCGCCACAGAGCATGGCTGAGGATATCCACCTTCACGGCGGATACCCAGCACAAACTGGCGGACGTCCCCTTCTTGGGGAACAACCTCTTCGGCCCTGGAGTGGAAGGTCACCTCCAGCGGATCGAGAAGTCCAATGCCACTCTGGACTCGGTCACCTCCGCCCAGAAGGACAAAGGCTGCCGACAGCAGCAGCACAAGCCTTTTCGTCCTTCTGTGCCTGCGGCACATCCGGCCCAACAGCACCAGGGCCAGCAGGCTCGCGCTTGGCATCCCAAACCCAAGCCCGGGGCTTCCTCAAGTAGGAGGCAGGGAGGTAAAGGCCCAGGAGGTCCCTTGGCCAGTCCCTCCTCCAAGCCTGCCCAGTGACGGGTTGAGGGGTGTCACCCCCAGCCTCGTCACTCCCTCTTGGGTTCCCCCATGGGGGGACGGCTCCACCACTTCCTTTCCGCCTGGTCCACTATCACCACGGACCGCTGGGTATTGGAGGTGGTAGGAAAGGGCCTGCCTCTGGAGTTCGAGCAGGCTCCACCCTTTCGAGCCATCGCCCCTCAGGGGGCCACGGGGTCCGCAGCCTCGCTGTCGGCCCGCCGAGCTGATATTGCCCTACCCCTCGAAAAAGAGGTGATCAGGAAGGTGGCGGATCCTCCTCCAGACCTGGGGTTTGTGTCCAGGTATTTCCTGGTCCCAAAACGGATGGGGGGCTGGCGCCCCGTTCTCGACCTGCATGACCTGAACAGGTTCCTAAGGTCTCGGACCTTCAGGATGGTCACTCTGGCTCAGATAATCCCATCCTTGGAACGAGGCATGTGGTTCTGTTCCCTGGACCTCCAGGACGCGTTCTTTCACATCCCAATCCGTCCATCGCATCAGAGATTCCTCTGCTTCAGAGCGGAGGGATCTCTTTATGAGTTCTGGGCCATGCCCTTCGGCCTCTCCCTAGCTCCCAGGGTCTTCACCAAATGCATGGCAGTAGTGACAGCATTCTTGCAGCGCTGAAGGGTCCGGGTGTACCCCTACCTGGACGACTGGCTGATTGCAGCCCCCTCCAGAACGGAGGTGGACGGTCCAGAGAAGGTGGTAGGGCGCTTTTCAAAGGCCTTGATCACATATCCACTCCGGTGGGAGAGCCTCCACCTCCGTGGGATCTACTGCTGGTATTAGCAAAGCTCATGGGCAAGCCATTCGAACCGATGCACAGGTGTGACGTCTCTCACCTGTCGTGGAAGACCACCTTCTTGGTGGCTATCACGTCAGCCAGAAGGATGGGAGAGCTCCAGGTGCTTTCCATCGAGTCTTCCTATCTGGTCTTCCACAGGGACAAGGTTGTCCTGCGCCCCAACCCGAAATTCCTTCTGAAGGTGGTGTCGGAGTTTCACCTTAACCAGGTGTTGACTCTGCTGGTGTTCTACCCCAATCACACCTCTGAGGCCGAATATAGGCTCCATACTTTGGACCCTAGAAGAGTGCTTGCTTATTATAAGGAGCGGACGGCTGAAGTTCGGGGAGAGGTTCGCCAGCTGTTTGTCACCTACGCTGAAGCCGCACCTGGCAGACCTGCAGCCAAGCGGATGATAGGCAGGTGGGTCACCTCCTGCATAGATCTCTGCTATAGGTTGGCGGGCATGGAGCCTCCCAGAGGGATAAGAGCTCATTCTACCCGCCATACCGCTGCATCGGTGGCTGCTTCCAGGGATGTCCCTATCCAGGAAATCTGCAGGGCTGCTACCTGGAAGTCAGCACACACCTTCATCACCCACTACCACATCGACCTTGAGTCACGCTGGGATGCTGGTTTTGGGGCCTCGGTTCTCCAGTCCTTATTTTCCAAGTAAGTATCGGGGGTGTGCGCCTTGCCTCCCTCCTCCCGTAGAACTGCTAGGAGTCTGCCAGACAGTGTGGATGAACAACATATCCATGTCCCTAGAAATACAGGTTACTCACCTGTAACAGGAGTTCTAGGAATGGTATATGTTGTTCATCCACACGACACCGACCTCCCCGGCTTCGACGCACAACCTGGCTTCCAGCGGGCTAGATCTGGCGTCTTGGGGCGGAGCCAAGAGTTTTACCATCCGGGTGGGTGGGAGGAGCCAGCTTGAAGACCTTCCGGCAAGATTTAAAGTGGCAAGGAACCTGCCAGACAGTGTGGATGAACAACATACACCATTCCTAGAACTCCTGTTACAGGTGAGTAACCTGTATTAATTGCCTATCTAAAACTGAAGGAAATGTGAAAGGAAAATGTATGCTCTCTACTGGGATTTGACCCCAGGCCCCTGGCATTCTGTGCTATGCTCTAACCACCTGAGTTATAGAGGAACCTAGGAGATTAGCAGACCCATTCATTCCTTTCAGACACACACATTGTTTTCTAGGTATTACGTGAGTCATCAACTAGCCTTGTCAGAGATAATCAATCCTTTTTCAGAAGAATTGCTGGCAATTATGAATAGGGCCTGAAAGGAATGTGTGCCTCTGAAAGTATAGGCCCCTGGTATTCTGTGCCACGGCCAGTCCACCCGAAGTATAGAGGAACTCTGGAGATTAGGTCTGCTAATCTCCTGAGTTCCTGTATAGCTCGGGTGGTTAGAGCATGGCATGGAATGCCAGGGGCCTGGGTTCATATCCCAGTAGAGGGTAAACATTTTCCTTTCAGATTTCCTTCATGATTTGCCTTGCAGTGGCTAACTGCACTAAGAAAAGAAGTTGATTTGTATCTAAAACTGAGAGTTTTCATGCTGTTAAATTATTGCATTGCAGAAGGACAAAGAATAGCATAGCTCTGGCACCATTTGATGTTTGTAAGAACTAGGAAGGACAGTCAGTTACTCTTGTAGGCAGTTTGGATGTTTGCGATTTTCGGATATATTCACATTTTTCTTCAGTCCCAAATCCTTTCATATTCTGTGCTGTTTATTTTGTTCAGTTGTATGCATAGCAGCTTTCTAACTTTATTGCCTTTTTTCCTGGTATTTGGATCTGACTTGAGGTGGTATTTGCTTAGATTCGGGGTGAAATTAATGCTGACTGGTGTTGTAAGTTAAAAGGTATGAGAAATTCTGAACGCGCCATATACTGCCTGCAAAACAATTGAGAAAACCAAAAGAACTGTGTTCTCTACTGAGCATGAAGTACAGCTGCTTGATAAACCTTCCCTGCCTGGTACACAATAATGCAGTTAATTACTGTACTGATAAACTGCCTTCCTACAAGCTTTTAAAATATATTATTCATTTGTCTGAATGTATGCAGTTTAGATTGTACACAAAGATTGTGCACAAATTCTGCTGTCCCCAACAGTGTACGTACATGAGGTATAGACTGTCTCTCTCCCCACCTCTCTGTATGATGAAAAAAAACAGCTGAATTTCTAGTCAATCCGAGTAGCCTGGCCATGGACTGGGAACACCTAAGGTGGGGGGGGGACCAGTTGCAGGAGCAAGAGGAGGGCCAGGCCGGGTGAGGCAGTTTGTAAAACAACACTTAACCAACCTGGCTTTCATACACAGTGTATCCCAAAGTGTTTTACAAGACATAGGAGTTCCATACTGATAGTGTAGGGAACATAGAATGGAATTCCCAGTGCCCAACCGGGCCCAACACAGAATAAAAAATAAATCTGGTCCCCTCCCACCTATCTTCCGGGTCCGGTGAGCAGCTGGGCTTATCGGGGAATAAAAAAATCTGTTCCACTCCTACAGCTACCTAACTGATCCAGTGCCAAACCATCAGGGAATACAACAAATCTGTCCTCCCACCCCCCTCCACCTGACAGAGCCAGTGCTCAACCTGGCCTGTCATGGAATAAAAAACAAATCTGGTCCTGTCCCTCCTCCAACTGCCTGACTGTTCCAATACTCATTCCAGCCCATCAGGGAATAAAACAATAAGTCCACTTCTCCCAAACTACCTGATGGTGCCTGTACGCAACTCGGCCTGTCAGGGAAATTAAAAAAATATGTTTCCCTCTCACCAACAACCTGATGGATCCAGTGTCCAATGTGGCCCATCATGGAATAAAAACATCTTTTCCCTTCCCTCAGCTACTGAAACTACTGGACTGGTCCAGTGCACAACCTGCTTCATTAAAGAATTATATTGAAAAAACCCAAACAACCAGCCTCCCCCTCTCTCAACAACTTGAGAGGTCCGATACCCATCCTGGCCTGTTAGAGAATGAAAACAAGATAACCCTCAATCAACAATCCAACAGGTCTGTTGTTCAACCAGGCCAATCAGGGAATTAAAAAAAAAAAAAAATCTGACCCTCCCCAAACACCCTGACAGGTTTGGTGCCCAACCCCATCTGACACGGAATAAAAACAATCTGGCCATCTCACCTCCCCATGCCCAACCGGACTGTTCAGGGAATTAAAAATTAAATCTGTCCCAATCCTTCCAGCTACCTGATGGGTCCTGTACCCAACCTGGCTCGTGTATCAAGCCAAACAAAGAATCAGGAGAAGCAGCAGCAACACGGTGAGTGGAAGGTGGAATAGGCAGGATAGTAAAACACTGCTCTTCCCATGCCCATCCAGTCAGGTCGCAGTGAGTGACTCACACACTGCATGGGAAGTTTGGGGCTGCTGCCACACTACTGCTTCTGCCAGCCTGTTCAGGCATCTCCACCTTCTCTGGCCCCCAGCACACTAATATGGGAGACTGGACTCAGGGGGGGAGACTGGTGGCATACACTTCTGAGGCTGTAACTCGAAGTGCCTGTGATCCTGGCTCCACCGCTGACTCTGTCTCTCGCTCTTATCTTCTCTTGGATCTCTATTTCAACTCTGCACGTTTCTCAGTATACACTTAGGAATCACACCCGCCATGCATGCTACAACCATCTTTCTGTGCAGCAGAAGGGACTGGTGCCCAGCCTCTCCCATGAGAGAATAAAACAGAATCTGTTCCCCTCTTGCAAACTACCTGATGGGTCCAGTGCCCAACCCAGCAGGGAATAAACAAAATCTGGGCCCTTCCCCCAACTACCTAACAGTTCCATGCCCAATACGATCTGTTAGAGAATAAAAATGTCTCTCCTCTATCCAACTACCGGACGAGTCCAAGGCCTAACTAGGACTGTCAGGAAATTTAAAAAGTCTGTCCCCCTCTCCTCAGCAGCCTCACAAATCCCAAGGCCAACCCCACCTGTCAGGAATAAAAAACTTCTGTCCCTCTCCCCCCACTACCTGATTGGTTCAGCATTCAACTAGGACCATCATAGCATTAGCAAAAAAAAAAAGAGATTTGGGGGTTTTGGGGGGGGGGGCTGTAAATGAGTTTGGTGCTGGCTGGATGAAACAAATTGCCAAGTGCTGGGTGCACTTGAACCACTGTGTACGCAGTGTAGGGAGCATTACTGAAAAGCAATGCCATTGCATCGTAACCCTTTCTGTGGGCACTGTATATATAAAAAAACAAAATCGGTAAAACTGACCTTGGATGTGGTCCTCATATAATTACGGTTATAGGCAACCTGTCGGTGCAGTGGTAGCGATACCGCTCGCAACACTGGTGACCCGAGTTTGGGTGTGAGATCGGGTTGCTGGGGGCAGCCGGGAGGAGGAGGAGGATTGCTGTCCCCGCTGCTATACTGCTACCTGTGTGACCACAGGTGGTAGTGCAGCTGGAAACATCCGGGGAGGGAAGGATGTCTGACGGGATCTGGATGCGACAGCACATCTGTGGTGTGCACACGCCCATTGATCCCCCATGTGTGCTGATGTCTTCGGGACTGGGAGAAAGATAAGGAAAGTGGATCCCTGCACTCGAGGTTAAAGGCCCGCTCAGCAAGCGCAATGGATCCTTCTGCCTCAGGCCCGCCGCTCCAGCCAGTGCAGACAAGACAGTTCAAGGGTAAGTACTTCTGCCTCATGCTCGCCTGGGGGGGTAACCAAGGCTTTATGGGGGAGGAGTGGACGTGCCAGCAACAAGGTAAGGGGGAGGAAACTGTCTTGCCTTGGCAGAGTCTGGAAGGAGTTCGAGTGCAGGCTGGAAAGGGGGCATAAATAAAAAAATAAATAACTACAGTTATAACAGTCAGACTTGTGAGACAGTAAGCCCTACTACAAAAATAAAGATAACATAAAAAAGCAAGACCAAGCTTGTTGGCAGCAGCCAGCTCTTGTTTATATGTTAAGGAACAGTATCAAACCATACAGGTCAATCTCAGTCTCGGCCCTTTTGAGCTAATATGACGTGGATGAAGTGTCACAGGTTTCTGTTTTGCATTTACATTCCCTGAATAAGGTTTAATTATGTTTTTTGGTCAAGCTTTTTATCCCTGTCACAGTCTGTGCTTCCTGCCTGGCAGCCCTCCAGCTCCCCCGAGTCAGTGTCTTCCCCTACTTCCTTTCCCTTGTATCCCTCCCTACCTACCTTTCCCAACAGGCTGCACAGCTGAAGGCCTCACACGCTGCTTTAGTAGGCACACCTGCCTACCGCTAGGTCACTGGCCAACCATGAGGGGCTTCTGTGGCATCACATTGCAGTCCCTTCTCAGTCTGGGACATGCTGCCATGGGCAACAATCTTACTAGCTAGGCTATCTGATTGCAGGGTCCTGAATTTACATAATGCACTTCCCTGGGCCACCGGGCAGTCCCAGTTATTGTGTTAAGTGTCTTTTAATCCTTATACCAGTGTTGTACGTAACCTGCATTGTGTACATTTATTTATTTTTTTATTTAGGGATTCGGATCATAACTTTGAGCTCTGAGCTCTTTTACAAAGGTTCCACGTCAAACAGCGACAATGACAGCAATAACAAACAGCTTACATACAATACTCGAATAGTAGGTAGCTAGTATACAGTAAGGTTACATTGTCATTCATAGTACCAATGGTGATAGTACAGCGTCAGGAGCATTCAACTTGGGTAAAGGACAGTGTTTGTATGTAGCGAAGGAGATAAAGAGGTGTGACACCTAGTGTGAGAGTCCAAGAAGGAGTCAAGGTGAGGGGGGGGAGACTGGGGAGGAGGCCAAAAGAAGTGGCTTTGTCTAGGAGGTTGGGAGGTAGTGGTAGTAGGTTGGTTTTAAGGTTGATCCAGAGGTAGAAAAGGCACAGGGGGAGAGGAAGACAGAGGGATAGGGCAAGAGGGAAGAGTGGGGGTTAAAGGAAGGGGAAGGAGAATGTGGATGAGTGGGCATTATGGGTGTAAGGTGTCCTAGTGGCAGTCACAAACTGTCCTAGTAAGAAGGTGTTGCCTTAGGCCATTTTTGAATTGCGAGATGCATTGGGAGTTTAGAATGGGCACTGGGATTTCATTGAGCCATTGGGCTGAGGGACATGCTCAGTACAGAAAAAGAGGGGCACCAGGACCTCTTTTTCTGGAAATAAAAACTAACAGTCGGCTTAGGATGGACTCAAGTCCTTCAACATTTCCCCTATAAACTGAATTTTAGGTCATTCTGGTCTTTATTACCAAAGACATTTGCATGAAAACAGGTTCTTTGTCCCTTAGACTTAACCTGTTCCTACTGCTATACAGGTACACTGCAATACTCTGCTTGTGACAGCAGAATCATTACTGGGTTAACAGGTAGTGATCTCATAAGCAGAGGATATAGAGGATTGTGTATGTGCAATCATACACAACAATGCAGTTATACGATCAAGAGGTTTACGTGGTAAGAGACCTCGAGAGCGCAGCTCAAGAGATCTGTTACCATGGAAACCTTGAGATCACATAACTGCCTTGTTTGTGTATGATTGATCATGCACTGTCTTTATAGCGTATGGGCAATCATGCTTTCACTCCGTTTCTTAAAAAAAAAAAAAAGAAGGGCCTCCCCAGTACTAAAAAGTACCTTCATGGCATGGTTCGTTAAAGCGCTGCTTGCTTCCCATTCTGCTGTCACCACCGCGGCCCTACATCATGCATGCACAAATGCATTCAATCTTGTTGTACTGCACTACTGACATACTTAGTGCAGCACATCAACACTGTTCTGAGCTCGGCGTTATACTTTACACTATTAGATTTTATAGAAGGTATAAGCAACACGGCTACGTGAAGTGTAGGAGAAAACAATCCAGTTTTAATAAAAATGATTTCATTAATGAAAAATGGAAGGACCTTAAAATCAAATTTTCAGGAATTTTGTTGAGTTTTGTGGAGGAAAACTGTGAATATTTCGCTGGAAACTGCAGTTAGACTTCTCAGTTCCAGCGGTTTCTTTTCAGGCCGTGATGCTAGTGATTTCTTGACTGTGTTTCTGCCATGGTCATTGACAGGGACTTCATGTTATTGCTGCAAATCACCTTGATCCATTATTTTATTGCAGTAGAAAATAAAAATATTTATTTTCTGTGGAGACAGCATTGGAAGCAGCAACAGCAATTGATGTGCAAGAATCTAGTGTTTCCTGATGTCCTGTCACCTGGCTTCCATCCCAAATCAATCATTCTATATTACATTGTCTTCAGGTAAACCATTATGATAGCATATCCCTATTGATCTAATAGTTTGAAAATGTGGTTTGAGAGGGGCGCTAGAGAGCCATCTTCCAGGCAGGAAGCACCATCACAAGCTCTCCTACATGAGGTGGTTAAAATTGGAAAAAAAAATACAAATTGTAACAGTTCTCTAAGAAAATGGACTTCAGAATTGGTTCCTGCAAGCTATTCTGCACTAGTGGATACCAAAATTACTATGGACAGAACAAAGGGGCAACAGGGAGCGCAGAAAACATCGTTGTTCCAGCCTAACAAGGCCGCATGCTCCTTGAATAGTAATGGAGCAACTGTCTCAGAGCAAATGATAGAATCTCCCCGGCAGACTATGCTTAAGTCCATGTAGGCCATGGACTCAAAAATTGAGAAAACACTGCAAAAACTCGAGCAACATGATTCTACCATCCAGAACTTGTCAGGAGCCATTGTGGAGTCAGAGAAACGGACGGTGAGCACTATGACTGCAGTGGCAACCTTAACTAAAGAAAATAATCAGCTGAGAGGTCGTATGGAAACCCTTGAAAATGAGATACGGGCGGGCAGTGTCCGGATTGTTGGACTCCCTGAAGGAGTCGAGGGGATATCACTGTTAAATTATCTACTGGACTGGCTCAAACAAAATCTGCAGCTGGGAACAGGATTTCAGTGGAAAGCCCTTACAAAGGCCTGTCGAGTTTCTTCTCGTGTTCGCCAGCAGATCCTACTCAGCCTTGCATGGTGCTTCTGAGGTCAAGAGGTTCTGAAATCAGAGAGCGCTCATGGTGCAGCTGCTAGAGGCAGCGATCCCTTGGCGCACGATGGGACAGATAATAAACTTTATCTGACCTCTCCTGTCAAACTGAGCAAAACCCAAAGGTTTTGATGCAGTACGTCATCGACTGAGGGGCTTGGAGATAATCCACTTTTTTTGTTACCTGCATGTTCATGGATTGCTATAGGGAAAACATGGCGGTTCACTCAGTCCACAGGATGCTGACCGTTGAATGGAGGCAGGAGCTGGAGTTCGCAGGCCGTCGAGAACCATTGGAACCACGGAGCTCTGATTCGGAGGAAACTTGAGCAGTGAGTCGGGGACATTTGTAAAAAGTTCTAACTGTAATAGCATAAACCCTTAAAGCAAATTTTTTTTTTTCTTTCTTTCTTTCTCTATTGTTGGGAATTGTGTTAGGGAATAGTTCTTTGCACACAAAGTATTAAATAAGGTATTCAAGGGCATAGTTCAAAGACACTAACAAGTTACAGGGATTTATTTAACTCTAAAAATTGATTAGCGTTTTGCTCATAAAAGTGCTAAATCTTTGTGAAAATGCTTAGCTCTTGCTTCACTTTGTTTAACAAACACAGCACTTATAGAAAATCTGTATAAATACTTTCTGTACAGTTAGTATAGTCCCAAGAAAAAAACTGCTAATCCGTTATTTAAAACCCTGAGTTATTTCTTCAGGACTTGTTGGTGGCTCTTGTGCCACGCATACCTCTCAAGTGTCCCTGATTTTCAGGGATGTCCCTGATTTTGCCTCAAAATTTTACTCTGTCCCTCCTAAAATTTGTGTTTTTGTGGCTAAACAGTGGGGACTGAAAGCACAAAACAATGTCAAGCATTAAAATTACAGACTTGTTCTTCTTTAGAAAACGGATTTTGCACTAAGGCCCATATTCTGCTAGCTTTCTGGGTAGATATCTCAAATTTTGAAGATATGTCCCTGATTTTGGTCCTTTGTCCCTGATTTTTTTAAGCCTTGTCCCTGATTTATGAGGCAGGAGGTTGAGAGGTATGGTGCCACGTGGACTTTTGCAGGACTCCCTGCTGGTATTGGAAGTGTCATGATATTGTGCTCTGTAGTGGGAAAATACTTAATGAGGTTGCTGCTACAAATTCTATTAAATCATTTTTAGAAACCACAATTGTTGTAAGGGGTTCTATATAATAGTTATGAGAAATTGTTAAACTGAGGAGAAATTCTGTGATTATTAGCCACAAGTGTAAGAAAGGGGAGGGGGGGCAAATGGAGGTGCGTTTAATTCCTTTGTGTTTATCCGTAAAATCAAGCACCAGGTTTTAATAGCAGTCATGGTACTGTGTAATTAGTTTTTGAAGTTCTACCTTTTGGATACACCTTTAGCCACTGAAGAGGTTGGCAATTTTCGTCAATGTTTGGGACTTTTGTCAATAAATTGGACTGTTGCCCAGGACTCCCATCTCCTACTGTACCAGATTACATGGTCTCTACTGTACTAATTCTTTCTGTACTGGGAATGTAATTGTTATGTGCCTATACCATGTATGAGTGAGTATGAAGTTCATTGTTTAATCTGAAAATTAATAAACACAAAGTATAAAAAAAAAATATGGCTTGAAACACAAAAGCAGTGAATGGGCAGTTTTCAGTACTTCCTGTGTTGTCTGATCAACACTGCTTTCGGGTTTCTGAGGCTTGTTTTCAGGCGACCTGTGACTAACATCTGTTGGGTTTCTTTTTAACAATGACATCATCTAGAATATTCTGTGTGTTTTCAACAGGGTTATAGTGTATGGTAGAATGCTGTTATGGATAGAAATCCACAACTAGCATGGAGTTGTTACGCTGCAGTGGCTATGTCATCACAGCTGTTATGCTGCACTAGCTATGTCACTACTGCAGCATAACAACTTGGAATGCTGCCACATAGTTGCTTTCCTCAATCCAGTTAAGCTGGAAGTTGCTGTTTTCTTTTTTAAACTTGAACTTGGAGAAACATCTGCAGCACACTGTCAGTTAAAAAAAAAAGGAAAATGTTAAAATTTCTATTCTCTGTTGTCTTCTCCAACTGGTTTTGTGTGATTTTCTATGCCGTGACTGCCCATACACTATAAAAGATCGTGTATGAGCAGTCATACACAAACAAGGACATTCTTGTATCTTGGGGTTCCCCTGGTAACAGAGTACCCCGCGCCTGTCACCAGGGAAATCTTTCGATACAAGAATATCCTTGTTATGTATGACTGTTCATATACAAAGTATTCTGCAGTAGCTGGGTCCTCGCGGTAGATGGACCTCTTGTTTATGAGGTGCTAGCCATGGTTCTTTTCAAAATCTTGAAACAGTCCACAATGTCAGAACAGGTTAAGTGGGGTATATTTTACGTGGTTCTTGTCTTGCTTGTTATCGTTTCATTTTTCTGTGATTCATGTTGTTGTTCCTGGGTATACCTTCTGCATTATTACTGGGTGTGCCTAGAGGTGTGCGCTTACAGATTACTGCTGTAATCTTCTGATTCAAATTGTCTTTTGCAAGGTATATCTTCTGTCACTGCTTTATTTTTCTCTGTAGCAAGGTGTTTCTTACAGGGTATATCTTCTGTGTGATTGTTACAGGTGGTGCTTTACATGTTTTACAGTTTTATCTATCATTAGGTTAAGCTTTCAGGGTTACTGTATTTGTTGCTGACTGATTGTTTCTGCTCTTACCTCCTTGTTTCTTTCATCTGTGGTTCCTCCTTTTCGGCAGGGGAAGGGCCCAGCCACCAACCCCCATCCCCAACCACCCCACAATACACTCCTTTTATAGGGTAGCACAGTTGTGACAGTTCCTGTAGCAAAGCAGGAAGGGGGTGGGTCAGAGGGGTATCCACACAGTGACTTCATTTACAGGGGCACAAGTAATTTAACTTGCTATAACAAGTTATACAAAACCAAACAAAACACAAAATCAAACTTTTTGCTTTAATTTTCCTCCTCCTAATTACTCTGACCAGGTTATAAACCCAGCAACTTATCTGGAATGGACATTAACTGCAGGTACTGTGGGACACTTTTCCAAAGGGCAATTAGAGGATTTAGGACACTGTCCTACATGCTGGGCCATTGGCGATCTAAGGGCTCAGCTCCAGGCAGCATGGGCAGAGATTGCGCACCTCAAATCGCATTTTCAGGAGGAAATATGTTATAAGAACCACCTGCCATTTCCCCAGCATCCAACAGTGGCACCTCGACCACAGAGTGTAGTTGGTCTGGGAGGCTGGCGGGTGCCTCGAAGGGGCAAATCGGGTGCCCCATCACTCGGTGCTCTCCAACATATCACCTCCACAAACCATATAAAAACTACAAACAGGTATCTGCCTCTGTCTCTGAAATCAAACAAAGGGGCAGAGGACACTGCAGCACAGGAGCCAGCACAACAAAATGCACCGAAACAGGAACCAAAACAAAAAAAGCAAAAAGGAAATCCAAAACACTTATGATGATAGGAGACTTAATGATTCGGGTCGTTGTCTCCAACCTGGTGCAATGGTCAGATGTCTCCCAGGTACATCAGCATGGAGAGACACTGACCACATTGCTAAAACTATACAGGAAGCAGGAGAAAACATTGACGTCCTGGTACACATAGGGACTAACGATCTCACCAGCTGGTCAGTTGTGGAGACCAAGGAACACCTGACCAGGCTGGGTGACAAACTATCATCCATTTCCTCTGGCATCTCCTTCTCTGAGATCCTGCCAGTCTGGGGGCGGCAGATGGATGGAAGGTCAGAGAAGGGGAGATAGGGGAGCTAAACATGTGACTCAAGGGCTGGCGCCAGGAAAAAGGACACAAATATGTAGGTAACTGGCAACAGTTTTAGGAGCGAAAGTTCTTTAAATTTGATGGACTGCATCTGACTAAGGATGGAATCAGTGCATTGGGGCAGAAGTTTGATGTCTTTGCAGAATATTTAAACTAGCAAATGGGGAGAGGGGTGCAGCACCCGATATGTCAAATGGAACACCCCTCCCCCCTCAGCTAGTGATCAAACAGGAGTTCAGCATGTTTGTAGTTCATTTGCATCACCAAGTAAGGAAAAAGGTCCGGCTCCCCATACGATGCACAGGGGAAACGCCAGACCTCACCCAACAACCAACACACCAAAATCTGGCCAGTGGAAAGTCATGTACACAAATGCTCATAGTTTGGGAAACAAGATCCGAGACCTGCAGGCAAGAATGACATAGTATATTAGCGGGCCATGGTTTACCAGTAACCACACTTGCAAGACTTCAGTACCTGGCTATGTACTGTTCAGAAGAGATCGAGGTGTAAAAAGAGGGGTGGAAGGGCCCTTTATGACAATGAAAATATCAAAGCTACAGAAATTCAGAATACACATAAGGAGCTAGAAGAACTGAGGTTCACCCTGGAAACAGGAAATGGGACATCCATACGAACTGGGGTTGTCTACAGGCCTCCAGACCGGGAAGGGGGGCATAGACTCATTACTGTTAGAAGATACACGAAACATGACCGCTAAGGGGGAGGGTCTGATAATGGGAGACTTCAACATGCCAGATACAGATTGGTCAATATCAGCAGGAACATCTGCCAGAACTAGACACATATTGGATTCCCTGCAGGGGGAGGGCCTCAGACAACTGGTACAACAACCCACAAGAGACTGGGCTATCCTAGATCTAGTACTGACTAACAGGGAAAGGATCACGGATCTCCAGGTAGAAGGTCATCTGGGGCCAGTGACCATCACATGGTATGGTTCAATTTGGCAACTAGAACTAAATCATCCCATTCCAAGGCAAAAATATGGGACTTCGGAGGAGCTGACTTTGATAAGATGGCCAACAGAGTTAAGCTAGCCCTGGCAAGAAGAAATACAGGTGAGGGGGTACAGGCAAAGTGGGCAGGTATTAAGGATACAATACTTGAAGCAACACCCCATTGTGTTAGAGAGAGAAAAGGAAGTGCAAAATAAGAAGGAAACCACTTTTGTTTTCAAAAACAGTAGCAGAAAAGGTCAGAGCCAAAAGGCTGGCCTTCAGGAAATATAAGGGAATGCAGCAGGATGAAGATAGGGAGGCATACCAAACTTTCTTAAGGGAAGTAGGGAAGGCAGTAAGGCAGGCAAAGGCCCAAACTGAGGAAACATTAGCACGAATAGTAAAGAAAGGTGACAAGACTTTCTATAGATACATTAGTGAATGGAGAAAGTCCAGAGGGGGTATTGCTAAGATCAAAGGGAATAAGGGGGCATGTGAGGAGGTGGACCACATAAAAGCATCTATCCTAAATAGATAGTTTTGCTCAGTATTTACTGAGTAGAAGGTAGGGCAGGGCCCACAGCTCAACACCATGGACACAGGGGGAAGGGAGGTGTGCACTAGTCCCTTCACAAAAGAAAGGGTCCTACAAGAGCTCGATAAGCTCAGAGTGGACAAGGCAATGGGACCTGATGGTATACATCCCAGGGTACTAAAGGAGCTAAGCGTGGAACTAACAGAGCCATTATCAGAACTGTTTAGTGAGTCTCTGAGCACAGGAGAGGTCCCAGAAGACTGGAGAAGGTCTCGTGTGATCCCGCTCCACAAGAGTGGTAGCAGGGAACTACAGACCAGTCAGTCTTACCCCAGTAGTGGGCAAGATTATGGAGGCACTCCTTAAGGAAAGGATACTGCAACACCTGTAATCTGTAGAAGCCCAGGATCCAAGACAGCATGGGTTTACAACATAAAGGTCCTGTCAAACTAATCTCAGATTTCTTTGACGGGGTAACCAGAGTGGTGGACCAAGGGAGAGCAGTTGATGTTGCCTACCTTGACTTCAGCAAAGCTTTCGATACTGTTCCACATAGAAGATTGATTAATAAGCTGGATAGGCTCTAGGTGCGTCACAATTTAGTCAACTAGGTGGCAAACTAGTTGACAGACAGAAAACAGAGAGTGGTGGTAAATGATATACGGTCAGAAGAGATGCAAGTCACAAGTGGGGTACCTCAGGGATCAGTGCTGGGGCCAGTCCTCTTCAGTATCTTCATCAGTGACATTGCAGATGGACTGGAGGGTAATGTTTGTCTGTTTGCAGATGACTCCAAGATCTGCAACAGAGCAGATGATCCAGATGGGGTGGGCAGAATGAGAAGAAATCTGGATAAACTGGCAAAATTGTCGGAAGAGTGGCAACTGGGGTTTAACACAAAGAAGTGCAAGATCATGCACATAGGGAAGAGAAACTATGAAGCCACCTATAGGTTGGGAGGGGAGTTGCTGGCAGTCACAAGGGAATACAGAGACTTGGGCATCATCATCATCACAGATGACCTGAAATCATCCAAGCAGACCACTGAAGCAGTAGGTAAGGCTAGGGGAATGTTGGGATGTATTAGTAGGGGTATGACAAGTCGGAAGAGGGAGGTAATAATCCCTCTTTACAAAGCACTGGTTAGGCCCCATCAGGAGTACTGCGTGCAGTACTCGAGGCCACACCTTCACCAGGACATTAACCAAACTGAGGCAGTCCAGAGAAGGGCAACCAAAATGGTGCAGGGACTACATCCGAAAACATATGAGGACAGATTAACGGAACTCAATATGCATACCCTGGAAAAAGGGAGAGAGGTGATATGATTGAAACAGTCAAACACCTTAAGGGCATTAACAAGGTAAAACAGTCTAACATGTTTCAATATAAGAAAAACAGCAGGACAAGAGGATGCAGCATGAGATTAGAGTTTGGTAGATTAAGGGGTAATGTAAGGAAATTATTTTTCACAGAAAGGGTGGTGGATGCATGAAACAGCCTACCTTAGGAAGTGGTGGATATGAATACAGTGCAGGGCTTCAAACAGGCATGGGATAGGCATAAGGGAGCAATACAGATAAATATGATTAGATAGGTCAGTGACAGAGCAAATGCCAATGGCACATTCATAAGATAGAAAAAGAAATGGGCAGACTGGATGGGCCTTGCGGTCCTTATCTGCCGTCAACTTCTGTGTGTCTATTGTGAGGGTTTATTGATCATGACCTTAGCCTGAATACAGTAATCAGAGCCCACACATGAATTTGATGTTTCAGCAGTGCAGTTCATACATACAAACAAAACTGATAAGTCTTCCCAGTTGCATGTGTGGCATTTCATGGCAGACGTATCATCTTGTTCCGTTCGTAGCATACACTCCCTCATAAGGCTTCCCATCAGGCTCTGTGCCAAGACCCTTTGGAATTCTTTTACTCGGTTTTTAGCCATACTATAGGGATGCACACCCTGACCATTGCTTCAGGCTACAGATATCCCCTCATTGGTTCTGAAAGCCAGTTTACATGGCAACATTTTCATCGACGCAACCTGGGCACTTTGGCTGCTGTGGCGCAAATGCGGCAGTGTGGACACTTACCCAGTTGCTGTAAGTCATTCTCTTCTCCTCAGGCCACAGCAGCATTGGGGATGCATTCTGGAATGAGTGGTGTAAGCAACTATGTGTGTGGACAGGCTGCGCTGCTCGCTCTGCCCAGCCTACCTCCTTATAGTGTCCCTGTTGTCCCTGTCCCAGCAATAGTATGCCCTGCCCGCTGCCACTGTTTGTTCTGCCCTCCTCCCAGTCGTGTCCCATTAACAAGTTGCCAGTTATAAAAGAACCCCTTTAAGGTATATTTTATAAGCAGTGCTCACCAAAAATACATGTGGGAAGGTGCCATGGAGGAGTATTTGACACCCAATCCCAGGAAAAGTCAACGTCTGGCTGCTAAAGTCGGGAAGAAGTCAGCAGCTGTGTCAGCGAGCGAAAGCGCGGGTATCATATCGCTTTCGATGGCTGAAATATGTGTGCTGGGCTGCGAAGTGTCAGGGCAAGTAATTGAGGCAATGGAACCTCGGCTGTTGAAGTTGGAGAGCAAAATTGAACTGAAAGTGCAGGAAGTTCTGGAGCAACAAACGCTGCAGGGCAACAGGGTTGGTGAGATAGAAGACCGAATATCCAGACTGGAAGGCAAGACCATGGAAGTCCCTGGGCAAGTAGCAATGCTGCAAAAAGAGCTGGATGACTTGAAGGAATCATTTGACTATCAGGAAAATTATCATAGGCGCCTTAACCTGCACCTCAGGGGTCTCCAGAGGGTGTAGAAAAGGAGGATGTGTTGAAATTTTGTGCCCAAACTCTGCCGGAACTGCTGGGTCTGCACCCAAAAAATGGGCAACTGAAGTTAGAACGGGCCCACAGGGCCGTGATGCCTCGACCCCCTGGTAATCAGCCCCCCCGAGGCAAGTGATCATGAGATTCCATGCATTCCAGTATCGGGAAACGGTTCTAAAGGCATACCGTGAGAAAGGCTCCTTGGAATTTGAGGGTGCCAGGTTATATCTTCCACAAGGCTATTCGCTTCGTCTCCTTAAAAAGCGTAAGATGTTTAATCCATTAATGGCTCAATTAAGAGGCCTTGGAGTGGAGTCTTTCCTGATCTATCCGGCTGTTCTAAAAATACGGCATGAGGGCGCGACATTTTCTTTCTGGGAACTCCCTAAGGCTGAACAGTTTGTAAAAGATCTACAAAATAAACTGGCCAAATAAAGAAATGGGCCTGAGCTTTTTTTTTTTTTGTATCTTCCTTCTCTTCTGATTTACACTGGGACAATATGACTTGTGAAGTGGATTAGCACCTCTGAAGTTAATTGTTTTCTCCTTTTGGTTGCGACTCTCCCCTCATTTGTTCTGCCCAGATACTGTCAGGCTGGTTTTTTCTTTTCTTTTTTTTTTGATTTTGAGGGATGAGGAGCAGAATAACACCCTGTAATGAGAGTGTGTGTGCTCACGGTAAAAATGCGGGTGCCATTGACGAATCGGCCTGAGCAGACCTGAGAACTTTGGGATTACCCTGTGGAGTAGAGATATGCCGGCTATGTGGATCATACCTCTCAAGTGTCCCTGATTTTCAGTGATGTCCCTGATTTTGCCTCAAAATTTTACTCTGTCCCTCCTAAAATTTGTGTTTTTGTGTCTAAACAGTGGGGACTGAAAGCACAAAACAATGTCAAGCATTAAAGTTACAGACTTGTTCTTCTTTAGAAAATGCATTTTGCACTAAGCCCCATATTCTACCAGCTTTCTGGGTAGATATCTCAAATTTTGAAGATGTGTCCCTGATTTTGGTTCTTTGTCCCTGATTTTTTTAAGCCTTGTCCCTGATTTATGAGGCAGGAGGTTGAGAGGTATGATGTGGATGGGCTGCTGAGGCAATAAACCCGAAAGTCAGATAAGTTGAGAGGGAGGGATGGGCTTAGCGTGCTTCCTCCTGAACAGCGTGGAATCGCTAAAGTCTCTGACTGCACACGCCTTCAGTTTGTCAGTGGACATCTGAAGAGGGTACATGGGGGGAGAGGGATTGGGGAGTGCTGAATTATACGAAATGTACTTATTTTAGCCTGTGTAGGCTGTGTTTTTCGGTCAAAGATAGAGGGTTCAGGGGTTCTTTATAATCTAAAATTTTACGACTTGCAATCTATAATTTCTAAATCGCATTGTTTGCATACGGGTAAAGGCTGGTGCCGACCGTTGTTGGAGCAGCTGGGCAGTTTATCCATGGAGGGTATAATGACACGATGCTGGGTC
This sequence comes from Neoceratodus forsteri, assembly GCA_016271365.2. Lineage (NCBI taxonomy): Eukaryota > Metazoa > Chordata > Ceratodontiformes > Ceratodontidae > Neoceratodus > Neoceratodus forsteri. The sequence continues at coordinate 879,261,360 of CM057450.1, read as the reverse complement.
AGCAATGATGCCGATTGTGGGGTGTAATGGGGAATATTTCTTATTTGGTTTGGGCAGGGAGGAGGGGTGAAGGACATTATTAATCAAGTGGAAGACGAAATGGGGTGGAGGGAAGCAAGGGAGTTAAGGTTTACGTTTGTATTTTGTACATAGTTCATTACTGTTTTTTGTGTGATGCATTCTGTGATGGATACAAATTTTCAAAACCGGAATTCTGGAGGAATGTGCTGGGGGGCGGGGATTGTGGATGGCTACAACATGACTAGTCTACAGGAGTTGAAAGTGGTCTTCTGGAATGTCCGGGGGGTTAATAACCCGATTAAACGTACAACATTGTTAGCGGCACTTAAAAGAAAGGGGGCACAGGTTGCGCTACTCCAAGAGACTCACCTTTCAGACGTGGAGCATGCTAAGCTGGTTAGGGGCTGGGTGGGTAAATGCTTCGCTGCCTCGTACTCTACCCGCAAAAGAGGGGTTGCCATTCTTTTCCATAGGCAGTTACCAATGGAAATCACCAGGGTGGTGAGAGATCACCGGAATGGGAGATATGTTTTTATTGTGGGGTAATTATATGGGGAAACAGTTACCTTTGGCAGTGTCTATGCCCCTGCCATATATTTATTTATTTATTTAGATTTTGTTTACCAGTTAAGCCCTCCGAGACCAAAGATCCCTTTTTCTGGGGCGACCCGGGGTTGAGTACACCAACCACTTTACATTAGGATACAATAAGACAGTTTCAGAATACATACACAGTTTGTACATGAGGCAAGGGAACAGTAAGACAGTGTCAGAGAACATACAGTAAGAAACAGAGCCAGTGTACATACATTGGCAGTGGGGTACATTTGCCTACAGAGATATTAGCATTAGAGGTTAGCTAGTCCAGAGGGAGCAAAGAGTTTTGTCTGTTACCAGTTTAGAGGGGTGGGGTATATGACCCCAGGTTCTTCCCTGAACTCCTGGATTTACTTACGAAAGAGCAATTCCCGGGACTGGTTATGGGGGGAGATCTGAATTGTACAATGGACCCGGTGTTAGATCACTCCAAAGGTAAGGGGAGGAGGAGGAGGACGGAAGTATTGGGACAGTGACTGGAGGGAATGGCAGATATGGATCTGGTTGATAGCTGGAGGATGCTGTACCCAGGGGCCAGGGAGTATACTTTTTTCTCTAGCCCTCATGGGACATGGAGCAGGATTGATTACATCTTCCTGCCGAGGGGCTGACATGACAGAGTGGTTGATATAGCCCACAGCCCTATTCATGTGTCGGACCACGCTATGGTTATAGGGAGGATTCAGATGCGAGTGGGTAGAGGCCCCCCCCCCACCCAGTGGAGATTTCTGTAGTACATGCTTCCAAACCAGGAGTTTAGGGAATACCTGGTAGATCAATGGCAAGGGTACAAGGAAACTAATGAGGGAAGTGAGGTTCCAAAAGCCATATATTGGGATGCGGGCAAGGCCTTCATGAGGGGGGCCATTATAGCGTTTATGGCCAATTACAGGAGGGAGAAACATGAAAAGAGGCAGGAACTGGAAAAGAAACTTAAAGCTTTGGAAAAAAGGGTGGCCCGGGGAGAGCGGGAGAGGTGGTGCAATTATTAACGGCTACAAGGGAGGCACTGAATGCTTTGGTGAGAAGTGAAGCTACAACATCTTGGTTCTACTGTAGGCGGCAATGTTTGAGTGGTCTATACTGGCCCCTACTGGTGAGACTCCTATGAAGGGGGGGCAAATGCCCTACTAGAATAACAGGTATAAGAGGGAAGCGGAGGGTGAGTAGTGCTAGAACCCCAAAGGATAAGGAGTGCTTTCCGGGATTATTACAAGCAGTTATATAAGGGTGGTTTCCAGGGCAAGGATCAAATGATGAAAGACTTTCTGGATAAGGTGAAACTCCCCAAACATTTGCCTGCTCAGTGGGAGAGGTTAAACCAACCGGTAACGAAGGTAGAAGTAATTAAAGCCATAGGGAAATTGCAGAGGGGAAGGCAAGTGGCCCCGATGGATTCCCTGTGGAATACTACAGGACCTTGGCAGGGCAAACAGCGGAGGTGTTGTGTGGGCTGACGTGGGTTGGGGAGGAAGGGGAGTGTCCGGTGTTGCCCACTACATGTTTTGAGGCCCTGATCTGTCTAATACCTAAACCAGGCAAAGATGAGCTGGACATTGCCTCTTATAGGCCAATATCACTTTTAAATTGTGATCTCAAAATTATTTATTTATTTATTTATTTAGTTAAACATCAGTTTAGAAACCTTTGAGCCAGAGGCTCATTTACAAAGGTACCTCGTCACAAAGAGGACATCAGAACAGTAGTACAAGGGACACAGTACTTACAAACAAAAAAGTTACAGTTCAATTACAATTTTGTTACAATAGAGTACAATCTCCAACGAGCTAAAGATAACAAAAGGTGCAAAACTTATGGTCGGGGGAGAGCTGGTGGGGGTAGAAGGGAGGGAGATAGGGGAGGAGGAATAAGTAGGGAAAGGAAGGGGGGGAGCCGCTCAGTGAGCATTGTCAAAGAATTATAGCTAAAGTATTGGCCTTGAGGCTGGAAGATTGCCTGTCCGTGCTGATTCACCCAGACCAGACCGGTTTTATAAAGAGGAGATTCTCATATCATAATATGAGGAGATTGCTCAATGTGGTGTGGAGGGCAGGGCAGGGCAAACAAATGAAAAGACGTATATCATCTCTGTGAATGCTGAAAAAGCATTTGACAGAGTGGAGTGGGAATACCTCTTTGAGGTGTTGGGCCAGTTTGGTCTGGGTGAATCATATGTACAGTGGGTACGGGGTATGTACTGGACTCCCAGGGCCTGGATCTTGGTTAATGGTGAGCTCACGGATGCTGTGGATTTAGAGTGGGGGACGAGACAGGGTTGCCCTCTTTCTCCTCTACTATTCGCATTGGCATTAGAACCATTGGCTATAGCACTTCGTCAGTGCTCGGAGTTCCACGGGGTAGAAGGGGCTAGGAGCACAATACACAAAGTAGCCTTGTATGCGGATGATATGCTCTTATTTATCAAGCACCTGCAGATTTCCATGCCACCCCTGTTGGAGATAATAGATGCCTTCATGGTGTTCTCTGGTTACAAAATAAACCTTAGTAAATCGGAGTTGTTGTGCTTTCTAAAAAAAGAGGTAGAGGATGAAAGATGGGGACTACAGGTGAAGGATAAGTCTATTACTTATCTGGGTATAACGGTGGGTAGGACAATTGGGGCATTGTATGGGTTAAACTATACACCTTTACTCAAAAAAGTGGAGGGAGACCTGAGGTGTTGGATGCAGTTTTCCATCTCTTGGTTGGGCCGTATTAATTTGGTAAAAATGAATGTTCTACCAAGAATCTTATACCCCATGCAGATGATACCGGTGGGTCTGTTAAGAAGGGACATCCGTGGATTGAGAAAGTATTTACTAAATTTATATGGAGAGAAAGGCGCCCGAGGCCCTGCTTGCAGAGATTGAAAGCTGCAACAAGTGGGGGGGGGGGTAAACTTCCCAGACTTGTGGAATTATTATCTTTCAATACAGCAACGCTGTGTGGCAGATTGGGTACACAGACCAGCTGTGGCCAGTTGGGTTGACTTAGAACAATGGGGTTGTCCGGGACGACTGTCTGCCTATCTGCACAGTAGGGGTCTCAAAGCATTCTCAGCTCAGGGTGGAGGCCATCCATTGGTAAGGTCTGTGTTAGAGGCATGGAATTGCCTTAGGAAAAAACGGGGGATCTGTAAAGGCGAGACCCTGCTCCTGCCTGTGGTGGATAATCCCTTTTTTCTCCCGGGATTAGAAGACGGAGGTTTTAAAGAGTGGGAGAACAAGGGAGTACAGAGTACAGGGGATGTGGTTAAGCAGGGAACCTTATGCCTGTTGAGAGACATTGTGCAGGGTCTGGGGCTACAAAGGCAACAGGTATTCCGATACCTTCAGCTTAGGGCATTTTTGTCTAAAATGGATAGGGGAGGAGAGCCGGTGCAGAAATGGTGGGAGACGGAGTCCCTGATATACCTGGGGCAGAAAGATCCCAACGGATTTGTTAGAAAGTCTGCAAAACTAGGGAAACAGGATTGCCCAGGTTATACCCAGAAAACAAGAACGCCGTGGGAAAGAGACATAGGGGGTGACGTAGGACTCCTAGTGTGTAATAGATTCAAAGAAGCCTTTTATAAATTTGTGCATAGGCTTTATTGTCCCCCGGAGGTAGTGCATAGGGCATACCCAACCATATCTCCAATCTGTGGTAGGTGTGGAAGTGAGAGAGGGACGTATATGCACTGTTTCTGGGTGTGTAGAGTCCTTCAGGCTTTTTGGGGTGAGGTCATTAGGGAGGTTAGTCAAGTGGCAGGCTGTCCCCTGCGGGTAGAACTGATTGTGGGTTTATTTGGCATGGTTCCAGGAGAAGAGGGAGAATGGGAACCACTTCGTCGGTGGATGAGGGTAGTACTCATGTTGGCAAGGCACTGTATACAAAATACTTGGGTCACATGTGTAACACCATCCATTACGCAATTGCGAGACTTATTCTGCAAACATTAGCCTTGAAAGGCTGACCCTTATGCTCAAGAATAGAGGAGAATCCTTCTAAAGGGAATGGGCTCCCTTCCTGGCATCACTTAGTGGGGAAGAAGAAAATATATTAAGGATGGGATTGGGATAGAAACATACAGGATGCTTAGAGATCTATAAAGTAATGTCTACAGACAAATTTGGAGAAGATTAAATGTGGGGAAGAATAGATCGGAAATGTAAATGAAATAGTATATGGTAGAACTGGATTAGAGGTAAATATAATTAATATATAATCAATGTGATGTTAATTTATTAATAATTGTATCTGTAAAATATGGAATGCATCTGTCTGTTGTATGTCTGTTAAACACGTTGCTGTTGTGTGTTGTTTATGTTAAAAAATATTTTTGAAATTAATAAAAAGATTACAAAACACCTACACATCCCTTCTGCCAACATCCGACCTAACCAACTTCCGATCGTGTTTCCTCTTCCAGCAACAATATGCTCCGCCCACTGCCACCATGCATCCTAACCATCTCCCAATCATGTACTCAGTGTCCCCCACTCCAGAAAGAGATTTCCAGCCTTTGTTGCTTGTGATAAGAATGGAAGACTACTGGGCTTGGGAAAGGAAAACAGGCAGATACTGTCAGATGTATAGTCAACAGTGGAAAAACTCCAGCTGACCAATGACCCGGTTGAAACTAATGGCATAACTCTTCCCATGCACCAGTAGGTAACTTTAAATCCTCTCATCTCATTTGCCCTCTTTAACTCCCCCCCCCAAAGAAAAAAGAAAGGATAATGGTTATTATAATGTACAATTTTTGAGGGAAAAAGTAGTTCACGTGGTCACCATTATAGGCAAGTCATGTGACAAGCTAAATCACACCTGTCTCATGGCATTCTGTTTCTGCACTCCAAGTGAATCCTCTTTCATATCTATGCTCCTCTTTTGAAAAGAAAAGGTTTGTTCAGGGTTGCAATGGATTATCTGTCTTAAAGAGCAGCCCAAGATGTTCTAATGTAGGGAAAATAGAAATCTCACTCTCTCTATTATAAGTGTGAGCCAGGTGCCAATTTACTAAGAGTGAGGAGAAAGCATGGAGGGAAACTGCAGTGAAATGAATATACACTTGTCACAGCTTTGCTTTGTCTGGTCACAGCCATCTGCTGCAGTTAAACAGGTGATGGCTACACAGGTAAGAAGGGCCAGGTGTTCACATGTCCTAGCAGATAGCTAGACAAATGGGCAGACTAGGTCGGCCTGTCAGTCCTTTTCTGCTGTCACTCTTCTAAGTTTCTCAAGTAAAGAACAAACTGCAGCGGATAAATGATTGCAGCCACTGAAAGCAATGTGCAACTCCGTTTTCATAAAAATATGTGTGTAAAAAGGATAGCTTGCCAGTCTAGAAGAACAGCCCGAAGTTGGCAGCTAAGATTTCAACACAAAAAAGTAAAAAATCATGAACTTAGGGCACAAAAACCCGAGGTTGACGTACCAACTCTGTTTTGTGTGTGTGTGTGTGTGTGTGTGTGTGTGTGTGTGGTGGGGGGCAGTATTAGCAGTCACAAAACAGAAAACAGGAATGGGACCTGGGGATTATCATTTCTGATGACCTGAAGGGTAGCTAAACAGTGTGACAAGGCAGTGGGAAAGGGTAGCAGAATGCTCGGATGCATAGGGAGGGGTATCACCAGCAGAAAGAGGGAGGTAATAATACCACTGTATAGATTGCTGGTGAGTTCCCACCTCGAGTACTGTGTACAGTTTTGGAGGTCCCATCTCCGAAAGGACATAAATGGGGTGGAGGCAGAGCAAAGGAGAATAACCAAAATGGTACCGGACCTGCGTCAGAAGCCCTATGAAGAAAGGCTTAAAGGTTTAAATATGTACTCCCTAGAAGACAGAGGGAACTGGGAGATATGATAGACATGCAAGTACCTCACAGGAATAAACAAGGCAGAAGAAGGGAGCAGTTTCCAAAGGAAAAGATGCCCAAGGACAAGAGGTTACAATATGATGGGGGGGTGGGTTCAGAGGAAATGTGAGGAAGTACTTCTTCATGGAGAGGGTGGTGGATGCTTGGAACAGCCTCCTGGAGGAAGTGGTGGGGGGTTGGAATGGTCACAGGATTTAAGAATGCATGGTGTAGACACAAGGGAATCTTGGAAGCGGGGGTGGGGTGAGCCGTAGTCCAAGTAGGGTCTCCAGTAGCACTATAGGTAGGGGATTTATCTTATTTTTATTTATTTGTACATTGATTTACAACCTTTGAGCCAGAGGCTCATTTCCAAAGGTACCACGTCACATTGAGGACAAACGGAAATACATTTTGGTTACAGCATAAATGTCACATACTTGGGGTTACATAGAATGGTTGCATACATTTTAAACAATTTGGTAGACATTACAATGATACAGCTGAAAACATCCGGGTAATAACAGAGGCAATAGGCTATGGGGGAGAAAGTTGGGGAAGGGGGAGTTTGAGTGCTGCCCAAGGGGCGTTGTCAAGTGTGGAGAGATCAAGGCGCCATTTACAGACAGGCACAGCTGCAAGTGCTAAACAGTTAGCTCCGTAGGACAGTTTTGAAGGTGGAGATTGTGGGGGCTTTGGCGATAGGAGCAGGGAGAGAGGCAAACCAGGATGGACCTCTGTAGCAGAAGGACGTCTGACCATGGGTGATCCTGGATCTGGGGACCAGTAGACTGGTCTTGCTCGAGGTTTGGGTTGCGATAGTGGGTTGGGTGTGGCGGATGGAGGCTGTCACCCCCGGGGGGGGATAGCCTGAGTAGAGTTTTCTTTGTGAGGAGGCAGGTTTGATTGTGTAGCCGTTCATCTAGGTTTAGCAATTTTGCCTCGTCATAGAGATGACAAGTATGTGTGAGCCTGGGGGCACCAGTAATCAGTCTGCAGGCCTTATTTAGGGTGAGCCGAATTTTGTTGAGGGCGGTAGTGTCAGCCGCACCATAGACTGGCAGGCCACAGTCAACAAAGGACAGTACTGAAGATGTAACTGCCAGTCGGAGAGCGTCAGGTGGGAGGCAGTTTTTATGCCGGTAGAGGATGCCAAGCTGTATGTTAGTGGCGGATGCAAGGGCATCAATGTGGGTGTGGTAGGTGAGGGCTGAGTCGAAGGTGACCCCAAGGTATTTGTAGGAGCAGACTTGTTCAAGCGGTTGATTGGTACTAGGGAGGATTTGGAGTGGGAAGTTGCGGACTTTGTTTTGGGGGTGGGTGAAAAACATTGTTTTGTTTTTTTTAAGATTAATGACGAGTCTGTGCTCTTTAAACCAGGCCTCGGCATCATCGTCGGATTGTTGTAGAGTGTCCTGGAGGGAGTTGGGATTGCGATGGGTGGAAAAATGACGGCATTGTCTGCATACATAAGAATATTGCCAGAGCAGGCATTAGGCAGGGTGTTTAGATAGAAAGAGAAGAGTAGGGGCCCCAGGATGGAGCCCTGAGGTACCCCTGAGTGGATGGGATGAGTTTCGGAGAGTGTTCCATTGATTTTTACACATTGGGAGCGAGCGGATAGATAGCTTGAGCACCAGGCGAGAGGGCCAGTGGAGAAACCAGTGTGGCCTAGGGCATTCAGCAGAAGGGGGTGGGAGACAGTGTCGAAGGCCTTTGAGAGGTCAACGAACACTGCACCAGCTAGTGAGCTAGCGTCCAGGGAGGAGTGTAGGAAATTGGAGAACTCAACTAGTGCAGTGCTGGTACTGTGACCAGCACGGAAGCCATGCTGCTCTGGGCAAAGGATGTTATGTTTAGTAAGATATTCTGTAATTTGAATGGACACCATTTTTTCCAGGGCTTTGGAGAGGGGAGGAAGGATGGAGATAGGTCGGTAGTTCCCGGTAGTTATGGCAGACTGGGTGGGCCAAGTGGTCCTTGTTTGCTGACAATTTCTGTGTTTACTAACATGACCAAAGCAGCAGCAGGGCACTGCATAAATGTAATCATTTTTTGCTTATTGGAAAAAAAAAAAAAAGTGCTAGCACAGTACCTCTTCGTGTCTAGTACTAGATGCTAGGGTATTGCATGGGACCCTCCGCTTGTGTCAGCTCATGGTCCCCAGTGAGTTGAGGGCTGAACTGAGACACAAATTCTCATGGCCGTGCCAATCAGGGAACTGCTTTCTTGGAAATAACCACACCAGAAAAAAAGTTCCTTATGTTTTTGTGAAGGAGCTGAATGATTTAAGCCCACACCAAGTTCCAGTTGCAGAAATAATACCATTTTATGTAACAAATAACAGGCAGAGATGGTGTTACTACTGCTTGCCACTCTCACACCGGTACTTTGAGTGCAACGACTCTTTGTCAGGGGATGTGGCCATAGGAGAGGATGCAATATATTAAACACACACTGTCATACATATTCATTTATGCAAATTATCAGTAGAAAAGTTAAAAAAAAAACACTGACATTAAAAGAAGTGTGTGAGCATATGTAAAATGCCTTACAAGCTAATAACCACCTGGGTTGTGAAACACAAACATATTGCTCAGAGCATTTACATATAGGGGATACATGATGGGCAGGAGTGGGATATGGAAAATATTCTCACTCCTGCAGAGTGAGCTGTGTATTCTCACGAGTGAAAATTCACAGCTCACTCAGCAGGAGAGAGAATATTTTCCATATCCCATAATCTGCCCATCGTGTGTGTGATTCATACCACAGGGGTGAGAGCTTTAGGAAATTTTTTTCTGATTCTGTGTGTTTCCTTCTCATTCTCTGTGTGCTATAAGTGTGTGTGTGTTCTGAATGGACTGGGAGTGAGAAACACAGCTGACAGTGTTTTGCAAAGCTAATTGAGTGAGTCAGAGGCTCACTGAGAAAGACAAATTGCTGCAGGTAGCACTGAGAAACAGCTTTGTAAAAGAGTTTCATTTAGAATTCATGTTATTTTGAAGCTGAGATCAGCACAGTAATGGGCTAGGAAAGTTAGAAACACAATGGGACACAGGTGAGTCTTTTGCAAAGCTAATTGAGTAAGTTGCAGCTTCAGTGGGAAAGAGATGAGAAAGATTAAGGAGACAGTATAGCGCAGTGGTTTAAGGCTCTGAGCTGCAAACCTGGAGGCCTGGGTTTGAATCCCACAGCCCCCACTTGCATACTGTGTGATCCAGAGCAAGTCACTTAACTTTCTTGTGCTCCCAGGTTGCACCTGGAAACAAGCTTTCAGCTTAGTGTGTCTCTCTCCTGGTAAAAACAAAGGTAAAAGATAAACTATTTTCTGAAGCAGTTTCCTTTAGAGTGCAAGCTGCTGTGCAGTTATCTTCACTCTGGTGACATCAGCAGAGTATGGATAAATGTTGATATCCTCACTCTGCTAATGTCATCAGGATTTATCCTCACTGCAGTGGAAATAACACAGGATATCCGTGTATATATATATATATATATATATATATATATATATGTATGTATGTATACGCTTGGGCACGGTCGTGGCCCTATAATTAGGGTTAAGTAGCCTATTTATTGTTAAACCTCAAATTTTGCACTTAAATAACTTTGTAACCGGTCAATGGATTTGCACAAAATGTGGCAAGCGCTGTCCCGTGGGGTAGATCTCTTGACGTGGCAAGTTTCGTTCCAGTTGGATGTATGGATTCTGAGATCTGGATATCACCTTTTTTTTGCAGTTTTTTCCTCATCGCCTTGCGTCCAGACGGTGTGGAATTTTGGTGCGATTTTTTAATGGTAGATACAGCTTGGGTAACAGAACTGCCATGTGTTTGGTGAATAAGTAAGCAATAAGCCACGACAGGGTGTGCATTAGACACTTTAACACACAGCTAGGAGGCATAGTGGGGCACGAGGCCATCGGCCGAGTGCCTCCAGTCTTCTAGCCGTGTGTTAAAGTGTCTAACGCACACACTGGAGTAGTTTATTGCACTTATGAAATGGCTGTCTGTAGTGCAACTGCATTAGGTAGATTAAATTCTCAATTTTAAGTAGTAAAAAACATTGTATGTTTGTGTCAGTTTTAATAAAATAGTTCCTCTGCTTAAGTGTCCTGTGTGTTTCTTTTTTGCAGTGAAGGACTTTTGTCCAACAAAGGCTTCTGCAGTTTAGGTCTCATTGCATGGCAGTATTAAACCCCAAAATGATGTGTGGAGAAAGAGATTGCGGCTGGTTTTTTTTTGTTTTGTTTTTTTAAATTAAAAGACAAAACTAAAACTTCAAGGGTGGGCTGGTAGAGAGAGTGAGGGGGTGGGCTGCTATACAGATCGCACCTGTTCCATTTTATTTATAATACACAAATGAGCGTGTGGGCTGTGAGAGATATCGCTGTTCGTTTTATGCTGCATCCACAGGTAGAAGGATTTTTACAAATCAAAATAAGACATTTTCAAGAGTGAGCGGGCGGGCTCGAAGATAGATAGAGGAGCGGGCAGGCTGGTATACAGATCACGGCTGTTCTGTTTGTTTTTTTTAACACATGAACGAGTGTGTGGGCTGTTCATTTCATGCTACAGCCACAGGCAGAGGGATTTAATAAAAATCGAAATATTCAAAGACTGGGGCAATCTGAACAGGAGGTCAGAGGTATTTGTTTCATTTGTTACAGTTCGGCTGGCACCACTTATGGCACAAACAAGATGCCTGCATTTTGTTTTGTTAAGGTTCTGAGTGGGCAGCATCACCTATATCAATGTCCACTGCCCAGTGTTGGACCCTTTTCCTGTGCATCAGAATGAATATCACATCCCTAGCAGCCAACCAGAGCTCCTATTTTATGATGCCCATTTCATAAATATTAATCTGTTGCAAAGTTATTCAGTTTTTAAGTTTCCATTGTTTTCAGTGGGAAGAACATAACCCTGTATGCCGATGATGCAGTACTGTACATGTCCTCCAAAGACGTAGTGACATTGAACCATGCGCTGACAAAAGACCTACAACTCCTTGAGGTTTGGTTGGAGAGAAACAACCTCGTGCTGAATGGCAAAAAAACAAAGGAAGTGCTGTTCGGTCCAGCAAATTTGGGACCTGACAGGTCATCAATCCTGGCACCAACTCTCTCCAACGGATCAAAGGTTGAGGTGATCGAATCCATAATGTACTTAGGCATAACCTTAGATCAAACTTGCACTTTCAAGGCACACACTGACCAGCTGACCAAGTCTGGGAACCAGAAACTTGGTTTGCTATATTGCCTAAGCCCTTTTCTTAAACAGGAATCCCAGCTAAAGGTGGTAACTGGCACCTTACTACCCACCCTGTTCTACAGTGCACTGGTACTACTCTGTGTCAGGGGCAGAAATGCATAAGCTTAAGACCCTTTACTGCCGGGTAAGTCGGTTGGCATCAGGAGCCCAGCCCGTGAGCATCACTGCCAGATGCTGCAAGCCCTTTCATGGCCGCCGATTGAAGGGCAACTACAGTACTCATCACTGTTTGGCCTACAAACTTAGGCAGGAAAATGCCCCAAGCCTGGCCGGAATGCTATTGGCTGAACCTAATGATAGGACCCTTAGATCCTCAAGCCGCCAGCTCCTTAATGTGCCCAAAGTCAGATCATCCCAAGGACAGAGATCATTTCTTGCTAGCATCCCACCCATTTGGAACGCACTCCCAGAAAATATACAGGAATACACCTCCTTTGGAGTTTTTAAAAAGGGGCTCAAGGCGCACCTGTCTGAGCTCAACCAATGCAACTGCTACCGCTGATAACCCTTAGTTCAGTCACCATTTGCACCTCATGTTGTTACTGTGATTATCTGTAACCAAAACTGTCTTACATGGATAAACAAATGTCAAGTACAGATGATAGTTGTTATTGGATTGTGAACAGTTACTGTAAGTGCATGTTGTAAAGTGAGAAACTCAATGAATAATGTGTCTCTGTATACATTTCTACTGTATGTAATTAACTCTGGGTCAACCCCTGAAAAAAGGACTGTCGTGGTCCCAGTGGGCTTACCCGGTTACCAAAAGTAATTAAATAAGATCACTTTCCAGGCTAGAAGGAGAAAGTTCAACCAAGGATTGAGCTCACAAAAAAGGATTCTTTCTCATGAGACCCGTTCCTTTTTCATGAGAATAAAATCCTTTCTCGTTAGAGAAAAATCCTTTTTCGCGAGCCACCATAGTTTTTTTTCCCACAAAATAAAATGCATCTAAAATACATAAAAATGTTCTTTTTAAAATGTGTACTTTATTCCTTTTGCATCGTATTTTGTATACGTACAAAATGCCCCTTGTAAGTAACAACCAATGTGATACATACTTGCAGAAAAAAATACTTCATAATATACAGAAGTCAGTGTCCCTTACTTTAAAACCACTATAGGAGGGGAACCATATATTTACTTATTATATTAGGGGAGGCAGTGAGGGAAATAAAGGTAGAGGTGGTGTCATTGAATGCAAGAAGCCTAGGAAACAAATCTTCTGAGCTACAGGTACTCTTAGCAGTGTGGAGGGTGGATATTGCAGCTCTCACGGATACGTGGGCAACTGAGCACCAGGACTGGGATCTGGCAATCCCAGAATACAAATTATACAGGAAGGACTGTAAGGAGGGAAGGGGAGCGGGGTGGGGTGACAGTCTGTGTGAGAGAAGAGATCAAATGCACAAGGGACGAGGGAGAGGAAAGGAGAACAGAGGCAATCTGGCTGCAGCTTCTAGACTCTGGGTAGGAAATTGAGGTTTGGGGTGGTATACAGGCCGACGTCCCAGTCTGAGTAGCTTGACAGGGAGTTAGCAGGCCAAGTCAAAAAGGTATGTAGAAAAGGGAAGGTGGTCATCGTGGGGGATTTCAACTTGCCGGAGGTTGACTGGAGCATTCCGGTCACCTCCAGTGCTAGGGAGCAAGTGCTCCTGTATGCGACCCAGGAGGGTCTCCTGACACAGTTGGTTACTGTACCTACTAGGCTAAAGAACACTTCAGATCCGGTATTATCAAATGGGGAGGCAGTGAGGGAAATAAAGGTAGAGGACCCACTAGCCGACAGCGATCACCAGACGGTGTGGTTTAATATCACGATGTGTGGGGAGCCAGAGAAATCAGTTACTCGGGTGGTAAACTTCAGGGGGGTGGACTTTGGGAGGATGCAGGAAGTACTGAAAGGGAAACTGGAGGGTATAAGGCTGGAGATGGACGTGGAGCAGAAATGGGATATTATTAAACAGGAGGGGGGGTTACAGAGGCAACAGAATCCTGCACCAAGGCACAGAGTAAGAGGTGCAGAGCAAGAAAACCATGCTGGTTGAACAGCAAGGTTGTGGAGGTGGTGAGGGCAAAACAAGTGGCGCACCAGAGGTTTAGGAGGACAGGGAAGGAAGTGGACAGGGAGGAATATGCAAGATGGTCCAGGGAGGTAACCAGAAAAGTGAGAGAAGCCAAGGCCTAAAGGGAGCTGAGATTAGCACAGGGAATTAATGGGGGGAGAAAGACTTTTCAGATACTCGGAGGGAAGACAAGGAGACAATAGTGAGGATAAAAGGGATGGGGGAGTGGACGGAAAAGGGGAGAGCAGGCAGAAGCACTGAATCAGTACTTTGCTCAGTGTTCACAGAAGAAAAGGGTGGACCTCTACCAGCTTGGGCTGGGAGGGTGGGGACAGGGGGAGAGGAGGCAACAGATGGAAGAATTGAGGCAAGTAGAGTCCTAGAGGGACTGAGGGCACTGAAGGTAGACAAGGCACCAGGGCTGGATGATATCCACCCCAGGGTGCTGAGGGAGGTGGCGGAGGTGTTGGCAGCTCTGTACAGCACCTCACTGGAGTCGGGATGTGTGCCACTGGACTGGAGGATGGCACATGTAGTACCATTGTCCATTACACAAGAGCGGGCCAAGGGATGAACCGGGTAATTATTGTCTGGTAAGTCTCACCTCCATAGTGTTCAAACTCGTGGAAACGATACTAAAGGAAAGACTGGTGTTGTACCTGGAGGACAGTGGTCTCCAGGATGTGAGGCAGCATGGGTTTGTTTCAGGGAAGTCTTGTCAAGCCAACCTCATACAGTATTATGACTGGTTGACAGGTGAGCTGGATAAGGGTCATGCGGTGGAGTTCTTTACTTGGACTTTAGCAAGGCCTTCAATTCGGTGCCTCATGGGCGGCATGGGGGGGAGCTAACTGGTGTAGGGGCAAAAATGATGAACTGGATTACAAGCTGGCTGAGTGACAGGCTGCAACGGGTGGTGGTGAGAGGGGAGCTCTCAACGCCAAGGCCGGTGACGAGTGGGGTGCCACAGGGCTCTGTGTTGGGACCGGTCTTGTTTGGGCTCTTCATATCAGACATTGCACACGGGGTGGTGAGAAGGTAAGTCTGTTTGCTGACAACACCAAAATCGGAGCAGTGGTGGATGGAGAGGAGGGATGGAAGCAGCTGCAGGGGGACCTAAGCAAGCTAGAGGAGTGGTCAGAGAGGTGGCAGCTGGGATTCAATGCAAAGAAGTGTATGGTTATGCACTTTGGGGTGAAGAACCCAAGGAGAGAGAACTGGCTGGGTGGGGTTAAGTTGGGGATCACTGAGGAGGAGAAGGACCTAGGGGTAATGGTAACAGGGACCATGAACAATACTGCCCAGTGCAAGAGAGCGGCTGCAAAAGCGAACAAAATGCCTCGGTGCATAGCGAGGGTTTTTTCGTCCTGGCGAAGAGCGGTGATCTTGCCCCTTTACAGGTCGCTGGTAAGGCCACACTTAGAGTATTGTGTGCAGTTTTGGAGGCCATACCTAAAGCATGATATCAGGCTACTGGAGAGGGTGCAGAGGAGGGCAATAAAGATGATATGTGGAATGGAGGGGAGAGACTATGACAGCAGGCCGGGAGACCTGAATATGCATCACCAAGTGCAAGGTGTTACATCTTGGGCGGGGAAACCCTAAACACAGGTACACCCTGGGAGGGGAGGCGCTGGAGGCCTCAGTAGGGGAAAAAGACCTAGGGGTCATGGTGGATGCATGTTTGAATAACTCTGAGCAGTGCAGGAGAGCGGCTAGCAAGGCAAACAGGATGCTGGGATGCATCGTAAGGGGGATCACCTCTAGGAGCAAGGAAGTGATTCTTCCGCTGTACAATGGACTGGTTAGACCACACCTTGAGTACTGTGTACAGTACTGGAGACCACACTTGAAGAGGGACATACAGCTCCTGGAGAGGGTACAGAGGAGGGCAAATAAGATGGTACGAGGGCTAGGGGATTTGACGTATGAGGACAGACTTGAAGAGCTCTGCCTGTTTTCATTGGAGGAGAGGAGAGACAGGGGAGACCTGGTTGAGGTCTTCAAGTACCTCAAGGGAATAAATAGGGTAAACATGGAGGGGATCTGTAGACTAAAGCAGGGAGGTATCACCAGAGGGCATGGTTTGAAGGTGGAAGGGTGAGGGGGGAAAAGAGGAGGAGGTTTTTCACTGAGAGGGTGGTGGACCCTTGGAATGCACTGCCTGGCGAGCTGGTTCAGAGAACCACAGTGGAGGGCTTCAAGAGAGGGTGGGACAGACACAGAAAGTGGATGTATCAGATGAAGGCCTGGCCCGGGGGGGTGGGGATGGATGATAGGGGTTTCTGGAACACAGGGAGGGGAGGGCCTCGGCACCCAACTAGGGATCTGAGGTTCGAGCAGACTCAATAGACCATAAGGCCTAATCTGCTGGCAAATAGTATGTTAGTATGTACACCCTGGAGGACAGAAGGGACAGGGGGGACATGATAGAGACATTCAAGTATCTGAGGGGAATCAATAAGAATGGAGCAGATGGGGTCAATAAGTTAAGGAGGGGGAGGGTCACAAGGGGGCATTGGCTAAGAATAGAGGGGGAAAGATTTAGGAAGGAAATGAGGAGACACTATTTCACAGAGAGGGTGGTAGCAAAATGGAACACCCTACCAGAAAGGGTAGTATCATGTAAATCTGTGAACAGCTTCAAAGGCATCGGACAGGGAACAGGGGAGAGTGAGGGGGGGGGGAGGTTGGGGGTGGCAGTGGGATGACAAAGGGGAGGGGCAGCTGCAAACTAGGGGTGTTGGCTACACACTTGAGCAGACTTAGATAGACTGGGTGGTCTGTTTCTGCTGGTACATTCGTATGTTCGTATTACCAGGAACATTTTTCGAAATGCTGTGGCGTACAGCCCAAGAGCACGTGACTAATATCTGTATTTTCAATACAAACAGCAGCGTACCTGCTTCAATAAAGTCCTCTCCGAGCCCCTGCTGGTGACCTCCAGAGTGCCTCAAGGCTTGGTACTGGGTCCCCTCCTCTCTCCTTCTTCATCAATCAACTACCCATGGTTACTACCAGCTGTAACGCCACCATGTATACAGATGATCTGGTAATCCTGGCTCACTCCCAGAATGCCACTACCCTAAACCAGAACCTGACCGATGACTTTAACAGGGTATTTTCATGGGTTAATAGTCACAAGCTGGTCCTGAACCTGAAAAAGACACAGGCTATGCTCTTTGGCTCAGTGGCTAAAATCAAAGCCTCATCGGCCTGCTTACACGTCACCAGCGCAGATGGATCCTCACTACCCATAGTGAGCTCCATCAAATATCTGGGGGTAACACTTGACCAACTTGACATGAGTAATCATATCCTTAACATCTGCAGAGTGACAAACTGCAAACTGGGTCTGGCCTATAGGGCCAGGGATAACCGTACACCGGCAGCCAGGCTTCCCTAGCGAAGGGTGTGCTCCTTCCCTCCCTCAGCTATGGGCTGCACCTATTTGCTCGCTCTCCAAAGACACATCTCACCCGGTGGTACACTGCTTACAGTAACATTTGTCGTTTTGCCTTGGCTACCCCCCGACTCACCCACCGTTGTGAACTATATGAGAAACTCTGCTGGCTCTCACCAGCTAGATACCTTGATTTTGGTTTGGGATGCCTGTCTGGGAAAGTGATCAGAACTAGCACCCCCCAGGGCTGGCCCGGCTTCTGCCTAAACTAAATCCCACCCCTCCCAACTTAGGTCTCTCACATCAGGGATGCTCAAAGTTCCTCCTACCCGGACCCTCATGGGGGATAGGGACTTTGCCATAAGTGCGCTCAGACTCTGGAATTCGCTGCCTGTGGATATCCGAGCTGCCCCCTCCTATCTGAGTTTTCGAAATTCCCTGTGGGGTTTCCTAAAACTAGCATCAGAGTGTGACTGCCCCAAAACCTCCCTAGAGTAAAGTGTCAAATTGTTTTGTCTGAACCTCCCCAGGGTGTCTCCATTGAATTCCTGGAGATATTTTCCCCACTGTATCAATGACTTCTGACTACTCCTGCCTAAAAAGCCTTGGGCATTTTTACACCCATTATTGCTCCACGGTCATAGGCTAACCATGACATATTGCACCTTGGTCACTTGGTAGAAACTTGTACTACCAAGTGTTTCTGTTTCTGTCTAACATGTGCATATTTAGAAAAATGTGATGAGCTGTATATACTTGTCCGCGATCCAACTAGCCTAGGGGGTGTATACGACATGTTATAAGTTATATTATGACCAATCCAGTCCTTGAGCTATGCTCCACTCCTATGTATGATGACCTGTATATATCTGTCAGTTGAACTACTAGTCTAGAGTGTATAATCTGAAATGATGCATTTCCCACGTTTGTTTACTGTGACAAAAAACTGTACTCTCTTTGCCATGTCTCCTTGACTGTTGTTCCTCATGTTGTATTCTCCCGGGTCGTTCCTGAAAATAGGCATAATACTTGTCTAGTGTACTTACCCGGTAAACAAAAGCTAAATAAATAAATAAATATGTATCTATATATCTGCCCCTAAGGGCCATTAGTGCCATGCATACCCCTTTATGTTATCAAAATCAGTTCAATATGTACTTAGTCATTGTGTACTATTATTTCTAAACTTCTGAGAATTATAACAATTTAAACTTTAAAGCCGCATTACTACCAAACCAGGAAATGATCCGTTACAACTGTTGTAGCGCCACAGAAAATATGGCGGCTGCTGTCTAGTACAGCTGCTGTCAATGCAGCGAGCAGCAGACATGTAAACATAAGCATAAGATAATTGAGCAAATTACGGGGTGATTGTACATTGCCGGTGGGAAAGAGAACAAAGTACATGCTCAGGAGAGCACAGGAAGTAAACTGTAGAAAAAGCTCAGATTATTGTTACATTGCACTGCTACTTTAAAGTGCCCCAGATTAAACAAAACACTTTTAGAGAAGAAATATTCCCTTCTATCAATGGGCAGCCCACTATTTCTTATTCTAAGGCCAACAGTTTTATATCAGCTACAAGGTGGGAGTGCGATTCAGGAGTCCCTGGTCGCGACTGTCTATCTAAGATAGATGCTCCTCCAATTACACTTTTTAGTCTTACCAACTTTTAAACGATTAATTATTAAGGTTTAAGGAAAAAACTGTCAGAGCAGTACTATGAAAAGACCCTTTCACAGTGCTAAGGCTGGGGAAATATGTTATACCCCCTGCAATTACTTTTACTTATAAGGAGAAAAAACATAAAGGATCACAGTTCTCATGTGCCCTCTTCTTCTCCTTCTTCGGTCTCAGCGCTCCTCGTAGCTTTCCTGGCAGCTGCCATCTTCGCCGCCCACTTCCAATCATCAGATGGGTCTGTAAAAATATAGACCTTACTGTCCTGCACAATTCTTTTTTTTTTTTCCTTTTCATTTTCTTCTTTTTGCCGTCTGCCGCCTATACCTCTGCACCTTCCTGCACACCACTTCCTCGCTCACCTCCCCCAACTGATACCCCTTGACTTACCCCTTCAGGGTGGGGCCAATGCCGTATCCATCTCATCTCCATCAGGAAAGGTGCCGGTGACCAGCATTACTTCCCTGGCTCCCCCCCCCCCAGGGTGGGGTTCCGGGTTGGACGGCGCATTGGAGCCATGATTGGTCAGTGGGGGAGGCTTGAGCAATGAAGGCCGTGGTGCCAGGCGCGCACATCATTCTGGGCCAGCAAGGTTTTGATCTTGCCCCAGGGGCGGGGCGTGCAATGAAGTCCGCGCCTGCCCCTCCCCTCTTGTACTAGGTGCTGGCGCTTGTGCTTCCCCCCAGCCTCCGGCAGGAGTCCTCCACACGCCGGACACACACCCAACCCTCCCCCCAGAGAAGTAGAGCAGCCCTAGGGATGCTCAATCCTTCTCCCCTGGCTGGCCCTCTGGCTCCTCGGGTCCGTTCCTGAACCCGGGTCGCCGGTGTCGCAAGCGGAAATCCAACCGTTATACAAGCGAGCTGGCCATCCTGCACAATTCTTAGTTTGGCCAGGAACTGAATGGTATGGGGTATGTTAAGGTCTCAGAGTGTCCCTCGCACCCCATCAATCTTTTTCCTCCTGAGATGGGTGGCATAAGAAATGTGTACCGAGGCACTTTCAAACGACAGTGATCCATGCCTCTTTGTCAGGTTCAGCAGCTTGTCTCTTGTGGCCATGCTGTCCATAACTGCCATTAAAACCCTCAGGAGCTCTTTCAGTGGTTTTGATCTGTGCAGCAGGCAGTAAGCTTTAATCACTCATATCTCTTTGTCCTTCAGCTGGTGCACAGATTGCTCTGCCAGCCAATCTGTTATAAAAAAACATGCGGAGTCACCTTCTGCCGCCTCAAGCAGACCCACGAACCATAGATTCTGACTACGGATTTGATTTATTTATTTGTTAAAAATCGGATTTGCAGCCTTTGAGCCAGAGGCTCGTTTACAAAGGTACCTCATCACAGAGAGGACAACACTGTTACAGTTTTGCAGCAGTCAGACATACAGGTTCACATAGATTATACATATATATCTTTACGTAGATTTTACAAAGATTTTACATACAGTAGAATATATACAGTATAACAAAGTTTGTACATTTCAGGTTATTAGGTGAGTACCTACAGGCACCTGGCAGAGGGGAAAGGAACCTGGTGGGAAGGGGGGAGAGAGGAGGAGTCGTCAGTCCGGAGGATTCTCCAGAATCTCCAACCTATTAGCAACGTGTTGCTGCTCTTTGGCCCATTGGAGAGTAGTGCTTTGGCAAACCGTGGTATGGTGCTTCATATCCTCCACTTCACCTTGTAATGTGTCCACCGCCTGTTCAACTGTGGTAATTCTGCATGCCATGAGGTCCAGTTTATTATTAGTGGAGGCCGAGGAAGCCAGGAGTTGGCGCATCTTCCACCCAAGGGACTGGACCATTTCTTCCAGCTCGTCTCTCTCTGATAAACCTCCTAGGGTGGATCTGGTGCTAGGGCCTGCTGGGGGGGCCTTTCCCTTCATCTTTTTTCCACTCTCCCGTTGTCGGATTCTTATGAGTCCTTCCCATTTTCTGCTCGATTCTGTCTCATTTCAAAATATGTAAGTTTTAGTTGGATTAGAGTTCAAAAATTTTTATTTATGTTATTCAAAATGTAATTTTCTCAGGAGCTGATGTTCACCTTGGGCTCCACCGCCACCCCAATACAAATGTTCTGTACCATTTTACAAATCAAACACCAGAACTAGCTAAATGGGAGGGTAAATACTTTTCTGGGCACCTGAAATCCCAGGTGCCCAGCTTAGCGAGAGGAGCCTTCCATCGTGTTCTCTGTATGGGAACAGTGGATTTTCTTAGTTCTGCAGCCACAGCTGAACTCCTGCTGCCGGCTGCAGTGTGAGTTGTGAGCCCCCTCAGCCTGATGTGTAGTGGCACCCCTCACTCCCCAGTCACTGTCTCCCTAAATAAAATATATATTCAAACAACATGAAGTCTTGCTGTATTCTGACTAATGCAGTTAGCCCCAGCCTTTAAACTGCCCCGGAGAACAAGGGGTTAAACTTTCTATGCAGACCATGGAATGCTGAGCTCGAGCTCGGTTGATGTCTCCGTCTGCTTCCCTTTGAAATCTAACTGTCAGATTCTTTACTCCGCCTCACTGAACAGTCACTCCGGAGATTTCGCCTGCAGCTCGGTTCGAAAATCGGTTGAAGTGTCAGTTTACTGTCGGTTTTTAACCGAAATTTATTTCTGCATAGTCGGTTCAGTCTCTGTCTGTGGTACCGTGAGTACTAGATAGCTTTTGTACTGTTTTTTCTGTGTAGAACTTGTAAAAGTGTGGATTGGTTCGGCTGAACCGATCATTTGTTGATTCTTGTATCTTACTTTAGTGTGTGGTTACCGGTCCTTATCGGTTCTAAAAAAAAACGTGTTTGGTACGGTTTTTCCAAGACCCGTGACATGGTTAGGAACCGATAAGGGAGTCTTCCCTGGCAGTTGCCAAAAAAAGGGTAAGTTGGTGAGGTTGGATATGTCTGAGAAACCCTCTGAGAAACCTAACAAAAAAAACGGGCCCACTGGGTTTCAACACTGCAGTGAGTGTGGGGAGGTCTTTGCGAAGGCCGATCCCCACACCACCTGTGTTTATTGTCTGGGGTTTGAACACCTCAATTCAGACTGCAAAATTTGTAAAAACTTTCCCAGATTTACCCATGGGAGTCCGAGAAGGCCACTGACCCGGATGGACAGCTCGGTTCGGTTCCGACCGAACCAGAAGGAGTGCCCTCTGACCAGGGCAATACTTCTTCGGGAAAAAGGAGAGCCGATCCCAAGGGTTCGGTTCCGACAAAAAGAAAACGCAAAGAAGAATCGGTTCGGATCTAGAAGCCCATGTTCTGACCGCCGAGGAAATAGCCAGAGCGATTCGGATTGTGCAATCGCTTTGCCCGGTTCCGACCAATCCGGCACCTTTTGGCAGGGGCTCAGTTCAGTTGGTTCCCCCAGTTCACGATTATACCCCTGAAGAATTTTATGAACCGGAGTTTGAGGAGGAGGGGGAGTTTGAAGATAATGATGGTGATGGTGAAAGTCTGGATGTGCCTGTTGAGCCGGACATCTCCCCAGACAGACCTTCAGGTGTATCCCCTCCTAGGCTTTCTGAGTTCCCTTCCCACTTTATGTTCTACAGAAAGGTGGCTGAGACCCTCCAGCTTCCTATGGAGGAGGCAATGGAGGATCAAGAGGAGCCTGATTTTGTGGAAATGATGGACATCCCAGAGTCCAGGAGACTGTCTGTTCCCCTTCACAAATCTTTTGGGAAGCAGACACAAAAAATCCTGAAGTCTCCCAATTCTATACCTCCTGTTGATAGAAGAATGGACAAGAGGTATACACTTTCAGGCTCGGATACGGAGTTTTTATATCGGCAATGCAGCCATGTTGGGGTTGTGCAGGCTGCTGCCTGTGATAAGGCAAACATTCCCTTGGCTTCACACCCCCCCAGACAAAGACTCCAGGAAGATTGATGCCATAGCAAAAAAAACAGTACATGGCATCTTCCTTGAGACTCAGGCAGGCGAATTATATGGCCTATACAGCCAGGTACCAGAAGTCCAGGTGGGACACTGTACTGGCACTGGCTAAACAGGCCTCCCCAGCTAGCCAAGGAGCTGGAGGAGGTGGCTGCAGATGGGATTGAGGCATCAAAAGTTCAGTTTCATGCTGCTGTGGACTCCAGTGATGTGTCATCAAGAGTCACGGCTACATCTGTGGCTCTTCGGAGAATGGCTTGGCTCAGATGTACTAGCCTCTCGCAGGATACCCACGCTAAGGCCATGGATTTTCCTGTAGTGGGCAGTTCTCTGTTTGGGGAGCAGACAGAGAATTACATGAAGAAAATGGATGAGTACAGGACCACTTACAGGAGTGCTCAGGCCAAAGAGAGGCAGACAGCTCCTCAAAGGTAGCAGTCTAGGGGCAGGCTTTTTCATAGGCCTTTTTACCAAGCAAGGGCCTCTTCTCCCTTTTCACAGAGGGAGAGGCAGAAGGGGGATGAGCAAGGCTGCATCCACTCCTCAGCCTAAAGCCCCTGCCAAGCAGACACCCTGATGGTCCTACCCGGGTCGACTCTCCTATTCCAGTAGGGGGCAGGCTGACTTCCTTCGTCCAGGACTGGATGTCTGTTACATCAGACAAGTGGGTCCTGGAAGTAGTAAGCCAGGGACTGGTTCTCAGCTTCAAAAAAATTCCGAAGATGAGAGCCAGATCTTTTCCACCTGCAGGTCTCTCAGGAACCCTTGCCCTAGAGGCAGAGGTTTCATCCCTATTGGCTTTAAGAGCCATAGAGAGAGAGTACCTACCCTACACTGGGGCAAAGGTCTGTACTCCAGGTACTTCCTTACCCCAAAAAAGACGGAGTGGCGACCCATCCTAGACCTAAGATTCCTAAACAAACATCTTTTAAAACCAAAGTTTAAGATGGTAACTCTGGGAATAATCCTTCCCTCTCTATGTCCAGGGGACTGGCTAGCCTCCCTGGACCTCAAAGATGCCTATTTTCACATTCCCATCAGGTGTTCCCACAGAAGGTACCCCAGATTCGGGTTGCCCTCAGGCCGCTATCAGTTCAGAGCAATGCCCTTTGGCCTAACTTCAGCCCCAAGGGTTTTCACAAAGTGCCTGGCAGTAGTAGTTGCCTTTCTAAGGAGGCGAAAGATTTCCAGTTTTCCATATCTGGACGACTGGCTAATAGTGGGCCAGTCTCCAGACCAAGTCAAGTCAGACCTGCAAGTGACCCAGCAAGTGCTCACTTCTCTAGGATTCCTTCTCAACCTTCCCAAGTCAGTTCTTGAGCCAGTCCAGCTTCTTACCTTTATAGGGGCAGAGTTGGATATGGTCAAAGCAAGAGCTTTTCTTCCCCTGGAAAGGGCAAGGGTTCTTATAGAACTAGCCTCTTCCTTCAGCCTTCAGGTATCTTGACCAGCAAGACATTTCCTCCAGCACTTGGGCCACATGGCAGCTTCTACGGCAGTGATCCAAGGGGCAAGATTCCAGATGAGGGACATTCAGTTCCATCTGAGGGCCTTTTGGTCTCAGAGGAAGGATTCCCTTACCAAACTGATCCCAGTGACTCTGACCTTGATCCAAGCCCTTCAGTGGTGGCAGGATCAGGACAATTTAAGGCAAGGGGTCCCATTTGCCACTCAGTCTCATTCAGTGGTCCTTACCACGGATACTTCCCTTCTGGGCTGGGGAGCCCATCTTGGGGCCCTCACTGCCCAGGGACTGTGGTCCCATCAGGAATCCCTTCTCCATATCAATCTCCTAGAACTCAGGGCAGTTTTTCTGGCCCTGCAAGCTTTTTCTCAGTCAGTACAGAACAAGGTGGTTCAGGTCAGAACAGACAACACCACCACCACCATGTGGTACATCAACAAGCAGGGAGGCACTCGGTCTACGGCCTTGTTCACAGAAGCCATGAAGTTGTGGTCCCTGGCTTATTCCCTGCAAACCTCTCCGATAGCAGTTCACCTTCCAGGGAAGAACAATATGCTGGCAGATGCACTGAGCAGGATCTCACAGGGACATCACGGATGGTCCCTGGACTCTATTGAAGGTGATTTTTTCAAGGTGGAGCACTCCAGAGATAGGTCTTTTTTGCAGCCCCAGACAATCACCATCTTCCTCTCTTTTGTTGCAGACCCTCAGTCATGGGCTCAGTCCCCCTGGATGCTCTGATTCTGAACTGGGAAGGGAAATGTCTGTATGCCTTCCCTCTTCTGTTCAAAGTTTTAGTCAAGATAAGGTCACAACCTTGCAAAGTGATTCTGATTGCTCCAGATTGGGCCAGACAGCCCTGGTACCCCCGTTGCTGTCCCTAGCAGTTCATCTTCCCCTGTCTCTTCCCAGGAATTACAACCTGTTAACCTCCTCTCAGGGGAGGATTTGGTACCCCAATCTTCAGTCTCTCAATCTCAAGGCATCGCTCTTGAAGAGTTAGAGTTTGCAGATTTGCATCTGTCTCAGGGGGTTCTGGATATTCTCAAAGCTTCTCGAAAGCCCTCCACCAGAAAGACTTATAACTCCAAATGGAAGAGAGTCAGCATTTGGTGTTCCAAGAAGCATATTTCTCCATATACTGCTGAATTGCCTACGGTTCTGGATTATATGGTCCATCTTAATAGCTTAGGCCTCAGACCAGCTACTCTCAAGGTGCACTTGTCAGCTGTTTCTGCTTTTCTGTCAGTGGGGAAGTCTTCCTCACTATCATCTCATCTCATCCTGTGTTCTGTAAATTTTTTAAAGGATTGCTTCATACCAATCCTCCCTTTAGATACCCTGCCCCTGCCTGGGATTTAAATGTTTGCATTGCTCAACTTATGCAGCCTCCTTTTGAGCCTATGTCCTCAGCAGAGCATAAGTACTTGGCTTGGAAAACTGTGTTTTTGGTAGCCATTACCTCTGTCAGACGTATCAGTGAATTGCAAGCCCTGTCCGTGGAACCTGATTTTGTCTCCTTTCACAGGGATAAAGTGGTCCTTAGAACCAATAGAAAGTTCTTGCCCAAAGTGGTTTCAGATTTCCACTTGAATCAGTCTACGTCTCTTCCTGTTTTTCTTCACTGAGCATTCTTTCTCAGGAGAAAGGAGGCTACACAGTTTAGATGTTAAAAGAGCCCTTAGCTACTACATAGAGTGTATTAAGGGTCACAGGTTTGAGTCCCTCCAGTTGTTCCTCTCTTATGGAGAAGTGGGAAAGGGAAAACCTGCCACCAAAATAACTATTGCCAGGTGGATTGTCTCTTGTATACAATTCTGCTATGAGAAACTGGGAAAGATTCCACCCTCAGACCTGAGGGCTCACTCTACAAGAGGTACAGTTGCTTCCCTGGCTGCTGCCAGGGATATTCCTCTCTTAGAAATTTGTCTATCAGCCACCTGGAAAACAGTCCATACCTTTACCAAGCATTATTTTCTGAATATCCAGGCTAGGAGTGATGCTCGGTTTGGCACAACAGTACTTCAGAGCCTATTCCCAAAGCAGGTTCTGTCCCTCCTCCATGGAGGTACTGCTTGGTAGTCTGCATTACTCAGAGTACAGCAAGACTTCATGTTGTTTGAAGAAAAAATTACTCACCTTAGTAATTATGTTTCTTCTATTGGAGTCTTGCTGTATTCTGACCCCCCGCCTCCCCTCTCAGAACCTGGTTTTTGGGAAGTGGGTGGACAGGCGCAGTGTTGCACCTCAGGGATGCTCCTTTACACCCTCTGCTTTTTTGTTTGGGTGTTTATTTTGTTGTTGTTCGTATTTGAATTGGTTTTGTGTTTTGTGTTTCCTGACTTGAGTCTTCCTTTGGAAATCCAAAACTTTTTGTTGCCAGTTGGCTAGTAAAAATTTGCAATTTCCACATAGGATAGCTAGTGAGTTTTTGCTCGTAAGAATCTGACAGTTAGATTTCAAAGGGAAACAGACAGAGACATCAACCGAGCTCGAGCTCGGCATTCTATGCTCTGCATAGAAAGTTTAACCCTTTGTTCTCTGGGGCAGTTTAAAGGCTGGGGCTAACTCATTAGTCAGAATACAGCAAGACTCCAATAGAAGAAACATAATTACTAAGATGAATAATTTGTTCTTCCTTGCTGTCTGGTGGCACCCCCCACCCTCTGATCGCTGTCCCCTAGTCCCTGTTTTTTTTTTATTTATATAATCTGACACCGGGATGCCCACCCCCGGTGTTGGATGCCTCCCACAGCATGTTGTTTTATTAACTAGCTGACATCGGTGGACCCAATCCCCGTGTCAGCATTCAGAGCCCTCCAGCAATGTGGGACACTGAGGAGCCCACTCTCAGTGTTCCAAGATGGTTTATTTACATTTTTGGTACCTGCACTGTGAAAACTATCCACTGACATCTTTTTTTTTTTTTTTTAACCTGAAACGAAGAAAACGGTCCCTTGTCGCCGCTGACCCCCCCCACTGAGCACCCGCCTCCCCACATCCCCCTTACCCTATACTTACCAACTGATATAGAATTCTGTCATCTTCTGTGGACTGAGACACATGTGCACTCTTCAGAGCTGAACCGTGAACTGAGGAATAAAGGCAAGTGCCATATAATGTATTTAAATGGCATTTTGAACTTATGTTCATAACCTTGTCATTTTTTGGAATTTTTTCACCAAATTTTCAACATGGCCTTTTTGGTACCCCACCTTAAGAACACTGCCACTGTCATTTTGTTAATCAGGCCTGGAAGATGATTTTGCGGTCCCTGCATGAAATCACATTTTGGGACCAAGTAATGAAATATCATCAGTATTGTTCATGAGGTGGTGTCCCAAAAAGGCCATGTTGAAACTTTGATGAAAATATTCCCCAAAATGGCCATGTTATGAGCATTCATTGAATTTTTTCTATGCATGCGCATAACTTTGGTAACTTTCAATATTTTGACTCCAAATTTTCAACATAGCGGTTTTTTCACACTACCTCATGAACAGCACAGCTGTCATTTTTCACATCCTGTCCGAAATGTGTTTTTGCACCTGTGGCATGGAGTGGCATTTTAGCACAGATTTGAACATTTTCACCTACGGGGTTTATGAGGTGGGGTCAAAACCAGATTATGTTGAAAATTTGGGGTCAAAATATGAAAAAAATGCCAAAGTTATTAACCATTCGTAGCAATTTCGTTACGTCCACTCGTAACTTAGGAAATGTTAAATATTTTGACCCCAGATTTTCAACATAGCCTTCTTATTACCCCACCTCATGTATGTAGCAGCTGTCATTTTTCAAATCTTGCTCAAAATGTTTTTGCACCTGTGGCGTGGAATGGCATTGCAGTTGCACAGAATTACGTTTTGGCGGGGATTCAAACATTTTCTCTACCGGCTACATGAGGTTTGGTAATAAGATGGCTATGCTAACAATTTGGTCACTGCTGTCCAATAAATAGAAGCGCAGGGCCCAGAGGCCCTGTGCTTCCACAACTACATACGTATACGCATCTATGGAGGGATGGGAATGCAGGGTCCAAAGCAGCCTGCACTTCCACAGTAAAATCAATCAATAAGTCAATCAGTTTTTATTTTATACTGGAGGGTGTATGAGCAAAAATGCCCATTTTCACAAACGTCTATCCCTCTGTAGATGTGTATATGTATGTAGTTGTTGAAGCATAGGGCCCTCTGGACCCTGCGCTTCCATTTCTAGGACAGCAGTGACCAAATTGTCAGCATAGCCTTCTTATAACCCCACCTCATGTAACCAGTACAGAACATTTTTGAATCCCCGCTAAAACGTAATTCTGTTCAACTGCAACACCATTCCGCGCCACAGGTGTGAAAACACGTTTTGGGCAGGATTTGAAAAATGACAGCTGCGACATACATGAGGTGGGGTAAAATAAGGATACTATTATACTGTCTCAAAAAGAATTCTCAAAAAGTTTATACATCTGACCTTATTTACAAATGCAGTGGGGTGAATGTTAGGGTTGAGAAGCCCAAGGCACACTCCACACCTGCTCTTCTGCCTGGTTTGGGAGGGTGGGGTGTTAGGGAAACCCTAACGCCTCATTTCCCAACTTTTGTTGCTTTGACCCTAACTGGAGCTTTAACAAAGTTTTTGCAACATGTGTAGCCTTTTCCTAACACAGATGGTCACTACTGACACCCGGCTTAACTACACAACAGGGAGCAGTTCTCTCATAGACTGGCTCCTGACCACAAATCCTGAGCATATAACTGATGTCACCCTCTGCCCGACAGCCTCAGTGACCACTCCCCTGTGAGGAGTATCTGGTCAAAGTCCATGTAAGGTGTCCAAAAATCGCTGCTTGAGGCATGGGCTACTTGAACACTTCAGGTTGTATGTGACACAACTGGATTGGTCTCCATTGGCAGGGGATATTGATGGTAATGAGGCCCTTAACTACTTTATAACGATCTTCGACATACTTGTGGTATTTTCGCGACGTATCAAACTAAAGCAATTAGGGGAACCTCCAATCCATGGCTTTCCAACTCCCTCACTGGTCTTATGAAGAACAGAGACAATCTTTGGCACATAGCAAAAAGCTGCTGGAACACCTGCTGCATTTAATACTTACAAGGCAGCCAGAAATGCGTGCACCAAACTCATTCGACATGCTAAAGCCTCCTACTATAAGTATCTACTAAGTAAAACCTGGGGTTCTGGAAGAGAATTTTGGAGTTCCATGAAATCCCTAATTGACAAGGCCCCCCCCCCCAGACCTACTAAATACTGGGAAGGGGCTCCTACAGGAACCCATCGGTATTGCCAATGAGCTCAATAACGCTGTCACTGAACTTTCTGGTGTACTCCCTGGTGTTTACATTTAAGATCTGCATGTTCAGCAATGCCCAACTGCCCCTCAAAATCCCCCAAGGGATGATATACCACCCTTTTACTTTAGACGTGTCACCAAGGCCGAAACCATCAAGCACATTAAAGGGGTCCTTTGCAAGACCAGGATGGGGGTGGATCTGCTTGACATGAAGCTGGTTGGTCGTCTTCTGAACGAATTAGCCGGTCCTCTTACTATGATGATTAATGCCTCTAGAAGTCTGCAATGTCTTTAAAGATGGGGATAAATCTCTAACATCCAGCTACAGACCTATATCCATCCTACCTACCCTTTCTAAAGTACTTGAAAGAATGATCTTGGAGCAGCTTATTGAATATCTTGATAACTATAACTTATTCTGCCCACAGTAGCATGGCTTCCGAAAAAAGAACTCCACGCTCACCACCCTTATTGATTACTCATCCCAGCTATATTTTATTTATTTATTTAGTTTTTGTTAACCGGGTAGGTGCACTAGCCATAAAATTACTATTTTCAGGCACGACCTGGGAGAGTACAACAAAAAGAGAACAGTTGAACAACAGCAACATGGGTACAATAATACAAATAGAGGAACAGTACAGCAGTGCTACAAAAATACAATGGGTAGAAACAACAAAAAATAATGGCAAGCATTCTACAGATAATGGCAGTAAGATATATAATAAGTACAGAAACCACGGACCCGACCTGTGGAGTGAAAGGGTTAATAAGATAGTAAGGTTATATAGAGAGAAATGTGAGGAATGTTCAAACATAACAAGAAAGACTGACAGAAGGAAGGTCAGGGGTGGTAATTGGCAAAACAACAGTGGATGGTCAGCAACAAGGTTCGAGAAGGAAGAGAGCTAGCAGTCAAGAAGGTATTTACAAAGAGAAGGAAAAATATGGGGAGGGGAAGAGGAGACAGTCTTGGAGCTGGATTAGAGCAGGGGTGACATTACTGGTAAGTCTCAGGAGCTTCAGGTTGGGTCAAAGCATGTACAAGCATCAGCTAAGGATAGATAATGACGATATTCACTTTTAAATCCAAAGTGAGACTGAGACAGCCAGAGGTTGAGTGGAAGAGCATTCCATAGCCTGGGAGCAGAGAATTGGAAGGCCCCTGTGCCCTTAGTCGTTCGACATCTCGGAACATAGAGCAAGGATTTGTCAGCTGATCGCAGGCCATGGGAGGATGGTTGAGGGACCAGCAATGCTGCCAGCTGGGAAGGGTTTTTTTTTTCCAGATGATCGAGTCCATTAGTGATCCAAGGTAGTATTGTCTACTGGCAGAGGGTGAGAACCAATTCAGATCCTTATAAAGAAAGCTGTGATGTTTGAATCGAGGCGACGAAGAGGCAAATCGGCATAAATTGTTATAAGTTACGTCCCATTTTAGTAGGGAGGTTTTATAGGCAGAGGTAAAAATAGAGGCACCATAAGTAAGGGTTGGGAGCAGAATACCTCAGGCAGTTGCTAATTTGGCCAAGGGTGTAAGCATGTAGCTCGTTTTGTAAGCTACTCCCAGTTTGAGTTTACAGCTTTGCGAGGGACTGAATGTGAAGATTAAAATCCAGGGACTGGTCCGCAGGATCCCAAGGTACTTGAAGAAATGCGTTTTCAAGTGGAAATCCTCCTGGGTGAAGAACCTCCAGCAAACTAGAACAGGCCTTAATCTTCGGTGTGGAACCTAGGAGCATGGCTTTCGTTTTCTTTTCATTTCATACAAGCTTACGGTCTAGAACTCAGTCTAAGACCTTATTGAAGTCTGAAGTAAGTGATGTGTTTATGCAGGCAATACTAGAAGAACTAGTATAGATGATCAGGTCATCAGCGTAAAGAATAGCTGAGCAGGATTCCAGGACCTCAGCTACATTGTTGATAAAAATTGAGAACAGAAGGGGCCCAGGGATAGAGCCCTGGGGGACCCCAAGGTTGATAGTAGACGTGTTGGACAGGGAGGAGTTAAATTTGACAGCTTGTGACCTGTTTGACAGGTAACTACAGAACCAGTCCACAACAGGGGTAGAGAAATGGAATTTATGGAGAGTGTAGAGAAGCAGGGGATGGTCTACAAGGTCAAAAGCCTTAGTGAGGTCAATGAAGATGGCATCTGTGAGTTTTCCAGAATCCGTGTTGGACAAAATATCAGTAGTTTGTTGGAAAAGAGCCGTGGTGGTGCTATGACCTTTTCTGAAACCATGCTGGGTGTCTGAGAGGAGATTGTAACGTGTAAGGTAGTCAATGGTCTGTGATGCAACTAATTTCTCTAGGATCTTGCTAAGGACAGAGAGAATTGCTATAGGTATGTAATTGGCCATGTCCTTTGGGTCACCTTTTTTAAAGACAGGCGTTACTCTTGCAGATTTCCATAGGTCCGGCACAGTGCTATGGATAAGGGATAAAGTGTAGATTCTGGCAATCGGAGAGGCAGTGAGTGGAGCAGCCGGCTTAAGAAGACGAGGTTCCAGTGAGTCAGAACCAGAGCTGGTATTGGCAGATATGGATCTCAGTAATTTCAGAACTTCCGCTCTTGATATAGCCTTGAAATAGAATGGTGGCGCTGGAGGAGCATCATACGATAGGGCAGTATGGTTGTCTGATGGTAGTGTGGTAGGTTGATTGGAGTGTGATCCACTAGGTTGTAAAGCCAAGGTATAGTTTGACAGATCAGAGAAAAGATTGTTAAAAACTGTTTGAGATGGTCCTAGGGTCATTACAATGTGCCCCATTTATGATCATTTCATCAGGAGTGACCGACTGCGAGGTACCCAGAAATGTTTTGACATGGGCCCAGAATTTCCTCGAGTTGCAGGCTGAGCTTTGTAGAAGGTCCTTGCAGTATTTGCTTTTAACAGCTATAACTTGTGTCTTACATATGTTCCTTAGTTCATGATAGACAATAAGATCTGACTGTAGGCCAGTTTGTTTGTAGTGAATCCAGAGCTTGTCCCTCTGGTGCAGATTAACAAGGAGGTCTTTATGCAGCCACCTCGTCTGTTTTCCTCTGACCCTCCTAGTAATCTAGGGGGCATGTTTATATTGAATGGTAAGAAATTACTTTATGAATATCTGTAGAGCAACCTCCATATCCTTTGTTTGATAGATACCTGCCCAGTCGATGTTGGAGACATCATAGAGAAATGCATCCTGGTCAGTATGAGCTAGATTTGTAAACGTGATTAGTCTTGATGGAGGAGATGGAGGCGCAACCATAGATAGGATACAAAAAGTGGGTGAGTGGTCTGTTAGTGCATCTGCAAGGATACCTGCTTTCGACACATGTTCCATACGGTTAACCATTACCCAGTCTAGGAGTGTACCCATTTGATGGGATGACGTGGCTCTAGTTGCTTCAGAGATCAACTGGTGAAACTTATAACTAAGCATGAGTGATTGCAAGGATATTTGAGCTGACCCTAACCAATTGAGGTTAAGATCACCTAGGATGGCAGCCTATATGATGCCGTAGACAGTGGACAGACAGTTTGTTCATTGACCTTACTAAGGCCTTTGACTCTGTTAATCACAACCTCCTCCTAAGTTGCCTGTTGTCTACTGGTCTATCTGTAGATATGGTACTATGGTTTGGCAGCTACCTCTCCAGTAGATCTCAACGAGTCAAAATTGGAGATACCCTGTCAGCAGCTAAGGAGGTGCTCCTCGGGGTTCCGCAGGGGTCAATCCTCGGACCTCTACTTTTTAGAGTTTTCATGAACTCTGCACCAACGGCTTGCTCAGCACATACAGGTCTCTATGCCGATGACGCAGTGATATCAGTTGCTGGTAAAGATCACTACTCCATCAGTAATGAACTCCAAAGCAGCTTCCTTAATCTTGAATCTTGGTTTACGCAAAACAAACTACTATTAAAGCACAAAAAAACAGAGTGTGCACTCTTCTCCACCTCCCAAAGGAAAAAGAAATGCCTGCCCCTGCTTATACACAACCAAAAGGTGAGATTCTAGACCGAGTAACAAATTTCAAATATCTCGGCATTACCTTTGATGACACACTCACCTTTTCAAGCCACGTAGACTCTGTAATCAATACAGCAAATATAAAGCGTGGAGTACTTTACCGACACAGGCATTCGATGACTCCTGATGCTCTCAAACTTTTCACCAGTAGCTCAGTACTGTCCTCCATTGACTATGGGTTGCCTATTTATGGGACGGGCACAAAAAACGCTTATAACAGGATTAGCACATTTCTCAATAAAGCCTGCCGTCTAACTTTGGGGGCTGCTGTTGACACCCACACCTGCTCACTCCACAGTGAAACTGGGTGGCTCCCACTCCATCTTAGAGGGCAATACCAAACCTGCCTACTACTAAAAAAAGTGCTTCTTGGTCTCACATCCCCCACTCTGGGCAGCCTCTTCAAGCTGGCAGTTCCAATGAAATCAGTGAGAAGTGTGACTACTGACAGGCTGATGATTCCCTTTAAAAGGATGAAACTTGCCCAGAATTCCATCCTGTATCAAGTACTGAAATGGTATAATGAGCTACCTGCTGACCTCACTGATACACCCAAGATTAGTACATTCAAATCTGGGCTCAGATCCTTTCTTGCCACTACAATGACATGTACCTGCCTGCTCTAATGAGACAGGACCTCAGCCCCACCAGTTTCCCATTACATACTTCCCTCTATACTATTAAATCCGACTGTGTGTTATCTCTTTTCTTCACAACCCCCTCCTGCACCCCCCCAGCACCTAACGATGCCCAAACATGGCTGACAACCCTACCCCCTCCTCCTCTGACGATGCCATTTCTGGCTGACTGCCCCACCCCTATCTGTTTTAGGTTGGCCCACCAACTAGTGAACTCCAATGCAGAGTCTTGCCAACCCTCTCTTATTTTTCTTATCATTCATTCTTTTGTTAATACTGACTAATTAGATGTAAATAAGTTCAATTTTTGTTTTGTTTCCTGTATATATGTTTCAATGTTTTTTCTGTACGCCTTGTATTCTTGTAATGTTTATTCAGCACTGACTTGGAACCTTTGAAAATAAGTTTTTGACTCAAAGGTATTAATCCCAAACTGAAATAAATAAATAAAAATATATGTGTGTGTGTGTGTGTGTGTATGTATATATATATATATACACACACACACATATATATATATGTGTGTGTGTGTGTGTATATATATACACACACACACCTAACGATAAATTTCAACCTAAAACCCCACCTCTCCCTGCACACACCAGCCGGTGTCGGGGGTGTGCCTTGGGTTAGTCCAGCCTAACGCTGCCCATTCCATAAGTACATAAGCTGAGATGGGTACAGTATAGGAGAAAGGGTGAGTGTTAGGGCTGATAACCCAAGGCACATCCCCGACGCCGTTGGTGTGTGCAGTGGTTGAAACCCCTAACGCTTGTAATTCTCCTTTTTATGGTTTGATATCAATCCTAACTGATATAGTAACATTGTTTTTTTGCAAAGAATTTCCTTGCTTTTTGAGATAGTATAATCATAGCCTTATTTGCCTGTGGGCTTCCATCCTTCCATGGATGCTTGTATGTATGTCACTGTGGAAGGGCCTTACATGCCAATTAATAGGACAACAGTGACCAAATTGCCAGCTTAGTCTTCTTATTACCTCACTTTCTGTACCTGATGCAGAAAATTTTCAAAACCCCATCAAAACCTTTGTGTCGGATACACACTACCAATTTATCTTCCTGCTTCCATTCTCTGTCCTTCCCCTTGGCACTATTCCATGCTCCGTTCATCTTCTGTTCCCCAATAGTTTCTACCTGAATACACATATGCTGCATCGTACAAACAGGTACCTGAATACTCAAGTAGAAATACTGTAAACACCATGTATGTATTGTTGTACTTCACTCACAACCCATATTTGCTATTATGTACTGTTTATTCTCCCAATTATTTATTGTGATGAGTACTATGTATGTTGTCTTTTTGTCTAAGATCTGATTTGTCTATTTGTTATGTACTGTTTTCAAATGATGTGGAACCTCTGTAAACGAGCTTCTAGTTCAAAGGTATTTGTAATCCTAGAACCTAATAAATAAGTAAAAAATGTAATTCCGTGCAACTAGAACCCCATTCCACGCCACAGGTGCAAAAACAAATTTTGACTAGGATTTGAAAAATAATGGCTATGACATACATGAGGTGGGTAATGACAAGTCTATGTTGAAAATCTGGGGTCATAGTCATTAAAATTTCCAAAGTTACGAACGCGTATAGTAAAATTGCAAAAAAGGGTCATAACTTTGTTATTTGTACATATTTTGACCACAAATTTTCATCATAGCCTTCTAATGACCCCACCTCATGAACAATATAGCTGCCATTATGCAAGTCCCGCCTAAAAGGTGAATTTACTGAGCAGCCACAAAATCACCTTTTGGGTGGGAGTTGCGTAGCAACAATCATCTTGTTCGTAAGTGGGGTCCCCAAAAGGCTATGTTGAAAATTCATTGTCAAAATATGCAAAAATGGCAAAGTTATGAACCAAAGTTGAAAATTCCATTGAAATACAATGATTTCCCATATGAAAGCAAGCTACATGTGTTGGTTCCTCCCCAGAATATAATTTTGGGAAGTTTCCAGATTTGAATTTTTCAGGCAAAACTGAAAACAGGATGGTGGTCGTACGAAAATGGAAATTTCCCATTCGAAACAGGATTCCTTTTTCGTTTTATACAGCTATCTTTTAGTGCTTACTGAGCATGCTCAGAAATGATTTTTGTGCATATCTGTTGAACAGTTGCAAAGTTATTAAGGTGCAAAATGTTTAGTTTAACATTGAAGTGCCTACTCAACCTTAACTATAGGGGTGTGACTGCGCCCCTATGTTATATAATTTTTTTGGTGACCGAGTAAGGCCCATGAGATCCAAGTGCCTAAGTGACTTACTTGGAGTCACACAGTAAGCAAGTTGAGGTTGTGAGAGTCAAACCCAGGTCTGCTGGATATACCAAGTTCATTCTCAGCTTGTTACTGTGACCTGTAAGCTGTACTGCCAGTCACAGTGTTTTACATTTATAAAGGCAATCCTCACTGGAGGGCGGCGGAGGAGAAGGCTTGAGTTTCTGATGACTGCTCGCCTTCTCCTGGGGGAATGCAGCTTGCTGTGTGCTGCCTCCTGACAGAGGCTGGGCGCACAACAGCTCAGCGAGCCCCACTGTACACAAGGGGCATGGTGGACGTCGGCATGTGCCTTAGCGTCTGTGGCACACCACGCCCCTGGGGAGTAAACTGGAAACACTGCTTCTCAGCCAGCCAGATGATGGATGCTGGCTCCTGCCGCCATGAGTGCCCTTAAACTCAGAAGCCACCTCAGCAGCTCCCGGGGACCGAATAGATAGTACGCTGGTTGCCCTCCCTGGCGTCTGCCTTCTCAGAGGAGAGGGACCCATCCGGTGAAGGGATACACCAGGCTACCTCTGGGATGGCTGCAATGTCAGGTAAGGTGGAGGGGGTTGGGGTGAGGCCATCGGTGGGTTCCATGGCTGGCTGGAAGGAGAGGTGGGCCAGGAGCATGGGGAAGGAGCAAAAAAAAAATACAAAGGTAACTCCCATTAATGATCTCATTCAAAATGCTCAAAATAGTTATCCAAAAACCTCCCAAGATAGAAAGTGATACTCAAGCTGTGAGTCTAGTGAATTTCAAAGGTATGAATACCAGTATAAACAGAACAGAAATGAGTAGGAGTGGGGGAAGAGGAAATAAAGAGGATGGTACAGACAAGGGAAAGGGATGAAATGAGATAATTGAGACAAACACTAGGTACCTAGGGAGGGAGGGAGGGGGAAACAAAAGGGAAAAGGAACATGGTGGTGGAGGGGCTGGGAAGAAGTAACTTTAGTTGTCGAGGATTGGCAATTGGACTGCCTGCAGTTTATAGGTTTGTTTTTTTATGCTCTTCTCCACCCCCTGGCCCGACCACTCCTTTGGGCTTCCTAGGACACCATGGCCATCCACCTCCTCTGGTCGCCATCCGCTGTCCTCCACATCTGTCAATGGATCCCCCCAGATGACCCGACGTAACCCCTCATCGGGTGGGTCTCCCCTCTCCGGGGAGAAGTTCCCATGGGCACAAGCAATTAGCCCGTGGGATCAGTGGTGGGGGGGGGGGTCAGCACGGGGCTATCCCGACTAATGTGGCATGTCAGGGACCGGTGACCCTCATTCAGATGGACCAGGGGTATTTTTCCTGTTTTTTCTGGGGGAGAGCGTGACATGCTGCATGACGTCAAGGTGTACACTGACGTCCATCACGCTCCCACTCATGGTTTGACCCAATGTGTTTCCATATTCCTGGCCTCTGCCAGGGGGTAGCAGCTGCGGAGCTGCGACCCCCCCCCCCAGGAGAAGGCAAGCAGTTGTTGGACGCTCGATCCATTTCCCTCTGGCCTGCCCTCCAACACCGGAGTCTATTCCTGAACCCGGGTCATCGGTGTCGCAGGCGGAAATCCAACTGCTGTGCCATAGGGCTGGCTTTCAGTTTGTTACATCTGTTAGGCAGCATCCAGTGTAGCTTTCCCTTTCCACCTACTTTTTCTGCCCAAGTGTGTGTCATGGACTCTTTATTCACGGATCTTTCAGCACTAAAATGTGCAGCACTGGCCTTTAAACTGATGAGAACATTTCTTATTTCACAGACTAATATTTGAAATAGTGGGTACCATACATTTAGTGATAAAAGATCTTTCTATAAAGGTAATTTTTAAGTTCAGAAATTGCTTCAACTTAATGTGGAACAGTAGTGTATCTTCACTGCAGGAGTAAATTTAGGTGTTAAAGGTTGTAGCGCTATGCCTACAGTATGTGTAGCACTTTAGAGATCATAAGAGCCTACCCATAGCAGTGAATAACGATCATGGAACCAGATGGAGCGGGGTCATAGTTTTCCTTCATCAGACATGCCTTTCTTTATCATTTATACCCCTAGCTCCCATCTTATCATGGGCACACCACCTCTTCAGGGTGAGTTCATCATCTGTCTCTACATCTGACATCAACATACTGTAGCTTTTGAGTTGGCCAGCAGGAGTATTTACCTGTCTTACAGGCAGGGTATGAAATTTCTTGAAAAAAGTACATGCCCACTTGGGCATGTAAGCATCAAACATACATGCCCAAGAATGTATTTAGATGCCGCCACTTGGTTGTTTACATCATTTAAATTTTGTCTTCACTGGACCAAGCATTTTAATCATCACTAGTGCCATCAGAAGGGGTGGTGGGTGGCACTAAGTGGCTTGCACAATCTAAATAACTCTCCACTGCCTAAGCATAGGCTACTACTACTACTCTCAAATGGTTAATTTGTTCTCTTGTCTGTCTTGTCAGTAATAAACACAATAAGGACAACTGATTCTGTGTATTTGATTTATTTCTTCAGAGCTTTTTGTTGTATTTCTAGCGAACGTTTATCACAGTTGCCCTTTATGTCTTCAATTAGTTGGTTTTTTTTTTGTTAAATTTTAGATGGTCCAAGAGTCAGTTGCTGTTCTATAAGAGATTAATAGCCCCCAAACATAGCAGCATTTAAGAGCTTTTTATAAAGTTTTTAGCTAACTCAGCTCACAGTTGCCCTTTATGGCTTCAAGCAGGCTTTTTATTTAGATTTTATGTAGGACACAGGGTAACTTTTAAAAAAGCTTTTGGGTCACAGACTAAGCAGTTCTTCTTAACGGATCCTTTTCATTTAGAATTTAGTTAGGCCACAACAGAGTAACTTTTAGGAGAGCTTTTCAATGACTTGCAGTAGTCTTTTAATTACATTTAAGTAGTACAAAATGCTGTATCTCTGAGAAATTAATTAGATTTTATTTAGCTAGTACAGCTCACAGCTAGGAACAGTCACTATTAAAAGAGCTTCTTATTTACCTTTTTATCTGACTCAGTTTACAGCTGCCCTCTAGACTTTAAAGGGCTTTTTTTATTTAGATTTCAGGTAGTCCAAAATTCAGTGCAAGTGATTTTATGGCTTAAAGAGCCGTACTACTGGATTTAGGTTTTAGGTAGTCTACAACAGAGTAGCTTTAAAAAAAGCTTTTGGGTCACAGACTAGTAGTCCTTAACATATCTTTCTTTACTTAGACTGTAAGTAGTTCACAACAGAGTAGCTTTTAGAAGACCTTTTTTTTGTTCGTTGTTTAACCAGGACTAGCACACTAAGCTGAAAGCTTTTTTACAGGTGCGACCTGGGAGCACAGGGAAGTTAAATGACTTGCTCAGGGTCACACAGTCTGCAAGTGGAAGCTGTGGGATTCCAACCCAGGTCTGGTCTGCTGGATGTCACCAGATTTGCAGCTCAGAGCCTTAAACCACTGCGCTAAACTGCCTCCCAAGAAGAGCTTTTTAACTAGTCGTAAGCTATCCTGGCTCACAGTAGCCCTTTATTTAGATTTTAGGTAGTTTACAATAAAGTAGCTCCCTTCCCAAACCTTCCTTCCTAAAGATAAGCTTCTCTGTCACCTCCCAACAGCTATAATGAGCTTTATTATTTAGATGTTTGAAGGCTTAGTTGGCTCCAGCTAAGTAAAAGAGCTTTTTTTTATATATTGAGTGAGAGGAAACAGATTTTTTTTAAATATTGATTTTCCCAGCAACAATGACTACATAAAAAAGACAGACTGCTGCTGCCTGCAGACTCTGAAAATGGTCCCCTATGAGTCCTCCCTCTCTCTGCCGCAGTCTGCTTGTTTCAAACAACATGAAGTCTTGCTGTATTCTAACATTATGCAGTTAGCCCCCAGCACTTGAACTGCTCCGGAGAGGAAAGAGTTAACTCTGTGCCAGAGCATAGAATGTTGCGCTCGAGCTCGGTTCAGACCTCTGTCTGCTGCACTTTGAAGTGTAACTGTCAGATTCTTTACTTCGCCTAACTGAACGGTCACTCCGAAGATTTCTCCTTCACTCACGGTTCGGTCCAGTAAAAAATGTCAGTTTATACCGCTGTTTTTTCTTTATTTCGGTTCTGATCCCTGTCTGCAGTACAGTAAGTACATAGGTAGTGGACTAGTGCTAAATTTTTTTGTGGAAATTGTAAAAACTGTATTTCAACTGGTTCAGCTGAACTGGTTGTCTGTATCTTGTCTGTGTCTTTTTCTTTTAGCTGAATTTAGTGTGAGGTACCAGTTCTTACCGGTTCTAAAAAAAAAATGTTTTTTATCATTTTTTTCCAACACCCGTAACATGGTTAGGAACTGATAAGGGGGTCTTGCCTGGCTGTTGCCAAAAAAGGGTAAGTTGTAGGATGACTTCGTCTGAGAAACCCAAGAGAAAAACCGGGCCCGCCTGGTTTCAACACTGCAGTCAGTGTGGGGAGGCCTTTGCTAAGGCCAATCCCCACACCACCTGTGTTGATTGTCTGGGTTTTGATCACCTGGAGTAAAACTGCCAAACATGTAAAAATGTCCCTAAAGCCACCCTGGATAAAAGATTGGGCAGGCTTAGGGAAAAGGAGGCCGAGAAGTCCGCTAACCCGGATGGCCAGCCCGGATCGGTTCCTACAGAACCTGAGGGAGTGCCCACTGACTTGGGCGAGACTCCCTTGGGCAAATGGAGAGCCAATCCTGAGGGGTCGGTTCTGGCAAAAAGAAAGAGAAATCTGTTGGTTCAGATCCAGAACCGCATCGTCCAACCGCTGAAGAAATTGCCAGGGCAATTAGTATAGTTAAATCGCTCTGTTTGGTTCTAGCTGATCCGACACTTCCCGGTAGGCGTTCGGTTTGGTTGGTTCCTCTGGTTCAGGATTATTCCCCAGAAGACTATTATGAACCGGACTTGGAGGGGGATGAAGATTATGATGATGATGGTGTGGAAGATCTGGATGAGCCCATAGAACCGGACATCTCCGAAACAGGCCTTCTGGTGTTTCCCCTCCTAGGTTTTCTCAGTCCCCTTCTCACTTTATGTTCTGCAGGAAAGTGGCAGAAACCCCCCAGCTCCCTCTGGATGAAGCTGTCGAGGAGCAAGAGGAGCCTGACTATGTGGAGATGATGGGCATCCCAGAGTCCAAGAGATTGTCTATTCCTCTTCACAAATCCTTTGGGAAACAGACCCAGATTCTTTACCTCCTGTGGACAGGCGAATAGACAAGAGGTATGTGTTGTCAGGCCCAGGTACGGAGTACTTGTACCAGCAATGCAGCCATGCTGGGGTCGTGCAGGCTGCAGCCTGTGATAAGGCTAACATACCCTTGGCTTCACACACCCCAGATAAAGAGTCCAGGAAGCTGGATGCCATGGCAAAAAAACAGTACATGGCATCTTCCTTGGGACTCAGGCAGGCTCACTGTATGGCCTACACAGCCAGATACCAGAAGTCCAGACGGGATTCTCTTTTGGAGCTGGCTAAACAGGCTTCCCCCCAGCTTGCCAAGGAGTTGGAGGAGGTGGCTGCTGATGGGATTGAGGCATAAAAAATCCAGTTTCATGCTGCTGTGGACTCCAATGATGTGTTATCAAGAGTCATGGCTACATCTGTGGTTCTTCAGAGACTGGCTTAGCTCAGATGTACTAGCCTGTCACAGGACACTCAGGCTAAGGCCATGGATTTCCCTGTTGTCGAGAATTCTCTGTTTGGGGAGCAGACAGAGAATTGTATGAAAAATATGGATGAGTATAGGACCACCTACAGGAGTGCACAGGCCAAGGAAAAGCAGTCAACTCCTCAGAAGCAGCAGGCTAGGGGCAGGCCTTTTCATAGGCCTTTTCATAGGCCTTTCTACCAGACATAGGCCTCTTCTCCTTTTTCCCAGAGGGGGTTCTTCAGAGGGAGAGGCAGAAGGGGGATAAGCAGGGCTGCATCCTCCTCTCAGCCTAAGGCTTCTGCCAAGCAGACACCCTAATGTGTCAGCCCGGGTTGACTCCCCAATTCCTGTAGGAGGCAGGCTGGCTTACTACTTCCAGGACTGGAAGTCTGTTACCTCAGACAAGTGGGTCCTGGAGGTAGTAAGCCAGGGACTGGCCCTCCGCTTCAAAAACTTTCTAAAGCTGAGGGTCAGGTCCTTTCCACCTGCAAACATCTCCGAAACCATTGCCCTAGAGTCAGAGGTTTCATCTCTGCTGGCTGTCAGAGCCATAGAGAGAGTTCCTACACTTCACAGGGGCAAAGGTCTTCATTCCAGATACTTCCTTACCTCGAAAAAAACAGGGGAGTGGTGGCCCATCCTAGACTTAAGATACCTAAACAAGCACCTACTAAAGCCAAAATTCAAAATGGTAACCCTGGGAATAATTCTTCTCTCTCTAAGGCCAGGGGACTGGCTAGCCTCCCTGGACCCAAAGGATGCCTACTTTCACATCCCCATCAGGTGCTCCCACAGAAAGTACCTCAGGTTCGAACTGCCTTCAGGCCATTACCAGTTCAAAGCAATGCCCTTCGGCCTAACACCAGCTCCAAGGGTGTTTACAAAATGCCTAGCAGTAGTAGTGGCCTTTCTAAGGAGACAAAACATCTCCATATTCCCATACTTGAATGACTGGCTCATTGTGGGTCAGTCTCCAGACCAAGTCAAGTCAGATTTACAAGTAACCCAACAAGTGCTCACTTCTCTAGGATTCCTCCTCAGTCTTCCCAAATCAGTTCTCGAGCCAGTGCAACTCTTAACCTTCATAGGGGTAGAACTGGATACTGTCAAAGCAAGAGCCTTTCTCCCTCTGGCAAGGGTAAAGGCCATTATAGAGCTGGCTTCCTCTTTCCACCTTCTGGTGTCTCAACCAGCAAGGCATTTCTTTCAACTCC
Organism: Neoceratodus forsteri; assembly: GCA_016271365.2. Classification (NCBI taxonomy): domain Eukaryota; kingdom Metazoa; phylum Chordata; order Ceratodontiformes; family Ceratodontidae; genus Neoceratodus; species Neoceratodus forsteri. The sequence goes on along the minus strand of CM057450.1, from coordinate 879,218,019 downwards.
TGGGCCACATGATAGCTTCCACTGCAGTGGTCCAAGGGACCAGATTTCAGATGAGGGACATCCAGTTCCATTTGAGGGCTTTTTGGTCTCAGAAAAAAGATCCTCGAACCCAGCTTATTCCAGTGACTCAGACCCTGATTCAGGCTGTCCAGTGGTGGTTGAATCAGAACAACCTCAGGCAAGGAGTCCCATTCATCACTCAGTCTCATTCTGTGGTTCTAACCATGGATGCTTCTCTCCTGGGGTGGGAGCTCACCTGGGAGCTCTCACAGCTCAGGGAGTGTGGTCCCCTCAGGAGTCTCTTCTCCACATCAGCCTTCTGGAGCTCACGGCAGTGTACCTGGCTCTGCAAGCCTTCTCGGAATCAGTACAGAACAAGGTGGTTCAGGCCAGGACAGACACCACCACAAACAGGAAGGCACTCAGTCTGTGGCCTTGTGCATGGAAGCCATGAAATTGTGGTCCCTGGCTTATTCTCTACAGACCTCTCTGGTAGCAGTCCAGGAAGGACAATGTGCTAGCAGATGCATTAAGCAGGATTTTCCAGGGCCATCACGAATGGTCCCTGGACCCCCTAGTGTTGAAAGTGATCTTTTCAAGGTGGGGCACCCCAGGCATAGATCTCTTCGCAGCCCCAGACAATCACCAACTTCCCCTCTTCTGTTGCAGACCCCCAGTCTTGGGTTCAGTCCCTCTGGATGCTCTAATTCTGGATTGAGAAGGGAAATTTCTGTATGCCTTCCTTCCCTTTCCTCTACTGTTCAAAGTCTTGGTCTAGATAAGGTCACAATCTTGCAAAGTGATCCTGATTGCTCCAGACTGGGCCAGACAGCCTTGGTATTCCCTGTTGCTGTCCCTAGCAGTCCTCCTTCCCCTATCTCTTCCCAGAAATCACAACCTGTTAACCTTCTCTCAGAGGAGGATCTGATACCCCAACCTTCGGTCTCAGTCTCAAGGCATGGCTCTTGAAGAGCTAGGCTATGCAGATTTGCATCTGTCTCAAGGGGTTCTGGACATTCTCAAATCCTCTCAAAAACCTGCCACCAGAAAGACCTATAACTCCAAATGGAAAAGATTCAGCATTTGGTGTTCCAAGAAGCACATACCCACAGATGCTGCTGACTTGGCTACAGTTCTGGATTACATGGTTCATCTTAATGGCCTAGGCCTCAGACCAGCTACCCTCAAAGTTCACTTGTCAGCTGTTTCTGCTTTTCTGTCAGTGGCAAAGCCATCCTCACTGGCATCTCACTCTGTTTTCTGTAAATTCTTCAAAGGATTGCTTCACACCAATCCCCCCTTTAGGGATCCTACTCCTGCTTGGGATCTTAATGTTTGCATTGCCCAGCTTATGCAGCCCCCTTCTGACCCTTTGTTCTCAGCAGAGCTTAAGTACTTGACTTGGAAAACTGTGTTCCTGGTAGCTATTACCTCTGCCAGACATATCAGTGAATTGCAAGCTCTGTCAGTGGAGCCTGATTTTATCTCATTCCATAGAGATAAGGTGGTCCTTAGAACCAACAGGATGTTCTTACCCAAAGTGGTTTCAGATTTTCATCTGAACCAATCCATGTCTCTTCCTGTATTCATTACTGATCATTCTTCTTCAGGAGAGAGCAGATTACACTGTTTAGATGTTAAAAGGGCTCTTAGCTACTACATTGGCCATACTAAGGCACTCAGGTTTGACTCCCTCCAGTTGTTCCTCACTTATGGTAAAGTGGGGAAAGGTAAACCTGCTATTAGGAGAACTGTTGCCAGATGGATTGTCTCTTGTATACAATTCTGCTATGAAAAGCTAGGAAAAGTATCCCCCTCAGGCCTGAGGGCTCATTCAACTAGAGGTACAGCTGCTTCTCTGGCTGCTGCCAGAGATATACCCTTATTAGAGATATGCAAAGCAGCCACCTGGAAAACAGTCCATACATTCACCAAGCATTACTCTCTGGATATCCAGGCTAGGAGTGATGCTAGGTTTGGTACTGTAGAGCCTATTCCCAAAAATAGGTTTGATTCCCTCCTCCATGGAGGTACTGCTTGGTAGTCTACAAAATGTCAGAATACAGCAAGACTTCATATTGTTTGAAGAAAAAAATTACTCACCTTAGTAATTGTGTTTCTTCTAATGGAGTCTTGCTGTATTCTGACCTCCCTCCTTGCCTCCCCTCTCAGAACCTGTTTTTTGGGAAGTGGGCTAGTAGGCGCAGTGTTGCACCTCAGGGGTGTACTTGGCACTCCCCTTCTTAGTCAGGGGGAGTGGGTTATTCGATGTTTTGGTAATTACTTTGGTTCACTACCTAGTTTTTGTTTTGGATTTCTCGACTCAAGTCTTTTGGGGATCCAAAATATTTGGTTGCCTTTTGGCTAGTGATTTTACAATTTCCACATAGTGGGGTAGTTAGTGTTATAGTGTAAGAATCTGACGGTTACACTTTAAAGTGCAGCAGACAGAGGTTTGAACCAAGCTCGAGCTCAACGTTCTATGCTCTGGCATAAAGTTAACTCTTTCCTCTCCGGAGCAGTTCAAGTTCTGGGGCTTACTGCATAATGTCAGAATACAGCAAGACTCCATTAGAAGAAACACAATTACTAAGAGACTTCCGGTGACATCATCGACCGGGATGCAAGGTTAAAATCTAGCTCTGCTGATCCTCAGCTAAAAACAGACTCTCTCACAGATAACATTTATTTTGGCAAAGATTACTCAGCATCTATTTCAGCTAAGTGCAGGGCCTACGCTCCAATACTCCACCTTTTAAAGCAACAACTACTAACATTTGCTACTCCATACCCTGCTCGACAAGTCATCATGTTTCCAGATGGCTCCCAAACCTTAGAGACACCAGGTGAAGCAATGAAAGCACTCCAACTCAGGGGCCTGGTTCAATCCGCCCAAGAAGATTCCTCACTCAGGAAAACTCAGCAAGGCCTTCACGATGCTGTTTGGGACACTGCTAGGGATCCGGGTTCCAGAAAGAGACAGATCCAAGCTACCCTAGAGGAAGTGAAAAACCTTTTACAAAGATTTCAGCGACCTGCACTGGAGTGAGTGTCGAGAGGTTCTACAGAGACTTAAAAACTGGTATCTTGATTTGGAGGTGACTCTGCATACAGGGACTACGCAGTGTAACTTGGGGAAGCCTGTTTGGGGTGGGGACATTGGGAAATGGTAATCCTGTTTATATTCTCAAGCCCATAGATGGGGAAAAGGTTAGTGAACCAGAAGGATGTTTGTGAATTTCCTTGGCTTATCTCCCCGTTGCTTGCTGATAGTCCTCCATAGTTATTGTTTAATTATACCATAGCCCAGGAAAGGCAGCATGACTTAATGCATTTTTTGCAGCACTACATGCCCTTCTGACCATTGTAGGGTCAGAAATCCATCCCTAAATGGTCGATGTACCCATAAGGCCTTACTGGAGATGAGACTCATAGGGACCATTTCCTGAGGTCTGTGTTCCTCATTTTTATTTCCAGTGTGGCCTGCTGCACCACTAGGTACCAGGGAAATAGTGGTGCTGGGGGCCCTTGGCGTTGTCTTGACACTTCCCCTCAGGGGCGCATACATCTGCCCCTTCAAAGGAGAGGTATCTTCCCTCTCTCTACATTGGGAGCCGCTTAAATTTTCTGCCAGGTTCAGAGACCTGTTACAGCAGGTACAATTTCCTGGTACAAAAAAGTTGATGCCCTGTTGGCTTTTGGTTACTTTGGCAGGCCTAAAAGTACTGAGCGTCATGTATAACATTAAAATGCTACAGGCCTGCACATGTTTAATTGTTATAGGCATAGTGCCACATCTTTTAGATCCTTGTGTAGTTCCAAACACTCGGACAGTGTTATGGTGTTTGAATAGAACAACAGGCAGACATTATAATTTGCTTATATCAGTGACAGTACATAAAGCAAATAATAATACAATATTATTGAACATGGGGTAAAAAGGCGTTAAGTACAGTAGGAAAGGGATATATTGTACTTTTAACACGCAGGAAATATTCATACAGGGACTGATCAGAAGTAGATATGGCAAAGTCAACTTTGATTTTATCTTTAAATGTGAATGGGATTGGTAACCCGATAAAGCGCTGTCGACTATTTCAATTATTTAGAAAAGAGAGACCGGGGCTTATTATGTTGCAGGAAACCCACATGTCCTTGGACGAACATAAAAAATTTCAGAGGTGTGGGTATTCTGTAGTAACTGAATCATCCTATAGGGGTGGGAAGAGGAGAGGGGTGATGATTCTACTCTCCCAGGAGGTGCCCTTTGAGAAACAAAGTGAGATTAGTGACCTGGAGGGCCGCTATGCCGTAGTGACGAGCAAGCTGTACTTAAGACCCGTTACCCTGGCATCTGTCTATTTCCCACCTGGGTCAGGGAAGCCCTTAGCAGTAAAATTCTTTGCTGATTTAATGTCCCTCATGAAGGGACACTTGCTGCTAGGGGGAGACTTGAATATCACCTTAAACCCCTCTTTGAGTGCTGCTACCCCTCTGGCCCATAGATGTAACGCTTTCCAAAAATACACAAACCAAACCATCACTTCTCTGGGCTTGGTGGACACATGGAGACGTTTTTTCCCCAAGACAAAAGAATACACCCATTGGGCCCCGCACGTGGGAAGTGGGGCTTGACTGCACTATTTTATTACCGCAGTCGAGCATTTAGACTCCATTTGTGATGTATGGCATGGGGCCACCTTCTTATCGGATCATGCTCCCTTATATCTCAGGGTGGACTTGGGGGCACAATATAAGCAAACCAATTGGTGCCTGAACCTTGCCCATCTTAGGGACCCAGAGTTCCTTGAACTGGTCCTGGAGGCTGTACCTAGAATTAAACAAGAAAACATGCAACACAAAGTTGCCCTTACAGTTCTCTGGGATACTTTAAAAGTAGTATTAAGAGGAGAGATCATATGATTTTCTGTCATTAAAAAACGGAAGAGGGAAAAAACACATAAAGACCTGCAGGAGGAGCTATTACATTTACAGCATTGGCCAGATCAAAAGGACCCCACAATACAACAACGATTAAGAATTGTAAAAACAAAAACTACAAAAATAGACCAATCGGTACAACAAAAATATTTTATCTAAAGTTAAGACATCATTTGGGGGGACCTAAGGCCTCCAGAAATTTAACAAGAAAATTGAGAGCGCAGAGGACCAGAGCAAACATAATCAGCATGGTAGATCCTAAAACAGGGAGATTAGCAAAAAGACCCCAGGAAATTAGACTTATTCTACAGCAGTTTTACCATGAGTTGTACACTAAAGAGGAAATTCCCATAGACAACATCAAATCATATTTACAGAGTTTACCAATACCATGAATCAGCTCACTACAGACTGAAGCCTTGCTGGCGCCAATCAAAGAGGGAGAACTACTCCAAGTTCTAAAAAAACCTCAGACCTTGAAGGCGCAAGGTCCAGATGGGTATCCCTCTGAATTTTATAACAAATTCAAAAAGCTGCTACTACCCATATTATTCCCGGCCTTACATGTGGTCCAGGACAGAGAACCCCCCCACCCCACATGGCAGTATGCCACCATATCAGCCATACTCAAACCTCATAAAGATGTGAAACACCCCTCCTCATTTCGCCCCATTTTAATGCTAAATTATGATTACAAACTGTTCATGTCAGCCATGGCCTCTAGAATAGACCATTTACTACCAGTTATTATTGACCCTGATCAAGTGGGGTTTATTAAGGGCAGACAGGCACATGATGCCATAAGGCATGCACATTTCTTAGTAGATTATGCATTAGAAAGACAAATCTCTTTAGTGCTACTGGGGTTAAATGCTGAAAAGGCATTCGACCGGGTCAGCTGGTCTTTTTTATGGCAGACTCTGGAGCACTTTGGATTCCCAGAACAACTTATAAAACAATTACAAAATATTTATGCCTCCCCTAAAGCAAATGTTAAGGTGGATGGGGCACTTTCAGATACATTCCAACTCTCTATGGGCACCCGCCAGGGATGCCCTATGTCCTCAATGTTGTTTGCTCTATATCTTGAACCCCTGGCCATTGCCATCAGTTCTTCTCGGGGCATAGAGGGCCTTCCATTGGGAGGTCACCTGCACAAGATGAAAAAATTACTCACCTTAGTAATGTTGTTTCTTCTAATGGAGTCTTGCTGTATTCTGACATATGCAGTTAGGTCCTGCCTTTCAACTGCCCCGGAGAACAAAGAGTTGAACTTTCCATGGCCAGCATGGAATGTTCACCATGAGCTCGGTTGAAGCCCCTGTCTGCTGTTGTTTAAACTGCAACCATCAGATCTTTCAGTAATACTCACTAGAAGTTCTGTGTGGAAACTGTAAACTCACACTAGCCAACTGGCAACTATATCTATATAAAAGGGTTTTGGTTTCAAAAGGAAGACTCAAGTCAGGAAACCCAAAAACAAAACACATCCAAACAACCACTCACCCAAACTAAAAGAGGGTGAAAAAGGACACCCCTAGGGTGCCAGCACTGCTCCTGCCCACCCACATCCCAAAAACTAGGTTCTGAGAGGGAGGCGGAGAGGTCAAAATACAGCAAGACTCCATTAGAAGAGCAACATTACTAAGGTGGTAATTTTTTCAAACAACATGAAGTCTTGCTGTATTCTGACATATGCAGACTACTAACAGTACCTCCATGGAGGAGGGACAGAACCTACTTTGGAAACAGGCTCTGAAGTACTGCTGTGCCAAACTGAGCATCACTCCTAACCTGGATATCCAGAGAGTAATGCTTGGTGAATGTATGGACTGTTTTCCAGGTGGCTGCCTGACAAATTCCTAAGAGAGGAATATCCCTGGCAGCAGCTGTACCTCTAGTGGAATGAGCCCTCCGGTGTGAGAGTGGAGTTCTATCCAGTTTTTCATAGCAGAATTGTATACAAGAAACAATCCACCTGGCAATAGATCTCTTAGTGGCAGGTTTGCCCTTACCAACTTCTCCATACATGAGGAACAAGTGGAGGGATTCAAACCTGTGACCCTTGGTATGCTCTATGTAGTAGCTAAGGGCTCTTTTATCATCCAAGCTGTGTAGCCTCCTCTCTCCAGAGGAGGAATGGTCAGTGAAGAAAACAGGGAGAGATATAGACTGGTTGAGGTGGAAATCTGAAACCACTTTAGGCAAAAACTTTCTGTTAGTTCTTAGGACCACTTTATCTCTATGGAAAGAGATGAAATCAGATTCCACTGACAGGGCTTGCAATTCACTGATACGCCTAGCAGAAGTAATGGCTACCAAAAACACAGTTTTCCAAGTCAAGTACTTAAGCTCTGCAGAGGACAAAGGCTCAAAGGAGGGTTGCATAAGCTGAGCAATGCAAACATTAAGGTGCCAAGCAGGAGCAGGATCCCTAAAGGGGGGATTGGTGTGAAGCAACCCCTTGGAAAACTTACAAAACACAGGATGGGATGATAGAGAGGAAGGCTTACCTACTGACAAGAAAGCAGAAAGAGCTGCCAAGTGTACTTTACAGTGCCTTTAGAAAGTATTCACCCCCCTTGGATTTTGTCACATTTTGTTGTGTTACTACCAGAATTTTTAATGCATTGAAATGGTTTGTTTCCCCCTTGATTCACACAGCACACTCAGTGGTTTAAAGGGGCAAAAATATTTTTATTGTGTAACAAAAATGTATGAAACATTAGAAACTGAAATATCTTGTTTACTTAAGTATTCACCCCACTGAGTCAATACTTTGTAGAAGCGCCTTTGGTAGCAATTACAGCTTTGAGTCTTCTTGGGTATGTCTGTATCAGCTTTGCACATCTGGATTTAGATTTTCATTCTTCCTTGCAGATTTGCTCAAGCTCTGTCAAGTCAGATGGGAGCGTCGGTGAACACGCAATCTTTAAGTCTTTCCACAGATTCTCAATGGGATTCAAGTCTGGGCTTTGGCTGGGCCACTCAAGGACATTCACCTTCTTGTTCTGAAGCCACTCCAGTGTTGCTTTGGCTGTATGCTTGGGGTCGTTGTCCTGTTGGAATGTAAATCTTCGCCCCAGTCCAAGGTCTATTGCAGACTGATGCAGGTTCTCCTCAAGGAGGTGCCTGTATTTGGCTCCATTCATTGTTCCCTCTATCCTGACAAGTGCCCCAGTTCCTGCCGCTGAAAAGCATCCCCATAACATGATGCTGCCACCACCATGCTTCATGGTAGGGATGGTGTTACATGGGTGCTGAGCTGTGTTCGGTTTGCGCCAGGCATAGCGCTTTGCATTCAGGCCAAAGAGTTCAATTTTTGTTTCATCAGACCAGAGAATCTTTGCCACATGGTCTCAGAGTCTGCCATGTGCCTTCTTGCAAACCCAGGCATGCTATTATGTGGCCTTTTCTCAGGAGTGGCTTCCGTCTCACTCCTCCCATAGAGGCTACATCTGTGAAGTGCTGCAGAGATTGTTGTCCTTTGGACAGGTTCTCCTATCTCAGCCATGGAACTCTGTAGTTCTGTCAGGGTGGTCATTGGGTTCTTGGTCACTTCCCTGACCAAGGTCCTTCTTGCCCGGTTGCTCAGTTTGGGAGGACAGCCTGCTCTAGGAAGAGTCTGGGTGGTTCCGTAATCTTTCCATTTCCTAATGATGGACTTGACTGTGCTCCTGGGAACTTTCAACACCCTAGAAATGTTTTTATACCCCTCCCCAGATCTGTGCCTCCTCACAATTCTATCACGGAGTTCTACGGACAGCTCCTTGGTCTTCATGGTAGAGTTTCTACTCTGACATGCACTGTCAACAGTGGGACCTTATATAGACAGGTGTATTTCCTCTGAAATCATGTCAACCATTTGAACTGACCACAGGTGGACTCCATTCAAGTTTTAGAGTGATCTCACAAGGAAATTGGATGCACCTGAGCTCAATTTGGAGTGTCATAGCAAGGGGTGAATACTTATCAAATCAAGACATTTCAGGTTTTTATTTTAAATTACATGTACAAAAAATTCCAGAAGTTTCATTCCACTTTGACATTATAGAGTAATTTGTGTAGATACGTGACAAAAAAATCACATATAAATGTATTTTAATTTGAGTTTGCAACATCACAAAATGTGACAAAATCCAAGGGGGGTGAATACTTTCTGAAGGCACTGTAAGGGTAGCTGGTCTGAGGCCTAGGCCATTAAGATGGACCAAAAAGTCCAGAACCGTAGGCATCTTTTCCATTTGGAATTGTAAGTCTTTCTGGTGGAAGGCTTTCGAGAAGCCTTAAGGATATCCAGAACCCCCTGGGAAAGATGCAAATCTGCAAACTCTTAACTCTTCAAGAGCCATGCCTTGAGATTGAGAGACCGAAGATTCGGGTACCAAATCCTCCTCTGAGAGGATGTCAACAGGTTGTAATTTCTGGGAAGAGACAGGGGAAGGTGGACTGCTAGGGACCGCAACAGGGGATACCAGGGCTGTCTGGCCCAGTCTGGATCAATCAGAATCACTTTGCATGGCTGTGACCTTATCTTGACTAACACTTTGAACAGGAGAGGGAAGGGGGGAAAAGCATACAGAAATTTCCCTTCCCAGTTCAGAATCAGAGCATTCAGGGGGATTGAGCCCAAGACTGGGGGTCTGCAACAAAAGAGAGGAAGTTGGTGATTGTCTGGGGCTGCAAAAAGATCTATCTCTGGAGTGCCCCATCTCGAGAAAATCACTTTCAAAACTAGAGGATCTAGGGTCCATTCGTGATGACCCTGGGATATTCTGCTCAGAGCATCTGCTAGGACACTGTCCTTCCCTGGGAGGTGAACTACTATCAGAGAGGTTTGCAGGGAATAGGCCAGGGACCACAACTTCATTGCTTCTGTGCACAAGACCGTAGACCGAGTGCCTCCCTGCTTGTTGATGTACCACATGATGGTGGTGGTGTTGTCTGTTCTGACCTGGACCACCTTGTTCTGTACAGATTTGGAAAAAGCTTGCAGTGCCAGAAACACTGCTCTGAGTTCCAAGAGATTGATGTGAAGCAGAGATTCCTGAGGTGACCACAGTCCCTGGGTGGTAAGATCCCCCAAATGGGCTCCCCCGCCCAGCAGGGAAGCATCTGTGGTGAGTATCACTGAATGAGACTGAGTGACAAAAGGAATCTCTTGTCTCAAATTGTCCTGATCCTGCCACCATTGCAAGGCCTGGATCAGGGTTCGAGTCACTGGGACTAGTTTGGTAAGGGAATCCTTTCTTTGGGACCAGAAGTCTCTTAAGTGGAACTGAATGTCCCTCATCTGGAATCTTGCTCCTTGGACCACTGCTGTGGAAGCTGCCATGTGGCCTAGAAGCTGAAGGAAATGCTTTGCTGGTCGAGACACCTGAAGGGCGAATGAAGAGGCCAGTTCCATGAGGGTCCTTGCCCTTTCCAGGGGAAGGAAGGCTCTTGCCTTTACTGTATCCAGCTCTGCCCCTATGAAGGTGAGGAGCTGTACTGGTTCGAGAACTGACTTTGGAAGGTTGAGAAGGAATCCTAAGGAAGTGAGCACTTGCTGGGTCACTTGCAAATGTGACTTGACTTGGTCTGGAGACTGACCTACTGTGAGCCTGTCGTCCAAGTATGGGAAGATGGAGATCTTTTTTCTCCTTAGGAAGGCAACCACTACTGCCAGGCACCTCGTGAAAACCATTGGGGCTGATGTTAGGCCAAAGGACATTGCTCTGAATTGCTAGTGGCCTGAGGGCAACTCAAACCTGAGGTACTTTCTGTGGGGGCACCTGATGGGAATGTGAAAATAGGCATCTTTGAGGTCCAGGGAGGCTAGCCAGTCCCCTGGCCTTAGAGAGGGAAGGATAATTCCCAGAGTCACCATTTTGAACTTTGGCTTTAAAAGGTGTTTATTCAGATATCTTAGGTCCAGGATGGGCCGCCATTCTCCTGTCTTTTTGGGGGTTAGGAAGTACCTGGAGTACAATCCTTTGCCCTTGTGCAGGGTGGGAACCCTCTCTATAGCTCTGAGAGCTAGGAGAGAAGAAACCTCTGCCTCTAAGGCAAGGGTCTCTGATAGATTTGCAGGTGGAAAGGATCTGGTTCTCATCTTGGGAAATGTTTTGAAGCTGAGAACCAGCCCCTGGCTTACTACTTCCAGGACCCACTTGTCTGATGTCAGAGACTTCCAGTCCTGGACAAAGTAAGCCAGCCTGCCCCCTACTGGTATGGGAGAATTGGCCTGGGCAGACCCATCAGGGTGTCTGCTTGGCAGGGGCTTTAGGCTGAGAGGTGGATGCAGGCCTGCTCATCCTCCGTCTGCCTCTTCCTCTAAAGAACCCCTTCTGAGAGAAAGAAGAGGAGGCCTGAGCTTGGTAAAAAGGCCTTTGGAAAGGCCTGCCCCTGCCCCTGGACTGCTGCCTTTGAGGAGTTGCTTGCCGTTCTTTGGCCTGAGCACTCCTGTAAGTGGTCCTGTACTCATCCATCTTTTTCATGTAGTTCTCTGTCTGCTCCCCAAACAGAGAATTACCAATTACAGGAAAATCCATGGCCTTAGCCTGGGTATCCTGTGAGAGGCTAGTACATCTGAGCCAAGCCATCCTCCGAAGAGCCACAGATATAGCCATGACTCTTGATGAAACATCATTAGAGTCCACAGCAGCATGAAATTGTACTTTAGATGCCTCAGTCCCATCTGCAGCCACCTGCTCCAGCTCCTTGGCAAGCTGGTCAGGGGCCTGTTTAGCCAGAGCCAGCACAGTGTCCCACCTGGACTTCTGGTATCTAGCTGTATAGGCCATATAATTAGCCTGCCTGAGTCCCAAAGATGCTGCCATGTATTGTTTCTTTGCCATGGCATCAATCTTCCTGGAGTCCTTGTCTGGGGTGTGTGATGCCAAGGGGATATTTGCCTTATCACAGGCAGCAGCCTGTACTACCCCAACATGGCTGCATTGCTGGAAAAGGAACTCCATGTCTGAGCCTGAGAGAGTGTACCTCTTGTCCATTCGTCTGTCCAGAGGAGGTATAGAATTAGGAGACTTAAGAATTTTATGTGTCTGTTTCCCAAAGGATTTGTGGAGTGGAATAGACAGTCTCCTGGACTCTGGGATGTCCTTCATCTCAACAAAATCAGGCTCCTCCTGATCCTCTCCTGCTTCCTCCACAGGGAACTGGAGGGTCTCAGCCACTTTTTTGTAAAACATATAGTGAGAAGGGGACTCAGAAAGCCTAGGAAGAGAAACACCTGAAGGTCTGTCTGGGGAGCTCTCTGGGTCAATAGGCACATCCAGACTTTCATAATCACCATAATCATCTTCATACTCTCCTTCCTCCTCCTCCGGTTCATAAAATTCTTCCAAAGTGTAATCTGGAACCGGGGGAACCGACCGAACCGAACCCCTGCCAGATGGTGCCGGTTCGGTCGGAACCGAAGTAAGTGATTGCACTATCCTTATCGCCTTGGCTATCTCATCGGTGGTCGGAGTATGAATTTCTGGGTCCGAACCAGACGATTTATCTTTTCTTTTCCTTTTCACCGGAACCGACTCCTCAGAATCGGCTCTCCTTTTGCCCGAAGTATCGCCCTGGTCAGAGGGCACTCCTTCTGGTTCGGTCGGAACCGAACTGGGCTGGCCATCTGGGTCAGCGGACTTCTCGGCCTCCCTTTCCCTCAGTCTACCTAATCTCTTTTCCAGGGTAGATTTGGGAAAATTCTTACAAATTTGGCAGTCTGAATCGAGGTGGTCAAACCCCAGACACTAAACACAGGTGGTGTGGGGATCAGCCTTGGCAAAGACTTCCCCACACACACTGCAGTGTTAAAACCCAGTGGGCCTGCTTTTTTTCTTGGGTTTCTCAGACATGTCCAATCCTATCCAAACATACCCTTTTTAATCGCAATCCAGGCAAGACTCCCCTATCGGTTCCTGACCGAATCACGGGTCTTGGAAAAAAACGTAATAAAATCTGTTTTTTTTTAGAACCGATATGGACCAGTTACCACACTCTAAATGAATTACAAACTTTTTAACCTCAAACTTATCGGTTCAGCCGAACCGATCTACAATTTACAAGTTCCACACAGAAACTACACAGAAAAACTATCTAGTACTCACAGTACCACAGACAGAGACCTGAACCGACTGAGCGGTAACAGCAATTCGGTAGAAACTGACCGAAAAAAATGACACTTCAACCGACTTTTTTGAACCGAGTAAAGGAGAAATCTCCGGAGCAACTTTTCAGTGAGGCGGAGTAAAGAATCTAACGGTTGCAGTTTAAACAACAGCAGACAGGGGCTTCAACTGAGCTCGTGGTGAACATTCCATGCTGGCCATGGAAAGTTTAACTCTTTGTTCTCCGGAGCAGTTGAAAGGCAGGACCTAACTGCATATGTCAGAATATAGCAAGACTTCGTGTTGTTTGATATCACTTTTTGAAGACGATATTCTGCTGGCTCTTACCAAGCCTGAACAATCTATCCCAGAGGTATGGAAACAGCTACAAACATTTGATAAGATAGCAGGATATAAAATTAACAAATCAAAAACCGAGGTATTGACGTACAATTACCTCCCTCCCACTTCAAAAAAGACTTCCCCTTTAAATGGCACCGACAAGAGATGAGATACTTGGGAATAAAGCTCACAAGAAACCCCATTCATGCAGAGCTCTCAAATCTCGAACTCTTGACCCTAAAATTGACAGAAGAGCCATCTCGTTGGTCATGCCTCCCCCTAAGTTTTTTGAGTAGGATAGATACAATTAAGCAGAATGTATTTCCCTGCATATTGTTCTTTCTTCAGACACTGTCTTTCAACCCGGCTAAAACATATTTCCAGTCATGGGACAGAATTATATCCCGCTTTATTTGGAGTGGAAAGCGTTCCAGAATTAGATATTCTGTTCTGCAGCTGGCCAGAGAGAGAGGTGGCCTTAACCTCCCTGATCTCAGAAAGTACACGATGGCAGCACAGTTAAGGGTAGTCCTACACTGGCTAAATAAACAGTATGATGCACACTGGAAACAATTAGAAATAACTTGGGGGGACCTATATAATACTCAGGAGCTCCTTTTTGGGATGCCCCCCCAAGTGCCAAGGGATAATGAATTATCCAAAGTACACCAGGGAACCCTTAAAAATATGGCTTAAGGTCAGTAATAATTATTTTACATTCCCTGAAAAAATGTTCTTGGGAACACTGAAGTATAATGCAGACTTGACAGCAGGTCCCTCAGGCTCCTATATAGTTCAGTGGCAGAGAGATGGCATTTTATTCATTTTCCAGTTAGTGGGCAGAACAAGTCTCCTTCCCTTTGTCTCTCTTCAGAAGGAGTACCACCTACCTCATAAATATTTTATTTCTTATTTACATCTTAAATCATACCTTCAGCCATATGAACGGTCACTCTTGGCTCTAATTGAAAACCCTACCCAAATAATACAACTGTTACAAGTTCATATCGGAGGAACAACCTCAGATCACCTGATTAGTAAGATATACCATGCCTTATATGAAAGACAGGGAGACTCGACCAACTCAGTCAGGCTTAGATGGGAACAAGAATTGCGGTATGAATCGGAGAGCAGGACTGGAATGAGTCTGTTTTACCAACTGTAAAAATCTTTCTCTGACCATACTGGCGTGAATACATGTGGAAACTCCGTTCTCGTTTCTTCCGTACACCAGCCTTGCTGGCCAGTGTGGGAGAATTAGGGGAGGGACAGTGTTTGAGAGAATGTGGGGATGATAGAGCAAGTCAGAGCCATGTCCTTTGGTCATGTCCTAAGCTGTCCAAGTTCTGGAGGGAAAGCCTAGAGGAGCGGAGTGCAATTTATGACACTACTGATTTATTCACTCCCACATTTATATTGACTTTTATTAAACCAGAAGGTCTGCGAATTGACAGAAACTTGCTAAAACAAATTTTTAAATTTATAACAGCAGCCCACAAAATTATGACTAGACTGTGGTTTACAAATAAAATACCCACTAAAAAAGCGATACTTCTTCGGGCAAGAGGAGAGCCGATCCTGAGGGGCCGGTTCCTACAAAAAGGAAACGCAAAGAAAAATCAACCGGTTCGGATCCAGAGGTTCATGTTCCAACCGCCGACGAAATAGCCAGAGTGATTCGGATTGTGGAATCGCGTCGCCCGGTTCCAACCGATCCAGCACCTTTTGGCAGGGGTTTGGTTCGGTCGGTTCCCCCGGTTCAAGATTATACCCCTGAAGATTTTTATGAACTGGAGTTTGAGGAGGAGGGGGAGTTTGAAAATGATGGTGAAAGTCTGGATGTACCTGTGGAACCAGACATCTCCCCAGACAGACCTTCTGGTATATCCCCTCCTAGGCTTTCTGAGTCCCCTTCCCACTTTCTGTTTTACAGAAAAGTGGCTGAAACCCTCCAGCTTCCTATAGTGGAGGCAATGGAGGATCAAGAGGAGCCTGATTATGTGGAAATGATGGACATCCCAGAGTCCAGGAGACTGTCTGTTCCCCTTCACAAATCCTTTGGGAAGCAGACACAAAAAATCCTAAAGTCTCCCAATTCTGTACCTCCTGTTGACAGAAGGATGGACAAGAGGTACACACTATCAGGCTCAGATACAGAGGTTTTTATACCAGCAATGCAGCCATGTTGGGGTAGTGCAGGCTGCTGCCTGTGACAAGGCAAACATTCCCTTGGCTTCACACCTCCCAGACAAAGACTCCAGGAAGATGGATGCTATGGCAAAGAAGCAGTACATGGCATCTTCCTTGGGACTCAGGCAAGTGAACTACATGGCCTATACAGCCAGGTACCAGAAGTCCAGGTGGGACACTGTACTGGCACTAGCTAAACAGGCCTCCCCCCAGCTGGCCAAGGAGCTGGAGGAGGTGGCTGCTGATGGAATTGAGGCATCGAAGGTACAATTTCATGCTGCTGTGGACTCCAGTGATGTGTCATCAAGAGTCATGGCTACATCTGTGGCTCTTCGGAGGATGGCTTGGCTCAGATGTACTAGCCTCTCACAGGACACCCAGGCTAAGGCCATGGATTTTCCTGTGGTGGGTAATTCTCTGTTTGGGGAGCAGACAGAGAATTACATGAAGAAAATGGATGAGTACAGGACCACTTATAGGAATGCTCAGCCAAGGAGAGGCAAGCAACTCCTCAAAGGCAGCAATCTAGGGCAGGGGCAGGCCTTTTCATAGGCCTTTTTACCAAGCACAGGCCTCTTCTCCCTTTTCACAGAAGGGGTTCTTCAGAGGGAGAGGCAGAAGGGGGATGAACAGGGCTGTATCCACTCCTCAGCCTAAGGCCCCTGCCAAGCAGACACCCTGATGGGTCTGCCCGGGTCGACTCTCCTATCCCTGTAGGGGTAGGCTGGCTTACTATGTCCAGGACTGGATGTCTATTACATCAGACAAGTGGGTCCTGGAAGTAGTAAGCCAGGGACTGGTTCTCAGCTTTAAAACATTTCCAAAGATGAGAACCAGATCTTTTCCACCTGCAGGTCTTTCCGAGACCCTTGCCCGGGATGCAGAGGTTTCATCTCTTCTGGCTTTAAGAACCATAGAGAGAGTTTCTACCCTACACTGGGGCAAAGGTCTGTACTCCAGATATTTCCTTACCTCAAAAAAGACAGGGGAGTGGCGACCCATCCTAGATCTAAGATACCTGAACAAACATCTTTTAAAACCAAAGTTCAAGATGGTGACTTTGGGAATAATTCTTCCCTCTGTAAGGCCAGGGGACTGGCTAGTCTCCCTGGACCTCAAAGATTCCTACTTTCATATTCCCATCAGGTGCTCCCACAGAAAGTACCTCAGGTTCAGGTTGCCCACAGGCCATTATCAGTTCAAAGCAATGCCCTTTGGCCTAACATCAGCTCCAAGGGTCTTCACAAAGCGCCTGGCAGTAGTAGTGGCCTTTTTAAGAAGGCAAAAGATTTCCATTTTTCCATACCTGGATGATTGGCTCATAGTGGGTTAGTCTCCAGACCAAGTCAAGTCAGACCTGCAAGTGACTCAGCAAGTGCTCACTTCTCTGGGTGTTCTTCTCAACCTCCCCAGATCAGTTCTCGAACCAGTTCAGCTCCTTACCTTTATAGGGGCACAGCTGGATACTGTCAATGCAATAGCTTTTCTTCCCCTGGAAAGGGCAAGAGTTCTTAGAACTGGCTTCGTCCTTAAGCCTTCAGGTGTCCCGACCAGCAAGGCACTTCCTTCAGCTTTTGGGCCACATGGCAGCTTCTACAGCAGTGGTCCAAGGGGCAAGATTTCAGATGAAGGACATTCAGTTCCATCTGAGGGCCTTTTGGTCCCAAAGGAAGGACCCTCTTACCAAACTGATTCCAGTAACTCGAACACTGATCCAAGCTCTTCAATGGTGGCAGGATCAGGACAATTTAAGGCAAGGGGTCCCTTTTGTCACTCAGTCTCATTCGGTGGCCCTTACCACGGATGCTTCTCTTTTGGGGTGGGGAGCTGATCTGGGGGATCTCACAGCCCAAGGACTGTGGTCCCCTCAGTAGTCCCTCCTACATATCAATCTCCCCTGGAACCCAGGGCAGTTTTTCTGGCCCTGCAAGCCTTCTCTCGGTGCAGAACAAGGTGGTTCAGGTCAGAACAGACACCACCACCACCATGTGGTACATCAACAAGCAGCGAGGTACTCAGTCTATGGCCTTGTGCACGGAAGCCATGAAATTGTGGTCCCTGGCTAATTCCCTGCAGATCTCTCTGATAGCAGTCCACCTTCCAGGAAAGGACAATGTGCTGGCAGATGCACTGAGCAGGATCTCCCAGGGCCATCACGAATGGTTCCTGGACCCTCTGGTTTTGAAAATGATTTTTTCAAGGTGGGGCACTCCAGAGATAGATCTCTTTGCAGCCCCAGACAATCACCAACTTTCCTCTGTTTTGTTGCAGACCCCCAGTCTTGGGTTCAGTCCCTCTGGATGCTCTGTTTTTGAACTGGGAAGGGAAATTTATGTATGCCTTCCCTCCCTTTCCTCTACTGTTCAAAGTCCTAGTCAAGATAAGGTCACAACCTTGCAAAGTGATTCTGATTGCTCCAGACTGGGCCAGACAGCCTTGGTACCCCCTGTTGCTGTCTCTAACAGTCCATCTTCCCCTGTCTCCTCCCAGGAATTACAACCTGTTAACCTCCTCTCAGTGGAGGATTTGGTACCCCAATCTTCAGTCTCCCAATCTCAAGGCATGGCTGTTGAAGAGTTAGAGTATGCAGATTTGCATCTGTCTCAGGGGGTTCTGGATATTCTCAAGGCTTCTCGAAAGCCTTCCACCGGAAAGACTTATAACTCCAAATGGAAAAGATTCCGCATTTGGTGCTCCAAGAAGCATATTCCTCCAGACACTGCTGAATTATCTACAGTTTTGGATTATATGTTCCATCCTAATGGCCAATGCCTCAGACCAGCTACTCTCAAGGTACACTTGTCAGCTGTGTCTGTTTTTTTTTTTTGTCAGTGGGAAAGTCTTCCTCACTATCATCTCATCCTGTATTCTGTAAATTTTTTAAAGGATTGCTTCATACCAGTCCTCCCTTTAGAGATCTTGCCCCCTGCCTGGGACTTAAATATTTGCATTGCTCAACTTATGCAACCTCCTTTTGAGCCTATGTCTTCAGCAGAGCTTAAGTATTTGACTTGGAAAACTGTGTTTTTGGTAGCCATTACCTCTGCCAGACGTATCAGTGAACTGCAAGCCCTGTCAGTGGAACCTGATTTTATCTCTTTCCATAGAGAGAAAGTGGTCCTTAGAACCAATAGGAGGTTCTTACCTAAAGTGGTTTCAGACTTCCACTTGAATCAGTCCATGTCTCTTCCTGTCTTCTTCACTGATCATTCTTCCTCAGGAGAGAGGAGGCTACACAGTTTGGATGTTAAAAGAGCCCTTAGCTACTACATAGAGCATACCAAGGGTCACAGGTTTGATTCCCTCCAGTTATTCCTCACTTATGGGGAAGTGGGAAAGGGCAAACCTGCCACTAAGAGAACTTTTGCCAGGTGGATTGTGTCTTGTATACAATTCTGCTACGAGAAACTAGGAAAGATTCCACCTTCAGGCCTGAGGGCTCACTCTACAAGAGGTACAGCTGCTTCCCTGGCTGCTGCCAGGGATATCCCTCTCAGAAATTTGTCAAGCAGCCACCTGGAAAACGGTCCATACCTTTACCAAGCATTACTCTCTGGATATCCAGGTTAGGAGTGATGCTCGGTTTGGCACAACAGTACTCCAGAGCCTATTCCCAAAGTAGGTTCTGTCCCTCCTCCATGGAGGTACTGCATGGTAGTCTGCAATAGTCAGAATACAGCAAGACTTCATGTTGTTTGAAGAAAAAATTACTCACCTTAGTAATTATGTTCCTTTTAATTGAGTCTTGCTGTATTCTGACCTCCCTCCCTGCCTCCCCTCTCAGAACCTGTTTTTGGGAAGTGGGTGGGCAGGTGAAGTGTTGCACCCCAGAGGTGCCTATTACACATGCTCCTCTTTTTGTTTTGGTGTTTTTTAGTTGTTTTTGTTATCCTTTATTGGGATGGGTTTTTGATTTTGGGTTTCCTGACTTGAGTCTTTTTGGGAATCCAAAGCTTCTTGTTGCTAGTTGGCTAGTAAGAAATGTTACAATTTCCACATAGGATAGTTAATGAGTTTTTGCTCGTAAGACTCTGACGGTTGAGTTTCAAAGGGAAACAGACAGAGACCTCAACCGAGCTCGAGCTCAGCATTCTGTGCGCTGCATAGAAAGTTAACCCTTTGTTCTCCGGGCAGTTTAAAGGCTGGAGCTAACTGCAATAGTCAGAATACAGCAAGATTCCATTAGAAGAAGCATAATTACTAAGGTGAGCAATTTTTTCTTTAGTATTCATTGCTAATGCTGCTGTATTCCTGCCAGGCATTCATTTTTCTTTTACATTTGTGTTTTCCCTCTATCCCCAGTGGGTCATGGTCTGCTTAGTCCTTGATCCTTCGCCTGCTGCAACAGTCACTCTTACCCCCCAGATATGTACTGTTTAGCCCCTTATATTCTGTTCTGACTTCTCCCTCTGAGAGGAAACAACTAGAAGTAGAGCCGACTAGAACTTAACTGACTAGAGATGCAGAGGAAGGGGAGCCAGAGGTCTTGGTGATAAAACTAGCTGAGGTGAGCCTGGTGAATCATCTGCGTGCTCTTCTCTGTTGTTTTTAACTCTTTTTTTGTTTGTTTTTTTAATCCCCTTTGTCTCACCCCCACCCCACTGGGGCACTGACAGAGATGGACAAATATTTCATCAGTTACAAGTGAACTTGGACCAAGCCTAGCCACCACATTGTGACAGAAACTCGCTGGCACAGTTACTGCATGTATAATGCTACCACGTTGTATGTCAGCATCTTTCTGGCAGCAGGATTTCACGGGACATGCACACTCCTGTCAGCACGGATCCCTTCCCTTGGGCCATCATGGAGCAGTCAGGAAATGGAGGAAGTCATGCAGCATCCCCAAAGTCTGTGGGGTCTGAGATGGTCACTCAGCCCTGCAGCCCCTTCTGAGATGGCCAGAACTTGGGACCTGAACCTGGCTTGTCAGCATGGTGAGACTCCTTACTTGCCATTCAACCATTGAGTAGCCCTGATATTAATTTCTGAATTATTGATTGGTTCTGGAACCAAGTGGCATCTCACTTAACCGGTGTCAGTGGGTTCCGGAACTGATTTTTTTAAATTAAAAATTTATATTTTGGGGAGTTCTGTTGAGCAGCCACGAAGGAAACAGCAATTTTCAGGAGCTCCATTTCGATATTAATAAAAAGATATAAACTGTACTTACTACACTTCTCCCTGAGCTTCTATTGCTGGACTCTCTCTGTTACCTTCCTGACAAGTGATATGGGAAAATGAAGGGATCAGCGCTCTCTTCTGCAGATTTTTCCACCCGCGCAGCAGAAGGGAAGGTGGGCCTTCACGTGGCAGTGTGGCCAGGGCTTCAACGCCGGATGATACTGAAGTGTCCCTGGCCACGGTGAATGCTGCTATGATGCAACTGGTACATACGGTCCAGGAACTGGATTGTAGGTTTGACCAACTCAGGACCAGGGTCACAGCCCTAGAAACACAAATGGGGGTGTCGCAACAGATGGTAGCTAAACTGTAAGGAAGCCTAAGTAAAACTATGGAAGTATCCACAAAGTTGATTGGGTACAATACTTGGCTATGCCAGCAAATGGAGGCTCTGGAGAACCAGGTGCGAGAGAGAGAGAGAGAGAGAGAGAGAGAGAGAAACTTAAGAATTTGGGGTCTCCTGGAGTTGGCGGAGAGGGAGGACCCTCTGTATTTTACCCGCATCTTTCTCCCTGATCTGCTTGGATGGACTAAGGAGGAGCTGCCGTTCTCCTTGGAGAAGGCCTACAGGCTTGCCCCACGTAGAGTAACAACCGGAGCCAACGGTACCTCGTACATTAATTGTGGTGTGCACTGGTGTAGGGGACAGGGATCGAATACTGGCTGCAGCTCGACTAAGAAGACGGTTGAAATACGGAGATGCGGATCTACACATTTTCCCCGACCTGTCTTATGGTACTAGGCAACGGCACAAGTCCTTTGATGGTATCCGAGCCCGCCTGAGATGATTAAAAATCCAACATCAACTTCTGATGCCGGCCAGACTGTGGGTGGAGTGGCAAGGGAAAACATATTTACTTAATGATCCAAGGGACGCTGAGAAGGTATTGAGCATCATGGAAGAGGAGGCGACTCAAGAGCCAGATGAGACTGAGGCAGATGGAGAGTGACTGTATATTGTACTACCATCGGGACTAGTAATGTAGTGAATGTTTTTTTCTCTGGCTGCTCAGTTAAGAAAAGCTAAGTTTAATCCTGCAGTTAGTTTAAGGTGAGTTACACATGTGGAAGGGCTGGTATTATAATAATGGAGGGAGATCTTGTTGAATGCTTCTAATCTGGGGTCATATACAGGTTTCCTTATACTCTAAGGGACTCTGATGGGAACCGAACCATAGACCTGAATATTTCCCAACAAAGGACGGTATAAGTTCGAGACTTTGCCTGTTTTTCTTGTTCATATCTTGTCTCTTGCATTATAACCATCTACAGGAGTATAATTTTACTATTGCCCTATCTTTAAAAGGAGTCCTGAGATTTAGTTAAAATGTTCTGCTCTCAGTATGTTTTATGCGATGTGGAGGAGAAGAATGAGGAAATTATTTGTACTAAAGGGGCTATATTCTGAGGTAAATCGTGTCGATACATGACGTTTTTTGTTTTATTTCAATGGGAGATGAGGGTTTTCCCGCACTCTAGTTGGTTCCTGTAGAGGGTCTGATTGGGGGTTCCCTATGTGGTCCTCTTTGAGCTGTAGACTAATGGAGATGTACAGTATGTTGTTTGTATAGTAGCTACTTCTCTCGTGGGTGAATAAGAGAAGCGATATCTGTTGATCCTATAATATTTAACATCACTGTAACTTGTATATCAGAATCACTTCTGCTCATATGCTTTTTGTAAGTGGACTTGTGAAAAGCTTAATAAAAATATAATGTAAAAAAAAACTGATATTTGGTGGGGCAAAAGCAGTATAAAAATGCAGCCTAAAAAAGGAACTAAATTATTGTTTCAGAATGAACATAATGAGCAGTTCAGTAGGGAGACTGGAAAGACTACATACATGCCCAGACAACCAATTATATTATATAATGGAAAGCTGGTTTTACGTTCCCTTTAAAAGCACACACGCACACACAAAAGATTGTGGCATTCAGAGGCTCTCCTAGTCTGCCCTGTATTGCATAACTGAAGTAATGTTTACTGCAGCTAATTTAAGAGAGGAATTACTTGAATGTAATTTAGAAAATAAATATTATTTGCCATGCAGAGGACTGTTGCATGCTAACACTGTACTGGATTCTTAAAGCTCTTGAAAATCCCACAGCTGAGGGACAAATTCCTGCTCAAGTGGGTTGCCACTTGCGGAACTGCAGTTTCTCCTGCAGTTACAGTATTCTCAAAAGTGGAGCCGGTTTACAGCAGCTTGCAGGTGGTGTTGCCATAGAAATCCCCGCAGCTGCGGAAAAATGCTGCTGCAGATGAGAATACCAATGTCCACAGCTGTGGGGATTTTAATCCGCAACTGAAGTTGTGATGTGGGACTTAGTGCCAAAACCTTTTGAGAATCTGGCCCACTGTCTTTGTACAACTACATTTAGTATCAGAGGGCCAGACCCAAGTATACTTTTATTTTAAGAGCCACTGACACCTCAAGAACTTTAGAAAACAATATTTGGACACAAAGCAGCTTATATGTTTCTTTAAGACTGTATTTCTTACTGAAGTTACTTGCACAAAAATAGGACAATTGTTGCTTGAGGGTTCATCAGCTGCTGTTGCTTCTTCCCAACCTGTTATCATAGTACTCTGCTTGTGACATCACAGTTATTCCCATGGCAACAGACTGGGATGTCACAACTGCATTATAATTTCAATTAGGGAGTAAGCTATAAGACAGATGAACTGTAAGGGATAAAGATCTTGCTTTTGTGAGAATTTCAGAAGATATATGAAATACAAGCTGAATTGTGTCTGAATAGAATGTTTTCCCAAAGGCGTCAGCTGCTCTTTAAGGATATATTTATGTTCTTTTATTCAGTTTCCCAGCAGTCTTCCTTCCACCTACAGTACCTCAAATGCCCTGATGGGAGTCCTGTCAGGAGGGGTCACCACTCCTGCTGTTCTCCTTAGCCTCTGGCCATGTGCCTGCCCCGGTAGAGCCTTTCAATCCCTGATCAGAGGGGCCTCCTCTGTGGCCAGCTTTTATTCCCTTGCCACTGTCTTGTTGGAGGAGTTGCAATTAGGTGGAGAGAGAGGTGCAGAGCCCCAGGTCTGCACACCCCAACTGGGTGTCTGATGAGCTGTGCAGCTTCATGCTCTGTAAGGAGCAAGAACAGTATCTTGTTTTTTTTGCATTCCCTGACTACATAGGGGTGTTCTCATGTGTCAGGATGCACAGTGCTTGCATCCCCACCTCCCCTGACATACGTATTGACCCAGCTGCACTGACACCTGTGTTCCACCCAGGTGGCAGTGTCACAGTGGGTTGCACTGCGTTCCTTCCCTGTGGGAGAAGACCAGTCATTGTGATTCTCGGTCCTCTTCCTGCTTGACCACCAAGGATCTAGGCTCGAGCGCAAACCCGGGCTACCAGCATTGCCAAGTATATTTTCCCTTAGTTTAGTTTTATTTTTACGTAGTTGCTTGGCTCCTATGCCCATACCTGCCAGATGCTGTTTGCCGCTTCCCAAACTGTTGTGGCTGATGAGGATCCAAACTGCTTAGGGCCCTAGGTCGTGGACATAGAAACATAGACGTCAGCAGATAAGGACCACTTGACCCACCCAGTGTGCTCTAAATTTCCTACCTGTAGTGCCACTGGAAACCCTACTTGGACTCCCAACTTACCTCGTTTTTTTAATTTTTTTGCATCTCCTCAGCCCGGGCATCCTTCTGGGGTGCTCACTCGATTGGAGCATCTACTCCCTGTCTGAACCCTACAGTCCTCGGCTGGACTCCCCCAGCCACCCAGGCAGGCC
The DNA here is from genome assembly GCA_016271365.2 of Neoceratodus forsteri. NCBI lineage: Eukaryota > Metazoa > Chordata > Ceratodontiformes > Ceratodontidae > Neoceratodus > Neoceratodus forsteri. The sequence goes on along the minus strand of CM057450.1, from coordinate 879,193,499 downwards.
TAGCCCCCCAGATCACCCCCTGGGGTGGGTCTGTCCTCCCCCGATGGCCTATCTGAGATTAGAGAGGCCTTACCTGGGTGCCGGGTCAGACGTGGAGTCCCCTGAGGTATCGGGCTGATGGGATGTGGGCTGCATCCCTGGAGCCCCCTTCATCTCCGTGAGCTGAGGTGGAGATTTTTTTTTCTTGTTTTTCGTCCCTTGTCCTGCCCCAGGTTTGGTTGTGCAGTGGCGTCTGCTTTGTGCCCAGATGTGCACACATCCTTCCAGCTTCCACTGGGGGCCACTGTTCTACCGGGCAGTCCCTGGATCCCTCCCCAGAGAGAGAGGAGAGCAGTCTACAGATGCTCAATCCTCCCTTTCCCCTGCCGACCCGGGATCATGGGGTCACTGGCGTAGTGGGAGGTGTGGCGTCCATCGCCTCAACCCTCAGCACCACTGGGCCAGCCCTCTCTTACTTCTGAGATTCTCTTGTGTCTATCTCATACATTCTTAAATTCTGTGACCGTTCTAGCCCCCACCACTTCCTCTGGGAGGCTATTCCACACGTCCACCACCCTCTCTATGAAGAAGTACTTCCTTACATTTCCTCTGAGGCCCCTTCCCCCAGATTCATATTGTAACCCTTTGTCCTTGAACATCTTTTCCTTTGGAAAATGTTCGCTTCCTGTACCTTGTTTATTCCTGTGAGGTACTTGAATGTCTATCATATCCTCCCATTCACTCCTTTCTTTTAGGGAGTACATATTTAAGTCCTTAAGCATTTCTTCTTAGGGCTTCTGATGCAGGACCTGGACCATTCTGGTTGTCTGCCGTGCACTACCTCCACCCTATCTATGTCCTTTTGGAGATGGGGCCTCCAGAACTGTACACAGTACTCAAGGTGGGGTCTCACCATCGATCTATACAGGGGTATTATTACCTCCCTCTTTCTGCTGGTGATACCCCTCCCTATGCATCCAAGCACTCTACTAGCCTTTCCCACTGCCTTGTCACACCATTCAGCTACGTGCAGTTCATCAGAAATGATAACTCCCAGGTGTCTTTCCTGTTTTGTGACTGACACCCCTCCCCCTGGGGTTTTGAGCCCTAAGTGCATGATTTTGTATTCTTTTGCATTGAATCTTAGCTGCCAACCCATGACCATTCTTCTGACTTCTTTAGATCCTCGCTGATTCTTCCAACCTCCCCCCCCCCGTGTCTCTATTCTGTTGCACATTTTTGTGTCATCCATGAATAGGCACACCTTCCCCTCCAGCCCTTCTGCAATGTTGCTAATAAAGATATTGAAGAGGACCGGGCCTAATACTGACCCCTGTGGCACCCCGCTACTCTCTTTGCCCTCCCCAGAGTGTACCCCATTTGCTACCACTCTTTGGATGCTGTCACTAAGCCAGCTCTTTGCCCATTTTACTATTTTAGGTCCTACTCCTAGGCTACTCAGTTTGTTTACCAGCCTTCTGTGTGGAATGGTGTTGAAGACCTTGCTGAAATCTAGATGGGCCACGTCAGCTGCCCCTCCCTGGTCCACTTCCTTTGTTACCCAGTCGAAGAACTCAGATCAGGTTTGTCTGGCAAGACCTCCCCCTGGTGAATCCATGTTACCTCAAATCTTGTAGACCTCTGGTCACAAGGTATTCTCCAATCCTTTCCTTCAGTGATGATTCCATTACTTTGCCCATTACCGAAGTCAGGCTGACCAGCCTTTAATTCCCCACCTCCTCCCTATTTCCACTTTTGTGGAGTGGTACTACATCTGTCCTCTTCCAGTCCCCCAGTACCTGCCCTGTTTCTAGTGACTAGTAGAACAGGGCTGTCAGAGGTGCAGCCAGCTTCTCCCTGAGCTTCCTCAGCAACCTGGAGTGCACTGTATCTGGACCCATTGCCTTGCCTACATTTAACTTTGACAGCTCCCCTAGGACTCTTTCCACTGTGAAATGGCTAGTGTCCACCTCCCAACCCTTTATGCCCTTGTCTTGTAACAAATGTCCATTCAAACAACATGAAGTCTTGCTATATTATAGACATTAGCAGTTTGATCCAGCTCTAGAACTGCCCCGGAGTGAAATGGTTAAAACCATTCCAAAATAGAATTTTGGCACGAGAGTAGCTCTATCTGTGTCATTTCAAACTTGAACTGTCAGATTCTTTACTCCGCCTCAGTGAACAGTTGCTCCGGAGATTTCTCCTTCTGCTCGGTTCATTTCTCGGTTAAAAGTGTTTTCTCGTTGATTGAACGAGAATAGTTTTATTTTAACCGCAAAACCGCTCGTCTAAGCTTCATCTGTGGTAACCGTAAGTAAATGAAGGTTTTGTCTGTGGAACTTGTAAGTTATCGGTTCGGTTTTGAACCGATCAGTGGGTTTAAAACTCATTTAAAACTAAAGTTACTATTTTAGAGTGTGGTTCCCAGTTCTTATCGGTTCTAAAACAACGGATTTATTACGCTTTTCCAATACCCGTGACATGGTTAGGAACCGATAAAGGTGTCTTGCCTGGCACCGCTAAAAGCGGGCAAGGTTTTTGGTTAGGCTGGCATTATGTCTGAGAAACCCAAAAGAAAAAACCGCCCACTGGGTTTCAACACTGTGATGTTTGTGGGGAAGTTCTGCCAAGGCTGACCCACACACCACATGTGTTTATTGTCTGGGTTTGACCACCCCAGTCAGACTGCCAGGTATGTAAGAATTTCCCTGCAGCCACCCTGGAAAAAAGATTGGGCAGGCTCAGGGAACAAGAGAGCCAAAAGTCCGCTGACCCGGATGGCCAGCCGGTTCGGTTCTGCCAGACCAGAGGTGCCTCTGACCAGGGCCAGACTTCCTCGAGCAAAGAAAAGCTGGTTCTGAGGAACCAATTCCAGTAAGAAAACAAGAAAATCAGCAGGTCTGGAGTCCAAAATTCCTTCTCCAACTGCTGCAGAGATAACAAAAGCCATACAAATTGTCCAGTCACTGTCTCAGGGTCCGTCCAGACCCACCACTATCTGGTAAAAGGTCGGTTCGTCCGGTCCCAGTGGTTCAGCATTATGATATTGAGGAATTTTATGAACCAGAGGAGGGGGAGGAGGATTATGAACAGTATGAATGTGGCTGGGAAGGTCTGGGTGTGCCCATTGAACCGGACATCTCCCCAGACAGACCTTTAGAATCTCCCCCTATGCTGTCTGAGTCCCCATCTCATTTTATGTTTTATAAAAAAGTTGCTGAAACCCTCCAGCTTCCTTTAGAAGAGGCTGTGGATGAGCAAGAGGGGCCTGATTTTGTAGAAATGATGGATATTCCAGAGTCTAGGAGATTGTCTATTCCTTTACATAAGTCTTTTAGGAAACAAACAATTAAAATTTTAAAAGCTCCTAATTCTGTGCCTCCTGTAGATAAAAAGATGGACAGAAGGTATACATCATCAGGTCCTGATACAGAATTCCTTTCTCAGCAATGCAGTCATGTTGGGGTAGTTCAGGCTGCTGCCTGTGATAAAGCTAATATTCCCTTGGCTTCACATCCTCCTGACAAGGATTCCAGGAAGATTGATGCCATGGCAAAAAAACAATATATGGCAGCCTCTCTGGGACTCAGGCAAGCAAATTATATGGCTTATGTAGCTAGGTATCAGAAATCTAGATGGGATACTGTTATGCAGTTGGCCAAGCAGGCCCATGGCCAGCTGGCTAGTGAACTAGAACAGGTGGCTGCTGATGGCATTGAAGCCTCTAAGGTTCAGTTTCATGCTGCTGTGGATGTTAATGATGTTTCCTCTAGGGTCATGGCCACATCTGTACTTTTCATAGGTTGGCCTGGCTCAGGTGTACTAGTTTGTCACAGGATACCCAGACTAAGACTATGGATTTTCCTGTGGTGGGAAATTCTCTGTTTGGAGAGCAGACAGAGAACTACATGAAGAAGATGGATGAATATAGGACTACTTACAAGAGTGCCCAGGCTGGAGCGGCAAGCCACTCCTCAAAGGCATGCCCCAGGGGTAGGGGTAGGCCTTTTCACAGGCCTTTCTACCAGACTCAGGCCTCCTCTGCCTGCTCAGAGGGCTTCTTCAGAGGCAGGGGCAGGCGGGGGTGGGCAGATCTGCTCCCACCCCAGCCTAAAGCTCTCTGCAGAAACAGGCACCCTGATGGGGTGCCAGGGCGATTCTCCTGTACCAGTGGGGGCAGGCTGGCTTACTTCAGTCAGGGTGGGCTTCTTTAACCTCAGACAAGTGGGTTCTGGAAGTAGTAAGCCAGGGTCTGGTTCTCAGCTTCAAAAGTTTCCCAAGTTGAGAAGCAGATTTTTCTACCTGCAAGTGCTTCAGAGACCCTCGCTCTGAAACAGAGGTCTCATCCTGTTAGCTCTCAGAGCAGTAGAAAGGTTCCTCCCTGCATCAGGGCAGGGGTCTGTATTCAGATACTTTCTTACCCCAAAAAGACAGGAGAATGGCCCATCTTAGATCTCAGATATCTGAACAAGCATCTTTTGAAACCAAAGTTCAGAATGGTAACTCTGGCAATGATTTGCCTTTCCTAAGGCCAGGGACTGGCTAGCCTCCCTGGACCTCAAGGATGCCTATTTCCATGTCCTAATCAGAAGATCCCATCGAAAGTACCTCAGATTTGAACTGCCCTCAGGTCATTACCAGTTCAGAGCAATGCCCTTCGGCCTTACCTCTGCTCCAAGGGTATTCACAAAGTGTCTAGCAGTGGCAGTGGCCCACTTAAGGAGGGAGAGGATTGCTGTTTTTCCCTATCTAGATGACTGGCTCATTGTAGGCCAGTCCCCAGAACAGATAAAGTCTCACCTGCAGGTCACCCAGCAGCTTCTCACCTCCCTGGGTTTTCTGCTAAACCTACCAAAGTCGGTTCTGGAACCAGTCCAGGTACTCACCTTTATAGGGGCAGAATTGGACACAAAGCTAGCCAGAGCCTTTCTTCCCCCAGAAAGGGTAAGGAATTTAGTGGCTCTGGCCTCTTCCTTCACTCTGCAGGTCTCTCGACCAGCAAGACACTTCTGCAGCTCCTGGGGCACATGGCTGCATCCACAGCTGTTGTGCAGGGAGCCAGATTTCAGATGAGAGACATTCAGTTTCACTTGAGAACCTTTTGGTCTCAGAGAAGAGACCCCCTTTCCAAGTTGGTCCCAGTGACTCGAACCTTGATCCTAGCTCTCCAGTGGTGGCAGGATCAGAGCAATTTAAGAGCGGGGTCCCTTCATTTCCCCTTCTCACGACTTGACTCTCACTACAGATGCTTCCCTTCTGGGTTGGGGAGCCCACATGGGCGACCTTTCCACTCAGGGAGTTTGGTCCCCCCAGGAATCTCTGCTCCACATCAATTTGCTGGAACTCAGAGCTGTCTTTTTAGCTCTTCAAGCTTTTTCTGCATCTGTCCATGACAAGGTGATACAAGTCAGAACAGACAACACCACAACAATGTGGTACATCAACAAACAGGGGGCACTCGGTCTTGGCCTTGTGCCGAGGCAATGATTGTGGTCTCTGGCCTGTTCCTGAACACTTCCCTCATAGCAGTTCATCTTCCAGGGAAGGACAATGTCCTAGCGGATGCCCTCAGCAGGATTTCCCAGGGCCATCACGAATGGTCCCTGGATCCTCAAGTGCTGGGGATAGTTTTTGCCAGGTGGGGCATCCCTCAGATAGATCTTTTTGCAGCCCCAGACAATCACAAACTTCCTCTGTTCTGTTGCAGGCCTCCAGTGCTGGGCTCAGTTCCCCTGGATGCCCTTCTTCTGGATTGGGAGGGGAAGTTCCTCTATGCTTTCCCCCCCTTTCCTCTCCTATTCAAAGTACTAGTCAAAATCAGATCTCAGCCTTGCAGGGTGATTCTGATTGCCCCGGATTGGGCCAGGCAGCCCTGGTACCCACTCCTTCTGTCTCTGACAGTCCATCTTCCCCTGTGCCTCCCCAGGAGTCACAATCTGTTGACTTGTGCCCAGGGAAGGGTTTGGTATCCGGACCTCAAATCCCTCAACCTCAAGGCCTGGCTCTTGAGGAGTTAGAGTTTGCTGATTTACACCTCTCTCAGGGTGTTCTTGAGATCCTAAGGATTCCAGAAAGCCTTCCACTAGGGCTACTTATAGTTCTAAATGGAAAAGGTTTTCCATTTTGTGCTGGGAAAATATTTCCCCAGAATCTGCTGAATTGCCCATTTTGTTAGATTACATGGTACATCTTAATTCCTTGGGTCTCAGACCAGCTACCCTGAGAGTTCATTTGGCAGCTGTGTCTGCTTTTGTGTCAGCAGGAAAGTCATCCCTCTTTCCTCTCATCCTGTGTTTTCCAAGTTTTTAAGGGATTACTCCATACTAATCCTCCCTTTGAGGAACCGCCCCTGCTTGGGACCTTAATGTTTGCATTGCCCAGTTAGTAGCCCCTTTTGAACCTCTGTCTTCTGCAGAGCTTAAGTACCTAACTTGAAAACTGTTTAGTGGCTATCACTCTGCCAGACGCATAAGTGAATTGCAAGCCTTGTCAGTGGAGACTGACTTTATTTCTTTCCACAGGGATAAGGTAGTCCTTAGGACTAATAGGAAGTTTTTGCCTAAGGTGGTTTCAGATTTCCATCTTAATCAATCTATCTCCTTCCAGTATTTTTCACTGATCCTCCCTCTTCGGGTGAGAGGAGGTCGACAGCCTGGATGTTAAGAGAGCTCTTAGTTATTATATAGAGCTGTGCCAAAGGTCACAGGTTCGAATCCCTCCAACTTTTCCTTACCTATGGTGAAGTTGGGAAAGGCAAACCTGCCACTAAGAGATCAATAGCCAGGTGGATTGTCTCGTATCCAATTTTGTTATCAGAAAGTGGGCAGAGCCCCAGTTTGAGGACTCATTCTGCCCGGGGTACAGCTGCGTCTCTAGCTGCTGCCAGAGATATCCCTTTATTAGAGATTTGCCAGGCTGATACTTGGAAAACGGAACACACTTTTACCAAGCATTACTCCCTGGATGTCCAGGCCAGGAGAGATGCTCGGTTTGGCACAGCTGTTCTTCAGAGCCTATTCCCTAAGTAGGTTCTGCCCCTCCTCCATGGAGGTACTGCTGTGTATTCTGCTAATGTCTATAATATAGCAAGACTTCATGTTGTTTGAAGAAAAATTACTCACCTTAGTAATGTTGTTTCTTCTAATGGAGTCTTGCTATATTATAGACCTCCCCCAACCTGCCCCTCTCAGAACCTCTACTTGGTGGGGTGGGCAACTTAGTGTGGGCACTACTTATGTCCTGTTAGCATTTTGTCCCCTTTGGGACTTTGGGGGTGTGTATGTGCACGCGTGTGTGTGTTTTATTATACTTATGTTCCATTTTCATATTATTAGAATGGTGTTAGTATTTCTGGTCCCCTGACTTGAGTCTTGGGTGTTGGGACCATCAATGGTTGTTATTATTTAGGTAGCCATTTGGCTAGTGGAGGTTACAGCTTCCACAGACCTTAGTGAGTTTGGCTCTAAAGATCTGACAGTTCAAGTTTGAAATGACACAGATAGAGCTGCTCTCGTGCCAAAATTCTATTTTGGAATGGTTTTAACCATTTCACTCCGGGGCAGTTCTAGAGCTGGATCAAACTGCTAATGTCTATAATATAGCAAGACTCCATTAGAAGAAACAACATTACTAAGGTGAGTAATTTTTTCTTTCCTAATGCCTCTTCTGTGAATGCTGACCAGAAAAATATCACCAACAGCTTAATCTGGTTTAAAGTCAGTTGGCATTCATCTGTATTCCCCTTCCCCTGGGTCGTGCCTGAAAATAGGCAGAATTTGTCTAGTGCACTTACCCGGTCAACAAAAACTAAATAAAATAAGTAAATAGAAGTATTTGTTAAATATGTCTGCTTTTTGCTGGTTCTTCTCTACAGAACCCCCCACCCACCTTTCCCTTTCAGTCTTACTATCCCTCCCTTGGACTTCCTCTTTCCACTAATGTATCAGAAAAATGTTTTATCCCCCTTTTTACTGATTTGGCTATATTTTCCTCTGTTTTCGCTTTTGCACCCCTAACTGCCTTCCCTGCCTCCTTTTGTTTCTCCGGATAACTCTCCCTATCTTCCTCCTTCTGTGTTCTTTTGTATTTCCTAAAGGCTAGTTTTTTGCTCTTACTTTTTCCGCTACCTCTGTAGAGAACCATAGCGGTCTCTTCTTTTCCCTTGCCCTTGCTGACCTGCTGGACACAGAGTTTAGTAGCTTTTTCAGTTCCCTCTCTTATTGTAGCCCACTGTTTTACTCCCCCTAGTCTCCCTATTCCTGCCAGGGTGTCCCTGAGACATTATCCCATTTTCTTATAATCGGCCCTCCTGAATTCCAGGACCCTCATCCTCGTGTGGCTGGATTCTGGCCCTGTTCTTACACTGAACCACACCGTCCTGTGATCACTGATCCCCAGGTGGTCCCCCACTGTAAGGTCAGCAGTGTTGTACCTGCTTGTCTGTACTTGGTCCAGCAGTACCCCTCATGAGTGGGTTCCTTAACCAGTGGTCTGAGGAACCACCCCCTGAAGGGAGTCCAGTATGTCCCTACTCCTGGTCGTTGCTGCAGCGGGGAGGCTCCAGTCCATGTCAGGCAGATTGAAGTCCCCTACTAATAACACCTCTCCCTTGCAAGCCATCTTTTGGATTGCTTCCAACATTTCCTTATCCATTTCTCCCCCCCCCCCGTGATGGAGGCCTGTAGACCACCCCCGTGTGAAGAACTGCCCCTTTCCTCTTTTCCAGGGTAACCCACAGCACTTCTGCACCCTCTTTCCCTCTTGTATTTCTGTAGCCTTTATGTTGTTTCTTACATAAAGAGCCACCCCCCCCTTTTTTTTTTCTTTCTACCCTGTCTTTCTTAAACAGATTATATCCTGGTATAGCCACATCCCAGTTCTGGTTTTCATTGAACCAGGTTTCTGTAATGGCTACCAAGTACAGGTCACCTTCTACCATGGAGGCCTCTCAGTCTGCAGCTTTGCTGTCCAGACTGCGAGTGTTGGCACACATGGCTCTCCATATGGCGTTATCACTTCCTCTCCTTTTTACCTCTGCTTTTCAGATTGCATTTTTATTTGCTTCCTTCTTGGGTTTCGGTCCCTCCAGAATTCCATAGTTAGCCTCTGGAACTTTTGAGGGGAGGGCAGTTTCTGTCTCCCAGTCTTATTCCACCTCCCCCCTCAGTTAGTTTAAATGCTTGTCAATGTAGCATTTAAACCTTTTATGGAGGACTGCAGCCCCTCTCCTGGATGGATGTAGGCTGTCTCCACTGTACAGGCCCCCATCCCTCCAGGTGGGGCCCCCGTCCCCACTGAAACCGAAATCTTCCTCTCCACACCAATTCCTCAACCAGGTATTGAAGATCCTGACAAGGAGAATCCTGTTGTCCCCCTTGTCATAGACGGGTAGCACTTCCGAGAAGGTCACCAATCATGCCATCTGCCTAAGACCCCTCCCCAGTTCCTTAAAATCTTCCTGCTGTATTGCTGGCTCATCCCAAGCCAGGTAATTTGTCCCCAGATGGACAATGACATCTAGCTCTGCCTCCCTTCCTGCTGTCCCAGCGATCCTTTGGATCTTCTCTCCATCCCTGCTTGCCATGGCGCTGGGAAGGCACCAAAGGTGTCTCTCCTCCTCACTACTTACTCCCAACTCTATCTCTGTAAAAATGGAGTCATCCACGAGGATTCGCTTCCTCCTGCTTTGTGGTTTCCTGTCACTCCCTTTGAATCTCTGCTGGGGTGGACCCCCAAATTCCCTCCAGCAACTACTGTGGGTGCCTTGGTGAGACATTCCTGCTCTGCCAGGGTGGCGTATGAGTTTTGTAGTGGAACCGTATTTGGGATGTGCCTACACTCCACCACTGTAACCCTCTCTGAGCCCACTGTCGTCCAGCCGTTCCTCCTTCTCGGCAACCTCTGAGGTAGCAGTGGTGAATTAGTCAGTCCCTGGATGGGGAGAAGGTCCTCTGAACCCAAGCCAGCTCAGCCTTGAGTTTGGCAACTTCTTACCTCAGCCCAGAGAGGTGCACGCACATAGAGCAGCAGCACAGCCTCCAGAAGGTGTCCCAAAAGACTGCTTTCCCACAAGCACTGCACTGCATCACTCCCCTTATTGTGTCCTGTCTCTTTGTTCTTTCTGCCCCTTTCAGCAGCGGCTCTAGCCACAAATGGTTACCAGGGCACAGCAAATTGCAGCCAGGGCACTGATATATTGTTACAATGGGGGAAGCTCTGCAGCATATGGGGCACCAACTGGGGCACAGCATTTTATTACCGGGGCACGTGCCCTGGCGGGCCCTGGTGTAGAGCCGCCACTGGCCCCTTTAAATTGCTTTTGTTAACCTACCCTACATGGGGTTTTTCCTCAGAGGCCTTGGTTCTTGTGTCCCCCCCAGATGCACTATTACACTCACCACAACAGGAAAATAACCCCCAGATGCAATATTAAACTCACAACCTCAGGATAACAATCTCCAGGTGCAATATAAAACTCACACCCTGAGGATAACAACCCTAGATGTAATATTAAACTCACACCCTCAGGAAAATATCCCCCAGAGGCATTATTACAGTCACTATGTCAGGATAATCACCATCTAGTAATTTGGGTATTAGAGTTGTATTTATCTGCTGGACTGCCTTCTGCAGTTTGATCTCTTCTTCCTGTCTCCTGTCCTTTGCTTCTAGTGGAATCAGATGAGTGGACTGCTGCCTGGCAGACACTGGCAGACTCGAGGCAGACAGTTTCGCTAGTCCTTGACATGTGGTCCTTTGAGCAGAGGCGCTTGGTGGGTACTTCTTTATGTACCCTACAAGGGCTGATGGATGTTCCTGATGGCCCCTGAGTGGTGGTACAGAGGGCTGGGGGCATGATCACGGTGTCTGTTGGCTCTCCACCAAACACCACTGCTGCTCTGATCTGCTCTGATGCCAGAGTGTTTGTAACTCTTATAGGAGGTCGGGCTACTGCATTTTGTAGAGCCACCTCCTTAAGCTCATCAGTCACAAGTGCAGGTGTTATGGTTTACAAAGGGGTTTTGAAGCCCCAACGGCTGCTTCCTGATGGACCTTGATTGGTGGCTCAAAGGGCTGGGGGAGTGATTGCGGCACCGATTGGCTCTCAGCCGAATGCCCCTGCTGCTCTGATCTGCTCCCAAAGTGTTTGTAACTCTTGCATGAGGTCGGGCCACTGCTTCTTATAGACCCCCTCCTTAAGCTGTTCAGCCGCAAGACGACTGCCATTTAGATGGTTGAAGCACATAGTTTTTTTTTCCCATTTTTTCCCTCCGCCCTGCTCACCTTTAAGGTTTTGTGAGCACACAGTCTGAACCTGTGGAGGAGGCAAGCTCTCCAGCCCACCACGAGTGTTGCTGCTGCAGAACCATTGTGGCATACTTCGTCCACCCAATCCAGCTTCTGCATTTCATCCCAAACCTGGGTCACCAGTGTGGAAGTGCAGTGCGCCACCGAGTGGACCATTTGTCAGCCTTCAGTTTTATTTTTTTATTATGAATTTTATAGTTTACCATTAAAAGATTCTTTTAGTCAGTGAAACACTTTTAACTTTATTTGTTAAAATTTAGTACATTGGGAAATGAATTTTGCTGGAGCCCCTAAGGTCATGTGGAGCCCATACTGAATAACACTGCAGCTAGAGTAATGTCTGGTGCTTTTGTAGCAGCCAATATGGAATAGCACTGAAACTCTGCTTTCTGATAGAGTAAAAAGCTGAGTGATGTTGGCTTTGTAAAATTCAACTGTGGGATAATAAATAGTCTGTTACAAATATTAACTACTTGCTGCTGTTGTGCTTCTTATATGAGTCGGCCCCAGTTCCTTTTGCCTGACTAGGTCTGCAAGCACTCTTCATGTACTGGTTACGAGACTTTTCAGCTAGTTTATGCTGCAGTTAAGGTGCCAGATCAGATTAATGCTGCAATTCAGCTACATTTTGAAAGTGGGAAGTCAGTGCTGAAGTTGTAAGAAATTTATGAGCTCAGATTCCTCCAGAGTAAGAAAAAGGACCTTCAGTGGATATTTTTCCTCATAATGGGCCATGTTACTTTTTTCAAGAGTTAGCTGCCATACTAAGGATTGAGATAAAGGATGCCTGATTGTTGGATGGCTTCACATTTAGCCAGTAATTTTCCAGATATCCTTTATCTCAACCCTTGACATCACAGCTGGTTTCTAGCCAAAACCAACACAGTTCATTCTGTGAAACGCATCCAGTAGCCAGTGGATGTTTAGTCTTTGGCAGCTAAAAATAGCTTGACTACATAATTTCAAAATTCATTACTTCAAAATTAGTAGGTTGGGCAGTTGGGTCAGTATATGGGCATTCTAAAATGATATGTGATGACTACATATTTTTATCTATGTGGCAGGGTTCTGTTTAGCAGTCTTCATTTGCATTGCATAGAGGTTTGTTTACATTTGCTGTTCAGCCTGGATTTACTCTGGAGTTTATTGAATGGAACTCTTTATGACTTGGTCTTGCAGTTCATTTTCCAAGTGTCATGATCTTGATATCTCTTGCAGAGAGTTTGGAAAGGCTTACCATCCTTTAGTAATTGCATTAGGGCATTTATTGTAATGAAATCCCAGCACCCCGTCTGCCATACCACAAACCACCCACCTCCCCCACACTGTCAGTACCCTGACCCCAAGTATACTCGACTTCCTTCCCCATCTTAGACACCCTGTAGCACCCCAAATTATATAATGCTTTGCCATAATATAGGGTCCTGCGATGGAGCGATCCTCAGACTCGTCTCAGTCATAGCAGTGTCAAAACTACTAACACCTGATTGAAATATAAGCTGAATGGTATGTTAAAAAAGGAATGAACTCGTAAGCCTTCAGTAAAATTACATAAATGTATATCTACATACACACATACATATAACAGCAGGGGGATGTTAGGGATCTCCGCAACAAGAGTTTCAACTTATGGTAGAAGGAATGGTGTAGTGAGGAGGGGTTCAGCCACATTGAGGACTGGTGATCCAACTGGAAGAATAAGGGGCTATACAGGGGTGATGCCCTGCATCCATCTAGGAGGGGAATCACAGTTCTCTGTGGATAGTTTTAATGTTACTTTAATGAACATTTAAAGTAGTGGGGGTGGTGGTGGAAGAAATCAAGGAGGCATGAACTGCTCCCCCAGTAGGATGCAGTGGAGAGAAGGGATGACTTGAAGGGATGCAAATCCTGAAGGGTGCAAAATAAAGAAAAAAACAGAGTTGTTGAAATGAAAAGAGATGGGAACATGAGCTATAAAAAGAAAGAGAAAAGCAGGCAGGGAAGAAAGGAGATGTGGTAGCAGGCAGGGTGGTAACAAAATGTGGGAGGCTATGTGTGCACACACAAGAAGTCTAGGAAATAACATTCTGGACCTAGAGGCCATCATGGCAGAGGCAGACTTCAGTACCGTGGCCATTTCTGAGTTGTGCTGCACAGGCAACCATAACTGGGACATGGGCTTACCAAGTTATACTCTATTCAGAAATGATAGGGTGGAAAGGAAATGAGGAGGGGTGGTGCTCTGTGTAACGGAGGATATCAAAGTGACAGAGAAACATCGCCCTTTACTGCAGACACTCGGCATATGCTAGCCAATGTCCCATTCCTGAGCACTGACCTCTTTGACCCATGGATGGAGTGACATCTCACACATATTGAGAAGTCCATTGCCACCCTGGATTATATGGCTTCATCCCAGAAGGACCTGAAGACCCCAAAACCTAAAAGGAAGGTCTTTCAGCTTTGATTCTTTCAGCCTCAGCGGCATCCACAGCAGGGACAGTTTTAGCACAGGTGTCCAAAACCCATGTTCAGCGGCCAGGGGCAAAGGGAGGAGCAAAGGTGATGGTGGTGCCTCTTGGACCCCTGTGGCTGGAGCCCCTGCCAAGGCTGCTCAGTGACAGGTTGTGGGGTGTCATCCCCCCTAACATCCTGTCCCAACTCCTGGTCATGGGTCAGTTGCACCATTCTTGTCACAGTGGTCTACCATTACCTTGAACAGGTTGGTTCTGGAAGTGGTAGCAAGGGTCTGCCTCCATCTCAAAACTTTCTGGGAGTCCAGGGTGTCAGAGGACATGTTTTTTGCACTGCGAGCTGACATAGTTCAGTTCCTAATGCATGGGGTAATAGCCCGTGTCCCAGTTGCCCTGGCTGGTCAGGGATGTGTGTCCAGGTACATCCTGGTTCCAAAATGGACAGGGGGCTGGCTCCCCATGCTGGACTTGTACAATCTGAACAAGTGCATCCGTAAGTGCAGGTTTCGGAAGGTCACTCTGAATCAGATAATACCATAAGCAGGGAATGTTTGTCTGCTCCCTAAACCTCCAGGATTGCTTTCTTCCACATCACATTCATCCATCCCAGTGCCGGTACCTTTGGTTCTTTGCAGAGGCGGAGGGGATCTTGTACCACCTCAGGTCATGCCTTTCAGCCCTCTCTTCTGTGCCCAGTGTCTTGATCAAGTGCATGGCAGTGGTGGCAGTCTTTCCACGGCACAAGAGCATCAAGGTGTATCTCTGTCTAGATGACTGGCTGTTATCTGGGTCATCCAGCAAGGCTGTGGAGTGGTTCAGGGATCTGGCCCTCCAGACCTCTAAAGACTTAGGCCTTCTGGTCAACCTAGCCAAGTAGGAGCTGGTCCCTTTGCCGGTGATAAAGTTCGTCAGGACAGAACTAGACTCCCTGCAGGTCGTGGACCACCTCCCGGCAGACCATGCATTGGACTTTACCTCCTTTGCTTGATCATTTCAGGTTGTCACTCGCACCCTGCCCTGGTTCTCCTGTGGCTGCTGGGGCTGATGATGGCTTCTACCAGTGTGGTCCGATGGGCAGATTGGAGAATGTGCCCCCTGCCGTGGGAGTTGGGCCAGCCTAAGTCACCTGGACCAGCTGGTCTTGATGACCCAGCCAGTGACTCCAGTCTTGGAGGAAGGCATCCCATTTTTCCACTCAGAACTATTCATGATGCTCACGACGGATGCATCTCTGATAGCATGGGGCACTCGCCTGGGAAACCACAGGACCCACTAGTTCTGGTCACCCTGGAAGTCTTGACACCACATCATCCTGCTGAATCGCTGCACACTATATCTGGCTTTGAAATTTGCTCCACTGATTCAGGGTCAGGTCGTCCAGGTCCAGAGGTACAACATGACCACCATGTTCTACCTGAACATGCAGGTGGAACACTTTTCTTTCCATTGTGTCAGGAGGCCCTCTGCATCTGGATCTTCATGCACAGCCAAGACGCAGATTTCCTGGTGTCTCTTGTCGTGGGAGAAGAGAACCAGCTGGTAGATGCTCTTGGCTGGGTCAGAGAGACATTGCACAGGTGGTCATTGCATCAGGAGGTAGACCACCTGTTCTTCCACTGGGGCCTCCCTCTGATGGACCTGTTCACCTCATAGGAGAACAGGAAACTGAGGCTGTTTTGTGCCCATCCTCTCTCAGTCCAGGACACAGCAGGATGATGATTTCTCAAGGCCCTGGGCCCGTGTCCTGTACACTTTCTCTCCCTTCCCCTTGCATCACAAATTTATTATTAAGGCCCAGATGATCCTGACAGCACCAGACTGGCCCAGGCAGTTCCGATATCTGGGTCTTATTGGCTTCATCAGCAGACCACCATGTCTGTTAATTCTAAGCCCCGACCTCCTGACCGGACAACAGGGAAAGCTCTTGCACCCAGACCTTCAGTCCCTGTACCTCTCAGCTTGTTCCTGTGTAACTAGAGTTCCAGGCTTTGGGCGTTTTGGAAGACGTCCTCCTTGTCAAGGAGTTGACTAGTAAATACTATGCATTTACATGGAAGAGGTTCTCAATCTGGTGCCAGGGTAAGGAGTTTGATCCCCTTACCTGTCCAGTGGCGAGCATCCTCAACTACCTTTTGTACCTGTCTCAATCGTGACTGCGAGCAACAACCCTTTTTAAAGGGAACATAAGCAATGTTGTTTACATTTTTTAATTTAATTATAAATTTGTGCATGTGTGAATTCTGTTTTACTACTGCAGTTTATTGTTTTTGTTTTGAAATAGTCCTTTTTTCCCTCCCTTGTTTAGGGCCTCATAGCAGTGCAGCCTTTTTATTGCCCAATATTCATGTTTCTTTTTAAACTTAGCAGTTCCAGTACTCAGTGACATCAGTTTAGCTGAAGACTACAGTGAAGTGGAGCACAGTGACTTAAGCTCAGCGAATGTTACAGTGTTCCACTTCATTGCAGTCTTCAGCTCAGCTGATACATTGGGTACCAGAACTGCTAAGTAATTTAAAAAAAAAAAAAGGAGGGAAAACGCTGCATTAATAAGGGGTCATAAATAAGAAAAAATGTGACTGTTTCAAAACAGACAATATACTGGGGGTGATAAAACAGACTTCAGACATGCCCAGGTTTACAATTGTGTTAAAAAATGTAAATAACATTGTTTATGTTCCCTTTAAGGTGTGCCTAGCAGCCATCTTTGCAAACCAGGTGTGGGCTGGTATGCGGAAGGTGGTCTGGCACATTTTCAAAAGCCTGGATCACTTGTCCCCTCCAGTACGTGAACCACTGCCTCTGTGGGACTTACTTCTGGGATTGTCAGTGCTCATGGGCAAACCGTTTGAGCCTGCACACAAGTATGAGATGTCACATTTGTCATGGAAGACTGCCTTACTGGTGGCCATTAGTCAGCCAGAAGGATCCGTGAGCTCCACGAGCTCTCGCTGGAGTCTCCTTGCTCGGTCTTCCATAAGAACAGGGTGGTTCTTCGCCCCAACCTGAAATTCTTTTTGAAGGTTGTGTCGGAGTTTCACCTTAACCAGGTGTATAACCTACTGGTGAATTTCAGCAGTCTGACCTCAGATGCTGATTGCAGGCTGCACATGTTGGACCTGCGGAGGGCATTCTTTTATTTCAAGGGTGCACAGCTGGAGTTTGTTGAGAGGCTCATCAGCTGTTTTTCATGTATGCTGAAGCAGTGCGTGGCTGACTGGCAATAAAACGGAGACTGTCAGGTGGCTGACACCCTGCATCAACTTCTGTTATAGGTTGGCTGGTAGGACATCACTCAAGGAATTTAGGGCTCATTCCACTAGAAAGTCTGCTGCCTTGGCAGTTGCTTCCAGGAATATTCTCATTGCAGAGATATACAGAGCTGCATCCTGGGCAAAAGCACACACCTACATAACCCATTACAACATTGATGTAATTAGTCACTGCAGTGCTGCTTTTGGGTTCTCTTGTCCTTCAGTCTCTGTTCACCAATTAGGGGTGTACGTCTTGCTCACTTCCCCGGAGGACTGCTAAGGTTCTGCCCTTGTGTGGATAGTGAACTGTATTTAGAAATACAGTTTACTCACATGTAACCATAGTTCTGAGTATGGTATACAGTTCTCTTCCACACCATCCTCCCAACGTTCCCTGGAAATGTGGCACCATGATCCCTCTGCAAAGATCTGATGTCACGAGGTGGAGCCAAAGAATGTCCCACCCTGGTGGTGGGTGGAGGTTAGCTTGAAGACATTCTGATGACTCGGCCATCCCTGGGAAGATGGCCATTGTATGGATGTGACGTGTATACTACTCTTAAAACTACGGTTACAGGTGAGTAACCTGTATTTCATGGGGAACGTGTGTGCGCCAGATGTAGATAGCCCAGAATTGTTTGTAAATGTGGCATATGAAATCCTAAAACTAGAAGTGCAGAATGCGATGCTAGGAGATTTCAGTCTAGCTCCACATGAGGTCCTAGACAGGACAAATAACACTCTGCAAAAAAGCCTTAATGTAGCTACAGAAAGATTTAAGATTGGTGGATATTTGGCACATAGAGAACTCTGAGGGCAGCGACTACATCTGCCGTTCAGCTGTATACAACAGTTATAGTAGAACTAATTAAATGCTACTAAGTTCTGACATCTGTCAATAGGCAGAAATAGATGTATATACACTGAGTAGGCACCTCCAGAGGTCACTGTTGAAAGGGTATGAAGATTTAAGAAACAACACAGATGGTGACTGAACCCAAACATACTGCAAGAAAAAGAATTTTCCAAAAATACATACGACCACTAATTACAGGTTGCACAAAATAACCCACCCGGAGTAAAAGCTAGTGTGGTATGGGCTGCTCACGAAACATGCAAGGGGCAGGTAATAGATGCATGCGCAGTGACCAGGAAGAAACTTAGAGTGATCAACCTGCAAACAAAGGAAAATAGTACCAGAGACTAGAGGGAAGAACCCCAGAGTTGTCATATGAGTTCACTACGATAAAATATGAAAGAAACGAAATCATGAATTATAAGGCAGAGTACGCCTTATGGAGAGTGAAGCAAAAATATTGAGTGAGTGTGGAGAGAGAGCAGGAGGGCTTTTTTGCGTTCAGGTCAAATCAACGTCTGAACCTTAAATCACATTAATGCTATCAAAAGAAAAGATGGGGTGCACACAGTAATGTTAGTGACTTTTAACTATACTTTTAGAGAATGCTGTGAATCCTTTTATAAAGCAAGCAGGCCAGAAGCCCTGGACCTTACCCAAGTCAAGCCTTCTTACAGAACAGACCTCCCATAAGTTTCCAAGGAAGAGTGAATTGCCTTAGAGGTGCCCATTCAGGCACAAGAAATACCTGAATTAGTTAAAAAATTCCAACAGCCAAAGCCCCAGGTCGATATGAACTGACCGATAAGTAATATAAAATGATGCACAGAATATCCATATAGACTAGTGAAGGTAATTATATAGAGAGATGGTTGAAATAAGAGATGTCAGCCTCCATGTCAGAGGAGACACTTACACTTGTACATAAAAAAGGAAAGCAGAAGAATGAATGCAGTCGGTACCGCCCAATGTTCCTGCTAAATGTAGGTGTAAAAATGTTTGCCAAAGTTACAGCAGAATGCCAGAAAGAATAAATGCTATCTTGGGTTGGCTTTATTCTCAGTAAAATGGCAATAGTGACCTCATCCTTTTTTGTTTGCTTTCTAATTGGTCTGTACTCACACCAGCAAACACATGAACCATAATTGTTATAATGTGCTAGTTGGGTCACTGTTGTCGACAATAATGGGATTGCCTTGAACTTTAATCACATTACTGCCTCATATAGTGACCCAGCTAGCACAGTATCTCTTAATTCCAGGCCGATCCAGCCCTTAACCAGGCTTCCCAAGCCAGCGGTCCCGGCTGCCAACTCCGCCGGCAGCTATGGAGATCCACACCCGCAAGGACAAAGGCCGATCCAACCCTTGACTGAGCTTATCCGGCTGCAAACTCTGCCAGCCACTACAGAGATCCCCGCCCGCAGGGACAAAGGCCGATCTAGCACTTGACCTGGCTTCCCAAGCCAGCGGTCCCGGCTGCCAACTCCGCCGGCCGCTACGGAGATCCCCGCCCACAAGGACAAGCTCCCGACTCAAGGCCCGGCTCTCGGGCAGCTTCACTCCGATTGGCTGACGTATGCTGAAGCCAAGCTCCCATCGGCCGCCGTCTCAAACCCTGGTTTCGGCACTTGTTTTCAACTTGAATCTACTACTGTTTCACTGGAGAGCTGAACTCTCTCGGTGTTTCTGCGAATAACTATAGATTAAGCTCCTTAGAGAGTATTTTCTGGGTAATGCTATTTGTTTCCTGGCAAATATATTTCTAATATCACTCGCTACCTTTACAATAATTTATTAGAGCACTAATGCTGTATCAGCTTGATAGAATTGTTATCTGTTACTTAGGCTGCTTGTGTTTTTCTCCTGTTTGCCTCTCACCAGCCCTAGAGCCCTAGTTTCCCCTTCCTCGAAACCTGCATAATTTAATTTCGTCTGCCCAGACCTATAGCCCCAGGCTTCCCTTCCCCCAAACCTGTTTAAATGTATTTTCCTGAGGTTCCACTTTCAACCTGTGGCATCTTCTATCTGCCCTCTCTGTTTGCTCTGTCCCCTTCCCTAATTTTGGGTACCTCCTCCTCTGCACTGTGGAAAGCAAAAGTATTTATCTGCCACTCAACACTCTTACCTCCCGTAACTAATTGCCAGCACCAGTGACTCTCTACATTGCAATATGTCCCTCCACAAGCCCACCTTTTACTTCCTCCTTGCCTCATACCTCCTTACATTGGCTCTGCCGGCCACCCCCATCAGAAACCCGCCAATACTTAGTGCTCCTCATATCGCAAAGTCTAGCTCTGCAACTCCAGTTTGAAGCACGCACCCTCTAACACATCTTACTTCCACCCCCCTTATAGGTCCCAGCATCCTGCCTTTGTTGATGAAAACCTGTGCAACACTTCTCAGAGCCGCCAGGTCCGCCCCTCATGCCATCCTGCTAACCAGAAGATTTAACCTCCCCTTTGCTTACTCGTTCCTCCTCCTCCTCCTTGCTGGAGATATGTAACTGAACCCAGGTCTCCAGATCAGTCCTCAACCACTACACTCCCACAAAGGCCTCTCCATTGCCCACGTTAACATCCGAAGCCTCCTGCCTAAAATTGACCAACTAACCTGTTGGCTAGCTGAGCACTCCCCTGCTATCCTCTGCCTGACTGAAACCTGGCTCTCTGCAAGGACCCTGGACACATCCATTACTCTCCCTAACAACACCCTGCTCTGGCAGGACCATGGGAAACGAGGTGGCGGGGTTGCCATATACACGAAACAACCCCTCTCATGCTCAGTCTTCTAGAAGAAATCCTGCTCTGGCTCCCACGAAGTCCTCCTGGCCCAACTTACCCTACCTTCCTCCCCCCCCCCCATTGTTTATAGGGGTGCTCTCTGCATCGCCCTGACTCACACGTGAATCCCTTGTCTCCACCATAGCTACCCTCCACAACCAAACATCAAATGGGAAACTAATTCTGCTTGGTGATTTCAACCTGGACTGGCGCGCACCCTCCTCTAAGACCCACATTCTCATAATTGAGTCTCTTAACCTCACACAACTGCTTAACGAACCTACTCGCTACAACCCCTACTCACAAAACCATTCACAAATTGACTGGATTCTTGCATCACATCCCCGCAGGGTTACGTTTCTGGCATCCTTGCAAATGCACTGAGTGACCACTGCATAACATACTGCATTAGAAAAGCTCACTTGCCGAGATCTGCCCCAAAGTACATTAACACTCACTCCCTAAGCACCCTGGACTCTGAAGCCCTGCTTAATAACCTAAGGCAAACCAACTGGCACAATGTGTGCAAAGCCCAACACATGGATGTTGCCCTCTCCAACTTCCTGCACACCCTCATAGGTATGTGGGACTCCCATGCCCCACAGAAAAAGCTAAGGGTAAAAAAGTGTCACCACAGGTGGCTCTGTGCCCCAGTTCTTGCCTTATGCAAGGCCAGAGACAAAGCATGATCTGCTTTCAAAACCCTCCCTAACCCCAAAAATAGGCAAGCCTACAACACCCTCCGCAATGCCTGCACCAAGACCACAAGGCAAGCAAAAGCTGACTTTTTCAAGTCACAACTGTCTCATGCCCATCCATCAAAGTTCTGGAATGTCGTACACTCACTACTAGACCCCCCATCACAACAAAGTTCACCTGCCTTCAGGAGAAATGGTCAGCCCATATCTGACCCTATCAGCATTGCTAAACAAATGTTTTACATCTTGCGCCATACCCCACGGCCCTACTCCTACTGCCACTGTCTGCCCCACACCTCCCTGTCACAAAAATTTTTAATTCTCACCCATCTCAGAACACGAGGTCCTCAAAGCCCTACGCTCACTAAATACCAACAAATCCAGCCCAGATGGGATCCACCCCAAACTCCTGCAGATCTCCGCATCTGCCATAACAAAGCCACTCACTCATATCCTCAACCTCTCCTTCACCTCAGGCACAGTCCCTCAGGCCTGGAAATCTGCTTCAGTTATCCCTCTCCATAAAGGAGCGGACACAGCAAATCCTGGAAACTATAGGCCGATTTCTCTCCTCTCGCAAAACTTCAGGAATCCCTGGTACACTCCAGGCTGGTGGACTATCTTACCACCAGAAACCTCCTATCTCCCCATCAGTCAGGCTTCAGGAAACAGCATTCCACTGTCTCCTCTCTCCTGCGTGTCACAAACCATATCCACACTGCCTCTGATGTGGGTCTCCTTACAGCCGCAGTCTTCGTCTACCTGGCTAAGGCCTTCGATTCAGTCTCCCACCCCTGCTCCTCCTGTCAGAACTCGAAACCGCTGGACTTTCCCCTATCACCAAACAATGGTTCTCTTCCTATCTCTCTAACAGGTCACAGTCTGTCCGAATTGCTGACGTCTTATCCCCTCCTCTCCCCATCTTAGCAGGTATTCCACAAGGCTCTGTCCTTGGTCCCATCCTCGTCTCCCTCTTCATAAATGACCTCCTCTCCTCCTGCTCTAAATCCAGCATACACATGTATGCTGATGACACCATCCTCTTTACCTCAGGTCCTTCAATAACTGAAGCTCAAGCTACCCTCCAATCTGACTTCAATTATATCCAACTTTGGTTCAGCCAAAACCAACTAAAACTAAATACTTCCAAAACCGTAACCATGATCTTTGGCTCAGCACAGAAAATCAACAGGTCCCCCCAACCCATCCCTTCCCCCATCATCTCCCTCAACGGGACCCCACTACTCCAGATCAGTAAGTACAAGTACCCCGGTGTCTGGCTTGACCCTTATCTATCATTCCGACCTCACATAGATGCAACCATCTCTAAAAAAAAAATGCCCCAAACTTGGTTTGCTATACTGGCACAGAGCCTCCCTCCCGCCAGATGCCAAATCATAACAAAAATAATTCTCCCCATTTTCTGTTATGCTGATGTGGTCTACAGCACTGCCCCAGTAACCACCCTAACAAAGCTAGACACTCTACTGAACTCTTTTTGTCACTTTGCTACCGACTCACCCCGTAGTACTCATCACTGCAACCTATACTCCCTCCTAGATCTTACCCCGCTGTCCCACTGCCGCCATATCCACTCTCTCAACCTCATAGCTAAATTCTGGTTTAATTTGTTACCCTCCTGTTTGGTGGTCAGTCTCTCCTCGGCCGCAGATACCCCTTATGCACTGAGGCACAGAAATGAAAGATCCTTTCTTATACCTTGCCCATCCTCGACATCTGGCAAATCCGCCTTCTCCCATCGGCTCCCTAACCTTTGGAACAAGCTAACCCCCTCCATTAGAAGCGCACTCTCTTACCTCACTTGCCAGTCACAATTATGCCTCCTGCCCCCCCCCCACCCGGCTGTTGCTCCAGGTGATCTGGCCCCACATCACAGCACTTACAAGTCCCAGCCCACACTGGTGCACTTATTTTTATTATCTCTGTTTCTCCCAGTCTCTCTAGTTACATGTCTTGGAAATGTTATCTAGTTTGTAATTTTACTCTAACTTTTACTTAACCGCTGTTACTGAAGTCCTTTTGTATTTTTACCTCTAAGACCTATAACCTGTTGTCAGTTTCTACTGATGTCTGGGTGTGCCACCTCTTGTAATACCATGGTCTTATGTTCCACATTGTATGTACTCCTACACCCCCATCCCCCGGATCGCACCTGGAAATGAGCCTCTGCTCAGTGTGCCTATCCCGGTCAACAAATGTTTAAATAAAATAAATAAAGGTAAAGTCCCCTCAACCTAATTTCTGTACACCTGTGTAGTTTGTAGGCATGAACAGCGATTCCCTCTGTTACACCCCCCAATCTGAAATATTACTGTAATGACAAACCTTTTTAAATGAGCTACTCTGGCTCAAAGGTGATGTATCCGATTCTACAAAATAAAAATAAATAAAATAATTTCATCCTAATTTAAATTAAATTGCTTCATTCTGTTCTACCCTTGTGTGAACCGGTTTCAGTCCATTGCAAAGGTCATGACCCAACTCATGCACGGCATCATGGGAGTTGATGCATACATGCACAAGCCAGCAGAACTGCGACTGTCCTTCAGTTCTGTTGTATGTCTTCTGAAGTCCCTGTATTCTAGTTTTGTGCTGGCCATTAAACTTTTCAAGGTAAGTTCCGTAATGCTTTCTGTTGTTTAAAGTGTGTCCGAGTTGGAAGGATGCGGGTGCTTGTGACGTTTTGTTATTCAGCTGATTAACTCTTATGTGCTAGGAGCTCTTTGCTTATTCCCAGTCCCTTTGATGTGCAAATCCGCATTATCAGCTCCCATGTTTCCTTTTATGAGTGGGGTCATGACCTTTGCAATGGAGTGAAACAAGTTTTCACACCAGGGCAGAACAGAGTGAAACAACTTCCTTTAAATTTAAATTAAGATGAAAAGAGGAGGGTGCAAAAGAGGGAATTCTTGTTCTTGTGTACAAACTACACAGGCAAACAGTAAAAAAGGTTCAGGGGACTTTTCCTTTAAATATACAGTAGCCTACACTTGCAGGCTCGCAGGGATAATGCTTTTAGATCCTCCATCCTGAAGTCTTTGTTCAGTTGAGCTGAGGGCTTCAGCCCCCTCCAGCCTGGGTACTTCTAATAGTCTGCAGTATGTGGACAAGGAGAATAAATCCATGTAGTTGTAAGACAGTTACTGGGACAGTAACTATTAGTCACTCAGGCCTGCCTGACATCCCCTGGCTACTTTTTGAGCAGTTCCTTACTTATCCTGCAGTTCGGGATTCAAGATCTGGAACATGGAGAAGTGAGGGAAGAAGAGGAAGGGGAGGAAGAGGAGCTGTAGCTAGTGGACTGTCTGAGGACACCACACGTGCTCAGAAAACTGCACCTGTGTTAGAAAAAATACCAGTAGTGAAACAGTTGTTACAGGAGAATAACTTTGACTTCCATAATATTTTTTGAGTGATTGGGTACTTCAATACTGTTATATACTGTACAGAGATATTACTGTACACAAGCTTCATCAGGTATAATGTATGATATGCCAAATTACACCTGTTGAAGGGAACTATGAGTCCCAAAAGTTTGAGCACTGGAACATCGTACTACATGTTTCTCCAATAAAAGGTATCAAACTGAACTGACTGTAGTTTTCAAATGATCAACGTGATTTTAAACTTTCTTTACTATAACATTTTTTTGCCTGATTTACCACAACGTTTTACCCCCCTCCCGGTAGTATTTCAACAGGGGCTATGTCCATTAACAAAAATCGACATTTAAAGCTACCATTGTAAAAATAAGAACCACATCTTTGTGCTTCGGCTCACTACTGTGCACAGTACGTGGTTTGGTTTGTATTTTTACACTTTTCTCATACTGCATGGAAGGCTGCCAAGACTGCCTTCCCCGGGGACAGCCCTCTGTGTTCGCAGAAGCAATCATGTTTATAGCAGTACTATAGGCAAGCTTCAGAAGTCACAGCAAATCATTTCGGATGACCTGAGTTTTTTTTTCAGTCATGATTTATGCAGTGAACCTCATCATTGTTACTGGAATCATCCCAGAACTTGTAGCCCATCTGTGTAGACCAATGCCAGTTGATAGCTACCTCTTGCTCTGTAGGACTTACACACCTAAAACAAAATGGGTGATTTGATACCTTAAATAGTGAATTTTTTTTTTTTTTTTTTGGGGGGGGTGTCAGTGGAAATGTAAGTATTCAGTCACAAAGGCTAACTGGGCACTTAGAATTGAACTCTAAAAAGACTGTAGGCCGTTGATTAGACAGAAACAGGTCATCTGCAAGATTTTCTCTGGTCATGAGTTTACAAAAACATGGATACAGAATCCTGCATCTTTCACAAAAACAAAACACAGTCTAATAGGATTGTATGTGTTTGCTTCCAGTCCAGGTATTTAAAATACAGGATGAGTCTAGTAGCATTCAAACACTGTAAGCAAAAGTACCTTTTACAGAGCTAGGATAATTAGGAGTCCCAGTCAAGTGAACTACCTATAATTTGTATGAAAATTATTGTTAGGGAAGTACATTTTAAAAAGCAAGAGTGACAAGAAATGATTCTATTCTGTTCAAGTGCCTCACGCACAGATCAAGTGTTAAAGAAACCCTTATGACAGTGAATTGTCTATCTCAATTTTGCGTGAACCCCTGTTTTTGTTAGTTTGCTGCCCCTAGTTCCTCAGTCTTCCATCTTAATGATAGTCACTGCCAACTCTTCCTCCAGCCAAGTGAGCAGCTGCTTATATAGTCGCTGCCCGAGCTTCTCCTTTGTCAACCTGCAGGGTGGGGTGGGATTGCCTGCACCCTTCCTGTCTGGAATCGGTGCACCTTGCCTCAGTGATGCACCTGGCCCTAGACAGCCTTAAGCCCTATTTACACTACCCCATTTGCAGCGCATCAACTCATGCGCAGTGGTTAATGCTCTGCCAATGTCACCATGTGGACACTCACCAGAGTGCCTCAGGATGCCTTCGGATCCTGTTTTTGGATTGGTGCACGAGAAGGTACCCGTTTCAGATCGAGGGCATTTCCCAGTGCTGTAAACGCAATTATGCGCTTGATCCGCTGCAGTCCTTGTTTCCCGGGATCGGGAAACACGCCTTCACTGAAGGAACAGCCACATCGTGGGCGCGACTTGTGCGCAGCGGGAGGGGGGGCTATGTAAACATG
Source organism: Neoceratodus forsteri (assembly GCA_016271365.2). Classification (NCBI taxonomy): domain Eukaryota; kingdom Metazoa; phylum Chordata; order Ceratodontiformes; family Ceratodontidae; genus Neoceratodus; species Neoceratodus forsteri. The sequence goes on along the minus strand of CM057450.1, from coordinate 879,167,002 downwards.
AATTGCCACATCCACAGACAGCGCAGCGAGTGAGGAGCAGTGGATAGTGTCAGTCACTGCCACGGTGTAAACAGGGCTTTAGTGTGGCAGTCTGAGGCCAGAACTGGGCTGGCCTATTTTTCTCTGTTCATTTAAATATATTTTAGTTATCTACCTTAGAGTATGTTTTTAACTTATTGAGATTAGCTGCAACATGGGATTCATTATTTGTTGAAAATTAATGAGACAGATGACTGGAAAGCAACACAGAAAAGAAAAAAATTACCTACCACCGTAATGTTGTTTCTTCCAGGGGACCCCTCATTATGCTTAACATATGCACTTTAGCCTGGCAGGCTGAAGTGCCCCAGAGCTTGTGAATGGAATTTGGAACCAACTTCAAACTCTGCCCACTAAGTTTGCTGCATTCTGCAGCCTAACATCAGATCGTTTCGTAGCCTAACTCATGTGGACTCCACCCAGTCTAGTAACTTATCTATAGATAAAAACAACATAAATGAATGGCTCGGAGGGCCCAATATGGCAGACCAACAAAGTCAGTAGAACAGATTAATTCAGTGGTTTGTGAATGAACAGTAATTGAAACTACAAGCAATTAAAAGAGGAATACAACTGACTACTGAGGAACTTTTTCCTGGTTCTGCAAGGGGGAGTAGGGTGGGAGATTTAAGCGCAATGAGGAATCCCCTTGAAACAACATTACTTATGTTAAGTAATTTTTTCTTCAAACCCCAGGAATCCCTCATTATGCTTAACATATGCAGACTACAAAGCAGTACCTTGGGAGGCTGGGTATAGAACTCGTATGGGGAAAAAGGTTCTGCAGTACAGCATTGCCAAGCCTGGCATCTCTTCTGGATTGTACGTCTGGGCAATAGTGACTTGTAAAGTTATGCACTGTTTTCCATGCAGCTGCTTTACAGTTTTCTGACAAGGGAATATTCCCAACTGTTCCCAAAGATGCTGCAAACACTGAGGTGGCTGTTTGCCAACTTTAGGGAGCCAGAATTGGATGCAGGCAATGATCCAGCGGACAGTAGTCCTATTTGAAGCTAGGTTGCCCTTTCCCACTTCGCCATATGTGGGAAAATAACGGAAAATGAAAAGACCTATGGCATTTAGTACGCTCCATGTAGTATCCCAGTTCGTTTGTACTGAACTTCCCATGAGGAGTACCGAATAAAATGATGAGCTGGTTCAGATGAAAACACAGCCACCCCCTTGGAGAGGAATTTTGTGTTAGTCCTAGGGGCCACTGTATCTCTATGACAGATGATGTAGTTAGGGTCAGTGCAGAGGACTTGCATCTATCACACCCTTCCAGCCCAAGTGCTCGATGACAGTTTTTGTGGTAGCCAAGTGGCATAGTTCAACTCAGCAGTGGCCATGGGCTCAAATGGAAGTTCCATGAGCGTGCCTATACAGATGTTCAGATCCCATGCAGGGACAGGCTCCTCCAACAGGGGGATACTGATGCAAGAGGCCCTCAAAGAAAGCTTGAAAAAAGGGGTGAGAAGCCACTGTTCTCTGATTGCTTGCCGATTAGGGTTGCAGAGCAAAGGCCTAATGTTTGCAGGTGCAGGAAGTATCCAAAGATTGTGAGCAGATTTGCCTGGAAATGATGATCTGCTGAGGGGCACACAGTAGAGAAAAACCTTTTCAGTCTGGAAGCATGTTTCCTAATAGCAGATTTTCTGAACACTTTAAGGACCTGAGGAACTTAGTCCCAGAAAAGAAATCAGAGTACTCTAGCTGCTCAAGAACCAGGTCTTGAAACATAGCGACTTAAGGTTCAGAAAGGTTATTCTGCCCTGGGACATGGTCAGTAGATTGGGTATCAGCAGAAGATGAATGGGCTGTCTGAGGGTCAGGGCCATGGGTAGGGAGTACCAGGGCTGTTTGGCCCACCTGGGGCTGTCAGGATCAATGTTATAGATTGACTCCTGAGTTTAGAAGAAAGCGAAACAGCAGGGGAAATGGAGGGAAAGCATACAGAAACTTCCCTGACCAAACCAAGAACAAGGTTTTGTAATGTAACAGATTATGGTGGTGGTGGTGTCTGTTCTGACCTGAACAGGATGTCCCTTGATCTGCAGTGCAAACGACTGAAGAGCTAGATACAATGCTGTTAGCTCCGGACATTTTATATGCTCCCTGGACCCCCATAACCCATCGTGGAAGCATTTGTTCTCCTGACAACGGAAGGAGCTTGTACCTGAAAGGATACCCCTTCTATGAGGATGTCTGTGTTTTACACCAAACCATGACCTGTAACCAGATTTAGTGGGAGGCCCAGCTTGGAGAATGAAAACACAGATGTTGCTGCACTCCAAAATAGAAACAGTAAAGGCAATAGATGCAAGTAAAAATGGATTTATTCCAGATAGTTATATTTGATCAGTGTAGATCTCCATGACCAGATACCCCTGTACTTTAATACTGGGCTTTATAGCCCAATACCTTATGCCAGCGTGAGCTAATTTCTTTGAAAAGTACATTTTTTAACTCGGTCCATCTAATATTGGAAGGGATCATACCTGGCTCCATAACCACGGGCAGCAGATCCCTTCCAACTTCCTAGTATGCCTGCTCCGTTCCCGCGCTGCAAGGTTTGGTGATGTTTCAGCAGGGAGAACGTGGGGGCGTGCCACATCAAGTCTATGGGGCAGTTTTTCAGTGCCCTTTTTTGTTAAACTTTAAGCAATATGAGAGGGAAATGGAAGCCACCGCTCAACATATAGGGTCCCTGTTAGTAGAGCGGTGGCTTTCATTCCCTCTCAGGCTACAAGTTCAAGCATTGAAAAACTCCCATAGGTATGAGGAAACGTCCGCACTCTCCTGCTGAAGCGTCACCAAAGCTCAGAGCAGGGGGAGCAAACCTCTAAAGGAAAGATGAAGGATCTGCTGCCCGTGGCTATGGAGCCAGGTACGATCCCTTCCAAAACTAGGTCCTGGCGAAATTTCCCTCATTCACTAAAAATACCACCAACAGCTTAATCTGGTTCAAGGTCAGCTGGCATTCATCTGTATCCCCCTCCCCTGGGTCGTGCCTGAAAATAGACAGGACTTGTCTAGTGCACTTACCCGGTCAACAAAAACTAAATAAATAAATAGATGGATTGAGTTAAAAAATATACTTTTCAAAGAAATCTGGTCATGCTGGCATAAGGTATTGGGCTACGAAGCCCAATACCTTATCACATTAGGTTGGAAATTCACTTGAAGAAGCCTGTAAGGGCACCTGTTCTGTGAGGTTGTCTATGTTTTACACCAAATGACGACCTGTAACCAGATTTAGTGTGCAGACCCCAGCTTGGAGAGTGGCTGCCGGTTTGGAGAGCAGTGGGCCGGCAAGTAGTACTGAAATGTCCCCTATCTGGAACTTGCTCTGGGACCACTGCCATGGTGGAGAGCATATGTCCTAAAGGATGAGGGAAGTGTCTTGCTGGCCTGGGCAGAGCAAGGGCCTTTACTCAAAGTACTTCCTCACACACAAGGACAAAACAGACTTTTTTTTTTGACCTTTGAGTTCAGCAGAGCTCTTTCCGCTGAAGGGGGTGTGGAAGTGTTTGTGTACAGACAGTTTGGGCATCATTTTAAAGTAAAGAGTGAAACTTTGGCCCACTACCTCCAGGGCCCTTTTGTCTGTGGTGAAGTTTTCCCAAATCTGGATGAAAAAAAGCCAGCCTTACTCGCACTAGTAATGAGTTGGCTGCCTGGATGTACATATCAGGGATTATGTTTGGGCTGAGCCTGGTCAACCCTTCTGGAAGCTTTTCTTCCTCTGTCCTGATGTACATCTCTCACATAAGAGTAGTCACAGGGCCTGGGCATTCCCTTGAGGCTTGTACATGTATGGGCCTTTTACTTCTGTCAGTGTTGTGGTAATGTACTCTTGGACTTATTTCATGTACACCTTTGTTTCATCACCAACAAGGTGGTTATTCTCAAATGGAAAAAACCTTGGCTTTTTTCTGGTGTCATGAGACAAATTATTTGTGTTTAGCCAAGTACATCTCCTCATGGAGACTGCTTAAGTCACTGCCCCAGAATCCGTGGCATAAGTGGCCACTGATGTATGGGTCTGGTACTTAGTGGCATCCTGTGTAGTCCTAGCAGAATCTTCTAAGTCACGAACCTGATCCCCTTGGATTTTTGTCACAAAAGGCCAGGCTCACATTCCAAAGAGTTTTCTGGCAGTGGACTGTGAATGCCATGTATGCAACCTGCCTGAAGAGCAGGGAGGCAGTAGTGTACCTTTCCTTCCCTATATTGTCCAGCTTTCTGGAATCCTTGTCTGGAGGCTGAAGGGAGAGGGAATCTTGGTCTTGCCGCAAACAGCCGGCTGGACTACTCCCTCATGGTGACAGTGCGTGCAGAGGTACTCAACACTGTGTTTAGCTAGCTGGCACTTCTTTTCTATTTCATTGTCAGTTGATGCAGCTTGCATTGTGCCTTCTTTGGTGGTTTATGCAACCAGCCACCTCATATTGAAAAAATTATCTCCTCAACCTCTCCAGAATCTTGTGAGGGCAGTGCCTCAGTATTGGCTATCTGGCTTACAAAGCACAGTGTTGGGGTAATGCTCCAGAGGAAGAGGGCCAATCTGTGAAGACAGTGCCATGGTATTGGACTTTTTGTCTCACAAAGGCACAGTGCGAGTAATAATCCTCATGGTACAGTGGATGAATACGAATCTCCTGAGCAGGGGAGCCGTACAGTTGAATGACTTCCTCCTCGTCCTCATGTTACTTCTAATACAAATCATGACCCCAGTGCCCTGGCACCTTGGTGGTACCAAAGGCTGGGAAGAAACCGGGTAAGCCCATAAGTACTTTCATGGCTTGAAAAGCCTGGGAAAAAATTGTAAAGTTTTTGTCATGTCCCCCTAAGAGGGCATCTCTTTTGCTATGCTCGCTGGCATCTCCTTTTGCTCTTCTGCAGCACGGGCAGTGATTTTTTTACTTTTGTTAACTAGGTTTTTACTTTGTCCACTGGTGTCTCCTTTTGCTTTTCAGCAGGAGGGGCAGATGGCATTTTTTTCTTTATAGTTTATGGTGACTACTTGCGTCACCTGTTGCTTTTAAACAGGAGGTGCAGTTGCATTTTCCTTTTTTATATATATATATATTTTTTTTTTTGATCCACTGGCGTCTCCTTTTGCTTTTCAGCAGGAGGGACTGTGATGCATTTTTGTTTTCCTGGAAATTTACAATAAAGGCAAATAGATACAAAGCATGCCAGTGTGGCTAGCCACTAATAAATAAATAACCAAAACACATAGATTAGAAGATTTAGAGATCGTACTTAGAGGAATGCTCTTGCAGCAGGCCACCCCAGTAGAACTAAGCCACCAGGCGCTAGGACCACATGGAAAACCTCTAGCTAGCAGTCTACCATGGGGGACCATCCCCCGCTGACGCCAGTGAACTGACATCAGCATGGCCTATATAGGAGGGTAGTCCCCCACACCACCCCAGTTCTTTTCCCACCATCGACCTGTGCACATTGGACCTTAGCGGACTACGGTTGACCACCATTTCCTGTGCTTACCGTGCTTTTTTCTTTTCTTTTCTTTCTTAGTGTAAAACAGCGAATTTTCTGTGTTTTTTCCAGTGAGTTTGTCTTCTCCACTAGCCTCGTCTTCTGGCCGTTCCATAGAGTGTGCCTGTGGCAAACAGATTCCTGAAAGGACAGCCACTCTGCATGTCTGATCTGCCTAGGCTCCAGCAGCAACACCGAAGCCTGCCAGTTCTGCAAGAAATTCAACCAGGCCACTCAGAGAAGTTGTTTAAAAACTCTGGTGAGCCATCTTTTAAAGCAGACGTCATTCACTATAGAAAAGGAACTGCAGGCCAGGAGCTCTTAGGCCTTGCCGGACCAGTCTTCTGGGGCCTCTTCTTCTTCTCATAAAGAGAAATCCAGGAAGCATAAGCACTGGGACAAACACTGGGAACAGGCCCAGTCACCCTTCCACAGGGGGTCGGCTCCTACATCCCTCTCTTCCTCTGGGCTCCTGGTGGCTCACCACCCGCCCTCTGTCTTGGGCGGCGGCTCTTTGGGGTAGGGGACTTCATCTCCTGCCCCTCAACCCCTGGCGCTCAGGCCCTTATACTCCATGGGCTCTCAGCCATGTGGCTTGGCTGGTTTTGGTCTTTCAGGCAGAGGCTCTATGACCGTCTCTTCCCCCCTGGCCCTGGCGCTGCCTTCGTTGGTTCCCATCTCGGGGGCTGCCACCAGTCCGGCTAGGCAACGCATGCAGCAGGCCACTGCCATCTCCTCACCAGTGTCACCTCTGCCTCCTTCTCTGGGGTGTCCATCTCCAAAGGCATTGGCTTCTCTTGTAGGGGCGGTGCCAGCAGATCCTTCGCCAGGCCATTCAAGGCCGGCACCTGCTGGGCTGCCGCCTGTATTACCATAGCCCCAGCCTTTGGGTCTGGCACCATCATTACTGCTGCCGCAGCCTACCCCGCAGCCAATGCCTATTGGCCCATCACTGGATCACTACCCGGCACCAGGTGTACCAGTGTCCGGGTATCCTTTGCCGGCTCCTTAGCTGACGTTTCCCAACCCGATGCCTTGTCTTCCATTTCTGCCAGTGTATAACATAGCACCCCAGGTGGATTACAATGCCCTTTTTTAGTGCGGTGGTCTTTCATGCAAAAGCAGACCCACACTCCTCAGAGCCACCTCCAGCATTCTCTCACTGCTCTCCACAGGACTCTCAGCCCCAGAATTCGGAGCAGACTGGTCTTGTCAAACCCCATATGTCGGGTTCTTCAGGGGCGTGACCTGACATTGGTTCAGGCTCTAGAAGGGATGATCGCTGGACAGCGATACTACAGAGGATGACTCCGAATCCTCAGGGTCTTCCTCCTCTCCATTCGAGTCTTCAGAAGGGGAGGACCAGGCTGAGGAGGTGCCCAAGTCTCTCCTCCCCCGATGACCCATCCTTCATGGATGTTATGCATCATATCCAGTCTAGGAGAGACTCCAGGCTGGGAGACCGTGGAACAGGACCCAGAGAGATCCCGCTTGGCCGTCTACCTCTGGCAACGTGATTCCTTCCCTGTGGTGGAGCACCCTATGATTGACTTCTACGATGATGTCAGCAAGGCAGCCTGGGCCCCCTCCCACTACCCCTCCTCTAGCTAAAAAGGTGGATCATATCTACCATACCCCAGTGGGCAAGCCTTTTCTGGGCTGCCACTCTAAGGCATATCCTGTGGTGATTAATGTGACGCACGATCGTACTAAGAAGCCCAAGCACCTCAGCACTCTCGCCACAGACCGGGAATCCAGGCAGCTGGATCACCTTGGCAAGCATGGTTTTGCCTCTACTATTTTGGCTATTAGGGCCATCAGCTGTTTGGGCCATATGGTCCAGTATCAGACTGTCCTCTGGGACCAAGCCAGGGACTTAATCCAGACGTTGCCTGAAGATGCCACTAAGATGCAGCTCGCCCAGCTTCTGAAGTTGGGCTCAGACTTTGGCAATCATGTCCTTCGGGTGGCTTATGCCGCTGTTGACGCCTCCGGGCAGCTGCTAGGGTCTGCGTCCGGTGCCATTCTCGGCTCCGGGTGTCCAGTTTTACCCTGGATGTGCAGGCTAGTATTTTGAGTACCCCCTTTCACAGGGCGGTCCTTTTCAGGGGTGATGTTCCGGACATCATTTTTACATTGCAGGAGTCTGGGCGGGCCCTCAAGTTGGTCCATTCACTCTATCACATCCAATCTTAGAGCGAGCCAACGTCCGTCCTTTTGGCAGCCCTCCTGCAAGCATACTCTGGGCCACCCTACCAAGGGTCAGCAGAAGCACAAGGCCACAGGAGCTCCTGCCGCTGTCAGTGCCACCAGAGCTCCCACGGCCCCTTTGCCTGCACCCGCCCCCACCCTCTGACTCCTTACCCAACCCCGTATCCAAGGGAGGTGGTTGGGGGTCGTTTCTCCCTCCACCTGGACGGGTGTGACCACAGACATCTGGGTGCTCCGGTTCATAGCTCATGGTCGCACTCTGGAATTCCTAGAGTGGCCACCCGAAAAATCCCTGTTCACTCTTCTTATCCTCCAGTACACCTTTCTCTGGTTTGGGAGAAATTCAGGCTCATCAAAAAAGAGCCATAGAGCCCGTTCCTCAAGCTTAATGGGGAAGGGGTTTTTACTCCCACTTCTTCCTTGTCCCCAGAAAGACCAGGAATCTTCAGACCATCCTGGACCCGAGTCATCTGAATCTGTACCTCGAGTACAACTGCTTCAAGATGGTCACTCTTAAGGGACTGTTACCCCTGTTCCACCAATGGGACTGGCTTTGTTCTCTGGACATGCAGGATGCCTGCCTGCACATTCGGGTCTTTTCTGCCCATCATCGCTTCCTCTGCATCCACTTTCAGGGAGCAAATTATCAGTTTCGTCCCTCTCTTTTGGCCTTTCCTCAGTCCTTGGGTATTTACCTAATGCCTGGCAGTGGTGACTGCTGCATTGAGGAGGCAGGGCTTCAATGTGTTCTCCTACCTGGATGACTGGCTGCATGCTGCCCCCTCCAGGGAATGTTTGCTTCAAACTCTGGAATCAACTTTCAGTCTTTTCCAGGCCATGGGGATCACCATAAACCTGCCGAAGTCTTGCTGATCTCCTTGCCAGTGCCTACAGTACATAGAGATGATCCTGAACACCAGTCAGGACAAGGTCTTTCTGCCTGAGGACAGAGCAGAACGACTGATGGTGCAGGCTCATCTGGTTTCCTCCAGTCGGCAGGTCCCAGCCAGGGGCTTCCATGCCTTCTGGGCCACATGGCGGCAGTGGCCACGGTCCCCTTTGCCCAGCTGCATATGCAGGTTTTTCAGTAGACCTTGAGGGTCCAGTGGGATCAGCGTATCGATGACCTGGACCAATTGGTCCTGCTCTCCAACCCAGTCCGGAGGACTCTGTCGTGGTGGCTGAACCCAGCCAACCTCCTTCAGGGAGTCTCTTTCAGCTCACTATCCCCCATCAGGTTCTCACAACAGATGCATCCAGCCTGGGCTGGGGCGCTCCACGGGCCGCGCATCAGACCCAGGGTACCTGGTCACAAGTGGAGCAGGGTCTCCACACCAGTATGCTGGAGATGCAGGCAGTCCTTTATGCCCTGCAAGCCTTTCAGACTCATCTCCTCCCAGGTCCTCTGGTGGTGCAGACAGATAGCATATAAGTGGTATACTGCATCAACAAGGGAGGGGGGACCCATTCTTACCCACTGTGTGGGAGGCAATGAGAATCTAGTTCTGGGCCATCGAGCACAGTCTGGACCTCTCAGCCATGTACGTTCCAGGCGTTCAGAACATCTTGGCCGACAGTTTCGGCCACTCTAGGTCACGTGCTCACGAGTGGGAACTTCTAACATCAGTTATCGAAGATCTCTTTGACAGGCGGGACCGTCCAGAGTTGGACCTCTTTGCATCCCCACTCAACGCAAAACTGCAGTTTTTTCGCTCAATTAATCCTAGGCCTGGAATTTTCTAGCGAAACACATTGTCCCTCTCTTGGAAGGGGAGGTTTCTGTACGCCTTCCCTTCCTTCATGCTCCTGCAGAGGGTTCTGCTCAAGCTCCAGTAGGCAGGAACAGGGATGATTCTCATAGATCCCTTCTGTACATGCCAGATTTGGTTTCCCCTACCACAACAGCTAGCCGTGGAACCTCAAGGGCCCTTGCCCCTGTGCACTAGCTTGCACTCCCAGCACTAGGGCACCCTGGTCCATCCGGACCTCAAGTCCCTGCATCTCCATACCTAGCTGTTGCCTGCTTCGGGGTATCCTCTAAGGTTACTGACATCCTGGTGGCAGCCAGGAAACCCTCCACCAGGGCCACTTATGCTACGAAATGGAAGCGCTTCTCCATTTGGGCCACTGTTCGCCATTTGGATCCATTCACCTGCCTGGTGAATCAGGTGTTGGAGTACCTCCTTTCTCTTTCAGATTCAGGCCTGGGGTATTCTTCCCTTAAGGTGCACCTTTCCGCCATCTCTGCATACCATGCACCTATTGAGGGCAAAGCTGTCACCCAGCTTGAAGTGTCCCGCACATTCCTCTGGGGCATTTTGCATCTGAAACCTCCCATTCAGGATCCGGTCCCTCCATGGGACCTCAACTTTATGCGGAGAAACTCACTTTACCTCCCTTTGAACTGCCCATGAGTTGCGAGCTGCGCTTTCTGTTGTGTAAAGTGCTCTTTAGTTGCTGTAGTTCTGCTCGAAGGATTGCCAAGCTACAGGCCCTTATGTGTAAGGAGCCTTATTTGGTTTTTCACAGAGACAGGGTAGGGTGTCTTTGCATACTAATCCTAAGTTTTTACCTCAGGTAGTGTTGGAGTTTACTTTAAATCAATCCATTCACCTGCCAGTTTATTTTCCTGAGTATTCTAACCAGGGGGAGGTGTTGCTGTATACTTTGGGTGTTCAAAGAGTGTTGTGGTATTAAACGAACCACATCAAGTCTTTGAGAAAAACTGATCAGTTTGTTTCATTGGCCCCCAAGAGTGAGGGCTCTCCTGTTTCCAAATAGTGTTTATCTAAGTGGCTAGCGAATTGCATTGTTTATTGGTACTGCAAGTACAACAAACCTCTTCCAGGGGTGGTCAGGGGCCATTCCAGCAGGGGTATGGCTGCCTCCACAGCTTGCTTCAGAAATGTGTCTGCTGCGGATATCTGTGTAGCTGCCACCTGGACTTTTATTCACACCTTCACCAAGCATTACAGTCTGGACATTGCCTCTAGGCATAGAGCCAGTTTCGGCCTGATAGTTCTTCAGGGCCGTCTATCATGAGCTCTTGACTGCTGACTTGTCCTCCTCCTGGTGATGTTATCCTGGTGATAACCAGTACTGCTTGGGACTCAGTGCTACCGGTGTGGCCTGCTGCAAGAGCCTTCCTTAAAGTAAGATAGTAGTTACGTAAACTTTTTACTTTAAAAGTAGATCTTCGAGAGAAGCTCTTGCAGCAGGCCCTGCTTTCCCTCCCTCCTTCTCCCTGCTGCTGTTCCTTCTCTGTTAACCTTCTGCCTGTCTTTTGGTTCTCAGGAAAACCTCCTCTGTACAGGGTCTCCAGTGGGAGAACTGAGGTGGTGTGGGGGACCACCCTCCTATATAGGCCATGCTGTTATCAGTTGACTGACAGTGGAGGGTGGTCCCTGGACTGCTGGCTAGAAGTTTTCTGTGTGGTCCTAGCGCCTGGTGGCTTAGTCCTACCGGTATGGACTGCTGCAAGAGCTTCTCTTGAAGGTCCACTGTTACGGTATGTTCTTACATAACTGTACTGTCCAGTGTATCACAGTGTCTTTCAGACAAGTAACACACAGCCTTGACATTTCTATGTGAATGCTGAGCTTAGTGATGGTAACCAACCAACAGTACCAGTACATGCCATGTCCATTTAGAAGCATTTATATATTACTTTAATTTTGGTATGGAAATTAAAAAATGGACTGTAAGAAGTATGCGGTCACAAAGCATACAATTTCATGTTTAAATAACTACACAAATTAGAACCCACTTTTTTTTTGTAGGTCCCATTTTTTTTTGTATGTCCCTATTTCTTGTAGATCTGTCTGACATACCCATTAATCAGAACAGATATAGACAAGTCTGATCCCCTCGGAGGTGACCATAAAAACTCAGTTCAAACATGATAAAAAAAAATTTAGTATGTGTTTTTTTTTTTTTTTTAACTGATGAAAAGAACCGCAACTTGTGGCTCACATACAGCATCTTGAATCCCAGAAATCAGAACGCAGACGAAACTTAAACAGAACAGACTAATTTATTAAATAAATATCCTGTAACCAAAATTAGTGGTCCCACGTGCTTCACATCAGACTGATGTGCCAATAGTTAGGCTGAGAAACCCCCATCTCACTTATCCTACTTATGAAAGAGCCGCAACTTGCGGCTCGCATCTAGTATCTTTGTTCCCAGAATTGGGACAGAGATTAAACTTAAACAGCAAAGAAGGGGGGAAAGTTTAAATATATGTAAGTGATCTAAAAAAATGTAAACACTGCTTACTTGACAGCACTAACAGTGGAACTCTCTGTTTCAGGATTGCGGCAGACCGGAGAACTCGTGCCGCGACTTACAGTAGTATCCAGAGACATTGCCAGCTATTTCCAGATATTTCGCAAAATTTCTAAAGAGTTTCTCTCTGCTGCCCCTACTGTAGAAATGGAGAAACCATTAGATAGATCTGGAAATATCGGAAAATAGCTGGCAGTGTCTGTGGCTGCTACTGTAAATCTTAAGAAAATACAGGTGAAAGAAACCAAAACCAAATAAAGATTAAGAGCACAAAATCCTAAACAGTGAAGAAAAATAAATAATGATACTTTGTCATGCCATAACTTACATGTAGCAAGTTGAAGAAGAGCTCTGTGGGGCGACTTGCTTCTGTAGATGGAAAAAAGGATCCGACATTAGGCTGCAGAACGCAGCGACACCTAGTGGGCGGAGTTTGAATTTGGTTCCATTTCAGGTTAAAGTGCATATATTCAGCATAATGAGGGATTCCTGGGGTTTGAAACATCTCTTATTTCTGCTCAGTTAAATTCCCTTCTCCTTTCTGTAGTTGCAGTTTGTCATGTTTACACACAAGTTCATGCACCTCAGTTTCCAGCTCTGAACACGTACATTACAGCCAGTCCTATATTAAAGCTGTGGCTTCTCTTTGCCCCTGCAGGATAGCCTCTAATCTTGTTTGCCATACAGGTATTGTGCACAGTTAACATATTCTTCATGGGTTTATGCTACACAGTTAAGAATGGGACTTCGTAAACTTTCAGTATTATCAGCATTTTTATACTGCCCTCTTTGGTGCAAATTCCACATTTTTTTTTTATTTGTAATTTCTTGACCAGGAAAGGGCATGCTAAAGCTGTGCCAATTTATTTTTAGGTACATTGGGGGTGGGGGCATGTTACATGTGCCTGTTTTATTGACGGGAGTAGGGATGGGAATTTTGTCCTGGACTCTGGAGATATCCTCTATCGTTACAGTAAGTGCCATGGGACCTTTAACTTACACCTGGACAGCTACCAGAGGTGGGCAGAAAGGACCTTGGTTAATATTTCATTTGGAGGACAGGTCCTTGACAGTTCAGCTCTCCCTAGTTCTATGCTATAGTGTCAGTTTTGGGTGGTATGCCAAGTTGCAGGTCTGGACTAGAATACGCAACTTTCTGATCTCCCGGCCCCAGAGGCGAGTGTGCAACAACTGGGCTATTGACACTGATTAAAATAATGGAAATCAGATTATAAAATTGTTCAACTTGCAGGATGTCTTACAAGTATCACAAACATGGAGAGGACAAGTGAGTCTAGTTAGTTTACCGTACTCCAAGCATCTTGGCACAGGAGGCACTCTCTGGAAGTCTCCTCTTTTCAGTCAAACTTCAGTGGCATGCTAGATCTCACCCCTGTCGATCTTTATCATTCATTACTGCTGGGTGTAAGCCGGAGGCACACACCTGCTTGGGAGATTTTTTTTTTGGGGGGGGTCGGTGCCGATGGCGCCACCCATGAGGCTGACACACTGCGTGGCGTTCGAGGGTTGGCCGTTAGGCGCCGCTGACTCCTCCTCTACCCCAGTTCTGCTTTCTCCTGCCGTCGAGGTAGCACCTGCTGCATGAGTGACCAGAAAGTTTACTGCGTCAGAAGGCCTTCTTCATTTCGACGTCATGTTTGACCTATCATTGTCATTTTTTCCTCCATCCTGGTTCTGAAGTGCTCACCTGACGCCGCTGGATCCCAGTAAGGCCGTTCCTTTTATTCTTAAAATTCTTACCGGTGGCGACGGGTGTGTTGCTTAGTTTTTCAAGTTTGTTTCGGTGTCATGTCTGGTTTGGGAGCTAGGAAGAAATCCAAAGTGGGCCATGCCCCCATGCATTGGTGCCCCTGTGGCTGGCATTATTCTGTTATGGACCGGCATCATGACTGCCTTTGTTGCCTGGGTCCCAACCACGATATGGATAATTGCGACGCCTGCTTCTCCATGGACCGCCTCGTTCTTGAGATCCACACATTTAAAGTCGGCAGGGCCCCGTCAGCTTTCAGAGGGCATTGTCATTCTAGAGATGCTACGGCAAGAACTCTTGACCCTGCCTCAGAGTCCTCTCCCGGGTCTGTACGGCCCGGTGAGGAGAAAATCTCCTCTTCCAGTTCAAGCCTTACCGTAGAGGAGGTTTCTTCCGCAGTGCCAGAGGGACAGCTTGGTTCCCTCTGGAGCCAAGTTAGGAGCACCGCCATGGCAGTCACCTCCTCGGAGCGGCTGAGTCTGGCACCAGCTGACCCTCGGTGCCATCTCAGATCCTGGCGCCATGATTGGGGCACTGCCGTGGGTTGTGTTATGTCCTGCAGCACTGCCGTTCACGGCACCGTTGGCAGAGGGGCTCCTGGGTTCATTAGTCTGGCGGTGTGCGTGGCCTCCTCTTCGGAGGGGGATGACTCACTGGCCGATCCGGATTGGCGTCCCAACTCCTCGGAGTCCGGGAGCCCCCGGATGTGACACCAGGAGCTCTGGTGCTCGTCCCTTGGTGACTCCAGATGCTGAGGTCTCCGCAGGCCCCCACATCGATGCCAGTGTCAGGGTCCCAGTGGCGGATAGTAGTTCTGGGGTCACTGGGGTGATGGTCCCAACTTCGGAAACTGGGGCTGCTGCCATTCCTGGTGCTGCCCTGGCTGCTGCATTTGGGATGGGGACCTCTTCTTCTGCAGCCTCCTTCAGGGGGCCTGCGGGATTGGGGGACCCCTCAGCACTGGGCTCGAGGAACAGGGTGGCCTCCGCGTCTGAGGGGTTAAGAGGCCAGGATGATGCACAGGGGCCTTCTTCCACTACCCTGTGGGGGGTGGGGAGGAGCCGCAGTGCTGAACTCCACTTCTCCGCCTCTGAGACTGCAGAGGTGCCATTAGTGGGCGGCGCTGGTGTTTGCTCTTCTCAGATCATGCAACCGCTGTCGCACCACAGGGGAGAATCTCCCTCAGGGCTCAGCCAGGATTTGTTTTCAAATTTGCAGTGTCAGCTGACTGGGTTGACTACCGGATCCCCCCATGCAGGGGGATCTACTGCAAGGCCACAGAGCCCTGGCAGAGGATAGGCACTTTCTGTCAGGTGCCCCTTCCCAATCACTCTGCAGACACTTTTTCCTCTCCATGGCCATGTGGGTCCTATGGGGCCTTTGACCTGGGAGACGTTTAGAACTACTGCAGCGACCTTCCCCAGGTATGTCAGGGCTATGGACGAGCAGGTCATCCACCTGTCCCTACCACCGCAGGAGGACTCTGAACATCCCAAGCTCCTCTACTTCCTCCTCTGAGGAAGAGGAACGTTCCGTCCACCTCTCCTCCAATGCTGATTTCACTGAATATCAGCAATTCCTTTCGAGGTTGGTTCAGTAACTCCATATTTCCCACGTGGTAAGGTGCAATACTGAGTGGGAGACACACTCCTTTTTGAGCGAATTCAGTGCAAACCACCTTGTGGTCCCTTCTTGGCCTATTCCTTTCTCGGAAGTGTCGATCTGCACCTGGCAGTCACCAGCTGCCTCATTCCCAGCCCCAGCGGGCTGCAGGAGGCAGTATTGTGCACCCCAGGATTGTCTTGGTTCTCTGTCTCACCCACCTTCTGGGCTGATGGCTCTAGACACTCCTTCAGGGCTACAACACCTGGCACACGACTGACCACAGGATCTAGACTCCACTGAGTTTGACCAGCAAGGAAGAAGAGTTTTCTCTTCATCTCGTGTGCTGCTTTGCATCACAGCACATCAGGCTCACCACACGCTGCCTACAACAGGCATCTGTGGTAATTGCTGGCACAGGTGTTGGCATCGTTGCCTGATTCAGAGGGATCTAGGTAGTCCATTGCCCTCTCTGCACAGGGTCTGGAGCTTGCAAAGCACCAGGCAAGGGCATTGTATGACGCCAGTGAGGTGACTTCCAGACTGGTAGGGACAGCGATCTGCATTAGACAGATGGCATGGCTTCACTTATCAAGATTGTCACCCGTTGCCTGGTGTAGGGTGATTTCCTCCACCTTCCAGGAGACTCGTCATTTTTCCCGCAGGGCGAGAAGGAATTTGCAAGGGTGTCTTCTGCCCCCCCGGCCACAGGGGACACCTCTTAAGCTTAAACAGCCTTAGACCATGTATGACCTAGTATGGCAAAAGGGTCTCCCCCTTCTGCGTCTCCTCCACAGGAGGCTGAGGGAAACTGTTCCCTCAGGGCAGTGCCAGGTCCCCTTTGGGGGGGCTTGGTACTCACCCAGCAGTAATGAATGGTGAAGACTGACAAGGGTAAGATATGTAAATTACATACCTATCGTAATTCTTGATCTTCCCTTGTATCTTCACTTTCTAACCCCAGGAAATCTTACTGTATTCTGACATGGAATATTGTCCCACCATAATACTGGCTCGGAGCTGAAAGGTTAATAGAACCTATGCAAATGAGAAAATGCTAGGCTCAAGCTCAGTTTTCAAACCACCGTCCCTGGTAAACAATCCATCAAGCATCAGATTCTTCACTCTGCTTGGCTAGTCAGACGCGTCAGAGAATCCTCTGCATCTTTGCCAAAAGTTCTTTATTTTCTTGGTTTTCTACCATTTTAATTCAAATTCTTAAACAGCTGTCTCTGGTTCACAAGGTAAACTAGTATTAGATAGAAAGAATTAGGTAAGTCCTTGGTTTCTGTCCAGTTCTCCGGTCAGGAATCGTTTTTTTTTCTTTTCTTTGTAAGTAGAGTTTCTTGGTTTAAATTGCTTTTTGTGAGGATGTTAACTGGGTTAAACCCTGGTTCATTCTGTGGTCCTTAAACTGACCAAAAGAAAAAAAGATTTTAGTTTGGGTTAATTGGCCATGTCTCAGACGCCTAAGAAAAGAACTGGCCCAACCAATTTCCAACACTGTACCGAGTGCAGAGAAACATTTGCCAAAGCTGATCCCCATTTGATGTGTTTTCTGTCTCGGATTTGACCACTTAGAGACAGATCGTGAAATTTGTAAGAATTTCCCTCAGTCCACGCTTGACAGGTGGTTAAACCGACTGAGGTAAAAAATGTCTGATACAACCGCTGAACCAGTTACAGACAAATCCTCTAATTCAAAAAGTACTGCCAAACCGGGAGAAACACCCTCTGACTAGGGTATCAGTTCACAGTCAGAGAAACGCACCGCTGAATAGGCCACTGAACCGGCAACTGCAGGCAAGAAAAGGAAAAAAGAGAAACACAGAACCGCAACCGGTGAAACAGTCGGTTCCTACCGTGGAGGAGATGGCTAACACTATTCGGATTATTCATTCACTTCAGTCTCCTCCGGTTCAGGTTCCACGGCCCTCGGTTAAATTTCCTGCGGTTGTGTCCACAGGTTCTCCCTCTGTTCCCGTCCCCTCGATCCTGGTTCTGAATACATAGAGGAGGAGAGAGACTATGGTTTTGGGGAGGAAGGAGAAGAAGAGGACTATGGAGAACCGGTAGAATCGGAGGTTTCTCCTGACCCTCATCATCCTGATTCCACTGATATGGGATCTGAGAACTTCACCTCCCTGTTTGCCTTTATGCAACAAGTGGCTCAGACTTTAGACCTCCCTACTCAAGAGACAGCAGATGAGGAGGAGGAGGCTGATTTTGTGGAAATGATGGATATGGCTCCAGCAAAAAAGTTGCTTTTTCCCATCCACAAAACCCTAAAAAACATGTTTTCAAGGTTCTGCAAACACCTACTTCAGTTCCTCCAATTGATAAAAACTGGATAGGAAGTACTGGGTATCCAAGTCTGGTACAGAATTTTTGTTTGGATACCCCAGTCACGCGGGTGTTGTACAAGCTGCAGCCTGTGATAAGGCTGGCATACCCCTGGCATCCCATCTCCCTGATAAGGATTCCAGAAAGATAGAGTCAATGTTCAGGAAGTCTTATCTGGGTTCTTCTCTAGCCATTAGACAGGCCACTTACATGGCTTATGTGGCCAGATTTTAAAAAAGTCTTTGGGGTACAGTATCCAAAATTGAAAAATCCTGCCCTGAACATATGGCAGCTGATTTGGCAGAGGCTGTTAAAAGTGGTGTTGAGGCATCCAAGTTCAGTTTATAATGGCTGTGGTTGCCAGTGACACTGCAGCCAGGCTTATGGCTAATTCCATATCTCTGAGGAGATTTGCATGGCTGAGAACCACTAATTTATCCCAGGACACTCAGTCAGAATCTTTGGATTTCCCCTGTGACCCTTCATCCCTCTTTGGCCAACAGACTGAGGCCTATATGAAAAAGGTGGATGAATACAAAGTGGCTTACAGAAATGCTGCAGCCAAAGAAAAGGCAGTTACTCCCCAGAAACAACAGCCCAGGGCTGGAAGAGCACAACCTTACTATAGGCCCTTCTTCCAGACCCAGGCCCTTCTGACCTACCAACCCCAGAGGGGCTATTTAAGGGGCAGGGTAGAAGGGGTACTGGTAGAGCGGGTCCAAGCCCTTAACCTACCCCACAGGTGAAGCAGGACCCCTGAAATATCTGTCAGGGTCGCCTCCCCTCTTCCTGTAGGGGGCAGGCTCGCCCACTACCTCCAGGCCTGGCAGTCTATAACTTCAGACAAGTGGGTCCTGGAGGTAGTGGGCCAGGGCTTCACCCTCAGCTTCAAGGCCTTGCCCAAGCTGAGGGCAACAGTCTTCAGTCCTCTTTCCTCCTCAGAATCCCAGCTACTGGAGGAGGAGGTAAAGAAACTGTTAATGGAAAAGGCAATAGAACCAGTTCCTTCTCTGCACTGGGGGAAAGGGTTCTACTCAATGTATTTCCTAACAGTAAAAAAGACAAGGGAGTGGAGACCCATTCTGGATCTCAGACAGTTAAACAGATATCTGACAAAAGCAGAATTCAAGATTGTTACTCTGGCCACCATTCTACCTTCACTCAGGCAAGGGGGCTGGCTAGCCTCACTAGATTTGAAGGGCGCCTATTTTCATATCGCTATCAGGCCATCACACAGAAAGTTCCTCGGGTTCAGGCTCAAATCGGGCCATTATCAGTTCAGAGCAATGCCCTTCGGCCTCTCTTCAGCTCCAAGGGTATTTCCCAAATGCATGGCCATGGTAGTGGCACATCTAAGAAAGCAGGGCGTCACAGTTTTTCCCTAACTGGACGACTGGCTGCTGGTGGGTCAGTTCCCCCCCCCCCCCAGCAAGTCTTGTATACCCTAGCTCAGGCTGAAAGCCTCCTTCATTCCCTAGGGCTCCTTCTAAATATCAGAAAGTCAGTCCTGGTCGCAGTTCAGCTTCTGGATTTCATAGGAGCAGAGCTGTACACATTGAATGGAAAAGTCTTCCTCCCACCAGCAAGGGTGGACACTCTGGTACAGCTGGTCAGCTCCTTCCAGTTATCCTGTCCCAGGCCACCAAGGCATTTACTCCAGCTGTTAGGACACATGGCAGCGTCCACAGCAGTAGTACCAGGAGCCAGATTTCAAATGAGAGACATTCAGTTTCACCTCAGATCTTATTGGTCACAAAGAAAGTGCCAGTTGTCTGCTGTGGTACCAGTCACCAGTTCTTTGCTTCTGGCCCTGCAGTGGTGGCAGGACAAGGAAAACCTAAGACAAGGTGTTCCTTTCCTGCAGCAGCTCACCTGAAGGGTCCTGACCACAGATGCCTCCCTTCTAGGGTGGGGAGCACACACAGGAAGCCACACAGCTCATGGCACCTGGACCAAAAAGGAGACCCTCCTTCACATAAACCTGCTGGAGCTCCAAGCAGTGCACTTGGGGATCCAGTCCATTGCTTCAGAGCTTGCAAACAGGGTGGTGCAAGTCAGAACAGACAATACCACCACACTGTACTACGTAAACAAACAAGGAGGCACCCGGTCTTCCCCATTGTGCACAGACGCCATATTACTATGGAAGCTGGCCTACTCTCTCAACCTGTCCCTCATAGCTGTGTACCTACCAGGGAAGGACAACACCCTAGCAGATGCACTGAGCAAAATCAATCAGAGCCATCATGAATGGACTCTGAACAGACAGGTACTTCTAACAGTGTTCAGAAGGTGCGGTACCCCAGAGGTGGACCTCTTTGCTCACCCAGATAATTATCAGCTGCCACAGTTCTGTTGCAGACCTCCCACAGTGGGCAAAGTACCGATGAATGCACTACTATTGGATTGGACAGGGAAATTCCAGTATGCATTTCCTCCCTTCCCTCTACTGCTCAGAGTTTTGAACAAATTCAGGTCTCAGTCAGCAACCATGATCCTTAAAGCCCCAGATTGGGCCAGGCAGCTGTGGTACTCACTGCTGCTTCTTCTACCTGTCAGCAAGCCAATAGCTCTACCCTGCAGGCACAATCTCCTTACTGCCTCACAGGGCTGAATCCTCTACCCCAACCTGCAGTCTCTCAAACTGAAGGCCTGGTTCTTGAGGACGTGAAATTTGCCAACCTAGGGTTTTCAGAGAGGGTACTCCAGGTCCTTAAGAGCTCCAGAAAACCCTCCACACAGTTTACCTATTCCTATTTGTGGAAGAGATTTTTTGCTGGTGCCAGCAGCAAGATGTGGTTAGTACCCAGGCAGGTGTATCCCTGGTACTGGATTACTTGGTACACCTCCATTCCCTTGGTCTTAAGCCCTCTTCATTAAAGGTTCACCTAGCAGCAGTCTCGGCCTACCTTTCAGTTGGCAGAAGGCCTTCTTTGGCCTCTGAACAGGTGTTCAAGAAATTCTTTAAGGGGCTTCTGCACCTGGATCTCCCACACACAGATCCCACGTCAGGGTGGGATCTTAACATCTGTATTGGTCAGCTGATGCAGCCACCCTTTGAGCCCATGTCATCGGTAGAGCTCAAGTATGTTACTTGGAAAACTGTGTTCTTAATAGCCATTACTTCAGCCAGAAGGATCAGTGAGTTACAGGCCCTGTGTACAGATCAGGACTACATTTTCTTCCATAGGGATAAGGTGGTCCTAAGAACAAATAGGAAGTTTCTTCTTAAGGTGGTGTCTGATTTTCACTTTTATCAGTCTATTACTCTGCCTGTCTTTTTTACTGATCATTCATGCTCAGGCGAACGCAGATTGCATAGCCTGGATGTCAAAAGGACTATCAGTTACTACCTGGAGCACACCAGGGGGTCATAGGGAGAACAGAACCCATCTGCTCCTTACTTATGGAGAGGTAGGAAAGAGCAAACCAGCTTCAAAGAGGACCATTGCTCGCTGGATTGTGTCCTGCATCCAATTTTGTTATAGCAGAGCTGGTAAAGAGCCTCCTGTGGGCCTTCAAGCCCATTCCACAAGGGGCACTGCTACTTCCATAGCAGCCTCAAGGGACATCCCCTTATTGGATATTTGCAAAGCAGCTACCTGGAAAACTGTTCACAAGTTTGTCAAACATAATAGCCTGGATTTACAAACCAGGAGTGATGCTAAGTTTGGCACAGCAGTACTGCAGAGCCTGTTTCCCAAGTAGATTCTGTGCCTACCTCAAAAGACACTGCTTGGGTAGTCTGCATATGTCAGAATACAGTAAGATTTCCTGGGGTTAGAAGAAGACATTACTTACTATAGTAATCCTATTTCTTCCAAGGGGATCTTGCTGTATTCTGAGCTCCCACCCTTCCTCCCCTTCTAGAACTTGGGGGCACTGCACTACTGCTTTTTGTGGTTAACTCCTGGGCTGTTTTTCATTTAGGCTATCTGTGACTTGAGTCTTGGGGATAATGCCTATCAACTGGAGGATGATAAAAGGGGTTGGGAGTCTAATGATTATTTTGATTATTATTAATATTTCAGATTAACATTAGTTAGTTTCCTAGATAAGCTTTGTTAGAATCTGACGGTTGATGGATTGTTTACCAGGGATGTGGTTTGAAAACCGAGCTCTAGCCTGACATTCTCTCATTTGCATAGGTTCTATTAACCTTTTCAGCTCTGGGGCAGTACTGTGGTGGGACAATACTGCATATGTCAGAATACAGTGAGATTCCCTTGGAAGAAACAGGATTACTGTGGTAAGTAAAGTCTTCTTCATTACTGATTCCCACCCACCTTCCCCTCTTGTGCCTTAGCTTCGGGGCGTCGCCTTCACCCTGTTTGCCCTCCCCCTCTTCGAGGCCAGTTGGAGGCCCTCTGCTTCCTTTTTTAAAGTTACAGAGCACCCATCCAATGGAGGGCAGCGAGTAGGGTCTTCGCCCTGGCCTTGGAGGGAACTCCTTGGGGTTCTCAGTGGGCACACTGTGGGTGCCTTCCGTGACTTGTCACTTTTCTGTCTGGTCCGTTGCTGACTCATTAAAGGTTGGGGACGTAGGCAGTGCATCCCTTGGGAGGATCCATAGGGACCCCCCTTTTTCTCCTTTTCTTGCTGTCCCCCTATATTATAGGGGTTGTTTCTGGACAGGGTCCTCTCCTGTTTAGGGGTTCCCCCCCTTGGCTAAGCCCTCAGGTGGTAAGCTTGAGAGGACCATACTCCAGAACTTTCATCCTGAATGCAGGTTTAGGGGCAGGGAGGGTCAGACTCTGCCATGCTTTATGTTCCCCAAAGACCATCTCAGTTTTCCTGTTCTGGACCTATGATGGGATCCTTGCACCTGTGTCTTCTACTGCCCAGGTTTTTGAGAATAAGGATAAGCCAGTAGTCTTCTGCCTGAGCATGGCGGAGGCCTCTCTCTCCTTCTCCCCCTATATTTTCTATCTTCCTTTTCTCATTCGTTTCCCTCTCTTTCCTTTGCTGCCGTCCAGGGGCTAGGGCTCCTAATGCCAGTTAGCAAAATCCTTCTCCCTCTGTCCTCTAGCTGGCTTTTTCCTTTTTCAGTTTATATCCTTTCCTTTTTCCTATCCCTTGGCCCTCTTGCCTCATCTTAATTTCTTTATCCCCCTTTTTTTCCTTCTCTCCAGCAGAACAGAACTGGGGTGGAGGAGGAGGAGTCCGAGGCGCCTAACGGCAAACCCTTGAACACCATGCAGTGCATCGGCCTAGTGGGTGGCGCCATTGGCGCCTACTCTCTCCCCCCCAAAAAAAAAATTCTCTCAAGCAGGTGCATGCCTCCGGCTTACACCCAGCAGTAATGAGTGGTGAAGATACAAGGGAAGATCAAGAATTACGGTAGGTACGTAATTAAAATTTTTTTTTTTTTTTATGGAAGTGGTTCATGATATTGTATTTTGTTATCCCATATAGGCTAAACAAATGAAAATCTTGGGAAATATAGTATGTATATTTGGATACATTATTTCTAGAGCGAAATCTGTGTATGTGAATGACAGATTTCTGATTTAGAAATGTAAGCACATTTGAGACAAAGGTTTCTCCTCTCTGTTTCACTCGGAGTTGTTTCTTGATCTTTGAAAAGGGAGGGACATCTTGAAATGCTTGAACTAATGACACAGAGTGAATATCTGGAACTACCAGGTGGACTGTGGGGAAGGTTGCACCCCCAGGTTGCACTGTGAGACGAGCAACTTGTTGTTCAGTGTGCCTTCCTGGTGAAACATATCAGTAAATAAAAATAAATAAATAAAAGGTTGCAACAGTGATGTGGCCTCACCCTCTGCAAGCAAATAATGTTGGGACTAGCAAAAGTGTACTAGGTATTTGTTAAAGTAATCATAGGATGAGAACAGGAAATATCAAGGAGAAAAGGGAAGGCATAAGTTTGCCTTCCCAGCTGGATATCTGATGGGAGTGGAAACAGCCCGTGAATTTGATTATAGTGTTCAGTCTAAAAACTGAGATCCACTGATGCAGTAAAGTAAGATTGTTAATTTTTTTTATGCCCAGTATTTTTCCCCATTTTTCACTCGTCCCCATTCTCTGCCACATGTGCACATGTGGAGGCATGTGCACACATAACTCGAGACACCCTCCCGCAACTTGCCTCTCCCTCCCACCTATGCTAGCCACCGAACCTCCACCCAGTGCCAGCGGAACTGCGAGGGAGCGATGACCACCCTGAGAGAGGAGAGCTGCTCCACGGCTGCTCAATCCTGCTCTCACCCGTGCCGGTTCCCCCATGACCCCAGTCCATATCCGAACCTGGGTTGACGGTGTGACAAGAGGCAAGGTGTCCAACGCCTCAGTTCTCTGTGCCACCAGGCTGGCAAGATAGTTTAATCTTTTTTTGTTTTGTTTAAAAGTTAGGTAGATTACAGGATAGGTTCTATGAGAAACAAGTCTCGTTTGGAGAATGTTCCATGTCATAAAACAAGGAATACACAAATCAGGATAAACAACAAAACTTGTACAAGTGCATATTAAACTAATAGATATAAAGACCGTTACAAACACACTTTTTCAACTCCAAAAAATACAATAAACAGTAAATGCAAAATTGTCATAAACATCAGTTAAAACAGCTGCATATAAGTTCCTGTAATAATTACTTTTTTAGATTATGTTTAAAAATAGAAAGAGATTGTGAATGGCATCATAGGAAAAACATTCTTTCCCAAAATAGGTTTGGAACCTTGGCAGAGAAAGGCCACTTCTCTAATACTATGATTGTGGGTGGGAGCTACGAGCCTATCGGTCAAATAGGCTGCAGTCTATTTATTCATAGCTTTATAGATTAGGGATAACCAGTGAAGAGTGTACCTGGATGCAAAGGGCAATCAGTTTAACTGAGAAAGTAGGGTACAGTAATGTTCATTTCATGTAGATTTTAGGATAAACCGTAAGAAATGGTAGTAAATGGTATTCACTGAGGAAAGACTAGAAACATTAGCATAGCATTAGACAGAGGTCATACTCTCTGATCTTTGATGTAACTGCCTGAGGTAGACCGAATGTAGGCAGTTAAGAGTGTCCTGCAGCATCCTTAGAGACATAATTTATCATGCTTTTACAAAGAGCTTGTGCTGCAGGCCTCTGGGAAGGTCAGGATGATTCCTGAATTGCCTGGTCCAGGAATTTGAAGATGAAGGCATCATGGGGGTAAATTCACAGTAAGTGGGATAGAAGAGAGACAACCTTCATAATATAGCAGTACAGGCAATAGTGACAGAAATCCTCATTCTGGAGCAGGTAAACCGTTTCTGCATGCAGAACTAGCAGGCGCATAGTCCTGTATTTCATAATTCTGCTGACTTTGTCTATGTTTTGTGTTTCTGTAGTTACTCGGGGGTAGCAGTAAGGCAAGGGGCAGTGGAGTGGCGGCAAGGGCACAGTAGACAATTGGTATTTTGGTAAGATAGGTTATAACAGGGCAGACTGGATGGTCTAGTGTTTTTTTTTGTTTTTTTTTGCTGACAGTGTTTATGTTTCTGTGTTTACAGTAGATTCATTCTGCTTAGCCTACAAAGAAATCAGTAGTAGGTGGGTTCCCTCACAACACTTCAGTCGAATGTATTTCTTAGGGGCTGGTTAGTTGGAATATTCAAATACCCATAAAGTCACAATGACCAGGCACACATCCAGGATACGATTTCAACTTTATTGTTCTTTTTGTTAATATGTCAATGTGATCCTCTGACCACGCTCAGCGTTTCGCCCTCCGTGGGCTTCTTCAGGCGCTAGGATCTGGGTATAGTGTGATATTTAGTCAGTGGATCAGGTATCAATATAGTTCATTCATTATTTTCATGTTTCCATGGTTTTTTGTAAATATCAAATCCTCTGAACTGATTATATGTCTTATATTATTGAGCTTAATGATTCATAGCATTACTTGTTAGTTTGAGGTGCTGCATAGGTGTGTTTGGTGTTCTGGCAGTGTATGTTCCAGAATAAGTAACTTGTATCACCGAGCTTTGGTGTGTGCGTCCGTTGGTTTATTGTTGGTTTTTTTTTTAGTGCAGCTGGAGCTGCTCAGACAGGAATGGGATGCAGTCTGATATGTGTGTGTGTGTGTGTGAGTGAGGACGTCTCTGCCACATCCCAAGGGATGAACAATTGAAAATAGGTGGAAAAACATCTGGAAGACAAGATAAGGTTAGCCACCCGCGCAGGCCCCGCAGTACCAGTGGCAGTTGCCCACCCCAGTATGGGTCCAGTACAAGTGATTGGGCAAACCCCAGACAAGGTAAAGTGATGGAGTGGGGGGAGCAGGAAAAGGGGACAGACCAGAGCAGCCCAGAAAAGAAACAGAATGGGAGAAAAAGAAGGAAATGAAGTGACTCGAGGGCTATCAGTCATATAAGGTGCCTTGCTGTCATAACCATGACTTATTATCATCATCACATCAGTAACATGTCAGCACCTTTCAGTTATCATGACATAATAGATCACAGTCCCGTGTAATTGAAGTCTCTATGCAGAATTATGATGTTAACAATTTATATGGTACAGTCATTGGCAGAGTTCCCATCTAGAGTAGCAGCTGCTGATTGCTACTATACTTGTCATTCCTTACCTTGAGTGACACTACTTTGATATGAGACAGCTTCTCTGTTTGAAAGTGACCGTCTGAGCCATTGGTTTGAACAGTAAATCATTTTGTGAGTAAAAGCCATCAGGAAGACATAAATTATTGCTATGGTGCCCCACTGCTCTCAACTTAAATCTTTTATTTTGTCGCATATTAGGATTGTAAATGCAGTTACTGATTTCTCCACCCCAGTTAAAGCCATTCCTCTTCCGGAACTGTAATATTGGCTTGCAGATGGTTGCATCCCCTTTACAATTCTTGTTTTAAATTAAACAAAATAAGTAGAACATGATACAGTAACCAAAAACAGGCCTAATCGTCTTTTCTTATTTTTAACTTGTTATTCTGCGCCTTACTCTTGATGTGTCACACAACTTCTTTGGTGGCTGCAGCACATTTGCAGATTTCCTCTGACGGCGCAGGTCTTGTCCCAGCAGCATGGGCGCTGGACCAACACTGCTAATCTTGTCTTGAATCACCTGATCTCATTCTTCCCTGACTTGTGCAGGGATGGCAGCCTATTTTACAGAGGCACCCTCCATACATTGACACTGTGGTGACAAGGAAGATTACTGCCCCAGGGCATGTTGAGGGAAATGCTGCCTGGGGCTTCCCTGGGCAGTCTTAAAGTGAATTAGGGTAATCTTTTCCATGATCAGTAGGTGCTAGACATCCCCCAGTCAAACCACCTCTGGGGGGGTCTCTATTTTTTTTCCTATGTATTTTAGAAATACACACACACACAACCTGGGCTGAGGGCCTTTAGGCCCCCCCTCAAAAAAACAGGGCCTTACCCCCTTTTTTCTTCTTTTCCTCCTCCTCCTTCTTGCCTAGGGTATGTCCCTTCATGGGTGTATCCCTTTTAGTTGCTAAATGCAACCTGTGATCTTGAGCAATATCCAGTATAACTCCATGTGAGGTGCTGTGCACCCTACTGGATTAAATGCAGTAGCTCTTACACAGGGTACATCCCTGTGGTTGCAGGAGAAGTGGCTCTTTTTCCATTATGCTACATTTTTTGACTATGTTAGACTTTCTCGGTTGGTATCCCAGTTCCTCTAATGTATTTTGGTCTTGTAGCCCTCTACCGTTTAGTGTGTCTGGGGAAATGAGCACATCCTGACTCCTTAGGCTGTTTAGCCTGACAACTTCAGATGCTTTAAGTTCCCCCTTTTCTTCGTTCGTGATGTAAGGAAGAGGGACATAACCAGTTTACGAGTCAGCTATCATCTGATAACATGGAGTTGCTCCTTTTTTTCCAAGAGTCTGTGAAGTTTTCCCTAGGCACTTTGTGCCATCTCCTTTACAAGGGAGTCCCATTCTGGACATCACCTTTGTGTTTTTTTCTTTTGTCAGAGCCACGTGCTTCTGGCTGCTGCCCTCATGTTTGCTACTGCCCAGCCCCTGTGTCTGGCTAGTGGTGTGAGGCTCTGGCTCTAATAACTCTTCTACACTTGTGCCACCTAGAGTTCCTGTCCTTATTAGTCTAAGGTTGGTAGTCTGGTTTTATTGTTTTGTTTATTCTTATCCCTGCATCGTTTTTCTTTTCTCTTTGGGCTAGACAGGATCTAGCTCTCTCTTCATTTTTCTCTCCATCTCGTTTTTCTCCTGGCGAACAGAACTGAAGTGCTGAGGGAGCCGGTGACGGTTATAGACTGGGACACATGGCACCACATCAGGCACGCAGGTGCCATCAGTACCTGTCATCGATTCCCTCCCTGCAAAAAATTGCACTTCTGCAGGGTCCTAGTGCCTCTGCCCCAGACCCATAAGTGGCAATCAGTGGTGAAGATGTTTTGGAAGATCAACAATTATGATAAGGACGTAATTCTCAGAGCAAACACACATTCACTTTGGCCTTTCTTTGCCTGAGTATTGCCAACCACCAGGCATATCTGTCAAAATATCAGAACTGTATCTGGAAAAATATGGGAGGTTTTGTCAGCAGTATGCCACATGGGCCCTAAAAGCAGAAGCCCTAAAATATTTCCCTGAATTCTGAGGCTCTGAGGCTGGAAGCATCTCTTAAGGTCTGTGTCTGATGCCTTTAATGCAGCTGCTAGGGCTGCTGCTTCTGGCATTTGCCTATATAAGCACTCTTGGCTCTGTGTTGACTGTTTTGCTCAGGATGTACAGCAGTGCCAAAGTGGAAGTCATCCTTAGCAAGCTGGAAACTTACTCCAAATTATCCTTCGAGGCCATTGTAGGAGCTCCTTTCACAGGAGCTCTTGCACCTACATTTCCAGTAGTCAGGGATAGGGCTGTGCACATCAGCAGCAGTTCATCTGGACCCCCACGAGGTAATGGGCAGTCAACCACCCCCTTCTTCAGACTTGCTAACTTCCCTCTAGCTCCTGATTGCAGGCTTTTGGGGGGGGGGGTTCTCTGTTTCTGTCCTGGTGGCAGAACATGACCACAGATAGATGGGTTCTGGAAATTATTCACCACAGACAAGCCCTGGAGTTAGTGTCACAACCTCTGATGCCCCCTCCCAGGCCTTGCCACTATTCCCCCCGAGTATCTTGAGGTCCCATGGCTGAGGTGCAGACCCTGCAGCACTAAAGTGCTATCCGTCCTGTTCTCCCAGCAGATCATTGGTTCTGCTGCAGGTACATCCTAGTGCCTAAGAAAACAGGAGGCTTCCACTCCATTGTGGACCTCAGAAACCTGAATAAACGTGTAACTTACATAAAGTTCAGCATGCTGTTCCTAGGATTCCCCCTCCCTCTCCTGTCACTGGGAGACTGATGTTCACCCTGTATATGTGGAACGCTTGCCTGCACATCAAAACTGGGCAGTGTCCTCCCTTCTGTCTGGAAGGGCAACATTACCAGTTATGGGTATTGCCGTTTGTATTTTTGTTTGGCATCACATGTCTTCACGAAATACTTTGCTGTGGTAGCTGTGGGGATGCCTCTGGAAAAACTTTATGCTTTCCTGTACCTGGATGACTGGCTCCTAGAGGGGGCATTTTGAGCTCAGATGGAGTACACCCTGCACTGCACCAGACAACGGCTGAACAGTCTAGGGGTACTGATGAATGTGGAAATAGCATGCTCTGATTCCTTGCCAGAGGATCAGGTACGTAGTGGCGGTCCTAGATATGGTCCAGGCAAAGGCATTTCTGCCTGAATACAGGGTGTTTGCCTTACTGGCTTAAGTGGCTTTGGTGAGTAAGAAAAACAAGGTTTCGACCAATGTTATGCTCCACCTTGTGAGTCTCATGATATCTTCCATATCTATGGTTCCTCTGCCATACCTGCATGTAAGGATTCCTCAGTAGTTGTTGAAAGCCCAGTGGTCATAGGACTCTCAATCCCTGGATCATTTGATTCCAGTCTGCAGCCCCCTATGGGATGCCCTGCTGTAATGGCAGGACAGGTACTGCTTGCTCAGAGGTGCATCTTATCTTCAGCCATAGCGACAGGTAGTCCTCGCCATTGATGCATCCATCCTGGGCAGGGGCGTCCATTTAGTCCCTTACCAGACCTAGTTGTTCTGGGCTCTGCTAGAACAAAACCTTCCCATAAGTGTGCTGGAAATGAGGGTAGTTCTCCACAGTCTCCAGGCCCTGGCTACTCAAGTTCAGGTTATTACCCTGTTGGTCTTGTTGGACAGTCAGTCTAGTACCTGAACAAATTGGGGGGGCATGCACTCCTACCCCTATGCTGGGAGGCAGTGAGGTGTGTAGGGAGTGGGCAGTAGTCTAGGAAGTTCACCTCACTGCTGTTCACATCACCAGTGCCCTCAACATTTTGGCATATGGTCTCAGCCAGTCTGCAGTACAGCCCCACGAGAACTGAGTCAAAACTTTGCTGAACAGCTGTTTGACATGTGGACACAGTCCCAGAACTAGGCTGGCTAAGGCAGATAAGATGGGCCAATAGGCCTTTATCTGCTTACAGTTTCTATATTTCTACATGGGCATGTCAGAGATGGACCTTTTTTGCATCCTCACACAATGCAAAACTGCCACTTTATTGCTCACTCCCTCACTCCTGGGCATGACATTTTTGGCAAAACTCATTGCCCTTCTACTTCAAAAAGAGAATCTGCTACTCATTCTTCCTGTCCCTCTAATTCAGAGAGTCCTAACCAAGCTCCAGCAGGAACCAGCCAGCATGATCCTGGCTGTCCTGCCGTGCCCAGACAGATCTGATCACCACTGCACTGGAATTTGATGGTCGAATCTCCCATTTCCACTACCTCTCAGATCAGGGCTTCTGTCCCTGGACAGCAGCACATTGTTGCGTCTGACCTCCCATGCCTGGCTCCTGAGGACGTAAAGGTCTCCTGGTTTGTGTTTGCAGCCAAAATCTTGGCTGTTCTGCTGGTGGCCAGAAAACGTTCCACCAGGTATACCTGTAATGGAAGCATTTAAGTGTGCAGGGCCAAATGGACTCCCTGGACCCCTTTAGTTGCCCTGTGCAGCGTATTCTGGACTACTTCCTGACCCTTTCTCAGTCCAGGCTTTGATATTCTTCGCTAAAGGTTCACTTATCAGTCAGTGCAGCATTTCATGCTCCTGTTTGAGGCCCAGCTGGCGCCCAGCTAGATATGGTACACAGATTTCTGAAGGGGTTCCTGTATGTTGCCCCTCCAGTCTGCAGGCCTGTTCCAGTTTGGGACCTAAATCTTGTACTCAAATCCCTGAGGAAGCCCCTTTTCAAGCCTGCAGCATCCTGTGACTAAATTTTTCTCCTGGAAGACCTGGTTTCTTGTGCTGTTACTGTACCACAGTCAGGCGGATCACAGAACAGCAGACCTTGTCCCGTGAATCACCTTTCCTAGCATGTCACAGGAATTGGTTAGCAAAGTGGACTCGCCCTAAATTCCTGCCAGAAGTGGTGTCTGATGTAACCCTAAATCAGTGTACTGATTTTCCCATTCTAACCCCATGTATTCTTCTATATTCATAACTCTCTGCAGTTAGCCTGCCCAGTAGAACTGCCCAGAGAATGGAATTATATGCTAATGATGGAATCATTGGCACGTGACAATATTCAAATTGCTGCCCTCATCTGCTGCACATTCTAGCAACGTCTCAGATTTCTTACTCCGCCTCACAAGTCTAGACACCCAGGAGATCCCTCAGGTCATTGTTGGCATATTGTGAAGTATAATTCCTTAATTATACATAATTTTCTTTCTGCTGCCTTCATTTATTGTTTAATTTTATTCTAACGTCTAGTTTATATTAGTTTAGTTAGATTTAACATTTATTTCTCAGTTCCTCATGGTTCGGTATAACCGCTGAGGAACCGAGTAGTTAATTATTAGTTGCAGACTTTTTCCGCTTTATTTTCTCTATTTTCATTAAGAATCTTTATTGTTTAAAGTTATATTGCTTTGTTAACACCACTAATCCGGTTTCTTTTTCAACCGCTAACCCCGTTACTGTGAACCGTTGTATCAGTTCCGAGAACTGCTGACCCGGTTCCAAATTCACTAAATTTATCAGTTCTTTTAGGGCCTAATCAGTTCCTGAACTGACCACAAAAAAAAAAAAGAGGCAAATATCTTTTGTGGTTGAGGTTTTTCTCCTAAAAATGGAGCACTCTGGCAAACCTAAGAAAAAGACTGGCCCCCCCAGGGTTTAAAAACCGCGTGAAGTGTGGGGAAGTGTTTGCCAGAGCAGACAATCATGACAGTTGTGTGTTCTTGCTGGGAATCGACCATTTGAATTCTGACTGAAATCTGTAAATCTTTCCCACAGAAAACTGCGGAAAAAAGGATGGAGAGGTTGAATAAAAAGTTGGGAGGTGCTTCAGGCTCTAACCAGCCAATGCCTTCAAAATCAGCGGGTGAAACCGCAGCTTCTTCCTTTACCACCACTGATAAGGGTGAATCAACCTCTTTAAAGAGACTGAGTGGGCCGGCTGACTCTCTAGTCTCCTCCAAAAAGTCAAAGAAGACCAAGCACGTCGAACCCCAGGCAAAACCTACAGGGGATTCTTCTGTGCCTCATAGTCTGTCTACTGCTGAGGAAATTGCCAGGGCTATTAAAGTCATTGAGGCAATTCAGGGGTTTATACCTTCTCCAGACCCTCCTCCTCCTCCAAGGGTTCAGGAGATTACTCCCTGCTCAGACCCCCAGTCTCAGGAAATGGATACTGGGGAGTATGACATACCAGAGGATGATGATGGTGAGCCCATTGAACCGGAAATCTCACCAGAGCAGGACTTTGGCTCTCCTCCTAGGCCTGAGGATTTTTCCTCTCACTTTTCCTTTGTGAGGAAAATAGTAGATGCCCTTGACCTGGCTACCACTGAGGTCATAGAGGACGAGGAGGAGGCAGGATATACGGAAATGATGGGGTTAACATCCACTGAAAAGATTTTTCTGCCTATCAATAAATTCTGTAAGAAGGATTTATTCACAGTCCTGCAGAACATTAACTCTGTCATGCTTCTGGATAAGAAGGCTGACAAGACATACCAACTGGACAGGAAAGGGGCTGAATTCCTCTATTCTCACCCTGATCATCAGGGTATAGTCCAGCAAGCAGCCTGTGAGAAGGCGCAGGTTCCTTTATTCTCTCACCCACCTGAGAAGGACTCAAGGAAAATGGACAGTACGTCAAAGAAAGGGTATTTAGCTGCCTCTCTGGGGGTCAGACAAGCTAATTACCAGGCCTGCGCTGCACAATATCAAAAGACACTGTAGCAGTCTGTTTTGGCTATTTCAGAGAAGGTTCCCTCTCCTATCTCTGATGACCTAGCCAAAACAGCCAGGTTTGGACTGGAAGCATCCAAATACCAGTTCCAGATGGCAGCAGATGCCAACGATAACGCTGCTGGGATTATGGCTCTGACTGTACCCCTGAGAAGGTTTGCTTGGCTAAGGGCTACAAATCTAACACAGGACACCCAGGCTAAGGCCATGGACTTTCCTGTTCAAGATCATTCTTTCTTTGGCAAACAGACCAAAGAATATATGAAAAAGGTGGAGGAATACAAAACTACCTATAAGAGTAATTCATCCAAAGGCAGGCCTTCTACTTCTTATTGGCCTTATGGAAGGGGAGGTAGAGGAAGGTCCTATGGTAGGCCCTTCTATCAGACTCAAGCTGTTTCACAGCTTCAGCCATACCCACAGCAGACTGGGTATTATAGGGTCAGAGGTAGGAAGGGCTCCAGGAGGGTTCCCAGTCCGCCCAGGCTCAGGCCCCACTGAAACAAAATCCCTGACTCCTTTGCCAAGGCCTCCTCCCTAATACCAGTAGGAGGCAGACTGACTCACTTCTTTCAGGCCTGGCAGGCCATAACCACAGACAAGTGGGTATTGGAATTAGTGAGCCAGGGACTCTCCCTGAGTTTCTAGACCTTCCCTCCTCTGAAGTCAAGGCTATTCAAACCAGCTTCCCTTCTCGAATAACAGCTCCTGGAAAAGGAAGTTCAAACCCTGCTCAGCATAAAGGCAGTAGAGCAGGTGCCAAACCTTCAGAGGGGCGGAGGGTTTTACTCCTGGTACTTTCTTACCAAAAAGAAAAATGGGGAGTGGTGGCCTATTCTGGACCTAAGGCATCTGAACAAATACCTGGCAAAGTCAAAATTCAGGATGGTGACCCTACCCTTGATTTTACCTGTCATCCAACAGGGAGATTGTCTGGCATCTCTAGATTTAAAAGATGCCTATTTCCACATCCCCATAAGGAAGTCTCACAAAAAATATCTCGGGTTCAGACTCCTTTCAGGTCATTACCAGTTCTCAGTCCTGCCCTTCGGTCTAACCTCAGCACCGCGGGTATTCACAAAATGCCTGGCAGTGGTAGTGGCATTCCTACGAAAACTGGGAATTACAGTTTTTCCCTATCTCGACGACTGGCTAATAGTGGGAAAGTCATTTCAGCAGGTACAAACACACCTGGAAAAAAACAAAATGTGTTACAGTCTCTGGGCTTCCTGCTAAACCAGGAAAAATCCATTCTCACACCGGTCCAAGTCCTGCATTTCATTGGAGCAGAACTGACTACTTTAAAAGGAAGAGCTTTTCTTCCAGAGGACAGAGTTCAGTCTATACTGCAACTGATTGCCTCATTCGAATTGGGAAAGCCATGTCCTGCAAGAAGATACTTGCAAATACTGGGACATAAGGCTGCGGCAACAGGAGTGGTCTTGGGAGCACGACTTTGAATGAGAAACATACAGTTTCATCTACAGACACACTGGTGCCAAAGAAAAGACCATATGTCAAAATTTATCCCTGCAACAAAGTCAGTGATCCAGTCCCTGCATTGGTGGACAGATATCCACAATCTAAAAGCAGGAGTTCCTTTCCAGAGAGAAAATCCCTCAGTCATCCTTATAACGGATGCTTCTCTGCTAGGATGCGATGCTCATATAGGAAAGCACACTACCCATGGCACTTGGTCAAGCATGGAGTCTGTCCTCCACATAAATCTGCTAGAGCTCAGGGCAGTATTTCTGGCTCTAAAAAGTTTTTCCCAGTTAATACAGGGAAAGGTGGTGCAGGTCAGAACAGACAGCACCACTACAATGTTTTACATAAACAAGCAGGGTTGGATCCCCTGTGCACAGAGGCCATGAGAATATGGGAACTCGCTTAC
Organism: Neoceratodus forsteri; assembly: GCA_016271365.2. NCBI lineage: Eukaryota > Metazoa > Chordata > Ceratodontiformes > Ceratodontidae > Neoceratodus > Neoceratodus forsteri. The sequence continues at coordinate 879,132,075 of CM057450.1, read as the reverse complement.
TCTCTAAAAGCTTCCTTGTAAGCCATTCATGTACCAGGCAAAGACAATACCCTGGCAGATGCTTTAAGCAGGATCAACCAGGCACATCACGAATAGTCTCTGAACAGACAGGTACTGGACTCAGTGTTCAGTTGATGGGGCACTCCAGAGGTAGATCTTTTTGCCTCTCACGAGAATCACAAGTGGCCCCTATTCTGTTGCAGGCCACCAGTCATAGGCACAATTCCCTTGGATGCTCTGGCCTTGGACTGGTCAGGAAAGCATCTATATGCCTTTCCTCCCTTCCCCCTCATCTTCAGAGTGCTACTCAAACTCAGGTCACAGCCTGCATCCATGATTCTGATAGCACCAGATTGGGCCAGACAGCCATGGTATCCCTTTCTGCTGTCAATGTCAGTGTCCACACCAATCCTCCTACCCAGGAGGCACAAACTATTAATTTCCCACCAAGGGAAGATCCTGTATCCAAACCTCAGGTCTCTCAGACTCAAGGCTTGGCTCTTGAGGACTTAAAGTTTGCAAATTTGCAACTTTCCCAAGCTGTTCTGGATATCCTAAAATGATATAGAAAACCATCTACTAAGAAAACCTATAATGCAAAATGGAAAAGGTTTTCTGTCTGGTGTGATGCCAAGCATGTTTCTCCTTCTCTGGCAGAGATTCCACAATTGTTAGAATATTTCACTTAATTACACTCTCAAGGCCTCAAACATACATCCCTGAAGATGCACTTGGCATCAATTTCAGCTTTTATCTCAGCAGGGAAAACTGTTTCCCTTTCATCTAACCCTATTTTCAAAACATTCTTTAAAGGATTAGCCCATTTACACCCTTCTATTAAAGAACCAGTCCCAGTATGGGATCTGAATATTTGCATTGCTCAGCTTATGAAACCTCCATTTGAGCCAATGTCATCAGCACATTTTCAATATGTCACATGGAAAACTGTGTTTTTGGTAGCAATCACTTCTGCTAGAAGAATAAGTGAGTTGCAAGCATTGTGTGTGGAAAAGGATTATTTATCTTTTCATAATGATAAAGTAGTACTTCATACTAATAGAAGGTTTCTCCCTAAGGTGGTATCTGATTTCCGCTTGAATCAGTCCATGACACTGCCAGTCTTCTTCACAGAACATGTCAGTTCAGGAGAGCACAGGCTCCACAGTCTGGATGTTAAAAGGGCATTGAGTTATTATCTAACTTACACCAAGGATCACAGGGCTGATAAACAGCAACTTTTTCTCACTTATGGGGATGTGGGAAAGGCCTCTAAGAGATCAGTCTCTTGCCTGATAGTTCAATGCATTCAGTTTTGTTACACAAAGTCTGGAAAACAGGCCCCAGCAGGCCTCAGAACCCACTTTACTAGGGGCACAGCTGCTTCTATAGCAGCTTCTAGAGATATCCCCTTGCTGGAGATCTGTAAAGCAGCTACTTGGAGGTCAGTACACACCTTTACTAAACATTATAGTTTGGACTTGCAGTCCAGAAGTGATGCCAGGTTTGGCACAGCAGTCCTGAAGAGCCTCATTCCTAAGTAGGTTCTCTGCCCACCTCCAAAGGTACTGCTTTGAAGACTGCAGAGAGTTATGAATATGAGAAGAATACATGGGGTTAGAAGAAAACAATTACTCGCCTTAGTAATCTTGTTTCTTCCAATGTATTCTTCCATGTTCATAACTCTCCCTCCCTACCTCCCAATCCAGAACCAGAGCATCTGAATGGTCTTCTTACTTGACAGTCCCAAACACAGGCACACTTACTTTAATCCTGTGGGGTTGTTTTTTTACTCACCTTTCTTTTTCCCAGGTGATTCTGGGTGTTTCAGGTAGGTCTGAGACCACAATCATTAGTATCAGTGGTAGGGGTAGTTATAGAACAGAGTTGTCTGCATCAAGCAGTTTTTTAGCTTGAGTCACTTTAGTCAGGTTGCCCTGTGGGCTTCCTAGAAATCTGAGACGTTGATAGAATGTGCAGCAGATGAGGGCAGCAGTTTGAATATTGTCACATGCCAGTGATTCCATCATTAGCTTATAGTTCCATTCTCCAGGCAGTTCTGCTGTGCAGGCTGACTGCAGAGAGTTATTCATAAGGAATAATACATTGGAAGAAACAAGATTACTAAGGTGGGTAATTTTTTCCTTTTCTTTCTTTCCTCTCAGAACCTAGGAGAGGTGCTGTTGCAGTCGGATGGCCATAGAATCCTTGGATACTTTTCAGACTGTCTCAAGTCCTTTCATTTGTTTCTCTTTGCCCCGAGCACCATGGTTGTCTGTTCCCAAACAACTTCCTCCTATTTCCTCTTCTGCTACTGGCAGGCAGGGTAGACTCCCTGGCACCAGCCTCCAACATTTGCAAGGCTGCAACTTGGCACAAGATCCATACTGTTACTAAACATTATAGTTTGGATCTGGTCTCTTGTGTTCAGCCTTGCTGTCTTACAAGGCCTGCTCTGTTGAGTGGGTAGTCCTCTGTTTCCAACAGTCATCAGGCTGGGATTGGTACTGCTTGGTAGTTTTTCATTGTATTATTACTGTATGGAGACACTCTGAAAGATAAGTATGTTACTAAACAGTAGGTCTCTGAGAAGATCTCCATAGAGCCATAATTTTCCCCCACATTCCGTTCCCCTGGTGTGAAAGACTTTGTTTCTGTTGATTTTTGAAACCCTGCATATTTTGCTCACTTTGGATCAAGCCTCCATTGTTTCTTTGGTGGGCAGTGTTTGTAATTTTACTGTTTCCCCCTTCCTTTCTGTTTATGTTTGGCAAGGGCCGTCCTATTCCTGTTGCTGGTGGATGTTTCAGGACTCCACTGGAACCTGAAGTTGATGGGGCACACGCACATTATTTAGGTGACGTTGTATGTCACTGACCTGCATGCCGACACATTGACAAGGGCAGCCCAGTCATTCTGAAAGCTTACCACAAGGTCTTGTCACTGATGGCTTATAGTCCAATGTATTATGGATCTGTGGAGATCCTCTGGAAGATATACTGCTGTTGGTAAGTAACAAACCTATTCATGTAAAAATTATGATGATTTTCTAGTTTTTGGTAAAAGAGTGAAAATTTTATTGGAGGAGGTGGAGAATTGGGAATCCCAGTGTAGCCAGAATGGTGGAGATGAGAATGTGAGGAGAGTTTATCACGGTGTATTGCAGATTATCGTACTGCACAGTAGTCACATTGTCTTTTTACAATGGTAAATTATCATCAGTGTGAAATATAGTGATGTATCATCATATCACTGTATCTTGACATCCTTACTTTTTTTTAAATTATCTAGTATGTTTTTTATTGTCGCCTTTGTAACTTGGCCTTTGCCGACCCCCGGACCCTGTCCCCACCCCCAGAACTTACCCTACAGGCGATACCCTCTGGATTACCCCCCAGGGTGGGGCCACCTCACCAGCACGGCCCTGTGATGAAGGGAGAAGGGTACAGGTAGGGGTGTCAACCAGCACTGCCTTCCTGGCTTGCCCCCCAGGGCGAGGCGTGGAGTCTGATGGATACAGCAGACGACGGGATAGGTCATCTGTTTGGGAGTGCCAGGGTGGACGATCAGGTCGGGGAAGTGGGTGGGGCATCATAAATGGTGGCAGCTAATTTTTCCCCTGAAGGAGGAGGTGTGACATGCAATGACACCAGCGTCTGTACGCCTCCTAAGGTATCAAGGTGCCGCTAGCTGCGAGACCCCCAGCCCCTGCTAGGGGTCCAGCTTGCACCGGGCACACAGCACCCTTCCCCCACCCCGGAGAAGGAGAGCTGTCCCTAGGATGTTCAGTCCTTTTCCTCCCTGGCCAGCCCTCTAACTTCCTGGGTCTGTACCTGAACCCAGGACATCAGTGTCGCAGACTGACGCCGGGCCGCTGTGCCGGCCGTATACCTACTTTGTTGAGTGCAATTTTTTTTTATTTTTTTCTTTATTTTAGTCTTTTGGTAACCAGGTAAGGCCCACTAGGCACAAGTACCTGTTTTCAGGGGCGACCTGGGAGCACTGGGCAGTTAAGTGACTTGCTCAGAGTCACACAGTATGCAAGTGGAGATTGTGAGAATCAAACTCAGGTCTGGTCTGCTGGATGTATCAAGCTTGTTCATACCTTGTTCCTCTAACCTCTAGGCTATACTACCAGCAATGTTCTTGCCCACTCTCAGAAAGCACAAAGGTAGGGCACTTGAGAATTTATGAAGTACAGGTACCATGCATATAAAAGCATGTTTAGTCAGTCAACAATACAAATGCCTAGTGACCATGGTAAAACACATAAGCGCTTCACATAAACACAATATTTGCACTTAATCAAATAGCCCCTTCTTTTTTTTTTAAGTGCATTGTTTTTCTGCTTGTTTGAAGCTTGGATTTTGTAGAGGCACCAGTCTTCTGGTGCAAAACATAGGTGTTCGTGGATGGCCGCCAGGCTGGGTGTGCCGTTGTCTGCTCGGTAGTTGCAGTCCCTGCATTTTGAGTTTTAAAAACTTTTTTCCTCTTTATTTAATTCATTTTAGTCTTTTTTTTTTTGTTTTGTGTATTATTCTGTCACTGTTTGCCTGCTGTTTGTGTCGTGATTTGGAGCGAGCTAGTGAGCGGGCAAATCCACTGAGCAGTCTGTTCTTTTTTGCTCCTCCTGTTGCTGTTGAAGACCAGGGGGACGCAGGGAACTTGTATATGGATTCTTTGAATGCTGTTTGGAAGACCTGGAGGTTGAACGCTGGGATGTTTCGGTAATGCCCTGGTAGCAACAGTATTTGTGGCGGTTTTGCTGTGTCTGGGACGTACTTCTCATCTTTTAATCATTGTATATTGCCTCGCTGTATATGTGCGGTTCTCTCCTTTGGCTCGACCTTGAATGGTTTGGGGAAGCGGATCTATAGGTGGATCGCTCCGATGAGAACTGTTACCAGAAGATTGTAGATGCAAGGATTTAATGATATATGGATTGGAATGGACACCGAACTTGGTATTTGAATTTGGAAAACTATTGCTGGATCTGCATTGGTGGATTTGCAGCTGTGGTTTTGGGGACTACAGTGGCTCAATTTGCAGTCGGTGAGTAGATCTGAACTGGCTGGGGGCCCATGTACTGGTCTGCGGTGGCTTGGGGGTCCATGCTCTATATGCCGGAGAGCCGGTGGCTGGAGCTCTGTCCCCTTTGTTGGGTTCTGGCGGGGGTCTCGTGGTGGCTGGCGTGGCCTGGTCGCGACCTCTGGGCCAGATTTTCGGGGCTCTCCCCAGCTGCAGAGCAAACTGGTCTTGAAGAGGACTATCCGGGCTCTTCTCCTGCTCCTGGTCATGGTCAGACTTTTATTTTATTCCTTTCGGGCAGTGAGAGTGCCTTAACATTTTGTCTTTTGCTTGTCGTTTTGGAAGATGTTTAAACTTAATTTTGTCACCTGGTGGCAGTGAGAGTGCCATAAACAGTATATTCCCAGGCCCTGATCATGAGAGCATCAGTGGCCTGACTCGATTATTTGCCATTATCACTGGAGGAAAGATTGTTTACATCATTTGCCCAGGAGTGTGAGCTTCTGAGGATTTTTCATAGTCCTGCTGGTAGTGAGAGGACCATAGGGACTTGGACTATCTTTTTTTTTTTCCTCATACATCTTTACGACTGCACTATTATTATTTTGTTTTTATATTTATTAATGTTATGCTTATGTTTGTGTAGTATAATTCTTTTTTGTCCTCCTCTGAGCTGTGAGAGGGGTTTAGGTTGGGGAAGTTCTGTTATTTGTGTTTGACGTTGTAATTGTTACTTGATATTTTGTAGGGTTATGATTTTAGAATTATCTAGGCTACCACCCTGTGTCCCAGGGTGGTAGCCTGGGTAGCAAACTGGCTGTACAACAGGACACAGAAGGTAATAGTGAATAGAACACATTCCGAAGAAAGGGGGGGTCACTAGTGGAGTACCTCAGGGCTCAGTACTAGGTCCAGTCCTCTTTAACATCTTTATAGGTGACATTGCAGAGGGTCTGGAGGGAAAGGTATGCCTCTTTGCAGATGACACAAAGATCTGTAACAGAGTTGATACACAAGGGGGGGGGATAGAAAGGATGAGAATGGATTTGGCAAGGTTGGAGGAATGGTCAGACATATGGCAACTTAGACTCAACACAAAGAAGTGCAAAGTAATGCACCTGGGAAACAAAAACCCAGGAGAAGGGTACACAATAGCAGGGGAGGTACTAACAACAACAAAAATGGAAAGGGACCTGGGGGTAGTCATATCAGATGATCTAAAGGTGGGTAAGCAATGTGAGAAGTCAGTAAGGAAAGCCAGGGGGATACTGGGATGCATAGGAAGGGGCATCACAAGTAGAAAAAGGGAAGTGGTTATCCCTCTGTACAGACAGTTGGTGAGACCCCATCTGGAGTACTGTGTGCAGTTTTGGAGACCTCATCTACGCAAGGACATAGACAGGATGGAAGTAGTCCAGAGGAGGGCAACTAAAATGGTGCAGGGTCTGCATCAGAAACCATATGAAGAGAGACTGAGAGAGCTTAATGTGCATACCCTTGATGAAAGGAGGGACGGGGGGACATGATAGAAATGTTCAAGTACCTCAAGGGAAACAACAAAGTCCAGGAGGGTAGCATCTTTCAGAAAAAGAGATGTGTAAGAACAAGGGGGCACAATTTAAAGATAGAGGGGGAACGGTTCAGGGGTAATGTGAGGAAATTTTTTTTCACGGAGAGAGTGGTGGACACATGGAACCGCCTTCCTGGAGAGGCTGTGGGATCTAAAACAGTGGAAGAATTCAAACATGCATGGGACAGACATAAGGCAGTTAGAGTGGGGGGTGGCAGGAAGTAGGCTGTTGGTTAACTAAAATCTGCAGCTTATCCAGTAAGTAGGGAAATGGGCAGACTGGGTGGGCCAAGTGGTCCTTATCTGCCATCAAAGTCTATGATTCTATGTTTCTATCTGTGTAAGGGAGAAGGGTGTGATTTGTGCGGGTTTTAGTTTTAAGTCTTATTTGGTATACTGCAACTATTTTTAGGGTAGTTATTTATAAGAAAATACGGATTTTGTTGTGATGTTTGGCTCTAGTTGAAGCTATTAACCTGTGGTATGTGCGTGTTTGCCCCCGGTCTTATGCTATTCGTCCTCTTCTCTCCATGCCCTCTGCCCATTCCCACCCCCCGCCTGTTTCTATCTACCATCGCTGTCTGGCACTGGGCATTGTACGTAGGAGGGATGGGGGTGGGCGTGATGGGGAGCACGGACATTGGAGGTCGAAGGAGCATCCCCCTCGCATAGGGTTGCTTAAGTCCAGAAGACGCCCTGGGGCGAAATGGTGCCTGGAACGTGGTAATCCATGTCTAGTCCCCATACCCAAGGGCATCACCTCTTTTGATGGGCAAGTAGCTGGGACGGCTCACGAACCCTGTCCAACTTGGGAGGTGTTATGCAATGCCAGATCTATTAAGAACAAAACTGCTATTATTGCAGATTTTGTTGGAACAGCTGATCTGGCTTGCATCACCGAGACCTGGTTGGATGAAAATGCTGGTCCCATTTTGGAGGCAGCAATTCCAGTCGGGTACTCGCTGATACACTGCCTGAGATTGGACCGGGGGGGGGTAGCAGTCTGTTTCAAGACCGAGTTGGGCCTCACTGGTGTACCAGTAGAGGAAGCTGAATCCTTTGAATGTACTGTGGTAGCTGGTGTGGGCTGCAGGATAGCTCTGGTCTATCATTCACCTGGGGACGAAAAGCGATTCTTGCAGGAAGTGGCAGATTTCGCAACCGACATGGCATTGCAGTCGCCCAGACTGATGGTTCTGGGTGACTTCAATGCCTGGGTCGACGACGAACTCTCGCCTTTTGGTCAGCACTTTCTCCAGTTGATGACATCATCTGGGCTTCACACAGATTGTTTCTTCAGCTACCCATAATCATGGTCACTCTCTGGATTTGGTTTTCCTCCTGGGAATTGAGGCCACTGACTTGGGGGTGGAACCTGTCAGTTGGTCCGATCATTACACTGTTCAACTTTTGCGCCCCTCTTCATAGGTCTGCCCTTGTGGAGATGGTCAGTTACTGCCCTTTACTGGATGTGAACCCTGAAGACCTGGCGGCAGTGATTGACCTCACGGAGTTTCCTGATGCCAGCTCGAGTCCAGAATTGTTGGTTCTGGCCTATAATAAGGCCATTTCCGTAGCCCTAGACCAGATAGCTCCTGTCCGTGTTCGTCCCCTTCCACTCTTTCCTCGGCCCTTGGTTTGATGAGTCTTTGAGGGAGTTGCAGTGGGCGAGACGAAGGTTAGAACGTCGCTGGCGGAAATCTGCCCTAGAGGCCGACCGCCATAGTTTGGTGGAGCATTACCAGTTCTACCAATCAGTGATCTCCTGAAGAAGGCAGAGGTCCTGTCCAGGGAGATCGCTGTCGCTCAGAACCGACCAGCTCAACTCTTCCGAACTGTGGACAGGTTGTGCAACCCAGCTTGTCTGCAGCTCTGTTGAGCTTTTTCACAAAGATTGTGATGAGCTTGCTCGATTCTTTGTGAATAAGGTGGCCATCAGGTCAGAGATCAGCTTGACTCACTCTATGGGGAGACACGGTTGGTCAGTGCTCGGTCACTATACCTTGTACTTCCTGGAGTACCTTTGACCTGCCGGAGTTCGAGGATATTATGCGGATTGTCCAGGGGATGCACCCTGTGTGCTGTAGTTTAGATCCGGGCCCAACTTCCCTGATCTTGGGTTGTTATGAGACCGTTGGGCCGTTTGTGGCTCAAATTGTCCGGTGCTCCTTGGAATCGGGCAAGTTTCCAAGCTCCCTGAAGGAGGCGGTGGTGACACCCCTTCTGAAGAAAGCTCCGTTGGACCTAGACATTTTTGCTAACTATAGTTCTATCTCGAACCTTCCCTTTATAGGAAAGGTTATTGAGAAAGTAGTGGCAATCTAGCTGGAGAACCATTTGACCATCCATAATGTCTACAAACCTCTCCAGTTGGGTTTTCGTAAGAGGCACAGTACTGAGACAACTCTGGTTCAGGTGCTCAATGATCTCCTGATGGCGAGAGATCAGAGAAACCATTCCATTCTGGTACTTCTTGATCTCTCTTCGGCCTTTGACACTGTAGACCATGGGGTGCTGCTCGAGCGCCTGGGGTCCATTTGTGGTCTGTCAAGTACAGTGCTCAGGTGGTTTACATCTTTCCTAGCTGGTAGAACACAGGGAGTTGTGTCAGGGATTTTTTCTTTTGACCCTTTCTCTCTCTGTCTTGTGGGGTTCCTCAGGGCTCGGTGCTGTCCCCCATGTTGTTTGCAGTGTATATGCTACCCCTCTGAGACATTGTAAGATGGTATGGGCTGAGGTTTCACTGCTATGCTGATGATACTCAGCTCTACCAGTCTTTTGCCCCCCGACCAGGTTAGTGCTCTCTCAGTATTTAACAACTGCGTTGCAACTGCCTTGCTGAAATCCAAGACTGGATGAATTCGAGCTGGTTAAAGTTGAACGCAGGAAAGACTGAGGTTATGGTTGTGGACCCAGGTCACAGGATAGAGGGGTTGAGGACTGATTAACCCTCTGGATTATTTCTGTGGGGTGCTTCGAATCAGGTTTTTCAAATGGAGCAGCTTCTCAGTAGTACCCTGCAGCCGACTTGAGCTCCTGCGGGTGGGCAGGTTATGCCAAGAGGAGCCCTCGGAGAATGTGGTACTCAGCAGGGGTGCCTGATCGTGGCAGTGGTGACCTTGTGGCTGACTTGAGCCCCTGGGGGCAGGCAGGTTATGCCAAGAGGAGCCCCCGGAGAATGCGGTCCTCAGCAAGGGTGCCCAATCGCGTCTACCTGCCTGGACTCCAGAATGACCTGGCAGATCGCCTCTACAGAATGAAAACAGATCTCCTCTACAGAATGAAAACAGACCCTCATGAGTGGTTTCTCGACGTAAACGTCGTGCAGTTGCTCTTCAAAGAGTGGGGCACACTGGACCTGGACCATTTTGCATCCCCACTCAATGCAAAACTGCCTCTATTCCGTTCCAGAAATCCAGAACCTGGCGTTTTCTGTCAGGATGCATTCAGACTGCGGTGGACAAGATGCTTTCTGTACATACTTCCTCCTCTTCCCTTAATTCAGAGGGTGCTGCTCAAACTGGAGGCAATGATCCTCATTGCTCCATTCTGACCTCATCAGATTTGGTTTCCGTTGATCAACAGATTATCAGAAATTCCACCGAGACAGCTACTGCTTCAATCAGACCTTCTAACTCAGGACCCAGTGGTCCATCCCAATGTGAGGTCCCTTCAGCTCCACGCATGGCTCCTGAGGAGACAGAAGTAAGTCATTTTTTTTTCTTTTGCCCCCTTTCTCCATGGATGCCACTGTCTTCAGGGGTATCCTCTGCTCTCTCTGCCCACCCCCAGTACCTCTCGGAGTGCCACCAGGTTTGCCCCCATGTTGCCTTGGCCTACCTCCTGGGTGGGAAGGAGAGGGATCCCGGTATATGTCCCCTTCCAGTCCATTAGTGTGTGTCGGGCAGTCTGGACAGTCCCCAAGAAATGGATTATGGTGTCTAGGAGCTTGGATCCCCATCTACACTGGCATCTGCAAGGCCATTTTCCATGTTTCTGGTACCACCCCCCCTTGAGGATGTAGGCATGCAAGGGGGGCCAAGGGGTGGAGCACGTCATGACATGCAGACGCTTCGGCTCTTGGCCTACATCCTCCACTCCCACTGACTGTCCCCGCTGCACTGCCACCCGTGGTCAGCCAGGTGGCAGTACAGTAGTGGACAGGCAACCCTCTTCTCCCTGGAGAAGGAGAGCAGCCAATGGGCGCTTGATCCTTCTCCCTCCGACCAGCCCTCCAGCTACCCTAGTCTGTTTCCGATCCTGGGTCGCTAGCGCTGTCAGTGATAATCCTACCGCTGCACCGGTGGGCCAGCCCTGATGTGAGTAGGTTTGATGTCTCTGGCAGAGTCTCAGACATTCTCCTAATGGCACATACGCTGGCTGCTAGACAGACGTACATGGCTAAGTGGAAGTGTTTCTCCATCTGGTGTGCAAAGTCCTTCCTGGACCCCTTTTCTTGCCCACTTAACAAAGTCCTGGAGTATTTGCTAGACCTGTCAAACACAGGGCTACTATACTCAACCATGAAGGTCCATCTCTGCACGATTTCAGCCTATCACGCGCCTATGCACTCTATGTCCCTGGCTCAATTACCCTTGGTTAAGAGGTTCCTTAAAGGTATACTCCACACTAGGCCACCAGTCAGGAGACTGGTAGCCGCTTGGGATATTAACCTTGTGCTAGACATGCTCACCCGTAAACCTTTTGAGCCTCTAGCAACATGTGAGCTGAAGTTTCTGACCTGGAAGGCTGCCTTCCTCATAGCCATTACCTCAGCTCGCAGAGTCTCTGAAATACATGTGCTGGTCACAGATGTCCCGTATACACAAGGACAAGGTAGTTCTCAGAACTCACCATACGTTTCTCCCCAAAGTAGTCTCGGAATTCCATCTGAAGAGATCCGCAAATCAAAGCAACTGTTCGTTTCGTGCAGCATGGCCAGGCTGGGTCAGCCTGTGGCCATCAGGTGTATTTCAGTGTGGCTGGTGGCATGTCTCTGCCAGTGCTACTCGATGGCACAGGTTAAGCTGGAAGGCAGGGTATACGCCCAGTCTACCAGGGCAGTTGCAGCATCCCTGGCAGAAATTTGGAACGTGCCAATTGCAGACATCTGCAGTGTGGCTACCTGGAGCTCTGTGCACACCTTTGTAAAGCACTACACTTTGGATGTCCATGCTAGACAGCATCCCTCTTTTGGCAGGACAGTCCTTAATGGACTTCTGTCCTGAGTGAGCTCCTCTCTCCTGCCGCCCTTCTCGGGATTACTTTAGCTCGGTACTCTCCCATCAGTGTGAATGAGTGGTGGAGAATTTATGTCCATTAAGATATGAAAATTACATACCTACCGTAATTCTTGATCTTCTTGGGCGAAGTCTTCACAACTCATTCACACACTCACCCTCCTTCCCCCGAGCTCACTCATCTGTTTTCCAGTCTTCACTCCCTCGATGGCTAGACTGTGAAAACTCTGTGGTGTTGACCCTTCTTATACAGGTCATTCGGACTATCTTGCGTCTGACTTAGGTTAGTTTCATTAGTTTAGTTTATGCTGCACCTCCTCGATAAACAAGCTACTGAGGCGGTTGGGGGGTCGATGTTGAGATAGCCTGTACTGCACAAGCCTATTCATAAAAGTCACAGATGCATGGCCTCACTTTCTGCACCGCCCTCCTGAAAATGTTTGGCTCCCGCCGCCTAGCACCTCCAGCGTAGCCCCATCAGTATGAATGAGTGGTGGAGACGTGGTCCAAGAAGATGGCAAGGCAAGTTAAATTTAAAAGATCAAGAATTATGGTAGGTACGTAATTTTCATTTCTGGACTTTTCAGTAAAAAAAATGAACATCCGTAAAAAAGAACAGTGAAGAGGTCAGGAAGGTTGCAATCAGGGGTTTGTGGGACAAGAGATATGAGGAGAGGCTGGTGGCACTTAATATGTTCATCACTGAGATGAGCAGACTGAGAGGGGACATGATCTCACTCTTGGGCATTCTCAGGGGTATCGACAAGACTGCACATGCAGTGATGTTTGATATGATGTTCTCCAGTGAGATGCAGGGACATGTCTTGAAGCTCAGAGCGGTGAATTCAGTGGTAATGTTAGGAGGCACTTCTTCTCCCAGTGGGTGGTGGACTTGTGGAACAGCCTTCTAGCATACAGAGTGGATATAAAGACAGTACAGGCCTTCAAAATAAGCCTGGACAAATTGCTGCTTACCAAGGGAGTTTCCGAGTGCCCTGGGTAATAGAGTGATTAAAGAGATGCCTGTGCATTAGTACTTGTCTGTTTATTCAGCTTAAGAGCCAGGCAGGGTGATGGTGGTAAGAAGAAGGACCTAGAGTTCCTTCCAACCTTGAATTACTGTTACTATAAATTAAATTGTGGACATACATGAAAAAGAAGTTAGGAATTTTCTAGGATAAGGTAAGACTTGCCACCTTTTGATGTGAAAAGGAGTATTGCTTTTCTTTAAACATTATCCTTTTTCATAAATTTTGGAGTTGCCTATTTGTGCCAGAAGAAGAGGAAACTGATTATGAAAGAAAAGGAGAATGATGGCAACAAAATCGATATGGACCCGTTCCAGAGAGTTATCTGATAGCCTAGCGGAAGCACATCACGCTTCTGTGCTAGCAACCTGGGTTTGGAGGTGCCAAGGCTGGGGTCGGCATGCTGAGTGCAGCACGAGCCAGCCAGGGGCAGGGTGAAATTGGGTTCCAGCAACACAAGGACTGTTGCTTATGCGCAAGTATGCTATGTCAACCAGGCTGACTGGCACTTTAGTCTGACATTGGGGTTGGGAGGGACCAAGTGGGAGAGAATCCATAGGACTGGGTTCGCTCTGGTCTCACAGTATGGATCCCGCTGCCTATAGAATCTGCGCTGGTAGTGGACTAGTGGTCAGTTGGGCTGGATTGTTGCCCTATGCCCTAATAGGGTGACCAGGGCTAGGGACAAAATGTATATGATAAAAAGTAAGGGGAGCAGGAGTGGTGTGGATTGTAAATCCCACCACAAGTTTCAAGATATAAAATGAAACATTGAATCTTCCAGGAATGTATCTTCACCATTAATTCCCACTAATGAGTCTGTGCCAGTGGCACTAGGACCCCACGGGAGCCAGAACTTTTCAAGAGGGCTTGCGCCGAGGCAAGCCGTGTGCATGCACAGCACCAAGATAGTGGCTCGTGATACCAGGCTTACCTTGGCACCATCTCTCAACTGCCTCAGGTCCTTATTTTCCTGCCATCAAGTGCACTTCAGTGACAATGTCACTTGCTGTTTGGGAACCAGAACTTCACATCTGTACAACAGCCGCTTTCAGTTTGTTTCACTTTTTAGTTGTTTAAAGCTAGAATTTATTATTTCTGTATCTGTTTAGTGATTTATGAAAAACTATTCATCAGTTTTCTCTCAGCCCTACCAAGCCTCATCAAGACATCTCTACAGGATTACCATAGGGAGCCTTCCTAACACTGTGTTTGGCCCTGCGCCATGTTGACCTGATGCTGTGTTTGGTCCAGTTACATGTTGGCTCTGCATCATGATTGGCAGGTTGCTTCGGCAGTGGGGGCCGTGTCCAGTCTACTCTCCCATGAGGGAAGGGTTCTGACCACGGGAGGTCCTGTGCTCGGGGGAGGGGCAGTCCTTCAGAGCACAAAGGAATGATCCAGTTCCCGATTCCGGTTGGGTTCTTGGCACCGCTTTGCCTGAAATTCTTTCTCTTGTCTTTCAGGATGAGAAAGAAATGGTACCTCTCGAGTTCGGGAAGTCTTAAGTACCTGGGGCCATGACCCTTTCAGCACTGTTCACATGGACATGAACCTTGGTGCCGGGACACTGAGACTTCGAGCCTGGAGTCCCCCCTCTGTCTTTTAGAGGGGGGTCCCCAGTGGGCAGTCTTCCCTGGGTAGGACTTTGGAGCAGCAGGTGTGGCATCAGGTTGGGGTGTCACTGCTGGTGGGTCTGGTCCCTGGCTCTTGTAGGTTGGTGGCCCTGAACCCACAAGCGAGGCTCCCCCAAGCCAGGTAGAGTGTTTGGCTCCAGCAGTGAACTTCTGCCCTTGCCAGTGACCGTGCCGCTGACTCTTGCCCCACTGGCTGTACTCCTACCTTATGTCACTTGGTAGGACTGGCTGTGTACCACTGCCAGTCTCTTCGGTGCTGGCTGGGTCGCTGGTGCTGGGTTTGGTTCTGGCATTGGTACCCAGTTTAGGTCTTTAGATGCCTGACCTGGCACCACTTCTAGTGCTGGTCCTGGTGCCGGATCGACCTCTTTTTGGTATCACATCAACTTTATGCCAGCGTCAGGATCTCCTGGTGCTGTCTGTGCCCTCCCTGGTCCTTTGGGGCATGGTTGGGTGCTGGTTCCAGTGCTCCAGGCGCTGTGTGATTTCTTGTCAGTGCAAGGTCAGCTGTGGTGCCATGTTAGTGCCAGGTCAGTGTTGGGGATCTCCTGGCACTGCATCTGGTCCTTCTGGTGCCACCCCTTACGAAACTGGCCCCTAATACCATATCTCTTATTCTGTCAGTGGCGTGTGCCTAGTTCCTGACACCGTGTCCTGGGCTGGTACTAGATCTGGCGACATGTCTGGCATCATTTCCAGCACCATGTCTGGCTTTGTGTCTGGTGCCAGGTCTGGCGTCATGTGCAGCGTCAGGTCTGGTGCCAGTTCTGGGTCTGGGTCTGGCACCGGGTTTGGGCTAGGTCTAGCACCGGGTTTGCACTGTCCCTAGTGCCATCTCCGGCATCTCTCTGGTATCCTGTCTGGCACCTGGTTGATGCCAGAGGTTCTCAGTTTAGAGGAACCTCCCTGCCTCTCTCCCCCCCAAAGGGGATATCAGGGAAGATAAGTCTCACCACACCTCCTCTCTTGTGAGGGTTGCGATAATGACTCCTTTGCCTGGACTCTTCGGACCCAGATACTTCTTCTGTGCCTCAGGGCATGCTCTTGTGGTTGCTAGCTCCAAGGTTTTTTTTTTCCCTTTGTGTCCATCTCTTTGGAGCTCACGTAACTCCTGGAACAGGTTTTTTTTAAAAAAAAAGGGAGGGGGGGATTCTCCTGACTGCTACATACAGTATTTTTTCCAAGCAGTCACTAGCTCTTTTATTTCTCCAGGATTGATTAGCTCCCTGGATATGCAAGTTTCAGGTCCTGCCCCTTGCGCGCTTATATTTCATCCAAGATATTAGTACCCCAAGTTACCGTTACCTGGACAGTTGGCTGAGAGCCCCTTTTTCCAGTCACAAAGCTCTGGCCATGGCTTCTCACTTCTTCCTTTCTTGGAGTTCTGTTTAGTCTAGAAGTCTCTGCTCCGACTCTCACAGTAGCTGCTGCTCCTAGGAGCTCTCCCAGATATGACCAGGGCCTAGTCTTCCCTTGAGGGCAATATACAGATGATTCTGCAGATAGCATGCAGCATTATGGACAGCAGATCTGTTTATCCCAGCCCCTGAAACCCATGCTGGTCCTCACAGCAGCTGATAAAGTCCCTGGTTGGATCATTTGCTTGCCAGTCAGTGGAGTGCAGTCTCCTCCACAATTTCTCGCGTCCCTTCCAGAACCCCGGGCAATGCTCTCTCTTTGGAGGCCTCCTTGTTGACTAACTCACTGTCAGTGTTTCAATCGCAAGTTGTCTGGAACCTGTCACAGTCTCATCTCCACTTCAGTGGGTTGCACATGCAAACTATCTTTGTATGTCCTGTCAGCTCTAGTGGATCTCGACAGCTACAAAACAGTTTCTTTCCAGACAGACGACAGTCTGCCTTGTATTATACGAAAAAACAACAAAGAGCACTCTCTTACCTTGTTTGCTGAGAAGCTATGAGAGTGTGGAGAGAGGGCCCGGCACAAGGGATCCTACTCCAGTCCAGTTATCTGCCAGGAGTCTAGTACACATTGGCGGGTAAGCTCGGCCTAACAGGGGCCCATCTTCATGGCTGATTTTCTGAGAACACTGTTCAATGAGTGGGACACTCCAGATATGGGTTCTTTTGCATAAACTGCATCGAGTCTTCTCCAGAAGGCCAAGACGTGGCCTGTTCTGCCAGGATGCATTTAGACTGCTGTGGCAAATTCTTTTCTATATGTGTTCCCTCCAAACCCACTAGTGCTGAGAACATTGCTCAGACTGAATGATCAAGGGGGCGAAATCATTCTGATTGTACCCTGTTGTGTTGGCCTCAGCAGATATGGTCTCTCTGTTAAACAGGCTGTCAGTCAGCCAACAGGGCATCCGTCATCTCAGGTTGGACATGTTGTCTCGGTCTTCTACTCCATCCCAACCTGCACTTCCTTCAACTTCAGACCTGGCTCCTAAAAAGATGGAACTGAATAGGAACATGGTATTTCAAATGGTTCCTATAGTACGTTTGTCCTGCCCGTGAGTTACACAGCCAAATGGAAGGGTTTCCATCCGGTGCTCCAGAATTCACGTGGACTCCTTCTGTGGTCCAGCTTATTAGGTTCTGGAGTTCGTACTGGACCTTTCTGGTGCTAATTTGCAGGTTCCACAGTCAAGGTCCACTTGTGTGTTCTATCTGCATGCCATGAGCCCATTGGTACCTTCTACCTGGTTCAACTGCCTCTTTTAAGAGGTTCCTTTAGGGCATTTTTACACACGAGGCTTCTCATCCGGAAGCTAGTAGTTGCCTGGATATCAGCCTTGTACTGGACATGCTCACCCGCAAGCCCTATGAGCCTTTTGTGACTTGTGAGCTACGTTTTCACAGTGTTGGAAATCCATCTCTTGATCGCAGATCCCCGTGTACTGTCTCCCACAGGGACAAGGTAGTGCTCTGCACTCGTAAGTTCCTTCCCAAGTGGCATTGGAGTTCTTGAATCTGCCAGTGGCCTGCCTTTCTACTTGCCAGCTTCCAGAATGATGGAGAGCACTCTGTCTTCATTCTCTGAATGTTCAGGGGGGTTTTCACTTCTCACCTGGACAGAACTAGGATTTCAGGCAGTCCCAACAGTTTTTGGTCTCCTTTGCTCCCAGTTGAAAGGTCAGCCTGCTCCAGTCAGGTGCATTTCTGCCTTGGTGGCGAGCTGCTTGCACCTCTGCTATACCATTGTGTAGGTCATGCCAAAAGGTGAGGTACGCGTCAGCTCCACCACTGTAGTTGTTATGTCCTTAGCAGAGGTGCGCTCTGTGCCTGTCAGTAATACATTGCAAAGCTGTAACAGGGATCACAGTGCGCAGCATTTTTGTTACGTACTGTGCCCTGCATGTCACAGTCAGGCAGTATGCTGCTTTGGCAGGACTGTCCTGAGTGAGCTCTTCACTCCTACCACTCCACCCCAGGGGTTCAATCTCAGCTTGGTACTCTGACCCATTAGTGGGAATTAATGGTGAAGATATATTCTTGAAAGATATGAAAATTACATACTTACAGTAATTCTTGATCTTCCAGGAATATCTTCACTATTAATTCACATGCCCACCCGCCATTCCCCAAGCTCACTCCAGTATCTTATTGGTCTCCTCCAATGTTCAGCTCTTGAGCTGTGAAGACACTAAATTACTCACATACTAACCACTCTTGCACAGGTCATCTGGACTCCTTATGCCCTTAGCATAGATGCATGACCACCATTTAGGCTATACTGCACCTCCTCATTAAAAAAGTAACTGAGGCAGTTGGGGGATGGTTCCGAGGTAAGCCTGGTGCCACGAGCCACTCTCACGGCACCATACATGCATGCGGCTTGCCTCGGTGTCAGCACTTTTGAAAAGTTCTGACTCCTGCGGGGTCCTAGTGCCACTGGCAGAGACCCATTAGTGTAAATTAATGGTGAAGATATTCCTAGAAGATCAAGAATTATGGTAAGTACATCTTAATTTCTAAGAAAAGTCCTTACAGTTTTCAAAGGGTGTAACGTGCTGTCATTTCTTCATTCCATACCTGAGGATGACCAAATTTACCTTATTCATTCAAACACTTTAAATGAGAACTTGCCCCAGGTAGCAGTGGATCAAAAGGCTTCTGTCAACTGGCTTGTTCAGAGTTACAGCAGAGCTTACAGACTTCAGTGATGGTAAAACCTGAACCATCTCTCAACTCTTTCTCAGTTACAGAATGAGAAATGTCTAGCACAGTGCTGTGAAGACTTACCTTGTTTAATTTGTATTTTTTTTTTCAGTTAGTGATGTTTCACCCTCGGCCCCAGGCCACCCTCTGAACGCGGGCTACTCTAGCTCCGCTTCCCCTATTTTCCTTCAGGACTTATCTTTCATCCTAACGCAACGTGGCCTGGGTGCTTTGTCCGTGTGCAGAGCTAGCTGGTGGCCAGCGTCAGAGTCAGCTTGGGAAACCATTTTCCTTCCTGAGGAGTGAGTGCAGTGCGTGGAGCACTGGTTGCTGCCACTCCCTCCCCTGTGCCATCAGTCCCACACTGCCTTCCCCACCCACCAATGCTAGGGGCCAAGTGGACGCTGGGCACTGAAACATGCCCCCCCAGGAGAGGAGAGCAGTCATCCTGGCAGCCTGAGTCCGCATCTGAACCTGGGTTTCTGGTGTGGCGCGAGGTGTGGCATCCTGCACCTCAACCCTTAGTGCCACCAGGCTGGTTTGTTTAATTAAAATTAACCATAAACATCAAGTTTCTGAGTCAGTTACCCAGAAGTGCTGTTTCTGTGATTGGATGTTCTATTTTAAAAGAGAGTTGATTATCTCTGATATAATGAGGTTTTGTTTCCCTATAACCCAGGGTGGAGTCTAACTACTCCTGATATTGAACTTTAGTGCCAAGACCATACAGGCAGAGCAGCTACTGCCCCTAGTTTTGCTTTAATTTAATTTAATTTGTATTGGTTATACTGGAAAGGCATGTGAGCATTGCAGCCCGTTTACACAAGCGTCCAATTACATGCAGCAATCATGTGACATGACATAGGCTGAAACATTTAACTTACAGCTAGAGTGCCACCAAGGTACATGTCCACTCAGGACAGTATAGGCAAAAGGGCAACCAAGAACTAACCTGGGTGATTTAACAAATACAATGGTGACATTAGCATTCTGTGAGGGTTTCACAATAATGTAATAATTAATGGGAAACAGACATTTAAGTGCAATCAAAAATCTAGCCGAGGTGGAATAACAGTACTACAAGTGCTAGAAAGAGAGGGTAACTGCCAGAGGTGGATAACCAGAGAGTGAGGGGAAAAGAGTGCAGTAGGGGAGCCAGATTAGGGCTGTGAGCAGGTGCAGGAGTGTGTGAGGGAGACATGTCTCCTGATATTTTGTTTGAAGGCATTTGTGGAGGGACAGAGTTTTAGTTCCGGGGGAGAGAGTTGAAGAGCTTGGGTTCCATAAAGGAGTGTGTTTCTGGCCTTGAGTGGTCCGGGAGGAAGAAACTGTGAAAGAGAGAGAGTGGAGGACAAGCTAGTGGTCCTGGTGGTGGCAGCTGTCTAGAAGAGAGAGGTGAGGCAATTGGGGAGCAGCCCACGGGAAAGTTTGAAGAAGAAAGTGGCCATCTTGCAGTTGAGGCAGGACTCAAGCGAGGGCCATCCAATGAGCTGATAAAGGTCACAGTGGCGTGTGTTTAGGGAGGCCAAAGGCAAAACGGAGAGCATTGTGGTGGGAGCTCCGGAGTCTGGAGAAATTTTTGGTGGAGAGGCAGGGGAGGAAGACAAGAGAACCATAGTGAAAGACAGGAAGTAGGAAGCTGGAAACTAGGAGGGATTTGGATTGCCTTTTAAGGTAATGCTTAGTTCTGTGGAGGATACTGAGGTGTTGGTGGGCTTTTTTGATTGTAAGGCTAGTGTGAGCATCGAAATTGAGGTGGCAATCCAGGAGTAAGCCAAGGTACTAGAATTCACTAACTCTTTCAGTGGAGTTACCAAGGTTGTCATAGAGGGAGAAGTCAAGGCCAAGGGGTTTACGGGGGCTGGAGAAAACCATGAACTTAGTTTTTTTGGAACTGAGTACTAGACCTTTGGACGTGAACCAGGTGTGAAGTCTGCTGAAATCAAACTGGAGTTTGTTAATGAGAGTGGTGGGGTTTTTGTCCTAACAGAAAAGGGCCACATCATCGGCATAGAGAATGAGTTCAGAGGAGGTGCAGATGTCAGGTAGGGAGTTAACGACCAGAGAGAAGAGCAGAGAGCCCAGGATGGACCTGTGATGAACGTCGTATTTGATGGGGCAGGATTCGGAGAGGACACCGCCAATAATGGTGCGATGGGATCTACCTGTTTGGTAGTCCTTGAACCAGAGGCAAACCTCTGGTGAGAAAAGAAGGCCAGCCAGGGTTTGAAGCAGGACTTCATGATCAGCGTGATCGAAGGCTTTGGTGAGATCTGCGAATGCAGCACCAGTATTAGAGGCCTTTGTTGTTGGCTTTGTCAGTGGAGTGGGTGAATTTGATTAAGGCAGTTTCGGTATTGTGGCGAGCACGGAACCCATGTTGGACCTCCTTGAGCAGGTTGTATTTGGAGAGGAATTCTGTGGTTTGCCTGTGGACCACTTTCTCTAAAATTTTGGAGAGAGGGGCAAGGAGGGAGATGGGGCAGCAGTTGGATACTAGATCCTTGGGACCGGATTTGTGAAGAAGTTTAATAATGGCGCACTTCCATGCTTTAGGGAAGGACCCTGTGCAGAGGGAGTGGTTGAGGATGTTAGTGAGAGGGATGGCCAGGGAGTCGTAGACGAGACGGAGAACTCTGAAGTCAGTGTTGTCAGCGCCCTTGGATGGTCTTGGTTCATTTGTTTTGAATAACTTGACCACTTCAGCAGGGGCTAGGTATCTAAAATGGAACTTGGGGTGGGAGACTGGGGAGGTACAGGGGTTGGATGGGAGCTGGACTTGTACTGGTCGAGGTCACCGAAGTATTTATTGAAAAGGGATGCTATTTTGCTTGGCTCGGTGGTGGTGGTCGTTTCTTCGGAGGCGGAACAAATACATTCTTTGGAAATTCCCCTACTATTTAGGTTGTTAAAAATATTCCAGGTCCTCCTAGGATTCCCCTGAGCAGCACGTTGTTTTTCCAGGATGAAGGAGGATTTAGCAGAGCTTGTGGAAGATTTGCAGCTGTTCCTGAGAGTTTCAAAGTATTGGAGGAGTTGGGGGTGGGGGTTTGTGTTTTCTATACAACTTCCAGGCTCGGTCCCTATCCCTCATTAGTTTACGAAGCTTGGGGGTGACCCATTCTTGGCTAGAACATTTGACCCGGAGCTTATTAATCGGGATGAAACGGTCGCAGAGGGCAAGGAACTTATTGCTAAAGTCTTCAAACGCTTTGCAGATGTCAGAAATATTTTCAGTGAAGGACCAGTCTTGGGCTAGAGCTGCTTTGGAAAACTCAGAGGCCTCCAGCTTCTTCAGTTGCCTGGTTTGGATGAATTTGTAGGGGCGGTGGTGTGTGTTTGTGGCCCAACGGCAGAAAACAGCACAGTGGTCACTGATTGAGTCGGGAAGAACTCCGGAGGCAGTGACACAGGAGGGGTATGAGACCAGGACCCAAACAATGAGGGACTGAGAACCAGCCTTGTAGTTGGTTCTGGTAGGTTCAGTGATGAGCTGGTAGAGGCCAAGGCCAAGTAAGGATTCCTTGGTGGAGTCACAATGAGGGGACAGCCAGTTAAGGTTGAAATCCTCAAGGATGATCCAATCTCTCCCTTGGAGAAGGGAGGTCTTGATATCTAGGAAGGGGTCTAGATCATGGGGTGAGGAAGAGGGTGGCAGGAAAACCACACTGATTGTGACCATTTTATCCTCTCCAAGGAGGAGGTTAATCGAGATGGACTCGAGGGAGGAGGTGGGAAGTGGGGAGTCAAATTTGGTGACAAGGAGGTGATCAGCATCCCAGATGAGGCAGCCTCCCCCACGCTTTCCCACCCTGTCTTTTCTAAAGATCGAGTAACCCTCAAGGAGGGTTTCATTGGGGGAGATGTCCTCCTTCAGCCAGGTTTCGCTGAGAGCAATGACATCAAAAGTATTAGCCGTCACCCAAGACTCAATTAAGGTTTTATTTGCCGAAAGTCTTTGCGCGTTAAGGTGAGCAATAGTGAGCTGTTTAGAAGGTTTGGGGGGAGGAGTAGGGAGTGAAATGGGGAGGGGGTGAGGGGCCGGGGTTGTGGTGAACTTTGGAGCTTAATAAGAAATAGGAGGGCTTGGTTACTAGCGCCGTATATTAAATTAAGTTCCCATTGTCTGAAAGAAAGACTGGGAAATATCTGAGGATCATCAGACAAAGCACTGTGCTGCCTCTTTAATCTTATGTTAAGTACAGTAGCTAGTATAGATCAGAGAAGTTCAGCTAGTTTTCTGATGATTGCCGGTGTCCCTGATGCAGTCATGCATCACAAAGTTTGAATTACAGAGTCCTTAACTGATCTGGTATACCCTAACAAGTGGCACCCCTGACTTCAGAGTTGTTAATCATTACTTTCCTGTTGTGCTCTGCACAGAGCAACATACCAGCTGCTGATCTCATTACATGCACGATAGGACATGAGCTTTGGTACAGACCTGGGACTCACTACGAATTTGCATGGCATCTATCAACCAGTGTGGTTCTGCCTCCCCATGTACTCTGAGTGGGTGAAGCTTGAATCAAGTCTTTTTTGTTTTAAGGCTTGAACTAAACAATGATTTTTATTAATTGTTATAATGAGAAAGATTTTTAGAAGAGAAAGACCAATACTCAATATCTTACAGGAAGAGACCATTTTTAATATATCAGCTGTTTGCTGAGCCGAGTGATTTAACTGAAATCATGATTAAAGGGGCACTGTCAGCTTTACCCCCTCGTTTTTGTTAATAGCCATGCAGTGTGCCTTCTGGCACACACCAAAGTAAATTGTAATGCAGAATAACCCCATATACATAAAAGTGGAAAAAAAAGTACTTGTTTTATAAATATTTAACATAGTGGTCTTTTAGTCGGGCCATCCATAAGTCGACCGACACTGGAATCATAACCCCCATCGAGGACGCGTGCCAGGACCGAGCGCACTCACGAAGTGTCATTTTATGCCAAGCCTACTTTAGTTACATACTGCCCATATAAACTATTAAATCATGACGGCTCCAGGAACTTTAAACTTAAAACCGAGCCTATGTGGCTCGCAATTCACCTAAAAACCGATTTAGTGGTTTATAAGGGCAGTATGTAACTAAAGTAGGCTTGCATAAAATGCCACTTCGTGAGTGCGCTCGGTCCTGGCGTGCGTCCTAGATGGGGGTTATGCTTCTGGTGTTTGTTGACTTATGGATGGGCCGACTAAAAGACCACTATGTTAAATATTTATAAAACAGGTACTTTTTTTCCACTTTTATGTATATGGGGTTATTCTGCATTACAATTTACTTTGGTGTGTGCCAGAAGGCACACTGCATGGCTATTAACAAAAATGAGGGGGTAAAGCTGACAGTGCCCTTTTAACTAGAGAGTTTTACAATTTGAGTTGGTTGCAAATTGATTTAAACAGGAATCTTCTGTGTTTACTTCATTGAAACGGTTACATCAATACTGTATTTGTGAAGTGTAAGTTACTTGTTTATAGCGATAGTAAAAACTGTTTTAGACATGAGGGCTGTTCAAGGAATTTGTTATACAGCACTCTAGTCTTTTTGTACTGGCAAATAAAAACATTTTTTTTCATCAAACTTTTTCTCCTTCAGCCCACCCAGGGTGGGATTTATCAGTTCCATCCCTGCCTCCTCCTGCTCAGCTACCTGCTTCAACTCAGCCGGGTCCCTTAGACCCCCCCCCCCAACAGATTGCCCCCTCTTCCCCGTAGCAGGGCCAGGTGGTGGAGGGCCCTCCTTCCGCCACACCTAGAGACCCATATCCAGTTCCTGGGTCCCAGTCATTTAGCAGTGTGGAGCAGAGAACTGGCACGCAGGACGTCATGGAGCCTGGGAAGGCCTTTTCTGTTGGGAACTATGGTTCCTTCCACGTCCTGGACCTTAGTCTGCCTCCGTAAGCTTGGCACTACCACCAGATGTCCACCTGATGGCAGCCAAGAGACAGGATAACTCACCACCCCAGTCTGGGAGACAAGAGCTGCCAAGCTGCCACTCAGTTCTCGCCCACCCTGCAGACCCCTGGCGACCCGGGCTCGTTCCTGAACTCTGGTCACTGGCAGGGTGAGACGTAAGGCACTGCAGCACCTCAGCCCTATGCGCCACTGGGCTGAGCGCACACAACATTTCTATGAGAGACTCAAGTAAAAGTTCTGAAAATTCCCTCATGGTAAGTTTATTGGTTGCTTCTAGTAAAGGGGAAATTAAAACTCCACATAACAGAAAGAATACCGTCAGCAACGAATGGAAAGTGTACCATCAGGAGACTAGCATGTTAGAGAGCCCTAAAAAATGTATACAGTTTAAATTTCAACAGTAATACAGGCATAGTTATTAATTTTACTGTCACTTAGTTGTTGCATTGCATCTGACCCAGGTCCCAAAATAGAAAACAAACTACCAGTTGGTCACAACAGTGCATGCAGCTTAACAAATGACGTTGATTACTTTAGGGCATGGTCAGAACAAGAAAGGTTAGATATCGAGGGCCGGATATTCAGACTGCGCCGGGCAGTGGCACAAGTCTGGGTGCAGCGCAACAGGGCTATGCTGGGACCAGGACCAGGCTATATTCAACGGTGATGCGCCATGGCTCAGCACCGTTGAATATCCACAAGCCACAGAGAGGGAGGGATGCACCAGCACAAGTGCAGTTGTGCTAGGCGCATCACCCACGATATTCAGCTGGAGGCATGCAAATGAGGCCATAATATATGCAAGGTGCAAATGGGGCAATTTGCATGTCATTATGGCCTCATTTGCATGCATTGCACAGGGCTGCTCCGTGGAATGCGCCTGGCATCCTGTCTAGCTGCTGTCGTCAGGTGTGGATCCCTGGAGGGTGTTTTTAACCCCTCACCTCCCGTATGCTCGATCGCGGGCATCTGTAAAAGTAATAAAAGTACCTGGTGGTCTAGCGGTTCCCTCCCCGTATGCCAGATCGTGGGCTGTTGTAATATGAATGATTTACCTGGTGGTCTAGTGGTCCCCTTCCCGTACGCCTGATCGCGGGCTGTTGTAATACAAATGATTTACCTGGTGGTCTAGTGGTACCCTCTCCCCACCCACCCACAGAGGACCCCTGGCCACCCAGCACCCTCCATCAGCAGGCGGCAGCACCCCGCCCGCATACCACCCGACCGCCTGCCAAATGACAGCATACAGTATGATCTGTACGCCTGTTGGTCCACAGTGCAGACCAGTGGGCTTGCAGACCATACTGTACTACACAGGGCCAGATATGTGAATGAACAGGGGGGAGGGCTTGTTGACCAGGGGTCCTCTGTGGGGAGAGGGGTACCACTAGACCACCAGGTAAAGCTTTTGTATTACAACAGCCCACAATCGAGCGTACGGGGAGGGGACCGCTAGACCACCAGGTAATTGTATTACTTTTAAAGATGCCCACGATCAGGGGAGACCATTAGACCACCAGGTAACTATATTACTTTTACAGATGCCCGCGATCGGGCATACGCGGAGGGGACCACTAGACCACCAGGTTCTTATGTTGTATTACTATGGCCCGCGATCGGGCATATGGGGGGGCCACCAGACTACCAGGGAGGGTCCGGGTTCTTGTGAATGGTGTTCCTTCTGGGCAGGTGGCCACCCACGGCTGGCGGCTGCTATGTTGCACCTTGCAAAACAGCTGCCCGCCTGTGGGTGGCCAGCATTTAAGCCTGTTTATTTTGGTTCAACTTTGAGCACCAGTGTGTGGCGCATGTAAGGGTTGCGCCAGCAAATGCACCACACATCCCGGGCTGAATATCGGGATGTGCCACATATGCATCATCAAAAATTGCCGTGTATGTTGTCCCTCCAATTCGCATAAAAACAAGTGTGACTCATGCGGCGCTCAGCTCCCGCATAAGGACGGTCATTCCCTGTGCCTCTTCTGTCTAGGCCCAGATCACCCCATGGAGAAGTGCCAGCACTGCCAGCAATTCAACGCCACCACCCGTAAACGGAGGCAGCAGTCCTTGGAGGCCCATATTTTAAAGAAAAAGATGTCCTCCATGTAGAAGGAGCCAATGAAGCTTTGGCAGGCCTCAACTTCCCCCGAGGGACACCGCAGGAAGAAGGAGAAGCACCGGGACTCCACTTCCACGGCCACCGCGACTTGGGCTGGAGTCGCCGTGTTGCGAACATATTCTAATTTATTCCGTTCCTGAGTGCTCATTCTGCTTCTGACTAAGACGTACAGGGTAAATGATCCCCCCTTCCCCCATTCAGATTTAGTGAGATAAATTTTCAAGAAGTTATAAAAGAACTTAAAGCATTGAAAATTCATAAAGCTACTGTAAAGGATCGGATGGTATTGAAACAAAATTTTTGAAGCTTGGAGCTGATGTAGTAGTTGCCCCAACACTTAATTGTTTTTTCATAACTGGAGTTTAAGACACTGTGTTTTTCAAGAATTTTTTGGAAAACAAGCAAAATTATACCACTGCATTGAAATATTAAAACTACTGATCCATCACCCTGCTACCCGTACTATCGAAGATCCTTGAGATCTTTTTTAAGGATATCTCTTTCATCAGGCCACACCTATGGAATTATAGTCGTCAGGCAGTAGGACCACTCGGAAACTTTTTGCAAGCACTCCACTAGGGATTGCCCATGACGATATCCTACATCGGCTCTTACTATATAAACGTGGGCAGTTCCTTCCCTCCTCAGTTCTTTCAAGGACTTTAACATGGCCACCCAGCAATGCAAAACAAGCACTTTAGATAAACATCAGTTAAAACAGCGCTTAGCCTGAATCGAGAAGGAGCTCCACCAGGAAACCCCTGCCACATCCCCAGCCCACTCCTCAGGATCAAAAGGCTCTAAAGTCCTGTGAGAAAACATCTGGTTTTCACCACGACAAGCACAGGGAGAGACAGAAAGAAAAGGCAAGGACCTCCCCAGTGCTTTCCAGGTCACCCATACGTTTAGGTACGGCCTTCTCTTGACCACTCCGGCGGCGATACAGCCCGCCGCACAGACTGTCGACATGGCTGGGTTGGTTCCTAGTGCCTCCAGACCTATTACGTGTGGTGTGTTACAGTCGACATTGGGGCCCTTGCCTCCCCTGTCAACATCTGCCAGCATTCCTATCGCCCACAAGGGTGCCGATATCCAGGCAGTTCTCATGTCCTTTACAGACATTCTTAAACGCCTGTTATCTCCTCCTCCATCAACAAGCTTTCTATCAACAGGGTCCACACAACAAACCCCAGTGATGGCGCTTGCCAAGATGATGTGCCAGATACTTTCCAGGCCATCAACAGCTTCCTTAGCTCCACCATTGCATCCTTCAGACCACATCAGTAAGGACCTGGATTATAACCTAGAGCTTATTCTGGAAGAGGAGGATGAAGGAGAGGAATTTGTGGAACCCTATGAGAGAACCAATTCTACAGTCTCTACTGGAAGTGAAGACTCAGTGGTCTAAACCCCCCAGGTCTTTCCCTGAAGACCCCTCCTTTATAACAGTGTTACAGGAACTTTGGACTGTAATGGAGTTTGATGCAGAGGAGCAGGATATTACCAATAAGAACTTAGTAGACTTCTTAGAACTGCCTGATACTCCACCCATAGTTATTTCTCTCCTCCTGCCAGTTGTAGTGAATGGCACTTTGGCTGCTTGGCACAGACCTAATATGATACCTGCCATACCAGGAAAGGCAGACAGGATGTACCAGGTCAGCTCAGGCAAGGTGTTTTTTTGCAAGCCAGCCCGAGGCAGATTCTGTGGTCATCAGCATGGCCCATGACACTTCTAAGGTTCCAAAGCACCTTAGTTCTCTTCCTCTTGACAAGGAGTCCAGGAGACTTGATGTCTTGGGCAAAATAATTTGTGCTTCAGCTTCCCTAAGGCTGAGGATTGCAAATTACCAAGTACATATGGTAAAATACCAGAATGCTTTCTGAAGGAAGGCCAAGGCGGTCACCCAGGCCCTCCCAGAGAGTACTGCTAAACAGGAGATACTGAATGCCCTGTCTGCAGGTGCCAGTGTAGGTAAACATCTGTGATCCACCTATGACATTTCTGATGCCTCTGCCAGGACAGGTCCCTGTGTTTGTCTTAGAAGGCACTCCTGGCTCAGAGTAGCTGGCTTTGCTAATGATGTCCAGGAGTCCATTCTTACTGCACCATTCAGGGGATATAGTTTGGAGCAGATGTGTAGGACAGTCTCTCCAATTTACAGGCTTCAGGTAGAATCCTGGAATCATTACATTCCATGTGTCATACTCACCCTAGGATTAGACAGAGGATGCTCTTTCATGCAGCCACTGCTAGACATAGATCTGCAACTAGACAGCATGGCAAGGGTAGAGCAGCAGCAACTTTACCTCACACGGTTCTACCCCAGGTGCCCACTAAAAAATAAAACCTAGCGTTGGTGTGGCACTGTGGCAGGAGCTGCAGCAACCAGCTCCGCCTGACTCCTTCTTACCTCCCACCACCTATGCCTCCAGGGGTGGTGGTCAGGGGTCACCTTTCCCTCCACCTGGACCAGTGGAGGAAGGTAACTTCAGATGCTTGGGTCCTGCAGATAATAGCACAAGGCCATGCTCTGGTGCTTCTGGAACAACCTACAGACCATCCACCAGCGCCTTCCCATTACCCTCCAGAACACATTCCACTGCTCCTGGAGGAAATTTGCACCGTGCTTCAGAAGAAGGCAATAGAACCTGTCCCCTTGGAACACAGGGATACAGGGTTCTATTCTCGTATTTTTCCTAGTTCCAAAATGAACAGGAGACCTGAGACCCATTCTAGATCTCAGGGATCTGAATTTTTTTTTTACACAGAGAACAAGAAGTTTAGAATGGTCACACTGCAAAGCCTGCTTCCACTGCTGTAAGCAGGGGACTGGATTTGCTGCCTAGAGATGCAGGATGCTTACCTGCATATTTATTTATTTAGTTTTTGTTGACTGGGTAAGTGCACTAGATAAATCCTGCCTATTTTCAGGCACGACCCAGGGAACGGGGATACAGATGAATCCTAATTGACCTTAAACCAGTTTAAGCTGTTGGTGGTATTTAGTGAATGAGGGAAATTTGGCCAGGACACCGGGGAAATTCCCCTACTCTTTTCGATAAGTGCCATGGGATCTTTAACATCCACCTGAACTACCACCAATCCAGGCAGATATCAAGATCTGCAACTCAAGCAGGAAACATAAGATTCCTATTTCAGGGAGAACACTGTCAATTCAGGGTATTGCCCTTTGGCTTGTCATCTGCACCATAGATACTTACCAGAATGTAGCGGTGTTGGCAGCAGTCCTCTGCAGAGTGAAGGCCTGTATGTCTTTCCATACCTGGATGACTGGCTTCTCAAAGCTCACTCCAAAGATCAGCTTTCCCACACCCTAGACCACACCAAACATCTGTTCAATGCTCTAGAGATTACTGTCAACATACCAAGTCAGTCCTGACCCCTTGCCAATGTCTGCAGTACATAGGGGTGGTCTTAGTCACAGCCCAAGGCCTAGCCTTCCTGCCGCAGGATAGGGCCAAGTATCTGATGGCACAGGCCCAGATGGTTTACAACAACAAATATGTCACAGCCAGGACAGTCTTGAGACTTCTAGGCCTGATGACCATGGCCATCACCACAGTATCACTGGCCAGGCTGCGCATGAGGATCCCACAATGGACACAAAGAGTCCAGTGGGACCAATGCACAGATGACCTAGAACAAAAAGTTCTAATAACTTCTCCTGTCAGAAAAGTAATTCAGCGGTGGATGGAACACAGCCACTTGGTGAAAAGGGTTTCCCTTCCCCTCATCACAGATGCCTAGGAGATGGGCTGGGGGCACATATAGGGCCTTGTCAGACACAGGGAACATGGGCAAATGTGGAGGGCACCCTCCACATAAACGTCCTAGAAATGAGAGCTGTTCTGTATGGCCTACAGGTCTTCCAGTCTCATCTCTCCCAGGGTCCTCTGTTAATATGGATGGACAACATAATTGTGATGCACTACATCAACAAGCAAGGAGGAACTCATTCCTATCCCCCTGTGCAGGGAGACAATGAGTGTTTGGTATTGGGCTCTGTAACACGATCTAGAACTATCAACAGTACATGTTGCAGGGGTCCAAAACGTCTTGGCAGACAAACTGAGCATGTCATAGTCCAAGATGCACGAATGAGAGCTGCTGACCTCGGTCATAGAAGACCAGTTTGACAGATGCCCCATCCAGAGTTAGACCTTTTTGCGTCCCCACACAACGCAGACCTGCCACTTTTCTGCTTGTTTGCTTCAGGACCTGGAATTTTTTGCTGAGACGTGTTGTCCATCTCTTGGAAAGGGAAGTTCCTGTATGCCTTTCCTCCCTGCCCTCTAATCCAGAGAGTACTAATCAAGCTTCAAATGGAGGCGGCAACTCTAATACTCATTGCCCCACTGTGGCCTTATCAGATTTGGTTCCCCTTCAAACAACATGAAGTCTTGCTGCATTCTGACTATATGCAGTTAGCCCCAGCACTTGAACTGCTCCGGAGAGGAAAGAGTTAACTCTATGCAAAGGCATAGAACGTTGAGCTCGAGCTCGATTTTCAGACCTCTATCCCAGGTAATCACCAGTGTAACTGTCAGATTCTTTACTCCGCCTTACTGTGAAGTCGCTCCGGAGATTCTCTCTTTCACTTAGGTTCGGTTGTGGTAAAATCGGTCAGTTTAGTAAACCACTTCTTTATTTTTTAGGTCTTTATATCCCTGTCCCGGTACAGTAAGTGTATTAGTAGGTAGTAGTGTAGTTTGTAAAGAAATTGTTTTTGTTTTTGGTTTCTTCTCGGTTGTTTCGGTTGGGAACCGAAGCTATTTGTTGTTCTGTTTTTTACGGGTGTTTTAGTGTGATTTTCTGGTATCTGTTGGCTCCTGAAAAAAACGTAGATTTCTCTGGTTCTTTCACCCGACCTGTGACACGGTTGGAACCGATAGATTTGGTAGTCGCCTGGCTTGAACACTGGTAAGGGTGACTTTGTGTTTAAAGGCATGTCTGAGAAACCCAAAAAGTAAACCGGGCCCACTGGGTTTCAGCACTGCACTGAGTGTGGGGAGGCTTTTGCCAAGGCTGATCCCCACCTCATCTGTGTGTATTGTCTGGGGTTTGACCACCTCAAAGAAGACTGCCAAATCTGCAGGAACTTTCCTAAGGCCACTGTTGAAAAACATTTAAGTAGGCTGAAGGAAAGGAAGGCTGAAAAATCCGCTGACCTGGTTGGCCAGCCCGGTTCGGTTCCAGCTGAACCCGAGGGGGTGCCCACTGACCTTGGCGATACCTCCTCGGGCAAACGGAGAGCCGATTCTGCGGAATCAGTCCCTATAAAAAGAAAGCGCAAGTCAGCCAGTTTGGATCCCGGCTCCCATGGACTGACCGCTGATGAGCTAGCCAAAGCAATCGCTATTGTGCAGTTACTTCACCCAGTTCCGACCGAACCAACACAGAGACGGTCAGTTTGGTTGGACTTGTCTGCTTCTGAGTATGACCCTGAAGCATTTTATGAGGGCGAGTGGGAAGGAGACGAAGATGAGGGTTATGAAAACCTAGATGAGCCTATTGAGCCTGACATCTCCCCAGACAGGCCTTCTAATGTGTCTCCTCCCAGGCTTTCTGAGTCCACCTCCCACTTCTTGTTTTACAAGAAGGTGGCTGATACTCTTCAACTTCCAGTGGAAGTAGCTGAACAGGATCAGGAGGAACCGGACTGTGTTGAAATGATGGATGTTCCAGAGTCAAAAAAGATGTCTATTCCTCTGCACAAGTCTCTGGGGAAACAGACTCCACAAATATTACAGTTTCCAACATCCATACCTCCTGTGGATAAGAAAATGGACAGGAGGTATGCTCTGTCAGGCCCTGGTACGGATTTCCTTACAAATCATTGCAGCCATGTTGGGGTAGTGCAAGCTGCAGCCTGTGACAAGGCTAACATTCCCCTGGCATCTCACCCCCCAGATAAGGATTCCAAGAAAGTGGTTGCCATGATAAAAAAGCAGTACTTGGCATCCTCTTTGAGACTCGGGGCAATCCAATTATATGGCATATATAGCCAGATACCAGAAGACCAGGTGGGATACGGTTCTGGAGCTGGCTAAGAATGCCCCTCCCCAGCTGGCCAAGGAGCTGGAGCAGGTGGCTGTGGATGGCATCGAAGCTTCTAAGGTCCAATTTCATGCTGCTGTGGACTTGAATGATGTTCATTCTAGGGTCATGGCTACATCTATTTCCAAGAGGAGATTTGCCTGGCTCAGGTGTACCAGTTTATCTCAGTATACCCAGACCAAGGCCATGGATTTTCCTGTCACTGGTAACTGTCTGTTTGGGGAACAAACAGAGACTTACATGAAGAAGATGGACGAATACAGGACCACCTACAGGAGTGCTGCAGCCATAGAAAAGCAGACCACTCCTCAGAGACAGCAATCCAGGGCTGGCAGGGGCAGGCCTTTTCACAGACCTTTCTACCAGGCCCAGGCCTCCTCTTCTTTCCAGCAGTGGGGGTTCTTTAGGGGAAGAGGCAGAAGGGGATGACAAGGGCTGCATCCTCCTCTCAGTCTAAGCCCCCTGCTAAACAGACACCCTGATGTGACAGCCAGGGTCGCCTCCCCAATTCCTGTAGGGGGGCAGACTGGCTTACTTTTTCCAGGCCTAGAAGTCTATCACTTTAGACAAGTGGGTCCTGGAAGTGGTGAGCCAGGGTCTTGCTCTCAGCTTCAGCAGGTCCCCAAAGTTGAGAGCAAAGGCTTTCTGTCCTTCCTCGGAAGAGGAAACACAAGCCTTAGAAACAGAGTTTTCTAGGGACATGGATATGTTGTTCATCCACACTGTCTGGCAGGTTCCTTGCCGCTTTAAATCTTGCCGGAAAGTCTTCAAGCTGGCTCCTCCCACCCACCCAGGTGGTAAAACTCTCGGCTCCGCCCCATGATGCCAGATCTTCCTTACCGCTTGGAAGCTCAGGTTCCCTCTTTAACGCTCTGCGTGTAGACTGGATCCTAATTCTTCGGTTCGCCCGAAACTTATTTTAAAATTTTCAAGACTTCGGTCATCTTTCTCCCTCGCGGCTGCGATGGACAAATCAACTCCCAGATTTCGGCGGTGCCCTTGTGGGCAGAAGATGTCCAGGACGGACCCGCACTCCACGTGCATCTACTGCCTTGGCCTAGAACACGACCCGCAGGCCTGCGAGTCATGCCGTTTGTTTTCGGCCAGCGTCCTGGAGGACCGCGCTGCCTGGTTACAGCTTGGGCACCCCGAGAAGCGCTACCCGGCGGTTAAGTCGAAGGAGGCCTGTTGGACGGTTACCGTGGCGACTGGCTCGGCTGAGCAACTCGAGCAGATGATCGCCCTCGAGGAGGAGGCGGCCCAGGCCGCATCATCCTCTTCCTCAGTCACGGCATTTATCCCGCTCTCACTGGGTATCTCGTATTCAGCTTCTTTCAAGGAGCTTTGCCAATCCCTTTCCACGAAGGGAGAGGGGCCATCGGGACATTCCTCTCAGCCCAAAAAGAAGGACTCAAAGGGTAAGTCCCATCATCGGCGTTCGTGGGAGCGGGAGAGGTCCCCTTCTCGGACAGTCGACTGTCGACTTGATCCGAGTTGCGGCTAGAACCGCTGGCTCATGGCATCCCGTCAGGCCAGCGGCGAGACACCCGTTGATGCGGTCGAGATTTTCTCGACCTGTCGGACCGAGCTGTCGACTGGTGAGGCCGACAACCCTTCTTCACTGGTTCCCCCGGTGGAGACCGAGGACCTGCCTGCGCCCCCGGTGCCGCAGTCCCCGGTTAAGGCGTCCGAGCCGAGGGAAGAGCGGGTGTCCCCGACCCTTCCCAGACCCGTCCTCGGAAATGCTGAGGATCTCGGTCTCGGTCTTGGACATCGTCTCGGTCCAGCCGATACCGCCGACATTGGTGGTCTCGGTCTCGGCACCGAGGTAAGCGGTGCCGCCGCTTGTCCTCGTCTTCCTCCTCGGAAGAGGAGAGGCTTCAGCGCAAATTATGTCAACGCTATGAGGACCTGATGTGGCAGCAGTTACTTCTGTCTGGGAACAAGCCGACGCCGTCACCTTCCCCGGCCATCAAGTGGCTGTCACCCAAGCTGCCGAAACAACCCCTCGCTGTAGCCGAGGTGCCTAAGCCTGGGCCAGTTGTTCGGCCGAAACCAGCTGCCCCACCGATTGTAGTGGAACCTCTGCCTCCACAACCCGAAATCGGCGACCAAGGACTCTCGGTCGGGTCAGGGCTTGCCCACATGTTGTCGGTCACCCTCTCCCGATCGTCCTCGGCAGGTGGAGGGTGGCTCAGGCCCAGGTAGCTCTGCGGACTCCTCCGAGTCCGGCGACGACTCCTCCCTGTTCTCCAGGCCCATTGACCTGGAGTCCTCCGAGGCCAGTCGATGGACGAAAGCCCATCGTCCTTCATGGGTTGCTCGGCTCATCTCGGAGTCCACCGGGATGCAGCTCGAGCCCATATCCAAGCGGGCCAAGTATCCCCTGACGGAGATATTGGACTGAGGGGATTCACCCATGGAGGCCTTTCCAGTGGCTGAAGCCATTGTTGGCCCAGCCTTGGAGCTCTGGCAGTGGCCTGCTTCCTGTCCTGCGCCTTCGGCCAGGATGGCCAGGAAGTATCTGGTCCCTACCGGCTCTTTGCCCGTTTTGAGACACCCCTCTGCCGAGGTTGGTCCTAACAGGCGTTTTCTGGTTCGGGAGCGCTAGAGGCGTCGGACAAGCCCCGACAAGGAGTCCAAAAAGCTGGACTATGCCGGGCGCAAGGTGTACGCTGCGTCCTCCCTTGGCCTCCGCCAGGCCAGCTTGGCCATGTTGATGGCACAATTCTCCCACGCCCTCATGGGCTCCCTGGATGAGGTGATCCCTCATCTCCCGGCCGACCTGCAGACCACGGTCCGGCAGGTGCGGGACCAGGGTAGGGCAGTGGCTAAGCAGCAGCTCCAAACGGCTCTGGACATCGGAGACTCCTGTGCCAGATCAGTTGCGGCCACGGTGGCCATGTGGCTGAGGATATCCACCTTCACGGCGGATACCCAGCACAAACTGGCGGATGTCCCCTTCTTGGGGACCGACCTCTTCGGCCCTGGAGTGGAAGGTCACCTCCAGCGGATTGAAAAGTCCAGTGCCACTCTGGACTCAGTCACCTCCACCCAGAAGGACAAAGGCCGCCAACAGCAGCAGGACAAGTCCTTTCGTCCTTCTGCGCCTGCGGCACGTCCGGCCCAACAGCACCAGCACCAGGGCCAGCAGGCTCGCGCTTGGCATCCCAAACCCAAGCCCGTGACTTCCTCCAACAGGAAGCAGGGAGGTAAAGGCCCAGGAGGTCCCTCGGCCGGTCCCTCCTCTAAGTCTGCCCAGTGATGGGTTGAGGGGTGTCGCCCCCAGCTTCGTCACTCCCCCTTGGGTTCCCCCCATGGGGGGACGGCTCTGCAACTTCCTTTCCGTCTGGTCCGCTATCACCATGGACCGTTGGGTGTTGGAGGTGGTAGGAAAGGGCCTGCCCCTGGAGTTCGTGCAGGCCCCGCCCTTCCGAGCCGTCGCCCCTCGGGGGGGCTACGGGGTCCGCAGCCTCTCTGTCAGCTCGCCAAGCTGATATTGCCCTGCTCCTCGAAAAAGAGGTGATCAGGAAGGTGGTGGATCCTCCTCCGGACCCGGGGTTTGTGTCCAGGTACTTCCTGGTCCCAAAACGGACGGGGGGGGGGCTGGCGCCCCATTCTCGACCTGCACTACCTGAACAGGTTCCTAAGGTCTCGGACCTTCAGGATGGTCACTCTGGCTCAGATAATCCCATCTTTGGAACGAGGCGTGTGGTTCTGTTCTCTGGACCTTCAGGACCCGCGTTCTTTCCGCTCCCAATCCGTCCGTCCCACCAGAGATTCCTCTGCTTCAGAGCGAGAGGATCCCTTTGCAGGTTCCGGGCCATGCCCTTGACCTTCCCTAGCTCCCAGGGTCTTCACCAAATGCATGGCAGTGGTGACAGCATTCCTGTGACGCCGAAGGGTCCAGGTGTACCCCTACCTGGGCGATTGGCTGATTGCAGCCCCCTCCAGAGCGGAAGTAGAGCGGTCCAGAGATCTGGCCCTCCAAGTTTACTCTCAGGTTGGCCTCCTCGTCAACAAGGCCAAGTCGGAACTCGTGCCAAAGCAGGTGATACAATTCATTGGGGCAGAGCTCGACTCTCTACGAGCCAGAGCACGGCTCCCGGTGGACAGGGCCGAGGTTCTTTCCTCCTTTGCCCAATCATTTCAGGTTGGGCAATCGTGCCCTGCCCGGGACTTCCTGCACTTCCTGGGCCTCATGGCGGCCTGCACCAGCGTGGTCCGTTGGGCCCACTGGTACATGCGTCCCCTTCAGTGAGGGCTGGCCAGCCAATGGTCACAGCACTTCGATCCGCTGGATCAGCTAGTGACAGTGACCCAGGGGATGTGGAGCGCGCTCCAGTGGTGGACTGTTCCAGCACATCTGCAGGAGGGCATCCCGTTTGTCCGCCCCGAGCCGACGGTCTCACTATCGACCGATGCCTCTCTGATGGGTTGGGGTGCCCATCTGGGGGAGCACAGAGCGCATTGCCTCTGGTCCCCTCGGGAGTCCCGATGCCATGTCAACCTGCTGGAGCTTTGAGCTGTTCATCTAGCCCTCACCGCCTTCGCTCCATTTCTACGGGGTCAAGTGGTTCAGGTCCAGA
Organism: Neoceratodus forsteri; assembly: GCA_016271365.2. Classification (NCBI taxonomy): domain Eukaryota; kingdom Metazoa; phylum Chordata; order Ceratodontiformes; family Ceratodontidae; genus Neoceratodus; species Neoceratodus forsteri. The sequence goes on along the minus strand of CM057450.1, from coordinate 879,094,742 downwards.
CGGACAATACCACGACCATGTACTACCTAAACCACCAGGGCGGGACGCGCTCCATGCCTCTGTGCAGGGAAGCTGTCCACATTTGGTCACTCGTGCGCAGCCTGGAGGCGGATCTCCTCGCCATTCATGTGGCAGGAGCCTCCAACACCCTGGCCAATGCCCTGAGCCGGATAGGGGCTGCGTCTCACGAGTGGTCTCTCCTGCCGGAGGTAGTACAAGATCTCTTCTCCCATTGGGGCACGCCTCAAGCAGACCTGTTTGCCTCCAGGGAGAATGCAAAGCTGAGACTGTTCCATGCCTGCCCCCCTCAGCAGGGCTCGCTGCAGGGGGATGCCTTCTCGAGGCCGTGGACCCCAGGCCTCTTCTACGCCTTTCCCCCATTTCCCTTGATCCACAAGGTACTTCTCAAGGCAAGGAGGGACAAGGCGCAGGTGATTCTGGTAGCCCCAGACTGGCCCCGCCAGTTCTCGTATCCAGATCTCCTCAGTCTCAGCACCAGGCTCCCGAGGCGGCTTCCAGCCCACCCGGACCTGATCTCAGTCAATCAGGGGAAGGTATTCCGTCCAGACCTTCAATCCCTGCACCTGACAGCCTGGTTCCTGAGCGGCTAGAGTTCCAGGCCTTGGGTCTTTCCGACGAGGTCCTCAGTGTCATTGAGTCGACCAGAAAATGGTTCGCCTTCAAATGGAAGAGATTCTCCATTTGGTGTCAGGGCAAGGGCCTGGACCCTTCCTCCTGTTTCTTGGCAAGAATTCTGGACTACCTGTGGTCCCTTTCTCAGCTAGGGCTTCGGTCGACGACCGTTAAGGTGCACCTGGCAGCCATCTCTGCTTACCGGGTGCGGGCCGGGAAGCAGTCGGTGGCGCAGGAGAAGGTGGTCAGGCGCTTTTTCCAAGGCCTTGATCACATATCCCCTCTGGTGCGAGAACCTCCACCTCCGTGGGATCTACTACTGGTATTGGCTAAGCTCATGGGCAAGCCATTCGAACCGATGCACAGGTGTGACATCTCTCACCTGTCATGGAAGACCGCCTTCTTGGTGGCTATCACGTCAGCCAGAAGGATGGGTGAGCACCAGGCGCTTTCCATCGAGTCTCCTTATCTGGTCTTCCACAGGGACAAGGTTGCCCTGCACCCCCCCCCCCAAATTCCTTCCGAAGGTGGTGTCGGAGTTTCACCTTAACCAGGTGTTGACTCTGCCGGTGTTCTACCCCAATCACACCTCGGAGGCCGAATATAGGCTCCATACTTTGGACCCTAGAAGAGCACTCTCTTATTACAAGGAGCGGATGGCTGAAGTTCGGGGAGAGGTTCGCCAGCTGTTTGTCACCTACGCTGAAGCCACACCTGGCAGACCTGCAGCCAAGCGGACGATAGGCAGGTGGGTCACCTCCTGCATAGATCTCTGCTATAGGTTGGCGGGCATGGAGCCTCCCAGAGGGATAAGAGCTCATTCCACCCGCCATACCGCTGCATCAGTGGCTGCTTCTAGGGATGTCCCTATCCAGGAAATCTGTAGGGCTGCTACCTGGAAGTCAGCACACACCTTCATCACCCACTACCACATCGACCTTGAGTCACGCCGGGATGCTGGTTTTGGGGCCTCGGTTCTCCAGTCTTTATTTCCCAAGTAGGGGGTGTGCACCTTGCCTCCCTCCTCCTGGAGAACTGCTAGGAGTCTGCCAGACAGTGTGGATGAACAACATTTCCGTGTTCCTAGAAATACAGGTTACTTACCCGTAACAGGAGTTCTAGGAATGGTATATGTTGTTCATCCACACGACCCACCTGACCTTCCCGGCTTCGACGCACAACCTGGCTTCCAGCGGGCTAGATCTGGCGTCATGGGGCGGAGCCAAGAGTTTTACCACCCGGGTGGATGGGAGGAGCCAGCTTGAAGACCTTCCAGCAAGATTTAAAGCGGCAAGGAACCTGCCAGACAGTGTGGATGAACAACATATACCATTCCTAGAGCTCCTGTTACAGGTGAGTAACCTGTATTTCTTCTCTACTGCTGCTGCAGGCAGTAGAGAGTGTACTTCTCATTCACAGGGGAAAAGGATTGTACTCCAGGTACTTCCTTACCCTAAAAAAGACAGGGGAGTGGTGACCCATCCTGGATCTACAGTACCTAAATAAACACATACTAAAGCCAAAGTTCAAGGTGGTGACTCTGGGAATTATTCTTCCCTCTCTGAGACCAGGAGACTGGCTAGCCTCTCTGGATCTCAAGGATGCTTATTTCCAAATACCTATCAGGCAGTCCCACAGAAAGTACCTCCGGTTCGAACTGCCCTCAGGTCATTACCAGTTCAGAGCAATGCCTTTCAGCCTTACGTCTGCCCCAAGAGTATTCACTAAATGCCTAGCAGTAGTGGTGGCCTTCCTCAGAAGACAAGGCATCCTACTGTTCCTTTACCTGGACAACTGGCTCATAGTAGGTCAGTCCCCAGACCAAGTCAGATCAACTCTAGGGGTCACTCAAAATCTTCTGCACTCACTAGGATTCATCCCTAAATGTGGAGAAGTCTGTTCTGGAGCCAGTTCAGCTTCTCACATTTATAGGAGTGGAGCTGGACACTGTTCAGGCCAGGGCCATCCTTCCTCTATCAAGGGTCCAATCCCTCACCACTCTGGCCTCCTCTTTTCTTCCACTTGTGTCTCGGCCAGCCAGACATTTCTTGCAGTTGCTAGGTCACATGGTTCACATCCAGTTTCACCTAAGAGCCTTTTGGTCTCAGAAAAAAGATCCCCTCTCCAAGTTGGTTCCAGTGTCTCTACCTTTGGTTCAGACCCTCCAGTGGTGGCTGGAAGAGGACAATTTGAGGTAAGGGATTCCTTTCCTCAGTCAGGCTCGCACAGTGACTCTCACCACAGATGCTTCTCTGCTGGGATGGGGAGCCCACATAGATCAGCATACTGCTCAGGGAACATGGTCCCATCAGGAGTCTCTTCTTCACATAAATCTTCTCAAACTCAGGGCTGTCTTTCTGGCCCTTCAGACATTTTCGACTTTAATCCAGTGGAAAGTGGTGCAGATCAGGACAGACAACACCACAACCATGTGGTACATCAACAAGCAAGGGGGCACTTGGTTCTCGGTCTTGTGCACCGAGGCCATGAAAATATGGTCACTAGCTTATTCCCTGTAGGCTTCCCTGTTTGCTGTGCATCTTCCAGGGAAGGACAGTGTACTTGCAGATGCTCTCAGCAGGATCTCTCAAGGTCACCACCAATGGGCCCTGAATCCTCCAGACCATTTTCAAGAGATGGGGCACTCCAGAGATAGAGCTCTTTGCAGCCCCAGACAACCATCAGCTCCCTCTATTCTGCTGCAGGCCCCCTCTGTGAGGGTCTCTTCCTCTAGATGCCCTCCTGTTGGATTGGACCAACAGGTTTCTCTATGCTTTTCCTCCCTTTCCTCTGATATTCAGGGTTCTAGTCAAGATCAGGTCTAACCCTGCACTGTGATTCTGATAGCCCTGGATTGGGCCAGGCAGCCTTGGTATCCTCTACTATTGTCACTATCACTAACAATCCCCCTGTGCCTTCCCAGACAGTTCAACCTCCTCACCTCTGCTCAGGGGAGGATATTGTACCCCAACCTTCACACACTCAAGCTCAAGGCTTGGTTCTTGAAGAGCTAGAATATGCAGACCTGCGTTTCTCACAATCAGCTCTGGATATCCTTAAGGCCAGTAGGAAACCCTCTACTAGGAAAACTTATGATTCTAAATGGAAGAGGTTTGGGTTCTGGTGTTCTCAGTGGCACATTTAGCCACATTCAGCTGATATTGCCACTACCTTAGATTATTTGGTATATCTTAACAGTTTAGGCCTTTGGCCTACCACTCTCAAGGTGCATTTGGCAGCTATTTCTGCTTTTCTTTTGGCTGGGAAGGGCTCTTCTCTTGCCCTCCCACCCAGTTTTCAAGAAATTCTTTAAAGGTTTGGTTCACATCAGTCCTCCCTTCAGGGATCCAACTCCTTTGTGGGACCTGAATATCTGTATTGCTCGGCTAATGCAGCCTCCATTTGAACCCTTTTGCTCAGCTGAGCTCAAGTATCTGACTTGGAAAACTGTATTCTTGGTTGCTGTTACCTCTGCCACGAGAATCAGTGAGTTACAGGCTCTATCAGTGGAACCTGATTTCATCTCATTCCATAGGGATAAGGTGGTCCTTCGTACAAATAGGAAATTTCTCCCTAAAGTGGTATCAGACTTCCATCGGAACCAGTCTATGACATTGCCTGTATTTTTTACTGATCACTCCTCCTCTGGAGAGAGGAGGTTACACAGTCTCGATGTAAAGAGGGTTCTGAGTTACTACTTAGAATCTACTAAGCCCCATAGAAACGTCTGCTCCCAGCTGTTTCTCACTTTTGGGGAGGCGGGTAAAGGTAAGCCTGCCACCAAGAGAACTATTGCTAGGTGGATTGTTTCTTGCATACAGTTCTGCTACTCAAAATTGGGGAAAGAGCCACCATCAGGCCTGAGGGCTCACTCCACCAGAGGTACAGCTGCTTCGGTCGCAGCAGCTAGAGACATACCCTTAGTGGAAATCTATAAAGCAGACACCTGGAAGACTGTTCACACATTTACCAAGCATTACTCCCTGGACATTCAGGCTAGAAGTGATGCTAGGTTTGGTACTGCAGTACTGCAGAGCTTGTTCCCAGAATAGGTTCTGTAGTTCCCTCCTCCTTGGGGGTACTGCTTGGTAGTCTGCATATAGTCAGAATAAAGCAAGACTTGATGTTGTTTGAAGAAAAAAATACTCACATTAGTAATTGTGTTTCTTCTAATGGAGTTTTGTTGTATTCTGACCTTCCTCCCTGCCTCCCGTCCTAGAACCTAGTTGTTTTGGGATGTGTGTGGGTAGACGCAGTGTTGCACCCCAGGGGTATTTCTGGGTGCCTCTTCTTAATTGAAGATTGTTTTTTGTTCCTTTGTTTTATTACCTACTTGGATTCTTGTTGGAGGTCTCGACTTGAGTCTTTGGACCCTAAAATTGATGTCTTTTGGCCCTTGGGACAAAAAGTTTTAAAAACAATTTCTGGGTTGTTAGTTGCTTAGTATAGGGCTCGTAAGAATCTGACGGTTACACTGGTGAGTACCTGGGACAGAGGTTTGAAAACCGAGCTCAAGCTCAATGTTCTTTGCCTTTGCATAGAGTTAACTCTTTCCTCTCCGGAGCAGTTCAGGTGCTGGGGCTAACTGCATATAGTCAGAATATAGCAAGACTCCATTAGAAGAAACACAATTACTAAGGTGAGTAATTTTTTCTTACTGCAACAGCTGGCGGTGGAATCTCCAGTACCCCTGCCATTATGCCAGGGTCTTCTGCCACAGGAGCAGGGAACTCTGGTCCATCCAGACCTCAAGTCACTCCACCTTCATGCATGACTCCTGAAGACATAGCTATTGCCAGGTTTGGAGTGTCCCAAAAGGTGGCTGATGTCCTGGTGGCTACCAGAAAGCCTTCCACCAGAGCCACTTTCTCTATGAAGTGGAAGCGATTTGCTTTGTGGGTCACTTCTCACTAACTGAATCCCCTTACCTCTCCAGTAAACCAGGTTCTAGAGTATTTGCTGTCCTTATCAGATGCAGGCCTATAATACTTTTCTATTGAGGTGCACTTGGCTGCCATTTCAGCCTTCCACATGCCTATTAATGGTTGCTCAGCTGCAGGTGGCCCATATGTCTTTGAGAGGTGTTCTGCACATGAAGCCTTTCATCTGCAATCCTGTCCCAGCTTGGGACCTGAATTTTGTGTTAGAGAAGCTTACTTTGGCTCCTTTTGAGCCATCTGTTACTTGTGGCCTAACTTTCTGTTGTGGAAAGCGTTATTTTTGGTTGCTGTTACTTCAGCTCGAAGAATTACAGAGCTTCAGGATCTAATGTGTGAGCCTCCTTATCTGATTTTTCGAAAAGACAGAGTGACTTTGCATACCAGGCCTAAGTTTCTACCAAAGGTGGTGCCTGAGTTTACTCTGACTAAAACCATCCACCATGCCAACCCAGGGGCAGCGTTGCTCCATACTTCAGATATATATAGAATACTCAGGTACTATATACACCATACAAAAGACTGCAGGAAGTCCTTGCAGCTTTTTGTTTACTTCGCCCTGGAAAAGAGGGCTTTCCTGTTTCTAAACAGTGCTTGTCCAAATGGTTGGCCAACTGTATTGCTTTCTGTTATAGGAAGTACGGTTAGGAACTTCCTGGGGTTGTTCATGGCCACTTGATTAGAGGCATAGCTACTTCTGTTGCTTGGTTCAGGAATGTGTTTGCTGCTGAACTTGGAAGCTGCAGCTAGAAGCAGTTGCGCTCGCCTCAGCAGGACGCGGCGCCTCTCCTGCCACCGTCCCCTCCACGCCTGCTGGCTTAAATCTGCATCAGACACCACTGACCCTGAACTTGGAAGCTGCAGCCAGAAGCAGCTGCACTCTCCTCAGCGGGACGCGGTGCCTCTCCTGCCGCTGTCCCCTCCACGCCTGCCGGCTTAAATCTACACCAGACACCACTGACCCTGAACTTGGAAGCTGCAGCCAGAAGCAGCTGCGCTCTCCTCAGTGGGATGCAACACCTCTCCTGCCACCATCCCCTCCATGCTTGCCAGCTTAAATCTACACCAGGTACACATCTGTTCCTCACCGCCAGCGGTGACGGCTTCTTACTCCATTGGTAGACCAGCTAGACTGAAGGACTTACTGATTGGTCTGCTCCAGGAAACGTAGGCTACCATTGGCCATTTCCCTCAAGCCTGCTGGACTGAACGGAGCTAGGTCCCCAGCCGCTACCCAAAGTGAGGTCCAGCTCGTTTTTGTGAACTAGATCAGTATCTGCTAGTTTTAGCTGTACTGTAATTATTTTTCCCGCACCACTCACCCCGACCTCTATTAAATACAGCATTGCTCCTCCCTTGCCTCTGTTTCTTTCTGTCTCATTTGCTGCTGCATGAGCTACACACAAACCCTGCACCCTGCAGCACTGTCTTTACTGAGGCTCTTTGCACCATACTCCAAGAGCATCTCAGAATCGGCATTTAAGACTTCATCTGGGACTTATATATCTGAAAATGAACCCACGTGTTGCTCTCCTCACACCGTCCTGTATGACCACCGTTTTGCTAGCAACTGATATCTGTGCCTTATTACTCGCTGCTGATCTGCAAAATAGTGGCCCCTCTGTGACCACTTTAGATGGCCCAATCACCCAGATATTGGTGAAAGGAAAGGAGCTCACCCTAACAAGTAGCATCGTCCTGGCACTCCTATCCAACTACGAACGCCGACTGATAGGTCTATTTGTGTACTCCCTCACAATACAGTCACCCCACTGGCGCCATCCTAACTGCCCTCTGCTCTCCCTCATTCTCCTCGCAGGGGACATTGAAGCTAACCCTGGCTCAAGGAACCCTGGCCCCATGAACACCAACATAGACCATATGGACAGCACCTGGACCAGACATCATGGGCTCAGAATTGCTCATATGAACATCTGCAGTCTCTCCTCAAAGTTCACTGAACTTGAGGTGTGGGTATCGCTTTATAAGTCGATAGTATTGGGTTTCTCAGAAACTTGGTTAAAATCATACCACTCGGACTTATCGTACACACTACCGGGCTACTCCCTCCTACGCCAGGACAGGCAAGGCTGAAAGAGGGGTGGGGGCGTGGCCCTGTATGTGCAAGAGCATATCACCACCTTTACCGTCAGTTGCTCGATGCCCACATCCCTGAGCGAGTGGCTCCTTGTGGAGATTACCCTAAGTGCGAGCAACAAACTATACATAGGCTGCTGTTACTGCCCTCCAACTGGTGGTGTCCAGGGTCTGCAGAACTTCTTAGAGGGCCTTGGAAGCACAACACCCACAAGGGACACAGTGCTACTTGGTGATCTCAATCTAAACTGGCTGGATACCTCTGCTCCAGATTATGCGGGTATGCTAAAAAAGCACAACCTGGAGCAAGTCATCTCCACTCCCACAAGTCATAACTCCCACTCTCAGAACCACTCCCTTACTGACTGGGTCGCCAAAACGGGGCAGACAGGATCCTACAGGCAGGCACTATGTCTAACTTAATCAGTGATCACACCAAAACCTATGCTATACTATCCAATAAATCAAGCCACCCTCCTCCCACACTCCTGTGTGTTAGAAACTTTAACTGCCCAGATCCAGAGCCTGTACTCTGCGCTACTCGGGCAATAAACTGGACCTCACTCTACAAACTAAATAGCATCTCTGATGCAGTCACCCTCTTCACCGCCACACTTTCACACCTGCAGGACACCTACTTCTCTGTCACAACCAGAAGAGTAAGAGGGGGATGTAACTGCTGGCTGTCCAGGGATCTACTGGAGCTAATGAAAGCTAGGGACAGTAAGTGGAAGGCTTACAAGTCTTCACCCTCCCCCCATCTCTGGAATTCCTATAAACAACTGCGCAGTACCTGCAAACAGACAGCTAAATCGCTAAAACACAAGTTCTACCTTACTCAACAGCAGTGTTGGGTAAGTTACTTTGTCTGTTACTTTCTATTACTGTTGGAAACTTGTTCCAGAAAGATCTATGCAGTCACTAGCAAGGATGGAGAAGTACTGGAAAAAGTAATGCACCTTACAGTTACAATTACTTATGTCTTTTTATACAAAAGTAATATGTAACTTTAACTAATTACATTTATTTGAAAGAAACTAGTAACTAACTTTTTACTTTCAAATAAATGTCATCTGTTGTAGTTTTTTATTATTTTTGTATTGTTGTTGTATAAAAAGAAATAAGTGACTGTAACTGTCAGGTGTACTACTTTTTCTAGTACTTCTCCATCCTAGCTAGTGACTGCACAGAGCTTCCTGGATCAAGTTTCTAAAAGAAATAGAAAGTAATAGAAAAAGTAACTTACACAACACTGCTCAGCACAGTAACAGTCTTGGCAAACCACACAAGTTCTGGGCCTCCATTGGATCCCTCCTCAACCCCAGAACCAACAGACAAATCAGTCGGCTCTCATCCCCTACTGGCCCCATCTCTGACCCTGCAGAGATTGCCAGTGCTTTCAATACTAAATTCACTGACCTATCCTCCTACCTGAATAAACTCCCTGCCCAGTCTCCCCGTCACAAACCCGCAGTCAGTCACCACCCCCTCCGACATAACAAACACCCCCTTCCCCCACCTTCTGTTTCACAGCCGTCGGGCACTCCGACACAATCAAACTCCTGAAGTCTCTCCCAACCACTGGAAGCCCTGCAGTGATGGTCTATACTCCGCTTTCCTAAAACATATCTCCCCTACTACTATCAAACCTCTAACTTTCATTTTTAACCTAGCCCTTACCCCTTCTGCTGTGCCCGACTCATGGAAACATGCAAATGTGGTACCAATCTTTAAATCTGGTGATCCACACTCCTCTGGTAATTGTAGACCTATCTCCCTGCTCCCCCACCCGAGTAAATTGCTTGAGAGACTTGTCCATCTCCAGATGTCCAAGCACCTTGAACAATACAATCTCCTGTGTCCCCTTCAGCACAGCTTCCGGAGGTGCCACAGTAAGTCCTCTGCATTTGCACTTTTTTCTGACCATGTTCAAAGAAACACGGACCAGGGCAAAGCCACAGGCTCGGTCTTTGTAGATCTGTCAAAGGCTTTTTGACCATGTTGATCACAACCTCCTCCACTCAGCCCTGTTTCTCGTTGGCTGCTCCATGGAAACAGATGGCTTTTTCCGCAGCTACCTCACCAACCGGTCTCAGTCCATTGTCATAGGTAAATCTTCCTCTGTTGCCCTACTGGTATGCACTGGTGTACCCCAGGGCTCCATACTTGGACCCCTGCTTTTCTCCATGTTCATTAATGCTCTCCCCAGAGAGGGTCTAGATTGCAAAGCACTTCCCTATGCAGACGACTTGTTCCTCTATCATAGTGAGAAATCAGTTGTGTCCGTCTCCTCCTCCCTCACACAAAACTACAACTTGGCCCACCGGTGGTTCCACTGTCACAAACTCCTCATCAGTGAAAAGAAGACCAAATCCATACTCTTCAGCTCTGTACCTTTCCTCACTAAAGCTGCCACGTCTAACTCCACCCTTCTAGTTCTTACTCCAGCAGGCACCCCCCCCGCTAGAAAATGTTCTCTCCTTTAAGTACTTAGGGGTCACTCTTGACCCCTGCCTATCCTTCGACGAACATATAAACAACACCATGCAGAGCATCCACCAAAAGTTAGGTGCTGCCTTCCGACTAAATATTTGCTATCCTTCGAGGCACGCCTTGCTATTACAATTGGTAACCTGCTGCCCCCTCTCGACTATTGCTCCTCGGTCTACTCCCGCATATCCTCCTTCCTGCACTCACGACTAACCACTACAAACAACTCAATTTGTCGTTTCGCTGTCTAGGTGCCTCCGCATACCCACCACTGCTCACTCTACCAGACACTGGGGTTTCTCCCGCTCCAGGGACGCTTCGACTATGCTATGCCTAGTGGACAACTCGCCCAGAAACCAGGACCTGTCCCCATACTCAAAACTCCTGATGGACAGAGTGACTTTGAGGCTTCTCAGAGTGTCCTCAGTCCCACCTCTGGCAGTCCCCCGCGGCTCCACTGCTATGGGGGGGGGAAGAGCTTTCTCAGTCTCGGCCCCCACAATGTGGAACAAACTTCATCTGTCAGTCCGGTCGTCGCCCACTCACCTAGCTTTCAAGCATAACCTGAAAGACTGTCTCTTAAATAATGCTCACTGTAACTGTGCCACAAAATAATATTGGAAAGAGAGCCTCCATCTGTCTTTTCGTCTCCTTTCTCCATTGGACTTTTAGCCCCCCACTTCCCAGCTTCTCCTCTACCTCCTCTGCTATCCCAGCCTCTCCCCTACCACCTCACTCCCTTCACACCCTTCCCTAATCTCTCGAACATCTCTTGCCCAAGGAATATAGTAATGTTTTCGTCCTGAACCTATGTGGCCTTTGTTACGGCTCTGACCCATGAACTGTTTCTCTGACTCTGGACTAGTATATGTACTACTGTACGTGTATAATGGTTTAATGTATAGATATGCATTGTATTATGTATTTTTGTTACATATCTGCTCTGAACCATATAATTTCAGCACACCATGTTTTTTGTCTCCTATTTTAGCATCTCTAGCTTAACTCCAGTGTGACTTTGTAAGAGTGTCATCTATTGTATTTTTTTATTTAATTTGTATATTTTTATTTTCCTCACCACGCCATGCTCAGGGTGTGTATCTTTGACACTGTCTCTGCTTGTTTTCTGCTGTTGCTGCCACCTTGTAGCCCAGGTCGTGCCTGAAAATGGTCCTCTGAATCAGTGCACCTACCCGGTTACCAAAGACATAAATAAATTTTGCTGCTTTCACCTGGAGTACTGTCCACGCCTTCACTAAACATTAAATTCTGGGCATTGCCTTAAGACAGAGGGCAGGCTTTGGTCTAGCCGTGCTTCAAAGCCTACTTCCTTAGGCATGCAAGCTCCAGCCACCAAGACTGTTTTGGAGTCAGTACTGCTTGATATTCAGTTCATAGGTGTGGCCTGATGAGAGATGTCCTCAGTAAAACGAACAATTCGTATTGCCGTAACGGTAGATCGAGAGAATCTCTTTCATCAGGCCATACCATCCCACCCTTCATCCCCCTACATCCTGATGGCTCCTTTTCCATAGGGCTTTGCCCCGTTCTCTCCCTCGCCTGGTCAGCAGAGCCATAGCTCCCCTCCTGGTTCCCTATGAGGAGGTTCTCCGAGCATGATCTCTGGCAGGGAACTGAGGAGGGAAGGGACTGCCCATATTTATATAGGAAGAGACGACTTAGAACATCGCCGTTGATGGTCCCTTGTGAACTGCTTGCAAAAAGTTTCCGTGTGGTCCTAGTGCCTGACAGCAATAGTTCCATAGGTGTGGCCTGATGAAAGAGATTCTCTTGAAGATCTGCAGTTATGGTAAGTAAGTAACTGTTCTTTCTTTGTACATCATTAGCTATACGAATATCTTGAAAAGCACAATGTGTTGACCGAGTGTCAGCATGACTTGAGGTCAGGAAGGTCCATGGACACAGCCGTTGTTGATTTCTAGAACAAGCCCTCCAAATCTTTAGATGTAGGTTTACATACAGTGGCTCTGTCCTATTAGACAGAATGTTGTACCTAGCAGTACATCAGGAACCCTTATAGTTGTTTAGATCCTGTCTGATGCATCGTAAACAGCTTGTGTTCCAAGGAGAACACCTGTTCTGCAGTATATTGAGAGCGGAGAACCACAGGGCTCAATTCTGGGACCACTCATATCTGTGTAAACCACATTCTCGTTGTAGACCTGCATGATCTGAACAAGTTCATCTGCAAGCGGAAGTCTTGTATTGTCACTGTGAATCACATCATACTGTCTGTGGAACTAGGAGGGTGGTTCTGCTCCCTGGACTTCCAGGACACCTTCTTTCACATACCCATCCATCCGTACCACTGGTGGTACCACCAGTTCTGTGTAAATTGAGTCCTGTACCAGTTAAGGTCATGCTGTTTGGCCTATTCTTGGCATACAGGGTGTTCACCACGGCCTTATCAGTCATGTCATGTCATCCTACCTCAGGTTCGGAGACATGAGGATGTACTCATTCTTGGATGACTGGCTGATAGTTTATGTCTCCAGGGAAGCAGTGGAGCTGTCCAGGGATCTGGCCCTCCACATCTTTCAGGACCTCATTCTTCTGGTCAACTTGGCAAAGTCAGAACTGGTCCACATCAGGTGATCCTGTTCATTGGAGTGGAGTTTGACTCCCTCCAAGCCAGAAAACTCTTACCTGCAGACAGGGGGGGAGGATCTTAACTTTTTTGCTCAATCATTTCAGGTTGTGCAGTTGCATCTAGTCTGGGAATTCCTCTGGTTGTTTGAGTACACTGTGGCTTCAACCAGCTTGCATGCAAGCCTTCCAGTGGGAGCTGGGGCGCCAGTTGTATTACTGCCACAGTCATCTGGACCAGCTTGTTTAGACAACCCAGCTGAAGTGAGACGCCATAGAATGGTGACTGTGTTCCCAGAAGATCGGGGAGGGAATTCTGTTTGTCCACCCAGAGCTGTCCTTCTTCTTGACTATGGATGCATCCCTAGTGGGATGCGGGACTCACCTGTCTGACCACAGAGCCCATGAGTTCTGGTCACCCAGTAAGACTCACCAGCACATCAGCCTGCTGGCATTCTGTGCAATTTGCCTGGCGCTTACAAGGTTTGCTCTGCTGATTTGGGGTCTGGTCATGCAGATCCTGACTGACAACAGGACCATGATGTTCTACCTGAACAAACAAGGCGGGATGCGGTCCTTTCCTGTGTGTCAGAAGGTGCTTCACTGTTGGTCCCTGGTACACAGCCTGCAGCTGGACATCCTTGCAATGCACCCCACAGGAGAGGACAACTAACTGGCGGTTGTTCTCAGCCAAGTGAGCGAAATGTTGCAAGTGTGGTGCTTGCACCAGGATGTGGCCTCACAGCTGTTCATCCAGTGAGACACACCTATGTTGCACTTGACCCACGCATACACCTTGCAAACAGATTGAATTAGCAAGTGGTGGTGTTTTTTTTATTTTGTTTTTTTGAGGCCAGAATAACAGGCATGGTGCTTTTGCAGAGTGAACAGTAAGCAAGCATTACAAAATCATACATACACCCATAATGCAAAGCATCATGGGCTGTATATGCAAATCACCACAAAATAATATGCTGGTTGTTTTCTGACTGAGTGGCTACTGTAGTGACCCTATTGCCCAGTCAGCCCTGACTGTCAAGCAGCATATCTCAGCTATTGCTGACTGCAGCTTAACCATAAGAGCATGGGGCTTTCTACAGCTGCCTGCCCTTGAACAGCGCTGTTCCAGCTCCCCCACGGTCGGACAGCACCCAGCCAGCCGACGACTGAGACCAGCACACCCGCCAACAACTCCCTGAAAGCTGCCTGCCCTTGAACAGGGCTGCTCCAGTTCCCCCACGGTTGGACGGCACCCAGCCAGCAGCCGACTGAGACCAGGACACCCGCCAGCAACTCCCCGAAAGCTGCCTGCCCTTGAACAGGGCTGCTCCAGCTCCCCCACGGTCGGACAGCACCCAGCCAGTCGCCGACCGAGACCAGGACACCTGCCAGCAACTCCCCGAAAGCTGCCTACCCTTGAACAGGGCTGCTCCAGCTCCCCCACGGTTGTATGGCACCCAGCCAGCCGCCGACAGAGACCAGGACACCTGCCAGCTACTCCCTGAAAGCTGTCTGCCCTTGAACAGGGCTGCTCCAGTTCCCCCATGGTCGGACGGCACTCAGCCAGCCGACGAGTGAGACAAGGACACCTGCCAGCAACTCCCTGAAAGCTGTCTGCCCTTGAACAGGGCTACTCCAGCTCCCCCATGGTCGGACGGCACCCAGCCAGCCACCAACTGAGACCAGGACACCCGCCAGCAACTCCCCGGAAGGTATGGCGACAGTGCAGCCAACCAGATCACGGGTGCTTCCAGCTAACCTACTCCGATTGGCCAGGACTCTGTCCCCTGCTTTTGCCGCCTGGCACTTTCTGAAAGACTAAGTTTCAGCTAGTTTTTAAGTGATAATTTCAAACTGTACTGCTGGATTTTAATGCTGATTTGTTAGTGTTTACAGCTGTTTTTGTGTCTCTCTTACTCCTGCTACCCCAGACCAAGCTCACTGCCTTGGCGCCTAAAAACCTCCTCCTTTCGTCTTGCCAATTCTTTCCCTTGCTAAGCTTGTCTACCCCCACCTAATCACTATGTAAGCATCTGTTTTTTTCTTTTCCTCAGCTGCCTGCCCTTGAACAGGGCTGCTCCAGCTCCCCCACGGTCGGACGGCACCCAGACAGCCGCCGACCGAGACCAGGACACCCGCCAGCGACTCCCCGAAATGTACGGTGACAGCGCAGCCAATCGGATCATGGACATTTCCAGCTAACCCGCTCCAATTGGCCAGGACTTTATCCCCTGCTTTTGCCGCCTGGCGCTCTCTGAAACACTAAGTTTTAGATAGTTTTTAAGTGATATTTTCGGCACTCCCTCCCACCCCACCACTCTTTAAATACACCTATTGCCTGCCCACAGTCCCACTCGCTCCCTCTTTAGTTAGTAAAGTCCCACAGTCACTCTTGCTTCCTCATTGGCTACTAAAGTCCCTCATTCCCACTCGCTTCCTCATTGGCTATCAAGTCCTTAATTTAACTGGTCTCCAATTCTCCCGCAGGAACCAGTCATATCCCTGGCCCTTTATCCCAGTCCTCTTCCCGCTTCCTTCTCTAAGTTGCCTCAGCAGTTAGGGTGTCTTTCAACACTAGAGCCATACCATGGCCCTACTACCAGGCTACCTGCCACTGCTCATCCCTATTCTCTTCTCCCTCCTCCCCTCCTCTCCATCTACATAAACTCGGACTTGCACTATTTGGTTGTCATAGCCAAGTCCGAACCAAAAATCTACGAATTAATATTACTTCAGCTGGCATTCCTCTTCTCACTACCAATCTACATTGCAAGAATATACTGCCAACCTGGCACACCAGCCTGTGCTGTCACCAACCTCCTCAAGCAAATCTCTTGCCTAACCCTGACAGGGGAACTTTATATTATGGGAGATCTTAACCACAACTGGCTAGCTCCTGCCGTCCACAAAGTCGGGACTGAAATTTCTGCACTATACCTCTCACAAATCATAACCTAAAATCTGGTAACCAGTCGCTTCTTGACTGGGCTCTTACCACCCACCCTCACTGGGTCATAAATGCTGGAATTCTTCCTGACTCCCTCAGTAACCACCACATTACTTTCTTAGTGCACAAAATCCACCGCTCAAAATCCCCTCCTAAATTTCTTGTCCAACGCTCCTACAAATCCCTCAGTATTGCCCCCGTGTTAGATGACCTTGCATTAGCAAACTGGGCCCCCACCACTTCTATGGACTCCATTGACGATGTCCTTCTCCACTTCAGAAATACGTTCCTCAGCGTCTGGGACACACATGCCCCACTGCGTCATACAAGGGTACGAGGCAACCACCTGCCTTGAATCACACAAGAACTGATTGCATGTCAAATCGCCCAGGACAAAGCCTGGAGAGCGCATAAATCCTCATGCCTCCCACATCACCTCTCCACATACCGATATGCTCCGAAACAAGTGCATCAGAGCCACTCGTCTAGTTAAAGCAGAGTACTTCAGCAGCTCCCTACAGTCCAGCTTAAATAACCCCTCAAATTTCTGGGAGGTCATTCACTCCCTCTTTGCCCCACTAGCTGCTAATCCCACTCCACTTCTAAATGTTAACAACTCCCTTCTAGCAGAACCAAGAGCAGTCGCTAAAGAGTTCAACGCATATTTCTCCACTTGCGCTGCCACTCTCCTCTCTTCCCTGCCCAACCCTGCACCTCTCGCACCCTCTACAGATATAAAGAACCCTACTAGGCCTTGCTCCTTTTCCTTGAAAGACAGCTCTGCAGCAGATGTCCTAGATACACTACTTTCTCTCAACCCTTCAAAAGACAAATCCCTGATGGTTTGGACCCTAAACTCCTCTACCTCTCCACCCCTGCCATAGCAACACCACTTACCAAACTCTTAAACCAATCCTTTGCCACCACAGCTGTCCCCCAAGCATGAAGCACGCCAGGCTGTCCCCCAAGCATGAAGCATACCATAGTCATCCCCCTCCCTAAAGGAGGTGCTCCCACCTCCCCCTCTAACTATTGCACTATCTCCCTCCTCCCAGCTCTAGCAAAACTACAAGAGCACCTTGTGCTCACCCAATTTACTTCCTTTCTCACCGACTCTAATTTCTTCATGCCCTTCCAGTCAGGTTTCAAGAAGGGACACTCCCCCACCTCCTCCCTGATAAGGCTTACTGACACCATCCTGACTGCTATGGACAATGGGCTGATCACCTCAGCTGTCTTCGTTGACCTTGTGAAAGCTTTCGACACCGTCTCCTGTCCCTTATTGCTCTTGTGTCTCTCTGAATCAGGCCTCTCTGTTGCTGCCACCAACTGGTTCAGATCATACCTGACAGGACTCGGTCCGTTAGAGTCACTAATGCCATCTCCACCCCACTTCCCTTAACTACCGGTGTCCCCCAAGGGTTGGTTCTTGGACCCATACTGTTCTCTATTTTCCTTAATGACCTGCCACTCATCTGCTCTACTTCATCAATCCACATGTATGCAGATGATACTGTACTCTTCTCCCCAGGCTCCGCCCCGGGTACAATCTAACCTCCAAGCTGACTTCAACAAAGTTCAGCACTGGTTCAGCTCTCACCAGCTCTCCCTAAATGCAAAAAAAAAACTGTCACGATAACCTTCGGCACATGACAACGCCTGTCCAGACTCCCATCCCTTCCCTGTTTTCACACCCTGGATGGACAAAAACTCAAAGATGTCACCTCATTCCAATACTTGGGGGGTATGGCTCAATCGTCATCTTTCTTTCTCTGACCACATCGACGCTATTTCAAAAAAACAATGCCCGGTGCACTGTATAGGAACTACAGTAGCCTCCCTCCCCCCGTCCGACGTGAACTTGTCCAGAAGATGATACTCCCCTTCTTCGATTACTGTGACATTGTCTACAGTACAGCCCCTAAGTCCACCTTATCTAAACTGGACACCCTTTTTAATGCATTCTGCCACTTTGCTCTCGATGCACCACCTCTTACCCACCACTGCGACCTCTACCGATCTCTGTCACTACCATCCCTCGAAAACCACCGCATTTCGCACTGTGCTAAATATGTCTCTCAACTCCACATGACTTGGCACCATCCCATCCTACCTCTCCATCGTACTCTCAGCTGCCCCCTTCCCCTCCCACTATCTTAGATCCTGTGACTCCCACCAACTTTCGATACCTAGGCAGAGGACCTCTGCCAGTCAAGCTGCCTTCTCGCACCGCTTACCCAAGCTCTGAAATGATCTCTCACCTCAAATTCGCCACTCATCCTCCACCCACTCTCTTTCTACTGCACTGGCTGACTTCCTCACTACAAATTGCTCTTGCACCTGAATCTGTCATGCGCCAATGGCTCCCCTCCCCACTGCCTGACCAGCGACCTTAGCTTTGCTGCAGAAGCTGGCGTATTGCCCCAACCTGTGCACGTTTGTCCTGTGCCAACATGTGTGCTACGTCTTCTGTTGTTTATACCTTCGTACTACTTGTGTTGCTAAATTGCCCTTGTATTGCTGTCACATATTTATTTGCTCCTGACTATATCCAGTGTATTCAATGTGTGCTGCTTGTATATTCATGCAAATGTATCCTTATGCTGCTGTTTGCTTCTGTTAAATGTTCACTTGATAGCCTGCGTGTTATCCAATCCTCTGTACCCCCTCCCCCAAGGTCACACTGGGATACGAGCATCTTGTTGCTCAGTGTGCCTTTCCTGGTGAAACAATTTCAATAAATAAATACAGGTTAGGCAGTATCTGTGTTCCCAAAACACCCTCCCAATCACAGCTGCCTCACAACCTCTATATACCAGCAATTCCTCCAGTACTGACCCTCCTCTCATGCGTCTTTCAGTTCCTGCCTACCCCTGGTGTATACTGGTACACTTATTATTACACTGTTCTCTAGATTCTCTGTGAGTACAGCCTAGCTAGGAAGTTAATATTCTAGAGTTAATAAACCTTGCCTCTACTTAACATTACGGCATCCCTCTGGAAGGGTGTGCAATATTCTGCTTGGTTGCTTCACCCAACACGCTCCTTGCAGTAGCACCTTGTATGTCACTGATGGAAAAAACAAGTAGAACCTACCTTCATCCTGGGGAAACAGATAGAGTTCCTGTGGATTTTGCAACAGTCCTTGAATTTCCACCTAGTATGGCTATACCTCAGCTAGGATTTTGCTAGGTTTTCCTGTATACCAAACAGTCCTGAGTGCACACAGCTCCACTGTTCCACCCTAGATAAGTATTTCCTAGGCCCTCTGCTGACACTACCCTTCCACATAAGTTAATTAAAGAGCCACTGACACCTCCAGGAGAACTTTGAAAAACCTAATATTTGGCCACAGTTCAGCTTATATTTCACAGTAGCTTTATATTTCTCCTTCCCCTTATTTATTACCGAGGTTATATCCATGAAAACAGTATCTTTGTTTATTGAGAGTTCTTCATTCCTCCACCTCAGGCTCTCTTGGGTACCAGCTTAAATTCTTGCACCCCGACCTGTTCTTGTTTTCTGTATGAGGTCCTCCCTGTCTTACACTGGCAGATATAGTGTCTGGTTTCAAATGTTGATGGTGCTATACCTTGTTAAAGTTGCAGTGTTATGCTGTGGGAATTTCCATGTTTCAATTTTAATGTTTTTTATATGTCTACTTTCAGTTGGTATTTTGTAGGGACTTAGACTTGTAATAGTCATTGAGACTTTTTTTCGATATCTAGACTGTCCCTTAACTGCAAACATAGATGGAGTTAGAACCTGTTAAAGCTGTAATGTAATCCTGTAAGAAATTTCATTTTGTAATTTTCCTGTTTTTCGTATGACCCCTGAATTTGTTGAAGGGTATTATGTGTTAGTCTGGTAGTACTCACTGAGCCCTTTCTTGTGATGTATAGATTGTCCATTAACTACAAATAATGAGAGTTATGGCTTGTTAAAGGTAAAATGTGGAAAAAAAAAATGTCCAGCTTTTTCTTTCATATGAACCAGTCTTTTCTCGTGAGATTTTCATTAGCTCTGAAAAAACATCTTCTGCCTATTTTGCCTAGTGCACTGCCTGCTCGTTTTGGTCATCTTTCTATGGCACATGCAGTTGGCATGACACAGGTTTGCATATTCGCACTTTCAGCTGTTCTAGGATGTACCTGCATATTATTGTATGTTGTTTTTGTAATTGCACTTTACTTCTGTACTTAACTGCACTGTGATTTGTTTGTTGTTCCTCCTGTTTTCATCTCTCTCTCCTGGGTCTCACCTGCAGATGAGCCTTGGCTCAGTGTACCTTTCCTGGTCATCAGTTTTCAAATAAATAACTAAATTCCTATTACTGATTGGCATAATATTCTTTTTTTGCCATCACAATTATTCTTATGGCAGCAGACTAGGATGTCACAAGAGAGGATTACGACTTCAACTTGGGAATAAGCTGTAGGGTCAAATAAACTCTGAAGGGAGGAAGACCCTGTTTTTGTGCAAAGTTCCTCAGTAATAAAAAAGGGAAAGGCGAAATCTATAAAATGTATGTAAAATCCAAGTTGAATTTTGTCTAAATATTAGATTTTCCAGAGTTTTTCTAGACGTGTCTGTGACTATTAACTGACCCTGGACTGAACCATACAGAGCCTTGCACCAGATAGGTTTTATGTCCAGCTTCCCCTACTGCTCACAAGCAGACATGATGTCATTGTCACACAGCCTGTATACAGTTCAATCAACTATGATCTGAAAGTAGTACCCTCGATGGGTGAACCAGATGTTGCCTACCTTGGCTAGGAGGATGAAACTAGTAGAGTGCCCTGGGAGACTTCAGCCTGCCCTGCAGACATCATCCTCTTTCTTCGTAGTCCTCACTCTTCGGGGCTACGGGGAGCTTCCAGTCAATCAGAATTCAGAATTTTTTTTGCCCATTTTATAAGGTGAATTGATGCACACTCCGGGTGGTTGTGAGGCACAGGACGGAAGGCCGAATGTCCTCCAGTACTCAGGAAGTGCAGTAATTTACCATAACACTATGCTCTGGAGTAGGGTATTGCACTTATAAAATTGGTTAGATGTTTAAACCAAAACAAATTAGAAGAAAGTAATTTTTAAGTGGAAAACTTACAAAATGTAATGAGTATTTGATCTACCAGGTAAAGTCCATGCATACGAAGAAGCCAGCAGGAGAAGGCCATTTGGTTGATCAAGTCTGCTCATATTGCAAGGTCCACAGCTTGAGCTAATGTCTCTGTCCTCCCTCCCCACTCCTCCCATCCTCCCTATCCATGATCCTTACCTTTCCCCATGCCTATCCCATCTTCTCTTAAAGCTGACCACTGTCTTCAATGAGGTGGCCTCTTCAGGCAGCACATTCCAATTGTCCACCACTGTCTCTGTGAAGAAGTGCTTCCTGACCTCCCTCCTAAACCTCCCAACCTCCAGCTTAAGATTGTACCCCCCTCATGTTATGGTTGCGAATCGGCTTAAAGAGACTCTCCTTGTCAACCTTATTTATCCCTTTCAAGTACTTGAAGGTCCCAGTCATGTCCCCTCTCTCTCCTGTCTTCCAGGGAGTATGTGTTCAGTGCCCTCATTCTCTCCTCATATGCCTTACACTGCTGACCAACTATCATCTCTGTAACCCTCCTCTGGACCTTCTCCAGCAGGTTAATGTCCTTTTTGAGGTGTGGGCATCAGTACTGAACTCCATACTCTAGATGCAGCCTTACCAGTGACATGTACAAGGGCAGTATGACCTCCTCTCTCCTACTGCTGATCCCCCTAGATATGCATCCCAGCATCTTGTTTGCTGCTGCTTTCTTGCACTGCATGGAGTGTTTCAGTTCACTAGTGATCATCACTCCCAGGTCCTTCTCCTCCTCTGATTCAGATACTTGGACTCCACCCAGGTAGTACTCTGTCCTGGGAGTCTTGGCTCCAATATGCATAACTTTGCATTTCTTGGCATTGAAGCCAAGTTGCCAGATCCTGGACCACCTCCCCAGCTTTTCCAGATCTTCCTGTAGGTCCTGTATCCCTTCAGCTGTGTCCATTCTCCCACAGAGCTTGGTGTCATCCAGGAATAGGCACATTTTGCCCTTAATGCCATCTCCAGTGTCATTGATGAAGACATTGAACAACACTGGCCCCAGCACCGAGCCCTGCGGGACCCCACAAAGTAGTTTAACAGATAAAGTGCACTGTGAACATTTAAACACTGTAAAAGTTTATAAACTGCTACATGGCTCAGAAATGTGTAGTGATCTTGATTATGCCGTGTGACTTCTAAACGAAGATGGCAAAGAGTTTGGTTGCATAACTGTGGATTAAATAGGAGAGTTAATCAACAGTCAGGTGATGCTGTTTTACCAGTTAGGTTCTGAGTTTTTTTTCTGACCATTTTATTATGTGGTTTATTGCATTCTTTGATTTTTGTATCTGCTTCCCTACCTGTACCCCCTGAATGTACCTTGAAATGAGCTGTCCGCAGCTTAGTTTACATTTTTAGGCCCAAATTGCAAATAAATAAATAAAAAAGAAACCTAAATTATTGATTGGATAGAACCAATACTTCATTTCATCTGGTTCTTCCATTTAATGTTGGGCCAGTTTTAATTGTTAGGAAAAATGAACTGCAAAAGACTTGATAGCAGCTTAGTATTTGTATGCACCCTTTGTAATCTGCACAAATTCAGTTAGTTTGAAACTGTCTTTACCCAGCATAGCCCCACTGAGAAGCAACATTCCATTTTTCCCTGGACTGTTGCTTCTACCCAGTCTTATGGCTGAGTGGGGTAAAGCATAGGGAGGTGGAATGATTAGCTCAAGGTCACACAGTGAGTCATTGATTGTGGTGGAATTGGAACCTGGACTGTCATGATCCCCAGTGCAGTGCTCAGATCACTAGGTCACACTGCCTTCACGACCCTTAGAGTTTAGGGCTGTTCTCATGGTGCAGATTAGCATACTACAGTGCCACTTGGGAGACATTAGTTCAGGGGACACCAGTTCTTTCCTTAAGTTAACTGTCCAGTTTACTCCTTTCTTTCAATTTTGTTACAGACTATTGTGAGGGGAAGCAAGATCGGGAAAGATGGCTCATTGACATGGCTGCTGGATGAGTTTGAGACTATGTCAGTAACACGTTCCAACTCGTTGCGAAGAGAGAGTCCTTCACTGCAGCCCCGGCGGGACCAAATGCACCATGAGAATGGAATAAATGAAGTTAAACCCAGGCACTATGGAGAGGGTGATAGGGGCAGGGACCACACTGTACAGAGGGAGGACAGACACCATCCTGGAGCTAGGGATGAGAGAGAACTCCGGAGAGAGAGAAGTCAAAATGGGGAACGAGAAAGGGATGACTATCGGGATCGACCTCAGCAGCCAAGAGGACAGGAACCTAGGAAAACAGAAATGGGTCATCGACCCAACCATTACAGTGACAGAACTGCACCTATCGATCACCACAAACCCTCGGACAGTAGAACGAGACCACATGATAGAGTGGATGGCAGGAGAGAACACCCTAGCGACAGGGACATAAACATGAAGGACAGCAGTGATCCATCTGGCAGAGTGGTCAGAAGAGAGCGGACAGACAGGAATGATGGCTCGGATAAGAGACCAAAATCAACATTCACAGGGGAGACTAGTCCACAGTCACCCCGGGATAAACGCCCTCTATCTGGCCCAAACATCCGGACACCAAACATTCCTGTTTCAGACGGTGTCATGAAGACAGCACAGCAGACTGGCAGACCTTTCAATACTTATCCTCGAGCTGAGACTGATCAAGGCAGAGGCACAGCATCTCAGGTAGGCTACTGTTTCTAGATAAAAATGTACAGAACAGAACTTACTAGCTTCCTCCAGCAAGATGCAGGGAGCATCAAACTTCTGTTTTGTTTTAATATTTACTCCATGATTTTGCTGTTTTTTTCTTGCATGTCTCATAGTGCACAAAGAAATACCATCGTCCAAAGTCAGTAACAAAAATACCAAACCATCAGTGATACTGTGTGATCATGTAGCAGTAGTAGTCTTAAAGTGAAGGTCACTGAAGAGAGATCTTTGAAAAGGTGAATACTGGTACACAATCTCAGCTACATATGTGTATTGTCTGGCTTAAAGAGAACCTTTCTTGAATTTTAGGTTGTGCTGAAAAGCAGAAACAGGGAGTCTTCTTACCTGAATTGGTGCTCCTCCATGAATTTTTTACATTTTTTTCTTGTAGCACCAAAAGAAAGGGATGAGATTGCAATATAATAACTGGTGACCCCCGTTATCAACCCGTTTTTGAGTGCTGTAAAAAGTCGTATCAACCCGCAGGTTGTTATGACTTTTACAGTCTCGTGCCGAGAAGCTTGCCATGGTCCACACAAATTAAACAGACTAAAGCATCAACAGACAGTTCTCCAACTACAGATTCTCACTCACAGCATAACCTCCATTTTAACAGAAACATACAGGGCCAAGTAACAAAGCGTAATTGTTTTGTTATTCAGAAATTTAGTATTTACCAGCAGGAAATCTCTCCATTAAAAGCGTACTTTCCCGACTACCCTTATTGTTTCCACAGGCAGCATGAACTTTCACCTCGGTTCCACAGCGACTGTAATGACCCGACCCATCGAGATGACAAAACAACACGCACTGAAGCTAAAGGACTTGGGCAAACAATATAAATAACTAGAACATTTTTTTTTTTAAGTTTTATTTTTTTACTTCATTCCTAAGATCGTGATTTACTTAACCCAACTCGAACCAATGACCATAAGGTAAGGTAGTCTTTTTTGCACCAGTTATTATAAAAAATAAAACCTATGTAGGTGGCTGACATTCAGTTTTTTTTACACACCCTTGGTGTGTGATCATAGTGAAACCTCTCGAACTTCACTCTTGAGGTTTCTCTATTATCAAACACCTTGGGGTGTAAAAAAACTGCATATCAACCTCCTACATATGCATTATTCTGTATTTTCCCCCTGAGGGGCTGGCCACACAATCCCTTTCACTTCCTGATAGCCAGTTCCACCCCCACGCTCCAACATTTTGTGACATGTTTGTTGGGAAAGCATGGGTGCACACCATTCATTTGAATGGAACATCATCTTTAAAGAATAGTTCCCGATTTTAAATTGGATTTTGGTACCGATGAATGTCAGGGTTCAGCTAACAAGAGTAAAAACAAAGAACTCCATGTACACCCTCCCCTCCAAGGCAGATCTTACCAATATAATAGTCTTTCTGCCTGCAGTGGCCACCTGCCTCCAATAGGAGTGGAGGTCTTTTGGTATTCACACCAGGGCCCTGCTGTGAAGTTGCTTGGCTACCAGATGTCAAGGTAGACCACCTGTCAGCTGGGTCCCTATTCTACAGTGCAGCTGCCTGAATTGGCTTCTTTTGTATAAGGTGCACTGCCTGAAAAGGCCTCCTTTAATTAAGATGCCATCTCCAACCCATGGTAGGTAACTAGGGATGGGCTAGCTAATGAAAGAGCCATGCATCTCCCAAGCATCACACCAACAGTAAATTAGCTGCTTAGCCTTTGTTCATTCACAAACTTTAAATTACTTTTTCCTTAGGGGTGCTACTACTTCTTGTGGCGTACATCAGTAAAAACAGAGAATTCAGTGCACCCCCCCCCATGGCAAATCTTCCCAGTATAATCTTTCTGTCTGAATTGGCTACTTATTTTATCTCCACGAGAAGTAGGGGTCTTTTGGCATTCATAACAAGGTCCAGCTATAAACTTGTCCAGCTACAAGACGTCACAGTTAGACTACCTATCAGTTGGGTCCCTATTCTAAAATGCTACCGCCTGACTCGGCTTCCTTTATAAAATGTTGTGCACTGCCTGAATTGAATTTCTTTAACTGATGGGTCATCCACCTTGGTGTCTGGTAGCTGGACAACTTCACACCATGGCCCTGATGTGAATACCAAAAGACCTCACTCCTGTTGGAGATAAAATAAATGGCCACTTTTTGCAGAAAGAATATTATATTTGTAATATTTGCCATGAGGGTGCACTGAATCATCTGTGTTTACTGACGTGTGCCATAAGCAGTGCCACCACTAATGAAAAAGCCATTTAAAGTTTGTGAAGGAGCAAGGATTAAAGGGACACTGTCAGCCCGCTTAGGGTTCAGTGTGTCCCTAGTTTAATAAAACACATTTTATGATTGTTCACATTCTGTAGAGACTGCTGATGTAGATGATCATTTGATCCTGATTCTTTTTTTTTTTTTTAGCTTTTAAAAAGTGACTGCCCAGTATAACTGGTGTTACCATACAGAAACACAGTTGTTCGTATTCCTTGATCAACTCCCACTGCATCTTACTTGGACTTGGGAACACTCACAACACTAGTCTCATAACAAGAAATTACTAGTCCCATGTGTAAACAAAAAAAAATACTTTTTTTTTTTACTGTCAGAACACCACAATTATGAAACTCCTTGCCAAAGGAACTGGTCAATGCTCCATCCGTTGAATCGTTTAAAATTGGGATTGACAAATATCTTCTAACAAATGGACTCTAAATCCACCCACTAGGAGTGGGAGACAATTAAATTGGCCTGTGGCCTACTTTGTCTAACCCTTCCGAGTGATCCGAGTAAACACAGTCCTGTTAGTGACTATACAGTTGGAGGAGAGTGGACAATTGCATCATGAATGGCTGCACTTTTTGGGAGAGGTTGTTCCTGGTGTTTAGGTAGTATACAGCAAGAGTAGAGCAAGGATTTAAAACAAAACAAGGTTAGGTTCGGCTAGAATATTAGCATACATTTAAATTCTACTAAGAAAGGAGGCAGAAAAAGCAACCTGTAACATTATTGAATTTTAGTGAAGGTTAGCAACCATAAATGTGGGTTTGTAACTGGAAATAATATGATGCAAAAAAAGTTGACTGTCCTTCTAAGCAGCTCATTTTGTGTTGTTTGATGCTTGGAGGATGTATGGCACTCTCATAAGCTTGCTTCTCACTAGTTACCTACCCATTGGTTGGGGATGACACCTTAATTAAAGGAGAACAATTTAGACAGCACACCTTATATAAAGGAAGCCAGTTCAGAAAGTTGCATTTTACAATAGGGACCCAGCTGACGGGTGGTGTATCTTAACGACTGGTAGCTGGGCAACTTCACAGTATGGCCCTGGTGTGAATACCAAAAGACCCCCACTTCTATTGGAGACAAAATAATTAAGTGGCCAATTCAGGCAGAAAGAATGTTATATTTGTAAGATTTACCATCGGGGATGCACTGAATTCTCTGTGTTTATTGATGGATGCCGTAAGAAGTAGACCCACTAAGGAAAAAGCCATTTAAAGTTTGTGAACGAACATGGGTTCAACAGGTAATTTTCAGCTAACAAGAGCCTTGTTAGTTGAACCCCGGCATCGATCGGTACCAAAACGTGACGTAAAATTGGTGAAACATGCTTTAAAAAAGTTGCTCCATTCAAGTGAATGGCAGGTGGTTCCGCATTCTCTTTATAAAGATATTGCAAAACACTGGAGCGCTGGAGTGGAGCAGGCTATCAGGAAGTGGAAGGGATCGAGTGGCTAGCCCATCGGGAGCAAATAATGATCCCTTCCTTCCTTTAGGGGCTACAAGAAAATATTTTAAAACATCACAGTGGAGCTCCCATGGAGGTAAGGGAGCTCCCTGATTCTGCTTTTCAACACCAAAACTGCTGCTGTTTTAAGGAGCAGTATTTGTTAGTCACCAGCAGTACAGCTGTGATTTATTTTCTGGAAAAAATATCAAGATACCCATTTTTTCTTTTTGTCTTCTTTTATTCCTGAATCAAGATACAGAATAAGTTCCCACTCCCATTAAGTGTCAGCCATGAAAAAAAAAATTCTATGTTTTGGTACACTGATGTGCTGTTTATCATCAGACATATGTTGTGATACCATCCCAGAGCACCCCAGTATGAATCTAGACTCTTCTTTCAGGAGATAACCTCAGCAGAAGAGATTTTTAAAAATTGTGAGAGGTGACCATCTTTAATGACATAAGTCATTAGTTGCAGAATTAATTATAAAAGCTATTCTAAAAATATCTGAGAAAACCAAAAATACACTGAGGATAAATCAGAAGATGTCAGAAACACATTTTTGCTATTAAAAAAAAACTACATGGTGAAATTTTTTTTTTTTGAAATGTCTGTTTATTTGCCTCCCAGCCTGCCACCCCCGACCCAACAGGAGAGGCATGACAGACATCCCACTGCCACACACCCTACCCGGAGTGGTCTCCAAGATGCCATGGAGCCCGGCTTACCCCCTAAGCAGGGACGAGGTGGGGCCCGAACACCCCGAAACTTACGTTGCGTCGGTCTGGAGCCATCAGGCGGGCGTAGGCACACTGTAGGCATGTCTCCTGGTTCCTTGTCTCCCCTGAGGTGGCAGGCTCTTTTTCCCCATTTTCTGGGGGTGTTGCACATGCCCAGATGTCAAGGCATGACCGCTGACGTCTGCAGCGCCCTCCCCCTAGCTGCCTGCGAATGTCATTGAGCCCCAGACCTTCGCCCGGGGGCCAATCAGACACCGAGGCACTCAGCGTAATGCTGCACCTCTGGCTTCTGCCAGGGGTCTGCAGACACCGAGCTGCTTCCCAATCTTCCCCCCAGAGCAGGACGCTTCAGTCTGCTCCTCCCGGCCTGCCGGCTGGCGACTCGAGCTCGCTCCTGAACCTGGGTCGCTGGCGTCGCAGATGGAAATCCCACCACTGCGCCGACGGGCCGGCTATGGTGACATTTTTGTGCTGACTAACTGATACTGCTGCTTTAACCTGTCAACTGTATTATCTTAGAATATTGTTGATCTTCCAAGAATCTGCCTTTGCTATTGATTCCCACTTGTGGATCTAGGTCAGAGGCACCAGGAACCCACAAGAGCAAACCAGTTGACCTGGGGGCTAGCCATGACTACTGGGCAATGGCGTGTAACAGTTATTGGCTCCCTCACCAGCCTCGGTTCTGTTCATCCCATCACCAAGTGCACACCATGGGAGTGTAGCACCTTGTTGCTGCCCATTTTACTGCATCACTGTAATTTATTGCTGTGTCACCTGTCTTTTATTATTTTTCCATAATACTAAAATCTGATTTTAAAAAAAAAAAAAAAGGCCAGTCTTCAAAGGAAGTCTGACAGATGCCAATTATACTTTGTTGCTTCTGTGGGAAACCGATGGTTGTTTCAGACTAGCGTCAGTCCTGTGCAGCCTGTCTTGGACTGGAGCATGACATAGATGTGTGTGATGCCTGCTTCTTTGTGGACTGCTGTAATCTTGAGAACCACACATTGACGGGAGTCCTCCATATCCCACCTTCGGAGGTAGGCCTCGCATGCATGCGTCCAAGATCAGGTCTCTAGGACTTTCCCCTGGGCTTCTTCCTGGAACCTCTGATTCTGTGGAACTGTTGGGTGCTTCTTGACCTCACTGCTCTGAGGAGTCAAAGACTGGTGGATGTGTCTGGTGGATAGTCGACTCCTGAGTGTTCGACTCTGAACCCTCCACAGTCCACCTGCCCTGAGCAGAAGATATTTCCAGTGGTGAGGCCACAGCTATAAGCTCGAAGGACATCTCAACATCATCCTCTGATGTTGCCACCATTAGCAGTGACAACGTGGTGGGTGTCACCAGGTATGACAGGAAGCCCTGACACTGTTCATCGGATAGGGAGAGGGACCGGCACCAAGGCTATTGTCTGCAGTGTTGTGAGTTCAGATGTTGTCACTGGTCCATGGTGTCACTCATGACACTAAAGAAGGTGACTGCTCCGGACCTGGTGATGGACGTGGCAGTGGTGCCAATCTTGGGTCTGACTTCAAGCAGGGTGCTGACAGTGATGTCTCAGAGATCATGCCCAACTCCTGTGTTCCCATAACACTGAGGAGGGCGGTGCCTTTGAGTGTGACATTGGCACTGAGCAAGGTATCGGGCAGTGCTGGCCATGGTGATGGAGATGATCCCATCTCTGAGGCTGTTGCCTTTCCTGAGCCCAGTGCCAGAGACAGTGCCAGTTCGGGGTCAGATGGCAGCTGGAAGATGGAGTTTTCTCCGGAGCAGTTTGACTTCACCATCATCAGTGAGGGCCAGGGTTGCCCTGTGGGACCTGTACGGATCTGCTTTCCTCACCTGGGCCCCTCCCCATGGGCACCGATCGGGTCACTCCTCAGATGTAGGAGGGCACCCTTTGGTCAAATCTGCTAGGCTCTCCCTTTGAGCGAGGCCCCCTATGCAGTTCAGCACCCCAGGCCAAGGCCCCTAAGACCAGAAGTCACAATCCCCTCTAGTAGAGTCCTGCCACTTCCTAGAGAGGATGCTCTCATTCATAGGCCCTAAGGAGCCTTTTTGTCTCCTCTTTTTATTGAATTTTTAAAACAGGAAAAAAACAGAAATTACACATACCATATACACGGTATTTTCATACTTGCAGGTAACCAAACGGTCCATATAGAAATGAATCAAACAATACAGGACACAAAAAAGGAAACCTTATTCCTCTCCACAGGCTGTACCCACATGACATATTATCATTGTAATTCGTACACTCTGGGAGGCACCCAAGTAAATGCAAACTATATGCAGTGCATAAATGAATAATTTAAATAATTTCAAAAACGTAAACAAGAAAATTATATATAAGATCAGGACAAACCATTACCTGTGTTGGATCAATAGTACTAGATAGATATTCAAATATGGAGAATGCTGATTACCCATATAACTAAATAGGCTGAAGTATCACCTCTCCTGGAGGGGAGAGGGAAGACCACAAGCTATGGCCTAAGACCTTGCAGAGGAAGGGTGGCAGTCCCGTTATACTATGTCCTGTCGAAGCAGGAACACCTTACCCATCGAAAGGGAATCAATGTGTTTTTCCCAGCCTCGAAAGAAGAGCTCTTCTTTTTCATGCATAGTATATGTTAGTTGTACTAGAGCTAGCATCTGCAATGTCTTCCATTGATTCAGTGTTGGTTTAACATGTGACACCCACATATTCTGAATGCACTGGTAGATTAGAACCAGCAGCACCCTAACTGGTCAGGGTTAGGGCTCCCACCTCTCCTTACCCTGGTTTCTAATCCAAAAAGAAGGGAAAGAGACGTGTCTGTTATCTGCATGACTAAAATTCAGGATATTTCCTGAGCCACTTCTGACCAGAAGGGTCTAAGATCCCCACATTCCCAAAAATAATAAATATACATGCCAAGTACTCTATTGCAATGACCACATGTAGGGGAGACTGTGGAATTAAAATCTTCCTGGACTAAGTCTCCATCACTCATTCACACTAGTGGGATAGCGCCGGAGGCACTAGGACCAAGCAGGAGCCTAAAATTTTAAGAAGGGTCGGCGCCGAGACAGGACCATGCATACGCGGCACCGCTAGACTAGCTTGCACCTGTGTAGGCTATCTTGGTGTCGACACTCCAACCGCCTCAGTTCCTTTTCTCCCGCCGTCAAGTGCACTTGGATGTCGACGTCGCTCATCTGCCGGAGTCAAAGTTTTCATCTATATGACAGCAGCTTTTACCATTTAATTTAATATTTTAATAGTAATTTCTTATTTTACGAACAAGAAAAGAAGATTATGAAGAAGAAGAAATTCTTTCCTGCCATCAACGGAGTCGTCCTTAGATGGTAGCGGTGACGGTAGGAGGACTTCGTTTGAAAGTTTTTATGGCAGAGGGGCTGTGTCCGGTCTGCCGCTCTTAATGAACGGGGATCTGACTACGGACAGTCCTGTGCTCGGGGAGAGACAGTCCACTGAAGCACAAATCTAGCGGTTCCGGGGATCCGGCTCCGCTTAACCTTGAGCTCTTCTACCTTGTTGGAGGAAGAAGAATCTGTGCTGCGCGAGGTTGCCCTTTGGTACGTCTGCACGAGGATTGTTCGTTGGGAGGGGCGATGGGCCTGAACTGACTTCGGTGGGTTCCCCTTGGCCCTGCTCCTAACGGTTGCATTCTCGACTCCGAATTTCATCTCTGTCCTCGTTGGAGCTCCAGTGAGCAGTTTCACCTCTGGGCTGCTCCTGTGGAGCAGGGAGTTTGACTTCTCCAGTTTTCCTGGCTGTGTTCCTGATTTCGGGGCCTGCGGGCCTCTG
This sequence comes from Neoceratodus forsteri, assembly GCA_016271365.2. Taxonomy (NCBI): domain Eukaryota; kingdom Metazoa; phylum Chordata; order Ceratodontiformes; family Ceratodontidae; genus Neoceratodus; species Neoceratodus forsteri. The sequence continues at coordinate 879,062,918 of CM057450.1, read as the reverse complement.
AGCCGTTAGATCGGAGCCGAGTCAATTGGATCAGTATGAGCGCGGTGCCGTCTTGGTGCCTTCGCCATCGTGTCGACCCCTCTCCCTTTTCCATGCAAGGGCTGGCAGGGACACCACTTTTTTCCTTCTCCTCACGATTTCCATTGGCATTTTCCTTCGGTGCCTTGGTCAGCGCCATGGCTCGGTGCCTTGTTCGGCGCCGTGCCTCGGTGCTTTGGTCAACGCCGTGCCTTAGTTGGTGCCATCATCGGCGCCGTGGGTCGGCACCATCGCTCTCTGTGGTGCTGTGGCTGCTGTTGTTGCTGCCATTGGTTGTCAGCACTGCTAGTGGTGCCACGGGTGTCTAGGTGGTGCGAGCACCCACAGGTTGCACCGGGCATCTGTGAGTGCTGTGGGTGGCACCGCGGGTGCCCATGGGTGCTGCAGGTGGCACCAGGGGTGCCCATGGGTGCTGCTGGCGCCCATGGGTTCAACTGGCGCCCTCTGGTGCCATTTTTGCCATTGGTGCCATGGTACCATGGTTGTCGGGGGTGCCCTTGGGTGCCATTGCTGCATGGGTGACAGGGGCTGCCTGCAGATACTGCCTCAGGTGCCCTTGGGTATCGCCCAGGTTGGCATAGGCACTGCTTGGTGCTGTCCTGTGCCACGAGTGATGCTGGTGCCGCAAGGTTGCTAGTGGGTGCTGTCTGGCAGAATTAGTGTCACATTCTTCCTTTTTGGACTTCTTCTCCACAGAACTTGTGGCAGGATGTTTTCCACAGAATGAAGTCCTATTTTGTGCATTATTTTTTTCCACACATCTTAGTGAGAGGCGGTCTATGTGGGATCTTGTGTCATCCAGTGGTTTTCTGCTGATGGAACTCTGCTGTACTGTTCTGCCAGCGGAATCTGTCATTCCGCTCAGCATTTTCTCAGCTCCCTACGTGGTACCAAGCTCCTCGACATCCTTCCTGATGGTGGAGTCTCTAGTGGCTGTGACCTAGACCTCCCTTAGAGGTCCTTCTGGGGTAGAAGTGCATCTAGATCGGTCTTTCCCTGTCCTTCTGGTCAGTAATACAGCGGACGACTCATTTTATATACTGAAGGACACGTCCTCTCTATCATCAGAGTCTGTGATGGAAGATCCTTTCAGTAGTTCCTCAGTAATGGGGTCCACTACAGTATTTCAGACTGCGTCCGTGGACCATACACTTCTGCATCTAGACTTTTTCAGTCGTCAAGACAATTACACTCTGTGGAACATTCTAATTTAATGGTCGGGAGCCACTCAGGCTGTTCTGCTCCTTTGATGAGGGTATATAGCCCCCTTGTGATATTGTCCCTTTGGTGGCTTCTTCGGCACAGGTGATTAACATCTCTCCCGCTGTGATTATTAGTCTGGTCATGATTTCAGTGTGGACGGTCAGGTTCCTTCTGCACTCAGATGGATAACATCTTCGTCTTTTGTATCAAGACAGTCCTTGCGAAATAGCAGCCTGAAAGCCTTGTTAGGCTCGGACTATTAAAAAAAAAATTAAAAAAAAAAATTACATTTTATCACAGCACAGGGCCTAGCTGAAATTACTCGATGCCCTCCTTTTTTGGATCTGGTCGGGTTCCGCCTCAGCCCCTAAGGTGCTCGTCTCCAGAGTACGGTAAATAGTACCTGACTTCCTCCTCCCCTAGGGGGAGTCCGATCCAGCGGCGGTGTGGGTCATCTCTTTCTCCAAGAGAGATTTCTCTCATTCAAAGACATTTCCTAGACCTAGGCGACTGCCCAGTCTGTTAATTCCCCTTTCTTTTTATCAGGCTTTCTTCTCTTGAGCAGAGCCTCGCAGCAACAGAAGCGACTCTCCACCGAGTTGGTACTCAGGTTTCTACTTCCTTGTTTGCCTTAACTTAACAGGCGATATACTCCTTCTTGACCTAAGGTCAAGTAGGTCTTTTTTCTGAAGTAGCTTCTCAAATATTCACACCTTCGGTTCCTGTGCACTGGTTCCATGCCAGTTGCTCACAAAGCTATCCTCTCCAAGTGCGTGATGGAGTTGTGATGTTTGTTTTTCAGCAAACAAGCTAGAATCCTTTCCTACTCCCTTCAGGGAGGCCAGAGTGAGTAGTGCCTCACCGCACTGTGTCACTGCCGCTTTCAGTCACTTAAGCCCTAACTTGGTCCTGCTGTGTCTCTCCTCGATGCACATCTGCCTCTCTTTGCCTTAGAAATCCAGCCCCTGTTTTTTCTGTCGGAATGTTTTTTTCCACAGTGGACATGTCCTCCTGTACACTTTTCCTTTCTTCCCTGAGTTCAGAGACTGCTACTACAGTTGTACACACAGGGAGCAGGATGGTTCCTGTTTGGAATATGCAGCGGGTAGGATCTGGTTCTGCTAGACCACCACAAGAGGCTTCTAAGTCGTGCTTGACCTTCCATCAGGAAGGTTCCAGTGACTAAGTGGAGACCATTCTCTTTGATGGGCTAACCCCACCTGGACCCCCTTTGCTCACCAAGTAAGGGGTTCAAGTGCTCCTGGACCTGTTGTTCACAGGTCAAGCATACTTGGTAGTGGGGGTTTCCATCTGCACTCTCTGGTCTACCCTGAACCAGTAGACTTTACCTCTGACTCTTTCAGTTCCTGAGGTCCCTTTACATTACATTAGTACATGTCTTTGACACTATTAATTTTGGTCCTAAACCAAATTGTGAGGCCAGGTTCTTGCCGCTGTCCTAGAGTGGTTGCGGCTTCCTGGCAGACTTTCATTTTGTGCCCATTGCAGTCGTCTGCAAAGTGGTGAGTTACAACTCGAGCGCTTATCTTGTAAGCACTATGTTCTAGATGCTCTTTACAAGACTGCTCTTTTTATTAGCAGGACAGTCCTTGGCCATCCTTTCTGAGTGAACCCTATCTCCTACCACCCTACTCAGGGTTGTTGGTTTTAGTTCGGTACTCTCCCACTAGTGTGAATGAGCGATGGAGACTTAGTCCAGGAAGATATGGAAATTACGTACTTACCGTAATTATTGTTCTTCTTGGACAGTCTCCATCACTCATTCACATGCCCACCCACCATCACCTGGGTTCACTTGTTTTATTTCCTGGTCTTCATGGTCCTGTGGTTCAGACTGTGAAGACATCGTTCTTTGACCTTTCTTGCAAAGGTCAGCTGGGCCCTCTCAGGCCCAGAAACTCAGGATGAGTTATTCTCATTAGTTATGCTGCACCTCCTCGGTTGAAAAGGTACTGAGGCGGTTAGAGGGTCGATGCCGAGATAGCCTACACATGCGCAAGCTAGTCTAGCGGTGCCGCGCATGCATGGTCCTGTCTTGGTGCTGACCGTTCTGAAAATTTTAGGCTCCCACTTGGTCCTAGCACCTCTGGCGCTATCCCACTAGTATGAATGAGTGATGGAGACTGTCCAAGAAGATCAATAATTACATTAAGTACGTAATTTCCATTTTGTGATGGGCAGTAGAGTCTGTGTAGGAATTTAAATTGCAATTCCTTGTATTTGTTACAGACTAAAAGGCCCATATGCACTTTAAGCACAGTAGTCCAGTTTTCCTGTGAGATCATCACCCCAAGATTCCTCTCTCACAGCTCCTTAACCTTAAGTGACATATCTGGGAACGAATCCCTATCCTGGTGTGCTAATTCTAGTATAAAACCTTTCAGGGAAACATGAGCTTTTAACACGGCCTGCTCAAGCTGATACAAGGTATAGTTTTACCTAGTCGCTGTCCCTACTTTGACCAAAAGTATAGGCCTGACAGTATTTATATGTGTGGGTCTGCGGGATTTCAAATTGATCCCCAAGTTCTGCCAGAGTTTTAATCCCTTCTTGATTATATAAGTCTCCCACACAGCGTATTCCCCCTTGATCCCCCAAATGAATCCTAGTGTCCTGTAGTCCAGGTAGGAAGGCACCCAAGAGTGTCAAATTCCCCCCCCCCAGGTCTCTTCTTGACCTGCTCCCAGGCCTCCAAGGCGATTTGCACTATGGAATTCCCGGTCCAAATGCAGCTATACACCTTTCTGCCACCTGGGTCCAAATAAGACGCCAGCTTTATTGGGGTTCCTTCCGCTTCCAAGTCCAACTAGCAGGCTTCTACCCCTCTATTGACCCAGTCCTGTATGTGTGTGTGTGTGTGTGTATATGTATATGTGTGTGTGTATATATATATATATATATATATATATACACACACACACAGGATACATGATGAGCATGAGTGTGATATGGCAAATATTGTCACTCCTGCAGAGTGAGCTGGATATCTCACAAGTGCTGAAGCGCAGTGAGATATCCAACTCACGATGCAGGAAGTGACAATATTTGCTGCATAACCTCTACCATCATGTATTCGGATGTATAGAATAGGCCAAGAGTTTCAGAAGTTTTGTTATGCTGTCTTGTGTTCTGTTCCTGTTAATGTGTTTGCTCATTCTGTGTGTGAGCTTTTCTGAATGGGCTGGCAGTGTTATAAACTCTGAGAGACACACGAGTGTGTTTTGCAATGCTAAATGAGTTAGTTTTAGATAGGAATGAGAAACATACTTTTGTGAAGCTGTATTGTTTAGCAGTCTGGCTGCAGTGAAGTTAAAAGCATCACAGTAATTGTAATGAACTGAGAGGCAGAGTGTCAGAACAGCTGATACTGTTTTCAGTGGTAATTAAGTTAGCTGCAGGCAGAGTGCAGTATGCTCTGTGAAATTGTGCTCTTTAGGATTCTGGCTGCAGTGAAGTTGAAATTGTCACAGTAATTGTAATGGGTGAGAATCAGAGTTTGAGGAACAAGTGAGAGTGTGTTTCAGTGGTAGTTGAGTTAGCTGCAGGCAGTAGTTTAGACTGTTCTGTGAAGCTGTGCTGTTTGGAATTCTGGCTGCATCAAGTTGAGAGCATCACAGTAATGAGCTGGAAGTTGGTGGGGGGGGAGGGGGATAGGTGTGTTTTGTAATGCTCACTGAGTTAGCTGTAGGCAGCAGTGAGACCTCTCAAGTAGTTCTGCATTTGTGTCTATGGTAACAGCACATGTGTTTCTGTCATGCTGAGGGGAAAGCTGCCTAGGGTGATGATATCAGTGACCTTTTGTGACCTGTGTGTGTAAATGTCTCATATCATCACAGTAGAGCAGAGGGTAAAAATATCACACTGTAGTGGATGATACGCTGTTTTATCTCACTCATTTACCACTCACCCCTATTGTGTGTGTGTGTATATATATATATATATATATGTGCTATGCTGGATAGAAAGGAAGTACCGCAAGCTGGCCTGCTGGTGCAGCAGTTGGATTTCTGCTTGTGACGCCGGCGACCCAGGTTTGGGAACGAGCCCGGGTCGCTGGAGGGCCAGCTAGGGGAGTTCGATTAGCGTCCTACGGATTGCTCTCCTTCTCTGGGGGGTGTGGGCCGTACTCGACACTCGACGGACCAATGGCAGAAGCTGTGGGTTCATGCAGCTACCGGCGCTAACATATAAGGTGTGGGACAGACGCTGGATGTCATTGCACGTCCCTGCCAAACATGGAAAAAAAAAAAAACTCCTTGCAACTGGCCGTACTAGTGAAGCCTGCTCCCAGCTTCAATTAGCCTCCGGGACCCCGCTGTCAATCCCCCCTTTAGCTGTGCTTCCCTTCAGTCTCTGCAAACTCATCCTGGGTCGTTTATTCTGCCAAATAAAGCTGCTGAAGTCCCTTTCTAGTTTCTTGAGATCCCCAATTGTAAGCCCCATGGGAAGCATCTGCATAATATACAGGATGCGTGACAAGACATTCATCATGATGAGATTGATCCTGCCATCCAGGATATGGGGTTGGCTCACCAGCGTTCCAGATCCGCAGAGGTATCTCGCTCCAGGCGGCCATAATTCAAGGCATACAACCCTCCCACATCCCAGTCTACCCTAATGCCTAAGTATGTAAGCCAATTCCCAGCCTCTTTAAACCCCCAGGAGTTTTGGAGTCCCCTTCCTCCTCCTGGTTTCAGTTGAAACATCTCAGACTTAGAGACATTTAACTGATACCTTGAGAAAATGGCAAATTCCAGGACCGCCTCCAGTAAAACCGGTATGGAAATCTCTGGTTCTGTAACGTATAACAACAGATCGTCAGCATATAAAGTTAATTTATGGTGCCATCTGGATTGACTTTCATCCCCCTTAATCCTTTGCTCTGCCCTTATTCAAATAGCTAGAGGCTCAGTAGCCATTGCAAAGAGGAGCAGAGAGAGAGGGCGTACCTGTCTTGTCCCTCTTTTAAGGTCAGACTCTGCAGACCACTCACCGTCCACTGGATCCCTGATACAGAAGCTTGATCATATCTGAGTGAGTCCCCCAGCCCAAATCACCCCAGCTTCTCAAACAAATACTGCCACTCTATGCTCGAAGGCTTTCTTGGCGTCCATAGACTGCACCACCACTTGCCCTGTGCACCTAGCCCCCCGGGTATCACATTCAGCAGACACCACATATTGTGGAAGGACAGCCGGCCCTGCATAAAACTGGTTTGATCTGGATGTACCAGCAATGAGAGAAGAGTCTCCAGCCGACTAGCAAGTACCTTTGTAAACAGTTTTAGATCACAGTTCAGGAGTGAGATAGTCTTATAGGATGCACACTTCAGGGCTTCCTTGCCAGGCATTGGTAGCACACAGATCAAGACCCTCAAACACAAGGCATGGTGGCTCCCCTTCCCTACTGCTTCTTCCAGCATGTCCGCCAATCGGCAAATCAAGTCCCCTTTAAGCTCTTTATAATATTCCATAACGAATCCATCTGGACCACCAGCCTTCCCTTTTTTCATTGATCCGATTGCTTTACCTAATTCTGCTGCAGTGATCTTAACCCCCATTGCTTCCCTCTGCTTCTCTGTGTGCGCCGGAATGTAAATACCATGCAAAACTACTGTTGCCTGCTTTTCCATGCCCACGCCTTCAGCTTGATGTAATTTGTGATAAAAGGACCGGAAAGCCTCTTTAATGTTTACCCCAGATGTCTCTACCCTACCCAGGTGCTCCTTCATTGCAGGAATGGCCGAGGATCCCTTTCTGTCCTGTGTTAGCCTCACCAGTATCCCCCAGCTTTATTCCCCTAGTTGTACATCCTCTGGCAGGCATAAAACAGGGAGGTGATAGCTTACCTAGTCAGCAACAGGTTCAGAGCCCCCGTGTTGCTAGCAATTTGCCCTGGAGAGCCTCTGATGGGGTTTCAAGAATTTTACAATCCAAATCTTTTAACTTGGTTTCAGGTGTCTGTCGGTGGTCTTGCTTCTCTTTCTTCTAGGAGGAGACATAACCTACTGTCATCCCTCGCATGTAAACTTTGCCTGCCTCCCAAAAGACAGCTTTGGATGGCGCCATCGGTCTGTTAATAGTGCTATAGATATCCCATTTTTCTTTTATCTAAGTTCAAAACTGTTCACTGGCTATAAGTGGGAAATCTCCAGCCTGAGCTCACACCCTTCTCCCCCCAAGAAAAGAGCATAAGAATGACCATTGCATGGTCAGACTCACGATTAGGCCTATGAGAGACATCTGGCAGCTGACCATACTGTTTCCGGGGCATATAGATGTAATCCAGCCTGGACTATGTACCCTGCGGATTAGAAAAAAAAAGGTGAACACTTTTGCTCCCAGTAGCCACCCGCCAGTTATCCAGTAAGTTCAGATCCATCATACCTTGTTTCCACTTTCTAATGACTCCCTTATGTCAGATTATCGTCCCCGAATGGCCCAGACTGGGTTCCATCACACAGTTGAAATCATCCCTCATAATCAGATGTTCACACTGCTCCCTAGTCAGCACACCCAGCAAATTCTGATAGCATCCTGCCTCAAACGTAGAAAGCATGTGAATGCTGGCATAGGTGACCAGTGTACCATGTAGTCTGCCCTGCACAAATATATATCTGCCTTCCTTAGGATCTGCCACCACCCTCACAACCTGCAAGGGGAATGTTTTGTGAAATAAAATAGCCACTCCCCGTTTATGAGAATTATATGGGGCCGCATAACAGGATCACCCCACCCCACCCATGAGCTTTTTATGCTCCTCCTGAGACAAATGCATTTCTTGCAGGAGGGCCACTTGTGCCGACCTACGGCACAGAGCGAGAAGAACCTTTTTCCGCTTAATAGGGTCAGGAAAAACCTCTTGCATTCCAAATGATGATAGCAGTGTCAGAGTCCATAATGTGTAGAGTCACATCCAATGCCACCCATAGCCATCCACCTCCTCCACACAATCAGAGAGATTTAATCCATAGTAACAAGAAGATGATCACAGCAGCAGCACAGGCATTACACATAAAACATAAATTATATACATTCTGAATATTAAGAACCCTGGAGACTTCTGCAACCGGCAGAGTCTCCTCACTTGTATTATATAGGGATAGACACCCTGCCTAAGAATCTCCACAGAAACCCCTTTGATCTCACACCCCCTCCTGAGGAGACCTGAGTACACATAGCCATTGATTAGGCTGCATACCAGAAAAAGCATGCCCCATTACAGCCAGAACAACTGGCTGAGCCCTCAACCAGACCGCAAATGACTGAGGGCACACCCTCTCCAGCGTGGGTGGATTAGCACACCCCAGAGGACTGACCACTCTGCACGCCCTCCTCGCCATGCCAGATCCAGACCCCACACTCTCCACACATCAAATGTTCTATACAGTGTTTGCTGTAGGCGTCTCCGTGAATCCTCAAGTGAAAGCACCACTCCCCCACATACACCTCCCCAACCACCAGCTGGTCCATTAGATTATCCTTTCTCCAACATAGGATGGTAGTATTCTTGCAGGGACCAGGAGCTGGAGGCACCCTTAAATATATGTGCTGCCCACCGCCGCACCTACCCTGCAGATTCACCCTCCACACATCAGCAGTAGTGCGCACCATGCCTGCTGCATGCATCTCTGTGTGATCGTCAGGGGAACCCCAGGCACCAGCAGGTATCCCCCCCACAGCCAACAAGTCCTCAGAGTTATCCCACTTTAAAGACAGGACGGTAGCGCCTGTGCAGGGGCCCAGGAGCTGGAGGCACCCTGAAAATATCCACACCACTGCTCCCACACCTGTCTTTTAACTCCACCCTCCATGTGTGCAGAGGGTCGAAGAACCATGCTCTTTGTATGGGACTTTGTGAGACACCCCCATGGTAAGCCCCAGACACCAGCAAATGTTCCCCAACTACCAAAAGAGTCATTAAAGATGTCCCATGCTGAACTGAGACCATAGCTCCTGTACAGGGACCAGGAGCCAGAGGCACCTCAAATATCCGTGCCACCAGCACCCCCCACCCGCATTGCTTGTACATTCAAATGGAAGTCAGTCCGTCACACCATAGCTACCCTGAACTAGTGATCCTTACGTCCGTACCAGACCCATAGACAGTAGCTCTTTCCAAGTTAGTCCAGGTTACTGATCCACTCCACGCATATATATAACTTTTCCATCAAAAGGAGCCAACTGTTCAAGAAGCCCACTGCTCATGGTGCCATTCGCAATTTTTTCCATACGCAGCAAACAAAGGCCCCCCTCCCCCAACACTGACATGCCAGAGTGGCCTCACACTGACCAGATTTCAAAGGGGAAGAAGCCTCTCAGTAGAAGATTGTTGCACCCAAACCCCTGAAAATCATTGAGTCAACATGGTGGAGTTGGAGAACAATTAAGTCAAAGTCCAGCAAACACCGCTCTGTCCTTTGATATTGTAAGGGTCACGGATTGGAGATAAGCACATTCCAGCTATCTTCAGGGCACAGAATCCCGGTCATGGCGGGACAGCAAAAGGCAGTTCAAGTCCCCAGAGTGCCTAACATGTTTTGCACTGGAAAAACACTCTTCTAGCAGTCAGCCCTCTCTTTGTCAAAATCTGCCAGATATTTCTTGACCTTCTCTGCCTCAGTGCAGGTGTACGTCGTTCCTTCTTTGCGAATGTGGATGACTGTGAAGTACACAAATTGGAAATCTACTTGCCGCTCCCTCAATGCAACCAATACAGAGTTAAAAAGCTTGTTTCTATGCTGCAACCATTGAGAAAAATCTTGGTGAAGAAACAATCGATTGCCCTTGTAAATAAGCTCCTTTTTCTGTCAGTAGGCATCCCAGATGACTTGTTGGTCCCCAAAGTTATGCAGATGGAAGATAATCTGATGTGGAGGTTCCTCAGGTGGCAAAGATGCAATGTGCTCTCTCAGTCTTAAACTGCCCTCTCTTGGATTGCAGCCCCAAAAGTCCTGGTAGCACTGTTTCACTTGCACAAAAGTCTTCCATGCTCCTCCCGTACTTACCCTCCAGCAGACCACGAACACACAGGTTGCATCTTCTCTGGTAATTTTCTTAGTAATTGAGCTGTTCTTTAAGCTCTTCCACCTTTTTTGTTAATTGTACAAATTTCTCTGGCAGGGGATTCAGCATGTCGTCTGTGGCAGAGATCTGCTGCTCAATGGCCACTGTACCTTTGGTCTAGCCTGCTGCTTGTTCTGTGAGTTCAGCAAGCTTTACTGCCATAGCATCCAGCTTTGGATTAAGCGCAGCCAGAACCTGGTTGGTGACAGTCCACCCCAGAGCATCCATTTCTCCTGCTGAGAGCGTGATGGTGCCAGGACCTTCTCCTGGATTTGTTGCACTTCCCTTCTTAGTCGATTTCACCACCCCACAGGATGATTTTCCAGTGTCTGGTGTTAAATATTCATCCATCATGTTCATGTAATCAGACCGCGATATACTGTATCCACTTTGCAGGAGTTTTAGGAGCAAAATAACCACTTTAAAGAGCACCTTCCGCAGTATTGGTGCTCAGAGCCATGAAGAACCCTTACCTGGCCAGGAGTTCGACGATGTGAAAAAAATATTTTTTGTAATGTTGTCCGGTTTTCGGGAGGGAAGGGATTGTATTTTGGCTTTGAGGAGCTGAGTCGCTGATCCCTTCCACTCCCCAGTTTGGAGACACACTCCCATGCTCTCCCATACTCTTACACCACAACATGCTAGCGCATGGGTGTGGTGCATAGGCATGCTTGGAGCTTGCCCCTGCACTAGTACATTGTGATGTAAGAGTATGGGAGAGCATGGGGGCGTGTCTCCAGACCAGGAAGTGGAAGCGATTGGTGCTCTCCTCCTCAGAGCCAAAATACGATCCCTTCCCTCCTGAAAACCCTACCACATAAAAATATTTCATATCATCGAACTCCTGGCCAGGTGTAAGGGTCCTTCATGGTCTTTGGGGGGCATTTTGTGACACAGCACGGAAGGTGCTCTTTAAATAACTTATAAAAACCCACACAGAGACAGAGCACAGAGGAAAACATCTTGCTGTGTAACTGCTCATCAGCGCCCCTGGCGACAATTAGGAGAAAAATGAACAGAGGAATTAGGCTAGAGAAGCACTGCCTGAGGCGCTGTGGTCCACCCTGCTACTCCACTAAGAAAGAGGGACAAGGAGGAATAGTGGAGCAAGGTGAGTGGCCGGCCAGCTGTGTACGGGAACAGGGCTGAATAAACCCTTCTGTTCTGCCCAGGAGCATAAACATCTCTGTGGGGAAAAAAAAAAAGAATCATTCACAAAAATGTCAGCAACAAGAACTCTTGCATTCTTCACTAGGGGCTATTGTAGAATTAGTTTTAGACTTGGCATTACATAGAGTAAACAGCATAAAAGAGAAAATGGCCTAAACTTTCCGAATGGCCAGTCCCAAAAGTAAGATAATTAGACTTCTGCAGCAGACGTAATAGTAAAAAACGGAAACAGGAAAAAGAACATATCTTAGCACAGACGCCAAATCCCAGTGCGGTAGGGCAGCATCACCTCGTCACACATCTCATGCCAAGAGTTGCAAATGGAAAGATTCTTGCAGTCTGGATAACTGTGGTCAGGCAGTTTTTCATATTTTAACAAGGTTGCAGGCTTTAGTGCCAGTGTTATTTAGGACTGATAGAACTGAACTTTAATGCACACACAGATATATAAAGGCAACACTTGTAGTTTTATATTTATTGGTGCCGACTGGGTATGGTATTCCGCAAACCTTCCTTGGCTAAATAGAGCAAAATTGTATGGTACTGTTCTTTTGAAAGCAGGCAGCAGCCAACCACAGGAGAGACTGCATCCCTATAAAATACCAGGCTGTAAACGCCCAAAGGAAACTAATCACAGATCTAGCTATAATATCGTGATGACATACAAGCCAGTGCTTCCACAGCTCGGTTTTGGCTTGCATCATCTGACAGTCACATGACTGTGAAGAAGATTGATGTGGCAAGGCTGCCCAGCTACACTCAGTGCAAAACATAGTGCTTCAGTTACTTGAATCTCATCAGGCTTGGAGACTTACGGGTGATCAAACAGGAAAGATCGGGGGGGGCAGAGTTTATCGCACATCCCAGGTGATTAAAAGCACTCATGCTTCACAACCTACCTGAGGTGTGTAGTAAGATCCATCTTTCTGCACACCCTGTTATGGATTATTGCTTGCTTATAAAATGGGTGGGGAAGATCCTACGTCCTGATCGACTGTTAATCTGTACATTAGATCTCTCTGATGCACAAATAAAAACAGATACTTAGTATCAGGATGTAGTACAATAAAAATCAGTGTGCCATATAGAACTTTCACTTTTTAAAATGATAGAAGTTTGTTCCTCATTTAATGAGGGAAACTGCTAGCACAGAAGAAAATTGATCAGCCCACCACAAAACAAGCATAATTTTTAACACCAAGTAACAGTTTAAATATTAGAAAGTAAACACAAAGGTTTCAGGTTACAGTCACGCTAACCGTCTGAGATTTCCTGACCACTTCTGCTGTCAGCGTGACATTCCATGCTGGTGTCCCTGATCTTGCACGTGAATCGCTCCCTTGCTGCACCTACAGTCTGTGGTGGTGGTGGTGGTGGTGCTCCCACCTCAGTCATTTTTTTCAGGCATTGATTTGACTTTAAAGCGTACTTTCATTGCGGCACATGTGCCTCTATGGCTCTATGTCAGTCACTGTCCATAATGCAGCCTTCCTGGTCACACAGTGTTTTCTCTCTCTGTACTGTACATCATGGGTAGGGAGGATGAGGGGAGTGGGGAGGGAGGGCAGGGACAGTAGCTCAAGCTGTGGACCCTGCAATACGAGCAGGCTAAATAGACCAAATGGCCTTCTTCTGCTGGCTTCTTCGTATATTCGTATGTAAGTTCGTATGTACTGGAGTCCTCTCATTCACAGTCATTATAGCTCTTTCAGCTAAAAAAAAACAAGAAAAAAAGTGTCTCACTTGCAGTTCAGAACATGCTTTTCTCACAGCACAGCTCTGGCTGTGTGTCTTAGCTCTGTCTTGATCACTCTCCATAGTGAGCCATCCCAATCATGCTTTCTCTCTTGCTTTCTCCATACTGTACCAGAGACATCTCAGTCACAGTCATGTGTCACTGTCAGTTAAAAAAAGACAATCTGTCCCCTCTGCAGCTACACATTGTTACCCATAAAATATATATATTCCAAATCCATTAACTGTATGCGTGGTGGGGTGGTGGAGGACGAAACTAAATCAAATTGCAACTGCAGGTGCAGAATCAGGCCAAATCTCTACTTAGTTCCAAAATGCTAGGCAGAGGAACTATTTTAACAAAAAAAATCAAGACAAATTGTTAATTTTTTTCCCTTTTAACCAGGAGAGAGACATTATGTGGCCCGGGTCGTGACTGAAAATGGTCCTCTGGATCAGCTCACTTATCCGGTTACCAAAGACATAAATAAATAAATAAGCTGAAGCTTGTCTACAGGTGCAATCTGGGAGCACAAGGAAGTTAAGTGACTTGCTCATGGTCACACAGCATGCAAGTGGGGGCTGTGGGATTCAAACCCAGGTCTCCAGGTTGCAGCTTAAAACCACTGTGCTATACTGCCTTTTAATTTTTAAACAGTTTTTTAAATACCCATTTTATAAGCACAGTTATAAAATGACAATGAAAAAATCAAGAAATGTCATTGGCTAAGAGGTACAAACGAACATGCATACGAATGTGCCAGCAGAAACAGACCACCTGGTCTGTCTACGTCTGCTCAAGTGTGCAGCTAGCACCCCTAGTTTGCAGCTGCCCCACACACCCTCCTCTTTGTCATCCCACTGCTGCCTCCCACCTCCCCCACCCTCACTCTCCCCTGCTTTCTGGCCCATGTCCTTTTAAAACTGTTCACAGATTTACATATCATCACCCATGCTGGTAGTGTGTTCCATTTTGCTATCACCCTCTCTGTTAAATAGTGTTTCCTAATTTTCCTCCTAAATTTTCTCCCCTGTATTTTTAGCCCATGCCCCCGGTGTCCCTTCCCCTCCTTAGCTTAAAGACCCCGTCTGCCCCATCCTTATTGATTCCCCTCAGATACTTGAATGTCTCTATCATGTCCCCCCATCCCTTCTATCCTCAAGGGTGTACATATTCAGGTTTCCCAGCCTGCTCTCATAGTCTGTCCCCTCCATTCCACATATCATCTTTGTTGCCCTCCTCTGCACCCCCTCCCATAGCCTGATATCACACTTCAGGTATGGCCTCCAAAACTGCACACAGTACTCCAAGTGCGGCCTTACCAGCGACCTGTAGAGGGGCAAGACCACCTCTCTTCACCTGGACAAAACCCCCCTCGCTATGCACCCCAGCATTTTGTTCGCTTTTGCAGCCACTGTTTTACACTGGGCAGTATTGTTCATGGTCCCTGTTACCATTACCCCATGGTCCTTCTTCTCCTCAGTGATCCCCAGCTTAACCCCCCCCCCCAGCCAGTATTCTCTCCTTGGGTTCTTCGCCCTGAAGTGCATATCCTTGCACTTCTTTGCATTGAAACCCAGTTGCCACCTCTCTGACCACTCCTCTAGCTTGCTTAGGTCTCCCTGCAGCTGCTTCCATCCCTTCTCTCCATCCACCACTGCTCCTATTTTGGTGTCGTCTGCGAACAGACTTGCCTTGCTCACTACCCCATGTGCAATGTCTGATATGAAGAGCCCAAATAATGCTGGTCCCAGCAGAGAGCCCTATGGCACCTCACTCGTCACCAGCTTCGGAGTTGAGAGCTCCCCTCCCACCACTACCCGTTGCAGCCTCCCACTCAGCCAGCTTGTAATCCAGTTCATCATTTTTGCCCCAACCCCTACACCAGTTAGCTTCCCCCCAAGCCACCCATGAGGCACCGAATCAAAGGCCATGCTGAAGTCCAAGTAAAGAACATCCACTGCATGACCCTTATCCAGCTCACCTGTCACCTAGTCATAATATTTTTTTTTAATTTCTTTATTATTAAATGGTTTTTGTTACACCTATGTGAAGAGTACATTTCATTATATTGTCACATGTCTTAAGTTCTATGTATATTATTGACAGTTTTTTGTCATTCACCGTGAGGTTTAAATGTTTGATATAAAGTCTTATGCATTCTTTAGGTCAGAGACCATACGGAAGGTAGAGCTCCAACTCTTCTCTATTTTAGCTCACACCTTGTTTACCCCCTAAGTTTTGTTTACTCCTTCATTTCTAGTATAACCAAATGAGTAATTTCCTCTTCTCAGTTAACTCCTTCTTTAAATTTTCTTCAGATCTTTGTTCAGTAGTTGTTCGATCATCCCCCCCTGTTACCTTCCCCACCAGCGCCACCTAACTTAAGGACAGGAGCGTGGCTTCACCTCAGTATACCCAGTCATAATATTGTATCAGGTTGGTTTGACAGGACTTCCCCAAAACGAACCCATGCTGCCTCACATCATGGAGGCCGTTGCCCTCCAGGTACAACACCAGTCTTTCCTTTAGTATAGTTTCCATGAGTTTGCACACTATGGAGGTGAGACTTACTGGATGATAATTACCTGGTTTGTCCCTTGGTCTGCTGTTGTGTAACGGCACTACATGTGCCATCCTCCAGTCCAGTGGCAGACATCTCGACTCCAGTGAGGTGCTGTACAGCTCTGCTAGTGTCTTTTCTTCCAGCACCTCCGTCATCTCCCTCAGCACCCTGCGGTGGATACCATCCGGCCCTGGTACCTTGTCTACCCTTAGTTCCTGTAGGAGTCTACTTTCCTCAGTCCTTCCATCTGTCACCTTCCCTTCCCCATTCCCACCCTCCCAGCCCATGGTGGTAGTGGTCCCCTTTTCTTCCATGAACACTGGAGCAAAATTATTCATTCAGTGCTTCTGCCTGTTCCTCCCCCTTTTCCGTTCACTCCCCACCCTTTTTTATCCTCACTATTGCCTTCTTGTACTTCCTTTTCTCCCTGATTATCTGAAAAAGTACCCCCCCCAATTCCCTGCACTAATCTCTGCTCTCGGGGCCTTGGCTTCTCTCACTTTTCTGGTCACCTCCTTGAACCATATTGCATACTCCTCCCTGTCTCCTTCCTTCCCAGTCCTCCTATACCTCTAGTGCACCTCTCGTTTTGCCCTCACCACCTCCAGTACCTCACTGTTCAACCAGCATGGCTTCCTTGCTCTGCTCCCCTTACTCTGTGTCTTGGTGCAGGCTTCCATTGCCTCTGTAATCCCCCATTTAATAATATCCAATTTCTACTCTGTGAAAGTTTGTGGGACATAATGATGGACCATGAGGCAGTATTGTCTTGAGCAGAAAATAAGTACAGTTTATTTGCAACAGAACAAAATAAAAAGCAGACTTGGTTTCGGAAAAAATAAAGAGAAGCAGAAATCACAGTTCATCTGATAAAGAAAATTCCATACATAGCTAGAAATAACTAGCTAGTACTAGGTGTTTCTCCATCATCACCTTTCCACCATCTGCCTACTGAACAAACTGGAAGAGAATATATACATGGTTCACATCATGTGATTGGATGACTCCACCCCTTATTTCTGCACGTCTGACAGATTTCGTTTATTTATAGACATGTCTTTTGTAAGAAAACAAAAACATTCCTTATTTAATAAGCCCATGATGTGCACATCGCTGAAAAGTAATTCAAATCTCTGGATCCTAAGTTTTATTTCGATGAGGTCTCAGTAGGCACCGCCTCCATCAGCTGCAACATAAATATGGAAAGAAAGTGGCTGGCCAGCTCTATAGTTGCAGACCGAGGAGTTGGTGCACTGAGAACCTTTAAAACAGAATTCCCAGCTTTGAGGGACTGAAATACCAAACTTGAAAACAGTGACTTGGTAAGCATAAACTTACTAGCATCTGTCACCATATGCATATAAATACAGTAGTACTGAAGCTGTGCAAGGTATTTTCCTTCCACAGACCGAACATGATTTTCTTTTTCAGGAGCAGAGCTTGCTTTCCTGTGCGAAAGGGCGCAGACTTGAGCAGCAGAAGCAGGGGAACCCACTCCGAGAAGCCATTCCGACGAGGAGAAAGAACAGGCAAATACTGCTTTCTCCGAGCAGCGAAGTGCTGTTCAAAATAGAACCACTCCTGCCATGTTACTAAAGGAGCTTAATGGTTTCTAACTCGGGAGACTGCTTTGCTGCAAACTACCTATACAATCATAGCTACAAGCACATTGCTTAATAATGTAGCTTGGGTAGCATCAGAAAACATGAATTTGTATCTCTTGACTCTGGTTCTGGAATCATGCGTAATTGGTACAAACAACGGACTACACAAAAGTACAGATAACACCAAACAAAACAAACAAACAGAGTGGGTGGCCAGCCCAACGGACAAATGGAGAGAATCACAACAATTACAGTCCTAAGTTGTGCCCAGACATGCTGATCTCCTGACCGATACCCAATATTACTAGAAAGGGGGGGGGGCACCCTTTCACATGCTCCATGTCCATCTCCTGCCTTATTCCCTCCAGTTTCCCTTTCAGTACTTCCCACGTCCTCCCAAAGTCTGCCCCCCTGAAGTTTACCACCCGGGTTACTGAGTTCTCTGGCTCCCTGCACATTGTGATATTAAACTACACTGTTTGGTGATCGCTGTCGGCTAGTGGGTCCTCCACCCTTATTTCCCTTACTGCCTCCCCATTCGACAGTACAAGATCTACAGTGTTCTTTAGCATAGTAGGTCCACAGACCAACTGTGTCAGGAGACCCTCCTGGATTGTGTCCAGGAGTACTTGCTCCCTATCACTGGTGATGACCGGAATGCTCCAGTCAGCCTCCGGCAAGTTGAAATCCCTCCGAATGACCACCTTCCCTTTTCTACATAACTTTCTTGATTTGTCCCGCTAATTCCATGTCAGGCTTCTCAGACTGGGACAGCGGCCTGTATACCACCCCAGACCTCAGTTTCCTACCCCTTGTGTCTAGGAGCTACAGCCAGATTGCCTCTGTTCTCCTTTCCTCCCCCTTGTCCCTTGTGCATTTGATCCCATCCCTCACATAGACTGCCACCCCACTCCCCTCACGATCCTTCCTGTATAATTTGTACCGTGGGATTGCCATATCCCAGTCCTGGTGCTCGGTTGCCCACGTTTCCGTGACAGCGGCAATATACATCTTCCACACTGACAAGAGTGCTTGTAGCTCAGCTGATTTGTTGCCTAAGCTTCTCAGCGAGACCACCCTCCATCCTGCCCCCTTCCCTTCATTGCCTTCCATCTCCTCCCTTCTATTCCCTCCCTTTTTGGCCACCCCAAATCTTTCCCTGCTAGCCTGGGGTGTAGGCTGTGACTCCAGTCTGTCAGATCCTTGCCTACCTGCTGTCCACTTGCCACCCCTCCCTACTAGTTTAAATCCACCTTTGTCGCAATATACCTCCCCAGTCTTTGCTTTAATACCTCCTTCCCCTCCCCGCTCAGGTGCAGCCTATCCCTTGCAAACAGATTATTGTTATCCCAGGTACTGCCCCAGCCACCCACAACCCCATACCCTTTAGTTCGACACCATTCTAGAAACCATGCGTTTAACTCCCCAGTGCTCTCGTTTCTCACTGTGCTTGCGCAGGGTACTGGGAGCACCTCCTTCTCACTTCCTTAGACCTCTCCCTTGTTACCTCCACTGTTTCCTCTGCTAGATTGTTTGTCACCACATGTACCATAATGTGTGGTTTCCTCCTACCCCTCCTTGCACACTTTAGGATTGCCTGTCTGCCTTTAATCCTGGTATGGACTCCACCCATATCTGACTCTGCCTCTCCCGCTTGCTGCCGCATCTGATCCCCTTGAGTATGGTGTCCCCCAACACCAGTACACCCTCTCCTCTTTCTTTGTGCCCATCGCCACCCCCACTACCCAAGTTCTCATTCCCAGGGCCACTTAAGATGGTGCTATTACCATTTGTCCCAGTGTCTTCCCCCCCCTCTCAATTGAGACCCTCCTCCTTCTCCTGTTTGACTGCCAGCTTCCTCTCCCTCCTCACCTCTCCGAGTATTATCCCTTCCCCTGCCATGCTGTGCTCAATCTCTCCACTAGTAATGCCCCCACTCTCTCCTCTTCATGAGTACTATCCCTTGCGCATTCTCCTCCTGCATCCTCCTCTTCCCCATGTGTTGCTAGTACAGCAAACATGTCCCCTACCATCTTTGCATAACTGTGTTTTCTCCTCCCTTCTGCCTACTGCTGCTCCTCTTTTGCTAGGCGCTACCAGAGTCCACCCTTCATCAGCTGACTTCCTGTCTGGTTTGCCCCCAACCCTTCCCTTGACCCACTGTTCCTTCTCTGTGGTGCCCTATGATACTCTCAGATGTCAACCCTTCTACCAGCACAACTCTCCCCTCCTCCCTCAGCCTCCCCAGCTCCCTGCCAAGTCACTGAATTTCTTCCTCAAGCCTCCTTAGCCTGTGGCATATTGGGCACCCTCCCAGCCTCCACAGTATGTTCCTTCACACTGCCGCCCCACAACCATTGCACCCCAGAGTCCTACCCATGGTTCACACTACCTATACAGGACAGTGAAATACAGCCTCTGTACTGATTGCAGTTGTTTATGAACACAATTGCAAACCCACCAATAGTGTTCCCAAGTCTCACAAACACGTACAGTCCAGAAATTAGACGTTTGTCCCAGGTCCTCTTTAGGCCCCTCCCCCCCGGCTTTAAATGGGGTTCCCCCCCTGTTGTGCATCATAGGATTTTAATGCACTTCTCATGGGTGCAAGGACACTCTGCCTTGGGCACTCATGCCTTACTATATGTCTGGGGCATGCAATAAGATTCTATAATGCACACTCTTTCGAGGCTTATTACTTACAAAGACACTCCATGGGGTGCTTGTTAGAACTCTGTAATGCACACCCCATCGTGTCTTTTATTGATTACACAAGGATCAAAACTGGCACCGGCCCATTGGCCAAATGCTTGTTCTGGAGAAGGTAACATTCCAGTAAGTACATCAGCTGGGCCAGTGGAAAAGTCTGTGGAGCTAGTGGATTTTCCCAGTCACTAGCCCAGATGACTTGTGGCTGCAAAACTTAATTTCCACCTCATTACATTTTTTCCAAGGTTATAGAAATGTCACTTGAGAAATGTCACAATTTCCCAGTTATTTTGAAGTGGTTCCCAGGTTATGTCTCAACTGTACTTGATTCTGTGTACAGAAAAAGTGTCTAGTGTTCTTCATAACATTTTTGTTTCCGTCACTGAAGAGTAAAGATCGGAAGCACACAATGTTAAACATGTCAGTTATTCTAACAGCTTTCTGAGTTACAGTAGTATTATCACTTGGGTAATTTACATTGTGCCTCTGACTTCGGTCATTTGTCCATGATTGTTTTAAGCTCAACTCTGTGGGCAGGAGCTGTACTTTAGGATCTTACTTCAAGAGGGTTCCTGTAGTAGGTCATTACAGATAGGACTGCGCCCCCGGTGTCAGAACCACACGGCAGACTTCTAGATAGCAATCTGTAGTGGGGGACCGCCCTCGACGTCACTTGACGGGAAGTCAGCGTGACACTATAAAGGGGGCTGTCCCCACGCCTGCCCTCCAGTTCTTTCCCACCGCCAACCTGAGTTAGTCGAACCTCACGGAGAACTTCTCCTTCAGTCGACTACCATTTTTCTGGCTAATGGTTTATTTTCTTCCTTCTAGTTCCTTTCTCCATCATTGCATGTCTCCTCTGTCGCGTCACCCGAAGAAGAAGTGTGACAAGCGCGGTGCTGAAATCCCGCATGGGGACAACCACTCCCGCTGCGTCCTCTGTCTAGGCACAAAACACCAGGCCCAGGACTGCTCGATCTGCCTGTCCTTCAACAGGGTCACATGTGTCAGACACCAAAAAGCCCTTGAAGTCTATCTGCTCAAGAAGCACCTAGCTTCCATGAAAAAGGAGCTGCAGGAGCTGTGGGAACGTTCTTCCTCTCCACCACCGAGTGAAAGAAGAAGAAGAAAAAGGAGGAGGAGAAGCTCCGGGACCGGGATTGGTCCCCCTCTGTCCAGCACCACCAGCCTGAAGAAGCAGCCTCTGGGGAGGCATCAGCTTCGGTAAGTACCCCTCCTGCCCGGTCCCCGTCTGCCCCGGTGTAACGGTCCCCCCGCAGTTGTCAGAGGGTGGAAGGGGCGTTCTTCTCTGGAGGATACCTCTTCTGGGACTGTAAGCAGCACTCCGGCCAGTAAGTCGCCCTCCAGTGCCACTGAAGAGCGCATGGCCATGGTCGATAAGACAGACTCCAGCTCCTCTGCCATCCGGCCGCTCCCAATTGATAAGTCGGATGCTGACTCCTCCACCACCCACTCGGTCATGGCCGATCAGTCTGTCGCCGGCTTGCCGAAGACCGCACGGCCAAGGCTCTCCTGTCAGACCTTGGGGATTTCCCTGATGGTGATCAGAGCCAGCTGCTAGACCCTACTTCTCCCCTCGAGGGTTCTCCCTCCAGGGTTCTTTTCCTCTGACTCAGCCCGACCCCTAGCTTTCCATTGATTCCCTGCAGGAAACGAGGGTGTGTCTTTGGGGATTTCTTTCCCTATCTCAGGCACTTTTCTTGCTGGGTCTTCCGCCGTTACAATGGACCCGTCGATTTGGGGGGGGGGGGTCACCTCTCCCAGATCCCCCTCACACATGCCAGACCAGCCTTTGGAATTGGTGGTCCCTCTGATGCCTGACCCCTTGAATTCGGACACCATTGGGGAACCTACATCTCGGAGCTTCTCACTGGTCGTCGACCTTCCTGATCCGATGATGACCGGTCAACCTCCTCCTGCCTGCCGGCTCTACGGGTGCTCCGTCTACGCCTCGTGCTCTGATGCCTGAGCCGCCACCAGGTCCCTCCGGGGTCCCAACCTCTCAGGGACTGCCGTCAGACCCTTCTGCTCCTAGCAGTCCCTCAGTCCCACCCATGCCGGACTGGTTGTCCCCCCCTCTCTTGTGCATGGTCCTGGTCTACCCCACGCCACAATATTCCTATTACCCAGTGCCATGGTATCTGTCGCCGGGCTACCCGTCGCCAGCCTGTGCGACTGGGTACCCGCCACATTGTCAGTTTTTTCAGGGGAACAACCCACAGGGCTACCCTTTTGGCTACTATTACTCTAGCTCCCTACATCGGCTCCACAATCAGCCCCAGGAGTCTTTCCCCTGCCAACCCCTGGGCATCGGACAGGGAGCCTGCCAGACACCCTCCCAGAGATTTGCCTGGCGACAGACCCACAGAGGGGGCGTCAGACAAGGTCTCGTCTCCCAGCAGACCAGTATGCTCTGACTTGGAGTTGGATTCCGACTCTTCAGTGAGTTCCGGGTCCCGTTCCCCCATAGAACCCCAGATGAAGGAGTCCCCGGAGAACCCTTAGTTCGCTGACCTACTCCAGTCTGTTCAGACCATGTGTGGATGCGCTACACAGGAGTTGGATCCCAAAAGAAAAAGGCTCACTGAGCACCTTGATATTTCTGATGCAGACCCTTTACCCATCCCTCCATGGACGGGGCCGCATGAGGACCTAACCTCTACCATTAGGCAGCAGCCGTTCTCTATCCCTGTGGTCTCTAACAAGGCTAACAGGACTTACCACCCCCTGGAAGGGGTTTCTCACCTCACTATGCAGCCCAAGGATGACTCCATAGTGATCACCTCAGCCCACGACCGATCAGCCAAGCCAAAGAATCTTAGTGCCTCTCCGCCAGATAAGGAGTCCAAACAAATGGATCAGTATGGCAAAATGTACCTTACTCCACTTGTGCCTTGAGGTCCTTGAATTATGTGGCCCACATGATTTCCTCCAGAAATCTTCCGTATCAGACCTGGAATCAGACATTCTGGCTATCCCAGACCAAGATCTCAGGGACAGACTCCTTAAAAAGGTGAGGCTTAATAAGCCTTCCTGCCATCATACACTTTGCACCGCCTACGATTCTGCGGACTCGGTGGCACATAGTACTGCCTCAGGCGTTCGACTTAGAAGGCTCACATGGCTGCGCTTGGCAAGCTTGGCACAGGATGTCCAATCCACTCTCCTGAATGCCCCCTTCGGGATCCTGTCCTGTTTGGGGGGATGTTAAGGACTTCATCACAGAGCATCAGGACAGTGGTAGGTCCCTCCAAGATGTCCGCACCCTCTATCACTGTGGTGCCAAACCCAAGCAGCCTTTTTACTGCCAGCAACGAAAAAGGAACAGACAGCCCCCGGCCAGACATCAGGGCAAATGTTGCACCATGGGCTCTGAGGCACCAACCCCCCCCAGCCATCCCTCAGGGCAGCAGGAGGCCATCAGCCAGCCATCCCCTCTGCCTCCTGACTTGTAGGACACCCCCTCCATATCCACTGATGGAACCGGTGGGGGGGAAGGTTCGCCCTCTACCTCAGAGAGTGGGAGGTGATCACCTCAGACGCTTGGGTGTTGCAGATGATTGCAAGAGGACAATAGAGTTCCTGGACCGACCCCCAGACAACCCTCCGGGCAGGTCACATTACCTGTCAAGCCACCTTCCAGTGGTGTGGGAAGAAATTCAGACTTTCCTGTCCAAATCTCCCATAGAGCCAGTTCCTCCGGCTCAGGAAGGAAGAGGTTATTACTCACACTTCTTCCTGGTGCCAAAAAAGATGGGAGATCTAAGACCCATCTTGGATCTCAGCCTGCTGAACCTGTTCGTAGAATACAAGAGGTTCTGCATGTTGACCGTCCAGGGACTCTTACCCTGCTCCTCAAGGATCAGTGGCTGTGCTCACTGGACATACAGGATGCTTACCTGCAGATCCCTATCCTCCGGGCCCACCGCCACTTCCTCAGGTTCATGTTTCAGGGGAACCATTTTCAGTTCAGGGCTCTCCCCTTTGACCTGTCTTCGGCACCTCTGGTTTTCACCAAGTGCCTAGCAGTAGTGACAGTGGCCTTACGCCGCAGGGAGATCTATGTGTTCCCATACCTGTACGACTGGCTTCTGTCAGCCCAGTCTCAGGACCCTGGACCTGTTTTCACGATTTGGCATTATGGTGTATTACCCCAAGTCCAACCTTTCACCCTCCCAGTGCCTCCAGTGTATTGGAGCGGTGCTGGACATGGTCCAGGGCACGGCCTTCCTACCTACGGACAAAGTGGATACTCTAAAACTACAAGCTTCTGTTATAACCAGCTCTTGTTGGACTACAGCTCGCTCTGTTATTCGACTGTTGTGTCTGATTGCTACTGCCATTCCCACAGTACCGATGGCCTGACTGCACATGAGGGTGACCCAGTGGACACTCGGGGTCCAATGGGATCAACACTTGGACAACCTAGACCACAGAGTCATGGTCTCCAACAGCATGAAGAGGGATCTGCTTTGGTGGCAGGAAACGTCCCATCTTTCCTCGGTGGTCCCCTTTCAACCCCCCCATCCCTTCCATGACCCTCACGATGGATGCCTCGGGTCAGGGTTGGGGAGCACATCTGGGAGACCACCGCACCCAGGGAAGGTGGTCCCATCAGGAAATGCATTTGCTTATCAGTGTTCTGGAGAGGAGAACTTTGCTCTGTGCTCTCCAGGCCTTTCAGACCCTCTTATGACCGGGAACACGCCTGGTCCAGACAGACAATACTGCTACGGTCTGGTACATCAACAAACAGGGAGGCACCCACTCGTACCCCCTCTGCAGGGAGATGATGCGGGTGTGGTACTGAGCAGTCCAGCACAACCTGCACTTGATAGCAGTCCATGTCCTGGGCATTCACAACGTCCTGGCGGACAGTCTCAGCCACACCATCGCGCAGGCTCATGAGTGTGAACTGAAGCAAGATGTGGTAGAAGGTTTGTTCGATCTGTGGGGCCGTCCAGAGGACCTTTTTGCCTTTCCATTCAGCACAAAACTACCCAATTTTTTGCTCACTCCTTCCTGGGTGTGGTGTTTTTTGGCATAACGCGCTGTCACTTTGTTGGATGGGGAGGTTTCTGTATGCCTTCCCTCCCTTTTCAGTTCTGCAGAAAGTCCTGCTGAAGTTTCAAGCCCAGGATGCACACATAATTCTCATTGCCCCCTCTTTGGCCTCAGCAGATATGGTTTCCCCTGCTGCAACAACTAGCATTGGAACCCCCAGTACCTCTTCTCTCCCACATGACCTTCTCTGTCAGGAGCAGGGCAGCCTAGTGCATCCAGGACTTAAATCTCTCCACCCACATGCGTGGCACCTCTGGATGTAGTGGTGTCACGTTTCAAGGTTTCCTCCCGAGTAGCCCATGTTTTGATGGAAGCCAGAAAACCCTCCACCAGAAGTACATACACTATGGAGTCGAAGAGATTTACCATCTGGGCAACTGCCAGGGATAGGAATCCCTTTTCCTGCCCAGCTCGCTAGGTCCTTGAGTACCTCTTGCATCTTTCTGATTTTGGCCTCAGCTATTCCCTCACTGAAGGTCCATCTTTCAGTAATATCTGCCTATCATGTTCCCGGTGGAAGGCAAGAATATTATTCAGTTGGAGGTCTCCAAAACATTTCTTAAGGGGATCCTTCACTTTAAACCTCCGATCCGTATTCCAGTTCCCCCCCTGTGATTTGAATTTCATTTTATAGAAGCTTGCTTCACCCCCTTTTGAGCCGGCAGCAAGCTGTCATATGCACTACCTGTCCTGGAAGGTGCTATTTTTAGTTGCTATTGCCTCAGCTCAAAGGATTTCCAAGCTTCAGGCCATAGTTTTTAAGGAGCCTTATTTAACTTTCCACAGAGACAGGGTGGCTCTTAGTACTAATCCTTCCTTTCTCCCAAAGGTGGTATCCGAGGTGACTTTAAACCACGATATCCAACTGCTGGCCTACTATCCTGATTATTTCAATAGAGGGGAACACCTCTTGCACACTCTGGATGTGCATAGAGTACTACGCTACTACATTTCTCGGACCAAAGAGGTGCGCACATCGGACCAGTTATTTGTTTCCTTTGTGCCCAAATGTCGGGGCAATGCTGTGCCCAAGCAGTGCCACCAGAAGTACAAGAAACCACTTCTGGGGAAGGTTTAGGGGCATTTGACCCGCAGCACGGCCGCCTCTACTGCCTTTTTGAGAAATGTGTCCGCATTTGACATCTGTGCTGCGGCCAAGTGGAGTGCTGTTCATACTTCCACAAAACATTACAGTCTGGACATTGCCTCTGTTCGCAGAGGTGGTTTTGGACTGACCTTTCTTCAAAGCCTATTGTCCTAGCCTGCATCCTGCTCTGCAGACCTTTCCACCTCCCGAACCTCATTCTCTGACTGTTCCTTCTTGACTGCTTGGAATTTAGTCCTGTCTGTAATGACCTAATGCAGGAACCCTCTCGAAGTAAGATATAACAGTTAGTAAGAACTTACCATAACAGTAGATCTTTGAGAGAGGTTCCTGCAGTAGGTCATATTTTTTCCCTCCCACCTTCCCCCAGCTGTTGCTTACTCTTTCCTTTCCCAGGGTGCTTTTTAGCAGCTTAGGGCTCAAAGAGTTTTCTCCTTTCTCCTGTTTACCTTCCAGAGGTCTTACGGCAGGAGAACTGAAGGGCGGGTGTGGGGACTGCTCCCTTTATAGTGTCACGCTGACGTCCATCAAGTGACGTCAGAGGCGGTCCCCCACTATGGATTGCTAGATAGAAGTTTGTCATGTAGTCCTAATGCCAGGGGGCACAGTCCCATCTGTAATGACCTACTGCAGGAACCTCTCTCGAAGATCTACTGTTACGGTAAATTCTTAGGTAAATGTTAATCTTACTTCAAGAGTCAGCTTGTGCAGCAGGTGGCACAATTAGGGACTGAGGTTGACAGGCGTCAGGACCCCACAGCAAACTTTTAACCAGCAGTACCAGGCGAGGACCGCCCCATGACGTTGGCCTGCCCTCGACGTCTCATACGGTATAAAGGGTGGGTGGTCCCTGGCGTGCCTCAGTTCTTTTCCCACTGTTGACTTGCGGGCATCGACTCCACGGTTGACTCGCACCAGTTCGTATGCCATTTTCTCTATTGTTACAGATCTGTTATTTTCTCGAAATAGTTCATTTGTTTCTAACCCGCTCCTTCTGTATGTCGTCTCTCCCATCTCGTTCTTCACGGCACACTAACAAGTGTGCTGTAGGAAGCAAATCCCTGCAAAAGACGGTCATTCGGCCTGCTTGCTGTCCCTGGGCCCAGACCATGATACCAAGTCCTGCCAGCACTGTCAGCGATTCAACGTCCGGACCCGGATCCGATGCCAGAGAACCTTGTAGGCCCACCTCACCCAACTAAAGTTGACCGCCATGCAGCAAGACTCCTCCTCAGAGAGGGAATCTTCCCACCACTCTCACAAAAAATTGGGGAAACATTCTTCTGAAAAATCTAAAAAAAATCTAAAGAAAGACAGAGAGAGAGCGGGAAAGAGCCCATTCTAGATCGAGGTCCTCAAAATCATACTCTGCCTCTAAGGGCAGCTCTGACTGTGTCAGCCACGATTCCAGGCTTACCTTTATGAAGGCCCCGATGGCAGCCCGGGTCTCAGGGCATAAGGATCAGGGTTCGGGGTCGTCTACACCCTCTCTCCAGCCTATCAAGATTAGGCCTCCGGCCCTGCCAATGGGCCGTTCCTCTGACCCAGGTAAGGGACATCAACCTTCCTGGTCAGCCTCTGTATGCAGCACCGACCCCTGGGACAGGAAAAAGACCTCAGGATCTTCTGGGAGGTCTTCCTGTCTTCCACCCAAACAGTCTAAAAAGTCGGTTGAAAAATCGACCAGACCGCCGTTGGACAAGTGGCCATCCAAAAAAAGCATCCTCCTTCTAAGTCCTCATTGGACAACCACCAACATCGCATGTCTGATGATGCTTCCAGAGTTCCTCATACACCGGCAGGAACTCCGTCGCCTCTGGCATCACCTCCTCCTCCGACCGACGACACCCAGGTGGAAGAAGAGGAACCGATGTCGGTCCCAGGAGATAAGCCTGCACCCAGTGTCGGCACAGCTAACATCCTGACGCCGCCCCCAGTAGATCATCCGACGCTGGGCCAACCTTACGACGGTACTGACAGCGGGGCTGGTGCAGGTACTGAACTGACGCGGACCAGATGCCAGGTTCAGAACCTAGACTGAACCTAGCCCAGGGCAAAGATTTGTTTAGCCGCTGGTGGGAGACCATTAAACTGGATATTCTCCCCCCAAAGGCAACACCAGGTACTCCAGCAAATCCAGATGTACCTTATCCAGATGGGGAGAGCCTGCATCCCCCCCAATTCCAGACAAAGAAAAGACCCCTCAACCGCTATCAGACAAGGACAGAGGCAAATAGCCTACCCCCCGGGATAAGCCTAAAGGAAAGGCCTATAGAAAAAGTTGCCACAGTTCCAGGTCATGGAGCATGAGCTCTTCAGCTCCCCCGACAGACGTGGGCGCAGAAAAAAGTGGTGCAGGTCTTCCTCAGACTTCTACTGGCCCTTGGCCTCCTCCTACCCCGACTCGTCATTAGGAGATTTGTCTCCTCTGGACCTAGAGGACACACGTACATTGCCTCTAGATGACCCCCTCTTTCATGGAGGTTATGAGGCACATCCAGACCAACATGGGTTGGGACACTGAGTCCTTTGACCCAGGGAGGATGCGTTGGGCCAAGTACCTCAGGCAGAAAGATCCAAAGCCAGTCATTATCCTGCCCCTGGTTGACACCTTTGTAGACGTCATGCAGGTGGCCTGGCAGCATTCTCACTCCTCTACAGCTGTCCCTAAGAAGGCTGATCACCTGTATAGGGCACCCAAGGATCAACCGTGTCTGGCCAAACACTCCACTGTGTATTCAGTCGTGATTTCAGCAGCACGCGACTGCTCCCAGAGACCAAAGCACCTTAGCACTCAACCTCCGGATAAGGAGTCCAAGCATCTGGACTCCATGAGGTGCAAGGTATACACTTCCGCAACCTGCAGCGTTTGAAGCCTGGATTTCTTGACCCATATGGTCCAGTTTCAGAATGCAGTCTGGGAACAGAGACTAGATATCATGCAGGAATTGCCAGACTGCCCGCAGAGGGCAGAGGTTTCTAAACTCTTACAAACTGGATTGGATGTTGGTACCCATGTTCTCCGATCCACGTATGACTCTGCAGACATGGCAGTAAGGGCAGCAGCAACCAGTATGTGCCTACGCCACCATTCTGGCTTCGGATCTTGGGGTTCGCACAAGACAGTCAGTCAAATCTCCTCGATGCACCCTCTCATTGATCCCTCCTCTTTGGAGAGTACACCAAAAGGATCGTTAATAGACTCCAGGATTTTGGAAAGGCGGTGAGGACAGTCCAGTCCATGTATTGGCCAAAACAGACACATTTTCGAAGATCTTGTTTTTGTGGCAGAGAGGGACATCAACAACAGCAACCCCGTTTTCAGCAACCACAACCTCAGTGGGGAGGTTATAGCCGGACAGGAGCCCACAGAGAATCAGCTGGACCCTCTTCTCTCCAAACCAACCCAGACGACCGTCCCACCACCTGACTTTCCATTGGACCTTCCCCTTCCCAGCACCCCACGAGGGGAGGCGGTCGGAGTTCACTTTTCACTTAACACCGCTGCATGAAGGAAAGTGACCTCTGACCAATGGGTCCACCAACTTATCGAGAAAGGGCACTCAATCGAGTTTGTCCAGATTCCACCGGACAGGCCCCTCCTCTTTCCAGTTACTCTGCGGAGTACGTAGGTCTGATCTGATCAGAGATCCAAGCCCTGCTTTCCAAGAAAGCCATTGGAGCTGTTTCCCTGACCCAAAGAGGAACAGGATTTTACTTGCACTTCTTCCTGGTCTCAAAGAAGACGGGTGACCTGAGGCCCATTTTAGACCTCAGCAAGCTCAATCGCTCTGTAGAATACAAAACATTCAGGAAGGTTATGCTGCAGAACCTGCTGCCCGTAATCCATCAGGGAGACTGGCTAGCATCATTGGACATGCAGGACGCGTACCTCCACATTCCAGTGGCAAAGCCCCATAGGAGGTACATCATGTTCGCCTTTCAGGGCAAACACTTTCAGTTCAGAGCACTACCCTTCAGCCTCTCTTTGGCACCAAGGGTCTTCATAGAGTGCCTCGCTGTGGTAGCGGCAGCACTCAGAAGGATGGGTCATTATGTGTTCACATTTTTGGACAATTAGCTTCTCACAGCACCGTCCAAGGTACAACTACAGAGATCCATTCGTGACACATGTTCTCTCTTCAAGGAGCTAGGCATAACCATCAGCATCCTGAAATCATTTCCGATTCCATCCCAGAACCTGACCGTCATCGGAGCTCAACTCGACACCATTCGAGGGAGATCCTTCCTTCCCGAGAACAGAGCAGCGTGGCTTCAGGTCCTAGCGCAACACATCGCCTCAGCCCCCGTGGTACCAGCCAGAGCCCTGCTAAGGCTGTTAGGCCACATGGTGGTGTCTATCATCACGGTCCCCTTTTTGAGGCTTCGTATGAGGACGATCCAGTGGACCCTGCACGTTCAATGGGACCAAAGATGGGACAACTTAAACCTTGCAGTCTCCGTCACAAGACCGGTGCGACAGGAGCTTCAGTGGTGGATGATATCACCTTCCCTACTGGCAGGGATGCCATTCAGAATGGAGGCGCCAGACCAGATTCTGACATCTGATGCCTCAAACACAGGATGGGGGGGCTCATCTATGTGTCCCCAGGACACAGGGTTCCTGGTCTGTGATCTAGGAATCTCTCTACATCAGTGTTCTGGAAATGAGGGCCGTTCTCTACGCCATGCAGGCCTTAAGCTCAGTTCTCAAACCAGGATGCTTCCTGGTGCAGACAGACAACGTGTCAGTGGTATTTTATATCAACAAGCAGGGAGGCATACACTAATACCCCCTTTGCAGGGAAGCTATGCGAGTGTGGGATTGGCCCACATCTCATCACTTGATCATCTCGGCAGTCCATGTTCCCGGGGTTCAGAATACCTTGGCAGATGCTCTCAGCAGAACACAGTCAATAGTGCACGAGTGGTCCCTTCTTCAGTCCATAGTCGACGAACTGTTCGTCAGAAGGGGGACACCCGAACTGGAACTCTTTGCCTCTCCTGCCAATGCAAAACTGCCCAGTCTTTGCACGCTAGATCCTGTGCTTGGTGTTTTCTGGCAAGACGCATTGTCCCTTTCTTGGAAGGGGAGATTTCTCTATGCCTTTCCCCCATTTTCGCTCCTTCAGAGGGTCCTCCTCAAGGTGCAAGCGGAAGGGGCAACAATGATCCTGGTGGCACTACTATGGCCTCGACAGATCTGGTTCCCACTTTTGTAGCAACTAGCAGTGGAACCTCCCACCACCCTACCTCTGGGCACGTACTTGTTCTCCCAGGACAACGGGACCTTGGTCCACCCGAACCTGTGGTCTCTTCATCTTCATGCATGGCTCCTGAGGACTTAGTCAGGCTCCATTTCGGAGTCTCTGACAAGGTCACTGACGTTATTGTTGCAGCCAGAAAATCTTCCACGAGAGTGACATACACCATGAAGTGGAAGCGTTTTGGTCTGTGGGCCATGGTTCATCACCTAGATCCTCTGGCCTGTCCAGTGAATATTATCCTGGAGTACCTCATATCCCTTTTGGACTCAGGTTTGGGTTACTCCTCCATTAAGGTGCATTTGGCTGATCTTTCTGCCTATCACACCCCTGTTCAAGGCAGAACGGTGGCACAGTTGGAGGTAATCCGCGCCTTCCTTAGGGGTATACTACATATTAAGCCTCCCATCAGGGACACCATTCCCCCTTGGGATTTATTGTTTGTTGTAGAGAAGCTACCTCCGAACCAGCTGCGGATTGTGAGCAACGCTTTCTGTCCTGGAAAACTTTATTTTTAGTTGTTGTTACTTCTTCTCGAAGAATTTATGAACTTCAGGCCCTCATGTGCAAGGAGCCTTATTTGGTATTTCACAAGGAGTGTGGCCTTGAGAACCAATCCTAAGTTTTTACCCAAAGTAGTATCTGAGATTACCCTAAATCAGGACATCCAGCTCCCATTTATTTTCCTGCGTGTAAGAATAGGGGTGAGGCGCTTTTCCACACGCTTGATGTGCATCGGACTCTGCGTTATTATTTGTCCAGAACCAGGGACAGCGGGCGATCTGACCAATTGTTCACTTCCTTTGCCTCCAGAATCCTTGGGGCTCCTGTGACCAAACAGACATTGTCCAAGTGGCTAGTGCATTGTATTTCTTTTTGTTACCAAAGCATGACAAACCCCTACCAGGATCGGTCTGGGGGTCACTCAGCCAGAGGTGTGGCGGCTTCTTTTGCCGCATTAAAAAAACGTATCTGCATCAGACATTTATGTGTCAGCTACATGGCATACAGTCCACACCTTCATTCGACATTATATTCTGGACATTGCCTCGAGACACAGAGCAGGTTTCAGCCTCACAGTTCTGCAGGGTCTCCTCTCGTAAGAGATCTTCTTTCCCCTACTCTCCTGTTCACCTACCACCTGAGCCGTTGTCTTTAGTTTATACTGCTTGGGAATTAGTCCTGATTGTGTTATCTGCTGAAAGAGTTGACTCTGGAAGTAAGACAGTACAGTTACGTAAGAACTTCCATAACAGTAGATCTTCGAGAGAAGTTCTTGCAGCAGGTATACTTCCCTTCCTCCTTCCCCCTGGAGGTCTCTTGCTGTGAGTGAATAATATTGCCCTACTCTCATCAGTTTCTGTGATATTGCCCTAGGTTTTCTGCTCGGATCTCGTTATATCCAGTCACCAGAGTCTCTGACAGAAAAATAACTGGGGCACGCTGGGGACCACCCACCCTTTGTACCGTATGGGCAGTTGGTGGCGGTCCCTGCCTGGTACTGCTGGTTGGAAGTTTGCCGTGTGGTCCTGATGCTTGCTGATATCAGTCCTAATTGTGTTACCTGCTGCAAGAGCTTCTCTCGAAGATCTACTGTTACAGTAAGTTCTTACGTAACTGTCCTTTTTTATGGTTGAAGATGGCACAGATGGATTCTTTTGCAGTTTGGTAGTATGAATGATACCAGGTACTGGACATTCTTGTTTTGTGTTCCGTAACTGAGGCCCCAGCCCCTAACCTCACAGTTTCATCCAGACAAATTTCCCTTTTTAATGGGACACTGTCTGCCCTGTGTACTGTCACTGAGTTGCTGTGGTTTGTGACTCCCTTCTCATGTAGCTGGTTAGACAACACCATGCTGTGGACTTCTAAAGAGCAGGGCTTTTCTAATATCAGAGGCATGTTACTATTAGAGTTACAACAAACTTTAACCTTTCTAAGTTTTATTACTTTTTCTTTTTCTTGTTATTGATCTTCTAAAGATTATGTATAATGCAGTACTTATTTTACTGAATTTTCAGAAAGTATTTGACTGCCCTAAACTGACAGTCTGTGAGTTGCTGTGTTTATCACATAGCAGTCTGTTGCCAGGGAAAGCACTACTATGTCATAAACCAGAGCATTATGAGCTCCGTTGGGAAAACTCGAGTGCTTTTCATGTAGCCAGCCTTGATAGGCTGCAAAAATGTGCTGTAAACCCCGGAAAGGAAATCTAAAATTTCAAAAACTGCAACACCCAGTGGTAATAGCTGGAATGTTATGTTGATGAAAGCACCTACCGAAATGGGTACCAGCTTTTAATTGGTTAGGGTTGAAGAGCAGACTATGACATTAAAACAGCCTGCTTCCTAGAGTAAGTCAGAGAGGGTGGCAGCAGTTCCCCTCCTTGTCCTTATCCCACTTTTACCCTTTTAAGTAATGATAACATTACATGTAGTGAGTGGAATATATAGATTAGCTTACGTTCACAAACATATTTTCTTTCTTAACCCCATTTCTCCATCTTCATTTCCTCTGTTGCATCCAGTCCCAGTACCTTGCGCTCTGTGACATCTGCTGTAGCTGACAGTCGTCAAGAAAGTTTGTGGTTACTGTATGCAGCTTCTGCAGTACATTGTTGTAGCTTGACTGCCTGGTCTAGGGTCGGCATAAGATGAGATCGGCTGTAGGACTCTCTGATACACCATGGGAAGTCAGGCTGCTAAGCTGTATTCCAGTTCCTTATGCAGAGCCACTGCCATGTACCCTACTGTATTAAGATTTACAGCCGGATTTAAATATCATTTTGTGGGTGTATTTTCTTTACTTTTTAAAATCTGTTATGAGAACGAAACTGAAGGGTTGATGAAAAAAACCATGCCTGGGGGTAACTACTTATCATGGCCAGACACAGCTTTTGTTTGGAGAGCTAGAATCCTGCTTCGTAAAGTCAGGCTGTTACGATCGTTGCCTGTTACATGCCTACCAGCCTTACCAAGACAGCTGCCATATTCAGACTTTAAAATAAGCACTGTTTTCATTTCTCTGCTATGTTGAGGACGTCTCCCCTCCAAAGTGCATATATCCCCCCCCAGTTGCCCTAAAAATTAGATGGCCCATATGAAAAAAGTCCCTCCTATATACTGCACATAACCGTACTGAAAAGCTGTGCACACCAGCCACTCCTGAAGTTGCCACTTACAACTGGGAAACCAGCAATATTTGACCAAAATAATAAAACGCACACACTGCAGGCTGAGGAAAAGGTGGAATTTTATTCACACACGGGTAACCACCACATCATAGCACCTACTCACTTGGCTTCATCAAAGGGTGTGGTTAAAACTGCATACGTGTGGATTTAAATAACCCCAAGTGACATCAGTAACTAAATGTGCAGATGCATTTTAAAGCCACACATAACACAGTAGAAAAATACAGAGATACAAAACTTAGTGCACTGGTGAAAGATTAAGAAAAACATATACAATGCTGCATGTGAAACTAATTCATAACACTGGGAAGAATACCTCACTTTTTTCATTCAATAGAGAAGTTTCTAAAAACTGATAAAAGTTGTGCTATCTTTAGCTCTTCAGGGGAATGGATTTCACAGTACTTCTCTTTTCCCCACTCGTTATTGACAGAGGTAGGGCTAGCTTTTCAGATTCCATTTTGCCACTTGCAGCACTGGGTAAAGCCTAGTGAAGAGTACGTTTTTTAACGGCATGCAAGTGCTCATTTTATAGTCAGAATACTGCAACACTCTCTGAGTAGGGTAAGCCTGACTACAGCACCGAGTGGGATACTGTTTTTTTTGCTTCACTTTTATTTTTAAATATATACTTTTCTAGCACCCCAGGCCTGCCCTGGGAGCTTCCTTCCATCATACTCAATGCCCCGTTTCCACCTGTGGAACTCCTGCTGTCCAGCACTCCGGTCCTGCCTGTGCCTGCTCGTAACTCTGGTCCCTGGACAGGTAACATGGTGATACAAGCTCTTTAATGCCTTTCAGACCCTCTGCCTGTCTTCTTTCTGGCTATGCCCCAGATGCCTCTCCTTTTTTTCCCCATTCCTCTGGAGGGTAACCACCACTAGGGAGCAGCCTTTGTGCCTGATGTGTTTGGATTTGAGAACTGGGCAGTGCTGTAAATTTGAATTGTAACTGACCCGCCATAATCTGGACACCAGCTCTTGGCTGCGGAGCACTGTAGGATCAGAACATGATGGCAGTATTGTGCAGAACCACAGCACTGAGACTTTTTAGATAGCAGAAACATAATGTATAGATATTACAAATAATACACATGTAGGAACTAGTTCTGTGTTGTAAGACGCCAGTGTCCCATTATCATTATTATAGGTGGGGGACCCTCCCGCCTGCCCCTTAGCCTGACAGTGTCTGTTGGACTGCAGTCCCCCCCTTTCTCCCCCCTGTTTTTCCCCAACCTTTCCTCATAGGTATTCCTCCCTAGTACGTCCAGGGCTGTACCTTCTATTATAGTAATATTTATACGATTGCAGCCCACTGTATGCAACTTTATTTGTAAACCACTGTTGTAAATGCGTTCTTACTATCATCTGTAGTGCACCTGTATGTTACCACTGTTGTACCTCACCCTGTATTCACGTCTACCCGCCCGCCCTGCGACGAGGTGCCTTTGTAAATGAGTCCACGACTCAAAGGTTGTAAATCCGACTTTCAGATAAAATAAATCCCTAGTGCACTATCCC
Source organism: Neoceratodus forsteri (assembly GCA_016271365.2). NCBI lineage: Eukaryota > Metazoa > Chordata > Ceratodontiformes > Ceratodontidae > Neoceratodus > Neoceratodus forsteri. The sequence continues at coordinate 879,026,639 of CM057450.1, read as the reverse complement.
TTTTGTTTTTACCATTGATTTACTTCTAAAGAGACTACATATCCATTTTCATTGCCATAATTTGTAATGGCTGTTCTGTTCAGTCATTCGGACATGTCCTAGGTAAGCATCATCACTTAATTGGGGATCGGTATTTGTTCTAGTGAGCAGCTGAATATTTATATAACCAGCAGGTCTTGATCTTCTTGGTGTGGAACTCAAGTTTCTGCCTTAAAGATCTTAAAGATCCTTTGATAGATTTGAGTAGCAAAGCTATTTTTGATACTATGAATAATGTAGTGATCGTCACTGCATTTTGTGATGTTGTGATGCTATAGTGGGAGTTTCAGCAGTTTTCCTATTACGTTCTGAAACCTTTCTTGATGAGCTTCTGAAATAAAGGTTAACTGGCTTAGTTCAGTGGTAAATTGAAAAGAGTCCGTCTTCAAGCCTGTTTACTAGGTAAGCAATAATACCCGACAGGGTGGGCTGTGTTGGGCTCTACTGGACTTCTCAGAGGTACAATGAGGCCTGACACCACAGGCAGAGGACCTTATAGTCCCTGGAGGATATTAATGTGTTTAGAAAATGGGCCACTGTATTACATGTGGTTGAAAAAAATGTTCTAGGATCGTGGATATGTTGTTAATCCACACTCTTTGACAGGTACCTTGCTGCTTTAAGAATCGCCGGAAGTCTTCAAGCTGGCTCCTCCCACCTACCCGGGTGGTATAACCCTCGGCTCCACCCCATGACTCCAGATCTTCCTTTCTGCTGGAAGAGCCAGGTTGCCTCCCTCGTGCTCACGCATTTTGTAGGCCCTGGCTCAAAAACCTTCGATTATTCTGAAAATCCGTCTAGTTCGCATTCGCGATCACGGCTTCTTACCTTCAATTATGGAAGACAAGTCTTCCCCCGGATTTCGTCGGTGCCCATGCAGCCAGAAGATGTCATGCACTGATCCCCACACCACGTGTGTGTATTGTCTCTGTGTCGACCATGACACCTCAAAATGCAAATTGTGTCTCTCTTTCCATCCTGACGTCCTCGATGACTGTCTCGCATGCCTGAAGTTGGGGAGGCCGGAGAAACTGAACCCTCCAGTGAAATCCAAGGCGGGTCAGTAGGCTGTTTCCACGGCTCCGGGATCCGCCGAGCAATTTGAACACATGCAAGCATTTGAAGAGGAAGTGAGCTGCAGAAATGTCTCGGAGCTCCTTCGTTCCACTCGACCTGGGCTCCACCTTCTCGGGTTCCTTCCGAGAGTTGTGCCAGTCTCTCCCGACCAAGGGAAAGGGTCCTGCCGGCACGGACTCCTCTCGATCCCGTAAGCAGAAGAAGGATCTGGGATCATCTTCGTCCCGAGGAAGACGCTCTTGAGAGCGGGAGAGATCTCGTTCCCGGGAACATGCGGTCTCGACTTCGGTCGAGATGGCTTCTTTGGCCGCTGGCTTCTCAGCTTTGCCATCTGGTCAGCTGACCGAACCGTCGATCGACAATGTTGAAATTGTCATCAACCCGATCGATCCCATATCGCAGACTCTGGTCGACGATTCCCTTGATCGAACTCCGATTCTGACTGTCCCCGATGAGGAAACCCAGCCTGCTGGAACTCCCATTGAGGAAGTGGTCCCAGACCGCGGGAAATCGTCAGTCCCGCCGGCATCTCCTGAGCAACCAAGTCGGCCTGTCTGATCTCGATCAAGGTCTCAGACCCACTCGTCCAATAGGCTGAGCAAAAAGAGGCGACTCCATCGATCGTCATCGTCCTCGTCCTCCTCGGATGAGGAGAGGCTCTGGCGGAAACTCCATTGGCACTACGAGGACCTGATGTGGCAGCAGCTAATTTTGACCGGGCACAAGCCGACCCCGGCTTCTACCCCAGCCATTACTTGCCTTTCGCCTCCTAGGCCAAAGCCGACTCCTTCGGAGCCGATCAAGTCAGTTCCCCTGCCCGCAGAGCCAGTGAAACCTCCGGTTTGGCCTAAACCGGTCTCTCCACCGATTATGGTGGATTATACAATGGTAGGTGAAAATCCTGTAACCTCATTGGTCAAAACATTTCACATGACCGTGGGTAAATCCTGCATAACCCACGGCTGAGGAATGACAATTATAAAAAACATAATTAAATATATTTTAAATTTATTTTACATATGGTTCCATTGTATAATCGCAGTAAGGCACTCCAGGGTGTGGGTTAGTGGGTGATTTACCCACTTCTTGTGTGGTTAAGTCACTCGGCTGCGCCTCGTGACACACCACACAAGGCATGGGTAAATTCCCAATAACCCACACCCTGTTGTGCCTTACTGCTTAAACCACCGCCTAAGCAGCCTGTGGGAGGGTCTCCTTCTAAAGAAGACAGGTCGGACACTGGGCTTCCCCGGCGTTTCTCGGTCACGGTCACCCCAGACCGCCCTCGTCGGGTCGAAGGTGACCTAGGCAGTCGACCGTTATTTCCAGATTCGTCAGATTCGGATGTCACCAGCCAGCATTCTCATCCAGGGGATGACAAATCACCCGGTGGGGTAGAGATGGAGGAAGGTCCCTCGTCTTTTCAGGGCATTCTTTGCCTCATCTCTGAGTCCATAGGGATGCCCCTGGAGCCTATCCAGAGAAAGGCAGAGTACCCTCTCACAGACATCCTTAAGAGAGGGGATACCCTGACGGAGGCCTTTCCAGTGGCCGAGGCCATAGTGGGCCCGGCTCTTGAACTTTGGCAGCACCCTGCCTCTTGTCCAGCTCCATCTGTACGTATGGCCGACAAGTATGCGCTGCCTATGGGGTCCCTTGCGGGGTTCACAGAGCACCCTTCGGCCGAGAGCCTAGTGACCGCCTCTGTGTTCAGGCATACTGGTAGTTCTACCAATACTGACCGACCTCCTAAGAAAGAGTCCAAGCTGTTGGACCATTCAGCCAGGAAGGTCTATGCCGCTTCTTCCTTGGGCCTTCGTCAGGCAAGTTCAGCCATCATCTGGGGGCGGTGGTGGATGGGGAGGAGGGGAAGGTGGCCCTACAGGGGGACCTAGAGGCTCTGGAAAGATGGTCTATAAAGTGGAAGGTCAGGTTCAATGCAGGGAAATGCAAGGTACTGCACCTGGGGGTCAGAAACCCGAGCCAAGTGTACACCCTGGGGGGGGGGAATGCTACAAGTCTCGATGGCTGAGAGGGACCTGGGGGTGGTGGTGGATGTCAAGATGAACAACTTGGAGACTTGTAGGAGGGCAGCAGCCAAGGCCAACAGGATGCTGGGTTGCATCGCTAGGGGTATCACCTCCAGAAGGAGGGAAGTGATACTCCCTCTGTGTAACTGAGTGGTGAGGCCACACCTCGAGTACTGCATGCAGTTTTGGAGGCCACAGTTAAAGAGGGACATTAAACTCCTGGAGAGGGTCCAGAGGAGGGCAACCAAAATGATTTGGGGCTTGGGGGACAGGACCTATGGGGAGAGGCTCAAAGAGCTAAATATGTACACATTGGAAGAGAGAAGGGACCGGGGGGGACATGATAGAGGTCTTCAGGTACATGAAGGGGTGAATAGAGAGGAGCAGTCAGGGTGCTTGAAGGAAGGAGGAGGGGCAACTAGGGGCATGGATGGAAGCTGGAGGGGGAGATTCAGGGGAGAAAGGAGGAGGTGCTACTTCACTGAGAGGGTGGTGGAGCCATGGAATGCGCTGCCCAGGGGGCTGGTGAAGGCAGAGACGGTGGAGGGTTTCAAGAGAGGGTGGGACAGGTACAGGGGAAGGGTTCTGGAAGCAAAATCCAGTGCAGCGAGAATATCCGGAACTGGGAAGGGAGAAGCCAGAGAGGGCGAGGGGGCAGCAAGGTTAGCTCCCGGGGTGGGGGCTGACCAAACGAGCAGACACGAAAGACCGTTAGGCCTATTCTGCTGGCATTTTAGTATGTTAGTACCATGGCACACTTCTCCCATGCCCTTCTAGGGTCTCTGGATGAAGTCCTCCCGCATCTCCTCGCGGACATGCAGACCACGGTCAAGCAGGTCTAGGACCAGGGCCGAGCTGTTGCCAAACAACAGCTTCAGATGGCCCTGGACATTAGGGACTCTTATGCCGTTCGATGGCAGCCGCAGTTGCCTCTCGTCGCAGGGCTTGGCTGAGACTCTCCTCCTTCCCAGCGGACACTCAGCACAAACTAGTTGACGTGCCTTTCCTAGGGACTGACCTGTTCTTCCCAGGAGTGGCTGGTCACCTTCAGCGCATTGAGCAGTCCGATGCCACCTTGGACGCTACTTCTGCCAAGGGCTCTTCGGGCAAGAGCCAGCAGAAGAAAAAGAGGAAGCCTTTTCAGCATTCTTCCCCTGTGGCTCAGCAGTCCTCCTTTCAAGGAGGACAGCAACGACAGCAGCAGGCTCAAGCTTGGTGCGCCCGGCCCAAGCCCAGGCCTTCCCAAGCCTGTAAAGGAGGCTGTGGTTCCAGTCTTGGATCCTCCTCCTCCAAGCCTGGTCAGTGACGGGACAGGGGCTGCCGCCCTTTCTCCCGTCACGCCAGCTCTGGGTCCTCCCATGGGGGGGCTCGCTCCACCACTTCCTTTCTGCCTTGTCCGCTGTTACCATGGACAGGTGGGTTCTCGAGGTGGTCGGACAGGGACTGCCCTTGGAATTCGAACAGTACCCTCCAAGCTGAGCCTGTGCCCCTCAGGAGGAAAGAGCATCTGCCCAGTCTTGCTCAGCTCCTCCTCAAGGAGGAAGTAGCCCGAGTGGTGGATCCTCCAGCAGACCCAGGCTTTGTCTCCAGGTACTTCCTGGTGCCCAAGTAGATGGGGGGCTGGCACCCCATTCTAAATCAGCATGACCTGAATCAATATCTCAGGTCACATCCTTGGAGCAAAACATATGGTTCTGTTCACTGGATCTACAGGACGCGTTCTTTCATGTCCCAATCTGTCCGTCCCATCAGTGGTTCCTCCACTTCAGGGTTAAAGGGACCCTGTATGAGCTCCAAGCCATGCCCTTCGGCCTGTCATCGGCCCTACGGGTCTTCACCAAATCCATCGCAGTGGTGGTGGCCCATCTCAGGCGTCCGGGGGGGGGGGGTCAAGATTTATCCTTACCTCGACAATTGGCTCCTAGCAGGTTCCACCCGACAGGAGGTGGAGAGGTCCAGGGACCTAGCCCCCCCCCCCCAGACCTGCTCCCAGCTCAGCCTCCTGATTAATGAGGCCAAGTCGGAACTCATGCCTTCTCAGGTGATGGGCTTCATCGGGGCAGAGTTCGACTCTTGTCATGCCAGAACTCGGCTCCCAGCGGACAGGGCGGAGGTTCTCTCCTCCTTTGCCCAATTATTTCTGGTTGGGCAATTGCGCCCTGCCTGGGACTTTCTGCGCCTTCTGGGTTACATGGTAGCATGCACCTCAGTGGTCCATTAGGCCTGGTTGCACATGCGCCCCCTCCAATGGGAGCTGGCCACCCAGTGAACTTAGTGCCACGGTCATTTCGACCAGCTGATCACTGTAACCCAGAAGATGTAGGACGCTCTCCACTGGAGCAAGGAATCCCATATATCCTTCCCGAGCTGACCATCATCTTTACGACCGATGCCTCTCTCATGGGCTGGGGAGCCCACATGGGGGACAAAAGGGCCCATGGGCTCTGGACCCCCGAGGAGTCCCGATGCCACATCAACCTGTTGGAGCTCAGAGCAGTCAGACTGATACTGTCAGCTTTCGCTCCTGAGCTCCGGGGTCTAGTGGTTCAAGTCCAGATGGACAATACCATGACCATGTACTACCTCAACAGATAGGGCAGCACGCACTCCCATCTGCTGTGTAGGGGGGTGCTCCGCAACTGGACCCTCGTGAGCAGTCTGGAGGCAGATGATCTAGCCATCCATGTGGCAGGAGCCTCAAACCATCTGGCGGATGCTCTCAGCCGCTTAGGCGAGACATCCCATGAGTGGTGTCTCCATCCAGAGGTAGCTTACAACCTGTTCTCCCACTGGGGCAAACCGCTGGTGGACCTGTTTGCCTCCAGGGAAAACACCAAGCTGAAGCTGTTCCACGCCCGCCCCCCTCAGCAGGGCTTGCTGCAGGGGGATGCATTCTCAAGGCCATGGACCCCAGGCCTCCTCTGTGCCTTCCCTCCATTTCCCTTGAATCCACAAGTGCTCCTCAAGGTGAGGAGAGTCAAGGTGAAGGTGATCCTGGTAGCCCCAGACTGGCCATGCCAGTTCTGTTATCCAGATCTCCTCAGTCTCAGCTGCAGGCCCTCAGAGCGGCCTTGTACATGCCCGGACCTGTTCTCTCTCAGTCAGGGGAAGGTATACCATCCGGACCTTCAATCCCTGCACCTCACAGCCTGGTACCTGAGCGGCTAGAGTTCCAGGCTTTGGGTCTTTCCGAGGATGTCTGCACCGTGGTGGAGGCATCCAGAAAGGAATCAACCAGGAAATGTTACGCCTTCAGGTAGAAAAGATTTTCCATTTAGTGTCAGGGCAAGGGCCTGGACCCTCTGTCCTGTCCCGTGGCTAGCATTCTCGACTACCTTTGGTCTCTCTCCAAAGGGGGGTCTTCGGTCATCGACCCTTAGGGTGCACCTGGCAGCCATCTCTGCTTACTGGGAGTGGGTCGGCCAGCCAATGGCGCAGGAGATAGTGGTTGGGCGCCTTTTCAAAGGCCTGGATCACATATCCCCTCCGCTGCGTGAACCTCCACCTCCGTGGGATTTTCTGCTGGTATTGGCAAAGCTCGTGGGCAAGCCATTCGAACCTATGCACAAGTGTGAGTTGTCACACTTGTCGTGGAAGATGGCCTTCCTGGTGGCTATCACATCTGCCAGGAGGACAGGGGAGCTCCAGGTGCTTTCGGTGGACTCCTTACCTGGTCTTCCACAGGGACAAGGTTGTCCTGCGCCCCCACCCAAAATTCCTTCCAAAGATGGTGTTGGAGTTTCACCTTAACCAAATGTTAACTCTCCCGGTATACTACCCCAGTTACACCTCGGAGGCCGAGTACAGGCTCCATACTTTGGACCTGAGATGTGCTCTCCCCATTACAAGGAGAGGACAGTGAAAATTCGGGGAGAGGTTCGCCAGCAGTTTGTCATCTATGCTGAAGCTACCTCTGGCAGACTTGCAGCAAAATGGACTATTGCACGGTGGATCACATCATGCATCAGTCTGTGCTATGAGTTGGCGGGCAAGGAGCCTCCCAGAGGGATAAGAGCTCATTCTACCTGCCATACCGCTGCGTCGGTGGCTGCTTCCAGTGACATCCCTATCCAGGAAATCTGTCGGGCTACTACCTGGAAGTCAGCAAACACCTTTATTACCCATTACCACATCGACCTTGAGTCACGCCGAGATGCTGGTTTTGGGGCCTTGGTTCTCCAATCTCTGTTCCCTAAGTAGGGGGCATGTGCCTTGCCTCCCTCCTCCCAGACAACTGCTAGGAGTTTGCCAAAGAGTGTGGATGAATAACATATCCACGATCCTAGGAAAAACAGCTTACTCGCCTCTAACACTAGTTCTAGGTGTGGTATATGTTCATCCACACAGACCCACCCGACCTCCCCAGCTGTGGACGCACAAACCTGGCTTCCAGCAGGCTAAGATCTGGCGTCTTGGGGCGGAGCCGAGGGTTATACCACCCGGATGGGTGGGAGGAGTCAGCTTGAAGACTTCCAGCGATTCTTAAAGCGGCAAGGTACTTGCCAAACAGTGTGGATGAACATCTACCACTCCTAGAACTACTGTTACAGGTGAGTAATCTTTTTTTTTTCTGTTTAAATGTTAAAACTGTTATGTTTCATTTATTTTGTAAAAAAAAAAATAGTTCCTCCGCATGCATTAGAATGGTGTGTTTGAGCTGGTTGTCATGGTTACCCCCCCCCCCACACACACACACACACACACACATGCAGCGTTGTCGCCCAGGAAACAGTACCAGTGTCTATGTGAGGGAACTAGCATCCCCTTTCCTACCCCCGCCTGACATTATATACTTAGTTCTGATTCTCCCCAACCGCATATTAGAGCCCGTAGGTTTTTTAGTTTTTTTTCGTTGTTTAGTATGCATCAGTTCACTTGGATAATATTGTTTTTATGGAAGAGAGACTGGTGGTGGGTCCCGACCGCGCTTCCGGGCTGTTCCTATGCAGAGCCCTGTCCTCCAGCCGCATACCTGCTTATTGTACTGCTGCAAACCAGTAGCAGCTCTCCATCTGCGGTAGGCGAATCAAAGAAACTACTGAGCCTGTCATGTTGTTTGGGCTGGTGGCTGGAGGATTGGGATCCTGGTTGGCGTAGGAACAGCTGAGAAGCTGTTCAGAGGTGCACAATTGAGAGAAACAATCTGTTGTTCTTTCTGTCCCCGACCACAGATTTAAACCTGGAGGTTTTTTTTTGTTTATTTGCTAAACAAGCAGCAGTTCATGATGCGAGCGGGACGGGAGGAGTAGCAGGCAGGTAGCAGATCCATGCCACCACCCATCCACCATGCCATCGCTAGAACAGTGACTTTTGAAGTGAAGTGTGCACAGCCTTTTTTTTTTTTTTAATGTTTCATTTACAAACATTGGTATGTGATTTCATCTGCAGTTGGGAATGGGGATACTGTGATCTTTGGTGGTTTGGGAAACACCAGATTAATGGTTCAGTAGTCGGTGTGCAGTCGCAGTGCTATTCTGCAATAAGGTAAGCACCATGACTGTTTTCACCGAAGACAGTTTACATTTCCTTTTTCATTACATGGTGTACAGAACAAAAATATGTGGATATGCCACACTTTCTGCCTGATGAATGTGGTAACTGCTGTTGTGGTGACAGTCTGAGTCCAGGGGAAGGGGTCTCGCTAAGGGGAAAACAAACCATAGCGGTATTTGCTTTCTGAAAATTGCATTGGCTCAGTACTATCGGAAAGAAATGAGGCCACAGAGACTGGGATTCGTTATTTCCCAGTCTCCGTTGCCTTATACTGGACCGGCTGGTTGCTTGTTTTAGCCAATCAGCAACAACATTTCTCTTTACCCATTTTCTAATATCCCTTTGCTCTTCATTCCAGGTGGACCAGCGGGCTGGCAGATCTGAAGATGCTGCACACAATGGCCCTGTGAGTGGCGTCAGCAAAAGCAGCACATCCAAGACCCATCAGGGCCAGCACAAACTCAACCCCCCAGGACCATTAAACTCAGGATTGGCACCCCATGCTTCTGACCCCCAATTAGCACGCCCCCCACAGTCAAACTCCCAACTTCCACAGCCCTCTCACCCACAAGGCCCCCAGCAACCGAGATCCCCCCAGCGGGAGCCACAGCGTGTGTCTCATGAACAATTCAGGGCAGCTCTGCAGATGGTAGTGGACCCAGGCGACCCAAGGACCTACCTGGATAACTTTATCAAGATAGGAGAGGGATCGACAGGTATCGTCTGCATTGCTACCGTGAAGAGCACAGGCAAGCTGGTGGCTGTGAAAAAGATGGACCTCAGGAAACAGCAGAGGCGAGAACTTCTTTTTAATGAGGTAGTGTATTTGGTGAAAGATACAGCTGGCAGGGGTTTCTTTTACTACCCATTATTGATCTGTGGATTACCTATGTGCTCTGTAAGTCTGATTCCTTACCAGAGCTATTGTCTGATCTGTTAGGAATGTAGTGTTAATGCATTATCGGAGTGGTTACAGATACATCACCAGTATGCCAGAATGTTAATGTTGATTGTCAAAACATAGCACACCAGCTCTGTTACTGTGCCCCCAGTTCTGCATAAAAGTCTTACATTTCGCCACCCCTACTCCGTGTGTAAGACTCCCTATCCCTACCTGTGTATAGGAGTATAGTATGGTACTTTTTGTCCATGGAAGGCTGGAGCTTACATCAGAAAACATGTACCTCTAATGAACGTTACCACCATGGGCCTGGGAAACTGGGACCAGGAGACATCAATATCCACAGGGTTGCCAGTAACAACAAACTACTCATAAATGCATTGTCCATGCCAGGTGCTGGCATCTAACAGGTCAGTGTTTATTTTTAAACAGATGGTGCACATTCTGTTGTGGCTAACCTCCTTTAGCAGCACACACACACGCCTGTTTTAGTTGATCTGGGAGGGATCTACACCGTTCCACATGTTCTCTGATTAGGACCGGCACTGCTTCTTCACAATTATTTGATTATGGCCCATCTCCCATTATGAGATGCAGAGAGTGATCATTCTCCCCTGAACAGGTGTGTGGTGGCAGTCTCCCCCAAGCAAGGTAAGACACTACTCTGGGTGGCTGCACATGTGTACGTATAGCATTTGTGCCGGGTGGTAGCATTACATTAAACACTGGAACCAGCTTATGTTTCACATAGTTTGTCACACCAGTTGGTCACCCTAACAGGTCCTAGCGACATTTCTTCGCAATGGCCTCTGTCGCCTGGCCCAGCCTCAGTGGGACTTTAACTGATACCGACTTTTGCCAGGCTCCTGTCCCTCATGATCTAGTTACACTGTACGGACCAGTACCATACAAAGGGGTTACCTATTCACTTGGGTACCAGTCCACTTCTGGAGCTGCTCGTGAAGGTGGACTCTTATATTGCTCCCTCTTTTGTTTTCCTGCTGGGAGTGGACCCACATGAACTCCTTGTGACCTCCTTTAAGAGGAGGCCTACCCCTATTTCCAGGTGCCATTTGGACTGTGCTGGATGTGGTGCCCCCATCAGGGCAGGGTTAAATGGGTGTTTTTCTCGTGGGACTTCAGACCACCAGAGGAGCGAGGAGGGACTGGGGTCCCTCAAAGACTTCCCCCTCTCTGAGGTGGTGGTTTTGAAAGTCTGGAGGCATTTTGTTTTCCTGCTCTGGACCAGGTTGTAATGCTAGTAGACCTAGCTGGCCTCCTCCCTTAATAAGGGGGAAGGATGGAGTCAGAAATATTCATGTCTTGGCTCCCTGGTTAAGCCAGAAGGCTGTAAAACACAAATACCCAGACACCATGTTTTGTAGCTGAGGCCCAACATTAACCAAAAAAAAAAAAAAAACCTCTCCAGAACCATGTTAACCCTTCAGGTGTCCCCTGGTAACCTGTCGTGAGCTGGGAGAAGAGAGTGGGCGGTTACACGTTTTTCTTTTTCCATGCCTATATTACTCACTGAGTTTATCTCCTTAATCTGATCCTATGGGGTTTTTAATGCCCCAAGAGAGGAAATCCATTAATCAAATTGCCAATTGCTTTTTACCGTTGTCCCAACAGACTTCATGGGCATCTAAATGGCATAATAGTTTATCTTTGTGATCATCCCTGTTATAATATTGTGTCAAAAATGATGGTCTCTTAGCTATTTGTTGCTGTTTGATTGCCATTTTTCTTATTGTAATTTATTATATCTATTGCTTCAAAGCTTACAGAAATCTTTCAAGCACATAAAGACTGCAGATACCCCCACCTTTAAAGAGCTAGTAGCGTCAACAATAGTAGCAGAAAATGTTATTCATTTTTTTTAAGTAGTCAGTTGTTACGTTTTATTTCTGAAACATTTGTATGTTTCCATTTGCTAATTTGAAGGTCTCCTACCTGATAGTACTACCAGCTGTAATGTAAAGAGAAGTACTTTACCTGGAGACTGACCTATCTAGTCCTGTTCCGCTTCATATGTCATGAGGACATCACAAGTGACCGATGGTGCAGTAGGTGATTGGCTCTTCTTTGCTGTTGTGATGTTGCACTCAGTGAGGTCACAGGTCTGATGATGTATGAGGAAGAATTGAGCTAGGTATGTCAACCTCCAGGTTGAGTGCTGTTTCACACATTACACCAAGTATTGTCAGGTAAAAGCGAGGGGGGGGGGATTCAGATATGAGAAGTATTATGAACTGGATGAAAGAAGTGCTGAAACTTAATTGGCTGAGAGCATTCCCTACCCGTGATGATACTGAACCATAAAATCACAGGTAGAAATTAGCTCCTGCCCGCAGGTTTTTAAATTACTTAAGTATTACTCTGCCTGTCTACGAACAGTCATACCTGGCTTCAGCCCACTGAATGCGGCTCCACTTAGCTCTCACAGTTTTCCTCTTAAATTGTTTTTCCCGTGATAGCTTTTACCCTCTGGTTCACCCTACTATTCTATTTATTTATTTAGTTAAACATCAGTTTAGAAACCTTTGAGCCAGAGGCTCATTTACAAAGGTACTCGTCACAAAGAGGACATCAGAACAGTAGTACAAGGGACACAGTACTTACAAACAAAAAGTTACAGTTCAATTACAATTTTGTTACAATAGAGTACAATCTCCAACGAGCAAAAGATAACAAAAGGTGCAAAACTTATGGTCGGGGGAGAGCTGGTGGGGGTAGAAGGGAGGGAGATAGGGGAGGAGGAATAAGTAGGGAAAGGAAGGGGGGGAGCCGCTCAGTGAGCATTGTCAAACAGAGTATATATATATATATTTTTTTTTTTTACACTAGGCTAGCAGCAGTTGCATTTGCGAGAGCTAAGCAGGAAGTTTCTGAGCCTGGGCTTAAAGCAAGCTAAGGTTAGAGGGTTTGAGACACTGGCAGGGAGGGAGTCTATCCCCACCGCCACCAGAGTGACTGCCATGTCCCCTGAACATACCTCCTCACAGGTTCGCCCACAGATTGCTCCCCTTGGTGGAGCCAGAGGGGGAGGGCTTTTCCTCCCTCCCCCAAACACATATCCAGAGTGTGAGAGGCATTTGAGTGGTGGTGCAGGTTCGGAGAGGTGCACAGTGTGCCAGCCAACCCTCGGTCCCTATTTCTGTTTTCTGGCAGTCCCAGAGCTCTGGTGATGCAGAGGGCACATGTGCATGGAGTTGCATATGCTCTCTGGAACCATTGCTCCTTCTACCCACCCGACATTCTGTCAGCCTCCTGGACAACTAGCTTTGCCACCTGGCCTGCACCTGGTGGCAGCCAAGAACTGGGAAGGTGCTTCACCCCAGTCCAGGAGAGGAGAGGCTGACAGGTGACCATTCAGTCCTCTCCCAGCCCTCTGCCCTGCTGAGCCCCAAAGACAGCGGGGAAAAGGTCAGGTGCAGACAGCGCTTCAGCCCTTTACGCCACTCTGCAGCCTTTCCTTCTAAAATTAACTAGTTTATCTTTTAATGTTCTTTCACCAGTTTAAAAACAATTAAAAAAAATGTTTTTGAACTATTATTTGTGTCTTTTTTTTTTTTTACTTGACTGTGGGATCTGGTTCATAATCACAGGAATTCACTCCAGGGCGTGTTTTATCATAGGATATCATCACATTTCAGTGTGTAAGCCTCTCTGCTTCACCTTGTGCATCACAAGGCACCCGAAGTGTGTCGCTATCCTGTAATAAAACTTGGTCTGTCATGTGTCGCTGCCTGATTTTAAAATGGGCCCCAGAAGTACTGGAACCTGATTGGTTGACTGACAGTGTTGGCCATGGGTAAATCCCTGCATAACCCATGCATAAAGTGCCAGTCAACCACATAAAAAAATTAGATCATTGCTTCTGCATGAAAATATTGAATCAAACATTTTACCCATCTTCCATCTCTGGAGAATTAATCTTCTCCCTAGATTCCCACTAATGGGTCTGTGCCGGAGATGCTAGGAACCAGAACTTTTCTGAAGGGCTTGCGGTGTGGATTAGCCCCATGCACACATCACCACTTGTGCCTGCTGGTATACAGTGGCACAAGCCCCGACTGCCTCAGTTCTTTTTTTATCCCGTCATCAAGTGTGCAGCAGCAGTGTAACCACTGTCCATGTTGAGGCCAGAACTTCACTGTCTGTATGACAGCATTCCGTTCTTGAGTTTTAGTTTAAAAATACACTACAGTTTGTTATTTTTCTGTCAGTTCCACAAAAACTTAGTTTTCTGTCAACTGTACCTCATGCAAACATTTGACAACCATGGAAGAAGGTAGGGGTCTTGAAAAGCAAGTTGCACTGGCAACGGGGCTGTGGCTGACCACCACCTTTCTCTAGGCAGGTGCTTGGGCAGTGAGTAGTCTGACACCTGGGAGGATGGACAGCCCTCTTAGAGTCATAAAAACAAACTGTCTAGTTCCAGCAAATGCTCTGTTTCGGGGTCTTTGTACTGTGTGGCCTCGACCTCTTCCCATATAAAGGGAGGAAAAGGCACCAGTAGAGGTCATCCTCTGGTTGTGCTGCTGTGAGGCTGTCAAATTCTGTGGACCGTTACCCCACCGTCGTCACTGATGACACGGGGTAGCTGGGCCTGTGAGGTTGAGGTCTCTATCTCGAAGCAAAGTTCTTTTCTGCCCAATAAGGGGACTCCTGTGGGCAGCATAGCCATCATGCAGCTCTTATGGAGTGGTAGATGCAGCGTACAAGTCAACAAGTGCCATTTTTGGTGCAGGCTCCTGACCTCTTGGGGTCTGTTGAACTGGCACCATTTTTGATGCCGCTTGACTTAGCCATGTGACTGACTGTGACTTCAGCCTATTTGCTTGGGCCATTGTTGGCACTGTCAATGCCTACACCAGCTATGGTGTCTCCTCTGTCCCATCCAGGGATGGGGAAGCCATGGTACCATTGCTGGGTCCTTCAAGGCTGGTGGGGTTGTGGACAGCGTTAGTGGTGCCATGTCCGGTGCCAGGGTTGGGCTGTTCAGGGCCTACTCTGGTGCTGGTGACAACCCTGCTGGAATAGTTCCCTTTGGGGATGGTTCCAGGGCCGTTCTTAGTGCCTCCACTGTTTCAAAGGCCCCACTCGAGGCTGGTATTGCCAGTATTGCTGGGGCTGGGGCTGAGAATGACAGTCATAGTGCCTTAGTAGGTCACCACACACTCCACTAACAATGAGATCTTACTTCGAGGGGGCTCTTGCAGTAGGCCACACCAGTAGGACTGAAGCCACCAGGCGACAGGACCCCACGGAAAACTTCTAGCTAGCAGTCTGTCATGGGTGACCACCCCCACCAATGTTAGCACGTTGACATCCGCGTATCCTATGAAAGGGGGTGTTCCACCACACCTACCTCAGTTCTTTCCCACGTCAACCCGCGCACATCGGACCTTTTTGGACGCCAGCTACAGTCGACTGCCATTTTCTTGCGCTTACTGCACTTTTTATGTTTGGTCTTTACAGTACTCTAAACATAACATTTTCAATGTTTCTTCACAAAATTGTATGTCTTCTCCTCCAGCTTCATCTTCCAGTCACCCAGCTAAGTGTGCCTGCGGCAAACAGATACCTGCCAAGGATGGCCACTGCATGCCTGATCTGCCTAGGCCCCAGCCACGACACTGAAGCCTGACAGTTTCGCCAGGACTTCAGCCAGGCCACTCGGAGACTTTGTTTGAAGATCTTGGAGCGCTACTTCCTCAAGCAGAAGTGGGCTGCGATGGAAGGAAGGACCTACAGGCCAGGAATTCTTCAGCATTCCCCGGCGTAATCCTCTTGGGCCGTCTTCTTCTTCCTCTCGGAAGAAGACATTGAGCAGGAAGCACAAGCACCAGGACAAGCACCGTGATCGACCTCAATCAGCCTCTCACTCGCGGTCTCCTCACAGACCGGCCACTTCTGGGTCTCCCTCCTGCGGGGATTTGGCCCCTCTAGTCCTTTCTTCCTCTGGGCTCTCAGTGGCTCAGCTGTCCGCCCTTTTTCCATCTCAGGTGGTGATTCTTCAAGGCAGCAGGCTTCGTCCTCTGCCGCATAGCCCCTGACACTCAGGCCCTTAGTTCCCACAGGTTCTCAGACAATTAGCTCTGCCAGTTCTAGGTCTTCTGGCGGTGGTTTTTAGACCATCGCTCCCCTCCCACCCCCACCCCAGCCAAGGCATTACCTTCATCGGTGCCCTATTCTGGGATCGACTTTAGCTCTGACAGGCATTGCCCATGGCAGGTGCTCCCTCTTCATCCTCGCAGCGTTGCCTCTGCCCTTGCTTCGGGGGTCCCCCCGGCACCACCCTCATCCATAGGGCCCATGTCGGTTCCCTCGCCAGCACGTCGTCAGCCTTCGCCAGTCAGGATGACACTGATTTTGCCGATGCCTCAGCTGATGACTCCACAGCCATCGTCACCTCAGCCTTTACCACAGCCGGAGCCTGCTGAACCTCCTCTGGGCCCGCAGCTTGTGCCTGGTGGACCTGTGCCTGAGTACCCTGTGCTGGCTCCCCGCCAACATATCCTTACCTGCAGCCACAGTACCCTTATCCTGTGGTATACAATCTACTCCCACCGGTGGATTACCATGCTCTTTTCTTGGCCTGGTGGTCCATCTTCAAAGACAGGGACATGTCACCCTGACGGCCGCTGACCCCCAGTCCTCTCCGGTACTCTCACCCTCAAGACCTGGACCGGGAAGAGTCCAGTGGCTCCTGCACCTTGAGGTTATCCAGGGGCACCCTGGCACCAGCTTTGGTCCATGTACGGAGGACCCCCGTCCTCCTGTGCGGGTCCCCAATAGTGAACACTCAGGGGATGAATCTTTCTCTTTGGAGTCATCTGAAGGCTCCATTTATTTCTTTGACAGACAGGAGCAGCCTCAGGAGGCCTCTAAGTCTCTTCCTGATTACCCAGCCTTCTTAGATGTTATGTGTCATATTCAGACCCTCATGGGTTGGGAAACTGAGGAGCTGGACCCTGAGCGATACTGGCTGGCAATTTACTTGCGTAAGAAGGATACCCTCCCCTTCGTGGTACACCCTCTGATTGACTCTACGAAGATGTCACCAAGGTGGCATGGAACCACCCCTCTACTACTGACTTTGCCCAAGAAGGCAGACCACCTCTACCACTCCCTGGTGGGTAAGCTCTTCTTTGGCGACCACCCTGAGGCAGACTCAATGGTCATCAGTGCAGTTTGTGACTGCACTAAGAAGCCCAAGCATCTCAACACCCACCTTCCTGACCGGAAATCTAGGCAGCTTGACCAGTGGGGCAATTGCATGTATGTGTCCACCACTTTGGCTGTTAGGGCCATAAATTATTTGGCCCACATGGTACAGTACCAGAATGCCTTCTGGGACCAGGCAAGGGACCTGATACAGACTCCCCTGAAGACTCTACCAAAATTCGGCTGGCCCGGTTGTTGAAGTCAGGGTCAGATGTTGGCAATCATGTTCTGCAGGCGCATACAGTGCCGTAAACACCTTTGGGTGTGAGGTGGCGATAGAGGGCTGCCTTTGCTGCCATTTGTGGCTCAGTGTGTCTGGCTTTGCCCCTGATGTTCAAACCAGCATCTTAGATGCCCCTTTCTGCGCGGCTCTGTTCTGTGCGGGGGTGATGTCCAGGACATCATCTCCAGGCTACAAGAAACTGTCAAGACTCTTTGGTCAGTTCACTCACTCTACCACTCTCAGCCCCAGCCGACCAAGCATCAGTCCTTTTGCCGGACCTCTCAACAGTCTACCAAAGGCCAGCAGCCTCCCTCAAGCGCAAGGCCCACACACCTCCAGCAGCGGCCACCCCTAGGGGCCCCCCTGAATGCCTGTGACCACTCTGCCTATCTCCAGGTCCACCGCCTGACTCCTTGTCCACCCACCCTCAGTCGAGGCCCTGGGGAGGTGGTTGGGGGTTAGTTCTCCCTTTGCCTAGAGGGGTGGTGAGTAATGACCACAGATCAGTGGATGGTCCAGCTCATAGAGCATGAGCGCACCTTGGAATTTCTAGAACCCCCTCTGGAAAAAACTCCCTCACCCTCCCATTATCTGGTGTCCCACCTCTCCCTCATTCGGGAAAAGATTCACACCCTCCTGCACAAGACAGCCATAGAGCCTATCCCTCCGGCTCAAAGAAACAAGTGATTTTATTCCCACTTTTTTCTCGTCCACAGGAAGACCAGAGACCTGAGGCCAATCCTAGACCTTAGCAACCTGAACATGTTCATAAAGTACAAACACTTCCAAATGGTTACCCTCCATGGGTTGCTACCCCTCCTTCATCAGGGGGACTGGCTTTGCTCCCCGGACATGCAGGATGCCTGTCAGCATATCCAGGTCTTCCCGGCTCACCACCGTTTCCTTCGCTTCCAGGAGGACCACTTTCAGTTCTGAGCCCTCCCTTTTGGCCTCTCTTCGGCACCCTGTGTCTTTACTAAGTGCTTAGTTGTGGTGGCCGCAACACTCAAGAGACAGGGCTGCTGTGTCTTCCCCCTACCTGGATAACTGGCTGTTGACAGGCCCCTCCAAGGATTGTCTGCTTCAGACCCTAGACTGCACCTTCCGGCTTTTCCAGGCTTTGGGGATAGCAGTCAATTTACCAAAGTCTTGCCTCTCCCTGTGCCAGCACCTGCTGTATATTGGGGCTGTTCTGGACACCTCCCAAGGTAGGGCCTTTCTGCCAGAGGACATAGCGGAGCACCTGATAAAGCAGGCCTGTTTCATCTCCTCCAGATGGTAGATCCTGTACAGAGTGTACTTGAGACTTTTGGGGCACGTAGGGGTCGCCATAGCTACAGCCCCCCTGGCCTGCCTCCAAATGAGGGTTCCCCAGTGAACCCTTTGAGCCCTGTGTGACCAGTGCATGGATGTCTTGGACCAGCCAGTCATGGTCTCTGACCTGGTGAGGAGGACCTTGGAGAGGTGGCAGAATCCTGCCAATCTTCTATGAGGGGTTCCCTTTTGAACGTGCCCCCTCAGCAGATTCTCACCATGGATGCCTCAGGTCTCCATTGGGGTGCCCACTTGGCCGACCACCAGACCCAGGGGGCCTGTTCTGCAGTGGAGCAGAATCTCCACATTAGTGTGTTGGAGATGCAAGTGGTTCTTTTTGCCCTGCAGGCCTTCCAGACCCACATTCTTCCCAGCCTGCTACTAGTGCACATGTCCGTAGTCTACTACATCAGCAAACAAGGGGGCACTCACTTATACCCCGTTTGCCAGGAGGCAGTGAGAGTCTGGTACTGGACCATCGAACATGGCCTGGAACTCATAACCATTCATGTTCCAGACATCCAAAACGTCCTGGCCAACAGCCTCAGCTGGTCCAGGTCAAGGGCTCACAAGTGGAAACTTCTGTCATCAGTGGCAGAAGATCTCTTCGACAGGTGGGGTTGTCTGGCGTTGGACCTCTTTGCATCCCCACTCAACGCAAAACTGCTGCTTTTCTGCTCGCTTGATTCAGGACCTGGAGTTTTCTGGCGCGACTTGAAAAGGGGTGTTTCTATATGCCTTCTCTCCCTTTCCAGTCCTGCAGAGGGTCTTACTCAAACCCCAGTTGAAGGGGGTAGAAATAATCCTCATAGCCCCTTCTGTCAGCATCAGATCTGGCTCCCCTTGCTCCAGCAGTTGGCAGTGGGACCTCCAGTATCCTTGTCCCTGTGCACTGGCTTGGTCTTCCAGAACCAGGGAACCCTTGTCCATCCAGACCTCAAGTTGCTACATCTATATGCGTGGCTCCTGTGGACCTAGTTGTTACCCGCTACGGGGTCTCTCCCAGGGTTGCTGAAGTCACGGTGGGCCAGGGCCACTTACACTGTGAGATGGAAGTGCTTCTCCATTTGGGCCACTGCTTGCTCCTTGGATCCTTTCACCTGCTTGGTGAATCAAGTGTTGGTGTACCTCCTTTCCCTTTTGGATTCAGCCCTGGGTTCTCCTCCCTTAAGGTGCACTTTTCCGCCATCTCTGCATACCATGCACCCATCAAGGGCAAATCTGTTGCCCTGCTAGAGGTGTCCCGTACATTCTTGCGGGGCATCCTACATTTGAAGCCCCCCATTCGGGGTTCTGTCCTTCCATGGGACCTTCTTTTCATGTAAAGAAAACTCACTTTGTGTCCCTTTGAACCATTCGCGAGTTGCAAGCTGTGCTTTCTGTCATGGAAAGCACTCTTTTTAGTTGCTGTCACTTGTGCTTGAAGGATTTCCTTGCTTCAGGCTCTGATATGTAAAGAGTCTGATTGGGTTTTTCATAAAGACAAGGTGTCTTTGCATACTAATCCTAAGTTTTTACCTACGCTTGTGTCTAAGTTTACTTTAAATCAAGCTATCCACCATCCAGTTTATTTCCCTGAGTATTCTAATCAGGGGAGCCCTTGCTCCATACTTTGGATGTTTATAGGGTGCTAAGGTACTACACCCACCACACCGTCTGTTCGGAAATCAGACCAGTTTGTTTTGTTTGCTCTCAAGAGAGGAGGGAGCACCTGTTTCGAAACTGTGTTTGTCTAAATGGTTGGCTAATTGCATTGTTTATTGCTACTGCAAATACAAGCCCTTACCCAAGGGGGTCACTCCACATGACAAGAGGCATGGCTGCTTCCACGATGTGTTTCAAGAACATGTTAGCTCTGGACATCTGTGCAGCTGCCACCTGGAGCTCAGTCCAAATCTTCATTAAACACTACAGTCTGGACATCGCTTCTAGACGCAGAGCCAGTTTCGGCATTGCAGCCCTTCAGTACCTTCTCTCTTGAGATCTGTGCTGTTGCCTAGTTCCTTCTCCTAGCTGCCCTGTTGGTCAGTTCCGGTACTGCTTGGTACTCAGACCTACTAGTGTGATCTGCTGCAAGAGCCCCTTCAAAGTAAGATAGTACAGTTATGTAAGAACTTATTGTAACAGTAGATCTTCGAGAGGAGCTCTTGCAGCAGACCCTACTTTCCCTCCCTTCCTCCTTCCCTCACTTGCTTCTTTTCCCTTGCATTACTTCTGCTTCTTTTTTCTTGGCTCTCAGAAACTGCCTCGGTTCTCCTTTTCGCTGCCCGTTCGGGGTCTCCGACGGGAGAACTGAGGTAGGTGTGGGGGACCGCCCCTTTTATGGGATAGGTGGATGTCAGCATGCTGATGTCGGCGGGGGCAGTCCCCTGTGATAGACTGCTAGCTAAATGTGTTCTGTGGGGTCCTGGCACCTGGTGGCTTCAGTCCTACTGGTGTGGCCTGCTGCAAGAGCTCCTCTTGAAGATCTTCTGTTACAGTAAGTTCTTATGCAACTGTACCTTGCACAAGGTAGACACCTTTGGCAAATGGGTCTGTGCCTCAGCTATGCTTGGCATGAGGATAGTTAATTACCAAGGGTATTTTTGTAAGCAAGAATACACCTTTTGGTGCAAGCTAAAGTCCCTGGCAGAGGCTGTGCTAGAGGCTGAGGCAAAACAAGAGATGGTCCTCGCTGTTAAAGAAGGTACCGAATGTAACAACCAACATCTTGAAGCTGCTATGGATGCTTTTGGTGCAGTAACTCGCTGTGCCACTGCAGGTATTTGCATCAGGTGGCACTCCTGACTGCGGACTGGTGGCTTCACCCAGGATGTTCAGCAACAGATCATGAATGTGCCCTTTTCATGGAATACATTTAAGGCCAGTGTCTTACTGTTTTGTGCCACATTGCTGATTGGCAGATCACACCATGGACAGCGTGCCAGGCAATCAGTGGAATAGAAGCAAACAAAAGATCCTTTTGTGCTGTTGATTGTACAGTGCTAATTTCTGCCATGATTTGCCAGGTCATGTCCCTGGTAGCCAGAACATGCCACGGGCCAGCACTGCAGGTTGCTCAGTCCAAAGTTGAACAGGATTCTAAAAGATATTAAAGCCAAAAAAGGTTGGTTACTCATTTCTAAAGGGCAGCAGAGCTCCACTAATTCCTCCAGGGACAGGAGTTTTGGACATACTCAGTTTAACAGAGATGTTTTTTGTTCTTTTTCAGGCTTCCGAAATCAGCAAGGCAGTGGTTTCTTCACTGGTTTTAAGTTTCCCCTAGATCAAGGCTCCTTCTCTCACTGATGCTCTGGAGAAGCCATCAGGAGGGAAGATTCTCTGCATGAGAACACACTGGCTCATCTTACCTCTTGGGCCCTCTGAGGATGTCTTCAGAACTTTGTCAAAAGATGGGGTCAAACCACAACAGACTTGTGGGTGGTAGAGATTGTCTCTGTGGCTTATGCTATAGAATCATCTCGTGCCCTCAGTGAGCTGGTTCTTTCAATCTCCTGTGTCCAGAAATCCAGTGAAAAGAAAGTGGTGGACCAGACCCTAGATCACAAGAGTGCATGCTTTTATTCAGGGACGAGGTTCTACTCAGTCTACTTTGTAGCCCAAAACAGGTTTGGGGATATTGCCTTAGTTTAGATCTGGACCAGCTCCTGATCAGAGTTTTGTTGGAGTAGGCCGCTGGATCTGCAGTAGCCAGGACATTGCTGTCCTGGAACCAGCAAGGTTGGTTACTTAAAAGAAAGAAGAGCTTCTTCACCCCGTGTCAAAACACTGGAGCACCTGGGAGCTTGTTTTTGAACTGAACTTCAGTAGGTGTTTTCTGTCCTCATGCAGAGTGAAAATTTTACAGTGAGAGATTTAACGTCTAAAGCCCCAGAAGGTGGTCTCGGCTCACAGTTTTTTTTTCAGATTCTAGGTCTGATGACCACCACAGTAGAGCTAGTCCCATGGGCTCACCTCTACATGAGCCCTGTCAAGGATGAGTTTCTGTCTTGGTCTCTGGCATCAGAACAATATCAAATTCCCATTTGGAGTCCCACCCCCTTCTGTTCGTCTGCCCCTTTCCTGGTGTGAAGCTCCTTGGAACCTGTTGAAGGGATCACTGCTGTTTTCCCACCCAATTCAGATTCTGATCAAAGATGCCAGCCTCCTGGTTGAGGGTGCTTTTCTGGAACAGATCCTGATCTAGGGCACCTGAAGTCAGGAAGAATACAATCTTCAGATAAATATGGTTAGAGATGCTGGTAGTGTTTCTTGCTCTCTATTTCCAGGAGTAACCCAAGTCCCAGGTAGTAAAAGTCCACTTGAACAACACAGTGATGGTCATGTACATAAACAATCAAGGCACACAAGAAGTGAAAGCATGCTTTTGGAAGCCCAAAAAGTACTTCATTGGGCTAAAAGAAATCTTCTGTTTCAGTCAGTCATTCACCTAGCAGGGGATCTAAATGTCCAGGCGGATTGACTCAGTCACCAAATCATTCATCTAGGCACGTGAACTCTACATCCAGGTGTTTAGTGCCCTATGCTGTCAGTTAGGAACCCCCAGATCGATTTCTACTTCCAAATAGAAAGTTCAAGTTCTTCAGTTGGTTACATTACCCACTGTCAGAGACTGTGGATGCTCGGTCTCAACAGAGGGATTTTCAGAAGACCTACCCGTTGCCTTCATTTATCTAATACCAAGGGGGTTTCAAACAATTCAACTGTCAAGAGGAAACTTCTTTCTGATAGCCACAGAGTGGCCGAGAAGGTTGTAATTATCATATCTACTAAACCTTGTGATCTAGGAAGCATTTGAACTCCCTTTCCACAGGGATCTGCTAGGTCAGGGACCAGTCATGCATCTGAACCCAGGGTCACTACAGTTGGGAGCAGAGCTCCTGAGAGGAAAAGGCTTCTAAGGTAAGGTATTTTCTGTTAAGGTTGCGTACACTCTCATGTCATCCAGAAAGTTCTCCATTTCTTCAGCTTATGACATGTAGAATGTTTGTCTCCTGGGCTACAGTGCAGGGGTTCAAGCCTGCTAAGGCTACCATCCCAAAGATTTGAAATCTCCTGCAAGCAGACCCAGATAAGGGACTAACCCTTAGTACCCTTCAGACACAGGTCTCTGCTCTAGGGGCTGTCATGATCCCTTTGGAGGGATCCTCTCTAGACACTCACTCCAGAGACATTTGTTTAATTCTAGCATTTATTATTCCAAACCTTCATACCAAGTTTCTGTTCTTTCATGGGACTTGAACGTAGAGCTTTTGACTCTTTCTAAGCCGCCCTTTGAAGCTTTGTCCTCTGTTCCCGAGGAATATCATTCCTGCAAAGTTTGTTTCTTAATAGCTATAGTATCTGCTTGACCAGATGAATTGATGAACTTGAGACCCTCTCTTGTAAAAAGCCATATATCATTATTCATAAGGACAGGACAGTATTATGGACAGCTCCTACCTTTCTTCTGAAGGTTCCCAGTGCCTTTTATGTAAACCAAGAGGTGTACCTCCTTTTTTTTTGTCCATAACCAGCTAAACCAAAAGAAAATAAATTACATTAGCATGGCCTTTACAGAGTGGTCAAAATCTGTCATAAGAAATCTACGAAATTCTGTCAGACAATTTTTTTGTACTTTTCAGAGCTAAGAAGTGTCTAAAAGCTTCCATGGCCACCTTGGCAAGATGGGGCAGTTCTTTTATGGAAAAACTTATGTAGTGGCAAAATTGAAGCCACCAGAATTAATTGAAGCACATTCGACCAGGGCTGTGGCAGCTTCCTGGGCCAAAAGGGCAGAAGCATCTGTGTCAGAACTATTCAAGTGCAGCTATGTGGTCCTCTCTCCATACCTTCATCAGACTATACAGGCATGACATACAGAAGCTCAGCTGATGCAGCCAATGGGTGCAAAGAACTGTAGGCAGCTGTTAACGGTAATTAAAATGAAAAACTGCCCTTCGGAGGACCTATATAGGCCAGTATTCTTCCCCTCCCGATTCTGAATGAGTATTACTTCTTAGAACCCATGCTGCAAGTAATTTCCATGACAACGTGGATTATTAAGAAAGAAAAAATGCTATCAGACTTGACCGTAATTTCTTTTACTGTTATTTCCAGCGTTGTCAGTGGGGCCACACTCGAGAATTCTCTTGCTATGCTCATGGAGACTATGTCCCATATATTCATCTGCTGTATAATCATAGTTCAGAGAATTCACATTCTAACAGTTAATTTTCTGGTTTATTCTTTGGCTTATAAGAAGCACTTGACTTATCATTTCTTGTTGTTCTGTAGAATCACACAGTTCTTTTTACAGTTGAAAATGTTTTATAGTTATCGCTGTTTTTATATACAACTCTAGTGCTCATTTCTTCAAGAAAGGTATTGAGACGCTGTTTGTTTTTTTACTCTATTATGTCATTGGTGTTTCCCATGTAATGCAAGTCAGTTATGTTAGGAGGTTTTTTTGATGTGTATTGTTTCCTGTGCAGCAAGTTTGTGGACTGCCTGGGATGAGGTGTTGGAATACAGGGTACCAGCGTTCCATGCTGCAAGGTTCAGCTCATAAAGGTATAGGCACATAAAACTCAATAACAGTGTTTAAAATAAATAAATAAAGCTATAGGTGTACTTCAGTGAGCCCCTGGTGAAGGTGCACATTACCCATATTTTTAAGTAATTCCCGTAAACAATGCTAGAGCTAACAGAAACAAAAATTATTCTGATAGAATTTGTTGTATCTCAACATTGTCATTACTCCATTAAGCACTGCTTTAGAGTAAGCAGCAGAACAGGTTTTAGGATAGAGTCTTCTAAAAGTACAGTCCGTGAGAAAAGAGGGCTCTGTTGAAGTCTTGCTTGAGGCCTGTCCAATACAAGTACCCTTTTACGATGCCATCAAACTAGCATGCTGTCAGGCCTGGGTCGAATTCAGCTGCCTGAGGTGGAATAATCCATTTCTGTGTGGTGGTGGATGGCTCGTTTCCGGAAGCCATGGAAAGTATCACCACAGACAAGTGGGGAGATTGTCCAGGATGGGCATTGATTGCAGCTACTAGTAGTATGGCTTCTAGAATGACTGCCAGGAAGATTGGTACTCCTCCAGAGTGACCCTTGGCTAATGACTACGGAGCAAGGCGGTAAAATCTCTCCGAATAAGAGAAGGAAAATGGAGTCTATTCCACATTATTTTCTAATGTCCCAGAATACAAAAGAAATTCAGAATGCTATAATTGGGCATCCTCCTTCCATACCTGAAGAAACAGGATTGATGGGTTCTGTGGACATGACAGAGCAGTTCAGTTTTCCAGTCGGGTTACAGTGGTGCAGCATGTCTACACAAAGCGTTTTGCAGTGTTGGCAACTCACCCCACAACACAAGGAGTTCTGGTCTTCCCACACCTAGATGACTGGCTCAGATGGAGTCCATCCAGGGCAAGGATAGAGTTAGCAACCCATATGTTCTGCTGACTTCTCCAATCAGTGAGGGTTTTCCTGAAATTATGTGATGTCCCAGCACAAAGTTTCTAGTTCATAGGAGTGATTTTTGAATCTTGGAAGGCAAAACGTGTCTTGCCAAAAGGAGGGGGAGGATGCTTCTGCAAGATGGTCCATTATATCTGAACAGTGGATCCGGTAAAGGCACTCCATTGGTGCATGTTGTGGCCTCTGTGCAGCCTTGGTTCTTTTCAGCACTTCTGGCGAGCTTACATATGCAGACTTTGTAGGGGATACTCACTAGCCAAGAGTCTAAAGTAAACCAGCCCTTACATTTTATTTTATTTAAATTTTGGTAACCAGGTAGGCCCACTGGAACCTTGCAGTCCCTTTTTCAGGGGCAACCCGGGATTAGTTACAGCTACCTAGCGGGAAGGGAAAAACCAATGCAGATAGAGTGTACAGTGCAGCAGGGCTTACATAGAGTATGTGACAGAACGTTACAGTACAGAAACTATTACAACCAAAGCTACAGACATTTGTTAGGTACAGACCAATTAACAAGTAGTAAAAACCTATATAAGTGCGAAGGACAGTTCTACCACCAGACTGACGGACCCATCCGTCCATGGCCCCCAATCTTTTCCAAGGATATCACCTTGCGTTAGGTCCCTTGGCAGGACCCTAGGTGAGACAGAGGCACTGGGGCCCCTTCCCCAGGTGTGCTCTAAGCCCTTTCTTAAAGCCCTCAATGGTGGGGCTGTCTTGTATCTCTCTTGGGAGCTCATTCCAGAGTTTGGGGAGGGCGACCCTGAGTGACTGTTGACCTACGGAGGATCTGGCCCTGGGGATTTCTAGGAGGGTCCAGTTGGTGGATCTGAGCTCTCGTCTCGCTGTCTTATGAACGAGCAGGTCCGTCAACCCAAGAGGGGCCCTGGGTTGTTGTAGTTAAAGGCCATGCACAGAGTGGGAAATGCTAATCTTGCCTCCAGGGATGGCCAATTTTGGGCCTGAAGCACCTTGCAGTGGTGTTCCATTCTGTCTGCCCTGGCAGTGAAGTGGACAGCCCTGTGGTACAGCATGCTCAGCTGCTGTCTTTCTGTGGCTGTCAGCGACTGGAGCAAGGTTGCTCTATAGAAAAGGGTAGGGAGAATCATCCTGTTCCCTATCGCCTTCCTGGTGTCCTTAGTTAGAAAGGGGTTAAGTCTGTAAAGGAGGCCCAATTTTTGGTTAACTACCTTTGTGAGGTGGTCAGTTTGCTCCCTGTATGAGACCTCCTTGTCGATGTACATTCCCAGGTACTTCATGTTGTCCACAACTTCTATCCCTACTCCGTCCCTGGTGGAGAGTGATAGGTGGATGGATCTCTTTTGGCCCAGTCTTTTTGGGCTGAAGAGCATGGCTTTCATCTTTTTGCTATTCAGGACCAGCCTATTAATCTGACACCAGGATTTGAAGACTCCAAGGTCCTGACTCAACTCTCGGTTAAGGGAACCCGTGTCTTCTGCTGTTCTATATAGTACTGCGTCATCAGCATAGAGCTTGACTTTCGCCCCTCCGCAGTGCTGGGGGAGGTTGTTTGTGATCAGGGAGAATAGCAGGGGGCCTAAGATTGACCCCTGTGGAACACCTGTGGGTACTGGGTGCTCAGCTGAAGTAGCACCATTTCACCGGACCATTTGTGTCCTGCCATTGAGGTAGTCTGTGAACCATAGCTGGGCTGTAGTGTCCAGACCCAGCCTTCTGAGCCATTCCAGTAGTAGCTGGTGGTCAGCCAGGTCAAATGCCTTGGCGAGGTCAATGAAGACCGTGCCAAGCATTTTGTTCTGGTCTAAGGCTTCATACACATCAGTGGTAAAGCTTATTAGGGCTGTTTCGGTCCCATGTTTTTTCCTGAATCCGTGCTGCTGGTGGGCTTGTAGGTTGTGCAGATCCAGGTGGTGGCTTACCTATTGGTAGACCTCCTTCTCTGGCTTGCTTAAGGTACTTAGGATGGAGATAGGCCAGTAGTCCTCCACGTTTCCGTGTGACCTTCCTTTCAGGATAGGGGCCACCAGTCCAACCTTCTGGTATTTTCTCTTCTGTCAAGAACCTGTTAAAGAGCTGAGCTACGAGTCCTGCAATAGCGGGAGCTCCTATTTTCAGCAGCTTGGGTTCCAGGTTATCGTACCCTGCTGCCCCATCTGGTTTCAGGCCTCTGAGTAGCTTCAGGACTTCCCCTGCTGATACCAGCTTAAGGTGGACTTCAGGGCCCCGATGGGGGTCCTCCGGGCACCTTTTGCCATCCTGGGGGGGTCCCAGGGTGTGCACGATGACCTGGGTCTTTGCTGAGATTGCCCATTCTGAACCTCTCCAGGTCTAGAAAGAAGTTGTTGAAAGCATTGGCCGTGTCTATGGGGGTGGAGAGCTGTGTCCCGTTCGCTTTTATTGGCCCAGCCACCTTACATTTGCCCCCCTTGAGCAGAGTGTTTATATGGCCCCAGAACTTCTTTGGGTTGGCCAGGTTCTTGGATTGCAGCACATGCAGATAGCTCTTTTTTGCATTTTTGAGTTCCCTTTTGCAGCTGTTTCTGGCTTCCCGGTATTGCACCCAATCCTGTTGCAAGTTTGAGTGCTTGTAGTTCCCCCATAGTTTATCCCTGTCCTTCAGCCTCTGCTTGAGATCAGAGTTGAGCCATCTGGCTTCCTGACCTTTGACCCTGATCAGCTTCCTGGGCGCGTGCTTGTTGGCTACCAACATAAAGTGTCTGAAGCCATCATGGGCTCCATCAGCAGAGGGGGTGTTAGGGGCTTGGGCCCAGTCCACTTCCGAGAGGGCTAGAAGGAAGGTGCCTTCATTTAGCGCTGCAAAATTTCTGGTCCAGAGGGTTTTGGGGGGTTGCTTGGGGAACTTATTCCTCCACACCAGCAGGGTAGGTGTGTGGTTGCTGAGCGAGTCCGCACATGTTCCTACCAGTCTGGCCCTTTCTGGGTTTAGGTTCCCTCAGTAGTCACGACTGTAATGGAGCAGCAAGGGAAACCTTCTCTAGGGGCTTTGGTTCTCTCACCATGTCCACAGGAAACCATGAAGATGAAAGAATTCTCCCTGTAAAGGATGTGGCCAGGTTTGGATGGATTGGGTGGGCTAAGTGGTCCTTTTGTACCGACAAATTCGGAGTTTCATACTAAGGGAGTTTGGCCAGTGTTTCCACACAACAATAATGCTGTAACATGTATGCCCAGCACTTTTCCTAATATTTACACCCAGTACCCATTCAAAAATTTGCACCCTGTACTCTGCCCAAACTTTAAACACCAAACCCCTCACAAAATTAGCACATTGTAACCTTCTAAAATATGCACCCTGCACCACTTCCAAAATTAATCTGCTGCATTCCAAAATATGCACACCTATAGAATTATTATTGTAGGAACTAGTTTATCATAAGTTTGAGTTTATACAGAAGATTAAAGCATCAACAACACTGGAGTTAATTGTTTCTTTTCATTTAGAACAAGTGTCTTCAGTTTCTTCTTTCTGTTTCAAGTTTTACATTGGGTATAGCAAAATTTATAATAGTGCTGGAGAGTAAATTCAGCCAAAGGAGTGGCCAGATGATCCCTTTAACTTCCCTGTCTGCCAGCTTCACCTCTGTGGTCCGATGTTTCGTGATGACTAACAAGGGACAGCGTTTAGATGCCGTCCTGTATAAGCCTATGGGGCTATTTTCAGATGCTTAATTCTGTATATTACCGCAACTTTATATAGGCTGTATATATTAACCCCACTGCTCGACTAACACGGCCACATCATCTGTCCTCAGATTCTCTAACATTGCCAGGCAGCTGGAGAGCTTGTTATTCCACAGGTTGTTAGGCACCACTGGGGATCTCCAACCCTTGTGTAGCCCACAAACCGCCAGGCATTCAGTTTGGCTCTGCCCCCTAATCCCTGACTATCATCTGTCCCTGGATTCTTGGATACCCCTCTCTCTTTCTGGTGCCTCTCTGTCCCTTACAGACACAGCTGGGTTTCTGTCGCCCAGCCTGCCCCCAGTTTACTGGGTACAGCCAATGATCTTACTCAGTTCCTTGCCCCTACATCTGAGACACTCATCTTGCAGCTGTATGTATTTTTTTTTAATCTACCACTGCTGGTTACATTGCTCTTTCTCTTGTTTGCATCTTGCAGGTTGTGATCATGAGGGACTACCACCATGCAAATGTAGTGGAAATGTACAACAGCTACCTGGTTGGGGATGAGCTATGGGTGGTCATGGAATTCATGGAGGGAGGAGCATTGACGGACATTGTAACACATACAAGGTAATGAGTTCCAGTCACAGTTCAAATGACATCCTGACTTGTTTCATCAAACTGTTTTGTTTTTTTATTTAAGAAAATTCAGGGTGAGGAGTCAAGTAACACTTGGTGTGCCCCAGTCAGTGGTACATAAGTTTATATTTATTTATTTGAAAAGTTTCACTAGGAAAGACATCATGAGCTTCAAAGAGCTCATTTCCAGAAGCGTCCTAGGGGGGAGTGAAGAATGGGATTCGATATACATAGCAAGTACAGAATAACATGAATTTAAGTAGTGTAATAAAATTGCATAGGATACGGTTGAACAACAAAAGGGTATAACAATACTAAATATAAATGAAGCTATGCAGTAAGCCAGAATGAACACAACACACTTATGCTTACAAATGTCCATCTAAAAAAAAATATATATATATATATGTGAAGTACATACACAATCACATATGTAATAAAGAAAACATTGCATACACATAAACATGTACAGCCACTTAGGAGGGTAGGGGGATTAAAAATAAGGGAAGGAGTCGGGATAGGTAAGAAAATTAGGAAGAGGAGCAAGAAAAATGGATAAAGTATTAATGGAGGTAAGGGTGAGGAGCATTTGCAGAGATGGGAAATATATTTACGGAGAAGACAAGACAATGAACTAGTGGATGTGGATGAGCAGATGACTTAGGGGCGCGAGTTCCATAGATTGGAAAAATGATAGGAGAAAGCAGCCCTACCAGAAGAGGAATTTTGGGCAGAGAGGGCCAAAGTCCTGTGGGAGGAGTTGCGGAGGGAATAGGAGCTAGAAGAGGGAGTGGAAAGGAGTGCGTTCAGGTAGAGCGGAAAGGAGCCAAGCCAGAACTTACCAACTAGTGAGGCACAATGAGCAATGTGTCTGGCTTCGAGAGGTGGAAATGAGATAGCAGTGTAGAGGACGCAGTGGTGAATACGAGGCGCGCTTTGCCCTTAATTGTCCGCCTAGTACTTACCACTGTGTCCTCTACACTGCTCTCTCATTTCCACTTCTCGAGGCCAGATGCCTTGCTCATTGTGCTACACTAGTTGGTAAGTTCTGGCTTGGCTCCCTTCCATCCTACCTAAACACATTCCTTTCCACTCCCTCTTCCATCTCCTAGTCCCTCTGCAACTTCATGTACAGTTACTGTTTCTTATGGTTATAAGAGCACATTCTTGAGTTCTTTGGGTGAAAGAACTGCAAAGCAGGGCAGTTTTGGCAGGCAAAGGACTTGAGAAGAAACTCAGCTGTAAGACACACAGACATGGTAACTATACATATGAACTTATAAATCATGTTAAAGACCTTTGTTTGAAAAATGGAATTTAAAATTACAATGTCTTACTTTGCAGAATATTAAAGATTCCCCTTTGGGAGAAATGGACTGTGCCAACTGAAAATAGAACTTCAGAGTTTAAGAACTATATGCGTGAGACACCCTCTTTTGATCATAAGACGGACACCTAGTAGCTGAGCAGAAACACACTGTGCTCCCATGCTAGAAACCCAGGTTCGGAAGCGAGCCCCGGTAGCCAGGATTGATGCGGTCAGGGCTGGGTAGTGCTCCTGAGGGGAGCACAAGCCAGCGTTGAGAGGGAGATGACTGGGTTTTGGTGCAGCAGCAGCCCCCAACAGTAAGCCAGGGAGCTGGCTGCCTCACAGGGGGTGCGTCAGCCCAGCATGTGCTGCTCTGGCCAAGGCCACCAGAGGCAGCCCCTGACATCGGAGTGGAGGGAGGGCTTAAGGGACGGCAAAAATGTAAAAAGAAAAAATGTGCCTCGAGCTGTCCAAATGAGGGCCATCCATTCCTGGGACTCTATAACGTACAGACCAGCGGTGGAGAGAATAACAGATGGAGCTGGGGAATGGCAGAGGCCCAACAGACAGGAGCAGGTGACAGCTTAAAAGGCTGATCAGCTTGACTGAAAAAAAAAAGTACCTGAAATGTTTAGAAATAAACAACCCTGATTGGCTACAAAAGATTTCATGATTTCTAATATAAATTGTATTGCTGTGAATGGAAGACTGGGTTTGAATAAAAGCCAGAGTGAGATTAGAATTTGCTGCTCAGAGGAAGGGTTGGGTGTCTGACTCTCCCAGAGCTGGAGCTGCTGTTGGGTGTGCATCAGTGCAAGCGTGCTGGATATTGAGAAGATGGGTAGTGCATGAAGAGAGAGTAAAATAGCCGAGTCTGATCTTTATGCATGATTGGAATTTGTTCCACAGATGGCAGTATATAAAAATAATTAAAACCATCAACACATTGCACAAAACAGAGGGCTCTGTCTTCGAGGGTGGAGCTCTTGCAGCTGGTAATACCATTATGACTGAAGCCGGTAGGTGTCAGGACCCCACAGAAAACTTGTAGCTAGCAGTCTGAGGCAGGAGACCGCCCCCCGACGTCGGCTCCACCTGCGCCGTCGTGCATAAAGGGGCGTCCCTAGGCGCCACCCAGTTCTTTTCGCTGTCGACCCACGTAGTTCGGCTCCATGGTTGCCTCTCTCTGCAGTCGACAGCTCGAACGTCAGATAAGTCATTTTTCTTTATTCTAAAGTAGTAATCTAATCTTTTCACCTCGTTTATGTCGTCACCTTCTCCACTGCGGCAAAAATCTATAGTGTGCCTGCGGGAAGCAGATCCCGTCGAAAGACGGCCACACGGCCTGCCTCATCTGCCTAGGCCCAGAACACCAGCCTGATTCCTGCAGCCACTGTCAGAAATTTAACCAGAAGATGTGCACCAGAAGAGCCCACACCTTGAAGACCTTCCTCCTAGAGAAAAAGCTTTCGGCCATGCAGTGAGGTTCTGGGGCCAGCTCATCCTCTCCCACTAGAGAATCCCCTCCCAAGGACAAGGCCTCTGGGGGGAAGCATCATAAGGAGAAAGATCTGGCCAGGTCTGAATCCCATCTGCCACCAGCCAAACAGGCGTCGTCTTCTTCCTCATCCAAAAGATCAGGCTCAGTCCCAGCAGCAGAATCTTCCTGCTCTTCTATGTCCACTCCCCACCCCCCCGAGTTGTCACCGGGAGTCAGCATCTGCGGGACATCACTCTTCTTTCCTGGCCCACCGACCTCATAAACCAACAGGGTTGACCCAGAAAGGCCTGCCCAGGGCTCTGGACAGGCCCAGCTCCTCGGAGAAGAGGAAACATTCCGAAGAACATTCTGGTATGCAGGGGGATGCAGGGCTCGGATCCCCCCCTCCCAGGCTGACCAAGGTGCATCACTCCATGGCGTCACCCCACCTAGCTGCTCACCTACCCTGATGACCCGCTCCCGGCGCGGACACAGACGAGTCGCGGACGAGGCTCAGCTGTCTGCTCCTAGACCCACAGACCAGACGCCAGCTGACACTCCTCGGGACACCGGCCGCTGGCTTTCAGACGCCCGATCCCTCTGACCCGACGCCGGCTTTAGCGGTTGTCCTAGTGGCGGATATAAGCAGTTTATTCACCACCTCGTGGAACACTGTCAGAGGGGACCTTCTTTACAGACCCCCCAACAAGGTACCCACTCCACCACCTATGGGTCCTCCTCCTACCCGAGACAAAGGCCAACCAGATGAGCACCCAGCTCCACGTCCAAAGGGGAAACAAAAGGCGCAGTTTCCTTCTCCGTCTCCTTCACCACCCCCACATACATCCTCCTCAGACGAGGCAGGCGACAACTCGGACTCCTCAGAGGACAGGTTCTTACCTCCCTCTCCTGGACCCAGGGACTCCCCAGGGCCCCCCCCGGACGATCCTTTGTTCCTCGACATAATGACACACATTCAGACTATCTACAAATGGGATACCGAGGTGCTAGACCCGGAACGGAAACGTCTGGCTAAGTTCCTAGGAGAAAAGGAACCTCAAGGACAGACTGGCAAACAATCCCAGGGAAAGGGATTTAAGAGACTGGGAAACCCTGCCCCTCAAGGTTCCTAGGGCCCTAAGCAACCTAAAGCTCCCAGGGCCCTAGCCCCTCCAGCCCCCTCTACCTGACTCCCCTTGCTGCCCTCCTCCTCTTGGGGACATGCAGAACAAGCAAGTAGGAGGGCGGTTTGCATTTTACCCACTTGAATAGTCCAGTATCACTACCGACCAATGGGTACTGGCCACCATTCAGACAGGGTATTTGGTAGAATTCACCTCTATCCCTCCGGACAACCCTCCTCCCCATCGTCCCACTGTCCAACGCAACACAATCTCCTCCTAGAAGGAGAGATCCAACAGCTCCTAGACAAGAGAGCTATTCGAAGGGTCCCAGTGGCCCAGAGAGGGAAAGGTTTATACTCACGCTTCTTTGTCATTACGAAGAAGATAGGAGACCTTCGCCCTGTTTTGGACCTCAGCCAGCTAAACCTCTCCGTGAAATACCAGAGGTTCCACATGGTCACCCTGGGATCCCTTTTCCCCCTGCTCAAGCAAGGAGACTGGCTTTGCTCTAGATATGCAGGATGCCTACCTGCACATCAAGGTCCTGAAGACCCACAGATGCTTTCTGTGGTTCTGCTTAAGAGATGAGCGTTACCAATTCAGGGTTCTGCCCTTTGGCCTCTCGTCAGCACCCAGGGTATTCACCAAGTGTCTAGCGGTGGTAGCAGGAGAGGTCTCTTTGTCTGCCCCTACCTGGACGATTGGCTCCTCTCCGCTTGGTCGGAGGAGGAGTTTCTAATCGCTCTCACAGAAACATGGGCTCTGTTTTCATCTCTGGGCATCACAGTCAACTGGCCAAAGTCGCACACCTGGCCAACACAGCGGCTGCATTTTATCGGAGCCATCCTGGACACCATACAGGCGAGGGCCTTTCTGCCCCAGGACAGGGCAGAATGCCTTCGGGCACTAGCTAGAAGCCTCCAAAGTCACCCATCCTCCCCGGCGCTGGTTGTCCTGCAGCTGCTGGGTCACATGGGGACGGCCATTGTCACAGTTCCCTTGGCCAGATTCCATATGAGGGCTCTTCAGTGGCACCTCAGGGTACAGTGGGACCAGTCGGTGGATGATCTGGATTTCCAAATCTGGATCTCTCGAGCAGTTCATTGTTCTCTGGAATGGTGGCTCTGCATGGACAATCTGAGTGGCGGAGTTTCTTTCTGCAGACCCCCACCGCTTCAAACCCTGACCACAGATGCCTCTCTTTCAGACTGGGGGGGCGCATCTAGGGGACCACCGGACCTGGGGGTCCTGGTCTATCACTGAACGCTCTTGTCATATCAACATTCTGGAAATGAGAGCGGTACTGAATGCCTTCTCGGCATTCAGAGACCAGCTTCAGCTGGGTCCTCTCCTGGTGCAGACAGACAACACACCAGTAGTCTTCTACATCAACAAGGGGAGGCCGGCCCGCCGGCGCAGTGGTAGGGCTACTGCTCGCGGCGCCAGCGACCCAGGTTCGGGGACGGACTCTGGCAGCTTATGGGCCGGCTGGGGGGAGGAGGATTGACCGCCCAGTGGCTGCTCTTCTCCTCCGGGTGGGATGCAAGTCCCGCTGCAAAATACCGCCACCTGGGTGACCACAGGTGGAGGTGCAACAAGACTGCACACAGCAGGGTGGGAGGACATCTGCCGGAAGCCGGAGCGTCAGCACGTTGCGACATGCTCCGCCCCTAGATTTCCCTAGCGTGAGGACGTCCTGAGGGCTGGGAGACAAGAAAAATGGAAAAATCCTGCATCAGGCTCCCGTAGACGGGACCCGGTTGACCCGAGAACACCCATAACCAGGCTCCATAGAAGGGGCTGGCAAGCCTTCAGCGCAGACTTAAGGACTAGAGAGAGAATGGGGTCCCCTCTCCCGCACCGCCGAAGGGTAAGCGAGCCAGGATGGGGACAGGCTGGCGGTACCTGGAGGGAGGTACCTGGGGTCGGGACTACGGGGCATACGACCTAGGGATCCCAGAAGAGAGGATCCTGGTGCAGCGAGGAGGGTAGCAAAAAAAAAAAAAAAAAAAAACAGGGGGAACTCACTCTTACCCCTTTGCAGAGAGGCCATAAGAGTTTGGGTCTGGACAGTAGAACACAGTCTAGACCTCACCGTAGTTCATCTGCCACGGGTCCAGAACGTTCTCGCGGACAGTCTCAGTTGCTCCTCCTCTCAGAATCACAAGTGGGAATTGCTCCAAGATGTCACAGATGACCTCTTCAACAGGTGGGGCCAGCCAGAGTTGGACCTCTTTGCGTCCCCGTACAACGGCAAACTGCACAATTTTTGCTCGCTCACTCCAGGGCCTGGTGTTTTCTGGTGAGATGCATTGTCCCTCTCCTGGACAGGGAAGTTCCTTTATGCCTTCCCTACTTTCCCCCTCATTCAGAGAGTTCTGCTCAAATTGCGGTCAGAGGCAGCCAGAATGATTCTGGTGGCTCCTCTATGGCCTTGTCAAATTTGGTATCCGCTGCTCCAGCAACTGTCTCTGGAACCCCCAGTTCAGTTGCAATTCCCCACTCGCTTGCTTTCTCAGGAACAGGAGACCCTCGTCCATCCTGCTGTTTGCCCTCTTCACTTGCATGCTTTTCTCCTGCAGTCTTAGCGGAAGAGAGATTAGGAGTGTCAAGCAGAGTAGCTGAGATTCTGGTAGCAGCCAGGAAGCCTTCTACCAGAGCTACGTAAGCTCTGAAATGGAAATGCTTCTGCTTATGGGCTACTGCCCATTCCCTAGACCCCTTGGGTTGCCTAGTCAGGCACATGTTAGAGTACCTCTGACAGCTCTTGGATTTGGGATTGAGTTATTCCTCAATCAAGGTGCATATGTGTGTGGTTGTGTGGTCTCCGCATATCATCGCCCTACCGGGAGACAAAGCTCTAGCGCAATTGAATGCCTGCCAGACCTTCCTGCGAGGGGTATTGCACGTCAAACCTCCCAAAAGGGACATCGTTCCTCCTGGGACCACCTCTTTGTTCTGGAGAAACTCAGTCTTCCCCCCTTCGAACCGGCAGCCTCTCACGAGCTGCGCCTCCTCTCTTGGAAGACTCTTCTCTTGGTGGCCATCACCTCTACTCAAAGGGTTTTCGGAACTCCATGCTCTGATGTGTAAAGAACCTTACATAGTCTTTTACAGGGACAGGGTGAATTTGTGCATAAACCCCAATTCTAGGGATGTGGATATGTTGTTCAATCCACACTTATTGGCAGGTTCTTTGCCGCTTTAAATGTTGCCGGAAGGTCTTCAGGCTGGCTCCTCCCACCCACCCGGGTGGTAAAACTCTCGGCTCCACCCCATGACGCCAGATCTTCCTTACGGCTTGGAAGCTCAGGTTGCCTCCTTTGCACTATGCATTTAGGCCTGTATCCAAACTCTAAAAATAAACTAAAGGGGGAAAAACATATTTTGTGCTATGGAAAAAAATAAACCCTTTGGTGGAGGTATGTGTGCGGCTGTGAGACCTTAACCTGCCCTAAGAAGGTAGAGGAACTTGGGGAACAACTGCGGACTTACAAGAACTAAATGGAAAAACATTTTTTTGCTACACAGCTACAGAAATAAAACCTCTTCTTTGGTAGTGGTATATGTGTGTGTGTATGTATGTGTGACCTAACCTGCTGAGAGAGAGTATAGGAACTTGGAGAAGTAAAGAACTGCAGACCCTCTCGGAGCTAGTCGCTTGCTTCTGCTCCCTCCCTCCTACTCTGTCCTGCCCATGTCCTCTTGTAGTGCTGTAAGCTGCAAGGACTAAGCACAGCAGCTTAAGGTAAAAAATGACACAACACACACAAAGATAAGATAACATTTTTATTGAGTGCAGTATTTCAATATTTTCATAACTGCATAGAATTAAAACAAAATGCAAAGAAATAAGCCAAAGCAAACTATTTTATTTTCCACAATAAATTAATTTATGTTTTCTGTATTTTTACACTTTCTTCTAAAAATGCACCGTTTTATACCTGGACTACCAACTCAAGCACCGGGACAACTACTTTTTGACAAGCCACTTGTCCGTGGACAAGTACATAATTTTTAAATTTGTCAAGCCCTGCTACTGCCTCTGTAATCTGCCTTCACTGCCACTCTCGGCTGAGGCAGTTAGTTTTGCCTGTGATATACAACAGTCTGTGCTGAATACTCCACATAGAGGGAAGCAAGTATTTGGCAATGGTGCAGAAAATGTATTGAAGGCGTCACAGTCCTCAAAAAATGACTTTAAGGTCCCTCCATATTTTGAATCCTAATCCCTGGGAAGGGGTAGAGGTTCTTTTTGAAGGCCCTGTGCCTCTCTGGGCTGTGGTTGTTAGAGAGGCCCAGGATGTGGCTCACAGAGATCTCAGCCTTCCACTTACCAAACTGTGAACCTGCCTACCGGTGCCCATGCTATATTTACAAAAGGTCAGGCCATTACCTGTACCCCCACCTCACCCAATGCCTTCTGACTTCCCTTCCTGTGGCCTCACTGCCCCGGCAAGTGTTGAGAGAAGTCACATCTCTCTCTTCCTTCCAAAGGGGAGCCAGATCAATACGGATGCCTAGGTCCTAGAGGTGGCTCAGCAAGGTCATGCCCTCGAGCTCCTTATTGTTTCTCCAGGGACCCCCTGTTGCCAAACAGATATCTTCTGGGACATCCTGCCCTCCTGCTGGAGGAGGTTCAAACCCTCCTCCGCAAAAGGGCTTTGTAACTTGTCCCAGTTTCAGAAAAGAATCATGGTTATTATTCCCGGTACTTTCTGGTCACAGAATGAACCGGGGATCTAAGGCCTGTACTAGACTTTTGAGGATTGAATCTATTCATCAAATACAAAACGTTTTGCATAGTGTCTCTGCAGTCACTCCTCCCCTCTCTTGCTCAGAGAGGATTGGCTGGTTGCTGTGGACATGAAGGGTGCATACCTTCATGTAAAGATCTGCAAGTCACACGGAAAATACCTACTTTTCTTGCTCCAGGGCTCACACTACCAGTTTCATGTCTTGCCCTTTGGTTTGTGCTGTGCACCGCATGTCCTTACCAAGGTTTTTGCCACGTGGCAGCTGCCATAGGCGGGGAAGGCCTCTATGTCTTCCCCTATAGAGTTAACTGGCTGTTGAAAGCCCTGTCTAAGGAAGCCATAATCTGCACACTGTTTCATACACAGCACTTGTTCGACCAACTGGGTATACTACCCAACAAACCTGTCCCCTTGCCAGAGGCTCCAGGGCTCCAGTACATAGGAGTAGGTCTGGGATGGGCGTTTCTGCCCTCCAGCTGTACTATGGCAGTGGTGGCCCAGGTACAACTGTATCATCCAGTAACTGTGTGTCAGCCAGATGCCTTCTAAGGTTAATGGGCCTGATGGTATCTGGCATACTGACTTCCCCCCTAGCTCGCCTCCACATGAGGATCCCTCAGTGGTTCCTCAGGGCGCAGTGAGCACAGCATTCCAGTGAGCTGTGGGTGTAATACAAGTTTCTAGGGACATGGATATGTTGTTCATCCACACTCATTGGCAGTATCCTTGCCGCTTTAAATCTTGCCGGAAGGTCTTCAAGCTTGCTCCTCCCACCCACCCGGGTGGTATAACTCTCGGCTCCGCCCCATGACGCCAGATCTTCCTTACCGCTTGGAAGCTCAGGTTCCCTCCTTAACGCTCTGCGTTTCGACTAGTTCCTATTTCTCCGTTCGGATTTAAAAATAAAATTTTGCAAAAGACTTCAGTCTTCGATCCTTCTGCTGCGATGGACAAATCGACTCGGATTTCGGAGATGCCCATGCGGCAGAAGATGTCTGGACGGATCCACACCCACGGTGTTCACTGCTTAGGCCTTGAGCACGACCCGCGAGGCTGCGACCTGTGCTCATCTTTCTCGAGCCTCGTCCTCGAGACCGTGCTGCCCGTTGCAACTGGGCCGTCCCGAAGCGTTCCCTCGGTGAAGTCCAAGGAGGCCCGGTTGGCGGTGTCGGCGGGTCGGCGGATCAGCTCGGCGGATGGTGGCCCTCGAAGAGGCGGCGCGGGTCAGTATCTTCCTCGACGCGGCATTTATCCGCTCTCTGGGTTCTTCCTACGGCTTCCTTTGAGGAGCTTTGTCTGTCCCTCTCCACTAAAGGAGAAGGGCCTGCGTCTGCTGGACCTTATTCTCGGTCCAAAAAGAGGACAAGGGTAAATCCCTCCGTCGACGCTCTTGGGAGCGGGAAAGGTCCCTTCCCGGGCCATCGACCGGCCGGCTTGTCGACACGCTGCTTCGGCCACTGGCCTCACGGTGTCCCGCCAGGTCAGTTGACCGAGACTCCCACTGATGAAGTCGAGATTTTCTCGACCCATTGACGGCTGTCGCCTTTAGCAGCCGAATTCCCCTCTCCCGGTTCCCCGGGAGAGTTGAGGATCCCGTGGGCTCGCCTGTGCCTCCGGTTCCGGGCCCTCGGATGGACCTTCCGAGCGAAGGAGTGCGGTTCGGCCGACACCTCCCGCACCGACCCGGAAATTCCGGGACTCGGTCTTGGTCTCGGACCTCTTGGCGTCCAGCCGATCCCACCGTCATAGGCGGTCTCGGTCTCGGCTTGCTGATGGCCCAGCGTCGCCGCTTCGTCCTCGTCCTCCTCCTCGGATGAGGGAGGCTTCGAGTAATTACGCCGACGGTACGAGGACCTTATGTTGCAACAACTCCTCCTGGCGGGAATAAGCGACTCGGCGCCTTCCCGCCATTAAGTAAGGCTGTCACCGAGCGCCGACACAACCCCCGACTGTCCGAGGAGCCTATACCCAGGCGGTTGTTCGGCCAAAACCAGCTGCTCCACCGATTCGGTGGAACCTCCGCCTCCACAGCCACCAATTGGGGCTCCGACCAAGATTCTCGGTCGGCTAAGGGTTTACCCATCGGCTGTCAGTTACCCTCACTCCCGACCGACCTCGGCAGGTGAAGGGTGGCTCAGGCCAGAGGCAGCTCTTCAGGACTCTTCCGAGTCCGAGATGATTCCTCCTTCTTCTCCAAGCGACTGGACTTGGGTCTTCGAGGAGGTCAGTCAATGGACGATAGCCCGTCGTCCTTCCTAGGACTGCTTCGCTCATCTCGGAGTCTACGGGATGGAGCTCGAACCCGCTTCCAAACGGGGCCAGGTATCCCTCACGGAGATTCTGGACCGGGGGATTCTCCGGCGGAGGCCTTTCCGGTGGCGAGGCCATAGATGGGTCGGCACTGGAACTTTGGCAGCGCCCTGCTTCCTGCCCTGCGCCTTCGGCCAGGATGGCCAGGAAGTATGCGGTCCCTACCGGTTCCTTGTCCGGTTTTTCGGAACACCCCTCTGCTGAAGGGTTGGTTACTGACAGCGTTTTCCGGCGCGCCAGCAACGCCAGGGATGTGGACAAACCTCCTGACAAGGAGTCCAAGAAATTGGACTATGTCGGGCGAAAAGTCTACGCTGCGTCCTCTCTCGGCCTTCGTCAGGCCAGTTCGGCCGTCCTCATGGCACATTTTTCTCATGCCCTGTTGGGCTCCCTGGATGAGGTCATCCCTCATCTTCCCGCCGATCTGCAGACTACGGTTAAGCAGGTGCGGGACCAGGGCAGGGCAGTGGCCAAACAGCAGCTCCAGACTGCTTTGGATGTAGGGGACTCATGTGCCAGATCGGTGGCGGCCGCAGTGGCTATGCGTCGGCGGGCTTGGCTGAGGATATCCACCTTTACTCGATACCCAGCACAAGTTGCGGATGTTCCCTTTTGGGACTGACCTCTTGACCCTGGGGTGGAAGGTCACCTGCAGAGGATCGAGAAGTCCAATGCCACCTTGGACTCGGTCTCTTCGCTCAGAAGGACAAAGGCCGCAAACCACAGCCTAAGCCCTTCGTCCTTCTGTGCCCCGCGCCTTGACCCAACAACGTCCAGGGCCAGCAGGCTCGGCCTTGGCATCCCAAACCCAAGCCGCTGCTCCTCTAACAGGAGGCAGGAGGAAAGGGCCAGGAGGTCCCTCGGCGGTCCCTCCTCCAAGCCTGCCCAGTGGCGGGCTGAAGGTGTCGCCCCATCCCCGTCACCTTGCCCTGGGTCCCCGTGGGGGCAGCTCCGGCACTTCCGTTCCGCCTGGTCCGCTGTTACCACGGACAGGTGGGTCTTGGAAGGTGGTGGGAAGAGGCCTGCCTCTGGAATTCGAGCAGGCACCACCTTAGGCCGTCGCCCCTCGGGGGGCTTCGGGATCCCCAGCCTCACTGGCGGCTCGTCGAGCCGACATCGCTCTCCTCCTCCAGAAGGAGGTGGTAAGAGAGGTGGTGGACCCTCAGCCATCCTCCCTCCTGGTGATGACCATGAACACCTCAGGTTTGGGTTGGGGTGCCCATCTGGGCCCTTTCAAAACTCAGGGCCAGTGGACCTCTCTGGATACTGTTCTGCACAGCACTCTTTAGATGAGGGCTGTTCTTTATGGCTTACAGACCTTCACCACCCTCCTTCTAGGGAACAAGCTGCTGTATTTTGGTGATGTATTACATCAGCTGACAGGGTGGAGTACATTCTACACTCTCTGCAGAGAGGTGATGAGAGTTTGGCACTAGGTGGACGACTGCAACATAGTTTCTGTCCACAGTGCTCCTGCCTGGTACCCTGAGTGCACTCGCAGATCGCTTCAGTCAGTCCTGTGTGATGTGCCATGAATGGTAGCTGTCAGACTCCGTCTTGGATGGCCTTTTGAAAATGGGGCGCTCCAGACATAGACCTGTTTGCATCTCCTTACAGCGTAAAACAGCCATGTTTCTGCTCACTCCAGGGCCTGGAGTTTTCTGGTGAGGCGCATTGTCCTCCTCCTGGAAGGGGAAGTTTCTGTATGCTTCCCTAGTTCTCTCTGATTCAGAGAGTTCTGGTCAATCTGCGGGCTGAACCGGCCTTAATTTTCATGGCCCCTTACTGACCCAGGCAAATTTTGTTTCTTCTGCTCAAGCAATAGGCAGAGGAACACCTGTCCCACTCCCCCTGTGAGTAGGCCTTCTGACACAGGAGCAGGGTGCTTTAGTGATCCCCGTACCTCCACGCATGGCACCTGAGGTCATAGAGCTCTCCCAGTTTGGAATCTCCCCAGAGATTGCTTATGTTCTACTCTTGGCTAGAAAGCCATCTGAGGTACACATCCTTGAAAAAATGAAAACGTTTTATAGTTTGGCATACTGCCCGTGCTCTGTATCCCTTTACATGTCCAGGCCCTAGTTTGCTGGACTACTTCTTGTCCCTTAAGGACTCGGAACGGGGTTGTTCCTTCATTAAGGGCCACTTGGCCGCAGTGTCAGTTTTTCATGCCTTCATAGAAGGCAAGACAGTGGTCCAGATGGAGGTTTCCTGCAGATTACTTGGAGGTGCAGTACTGTTGCACCCCCAAGTCTGCAATCTGATTCCGGGGTGGGACTTCAATTTGGTCATGGAGAGCCTGACACTGCTTGTGAGCTGCGCTTCCTGTCTTGGAAGACGCTGTTCCTAGTGACTATGATTAGATGCATATCTTAATTGCAGGCTCTGGTTGGAGACCCTCCTTTTACTATCTTTCATAAGGACAGGGTTACATTATGTACTAATCCTCATTTCCTTCTGAAGACTGTGTCTGAGAGACAACTAAATCAGACAGTTGACCTTCCTGTTTATATTTCGTCTCCCACGGATAGTGGGAAACATTGTTTGCATATGCTAGACATCCACTGGATGCTGCATTGATACCTAGATCTTACCAGGTATTGTAGAAAGTCCTCACAGCTGTTTATAGTGTTTTCCCCCAGGATGGTGGGCTCCCAATTTCGAAACAGGGCTTGTCTAAATGGCTGACCAGTTATATTACGTTTTGTTTCCTGAAGAGCAGTAAGCAGCTTCCTGGTCCCATTCATGCTGAATCCACCCATAGAGTGGCTGCCTCAGTGTCTTGTTTGCAGAGTGTACCTGCTGCTGACATTTGTACTGCTGCCACTTTGAGTACTGTTTATACATTTACTTAACACTATTGTCTGGACGTCATCTCCTGTAGATGTTCCGACTTTGGCCTCAGTATTCCGCAGAGTCTCCTTATTTAGGATCTTTGAATCCTGCCATCCTCCCTCTGTGCTTGTTACTGTTTGCAAATTGTTGCATGATGTAGCTCAGTGGAGGGAGAGATCCTTGAGAAAATAGAATAGTTACCAGCTGTAACAGCAGATCTTCAAGACAATCTCCTCCATTGAACCACAGCTCCTTCCCTCCCTCCTTCCTCTCCCCTGTTTGGGTGATGGGTGACAATACTACCTGCTCTCTCAAGCTGCTTCTCCTATGATGCCTCAGATGGCATCTGTATGCAGATTGCCGTGTCCTGTCCTGTGTGCTTGGTTTGGTCCTGGTCACTTCAGTCCCTGCTGGTCTGATGATCCTCCGAGCTTGTATCTGTCAGGGAACTGAGGCAGGCTGGGGATGCCCGCATAATATAGGCACCAATGAAGCACATCGACATGGGTGACCCCAATTAGCAAAAATGTCCGGGTGGTCCTGACAGAGACAGCTTACAGTTGCATGATGTGGCTCAATGGAAGAGATTTTCTCAAAGAGCTACTGTTACGGTACGTAACTGTTCTTCTAGGGACGTGGTTAGGATGTTCAATCCACACTTCTGGCAGTGTCCATTCCCCTTTAAGGCACTTCTTCAAGATGGCTTCTTCCACCCACCCCGGTGGTAACTCCCTCGGCACCACTCCGTGACATCAGATCTTCCTTTCCGTTGGAAGAAAGTTTCCTCCTTTCTGCTCTTGCACTGAGAAGTCCCTTTGCATCTGAACCTTCGGATTTTCAAATAAAGTTTGTCTTCAGGCATTTTTCCTTCTCGCCGTCAATATGGATGATGCGAAGTCTGCTCAGAGGTTCCAGAAATGCGCCTGCGGGCAGAAGATGTCCCGGACGGATCCGCACACCATATGTGTTTACTGCGCGGGCCA
Organism: Neoceratodus forsteri; assembly: GCA_016271365.2. Lineage (NCBI taxonomy): Eukaryota > Metazoa > Chordata > Ceratodontiformes > Ceratodontidae > Neoceratodus > Neoceratodus forsteri. The sequence continues at coordinate 878,981,798 of CM057450.1, read as the reverse complement.
CGAGCACGATCCCTGGCATGTGTCCTTTGCCACACTTTCCATTTATCCATGATGGAGGATCATCATGCCTGCCTCCTCTTTGGACATCTGGATGATTGGGATCTGCCCGTGAAATCCAAGGACGCCCGTCAGGTGATCTCTGTGGCTGCGGGGTCCAAGGCTGTGGCTCAGGCTGCAGCTCAAGCCTCCTCGGCTTCGTCCTTTTTGCCACTCTCTTTAGGTGCTTCCTTTACGGGGGCATTCAGGGATTTGTGCCAGGCCCTTACCACCCATTGGCGGGGTTCCTTTGGCACTAAGCACAAATCAGAGTCTAAAAAAGAGACCGAGAAGTCGTTTCGTCGTCAATCATAGGATCGAGAGTGCTCTCGGCCCACCGATTCCCATGCTTCTCCGGAGGGTCCAACTTTGCTCAAATCCTTTGCCCAAGCCGCTAGCCCCACAGTCTCCCCCTCAGGCCAGTTGGTTGAGATTCAGGTCGATCTTCCGGCCGAGATTCTTCTCGAGTTGGTCGACCCGTTGTCTCCCGAAGAGGCCGATACCTCTTTATCCAGGACTCCGGTCCTACCCTTGACTCAGGATGGATCAGTCGGCTGATCCGCCACCTCTTACTCAGGAGCTTCCAGTCCTGGAGGTGCCCCGTCTCTGGCCACCCCACCCCCCCTCGAGGCCTGCCGTCGGTCCCCAATGGTCAAGGTCCTGCTCTCAATCTCCTGAGTCGAGCAGCACACATCAACGCTGATGCTCGCACTCTTGACACTCAGGCAAGCGGCGTCACCACTATTTTTCATCCTCCTCGAGTGAGGAGAGGCTCCGGCGCAAGTTGCATCAGTGCTATGAGGACTTAATGTGGCAGCAGATCATGTTTACCGGGATGAAGCATGTTCAGGCTTTTACCCCAGCCATCACTTGGCTTTCGCCACAGAGGCTGACACCTTCTCTGTCTTGGCAGGAGCCGACCCATCAGGTCCCGACTCAGCCTCTCCACTGATTCAGGTGGAGCTGCCTCCAGAACAGCTGAAGATCAGTGCTGCGACTAAGGAGTCCCACCCAATCTCTGGTCTTCCCCATCAGCTCCCGGTTCATGGGGATTCGGGTGGTCGACCCCTCTTTGATGACTCCTCTGAGTCGGAGGGCTCCTCTTTGTACTCTTTTCTGGTGGACATGGAGTTGACAGAGGATCTCTTGGTGGAGGAAGGCCCTACCTCTTTTATGGACCTTCCCCACATTATCTCGGAGTCCACGGGTTTCCAGATGGAGCCTGTTCAGAAATGGGTGCAGTACCTACTAACCGAGATCCTGGACCAGAGGGATTCCCCAGGGAAGCATTCCTGGTTGCAGAGGCCGCTCTTGGTCCTGCATTGGAGCTGTGGTAGTATCTTTGAAAAAGCCTACAATTGGGTGAAATGTAAGAAGAAGATTTGTGCTGTGTCCATGCTGTTCACTAAGCTGCTGCTGCTTCAGTAAAGGCAAAACGTTTCACATAAGCTTATGCCTTTGGTCTCTTTATTGGTGACATGTAGGTGAGTGTCACGACTGTGTGTACATATAGTGCTTCCTTGTCACAGAGCACCCCATACCCTGGTGTGGCTCTTTCTGTTCTGGACCTCATGGGCAAACCATTCGAACCACTGCACAGGTGTGAAATGTCTCACCTGTCATGGAAGACCACCTTCCTGGTGGCAGTCACATCAGCCAGAAGGATCAGTGAGCCCCAGGTACTCTTGGTGGCGTCCCCTTACCTGGTCTTCCACAGGGGCGAGGTTGTCCGCCCCAACCCAAGGTTCCTCCCAAAGGTTGTGTCAGATTTTCACCTTAACCAGGAGATTAATCTCCTAGTGTACTTCACCAACCACACCTCAGAGGCTAAGCACAGGCTCCATACTTTGGACCTGCAGCGAGTGCTTGCCTACTATAAGGAATGCATGGCTGGAGTTCGGGTAGAGGTTCGCCAGCACTTTGTCACCTACGCGGAAACTGCACCTAGCAGACAAGCAGCTAAGCAGATGATTGGCAGGTGGATTGTATCCTGCATATAGGTTGGCGGGTAGGGAACCTCCTGTAGGGCTTAGGGCTCGATCCACCCACTGTACTGCTGCCTCGGTGGCTACTTCTAGGGATGTCCCTATCCAGGAAATCTGCAGGGCTGCTACCTGGAAGTCAGCACACACTTTCATTTCCCACTACCAGTTCAACCTTGAGTCACGCTGGGTTGCTGGTTTTGGGGCCTCAGTTCTCCAGTCTCTAGTCCCTAAGTAGGGGGTTTGCACCTTGCCTCCCTCCTCCCGGGGAACTGCCAGAAGTGTGGTTGAATATCATATTCACGTCCCTAGAAAAGCAGATTACTTACCTGTAACAGTAGTACTAGGAGTGGTATATGTTGTTCATCCACACTGACCCACCTGACCTCTTCTAGCAAGTAGTACACCAATCTGGCTACAAGTGGGCAAGATCTGACGTCACAGGGCAGTGCAGAGGGAGTTACCACCTGGGTGGGTGGGAGGAGCCAGCTTGAAGATATTCTGGTAAGCCTTAAAGGGGAAAGGACACTGCCAGAAGTCTGGATGAACATCATACACCACTCCTAGAACTACTGTTACAGGTGAGTAACCTGTTTTTTTCCTCACCTTTCTTGAGTACTGTAATTCTGTATTGACCTTACAAACAAGAAACTGATAGATAACTAGGCTCTCTTCTTTTTTTTATTCCAGGATGAATGAAGAACAGATAGCAGCCGTCTGCCAATCAGTTTTGAAGGCACTGTCTGTCCTTCATGCACAGGGCGTTATTCACAGAGATATCAAGAGCGACTCCATCCTGCTCACACATGATGGCAGGGTAATCCAGTTTCCAGTCTCTTTATGAGTTACATTATATCTACTGTGGATTTAACTTTTTATGCTGTTGCAGGACTGTGAGGCTACTCCTGCTAAATGGGTAAGAATTCATTATAAAAATGAAACCTCCCTCACCACCATGATAAAGGGTCACTGATACTGGTGCACAGCGAAAGCAGGCTTGTAGAAATGCAGCTGCTGCACCACTCAGAGCTTCCAGACGTTGGTGTCCTGGCCCTGCTATCCAGGAACTCTGCAACACAGTATGTACCCATCCTTCCAAGATTATACCTTCTCAGTAGCTTAGAAACAAAATGTTAATGTATATATCCAACCAATGTTTGCTTCTGACTTTTCTCATTTGATTTCATGCAGTAGAATAAAATCAGCCGTGTTAGGTGCTGAAAGTTCAGATGCACCAGCCTGGCACGTAAAACAACTGTAGGTGACTGTGGTGTTTTGGAGCCCTTCACTATGCATAGTGCCTCAACGGAAATGTAATTTTAAAATATAGGAGTCTTAGTTCTGGACCATGTTGCTCACATAATTTAACACACAGCTTTATTTGCTGTCCAGACTGTTAAAAGTTGGTCAGAAACTATAAGGTATGCCATGTGCGGTTGGATGGTTAAAACACAGAACTCTGAAGTTGGAACCTCCTTCCCATTTTGCAATCTATTAAAGCGGATTTGCTGAGGTGGGTTTCTCTCCCTCTGTCTTTCTGGAGCCGATCCAGCATTATCAAAATGAACATCCTTGCTCGCCTGCTGTATCCCTTGGGGATGCCGGGAACTTTTCTTCCCAAAGCTTGGTTTCAAACAACATGAAGTCTTGCTGTATTCAGACATAATGCATTTAGCCCCAGCACTTGAACTGCCCCGGAGAGGAAAGAGTTAACTCTATGCAGAAGCCTAGAACGTTGAGCTCGAGCTCGGTTTTTAAACTTCTGTCTGTGGTACTTCCCAGTGTAATCGTCAGATTCTTTACTCCGCCTAACAGTGAAGTTGCTCCTGAGATTTTTCTGCTCGGTTCGGTAAAAGTAAAAGCGTTCGGTTTAAACCGTATATTTTTTTGTTATTTTCAGATTTCCAGCCTCTGTCTACGGTACAGGTAGTGTGTAGATAGGTAGTGACTGTGTTTTATTTCTGTGAAAAAGTTGGAAATTGTTCTTTTCTTCAGTTTCCTTCTGGTCGGTCCGGTTTGGAACCGACCCATTCTGTTTAATTTTTTTTCTCGGATTAGAGTGGTGTTCCAGTACTGATCGGTTTAAAAAAAAAATGGACCATTTGCCGGTTCTTTTAAAAAGCCCGTGACACGGTTTGTAACCGATCAGTTATTGTATTACCTGGCTTGAAAGCTGCAGTAGGGTAATTTGTTAGGTTGGCCATGTGTGAGAAACCCAAGAAGAATACTGGTCTAAAAAGGGGTTTCAACACTGTACTGAGTGTAAGGAGGCCTTTGCTAAGGCTGACCCCCACCTCATCTGTGTTTGCCTTGGGTTTGACCACCTCAAGTCAGACTGCCAAATCTACAAAAACTTTTCTAAATCCACTGTAGACTAAAGACTGAGTAGGCTGAAGGAAAGGGAGGCCGAGAAGTCTGTAGATCTGGATGGCCAGCCCGAACCTGAGGAGGTGCCTACTGACCTAGGCGATACCTCCTCTGGCAAAAGGAGAGCCAACCCCCAAGGGTTGGTTCCATCAAAAAAGAAGCGTAAGTCTGCCGGTTCGGATCCGGTATCGCACTCTCCAACCGAGAACAAAATAGCCAAAACAATTAGCATTGTTCAGTCGCTAAGACCAGTTCCGTCCAAACCGATACCGCCGGTTAGGCGGTCCGTTCGGTCGGATCCGTCTCCTCCGGATTATGATCCAGACGCTTATTATGAGGAGTGGGAAGGAGACGAAGACTATCCTGGTGATGATGACGATGACCAGGGGGGTCTGGATGTGTCCATTGAACTGGACATCTCCCCAGACAGGCCCTCAGGTGTCTCTTCTCCCAGGCTTTCTGAGTCCCCTTCACATTTTTTGTTCTACAGAAAGGTGACAGAAACCCTGCAGCTTCCCTTGGTTAAAGCTGCAGAGGAGGATGAAGAGCCTGATTCTGTGGAAATGATGGACACCCCAGAGTCCCAAAGACTGTCTATCCCTCTTCATAAGTCCTTGGGGAAACAGACACACAACATTTTACAAACCCCTAATTCAGTACCTCCTGTGGATAAGAGAATGAACAGGAGGTATTTGTTATCAGGCTCAGCTGCAGAGTTCCTTTATAGTCATTGCAGCCATTTTGGGGTAGTGCAGTCTGCAGCCTGTGACAGGGCTAACATTCCTTTGGCTTCACACCCCCCGGATAAGGACTCCAGAAAAGTGTATGCCATGGCCAAAAAGCAGTATTTGGCATCCTCTTTGGGACTCCGGTAGGCTACTTATATGGCCTACACAGCCAGGTACCAGAAATCCAGATGGGATACAGTTCTGGAACTGGCTAAACAGGCCTCTCCCCAGCTAGCCAAGGAGCTGGAGGAGGTGGCTGCCGATGGAATTGAGGCATCCAAAATGCAATTTCATGCTGCTGTGGACTCCAATGATGTGGCATCTAGAGTCATGGCTACATCTATGTCTCTCAGAAGACATGCTTGGCTCAGATGTACTAGCCTTTCACAGGATACCCAGACTAAGGCTATGGATTTTCCTGTAGTAGGTAACTCTCTATATGGGGAGCAGACAGAGGCTTACATGAAGAAAATGGATGAATACAGGACCACATACAGGAGTGCACAGGCCAAAGAAAGGCAAACCACTCCTCACAAGCAGCAGTCTAGGGGCAGGCCCTTGCAAAGGCCTTTTTACCAAGCCCAGGCCTCCTCTTCCTTCCCACAGAGGGGGTTATTCAGAGGGAGGGGCAGGAGGGGGATGAGCAGAGCTGCTCCCTCCTCTCAATCTAAGGCTTCTGCCAAGCAGACACCCTGATGTGTCAGCCCGGGTCGACTCCCCATTTCCAGTAGGAAGCAGGCTGGCTTACTACTTCCAGACCTGGAAGTATGTGACCTCAGACAAGTGGGTCCTGGAAGTAATAAGCCAGGGACTGGCCCTCAGCTTCAAAACATTTCCAAAAAAGTGGGCCAAGTCTTTTCCTCCTGCATCACTCTCAGAAACCATTGCCCTAGAGGCGGAGGTTTCCTCTCTTCTAGCTCTCAGAACTATAGAGAAGATTCCTACTCAGCACAAGGGAAAAGGACTGTACTCCAAGTACTTCCTTACCACAAAGAAAACAGGGGAGTGGCAACCCATGCTAGACCTAAGGTATTTGAAAAAACACATTTCAAAGCCCAAATTAAAAATGGTAACTCTGGGAATAATCCTTCCCTCTCTAAGGCCAGGGGACTGGCTAGCATCTGTGGACCTCAAGGATGCCTACTTCCATATTCCTATCAGGTGCTCCCACAAAAAATACCTCAGGTTCGAGTTGCCTTCAGGCCATTACCAATTCAGAGCTATGCCATTCGGTCTAACATCAGCTCCAAGGGTGTTCACAAAGTGCCTTGCAGTAGTGGTGGCTTACCTCAGAAGACAGGGTATCACCATCTTCCCGTATCTGGATGACTGGCTCTTAGTGGGTCAGTCACCTTTACAGGTCAAGTCAGCTCTTCAAACTACCTAGGACCTACTCAGCTCCTTGGGGCTTCTTCTCAGTCTTCCAAAGTCTGTCCTCGAACCAGTTCAACTTCTCACCTTTATAGGCATAGAGTTGGACACTGTACAAGCAAAGGCCTTCCTTCCCCTGGCAAGGGTGAAGGCCCTGGTGGATCTCGCTTCCTCCTTTCGACCTTAGGTCTCCCGTCCAGCAAGACAGTTCCTCCAGCTCCTGGGCCACATGGCAGCTTCCACGTCAGTGGTGCAGGGAGCAAGGTTCTAGATGAGGGATATTCAGTTTCATCTAAGGTCTTTTTGGTCTGGAAGGATTCACTTACCAAACTGATTCCAGTGACTCAGACTCTGGTCCAAGCTCTCCAGTGGTGGCTGGACCAGGACAACCTCAGACAAGGGGTTCCATTTCTCCGTCAAGTCCCATCAGTAGTTCTAACTACAGATGCTTCTCTCCTAGGGCGGAGAGCCCACCTGGGAGCCCTGACAGCTCAAGGGGTCTGGTCTCCACAAGAGTCTCTCCTTCATATCAATCTCCTTGAACTCAGGGCAATTTTCCTAGCCCTGCAGAGCTTCTCCAATTCAGTCAAGGGCAAGGTGGTCCAAGTCAGTACAGACAATACCACCACAATGTGGTACATCAACAAACAGGGAGGCACTCGGTCCTCGGCCTTGTGCACAGAGGCCATGAAGCTGTGGTCTCTGGCCTATTCTCTTCAGACTTCTCTGGTGGCAGTTCACCTTCCAGGGAAGGGCAACGTACTAGCAGATGCTCTGAGCAGAATTTCACAGGGACATCACGAATGGTCCCTGGATCCTCACATCCTGAAGGTCACCTTCTCCAGGTGGGGTACTCCACAGATAGATCTCTTTGCAGCACCGCACAGTCATCAACTTTCTCTGTTTTGTTGCAGACCTCCAGTTCTGAGGATGGTTCCCCAGGATGCTCTCATTTTGAACTGGAAGGTCAGGTTTCTCTATGCCTTCACTCCCTTCCCTCTGCTGTTCAGAGTTCTGATCAAGATCAGGACTCAACCCTGCACAGTGATACTGGTGGCTCTGGATTGGGCCAGACAGCCTTGGTATCCTCTACTGCTGTCCTTGTCAGTGTCATGTCCCCTGTCTCTGTCCAGGACATACAATCTCCTGTCCTCCTCCCAGGGGCGGATCTGGTACCCCGATCTCCAGTCTCTCAATCTCAAGGCCTGGCTCTTGAAGAGTTAGAATATGCAGCACTACATCTCTTTCAGGGAGTTCTGGATATTCTGAAGGTCTCCAAGAAATCTTCCACTAGAAAAACTTAAAACTCAAAATGGAAAAGGTTCAGTATTTGGTGCTCTCAGTAAGGCATCCTGCCTGATTCTGCAGGCATTTCCACAACCTTAGACTATCTAGTTCATCTGAATGGTTTAGGCCTTAGGCCTGCCACTCTGAAGGTTCATCTAGCAGCTGTCTCTGCATTCCTCTCAGCAGGGAAGGGCTCTTCCCTGGCATCTCATCCTGTTTTCAGAAAGTTTTTCAAGGGCCTGGTTCACATTAAACCTCCCTTTAGGGAGCCCACTCCGACTTGGGATTTTAATGTCTGCATAGCTCAGCTTATGCAGCAACCCTTTGAACCTCTGGCTTCATCCAAATTGAAGTACTTGACCTGGAAAACTGTGTTCCTGGTAGCTATTACTTCTGCCAGGCGGATTAGTGAGTTACAGGCTCTGTCAGTTGAACCTGACTTCATCTCCTTCCATAGGGACAAAGTGGTCCTAAGAACTAATAGGAGGTTCTTTCCCAGAGTGGTATCGGATTTTCACCTGAACCAGTCAGTATCTCTCCCTGTGTTTTTCACTGATCATTCTTCTTCAGCTAAGAGAAGGTTACACAGTCTGGACGTTAAGAGGGCCCTTAGCTACTACATTGAACATACTAAGGCACATAGAAATGACGGTCTTCAATTGTTTTTCACTTATGGTGAAGTGGGGAAAGGTAAGCCTGCCACTAAAAGAACTGTTGCCAGGTGAAGTGTTTCTTGTATACAATTCTGTTATGACAAGTTGGTTAGAACACCCCCTTCAGGCCTGAGGGCTCATTCGACTAGGGATACAGCTGCTTCTCTAGCTGCGGCCAGAGATATACCTTTGTTAGAGATCTGTAAAGCAGCCACCTGGAAAACAGTACATCATTTTACCAAGCATTACTCCCTGGACATCCAGGCTAGGAGTGATGCGAGGTTTGGCACAGCAGTACTGCAGAGCCTCTTCCCAAAGTAGGTTCTCCATTCCCTCCTCCATAGGGAATTGCTTGATAGTCTGCATTATGTCTGAGTACAGCAAGACTTCATGTTGTTTGAAGAAAAAATTACTCACCATAGTAATGTTTCTTCTAATGGAGTCTTACTGTATTCAGACCTCCCCCCGCCTCCCCTCTCAAAACCTGTTTTTTGGGAAGTGGGCTGGCAGGTACAGTGTTGCACCTCAGGGGTGTACCTTGTACCCTCCCTCTTGGGTCGGGTGGATGTTGTTGTTATTTTTTCTGGTGTTTTATACTTAAATATTGTCACTACCTTTCCTTCTTGGGTTCTCGACTTGAGTCTTTTGGGCCCAAAAAGAATCTTTTGCCCTTTGGCTACATGTTGAACAATTTCCTTACTATAGTATGTTAGTTAGTGGGCTCGTAAGAATCTGACGGTTACACTGGGAAGTACCACAGACAGAGGTTTGAAAACCGAGCTCGCACTCAGTGTTCTGTGCTTCTGCATAGAGTTAACTCTTTCCTCTCCGGGGCAGTTCAAGTGCTGGGGCTAACTGCAGTATGTCTGAATACAGCAAGACTCCATTAGAAGAAACAACATTACTATAGTGAGTAATTTTTTCTTCTCTCCCTCCAGCGCTTGTTAAACCGCTTCTTCTGGAAGGAGGGGGCGGTTAGGCGCATGTATGCTAAACTTACCCTCACAAGGGAGACTGGTGGGTATGCCTTCTGAACTTTTTTCTTTATTACATAGCATTACATGACTCCAGGTGCTTACAGTGGGATACCCCTCCATTGGCTCTGGAGGGGGAGAGATATAAACCACTTTGGATACAGATAGAAGCCGGTCTGTGTCAAGAGGCCGGCATCTCTGTCAACAGTTTGCTGTATATTAACCTTTCCAGATTGCCCTCCTTTTTCCATATTCCTCCCCTAGTCTGGTCCCTCAAGGCCTGCAAACAGCTTGAGCAATTTCTGGATGAAGACTGGACTTGCTCCCTTTCCCAACCAATTCTGGCTAATCCGAATATTCGTATTGAGGGTTGGCGTATTCCCCTTCGTTTTTGCCTGCAACTACGCAATGATCCGGTTTCCTCTGTTCTGGATTCCGGTCATTTTTTGCCCCTAGGACAAGTGCAGGCTAAATTTTCTATCCCAGTTTTTCATATTTTCAAATATTGGCAACTCACCAAAGCCATTGCCTCCGCTGTTGGCCCCTCTCCCTTTGGCACAGTGGAAAGTGAGTCTTTGCCCCAGTTAATTGCTCTGGCTGATGAGTCTCACCCAGTTGCTGGACTTTATTCATTTCTACAAAAGGTCGACCCTTCTTCCTTGTCTGGTATATGTTTTTATTGGCAATACACTTTTGGCAGGAACTTTGATAGTTCCTGATGGCGAACTATTTGGCGAAACCTTTATAAATATACTAAGCGAGATAAATATAGATGGGCCCAGTTCCACATCTTACACAATGTGTATTACACCTCCTACAAATTGTTCCAAATGAAGAGATCCGATTCCCCTCTTTGTACTAGATGTGGCCAGGCTCCGGGCCATTTGCACCATATGTTGTGGGATTGTCCCAAGATAATCCCCTTCTGGTTAAAGATTAATGCTTCAGTAGACCAGCTTTTAGGGCTGGAAGATGCCTTTACACCCAATATTTGCTTGGTAGGAGATTATCCCCCTACCCTTCATGGTCACCGCAAGACGCACATGGCCCTAATCTCTGCGGTAGGCAAGGTTATCATATTGCGGCATTGGAGGGATGATGTCATGCCATCCTTTCGGGAATGGTACTCCGAAGGTTTGCAAGCTCTTGCAATGGAAAAGCAAATTGGTAGAATGAACCAGAGTCCCCAGATTTACCAACAGCGCTGGGGAACCTTGCATACCCTGCTAGCTATTCATGTGAACCCCTAATAATTGACTCTTTTGCACGTACCCCTGGTTATTTATATTTTTCTCCATGTCTTTCTATTGTTAAGCCCCACTGATATGTCCTATAAGTGCTCTGGGGGGGGGGGGGTGCTGGGTGTAAGTTGTCGGCTATGACTATGTTACTTACAGTTTTGGTTTACAGTCTGGGATTAGTTAGCATGTTGGGATGGGAGGGCATGAGGGTTTGTTGGGGTTGTTTATTGTTGTTTGGTTCATTGTACATTCTTGTTTTTCTTGTCTTGATTGTTCTAACCCCATGTATTCTTTTATATTCATAACTGTATGCAATCTGCCTCCTAAGTAGAACTGCCCAGAGAGAAATGGAATCATATGCAAATGATAGAACCTATCATTGCTCAAGGCATATTCAGACTGCTGCCCTCATCTGCTGCAACGTTCCACTAACGTCTCAGATTTCTCACTCCGCCTGACAAGTCAGACGCCTGGAGATCTTCCTCTCCACTGTTCGTGCCGTTTCCAGTTTAAATAAGTATATTTTAGTCTATATTTGAGTTGCTGCCTTCATTTATTGTTTAATTTAGTTCTAATTACATTTTAAAGTTAAATTTATTTAGTTCAGCAGTAAAAAATTTTTTTTTCTCGGTTCCTCACGGTTTGGGATAACCGCTGAGGAACCAGGGTATTTCTTAGTAATTTCAGCGCTTTTCGACATAGTTAAGCTTTATTTTATCTTATATTTCATAATTTTTCTGTGTTTAAAACTTGTATTTTGGAACCGAGCGGTCGGTTCTTTTGAATCAATACTCCGGTTTCTGTGAATTGCTGATCCGGTTCGGTTTGAAAAATTCTTGGTTCTTTCTAGGATCTTTAACCAGTTCCTGAACTGACAAAAAAAAAGAAAGGTTTGTTTGAATATTAATAAGCGGTTACTGGTTTTTCTCCTGGAAATGGAATTACAAGAAAAAGACTGGTCCCCCAGGTTTTAAAATTTGTACTAACTGTGGGGAAGTGTTTGCAAAAGCTGACAAACACGATTTATGTTTAGTCTGCTTAGGATCTGACCATTTTTCAGCAGACTGTGCCAAATGTAAATCCTTTCCTCAAAAAACTATTGAAAAAAGAATGGAAAGGCTGAGGAAAAAAGTGGACAGTGGTCCATCAGGCTCTAACCAGCCATCAAAAAATGCGGGTGAAACCGCTTCATCTACTGTTACCACTCCTGATAAGGGTGTTTCTGGCACATAGAAACAGAATTTGACAACAGATAAGGACCGCTTGGCCCACCTAGTCTGCCCATTTCCCTACCTGATGGATAAGCTGCAGATTCTAGTTAATCAACAGCTTACTTCCTCCTAACCCCCACTAGAATTGCCTTATGCCTATCCCATGCATTCTTGAATTCTCCCACTGTTCCTGACTCCACAACCTCCTCAGGAAGGCTGTTCCATGCATCCACAACTCTCTCTATGAAAAAATACTTTTTAAGAGCTGTCCCCCCCATCTTCAAATTGTGCCCCCTTGTTCAAACAACATGAAGTCTTGCTGTATTCTGTCTTATTGCAGTTAGCCCCAGCACTTGAACTGCTCCGGAGAGGAAAGAGTTAAATTCTATGCAGGACATAGAACATTGAGCTCGAGCTCAGTTCAGACCTCTGTATGCTGCACAGTCTGTTAAAGACGTCAGTTTTACCGATCCTTTTGTGTTTATTTCGGTTCAGATCCCTGTCTGTGGTACAGTAAGTGCTTAGGTAGTGGACTAGCTGTAAAAAAAACTTGTGGAAATTGTCATTTTAAAAACTTACCGAACCGGTTACTTTGTGTGTGATTGTATTTTTCTCTTTATTTCAAGTTAAGTGTGTGGTACTGGTCCTTATCGTTTAAAAAAAAAAAAAACATGTTTTCTTATGGTTTTTTCAAATACCCGTAACACGGTTAGAAACCAGTAAGGGGGTCTTGCCTGGCTTTTGTCGAGGAAAGGGTAAGTTTGTTGGTTAGTATGCTACATCTGAGAAACACAAAAGAAAAACCGGGCCCACTGGGTTTCAGCACTGCAGTGTGTGTGGGGAGGTCTTTGCTAAGGCTGATCCCACACCACCTGTGTTTACTGTCTGGGGTTTGACCACCTCGATTCAGACTGCCAAATCTGTAAGAATTTTCCTAAGTCAACCCTGGATAAAAGATTGGACAGGCAAAGGGAGGCCGAGAAGTCAGTTGACCAGGATGGCCAGCCCGGTTCGGTTTCGACCGAACTAGGAGGAGTGCCCTCTGACCAGGGCGATACTCCTTTGGGCAAAAGGAGAGCTGATTCAGAGGGATCGGTTCCGTCAAAAAGAGAGAGAAAAGAACAACTGGCTGGTTTGGATCCAGAACCGCGTGTTCCGACCGCCGAGGAGATTGCAGAGTGATTAGGATTGTTGAATCGCTTTGTCTGGTTCCGACCGATCTGGCGCCTTCTGGCAGGCGTTGGGTTTGGTCTGTTCCTCCGGTTCAGGATTATACCACTGAAGATTTTTATGAACTGGATTTGGAGGGGGGGATGATGATTACGAAGGTGGTGATGATGATGATGGAGTAGAAGGTCTGGATGAGTCTATTGAACTGGACATCTTCCCAGACAGGCCTTCTGGTGTTTCCCCTCCCAGGCTTTCTGAGTCCCCTTCTCACTTTATGTTTTACAGGAAAGTGACAGAAACCCTCCAGCTCTCTTTGGAAGAAGCTGTTGAGGAACAAGAGGAGCCTGACTACATGGAGATAAGGGACATCCCAGAGTCCAAGAGGTTGTCTATTCCCCTTCATAAGTCTTTTGGGAAACAGACACAAAAACTGTTAACAACTCCAAATTCTTTACCTCCTGTAGACAGAAGGATGAACAAGAGGTACATGCTGTCAGGGTCAGGTATGGAGTACTTGTACCAGCAATGCAGCCATGTTGGGGTCATGCAGGCTGCAGCCTGTGATAAGGCTAACATACCTTGGCTTCACATCCCCAGATAAAGACTCCAGGGAGCTGGATACCATGGCAAAGAAACAGTACATGGCATCCTCCTTGGGACTCAGGCAGGCTAATTACATGGCCTGTACAGCCAGGTACCAGAAATCCAGGTGGGACACTGTACTGCCACTGGCTAAGCAGGCCTCCCCTCAGCTTGCCAGGGAGCTGGAGGAGGTGGCTGCTGATGGGATTGAGGCATCAAAGATCCAGTTTCATGCTGCTGTGGACTCCAGTGATGTGTCATCACGAGTCATGGCTACATCTGTGGCTCTTCGGAGAATGGCTTGGCTCAGATGTACGAGCCTTTCACAGGACACCCAGGCTAAGGCCATGGATTTCCCTGTGGTTGGCAATTCTTTGTTTGGGGAGCAGACAGAGAATTACATGAAAAAGATGGCTGAATACAGGACCACCTACAGGAGTGCACAGGCCAAGGAAAGGCAAGCAACTCCTCAAAGGCAGCAAGCTAGGGGCAGGCCTTTTCATAGGCCTTTCTACCAAGCACAGGCCTCCTCTCCTTTTTCTCAGAGGGGGGTCTTCGGAGGGAGAGGCAGAAGGGGGATGAGCAGGGCTGCATCCACCTCTCAGCCTAAGGCTCCTGCCATGCAGACACCCTGATGTGTCAGCCAGGGTCGACTCCCCCATTCCTGTAGGAGGCAGACTGGCTTACTACTTCCAGGACTGGAAGTCTGTTACCCCAGACAAGTGGGTCCTGGAGGTAGTAAGCCAGGGACTGGTTCTCAGCTTCAAAAAATTTCCAAAGCTGAGAGCCAGATCTTTTCCACCTGCAATCATCTCCGAAACCATTGCCCTAGAGCCAGAGGCTTCATCTCTACTGGCCTTAAGGGCTATAGAGAGATGTCCTGCAATGCACAGGGGCAAAGGTCTGTACTCCTGGTACTTCCTTACCCCCCAAAAAAAACAGGGGAGTGGCGACCCATCCTCGACTTAAGATATCTGAACAAACACCTTTTAAAATCAAAGTTCAAAATGGTGACTCTGGGAATAATTCTTCCGTCTCTAAGGCCAAGGGACTGGCTAGCCTCCCTGGACCTAAAGGATGCTTATTTTCACATTCCCATCAGGTGCTCCCACAGAAAGTACCTCAGGTTCGAACTGCCTTCAGGCCATTACCAGTTCAAAGCAATGCCCTTGGGCCTAACATCAGCTCCAAGGGTGTTCACAAAATGCCTAGCAGTAGTAGTGGCATTTCTAAGGAGAAAAAATATCTCCATAGTCCCATACCTGGACGACTGGCTCATTGTGGGACAGTCTCCAGACCAAGTCAAGGCAGATCTGCAAGTGACCCAGCAAGTGCTCACTTCTCCAGGATTTCTTCTCAATCTTCCCAAGTCAGTACAGCTTCTGACCTTCATGGGGTAGAGCTGGATACTGTCAAAGCAAGAGCTTTTCTTCCCTTGGTTAGGGTGAGGGCCATGATAGAGCTGGCTTCCTTCTTCCACCTTCTGGTTTCTTGACCAGCAAGGCACTTCCTTCAGCTTCTGGGCCACATGGCAGCTTCCACAGCAGTGGTTCAAGGGGCCAGATTTCAGATGAGGGACATTCAGTTTCACCTGAGGGCCTTTTGGTCTCAGAAAAAAGACCCTCTAACCAAGCTTATTCCAGTGACTCAGACCCTGATCCAGGCTCTTCAGTGGTGGCAGGATCAGGACAATCTCAGACAAGGAGTTCCATTCATCACTCAATCTCATTCAGTGGTTCTAACCACAGATGCTTCTCTCCTGGGGTGGGTAGCTCACGTGGGGACTCTCACAGCCCAGGGAGTGTGGTCCACTCAGGAGTCTCTTCTCCACATCAGTCTCCTGGAGCTCAGGGCAGTTTTTCTGGCCCTGCAAGCCTTCTCAGAATCAGTGCAGAACAAGGTGGTTCAGGTCAGGACAGACAACACCACCACCATGTGGTATATCAACAAGCAAGGAGGCACTCAGTCTATGACCTTGAGCACAGACACCATGACATTATGGTCCCTGGCTTATTCTCTACAGACCTCTCTGGTAGCAGTCCACCTTCCAGGAAAGGACAATGTGCTAGCAGATGCATTTTGCAGGATCTCCCAGGGCCATCATGAATGGTCCCTGGATCCCCTACTGTTAAAAGTGATTTTTTCAAGGTGGGGCACTCCAGAGATAGATCTCTTTGCAGCCCCAGACAATCACCAACTTCCTTTCTTCTGTTGCTGATCCCCAGTCTTGGGCTCAGTCCCTCTGGATGCTCTGGTTCTGGATTGGGAAGGGAAATTTCTGTATGCCTTCCCGCCTTTTCCTCTACTGTTCAAGGTTCTGGTCAAGATAAGATCAGTCTTGCGAAGTGATCCTGTTTGCCTCAGATTGGGCCAGGCAGCCTTGGTATCCCCTGTTGCTGTCCCTAGCAGTCCATCTTCCCCTGTCTCTTCCCAGGAATCACAACCTTTTAACCTCCTCTCGGGGAAGATCTGGTACCCCAACCTTCGGTCTCTCAATCTCAAGGCATGGCTCTTAAAGAGCTAGAATATGCAGATCTGCATCTGTCTCAGGGGATTCTGGACATTCTCAAAGCCTCACGAAAACCTGCCACCAGAAAAACTTATAACTCCAAATGGAAAAGATTCAGCATTTGGTGTTCCAAGAAACATAAATCCCAGATACTGCTGCCTTGTCTACAGTTCTGGATTACATAGTTCATCTTAATGGCCTAGGCCTCGGATCAGCTACCCTCGAAGTACACTTGTCAGCTGTTTCTGCTTTTCTGTCAGTAGGAAAGCTCTGCTCACTGGCATCTTATCTTGTTTTCTGTAAATTTTTCAAGGGATTGCTTCACACCAATTCCCCCTTTAGGGATCCTACTCCTGCTTGGAACCTTAATGTTTGCATTGCTCAGCTTATGCAACCCCCTTTTGAGCCTTTGTCCTCAGCAGAGCTCAAGTACTTGACTTAGGAAACTGTGATCTTACTTCAAGAGGACTTTTGCAGTAGGTAATTACAAATAGGACTGAAGCCGGCAGGCGTCAGGACCCCATGGAAACATTTCTAGCTAGCAGTCTCTGGTGGGGGACCGCCCCCACGTCAGGTGACCGACGTCAGGCGATGGCAGTATAAAGGGGCGGTCCCCCACTCCCACCTTCCAGTTCTTTCCTGCTTTTAGCTCGTGCAGTGACTCGCAGTCAAGTTTACTGCTTCGCATTCAATCTTCGGTAGTTTTACCACCTAATTTTCTTAATTTGTCTGATTTTCGTCAGCTTTACCTTCAGCTGCCGTATATGTCGTCCCTGACTCCCTCGGAGCACAAAAACAAGTGCGATTCTTGTGGCACCCAGCTCCTGCATAAGGACGGATATTCCCAGTGCCTTTTTTGTCTAGGCCCCGATCATCCTGTTGAGAAGTGCCAACTCTGCCAGCAGTTTAACGCAGCCACCCAAAAGTGGAGGCAGCAGTCCCTGGAGGCCCACGTTCTTAAACAAAAATGACCTCCATAAAAAAGGAACTGAAAAAACTTCAGCGGGCTTCTACTTCTCCGGAGGGCCACCACAAGAAGCAGCACTGGGACCGGGACTCCTCGTCGGTCGCCGTGGCCTCGGCTGGGGTCGCGGTGCTGCAGATAAAGCCTCCCCCGGGAGGCAGTTCTGTGGTGGCTGTCTTGGAGGCTGCCAAGATGGCGTCAACCCTGCCATCGGGCTCACACTCGGGCCCCTCGGGAGCCTCCAGGTCCAAGGAGGGTGCCGCTCCCAGCAAGGTCGCCGCTGTGTGGCCTTCTGGTTCGAGCGGCCCTGATAAGTTGGACGTCGCCTCCTCCAACACCTACCCGGGTAAGGCTGTTAAGACACCTGACCCTCCGGGGCAGCATACGGCCTCCAAAGCACCCGCCAAGGCTGCCCCTCCTTTGCGGCCTTCATCGGGCACTGGATCCGATAAGTCAGACGCTGGCTCCTCCGACGTCTGCCCGGATCCCATCGGATGTCGGCTCCTCCGACATCCGCTTGGCGTTAGAGCCGACACTGGACGCTTCGGGCCTATCTGTCCCGAGCTCGCCGCAATGCTCGTTGCACTCCGAGGCGCCAGCATCTCCTTTGCTGGATCCCAGGGATGGTGTTCCTTCTTTCCCGGGCAACACAGAGGAGGTGTGTACGCTGCCATCGGATCTTCCTCCCACTGGGCTAGATGACCCAACAGCGGATCCTTGGACACCGGCGCTGACGCTGGCCTATCCGATGCCCGACAATATCCCATTGTTGGACGCCGCCCGCTAGGTCTCCCCTTCTGGGCCTGCCCTTTGAGCCATTTCCGGGACCTTCTACTCCTGCAGACCCCCGGTCCCTGGGTATCCGACCCCGTCCTATCCGACGCTGTCATACCAAGGCCTGCAGTATCCGGCACCCCAGTACCCGACGCCGCAGTACACGGTGCCCCAGTACCCGACGCTGGGCTATCCACTGTCGAGGTATGGATACGCGCCTTACGGATACCCTCAGTATCCGTATCCCCCTCCTCCTCCACCACCCCCTCAGCCGCCGGTGGACTTGAAGGAGACTCTGGCTTCCTGGTGGGCTGAGGACAAGGCTCAGCTCACCAGGGAAGTAGAGTGCTGTCTTCCGACGCCGGTCCCAGTTCCAGACCTCCTACATCGGAGATGAGACACCCTCCCCACCTCCGGATACCAGAGTCGAGCCCTCTGGTTCCAGGGCAGGGCAGGATACACTTCCCCGAGGGCTTCCCAAGGTGTCCGTTCCTCCCCTGCATTGGGAGGAGGGGTCTTCTTCCTCTTCATCCTCCTCGGATGACTCCGATGGTCGTTCTGACCCAGACGACGAGCCCCGCACTCCGGACAAGCCCAGGCCAAGGAATCCTCCGAAATCTCCTCCGGAGGATCCTTCCTTTACGGAGTTGTTGCGCAAAATCCAGGCAGTTCATCAGTGGCATTCCTTGGAGCCGAATCCACAGCGTAAGAAACTCGCTGCACACCTGGATCTGCCAGAGACCGCTCCTACCCTGGTGCTACCCTGGACTGAGCCTCATACCGACCTTGTTTCCACCATTTGGAAGAACCATCAGCATTAGCTCCCCTTTCTAGGAAGTCGGACAGGCTTTATCAGGCTCCAGAGGGTGTTGACTCTGAATTCGCACCCTCAAGCTGATTCAGTTGTGATTAGCGCCGCTCATGGCCAGACAGCTAACCCCAAGCACTTGAGCTCGACACCACCCGACAAGGAATCCCGCCTTCTGGACCAGTAAGGGAAGAAGGTCTACGCTTCTTCCACTCTGGGTTTTAGGGCCCTAAATTATGTTGGTTATATGGGGGATTACCAGAAGGTGATCCTTAGCAAGGTGGAGGCTAAATTGGACTCCCTTCCTGAGTCTCAGACGAAGCAGAAAGTGGCGGATCTAGTCTGGTCTGCGCGTTTGGCCAGTCGGCACATGCTTCATGCCACGTAGGATGCAGTGGACGCTGCTGGTCAGAGCTCGGCTTTCGCCGTGGGTTTGTGGCATCATACCTGGCTCCGGGTGTCAGGTTTGGGACCGGAGGTACAGTCCGCTATCCAGGACGCGCCCTTCAGGGGTTCAAGGACATCATCACTGATCTGCAGGAGAAGGGTACTGCACTTAAGTTGATCGACTCCATGTACAGACCCCTCAGGCTCAGTGTTGTCCCTTTCGGAGACGTTCTCGGCAAAAGGCGAAAACTCAAGGAAAGCGGGCCAACAAACGTCGGGCCCTTCCGGCTGCCAAGCCCCCCCGCCCAAAAAAAACAGTGGTGGCTTCAGCCGGGACCCTGCCTCACACCTTCTGACTCCTTTCCTCTCCCACAGCCTCTGGGCCTTCCAGAGGAACCGGTAGGAGGGAGATTCTCCCTCTATCTACCGGGTTGGGAGAGGATCGCTTCAAACACTTGGGTGCTCCAGCTGATTGCAGAAGGACACTCAATAGAGTTTCTTCAGAAGCCTCCTCAAAATCACCCCCCCCCAGGTCATCTTACTCCCCAGCGCATCATCTTCTGGTTCGGGAAGAATTATCCTCTCGTCTTCTGAAGTAGGCGATAGAGTCCGTACCTCCACATCTTTGGGGGACGGGCTAATACTCCCAGTTCTTCCTGGTCCCGAAGAAGTCAGGAGACGTGAGGCCAATTCTCAACCTCAGCTCCCTGAACTTGTTCATGGAGTACAAAAGGTTCAGAATGCTCTCTCTGCAGAGTCTTTTGCTCCTTCTTCAGCCGAGACAGTGGCTGTGCACTCTGGATATGCAGGATGCTTACCTGCATATCCCTATTTGCCCTTCCCACCGCAAGTTCCTGCGTTTTGCATTTCAGGGGGAACACTACCTGTTCAAGGCCCTTCCATTTGGTCTTTCCTCGGCGCCCAGTTTTTAGCAAATGCCTTTCAGTGGTAGCGGCCTACCTGCGTACCCAGGGGGTGTAGGTTTTCCCGTACCTGGACGTTTGGCTCCTGGCGGCCTCATCCAAGGAGGAACTCCTGCACTTCCTTTCCCTTACCCTGCAGGTTTTTGCCTGACTGGGTGTTACCATCAACCAGGCCAAGTCCCACCTGATCCCTTCCCAGAGGCTCCAGTTTATCGGGGCAATCCTGGACACGACCTCCGGCATAGCTTTTCTGCCACTGGACAGGCAGCCTCACTCCAGGCTCAGGTCAGCCTGTTGTCCAGCCGCAGGTGGGTCAGCGCCGGGTCAGTCCTTCACCTCCTCGGGCTCATGGCGGCTGCTATTCCGACAGTCCCTCGCGCTCTACTCCACATGAGAATCTCTTAGTGGATGCTTCAGTCTCAGTGGGATCAGCTGGTGGACGACCTAGATCAACTAGTTCTGGTCTCCAACTCTGTGGCTCGGGACTTGCAATGGTGGGCTGTTCAGGAGAACCTTTGCCGGAGAGTTTCCTCCCCCCTCCCAGACGTTGACTACAGACGCCTCGGGCGAGGGTTGGCGAGCCCATCTCGGGCCTCACAGGACCCAGGGCTCCTGGTTCCAGCTTGAAAAATCGCTACACATCAATGTGCTTAAGCTTTGGGCCGTGTTATATGCTCTTCAGGCTCTGCATTTTTATCTGCTTCCCGGGCATCTGGCTGTCCAGACGGACAACATGTGTGTAGTTTGGTACATCAACAAACAGGGAGGAACTCATTTCTACCCTCTCTGCAGGGAGGCGATGCGGGTTTGGGAATGGGCAGTGCAGCACAACCTTCACCTCACGGCCATTCATGTCCCGGGAGTCGAGAACACGTTGGCAGACCACCTCAGTCGGTTGTCTGCTCACACCCACGAGTGGGAACTAAATCAGGGGGTAGCAGATGACATCTTTCTATGCTGGGGAACCCCTCAGGTAGACCTGTTTGCGTCTCCTCTCAACGCAAAACTTCCTGCCTTCTGCTGGCTCACTCCAGGGCGTGGCATTTTTTGGAGAGACGCTCTGTCTCTAGACTGGAAGGGAAGATTCATCTATGCCTTCCCCCGATCCCCTTGATTCTGAAGGTCTTATAGAAACTCAGCTGGGAAGGAGCTTGCGTGATTCTTATCGCTCCTTTCTGGCCCAGGCAAGTTTGGTTCTCTCTTCTGCAGCAGTATTCAGAGGAACCTCCTCTTCCTCTTCCTCTGTCGCAAATTTTGCTGACCCAGGATCAGGGGACCCTGGTCCATCCAGGCCTTAAGTCCCTTCAGTTGGACATGTGGCTCCTGCAGGCGTAGCTCAAGCCCGATTCGGGGTTTCCCCGCTGGTGGCTGAAATTCTGGTGGAGGCCAGGAAGCCCTCCACTAGATCTACCTATGCCATGAAATGGAAATGGTTCTCTATTTGGGCCGCTTCCAAAGATTTCGAGCCTTTCTCATGCTCTGTTGTGCAGCTTTTGGATTACTTGCGACACCTCTTTGATCTGGGTCTCAGTCATTCCTCTCTGAAGGTTCACATGGCGGCCATCTCGGCCTACCATGTTCCTTTTAGGGACAGGACTTTTGTGCAACTGGAGGTCTCCAAGACCTTTCTTAGAGGGGTCCTCGACTTGAGACCCCCTATTCGGGTTTCTACCCCTCCTTGGGATTTGAATTTTATCCTTGAGAAGCTTACTCTGCCTCCTTTCGAGCCGGCAGCCTCAGCAGACCTGAAGTTCCTCTCATGAAAGACTCTCTTCCTTGTGGCCATTACTTCTTCTCAAAGGATTTCCAAGCTCCAAGTCCTGATGTGCAAAATCCCGTATTTAATTTTTTACAAGGAACGTGTGGCTCTGCTTACCAACCCTAAGTTTCTCCCCAAGGTGGTAGCGGAATCTACGTTGAATCAATCCATAGAGTTGCCTGCTTTCTTTACGCAGCACTCCAATCAAAGGGAGTACTTCTTGCATACTTTGGATGTTCACCGAATTCTGAGATACTATACCAAAAAGATGAAGGATCTCAGACTGATCAACTGTTTGTCTCTTTTGCTTGTAAAAGAGAAGGCAGTGCTGTTTCTAGGGACATGGATATGTTGTTCATCCACACTGTCTGGTAGGTTCCTTGCCACTTTAAATCTTGCCAGAAGGTCTTCAAGCTGGCTCCTCCCACTCACCCGGGTGGTAAAACTCTCGCCCGCCCATGACACCAGATCTTCCCCACTGCCAGCTCAGGTTCTCTTCTAACGCCTGCGAGTAGACTGGATCCTAACTCTTCGGTTCACCTGAAAATAATTTTAAAGTTTTCCAGACTTCGGTCTAATTCTTCCTTCATGGCTGCGATGGACAAATTGACTTCCAGTTTTCGGTGGTGCCCATGCGAGCAGAAGATGTCCAGGACGGATCCGCACTCCACGTGCGTCTACTGCCTCGGGCTTGACCACGACCCACAGGCCTGCGAGTTGTGCAGGTCTTTTTCGGTCAACGTCCTTGAAGACTGTGCTGCCCGGCTACAACTTGGGCGCCCCGAGAAACGTTACCCGCTGGTGAAGTCCAAGGAGGCCCATTGGGTGATGTCCGCAGTGGCTGGCTCGGCTGAGCAACTCGAGCAGATGATCGCCCTCGAGGAGGAGGCAGTCCAGGCGCATCCTCATCTTCCTCAGTCGCGGCATTTATCCCGCTCTCTTTGAGATCCTCTTACACAGCTTCTTTTAAGGAGCTTTGCCTCCCCCTCCACGAAGGGTGAGGGGCTATCAGGACACTCTTCTCTGTCAAAAAAGAAGGACTAGAAGGGTAAGTCCCACCATCGATGTTCGTGGGAGCGGGAGTGGTCCCCTTCCCTGGACAGTCGACATTCAACTTTGGTCGAGGTTGTGGCTAAGGCTGCTGGTTTCACGGTGTCCCCGTCAGGTCAGCTGGCCGAGACACCCGTCGACGCGGTCGAGATTTTTCTCGACCCATCGGACGGGCTGTCAACTTGTGAAGCTGACAACCCTTCATCACCAGTCTCCCGTGGAAACCGAGGACTTCCCTGCGCCTGTGTCTGGAGTCCCTGCCCAGGCTCCTAGCCAAGGGAGGAGTGGTGTCCCCACTCCTCCCAGACCCACCCTCGAACACCGAGGGTCTCGGTCTCTGACCTCGGCTCGGTCCAGCCGATCCCACCGACACTGGCGGTCTCAGTCTCGGCCCCGAGGAAAGCAGTGGCACCGCTCATCCTCGTCTTCCTCCTCGGAAGAGGAGAGGCTTCCGCACAAATTGCGTCGACGCTACGAGAACTTAATGTGGCAGCAGCTCCTTTTGTCCAGGAACAAGCCGACGCCATCGCCTTCCCCGGCCATTAAGTGGCTGTCACCTGAAAGGCCGAAACAACCCCTCGCGGTGGTCGAGGTGCCCAAGCCTGGGCCGGTTGTTCGGCCGAAACCAGCTGCCCCACCGATTGTGGTGGAACCTCCGCCTCCACAACCGAAATCGGGGGCTCCAACCATGATTCTTGGTCGGCCCGGGTCTGCCCCAACGTTTTCTGTCACCCTCACTCCCGACCGCCCCAACAGGTGGAGGGTGGCTCAGGTCCCAGGCAGCTCTTCGCAGACTCCTCGAGTCTGACGATGACTCCTCCTGTTTCCAGGCCCCTTGACCTGGAGTCCTCCCTGGGCAGTCGATGGTTGAGAGCCATCATCGCTCATGGGTCTGCTTCAGCTCATTTCGAGTCCACGGATGCAGCTCAAGCCCAGATCCAAGCGGGCCAAGTTCCTCTCCGGAGATACTGGACGAGGATTCTCTCACGGAGGCTTTCTGGTGGCTGAAGCCATTGTTGACCCAGCCTTGAGCTTTGGCAGTGCTGGCTTCCTGTCCTGCTCCTTGGCCAGGATGGCTAGAGTATGGTCCCTACCCTGCCTCTGTCTGGTTTGGAACACCCTCTGTGGAGGGTTGGTCACCGATGTGTTTTCTAGGCGCCCAGGAATGCTAGGGATGTGGATATGCCCCGGACAAGGAGTCCAAAAGCTGGACTATGCCGGGTGCAAGGTATACGCTGCATCCTCCCGGCCTCCGTCAGGCCAGTGCTTGCACTGGATGGCGCACTTCTCCCACGCCCTCATGGGCTCCCTGGATGAGGTGATCCCTCATCTCCCGGCTGACTTGCAGACTACGGTCAAGCAGGTGTGGGATCAGGGAAGGGCAGTGGTGAAAGCAGCTCCAAACGGCTCTAGATATCAGAGACTCCTGTGCCTGATCAGTAGCGGCCGCAGTGGCCATGCGCCGCAGAGCCGGGCTAAGGATATCCACCTTTACGGCGGATACCCAGCACAAGTTGGCGGATGTCCCCTTCTTGGGGACTGACCTGTTTGGCCCTGGAGTGGAAGGCCACCTCCAGAGGATCGAGAAGTCCAAAGCCACCTTGGACTCGGTCACGTCCGCTCAGAAGGACAAGGGCCATCGACAGCAACATAAGTCCTTTCGACCTTCTGCCCCTGCGGCATGTCCAGTCCAGCAACACCAGCATCAGGGCCAGCAGGCTCGCGCTTGGCACCCCAAAGCCAAGCCTGCAGCTTCCTCCAACAGGAAGCAGGGAGGAAAAGGCCCAGGAGGTCCCTCGGATGGTCCTTCCTCCAAGTCTGCCCAGTGACGGGTTGAGGGGTGTCGCCCCCAGCCACGTCGCTTCCCCCTGGGCTCCCCCCGTGGGGGGACGGCTCCGCCACTTCCTTTCTGCCTGGTCCGCTATCACCACGGACCGCTGGGTGTTGGAGGTGGTAGGAAAGGGTCTGCCTCTGGAGTTCGCGCAGGCCCCGCCCTTCCGAGCCGTCGCCCCCCTCCTCCGGGGGCTCCGTGGTCCATAGCCTCTCTGTCAGCTCGTCGAGCCGACATTACCCTGCTCCTCGAAAAAGAGGTGATCAGGAAGGTGGCAGATCCTCCACCAGACCCAGGGTTTGTGTCCAGGTACTTCTTCGTCCTGAAACGGACGGGGGGGCTGGTGTCCCATTCTAGACCTGCATGACCTGAACAGGTTCCTAAGGTCTTGAACCTTCAGGATGGTCACTCTGGCTCAGATCATTCCATCCTTGGAACGAGGCATGTGGTTCTGTTCTCTGGACCTCCAGGACGCGTTCTTTCACGTCCCAATCCATCTGTCCCCCAGCGATTCCTCCACTTCAGGGCAGAGGGGTCCCTCACGAGTTCAGGCCATGCCCTTCAGCCTTCTCTAGCTCCCAGGGTCTTCACCAAATGCAAGGCAGTGGTGACAGCATTCCTACAGCGCCAAAGGGTCAGGTGTACCCCTACCTGGATGACTGGCTGATTCGGCCTCCTCAGGTTTGCTCTCAAGTTGGCCTCCTTATCAACGAGGCCAAGTCGGAACTCGTGCCAAAGCAGGTGATCCAATTCATCGGGGCAGAGCTTGACTCTCTGTGAGCCAGAGCATGACTCCCGGCAGACAGGGCCGAGGTTCTTTCCTCCTTTGCCCAATGAT
Source organism: Neoceratodus forsteri (assembly GCA_016271365.2). Lineage (NCBI taxonomy): Eukaryota > Metazoa > Chordata > Ceratodontiformes > Ceratodontidae > Neoceratodus > Neoceratodus forsteri. Next base: position 878,956,353 of record CM057450.1, on the reverse strand, counting down.
TTCAGGTTGGGCAGTTGCGCCCTGCCCGGGACTTCCTGGGCCTCATGGCGGCCTGCACCAGCATGGTCCGTTGGGCCCGTTGGCACATGCATCCCCTACAATGGGGACTGGCCAGCCAATGGTCACAGCGCTCCGGTCCTTTGGATCAGCCAGTGATAGTGACCCAGGAGATGTGGAATGCTCTCCAGTGGTGGATCGTTCCAGCTCATCTGCAGGAGGGCATCCCATTCGTCCGCCCCGAGCCGACGGTCTCTCTATCGACTGACGCCTCTCTCATGGGTTGGGGTGCCCATCTGGGGGAGCACAGAGCGCACGGCCTCTGGTCCCCTCGGGAGTCCCAATGCCGCATCAACCTGCTGGAGCTTCGAGCGGTTCACCTAGCCCTCACCGTCTTTGCTCCGTTTGTACGGGGTCAAGTGGTCCAGGTCCAGATGGACAATACCATGACCATGTACTACCTAAACCGCCAGGGCGGGACGCGCTCCATGCCTCTGTGTAGGGAAACTCTCCGCATTGGTCCCTCGTGCGCAGCCTGGAGGCGGATCTCCTTGCCATCCATGTGGCAGGAGCCTCCAACATTCTGGCCGATGCCCTAAGCCAGATAGGAGCTGCGTCCCACGAGTGGTCTCTCCTGCTGGAGGTAGTACAAGGTCTGTTCTCCCACTGGGGAATGCCTCAGGTGGACCTGTTTGCCTCCAGGGAGAATGCGAAGCTGAGACTGTTTCATGCCTGCCTTCCTCAGCAGGGCTCGCTGCAGGGAGATGCCTTCTTGAGGCCGTGGACTCCGGGCCTCTTCTACACCTTTCCCCCATTTCCCTTGATCCACAAGGTGCTTCTCAAGGTGAGGAGGGACAAGGAGCAGGTGATTCTGGTAGCCCCAGACTGGCTCCGCCAGTTCTGGTATTCAGATCTCCTCAGTCTCAGCTCCAGGCTTCCGAGGTGGCTTCCAGCCCGCCTGGACCTGATCTCAGTCAATCAGGGGAAGGTATTCCATCCGGACCTTCAATCCCTGCACCTGACGGCCTGGTTCCTGAGCGGCTAGAGTTCTAGGCCATGGGTCTTTCCAACGAGGTCCTCAACGTTGTTGAGGCTTCCCATAAGGAGTCAACCAGAAAATGCTACGCCTTTAAATGGAAGAGATTCTCCATTTGGTGTCAGGGCAAGCATTCTGGACTACCTGTGGTCCCTTTCTCAGCAAGGGCTTCGGTTGATGACCCTTAAGGTGCACCTGACAGCCATATCTGCTTACCGGGCACGGGCTGGGACGCAGTTGGTGGCGCAGGAGAAGGTGGTTGGGCGCTTTTTCAAAAGCCTTGATCACATATCCCCTCCGGTGCGAGAACCTCCACCTCCGTGGGATCTACTGCTGGTATTGGCTAAGCTCTTGGGCAAGCTTATTTGAACCCGATGCACAGGTGTGACATCTCTCACCTGTCGTGGAAGACACGCCTTCTTGGTGGCTATCACGTCAGCCAGAAGGATGGGAGAGCTCCAGGTGCTTTCCATCGAGTCTCCTTATCTGATCTTCCACAGAGACAAGGTTGTCCTGCGCCCCAACCGAAATTCCTTCCGAAGGTGGTGTCGGAGTTTCACCGTAACCAGGTGTTGACTCTGCCGGTGTTTTACCCCAATCACACCTTGGAGGCTGAATATAGGCTCCATACTCTGGACCCTAGAAGAGCGCTCGCTTATTATAAGGAGCGGACGGCTGAAGTTTGCCAGCTGTTTGTCACCTACGCTGAAGCTGCACCTGGCAGACCTGCAGCCAAGCGGACGATAGGCAGATGGGTCACCTCCTGCATAGATCTCTGCTATAGGTTGGAGGGCATGGAGCCTCCCAGAGAGATAAGAGCTCATTCTAGCCACCATACCGCTGCATCGGTGGCTGCTTCCAGGGACGTCCCTATCCAGGAAATCTGCAGGGCTGCTACCTGGAAGTCAGCACGCACCTTCATTACCCATTACCACATCGACTTTGAGTCACGCCGGGATGCTGGTTTTGGGGCCTCGGTTCTCCAGTCATTATTCCCTAAGTAAGGGGTGTGCGCCTTGCCTCCCTCCTCCTGGAGAACTGCTAGGAGTCTGCCAGACAGTGTGGATGAACAACATATCCATGTCCCTAGAAATACAGGTTACTCACCTGTAACAGGAGTTCTAGGAATGGTTTATGTTGTTCATCCACACGTCCCACCCAGCTTCCTCGGCTTCGACGCACAGCCTGGCTTCCAGCGGGCTAGATCTGGCATCATAGGGCGGAGCCGAGAGTTTTACCACCTGGGTGGGTGGGAGAAGCCAGCTTGAAGACCTTCCGGCAAGATTTAAAGTGGCAAGGAACCTGCCAGACAGTGTGGATGAACAACATATACCATTCCTAGAACTCCTGTTACAGGTGAGTAACCTGTATTTCTAAGCAATGCCTATCTAAATGGTTGGCTCATTGTATCACTTTCTGTTACGACAAGTACAACAAGACCCTGCCTGGTCAAGTCAGAGGCCGCTCCACCAGAGGGGTTGCTGCCTCTGCTGCTTGTTTCAAGAATGTGTCAGCGGCAGACATCTGTGCAGCCGCTACTTGGACTTCTGTCCATCCCTTTACAAAACGCTACAGTTTGGACATTGCCTCTTGCCGTAGAGTGGGCTTCGGGTTGGCTGTTCTGCAAGGTCTTCTTTCCTAAGACCTTCATAGCCAGAGGGTCTACTTTTGGATAGTTTTCCTCCTCTCGTTTGCTTCTGCTTGTTCCAGACTGCTTGGGTCTCAGTCCTATTTGTAATTACCTACTGCAAGAGCCCTCTCGAAGTAAGATAGTACAGTTATGTAAGAACTTACCGTAACAGTAGATCTTCGAGAGAGGCTCTTGCAGTAGGTAATACCTTCCCGCCCTCCATCCCTCCTAAGCTTTTTCAGCTCCTTTTCCAGTGAAGGAAACATCCGCTTCTCTCTTGTCTTGCTGATTTTGGCCTTTGGTGGGAAAGAACTGGAACACAGGCGTGGGAGACCACTCCTTTATACTGACGTCAGTCACCTGACATTGGGGCGGTCTTCCGCCAGAGACTGCTAGCTAGAAATTTTTCCGTGGGGTCCTGACACCTGCCGGTTTCAGTCCTATTTGTAATTACTTACTGCAAGAGCCTCTCTCGAAGATCTACTGTTATGGTAAGTTCTTACATAACTGTACTTTCCTGGTAGCTATTACCTCTGCCAGACATATCAGTGAATTACAAGCTCTGTCAGTGGGGCCTGATTTTATCTCATTCCATAGAAATAAGGTGGTTCTTACCTAAAGTGGTTTCAGATTTTCATTTGAACCAATCCATGTCTCTCCCTGTGTTCTTCACTGATCATTCTTCTTCAGGAGAGAGACAATTACACAGTTTAGATGTTAAAAGGGCCCCGTAGCTTACTACATTGAGCTTACTAAGGCACACAGGTGTGACTCCCTCCAGTTGTTCCTCACTCGTGGGGAAGGGCAAACCTGCCACTAAGAGAACTATTGCCAGGTGGATTGTCTCTTGTATACAGTTCTGCTATGAGAAGCTAGGCAAAATACCTTCCTCAGGTCTGAGGGTTCATTCTACTAGAGGTACAGCTGCTTCCCTGGCTGCAACCAGGGATATTCCCTTACTAGAGATATGCAAAGCACCCACCTGGAAAACAGTCCATACATTCACCATGCATTACTCTCTGGATATCCAGGCTAGGAGTGATGCTTGGTTTGGTACAGCAGTACTGCAGAGCCTATTCCCAAAATAGTTTTGAATCCCTCCTCCATGGAGGTACTGCTTGGTAGTCTGCAATAAGTCAGAATACAGCAAGACTTCATGTTGTTTGAAGAAAACATTACTCACCGTAGTAACTGTGTTTCTTCTAATGCAGTCTTGCTGTATTCTGACCTCTCTCCCTGCCTCCCCTCTCAGAACCTGTTTTTTGGGGAAGTGGGCTGGCAGGTGCAGTGTTGCACCCCAGGGGTGCATTTGGGCACTCCCTCTTTTTAGAGAGGGGGAGTGGGTTATGTTTTATTTTAATAAGTCATAAGTTCACCACCTGGTTTTTAATTTTGGATTTCTCGTCTTGAGTCTGTTTGGGGATCCAAAATATTTGATTGCCATTTGGCTAGTAAAACTTTACAATTTCTGCATAGTGGGTTTAGTTAGTTAGTATTAGCTTATAAGAATCCGACGGTTACACTTCATAGTGCAGCAGACAGAGGTTTGAACCGAGCTCGAGCTTAACATTCTATGCCCTACATAGAATTTAACTCTTTCCTCTCCGGAGCAGTTCAAGTGCTGGGGCTAACTGCAATAAGTCAGAATACGGCAAGACTACATTAGAAGAAACACAGTTACTAAGGTGAGTAATTTTTTTCGTCTTGCACACCTCTTCTTCTGAAAGATGCTACCCTTTTGTACTTTAATTCCTTTGAGATACTTGAAAGTTTCTATCATGTCCCCTCTCTCCCTCCTTTCCTCAAGGGTATACATGTTAAGCTGCTTTAGTCTCTCCTCTTATGTCTTCTGGTGCAGACCCTGCACCATTTTGGTTGCCATCTTCTGAACAGCCTCCACTCTGTCTGTCTTTGCGGAGATGGGGTCTCCAGAATTGCATGCAGTACTCCAGTACTTTGAAAAGGGGGAGTGGTCCAGCTGACTCTCCTGCCCCCTCCAAGAAATCCAAGAAAAGTAAAGACTTAAAACCCCAGGCTCCTGCACCTCAAGGGGTTTCTACTGTGTCTCACACCCTGCCTTCTGCAGAGGAGATAGCTCAGGCTATGAACGTTTTACACTCTTTACAGGGGGATCTTGCCTGTTCAACCTGCTCCTCCAAAGGCTTCTGTCCCTGTCCCTGATAAATGACTACCAAGGAAGGGGCTGGATTAGAACAGTGAAACAGTCTAGGGAGGTCAAATCATGGAAAGCCATGTGTGCAAATGCCAGGAGCCTTAGCAACAAGATGGAAGATCTGGAGGCTGTCATGGTACAGTCAGACCTGGACATTGTGGCCATCACTGAAACCTGGTGTAATGATAACCACGACTGGGAGATGACCATACCTGGCTACAACATATTCAGAAGAGACAGAGCAGGCAGGAAGGGAGGAGGAGGAGGGCACTGTATGTGAAAATGACATAAGGGCCCAGAGATCCAGGAGGAACAAAATGGGGAGAGATACTGTGGGTTAGCTGGAAAGGAAAATGGGGACAGCCATCCTACAGGTGGTATATAGACCACCAGCCCAGGAGGAAGAAACAGATAGGGAGTTGATGCTAGCCATCCAAAGGATGGCAGAAAAGGGGGAGGTAGTACTGGTTGGAGACTTCAATATTCCAGACGGGACTGGAGCATCCCAGCAGCATCAACTAGGAGCAAGATTTATCCTGGACTCCTTCAGGGTGCCTTCCTCAAGCAACTGGTCATGGAACCAACTCGGCAGAAGGCAATACTGGACCTTGTGCTCACAAACAGGAACAGTGTGATGGGGGTAACAGTGGGGGAGCACCTGGGAAACAGTTACCACCAGTCATTGTGGTTTGAAATCACAGAAAGAGCAGAACCAAACCACACAAAAACACGTATCCTGGATTTTAGGGGGGCAGACTTTGGGAAAATGGGGAGATACTTGAAAGAGGCATTAAGGGGAATGGAACAGGAATCAGGGGTTGAGGAACAGTGGGCAGTATTTAAAATGGGGATTACAAGAACAACAGAATTATGCATTAAGCAGGTTAGCAAGAGGAAAAGGAAGAGGAGACCATTATGGTTTTCCAAAGAGGTAGCAAAGAAAGTGAAAGCCAAAAAGATTGCATTCAGGCAATACAAAAAGACACAGGCAGAAGGGGATAGGGAGAAGTACCAGGAGAAGCAAAGGGAGGCAGGGAGGTCAGTAAGGGAAGCCAAAGCTCAGACATAGAACACATTGCAAAATCAGTGGGTAGAGGGGACAAAACCTTTTACAGGTACATAAGTGAAAAAAGAAAGGCAAAGGGAGGGATAGTGAGACTGAAGGGGGAGGATGGGGCCACGTGGAGGATGACAACAGTAAAGCTGACATATTGAACAGGTATTTCTGCTCAGTCTTTACGAGGAAGAGGAGGGTAATGGGTCTGAAGGGAGTACAAGGGGTGAGAATGGTGCAGAAATGGACACAAGTCCCTTTACACGAGAAAGGGTCCTGAAGGAACTGGAAGTAATAAGAGTTGATAAAGCAATGGGGCCAGATGGGGTGCACCCCAGGGTCCTTAAAGAACTAAGAGAGGTGGTGGCTGAACCTCTGGCTATCCTGTTTAGCTGATCACTGGAAACAGGGGAGGTACCCAAAGACTGGAGGACAGCAGATGTAGTCCCCTTTTACAAAAGTGGGAACAAAGAGGAAGCAGGGAACTACAGACCAGTCAGCCTCACCTCGGTAGTGGGGAAGATCATGGAAGCACTACTGAAGGAGAGATTGGTGGAACATCTGGTTGTCAGTGGACTACAGGACTCAAGGCAGCATGGTTTCACCAGGGGAGGTCATGTCAGACCAACCTCGTTGAATTTTTGACTGGGTGACTAGGGAGGTGGATCAGGGAGGGCAGTGACATGGCCTATCTGGACTTCAGCAAGGCCTTTGACACTGTGCCACATAGAAGACTATTACACAAACTGAGGAATATGGGTGGGCAGGACAGTAGTGTGGTGGGTAGGTAACTGGCTGGGTGGCAGGACACAGAGGGTGGTGGTAAATGGCTGTCACTCCACAGAGGGAAGAGTGACCAGTGGGGTACCACAGGGATCAGTGCTGGGACCGGTCCTATTCAACATCTTCATCAGTGACATTGTGCAGGACCTAGAAGGCAGAATTTACTGTTGGCTGATGACACAAAGCTCTGTAACAGAGTAGAGACACCAGAGGGTGTAGACAGAATGAGAAGGGACCTGCAGAAACTTGAAGAATGGTCAGGGATTTGGCAGTTGAAATTCAATGCAAAGAAGTGCAAGATAATGCATATGGGGCACAAAACCCTGGCACAATATATCAGTTGGGGGTGAGGATATAGACACCAAGCAAGAAAGGGATCTTGGGGTTGTCATCTCTGATGACCTCAAGGTAGGGAAACAGTGTGACAAGGCAGCAGGTAAAGCAAATAGGATGCTGGGATGTATAGGCAGGGGCATCACCAGCAGGAAAAGGGAGGTCATAATTCCGCTATACAAGACACTAGTGAGGCCCCACCTGGAGTACCGTGTACAGTTCTGGAGACCATATCTACGTAAGGACATAGACAGGGTAGAGAAGGTTCAGAGAAGGGCAACAAAGATGGTGCATGGATTGCATCACAAGTCCTATGAAGACAGGTTGAAGGAACTGAACATGTACTCCCTGGAGGAGAGGAGGGAGAGAGGGGATATGATAGAGACATACAAGTATCTTACAGGGAGGAACAGGGTGCAGGAAAATACTATTTTTAAGCGAAAAAGATGTTCCAGGACTAGAGGGCATGGGATGAAGTTGGAGGGAGGACGATTCAGAGGAAACATGAGAAAGAATTTCTTCACAGAACGGGTGGTGGACAAGTGGAACACCCTGCCAGAGGAAGTGGTGGGGGCTGAAACAATCACGGGATTTAAGAATGCATGGGATAGACATAAAGGAATTCTGGAGGTCAGGGGTAAGGGGCAACAGACTTGTAGGAAAACAAACTGAACTTACAAGCTCAAATGGGCAGACTGGGTGGGCCATAGGCCCTTATCTGCCGACACTGTCTATGTATCTATGTATCTATGAACCACAGGAGCCTGAGTGTGAGGATTATGGTGAGATGGATCCTGAACAGGATGAGCCCATAGAGCCTGAAATCTCACCTGAGCAGGAATTCGGTTCTCCTCCTCGACCTGAAGACTTTTCATCTCACTCTTCTTTTGTGAGAAAAATAGTGGATGCCCTGGATTTGGCTATCACTGAAGTGGTTGAGGATGAGGAGGAGGCCGAATACTTAGAGATGATGGGTTTAACACCCCCAAAAAAGGTATACCTGCCAATTAACAAGTTCTTTAAAAAAGACGTTTTAAAGATTCTATAGACTCCTAACTCTGTCCCCCCTATAGATAGGAAGTCTGATAAGAAATACCAATTGGACAGGGAGGGAGCAGAGTTCTTATACTCCCACCCTGACCATCAAGGGACAGTCCAACAGGCAGCCTGTGAAAAGGTGAGGGTCCCTCTCTCTTCCCACCCTCCTGAGAAGGATTCCGGAAAAATAGACGGTATGTCTAAGAAGGGTTATTTGGTTGCCTTCTTAGGTGTGAGGCAGGCTAATTAGCAGACATACGCAGCACTGTATCAGAAAATACTGTGGTAATCAGTACTGGCTATGTCACAGAAGGCCCCCTCGCCCCTCTATGACGACCTAGCAGAGACAGCTACATTTGATCTGGAAGCTGCTAAATATCAGTTCCAGATGGCAGCTGATGCTAATGATAATGATTCTAGGTGGATGGCTCTGACAGTGGCCCTACGAAGACTGGCATGGCTTAGGGCCACTAATCTCACCCAGCAAACCCAGACCAAGGCCATGGATTTTCCTGTCGAGAACAACTCCCTGTTTAGTAAACACACCGAAGATTACATGAAAAAGGTAGATGAATACAAGGCCACCTACAAGAGTAATTCCTCAAGGGACAGGCCTACCCCTTCTTATATGCCTTATGGAAGGGGAGACAGGGGAAGGTCTCCTTATGAGAGGCCTTTCTGTCAGGGCCAAGCTGCTTTTCAGCAACGGCCCTAATCACAGCAGACTGGGTACTTTAGATCTAGAGGCAAAAGGGGTTCCAGATGGGGCTTCCAATCTGTCCAGGCTCAGGCACCCCCAAAACAGAACCCCTGACCAGTTGGTCCAGGTCGCCTCCCCACTGCCAGTAGGGGGCAGGCTGACTTACTTCCTACAGAATTGGGTTTCCATCACCACCGACAAGTGGGTTCTGGTGGTGGTAAGTCAGGGTTTGGCCCTGTGTTTCAAATCTGTTCCCCTCTCTGAAATCAAGAATCTTCAAGCTAGCTTCCATCATGGAGGGCAGACTCTTGCTAAAAGAGGTGTAGAAATTGATCCACATGAAAGCAGTGGAACCTGTACCAGTGCATCTTGGGGAAAGGGGTTTCTATTCCCGTTACTTTTTGACCAAAAAGAAAAATGGGGAGTGGCGACCCATTCTGGATCTCAGATCTCGCAACAAATTTCTAGTGAAACCAAGGTTTAGGATGGTCACCCTGTCGTCCATACTACCAGTTATCCAGCAAGTGGATTGGCTGGCAGCCTTGGATTTAAAGGATGCCTGTTTTCACATCCCAGTAAGGCAGTCTCACAGAACGTATCTCAGGTTCAGGCTCCTTTCAGGCCATTACCAGTTCACTTCCCTTTCCTTCACTCTGACCTCAGCCCCAAGGGTATTGACAAAGTGCCTTGCTGTAGTAGTGGCACATCTAAGAAGGTCTGGTATTCTAGTCTTCCCTTATCTGGACAATTGGCTGCTTGTGGGGAAAGTCCCCACAACAGGTCTCTGAGCACTTGCAGTCAGCAGTGCATCTTCAGCAATCCCTGGGATTTCTGATAAATCAGGAAAAGTCTGTTCTTACCCCGTTCAGGTGCTTCAGTTCATAGGAGCAGAGCTGGTTTCTACTCAGGGAAGAGCTTTCCTCCCTCAGGACAGGGTGAAAAGTATTTTCGACCTGGCTGCTTCTTTCAAACTAAACCAACCATGCCCAGCAAGACAATATCTGCAGATTCTAGGTCATGTAGCTGCAGCGACAGGTACTGTTTCAGGGGCAAGATACAGAATGGGAGACTTGCTGTCTCACCTCAGGTCCCATTAGTCACAGAAAAGAGACAAAATGTCAGAACTCATCCCAGTAACAGAGGCTGTTATTCAAACCTTACAGTGGTGGAAAAATTCAGACAACTTAATGCAAGGGGTCCCTTTCCAAAAGGAAAACCCTTCCTTTATTTTTACAACAGATGCTTCCCTGTTGGCATGGGGCGCCCACATAGGAGAACACACCATCCATAGGACTTGGTCCTGGGCAGAATCCCTTCTTCACATAAATCTCCTAGAGCTCTGAGCTGTACTTCTAGCTCTAAAGGCCTTTGCTCACTTGGTGCAAGACAAGGTGGTACAAGTCAGGACAGACAATACTGCAACAATATACTATATAAACAAGCAGGGAGGTACAAGATCAGATCCTCTATGTTCAGAGGCCATAAAACTGTGGGATCTGGCATACTCCCTAAAAGTAACTCTGCAAGCCATCCATGTCCCAGGGAAGGACAACATTCTGGCAGATGCCCCCAACAGAATCAGTCAGGGCCACCACGAGTGGTCCCTGGACACACAAGTGGTAAATTTAGAAGGTGGGGTACCCCAGAAGTGGACCTCTTTGCCTCTCAAGAGAACCACAAACTACCAGTGTTCTGTTGCCAGCCTCCAGCCAGGGGCACAATCCCAGGGGATGCCATGGTCCTGGATTGGTCAGGAAGAAGCCTGTATGCTTTTCATCCCTTCTCTGTCATTCTCAGGGTCCTGATCAAGGTCAGGTCCCAGTCTGCTTCAGTGATCCTTATTGCCCCAGACTGGTCCAGACAACATTGGTACCCTCTCCTGGTATCCATGTTGGTATCCAGACTGATGCATCTTCCTCAGAGGCACAACCTGTTGACCTCCCACCAAGGGAAAATAGGGTATCCCATCCTCAGCTCCCTCCATCTCAAGGCTTGGCTCTTGAAGACATAGAATTTGTAAATCTGAATCTCTCCCAAGCAATTTTGCACATACTTAAGGGGTATAGAAAACTCTCCACTAAGAAAACCTATTCAGCTAAATGGAAAAGGTTTCTCTCTTGGTGCAGCCTGCACAGCATCGAACCTGCTTCAGCAGGAATTTCAACTCTCCTTGAGTATCTTACTTTCTTACATGATTAAGGCCTTAAGCATACTTCCCTAAAGTTCACTTGGCATCTATCTCTGCTCACATTTCGGTGGGTAAAACCACCTCTATAACAGCTGACCCTATTTTTAAGAAGTTTTTCAAAGGTCTGTGTCACACATACCCACCCATTAAGGAACCTGTCCCTGGGTGGGACTTGAACATTTGTATTGCTCAAATTATGAGGCCACCTTTCGAACCTGTGTCTTCAGCTCACCTCCAGTATATTACATGGAAAACTGTATTTTTAGTGGCTGTGACTTCTGCTAGAAGAATAAGTGAGTTCCAGGCCCTATGTGTGGGAAAGGACTATTTGTCTTTTTCACAGTGATAAAGTGGTACTCAGAACAAGTAGAAATTTCCTCCCCAGGGTGGTGTCAGATTTTCATTTGAATCAATCTGTTACCTCATTACCTCCACAGGAGCTCTCTGAAGTTGCACCACTTGTCTCCTGTATACTGTTAACATTAAATCCTGGGCCTTTTTAAACAAAATCAAGCTATAGTCAGCATGCCGCAAACAAATCCTAATAGCTCTAGAACCGTAAGTGCTAGACATAAAGTATGAGTGGCAAAGTTATTCAGCATAAAATTACCTTTCCAACGGTGGTATGCAAATATGTAATTTTGTTTATTTTTCTATGCTGGTTGAAACAGAACAAAAAATATTTTTCCACTAAAACAGGCAACATAAGCCATACACACCATACCATAAACAAATGTGAATAACTCCTAAAGTATACATGATATACACAAAATATCAGTGGCAAAGTTGTTCAGCACAAAATTACCTTTCCAGTGGTGGTATGCAAATAATATGTATTTTTGTTTTTTCTGTGCTGGTTGAAACAGCAAAATATAAATATTTTTTTCACTAAAACAGACAACATAAGCCATACACACCATACCATAAACAAATGCAAATAACTCCTAAAGTATACATAATATTCACAAAATATCAGTGGCAAAGTTGTTCAGCATAAAATTACCTTTCCAGTGATGCTATACAGTCAAATATATATTATATTCTGTTACACTATATATTAAAATATATAAGTGACTTCTCCAGACGTTGCAAGGGCACACTGGGAGTCAGTGGCCGACTTCTGCAGACGTCCTCAGGACACACCAGTGTATTTTACTGATGACTACAGGCGTCTGCTAGGAGACAATGAGTTACACTATCAGTGTTTTTCAGTGAGCATTCTACCTCAGGTGAGTGTAGACTCCACAGTCTTGATGTAAAGAGAGCTCTGAGCTATTACATGTCTCGCACTAAAGATCACAGGCAGGATAAACAACAGTTATTCCTTACCTATGGAGATGTAAAAAAAAGGTACGTCAGCTACCAAGAGGTCAGTCTCTCGCTGGATAGTAAGTTGCATACAGTTCTGCTGTGAAAAAGCAGGCAGACAGGTCCCATCAGGACTTAGGACCCACTCAACTAGGGCAACAGCTGCTTCCATAGCAGCTTCAAGGGATGTCCCCTACTGGACATATGCAAAGCTGCCACGTGGAGGATAGTACATACTTTCACTAAACATTACAGCCTGGACATACTGTCCAGAAGTGATGCCAGATTTGGAACAGCAGTTCTGCAGAGCCTCTTTCCTAAGTAGGTTCTCTGCCCACCTCCAAAGGTACTGCTTTGAAGTCTACATACAGTTATGAATATAGAAGAATATATGGGGTTCGAAGAAAAAAAATACTCACCTTAGTAATATTGTTTCTTCCACTGTATTCTTCTATATTCGTAACTCTCCCACCCTGCCTTCCTTACCGGAACCAGAACCAGAGCCTCAGCATGCCTACTGATTTTCTCTTGGATTTCCATAAATACAGTATGTACACACTATTGAAGTACATTTTAACTTTGGTTGGGATTATCTCTTATTCTTTGGTTACCTGAGTTTCCAGGATAAAACTTATCTGTTTTTGGGTTGTAGTTAAATAACCACTAGGGGGCATATTTGGTTTATAGGAGTTAGTTCCTTTATTTATTCATAGGTAGTTTTAGGTAGGTACATAGTACTTCTGCCTTGTAGGCTGTTATCGAAATCTGAGACGTTAGTGGAACGTTGCAGTAGATGAGGGCAGCAGTTTAAATATGTGTCTAGAGCAATGATAGGTTCTATCATTTGCATATAGTTCCATTTCTCTTTGGGCAGTTCTACTTAGGAGGCAGACTGCATACAATTATAAATATAGAATAATACACTGGAAGAAACAATATTACTAAGGTGAGTAATTTTTTCTTATCTTTTTCGATGTGTAATTTCAATAAACTAAATTATAAAAAAAAAAAAAAAAAAATGTGAAGTTGGAGTATTGGGACTGAACTGTAACCTAGCCACTGGCTTACCATGTGACCCAGGGCAAGTCCCATAACCTTTATACTCAGCCCTGGTATTATGTTTTGTTAACCCACTGTATCAGGTGCCTCCTCAGTCTGAGTTGTGATGGTACTGCTGGTTGAAGGCGGAACTTATTGCAGCGTGTTCTCAGGGTTCAGCATGCTAGCAGTAGAGATGTTTGAATTTAAACTTTGTCAGTGAAGTTGCCATGAAGCAGTCAAAATTTGCCTTTACGATGTTTCCACAGAAATCAGGAACTTCGATTTCACTGAAATTGCAAAGTTTTTGCTCCAGATTGCCCATTTTGTTCAGCAAAGTGGCCATTCTACAAGCAAATTTTGGTCAATCCTCCACCCCCCCAAAAAAAAAACAGGAAACAAACAGCAACTTTATGGGTTAGAATTTTGCACAGAATTTGCTAAGCATGTTTCAGCCACTTTACCAATCTCTAGCTAGCAGCAGGTTCATTGGCCAAATCCTCCAGTGAGGTTGAAAAGCGGAGGGATACAGATACAGTGGTAAATGGCAATTGTGGAAGTAGGTAAGTAATGGCCATTAGCTGCAAGTGTTTAGTATGAGGAGATTAGCATTAGGGTCACAGTCACACTGTTGCTAGATGTAGTGTTTTCAAGGGCCAAATCAGAGGCCAGTGCACAGGTATAGAAGGAGAAAAGTTGCATGAAATGTGTTAGCTGTAATATTGCAGTGCAGCAATCTGGAGTAACTAATTACTACATTTTACAAACATTAATGCATAGATGATCAGCCTTTGTCTCATTTTGTTCTAGGTGAAGCTGTCAGATTTTGGATTCTGTGCACAAGTGTCCAAAGAGGTCCCACGGCGTAAATCCCTGGTAGGAACTCCCTACTGGATGGCACCGGAGCTTATATCCAGGTTACCATATGGACCAGAGGTGAGAACTGTGAGCCATGAGTGACTCACCCTAGGCAGAAAACAGTGCACTTATATTTAACTAGTACCTCCTATGCTCAAAATAAATGAGACCCCCATTCAAACACCATGAAGTCTTGCTATATTATGACTATATGCAGTCAGCCACTGCAGCTGAACTGCCCCGGAGAGGAAAGAGTTAACTGCAGAGAGTCTGGAGTTCCACAGCGCGAGGGCGCTATACCAAAGCTCTATCTGGCCAGTTTCAAATGAAACTGTCAGATTCTTACCTCCGCTTCACTGAACAGTCGCCCGAGATCAGCTCCTTCACATCGTTCATTTCTCGTTCGCTAGTATTTTCGGTTCATTTGAACCGCAAAAGTATTTATTTTACCGCATTTCGTTAAAGCTCTATCTGGTAAACCGTAAGTAGAAAATTTAAAGTCTGTGTGGAAATTCAATTATCGGTTTGGTTTTGAACCGATCGGTTTGCTTAATTTAACGTTTTGAAGTGTGGTTGGGCTTTTGAGTGCGGTTCCCGTTCTTATCGGTTCTAAAAAACTTGCTTTTAAAATAGTTTTTCAAATACCCGTGACACGGTTAGGAACCGATAAGGGTGTCTTGCCTGGCACTGCCATCAAAAGGGAAAAGTTTTTTGGTTAGGCTGGCATTATGTCTGAGAAACCCAAAAGAAAAACTGGCCCACTGGGTTTCAACACTGTGATGTCTGTGGGGAAGCTTTGAAAGCTGACCCACACACCACTTGTGTTTATTGTCTGGGGCTGACCACCTCCCTGTCAGACTGCCAGGTGTAAAAATTTCCTGCAGCCACCCTGAAAAGAGATTGGGCCGGCTCAGGAACGAGAGGCCAAGAAGTCCGCTGACCCGATGGCCAGCCCGGTCCAGTACCCACTAGACTAGAGGGAGTGCCCTCTGACCAGGGGCAGACTTCTCGAGCAAAGGAAGGCTGGTTCTAGGGAACCAGTCTCAGTGAAAAGACAAAGAAATCAGTAGGTTTGGAGTCCAAAATTGTCTTTCCAACTGCTGCAGAAATAGCTAAAGCCATACAGATTGTCCAGTCAACGCTCGTGTCCTGCCGAACCACTTACAGTTGGTAAAAGGTTGGTCTGCTCAGTGCCAGTGGTTCAGGAGTATGATGTTGAGGAATTTTGTGAACCACAGGAGAGGGAGGGCGAATTTGATCATTACATGTGTGGCTGGGAGGGTCTGGACGTGCCCATTGAAACGGACATTTCTCCAGACAGACCCTTAGAATCTCCTCCTATTCTGTCTGAGTCCCCTCTCATTTTATGTTTTACAAAAGGTTGCAGAAACCTCCAGCTTCCTTTAGAGGAAGCTGTGGATGAGCAAGAGGAGCCTGATTATGTAGAAATGATGGATATACCAGAGTCTAGGAGGTTGTCTATTCCTTTGCATAAGTCATTTAGGAAGCAAACAACAAAGATTTTAAAAAATCCTCATTCTGTCCCTCCTGTAGATAAAAAAATGGACAGAAGATATACCTTGTCAGGCTCTGATACAGACTTCCTCACTGAGCAGTGTAGTCATGTAGGTGTGGTACAAGCTGCAGCCTGTGACAAGGCTAATATTCCTCTGGCCTCACATCCTCCTGATAAGGATTCCAGGAAGATTGATGCCATGGCAAAAAAACAGTATATGGCAGCTTCTTTGGGACTCAGGCAGGCAAATTATATGGCTTATGTGGCTAGATATCAGAAATCTAGGTGGGACACAGTATTGCAGTTAGCCAAGCAGGCCCATGGCCAGCTGGCTAGTGAGTTGGAACAGGTGGCTGATGGCATTGAAGCCTCTAAAGTTCAATTTCATACTGCTGTTGATGTTAATGATGTTTCCTCTAGGGTCATGGCCACTTCTGTAGCTTTCCAGAGGTTGGCATGGCTCAGATGCACTAATCTGTCCCAAGATACTCAGTCAAAGGCTATGGATTTTCCTGTTGTAGGTAATTCTCTGTTTGGGGAACAAACAGAAAACTATATGAAAAGATGGATGAATACAGAACTACCTACAAAAGTGCCCAGGCTAAGGAGAGGCATGCCACTCCACAGAGGCACGCTCCCAGAGGTAGGGGCAGGCCTTTCCACAGGCCTTTTTACCAATTTCAGGCCTCCTCTGCATTTGCACAGAGGGGTTTCTTCAGAGGCAGAGGTAGACGGGACACAAGTAAACCGTCCCCCTTCCCTCAGCCTAAGGCTACTGCCAAGCAGTCACCCTGATGGGGTGCCCAGGGCCGATTCTCCTGTACCAGTGGGGGGCAGGTTGGTTTATTTCAGCCAGAACTGGGTGTCCCTAACTTCGGACAGGTGGGTTCTGGAGGTAATAGGCCAGGGTCTGGTTCTCAGCTTCAAACAGTTTCAAGATGAGAGCCAGACATTTTCCACCTGCAAATCCTTCAGAAGCCCTTGCTTTGGAAGCAGAGGTTTCTTCTCTTTTGGACTGCAAAGCAGTAGAAAGGGTCCCTCCTTGCCATCAGGGCAAGGGGCTGTACTCAAGATACTTTCTTACCCCAAAAAAGGCAGGAGAATGGTGGCCCATTTTAGATTTAAGGTACCAAGCATCTTTTGAAACCAAAGTTCAAAATGTTAACTCTGACAATGATTTTGCCCTCCCTGAGGCCAGGGGACTGGTTAGCTTCCCTGGACCTCAAGGATGCCTATTTTCACGTTCTGATGAGGCCTTCTCACCGAAAGTACCTCAGGTTCGAACTACCCTCAGGCCACTACCAGTTCAGGGCAATGCCCTTTGGCCTTACCTCTGCGCCAAGTGTATTCACGAAATGTCTAGCTGTGGTAGTGGCTCATTTAAGAAGGCAAGGGATTGCTGTGTTTCCCTACCTGGACGACTGGCTCATAGTGGGTCAGTCCCCAGATCAGGTAAAATCCCACTTGCAAGTCACCCAGCAGCTTCTCACTTCCCTGGGATTCCTGCTGAATTTACCAAAGTCTGTTCTCGAACCAGTTCAGGTACTAACTTTCATAGGTGCAGAATTGAACACAAAGTTAGCCAGGGCATTTCTCCCCGGAAGGGGTAGACAGACTCATTGCCCTGGCATCCTCCTTTACCCTGCTGGTCTCTGACCAGCAAGGCATTCTGCAACTCCTAGGGCACATGGCTGCTTCCACAGCTGTAGTGCAAGGAGCAAGATTCCAGATGAGGACATTCAGTTACATTTGAGGGCCTATTGGTCTCAAAGGAGGGACCTTTCCAAATTGGTTCCAGTGACTAAACCCTGATCCTGGCCTTACACTGGTGGCAGGATCAAAGCAATCTAAAACAAGGGGTTCCTTTCATTCCGCTTCCACTCCCTCACCCTCACCACGGATGCTTCCCTGTTAGGGTGGGAGCTCACTTGGCGACCTGTCCACTCAGGAGTGTGGTCTCCCAGGAATCTCTGCTCCACATCAATCTTTTGGAACTCAGAGCTGTCCTTTTAGCTCTTCAGGCGTTTTCAGCTTCTGTCCAGAACAAAGTAGTTCAAGTCAGGACAGACAACACCACAACAATGTGGTACATCAACAAACAAGGGGTTTTCGGTCATCAGTCTTGTGCACGAAGCAATGAAGTTGTGGTCTCTGGCTTATTCCCTGAACACCTCCCTGATAGCAGTTCACCTTCCAGGAAGGATAATGACCTGCTTGGATGCCCTCAGCAGGATTCTCAGGGCCATCACGAATGGACTCTGAATCCTCAGGTGCTGGGGCAGTCTTTGCCAGATGGGGCACCCTCAGATAGATCTTTTCGCAGCCCCAGACAACCACCAACTTCCTCTGTTTTGTTGCAGGCCTCCAGTGCTGGATCAGTCCCTGGACGCTTTTCA
This sequence comes from Neoceratodus forsteri, assembly GCA_016271365.2. Classification (NCBI taxonomy): domain Eukaryota; kingdom Metazoa; phylum Chordata; order Ceratodontiformes; family Ceratodontidae; genus Neoceratodus; species Neoceratodus forsteri. The sequence goes on along the minus strand of CM057450.1, from coordinate 878,938,305 downwards.
GTTGGATTGGAAAGGAAGTTCCTGTATGCCTTCCCCTTACCCTTCTTTTCAGGGTACTAGTAAAAATCAGATCTCAGCCCTGCAAGGTGATTCTGATTGCTCCAGATTGGGCCAGACAGCCCTGGTACCCACTGCTTCTGTCCTGACAGTCCACCCCTGCCCTGAGCTTGCCCAGAGTCCACGACTTACTGGCCTGTGCACAGGGAGAGTGTGGTATCCGGACCTCAAATCTCCATCTCAAGGCATGGCTCTTGAGGAGTTAGAATTTGCTGACTTACACCTTTCTCAAGGTGTTTTGGATATTTTAAAGGCTTCAAGGAAGCCAGCCTTCCACTAGGGCCACTTACAATTCTAAGTGGAAAAGGTTTTCCGTCTGGTGCTCTGAGAAGCAGATTATCCCAGAATCTGCTGATCTGCCCATTTTACTGGACTATTTGGTCCATTTAAATTCTTAGGCCTTAGGCCAGCTACCTTAAAGGTTCATCTGGCAGCTGTCTCTGCTTTTCTGTCAGCAGGAAGCCTGCTTCCTTTTCTTCTCACCCTGTGCTTTCCAGAGTTTTTAAAGGGTTACTTCACACCAACCCTCCTTTTAGAACCAGCTCCGCTTGGGACCTGAATGTTTGCATTGCTCAGTTAATGCAACCCCTTTGAGCTCTGTCCTCAGCAGAGCTCAGTTTCTGGACTTGGAAAACTATTTTCCTAGTGGCTATCACTTCTGCCAGACGATAAGAGAACTACAGGCCCTGTCAGTGGAAGAAGATTTTATCTCTTTCCACAGAGATAAGGTAGTCCTCAGGACTAACAGAAAGTTTTTGCCTAAAGTGGTTTCAGATTTCCACCTGAACCAATCCATCTCTCTTCAGTATTTTCACTGGAGCATTCTTCCTCAGGTGAGAGGAGTCTGCACAGCTTGGACGTCAAAAGAGCCTTAAGCTACTATTTGGAACGCACCAAGGGTCACAGGTTCGAATCCCTCCAACTCTTCCTTACCTATGGCGAGGTTGGCAAAGGGAAACCTGCCACTAAGAGGACAATTGCAAGGTGGATTGTCTCTTGTATCCAATTTTGTTATCAAAAACTAGGTAGAGAACCCCCCTCAGGACTGAGGGCTCACTCCACCAGGGGTACAGCTGCATCTCTAGCGGCTGCTAGATATTCTCATTCTGGAAATCTGTCAAGCTGCTACTTGGAAAGAACAGTTCACACTTTTGCAAGCATTATTCCCTGGATATTCAGTCCAGGAGGATGCTCGCTTTGGCACAGTTGTGTTTTCAGAGCCTATTTCTAAGTAGGTTCTGACCCTCCTCCATGGAGGTACTGCTGTATACCTGTATATAGTCATAATATAGCAAGACTTCATGGTGTTTGAAGAAAAATTACTCACCTTAGTAATTGCTTTTCTTCTCATGGAATCTTGCTATATTATGACCACCCTCCCTCCTGCCCTCTCAGAACTTCTACTTGGGTAGGGTGGCAAATTAGTGCAAGACTTGTGTCATGCTATTTTAGTTCTTCCTTCACCCCTTTATTTAGGTTAGGAATTAGGTATTTTGTTTTAAGTAATTATGTTGGCCCTTCCTGGACTTGAGTCTTGGGGGAAGGGGGGTCTAATAGTGCTTGTTAGGGAGAAACTAATAATACTATTATTCATTGTTATTATTATTATTGCTGTTTATATTGTTGTTATTCCTACTAGCAGGTAGCCACTTGGCTAGTGTAGAGCTTTCCACACAGACTTGTTGCTTAGTGTTAGCTTCGTAAAGATCTGACAGTTTCATTTGAAACTGGCCAGATAGAGCTTTGGTATAGCGCCCTCGCGCTGTGGAACTCCAGACTCTCTGGAGTTAACTCTTTCCTCTCCGGGGCAGTTCAGCTGCAGTGGCTGACTGCATATAGTCATAATATAGCAAGACTCCATGAGAAGAAAAGCAATTACTAAGGTGAGTAATTTTTTCTTATAGACCCTCCAACCCCACCTACTGGGTCCATCTCAGCTATATAATCAGTTAGGAAGTAGAAACGATCCTTCCTGGTGGGCTGGCTGGTATTGCCCAGCACTGCCACACTTAGAGACCTGGGATCAAAACCTGATCCCTACTCCCTTTCACCAGAGCCAGTGAGGCTGTTGCAAACTGTCAAGGAAGAGTGCACTTGGTGGGGGTTGGGGAATCCCCGCAGGCTTGCTGTGGTTAGTGGGAAGCCTTGACATCATGGGTGCCCACACGATGCAGGCCACTCTATACAGACACACACACACCAGAGTGTGAGTAGCAGTGGCACAGTGTGTCATAGGGGGTGGAGTTTCTGTGAAAAAAAAAAAAATACCCTGCTCAGCTAGGGCGCCTAGACAATGGCAGAGGTCTGGATAGGCAGATGCTGAGTTGGACCATTGACTGGCTGGGCACAGTGTGGGTAGGGAGACCAGATCGAGCTAGTAGGACCAGTCTGCGCCAGGTCAGGGAAGAGAAATAGCAAATAAAAAAAAAAAATGAAAGGAAACAGCTGCACAAAAGTTGGTCCAGCGTTGAGAGGGCTATTAGCTCAGTTTCTGTATTACGCTATTTTTCTTTGTGCCCCTTCATCAATCATTACAGTACGAGCAGACTAGACAGACCTAATGGCCTTATTCTGGTAGGTTCGTCATATGTTATGTTTGTATGTTCATATGTAGATGTATGAGATTGCTCCCCAGCTTATCCCTATGTATTTTACTGAGTAAGCATTTTTGGAATGGAAGGAACCATGAGAGGAATTATCCTCTTGCAAATATAGGTCAGTCAGTGAATGTGTATGTTTTCTATTTATTTTAAAGAGAAATTCCAATATTATACAATTGGATTTTCAGTACAAAAGCCCCTTACCTTATGCTGGTGATAGGCTTATAATAGGAGAAAGGAATGTTTTCAATATGTGCACTATGGAAGGAAGCAATAGACAGTTATGCCGAACGGACGGCCAGCCGATCCCTTCCACTTCCCGGTCTGCCGACCCTGCCCCCTCGCTCAGACGTTTTATGATGTCTAACCAAAGAGAGCATAGGGACACACCCCACTGAAGTCTATGGGGCCGATTTTTTTAAAAGAACTTTATGTATGCTTAAGCAGTCTTTGATATAAATGAAAGCCAGCACTTAATTAATAAGGACCCTATTAGTTACGCACTGGCTTTCATCTACCTGGAGTACTGTATCCAGTTCTGGAGATCACACCTCAAGAAGGACATTGATCAGGTGGAGGTGGTGCAGAGGAGGGCAACCAAAATGGTCCAGGTTATGCATCTAAAAAGCTACGAGGAGAGACTCAAGGAACTGAATGTGTTCTCTCTGGAGGATAGGAGGGAAAGGGAAGACATGATAGAGGTACTGAAATGCTTCAAGGGAATCAACAAGGTACAGGAGGGCAGCATTCTGCAAAACAGGAGACGCACTAGGACAAGGGAACATGGTATGAGGCTGGAAGGTGGGAGACTCAGAGGAAATGTGAGAAAATACTTAATCACAGAAATGGTGGTAGATGCCTGGAACAGACTACCGGTAGAGGTGGTAAGTGCAAACACTGTGGAGGAATTTAAACACACATGGGATAGGCACAGGGAACTCCTACTAACAGGAATGGGGGGAAGAAAGGTCACAGATCGGGTGGGATCTGCAGTACAAAACTAAGAAGGAAACTGTTCTCTAGGGCAGACTAGATGGACCAAGGGATCTTTATTCTGCCGACAAGTACTATGTAGATGTCACAAAACGTCTGAGCTTGGGGGCAGGGCCGGCACACCGGGAAGTGGAAGGGATTGTCTGGCTGTTCGTTCAATGTGATTTTCTATCCAGTCCCTCCCACAGTGCATGTATTGAAAACATTTCTTCTATTACAAGCCTATCACCAGCATGTGGTAAGGGGGGAGGGGGGGTGTTTATCAAAAACCCAGTTAAGAAAACTCTTTCAAAATCTTGGACCTTTCCTTTAAATATTTTACCTGATTGGTCATTTACTGTAGTTAGTTAGAATGTCTTGGTGAGAGTACAGAATAGCAGATTGTATCAAACACTCCACATACAAGCGCGCTAAAAATACTTACAGTGCACATTATATTGCACATTATGTTTAAGCAAGTTTCCCATCTAAACAAATTTCAGAATATAGCAGAGTGAACGTGTGCCTGTGTTAGAGATCGTGTTCATACAGTACCTGTTACTGAATGGCCTGGTAACTGCAGGAAAGAGGCTCTGCAATCCATCCCTAATGGTCAGCCTAAATAGGCTGCCTTGAGCTTGACACCACCATTGTGTTTCTTTGGCTCAGTTTTTAGTTCAGTTTATTATACAGCATGTTTCATACTGTGTGTCAGTTTGGTTCTGGCATGTGGGGGATGGATAGATGGGCTATTGCCTCAGGCAGTCTGTTATTTCTTATTTTCTTATAAGGAAATACTTTTTTTATGCAGAGGGTGATCAATCTATGGAGCTCACTACTGGAATATGTGATCATGACTCCCACGATGAATATATTCTAAAATAGGTTAGACAAGTATGTGAGTGAAAAGTGACAGGTTCATTACTCACCAGTTACAGTAAATCTTTGAGAGGATCTCTACAGAGCCATAATACACTGGTACCGGCCAGGATGCAGTGCAGTGTCTGGAGTTACTGCATTACAGAAGGCATGAGGTGCCACTGAAATTATCTTGTTTACCGCAGTAACTCTACTACAGTGTGCTGCAGTATTGTGTTGCATCCTGGCTGGCACCACTATACATTGGACTATACGCCATCAGCATCAGGGCCTTTCAGGAAGCTTTTGCATGATGGGTCTGCCCACCTTGATGTTCCTGTGTGCACATCCGTGGTGCACAGCATCACTTATTTACTATGGGCAGGCCCCACGTCTTCAGTTTCCCGCCGTAGGTGAATGGAGTTTAAAACACTCAGCAACAGCAGGATTGAGGCTGCCTCCACAAGTCACACACACAGAGGCAGGGGAAGCGTAGCAAACACTGACCACCGCATAGCAGTGGAGGCACTGATATCAACAACAGTCTTAATATGCAGTGCATTGACAAGTAACTGAAACAAAGGTCCACCACACCAGAGAGATGATGTGTGGGGAAAAGGGTATGGCGATAAGGAGATCATCTCAAAGATCTACTCTTACTGGCAGGTAACAAACCTATCTTCTTCCAAGGTATTTACGTAGCACCATCATAAATTGGATGATTAGCGAGCAGTACCAACCCCAACTGGGTGGCCAGTAAAACAGCTGAACTACTCCCTGAGGAGACCAGCCCTTACAAGACAGCCAGGCTAGTCCCAGCCCTCTTTGGGAAGATCAGATACAGATTGTAATGCTAAACAAGTATGTACCGTGGGGGCGCAGACTCAGCCACTGAGGAAGGAGCATCAGCTTGTGAAAGCGCTTAGAAGAAATCTTGCTGTTTGCTGAAAATTGTTAATTCTGCAGCCTTTTTTTTTTTTTTTTAATGATTATAGTCAAGTGCTTGGGACTAAACTGTGGATCAGTTTGATACCAAAATCTTTAGAGTTGATTCATATCTGATTGAGAGATGGGTTGCAATAAACAAGCACCATGTGGGGGTGGAGAATGACTGAAAGAGGGGAAGCAGGCCCCTGCTAAAGAAATGACTTCCTGCACCTCCAATAATGATCTGATTCAGCCTGCTGATGCCACACTCCTATGAGCTGTCCAAGCCATGGACAAGTGCTTGGAGGAGTTTATCTCGAAATATCAAGTTTTGGACACTGAAGTGGAGGCAGTGGGACACAAAGTAAAAACGGCTACAGGATTGGCAGAAAGAACGTGAAGCACTGCAGTGGGTCTCACAAAGGAAAATTCTCTATCAAGACAGAGACTGGAGAATTTGGAGAATACAGCTAGAGCTTCTCTCATTAGAATTATTGGACTGCTGGAGAAATCAGAGGGTGACTCGCCCAGGGAGTTTTATTCAACTTCACTCCCAGAGGTACTTGAAACTGAACTATGTTTAAACATTTTGAAGATGCATCAGATTACTCCTTGGGGCCCCAGAAATAACAAGGCCACCGGAATGCAGAGGGTTTGAAGTGTTCTCATTCAACGTGCATCCGCCCTTGAGACATTGTACTTAGAGCGGTGTAGCAGAAAGGAGCATTGGTGTGTTGAGAAGCTACAGTGCATATTTTTCCAGATTTGAACTTCACCACCCATCAGAGGCATGAGGGGTTTGATGGGGTGAGGGTGAAGCTTAGGAAACTTGTGATCCATCATTTACTGCTAATGCCAGATAGCCTTAAAATAATCTATGGAAGTGAAGTTTATCAGTTTTCAGAAGCAGTGGACAACAGCAAATTGATGCAGAAAATTGAGAGAGAATTTTCTGTTCAACAAGGAGAATCGGAGTCAGAGGATGGGAATGATGAGTGAAAGGAGGTGAATTTTCAGTAATATTGTAAGATGCAGAGGAAGCTGAGGTAACTTGTATTTCGTTTGTTGGGACATTGGCAGATACTGGTGCAGTAATTTGTGTTTCAACCTACTGATCTGTTATATGTATCTGGAAAAGCAGAGGGAGGTGGGGAAAGCAGTCAGGAGCACAAAGGCGCAAACAGAATAAAAATAGTCTAGGCAATAATAAAAGGGGACAAGAACCTTTTCAGGTATGTTAGTGAAAGAAACAAGACTAAGAGTGGGATTGTGAGACTAAAAAGGGAAGGAGGGAAGTGTGCAGAGGGGGGCCAAGAAAAAGCAGAAATTGTAAACAAGTATTTCTGTTCAGTATTGACAAGAGAAGGGGAAGGGGAGTGTCCGGAGGTCCAAACCTCACTCTCAGGTTCTTGGCAGTGATGGGCATGCAAGGAATCAGACACGTTGCATAAGAGTAGTAAAGCTTGTTTATTATTACCAAAAGGAAAATCACAGTTGCCCTAAGCAGTTTTTTACCATTAGGAACTGGGAGCCGATGCTAAGCGTTCCCTATGCCTCAAGAAATCTCTGTGTCTCCTGGGGTCTCCAAGGTAGAAGACGTAATGTCTTACATTATATACCTAAGATAATTACCATGGTTAGAAACCTTTTTACTTACAGAGATGAGCCCTATTGGCTAAATTAGAGGTGGCTCCACAGTCCAAGATAACATTATACAATGTTGTTATAGTCATCACTTTGTAGAAATAATGAGGTACAGTCTGTACATAGCTGTGTGGTAATACAGATTATCAGAAGATGGCAGTGCCGACTCATATATCATAATCATTGCAAGGACACAGATGTCCTAACATCTTGTAAGCAAGAAATACATACGTATATTGGAAAGTAAAGTGTGTAGCAATAATGTGCATACATATCCTGACATCTGCTCTTGTACGGTACATGCCCTTAGCCCTATATGTTGTTATAACATATACCTAAATGCTAGCTGTCTGCGGTGTACTTTTGGGGGTGCCAATTAGGGTGCAGGGACCTCGTGTAACAGGAGGGACCAAAGTTAGGTTATGGAAGCACCACTGGGAGGGAAGTGGAAACCAGTCCATTTAAGGAGGAGAGAGTCTTAAAGGAACTGGATAATCTTAAAGTGGACAAGGCAATGGGACCAGATGGGATACATCCCAGATTATTAAGAGAATTTAGGGAGTTGCTGGCAGCACCACTGACAACCCTGTTCAGCCGTTTGCTGGAAAAAGGTGTGGTACCAAAGGACTAGAGGAGAACGAATGTAGTCCCTCTCCACAAAAGTGGGAGCAGGGAGGAGGTTGGCAATTATGGGCCAGTCAGTCAGCCTAACCTCGGTGGTGGGGAAACTAATGGAATCACTACTTAAAGAAAGTTTTGTGATATATCTCGAATCCAGCATAGTACAGGATCCTAGGCAGCATAGATTCACAGCGGGAAGATCTTGTGAATCAGATCTGATAGATTTCTTTAGCTGGGTGACTAGAGAGGTGGATCAGGGAGGGGTGGTGGATTGTGGCCTACCAGGATTTCAGCAAGGCCTTCTACACTTCCCCACATAGGAGGCTATTAAACAAGCTGGGCAGCCTGGGAGTATGTCCCAGAGTGGTAAACTGGGTCAGACATTGGCTGAGCGATGGGACACAGAGGGTGGTGGTGAACGGAGTTCAGTCTAAAAGAGAGGGGGTGACCAGCAGGGTCCTGCAGGGATCGGTGCTTGAAACAGTCCTCTTTTATATTTTCATAAGCAACACTGCAGCGGGGCTGGAGGAGAAGGTGTGTCTCTTTGCAGACAACATTAAGATCTGCAGCAGGGTTGACACTCCAGGAGGGGTAGAGAAAATGAGAAGGGACATAAGCAAGCTTGAGGAGTGGTCAAGGGTGTGGCAGCTAAGATTCAGTGCAAAGAAATGCAAGCTCATGCACTTGGGGCACAGAAATGCAGGGGGAGGAGTACATGGAGGGGGGGAGGTATTGACAGACAGCAAACAGGAAAGGGATCTGGGAGTAATCTTATCTGAATATCTAAAGGTTACCAAACAATGTGAGAAGGCTGTGAGCATATGATGCAGGTAGGGAAAATGGACAGACTAGGTGGGCTAAGCAGCCCTTATCTGCCATCAAATTGTCTGTTTCTGTTCCTTTTTAAAATGCTTAACTGTTTCCCAGTAATGAGTTATTAAAATGGCATCTTTGTGGCACGCTTACTGAAGCTGCCACCCTCCCTCTTGCATACACGGCATTTTCATGCTTTTTTTAATGCTGTTCTAGCTAGTTGTAACGGATGTGCCTAACAGGCAGCTTGAACATTTTGAGGCAAAGTGCAAGCATCACAGCTGTTAATTTAATTGCCTCAGCCATGTAGCACAATGTGAAAATATTCTTTTTCTCCGTAACAGCTGGACATTATTAATTTTGAAAGCGGAGACAAGAGTCTGTTTTGACTGCTCAAATGATTAAGATCAAGCGGTAGCCAGTATACATGTAACAGTTTATTTTTACATGCCAGTCTCTATTAATTAAGATAGAGACAAGCCCTACAGGGGACTAAACAGTTGATTACTTCATTTGCTCCTGGTGGCAATTTTGGGTCGGATCTAGCAATGGATGGTTCCGACGCCATATGGTGTCTATGGGAACAAATAGCAAGCTTTAGATTTTCAGACAAAAAGGCTTTTTAGATAAGCTCTGATCAAGTTGCATGTCTTATTCTAGTTGCTCCTTTTTAGATTCAGTGAGACATCATACTTTACGCAGAGGCGCACAATACAGTTGTCCTCATTTTGGATTCGTCTCTGCTCATGGTGGCATATGACTCTATAGGAGAATATGTTAGTAATACATAATTTAGTTACTCCACAAACATTGTACCAGTTTGCAAGGACATGATGAATACTTACTATAAAGCTGATGTGTATGCCTATATTGAGATTGTCTGCTTGTCATGGAATGTATTGCAATGTTTTATGCAGTTTTTTTTCTGAACATATTTTATCACCTACTGACAGCAGGCTCGGTGGCGGTTGTGCCAACCTTCCATGCTCCGTCCTCCCCTCCAGCTGTCAAGGATGTTGCTGCACAGCGGTAGCGGCTTTTTTCTTTTAGTTTCCCCTGAAATCCTACGCTTGAGGACGCCGGCACAAAGGACAAAGTTCCAGGTTGTAGACGCGCTGATGCACATCTCAGCCAAGTGCTAATGGCGTCCTTCCCACCCCACACACCGTGAGTCCCATGCTTCCACTGACGTTGGGAATGGGGCGATGTGACAGCCCCCCTTCCACAGGAGGAGAGCATCCTATGGGACACTCAAGCCTTCTCCTCCCAGCCAGCCCCCAGTAACCTAGGCTCATTCCCGAACCCGGATCGCTGGTGTCACGGGTGGTATGTTTTATGCAAATTAATAAAATGTACTTTGGGGGGGGGGGGATTGTAAGGTAGTAATCCTGCAAATACCAGTTGCTGAAACAGACCAAAACCAGACCACTAAGGCCAAAATTCCCCTGGTGTCATACCCTGTAACAGTATAAGGCAGGTTCCACCCTATTGCCTGTAGCACAACAAGATACAGAAGACCAATTTGGAGAGGAATTGTTTGGAAATGGTCTTACCCCTGGTGCCAGGGCCAAAGGAAACAAACAGCTGTGAGGACTGGGCACAGTCTTTTTGTACAGTCCAGGTAGTACAGAAGGACACCGTGGATGTCCAAAGAGTGCAGCAGCACTTCACCCTGGTTCTGAGGGGAAGGGAAGAATGGGTCAAATCAATGAGAAATCAGACACCAGCTTAGGCAACAATTTGGAGTGCGTATGCACTGCCACCTTGCCCATGTGAAACACCAGAACAGGATTGTCCCTATGAAACACCAGAAAATGAGGTTCACAAACTAAGGCCTGCAGTTTAGACACAAGTCAGCCCAAGTTAATAGCCACAAAAAATAAACTGTTCCAGGAAAGATACTTCATGTCACAGTAAGTTGTGAGCTCAAAAGGGACTTTAGTCAGCAATTCATGAACAGGGTTCATGCCTCAGTTTCAAACAAGCATGCAGACCAGAGGGGCCACAAGCATCATGTCCTTCTGGAAGCTGCAGAACACATTCAGCTGTGCCACAGCCCTGTAGCCAATAGGGGCATAGAAATCAGAAATGGCTGACAGATGAACATTCACTGAAGAGTACTAGGCATGCCTGAGACTGTAAAGAGATAGTCCTGTGCCCTCTGCACAGGGCAAGGGAAGGGGTACAGGAACACTACTTGGCACCACACAGTAAAACATTTCCATTTTAGGGTGTAAGTATTCCTGATGGAATGTTTCCTAGCAGCAAGCAAAGCAGATGAGACCTTGGCTGAGTCTCCAAACTTGGAGACCTCTGTGACATCAGTAGCCAAGAGTAGAGCCACAGGGACTAGAGGTCTGGATATAGCCACGTGCTGTCTTTCTGGGAAAGAAGGCCTGGCTGGAGGGAAAGTGAAAACTGAGCCTCTTCTGCCAGTTCCCACAGTAGTGGAGACCAGATCTGCGTGGGTCACAAGAGTACCAACAGGATCATTCTGGCTTAGAGGCAGAGAAGAAAGAAATTGAGGAATCTCCCTTTCCAACAGAGGAATAATACATTTTGCCTTAAAATTCCACCCCCTGCAGCAAGCAAGCAGAAAAACGTCAGTTTTGTGTTGTGTGGGGGGTGCAAAATGGTCCAACTCTGACCTTCCCCTCATATCGAACAGCTGTACGGCCACCCCTTGACTGTGCCCCCACTTGTGGAGCTGAGCCATAGACCCTCTGAAGCTGTCTTCCAGGACATTTAGCAAGCTGACAATATGGACAGCAGTGAACGAGACCAACTTCTAGGGTACCAACCTTTTCCACACCCTCATTGCCTCTTGGCACAGAGGGTAGCAGTGTGTGCCCTCATTTGTTCAGGTAATGCACCACACTCTGACTGACTGTATTAGAAGAGCCATCCCCTCAACCTGATTGGCAAGGGCCTGGGGTCCATGTAGAACCACCCTCATTTCCAGCACACTTATGTGAAGGCCTTGTTTCAGTGGGGACCAGGACCCGGACCCCTAGGTCTCATGAAGGCCTAAGTGGGCATCCATGTTGAGCACCACCTGTGTCTAAAGTTGTAGAAAGAGAGAACCCATCAGCCAGTAATCCTTATCCTGCAACCATAGCAGGGTGTCCTTTAGGGGACAGCACACCACAACAGACTGCCCTAGTAGCTGTGAGGCCTGAGATCACTGAGTTTGCAGTGACTATTGAGGATTCCTCAGTTGCAGTTGAGCTAGATGAACTGTGACTATGGAGGCTGCCATGAGACCCACCCAGGAGAGGCAGAGCAGAGCATGACAGGTTGCTGCAGGACACCAAGGATTCTTGGACCACCAAGGCTTCAGGGAGAAAAGCTTTTGTCTTTGATTGTATCCAGGACTGCTCCTGTGAACTGGAGCTTTTTTTAAGGAACCAGAACAGACTTTTTCACATTCATCATCAGCCCCAGACTGTCCCACAGGTGCCCCTTGTGGAGCAAAGTGTACCCTGGCAGCTTAAGCATCTTTCAGGAGCCTGTCATCCCGGTACAGGATGACATACAGTTTATCCTGGCACAGCACCATAGCCAGAGTGCCAGACCCAGAAGTGGCTGTCGCACATCCAGACAGAAGCAGAGGCACTGCCAGTGGCACTGCCTGATTCTGATGTGAAGATACGCTTCCTGCATGTCCAGGGTGCACATCTAATAACCCCTCTTTGGAGCAGGAAGGGAGGGAGCCTGGGAACAGCATATGGAACTTTTTTGTATATCACATGCTCAGTTACTCCTCTAAGGTCTAGAACAGACCAGGAATATCCAGTTTTGATGAGCATCCAGAAGTACCTGGAGTAGAACCCCTGGTTTATTTCTGCTGGGGGAAGTGGCTGAATGGCCCTTTTGCACAGCACTGTTTGCACCTGCTCGAGGATAATTGGAGGTTGTGGTGTGGGATAAACACCAGGTTGTATCTGTGCAAGATGATGATTGTCATTGTCTGCCATTAGGGCTGAAACAGAAAGATCCTGCCCCCGCCATCCCCAATGGGGGATTCAGAGGGGAAATAGAGAGTCAGAATATGGGGTGATTGCCCCCTTTCCACATTCTTTGGTGGCTTTGGAGGGGGCCCCATGAACTGCTGAAGACAGTTACAGTAATCCTCACCTCCCACACTGATCTGGGAACCCTCAAAAAAACTTGCACTCTAACTTCAGTGGGGTTTGTGTATGGTTCACCACAAACAAGCTGGTCATCAACTCCAAAAACACCAAAGCATGTCCTGTTTGGGAGCACCCATGCTTTGAAGGGATGCCCAAATTGCATATCTCCACACCATCTGGATACTTTAAATACCTGGTATTCACCTTGACCCTACCCTGTCCTTCTGCACATATAGATTCCCCTAATCAAGAACATCCACCAGTGATTTAGACTGCTATAGGAATAGGCATGACTTTACCACTGAGGTCAAAAAATGTATAGTCTCCAGCCTCATCATCTCTTTTATTGACTATGGTGTGGTTATCTGTTTTGCTGTGACACCCACTGCTCACCTCAATATCGCTACCAACTGGCTCTCCTTCCATCACCGTTGTAGCATCAGTGCAGCCCTCCTGTGCAGAAGAGGCCTGCTACGACAAATGCCCCCTGGTGTATGCAGCCACTCTCAGTGATTAACAGGTATGGTACTCAGTCCATTGGGGAGTGTAGTTTGCTCCTGCTCCTCAGGAAAACATCACTTGGCCAGCACTCTTTTGTATACAGTGGAGCCAAAGCCTGAAATTTACTGCTTCTTACAGTGACTTTCCTCTTCCACCTTCCCTGCCTTCTAGGCCCAAGCCTCTACTGACTTTCTCCAGAAACTTCACTGTAAGTGTGTGTAGAGTGGTGTCTATGACCTCATGACAATCATGCAGTTGTTGTTGCAACTTGTCCTTGCATCTTGCTGCTTCCCTTCCTCTATAAACCAACTCATGCAGGTGTTCTCTGCAGATGTTGGTATTGCATTTCATATTTATTGTCCCTAACTTTGGCTTTGTTACTTGTAAACTGTGATGCTTGTATTTGCGAGTGATCCTGAAAAAGGAACCTCTGCCACTGGTCATGATGTCATTCGATGTTAAATACTAAATAGTCCTCACTTACTTTTTGGAGGCCTTGAGCTCAAGGAGTATGCTTTCCACGTTCAAACCAAAGAACTTGTTGCTCTTGAAGGCAATATTTAGGAACAAATGCTGAACATTCTGAGCAAATCCTGTAGCATGGAGCCAAGAATGGCATCCTAAATAAATGCCAGAGGAGACATCTGTAACGGTAGCATCCAAAGTTTTCTCAAAGAATAGTTAACATATGGAACACATTACCTGCTTCAGTTGTAGAGAGCAAGACAATGGACATGTTCAAGTGTCAGACAAATTCACGGGTAACTCTAAATTTGATTATATAGATTTCTAATCCACCTTCAGGTGGCGAGCTCAATGATAGGCTTTGCCTCCTGAGCTTGTAAGTAACTATGATCCTATGAAGGCACCATAGAGGGATCTCAGAAGAAGCTTACCTGCTTAAGAGCCCTGGGACACACAGGTAAGGGCTTCTACTTTGAGAGGCCTGTCAGGCTTATTGCTAACAATACGGCTCATTCCTCTCAACATACGGTTCTAGTAATTGGTCACGTATGCCTGGTATTTGGCAATATGCATGCCAGAGGAGGCTGAAGGGAAGTGGCACTTATCCATACTGTCCAGTTTTCTGGACTGCCACCTCCCTCGCTCCAGTGTCTTGGAATTTCTGCAGAAGGCCTTAGACTGAAGGTTGAGCTGAAAAATTAGTCGCACACAGATAAAATGGGAGGGGTACAGATACAGACCACCAGTCCACACAGAAATAGTAAGCAAAGACCACACTCCCCAGCAATCTATAATGAAGGCAATGAAGTTACTTTTTGTAGAAGTTTATTGTAGAAACAGTTGCAGAGTTGTCAACTAGATAGCTGTGCCCCAGTGCTTCAACCCCTATCTGTGTCTTCATTATGGGACTAGGGAGTGCAGTCTTTACTTACTGCTTAGACTGAAGGTTGTAAGTTGGCTCCCTCAGGGTGAAGGTGTTTATCCTTCTCGGCTGTCAGGCATGTGTAGCTCACACACTTTGGTGTCCTATCCAGATGTCCGCTTCATCAATGCATGTCACAAGCTCTGCCCTAGAAATACGCTGTAACGTTTCAGTCAACGCCAGGCTTGTAGGCTGAGGCTTATTCCATTGGCCCTGTAATTTCTCAGCAACCACCCTCTCAGAACTTACCTGTTCAACCCAGGTCCTCCCATGTATTTAGTATTTATTTCTCTTGCACCTGCTCCTGACTCCCCCCTTCCTTTTCTGTCTCCCTCTCTGTCTTTCTGTCCATCTCTTCCCCTCCCCACTTGCACTTATACCTATAGACCGGCTCTTAAATAGGGGAGACGGGTTCCTATGTGCTCACCCTGCTGCATATTGCGCTAGTGTACTGTCTGTATTTTATGCATTGTCAACCTTGTATCCTGTGTACTGATGCTACTTTGTATGCTGCTCCTAAGTTCTGCTTGCACTGATACTCTACAACAGCCTTTATTGTTTCAAGTGCCTTTTTCCTGTTTTTGTAACTGTATGTATAATTACACCATCTGTATGACGTTACCTGAACGTGTACTCTGTATATCTGTACTCTGTATATCCCTTTCCCCTTCCCCCAGGACGTACTGTGAGACGAGCATTAAGTTGCTCAGTGTATCTTTCCTGGTAAAACAATTCAATAAATAAATAAATAAAATAGTGTGTGTGAGTTGGTTCTGGTGAGGTCTGGGCAATGACATGACCAGCAGAATATAGTACCAGTTATGCAATATCTTATACAGCTTACCCCCACCACGCGCTCACACATACGCACACATGTCAGACAAATTCACGGGTAACTCTAAATTTAATTATATAGATAACTAATCCACCTTTGGGTGGCGAGCTCAATAATAGGAGCAGTCCTATATAACTATTGGTAACATCTATCGACCTCCATCTGCAAATTCAGATTACGCAACTGATATGTTTAAAGAAATTACACATTTTTCAGAATCTCAAGATACTGTAATATTTGGTGACTTTAACCTCCCTCATATTAACTGGGACTCATTCTCAGGACTGTCCTATGCCGAGAAAGGACTAATAGATGTGGTAGTTAGTACTGGATTACAACAACTTGTTACTGAACCCACTCGAGGTCCTAATATTTTGGATCTATTATTTACTAACATAGAGCAACAAATTAGCAATTTACAAATTTGGGATCCACTTGGGACCGGTGATCATTCATCTATTCTTTTTGAAATTCAACAATTTAAAACTACACAAAGGAAGTTATACTGTACAAAAAATTATAATAAAGCAAATTTTTCTAAAATCAATGAATACTTACAAAACATAAACTGGGAATCTAGTCTTCTTAATTGTACAACACAACAAGCTTGGGACTTTTTTAAAAACGTTGTACATTATTTGGAAAATACCTTTTTTCCATCTAAGAGGAAATTTAATAATAAAGGAAAAATTCCCCCTTGGTTCAACAAGACAATTAAAAATAAGATTAAAACAAAGATTTAACTTTTTAGGAAACTTAAAAATAGTTCTGTTCCATTTAAAACTACTCTAATACATAAATACAGACTATCTGTGAAAAACTTAACAAATTCTATCAAATTGGCAAAAAATAAGCTAGAATTTAAATTAGCTCACACAAAACTGTCACAAATCTCTTTACTCCTATATAAATAGTAAAAAAGGTATATCAAGGACCATTGGTCCCATTATAACCAATGGCTCTTCTCTGTCTATAAGGGAGGAGGGTGGGCAGAGGAGACTGTGAAAGCAGAGATACTAAACAAATATTTTGCTCAGTATTTACAAATGAAGAGGGGAGGTACATAAAACAAACAGTAGTAACACTCTGGATACAGAAGTTGATACCAGCCCATTTACAGAAGAAAGGGTTCTGAAAGAACTCTTAAAACTGAAGGTGGACAAAGCAATGGGCCTAATGGGATTCATCCCAGAATTCTAAAAGAGCTAAGGTAGAACTAGTGACACTGACTACCCTTTTTAACAAATCATGGGAGGATGGGTGGTACCCGAGGACTGGAGGAGGGCAGATGTAATTCCCTTCACAAAAGTGGGAGCAAGGCAGAAGTAGAAACTACAGACCTGTTAGTTTAACCTCAGTGATAAGGAAAATGATGGAATCACTTCTGAAGGAAAGAATTGTCAGTATCTAGAGGCCAGAGGGCACAGGACCATAGGCAGCTGGATTCACAGCGGGAAGATCATGCCAGACAAATCTGATAGATTTCTTTGACTGGGTGACCAAAGTAGTAGATCAGGGAGGGCTGTGGACATGGCCTACCTAGACTTTAGCAAGGCATTGACACAGTCCACACAAAGATTAATATACAAGTTAGCCAGCCTGGGAGTGGGTCCAAGATGACAGCCTGGAGTAAAGTGGCTGGAGAATAGGACACAGAGAGTAATAGTAAATGGAGTCACTCAAAAGAAAGGAGGGTTACTAGTTGGGGTGCATGAGGGTTCAGTATTAGGACGGTCCTCTTCAATGTCTTTATAAGCGACATTATGGAAGGACTGGAAGGAAAAGTATGTCTCTTTGCAGATGACACTAAGATCTGCAACAGAGTTGATGTACAGGGTGGGGTGGAAAGGATGAGAAGGGACTTGGCAAGGTTAGAGGAATGGTCAAATGTATTGCAGCTTAGATTCAATGCTAAGAAGTGCAAGGTAATGCACATGGAAACAAAAACCCAGGGGAAGAGTACACAATGGGGGGTGAGATACTAACAACAACAAAAATGGAAAGGGACCTGGGAGTAGTCATATCAGATGACCTAAAGGTGGGCAAGCAATGTGAGAGGGCAGCAAGGAGGGCTGGGGGGTTACTGGGATGCATAGGGAGAGGCATCACCAGTAAAAAACAGGAAGTTATTATCCCTCTGTACAGACAGCTGGTGAGACCCGTCTGGAATACTGTGTGCAGTTCTGGAGACCCGATCTCCGAAAGACATAGACAGGATGGAAGCTGTCCAGAGGAGGCAACAAAATGGTGCAGGGTCTGCACTGGAAGACATATGAAGAGAGACTTAAGGAGCTTAATATGTATAGCCTCGGGAAAGGAGGGAGAGGGGACATGATAGAAACTTTCAAGTACCTCAAGGAATCAACAAGTCCAAGAGGTAGCATCTTTCAAAAAGAGGTGTGCAGAACAAGAGGGCACAATTTGAAGATAGAGGCGGCTCAGAGGTAATTTAGAAGTATTTTTTCACAGAGGGTGGTGGATGCATGGAGCGGCCTTCCGGAGTCAAAATCAGTGGTGGAATTCAAGCATGCATGGGACAGTCATAAGGCAATTCTGGGGGGTGGTGGTAAGAAGAAGTAGGTTGCTGGTTAACTAGGATCTGCAGCTTATCCAGTAGGTAGGGAAATGGGCAGACTGGGTGGGCCAAGCGGTCCTTATCTGCCGTCAAATTCTATGTTTCTATGTTTCTATCTGATATAGAAACCTCGAATCTCTTTAATAAGTACTTTTGTTCTATCTTCTCTCAAAAAATCACCTGTTAGTACATTTAAAGTTCACCACGTAGATTATCGTGGGTTCTATCCAACTGACATTATATAGGCTATCAAAAAACTAAAAAAAAAATACTAGTCCGGGCCCAGACAGTATTCATCCATGGTTTCTGATCGAAACCTCTATAAATATTTCTATACTTTTGTCAATTATCTTCAATAAATCCTTACAAGAAAGCATTGTACCAAATGATTGGCATTCAGCAATAGTTACTCCCATATTTAAAAAAGGCAATAGAGGTTCTGTGCAAAATTATCATCCAATTAACCTGACCTCAGTGGTTGGTAAATTAATGGAACAAGTAATGAAGTCTCTAATAGATCAAGATTGTAAAAAATTAGGAATTTATGATTCAAATCAGCATGGGTTTACTCCCAAGTATTCCTGCACCACCAATCTGATATATTTTTACAATAATATAAGTACTCTACTAGATGTGGGTATCCCTACTGATGTAATTCTTTTGGACTTTAGTAGAGCCTTCGATAAAGTCTCACATGAAAAACTCATTACTAAAATGCACACTCTAGGTTTGTCACCTGATATTGTCAACTGCACTTTAAACTGGTTGACAAATCATTCTCAGAGAGTCAGAATTAACAATATCTTGTCTGATTCGGGTAGTGTGACAAGTGGTATACCACAGGGGTCGATCTTGGGACTAACACTGTTTAATCTCTTTATCAGTGATTTACAGACAGGGCCAAATAACTTCATGGTTAAATTTACAGATGATACTAAATTGGGGGACACTGTTAATAATCAAGAAAATATTTCTGCATTAAAGAAGGATTTGGAAAAATTAACACTTTGGGCAAATGAAAATCATATGTAGTTTAATCAAGACAAATGTTTAGTAGTGCATTTCGGTGTAAATAATCCAAAAACATATATTATATAAACGGACTACCACTTCACTCATCAAATTGTGAAAAAGATTTAGGGATATATGTTAATAATAAACTTACATCAAATGATCACTGTGTTAGAACTGCTTGCATGACCAACAGACTTTTGAGGCAAATAAACACACTTTTGTTAATCGCACTGAACAATGCCTTATTCCATTGTATAGGGCATACATTAGACCGTATCTAGACTATGGCTCCCCTTTCTGGAATCCAAACCCAAAAAAAGACATAGCAATTCTTGAACAGGTTCAAAGGAGAGTAACTAGAATGATTCCAAGATTAACAAACTTGGATTATCAGAACAAATAAAATGCAACTGGTCTCTTCTCTCTTCAAACTAGAAGATTAAGAGCTGATATGCTTATGGTTTTTAATTTAATAAATTCACCAGATCTAATGGAAAAATGTGGTCTAACACTCTCCAAAAGGAGACATGTTCTGAGACTGCATAATAAACAGCTTGAAGTAAAAACTTATAAAACCAGCAAAAGGGGAAACTTTTTTCCAATAAGAGCATCCTTTGTATGGAACACCTTGCCACAAGAATTGGTAGAGGCAACTAGTGCCACTGTCTTTAAAAACAAATTAGATGTTTGGTTGAGGGATTAGTGAAAGGAGAAAGTCCAGAGGGGGTATTGCTAAGCTTAATGGAGAAAAGGGAGCATGTGAGGAGGAGGACCCTGTAAAGGCATCTATCCTAAATAGATACTTTTGCTCAGTATTTACTGAAGAGAAGGTAGGGCAGGGCCCACAGCTCAGCATCATGGACACAGGGGAGGAGGTGAGCACTACTCCCTTCACAAAAGAAAGGTCCTACAAGAGCTTGCTAAGCTCAGGTGGATAAGGCAATGGGACCTGATGGCATACATCCCAGGGTACTTAAGGAGCTAAAGGAGGAACTAGCAGAGCCATTAGCAGAATTGTTTAGTGAGTCTCTGAGCACAGGAGAGGTCCCAGAAGACTGGAGAAGGGCTCATGTGATCCCACTCACAAGAGTGGTAGCAGGGAGGAGGCGGGGAACTACAGACCGGTCAGTCTTACCTCAGTAGTGGGCAAGATTATGGAGGCATCTTAAGGAAAGGATAGTGCAAACACCTGGAATCCATAGGGGCACAGGATCCAAGACAGCATGGGTTTGCAAAGGAAGGTCCGTCAAACTAATCTCATAGATTTCTTTGACTGGGTAACCAGAGTGGTGGACCAAGGGGAGCAGTTGATGTCGCCTACCTTGACTTCACAACAAGCTTTTGACACTGTTCCACATAGAAAGATTGATAAATAAGCTAGGTAGGCTCGGGTGGGTCAGAAGTTGGTCAACTGGGTGGCAAACTGGTTGACTGGCAGAAAACAGAGAGTGGTGGTAAATGGTATACAGTCAGAAGAGATGCAAGTCACAAGTGGGTACTCAAGGATCAGTCCTGGGGCAGTCCTATTCAACATCTTCATTAGTGACCTCGCAGATGGACTAGAGGGTAAGGCTTGTCTGTTTGCAGATGACACCAAGATCTGCAACAGAGTAGATGATCCAGATGGGGTGGGCAGAATGAGGAGAGATCTGGATAAACTAGCAGAATGGTCAGAAGAGTGGCAACTGGGATTTAATGCAAAGAAGTGCAAAATCATGCACATAGGAGAAACCCTGAAGCCACTTATAGGCTGGGAGGGAGTTGCTAGCAGTCACAAAGGAAGAAAGAGACTTGGGCATCATCATCACTGATGACCTAAAATCATCCAAGCAGACCTCTAAAGCAGTAGGTAAGGCTAGGGGGTGTTAGGGTGTATTAGTAGGAGTATCACAAGTTGTAAGAGGTAATCCATCCCTCTGTACAAGACATTGGTTAGGCCCCATCTGGAGTACTGCGTGCAGTATTGAGGCCACACCTTCACAAGGACATTAACCAAATTGAGGCAGTCCAGAGAAGGGCAACCAAATGGTGCAGGGACTGCATCATGAAGACATATGAGGACAGATTAACGGAGCTCAATATGTATACCCTTGAGCAAAGGAGGGAGAGAGGTGATATGATCGAGACATTTAAACACCTTAAGGGGCATAAACAAGGTGAAAGAGTCTAACATGTTTAAATATAAGAAAAATAGCAGGACAAGAGGACACAGCATGAGATTAGAGGGAGGCCGATTAAGGGGAATGTGAGGAAATTCTTTTCACAGAAAGGGTGGTAGATGCATGGAATGGCTTACCACAAGAAGTGGTGGCTATGAATACAGTGCAGGGCTTCAAACAGGCATGGGATAGGCATAAGGGAGCAATACAAATGACTATGAATAGATAGGTCACTGACAGAGCAAAGGCCGATGGCACATTTATAAGGTAGAAAAAGAAATGGGCAGACTGGATGGGCCTTGCGGTCCTTATCTGCCGTCAACTTCTATGTTTCTATGTTTCTATAATAGGTAAATAATGTCCCACATAGTGTGGGGAACAGTCTTGATGGGCTCTGGCCTTCTTCTGTTCTTTCATACCAAGTAAAAGTACACACACACGCATATCTGTGATTCTTTACACTGGAGTTTATGCTTTCTAATACATGTGTATACCTTGGAGTGATTTACAAAATTTGTACTGTTTTCTTATATTGTTTATGCATTCTAGATGCTGTCCTTGTTGCAAACTGCCTTTGTGTTAGGCTGTATCTGAAGCATGTCACATGAATTCTAATGGGTGTCTCATACATTGGTCTGTAGTGGACAGAAAGTATTTTTTTTTCTATAAGGTTTTTATCCTCCTGGTAGCCCTGGCAGGTGGCTGTGGTCCTCCTTGAGGAGGAACTCAGTCTCCAGTCCCGCGCGTCCCCTACTCAGCCTTACCCCGGAAGATCCCCAGCAGATTGCCCCTTGCGGTGGGGCCAGGGAAGAGGGCACTGGCCTTCTCCCTCCTCAGAGACCCAATCTAGATACTGGAAGCGGCCCTTGGAAACACAGGGCCATCATCAAACCTGCTAGGCTCCGTGTTTCCTCTTTTTCTCCCGTCCCCCTCCCCCACCGACGTAAGGATGTCGGTACATGCCTCCCATCTCATATTGCCCTCCACCCGCCACCAGAGGACAATCAACAAGTGAGATGAAAAAGTCTGCCTCCCCCCGAGAGAGGAGAGCAATTCTCCGGACGCTCGATCCTCTTTCTCCCATGCCAGCGGCCTGGGCTCATTCCCAAACCCAGGTCGCTGGCGTGGCATGAGGTGTAGTGACCAGCGTGTCAACCTCCAGTGCCACCGGGGCCAGCCCTATCAGAAAGTATTCTTAAAGGAGTGTCTGCATTGTAAAACATTGTCTTGGTCATTTGTTGCTAACAATGATTATGTAAGCTGATTGCTACCTGTCGCTAATCAAGCAAATTCAGATATGGCCCTGCAATCCAGGAGTCGGAATGGAGGAAAAGCTTGAAAGAAAATGTTGTGTGTGATCTGTAGATTAATATTGTATCTACATTTATGCAGTAGGCGTGGACATAAATCCTGTGTGCATAAATCTGTAATGAAGTGTCTACTATGTGTATAAATGTGAAATTTCACATTTATACACATATCACAGATTTATACACATAGTAGCTATGTCACAATCACTGCACAACTCATTTAGAATGTTTGGCCTCAGTACCAGTACTAACAATATTCTAATGCAAATAATTTTAAAACGAAAAAAGATAGCATGGTATCATGAGCATGAAAGTTATTTAGCACAACATTATCTACAAAATGAGTGGTGTTTCGTTTATAGATACCTTATAGATTTATTCATAATTAGCAAAAAACAGCAGAAAATGCAATATTTTTGTTAACTTTTTTGACAAACAAATACAAATAACTTTAAAATGAAAACTGTTAGCATAGTACTGCGAGCATAGTGTTTTTTTTTTTATAATTAGCAAAAAACAGCATAAAATTCAATGTTTTATCCACTTTTTTAACAAACAAATGCAAATAACTTTAAAAAGAAAAATGTAGCATGGTACTGCGAGAAAGCCATTTGTTCAGCACAAAGTTTTCTACAAAATGAGTGGCGTTTCATTTAATAGAAACCACTACGGTACGTCGGCATACACTAGGGAAGTTAACAAAAAGTCCCAGAAATTATCATTTAAAAAAAAGATTAACAGTCAAAAGAAAATGTCCCTACACTGACAGAAAGCATTCCTGTTGCATAAATGAAATATACAGTGGTGAGCTGTCAGATAAATTATTTATCTACACTTGTGCTGTTTGACCTCAGACACTTCACTCGTGGCTTACGCCACTCGTGAGGTTACCAAGGTCAAACAGCACTTGTGTTTGATAAATCATTTATCTGACAGCTCACCATTGTATATCCCTTATATCTTCTTCGAGGCTATCTCTTTCATCAGGCCACATTTTTGGAACTTATAGCCGACATGCACTAGGACCACAAGGAAACTTTTGCAATCAGTCAGGCGGGGTTCGCCCACGACGATGTCAGACATCTGTGTATACATAAAGATGGGTGGCCCCTCCTCTCCTCAGTTCTTTTCCTGCCGTCAATCTGTACTCGCCAGAACACTATGAAAACGTTACTGCTTTTTGCCACCACTTCATTTCTTTACTGAAAAAGAATCACTTTTAGAGTGATTTTGGTGACTTGTATGTCATTGAAAGAACTGTCTAAACTTTTCCAGTAAAGTGAGTGCTGAGAAAAAATCTACACCAGAGACTTCCACAACATCTGTGTCTGCTGTCTAGGCCTAAGCCACAAAGTGAAAGCCTGTGAAATTTGTCAGTGATTAACTCTGCAGCCAGGTGATGCTGAAAAGGGGCTTTGGAGAAATTTCTGCTCCAGAAGCAGGCAGAAAGAACAGAGAGAGAGAGAGAGCCTTAACAGAAAGCTGCATGACCGACTCCATTGACTGGATCAAGGTTGTCAAAATCCCAGGAGAAAACACCTGGGAGTCACAAACACAAGCACTGGGGCAAGGAGAAGGGTTCCCCGATGCACTCCATGTCACCCCTGAGCCAGACAGGTTCAACCTCTTCTTCGATGTCATCCACTCTGGCGATGATGCCAACAACCACCCCCTCCTCCCTCAAACCATCGACATGAGGCCAAGATCGAGGCTTGGCATTGGAACTACCGGGCCTATTATGCCCAGTATGTCACCGTCGGAGACTCGGTCTCCTCCATCAACTCCTCCAGTCGCATCCATCGACTAAAGGGGCGCTGACACTCAGGCAGTTCTCCTGTCTTTCTCAGGCATGATTAGACGCCTATTACCTGGTCTCCCTGTTCCAGGAGACCCACTGATGGGGACTTCCACTAAACCCCCATTGACGCTGCAAGGAACTCCCTTGCCACAGCCACCTCCTCTACCACTGCTGACGTCGCCAGCAAGGTCCTTAATTCTTATCAACCTGGTCGATGATGAATATGAGTACAATCTGGATCTTGGATGAGGCTGAAGATTATGTTAAGATCCAGAGTGAACTTGGCACCAGCTCTGCAGTCTCAACATGCAGTGAAGACTGTGTGGTGAACACACCACAGTCCCCTCCAGAGGACCCTACATTTTCACCATGATGCAGCAAATGCAGATGGCCATGGGTCTTCCATTAGAAGAGCAGGATGCCACTAAAAAGAGCTTGCTGGAGCTCCCAGAATCTCCTGCCATTGTGGTTCCTCCTGTGCTGCCAGCCTTAGAGAATGCCGCCTATACAGCTTGGTATAGGCCAAACGATATACCAGCTGTCCCCGGGAAAACAGATAAAATGTATTCTGCCCCTTCTGGGAAGCCTTTCTATCCCACACAACCTGAGGCAGATTCAGTGGTGATTAATGCTGCCCATGATAGATCCAGGGCACCTAAACATTTGAGTTCCCTTCCTTGTGATAAGGAATGTAGGAGGTTGGATGTCCTGGGTAAGAGGACTTACACCTGTACATCATTGGGTCTTCAGATTGCTAATTACCTGGTACATGTGCTGAAATATCAGCACACACTGTGGAGGAAGGCGAAGGCTGCTGTACAGGCCTTGCCCGATGGCACTCCAAAGCAAGAATTATTGAAAAGTTTGACCACTGGAGCTGATGCAAGCATACATTTGCACTGTACAGCCTATGGTGTTTCTGATGCTTCTGCCAGGGCTGCAGCTTCTGGTATCTGTCTTAGGAGATATTCGTGGCTCAGGGTGACAGGTTTTGCCACAGATGTCCAACAAACAATTCTCAGTGCCCCATTTGGAGGGCAAAAGTTGTTTGGGCATGATGTCCAGGAGACTCTTAAAGATCTCCAAGCCTCAGGCAGAACTTTAAAGTCTGTACACTCCCTATACCATACCCAGCATAGGTATAGGAGATGGGGTGCCTTTTGCCTAGCTGGGGTTAGGGGACAGCATCCAACTCCCAGACAGCAAGGTAGGGGCAAAGGATCATGGGCCTTGCCAGTCTCCACCACTATCCCAGGTGCCCGTTCAAAAGCACCTAGAGGTGGGAGAGCTGGTGGAGCCATGCACACCAGCTCTGCCTGACACCTTATTTGCCCCCATCCACTTTTATCTCCAAGGGTGGTCATAAGGGGCCGACTTGCCCCTCATCTGGACCAACGGAGGGAAGTGACCACAGATGCAAAAGTCCTGAAGATCATAGAAAGAGAGCATTCTCTGGAACTTCTGGACAACTCTACAGATCATCCCCCACTTGTCACAACATATTCCCCTATGGGATCTGTCCATGTTGCTAGAGGAAGTGCAGACTTCGCTGGAAAAGAGGGCCGTCGAACCTGTGCCTCTAGAACAAAGGAACACAGATTTTTTACTCCCAGTACTTCCTTGTCCCAAATTGGACAGGAGACCCAAGGCCTATCCTAGATCTCGGGGATCTAAACCTCTTTGTAGAATACAAGAATATCAGAATGATCACTTTGCAGGGTCTCCTTCCATTACTGGAAATGGGATTGGCTATGCTCTCTACATATGAAGGATGCATACGTGCGTGTCAAGATTCAGAAGCCTCACAGAAAGTACTTGAGGTTCCTGCTTCAAGGGGAACATTACCAGTTCAGAGTGTTGCCCTTTAGCTTGTCCTCTGGGCTACAGATCTTTACCAAATGCTTGGAAGTGGTGGCAGCAGCCCTTTGCAGGGAAGGTGTGTACATTTTCCTTTACCTGGATGATTGGCTATTGAGCCTACTCTAGAGACTAGCTCCTGAAGACCTTGACTTGAACCAGACAGTTGTTCGATGCTCTGGGGGTAACAGTCGACATGCCATAATCAGTGTTGACGCCTTGCCAGTGACTGCGGTATACTGGGGCAGTCCTGGACACGGCCCAGGACTCAGCTTTTCTGCCTGTGGACAGGGCCGATTGCTGTATTGCCCAAGCACAGCTAGTGCATGACAGTTATGTCTTAGCAAGGACAGTCCTCCATCTTCTGGGCCTTATGGCAGTGGCCACTGTAACAGTACCACTGGCCAGGTTGCACATATGAATTCCACAGTGGACCCTAAAAGTCCAGTGGGACCAGCTCGGGGAAGATCTAGAATAGATGGTTCTAGTCCTCTCCCCTGTGTGCAAAGTGCTCAAGAGGTGGGTGGAATGCAGCAATCTGCTCAAGGGGATGCCATTCCCGATTCCCTCATCTTTCCATTTACTCACCACAGATGCCTCGAGACTGGGCTGGGGGACTAATTTGGGCTGGGGGGCTCATCAAACATGGGGCAGAAGGACCCCAGTGGAGCGCACTTTGCACATCAGTGTTCTAGAAATGAGGGCCATCCTGTATGGACTCCAGGACTTCCAGAACCACTTGTTTCCAGGTCCTCTGCTGTTAATGTACAGTGTCAGTGTGATGCATTACATCAACAAGCAAGAGGGACCTCATTCCTATCTGCTGTGTAGGGAGGCAATGAGAGTTTGGTATTGGTCTCTGAAACATGGTCTAGAACTATCAGCAGTACATGTTCCAGGCATCGAAAACATCTTGGCAGATAAGCTAAGCAGGTCACAGTCCAGGATGCAGGAGTGGAAACTGCTGACCTCAGTAGTAGACAACCTCTTTGCAAGATGGGGTCATCCAGAGCTTGATCTTTTCAAGTCCCCACACAGAGCAAAACTGCCGCTTTTCTGCTCGCTCACTCCAGGGCCTGGAGTTTTCTAGTGAGATGCATTGTCTCTCTTTTGGAAAGGGAGGTTTCTGTATGCCTTTCCTCTAATTCGAAGAGTGTTACTCAAGTTGGACATGGAGGGAGCAACTCTGATGCTCATTGCTCCCCTATGGCCTCGGCAGATCTGGTTTCCTCAGCTGCAACAGCTGGCAATGGAACCCCCAGTCTGTCTGCCCCAGTGCAAAGGTCTACTGTCACAGGAACAGGGAACCCTGGTCTGTCCGAAGTCTTTATCTGAATGCATGGCTCCTGAAGACATAGCCATAGCTCATTTTGGGGTTCTGGTGGCTGCTAGAAAACCCTCCACCAGATCCAATTAATTTATTAAATGGAATCGGTTTGCATTATGGGCTGCTTCCCGTCACTGGATCCATTCACTTGTCCAGTTAATCAGATTCTAGAGTATCTGCAGTTCTTCTCAGATTCAGGCCTGCAGTATTCTTCGATCAAAGTGCCTCTGGCTGCCATATAAGCTTTCCATGTGCCTATAGATGGTCATGTGGTGGCTCAGCTGGAGGTGCAAAGGACTGCAGGAAGTCCTTGCAGCATTTTGTTTCATTTGCCCTGGGAATGAGGGTGCCCCAGTTCCTAAACGGTACTTGTCCAAATGGCTAGCAAACTGTATTACTTTGTGTTATCTGACGTACGGTAAGGAACTTACTGGAGTGGTTCATGGTCATTCCACATGAAGCATGGCCACTTCTGTAGCTTGTTTTCAGAATGTCTGTGCTGCAGAAATTTGTGCAACTGCCATCTGGAATAGAGTTCACACTTTCCCTAAGCACTACAGCCTGGACATTGTCTCTCACAGATGAGCTGGTTTTGGTCTAGCTATACTACAAGGCCTATTGTCATAAGCCTGTAGACTCCAACCACCCAGACTATCAGCTTTTGACACTGCTTGTGTTCCAAAGATGTGGCCTGATGAAAGAGCTATTCTTAGAGAAGATAGAACTGTTACACACTTACTGTAACAGTAGATCTTCCAGAGAATCTCTTTCATCAGGCCTTACTGTTCCCACCCTCCATTCCCCTTTTTAGGTCTGTAGCACTGGATTTCTGTGATGTCATCTCCATTCTTTCATTTTCCAGCCCTCTGTCTCACCTGCTTTCTAGAGTGCTGGGTTCTTTCCTGGTTCTCTAGAGGGAGCAGATATCCAGCAGGGAACTGAGGAGAGGAGGAACCACCCACCTTTATGCATATGATGACATCGGACGTCGTCGGGGGTGGCCCCTAGCTGACTGCATGCAAAAGTTTCCATGTGGTGCTAGTGCCTGATGGCTATACGTTCCAAAGATGTGGCCTGATGAAAGAGATTCTCTCGAAGATCTACTGTTACGGTAAGTACGTAACTGTTCTTTATGTAGTGCTTTTCATATACTGTATCCCAGCATGCTTTATAAGCAGTTTATTTACACGGGATAGCCTGACTGAGATGCCACATCTCATTTTCTGTGGGGTCTGCTTCCGTATGAGATAGTTTGATGCCACTCCGTACCATTGGAAGACAGGAGAGAGAGAGAGAGAGAGACGAGACGTGATTGGGACCTTCAGGTACTTGAAAGGGATAAATTAGGTTGATAAGGAGAGTCTGTTTAAGCTGAGTGGCAACCATAACACGAGGGGGCACAGTCTTAAGCTGGTTCACAGAGAGGGTGGTGGACACTTGGAATGCGCTGCCGGAAGAGGTCATCTCATTGAAAACTGGGCAGCTTTAAGAGAGGTTGGGATAGGCATGGGGGAAGGTAAGGATCATGGGTAGCAAGGATGGGAGGAGTGGGGAGCGAGGGCAGGAACATTAGCTCAAGCTGTGGACCCTGCGATACGAGCAGACTTGATAAACTAAATGGCCTTCTTGTGCTGGCTTCTTCATATGTTCGTATTGGTACGCTGATTTCTTATTCCTAATGAGACAGTAGATGCATTGCTGCTTTGTTTTGTGCACTAGCGTGCATGCCTCACTGTAGCATCCAAAACGGATGACTGCTGAGGGTTGGACTGTAGTGGTGGGGAAATGCAGCCTTCTTGCTGATGAGCAGCATGTTTATCGCTGTGCAGAACTCAGTGATTCTGTTGTTACCCTGTAAAATTATTATTACTTGTTCCCACAGGTCTGCCCCTGCATCTGGGTTTACTACGTCACTTTTTATGTACATTTCTCTTTAAACTCGACAGGTGGACGTTTGGTCCCTTGGAATAATGGTCATAGAGATGGTGGATGGCGAACCTCCATACTTCAATGAACCCCCTTTGAAGGCTATGAAGATGATCCGAGACAATCTGCCACCTAAGCTCAAAAATATACACAAGGTAATGTGGGAGAGGAAGCGCACAGGGGAGCATATTCAAGAGGAATGATACCATTGTGTGAGGAAAAGCACATCTGAAGGAGCCAGAAGAATATTCTGGCCGCAGAGTGGCATGGAGGAGTAGGAAACATCCTAGAGAGATGAAGGGATGTTTTGGGTACAAAGTGACATGGATAATGGGAAATGTAATCTAGAGACCTGGAGAATATTCTTGGCACAGAGTGATGTGTGGGAGTGGAAAAGCAGTTTAGAGAGCTAAATTGATATTTTGAGCAGAAAGTGACATAGAGAATGGGAAATACTATCTAGAGAGATGAAGAATATTCTTGGCACAGAGTGAGGGGAAATGCAGAGTAGAGAGCTAGAAGG
The DNA here is from genome assembly GCA_016271365.2 of Neoceratodus forsteri. NCBI lineage: Eukaryota > Metazoa > Chordata > Ceratodontiformes > Ceratodontidae > Neoceratodus > Neoceratodus forsteri. The sequence continues at coordinate 878,908,468 of CM057450.1, read as the reverse complement.
ATATCTTTGGCACAGAGTGATACGGGGAATTGGAAATGCATTTTATAGAGCAGAAAGGATATGCTTGGCACATAGTGATGCTGGGGGAATGGGAAATGCAGGCTAGAAAGCTGATAGGAATTGTGGGCACAAAAGCACATGCGGAATGAGAAACGCAGTCTAGAGAGCTGAGGGACATTATTGGCACAGAGCAATGTGGAAAAATGACAAATGTAATCTAGAGATCTGAAAGAATATTCTTGACTGAGTGATGTGGTGCAGTGGCAAGCACAGTCTTGAGAGTTCAGAGGATTTTCTTGGCACAAAGTGGTGTGGGAGAATGAAAGGTGCAGTTTAGAGAGGTGAAAGAATAGTCTGGGTACTTATTGAAATGGAGAATGGGAAATGCAGCCTAGCAAGTTGAAGGTACATTCTTGGAATGAAGGGACGTGGGGAATAATAAACACATTAAGGGATAGTCTTGGCATAGAGTGATGTGGGAGGAATAGGAAATGCAGTTTAGAGAGCTGAAAGGATAATCAAGGTGTAAACAAGCACAAGGGTAATGGGCAGCCCAGTCTAGGGAGTTAAAAGGATATTCCTGACACAGAGTAAAGTTGACGGATGGAAACACAGTCTAGAAAACTGAAAGGGTATTCTGGACACAAAAATAATATGGAATATGAGAAACTCAGTTAAGAGCACTATAAAAGGATATTCTTAACATAATGATGTGGGGAACGGTAAATGTAATGTAGAGAACTATAAGGATAAGGAAACTGGGAAGAGGTCTGAGACAGGTTGCACATTCAGTAGCTTTTGCATAGGTGCTGCCTGTCTATGATAGAGGGCAGGAGAGGGATCTGTGCACCAAGGCCTTCAACTCTTGGTTGAAGGAATGGTACGGAGAGGAGGGGTATGGCTACATTGGGGACTGGGGGCCCACCTGGGAGGATAAGAATCTCTGCAGAGGTTATGGCCTACATCCGTCCAGGAGGGGAACCACAGTCCTTAGTGGACAGTTCAGATGTTACTTTGGTGAACATTTGAAGTAGTCGAGGGGAGTGGTGGAGAAAAAAGGGGAGGCAGAAACTGTCCACCTGGATAAGTTAGATAGTAGGGAGATCCTTAGGGAGAAGGAGCAGGGAGAGGAAAGGGGAACAAAGGAAAAAGGAGGAGGCAACAAGTAAATAGCTAACAATCTGGAAGGCCACGTGAGCTAATGTTAGAAGTCTGAGAAACAAGATCCCAGACCTAGAGGCCATCATGGTGGAGGCCAACCTGGATATTGTTGCCATCACCGAGTCACGGTGCACTGACAGCCATGAGTGGGACATGGCCATACCAGGCTACATGCTGTTCAGAAGGGACAGGGTAAGAAGGAAAGGATGAGTGTGGTGCTTTATGTGAAGGAAAGAATAAAAGCAACAGAAATACAGGGAGTTCGGGGGCAGCGGTATTGTGGGTCACCCTCGAGTCAGAAAATGGAGCCACTGTTCGGTCAGGTGTGATCTAGAGGTCTCTGGCACAGGGAGAGGAGTTAGAGAAGGAAATCTTGGAAGCAGTTGGCAAAATGGCTGAAAAGGGGGAGGTACTGCTGGTGGTGGGGACTTAAATCTATCGGTTGTAGATTGGAGCCTCCCAGCTGTGGTTTCAGCTAAAAGCAGGGACATCCTGGACTCTCTGCAGGGGTAATTCCTTCAGCAACTAGTCAGTGAATCCACTCAAGATGGGGCAATACTGGACCTGGTGCTTATCAACAGGGACAGTATTGCAGACATCAAGGTGGGAAGCCATTGAGAGACCAGTGATTATCGCACAATGTGGTTCAGCATAAGAACAGCTGTAGAAATGAACCACACAGCAATGAGGGTCCTGGACTTTAGAAGAGCTGATTTTATAAAGAAATGTGTATGTCTCAGGAATGACCTAGCAGTGAGAGATGATTTTGGGGGGGGGGGGTAGTGGAGGAACAGTGCACCAGACTACAAAGATGGCATAATGAAAGCAATAAATCTCTGAGTCAGGCAAGAACGCAAAAGGAAGAGGAGATCACTGTTGGTCTCCAAAGAGGAGGAAGGAATGGTAAAGGCTAAAAGAGTAGCATTTGAAAGGTATAAAGCGACCCAGAGAGAGAGAACGATAAGGAAGTGTATCAGGAAACACAGAGGATGGCAGGGAAAACAGTAAGGAGTGCAAAGGTGCAAACTGAAGAACCAATAGGTCAGGCAGTATCAAAGGGAGGCAAGACATATTTTTAAGTATGTTAGTGAAAAAAGGAAGACTGAGGGAGGAATTGTAAGGGTAAGAGGGGGACCAAGACATGGCAGACATCTTGAACAAATACTTCTGCTCAGTGTTCACAGTGGAAGGGAAAAGGGAGGGACCGCAAGAAAGCATCAGGAGCTTTGATGGGCCGGAAGTGGACAATTGTCCTTTCACCAAAGTGAGAGTCCAGAAAGCACTCACAAACCAGAAGGTGGACAAGCTATGGGGCCAAATGGGGTGCATCAAAAAGTGCTGAAGGAGCTGAGAGAGATACTAGATTTAACTCCGACAGACCTGTTTAACAGATCACTGGAGACCAGAGTGGTCCTGGAGGATCGGAGACTGGCAAATGTAGTCTCACTTCACCGAAGTTGTAGACCTGTCAGCCTGACACCAGTGGTGGGTAAGTTAATGGAAACACTACTAAAGGAAAGGATTGTGAAATATCTGGAATCCAGCAGGTTATTGGATCTATCACAACATGGATTCACGGGGGTCATGCCAAACAAAGCTGATAGACTTTCTTGACTGGCTGACCAAGGAGTTTAGATCAGGGTGGTGTGATGGACATGACCTACCTGGATTTCAGCAAGGCTTTCAACATTGTTCTACATAGGAGACTAGTAAGCAAGCTGGGTGGGTTGGGGTTGGGCAACAAGGTGATAACTTGAGTAAGAAACTGGTTAGGGAATAGGAGATGGGTAGTAATAAACGGAGTTTGATCCAAGGTAGGGAGGGTGATTAACAGGGTACCTGATGGTTCAGTGCTGGGACCAGTCCTCTTTAGTGTCTTTATTAGTGATATAGCAGAGAAGCTAGAAGGCAAGGTCTGCCTCTTTGCAGATAACACCAAGATCTACAACAGGGTGGACACTCGGGGTGGGGGGGGGTGAAAGGGATGATCAGAGATCTGAAAAAACTGGAGAAGTGGTCAAGGGTATGGCAACTGGGTTTTAATGCAAGCTGCCGTCACAAAAAAATTTACACATCAAGACTTTCAAACAACATGAAGTCTTGCTATATTATGACATATGCAGTGAGTCCCCACCTTCGAACTGCTCCGGAGGTGAAAGAGTTAACTTTCCATGCCAGGCATGGAACGCTGAGCTTGAGCTCGGTTGAAACTCTGTCTGTTGTTCTTCAAACTCAAACCGTCAGATTCTTTACTCCGCCTCACTGAACAGTCGCTACGGAGATTTCTCCTTCTGCTCAGTTCATTTTGTCGGTTAAAGTATCACAACCGGTCGGTTCAAGCTCTGTCTGTGGTATTGTGAGTACTAGATAGGTTTACATTATTTCTATTCTGTGTGGAATTTGTAAACGGTTTATTGGTTCGGTTTGAACCGATCAGGTTGTTTAAAATATCTTAATCTGTGATTTAGAGTGTGGTTACCGGTTCTTATCGGTTCTAAAAAAAAAACGGATTTTATTACATTTTTCTCACACCTGGACATGGTTGGGAACTGATAAGAGGTCTTACTCTGGATTGCCATAAACGGTAAGTTTGGTTAGGACTGGCACTATGTCTGAGAAACCCAAAAGAAAACCGGGCTCACTGGGTTCAACACTGCAGTGTGTGTGGAAGTCTTTGCCAAGGCTGACCCCCACACCACCTGTGTTTATTGTCTGGGGTTTGACCACCTCCATGCAGACTGCCAGATTTGTAAACATTTTCTTGCAGCTACCCTGGAAAAGAGAGTTGGTAGGCTCAGGGAAAGGGAGGCCAAAAAGTCCACTGAACCGGATGGCCTGCCCGGTTTGGTTCCAACCGAACCAGAGGGAGTGCCCTCTGACCAGGGCGATACTTCCTCGGGCAAAAGGAGAACCGACTCTGAGGAGTCAGTTCCAGCAAAAAGGACTAGGAAATCAGCTGGTGTGGAGATAAAACTTTCCTCTCCAACCGCTGAAGAAATAGCCGAAGTGATTAAAATTGTCCAGTCGCTTTCCCTGGTTCCGACCGAACCGGCACCTTCAGGTAAGCGCCCGGTTTGGCCGGTTCCACCGGTTCAAGATTATGATTTAGAGGAATATTATGAACCGGAGGAGGGGGAAGAGGAGTATGAGGAGAGTGAATGTGGATTTGAAAGTCTGGATGTGCCCATTGAGCCGGACATCTCCCCAGACAGACCTTCAGGAGTGTCTCCTCCTAGGCTTTCTGAGTCCCCTTCTCATTTTATGTTTTATAAAAAAGTGGCTGAAACCCTCCAGCTCCCTATGGAGGAAGCTGTGGATGATCAAGAGGAGCCTGACTATGTGGAAATGATGGATATCCCAGAGTCTAGGAGACTGTCTATTCCTTGCATAAATCTTTTGGGAAACACATTTAAAATTCTAAAAACTCCTCACACTATACCTCCTGTGGATAAGAGAATGGACAAGAGGTACACATTGTCAGGCTCTGATACGGAGTTCCTTACACAACAATGCAGCCATGTTGGAGTAGTGCAGGCTGCAGCCTGTGACAAGGCAAATATTCCCTTGGCTTCACACCCCTCGGACAAGGACTCCAGGAGCATTGATGCCATGGCAAAGAAACAGTACATGGCAGCATCCTTGGGACTCAGACAGGCAAATTATATGGCTTATGTTGCTAGATGTCAGAAATCCAGATGGGATACTGTTATGGCTCTAGCAAAACAGGTCCTTGGCCAGCTTGCAAAGGAGCTGGAGCAGGTGGCTGCTGATGGTATTGAGGCATTCAAGGTGCAATTCCATGCTGTAGTGGACTCAAATGATGTGTCATCAAGGGTCATGGCTACATCTGTGGCACTTCGCAGAATGGCTTGGCTCAGATGTACTAGCCTATCACAGGATACCCAGACTAAAGCCATGGATTTTCCTGTTGTGGGTAATTCTCTGTTTGGGGAGCAGACAGAGAATTACATGAAGAAAATGGATGAGTATGGGACCACCTATAGGAGTGCACAGGCCAAGGAAAGGCAGCATCCCAGGGTCAGGCCTTTTCGTAGGCCTTTTTACCAAGCCCAGGCCTCCTCTTCTGCTTATGCCCAGAGTGGGTTCCTTACAGGGAGAGGCAGACGGGGTACAAGCAGGCCTGCTTCCACCCCTCAGCCCAAAGCCCCTGCCAAGCAGGCACCCTGATGGGGTTGCCAGGGCCGATTCTCAGCTACCTGTAGGGGACAGGCTGGCTTACTTTGTCCAGGACTGGGAGTCTCTGACATCAGACAAGTGGGTCCTGGAAGTATAGCCAGGGACTGGTTCTCAGCTTCAAAAGTTTCCAAAGATGAGAACCAGATCCTTCCACCTGCAAATCCACCAGAGGCACTTGCCCTAGAGGCAGAGGTCTCTTCCTCCTGGCTCTCAGAGCTGTGGAAAGGGTTCCACCCTACACCAGGCAAAGGGTTGTACCCAGGTACTTCCTTACCCCAAAAAGACAGGAGAATGGCGGCCCATCCTGGATCTCAGATACTTAAACAAGCACCTTTAAAACCAAAATTCAAAATGGTGACTCTGGGAATAATTCTACCCTCTCTAAGGCCAGGGGACTGGCTGGCGTCCCTGGACCTCAAGGATGCCTACTTCCATATTCTCATCAGAAGCTCCCATCGAAAGTACCTCAGGTTCGAGCTGCCCTCAGGCCACTACCAGTTCAGAGCAATGCCCTTTGGCCTCACCTCTGCTCCAAGGGTATTCACAAAATGCCTGGCAATAGCAGTTGCTTCCCTAAGAAGGCAAAAAATTGCCATCTTCCCTTACCTGGACGATTGGCTCATAGTAAGCCAGTCCCCAGACCAGGTCAAGTTACACCTACAGATAACTCAGCAACTGCTCACCTCTCTAGGTTTCCTTCTGAATCTTTCAAAGTCAGTTCTAGAGCCTGTACAGCTCCTCACCTTCACAGGCGCAGAGCTGAACACAGAGAAAGCCAGAGCCTTCCTTCCTTTGGACAGGGCAAGGACCCTGGTCTCTCTGGCCTCCTCATTCACCCTGCAGGTCTCTCGACCAGCAAGGCATTTTCTACAGCTCCTGGGGCACATGGCTGCCTCTACAGCAGTAGTGCAGGGAGCAAGATTTCAGATGAGGGACATCCAGTTCCATTTGAGAGCCTTTTGGTCTCAAAGGAAAGACCCTCTAACCAAATTGATCCCAGTGACTCGAACCCTGATCCAGGCCCCTACAGTGGTGGCAGGATCAGAGCAATCTGAGACAAGGGGTTCCTTTTGTCACTCAGTCTCACTCCTTAATCCTTACTACAGATGCATCCCTCTTGGGGTGGGGAGCTCACATGGACTACCTCACTACCCAGGGGTTGTGGTCCCCTCAGGCATCTCTGCTCCACATCAATCTGTTGGAACTCAAAGCAGTTTTTCTAGCACTTCAAGCTTTTTCCAAACCTGGTCAGAACAGACAACACCACCACAATATGGTACATCAACAAGCAAGGGGGCACTCGGTCTACGGCCTTGTGCACCAAAGCAATGAAGTTGTGGTCTCTGGCTTACTCCCTGAACACCTTCCTTACGGCAGTTCACCTCCCAGGCAAGGACAATGTCCTGGCAGATGCTCTCAGCAGGATTTCCCAGGGCCATCATGAATGGTCACTGGACCCCTGGTTTTGGAGGTGATCTTTTCAGATGGGGCACCCATAGATAGATCTTTTGCAGCCCCAGACAATCACCAACTTCCCCTTTTGCTGCAGGCCCCAGTGTTGGGCCTCAGTCCTCTGGATGCCTTAGTCCTCAATTGGGAAGGAAGTTTCTCTATGCTTTTCCCTCCCTTCCTCTACTGTTCAAAGTGCTAGTCAAAATCAGATCTCAACCCTGCAAGATGATCCTGATTGCTCCAGATTGGGCCAGACAACCCTGGTATCCACTCCTACTGTCCTTAGCAGTCCATCTTCCCCTGTGTCTTCCCAGGAAGCACAACCTGTTAACCTGTGCTCAGGGGAGGGTTTGGTACCCGAACCTCAAATCTCTCAATCTCAAGGCCTGGCTCTTGAAGAGTTAGAGTTTGCTGATCTACACCTCTCCCAAGGTGTAATGGATATCCTGAAGGCTTCTAGGAAACCTTCCACCAGGGCTACTGATAAGGTGGTCTTCAGGACTAATAGGAAGTTCTTGCCTAAGGTGGTTTCAGATTTCCACCTTAATCAATCCATATCTCTTCCAGTGTACTTCACTGACCATTCCTCCTCTGGCGAGAGAAGGTTGCACAGCTTAGATGTGAAGAGAGCCCTTAGTTACTACATAGAGCGTACCAGGGTCACAGGTTTGATTCCCTCCAACTTTTCCTCACTTATGGTGAGGTTGGTAAAGGGAAACCTGCCACTAAAAGATCCATTGCCAGGTGGATTGCCTCTAGTATCCAATTTTGCTATGTAAAAATGGGTAAGGTTCCTCCCTCAGGCCTGAGGGCTCACTCTACCAGAGGTACAGCTGCTTCCCTGGCTGCTGCCAGGGACATCCCTATTCTAGAGATATGTCAAGCAGAAGAAAGGAGGGTTACTAGTGGGGTACTGCAGGGTTCAGTATTAGGACCGGTCCTCTTCAATGTCTTTATAAGCGACATTGCAGAGGGACTGGAAGGAAAAGTATGTCTCTTTGCAGATGACACAAAGATCTGCAACAGAGTTGATGCACAAGTTGGGGTTGAAAGGATGAGAAAGGACTTGGCAAGGTTAGAGGAATGGTCAAATGTATGACAGCTTAGATTCAATGCTAAGAAGTGCAAGGTAATGCACCTGGGAAACAAAAACCCAGGGGAAGAGTACACAATGGGGGGTGAGATATTAACAACAGCAAAAATGGAAAGGGACCTGGGGCAGTCATATCAGATGACCTAAAGGTGGGCAAGCAATGTGACAGGGCAGCAAGGAGGGCAGGGGGGATACTGGGATGCATAGGGAGAGGTATCACCAGTAGAAAACAGGAAGTTATTATCCCTCTGTACAGACAGCTGGTGAGACCCCGTCTGGAGTACTGTGTGCAGTTCTGGAGACCCAATCTCCGCAAAGACATAGACAGGATGGAAGCTGTCCAGAGGAGGGCAACTAAAATGGTGCAGGGTCTGCACTGGAAGACATATGAAGAGAGACGAAAGGAGCTTAATATGTATAGCCTCGAGGAAAGGGGGGGGGGACATGATAGAAACGTTCAAGTACCTCAAGGGAATCAACAAAGTCCAAGAGGGTAGCATCTTTCAAAAAAAGAGGTGTGCAAGAACAAGAGGGCACAATTTGAAGATAGGGGGGGCGCAGCTCAGAGGTAATTCAAGGAAGTATTTTTTCACAGAGAGGGTTGTGGATGCATGGAACGGCCTTCCGGAGTCAAAATCAGTGGTGGAATTCAAGCATGCATGGGACTATCATAAGGCCATTCTAGAGGGTGGGGGTAGGAAGAAGTAGGCTGCTGGTTAACTAGGATCTGCAGCTTATCCAGTAGGTAGGGAAGTGGGCAGACTGGGTGGGCCAAGCGGTCCTTATCTGCCGTCAGATTCTATGTTTCTACGTGGAAAACAGTTCACACTTTTACCAAGCATTACTCCCTGGACATCCAGGCTTGGAGTGATGCTCTGTTTGGCACAGCTGTGCTTCAGAGCCTATTTCCTAAGTAGGTTCTGTCCCTCCTCCATGGACGTACTGCTTTGTAGTCTGCATATGTCATAATATAGCAAGACTTCATGTTGTTTGAAGAAAAAATTACTCACCTTAGTAATGTTGTTTCTTCTAATGGAGTCTTTCTATATTATGACCTCCCCTCCGCCTGCCCCTCTCGGAACCTCTGTTTTTGGGATGTGGGTGGGCAGTGCAGTGTTGGCACTAAGTAGGTGCCCACCTTGTTGTTTTCACCACTCATTTTTTTGGGGTGATTGGTGTTGTGTTTTTCATTTTTGGGTCTCCTGACTTGAGTCTTTGTTTTGGGACCAAAAAATGTGTTCTTGTGTTTAGTAGCCAGTTGGCTAGTGTAGGTTTACAGCTTCCACACAGGACCTTAGTGAGTTTAGCTCGTAAAGATCTGACGGTTTGAGTTTGAAGAACAACAGACAGAGTTTCAACCGAGCTCGAGCTCAGCGTTCCATGCCTGGCATGGAAAGTTAACTCTTTCACCTCCGGAGCAGTTCGAAGGTTGGGACTCACTGCATATGTCATAATATAGCAAGACTCCATTAGAAGAAACAACATTACTAAGGTGAGTAATTTTTTCTTGCCTCCTAGACAACACATACAAAATTTCAGCTCATTCCATCAATGAGAACCAAAGATATTAATGTGCAAAATTTGAGGTTTAACATTTAACAGGCTACTCAACCCTAACCCCGCTACCATGCCCCTATAATAAATTTATAAAGGATTTTATGATACTTTATTGTAGTTTTATGCATTGTTTATTTTTATTTTGTTAAATTAGCCCTACTGTACTTTGTTGTAATGGTGTCCTTAGCCTCTGAGGAAGTGCACCAGTTAAAAATAAAGACTACTTAGCTGGCCCGGTGGCACAGAGGGTTGCAGTGCTGGACGCCTTTGCCTCGCGCTACGCCGGCGACCCGGGAGTGGGGGGGGTGCAAAGCAGGATTAAGCATGCAGGTGGGCAGCTCTCCTCTCCCAAGAGTGGTGAGCGTAGATTGGGCCTCCCCGTAGTTCCACTCCCACCAGGTGGAGATCCAGTGGGTAGCGTAGGCAGAGAGGGGGGTGGCAAAGTATCGGGAGGTGGAAGGGGTTGAGCTGGCACCACAGGGTGCGTAGAATACCTCCATGTGCTCGCATGGCTGTTGTCTGGGGGGGGGGGTCAGGGGAGAAAATCTGTAAAATGCATATGTGTCCCCATCATCAATTGTGGGGAGGAGGCGGCCGGGACTAAAAAGCTAAATAAAAAAACATAAATAGGCCAGCCCAGTGGTGCTGAGGGTTAAGGCGTTGGATGCCTCACCTCGCGTCACGCCGACGACTCGGGTTCGGGAACCAGCCTGGGAAGTTGGGGTCGGGTAGGGTGGCAGGGATGAAGTGTCCATGAGACTGCTCTTCCTTCCCGGGAGAAGGAGGATAGCGCGCCTCCCACGTCCCCTCGGTGGCAGCCGGGAGTAACCAGACAGTTCGTGACGTAGCCAAAGGCAAGAGGGGTGGAGCTCAGCGGACGCTGGTCGCCATTACACGCACTGAGCTCAACGGGGGACCAAAATGCTAAAAAATAGCCTCTCACACTGTTGGGAGATGATGGTGGCCCCGGTGGATCATGCCCACATCCCAAACGCCGGCCCAGGCACGCTCAGGATCTCTCTCCACACGGCCGCCTGATGACAAACAGGTAGGCACCTCACACTTAGGAGCCAGCCGCCGAGGGAGGGCAGAATCAGCCCCGGAGATGGTACCGAGGGTCGGGCCTCCCAGCAAGTCATTCGGGAGGAGGAGATCGGGAGAGATGCGGGATGTTCAGGCTGGGAGTAGGGCTGACTCCGAGTGGGCATTCCTGAAGGATGCCCGGGGGTGTGTGAGTGAAAAAATAAATAAATAAATAAAATAAAGACTACTACTACTAAATTCATTTTAGAGAGCTGAAAGAGTATTCTTAACAAAGTGATGTGGGTAAATGGGAAATGCAGTTTAGAAAGCTAAAGGATATTCAAACAGGAGTCCATCAGTGATGCCTTACAAAAAGATGCCCCAGAGGTAGAACTTCATGCTAATTTTGGAATTTAAAATACAAATTCAAACTGTGCACTTTGGTCACATTCTAATGTTGGATTTCTTTCTCCGCTGAAGAGGGCAGTTTCCCCGAAGTACAGTTTGTCTTCTGGTCTACAGCCTTTTTTTTTTTAATTTATTGTTTTAATATACCAGATTAGCTTTCCCATACTCTGTAGAGTGTTTATTTTAAATGTACTTGTTTTTTTGTGGTTTTCTGCGGTTTCCGATTGGTTACAGGAACTGGAGAAGGTCACGTTGCAACATGGTTCCCACCTAAAGGGAACTGACTGCTCTTTACTAAAATGATAAAAACTGCTAATGTTTTTAATTAATTTAGGCAGGTTTTTACATAATTTAGACGTGGTTGTAGGGAACTGAATCACATTTTTCTTTAAACAACAAAATCTGATTAATCACTTTTTTCCTACTACCATTCTCGTTGTTTTCTTTCACTATCATTGAGAATATTTTCAGTATCACAGAACAAATTAACATTGTTTTATCTCACTCAGCTCTAGAATGGAATCTTGAGTGAGTGCTGTATTCCTGAGCAGCTAGAATGTTTGGAACTAAAATGGTAACACTCCGACTTGGAGTATAAATAACTAAAAAAGTATAACTCCTATCACAAAACTTACAGCACGAAGTTTGCTCACAATAAAAAAATCTTCAAAATGAGGCGTCACACGTGTTAGCATTAACGTATTTTCTTTACAGAGCATGCACTGATGAAAATTAATTTTTTTAAAACACCTTAGAAGTGGCAAATGTCTGTTGTGTGATGGTTTTCTATCACACCAACATCTGTGTATTACACTGCCACAGTGTAGAATAATTCTGAACTGTTTTACATAATAAAACGGACTATAAACTAAGGCATGTGCTAACACATAATGCCAGTAAACCAAATGAATTCAGAAAAATGCTCCACCCACATGATGCACAAACCATGATAGCTGAAAAAGTATACCTCCTAGCCCCTAGACACCTGCACGGAAAATGTTCACAATAACAAGAGCTTTAAAATGATGGGTCACTCATGTTAGTGGCATTTGCAGGTATTTTTTTCTTTTTTACAGTTCCTGAAATGATAAAAAAGTGATTTTTTTTTTTTTTTGCATTTTGTTCCCAAATAAAATCCTACATCATAAAAGTACACCTCCTAGACCCCCAGATGCCAGCATGATAATTGTCTACATTAGAGACCTTTCAAATGATGGGCCACACACGTTTCTAGCATTTACAGTTTTTTTACAGTACCTGAAACAGAGGAAAATCAAATTTTTACACTTTGTTTTATCCAAAAAAACAAATACGTACACCTCCTAGCTCCCAGACACCAGCATACTAATTTTTCACAATGAAAAACCTTCCAAATCAGGGATCACATGTTTCTAGCATTTGTAGTTTTTTTAATGGTACCTGCAATGGAGAAAAATAGCATTTTCTTCACTTTTTAACCCAAATTAAAACCTAAAAAAAATCTGAAAGGTAGCAAAAGTGTCCAATATAAAGTCAATATTCTGGTAGGTAGGAGTGTTTCCTACCGACCTGCACTTTCCAATAACCTTATCCCTGATTGGTTGATCCAGAAAGCGCATAAGAAGTGCAGGGCACACATATGCGCTCTGGGGATGAGATGAAGTGAATACCTGATGCACATTTGCACTATGGGGACTAGAGGAATGTTCCTGATGACACACATACGCGCTATGGAGCTGAGTGAGTTATTGGGTCTTTCATTGTTTAGCATGCCTGGTAGGCCTAAAAAATTAAATGGACCAACAGGTTTTAAAAATGGTACTAATTGTTTTCAGCTGGTTCCCTCGAATCCAGGTTCCTATAGGCCAATTTCCATTTTGCCTGTTAGTGTCAAGATTTTGGAGAGGCTAGTGTATCGACAGTTAAATCAATACTGTGTTAATTACAGACTAATAACACAATAGCAGTCGGGTTTTAGGAAGGGACACAATACCAGCTATGTAATAGCAAGGGTAGTTGATGATATGATGAATGCCTTTGACAGTAATCACAGTGTGCCAACTATATTTCTTGATCTGTCGAAGGCATTCAGCACTGTTCATCATACAGTCTTGCTTAACCATTTTAAATCATCTGGTCTGAGCATATCTGCCCTGAGCTGGTTTTACTCATGTTTAAATAATAGATCGCAGTGGGTCAGAGCGAGCAACATCTGTTCAGAACCTATTACTATTCGATCAGGGGTACCTCAGGACTTTGTCCTGGGTCCCCTATTATTTTTGTTACATGTGAATGATTTACCTGGATGCTGCTCATCTGACACCTGTATGTATCTATACACAGATTATACCATTATGTATACTGTAAAGGACGATGTGGAAGCTGCAATTGAGGTGTTACAGAGGGACGTCTTGAATGGTCAAGGGAGGCTTCCGGATTCAAGACTCCTTCTGAATGAAAAGAAGACACTCTGGATGATAGTTGAGAAAAAATACCAAAAAGATTCCTAATGGAAATATCCTAACACTGTCTGGTACTAAGTTAGGACAAGTCACTTCTTATAGGTACTTAGGATTGGTACTTGATAGTCACTTGACTTTTGATTTACACATAACCAACATTTCTAATAAGTTAAAAGGGCTGCTTATTTTTTTTTATAGGAACAAAACTATATTTAATTACAAAACAAGAAAATTACTGGTCACGTCCCTTTTTTTGTTAGTCTTGGATTATGGAGATTTTATTTATAGAAATGCTAGGAAATCATTATTGGGATGTTTAGATTCGCTTTATAAAAGTGCATTAAGGTTTATCACAGATTTATCATATAGAACGCATAGTTGTATTTTGTATAAAGAATCAGGACTAATTTCCCTACAAGATCGACAAGATATGCATTGGAATCTTTTTGTATACACATTTGTATTACACTCCCTACCAGTATTTTTATTGGACTTGTTAAAATTAGACCAGACCAAAATTATTCCTGAAGATCTGCGTCTTGGATTTCCTTTTGTGTCCCAAAATGCAGCTCAAGTTTTGGTGACAAAACATTGTCTTTGACAGTATATATAATATGGAATACAATAACAAGGAAATTAGAGGTGCATGAAATATTGCCAGTGGAACGTTTTAGAGCGTCTTTAGCTAGCTTATATAATAAGCATTTCAATTGTTATAGATAATTTTATATATTTTACTCCAGATCTGTATTGCAGCAATTACTAATATATTTGTTTGTATGTATGTATTTATTGTCATTGATCTGACTAATTGTATAGTTTTGTTAAGTGTTGGATGCAATTGAAAATGAGATATTATTATCTCAATTTGTTATCCAATAAAGTTGAAGTGGAAGCTCCTGGCAAAGGCAGACTGCCATGAGCTTTGTTTAAAGTGCCTTGGTCCAGATCACGATTTTATCAATTTTGAGCTCTGTAAAAAGTTTTTCCCTAAAACCCAAAAGAAAGGGTCTTTAAAAAGAGATGAATTTATGGCTTCTCAGTGTGCCTATATGTCACCAAAGCACAGTAAAAGCAATCAGATAGGCATGGTAAAGATACCAGAGTGTCTGAAAGGGGGAAGCCTGATTTCAGTGATGGCAAAAATACAAATGAAAGAGCCTCAAAGCAGGAATGTGAACCATTGTAGGTTAAAAAAAAAAAAAAAAGAAAAGAAAAACATGTCCTTGCCACTCCTCATGCAAAGGAAAACAGGGTTTTAATTAATTGATTAGCACTTTTTTTCTTGGGGCAATACTAACTGTACAGAAAGCATTTATATAGGTTTTCTAGAAGCGTTATGTTTGTTAAACACAGTGAGGCAAGAGCTATGCATTTTCAGAATGCTTTAGAACTTTTATGAGCAAAACACTAATCAATTTTTAGAGTTAAATAAATCCGTGGAAAAGGAGGCGGCAGTGGATCCGAGATAAATGCTTTCAGCAGAGGACATGACTGAGGCATGGCAGTTTATTCAAGCTTCCCAGACTATGTGAAATATCCTTGTTCTGGGATAGTGGATATGTTGTTCATCCACACTTATTGGCATGTCCCTTTCCCCTTTAAGAATCGCCGGAAGTCTTCAAGCTGGCTCCTCCCACCCACCTGGGTGGTATATGCCTCGGCTCCTCCCCGTGATGCCAGATTTCCCTTTCCGCTGGAAGATTCAGGTTGCCTTCCTCGTGCTCACGCATTTTGTAGGCCCTGGCTTTCAAAACTTCAGATGTACCAAAATTAAAACTTGCCATAGTTAGCGATCGCACTTTTGCGTCTTCAATTATGGAAGAAAAATCTTCCCCTGGATTTCGCTGGTATCCTTGCGGCCAGAAGATGTCATGCACTGATCCCCATCTCACGTGTGTCTACTGCCTAGGTGTCGGCCATGACACCCTGTTCTGCAGCTTTTGCTTGACCTTCCATTCCAACATTCTGGGCGACCACCTGGCACGCTTAAAGTTGGGGATACCAGAGAAAAGAAACCCTCTGGTGAAGTCCAAGGAGGCTAGGTGGGCGGTTTCTGTGGCTGCAGGCTCCACCGAACAATTGGAGCGCATGACGGCATTCAAGGAAGTAGCAGCTCGTGTCGCCAACACTCGGGGCTTCTTCGTTCCTCTTGACCTAGGCTCTACTTTTTAGGGCTTCTTCCGGGAGTTGTGCCAGTCTCTTCCCACCTGGGGAGAGGCTCCTGCAGGCTCGCACTCCTCCCTATCCCGTAAGCGGGAGAAGGAACCAAGTAAACCTTCGTCTCGGCAAAGGCACTCTTAGGACCGAGAGAGGTCCCAGTCCCAAGAGCAGTTGGTTTTGACTTCGGTCGAGATTGCTTCTTCGGCCGCTGGCTTTTCAGACCTTCCGTCGGGCCAGACAACTGAAGATGCGGTCAACGAGGTAGTGATTGTCATTGACCCCCATTGACCCACTGTCGCTGGCTCCGACCGACAACTCCTTGGAAAGGACTCCGGTCCTTGTCTTCCCCGATGAGGAGATCCAGCCTACTGGTGTTCCCATCGAGGACCCAGTTCTGGACCCCCAGAAGTCACTGGTGCCACTGGTGTCTCCAGAGCGACCGAGTCGGCCCGCCCAATCTCTGTCGAGGTCTAGAACCTCCTCAGCCGACAGGCAGAGAAGCCATAAGCGCTCTTAACAGGCGGCATCGCCAGTGTCGTCCTCTGGGCCAAGGAGAGGCTCCAGCCAGGCTCTTGTCGGCACTATGAGGACCTCATGTGGCAACAGCAGATCTTGTCGGCACAAGCCAACTCCGGCTCCTTCCCAGCCATTGCTGGCTTTTTGCCTCCCTAGGCCGAAGGCGACCCCTCTGAAGCCAAAATCTTCGGTTCCCCTGCCGCGGGGCTGGCAAATCCACCTCTTTGGACTAAACCGGCCTTTCCACCCATCATGGTGGAACCGCCGCCTAAGCAGCCCATGGACACTGTACTCCCCTGGCGTTTATCGGTCACGGTCACCCTGACAGCCCTCGGCGTGTCGATGGTGATTTTGGCGGCAAGCCGCTTTATCCCGACTCCTTGGATTCGGATGTCACTGGGCTTTACTCTCATCCTCGGTATGATGAATCGTCCGTTGGGCTAGGGATGGCGGAAGATCCTTCCTCCTTCCAAGGGATCCTTTGCCTCATCTCTGAGTACACAGGTATGCACCTGGAGCCCATCCAGAAAAAGGAAGAGTACCCTCTTATGGACATCCTTAAAAGAGGCGATACCCTGACAGAGGCCTTTCCTGTGGCCGAGGCCATTGTTGGTCCGGCATTCGAACTCTGGCAGCGGCCTGCCTCTTGTCCAGCACCATCTGCCCGCATGGCCCACAAGTATGTGGTTCCGATGGGCTCCCTTGCGGGGTTCACAGAGCACCCTTCAGCTGAGAGCCTGGTGACCGCCTCTGTGTTCAGGCATACTGGCAGTTCTGCCGACACTGACTGACCTCCCAACAAAGAGTCCAAGCTCTTGGATCATTCGGCGAGGAAGGTCTATGCGGCTTCCTCCTTGGGCCTTCGTCAGGCAAGTTCAGCCGTCATTATGGCACACTTCTGTCATGCCCTCCTCGGGTCATTAGACAAAGTCCTCCCGCATCTCCCTGCGGACATGCA
This sequence comes from Neoceratodus forsteri, assembly GCA_016271365.2. Taxonomy (NCBI): domain Eukaryota; kingdom Metazoa; phylum Chordata; order Ceratodontiformes; family Ceratodontidae; genus Neoceratodus; species Neoceratodus forsteri. The sequence goes on along the minus strand of CM057450.1, from coordinate 878,891,499 downwards.
GACCATGGTCAAGCAGGTCCGAGACCAGGACCAAGCTGTTGCCAAACAGCAGCTCCAGACCGCCCTGGACATTGGAGACTCCTGTGCCCGCTCGATGGCTGCCGCAGTTGTCTCTTGCTGCAGGGCTTGGCTGAGGCTCTTCTCCTTCCCGTCAGATACTCAGTACAAATTAGCTGACGTGCCCTTCCTTGGGACCGACTTGTTCGGCCCAGAAGTGGCTGGTCACCTTCAGAGCATGGAGCAGTCCAGTGCCACCTTGGATGCCACTTCTGCCAAGGGTTCTTCGGGCAAGAACCAGCAGAAGAAGAAACCATTCTGGCATTCTTCCCCTATGGCTCAGTAGTCCTCCTTCAGAGGGGGACAGCAGCACCAACATCAGCAGCAAGCTCAAGCTTGGCTCCCTCGGCCCAAGCCTGGACCCTAACAGGCCTGTAAAGGAGGCCGAGGCTTGGGTCCTGGAGCCTCCTCCAAGCCCACTCAGTGACGGGGTGGGAGCTGCCACCCCTTCTCCAGTCACGACAGCTCTGGGTCCTCCTTTAGTTTTAGCAATGCCGAGTACTTGTTTTGTTTATTATTTTCCATCTGGTCATGTCTCATCCCAGGGACAAGAAGAAAAAGTCGAAAGCGGGATGGCCTCCTATGCATCAGTGTCCTTGTTGCCGTCTTTATTCTGCAATGGGCTAGCATGACCGGTACCTCACCTGCCTAGGCCCAAGCCATGATATGGATCATTGCAATGCCTGCTTTTCGATGGATTGTCGAGTTTTAGAGGTGTGAGCGTTCAAAGTTGAATGTGCGCCGGCGACTTTCAGAGGCAGATTTGCAGTTGTCAGGCCAAGGTAAGGACTCTCGGCCCTTCCTCCGGGTTCCCTCCCAGTCCTGTACGTCCAGCGGAGGAGAAGGACGCCTCTGCCATTCTTAGCCTTGCCATGGCGGGGGCTCCTCCCACGGTGCAGGAGGCACCATTTTGGCAGTCGCTTCCTCGGAAGTGAAGGCTCCCCTCCCGGTGTCAAGCTCTGGGGCCCGCGGCACCGTCCTTGACACCTTCTGTTGGCGCTGCTCTTTGCTCTGGTGTCGCTTGCGGCACTGGGGGCCCGAGCGGCGCCGTGATCAGTGCCGGGCTGCCCCTCAGCACCGCTTCTGACTCTGGCACCATTTGCAGTGCCGGGGATGGGAGCAGTACCGTGGATGGCGCAGGACTTGTTCTCGGTGCCACCTGTGGCTCCGTTGCCATTTACGGCACTGGGGAAGGGGTCAGCATCGCTTCTGACTCTGATGCCGCGTGTGGCACCGGGGAAGGGGGTGGTGCAGCGGCCGGTGCCACCTTCCACTCCAGTGCCATTCGCGGCGCTGAGGAGGGGGTCGGCGCCGATCGTGGTGCCGCTCCGGGCTCTGATTCTGTTCGGTGCCGGAGCTGGAGGTGGTGCTGCTCGTGGCCCCAGGACTGGGAGGGATCGAGGAGTGGTCTGGGTTCAGGCCTCTCAGTCCTCCTCCTCAGAGGAGGACTTGGGTTCCAACCCAGATTGGCTCCCGGATTCGTCTGGATCCTCCAATCCCTCTTGAGTCCAGCGCCTCGGCCCCCACTCAGCCTCCTTTTGTTGGTCGGGCAGGTTCTGTTGCTTCTGGGGTCAGTGGGACTGACCAACCTGCGGCTGTCCAGGTGGTTACTGCAGCGCAACCTGGGACCATGGATATGTCCGTCCCTTCAGGTGGGGTACTCTCTTCTTTGGTGATCCTGGCCAGTCCAAGTTTGGGACAGACCAGAGCATCCCAGGAAGGGGAAGGGAGGGTGCTGTACCTTCGGCTGTCTCCCAGGGGTCAGCTGAGGGTTGCCAGTTGCTTAGGCTAGTGAGGAAGAGGGCACTTTCAGAGTCAGAGGGGTTGAGTGGCCAGGGCTTAGCGCAGCGGCCTCTCTCTGGGATCCACCCGGGTTCTGGGAGGGGTTGCAGTGCAGATCCTCCCTTCTCCCCCAGAGACTCTTTGAGAGGGACATCTGCTTTTGAGGTTGTGGGCTGTCCTTCTGGACTCGCACGGTCCTGGTCACTTCACAGGGGGGAATTCCTCTGGGCACAGCGTTGACTGTTCCTGCCCGGTTGAGCAGTCTCCATCTGCTGGGACCACCAGGGCTCCTCCTTTTTGGGTTTCCCGTTGGGTCCCCCTGCACAGGCACAGGCAGTGCACCTCCTACTTGGAGCCTGGCTTCGTTGCCTCTGCCAACCCCTCCCTCTCTCGCGGGGTTCTCTGGCCCTACAGGGCCTCTCACCTGGGCACAGTTCAGGGCCACTGCTGAGTTTTTCCCTACCTATTTTTGGGCTGCGGACCAACAGGTGTTTCGCCACCCCCTTACCCCTATATCTTCGAGCTCGTCAGCTTCCTCATCTTCTTCCTCTGAGGGAAGGGAGTTATCGGTCCACCTTTCCCCAGCAGCTGATTTGTATGGCTATCAGCTCTTCCTGTCATGGTTGCTTTGACGCGCTCAACATTTCCTCCTCTGGAGAGTGCAGTCTGGACCAGGTGGTGCGTGCCTTTTTAGGCGAGTACAGTGCGGATGAGCTTTTGGTCCCCACCTGGCCTTTTCCTTTTTAGGAAGTGTCACTCCGGGTCTGGCAATGTCCCTATTCCCCAGCTTCAGCCCCAAGGAACCTTTACCTCAGGTATTGCCCCCCCCCCCGGGGTCTCCAGGATCTCTGCCTTACCCCCGTTCAGGCATGACACTTCTAGAAACCTCCTCTGGGCATAGACGCCCAAGCTGTGACCAACCCCTGGATCATGATTCTTCGGAGTTTGATTTTTGGGGCAGGAGGATGTTCTTCTCAACACGGCTTCTCTGCGTCGCAGCTCACCCAGCCTACCATGCTGCCTATAACAGGTACTTGTGGTTGAGGCTAGGTCAGGTCCTAGCTTCCTTGACTGATTCAGAGGTAACCAGATAGGCCATGGCCCTCTCCATGCAAGGCCTGGAGCTAGCAAGGCACCAAGCAAGGGCATCTTATGACGCCGATGAGGTGGCCTCCAGGCTAGTGGGGACAGCGATCTGCATTAGGCGGTCGGCATGGCTTCGTCTATCCCAGTTGTCACCTCTGGCTGGCATAGGATGACCTCCTCCACCTTCTGGGGAACCCACCTTTACTCCCATAGGGTGAGACAGGATTTGCAGGGGCTCCTTACCTCTCCTCCGAGAAGATTGCTACCTCACCCAGACCAGTCCCAGGCCTGCAAGGGTTCTCCCCTCTAGTGTCTCCCTCACTGGAGGCTAAGGAACTCTGTCACTTAGGTAGGTAGGGACTGGGCCCCCTTCGGGGGCTCGGTACTCACCCATACTGGTGATGAATGGTGAAGACTGACACAGAGAAGATATGAAAATTATATACCTACCGTAATTCTTGATCTTTCTGTGTATCTTCACCATTCATCACTAAATCCCGCCCTCCTTCCCCCCTGGGGCCTCTGTCTCTGGGTGATCCTCCTCCTCC